>OY728160.1:854189389-864189389 GCA_963277665.1 Viscum album
AGGGAATTAATAAAGGAAATCCATCTCACTAAATGCTTATATGATCCATTTCTGGTTGAATTCAATGTTGGGAAATTTACAAAACCATTTCTAATCGAGCTCTGCAGTCCATCCAGCTTCTTTTTGAAAATTTTCATCATCTGAGATATGTCCAAAAAAAATATGTAAATCAAGGGAAACTGGAATTGTATGTCCAAAACTACCACAATTATTTACAATAATGAATATGGAGTTTCTTGTGTGGTAGTACTCATGGTGGAATGGAAGGCCCATAAATCATGGAGGAGCATTTCCAACCATAATGTTCTAGTTATATTTCCCCATGTTCAAGAGTATATATTAAAGATACTTATTTAAAGCCTCAATTTTTCCATTTTCAATGACATGGGACTAGGATGAATGATTTTACATAATTTTCTACTCCTGGTCCTATTTTTTCATCTTTATAGAACAAATGTTGGGGATATTTTCCATCAATATTGAGAAAGGGACTTAGAGCATTGTGGTGATATTGAAAATCATAAAGGTGGTGATTTTCATCATCCAGACATCCTTGAAGGGTCTTTCCTTGACCCATTAAGAAAAAACATTGGTAAAATTAAGGATGTAATTAAAATTCTTAGTTGTGGTTAGAGGATATATCCCAACAAAATCCATTCCACATATATAAAACAACCATGAATATTTAGATAAATTTAGCTGTTCAAGGAGTTGAAGGATGAGGTTTTCATTAGCATGGAATGACTGAAATTTCATGTTGACTTCCACAATGTACAATATCATGGTTTTCAAATAGTAACACAACATTCTAATTTGGTGGGAGAGCCCGGTCCCAATCTGACAAGCATCATGTGAGCCTACATGGATTTATTCTATTAGATTGAGATTATCTAATTATGAAATTCACATGAGGAGAATAATTTTGAAGCCTCATTTTAGAAGGATTTACGCTCAATTATCCCATCTCAGAGGGTAATTTTCACTGCTTGGGGCTGAATTTATTCCCTTCTAGTTTGATCTTCTATGAGGGTACCATTTTGGAGATAATCAATTTTTGGCTCCATCAATCAAGGGTTGCGTATCAGTTCATTACACTCTGTGATGATGATAAACTGTTTGATTTAATCCATATCTGTAATGATTATTGTTTCATCTATCCTTTTATGTGTGATCTAGAAGATATATTATTCCTGATCAGGGTCATCAATGATTGTTTCTGTAGTATCCAGTGTGTCAGCATAAGTATTTTTTTATCGATGTACATGATGCAATATGGTTTCAAAAGTAACATCTTGCATTAGTCCTTTGATTTATCTAGTTATATGACATAATTCACCATTTTTAATGAAATATTCACCATTTATCATCTCTTTCTCTAGATCTAGTTCCACATTTAAGTTCAGGTAAAATATTTGTAGATAAAGGGATAGTTCTAAGTGAGTGATGATGGCTTGTTATAAGGCATCATTATTAATGAATCCATCAAATAATGATATAGATTTGGGACAAATTTCTTTGTCTAGAGAAATAAGCACATTCCCTACAAAAACCTGAATGATTAGTATGTTTTATACCCTATTTCGGATAGAACGACATGGGGCACTATAAAAATACATTTTTGTTATCCTTGGAGAGCCATGGGAATAGAAATTCACCTCATTAAGAAGATTGTAGTCCACTGGTGTACTTTTTGTTGCGATATATTCCATAATGAAATCAGCCAGGTCCTACCCATTCACTAATTTCATTAGCATGAAATGGATTTCATACATCTATAGTATAACTACATAGAAGGCCCAATGCCTTCTGAACATATGATGAGATGAGATATAATTTATTGTATCAATATGAGAGACCAGGTAGAATTTGTGGTGATTCTAGTAATGTCTCGGCATTTTCACTGTAAATATTAATGTGGTGTATTTCTTATCAACATTAGAATATTAGGTCACAGTACCTAGAATCATTGAGATGAGGATGTGGAGACTCTCCTCATTCCACAAATAATTTTATTATGTGACTAGAGCTTCATGTAATAGTTATATGGAAGAAACATATTATATGATTGGTTTTTTTCACCATTGGCTTCAGGTCTTAGGAATATAGTAGGAAATGATTGAAAATATCAAAGTATTCTTGGTAGTCCTCATCCTATTCGTAGAAAACTCCTTTTTTCATTATTTTTTTAAAGGGGGGATATTGTTTTGTACAAGTTTCATATGAAATTATAAAATTATGCAAGGTTCCCTTGGACCCCCCTCAGTTATTTAATATTTTGAGGGGGTGAAAATTATAAAATCAAACTTTTATTTTCTTGGTTGACTTTTATCCAACAGAGGCATACACAAAATCAATATAACATCCCTAATGTTACCCTAAAATAAAATTTCTACAAATTCATATTTAGATTCCTCTTCTATAACTTGTTAAAGACTTTTTGACGATCTGTGATGTGATCACACCATTGTTGATATTTAACCACCAGTTTATTAGCATAACATTGAACTACTAATCTGACAAAAGGTTTAATGAAATGATGTGTGACAAAATGATATATAGGAATAATAATCTTCAATACAATAGGGAATGAATTGGATTAAAATGATCCCATAAAGAACTATTAAGGAAGTGCCATACTAATATTCTAGAGCAATATTTATATGATTGTACTCTGAGAACCCATCCATGAAGAAAAGGGATTGAAATCTAGTAGTTGCATCGATCAATAAATTAGTGTCTGTAAATAGTAATTCATCATTTGGTAAGTTTCAATTTAGTTCATTGAAATATATGAAAACTCTAATATTCCCATTCTATGGATTGACATAGAAGATTTTGATGAGACACTTTGGGTGTTTCACATCCCCAAAAAAATTCATTGATAAATCTTCTGTCATTAATATATACATTAGAAGAATTAGGGGGTTCTTCCTCCTAACCAACTTCTTGAAACCATGATGGTCATATGTTAAGCCTGCGTGGTACATTTACAAATATGGATTCAGTCCTCAATTTCATTATAATTCATAGAAAACAAATATAGATTTTTCTTTTATAAATGACATATAAATATCATGCTCCTCCAGAGGCATGACGACTTGGATCAATGTTATTTGTGTGAATTCATTAGCTTTTAAATTTACCTTTCAAATCTCATTGATTGTAATGGATATTTCTTCCTCGAATGCAGGAGGGGTGTTCTTTAGGTCATCCTCTCCTACATGCACCTCTGAGTCCATGGAGGCAGTTTGGGAAGAGGTAGAAAATCTGAGGGAATCTCTATCACTGTCAGGGTGAGAGGCGTTGTGGGGAGATAAATTTTTATTCTCTAATTCGATAGAAATTTCATAGTGTTTTGGTAGTCTATTATCTTTAACACTATCACTATAGATGAGGGGAACTTGGAAATCTTGGATTAGGTATATTCCCTTAATAAGATTTATGGGAAACAAAAAAAAATTGATCATAATTTGGGGATTTTTAGGGATGGTCCCCAATCCATTTGTAGATGAAAACTATATATTTAAATCTATGATTGGATATTTTCCATCCCATTTATAGAAATCAACCTCGCCATATTTTTCCTCACTATAATTATAGGGACTATTTTCAACATGTAATTTTCTAACCTTCTTATCAATGAGGTATTTCTAGCATTGATGAAATGTTGAACGTATATCCATGTTGTTGTGAAGCCAACGCCTTCCGAGAAGGTTGTCATATGTTGTGTATTATTGGATTACCATGTACTCCATGTTCAATTTGAGAACACAAAAATGGGTTTTGAGCATGGTCTTCTTGATAGTTCTTTACTCACTCTTATCTTACCCTTTAATGGTTAGATTTGTAGGGTATAAATCAATTCACTATAACCTAAATGTGAGAGGGTTTAAATCAAAATTATGCTTATCCCAGACCATTTTTCAATTAGATCCCTTCAGATATCGACATTATTGAGTCGTACTAAAACATATAGGGGTCTATTTTGTCCATAGATTTCTTATTCCTAATCAATCTCTATGAATGATATGGTAACATGATATTAAGATGACATTGTATCCAATTGATAAATCTAAGCAATATAGGCTTCTATTTAAAACTTTTATGGGATCTAGAGGGATTGAATTAGTGTATAAATGATTTAATTTGACATATAGAGTTTATTTAGGATGGAGACCTCCACGAGTACAATTTCCAACTATTTCATATTGTAGTACATGTTTTCTAGAGGATAGCTTTCCCTAATGCAGGGATTCTCTTTATTATGCAGCTCAGGATGTGGGAAATTTGAGGATGATTGGCCTAGTTTTTTTTCATTGGAAAATGGATAATATTATTCTAGTGGTTTTTTATTCTAACCTTCCATGTAGTCCAGATTTTTCATACAATCTCACCATCGCTAAATAGTAGTGTAATTGGACTGGGTGTGGATGACCACTGGAGGGTTTTGGGATACCTAAAAGTCTCCATTGTGCTTTCTAGTTTCCTTTCTTAGGATTCTCAGCTGCATATATATCTTTTATGGGGATATGAAAATGATATTGGGTATGAAAATGCCCATAATATCCCATGTATCCTTGGCTCTTGTGCTTGTGGCCTCCGACACCCCAGTCATGTATGGAGAAATCATACTCAAAGGTATAATCATCATCGAAGGAGGGGTATTTCAAGTGTAATTTATTAATAGAATAAATGAATATGTATTATTATGAATATGGCTTCATTTTTAGGCATGCTTCACATGCTACAGACATTGTAGGGATGAATTATGCATGGGTTAAAGCCTGTACTGGATTCGAATATGACTCTTCCTCCTCTGTCTCTTCCTTTTTTAGATGGTCGCTCCATATATGGGAGGGGTGTTTTATGTCACATCCTTAGGTAATGTAATCATTGTTGGTTTTATAATATGCTATCTCAGGGAGACAATAGATTTATCGACTATTTTTTGATTCCTTAAAATTTTGAACATCTAGGGACATCTAGCTCGAACTTTATCCAATTAACTTCTTCTTCTATTCAGGCGATGGCTACAAAATTCACCAATTCCGTGGAGTTTGAAATCATCATCGATCCATAATAAAATAATTTTGGAGGATTTATCTGATGATATGGAATTCATAGATTTTTTGAATAGACCATCATTGGGCAACAAAGCACATGGTAAGATCGGAAAGGTTCACCTCATTGGATTTCCTAGGATATGGTTTCTTGAGAAGGTCATTTTCCATGGTTGAAATTAAATAACCTTGATAATTTCCATTTCAGATGGTGTAATATTAATTCATCCATTCCCCAAATCCTAGGTGACCCTGATACCTTTTAGCATCTAGTCGGGTGTTGTTTCATCGTTTTCGTTACTCAATAGAAGGTGATGGCTGTTTTGGGACCTGCCTAGGTGATTTAATGGTCAATATCACTGGTTTGAGGGTTAAAATAGTAGTCTTTTATTTTCCATGACATTTCCCCTTTACTGATGTCATGATTCATGATTGACATTGAGGCTACTAAATTGAATCTTCTAAAGGTTCTTCTATTGCTATAAATTCACAGAATCCACCTAGATATTTCATTAGAATCTGAGGTTTATGAAGCTCATCCCATAGAATTACATCAGATTTATCTAGAAATTTCTCCTAAAAAAGAGGGAATATGATTGAATAGAATAAACCTTTACACATGGTTATGAAGTCACAAACCCTCTAATTTTATTATTTCCTAAAGTTCTTCAGTTTGATAAATGTTGTTTTCCTCTGTGTAGAGATGAACAGATAATGGAATTGATGAAGAAGCTCTTATGATCCTATAATAGTTCCTAATGGTATGTTTTTATACAAATAATAGGTAGTCCCTATTATAGTACATAAAAAACACATCATCTATTTCAAATCTTACTGATATCGAGGACCCATCATCAGACCTGATAAGGACAAAATGTTTTTGAGATTATGTTCAAGTTCCCCAACACTATTAATGGCGGAGGAGGTTGGATTTTTATAATTCCACGGCTGAAATGATTTATCCACCCATTCAGGATATGAATTCTTATTAGGCTTAAGAAGTGTACATCCCCATTATATGGATTCTATTTAAGCATCCATGGACTCATTGGATTTGAGAATACCTAGAGGTATTTTTGTCTAAGATGCCCCTCGTGTGCAGGGAGTGGGTGGGTATTGATGAGGGGGCCCCATTTTCAAATCACACTATTTCTAAATCCATGCTATTAATGAATGTTCAACCTAGTGATGGGAGCCTTTCAACATAATGGAGGCAAGTCATTATCATCACCCAACTTTCTAATTTTTATATATCTACTACCTAGATCTGGAGAATGTTTGACCTTAAGATGCTACACTCAAAGGTATACCAGATCATTGTTTGTTTATGGGAGGAGGAATTTTACTGTCAGTATGAATATGATAACATTTGGGATTGTTTCCCCATATTAGCTCTATATATTATTGTATGAGAGTCTGCATATCATTATCATGTTATTCTAGCTGCTCCCCCACGAAGGAAATTTTATCCCATATAAGTGATGAATGGGACATTACCATAACATTAAATTTTTATGTGGTATATTCCCCCCATAGAGGTTGCAAATCAATATTCATAGTTTCCAGGTTTTTTCTCTAGTTTTGTGTACATACAGTCTCAGTTTCTGCATCTAGATCACACTAATCTTAATGTATACATTAACTATTTCATTCCTATATATTTTATTCTTGATCTTCATTATATTTTATGTCGATGGTGAGGAAATTAATAGAGGTATAGAGATCAATGTTGGTCATCCCATTACTCTAAATGAAATAAGATGAATTGGAACTACCTAAAGCAGGTTCAATTTTCAAACACATGGACATATTGGACTTTTTTGAGTTGTGGTCCTTATAAGGTTTTATATTCTTTTCCCATATGGTTTTCTCATATTATCCTATGAGTAGATAACCTAAGAGAGTGTATGGTCGTGATTTCCAAATGGGCCCTGAATAGTAGAGGATTGTGTTGTAGTGAAAGAACAAATGTTATTTTGACCATTGATATTTACCCCCCCCCCCCAATTGGATAAGGATGATTGTCTCTACAGTATTGATGACAGTGAAAATTTCCATAACCCTATGGGATGTTGAATATTTGGGGACACAATTAGAATATTTTTAACGTATTCTTGAGGATATTATGATTTCATTTTATGATTTTATTACTCATGATATGATAGTTTAGATATAAAATATCCTCTCCCAGTGGTAAGGGATGATCTGGAATTGCAGTTGATTTTTCTAGGACCCTCTTGGGAGGTTATAAACCTAGAGATGATGATTGGGATCAAAATACCACCACATAAATGTGATGAGATGGATTTGTACATTCAGTTGATATTTCCTGAATCGGATTCGGTGCAGTAGTTATCATGTATGATTTGGGTGAATTGATAGGACATCATGAGAATCATTTTCTATGAGTAGTTATCAGGTTGACCATAAATTCAGATTCTATTTCTAAAATTAATTTCCATTTCTTCTAGGTTTCAATTCTAGATATCTATTCGAAATCATATCCTTCCATTTGTGATTTAATTGAATCTTTATTGTTGGCGTATTCTATTATAGTGAAAAGTTGTCACGAGCATCACTCTTAACCTTGATCTCACCAGAGGATATGTAATTACATGAAAATTAATATGGTGTATTATAATATTAATGGGATATTATGAAGTTTAATGATCCATATTTTACCCATCCCCGGATAAGTACATCTTTCGATGCTATTGAAATCATTCGACTGAGCTTTTCCATGATAAGAAGACACCCACTATGCATGTGTCTGACATGCTCTTCTTCTCACATGATCCAGAATATAGAAATGGAAACCATTTCATGTTGAGAACATAGTATATTAATTATCTAAGGTGATTATAGTGTCATGAATAAGGTATATTTATCTTCTTAAATCATTAATGAGTTTCCCACCTATTTTTACACAGGTATGGAATGAACACCTTTTCTAGCTCATCTGGGATCTCATAGTAAGAAGGGTATAGGGTCTAGAACATGATGGATGGGTTTTTACAAATAACTCTATCGATCTGTCAATTTTATCTTCCTCTTCATCAGACAAACACACATTCATTTTTTAGAATGCATAATTTTCTTATCAGTGACTCCTACTTTCTATGGGGAAAACATGCTGAATATTGATCAGGAACTCTATATTATTGACCCCAGTGTTTATAAAAACACTTTATTCAAAGGAATATTATTTTTATAAACAATTAATATAGAGTTTTCTATGAAATGGGATGATTTCCATATTGATGGGATATATCACCAATGGGAGTTTGACCATGGAATATTTTAGTATTAGAGTCTCTATGATCTATCCTCATATTACAACAATGATTACTATCATTATAATGATCACAATTTTCTTCAGATGGATATTTGGAGGACCCTTGGGGATTGAGAATGTGTCTCGAAAATCCTCTAGGGAATTTGAATTGAGAACATTAGGGACATGATACAAATTCTATTTCATTGCCGGAATATGCCAACCTACCTTTTGGTATTATGTAGAGATATGATCCTTTTATATGATAGCTTCCAAAATATGCTGATAACAATACACCTCTACAAGAGTCTGATATCACTATTGAAAATCTAATGGGGTATTCCAAATATCTTCTTCATTTGGGGATGAAATATAATCATATCTGTTTGTGGTTTCTTGAATAGGTCGGTTAAACCTAATTGGTGTGGTGAAATGAAACTAGTTCAAATATTTTTCCCCACTAGAATATTACAAGGTTGAAGGGAAATAAAACCCATACTATATGGCCTCTAGAGAATGTAATTGCAGTCATTCTTTGGAAGGCGTAGGGATATTAGACTAGATTTCATGATATGAATAAATATTCCATGTAGCATCACTAAGTAGAATATGAGATGATCCCAAATAATTTTCCACCCTCACATGGTGAGCTGCATTAATAATATGTTTATGGGTGAGATCCTGAGATTTTGAATTTTACTTCTAATATTTTTCGATTGGAATTTGAGCATATCCTAAGGTATGTGAAACTATCAATTAGTGAGCCCCTATAATAACAAGGTCATGATTCCGATCCCAAGACTTTATAGTATGCCTCCAGTCATGTTTTGATAGGAATTTTCTCCAATTCCATGTGTATTTCACTCTCACTTGGTGATATCCAGTTGGAATGAGAATATGATATTAGTTGAGTGCCACACCCTTTACCGGAATATAATTATAATCCTAGAGGGTAGGAGCCTAAATGAACCCTTTCTCCATCGACACCACATGATCTTACTAATCAATGAATTGTGATTCCCTAGCTAAATAGATAGAAATAGGTATCTATCCTTGTATCTATACGAGTTCTAGAATATTTCCATGGAGTTTTTTACTAGTACTAAGATATAGTGGAATTTTAGAATAGTGTGTGCAGGAATGATTTCTTACACATTTTATCGGTCTAATATATATTAGAAAATATATTCAATTAATGAAAGGATATAATCCTTCTATCCACCTTATGCCTCTAGATTATGGTGATGGAATTTATGCATGGGGGGTAGGGATATGTTACTTCCTCTAATTACTATATAAATATTCCCATAATCTCGATACGAGTGTGTAGAGACATGGGACTCATTAATATACACTACCAGAATATTCCTATAGGCTTAATTATTGGAAGAGGAGATATGAGGCCACTTATACTTATCTATATCATTTTGTGCCTGATGAATCTTACTTCGTGCTAGTGGATGGGTGTTAGAGGTTTTAATGTGTCAAGTGTACCCTTAGCAAGTGGCTGGAGAGAACTATAAAGATAATGTTATCGATGGAATTTGATAGTATCCCTTGACAGTGGCTCTTGAATCGGAATGGAGATGTATTTGAATCCTTAATGCACCATCATCAGATACAGATGGTTGTCTTTTTCATCCTCCAAGGATAATCAATGAAATCCTTTGGCGGTGGAAATGGGTTCTGCTGGCTATTTTGAATCATTATTTCGATGATGGGGACTTATCAATTTTTTAATTTAGATACTATTGTGGGCATACATAAGGGTCGAGATCATACCATGTCAGTGGTATTATCGATCCATTACATTATCCACCCGATGCTAAAGGTGTTGTTTGGGTGAGTTCCTTCTGCATCCCATTGGGGTTTCAAAATTATCTAATTTAATAGAATGGTCATTGGACGAAGACATTGTCTCGAGTTGGGTGTTTCTTGTGAGAGAAGTATATGTAATCATGAAGACAACACAAAACAAGTTTACTGATTGGAGAGTTATTTCATGTATGAAACATGATGAATCAGACATGCAAATATAACTAAATTTTCTATTATTATTCTTGGCCAACCAATTTTTCTATGTGGACTTATCATAGTGAGGATATAATTATTTCAGGATAACTATAGTTACATTTAGTGAACCGATCATTTATTTATTTGAGACATTCCCATTAGGTTCACCATTTTCTTACATATTATATGATGAAAAAATGTCCTGACTGATCATAAATAATTAATTTTATTATTTTAGTTATTCACACCAGAATCACCATTTTTTTTAATTATATATGAAAATAAACGGACTGAACCATTGGAAACTGATGATTCAGTTATTTGAGAGAGTGACATCAGGTTTTCAATTTTTTTATAGGTTATGCAAAAAAAATATGTTGATGGGTTGTAAACTGATAAATTTTTTATTTGGGAGATCTATGTTGGTTTGACCATTTTTGTTTCATTATAAAATTTAACATCCATATTGTACGAGAAAAATAGCCTAAGGAAGGCAAATAAATAAATCCATTTTATCCTCTAAATAAGATACAATGGTTAAATTATTTCATGTAGGGTTTCACCATTTGTTCTTCATTGGAAAGAAGAGTTTCGGTGAATCCAAATTTTGGAATGTGGGTGGGGTTAAGTTTTCTACACATTTAACCACATCAGGTTTACCATTTGAGCTCTTTTCTGGAATCTCTCAATTGTACCCACATCTGTAGCTTAGTACTGAACGGATTTCCAAAGGTAGGAAGTCAATTGGGGTTTCAGAACAAACCAAACATAGGAACTCACATTGGTTTAGAGGATGGGATGTTTGTATCATTACATTATTTTGGGGGTAACTATTTCATAATCTGGATCTCTATTTTAGATTTAAGATATTTTTGACAATAACATCCTAAACCTGATATGGGAAGAGTTACCCTTAAAATATGATCATGTGATAAACCCCACCATTTATATTGGGGGATCTATTAATGATTCCATATATATATATATGGGTTCATCCTCAAATGCTAATTAATTGGTACCTTATGATATTTTGAGGTTATATTACCTGGTACTCCATATATTTCTCTATCTAGTAAGGGGAATAATATAAAGATGATGGGATTGAGACTTTAGGAGGTTTTTTTACATATCCTTTTTATAGAGGGAATCAAAACCCAAAGTGTTCATTGAACCAATTTATTTTTAACATTAAACATAATGGACATATATGAGGTGAAAGAGGCATCAGGTATCGGGATCGAGCCTCAATGAGGTTCCCAATATATCTTGGTTATAGTAGGAATTAGATTCATTATGGTTTCATCAATACCTTTGTCCATAGCCCGAGGTTGAATACCCTTTATGGTGGTATTCATATCATTTTACATAATTGGGATTACACTAGGAGGTTTCCTTCGTTATAGGATATTCATGATTTGAATGATATGATCATTGAAAATCTTGAAGAATAAGTTATCTATGCTCAGTGTGAGAAGTAATGGATATCTAGTAATCAACACCACAACATATTGATGTTGGACTTGAGCATAGAGAAAACCCTTTTGATTTTTGATATGGAGATTGAGCCTTCATAAGGTGTTACATGTATATGAGGTATTTCCTGGATTAGTGTCACGATAGTTTAGTTTGTTTTGGAATTAGTTGGTGGAAATGGATGAATAATAATACCATGGGATTGATTGGACCCTGATGGATGTAATTTTTGAGACATTGTGGGACTTATATTGAGGTGGATTCCTATTTGTGACTGAGGCATATGATGGATTCGAACATATCATAGGTTTAGTAATAATTAGTGTTCTTGTAGTTTAGGTATCTTATCAATCCGCTGGTGGATAAGGAAGAATGATAATCCCTTGGGAGAGATTAAGTCCCAATTTTTGAAATATTAGAGTCATAAAGGGACCAACATCAATATATATTTCAATTATATCTCCAGAATCATGAATTATCTATACGTATCATGGGTATTATTGGAACCAGTTTCGTTATAATAAAATTTTATCAGGGCATACATGCTATGGTTTCCATTATATATCAGTTGTACATGGTTATCATGTCCATCCATATCTTCTTGACACATATTGATTATATTCCTGGCATGTTTGAGGTCATCTGGACATGTCCTAGTTTCCTAGTGAAAATTTCCAGAATCAATATCAAGATCCAATTGAATTTTATAAAGTACTTCTCATAATTTTAAAAGAATATGTGGTAGACATCACATGATCATGGATGGTACATCTAGAGGGTAACGAATGATCGATGATGAAATGTTTAGAAGACATAGTGATACCTCACTAGCATGTTTGGAGAGTATCACATGAATTGTGATTACTTGTTCGAAGGACTTTGTATAGTGACCATTTCCTTATACATATAACATCACATGAATGTAAGCATAATTATACATCAATGTAAATTCCAAGGAACATAATGTATCGAGTCTTGGAAGACTAGGTACATAATCAGACATTATAAAAACAACTTTTTTTAAACTCCATAATGAGATCCTATATTCCATTGTGCACATACATCTGCATAGGAAAACATGGGGATAACATGAACAAAGGGATATCTACAAGCCTAGTAAGGGAATAACCACAAGAACAAATAATTAACACATGCGATAAAAGGCATGACATGATGATATAAAAAAAATGTAACATATGGAATCATAACATATAAACATGAAGTCATAGTAATGTGGAAAAAACAAAAAACATGAATTTAGTATGAGTCAAGGAAGACCGCCAATACTGTTTCCCATAGTGGCACATGCCTAGGCTAACCGCTAAGACCATTGTACATAGTAGCACATGCCAAGGCTAACTGCCTGGACCATCTCACATAACTTCTCATGATACTAAACTTTAACCAATGAATTGTAAAGAAATGTAGGCACACCGATTTTAAATTTCCAGGAATATTTTTTCCACATAATGAGTAATATGTAATCAATCATATAAAAACATAAGGGTTAACCAGGGAAAGGATTGGGTACCATGACATAAAGAAAAAAACGGAAGTATCATAAAAGTGTCCATGAAAGAAAGGAAAAAAAATATACATGGAAATTTAAAAAGGAAAATTTTCATGTATCATGGGATGTGATTTCATGTAGAAGTGAGATAATGTAATAAAAGTATTTAAGAAATTTTAGCAATAAAACATTTTTGAGAGGTTTTAAGGAAAATATTATTGAGCCATTAAAATAGTAAAGGGAACAGTACATTATAAAAAACAATAGTGAGAAAATATGGTTTTTATATTAAAATGGAATAATTTAAAAAAAATCAATGGTGGATTAAAATATAAGATGGAGTGCTATTGAAATTAGGTAATAATTCGGGAAGTTCCCTTAAAACATGTTTTCTTATCTGGAAATATTGAAGAGTGAATCACATAAAAACCTGTATATACCAAAAATATAATGATGGAAGGGTCTTGATAAATAATTTTTTTAAATGTTCATAGAATTTATAAGATGAAAAAAGGAAGATAACATAATATCATTTGGGTAGAAATAAAGAAAAAAAAAACATGAAGGAATAAAGAAGATTTGGGTAAAATTCCTTACAGATTATCGGTATGGAACTACGTATAATTAAGAGGGATTCATGAGAGAGAAAGGGGTTTCTAGTCACATATACATTATGAGTGATGTATGAGTTATTTGAAAAATTATACCCAATCTTTAGTAATTACACATAAAATGGCATAACATAGAGGACATTCTTGAATAAAAGTCAAATAGAGAGGATCCCTTACCTTAAATCTGATGAAGATCTTTGATTGAACATATAGACATGAATAATAAAATTACTATCATTAATTTAAAAAAAAATAAACTATTCCAAATGTAAAATATTTATTATAACTCTTTTAAGAACATTTATACCAATTTTGATTGGTTAGGAGGCTCAATTTCATTGTTCGGGTCAGTTTGCTTGCATGGGTTTAATGATTGGTTCGGGTTCAGATAAACATGTCTGATAAAGGTGGTTTCCCAAAATAGAAGTTATATTTTATTATTTTACAAGAATAAGTTTACATGCTTTAGAATTTAATTTGTTCAGTTGGAGTGAAGTTGAATCATTATATAAAACTTTAGTGACAACCTTTTCAGTTAATTGGCGGTTTTTGGCCACAAAGAACATGATTTGTTTTATAAACCAAAAACATGTGAAAAAAAGATTATATAACCATAGATTAAGATTAGTACATATTTTATGGTCTTCTTCAACCATTAAAATGGAATCATGACTCGAATTGATGAGGGTAACGAAAATTGAAAACCCATCGTCCTTGAATGTAGTCAATTAACACATCTTGGATGGTATCTTTACTAGTAAAATAAAAGAAGAGTAAATGAGTTATGATTATAAATTATTTCATTATCATAAAACATTACCCTACATGTAAATTATTGGTGTTTTCATAACATTTGGACGAGTATAAGTATGGATAGAAAATAAAACAAATGAAATTGAAATGAAAAAGAATTAAAAGAAAGGAGGAATTTACCTATTGACTCAATATTCCTTTAGAGCCTCTTAAGGGGAGAGGATTTGATATTTTGGAGAGACTATGTGCAGTTAGACTTGGGGTAGGAGCTTTTGGGGTGATTTGTGAAGAATATAGGAAAGTCACAAGGCTTGAGAGGAGTGAAGATACGAGGTAAGGATGGGTGGTACTTCTAGTGGAGGAGAGGAGGCTTTCCATAATATTATAATAATTAGTATAGTTTTTTCCATAACATAGGAAATATTGATGATTCCATGAAAATGAATAGTAATAAGTGAATGTGAGTTAGATATTAGGGTTCTTACATCACTTATGATGTGAGGAATAGTGGATTTAAATTATAATATATTTATACGGTAAATAAATGTATTTTACTATCCCTAAAAAATTAATGTATTTCAGAAAATACCAAAAATTATCCCTAACCTTTTTTGATGAGTAGAATCCAAAAATTAAATCCATTTTTCATAAATTATTATCAAAATATGATTAATTTCATTTTTAATCAAAATCACAATTAACATGAAAAAAACCAATTTTAAAACATTTATTTTCTTATTCCTAGATATAGGTATATCATTCTTCTACATTAATCTTATTTAAATACTATCATTGGTAAGGTTACTATTCATTAGGGTATGTCACTATTCATAAGGGTAAAATTACTATTCATTAGGGTGTGTTACTATTCACTGAAAATTATGTTGGTCATATTAGTCTCTAAATAACATAATGATCACAACTGTGTATACTATATTTTCGAAATTCAAACACATAAGTGAAAAAATTATTTTTAATGATTTCATAGTACTTATTACTTAATTTTGTTGTGATTTCTTGTGATTATATGACATATTTATAAGAAGGAAATTTCCATTGAAAACATTGTATCGTTACGTAATCCCCCCAATATGAAATTTCTCCAACAATTTTTTGTTTTACATTTAAATCCACAAATAGGTGTGGGTATTTTTCCTTCATTTCCTCCTCCAATTACCATGTTGCATCTTAATACATATGGATCCACAACATTACTTTGACCATGTGAGTAGTTATGTTACTAAGAACATTATCTCTACAATTCAAGATCATCATTGGATGGTCCTCGAAAGATAGATCGCTCTCTAATCGTTCCACCTCTGAAGAGAGTACATGTGACAGATCTTCTATTTACTTCCTTAAGAGGGATACATGGAAGACAACGTGCACTTTGGACATGGTTGGTGGGAGTGCGAGTCGACAAGCCTCAACCCCCACACGATCAAGAATATCTAAGGGGACGATGTACTGGGGAATTAAGTTTCCTTTTTTCCGAAACCTCACTACCTTCTTCCATAGGTATTTGTGTAGAAATACCATGTACCCAACTTTAAACTCATAGTCTCATCGATGATTATCTGCATAAATCTTCTTTAAGCATTGGGCTTCATTGATGTTCTTCTAAATAGATTTCACCTTATCTACCATTTCATCAACCCTTTTACTTCCTAAAAGCTTACGCTCCCCAAATTCATCCCAAAATTTCATTTTCTACACTTTTTATCATAAACGGCTTTGTATGGTGGAATTCAGACACTCGAGTGGAAACTATTTTTGTAGGAGAATTCGACCAGTAAAAGATGTTTGTCACATCCGCCTTAGAAGTCTATATAATATGATCTCAATATATCTTCTACTGTCTGATTAATCCAATCATATTGTTCATCTATTGGATGATGATTAGCCATACTAAAGTTTATTTATATTCTTAGAGGATGATGGATACTTTTCCAGAACATCAAGGTGAATCTCATATCTCAAACTGATACAATAGATAGTGGTAATCCATGAAACCATACCACAACTTTGATATATATATATATGTTAAAGTATATCAAATGTGAAGTCTCCTCGAATCATGATAAAGTGAGATGACTTTATAATACAATCCACAATAACCCATATAGCATTGTTTCCTCTGGATGTCCTTATAATTCAAGTGGAAATGTCTATTGTGATGTTCTCGCCCTTCAATGTTGGTATGGGTAGTAGTTTCACAATCCCCTTACACCCTTTCCTTTAACCATTCAATTGTTGACATACCAGGAACTCTGATGTATATTCAACAATCTCCTTCTTCATATTGTTCTGCCAAAAATTCTCTCGGAGATTTTAATACATCTTTGTTCTTCTTGGGTGAATAGAGATTGTAGAGCTAAGTGCATCATTCAATAGATACTTATTTATCTATGAATAGGATGGTATAAATAATCATGACCCAAATATTAAATCCCCCTCCCCATCAATCATGAACTCAAAGGATTTCATATATTTTTAATAGCTTCCACCCTTTTTAGAATTTCCACATGTTTTCATTGAGAATCCTTTATTTTCTCCACGAGGGATGGTTGAGCAATAATTTTAAAAAGGAATGACGATGGTCCTCCCTTAATGATTCACAAGGACATACTCTACAAATGTAAGATGATCAGATCCTTTTTATTTCATATCATTGATAAAGATGTAGTATCCTTTCTAGTTAGAGCACTTGCCACCTTATTTACCTTATGACGATGGTAGTGGATTGAGCAGTCATAATCCATGATGAGACCTATCCATCATTACAGGTGCATGTTAATCTCTTTTTTTGTGAATATATATTTGAGCCTCTTGTAGTCTATATATATCTCAAAATTCTCCCCACAGGGATAATGCCAATAGATTTTTAATGCAAAGATCACAACTAGAAACTCTAGATCATTCGTAGGATAATTTTTATCACATAATTTCAGCTTCCTTGTGGTGTAGGCTA
Source organism: Viscum album (assembly GCA_963277665.1). NCBI lineage: Eukaryota > Viridiplantae > Streptophyta > Magnoliopsida > Santalales > Viscaceae > Viscum > Viscum album. Next base: position 854,207,055 of record OY728160.1, read on the forward strand.
TCACTTTATTAATTTTCATCTGTAAAAATCCAAGGACCTTCATTGGAAAATCATTGTACACTATAAATATTTCTCCACTTATTGAGAGTGTGAGTATTGTCACAGTGATAAGCTAATTTTTCCACTCCTTAAAATAGTCTTCATATTCCTGAGTCCATAAAATATTGGCGCACTTCCATTCCAGCTGGGGAATTCGGTTTTAAAATCCTTAAAAGATCTTCAAAATTCATCAATAATACATTGCTAGACCCAAAACATTGTGGATCTCCATCACAGATGTTTCCCAGGGCCACTCTTCAATTGCCTTTGTCTTGGAAGGGTCCACAGATATCCCTTTTCTAGTAATAGAAAGCCCCAAGAATGATACTTCCTCCAACCAGAACTCACATTTACTATACTTTTCAATCAACTTCTCCCTTCGCAGAGCCTTTACCATAGTATTCAAATCTTCCTCATGTTCCTCCTTTCTCTTGGAGTATATCAGAATATCATCGATAAAGACTACCAAAAAAATCATAGGTAATCCAAAAAGACGATATTCATTAAATCCAAGAAATGTTTTTGGAGAATATGTGATTTCTAAGGGCATCACTATGAACACTTAGTGTCTATACCTCATTCTAAAGGCGGTCTTGGGAAGATCTTCTTTCATCACCTTTAATTGGTGATATCCTGACCAATGGTTCACCTTAGAGAAATACATGGGCCAACAAAGCTGATCGAACATGTCATCTATCCATGGTGTGGGATACATGTTTTTTGTCATGAATTTATTAAGATCATGATAATAAATGGGGAGGAACATTGATCTCTCCTTTTTAATGATGAATAGGACTAGTTCACCCCATGGTGATGCCCTTAGGCATATAAAATCCTTCTACAAATTCCCCTATAACTGCTTCTTCAGCTCTTAGAGCTCTACGATGGCCATTCTATAAGCTTTCTTTGATATAGGCAGAGATCCAGGAATAAGTTCAATTGAGAACTCAACCTCTTGATCAGGAGTAAGTACAAGTAATTCTTGGTGAATACATCAGTGTAGACCCTCGTGATGGGCATTTCTTTGATCATGTTCTTCTCTTTTGTCTCAATAATTTTAGGTAGATATTTTTTTCATAAATAAATAATATCCACACTTGAGACACTGATTCTAAAGGAGATTCATCTTCCTCCTTACAGTTTTAATGATTTGGAGGATGCCTCAGGATGTGAATAGTGATTTCCATTTCTCAACAGTTGATGGTGGATTTGTATAAGGGTGGCCAGTCCGTGCTGAAAATAGAATCAAACTCTACTAAGCGAAGTATGACAAGATTTTCCCGTAGGTTTAGTCCACATACATTAAACTGTGCAGATTTATAAACCATAGATGCAATAATAACCCCATTATCTATTATCATAGAGAACATATCCTCTAAATTATGATATAGTGTTTAAATAGTTCTACTAAACTTAATATATATGAAAGAATGCATGGAACTAGAATAAAATAGTATGATCAAAATTCTTGAATGAATAAATAGCATACCTATCACCAAATCATTGTCCAGATCCACCTCAGTAGTAGTGATAGCATTATCCGTCCTTGTTTCCTTGGAAGTTGTTGTTGATTTCCTCTACCAACCCTTGTTTGAAGGAAATTGTTTGCATAAGGCCCATGTTCCTTCCAATTGTAACACTACACCACTGGATGAGAGTTTATCGAAATCTACCTTTAGTCATTAATATTAGTGGTATTTTTCATATCTCTTCAGTAGTTTTTAGAGAGATGTCTCAGATTTCCTCATTTAAAGGAATTCATGGTTCTCTTTAGACAGTTCCTAGGATGCTTCTCCCTACAATTTTTACATGTGGGATGATCAAGCTTCTTTCCATAATGGAATTTATATCCAGGACCACCTACAGTAGATTATGTTTTCCTCCTCTTGTCACCAGGATGACAATAACATTGAGACTCTCCGATCTCTTTTTCAACCTTGAGGTAACAAAGAACAATATCCTTATAGCTATTGAAGTCTCAAATCACCAAAACATTTCACTAACACTACTTTAGTCTACTAAAGAAGTGATCCACCTTGCATTAGATGTTCATGAAAAAACGATAGATATACATTCAAAGCCCTATAATGTTTTCTTCAAACACCCCTATTGAATCATTTTCTGTCATTTTGATTCTTAGGAACTCTCTTATCATTTTGAGATGGCGGGTTCACAGATAATATTTATTGAAAAACATTCTCCTGAATTCCTCCCAATCCATGGAATCAATTTCCTCCTGGGGCTTCGTATTGTTGATCAGTTTCCACCACTGATCAGATTCCCCATAAAAACATTAGACCACCCACACAAATTTTTCTTATTCTGAGCACTGGAGGATAGAGAATACCTTTTCAATGGATTTAATCCACTGTTCCATGAGGAGGGGATCTAATAATCCACATAACATGGGAGGCCTTTTCTGCATGAAGGATTATATGTCAACTTTCTCTTTCCATTGAGGAGGACGGACTTCCATATGATTCAATTTATAATTCATAACTTGACCCAGCTGAGAAATTATTTTAATGATGTTTTGAGCACCCATTACCCTCATATTAGGCATATCCCAAGGTAAATCTTCACGTTTCATGTCACATTGGTTGTTAGAACATGTTCTTATATTCCATTCCCCTAACTATGAAAAATAACGTACAATTAGTGTGAATTAGTTCTTATCTAATGAACATAAATATAAAATTTTTTAACATAAAAGGAAAAACTTTTAAAAGAGATGTATATCCTAACTTGTGATTCCTTAGGTTTAAATCAATTTTACCCTCAATATATTTCTTAAATTATATTCTTAGGGTAATTTTTTATACCCTTTAGAATGGTGTGTACTATGCTCATGAATTTACCAAATAATATCCTCCCAGAGTGTCAATCCAAGAGTGCAGCAAGACCCATTTTCATGTACCAGGATACCCTAGGTCAGGCCTGAAATTCCACATCAGAGTTTTCACACCAAGGTACATATGTGCTAATTCCACCTCTACCTATTTGTATCATGATAGTGATTTATTTTCTTGGTAAATTAATTTCTCCATACTTAACAAAATTTAGGGATGTTTTATTATACTTGGCCTCATCCTTAAGGTTCTCACTAAGGTTCTCTATTCAAAATATCCAAAAATAACTAGACCATCCTCTTATAAAAACTATAGAGACCCTAGCCTTTTACATATAACATTACATTATTTTAAGCATAATTATAAATCATAGTACAAGAAAAGGATCTTAAAGTCTAGTGTCTTGGAAAACTAGGTACATAATCAAACATTATAAAAACTACTTTGTATTAAAACTCCAGAATGAGATCTTATCTTCAATTGTGATCATACATCTGTAGATGATAAACTAGGGATAACATGAACAATGAGATGAGACAAAAGACTGGTAAGGTAAGAACCATAAGAACAATGCATTAGAACATAGGATAGAAGGCATTGAATTATGATATAAAAAAGGCATGTAACATATGGAATCAAAAAACATAAACATGGAAGCATATAAATATGGACTCTTAGTAATGTGGATTAACCCAGAAAGATAACGATAGAAGGATAATGATAAATAAATTTTTTACATGTAAAAATAATTTTTAATATACACATAAGGAGATTAGATTACATTATTTTTGTAGAAATAAAGATAAGGCAACCTGAAGGAATAATGGATATTCTTGTAGAATTCCTTACGAATTGTCGGCATGGTACCAGGTGTACTTAAGAGGGATTAATACGAGTGAAAAGGATTTCTCATAACATATAAATCATGATGGAAGTATGGGGGAGATAAAAACTCATACCCCATCATTAGTGATTACAAATAAAATTACATAGCATAGAGGACATTCTTGAATAAAAGTGAAATGGAGAAGATCCCTTACCTTAAATTTGATTGTGATCTTTTATTTAACATAATAACTTGAATAGTCAAATTAGGTTTATTAATTAATAATTCCATAACCAATTCCATATGTAAAATATTTATTTTAAACCTTTTAAGTTAATTGATAACCATTTTAATTGGTTATGAGGTTCAATTTCATTGTTCGGGTATGTTTGCTTGGTTGGTTTTAATGATCGGTTCATGTTTGGATAAAAATGTATGATGAAGGATGTTTCCTAGAATTGAAGTTATATTTTATTATTGAGAATCCAGAAGGTTACATGGTTGAAAATTTAAATCGGTTACTTTGAGTGATGTTTAATCAATATATAAAACTTTAGTGACATCCTTTTGGGTAAATTGGGGGTTTTTACCACAAAGAACACATTTTGTTTTATAAACCAAAACCATGTGTAAAAAAGGATTCCAGAACCATATATGCAGCATAATACTTATATTACGGTATGATTAAACAATCAAAATGTTTTCATGACCATATTTTAAGAAGGTAATGGAAATTTAAAACCCATCATCCTTGAATGTGGTAAATTAAGGCATTTCAGATGGTATCTTTACTACTAAAATAAAATAAGATTAAAAGAGAGATGATAATAATTTATTCCAACATCATAAAAAAATTCCACTACATGTAAGATATTGGATTTCTCATAAAATTTGGATGTGGATAGGTATGGATGGAAAAGAAAACAAATGAACATGAAAATAAAAATAATGAAAAGAAATGAGGAATTTACCTCTTTATTCAATCTTCCTTGAGAGCCTCTTAAGGGGGGATGATTGTGTCTTTTGAAGAGACCAAGGGTTGTTGGACGTGGGGAAGGAGCTTGGGGAGTGATTTGGGCATAATATAGGAAAGGATTAAGGCTTTATAGTAGTAATGTGAATAGGTAATGAGGGGTGGTACTTATAGTGGATAGGAGGAGGGTTTTCTTAATATTATAATCATTACTTTTTAATTTTCCACAAAAAAAGTTATATTGATGAGTCCATGAAAAATAATAGTAATATGTACATGTTAGTTCAATATTCGGTTGCTTACATCACTTATAATGTCAAGAATAGTGGATTTAAATTATAAAGTAGTTATACGATAAATTAATGTATTTTACAAATCACCTAAAATTCCTGAATTTCAGAAAAAATCTCAAAAAATAAACCTAACCATTTGATGACATATAGAATACAAAAATGAAATCCATTTTTTAAAAATAATTATATATATATATGATTAATTTATGTTTTAATCAAAATCACAATTTACTCATTAAACAACAGTTTTAAAACATTTATTTTCTTATTCTTATTGATATATCATTCTTCCATTTGAATCTGATTTAAAATCCTTGGTAAGGTTAATATTAATTAATGTATCTCACTATTCTTAAGGGTAAAATTAATATTCATAAGGGTATCTTACTATTCACCAAAAATTAAGTTCTTCTTATTAGACTCCAAATAACTTGCTGATCGCAATCATGATTGTTAGATTTTCGAAATTCAAATCACAAAATTAAAAAACATATTTTTAAAGGTCATATAGTACTTATTAGTTCATTGTGTTGTGATTTCATGTCATTATATGAAATATTTATAAGAAACAAATTTCAATTGAAAACATTGGGTCATTACACATTCTGAGACCTATATGGCTTGTTTGTAGGTAATTCCATGATCCAGGATGAATTTTTTGGATGGAATCACAACACCTAGCTTCCAAGTCTTAGTGGAATACTGAGACCTAGCCTCCATTCCCTGGTATATCTATGTATACTGGGTGACATGTATAGAGGATAACACATGTATCCGATGGAAATCCCATAGGACTTCATAATACTTTGGTGGCATTCCCGAATTGTATCACATGACTTTCTTAATATGTACAACGGTCGTCGCTTGATAAAAATGGTATGCTGAGGGAGTACCACATGACTAGGGATACATGTCTAGGTGTTATCATATGATATTTATGGGATAGGATGAGTGGATAAGTAACTATGTATCAATTTTCCAAAAAGTCTCCAATCATTTTTAGTCTTTACTATTTCCTTTATGGTACATGTGCATCATGTTTTGTTTAGCTTTTTATTTTGGTTTTGTGTGACCAAGTCGACAATGGTGAACTCATTCACATAATATTATTGAAACACCAAATATATATTTCATGATATAAGAAATGATCATGTGAATCCCACACCCATGTTGTGAGATGCCATAGGTTATTCCCAAGATCATACATGTATAAATACCTTACAATCTCATGGCTAGCCGCTTGGATGAGACTCCTCATGTGATCATGTGTAGTAGTGACCCACGGTGTTTTTCCAATGCATGTGTGGTCTATCCTTTTTTAATGAGGGGTGGGGGGATAAATAGACCTCACCACCACAGTCATAATTCTCCCTTAACATAACATATCATTTATATTTTGGTTGGTGCCAATGGACTGTTTTTTTGTCACATGCATTGTATGATCCCATCGTGGATCATTATTATTTCTACATGATGACCAATGATAGGGGAAAAACTCCACCATATCAATTTTTATGGTATCTAAATGATAAAATGGTTTGTACATAACCATTTGGAAAAGTCAATTATCTTTTATAAGGCCACACCTACATGTCTTTGGGTCTTTGTAAGATCAGGATATCTATAGAAACACTTTTATGTGATTATAATGGCTTGTCTGGGGTTATTGACGAGCATAAAGATGCAAGACAGGGGATCCTTTATGAGATATGTATATTGTGTTGAAGTATATCATGAGAACATGTTGTGTTTATGAGTGTTGGACTTACACGATCAATGCTGATTTCAAAGGTCGAATGACCCCTTTTTCATTTTGATCAGTGTATCTTCTTTTTTTGAGAGCATAAATGGTTTTTATTTTCATATCCTTATTTTTTTAAATTTTTGTCGATCTCGTGAGTATTTTTATTTTTTGAATAAAATTACATTACTTACCTATGATTCATTTCATGACTAGTAATTGGTTTTATGGGGACATTTATCTAATTTTTATAGACACCCCCTTAGGATTTATATGGAGTTGGAGGGGTAGATTATAATCAAATGGACATGTCTGAAATCCGTCACATGATGAAGGTGGCATTCCAATAATTCTTTTTTTTGATAAGGTAGACATATTACTAGAAATTATTTGTTTCTTGTGGTCTATATGGACACATCACATGAATATAAACGACCTCTATGGTATCTTCCTTTTACATATTTTTATCTTTTATTTACAATGACTTTTGATGTTTTCTTTATTCATAGTGGTTGAAATGTTGCATGACACAGAGGAAATCATCTTCCATCCTCTGTATAATATCATATTCTTGTTAGGATACCATTTCAAGAACATGGATGCTTGTTAAAGAGGACCTGTGTGATTCCATGTTGATCATTCACTATCTTTGATTTGTTCACATGACTTTCTGATGGTCATGTGATCATATTTCCGTTTCAAAGTTACGTGATCCACTTTTTTTCACCATTTTTCTTCTTCCCCATTTATAGAAGAATTAACATGTACACAATAGGTATTTATTCCTTTTTAGAGTTTCCATTACACATTTTTAAGGCGACAATAGATGGGTTTTTGAGAAGAAGTTTCCACAATGAATTTACGATATAAATTTTCAATTTATAGGGATAAATCATCCAGAAGTATGGAATATTACATCCAAAAGTGGTAAAAATTTTCTTATAGTTCAATTATTTTTTAATCTTAAATTCTTGTAAAATATAAGATATTTTAGAAATTATTCTAATTTTATAATACATTATCAATGAATTTTTAGTGTGCTTTTGTTGGATAAAAGGTTATGATCATATTTCTCCTTCACATCTTGGATATTTTGGGTTTTTATTTTATAGAATCATTGATTTATGATTAATACCAAATGTATGGTATAGTTTTGTACATAAAATATATCTTTGGGAATTATATATGAAATGAGTGGAATAGATTTGATCTATGATATCAAGTTCCATTCTTTGAAAAAATAGTAATCGAGGTTGGTGTATTCTCTCCCACTAAACTATTTTATATCTTATTTTTTGGAATCTTGATAATTTTTTGTTGTTTCATTTTTGAAAATCTATGTATTATTTTATATGGAAAACCACTTATTTTATGGGATTTAAAAAGGGTAGGTTTAAATGATGCTTTTGAGGTGTTTGATTAAATGTATTCCAAGGAAATTTTATCCAAAGAAATATCTTGTGTGGAATAAATTGATACAGGAACATGGATAATGTTGTAAAATGAGGACATAATGAGTTCTATGAGTCCTTGTTAAATCATATTTGTTTCTCAGTTCCATGATGGAGAGGTATAAGTAAATATCACCTAGTGATAGCATGATTAATGACTGATTTACCCTCATGGGTGTTGGGATTTTCATTTGACATGAATGTGTGACTTTATGTGAAAAATAGAATATGTATGCAAAGTGTAATGGGTTAGAGAAAGTGAAAGGATTGATTATTAAAAAGTTGGTTTCATTAACTATTTTCCATTATAAACGGATTTAATATTTTCAAACTCTATTTTATAAAAAACGGTGATAACATATTATAGTCCTAGTAGTGTGTGTGGGATGTTTTTGGGAAATACATCTAAATGTTGTACTCACAAACTACTTAAGGATCATTCAGGTACTTACATATTTTTATTACTTAGATATAGGGAAGGGAAATGTTTCATAATTCCTTAGTGGTGATCCCTGATATCATTGTTCAATTTCTAAAGCTACTGTTGGGTATTTTTTCTATCTTGGTCTCAGAATATGCCACTTTGGTTCCAATCTTTTGTATTTAGAGTCATAGAAATACTTCATTATTTATGATTACACTATTACTATTTTTTTGGTTTTTTCATAGAGTAATGTGATTTTGCATTCATTTATCATGTGATTCAGTTTTATTTAATTCTTTCTTTAAAATTACATTTGTTCTTCATGTGAAATATTCCCCTAATAGTTTTTTAAGCACTTGGAATTTATTTCATTCCTTAGGTGTTATGTGGATGTCACCTAAAGTCAATAGAACCTCTTCTTCTTTTCAAGAAAATTGGTGAGGGGAGGTATCATACATTTGGTATCAGTTTGGTTCAATCTTTAATTTTTGTTGGTATCAAAGAGATAGAGTCTCTAAAAATGGATAATATAGAATATAAATATATATGAAACCACTTTATAATTCACTTCTTGTTAATCGGTTATTCAGGTACAAAATTGATCTATGAAACATATAGAGGTGTTTTCTTCTGATCAGTGTTTATTTAGAAGATGAATATTTAATATCATGAATTAGTATTGAGACTTCCCACTATAAATACATTATTAATCCAAAGTATTTTGATTTATTAATAATTATTAATATATATTTTTTAAAATATTTCCTCACTATTTGTTCCTCATGGTAATGATAAATATTTATAATGTATTTAAATTTATGAAGCCTTTAATTATTTGAGATAAATGGAAAATTTGGTGTATTTTTATGAATATATAAAATTGAATCAGGAAGTCATCGTAGAAATTAACTGGTTGAATATTCCATAAAATGTGGTTTGATGTGAACCATATGTAAACTAAAAGACTATACAGAGTATTGTACATTTGTTTCATGTTGATGAAGTGGTAAAAAATATGAAAATTAAAAGAAATTGGAACATTATATATATTTTTAGAAGTATAATCTATTTATTCTTCAAGGTTTTAAGATAATGAAAATGAAAAAAAACAATATATAACTAATTGATAGAATCTTTTAATTTCTTGGTACTCCATAAGAGAAAAATATTAGGTTAGAAACCAATATAATTAAATAACAATAATGTAAATATTTGGATTTATCAATCCAAGTTAAATATAACCAAGAAATTATGTTGGGGGTTTTTATGAATTTTTTAATAAAACATTTTACCTAAAGAAATTCTTAATATAAAGAAAAACATATTTCATTATATTAAAGAAAGAAAACAACACTGTGGTAGATCATGGAAGCAAGTTTAGAAAATTATTTAATTTCACCATGGATATATCTGATAATATATCCATGAAAGTATGAATTTTTATTTTGGTATTGAATCCAAATATTTGATCAAAGATAATAGTTTTCTATATAATGGATTACACAATGATGGTTAACAGGGTTATAGTGACAGAACGTGATCATGTTGGGAAATCTAGGAGAGGTGGTCTATTTAATCCAATTGTTTTAGGCCATAATATTTATTCATATAAGAGAAAGAGGGATACCCACTCTTATAGACATGGAAAACCCTATGAGTTGACTACATAATTAGTTAATTTTTTACAATGATTATATACTAAACCAATATATTTTCATTGTAGTTATCATATGAAATTCAAGAGTTAATGTACTATACCAATGAGGAATTTCCACAAATATGGTATGAACGGTAATATAAAGGATAATTGTCATGATCATTAGAGATAAATAGGTGTAACGGGTTTGACATAGCCTCCCATTTCATATGATTGGAAGGAATAGTCTTATTAGACCACTCCACATCTATAAATATAGGCGAACCATGATGTTTCCGATAAAAAGTTTTAGTCGATTCATCAGCATGAAATCAAGAGAAATACCATGAACGATATGTGATAGATATATTGAGTGTAGCATTATATTGTTAGTGAGAAATTAGTTCTCTCTATTGTGGGAGGTACAATTCTCATGAACTAGACTCTTATGTGAGTCTAGTTTGATACTAATGCATCACATTGTTTCATTTCCTCTTTAAAGGATAAAAAATTATGGCTATGTGAAAAAATTAAACATCATTTCAGGATTATCTAGATAATCCTTGGAAAAAAGGAGTTTCGAGGTTTAAATTCAAATCATGTTATATTGCCATTGATGTAGTGTAATTTACCTAAGAGTTTATGGTCATATATATATATATATATTTGATTTATTATTTGTTATCTATTTTATTTTCATATTTAAATCCCATATAAAATTTTAAAATTAGGTGGAAACATTTACATACCTTGATATAGTAATTCACATTTTAATGGGACATTGGGATATAAATGTTGGTAGGGTAGGACTATTAGTGATATTTTAGGGAACAATCTCTAGTAAGTTAAAAGGAATAGGTTTATTTTCATTTGATGAAATGTAAAATGGAACACTTCCAAGAATATTAAATATATACCATGATTTCTTTCTGAACTATATTTATTGGTTAGAACCTAAAATGGAAATCAATATTTATATCGATCTACTTTCACGAAAAAACCTTATTCCACTACTTAAATAATGGAATGATATGATTGAGTTGTAGGAATTATATGTTTACTTAGAAGTGTTTTAGAGTGAAGTATTTATCATACCTAGTACCTCACATTGGTTTTCACCTATTTTATTCATATTGAAATAAAATTTTACATTTTGATTATGTGATGATTATCATAGTTGAATCTAGTAGAGATTAAAAATAAGTATTTACACCAATAGATACATTAATTATATGATCAATTAAAGGGATAAAAATGGTTATAAAATATTGATATATGATTGGGATATCATAATATTATATTAAAAAGAGATGATATTCCAATAATGGAATTTCATAGGTTTTATGGCCATTTTAAATATGTCATTATGCCTTTTGTTCTAACGAACTCACCATCATTTTTATGGATTTTATGAAATGTACCTTCCACAAGAAACTCGGTTAATTTATTATAGTATTAGATGATGAAATTATATTTTACTCTTTAAATAGTAATGGCCACAAGTATAACATGGAAATGATACTGAGTACACATCGAGAGAATTTCATGTATCTAAAATTCCTCAAGTGAAACTTCTGGATACAACAGGTTAATTTCCTCAAAATTTTCATTTATGAATATAGATTATTAGTTGATCCCAGAATGATAGAGGCATTAGTCTCTTGGATGATTCCAAATACTTTTTTCAATGTATGTAATTTTTTGGTATTAGAGAAATATTATCACCCCTTTATTCATGATTTTTCAATAATTATTTATCCCATGAATGTTGTAAAAAAAAGGATGTTACATTTACATGGAAAGATGAATGTAAGAGGCGTATCATAGATGTTAAAACTAGTCTCACCTCAGAACCCACGCTTAGCCTTGTAGAATAATGTATCAACTATATAGTATATTGTGATGAATTTTGATCAAATGTTTGTTGTGTTCTCAAATAATGACACCATTTTTGTGGACTACAGTTCAAGGTAGTTGTGAGTGCATGAAATGAAATTTCCTACACATAACCCAAAATAAGTTGCAGTTTGCTATACCTTAAAATCATAGAGGCATGGACTATTTTGAGAAAATTTCACACCCTTGAATAGAAATAAATGTTTTCAATTTATCATATCTCAGTGAGTCATGGACATGATAAATTAATATGGATGATTTACATCCATATGTTCTATTTTGAATTTATATACAAAAACAATAATGGAAATTATATAGAAGATATGTTGAGTCTAAAATTGTATACTGAATTCATCTGAGAGTATCGTGACTGATGCCATCTGATGAGAATGATTGCTGATATGTATTTATATTGTGAAGCATATTGTGATAATCCTATTTTCATATGAATTATCCTTGTCCATAGATTGAATTATTTTGTGAAATTGGATCACATTTCAGATCATTATTGTATAAATGTTAGGTTAAATTTGAATTTTGGGGCGACTCTTTAGAATAAGATAGGGAATCAGAACTCTTTCTTAGGGTTTCAAAAATGGGTTGTACTTTTTCAGCCTTTCCGGTTACAACTATTTTAAACATATAACCATTTGAAATGGGATATTAATCCAGGTAATCCAAATAAATATTCAAGTTAATGAAATAATATTTATGTTAGTTAGGTATTTTATGCATGATCACCGACTTTGTATTTAAATTCATATCTTTATAGTAGGTAAAAGTTCAGAATCAAAGTCTAGATAGTATTCTATTGTCTATAATTATACATGTATGGAAGTTGTAGAATATTGTAAAGGATTTTGGAACATTCCTACCTTGAATGTTACAGAAGGATTATATTGTAACACTCCAGGATGATTCGAATTACTTTTTTCAAATAATTTTATCATTTTTGATATATTCCATTTCACACAACACTAGAAATAGATTATTTTAAATTAAATCACTATGTTGGGATTTTATTATATGAAGCACTATGTTAATCATGCACTAAATGCAATATAACTTTTTTCATTCTCTACACGTAACATCGTGGTTTGATTTTGTTACATGAAATAATGGCTTTCCATGATGGCTTTTGCACCACACAAGATTTAGTTTTACCTAATAATAGTAAGTCATAAAATTGTTATTATTTAATATAATAATACATAACCAAGACATTAAATTAGAGTTTATGAATTTTATTAACTAATTTATGAGAATATATGTTTTAAACAAATATAAGATAAATTTATATGTAACCAAATAAATAGAAATGACTATAAAAACTGATTAAATGTAAAGGAAAATAATATTATTTATATGGTCGTAAAGATATTCTACACTAATTAATTAAATTAATTATAATTATTGAGTAATATTTATGTAATATATATTTTATATGTTCAAACAAATATTTATTATATTAATAAAACATATTTTTGAGACATAATTTAACCACAAACCAAATTTTATGCTTAAAACCCTATATTTTTAATAATGGTATTTTTGCATCCATTTAATTGATAACACATTTTAAATCCAAATTTTGGAACTTTTATAGATTAAATATGTCAAAATAAACTTCATTTTTGAAATAGGAACATAAAAATCATGTTAGGATAATGTTTTCATATTTTGCTATAAGATTTCTTTTTTTAATGAATAATTAAAAATACAGTATTTTAGTTCAAAATTGTTTTTTCATCTAATAAATTTATAAGGATAAATTTTATTTTAAATTATTTTAAAAGTTTAATGGGATAATGTTTTTATCAATAAATAAAATTTATGTAATGAAAACAAATTACATAGAGAAATTCAATATAAAAACAAAGAAAACTTTTGATCGTTTTTAAGTTAAAAACCCACAATGTCGTCTCGTCTATATTTAATTTTAAATTAATTTCTACAACTTATGGGATTGGAATTTGAAAAAATGTGTTCCATATTTTGAATTAAGAAAATCTGTATTTTATAATAAGGTTAACATAGTTTTTGAAAAAAAATATTATCGAATTTTAATAAAATTAATTACATCTATTAAGGTAAAATTAATCCTAACTAAGGACTAAACCTTAAATTTAAGACAAAAAATGACTTAGACGTTTGTAAAAGAGAAAATTTAATTCCATATTTCTACCATATACTACCTTTTATTATCTTTTACCATTATTGGATCCATATCCAACATAATAAATGTGGGTGGTATTCTCTGTCCAAATATTTACATGAGTGACACACCTCCTCCACTATAAAAAAGCATCATCTCCTCTCACTTCCTCACACCTCTCAACCCATTTGGATCACCTAAAATATTCTCATATAAGACCAAAAAAACCATAACATCCTATTAGATTCCTTACCATGTGAAGAATAAAATTCAAGGATTCCTTTAGGCACAAGACAAAAAGAGTTATCCGATTTAGAGGAAATGACTTCTCTCAAGATCCTACATTTTATTTTCATTATCCACCCCTTCAGTCTATTTATTCCATGCTTGTATAAAAAAATATATACTAGTTATAGTTGAATATTTTTTCATAATGGTTATACCTACAGATACACACACCTCCATCTAATGGTTAACTAACATACTATTATCGTGTACAATGAACTATCGCCACACTAAACTATGATTGTTCATTTTTTCCCTTAACGCCTAACATGGTGGAAATTATGATGGAAAATCAATTTATATATTTAGTATATTATATTTATTATATTTTTCATCTTATTTATTAATTCTAAAAAAATATTATTTTACTTTCCATTTGGTGTAAATACTATAATGCCATTTGAAGAAGTGTGGACTGTATCTCCCTCAAAGCGATGTGATCCGTTTACACACTACATGAAATGTATTAAGGTTTTTTAATGAAATTATATGATATATATAAAATTAAAATTAAAATTTAATTATTTTATAAAAATATATTCTTAAATTCAATTTTCTTTCTTTCTTTCAATACAATGATAAAAATAGAGACAGCGTTCCTGAGTACATACGGTTTATAGTCTCTATGAAAAGTGTCTTACATTTCATTATTCTATTATATATATATATATTATAATAAAGATATAATAAATATAAATTATATTTTTATCATGGTCTACGTTTTTAAATCATTTTATAAGTATGAGGACCAAATATATAACAAATTAAGACACATTGAATGAACAAACCTCATATTATCCGAATTGAAACTTTAACATAGGATTGTTAATTAGAGGGTAATATAAAGTCATAATAAAGCTAAAAATTATACTTGACTTAATAATATTTTTCAATAAATGGTTTATAATAAATTTATATTTATTATACATGTGGTAGGAATGAGTATGACAAGAGTCAAGACCCAAGGTAATGGAAATTTCATCTCACTTTGGCTTCTGTGAGACACATGCCTTATTGCCAATCAATTATTTTGTGTGGTGTATATACTACCAATGGATGAATTATATTTATCTTATACTTAAATTTATGGGTAATTACTTATCAATATTATGAAATTTATTTCATGGGGTTTATGTTTCAAAAGTTACCAAATTGGTAAGATTATTTTGTCTCAATTTTCATTATTTGAGACTTGGGTTTTGTTATGCACCTAAATTCTTTTTTAAGGTGTATATACATTCATTTTACATGTTATACCATAAATCTATTAATTTACATGATATATTATGATTCATGTAATTTCTTTTTCTTACATGGAGAGTCTGATCCCATGTTACTAAATAGTTATAGTTTATTGAAACACTTTCATCATTTTTGTGGTTGTTAATGATTATGCTTCCTTTGATGAAATATTTGGATCCATCTCTCAATAAAGCTTAATAATTTCATTATAATCTAAAATTTCATGATATATTATTTTATTTTTACAATTTTTCTTCAAATTTGTACATAATATATTTAAAAATGAATTTGTTAAGAAATCCGCACTTTACACTCTGTTCTGTTAAAAATATGTGTTTCATCAAAACCATTTTTATCTAAAACATTTTCCCATAAATAATATAATATTAAAAAATAATAGTTAAAATAAAATTTCCATTTTTTTATTTTACTAATATTTTTAATTTAATCTTTATATATCTTTCTAAACAAGGCATTTTTTTACCCATTTACCATGTAAAAGGAATGTTCTTTTTACCTCGCAAGTCATGTATTAATTTATCTGCAATCATTCTTGTGGAGATTCCTTTGCATTATTAAAAGGATGATTTTAAGAAATTGTTTATAAAATTATTTTCAATGAAGTTGTTTTCAAACCATTTTCGAGCTTCTTTCATATGTTCTCAAGTAAAGAAAGGATTTCAAAACACTTCCAATATTTCTGTATATGTTTCCCATGTTATTTGAAAAGAAAGGGTTTTCAAATTGTTTTCAATATTTCTTTATATGCTTTAAAAATTGTTGAAAAGAATATTTTTTTAAACTATTTTGAAAAATATTTTATATGTTTTCAAAGATTTTTTTTCAAAATATTTTGAATCTTATTTATTTGTTTTCAAGGAAAAATGTTTCCATGTTTCTTTTATAAGTTTTCATGAAAAAATATTTTCAAAATAATTTCATGTATTCTCTATAAGTTTTTAAGGTATTTTATAAGAAATGAATTTAAATGGTTGGGTGTATTAAAATTAATTTTTAAAATAATAAAGGATATTTTCTACATGAGACGTTTTTGAAAGATATTTCAAAATTATATTCCATCAAATATTACATTCATTGATTTTACTCATGCCTCTCTAGGAAATGATATAAAGTTTACATTAACAATCTTTTTCAAAAATAGTTGTTCTTAATTTCATTATCTTTAGGTAACCCATTTCTATTTCGTGTTTTATAATTTTATGAAATGTGTTTCTCTATCATTGGTTATATGTTTATGAAATCTGTTTCTCTTCTATGGGATATGATTCAGATGAAATGATAATGAAACCTATATATTTTTTTACGTATTATGATTTTATTTCAAGATTGTGAAACATATTTCATATAATTGGTTATTATATGATAGTTTAAGATTTTGTGGTGCATGTATATATGATATCATTATGATTTGGGTGGTATAAATATATCCCTATAATTAATTGAGTAATGATTTATATCTCATGAGATAGAAGAATATTGTATTGGGAGGGAACCTTGACTACTAAGATGGTTGTGGGAGTAAACCATGTCTACCAATATGGTATGGTGAGTGAACATGTGCTATTAATAAGGACATGGGAGTGAACCCATACTACTAAAATGGTCTTGGATGTGATTCCTTGGATACTATAGAAATCATATTATATGATTATGTGTTTTCCACAATTCCATGTTTTATTCTTATGTTATGATTTCATGGATTATGTTCTATATTTCCTTATGATTCATGTCTTATGAATTGCCACACTTTATATCACGATTATTATTTTTGATATTTGATATGATGGGTATGGCCTTCTATTTTTAGTATAATGTTCTCATTATCTTCTTCTTATGATTATTCTTACATATATCCCTTTTTTACCCTTACTAGGAATTTGAAATCACCCATTGTTTATGTTTCCTTCACCATGATATGACGATATGTATTATATATAATTAGTCTAAGAAGGATTATAGTCAAGGAGAACATAGTGAGAGATAGTATATATCACATATGTATCAGAGTTTATGTTTCCATGTTTAAAAAGGCTCTAGAATTGTATTGTCTTTGGGAATATATTTTTATAATGTTTATGTATTCCAAAAAAGATATGTAATGTTAATGTATGAAAAGTGAGGGTCTGTATAGTTGGAATCAGAGAAAAGGCTTTATCAACAATTTATAAATAAAATAAGAAAAATTTAGGGATATCCCTAGGTATATTTATAAGGGTATTTATAGGTATGTATGTAAGGATATGTATAAGGATGAATCAACACTTAGAAAAAAATGTCCTAGAATTTTTGTAATGGATAAAGTGACTAGTTTCCACAAAATACATACATTTATGGATAATAAAATTGGATGTGTCTGTAAAGAAATTGTACCTAGGTGTAACAACTCTGAAAATATGTTCCGGGATTGACTTGGGTTAATAAGTTAAAAAAAACATGCCTTACATCACACTTGGTTTGACACTCCTCCGAGATATGCTTTAGGAATTCACAAACTCGTCATGAACCATCATGATGGATTTAAATATATGTTGGATATTAATAACCTAGTATAAACCTAGGGTGTCATATGTCAAGGATGTTTTTTGTATTTAAACATCCTATAAGTAACTTGTTTCACAACTATGTGGTTTTCTATAATGATAAGTAATTCTCACACCATGCTTCTCATTTTAGTCAATAGAAGGAACCAGAAGGAACTGGGTTAATGTTTAGTGTGATGGATAATTTTTTGATGAGAATTAATGTGTGATTATAACTAGAGTTAAGTTTTTTTTATTATGCCTAATCAGTTTTCATGGAAAATTATTAAAAATGTGTACATTAACTGACTCTCAAACTCATGAAGGAAGAGAAATAAGGTGTTTTCTGAGAGTTCAGGTAATGGAGAGCATATATGAAAGAAGAATAATTTTCCATTGAATCAAAAATGTTGAAATTATCACATAATTGAATTTCACAGAGGTAAAAAAGATGTTCTAACTATGTAAAATAACATAAAGAAGTGACTAAAGAGGAAAAAATGATGATTTTGATTAATAAAATGGATGCAAATACTGGCCTCTCTAAGTCATCATCAATTTTTAAGTGTTTTATGTGTGGAGTAAATAGTTATTATAAAATTCAATGTCCCAAGATGAAATCTCCAAATGGGAACCAAAAAGGTGGTAGAAGTAATGGTTACATTTCTGATGATGAATTGATTATAAATGAAAAGATAAATAAAAGAGGTATTGTGTAATATGTTGAGGTAGCCTGGTAAATTTCATAAGTATAAATTGGATTAATCATTGATTTTATGTGTTTGTAATTATAAATTATGTTATATGAATAATGAAATATATAGGGATATTTCTCATTGTGTTTTTTTCTCAATATATAAATGTTTAGGTTTAATGTTCCCGATGGACTGGTGAAGTGATTTAAAGACACGGTGATATTTTTAAAAAATTAAAGTGACCCATAATGTGTTCTTTATCTCAAGATATATATGTTTTGTATAAGTAACTTGGATGTTATTGATTACATTGGAACAAAGTAAGGACACATTGAAAGGTGGGATATGCTATCATTGATGACATTTATAATATTTTTTTTATTTATGCAATATATCAAATATAATTTTGAATAACGAAGAATAATTTTTTTTAAATTATTTACGGTAATTATGGTTATTAACATGTTTCTAGGGAATATATGATAAGGGTATTAACATGTTTTGATTGTGAAAAACAAGTGGTACTTTATGTAATATCTGAGATCAATGGTAAGATAATTACATGAGTTTATTTAAAATATTTTGATTTCCATCTTTTAGAAGTCTTATAAATTTAATCATTCATGAAAAAATTAGGTTAAACAACGGGGGATATATTTATATATTTAGATTGTATTGAAAACCTTGGTTAAAATTATATTTATTTACTAACCTTATTTCAAGGATGTCTATAAAATTTATTTTGGAAAATATACTAGAGTTTTTTTAGAAAAGGAAATCGTGTATGTATCTTGAAAACCAATAATTCCTAGATAGGATATGGGTCTTAAACCCACAAACGAAAGACGATAAGGGTTTCACCCATACCACTAGCCAACGCGATGTCCAGACAAATGTGTAATTATTATTATTTGACTAAATGTTAATGATGGATGAGTAGAGTTACTTTTTATATATTCATATTAATGAATTAACCATATTGATTTAAAAGAATAGTTAGAGAAAAATAGCTATACTATTCATTCTTTTATGGGCCTTAAGAACTTCTAAAATTATCTTTTAGTAATTCATGAACCAAAGTTCATTTCTTGACATCTATTTCTAGAATTAAGAAATTAATTGGAAATATATAAATGAACAAAAAAAGAATTATTTTTTTATTGAAATATATTATGTAATATATATCCTAATATTCATGGTCAAAAAAATAATTACTCAATGTGAGGATAATGATAAAATAATGTGTTGACCTAATACATTAAATTTTGTTGAACTGATGGCATTTTAAGTCATCACTAATTTATGATGTTGAGGCCCTGAAAAAAATTAATTATTCACTGATTTTTGATTTATGACATCAATCACTCCGTATATATATTTATGTTTTTCCTCCATGTACAATATTTTCCCCTAACCTTTGTTCTCCTAGGTGGATACCCAGTAATATATTACTTTGGGTACACATTATGGTCCCAAATTTCCTTCTTAAGGGTAGATTTCATATTCATTTTTATGATGTGGGTTTCTATGAATGAAACATTAAAGTATTAAACCTTTGATAAAGTAGATGAATTTTGATGGAAAATTTCATTTTAAGTTGTGTATAGTGTAACACGCTTAGTTATTTTGAAATATTTTTTTCAAATTAATTTAGCCTTTTTGAAATTTTTCATTTCATACAATAGTGAAAATAGTTTAATTTATATAAATGAACTATGTTTGGCTTGTGTTATACGCAACAACAAGATAATCAGGAACTATACACAACGTAATTGTTTTTTCTCTACAAGGAACATCATGGTCAGATTTCATTACCTACAACAATGAATTTCCTTGATGGTTTGCGTAATAAAAAATATTGATTTTATCTGAATAATAAGATATCATAAAATTGTTATTATGTAATATAATAAAATATAACCTAGTCATTAAACTATATTTTATTAATAGAATTAAATAATTTTTTTAGAATATATTTTTTACAAAAATATAATATGAATTCATAGGTTACCAATTAAATAGAAATTAATATGAAAACTAATTGAATGTAAATGGAAATGTTATTATTTTTGTAACGTCCTGACCTATCTCACCACTAAACCGGTGGCCGGACTGGTCACCACATGACCTCAAGCGCAACTCCCCATATTCCAGAGGCTTCCGACTAGCAGTAAGGGTCTATGGATAGTCCATGGGGAGACTATACCCTCATTTCAATTCTCAATTATAGACAAAGTAAATAAATAGAAGAAGCAGTCCAATAAGTAATAATGCAGTGGAATGAAAATTTTATAAATTTAGTACAAAACAAATGGCAAAATCCAATTATACAAATAATGCATGCATGAAATGCTAAAGATACATAAATAGAAAATGGTGAAAAAAACATTTTTCTTTACATTCCAATACAGAAATAAAGAAACAGTGACTCAAAGCTCCGATGGCGGTCTCCTCGAGCATCCTGAGCTTCTGCTCGGTCCTCTAATCCTATCTCCCATGTAAATGAAAAACTAACAATCTTGAAACCAAAAATGATCTACTCAGGTACCCCAGTGTAATGGATGCCCGAGTAGGGTGTGAGATATTTATCATTGTAGGTCGGTACCACCATTTTCTACCCCAAATCCATACATTTTTTAAATAATTTAAACTACGTGATAGTATCCATAAATAATGTAAGCGGTACAATGTAACCATATACCCAAGTACCTGCTTCATCCCTTAGCTGGTGTCTGAACCTACCATATAAATTTTTCATTCATAATCAAAAATAACTACACAACCATTTTCATTTATCAATTATTCAAACTTCGTTAAATTATAAAATTCTTGATATTTATCCTAAACCTGATAACCCTCGTATAAGTCACACACCACAGATGTCTCTACAGACTATCTGAGTATTCAAAATAATGACTGAATCCAAGCTTGTGCTTTTGGCTTGGATAATGTATCATGGGATATTCAATTTAATCTTTCATATATCATAACTAAGCCCGTCCAATTAAAAATAGTGACTCGCTCCTGGGTCCACCCACTAACAGTGATTCATCCAATTCATTAATAAATCTGAACCCTTTCCCATATCTAATTCAAAAATCATTATGTCATAACATTTTTCATTAACCATTAATTCATTTCATGTATTACCAATTGTAGCAACAATCCAATGTCAATTAATGGGTGTAGAACATCATGTATAACACCCTCATGAGTATTTGGAGCGTTAGTCATGATGTCACAACCCATGGGTATTTAGTGCATCAGTTCATGTCAAATAAAATAATACTTCCTTGTAAGATGGGTGTAGAACGCCATGTCTAGCACCTCGTGAGTATTTGGAGCATCAGTCCTTGTCTCAAAACCCGTTTATAAATAATACATATATAACTATCTTTGGTTTAGAATGCCATGTCTAACACCCCACATCCATCCATTAATTATTTCATAAATTAATTAACCCAATCTATTAATTAATTCAACAACTAATTAACAACATAAATCGCCTGTCAAATGTCAACCATTAATTAACCATTAAACATATAAATTGTAAATAATAATTAAAAATCAATTATTCTTAACAAACCAATTAAATAATTAACTCAACATTTAATTATCCCAAATTATTTAACATGTCTGAACCTGTCCACTCAAACAGTGATTCGTCCAGGACTTTAACAATTTACATGAACGCCATAATCAACACCAAACATGCTGAACAAAGCCCATATTTTTAGCAACCATATCACACATAATCTTATAATATAAAACAACTCCATCCAAGACAACATAATGAATGGAAATTTAACAAGCAGTAAAAAGTACCCTTGGCCAACAGTCGTAAGAATCAATCAATTCACAATCTTAATTTAATGCATGCGAAATAATTAATTCAAAAATTAAATAAATAAATATTATCTCCTAAACCAATCATAAATTAATTTACCATTTAACCTTTAACATTTAATAATTAATCTATCCATTAATTATTACCAATTTCCAATTTATACTTTTGAAAATGTCAAATATTCAATATTCACAATCATAAATAAAAGCTATAATTTTATTCCAACTTATGACTTGATAATTAATTCAATAATTAATTACCCTATTACACATTCTTTCTAATAAAATCATTTAATTATTTAATCATAAAACGTTAACCAAATTAGAAAAACATGCTTAAAATCCACATAGGTTCAGGCCCTCATTTATCTCACGTGGGAGATGTCATTTAATAACATCAAAAGTGTCATGCATCGACAGATCATAATCAAGGAAACATACATTCTAAATTTATTTAAAGAAGATATAATTCTTAAATACAGTGTTAAGGATTTGGGACCCTACCTCGGGGTGGCACCATTTTAAATCTGACACACTTTAATGTACATGGCGGCAACCAGTCCCCAACTGGCCCATAATCGCATGCGTGCACACCTTTATATATATATATTTGTGCGCATTGTCTACATTGATCAAAAAATTCTTTATATTAAACCAATAACCAAAATAGAACTTGTAATGAAAAACGCATCTCTATGTTTGTACTAGGAACTCATAAACAAATTTAACAGGCCTTGATATAACATGCACAAAACTAAACAGTGGGTTTAGAAACTTACCTGAACCAACGGTGTCAAGAAAATTCGAGACCATCTGCCTCACCCTTGGTGGTGGATGTCGGATTATGGACCAATGGGTCCCGAGTCAACAGTTTCATATTCTAAAAATAGAGGAACACAACGATCTGATTAAACCTGAACCTTTGGGTTTTAGTTGATAAAAAACAAGTAGAGAGAGAGGAGTCAAATGGTATATGTGAATCACGATTTATACGCAGACGAACTCACAATGACGAGGTAGACATGATTCATGTTGAATCTGAGGGGAATCGTCGCGCGGAAAGCGGAGTCCGGGAGAGGGGGTTGTCTGCCTCTAGATATTGCCTAGAGGGGGTTTGTGCAGCCTGTTGGGAGTCCGGGGATCACACATCTGTCCTTAACCACAGCCGGGAAGAGGACGTACCATGGGAATATCGGTTGGAGGAGAGCCTCATGGAGGAGTACAAGGGCAGAGAGGCCACTCCATGGAGTATGCATGCTACGTGCGTGCTACACCTTGTGTGTAGGGAGGAAGGAGAAGGGAATTAACTTCCCTTTATTTACTTTTTCAAACCCACAAATTAATTTCCATTAATAATAGTTATTATTACAATCTTAAAACCAAACGATAATACTATAATTAATGGGATAAAAATAATAATAATAAAATATAATAATGATACTCATTTTTTTATTATTATACATATTAAAAACTTATCTAAAAAGTGAACACTCCCCATTAAAAAAACTTTTGTATGAAGAAAACTCCGAATTTTAAATACCATTATCGATAATAATGATTTTATTAAATCTAAAATTATAATAATCTTATTATTATTATTTTAAAACCATAGATAAAAACCAACACCTCTTATTAAACAAAATTACTTCTTTATTAATTATGAAACTCCTTATTTTAATAGATGTTTCTTTGAGATACCCAAAATCATCAATAATTTCACATTAATATTACACCTCATTAAACATCCAATTAAGATATTTTAACAAAAATATTACACCCCATTCAATTAAAAATTCATCTTCATCCATTATTCTCTTAGTAAACATTTCATAATTATTTATAAAATTCCCAATTTATTACAATATCATGAATATGATAAAAACCTCAACCCATAACCCAAAATTTGTTTTCCATAATAACAAAAATTATTATATTCATAAAACTAAAATAATAATAATCTCATTATTATTATTTTCCAAACCTTTGAAAAATCCAACACCCATATTTAATTACAGCGCAACATTAAACCTGAAACTCTTCATTTAATTAAACGTTTCATTGAGAATCTCAAAAGCCACATTAAATTCACATAAGTATTACACCCCTTTAATAATGTAATTAAAATCCCAAAGAATAAAAATAATTATAACACCATAATCATAATAATAACATTATTATTATTATCCCATTTATCCATTTAATAATAAATATTCATTTAATTATTCCCAAACACTTCATTTATTTTTAAACATATCTTTGATAAACCCAAAATCCACATTAATTTCTTCAACCTCCATTCAATTAATTCTTTAACATTCAATAAGTTTTACAACGACAATAATAGTATTAATAACTTCATTATTATTATTATTATAACATCATTTTAACTAAGCCAAATATCCCATATAATCATATTTAATTAAAAACTAATAATTTATTAAATAAGATAAACCGCACAGGTTGTACTGCAACCATGCGCTACCCATACAGATCCATTAAAGTAGACTTTTCCAGATCTGGTGCTCCTGATACTCATTAGGACACCTACTAAAATTATAGGATAATTATAAAAGTCCAAAAACTACACCTTGAGGTGTTCCAACACTTGGCATAAAATTATGGATCTCGGTTTAAAGAAAATTACCCATTGATAACAGAAAAAATTAATTCGAAAACATTCATATTTTAACCCAGTTCAAAAATAAGGGACTTTACAATATACCCAACTTAAAAACTTCTCGTCCTAGAGAATCCATTAGGAACCACTACTAATACAAAATAACTAGCAAGGTCATTATGAATATCAGCTAAACTATTACTAGAAATCCTTATTCTAATAGCTCAGCATCACCTATCAACACGTTAATCAAAAAAAAAGAGACAATACCCACCTTAGAATTTTCCATGACATCTCTAGAAACGATCAGCCACTCACCAGTGCGTGTTTTTAAAACACATTAACACATGCATGTGATGTTCCTCAAACACCTGTCACCCAATTAAACATTGATCATAAAATCCGTAACTTAAACCTATCAGATTTCCATAACACTCGAGTACCAAGAAAAACTCCAGACCAATGGGATGAACCTACATTAATTACCTAGAACATTCTATGGGGACTACCTACAATGGGTATGCCCCTTACAATCATTAAAATCGAACCTATCTCTTGCTAAAACAAAACCAAATACACAAGATTCAAAAACCTCTTTTTTCTGTTAGAAGTTTTAATTAATTCATTTCAAACTTTTTACATTTGAATGAATTTCAACATACACACCGGTACATGTTCACAACAAGTCACTTTGTTTTCAAAACAACGACATATGAGAAAAAAAGCCATGCTATCAAAAACATCCTCTTTAATCATCATATAGTTTTATTCAAATATAAACTGGAAATTTAGCATCTAAATTCCTTTTACCAAAAAGGAAACTACCAAAGGTCTCATTTATTCAATATGGGTTCTTAAAAAAGAATCCTGACAATAGTTCATCAAAACCCAGAATTTTTACATTCATAACCATTTTCAAAAAATACTATGGTTATATGGTTTAGTCACATGGATGGCCATCTACCAATCAATAAGGTGTTAATATACCCTATCGCTGGAATTTGGCTCCCATTTAACACAATCTACATTCATTTAACATTTTATCTTTAGAACCCCTTTCACATATCCAAAACAACTATGACATGTTAGCATAAGCAGTAACACAACAAAATGCTATAACACAAAAGCATGGCACAACAACAAAAAATGTTAATAACTGATGTAGTATAGAATATAATCACTCAAGCATGTTAAATCTATTATCGAAACATGTTATCTATAGAGGAATCATAAAGCTGTTCAAAACATGGCATTGCACCCAAGGAACACAATCCAAATTAGTAGGCATCCTACTAAAGCAACTACATGGAATGTTATAAGCATGACATGTTAATCTCCAAGTGACTAAGATGATGCATGTATGACATTTCCTTGCCATATCAGGACAATCCAATTATTTTTCAAAATTCTCAAACCCAATAAATAGCCAAAAATACACCAATCAATCAAGGTGAAATCATATCAATGATAACCTCTAATAGTACAAACCTCAATTCCCATCCCTACCCACTGAGTCATTTCTCTTACATGAAGTGATCAGTCTCAATGATGGCTATTAAACCAAGCACTAACACATTCCTACTCTCATATCTGCCAACACAAAAACATTAAGACAATGGAAATGAAAGAAAACCTAAACCTTTGATACCACTTTGTAACATCCTGACCTGGATCACCACTAAACCGGTGGCTGGACTGGTCGCCACATGACCTCAAGCAGGCCTCCCAGTACGCTAGAGGCTTCCGACTAGTAGTGGGGGTCTATGGATAGTTTGTAAAGAGACTATACCCTCATTTCAATTATCAATAATAGACAAACTCAATATATAGCAGAAGTGGTCTAATAAGTAATAATGTTGCAGAAAGCAGATTTTATAAATTTTGTACAAAACAAATGTCCAAATCCAATTATATAGCTAATGCATGCATGACATGCTAATGATAAAAAAAATAGAAAACGGCGAACAAATCTACATTCTTTACATTACAATAAAAAAATAAAGAAACAATAACTGGAAGCCCCAAGTGCAGGTCTCCTTGAGCATCCCGAGCGTCCGCTCTGTGCTCTAATCCTATCTCCCAAGTAAATTCAAAAAAGAGCAATCCTGCAACCAAATAGAATCCACTCGGTTTCCCCAGTGTAATGGCGGCCTGAGTAGGGTGTGAGATAAAAATATCAGTAGGCCAGGACCACCGGTGTCTACCCCAAATCCAGACATTTTATAAATAATTTTACCTATGTGAAAGCATGCATAAATAATGTAAGCAGTACAATGTTACCATATACCCAAGTACCTGCTTCATCCCTTAGCTGGTGTTTGAAACAACATTATGAATTTGTCGTGCATAATAAAAAATCATTACACAACCATTTTAATTTTTCAATTATTCAAAATTCATTAAATTATAAAAGTCTCAATATTCTTCCTAAACCCAACATCCCTCATATAAGTCACACACCACAGATGTCCCTAAAGACCATCTAAGTATTCAAAATAAATAATGAATCCATGCCTTTAATTTTGGCTTGGATAACATGTCATGAGATATTCAATTTAATCTTTCATATATCACAACTGATCCCATCCACTTAAAAATAGTGATTCCCTCTAGGGTCCTCCCACTAACAGTGATTCACCCAATTCATTAATAAGTCTGAACCCTTTCTCATATCCAATTCACAAATCATTTTGTCATAACATTTTTCATTAACCATTAATTCATTTCATGTATGGACAATTGTACCCACAATCCAATGTCCATTAATCAGTGTAGAACATCATGTCTAGCACCCTCATGAGTATTTGGAATTTTAGTCCTTTTCTCATAACCCATGGGTATTTGGAGCATCAGTCCATGTCCCATAAAAAATATTTTCATGTAAGCTTGGTATAAAACGCCATGTCTAGCACCCCGTGAGTATTTGGAGCATTAGTCCTTGTCTCACAACCCGTTTATCAATAATACATATATATCTATCATTTGTGTAGAACACTATGTCTAACTCCCCACATACATCCATTAATTATTTCATTAATTAATTAACCTAATTCATTAATTAATTCAACAACTAATAAACAAAATAAATCACACGTCAAAATTCAACCCTTAAATAACCATTTAACTTCTCAATATTAAATAAATAAATAATTATTAATTATTCTTAACAAGCCAAATAAATAATTAACTAGATATTTAATTATCCCAAATTC
The DNA here is from genome assembly GCA_963277665.1 of Viscum album. Taxonomy (NCBI): domain Eukaryota; kingdom Viridiplantae; phylum Streptophyta; class Magnoliopsida; order Santalales; family Viscaceae; genus Viscum; species Viscum album. The sequence goes on from OY728160.1 coordinate 854,235,775, forward strand.
TTTAACAAGTCTGAACCCATCCACTCAAATAGTGATTCATCCAGGACTTGAACAATTTACAAGCACGTCATAATAATCACAAAACATGCTGAACAAAGCCCATATATTTAGCAACCATCTCACGTATCATCTCACAATATAAACCAACTCCATCTGAGAAAACTTAATTCATGGAAATCTAACAAGAATCAAAAAGTACCCTTGGCCAACAGTCGTAACAAACAATCAATTCACAATCATAATTTAATACATGCAAAATAATTAATTAAAAAATTCATTAATTAAATATGATCTCTTAAAAAATCATAATTTAATTAACCATTTAACACTGACCATGTAATAATTAATCTACCCCATAATTATAATCAATTTCCAATTTATACTGTTGAACATGTCAAATATTCAATATTCCCAATCATTAATAAAAGCCACAATTTTATTCCAAATTATGACTTGATAATTAATTCTATAATTAATTACCCTATTACACATTCTTCACATTCTAATCATTTAACTGCTTAATCATACCACATTAACCAAATTAGAAAAACATGCTTAAAATCAACACAAGTTCATGCCCTCATTTATCTTACGTGGGTGACATCATTTTATAATATCAAAAGTTTCATGCATCGAAATATCAGAATCAAGGAAACTTACATTCTCAATTTATTTAAAGAAGCTAAAATTATTAAATAATGTTTTAAGGATTTTTTACCCATCCTCAGGGTGGCACCATTTTGAATCTGAAGCGCTTTAATGTACTTGGTAGAAACATGTCCATAACTTTTCCATAATTGCACACACGCACACCTTTATATATATATATATATATCTATGCATGTTGTCTACTTTGATCAACGAAAATTCTATATATTAAACGGTAACCATAATCGAAGTTATAATGAACAATGGACCTCTAACTTGGTACCAGGAACTCAAAAAAAATTTAACAGGCCTTGGCATAATCGTTGCAAAACTACAAAGTGGTTTTAGAAACTTACCTGAACCAACTGCGTCAAGACAATTTGAGACCATCCGCCTTGCCCTTGGTGGAGGATGTCAGATTATGGACCAATGGGTCCCGAGTCAACATTCATATAATCTAAAAATAGAGGAACCCAATGATTGGATTAAACCTGATCCTTTGGGTTTTAGCTGAGAAAAACAAGGCAAGAGAGATGAGTCAAATGATCGATCCGAATCATAGGTTATACATAGATGAACTCACCTTGACGAGGAATATGAGATTCATGAAGAGTATGAGGGTAATTTTTTCACGCAATGTGGAGTCCGAAAGAGGGGGTGGTGTGCCTCTAGGTATTTCCTAGAGGGGGTTCGTGCTACCTGTAGGGAGTATGGGGATCGTGCGACTACCACGAACCCTGGCCGAGAGGAGGACGGACCATGTGAATCTCAGTCAGAGGAGAGCCGCTTGGAGGAGGATAAGGGAGGAGAGGCCGCTCCATGGAGAAGTCTTGCTGCATGCATGTTGCTCCTTGTGCGTAGGGAGGAAGAAGTGGGGAATTAACTTCCCTTTATTTTATTTTTCAAACCTGTAAATTAATTGCCGTTAATAATAGTTATTATTACACTCTTAAAACCCAACATTAATTCTACCATTAATGGGATAATAATAATAATAATAAAATATAATAATAATACCTATTTCATTATTATTATTATACACATTAAAAATTTATCTAAAAAGTGAAAAAATTCCAATTTTAAAAGAAACGGTTGTTTGAAAAAAAACTCCCAATTTTAAATACCATTGTCAACAATAATGATTTTATTAGAACTAAAATAACAATAATATTATTAATATTTTTCAAACCTTAGATAAAACCAAACACCACTTATTAAATAAAAACACTTCTTTATTAATTAAGAAACTCTTTATTTAAGTAGACGTTTAATTGAGATACCCAAAAGCCTCAATAATTTCACATAAATATTACACATAATTAAACATCCAGTTAAAATCTTTTAACATAAATGTTACAAACCATTTAATTAAAAACACATCTTAATTCATTATTCTCTTAGTAAACATTTCATAATTAATTATGAAACTACCAATTTATTACAATATCATTAATATGATAAAAACTCCAATCCATAACCCCTAATTTAATTGCGATAATAATAAAAATTATTACATTCATAAATCTAAAATAATAATAATCACATTATTATTATTATTTAAACCATTGATAAACCCAACACCCATATTTAATTACAATACTTCATTAAACCTGAAACTCCTCATTTAATTAAACGTTTCTTTGAGAATCTCAAAAGCCACATTAAATTCACATAAGTATTACAACACTTTAATAATGAAATTAAAATCCCATAGAATAAAAATAATTATGACACCATAATAATAATAATAACATTATTATTATTATCCCATTAATCAATTTAATAATTAATAGTCCTCTAATGATTCTGAAACTCTTCATTTAATTAAAATGGTTCTTTGATAAACCCAAAAACCACATTAATTTCTTCAACCGCCATTCAATTAATTATTTAACATTCAATAAATTTAACAACCACAATACTACTAATTATAACTTCATTATTATAATTATTTTTAAAACATTATTTTAACTAATCCAAATATCTCATATAATCATATTTAATTAAAAAATAACAATTTATTAAATAAGATACACTTCACAGGTTTGACTGCAACCATGCGCTACCCATGCAGATCCATTAATGTAGACTTTTCTAGATATGGTGCTCCCGAGACTCATCGAGACACCTGCTAAAATTATAGGGTAATTATTCAAGTCAAAAAACAACACCTTTTTGGTGTTCCAACACTCGGAATAAAATTCCAGAGCTTGGTTTTAAAAAAACGAACAGTTGATAAATAAAAAAAATAAATTTTAAAACATTCGTATTTTAACCCGTTTCAAAAACAAGGGACTTTACAATCTTTTTGGTCACAAAGTTGTTTTACCCTTATAAATGGAATTAATTATAATTAGAGTGTGATATTAATGTAATAAATATTTTATATATTCAATTAAATATTTTTCGATAATAATCTAATATATTTGATAGACCTAAGATAAGAGAAAACAAAATTTTATACATAAAACCATATATTTTCTAAATGTATTTTTACCGACTTTTAATGGAGAACCCATATTAAATCAAAAAATTTGAAACATTATGGGTTTAATATATAAAAATGAAATTAATTTTTGAAATAAATACAACAAAATTAATTTAGGATAAAATATTTGGTATTTTTCTATAAGGATTCTATTTTAATGAATAATTAAAAATACTGTATTTTAGTTAAAAATTACTTTTCATTGAATTTATTTATAATGATAAATTAAATTCTAAATTTTATTTAAATTTAATGAGATAAATCTTTTATCAATTAATAAAATATAGGTAATTTTAACCAATTTCACATTTAAATTGGATAAAAAACATAGCAAACTTTATATCATTTTAACATTAAAACCATCATTATCGTCCCATCAGTGGGATAAATTTTAAATTAATTTTATCCACTTATTTTATTAGAATTTGTAAAAAAGGATTAAATTTTTTTAGTTAGATTAATTTATATTTTCCAATAAGTTGAACATTTTTTTGGACCAAAAACAATTAGTAAAAAAATTATATGTAATTTATCAATACAGGTAAAATTAACGTTAACTAATGACTAAACGATAAATTGAAGATACAAAACGACGTAGCCCTTTTTACAAGAGAACCTTTATGGACATATTGCGATCCTATACTACCTTTTATATAATATTTATCATTATTGGATCTACATTCAACATGAAAAACGTTGGTGGAATTCTCCCTTCAAATATTTACAAGAGTCATCCACTATAAAAAGAAATTCTCTCCTCCCACTTCCTCAGACCTCTAAAAACATTTTATTACCTAAAAACATTTCAAATAAGATCAAGAATCCTCTAAAATAAAACTATAATACTTAAATTGGTCATAAATCAATCCATGAATTCCTTTTGGTACAAACCAAAAGGAGTTACATGATTAAGAGGCAATGTCTTCTCTCAATATCCTTTCTTTTATTTTCTTTCTCCTCCCCTACACTCTTCTTCATTCTATTCATGTGTAAAAAATTGTATCCTAAATATAATCATTTTTTGTGATAATTTTATGACCTGAACATACACACACCTCCATATAATGGGTATCAATTTTACTTTTTACGTGTACAGAGAACTACCGCCTCACTAAATGATAATTATTCATTTTTACTTTACGGCCTATCATAGAAGAAATTATAATGGAAAATCTATTAATATATAAAATATATTATATTTATTATGTATTTAATATTTTTTAACTCTTTTAAAACCCATATCTTTTGAATTTCCATTTCCTTTAAATACGATAATTTAGTTTGAAAAGTGTCGACTACCTCCCCCTCAATGCGATGTGATTCATTCACACACTACATGGAATGTATTAAAGATGGTATCGGGGTACATAAATGATATATATATATATATAATTTTATAATGTTAATATAATTATTTTATATTAATATATACATATATTTCATTTTTATTATTTCTTTCAATACAATAATTAAAATTAAAGCAACATCCATGCGATCGTATGAATTACCGTCTCCTTAACCATTGTCTTCTGTTTCATACGTCTATATAATATGGATTAGTATAATAAAAACAATACTGAATATAGAATATATTTACATATTGTTTTTCATTCTAGATTTATTATATATGTATATGTACTGAAGATATAACAAAATAAGACACATGTTAAAAAGAAATTAGATATTACCCGAAGTGAAACCTTAACATAATATTGTTAACAAGATGGTAATATAAGGTTATAATAAAAACATATATGGTATTATATACTATAATATGGTTCCGTAAAATATTTATAATAAACATAAATTTATTATTTAGGTTGTTTGAATGGGTACAATGAGAGTCAAGACACAATGTATGGTAAATTTCATCTCACTTTTGTTTGCACAAGATACATGCCTTATTCACCACTCACTTAATTTTTGTGGTGGGTGTACTAGCCATGATTGTATTAAATTTATCGTATAATTAAATTTATGGATAATTAAATACCAATTTTATGATCATTATTTCGTGTGGTTTAGGTATGAAAAGTTACCCAATCAGTAAAATAATTTAGTCTTAATTTTCCATCTTTGAGGCTCAGGTTCTATTATTCACATAAATTATTTTTAAGTCATATATACTTAAATAAGATTTTTTTATACTACATATCCTTATTTTAATGAAATTTTAGGATTCATGTAATTTTCAATTATTACATGGAGAATGTGATGACATGTTACCAAGTAGTAAGAGTTTTTTGGAAACAATCTCATCATTTTTTGATATTATTAATGATTATGATTCCATTGATGAAATATTGTGATACATATCTAAAGAAAGCTCATGAGTTTCCTTATAATATGTTTTTTCATTATATTTTCATGTATTTGAACCATTATTCCATTATTTGGTTCATAATATAATTAATAATTTGTTTATTTAATAACGCTCGACTATACTATCTATTCGGTCGGAAATCTATTTTCCATCAAAACAATGTTCCCAAAAAATGGTTTACAAGAATATTTTAGTACTCTCAAATAATAATTAAATGAAAACTTCCCTTTTTTTAAATTTTTTTTCAATAGAATATTTTTATCAATTTTCTAACAAGGAATTTTTATAACCCTATTACCATTAAAATTGTATATTCTTTTTACATCATACAGAATGTATGGAATTACCCATTGTGATTTCTATGAAGCTTACATTTCATGTTTAAAAGGATAATTTTTATTAACTTGTTTCTAAAATATTTTCAATGAAATGTTTTTCAAAAAAATTTAAAAAATCTTTCATATGTTTTCTATTAAAAATATTTTCAAAACATTTTATAGAATTCTTTATAAATCATCAATGAAATTTTAAAATAAATGTGTTTTAAAACGTTTTCAAGATTTCTTTATATGATTCCCAAATTTATTCAAATAAAAATGTTTTTAAAATGTTTTTTAGGTTATTTTATATGTTATTAAATATTTTTTTTATATTTCTTGAATCTTATTTTATATGTTCTTATAGATAAAGGTTTTCAAAATGTTTTCAAGCTTGTTTTATATGTTTTTAAGGAAAAAAAATTTCAAACTCATTTCATGTCTTCTTTATAATTAATCATTTTATTTTATAAGAAAATTATTGTATAGTGGTTTTATGAATTAAAAGTATTTTTTAAAATAAGAAAGTATTTTTTCCTCAAGAAAAATTTTCAAATATATTTCAAAAAAATATCCATCTATGATGACATCCACTGATGTTATTCATGAATTTATAGGAAATAATCAAGTATTTCAATTCATATTCTTTCTTTGAATGAGTTATGATTAATTTCATGGATTTTATGAAACACGTTTCTATTTAATGGGTTATAAGTGTATGAAATCTGTACTTCTATAGTAGATTGTGATTCTAATGAAATTATTATGAAACTTGTATATTTTTTCACATGTTATGAATTTATTTCGTGTTTATGATACATATTTCATTTCATTGGATATGATGTGATTATTTGTGATTTTGTGGAACATGTTTGTATTATTTCATTATGAGATGGGTGGGAACTATATATCTATCGAATGCATTTTTTAATGATTTATATCTAATGATATAGACTATGATTTTCATGGGAGTTATCCTTGACTACATGGATAGTCATGGGAGTGAAACATGACTACCAATATGGTATGAGGAGTGAACACATGCTAATAAGATATCCATGTTGGTGAAACATGGATACCAATATGGTGTATGGAGTGAACCCATACTACTAAAGTGGTTCGGGTAGTGATGCCTTAGCGAAAATGAAATTAAATGATATGCTTATGTGTCATCCATAATTCCATGTTTTATTACTTCTTTCTTTCTTTCACGGATTATGTTCTTTATTTTATTATGAATAATGTCTTATGAACCTCAATGATTTATTCCAAGATTCATATAAATGATATTGATATGATGGGTATGAGATTATATTTTCATGATCATGTTCTCATACCCATATGATCTTCATTATGATTACATATCTCTCTTTTTTACCCTTAATGAGCATTGAACTTCACCCCTTTTTATATTTCCTTCCCCAGGATATGAAGATATCTATTATGTTTGATTTTACTATAAATGGTTCTATTTTAGAAGAACCGTGTGGGATATTAAATGGATCACTTAAATTTCAGGGTTTATTTTTTCATGTTTCCAAAGGTACTAGACTGGTATGGTCATTGGGAATTTATTTGTACAATGTTAACGTATTCCACAAAAGTTATGTAATGTTATATTATAAAAATATAGGTTCTCAATAGATACTATATGGGTAGTCATATATTAACATAATATTTCAACAAAAATTATCCCTATCAAACAATCCATCAAGATGGAGGAGTTAAAAAATTTAATATCCAAGAATTTTTCAGGTTACATGGAGTTCGAACATCGATTGTATATGAAAGAGACCCCTGTTTCAGTTTTGGATAAGGAAAATTGTTACAAAATTCATTGGAAGTCAATTGACTATCAACATATCATATCATACAAATATGGATGGGTAGTTAGAAAAAACTATTTTGACATTGAAATATATTCTTAGAACATGTTTCATAAACATTAGTGATTTATTGGTAGGTATGATAGCTTAAGTTGAATTATCATCTAATTATAGTTACCATGTGACAATAGAGATTCCACCATTTGAGGATTTATATGGCAGTCCTTATTGTTTTCAATTATACATGGAGGAAATAGAATAGAAATATTTTATTGGATCTATTCCTATTCATGATACTATATAGAAAATCCAAATTAATTTTGATATGAATGGATATGTCACAATATAAATAGATTTTATAATCATGAAATAGACATTGAGTTTTATCATTATATCCATCCAATGGAACTAAGGCCTTCATTTTTATTGATTTTTGATAATCCACCTTTCAAGGGGTTAGGTGGAACCCTTACAAGGCCCGTAGGTGAAAATATTACATTGCCCGTAGGCCTTAGAGGAATTAATTTCTCATAAGCTTCAAACATCACATACAACCTAGAATAACTACTTGGAAGTGCTCCTCCCCAGCATATTCATCATGAAATCATCTCTTCACCTTCGTAGGGCTTCTTGGATTGGCTATCCCATGCATGCACATGCTTGTCCTGATGGCAGGTGTTATACCCTCCCATTCTTTTAGTCTATGTAGATTTTCCTGTGGTGAAAACTCCTTGCTCATTCTCCGTATATACCTTGGTCCATGTAGGTTTTCTGGTTTTCATTTTCACTTAAGGTGGCCCAAAGGCCTTGTGGTGGTCTGAAGGCCTTCCTAGACTGAAGGGTTGGGTGGCCCGAAGGCCTCAAAGGACCCGAGGACCAAATCAGTGGCCCGAAGGCCGAAACAGGGGAAAATTACTAGCTTCTATACTATCAAATAGTTCCTATTATAGTACTGCATAATTCCCACAACAATACCTACTACATTACTACTACAGTACCCAGAAATTGTGCCTCTTCCTAGATTGGATCCCGGGTCACCTGGATGCACTTAACATTCCTCACCAATTGGTCATCGATGTCACGGGAAGAAAGGGAATATTATACCACAGTGTTTGTGGGGGGGGGGGGTATTTTTGATGTTCAATATATTAAAACTCATTCACATAATTTATATTTACCATTGAGACACATTGTTGTTCATAACATCTTCCATGTTTCACTACTGATGATGTATCATCCTTCCGCATGAAATATGGTCAATTAAGACCCTGTGACTCTTGATCAAAATACAATATTTATCCATCAACTATTATCGGTTTTGGAAAGATATTAAAATACACATTGATGGAGAAAAATTTATATATTTTTAATTTTATGACAACATTTTTTAGGTTCAAAAGGAAACATGGTAATGAGAGATGTTTATGTGAGAGAAATAGTATACCATGTTCAAGGAAAATGTTTATATATATATTTACAATTATTTAATTCCGAATGTTAGGGAGAATATATCACCCTAGGTTTTTGGTACACTGTTATGTTATTATTTTTTTAAAATTTGAAGGTGTTGATAGTTATTTATTGTGTTTTAGGAAGTAAAAAAGATATAACTTGGGTTCCCATGATAAAAAAATATTTTGGATAAATTTATGACAGATATTTTGGAAATTATGTATATTGATTGGGATGTTTTTCGGGTGTAAAACCCAATTGCATCATATAAATGGGGTTTTCTTGATAAATCACCTAAGCGACTAGTATTTCAGCAAAAGTGACCCTCGATGAATTTAAGATTCAAATTCTGAATTTATAGACTAAATCATATAGGGACATAGAATATTCCAAAGACCATCAATTTTAGTTTTATTATACATTGTTATTTTACTCCTATAAACTTCTAGGGAATACATTGGATATTTTTAGTGATCATGGACATCTAGAATCCTTCTAAAATAAATATTGGAGAATTCTTTTATAGAATCAAAGAATATGATCATATGATTACTTATTATCATAGATCTCACATATTTTTTAAAATATGGAATCATATATTAGTGATTTATACTTGAACTATAGGTATGGTTTTATTGTGATAATAATTTATTGGGAGTGGTTAAATGAATGGGGGGAAGTGGATTGATCTGAGGAATTATCTTGGATTATTTTCATATATCATAATAAAGGTAGTTGGATTCACTCGCTCTCTACTATTTTATATCATTTTAGATGAAATATTGATAAAATATTCATGTTATTTTATTCAAAATCTCATGAGTAGTTAATCTTTTAAAACCCATGTTTGATGATATTTAAAAAGGGTATATTAGAAAATCTTTATTTATGTGGTTGATTAATTACTTTCAATGGAACTGGTCTTCAATTGAAATGTTATGTGAGTAATAAAATATTGTGGTAACGTGGTGTATATAGTGGAATGAGGTCATTATGAATTTAATAAGGCATTCTTAAATAGAGTTGGTGCTCAGTTCCAAATTGGAATGTCACAATAAAATAAAACACAATGATGAGTTTCTGAAAGATGGATTTCCACTCATGAGTCTTGGGATTTTCATTCAATATGAATGTGTATATGTGTGTGGGGGGGGGGGGTATAAAACATGTAATTATAATTCCATGTATATTTTTAAAGAGTAATTGGAAGGATTTATGTTGTTAAATTTCAAAATTTATCGATTTTTCATTGATAAACTATTTTGATATTCTCTCCCTATATTTTTCATAAAATTTTGTATGTTTTTATTTTTCAAGTGATGTGTGTGGGATGTTTTTTATAAAATATTATGGTTTGTTATTTTCACCCCCTACTTTGTAACTTTTTCTGATTTTCAGATGTCATCGACTAAGACACATGAAATGGTTATTCTTTGTACTTCTATAGTAGTGAACCTAGGCATCATTGTTTGGTTTCTAATGTTGTCAATGGGGATTATCTACATCTTTTTCTAGGATGGTGCCCCATTAGTTTAGAGGAAATTTTATTTATAGTCTCTCCCACTCCCCTTTATTTATTTTTCCATTATTACTATGATATCATTATGTTTGGGTATTTCATTGACTTATATGATTTTCCGTTCATGTATCATCTTGTTGGGATTTATAGTTTTGTTTATTTTAGCATGGCATGTGTTCCATAGTGAAGATCGTCCCTTTATGGTTTAATATAACATACCAAAACCTTAATTACAAGATCTAGTTATGAAACAATAGTGTCAAAATTTATATCATTAATAGATGAAGTTGACCCAAATTTTCTATCTAAAATGTAAAAAATTAGAATGAAAAATTTGATTCACATTCAATATCAAGGAAAAGTTATGTTTTGAGTTTTACATAATAGGAAAAAACTATTAAATGTATTTTAAGGATCATTTCCTAAAAATAACCCATATTTAATATTTTTCTATTAATTCATCATTATCAACTATATGAAAGCATTGTAGACCAGATTCATTCAATATAATTCCTAATCGCATGGGGAAAATGAAAACATAATAATGGTGAGTTCAAATTCTCACAAAGGGTAAAAATAATAATTAAGAAATGAATTTCATCATCGAGCATAAGATGTTTAAAAGGGTATGATGACATAATAAAGGTGCATGAATATTACATAATAATATTAAAACCCATCAATACCTCGATCATTAAATAAGAAAACATGACATATGGTTTTAGAATATAAATGAGTCATCTAAATCTATATTCATGAGTCGTGTGATATCAATTTTGATCAAATTTATCATTATAAACCCATAAAAATCAATGAGAAAACAAATTGGAATCATGGAACCTTATCATCCCACAATATCATACAAATGAAAAAACTGATAAGGTCGACATTATCTCTAGAGTACCCAATGCTTTGAATGGAAATAACAGACCACACATCCTCATATTATAATGGATACACCCATTCATGGTTAAAAATAAATAAACTCAACTTTGGATTATATTGAAATAACATGTCATTATTTTTTAATGGAACGTACAATTATTATAAAAAACTTCCTCTATTTGTTTCATGAATAACATTCATATATTATTTAGATCATTATAAACTCATTGAAATAATATTTAGTATTTTCAGAACATGATTAATCTTTGGAAATGAAATGGGTTCCATAAAAAATTACTGGGCTCCATAATAATATTATTAAAAAATTATTATTTAGTGTAAATAAAAAGGGATCCATAAATTTCTGTCAGAAACATGATTAATAAATTAAAAAGAAAGGATCTCACATTCAATATCATTGAAATTATTTTAATGTATATAGATAAATAATGTGAATTGTACAATTATAAAATATCCCTTAAATCATATGTAATAGAAAGGTTCATTTTCATTAATTAAATTAAATACTCTTAAAAGATCATTGAAAACAATTTTATGGAAAATAAAATTTTTTATTTTAAGATTCACTTTTAAAAATATAATATTCCGAACTTTTTAAGAAAATAATTTTCTTTGAAAAAAACATAGATATTTTAATGGAATCATCAAGGAATATAATGGATATAATTGTGGGAAAATATTTTCATGTAATAAATTTTAAAAATAAAAAATCAGTTCAAAACATTTTGAAAAAGAGATTCAAAAGTGATCCATTTTGAAAACACTAAGAAATTTCCTTTCATAACCTTTTAAAAATGGTCAAATACAATGTTAAATACATTAAGGAAATAATTTATTAAGATAAATAAAACTTTTGAATACATTTTAGAAAATATGGATAATAAAGATAAGGATACCCGATCTAAACGAATTTACAAAATCAATATCAGCAACAAATAACAACATTGATGTTTATTAAATAAATAATAAATAAAATGGAGATTAAATTCGTTAAACACATTTTTAAAAAATAAAATAATAAAATATATTTTTTTCATTAAAATAATAACATATTATTTCTTCCAAAATAAACTTTAATATAATAAAGCCCAAAAACGGATATTGTAATACAATATATTTTCTAGATTGGTAACCCAGTAAATATAATTCCCATGATGGAATAACATCAAACGAAACATTAAATATCATAAAAATAATGAGTAAAATTATATCAAATTCTACAAGGTTTGTATATATATCTCATAAATATGATATGTGCATGTCATAAACATATGTGCCAATTATTTTAATTTAGGTGGATTATCCCTTACAATGATCATATCACCAAATTGAGAGTTTATCAATGGAGATATTATTTGTAAAAAATTTAAATATATAAAAAATTAAAAATATATAGATACAAATTAATATATCAAATCACAATTAATTATATAATAATTGAAAAAATGAATATGTTTTATAAACTAATGAAAGGAAACTGAGTTAAAAAACCCTTTACCCATTGGTAACTTTCATTCCAATCCCCTCGGGTGAATTTATTAAAATTGAAACATAAAAAATATTATTTATGACTTATTCATGATATTAAATGTAAAATGGTCATTATATATAGATAACATTAGTAAGAATTATTGAATATGGCATATGTATCACTAAAGTAAAAACTAGACATACAAACCTTACCACAAGTGTGGAAATTCCATGTGTGTACTTCAACTACTATATATTAAGAATATATCAATTATTTGATTTCATAAGAAAAAAAATCTAGTTTTAAAAACATAAACATAAAAATTTTATTTTATTAATTTCAATGATATATTTTAATCCTTAATCTTCTAATTCCACATCGAGTGTTTTGAGGTCGTTCAGTACGTTGTTTCATAATGGATTTAGTGTATTGACCATTGTTAAAGAGGTCATAGTTATAATATAGTATAAATAAATTAAAATGAAATTATAGCATATTTCTTCATCAAATTAAATTCTAAATCCAATCATTAATTTTTTTTATGAAAAATGAACTATGTCATGGTCTTGAATATGGTAGTTTGTATTTTTTCTTGAGTAACCTTTCCTTTTTCTCAAATATCATTATGAAAAGAAGTTATGCATTGTTTTGATTTATTCAAATGATAACTATATCATAAATACTATATTATTTAAATAAATATACTGATATATTTTATTCTTTGGATGTGCTGATGAAAAAAGAATCACATTACTTCATGTAGGGAGTTTTCTGCACGCACACAAATGATGATATAATTTTTATATTATAGAAATAAACTAATGTAATATATTTTCCTAATGATAAATATGTGAGTGATTTAATTATGATTTTATTTATACCACATATATACATTAATATAACCTTTATTACATTCCATGTAAAGCATTTGTGAAAAATGAATTACACTCCTTCATGAGGTGGTAGTCCACCTTACACACGAGCGGCATTAGCATACCCCCCCCACCGAATGGAATGTAAAAAAATAAAATTTATATCATAAAACATGAAATATAAATATGTTATTGATATCATGTAAATCGTTTAAATCCTTTATTAAAACTAATCGTGAGAGGTGATGAAGGAAAATGAATAACATCAGTTCGTTGGGTAGTAGACCACTGAACAAATGAATCTGGATTTCATATCACATTTGACAGAATGGGAGAGGAATTTATGTTATTTCATTAATATAATAAAATCTCAGTATATATGAGAAACTATTTTTTATCTTATGTGAATAGTTTAATTTTATATGATTTAGTTGGAAGATGAAATAAAATGAATTTTCACTGTTAGGAATTTTTCTTCTTCATGGGCCACCTATTTCAGATTTTTTATAAAGTATTAATTGAGTGTATTTATTGAAATAAAATCCTCTAGGATTAGTTTAAGGAATATTGGAAGTTATTTTTGTAGTTATTGGGTGAAAAAATATTTATAAGTTGTAAATAATATAGGATAGTGGGTATTCTCTTATAAGTGAGGTGTGTGATATACTTTTAATTTTGGGATGAAAAAGGTGTCCAATATTTTTCACATTAAAAAGAGATCCAAAATTTAATGTTATTGAGACATAGACATGATAAGGTCTAAATATGGAGGGAAATTTGTTTTTAAACATCTTTTGGGTCATTTTGACCCTTATATATTTTATTTAACCCTCCATATACCCATTTTCCCCATAACCATGCTAATTTTTGTTTATTTTTTCCACTATAAATTAGGGAGAAAAAGTATGTTTAACTTAACACATAATATAAATTATTCTTGTTGAAAAATTTAATTCATTTCTTCAAAATCAGTTCACAAAAAAGGAAAATTTTAATTTAAAATTAAACCCACAGACGAAATGAATAAGTGGTTATTAAAGAAGTATATTTTTCTAGGAATGCTAATGATTAATTAAAATAGTATAATTTAATGTTTCAAATATTACCTATAACATAATTAAAATGGTAAGAAATGAGGATTATTTTCATAAGACTCCCCAAAATGTCTAATTTTCAAATTTTGATTTCTATTGTAGTGCATCACCGTACAAATTTGTCACACTTCATTGCTGCCAGAGAATATTTATATCTTAATCAGAATTACAAGAAATATATATTAATGATGTGGTATGGATTCTGGAAGTAAAACATTATATTTAATCATACTTAGATCCTAGATATACCTTGATATTAGAGAAAACATTTATAAATATCTGGATACATTGTTTTGTTTTGGTAATTTTTTTCATCCCTTGATAGATTGTCACTACAAGTGATCCATTCATAAAATTGATTGTACATTGACATAATGTTCTCTATATTTCAAATTAGGTTCAATTCAATACATTTTACAAGTAAAATTATCTTACAATAATATCTTTCACAAAATAATTTAAATGGATCCTTATGAATTTCTCTATTGAAATAACAGAAGAACTCAGATATGATGGGATATATTTGGATAACGAATGCAATATAAACCTCAATAGTTTGAGAAAATGATATAGAAATATGAATCCATTCAACATCACAACATGGAATCTTAGTGACAAGAGAAGGGTTATGCTGAAATTTTTTTAATGAGATATTTAATTAAATGTTGGTGAGAAGGTATTCCATTAAATTTCAACATGGATGAGAGTTATGAGATTCATAAAAATCAAAGTCCAATCTCGAGGTATATTGGTCCCCTAAAAATTTAGGATTGAGTACATACCACTTCTAATTACATGGAATATCCACCAAACCCCTCTCATGAACACGATGTGTTCCACACATCACATATAAAGAGATAAATACTTGATATTTAGAGTATAAAATTATTAATGTTTATATTCCTAGATAATTATCATTATTTTGAAGGAAAATTTGACGAAATATTGGGTCATTGAAAAATTATTCAATAAAAAATATTGTACAACATATTTAGATGCATAAGAGGATTATGAAATTCAAGAATGCTACAAGGGAATCCAAGAATGTTATAAAGCAGAGAAATAACAATTTTTTCGAATCTTTGACACTAAATTTCAATGGTCATATTATTTTCATGTGTGGTATAATTTATTCACCTGAAGTTTATATGTATTCCCTTTGAAATAATCATGATGTTTTTATAACCGCCGTTACATGAAACCATGGGTCCAAAAGAACCATGATAGGGTAACCTTTTATAACCTAGACGATAAATTAAATAGTTTGAATTGAAATAAAAAAAATTAGAATTATTTTAAACAATTATTAATTAAAAATTATTAATTATCTTAAAATAAACAATCCCTAATTTATCAGTAATGTCATTTTAATATTATAAAAGTTTCTTCTATTAAATATGTTTTGAAAACATTTTATGTTCTAAAATTATAACTAATTTAAACCATTTGTAGAAATTTTATTTTATACAATAAATATAGTTTTTCATATCAACATGTCAATATTATATTTTGTTGATTTTTAGGATTTTTCCAAAATGATTTATTTTTCATTGAACAGTTAAAATAACAATTTTGTATATAATCCATTAATTTTTCATTAAAAAATTAATTTTAAATAAAAAGAATTTTAAATTTTTTATTAAATTTAATATTATCCATTTTGAATTATAAATAATTTAATTTATTATATAAAAATCATCATTAGTTTTGTTTTTTATATAAGTTCATTTTTATGCTTGATAACACATTTTCTAAATACTATTTTAAGCACCAAATGTTTGTTTATATTAACAAATCAAATTAATTTAGATTAATAAATTTATTTAGTAAAATTTATATTTATTTTTCATATCATATTTTTATGTTTTTAATTGGCTAAGTTATGGATGTAAATTTAATTCTATGCATAAAATTCATTTTTCTAAAAATTTGTTCTCATTGTGTTTTGTGCACTTATATAAAATTTAGATTTTCCAATTTTAAAAATGAAATCATGTAATATATGTTAAAAATAACTAATATTCTAAATTAATATAATTTAATTAGGTAACCTTAATTTTCATTCATAATCAATAGTAAAAAGGTTTATTTTTTACCATTATTAATGTTAAAATAGGTTTACTGGGGGTGGTAAAATAATAAATAAGGCTAGGACTTAAACATAAAGATATATAATACTTACTGGTTGAATCTATTAGAAATTTATAATATCATTTTGTTAAATAGTTTACCATTAGTTTCCGAATTCTCAAGAAATTGAACTTATACTGTTGAAAAATGTCAAATAATTGTATGTGTGTTCCTCCCTTCACATGAAAAAGGTAACCTATTCTCCACTCTTACTCAACAAATTTTATTATTATATCTCAAACAATCCTATATTAAAAAAAATTAATAGACTCATTCCCCTCATCATATATCCCCATCTCTTCTCTTAAGACTAATTTTCCCATTCTTATGATGTAAAACAAGTGTGGTCTCACAAAGAAGAAGTATAAATCTTAACCAAGGTCTTTCAATTTTATTTCCTCATCCAAATTTTCTAACACCATTGTATCCAAATAAACATGATTAATAATGTTTGATAAATATAATAATATGTTAACATTGTTATGTGAAAATGATTTCCCACCACTTATTCATCATAAGGGATATGAAGTTATTGATTGTGCATATGAGTGGACTACCACCTCTAAGTGTTGATATGATTATTTTTCCATCATCATCATTCATGGATGGTTATTATGACATATTTAATGAATATATATATATATATATGATATTTGTATATAATTATGGCATCTAAAATGTGGATTATTATTTGTATATATTTCATTCAATCAATTTTAAAGTGGAAAGAATCCCTCATGTATACGTACGGATATACATATTCACAAAGTGATGTCATTCATTTTCAATCAACAAATTATTTGAGTTTTTATTAGTGTGTATAGAATTATTATAAATTATATTTATGATATTATTAATATTCCCGAGATTTTGGAACCATGTCCAATATTCATGTATTATAATTGTTGAACATTTACTTGCATGAAAAAGTAACATTTAACAAAAAAATAGTGATTTTAATAATAAATTATTAATAATGGGGTATTTAAATGTTATAATTAGACCAGATATTGTTTTATAAGTATGAATTTGGTTATAAAATAAAATTATAATAAATTTAATTTTTGTTTAACTGATTTTATATCTCTTCTAAAGTTAGTTTAACATCAGGTAGGTGTTTTACATTACAATCTATTTTTTACCGAGGCTATATATGATTAAATTTTATATGATTAAATTATATGATCTATCTACACAAAATATTTTATACTTTATTAATATCCTGTTATTTTTTGAGATTAACTAATTTCATTTTATTTACAAATCTTTTTTTATTAAATCGGAAATTAGAATGTTTTTTTAGGAAAATTGAATTTATTTCTCTCATCAAATAATATTATTTTTATTATATATATATAATTTAGAAAAAAAGTGTGAGAAGATATTTTCTCCACTCAAATAAAATGTATAGGGATTTCCTTACAATATTTTTTAAAGTCAATAAATTTTTACTTGGACTATTCCCTTTGTTTTCCCAACAATATACATTTATATTTTTATCGAAAATGTGAATGAGTTTGTTTAATTGACAAGAGATCATTGAATTTTACCATTTTAATGTCTTATATTTTGTTTGATGATTACATAAAAATTTTATGGTTATTTTAATATAAAATATTATCATCTTATAGATATTTATTAATATCAATGTATTTTTTTAAATGAAATGTGTATTTTGATGAATAAATTATTCAATGAACTTTAAAATGTAATTTCACCTATAATGAAATCTTATGATATTTGTTATTATTTACTAGAAATATTTTCTAACTTTCCATATTTATTATATTCTGGTTGATTTATGATTATGATGGTTAAAAATTAGTAGAACTCATTTTCTTTCCCCATAGCTAAAAGTTTATATAAAGATAAAAATTCTCATGATCTCGTGGCTTACATGTGAATAAAATATGATTATGTGATAGGTGGTCCCATTATATCCCTCTAATGAATTGGGTTTAGATTATAGTTTTATAAAATCATAGGTTAATTTAATGTTTTTCCAATCTAATGAGTGTTTATAGAAGAGGTTATCTCAGGCCCAATAGAGGGTACATGAGATGTATTCCAAATCCCAAAAGCTATTACCCATGAGGTTATCCTAGACCGATGTAGTTACATAGGTGATTATCTCTATCCAAACGCATGATGAATGTATTGGTGAGTATTATTGACATAATATTTATATTATTATGGTAATTACATTGTTTATTCTACTTTATTATGACAAATTCTTATAGAAAATCTATATTCACATGAGTCACGACATTTAATAATGTCATGATTCATGAATTATGAAATAGAAAATATTTATGCCATGAATCTTGTTTCTGATATATAAAATGTTGATTCAGAATTTATAAGTATACATTCATTCTAAAATACCCTTATTCTTAACTTATTATCTCATATGAATATTTAATGATATCTCGCATGTTTACCCTTACTATCCTTCAATGATCACCCTTTCTTATGTTTTCATTCTCCAGTTTATGATAAAATTTCATATGTAGGGTGTGAATCTGATGTTTAGTATGTGACAAAAAATTGTGGGAGACTTTAAAGCTCAAGAGGTTGTTTATGAAAGGATTATAGATTAATATCATGTTTTTCTCAAGCTTGGGCATTCTTAGAATGATTTTGGGTATAATAATGCATGTCTGGAGGCCTACACAACCACATGGGTTGAAAATGGAAACCAATATCAAGGACCAGGTTCTAATATTTGGACCCAGCTGTAAAAAATTATATAATATTGAATTAAATTAATAATTCAAATTTGGGATATTTTCAGGTTTATAGTTTTTTAGAATTATTCCACTACTATTACATTAAATCTCAAAAATTACAATGTAGACACTTTTACTCAATTTCCATTTTTTCATACAATAAAAATACCAAAAACGATTCATGACTAGTTCTACATTTTAGGAATAATTACATTTCCTTGCTCCCATACTTAACCCTATTCATCATTTTGTCATGTGAAAAACATTTCAAAAAAAAAAAGAAACGTGGTATGAGCATAAAAATCTCAGTAAAGGATACACAAAGAAGGAAAACTGTTAGTTTTTAAAAACAATAAGTAAACATGAATACATTATCATAAGTAAAACTTTTCACCTTTATGAAGTAGTAAATACGATTCACTAAATAGAAGATCATTTCATACCCTTTTGTAACCAAAACATTACTGTAAAACCCATAGAAAGAACACATGATATTTAAAGGTAACTTGGGACATAAAAATACTTAGATTGAATAACCATATGATCGACTTCCACACATATCACTAAATGGAATAGCCATATGACTGACTTCCATACCCAATGAATTGGATGTTATAATGTATCCCCCCATCCTGGTTTATCACAGAACCACCCCTCATTTGGTATATCACCTAACCTCCCGTCAAATTTCCACGTACCATTATAAAATCATAACACATATAATATTTAAAATATAAATATTTCAATAATAACATTTCATTTGCAATCAAAATAAATAATTTCAACATATTAAAATAATAAATCGATTTCAAAAACCTTTTTCAATACCAAAAACACCCAAAAAATAGAATAAGGGGTTTCTATTTCATTTTAAAAACATTAAGGCTTATAGAGGAAGCCAAATGACGATTACGATGGCAGAGAGGTCACTGTCACCGAAAACATTAAAAATACTCCTTTTTCGGTTTAGTAAAACACTTCATAGAAAAAATATTCCCATTGAATGAAATTAATAGTCAAAGGGTTTTATTATATACCGTATAAAAGAATGTCATGTATAAATCAAAGTATGCCTCAATGAATGGAAATTGAGACGAAGTCCCTTTCCTCATGTTCGACTTGACCTGTTCGTTCTTTAATCTCAAGGATAATAAACTAAAGCTAATTTTTAATTTCGTAAGAACCTTTTTTAATTTAATTATTCCTTTTATATCCCTTATTACCATGTTATAAAAATTTTATAACCATTTATGTTAATAATGGGTATTTTGTCAATATTTTGTACTTGAGATATAAATGAACTTCTTATAATTACAAGTTGTTCATGTGGTCAAAATTTCATTACCTATAGATCGATATTCTAGATTTACATATAATATATATCATATATATCCAGTATATATATGTACTTATAATAGTACATAACTTTTTGAGATAATAAACGAAATGCACCATTCATGGAGACGGTAAGCCGTACATACGCATGAACGCTACATTCATTTATATTTCATATTTAATAGATTGAAAAATTAATGATAAATAGGTTTGTTATAATTCCACTATAATATCATATATATAATTTTATTATCTCCGTATTTTATACATCCCACATATGGAATGAATGAGTCATATCACATTGAGGAGGCAGTAGTCCACACTTCCTCAAATGAAATTATCACGTTTACCCATTATGGAAAACATAAAGGTATGATATCAATGAAAAATATAGATGCATAGAGACAATATAAATATAATATATCCCATATAAATATAGTTCCATCATAATGGACACTATGAGAGGTGGTTGGAGATAATTGAACAATAATCGTTTCATGAGGTAGTAGATCACCGTCCACAGAAATAGTATGTTCTTTACCCATTTGATGGATGTGTATAAGTTTAGTTCGAATACATCTCATAACAACAACCTTGTATATTTATGACACCATAGTTTCTATAAAATAAAGGAATAAAATGATATTAGGGGTTGGTGAAGGAAAATAAAACAAAGGAACTTAAGTGAAAACATTATCTTTCAATCTGGTAACTTCCTTTGGTTTGAACCAAAAGGATTTATTTAAGTTCCTTGTGCCTAAGTTAAGGCTTCTAGGTGGAAGAGAGGGATGTATGGATATTAATTGGGAATGGGTTGGATGAGACAACGGGCTTGAGAGGTGTGAGTAATGAGTTATAGGTGAGGGCTTTTTATAAGGGGGAGGAGGGGCTCTTTAGGAAGTCTTGAAAATATTATATTATTATATAATGATTTTTGGTTTCTAAAGGTCAAAATCTCATTAAAGTATAATATAGAATTACTATTTTTCAAAACAAAATCATCAAATAATAATTGGACATGTTTTGGATATTGTTTTAATCTTTATAATCTTATTTATTTTAATCATTCATTAATGAGATAAACACTGCATCATTATTGTGTTATAAATTTTTTAATTTATATGATATCTAAACATTATGAAAAATAATATGATATAGGAAATAGTTTTATATTTCAAATGAAAATTTATAGTTGATATGATAAATTATAAAACCCCATGTAAAAATTGATTTACTAAAAGATATATGTTTATGTCATTTTTTTCTTTAATTTAAATTAATTAATATAAACTATCATTATCCCTCTTAAGTGGCTCCATTGTCTCCCAAAATTGACCCAAGGATGAAAATAGTCATACATGTATCAACCAATAGGATTATAAAACGTGTTAGTTTAAAATAATGTTATTATAATGTTATTTGTACCTTGAATTTCCCTATTTACCTTTAACCGCGGTAAATAAATGTCAAAAGATACTATTCACCAAAAATTATTCCCATCTTATTGAACCAAATTTTATATAATAATAACAACCATGTATGTCAGAGTTTTGAAATGAAATTCATAGAAGTGGTAAATTTTCATTTAAATGAATATTTTTGTTTTTTAACTACTACTCAGTGTTTTCACAATTCATAAAAAATTGACTGTTTATAGAAAAATACCAAAAATTCAGCCAAAGCTATATTTGATATTCCAAATTCAAAAATAATTTCTATTTTAAAAAATTAAAAACATAGAAGTTTTTTTAATCAATTTAAATTTAATTCTCATTGTGAAAACAAAAGCATGTTTTTAAGAAATGATAACTATCAAAACATTGACACTATTTTATATCAAAATTGAAAGTGAAATTACTTCTAATTACCAACATCAAATTAAATTATAAAAATATAATCTAATTACACTTTAAAACCAATTAAAAAGATAATATTACCATATAAACAAATTTTATTAAAAGGCAGTTTTGAATTTTAATACAGTATTTTTAACTATTCATTTAAAAATGAATTTTATCAGAAAAATACCAAAAATTTAGACAAAGTAAATTTTGATGTCCCAATTCTAAAGAAGAATTTTATTTTATCAAATATAACTTATAAAAGTTACCAAAACTATATTTAATGATGGTTCTCCATCAAAATGAGATAAATCGGCTTTTTAAGGAATATTAGAGTATATATGATTAAAATCCGATTTTTTCTTATTTGAAGCCTCTAAAATTTATTGGATAAATGTAAAAAAAATTAAAAAACTTGTATATTAATATTTTAGTTAGTTAATTCCATTTCCCCAATACAATGGCTAGGCATTAACTACCATTTAAAATAATATTATATTATTATTTTTTAGTATGACCCAACGTTGTGTGCAACATAAGATTTGAAAGAAACTAGTTGTTGTGTATCAGGTATACCATCAAACATACTATCCCTTTTAAAGTGAAATTAACATTTAATTAAAAAATAATAATAAATTTGAAAATATCATATATTTTTATTTACCATGGATGTTATATTCTTCCCCCCTTTTGTAAATTTCCTCCTCACAATTTTTATTCACTTATCAAATAATTGTGGGTATTTATCCCTCATAGCATTTTCAGATTCCCACATTGCCTCTTTGACCATATGGTTTTTCCACAAAACCATTACCTGATTAATTACCTTATTCCACCACACTTTCTCTCTTCGGTCAAGAATCTAGACTGGTTTCTCTTAATAAGAGAGAATCTCTTACAACTGAACTACCTTTGGGCTCAAAACAAGAGATGAATCCTTCATATACATTCTCAACATTGAAACATTAAAAACATTGTGTATCTGGGATAAATGTTGAGTAAAAGACACTCTATTGGAAACTGATCCAACTTTCTCAAGAATTAGATACGGTCCAATGAACCTCAGACTCAACATTCCCTTATTACCAAAATGCATCACACTTTTCCAAGGAGAAACATTGAGAAATACATGATCGCCAACCTTGAAAAAAAGATCCTTCCTTCGGTTGTCTGCATAAAGTTTCTTCCTGCTCTATGTTGTTCTCATGTGATTCTAAATCAACTAAACTTTTTCTACAATTTCTTCTTCCAATTCTGGTCCCATCAGTTTCCTTTCACCTAAATCATCTCAAAAAGTAGAATTTTGACATCAGTTTTATTATGATACCCCAAATGGAGCCTTCTATATCCTAGAATGAAAACTGTTATTAAAAGAAAAGTCAACCAAAGAAATTTGTTGGTCCCAACTTCCCTAGTAATCCATTGATCAAGCACATAACATATCCTCCAAGGATTGAATTTTTCATTCTATGTGCCCAACAGATTGATGATGAAAAGTTGAACTAAAATTTAATTCAGTACCCAATGACATTTAAAGGCCTTTCCAAAAGTTATAAGTGAACCTCATATCTTGATTGGATACAATAGAGAGGGGAACTCCAGGAAACATGACTATCTCTTGAACATACAACTGAGAAAGTTGATCTATAGACAATGTATCATGAATAGGATAGAAATGATAAGAATTACTCAATCAATCAACAATATACAAAATTGAATTTTTACCTTGAGATGTCATTGGTAATCCCACAAAAAAGTCCATGGATATATTTTCCAATTTCCACTCTGGCCCCGGTATAGACTGAAGCTTCCCTTTTGGTAACTACTGCTCTACTTTAACCTTCTGACAAGTCAAACACTTTCCAGTAATGTCAGCAATATCTCTCTTCATTTCGTCCTGCCAGCAGTACTCCCGAAGATCTTTGTACATCTTAGTACCAGCATGATGAATTGAAAACAGATAACTATGAGCTTCAAATAAAAACTCATTCTTCAACCGTGAATCATAAGGCACACATAATCTCTTCCCAAACATCAAAACAGAATATTTAACAATGTTAAATTCAGGAAACTTACCGTTATAAACCAAATATACCTTTTTCTTGTAACTCACTATCTTCCTTCCATGCTTTCTTAATTCTTTCTCATAGTGATGATTTCATTGAAACCAGAAACAAAATAGAGGAATTTCATGCACCGACAACTTCTATGCCAGAGTTCATCAAGTCTTTAATCAAAGGATCTTATTCCAAATGTAATAAGATAAATGTAGCATTATTTTTCGACTCAATTTATCAACCACTTTATTTTATATTCCTAGATGGTAAGGGTTCGTGACATCATAATCCTTGATTAATTCCAACCATCTCCTATATCTTATGTTCAATTATTTCTAAGTAAATATATACATCAAACTATTTTTGTCAGTATGTATTTCCCATTCTACTCCATAAAGATTATGCCTCAAAAATTTTAGAGCAAAAAAAATACAGTTAATTCCAAATCACGTGTAGGGTAATTTAACTCATGAGGTTTCAACTGACGTAAAGAATAAGAAATTACCTGATCATTTTTTATAAGGACACATCCAAGTCCTTTCAACGAAGCATCATTGTAGCTTACAAACTCACCATTTCTGGATCGCAGTGCCAAAACTGCAGCATTCACCAATATTCTTTTCAATTCGTGAAAACAATCATTACATTATTTTTTCCAAATGAAATTAACACATTTTCGAGTTGACATAGTCATTGGGCTAGATAACCATGAAATATTTTCAAAAAACCTCTTTTAATAACCTACTAAACCAAGAAAACTGTTGAACTCGATTATATTTGTGGGTCTTGGCCATTCATCAACAACTTGTGTTTTATCATGATCAATAGTTATTCCATTTTTTGAAACAATGTGACCATGTAATGAAATTTATGGTAACCAAAACTCACACTTGCAAACTTTTCCATATAGTTTATTTTCTTTTACAGTTTTCAAGACAAACCTTAAACGAATTTCATGTTCCTATTTAATTTTTTGAATAAACCAAAATATCATCAGTGAACACAAGGAAAAACATATCAAAGAACTCAGAGAAAATTCTATTCATAAGATCCCTGAATTCAATAGGTGCATTGGTTAATCCAAAAGGAATAACTAAAAATTCATAATGTCCATATGTAGTATGGAACACAGTCTTAGGAATGTCTACTTCCTTTACTTTCAACTGATGGTACCCCGATCTCAAGTCAATCTTTGAAAAATAATGGGGTCCCTGGAGCGGATCAATCAAATATTTGATATGAGGTAAAGGATACTTGTTCTTAATAGTGATGTTACTCAATGATCTATAATCTATGAAAAGTATCATTGAACCATCTTTATTTTTAAAAAACAAGACAGGATCACCCCATGGTGATGTGCTAGGTCAAATGAATCCTTATCTAATAACTCCTGAAATTTATTCTTTACCTATAAAGGTTCAATTTAAGCCATTCGATAAGGGAGTTTTAAAATTGGCTTAGCCTCAGAAACTATGTCAACAGTAAATTCAACATCCCGTTCTTGTATAATACCAGTAAAATCACTAAAAAAACGTCAAGGTACTCATTTACCACTAACACATCATTAAACTGGATAGTTTCATTGTTTTCAAAAATATGTGGAAGGTAAAATTAATTTCCATATTTCAATATTTTCTCAGCTTTCAGATATGATATCAAAAGTAAAGTTTCATTATTGTACACAAACTAAAAATCATTCTGAAAAGAAACCTTTGTAGCTATGGATTCAATATCAGCATGATAAATAGAATTCCAATCTATACCCCAAATAACATCAAACTCTACTAGATACAAAAAAATAATGTTTGATAGTAGATTCTTTCTACACACAGGGTTATAAAGGTTCTTATGTTTTCTTTTTGTCTCAACATTTCCTCTAGGTGTTTTTACCATAAGTTCAGGATTCATATCTTGATATTGATTTCCCATTATACTACAAAACTTCTAAAAAATGAAAGAATATGTAGACCGTGAATTAAACTACATGTTGGCATAATCTGAACAAACAAACAGTGTACATGATTCTACTTCATTCGATGGCCCATCATCTGCTGAAGTAGTTGCAAAAGATTTCACCACCCCTTTCTACTTGTGGTATGATAGATTTCCCTCAGTTGGGTTATTTGTTGGACACTCATTTTCATAATGACTGATTTCACTGCACCTAAAACATCTTATCATTGTATTTTCATTCCCTACTTGATTATCCTCATTATAGTTATGAGTTATATGACCAGACTTACCACACCCGAATCACCTTCCAGACTATGATAAAAATTTTCTGGGATAGTTTTTACCACACTTCTCACAAGATGGATATTTAATTTTCTTACCTCCAAGATTCTTTTATGAATTCCTTCCATTTTCTAGCCAAATTCACCTCTTCTTTTGTCTACTATCATAGAACACCTGATCATCAAAAAACTCCATTTCTTCCTTCTCTTGACATCGAACTAGTTTTCCATTGCTTATGAATTCACAAGAAGCTAATGCTCTTCGATGTCACGACTTCAGTACTGAGTAAAATTAATTTATCTTACTATCAATATCTTGGATGAAATAAGGCACATAACTTGCTAGTCGAAGGAATTTTTCTTCATAAGAATCCACTGACTCGTCCTCCTGCCTCAATTCTATGAATTTTTTTTCTATCCTAAGATGAACCAAATTAGGAAAATATTTCTCAAGAAATATACCTTTGAATTCATCCCTATCTAGAGCAACAATCTCCTCACTATCCCTGATATTTTTCACCATCGACCACCACTGATCAGCTTCACCATAAAAAATGTAAGCAACGATACTAACCCTTAGATGTTATGAACACCCCATGACATCAAAAATATTTTCCAGTGCTTTAATCCACCCTTTACTTATCACAAGGTCAAATGATCCTTTGAGTATTGGGGGGGGGGGTTCATCATGAAACGCTCCACTACTAACATGTTCCTCTATGGTTGTTTTGGATGATTTCGTGCATTTAAACCCCCAAAATTTATAGCCTGAGTCAACTATTCCATCACTGCCACAAATAGTTCAGTTCCGATTCCAACCATCTCAGGTTGCATATTTGGAAGGTTATTCTCTTATGTTTGCCTTCCTAATAAAGCAGCCCAATTTCCTCTATGGAAAACCATTGTGAACACAAATATATCTTAGTGGAAGCAACATGGTAATATTTAAATTCTATATCATTTCAATATTAACATAAATTAATTTATTAATATTAAATTAAATATACCCTCACTCCTCAAGTTGTCTAAACATACCTATTATACCATCTATAAGGTCCCTGCCCTAAAAAATTACATAATCATGAACTAAATGAATAATTGACATTGAGGATCTTTTTAGGTTTAATTTTTTAGAGAATTAGGCCATAACTATTACATTACAACTCAAAAAATACAAAGTAGACACTTCTACTCAGTTTTTATTTTTTTATACAATAAAAACTTAAAGAATAATGATTCATGTCTAGTTATATATTTTAGATCGCATTACTTTTCCTTTATCCCATCCTTGACCCTATTCATCATTATGTCTTGTGAAAAAAAATTCAAAAAAAAACTTTGGATGAGCATAAAAAGATCAGTAAGGGATACATATAGAAAAAAACTGTTATTTTTTCAAACCAACAAGTAAACCATTAATAATTTATCATAATTAATACTTTTCGCCTTTATGAAGTAGTAAATACTCTTCACTGAAAAAAAGATCATTTCTTACCATTTTGTAACCAAAATATTACCGTAAAACCCATAGAAATAACACATAACATATAAAGGTTACATGGGACCTAAACATACTTGGATGGAATAACCATACAGTTGAATTCCACACATATCAATAAATAGAATAGTCATACGACAGACTTCCAATTCCGATGCATTGGAGGTTATAACGTAACCACCCATCCTGGTTTCTCACGACACCACCCATCATTTGGTTTATTATGTAACCCCCGTCAAATTTCCATGTACCATTATAAAATCATAACCCATAAAATATTGGAAATATAAATATTTCACTAATAACATTTCACTTCAATAAAAATAAATCATTTCATGATATTGAAATAATAAATCTATTTCAAAAACCATTTTCAATACAAAAACACCCAAAAAACAGAATAAGGGGTTTTGTTTTTCATTTAAAAACCCTAAGGCTCACATAGGAAGAAAACAAATGATTATGGTGGGGGAGAGGTCATTGTCACTGCAAATGTAAAAAATATTCCATTTTTCATTTACTAAAAATCTTTTTATAAAAAATATTCCATTTGAATGAAATTAAAAGTCAAATGGTTTTATTATATATCTTTTAAAAGAATATTGTGTTTATATCAATGTATGCCTCAATGAAAGAAGATTGAGATAAAGTCCCTTACCTCATGTCTCACATGACCCGTTCGTTCTTTAATATCTTTAATAATAAACGAAAGTTAAATGATACTTTCATAATAACATTTTTCATGTTTTTTAATCCTTTTATATCCCTTATTACCATGTTATAAACATTATGAAATCATTGTGTTAATAATGGTCGTTTTTTTGATATTTGGTACTTGAGTCGAAAATGAACTTCTTATAATTACAAGTTGTTCATGTGGTAAAAATTACATTATACCCAAAATGATATTCATGTTTTAGATATCATATATATCAAGTATATATTGGTATTTATAATAGTACATAAAATTCGGAATTAAGAAATCAAATGAAACATTCATGGAAATGGTAACTCGTACGTACGCATGAACACTAATTTCATTTCTATTTAATATTTAATGGAATGAAAAATTAATGATACATTGGTATATTATAATTCCAGTATAACATCATATATATAATTTCATTAATTCTATCCTTTATACATCCCATGTATGGCATGAATGAGTCATAACACATTGAGAGGGCGGTAGCCCACACATCCTCAAATAAAATTATCAGGTATACCCATTATAGAAACCATAAAGGTATGATATAAAAGAAAAATATAAAAGAATAGAGACAATATAAATATAATATATACCACATATATATATAGTTCCATCAGAATTCACACCATGAAAAGCGGTTAGAGATAATTGAACAATCATCATTTCGTGAGGCAATAGTTCGTCGTCCAAAGAAACAATATGTTCATTACCCATTAGATGGAGGTGTGTGTAAGTGTTGTTAGGATAATTATCATAACAAAACCTAGTATGTTGTGGATACTGGTGTTTCTATAAAATAATGTAATAAAAATAGCTTAGGGGGTTGGAGAAGGAAAATAAAACAAAAGATCTCATGAGAAGACATTACCTTTAAATCGGGTAACTCCCTTTGGTTTGAACCTAAAGGATTTATTGAAATGTCTTCTGCCTAAGGTAAGGATTCTTGGTAGAAGAGAGGGATGTACATAGATTAATTGGGCAGAGGTTTTTCAATCCAAGGGGCTTGACCGATGTGAGTAATGAGATAGAGGTGAGGGATTTTTATAAGAAGGAGGAGGGGCTCTTTAGGAACGTTTGAAAATATTATTTTATTATATAATGATTTTCGGTTTCTAAAGGTCCAAAACTCATTAATGAATAAGATAAGATGACTCTTTTTCAGAATAAAATCATCCAATAATATGTGGACATGAATTGGATATTTTTTTAATATTTATAATCTTATTTATATAAATCATTCGTCAATGAGGTAAACACTATATCATTATTATGTCATAAATAATTTTATTTATTTGATGTCTAAAAATTATAAAAAATAATAGGATGTAGGAAATTGATTTAGAATTCAAATTAATATTTATAGTTTATTAGATAAATTCTATAACCCCATGTAAAAAATTCATTTACTATAAGATATATGTTTATGTCATTTTTGTCTTTACTTTAAATTAATTAATATAAAATGTCATTATAACTCTTTAGTGGATCCATGGGGTCCAAACATCCACCCATGGATTCCCATGGTTGTAAACGTATCAACCAATAGAATTAGGACATATGTTAGGGTAAATTAAAGTTATTATAATATTATTTTTACCTTGAATTACGCAATTGACCATAAATTTCTAT
This sequence comes from Viscum album, assembly GCA_963277665.1. Lineage (NCBI taxonomy): Eukaryota > Viridiplantae > Streptophyta > Magnoliopsida > Santalales > Viscaceae > Viscum > Viscum album. The sequence continues at coordinate 854,266,853 of OY728160.1, forward strand.
AAATAAATGTCAAAAGTTACTATTCACCAAAAAATATTTTCATCTAATTGAACCACATTTTACTTACTAATAACAACAATGTATGTCAGATTTTCAAAATTCAATTCACAGAAGTGGTAAAATTTCAATAAAATGAAATTTTTTGTCTTTTAACTACTACTCAGTGTTTTCACTATTCATCAAAAATTGAAGTTTTTTAGAAAAATACAAAAAATTAAGCCTAAGATATATTTCATATTACAAATTCAAAAATGATGTCTATTTTACCAAATTAAAAACATAGAAGTTTGATTAATTAATTTAAAATTAATTCTTGTTGTTATAACAAAATCGTGTTTTTAAGAAACAATAACTATAAAAAGATTGATACTTGTTTATGTCCAATTTCAAAGTAAAATTAAATCCAATGACCAAAATTGGATTAAATGTAAAAAATATAATCTAAAAACATTAAAACCATTTAAAATGATAATCTAACCATATAAATAAATTTTATTAAAAGGCAGTTTTGAATTAAAATACAGTATTTTTCAATATTCAATAAAAATGAATTTTATCAGAAAATACCAAAAATTTACCCAAAGTAAATTTTAATGTCCCGATTCTAAAGAAAATATTATTTTTTTCAAATATAACATATAAAAGTGTAAAAACTATATTTAAATATGGTTCTCCATCGAAATTGTAACACCCCAAGCTTCTACGGTACGCTTCTCTTTGAATAATGTGATAGCGTGTGTTGTACGCAACACCGAGTTCTAACACACCATAACTAATCAAACTAGTCGTTATGAATAGTAATACCTACTTTTTGAAATTATATATATTTTATATTTGAAAATGGACTTCATTTTTGGATTCGGAATATCGAATTTAGCCTAAGGTGAAATTTTGGTACATTTCGGATAACTTTCATATTTTGATGAATAGTGAAAATTACTAAGTTTTAATTAAAAACAACTTTTTTAATCAAAATAATTAATAGTGATAAATTATGAATTTGAGTGGTTTTAAATTATATTTAGAATATATTTTTACCATTTAATATAATGTTGGTCATTGGACATAATTTTACAATTAAACCGAAATAAACGAGTGTCAATCTTTTGATAGTTATTATCTCTTAAAAACACGCTTTTTGTTTTGACAGCGGGAATTAATTTTAAATTAATTTCTGCCACTTCTGTGTTTTGAATTTAGGAAAATGGATTCCATATTTGGAATCAGGATGTTCAAATTGTGTAAATAGGTAACTTTTATTTTTATACATTTTGAATAATTACTGCGGTAAATATTTTATTTACCATGGTTAAGGGTAAATCCGGTAAATAAGGGTTAAAAAAATAATATTATAATAATACTAAATTACCCTAAAACGTGTCTTAACCCTATTGTTTGATACATGGTCGACCATGGGAATCTTTGGGTCTATTTGGGGACCCCATGGATCCACTTGTAAGTGATAATGACACTTTATTTTAATTAAGTTTAAATGAATACAAAAATGACACAAGCATATATCCTTTAGAAAAACAATTGTTACATAGGGTTATATATGTTTGATTTTAGATTATAAATATTCATTAGAAAGCTAAAAAGAGTTCCTACATAATTATATTTTATTTATAATTTTTAGACATTAAATAATTTATTTTATTTATGACACAATGATGATGCAGTAATTACTATAATAGTGAAAAATTTAAAATAATTGATATTATAAATACCCAAATAAATATAATATGAAACTTTTAATGAATTAAACTAATTTTCTAGGATAATATGATATATTAGGATTGATTTAATGGACTTTGTTTGAAGTAATCAATCTGTTATGAGTTTCACAAAAATCAACTATTGAATAGTGTCAAAATTGACATAAAAGAGTTCTTAAACAAATATTATATTATTAATTGATATTAAATTCCTAAAAATCTATGGTTCGTCCAAGAGACTTATATCATGATAGGTTCATCATTAATGTAACACTTGGGGGTCGCTTGGATGTATATAGTAAGTTTATTAACCATATTATATAAAAATACAAAGAGACATTGTAAAAGTGAAACTAATTAACTTAGAGTTAATACTTAAAGATAAGGTTAATATAAGTACCCAAACCTGTCTAAATTCCATTGGTTGAGTGGTTTTCGACCTATCCCCACCTTAAACTTTGAATAATCAACTTTGTAGCCTTTAGAAACCGAATATGAATTTATTATAAATTAATATTTCTAACTTTTCCAAAGGTGCCCCTCACCCCTCTTATAAAAGGGCACTCCTCCTTCTCATTTCTTCACACCTTCAAAGACTTTTTCTTCGGCCAAAATCTGCCCAAATACTCTCCCAACATCCCTCACTACAACCTAGAGGCCATAGTTTGATCAGAAAGCCATCCTAAGGAGCCCTTTTTATCAAATCAAAAGGAAGAACCCGAAGAAGAGGTAATGATTTCACCACCCTTCTCCAAGTTCATTTCTTCTTCCACTTCATCTTCCTTTGTTCTTACCATTATAAAATAATAACTCCAGTATCTCACATATACTGTGATGTTATTATAAATATGGTACAACCATATTCAGTATTCTATCCACCCTTTGAATAACATGTCACCATACGTGCATACGTACGGACTACCGTCTCCACGTCGTGGTGTAATTGTTATTCAATATAATATTATTTGGATGGGTATAATAATGATGTGTAACTCATGTAAATAATAAATATAACATGTTAATGATTCTGTATATATGATATACCATCCATTTATATATTATTTTAATATCAAAAGAATGATATTGTCGCTCGTGCGTACGTACGGACTACCGTCTCCACGAACGCGATGAAATTCATTCTCCATCGTATCCATTCAAGTATAATTATCATTTTATGATTTAAAAATGATGTTTAAGGACTAGATATCATTCTGGATATGAATAAGATACAACAACCATTGCTTATGTAACAAAACATATAAAAGAAAATGAGTAAGTTAACTCCCGAAACGACGATAATTCTAAGATATTATTAACAAATCAATGTTAAAAGATCATATATGATATCATATTATTATATATGATTATTGTATAATTTAATAACAACTATTTCACCATTATACAGGAGGTTAACCTACCCCAACCAAGGAAAAGTACAAGGTAAGGGTTTACTTTACAACCTCTTCATTATCCAAGGTTGTTTATACGTAATAATCTACTGGGATATCTTTATCATCCACATCCATGTTTCTTAAAAATGTATTTCAAAACATTTTTAATATTTACAAGAATATGGGTTAAAGTCATTTATACCCTTGTTTGACTTTTTATAAGAGGTTTATAAAGGAATCTTTCCGTCGTTTTCGAAACAGGGTCCTTTTTAACCTTTTCGACAGAATTGAGGTAAGAATGTTTTTTTTAACTTATACGGCAGGTGCGGTTATTTTACGCCGTTATAAAATCTTCAAAGCTTTCCTTACAAGCTTATAAGAATATTTTCAAAGAAAATGTTTTATTTTATATGGATCTTAAATGATTTCAAAATAAAAGGAGATATTTCTTTAAAAAGAATTTTGATTTCATCTACGTCAACATCCTTTGATGGATTTTAAGATTATTTGAAGTTGATTTATTATGATACAAAACTTCTATATTGTATTGAAGGTTTTTTGATATGTTTGACTATGGATGTGCTATTTTTATACCATTAATAGTTTATGGTGAAATTATTGACATTTCGTATGCTAGATTTAATACGAATGTTTATGTTATGTTTAAACCTTTTCATATGGGAATGCATTGGACTTAATAAGTGACGGGTGGAGCCCGCTATAGCTCCTCGATGCATCGGTAGGTCTCATGAGACAAACTAGTGTCTTGGAACAAGGCCTTGACAAAATCTTATTTGTAGTCTTGGCACGAGGCCTTGGCTATGTGGTTATGATAGTCTGGCATTATGCATTCCAACATTATGAAAGTGGTTATTGATTTTTGCATGTGATTATTCGATTAGTATAATATCCATGTGAATAAGTAAATGGAATTATTTCATTTTGTTTATTCCATACCATGTTGAAAGTTCATATTTAAAAGGCTTTTTTTTAGTTATACATTGCCTTAAATGTTTATTCTTATTTATGAAATTTTCCGCTATATTGTTATCCTTACTGGGCATTTGAGATCACCCCTTTTCTATGTTTTATTTTTTCCAGGAAGTGAAGATGTAAGTTAGGAATGACCTGCAGGGATATTATGAGGGGATTATAGTGTGGACTGTGGAAACATTATGTTGTTGTAGTAGTTTTTCATTTTATGATGTAATGTAAAACTTATGAATATATCTAGTGTTTCCAAGGCTACTAAACCAATCGGTCTTTCGAGATTTGATCTTTCTTGTGATCATGCCAATGTTATGTAATAATGCACCGACTCTGGGTAACTGGGGTCGGGGCGTTACAGTTGGTATCAGAGGAATTTTAGTACAAACCTTGGAAGCTAGATTTAGATAAACTCTGATTAGAGCACGTAGACCTAAGATGAACTTTGAGGATTCGTATAGAAGAACTTCCTAGAATTTTGGTATTGTAGAGATTTTGTGAGTTTTCCAAGCAATACATCCCTGTCTGGATACGAGCAGGTAGAGGCGGCTCTGGCACAGATGTACCTAGGGGTAAAACCCGAAAACACCGCTTTGAGCTAGACTCGAACGGGAATTGGTGCACGACAACGGGACTTGCTGCACTCTTGGTTACGACACTCTCGGGGGATATGCTTAGGATAACTCTCATTTTCTTTACAAATTATTTTGAAGGGATTATGAGTATATACTTCCTCAAAGAAAACATTCTTATGATTATGGATTATATCCATAAATAGTTCAATTTATGTTAAGTGTTTTATAAGTATGGGATTATGTATTTTGATTCATAAATTGATCTAGTTTATGCCACTGTTTAGAAATGGCGCCTAGTGGAAGAAATGGAAACCGTATCAATGCACGCACTCCATGTAGGGATTACCCTCCTGCTCAAGATAATTATAGTGGGGCTGGTGATGCAACTGGTGCTGATCAGCTAATCACCATACTGGGACAACTTACTCAGGTTATGAATAATAACCTTACCCGTATGGAGCACCCTGATCCGCAGCGTAGAGGATCAATGTTAGATCGATTCATGAGGCAACAACCACTAACATTCAATGGGAATACAAATCCCTTAGTAGCTGAGCAATGGATATTTTCCCTAGAGAAAATATTTCAGGCTTTGGGGAGCAGTGAAAGGGAAAAAGTTATCATGGCAGTTTACCGCCTCACTGGAGATGCTGATCAATGGTGGTCATTGATTCAAAATACGAAGGAAGATGATGAAGTATCAAATATGGAATGGAGGGAGTTCAAAGATCTGTTTTTAGAAAAATACTTCCCTCGCGACCATCGAGCAGATATGGAAAGGCAATTTCTGAGTCTGAGACAAAAGGAGGATGAGAATGTCACAAAGTATGAGGCTAACTTTACAATGTTAGCGAGGTATGCTGGAGATTATATTCGCAACCCAAGAAGTAAGATTGATCATTTCTTTGATGGGTTAAAACCATTTCTCCGTCGAGCGTTAGTCTCACAATCCTTTTCATCGTACGAAGACATTGTCTCATGTGCTATCAAGACCGAAAAGGAATTCTCTAAGTCTTATGACTTTAAAGCAAAGCAAGAGAAGAAGAGACCTGCTGATCAATCTAGTAATGGAAATAAGGGGAAGAAGGGAAAGGTTGAATATCCATCTTGTGGTAAATGCGGGAAGAAACATCCTGGTACTTGCTTGAAGGGAATGGGAGTCTGTTACAAGTGTGGTGAAAAAGGCCACCACGCTCATGATTGCAAGGGGAAGAAGGAAGCTAACAACGTTCAGTGCTACAATTGCAGGGAGATGGGGCATTATGCAAATGCATGTCCTAAGCGTCAGGATAACTTACCTCATAAAAGGCCAAGGGATCAAGGCCAGGCTTATGCTATCACTACTACTGAGGTAGAAGCTCCGAAAGACGTGGTGGCCGGTAATTTAATGGTTTCCTCAAGTTTAGCAAATGCATTATTTGATTCTGGATCATCGCATTGTTTCATATCTTCCCAGTTTTCTAAGAAAATTAGATATTTCCAATTTGATTTAATAAGGGAGTTGTCAGTTAAAACTCCTAAGGGAAGTATCGTTGCAACAAAGTTTTGTGAATCAGTCCCCATTAGAGCACATAAATTTTCTTTATCTGCTGATTTCATCATCATACCTATGATTGAGTTTGATATAATCCTCGGTATGGACTGGCTTTCGGACTATGATGCGAAGATTTATTGTAAGAAGAAAGAGGTTACGATTCTTGATGATAATGATAAGGAGCACCTTATTTTTAGAGAAGAATCGTCACCACCTAATTCTTATTTAGATCCACCCCCAGTAGCTCAACTTAATTCAATTATTGGGGAGGAAGAGAATGAAATAACTGTCGGTGAGGAAAGGAATGTTCAAATAGAGGATGTACCTGTTGTGAAAGAATTTGTAGATGTATTTCCGGAAGATTTACCTGGACATCCTCCAGAACGAGAAGTTGAGTTTTCCATTGATTTGATTCCTGGATCAAGGCCTATATCGAAGACCCCTTATAGAATGGCCACTGTAGAGTTAGTCGAACTAAAGAAACAACTAGAGGAATTGAGTAATAAGGGATTTATTCGCCCTAGTGTTTCTCCATGGGGAGCCCCTGTTCTTTTTGTTAAAACGAAAGATGGATCTATGAGGTTATGTATCGACTACAGGGAGATCAATGCTATAACGATAAAGAACAAGTATCCCCTACCTCGTATTGATGATTTATTTGACCAACTGCATGGAGCTCAATACTTTTCAAAGATTGACCTTCGATCTGGATACCATCAGTTGTGTGTGAAGAAGGAAGACATTCCGAAGACATCATTTCGAACCAGGTACGGGCATTACGAGTTTACTGTAATGCCGTTTGGATTGACTAATGCACCCTCTGTATTCATGGATCTGATGAATAGAGTTTTCAAGGAGTATCTCGATGAATTTGTGGTGGTATTTATTTATGATATTCTGGTATACTCCAAAACCTACGAAGATCATGAAAATCACTTGCGCATTATCTTGAAGACTCTGAGGAGGCATGAATTATATGGGAAGTTTAGCAAGTGTGAATTCTGGCTTCAGGAGATTTCTTTTCTTGGCCATATTGTCTCTAAAGATGGAATCTCTGTTGATCCTTCTAAGACCAAAGAAATCCAAGAATGGCCAGCACCTACGAGTATAACTGAGGTACGTAGTTTTATTGGTTTGGCAGGTTATTATCGACGTTTCGTCCAGAATTTTGCCCGATTGGCTAACCCATTAACGAAGCTCACACGTAAAGGGGTTAAATTTGTTTGGACAAAAGAGTGTGAAGAATTTTTCGAAGAACTGAAGAGAAGATTAGTCAATGCTCCTATATTGACTCTACCATCGGGGAATGATGGGTTCGTTATTTATAGTGATGCATCGAAGAAAGGACTTGGTTGTGTCCTTATGCAGAATGATAGAGTTATTGCCTATGCATCACGACAGTTGAAAATTCATGAACAAAACTATCCTACTCATGATCTCGAGTTAGCAGCAGTGATCTTTGCTTTGAAGATATGGAGGCACTACCTCTATGGTGAAAAATGTGAGATTTATACTGATCACAAGAGTTTGAAGTATATTTTCTCACAAAAAGAACTCAACATGAGGCAAAGGAGATGGCTTGAATTACTCAAGGATTATGATTGTACGATACACTACCACCCAGGGAAGGCAAACAAGGTGGCAGATGCTTTGAGTAGAAAAGACCATGGTGTTTTGAACAATATGAGAATTGAAAGGGATCCAATTTTTATGGATCAAGTGAAGATGGACATGGGAATAACCAGGGAAGGTGAAACATCAATCCTTTTTCAAATGGTTTCCAAACCATCTTTACTAGAAAGGATTAAGAGTTCTCAGACCGATGATGAAGAATTCCAAAAGAAGATTAAAGCTGTGAATGATGGGAGATTGAGAGACTTTGTGTATGAAGATGGAATTTTGAAATTCGGGAAGAGACTTTGTGTTCCCAATATACCTGATCTAAAAAGGGAATTGTTGGATGATGCTCATAGTTCCAATTTCTCTATACACCCTGGGAGAACCGAAATGTATAGATATTTGAAGGAACATTTATGGTGGGACAACATGAAGAGGGAGATTTCTGATTTTGTGTCAAGATGTATGGTTTGTCAACAAGTGAAAGCTGGAAGGCAACAGCCTGGATGAGTCATGCAACCTCTTCCCATACCGGAGTGGAAATGGGACAATGTTACGATGGACTTTGTCATGGGGCTACCAAATACTCCTAGAAGGAATGATGCAATATGGGTTATTGTTGATCGTCTTACCAAGACAGCACATTTTCTTGCTATAAGAGAAGATCTACCCCTGGAACGTCTAGCAAGACTATATATTAATGAAGTTGTGAGACTTCATGGAGTACCCCTATCGATTGTTTCTGATCGTGATCCCCGTTTTACTTCAAGATTCTGGAAAAGTCTTCAGAAATCCCTAGATACTGAACTTCATTTGAGCACTGCTTACCACCCTCAGACAGACGGACAATCAGAACGGACTATCCAGACCTTAGAAGACATGTTGAGATCTTGCTCACTTGACTTTCAGGGAATGTGGGATCAATATTTACCTCTGGTAGAATTTTCCTATAACAATAGCTTCCATTCGAGTATTCAGATGGAACCATATGAAGCGTTATACGGAAAGAGATGTCGTACACCAACCTGTTGGGATGACGTTGGTGAAAGAAAACTTGTAGGCCCAGAACTGGTGGAGGAAACGGTGGAAAAGGTGAAAGTAATCCAAAATCACATCAAAGCAGCTCAAAGTAGGCAGAAGAGCTATGCCGATAATCGAAGGAAGGATTTGAAATTTCAAGTCGGTGATCATGTTTTCCTGAAGGTATCTCCGTGGAAGGGAGTCATACGTTTTGGTAAGAAAGGTAAATTGAGTCCCAGGTACATCGGACCTTTTGAAATTCTAGAACGAATTGGGGTTGTAGCTTACCGATTGGCAATGCCGCCAAGTCTCTCCAAAGTTCACGATGTGTTCCACGTATCTCTATTGAGGAAATACATGCCTGATCCGACGCATGTACTCACCTATGAGGAATTAGAACTGGAACCCGATCTGTCTTATTGCGAAGAGCCCGTCAAGATTCTTGATACGAGAGAACAAGTGCTGAGAAACCGGACGACGCGTCTGGTAAAAGTTTTGTGGAGAAACCATAAGATGGAAGAGGCAACGTGGGAACCCGAGGAACTTATGATGAAGAACCACCCTAGTCTTTTTATGCAGTAATACCCTAGAAATTGCGAGGACGCAATTATTTGAAGGAGGGGAGAATGTAACACCCCAAGCTTCTACGGTACGCTTCTCTTTCAATAATGTGATAGCGTGTGTTGTACGCAACACTGAGTTCTAACACACCATAACTAATCAAACTAGCCGTTATGAATAGTAATACCTACTTTTTGAAATTATATATATTTTATATTTGAAAATGGACTTCATTTTTGGATTCGGAATATCGAATTTAGCCTAAGGTGAAATTTTGGTACATTTCGGATAACTTTCATATTTTGATGAATAGTGAAAATTACTAAGTTTTAATTAAAAACAACTTTTTTAATCAAAATAATTAATAGTGATAAATTATGAATTTGAGTGGTTTTAAAGTATATTTAGAATATATTTTTACCATTTAATATAATGTTGGTCATTGGACATAATTTTACAATTAAACCGAACATAAACGAGTGTCAATCTTTTGATAGTTATTATCTCTTAAAAACACGCTTTTTGTTTTGACAGCGGGAATTAATTTTAAATTAATTTCTGCCACTTCTGTGTTTTGAATTTAGGAAAATGGATTCCATATTTGGAATCAGGATGTTCAAATTGTGTAAATAGGTAACTTTTGTTTTTAGACATTTTGAATAATTACTGCGGTAAATATTTTATTTACCATGGTTAAGGGTAAAACCGGTAAATAAGGGTTAACAAAATAATATTATAATAATACTAAATTACCCTAAAACGTGTCTTAACCCTATTGGTTGATACAAGGTCGACCATGGGAATCTTTGGGTCTATTTTGGGACCCCATGGATCCACTTGTAAGTGATAATGACACTTTATTTTAATTAAGTTAAAATGAATACAAAAATGACACAAGCATATATCCTTTAGAAAAACAATTGTTACATAGGGTTATATATGTTGGATTTTAGATTATAAATATTCATTAGAAAGCTAAAAAGATTTCCTACATAATGATATTTTATTTATAATTTTTAGACATTAAATAATTTATTTTATTTATGACACAATGATGATGCAGTAATTACTATAATAGTGAAAAATTTAAAATATATTGATATTATAAATACCCAAATAAATATAATATGAAACTTTTAATGAATTAAACTAATTTTATAGGATAATATGATATATTAGGATTTAGTTAATTGACTTTGTTCGAAGTAATCAATCTGTTATGAGTTTCACAAAAATCAACTATTGAATAGTGTCAAAATTGACATAAAAGAGTTCTTAAACAAATATTATATTATTAATTGATATTAAATTACTAAAAATCTAAGGTTCGGCCAAGAGACTTATATCATGATAGTTTCATCATTAATGTACCACTTGTGGGTCGCTTGGATGTATATAGTAAGTTTATTAACCATATTATATAAAAATACAAAGAGACATTGTAAAAGTGAAACTAATTAACTTAGAGTTAATACTTAAAGATAAGGTTAATATAAGTACCCAAACCTGTCTAAATTCTATTGGTTGAGTTGTTTTCGACCTATCCCCACCTTAACCTTTGAATAATCAACTTTGGAGCCTTTAGAAACCGAATATGAATTTATTATAAATTAATATTTCTAACTTTTCCAAAGGTGCCCCTCACCCCTCTTATAAAAGGGCACTCCTCCTTCTCATTTCTTCACACCTTCAAAGACTTTTGTTTCGGCCAAACTCTGCCCAAATACTCTCCCAACATCCCTCAATACAACCTAGAGGCCTTAGCTTGATCAGAAAGCCAACCTAAGGAGCCCTTTTGATCAAATCAAAAGGAAGAACCCGAAGAAGAGGTAATGATTTCACCACCCTTCTCCAAGTTCATTTCTTCTTCCACTTCTTCTTCCTTTGTTCTTACCATTCTAAAATAATAACTCCAGTATCTCACATATACTGTGATGTTATTATAAATATGGTACAACCATATTCAGTATTCTATCCATCCTATGAATAACATGTCACCATACGTGCGTACGTACGGACTACCGTCTCCACGTCGTGGTGTAATTGTTATTCAATATAATATTATTTGGATGGGTATAATAATGATGTGTAACTCATGTAAATAATAAATATAACATGTTAATGATTCTGTATATATGATATACCATCCATTTATATATTATTTTAATATCAAAAGAATGATATTGTCGCTTGTGCGTACGTACGGACTACCGTCTCCACGAACGCGATGAGATTCATTCTCCATCGTATCCATACAAGTATAATTATCATTTGATGATTTAAAAATGATGTTTAAGGACTAGATATCATTATGGATATGAATAAGATACAACAACCATGGCTTATGTAACAAAACATATAAAAGAAAATGAGTAAGTTAACTCCCGAAACGACGATAATTCTAAGATATTATTAACAAATCAATGTTAAAAGATCATATATGATATCATATTATTATATATGATTCTTGTATAATTTAATAACAACTATTTCACCATTATACAGGAGGTTAACCTACCCCAACCAAGGAAAAGTACAAGTTAAGGGTTTACTTTACAACCTCTTCCTTATCCAAGGTTGTTTATACGTAATAATCTACTGGGATATCTTTATCATCCACATCCATGTTTCTTAAAAATGTATTTCAAAACATTTTTACTATTTACAAGAATATGGGTTAAAGTCATTTATACCCTTGTTTGACTTTTTATAAGAGGTTTATAAAGGAATCTTTCCGTCGTTTTCGAAACAAGGTCCTTTTTAACCTTTTCGACAGAATTGAGGTAAGATTGTTTTTTTAACTTATACGGCAGGTGCGGTTATTTTACGCCGTTATAAAATCATCAAAGCTTTCCTTACAAGCTTATAAGAATATTTTCAAAGAAAATGTTTTATTTTATATGGATCTTAAATGATTTCAAAATAAAAGGAGATATTTCTTTAAAAAGAATTTTGATTTCATCTACGTCAACATCCTTTGATGGATTTTAAGATTATTTGAAGTTGATTTATTATGATACAAAACTTATATATTGTATTGAAGGTTTTGTGATATGTTTGACTATGGATGTGCTATTTTTATACCATTCATAGTTTATGGTGAAATTATTGACATTTCGTATACTAGATTTAATACGAATGTTTATGTTATGTTTAAACCTTTTCATATGGGAATGCATTGGACTTAATAAGTGACGGGTGGAGCCCGCTATAGCTCCTCGATGCATCGGTAGGTCTCATGAGACAAACTAGTTTCTTGGAACAAGGCCTTGACAAAATCTTATTTGTAGTCTTGGCACGAGGCCTTGGCTATGTGGTTATGATAGTCTGGCATTATGCATTCCAACATTATGAAAGTGGTTATTGATTTTTGCATGTGATTATTCGATTAGTAGAATATCCATGTGAATAAGTAAATGGAATTATTTCATTTTATTTATGCCATACCATGTTGAATGTTCATATTTCAAAGGCTTTTGTTTTAGTTATACATTGCCTTAAATGTTTATTCTTATTTATGAAAGTTTCCGCTATATTGTTATCCTTACTGGGCATTTGAGCTCACCCCTTTTCTATGTTTTATTTTTCCCAGGAAGTGAAGATGTAAGTTAGGAATGACCTGCAGGGATATTATGAGGGGATTATAGTGTGGACTGTGGAAACATTATGTTGTTGTAGTAGTTTTTCATTTTATGATGTAATGTAAAACTTATGAATATATCTAGTGTTTCCAAGGCTACTAAACCAATCGGTCTTTCGAGATTTGATCTTTCTTGTGATCATGCCAATGTTATGTAATAATGCACCGACTCTGGGTAACTGGGGTCCGGGCGTTACAAAAATCCTGTAAATCATCCTTTTAATGTATATTAAAGTATTTATGCTTAAGATCAGATTCATTCTTATTTAATGCCTCTAACATTTACTATATAAATGTAAGAACATTTAACAAACATGTATATTCATATTGTAGTTAGTTATTTCTATTCTTTATAATACAACGGCTAGGCGTTGACGACCATTTAAAATAATATTATATTATTATTATTTTAGTATGACCCAACGTTGTGTGCAACGTAAGATTACAAAGAAACCCATTATTGCGTATCAGGTACTCCATTGAACATAGAATCCTCTTTAATGTAAAATTAATATTTAATTTAAAAATGTTAATAAATATGAAAATATCATATTTCTTTAATTACCTTCGATGTTACATCTAATATTAGTCTGACTTTTATGGTTTGCACCTCTTGGTTACTTAACGAATGTTATAAGATTGATGTGAGAAAGGAGATTTTGGTTAAAAATGAAAAGGCCTATCAAACTAAGGGAATGTCATCCATAGATGATAGAATCAAAATTAATAGAATTTCACATTCATCTATGGTAGAGGAACTTGGGAATCATTTTAAATCACATGATACATGGGATGAGGTGTAGGCGGATCTCTCTTATTCTATTTCTTTAAAGGAGGATGATGATCAAACATGTCAAATTGGTGAATCATACTTTAATTCATGTTCAATAAAAGGAGGAAAACCAAATTTTGTATGATGATGGTTACATTACTACAAATAAAAAAACAATGAAACAAAGGGACACGTTTAATATTTAAAGGAAAATATTAATAAGATCAATTGAATCCTCTAGGAAGAAAACTACTAAGCCTCCAGAAAATCTAATTATTGTTGATCCTTTTGTAACCCCTGAAATAGAAGAGGATTAATACGATCCAGAAAATAATAATGTGAACATAGATGACCATAATATTTTGGATAATTTGAGGTATGTAGTTGATGCATGGATGGATGAATAGGATGAAATTACTTTCTAGAAATAAAAAATTGTTAATTTTCAGTGGAGGTGTATCTTCAAATCAGTAAGCACATGTTTATCAGGATGGTTTATGAATATAAAAATTATCATGAATTCATGTTTAGAGGCATCCCTTGGGATGATTAACTGATTCATAATTTTCATGATCATGTTTTTTTTTCTTTTTTTGCTTCGTGTTTGTTTGATTTTTCTGACCAAGAGAGTTGTTCTATTTCTGGATAGTTATTCATGTTACCTACTATGTTATGGGGACAAATTATGAATTAAACTTTATAACTCCTTCATATTTTGGTGTTCGGTGTTTAGGATATGGTGTGCACCATCTTATTCATGTTTTTTCATAACATTGACTATCTGAAGAACCAGATGTGACATGTATTATGCTCACCATTCAGTTGTTTTATTCTAGTGTTAATAGATTGATTAGAACTTATCAAAGACGTCTTTGACTTTTTTAGAAGTGATCAATGTCTATAGAATGTATAGTGATATCAGTTAAAATAACATTGCTGAAGTGGATTCCGAAACATATTGGGAAATTTAGGGATTGGATATATCTAGCATGTTCCCAAGATATGGAGATCATAGTATGGTTGAAAGAAATATATTTAAATTTTTTTACAACATATTATTTTTCTTCTTATTTGTTATTTTTTTCTCATCACTCCCTACTGCTGTAAGATATTTACACATAATTCTTGTATTTTTCTGTTTCTTTTAATAAATTTCTTTGGGGCATGAATTGAGAGAGCAATTCAGGTCACAGATTATATATATATATATATAAACAAACTACATTACCCATGGATGTATTATTGTGAAGTTTATTTAACATTTACCTATTAAATAGTAATATTTTTTAATTTCATTATTTGGATGGTATAATAACATAATGAAATAAACCAAAATGTGTTTTGTTAGTATAGAAAATTATAATAAAAGGAAAATGTTAAGAAATTATGAATATGTTAAATGACCAAAAATTTTAGATCCCTTAAAATACATAACATGATCTGTAATATGTGTGACACACTAATACCAACAAAAAACACATCATATTAAAAATAAATTATTAGAAAATTTATGATAATCACTATGATTGTAAATCATTCATCGTTATAGAAAATTTTTGGGTAAATAATTAATTAGAGTTATATTGGGAAATGTTATTTTCAATTAAATCCATTTTCTCTATATTATGTATTTCCATAAATAGGTAAACATTAAATTTTTCTAATTTAAATTTGATAAATTAATTATTTTTTGGAATTCATTAGAATAATATTATCTTACAATGTATTTTGAGATTTTCTCAAATAGTAAGTTTCTAGGTGAAAAGATACAAAAAATACAGATTTTATTATTGTCATATTCTTATGAAATTATTTTTTTAGATCAAAACATTGAAATATTTTAAAACCATTTTTCTATAAGCTTTTATTTTATAAATTTTATTAAAAAATTTAAAAAATTTATTGAATTTATAACCCCGTTTAAAAAATTATGTAGTGTTTTACTGGGAACTTTTTTCTACTATTTTGATCAATTAATTATATCATGATGAAATAATTTTTTAATTAAATTTTAAATTAGTGCTATGAATTATATTTGATATTTGTAATATATTATAATCAATGTAATTTATAACTCTATCTTAATTATATATCGATTTTCATAAAAATAAACATTATCAAAAAATGTGATGTTAAGTTTTACATGTTCTAAAGGTAAGATTAATTTCACTACACATATAGTGTTAACTTATTTTAAATATTAATTTATGTGGAATAAATATATTACTATTATTTAATATGTCAAATTTAATTTTTTTTTATAAAATTTACATTATTATAATTAGTGAAATTTACAATGGAAATTTGGAAATAGTTATTTTAAATTTGATTCATATTAATATTAAAGAATTTAAATAAAACCAATTAAATTATAATTTCATCAATAATGATAATAAAATTATTTTTGAACATATAAGTAAATATATTATAATTTTATTATTTTTAGGAATAATAAATATGAATAATAAACCACAATGGTGAAAAGTCATTACATAAATTATTATTATTTTTTAAAAATACGATTTCTCTAAAATGGAATTTTTGTTGGTTTTTGAAAAAATATTTTTATTAAATTTTTTAAATTTAGTGAATATTTTTTATTAAACAAAATTTATTTTTTAAATCAAAATATCTAAATATTCTTTTAGTGGATTTTGGAATTTATTCGAATAGATTAATTTTTCAGTGTATTCTTAGAAATACACATTTTTTTAAAAAAGTCATTTCATTTTCATATAAAGTGAAATAATGAAATTTATTTGATATCAAATAAAATAATTATTATTTTATTTATATATAATATATTTAACTTTATCTGGAATTCAATTATACATGATTTGGGTATATGGTCATTCTTGGTCTTAAAAACATATTTTCCTAAGAAAATAATTTTTGAAGCATTTTACACATCAATATTAAATGTAAATTGTTAACCTTATATTATATGATCTATTAATATTTTATTTCATATTTGGAATCATTTGACTAAAATTTTGTATAATGGAAAATTTTATTATCATAAGGGTATTCGTGCCCATTTTTTCACATCTTTAAAGTGTAAATAACCTAAATATATATTAAAACTAATTGATAAATATTAATCCAAATTCTTATTGGAATGATTAAATTGATCCCTTATCAAGTTAGGATCGAATTTGAGTGTATTAAGGTACAAATTTCAATGAAAATGGCTTATATTTTTTTTAATGAGATGAAGTGAAATAATATCACCCTCTTAGTATTAAGTATCATTTATGTGATCACATAGGGAAAAAATTAGTTATGAATGATTATTAATTGTAATTTTATGCATAATTAAATTATTTTTATTATCATAATTTATTTATATTTTTTTAGGAATTACAAAATTATATTAAATAATTAAAAACAATGATAAAATATTTATTCAATTAATAGGAAAATTCAAAAAATGATATTTAATATTCTAAAGGTATTATAATTTGGGAAAAATAAGATTCTACAGGAATCTTCTTGATTAACATGGCCTATTAGTGATTTATTAAAATATTTAGTTCTAATTTCTATTATTTTCTTCATTTTATTAAGGTCAATGTAATGTATATAGTTGAAATGGAAAATGATGATAATTTATGAAAATAATATTTTATCAAATTATTTAAAATTCATAAAAATATTATGTAATGAAAAATGGGATATTATATGGTGAAAAAATGTCATCCCAAAATAATTTATAGGCCCTTTTGATGAATTTTGTATGAAAGACCATCATTGATGCCACTGAACTGTGCCTCAGGCTGTTTTTCCACATATCCTCAATCATGTTTCATGCGTACACTAGATTCTATTATATATTTAAAGGGGTCAAGTTTGGTACAGTGGGGTGACAAAACCATCACGGTCAAAGTGTCACAGTGGTGAATTAGATAGATAAATTAAATAATCATAATAGATAACTAACGAAAAATATTTGGAATCCAATGATGTTAAATAACTAACATCTAGTATAATATAAATGTAATGATATGTAACATACCAAAATAAAAGGAATGTGAAATCATGATATAGAATACATTTATATAAAAGTAAACGTATCTAAAATAGTTCTATAATAGAATCACGATTCATATCTTGGTTCTATGTTTCCTTAATCCAATGCTATTATCAAATCACCCATCAACGAATGTGAACATTCCCCTATCCCACTTATATCCACATAATCATCTTAGGTACCATTGGTTGACCAGATAGGTCATGAGATATGCTCAGTAATCCACCACCAACAATGATTAAAAATACCCAATTATTACATGTAATTTGATGATTTTCTGATATATAATTGATAAGTTTCAATAAAATCATTAAAGGGGCCGGCTCTGGTTCTTATAGGGAAGAAGGCTGATAGTAACTTATTTTAAATAAGCCAAATAATCTCTTAAAAAGTATCCTAGTGTATACACATATGAGTTCTATATATGTATTTACAGCTAAAGCAACATATGTTGCTATGAATAGTAGCCTGGACTCACAACATAACTCATACATCCATTGGTTGTACATAAGTATCATGGGTAATAAGGAACACCAAGCCAATTATCACAAGTGTGAGGGACACTATGCATAGTATCATAGTAGAAGGGTCACTATGCCTGAATCGTACCTGTAAGATCACCATTCTTAATATCACATCAATTGGTTCACCAACCCCGAATCATTTTTCTAGGGTCAAAATGCCAAAACTATGACAATACAGGATTCCATTCCCAACTCAAAATATAGGGGCACCATGACTATATCACATTATAGGGACACAATACTAGAGTTACATAATTTTGGAAATCCATGCCAAAGTGCCATCATACAGGGACGTCGTGACCATGTGACATCATATAGGGTCACTATGTCTGTATCGCTATATGGGGGTGGTTTTCCAATATCATAATAGTAGTAGAAGGGTATTCATGCCTATATCATTATTTATACGGGTTTCCATAACCAGTTATCATAATAAAAAATGTTATTATTCTCATACATTATAAAAAAGATATGTAATCATCTGATTTAATATGAGCCAATGAAAATCTCATAATTCAAATTCATTTCTCACTAAAAATGGGTCTGGAAACTTTTCTATTTAATACAGGTGATGTGGCCATGACACTAAACTTAGAAACAATTAATTATAAATACTGTCAATTTGAAGACATTCCAACATTAAATACATAATTTTTTTGGTCATTAAATAATTATTGAATCCTATTCTATTTCATAAGAACACCTCAAAGGGGTCGAAACATCATAAGGATGATATAAAAATATGAATCATGGAATTATATTCTAATTCTGTCAATTATATTCAATTAATTGTGGTTTATATATTTTAGGGAAACCCACAGAAAATTCAGCAAGTCGAACATAATGCATATTATAACTTTTTTTGACATTAAGTTATAATCACAAGGATACGTACACTATTAAAGTATAGGATAAATCATCTCTTATCCACCTTTCGATTGGTCTAGAATGGGAAAAAATGGAAAAATATTATAAAATTCAGAAAATGGTGCATGGGATCTTATGCGTAAATAACATTTCTAGGATAAGGAAAAATTAAGAACATAGAAATATGAATATAGATCCAATTTCATAAATAAAATGAGATGATCTGAGATTGAATAAGATTCCAGATTAATATGTTATCCCATAACCTAGATTGATGGACGCTTGCACTCAAATGAGAGGAAAATTTTAATTGATTTTTGATGGAATGAGAAAACAATGAGGTGGTTTATACAAATAACTCATTATGAGAAAAAGGTAATTTTTCCAAAATTTATTAGGTCGCTTGATTTTCTTGCATGGCTAGATAAAAAATGTTATAATAGTTCTGGGAATATTTTCTAAGGAGATACCCTTCATGGTTTTTCCACATAGTATGAAAAACTGTGCTCCTAAATGTTCCATTATACCATGTGGAAAAATTTACATATTATGAACAGGTGTACAACATTGGGAACACAGTTAAAGAAAATCAAGTGACCTAATTTTCCATATGAAATTCCCCAAATGTTTAGTAGAAACCATACATGTTGGGAAGGATGTTTCCTATTAACCATGAGGTCCGGTGATTTCTTTCAAAAAATGGCGCATTGATCTTCGAACAAACCCCAACACCCCGAATTTATATATACCTCTACTATGAAACCATATTATGTCAAAAATATATAATTAGTTAAAAAAATTAATGTATCCATACCTTATAAAAAATATGGGTTCTTACAATCTAATCATATTAATGGAACTCATCCCTGAGGTTCCTTTAAAGGGTGTTGAAATGATGCATGAGAAATACACTCTCAATTGAGCACATATTTCAGCCTCCCACTACCAAGACAAATCATATACTTGGCCATGCTTCCATAACACCCATACTTAAGGGACATGCCCTATATAGAGTGACATTGTTCTCCCATAATTTTTTTGTATATGATACTTCTGAAAAGAAGCCACATTATCAAGCTCAACATCCTCAGGATCAAAATTATGAGACATATTGACATAATATTGACAAATCTATAAAACATGGAATAAATTGTGGATAGAACATTACCTTTATGGTAATATTAATCGATATGATACCCACAAGACTACCTAAATGATCGTAATGTCTTGAAAATGAACAATTATATCTTTCCTTTCCTTGTTATATGTCTATGCCCATATATTGGTGAAACACATAAGAAAACATGATACTAGGCATCAAACTACAAAGGTCATCAAGGGTTATCAAAATAAGATTTATATCTAGAATGAATAGTAGTCATATGAATCCTTGTATGTTGAAAGCACTCCGAAGTCTCTTAAATGAGTCAGGGACCCAGTAACACATCCTCTCCATTCTATATTCTGAATGAGGGTGAATTGAATGATATAACATATAGGGATTTATATGTATCCATCCGTATCATTTCTAGATAGTTTTTATTATAGTGAACTCAATAAGAGGGATATGAATTTAGAATTAATAGCTTAAATCCAAAATTATGGTAAAATAATATCCTACAACATTTGTATAGTATGTTCCGACTAGAAACTAATGCATGGGAGAAATTCTATGCTCATAAGAACCTATGTAGACATAGCTCTCTATAGAACCTGCAAGAACACTAATATAAAATGAAAAAAACATTATAAAAAGATATTATAAGGGATTCCTTGTATCCATACAATATTATAGATAAATATACTTCACATATCAAAAACTGATAAAGTATCCGATATTGGAAGTGGGATACCTTGGTCATTCAAGCAATGAATACCCTATCAACTTCAATATATCAAGGTGATCTCATAAAGACAAAAAAATTCCATTGAAACATATTCCCCTTTTCATTTCTGTTCTAGTAATATATGTAAAAATATTGTAAGTACATGTTGATCCACCATCACATGATGCTAGGTGGAACACATAATGGTGAAACCTACTATATTATGTGACATACATGTCCACACATATTCTCAGCTCATGTCGCAATACATATTGGAGATACCTGGATGAATTGGAAACTCAGAAAAATGTGAGACTCACATCATCTCCAATCTAAAATATATATAAAAGTAGATATTCCCATTTATACATAGGATTTCATCATCATTGATAGAAAAATCCATAGGTGGATCCTAAATAAAAATACATTCTATTACGACCAAGAATTCATAATTTGAAAACCGCCACAACATCAGTCTTCCCAGAAGTGAAGAGATCAGTAATAGCAATGATAGTACATACTATTCATAATAGTCTTTCCCCTCTATGTACATATCATAATATATTTCCTTATGTTGGCACTTGCTATAGGCTTTTTGAACATCCTGTGTCTGATTTCACCAGCTCAGAGCAACGGAAAAATCACTACCCTCCCCTTGTATATAAGACCGATTAAAGTAAAAACATTGTACGGATTCATCCCTCCTTCATTTAATAAGATAATAGTTGAGATACCAAAAAATACACATAAGGATTTTTATGTCTATAGGAACCAAAAAAAATCTATGTCGATAGGCAATTCCTCTAACAACACTAGGTAGGAACAACATCTACTAATTTGAGCTATCAAATCGTCTAATTCTACTTATGGGGCCTCAACATCCGAGACCCATAAAAAATGACTCGAACATTCTACAACAGAAGTACTCATAGCCAGATTCGTAATGCATCACAATACATTATATAGATTCATCCCATTCATTGATGATTCAGGATCGACACTGATGTTTATATCCCTTTTTTCCTTGAAAGGATGCCTTAGAAGATTGTATCCATATAATCTTCATAAAAATATTTTATATTCTCATAAGAGGTGATGATAGTCATGAGATGTCCAGTACAAAATTATTGTAATAACATATTATCCCCATGAAACATTCTACATCAAAGACATTAGTTGGATGCTGTAAGGTAGCTTCAACAATCACAATCCCTTGGTCAACTGAAACTTCTTCCTCTCAGATAACATGTCCCAATAGGTTATCCTTATTGATCCAGAAGTGAAATTTACTATATTTTGAATAAAAAATGGTTATATAATAGTGTATTCCAAATGATATCAAGATGTGTGGAATGGTCTCTTAGAGTATAAGAATACACCCAAACATCATCTAGGATGATCATTACCATTTAATCCTGATAGGGTGCGAAAAACCTATTAATTAGACCCATAAGGTCTACTGGCATGTTCTTTATATATAACTATATAACTAGATACTCATATCAACTGTAAAAACTATGAAAATCCATACATGGTATCTATAATGGTCTGAGTCTCAGAAGATTATACCCTAATTTCAGGTCAACCGTTGAGAACAATCTATCTCCTCTATGTTGGAAAAAAAGATCATTATTACAATTCAAGGGATAGCCTATTTTCATAGTGAGCAGATTCAACTTCCAATAATCCACACAAGCCTAAGGGTTCTATATTCCTTATGGTGAAAAGGACTGGAGAACCCCAGGGAGAAGTACTAAGAAATATAAAACTGTTTGCATCTAAATCCTCTAGCTTCCTCCTGAACTCCTAAAGCAAATTAGTAGCCATATGGTAAGGTGGAGTGAATATCATTCCATCTCTAGTCACTAGATTGATAGTAAATTCTATCTCTCTCTTCTGCATCAAATTCTAACCCGAAAATATTAAAAAACAGCAACAAAGGATTCATCTCTAATGGGAAGGAATAAGTGATTCAATCTAAGAAATCAATTAAAAAGTAAATAAGCAACACAAGTTCTCGATAAAATTAGTGAAAATGTTTTTTTAATTAAACGGAATGATAAGAATATGAAACCAAAAAATAAACATTTTCAATATAGTGGGTGAAAAAAATATCAAAATGTAAGTGAAATTTTGATTGTCTAGTTATGGAATTATTTTTATGAAAATTTACATGAAATCAATAATAAATCTTGAAGTCAACATCATGGTCAAGAATATTCAGTAAAAATCAATTGATTTTTTCCATAATTGATAAATAAAAACTGTTTATATTAAAAAAAGAATGATTTTGAAAAATAATTGAAAAATAATTTCACAAAAAATAGATTTATGAAAGATATTCAAGTAAAAATCAATTGATTTTTGCCATAATTGATAAATAAAAACTCTTTATATTAGGAAAAGAATGATTTTGAAAAATAATTGAAAAATAATTTCACAAACAAAGATTTATGAAATATATTCTTGTAAAACCTAATTTCCCTTCGTGATTATTATCCAATCATCATCATCAAATCAATAGTTTATGTTTTCAATTCAAGAACAAATAAGTAATAATATGTGAAATATCCCTTCAATCTTCCTCTCCCAATATATCTTATTTCTACTTACCGAAGCTTCGTTTTCTATACTCAAGAAGTTCGATAATGGTTTTCCACTCTCAGTTCTAGAAATAATGTGTGCCAACACCCTATTCTATCCAAAAATTATTTTCATTTCCCCATAAAATAATTCTCCCTATGTAACTGGCTGAAATTGGTGATATAACAAAAGATAGTGAAAAATATAAGTCCCTAATTAACTAAAAAATGGATATAGAAAAGCATCACCCTTTTTTCATCCCGAAAAGTCTCATTAAATTCTCTTTTAAAAAAAATTAATTATAAATTATAAAATCATATTATTTAATTAAATGTTAGATACTGTAATATGGTTCTTCAAAGTGGCATTTTCAATCTTATCATTAATATAAACTCAAAAATAAAATCAATCTTCACCCACCATATCATCCAACAAATAAAACATAGCCTAAATTTTATATTCTTAATTATTCTCTTCCACTTCATAAAAAATCAGTTATCTTCATCATCATGGATAAATAACACCACTCCGTGAATAGTTCAGCATCATATAATTGATTTACCAAGCTCACATTTCTTCTTTAGATAAGGAAGAGTTTTCTAATTCCTTCTAAGATCAGAAGGTGAGAATTGGTCAGCATCAGTAGATTGGGGCTTCATCAATCGTGAAGCCTCAATCAACAATGTAAAAAAGAAAATATGAAATTAGATGATATAATTAAATCCCCAAACAAAGATGATACTTATTTGATGTAGTGACCAGTTTCAAACATCCCTATTCTTCAGTGGATTTCGAATTGTTAGTGGTTATCCCGTCTATAATCTAGTAGTTTCACCGATATCAGGTTCATAAATTGTAACGGGGAATACAATGGTGGAATGGCATCTGCTATCTAGGATAATCACACTCCCTCAATCTCAATCCTATTTGATAAATCAGCATAGTGATTCTCCATCATTTTCATCAAGAATTATTTTGAAAACATCTAACAGGTCCTTTTTCAATACTACAAACCCTAAATCCTTTAGTCACCCTAACGATCAAAGAGTTTCTCTTCACTGAGGTGGTAGTGGTTTGATGGTAAGTAACATTGGGATTCCTTGTTATGGGTCATCTTCATCCAATCTGAGAAACTAATACTGACCAAATTGTTTGGTAGTAGTCTTTATTGAGCACTCAGCATTTAAAAATCCACACTACTCTAAAAATTATGGCTTTCAAAACACCTAGTTCATCATCGAAATCACTGTCTCAAATCTCCATCACCAGTTGGAAAAAATTTTGGATTTCAAACCACATCCCTTTAGTCATCGAATTCAACTCACTCAACAGGGAAGAGGATGAACTCCATTCAAAGCATCATTATGTTCACATAGATAATACTCACAACACTATGTTTAATCGGTTCTCCATTGTTAAACTCTAGCCAAATTTGTTTTCCATCCACTTATGGTTTTTTTGATAGGTTTTATGTATGGATATAGATGTCTCAATATTTAGTTATTTTGTACCACATATGACACATTTTCTAATGCTGGTAAAATAAATTTTCTTTTGATGTTTCACAATAAGATATCTACTAATGTACATGATGTTTATTTGCTGATAAATGATAAAAATAATATGCCACCATAATTTATCATACACTCATTTAAAATATGCTACATGTGGAGCCTTGAAAATAGAATGTAAAATGAAAAATAGAAGAGATAATAAATTCGTAATTACTATTTAAAAAATTTAAGCACATCAAGATTAAATATTAAATAAAATACATAAAAAAAGATAATTAATTGAATATATTATATCTATAAACACAAGAAAAAATAGAAAATTAGTATGTAGAACAAAGAAATTAAATAAAACAGAAATACTTAATTAAAAATATCATTAAAACAGTTATCAATTAGATCAATCATGGTTATATAATATATATAATGTAAAGTAAATTAATTAATAATTAAAACAAACATTATTATTATAAAAAACATTTTTTAATTATTCTAATAAAATTAATATTAAAATTATTGATAATTTTTTAAAGTAACTCTATCCTTAAAAACAAATTAAACCCCCATAATGGTTATCAAAAATGTAATGAATAATAACCATGTCAAATTCCACCACAATTAAGACATTTTTTGTCCCTAATAAATAACATAGAACAATTCAATATTATAAAACAAATATCAAAATTGAGAAATTATAATTCCAAAAACAATGCGTTTTAAATATTTTTCCCTCTTATAATGTTTCAATTAGAAAAGGAGAATTCCTTTCAAACTAAATATCTTCAGTTAAAAATGGTTATTATTTTACAGCATTTATTGATAATTAAGATTTAACATTGAATATATCAAACATCAACATGGATCCCAATGAAATTCAAAACATCACTTTACATCCATCTGATTCGACACACATAATTTAAATCCATAATAAATAGACACTCTACTAGTTGGGGAAGTTTATTAATTACAACAAAATAAAAAACCCACCCACAATATAAATATTAAGAGGTGAAAGAATGATGAAATTTTGGGTTAAACCAGATTAGAATTTTCATTTATAATCAATTCATATTAATATATAATGAGTTAAATTCATATTAAAAATTTAATAGTAAATAAAAATTGATTATAATTATCCCAGGATTCTACCCAACATGATTTTTTTATGGAAGTTGTTAGAAAATATTTACTAAATTGAACCCTAGATCAATTAATGATTAATATCTTCAAGGGTGATTCACACCCATCAATTTTGATAAAAATTATCATCATGTGATAATTAATAATTGATGATTTAAAATATTCATTTAAAAAAATTATGGGTTTCTTGTGAGTGTTCAATAAATTATAGATTAGAACATTAAATACCCCTCCCACACATGTAGAAATAAATAAATTTCATATTTTAGTATTAAAAGGTGGAAAGACACTAAATACATTTAATGTTTAAAGAGATTTTCAATTCAGTAGTAAATTATTATGTTTTGAGTCACAATAAAAGATGAAAAAATAATATTCAACATCAAATTATTCAAACATGAAAAATAATAACTACTAGTTACTACATAAATTATAGCACTCTAAAAAAATTTAAATGTTTGCTTGTTAATAGTTTTAATTTTGAAAATATAATCACTATTAGACCAAGATAATAATGACAAGGAATAAATTCAACATAATGAAATTTAAAATAGTGACAACGCCTAGAATGGTTTATACAATGAATTGTGAATGTCAGAACAATAAAATATGAACTATATAATCAATTATTACACTCCATGTAGCAAGGGGATGATTTTTTGAAATAAGATAAAAAAATATAGTATTTAATTTAAATTTAAATATCTCTGGAATATAGTTTAAATAATATATTCTCATAAAAAACATTCCATTTTCTACAATTGAATAAATACTCTAGTAAAATGAAATTTTATATTATAAAAATTAATAAATATAAACATATGTATCCACTATTAGAAATAAAAAATAGAATAAACCAGAAATAAATTGTAAGGCAATTTTAATGATAGAAGATCCAACTAAAACTCCTCAAATCAATGAAAATACTTAAAATTATTTTCCAAAAGTTTTAACATTTCTCAAATGTGGTACTTATAAAAAAATACATATTTCCTAGTATCAGTAAATAAAAAGTGAATCTATGGGAAAGGCAAGAAACTGGTTTTTTTATTATTTAACATAAAGAAAATTAGAAGAAAACAATAGGTTTCTCCCATGTAGGTCTAAATTTATAGTATCCATCTAGACTCAATGATTTCATAGTAATAATGGATATAAATTTCAGAAAAGTATTTTCGTTTCCTCTCAAAAGTGTTTGATTCATTGGACATTTACCAATAAAGGTTTATTATCCTCCCCAATTAACTCAATAACTGCTTTTCCTATAACTCTAGGTATGGTAAAAGGTCCTGACCATCTGGATTTGAGTTTTCTGAGAAAACGTCTATGTCATGAATACCAAATAATATCCTTTTTTATAGACAGAAAACATCTTTTTTGGAATATGTGTTCGTGAGAACCTTAGTTCTTTCCTTATACATCTTAGCAATATCATAGGATTCTCTTCTTATATCATCCAACACACTTAGTTCTAGTATAATCCTCTATCATGCAGTGTTATAATAAATGTGTAAAGAATTCATAGCGTAATATGACATGTGTTGCCACTCCACTAGTATATGATAATATTTTAAAAAATGAAGTCTATATAGAGAAATTACTATTGGGGTTTTAAGGGTTTTTTACAATACCATATCTCCTCATCATGATTTAAATACGGGTATTTTCTAAAATTAGAAATAGTTTCCCTTAAAATTTCATTTTACACCCTATTTAAAATTTAAAATTTTTCCCTGGACTGTGGATGGTAAATAGTTCCTATTTTATGAAGAAATCCACATTTATCTATCATATATTTGAACTCAATGTTTTTATAATTTGTTCCATTATCAATTAAAACATATTTTTGAACAACAAATAATGAAAATATGTTCTTCTGAAAGGATTTGATCACACTATTAGCAAGACTATTTGGGAGTTCCAACACTTCAACCCCCTTCCTGGCATAATTTTTAGAAACAATTATGTATTCATTCCGATGAGATGATTGAAATGGTACCATAAAATCCAAACCCCAAACAGGAAAAATATCAACTTCTGAAATCCAAACCATTGGAAACACATATTTTATTCCAATAATACCTATCTAATTACACTTATCATAATGAAATAATTATCCTAGTATAATTCAACAAATATTCCCAATATAATTCTTCTTTTAATACTTTTTGAGCTATTCCTTATTCTCTATGATGGCCACCCCATGTTGATGAGTAAAAACCTTCAAGAATGGAAATGATATCCTCTTTAGGAACACACCTTTGAATTGTATAACTTGAACACCTTGAAAACAATCATTTATATTCCAAATAAAGTACATAATATTGGAAAAGAATTTATTTCAATGGTTAAAGGTAAAATATTTAGCAAATGAGACAAATATTTAGAAAAATTTCTAAATATTCAAACCCACCGGGTTTTTTAATCGAACAAGAAAGTAGATTTCCATCAGGGAAATTTTAGTTTATCCACCTATTATCACTATAATGTGTATTATATAATATAGAAAAGTGATCCACCATAAGAGTTTCATCACTATTCTTGTCATTTAATTGAAAATCATATTCATAAGTTAAATATATTCCCCTAATAAGGCATTGTTTTTCCTCTTTCTGAGATAACAAGTATTTCAATCAATAATGGTATATGAAAACAATTAATTTGGATCCAAATAGGTACTTCCTAAATTTTTCTAGGGAAAATATAGAATCCAATAACTCAATCTCATTTTTGGTGTAATTTTTTTTGAGTAGAATCTACAAACAATCTAGAATTGTACACCTCCTAAAATATCTTTTCATTCCTCTAGAATAAAGATGATCCAATAGTTACATCATTTATGTAACACATAAGTTAAAATGGCCACTTCAAATCGAGTGTAGTGATGATGTGTGAAGATGTGTGTTTTCCCTTGAGAAGATTAAAAGTGTGTGGAAACTTTTCTTCAAACTAGAATGGAGCATCTTTCTCTAACAATAAACAAAGAGTCATAATGATTTTAGAAAAGGATTTCACGAATATCATGTAAAAATTGTTATCGCCTATAAATTTTCTTAGAACCTTAACATTGACTGGATTTTGAAAAACAACAATGAAATATATATTTAAATATTCTACCTTTATACATCTTCTAGAAATCATTTGAGCAAGAATAATTATTTCCGTAACCATAAATTAAAATTACACCCAATTTTGAAAAATATTGTTCTCAATGAATCTTTATAAGACAAGTTTTAATATATAAAATTTTTCTCTAATGTACTACATAAAATGGAATGTTCATCCCCCAAAACATCAATGATTCACTCAATAATATATGAAAATATAGCTATCATATATATCTATAAAGTAGTAGCTGCTCCCCATAATCCAAAGGGAATTAACAGGTATGAAAATGTGTGAAAGGAGCATGTGAAAGGTGTTTTTTGGTATTCTATGGATAAATATATTTAGTTTTATCAAAAATAACCACACACAAAATAAAAAAATTTATTTCCAACTAGTCACTCAAGTATTTGATCATAAAATGACATTGGAAAATGATTATTTGTAGTTTTTGAATAGTTATTTCTATAATAGGTAAAAAATCCCCACATGGAAGATTTTATCAATTGATTTTTCCCATTCTTCACATTGGTTATAATAGGGAAACCCACATTATTGGGAACTATTTGGATCAGACTTACCCAAGAACTATCAAAATGGGAAATAGGATGCTAGATCCTAGAATCTTCACAACATTCATTATCACATCCTCTTTCAGGTTTGGATTTAAAATTATTTGTTCTTATACTCTATGATTGTGATTAGGTTTCATACTGATCATATGCATAATGAATTAAGTAATAATCCCATTGATATCTAAAATGATCAATACGATGGAATTTTTTTAATGACTCAACAATGATAACAAAGTTTTCTGCGATTTTATATTTAATAAAGTTGAAATGATTATCAAAAGTGAAGATTATTTTCATTGAAATAAATATTTCACATGTGATGGAAATTATATAACCTCAATTTATGCTGTCTCTTCACTGGATGGTTGAATTTTGGACCTAAGAGGTCCAAGGTCTTCTAAATGTTTCCCAAAATGGGACTAGAAACATAAAACAAATCTCAATTCCATGTTCGTAAATACAATTTATCTTACAGTTTTAGAAAGTGTTATGATTACTCTCATAATTACAAAATTTTAGCAATGAAGAATCATCCTGTTGTGTTAAAATCTCTCAAATAATAAAATTAAAAATTTCATATTTATTTTCAGAAATAGAATCAAAACCAAGTTCTCTAAAAAAATTATTATGTTCACAAAAAAAGAGGATTCGTCTCTAGGTATAGAAGAATAAATATTGTTTTCCAGTTCTTGAATATTTTATAGTATCTTATTTTTATAAGACTCTATAGTTTGTGAAACACCAATTTCAGATTCCAATTCATTTCATTAGTAACTTGTTTTTTTACAGATCTCTCTAAATTATCAATTGAATTTTTATCTTCTAACATCTCTACCCTGGAATAGTTTTCCCTCATCATAGGTTCTTTATAATTTTTAAACACAATGATCTCTTCCTATTGTTCACTAATTTTATAGATTATTTGACCCTTAGAAACATCAATAACTACTCCATGAGTAGATCAGAAGGGCCTAACCAGAATTATGGGAACCTCTTGGACAAACTCTATGTCAAGTAATAAGAAACTAGATAATGAAACAACATTCCAACTCCAACTATAATTTTATCTACCCTTCAAAGAGGATGTGTGACTAAGTTGTCCAAAACCTATAGGTTGATAGTATTATGTTGAAGATCATTCATTCACAACAACTGAAATAGTGATAATGGGTGTAGGATGATACTAGAACCTATGGCACACAAGAAATTCATTTGACTACTATTACCTAATGTGAAGGGAATGTAATAAATACCATGGTCTTTATAATTTTGATGAGTCATCAATTGAAGAATAACATTACACTCTTCCTTGAGAAGGTATGCTGAAAATTTTTATGGAGTTTTTTAGTTTGATTTTTTTTATAGATTTCATGTATGAATAAAATTTGAGTTAATTCATGGATGAAAAGAATATTCACATGGATCTGGTTGAAATTCCTGTAGAATTGAAGAAAATAAGGTCCCTTATTCACAGATATTAATCATTAAGGGAAAGGGATCGATAGGGAATAATTCATAATCCCAATAGGAATTTCCATTATTTCTTCAACACTATATTCATTACCATTATTCATTATCATATTATTGTTTTTTTATTCATGATTTTTAGGTGGAAATTCTTTATTTGTTTGATTTACAATAGTGATGTCAGAATTTACTGATTTTTTATTGCCCTGATTTTTGTGTATAAAACCATCCTGATTTTTAGTTTTAACTTCTATAGGGTCATCCCTATACTCATAGTGAGTTTATAAACCACTCATAGTGACCAAAACTAAATAACTATCCCTTGGGAATGGTTATAGTTTTACAGGGAAACTTCTCTATTTCAATACCACCTAACCCTCTTTGAATTTCCCCGAATTGATTTATATGATTGGGAATTTCAATTTTATTTCTCCCATCATGAGAGTCTATCATAATAATTATTTGATCTATTTTAGAAAGAATTTTTTTTTTCAAAACTCCCTTGTAAATTATAATATTTATCCCCTTGGTAGTTTTGAAATTATATTTTGGAATGTTGAGGAAAACCAACTGGTTGTTGTCTTATCATACCTTGTTCTTTCCGTGAATGGTTTGGATGATTTCCGAAAACACAATTGTAGTTGTCGGAAAAAGGGACATCCCTATATTGAAATTTAGTAACATAACCAGTGAAATTAGCTATTTCTTGGGTTTTTGTAGGTATATCAAGGTTTGGGAAAAAATTTATATTGTGATCTAAAATCCAACACCGAGAACATTGCACGCTAGGTGATTAATTATTATTTTGAAATCATACTTGGTTTAAACATTTTTTTTCATTTTGTCTCATTATGGATTGAAGTTGTTACTAAATTTTATATAATTTAAATTTCATTTACATATTCGAACCATCATTCGTTCTTTCTTTATTCAATATTTTTCTTCAATAATTTTTGTGTTGGGAATTAAAATAAATATTGTTGAAAACACTCCTCAACTCCCCATCAGTTTTATTTTTATTTGATTAAAGATTTCTTTTTAGTATGCATGAATACTTCCCTAGAGATAATAATGAAAATTTGATTCATATTCCATTAATTACCACAAATGTTAAACATAAAAAAACTAGTTTGAGGTAAGGAAGGTATCATCTCTATGGGGATGGAAAAAGTGATTCAATCTACGAAATATAATAAAACACATTAGAAAATACACAAGTACCTATAAAAAAAATTGGATATTATTTTTATTGAAAAAAATTAATAAAATGATGAATGAAATAATTAAAATTATGTGATTGAGTGGGTGATAACAAGATCGAAATGTGAGGGAAATGTTTACTGTCTTGTTGGTGAATTTCTAGGTTTGTGTAAATTTAATTGACATCCATAGTCAAATAGGTAGTCGAA
This sequence comes from Viscum album, assembly GCA_963277665.1. Lineage (NCBI taxonomy): Eukaryota > Viridiplantae > Streptophyta > Magnoliopsida > Santalales > Viscaceae > Viscum > Viscum album. The sequence continues at coordinate 854,299,702 of OY728160.1, forward strand.
TCCTTGGTCTAAAATATTGACTAAGAATCTAAAAATTTTATATTCATCATGAAATATATATATATATATATTTCAAAAGGAAATATTTCGAAAAAAAGGTTTTGAAACAATTTCACAAATAATAATTAAGAAATATTAACCAGTACAACCTAGGTTCCCAACCCAGTGTTTTTTTATCCATCATTATAAATTCAAGAGTGGATGGTTTCAATCCAAGAACAAATAAAAAAGAAGACAATAAATGTTCCCTCGACATTTTTCTCCAAATTAAACTTCTATATACTTGTAACACCTGCCTTTCCACCAATATGGAAGTCCAAGAATGTAAGTCTAATATGTTATCTTGAAAAAAATGTTTTCTACTCCCTATTCTATCTAAAAAAATTTATATTTCCCCACAAAGAAATTTTCCCCATCTGAATTACATATATTTCTGACATACCAATGGATAGTGAGAACTCCCAGTCATTAAGTCATTACATGGTGGATATAGAAAAACACCCCCCTTTCTACCACCTGAAAAGGCTCATTACATTCTCATCCTCACACTAAAAATTAAATTTTCAGAAGTAATTTATATTCCTTAATTAAATTAGAAATACTGCAAGATGGCACTTCAAACTGGTCTTTTATAATCTTATCTCCATCTGTAAATCAAAAATCCATCCAATGCACACACACCATTTTTATAATGGAATAAAACTATGCATGACTTTAGTCCACATAAATATCATCATCCCCTTCCAACAACATAGTTATCTTAATCATATTGCATAAGTAGAACTAATCCAAGCATATTTTAATGTCATCTGATTGATTTCCAAGATCACACTTCTCCTTCGAACGAGGTATAGTTGAAAATTTATTTTCTGGATCTAAAGGTTAGATATGGTTAGAATCAGTGTCTCGGGTCTTCATCCGTCATCAAGCATCATATAAGAGTCAGAAAATTCACACAAGAAAAATTTATAAAGTATCAAAACCCCAAACCAAGACCATACAGATTTGATGCCATGATCAGTTTCAAATAACACTATTCTATGGTGTCTTCAACATTTATAGTGTCTACCCCATCATATTCCAATAGTGTCACTAGTTTTGGGTTAATATAATTCAATCATAAATACTCTACTAAAATGACATCAGATTTCTAGGAGAGTGACACTACCATGATCTCAGTTGTCATTAATAAATCTTGATAGTGGTGCTCAATCATCTTCATCAAGAATCATTGTGAAAAAACTTTAATAGATCCTTCATCGCTACTATGAAACCACCTTCTATCACCCTAAAAATCCATTATTTTAGTATCATTCATGAAATAGAGGTCCAATGGTTCGTAGCATTGGGATTCCATGATCAATTTTGTCTTTCAACCGATCTGAAAAAATGATATTGATAAAATTGTTTGGTATTCATCAACATTGTGGTTTCTATCATCAAACATCCACAACAATATAAAAAATTATTTGAAAACCTCTAGATCATCATAAAATTCACTACCTCATATCTCCATCACCCACTTGAAATAATTTTTTATTTCAAATTGACTCCCCATGGCCTCATCTTCTACCGGATCAGTAGAAAATAGGACGAACACTTGTATGAGTATCGTCTATTTACAAGGGATCATACTGAAAGTACAAAGTTTAATCTATTCTTCCTTGTATTCATCTAGCATGATTTTTTTATCCGTATATTTTTAGTTTCTATCTTTGAAATTGGGATCTTTATGTATATGTATTTAGTTGTTTTTAATCATGTAGCATATATTATATTACTTGAGTAAAAAAATTTATCATCAGTGTTTTCATGGTGATATATATTCTTATGAAAATGATTCTGCATCAAAATATCATACTTTTGAACCCCTGTAAAAAAGAAAATATCAAAATAAAGATATAAAAAATTAATAATAACTATTTAAAATGTTTTAATACAATACAATTAAATATTAAATACATTACACACTAAAAATTAATTAATTTAATATATTAAAACTATAAACACAATGAAAATTAAAATAAATTATGTAGAACAAAATTCTTTAATAAAACTCAACAAATTAATTAAAAACAACGTCTAAACATTTTAATATTAAAACAACCATTTTTAAATAATAAAAATTATTGAAAGATAGATGAAATAAGAAATAAAAAACATTATTATTATGAAAAAAACTATTTTATTAATTCGATTATAAGTTTATCCTAAATTTATTATTAACCAAATTAAAGTCCTTTTTTCAATAAAAACAATTAAAACGCCACAAAAATGATGTGAAAAAATGTAATGAATAATGGACACATCATTTATCAATGCAACTCTAGTCACTAGATTGATAATAAATTCTATACCAATCTCAGGAAGTAGTTTGGAAATGTTTTTTAGAAAAACTCCTTACTCGATTGACTACAAGAGAGAATATAGAAAAATGTAATCCTAGATCATCCATGAAAAGGCTAGGAATCTGGGTGGTCACTCTACCTAGCTCAATATGTTGTGGTCCAACTCTACCTACATTTACATTATACTCTCCCTTGTAAATAAATGTTCATTTTTATAGTGATGTAAATGATTCCCTATGATGATAAAAATCATCTCAGGTGTGATAGGGGACAACTAGTCTATCCTGAGAATGATATAAAAGATGATCATCTCAATGACGATGTGAAGACATAGTAAATAATGGTTTCTTACTTAAAGTGGGTATTCCCAACATTGAAATACACTATTTGAACTCAATCCCATTGTTGTAATAAGAATCAGAACGACACATGAATATTGTACATGTAGTCTAAGGATCTCTACATTAGTCGTTGAGATAATGGAATGAGATAAACCTATATTGAGAAATAAATATACAATTGTAATGGCTATCATAATAGAACCTCAAACAGTAGATGGTCTGGAATCATGATCCTCTAGTATGGCCTAAAATGAATAAATATAACTGGGTCCCTAACCCTATTCTAACACATGACTAACTGAAGCGGCTATGATCCGATGGAGTTGTGAATTATAATTCTAGAAACATCAACCATGAACTTCTACAATACATGTATGTATTGTTTTACTCCAGCTACCTAACTAGCATGGTGTTATTAATCATTCCCCTGAAGGTGGATTTGATACAGATCCTTTACCACTCATCACATATGTGAAGGTTCTAATTATATGTTGAAGATTCCCCATTCATACACATCCTTTACACTACACATGGTCTCTAGAATATTGGGTCTTCTAATGACTTTTTTTCCCTCACTGTTGACAAAATCACAAAACTTTTAATGGGATTCACCTTACTGGTGCTGCTCATCCCTGAAGGCTCAAATCCATTCCTTCTGAATGCTAGTCAAACCCCTAGTCAGTCTTGTTTCTAAAACACCCTAGCTCACACCATCATCTTCCCTCATATTTTTCTCACTAAGAAGTTCCTTGTTCATTATATCAGATATTATAGTAAACTTGAAAACATTTCTATAAAAATTAATAGGATGCCTATGTCCACCCTAAAACCATCTCTATTTTCCAAGATCTATAACATCCTACATAGGCACAATGTATTGAAGCTCTATGAAATGAAATGATTAGTAAAATATTACCATAGAACCCTACTGCAGGTTCATGAACTCCCTAACCCAATCATCTGTTAGCCTATGAGGGAATAAATAGTTATAAAATCTTGACTGTAAATCCCTCCAAATCACTTCACAATACCAACCTGCCTACTTTAGAATATCCCAAAAAACATTTGTAAAATCCACAGAGAATATAAGTGGGGAGATTTAGTATCATATCCAAATGTATCTATAGATGATAAAATATATATAATACTATCTCAATCCATGACTCTACAACCCATGGGCCTCCATACCTAGAAAAATTCAGGGGATGATGCTATAGAAACTCTCGTATAAGCAATCCTATTGAAAGGGAAGGTCATGGAGATCCATGTATCTTTTCCAAATATATTGAAACTCCCATAGAAAAAAACAAATCATCACCTGCATCACAAATAAAAAGTGGTTCCATAGGAGGCACTATAAGAGTTATCAGTGGTTTCTCAAGGCCCACCACCTCTGGATCATGGACGTCACTGCCATCCAAGCTCACAACCTAAGGGATTTGTGGTGGAATAACATTTTAAATTAAAAAAATTATCACATATAAATTGAAAATAATTACATAATAGATGCATGAATAATGTAACTCCCACCCCTAACTCATTGGATTGAGTAGGCGGTGACAGCTACTTGGCCTTAAGAAACGTTCTTAAGATGCCAAAGACTGGAAATAAATTTCGAGAGCTTCAATATCAAGTTGGGGAATGATTTTTCCATAAAACAAAACCAAACAAACCATCCAAAAACAACCACCATATGATTCATGTCAATTTAATTACCCAACCAAGCATTCTCAAAAGACAACCAAGTTGTTCGACAACACAACTCAAAACCAATACAACCAGACATGTCCACACAACATCAGAGTACAAGCAGAAAACTAACCGACAACCACTATGATCCATGACACCACCACAGCTCCACACCATGTTCCAAGCTCCTCGCTCCACCAAGACATCACAATTCACCACTAATGGAGGAATATTCCTTACCTTTTCCCACATCATGGTACACAACATCTGCAAAGACACCATAGTTCCAAAGGAGGGGGTGAGTACTAAAACTTATTAGGATTTCCCTAAATGACTTCCCTACACACACCACTAGGATAAAACCGTGCACACATTTATATAAAATAGTTTATATAAAACAATCACAAGTGCAACCATCACCATGATCCAACCATGATCTTACCAAGCCATCACACCCAACCCAAGAAACCAAAGGAAATCCAAAAAACAAGCCACAAACCATTCCATCATTACACACTAACACCATAATTTCCAACTTGCAAAGCAATGCACAACAAGTAATCATAACGATGGAGCTTCTGTCCCACCCGCTTTATCCATCTACAACTAGTGGCTCTTACCGTCCACTTATCCATAGATGGTGTCCCTTCTATCCACTATCCACCCCTTTTTTAATGTGGTACTTCTCACCTCTTCTAGACAACATCCCAACCAATCACTACCAAGAATATAACCCATTAAAGTCACAATAAAATCATGTAATCAACCAATTCTATTACATGTCAATTCACTTCAATAAATCACCCATTTATTAAAAAACATTTTTCCATGACAAACCCATTTCAATAAAACAACCTTTTTATTTAATATCATTTCCATCAATCATTTCACAAATCAATCCAAGCATTCCATTTTAAAATTTACATTTTAAAATCCAAAACAAGAACATTTCACCACAAAACCCCTTTTCCCCAAAAACCCCCCAAATGGATTTCCAACCAAATTTTCACATCAACACAGAATTAATTTTAATCAACAAATTATATTTAATATGGAACCACTAGTTATAACCATGTGGATTCAAGAGAGGAGCCACCAACCTTTAGGGTTCCCGACAAAACGACCCACAAACAACTGCACCTCCACTCTGGCGAATGCACCACCGAAACCTCTCTAAATCACCTTCCCTAACCATCACAAGACTTAAAATTAAAATGCAAGGAAACCCCAACCCTAGATATACACACAACAAGTGTAGGTCTAGAAAAACAAGAAAAAGAGGGATGTAGATCTGGAGGAAAACAAATGGAAACCAAGAGAAGAGACTTACCTGGGAGAAACCACCTTGAATCCACCTTGAAACCCCTTTGAAATCCTTCCAAACTGAGTGGGAGAGCACCCCTAACCCGTTAGAACTCAAAATCCCGAGTGAGGCTCGAGTGGGAGGAGAGTTGGAGATGAATGAGGCAATCCTGAGTGAGCCCGGAACTTATAACCCTAACTTTAAGTGGCCGCACGGTTAGCCCGCACAGTTTGGAAGACCGTGCGCTAACCATGCGTACGCCACTGCCTCGAGAGCCAGGGTTTGCACGGTTTCCTCACACTTTATGGAAAACCATGCGCAAGCTGTGTGAGGCCTAATGTCTTGAGAACAAGGGTCTGCACGGTTTCCTGGGGATCCCTCACGGTTTCCACTAACTGTGCTCAAACCGTGCACCCCCTTTAAAGCCCTCCAAACTCATCCAAAAACATTCCAAACTCTCCCAACCTCTTACCAACTCATCCCATGCACATTAAACACCTATATATGCATAAACAAGGCCACATACCTCAAATAGAGGGTCCCACATTCTCCTCCCCATTGGACATTCCGTCCTTGGAATGTAGTGAACCCGCCCTTTGCCGAAAGAGCACAGGCCACTACTTGATCATTCCTTTCTCCATCTCCAAAGTCTCCTATTGAATCTGACCATGTCGCCACAAAACATGAACTAAACTGATGATTTTACCACGCAAGACATTCTCTTGCCTATCCACAACCCGCATTGGCACGTGCACCAACGAAGCATCCAGTTCTAGCTCAACATGATTCCATCGAATCAAATGGTCACGATCCGGCTAATAATTTTTCAACTGCGAGACATGAAACACATTTTGTAGCACACTAAACCATGGGGAAAATCCAAAAAATAATCCGCCTCACCAACCTGATCAAGAACCTCAATAGGTCCAATATACCTTGTAGATATCTTTCCCTACTTCCCAACCCGACGATGTCCCATCTTAGGAGGGATCCTCAAGAACACATGATCACTCACATGGAATGACAACGACCATCAATGATGACCCGCATAAGATTTATGACGACTCTGAGCCATCTCCATTCTCTTGCTGGTCAACTTGATCTTCTCCGTAGTCTCATGGACAAGGTTCGGTCCAACCATCGAAGACTCACCCGTTTCCACCCAACATTGTGGAGAACGACATGACCGCCCATACAATGCTTCAAAGGGAGCCATATTTATGGATTCCTGATAACTCTTATTGTATGAGAAATCAACCAACGGAAATTTCTCCTCCCATGAGCCACTAAAGTCCATGACACCAGACCGCAACATATCCTCCAGAGTTTGTATCTTCCTCTAAGATTGACCATCTATCTGAGGATGATACGCCGTACCCATCGTCAAATGTGTTCCAAGGACTTTCTGTAAGGATTTACAGAAATGGGATATAATCCTCAGATCTCTATCTAATACAATCACAACTAGAACGTCATGCCTCTTTACCACCTCCCGAATATAGATTTTGGACAGATCCTCCACCGTATGAGATTCCCGAATCGGGATGAAATGGTATGACTTCGTTAGCTGATCCACTATCACCCAAATGGTATTGTGCAACTTTACCATTCTTGGGAGACCTGTGACAAAATCCATCGCTATCTGCTCCCACATCCAATAGGGATTGGTAAAGACTGCAACATTCTTGTTGGCCTCTGATGCTCTGCCTTGACCTACTGACAAGTCGAGCATCTCGAAACAAACTCAACCACACTTCTTTTCATACCAGCCCACCAGAACTGCGCCTTCATCACTTTATGCATTTTCTGAATTCTAGGATGAACAACCCACCTGGAATGATGATACGCCCTGAGAAGATCCTCCTGACACACAACTGGTAAAACCATCTGATACCGAAAACGCAAAACTGAATCTCCATTCATTTTCCAACCCTCAATAGTCTCCCCACCATTGAGTCTCGACCCCATGGTCACACACTCAGAATCAGATATTTGTGCCTCTCTAACCAGGTCAACCAAGTCAGGAATCAATAGAAACAAGAAATAAGAACAATCTATCGCCTTGTTCCTCACATTCCAACCGTATATCTATAAGGCCCCAGCCATAAACCTTACTTAATCTTGAGTTATTACAAGATTACACATTGAGGATATTTTCGGGTTTAGAGTTTTAGAGAATTAGATCATGAAACTTGCATTACATTCCACATTTAAACAAAGTGGTTACATAAAAGACAGTATTCATTTTTCCCATCAACGGGAACATATTTAAAATAAAACACGGATTATTTCTTGACACATCCTTGACACTATCATCATGTCATGTACCTTTCCCTTGACCTGTGAAAAACATTTCAAAAACTTGGGATGAGCATAAAAAGCTCAGTAAGGGTTATAAAAAATATTGAAAGGAAACATGTGTTCATATATACATAAGAATGAAATCATACTTTACCCATAAGACATATCCACTTTAACATACCTCATCAAATCATGAATAAATCATAGAAATCATAAGACATAAAAGGTAACTTGAGGCATTCATAACATTCTTACATAGGGAGTAACCCTCCTGGTTACGTTTGGAATACCCATCACAGTATATTCCCTAAATCTCTTCGGAGAAACCTTAACGTTTCACTCCTTCACGTTACCCAATCCATTGGAGATCTATATCGAGCTCATCTGCCCTTTGTTTATCATGTAACCACCCGTCTTCATAATACTTCCCAAGAACCTCAACATAATCGTATCATATAAAACATCCATAAAGGAAACATAACATTTCCACCTTTCAATCACAAGATATCAATACAACACATTGATATAAAAACATTATGAAAACCATTTTCAATACCAAAATAAAAGAAAATTAAAACATGGTATTTATTTTTCTATTGAAAAAAGTATGGCTTGTAGAGGAAGCCGAAACTCAAATAATGGTCACGACAGCGGAGAAGTCGTTGTCACCGCATACGTACGACAAAAACATTCCCTTTTGTCGTTTAGTAAACGATTCGTATAAAAAAGATTCCTTTTTAATAAACGTAAAAGTCAAAGGGGTTTATACACCATATAAAATAAGGTTGTGTATAAAACAAAATATGCCTCAATGAAAGGAGATTGAGACGAAGTCCCATACAAAGATGGTATCCTTGGATTAAGGATAAATCAATTACATAATTATGTGTGACAAACTAATAAACCAAATATAAGTGGATATTAAGTGTAAAACAATCAGAGGTTATTCAAACATATTCATATAATGACATATTCAAGGAGTACAAGCTTATCCCACAGAATCGAAATTGGGTTAAGAAGTTCCCATGCAATAATTAGACAGCCTAACGGCGTCACTTCAAAATTTAGAAAAAGAGTTGATGAGAGATAAAAAGGGTATCTCATCACATGTACATAAAATTTACATCAATAAGGATATAGAAGAACATATCCCAAAATAATATTATGTTAATTAAAAGACATAACAAAATAAGTCTTTTAAAAAGAGGAGGGTGAAAGGTTCCCTTACCGACATGGGTATCTTTCGAAACATATACCTCATGAAAGAAAGACAATACAACATTGATGTAAATACTCATAAAAGAAAGTATATTACACAATGAGTAAAATAATGGGAAGTACACACACCACTCAAAGGAAATTGTGGAAATTTTAGCATAAATCTCACGGGAATGAATGTGAGATGAAAAATCCCTTACGAAAACTCGGCAGCCTAACGACGCCACATAAAACATACAAAAATGAATTTATGAGATCAAATAGGGTATCTCAGAAAATTAACATAAAAAGTACAGTATTATGAATATAAAAGTATTTCCCCAAACATAAGAAAGATGACCTTAAAAGAAATGACATAAAAGAGAGTACTTAAAAAGAAAGAGAGAGGTTTGATCTCTTACGAAAATTCGGCAGCCTAACGGTGCCACTCAAAATGTCCAAAATGGATTTATGAGAGAGAATAGGGTCTATCATCACATGAAAATAAAAATTACAGTAAGAGTAATATAAAATAACATCCCAATAACAAGAAAGATGATCTTTATAGGGAATGACATAAAAGAGTGTACTTAAAAAGAAAGAGAGGAGTAAGAATCCCTTACCTCAAGTCCAAATTGACTTGATCGTTCTTTAACGTCCTGAATAATAAACTTGAGTTAATTTCCACTTTATTAAGAACCTTTTTTATAGTTCATTATTCCTTTTATACCATGTTATAAACATCATGTAATCATTTAAGTTAATAATGTTCATTTTGTCGGTATTTGGTTCTTAAGTAAAAAATAGACTTCTTACACTTACATGATGTTAATTTGGTCAAAGTTTCGTTATATACAGAATGATATTAATGATTTGGATAACATATATATCATATATATTCATCGTATACATGTATTTATAATATTACATCACATTTAGAGGTAAGAAATGAAATGCACCGTTCATGGAGACGGTAAGCCGTACGTACGCATGAACGCTACTTCCATTTCTATTTCGTATTTTCTGGAATTGAATCATAATGATATAAGAGTATATTATAATTCCAGTATAATAACATATATAATATCATTAACTTTATCCTTTACACATCCCACATATGGTATTAACGAATCAAATCACTTTCAGGGGGCGGTAGTCCGCACTTCCTAAAATGAAGATATCGTGTTTAACCATAATGGAAAAAATAATGGTATGCCATAAATGAAAAATACAGAAGCTTAAGGAAAGAATAAAAATATTATATATCATATATAAAAATAGTGGCATCATAATGGCCACCTTTGAATGTGTTAAATGAGTATTGAACAATCATTGTTTCGGGAGGCAGAATTTCGCCATCCACGGAAACCGTATGTTCTTTAACCATTTGATGTAGTTGTGTGAGAGTGTAGCTCGAATAAATATTATAACAACATCCTAGTATATTTAATATACTGGTTTTGTTACAAAATAAGTAAATAAAAAGAGTTTGGGGGGTTGGAGAAGCAAAATAAAACAAATGAACATGAGAGAATGAATTACCTTTAAAAGTGTAACTCTTTTTGATTTGATCCTAAAGGCTTCATTTGAAAGAATTATTCCCAAATGGAATCCTCTAGGATGAGGAGAGGGATGCAGACAGAGTAAATGGGCAGGTGATGGCTGAGACAAAGGCTTGAGGAGTGTGTGAAATGAGGTAGAGTTGGGGGCCTTTTATAAGAGGAGAGGAGGGGCACTTTTGGAAATCATGAAACTATTATTTTATTTTCAAAAGTGTTTCGAATTTATAAGGTCCCACATTGATATATTTCTAATATAAGATGATAAGGCTTCGAAATATTCCCATCCAATAGTTTTTCGACAAGTTTAGGTCTTAAATTTTATATTATCATTTCATTTTATTTAAACTGTTCATTAATGAGGTCATCGTTGCATCATCATGATGTCATAATTAAATTAATTTATTTAATGTCTAAAAATTATAAAAAATATCCTGAAGTAGGAAATATTTTTATCTTTCCAAATAGTTTTTATAGACAAAATTATGATTATTATAAACCCTTCTAAAAATTGTTTTAGTAAAACAATTTATGTTAGTGTCATTTTCACCTTTATTTTAAAAAAAGGCATTAAAGTCATTATCGCACCCAAGATGCTCCATAGGGTCCCCTAAATCGACCCATGGGTTTTCTTGGTCGGAAATGACTCATCCAATAGGGGTAGGACAAGTGTCATGGTGTTTTCACATTTGTGTAATATCATTTTTACCTTAAATTACACTAATTACCACTAATCGTGATTAAAAACTTAATAAGTTACTAATCACCAAAAAATTATTTTAATCCCATTGAACTAAATTTTACTTCTTAATGACAACCATGTATGTTGGATTTTTGAAATTCAAAACACAATGATGGAAAAATTTCATTTAAACGGAAAATCAGTTTTTATAAGTACCACTTAGTGGTTTCACTATTCATCAAAAATTGATGTTTTTCAGAAAATTACCAGAAATTCACTCTAATCTATATTTGATTTTACGAATTCAAAAATGAAGTCTATTTTAAAAAATTCAAAACATATAAGTCACATTAATTAATTTAATAATTAATTCCCGCTGTCAGGGCAAATAGCGTGTTTTTATAAAACAATAAGTATCAAAAGATTGACACCAGTTTAAGTCTAATTTCAAAGTGAAATTTATTCCAATGAACACCATTGAATTAAATTGTAAAAATATATTATAATTTCAATTTAAAACCAATTCAAAATATAATATAATCATATAAATAAATTAGATTAAAAAGATGTTTTGAATTAAAATACAATATTTTACACTATTCATTAAAAAAATGCACTTTATCGGAAAGATACCAAAAATTTACACAAAGTAAATTTTGATGTCCCGATTCTTAAGAATATTTTCATTTGGTCAAATATAATGTATAAGAGTGATAAAAACTATATTTAATGATGGTTCGCCATCAAAATGCGATAAGTGAACCTTTAGCGAAAACTAGGGCATATACGCTTAAAATTAAATTCTTTCCGTATTTTAAGCCTTTATCTTTTTTTGGATATATGTAAAAACATTTAAAAACATATATAATAATATTTTAGTTATTTCTATCCATTCCCGCCAATACAACGGCTACATGTTAACTACCATTTAAAATAATATTATTTTATTATTAGAGTGCAACGTAAGATTCCCAAGAAACTCGTTGTTGCGTATTGGGTACGCCATCGAGCATAACATCCCCTTTAAAGTAATTTTAATATTTGATTCACAAATATGGATAAATATAAATATGTCATATTCTTTATTTACCTGGGGTGTTACATCCTTCCCCCCTTTTGGGAATTGCGTCCTCGCAATTTTTAAAATTGAGCTTGGAAACTTCCTTGAAAGTCCCACATCGGAATAAGAGTCGGTAAAAAAATCACTTTAAAATAACGGAAGATAAGTACAGAGGTCACCCGAGTTAACCCATACTAGGATTCCATGTAGGAAAACATGGACATGGAGGATAAAACAAAGGGTCATGTTCTGATGGAGAGTGATAGAAAACATGTTTAGGAGAAAGTTAACAATAAGAAAATCACAAACATGTGATGGGTTAAAAGATGTTGGGTTCCCCAGTAGGAAAATTTAATAGACAACATTTTTGTTTTAAGTTAATTTTTATTGAGGAATTTATTCATAAGGAAACATAATCACTTATCATGTTGACTTTCAACTTTTACTATATTCCTTAATCAAACTCATATTTTTTCCAAAAGACGAGTATTTAGGGAGACTTGTTCGCATTAAGAGTACTATAATCAACTTCTAGAGAATAGCCTAATCCACCAAAGATAACTATATAATTCCCATGTCTTTATGCTTTAACCAAAACCAAAAACAAAAAGGTTAGTACAAGGTCAGATAATCCAGAAAAGGATAACCCTTTAAAAAGAAAATTTATGCTTAATCTCCAAAATTTGTCCAATAAAACCCAAAGTTCAATGAGGACCATTCGATAACCAAATTGTCCATAAAATTCTTTAAAGTAAACCAATATAAGATTGAAACCCAAATATTTTAAGGATTTAGTCACATAGTCTTCCAAGTTAAATCGTAACATTTATCTCCAAACAACATCAGTTGCTCCTAAAGACTCGTATTGAAAAGTAATTAACCTAATCACATATCCTCCATGATAGGTTAATAATTTTCATAAATAACCCAAAATCAAATTACTATTAATTCATAAAATCATATAACTAAAACTAATCAGTCAAACTAACCAGATACTTCACGTAGTCCAGTGGTAGGCGATAAATACTAGTCGCACTTTGGTTATGGGTTCGATTCTCGCAGCTTTGTCCGATGTGCCGGGTTGTCACACGGTCTGCGTGTTGTCCTTTTTATAAAACTCCAAAAATAACCCTAACATGTTTTAACCTCAATCGTTTCCTTATACCTTTAATTTTCATCCAAATTCGTTACGATCTCAACATCTTAATTCTTGAAGTCTTATTTCACCACCATAAGATAAAATAAAATGATTCCCAAAATGAATAACATCATACCTTGATCATGGCATCCACTTGGTTTCATCGTCATCTTGCTCACATAGGTAGATGTCCCATGAATTACAACAATGATTTAGCGATCCTTCAAAATCATTTTCTTCCTCCATCCAAATACACCTCGTACAACATGGGTCATATGGGTGTTCACAGAAAAACAGTTTTGGAAAATAATCATGTATGACATATAATTCCAAAACATCTGATAAAACCTGATTTCTATAAAATAGTCGGACCGAAATTGAGTTGAAACTTTCTATTATTGGACCTTTTAAAATACCATAAGTATGTGATGTGAGACTATATTTTAAAAGCAAATATAAATACGTTGTGCAAGGGTATCCTTCCTCAGCACCATTTCTAAAATCATAATATTCTTTAAATTCTTGTGATAAGGTAAAATATTTGAAAATACCTTGATAATATTTACCTTTCTTGAAAATATGAGAATATTGTGAAAATAGTATTTGTCTAAAAACAACCCATGATCCAAGATGATAACGAGGTATAGTGGAGGTGTTTGATATCTCAAACAACTGCTTGCAAGTGAGTTGTATGCAAGAAAAAGTTTCACAATCATCCGAAGAAGACTTTGCAATAATTATTGCAAGCATGTCATCAGGAAGAGATAGGAATGTCATTTGAGATCCTTCTCCTTCCATTTGTAACAGACTCTACTTGACCTGAAAAAAATTTATAAAACAAAGTTTTAACTAAAATAATAGATATAGGGACAAATCATGTGTCTCACAAGAACTCCTAATCCCTAAAGTTGTCTAAACCGACCTTTGATACCAACTATAAGGCCCCAGCCTTAAACCATACTTAATCTTGAGTTATTACAAGATTACACATTGAGGATCTTTTCGGGTTTAGAGTTTTAGAGAATTAGATCATGAAATTTGCATTACATTCCACATTTAAACAAAGTGGTTACATAAAAGACAGTATTCATTTTTCCCATCAACGGAAACATATTTATAATAAAACACGGATTCTTTCTTGACACATCCTTGACACTATCATCACGTCATGTACCTTTCCCTTGACCTGTAAAAAACATTTCAAAAACATGGGATGAGCATAAAAAGCTCAGTAAGGGTTATAAAAAATATGGAAAGGAAACATGTGTTCATATATACATAAGAATGAAATCATACTTTACCCATAAAACATAGCCACTTTAACATACCTCTTCAAATCATGAATAAATCGTAGAAATCATAAGACATAAAAGGTAACATGAGGCATTCATAACAATCTTACGTAGGGAGTAACCCTCTTGGTTACGTTTGGAATACCCATCACAGTATATTCCCTAAATCTCTTCGGAGAAACCTTAACGTTTCACTCCTTCGCATTACCCAATGCATTGGAGAGCTATATCGGGCTCACCCGCCCTTAGTTTATCACGGAACCACCCATATTCATAATAATTCCCAAGAACCTCAACATAATCGTATCACATAAAACATGCATAAAGGAAACATAACATTTCCACCTTTCAATCACAAGATATCAATACAACACATTGATACAAAAAAATTATGAAAACCATTTTCAATACCAAAATAAAAGAAAATTAAAACATGGTATTTATTTTTCTTTTAAAAAAATGTATGGCTTGTAGAGGACGCCGAAACTCAAATAATGGTCACGGCAGCGGCGAAGTTGTTGTCACCGCATACATTCGACAAAAACATTCCCTTTTGTCGTATAGTAAATGCTTCGTATAAAAAAGATTCCTTTTGAATAAATGTAAAAGTCAAAGGGGTCTATACACCATATAAAAGAAGGTTGTGTATAAAACAAAATATGCCTCAACGAAAGGAGATTGAGACGATGTCCCATACAAAGATGGTATCCTTGGATTAAGGATAAATAAATTACATAATTATGTGTGAAAAACTAATACACCAAATATAAGTGGATATTGATTGTAAAACAATCAGAGGTTATTCACACATATTCATAGAATGACATATTCAAGGAGTACAAGCTTATCCCAAAGAATCGAAATTGGGTTAAGAAGTTCCCTTGCAATAATTAGGCAGCCTAACGGCGTCACTTCAAAATTCAGAAAAAGAGTTGATGAGAGATAAAAAGGGTATCTCATCACATGGACATAAAATTTACATCAATAAGGATATAGAAGAACATATCCCAAAATGATATTATGTGAATTAAAAGACATAACAAAATAAGTCTTTTAAAAAGAGGAGGGTGAAAGGTTCCCTTACCGACATGGGTATCTTTCGAAACATATACCTCGTGAAAGAAGGACAATTCAACATTGATGTAAATACTCATAAAAGAAAGTATATTACACAATGTGTAAAATAATGGGTAGTACACACACCACTCAAAGGAAATTGTGGCAAATGTAGCATAAATCTCACGGGAATGAAATTGAGATGAAAAATCCCTTACGAAAACTCGGCAGCCTAACGGCGCCACATAAAACATACAAAAATGAATTTATGAGATCAAATAGGGTATCTCATAAAATGACCATAAAATTATAGTATTAGGAATATAAAAGAATATCCCCAAACATAAGAAATATGAGCTTTAAAGAAATGACATAAAAGAGAGTACTTAAAAAGAGAGAGAGAGAGAGGTTAGATCTCTTACGAAAATTCGGCAGCCTAACGACGCCACTCAAAACTTCCAAAATGGATTGATGAGAGAGAATAGGGTCTCTTATAACATGAACATAAAAATTACAATAATATTAATATAAAATAACATCCCAATAACAATAAAGATGATCTTTATAGGGAATGACATAAAAGAGTGTACTTAAAAAGAAAGAGAGGAGTAAGAATCCCTTACCTCAAGTCCAAATTGACGCGATCGTTCTTTAACGTCCTGAATATTTAACTTGAGTTAATTTCCACTTTATTAAGAAACTTTTTTTATAGTTCATTATTCCTTTTATACCATTTTATAAACATCATGTAATCATTTAAGTTAATAATGTTCATTTTGTCGGTATTTGGTTCTTAAGTCAAAAATAGACTTCTTACACTTACATGTTGTTAATTTGGTCAAAGGTTCGTTATATACAGAATGATATTAATTATTTGGATAACACATATATCATATATATTCATCATATACATGTATTTATAACATTACATCACATTTAGATGTAAGAAATGAAATGCACCGTTCATGGAGACGGTAAGCCGTACGTACGCATGAACGCTACTTCCATTTCTATTTCATATTTTATGGAAAGGAATCATAATTATATAAGAGTATATTATAATTAAACTATAATAACATAGGTAATATCATTAAATTTATCATTTAAACATCCCACATATGGTATTAATGAATCAAATCACTTTCAGGGGGCGGTAGTCCGCACTTCCTAAAATGAAGATATCGTGTTTACCCATAATGGAAACAATAATGGTATGCAATAAATGAAAAATAAAAAGCTTAAGGAAAGAATAAACATATTATATATCATATATAAAAATATTTTCATCATAATGGCCACCTTTGAAGGTGTTAAATGAGTATTGAACAATCATTGTTTCGGGAGGCAGAATTTCGCCATCCACGGAAACCGTAAGTTCTTTAACCATTTGATGTAGTTGTGTGAGAGTGTAGCTCGAATAAATATTATAACAACATCCTAGTATATTGAAGATACTTGTTTTGTTACAAAAGAAGTAAATAAAAATATTTTAGGGAGTTGGAGAAGCAAAATAAAACAAATGAACATGAGAGAATGAATTACCTTTAAAAGTGTAACTCCTTTTGATTTGAGCCTAAAGGCTTCCTTTGAAAGGATTCTGCCCAAAGGGAATCCTCTAGGATGAGGAGAGAGATGTGTATAGATTAAATGGGCAGGGGATGTCTGAGCCAAAGGCTTGATGAGTGTGTGAAATGAGGTAGAGGTGGGGGCCTTTTATAAGAGGAGAGGACGGGCACTTTTGGAAATCATGAAACTATTATTTTATTTTCAAAAGTGTTTCGAATTTCTAAAGTCCCACATTTATATATTTCGAAGATAAGATGATACGGCTTCTAAATATTCCCATCCAATAGTTTTTGGACATGTTTAGGTCTTATATTTTATATTATCGTTTCATTTTATTTAAACTGTTCATTAATGAGGTCATCGTTGCATCATCATGATGTCATAATTAAATTAATTTATTTAATGTCTAAAAATTATAAAAAAATATCCTGATGTAGGAAATATTTTTATCATTCCAAATAGTATTTATAGACAAAATTAGGATTAGTGTAACCCCTTCTAAAATGTTTTTTAGTAAAACAATTTATGTTATTGTCATTTTCACCTTTATTTAAAAAAAGGCATTAAAGTCATTATCTCACCCAAGAGGCTCCATAGGGTCCCCTAAATCGACCCATGGGTTGTCTTGGTCGGCCATGACTCATCCAATAGGGGTAGGACAGGTGTCATGGTGTTTTCACATTTTTATAATATCATTTTTACCTTAAATTACACTAATTACCACTAATCGCGATTAAAAACTTAATAAGTTACTATTCACCAGAAAATTATTTTAATCACATTGAACCACATTTTAATTCTTAATGACAACCATGTATGTCGGGTTTTTGAAATTCAAAACACCATGATGGAAAAATTTCATTTAAACGGGAAATCGGTTTTTATAAGTACCACTTAGTGGTTTCACTATTCATCAAAAATTGATGTTTTTCAGAAAATTTCCAAAAATTCACCATAAGATATATTTGATATTCTGAATTCAAAACTGAAGTCTATTTTACAAAATTCAAAACATATAAGTCACATTAATTAATTTAATACTTAATTCCCGCTGTCAGTGAAAATAGCGTGTTTTTATAAAACAATAAGTACCAAAAGATTGACACCAGTTTATGTCTAATTTCAATGTGAAATTTATTCCGATGACCACCATTGGATTAAATGGTAAAAATATATTCTAATTTCACTTTAAAACCAATTCAAAATATAATCTAATCATATAAATAAATTATATTAAAAAGAGGTTTTGAATTAAAATACACCATTTTACACTATTCATTAAAAAATGCACTTTATCAGAAAGATACCAAAAATTTACACAAAGTAAATTTTGATGTCCTGATTCTTAAAAATAGTTTCATTTGGTCCAATAGAATGTATAAGAGTGAGAAAAACTATATTTAATGATGGTTCGCCATCAAAAGGCGATAAGTGAATCTTTAGTGAAAACTAGGGCATATACGCCTAAAATTGAATTCTTTCCGTATTTTAAGCCTTTATATTTTTTTGGATATATGTAAAAACATTTAAAAACATATATAATAATATTTTAGTTATTTCTATCCATTCCCGCCAATACAATGGCTATATGTTAACTACCATTTAAAATAATATTATTTTATTATTAGAGTGCAACGTAAGATTCCCAAGAAAATCGTTGTTGCGTATTGGGTACGCCATCAAGCATAGAATCCCCTTTAAAGTAATATTAATATTTGATTCACAAATATGGATAAATATAAAGATGTCATATTCTTTATTTACCTAGGGTGTTACAATATTAGCTATAACAAACATCAACTACCACTGGTCTGATGCCTGTTTCACCACCTGAGCATATGATTTTCTACTTAATACATCCTACACCAAATTTCCCTTACCCAGTGTGTAAATCAAGTCAAAATCAACCATCTGGAGATTTTTCATCCATCTCCTTTTCCTCAAGTTCAAATCCCTTTTTGAGAAAATGTGATTCAAGATATTATGATCTGTATATACCGTGAATTTATCACCTAAGAGATAATGACGCCACCCTTTCAAAGCATGGACCACTGCTACCAACTCCAAATCATGAGTTGGGTAGTTCTTCTCATGAACTCTCAATTATCGTGAGCTATATGCAACCACATGATTCCCTTGAATGAGAACACACCCCAACTATGATCTCGATGCATCGCAAAACACCACATACCCTTTTCCTGATTATGGAAAAACCAAGATTGGTGTTGATGTATGATGACCCTTTAGCTCTTAGAAACACTGTTGACACTATTCATTCCACTAGAATGGAACATTCATTCTTTTTAAAGCTATCATTGGCAAAGCCAAACGTGAAAAATCACGAAAAAATGCCAATAATACATATCAAGACCAAGAAAACTCTGTATCCCAAACACATTCTTTGGTGGTTCCCATGAGATAACATCCTCTAACTTTTCTGGATCCACTGAAACACCCCTTTCAGAAATCACATGGCCATGAAAATGAACTTCCTGTATCCAAAAGTAAATCTTTCACAACTTGGCATACAACCGATAATCCCTCAAGATCCCCGTCACTGTCGCCAAGTGCATCTCATGCTCTACCCTTGTCATTGAATAGACCAAGATATCATCGACAAACACCTCCACAAATGAATCCAGATATCTCTGAAATATCTGATTCATCAATGCCATAAACACCGGTGGTGCATTAGATAGACCAAAGGGCATAACCACATACTCAAAATGGCCATATCAACTTCTAAAAGTTGTTTTAGAAATATCCTCCTTCCTCACCTGCAATTGACGATATCCCGACCTCAGGTCAATCATAGAGAACCACTGGGCTCCCCTCAACTGGTCAAACAAATCATCAATTCATGGAAGTGGATATCTATTTCTATCATAACTTGGTTAAGTCTACGATAATCAAAACATAGCCTCGTGGTTCCATCCGCCTTTTTCACAAACAACACTGGCGCTACCCATGGAGACGTGCTAGTCCAGATAAACCCTTTTGTTTTATAACTCTTCCAAATGGATTTTCAATTCCAAAAATTTAGCTGGTGTCATCCGATAAGACGGAAGTGAGATAGGACTTGTCCCCAGAAAGAGATCAATCGTAAACTCCACTTTTCATATGGGAGGTAACCCAGAGAATTCATCAGGAAAAACATCCATGAACTGATCCACCACTGCCGGAGGAACACTCTGCTCAACACCCTCTACCAATTACAATGACAACACCACCAACTAATATTCTAATGTACCCACTACTGGTTCCAACAAACATTTTGCACCCTTCCTTTAATTCTTCTCTCCTCTAAAAAGATGTCTAACACCATCATGTGTCGTAAAATCCACATTCTGTGCATCTCAGTCGATGTGGGCCTTAAAAGCCACCAGCCAATCCATTCCCAGGATTACATCATAACCAACCATCTCAAGCATTGAGAAGTTCCACACTATCTCAACCCCTCCCACAAATTATACAAAATTCTCAACACAAGAAAGCTCGACACTCTCTTGGACCCAGAGAAGTTTGAAGTTTCAAAACATAGGGCATAATTTCTACCCTTAAACCCAGCAAATAAACCACACGTGCAGCAATAAAAGAGTGTGAAGAACCCATCTCAAACAACACTTGAATCAAGGTAGAATTTAGAATAATGATACCTCACACCATGGATGGTCCCGACTGATTATCCACCATAACCTGTTCATCTCCAAACACATGTTTTATTTTCACACTCTGCTCTTTATTTCTTGGCTAAGGCGTCGTGGTATTCTGAGAATCACCATGACCCACTTTACTCTTCTGACGAGGGGTATGATGCTGCTCCCATCCCTTCAAAGAATATGACCTCTGCGATCCATGAGGAGTGTCATACGCACCTGACCTTGGAGCATTCCGACAATAACGCTGCAGATTCCCCATCTGCTTATAATTATGACATGCTCAATGTTGTGCTATAAAATCCCACTTGATGTGGCTCGTCGAACCACACTGAAAACATCCTAGCTTTCTTTGGGGATTAGGAGGAAGATTTACTGATCCAGTCATCGAATAATATGCCATATTCCCACCCAGGGAATAAGTGTCCCTCCTTCGCTTGAACCCAGCGTTAGAGTTCCTAGTATTCCCCATGGGTACCACCATGCTTCCCCCGCCAGGAGCTCCAAACAGATCCCACTCAACCACTGAGGTTCTATTCACCATCTCCGTGTAATCATATATACATAGTACCACTATCATTGATCATATTTCTTTCCTTAACCCCACTTCAAAGATCATTTCCTTCGACGACGTTCTACCTTCCACCTCGGGTGGAAAATGCACTATGTTCATAAACTTAGCTGCATACTCCGTCACAGACATAATCTCTTGTTTCAAAATGAATAAATCAGTCATATGCTGAATTATAAATGTATGTGGGTACAATTGTTTGTTAAAAAATTCCACTATACCTTCCCATGTCATACCCTAGTCTGTCCCAGCTTGGACTACTATCTCCCACCATAGAAGAGAAAGATCATCCAACATATATGTGGTCAACTTCACTTTCAGCTCTACCGGCGTTCTTACGAACTCAAAGATCTTGTTCTTTCTATTCAACCATGCTTCTATCCTTTCTGGCTCTAAGCCACCCCTGAAGATGGGTGGATTCTTCTTTTGAAACTAAACTGCATGATCCACATGCCTTGGTTCATCCACTATATTTCCACTTCCCACAGCTTGTAAATCTTGCACAATACTTTGCACTAGCTGCTGGTTCACCTGATGCTCAGGTGCAACCACATTCTTAGCAGTCTCCTCCAGTTGTTCTCTATAACGCCTACCCGGTGCCATTTCTATCAACAGAAAATAATAAACCATGAGTCTCACTTCCATAGACCTCACGAAATCCCATTTCAAATCACATTAAACAACACTATTAGAACAAGTCTTTCCACCTGTTCACATTTTTCCTCATGTTCCATGTTTCACCATTTTGAAAACCAAACCATTTTCGAAATACAAATTTATCCATATTACAATTTCACATATTCATATCACATCATAAATCATTATACCCCAATTAAATATGCATCCTAGAGGGAAGTCATTTCTACCATGCATGTCATGCTCATCTCATTGGCTAAACCCACGACAATGAGATTTCCAATGACTATAAGTGTCTCCAAAACACTTACATACCCAACTCCCTGGTAACTTGATTTTCAGTAGAAAAGGGTTACCTACAGCCTTTTATGCTATACATTCAAAGTTCCGACATTCCTACACCTTGCTACTATCCCGACTCATGGAGTATACCACAATGAATGTCAACACCAAATCCAAGAATCAACTCCAAAGGGCTGAATAAACTAATACCACGTGTAACAACCCGCCCCTACCTCATTGTATTGAGGAGACGGTGAGGGATACATGGCCTTAAGAGATGTTCCCAGGACGCCCAAGGATGGAAATAAATGCTGAGGGATTCAAGATCAAGTTGGGGGACCACTAGTTCAAACCAACTGGAGTCAAGAGAGAAGCAACCTACCTTTAGGGTTCCCGAGAAAATTACCCACAAACAACTGCACCTCCAATCCGGCGAACACACCACTGAAACCTCTCTAAATCACCTTATCTAACCATTATAAGCCATAAAATTAACATACAAGGCAACCCCATAACTAAATATACACACTACAGGTGTAGATCAAGAAAACCAAGAAATAGAGGGATGTAGATCTAAAGGAAAAAAAATAAAACCAAGAGGAGAGACTTACCTTGGAGAAACCACCTTGAATCTACCTTGAAACCCCTTCAAAATCCTTCCAAACCGAGTGGGAGAGCACCCCTAACCCCTGAGAACCCAAAATACCGAGTGAGGATCTAGTGGGAGGAGAGTTGGAGAGGAATGAGGCAATCCTGAGTGAGCCCAGAACTTATAACCCTAAATTTAAGTGGCCGCATGGTCAGTTCTCACTGTTTGGAAAACCGTGCGCTAACCATGCATATGCCACTGCCTTAAGAGCCATGGTTCGTACAGTTTTCTCACATGGTTTGGAAAACTGTACGCAGGCCATGCGAGGCCTACTATCTCAAGAACAAGGGTCTTCACAGTTTCCTTGGGAACCCGCACGGTTTCCACTAACCATGCTCAAACTGTGCACCACTTTAAATCCCTCCAAACTCATCCAAAACCATTCCAAACTCTCCCAATCGCTTCCCGAATCATCCCATGCACTTTAAACTCATAAATATTCATAAAAAATGACACATAACAGAAACTGAGTGTGCTAAAATATGATATGTAAAATCCATTCCATGTAATAGTCACACCCCTCTTCCAGCTCAATGATCAGTTTCTAGGTGATATAAAAAATTATATATAACCAAAGAGATGCTACCTACTACCCACTAATATGTTTGGGTCTCGGTCAAGCTCAGTGATATAGGTCCAAGCCCCTAATATATATAGTGTCTATTGAAATTTACCAAGGAACACTCACTTTTATATGAAATTAACATCCCTATTTATTGGAGACTATTTTTTTTAGAATTATCTTTCTTTTAATTTCATTACCGTTTATAACTATTCTAATTTAATGTTTGACTAATATATATCAACACATCCAATTAATATGGTCCCAAAATCCTTATAAATTGATTTGTATAGTCTAGTAAATTCTAATGATTTATTTATCAATGCCCAAAATGAGATTTTAGAATAATTCATGTACATTTAAATCCTATAAAAAAATTTCTCCTTCCAATGCACAAAGTGTGGAAACATATAATAACATAATTCATGTCATAAAAATCCTATATGGTCAAAAAAATTATTCATTTTCAGGATTCCTATCCATACTGGTAAAAGGATAATATATAAACACCCATCATAATAGTAACATCACTCATCATGTGAATAACCCAATAGTGGAATAAAATCAACTATAATAAGAAGGATACAAAACAATAAGTCCCAAACTTGGTAATATGGCCTTTCAATGTAAATGGGTTAGCTACTCTTAGGTACAACCCATTACCAATATCTGGTACATATCTAAACTAGTTTTTAATATTCCCAAATTTCATGAAAAAGTAAAAGTGATTCCTTAATACCACATTGTGAGATCCCTAATCAGATTCCACTGAATGGTGCCTCTATTTGGTGGTCCACATGGCCTCATTTATGACACCCTATGTTCCAGATACTTTAGATGACTACCGATGGTGGAATGTGGTACAATGGGTAGACTATACCATCATGATTAGAGTATCATATATATAAATTATGGAATAATAATAGACAACGAATAGCTAAAGGTAAATAAAAAAATGAGGATAAATAACTATAATGAAGTATTAAAAACAATGATGATATATCATTTGTATAAAAAATGAATAGGAAATTATTATTTAAAATATTTATATAAAAAGAGAAAAAGGCCAGAACACTATCTCCAAAAGCATCACAATCCACAACTCGGTCTTATTATTCCTTTATCCAATTTTATAACAATATGAATTATCTGACAGTGGTAACTTTCCCATGACCCTACCAGCATCCACATAATCATCCCATGTACCACTGGAGACCAAGAAAGGGTGTGAGATGAACTCAATATCCCACCACTAACGGTGTCTAAAAATACCCTATATTTCGTATACAATGATAGTGTGTATATATATAAAATATATATAGTCATAAATGTTGTAAAGGGGTTGGATCTGGTTATTGTATGACACCACGTTGATAGTACCTCATTTAGCCAAAGTTGTATAACATCTGAACATGTAAACAAGTGTATAGACATATATGGTTTGTATACCTAGAAATGTCTATAGTCTTATCTGTGGCTACTGCTACTATTCTAAACCCAAGGTGTAACTTATGCATCCATGGGTTATAGAATATGTCTCATGAGTATCAAGGGATTCTATTCCTAGCATCACATGAATAAGGGATTCCATGTAGAGTATCATAGTAGTATTTTCACTATGTCGAAATCATAGTTGTATGGTCACCAAGTATAGTAACATATAAACTAAGTACCGATACTTGAATCATATCTCAAGTCTTACCGTGCCCAAATTATAAGAATAAGTGTCCCCATGCCCATATCAATTTATAGGGACTCCAGGTCTCTATCACGTTATTAGGATTCCATGGTCGAGCATCATCATATATGGACCCAATGCCAATTTTCCATTATATAAGGATTTCATGCCCCTATGTCATCATATAGGTATTCCGTGATCGTATTATAGTATATAGACGCGGTGGCTATATCATAATTGTAGTATAAGGGACACAATGCAGGTATCAGAATGAAAAAGGGTTTTTTTCCCATTTATAATAATTAACAAGTGTGTTTATTCCCACGCATCATAACATTGAAATGTAGTCATTTTATTTAATAATATCCAATAAATATTTCATACATCAAAATATTTTCACATAAACTAGGGAATTACTATTGTTTTATTTAATATAGTTGATGTTGAAATGCCACAAACCATCAACACAATTCATTTTAAACATTGTCACAAAGGGGACATTATAAAAACAAATAAAAAATGGTTTTGTTATTAATTAATTATATAATCAAGGGAAATTTAATGAGTACACCTTGAAGAGGTGGAAACAAAAAATGGGGGCCTATACCAATATTAATTAATGAATTGTAGGATAATTTTACCAAGGATATTCAATTAATAATTTTTTAAATATTTGAAGGAAAACAAGAGAGTTATGGATGTTTGGCATATAATTCATATTATAATACATCCTGAAATGAACATATAATTACTAGAACACCTAAAATATGACTATAGAGGATGAATCACCCAGTATTAGAATTTGGATTGGTCTACAATAAGAGAAAACCAAAAAAATGAAATAATTCTTTGAAAATAGGCCAAAATATCTTGCACCAAAATAAATCTATCATGTGTCATTCATATGATGAAATTTTCAACATGAAGAAAAATTATAACATAATGCAAAAAATGAATCAAAAATAGATATGATTATTTATATATAAGGTTGTTATAATATAATGTAGATTGATAAAATATCAATCTAAAAATTGTGTATAATTTAGGTTTCTATTTACTAGAATGGGAAAATAAGAATATTGTTGAAAAGTATAACATTGAATAGGGAAACGATAATTTTCCCAAATATACATGGTCATGTAGTTTTCTTCAACTATTGGAAAAACCATGCACTAACCATTCATGGATCATTTTCTAAGGATGGACCCTACACGGTTTGGTTGCATGGTCTAAGAAAAACAGCAACAACTGTTCCATTATCCTTTGTGAAAAAGTGTCATATGTTATTCATGAGCAAGTAGTCCTAGGTGCATGTTATGGGAAAACTATGCCCCCTAATATTTCCTTTGATATTTCCCATAGAAATAGGAGAATCCATGGTGGATGGGCTGTATGGTTTCCACTAACCATGTCTCCCATTTATTTCTCCCAATACATGATAATCTGGGCTCCAAACAATCCCCCACCACCCATGTTTACACACATATTTACCTCCTACAAATCATTTATATTTGTCAGAAAATAATAATGTCATTATTTTCAATATTCTCAAAATTTATTTATAATATGAAATCCACATTATAGACCATCTTTTCTATTAGATAAGAAGATAATTTATTCCTTGTTCGTATGTGAGACCTACCATCTCCACATAGTGATACTATTCTTTTTTAAACAACATATTTTATAGATAAGAATCACGGTGGGTTTAATTTTTATAAATCATAATTATAAAATAATAATAATTATTTACTAATAATATATTATATATCTTCTGACCTTCAAAACTATTAGAATATGATAATTTCACTCATGAATTCTTGTGGACTACCACCTCCACGAAGAGATGTGATTCATTTTTTATATATTTTATATAGATGGTAATTAGGACAACTATGATGAATATATATGATATAAATTATATATTAATTATTATGGAATGGTGAATTATAGATACCCTATATTTTTACACATATTATTACATGATTTTAAGCATAATTTCCTATTAAATTCAAATCACGGATGAAAAATCCTATTGTCTTTTGAGAATAGGAAAATAATTAGAAAACGTTAAACTAGAAAAAAAAATATTTTTACCAATCTTTATAATGATTTCCTAACTAATATTTAGATATTATAATTGCATCAGATAACCTGGGGGATACAATGACAATATAGTTGATTTGAAAATCCCAGTAAGGGGATAAATATGGGTAATAAGCATATCATATGAGTTAAAAGACATAAAATGATAACATAAAAGACATGGATCCTGAATAAAAATTTAGATGAATAATATATAGAACAAAAATCAAATGATCATGGAAATATAGTAATGTGTAAGGAACATATATAACGACATAAACAAGAGTCCGTTATATCTTCCAAGATCGTATCACATGGTGGGTGGAGTCCCATAATGGATTAGGTTTACATCTTAATACCATACATAGAATATGCATAATGTTTATGCATGGAAGAAATTGGGTTTCATTATCATGTGATAATTCATGAAAAAAGCGCATATCATGATCGTATCAATGAAAGAGGGTATTATATTAATCATAGACAATAATAAATTAGAAATAATAATATATCATTAATTTTTATGTCTAAAAAACGTGAAAACATGAAAAATTGATTTAAGGAAACATTATAAATTTATAACATTAGTGCGATTTTATGGAAAATATGACGGAATCCTTTAAGAGGATAAAGGCATAATTATTTCTATAAAAACAAAAACGAAATAGTATATATTTTATGATAAAATTCGTGATTTAAAATAAATGGGTTACTTAAAACATTTTATTCACATTAATAGGGGTAAGATACAAAAGATTTACCTTTAATTGGGATTTCTTGTCAAGAGGAATTGAGAATGGAGACTTTTCAAATCATGTATTTCCTATAAAATATTGATGAATTGATCTATATATATATATATATTAAAATTTGGAAAATTTTTAATGAATATAGGATATTTATATATGATTAATGTATAGATAAATTGAGGTTAGGAGAGAAAATTGAACCCACAAGAAATATGGATGTTTTTAGATTTCTCTTACCTTGTGTCCCAAATCATTCTTAACATTCTCTTAATGTCCTATATAATAAAATTAGATACATTAAATACATAACTCAGAAACTCTTAAACATATATATAAATTTTAATTATTATAATTTTATTTTGTTAATTTCTAGTCATTTTAATTAGTTATAAAGTTCATGTTCTTTGTTTGAAGAGTGTTCATTTCATGGTTTCAGCGTCAGTTCACTTGTGTATAATTATGGATGTTATTTTAAAATGGATATTCTAGTACAGAAGTGAAATGAAATGTTATTCATGAACTTCTATAATTTTAAATTTTCCCATAAAAAAGTATTTTTTGACAAGAGGGTGATTCATTTCATAAAATAGTAACGATAAATGGTTCGTTTAATTTAGATATTTTTTCTTCCATAAAAAATTAGTTACATTTTTCTAATATTATTACTATATATTATTTAGAGGACATGAAATAAGTTATAAAACACACACAAAGATATATATATTAAAATCATATATGAACATAATAATAGTTCTATGACCATCCTTGAAGAAGGTATTAAAAAAATCATTATCCATTGAGATAGTTAACTGCCACAATTTGTATAATGGTTTGATTTCTCTGAATAAGAAGATATGTGAAAATGGATGGATCAAACATATTCCATTAGAAATATAAATTTATGTTATTTGCATGATACTATAGTTATTATTATTTTATTAATTAATGAGGTGAGTTGAAGTAAGAAATATAAAATAAATTAAAATAGTTAGTTTGAGAATGCTACCTTTTTAATATATCCTCCTTGAACGACCCATTAGGAAATGAGGAGTTAGTATTTTGGTTAGACTAAAAGCTCCTTGGTGAGCGTATAGTGGTAAGGATAGGTGTTATTAGATATTTTATTCATATTCGAGGCTTATAATTTGTGAGGGAAAGGGGTTTTGTGTGTGTTTGGGGGGGTGGGGTGGGTATTTATATGGTGAGGATAGAAGAGTATTTATAATATTATATTCATCTGCTCATATTTTTCATAAATTATATCATTTATTTAATTATTGTAAAAATATGTGGTAATTATTTCTTTTGATTTTGATACAATTATTTCTTACATTAACCATGACTCAATATTTGAGGTATTTGGATTATAATGGTAAATACCATAAATTACATAATTTAACTATTCACAAAAATTCAACTATTTTAGAAAAATAAAAAATAAATGAAACAATTTTTCAACATTTATAATTTTAAAATGGTATCCATTTTATGAAAATAATTTTATAACTACGAAAAGGTTTATTTAATAAAATCATAATTTATCCGAAAAATACTGACTTTAATATTATAATCTGTTATATGACCATTTGAAACATTATTTATGGTCTCTTAAAATTATATTAGCACTATATGAATTTTTTAATTAAATGATTAATACATTTCAGGTAAAATAATATTTTAAATAATTTTGTCCATTAGTAAACATAAAATCATACATTTCCATTTTACAAAAAATACAAACACATAATTTATCATTTTTAAACAATTTCATTACTTACACCATAAATTTATCCTATTGTCAATTTATTAGATACTTAATGATTATTTTACATTTCCATAGGTGAGGATACTATTCTAATAGTTAGAATAATATTCGTAATGGCCTGGTTTCTGTTGAAACTATCGGGTCCCTATTCCAACGATAAGATTATTATTATAGAAGTTATGTTGTTAATGGTAATATGGGTTCCATACTTCATATAATTTGTTATTATTAAATTTATTATTCATTAAAATATATTTTATCTAATGGATATATATAATTTTATCATCAAATTCAATATTATAGTATGAAAATTATGTTTTATCTCTATAGATTTTTTTGTGACTACAGTCATTCTGGTGGATCAAGTTGATCCAAATTATCCTTTTCATATTCTATTATTTAATTTTTATTTTACCACTATAATATTTGGAATACTATTTGTCTAATTAGGTGACTAATGTATTATTCATTATTTATGATAATATTATCTTGTGGGTTTATATATTCCATATATGAGCTTTATACTACCTAAAATAACTTTTATAATGGAAATTTTGATGAGAAAAATAATGGGTCATTAGATTCTTCCCCCATTATAAAATTTCACCCAAAAAGATTCATTTTACAAAATAAAGTTAAAAAATTTGATGGTTTTATTCTTTCATGTCTTCTTCTAGTTCCCATGTTTCTTCTTAATATTTATGGTTCCTCCATAGTATATTTTCCTAGTGAGTAGACTTTCTAAACATAACATTATCTCTATTGTCCAATATATTCACCATCTACTCCTCATGAGAGAGAGAATTGAATTGAAATACCACCTATGAATTTAGTACATATGAGGGATATGTTATGTACTTCCCCAATAGGGATACTTGGAATATATCTTGTACTTGATACATGGTTGATGGAAGTGCTAATTGATAGGACATAGATCTGACATAATAAAGAATCCTAAATGAGCCTATGTACCTAGGATATAGTTTTCCATTCATCCCAAATCGCATGAATCACTTCACATAGTTATGTAGAGGAGTACCTTATCTTTAACCTCAAACTCATGGTCCAATCAATTTTTATGTTCATAGAAATTATATCGAATTTGGGAATCCGTTATGTGTTGTAGAAATGTATTCACTTTTTCTATCATTTTCTCACCCATTTGATGTCCCAGAATCCTATGTTCACCAAATTCATCCTAATATGTTGGCATTCTACATAATTTCACATGAAGGTATTCATATAGAGCCTCTTTTATGCTTGTCTGGAAATTATTATTGTAAGATAATTTTATTAGATTAAGATATTGGTCACATCTTCATTTTAAGTCCATCAAGCATGCTATCAACATATCATTCAATTTATAAATGGTATTCTTATACTAGCCATTGGTTTGATAGTGATAAGACATACTAAATTTCATATCATGGTTTAGGAAATATAGGATACATTGTTATGATATGGGGGCAAATCTAATATCTCAATCAAATATAATTTATGATGGTACACCATATAGGTTCACCACTTCTCTTGTGTATATTCATGAGATTTTATCATTTGAGAAATAATATAAAATTGTAATGAAGTGAGTAGTATTTGTAAGATGATCCATAACAACCCATACAATTATTACTTTTGGTTTTATTTGGATGTCTAGTGATAAAGCACATAGTGATAGTTTTCCATTTAAATGTATGTATGGGTAATGGTTCATCATCCACATAGAAACTTTCCTCTCATCCTTCACTTGCAAACATACAAGGCCCGTTGATGTACATTCTAAGATATCACTCTTCATATTGTCCCACCTATAATTCCTTTGATGAACATGATACATATTTTTACTCCCTATGTGGATGGAGAAGGTTAATCCATATACATCATTCAAAATCTCCCTCTTTATATCTGGAATTTATGGTACACATAGACATGAATAAAATATTATGAATACATCATCATTAATTTTGATATCTAATGATTTCCCATTTACTATAGCATCCACCTTCTTCTGAGTTTCCACAACATCTCTTTGATTATTCATTATAGTCTATAAATGGGATGTCGTAGAAATCATTAATGAATATATTTATTATTTTCCTTCCATTATTATTCCCTATTTTCATACTTTTAATGTAAAATATGAGTAAATACTTTTCAATTCTTAGCATTAATAATGTTACATGATCTTTTCTTCTTAAATAAGTTTCCATATGATTTGATTTTTTAGGATGGTAGTGGATTGGTAATTCATAATCCTTAATGATATATAACCATCTTCAACGGTGAATTTTAAGCTCCTTTAATGTGAATATATATTTGAGGTTCTTATTATCAGTATATATCCACCTATTTCATCCAGATATATAATGTCTCCATAGTTTCAAAGAAGGGATCACACCATTAAACTCTAGATCTTCTATGGGATAGTTTTTCTCATGAAATATCAATACATTTGTGTAATATAATACCACTTTATAATTTTTAATTAATTCCCAACATAATCCCTTCATTGATGCATCACTGTATACCACAATGATTTTCCCACTTGTGGGTCTTTTTATACGAATGTAGTGAAAAGAATCTTCTTCAGTTATATGAAGCAGTCTTCCCATTCACTATTTTAGAAAAATTATTTCCACCTTTCAACTCAACTTGGTTAGAGGGATTGATAATCACAATAGGTTCCACAAAAATCCTTCTTAATACCAAGCTAGTTCAGGAAAACTATTGATCTCCATTACAAATTCTAGACTAGGCCACTCCTCAATTTCTGTTATCTTATAAGGGTATACAGATATACTATTGTGGGTAATAACATTCCCAATGAATGAATAACACTCCATCAATAACTCATAATTACTATACATTCAATAGATTTTATCCTCATTTAATTTTTTTATCATATTACTCAAATTCTCTTCATCCACCTCCTTTCTCTTAGAGTATATCAGAATGTTGTCTAAATTAATATATAATTTTTATATGGTATTATATAAGGATACTATTTTTTATGTACATAAATATTTTTGGGGAATTAGTGAGTCCTAAGTATATCACTATGTACCTGTTGTGTCTATAGCTAATTTTAATGGTTTCATTGGGAAAATCATCCTTTTCCAGCTTTTATTGGTGATATCCGACATAAATTCAACCATATATAAATACTTTACCACTTATAGTTGATTGAACATACCTAAAATCCATGATATGGTATAATTGACCATTATCATGAATTTCTTGAGCTGAAAAGAATTAATGTATAGGAACATTAATCCACTATTCGTCATGACAATGAGGACCAACACACCCCATAGTGAAGCACTCAGGATTATAAAAACCTTATCTATATTATCTTGTAACTTCTTCAACATTTATTCCTACTAAATGGTGGCTATCTTCTAGGGATAATTAGATATGGAATGAGATCCCTGTATATTTTCTATTGAGTATTAAAACTCTTAGTCTTGAGGAACACTAGGTAAGACGTCACGGAAAAAATTGATGTAGTTTTAATAA
This sequence comes from Viscum album, assembly GCA_963277665.1. NCBI lineage: Eukaryota > Viridiplantae > Streptophyta > Magnoliopsida > Santalales > Viscaceae > Viscum > Viscum album. The sequence continues at coordinate 854,333,383 of OY728160.1, forward strand.
TGGTGATGTTTCAAGCATGATATTTTCATTAGTCTCAATCACTGGAGTTAGATATTATTTATTTGTATGTTAATAATATCCTTTCTATATATAACGATTTTAATGGATATTTATCATACACATTAAAAATGGATAAATTCATAGGATGCCTCTGGATGTGAAGAATGTCCTATCTTTCCCGATAGTTGATGTCGGATTTATATAAATGCATCCAACTCATGCCCAAAATATCATCAAACTAAAAAATGAATTAATATGAGATATTATGGTAGGTTTTTTCCACAAAAATTTATTGGGCATGCGTTTTGTACTTTTGATACAATATATCCCATATTTTTTATTCTTAGAGATAACTAAAACTCAATATCCCGAGTTGGTGTTGGAATAGTTCTACTAGCCTTAAAAGATATGAATGAATGTGTTGAACAAGAATAAAAAACTTATCTTTTTTCTTGAATGAATCACATGTGTGCTTTTTTCCACTTCATTGTCTGGATACACCATAGCTGAAGTGATAGAATATTCCCATCAATGATGCCTCGGAGATTGTTGTCATTGGTTTCCTTTTACAAACCTTGGATTAGAGAATGTGATAGCATATTGGTCGTGTTCCTTATAGTTGAAATACTATACTATAGGATATGTTTTAATCTGATCCTTCTTCATTCTTCCTCATGGGTGGGATTCATCATATCCATTCAGTAATGATGATCATCGAGACCCTCTTTTCCTCATTTTAATAATATTCTTGTATACTTTGGAATGTTTCCTAGATTCTTCATTAGAGAAATTTGAGATGTGGGATGTCTAATATTCATGAATCCAAGAAAATTATCTTCCTGATAGTACCATATCAAACACCATTTTCACTATAAATCTCTGGTCCCATAGGACCACTAGGAGTTTCTAATCTCAATCTCAACCTTAAGGGAACAACTAACAATATCCTCATAGCTATAAATTATCAAATAACCAAATATTTTCATTAAGTTGGATTATACCCACTAAATAATAAATCCACCATCCATTACATGTTCATGATGAATGAAGTGGAATTCCATTAAATAATTTTAATGTTTTCTTCATAGAATATAATAGAATAATATTATTTTTACTTAAATCCATGGCAATTACTCTCAATATTCTGATGGAATTATTAGTGAAAATACATATTTAATATTTTTCACCAATACTTATCATTCACAAGAATCAATTATCTCTATAGATTTTGAGTTCATGGTTATTTTCCACCAATTATTAGCTTCAACATCAAAACGATAGACCACTAACATGACTTTCGCTTCTTCTGATCAATGGAGGGAAATGGGTATCTTCTCAATGGAGTTAATCCAATGTTCCTCAATGATGGGATCAAGAGATAAACTAAATAAAAGAGTCCATTTTCACATATTAGATTCTACCATGTATTTATCTTTAATTGGGGAAATATTGTCTTCCACATGATTCATTTTATTATTCATAACTTGATATATTTGAGCCAGTACTATCAAGAAGTTTTCAGTACTCATTCCCTTCAGGTTTGGCATCTCGGTAAAGAAATTATCACATTTCCTACCATATTAGTTGCTATCGTGGGATATCATATTTCCATACATTAACTAATAAAATTCCAAACTAAAATTAGAGGGATTGAATACATATCTAGTGAATATATAATAAAATAAACTATGTACATAGAGGGAATAACTTATAAACAAAAAATATTTCCCAACTTATGATTTTCTTTGTTAAATATTGGTTATCCATGAATATTGAAAAATCCCTACATTTCATAAAAATGTTTTATTGTCCTAATACCAAAAAATAACTTGACCACTCAGTGATACAAACTATAGGGATCTTATCCTTTTACACGTATTATTACAAGATTTTATGAATAATAGTAAATTAAATACAATTCAAGGATGAAAAAAACTAGTGTATTTGAGAAGTACATACCTAGTAAGAAATCATGACCCTTAAATAAAGAATTTTTTTTATTAATCTGTATATTGAGATCCAAAGTATCTTTTAGATCCTATAATTCTATAGGATAACCTATAAAATATTTAGACAAAATGGGTGTGCTAAAAAGACTAGTAAGGGAATAAACATGGAATGAAGCATAGAACATGAGTAAGAATACCTAAAATGATATCATAAAATGAATCTAAATTGAATAATATTTTTCATTAAGAAAATTTAGATCATGTAATCACAATAATATGGTAATATATGAATGTAGAAGTAACATATATCAAGACATAAACACCAGTGAAGGCTAACTTCCAAGATGATATAACATAATGGACAAATTTTTATAATGGATTATGTTTACTCCGTTATCACATACATAATGTCTCTTGAGACAAAAAATTACCCGATTAATTAGATTGTTATCTTGGAACAACCATTATCACATAAAAATATCTAGGTGTTCCCCATAATGTAATGAAACATAAAGAATACCCATAAAGGATACATAGGGAAGGAAATTAGTTTTGTAATCATGTACTAAGGGATAACCAAAGAGTTTATCATAATGTTATCCATAAATTAAGATATTAAATAATTATTGGAAAATAATAATGTTAAAATAATAAAATATCACAAATAAGGATGTCTAATAATGTGGAAACATGAAATAGAGTGTTTGGGAAATAATAGAAATTTACCACTTTAGTGAGACGTGAAAGAAAAAAATATAGATTTCATAAAGAGGATTAATGAATAATTAGTTCCATAAAAAATTAACTAAAATAGATTTAATGATAAAATTATTTATTTTAGACTATATTGGTGGATTAAAAAATTTATGGACTATAATTGAAAATTAGTAAGAAATAGATAAGTTCCATTTAAACTGATTATCTTATAATTTGGAATTGAGAAGGGAGACATTTTAAAACATAAAATAATGATTAATTGAGCTCAATATATATGTGTATGGAACATTTATAGAGAATATATGGAATTATATTTGATTAATGGATATATTAGTTGAGATAAAGAGACTGAAAACCTAACCCAAAGAAAATATGAAGGTTTCGAGAGATCCCTTTCCTTATATCTGAAATCATTTTTCACTTTCACTAAATACCCATGATAATAAAATTTTATTTATTAATTACTTAATTACTATCATATTACACATAAATTTTATTTATTATATTTTTTATGCTCATTTATAGCAATTATGATGAGTTATAATTTTCAATGTTTTTGTTCCGAAAGTATTCATTTCAAGTTTTTGTGTCCAAATCACTTTTGTATAATTATGAATGTTATTTTAAAATAGAATAAATACTCTAGATTTCCTATGAAATGGTATTAATAAAATTGTATACTTTTATATCTTTAAAAATATTATTCTATTTTTTTACATTATAATGAAATTTTTTATAAAACCTTATTGTTAAATAATTTTTTTATATTGGCTGTTTTTCCGAGCATCAAAAATTAGTTTCATTTTATTTAATATTATGTCTATAAATGTGTTAATGAACATAAAATAAGATATTATATATTACTTAAAATCAAATTAAACCATAATAATAGTTTTCCAACCACAATTGAAGGCAGTAGAGGAAGAAAAAATTTATTATTCAAGGATATCGTTAAGCTCTTTAATTTGAAAAACGGTCTAGTTTCATTAAATAAGAGTATATGAGAAAATTGATGGATTTAATAAATTTTATTTCTAATAAAAAATTATTTTATATGCAAAAAAACAAAATTTTTTATTCTTTGATGGTTGAATATGGTGAGGTGAAGGTAGAAAAAGAAAAGAAACTAAAGAGGTAGTTTGGGAATGTTACCTCAAGAATATCTCCTCATTGAAGGATCCCTCAATGAAATTGGAATTGGTATTTTGGTGATAAAAGTAGATCATAGTTTTTGATAGAGTGGTAAAAAGATGTTTTGTAAATTCATTAGTAATATTCCTGGATTAGAAGGTCTGAGGGGAAGGGGATTTCAGAAGCCGTATTTAAAGGTGGAGGAGAGGGGATTTTTTTTAATCATTATATTCATTTTATTATTATTTTTGCCTCAAGTATATCAATAATACATATTAATTTGACTATATATAATAAATGGTACATTTCAATATGTGATAATTGGCTCCCTCATCATCTATGACCCAAAATCTCTTGTATTTTGTCTTAAAATGTTAAATAAAATAAATTATGGTATTTCACTTTTCACAAAACAGTTAACTATTTTGAAAAAATATTAAAATTTAACTCTACCCATTTTTATAGGTGTAGATTTAAAATATGGAATTTATTTTATGAAAATTATTCCCTATGTATAATAAATTTAATTTTTATATAAAATATCCATTTTTTAAAAAGCAAAACACTGATTTCCATATTATAGTCTTTTTTATGACGCATTGAAACATTATTCATGGTATCAAAAATTTATCTTACCATTATAATAAAATGTGTTATTAATTTCTGAATCCACTTCATGTACATAAATTTTCATTTAAATCATTATATTCATTATAAAATTGAAAATAAAATGATTACGTTTTACAAAAATTTGAACACTTATTTTATAATTTTGAAAATATTTATTAACATGTATCATAAATTTATAATATTTTAATTTTATTGGATTTGTAACTATTATTATACATTCCCATAGGTGATATTACTATTCTAACCATCAAAGAATTATATTTAATGGCCAAATTATTATTCTAACATCCATGTACTATTCCAATGATAAGACTACTATTCCAATGTTCAGATTTTTAACTATCATATTTATTCCTTTCTTCTAGAAAAAACCTCTTATTACATTCATTTTTAATTTTACTTTTTTTATATATATGTAAAATTTCATCTTCAAATTGAATATTATATTAATAAAAATAGGTTTTATTTCAATATATAAGTTTGTGAGTGCAGTAATTCTGGTGGATTCAGGAGATTCAAATTATCATCTTATTATTCTATTACATTATATGTATTAACCATATTTAATATTTGGAATAATTATTTGTTTATTATATTACAAATGTTTTATTCTTCATTTATGTGAATAATATTTTTTTGGTTTCTCTATCTGATTTATGTACATTATACTACCTGATGTAATTATTAGAAAGGAAATTTAATATAACAATTATTTACCTTTATTTATTTCCATACATCAATAAAGTGAATAAAATGTTCATGTGTAAGTACATCTTACTATCTCCACAAACAATTAATTTTTATATCTCTTATTTTTATGAATGATTATAAATATTTATATAATGAATATATATTATGTTTATACTGAGATTATACTCTTTTAAATGATGGTACTCTAATAAAAGTATAACTATTAGGGATATGGAAATGAAACAAGTTATAAAAATAAGCAGTTATCACCCCGAACAATAATTTTTATAAAACATTATTAATAAAAGGGTTATAAAATGTTATAATTAAATAATAATGGTTTGATATATATATGGTTATGTAATAAATGTTTTATAATTCCACATTTGTTATATAAGAAGTTTGAACGTGAAATTCGAAATTTGTGACTTGATGTAGGGGATTTTTAACTCACTTTTATCTTTGTGGGACATATGTCTTTAACAATTCTAGGTCATATTATTTTGTATATAATGCCCATGATTTTATTTAATATTAAATTTAATTAATATTATGAGGATTTACATACCTATATATGTTTATTTCTTTCATGGGACTTATGATTCATAATTTACCAATGTGTCAAGGATTTATTTCACAATATCATCATTATTACTATATTATTAAGGTTCTACTATATTTTGGTAAATAATTCTCTTCCATGTCCTTTTGTTATAAAAATGTTTGAAAATGATTTTAATATTCATTAAAAGTGGTTTAAGTTCATTTTATCAAAGTTTTACTTTTTATAAAATGGTATTAATGTAATATTTTTGTCATTTTTTAAATTTGGTTCTTTGTGAGTCTTCTAAAAAAATATAGATGGAATATTTAATTAACATAAAAAAAATATTTTCCCACTATTTAGATATCATAATTAATTGAATAATATTTTACAACATTACATGTTTATTTTCATAGAAATTGTTTTCATTTAATCACACATAGTTGTTTTTAAAGATATGTTATTTAAAAATACCAATGTTATTTTCCTTAAAAAAAATTCCAAGTGACCCTTAAAATTAATTTTCAATATCTGATGACATCATTTGATGTCACTTATAATTTACATATGGTTGTTTCTTGGATTCATCCCCTATTCTTTCATAGGATGGTATATGTTTATGATAAAAATATGAAATGTTTATGAAACCTATTTCTTTTTATAAATTTTGATATAATGAATGATTTTTGATGTCATGTAATATATAAAAATGGTTTTCATTATGTTACTGGTGTGACCAATATATCCCACCAATGTATTAGGTGAAGTATTATATATCATGAGATTTTTATGGGAAAACATTTGATGTGAATGATTAGTTATCGGAAAAAAGTCAAATTATTTGATCCTTCATGGTAAATAAGTCCATATGATTGATTTGTTATGAGAAAAAATATTTTGTTCTTTATTCACTATGAGAAAAAGGTGTTGCTTCATGATCTGATGGTCTTGGTAGTTGACCTTGACATATGAAATGATATATATACTTATGATAATTTCGCAAACATCTATGACATGAAATTATGGATTATGATTGAGTTATGATGAATTCTCAATCTTATTATTCATATATATCAAAATGTTAATGTTTTACGACATTACTCATATTGATGATATTTTTGAGATTCGGAGTGAACTTTTTATGTTATTGTTGAGATCTCACAACCTTATGGTTGTCTCATTTTTTTCATATGATCATCGATTTATATTTCTAGACATATCTTTTACTAAACATCTTAGCTCTCCCTTAACTATGTTTTCATTCCCCATTTTATGATGAATGTTTTTTGTAATATATGCATATCAAGAATACCATAAGAGATGATAGTTATGGTAGGTGTTGATGTTATTTCATAAAAATATATGATTGAAATCTAATCCCCTTCTACACTAAACTTATATTGTCTTGGGGTGTTTTTTCAACAATGTATTCAATATTAATCTAATAGGATGTACTATTTATGAATGAAAATATTGGATCATTATTGCTATAATTAGAGCACGTGTTTAAACAAAAAATGAATAATTGGGTTACCAATATTTAATGGGAACACAAGCGATATTTTTTAGTATTGGATAACATCATAATGTTTGGGTTAGGAATATTTTTTCTGATTTTATAAAAACTTAAATCCTTATATTGATACAACAAGTGGATGTGTTATTGGCACTATTGTACCATGGAAAACTAAAATTGAGAATTTTGTATTATAATAGACTGGATCATAAAAAGGTACAAGACAACACAACCAACTGTACACCTATTCGACACTCCCAAGGGATATGATTTGGGTTAATCCAGATTTTCTTTATGAACAACTATAAAGGATTTTAATGTATTTTAATCATGGGTTACCTTGGATAAATTTAATTTTTCATATAAAGGAAAAAAGGTGTCATGATTTAAAAATTATATATATGATCATATATTCTCCATATATGATTATGGTTTCTAAAACTATGATTTTAGTTTTTGATATTTCCTAGAACTAGGAGGATTCAAGTAAATGGTAAATGTTATTTAAAATGGAAAGATTTCCCACTTATGAAACCAAATGTTACATGAGAAAGAATAAGAAACATTATTATTATGGATAATTATAAATTTGATAATAGGATTAATATTCTCAATTTTTTTGAGTTCTCTAACACACCAAGAAAGATGGAAAATGATATTGATTATGACCATAGAATAATGAATATTTACTTATCATCATGTCATGTATTGGTGGAGAATCATGGAAGAGAATGCCTCAAAGGAAGACGATTATTATTATAATTTTTTTGAAAATAAAAAGATTTAGATAGTAATTTCATCAAAAAAGACAATGGATTGATTAACACAATTGATGGGAATAATGGTTTTGATATGGTATTTTCAATATTTGAATGTTTCAAATGTATAAATTATGGTCATTATTCAAATAGTTGTCCTAGGGGTAAATATAAAGAAAAGAACCATGAATTTTGTACATTTAATGGTTTAAAAAATCATTATTAAGAGATTATGACTGACATATGAATGGAAAGGTATTTTAGGTAACAAGATGATGATAGTTTGTTAATGGTTTAAGGGGGAAGTGTAATTATTGAAATTAGTAAGCATTATGATTTTATAAATATATGGTAAAATATTTTTATAAAAAATATAATTGATTTTGAGATTAATGAATCATATATGGATTGTTTCTCAATTATTTTATTATAATAAATTTATATAATACATTGAATGGTACTAATAATCGAGAAATTTTTTTCTTAAAATATGACCTTTTTTGAAAAAACATTATTGATGAAATATAACCCTTAATTTGTACCCAATGTGGAGATAATAATATTTAGATTGGATAAGGTAACTATTGAGATTGATGGGTAGTATTGGTAATCTTGAAACTGGATATTTATTTGATGAAAATTTTATTTAAGTCTCATTGATAATGAAACTAATTTTGGATTTAATTAATATATTAAATTGTATGTTATTCTATTTGAGGAAAAAGGATAATGTTAATTTTTTCAGAGTATATTTTTTTAATATGGTTTTATTGCAATTCTGGTCATTACAGTGTTTCCAGAAAATATATTTCCAAGTTGTCAACAAATTAGGTAAGTGACATTGAGAGATACTTTTGTGGATTAATATTACGTAGATTTTTGTAATCGTAGTGACTTTATTTCTATTTTTTGGGTCATCAATTTTCTCAAAAATATTTTTGAAGTATTTGAATGATTTTCTACTTATGGATTAGATAAGGTTTACCCTCGAGAATTATTGTTTATTTTTACAATATAATGAATATATCCATATAGGATAATTCATGATATCCATTTTGGTTGTGTTCAATATCTAAAGACAAGTGGGGTGTCTTTTTATCCTTTTATGGATTATGTTATCCACTGTATGATGATCTTAGTGTGTTTGGAATGAAATATTCATCTTATTCATTGCTTGTATAATATGATTATATTATGGTAGAAGATAATTAAATTGTGAAATTATAATGTTCATATTAGTATATTTACTTATGTTACTATACTGGAAGGTATTCTAATAAATCCAAACTAGGAAAAGGATCATAAAATCAGAATTTTAGTATGTGACCATTTATTGTGAGAAATTGTTGGTCTTTAACAGAGTTGTGGTTTGTGATTATTGAATTTTTTTTGTTATGAATTTTATTAATGGTTTTGTGATCAATGATATGTGGACAATAGTTTTTTTCCATGTACATATCCTCACTTCCCACCAATGTAGTTCCACATGGATTCCTAGTATGTTTAATCCCAAATGAACATCATTTTCCCTTTATCTCTTTTCAATGGAAAATTTTATTAACCCTCATTATAAACTTACTTCCACAAATTAATTTTCAAATGAAAAACATTTAATTACTAAGAAAAAAAGTGAGGATGAAATTTATTAAAGAGGGGTGGGGTGGTAGAGACTGTTACACTTTGATATTTTTTAGAATATTTTTATTTAAATAAGTTAATTTATTTGATTGGTTTTGTCACACATAATAAAAATTTTAAATGAATTGTGATACACTATTAAGACATCGTTATTTAATGTAACAATTATAACCTAGGAATTAAAGTTTTTAGAAAAAATATTATTAAATAATTTATTTATAATATACAGTTTCACTACTCAATATATACTCATAAAAATTAACCACTAAATTTTTAGTAAAGTCATTTTATTCTTCAAAAATATGTTATCTTAAAAAGTCAATTTTTGTGTGTGAAAATATTATAGTCAATAATTTGAAATTTTATGATCTACATTTCATAAAATTAAAATCATTTTTTTAAATAAAAATATCAAAATTATATTTCCCTTTAACTTTTTAATTTTTTGAAAAAAATGATTTTGGAGTGAATATAGAAAAATAATGATTTTTATAAAACAGTATTTTTATTTTCATATAAAGTATATTTATTATTATAATTTTAAATGAAAGTAACATAAGTATTATTTAATTATATATAAACTTTTTAAATTTATTTCAATCATCATTATTCATGATTTTAATGCAATTGAATATTTAGTCTTAACAACGTATTTTTCTAGAAACAATTTCCATTATGGTTTATGAATTTAGTTTAAAATTAATGTAGAAAACATATAAATAATAATCCATGAAAAATTTATTATCTATTATAATCAATAGGATCAAAATTTTTAAATAGAACCTTTTATTTTTGGTCAAAATTAATTGTAACCAGGGTAAATTTATCACCTCGGTAAAGGTTAAATCATGCAAATAGAGTTTAAAACTCATTGATAATGGAATAATTATCCATCGTAATAATTATTGGATAGATTAAATTCAATCCTTATCATTATGGTATTTAATAATAGTTATATAATTGAAAATTTTTCATATACTATCATTCTAGTTCAATACATACCACCAACGGTTTGCTACTCCACATAGCTTATATGTCATGAGCTTCAATATCCTTTCTTGTGGTGTCTCCAGATGAACGAATATCGATAGGGTAGTCTCACTCTACAATTCAATATCCTTTGTAGTTACATCTCCAAAAAAACATGGGAGGATGTTTCTAGTATAACAAAGGCTTAATCTCAACTGTAGAAAAGGAATGTCGAACCACTGCTGGATCAGGGTTGTCACAACCCTTTTAGTGTACGAATTGATGTTTTCTTGGTTCCATGTTTTTGAAATTAAAATACATGTCTTAGAAATAATCGATATCAAAATTTTGTAGGTAAAAAGATTAAGAATGGTTAAAAAATTCTTATAAATAGGTCTACCCTTCTTCCATCACTTAATGCCAGTCCAGGGCAAATGAAATAACATAAAAAAGTCCCATAGATGCTATATATATCCCTCTCTAATGTTTTCCAAGGTCATGTTCTATGATTCACCATGTTCTAATTCCATTTTAATTCATTTTCATTTACCATTTCTCATTTAAATGTATAAACGAAATTCTGAATCTCATTTGATCCATAAGGGCCCATAAACATTAAGAACAAAAAATATACCTTCAATGTAATCCATACCATAACATGTTCCATTTCATTCCACCTATGTTCCATGAGCCATAGTTTTATAATTGGTAGCTTTTGTTTTCTACTATAGCCTAATCAAGAAAACACCATTTAGGTTATGAAAGGAAGACTATGTACTAACAATGTTTCTCAATTCCCAAAAAAATATATCTACCATAATATATGATATATCAATCAAATCACGCAATACATGGTGATGCATTCAAGAAATGCACCCTATAAGGCTTGGTATAATGAATGAAATTTGAATTCTAGCAAGATCCCAAAATGATGCCTAAGATTGAATAACCTTATCTTAATTGGTAGAAACAATATGGGAACAAAATTATATAAATGAAAAAATTACATTAATGTGCATCACCAAAAGGTTGAATCAATTCTACTATAATAGGGAAAATCCCAAAAAATAGAAATTTCAATTCATAATAATTTTTATTTTTCTGTAGGTGGGTTAGAAAATCCATGGTGTGGATTATAACCATTTCAAATAAACTCATATTCATTTAATTTTTCTCAAAATAATAAGATATAAAAAACCCACTAATATAGATATGTATCATCCCAACTCGGATTCCACTATTTCGTTCTCTGAGCTCTTGGGTTACATGACCTCAAGCACATCTCCTCGAACTCCAGGGCATACTGACTAGTAGCAAGGGGATGGTGAGTTTTCATTGGGAGAATATTCCATCATTACAAGAGTTTAACACAATGGTTATATAGAAATATTCAATAGTGGAATTAATAAAAAAAATTATACAAAACTGTAATAGACACTAAACACAGGACCAGTAACCCACTATAGTGGAATCCATATATAAAAGGATAACAACTTTATAAATTGATAATACAACTCCAAACATAGAAACTAAATAATATAAAAAATTATGATTACACATGTCATGTATCTAAAAAATCAAAAATAGGATTACATGAGGTGGTATAGTACATGAATCAAAATACCCTACTGAACAAAAAGTGATATCTTAGCTAGAATCATGTTCCTCATCTCATTAGTATGATTCACTACTGCTAAACATGTTACAATGTAAATCATCGAACTATGGGATGTTTCCCCTATCCCAAATTTGTCCCATATAATCTATCCGGGTACCCAATGATAGACTGAGGTAAGGTTTGAAATAAAATCCCAGTATTCACCACCAATGGTGTCTATAAAAATCCATTCTACTCAACAAAAGATAAATATATTGAAAATTATATTACAATTGTTGCATAAATGAACAAGTTGCCATGGAAAATGGGATACATGTAATGTGTAATTGTTTATCCAAAGTAGGATCTCTGTAAAACAAGGTTGGATCTATTATAACAAGGAAGTAGAAATGTAAACAAAATTAACCACCATGGACTCATTGTATGCATAGTATATAATTTCATCCATGGTAGAGTTTTATACTAAGGATTATCACATTTACTTTGGTTAAGCTATATAATACAAAGTGTAACACCCCTCCGGTATGGATCCAAGTTATAGTTAACCAAGGAATCCACATAGATTCCTAAGAGCATCTCAATATAAACTCATTTAGGTATGAATTGGGGTATAAGGATACTATGAATAGATAGTGTCGATAGAAAGGCAAAACAAACCAAATCTAAGGGTCAAGAAGGCCCTAGGTGTTCCATGTAATCAATATACAAGGATCATTACATGTCTAATGAATAAAAATACCATTTCCATGAATAATGATGTATCACACCCATGAAATCCTATATAATCATTAATCATTATATTCAATTACCCTTTACTATCCATGTGTCCACCCACACATATATAAATTCTCATTCAATTTCTTTCCATGAGTTTACCCACTCAAATAATGATTACATTTAAACTTGTTAGACAACTCAACATCATGTATCACATGGAAAAAGTAGAAACCATATCCTAATCAAAAAATTCAATTCATTTCAATTATAAATGGGCTTCCTATAACTAGGAAACCTCAATGAAAAACTTCTTGGGTGGTTCAACAATAGGAAAAGGCTATGAAAATGGCTCACCCTATGAGTGTCCTAGTTTAGTTTGAGGTTTTTTTCTAGACTAAGACATACATGGGGTGTGCCATTTCCCTTGCCTTTCCCTATTGTTCAAAATAGTTATATAAGGCACCAGACCATGAGGGAAAGTATGGAATTTGGAACAATAAAAACTAGAAATATAAGGCTATAAACCATGCGAGAAAAGTAAAGAACAACTATCATATTTCCTCAGAAGAGTTCTCATCCAATATCAGCATCTTATGCAGTCCCGATTAGAAGAGAAATGAAGAACCATGAAACAAGGAATATTATCTTGCACCTAAATATCACCATTAATAATAATGAAAATTATGAATAAGAAAAAAGTAATAGAGTACTGACCAACATTAATCAAATGAGACGAATAACTCTTGAGTAAGATAAATGAAGAACAATCGGTGAAAAACCCTATCCAAAATCCTTTAACGGATCTCTTCATTGGTGATCCAATTCTAATAGAAGACGAATAAATGGATTTTATGTAAAAATATTATTTATGAGGGAAATTTTATTTTTACCAAAAAATAAAGGGGTATGCAGTTTGGTTTCATGGTTTTCTAAACCATGTTCCAATTGTGTTACCTTTGTTGTGATTAAGAGAAACTAGAATGGTAATGATGCATGAACTGAATAATCATGCTAAAATTGTGAAAAAACATTTGAAAAAACTACTAGTTCTCCTACATGGGCATGTGACGATGTCTGTGTGGTTTCCTAAAACTATGTGGGGTTCACTTAACCTCTGCTCTGGTCTCTCTTGGTTAGACTAATTGTATGGCCTTCCCACCATGGCTTATACTAACAGTGTGTCCAGCCAATATTCTCAAGAGACATGGTTTTGAGATCTGAGAAATATTTGAACACCCCTGATACAACCTTGAATTCAATGGGAATTCATATTAGTATGTAAAAAATAATTTTAACTAAAATTAAAAATATGTTTATAAAAAGAAAAACCAAGGATCTTACAAATGGGAACTTGAAAGGGAAAAATCCAATCTCCAATATAACCATTGTCTCCTATTATGATTTTCCTAATTATCATAATATTTCACAAATCATTTCACAATGATAACATATTGACTTAAATTAAATTAGTATGTTTTTTTGTTGTATTTGTTTTACAATCCTCATTTATTCATTTTCATCAACAGAGAAAAACAAAATCACATCGTTAGTGAATTTCATGAACAACCACATCCATAAAGCAATGTAATTTATTTTTCATTAATGTATTTCATGGATTATATTAATTGTGGAACTCATGAATAAACATTATATATCTTATAAAATTATTAATAATAATTTTAAATTTGATAACCACCTTCACCACCTCTCATGAATTGAGAAACCAGAACCCTAATTACACTTGTGTATGGATTACCACCTCAATGATAAAATGTTTTTTATTTTTCACTTATTTATTTATAATTTATATAACCACATTAAAATCATATTAACCATAAATAAATAATAATAAAAATATCATTATTCCCATCTTATAATTATTTTATTTCAAAATAAAAATCATCATTACCATACACACTAATCCGGTTAAATCATTTTCATATTTGAATCTATTTAAAAAAAATACACATAAAATGTTTAAAAATACTATTAACAATGATTATGGGATAATTTAAAAATATAAAAATTATAATTTTTGAAGAATATAATGGTTATTATATGATTCTATAAATATTATACTAATTATTTACCTTACTATCAATGATACATTTTCATTCAATAAAATTACATAAATAATATGTTGTGATTTTAGTTTTGAAATATTTTAATATCTAATAATATAGAATTAGATAAGAATATATTTATAAAATATATGTTATAGTTTAGATTATCTGATATGTTATGTTAGTAATAAATTTTTTATGGATTTAGGGGTAATGATAACAAAATAATTAAACATTCAAAAAATAGATAATGATGTTAACACATGATAATAATAACACACTATAACTGATTAATGTAATCATGATAAATAATTATAATAATAATTTTAAAAAAAAATTATATTTATGAGAAATAATTTAAAATAGGATACTATGATACCTACTTATTTAGGATTTAAATTTTCTATTAACTAACAAAGGAAACAGAGAATGGGTTTCATCTCAAAACATTCATATTTGAGCAAGAAGATATTTTTCACAAATTATATTAAATAAATAGTGTATATGGATGAAAATATTTTTTAATGGTTTTTATTATTCTTATTCATATTATTTAAACTTCAAATTCAGTCCATATTTCAATAAATTCATTTTTATTATAATTTTCCAAGGTCATAAGGGTTTTCCAAAAATAAAATTCAATTCACTGAGTTATAATGGATATATTTTATCCCAATTATTATAACAAGAATAAATTTATATTATGAGTTTATAAAATTTTATTTATAGATTCAATTATTTTTTATTACAATTATTTCCAATTAATTCCTTTCTAGAAGATCATTATTTAAATTATTCAGATATTATTTAGGTTGTTTTCTCTCAAATTTAAATCACTTGAAGAATTATTAAGATATATATCATGCTTGCATTTAAATTTTGTAAATAATTACATACAGCCATTTTTCATTATTATATTATATTTCATGATAAAATATGTTCTTTTTAAGGTATCCCTCTCAAAGGGGTTTGGTTTATATTTTGTAATGGTTGTATGGGATTTTTTTGACTCAAATATTTTTTATAGGCTATAACAACGATTCTATGACTATAATAATTCATGATTGATATTTTAAAACCTATGATAATTTTATCATGTATTTACTCCTTTATTTTTATGTAAATCATGATTCAAACCAATTTTTTCCACCATGTTGATTCTATTAATATTTTAAAATTCATTTATTTTAAGAACAATTTCCATTTTTAATGGGTTTTTCTATGTCTATGTGATTACATCCCACCATTATTTAAATTTACCTCATGGAATAGAATTTTGTTTAATCCATTGTTCCATTAATTTCTATTTACACTTATTTTATAATGTGTTTATTTTCCTTTCTAACAAATATATTTAACAAGAAATTTTCAAAATGTTCGACATGTTTTCCATCCTTTCAAAATAAAAGTTTTATTAATATATTCACCAATTTTTATAACCTTTATGACTTTATTAGTGTTTCTTTATTAATGATTCTATTTTAAATTAAAATTTTCAATGCATTTTTAATTATCTCTCTTGAAAACCATTAAAACTTTTCATGAATTTTATATTGAGAACACTTTTATTATTTATTTTCTAAGAGTTATGTTACCCTTAATAAATATAAATTTTTGATTTTTTTTACTTTGATGTTTTCACATTATTTCTACAAAATATCATATTTTTTACTTATATTTTCGCTCTGTGGTTTATCATTCACTATGAAATGTTTTGAATAACCTTTATATGTTATTATGTTATTATTTATTTTATAAACTTTTAGTTATGATATTATATGATTCCTTAAGTTCATGTTTATTAATGTTTATAAAATTTTTGAAAAACCCATCTGTTTTGTATGGGTACTTTATGAGATAATGAATGTTTTATTTTCAAGTGGTACTAAAATGAAAGGATTATATAAAAAGTTAAACCTATATATCCCTCCATTTCCTTAGGAAATTCATTATTTATCATGATATAGAAAAATTATTAGAACAGTATAGAATGTACCTATGTTCACAAATGGATAGTGTGATGTAATTAAGAACTACACTAACATATATTTGTGAACAAGTTAATTTGTAACTATGTTTAAAGTGGGTGATTGGGACGGAATTAATCACTACTCACAATTTTATATATTAAATGATATAATTTCACTAGTTTATTAGGGGTGACAATGTTGGTATTAATACTCACAAATTTACATGTGAATAAGTTATAACATCGCTAGGTTAATAAGGGTGAATGTGAATGCATTATGATATATTCACAGTCATACATGTGTAAAAGTTGGTGAGTAACAAGGTTCCAAATGATAAGAGATCCTATGTTTATGGTAGGGAATCATTTTAATTTTTGATTATGATACTCCTTTTTTTCATAAATATGAATAATATATTTTATATATTCTAAAATTTTATATCATGCTCAAATATTTTACCCTTAATGATGTTTTTTTCTGTCAATTTATTTTTTATCATTATTTAATGATTGGCCAACAGTATTTTGTTTCTAATTCATGTTTTATTGAAATTATCCATAGTTAATTGATATTTTATTATTTTATTTATATATTTATTATATTATCTATTATTTTTTGATCTAATACATTATTATATGTATTCTCTATAGCTAAGAATTTATTCTTACCCCTTTCTTATATTTCCAATCCCAATGATAAGAAGATGATTTTATCATGTGAGATCTATAGAAATCTTCTAAAGGATCCAAATTATTGATAAAATCATCAAAATTTAATAAAATATGTTAATAGTGTAACTAATATCTAAAAAACATAAACCTTTGGACCATAGGTTGTGTGACTGGTTCAGAGATGTATTATTTAAATAATTATATTTTTGTATTATTTATACCATGTCAAGCCTGGTTATCTTCAACATGAAATATAAATAATTTTTATAGATACAAAATACTTCTACACATATTATTACATGATTTATGACATAATTATTCAATTAACACTAACCAAGTATCGATATCATTGGATGTATAAGTACAAAATACCTCAACATGAACCTAAAAGTAAAAAAATATTATTATATTTTATATAATTAGCTTCTAATTCTATTTGATCTCATGAAAAAATAATTAAACGTGGAATAAATGAAAGAAAGGGGTGCGGTAGAATATCTTGTAAGGGAAAAACATTATAAATAATAATAACATATGAATGAAATGAAATAACATGATATCGTAATTGGAATGGTATGTGAAAAAAATACACAGAGGAATGAAATAATTTACATGAATCATAAGATCCTATAATCAAAGGGATGTGGTAAAAACAAAAAACATGAAAAAAGAATAATCAATTCCAACCCAAAATACTACATCACCTGGTGGATAGAGTGCCAACATGGATTTTATTTACTCCAAATCCCTATACATAACATCTAATCAGATATAAATATTAACCAACTCATTATACCAATATTATGGAACACCCATCAATACATGTATATTTATTTTATATGATAAATTGAAATAAATCAAAAGCATAAACATAATAATTAGCCATGGAAAATAATGTGTTTTATAATAAATTATTATAAATAAAAGATGGTGTATCATAATGATTTCCAATAAAGAAGGTATTCAAACATTATAATAGTTTCACTGGGGGGAAATATTCAAAGATCATGATAAATGTTTCCTAATTGATTTGAAGACATCAAAATGAGTTGATAGGTAAAATTGGAAATGTAGCACTTATGTTGGGTTATAAGGAAAAGGGTAAGAAGTCATTAAAGTGAGGGCATATAAAATTAACTTCCATAAATCCAGATAACATCTAAAAATAACTTTTCATAATATTATCATAATATTTAGAAATGATATATGTATAAATTAATTTATTATGGATGTACAAAAAATGGGTCATGAAACCTTGAAGTTCCATTTCATTTGGTTTTCTAAGAAAATGAAACTTAGATGAGAATCATTAAAACATATATATCCTAATAAAGGAAAAGTGAATTAAACAATGAATAATTGTTTATGAAATATTTACAAAATATATAACCAGTTAATTGGAATAATATAAAGATAATTTGGGAAAAAGGAAGTGAAAATATATTCTAATTAAAGTTGGGAGGTTTATAGAGACCCCATACATTATGTTCTATTATAATTATTCACATTCATATAATGTCATGTATAAAAAATAAATAAATATTGTTTCCATAAATATTTTTTTACTATTATTTTTTTATTTTAATTTATATACATTTTAGTGAGATAAATTATCTTCCCTTATTCCAAGGCTTTCATTTCATAGTTCCATGTTTTGATCACTTGTCAATAATTATTAATTTAATAATCAAAATGGTATAGAACTATGGGATTGAAATGAAATAGTAATAATTTTTTTCTAGAAATATAAATTTTCCCAAATATCCATATGTTTTCTAATATAGGGATGATTTATATAGTATAAAAATTATATTTATATGGTTGGTTCATTTAGGCGGGTTTTCTAGCCATGATGAACTTATTGAATTTATTTTAATATTAGGGATATTAATAATTATTAAAATTATATAAGTATATAAAATGCATGTTTTTTCATTTAAAAATATAATAAGTGAATTTATACCTTCCCAGAAATAGGTAATGGAAAAAACTCATCATCTATGGAGGTGGTAAACATACCATAATATGGTCGATGTTGTTCTTTTAGATTATTATAAGTGATATAGGGTATATTAAATAGATATATTAATTATTATGTATATTAATAATATTGAAAATATCATATCATCATTCATAATAAGAGACTGATGAGGTTGAAGATTGAAACAATTAAGGAATTCTCAATTTAGTGTGTTATATTATCAAAATGGGCATCTCCTCTTAGGTTTCCATATAAGGAACCTTGGGATTTGACTTTTGGGGGGAAATATTATATTAGTGATATAGAAATATGGGTATATAATTTATAAGATATTATTATGGTATAGAATAGAGAATTCAAGTGGTTAAAGGGGGTTATTTATAGGTGGAGAGGAGGTGTGTTTTTAATATTAACATCATTAGTCAATCATTTTTGCATAATAGTACCACAAGTGTTCATTTTTGTCACTATATATGATAAATAGTTCATGTTAGGGGGAGAAAATGTTTAATTACCTAATCTATGAATCATATATACATTTATTATTCATATAAAAAAAATTAATGTATTTTTCTATATTTTAAAATTCACCAAAATTTCATCTATTTTAGAAAAATATAGAAAAATCACTGTAAGAATTATTTGACTTGAAGATGCCCAAAATGATATCCACTTTTTAGAGATATTTTTCTATATATTGAAAACATAATTTTTATTAATAAAGTTAATTATTTGAAAATTCAAAATTTAATGTTTCGTTCATTTTTATAACCCTCTGAATAGTTATTTATGGTAACATATTATTATAATATCATTATAATAAAACATAATATTAATTTAAAAATTCATTTTATGAATATAAATATTCTTATAAATCATTATATATTTTATACAACTAAAAATAAAACAATTATGTCTTACAAAAATACAAACACATATTTTATCATTTTTAAGGAACTTATTACTTATAAGATGATATTAATAAGCCAAATTTACCTTTTATAACATAACAAAATATTATATTACATGGTAATTTTTCATGATATTTTTCTAATGGATAGGTTAATATTCTAAATGGTTATATTTCTAATCCAACTGTTATTTTACACTTCCAATAGTAGTATATATAACATTTATATGGTTCTCAATATTTTATAAAGTCCTCATATTTTATAAATTTTTTATTATAATATATTTTCCTTTATTGTTATATATATCGATATATATTTGAAAAAACTAATATTTCACTACAAATATTATGATTCACTTAAAACGTTTTGTTTTTGGAGTGATTATTCTATAGGATCGTGTTTATTCAAATTACCATATTATTATTATCATATTTTCTATTTTTATTCCACTGTAATATTTTCAATTCATATGGCTATATTTATTCTCTAAATTTAATGTCCAAATTATTTTATTATTTTTTTTGGATTAAACATGTAGTCCATGTGATCTATATAATTTTGATTTATTTTATATGATATATTTATATAATTTTAAGGGAAATTACATTGAAAAAAGATCAATGTCATTAAAATATATTACCCTTAAGAAATTTAATCACCAAAATGTAATATTACCCAAAACATTTAAAACAATAAAGGGAATGTACGTATCATTTCTTCCCCTAGTTTCCATTTCACATCCATAAAATTTTGGTTCCACTATTAAAAATTTACTCTATATGATGTCTTGTTTTATAGAATATCATCTCTAAGGACACATATTTTCATCAAATTCTCTTTATTAGTGATATCATGATCAATTTTAACATAACTATATTGAGTATGTGTGAGGTATTGGGTACATACTACTTTATGATGGATATATTTAATGCATCATGTGCATGAGATATGCTTTATGGTAGTGTTAATCGATTGGACACTACATCGATGATATCATGAATCCCATTGGGTATGATGTACGTTGGAAATAGCTTTACTGTTATTTGAAATTTATAAACTCTCTATCATTGAGATATTTATAGGATCGAAATTTATCAAAAATCAAACTCTAGTATTATCAATTGTTATCAGTATAGAATATTTTCAACATTGATTCGCCCTAATGTGTTATTTAATAGATTGGATCAATTCTATAAATTATTTTAATATTTGAGGTCATAAAATCTGGATTTAAAAAACATTATCCTTACTTTAATGTGCATTGAATCTCTCCCTATAAATGGAATCATATAGATCCTTTTGGATTATTGAGTGAAAACTATTATTCTATAAAAACTCAACCAGTGGATGATGTAGATCACACTTTATTTCTATTGAGCAAGCTCAAAATATTTTCTCAAGTGTCTGATAGTCCACTAAAATTGGAAATCATTTTTTGGGTAAGAATTTTTACTAATGTTCAACTCATTTTTTATATCATGTCTGAGTCTTTATCATAAAATAGAAGTAAACCACGGATCTTGATCAGAAGCAATTGATAGTGGTGTTCTATGTAGTCTCAGAACTTATTTAAGGAATATAATTCTATATTTATTGAGTGAGAATATTTCCCAAGTATCATTGATGTAATATGTCTTTTTATGATGATTAAATATATCCCACATAGAATTTTTTTCATTTGAATGTCTTCAAAATACCATTTTCAAAGTCTAGAGTAGTTTTTTATCATTTCTATGTGTGTATAAAAAATCATTACATCATCACCTTGTACAATATCAATTATTATTCAATTTTTTATCATACCAGAATGATATATGAATATTCCATGATTTACTTCGTCATATGTTTCCACAAAGAGTGTTTATTGAGATCATGATACATCTTTATGATCCTTGATTTGGTAATAAAGGCTAAAATATGCGAATCATTCACCAAAGGATTCTTTTTATATGTCTTTCTTGGTATATATATCCATGAGCCATATCTTACCACTCCTTGATCATAAATTTTGAACTATGAGGAGTATCTTTTTATTATATCATCCACCGTATTCTATATTTCCATATCATCAAATTGAGCAGCCTTTACCTTCTCTGGATGGGATGGTTGAGATGTAATTCGATAATAGAATTATAAGATTCTTTCCTTTATTAACTAATTTTATATTCCATTAAAAGTATACAAAAATTAAATCCTTCTCAACTCCCATCAGGGATAATGTTGTAGGATCCTTTAAACATAGATAATTATCCACTTTATTCACCTTCCATGTAAGGTAGTTGATGGAAAAATCATGTGCCCTGATCATCTATAATCGTCTTCTTGGGAATATATTAAACTCCTTCTACGTTAATATATATTTTAGGCTCATATGATCTATATAAATTTTATACTTATCCCTATGGTGATAATGATTCTAATTATTCATTAAGAAGATCAATAAATCTAATAATAGATCAATAATTGGTTTATTTTATTAATTACCATTTTACTACCTTGATGTGTACGATATCACATTATCATTTTCCTTGTGAAAACAAACCAACCTATTCTACGAATCATCATTGTATATACCATTAACAGTTACCCACTTAATGGTGCCATGATTATTTGTGCAGTGATAAAAATAATTTTTAGACCTTTTTAGATTCATTTACAACTAGCCATCTAGACAAGAATATATCCCATTAAAACAAATTTGGTTAGTTGGTTTGAATATCAAAAGATGTTTCTCATAGATCATCTATAAACCTAGCTAGTTAGAGGATTCTACGGGTATATATTAAAGATTTTGTTCTGAGCCATTCCACAATTTCCATTTCCTAACAAGGGTAAAATTGTATACCTTTTCATGGTTATAACATTCCTCGCAAATGGAACATTCTCTATCAAAAATTATTATTTATAATAATCTTTATATAAAATATACATTTACAATGTCATTATAACAATATTGAAATTATTGGTATGATCATTATTTCTATTTTATTACATTAAAATATCATTATTATGGACTATTCTAATTATTTCATTTTTATGTATGAAAACATTATTATTTATCCATTTTAAGATTTTGGGAGAATTAGGGAGTTTGAAGGGCATTATAAGGAACTAATTTTATGTGTACTTTGTTTTAAATGAATTAATATGAATATCTATCTTTGATTCCATTTATTTAATTATATCCAAATCGATGGTCATCCTTATAAATGTAATAGGCCCCAAATTGTGGACTCAATCTTGCATCAATCAATTTTAGGGGATACTTTATCCTTATCATGGTCATATTGATATCATAATAATCATTTTATAGGTTCTTTGACTCAACCTTCTTCCTAATGAAGAGGAGAAGTAAACCCCATTGTGATAATTTTGGGTGTATAAAACCCTACTCAAGATTCTCTTTTAACTTCTCACTCAGTTATTACAACATAATATAATTCATTTTGTAGCGAGTCCTATATATAGGCAGAGACCTAGGTATTAGGTCATTTGAAAACTTAACCTCTCAATCAAAAGTAAGACCAGGAAACTCTTCAAAGAATGAATTAGTATATATGCTTACAATGTTCATGTCATTAAGCCCGATTCTATCCTTTTTCTTATCCATTTGAGCAAGATATGATTTCTCAGAAGGTAGAAACATCGATTCTTAAGAATTAGGCTCTAAAAGAGATTTATTATCTCCCTTACACTTATATAGAATCAAAGGATGAATTGGGATGTGAAGACTAATCTTCTCCTTCTAAAAGTAGATGATGGATTTATATAAGTACATCATATCCATTCCCAATATACCATTTATTTTCCATAAATATAGAATGTCAATATTTTCAAGAAGTATATGACTATAAACATGAACACGTGATTCAATAGTCATAGAGGTTTTCAAGGATGATATCAAATCATTTGGGGTGGTGAATAAATGAACAAATATATCATCAAAGAATACTAGTGATTCACGAATTAAAATAAAAAATCATACACATATCTAGAGTAGTTGATAATTGTTCCATTATTTTAACTATTCATATTGATAATCATCATAGGGATATCCCTTCATTGTTCCCGTTTTTTGGAGTGCACATATTCTTACGATCCTTATTATCCCTTGGGGTAGGTAATTAACTAGGGTAAAGTCCCTATTTCCCATATATTCTATGTTGTAAAATTAGTGATACCTTATGTTGGGATTTACTCCACTATATCATGTAAATATAACCCTTCATTTTTTTTAAATTGGGAACTCAATGCCCTTTTATTCAAAAACATAATTCATCTTCTACAACCTTTATAAAATTTTATGTGGTGTATATTCAAAAAAATTTGGATCGTAGGAAATAAAATAATATTTTCATTAACATATTTATGAAATTAATATCTCTGATATTCTATCATTATCATCTTTAATGTTTTTTTAAATTCAACCATGTTCCATTTGTTTATTATAATTCACAATAATTGGTTTCGTATAACCCCTATTTGTTTTACATTGACTCTGATCAGGATTAGAATCTTGTTAAGGAAATAATCACATTTCCCATCACATTCTTTGTTAGAATTATTCTTCCTATTTCTTAACATAAACTAAAATAATTCAAATTTACTGAGGATTATGCTTAAACTAGAAATCATATAAATATGGAATCTAGAAAATAAAAAATATTATCTTTTAAATTCCATGTCCATCATAATATATGAGTCTCTTGGTTTCAATATAGTTCATCATCGTTAAATTTAAAAATAGGTTTTCTAAAATAAAAATATATTCAGTTACATCCTAATGGTTTGTAATACTTTCCTAATTTTACACAACATTTCCCACGACAATGTCAATCTTGGTGTGTATAGTAGAATTTTTTGTTCACCAAATATAGATTGTTTTCATACCTTAATATTATTTTTGGGAAAATTAAACTGATGTACATTTCATCTAAAGCCACCTATAGTTATAGTATCTATAAAGGGGTGTAATTTCTTGGGAACACCTCACTCTATCATTCACTAAATTTCTATGATATTTTACTATACATAGATTTATCCATTGGGGTTTTACTAATATTTTTCATGTTTGAATCATAAAAAGAAATAACTAGTCTTTCTTTTGATACTATATATAGTGAAACAATTAATTTAAATATATTAAAACATTACTTTAACATAAATTTATAATAAGAAAAGATCAAGGATCATGAGGCCTAGCCTATTCATAAGATTAAGAGCTTAATAAATCCCCTTGAAAATGAAAGTAGAAAATTATTATTTTAATTTCCAAAACAATTATCCCCTAAATACAACATTTCACCAAAAAATGTATAGGATAATGTAGAGAATACATAAATAAATTGGGTAAAATAAAAGTCCATGTTAGTGAAAATATTATAACGAAACATAACATATAAATCAGATGAAAAATAACGATATCATAAGATAAAAGATATATAAATGATGAAATTAATGTAGGAAATATATATATTAAATAAACATATATTAGGGATTAATGGAAATGATGTCTAAATATAAATCAAAACACAAGGATAAGTCAAGTCCAACCACCAAGGAAACGTCACATCGTTGATAGAGTCCAACTCTGGATAACATTTACTCCCTACTCCCAAACATATCATCTTATGAGACATAAACATTTACCAATGCATTAAAGAAATGAATATGTGAACACAATTTAACATATACATGATCATGTGTGCAATAATTGGAAATAAAATCTATGTCATAAACATTATAATTAACCAATGAAAGAAACGAGTTGCATAATCATGTCTTATAACTTAATTAGATGGCGTACCATAATTATTTCCTATAAATAAGGGATTATAACATTTCTATATGACAAATGGCGAATTATAAGGATAGATCATGATAAATTATTTCCATGAGAAGTGAATATGTGAAAAATAGTATATATTAAAACATTTTAAAACTACCACTTAAGAGGTTTTTTTGGAAAAAGAAAACTATCAATATTGATGGGAGGAGTAATATTAACTTCTACAAAAAAAAGACATGTAAAAATTGGTTTCAATAATATAATGAGTAATTTTAGTAAACATGGATGGGTTATAATATTTTTTTCATTTTCCATAAAATGGTTTAAGAGACATAGATATTCCATTTAGTCAAAATTTATTATCAAACGAAATTGATAAGGGAACCACTAAATCAAGTATATACCCTTTATAGAAAATTAAATTAGTCTAGAAAATATTTTAGGATAAACATGGTATATAGATTAAGTAAATAATAATAATAGATACAAAATGTGGATAAAGGGGAGGGAAATCATGACCTAATTAAAATAGGTAATTTTATAGAGATATTTTACATTAGGTTCCATAATCAATCTACCCTTGCACATAAATTCAAGAATAATATGATTGTATTCATTTTTTTAATTATTAAAATTTAAAACTATATTTAATTTATATTAATTATATTGTTTTCATTTACATCCATTTCAGGGAGATGTGATGTACAATTTCTCAAGTCTGAGCATGTTTATTTAATGTTTCTATGGTCGGATCACTTGAAGACCAATATTGATACTTTTATCAAATAGAACAAAAATATTATAGTGAAATGAATTGATATTTATAAAATTTATAAAATTTCAATATTACATAATATGCCTATTTTTTCTAACTTATGGACGATTCATTTTCTATAAAGGTTATAGTTATACAATTTGTTCATTTAGGCATGTTTTCTAGGAATGATAAAAAAAATTCCTTTATTTTCTAATTACAGATACATATATATCCTTATATAGTCATTCCAGATAATACTTCAATATAAAAGATACATATTTTGGTTATTTTAAACCATTATAGGTTAATTTAATCCTTATAATAAGGTTAAAATATAAAACAAAAACCTAGCATCCATGAAGGTTGGGAACATTACAAAATATATGTAGTTTTTGTTTCTAGAATATTAGAAGAGATGAATTAGATATACCATATATATAATAATAATTAATATATTAGAAATACTAAAATTATCAAATAATCATAAAAAATTGTGTCATGAGGAGGTAGACGAAGGATGGAAATAACCAATTTTCAGTTGTGTGTGTTACTCTCTCCATTAGTTTTATCCTCCTATGCCTCAACAAAAGGAAGAATATGATTTGAATAATATGGGTAAAATATTCCACTGATGTGGTAGATATATAAGGAGGTAATTTTGATGATATTTGGTATAGTGAGGAAGTGAGAATATGAGTGGAGAATGTGTGGTGATGGGTGGTATTTATTAGCGACAGAGAGTGGTGATTTGGATTATTATATTAGTTAGTTTATTATTATAGCTCAAGACAATGAATAGTGATTCATATTGTTACTATATATAATATTTAGTTAATATGAGGCCAAGAAATCGGTCACTTAAATCATCCATGGATTATTTTTTCATGTAATTTTCATTTAATAAAAATTATCACATTTTTTCATATTTCACTCTTCATGAAAATTCAAATACATTAGAAAAATACAAAGTCACCGGAAAATTTTTTAGTGTGTATATTCCAAAAAAGTAATTCAATTAAATTAATCCATTTTTCAAAAATATTAAAATTTAATTTTTTTATTAACAAACATATTAATTTTAAAGTTAAAAGTTTTAATATTATGATCAATCTTATGTCCCTTTTAAAAATTACTTAAGGTATCATAAAAGTATATTATCATTATAAAAATAAAAATATATAGATTTATAAACCCAATTTTTTAAGATAATCATTCTTTTAAATCATTATATTTTTTATAAAAATACCAATAAATCATTTATGTTTAACAAAAAGACCAACTCATATTATGTCATTTTCAAAGAGTTTATATTATTGTATCTTGACCTAAATATGTCACATTTTATTTTTATATTATCAAAAAATATTTTTTTACATTTCCATAAGTGATGATACTAATCCAATCGCGAGGGTAATATTCTTAAATATTATATTTATATTTCAACATTTAAATTACTATTACAATTGTCAAATTTCAATCCCAATGGCCAGAATCGTAATGCGCATATGGGTTATCTATATTATATATATACTAAATAATTCATTGATTACTCATTCAACTATATTTTATCTCATGTTAAATATAATTTCTCTGCTAAGTGGATATCTCATTATTAACATTTTATTTCATTTCAGTAGTGTTTTTCATTACTGTGGTTATTCTGGTGGGTAGAGTGGATCAAAATATTCATATTATTGTTATATACTATTCTATTTTTGATCCCGTTATAATATTTTTTATTACAATATCTGCATTTATTATATGATCTAATATTTTTTTATGTATATCTCTCTTTGAATTATTTTGTTGGAACTTGGTTACCGTGTCTTGTTTGGATATCGAAATCCTTTATTAGGTAAAATGGTATAATGTTCACATATTTATGTTTATTTTAATTAATTTATTCCATTTATGAACATGTTGATGATATTATGAGTGTTTTACATATTTTTTGAAGGCTTAATCATAGTTTCACGCACATTCATTGAAGTTGGGATGATAATTGTTCATTAGAAAATTACACGGCGTGTATATGCTACTAAAAAAAGGTCCTAAACTCGTTTAGGATGTGAAGTAGTTGCAAGTCATGAAACTAATTCAGATCATGTAAATGGTTATCAGGATAAATAATAACATAAAGTGATATGTTTTTTGCATATATCATTAATAAAGAAATACAATATGAGAATGGATTACATGTCATGTAATTCTTAGCACCTACTATTTTAATTCTACCATTCATATGATTCATTCATTATTCTGGAAGATAATATCCTAATCACAACCCTAATATTATTTCTAGGTGATTTTGGATTCTCCACTTTGATTAAAAAGGTTTTTGATGAAGCATCATATCCCTAATTATTGTTTTTAGCTAGTATTCCATTATCTTATGTCTTTCTTTATTGTGCAGGTGGAATAATTTGATTGTGGGTTTGTTTTGGGTTTTTGATCATGATATGGGTTGATCTAAGATCATCTTACACACAATTTTTCCTTCTTCCTTGTTATATTTTTCTATTTGAATCATTGTGTTGACCTCTATTTAAGAGTAGGGGTCTAAACCTAACCATATCATCTATTTAATTGTGAATTATATGCATTACATTGATTAAACTAACTAAATATGGACTCTAATTAATCAGTTTATTTTTATAAAATTGTGGATTAAAATATTGTTTGGATCCCTTTGGATTCATGTTTTGATTTTACATGGCATATGTATACCCGTTGGGTGAGAAACCCTTCGAATAATAACAACTTGGCGAATGGTTTAATGTGTGCTTAGTAGGACCAGTGGCCTTATGTTATTCAATAATAAATATTCCCAAGGTAATTACTTGTTGCTTATTGATATTACTATTGATCATTTAGGATATAAATGAATGTTTAATTGGATGAAATGTGTAATTTTCATTATTAACCAATGATATATATGTTGTGATATTATGATATCCTTGCTATTATAACATGTTGAGTCCCATGATGTAATTCATATATAAAGAGGGTTATTCCATGTCCCATTTTTGTAATTCATATATAGAGATAGATCTTATAAGTCCCATGTCATAACCCTTATATTAAGTATTCTCTTCCTAGTAAAATATATAAATTCTAAGATAGAGGGATTGACCAAATGATAGATATTAATATTCTTATATAGTGGGTCTTCCAAATGTTACATGATGAAATGATTATATAATGACATATTGCTGAATATTAAATTTTTTTATTGGTGGTTTTACCTAGTTATCTAATTACTCCAGGGTTTATGGTTATAGTTGGCATGATTTATCTACATGCTCCTAGAAATTCCAGAATATTTCTGAAGGAGGTTGATTGAGGTATTATATTAATTCATTATTTAATACACCTTGTCTTCAGATTTTTTATACACTTATTGTTTTATTTTTTTTATTAGATATGGTAGTGTTGACCTAATGAGTTTTACACACAACCTATTCTAGATTCCATTTAGTGCCAAAGAAAATTACATTAAAGGAGGTTTTGACAGTGTAAAGGGTCCTTAATGTTGATTTATTTGTTTATTTCAATATGGGAAGGTGTTTGAAGATGGTTTTGACATGGTGTTTGGGAATTGGTCCTTTTTCTATTTTTGAGCATCAGTCGTATAATTTATTTGTGTTGTTCTATGTTTTATATTAAGATACATATCAGTTTCTCACCACATGGTTCATCATTATTAGTTTATTGGTTTCACCTTAATTTATATTTGTAATGTATATTTTTTCGCTATGTTTCCTATACTCTAATATTTATTAATATATATTTATTTCCACTATTTTTACCCTATAATAGGGTTATAGTCTCCCAATTATACATATCGCACCCCCACTACTTGTCAAAAGCCACAAGAATATGAGGGGAAACACATATGGTCCAGTAACCATCCCATTTTGGAAATGTGAGAGAGTTGCAGTTTAGGGGATGTTACGAAGTAGAATCAAAGAGAGGTTTTTGTTTGATAGATATTTACTATTTTGGGATGTTACAAAGGAGAATATGATTTATTGGTACATGGTAATGATCTTGGGAATGGGTGTAGATAACCTTTGGATGGGGAAAAATATAAGTGCCTAAGGATAATATTTATGTTTCTGATGTTCGATTGTTATAATTTATGTTATTTCACCTAGGCTAATTCACATGATTGGTGAAGTCATTATTTTATGAAGATATTATTTCTGGAGATTTATAATAATGGCCCGATATAGAACAACATTTGTTTTCATGCATCATGATGGGTACATAGGAATATATGTTGACATGAATTGTTTATGATAGGGCCGTATGTTTTTCACATTTTATATAATTTCCTATAAAAAATGTAGTATGAGATAACTAGTATACTTGATATATTGAATGAAATGAAGAGTTATGTCCTAATGAAACACCTATGATCCATGTTTAGAGAGACCCATAGTTCGGGTTCTCTATTGTTGTCACCTATTGAGGATGGATTTGTTTTTAGCCAATGTTTAAAGGGATGTGTTTTATTTTAGATAAAATTAAATCTCATAATCATTGAGTTGGTATTTAGGATAGTGGAATTCATCACACTCCTAACACATCTATGTTGGTTCTTCCTATATCTATAAAGGATTATGTGGATGTTCACTTTTGTGACAACTTTATTAGGGTCTGGTGATTCATGGAAAGGGATGATATTTTACCGGTGCCATCGATTTATGAGGTGACAATGGATTTCTAACTAAAACATCCACCTTGTTCCTTGGGGGGGAGGCCTCTAAGAATATTATTCTAGGATTGTCTCTTTCCTAAAAACCATCATAAATCTTGAGACACCTAATGATATGAGGATGAATATTTCTATGTATATTTTCCATGGACCTGGCTAAAATTGGTGGGATATTCTAGAGTAGGATGGCCAGATGGAGGAGTTATCTTTGAAAGACTTCAAGGAAATGTTTTTGATCCACTTATATTAAGATATGTTGAGTGATAATCAGGATCACATGGTCACACATCTAACATTATATAGAATTTATGTGATGGAATGCGCTAAATGTTTCACTAACCTATAGAACATGTCAACATCTTTACCTGATGTTGAGATCTCAAGGGATATGTGATTTTAGGAGTGGCTTCGCCATGGGATTAGGACAGAAGCGAATGTTTTTCTTCTATATGGGATTTTATATTTGATGAATAAAGAATTCATCATGGATTGGAATATGAGAGATTACCTGTGGAGAGGTTATGCTATTTTAGATAAGAAAACTAAGATATCTTCTTATAAATGTGAGGAGAGAAACTATGGTAGTTTCAACCAAGGATGTTGAAAGAAGAGTATTCAGGGAAGTGGGTACATGTCTTTGGATTACGTACTGTTGTAGGGATTGTACTTTAAAAATATGGGCCATATGAGTACTAAAAATCTATATCCTTATTTGGATTTTAATACTATCATTAGAATGATCCTTCTATAGATATTTTTTATAAAATCACACAGTATAGCTATGGATAGGGATCAGGACAGGTATGGGAAAGGAAGATGCGAGGGTCAGGCTATTCCCAACCCCCCCAAATTTATTAGAAATAAAAAAGGAGACATAACAGAAAAGGGAGGGGAGGGGTCAAACGACCCACACCCAAAAGCCCCTTAAGATCCACACCAAAAAATGAATGATCAAAAAAAGAAAAGAGAAACCAAGCAAGAACACCAAGGTCCAAACAGTAACCAACACCCTCATCCAGCAGTGTCTAGCATCCAGCAGCTTGCTACAAAGAAATGACCAGCTTCCAACTTCTCAAATACCTGCATCCAGCAACATCTCACCAAAACAAGCCACCACCAGCAGCACAGAACCATCAGCACCAGAAACACACAAAATCCAGAATCTAGAGCTCACATCCATGCAACAACCATAATCCATTCTAAAAAAATGCAGCATCCAGCACCTCCTCACTAAGAAGGTCCACCACAAGCAAAACAAAACCCGTAACACCAAAATCCAACCCGCAATATTCATCGCATTCCAGCCAAATAGTAACCAGCCCACAGTAGCATTACCAAAAAACACAAACAATCCAGAAACATCTCTATAATTACCATCTCCCACTTTCAGCCAAGGACGAACCAGCTCAGCCATCACCATGACACTAGACAGAGACATTCCCGACAGTACAGGATCACTAGCACCAAACACACACACATAATTCTCAATATATCTCAGACAAGTAACACACACAAGACCAGAAAAGCACATGCAAAAGCACAACTAGGGGTGAAGAATCGCCAACACCGCAACCCAAATAGCCCTTCCAACAAAAGGTAGTCTCCAGCCAAGAAAACTAGCAGAAAACTGGGGACCAAATAAGCTGTTTTGATACCCAGACGAGCCAATGACCAGCAATAAAACCAGATCCCAGCACCGCTTAAGCCACCTCGCAACAACATCGTGAAAAGTAGACAAATCCAAGGAACCAGAGAACCAAACCTGAACCCTATGCGTGATTCGTTGACAAGCAGATCTGTAAGCGCAAGCCATAGGACCGAGATACCACCAGAAGATCGACGCCAAACCCTCAGGATCCTCTGCACAGACCAACTGGTCGGCATCTTCTACACAATCTGCTGGGGAGTCGAGATCATTTGCGCCTCCTTTCCATGACATCTCACAAAAACTATGACTCTAGGAATCACCCGTCGAATCCAGAATTCGTGACTCCAGTACCTGTAACATCGAAGATGTCCCAGACTCCGCAGATCCTCCCGAGGGCCAAGATCTGTAAAGTCAACCCCAAACCGCGGCAGAAATCCAGCAAGGTATCTGATCTCCGAGGAGACTATTACTTCGCCACAAGCCAGATCAGTCTGATCTGAAACCATAGAAACTCGCCAAACCTTCAAATATGACCGAACCCAGGCATGCCAGCAGAGAAGTCCATCCAAAGCCGAGATCCATAGAAAGGAACGGAGAGAACGAAACAGCCGACAACCGAACACTATCGCCATCTTTAGATTGAAGAGCGTGATCAGAGGGAACCATCAATTGGATTTCTTGGCTTGGTTTGGGAAATATTTTATGGTTCACTCACCTTCAACACATCATTGGTTGTGCGGTCCTAAAATACCAAACATTGAATGGTGTTTTATCAAGATATTAGTGGCTATTATTTCTTTTGGGAACCATCCATAAATTAAATGATAGGTTTTTATTTGATTCTTGTTATGAGTAAATTAGTCCAATACCCGGACCAAATTGAATATTAATTATGTATAGTTACCTTTATATCGCATGAAGTAGGTAGATAATATCACTATGGTGAGTATGATATTTTGAAAACTCTTGTAGGACCAATTCAGTGTATATTGTATTGTTTCATCGATAACATTAAAAGATTTGTTCATGATGATGGTGGAATATAGCTTAATAATTTTTTTCCAGTGGTAGATAGTTTTCGGGATGTATTTCTTGATGATTTCTACAACTTATAGCCCATGAGGGATATCATGTTCACGGCTGAGTTGTTTCCTAGAGTAGATCTAGTTTCTTTTCTACTTTATAGAATGACACCAGTAGAGCTTTGGGTGTTGATGGTTAAATTGGAGGATCTAGGAATTAATTGTTAAGAATGGTTTTGTATGTATCCAAGGGTCTATCTAGTTATTTTTTTCGAATAAGGATGATGGTACCTTGTGATTTTTTATAGATTATATGAGATTAAACCTAATGACAGTTAAGATCCAAAATCATATTCCACACATCAATGATCTATTTGAACAACTGAGAGGTTTAAGGATATTCTACAAGATCAATTTGAGTTTAGGATTTCACCAATTGTGGGTGATATATTTAGACATATCATGAAAAAAAATTATATGTAGGTATAACATCTATTAGTATGCAGTGATGCCATTTGGTTTAACTAACTCACTAGTGGTATTCATGGAATTGATAAAGAAGGTCTCTCCTCCTTTTCTAGAATGGTTTCTGTGGATTTTTTAAGATGAAATATTAGTGTAATCTCAGTCAAAAAATGATCATTCCAAACATCTTGACCTCATATTGAGTACATTAATAAAGAAAAACATTATTCCAGGCTAACCAAACATAGTTTTGGGATTGATAAAGTGCAGTCCTTGATCAATGAAATCTTAGATTTAGGAGTGTCGATTGACCTAAATAAGGTTTCAGTTGTTGTATCATATGACCATAAAAATAATTTCCATGAGAGATTAATCGTTTTAGATATCTATTATCAGTGTTTTATCCAGAAAATCCCATGTTTGGTAGCACTAATGTCGGAGATAAAAAGAAGGGAGTGATGTGTTTTGGTTAGCTGCATGTGGGATAAAGTTTCCATAGGTGAAAGGTATGATATACTAAACACCTATACTCACATTACTTGTTTGATGTAAATAATATACTTTGAATTATGATGCATCCATATTTTAAGTGATAGTAGTTATGATGTAGTAGGATTGAGTGTTTGTTTATGGCCCTAGATAGTAGAAACCACATAATATAAATTATTAAACTGGTGGTTTGGAGCTACTTGAGGAGGTAAATTTCCATAAATGGTAGATACAATATCTCATGGGTGTGAATTTATTGGTATACATGGATGATAAGATCCTTGGGGACATATTTTTTCAGTTGGACTTCAAACAATAGTAGAATCGGTGGGTTGAGTATCTTCAATATTTTGACATCAAGTTGGATTATATTCTGATAAAGGGTGACATCGCTGCCAATAAATTGTGATTGAGTACAGAGATAGAATAATTCTTGGAATCATATAATAAGTGGTGGATGATGGTTTTCATTGAAAACATATGTAAAGATGTTTATGATTCATAGGGATGAGGAGATCTAACGTCCAAATCTATTATGCATGGGCTTTTGGACAAGATCGGGGAAAAGAAGTTATCTGGTCTAGAGGGATTAGGTATAAGGCATGCCTTATATAGTGGGTAGAAACCACCATTATTTTTTCATAGAAGATACAATTATATTATTATCTATGGATGATTATGTGTTCCCATGGGCTTACTCGAGGAGTTTATGAGAGAGTTTCATGATCTGAGAATGGTGGTACATCGAAGTTTGACCAAGCTGAATCGTGATCTTTGCAGATTGTAAGGGTGGTTAGGAATGAAGAAGGAGGTAGGGGTCTTCTTGGTGAGACGTTTCATATATTAACTAATGAATATATTGTACCATAAGTCAGTTGGGATACTGAAGGCTCTACCCAATCTAGAGTGGTGATGGGGTGACATCACTATGAATATTTTATTAAAATTACCCATAAAATCATGTATGAATGATACAGTTGGGGTCATGATGGATCATTTAATTTTTTTATCCCCCATATTTCCTATAAGGGAGGCTTTCACTATTTATGATCTGAGTAGTCTCCACATGCATGTTATAGTATGGGTGCATAGTGTCTTGTGGAGTATTATTTCAGATAGAAATCCTTGATTTACAACATGGTTATGTGAGGTTCTTCAAAAAAATATCAGATCATATGTTCTTTTGAGTAAAACCTTTCATCCTTAGACTGATAATAAATATGAGTAGACTATTAAGGTTAATGAGGATATGATATGAACATGTGTTTTTGATTTCATTGGCCCATATTACAAACATATGGAACTCATACTGTTATCATATAATAACTTATTCCATTGTTTTATCTTGATGGAACCATTAAAGGAATTTTATGGAAGGATTAATTGTCATGATATTTGTTGGTTGGAGGCCGGTGATGTAGTAACTCTTTTGTATAGTCTTATAAAGGGTACTTATGAGTTAGTTCGGTAGATCCGAAGGTGGTGGGTGACTACACAGAGTATATAGAAATCATACACAGACCATATAAGATGATCTCTATAGTTTGAGGTTGGTCATTATTTTTTTCCTTCGAGTGTTTCCTAAGATGTGGAAATGTCGTACTAGGACATAGGGAAATATAACACTAATATTTAGTGGTTCATTTTATAGAGTGTAAAATGTTATTCAAGTGTTGTACCGATCAGTCCTTCCATAGGGTTACAATTCCAGACATTACGTGATTTTCGTAATGAAACATTCATGATATTATCTGGAACTTTCTCATGTGTAAGAAATTGAGAACACTGAGATTTTTTATGATGCATCCTTTGAGGAGTATCCTATATGGATTGTGGAACATAATTATAATTATCTCTATGTTATGACTATACATATGGTTTGAGTGAAGTGTTATAATGTGCATGTTCATGGTGAGATATGGTAATAGGATTCTGAAGTTTGATCACATTGGAAAAGAGTATTCACTAAGACCCCATAGTGATTCTTGGAGTTGATTAGGTATGGGATGTTATACATCATGGAAGTTGTACAAATTCATAGTTTTCTAGGTATATCTCCCATTGATTTTTATGTTGGTCCTTGGTAGATGGGTCTTGGTCAGATATAAAGATACTTTGTTGGGAAAAATGGAAAAATGTTTACATATGTATGTTTATTTTAATTAATATATTACGGTTATAAAAATTATAAATGGGTTTGCAAGGTTTCTATGTGTGTTTGTAAATAATTAGAGGAGCTTCATAAAATCTCAATGAATATAGGATGAAAACTATTCACAAAAAATTACACATCGTGTACAAATTACAAGATATATAGAGACCACTAGAAATAGACTGTGAACTGGTAAAGGATTAGAATTGGTTACACATCATAAATCAAATTTAATACAAGGAAATGTTTATTAGGATAAATAATAACCCAAGGTGATGATTTTTATTGGGTATGATATTAATTTAGAAACACATGACGTTAATGGGTTACACACCCTATAATTCCCATCCTTGGTGGTTTTATGTCCTCCATGAATACGATTCATTATTTTTTTAGGGAATCATTTCTTCCTCTTGACCCTTGGATAATTTACTGTTGATTTTCGAGTCTCCTATTCTATTCATGATGCCCCAATTACTCATTTGATTAATGGTGTGGCTTTCTTCTTAGGTTTACCATATATTTCATCAAAATGTTTTATAGGGGTGGAGCCTTTTGACCACTAGTTAGTTTTGGGGTTTTTATCATGACATGGGTTGGAATATGGTTTTCTTATGATCTTCTATTCCTTCTTCCTTGTTAGTGTTTCCCGCTAGAAGCATTGTGTTGATCATCAATGAACGGTAGGGGTCCAAACATAACTCTATGTTCTACGTAATTATTATATATATTCATTATTGTGACTGAACTAATGTAACATGATCTATAATTAATAATTTTTTAAAAAAATTCAGGAATTGAAATTTTGGTTGGATTTATATGGGTTTGTCTATTGATGGAACATAGATTATGGATACCAATTGGTTGATAGATTATATGAGTAATAATAGCATGGATAAAAGTTTAAATTGTGTTTTTAATGACCTGCGACTTTATTTGGTTGATTCATATAGAATCCCTAGGTAATGTATCATTTCTTTTTGATATGTATTTTCATCATTTTTTATATAAATGAATTTCTAATTGAAAGTCAATTGGTAATTTTTATAACTAACCATTGAGATTTATTATGTGGTATTATGATATCCATGATGTTGTTTTTTCTTTAATCCCATTATGTAATTGGTATATAGAGATGGATTTTCCAAACCCTAGGGTGTAATTATTATATATTTCTATATTTATCAAGTCCCATGTTGTAATGATTATATAGAGCAGGCTCTGCCATGTCATATGTTGAAATTATTAAATAGATTGCTTGGATCAGTGATACAAACTGAAATGCTTATATAGTTGTGTAAGAACTCGTGTTTTTAGAATGGGTCAAAATCCCGACCCTGTTTGAATTTTTGACTCTTCCCTAAAGAAACTGGAGAAATTGGGCAGTTTCTAGAAATTTCTAGACCACACGTCGTGTACTTTAAGTACACGCTATGTATATGTTTGGCGAGTGACCGGTCGTGTGCTCGCTGAGTACATGTTGTGTGATGACTGTGTAGAATTTCTTACTACATGGCGTGTAGTTTTCAACATGTCGTATACCCTTGACCATGTGAAGCCCATACATGGCGTGTAGCCCTCTTTCCGGGTAGAATCGGTTAACCAACTACACACCGTGTCCTTGGACATGTCGTGTAGTCTAGCCATGTATG
Organism: Viscum album; assembly: GCA_963277665.1. Taxonomy (NCBI): domain Eukaryota; kingdom Viridiplantae; phylum Streptophyta; class Magnoliopsida; order Santalales; family Viscaceae; genus Viscum; species Viscum album. The sequence goes on from OY728160.1 coordinate 854,372,549, forward strand.
AGGGATATACATGGATTGTGGGTAAGTCGGTGAGGAAGAGAATTGAAACTAAGTACACGTCGTGTACCCCTAACTACACGCTGTGTACTCATGTCAGTAGGTTCTGGAATCTAATTTGGATTAATTTCAGCCGTCATATGAACAGTAAAATGATATACGTCGTGTACTTATTATACACGCCGTGTAGTTTCTTTTTTTCTCTTAAACGGGCAGTAGCCTCGTATTGAGGCATAACCTCAATACTTCCATCAGGTTGAGCGGGGAGAGCCGTCCAGGATTTCAATACCCTCTCGTTCCTTCATCCAAGACCCAATTCAAGGACTGATAGATCTATTGGAACCCCCTCGGTAAGGACTTGTTTCCTCTTGAGCTGTTTTCATGATTTCTGTTCTAGAACAAGTTATTGGGGTTTTAGTGGTTTTGATTATTTTTTATATCTACTGTGTTTTAGACCTGATTGGAGGATTCTATCATAAGAGTAGAATAATACGAGTCTCAGGTAGGTGGTGCATACCTCTTTTGGTGTTTTCATGGTCATTCGGGTGACGCGTCCTTCGACGCGTTTTCTGGTATTTTGAGCGGGACCCATTTTTATCTGGTATTGCGTATTAACTTGTTCATTGACCTATGGGATACCTTTGGGAATTCCATGTTATGTATGTTTCGTGAGTGGGGATGGGTGAGTGGTCGTTGATCATCAGGTAATTTTTCCCGGGGCGCCAAAATCATATTAATTGAATTGTATTGTTCTAAACTGTTGAGTTTTGTTTATTAAGCCTGATATAAATTGTTAGAGGATCCCAAGACCCCAATGCTGATATGGGACATCACATTTCTAGTGCAATTCAACTGTTTAGATTGTTTTTCCTGTTATTTTGTTTTGTTTAAATGTGTATATATGTAATTACTGAATTGCATATGCTGGAACCCTTTTGGTTGTGTTGGACATGGCCCGGATGTTGTTGTGTGATGTTGATTATAGGTTGGGCTTGGACTGAGTTATGATGGGTGGTTTTGACCATGGTATTGGGCGTCATGGGTGTCTGTTTGAGGAAGGATGACTGTCAGGTTGGGCATGGGCCCCGTTACTTGGACAGAAAGGCCATCAAAATTGAGAGTCATGGTCATAGTGACATGAGGTGTCAGAGTTGTTGTGTCTTGTGTACTATTTTGGTGATTACAGCTCACATGTACTTTGAGTAGTGAGCACACAGAGAGACTCTGTGATGAGATGGTTTTCACCACTCATGTGGGTAGAGGACCCCGTTAGTGGTGGATTAGGTACTATTGGTTTGGGGGTGCTTCCCGTAGGAAGCCACATGAGAGGTGAGGGGCCTTCAGGGGATAGAATTGTGGATGTCAGGTTGGGGGAAAAGGCTTGCCATTATTTGAGGGCAGATATCGTTGTCCCACTAGATACCTTATTTTTAGGGAAGACATCGATGTCCCTCCATCTACGTTATTTGAGGGCAGACTTCATTGTCCCTCTGGTTACTTATTGACGAAAGACATAGTTGTTCCTCTGGGTTACTGTTTCTCGAGCGTTCCTTTGGGAGTTTGGTACTTGAGACATGTGGTGTCAGGGGGCACATGGTGCTGGGTTAATGACCGAGATTCTGGTGTTGCCTGAAGCAGGTGACAATCCATGGTGGCTGTTGAGCACCAGTAGATATTGTGTATATTTTTCCATCGAACTATTTATTGATTTCCTTACAATTGGACACCTACTTAAACACTTATATTAGGTATGCACCATTGGGTGGTATCTTACTGAGATTCGTCTCTCACCCTGCACAGGCCCTTCGGAACATGTGTAGTCTTTATAGGTTTACATGTAGGAAAGCGGCCAACTTTAGGGGCTGGGATGCATTAGTTGTTGCATGGAGATGGCATGGATTTGAGGTCTTTCCAAACTAGAATTTACAATGTTTTTTTCATTTTCCTGTATCATCATGCTTGTTTGTAGCTAAAGTTGTTTAGCCAGTGGCACCCATTATATTTAGATATGTATGAACTTCTTTTGATGCATTTTTTGTGTTTAGTTGTAGATACATATGATGATAATGTTGTTGTGTTTACTTCCGCTTCTGTTATTTATATTCATTACTTCTACTATTTATTGATATTAAATGTGCTTCCGCTCTGGGGGTATGGTTCGAGTTTTCTGAGTCATTTATTCCACTGCATTTTTATTATTATATTCTGACCAGTACAATTATTATTATCTTCTGAGAGGGTATAGACTCCCCACTATACCTATAATACCCTTGCTTCTAGTCGGCAGCCTTTGGAATTCAGGGAGGTGTGCCTAAGGTAGTAGCACCCGACCTGTTTAACACTGTTTGGGTGGATGTTCGGGTTCAGGTCATTACAAAGTGGTATCAGAGGAGTTCTTGACAGTGATTTAGTGGTATCGTTTTATTGGCTACTAATGAGATTGAGGCTTCTCTTTTATTTGCATGTTTTACTATTTGGGATATGGTAGGCTGGAGGTAAGTTGTTACTGGAACTGGATTTCTATCTTGTGCTTGGGTGCCTATAGCCCTAGGTACGAGGGATGGGCCACGTTTCCATGGGTGGGAATTGCTGTTTTCTTTTTTCTCAGATTATTGTTTATATGATTTCTATCTAGGTGGCACACTAGGTGTGTGATGTTATTAATTGTAATATGTATCCCTTGACCTGGTTCGGTAAGGTATAATTAGACGTTTTCCCGATAGGGAAGGCCTTGTTTGCTTGGTTTTTGATAGGCACATTTCATAGGTATTTCAATTTCATAACTGCACGTATGATTTTTGAAGTGATAATTCCATGTCAATAAAATCAATTTTCATTCTTTTTATGATTTGAAATGTGAATATGTGATATTTTTGATAGATTTTCTTGTTGTTTCAATGTGTCTTTCATGCTTTATATTTTTGTAGAATTGCATGTGACAGGGTAATTGGGTCTGGCTCTTGTACGAGCAGGCATGCATAATCGGTTGAGGTGATTTTGATCACCATGATTGGGAGACTCGGTCATCAGTTTAAGGCAACGTGGGATGTCGGGATGGGTATGGCCTGAGGTACTTTTGATACTTGGCTTTGTTAGGGGTGGGTAAAGAGGCCATGAGGTCGGGATGTGGTGGGGCATGATTGTAGTGGTGGAGAGTAGGGGTAGTAGTTGTGTGTTGCCTTTTACTAATTTATTTATCATGTTTATATATGTATAAGTTTTTATGTATGTGGGCTATCTGACCATTTATGGTATTCAGCGGGTTCCTTTTTGGGCGACTCATATAGTGCGTCATACAGGAGATGGTACAGTGCTGCTAGTGCAGGATCAGGTTCATGATCTGGTGTAGGAAGAGCAGGATCCGCTGGTATAGGATCTTGGACAGAAATAGGTTCATAATCCAGTGTAGGGAGAACAACATCTGGGTTTGGTAGCGTTCGTACCATGGTTCGATGAGCTGATCCGAGCTAGCCTAGTGTGTGTCTTGTAGGAGATCAACAAAGGCATGTAGGGTACCGAGCAATCTATGGAATATCTGATGTGGGAGTTTTAGTCGCAGCACTCGTTGGTTTTTCAGGGGGAGGGCAGTCCACAGGCTGCTGAAATCTAGATAGAGAGCATACAGAAGATCTTCGATTAGCTCGAGATGCCTCTAGGGTGGAGGGTCAAGCTAGAAACATACATGCTGTGAGGACTGGAAAATAATTGGTGGGATGTACAGGTTCAGGCTCACAGGAATGAGGGACTGGCATGGAAGGACTTCCAGGACCGGTTCTTTGAGCACTTTTACCCAGAGACATTGAGAGCTGAGAGAGCTTGGGATTTCTTGAGTCTTAAATAGGGAGACATATCTGTTATGGATTATGCAACTACTTTCACTGAGTTGTCTCGCTTTGCACTTGGTATGGTAAGTGATGACGTGGATCGAGTGAGGCACTTTGATGATGGATTACGACACGCCATTCAGCTCCAGGTGAATATCTTCAGGCTGGGTTCTTTTTCAGAGGCGGTGAATTAGGCGCTCATAGTAGAGGGAAAACAGCCGGATATGCATCAGGTTGTCCAGACGATGGCCTCAGGTGAGGGTTTGTATAGTAGGAAGTTAGGACGGGATGAGTTCCAGCAGGGCAGTCGGGCCATGGACTCAGCTAGACCACCTCGTATAAGTTCTTTAGTGGTTTTCTATCAGTGTAAATAGCCAGGGCATGTATGGAATCAGTGCGATAGGCCTACAAAAGAGTGTCTGGCATGTGGAAAGGTTGGGCATCTAGAGAAGTTTTAAAGGGAGCCTTCTCATACAGCCGACATGAAGGGACATGGACAGATGGTGGAAACTGGAGTTGGTTCAGGTTCGGTACCAGGAGAGGTTAAAAAATGTTAAGCTGAAGGTGGAGGACATGAGAATGACAGTGGGATCGAGCTGAGGGGTCAGTGGCTAGTGGATGCAGTAGCACCGTAGGGAGTTCAGGCATCTGGTAGCCATACTTCAAGCCAAGTGACGGTCGTGGAGCTGCCAGAGGCTGAGCAGGCTCCTGATCCAATGAAAGTTAGAGGTACACCATGGGTGTGGCCATGATTTCCATGTTTCCTTTTGGCATGACCTTTAGAGGCTTGTCCATTTTTATTTCACAAGATGCACATGATCTATGTGGACAGACTAGATGCTAGTCAGTGGGATTGGCAACATATCAGGTGCGTGATATATTTATATATATGTATGATATTCATAGCATTATGGCAATCGAGGATATGGGTTACTTGAGGTGTCGTGGGAATCAGGGCATCAAGGTTTCAGTTTACTTAAGCTTCCTTGGGCATCGGGGCATTGAGGATGCGAGTTACTTGAGGTTCTAGGCACCAGGTTCATTTTTTGATCATCCATGGGATGCAGGACCTCATGGAGGTGGACACTGGTATGGTGCAGGCTACGTTGTGTGTCGAGAACAGCTCAAGAGCACCAATGAGGTGCACGGGTGAAGAAGCATCACAGAAGGAATATGCATTCAGGAAATAGGTTAGTGAACCCTTGTTTTATGTTTTGTTGTGTTGAGACTAGTTTAGGAAAATCATAATGTGGGGAGCACCCTTAAGGAATTTAGCTGAGACCTCTGAGGCTGGAGATGTCTGGGTACTTTGATCGGGGTGTTATGTTCGATGCCATCAACGGGTTTCATTTGATAGCTTGGGGATAAGCTATATTATGGTGGGTAGATTGTAAGAACATGGGTTTTTAGAATGGGTCAAAATCCCGACCCTGTTTGAATTTTTGACTTGTCCCTGAGGAAACTGGGGAAATTGGGAAGTTTCTGGAAATTTCAAGACTACACACCATGTACTTTAAGTACACACTGTTTATATGTTAGGCGAGTGACTGCCCGTGTGCTCGCCGAGTACATGTTGTGTGATGACCGTGTAGAATTTCGTACTACACGGCATGATGTTTTTGACACGCCGTGTACCCTTGACCATGTGGAGGCCATAGATGGAGTGTAGGCCTATTGGCCAGGTAGAATCGGTTAACCAAGTACACACCGTGTCCTTCTTGGGCAGGCCGTGTAGTCTACCCGTGTATGAGGGATATACATGCTGTGTGGGTATGTCGGTGAGAAAGAGAAGAGAAACTATGTACACACCATGTACCCCTTGGTACATGTTGTGTACTCATGTCGGTAGGTTTTGGAAATTAAGTCGACAAAATTTCAGCTGTCATATGAACAGTAAAATGATATGCATCATGTATTTGAAGTACATGTCGTGTAGTTTCTTTGTTTCGCTAAAACTGGAAGTAGCCTCATATTGAGGCAGGGCCTCAATACTTCTGTCAGGTCGAGCGGGGGGAGCTGGCCGGGATTTCAATCCCCTCTCGTTCCTTCGTCTGAGACTAGATTCAAAAAATGATGGATCCGTTTGAACCCCCTCGGTAAGGCCTTGTTTCCTCCTGAGCAGTTTTTCTTGATTTCTGTTCTAGAACGAGTTATTGGGGTTTGAGTGGTTTTGATTATTTTTTAGATCTACTGCGTGTTAGACCTAATTGGAGGGTGTCATTTGAGGAGTATCATTGTATGAGTCTTAGGTAGGTGTTGCATACCTCTTTTTGTGTTTTCATGGTTATTTGGGTGATGCGGCTTCAGGGCGTTTTCTGGTATTTTGAGCGGTACCCATTTTTATCTGGTATTGTGTATTAACTTGTTTATTGACCTATGGGATACCATTGGGTATGCCATGTTACATGTGATTCTTGGGCGGGTCTGAGTGAGTGGTCGTTGCTCATCAGGGAATTTTGGTCGGGGGATCTATAATGGTATTAATTGAATTTTATTTTTCGAAACTGTTGAGTTTATTTTATTAAGCCAGATATGAATTGTTAGAGGCTCTCAAGACCTCAGTACTGGTATAGGACAACACCTTGCTAGTGCAATTCAGCTGGTTAGATTTTTTTTCTTATTATTGTGTTTTCTTTAAATATGTATAATTGTAATTACCGAATTGCAAATGTTGGAACGATTTTGGTTGTGTTGGGCATGTCCTAGATGTTGTTGAGTGATGTTGATCATAGGATGGGCTTGGTCTGGGTTATGTTGGGTGGTTTTCACGATGGGATTGGGTGTCCTGGGCATCGGTTAGAGGCCAGATAACTGTTAGGTTGGGCATGGCCCAGGTTTCTTGGATGGCAAGGCCATCAGACTTGAGAGGCATGGTCGCAGAAACACGAGGTGTCTGAGGTGTTGAGGCTTGGGTACTATTTTTGTGATTACCGGTCACCCGGAAACTTTGAGTAGTGTGCACATATAGAGACTCTGTGATGAGGTAGTTTTGGCCACTCGTCGGGGTAGAGGCCTCCATTAGTTGCGGTTTAGGTACTATTAGTTTGGGGGTGCTTACTGTAGGATGCCACATGAGAGGTGAGGAGCCTTCTGGGGATAGCATTGAGGTTATTGGGTTGGGGGAAGAGGCTTTCCGTTATTTGGGAGTAGATATCGTTGTCTCCCCAAATACTTTATTTTGAGGGAAGACATTTTTGTCCCTCCGGATGCGTTATTTTAGGGCATACATCATTGTCCCTTCGGTTACATAATGAGGAAATTCATCACTATTCCTCCAGGTTACTATTTCTCGGGCGTGCAATTGGGACATTTGTACATGAGACACGTGGTGTCAGGGGCCACATGGTTCCGGGTTACATGATAGAGATTTCGACATTGGCCAAAAAATGTGACACTCCATGGTGGATAATGAGAACCAGTAGAGTTTGTGTTTATTTGTAAATCGTACTTTTTACTTCTTTCCTTACAGATGTATGTCTGCTTAAACATTTATATTAGGTATGCACCATTGGGTGGTATCCTACTGAGATTCATCTCACACCCTGCATGGGCCCTTCAGGATGCATGCAGACTTTATGGATTTATGTGGAGGAAATAGTCCAGATTCAAGATCTGGGATACATTAGCCGTTGCGTGGAGATGGCAGGGACCTTACGGTCTTTCCTAGCTAGAGTTTACTATGTTTTGCATATTTTCTTGTACCAACATGCTTGTTTGTAGATACAGTTGGTTAGCTATTGGTGCCCTTCATATTTAGATATGTTTGACCTTATTTGGATGTATGTTTTGTGGTTCAGTAGTTGTTACATGTGATGAGCATACTATTCTTTTTATTTCCACTACTGTTGTTTATATTTATTGCTTCCGCTGTTTATTGATATTTAATGTGATTCCACTCTGCAGGTCTGGTTTAAGTTTGTTGAGTCGTTTATTCAGCTGCATTTTTATTATTATACTCAGACCAGTACCCTTATTATTATCCTATGAGAGGGTATAGCCTCCCCCTATAACTATATGACCCTTGCTGCTAGTCTGCAGCCTTTGGCATTCGAGGAGCTGTGCCTAAGGTAGTAGTACTTGACCTGTTTATCACTGTCCGGGTGGCTATTCGGGTCCAGTTCATTACAAGTTGGATTCTTTCTATGTTAAATTACAAAATGTTTACATATAAGGATATTACCACAGGATTATATGATTATTTAGAAGGTATTTCCTAGATATTTTTATTCTTCAATGGTTTAATTTGTTTTTGGCATGGTTGTTGTACATCCTCAGGGATATTCCAGCATAGTGTCAAAGAAAAATGATTGATTATTTATTTTAAATGATTAATTGTTACTCATTTTTATCACTTTATTGCATACAATATTTATAGTATAGGTTTCTGAGAATAGTATTGTCTTCTTTTGAGTTTTACTAACACCCAATTCGGGTTGCCATTTGGTACTGATAATATTACAGGGATGCAGATTCAGATAAGGGAAAAGACAATATTACTGTTTTTTTCTGGATGGGATGAAATTTGGATATGGGTCTGACATGGGGTTCTAGATAGACGAATTTTGGGATTATTTAGTGTCATTTATTTCTTCTATTTATATTGCTTTCAGTTTTAAATTTAGAGACATTTCATTTTTTCATTACAAGATTAATCATTATTGGTTTATTGGTTTCCCCTTTACATTCTTGTTGTATTATATATTTTTTCCACTATTTATCCATCCCTAGGAAATTCATTACTACATTATTTTTCTCCACTATTTTGTACTCTATATGAGGGTCTATACTATCTCCACTACACTTATCATGCCCATCTTATAGTTAGATGTTTGAAACATATGAGGATACACACTTCACGTCTAGGAACTAACCTATTTTTGCAATGTGAATGAGTGTTGGTTTGGGAGAAATTATATTTTTTCTCTCAATGTAATGTTCAAATAAACATAATGAAATTTTTTTTCTAATATTATTCATGGAATGTCTTTAATATTAATTTACCAAATGTGAAGCAATTATAAAATTATCATGGACATTTGATAGATACAATTTTCCTATTTTTACAGTAATTAATATAACTACATGACGCCGAAAAAAAATTTAATAAAAAATACTCCAATCATGAAATTTTCATAAACATGGTTTTCTATTACAATCATAGATCCAATAAAAAAATATATAGAATAAAAATAGAAATATAATACAAATTTTAAGAAATTTTTAAATTAATTGGATGAATCATTTCTAATATAGTTGATAATATATATAGGAATGTAATATTGCAATTATATTTGTGTTTATTGGATATATGGAAATTGGATATATGATTATCAGACAAATAGTCTTGTAGATTATGAGTTATATGGATTATTGCAAGGGTGATTGCATGTATGAGACATCACCCAATACAATTATTGATAATATGTACCACTAATTTAATAATTTCCTAGTGATAATTATATTAACAGTCATTTAAAGATTATTTCTTGATTTTAAAGCATATATAATCTTTTATGATCAACTCAGATATGAAAATATATATTATTATAGTTATATATGCAAGGAACATTGTAGAAAGTCATTTTATAAGATGGAGGTGAATAACTCTAATTATTTTCCACCAAAATTAGTCTTTTATTTGGTGATATACATGGTTATAATTATTTATTGTCTTATTTGACATTGAATAAGTGTAATGGAGATATAATAATGGGATATTTTGATGAATTTTATAATGAAATAGTCAATAAAGTATTTTTATTTGTGTTACAATCAATGTGGTATCTTAAAATAATATACAAACAATAAACTAAGATCCATGACATAAGATTTATGTTGGATGGTAGATTTATAGATTTTTTTGATATCCTTATTAATAATACCAGATTTGAATAATGAACATTATTTTTTAAAATTAGGTCTGGATGCAACCTCATTATAACTTTTATTTGAGGGTATGATAAAAAAGACTTAATTTTTTTTATTTTAAAACGGTAGCTCGCTTCCCTTTAACAATAACTTTCCTCCACTGTACATGAGGTTATAATGAATCATAAATTTATGTAAAAACAAATTTAAATGTATAATCAACATAAAATATGTAATTCAATAATAAGATAAAATGATAGTAATTAATTAAAATGATTTAAAATAAAAACTTATATTTATATAAAAATTCTATATATTTTTTTATTAAAATATTTATCTTAATACTAGTGGAATAATAAAATTATTTTTAGATGATAAAAAATTAATGAGACCATTTAATGTTCAAAATTCCAATTTTTCAGGAAAATTTTAATTTATTTTTGTATTTTTATTTTAATATATTTAACAAGTCTCTATTAATGAATAGTTTTAAATAAAAATAATTATTTTTATTGATATTTTTATTATTTAATAATGATCTAATGACTATTACATGTTAAGAAATAAGAATAAAACAATTTTTATACATAAAATTAAAATTTCCATGAATTTGTTGTTATGCATTTTAAATGTGTTTATTTTACCAGACTAATTATATCATAAATTAATTTTGATCTTTATAAATTATAATATATATAAATATATTTAAAAAATTTACTACTACTATGATGATTGGTAATTGTTTTCAAATAAATATGTGAACATTTATTATTAAAAAGTTATATATATACAATTTTTTTCAACAAATCATATCTTTTCATTTAAATTATATACATCTAATGTATTTAAATTTAATTACATTAAAATTATTAAAAAATATAAATCGCTACATTGAAATTAAGAATGATGGGTTATTATATAGTTCTATTAAAATTATAAATATTGTGAAAAATTATTTAACAAGTTAAACTAAGTCAAAATCATTATAAATAACATGTATTGATTTTTTTTATAATTAAAACTGTAAAACTATATTATAAATTACCTATTTTAGGTTTTGGATGCAATAATTCAATTATAATTATCATTTACATACCTAACTAACCTAAATCATAAGTGATTCCATCAGTAGCCATCACCTAACACAATTTTCCAAATAAATTTCCCTTATTTTAGTTTAAAAAGAACTTTCAATCACCAAATGTAAAGAATAAATATCCTTTATTTTTATAATTATTTCCTCAAAAATATATTCCATCTATATTCTTATCCAATATTTGGTATGCTTTTCATAATAAAAGGGGATAAGTTATTCATTACGAAGGAATATGTTATCGGAATGGGTGATTTTCTCAAAGTGACTAATGAGTCTTTGATCTTTATATTAATTTAATTTTTCAATTAGACCCTATGTAAATTGTATTATAAACTATATATAAGTATTAGTAACATCATTATTCTTTTTATAAATGGTATCAATATACTATAACTCTATTTTATTACACATTCATTAGTTTTAGAATGTTCTTGTTTTGTTTTTACTAATCACATCATCGAGCGATTCTATAAATGTATAATTAAGAAGGATTAATAAAATAGAAATAAATTTAATATGTTATAATAGTGATCAATTTAATAATTTTTAATAATTATACTTTTGTAATCTATATATGTATATTAAAAAATATAATCATAAATTTTAATCGATTCAAAATTTGAAAAAAGGTATTTCAAATACTCTTTACAAAACATCATAATAACATCTATAAGATTATCAATTAAATAAAAAAATAAAATTCTACCCACATTGTAATTTTTTAGGTGGTGAGAATATGACAAAGTATCATGGAATTGAACATCCATTTTGAAGCTACTACTTACAGAAGAAGACAATTAACACCGTAATATTAAATTTATTAAAAATTGTTTAATAAGAAATTAAAAATGAATTATATCATATTGAATATAAAAATATTTTATTTCTATAAAGGATATAAATGAGTTCATTTTTTTTATAAATGATGCAAGAGAACCTCTAACCATGTAGGAATTCAACTAAAGGGGTTTTTAACTCCACATTTCTTCATTTAGATATGTTTTTTTATTATACAGTTTTTTAATTTATATTAGCTATATAATTACTATTTGAAATATTGTATAAGAAAATTTCATCTATTTTGTAAATTTAATGTTTCATTTCAGGTTTCCAATTTCTTGAAATTTTCATTTAAATGAAATAAATTTCATAAATGATTCTATTTATATATCAGATTGAAATGAATATTATATATCTCCAAGTTTTGATTAGGGGAATTATTTATAATTCTCTCCAAAATAACATCTGTTTTATTATCCACTATTTATTTCTAGGGTTTATGTATCCTTTGTTAATTATACCTCCCTTTTGGTCATAATTAAACTAAAAGGGTGCCCATATTTTGGGTTGACCTTATGTATTATTTTTGTTCATGTAATTTTCTATTTATTGTTCATGATTTTCATATCCTTATGCATAATCCTCATATTCTTATGGGCATATTCTTATGAATTTTAACTTGACTATAATAGTAGAAATTTAATATTTTTTAACCATTTACTCACTGTTTATTTCTTTCAGCAACTTATTTTTTTTCTTTGTGATGTATCCATTCAATTTTTCCATCTGTTTTTAAATACAATTTTATTCATTTTATGAATTTTTTTAAAATAATCCTTTGAAAATAAATGTTATAAAAAAGGATTGTATATTTTATATAGTTTTAAAAGAATAATTTTAGTTCTATTATAATGTTTTAATCATCTCTGTCAACATATATTATTGGATATATAATTAAATATGTATATCCTCTAAAAATACCAACCTCTATACATTTAATGAAGTACTATGATTATGATTTGAGAAAATCTTGATGAAACCAATTTTCCAAAATCATTGAATTATGGTATGATATAATATTGAATGTGAACATGTTTATATGATACAAATATGATTTTTTAGTATGTTATTGATGAGTCTGATATAGACATCCAGTTCATAAATTAATTTTCATATCTCATGAAATAATAATGTTATTTGCGGACCAAATAATGATATGTTATATTTATAGATTTAATCAAAAACCTAAATTTGAATATCTATTTTCACATATTTATTCATTCACTAAATTTTAGTTAGTAATTTTCATAACCTCATGAGTAGAATTAATCACTATTACTTTTATTCCCTATCTAATTTTGTTTATAATTGATTTTTTCAATGTTCATAAACTTTTCCCTTAACCAAATTATATTTATTCCTATTCAAATCATTATGTATGGACTTCTTTTATATTATTTTTATTCACATTACTATTTTTATACGTAATTAGGGTTAATTATGTTAAAAAAGATATGGTTTTCCAATGATTTTGTTTCTTCCACATGGCTATATTATAACACATGGAATATTGTTATGATTCCATGATTTAAAATTCTTAGGTCCTGGTATATGTTATGCATTCGTGAAAATCCTTTTGAGTTTATATATATTTTTGTTAAACCTATAAAAAATAGTTATAATTCCATATTCATTTTAGATGGATATTTTCCTTCTATTCATGTTTTTCTCAAATTGTCAAGATCTTTCCCATTATTGATCTTTTATAATATTTTTCATATAGAATATTTCATCTCATCCTTCATTATGTTCCTATAACTCATGTATAGATGAATTTTATTGTGTATGTTCTATCTTGAATGATTTTATGTGACATGATTATTTATGGGAGATTAAGATAAGATAATGTTAAATAAGACATTTTTTCTATCCTACAATGAATCGAAACATTTGGGATCATGGATTATATTTTTATTTTTGAGATATAGTGTTCATATATAGAAAATGATAAAAATATAAACCACCAATTCCTAAAATGACACAAATATGAAATAAAGGATTTGTTTAAAGGGTTAGTGGGTAGTTTCTCTACTCATTAATAATGATACAACATAATATAATGATGTTAGTAAAAGGTTGAATCATAACAGTTCTAACATATTAATTTTTGTGATAATTATTTATACACAACCACAGTACTTTTTGGGAAATTTTTTTTGAATACTAGCATATAAACTAAACCATTTCCCAAATATAGTGGTATGTGAGATTTTACATGAGTTTTGGTAAGGAAAGAAAAATTTATTATTTTAAATTTCACATGAGAATGTGATTTTTTATAAGAATAGATAAATTAAAAAAATAAAATAATGTTTTACACCATGCATATTTATAGGATACCCTAAGGAAAATAATGGAAATTATATATATAATCTTTTACATTGAATAATAATGGTAACATAAATTCAATATTTCTAGTTGTGTAAATAACTAACTGAAATTATGATAGAATAATTCAATTTGAGAATGTTCCCCTCTATGAGAACTAGAGTGAGTAAAATAATATACTCTGTATGAATTAAAATCAAACTAATTGTTTTTAGATAAATATATACATTGTAGGTCAAACCAAGAAGTTATAGAACTAGAGAGGTAATATTTTTTATCATCATATATGGGGTCAGTATATTCCTAGAGGATAATGAACATCTAACCTATACGAATAAATTGAATAGAAGTGAAGATTCTATGTTACAAAAGGCTATGAATTATCAAATTGATTCTTTATACAATAATATTGGATAAAATTTAAAATCCAACCAATTGATTTAAATTCTATTATTTGTAAAATGGTACTATAGAAACTGATGAAAAGGGATAGGAATGTAAATACTTATAATTAATGTTTCATTGAAGAGGATTTTAGTTAATTTTATTGAATCAACACTAATTAATCATTTTAATTAATATCATTTAAATATTCATTATGAATATAATATTAAATATAACACAATCATGATTAATATATTTCAGAAATCAATATCCAACCATATAACCTAAATATAAAATGGGTTTAATATATCAATATCTAAAAAACATGAAAGATTTCTAACTTTTAAAAATTCCATCAATACATACAAGAAAAAAAATCTATTTAGGGATTAATGATTTAATCATAATCAATATATTTTCATTTTATAAAATCCATAATTGAAATAATTTTTAATAGAAATTGAGTAGATTCAGGTGCCTATAATATGGTTAGTCGAACTAACATAACTATACTAGTATTATACATTGATGAAATATTTTAAATAGAAAATTTTGTATAAATATTGTAGGTAGTCATGACAATATTATAGTAATGATTAACCAAGATGAACTTATATGAAATATCTTTCATGTTAAGGATCAGTATTTTTTTAGATGAATTTTAAAGTCTTCTTGGATCATAAAAACCCATAGGAAAGGTACAAAAATGTAAATTATAGACCAATAAACGAGTGTATATTTCCATTGTACATGGAAATTTATATATTTATTAAAATGTGTTCAATAAACAAGGGTAGATAAACATGGGAATATAATTCCTTAATATTACATAATATAATGAATATTTACATCCATGTTATTTACTAGATTTTTCTCACTGATGAATTGATCATGGTGGGATTATTTCAAGGTAATATATGATGGTTGAGCTAGAAATTACATAAGTCTATCATAATGTACCTGGTACTTATAAAGGGGTTTTCATGGTTTATTAATGTGAAACAAAAAATAATGGTTTGGGGATACACTGATGATAGACAATATAAATATTATAGTGATTTTAAATCATAGTTAGAAAAATTATTTTTCCTAAATGGTGGCATAGTGTGCTTGACAAGATTGATGAAACTTATTTTCCTTGATTATATATTAAAATCATCATATATATAGGCTTTTGAAAGATCTTATGAATAAATCATGATGAATAGTTCACTCTTAAATCAGTGAATATTATCTAGAAATATAAACACAAATTTAATATATTATAATTGTAGTTAAAGATATATATTTGTAAATTATGTATTATTAATGTATGAGATACAATATAGACATGAAATATTTCATATCACGATTTATTTTTCTCAACGATGTATATTCACCATTAGTTGGTTATCAACTTATGATAACATAAAAACCCATTGCATATATCAGTATATTAGTGAAATATTTATTCTCATGAGAGAACATATGAATGAAGTGGTCCTAGAAGTTGGTTATAGAGAATTATTATGTACCGTGGGAGTTCATTCCCGAGATCCATCAAAAGATTTTATTTTTTGGTAAGCTATGAGTTTTTTAGAATTATATATATATATATAGTTGAATTTTCATTATAAAATTATTTCAAATCTAGTTACTATATATGGTAGAATACATGGAATACATATTTTATTAATCTATTTTAATTTTCCCCAAATATAATGACAACCTTTTGAAATGATGAAATGATTAATAAACACAGGTTCAATTTTCTAGAAAATGAAATCTCACAAGAATGAAATGATTTTTTAGATTCATATTCATGGGTTTCATAACAATTAAATATTTATATTCTAAGTTTTATACTTGGTGACTTCATGAACATGGTATGAAGAGATCTGACATGAAAATGTGAAAATCATAAGTTTTTGGGTTTTATTGTATGTTTTTTATAAAAGAAGGTGTGTTGGTCTCTCAGAGTTAGATCATTTTCATAGTATACCAGGAATCACATAATTCATTATTTAAAAAAAATATAAAAATTTAATTTTGTAAAGATACTTATTGAAATGGGTGCATTATTAGTAATATGTCATTGATTGAATGATAAAAAAGTTATATTTCACCTTTTTATATAGGTAGAATATTTCAATAAATTTTGACACGGATAGTAGTTCCATAATTTAATATTTAATCATGATAAATGGATTAAATTATTTCCAATATATTTAATAAAAAATTAATTGCATGGATGGATATTGTCATAACTCATGAATCCAACATAATATGACAGTTTTTGGGAAACACGGTTATATTATATAGTAATTATTCATAATAATGGTTGTCATTTATAGGGACTATCCATATATTGTAAAGGGTAATGACATGATTTTAGATACAACATTAGGACTATTATTCTGATTAATTACTTCTGAGAAAAGGTCTAAGATGGTGAAAACCCATGTATATTAGGATGAAAAACTAAATTTTATGAATATGGGTTTCATATGAAATGGGTTCCACCTTTATCGATCTATGATAATTCATGTGCAAACAATAAGGAGTAAATAAATAAACCAATTAAAATATATTTTATTTATTTTTTGAAATATATTAATTAAATTTATTTATTAAGTTATTTAATAGTTATTTCTATTTAAATAAGTTATATGGAAAAATATTTCCTACAATTAATTTTATTAATTCCCTATTTTTAAACTTAATTTGGATTAATGAGACAAATTCAATAGTCTTATTTCATCATGTAACATATAAGAGTGTTAAAATAAGGAGATAAAATATTAAAAATGCTTAATTAAAGACAATTAAATCATTAAAGACGTAATTTCATGGATTTAATGGAAAATACAATTTCAAGAATAATATAAAAATAAATTATTTATAAATGATGTATAAATAATGATACAAGTACTAAAAATCATATTTACAGCCTATTTTTTAAATTTTGTTATGTTATAAATTTACACTCAATATATATATATATATACATTTATCAATATGGAACAACAATTTAAAATTTATTTCACATTTTAAATTCACCACACATCATTCTACTAGACATGTGGACATTGTAAACATCTTTAATTCTTCAATTTTAGGATGAAAAAATTAGGGGGTGATGGTCTATGATATTTATAAAACAAGTTTGTATGAATAAAAGGGCCCCTAAGTTGCCTCATTCAAGAGACAACAGAAAATCAATGATTGTAAATCGTTAGGATAACATGAGTAAATATGGAATGTTTTCAAACCTTTTATTTCTACATAAATATTATTATTTGTGATTCATTGAGGTATATAATAACTAGTATTTCATATGATGATTTGTTAAATTTATATGGTAAATAATAATGTTTTAAATACAAGCTTGATATTTTTATTATACACCCATGTTCCTTTAATACCCTGTCTATTTCTCTATTCAAATATTTCATTTTAACTAGGATTAATGATATAAAGTGTTGAATAATTTCCATTAAAACACTATCATCAGTAGGATTAATTTTCAATTATCTATTATTTAACATGAATTTTTTTAACCCTCCGTATAATGGTATGGTAGGAGGTTACTTTTACAATAGAGAAGTCATATTAATAAAATTATACTCTTTTTATGTCTACCCATGTGTGTTAAATATATTTTTTTCAATGTATACAATAATTATGAGTATAACTCATTCAATATATATTCATGTATTGTGATGAAATTGTTAGAATAAAATTTATTAACTTGAATAACTCATATTTTTACTTTTATACAATAGCCAAAAAATAGAATAAAATATAATTTATTCTACATTATTTAAATGATTTTGGTTTGCATTAACATCTCACAAGGATTATAGTCTCTTAATGAAAAATTACTTTATAGAATATATTAGTAGTGATTTGGTGGTATCTACTATGTAATTCATAATCTTACCCAATAAAACCACTACTATATACATATGTATTATTTTTTTTATTCTATTCAAGAAAAATCTAGATGATTTATGGTAAATGTTTAGTGATCATTAGGATATGGGTTATTAAGATTAATTATAAAAAAAATTATTAATTTTTTTTACGTTATTAGTAATTTCTATTTTTATATTTTAGTTTTTATTTGAAAAATATAAGGATGATCTATCATTAATTTTAATGAATTACATGATACATTACGTATATTAATTTGGTGATATTAAACTATATGACACATTTTATCAGTTTATTCTTTACTTTTAAAATGTCTTTATTGTTTTACAATTTTTTATATGTTAATTTATTTTAGTTAATGAAAATATAGATTTTTCTAGAAAACAAAAGGTATAAATATTCATTGATAATAAAAATTTCTAGTAATCATTGTTAATAAATAAAATTAATGATTCTATAATGATTTTCTTAATCTAAATCGATTGTACGACCACGCCCATGAATGGTTCTTAAATTGATATTATTTATTTTTATACTTCCTCTTCAAAAGAAATTATAGTTGTAAAATATTTTTTTTATAAAATTACCTAAATGAATAATAATATTACTATCCTCATAAGAACATTATAAAACTAATCATAGGTTAACATAAAGGAAACATACCACAATGTTTTATAGAGACTTAAAAACAGTGATTTTAAAGAAAAGGCTTGTTAAAAAATTTTAAAACAAGAATAATACGATCTCTTTTAACAAACCTAATATATTAAAATTTTTGTACAACTTTAGAAAAATGAATCAACATATTTCCACTAATATACATAGATAAGGGTGATAAAGATAATAAAAATAATTTTTTAACATTGATTAAAAGGTAAAACATGAGAGAGATATGTGTGTGACTACTCAAGGGCAAGGAATGGGTGTGTTTTGACTACATGTGTTATAGAGAAAATGGGATTCAACCTGATAATGACAATAATTAAAAAATGGTCTATCTAAATAAGGAAGTAAATTTAATCTTATGGATAAATAATTCATTCATTATTTAATATAAAAAATTTATATAGTTTTTATTTTACAATGTCAATGGTCATTTTGATACAAAGAATGACCATTATATCACATCCCTTATAACACTCTCATTATATTTTTTTGATTTAACAGATTATATATTTTTTGATTTTAGGGAATAATTTACAACAACAGAAGTTGTTTTATTAAATCCTAGTTCATCTAAAAACTTTAGGAACTATGAAAATTTATGGGAATATTGAAGTAAAACCTTCACTATTAGTTTTTTTATTATCTTAACAATAGAAAAATAAGGTTTTTTAATAATAAAAAATTCAATTTTATTCTATATGATTAACAATCCAAGTATAATAAATTAAATGAGATAAAATAGTGGTTTATTTCCAATGTAGATTTATTTTTGACATAGAAGAAATTTATTTTTATAAGTTATTTTCCTTTTGTATAGAAATTGTGTAAAAAATATTATACTTATAAAATTTTAAAAAAAAATATTGTCATCATTATCATCATAATAATCACCACCACAACCACCACTAACATCACCGTATCCATTGTAATGATTTAGATTAAAAAATTGCATATCCATTTATTAAATATGGTGGGAATTATTGATTTAATGATTTAAATGGTTTCACCATTATTCCCTTCTCCATTTATTACTTTTATTCACTTTTCATTAAATGTGGATGAACACAGAGATTAAATATCTTTGTATGGTTCTTCATCATCATTATATTCAAATTTTTTCTGCATATTAATTCGATATATTTTTCCATGAAAACATTCAATGGATATTGTTCTAATTAGTTTGTAAATTTTGTTATACTATATGTATTGAAAAATTTTGGGGGTCCTCTATTTTCTATGATTCATAAATAATTTTTTCATGAGAAAGAAACATTTAAGAAATCACATAATGAGGAGATATTTTCATTTTATTAAGTACTATTAATATTTAAACAACCATGGGTGTTTGGATGAAAAAATATGAAAAATAGTTAAACAAAAATATAACACATATTTTATATGTTATTTTTTATCCGATTGAATGTTAATTTCAGAATTATTTTTTCAGTTATAATACACATTTTATGATCATGTTTTGGGTTCACCTATTATTTTAATGCTATTAAAATAATTTCTATAATATTACTTACATAAAGGCAATTTATATTACTAATATATATATAATGATAGTATTAATAACAAGTAACATGTATTTAATTTATATTTTGTTTGTTTTTATTTAAAAACTAATTATTTTATTCGGTTTAATTTGAGGAAAAATACATTATATTATTTTAAACAATTAATAATATTTTTTTGTTAAACTAAATAAATCTAGTTTACAAGACAAGGCTTTCATTATAATTGATTTAGTAATTTTTATGTTTGAATTATAGTCTTTGGTGTTTGGATAATAATTATTTGTTTTGAATATATTAGTTTTATTTTTAATGTTGGTGATAAATGGTTGGGTTTCATATAATAAAATCAGAAAATATAGAATTTATTTGTGGTTTATTGAGTTTTATCTTATTTTTAAAACTAATTGTAATTTATTTTGGGATAATCGGAATAATTTTCAAGGTTTATTTATGTGGGTATATTCAATTTATTTATTGACTTCCTTGAGATCTACTTTGAGGATAGAACTTCAACACCTAGACTTCACTGACATCACAACAAAAATATCAAATGGATGAAAAATGAAAGGAATGTCTCCTTATATTCAAGTGTTATATGACTATTAGTGGGAGTATAATGAGTTACCATTGGTAGACTTAAACCACATATTAAAGTAAAATAGAAGAAATAATATACAATAACTCTTCAAAATATCAATTTGATGAAATGTGAACAATAAAAAATATATAATGTAAATAATAACTAACACATGCTATATCAAAACTACTTTTGAAAAATATATAAAAATACAAATAATTAGCATCCACCAAGGTAATATTTTTTATGCCAAAATCCTAAAATAATCAACATAAAAAATAACGATAATGAAAAAAACTAGGCATATATCATTGATCGATCCTACCTCCCATGATCCAAATAAACAAAACTGATCCACCATCAATGAATTTTCATCTTAATTATCCTTTCCAAAAACAATTAATTCTTATCGGGTACAAGAGTGGCCTATTAAAGGTATCTCTATTACATAGTAGGAAACCAAAAATGAGGCCCCTAAAATATTTCTAACCATAATATTGTGAATATTTATGAACCAAATTAAATAATTGAAAAAGTTTATAAGTGAATCATGGTTAATATTTATGTTTTATAATGAACCCTGAGATCAACAATAAGTCCTTCAATATGTGATAGATTCCTATAAAGATTCTATATACCTAATAGGGGGATGGATCATCACCCATAAATCTTCTCACAGAAACACCATCATGGGGAAAGATACCCCACCCTTGAAGGACACATCTATCTCATCATCTAGGAGCAGAGTATCCCACCCAAGAAACATTTCATCTCAACATCCTTAGTGGAAAGATAACCATACCCTAGAACCAATTTATGTTAAAATTAGTATAGGTCAACAATACAAAACTCTAAAAACATTACATATTAACATTATTTTGGGGAAAACCACCCTACCCCAAAAAAATTCATCTTAACATTATTAGGTGAAGAGAGATTATACTTAGAAACATATCCATTTAATTAAATCATGGGGAAGAGTATCTTATCCTTGAAACCATTCATTTTTAAAACCATGGGGGTACAACCACTCTTCTGAAAAATTTAATCTTTGCATCAGTAGATGGTTAGATACCTACTTCATTAAACATTTCCGTTATAATATTTATGATACATATCTTGGGTCCACAATGAAAAAGGGAAATTTTATCAATATTATAATCCCTATAATATGATTCTTCTTATTATATTATATTTTATTATTTTATAGTCTAATTTCATGTTAGACTTTTATGACAAAATTATATTCTTAACCCCTTATTATGCACCAAAATTGGCCTATATAAAAAAATAATTACTTGAAAAAAAATCCAATCCAATTATTTTATTGTTAATTAACAAATTAGGCCAACATGAACACACGTCATATTATGCTAGGATTGAAGAAAAATGTTTCCTGAAATTATAGGGACCATATAATTCATGCTAGTATGAAGTTCCTAATTTCATATTGATGGATAATATTAGTTAAGAAAGAAGGAGGAGATGATTATCAAAAAAACCCAGATATAATGGTAAATAATTCATAACTAAGATAAGGCTATTAAAAAACATATGAATATGAAAATTAATTGATAAAAAAAATATTTATTTATCTTTTCATATTATTAATAATATAAAACAATTGAATCTTTTAAGTGTCAATGAAATAAACCAATTTTTATCATTTTATACAAGGTTTCCCGTTAAGGTATAAACCATATTTAATATTCATTCCATAATATGATATATATGATGTACTGCACTTTTTTACATTGATAAAAATTAAAAAATATTATATTTATCCATTTATAATATATTATACACATGAAGTTATCTATATGTAATATTCCTATCACATATGATAATATATTTCACATATATAAAATAATATGTGTGATATAATCAATAATACATAATATGTATTCATTAATGGAATGGGTTTCCCTTTAAACAATATTATTTAGTTAGTATATTAATTAAAGGTAACAATTTTAGGGACCCCTGATTAAAAATATATTTCCTTAACATGTAATGGTTTAAAGATGGAAATGGCCAATTCATGATATTTCCACCCCTATACGTAATATATTTAATTCCACACATAATATAAATTCATATGCGTAATATATTTTAATTAGATAGATTCATATTAATATATGTATAAATATATATATATAATAAATTTATAAAATTCCATATTTAACAAAAAAAATAGTTTTAAATACATTGAAGTTTCTATATAACCCACATATACTAGACATGCTCTAATCACGACTCTAGATGCATGGAAATATAAGGTATACATGGTTTCTGACATCAATATGTTCTATTTTGGGGATCTTAACTACCTCCTATTCAAAAAATCAAATTACTTATCATATGAATATGACCAAAAAAACATCACCCACTTTTTTTTCAAACTTTAATCAACACTTCCAAGCATGAAAAGTAATGTATAAACATTCATTAACAACTATCAAATCCCAGGAACCAAAAGGTATAAAAAAAATCTTTTGAATCTACTAATACATTAAAACCATAAAATTATGTGGTCTCCAAATACACCATAATATGATATCAAAGTCCTAAAAAGTATTATATATTGATAAAAAGTGACACTTTTTGAGATTTTCATAAAATCTATGCTCTATAAGTGTTATCAAAACAATCTAAAAATTTCAATAATTCTCACCCCTTAACTGAGTGTGCAACAGAGTATCCTGAACAAGTAAAACTAGAAACATATACCAATATATAGAAAAAATCTAATTCATTAGTCCTATAAACTCTATTAATACATTTTTTCTTACGAAAAATGGATTAATTAAATACTCATACAATTCATTAAATCTCTCATCCTCAAATAATTTGTAACACCCAAAACTTCCATGGTACTTTTCTGTTTTAGTAATATTTTATCTTGCGTTGTACGCAATATAGATTTTTAACACACCACAACCAATGAAACTAGCTATTAAGAATAGTAATTCCCCCTTTTTAAAATTGAATAAATTTTAAATTTCAAAATGGACTTCATTTTTGGATTTGGAATATCAAAATTATCTTAGGGTGAATTTTTTGTATTTTTCTAAGAACATTCATTTTTTGATGAATTGTGAAAATCACTGTGTTATTGTTTAAAAAAAACCTTTTATTTAAATAATTAGTTGTTTATTTTTATTTAATTTAGGTCAAAATAGATAGATAATACCTATATATGTTCAATTTAATTCATTGGTGTCATTTTATATAAGTTTAGATATACAAAATTATATTGACCTTTTTACCATCATTTACCCACCTTTTATGAGCATTTAAAAATTCACATAAAAAAACGTTTTACCACTTATGTGAGTAGAATTTCAAAAATCTGAGATACACAGTTGACATCAGTAAGTAAAATGTTGTTCAATAAGATGAAAAATAATTTTTGGTAAATAGTAACTTTTGACTTTTATTTACCACGGTTAAAACAAAATAGGGTAATTAAGGGTAAAAAAGAAATTATAATTACCCTATCACATGTCATAATTATATTGGATAAGTTTTATTCAACCAAAAACAACCCTAAAAATAAAATATGATCCACTTTGGTCAACTTGAATTAGATTTGGACATTTATTTTTATTCAATTTATAGAATAGTTAAAAGTGTTAAATTCAATGTTCAATAACTAAACCATTTTTATTATTGGATAATAATAATATATATTAGACTATAAATATTAATTAATAAGATAAAACCATTTCATGCATAATGGTATTTTATATATAATTTTTAGACTTTAAATAATTTAATTTATTGATGAAACAATGATGTTGTAGTAATTAAATTATTAATGAAATATTAAAATAATTGATATTATAAATATAAAAATAAATTTAAATTGGGACTTCTAATGAATTACACTCATTTTATAAGTTAATATGACATGTTAGTATTGATTGATTAAATTTTATTCAAAGTGATAAAGTTTTTATGGCTTACAAAAAAAATCAAATACCAAATAGTGTCGAATTGACATAATTGAGTTTTTAAAACTAATACTATATTATTAATTGATATAATATTCATAAAAATATAAGGCTCAGAAAAAGGACATAGATAAAGTTATATATATTAATAATGAACTGCTTTAGGTTCACATAGTAGTTTATTGTATGTTTATTAACCATATAATATAAAAATACAAAGAGACATGGTAAATGTCAAACTTTTTAACATAGAGTTAAATATAAAATATAATGTTAATATGGTGACCTAAAACTATCTAAAACCTATTGATTTAGAGGTTTTCGACCTATCACCACCTTATACTCGTTATAAATCATTTTATTTCAATTATAAACCGAAAATTATTTTATTATAAAATAATATTTCAAGATTTTTCTATAGTGACCTTCACCTCTCATATAAATGGATACTTCCCCGTCTCTTAATTTCACACCTCCAAATCAAATTGGATCAGCCAAACCCTACCCAAATATCATACCAACTTCCCTCACATCATCCTAGAGTCCTTACTTGGATTATAATGCCAACCTAAGGAGACTTTTGATCAACTCAAAATGAAATTCCAGAAGAAGAGGTAATAATTTCACCATGCTCTTTCAAGTTCGTTTCTTCTTCCACATCCTCTTTCTTTGATTCCATAATGAAATAATAACTGAAGTAACTTCTAAATATTTTTATGTTATTATAAATATGGTACAATCATATTCTCTATTCTATTGATCCTATAAATGACAATGTCACCATACATGCGTACGTACGACTTATCGTCTCCTCGTCGTGTTGTAGTACGTTATTCAAACACTTCATTATTTAAAATGGGTGTAATAATGGGTATAAATAATGTAAATAATAAATATAACATGTTATTTATTCTGTATATATGATATAATATTCAATTACATATGATTTCACCATCAAAATAATGATATTTTCGCTTATGCATACGTACAGATTACTGTCTCCACAAACGCGATGAGATTAATTCCACATTGTAATAATTCTAGAATAATTTTCATTTTATGATTAAAAATAATTTTTATGAAAATAATATCATTCTATATATGAATCAAATGCATCCTATCCATAACAAACATATCCTGTGTGACCAAGTATATAAATGAAAACGAATCAGTTAACACCCGAAATGATGATAGTACTGAAATATTATTAACAAATCAATATTAGAGGATCATATATGATATCATATTTTTGTATATAGTTCATTTATATTTTAATAACAAATTTTTAACTACTATAAATGGGGATAACATACCAATGACTAAGGAAATGTACTAGGTAATGGATAATTCTACAGTCTCGTTACTTGTTTGAGGTTGTCAATATGTAAGTATCTACTAGGATCTCTTTATCATCCACATTTGTGTTTTCCTAAAAATGTAATTCAAAACATTTTTACTATTTACTAGACTATGGGTTAAATTCATTCATACCCTTATTTGACCATATATGGTTTGGAAAGGAATATTTCTATTGTTTTCCAAACAAGGAACTTTATGACCTTTTCAACAAAATTAAGGTTAGAATGTCTTTTTTAAACTTATACGATGGGTGCGGCTATTTTCCACTATTAAAACATCGTCGAAGCTTCTCAGAAAATCTTAAAATAATATTTTCAACGTAAATTTTTTCTTCTATAATTATATTAATTTTAAATGACTTCAAAATAGAAATAGATATTTCTCTAAAAAAATTGATTTCATCTATGTCCACATCCTTTGATGGATTTAAAGCTTGTTTGAAGTTGATTTATTATGATACAAAACATCCATATTGTATTTTAGGTTTTATGATATTTTTTACTGTGGATGTTTTTTTTACACCATTCATTTTATATAGATAAATTATTGACATTTTGTATGCTATTTTTCATACTAATGTTTTTGTTATGTTTAAAAAATTTTATATGAGGAATGCATTGGACATAGTAAGTGATCAGTGGAGCCCGATATAGCTCCTCGATGAATCGTTAGGTCTTAGGAGACAAAATATTATCTTGGAACAAGGCCATTAAAATATCTTATTTGTAGTCTTGGCACACAGCCTTAACCATGTGGTTATGAAGTATGACATTATGCATTCCGTCAATATGAAATTGGCTATTGATATTGCATGTGATTATTCAACTAGTAAAAAATGAATCTGAATATGTAAATGGAATTATTTGATTTATATTAGACATATTATACATAATTTAATTTTTTAAGGGATTATGTTTTAGTCTTATACATTGCTTAAAATTTTTATGCGTATTTATGAAAGTTTCCACTATATTGTTATCCTAACTGAGTATATGAGCTCACCCCTTTCTATGTTTTATTTTTTCTATGATGCGAAAAAATATATTATGACTAACCTGCAGGGATAGTCAAAGGGATATGAATGTGGTCCATGGAAAAAAATTGATGTTGTTTTCTATTTTATAATGTAATGTAAAACTTATGAATGTATCTAGTACTACCAAGGCTAATAAATTGATCCGTATTTCGATATTTGATCCCTTATGATCATTCCAATGTTATGTAATAATGCAAAAACTCTAGGTAACTAGGGTCAAGGAAATACAGTTTGTATTAGAGGAATTTAGTAAAAACCTTCAAAGCTAGATTTAGAAAAAAACTCTGATTAGAGAACATTACCCTAATATAGCCTTTGAGGATTAGTAGAGAAGAACTTCGTAGAATTTTGGTAATGTATAGATTTTGTGAGTTTCCCAAGAAATATATCCATGTCTGGATCTGAGAAGGTTGAGGTGTCTATGGCATAGACATACATATGGGTAAAACCTAAAAACACAACCTTCAGCCAGACTCTAATGGGAACTGGTGCCCGAAAACAGAACTTGCTACACTCTAGGTTACAACACTCCTAGGGGATATTATTATGATAATTCAAATTATGTTGGCAAACCATTATGAAGTATTTATGAGTATATACCTCCTCAATGAAAATATTTTTATGATTATGGATTTTATCCACAAACTTTTCAATTCATGTTAAGTGTTTTAAAAGTTTGGAATCACGTATTGCGATTCACAAACTAATCTAGTATATTCCATTGTTTAGAAATGGAACCTAGTGGAAGGAATGAGAACCGTATAAATGCACATAATACATGCAGGGACTACCCTCATACTCAAGATAATTACAGTGGAGTTGGTGATTCAACTGGTTCTGATCATCTTATCACCATACTAGGACAACTCACTTAGGTTATGAATAATAACCTTACCCATATGGGCACCCTAATCTATAACACGAAGGATCAATGTTAGACCGCTTCATGGGGCAAAAATAACCAACATTCAATGGGAGTACAAATTCATTGGTAGTTGAGAAATGGATACATTCCTTTGAGAAAATATTTCATGCTTTGGGGAGTAGTGAAAGGGAAAAATTTGTCATGGAATTTTTTCGCCTCACAGGAGATGCAGATCAATGGTAGTCAGTAATCAAAAACACAATGGAAGATGAAGAAGTATATAAAATGTAATGGAGGGAGATTAAAGAGATTTAATTAGAAAAAATATTTCCTTATGACCTTTAAGAGGATATGGATAAACAATTTCTGAGCCTGAGGGAAAAGAGGATAATAATTTTGCAAAGTATGAGGCTAACATTACAAGGTTAGAAAGGCATGCAATATATTATATATGTAACCCAATGAGTAAGATTGATTTATTATTTTATGGGTGAAAACCATTTCTCCATCGAGCAATAGTCTCACAATCCTTCTCATGGAATGAAGATATTGTCTCTTGTGCTATCAAGACAGAAAATGAATTTTCTATGTCTAATGACTTTAAAAAAATCAAGAGGATAATAGATCCACTAAACACTCTAGAAATGGAAATAAGGTGAATAAAGGAAAAGTTGAATATCCATACTATAGTAATTGTGCGAAGAAACACCACAGTACTTTCCTGAAGGCAATTGGAGTCTGTTACAAGTGTGGTGAAAAGGGCCACCAAGCTCATGATTGCAAGGGAAAGAAAGCGGCTGCCAATTTTGAATGATACTATTGTAAAGAAATGGGGAATTATGAAAATTAATGTCCTATGAGTCAGAGAAACATACCTCAAAAAAGTCCAAGGGATCAAGGCTAAGCTTAATTGATAACCACTGCTGAGGTTGAAGCTCTAAAAGACGTGGTGGTAGGTAATTTAATGGTTTCCTCAGTTTTAGACAATGCTTTATTCGATTCTGGATCATCACATTGTTTGAAATCATCCCAGTTTGGTAATGAAGTTAGATATTTCAAATTTTATTTAATAAGGGAGTTGTCAGTAAAAACTTCTAAGGGATGTATCATTGCAACAATGTTTTGTGAATCATTTCCCATTAGTGCATATAAATGTTCTTTATCCGCTACTCTCATCGTTATACCCATGATTTAATATGATATAATACTCGTTATAGATTGGATTTCAGACCATGATGAGAAAATTTATTGTAAGAAGAAGGTGGTTATAGTTTTTGATGATGATAAAGAGTACCTTATTTTTAGAGTGGAAACATCACCGTCTAATTTTTATCTAGATTGACCCCTAGTAGCTCTATAAAATTCAATTGTCAGGGAGGAATATAATAAAATAACTATGGGTGAGGGATGGAATGTTAAAATAGAGTACGTACTTATTGTGCTATATTATGTTGAAGGGTTTCCATAGGATTTACCTTGAAATTCTCCAGAATGAGAAATTGAGTTTTCCATTGATTTAATTCCTAGTTCACGGCCCCTATCGAAGACCCCTTATAGAATGGACACTGTGGAATTAGTAGAAATAAATAAACATCCAGAGTAATTGAGTAATAAGGGATTTATTTGCCCTAGAATTTCTCCATGTGGAGACATTGTCCTTTTTTTAATAAGAAAGACGGATCTATGTGGTTGTGCGGTGACTATAAGGAGACCAATGCTATAACAATAAAAAAAAGTATCACATACCTCGCATTGATGATTTATTCGACCAACTTCATAGAGCTCAATATTCTTCAAAGACTGAACTTTGATCTAGATATCATCAGTTGTGGGTGATGAAGGAAGACAGTCTGAAAATAGAATTTCGAACCAGGTACGGGCATTACGAGTTTACAGTAAGGTGTTTTTAATTGACTAATGTACCCTCTGTCTTCATAGATCTAATGAATAGAGTGTTTAAGAAATATCATGAAAACTTTTTAGTGGTATTTATTGATGATCTACTGGTATACTCAAAAATATTTTATAGTCATGAAAATATCTTGCGCACTATTCTGAAAACCCTTAAAAGAAATGAATTATATGGGATGTTTAGTAAGTGTGAATTCTCGATTCAAGAGATTCTATTTATTGGGAATATTGTCTCTAAGGATGGATTCTCTATTTATCCTTCAAATACAAAGGCAATCCATGAATTTCCAGCACCGATGAGTATAACTATGGTATATAGTTTTATTAGTCTAGCTAGTTTTTATCGACGTTTCGTCCAGAAGTTTTCCCAGTTGGCTAACCCATTATCCAAGCTCACACGTAAAGGGGTTAATTTTTTTTGGAAAAAAGAGAGTGAATAATGTTTTCTAGAACTGAATATTAGATTATTCAGTGCTCTTATCTTCAATCTACCATCAAGGAACAATGGGTTTGTTATTTATAGTGATGATTGAAAGAAATGACTAGGTTTATCCTTATGTATAATGATAGAGTTTTTACCTATGCATCATGAAAGCTAAAAATTCATGAGAAAAATTATCCCACTACTTATCTTTAGTTAGAAGCTATAATCCTTGCTCTGGAAATATGGACAGCCTATCTCTATTGTGAAAAATTTGAGATTTATACTGATCACAATAGTTTGAAGTATATTTTCTCACAAAAAGAACTCAACATGAGACAAAGGATATGGCTTGAACTAATCAAGGATTATGATTGCACAATACACTACCACTTGGGAAAGTCAAATAATGTGGAAAATTATATGTGTAGAAATAATCATGGAGTTTTGAACAAGATTAGAGTTGAAAAGGATCCTATTTTCATAGATCTAGTAAAGATAGATATGGGTATAACCATGGAAGGTGAAATATCAATACTTTGTCAAATAGACTCCAAACCATCATTAATATAAAGTAAAAAAAGTTCTCTAACAGATGATGAGGAGTTTCAAAAGAAGATTAAACCTATAAATGATGGGAGATTGAGTGACTTTGTATATGAAGATGGAATTTAGAATTTTGGGAAGAGACTTTGTGTTCCTAACATACCTGATCTAAAAAGGTAATTGTTGGATGATTCTCATAGCTCCAATTTCTCTATACACCCTGGGAACACAAAGATGTATAGATATTTAATGGAACATTTTTTGTGGGACAACATGAATTGGGAGATTGCTGATTTTGTGTCAAGATGTATGGTTTTTCAATAAGTGAAAGCTGGAAGGCAATAACCTAGAGGAGTCTTGCAACCTTTTCCCATACCATAGTGGAAATGGGATAATATTATGATGGGATTTGTAATGTGGCTACCAAAGACTCCTAGAAGGAATGATGCAATATGGTTCATTGTTTATAGTCTTACCAAGTCAGCAGATTCTAACACTATAAGAGATGATTTAACACTTGAATGTATAACAAGACTGTATATTATTGAAGTTGTAAGAATTCATGGTGTACCCCAATCGATTTTTTCTGATCGTGATCCTCATTTTACAACAAGAATTTGGAAAAGTCATCAGAAGGACCTGGATACTGAACTTCGTTTGAGCACTGTGTACCACCCTCAAATGGATGGATAGTTAGAACGAACTATTCAAACCTTAGAAGACATGTGGAGATCTTTCTCACTTGACTTTCAAGGTATGTGGGATCAATATTTACCTATGGTAGAATTTTACTATAACAATAACTTCCATTCAAGTATTCAGAAGGCACTATATAAATCGTTATATGGAATGAGTTGTCACACACCTAATTGTTTGGATGATATGGGTGATAGAAAACTCGTAGGCCCAGAACATTTTGAGGAAACAATAGAAAATGTGAAGGTTATCCAAACCCACATCAAAGCATTCCAATTTTGGAAAAAGATATATGCCAATAACTGAAGGAAGGATTTATAATTTCAATAATGAGATCATGTTTTATTGAAGGTATCTCCATTGAAGGGTGTCATACGTTTTGGTATAAAGGGTAAATTGAGTCCCAGGTGCATCAGACATTTTGAAATTCTAGAATGAATTGGATTTGTAGCTTATCATTTGGAAATGCCTCCAAGTATCTCCAAATATCATGTTGTGTTCCACATATAACTGTTGATAAAATACATGTCTGACCCAACACATGTACTCACCTATGAGGAAATTGAACTGGAACATGATCTGTCTTGTTGTGAAGATCCTGTCAAAATTCTTGAAACCAGAGAACAATTTCTGAGAAACCGGACGACTCATATGGTAAAAGATCTATGAAGAAACCATAAGATGGAAGAGGCAATGTGGGAACCTGAGGAACATATTATGAAGAACCACCATAATATATTTATGCAGTAATATTCTAGAAATTTGGAGAATGAAATTATTTAAAGGAGGGGAGAATGTAACACCCCATGATTCCACGATACGTTTCTCTCTGAATAATGGAGTAGCTTGAATTGTAAACAACATGGAGTTTTAACAGACCATGACCAATGAAACTAGCCTTTATGAATAGTAATATGAACTTTTTGAAATTTTATAAATTTTAATTTTCAAAATGGACATCAGTTTTGGATTTGGAATATCAAAATTAGGTTAGGGTAAATTTTTGGTATTTTTCTGAGAACTTTCTTCTTTTTGATGAATAGTGGAAAACACTGTGTTATTGTTTAAAACTAACATTTTCTTTAAATAATTAGTTATTGTATTTAATTTAATTTTTGTAAAAATATATACATAATACCTATATATGTTTAATGTAAATCATTGGATTAATTTTATAATAAGTTTAAATATACAAAATTTTATTTAACTTTTTACCGTCTTTCACCCAACTAAAAGAGCATTTACAAATTTGCATAAAACATAATTTTACTGCTTCTCTGAGTATAATTTCAACCATCCAAGAGACACAGTTTACATCATTAAGTAAAATGTGGTTCAATAAGATGAAAATAATTTTTGATGAATAGAAACTTTGAACTTTTATTTACCATGGTTAAAAGTAAATAGGGTAATTAAGGGTAAAGGTGATATTATAATTACCCTAAAACAAATCCTAATTATGTATAATAAGTGTAATTCGACCAAAAAAACCATAGGAATATAATAGGATCATGTTTGGTACACTTGGATTAGATTATGACATTTATTGTTATTCTATTTAAATAAGAGTTAAAAGTGTTAAATTCAATGTTTAATAACTAAAGAATTTTTAATATATGGTTATATATAAGATAAATTTGACTATAAATATTTATTAGAAATATAAAACGATTTCCTACATAATTGTATTTTATTTATAATTTATATTCATTAAATAATTTAATTTATTTATGATAGAATGATGAGGCAGTAATTTCATTATTAATGAAATATTTAAATAATTGATATTATAAATAACCAAATAAATGAAATTTGAGTCTTTTGATGAATTACACTAATTATCCATGTTAATATGACATGTTAGGATTGATTTTTAAATTTTATTCGATGTGATAATTTTTTTATGGATTCCAAAAAAAATCTAACACTAAATAGTGTCAAAATTGAAATAATTTAGTTTTTAGAACAAATACTGTATTATTAATTGCTATAATAATCCTAAAAATATATTTTTCGGCCAAAGAACATAGATAAAGTTATATATATTTATAATGAACCACTTGGGGTTCTCTTGGAAGTTTATAGTATGTTTATTAAAAATATAATATAAAAATAAAATGAGACATGGTAAATGTCAAACTATTTAACTAAGAGTTAAATACAAAAGATAAGGTTAATATGGTTAGATAAACCAGACTAAACCTATTTGTTGAGAGGTTTTCGACCTATCCCTACCTTACCCTCAAAATAAATCCTTTTATATCCATTAGAAACCTAATATTATTTTATTATAAAATAATATTTCAAGCTTTTCCTAAAGTGACCCACACCTCTCTTATAAAAGAATACTTCCCCTTATCTTAATTTCACACATCCAAAGACATTTTTCATGACCAAAGACAATCCAAATATCGTCCCAACTTCCCTAAAATCATCCTAGATTCTTTAATTTGATCTGAAAGCCAACCTATGGATCCCTTTTGATCAACTCAAAAGGAAACACCCGAAGAAGAGGTAATAATTTCACCGCACTCTTTCAAGTTATATTCTTCTTCCACTACCTCTTTCTTTGATTACATACCAAAATAATAAATCTAGTAAGTTATACATACTATGATGTTATTATAAATGAGAAAAACCATATTATTTATTCTATCCATCCTATGAATTACCAATTCACCATACGTGCGTACGTAAGGCTTAACATCTCCATGTCGTGGTGTAATTTGTTATTCAAACACATCATAATTTTGGATGGCTATAATAATGAGTATAAATGATGTATATAATAAATATAACATGTTAATGATTCTTTATATATAATAAAACATCCAATTACATATGATTTCACCATCAATATAATGATATTGTCGCTCGTGCGTACGTAAAGATTATCGTCTCCACGAACACAATGAGATTCATTTCCCATCCTAACAATCCATGAATAATTTTGATTTTATTATAAAAAATAATGTTTATGAACATAATATCATTCTGTATATGAATCAAATACATCATATCTATAACAAACATGGCTTACGTAACCAAGAACATAAAGGAAAATGAATCAGTTAATAATCGAAACGATGATACTACTGAAATATTATTACCAAAGAAATATTATAGGATCCTATATGATATCATATATTTGAATATAGTTCTTTTATAATTTAATAACAATGTTTTAAATATTATAAAATAGGTTAACATACCATCATCTAATGAAAATTACAAGGTAAGGGGTAATTCTACAATCTCTTTACTTATCTGAGGTTGTTAATACTGAAGCATCTACTGGGACCTCTTTTTCATCCACATCGGTCTTTTATTAAAAATATATTTCAAATTTTTTTTTACTATTTACTAGACCATGGGATGAATTCATTTATACCCTTATTTGACCATATATGTTTTGAAAGAAATATTTCCGACTTTTTCCAAACAAGCTACTTTATGACCTTTTTGAAAAAATCAAGGTAAGAATGTCTTTTTTAACTTATACGATGGGTGCGGCTATTTTCCACCATTATAACATCTTCAAAAAATTAAATACAATCTTATTATAATATTTTCAAAAAAAATGTTTTATTTTATAATCATTTTACTTTTAAATGATTTCAAAATAGAAATATCTATTTCTCTAAAAAAGTTTTGATTTCATCTGTGACAACATCCTTTGAGAAATTTAAAGCTTGTTTGAAGTTGATTTATTATGATACAAAAATCCATATTTTATTGAAGGTTTTGTGATATGTTTGACAGTGGATGTGTTATTTTTACACCATTCATAGTTTATGGATAAATTATTGACATTTTTAATGCTAGTTTTAATACGAATGCTTGTGTTATGTTTAAACCTTTTCATATGAGGAATGCATTGGACATAGTAAGTGACGGGTGGAGCCTGCTATAGCCCCTAGATGCATCGATTGGTCTCATGAGACAATCTAGTTTCATGGAACAAGGGCTTGAAAAAATCTTATTTGTAGTCTTGGCCCAAGGCCTTGACTATGTGGTTGTGAAGTATTCCATTATGCATCAAATTAATTTGAAATTGGCTATTTATATTGAATGCAATTATTCGACTAGTAGAATATCCATGTTAATAATTAAATGGAATTATTTGATTTATATAGGTCATATTATGAAGAAGTTTATGTTTAAACGTCTTATGATTTGGTCTTATATATTGCCTTAAATGTTTATTATTATTTATGAAAGATGCTACTATATTGTTATCCTTACTGAGAATCTGAGATCACCATTTTCTATGTTTTATTTTTCATAGGATGTGAATAAGTATATTATGATTGACCTATAGGGATAGTCTAATGAATCGTCTAAGGGATATTAATGCTGTAAATGAAGACAATGTTGTTGTTTTTTTATCATTTAATAATGTAATGTAAAACTTATGAATGTATCTAGTACTTCCAAGGCTAATAAACTGAACGGTCTTGGGGGATTTGATTCCTTGTGATCATTCCAATGTTATGCAGTAATGCACTGACTATTGGTAACTAGGGTCAGGGCATTACATTATGATATTCAGATATACTTTTGATCATAAAAATTACCATAGATCCTCACAACTCATCATATAAGTAATCAGTATGGGAATGTGGATATCAGTTCTTGAGAATCACATGGTTTGAATTCTAGTAATCTACACATAATCATAAATAAATTTCTGCATACATAGAGAAAATATTATATTACACAAATGGGATGTACTATTCCATGGAAACCATATCTCCATCATATTTTCAAGCTAATATATTTAATGATAGTGATTTATAGTTGATATTCTATAATATTAAATTGATATATGTTTCACACCTAGGATGACCACAATAATAAACTCACTATATCTCTTTCATGGAAATCCAAATATTTCCTCTAAAATCAATTTTAAACCATTCCATTTTAATAGTATAAACTAAATGTCTAGTATCACAATGATCCAAAACAAAAGTATAAAACATGATGAAGATCTCTCCTAGATTATGAAGGTATTTCCCTTCTTATATTTACTATATATCCCTCTATATATCCTAGAGATAAGTATTTCCCATGGAATATGTAAATGATACCCTTAAATGATAATAGTCAATATGGGATTGATATAAAACAAGATAATCCATTTTGATGATCGTGTTAAAACAATTTATCTCTAAAATAAAAATATACAACAGGAATCTATAGACACCTATTACTAGGGCCCAATAAATACCACTATTAATGAACATGGATTTAAACCAAAAATGCATATTGATTAACCTCAACCCATAAAAAAATCATTAACTACCCATTAAGAATCAATAAAAAATATAATATTAAAGAATATGATTCTACTAGATTAAAAAAATAGATTCTAAGGTAAAAGATAATAGAATTATACCTTGAACCATATATGGTCCAATAACCTAATTAATATTGGTAAGAAAAACACCATATAACTATCTTGAATCTCAACCATAATCACGTTCCAAAATCCCCTAAAATTTACTCCCATGTTTCCACTACTATAACTATACTTGAGAACCATTCCCTCTACCCATACCCAATTATCCTGATGAAATGTACATAATGACATATTTTTGTGTTCTTGATCAATCCCCAAACCCTATATATATTTTGATCCTCTCTTAGCAGATGAATGTGGAGAGCATTGATAAATTTGACCTGAATTTTTCATCTTCACCCCTGATTGAAACTAAAATATAAGGTGTAAATATGGTTAAGGACATTTCCCATGTCACGAACCATCCCAGTGGGGCCCATGCCACAACTCCCCAAGCTCACCTCGAATAGGCTAGGGGTTAGTGACTATAACTGAGTAGGAATATTACTAACATGGGAGTCATTTCCTAGGTACATGTACACATGCACACATCTCCAATCCGATAATTGATGAAATGTAATAAACCACTAAGGAATGAATGAATGCATACAACTAAACCTAAGCAAAAGAGAACAATACAATGTAAAGTGAAAAATGTAAACTGGGCCAGAATAAAAACCCACCATAAGAAAGAGTCTACAAACTACAAAGTCCAACCTGTAAGCATGAAATAGGTGTTGGGACTATTTCGTGAAGCTGTACGAACACATAGGCCTGTAAGAAAGATCTGAAAACTTGGTTTGTTTCTGGTCTTCCCTACACTCTGTCTAAAGGCTGCTCATTTTCAAAATATACAATATGTGTGGGCAATGCCCGTGGAGGGGTGAGTATAATAATACTCAGTATGGGAAATCAAAAACCCCAAATCAATACAAAATTTAATGTTACAGTCAGCTCCATACAATATATGTCTACTAAATATAATACAAGAGAAACATATCTAGATATAATCGAAACTGAGACTCGTAGTCTATATGTGAATTACAATGACTTCATACCCACACAATGGATTCTGTTCGAAGATTCCACAAGGCACTCATTCGGGAGAACTCAATCTATGATGCTCTGATGACATCCATCAAAGAATTACTCTTCGTCGGGAAGATCTATGGGAGAGATAGATGCCCTGATAGATCTAAAGAGAGAAAAATTACACTCATTCTCATAGAACACACTCCTGAGTGGAGAAATATCAAGATACATTGTTTAGGATCACAGTCAGGGCCTTAGAGGATACCCCGAATCATCTAGATTCACCTACCATGTAGAGTATCAACATATTTTTGTATTCTTCATTTCAATACATGACTCAACCTGGGGTCAAGAATGTGTTTAGGATCTTAGTTTGGGCCACTTGGAGGGATTCGAACTCAATCAAAAAAGTCTAACTAAAGTAATCATAATCTTATGGATGGAAAAAATACCTAAACATCAAGGGAACAATAAAATGGGGCTCAAACCGAAGAAAATTGTGTCAAAGGAATGGTTTAAAACAATATAAATCCATGTACAGAAAGGTACACAGTGTGTAGAAGGGGTCATATGTTGTGTCTCTTAACTCCAGGTACTACCTGTGTAATATTTCATGAGTCTGGAGAAAATTCCATGTAAAAATCTATATACAAGGAATGTAGGAAGTATCACACACCATATCCAAGTAATTGGGTCTACTCTGTGTATTCTTTCCATGTGCCTATACACGACTTAAAACTGTGTATGACAACTTGTCTAATCGGTACACAAGGTAAACTAAGTACCCGGACCAGTTTTTCTGCGTGGTGGAGTACAGGTCGTGTACTCCACCCTATATTCGTGTATAGCCAGAGATACTTGTCGAGTTCCTTGTGATGACCCACACACCGTGTGACAATGGTCACACCCAATGTCCACACATCCTAGATCAAGAAACCATAGCCTTCATTGAGCCGACCCCACCAGCCATGTTCTTCGAGATACACACCGTGTGTATCGCGATTTTACACAATCATTTTTCTTCATCGCCTCACCATATTTTCTTCTTTTATATTTTATCTGGTCATTCGGTCACCTCAAAACTCCTGTTTTGTGGTCACCTCAACACCACATGGCCATTTCCTTTGGTTTATGGCTGCTAATATGCCCCGAAAACAACTCTCGATCCACCTGCTTGAAGAAATCTCAAAGAACATTCTCTCGTGATCTGATCCGATTCATCATCTGAAATCTCTATCACACCTCCACTAGGTCATCACGATTTCTGATCTACAGTTTGGGAAGGTTGAATTTCAAAATGGGTGTGCAACGATTTGTTGATCCTTGCCTCACAAAGAATGCGAAGAACGCAGGGAAAGAGGATGAAATTTAATAAAAAAATTAAGGAAAAAACATCCTTCATCATTTTTAAATTGTTGATATTCTCCTATTAGTAGGATTAAACTTGGAAAATCAGAATAGAAATTAAAAATCATCATGAATCTATTCCCAAAACAAAAATCCCTAATGGAAAGTGATATAACCCCCCAATGAGAATACACAATCCACCGATCAATCTGTTTGTTGGTTGATCCACTTTCATCATTAAATCGATGAAAAGGGGAAAGATAAACCGATGAAACAAAACCCCTACCTTGATTTGGTTGATGAATGATAATCGTGCCACATTCGTTGGCAAGGTTCCTTGTATCTGAGGGGCATTGATTGATAGATCCATCGTCTTCCTTCAATGAGGTCTCCTCCAATGCTCCAATGGGGGTCGTCAAATTTGTATGGTTATGCAGATAACCGTTTAAGATTACTATAAGAATATATTTATCGAGGAAAATTAGGTTGTTTCATCATTAAAAAAGTTTAAAATAAAATAAATTATTAATTCATTCATTTCCTTTAAAATGTAAAAAAACTAAATTTTGCATTCAACCCCCACCATTTGATTTTATGTCCCTCATAAGTTAAATTTACAGCTCTAAAAGCAATAGTGACCTTAGATTTCTGATCTAGGAACCCATTTAGATTTTATTCAAATTTTTCAGGAAAACTACTCACACGTGCTACTGAAATGTATAAATTATTTCAATCATTTTTTTCAGGCACCCCATGCCTCAAAATTTCATGACTTCACAAATATTGGTCTTTTAATAATTCCATATAATATTTAAAAATAATACATGGAAAATCCAATACATTAAATTACCCCTACCTTATGGATTTTATGCCTCCAAAAATACAAAACAAAAAGGCTACTCAAACTGATTAGGGTACTGTGAAAGAATCAGAGCCTCTCACTCCCACATGCTCTTCTAAAGACTCTTGTGCTCCCATAATACATGCACCAAGGGAATTTGTCAGCCATGAAAGATCCTCCCCTGTCAATCCTCGATCTTGATTGGGTACTCTATGAAGTGCGCTCCATCCTCAATGTCCAACTCACCCCAATCTATGAAATGCTATGGTTCATGCACATGCCTCCTCAACTGCGACATGTGGAATACATCATGTACCCAGTGAAACTGCGGTGGTATAGATAGGTGGTACACCACCTCTCCAAATCATCACAATATCTAATAAGGGTTGATGAACCTCTGAGAAAACTTGAAGACCCTAACAAAATCTCTACAAACCTCATCGAGGTGAGACCTGAAGGAAGACATGGTCTCCCTCCTCGAACTCTAGAGGTCTCCTCCATTTGTCAGCATAAGAATTATGTCAGCTCTGTGTAGTCCTCATCTTCTATTGGTTGATCTGAACCTTTTCTGTGATAGGTCATACATGCTCTAGACCTCTGATTTCTGACTCTCTAGGGTCATTCCATCAAAATGTTTACCGACACAGTCACCCATATATAGACTCAAACATTACCATACCTATGGTGGAGTGGTAGATGTTATTTTATGGAAACTCTACCAGTGGTAGGTGGTCCTCCCAATTGTGATCCAAATCCACAATACATGACCACAACATATCCTCCAAAACCTAAATGGTTCTTTCTGTATGACCATATTCCAGGGTATGAAATGTTGTGCTCAGGCATAGAAAAGTCCCAAATGCCTCCTACAATCCCTTCAACAACTAGGATGTGAAACAAGCATCGTGATATAAAACTATCGTTGAAGACTCACCAGGAATCTGAACTATCTACTACATGTATAGGCATACCAATATATCTATTTAACTCTACTATCTAATAGCTAGGAAGTGGGCCGACTAGGTGAGTCTATCGACCATCACCCTGATAGAATCGTGTCCCTTGTATGTTCATGGTATTTCCATCATGAAGACCACTAATAATTCACCCCGCTTCCACTCTATCACTTCTAGGGGTGAGATAACCTCGCTGGCACCTGGTGCTCATACATCTCCTGGCACGTGAGGCATCGAGAAATAAACTCTACTACTTCTTTCTTAATAATTGTCCACTAAAACTCACATCCAATGTGTTGGTACATTTTTCCATACCCAATTTTACTTCCAAGGGGGTTATATGAAACTATCTCAGAACTTCCTCCTACAATGCCACTAGAACAAATTTTCACACTCTAAAAAGGACTACATGCTCACCATATTAAGAATATTTGTCAAGATCCTTTGTTGTGGATAAATAAGAATGTAAAGGCTGACAGCCTACATCCCCTAGTTGTACCTCCCCAACTCGCCGTAAGAGTGGAGTGGTGAAAACCATCAACTAAAGGAAGGAAACATCACCTCCATCCATGAAGGATAGCAGTAGCTTGGCCCACTACTATGATTCCTCACTTAGCACCGGTAGACTCAATCTTTTGATGAGAGAATCTGCCATAATGATCCCGTTTCTGGGATTATAAATGATCTTGAAGTCATAATTCCAGAGAAACACTATCCATTTCCACTACCTCAGATTTACATCCTTTTTACAGAATATGTAATTGAGGCTCTTATGGTCTGAGTAGATGATAAAAATTTCACCCATCAGGTAGTGTCACCGCATCTTCAATATGAAGACTCCAAAATCTAACTCAATTTCATGGGTTGTGTAGTTCTCCTCATGCGGCCTTAGCTGGAATAGTACACAATCAATTAATGCATGCCTCTTTATCAGGATACAGCCAAGCCCGGTCCCCGATGCGTCATCAGAAACTATATACTCAACAAACTCTTCTAGAAATATGTATATCGGTGCGCTAATCAAACTCTAACTCATCTACTAAAAAGTCTGCTAGAACTTCTTCATCTGTACAAAAGGATGCCCCTTTCGGGTCAATGTTGTCATCGGTACTGTTATCTGAGATACATCGTGGATAAATATATGGTAGTTTCCCTCTTGCTTATGGAAGCTCTGCACCTCTATCACACTCTATGGTGGCTCCAATGCTAACACCACCTCGACCATGGTTGATTCCACTACTACTCCATCTGCTGAGAAATCATGTCCCCTAAAATGGGCCTCTATTATCCAGAACAAGCACATTGAGAGCTTCCCATAATTTTGGTGGTATGAGAGTACATCTAGAACCATCTGTAGGTGTCTCATGTGCTCTTCTACTGACACTAAGTACACAAGGATATTGTCGATGAAGAGCCCTATGAACCAGTATAGGTACGAATGGAAGATCCGGTTCATAAGACCCATGAACACTACAGGGGTATTTTTCATGCTGAATGGAATCGCACAGTACTCATAGTGACCTTACCCGCATCTAAAATCCATCATCAGAATATCTTCATTTCATACTTTTAATTGGTGGTAACCCGATCAAATGTCAACCTTTGAGAATAATTGTTACCCTCTCAGTTGATCTAATAGGTCTTCAATCATCAGCAATGGATACTTTTCTTCACTTTTCCCAAATTTAGGCATCGGTAATCTACGCACATCCTTAAACATTCTTCCACCTTCTTGGAAAATAGAACTGGGGATTCTCGGGGTAAAACATTGTATCTTAACTATCCCTTACTATGAAAGTACTCTAACAACACCCTCATCTTGTGATGCTCTGTAGGAGATATCTGATACACTAATGAGTATATCAACACCATCCCAGGGTGTAAATTAATGTAGAGGATGACTTACCAGTGGGGTGGTATTCTAGGAACATCTTCTAGAATGATTTCCTCAAACTCTTCCACTCCCTCTAGAAGCTGCAAGCTCCAAACATCTTCTACTCTGAGGGTAAGGATGGAAAACTCGTGAGTAGTCAGATGTACCCTGCTATGCCTGATCCCATTTTTTGCTTCTTGGGTTTCTATAAGGCCCCAGCCTTAAACCTTACTTAATCTTGAGTTAT
The DNA here is from genome assembly GCA_963277665.1 of Viscum album. Taxonomy (NCBI): domain Eukaryota; kingdom Viridiplantae; phylum Streptophyta; class Magnoliopsida; order Santalales; family Viscaceae; genus Viscum; species Viscum album. Next base: position 854,415,994 of record OY728160.1, read on the forward strand.
TACAAGATTACAACTTCAGGATCTTTTGTGGTTTAGAGTTTTAGAGAATTAGATCATAAAACATGCATTACATTCCACATTTAAACAAAGTGGTCACATAAAATATAGTACTCATTTTCCCATCAACGGAAACATATTTAAACTAAAACATGTATTATTTCTTAACACTTCCTTGACAATATCATCACATCATGTACCTTTCCCTTGACCTGTGAAAATCATTTTAAAAAGTTGGGATGAGCATAAAAAGCTCAGTAAAAGATATAAAAGTAAAAAATGAAAACATTAGCCCATAACAGTGTATTCTCTAAATCTCTTTGAAGAAACCTTAACGTTTAACTCCTTCGTGTTACCCAATGAATTAGAGAGATATATCGGGCTCACCCACCCTTATATTATCACGGAACCACCCGTCTTCATAATAATGCCCAAGAACCATAACATAATCGTATCACATAAAACATGCATAAAGGAAACATAACATTTCCACTTCTCAATCACAAGATATCAATACAACACATTGATATAAAAACATTATGAAAAACATTTTCAATACGAAAATAAAATTAAATTAAAACATGGTATTTATTTTTCATTTAAAAAAAGTATGGCTTGTAGAGGAAGCCGAAACTCAAATAATGGTCACGGCGGCGGAGAATTCGTTGTCGCCGCATATGTACGAAAAAAACAAAATATTCCATTTTTTTGTTTAGTAAACTCTTCATATTAAAAGATTCCTTTTGAGTAAACGTAAAATTCAAAGGGGTTTATACACCGTATAAAAGAAAGTTGTTTATAAAACATAATATGCCTCAATGAAAGGAGATTGAGACGAAGTCCCATACCTCGAGTCTAACTTGACTCAATCATTATTTAATATCCTGAATAATAAACTTAAGTTAATTTCTAATTTCTTAAAAAGCTTTTTGAAGTTCATTATTACTTTCATATCACTTATTACCATGTTATGAACACTATGTAATTATTTATGTTAATAATGGTCGTTTTGTCGATCATTGGTACTTGAGTCAAAAATGAACTCTTTATAATTACAAGTTGTTCATGGGGTAAAATATCCATTATATACAGAATTATATTCATGATTTAGATATCATATATATCATATATATCCATTATATACATGCATTTTTATATTACATAACATTTAGATGTAATAAATGAAATGCACCGTTTATGGAGATGGTAAGCCGTACTTACGCATGAACGCTACTTTCATTTCTATTTCTTACTTAATGGAGTTAAATCATAATGATATAAAGGTATATTATAATTCCAGTATAATATAATTAAATCTATCCTTTATACGTACCACATATGGTATTAACGAATCAAATCACTTTGAGGGGCGGTAGTCCGCACTTCCTAAAATGAAATTATCGTGTTTACCCATAATGGAAACCATAAAGGTGTGCCACAAATGAAAAATACAGAAGAATAAGGAAAACATAAACATAATAAATATGATATATAAATATAGTGACATCTTAATGGCCACCATGAAATGTGTTAAAAGAAGATTGAACAATCATCGTTTCGTGAGGCAGAAATTCGCCAACCACAAAAACAATATGTTCTTTGACCATTAGACGGAGGTGTGTGTAAGTTTAGCTCGAATACTTATCATAAAAACATCCTAGTATATTGAAGATACTGTTTTTGTTACAAATGAAATAAATAAAAAGTGTTTATGGGGGTGGAGAAGCAAAATAAAACAAAAGAACACTAGAGAATACATTACCTTTAAAACGGGTAACTCTTTTTGACTTGAGCTCAAATCCATCCTTGGGAAGACTTCGGCCTAATGTCAGGCTTCTAGGAGTAATATAGGTATGTGGAGAGACAAAATGGGCAGGGGTTGGCTGAGTCAAAGGCTTGAGAGGTGTGGGTAAGGTGGTAAAGGTGGGGGCCTTTTATAAGAGGAGATGAGGGGCACTCTTGGAAAGTTATAAAAGGATACATTTTTTTTAAATGCTTTTCAGATTTTAAAAGTCCCAAAATTGTATATTCTGAGGATAAGGTGATAAGAGTTCCAAATCCACCCATCCAATAGGTTTTTGACATGTTTAGCTCTTATATTTTACATTATCTTTTCATTTTATTTAAATCGTTAAATAATGAGGTAATCATTGCATCATTATGGTGTCATAAATAATTTAATTTATTTAATGTCTAAAAATTATAAAAAAATATCATCATGTAGGAAAACATTTTATATTTCTAATGAATATTTATAGTTAAAAATATGACTTCTATAACCCCATTTTAAATTTTTTTTAGTAAAAGAACTCATGTTTGTGAAATTTTTATTTTAATTTTAAATAAAAAGTTATTTATGCCATTTTCCTACCAAAGTGGCTCCATGGGGTCCCCAAGTTGACCCATGGATTGTCTTGGTCGGACATGACACATCCAATGAGGGTAGGACATGTGTCTAGGTCATTTCATATTATTAAAACATTATTTTTACCTTAAATTACACTAATTACCTTTAATCACGATTAATAAAACTTAAAAGTTACTATTCACCAAAAAAATAATTTTAATCTCATTGAACCACATTTTACTTCCTAATGAAAACCATGTATGTTGGATTTTGGAAAATCAAAACACAGAAGTGGTAAAGTTTCATTTAAACAAAAAATCAGTTTCTTTAACTACCACTTAGTGGTTTCACTATTCATCAAAAATTGTAGTTTTTCATAAAAATACCCAAAATTCACCCTAATATATATTTGATATTACGAATTCAAAAATGATTTATATTTAAAAAAATTCATAACATATAAGTTACTTTAATTAATTTAATAATTAATTCTCGCTGTCATGACAAATAGCGTGTTTTTATGAATCAATACATATCAAAATCTTGACACTAGTTTAAGTTCAATTTCAAAGTGAAAATAATTCCAATGACCGCTATTGGATTAAATTGTAAAAATATATTCAAATTTTACTTTAAAACTAATTCAAAATATAATCTAATCATATAAATAAATTAGATTAAAAATTGGTTTTGAATTAAAATACAACATTTTTCACTATTCATTAAAAAATGAACTTTATCGGAAAAATACCAAAATTTTACACAAAGTAAATTTTGATGTCCCGATTCTAAAGAAGTGTTTTATTTGGTCTAATAGAATTTATAAGGGTGACCAAAACTAAATTTAAAGAGGTTTCTCCATCAAAAGGCAATAGTTCGACCTTTTAGTGAATATTAGAGTATCTATGCCAAAAATTGAATTATTTCCTTATTTAAACCTTTATCTTGTATTGGATAAATGTAAAAATACTTAAAAAAATCATATTTTAGTAATTTATATTCATTCCCACCAATACAACAGCTACGTGTTAACTTCCATTTAAAAAAATTATAATTATATTACTAGTGTGGAACGAAAGATTTCAAAGAAACTCGTTGTTGCGTATCGGGCACGCTATCAAACATAGCAACCCCTTTAAAGTAAAATTAATATTTAATTCGAAAATATTAATTAATAGGAAAATTTATTATTCATTATTTACCTGGGATGTTACATCCTTCACCCATTTTGGGAATTGCGTCCTCGCAATTTTGTTCACTTATCAAAATAAGTGGGGGTATTTATCCCTCATATCTTTTTCAGATTCCCATTTTGCCTTTTCAACCATATGGTTTTTCAACAAAACCATTACCTGGTGAATTACCTTATTCCACAACACTTGATCTCTACAGTCATGAATCTGGACTGGTTTTTCTTCATAAGAGAGATTCTCTTCCAACTGAACTACCTCTGGGTTCAAAACATGAGATGGATCTGGCATATACTTCCTCAACATCGAAACATGAAAAACATTGTATACCTGAGATAAACTCAGAGGTAAAGCCACTCGGTAAAAAACTGGTCCAACATTCTCTATAATTTTATATGGTCCAATGAACCTTGGACTCATCTTTCCTTTCTTACTGAATCGCATCACACTTTCCCATGGTGAAACTTTGCGAAAAACATGATCACCTACCTCGAAAGATAGATCCTTCCTCCGGTTATCTGCATAACTCTTCTGCCTTCTCGGAGCTATTATCATGTGTTTCTGAATCAACTGAACCTTTTCTACCATCTCTTTTACCAATTCTGGTCCCATAAGCTTCCTTTCACTAACTTCATCCCAAAAAGTTGGAGTTCGACACCGTTTACCATATAACACCTCAAATGGAGCCATCTGTATACTGGAATGAAAACTGTTATTATATGAAAACTCAACCAAAGAAAGTTTTTGGTCCCAACTTCACTGATAATTCATAGAACAAGCATGTAGCATATCCTCTAAGGTCAGAATTGTTCATTCTGACTACCCATCTGATTGCTGATGAAAAGTTGTATGAAAATTTAATTCAGTACCCAATGACTTCTGAAGGCCTTTCCAAAAGTTAGAAGTAAACTTGGGATCACAGTCAGATAAAATGGAGAGTGGAACTCCATGTAACTTGACTATCTATTTAAGATACAAACGGGAAAGTTGATCAAGGGAAAAAGTATCTCTTATAGAAAAGAAAATGAGCAGATTTAGTTAAGTGATCAACAATAACCCAGATTGCATTATTACCTCAAGGTGTCTTTGGCAATCCCACAACGAAGTCCATGGATATATTCTCCCATGTCCACTCTGGTACTAGTAAAGGATGAAGCATCCCTTTCGGTAACTGCCGCTCTACATTTAACTATTGACAAGTCAAACACTTCACAGTAAAATCATAAATATCCCTTTTCATTCCGTCCCACCAGTAATACTCCTGAAGATCTCTATACATCTTAGTACTGCCTGGATGAACTGAAAATTGAGAACTATGAGCTTCACATAACAACTCTCTCTTCAACTATGAATCACAAGGCACACAAAATATTGTCCCAAATCTCAAAAGGCATTCATTATCAATGTTGAATTCATGAAACATACCCTTCTGAACCAGCTCTACCTTTTTCTGCAACTCGGTGTCTTGCTTCTATGCTTGCTTAATTCTGTCTGATAGAGATGATCTCACTGATACATGAAACAAAACAGAAGAACTTCCTACACCAATAAATTCCATTCCAAAGATCATCAAATCCTTATCCAAAGGATCACATTTCAAATGCAACATTGTTAATGAAGCATTACTTTTTCGACTCAAAGAATCAACCACTTTATGTTCATTTTCCGGATGGTAATGAATTGTACAATCATAATCCTTGATTAATTCTAGCCATCTCTTCTGTCTCATGTTAAATTCTTTCTGAGTGAATATATACTTTAAACTTTTGTGATCGGTATATATTTCACACATTACTCCATACAAATGATGCCTCCAAATTTTTAAATCGAAAACAACAGCAGCTAATTCCAAATCATGTGTAGGGTAATTTACCTCATGAGTTTTCAATTGTCGTGAAGCATAACCAATTACCTAATCATTCTGCATTAGGATGAAACCAAGTCCTTTCAATAATGAATCAATGTAGATAACAAACTTCTCATTCCTGGAAGGTAGTGCCCAAACTGGAGCATTCACCAATCTTTTTTCAGTTCCTGAAAACAATCATCACATTCTTTTGTCCAGATAAACATAACAGCCTTCAGATTTAGCTTATTCATTGGACAAGATAACCGTGAAGAATTTCTAACAAACATTCAGTAATAGCTTGGAAAACCAAGGAAGCTACGAATCTCAGTTACATTTGTGGGTCTTGGCCATTCTTCAACAACCTTTTTTTTCAGGATCAACAGTTATCCCATCTTTAGAAACAATATGAACAAGGAAAGTAATTTTTTGCAACCAAAACTCACACTTTCTGAATTTCCCATACAATTTCTTTTCTTTTAAGGTTTGAAACATAACCCTTAAATGTCTTTCATTCCCATATTTACTTTTAGAAAACACCAAAATATCATCAATGAAAACAACCACAAACTTATCCAAGAACTCATGGAAAATTCTATTCATAAGGTCAATGAATACAGTAGGTGCATTGTTTATCCCAAAAGGCATTACTACAAATTCATAATGGCCATATCTTGTTTGAAACGTGGTCTTCGGAATATCTTCTTTCTTTACCTTCAACTGATGGTACCCCGATATCAGGTCAATCTTTGAAAAAAATTGAGCTCCCTAGAGCTGATCAAACAAATCATTGATATGAGGTAAAGGATATTTGTTCTTAACAGTGATGTTATTCAAGGATCTATAATCAATGAAAAGTCTCATAGAACCATATTTCTTTTTAACAAATAAAACAAGATCACCCATAGGTGATGTGCTAGGTCGAATGAAACCTTTATCTACTAAATCGTGAAATTTCTCCTTCAACTCTAAAATTTCAATTTGAGCCATTCGATAAGGGGGTTTTGAAATTGTCTTAGCATCAGGAACTAAGTCAACAGTAAACTCAACTTCCCGATCTAGTATTATTCCAGGAAACTCATCAGGAAAAGCATCAGGATACTCAATTACCACTAGCACATCATTAATATGAATAGTTATTTTATTTTAAACAATATGTGAAAGGTAACATTCATTTCCATATTTTAAAAGTTTCTCAGCCTCTTGATATGTTATCAACAGTAAGGGTTCATTCTTGTACACAAACTGAAAGTCTTTCTGAAAAGAAACTTCTTTAGCTCTACAGTCAATCGTAGCATGGTAAATAGAGAGCCAATCCATACACAGAATAACATCAAACTCTACTAGATGTAAAACAATAAGGTTTGCAAGTAGGTTCTTTCCACGGATAATGATAGGAAGATTCTTATAAATTCTTTTTGCCTCAACATTTCCCCCCAGGTATTTTTACCACAAGTTCAGGAGTCATTTCTTGAGATGGTATTCCCATTTTAATAGAAAAGTTTTCAGAGATGAAAGAATGTGTAGACCCTGAATCAAGAAACACACTGGAATGATCAGAAAAACAAACAAAGTACCTGATACAACTTCATTTGATGGCCCGACGTCTACTGAAGTTGTTGCAAAGGATTTCACCACCCCTTTCTGCTTGTAGTCTAACTGATTCCCATCACTCGAGCTCTTTTTCGGACACTCGTTTGCATAATGACCCATCTCATTGCACTTAAAACATTTCACTAACTGTAAATCAAATTTGGTCTTACCATCACCCTAATCTTTTCCAGTGCAATCACGAGCCTCATGTCCCATATTACCACATCGGTAGCACTTTCCAGAATTCAGAAGACATTCCCCAGCATGCCTTTTTCCACATTTATCACAAACTGGAAACATAGTTTTCTTACCATCAGACCTTTTTGAAGAATTCTTTCCATTATCCTGCCACCTCAGTCTCTTCTTCTACTGGTTGTTATAGAACACTTGATCATTGGAAAACTTCATTTCCACCTTCTCAGAACATGGAACAAGCTTTTCATAACTCTGGAACTCGCAAGAAGCTAAAGCCCTTCGATATTTTGGCTTTAATCCTAAGTAAAAAACGATTGAATTTACTATCAAGTTCTCGGATACAATTTGGAGTATACCTTGCCAATCGAGTGAAACATTCTTCATAAGCAGCCACTGAGTCTTCCTCTTACCTCAATTCAAAGAATTGTTTTTCCATCCTAAGTCAAACAGCCTTAGGAAAATACTTCTCAAGAAACATACCTTTGAATTTATCCCAGTCGAGAGCATCAATCTCATCAGCATCCTTGATATTTTTAACTGTCGACCACCACTGATCTGCTTAACCCTCCAAACGGTAAATAGAAAGACTAAGCTTTTGATTGTCTGAACACCCCATGATATCGAAAATTTTCTCCAGTTATTTAATCCACCCTTCAACTAGCACAAGGTCAGATGATCCTCTGAATGATGGGGGATGTTGCCTCATGAAATGTTCCACCACTGACATGTTCCTCTGCGGTTGATCTGGATGATATCATGCATGGATACCACCACCATTTATCGCTTGAGTCAACTGCGCCATTACTGCAAAAAAAATGTTCAGTTCTAATTCCGACCATCTCAGGATGCTGATTCGGAAGGTCATTTCCTTTTGTATGCCTTCCTATCACTGCTTCCCTATTTCCTCTGAGAAAAACCATTCTGAACAAACATTTCTTAGATGAAGCAACATTGTAATCTTCAAATTCTAAAACATTTCAATTTGACCATAAAAAAATATTTTTGGATAATCATTTAATATAATTATAACTCCTAGAGTTATCTAAAACGACCTCTAATACCAACTATAAGGCCCCTGCCTTAAACCTTAATTAATTGAGTTATTACAAGAATACACCATGAGGATCTTTTCAGGTTTAGATATTTAGATAATTAGATCATAAAACATGCATTACATTCCACATTTAAACAAAGTGGTTATATAAAAGATAGTACTCATTTTTCCCATCAACGGAAACATATTTAAAATAAAACATGGATTATTTCTTGACACTTCCTTGACACTATCATCACATCGTGTACCTTTACCTTGACCTGTGAAAATCATTTCAAAAACATGGGATGAGGATAAAAAGCTCAGTAAGGGATATAAAAGTATGAAATGAAAACATTATTCCATGTATGAAATCATACTATACTCACAAAACATAATCAGTTTAACATACCTCATCAAATCATGAATAAATCATAGAAATCATAAGACATAAAGGTAACTTGAGGCATTCATAACATTCTTATGTAGGGAGTAACCCTCATTGTTATGTTTGAAATACACATCATAGTATATTCCCTAAATCTCTTCGGAGAAACCTTAACGTTTAACTCCTTCATGTTACCCAATGCATTGGAGAGCTATCTCGGGCTCCCCCGCCCTCAGTTTATCACAGAACAACCCATCCTCATCATAATGCCCGAGAACCATAACAATATCGTATCACATAAAACATGCATAAAGGGAACATAAGATTCCCACTTTTCAATCACATGATATCAATACAACACATTGATATAAAAACATTATGAAAACCATTTTCAATACCAAAATAAAAGAAAAGTAAAACATGGTATTTATTTTTCATTTAAAAAAAAGTATGGCTTGTAGAGGAAGCCAAAACTCAAATAATGGTCACGGCGGCGACGAAGTCGTTGTCGCCGCATACGTACGACAAAAACAAACCATTCCCTTTTGTCGTTTAGTAAATGATTCTTATAAATAGATTCCTTTTGATTAAACATAAAAGTCAAAGGGGTTTATAAACCTTATAAAAGAAAGTTGTGTATAAAACATAATATGCCTCAATGAAAGGAGATTGAGACGATTTCACAATCCTCAGGTCCGACTTGACTCAATCGTTCTTTAATGTCATGAATAATAAACGTGAGTTAATTTCTACTTGCTTAAGAACCTTTTTCAAGTTCATTATTCCTTTTATACCTCGGGTCTGACTTGACTCGATCATTCATTAATGTCCTGAATAATAAACTTGAGTTAATTTATACTTTCTTAAGAACCTTTTTCAAGTTCATTATTCCTTTTATATCACTTATTACCATGTTATGAACACTATGTAATTATTTAAGTTAATAATGGTTGTTTTGTCGATCATTGGTACTTGAGTCAAAAATAAACTATTTATAATTACAAGTTGTTCATGGGGTAAAATATCTATTATATCCAGAATTATATTCATGATTTAGATATCATATATATCATATATTTCCAGTATATACATGCATTTATAATATTACATAACATTTAGAGGTAAGAAATGAAATGCACCATTAATGGAGACAGTAATCCGTATGTACGCATGAACACTACTTTCATTTCTATTTCAAAAAAACTCGTTGTTGCGTATCAGGCACACTATCGAACATAGCAACCCCTTTATAGTAAAATTTATATTTAATTCCCAAATATTAATAAATATGAAAATGTATTATTCTTTATTTACTTGGGATGTTACAGTTTCCATTTCATGAAAAAAAGAAAACTCTGTTCAATCGTTGTGGACACACCACACTCATCTCCTAATGTAGTAAAACTGAGAATGGACCAAAGATAACATATCCATACTGAGAATGACATCATAAGACCCCAATTCTTCCACCAAGAGGTTCCAATCGAACCACATGCCTCCAAAGGTAATATCAGACTACCCACAAAGATGAGTGATCATTGAGTCTTCCTCCGTAGGATTCTCCAAGAGTAAAGGTCGAGTCAACATCTGTACCCGAATCTAATGGTTTCACATAAGACATGAGGTGAAGAAATAATTATGGTAACATGTGTTTATAAGTATGGTGGATAAGGTAGAAAAGATATTGATCATACCTCAGATCATCCCAAGAGTCCCTGGAACGTATTCCTTAACCACATGTAGTTTTCCCCACCCCAATCCCCCAGCACCCTAGACCGGACAAGAACCTCCTAGTGGTGGTGTGGAACTTGGCTAAATCGTCTACCACCTCTTGCAGCTCTCCCTTCTCCTATGCCACGTCCTCCACCTGGTGGGTCTGCTTTCTCCACTATCTATGTCTACCCCGGTGTTTCATATACTACCTCCCTTTCAACATCTCAATTGGTTGGACAATCTCATGTGAGATGTCATATACCATCGCACAAGTATCATCCTCTCTCCCTATGCTGACTATATCCCGCATGAGAGCCATGGACTGCAAATCCATTGTCTTGGTTCCTCCAGTGACGTATCCCATGTCATGATCACTATTTCATATATCGACTCCCTACTATCGAGGTCTCTGTACATTTCATCCTGCTACTGACTTCCTCTGGTTGTCTCTACTCAGCCAAGAATCTCTCAACCACTAAAGATCTCTCAAGAACTCATGGATAAGTAAAAAATTAAAGAGGCATGGCATTAGCCCAGATATCATGTCATAGACCACTCTTAAAGGTCTGATCTATTAAGTACTGATCACTAACCATATCCATCGACATCCTTGTGAGGTTAGTGAACCAAGATTAATAGTAAGACACCATTAAACTACCCTTCTAGATCTGAAGAATCTTTTGGATATGAACTACTCTCATTGTAACCCGATAGAAGTCCTCCCTAAAGATTCTCCCAAAATCCATCGATGGAAGAGTATCCTCATCGTGAGTATGCATGGTCAAACTTCACCATCATCCCACCGAACCCTGAAGAAGGATCGCTCCTAGGATCACCATCTAGTTTGTTGGTGTCCTCACTAAATGGAATAATACAGTCACCACATCAAGCTAGTCCTCAAACGCCTAAGGGTCGGGATCAGTTCAGAACCTGAGGGGTATCTCTCTCTAAAACACGTGAAGCACGCTCATCCTGAGGTCCTCATCTATTGGTACTACAGGTACCACATACCACTCCACTAGTGGTGGTACAAATGGTGCACCACATAGAGGTAATGCCTAGGGGAATTGGTCCACCTATCGAATCCTTGTCACTGAGGGGGTCATCCTCTTGATCGAGTCTCTAAATCCTTGTAGGTATTCATCACAGATTCTTATTGTAAGGAAACAATATGTACCATGGTCAAAGAGTATATCTGGATAGCTAACACAATGGAAATGGGAAACACAACCCACTTATATATGATTCATGTAAAATTATTTTATGTTCCCTTCAACTATTGTTTTCATGTACCATGTCGAAATGTAGGTTATCAGAGTCAGGGTGTATGAATACATTAGCCGCCCGCAGCAACCCTAGATCCCCGGGCATAAAAGTCATTATCAAAACACTTAGCATTGTTCCCACCAAACCAATCTTATATACACTTTTTCCTATGGTAGAAATAACCACATCTGATGCCACACTGTCACGACACATCCTAGTGGGGCCCATGCTGCGACTCCCCAAACCCAACTCCAATAGTCCAGGGGATGGATACAAGCACCAAGTAGGCATATTACTAACATGTTAGGCATTTTCTAGGTACCTATACACACACACACACATCTCAAAGCCCACAAATGATGAAAACAAAAATACAATAAGGAACAAAATAAATTTATACAAATAAACCCAACTATTAGAGTACAATAGGAAGTCACGTACGAAATATAAACTGGGCCAGAATATAATCCCACCAAAAGAAAGTGTCTGCTAACTTCAAAGTTCAACCTATAAGAAAGAAAGGGGTATTGGGACTGCTGATCGTATCCGTAGGAACACATCGGCCTATAAGAAATATCAAAAAACACTTTATGGTCTTGGTAGCCCAGTAATCTATCAAAATTCCGCTTATCGGCATAAGACATGCCACGTGTAGGAAATTCCCGTGCAGGGGTGAGTATAACAATTCTCAAAAGGGGACCCCAAAAACAAAAAATAAATACAAAATGTAATGGTATAGTCAGCTCTACATAGTATATGTTTACAAAAAATGTAACAAGAGTAACATATCCAGATATAATCAAAACCCAGACCTATAGTCTAGAGGTAATTTTCAACGACCACATACCCATGACAAGGATTCGGTTCGAAGATTCCACGAAGCACTCGTCTAGGCGAACTCACCCCCTGAGTATGATAGCTCTGATGACATCAGTATGAGATGTATTATTTTTTAGGAAGATCCATGAGAGAGATAGACACACCGATAGATCTAAAGATAGAATAGTTACATTCATTCTAGGAGAACACACTCTTGAGTGGGGAAAGATCATGATACATAGTTGAGGACCATTGATGGGGCCTTGGCAGGTACCATGACTCATTAAAATTCACCTGCTTAGTAGAGGATCATCATCCTGTAGGTTTGGTCACATCGATACCTAACTCTATATAGGGTCACAAATTGGTAGGGTATCTCGCTCAGGGCCTCTTGGAGGGATTATGACTCTGTCAAGAAAGTATTGTTGAAGGAACCATACTTTTATAGATGTAAATGATACCATACCTTCAGTGGAATGAGCAAAGGGGGTACTAACCCAAGTGAAAAATTGTCAAGGAATGGTGGAAAAGAATATCAATAATTGTACAGAGTTTTATGTTGCGTGTAGAAGGGGTCACACGTTATGTCCCTAGACTCTGAGTATTGTCTGTGTACCACGACCCGATTCTGGTGAACATGTCATATAAAAACCTATATACATGGTGTGTAGAAAGGATCACACGTTGTGTCCAAGTATCTAGGGACCCCTCGATGTACACTATCTATGTTCCCACACATGGCTTCAACTAGTGTATGACATCCCATGTAACTGGTACATGGGGTGGCTTATATAACCGGCATGGTCTGGCCTTGTGGTGGAGTGCATGTTATGTACTCCACCCCTGTCTGTCTATCGCCCGAGAAACACTTTGAGTCCCATGTGAGGACCCACACACTGTGTGACATTGTTCCCACACCATGTCCATGATTCCTACATGATGAAACCCTAGCAGCCACTGAGCTGTCCCCACACACCATGTTCTTTGGGATACATGTCGTGAGTATTTTGATTTTCTAGAATCGTTGTTATTCGTCGCCTAGTCTCGGGTGCTCCATTGTTTTTTGATCCGGCCGTTCGATCATCTCGAAACACTAATTTGAAGGTCTCCCTAAAAATGCAAGGCCATTTCCATTATTTTAGGGCCTCTGATTGGCCTTAGAAACATGTCTCTGTCCACCTGTACAAAGAATGCTCGAAGAACAATCTCTCGTGACCTGAGATGATTCGTTGTCTTCCATTTCTGTCTTGCCTCTGCTAGGTCATAATGATATCTGTTCTTCGACATGGGATTGTTGCACTTCAAAATGGGTTGGAAATGATCCATTGACCATATCCTCGTGAAGAATGTGAAGAACACAGGGCAATGGTGGGATAAAATCTACAAACAAATTGGGGGAAAACCCTCCTTCGTTGTTTATCGGTGTGTTCATCTTCTACCGTTAATGGGATTAAAAAGGTAGAATCTGAATAACAATTAGAAATCATCATGAATCAATTCCAAATACAAAAATACCTTAAGGAAAGATATAAAACCCTCCCACAAGATTTCAAGATATGCGGATCAACCTATTCGTGTGTTGATCTGTGTACATCATTCAATCAGAGAACAAGGAAAGATAAACCAATGAAACAAAAGACTACAATGATTTGGTTTATGAAAAATCATCATGTTTGGTTTGTTGGAGAGATCCCTTGATTATTAGGTGTGTCAATCAATCAATCTATCATCGTCTTCCAATGGGGTCTCTTCTAATGGTCACATAGTGGTCATCAAATTCATAGGTTTATATAGCTAACCATTTGAGATTTCCATAACAATATATTTAAAGATGTAAATTAAGAATTTGTGTCATTAAAAATTTTTAAAATAAAATAAATTATTAATTTATTTCATTTCCTTTAAAAAACCCAAAAAATAACTTTTTTAGTTGACCCGCATCAGTCGATGTTAGGTCCTGCCTAAGTTAAAGTTGCTGCTCTGAAGGCATCAGTGCCCTTAGAAATCTTATCTGGGCACCCATTTAGATTTTTTTTCTACTCTTTCAGGAAAAAAAATTCCACATGCTATTTAAAAGTTTAAATTATTTCAAACACTTATTATGGGCTCCCCAGACCTCAGAATCGCATGCCACCACAAATCCTGGTAATGAAATAATTCCAAATAATATTTAAAAATAATACACAAAAAATCCAAGAGATTAAATCCCAAATTCCTCACTTTTAAAAATCCATGGAACTACCTCTAGAAGAAGGAATATATAAAACACCACTCTATAAAAACATTCCATTTCAACCCAATCATGAACCCTAAAATTTATTATTCTTATAGACCAAGGACAACTATTGACTACACCTATACAATCCACCTTCCAAGATCCTCTTATATCATTAATATTATTCAATTAGATAAAGAAATAATTCATGACCACATAATGATATAGTACAATTAAATCATTCTCAATAACCTAAATCATTAATCTAAAATATTTCTTAAAGAACCTCCACATTAATATACCATACATAGAAGTAAATGATGCAAGTAATTTCAAATTTAGTTGTATAAGAAAAATTTTATCTTAGTAATGTGTTTTTCATAATTCAGGATTGATATCCCAATCTATGTGAGATGCATGATATTTGAGGATTTATATTCCATTACAGTCCATAGAAATTAGTGATTAAAAAAATTTAACTAGAACTGCTTCCATTTAAATCCGACATGTTTTTTCACTTATAAAAATATATATATCAGTTTTTTCTTTATGAAATTAATTTATATATACTTTCACCTTGAAAGTCCTATTAGTGTGTTTCTAAAGGTATAAATTGATATTTGGAATGGATTTCACCCCGAGATCCACTACCTGGGGCCAAACTCACCAATAAAAATGTTAGTTCTCTATCTGGAACTATCTTGCCAAATCATACATAGTAAGAAAAACTCATGGAATATCTCTCCTTATATGTTTTATTACTCATAGAAAGCTCTTATAGATTTTATCTACTAGTAATATTCTAGAAGAAACAAGGGATTATGGCCAAAACATCGTTGGGGAGTATTCTTCCTCTCCCACATAGTTATCCATATATGGTCATTCTAATGGAATGCCTCTATAATTCCAAAAAGAAACCTAAAATTACATATGTATAACAATTAATAAAATAAAGGATTTATAAAATTATTAATATTCCATACATATCACTATAAAACACAACACGTATCATTATACAACACAACACATATCATAGATGTCTCATATCCCTGGTTCACTCTCTATCTGCATCATCCCAAAATAAGGTTCATCATAGAAAAATAAGATACAAATCAGAAAAATTTCTTTTGTTATCTTTCCTCCCACTAACAAGGATATAACATTTCTTTTTTCAGTTTAATTAAATTAAATTATGACGTTATAGGGGACAACACAATATTATATTGTAATTTAATTTAGTTAAAAACATTTGAATAAATTGTTACTAAGTCAATTGTAATAATGGTGAATCTAATTATTTAATTTGTAAGATAATATAAAACAATATTATTTTATGTAAAAAAATATATGATTTTGGTAAAAATTTAGGTAATTGAATCCTATGTCAAGGAAATGGTATATAATCATAGGAAAGAACATGAATTTCAAGTGAATCATATAGGACTGATATGATTCATGAATCCACAACTTATTTCAATTCTTATCCTAGAGTTAAATCTCATAATTCATAAGTCAAAAAGCAATGCGCATCAGGCAATGATAAGTAGCACAACCATAAATGTTAAAACAAAGAATAATAATCCCATTATTATAAACATCAAATAGATTAATATTTTGGTTTGATAATTCTAGAACAGTGATCTATACTATCCGCAAATATTACATTATCTCTTTTATACTATTCTAAATAAAAAATCAATTTTTCTCTAATAAAACTTTTAAATTAATCAATCAAACTCATTCCCTTGGAACATCAAATGAGATCTATAGGAACATAGGTATTATTTCATGCATGTATGATGTTGTTGATAGGAAGTTAGGGTGTAATGTTTTATCATGGGGAGAATATAAATTCATATATTTATATAATAATATAATGAAAAAAACATATAATAATTCACCACAAGGTCTAACTAAGTGTATCAACATCTTGAAAATACAAAAAATACATAACCAATAATTTGTAAAATTTAATGTTATATGTGTCATACAAAGTATATAAACATCATGTTCCCAAAATATTGGTCCATTATAATTTACAACCCAAAATAATTATTTAAAAAATTGAGATAATGATCAAATTTATAGTTCAAGTATTATCCCAGTACCATTTTCCATTCTAAACATTTACTATAGAAATTAACCATCCATCATTGGTTCATTTACGTTATCATTTCATATATGAAATGAGTCTTCTAGGGTAACCATAAATTCCCAAGCAGTGTGAATGTATATCTTAGTAGGCCATAACCAATGGTTTTCTCAAAAATATATCATGTGTGAATCAAGTGAATGATGGGGTACTAAATTAAATAAATATTTGAATAAATAAATAAATTATTTTCAATAATAATTTTCAATGATGAAGCCTAGGATTGAATATACATACTTTTAATAATTATAAAAAAATTATATACTACATACACATTACTATTATGGTACCTCCCCTATAATGATATCATCGTGCTATATGTAGTGGTAAAGATGCCCAACATTGATAAGACCCATTTTAATCATCATCATGGTGGTAGAGTGAAAAAACTAGATATTTTATGAAATATATTTTTAAATAAATTAATTTCATTGATGTATTGCACTACAAGAAGAATTGGCTTAGCTTGCATTATACCCAACACTGAGTTTAAAAAAAAATAACATATTGTTATTGAAATTATTTAAACAAGAAAATTATAACATAACCATTAGAATAGAGGGTAAAAAAAATATAACATGAATTATTAAAATTTGAACTCATTAGTGACCTTTTAATTAGGAATGAAGATAAGAACAAATTGAAGGTAAAAGATGTTATTTATGAAAAATATTATTTTTGATCCCACAAAGGTGTTTTATCTTTATAAATGAAATTAATCATTATTAGTGAATGATATTAATTAAATATATATGTTTCATATTAAATTATTTTTTTAATTCATCCAATATGTTTTATAGGCATAAAAAAGATCAAACCCTCTTTTAAGCATAAAAACAGTATTTTTCTAAAACGTAGTTTTACTGACTTTTAATGGCACACTTGTTTTTAATATACATTTTGAAAAAGTTATAAATTTTATTTGATAAAATAAAATTAATTTTTAAAGTGTAATGTCAAATTTATATTTGGGTTATATTTTTGTTTATTTCTTAAAAGTTTAATCTTTTGAGGAATGGTGAAATTACTTATATTTTTGTTGAAAATTGTATTTTTATTTTAATTTATTTACATGGTAAAATTAGGTTTTGGATGATATATAAATTTCAACTAGTTAATTTTATTTTAGATAATCCAATTACGGGTTTTAAATGTATTTTTAATATGATTTTATTGAAAAACATCAAATATTATAAAAAGTGAATTATTTGGAAAAACTATTACCATTGATGTTTTTCCAGTTTTATTTAAAAGTTGATGACATGAAATTTGTGTTTTGAATTTTGAAAAATAGTTTCCTAATTTTTATTCAAATTTTCTAAATTTAATGAATAGGTGCCTTCTATTTTTGGCCAAGATGAATAATAACATTGTTAAATTTTGTTACCATGATAAAGGTTGAATTTGTTAATTTAGGTTAAAAACAAAATTATAAAGACTCTAAAATGAAGGTAACACATACACAAAATTTCAGAAAATGAATTATAAAATATTAAATCAATGAAAGTCACAAAATGTCACTTTCATTGTCTAAATAATTCTTTATGAGTTCATGTGGGGAAGAAGATATGTTATGAACAAATATAAATATAAATTTTTATCTTAATGAACATATTTTAGTGATATATATATATTTATGAATTTTCTAGCAACATATATGATATTATCATATTTATAATTTTTTATTTATTGAATATTTTATTATGTCACATTAATGTTTTAAATACAATATTATTATTAAAATTGGGGTACCAAAATGATATATTTGACTAAAAATATTTTTATTACATGTAGAATATTTAAGTTCATAAAGGTAGTTTTTCTTAATATTTAATAACAAAATATGTATATTAAATAATTACAAAGCGTTGAGGTTTTAATTATTTAATTATTAGAAATATCAAATAAATGTTTTCAAAATATTAAAATAAATATTATTTGAGAAAATTAATGTAATAAACTAATTTTATATACAAACATTAATTCTTATAAATATAAATTTTTTTAGAAGTTTAGTTGTCATCACAATATTCTTAATAGTGAAAATAATGTATAGATTCAAAATTGACACTAATTATATTTTAAATAAATAATATATTGTTAAATTATTTAAAAGTCATAAAACATTTTTATGAAATTAAAAATAATTATTATTTTGTCTAAAACATTATTATATTTTAATTATATTCTAATTTACATAAAATAATTAAAAATGAAAACCTTTTAATATTGAATTTTTTTAACCTTAGCACTAATTAAAATACATTAACTAAGGGTTATTCAAAATGATAAGGTTTAAAATAATAAGATGTATAAAATCTATTTGCTGATTATATTACAACATTATCTCTTCTTATAATCTAATCCATGGAATTTTTATGGTATTTTTAATCATATTATATTTATTATAAAATAATATTTTTTGAAATTCCAAAAGTGTCCCTCACCTCAATTATAAAAGGTTACCTCCTCCCTCACTTGTTCAAATAGAATTTAACCTTCAAGATCAAAATTACCCTAACAATTTATATTTTCATCTTACCTATAATCATGCAAGAGGTTTTGGAATTGTCAAAATACAAACCCTAGTGTCTATAAGTGGAGATATAAAGGATTTTTTCTAAATTAAATGTAATCGTCTTTACTGACTCTTTTATGTTTATTTATTGTTCATCTTACTTATTCTGTGATGTTTCCATTATAATATAATAAATAAATTATCACCTATATTTTGATATGTTATTAGGGTTATGTAACAACCATATTAATCTTCTTATCCATTGTATTAAAAATTAAAACATCACGTGTGCGTATGTATGACCTACCATCTCCACGTCTTCGTGTAATACATTTTCCATCACCACTAAACCTAGATCAGTAAAATTATGTGTATAATATAAATATATAATAATTATAAAATGATATTGATTATGTAAAAACATATACACATTCTATTTTCTTACCCTTTTACCATTAAGGTAATGATACATTATTTTGTGTGTATGTACGACCTACAATCTCCACGACACTTTGAAATTAATTTTCCATGTTCACCATTCAAGAATGGTTACATAAATTTATATAATGAATAAATATTAAATATACTACCTTAATATCGTTCTATAAATTATATAACTATATCATATACACAAGAATTGTGCCATATACGACAAAACATGCATAAGAAAATGAAGCATTTCACACCTAAAAGAAGTGTAGTATTCAAACATTATTAAATAATTAGTGATAATATGTTATTATAGGAATATATATGATATAATAATAATGAATACGATTTTAAAATAAGTTAATTACATTATTTAATCCATTATACATTATTTTTAGATAGGTGAAATTTAAATCATACCTATGGTAAGAGAGTAAATCATTTTAAATTAATTTTTACCCATGTGTGAGATTTTACATAACAAATTTAAAGAATTTTCTTTATTTTCCTAATGAGGAACTTTGTGACATTTCATAAAAAATTATAAGAGGAATGTATATTTAACATAGATGATATGAATAAACTTTTGTGCTTTCATAAAAGCATAATTACTTTAATATTTACTTAGAATATTAAGATGTTGATTTCTATGAAAATTTTTCTCTTAAATCTTCATGGAATTGTCAAAAAATAAATCATTTTCAAAGATGAAATGATGTTTTACTCAAGAATTATATTCAAGTTATTTTTAAAAATCACTTCCCATCTATGATAAGATTATTTGATGATGCATTTTTATTAATAGGGATATTTTTAAAGTATTTTTTCCCTATTATTCATATAGTTGTATTATGTTTATGATGTAATGATACTTATGAAACCAGTTTTGTTTCCATGGGTTATGTTACTGTTGAATGATATTTATGAAACCCATTTAATTCAATGGGTACTAATATTATGAATGATTTATGTTCATGTGTCACAAATATGTATTTTTTTCATTATTTTATGGTTTAGAACTAATATCTCCTTATACTGAATTGGGTGATGATTTATATCTTATGATATAGATGGGACAAGAACTGGAAGTGAATCATGTTTAGTAATACAAGGATGGAATTAGGAGTGAACTCGATTCCGTAAAGGAATTTTTCCACTAGAACGGTCTTAGAAATGATCCATGCCTAATATGTATATTATTTTATATTCTTATGTATATTCCACAAATTCATGTCTTATGGTTTCTTTCATGAAAATTTTTCTTTGATTTTTTATAAAAATGGATTATATATCTCATGAAATGATATCATGATCTTTGATATGCGTGATATGATTTTCAAATATTTTGTTAATGTTATTATGTATTAGGACTGTGATATGATTGATATCTCCCTTTTTTATCCTTTATGATAATCTTATCTCACCATTTCAGAAGTTTATTTTCCCCATGATATGGACAATGATACTAAGTAAGATGCGTCAAAAGGTTTCTAGTTATGAATGAATAAGTAGGAGATGATGTAGATGTTGTATGAACCGGTTGTTTATATTTTTAGTTCTTGAAGACACTAAATATATATGGATCTGGTTTGGTTTTCCTATTTTATGTAATGAATTTTATTTTATTTATAAAATATTTCTATATAAATTTTTTTTGGATTATTATAAAGAGAACCCCATAGGGGAGGTATTTCATTTCAAAATCCATAGGGGAATATGTCCCCTACAGATAAAAATATCATTTTGGCATTATACAGGGGAAAAGTGTCTAACCTAGGAAATATTTCATTTTGACTACATTAGTGTAAAGTGTTACCAATGAGGAAATTTACTTTTGAAAATAATTACGGTGAAGGGAAGTCCATGTTAGAGATGTTTATCACAACATCATCTGAGGATAGAACTCCATATCCTAGAAAAAATTCATTCTATAATCATCAGGATGAAGTGTTACCTACGAAAGAAACATTTCATATTTACATAGAGATTAATAGAACCAAACTAAGGAAATATTTAAACTTAGCATCATTGGTGATCAGTGTACCATACCCTATAAAAATTTCATTTTATCACAATATGAAGGGAGAAGAACCTCGGCATGGAAAAACTTCAAATTTATCATTTATTATTGACATATGGTGGAATAATAGAACAATATTTTATTTAAAAATCTTATTTTTTTGTATTAATTATTCTTCCATTTTACATTTAATAATTTCAATTTTCCATGGGTTTCCTTGTTATGTAGTTAAATGTATAAATGTTTCCCTTTCATATAGATCAATAATGTCATGTTTAATGAAATAATTATTTTAGAAGGAATAATAAAAAAATTAATTAATGTATTCATCCATCTCACATTAGGTATTTGTGACCAATGATCTTTGTAAAATAGTAATTGTGGATCCCCTGACATAAAATCCTTGATCCAGCAAAAAAAAGGATCACTTTAAACACTTGATTTGATACAATGTGATATCAAGCTCTCATTATATTAATTCATTCTCATAAATAAATTATTATTTATCTAAAAAGACTATAAAATATCGATGCCTAAAATTTTAGTGTCTTTGAGTATCAAATATATAAACAAATTATTTTACAACTATTTTGAACAATTATTTGTAATTATGCTACACTATACTCACTTTTAGACATTCCATAAGATATGATCATCTTTTTAAAAATGGAAATTAAAATATAAGGATCTGAAAAAACCTATATCTAATTAAGGTAAACATAAGAGATAAACAATGATTAAAATTTTTCAGAAAATCATAAGCATTTTGGTATGGGTTCATAATCAATATTAATGAACAAAACATTAGGGAATCCTATATTGATAAAACATAAACTATAATAAATGATCCATCATGACATGAGTACATTGAAAAAAATATGAATGTGTCACAAATATTATCATTAGAATTATAATATAATGTATTACTAATCACAGCCTATATACTAAAGTGGATAATTCTTCACTCGCTTGTTTTCCACATTAGATCAAGATTAATTATCTTGTTTCCAATGTTGTAATATTTACCAAAAACATGTTTTTTCAGGTGGACCATGTCGTGAAAACTTTAAAAAATTATCATAAGAGAGACAATGATTTACCCAATGAATTAGAAGTATTTATAGATTCCAACCATTAAATAAATAAAAACCATACATATCTGTACCACTATAGACTACATAAAACTAGTTATGGAAGTTATAAATTCTTATGGCACAGAATATAGTATTTCATAAAAGATCCGATACTATATTAATATTGTATAAATAGATACACACATGAATTATAATTAAATATATATGATACCAGAATAATTTATCATGATAATATCATTATTATTTCTGTAATATATCGGAAAATAATAAATAGTCCACTTCTAGGATTCATGGGAAAAGGGAAAATGATATTCTGCTTTAGTGATCTGTGTTAAGTAGAAAACATCAGAAACTGTCACAATATAAACATGGAATAAGAGACATAATATGAAAAAATAAATATAATTAATCTCTAATTAAATTAATTTGTGGGAGATCTATATTAATGTTAACAAATAAAAAATGGAAAGAAACAATCATTGATCTCATATAGTTGGAATTCAAAATGAGGATAATACAAACATGATTCCAAGGCCTTATGTGAGGATACTATACTGAAATAGGATAGGCATAAATAAAAACCCATAATTTATTTTCTTACGAGATACGTCAATGAAACAATATGCTTTATAATTATAGGTCCCACCCTTCACCAGATTTTTTCCAATGAATTCATTATAAGATTTACCAGGACAGTTCCTACGATTTCATAAGGTACCTATCACTAAATAAAAAATACTCGATCCATATAGTGAGAAAAAAAAATAATTCCACATTCAATAGAATTATGGTTCAGTCATGGATAAAATTCCTTAAGAAACATAGTGAAAGTGGGATATCATCGACGTAATATGAAGATACCATATCAAAGAAATGAATTGGTGGGTGAATTTATAATGTTATTGGATATCCATGGATAGAAAAATTGGTTTTAATTCCTAGAATGTTTAGGAAAAATGGAATAGTATGAAAAATTATTCATCATGGTCTATAAAGAGAGTGTGAATATTCAATAGCATATCCCCTTAGAGTGTCTATATTGTTGTGAACTCTTAGGCCCATACATTTTTCATGAGAGTGGTGATTGAGTACATGATCAACCAATCCATTTTCTGATGAATAAAAATAGGTTAATTTATTCAATTTTCATATTTAATATTTATTATCCAAATCATGATTTATTTTCCACTTATCTACACATTCTTTTACCCTATAACCATAGGATGGTTTTCCATCATCGAAAATATTAACTTTTAACAAAAGTTTGGTAACTATTTAAATCAAATGAATATGGGAGAGGGATAAAAATATAAAATTTTAAATCCAATAATTCCATTAATAATATTATAAAAATATTTACTTGTAAATTTATCTACCCCACATAATAAGATTATAACAAGAGTCACAAAAAATTAAAATTGAGATGGAAAACTACTGTAACGTCTTGGGTAGAAATTAAATAATAATAAATTGAAAGAGGGGATTAAAATAAATCTTATAATACCATAAATATATTATTTTAATAATATAAAAAATAAAATTACTACTATATACCCCACATTAAGTAACTTAGTTGCAGAATACAAAAAATGTTCAAAAGAGGGGAATTTGAGATGGAGAACCCAAGACTCTTTCCGGACAACGATAAGTGTACTTTATCCACCTATATCATAAACATGGCTATTATAACAACCTATTTCATAAAATTACTCATATCTAATTTCATTTATAATTTTCATTAATAGTCATTATCTATATTAATTCTACCTATTTTCCATGTTGGTTGTTTATATTTTTGATTTTTCCACTAATTTAATAATTGTAGTCTCCATATTAATTAATAATTCAATTTTCATTATTATAGGGCCATAAAATTTAATATTAGTGATTATTTTAGAAATTTTATGGTGTTTTAATTTATTTTCATGGAAGTTTTTTTCTTTATCATTGAAAATGAATTCGTTAACAGACATGTTTCATTGTTTGTTGATGATTAAACACTATTTTCTTTATTAATGAATTTAAAATTTTTATAACAACTCCAGAATAAAAATATATTATTACTAATTTTCATTATCTTAAATGATTAAATATGTTCTCATTGTCATTCTAGATATAAATTCATATTATTGATCAAGTTGTTGGTTACACCGACACAAATATGAACATATCGTGGTTTAATGAATGATTATGGGTTAGTTATGTTGTAATCTAAATATAATAAAAACAAAAAAATTGTATTTTTTTATTATTTTTATAAATAATCATTGACATTATCTGGAAAATTTAGTAAATAATATTAATATATTACTCAAAATGAGAAAAATATTATCCTCTTCACACATATGTTCTAGGCGATTAAGTTGGCATTGATGATTTTTTAATAAAATAATTCAGATGATATCTATTGTTTTATAAAATAACCATAATTATTTCTTTAAAATAATAATTATAATTTACTCTAATTTTTTTATCAATCCTTTTATAAAGGTGAAGGAAAATGAAACATGTTGCATTGTTGAGGCGACGCTCCACACAACGAATGAATGTCTATTTTTTCGATAAGATAAAAATAATGTGTTTATTTTTGTTTAAAAAATATAGAAGAATTAATTATTACATATTTTATGAGGTTATGAAATAATATTTGGAAGTAAAAAGTTGAAAAGAAACTATAATAATAAAAATTATTAGTGAAAATACTGAAATTACATTTTGATCTTTAGGTTTCTCAAAATGGATTCCTTAGAAATGAATGTATTAGACTAAACTATTTTGAATATAATATCATGAGAGTGAAATATTATTATAGGGGAAATAATAAAGGTAGTATTATAGGATTTAATTGAACGTTTAGGTGTTCTTTGATGGGATGGTGAGAGGCCCCTCTTATAATCGGTGAGAATGAGATTTATTTAAATACTTCAACTCAAGAGAGAGCAATAAAAAGTTTGACATTTAGATATTGTGGGGAAACATATAAGGTTATAAACACCTCATAAACTCAATTTTAGTCATATTTTCTAATTTTTCAACCTTTGTGGCCCTTGAAATATTACTTTTACCAATTAATCTTTTACCATGGTAACAAGTTTTTACCCAAGGTAAAATATTGTTTATACATAAATAAATGATATCCTTATTAGATAATATAGAATTAAATATTATAAAATTGAACTCAAAATTTTCTGATAATAGTTTTGAAATATTTAGAAAATAATATTACTCTTAAAAATATGTAATAATTTAATATAATTTTTTTCAAAAATATTACATTACTACTAAAATATATTTCACAGCTTTGTAAACTATTTTTAATATTTTAAAAACTATAATTTCAATAATAATATTAATAATTTTTCAACAAAAATTTTCATAAACATCTAATTTAAATTCGTATACTAATAATTGATAAAATTAATAGTATTAACAAAATGGTATATTGAACTATTCATCTATTTTTTTAGAAAAATCTATAAAATATATCTTATGATAATATATTTATGATTACTTCATAAAGTGAAATTAAATTTTTAGAAAATAAATTCTATCATTATAAAACTATATGATTATATTTTACCGGTCAAAATTGATCTTTAGATTGTATATTTCATGATAGTTGCATATATGGTGTTTACCAGCTAAAATAGGTTCTTGGGTATTATATTCTCTAATAATAAATTATTTAATAATCAAAATTAGTTTATATATTTGGTATTAAATTTCTTTTATATCTTTTCCACATATCTTATTCAAGCTCATGCGTTTCCTCCTATAGATTTTTATTTATTTAAGGTTCATTCTCCAATCAAGCAGTTCAATTAATTAAAAAATTCTATATACTAAAAACAATATGTACATGATCATAATTATATGAAACTATAAGACCAAAATATATTCCATCATATGCGAGCAAATGAATTGGATCTAGGTTGTATTTCCTTAATAAAAGACATGAAATATTAGGTGTACACTCGACTAGATGGGAAACATATCCAATTGGTGAGATATAGTGACAATTCATTCTATTATTTCAAAATGACCAATGTATATAGGGAGAAAATTATCCTTTGTAACAAATCTTACAACTCCCTTATATGGTGAAACAATAACAAATAAATTATCTTTGACAAGAAATTCCAAGCCATTACTTCAATTATAATAATTGCAAAATATTTCTTCTCTAAAATAATTTAATTTGATCTAGAATGATTTATACATCAACATATGTATTTTTTACAGGAACTATGACTAATAAATTCCAATCTCATACTTCATAATATTAAATTGTTTTATGAAATCCTTTCCAACATAATAATTCAAATTGTTCCATTTTTATACTTGAATGAAAGATATTTTTATATTAAAATTAAACGAAAGATATATACTGATCCCATATACCATGAAAATTAATATAATATAATATCAACATGTATTCTAATGTGATGTTATTCGTTTTAAGATGTCCATCAATATGGGGATGATTGATAATGGTTAAATGTTTCTTAGTTAGAGAGCCCTTTGAATAGTGTTTGAAAATTTGTAAGTGAAATGTGGCTCATGATCAGATATTATTAATATAGATTCCCCATTTTTCATTATAATTTCATTAATAGGGAGACGAGAACAGTTCTCAATGGGTAGATATTTTATTATATCTTTGAAATGGGATGAACTATTTAGGTTACCAATGATGGCCAATATAAAACCTTTTTTCTTGGAGTAATTGGGGTTTTAGTGAAATGGTCCATTATAACATTTTTACACTACAATATTAGTATAATAAAAGGTTTCATGACTCCATATGTATGTTTTCTTTAATAACTTTTATACTAGTAAAAAAGTGTTGGGGTGCATTGGTTGAATTTCTGACATCATAACATACACTACAAATATTCAACTAATTCCATATACATATTTTTCTATCTAGAGTGTATATTGAGTTTTGTACTTTATATAGTAGCTTCCACTTCAATTTTGGTATAATATTAACACATAACCCCTTTTAAGGAATTAATACTCTATTTTTATATATAATTAATGTCAATTTACCATCATTCACAGCCTTAATCATTATTTTATGTCTTTATCATCATATTGGGAATTTCTTATCTTTTTAATTAAGGATAGCTTAGAAATATCATGTAAAAGAAATTATGGATCCCCATGCCTAAAATTAAACATATCCATATTTAATAGATCTCTAAATATAGGTTCCTTAATAATCATCATCATATTCATTTCTCAATAGTCTCACCTACACAATACACCACCCACCATGTTTTCCTTCACAATGCAGTAGTGTATTAGGAAATATAATTCCTTTATTAATTATCACCATCTAATTTTACTCATTTTTTACTCCTACTATGCAAGGATATACTTTAACATATTTTGTTCCATATATATATATATATCAAATATATAACTACAGATGTAGTGTTTTCATACTATCGAAGAGAATAATACAACACAAATCTCAAGGTCACACTTCAGATAGTTATCTTCTAGGATTTTTAATTTCATTGATTCATAATAAATTACCCTATCCATTCATATCAGGAAATGATAAATTCTATCAATCAATGCCCAACTATATATAAATTTACGTCCTCAAATTATAGTACTGTTAATTTTGGTACATTATTCAATATTATCGTCATTTCTTCTATTCTTTCCTCACATTCCCTTGACAATGCTAATTTGACCCCTTTACATGTTAAATTGGTTAAAGGTTTGGCCAACTTAATGAAATATTTATCATATATCTGATATTAATATACTAAATCCAAAACATTTGGATATCGATTATGTCCATTAGTATAGTATATTATATGTCTATCATTTACTATGAAGGTTTAATATATACTCCATCCTTGGAGATAATATGGATAATAAAATGAATTTTAGTGATCCAAAATTCACATAGACAATAATTCCAATATAATATATTCTTTTTAGGGTCTCCATGATTATTTAAAGATGATTCTCATGTTTTTCATCACTCTTAGAGGATATTAGCATATCATTAATGAATAACAGTATAAATCTATCAAGATAATCTGTGAATACTCTATTCAAAAAATCCATAAATATATAATGATTATTACTGTGTATAAAAGAATTATATTTAACTCATATTCTATATACATTTTTTAAAATTCATCCATGGATATATTATCCCTATTTACCATTAACTAATGATAACAAGGCGTATGATCGACCATTTAATGTTATTGGGTTCTAAAAAAATAATCAAATAATAATTTAAATTTTCTTAAAGAATATTTATTATTTATAGTGATTGAATTTATATAACAATAATTGATGCATAATCCCATATACACATCTTTTATCCATGAATAAAATACTGTCTCCACTTGGTGAAATATTAGGGTGTATAAATCCGGTATAACAAAAATATGTCCTATATGACACCAACTACACAAACTAAAATTGTTTAAAACAATAGGGAGATTTAGATATATGTATTTTATCAGGATAGAGTTCAATAGACAACTCAACTTCAAGATCCAGTTGATGACCTTGTAATTATTCTAGAAAAAGATTGAGGAAATTTTGTACCATTTGCACATCCTCTATTCTTAACATATCATTATCAAACATAAATTTTCAATTATCTTACTCTCATTTAAGGATCTCATTAAAGAAATAAATTTATTTGGGATTTTTTCATGATTTTGATGGTGAATTCTACGCTGTAAATATTGTTGGTGTTGTAATGTGGTTTATAATATTTGTTTTGAAAAATTACAACTCCTCCATTTTTTTAAAAACAATAAAAATTACAAATAAAACCAGGGTCGTATATCATTTTACTTTTTCATTAATATTTTAAATGTTTTAATGTTTTATTCAATTAATAATTTATAGAGATATTATTTCATTTTTTGAATGGTTACATACCAAATTTTACATTCATCACTTGTCACATGTCATAATGTTTATGATTATGAGGTATTGTTTAAATTTTTTAATCCTTAAATTTTTTATTTTCTCAAATGGTTTATTTATCTATAATATAAAAATTTATGAAATTTACTGTATTTTAAATTTTATGATTGTTCATTATTATTATATATATTTATTTTTGGATAAAAAATGTGAAAAATAAATTTCCAATTTATATTTTCAAACCTTAGGTTACTTATGCTAATTTTTTTCGTTATGAATTTTTTTACCCTTAAAAAAATTTAAAAAATACTCTCTACCCTTGCTTGAGTAAAAAACATACCCTTTACCCTCGTGTAACATTATTTTACCTTTACGTAAATAATTTTTACATTCATTTACCCTTACATACATATCTTGATAAATTTATATCAATTTTTATCAGATTTTGTTTCCCTTATTGAACTCGTTATATACCATTAGAAAAGTCATACATAATATACATTACAATTACATGTCTATATAGTTTCCCATATGTAGTTATCTTATTCTTCTGTTTAACATTACATGGTGTTATAGTTACCATTACGTTATTCTATATTTTACCCTTATGTAAACTAAAAATATAAAATTCACCCTTACATAATCCTATACACATATGTGAGTACTCTTGACCTTTATGAATGCTCATATAAACACTATATATCATTGTGTGAGTTAAAAATTACCTTTATGAAACATGAATAATGTTCTATTTTCTTTTACATGAGTACTGATTACATTTACATGAATAATTTTTACCCTTATTTGTGATGTAATTTACCTTTATACATCATATTTAACTAGAATTTTACCTTTATAATGTGAATACTTACACTTATGTGATTACCTTGACATATCATACCCTTATGTGAATTAACTATACATATCCAATATAACATTTCATTAAATAACTTGTATAATGTACATTTATGCATCATGTTGCATTTAAACATTTCTTAAACATGAGATATCATTACGTGAGTTTAACTTTTCCTGATCCTTTTAAAATATTTTATTTTTCTCATGGTTTATAATTCGTTTATATACTTATTTTCTATATCATAAGTTTGATTCTGATGTTATTTCAGGGATTAAAGAATGAGAAATAAATTGACAAACTCATGTATGATATTAAAATTATAGGTAATGATTGTTTCAAAATTTATTGTCTAACCATAGGATTAAATATGCGATTGAATAAATATGAGACACCATTTGGAGAAGAAACACATTATTTCTATAACCATTAGTAATTATGTCGACAATTAAATGGGTGAAGGAAAGAAGATGATAATATATATAGATGAAATACAAGCAAGTAAACTTTAAAAACTTGTAACTAAAACAAAAAAGAACAATTAGTTTACCATAATATCCTTTTTCTATCAAAATTTAAAAAGGGTGGAAGTTATCTTACTCACACTAGATTTTCCATCATCATTATCTTAAAGTATAGCTGGTTTTTATTTTATTTTGGAAATTTCTATAATTCGTCTTATTTATATGATGTTATATCTATATTTTAAGGGAATGTTTATTTATCTCCACATAATCATGAAATAATGACATTCGTTTCTTCTTCACATGAAATTATAGTCTGATTGTTATGGGATATTTCTGAGAAACTTTTTATTTTTCTTGAGCACACGAAAAGAAGTGTTTTTTATTTAATCGATAATTTACTAGATTTGATTATACATATCAAAAATTATTTAGCTATATTGTCTTATAATTTTAGTGGGTACCATTACGATCAATGAGTTGGAGAGGATTAATGAGTGTACTAGGATCATATTGACCAAAATGATAATAAAAATATTTTTTTTGTTACATTGTTACTCTATTTGAACACCGCACTAACAATAATTTGTTATTGTGTTTTCTTAAATAATTCTCTAATGATTATTAAAAAATTTAAAAAATTGAAAAAGGAACAGTCACACCATATATTATATCATTATATGAATATCTATAACAAAAAATTGGTTACAAAGAGGATTATTTAAAAGGACAGTATATATTCTGATCGAATTCATATTTTTTATTTCTAATAATGATAAATCCGTTATAAATGTATTAGTATCAGAAAATATCACATTTTTTATCAATAGAATTTCATGAAATTGATTTTATTCATCCAATTAGGACACATCACTTAAATATAAGTGATTATGAATATTTTTTGGATCGTATATAGTTATTTTTAATGATTACTGGTGTATAATATTTGATTTTTATGAATAAATCTTAGAATCAACCTGAAGTGGATATTGATACACTATATATAAATAATTTCATGATTTATTTGTTAAATTATAATGGTATTCATTTACATTCATTCTATAGAAACACTAATATTCATATATCATCTTGAAAATAGTTTTTTACTGATAGAGGACATTATAACAATTCTAATACATATTCCACAAAAATGAGGTCGAATAGGTTGTAAAAATTAGAAAAATTATATAGAAGTTGATGAAAGGTAACATTTGTTTCAATATACGTTCTAAATAGGATGTAAATATTGATCAATGAAAGTGAGTGAAATGCAATTATAGTAATTAAAAAAGTGTTTTTGAACTAGCTTGTATTAAATGTGGTAAAAATGGGCATATCAAATATTATTTTCCAAAACTGAAATATTTAGGAATAGATATGATGTGAAAATGGAATTAAATAAATCATTCCATTTTATAGAGAGTTTTACTCTGGATTCAATCCCATGTAGTGAATCTAAAAATTAAAAAGATACGACCAGCTTGTGTTTTATAGCTACGCATAAACATATAGTTTGTAATAAATATCATTATTTTTCTACAACTATTTCAAATAGGTCTATACTTTATGCATTAACTAATGAAAATGAAAACTTACAAAAGTATTTTATAATGGTTTTTGAACTATATGATCAATTAAAATATATTAATAATATTCTAAAATATAAAATTAAAGGATTGATAATTACAGGAAAAATTAAAAATATATTCTACTACATGTTCCATGAGTATAGAGTTGGGGAATATTCAAAATTAAAATTACATGTTAAGAAATGATAATGAAATTAGTACGTATTTTCTCCCTAAATATATTTTTTTATGTTTGAGCATAGGATTCATTTATTTTCAATATTTCAGTATGTTTTAGTTAATGAAGTGGTGGTGTCACTGAAAATGATATGGATTAATTTAATAGTATTGGTTGTCCCACTTGAAAAATTCTCTAATATTTCAGTGTGAATTTTTTTAAACAGAACATAAATTGAACATACATGTGCTTTGGAGTTAACAAAATGATTACAACAATGTAGGAGAATATTTGAAGAGTTTAGAAGAAGATTCCATGGAAGGAGAAGATGAATTTTTCATGTTGTTTTTATGAGTTTGGTAATGAATAATAATTTTTACAACCTATTCAAGAAGAAATAATACTAAGAAAATAGTTGAATACATAGGGAATTTGATGATGATGAAAATTTGATTAAATAGAAATACATAAAAATATATATAAAAATATATTTTTTATGATGTATTTATATAGAAGAGAAAGGATTGGTGGAATTTTAATTCTATACATAGATATTTTTCAATGTTATGGTGGATTCATTAAATGAATTCCAACCTATATCCATCAATTCAAAACATCAATCAAGGCTTATATTGTTTCATTAAAATTATGTAAAACCCACATTAAACCACATCCATCCTCAACCATGGTATATGTTGGACTCAAAGGTTAACCACAACAAATAGAGGTCATCTTGGGACAATATTGGGTGGCAGATTGGTGGGCCCATTTGTATGGCTCGTAGAACAATTCTCCCAGAAGGAGCGCATGGGAGTAGTGGTAAGACCACCACGATGGGAGGCAAAGAAATAGATAGAGTTGGCTTGGGGAGATTAAATCAGGATTTAGGAGTGGCCATAGGTAATTTCCTTTGGAAAGTTAATAGAATGACTTCATTAATAAATTGGAGTGATTCCTAGATGAATTTTAAATTTTGGATTATATAGAATTATTCATTGTTCAACCGCTATTAGTAATTTTTAAATAATTATAGCCACATGATATGAATGATCTAAAGCAACTGATCAAACAGTGAGTGTCTTATTCATCCGACAACGTTATATAGATTCTATTTAACATAGTTCTTATAATATTTTTGAGATACAATGATCTTTTCTAATGGAACAAACATTTTTCATATGGTCATGTCAATCTAATAAATTCTAGGATAGTCTGATAAACACATTACGCACCGTTTCCATGAAGACTATCATACATGATCCAAATATCTCAAGTTTTGTGGTTTCTTGATGTTACATATCTAATTGAAAAATTTAAATACTGATATTATTAAATAGACGTGACCAAAAACATAATTTCTTACTGCTAAACTATCACGAATCAAATGATACGAGATTCATAGGAACCACAATTCTCTTGTGTGAAAGTAATGAGGCAACACAATATTTTTTCTGCATGAAGAAATAGATATTGATGTGTGGTATTTGGGATTCCAAAATATGAACAAATATATCTATATACTTTAGATAATATGATTTTCATTCATCATGTACAATGAATGAATGAAAACATTGATCGAATGAGTCATTTAGTAACATGAGAAAAAGAAGTTCACTCAACCCCTTATGTATAAAAAATGAGATTCATTCATATGAATAATTAGATATGTAGGCTCATCCACATAAAGAATAATTAACCCATGTCTTTGAGAACATAATTCATTATATAATAGTATTCCCAAACCATTTCGGATTTTTTACATTAAGGAATATGAATGCATAATGATTAGTTAGTCCAAGGAGGTTTTGAATCCATGCGAGAAGATGAAAACATCCAATAACATTAGGTTTTTAAAATGATTTTCTATCCATGAAAATGAAAATAGCAAAAATTCATTAGAATAATATATATGTTCATGCATTAATTGAAATAACCTTGGCTGACTAGGTATTTTAATGAGTCAAATAATACCCACATTAATTGGGGTATTTAAGATGAGAAATTTAAAACATAAATATATAATGAGAATTTATGTTTGAAGAAAGAAAGTAAATTTTTTGATTAAATAACCCGTTAAATTTTATGATTTAAATGAAGGAATTTAAATCATATAATTATTAATACCTAATGGCCTAAAATATTTTTGAATAAGTATAATCATGAAGGTGATGAGAAAATAAATTTAATTGAAATATCCTTTGAGATCATAAATAATTGTTATATGAAATAAATAATGGCTTGTAGCTAGTGTCCATTTATGAATAATAAACTATAGAGACTGAGCATTCAAACACTGAGTAGAATCCAGATTTCACAAAATATGGGAGGAATATTGAAACCATCATTGCGGACGTTATTGAGGAGGTACTATAGAAAGTTAGATTCAGTTAGGTTATCGAGATCTTTCTTGCTGAGCCTTCTTCAGTAGCGAGACCTACCGCGGGGCGGTACGTAGCAGAGTCTTCTACAGCAGGCAGTCGATGGATGACTCATGGGTCCAGGAAGACCAGACCCTCAGGCAGACGACCTCAGGGCACTGGCTCAGCAGTGCGGGGCACACAGTGCGGATCCAGTCTTTCGAGAGGCAGGCAGTGCTACTCATGCAGCGGGCAGGGCCACATGGCTCGTGACTGCCCGACCCACCGTGCCGAGGAGCAGTAGATGGTTGAGGGGCCACCTAGGCAGAGGCAGAGGATCGAACGTGGAAGTCCGCAGGGAGCAGGCGTACGAGGCCGAGTATTTGGCCGAGCAACAGGTGGTGGGCAACGCTTTGAGGCCCTACCACCACCACCACCAGGAGGTCCACCCCGACCACAGGGAGCTGGCAGGCAGAGACAGGCACAACTCCAGGCAGCGGAGGCCTATGACCACGGTGTGCCCGAGATGATTCGAGGTACTATCTGTGTCTATTACACCCTTGCTACAGTTCTTATAGACACAGGAGAGAGTCACTCTTTCATAGCCGCTGCCCTTGTTTGGAGCTCGGAGATTTCGATAGACCCGTTGGCTCGATCCTTACGGAAAGAGACTCCTACGGGAGAAGACTTGACGATTACGCACTGGTGCTGACAGTTTGAGATTACTCTAGGAGGCGAGATCTTAGGCTGGGATCTTCTTGTAGCGGCGTCGAGGCCTTACGACGTCATCTTGGGCATGGATTGGCTGTCTACAATCCATGCACAGATTGACTGTATTAGGCGTAAGGTGCGATGTGTACGCACCGACAGGAGCAGGTTTACCTTCACTGGCAAGAAAGGAGACTTTGCAGCACAGGATGGACTCTCACAGAGGAGAGGACATCCCATCACTCATCAGTTGGCTAGCCTCATCGTAGGAGCAGTTGGCTTGTAGAGTCCTAGTTTTCCTGCAGTGGTGGATCAGTATGCGGACGTCTTTCCTGACGATGTCCCAGGGCTACCTCCTCGTAGAGAGGTAGACTTTTATATTGACCTGTACCCCGGGACAGCCCTGATATCGACTCCAGCATATCGGATGGCCCCCTCCGAGCTTCGAGAGCTACGTGTAAAGTTGGAGGACTTACAGGGCAAGGGGTTCATCTAACCCAGTGTTTCACCTTGGGCTTCCCCGATTTTGTTTTCCAAGAAGGAGAATGGGAGCTTGCGACTTTGTGTCGACTATTGTCCCCTAAACCAGGTGACAATGAGGAACAAGTATCCGCTACCGAGGATTGATGACCTCTTCGATCAGCTCAAGGGAGCATGGTGGTTCTCAAAGATAGACCTCATGTCAGGCTCTCATCAACTCAGAGTTCGGGACGAGGATGTGCAGAAGACAGCCTTCAACTGTCGGTATGGCCACTATGAGTTCCCGGTTATGCCATTCGTCGTAACCAATGCTCCACCAGTGTTCATGGCCCTCATGAACAGGATCTTTTAGGCATACCTCGATCGATTTGTCGTGGTCTTCATCGAAGACATTTTGATTTACTCGACGACTGAGGAGGAGCACGCCTACCACTTGTGGGTTGTACTAGACACACTCCGAGAGCACCATCTTTATGGTAAGCTCTCTAAGTGTTAGTTCTGGATATGTGAGGTCCACTTCTTAGGACACGTCATCTCTGAGGCGGGAGTTGCGGTGGATCCTGCGAAGATCGAGACAGTGCTGGCTTGGGAGCCACCCAGGAGCGTGACAGAGGTGCGGAGTTTCTTGGGACTAGCTAGATACTACCGGAGATTTGTGTCAGAATTATCCAGAGTATTGACACCACTATCAGCTTTGACGAAGAAGAGGAAACCCTTTGTGTGGTCAGACAGTTGTCAGCATAGCTTCCAGGAGCTGAGACATAGTTTGACCAGCACACCTATCTTGAGGTTTCCTGAGGAGGGAGTAGGGTACGTAGTCTACTGCGATGCATCAGGGACCAGACTCGGATGTGTCATGATGCAGGAGCGGGCCGTGATCGCCTATGGATCACGTCAGTTGAGGCCGCATGAGCAGAACTATGCTACCCATGACATGGAGTTAGCACCAGTGGTCTTCGCTCTGAAGACATGGCGACACTACCTGATGGGCGAGCGCTTTACAGTTTTTTCTGACCATCAGAGTCTCAGGTACATCTTCTCCCAGAAGGACCTGAATCTGAGATAGCGGCGATGGCTAGAGTGCCTCCCGGACTATGACTTTGAGATAGTCTATACTTCTGGGAAGGGGAACGTGGTAGCTGATGCTCTCAGTAGGAGGATGAGCATTCAGCTACTTGAGGAGGCGACAGAGCAGCTAACCACTTTGCAGATATCCTTCGTAGATAGAGATGGAGCAGCCTTACTTCAGTCTCTCACATTCACCCCTCCACTACTACAGTGGGTCAGAGAGGCACAACGTGGGGACACTGACTGTGAGACGCGGTATGCACAGATATCCACAGGACAGGCACCTGATGATTTCTCCTTTGGAGCAGAGCACGACGTCCTTTTCAAAGGACGTACCTTGGTACCTGTTTCATTACGGGAGGAGATGCTGAGAGAGTTTCACACTTCTCCTTTGGTGGTACATCCTGGAGTGGTGAAGATGTACCAGGATCTCAGACGACAGCACTGGTGGCCGGGCATGAAGAAGGTTGTGGAAGAGTTCGTTTCTCGATGCCTCACCTTCCAGTAGGTGAAGGTAGAGCACCAGGTACAAGCAGGCTTGGTACAGCCTTTGGAGGTCCCAGAGTGGAAGTGGGACGACATATCTATGGACTTCGTGACTGGACTTCCATGCAATTCCAGAGGCCACGACTCCATTTGGGTGATTGTCGACCGACTCACCATGTCGACACACTTCTTACGCATCAGAGAGCAGGGCTTAGTGGAGATCTTGGGACGACATTACATTCAGAAGATTGTGCGGCTTCATGGTGTGCCATTATCTATCGTCTCTGATCGAGATGCTCGCTTTACTTACCGGCTTTGGAAGGGGTTGCAGGAGAAGTTCGGGACACAGCTCCGTCTGAGCACAACCTTTCACCCTCAGACAGATGGTCAGAGAGAGAGGACCATTAAGACTCTCGAGGACATGCTTCACGCATGTGTCCTCGCCTTTGGTCACAGCTGGGAGGACCACCTTCCCTTGGTGGAGTTCACGTACAACAACAGCTACCACTCCACCATCGGGATGGCACCATACGAGGCATTGTACGTCTGTCCCTGCAGATCTTCTTTGTGCTGGACAGACCCTGGGGAGTCAGAACTTGTGGGACCGGAGATGGTCGAGGCCACGACAGAGAAGGTACAGGTCATCTAGGAGCGGATTAGGAGAGCTCAGAGCCGGCAGAAGTCATATGCTGATAGGAGGCGGAGCCCACTAGAGTTCAAAGATGGTGACCACTTCTTCTTGCGTGTCTCACCTCGACGTGGATTACAGAGATTTGGTCGGGGCAGCAAGTTGTCTCCACGCTTCATCGGACCATTCCAGGTCCTCAGTAGGATTTTTGAGGTGGCTTATCGCCTAGCTCTACCACCTCTGTTGCACCGAGTGCACGACGTCTTCCACGTATCTCAGCTGAGGAGATACGTGCACGAACCGACACATATCATTGACCATGGGGAGGTTGACGTTGATTATGGGGCGACTTTCGCAGAGGTCCCAGTGGAAATCAAGGATCGAAAGGAGTGGGTCCTACGTGGACGGTCGATTCCTCTTGTTCGCGTCAGATGGCAGCACGGGAATCTCCAAGAGAGCACTTTGGAGAGGGAGGCTCAGATGCGTGCTCAGTACCCACATTTGTTTCCCTAGCTTATGATGTATCTTTACGGGGACGTAAAGCCCTGAGGTGGGAGTAATGTAAAGACCCGTAAAATTCAAGGAAATTTTTTTCTTAATTTTCATTGGGATTTTACAAGAACGCAGTTTCTGACGGTACTTGATTCTGAGGCCCGGTGTGCCCATAATTTCTATCCGAAGTTTAGTTCGGGTACGTTCAGTGAACGAACGAGCGAGAATATCTAACTTTTGAACCGGTGCTCGGAATCAAATTCTGAGGGCACCGATGGAACCGTAGCACCGGTAATTGCTTACGAACGCCATTTTCGGAGTTGCGTTTTCACGAGAGAAGATGATAAAAATTGTGGAAGATTAATTTATAATTAATCTAAAATTTTTATTTTCTTTAAGTGGTTTAAGGCTTTGGGTGGAAGTTGGGTAACTACCCAACATCCCCAGGGAGGTTATGAGGGTGGTGGGGCCCACATGAACCCCACCCCTTCATATTCTTCAACCCCCCTCAACTCACCATTAATTTTTGACAACTTATGGTATTAATTATGTGAGTTAAGTGTGGCTGTTTGAATTTCAAAAGCATTTTTGAGTCAATAAAATAAGGGAGGTGCTTATTTTATTTGGGGACTTGTTGCTTGAGAGGTTTGGGGAGAAAAGATAAGAAAAGCTAGAAGTTCTTCATCTTCTTCGTTGAAGAACACAAAGAACGCAAAGAACACATCGAACTTCGTCGAAGAACGCCGAGTCCTCGGAGACCGACTACGCGACGCCGTATACCGCGACGGTTCTTCCGTGACGTCTTCTTCTGCGACATCTCCGTCCGCATCATCTCCTTCCACGACGTCTTCTTCCGTGACGTCTCCTTCCGCAACATCTCCTTCCGCGACGTCTTTTTCCGCGATGAATCATCGTTCGACGAACCTTCGTTCAAGCTACGCTCGAGGTAGGGGTTTAATTATTTATTTGTTTGTGAATACTACCTTGTCGTTCTTCGTGAAAATACGACCAATTGCTATCAATTAACGAGAGGGGTCGGACCGCACAAACATAGTTGACCCTCCTCCCTTATCCATGTTTTTGTTTCTAATGTGGTTGGAACGGGAATGGCGCGGTGCTGTCATACCGCGCGAGATCGTGCAGCAAGTAATGCGCGGCGCCGTCGCGCCGCGCCGTGAAATTGAACCAAGTCCTGGCGCCGTCGTGCCGCGCCGGAGAACCGCAAAAACACCACGGCTGGAGCGGGGCTGCGGCGGAGGGGTGGGGCGCCGTCGTGCCGCACCAGACGAATAAAGGCCGCGACTGATACCAGGCCGCGGCGGAGCATGGGAACCGGCGGCCGAAAGCGGGCCGCCGGTGTCGGAGCAGGGAGGGGACCGACTGTCGCCGGTCCCGTGGTTGCAGAAACCGGTCGGCCGGGGAGGGCCGGCCGGGGAAGGAATAACTGGGGGTTCAAACCCCCGGCCGACCAGCTAGCGGCCCCCATTAAGGGGGGTCGTGGTTACAAAACGCGGGGGGCAGTGCCCCCCTAGAATCCGTATAGCTCGACCATTCGGCCGAGCCAGCAGGCGTCGCGCGCCAGCGCGCCGAGTCGCCACGCCAGGCCGACCAAGACCCGGGTCGGGTCGACCCGGTTCGTGCCGACCCAGGGGGTCTCGGGCCGGGTCGGTCCGGGCCCGAAACCCCAATTTTCATACCCTTTTTGGTCTTTTGCTTATATCTCGAGATACAGACCTCTGATCGATGCACCGTCAGCGGCAATGAGATTCATGGATCGAGACGGTCCTTTAGGTATATCACACTCTAGGTTTCGGAATACTTTGGGTTCGGCCGAGTTGGTTCGTACATGAAAACAACCGGGCCCTCGGAGCGGAAACGCTCATAACTTAAGCTCCGGGCGTCCAGTTGACGTGTCGTAGATTTTGTTGGATTCCTCTTAGTGAGATGGATCTTTTGGGTTACTCCGCCCGTGGTTTGGACACAGGTGGAGTACGATCGGGTTGGTTTTGACTTAAAAACCAATCGGGACCTTGGGATGAAAAGGCCAATAACTTCCAGATCGGGCGTTCGATTGATGCGCCCTCTGCGACGATGAGTTCCTGTTGGCGATACAGAACTTTTGGATACATCAAACTCCAGACTTTGTGTCTTTTGATGTATCAGCATCTCGGATCGTGGAGCGGATCCTCCCGAACGAGCTTGCTGTGTGCAGGAACCCTAGAGCTGGCTGTGTTTGCGACTGTGACGACGACAACGACTATACAGAGATCCTCAATGGTTTCAACGGCAAAGACTACATCACTCAGCGATCCTACGTGGATCAGTGCTATCCGATCATGTGTGGGTCTGATCCTGTGTGGGTCAGCGCTCAGCGGTTCTGTGTGAGCCAGCGCCTACAGATCCTGTGCGGGTCCGATCCTGTGTGGGTCTTTGCGGGGTTAGTTACCTATCGATCCTTTGTGGGTCAGATCCTATGTGGGTCATTGCGAGGGTTAGTTACCTATCAATCCTTTGTGGGTCAGATCCTATGTCGGTCATTGCGGGGGTTAGTACCTATTGATCCTTTATTGGTCTGATGGCTTAGATGAATCAGTGGTTATATCTGATCGTCTATATCGTCATACGAAGAAGTATACATGTCTGAGCTGAATCCTGTTTTGCTTCCTTTGTGGATTGTGTTGTGCTATCCTGTGTGGATTACGTTTTTCTTTCCTGTGTGGACTGGGTCGTACTTGGGCTCGGATGTTGGATCCGAACAAATATTGGTGACTTAGGTATATGTATGGGGATATACCTAAGCAGTGTCAGATGTTACTTCGTGATTGTATATTTCCTTTGTAGATTATCCTTTTTGTATTCTGGGAGACCTTCGGGGGTCTCGAGGTCCCTACTGAGTAGCTTATACTCAACACTGCACGGGCTATGCCCGCACTACGTTGTGTTGGTTATAGACGACAGACAGCGCTGATCATGGTTGAGGCTTGCGGAGCAGGACTGTACCTGGAGGTGGACCATTGGGCGAGACGTACTCGGAGTGGACGGCTGGACCCGAGGAGCTGTGGAGGCTATCTGTACTCGTCCTTCAGGTGGGACTTCCAGTGGGCGGCTCGACGCTGCGACTTTACTTTTCAGTTGTTGTTTTCCCTTTTGAGTTGTAATTTACTTTCAGTTTGGGTTTGTATTCTGGCCCACTTACTTTTCCGCACTTACTGTTGTACTCAGTTTTTATTTAGTGATTACTTCTTCTGCTTGCTTTCTCTGTGGTTTTTTTTACTTTACAAAGGCAATGCTTTCCCTTTTTACTATGATTTACACCTTGGTGCTAGTCACCAGCCCCCTGGCCTATGGACGGCGGGCTTGGGGTAGTCACGGCATGGGCCCCGAGGACGGGTCGTGACACTTAGAGGGGGGGTGAATCAATTTTCCTATCAATTTACCAAATTTTACATTCTATCTCTTTAACATTCTACTATTAAAACTATCCCCTAGTTAAGAGGAATGTATATTTTGTGAGATACTAATAATCACATAAAAAAGATATATAGAAATTGAAAGCGGCATCAACAGACAAGTATTTTTATATGGTTTGGTACTAAGAGATACTTATTTCAATGATCAACATTTGGTTATTTCACAAATTCATTATTAGTCTCTTTTTTCGATTACTAATTCCTAGAACTGAAGCACATTGTTTATGTAGGAAATGAACAATCTTCCTCAGATAATGGTGTTATTTATATTGGTTCCACCAGTTCTCAATATAGTTTATTATCCTAGAACCATTTTTTCTTAAAAAAATATCAATAAAAACACTAAACAAGGCCTCTCTATTTCACTAAAAAAGATTCCATCAATTAGATAATCTTTTTCCTCTTATGAAGTTCTTCTACTTTAACTAAATCAATATGATTATATTAATTTCGGCCTTGTACTCCTATATAAGTGGAAGATGAAATTTACACTTCACTTCTATGTTAGAATGAAAAAATGATGGATTTTTCAATGAAAAAAATATGGACTTGTTCTTCACTTTATCAAATGATCAGTTATTTTGTAACAATGTTCCTTAACTTAATGTGGGGTGAGAAAATGGTGCACACAACTTCTTCAAGAATATTATATAAAAGAAAGGTCTTGTACAATGTGAGAATTGTATAACTTCATGAATTATAAAATACATTAAACGTTGATGTATGAATATTTGATATTGTTCCCAGATTCAATATCTATGATCATTCATTCTTGTATTAATTTTTCACAATAACATTTACCATTCTCATTATTTTATGTGTTTTCACTATTAGAATATACGGTATTTTCATAGGGGAAATTACAACAGGAAACTTTCCCATCAAAAATACATTTTGTGGGACTTCATACTCCCAAACATGAAAAGCTGTGGTGATGATCATTTACAATAGACCGTTATTTTCATTTCAAATTGTTCTCGGATTGGAATTATATTCATCCGTTATTATTTCCTATCACTAATAATTTTCTCCAAATAACCAATTGCGAAAAAATTAATTACATTGAAAAGAGTCCATCACAATAAATATTAGATTATGACACCACAAAACCCTATTCTTTTTCCTCACCTTCTTTCCTCTCCTTCCCCCAAATGGAAACACACACCACCAACATCAAACCAACTCAGATCTACTCTATTGTAGAATATTTTTCACTTATCTGCCTTCGAATATCCTCGGTATAGATTCCACTTATCT
Organism: Viscum album; assembly: GCA_963277665.1. Taxonomy (NCBI): domain Eukaryota; kingdom Viridiplantae; phylum Streptophyta; class Magnoliopsida; order Santalales; family Viscaceae; genus Viscum; species Viscum album. The sequence goes on from OY728160.1 coordinate 854,459,736, forward strand.
TCTTTTTCATTATTATTATTTTTTTCAATTTATTCAATGATTTTGTTTTGAAAAAACAATAGGTTTATAAATTTATCCAATTTTGATGTTCTATTTGATATTTAAGATTGGTGTTAATTAATTAGTCCTTTTTCATATTAATCGAGTCAGCAGGAGTTATTTTAATTGATTTTTAGGTATTTTTCTCATTGTAACATATCACTATATGTATTTTGGTATATGATTTTGATGTTTTATTTGGTATTTAAGATTGATACAAATTTATTATTCCCTATTTTCATATTAATCGGGTACACTTCAGTTATTTCAAGTGATTTGGATATATGTATGTGTGTATCCTATTTGTACACACACACACAAAAACACAGACACAGACACAGATTTATATTTATAAATATATTTATATAATTGTATTTATATACACATTTATAAATATATATTTTATAAATAATTATTTAAATATGCATTCATAAAAATATAATTATATATAGAAATTTAATTATAAATACATATATATAATATTTCTTAAAAACTATGTATATAATTAAAAATATATATTTATATGTATCTTAACATAGTTACATTCATAAAAGTATATTTATATTTATATTTATATTTATATTTATCTATATAATATTATATTATTACCGAATTATTTATTTGGGCTAGTTCGGGTTATATTTTTAAAAAATATAATTTTTAAATGCTGAATTATTCCAAATACAAAATATTTTAATTTTAAATGGAATATATAATATTTATTTCATGAAAATTATAAAGACATCTAATTTTGAAAAATATATTTTTAATGAGGTTTTTTATTTTTGATTTTGTATATTTTCAATTATGTAAATAATAATTTTGATTTTAATCATTCATAATCATTATTTTAACAAAAATTAGGTAACATTATTAATTAAAAATAAATTTTAATTCAAATTATTGTATTCAAATTATTTATTATTTATGAATTAGTAATTAAAAAATAATAATCTCTTGAAATTAAATATTAATTAAAATATATAAAATCAAAAATAATTATAAATTATGTATAGAAATTATTTATTCATTATAATAAAAATTACTTATACTCCTTGTTAACTATATGTAAAATTATTTCCAATATATATATATATATATATTAACATCTTAATATGTATATAAAAATGTTTCCAGAAACATTTATGGGTTAATATGAGTGTGTTTATATAGATTTGATATATGTATATTTGTTTTAAAAAGAGATAGAAAATATTGGATGTATTTATATTAATTTAGAAATCATGATATATATATATTTTAATTACTAATAATATTATAATAATTAAAATAATTTACCAAAATCATTACATAATTTTCAATAATTAATAATTAAATATTCTATGTTATTATTAAATATTAAATATTGGTGTTAGTTAAAAACCTTATCAAAAATTTAAAATATTGAGAAAATTAGAAACATTTGTAAAGGAAAAAAATAGGAAAAACTAGTAAATATTTAATACTAGTAATATTAATTAAAAATTAAGATATAAATAATAAATAATTAGTATTAAATATTAAGTAATTTTATCAACAACAAAAACATTAATTTTTTTTTTGATAATTACTAAATTTCTTATCAGACCTTAAAAAAATTAATTATAACTATTAAAAATTCACAATAATTCATATAAATTTTGAAATAATTAAAATAAAACATATTAATAACTTGTATAAATGTTGGAATATATATATATTTATATAAATATACATAAATAATATTATTACACGTTTTAAAATTATACCTACACGCGTGATGTTACAAAACACTCAGCACTCACAAATTTTATATCATGCCTAGGGTAAACCGAGAATCGTAGATATTACTATGGTCTTTGATTTCTGATATGATACACCATTACTAAGATACATCATTTTTTTGTAAATAAATTGTAATACAAATCAGAAATGGAATGACCCCCATGTGCGATGTTACTAAACTCTCAATGTGCACAAATATTATATCTCTCATAGGGTAAACCCCACATCCCAAACCTGAAAGTGGTCTCAAATTTATCATATGAGACACCTTTTGATAGATATTAAATTATTTTCCAGAAATATATTGTGTCTAATCTAATATATTTAATATTTTTATTCTATCTATGAAAATCCTCAACGATCCCTATAATCTGATTTAATATTTTTTAGGGTATTATTTATTTAATTACATGGATTATTTTATGGATAACCCTAGGTTTGGAATTTTATTTGATTTTCATTCATTATTTGGTATTTATGATTTCTTCAAATTTATTATTACTTATTTGATATTTTAAATTTTTGTGTTCATATATGTATATATGTTAATATATTCTATATTTGATATATGTATGTCGGAATAAACCCTAGGTTTAGCCATTTATCTAATTCCATCTTTGATTTTCCTTTTTTATTATTCTCTATATTATTTTTATATTTGTATTTTTATATATATATGTAAAATTTTATAAATTACTTGAAAACTGAAAATGAAATAGGTCATCAATTTTTAGGTCATAAGTTATAAAAAATTTGATTGTTATTTAGATGTGGTTGACAAAAATTCAGTATTTCTCAAGACTTGAAAAATGTAAATTCTATGTTTTACATATTTTTAGTAATTTATAATATATTTTAATAATTTATATTAAATTATTCTAATTTAAGTTAATTTATAAAAAATATTTTATGTTACCTTTATTAATGGTGAATAAAACTAATTTATACTAAATTCTAAAAAATTTAATCGTTTCCAATTGTTTTAAAATTTTTAATTAGTTTTAATTTAAAAGATTTTTAGTGCAATTAAATGTTTTTTTTTATATTTTTCATTATTTTAAAAGATATGTAAAAAAAATATCTATTTTTTTAGGTAAATTTAATTTTTTGAATATTATTTTTTAAAAATATATATGTATTTGTAATGGATGAAATGTATATCACCTAAAATATTAATTACAGTGGTCTGTCACAATTTTCATTTTTAATAGAAGAAAAAACATTTCTCACTAGTGCTTCACCCATAAATATAATTTTTTATTTGGAATTGTATGTCACAAATAATTTAATTCGGTAGGCCAATTTTGATTTCAACGAAAAATTTGAGACGAACACCTATCACAAAAGACCCATTGAGATAGATTCTTATTACAAATCTTCTGATAAAAATGTAAAAATATCTAGTAACGTTTATCAAGTTAATTATTTTCTCTCAAATTATACAAAACCCGATTTATTATACTACTCAAATTTGTCTAGTAAATCAATTGATGATTATCAAGCATAGTACTTGGGGTGTAGAGAATGATTTTATTTTATTGAATGCATGCAATTATTGTCTTCTTCCCTTCTATATTATTTCACATGTAACACACGACATTTGTACAGGGTCATGCGGGTAACCTGATATGTTCACTATTTCTGCATGATCCCCATGCTTCTCATATTAATCTCTTCCATCACACACCCTTGATCTTGTGAAATCCTGATATATATTTCTAATCTTGTTCCTTCATCACATAAAGTGATCAAGAAATGGAACTTCCTCATTTGTATGACAATTTATGGCTCATGTAAAAATTCCACTTGGATCCCAATACCTTCACTTAAAATAATTACGATTCCATGGATTTCACCAAAGTAATTCTAAAAAGAAATAGTTCATTGTTAGTTACATTCATGATACTCTATATTCTTTCCATGAGATTCCCTTCATGAGATAATGTTTTGTTTGTGGGTCTCCTTTTCATTCTCTCATGTAACCATGTTGATTTTATGAGACCAATATCATAACTTCCCATGTATTTATTGAATAATAAATTTTATTATTTATTATTATTTTATAATTATATTGTAATTTTACCTTAAAAGCAATGATATGTTCAGTAGCATACCCAACACTCAACAATTAGTTTCTCTGAAATCATGTTTTTCTTGCAAGAATGAGTTATTACAAAAAATAACATATTTTTAATATTATTATTTTAAGTGGAAGTTATCATATATATGTTTTTTCATAGGGAATAAATAAGACTAAATATATTATGTTTACAAAAATTTATTAAATGTTTTTACATTAATCCTATAAAATTAATTGTCTTCTAAATAATTAAAAAAAAGTATATTTTAAGCAAAAAAATCTATATTTTTAAAAAGTATTTTTACCACGATTTAATAGTGAACCCATTTTAAACCAAATTTTTGGAAATTTTAATTATTTTATATATAAAAATCGACTTATTTTTTAAATAAAAACATAAAAATTAGGTTACTGTAAATTTTAGGTATTTTTCTGCGATGTTTGATTTTTTAAGGATTATTGATAAATACTGAAATTTAATTCAAAATTTCCTTTTCATATAATTTATTAACAAGGATAATTTATAATTTTAAATTGTTTTAAAGTTTAGTTAGATTATTTTTATATCAATTACCCTAATTTAGTTCATTGTAATCAATTTCACTTTAAAATTGAATATAAAAACAAAGCAATATTTTGAATGTTTTTTATTTTAAAAAATGATGTCACATCTCATCTACGGGCTTTAATTTAATTTAATTTCTAGATTCTATATGATCAGAATTCATAAAATGGATTCCATATTTAAAATAATCATAATTTATATTTTATAATAATTTTGAATTATTGTTTGACCAAAAATATTAGTGAAAGTAATTAAAATTAATTACAGTGAATAAGATGAAATTATGCATAACAATGGAAAAAACCATAAACTTAATGGCAAAAACGACCTAAAATATTATCCAAAATCCATTATATTTCTATATTTAGACCCTATAATCCATTTTATATAATTGGGTTCATCATTAGATCAACTTTTAATGGTAAATGTTTTTTAGTAATTCCTTTTTCCAAAATTTACAGGAGTGCCACTCCTTCACCACTATAAAAAGGCCTCTTCTCCACCCACTTCCTCACACCTATCAAGAAAAATTGGCCCATAAAAGATCTAAAAAAGGAGTTCCTAACAATCCCTACACAAAACATAGAATTCCAACATTTTGCATAAATCCTTCAATGTAAACCCTTTGGGGCAAACCAAAATGTGTTTCCCAAATAATAGTAATCATCTTTCCTCAAACTGTTTAGATTTTTTCCTTTATCTACCACCTAATAAATTCGTAATCCATAATTATAAAAAATAGTATAATCAAAATACTATTATGATTTTATTCTAATATTTCAACCTAAACATACACACACATTCATCTAATTTGTAACGAAGGTGTTGTTTATGTGTACAACAAACTACCACCTAACAGAATGATGATTATTCATTTTTTCTATGACACCATTCATGGTTGGGAATTATTATGGGAAAATAGTTTAAATATGTTATATATGATATTTATTATCTGATTAATCTTATTTAGTTTTTTTATAACACATACTTTTATACTTTCAATTTTTTTTAAATTAGATAACATCTTTTTTGGAAGTGTGAACTACAATCATCTCAAAGCACTGCGATGAATTCAAAGACTACATGATACATATTAATGATGGTTTTATTTAAATATATATTACACAAATAAATTATATATGATATTAATTATATAATTACATAATTAAAAATTACATATCATTTTCTTTTTCACTTGTCCACAGACTAAAAAGTGATAATGTCATTTGTGGGCATGTGGACTAGCACCTCCTTGAAGTGATGTGATTCCTTTTATATCACCATAATTCTATATATAAGTATATATGATTTAATAATATTTTATAAATTATATAGTGATCATTTTTAATGATATATTTTTACATCAATTCTTTCTATAATGATTTTGTAAAATGGGATGGTTAATCATGAGTACGTACGACCTACCCTCTCCGTTATTATATCATTTTTTCATTTTTAACAATAATATTTTAGTATTAGTTTTAAAATTTTAATTGATGTATAAATATGATATTTATTTCTTTATTATTATTATTATTTATTTTTTTTATAATTAAACCTGGACCATTTTTGACTTACCTACACCGTTTTGACCCGTAAACCGAATATGGTCAAAACACCCTACGTAAAATTAATTTATTAAAGTGTTTTTTAAAAATTTGTAATAAGTGAAATTAAAGTAATTATAATCTTTATAAGGGTGTTGAAGAAATAAAATAATTAAAATTCTTTCATTATTTTGTAATATGAAGACACACATAACAAGTTAGACCCAAGGTAAGGGATTTCATCTCAATATCCTTTCATTGAGAGATTTATTAATAATTTTCTCCTATATTATTTTATAAAGTTCATACACATCCCCTTTTTCAATCCATATCCATATTTAATCTTTTATCATGTTATATATTGTCTTGTTAAATTTTATTCTTTTTTTAGGATTATTATTGAAATGTTAAAACTGGAATGGGATGCTTTGAAGGTTTTACTGTTTAAACCTTTAGTGATATTAATATTCTCAATATTAGTTTACATATTTTTTTATTATGTACATAAAAGAATATAATAGAAATTATTTGTCTATTTTGTTATCTTTATTCACATAAAAGACTACGTGTTTTTAAAATAAAATAAAAATCCTCTTTTCCTTTGGGTTATTTATTTTTTGAAATTATGTTTTGAAAATGGATGGATTATTTTAATATCATAAAATGTATTCTTGTGATTGCATATGAAATTTTATGAGGGAAATACTTTAAATTGAAATTTTTTATGTTTTGTGATTATTTAATGATATTTTTTCATTTGAATTTTGATTCAGTAATAATCCAATTACGGGAGGTTTATTTATAACACCATGATGGGTGGGTCCATAATAGACCACTAATGTATTGTGTAACGAAGTCATCCATATGAATATTCTGTATTTACGAGTAATATGTATGGAATTCGACTACACGATTATTCCATTTTAAAAAGTGGAATTTAAAATGATTTTCCGAGTTTCCATTATTTATATAGTTATTTATTTTATTGGTTTTATTTTAATCTTATGATTATATATAACTATTAAATAATATTATTATCAAAGGAAACAATTTACTTATTAAAAATATGAACATTGTTCTTTATGTTAAGATTTTCATGATTTTTAATGTTTATAAATGGACTAATGGTTTCTTTCATTTTGTATCCCTTGTTAATCCTTTTATGTTCATCCCACATTTTTTATTTTTTAAATCTACATAAGGATTAATAAGGGATTGGAATAATTCATGCTAATATTATTGAAGAATTTTTATTAAAGAGAACATCTTTTATTTTGTATTTTTTAGATTATGGAAAAGTGGATAATGATTGGAAGTGTAGACATTCTATTTTAAGGTTTTTTATCTATTATTTATTGCAAAATTCTATAAAAATCACTTTAAGAGAACCTAAAACTGATAAAAATTATTTTTTTGAATTAAATCAATATTATGTAATTATTTAAATATGGGTACTTATAGTTTGTATTAGAGGAATGTTTTAAATAATATTATTCGAAAGAATGGTGTTAATATCATGACTATAAAGAATTTTCATTTGTCGTTAAGTTAAAATGATATAGTATTTTAATATTATGATGTTGCTTCAATTAGAGTTTGTTCGTTCAGAATGGGTTTTCATATAGAAAACAAAGAATCTATATTGGTAAGGCACCGATGGGAAAATATCACTATGAATCAGCATCCCAATACGGTTGGAATCAGAGGTGAGTAGTTTTTTGCGGTGATGGATCTGTTGAATCAGTATATAAATAATGGGGGTTTCCTGGAAAGAGATAAACAATATCATCAATATAGGAAGAAGTAGATAGTTGATCATTTAATGTGATAACATCCCCCATTATTTAGAGTATCATCTGACCCAATGATATATGAAAGATGGATTAAATCCATAAAAATGATATTTTATCCCATGGTTTATACGAATCCCTAGAAGATAACTCTTGTAGTTTTTTATAGTTAAGGTGAAGCCAATAAGTAGTGATAAATGTTTACGAATATCATGGAAATTAAAGTGCTTCATTCCTTGGAATGGGATGAATTTAATAATATTTTATTTTAGAAATATTTTCTTAGGTTTTTTAACTTAGGATGGAAGATAAAATCATTTAATTGAGACAAAAGGAAGAATATTTATTGATTTCAAATGAAGAAAAATTAACTTGACTTGTGAGGTATGTGCGTAATTTTATCTAAGATATTGAATTTAAAAAAAATATGTTTTAATGAGGAATAAATCCAATATATCAAGGGAAATATCTTCTCATGAGTTCAAGAGATATAAGAAACTGGTTCAATGCACTTAAAATGTAGAAATGATTTTTTTTGATGATCATGATTCATGTTTCAATAAGTAAAAGAAGGCATAAAATTGGTATGAAATAAGAAAAAGTTCATCAAAGAAACTATGAGGTATGAAAAATAAATTCCTATCTTGTGAGAAGTGGGGAGAAAAGTGTTATGGAGTAAGTCATTAAATATCTAAGAAGTGATTCGGATGTGGTAAGATTGTTCATATGGTTCTTGAATACAAATAATATGATCATAAAAGTAGTGAAATACAGGTGGTGATATGTTTTATTTTGAATGAGTTGGGGCATTATGTTAATGTGTGTCCAAATTTTATTACCCAAGGTGGAAACCATCAATATTGAAAGAAAATGGGCGTGGAAAATCTATATATACAACTGTAGTTAATGTTTTTCTATCAAAAGAAGTAGGGAATTTTATATTACCAGTTTATTCTAATTATTCTAACACACTGTTTGATTTTGTTTCTTTACATTCGTTCTTTCTTGTGAAATTTTAGAGAAAATTAGATATATCACCTCATTAAAATATGTCATATTTTTTGGTAAAAACATTAGTTATAAGTGTTAGGGAAACCATGATTTATTAAAAATTTCATGCTAAAAATATTATGGTCATATTTCCTAAAAAACATATAGAATTTCTCATAGTGGAGTTTGATATCATTTAGGGTATGGATTAGCTTTCAGTTTAAAAATATAAAACAGATTACAATGTCAAGAGAGTATTATTTGGTGATTTTATACCTTTTATAATAGGCCAATAATATGATAAATTAAAGAAATATGGTAGTAAAAGTTACCTAGAACATGTTGTTGAAAATAAATAAACATTTCTGATTAGTGAAATCCCACTAGTAAATGAATTTACAAATTTTTTCCCTGATAAATTTCAAGTTGTTTTTTACTACATGAGAAATTTAATTTAATTTTTATTTTATACCTCATTTTAGGGCTATTTCTAAACCCTCTTATATAATTTCTAAATTAAAACATCTATAATTGAAGAACCCATTGAAATAATTTCTTCAAAAAGGATTCTTTACACCTATCACTCCACCATGGGGTGATCATATTTTATTTATAAAATCATATTGATGGTTGCATGAGTCTTTTCATTGATTATAGAGCCTTTAATAAAATCAAAATTAAGAACAATTATCCTTTTCCTCATATCAATGATTTGTTTGATCTACTCTTGGGAGCTAAGTGTTTTTCGAAGAATGATATGTTTTCTGGGTACCACCAGCAGAAGGTGAAGGACAATTACATTAATAAGACTATATTTCAGACATGAATTGGTCATTATGAGTTTCTAATAATTCCCTTTTGGTTATCAAATTCACATGTTGTATTTATGAATGTTATGATTAGAGTCTTACATCAGTTTCTAGATCATGTTGTGGTTATTTTCATAGATGATATTTATTTATATTATAAAAAACATGGGGATCATGAAAGGCACATATGTTTTGTTTTGAAAGCATCATAATAAAAGAAGCTATATGAAAATTTTATTAAGAGGGGTTTTTTTTACAAAAAAAAAATCCTTTCCTATGATAGATTGTTCTAAATATGGAATAACGGTCGACCCTACTAAAATAATTTTTTTAAGAGTAGAAAACACCTACAAATGACACATATATTCATTGGTTTATAGGATTATCGAATTATTATAGAAAATTTGTTGAAAAGTTTCCTTTATTATCTATCATATCGACAATGTTAAATCAAAAAGGAGTTATGTTCATCTAGACAAGAGAATATGATGTTTGTTTTCAAGAACTAAAAAAGAATAGTCATTTATTATGATTTGGCCTTAACATCTAGAAATGGTGAATTAGTTATCAATAGTGTATCCTTATTAATATGCCTTGTTTTTATACTGATGCAGAATGAGAAGGTAATTTCTTATTCTTCACATTAGTTTAAAACTCATGAGTTGAATTACCCTACACATGATTTGTAATTAGATGTTGTTGTCTTTTCATTAAAAATATGGAAGTATTATTTGTATGGAGTGAAGTTTGAAATATATATAGATAAAAAAATTAAAGTATATATTCACTCAAGAATGAACTAAAAATGAGACAAAGGATGTGTATAAAACTAATCAAAGACTATGATAGCTCGATTCATTATCATCCTTGAAAAGAGAACATGGTGGACAATTCATTGAGTCAAAAATGTAATGATACATTAACAATGTTATGTTTGTAATGTGACATTTGGTTAATTATTTGATGTATTTTGGCCTATAAATTTTTGATGCATGGGCATCCTTTATTTTATTTAATGTTTTAGTGTATTTTTATTTTTTTGGATTAATTAATACAACTCAGAAGGTTGATCAATATTTTAAAGAAATGGTTGAATTTGTTAATAATGGTATGTTTCCTTATATTATTATTGTTGGAGATGGTTTTTTAGTATTTGGTAAAATATTATGAGTGCCATGAGATTTATATTTGACGACAATGTTGTTTACTGAAGCACATAGTTCTCCATTTTACATTCATATGGCCATCACTAAGAGGTACAGAGTCTTTTGGGAGTATTACTGGTTGGATGGAATTAAAAGTTATATTTCTAACTTTAAAATAATGTGTTTGACCTTTCAATAGGTTATTGAAGAGTGACAATTATAGAATGGGATTCTTCAACCTTTCTCAATTCTTGAGTGGAAATAAGAGATTATAACAATGGATTTTTTGGTGGTATCTCCAAAGACATCTCAAGGTAGTGGTGTGATTTTGGTTATTATTGACCAATTAACCAAATCTACAAATTTCCATCCAATTAGAGATACACTGTCTCTATATCATCTTTGTATATTATATTTAACATTTATTTTTAGGTTACATGGAGTACCTATCTCCATTGTATCAAACCATGCTCAATGGTTCACATCCATTTTATTGGAAAGGTCTTCAAATTTTTTTGGGTACTGAAAAAATATCATTACATATTTTTATCCCCAATCTAATGGATAGTATGAGTGAATGATTTAGACTTGAAAAGATTTACTTCATGCATTCTCAATGAATAATCAGGGAAGCTGGGATCGACACATTTCATTGATTTAGTTTTCTTATAATAACTATTTTCATTCTAGTGTACATATGAATCCTTTTGAGGAATTATATAGAAAGTTGTGTTAAATACTGGATTTTTGGGATGATGTAGGAGAAATGATGTTAATGGTACTGAGTTTTGAATAAAAATAAATAGATAATGTTCTATTTATTCAGCGATAGATGAGGACATCTCATAGCTGACAGGAGAGTTATCCAGATAACTAGATAAAATATCATTATTTTGAGATGGGTGATCATGTCTTTTTAAAGGTTTCTCCACTGAAATATGTGACACATTTTGATAAGAATGGGATGCTGAGTCAATGGATCAACAAGACATATTAAATACTCAAGAAAGTAGATACAATTTCCTACTAAGTTCCCTTACCTTTGACTTTATCTCAGGTACACAACATATTTCAAGTTCCACTGTAAAAAAATTATATATCAGACTCATATCATGTTTTTATCCCTAGAGTAGTTTAGTTGGAGGATAATATTTCTTATCACGATCAACCAATATAGATTCTTAACCAAAAAGAGTAAGTGTTGTGGAATAATATAATTCAACAAGTTATTATTTTATTGAAAAACAATATCATTGAAAATCAAAAAATTGAATATGAAAACAAAATGAGGGAAATATATCCCAACTTAAATTAGAATTGAATAAAATTTTGATGATAAATATCCAATATGAGGTAAGGATTTATCTTACTAAGTTATTATAAGAAATATAATTTTCATATTTAATAATAATTATGAATTAAATAGTAGTTTTACCATAATGTATGTTTTGTTTTATAGTTTACATGATAGGAAATAATTTGTTTCTCTAAAATCTTATGTTTCATAAAAAAATGAGTTATAATGAAAAATAATAAGATGTAAATATTGTTATTTTAAATGGTAGTTATCACCTAGTGATTGTGTCAACATGAATAAATTGGACTTACTATATTTTGTTTAAACATTATTAACAAGTGTTTTTACATTCATCGAAAAAATTAATAGGCTTTAAAAGAAGAAGAAAAATCCAATTTCACGCATATAAAGTTATATATTTTTTAAATAAAATTTTAAAACCTTTTAATGATGAACCAATTTTAAATACAATTTTTGAAACTTTAATTTATTTTATATCTCAAAATAAACTTAATTTTTTAATAAAACCCATAAAAATTATGTCTGTGTGAATTCATGGTATTTTTTTGAAGTTATTTTTAATTAATATTGATAAATAATGAATTTTAAATCAAAACTGATTATTTCCTAAGTTATTTATAGAAATATAATATATTTTCACATTTTATTAAAGTTAAATTAGGATTATTTTCAATTAACCTAATTTAGGTAATTGGAAAAAAATTACATTTAAATTCAAAATAAAAACATTGTAATCTTTGTAACACCCCGACCCCAGAAGCCCAGAGTCTGTGCATTATTACATATCATTGGCATGATCACAAAAGATCAAGTCTTAAAAGACTGATTAGTTTACTAGCCTTGGAAGTACTAGATACATTCATAAGGCTTACATTACATAATAAAATGAAAAAATACAATTACATTGTTTCCATAGACAACACTGAGATCCCATAGACTATCCCTTCAAGTCAGTCATAATATACATCTTCGCATCCTAGGAAAAATAAAACATAGAAATGGGTGAGCTCAGATGCTCAGTAAGGATAAAAATACAGTGAAAACATTAATAAATAATCATAAACATTTAAGACAATGTATATAACAAAATAAAAGTCATTTCCACATAAAAATCATCATAATATGGAAAATATAAATCAAAATAATTCCATTTACTTACTCATAAGGATATTCTACTAGTCGAATAATCACATGTAATATCAATAGCCACTTTCATAATGATGGAAAGCATAATTCCAAACATTTTAAACCACATAGTCAAGGCCTTGTACCAAGACTACAAATAAGATTTTGTCAAGGCCTTTTTCCAAGACACTAGTTTGGCTCATGAGACCTACCGATGCATCCAAGAGCTATAGCGGGCTCCACCCATCACATACTAAGTCCAATGCATTCCTCATATGAAAACGATTAAATATAACATAAACATTTGTATTGAAACTAGAATACAAAATGTCAATAAATTATCCATAAAAAATGAATGGTATGAAATAACACATCCACATTCAAACATATCACAAAACCTTCAATACAATATGGATGTTTTTTATCCTAATAAATCAACTTCAAACAAACTTAGAATCCATCAAAGGATGTTGACATAGATGAAATCAAAGCTGTTTTAAATAAATATCTCTTTCTATTTTGAAATCATTTAAAAGTCACGTAATTATAAAAAAACATTTAAATTTGAAAATATTCTTATAATATTTTAGTTAAAGCTTCGACGATGTTATAATGGTATAAAATAGCCGCACCCGTCGTATAAGTTAAAAAGACAATCTTACCTTAATTTTGTCGAAAAGGATAATAAGGACCTTGTTTGGAAAACGATGGAAAGATTCCTTTATAAACATCTTGTAAAAGTAAAAACAGGGTATAAATGACTTTAACCCATAGTCAATAAAATAGTAAGAATATTTTGAAATACATTTTTAAGAAACATGGATGTGGATTATAAAGAGGCCACAGTTGATAATTACGTAGAAACAACCTTGTATAATGAAAGGGAATGTGAAATTAATCCATACCTTTTAATTTTATTTGGTCTTGGGTAGGTTAACCTCCTGTATAATGGTGAAATAATTGTTATTAAATTATACAAGAATCATATACATTAATATGATATCATATATGATCTTTTAACATTGATTTGTTAACAATATCTTAGTATTATCTTCGTTTCGGGAGTTAACTGATTCGTTTTCCATTATATGCTCTGTTATATAAGTAATGTTTTTTATAGATAGGATGTATCATATTTATATTAAAAATGATATTAAGTCTTTAAACATTACTTTTAAACATATAATGAAAAGTATCCTTGAATGGATACGATGGGGAAGGAATCTCATCACGTTCGTGAAGACGGTAATCCGTACGTACGCACGAGCGACAATATCATTATTTTGAAATTAAAATAATTTATAATTGGATGGTATATAATATATAAATAATAAATATCATGTTATATTTATTATTTAAATCAATTACACATTATTATTATACCCATCCAAATAATAATGTATTGAATGACAATTACACCACGACGCGGAGACGGTAAGCCGTACGTACTCACGTATGGTGATATGTCATTCAAAGGATAGATAGAATAATAAATATGGATGTACCATATTTATAATAACATCACAGTATATAGAAGATACTAGATTTTTTATTTTTGAATAGAAACAAAAATGAATGATGAAGTGGAAGAAGAAGGGAACTTGAAAGATGTGATTAAATATTTACCTCTTCTTCAAGTTCTTCCATTTGATTTTATCAAAATGGCTCATTAGGATGGAATTGTGACTAAAGTAATGCCTATAGGATTAAGGGATGATAGTTGAGAGGGTATTTTGGCTGGGTTTGGCCAATAAAAAAGTCTTTGAAGGTGTGAATTTGAGGTAAGGTGGTGTGCGCTTTTAATAGAGGGGTGAGGGGAACCTTAGGAAAAGCTAGAAATATTATTTTAGAATAAAATAATTTTCGTCTTCTAATGGCTCCAAAATGAATTATTTAAATTTTAAGGAGGGGATGGGTCGAAAACCACTCAAAAAATAGGATTTATATAGGTTTGGGTAACTATATTAACGTTTTCTTTTAGATTTAACTCTTAGTTTAATAGTTTGACATTTACCATGTCTCTTTGTATTTTTATATTATGTGGTTAATAAACCAACTATATACTTCCAAAATAACCTAAAGTGGTTAATTAATGATACAACTATCATTATATATGACTTTTCTCTGGTCCTTAGATTTTTAGTAATATAATATAAATTAATATTGTAATATTTGTTTTAAAAACTCTTTTATGTCAATTTTGAAACTATTTAGTATTTTGTTTTTGAAAAATTCATAATAGAATTATTACATAGAAAAAAATTCATCTAACCAACCCTAAAAAGTCATATTAACCTATAAAATTATTGTAATTCATAAAAAGTCCCAAATTACATTTATTTGAATATTTATAATATCATTTATTTTAATATTTTGTTAATTAGGTAATTACGACATCATCATTGTGTCATAAATAAATTAAATTATTTAATGTATAAAAAATATAAATAAAATACAATTATGTATGAAATTATTTTACCTTTAAAATGAATATTTATAGTTTAATTTAACATATGTGTAACCCAATATTAAATATAGTTTAGTTATTAAACTTTGAATTTAACACTTTTAACTCTTCTTTGACTTAAATAATAATAAATATCCTAATCTAATCACAGATGACCTAAAGGATCATATTTTGTTCCTAAGATTGTTTTTGGTCGAATTATACTTCTCCAATATAATAAGGACATGTGTTATTGTAATAATAATATCATTTTAACCCTTAATTGCCCTATTTACTTTTAACCGTGGTAAATAAAACAAAAAGTTACTATTCACCAAAAAAATATTTTCATCCGATTGAACCACATTTTACTCAATGATATCAAACGTGTCTTTCAGAGTTTTGAAACCCAACTCATGGAAGTGGTAAAATTATGTTTTATGTAAATTTGCAAATGCTCCAAGGAGATTGGTAAAAGTGGGTAAAAAGTTCAATAAAAGTTTTATACATCTAAAATTATTATAAACTGAATCCAATGAATTACATTGAACATATATAGGTATTAGTATCTATTTTGACCTAAAATAAATTTAAATAAAATAAATAATTATTTAAATAAATATTCGGTTTTAAACTATAACTCAATGTTTTTCACTATTCATCAAAAATTGATAGTTTTCAGAAAAATACCAAAATTTCACTCTAAGCTAATTTGGATATTCCAAATTCAAAATTTAAGTCTATTATACCAAATTAAAAACATAGAAGTTGAAATTATTAATTTAAAATTAATTCCCATTGTCAAAACCCGATGGCTTTTTTTTATGAAATAATAACTATATAACGATTGACACTTGTTTATGTCCAATTTCAAAGTTAAATTACATAAAATTACTAGAATTGTATTAAATGGTAAATATATAAACTATTTATACATCTAAACCACATAATTTATAATTTTACACTATCAATTATTTTTATTAAAAAATTTGTTTTCAGTTAAAATATAGTATTTTCACTATTCACCCAAATAAGAACGTTATCAGAA
Source organism: Viscum album (assembly GCA_963277665.1). Classification (NCBI taxonomy): domain Eukaryota; kingdom Viridiplantae; phylum Streptophyta; class Magnoliopsida; order Santalales; family Viscaceae; genus Viscum; species Viscum album. The sequence continues at coordinate 854,476,402 of OY728160.1, forward strand.
AAACAACAAAAATTTATTGAAACTAAATTCTTATATCCCAATTCTAAAGAGGAATTTTATTTTTTCAAATAGAATATATAAAAGTTTTAAATATTGGATTTTACAATGGTTCACCATTAAAAGCCGGAAAAAGTGCATTTTTTTAAAAGTATTCTTTTATCTGAAAAAAATGAGTTAGTTCTTACATTATGTATAAGAATCTCATAATAGGGATTCTAAAATTATAAGGATTATAGAAACTTCAAAATTCAGTTAATACTATTCGTAACCGCTTTTGAACGGCTGGTTTGGTAAGTTGTGGTATGCTTGAACTCGGTGCTGCATGTATTGCAAGTTATTGAATTACTTTGAAAAAATAACGTACAATGAAATCTTGGGGTGTTATATTCTTCCCTCCATCAATAAATTGTGTCCTCACAATTTAAAATTGTTCATTAAATGAACATTGGTGGAAATTATAGACACATAATTGGAGGAAAAACATAAATATTTATAGGGAGTTATTGAGGTCATCAGTCACAAATAATTGTAGAATTGAGGGCCTCAAAGCCATCAATCTATGATGATTTAAAATATCATCGGTTCAACCAAACATAAGGTATTAGGATAACACATATTTTAGTTTTAAGATACCTTACCTAAAGTTTAATAATTAATTTCTTCATAGAATAAGGGAAACAATATATACTTCACAAGAATAGTTCCATACTTTATCAAATTTCTACCACAAACTAATCTTTCACTCTAAAAGATAATAAAACTAAAAATATTATATTTATCATATTCGTATAGGGTTCCAAGAAATGAATTTATAAATCATCTACCAGAACCTTTAAAAAAACATTATTCAATCCAGGACATCACGTGCGTTAGTGGTAGGTGATATACCCTTGTCTACCTTTGGTTGTGGGTTCAAGACTCACGGCCTTGCCAGACGCAACAGGTTACTGCCTGGCCTCCAGGTTGTCCTTTTTATGGAAATCCAAAAATAATCTTAAACTAGACTTATCCAAAATTCTTATGTCGAAACTCACAGTCCAAAATTTATAAGGAAGGTAAACACAATGAAAATCCTTTTTTCCACGTAATAACATGTGAACACCTTCACCGTGTATTCTTTTAAAACACCACAATATCCTGAATTACCATAAAACCGTATTGATTACATTTATACTTCCTTATTCCTTATAGAATACTTAATATACTCCACTATCCAAAAAATATTTTAAACTCCAACAATGATGAAATATACAAATCATTAATCAGTTTCAAGGTACTCAAGAATATCCAATATAATTTATCCAAATCAATCATGTATTATTACAAAATCACTACCTCAGTATCAGAACCATAATATGGTTTATCTTTCTCTCAACCATATATTTTCCAAAAAAATACTTGATATTGAGTCACTTTTCTTGGTTCCACACTTTCTCAAGTCCTTATTGAAATAGTACTGTAGTACAATCCTTATATACCCTATAATTCTTATAACATGTACATAATTAATACAATACTCAAATGAAACAATACTTCAATAACAACATAATAAATCTATTCATTCCTCTTCATCTTCGGTAGTATCATAACGTTATTATTATCCAATAGCATCATTTGGGGTATACTTTGATGATTTGGACATTGATTCGCGTAGTGTCCCAACTCCTTGCAGATGAAGCATTTTACATTTGAAACTTTTTTCTTACCTTTGCTATAATGTACATGGTGTCTTTTTTCTCCACACTTATAACAAACTCTCATTCCCTTCAAAAATTTACAAATGTGATTCTTTCCATAGTTATCACATAAGGGAAAAATCCTTTTTTCCCTCTTCCCATTATCCATCTTTCTCTCTTGCATCCTTTACTCCTCTTTCTTACTTCCAAAACCATAGGACTCATAGAATTATTTACTTATCATATTAACACATGATATTCTTTCTTCATATGTTGAGAATACATGGGAGACAATTTACCTACTAAATGTTGGCTTAATACCATGAAAGATATGATCCTTCTTACTCTTTGGATCATACGTATTGCTGGAGTTAACATTCCTTCTATTAGGCGCCATTTCTATACAATGGCATACACTAGGTCAGTTAATGATTTGCAATGAATAGTTCCCAACAAGTAAAATACATAATGTAAATTGAACATTTTATGGATATAATCTATAATTATAAAAATTAATTCTTTGTGGAAGTATATACTCATAAACCCTTCATAATGGTTTGTAATGAAAATGAGAATTATCCATATCATATCCCATGGGAGCGTCGTAACCAAGCGTGAAGCAAGGATCTTTGTTGTGCACTAGTTCCCATTCGAGTCTAGCTCCAAGAGGTGTTTTTAGGTTTTACCCCTAGGTACATTTGTGCCAGATCCGCCTCTACCTTCTCGTTTCCAAATAGGGATTTATTTCTTGGAAAACTCAAAAAATATCTACAATACCAAAATTTTAGGAATTTCTTCTATACTAATCCTCAATGTCTATCTCAGGTCTATGTGCTCTAAATATGGGTTATCTAAATCTAGTTTCCAAGGTTTGCACTAAAATTAATCAAATACCAATCGCAACGGCATGACCCTAGCAGCCCAGATTCGGTGCGTTATTACGTATCATTGGAATGATCACAAAACATCAAGTCTCGAAAAGACAGATTAGTTTAGTATCCTGGGAAGTACTAGATATATTAATAAGGTTTACATTACATCATAAAATGGAAAACTACATCAACATTGTTTCCATAGAAAATACTGAGATCCCATAGACTATCCTTGAAGGTCATTCATAATATACTTCTTCACAACCTAGGAAAAATAATCATAGAAAGAGGTGATCTTAGTTGCTCAGTAAGGATAACAATAGAGCGGAAACTTTCATAAATAAGCATAAATATTTAAGGCAATGTGTTGAACAAAAACAAAATCCTTTTCAACAGTAGTTGGGGTTTGGCTTAGTGGTAAGCACCCCATAATTCTACATGGAAAATGGGGGTTCAAAACCCATTGGGCGTAGGTACTGTAGCAGCACTGTAGCGCTACTTTAGCAGCCGATATACTGTTGCAACGACGGCACTGTAGTGGTGGCATGGGCACTGTAGCGGCGGCAGGGTCACTGTAGCGGCGACAGGGGCACTGTAGCGGCGGCAGGAGACTGTAGCAGAGCAGGTACTGTAGCAGTACTATTCACAGAATGGTCTTTGGGCCAAAAAATTGGGCCTACGGGCTATGAAATGCGCTAAATTCCCACTGGGCCTTCGGGCTATGTAATGGGTCTCCCTCTACCCAGTTAAAGAGGTCTTTGCTTTATTTCACTAATAAAAAATGGGGCTTCGGCCCCAACCTTTTAAAAAACAAAATCCTTTTAAACATAAAATTTATCATAATATGGAGAATATAAATCAAAATAATTCCATTTACTTACTCACATGGATATTATACTAGTCGAATAATCACATGCAATATCAATAGCCACTTTCATAATGATGGAATACATAATGCCAGACTTTCATAACCACATAGTCAATACCTTGTGCCAAGACTACAAATAAGATTTTATCAATGCCTTGTACCAAGACACTAGTTTATCTCATGAGACCTACCAATGAATCGAGGATCTATACCGGGCTCCACCCATCACATACTAAGTCCAATTCATTCCTCATATGAAAAGGTTTAAACATAACATAAACATTCGTATTGAAACTAGCATACTAAATGTCAATAATTTATCTATAAACCGTGAATGGCATGACGTAACACATCCATAGTCAAACATATCACAAAATCATCAATAATATATGGAGGTTTTGTTTCATAATAAATCAACATCAAACAAACTTAAAATCAATCAAAGGATGTTGACATATATGAAATCAAAACCTTTTTAGAGAAATATCTCTTTTTATTTTCAAATCATTTAAAAGTCACGTAATTATAAAAGAAAACATTTATATTTTAAAATATTATTATAATATTTTAAGGAAAGATTTGATGATTTATAATGACAGAAAATAGCTGCACCCGCTCAATAAGTTAAAAAAGACATTCTTACCTTAATTTTGTCGAAAAGGTTATAAAGGACCTTGTTTGGAAAAACGACATAAAGATTCCTTTGTAAACATCTTATAAAAGTCAAAAAGGGTATAAATTACTTTATCCTATATAATATAAAATTTTAAGAATGTTTTGAAATACATTTTTAAGAAACATGGATGTGGATGGTAAAGAGGTCCTAGTAGACAATTTCGTATTAAAACCTCAGATAATGAAGAGATTGTGAAATTAACCCTTACCTTATACTTTACATTCCTTGAGGGTTAGTTAAACTCCTGTATAATGGTTAAATATTTTTTATTAAATTATACAAAATCATATACATTAATATGATATCATATATGATCTTTTAACATTGCTTTGTTAATAATGTCTTAGTATTATCGTCATTTCAGGTGTTAACTATTTCATTTTCCATTATATGATTTGGTATGTAAGTAATGTTTGTTATGGATAGGATGTATATTATTCATATTAATAATTATATTAAGTCTTTAAACATTATTTTTAATCATCTAATGAAAATTAGTCTTGAATGGATACGATGGGGAATGAATCTCATCGGGTTCGTGGAGACAGTAATCCGTACGTACGCACGAGCGAAAATATCATTCGATTGATATTAAAATAATATATAATTGGATGGTATATCATATATATAGAATAAATATCATGTTATATTAATTATTTACATCAATTACACATCATTATTATACACATCCAAATTATAATTTTTTTAATAACAATTACACCCCGATGTGGAGACGGTAAGCCGTAAGTACGCACGTATGGTGACATGTCATTAAAATGATGGATAGAATAATGAATATGGCTGTAACATATTTTTAATAACATCATAGTATATAGAAGATACGGGAGTTATTATTTTATAATGGAAACAATAAATAAAGTGGAAGTGGAAGAAGAAAGGATCTTGAAGAGGTGATAAAATATATACCTCTTCTTTGGGTTCTTCCTTTTTATTAGATCAACAGGGCTCCTTAGGATGGAATTATGAATAAATTAAGGCCTCTAGGATTACTTTAGGACATTTGATAGGGTATTTTGTTAGGTTTTGGCCGATTCAAACGGATTTGAAGGTGTGAATTTGATGGAAGGGGGAGTGTGCTTTTATAAGAGGTGTGAGGGGCACCGTAAGAAAAGCTAGAAATATAATTTTATAATAAAATAATTTTCAGATTCAAATTGCTCAAAAATGAATTATTTAATTTTTATGGAGATTATGGGTTGAAAACCACTCAACCAATTGGTTTTAGATAGTTTTGGGTAACAATAAAAACTTTATCGTTTAGATTTAAATCTTCGTTAAATAGTTTGACATTTACCATGTCTCCTTGAATTTTTATATTATATGGTTAATGAACATACTATATACTTCCAAGAGAAACCCAAGTGGTTCATTAATGATACATATATCATTATATAAGCCTTTTGGATAAAACATAGATTTTTAGGAACAGAATATCAATTAATAATTTCATATTTGTTTTAAAAACGTTTTTATGTCAATTTTAACACTATTTGGAATTTTGTTTTTTCTAAATTCATTCCATCATTATTACTTAGAAAAAATTAATCTCAACAACCCTAACATATCATATTAACCTATTAAATAAGTGTAATTCATAAAAATTATCATATTACATTTATTGGGATATTTAAAATATAAATTATTTTAATATATCGTTAATTAGGTATTTACTGCATCATCATTGTGTAAGAAAACATTTAAATTATTTAATGTCTAAAAAATATTAATAAAATACCATTATGTGGGAAATATTTTTATCTTTCTAATGAAAATTTATAGTCGAATTTATCTTATGTGTAACCATATATTAAAAATGGTTTAGTTATTATACTTTGAATTTAACACTTTTAACTCTTCTTTGATTTAAATAATAATAAATATCCTAATCAAATAATTGTGGACCTAAAGGATCATATTTTATTTATAATGATGTGTTTGGTCAAATTATAATTATCTAATAGAATTAGGACATGTGTTCGAGTAATAATAATTTCATTTTTACCCTTAATTACCCTATTTACTTTTAACCGTGGTAAATAAAAAAACGTTACTATTCACCAAAAATTATTTTCATCTTATTGAACCACATTTTACTTAATAATATCAACCATGTCTTTTGTATTTTTAAAATTAAACTCACAGAAGTGGTAAAATTATGTTTTCTGTAAATTTGCAAATGCTCCTAGAGGGTGGGTAAAAGACGACAAAAAGTTCAATAAAATTTTTATATATCAAAAATTATTATAAACTGGCTCCAATGAATTAAATTGAACATATATAGATATTATGTATCTATTTTTACCTAAAATAAAGTTAAATTAAGTAAATAATTATTTAAATAAAAATTTTGTTTTAAACTATAACTCAATTTTTTTCACTATTCAGCAAAAATTGAAAGTTTTTAGAAAAATTCCAAAAAATCACCCTAAGATAATTTTGATATTCCGAATTCAAAAATGAAGTATATTTTACCAAATTAAAAACATAGAAGTTGAATTTATTAATTAAAAAAAATAATTCTTGTTTTCAAAACTAAATGGCGTATTTTTTAACAAATAATTACTATCAAAAGATTGACAATTGTTTATATCCAATTTCAATGTGAAATTACTTAAAATGACTATAATTGGATTAAATGGTAAAATATAATCTATTTATACTTCCAAACCATTAAAATTTATAATTTAACACTATAATTTATTTTTATTAAAAATTTCTTTTCAGTTAAAATATAGTATTTTTCACTATTCACCCAAATATGAAAGTTATCAAAAAAACACCAAAAATTTATTGAAACTAAATTATTATGTCCTGATTAAAATTAATAATTATATTTTATCAAATTGAATATATAAAAGTTTCAAATATAGGATTTAACAAAGGTTCACCATTAAAAGGCGGTAAAAGTAAAATAATTTAAAATACTTCTTTTATCTGAAAAAATGAATCAGTTCTTACATTATGTCCAAGAAACTGATAATATGTATTCTAAAATTATATTTATTATATAATGTCTAAAATTCAATTAATACTATTCATAACCTCTTTTGAACGGCTGGTTTGGTAAGTCATGGGGTGCTTGAACTCGGTGTTGCGTGTAGTGCATGTTATTGAATTACATTATAGAAATAACATACTATGAAATATTGGGGTGTTACATTCTTCCCTCCTTTAAGAAATTTCATCCTCGCTATTTTAAATTGTTCTTCGAAAATAAAATGTTGAAAATAGAAAATACCATTCTCGGAAAACCCAAATAGGAAATTGGGTTAATAAAATTTAGTCATAATAAGATGAAAAAGGGAATGAAAAATTCACCACCAAATTATGATCTCAATTAGGAGAAAATTAGTGGAAATTAAAGACACATAATTAGAAGAATAATTTAAATATTTATAGGGAGTGATTGAGGTCGTTAGTCAAAAACAATTGTAGAATTGAGGGCCTCAAAGCGATCAATTTATGTTGATTTAAAATATCATCGGTTCAACAAAACATGAAGTACTAGGATAACACATTTTTTAGACTTAAGATCCCTTACCTAAAGATTAAGAATTAATTTCTTCATATAATGAGGGAAAATATTTATATACTTGACAAGTAGAGTTCCATTCTTTAACTAATTTCTACCACAAACCCAATAGATAATAGAACTGAAAGAATATTCTATTTATCCTATTCATATAGGGTTCAAAAAATGAATTTATAATTCATCTACCAGACCCTTTAAAAAACTACATAATTCAACCCAGGACATCACATGGGTCTGTGGTAGGTGATACACCCTTGTCGCCCGTTGGTTGCGGGTTTAAGTCTCGCGGCCTTGTCGGACGTGACGGGTTGCCGCCGGACCTCCGGATTGACCTTTTTATGGAAATAAAAAAATAATCTCAAACTATACTTATCCAAAATACTTCTATCCAAACTCATATTCCAATTGTTATATGGAAGGTAAACAAAATGAAGATATTTTTTCCATGTTATAACATGTGAACAACTTCATCGTGTTTTCGTTTAAAACACTACAACATCCTAAATTACCATAAAACTTTATTGATTACAATTATTCTCTCTTATTCCTTATATGATACTTGATATACTCTTTCTATCCAAAAATTTTGTATACTTTCTCAATGATGGAATATAAAAATCATTAATCTGTTTCAAGGTAGTCAATAATATCCCATATATTTTATCCAAATCAATCATGTATTATTCCAAAATCACTACCTTTGTATCAGAATCACATTATGGTTTATAATTCTCTCAAAAATATATTTTCCAAAAATTTAACCTGCAATAGAGTCACTTTTCATTGTTACACACTATCTCAAGTCCTTAATGAAATATTACTACAGTACAATCCTTATATACCCTATAATTTTTATAACATGTACATCATTAATACAATACTCAAATGAAACAATACTTTAATAACAACGTAAGAAATTTAATCATTCATCTTCATTTTCGAAAGTATCATAACTTTATTATTATCCAATAGCAGCATTTGGGGTATACTCTGATGATTTGAACATTGAATTGCATAGTGTCCCAACTCCTTGAAGATGAAGCATTTTACATTTGATAATTTTTCTTACCCTTGCAATCATATACATGGTGTCCCTTTTCTCCACACTTATAACAAAATACCATTCCCTTCAAGAATTTACCAAGTTGATTCATTCCATAGTTATAAAAAATAGGAAAATCCTTCTTTTCCCTCTTCCATTTATCTGTCTTTCTCTCTTACATCCCTTTCTTCTCTTGTTTCCCTTTAAATCCATAGGACTCATAGAATTATTTACTTATCTAATTAACACAAGAAAATATTTCTTCATATCTTGAGAATACATGGGAGACAATTTCTCTTCTAAATGTTTTCTTAATACCATGAATGATATGATCCTTGTTAATCTTTGGATCATACGTATTTCTGGAGTTCAAATTCCTTCTACTAGGTGCCATTTATATACAATTGAATACACTAGGTCAGTTTATTATTTTCAATGAATAATTCCAAACCTGTAAATTACCTAACGTCAGTTGAAGAGTTTATGGATATAATACATAATCATAAAAATGTTTTCTTTGAGTAGTATATACTCATAAACCCTTCATAATGTTTTGTAAAAAATGAGAATTATCCTAAGAATATCCGCTCCGAGTGTCGTAACCAAAAGTGCAGAAAAGCCCGTTGTCGGGCACCAGTTCATGTTCGAGTCTAGCTCAGAGTTGTGATTTTGAGTTTTACCCATAAATACTTCTATGTCAGAGCTACCTCTAAATGCTCATATCTAGAAAGGGATATATTTCTTGAAAAACTTACAAAATCTCAACAATACCAAAAATTTTGGATGTTCTTCTTTACGAATCCTCAATGTCTATCTTAGGGCTATGTGATCTAATCAAAGTTTATCTAAATCTTGTTTCCAAGGTTTTTAGTAAACTTCCTCAGATACCAACTATAATTCCCTGACCCTAGAAGCCCAAAGTTAGTGCATTATTACGTATCATTGGTATGATCACAAAAGATCAAATCTCGAAAGACCAATTAGTTTTGTAGCCTTGTAAGTACTAGATGCATTCATAAGGTTTACATTACATCATAAAATGGAAAACTAAAACAACATTGTTTCCATAGAAAACACTGAGATCCCATAGACTATCCATGTAGGCCAGTCATAATATACTTCTTTGCATCTAGGAAAAAATAAAATATAGAAAGCGGTGAGCTCAGATGCTCAGTAAGGATAACAATAAAACGAAAATATTCATAAATAAGCATAAAAATTTAAGGAAATGTATAAAACTAAAACAAAAGCCATTTCAAAATAAACTTATTCATAATATGGAAAATATAAATCAAGATAATTCCATTTACTTACTCAGATAGATATTATACCAGTTGAAAAATCACATTCAATATCAATAGCTACTTTCATAATGATAGAATACATAATTCCAGACTTTCATAACCACATATTCAAGGCCTTGTGCCATGACTAAAAATAATATTTTGTCAAGGTCATGTTCCAAGACACTAGTTTGTCTCATGAGACCTACCTATGCATCGAGGAGCAATAGCGGTCTCCACCCGTCAAATACTAAGTCAAATGCATTCCTCATATGAAAAGGTTTTAACATAACATAAGAATTCGTATTGAAACAAGAACAAGAAATGTCAATACATTATTTATAAACCATGAATGGTATGAAATAACACATCCGAAGTCAAACATATCACAAAACCTTCAATACAATATGGATGTTTTGTATCATAATTAATCAACTTGAAACAAATTTAAAATCCATCAAAGGATGTTGACATAGATAAAATCAAAACCTTTTTAGATAAATATATCTTTCTATTTTGAAATCATTTAGAAGTCACGTAATTATAAAATAAAACATTTTTATTTTAAAATATTCATATAATATTTTAAGGTAAGTTTCAACGATGTTATAATGGTGTAAAATAGCTGCACCCACCGTATAACTTAAAAAGAAATTCTTACCTTAATTTTGTCGAAAAGGTTATAATGGCCCTTGTTTGGAAAATGACAGAAAGATTCCTTCATAAACATCTTATAAAATTAAAACAAGGGTATAAATTTCTTTAACCCATAGTGTAGAAAATAGTAAGAATGTGTTGAAATAAATTTTTAAGAAACATGAATGTGTAGGATAAAGAGGTCCCGGTAAATAATTACGTATAAAAAACATCGAATAACGAAGAGATTGTGAAATTAACCCTTACCTTGTACTTTTCCTTGGTCGAGGGTAGGTTAAACTTCTCTATAATGGTGAAATATTTTTTCTTAAATTATACAATAATCACATACATTAATATGATATCATATATGATCTTTTAACATTTCTTTGATAATAATATCATAGTATTATAATCGTTTTGGGTGCTAACTGATTCTTTTTCCTTTTTCTGATTTGTTATGTAAGTAATTTTTTATGGATAGGATGTATCTTATTCATATTCTGAATGATATTAATTCTTTAAAAATTATTTTTATCATCTAATAAAAATTAATCTTGAATGGAGACGATGGGAAATGAATCTCATCGCGTTCGTGGAGACGGTAATCTGTACGTACGCATGAGCGACAATATCATTCTTTTGATATTGAAATAATATTTAATTCGATGGTATAACATATATAAAGAATCAATATCATGTTATATTTATTATTTAAATCAATTACACATAATTATTACACCCATCCAAATAATAATGTATTGAATAACAATTACACCCCGACGTGGCGACGGTAAGCCGTAAATACGCACATATGGTGACATGTCATTCAAAGGACGGATAGAATAATAAATATGGCTGTAAAATATTTATAATGATAGAAAAGTGTATAAAAGATACTGGATTTATTATTTTATTATGGAAACAACAAAGAAAGTTGAAGAGGATGTAAAAAGTAACTTGAAAGAGGTGATTAAATATTTACCTCTTCTTCAGGTTCTTCATTTTGATTTGATCAAAAAGGATCCATACATTGACAATATAACTAATGGAGGTACTCTAGGATGATGGGAGGACAGTTGAGAGGGTATTTGGTCTGGGGTTGGGTGAGCCAAAAGGCTTTGAAGGTGTGAATTTTAGGGAAGGGGGAGTGCGTTATTATAAAAGGGGTGACGGGCACCTTAGGAAAAGCTAGACATATTATTTTATAATCAAATTATTTTTTGATTATAATGGTTCAAAAATGAATTATTAAATAGTTAAGGTGGGTAGGGGTCAAAAACCACTCAACCAATAGGTTTTAGACATGTTTGGGTCACTATATTAACATTATCATTTAGATTTTACTCTTAGTTAAATAGTTTGACATTTACCATGTCTCTTTGTATTTTTATATTATAGGGTAAATAAGGTTACTATATACTTCCAAGAGAACCCAAAGTGGTTAATTAATGATACACCTATCATTATATAAGTCTTTTTTCGAAACATTAGATTTTTAGGAATAGAATATCAATTAATAATATAATATTTGTTTTAAAAACACTTTTATGTCAATTTTGACACTCTTTGGTATTTTGTTTTTGATAAATTCCTACTAGAATTATTAAATAGAAAAATAATTCCATTAACAAACACTAACATTTCATATTAACCTATAAAATTATTGGAATTCATAAAAAGCCTCAAATTACACTTATTTGGATATTTATAATATCAATTGGTTAAATATTTCGTTAATTAGATAATTACTACATCATCATTGTGTATTAAAAATATTAAATTATTTAATGTCTAAAAAATATAAATAAAATACCATTATTTTTAATATCCTTTCATCATTCTAATTAATATTTATAGTCTAATTTATCTTATGTGTAACCCTATATTAAAAATGGTTTATTTATTAAACATTGAATTTAACACTTTTAACTCTTCTTTGAATTAAATAATAATAAATATCCTAATCTAATCCAAGTGTACCTGAAGGATCATATTTTATTCCTAAGTTTATTTTTGGTCTAATTATACTTATCCAGTAGAATTAGGACATGTGTTAAGGTAATAAAAATATCAATTTTACCATTAATTACCCTATTTTCTTTTAACCGTGGTAAATAAAAGGAAAAAGTTACTTTTCACCAAAAATTATTTTCATCATATTTGAACAACATTATACATATTGATATAAACCGATTCTCTTAGATTCTTCAAATTCAACTCAAAGAAGTGGTAAAATTGAATTTTATGTAAATTTGCAAATGCTCCTAGGCGGTGGGTAAAAAACGGTAAAACATTCAATAAAATTTTTATTTATCTTAAATTATTTTAAACTGGCTCCAATGAATTACATTGAACATATATAGATATTATGTATCTATTTGGACCTAAAATAAATTTGAAAAAAATAAATAATTATTTAAATAAAAATTCGGTTTTAAACTATAACTTAATGTTTTTCACTATTCATCATAAATTGAATGTTTTTAGAAAAATAACCAAAATTTACCCTAAGATAATTTTGATATTCCAAGTTGAAAAAAGAATTCTATTTTTTCAAATTCGAAACATAGAAGTTTCATTTATTAATTTAAAATTAATTTTCATTGCCAAAACCAAATGGTGTATTTTGTTAGGAAATAATAACTATCAAAATATTGACACTTGTTTATATCCAATTTCAAAGTAAAATTACATAAATTGACAATAATTGGATTAAATGGTAAAAATATAATATATTTATACTTCCAAACCATTAAAATTTATAATTTAATAATATAAATTATTTTGATTAAAAAAGTTGTTTTCAGTTAAAATATAGTATTTTTCACTATTCACCCAAATATGAAAGTTATCAGAAAAACACCAAAAATTTATTAAACTAAATTATTATGTCCCAATTCTAAAGAAGAATTTTATTTTTTCAAATTGAATATTAAAATGTTTCAAATATTGGATTAAATAATGGTTCAACACTAAGAGGCGATAAAAGTGCATTTTCTTGAAAAATACATCATTTATCTGAAAAAAATGAATTAGTTCTTACATTATGTATTATAAAATCATAATATAGATTCTAAAATTATAAGTATTATATAAAGTGCAAAATTTAGTTAACACTATTCATAACCGATTTTGAACGGCTGGTTTGGTAAGTCATGGTGCGCTTGAACTCGGTGATGCTTGTAGTGCAAGTTATTGAATTACATCGATGAAAATTTTATACTATGAAATCTTGGGGTGTTACAATCTTTAGAATGTTTTTACTATAAAAATATGTTTTCACATCCCATCTGCATGAATAAATTTAAATTAATTCATTCTACTCAAGTGAATGGAATTTAAAAAAATTGATTCGATATTTGGAATCATCATAATTTATAATGTCTAATAGGGTCAAATTATTTTTTGACCAAAAATACTAGTGAATGTCATTAAAATTAATTTCAACAATTAAGATGAAATTAACCTTATCAAGGGACTGGACTATAAACGAAGTATCCAAATGATGTAGAAACATGTCAAGATCCATTATCTGTACGTATTTTTTCCTTATTCTCAATTTTCTTTAATTGTTTCAATTATTGGAGTCACTTTCAATGTAAAAATGTTTGTGGAATTATCTTTTCCAAAATTTACAAGATTTCCACTTCTCCTCGACTATAAAGAGGTATCCACTACTACAACTTCCAAAAACATCTATAATGACTTTTTATCAACCAATATCTAACAAAATTATTCCTAAACATCCCAACTAAACCTAGAATCCTCAATAGGCTTATAGATCTATCAATATAATACTTTTTAGGAAAACCAAAAGGAGTTACCCAAAGAAGAGGTAACATATTTCCTCGAGGTCATTAGTTTTTTTTTCATTTTCCACCCCATAAACTCAAAATATTATATTATAATATAACAAGTCCAGTATCCTAAATATAATTTTATGTTTTTAGGGTAAGTGTTAGACTTATAATTACACACACTTCCGTCTAATGGTAAATGTAAATACTGTCTATGTTTATGGTGAACTACCGCATCACCAAATGATGATTGTTAATTCTTCTTTAACAACGTTTAATGGATATGAATTATAATGTATAATCTATTTATATTTGTTTTATATAATATTTATTTTATCCTGGTGATTCTGTAATTATTTTATAATACATACCTTTATAGATTATATTTTGTGTAAAAATGATAACATCGTTTGTAGAAGTGTAGACTACCACCTCCTCAACATGATTTGATACGTTCACACACTGAATGAAATGTATTATGGTTGGGTTTAAATAAATATACATGACATAAATAAATTCAATATGATATTCTTGAAAAAAATTCCTTCTATAAATATAACACATCATTTCCTTTACCACTTCTCCACACACCGAAAAAGTGATAATATCGTTCATGGATGTATAAACTACTACATCTTCGAAGCGATACAACTCCATTTAAATCGCCATAATTATATATGTAAGTATTTATTATTAATTAATATTGTATGGATGATATAATTATTAATATGTAAATATAAATTTTTGTTTACCTTCTTTCCGTAATGATCATTGGAAAATGAGAACGTTGATCATGCGTATATATGACCTACCATCTCTATGAATGCAACATTGAATTATTTTTTAAAACCATATTTTATTATTGTATTTAAAAGTATAATCTATGTATAGATAATAATAATATTTCATTATTATTATTCTATTAATGTTCATAAAATAATGTCTATGACCATAGTTTATCTACCAAATTCATTTCTAGCACATAAATCTAATATGGACAAAAAACCTGATGTAAACATAATTATTTATGTAGTCGATTAAAAATTGTATTAAGTAAAAAAACTAAATAAAATATGGAAAAATGTTATGAATAAAATAAATAAATAATATTATTTAATTATTCTGAAAGATCAATACACACATGACATGTTGGGGCCAAGGTACGAGATTTCATCTCAATCCCCTTTCATTGATAAATTTCTTGAGGACATGGTCATTTATTATTTTATAATGTGTATACATAGACCATTTGAAATTATACATCCATATTTAATATTTTACCATTTTATTTAATTCCATTTAAAAGTAATTCTTTCATTTGGATTAATATTTAAATGTTCAAAGTGGTATGGGATACTATAAATGTTTAATGATGTAAACCATTCCACATTTTTATGTTATTGATATTAATTTTCATATTTATTTATATGGATATAAAACAATAATAACATTTATTTTTTGTAAATTTATATATTTTTATTCCTTTAAATTATTCTATAATTTTAAAAGAAAATGAAATACCTCTTTTTAGTGTGGGTATTTCTTTATTGAAATTAGGTTTTGAAAATGAATGCAAAATTTTAATATCATGAAATGTTTTCTTTTGATTAAAAATGTAATTTTATGATGTAAAAGTTAAAAATTGAAATCTTTTCTTTTTTTTTATTATATAATAATACTTTTACATTTGATTGGCGGTTTCATAATAAACCAATTATGGTTGGTACTGTGATAAAAAAATGACTGTTTGGTTCGTGATAGCCCACTATTGAATTGGGTATGGATGTTGGCAATATTTCTATTCCATATGCAAGAGAGAAAAGTATGTAATACAACCATATGTTTGTTCCGTTGAAAAGATTGACAAGTAAAATTATGTTCTATGTTAACTTTATGTATTTTTCAACTCATTATATGAGTTTTATGGTAATCTTATGATTATAAAAAAGGTATAAAATGAGATTATATAAATGGAAAGTATTTACTACTTATTCAGGTGAAAAATATTCTTTATGGTAAATTTTTCATGATTTTTAATTTTTATAAATTGACTACGGGTTTTCCACTTTTTATTTCACTTATTGTGATTTTTATTCTCATCCTATGTATTTAATGTTTTTCAAGGGACTTAAATATGACTGAAGGATTGGATGAATTCATGTTGATATATTTGAAGATTTTTCATTAAAGAGGTAAAGATATATTTTAAATTATTTAGATTATGTAAAAAATGGATAATGTTTTGAAGTGTGTCTATTGTATTTTATGGTTTTATTATGAATGATTTGTGGCCTAATTTCTTAAATATATAAACCTGAAAACATCATTAATGTGATATAATGTAAAATTATTGACTTAAATCAATATTTTGTCATGTTTTGAGGACATTCCCTTATAAACTTAGGTTGAAAATGAGTGTTTCCATGGGTCTATTCTCCTTTTCATTTTGAGACCTTATGGATCGTGGGGAATTACTTCACAAGACTTGGATTATCTATGGTGTTATATTTTTGTGATAATTGTTTGCCCACAACATCCTTTACGAGAAAATGGATATTGTCCATAACTTCATTTTTATAATTCCTTCACATGATCAAACACCTTTCATAACAATCATTCATGTGAATTTGTTATGCAGCCTACCACTATTTTGAGAACTTTGCTCAATTTATCAAAAAACACTACGACATTAAATTCTTGAAGGTGCATCAATTTATATAGAAGGGTTGAAACTTAGTATATCTAATACTTATGTGGAGTCAATGACACATTCAAACACATAAAGATATTCATATCTCTTTAATGTCCAAAATTTATTCTTCTTTGACAACGCTAAATAAATCATGTGAAATCATTAATGTGTCACATGATCACTGCATTGATCATGTGATGGCTTAATGAACTTCCCGAAATTCCATGGTGAATGTCCATAATCATTTATGTGTCTTAATGTTTATTTCCACTAATCTATCATATATTCTTGTAACATATTTATGTGATAGAGTATGTTCTTGAGATAGCTTTAATGTGAGGGGTTCATGTGAAATCATAGGAATCAATAGGCATGAAAGAAAAAGTTTCATTCATATTCATAGAGGGAATCATGTTTTTCTCATTCTCTTGTGGTGGGTGGTTGTCTTGAGCTCATCTTCAGAAACCCTAGGAGAATTATGGTTGATGATGATTAAATATCTAATATTATTCACTTCATAGGATTGAGTTATTTTAAATCACGTGATTCGAGCTTGAATAGATGTTGAGGATCAGTATAATTGGATAATGTTCATTATTTTCATCATTTAATGTTATGGTGAAAATTTCACCCTATAATACAACCCACATAAAATTCCCGAGGTTATACTACTCTAGTATATATATTAGGGTGTGCATTAGACTAGTCATAAATCATTTCCTACTCATGTACCACTGATTCTTGCTTACGCTTGTCGTGATCATGCTCTTATGGGCCTTATATAGGGGCCCATCCATATACTACTTAATGGATAGCCCTTTATGGCCACCCTTTGGTGGGTCGACCAATTGTCTTGCATTATCCCTAGGATGAGGTTGGATGGAAAACTTATAGGTGGGAATATGGATTTATATGGCCTTAAATATATTACATAGAAAATTATGATATAATAAATATACTTCCAAGAAAATTGTCAAATACAATTACAATGAACCTTTATCTCTA
This sequence comes from Viscum album, assembly GCA_963277665.1. Taxonomy (NCBI): domain Eukaryota; kingdom Viridiplantae; phylum Streptophyta; class Magnoliopsida; order Santalales; family Viscaceae; genus Viscum; species Viscum album. The sequence goes on from OY728160.1 coordinate 854,494,505, forward strand.
ACCCCTCTGTTCATCCTCACTTATTCTTAATGAAAAATATATATGAGAATCTAGTTTTACATGGACACCATTAATTCAAGAACCTAATTCATTTTTTCATCAGTATATATTTCTAAAATAATTCATGGTGCCATCACTTCATTATGAAACTAAATATTTATATGTTATTCACTTTTTATAAAAAATGTGAAATATCATTTTCACACATGTTAATAATTTAACATCACTTAAAAATTATTAGAAATTAGTAAGATAAATTTCTAGTTTTGATATCCAATTCTATTATAGAAATCCTAAAAAATTATATACGAATCATCACCAAAATTATTGAATATAGATGAAACTATTTATAAATATATCATTCTATGATTAATCACTAATCCTAGAGGGATTCATCAAACACTGAACTTTTGTTCATTATTATATATTTTGAAAAAATATATTTCAGCATGTATCAACCAACCATATGATCTTTTCAATCTCCCCCTTTTTCTTTTTTGTAAACACCATTTTCATTAAATTCAATGTCTTTTCTCCCCCTTATTGTAAATAAATGCAAATGATTAATTAAGGGGTTTATTATACCATATAATACATTTGGTGATTACATATCCTTTTTATAAAATAAATATGGTTGTATATAGTGAAATTTTAAAATAACCTTTAGTTGGTCTAATCAATGCCTACATGGGATAACCTAGTGTATATGAAAAGAGATTTATAACAAAGGGCATCTATGGAATCCATTAACAACCATGCATGTGATATCAACCCCCCTAACTTTTTCAATCCTTAGAAAGGGGGTTTTATAAAATATATTTACCAATAAATATATTATAGTGCATGATTCAGTCAACAAACTAGTAATTTCAAAATAACCAACAATTTACTCCCACTCTAAACTAGTTTACTCATCAATAAACACTCCCCCTTGATGATAATATTTTATATAATCAAGACAAGGGATATAATTTTAATTTGGTTGCCTCTATTTTCAAATACTGTTGAGATGACATGAATCTCCAAATATTCAAGAAATAAGCCTTGATATCTCCTACGTTAGGTTCTATACTCTTCAAGTGGTTAAATTACTTCAATTTGGCATGTTTAAAAAAATTATTAGATATTCTTCATGAAATTCATGTTGATAATCCAACATTATGGAAAAATTTGGGTTTGTATCATATATTGAAAAATCATTCCACCTTTTTTTCTGAAACATTGTTCACTCAATTACCATGTTTATAATGAACCCCACCTTCAATTTCCTACAATGTAAATATAAATACTACACATGAATATTGAAGTAATATGGTACACATGTGAGCTATATAATAATAGAAATACTGATGGGAATATAATCTCAACCTTGAGAATATTTTCCTTGTATCTATATTGTGTCTAAAAGTATTACTTCTTGTGTCTCTATTATACTTCATATTTTGATATTTCTTTCACATCATGGTCACTTTATTTCAATTCACCTTCATATTGTGTGAATTTTTATACTCACTTCTACCAGTACTGAAGTAGAATTACTGATTATCTACTAAATGAGGATAATAATAATTTTTAATTTATATAATATTCTTGTGCTTTATTATTCATAAACACCATTTTAGTGCATTTAACACTTTGATCATCGTTTCACATTATGATTGTAATTACTTCTTAAAATGCACTATTATGTGGTACATTTTTTAACATCATTTAAAGTACCCAATGATTCATCTGATTTTAAGGAATATAATTATACATAATTTAATTTGATATTTTGGAAAATTTATCTACACATAAATATGAACATTTTTGATTCAGGGACAAATGGAGAATTCATGGATGAAGATGGAGATATTTTGTGATGAAAGGAAACAATTCTGGAGAAGTCAGATTGGACACCATCCCACTGATGAGACTGTGGTGCCCAAAATAACGGCCCAATGAATCCCAACATTCTTGGGATTCTAGAATACATGTAGAGGAACAAATCACTCTTCCATATACAATGCTAATTCGGCCTCCATGGTGGTCATTTAGGTGGTCCAATTTAGAGATAAAATTCTGGGCCAGTTTCTGAGGCCCAGACAAATATCCCACTAATATAATAATATCTATGAATCTGAAAATTCAAATGGGACCAAATTTTACAGGAGGTTAGGATACATCCGGTGATCCATTTTCTTATTGTATGGCCCACTCTAAATCGACCATCTAGAAGGTCATCAAAGCGTGTCTGTCCGGTGGATGAAAGCTGGCTGCCACCTCAGGTCAAATGTGGAAAAGTCTAAGTTCCACAAGCTATCCACCACCCTAGGCCTACCATAATCAATTGGGATGATTTTTACTATTGGAGGCTCGACCCAAGGCTTCCAAAATACCTATTTAAGGCAGTGTTGGTGGAGGAGATGATGATTTTGGAGCTTTCATTAATTGTAATGATATGCTACGGTTTTGTTGTCTCAAATTTGTCTTCCACATGTAAGTTGTTTTAATTCATCCTTGTTTCTTAATAAAAGTTATTCTTATCTTATTATTTTGTTCTTCTCCTTATCACTTTTATTCCGTTGTTTCAAGGTGTGAACTTGGTCATTCCAAATTTTGTGATATTATCACACAACGGTGGAGTGATCGTTATTTTATTGTGTTTTTTTACTTCTCCATTTCCTCCCTCATGAGTCTACTTCCGGCTTCTATTGAAACCAAAGAATCAATAGAGGGATAAACCACTTATGGTTTGATCCAAAGAAGTATCAAAGGGATGGATTGGATGTTATTTATCACCTCATTAATGTATAATAACTTCTTTAATTGTGATTTTTATTTGATTATTTTTAAACTCCATCGTCCTTGTTGAATTTATGGCCACACACTTCATGTGATAATACGAACATTTACCTTGAAGTTCTCAAAACATTGATCCTTAAAGTGTATAGGTGATTAGTATTAAAGGGTTTAGGCTTTACACCAGTAAGTTATGATGTTTTTTTATCTTCTTAACTGAATCCATCTCAAATATAAGAAATTGAAATCATTGAAAAGGAAATACGTACAATCAACCATGAGCGATAACCTAGGATCAGCTCATTATTTTAAATTGAATTCACTTAATTCTCATAGAGTTCATTTAAAACCATCTAAAATCAAACCATTTTGTCCAATTAATATCCAAAAACAGTCCATAGAATGTACGTTTCTATAGGTTACTTCTTAGGTCTCCGAGGACTTGAAAACCCAAGCTAAACTACAAGGACCGTCCTACCTTCTTCTCTTGGGTAAATTTGAGTGAGAATAAAATTTTGCCACCGTTTCCGGTGACCTAAGTAAGTTTTATTAGACACTATAATCCTTTTTTTCATCCCTCCTCTCTATTATCACCCCCTCACTCCCATGGAAATAAATTTTCAACAAACCCAAACATGGGAAACCTATCCCTACTTTGATCACCCAACCCCATGTGTGATGTACAATGACCATCCTAATTTCTACACGTGGGATCATCAACAACCTAATGAACCACATTGTTTTTACCCCTATGATCCGCAAAATATCCCAACATATAATGAGTTTCAATCCCCACAAATCCAATCTGAACACCCTTATATGCAATTCCAACAACTTAATTATCCACCTAGAATAGACCATTTGGATCAACCCCTTATCCATACTAATCCACGTCCTTTACTTGAAAAACTATGTCAAAAAATGGAGATAATGAATTTTGAGGTTTCATCATTGAGGTTATAACTACAAAGCATTAAAACTTGTGAGGAACCCATCCCTACACAAACTATCCCTTCCATATCCTTATGTGAAGTGTCTAGTTTCCCACAAACCCCACATGGATTTATTGAATAACCAACCTTTGGATTTGGGATAGATAAAGAGGATCAAGTAATTGCTTAAGGTTCTTTAAATCATGAGGAAAATGAATTTTTAGATTCAAAAGAGTAGAATTTGACATCATGGATTGAGTCTCATAAGTATAACTCCATTGATGAATTTTCAAAAACACCAACCATTCAACCATTGAGAGAAATCACAAACAATGAGTCCATACCCATTCCTAAAATTTATCTTTCTAATTTTTTGGTTGAATATTCTATTCAAAAAGAGCCAATTCTATTATGAAATTTTGAAAATGAAATTGAGTTTGATTCAAATTTCCAACCTATGTCTGAATGTGTTAGCCTACCCGAACTTGAACTACAGGACTTTCCATCCACCCTCAAGTTTACATTCATTGGGGATAGCCAAAAAGTTCCAATTTTCACAATTTATTATTTTGAAACCAAAAAAGTTGGAATGATCATTGATGTCTTAGGAAAGACTATAGAGGAAACTAGATCAACCATTTCTGATATTCCTTGGATTTTACAACTCTTTTTAGAACATAGGTTTGTGCATGAAACAAATTATAAAAATAGAATCAATCTCAACCTAGTAGAATTTGTGAAACATGTGGTCCGTAAAATATTGAAAGTTGGTATTGGGTAAGTTGTGGGGTTCAAGTCGAGCTAACGACATTAAACAAAGCGCTGCATGGGAGGCAACCCATGGTTTTCCAGTTTCCTATCATTTTGTTGTTTTAATAAAATTTATATTTTAATTAATAATTGTTATATTTAAAAAAAATAGACGGTTGACCTATTCTTCTATTATGATTATGGATGGGTATGAAAGGGGAGCACCATATTCATCAATGTCACGTGGTGTGATCCTTGAGTAATGCCTTACCCAGAAATTTAAAAAGAAGATAATGTATCATCAGTTTGTTTTATTTTAATGTGTTTGTAGGATAAAATAAAAATTAAAAAAATAATATTATAATAATAAAAATAAAAAGGGAAACGTCTTGGGTCGTGGGTCAAACCCCGTCACAACCGGTGAAGCCATGGGGATTCGAACCTGGGACCGAAGGGAGACAAGGGCGCGCTCTTACCACTAACCTACGATTTTTTGTGCTTCCATACTCTATAATATTTATATATATACTTATATTTTACTTTCATTATTATATAAATATAAATATATATATATATATATTGTTTTGTTTTGTTTTGTTTGTTTTTTTTCTTTTTTTCTACTAGGGAACTCTGCACGTGACATGGATATCAAAGGATTAAAAGGGAGCAACAAGAATTTCAACTTCAACCACCAGGTGACTTTATTTCATGATCCTCATTTTTAATTTCCTTTTTGAACTTTCATTCTCTACCTCTACCCCCTTCTAAATTTTTCTTTCTTTAAACACTGGGGACAATGTTATTTTAAGATGGGGGGGATATAAAATAAAAAATGCTTTTGTGTAAAAAAAATGAATGATTTGAAAAATATATATGAGTAAATGGAAGGAAAAGTTCCCTTAACATTGAACATGGTAATACACATTTCACACTTTGAAACTAAATATCAAATAATTTATAATTCCCTGATTCAAATTTTAATCCTTGTATAATTTCATCAGCATATATTTTGGAAAGTGTGGTTGTCCAATGTAATATTTCATTGTTTATATTTTCATCCAAATAAAAAAAGATCAAATTGCTCATCCTTTGGCTAGTGGGGTATTATTTTGAGTTCATGGGGTACCCCAAATAAATATCATAGGTCTGGTAATCATTTTTGTTTTAGTATGATTATTCAAAAAAATAATAATAAATTTGCATGTTGAGCAATAAAATGACCTAATGTGTGGCTTTCAGCACTTGGGGATTGTGACTCCATAGTTGTATGTCCCAGAGTTAGTAATTTTATCTCTATTTTTGTTAATTTGAATTTGGTTTTGACTGAGTTAACTCGAGATAGTGCAAGAGTATGTGGGGTTCACTTGGTTCCCTAAGGTCTTTGATCCTAAGAGTAATCGGCAAAGTCTCACTATAGGGGTTGACTCTTTTGAGTGAAATTTCAATTACCATAGAAAAATTGATAACAAAACAGAAAAAATATAATACTAAAAAAAATTGAATAATCATCTTAATATTGAAATGTGATTCCACCTAGCACTTCCATAATTTTACCCTTGAATAAATATGAACCCCCATGTCTATTGTGATGCACAACACATCCTCAAACTTAATTGATATTGGATGAAATATGGAAATGAATTTGAACAAAGGAATGGTCTTGGGATTGGGATCTTCTTATGAAACTATCTTGTATTAAAATATTTTTATGGGTTTCATGATTGTTTGGTATAAGTGTTTCTGGTGATCATTGTGTATTAAAATGTTTTTGGAAAAGGGAATTCGAATTTCATATTGTTGAGATATATTTTTCTCGGGACTAGAAAAACTCAAGTTGGGGGGTGTCATTATCCACTAAATGAGGATAATATTCATTGTTAATTTATATAATATTCATGTTCTTTATTATTCATAAACACCATTTTAGTGCATTTTACACTTTGAACATCATTTCACATTATGATTGTAATTACTTCTTAAAATGCACTATTATGTGGTACCTTTTTTAACATCATTTAAAGTACCCAAGGATTCATCTGATTTTAAGGAAAATAATTATAAATATTTTAAATTGAAATTTTGGGAAATTGATAAAAACTTAAATATGAACATGTTTGATTCAGGAATCAATGGATAATTCATGGAAGAAAATGGGAATATTGTGTGATGAATGGAAACAATTCTGGAGAAGTCAGATTGGACACCAGCCCACTGATGAGACTGTGGGGCCCAACATACCAGCCCAATGAATCCCAAGATTCGTGGTATGATAGAAGGTATTTTGAGGAACAAATCACTCTTCAGGATCCAATGCTAATTCGGATTCCATGGTAGTCATTTAGGTGGCCCAATTTAGAGATAAAATTCTGGGCCAGATTCTGAGGCCCAGAAAAATATCCCACTAATATAATAATATCTCCGAATCTAAAAATTCAAATGGGACAAAATTTTATAGGAGGTTAGGAGACATCCGGTTATCCATTTAATTCTTCTATGTCCCACTCTTATTCGGCCATCTAGAAGGTTATCAAAACACGTCTGTTCGGTGCATGAAAGCTGACTGCCACCTTGGGTCAAATAGGAAAAGTCTAAGTTCCACAAGCTTTCCACCACCCTAGGCCTTCCATAATCAAGTGGGATGCTTTGTACTGTTGGAGGTAGACCCAAGGCTTCCAAAATTCCTATTTAAGGTAGTGGTGGTGGAGGAGTTGATGATCTTGGAGCTTTCTTTCATTGTAATGTTATGCTACGGTTTTGTTGTCTCAAATTTGTCTTCCACATGTAAGTTGTTTTAATTCATCCATGTTTCTTAATAAAAGTTCTTCTTCTCTTATTATTATTTTCTTCTCCTTATCACTTTGATACCGTTTGTTTCAAGGTGAGAATTGTTCATACCAAATCTTGTGAGATTATCACACAACGGTGGAGTGATCGTTATTTTATTGTGTGTTTTTACTTCTCCATTTCCTCCCTCATGAGTCTACTTCCCGCTTCCATTGAAACCATAGCATCAATGTAGGGATAACCAACATATGGTTTGATCCAAGGGAGTAGAAAGTGGATGTATTGGATGTTATTTATCACCTCATTATTATATAGTCAATTCTTTAATTGAGATTTTTATTTGATGATTTTTAAACTCCATCATCCTTGTTGAATTTAAGGGCACACACTTCAGGTGCTAATTCGAACCTTTACCTTGAAGTGCTAAAAACTTTGATCCTTCAAGTGTATAAGTTATTAGTATTAAAGGGTTTAGGCATTAAACCAGTTTGTGATGATGTTGTTTTATCATCTTAAACGAATCCATCTCAAATATAAGAAATTGAAATAATTGAAAAGGAAATACGTAGAATCCACCCCGAGCAACAACCTAGGATCAAATCATTCTATTAAATTGAATTCACTTAAGTATCTTAGAGTCCCTTTAAACCCATATAAAATCATCCCATTTTGGCCACTTCATATCCAAAATTGTTCCATATAATGTACGTGTCTATAGGTTACCTCATAGGTCTCCGAGGATTCGACAACCCAAGCTAAACTACAAGGACCGTCCTACCTTCTTCTCCTGGGTAAATTTGAGTGAGAATCAGTCACCTAGTGCCTATTCATGTATCTTCAACATTTTTGTTTGAGCTGGTAGAATTGTAATGAAATTATTATCATTATTTCCCATTTTCATTCACCATAGAAAATTTTTTTGTCAGATACATGTGTTTCTATGTGTTGAAAAAGTCTCATGAAATCTGATATCTTCTTTATGTGAAATAATTTTTTTTCATTTTCCATTTCCCTAGTTAATACTTCATCCTCAGTTTTTTTTCATTTCTATTACAACTTGTAATCTATCTGGAACAATGATTTGGAAATACTTCTTAAAATATATTATCTTAGATATTCCACATGACTTCTTCAAAGTTTTTGATTTACCCTTTTGGGGAAACTTTTCAAATTCATCTTCAGGAATGTCTTTAGTCAATTATATCTTCTTTCTTATCTCTTAGATTGATTCACATTATGATTTCATAATGAATCAATTATTTTACATGGCCTATTTGTATTTTTTCATTAATCATATATATTTACAGAGTATAATCATACTTTTTGTTTGACATGACATTTTTAGATTCCAACTTATCATCCTTCTCGGGAGCAACTTATTTTATAGTTTTCGTGAATTCATTCTTCTGATTACTCCCCAATAATGAGTTTTTCACTTTGGTTCTTCCATTCATCATTTGTTATGGTCCTTTATTCTCAAAAACATATAAATAGTTTATTTTTGTAACATCACTCATCATAACGATGAACAAGTACGTTGAAATAATTACACATGTCTTCAAAATAACAAAATTTGTTCTTAATAGTTAGATTATTCTTCATCTGTATATTTTTCATTACTATTGATGGTTTCTTCATTTATTTACATATAATATACCTGAATGAATACCTTATGTTATATTCATTTGTTGAAAAATTATGTCAATAATTAATGTCATAATGCCCAATTTTCAAGAAGCACCCATAATTGATAAAAATAACCTTTTTTCTTGTAGTATATGTCTGGATAGATTTAGTGTTATTCTTTTTCTAGTTTTTTTTTCTTATTTTTAGTATAATTGTCGGATTAATTTTTTTTATTATACCATTATCCACCCTTGATGTTTTATTGGATTTATCAACATTCATACCAACCCACATTATCCCATATTTTGGATTTCAAACTACACCATGTGATGAGAGAGAATTAGTAGAAAATAACTAACTAGTTTATGGGTTACCTTCATCGATGAGTTTGTAGAAGGTTTATCAAGATATTATATGGATCCATTCATACCAATAATACGAGTCTTTTAAAATACATGATCCTTATAAAAAAATTGTACCAACATCTCTATTTGGATCTTGAATATCATCATTTGTTTGGGCGGATGAATTCATATTCTCATCATCCTAGGAGGTTCCAACAAGTGTCTCTTTTAAATTTATCATTACAAGATCTAGTTAATGACACATTATGTTGAAGGAAAAATAATTATTTTAAACTAATTTCACCCTACCTTCAAATTAAATTTACATTATATTGATATGTTCATTATAATGTCTACTACCATCATTCATAGAGATTTCAATGTATTTTATTATTATTGAATTAATATCAATGTGGGATTCCTTGAAACCAATGATACCTTTATGTGACACCTCTATGAGATATATCATTACTAATTAATCATAATTAATATTTTTATTTTCATAAACTAACATTTTATTATCTTTGTTCTTACATGTTTTTTCTTCAAGTTAATCATCTCTGGCTTTCAAAGAAACATTGAACAATATTTCATGTTCATTCATTACGTCATAAAAAATATTTTTGATCATAGTGCACTCATAAGCTTTCCATTATAATTATTCATCAATTATTGAAATATTCTTATTTTAGAGAGTCACATTTTCATTCATTGCTTCAACAAGTTATGTGATACCATTATACATTTCTGATTTCATTTCAAGTTCATCCTATGATTTAATGGTTTATTCTTCAATATGTGCTCTTCCATCAATGATATAATTTATTAAAAAAACAAAAACAAATATAAATAATCACTAATTATGGAACATTCTTCATATACCATTCTATTGAGTGTAGAATCCCTCAACCATTATTATAGATTCACCTTCCTTGTACTCTATAAATACTGAACTAGATTCTTTATAAGAGTAAATTTCAACTAATTTTATTAGTGACCATTGATTCTTATCTTATTTCTTTGGTATTTTCCATGATCTAACTAATTCCATATTCTTTATATTTTTATGATTCTTTTAAGAAGATTTCATTATTTCTTAAAAAGGAGTGGAGATTTAATTTTTCACCTGAGGTGCTTCAGATACCATTTCAATTATACACATCATATAAACCTTGTAAAAAATATGTCAAAAAATTGATTCCAATAGAGGAATAAATTTCTCGGATACCACTTGTAGAGCCAATATGGACCATGCATGGACACTGAGTAGGGGAGGGAATCAGTGTTCCCAACATTTTACTTGATTTTACTTTATTTTAATTAAACCTTATACAGAGAAACCTCTTCCATGGTTGAGAGGAATGGATTTATTGTGTGCTAGTAATAATCACATCCATGTGAAATTCATTTAATAAAAGATAGAGTAACACAAAATTATTTTTATAACGCTTTGCACCAATAATTTCTCATTGTGATGATAAAACTGTGGTTATTTCATGGACTGTCTTATCACTATATCATTATAGTGGTTACTAGAACCTATAATTTCTACACAATTTTATTTACGAAATAAACAATATTTTTTAGACAATAGTGTTATCTATACTAGTTCTATCTGTATTTAGTGTAGTGGTTTTTGTTGGAACCACTAGTTCTTTAAGGATGATCGATAATCACTCTAAACAAGATCTCTCTCTACAACACTAGTTTACTTTTCATCCACTAGATAATCATGATCTTATTTCTTTGATATTTTATAGAAAATTAATCAATATTATTATAAGAACATTGGCCTTTTACTCGTTAATAAGTGGAACATACAACTTCCCCTTCACTTTTATTAAATAATGAACAACTAATGAATTTATTAATGGAGATTAAGTTAATTTCCTCATCACTTTATCAAATGATTAGGTATTCTATAATGATGTTCCTGGCCTCAATGTGGTTTGTGAAAATGGTGCCCACACATTCTTCAAGAATATTATAGGAATTTAAGATATTTCATAAAATACTATTTGTCTATTTTCATGATTTTTGAAGTAATGTAAAATAAAAATTAAGTTATTATAATATTTTACGAATAGTTATTTTCTAGATTCATTCATTCATATATGAATTTTGAACATTACCATCTGAAATTATCATTATTTTATTTGATTTATCAAATAGATTATTTAGTATCAAATTCATTGAACACCTTTGAATCATATTCATATCATTGAATTTCAAATATCACTGTGATTATCAAGTATATTACTTGTGGCTTTGAGCATGTAGGACTCACATGAAATGCATGAAATTTGTATTTTTTATTTTTTATGTATTATTTCATGGGAAGGACATGATTTCTATAAATGTTCTTGAAATGTGTATGATATATTCACTTTTATCACATGACCCATGTGTGGTTCAAAATTATCCCCCCCTTCACACATTCATGGTCTTGGGAATTCTTAATATATACTACTAGTGATAGTCCTCCATCATTTGAGGTGACCAAGAAATATCATTTCCTCCTACATGTGACCATTTGAGGTGTATGAAATATATTCTCTCTAGATCACGCTGCCTTCACTTAGGAAAATAAAGGGTCATTATATTTCACAAAAGGCCCTAACACAAGTAGGAGTTATTAGTTTGTTATATTTACAAAACAATAGATTAAATCTATTGGACAACCTTTGTAGGGAAATGGTTTGTCTGAAGGTATTCTCTCATTTACACTATCTATCCCATATGGTTTTTCACGATGAACTTCACATGACACTAGGTGTGTCTTTAAGTAATTTATCCTTTCGATTTTGAGACCTAATGGCTTACGTGATCATTATTTGTGAGACCTTTATTATCTACCATGTCTCTTTCAGGTGATATTGGTATATCTATGAGTTCCTTTAGAAGAAAATGATTGATGTCCCTGACTTCCTTCTAATAATTCCATCACGAGATCATACACAACATGAAATACCCCTTCATGTTAATTGATCACATGGCCTTTCTCTATTTCAAGATCTTTCCTTGATTTATTAGTAAAACTGGTACATTAACCTCTTTGTAATGCCACGATTTATATAGGCAAGTTGAAACCTCGTATATATGATATATAAAGTGATATGAGGACTCCATTAAAATTATAAATATCTCTAAATATCTTTAATAACTAAACTCCACACCTATTTGATGAAGATGGAGATATCACATCAACCACATGAATGTGTCCCTCGATAACTTTGTTGATCATGTGATGATTCAATGTATTTATTTCAATTCCACAATGACTGTCTATATGCATTCATGAATTTTTACATATATTTCCTATAATATTTCTCAATTTTTCATAAAAGATTATTGAGAGGTCGTTTTCTTTTTAGATATCCTTCATGAAATGTGTTCATGATAAATCATATATATTGATGGGAATGAAATATTAATTTTCATTATAATGATATGGGAAATAATGTTTTTATTAAGCTATTGTGGTGGTTGGTTGTCTGGAGCTAGTACATACAATCCTAGGGAGTCTAAAGGTAGAAGAATAGTGTCTTTTTCAAATTATGTGCATTCTGGGATTTGTTTATTTGAAGTCGCATGACACGAGATTGAACGGATGGTGAGGATCATCATGATATGCTGATGATCCTTATTTCAATAACATTATATGTGGGGGAATATTTTACTCTATAATTCATCACACATTGAATTCTCAAAGCATATACAATATAATATATCAATCAAGGAATTCATTGGAATGGATAGAAATATCATCCCCCTCTGGTACTATCACTTATTGCTTTACATATTCATGAACATGCTCCTATAGGAGTTATACATGGTCCCATACCTCTTACGCTTTCTAGATGTACCCGGATGGCTTCCATTTGTTGTGGTCCACCAGTGTTTCCCACTCGAGCACTAGGTTGAGGTTGGCTGGTCAGCTTCTAATTATGAATATTTTTACAATGATTTAAATATATTATGTAGAAAATTACAATGTATTAAATATACTTCCAATGAAATTCTCAACTAAAATTCAAATCCAAATTCTTCTCAAACACCTCTTCATTTTAATTATTTCCTCTTCATGAAAAAAATACATTAGCATCTATTTTTCATTTCCACCATTAAATCATCATCCTCATGTATTTATTCTTAATTATGGATTTCAATCATAAAGCATGTAGTCTTCAATTAACCGGAAAAATAAATATTTTCATGGTATTCAGTTATTTTAAAAAAAATGAAATCTTCATGGATCATGCATTAATCATTCTAGATCACCTCAAACAATCATTAGATTTAATATAGGGAATTGTCTGATCATGACATCGAATACTATTAGAGGAATCCATAAAAATTCTCCAGGAATCATCACTAATATTCTTCAATATATATGAAACTCTTTCTAGATTTTTCAATACATGATAATTCACTAATCATATAGGACTTCATCATACATTATGTTTTGGTTCCTTGTTATATATTAACTACTACAAATATGTAATTTATCAATTCTAGAAAAGTGCATTTACAGCGCTAAAAAAATTGTTGTTGATCGAGGTGAAGATAAGGAAGGGTCCCTTTTATCAGTGCTCAGAAAAGCGCTGATAAAAGCCCCTTCTATCAGTGCTAAAAAAGCCTTGATAAATGACCCCATTGTCAGTACTAAAAAAAGCTGATTAAAGAGGCCCTTTATCAGCACTTTTTTAGCGCAGAAAAATGACACCTTTTATCCGCTATTTTTAAAAGAGCTGATAAAAGATAAAAAAATAAAATATATATATATATATATTTAATGTGTGGGGAGGAGCTTTTAACAGCGCTTGACCCCCCCCCCCCCACCCCCCATCAGCGCTAGGCAGACCCCTCTCACTCTCCCACACACTTCCCTTTCCCACGCATCGCCCAACATGCCATCATGCACCTCCTTGCTTCCACCTGATCTCGAACTCGCGATCTCCCCCCTTGCGGGCATGAACCTTTAATAGCACGCCAATTCATTTTTTCTCTATTTAGTGATATATATATATATAGTTATATTTATTCTTATATTAATATAGCTTCATATTAATAAAAATATATTTAGTTATATTAATACATATATATTTATTCATTTATTAATATATATATATATATATATATATCTGTATATTAATTATATATCTATATATTTATATAGTGATATTTATTCCTATATTAATATAGATTCATATTAATATAAAAAAATTTATTTATATTAATACGTATAAAATTATTCACATATTAGTATATATATATATTTATTCTTATATTAATTTATATTTGTTTTTATTATATATATATATTTAGTACAAATTTTTTATCCATACATTTATTTGTATATTAATATATATTTATAAGATTAGTTTTAAATACGTTTATAAAATATGTTTTTATGTGTGTTTATAAATAAATAAATACATACATACATACATATATACAACACACATACACGCACATATATATTTACGAATAAATACATATATATTTGTATTTGAAAATCCATAGAATGTTAAAATTACCATAACTTCTAATCTCAATGCCCATTTCAACTATAAAACTATTCAAATTGAAGAAAACGAAACAGTATTCGATATGATATGTGGTACAGGCCTAAAGGACATCTAGATCAAGAGTTATACGTATTTGAATTTTAAAAAATCGGGGTTTCCTGATTAAAAACTCAATTTTGGAGAACTTCTAGGTATTTGGGGCCTAGAAAAATGTGAAAAAGAATTTCATTTAGTTATTTTTGTGTAGAGATCATCGCAAACTTCGATTTTATATGCTTTAGAGCTCAAACGGACACTCAGATCAAAAGTTATGACTGTTTGAAGTTTGAGTTACATTTTCAACTTATTTTATAGTTTTTATTTAATTTTTTTGATTTTTTGTGTCTTCATATTTTTATTAAATGAATATTAATAGATGATAAATATGAAATTTATAATTAATAATATTTTTAAAAATATCTTTAAACCATTTTGAATAAATTTATTATATATTAAATGTAATGGTCTATTTATACTTATCTAAACCATATTTGAAAAATATATATTATATTTATATCAATATAAATATACTTATATAACAATATATTATGTTTCATTATTTTTTAAATAAAAATTTTATTAGTTCTAGGAAAAAGAGCTGATAAATCATACCTTTATCAGTGCTACTAAAAAAAGTGGTGATAAACTGGTCCCCTTTATCAGCGCTAAAAAAAGCATTGATGAAGGGTCACTATTAACATCATTTTTTAAGGATATTAAAAGTGCCCCTTTATTAGTGATTTTTTTAGCACTGATAATGGCCCCCCTTTATCCACACTTTTATTTAGCACTGACAAAGGGCGACACTTCCCTTGCCCATTTTTTTAGTAGTGAATATTGACAAAAATACAACCATACTCATCAACCATCCACATGGGATGTTAAAAAACAATGTAATTACTCAATAATATTTGAATATTACATTCTCCACATTTTTGAAATATCTTCCATTCAATATTGAAATTGATATTATTAATCGATGGTTTAGATTTTAAAATACCTTTTTTGAAATCCATCATTTTAAAGAGGGTTCAAAAATTCATCTTGAAAAGGTAGAAATTAAAATATGAAAGTCATATTGAATATCACATAACTATGTTTCGTTGTTAGGAAACATTTGTGGGATCTGAAAAAATTTACTTTATAGAGAATTATAACTTCAAAAAATATTATAGAAGGGTGTAGAACAATATCAAGAGATATTTAATAAATACGCAAATATGTGATGGTTGAAGAGACATTCAATTTTTCCAAAATGAAAGTAATTTAATAAATTTTCTGTTTATAGATCATTTATATAGATTTTAATATTTAAATTACTCTCTATAGTAAAATAATAATTAAATATTCTAACTTGATAGGTATAATTTCTCCATTAAAAAATATTATACAAAATCTCATCTTTTTCTCCAAACGATGAGTATTAATGAAATTTTTTTAATTCCTAAATCATTAAAATGATCTGTAATTGGGTAATATATATCCATAAATAAAGAAAATATATAAATTATTTCATTAGAAATTATCATAATTCATAGAAAATAAGATAATTCTATAAAATAATAAACATTAATATTAGGAAACAAATAACTAATATTCAAATCCACATCAATAACACCCAAATTTCAACATAGATCATTCAATAAAAACAAACCATAAAATTATTCAAAATAATAAAGAATAAGGGTGAAATCCAAAAATCTAAATGATATGATCACATATTCTTCCAAAATAAATTTAATATTTTTCTTTAGTCATGATTATGTCATATATATATAAATTTATCCACGATAATCATATAATCTCCAAAATATTCTAATACAATCCATATTTAATCTAAATCAAAATAAAAACACATTAAAATTGAACATAATTTTAAAGGATAATTAATAGAATACTATAAGAATATATTTACCTTCATTAGATAATGTTCCCAAAATAGTATTCATCATCCAAAAATTTCATTTATCGCTTATTCACCAAATAACATTTAAATAC
This sequence comes from Viscum album, assembly GCA_963277665.1. NCBI lineage: Eukaryota > Viridiplantae > Streptophyta > Magnoliopsida > Santalales > Viscaceae > Viscum > Viscum album. The sequence goes on from OY728160.1 coordinate 854,511,290, forward strand.
CATTGTTATATTAGGACTTTACATAAGCTAGTGGTAGGGATTGTTCCCTTAGAACCATTAATTTATCGGTTCAAGACCCATAGCCTCACCGAATGTGACCAATCCTCACCTCTCTGGTAGGATTTCCATTTTATAAAAATTTATTTATAAAATTCATATAACATTACCAGAATTATGCATAAAATAATCAAAAATATCATTAATAGTAAAAAATAATATGAACCATAATGGTTATCAATCCCTTTATAATTTTGTCCAGAAAATGAGAAAATCATTCTCCCTTGAATAACCTATTTATATTTTAATCATATTGGGTACACATTTCTAAAAAAAAATCAAAAAATTATTAAATGTCACCCAAATTATTACCATGATATAAAACCTCAAAAAGGGTGTCTAATCCGTTGAATATAAGATAAACTACTACCAGATAAGTCTTGAATAAATATATATAGAATCCTTAATCAAGAAACATTCTTTATTAATAAATATTTTGATCTTATTCCTTAATACATGCATCCAAAAAAATATGATTTATGTCTTAATATTCAGAGATATCAAAATGAAATCCATGATATAACTCATACCAATAATATTTTTTTGTCTTTTTTATCATCAATAATAATTGCATTAGGTACTAAAAAATTAATCTTTTTGTTTTTGTCATAAAATTCAGAATATTTTTGCATAGGACACTAATTACCATAATGATAATAGTCCCCACATTTAAAATATTCAATTGACATATTGGGAGAAACATTATACCTCTTCAGGGTGTTAACTAAATGATTCATTTTTTTCCATTGAATATTTTTTCCTTATTCCTTCCTTTAACACATATAAAACATCTACCCATTAATTTAGTAAATTTTTCATGGTTTTTATTCCATCATTTTTTATACATAGGTCATTGAATATTTCTATAATTACGATCTTTATCACTTTAATGTCCACATAATTTTTTATCTCTTATTTCATGTGTTAGGAAGTACACCTAGGGTTAAATTGTTAATTATGACATTGGTTAACTACATAACAATAAAATTAATATTTTTCACTACATCTCCAATTTTAATCATATTTCCATTAAGACAATGATCAAATTCCCTATCACATTTGTTGTTACATTAGTCAAATATCGATCAAGAAATTTACTAAAACAAAAATTGGTTAGTGTGAGAATATTAATAAAATCACAATGAACCAAATTACGAGTTTATAAACACTAGGATATTCTTAAAAATGTTTTGTTAAATCATAATATTTCCCTAAAAATATCAACATGGAATATTTCTTCATTGACACATTCATAAACACAATATTTTTTTTAAAAAAGAGTAATGAAGAAATTATTAGTAAGGTGTATAATAATAAAAAAACACATTATTATTGTGAAAAAAATTAAAACCTATAAAATACATAAGTTTATAATAATTTTCCATTGAGATTTTTTAATAAATAACATCCACGTGAAAAAAAACTCTTTTTACAAAAAATAAATCATTTAAAAACATAACTATCATAGATAAAACATATATGAATCAAGAGAATCACTTTAATATCAATAATATATATGAAACATCCCTGATGGTTAAATTTGGAATAACCATCATATTTATATGTGGAGTAACCATCATAGTTCCACTGGAAATATATATCATAATATCTCATTGAAAAAAAATTATAATATAATCCCATAATCTCTTACGATGAACCCAATCAGGTAACATCCACCAAAATTTTGAATCACAATCTTAGATTATTCCAATATCTACTTAGGATAATAAAAATTAGTTTACTCTATCCCCATACTGAATACATTTGAGGGATATAACGAGCTTACCCATCATTGATTTCTAATAGAAACTCGAGTCATGAAAAAAATACCAAAAAATATAACGGAATAAAAAAAGGCTTACATCATAAAAACATTATCTTAGTCCATGAGATTTGTTTCTTTATATGAATTCCATTTTTAAATCCCTTTTTTAAAATAACCAGAATATATGGAAGAGTATTTTTAATTAACCAAAATTAGAAATATTATTAAGGAAGAAAGAAATACAATAACAGTTATAGCGGTGGGAAATGTTTTTTTCATTTTATATTATAATATAGATCATTAAATTTTTCTTTTTTGGAGATTTATAAAACATTTCAAAAAAGTATTTTGTTCAAAAACATTTAATTGAAAATAATAAAAAAATGCGAATAAAGAATCTTTTATGTTAATATAAATAAATACATAAAATAATTTTAAATAAACATGGAAATGGATGAAAAATTAAGATTTAATGGAATGTTTAAAAAATAATTTTTTTAAATGAATATCTAATACCATGAATCCAACTCATCATATTACTTCTTAATATTATAGAATAAATAAATTATCTTAATTATTTACATGATTGAGAACATTTTGCATTTTTATTATTCATTTTATCCCACTTATTACAGTGTTATCATAATTACACAATTACATTGTTATATAATTTCATGTTATATGTTTTGATGATATTTAATAATAACACAAAAATTACATTAGTAATCTGACTAGGTCCAAAGATTCCAATAGTCTATCATCTTCGGAATAATAATGAAGATATAATTATTATTTTTATACATTAGTTATACTTTTAAAAACATTCATGAATTATAGGTATATCAAACCTGAATGAACTTAATATATTAAATATCATTGTAATTATTTTAGAGAAATTATTTATATATCATCCACATGATGTGGTGATGAAAAATTAATCATATCTCTTCATGGAGGTGGTAGTCCCCACGTATGCATGAACTAAGTCACCATGTTTTAGTGAGGTAAAAGGTAAAAAATAAATGAGATATTATCTTTTAAGGATGTTGAATTTGGAATTAAAATAATATATAAATATTTATCCCATCAGTATAACCAGCAATGAGATACATTGATGGAAAATTGAATACATCAATCCTCAAAGCAGTTGTCCTCTGAGCACAAAAATACTGTATTATGTTTTATTTGATTGTGTTTAGAGATGGATATAGGTTATTCCATTAACATAATGACATCTTAATATAACATAGATTCTGGTTTAATTATCTCATAATGTTTGAACACAATTTAAAGGATGTCTAAGATAAAATAAAGTAATAACATACGATTATGAATGAAAATTATTCATGGAAAAACTTATTTTTGTTAACACCAAAAAAATGATAGTATTATTTTACAATCATTACAAATACTGACTAATATGAGTGGGGATGTATGGAAGGTATTGGAGTAGGGATTTCATGATCAATAATTCTGCAAGTTTTTAAATGAAATTATAAGAAGTGTTTCACTTTTATAAGAGTGTGAAGGGATAATATTTGAATGTCATAGTGTATTAAATTAATATAAATTAATATTCTTTTGAAAAGTAATGTAATTGATTGGGTTCTATGTTAATATTATTATTTTTTGAAATAATATCACTCAATCTAATTTGGACAAGTTTGGATCACATTTTTATTATTATTTGTTTCCTTTCACCCCTCCTTACCACTTTTGATAATTAACATAATATTAAATGTTTCTAATATTTAAGTGTTAATAATGTTACTATAAACTAAAAAATGACCAATAACATGAGCATGGTTCATGAAATTTACCATATATTATTAATTTGGATGAAACTAGAATTTTTATGAACTTTAAATCATTTAATAAAATATTATTTATTATAAATTTTCATTAATGTCAATATTAGAACTATTTATTTAAATTGTCATTAATAACACCCAGATAAAATGTATTCAAGTAGAGTTCATAAAAAACTCTATAATATTTCAATATTATCATGATAATTCGTGGGTCATATTTATTGTTTTAGATTATAAAACATTTAACATTTTAAATATCATTTATTTTATTTTTTCAATAATAGAATAACTACTTCATAATAATTGTGTAAGAATTTAAGGAAATTATATATTCACTATAAATTAAAATTAAATTACCAGGATGAACATATTGTTTTTTCAAATAAATATCTACAACAATAAATTTCCACACCTTATCCCCATGTTGAAATTATTATATTTATTGAAAACAACAATTTCTTATTTTTTATTTTTCATTATATAAAAATATTATAATGGTCATTATCACATCCAAATACAAAATTATCCGTATAATAGAATCATGGATTAGATATATGATAGGGAATCATCTAATAAAATTAATTCATGTTTTAGGGACATTTTATAGTCCTTATATTAATATTTATAACATTAATGACTTAATCTACCCTTTAGTCTCATAATAGAAATTACTAAGGATAATATTAATATTAAACAAAAAAATTGATCTATTTACCACACATAAGACCCTAATTAAATATTTGGAAACCATATTTAAAAAATATAAGAAATGAAGTTGAATAATTTAATTTAATATGAAGCCATAAAAAAGTTCAAAACAGTTTTCAAGAAAAATGAACTTTTAAAATATGAATTGATTTTATACTAAATTCAAGTATAAAATTATATTCGAAAAAATATTTTTATTTTTTTAAATAAATATTATCTAATTATATTTAAAAACTAAAATAAATTATAAATTTGATTTTTAAATACGTTAAGATAAAATATAGTTTTCAATAAAATTCAATATTTTTATTTTTCTTAGAAAAATCAAACTTTAAAAACAATTGCACCATGGGATATTTTTATATAATGATTTTAAAAATGATAATTATATTATGAATATAATTTATAAAATTTAGTTAAATTAATTATATTATTTTCCCAGAAATTCAATATTTTTTTAAGAAAACAACATATTGAAGAATAAAATTTATTTTCTAAAAATTATGTGCTTATTTCTTAAGAATTAATTATTAAATTATATAAATTAGAAAATTTATATATTTATTTCAATTAAAAAATGACACAAGTCATACTCACCAATTTTATATCTAAGTTATGACAATTTTATTTAAATAGTGATACTAAAATGGTTTTATTACGCTTGGTTTTGTTATTTTTTATGCAATAAAACATAGAAATTCTTCTAAAATGATGGGATGTTACAGAAGATACATAGTATTTATGTAAATATTTTGAATTATGTATATAAATAAATAGAGAAGGTAAGTAGTGTACAAAAGATAAAAGCACAACATAGAAGGGATATAACTATGATCCATTACTATTAAAATACTAAAACACTACTGGTTTTCCAAAACTACATAATTTTTATCAATTCAAAGGGTCTGGAATTTGACTTTTTCACCCCAGAATTTTCATCAAAATATTCTAGAAATTATAGTTGGTTTTGATATTATTTTTTCATGTATCCAAAATTATTTTTAAAAATAAGTTTATACCTTCAATTGAATGGTAGTGTGAGACTATGTTCAAATGATGAAAAGTCAATAACATAGGTTATATCTAAATTGAAAAAAGATAGAGTGATAGGTTTGGCCTATTCCATAAAATGATTTGGCTTTTTATTGAACCGGCAAATGAAAAGGTTTCGTTTCCCAAATGTAATATAATATGGTTTAGTATGCACCTAAAAATTACTTATACTTTCTTTTATGTTTTTTATTGTGTAACATTCCTCCCCCTGAGAAAGAAATGATTGATGTGTAGTATATAATCATAGTGATACGAACAACAATAAAAATATATTATTCATTGTTTATTTCTACTTGTAATATCCTTTAATTCCACACTAAAATTATTATTTTATTTGTTTTATTAAATAATACTATAATAAATCTAATTAATAATTATTATTATTTTAAAAATATTCACCCAACTCTTTTCCTACTTGTAATTGATAAATCTTGTCAATATATATAGGGGGATTCACCCAACCTTCATAAATTTAAATTTTGTTATACTACAAATAAAGTTTTCATTATAAATTGAATTACAACCCATACTAAGTATCATACCAATGAAAAACATAAATATAATAACTGAATATGAAAATATGGTATTCCCATGAATCATAATTGAATCTTTCTAACAAGTTATTATTTCCTAAATATTACCACTTTTTTTCTCAGTTGATAACTCTAGTTTTGGGTTTCTAGATAAATATCTATTGTTTTTTGAAAACAAGGATTATATAAATAAGTGTGAATATCTATAATTTAATGAAACCATATTTATTTTTTGTGATAAATTTACTATCCAACACAATTTTAAAATATTCAACATCAAATAATGTAATAATGTCAGGTTATCCTTTCTCCCTTTTTCTATTTTGGGGATAAATTCCCTTAACACTAGTGGATTTGGTTCACATAATTTAAATTATGTATATATTAAAATCAATGAACATAAATTGATTCTGCCTTTCCTTTTAATCATGACCTTTCAATAATATTTCTATAATCATGTAATATAATCATGTTTCATGTCCAAAAACTCTGGAGAGTTTTCCCCATTGTTATCACAAGAGGGAAATAAAATCATAAATTTCTTCTACTTTTGTATATTATTCTTACCATGATTATTATCCAACCACTATATCTCAAAATTTCCACTTAATAAATACAACTTGGAGAACACCGTATATAACCTAACAATGCTTGAGACTATAAAAACACATGATGAAATGATCTGAGATACCAATACCCATTGAAGGCTTCATTTTAACCCATAAAATAAATGATTCATATTTCATTCCAGTCTATATACATAATTCACATCAATCCTAACTATCCTTTTAATGTAATCCTTATATCCAACAACATTATCCTCATCCTTTTATCTATAATTGAGTAAATGCCTTTCAATTTACTCTTAATGATACCAACTTATGTATTTTTCTTGTTATAACACTTTAAAAGTTCCCCATTCCATACACTTATTCTCATATTAGTATTTAGTGTTTTGAATTAGTAACCATTATTGGTCCACATATACCATTAGAAGATATAATTCAATGAAGAATTTTTCATTTTCATATATTATGAAAGGGGGAATGTTCATATTGTGAGGATTGATCCATTTTTCAGATGACAATGGATTAATAGTCCCATAGAATGTTGGATTATGTTCTCACATGATGCAGTCTAATACAATTACACCATGTTTTGAATTTTTACATCGCTCAAGATTTGTTTTAATAACCTAGGTCAACTACCCTATTGGGGTTATGATTTTATTATCCTCAAATATTCTTCTCTGAATTTTTAGGGGAATATTCATTCATTGGTTATGGATTTTTATGTACATCCCATTAATCATGGAATTTACATTCTACAATTTCATAAACATAATGAGCTTATGATATTTAATTTTGGAATAAAATTACTTTTAGTTTTTCTATAATGTTTAGAAGAAATCCTAAGTGGTTATCAGAGTAATTGTGGTTTATCACCTATATCCTATAAATCTAATCCCCATTTTTCAAAATAAACCTTAATTGATATCAACTATAACACCCTGGATTCTAGAAACCCTGATAAAGAAGTTATAAAATAGTATTGAAAAATTATAAAATAGTCTCTAAGGATCTAATTGTTTTTTTATATTAGAACACTACATACACACATAAATTTATATAAATATTTGATTTCACAACATACTATATTCCTAAAAAATGAAACTATGGATGACAATAACCATTTTTTCCATATTGATGGAATGTGGAATGACAAACATCAAAACATTCAACAAAGGACATATTCTAGGTTTCTGTAATGAAATGATAGAGTCATAAAGGAAAACATTTTTTTCCTCTACAACCCATATATTACTTGATGGGATAAAAAATTTGGGGCCCCATCCATCACATGATTATTCCTAATTCATTCTCTATAAGTTCTATCAAGACCATTATTACCATTCCATAATGAACCTCAATGAATAAAAAACACGGCTATTGATATAATTTAAAATAAAAAAATATAAATTTTTCCTTAATTTATTTATGTGTATATCATGGAAAACATATATTAATCAACAATGAATCTATGGTGTATCATAAATTAAACATTAAGTTCCCTTATGAAATAAATATAGTGATGAGGGTAGTTAAAATGTCTTGGGTTATCCATGGAAGATAAAAATTATATTCAATTTATTTCATTGAATGGAGTCCTAAAAAATTTTAGGAAAAATCCTTAATCAGGGTTAATAAAGTTAGTTTGATCATTCAAAATCATATGTCTCAGGATTTTATAGACTCTTTTCCATTCTTTGGACCATCCATTTTTCAAAAATCTTTATGAATTAAATGATGATCAATAAAAAAATTGGTTGATTACCCCAATGTTAATTTATTCCCCAGAAATATGAGTTTGAGGTATCATGATATGGGTATATTTTCTTTGAAACTATAAATAATTTTCTATTACATAAAAATATTATTGTTTTCCAACATGGAAAAATTGATTTCTTTAATGGTTTTGGTAACTATTAAATAAAAATAATTGAATGAGTGATAAAAATAAAAACATGTGAAAATAAAAAAAATCAAGATAAATACTATAAAAAATATTTCATTGTAATCAATTAACCACCATAATGAAAATATGTGGTGAATATAAGATGTGTCCCAAAGAATGATATTTATGACAGAATAAATGAAGATATGCATTTATTAGAAAGTCAATTAAAAACTCTTGAAGAAGAGGGGTTAAAATTCATCATTAAATACCATTAACAAAAGAATTTTATTTTAAAAAATCATAATTTGGAATTATATACCCCATTGATCTTTAATTTGTTGTATAATTCAAAAAAAATCAAAAAAGTGTCATTTGGGATGGGAAACCCTGCCTTATTTTCCTAACATCAATGAACATAGTATTCCCCCTATTCTTTTCGCAAATTTGGTTTAATAACTCAATTAAGAACCATAATATTACCTATTCTAATTTACATTTTTAAAAATATAAATTCTCAAAGTGAATTATATATATTTTACACATTAGGTGCTTGTATTTTTGATCATTTGTACTAGTTTCATAATAGAAGTTTATATATTCATTCTTCTTAAAATGTTCCCCCTTACTAGGTCATAAATCTAACTTATATTAATTATTTATAATTTTTTAAGATTAAATTTTATTTCAATAGTGTTTTAGTCCCTATCATTGTAGATGAAATTGATAACAAGCATGAATCAGTGATTCTTATTGATTAGAACATGTTTTTTGTTAATGTTTTATATATTGATATAAAGTCTCTAAAAAATAGAAATCATTATTTACAAATTTATATTATGTTATACCAATGAATATGTTCCCTTTTTCATTCATGATATAAATTCATATGATTGTTCTATTATGGGGTTAAATAAACCCAAATAAGAACATTCTATGAGATAATGAATGGTTATAAGTTTGGAATATTGTAATATCTATATACTAGAGATATAATTATCATATTTGGTGTTTATTAAAATTATTTTATCATTATTTAATGTGAATAAAAGAATAATCCATAGGTTTGTAAACACAACCTGATTTAAATATAATAGTATTCTCTTAGTACTATTGTTTTAAAGGATGAAGTTAACAATATTCATTTTTTTATCATATCATTAATATCATCTATAATGTTTCAAAAAAATATTTATGATATCATAAAAATATTATTTTTTGTAATGAACCAGAATTTTATATATGGAATTTCCCTTCTAATAATTGTAAAAAAATACATCATATAGAGAAAATGAAAAAAATTATTCTCTTAAATGAGGATTTATATATTATTTAGAAAATAATCCATTAATAATGATAAGTATTATAGTGTTACAAGATATAGAAAATAACCCAACAATAATGGGAAACTTTAGATCTTCTCGATCCACTAGAATGTCCACACTAATGAAAAAAGATGTAGAAATAACCGTAATTTTATTTATAAAATATTCACTAGGAAGAAAAAATTATATATATATATATATAAGCTTGAGATAATTTAGTACTCAATGAATAAAGAATGAAATATGATGTATTAATAGAAATTTTGGAACCTCTATCATTGTAATAGAAACTTTACTTTTTTAATAGTAATATAACCATATGAAATTGTAACATAGATGCTAGAATATTGAGTTCACCAAGGTAATTATCAATAAAATTGAGATATCTTATAAATTAAATTAATATATATTTATATCACAGTATATGTAAATAAATTTTAAAAAAAAAGATAAAGTAAGTGTGGGTATTTTTTTTAAATGATAATGATTATTTAAAATTTTATAATTAACATATTTATTTAAAAGAAAATATATTTTCATAAAATTGATTCACAAATTAATATTATATCATATTATAGTTATAATATAATTTTATGAGACCCTGATTAATTTTTCAATCGGTTATAAAATTGATTATAATATTAAAATCGGTATTTTTCAAATAAATGATGTTTGTATTTAAAAATTAAATTTGAAAATTTGAAAATTTATTTTGAAAAAATGGATTACATTTTTGAAAATTACCTGTCAAAGAAATATATTATTAATTTTTGGGATTTTTCTAAAATAGATGAATTTTTAGTTACTAGTGAAATAATATTATTTTTTCTATTTAAGATTTATATATGGAGTGATAATTCATGGTTGATGTAATAATGATTTAATAAGACATTTTCAAAAAATCAAAAACTATTTATTATTTTCATTTCATTTTAATCAATAATATTGATAGTCTTGATCCAAAATAATAAACTAATGAATATAGTAATCAAAAACACCCTTCCCCTATAAATACCACCCCTCACCGCCACTTCTCCTCCCAAATTTTATGACTTATATACTTCCAATATTCTTCCCAATTCCCTAAAAAAGCATCTTCCCCACTTCTTAGTGGTTCTGGTCTTACCAAATAAGAAAACCCATGTTCATTAAGTAGGTTCTCAAGAGTATGACATTCAATCCTTCACTTTTAATTTAATTTTTTTCCTATACTCACATTTCCTATCCAATGTGTCAAGATAAATTTAGTATCATATATAATGTTTAATTTTATTGATATATTGGAATATCAATCATCTAATCCCTTCTCTTCAACTTTTTTCTAAAAATGAAAACCTCATCTGTGATATTTCGGTTCACTTGCTTCACTGATGATGAGCTTTCATTTTCCATTACCATCTTTAAGGATATTCATAAAAAATTATTAAGTTAAAAAAGATTTTAATATGTATATTAAAACTTGTTTTATGTTCTATAACTAATAATAAACACAATATCAAATAAAAACATTCTTGTGATAATCGAAAAAATTCCAAATAAAATAAACATTTATCATTAATAGTTTATGAAATAAATAATTCTCATATCATAGAAAAATGATATATGGTACCATTAATACATATTTAAGTTCATTAATACTATATGATTTCACTTTTTTAGAGTTATTTCCATTTCACATGAACTTCCATAATTTTACATAAGATTACCCACCATGAAATAATGAAAAGAATGCTCACAGAAAGATGAAACTAAGATCTATAATTCATTTAAATGGAATTAATGAACATAATAAAACTATATTAACACAAATAAATATATATATTTTTGTAATTATGTAATTATAAAGTCTAATTTTATTATCCATGATATTAAATACAAGTGTAGAATGCATTCAAACAGAAGTTAAGGGATCTCTCTGAATGTCAATTGCTTCAGTTTTGGTTATGCTTTATAATCTATTTAGACCAATGTAATTATTCATTAATATTATAAAATTACCCTAAATTATGTAAATATATTCCATTAATATATTTATTTATCAATTATTTTTCATTCTATGGGGAAATAAATATTTTAAAAGTTTCTCTTTTTAATTCTTCCTGATAAGCAATCCCAATTAAAGGGAATTTATCCATTTCTTACCCATTTTGATTTAAACACTCTAAATAGTTTTAAGACACTGATATTTTTATAAAATATTCATTTTTATCATGAGAAACTGTCCTAATTCATTTTTTGTTTATGGAAAACAATTTTTCCTTTATCCTATTTAATGACTCTTTATTATTTTCCCTAAAACCTGGCTTTAGCGGCACATCTCCAATGTTACCAAAAAACACTTTTTAATTTTGTTTTAACTTATATTTTCATCATTTATCCTGATATATAAATATTTTACCTTATTAATTTCCATGTAATATTTATACCCTTTATTTTATGGATACAATTATGATACACCTTTTGGTTGTGCATTGAAACCTGATCAAAAAACCAATTTCTTTCTATGTGTAACCCTTATGTTAATTCTATATATTTAAATTTTTATGTAGAACACAAATGAAAAAACATTTTATGATGGGTTTTACAAGATAGTTCAACATTTAATTAAGAAATTAATCTTCTTATGAGACGTCATGTATGGGATTTGGGAGTAAACCGAATCCATTGTGGCGCTTTGTCCACCATGTGATACCATATTGGCAGTCAGCCTTGACACATTTTTTTATTATGTTATTTGTTTCCTAAACATTAAAATATGTCTTTTATCATTTTATTAAATTTTATATATTAAATTACACTATATTTTATCCACGTGACATGCTTTTCATGTTATTATATAATGTATTCTGGCTTATGTGATTTACTTATTTTCCTTGATTATTCCCTTAATAGTTTATTCCGATAATATTTTTTTGTATATGTATAACCCAGGTAATCTTATGTAGTTCTAAGATATTAAATTAATTTGAGATCTCATTATAAATATTACTTAAATGAGTTTTTATTCTGTTTTCATGTTCTCTAAATTTGTACACAGTGTTCCAAATTAATTTGGCTTTTTGATCCATGGTTTTTACTTCTTGGAAAATTAATATTAAAATTATTTAATAATATGTTTATAATTCATAGATTTATATATTTATCCCATAACAACATCATTAAATACATCCTTTAAAGGTAGTGTATAAAAATGGAACACATTTTGTCTTGTAGGTGCTAGTCCTCACAACACACTGATAATAATTTTTTTCTTAAGAGAAAGGTGATATGTGGTTATTAATTATAACCAAAATAAAAAAATGTATTAAAAAATACTATTTTAATCTAATAATATTTATAAAACTAATTTTATATGAATCGATTAAAGATAATTTTTTTTTGCAAAAAAAATGACCATATATTGAGAACTTGGAGTTTCACATATATGATTCCTTAAAATGAAAAGGATTAGGAAAATATCTTATACACATAAGATGAATAAAGAGGAATAATATTCTATGATAAAAAAAATGGTAGGGTATCAAGACGTTATTTAATTTTTAAAAATTCTCTTAAGAGGGTGTTAGAGACATCTTTTATAAAAACAGAGAATAATATTCTTAAAAATATTTTATTTCAATATAAATAGAGCACATAGTCATTATTCATAAAAATATAGTGCTACTAATTAGATAATTTAAACCTCATAACTCAAAATATTAAATAATTTTTTCATTAATTTTCTTCAAGTGTTAATAATTAATTATAATAGGAAAAATTTTATAATATATCAAAATAAATTTTTAGAAAAATAATAAAATATTTATAGAATATCAATCATATGTTCATAAACACAAATTAATACTTTAGAATGTATAATTTAAACATTATTGTTATTTTTTTCTACTAAAAATGGTTTAAAAAACATCAATGTCTTGAATATATAATAATAATGGTTTAAGAGTCATAATATTACAAAAATTGATATATTACACTATTCAACTAAAAATCAATTTTTTGAAAAATAAAAATAAAATTAATTTCATAATAATGATTTTATAATGAATTTAATTATGTAAAAAAATGGTGACATTAAGGAATTGGAGTTTCATATATACTCATGAATAAAGGCTCTTTAGAGTAGGTGTTTCATGATAGTTCCTAATAAATTGTTTACCTACTTCTGTTGGCTCATGGGTATTATATATGTGTTCAAAAATATCATTAAAACATTCATTTTTAATCAATAAATTATTAATCCAAGTAAAATAGATGTATTTTTTGGAAAAAAATTACTTCGGACAATACATAGGCCATATATTGAAAGGTAATGGAATGTCTCTTGAAAATATAGTCAATAAAACATTTGGAGAATTAAGTATATTAATACTAATGTAACATGAAATTTCAAGATAATTTGATAATTCACATGAAAAATGAGATGAAATGCACGTTTTTTAAAAGATAAGAACGACATAAAATTGTTTCCAATGAAATTAAATACATTGATCATAATAGTGATTATATTATACTAAAAGAATAATATTTGGAAATTAATTTTATAACAGCTATATTTTTTAAAATCATTATTTGAGAACACATTGAGAAAAAAATTAATTATTTCATAAAAATACAAGTCTTTAATGTTTCATTTAAAATAAACAATTACTTTTTGAAATTAATCTTTTACTTTTGAAATTTTTTAATAATATTTACATTTATTTTTAGAATCATCAAGAGTTAAAATAATTTGGGAAACTCTATAATATTATGGAAATGATGTTTCATAAAAAATAATGCTCACATTTTGAGAGAAACCATAAAATATTTTTTAGCCAAAAATTCTCCTTACTCATAAAAGATGATGTTACACATCCCATTCAGAAGACATCTCTAAAATGTTTAATTAATTAATTTTTAATAATTTTAATTTAGAAAGGATATTAAATTAAATTGATTTAAAATGTATATAATTTTTTTATAGAAATGTGAAGGGAGAGATAAAAAATTCAACCATGAATGAAAAATATTTTGATTATTTTAAAATCCACTACTAGAAACAAGGCTATACCCTTAGTTTGGAAAACAACCATGGGTATAGGTTACCCCTAAATCCAATGTTTTCCAAAAATAATAGCTATATGGATTAGTTTACAATATATTACCATTGTTTTGGTAAAATTTGTTCATAGTTTGGAATTTCCAACCCATACCCATGATTTTACAAAAACTGTGGCCATTGAGTTTGGTTGACAACTTGTACCCACGATTCCCCATAAAACTATTGTTATAGGTCAAAACTATACCCCTGGTTTCTCCAAAACAATTGGTATAGGCTTAGTTTCAACACCAGAACCCATGGTTCATCAAAAAGTATTAATATAGGTCGTCCCTATAGCCACTATTTTGGTAAATAGTGGGTATATCTTTCCTGCACAAGAGTGGGAAAAACAGTTTCATGGGAAAACAGATTTCCATGGTTTGGCACTGATAAAAACATTTTAGAAAAATATATATATTTATATACCAAAAAACATGTGTGGTGTAGTGTTTTGGTGTGTGGATTGTATAGAGGGAGTCCAGGGTTCGAATATGGTGGATGGTTTTTCTAAAATCTTACAGCCCTGGTTTCAGAATGATGGGTTTAGGATTATTAACACAGATTACTATTTCCCATTAAACAATTACCAATGTTCATAACCATGGGTATATCACTTTTAAACTCTGTCTACATCTCAGAGCAATACATACTGCTTAAGCTCCCACTGTTCTTCAAACTGTGAATATAGCCTATACCCACAGTTCCAAACTATGGGTATCAGGTAATATTCGAGTAGAGATCCCATTATTAAAAATAAATATGCTAAAAAGGGTTAATTAATCATAATTTTTAAATGTGTATAAGGGGAATACTAAGATAATATAACAAAACACATAATTTGATTTCACAATATAATTTAAGACATTTTAGGAATAGAAAAATATGGATATGGAAGACAGTGAGATTACATGGGAAAGATAAGCAAAATTAAAAACAATTATACAATTTTATGTAAAATAATTTCATCATTAATGGTGGTTTTAATTTAAAATTAAATTTTAAATAGAGTATAATTGAAAATACAATATCATAAAATGTTATGGAGGAAGAACCCAATAATGGAATAAAAATCTTCAAGAAGAAATATCATGTCATAATGAAAGAGGATATGAATTGTCAATATCCATTACTAGTTATGAAACCTTTTAATAAAACCCCATTATTAGAGAGGAATTAAAATTTTACATCATATGACAGGATGAAAATAAAAATAACTTTAGGATATTTCTTATATGATGTATTCACACAATTTAAATTAAATTCATTTTATAAACAAAAAACGTCTCAATAAAAGGAAATTGAAAAGAAACACCCTTAAGGTAATATTAATGTAAAAATATAATGAAATTGAGTGATACAATGGAAAAGAAATTAGAAAATGTTTAAATAAAAATATTTTTATTTATGATTATGGAAATAGCGTAGTTTATAAGAAATAATATAAAATATGGTGTGTAATATCATACATGTCTCTTATAATTTAAAATTGAAACAAATAACCCTTAATTTAAAGGATAAATTACTCAAAAGAGATTTATCCTCCATTAAACAAAAAATAACTCTCATAATCAAAAATTGTTAAACCATTTAAATATATATCACCTTTTGATAAACTTTATTTATAATCATTTATTACAAATGTATTATATATTTTTTTATCACTAGATGTTATCAGAATTAGTTGTTTGTTTTGTACAAGATTCTTAATAGGGGTAGAGATTCATAATTTTTTGATTAAATCTTAATCATTGAGATATCATTATATGATTTTAAATATATTTTCTACTATTATTTACAATTTAAAATTTTTATTCCTCATGTGTTATAGTTAGAATTTATAAAAATAGAATTAGTGAGAATATTGTTTTTCAATAAGTTTTGACAAATAAAGTTAATGTATATATTTTTCGTTAAAAATTTACACATCCATTACATGTACATAAAATTAAAATAATTTTATACTCAATTACCTAAATAGAAATATTTATGATTTCATTTTTCTCCATGATATATATATATATATGGTTGTACATATATGCAGTCAAAATGGCACAAATAATACAAACTATAGAAATATGGTGGGTAAGGTAAAGAAATGGATTCATATGGAATAATATAATTATCAATTAATTTTTATTTATTTTATTTATATTTTGTTTTTTTAGGAAAATTTTATGATTGTTAAAAGAATAATAGAGTAAAAAATCTACATTAGATTCATGGAGGTAGTAGTCCTTATAGAATTGTGGGTGTAATGATGGTTGGAATAGAATTTAATATTGTTAGGAATTGGTATATCTTCATAGAATAGTTTTAATTATGATTTTATCATATTTATTCATTAAATAACCCGTTTTTAATAACCTTGATATGTTTTTTTAAAAAATCAATCATGTAACCTATAGTGGTATTAATCTATATGCAACAAATGTAGTGTTTTCTTTTATTTATGTAAACATGAAAGGGTGGGTAATGATTATTCCATCATCGTAATAACATTTCAATACAATAATAATTATTATGTCCATATAATATAGTGGAAAAAATAGAATTTGATGACTAGCAATAAGAAAAAAATTGAAATTAAAAGGGAGTAATTAATAGTTTTTATCGTAATCATTTTGATAAAATTATTAAGGCATTAGAAGGTTTTATATTGAAGAAACCAAAAGTCCAAAAAAAAAATCTAGGCAATTTTGGGTTATTTGAGAATATTTTGGTCAAATAAAAGTTGAATGTAGTGTGAGGATAAGTTGGGTGGTGGTGGATCCTTTTATAACGGTGAGGAGTGGTACTTTTTAAATATATAAAAGGCAAACCAACTATTAAAATGTCAAATTGACCAATTATGGAAATTAATTTCCTGGCATGAGGTTATGGTAGAATAATCCCCAAAAAAATATTTTTTAACACATTTTCTTATTTAAGTATTTTTATTATATATTTTAAAGAGGTACCATTTTGTAATTAGTTATGGTAACTAATTTTAACCTGAGTGATTTTATTAGTTATTAACACTGCTTCAAAAATAATTATTGAATAATTATCCCAAATATTGAATCCATTTTATCAAATAGAATTTAAATTATAGATAAAAATTATGTTTAATATTATTTCATGTAACATGTTTAAATCCATTTTTTGAAAAAAGAAGATAAATTTATTTGATAAAATAAGTTTTGGGATAAAATTAACAATGATGTTGATTTCCATGAACCTAATAAGATTATTAATATAAGAAGAATATTTTTTGGTTTAAATTTCAACCAAATATATAATTTTATCTTGTGATGTATTAATTAAAGAAAAGATGAAGAATATTTTTTTAATAAAATAAATGTATAATAAAGATTCAAGAGGCTAATCCTTTATTTTTTTAAATTCATCATACTCTAATTAATTTAATTATTTAATTTAAAAAAATATCATGAAAAATGTTCTAGAATTTTTCATCTTACACTTTCTTTTTTATATATAATTAAAACCTGTAGTTTTATTAATGATTATATTTTTCAGTTTCCCAAAAATATTCAATAATTTTAAGAAAATACAAAAAACTAATCCTTAGATTATTTTTACTAGCTAAATTTAAAAAATAAGTTCATTATAAAAAATAGAAATTAAAAAAAATCATAAATTATGATATATATAAAAATAAAATATTTAATTAATAGCTAAATTTATTTAAAAAATATCCATTTTCAAAAATAATATGTTATTAATCTAATTTAAAATTTATTTAAATATGTTAACAATTTTAAATTTAATAGAGTTTTTGTTATTATAAATTTTCATAAAAATATTTTTCTAATTTGTTACAACTTCTTTTTGTTTGGTGTTTCATGTGAAAAAATCAATTGGCATTATCTTTATTTAAAGGAAAATATTTTCTGAAACATCAAGGAGTTATATTAAATAATAAAAGACATTAGAGATAACATGGGGATGAATTAAATTGTTTTATAAAGTCGTTTATTGAAAAATAATGATTATTATTATAATAATACTGTTAGAAAATGAATGTTTTTAAGAAAATAAGTAATATGACATACATGTTCATGACCAATATATAGATATGGGTCAATATGGAAAATTGAGAAAAAATAGAAAAAAATTGATAGATATTATAAGAATTTTCTCTTGGAATATACTGAACATGAATCCATTTATCAATGTAGGAATATCAACTTGGAAAGAGAACGTGTTGAGATATCACTTAGAAGGGAGTTATTACAATATTCTAACCTCAGATTCCAATATTCTCTATAATTTTTTTTAACATATACTATTATTTGGAAAATTTTCGGTTTTTTTTAATTTAGAAATTTGAAAACCCTAGATCACATAAAATTTATATTTTGTGTCACCTCGTAGAAAATAATATTTATTAAATAAAAAAACATACATAGAATATATATATATATATATATTATGTATCATGTATAAATTTTATATATATCAATATGTATTATTTGACATCCCCATCATAGAATCCGCTAAACGGTGCCCTCGGCCAGGTCAAAACATCACCTCAAGCATGCCACCCCATAATCCATAGGTTACTGACTAACAAAAAGGTTCTAAATAAGCCCCGTGGGGAGACTACACCCTCTTTACCATATTAATCCTCAACATAAAATTAATTTAATAATGGAAACAATGTGTAATAGTCAATAACCAATCATAAACAACCATCTCCCAAAAACTAGGTACAAACCATAGCCAACAGTAAGTATGTAATGTCATGATAAATAGTGCCAAAGTGAAAAAAATTAAAAAGAAGGACAAACAGTGAAATCCGAAAATCTGTCTTGAGCGAGAGCCCGGAACCTCATCCATGCCTATCAAAATCCTGACTCAAACCCCTAAGAACATGACCTTTTCCCAATTCCCTACCTAGAAGTATGACTTCTTCTTGGGTACCCAACAACGGATCGAGTGGGGTGTGAGTATAACATAGAAGGCCACCACAAATGGTGTTTAAAAAATATGCAGTCAATATATAATGCAGGAAAATTCTAGGTAAAGACAAGGTAAATAAAGAAAAATTTCATGTCATTAGATAACAAGGTTCACTTAAATTATTTCTAGAATTATCCCCAATTTCAATACTTATACAATATTCATTAAACAGTTAACATTCATCAAACTATTAATGGGTTAGGCGTATTTTCAATATTAATAGACAATGGATATAAATCAAGTCACTTATCTCACAAAGGATAATCACAACGTCACATATATAACATAGTCACCTAGGATCCTTGTTCCAGGTGGTCTCATCGAATGCTACCATTGGATGAATAGAACTTCACCCCCTTCTCTAATCCATGCATTGTTTGGTGGAGTTTATAGCCATAGTATAACATGACATGTGGTCTTAAAACCTCATTTAAATAACCAAATCAACCAATCTATGTGCATAGGCTACTTTATTTATTCACCACACATATACCATAACAAAACTATGAATATCAAATACCAATAGAAAACATAAACCCTAAAAGTCGACATGGAAGTTAAAAAGTTTTCATAACCCATTAACACATTTTCCCTTTAAAAATGCTTATCCATTTGACCAATTCCCATTTCCTACGCCTAACTCACTTATCATAATCACCAATTACCCTACATTAAACATTTAACATATCCAATCATTCCCATATGTTACTTCACATAACACATTCATCATTTCCCATTTACTATCCCAGTTATACCTTTCAAGTTCAATTCATATTTCATTGGCACATTACTATCAATCCCATTTAAACCATCATTATATCTAACCAAAAAATCCCTTATCCATTATCCCCATTTAGGACCAACTACCCATATTCCATTATTAATCATCATATTAATCAATTAACATGTTCATCTTGTGATCTACTTAATCACAAGTCGATTTATTTTTTAACATTTATGTTGTCCATGTCCAAAATGGTTGGCACACCTCATGGGTGTCCCTAACAAGGTCAAGTCATCCTCCATGAATCCCACGTAGATCATGGGGGTTCAATTTTTTTATTTTGACAACCATTATATCAAATCTCACTAACATCACCAAGAAAACAAAAAAGTAAAAAGATAATTCATCCTTACAAGAACAAATCCATAAAAAACTATAGGATAATACATAAAGACCACATACCTTGAATCAATTAACTAACACACTCTTAATTGAAGAATTAGTAACTGATTTAAACACCCGTTGAGGTAACAACCTATATTCCTCTGGAAAAATAGGGTTTTAGAGTATCATAATAATATCACCTATGATATAGTTCCTAATCTGGAAAAGGGATGAAACAAGAGGATTAGACTTACCTGGGGAATCGATCATAAAATGACTACACTCCAAACATACTAGAAACAAGGGAGATCAATATCCTGAAAGATTTTTGAGCCTTGGTTCATCTCTATGTTGTCAAGGGAGTAAATTGTAGAGAATTTATATGAGGTTCTTAAAATCCCATAATGAGGATTTTGAATTTCTTTCCAACCTTAATTTGTTACACGGTTTAAATGCAAGATTTCCCAAACCATGAAAAAAACATGCACAAGACACTATTTAAGGGGATTTAGGTCACACAATTACCTTGGGGATTTTCTTGGTTTTACAACAGTTCAAAAACCTTGTGGAATACCTCTATCTAATCATGCATGGTTTTCCATGAAAGGTTGCACTGTTTACTTAACCATGCACTTTTTGTGCGCCTGGAATAGTTTGTCCCTGTTTCTGGCCATTCATTCCCTAAAACATCAGAAGACCCCAAGCTTCCTCATACTCTTAGGAATAATTTCATTAACCAAGAACCATATATTGAAAAAAAAAATAAGGGAAAATCTCCATAATGTATGGGACCATACATTATCCCCACGTTATAATGGATTTTAATTGAGTTGCACACTTAAGATTCCTTGAGTTTCTGAAGAAAATAGATTGGTCCACTGGGCCCGCAAATCTAACTCTCTATCCAATGTTTATTCCTGAATGTTTTTATGTTACTAAAAAACTCAAACTAAGGAAAAAACATTCCTTGCAATAATTTCTCACTTCTATCAATGATACGAACTGAATGCTCCTCGAAGGATGCATCAGTCTCAAGATCTACATATTCTATATTAATCAAATGAGATGGGTCAAGGTGATATCTCCAAAGGTACAACATATGAAAACATCATGCATTCTACTATATCATTGTCCAATATATAATCTATATTCCACCCATAAAATCCTTTCCATAATTTCAACTAGTTCCACATACTTGGGTGCGAACTTTCCCAATTTTAGAATTGAATGGTAACCCAACCATAGTGACACACAATTAATCACACTATCACCCACAATAAATTGAATAGGTGTACGAAGCAGATATGAATATTACTTATTCCTACTATGATCTATTTTAATCAATTTTGGAATCAATTGAACATTTTGTGGAGTCTTATGGATGTGAATCCGACCAAATAACATGGACTCCTGGTTTCTATCCTATATATTAGAGATATGCATGGTCTCTTATAGAGTTCCTCAAATAGTTCCATTTGAATTATATCCAAGAAACTATTGTTGTAGGAAAAATCATTTAGTGTTATTTTTTTCACAAGAACCATGAAAATCTAGGACACAAGTCACCAACATGTCTTCCAACACTTGAACTGTAGGCTCTGACTACCCATTTATTTACGATTGAAATGAAGTACTCAAAAACACCTGAGTATCAAGTGTTTTCTTCTGTAGCAAATAGACGTGTGGGTGAAATTAATATCTTGATATGTGGTATTATTGGGATTCCCATTAGGAATTCCATCATTATGTATTCCCACATCCATTCTATAAGGGGAAATAGCTGTAAAAACCCACCTACGTTTTTATTCATGGTCATCACCTGCTGACATATAGGACATCGTGCAACAAAACTGGCAACAACAACTTTATTATAGACCACCGATACATAATAAAAAGATCACGATACATATTTGTCAAACTACGATGAAGTAAACACATTGATGTGTGAAAATCCATCATAAACACATCCCACATACATAGAATCACAACCACATAGCCACAAACACTTATAATTCCATCATCACCAACAACCCAACTAGAATGTGACTCCCCTCCCTTAAGACATTCCGTCATATTCGAACACTCCAAATCCTCAATATGACTT
Organism: Viscum album; assembly: GCA_963277665.1. Classification (NCBI taxonomy): domain Eukaryota; kingdom Viridiplantae; phylum Streptophyta; class Magnoliopsida; order Santalales; family Viscaceae; genus Viscum; species Viscum album. Next base: position 854,534,250 of record OY728160.1, read on the forward strand.
TCCTTTACCCAATTGAAAAGCATAAACTCAAATACTATTGAAAAAAGGGACCTCTACCCATGCCCATCCTGAACCACTAAGTGCATCTCAACAAACGAGGCCATCATTCTCTACTAATTGTTGGATTCCTGAACTGGATGATTTTTGGTCTTCTGAATTAGGGTATCCATAACACAAATCTGTTTTCCTAGAGTGTATACAAACTCCAAGTCAAAATACTACCTATAATCTACCCATGTTCTCTATATAAGATTCAAATAATGCTGAGAGAAGATATACTTAAGGAATTTATGGTTGGTAATCATCGTGAACCTCTCTCCCATCAAGTAGTGACTTCAACACTTTATAGTGTAATCCACGCTGGCCAATTCAAGATCACGAGTTTCATGAGGCATCCACTATCTTGACATATATTCTACAACCTGATCATACCACACCAACTAACCCAAGTCTATCACCAGATGCATCACAAAAGAAGGATTATCTCTTACCAAGATCGGGACAGTTTGGGATTGGTGTGATCATCAGCTGCTTATTCAACTCTTGAAAAGCATTTTCACATGCCCCAAACCATTCAATAATTACTCTCATCTTGGTTAATCCTAAGAATAGTTCTATCAAATATTGGAAATATTGGATGAACCTTTAGTAATAACCCACCAATACTAGAATACACAAAATGTTGTAGAAATTTTTAGGATTCTCCCAAGACAAAACAGCCATCACTTTCTTTGGATCCCTTGAAATGCCTACCTTAGAGACAATATCACCTAATAAATTAACTTTATCAATACATAAATGAAATTTTGATATCTAGGTGCATATTCTATGATATTTTAGTATACTAAGGATGATGTCAAGATGTTGTAGATCATTTTCATGATTTCTATAGTAAACTATGATTTCATCAACAAATAAAATTACGATATTGTCCAGAAATAGGTGAAATATTTGTTTCATTAAACCCATGAACACAATTGGGGCATTGGTCAACCTTAACAACATCACCACAAACTCATACAAACTGTACCTACTCCTGAATATAGTTCATGGTATATTAGATGACCTCACCCTTAGCTGGTGATATCATGATCTCAAATCAATCATAGAAAAAAACGAAGCATATTTTTTACTGGTCAAACAGATCACCAATTCGCAAGAGGGGGTATCTGTTCATGACTTTCATCTGATTCAACTTCCTATAATACACAAAAAAATAAAAACCATCTATTAATATTCTTGGAAAACAGCACTAGATATCCCAGAGGTGACTTACTAGGACATATAAACCTTTTGTTCTCTAGTTCATCCAACTAATTTTTATGCTCCAGATGTTTTTTTGGTTCCATTAGATATAAAAGAATGGAAACTAGATCTAGCCCGTGGAACAACTCAAACATTACCTCAACATCATTCTCAGTTGGTATCGCCTATATGTTGTAATGAAACTCATGTGGAAATTGATCCACAATGGAGGGATATATTTTCTACTGTACCCCTCCATCATTAAGAATAATACAAGCCACTTAGTCTATTATTTCTCCCAATTTCAAACAAGATGGTCCTATAGGGTATGTCTGAACATCCCACTCAACCTAAAGGACATACATTTCCCCAAAAAGGGATTTTAATATTAACCAATGATTGTAACTATATATATTATCTTCGTACAACACCATTGAATCTATTACCATGTTCAAGAAAATGCCTTTCATCTCAAGGAAAAAAATGTTCCATGTATAATGGTAACCACCAAAATCTAGAGAAAAATCCTTTCATTTTCTAATATTTTAGCTCGCACCCCCAAAGAAGTATTGATTAACATAAACCCACACACACATTTCAATGTTAGGTAAAAAAGATATAAAATAAACAATGATAAAAGGGTGTGTGGAACCAGTGTCAAATAAAGCACTAAAAAGAGTGGAATCTATAAGGAACACACCTCATATATTTGATTGTCTAGCCTCCCAACCTCCAAGTATAGTGTGAACTATGTGAATCTAACCCAAAATTCTTCCCTAGGCTCTGACCTGAATTCTTGATAGAACACCACTCTACTGGTATGGAAGATCTCACCCTGGAGTCCCATGTCCACCACCCCAAATAGTACAACCCATGGAGATCCAACTATCTACCTTATACAGCGTAAATAACCCCCTATCTGCACTTGGAACCCACCTTTAACCTCCATTATTTCTTGACTATCACGGGTTCCTATAGAACATCTGCACACGGACCAATCTGTCGCACACTCGACATTCGATTGGTGGTTGAGGAATCTGATTTCACATGTTCCTTAACCTTCCACACAAATAACAGAACACGTGATCTCCACCATGAGAGGCAGGACCACTCTTTTGACAACTATGAGAACTACCACCCTAATGACAACTTCCAATATGACACTTCCTTCCCCTAATGGTTTCACGACTTGTCTGCCCAGCTAGAACCGCAAGTCCACTACATGAAGCTCCCATCAAGTTCCATTATGGGATAAGGGCCTGATGAACTAACTATTTAAAAGTTCTCAAATGGAATACTTTACCTGATACCTGATCTCATGTCTCATATCTTCATAGAAATGTTTCCACATAGGTACCTCATATCTGTCTAATGTGGGTACAAAGCTTCACAAATTGGTGAATTGACTAGAATAATCCAAAACTAACATTTCCCCCTTAGTAAAACTCATAAACTTGGAATACCTCTCTTACCATAGGGTTTCTGGATTGAATTCCTAGAAAAATGTTTCCTACAAATATTTACATAGAATTCACTATAGCATGTTCAGTCTTCACCATGATATTCCCCCCAACGATTTTCCATACCTCAGAACATATAGGCCTCTAACTTGACTCACTTATCGGAAGAAGTCTACGGATGATTGATAGTAGTATGGATGGACTCTATCCAGAACTATTCATACCATATACCTCCCTCTCTAGAAATGATCAGATGGTGTTGTAGCTGAGACTCCATGGTCAGCTCAAACATGCTTGACACCACCTTCCTTAGGTCCCATTCTATCATTTGCATGAATACTGAAAGTATCTCACAGAACATCTCTTGTCTATTATCCTAGATTATAATGTTCTATTTATCCACTAATATAAGAACTTTTTTTGGAAACATCATTTTATCTCCCAATCAGAACAGGACTTTGTTGCTTCATTTCTCCACAATGAAAAAAAAATCAGCTTTAGAACACATAACAAAAATCTCTCACGATTTGTAGAAAATAAGTCTCTCTTCTATCCATAAATAACTCATTTACATAAAATCTCCCAATGATAATCATTCACATCCCAAACACTATCCTCGACCATCCCTATCGTGGTCCAGGGATAACATGGGGTAACTAACTAACATGGTCACAAACCATACCTTTTACGCCATTTTAAAACTATTTCCACTCTTACAATATAATGATTACATTTTAGGTACATTTTTGCCTCATTAATTGTTCCATTAAACATTTTAACTCACAACCAACCCGTAATTAGAACCAATTCTTTAACCACAATATCATTTCATTTCCCATTTTACCTATTTTCATCATTTTATAGACACAATTTTCTTTGGGTTTATATAGATGTAAAATGAATTCTACCTTTCACACCCTACAAACCCATCCCATGTCTACCTATCATGATGCACTCCAATTACATACCTAGTTTACTATAATAATTAATGAATTAGCATCCCCATGCTATTGTTTCCATGAGAAAAATATCATGGAATAGACACATCATATAACAAGTGAGTCATTAAATGGTTAAATATCATCAAATGTAACAATGAACAATAAGAATAACAAGTCCCACCATATGTGAATTGGTTACCTACCTCATACATGGGATAGATAATCTATTGAATGAGCTCATTAACAATTCTTGACACTTTCCTAACCCCTGGTCTATAATCCCAAAGTATTAATCCATCAAAAAGACCTGCTCTGATACCAAATTGTAACATCCCCATCCTAGAAGCCATTAAATGGTGCTTTAGTTTGGTTTACCATATGAACTCATGAATTCCTTCCCACATGTCAGAGGTTACCAACTAACTGTAAGGGTCCAAATAGGTCACATGGGGAGACAATAGAAAATTTACCTGAGTAATCAACATTATAAAATAAATAGAATCGTGGAAATAATGTGTAATAACCAATATACATGAATAAAAGACCATAACCTAAAACTGGTCATAGACCACATCCAATAGTATGTATGTCATGTATTGTTAAAAAGTTACAAATTGAACAAAACTCAAAATAAGGAAAAACAAAAGATTTCCCAAATCTGATCGTTGTCAGAGACTAAAACCTCATCCATGCACATCCAAATCTCAACTCAACTCCCAAGAAAAAGACCTTTCCCCTTTCCTGACTTGCAAGTATGATGTCTTCTCCGGAACCTAATGGCGACCCGATTAGGGTGTGAGTATAACACAATAGGACACCAACACTATTACCTAATAATTATATAGTAAACATATCATGCATGAAATTTCTATGTAAATACATTGTAAATAATGATAACTTGGGTGTAATTAATTAACAAGGATCACTTAAATATTTTTTAGCATTATCCCCAATTTCAATATTTATAACATATTCATTACTTTGTTAATATTTATCATTCTATAAATGGGTTATAAATATTTAACAATATCAATTCATAGGGTAAATAAATTTGCTTCTTATACTGACTAGATATTATCAAATCATCACATATATAAAATAATCACCTTGGAGCCTCGGTCTGGGTAGTCTCATTAAATAAAACCATTTGGGCAATAGAACTACATCCTCATCCCTAATTTATTCATTGTGGGGTGGAGTTTAGAGACTTAGTCTTACTCAACTTGTTGGTGTAGAACCTCATGTTAATGCCTCACTATACCAATCTATGTGTACATGCATATATATCCATTCACCACACTTATAACATATCACAACCAAACATAGAAAATACCAATATAAAACATAAACTATTAAAAGAAACATGGAAATTAACATTATGACGTAACCCATTAACACATTTATCCTTTAGAGTGTATATCTATTAGCCCAAATACCATTTCCAATGACTAACTCACTAATAATAATCACTAATTACCCTACATTAACCATTAAACATATCCAATCATTCAATTTTGTTAATTCGAAAACCAAATTCATAATTTCCTATTTATTACCCAATTATTCATTTTAAGTGGAATTCATATTTCATTTGGCATATTAAGATTAATCCCATTTAAACCATCATAATTTCCTTCAAAACAATACATTATACATTCTCTATATCTAAGCATAAAAACACATATTTCCTTATTAGTCACCAAATTAATAATTTAACATGTTCTTATTGGTCTATACATAAACTTAAGACGATTTCACCTTCTAAATTTATTGTTATCCATGCTCGGGACGGTTTTCACACCCCATAGGTGACCCTAAATTGGTTAAGTCATCCTCCATGAATCCCACATGGATCATGAGGTGTTCAATTTTACATTTTTACACCCATTATATCAATTCTAACTAGTATGACTATGAAAAATATAAGAGAAAAAAGAACGAAACCTTTTATACACAAATCCATATAAAACCCATGAAATATAACATATAGACCACCTACCTTGAATCTGTTGACGAAACCAATCTTAATTAAATCCTTAGATCCCGATCCAGACACCCCCATGATGTTTGAACCAACAATCCAATAAATAGATGGTTTTAATGATTTTAATGAAGATCTCTCAAAATAAAATCCCTAATACAGAAAAGAGAAGAATGGAGAGGAATAGACATACTCATAGTTTTGATCTAGAATAAAAAACACTCTAAATGAACTATAAATGATGTAAATAAATCACTTCTAAGATTTGGGAGACTTGGTTAATCCCTAGGGTTACAAATTATGAAATGTTATAGATATTCGATTACTGTTCTTAAAATCCCATAATAGGAATTTTGTATTTTTTTTCAACATTAACAGGTTTCACAGTTTACCTGCACGGTTTAACGAACCATGCACATACTGTGCGCAAGACACTATACATGGGTAATTTTCTTGCATGGTTTCCTAGTGAGCTTTTTATGGTTTTACAACGATATATAAACCATGCAGAATGCCTCTATCCAAGGATGAATATTTTTTCTGGAAGGGCCATACGGTTTACTTCATTGTGCACCAACCGTTCACCTTGCGTAGTTTGGCCCGATTTCCCCTCCTTTAATTCCGAAAAGCATTGGAACACCAACGATCTTCCTCGTAATCACAAGAAGCATTTAATTAAACAAGAACAAGATATTGAAATCTAAATTTAAATAGTAACATACCTCCACAAAGTTCGAGAACTTACATAAGATATTCCCATTCATATATAATATACATCCCATCACAAAAAAAAATCCAATACATAAAATTTTTATTTCATATTGTACATATTTTACATATATGTATGGATATTTTCATAAAAAATAGAGCATGCATAACATTTTAATTGATGTGTATGGTTTTCCATTAAATAAATATCAATATTAATATAGTATCCCCATACCTAATATATATTTCCCATATAATTATATTCCCCATGGAAAAAATTAATACATAATATATTAAACAATATGTAATATATTTAATAAGTCTAATTCTTATTATAAAATATTATTATCCCACACATTATTTATTTAACATAGCTAAACATTGATAAGTAATATTATTCTCAAATACATAATATATATTATTCAAAGGTAAGGTTTTCTTCATTTGAATATCATCATTTTTAATACATTAAATCAAAAATAATATATTTTTTGTTAGGAAATCATGAAACTTCTTTTATTTCCTTAATACATAAGTTACGTTTCATAGTGAGACCCAATAATTAATAACATCACCCATATATGTAATATATTTAATTATATATATAATATATTTTTGAATTTATAATATATTTCACTTATATATATTATAAATAAAAACTATATATATAATGTGTATATTTTATAGTGATACATAAGGGTATTATCTTTTAAGAAAGAGCATTTGTAATATATTTTATTCCTACATAGAATGTTTTTTAAATATGTAATATTTAATTATATCTGTGAGGATGATTAATTATCTAGACATAGTAACTTTTATATTCATAAGAATTTATAGTAAGGGGGTTTTAAAAACAACATCTAAAAAATAGCTAAATTCTCCAAATCACCGCATTTCAATTCAAGAACATTCCAGATCTCTATAAAGATATAATATGTTGAAAAAAAATGATTACAATACCCTAATATATTATAATTATAGAGACACAATTCCTATAAAAAATTTAAACCCCAGGAACCATTATAAGTTCCCAACACACTGTATCAAACTAAACCCAGACTAGGACACAATTATTGAAGCCGAATTATTTAAATTACATTCCATAAAAATTATATATATACATATATAATAGAAAGTTTTCATATAATTCAAGATATTAATAAAAAATTAAAATAAATTCATACATAGACGAGTCCTAGATTTCAAAAGAAGAATTCCCTTTTTGTTGTTGAGTAAAAATATGTCTCAATGGGTGTTGACCCATATCACATATATAGATTAATGTCACATGAAATATATAAATATATATATTATAATTCACTGTGAGAAATTTTGAATTCTCTCTAATGATTTTCAAATGTATCATTATATCATTAAATGTTTTATGTTTTTATAGATACAAATGTTTTTTTTATCTGATTTTATCTTTCAAGATGCTTCACCATAGAAATCCCTCCTTTTTAAACAATTAAGAATTGAATGACTCCCAAATTCAACCTCTAATAGACCATGGGATTGAAAATAAAACCAAGTATATCCATCACACGTATATGAAGCATCAATATCAATATATCTAGTAAAATGAATAGAATCTGCTAAAAACTTTATATATATACTAAAAAGAAAATTACTCCCATACCAAATCCAACTCAACATATAAATGAAAATGGTTAAATAAAGGACCATTCAAAAACAAACACATCTAATTCACTCTAGCCATAAGGAAAACATCATGACCAATCTCCATTGAGTTTTTCCATCAAAACTACTCATATATACATTACATATGTGATCACTAAGAAGTACATAGGTGTTTTATACATTTGAATAACTCAACATCCATTTGTGAAATATAAGCAAGAAAATAAAATATGTATTTAAATTATAAAATATATAAAGCATGTATTTTGATTTTAATATGTAATTTATAATAGGAAGAATTAAACGTAAATCGCTATTTTCCAATGCATATGTTGAAACTTTTTAGCTTCATAAACAACACGCTTGTATAAATAAATGATGATAATGGAATATTTGATAAAATATATTTCAATAAAGGAGAAGTTACAAAAACATATCACAACTCTTCCTTCCATAGTTATCGACCATACACATAACCAATAAAGAACAATCACATCATAACCATCACTAAATTATCACAAAAAGAAACACATCACAACCACCATTTGGTATACCCATGCTAAAATAAATATATATCACTAAATAGATACATAAATTAAAATTAATCCATATGAGATAGGTATATTGGTACAATTCATAACCTTCAGACATTGTATCATAAATGTAGGTTCAAGTATTATAACATTGATCTATTACAACATGAATACACACACACTGAATCTTATATAATTAAAACTACTATACAAATAAAAAAGCATATCACATTAGGTCAACTTTACATTATAAATAGACTATACAGTCAATAACATGTTCCATTATTAATAATGTATAAATTATATATTATAGAATCAATTACTACCCAAATATTTAAGCACTTAACTATAATCCACCACATAAAGAATTTATTCTATCATAATATTGATAATAATAAAGGTAATAATAAAATAATGGCACCTATAAATGAATAATCAAAAAACTAACTAATAAATGAAACCATAAAATGATATCATAAATAAAATAACATCATTATAACGACTAATTAAATAACCCCTTCAATTTATTACCCAAAAATAAATCATATAAGAAAACATAGATTTCAATAATTGTAACACTCACATCAGCTTTATTCATAGATTTTCATTTTTTATCCATTCAACATTAATTCCAATAGTCACAAACATATCACCTCATTAATAAGGTATTTATAAATAATGTCACTAAAAATCGAATTTAACATAATTTATCTAGAAAGAAACTTTTTATTGACTGAGTTGGAACATTCTAACCTTATTTAATTCAAAAACAAAAAACAAAAACAAAAAGACAACCAAGACAAGATTCCTCAAAAACATAAAATACAAAATGAAATACATCAAACAATTAGGGCCAAGATGGTCATACCTTTTATTCCATGAATGCATCCATATTTAATTTTTGGATTATATGATTGATTCTCATTGAATATATCGAAAATGAAATCTTATTCTATAAAATACTCATCAATATATTAATTCATTTGTTAAAAATCAAGAAAAATAAAATCATATTTTCAATGAAACAATTTATTAATTTCCTAATTAATCCCCATAAAATCTATTTTATTCTTCACTCAGTATATCTACTCTAGAGAAGGATTAAAATTAGAATATTTTTTCAAATTTTATTATTCTAAATTAGCCTAAATTACAATTAATTTAGTGAATTGGGGGTGGTAATGATAATTACTAGACCTGTTTCATTCTAAGACATTGCCTTCCATGTAATGGATTGTTATAATAACCTTGAAAATAGGAAAAATGATATACATCAGGTGTTATTAGGGTTCTTCCAATGTAAATTTTTACTCTTCATGTACCTATCTGTGAATTGCATAGATTTTATTAGAATCCCTCTTTTTTTCAAATTTTCCATGTCATCCATCCTTGTAATTAATGTCTTGGGAAATAATGATTTATTATTATGCAACAAAAAATTCTAGCCTTATGTAGAGGTAAAAATTACCAGGTGTACTACTAAATTAATACCTTTTTGGTTTTATCTTATTATTAATAGCAATATAATGAACTTTCCATAAACACTACAATATAATATTATGTCTAAAATTTCTGAGAATCACTGCCTCATAATACCCCCTCCTGTGATATCCTTATTGTAGGTACAGTTGTAAACTGATCGCTTATGGAACCTTCAACATTTCACCCAAAAAATTTTACACTACCCATTTCTTAAAATAACAATATTTTAATCATATTAATTTTAGGTATACTAATAACAACCTGTTTCTTGGTTCCTTATAGGTTTCATGGTGATTCCTATCAACACATTCCCCCGACTATACAAGATCAATAACTTTTCTATTATCACCCATAAGATAACCCCTATTCTAGTATAGTTCTCATTCATTATCAATACCAAGAAAATAAGGGAAACGGTAGATCAGGGAATGTTCCAAATGATTAAACTATAACTTATTATCTTCAGATGAAATCAAACATGTATCCATTTTATGTTCAAAACCCTGGGAATCTGACCTCGATGATTTAAAGAGGGAAAAATTAGACCAAATTTCCTATATGAAAATATCATTATAAATATACTCTCCAACAATATTAATATTAGGAAAATAAAATATGGATTTTTTAAGGTCAACCTTAGAACACATCAGTTCTCTAGTGGGATAAAAAATTATCTATCTTCAATCAGTTGAATAATATATGGATTTTAAATAATTTTAATAATAGAGGGATTTTGTAATGATATAATGAATAAAAAGGTTTTAAATAATTTGAATTATAGTGGGATTTTAGAATGTTATTCTTAAACATTGATGATGAATCATTATTATTATGTGGAAATGGTCATGGTTCATGTGATGCATGAAAGACTATTTGAGTTGTTTTAAAGGATTCTATTTTAATAACCACAGTCCACATAACCATGAAATAATTAGGTAATCATCTACAAAAAATATAAAATTATTTTTAAAGGATCAATAAGGATTCTATTGCTCAATTATGCATTCAAAATTTTAAATTCAAAAATATTTTAAAAGCATTGACAGAAAATCCACATCAACAAAAATAGGTAACTTTGGAATCCCCATTATTTAATAGTGATTTAGTAAATTATACCCAAGTGATTTTCAGAGAACATGAACCAACTTCCAAATAATAATCAAAATCTATAATCACTCAATAAACTATGATTGGTCAAACATTTTCAATGACATACACACACATCCTCATAAAAATATACAATCCAAATATAAAACTATTGAAATCACAATAGGAAGTAATCCCCCATATCCTAATCTCTAACATATCAAAATCCAACCAATGTCCAAATACACCATCAAAGGGAACGAGAATGTAATAACATAATAGAGACTTCTCTCTTAGGAATAATATAATGACAACCTAACAGACATACTGATTGTAATGATTATATGTCTAATAAAAACATTTCGAACTAACAGGGAAGAACATAACACTTTATATTAAGCAATTACCAAAATAAAACTCAGCCTGTTAACCCTTATCATTATTATAAGCAGATTCAATTAGAGAAAAATTGTTGAATACAAAAATACCAATGGTAAACTACATAAATAATTTCCAAAATATATTATCATTTAACTCAAATTTATATATATTATAATCATGTTATTATTATTAAACTAATTCCCTCTTACACGTATTATTCGACTCAATATAATAAAAGTAACATTAAAATATACATTTAACACATAATCAAAAAAATTGTTATAAAAATTCCCATTGAACAAGTTCATCTATCAATATTATTTATTATCAATTCAAACTACCCTGATCATATATACATAAAATAGATAACACACAATACTATTGTCGCATAAATATATATTTCTCATTTTAACTATAAAACAATGTAAAAAAAGTAATATTATTATTAGAATGAAATTAGATAAAAAATAAAGGAATTATATAAAACATGACATGAAAAAACTAACAATGGAGTAATAAAAAATATAAAGTAACATAAAACATCCCCTTCTCCTAAAACAATACTTATAACATCAAGACAAAGATAATATATTAATACATGGAATTAATTATGTAATAACATAACACCATCACAAAAACTATAAAATTAACACCACGGATGAGAAATGTTAGTTAACATATATCTTCAGAGAGGATGTTAGATTTTCATCCAAGTTGTTGGTTATTAATGGTTACAGTGGATAAAAAAATTCATTTCTTATGTATATCAAGGTAAGGATTATAATTATATAACACCCCAATATTTCATATTACCTTATTTCTTCAAATTAATTCAATAAATTTCACTACACACAACATCGAGTTCAAGCACACCACGACTTAACAAACCAGCCGTGCAAAAGCAGTTATGAATAGTATTAACTGAATTTTGAACTTTGTATAATCCTTATAATTTTACAACACATATTATTAGTTTCTTAGACATAATACAAGAACTAGTTCATTTTTTCAATTAAAGAGAAGTATGTTTCAAAATAATGCACTTTTACTGAATCTTATTGGTGAACCCTTGTTAAATCCAATATATGAAACTTTTATATATTCAATTTTAAAAAATAAAATTCTTCTTTAGAATCGGGACATAATAATTTAGATTCAATAAATTTTTGGTGTTTTTCTGATAAATTTCATATTTGGGTGAATAGTGAATAATACTATATTTTAACTAAAAACAACTTTTTTTATAAAAATAACTTATAGTGTTAAATTATACATTTTAATGGTTTGTAAGTATAAATAGATTATATTTTTACTATTTAATCCAATTATAGTCATTGTAAGTAATTTCACTTTGAAATTGGACATAAACAAGTGTCAATATTTTGATAGTTATTATTTCATAAAAATTACTCCATTTGGTTTTGACAACGAAAATTAATTTTAAATTAATAAATACAACTTCTATGTTTTCAATTTGTTAAAATAGAATTCATTTTTTAATTTGGAATATCAATATTATCTTAGGGTGAATTTTTGGTATTTTTCTGAAAACTTTAAATTTTTGATGAATAGTGAAAAACATTGATTTATAGTTTAAGACCGAATTTATATTTAAATAATTATTTATTTTATTTAAATTTATTTTATGTTATAATAGATACATAATACCTATTTATGTTCAATGTAATTCAATAGAGTCAGTTTATAATAATTTTAGATATATAAAAGTTTTATTGATCTTTTTACTGTCTTTTACCCACCTCCTGGGAGCATTTACAAATTTACATAAAACATAATTTTACCGCTTCTGTGAGTTGAATTTCAAAAATCCGAGAGACACAGTTGATATCAGTATGTAAAATGTGGATCAATAAGATCAAAATAATTTTTGGTGAATAGTAACTTTTTTAATTTTATTTACCACGGTTAAAAGTAAATATGGTAATTATGTTTAAAATGTTATTATTATTACCCTAACACATGTCTTAATTCTATTGGATAAGTATAATTAGACCAAAAACAACCTTAGGATTGAAATATGATCCTTTAGATCCACTTGGATTAGATTAGGATATTTATTATTATTTAATTCCAAGAAGATTTAAAAGTGTTAAATTCAAAGTTTGATAACTAAACCATTTTTAATATAGGGTTAAACATAAGATAAATTCGACTATAAATATTAATTAAAAAGATAAAAATATTTCCTATATAATGGTATTTTATTTATATATTTTAGACATTAAATAATTTAATTTATTTATGGCACAATAATGATGCAGTAATTACCTAATTAATGAAATATTAAAATAATTGATATTATAAATATCCAAATATATGTAATTTGATACTTTTTATGAATTAAAATAATTTTCTAGGTTAATATGACATGTTATGGTTGGTTATATGAATTGTTTTCGAAGTAATAATGCTAGTATAAATTTAGCAAAAAAAATACCAAATACTGTCAAAATTGACATAAAAGCGTTTTTAAAACAAATATTATAATATTAATGGATATAATATTCATAAAAATATAAGGTTAGGCCAAATAAACTTATATAATGATTGGTGTATCATTAAAAAACCACTTGGGGTTCTTTTGAAAGTATATAGTAAGTTTATTAAACATATAATATAAAAATACAAAGAGACATGGTAAATGTTGAACTATTTAACAACGAGTTAAATTTAAATGATAAAGTTAATATAGTGACCCAAACCTATCTAAAACCTATTGGTTGAGTGTTTTTAGACCCATACACGCCTAAAAGTTTTTATAATTGATTTTTTAACCATTATATACCGAAAATTATTTTATTATAAAATAATATTTCCAACTTTTCCTAAGGTTCCCCTTAACCCTCTTATAAAAGCCCACTCCCCCTTCCCTCTAATTCACACCTTCAAAGCCTTTTGGCTCAGACAAACATTACCCAAATACCCTCTCAACTATCCTCCTTTAATCCTAGAGTCCTTCCTTTAGTCATAATTCCATTCTATTGATCCCTTTTGATCAAATCAAAAGGAAGAACACGAAGAAGAGGTAAATATTTCATCACCTCGTTCAAGTTCCATTCTTTTTATGCTTCCAATATCACTGTTGTTTCCATCCTAAAATAGTAAATACAGTATATTCTATATAATTTTATGTTATTATAGACATGGTACAACCATATTCATTATTCTATCCAACCTTTTAATGACATGTCACCATACGTGTGTTTGTAGGGCTTACCGTCTCCACGTCGTGGTGTCATTGTTATTCAATATATTATTATTTGGATGGGTATAATAATGATGTGTAACTGATTTAAATAATAAAAAAAACATGATATTGATTCTGTATATATGATATACCATCCAATTATATATTATTTTAATATCAAAATAATGATATCGTCACTCATGCATATGTACGGATTACCGACTCCAGGAACGTGATGAGATTCATTCCTCATCGTATCCATTCAGGAATAATTTTCATTAGATGATTAAAAATAATGTTTGAATACATAATATCATTCTGAATATTAATAATATACATCCTCTCGATAACAAACATTACTTACATAACGAATCATATAAAGGAAAGCGAATTAGTTAACACCCAAAACGACGATAATACTAAGATATTATTTACAAGGAAATGCTAAAAGATCATATATGATATCATATTAATGTATATGATTCTTGTATAATTTAATTAAATTTATTTCACCATTATTTAGGAGGTTAACCTACCCTCTTACAAGAACAAGTACACTCTAAGGGTTAATTTTCCAATCTCTTCATTATCTGAGGTTGTTTATACGTAATTATCTACTAAGACCTCTTTATCATCCACATCTATGTTTCCCAGAAATGTATTTCAAAATATTCTTACTATTTTATAGACTATGGTATAAAGTCATTTATACCCCTGTTTGACTTTTATAAGATGTTTATAAAGGAATCTTTCTGTCATTTTCCAAACAAGGTCCTTTATAAACTTTTTGACAAAATTAAGGTAAGAATGTTTTTTAACATATACAGTGGGTGCAGAAATTTTCCACCGTTATAACATCGTCGAAACATCCCTTACAAGATTATAAGTATATATTCAAATATAAATGTTTTATTTTATAATTACATGAGTTTTATATGATTTAAAAATAGAAATAGATATTTCTCTAAAAATGTTTTGATTTCATCTATGTCAACATCCTTTGATGGATTTTATGTTTATTTGATGTTGATTTATTATGATAAAAAACATACATATTTTATTGAATGTTTTGTGCTATGTTTGACTGTGGATGTGTTATTTCATACCATTCATAGTTTATGGACAAAGTATTGACATTTCATATGCTATTTTCAATATGAACGTTTATGTTATGTTTAAACCTTTTCATATGAGGAATGCATTGGACATTGTATGTGACGAGTGGAGCCTGATATAGATCCTCGTTGCATCGGTAGGTCTCATTAGACAAACTTGTGTATTGGCAGAAATCCTTGACAAAATCTTATTTTTAGTCTTGGCACAAGGCCTTGACTATGTGGTTATGAAAGTCTGGCATTATGCATTCCATCAGTATGAAAGTGGATATTGATATTCCATGTGATTATTCGACTTGTAGAATATCCATGTGGGTATGTAAATGGCATTATTTTGATTTATATTTTCCATATTATGATTAATTTTATGTTCAAAAGGATTTTGTTTTAGTTCAATTCATTTCTTTAAATGTTTATGCATATTTTTGAATGTTTCTGTAGTATTGTTATCCTTATTAAGCATCTGAGCTCACCCCTTTCTATGTTTTATTTTTCCCAGGATGTGAAAAATTATATTATGACTGACCTACAGGGATAGTCTATGGGATCTCAGTGTTGTCTATGGAAACAATGTTGTTTTAGTTTTCTATTTTATGATATAATGTAATCCTTATGAATGTATCTAGTACTTCCAAGGTTACTAAACTAATCTTTCTTTTGAGACTTGATATTTTGTGATCATGCCAGTGATACATAATAATGCACCAACTCTGGGCTTTTCGGGTCAGGGTGTTACAGTTGGAATCAGAGTATGTTTAGTACAAACCATGGAAACTAGATTTAGATAAACCCTAATTAGAGAACATATCCCTAAGATATACTTTGAGGATTAGTAAAGAAGAACATCCTAAAATTTTGGTATTGTAAAGATTTTGTGAGTTTTCCAAGAAATACAAACCACTCTTGATACGAGCAGGTAGGGGCAACTTTGGCATAGATGTACCTATGGGTAAAACCCGAAAACAACGCTTTGATCTAGACTCGAATGGGAACTAGTACTCGACAATGGGCCTTATTGCACTCTGGGTTAAGACACTCCCGGGGGATATGCTTAGGCTAATTCTCATTTTATTTAAAAACCATTATGAAGGGTTTATGAGTATATACTTCCTCCAAGAAAACATTTTTATGATTATGGATTATATCCATAAACTATTAAATTTACGTTAGGTATTTGACATGTTTGTAATTATTCATTGCAAATCATAAACTGACCGGGTGTATGCCATTGTATAGAAATGGTGCCTAGTAGAAGGAATGTGAACTCTATCAATACATATGATCCAAAGAGTAAGAAGGATCATATCTTTCATGATATTAATCCAACATTATGAAGGGAAATTGTCTCCCATGTATTCTCAACATATGAAGAAATAGTATCATGTGTTAATAAGATAAGTAAAGAATTCTATGAGTCATATGGCTCTGAAGGGAAGTAAGAGAAGAAAAGTATGGAAGAGAGAAAGATGAATAAAGGGAAGAGGGAAAAGAAGGATTTTCTCATATGTGATTACTGTGTAAAGAATCACCTTGGTAAATGCTTGAAGTGAATGGGAGTTTGTTATAAGTGTGGAGAAAAAGGACACCAAATATGTTATTTCAAGGGTAATAATCAAGTTTCAAATGTACAATGCTTCATATGCAAGGATTTGGGACACTACGTGAATCAATGTAAAAATCATCAGAGTATACCCCAAATGCTACTATTGGATAATAATAAAGTTATGATACTACCGATGATGAAGAGGAATGATTAGATTTCTTACGTTGTTATAAAACTATTATGTCATTTTAGTATTGTATTAATGATGTACATGTTATATAAAATATAGGGTATATAAGGATTGTACTATAGTACTATTTCGTTAAGGACTTGAGATAGTGTGGAACCATGAAAAGTGACTCAATAGGAGGTTAAATTTTTGGAAAATATATTGTTGAGAGATAGACAAACCATAATATGGTTCTGATACTGAGGTAGTGATTTTCGAATAATACATTATTGATTTGGATAAATTATATTGGATATTCTTGACTACCTTGAAACTGATTAATGATTTGTATATTCCATCATTGTGGGAGTTTACAACATTTTTGGATAGATGGAGTATATCCAGTATTCTATAAGGAATAAGGAAGCATAAATGAAATCAATGAGGTTTTATGGTAATTTAGGATGTTGAAGTGTTTTAAAAGAATACATGATGAAGGTGTTTACATGTTATTACGTGGAAAAAAGGATCTTCATTGTGTTTCACTTCCTTTAAAATTTTGGACTGCGAGTTTGGACAGAAGTATTTTGGATTTGTCTATTTTGAGATTATTTTTGGATGGCCATAAAAAGGACAACCCATAGGTCAGGCAACAACATGTCGTGTCTAGCAAGGCCGCGAGACTTGAACCCGCAACCGAAGGGCGACGAGGCTGTATCGCCTTCCATTGACCAATGTGAAGTTCTGGATTGAATTATTTAGTTTTTTTAAATGGTCAGGTAGATGAATTATAAATTCATTTTTTTGGAACCATTTACGAATAGGATAAATAGAATATTTTTTAGTTCTATTATATTTTAGAGTGAAAGATGAGTTTGTGGTAGAAATTAGTTAAAGGATGGAACAATACTTATCAAGTATATATTTTTCCCCTTAATTTATGAATAAATTAATTCTTAAACATTAGGTAAGGGATATTAAAACTAAAAAATGTGTTATCCTGATACCTTATGTTTTGTTGAACCAATGATATTTCAAATCATCGTAGATTGATGGGTTTGAGGCCCCCAATTCTACAATTGTTTCTGACTAATGACCTCAATCACTCCCTATAAATATTTACATTTTTCCTCTAATTATGTGTCTGTAATTTCCAAAAATTTTCTCCTAATCGATATCATAATTTTTTGGTGACTTTTTTATTCACATTTTCCTATTATTAAGACTAAATTTTATTAACCCAATTTCTGATGTGGGTTTTCCCACAAAGGTATTTTCTATTTTCAACCATTTCTTTTCGAAGAAAAATTTAAAATTTAGAGGACACAATTTATTGAATTATGGAAGAATGTAACACCCCATGACTTCATAGTACGTTATTTCTTCAAAGTAATTCAATAACTTGCACTACACGCAACATCGAGTTCACAGGCACCACGACTTACCAAACCAGCCGTTCGAAATATGTTATTAATAGTATTAACTTAATTTTGAACATTATATAATCCTTATAATTTTAGAATCCATATTATGAGTTTCTTAGACATAATTTAAGAACTAATTCATTATTTTCAGATAAAAGATGTTTTTTTTCAAAAAAAATGCACTTTTACCACCTTTTAATGGTGAACCCTTGTTAAATCCATTATTTGAAACATTTATATATTCAATTTGACAAAATAAAATTCTTCTTTAGAATCGAAACATAAAAATGTAGTTTCAATAAATTTTTGGTGTTTTTCTGATAACTTTCAAATTTGGGTGAATAGTGAAAAATTCTATATTTTAAATAAAAATAACTTTTTTAATAAAAATAATTTATAGTGTCAAATTATACATTTTAATGGCTTATAAGTATAAATATATTATATTTTTACCATTTAATCCAATTCTAGTCATTGTAAGAAATTTGACTTTGAAATTGGACATAAACAAGTGTCAATATTTTGATAGTTATTATTTCATAAAAAATATGCCATTTGGTTTTGACAACATGAATAAATTTTAAATTAATAAATAAAACTTATATGTTTCGAATTTTGTAAAATAGAATTCATTTTTGAATTAAGAATATCAAAATTAGCTTAAGGTGAATTTTTTATATTTTTCTGAAAACATTCAATTTTTGTTGAATAGTAAAAACATTGAGTTGTACTTTAAAACTGAATTATTATTTAAATAATAATTTATTTTATTTAAATTTATTTTAGGTCAAAATAGATATATAATACCAATATATGTTCAATGTAATTCATTGGAGACAGTTTATAATAATTTTAGATACATAATAATTTTATTGAACTTTTTACCGTCTTTTACCCACCTCCTATGAGCATTTGAAAATTTACATAAAACATAATTTTACTGCTTTTGTGAGTTGAATTTAAAAAATATGAGATACACAGTTCATATAAGTAAGTAATATGTTGTTTAATAAGATGAAAATTATTTTTGGTGAATAATAACTTTTTTCTTTTATTTACCAAGATTAAAAGTAAATGGGGAAATTAAGGGTAAAAATGATATTACTATTACCCTGACACATGTCCTAATTCTATTGTCTAAGTATAATTTGACCAAAAAACACCTTAGGAATAAAATATTATCCTTTAGGTCCACTTGGATTAGATTCCAATATTTATTATTATTTAATTCAAAGAAGAGTTGAAAGTGTTAAATTCAATGTTTAATAACTAAACCATTTTTAATATAGGGTTACACATAAGATAAATTAGACTATAAATATTAAAAAAAATTAAAATATTTCCTAAATAATCGTATTTTATTTATATTTTTAGACCCTAAATAATATAATTTATTTATGACACAATGATGATGCAGTAATTACATAATTAACGAAATATTAAAATAATTGATATTATAAATATCCAAATAAATGTAAATTGAAACTTTTTATGAATTAAACTAATTTTATAGGTTAATATGATATTTTAGGGTTGGGTTGAAAGAAAATATGATGTAATCATGCTGGTATAAATTCAGAAAAAATAAAATACAAAATAGTGTCAAAATTGACAAAAAAGGGTTCTTAAAACAAATATTATATTATTAATTGATATTCTATTTCTAAATATCTATGGTTAGGAAAAGAGACATATATGATTATATTTTTATCATTAATCATCCACTTCAGTTTCTATTGTAAGTATATTGAATGTTTATTAAATATATAATATATAAATACCAAGAGACAAGGTAAATGTCAAACTATTTAACTAAGAGTTAAATATAAAAGATAAAGTTAATATAGTGACCAAAATCTGTCTAAAACCAATTGGTTGAGTGGATTTAGACCCATACCCACATTACCATTTAAATAATACATTTTGGATCCATTAGAAACCGAAAATTATTTTATTATAAAATAATACTTCTAGCTTTTCCTAAGGTGCCCCTCACCCCTCTTATAAAAGCACACTCCCCTTCCCTAAAATTCACACATTAAAAGTCTTTTGTCTTGGATAAAACATGACAAAATACCCTCTCAACTATCCTACCTTTATCATATAGTCCTTCATTTAGTCATAATGCCATCCTAAGGAGCCCTTTTAATCAAATCAAAAGAAAGAACCTAAAAAAGAGGTAAATATTTCATCACCTCTTTCAAGTTCCTTTCTTCTTCCACATCTTCTTTCTTTTTTGTTTCCATTCTAAAATAATAACTCTTGTATATTCTATATATTGTTATGTTATTATAAATATGGTAAAACCATATTCATTATTCTATATATCCTTTGAATTACATGTCACCATATGTGCGTACATACGGTTTTCCATCTCCACGTCGTGGTGTAATTGTTATTCAATACATTATTATTTGGATGGGTATAATAATGATGTGTAAATTATTTAAATAATAAACATAACATGATATTGATTTTTTATATATGATGTACCACCCAATTATATATTATTTTAATTTCAAAAAAATGATATTGTCGCTCGTGCCAACTTACGGATTACCGTCTCCACGAACGCGATGAGATTCATTCCCCATCGTATCCATTCAAGACAAATTTTCATTATATGATTAAAAATAATATTTAAACACTTAATATCATTCTGAATATTAATAGGATACATACTATTCATAAAAAACATTACTTACGTAACAAAGAATATAAAGGAAAACGAATCAGTTAACACCCGAAACGACGACAATACTAAGATATTATTAAAAAAGAAATGTTAAAATATCGTATATGATATCATATTAATGATTACGATTCTGTTATAACATTATAACAATAATTTTACGATTATAAAATAGGTTAACCTACCCTCGACCAAGGAAAAGTACAAGATAAGGGTTAATTTCACAATCACTTTATTATCCAAGGTTGTTTATACATAATTATCTACTGGGACCTCTTTATCATCCAAATCCTTGTTTCTTAAAAATTTATTTAAAAACATTCTTAATATTTTATAGACTATGGGTTAATGTAATTTTTACCCTTTTTTGACTTTTATAATATGTTTATAAAATAATCTTTCAATCATTTTTCAAACAAGGTCCTTTATAACCATTTCGACAAAATTATGGTAATAATGCCTTTTTTAACTTATACAGCAGGTGCGGATATATTCCACCATTATAACATGGTCAAAGCTTCCCTTACAATCTTATAAAAACAATTTCAAATATAAATGTTTTCTTTTATAATAATGTGACTTTTAAATGATTTCAAAATAGAAATTGATATTTCTCTAAAAAGGTTTTGATTTCATCTATGTCGACATCCTTTGATGGATTTTAAGTTTTTTTGAAGTTGATTTATTATGATAAAACAATTCCATATTGTATTGAAGGTTTTGTGATATGTTTGATTATGGATTTGTTATTTCATACCATTCATGGTTTATGGATAATGTATTGTCATTTCGTATGCTATTTTCGATACGAATGTCTATGTTATGTTTAAACCTTTTCATATGAGGAATGAATTGGACATTTTATGTGATGAGTGGAGCCCGATATAGCTCCTCGCTGCATCGGTAGGTCTCATGAGACAAACTAGTGTATTGGAAGAAAGCCTTGACATAATCCTATTTGTAGTCTTGGCACAAGGCCTTGACTATGTGGTTATGATAGTCTGGAATTATGCATTCCATCATTATGAAAGTGGTTGTTGATATTGCATGTGATTATTCGACTAGTAGAATATCCATGTGAGTAATTAAATAGAAATATTTTGATTTATATTTTCCATATTATGATGAAGTTTATGTTGAAAAGGCTTTTCTTTTATTTCTATACATTACCTTAAATGTTTATGCTTATTTATGAAAGATTCCGCTATATTTTTATCCTTTCTGAGCATCTGAGCTCACCCCTTTCAATGTTTTATTTTTCCCAGGATGTAAAGAAGTATATTATGACTGACCTGCAGGGATAGTCTATGGGATCTCAGTGTTGTCTATGGAATCAATGTTTTTGTAGTTTTCCATTTTATGATGTAATGTAAACCTTATGAATGTATCTAGTACTTCCAAAGGCACTAAACTAATTGGACTTTCGGGACTTGATCTTTTGTGATCATACCAATGATACGTAATAAGGAACTTACTCTAGGCTTCTGGGGTCGAGGCATTACAAATTAAATGGATTCATGATGGACAATTTTAAGATGACTAATATTTACGGATCTATTAATTATATTCCAAGAGTCTAATAATAAAAATACATATGGATTTTCAATGGTGATTTAAAATGTGAAAAAGTGGCCTGAGAAAACATATTATTCTAAAATATATAAAAATATTAATGAAATGTCCAACCTAATTAGATCATAATAATCACCTCACTAAGATAACCTATTTGGGAACCACTGAATCCATTATATTCTTCCATTAACCTATGAAAAGTTACTATAGATCCAAAAATCTATAAAAAATAAATATATTTACATATTTAACCCACTTTATAAATGGAACAAAAAATTACAAATGAATATAATTTATAAAAATATATTATATCAAAGGATAAACATCCAAAAAAGTGGGTACATTGAGATCCTTGAAAATAGATTCCCATTGTCCAAAAAAAAAGATCCTAGGTCACCTTTATCTCAAGAGGAATGAAAGAAACTAAGATACTAAAGTGTTGTGGGATATAGTTATAAATAAGTCAAGAACAGTTCATTATTATCTGATACGTTATAATCATGAAAAATAACCCATTTCAAAACAACATGGTGAATCACCCAACTCAACTCCATCATTTATAATGGTGAAAGGAATATTTTTGTGATAATATGTATTAGTAGTATAAGATAGTTATTATCACTATTAAATAACATTATAATTCTAAAAAATTAGGATTAGATCTTTTCCCTCCCCCTCCATCCTAATCAACCGAGACCAAGACCAAAACTAAACCTATGAACTAGGGTGATAGAATCTTCAACATGATAGTAAATGTAAATTTTGAAAACAATATATTCATAGTGACATGCTGATAATCAAGAAAAACTAATATATAAATGGTATTAAACTAAAATCAAATTTGAGCTACATTTCGTGATAGGACCCGCTATGCCACAATAAAAGAGTTTCTACACAAGTGTATATATAATTAAATATAAATTTCTCATTTATATGGGCCCTCCAAATTTCCATTCATTGATTACAATTGATAATACCCCTATCAATTTCAAATCATAGTTAAAGGAAAAAATGAATATTTTATATTCTGTATCAAAAGTATGGAACATACATTTCATTATAAAAATTTGTTACACAATGAACGAATCATTTATATATTTGGTAAACTTCTCTTTTTGACCACAAAGATATGTAATAATTACACCCTCATAAGACTGATACGTAAGGGTCATTTTTCTTAGGGTTACTCCATGAAATAATGTGATATGTAAGGATTAATTAAGTAGATACCATAACTATCATTACCAAACATCTCATAGAAAGTCCAACATAAAAACATACCATCTATTCTATCCAATAAATCATGGTGATGAAATATTGGACACACCACAATTATTTATTTAAATATGAAAAAAAAATATTTTTAAACCCATCCCATACATATTCCATCAATTAAAACGTCTAAAAAATAAAATAATAGTGTAAGGGTTCATGAAATTGTGCGATCATACATTAGATACCTCTTAAAAAATTAGCATCAACAAAAATCTCAATAAAATCTTCAATATAGAGAATCCAAATAAAATAAAGGATTGGGTAACCAAATACTTTAAAAAAAAATTCCCTAAAATGAATCTCAACCTTGATAATACAAAGAAGACAATATATAACAATATAAAGAAAAATAACAATTTGGAGATACCTCAATGAAGGATTGAAAAACTACCAAAACTTTCTAGGACTATATTGGGATATTGATATAAATCACATTAAACCAAACAGATTCCATAAATCAAATATCTATACGATATTACTCTCAAATAGAAATTCAATCACTAGGGAAAACAAAATACATTGCAACAAGATGAAACTAACCACCTAGATTCACAACTGACTTCTTACGTACTAATCTTTTCCCCTCTACTAGTTTTGATTAAAAAAAGTTACCCATTTAAAATAATATATAATAATTTTAAAATCTATTATATCTCATTAAAAACAAATTCAATACATTGTTGAAATTTTAATCAATTTCACTAGTGAGGGGTTCAGTCATTTTAACACAGAACAATGTTCCCACCAATTTTTTATATAAAATATAGTTTTATGATAAAATTAATAATCAAATCTATGTTTTATAAAATATATATTAGGTTTCATAGGAATATAAGTCCCCACTTCCTAAACAACATGTAACTATCAATTCAAGACTGTGATTTTTTTCCAACTATATAAAATTTTTACTAACGATGATCCATCTTAAAAAATGGAAATTTGACAACAATCCTACATCATGGCACCTTTAATTTAATAATTCTAAGGATTAAATCTAGAGAATAACATTTTTGGATATCAATACACGATAATTCTCTGGACTATTTCAATCAGAACCCATGTCACACTTCTCAACATTCGATGGTATTCAGAAAAAATTCTTTGTTGTCATCTATCTATGAAAAAATAAATTCCATCATGTATATTTGAATAACATATACCATGGAACCCCATCCTTGATTGTATGAAAAATATTCTAATAAAATTAATGCAATATTTAATGAAAACATCAATGTTTATGAATATCTCAACTTTAATATTAGTTATATTGGAGAAATAAAATCATGACAGAGGATTGATTCCTTTATTAATCACTTCATTCCTAATAAACCAAATATCAACCACCAAAATATCATAGAAAACCTAATACCTTGCCTCAAAATAACCAAAAATCATGTCATAGTTTTTAAACCCATAAAGGAATTGATATAGTGGATAATATGGAATAAAAATCATAAATTATAGATGTAAAATATATCAACAATCAAAAAACATGGCATCAACTAGATCATATAGGATTATTAAAAACAATGATTAAACTAAGTTAACCCCATTTTCTAATTCCATCAAAAAAATTATTTACCAAAAAACATTTATATGATAAAAAATAGTGGATAAAAAATATTCCACATTTTCCCAAACTTGGCCATCATATAATTCAAACCATAAAAACTTCATACCGAACACATTTATTTATCATCCATACCATTATTCCACCTAAAATATCAACCACAATATAAACAAATCAAATCACACCAAATAAATCAAAAATAACATTATAATACTATATTAAACGTGAAAATTTACATCAAAAATTGAAATAATTAAACATAAAGAGTTAAGAAAACATACCAGTAATATATGTTCTTAAAATGTAAATAATACATGAATTCATAGTAACTCAATTGACGATTTTAACTATCATTGGAGGAAATATTTTTTATGATGTAAGAATTTTATACTTGTTTCTAATGAATTTATAATTATAACATGCTTATAATACCGAAATCAAAATATTTTTTTCTTTTTATTTGTTTTTATTAAATTTACTTCATTATTTTAATTATTCACTTAACTTCCTTATATTTATCTTTCAATAATTGTATTTAATTGAAATATAGAATAATAAACCATCAATATAATTTAATTTCAGCTCTAAAAACTATAACTCTTCCTCATAAACATGGAATAAATAGTAATTGAAATTTATTATATTTTTTATTGTAACACCTGGACCCAAATCCTCATGTTTGATGTGGAATGCTATATAACCTCTTGCGTGCCACCTCCTACACAGGAAGATTCCAACAAGCGGTGAGGATCTCAAGTGGACCATTGGGGAGACTATACCCTCTATGTCAAGTCATAGTACCAATAATCAGCAACTATAACATAAATAATTAGTGTAAAATGAGAAAATGTAAAGATGACATACATATAATGTAACGACCACCAATATGGCAATAAAAACAAAGTAAGAAGTTTAAATGAAACCACACTGTAAATTAAAATTCATCCAAGGAGTGATCTAGTGACAACCTTGGTCTACTTTCAGTCTATGCTCTCTTGGTCATCCATCCACCATAGGTCCCTTAACCTTCATCGGATCTATGGACATGAAATATACAAGTGCAACAAAATTCCCATATAGGTTGTGATTACAAGACTCAGTAGGACACCACCAATGAATCCTAAACCATAAGGAGCTCAATGTTCAACAATAATACTTAGAGATAAATGGATTTATTATACATATTACTTTACCATGGGGTGGTTCTATTTTGTACGCCAAAAATATGAATGAAAGTCTTCGACAATACGTTGATTATTAGAAGCTAATCTAGGTGATAGTGATAAACTGATATCCTTTTCCAAGGATTGATGATCTTTTTGATAAGTTATGAGTAGAATTGTGCTTCTAAAATATTTATCTATGAATGGGTTACCACTTGTTGCAAGTTAGAAAGGATGTTATTATGAAGATATCTTTTCAGAGTAGATATGGTATGTATGAGTATTTTGTAGTTATTCTTAGACTAATGAATGAACCAATTGTGTTCATGGAGCTCATGAAAAAAATATTTCATTCACACTTGGACTCTTTCATCATAGTGTTTTTGGATGATATCCTCATCTACTCTCCATCATCAGAACAACATTCTAGGCAATTATTGATAGTCCTGAGTACATTCTGATCTCACAAACATTACATTGTGATGTCAAAATGTTACTTCTAGATTAAAGAGGAGAGGGTATTTGGGAATGTGGTGTCTGAAACTGGTATACCAGTAAACCCATAGTAGGTTTATGAAATCATATCAATGACACTACCCAAAAACATTTTTAGGATCAGGGGAATCCTAGGTTTATCCAGATATCACAGATGTTTTATCTAGGACTTTTCTCAAATATCAGCACCCATTAAATCTTTTACAAATAAGGGAATAATGTTCTAGTGGTTAGACCAGTGTGAAGAGGCCTTCCTTGAGCTATAGAAAATGTTGATGAATTCTCCATTACTAACACTTCCGGATCATAGGATTGGTAATGAAGTTTTTTTGTGATGCCATAGGAGTTGGTTTGGGAGTAGTAATGATGCAAGGAGAAAAGGTAGTATCCTATAGTTCATTGAAGATACAACCCCACAAGAAGAACGAATATATGCATGACTTGGATGATGTAGTAGTGGTCCACACACTAAAATGATGGAGACATTATATCTTTGGTGAGATATTTATTTTTAACATATATCACAAGATAATTCTGTATATCTTCACTAAGAGGGATCTGAATATAAGACAAAGGCATTAGGTTGAGTATTTATATACTATTGACTTTGTGATAAAATATTCCCCAAGAAAGCTAAAATTCATCATAGATTCTCTTATCCACATGACCCAAGATGAGAAACAACATGGTGGTACATTCTTAGAGAAATAGTGGTGTTTGATGTGCTTGTTAGATGACTGGAGGGTTCATGCTTTCTAAGATCAAGCATCTATGATTTTTTCTCCCAAGAGGATTACATGTTCTATTACAGAAAGTACGAGGATGATTCTAGGTTCATACATGGAGTGTACTATGATAAGAGAATAGCTTTTTGGATGTGACAAGATACCCGGATAGTAGATGGACAACAATGACATGATATTGTCCCATGGAAGAGAAGGTGTTTGTACTTCCACTAGAGAGGAAATGATAATTTTTTATTATACCTCTTGGATGATGGTACATCCTGGTGAAATAATGTAGTACCATCACTCTAGACAACAATTCTGGTGTCCAAGGATGATGGGGGACATTGCATGTTTTTTCTCTTGATGCCTCACCTGTCAGAAGTTGAAGGATGAGCCCCAGCATCCTCAAGGGTTTTTTTAGCAATTTTTGATACCTGTGTGAATGTGGTAGGATATTATTATGGACATTGTCACGAGATTACCCAAGACCCTAAGGATTCATGATGTAGTTTGGGTGATCATCAGTCAGTTAATGAATTCTTCCCACTTCTTACTGTTTAGAGAGACTCACTCAGTGGAGGATTTGGGAAAAAATTATGTCTGGGAGATTGTGCGCTTACAGAGAGTTACCTTGATCATTGTATCTGATAGAGATAGATATATCATGTTGCGCATTTTCCATGGATTGTAGATATCCCCAGTGAATAATCTAATTTTGAGCACGATGTACAATCCCCGACTGACAAATAGTCTGCAGGACTATACTAATATTGAAGGATGTGCTATGACAATGAATGATAGACCTTGGTGGATCATGGTATGATCACATATACTTGATTGGGTTTGTATATTACCATAGTTATGAGGCTTCGATTTAGATTTCAACTTATGAGGGTCTTTATGGGAGGCAATTTCCCTCACTGCTTTGTTGGAATGAAGTGTCAGAGGCAAGAGTTGTTTTCCCTAACATGGTTTAGGATACCTCTGAGAGAGTGCTATTGATATGGAAGATATTTCCCACTAAAAAAAGTAGACAATGATACTATGTTGACCTTATGAGGAGACCCTCAGAGTTTGTTGTAGGAGAGACTAGTTTTTCTTGAGAGTGACTCCACAGTTAAGGCATCAATGTCTGAGGAAGCAGGTCAAGCTAGCACCATGTTTTTTTGACCCTTTGATGTCATCAAGTGGATAGGGGTCATGGAATGTCCTCTAGACCTCCCTTCACAATATCACGACATGCATGAATTTTTCCATGTCTCGAATTTTTAGATGTATATACATCATCCAACACAAGTTATTTATTGTGAGGATGATGATCAAGAGACTACTACCTATTATGATAAGAATATGATATGGATCATGTACCGATGTGAGAAGGTTTTACGAGAAAAGACAGAGCCACTAGTTTGGGTTCAGTGGAATCATGGATTAATATGGGAAGATATTTGGGAAGGTGATTCTAATGTTCCATCTCAGTTGCCTGAATTTTTTGATAAAGACCAATAGAGATTCTTCTCAAGGATGATAATTCGATATTGGTTGAGAAATCTAACATCCTACTTTTTTAAAATAATAATAAAGAAATATTTTGATAAATTATTAATACATTATGTGGAAAAATAATTAATGAGAAAAGAAAATGAAATGTATTAAACCCATTGTAGAATGGTAAAAAAATCCCAGTTAAATCTCTGGAATATTCAATAGATTATTTTCAGATATAGACATTGATTTAGTTTGAGGTTATAAGTCCCACAAAGACTCAAATAAAACATAATAATAATATTTAATAAATTATTTTTAGCATAGTAATGTTATTCAAAAAAATTAAGTAAAACCAAAATAGTGTGTCTTATGATAAAACCAATACCTATATTGAGTTTAGAATGAAATTTTTACCCTAGAAACTGTATACAATTCGATTGTGTTAGGAGTTTTGAGGCCACACATACTAAAATAATTTATTTAATGATTTCTATTAGTTTATTTATGAAAATAAATTATTATATCCTAAAAAGTGTGTTGTAAGAAAATTATGACACCATGATTGGGTCTGGAACAGGGGGTTTACCCTAGGGGGTATAAATTTTATGAGAAATTGAACCTTTAATAACCAAATAATTTAAATTTATTGATTGTTTTTTAAGAAATCAGACATGGGTTTGTGGGCGATGCGCACTATTCATGTGTCTCCCCCAGGAGAATATTTCCTCCTTTGTTGAACACCACTTCTTCCAAGAAGCATCCACATGTGCATTTTGTACCCTATAACATTTATTAAATGTTATTAGGGATGAATTAAAACTATCCTAAATCAAAATTAGTTGAAACATACCTAAAAACATTAGGATTGATTTTGGTTTCTTGAAGAAACACAGTTTTAGTTTCCTATATAAACAACTCAAAATATAGTGTTTAGTGTTGAATCCAGTGGACGAAAAAATACATTGGGTGTCCTTTAGTTTAGGAATAAGAATCCACACCCCTTCTATCTTCAGGAAGAGTGGCTCCAGAACCCTCCTGCAGCATGACCTACAACAGGCATGAGGTGATTTCTTCCTGACCGTTATTTTTAATTTTATTTAACTGTTAACTTTTATTATTTTAATTTTACTTAATTATTTGATAATTAATTTCTATTCACTTTTATTTTCTCTATTTTAACGTAACATAAAATTTGGAATATTTTGAACTAAAATGGTTTATTTTAAAATTAATAGTATAAAACTAGAATAATATAGTGTTTATTAAGATAAAGAGAAAAGAAAATACTAATAGTAATAATATAAATTTAACATATGAAAATTTTCATATTACTATATATATATAATTCCATTGTGATAAATTTTTTATATACTTTATCAAAAGATATAATACAAATATGAAATGATAATTTCTGAAAATTTCTATTATTTGATTATAAATGGGTTTATGAATTGATTAATCTATAAATATCCCATATTATCAAAAAGATAATTTCATGAAATTATCAATTCTAATTTTGAGTGAATTATCATCCAATGGTTATATTAATTTATTAAATTATAATTTAAATGATTCAATGGATATTAAATTTATCACTTTTGGTGATGAATTTAAAATTTGGAAATCATAATTATTATCACTTTTTAATTATCCAAGAATGCTAATTATCATTTCATATAATATTAGAAATGATAATGTAAATATCTAACATATCACTGCACGTGATAAAATTAAATTAAAATTCTTGATTAAAAATTTCTTGTTTATTTTAAAAGGGAAATGTGATAAATAAAATTTACAAGTGCATGTGATAAATTTAATGAAAATTCGATAATTATTCATGAGAGAGAAGGTATTATCACATGTGAACTTTTACTTCATTGAAATAAAAATTAATGTTAACATTCTCAGAGAACCATTGACATAACTCATGCACCAATGTTCCCACAACATAAGACTTTGATGTATCACCCAGACATCATAAAAACTACGATAGGTTTTCCAAATATTAATGAAAGAAGTTCCTTAACCTTATTTACATGTTTACAAATGATTTCTATTAATATGAATTTATAGAGACATGTTTAATGATAATTATACATAGTTAATGCATGTGGGTATGTGTGTTTCCCCATAAACTCTATATTACACTTGATTCCATGAGTACTTGTAGCTGTTTATTCATATTATTGTGGGATTATGTGTACATTGTGTTCTACTTTACTCATGATGATGTGTTATTATTGCATATATATATATATATCCTTCTAGGATATGAATATCTTTTGGTTTTGTTCTTGGATCCAGGATAGGCGGATAGTCAACTTGCATTATCCTTTAGATGAGGGATGCACATGACTGCAGATGATGGTTTGATCCATAGGGTATGAAAGTCAAGATTCCTAGGGTATTCTATGTAGTGGACCACTGTGACATGTGTTATATGTTTTAGGAGGGATTTCCATGACTGAATATGAGGGTCCAATACAAGAGGAATACACACGATGACTCAATGAGATGCAGTTAATGAAGAGGGGACACTAATTAGCTCTTGATCCCTGGTATGTTATTTGAAGGTGTGCATCAATAACTAATGGAAAATGATTAAATCTCAGTCCTCAGTTTTCCAACTAGAAGATTAAAGGATGTTTATTAGATCTCATTTACGTTTCACACACAGTGTACATACCTTATTTCATAGCATTTATACTATGCCACATGATAATCATGAGAAACATGATTCATTATCCTAGTGTCTAATTGGTGATTATTCTAACAGCTTTGTTATCTATCTGGAATACAGCTAAATCAGGTATGTCTATGGGTTGTGGTATCATGGTTAGCGCACACCCACTCAATTTATGATTGTGTGTATAATATAAATTATTTATTATAAAATACACTTTTATTTTGAGAACAGCAGGTTTAGGATGCCTTGTTGGTGTCCTACTGATTTCTATACCCACACCCTACATGATAATTTGGGTGCTCTTGTAGATTTATTGAACATAGATCTGGTGAAGGGTAAGGGCCCTATGGCAGATGGATGAGAAGTTGAGCTTGGAGTGGAGACAGACATGTAATGGTATTAGAGCACTCCATGGAGGATTGTTTATTTACTTTCTAGTTTTCTTTATACTACTCAGTTGGTTTTTCTTGCCACATTGGGGGATGTTACATTATATGAATGTCATATTTTAATTTCCTCATTTTACTCTTATTATTTATATTGTTTTTTTATTATTGATCATGTGACTTGATATAGAGGGTATAGTCTCCCCAATGTTACAATTGAGACCATCAATGCTAGTCAATAGCCTCTTGCATACGGAGAGGTGCACATGAGGTCGTCTAGTATTTCGGCTCAGACCCAGTGATTCAGGTTGGGATGTTAAAAACTTTAAATAGAGTGGGGTTGTCACTAATGCTTCTAAAATAGAAAAGATTAACATTTCTATTGTGATTGACCCAATTTGGCTCCAGTCTGGTCCAACTATGGCTAATCCTAGCTCCCACTCCCGAATAATTAGCAACTTTTCTACCTTTAGTGAAAAAAGATACATGTTTTCCATTGAAATCAATGTGATCTAAGAAACTAGTCTTGTAGTCCATGCCGAGAATCATGTTAAAAGTCATCATGTCCATAATCATGAATTCCCATAAATGTCCATATCTGGAAACAACTAGTGGACACTCTGGGTATCGATGAATATGTTACACTATTATAACCAAAGGCATATCAAGTGAGAATATTAGAGATGAAAACATTACTAGTAAGTCATGTACAACAACTACTTGTGTTGATAAAAAATAATGGGAAGCACTGGTGTCAAATAAGGATATAGATAAAATAGAGGTGATCAGAACAAGTCCGATAATAGTTGATGGTCCCTCTACCCCGTCTACTTGAGTCTTATACAAAGCATATATGAAACCATCCTCATCTCCTCTTCTATGTCCTTAAGGTGCACGAATAGTCTGAGTCATTTAATGGATACCCAAACAGTTCTCCCTTTTTTTACATTTCCATTGTGGAAATATAGATTCTCATTTATATAGAAAAACTATTGGAGATGTCCCTTATTCCAGTACTTCTGAAACATATTTTAGGTTCTATAAAAAACCTCTAAAATTTTCTAACCATTCCACAGTTTAAACAATGTAAAGTTTCTACTGAATTTGTTCATTAAACCAAACTCTACTCTGCCTATATGATGGTGCTCTGATTCATGTATCTATTCTCCCACTTATTATTAATAGAAGTAAATTTCATATCACTGACAGGCATCTTGGTCGTTGGACCATTATGAGGTGAGTGTATGCTCAATACTACATCCTCCTCTGGTCTCATTTCAATGTTTAGGGCCTTTCAGAAGACCTATGTGTATGTCATGAAATCAAAACCCCGAACCTGATGTATGCTCTCATGTTGAAGTCTTATATCAATCTTTTGAGCCTTTTCTGAATCAATTACATCTAATAATTTAGAAAATCAAATTAATTCAATAAAATAAGTATAATAATCAAAGATAGTCATGGAACTCTATCGCCCCTCAATGAATTTATGGGCATGGTCTAGCTTTTTCATGTTTGGAAAATACTCCTCGAGTAATAGATCTTTTATATTCATCCAAGTAAGACCCTCTCATCTTTAAAATTGGCTCATAACATTCCACCATCTCATAGTTTGTCCATGCAACATAATGGTTTCTAGGATTATGTGTCCTTCCTCGGGAGTTTTGACCAGCATAAAGATCTTCTCAAAAAAGTCCAGGTAGTCCTCAACATCTTATGGCACACCAGTTCCATGGAATGGTGGAGAGTGATAAAGTTGAAAATCCCAATAATGGTCAGTCATGGTCCTCTATGCAAGTCCATTCTAGGAAGGAACTAATCAGAAAATTCTTGACTAAACAATCCATACAACATGAATCTATTTTGTTGGTATATATAGGTGAATGCTAGGGAACATCCACATATACCACTAGTGATGAATCCTTGACTACCATAGCTGGAGGTCCCATCTCACATCTCTGAGGTGGAATCTCTGCAAAATAAGAAACATTAGGGACATGAACAAATCCTAACTAGTCTATGGGATCACACAAAGTTCTCTTAAATAGTCTATGGGTTTAAATAATGATTTTTTTTCTGTGAGTCTACCCTTATCCCAAGGTATACCCCAATAACACTAACCCTTTTCACTACCCCTATAATTTAGTCACAATTATATACATATACTAATAAAACAACTTGCTCTATTCAATAAATTAATACCCAAAAAAGATATACATACAACTATCCTGAACATATAGCGAAAGAAAGGAATTTAATTGATGAACTACAATGAAGCATGACAAAAGTTATATATATGGAATGTGTAGCTACATTCCTATTCATAATTCATGGTCATACTTGAAATATTATAAATCATATATAACATCATGTTCATCACCCAAGGTGAATTTACTCAACGTTAAAGAAAACCAAACATTCCCATTTAATGGTAACTCGGTGGTCCAACATGTACTGCTATCCAGCCACTAACATAGTTTCCCCTACTCAAGACTCAAACATCTTAGATCCTAACTAACCTATCACAACCCCAAACAAAGAGAATAAACTAGTTAGTAATAATCTTCCTTTGAGACCATTTTGTAACATCTAGAGACAAATTACCGGGAACAATATGAAATTCCAGATGACCTCATGAGTGACTCAATGTGCCCAAGAGGTTGCTAACTAGTAGTGAGGGTCTAAATTGGAAGATTTGGGAGACTATGCATATTTTAATGATTCATATGACCAATAATCTACCACAAAAATATAAACAATCAATGTAAAATGAAAAAAAATAAATATGAAATGAATATAATGTAATGACTTCCAAAGAGGAATGTAAAACCAAGTAAACTATATAATGAACACTAGAACGTAAATGAACAATCTTCCACATAGTGCCCCAGTGCCTATCTTAGTCCACTTTCTCTCCATGATCTAGTGCTCAGATATCTTCCATAGGCCCCGTAACCTTCACTGAATCTCTTTCCACGAAATCTACAAGTGCACCAAAATGACCATGTATGTTGTGAGTACAAGACTTCATAATACACCACCAATGTGCCCTAAACCTTATGTGATCAAAAAAAATTATTCCATAATAAATAATTTGAATTAAACACACAATCTAAAACCAAGAAGTTGTGTGATAACCAAGGTTCCAAAACCCTCGGCAGTACCTACTTCAACTCTATGTCGGATGGATAACCAATGTATTATATGAATCAATAATTCTCCACGAAGATAATAAATCATGTTTACAAGTATTGTCATGTGACATGGTATCAATGCTCTGAAATAAGGTATCTATTATGTGTTTGAAAGGGTAATGAGATCTAATCATTTTACATTAATTGTTGAGTTGACATATTATAAGGACCCGACCTTAAAACTTACATAATATTGAATTAAATGAATAATTCACATTGAAGATCTTTTTAGTTTTAGAGTTATATAGAATTAAGACATAACTATTACATCTCAAAAGATTACAAAGTAGACACTTCTACACAGTTTCCATTTTTTTTACAAAACATGAACTCTTGAAAAAAATAGTCATGTCTAGTTCCATGTTTAAGACAACATGAATTTTCCATGATCCCATCCATAACCCTATTCCACATTATGTCCTATGAAATTTTTTTCAAAAACTTGGGATGAGCATAAAAATCTCAATAAGGCTTACAAAACGAAGGAAAGAAATTAATTTTTCAAAAAAAATTAACCATGAATTCTTTAACATAAGTAATACTTTTCACCTTTATGAAGTATTAAATACTCTTCACTAAATAAAAGATCATTACTTACAATTTTTGTAACCAAAAGATTACCATAAAACCCATATAAATAACAAATAACATATTAAGGTATCTTGGGACATAAACATACTTAAATGGAATAACCATACGGTCGACTTCCAGACATATCACCAAATTGAATAGCCATACAGCTGACTTCTATACCCAATGCATTGGAGGTTATAATGTAACCACCCGTCCTAGTATTCACGGCACCACCCATCATTTGGTTTATCACATAACCACCCGTCAAATGTCCAAGTACCAATATAAAATCATAACACATAAAACAATTATAAATGAAAGAAAACATTTCCACATTTCAATCAAAATATATCACTTAAATATATTGACATAAAAAATACATTATCAAGACCATTTTCAATACCAAAATACATAAAATATTTTATGGTATTTATTTACTTTTAAAAACATTACGACTAGTTGAGGAAGCCAAAGATCAAATAATACTCGTGGCGGCGGAAAAGGTCGTTGTCACCTCTTACGTAAAAAGAATGAATAATTTTTTTCGTTTAGTAAAATGCTTTGTAGGAAAATAATTGCTTTGAAAATACGTGGGTTTTTATACAGAGTATAAAAGGAAGTCGTGTATTAAACCAAAATATGCCGCAATGAAAGGAGATTGAGATGAAGTTCCTTACCTCGTGTCCGACTTCACTCGATAATTCTTTAATCTCCTGAAAATTAAACTAAAGTTAATTTCTACTAGATTAAGAACCTTTTTCAAGTTTATTATTCCTTCTTTATCACTTATTACCATGTTATAAAAATTATTTAACCATTTATGTTAATAATGTTCATTTTTTTGATATTTAGTACTTGAGTAAAGAATGGACTACCTATAATTACATGTTGTTCATGTGGTCAAATGTTCATTATATCCAGAATGATATTCATTATTTATATATCATATATATCATATATATCCAGAATATACATGTATTAATAATAGTACATAACACACAGAGGTAAGAAATGAAATTCACCGTTCATGGAGACGGTAAACCGTACGTATGCATGAACGCTACTTTCATATATATTTCTTATTTTAATGGAATTTAAACATAATTATATATAGATATATTATAATTACAGTATAATTTCATATATAATATCATTAACTCTATCCTTTATACATCCCACATAAGTCATTAACGAATCACATCACTTTTAGGGGTGGTAGTCCGCACTTCCTCAAATGAGATTATCGTATTTACCCACTATGGAAACCATAAAGGCATGCTATAAATGGAAATTACAGAAGCATAAAGAAATCATAAACATAATATATATCATATATAGATATAGTTCCATCATAATAGCCACCATGATAGGTGGTAGGAGATAATCGAACAATCATCGTTTCGTGAGGCGTTGGTTTTCCATCCACAGAAACATTATGTTCTTCACACATTAAATGGAGGTGTGTGTATGTGTAGTTTGAATACATCTCATAAAAACATCCTAGTATATTTAGGATACTAGTTTTGTTACAAAAGAATTTAATAAAAATATTTTAGTGGTTGGAGAAGTAAAATAAATGAAAACAATTTAAGAGAAACGGTTACCTTTCATTTGGGTAACTTCCTTTGGTTTGAACAAAAAGGACTTATTGAAGTGCCTTGTGGATAAGGTAAGGCTTCTAGAGGGAGTATAGGGATGTAGGGAGAATAATTGTTCAGAGGCTGGATGAGCCAAATGGCTTGAGAGGTGTGAGTAATTGGTTAGAAGTCGTCTCCTTTTATAAGGGGGAGGAGGGGCTCTTTAGGAAAGTGTGAAACTATTATTTTATTATAAACCTATATTCGGCTTCAAAAGGTCCAAAAATCATCAAAGATGAAGATAAGATGACTCATGGTCGAAATAAAATCATCCAATCAGAATTGGACATGTTTTGGATGATATTTTAATCATTATAATCTTAGTTATTTAAATCATCTATTAATGAGGTAAATACTTCATCATTATTGTGTCATAAATAATTTAATTTATATGATGTCTAAAAATTATAAAAAAATACCATCATGTAGGAAATCGTTTTAGATTTCAAATGAATATTTATAGTCAAAAAAGATAATTTATATAACGCTTTATAAAAATTAATTACTAAAATATTTTTGTTAATGTCTATTTTGTCTTCACATTAAATTAATTAATCCAAATTGTCATTATCACTACCAAGTTGATCAATGGGGTCCCAAAATCAACCCAAGGATTCCCATGATCAGCCACTACTCATCCAATAAGGTCAGGAAAGTGTTAAGGTAATTTTGAGTTATTATAATATTCTTTTAACCTTGAATTACTCTATTTACCTTTAAATGCGGTAAATAAATGTCAAAAGTTACTATTCAACAAAAAATTATTTTCATCTTAATGAACCATATTTTACTTCTTGATAACAACCATGTATGTTGGATTTTTGAAATTCAATTCATAGAAGTGGTAAAATTTCATTTAAATGAAAAAGTCAATTTTTTAACTGCGACTAAGCGATTTCACTATTCATCAAAAATTGATGTTTTTCAGAAAAAATACCAAAATTCATCCTAAGCTGTATTTTATATTCCAAATTAAAAAATGATGTCTATTTTTAAAAATTAAAAACATAGAAGTTTCATTAATTAATTTTAAAATTAATTCATGTTGTTAAAACAAATAGCATGTTTTTAAAAACAATAACTATCAAATGATTGATACTTGTTTATGTCCAATTTAAAAGTGAAATTAATTACAATGACCAACATTGGATGAAATAGTAAACATATATTTTAAGTTTAATTTAAAACCATTTAAAAATATAATCTAACCATATAAATAAATTATATTAAAAGGCACTTTGGAATTAAAATACAATATTTTTCACTATTCATTAAAAATGAACTTTATAGGAAAAATTACAAAAAATTACACAAATTAAATTTTGATATCCCCATTCTAAAGAAGTATT
Organism: Viscum album; assembly: GCA_963277665.1. NCBI lineage: Eukaryota > Viridiplantae > Streptophyta > Magnoliopsida > Santalales > Viscaceae > Viscum > Viscum album. Next base: position 854,573,981 of record OY728160.1, read on the forward strand.
TTATTTGGTCATATAGAATGTATTAAAGTTTCCAAACTATATTTAAAAAGGGTTTTCCATTAAAAGGCGATAAATTGGCCTTTAAATGTAAATTATTCTTAAAATTAGATTCATTCACATTTATAGAATCTAAATTTTATTGGATAAATGTAAATACATTTAAAAAACATGTATAATAATATTGTAGTTAGTTTCATTCATTCCTGCCAATACAAAGACTAGGAGTTAACTACCATTTAAAATAATAATATTATATCATTAGTGTGCAATTTAATATTCCAAAGAAACATGTTGTTGCGTATCAGATGCGCTATCGAACAAAGAAACCACTTTAAAGTAAAATTAATATTTAATTAACAAATATTAATAAATATGAAATATGTCGTATTCTTCATTTACCTGGGATGTTACACATATTGAGGACTGAGAGATAATCATCATCCCTTAGTCATTGAAACACACTATCAAGTTTCATAATAAGGAATGAGATATAATCAACATCCCCTCTTCATTAAGTGCATCCAAAGGTAGCATCGTGTGCCTTTTCCATGTATTTTACCCTAATCATAAATCATTTAAATACTTCCTCAAAATGATAACAAAGGTTGTGGTGGTACAATAAATGATGTCCCCTAGGTATTGTGATGTACCAAGCCCATGCATCAGTCCCTCATCATCAGTCATGTGTATTCCCCATATAAAGAATAATTCAAGTTTGTAGTCCACCATTCTTGGCTCCAAGAACAAAACAACAAGGTACAAATAGAATGGGATGATATATATATATATATATATATATATTCAAGAATAACACAAGATCACAAGTAAAGTATCACACAATTTACACATAATCACACAACAATATCAATAAACACCTATGAGTACACGTGAAATCAAGTGTAATGTAGAGTTTTTCAGGATACACACATACCCACATTAATTCACTATCTAACATGGTCATTAATTGTTTTTGTCAAAATAAATTTAATGGGAATAATTTTTAATCAATACTAAAATTTTAAGGAACTTCCAACCATAACAGTTGGAAAAACTCTCATTGTTTTTCTAACGCCGGGGTGAAACATCAAAGTCTCGAGCTGTTGGAATGTCGACTCTTGAGGTATGTCAAATGTTTTACTAGAATAAAATAATTTATTTTTATTTCCAAAAAATAAAACATCACATGGGATAATTTCTTCTCTCTACTGAATAATTCCCTTGGTATGTCAATGGATTTAATCAATTTCTTAACACCCTTATTCCAGGAAGCTTCCACTTTTGAATTTTTGATTCGATTAAATTCATTAGATGTTATTAGGGGATAATTAAACCACTCCTAAATAATAATAAATTTAAAGGGACCTAAAAAAATAAGGATTTATTTAAGGATCTGGAGGAAACGTGGTTTTAGTTTCCTATATAAAAAACCCTAAATCATAGTGTTTTGTATTGAATGTAGTAAATTGAAATTGATACCAAGTTCCCTTTGGATTAGGTAAGTGAATTAACACTCCTTCTATCTTCGAATCAAGCATCATTGAACCCTCCTGTAGCGTGACCTGCATTGTGCATGAGGTGAGTTCTTCCTTATAGTTATCTTTCATTCTATTTAATTGTTAACTTTTATTATTTTTATTTTATTTATTTATTTGATTATTATATTCTCTTCTATTTCAATTTAACAATTTTAATTCAAATTAAATTCTAAAAAGCTTAGAATTAAAATAATTTATGTTAAAATATAATATAAATTAATAATCAAGAAATTAAATTAAAAAAATAAAGTTATTAATTAAATAAAATGAAAAAAGAGTGAGGAGGAACTCACTTCACGCATGCTACAAGTTATGCCACAGGAGTTTTCGGGAGCTTCTCGATTCGAAGATGGATGGAGTGTGGATTCACTTGCCCCACCCAAATACTCTTGTTGTCATCTGTAGTCGATTAGATTCAAAACCAAACAAAATGACTTTGGTTGTTTATATAGGAAACAAAAACCACATTTCCTCAAGAACCCTAAATCAATCCCCGCGTTTTTAGGTCTGTTTTAAACGATTTTTATTTAGTATTGGTTTAATTCACCCCTAATTACATTTAATGAATTTAATGAGGTCAAATATGATCATGTGGAAGCTTCTTAGAAGAAGTGGGGTTCAACAATGGAGTAAAAATCATCCTGGGGGAGACACGTGAACAATGCACGTCACCCCCATATCCTATTTTTTTAATAATCAATAAATTTAAATTAAAAGGTATTTAAAGGGTCAATTGTGAAAATAACAAATACCCCCATAGTAAACCCATCATTTTTGACCAAATGATGTCTTGGAATTTTCATGTAAAGCACTGTTTGTGAGATATTAATTTTTTTTCATAAATAAACTTATAAAAATTGTTAAATAAGTTATTTTAGTGAGAGAGGACTCTAAACTCTCATCTTCCTCCAATGTTATACTCCTTATATGGTAAGAAACACATGAAAGACTCAACGGTGGTCTCATTTTTAAAACACAATGAATTATTTTGGAGTTGTTTAATTATTTTGAATAAATTTACCACGCCTAATATAATATATAGAATATTTTTAATCTATTTTCCCTGAGGCTTTTAGGGCCTCAGAAACTCACACTAACTTTGTGTATAACCTTGAAAATATTCGATTGAATATTCAAGAGTGTTAACTATAATTGTTTACCCTTTCGTGAGGAGTTTAAAATATTTCCTGATTTTTTCACTCATAAATAATTTTTTCCACATATTTAATTAGTAATTAAACAAAATAGGGATTTATTGTTATTGTAAAAATAATAGGTATTTTAAATGAATGAATTCATAGAACATCATAAAAATAATTTAACCATTTTATAATTCTTCTATACAAAGAATAATCTCCTATTTTAATTTTCATTGAATCATTAATTGGGAATCATTAGTTCATTTTAGTTAAAATATATATTTGGAATGCTTCATAAGATTTCATTAAGTCGCACATATGAAGTATAATGGATTCATAACTCAAAAATGAGAACAAATTATATCTTATAGTATATTATATAAACATTAAATACAAATAACATCCTAAATTATCATTTCAACATAACACATGGAGTAACAATTAAACATAAGATATGTTGGAATGTAAAACGTTATACTAAAAAAATTCAACATTTCTAACATAATATATATTTAATCATTATGGTAATATTTGATAAATAATTAATTGAGGAAAATTATTCAACACAATGACAATATTTCATACCTGATTGATAATATATAACCACATACATTCATATAACTCATATTAATTTAAAATAACACATTCAATTCCATACATGATCTTTTAGGTTTTATAATTTTTATTCCCTAATCACTAAATTATAAAACTAAATATGGAATGTTTCTAAAAATGAATTAAACAACATATGTGTTCATAACTATAAAATAAAGAAAATTTAATGTATATTGTATAAATTTATAAAAAATGAAAATATTTTAATTATAAATACTATAAAAGAACAACATTATTAGTGTAAATAAACACACAAAACATAATAAAAATTTGAAATTTTATATTACATGAGATTTGACATAATGACCTGTGAACACTTCCAAAATTTTAATATAATTTATTATTGTATTTTCAAATAGAAGTTGTAAGTTGGTTGTCATGGTCCTTGGATTATATCAGTGGGACCACAATTCTTGTTTCCTTTCTTGTATCTATTTTATATTAAGTTTTATAGAACCATTGACTAAGTGAAAAAATATATTTTTTTTCTAGAAATATTATCACAGGTAAAATAGGTCTAATTAATTGATATTGTTTCTCTACCAAACCCATGAATGTGTCAATTTTACCAAATAGAACACTCCACCCAATATATTGTCCAGAAGTTATAATACAACAGTACTTGAAAATAAATCTATATCCAAGGTCAATGATCATGGTTATAAACATTATCACTGTGGAAACTAATTATAGGAATTATCATTCGACCAATGGTGTTTTTAGGGCATTTATATCCCTCAAGGTTATAATCATACTTATCAATTGTGGAAACTAACCATGACTATATGATTGTCTATGAGCCTAGGTCAATGTCACCACCCTATAGAAACTAATAGAGGTTCATGGTTATGTCATAGTCTACATGGGGGAGATTTATCTATAGAAATGATATATGTGTCTATATAGGTATTTTAATAGATAACATACTACTGGGGAATAAAATCCTGTCTCATGCATTTAATTTGAAAACCTATCCTACTAGGATAAATCAATTTTCTAAATATTCATATAAATGAAAACATATATATAATACTTTTTAAATATATTTATTGATTATTATTAAATAATTAATATTTTTATCACATTGTTGAAGTGTATATCCATGTTTGACTATTGAAATAGGGTTATAGTGGGAGACATATACCCAAAAACCAATATAACATAGCCAATATGCTATATTTATTATAATTTATAGCTACAGTAAAATTTGAACGCGGATATTTGGTAATTCTATAAAAATAGACATCTTTGACCATAGAAATATTGTATATTTTCTAGGAGTTATATAAATGGTCGTACATGTCCATGGATGTTGTATTAGGGTGGGTGGATTATTGCCCAAGCATTATAGGAATGTGCATCTAGGATCTATTTTTGAAATTATCTTACTAAATTCATACAAGCCTTTGGATATAGCCTCTTTATCAAGTAATTTCCTTTGGAAACTACCTTTCACTTCATATTCTCTAAAAAAATGTATCATATATCCATGATACAATATGACTATTGGTATATCCTACTTACCATAGTGTAAATATTGTTCTATTCAGTATATAAGGGATATAACATTATTTATATAGGATTATTGATGTTCCCCTACTGTAGTAGGATGATATTATAGTAGATGCACTTTATTAGGAACCATTCCTTACTGAAGCACCCATCTATTGGTATTAAGGATGAATGTGACCCTCAAATCCAACCTATAATATGTCATTATTTGTGACCAGCACTATGTTTATCCATTACACATATGGGAGACATTAACCTCGCTAATCATTGTAAAATAGCGATAAAACCCAATAATATATATATATATATATATTGAATAGAATATTTTTTCCATTCCAAAACAATCTCTACATGTCAATGAATATTATAGAATAAGAAAGACTATAGGAATATTCTTCAAGACTCCATATCCTTAATATCCACTAAACTATCTAGTTAAAATATTCATGAATACTACTTAAGGGAGAGAACTTGTGAGAATTCTAAAGGATCATATTTTAAAAAAAACATCAACCAAGTAAAACAAAGACACAATGATAGAAATGAGTTCAAAAAAATGTAGTATAAACAAAATATTTAGTATAAGGAAGGTCGATATATTTGGAAAAAAATTAATAAATCCACCACCATTAACTACAACACTTTTAACCCCAACCTTTTGTTGATAATATTTTATTATAAAAAATGATGGTGAAAATGTTGAGAAATATGTATTAATAATGGGGATGGTTAGAAAACATACCATCACTCTTTCATAACAATTTATTTTTTAACTGGGTTATCAACAAAGAACAATATAATCTTAATCTCCAACACAAAATTGAGAATATTTATACCAATAAACAAGAATCTCATTGAATTGTACTCAAAAAAATATCATTGTATCCTAAATACATGACTTAACGTTCACCCATTACTATGAGGGATATCTGCACAAGTTATATCCTCAATCCATTAAGTCTCATAAATCGTTGCACGTATCATAACCTATATTAATTATAGACAAATTATATTTGTTGATATATAAATACATCAAACATTTGTACCTAATAAACCATGTAAATATCTAAAACAATATCAGAACAGTCGTCTATTAAATCCTATATATCATATACCCAAAATAATCATGATCCATTATAGAACATGTATAGATGCTCTATTTTTTAAAACATTTCCCCTTATATAGTTACACACATAAATGATAGAATTTATAAATTACATGTGTAATATAATAATATTATAAAAAACCAAAAAAAAGATCATATATATATAAAAAATTAAATATCTAATAATCAGTGCAGCATCACAAGATTATATAATTATAACCACTTCATCTCAACCAATAATTAGAGAATGAAATGAGTTCTTAAGAAAAAAACTGATTTTAGAAAGAAAAAAAAACTAAAATTCATCACCTAACTAGGTTTATTATCACCTTTTGGTTATATATCAATTTATCATTAATTGAAATATTTATTTTCATATTTTCTTATTAAGAAAATATTCATATTGAAATTTCAAAAAAATTATATTAATTTTTTAATTAAATAAAAAAATATCACAAAAGACCATATATTATTTACATCATTCCATAAAATTATAACATTCTCATTAATTATTCATAAAATTTATGAAAACAACAACATTATGAGTAATAATGTTAAACCGTGACTTAACCTCAAAACATTACACACTACATTCAAAGTAAAATATTAACCAAATTTTAATTGATTCCCAAAACATAAAACTAACTTTAATATAATAAATATTCTATCTTATCACCCTAATCTATAAGCTTTACCAAAATATTTGAATAAAAATCCTGAACATATGATTAAAAAAATTACAATAAAAAAAACTAATGGAATCTATAACAAGACAGCTCTTTTTTAGATTAATAATTTATTTATTACATAAAACAAAAATGCATACAACCCAAAAGATCAATAATTTTAGTTTCATTGGTAATTATGGACATAGTATAATATCTTGAACATGGGATACAACAACATTATTAAAAACTACTTTAACAAAATTTTAAAATTCCATGGATTTTAAAACTACATGGGATAACCAGGAAAAAACATAAAAAGTGGTGAGATATATTTCCCAATTAGATAATAAAAATAGAATAAGGTGATATATGTTAGACAAAAGGAATATAAATGGGGTGTAAAAAAGAGAAGGAATCATAAACACGAACAATGATACATGATATATCATGATAATCATAACATGGAAAATGTGGGAACAACTTAAAAAACAGAATCATTAACACAATTCAAGGATAAAACAACTGAGATATCATGGTGGAAAATGTAAGATAAAATAATATGGTTCACACACTCTCCCAATTTGACATATCATGATACTAAAATTATCAATTGCATTGGAGTGCTATCTTAGTGTGTAACGTCTCGGATCCGAGTGTCGCCCAATGATGCCACATGCCTGGTTGGTCACATAACCCCAAGAGAATTTCCCCAAACACTTGAGGCTACCAAATAGTAGTGAGGGACAAGGTATTATAATGGGGAAACTATTATATAATTCTAAGAGCATACAGAGTGGAAAACAAATAGTAAATAGTTTCAGAAGCAGTAATACCAAACCAAAATAAACTGTGGAAGAATGAAATTAAATATAACAGAAGCCACAATATATATGTATAATGCATGGAATTTGTATCTACGAAAACATCCAAATAATTCACAATGAAATAATGAAATATAGAAACTAAATACAAAATAAACAGAAAAATACAGCAACATCGCTAACCTCAACGTGGTCCCATGATCTCTAACTACAACGGAAATCAAGAACATGATGAAGAAGGGTGCTTTCCCTTATCTATACCTATTATTGTATAATATATTTGGGTCCAAAACATGACCCAAATTTGGTGTGAAATGAATCCAAGTATGAAACCACCAAAAGATATGTGCCTAATTGTCAATGAATATGTATAGCATGCAATATGCAGAAATGAAGCAATAAACAAGGAAGTACTCAAAAGTAAACAATCCTATAGTTTTCAATTACATTAATTTATATTTATTATTCATCATTTAATCATGTAATATTATGATCTACCCTAAGCTCTATATCCCTCTACGTAATAGTAACAAATAGACATCTTAGAATACCATCTAACAATCAAGTATGACCATTTACAAGTATGTGCTTTGGATTAGAAGAGTTGTCACAATCATTCAATTATTCAATAATGACCTCTTTGGGAAATTTTTCATAGTATAATCCCAATTTTCTAACATACCGACAATTCATTAAAATAACGACCCTTCGAGAAGCTCTCACGGTTTATCCCCTATGGTCTAACTTAGCACTAAACATTTATAAATGACCACCTGGGTATCTCTCATGATCAATACACATTGATCAATATAGCATCAACAAATTATTAATGGCCACCTTGGAATCACTCACAGTCTAAACCCTTGGGTCGATGACCACCTGGACTCTCTCACAGTCAATACCCCGGGCTCACATAATAGTAAAACCTACATAAGTGACCCTACCTCGGAAAGTTCACATAGTCAAATTCCCCTTGGTCAAAATTTTGCAATGCATATCACAAGAATCTCGTATAATCAGTAACTTTACCCTATCAAATAATGTCATGGAAAAACAGGAAATCCTTATAGGTATTCTAGACCAAAATTACATAAATTATTAAATTATGGAAACACACCCATGGGGTGTCCCATTAACAAGGTATCTATCCTTACGTATAAGAAACAACCATTTATCAATTAATCAAACCATAACAGGTAATAAACGGGGTTATGTTCCAAATCATGGAATATCGCAATCATTGTTATGTGACGCTTTCAACTTATATAATCTAAATATGAACAACGAAAGGAACCAACCACCTAACATGATGTTCTATGATTGATATCTGTAAACATCAATCCTTGAATTGGACTATATTGGTGTAGATCTAAAAAAGGTGATAAACTCTGCACCTTTAATAACATACAAGAGATGAATAATTAAGAAGAAAGACTATAATGGTTTTGATAAATCACTAGTGGGATTCTAACACACCTGATAGTGTTTCAATCAGATCTTATATGGAGAATCAGGAGAGTTTCGAAGTTCGTCAGCCATTTTGTCGCTCTCCTCAACAAACTACAGGAGAAGAAGACATATATAGATATAATACGTGACCCCACTCCGATATATCAATTAAAAATAAAACTACATGGAATGTTCCATAAATGTATATGCCGTGTAGTAGAATTTACCAGCCCATGCCTTAAGTGGTCTACCAGGTCACCACACAGCCATGTACTCGTCCTTTACATGGCCAGTACGTGGCTGTATGTGGAAACTAGGTACACAGCATGTACATAAAAAACCTAATTTATTCCTTTTCCTCCAAAACAACCCCCAAATAATGATCCATATATAAAACGAAGATCTGGGTTCTTACAAAATTTCCTACTTAAATCAATTTCCTTCGAAATTCCCTTCCATGGGTGGTGAAGAATATTATGCGAACAACTCTGGCCACTCTGAGCGCACATCGGCCACCCTCTCCCAAGTCTCGTCTGGTACTCATCCGTAATTCCCTAGAACCCAACCCCAAGGAACATAACAGCCTTGTAGAAACATCATGGTGTGATCTATAATCTGAATAGTGTGCTACTCAAATGATGCATCCACGTAAAACTCAACCTCTTTAGGTTGAAAAACAAGAGATGGATCTGAAAAGTAATGGAGTAGCTGAGAAACACAATAGATGTTGGGCATAACCCGATACCTCTAAGGTAACTACAACAGATAGGTAACCAGCCTGAATCTATCCAAAACCTGAAACATCTCAATATATCTTAGTGAAAGCTTTCCCCTCCTCTTAATCCTAGTGTGTCCCCACCTTAGTTTGACATGTAATAAAACTTCATCTCTGACCTCAAACTCTAGAGGTCATCTCTGACGATCAGCAAAGGATTTCTGGTGAGATTGTTTTGTAACCATCATCCTCTAAATTAACCCCACTTGTTCAGTGGTCTCCTATACAAGATGAGGTCCCAGCATAGCTATCTCTCCTAACTCCAACCAAAATAGGAGTGATTGGCATATTTTACAATACAATGCCTCATAAAGTGACATATGAATCATTTCCGGAATAATATTATTTTTGGTAAACTCTTCTAAGGGTATGTGTCTCTCCCAAGAGCCCTAAAAATCTAGGATGCATTCTCAAAGCATGTCCACCAAAACATAAATAGTATGCTCATAATGAACATCTATCTGGGTATGGTAAGATATACTCAGAAGTACCTGTGCACCCGACACCCTCTATAGCCCCTTCCAGACATTAGAAGAAAATTGGGCATCCCTATCTAAAACGATAGAGTGAATAACACCCTGAGAATGTACAATCTCTTAGAGGTACAACATTCTAAGACCATCATCACTGATGGTTTTATTGATCAGTAGGAAATGTGTAGCCTTCGTGAGTCTTTCAACAACAACCCATACAACCTCATTTCTTCTATGGTAAATTTTTAAACCCATCATGAAATCTATCACAACATCATTCCACTTCCACTCAAGAATTGATAACAGTTCTAATATTCCCATAGGCCGCTGATACTCCACCATCACCTACTAACAGGTGGAACATATCATAACATAACTAGCTACATCCCTCTTCATGCCTAGCCACTAATACTGACGATGTGTACCTTGATACATCTTGTTGACATCAGGATAAACTGCCCATACTAGGGCATAAAAATCTCACAGCATCTCTTTGCACAAGTCTACTAACACCCATACATTTCTATGAAAACGAAGAAACTCATCCTCACCTATGATCCACCCATGAGTAGGGTCCGCATAAAGCATTCTTTCTTATAGGACTAGGCCTTCAAAATAAAGAATTTATCTCATTATCATTTGATGTAGAAGATTGGAGGTAACATATATAGAAGAAAGAAATGTATGAACTATCTATCATGCACCTCTAAATGAAACACAGAGAACCTAAACATAAGATTCCACTTACTACTAGCCTCATGAACTTCTTGTATCTGAGTTCTCCAGCTCGACGCATCAGTCACTACGTTGCCTTTCCCAGGAATGTTGGGAAACTCAAAGTCAAAATACTAAAGGTACTCAACCAACCATCACTGTCTCAAATTCAGTTCAAGCTGAGTAAATATTTACTTGAGGATTTTGTGGTCAGTGTATTCCCCAAAATTCCATCAAAAAAATTTAATGCCTCCAACAGCGAAAATCATTCACAATTGTAGCCAACTGGAGATAGTGTGTTGAGTAATTCCTCTCATTTACTGTCAACTACTAGGACCCGTACACAATGACACCTTCCCCTTGCATAAGAAATTCTCCTAGACCGATACCTAATGCATCACAATAAACAATGTAACTCTTGCCTGACTCTGTAAAAATCAGTACTGGTGCTAAAGTAAATCTCTCTTTCAGCTCCTAAAAGGCTGAATTGCAGGAATCTATCCACAAGTACTTAACACCATTCATAGTCAGGCCCATCAGTAGTTTCATTAATCATGAAATGTCCTGAATAAAGCTTCTATAGTAACTAGCCAGTCCCATAAAACTCTATATGTCAAATATTTTCTTTTCATGCTCTAAGAAATATACTGTTCTCACTTTCTTAGTGTCTATAGATACTCATATCTCGGAGATGACATGACCCATGAAGTAAATCTAGTCCATCCAAAAGTGGAATTTTGAGATCGTAGCATATAATTGAGGATCTATCAATGAAATCAATACGATCTATAGAGGGGTGGCATGGTCATGTTGAGTGTGAGAGTACACCAAGATATTTTCCACTAAAAATATCACAAAATAATTCAAGTAAGGATGCAACACTCAGTTCATCATCAGCCTAAAAACAACTGGTGTGTTCGTGAGAATGAACGGCATAACCAAGTACTCGTATAGACCATACCTGCTCTGAAAGGATATAAGAGGTATATTTGATGGACTAACGTTCAACTAATGATAACAAGATCTCAATTCAATCTTCTAAAATATTCGGGCTCCTCGAAGATGATCAAAGAGATCATCAATCCTCAGCAAGGGATACCGGTTCTTGACCATCTGCTGGTTCAGCTTCGGATAATCCAGACAATGTCTGAGGGTATTGTCTGCCTTTTTCAGAAAAGGACAAAAAATACCAAGGAGAAGTACTAGGTCTAATGAAACCTTTTGCCTAAAACACCTCCAAAATATTCTTGAGATACTATAACCCTGGATTAGCCATCATATACGGAGTAATGGACACCGGTGTCGATCTTAGAACAAGCTCAAAAGAGAAATTTACATCCCTCTCTCTAGGGGTAAACTTGAAAATTCTTCTCGAAACCCAGCTTCTAAATTTTCCACCCCTGGGGGAAAGTCTATCTATGATTTCCCCTAGTCATCTAGATATAAATTATGAATTTATCCGTTAATCCATCCCAACCCATGATTCTAAGGTCCCGCTCTGTTCTCCTAGACATCCCATTCACCCTTGTGTGGAAAAACCCCACCCTTTGGTGAGGTGAAACTCACCCTATAGAGATAATAGTCAACAAAAGGCCTGAAAGGAGACAAACTAGATCATTCTTAGAATGACATTGAAGCATGTAATCTCTCATATATAGAGTTCCCATAATAAGTTATACCAAGAAACCTCAAGAGGTCACTCCTTACACCGACTTACACTAGCCATACTAATTCCCAAAAAGTGTCTAATTTCATGACATCATCAAAAGTAAATATGAAGAGCCCAAGGTTCTCTAAAACAGCAACAGAAATGAATCTATGGGAAGCCCCTGTATCAAAAATAGCATAAGCTAAAACTGAGGAAACTTGAATCGTACCTCTTACCATCGAGGTTCTGGGATCCTACTCATTATAGGTCTGTTCCATCTCAAAAATCTGACTTTTACCGTGGCCATAAGACTCTACCTAGTTACGCTGAGCTGGTCCACCCTACTGCCACTAACAACCTATCGTCTAACTACAATAGTCACAACCACTTCCTCATTCGGACAAAACCCCAATTCCCGAAATAAAGATAAACCGGTGGTCCTAATCATGTATATGGATCCGTAATAGATCCTCTCTCACTTGGTATTGGTTATAAAATCCTAAAAAAAATGATAAATGTGGTCCATCCTACCGCAAGATCGGCACTTGACTTCGTTTTTTAAGCAATGTGGCCTCATATGCCCACTCGTCCCGCACTAGTAACACACTAATTGGTTTCCTAAAGAAACATACCATGAAAGCTCCCTAAAATGCTTCATGTTATCGTTTGAAAGAGTACCAACCATGGATGTTGAACCACCCTAGATCATAGCTCCTAACCCCCACCAGTAAAAAACTATTTTTAACGTCACCATTTTTCATGTCGGTTTTTTAGAACCGACGTCAAAATCTCTAAAAATCGATTTATCAGGTCGGTTATTATATAACCGAAGTGAAAATCCATTTTATTTGATTTTTCATGTCGGTTTTATAATAACCAACATGAAAAATCCATTTTTGTTCATTTTTCATGTCGGTTATTATATAACCGATGTGAATAATCTATTTTCCAGACTTTGTCACGTTAGTTCTAAATAACTGATGTGACAAATTAATTTTCATGAGTTTTTCACGTCGGTTATTTAATAAATAACATGAAAAAGGTTAAAAAAATGCAGTTCATTTCTCAAGCTTCTATTTGATAGGTCACAGAGCTCAAACAGATTTATGGATCAAAAGTTATGAGCATCATAAGTTGATCATCTCTAAACAAAGTCCTAGGGAATGCCAATTTCTGAAGGCCATATCATTTAATCCGTAACTCTGTGTGAGCTTTGTGATGTATCAAATCGAAGCTTGGGAAATGAAATACATGTATTTTAACATTTTACATGTAGGTTATTTAATAACCGACATGAAAAATACCATTTAACATCGGTTATTAAATAACACACGTGAAAAAGCCATGAAAATTGATTTTTCACATCGGTTATTAAATAACCGATGTGAAAAGAGATACATTTTGATTTTTCACATTGGTTATTTTATAACCGACATGATAAAGGTTTAAAAACATGAGGTTCATTTCTCAATATTTGATTTGATAGTTCACAGAGCTCAAATGGAGTTACAGATCAAAAGTTAAGAGCATCAGAAGTTGATCATCTCTAAACAATGTCTTAGGGAAGGCGAATTTATGAAGGCCATAAATTTTAATCTGTATGTCCATTTGAGATCTGTTACCTATCAAATCGATGCTTGGTAAATGAACTAAATTTTTGTTAACATTCTTCATGTCGTTTATTTAAAAACCGATGTGAAAAATACCTTTTAACGTTGGTTATTAAATAACTAACGTGAAAAAGCCTTGAAAATAGATTTTTCACGCCAATTATTTAATAACCGACGTGAAAAATAATTGAAAATTTTAATATCATTTTATGATTGTTAACATAAAATAGACATGAAAGATAACTTTCATATGCCGCCAACCAGAAATTTCAATATTTTACATCGCGGCATTGACATTTCCAATTGCCGCTTAAAATTTTTAATATCGCGCTTTCATCTATCATCTCAATTATATGTTTTCATTATAAATATATCCTAATATAATGATAATTTCTTTAAACCATCATCATTCTTCCTACTAGACTCATTTGATATTCAACCTGAATCAATTATTTCTTCTTTCCGTGATATCGTCAAGGTATTTTTAATTGTTTATCCATAATTTATGGTTTTTTTATTTGTTTTCTTAATTGATATACCATTTAACAATAAATTCTTCCCAACTTCATTGTATTTCCAACTGAACTTGTTTGATCTTCCATGTGAATCCATTATTTCATCTTTTTGCGATCTCGTCAAGGTATTTGTAATTATTTTTCATGATTTATATTTTTTATGAGTAGTATTCTTAATTGATATACGATTTAAGGATTATTATTTTATTATAATGATGTATAATTCTCTATATCATGGTAAAAATACAAATCCTCCTTCGGATTCTTAAATTTCTTCTAATACGAAGCTATAGTTGGCTCATTCTGTCATTCCTTTAAAAAAATATCAACATTCTGATGGTCATAACTTTTGATCTGTAACTATGTTTGAGCTCTACGACCTGTCAAATCAATGATTACAAAATTATCTACAAGATGGTAAATATTTTTTACGTCAGTTATTTAAAATACGATGTTAAAAGTCATTTTTAACGTTGATTTCTAAATAACCGACGTTAAGTATGACTTTTCACGTTGGATTTTTTTAAACAGACTTAAAAATGGATTTTTTTTACACCATTTCCAGAAGGGCTTTCACATCGGTTTTTCAAAAACCGACGTTAAAAACCACAAAAAACTCATTTTTAATGTCAGTTATTAAATAACAGACGTAAAAAATCATATTTTTTACGTCACTCACAATAACATCGCCTCAAACCCGAAGTTAAAAAACTAAAAAACCGACATAAAAAAATGTTTTTGTACTAGTGACCCTAATATTATGCTTTGTAATTAGCACCTGACTTACAATAGCAGTAACTGAATTCAGCTTGAAAACATTCACTTGTGATCAAATTTCATACCTAAGACCATCCAAAAACCACCTAGCCAGTGATAACTTGTCTCCTCCCCAAACAGGTGTGAAGCGCTGAAGGTCGGTAAAGAGAGAAGATTAATCCATCACTGAAAAAGAGCCCTACTCTAGATGAATGAACTCCAAGGTTTGGTTAGCCCCCAACATCTCAGGTTAGAAGTAATCATAGAAGGTAATCTAAAACTCTTCACAAGCTATATCCTAATGTCCACCTACAAGATAACATCCCACCATCACATAGTGGAATCATGTAGAATCTATGTCGTGAGCTTCACCCTTATCTCTGAAGGTAGCTTCAAATGATTGAAGATAGAAATAATGGCCTCTATCCATGACTCTACAGCCTATGGTCCTATATCCCATGATAAAGTAGGAGGATGATACTACTGGAACACCCATGTCAATTAATCCACTGTCGAGGAAGTATGTGGTTGTCCCTGAAAAGTCGACATCATCCATATAAATACATTAGAGAACTATGCATCAAAACCAATTTTTGGTATAATAGATGGTTCCATAATAGGCATTAGGGGAGGATTTATTATTTATCCCTTATAAACTATTTTTGGTGTCTAATCATCACCCTACACCTGGCGTACAACCGGAGGATGTCTTGGTGGCATGACTCTGTAAGGTAATGTGCACACCTCAGTTCAAGATTATAATGGAAACAAACCTAGAAGTGAAAGTATGAAATTGAAAAACGAAAGAATTTATGTTTTCAAAAATATGTTTAAACGGAATTTAGAACACTACATGGAATGTTCCCTTAATCTTTAACATGGGCATGTAACTCTTACAACCTTGTCTTTTAACACCCCATACACATGGAATGTTCTTTATGAGACCTGACATGTACTTGAATATCCCCTCCTGCCAAGTACTCCAACACAGCTAGAACTACACGGTTCTTCCAGTGTAACACTACATGATATTTTCACTCTAGACAAGGCATGTACTACTTATGTTCCATCCACCAATTTTTTTAGTCACACATCCAGATACACAGTAGATTACTATATTGTTTGTATAAGATGGAGATGGCGTGTAAAACCCAAATTTCCTCCACCGGTGTCATTAGTCACACAGCCAAGTACACGACATTTTACAGAAAGGCGTGTACTACTAGTACACGACATGTTCCAGCAAATGTTTATCAACCCTGCGTCTCTACTCACATAGTAATTCACATGGTCAACAACTACATGGTGTGTATATAAAGTACATGGTGTGTACCTAAGAAAAGTCGATTCTTCCAGAATAGTAGAACACATGGCATTTTTTCATAACATCACATGTTGTTTTGCCTAAGATTCTAGAAAGTAAGCCTATGAAACATATTTGGAACCCTTAAAAATATAAAATTTGTCCAAGGCTTGCTATGTTCTAATCTATTAGATCCTATACTTCCAAAAAATTAGTGTTTATCATTCTTATTCATATTATAACATAAAAAATTTAAAAAAAAAATTCAAACATGACCAACAAAATTCGGATCAAAGAGGGCCCATAACACCTCAGGGACCAAATCATGGAATTTATACAAATGAAACATTATATATACAGATAACATATCAAAATAGAACGTATTTTTGTTATGGCATCTATCACAATAGCATGCATATCTAGCACAACATCTATCACAACAACATGAAATCAGTAATGCATCCTAAATGGAATGACATGAATGGAAAATATGTGATCTCTAAAAAAATTTATATGCTTCATGATTTGGAATACTCCAATATCATCATGTTTCAATAGAAATAGAACCACAATGATATCAATAATAATATCACAAAACAGGTGTGTCACCCAAGGGTGAAATCAAATAAACGCTAACAATTGAAAAACCAGAAATAATTTCAATATTTGGGTTACATGGATTTTCCCTATACATGGGTTATCTACTCCCGAGCACATATTATTACTAGCAACATATTTCTCCCTATCCCAATATATTGGCTCCAAATAGTAAGGAAATGTAGAAAAGAAACTCTTTTGATACCACATGGTCACGTCCCAAATCTGGGTTCCGCCCAATGGTTCCGCGTGACCGATTGGTTACATAAACACAAGTGAATTCCCACAAATGAAAAAGGATTCCTACTAGAAAAAAGGTCCAAGGTCTGATAATAAGGAAACAATGCCCTCATTTCCAGAGTATACAGAGTGGAAAACAGATAGTAAATAGTAGCGAAAGTTGTAATACCAAATAGAAATAAATAATGGAAGACTAAAGGTAAATCCATAAAAAGACAATATATATATATATATGATGCATATAATATATATCTAAAATACATCCAAACAAGTCACAATGATAGAAGGAAATATAAAAACCAAATACAAAAGAAACAGAAATCTGCATCACCATCACAAGCCTCAGCTTGGTCTCATGCTCTCAAACCCCAATGGAAATCATGTACCTGATGAAAAAGTGTACTTTACCTTATCTATACTTGCAACCATATAATCTGTTTAGGTCCAAAACATGACCCAAATAGGGAATGAGATTAATCCTAGTAGGCAACCACCATAAGATCTTTGCCTAACTGTCAGTGAATATATATAGTAGGCAATATGAAAAAGTGAAGAAATAAACTAGGATGTACTCAAAAGTAAATAGTCATATAGTTGTCAATTACATTCATTTACATTTATAATTCAACCTTTGAATCATTTAATCTAGGGATCTAGCCTAATAATTATATCCCCCAATGTAATAGTAATAGACAGACGTCTTAGAAGATCATCTAACAATCAAGTAAGACCGAGTCTAAGCTTGTGATTTTTCTTAGAAGACTCATCATAATCATTATATTAATCAATCACAACCACTTAGGGAATGTTCTCATGGTCTAATCCCCTAGTTCTAACATAACAAAGATTCATTTAAATAATTAACCTCGAGGAATCTCTAATGGTATATCCCCTTTGGTCTAAGTTATCACTATAAATTTACAAACAACAACATGGGAATCTCATATGGTCAATACCCCTTGATCAACATAGCATAAATAAATTATAAATGACCACATGGGATGATCTCACAGTCTAAACACCTGGGTTTATGGCAACCTAGAAGCTCTCACAGTCAATACCCTCGGGTCACAAAACAGTAAAATATACATAAGTGACCCTACCTCTTGAATCTCCCAGAGTCAAATTCTCCTTGGTCAACCTTATGCAATGAATATCACATACATCTCATTTAATCAGTAACTCTATCCTAACTAAACAAGGCTTTCAGAACAAGGTAATCCTAATAGGCATTCTAGACCAAATGCCCATAAATGATAAAATAAGGGAAAATCACCCATGAGTGTCCCATAAACAAGGTATCTAACCATACACATAGGCAACAACCCTTTATCAATCAATCAACCCATATAAGGTAATAAAAAGGGTTAATTTCCAAATTAATCAATACCCCAAATCATGGGTATGTAGAACTTTCAGTATAAATAATGCTAATATAAACAAAAAATGTCACAACCCACCTATATCAATTTTGTATGATTGATATCCGTGAATATCGGCCCATGAATTGACCTAGATCAGCATTGATATTCTTAAAGGTGAAAAAATACAATCCTTGAATAACTAAAAAGAGAAAAATAATCCGGAATAAATAGTCTAGGGGTATTTAGAACTCATTGGTGGGATTCCAAAGTGCTTGAAGGCATCTTAATCAGAGCACAGATGGAGAATCAGGAGGGGTTTAAAGTTCATCGATAGTTTCGTCCCTCTCTAGTACAAACCACGAGGAGAAGAAGACATATAAGGACATAAGACATGACCCTTATTCAATATATCAATTAAAAATAAACTATGTGGCATGTTCATTAAATGTAAACTCTACATAGTAACCTTAACATGCCACCACCTTAAGCGGTCTGCTAGTTCATCACACAACCATGTACTCGGCTGTTACACAGCCAGCAAACAATTGTACGCGACAACCAGTTACACGGCGTGTGCTCATAATTACAGGATGTGTACTTAGAAAAAAAATGCATTTCTTCTTTTTCCTAAAAAACAATCTGAATTCAACATCCATACCGAAAATCAATATCTAGGTTCTTAAAGAGTTCCACCATCATATTCATTTCATTCTCATTATTTTGTGTGCCATATAAATCATAAAACATGGATTCATTAATCATCATATTTTTTCCATGATTAAGGAGTGTGTAATACATATATTTGAAACACCAATCAACAATATAGGTTCATAAATGTGAACACCCTTGATAAGAAATTGGTATGGTATTCACTACACAATCGTTTTGGCATGGAAGATTGTGGTGAAATTTCAGAAGCATAACAACATCGCATAATGATTCCTAAAAATAGATTGGTGAGATAGAAATGGGTCTGTCCTATCATAGAAATTAAATTTGAAGTAATATGGATATGAAAAATTATATCCCAACATTATAAATTTTTAAAATGAAATCACAAGGTAGTTGTAACACCCCAATCTTCCACGGTATGTTTCCCTTTGAATAATGCAATGTCGTGCATTGTACGCAACATCGAGATTCTAACACACCACAACCAATCAAACTAGTCGTTGTAACGCCCCGACCCCAGTTACCCAGAGTCGGTGCATTATAACATAACATTGGCATGATCACAAGAAAGATCAAATCTCGAAAGACCGATTGGTTTAGTAGCCTTGGAAACACTAGATATATTCATAAGTTTTACATTACATCATAAAATGAAAAACTACTACAACAACATAATGTTTCCACAGTCCACACTATAATCCCCTCATAATATCCCTACAGGTCATTCCTAACTTACATCTTCACTTCCTGGGAAAAATAAAACATAGAAAAGGGGTGAGCTCAAATGCCCATTAAGGATAACAATATAGCGGAAACTTTCATAAATAAGAATAAACATTTAAGGCAATGTATAACTAAAACAAAAGCCTTTTAAATATGAACTTTCAACATGGTATGGCATAAATAAAATGAAATAATGTCATTTACTTATTCACATGGATATTCTATTAATCGAATAATCACATGCAAAAATCAATAACCACTTTCATAATGTTGGAATGCATAATGCCAGACTATCATAACCACATAGCCAAGGCCTCGTGCCAAGACTACAAATAAGATTTTGTCAAGGCCTTGTTCCAAGACACTATTTTGTCTCATGAGACCTACCGATGCATCGAGGAGCTATAGCGGGCTCCACCCGTCACATATTAAGTCCAATGCATTCCCATATGAAAAGGTTTAAACATAACATAAACATTCATATTAAAACTAACATATGAAATGTCAATACTTTCACTATAAACTATGAATGGTATAAAAAATAGCACATCCACAGTCAAACATATCACAAAACCTTCAATACAATATAGAAGTTTTGTATCATAATAAATCAACTTCAAATAATCTTAAAATCCATCAAAGGATGTTGACATAGATGAAATCAAAATTCTTTTTAAAAAAATATCTCCTTTTATTTTGAAATAATTTAAGATCCATATAAAATAAAACATTTTCTTTGAAAATATTCTTATAAGCTTGTAAGGAAAGCTTTGAAGATTTTATAACGGCGTAAAATAACCGCACCCGCCGTATAAGTTAAAAAAACATTCTTACCTCAATTCTGTCGAAAAGGTTAAAAAGGACCTTGTTTGGAAAACGACGGAAAGATTCCTTTATAAACCTCTTATAAAAAGTCAAACAAGGGTATAAATGACTTTAACCCATATTCTTGTAAATAGTAAAAATGTTTTGAAATACATTTTTAAGAAACATGGATGTGGATGATAAAGGGATCCCAGTAGATTATTACGTATAAACAACCTTGGATAATGAAGAGGTTGTAAAGTAAACCCTTACCTTGTACTTTTCCTTGGTTGGGGTAGGTTAACCTCCTGTATAATGGTGAAATATTTGTTATTAAATTATACAAGAATCATATATAATAATATGATATCATATATGATCTTTTAACATTGATTTGTTAATAATATCTTAGAATTATCATCGTTTTGGGAGTTAACTTACTCATTTTCTTTTATATGTTTTGTTACATAAGCCATGGTTGTTGTATCTTATTCATATCCAGAATGATATCTATTCCTTAAACATCATTTTTAAATCATCAAATGATAATTATACTTGAATGGATACGATGGAGAATGAATCTCATCGCGTTCGTGGAGACGGTAGTCCGTACGTACGCACGAGCGACAATATCATTCTTTCGATATTAGAATAATATATAAATGGATGGTATATCATATATACAGAATCATTAACATGTTATATTTATTATTTACATGAGTTACACATCATTATTATACCCATCCAAATAATATTATATTGAATAACAATTACACCACGGCGTGGAGACGGTAGTCCGTACGTACGCACGTATGGTGACATGTTATTCAAAGGGTGGATAGAATACTGAATATGGTTGTACCATATTTATAATAACATCACAGTATATGTGAGATACTGGAGTTATTATTTTATAATGGTAAGAACAAAGGAAGAAGAAGTGGAAGAAGAAATGAACTTGGAGAAGGGTGGTGAAATCATTACCTCTTCTTCGGGTTCTTCCTTTTGATTTGATCAAAAGGGCTCCTTAGGTTGGCTTTCGGATCAAACTAAGGCCTCTAGGTTGTAGTGAGGGATGTTGGGAGAGTATTTGGGCAGAGTTTGGCCGAACCAAAAGGCTTTGAAGGTGTGAAGAAATGAGAAGGAGGAGTGCCCTTTTATAAGAGGGGTGAGGGGCACCTTTGGAAAAGTTAGAAATATTAATTTATAATAAATTCATATTCGGTTTCTAAAGGCTCCAAAGTTGATTATTCAAAGGTTAAGGTGGGGATAGGTCGAAAACCACTCAACCAATAGAATTTAGACAGGTTTGGGTACTTATATTAACCTTATCATTAAGTATTAACTCTAAGTTAATTAGTTTCACTTTTACAATGTCTCTTTGTATTTTTATATAATATGGTTAATAAACTTACAATATACATCCAACCGACCCCCATGTGGTACATTAATGATGAACCTATCATGATATAAGTCTCTTGGCCGAACCTTAGATTTTTAGGAATTTAATATCAATTAATAATATAATATTTGTTTAAGAACTCTTTTATGTCAATTTTGACACTATTCAATAGTTGATTTTTGTGAAACTCATAACAGATTGATTACTTCGAAAAAAGTCAATTAAATCAATCCTAATATATCATATTATCCTAGAAAATTAGTTTAATTCATTAAAAGTTTCATATTATATTTATTTGGGTATTTATAATATCAATTATTTTAATTTTTCACTATTATAGTAATTACTGCATCATCATTTTGTCATAAATAAATTATTTAATGTCTAAAAATTATAAATAAAATATCATTATGTAGGAAATCTTTTTAGCTTTCTAATGAATATTTATAATCTAAAATCCAACATATATAACCCTATGTAACAATTGTTTTTCTAAAAGATATATGCTTGTGTCATTTTTGTATTCATTTTAACTCAATTAAAATAAAGTGTCATTATCACTTACAAGTGCATCCATGGGGTCCCAAAATAGACCCAAAGATTCCCATGGTCGACCATGTATCAACCAATAGGGTTAAGACACGTTTTAGGGTAATTTAGTATTATTATAATATTATTTTTTAACCCTTATTTACCGGATTTACCCTTAACCATGGTAAATAAAATATTTACCGCAGTAATTATTCAAAATGTATAAAAATAAAAGTTACCTATTTACACAATTTGAACATCCTGATTCCAAATATGGAATCCATTTTCCTAAATTCAAAACACAGAAGTGGCAGAAATTAATTTAAAATTAATTCCCGCTGTCAAAACAAAAAGCGTGTTTTTAAGAGATAATAACTATCAAAAGATTGACACTCGTTTATGTTCGGTTTAATTGTAAAATTATGTCCAATGACCAACATTATATTAAATGGTAAAAATATATTCTAAATATACTTTAAAACCACTCAAATTCATAATTTATCACTATTAATTATTTTGATTAAAAAAGTTGTTTTAAATTAAAACTTAGTAATCTTCACTATTCATCAAAATATGAAAGTTATCCGAAATGTACCAAAATTTCACCTTAGGCTAAATTCGATATTCCGAATCCAAAAATGAAGTCCATTTTCAAATATAAAATATATAATTTCAAAAAGTAGGTATTACTATTCATAACGACTAGTTTGATTAGTTATGGTGTGTTAGAACTCGGTGTTGCGTACAACACACGCTATCACATTATTCAAAGAGAAGCGTACCGTAGAAGCTTGGAGTGTTACATTCTCCCCTCCTTCAAATAATTGCGTCCTCGCAATTTCTAGGGTATTACTGCATAAAAAGACTCGGGTGGTTCTTCATCATAAGTTCCTCGGGTTCCCACGTTGCCTCTTCCATCTTATGGTTTCTCCACAAAACTTTTACCAGACGCGTCGTCCGGTTTCTCAGCACTTGTTCTCTCGTATCAAGAATCTTGACAGGCTCTTCGCAATAAGACAGATCGGGTTCCAGTTCTAATTCCTCATAGGTGAGTACATGCGTCGGATCAGGCATGTATTTCCTCAATAGAGATACGTGGAACACATCGTGAACTTTGGAGAGACTTGGCGGCATTGCCAATCGGTAAGCTACAACCCCAATTTGTTCTAGAATTTCGAAAGGTCCGATGTACCTGGGACTCAATTTACCTTTCTTACCAAAACGTATGACTCCCTTCCATGGAGATACCTTCAGGAAAACATGATCACCGACTTGAAATTCCAAATCCTTCCTTCGATTATCGGCATAGCTCTTCTGCCTACTTTGAGCTGCTTTGATGTGATTTTGGATTACTTTCACCTTTTCCACCATTTCCTCCACCAGTTCTGGGCCTACAAGTTTTCTTTCACCAACGTCATCCCAACAGGTTGGTGTACGACATCTATTTCCGTATAACGCTTCATATGGTGCCATCTGAATACTCGAATGGAAGCTATTGTTATAGGAAAATTCTACCAGAGGTAAATATTGACCCCACATACCCTGAAAGTCAAGTGAGCAAGATCTCAACATGTCTTCTAAGGTCTGAATAGTCCGTTCTGATTGTCCGTCTGTCTGACGGTGGTAAGCAGTGCTCAAATGAAGTTCAGTATCCAGGGATTTCTGAAGACTTTTCCAGAATCTTGAAGTAAAACGGGGATCACGATCAGAAACAATCGATAGGGGTACTCCATGAAGTCTCACAACTTCATTAATATATAGTCTTGCTAGACGTTCCAGGGGTAGATCTTCTCTTATAGCAAGAAAATGTGCTGTCTTGGTAAGACGATCAACAATAACCCATATTGCATCATTCCTTCTAGGAGTATTTGGTAGCCCCATGACAAAGTCCATCGTAACATTGTCCCATTTCCACTCTGGTATGGGAAGAGGTTGCATGACTCCTCCAGGCTGTTGCCTTCCAGCTTTCACTTGTTGACAAACCATACATCTTGACACAAAATCAGCAATCTCCCTCTTCATGTTGTCCCACCAAAAATGTTCCTTCAAATCTCTATACATTTTGGTGCTCCCAGGGTGTATAGAGAAATTGGAACTATGAGCATCATCCAGCAATTCCCTTTTTAGATCAGGTATATTGGGAACACAAAGTCTCTTCCCGAATTTCAAAATTCCATCTTCATACACAAAGTCTCTCAATCTCCCATCATTCACAGCTTTAATCTTCTTTTGGAATTCTTCATCATCGGTCTGAGAACTCTTAATCCTTTCTAGTAAAGATGGCTTGGCAACCATTTGAAAAAGCATTGATGTTTCACCTTCCCTGGTTATTCCCATGTCCATCTTCACTAGATCCATGAAAATTGGATCCCTTTCAATTCTCATATTGTTCAAAACTCCATGGTCTTTTCTACTCAAAGCATCTGCCACCTTGTTTGCCTTCCCTGGGTGGTAGTGTATCGTACAATCATAATCCTTGAGTAATTCAAGCCATCTCCTTTGCCTCATGTTGAGTTCTTTTTGTGAGAAAATATACTTCAAACTCTTGTGATCAGTATAAATCTCACATTTTTCACCATAGAGGTAGTGCCTCCATATCTTCAAAGCAAAGATCACTGCTGCTAACTCGAGATCATGAGTAGGATAGTTTTGTTCATGAATTTTCAACTGTCGTGATGCATAGGCAATAACTCTATCATTCTGCATAAGGACACAGCCAAGTCCTTTCTTCGATGCATCACTATAAATAACGAACCCATCATTCCCCGATGGTAGAGTCAATATAGGAGCATTGACTAATCTTCTCTTCAGTTCTTCGAAACATTCTTCACACTCTTTTGTCCAAACAAATTTAACCCCTTTACGTGTGAGCTTCGTTAATGGGTTAGCCAATCAGGCAAAATTCTGGACGAAATGTCGATAATAACATGCCAAACCAATAAAACTACGTACCTCAGTTATACTCGTAGGTGCTGGACATTCTTGGATTGCCTTGGTCTTAGAAGGATCAACAGAGATTCCATCTTTAGAGACAATATGGCCAAGAAAAGAAATCTCCTGAAGCCAGAATTCACACTTGCTAAACTTCCCATATAATTCATGCCTCCTCAGAGTCTTCAAGATAATGCGCAAGTGATTTTCATGATCTTCGTAGGTTTTGGAGTATACTAGAATATCATCAATAAATACCACCACAAATTCATCGAGATACTCCTTGAAAACTCTATTCATCAGATCCATGAATACAGAGGGTGCATTAGTCAATCCAAACGGCATTACAGTAAACTCGTAATGCCCGTACCTGGTTCGAAATGCTGTTTTCGGAATGTCTTCCTTCTTCACACACAACTGATGGTATCCAGATCGAAGGTCAATCTTTGAAAAGTATTGAGCTCCATGCAGTTGGTCAAATAAATCATCAATACGAGGTAGGGGATACTTGTTCTTTATCGTTATAGCATTGATCTCCCTGTAGTCGATACATAACCTCATAGATCCATCTTTCGTTTTAACAAAAAGAACAGGGGCTCCCCATGGAGAAACACTAGGGCGAATAAATCCCTTATTACTCAATTCCTCTAGTTGTTTCTTTAGTTCGACTAACTCTACAGTGGCCATTCTATAAGGGGTCTTCGATATAGGCCTTGATCCAGGAATCAAATCAATGGAAAACTCAACTTCTCGTTCTGGAGGATGTCCAGGTAAATCTTCTGGAAATACATCTACAAATTCTTTCACAACAGGTACATCTTCTATTTGAACATTCTTTTCCTCACCGAAAGTTATTTCATTCTCTTCCTCCCCAATAATTGAATTAAGTTGAGCTACTGGGGGTGGATCTAAATAAGAATTAGGTGGTGACGATTCTGCTCTAAAAATAAGGTGCTCCTTATCATTATCATCAAGAATCGTAACCTCTTTCTTCTTAAAATAAATCTTCGCATCATATTCCGAAAGCCAGTCCATACCGAGGATTATATCAAACTCAATCATAGGTATGACGATGAAATCAACATATAAAGAAAATTTATGTGCTCTAATGGGGACTGATTCACAAAACTTTGTTGCAACGATACTTCCCTTAGGATTTTTAACTGACAACTCCCTTATTAAATCAAATTGGAAATATCTAATTTTCTTAGAAAACTGGGAAGATATGAAACAATGCGATGATCCAGAATCAAATAATGCATTTTCTAAACTTGAGGAAACCATTAAATTACCTTCCACCACGTCTTTCGGAGCTTCTACCTCAGCAGTAGTGATAGCATAAGCCTGGCCTTGATCCCTTGGCCTTTTCTGAGGTAAGTTCTCCTGACGGTTAGGACATGCATTTGCATAATGCCCCATCTCCCTGCAATTGTAGCACTGAACGTTGGTAGCTTCCTTCTTCCCCTTGCAATCATGAGCTTGGTGGCCTTTTTCACCACACTTGTAACAGACTCCCATTCCCTTCAAGCAAGTACCAGGATGTTTCTTCCCGCATTTACCACAAGATGGATATTCAACCTTTCCCTTCTTCCCCTTATTTCCATTCCCAGATTGATCAGCAGGTCTCTTCTTCTCTTGCTTTGCTTTAAAGTCATAAGACTTAGAGAATTCCTTTTCGGTCTTGATAGCAAATGAGACAATGTCTTCGTACGATGAAAAGGACTGTGAGACTAACGCTCGACGGAGAAATGGTTTTAACCCATCAACGAAACGATCAATCTTACTTCTTGGGTTGCGAATATAATCTCCAGCATACCTCGCTAACCTTGTAAAGTTAGTCTCATACTTTGTGACATTCTCATCCTCCTTTTGTCTCAGACTCAGAAATTGCCTTTCCATATCTGCTCGATGGTCGCGAGGGAAGTATTTTTCTAAAAAACCGATCTTTGAACTCCCTCCATTCCATATTTGATACTTCATCATCTTCCTTCGTATTTTGAATCAATGACCACCATTGATCAGCATCTCCAGTGAGGCGGTAAACTGCCATGATAACTTTTTCCCTTTCACTGCTCCCCAAAGCCTGAAATATTTTCTCTAGGGAAAATATCCATTGCTCAGCTACTAAGGGATTTGTATTCCCATTGAATGTTGGTGTTTGTTTCCTCATGAATCGATCTAACATTGATCCTCCACACTGCGGATCAGGGTGCTCCATACGGGTAAGGTTATTATTCATAACCTGAGTAAGTTGTCCCAGTATGGTGATTAGCCGATCAACACTAGTTGCATCACCAGCCCCACTATAATTATCTTGAGCAGGAGGGCAATCCCTACATGGAGTGTGTGCATTGATACGGTTTCCATTTCTTCCACTAGGCGCCATTTCTAAACAATGGCATAAACTAGATCAATTTATGAATCAAAATACATAATCCCATACTTATAAAACACTTAACATAAATTGAACTATTTATGGATATAATCCATAATCATAAGAATGTTTTATTTGAGGAAGTATATACTCATAATCCCTTCAAAATGATTTGTAACGAAAATGAGAGTTATCCTAAGCATATCCCCCGGGAGTATCGTAACCAAGAGTGCAGCAAGGCCCGTTGTCGTGCACCAGTTCCCGTTCGAGTCTAGCTCAAAGCGGTGTTTTCGGGTTTTACCCCTAGGTACATCTGTGCCAGAGCCGCCTCTACCTGCTCGTATCCAGACAGGGATGTATTGCTTGGAAAACTCACAAAATCTCAACAATACCAAAATTCTAGGAAGTTCTTCTATACTAATCCTCAAAGTTCATCTTAGGTCTACGTTCTCTAATCAGAGTTTATCTAAATCTAGCTTCCAAGGTTTGTACTAAACTTCCTCTGATACCAACTGTAACGCCCCGACCCCAGTTACCCAGAGTCGGTGCAATATTACATAACATTGTCATGATCACAAGAAAGATCAAATCTCGAAAGACCGATTGGTTTAGTAGCCTTGGAAACACTAGATATATTCATAAGTTTTACATTACATCATAAAATGAAAAACTACTACAACAACATAATGTTTCCACAGTCCACACTATAATCCCCTCATAATATCCCTGCAGGTCATTCCTAACTTACATCTTCACTTCCTGGGAAAAATAAAACATAGAAAAGGGGTGAGCTCAAATGCCCAGTAAGGATAACAATATAGCGGAAACTTTCATAAATAAGAATAAACATTTAAGGCAATGTATAACTAAAACAAAAGCCTTTTAAATATGAACTTTCAACATGGTATGGCATAAATAAAATGAAATAATTCCATTTACTTATTCACATGGATATTCTACTAATCGAATAATCACATGCAAAAATCAATAACCACTTTCATAATGTTAGAATGCATAATGCCAGACTATCATAACCACATAGCCAAGGCCTCGTGCCAAGACTACAAATAAGATTTTGTCAAGGCCTTGTGCGAAGACACTAGTTTGTCTCATGAGACCTACCGATGCATCGAGGAGCTATAGCGGGCTCCACCCGTCACATATTAAGTCCAATGCATTCCCATATGAAAAGGTTTAAACATAACATAAACATTCATATTAAAACTAACATATGAAATGTCAATACTTTCACCATAAACTATGAATGGTATAAAAAATAGCACATCCACAGTCAAACATATCACAAAACCTTCAATACAATATAGAAGTTTTGTATCATAATAAATCAACTTCAAATAATCTTAAAATCCATCAAAGGATGTTGACATAGATGAAATCAAAATTCTTTTTTAAAAAATATCTCCTTTTATTTTGAAATAATTTAAGATCCATATAAAATAAAACATTTTCTTTGAAAATATTCTTATAAGCTTGTAAGGAAAGCTTTGAAGATTTTATAACGGCGTAAAATAACCGCACCCGCCGTATAAGTTAAAAAAACATTCTTACCTCAATTCTGTCGAAAAGGTTAAAAAGGACCTTGTTTTGAAAACGACGGAAAGATTCCTTTATAAACCTCTTATAAAAAGTCAAACAAGGGTATAAATGACTTTAACCCATATTCTTGTAAATAGTAAAAATGTTTTGAAATACATTTTTAAGAAACATGGATGTGGATGATAAAGAGATCCCAGTAGATTATTACGTATAAACAACCTTGGATAATGAAGAGGTTGTAAAGTAAACCCTTACCTTGTACTTTTCCTTGGTTGGGGTAGGTTAACCTCCTGTATAATGGTGAAATAGTTGTTATTAAATTATACAAGAATCATATATAATAATATGATATCATATATGATCTTTTAACATTGATTTGTTAATAATATCTTAGAATTATCGTCGTTTTGGGAGTTAACTTACTCATTTTATTTTATATGTTTTGTTACATAATCCATGGTTTCTGTATCTTATTTATATCCAGAATGATATCTAGTCCTTAAACATCATTTTTAAATCATCAAATGATAATTATACTTGAATGGATACGATGGAGAATGAATCTCATCGCGTTCGTGGAGACGGTAGTCCGTACGTACGCACGAGTGACAATATCATTCTTTCGATATTAGAATAATATATAAATGGATGGTATATCATATATACAGAATCATTAACATGTTATATTTATTATTTACATGAGTTACACATCATTATTATACCCATCCAAATAATATTATATTGAATAACAATTACACCACGACGTGGAGACGGTAGTCCGTACGTACACACGTATGGTGACATGTTATTCAAAGGGTGGATAGAATACTGAATATGGTTGTACCATATTTATAATAACATCACAGTATATGTGAGATACTGGAGTTATTATTTTATAATGGTAAGAACAAAGGAAGAAGAAGTGGAAGAAGAAATGAACTTGGAGAAGGGTGGTGAAATCATTACCTCTTCTTCGGGTTCTTCCTTTTGATTTGATCAAAAGGGATCCTTAGGTTGTCTTTAGGATCAAACTAAGGCCTCTAGGTTGTAGTGAGGGATGTTGGGAGAGTATTTGGGCAGAGTTTGGCCGAACCAAAAGGCTTTGAAGGTGTGAAGAAATGAGAAGGAGGAGTGCCCTTTTATAAGAGGGGTGAGGGGAACCTTTGGAAAAGTTAGAAATATTAATTTATAATAAATTCATATTCGGTTTCTAAAGGCTCCAAAGTTGATTATTCAAAGGTTAAGGTGGGGATAGGTCGAAAACAACT
The DNA here is from genome assembly GCA_963277665.1 of Viscum album. Classification (NCBI taxonomy): domain Eukaryota; kingdom Viridiplantae; phylum Streptophyta; class Magnoliopsida; order Santalales; family Viscaceae; genus Viscum; species Viscum album. The sequence continues at coordinate 854,605,083 of OY728160.1, forward strand.
CAACCAATATAATTTAGACAGGTTTGGGTACTTATATTAACCTTATCTTTAAGTATTAACTCTAAGTTAATTAGTTTCACTTTTACAATGTCTCTTTGTATTTTTATATAATATGGTTAATAAACCTACTATATACATCCAAGCGACCCCCAAGTGGTACATTAATGATGAACCTATCATGATATATGTCTCTTGGCCGAAACTTAGATTTTTAGGAATTAAATATCAATTAATAATATAATATTTGTTTAAGAACTCTTTTATGTCAATTTTGACACTATTCAATAGTTGATTTTTGTGAAACTCATAACAGATTGATTACTTCGAACAAAGTCAATTAAATCAATCCTAATATATCATATTATCCTAGAAAATTAGTTTAATTCATTAAAAGTTTCATATTATATTTATTTGGGTATTTATAATATCAATTATTTTAATTTTTCACTATTATAGTAATTACTGCATCATTATTTTGTCATAAATAAATTATTTAATGTCTAAAAATTATAAATAAAATATCATTATGTAGGAAATCTTTTTAGCTTTCTAATGAATATTTATAATCTAAAATCCAACATATATAACCCTATGTAACAATTGTTTTTCTAAAAGATATATGCTTGTGTCATTTTTGTATTCATTTTAACTTAATTAAAATAAAGTGTCATTATCACTTACAAGTGGATCCATGGGGTCCCAAAATAGACCCAAATATTCCCATGGTCGACCATGTATCAACCAATAGGGTTACGACACGTTTTAGGTTAATTTAGTATTATTATAATATTATTTTTTAACCCTTATTTACCAGATTTACCCTTAACCATGGTAAATAAAATATTTACCGCAGTAATTATTCAAAATGTCTAAAAATAAAAGTTACCTATTTACACAATTTGAACATCCTGATTCGAAATATGGAATCCATTTTCCTAAATTCAAATCACAGAAGTGGCAGAAATTAATTTAAAATTAATTCCCGCTATCAAAACAAAAAGCGTGTTTTTAAGAGATAATAACTATCAAAAGATTGACACTCGTTTATGTTCGGTTTAATTGTAAAATTATGTCCAATGACCAACATTATATTAAATGGTAAAAATATATTCTAAATATACTTTAAAACCACTCAAATTCATAATTTATCACTATTAATTATTTTGATTAAAAAAGTTGTTTTTAATTAAAACTTAGTAATTTTCACTATTCATCAAAATATGAAAGTTATCCGAAATGTACCAAAATTTCACCTTAGGCTAAATTTGATATTCCGAATCCAAAAAAGAAGTCCATTTTCAAATATAAAATATATAATTTCAAAAAGTAGGTATTACTATTCATAACGGCTAGTTTGATTTGTTATGGTGTGTTAGAACTCGGTGTTGCGTACAACACACGCTATCACATTATTCAAAGAGAAGCGTACCGTAGAAGCTTGGGGTGTTACAGTCGTGATGAATAGTAATACCTAATTTTTGAAATTTTATAAATTATATCTTTCAAGATGGACTTTATTTTTGGATTCAGAATATCAAAATTAGCCTAGGGTGAAATTTTGGTACTTTTCGGATAACTTTCATATTTTGATGAATAGTGAAAATTACTAAATTCTAATTAAAAACAACTTTTTAAATCAAAATAATTAATATTGATAAATTATGAATTTGAGTAGTTTTAAATTATATTTTGAATATATTTTTACCATTTAATACAATGTTTGTTATTGGACATAATTTCACAATTAAACTAGACATAAACAAGTGCCAATCTTTTGATAGTTAATATCTCTCAAAAACACGCGTTTTGTTTTAACAACGGAAATTAATTTTAAATTAATTTCTGACACTTCGGTGTTTTGAAATTGGAAAAATGGATTACATATTTTTAATCAGGATATCCAAATTGTGTAAATAGGTAACTTTTATTTTTAGACATTTTGAATAATTACTTCGGTAAATATTTTATTTACCATGGTTAAGGGTAAATCTGGTAAATAAGGGTTAACAAATAATATTATAATAATACTAAATTACCCTAAAATGTGTCATAACCTTATTGGTGGACACATTTCCGACCATGGTCATCTTTGGGTCGATTTTGGGACCCAATGGAGCCAATTGTAGGTGATAGGGACACTTTATTTTAATTATGTTAAAATAAATACAAAAATAACATAAGCATAAATCTTTTAGAAAAACAATTTTTACATATGGTTATATGTGTTGGATTTTTGACTATAAATATTCATTATAAAGCTAAAAAGATTTCATACATAATGGTATTTTATTTATAATTTTTAGACATTAAATAATTTAATTTATGTATGACACTATGTTGATGCAGTAATTTCCAAAATAGTGAAAAATTAAAATAATTGATATTATAAATACACAAATAAATATAATTTGAGACTTTTTATGAATTACACTAATTTTATAGCTTAATATGACATGTTAGGATTTATTTAATTAACCTTTTTAGAAGTAATAATTATTTTATGATTTTTACAAATATCAACTATTGAATAGTGTCAAAATTGATATAAAAGAGTTTTTAAAACAAATATTATATTATTAATTGATATTAAATTCCTAAAAATCTAAGGTTCGGCCAAGAGAATTATATCATGATAGTTGTATCCATTCAAGTATAATTCTCATTTTATGATTAAAAATAATTTTTAAGGACTTGATGTAATTCTGTATATGAATAAGATACAACCTATCCATAACAAACACGGCTTACGTAACAAAGAATATAAAGAAAAATGAGTAAGTTAACACCCGAAATGACGATAATACTAACATATTATTACCAATTCAATGTTAAAATATCATATATGATATCATATTATTGTAAATTATTCTTGTATAATTCAATAGAAATTATTTCACCATTATACAGGAGGTTAACCTACCGTCGACCAACGAAAAAGTACAAAGTACGGGGTTTCTTATCTCACTATTAATTTCATGAGAATTCCATTGTTAACAACTTATTTATTGCATGTGGTGTGTGTCTTACCCATGATTGTAATAATTGTGTAATATACATTAATTTACGGATATTTTCATCATCATTGTATTATCCTTCTTTCATGGGTGTATGTTTTTTAAGTTACCAAATCAATAAGGAAATTTGAAATTTCAATTTCTATTTATTCAGATTTACGCAAACTTCATTGATTATTTTACTCCGAGATTATGTGTGGAATCACTATTCATTTTCTTATATCATAATTTCCATTCCCATTTTCTATGGATATACTTTTGATATAAATCATCACTCCATTGATAATTTCTCAAGTCATCGATATGAATTTGATAAGAGTAATTTTAACTCATTCTCCATTTGTTGAGATAAACATCCAATTCATTGGTGTTGTTTTTACTAGAATATGTGTGAATGTCCTTTGATTGTTTTACAATGAATATCCAATCATATTTAGTGTATTTATATTTTTTACACATAATTATGTCATTGATTTATCCTTAACCTAAGGATACAGCCTTTATGAGAGATTTCATCTCAATTTACATTCCATTGAGACTTCTTTGTTGTTATACACCAAATCACTTTTATGTGGTGTTTATAATGAACTTTGACATAGTATATCATGAATCCATTTATTATCATTATATTGCAAATATTTGATTACCTCAATTATTTGTATTCAAGTGTCTCTCTTTTGGTTAAAAACTCTAACTAAAATACCATTTTTAAATGTTTTAAAGACTTATTATTATAAATCTTGCTCAATAATGTCCATGTTTTAAAAATGGTTTTGAGGATTTATTTATATGGACATTAATATTTTAAAATTAAAAATCCTTTTGAAAGTTTCAAAGTGGTATGGGACACTTTGATTCAAACATCTATTTTTAAATGGCTTCTTGACAAATAGTGTAACTTTTAAATGATTTCAAGAAAAAGGGTGATATTTCTCTCAAATAGTTTTGATTATTATTTTCATCTATGTCAATATCATTCATTATTCTCGATTGAGGTTAATATGATACAATAAAATCTTCCATATTGTATCGAATGAGTTGTGTTTGACTGTGGATGTGCTTTTTTTATACCATTCATGGTTTGTGGATAAAGTATTGACATTTCGTATGCTAGTTTTAATACGAATGTTTATGTTATGTTTAAAACTTTTCATATGAGGAATGCATTGGACTTAGTAAGTGACGGGTGGAGCCCGCTATAGCTCCTCGATGCATCGGTAGGGCTCATGAGACAAACTAGTGTCTTGGCACAAGGCCTTGACAAAATCTTATTTCTAATATTGGCATGAGGCCTTGGCTATGTGGTTATGGTAGTCTGGCATTAAGCATTCCATCATTATGAAAGTGAATATTGATATTTCATGTGATTATTCGATTAGTAGAATATCCATGTGAATAATTAAATGACATTATTTTATTTTATTTTTGTCATACTATGTTGAAGTTCAAGTTTAAAAGGATTTTGTTTTAGTTATACATTGCCTTAAATGTTTATCCTTATTTACGAAAGTTTCTGCTATATTGTTATCCTTACTGGGCATTTGAGCTCACCCCATTTCTATGTTTTATTTTTTCTAGGATGTGAATAAGTAATTTATGAATGACCCGCAGGGATAGTATGTGGGGATATGAGTGTGGACTATGAAGAAAATATGATGTTGTAGTATTCATTTTTATGATGTAATGTAAGACTTATGAATATATCTAGTATTTTCAAGGCTACTAAACTAATCGGTCTTTCAAGACTTGATCTTTCTTGTGATCATGCCAATGTTATGTAATAATGCACCGACTCTGGGTAACTGGGGTCAGGGCGTTTGAGTTTGTATCAGAGGAATTTTAGAACAAACCTTGGAAGCTAGAATTAGATAAACTCTGATTAGAGAACGTTGACCTAAGATGAACTTTGAGGATTAGTATAGAAGAACTTCCTATAATTTTTGTATTGTATAGATTTTGTGAGTTTTCCGAGCAATATATCCCTGTATGGATACGATCAGGTAGAGGCGGCTTTGGCACAGATGTACCTAGGGGTAAAACCCGAAAACACCGCTTTGAGCTAGACTCAAACGGGAACTGGTGCACGACAACGGGCCTTGCTGCACTCTTGGTTACGACACTCCCGGGGGATATGCTTAGGATAATTTACATTTTCTTTATAAACCGATTTGAAGTATTATATATATAATATGAGAGTAAATGACCTTGGTTAATCCTAATGTGTTTGAAATTGAGAATATGGTGACAAGTTAATCACTAAATGATTTTATGACTACTGTTACTCACACAATGCTTTCTGGTTTTAGTCAATGGATGGATTCCAAGGAAGTCATAGTGACTTTGAGAATGATGTAAAAGGAGGGAACGGTGGTGGCAATGAGCAACAAAATGGAATGTTGATAGGCGTAAAAGATGTCATCATTATACCAAATCAATTTTCCAAAAATATGATCAACAATATATATATTAACCAATTCCCAGACTCAACAAAGAAGAGAAAGGTGAAGAATGATAAGAGCTCCAGTAGTGGAGACCATGGGGAAATAAATCCTCAATTTCCATCATGCAGGAAATGTGGAAGGAGACACCCAGGAAAGTGTCACAATGGGACAAAGAAATGCTTTTCGTGCGGGAAGGAAGGACATAAAGTGAAGAATTGGCAAAGAAAAATGAAGAGTACTATAGAAGAAGATAAAAATGGTCCCAAGAATCCATTTACATCCATTTTCCGTAAATGCAGGGGACCTGGCCATTACATGAGTGAATGCCCTATTCTATTGGATATTTTCTTGGACAAAGAAGAATCTATGTGGAAATAAATGGTTGGAGAAATGTTAAAAAATTATTAGTGCACATTGTTGATGGGTTTACTTTGGAATAATTTTCTCTTTTATTTTTAACCCTGCAGTTTTCCAAGTGAGAATGATATTTGAGGAAAAATTATCTTTTCTATTGTGGATATAGCTATAAATAACCATTTGGTTTTATATGATCGTTGGGTTTGAGGAAATTATAAGTTATTATAATTTGGGATGAAAATGCAAGTCATGAGATAAGATTTGTGGTTAAATTATATTATGGTTATTTTGAGGAATTTATCACATTTTGGTAATGTTATAAAATATAGTTTTTGAAAAAGGACAACACGCAGACCGTGTGACAACCCATCTCGTCGGAAAAAGCTGTGGGAATCGAACCCACAACTAAAGTGCGATTGGGATTTATCACCTACCGCTGGACTACGTGTTGTCCCTGGTTAGTGTGACTATTATTTTTTAGTTAAATGATTTTATTTATCAATAATAATTTGATTTGGGAACTTATGTCTTATCAAAGTAATACCCTTAGTATAGGAAAATGATTTGGTGATTATGTGATAAATGTTATTTTGGAAGTTGTTCGTTTTTTTGTGAACACTATATGCCCAAGGAAAATAGAATAGTATGGGATTTCATTTGATGAGTAATGGTGGATTTTAATCTATGTTTTTATTGTGGATCTATTGTGTTTTGGGTTATTTATTGAAATGATTAGGTTAATTACTTTTATGAATGTGACTTTAAGAGTAATTAATGACATTTTGAGATACAATTTAACATGGAATAGTACATTCATATAAGTTCTGGGTTTCAATATTAGTTTGGATTATATTTAAGGATTTTAAGGACAATTGATTATTTAATGGTATTTATTTAAATTTGGGGTATTGATGGTTTAATTTTAGAAATTAAGATTAGTTTTTTTCTCTAATGGAATATCCATTGGGGGGATCATCAGATATTATACTAACCATTTTGGTTTTGATTAATCTCTAAAGACAAGGTATATATATAGTTTATCCAACGTGGATCATGTATTTCTATAGATGTTTATTCTAGCTCTTCCATTGTGCCCAAGTCTTCTTGAATACTCATTATTCAAATAAATGAGTTAGTGGTAAAAATTTATTAAAGAATTAAACTCTACTTAAAAAGTAAGTATATCTCTTTATGTTATTAGTAAATCTCAGAAATGAATTCCTAATCCTTATGTAATGTAACTTAAAACAAAAAATTTTGTCTATTTACCTTTCCTATTAAGAGACTAATGACTGTTTGTCCCAACACAAGTTTGGGGTTTTCTTATTGTTAACTTCCTCCTGATCATGTTTACTATACTTCCCCATCAGAACGTGACACTTAGTTTATCGTCCATATCCATGTTTTCCTACATGGAATCCTAGTATGGGTTATCTCGGGTGACACTTGTACATCTCTTTCTTTCTTTTAAAGTGATAGTTTTATTGACTCTTTTTCTGATGTGGGAATTTCCATTATATTCTCAAGCCCAATTTTTAAAAAAATTGCGAGGATGCAATTTATTGAAGGGGGGAGAATGTAACACCCCAAGCTTCCATGGTACGTTTCCCTTTGAATAATACAATGTCGTGCATTGTACGCAACTTCGAGATTCTAACACACCACAACCAATCAAACTAGCCGTGATGAATAGTAATACCTAATTTTTGAAATTTTATAAATTATATCTCTCAAGATGGAATTCATATTTGGATTCGGAATATCGAAGTTATCCTAGGGTGAAATTTTGGTACTTTTCAGGTAACTTTCATATTTTGATGAATAGGGAGAATTACTAAATTTTAATTAAAAAAAACGTTTTTAATCGAAATAATTAATATTGATAAATTATGAATTTGAGTAGTTTTGATGTATATTTAGAATATATTTTTAATATTTAATTCAATGTTTTTCATTGGACACAATTTCACAATTAAACCATACATAAACAAGTGTCAATCTTTTGATAGTTATTATCTCTTAAAAACACGCTTTTTGTTTTATCAACGAGAATTAATTTTAAAATAATTTCTGCCACTTCTGTTTGTTGAATTTTGAAAAATTGATTCCATTTTTGGAATCATGATGTCCAAATTGTGTAAATAGGTAACTTTTATTTTTAGAGATTTTGAAAAATTACTTCGGTAAATATTTTATTAACCATGGTTAAGGGTAAATCTGGTAAATAAAGGTTAACAAATAATATTATAATAATAATAATAAATTACCCTAAAAAGTGTCCTAACCTTATTGGTGGACACATGTCTGGACATGGGAATCTTGGGGTCGATTTTGGGACCCCATGGAGCCACTTGTAGGTGATAGGGACACTTTATTTTAATTAAGTTTAAATAAATACAAAAATGACATAAACATATATCTTTTAGCACAAAACATTTTACATAGGGTTATATATGTTGAATTTTAGACTATAAATATTCATTAGAAAGATAAAAAGATTTAGTACATAATTATATTTTATTTTTAATTTTTAGACATTAAATAATATAATTTATTTATGACACAATGATGGTGGAGTAATTTCCATAATAGTGAAAAATTAAAATAATTGATATTATAAATACCCAAATAAATATAATATGAAACTTTTTATGAATTACACAAATTTTATAGGTTAATATGACATGTTAGGATTGATTTAATTAACTTTTTTAGAAGTAATAATTCTATTATGATTTTTACAAAAATCAACTATTGAATAGTGTCAAAATTGACATAAAAGAGTTTTTAAAACAAATATTATATTATTAATTGATATTAAATTCATAAAAATCTAAGGCTCGTCCAAAAGTCTTATATCATTATAGTTGTATCATTAGTGGACCACTTGGGGGTCTCTTGGACATATATAGTATGTTTATTAACTATATTATATAAAAATTAAAAGTGACATGGTAACTGTCAAACTAATTAACTAAGAATTAATACTTAATGATATGTTTAATTGAGTAACCCAAACCTGTCTAAATCCTATTGGATGAGTGGTTTTAGACCTATACCCACCTTAACATTTAAATATTATACTTTGGATCCATTAGAAACCGAATATTAATTTTTATAAAATAATATTTCTATCTTTTCCAAAGGTGCCCATCACCCCTCTTATAAAAGGTCACTCCCCCTTCTCACTAATTCACACATTCAAAGCCTTTTGGTTCGGCCAAACTCTGCCAAAATACTCTCTCAACTTCCCTCAATTCATCCAAGAGTCCTTCCTTTAGTAAGAAAGCGAACCTAAGGGTCCCTTTTGATCAAATCAAAAGGAAGAACCCGAAGAAGAGGTAATAATTTCACCACCCTTTTTCAAGTTCCTTTCTTCTTCCCCTTCTTCTTTCGTTGTTATTTCTATTCTAAATTAATAACTCCAGTATCTTCTATATATTTTTATATTATTATAAATATTTTACATCCATATTCAGTGTTCTATCCATCCTTTGAATGGCATGTCACCATACGTGCGTACGTACGACTTACCGTCTCCACGTCATGGTGTAATTGTCATTCAATAAATTATTATTTGTATTGGTATAATAATGATGTGTAATTCATGTAAATAATAAATATAACATGATAATTATTCTGTCTATATGATATAAAATCCAATTATATATTATTTTAACATCAAAATAATGATATTGTCACTCGTGCGTACGGACGGACTACCGTCTCCACGAACGCGATGAGATTCATTCTGCATCGGATCCATTCAAGTATAATTATCATTTAATGATTAAAAATAATGTTTAAGTACTTGATGTAATTCTGTATATTAATGAGATACAACCTATCCATAACAAACACGTCTTATGTAACAAAGAATATAAAGAAAAATGAGTAAGTTAACACCTGATATGATGATAATACTAAGATGTTATTTACAAATCAATGTTAAAAGATCATATATGATATCACATTAATGTAAATTATTCTTGTATAATTCAATAACAATTATTTCACCATTATACAGGAGGTTAACCTTCCGCCAACCAAGGAAAAGTACAAAGTAAGGGGTTTCTTATCTCACTCTTAATTTCGTGAGAATTCCATTGTTAACCACTTATTTATTTCATGTGGTGTGTGTACTGCCCATAATTGTATTCATTTTGTAATATAATTTAATTTTTGGATATTTACATCATCATTGTATTATCCTTCTTTCATGGGTGTATGTTTCGTAAGTTACCAAATCGATAATTAAATTTTAAATTTCAATTTCTATTTATTCGGCTTTAGGCAAACTTCATTGATTATTTTACTCCAAGATTATGTGTGGAATCACTATTCATTTTCTTATGTCATAATTTACACTCCCCTTTTCTGAGGATATACTTTTGATACACATAATCACTCCATTGATAATTTTTCAAGTCATCGATATGAATTTGATAAGAGCAATTTTAACTTATTCTCTATTTGTTGAGATAAACATCCAATTCATTAGTGTTGTTTTTACTAGAATATGTGTGAATGTCCTTTGATTGTTTTACACTGAATATACAATCATATTTAGTGTATTTATATTTGTCACACATAATTCTGTCATTGATTTATCCTTAACCTAAGGATACGGCCTTTATGAGAGATTTCATCTCAATTTACATTCCATTGAGACTTCTTTGTTGTTTTACACCAAATCACTTTAATGTGGTGTAAATAATGTACTTTGACATATTATATCATGAATCCCTTTATTCTCATGATATTAAAAAGATTTTATTACCTCAATTATTTGTATTCAAGTGTCTCTCTTTTGGTTAGAAACTCTAACTAAATACCATTTTTAAATGTTTTAAATACTTATTCTTCTAAATCTTTCTCATTAATATCCATGTTTTAAAAATGGTTTTAAGGATTTATTTATATGGAAATTAAATTTTTAAAATTAAAAATCATTTTAAAAGTTTCTATGTGGTATGGGAAACTTTGATTAAAAAATCTATTTTTAAATGGCTTCTTGAAAAATAGTGTTACTTTTAAATGATTTCAAGAAAAAGGGGGATATTTCTCTCAAATAGTTTTGATTATTATTTTAATCTATGTAAATATCCTTCATTATTCTCAATTGAGGTTAATATGATACAATACAATCTTCCATATTGTATCAAATGAGCTATGTTTGACTGTGGATGTGCTATTTTTATACCATTCATAGTTTGTGGATAAAGTATTTACATTTCGTATGCTAGTTAAATATGAATGTTTATGTTATGTTTAAAACTTTTCATATGAGGAATGCATTGGACTTAGTAAGTGACGGGTGGAGCCCGCTATAGCTCCTGGATGCATCGGTAGGTACCATGAGACAAACTAGTGTCTTGGCACAAGGCCTTGAAAAAATCTTATTTGTAGTCTTGGAACGAGGCCTTGGCTATGTGGTTATGATAGTCTGGAATTATGCATTCCATCATTATGAAAGTGAATATTGATATTTCATGTGATTATTCGATTAGTAGAATATCCATGTGAATGAGTAAATGGCATTATTTAATTTTATTTTTGCCATACTATGTTGAAGTTAAAGTTTAAAAGGCTTTTGTTTTAGTTATGCATTGCCTTAAATGATTATTCTTATTTATGAAAGTTTCCGCTATATTTTTATCCTTACTGGGCATTTGAGCTCACCCCTTTTCTATGTTGTATTTTTTCCAGGATTTGAAGAAGTAATTTATGAATGACCTGCAGGGATAGTATGTGGGGATATGAGTGTGGACTGTGAAGAAAATATGTTGTTGTAGTTTTCATTTATATGATGTAATGTAAGACTTATAAATATATCTAGTGTTTCCAAGGCTACTAAACTAATTGGTCTTTTGAGACATGATATTTCTTGTGATCATGCCAATGTTATGTAATAATGCACTGACTCTGGGTAACTGGGATCGGGGCGTTACAGTAGTGAAAAAACATTCATAGATAATGGAATCCTAACTATATTTAGGCATGGTAAAAGGTGTATATAAAGGATCATAGGAGGCTTAATGAGAGGGAAATGGGATTCAATAATTTTTAAATTAAATTGAATGTATGTGTAATATTGAATAATATATTACAATTTATGAAAATTGAATTCAAGATACATAACATAAAAGATGTTACTGAATGGAAATGAGAAATTAGAAATTTATTTCAAAATTACACCATGGTAACAGTTGTACATAAATGATCATGGAAATCGCAAGGAGAGTGAAATGGGTATCTCATCATATATAAATTAAAATCATGGTATTTGGGATATGGAAGAACATATACTAAATTGAAATAATGGAAATTAATAAGTACAACATAAAATAAGGGACAAAATAAGAGGAGAGTGGAAGATATATTACTTTTGTGTGTGAATTAAAAAGCTTGGGATAGGATTCTTGTGGGATTTTGGGTACCTTTAGAGGACTCTAGGGAGAATAGGGAATATTATAGACATGACCCAATGATTTTTATTGAAGATAAATGTGATATTGGGTGGGTTTATATTGGAAACGAGAGGGGGTTATTTATTAGTTTGGTTGTGGATTCTACATAACGAAATTACCAAAACATCAAAAAAACACATGGGTTTTATCATGATTTCTACGAAATGGGATTGGTTTAAATTATCATATAAGGTAAATGGAAAAACATAATAAAATAATTCTTCTTATTCTTTGGAGGTGATTCACACTCTTAAATGATTGATTTTAAACCATAAAATATACTATATGTTTTGGAGGATTCATAATTCTTTAAAAAAATAAATAAAATAATCATAATGTGACATTATTTTAATGTTGATACATATATCTAGTCATGGATCCCATTATTATTAATTAGTACATCACACTTGTGTCATAATGATGTAATAATACACAGATTATATTTATATGGTATTTAATTTTTACCTGAAGAATTGGATATATCAGAAAACTAAGAAAAAATAACCATTGGGTAATTTGGAAATGATGATTTCAAATATAATATTCATTTTATCTAAATAAATTTCTAAATATCATAATTTTCACTTTAAATATAATAACCATCATTTATTGATAATGATGGGTTTTTTTATAGTAACAGATTTTTGAACCCTTATAAAAATAGAATTTGACATCATAAATATTATATGATCATTTATATTTGATAAAAATTATTTAATAAAAATATTGTCCTAAAATATTATTTTTTTATAAATAAATTAATTCATGAAAATACATTCCTTAATTGATTTTGAATATTACTTAATGATACAATTTTTTTATAATATAAAAATAAAAACAATTAATAAACAATAATAGGATGAAAACACATTAAAAATTCAATAAAAAATAATGTATATAATCATATTTATAGGGTCTTGATACATATCCCTTTAATAAACCTGAAAACCCCTGAAGAGAAATGTTTGTGATGGTGGAAAATTGATGGGGTTGTTCTGTGAACATGGTTTGGCTCATGATCTTGGTGATCTTGAACTTCTCACATAAACAGTTTCACTCATGCTTAATTTGTTTGATCACATCTTGGGATTGGTGAAGGGAAAAGCCTATAAATGTTTCCTCCATTGAAATCTCTTCTAAATGGGCTTCGTAGGGTATGCTCATACTAGTTGGGACCACTTCCTCCCTTGTCTGTGTCAATTGGATTTGTCAAACCCCTGTATTTATACTAATCATGTGATCACTGTTCGATTGCTAAATTATCAACATTATTGATTCTTAATGGTCAAATAAATACAAAAAGAAATAATAAAACAAAATAAGTTCACATGTTTTCTATAACCATAAAACATAAAAGCATTTAATTAAATTAGAAGGAGAATTTCATTTATAGTAGTCTGATTCATTACAATATTCCCACCTTAATAACATTTTCCATAAAAATTTTATTTTTCCACCCTATAACCGATGAGGGAAACTTCGATTCATCACCTCCTCTAATTCCCACATTGCTTCTTCCAACTTTTGGTTTCTCCACAACACATTAAAAAGGTTCATTGTCTTATTTCGTTGATATGTTTATCTATGAACTAAGATCTTCATTGGATGCTCTTCATAGAAAAGGCCACTATATAATAGAACCACCACAATATTGAGTACATGTGAGGGGTCTTTAATGTAATTTCACAAGAAGGATATATGGAATATATCATGTTCTTGATATAGGTTGGTGGGAGTGCTAGTCGATAGGCCACTGCTTCGATGCAATTAAGGATCTCAAAGGGGCTGATGTATGATGGACTAAGCTTTCCTTTCTCCCCAAATCACATCACCTTCATTAATGGATATATGTGGAGAAATATCATGTGTCCAAAATCAGACTCAATGTATCATCGATAATTTTCCACATATCTCATATGTCGTTTCCATGAATCCTTAGTGTGCTACTAAATGGCCTTAACATTCCCCACCATTTCCTCAACTACTTCTTGAGATAGAAGTTTTGATACCCTATCTTCAACCCATCAAGCATGTGTTCTACACCAGTTCATATAATGGTCTTCATAAGTATCTATTTAGATGCTCAAGTGAAAACTTTTGTTGTAACAGAACTCATCCGAAGGAAGATGTCGATCCTTTCCTCCTTCGAAGACCATAGAAAATTTTCACAAAATATCTTCCAGCGTCTGAATAGTTCACTCAGATTGGCCATCAGTTTGTGTATGATCAGTCATATTAAAGAACATATCATCATTTAGATCATGTTGTAGTATTTTAAATAACTTATAGTTGGATCTATGATATCAATCCGATAAAATCAATTGTGGTACCCCATGAATACATACCACTTCTATAATATATATACCTTAGTCTTAATCTAGTGGGAAGCCCTTTGAATTTTGATAAAGTGAGATATATTTTTGTGATTATCGTCAAATAATTTATCATTGTTTCCCTTAGATTTATTCAGATGTTCGGTTGAAAATTCCATGGTGATGTTTTCCCATTTCCATTTTGGTATGGGTAATGCTTCTATCATCCACTTAGACATCTTCCATTTATCCGTCACCTACTAACACGCCTGGAAGTTTGATGTATATTCAGTGATATCCTTCTTACTATTGTCCCATCAATAATGATCATGGAGATGGTGATACATCTTTCTGCTTCATGGGTGAATGGAGAAATCTGAACTGTGTGCATCATCCACCAAATCCTTCATTAACTTTGGATGTGATGGAAAGCATAGTCTTGAAACAAATCTCATAATTACTTCATAATTAACATTTAACTCTAAGTATTTACCATTACAATATAGTTTACACCATCTTCTAAATTCCCATATCATTTATTTAATAATCTTTTATTTTTTCGATGAGAGATGGTTCAGCAATCATTTTTGAAAGGGATGATGATATTCCTTCCATAATGATTCACATGTACATCCTTTTCAGATCTAAGTAGACGAGATCATTCTATATTCTCATAATTGATAAAGATGCATGATACATTCTAACCAGTGAATCCTCCACTTTATTCACTTTACCAGGATGGTAGTGGATTGAGTATTCATTGTCCATGATCATCTCTAACCATATTCATTGGTGCTTATTCATCTCTTTCTGTTTGAATAAATATTTGATTATTTAATGATCTATATATATTTTGAACTTCTCCCAAAAAAGAAAATTCTTCCATATTTTTAAAGCCAAGATCACTACATACAACTCCTGATCATGTTCTGAGTAGTTCTATACATGAAATTAAAATTCCCTAGAATCGTAGGCTATGAAGTTGTCATTATGAATTAAGACACATCCAAATCCACTCTTCTAAGCATCACTGAACACTATGTAAAGTTCTCCACTTGTGGGTAGTTTAAGTCCCCAGCCTTAAACAATACATAATATTCAATTAAGTTAATAATTCACATTATGGATCATTTCAGGTTTATATCATTAAATAATTAGGCCATAACTATTACATTACATCTCAAAAATAACAAAGTAGACACTTCTACTCTATCCAATTTTTTCACAAAAAAAATAAAACTCCTTAAATTAAACAAGAGTTATTCTCTTGATATAAATCTTCTTGTATTGTTCCTTTGTCTTACACTTGCTTATACCCTATGAAAAACATTTTAAAAACTTGGGATGAGCATACAAAGCTCACTACGGGTTATAGAACAAGGAATGAGAACATTAGTCCATCATTACACAAAAATCCATGAAATCATTCTTGTTAGTCATTAACATACCACACAAGATCATAAGATTTTTGAATAACACATGGAAATCATAAATCATAAAGGTAACGTGTGTCATCCAAAACATACTTAAGTTGTAGCTTTTAAAGCTATGTTGGGAGTTACATTTTGGAATACCCATCATAGTATATTCCATAAATCTCTTAGGAAAAACATTAATGTTTACCTCAGTAACATTAACCAATGCAATAGAGATCTATCTTAGGATCACCCACCCTAGGTTTATCATTGAACCACATGTATACGTAAAAAATGCCCAATAACCATAACATATTCATAACACATAAAATAGACATAATGGAATGATAAAATTTCCACATTTCAATCACAATATATGATTTCAAGATATTGAAATAATTAATCAATTCTAAAAATTATTTTTAATACCAAAACACATAAAATGAGTATATGGTATTTATTTTTCTTTTAAAAACACAATGGCTTACAGAGGAAGCCAAATAACAAATAATGCCTGCAGTGGTAGAAAGGTCATTGTCACCACGTACATTAAAAAGAATCCTTCCCTTTATCATTTATTAAAATGATACATAGAAAAATATTAATTTGAATGAAATGAATGGTCAAAGGGGTTTATACAACGTATAAAAAAATGTCCCGTATAAATCATAATATGTCTCAATGAAAAGAGATTGAGATGATGTCCCTTACAAAGATAATTTTGTAAATAAAATAGACAAATTATGTGTATTCACTAAAATTTCACATAAATAAATTATAAATAAAAGATAATATATCAAAATTCATATCTCACATAATCAGAGCATGACATAAATAAGAATTATAAGATCAGCCCAAAGAATGGAAATTGGGTTAAGAAGTTCCGTTACCTCTTGTTTGACTTGAACCGTTCATTCTTTAATCTCATGAATAATAAACTAAAGTTAATTTCAAATTTCTTCTGAACATTTTTCATAATTATTATTTCTTTTATATCACTTACTACCATGTTAGAAACATTATATAATCATTTAACTTACTAACGGTCTTTTTGTCGATATTTGGTACTTGAGTCAAAAATGAACTTCTTATAACTACAAGTTGACCATGTGGTCAAAATTTCATTCTATCCAGAATGATATTCATGATTTAGATATCATATATATCTTATATATCCAGAATATATATTTATATATAAAAGTACATAGCACTTGGAGATAATAAATGAAATGTACCGTTCATGGGGACGGTAAGCCGTACGTACGCATGAACGCTACTATCATTTTTAGTCATATTTTAATGGAATTAAAACATAATGATACATTGGTATATTATAATTACAATATAATATCAAATATAATTTCATTAACTCCATCCTTTATGCATTCCACGTAAGGCATGAACGACTCATATGATTTTGAGGGGGGCGGTAGTCCGCCCTTTCTCAAATAAAATTATAGTATTTACCCATTATGGAAACCATAAAGGTATTCCATAAAAAAATAAATATGAATAGATACAACATAAATATAATATATATCACATATAAATACAGTTTCATCATAATGGACACCATGAGATGTGGTGGAAGATAATTGACCAATCATCGTTATGTGAGGCAGTAGTTCACCATCTACAGAAACAGTATGTTCGTATCCATTAGATGAAGGTGTGTGGACATTTAGTACTAATACTCCTCATAAACACATCCTAGTATATTAAATATACTGGTGTTTTTATAAAATAATGTAATAAAAAGAGTTTAGGGGGTCGGAGAAGGAAGATAAAAGAAACGAACTTGAGGGGAGATGTTACCATTTAATCGGGTAACTCCCTTTGGTTTGAACCAAAAGGCATTCTGGAAGTACCTTATGAAAAATTTTAGGATTATAGGAGGAATATAGGGATTTTGGGAGATTATTTGGGAGGTTTTTGGATGATCCAATGGTTTTGATAGTTGTGTGTAATGGTTTAGAGGTGGTGGCCTTTTATAAGGGGGTGGAGGACCTCTTTAAGAATGATTGAAAGTATTATTTTATTATAAAATGATTTTCAGTTTCAAAGGTTCCAAAACTTATTTAATTCGTGGTTAAGGTACGTATAAGTTGAAATAAAATTATTCAATAAGAATTGGACAAGTTTTGGATATTTTTTAATTCTTATCCTTTTTATTTAACACTTTGTTAACTTATTTAACTTTTACCATGTCCTCTAATATACTCATACTAAATGGTTAATATATTTACAATAAAATGAAAAGTGAGCCAAATTGGATCATTAATGACATTTTTCACATCATATATTTCATTTGGACGAATATTATATTTTTATGACTATTTTATCATTTAATAATATATTGATTGATATAAAATTATTTTATGATCTCTTTAATAATATTCATATCATGACTTTTAAAAAAATACAAAATAACTTTATTCTTTCAAAAACACTTCATTAATTCAAATATAAAAAGTCATACTAATCTATAAAATTCTTGTATCATATAAAAAGGTTCAAAATAAATTTATTTTAACATATATAATATCATTTATTTGAATCCATTATTAATGAAGCAATTACGGCATCACCATTGTGTCATACTTAAATTTTTTTATTTGATGTAAAAAATTTATAAATAAAATTCCACGATGTATGAAATATTTTTATCTTTTAAATTAATATTTATAGTAGAAGAGATCACTCACATAACCCCATATACAATTGTTTTACTAAAAGTTATATTTTTATTTTCTTTTTGTCCTTACTTTAAATTAATTAATATAAAGTTCCATTTTTCATGTACAAGTGGCTCCATGGGGTCCCAAAATCGACCAAAGAATGACAATAGTCGGACATGTATCAAAACATTGTATTAATAAAAAATTTAGGGTAATTTAATATTATTATATTATAATATGTTTACCCTTATTTACCATATTTACTCTTTAACCGTGATAAATAAAATATATACTGAAGTAATATTAATAATATCTAAAAATAAAATTTATCTATTTAAAAAATTTAGACCACCTGGTTCTAAATATGGAATCCATTTATCAAAATTTGAAACACATAAGTGGAAAAAATTAATTTAAAATTAATTCCCGTTGTCATAACAAAAATCATGTTTTGAGAAATAACAACTATAAAAAGATTTAACTTTGATTATGTCCCATTAAAGAGTAAAATTACTTCTAATGAAAAAAAATGGATTAAATGGTAAAAATATAATCCAATTAAACTTTAAAAGCAATTAAAAGAGTAATCTAACTATATAAATATATTATATTAAAAGGCAGTATTGAATTAAAATGTAGTATTTTATACTATTCATTAAAAAAATGAACATTATTAGAAAAATACCAAAAATTCATCGAAGTAAATTTTTATGTCCCAAATCTAAATAAAAATATTATTTTTTCAAATATAACATATAAAAGTGAAAAAAAATAGATTTAAAATGGGTTTTCCATCAAAAGGTGATAAATTGACCTTTTAAATAATATTAGAGTATTTATGGTTAAAATTGGATTCATTCACATTTTAAGCCTCTAATATTTATTGGATAAATGTAAAAACATTTAACAAACATTTGTAATCATATTTTAGTTAGTTTTTCTCATTCCCACCAATACAATAACTATGTATTAACAACTATTTAAAATAATAATATTATATTACTATTTTTCAGTATAACTCAACGTTTTGTGCAACATAAGATTTCAAAGAAACTCATTGTTGCGTATTGGATACGCCATCAAACATATATTTCCTTTTAAGTTAAAATTAATATTTAATTTACAAATATTAAAAAATATGGAAATATAATATCCTTTATTTACTTGGGATGTTACATCCTTCCCCCATTTTGGAAATTGTGTCGTTGCAGTTTTATTCACTTATCAAAAAATGGGGGAATTTATCCCTCATAGAATTTTCATATTCCTACGTTAGCTCTTCGACAATATGGTTTTTTCATGAAACTAATACCTGATTTATTACCTTATTCCATAACACTTTCTATCTTCCGTCAAGAATCTAGACTGGTTATTCTGCATATGAAAGATTCTCTTCCAAATAAACTACCTCTGGACTCAAAACATGAGATGGATCAGACATATAATTTCATAACATTGAAAGATGAAAAACATTGTATACCTGGGATAAAATTCAAGGTAAATACACTATGTAGAAAACTAATACAACTTTATTCAGGATTTCATAGTGATCAATGAACCTTGTACTCATATTTCCCTTGTTTACTAAAACGCATCACACTTTTCTGTGGTTAAACATTGAGAAAGACATGATCACCTACTTTAAATGAAAGATCCTTCCTTCGGTTATCTACATGACTTTTTTTCCTTCTATGACATGTTCTCATGTGCTTATAAATCAATTTAACTTTTCCTATAATCTCTTCTACCAATTCTGGTCCCATTAGTTTTTTTTCACATAACTCATCCCAAGAAGATGGAGTTCAACACCGATTTCTATATAATGCCTCAAATGGTTCCATCTATATACCAGAATTAAAATTATTATTATAAGAAAATTCATCCAAAGAAAGTTGTTGGTCCCAACATCCCTGGTAATCCATTGAGAAAGTATGTAACATATCTTCCAAAGTATAAATTGTTTATTCTAACTGCCCATCTGATTAAGAATGAAAAACTGTACTAAAATTTAATTCAGTACCCAACAACTTGTGAAGGCCTTTCTAAAAGATAGAAGTAAACCTGGGATCATGATCAAATACAATTGACAGGGGAGCTCCATGAAACCTGAATATCTCTTTAACATACAACTGATAAAGTTGATCTGGAGACAAAGTATCTCGAACAGGAAGGAAATAAGAAGATTTAGTCTATTGATCAACAATAACCCAGATTGCATTATTCACTCGAGATGTCTTTGGTAATCCCACAACGAAGTCCAGGGATATAT
Source organism: Viscum album (assembly GCA_963277665.1). Classification (NCBI taxonomy): domain Eukaryota; kingdom Viridiplantae; phylum Streptophyta; class Magnoliopsida; order Santalales; family Viscaceae; genus Viscum; species Viscum album. The sequence continues at coordinate 854,626,039 of OY728160.1, forward strand.
TTTCCTATTTCCACTCTGGCACTGGTAATGGTTAAATAAACCTTTTTAGTAATTATCGCTCTACATTAACCTATTGATAAGTGAAACACTTCATAGTAATGTCAGCAATATATCTTTTCATTCCATCCCACCAATAATACTCCTGATGATCTATGTACATCTTAATACTGTCAGGATGAACTGAAAATGCTAAAATATGAGCTTCACATAAAAACTCATTCTTCAACTTTGAATCTCATGGAACATATAATCTCTTCCCAAATGTCAAAATACAATCATTATCAATGTTAAAATCAGGCAACATTTCCTTCTAAACCAACTCTACCTTTTTCATCAATTCACTGTCTTTTTTCCACACTTGCTTTATTCTATCTTCTAGGGATGATTTCACTGACACCTAAAACAAAATAGAGTAATTTCCTACACCAACAACTTTTATTTCAATGTTCATCAAATAATTAATCAAATATCTCATTCCAAAATATAACATGGTTAATGTAGCATTACTCTTTCGACCCAAAGCATCAGCCACTTTATTTTGACGTTCCTGGATGGTAATGAATCATGCAATAATAATCCTTGATTAATTCCATAAATATACTCTATCTTAGGTTTAATTATTTCTGAGTAAATATATACTTCAAACTTTTGTGGTCTGTTTGTATTTCACATTTTACTCTATACAGATGATGCCTTCAAATTTTTATAGAAAAAAACAACAGCAACTAATTCGAAATCATGTGTAGGGTAATTTAACTCATGAGGTTTTAATTAACGTGAAGCATAAGCAATTACCTAATAATTCTGTATTAGGGAATGACCAAGACCTTTCAACGAAGAAACACTGCAGATAAAAAATTCACCATTTATGGAAGGAAATTCAAAAAGTAAAGAATTCACCAATATTCTTTTCAATTCCTGATAACAATTATCACATTCTTTTGTCCAAAGGAACTTAATAACTTTTCAAGTTAACTTAGTCAGTGGGAAAGATAACCATGAAAACATTTCAAAAAAACCCCAGTAATAACCTTCCAAACCAATAAAACTATATTTCTTTGTTATATTTGTGGGTCTTGTCCATTCTCCAACAACTTTTCTTTTAGAAAGATCAATAGTTATTCCATTTTTTGAAATAATGTTACCAAGGAATGAAATGTGTTGTAACCAAAACTCACACTTCCTGAATTTCCCATTACATTTTTTTCTTTGATTATTTTAAAGATATCCATTAAATGAGTTTCATAATCTTATTTACCTTTAAAATATACCAAGATATCATCTATAAACACAACCATCATTTATCACCTGAATCAACTGATCCATCATGACAATAAACTTTTCAATTTTGATTCTGACCATCTCATGATGCTAATTTGTATGCCTTCTCAACACCACATCCATATTTCCTCTATGAAAAACCATTCTAATCATAGAATTATCATAGGTAAAGAAACATGGTAATATTTAAATTCTATATCATTTCAGTATTACTATAAAGTAAAAATAATTGATGGATATTAATTTAACAATATCCTAACTTCTAAAGCATTCTAAACTGAACTCAAACACTAACTATAAGGATCCAACCTTAAACAATACATATTATATAATTAATATTATAATTCACACTGAGTAGCATTTTAGGTTTATAGATTTATATAAATAGGACATAATAATTACATCACATCTCAAAAATAACAAAGTAGAAACTTCTTCTCTATCCAATTTTTTCCCAAAAAAATAAAACAACATAAAGATTAGTACGGGTTATAAAATAAAGAAATAAAACATTATAACTTCAATACATAAAAATCAATGAAATCATAAATTTTAATCTTTAACATACCACACAATATCATAATATTTATGAATAATACATGGAAATCATAAATCAAAAAGGTAACTTGTGTCATCCATAACATACTTACCTTATAGGATTCACATCTATGTAGGGAGTTACATTTGGAATACCCATCATTGTATATTCCCAAAATCTATTTGGAGAAACATTAAAATTTACGTCCCTCATGTTACCCAATGCATTGGAGAGCTACCTCAGGATCCTCTACCCTAGGTTTATCATAGAACCACCCGTATACGTAAATAATTTTCAAGAACCATAACATATTCTTAATACATAAAACAAACATAAAGGAAAGATAAAACTTCCACATTTCAATCACAATATATAATTTCATGATATTGAAATAATCAATGCATTCTCAAATCCATTTTCAATTCCAAAATACATAAAAAGAGTATATGGTATTTATTTTTCTTTTAAAAACACTATAGCTTTTAGAGGAAGGCAAATATGAAATAATGCGCGCAGCGGCGGAAAGGACGTTGTCACCGCATACGTTAAATAAACATTCCCTTTTCATTTAATAAAACGCTACATAGAAAAATATTCCTTTGAATGAAATGAAAATTCAAACGGGTTTATACACCATATAAAATAATGTCAGGTATAAATCAAAATATTCCTCAATGATAAAAGATTAAGACGAAGACCTTTATAAAGATCATTTTGTAAATAAAATAGATCAAATACATGTATTCACTGTAGGTAAACATAAATAATTTATAAGTAGAAGATAATATATCAAAATTTATTTCTCACATAATCAAATCATGACATAATAAAAAGTATTGGATCAACCCAAATAATGGAAATTGGGTTAAGAAGTTCACTTACCGCATGTCTTACATGATCAGTTCGTTCTTTAATCTCCTGAAAAAAAACTAAAGTTAATTTCTACTTTCTTAATAACATTTTTTGGGTTTATTATTCAATTTATATCACTTATTACCATGATATAAACATTATATAATCATTTATGTTAATAATGATCATTTTTTCAATATATGGTACTTGAGTAAAAAATGATCTTATAATTACAAGTTGTCCATGTGGTAAAAATTCCATTATATCCAGAATTTTATTAATGATTTGGATATCATATATATCATATATATCCGGTATATATATGTATTTATAACAGTACATAACATTTGGAGATAAGAAATGAAATTCACCGTTCAGGGAGACGGTAAGTCATACGTACGCATGAACACTGCTTTCATTTCTATTTCATATTTTAATGGAATGAAAACATAATGATACATGGGTATATTATAATTGCAGTATAATATCATTTATAATTTCATTAACTCAACCCGTTATACATTCCATGTATGTAATGAACGATTCATATCACATTGAGGGGTTGTAGCCCGCACTTCCTCAATTTAAATTATCGGATTTACCTATTATGGAAACCATAAAGGTATGCGATAATAGAAAATAAACAAAATAAAAAAAATATAATATATAATATATATCACATATAAATACATTTTCATCATGATGTCCACAATTATAGGCGGTAGGAAATGATTGAACAATATTCATTTCATGATGTAGTAGTTCACTGTCCCCAAAAACAGTATGTTCATATCCATTAGATGGAGGTGTGTGGATGTGTAGTTCAAATACACATCATAACTACATACAATTATATTGGAAATACTGGTGTTGTTATAAAATAATGTAATTCAGAGATTTTAGGGAGTTGGAGAATGAAAATAAAATAGAAGAACTTGATAAGATTCGTTACCTTCAAATCGAGTAACTCCCTTTGGTATGAACCAAAAGGTTTTCTTAATGTCCCTTATATATAAGTAAATGCTTATAAAAAGAATATAGGGATATTGGGACCTTATTTTGGTATATTTTTTATGAGCCAGGGGGCTTACGAGGTGTGAGTAATGAGGTGGTGGTTTTTTATAAGGGGGGAGGGGCTCTTTAAGAAAATTTGATAGTATTATTTTATTATAAAATGATTTTTGGTTTCAAAGGGTCCAAAACATAATTAAATCTAATATAAGGTACATTTAAGTTCAAATAAAATCATCTAATAATAATTTAATGGGTTTTGGATATTTTTGAATCATTATCTTTCTTATTTAAACATTTGTTTACTTATTTAACTTTTGCCATGTCCTCTTATATATTCATACTTTATGGTTAATATATTTGCAATAAAACTCCAAGAAACCCAAAATAGATCATTAATGATATTTTTAACATCATATATTTCATTTGGGAAAATATTATATTTTTAGGAATATTTTAGCATTTAATAAAATATTTATTTATTTAAAAACTCTTTTATGTCAATTTTAATTCTATTCATATCATGACTTTTTTAAAAATCCAAACCAACATTATTATTAAAAAACCATTTATTAATTCAAAGATAACAATTCATCCTATTATATAAAATTCTTTTATTCCATAGTGAGGTTCAAAAAAAGTTATTTTAATATTTTTAATATCATTTATTTGAATCCTTTATTAATGAAGCAATTACTGCATCCCCATTATGTCACATTTAAATTTTTTTATTTAAAGTATAAAAATTATAAATATAATACCAGGAAGTAGGAAATATTTTGAGCTTTCAAATTATTATTTAAAGTATAAGATATCACTTATATAACCCCATATACAATTGTTTTACTAAAATATATATGTTTTTGTTATTTTTGTCCTTACGTTAAATTAATTAATATATAGCGCCATTTTCACTTACAAGTGGCTCCATGGGGTCCCAAATTCGACCCAAGGATGTCGATGGTTAGAAAATTTTCATCCAATTGGATTAGGACATATGTGAGCGTAATTTATTATTATTATAGTACTATTTTTTTACCCTTATCTACTAGATTTACCCTTTAACCATGGTAAATAAAATATTTACTGAAGTAAATATTCATAATGTATAGAAATAAAAGTTACCGATTTACACAATTTGTACCTCCTGATTCCAAATATGGAATCCATTTTTCCAAATTCAAAATACAGTAGTGGCAGAAATTAATTTAAAATTAATCTCCATTGTCAAAACAAAATGTGTGATTTTAAGAAATAATAATTATCCAATGATTTTCCTTTGTTTATGTCCAATTTAAGAGTGAAATTACTTCCAATAAAAATCATTGGATTTAATGGTAAAAATATAATCCAATTACATTATAAAACAAATTAAAATAATAATATATCTATATAAATATATTATATTAAAAGGCAGTTTTGAATTAAAATACATTATTTTTCATTATTCATTAAAAATTAAAATTTTTATAAAAATACAAAAAATTCTTCCAAAGTAAATTTTAATATCCCGATTATAAAGAATAATATAATTTTTTCAAATAGAATATATAATAGTGACAAAAAATAGATTTAAAAAGGGTTCACCATCAAAAGTTGGTAAATCTAACTTTTAAAGAATATTAGAGTATTTATGTTTAAAATTGGATTCATTCACATTTTTAGTATCTAACTATTATTGGATAAATATAAAAAAAATTAACAAACTTGTGTAATTATATTTTAGTTAGATCTATTTATTCCTTCCAATAAAATAGTTATGCATTAACAACCATTTAAAATAATAATATTATATATTTATTTTTTAGTATAACTCAATGTTTTGTGCAACATAAGATTTCAAAGAAACCTGTTTTTGTGTATTTGGTATGCTATAAAACATAACATTCCCTTTAAAGTAAAATTAATATTTAATTCAAAAATATTAATAAATATGAAAATACCATATCTTTTATTTACCTGGGATGTTACAAGTAGCGTGAGCATAGGAGTAGTACAGAGACCCAAGCATTTTATACATATCATTACATAATTTTAATCATAATTAAACATCAAAATAAAATCCAAGGATTGTAAACTCTAGTGTCTTTAGAAGACAAGGTATATAACAAAACAACAAAAAATAACCGTCTATATAATATCAATATTGAGATCCAAAATTCCATTCTTCTCATACATATACATAGGATTACCTAGGGATAACATGAACAAAGGGATGATCTAAAAAACTTAGTAAGGGAATAAACATAACAATAAAGCCTTAGCACATGTGTTAGGAGGCATGACATAATTATATAAAAAAGACATGGAACAAGATTTCTCATATGGAATCATAACACATAAAACATGTGATCATATAAATATGAAATAATTATAATGTGGAAGAAAAAAAATCATTACTTCATCACAATTCAAGGATCTTTTCACAAATAGTAGTACGATACAAGGCTAAAAACAATGATCATTGCAAATGGAACACGAGTCAAGGATAACTGCCCAGACTATTGCACATAACATATCAAGAGACTAAAATTTACCCAATTAATTGGGGAAATAACTAGGATCACTCATCATATGATGTTAATGTATATATCTTCCACATTAACAATCATACATAATTAATCATACATAAACATAAGGGTACCAATGGAATGAAATTGGTATCATAATCATGTCATAAAACATATCCAATGGGAGTATCATAAAATTCTCCATGATGGAAATTAATTAGATGATGATTGTACAATAAAAAGTTATAATATAAATATATTATGATATGTGATGACACATTTAATTGATATCATGTTAAAATACTATTTAAGAAACTTTTGATTACAAATATTTTAGTGCGGTTTAAGGAAAATATCAATGTTCGTTTAAAACAGATAAGTGTGTAATATTTTATATAAAAATAGAATTTAAATAAGAATGATTTTATAATTAAATGAGTTATTTTATAAGGATAATGGTGTCTTAAAACATATTATAGAGTTTACTTGAAAGTGGTTAATAATTATGGAAGTTCCCTTAAAACAGACTTGCTTGTCATGATAAATTAAATCAGGAACAACTTAAAATCATGTATATCCCTAAAATAGACAGATGAGTGGATTTTGATAAATGAGTTTTGAACAATTACAAAAAATTTAAGATATGTACATAAAAATAAAAGACAAATTATTTTGGTTAAAAAATAATGATAGATAACCCTGAATGAATAATGGAGGTTTGGGTAGAATCTCTTCTCTTAAGTATAAAGGTGTTATTTATCTGATATTAATTCATGTACAATCAAATTTTATTAATTAACTAAAAATCAAATAACCTATTCTACATGTAATTTATTTTTTATAAAATTATTAGGTTATTTCATGTTTTTAGTGGATAATAGGTTCAATTCCATTGTTTGGGAGTGTTTGATTCCTTAGTTTTCATTATCGGTTTACTTATAAAAATGTATGGATAACTATGTAAGATGATGATGGTTTTACAGAATTGAAGTTATACATTATTAGGGAAGATGAATAAGATTAAATTTTTATAAAATTCATATGCTTAATCTTTGTTATGATGAATCATTATATAAACATTAATGATAACCATTTGGGTTAATTGGTAGTTTTTTATCACAACGAACACATTTTTGTTTTTAAATTAATATTTTTTTACAAAATGATTCTAGAAAATTAAATTTGATATATTACATAAATAATAATCTAGTTCATCCATAAAAATGGGCTCATTATGATAATTTAAGATGGTTATATAAATTGAACACTAGTCATCCTTGAATGTAATAAATTACCACATATCAGATGATGAGTCCATTTATAGTACAAAAGGAGAGGAAATGAGAGATGAAGATAAATTATTCCATTAGAAAAAAAATACAATTAAATGTTAGGTACTAGATTTATCACACCATTTGGATGAGGAGAGGTGAGGATAGAAAGGAATTTAAAGGAACATGAAAAGAAATTGAAGGAAAATGGAATAGGGTTTTACCACTTGATTCCTTCCTCTTGAGAACAACCTTAGGAGAGAGGTTTTGGTATTCAGATTAGACCATGATCTCTTGAATGTATGAGAGGTTATTAGAGTATATTTGGGCAGAATTTAGAAAAGGAACAAGCCTTTAGAGGCTTGAGGAGAAGAGGTTGTGAGGGGTGGTTTTTATGATGGAGGAGAGGGGATTTATCTCAATATTATATTAATTAGTTTATTATTTCGATCAAGAAAGGCAACAATACTGATTCTTGATAACAAATACAGTAATTAGATCATGTTAGTTTGAACCAATGGATCTTCTATCATCCATGACTTAATAAAAAATGTATTTAACTTATAATGTATATATACTGTAAATTATTGTATTTCACTATTCCCAAAAAATACAAGTATTTTAGAAAAATAAAAAAAATAACTCTTACCATTTTTTTAATTTTACAATTCATAAATGAACTCCATTTTATAGAAAAGTTTTTTAGATATTAGAAATTTAATTTTCAATTAAACCATAATTTATTTGAAAAATACAAATTTTAAAATTAAAACTACATTTCTAACACTTTGATATATTAATTAAGGTATCATAAATTTATTTTATAATCATAACACATAAAAATATTATTTTTTGAATAAAATTTATGAAAATAAATTTCCCTTTATTTTATTAATTTAATCCTAAATTTTTTTATAAAATATACTTGAATTACAGAAATATCAACACTTAATTAATAATTTTTAAAATATTTATTTACATATATTATGATATAATTATATCATATTGAATCTTATCAGATGGATAAATTTTATTTATATTTTCATCGATGAAGTCACTATTGCATATGTTGACTTACTATTCATATAAATCATATACTATTCTAAAAATCTGGTTACTATTTCATCAGTAAATGTTCCTTAACTTTTAAAGATACCTTTTATTTCACATAGTATTCATTTATAAGGTTTTTATTGTGTAATATATGTAATATTATGTGATTATACTATATGAAATAATTATAAGCAGGTAATTCCATAGATAATCCATTAGGTCATTAAATTCTTCCCCCCTTATGAAATTTTTCCCTCGAAATTTTGTTCTACATTCTTTAATGAAAATAGGTGTGGGTACTTTTTGTTCCTTGCTTCCTCCAGTTCCCAAGTTTCTTTTATGTACTTATGGTCCACCATAGTACTTTTACCACATGAGTAGTCTTGTTACGTAGAACATTATATATATGATACATGATCTCCCCTTGATACTTCTCGTAAGAAAGATAATTCACCAACAATACCACCTCTACAGAGAGTACATGAGAAATATGTCGTATGTACGTTTTTTAGATGGATATGCGGAATACATTGTGTACATTATAAATGGTATGTGGGAGCTTGTTGATCGGCCACAACATAGACATGATCAGGAATCTCGAAGGGGTCAATATACCTAGGGCTTAGATTTCCATTCTTTCCAAATCTCATGAGCTTCTTCCATAGAGATATGTAGAGGAATAACAATTCTCTAACATCAAATCAAGGACTCATCGATTATTTTCATCATTGCTATTTTTTCAAATTTGGGCGGCCTTGATGTGACCCTGAATTCTTTTCAACTTCTTTACAATTTCATTGAACATTTTAGGTCCTAGAATATTACTCTCACCAACTTCATCCCATCACGCCGGTGTTCTACACCTTTTCCCATAAAGGTCTTCATATGGTGCCTAATGGATGATCGAGTGGAAAATATTATTGTAAGAGAACTTAACCAGAGGTAGGTGTTGGTCCCATCCTCCTTTTGTGTCCATATAACACGCTCTCAACATGTCTTATAGTGTCTGAATTTTTATCTTAGATTGGACATCATTTTGAGAATGATAGGTCGTACTAAAGTTCAGCTCAATTCTTAGAGCATGTTAGTAACTTTTCAATAACAATGAGGTGAATCTTGCCTATTGATCAGGTATAATTTATTGTTGTACTCCATGTTTCCTTACCTCCTCATTGATGTATATCTATCCTGGTTGATCCACTGAAAAATCCTCTCTAATTGGGATAAATTGATCTATCTTTGTAAGACAATCCACAATAAACCAAATAAAATTGTTTCCTCTGTATTTCCATGGATGTCTTGTGACAAAGTCCATGGTAATGTTTTTCCACATCTATATTGTTATGGGCAGTGGTTTCATCATCCCCTTATATTTTTTCCTTCCATCCTTCACTTACTGACATACCTGGAATGTAGCACCCCAAACATTTTATGTTATGTTTCTCTTAAATACATTTTTGTTATAGACTATATTTCAGGAATTATTGAGCCTCTATGGATCAAAACATGGTTACTTATAGGAGATAGCCATAACCTAGCCATAAAACATAAATTTGTTAGCTCTGAGATTTGAATTTTAATAATCTAACATACACGGTTGGGATCAAGATGGTAATTAGAGTCTGATAGAATTAACTTAATTTTAGGTGAATAGTAACCTACCCTTATGAATATTATCTTACCCTTATGGATATTAATATGAATCTTGTGAATGGTATCCATTCGCTTGAATGTATAAATGAATTTTGGCACCTTAAAAATGAAGATGAATATTTTTTGTGTTTGTATTTTTTAATTACATATTTATATTAATTAAATATTTAATTAATCATATTTATAAAATTATTTTTGAAAAAATGGACTTCATTTTTGGATTTTACACATTGAAAATGGTTAGGGTGATTTTTGGTATTTTTATGAAATACATAAATTTTTTCGGAATAGTAAAATCTGATAATTCACAATAAATGCTAAATAATTGATTAATTGAGTCATTGAGGATGATCTGCTCATGTAAGCCGAATTCATTCAAAGTAACATGCATATATTACTGTTATTGGTTTTGGAATACTCACTATTAGTTTTCTTGAGAGGAAATAATAAATTAATGATTATAATATTAAGAAAACTCCTCCCCCCTCCACTATATAAAGCACTCCTCACCCCCTCTTCCTCTCAGACCACTCAAGCCTTGTGCCTTGCCAATATTCTGCCCAAGTCTCTACCTAAAAACCTCCCACACGTCTAAATTCTCCTAGCCTCTTCAAAATACCAAAACCTGTCCTCTTAATAGGTTTTAAATGGAGGAAGTCTCAAGAGGTAAATCCCTCTTACCAATTCTTTCAATTCTTTTAAGTTCTTTTCATTTTGTTTCTCACCTCACCAAAATAGTATGATAAATCTAGTAACATACATGTTGTGTAATTTTTTCATGATAATGGTGTATTTCCTTACCCTCTCTCCTTTCCCCACCATTTATTTGAATGAAATGAAAGAACCGTTTGAGATGTGCTAATTTAGAACATTCAATGACAACGGTTTATCAATTTCGATTACAATCTTTAATTTTGGTCATGAAGACATTTGTGTTATGGTTCAAGCAGATTATTATATAATTAATATATCATATTTTTAGTTCAGTAATCCTTTTGTACAAATGGTATTTAGTAATAAAGAAAAACATTTTCATTGTAATCAAACCCACCATTTAGCCAAACCGGTTGTCACAAAGGTTATATATATAATAATTCGACATCACTCTAAGTAAACAAATTAAATTTATAAACATGTAATCTTCAGTATGTTCACTAATATAATATAAATTCATTTCTGGACAACCACATCTTTCTTATATATTCATCCGAACTTGAATATGATTTAACCGATCATTTAAAACCAAGTAAACAAACGAGCCCGAACAATGAAATTGACCCTTATAACTTATCAAAAAGGCCTTGAATGAACTAAAAATAATTATAATAAATCATTTACATATATAATAGGTTCTTTAATTATGAATTAATAAGTATAATTTGTTTATTCAGGTCTTAAATAACACCTCAATAACACCTTCATGCATAAGGTAAGGGATCCTCTCTCTCACTTTTGTTCAATAATCTCCCCAATGTTGTTCCCTTTAATTTTTAATTCCTAATGATGGGGTATGTTTTCAAAACTCCCCCACACTACCCTTGTGACATATAAATAATGGAATACCCATTTACCTCTCATTAAGCCCTCACAATAACACTTGTTACCTTGCCGAAATGTTTGTAAAGTGTTTCTCATATCACTTTCATTTCTGTGAGATTTTCAATGTTCGCCATTAATTTATTATATGTGGTATATGTGTACTACCATATAATATATAATAACTTGAGTCTACTTATATACATGTTATTCAATGATTAATTTGAGGTTTATTATGGTCTGGTCATATGATTCGACTGTGGTAAGAGACTTTGTCTCAACTACTCTTTTATTGCGACTCACTTTGTATTGTGCACCTATTAATCCTTATGTGGTGTTCCTACTGCCCATTTGAGATTAATTTTCATTTTGAAATTATATTTATATTAAATATCAATAATCTCATATCATGGATATGATTGTTGTCTAAACCGTATACCATTTTACATATGGTGTTTATTTGGAAAGTTGTTGATGAATCTGTATACTCTACTCTATACAGATATTGAAAAGGCATATTTATCTTGTTTTGAATCAATGTATACAGAATGATTTGGACATGAAGTGGTGGTAGGGGCCTACTATATCACATCTATGCATCGGTAGGTCTCATGAGACAAATCAGTTGGTGACAAACCCTTCGAGTTTGTTTCTAAAAATCTGACAGGTTTCTACCCACAGAACTAACCCGTTTTAATGGTATTATGGTTTCATGTGCCAGATACATAAAATCCAATTAATAAGAATTCTATTTTTTTCATTATCAATTATTATTATTATCCATGAGTTTTACACTATAACAAAATCTATGGATGCAGTTTCATTCTCAGTTTATTAATGGAATTAGTTTTTCATTTATTCTCTATGCCATATTGATTATGTCAGATTGATTGTGATTCACTTATTATTTTACTCATGCTTCTGCTATTCGAAACCCTTAATGAGCATTTGACCACACCCCTTTAATTTTTTACCATCAACAGGTGATGAAGAGAAGGTCATTTATTGAGATCATGTGGTTGTAGCTTTTAGTTTTGTAATGTATTGTATCTTTTAACCTTTTTCAATGTAATTTATGTTACATATATGTATCTAGTTTATTCAAGACTACTAAATTGATAGTTCCTTTGGTATTTTTCATTCCTTTTAACCATTCCAATATCACAAGTAATGCACTGATTCCATCCTAGAGGGGTTGGGGTGTTACAGTTGGTATCAGAGGATGTTTAGTAGGATACTTGGAAACTAGAGTAAGAAATATATAGAGGGAATAATGCCCTATTGTAGTATTTGAGGATAAATGTACACTAATGTCCTGGTATTTTGGTAAGGAATATATTATGTGAATCGTTATAACAAATACATCCCTTTCTGGATACGAACAGGTGGAGGTGGATCTGGCACATATGTACCTAAGAGTGAAAACACCGACAAGGAGTTTCGGGCTTAACCCAAGGTATCCTGGCGCACGACAACGGGTCTTGCTATTCTCTTGGTTATGACACTCCCAGGGAATATTCTTATAATAATTCACATTTTATTTACGAGCCATTATGAAGGAGTTTAATATAAATTTTTCCTCATAGAAATCATGTTTATAAGATTTTCTATGCATAGAATTTCAATCCATGATGAGTGATTTTCTATTAGAGATTCATAAACTAATCTAGTGTAAACCATTATTTAGAAATGGAGTCTAACAGAAGAAGGGGAATAAATACTCATGGGCAAGGTAAGGATCTCCCTACGGAGCAAGTCAACACAGTCAATGTTGGAGCAGATCATATCATGACCATATTGGGACAACATACTCAGGTTGTAACGAATAACCATTACACACATGTGTTGGATCATTTAATGTAGTAGAAGCCCCCATCTTTTAGTGGGACTACTAATCCAGTGGTTGCTGAGAAATGGATCAAGTCCCTTGAAAATATATTCATGGCATTAAGATGCCATGAAAATTAAAAGGTAGTACTGGAAGTATATTGTCTCATGGGAAACGCTGATCAATGGTGTTACTTGATTCAGAATACCACGGAGGAAGAGGAAATAAGAGATACGAAATGGAGGAATTTTAAGGAAATATTCTTCGAAAAATATTTCCCTTGTGAGTAACGAACTAAAATGAAGAGGAAATTCCTTAGCTTAATACAAAGGGATGAAGACAGTGTCTTGGACTATGAGGCTAATTTCACAAGGCTGGCCATGTATGCCATAGATTACATACGTGACTCTTTGAAAAAGATTTATCATTTCATTGATGGTCTTAAGCCATGTCTTTGAAGGTAACTGGCTTCTCAATCATTTTCATCATATGATGAAATTGTATCAAGTGACATCAAAACAAAGAGGTAATTTTCTAGATCAAATATTTTCAATGGAAACCAAGATAAGAAGCGGTACTCTGATAACAAAGGAAAAGAAGAATCACCAAAAAGAGAAAGGTAACAAAGCTATTTCTATTATGTGAGAGAAATGGAAAGAATAATCTTAGGAAATTCTTGAAGGGCATGGGAGTCTCCTATAACTACGGAGAAAAGGGTCATCGATCTGATGAAAGGAAGGCGAAGAAAAAATTCAATGATATTCAAAGCTATAGTTGCAGAGAGATGGGACACTATGCAAATGAGTGTCCTAAGCACCAAGAAAACATGCTTCAGAAAAATCCAAGAGAACAAGGGAAAGCCTATACGATTACAAACACAGAGTTTGAAGTTCCTAATGACGTTTTAGAAGGTACTTTAATTGTTTCCTCAAACTTAACCAACACTTTATTTGATCCTGGATCATCACATTCATTTATATCTACCTAGTTTTCTAGGAAAATTAAATATGTCCAATTCAATTTAATAAAGGAGTTGTCAGTCAAAACTCCCATGGGATGTATCATTGCAACAAAGTTATGTCAACTACTCCCCCTCCAGACACCAAAAAGTGATTTAGTTGCTAACCATATAATCATTCCAATTACTGAATTTGATATAATTCTTGGTATAGATTGGCAGTCAAATTATGATGCGAAGATTTATTGTAAGAAGAAGGAAGTTACAATATTTGAAAATGGTGTAGAATCCCTTGTCTTTATGGTATAATCTTCACCACCTGATTCTTATCTAGAACCACCCCCAGTAGATCTACTGAGTGAAATAGTTTGAGAGGAAGATAAGAAAATATCTGTGGGAGAGGAAAGATATATTCAAATTGAAGATGTGCACATAGTTCAAGAATACATTGATGTATTTCCAGAAGATTTACCTGGACATCCTCAAGAGCAGTAAGTTGAGTTCACTATTGATTTAATTCCTGATTCAAGACCTACATCAAAGACTCCAGACAGAATGGATACTATAAAATTAATAGAGTTAAAGAAACAACTAGAGTATTTGAGTGAAAAATGATTCATTGGACCTAGTGTTTCTCCATGGGGAGACCATGTTATCTTTTTCAAGAAGAAAGATAGATCCAAGAGGCTTTGAATTGATTACGGGGAAATCAATACAATTAAAATAAAGAATATGTATCCTCTACCCCAGATTGATGATTTATTTGATCAACTTCATGGAGCTCAATAAATTAAGAAAGATTGACCTTTGATCTGGATATCATCAATTGCGTGTAAGGATGGAAGATATTCCTAAGACAGTATTTCAGACCAGGTATGGGCATTATGAGTTTACAGTAATGCCTTTTAGACTAAAAAATGTACCCTTTGTTTTCATGGATTTAATGAATATAGTTTTCAAGGAATATCTTGATAACTTTGTTGTGGTATTCATCGATGATAACCCCATATACTCAAAAATCAATGAATACCATGAGAATCACTTGCTGGCCATTCTAAAAACTCTTAGAAGCTAAAAATTATATGGGATGTTTATAAAATGTTGATTATAGCTTCAATCAGTTTCTTTTTTAGTCCATATTGTCTCTATGGATGGAATCCTAGTTGATCATGTGAAGACAAAGGCAATCCAATATTGACCCACACCAACAAACATAACTGAGGTATGCTGTTTTATTGGTTTAGCATGTTGCTATCGGCGTTTCGTTGAGAATTTTTCCCGACTGGCTAACCCGCTAACCAAGATCACACATAAAGGAGTTAAGTTTGTGTGGAAAAAAGAATGTAAATAATGCTTCGAAGAATTGAAAATAATATTGGTCAATACTACAATTTTGACTCTTCTATCTGGAAGTGGTGGATTTGTAATATACAGTGATGCATCAAAGAATGGAGTGGGTTGTGTCTGTATGCAAAATGATAAGGTTATTGCTTATGCATTAAGACTGTTGAAGACTCATGAAAAAAATTTTCCAACTCCTGATCTTGAGTTAGCAGCCGTAATCTTTGCTCTGAAAATATAGATGCATTATCTCTACAGAGAGAGATGTGAGATTTATACAAACCACAAGAGTTTGAAATACATTTTCACACAAAAAGAACTCAACAAGAGGCAGAGGATATGGATTTAGTTACTCAAAGATTACGATTTTTCAATACACTACCACCTGGGAAAGGAGAATAAGGTGGAAAATTCATTAAGCAAGAAAGATCATGGACTTTGATCTCAAATGAGGATTGAGAGAGATCCTATATTTTTGGATCTACTAACGATGGATATGGGAATTGTTAAGGAAAGGGAAACATCTTTCCTATTTCAAATTATTGTTAAACCATCTTTATTAGAAAAGATAAAAATATCTCAATCAGAATATGAGAACCTGCACAAGAATATTAATGATGTCGAGGATGGGAGACTGGATGACATCGTGTATTAAAATGGACTTCTGAAATTGAGGAAGAGGTTGTGCATTCCATCAGTACCTGACCTAAAAAGGGATCTATTAGACGATTTTCATAGCACAAATTTCTCTATACACCCGGGTGGAACCAAGATGTATATAGATGTGAAAGAAAATTTTTTGTGGGATAATATGAAGAGTTAATTGCTGACTATGTGTCAAGATGTCTAGTTTGTCAACAAGTGAAGACAGAGAGAAAATATCCCAAATGAGTGATGCGACCTCTACCTCTTCCTATGGGGAATTAGGATAACATTATGATGGATTTTTTCACCGGACTACCAAGGAAATCTAGATGGAATGATGCAATATGGGTGATTGTTTGTTGTCTCACAAAATCAGCACATTTCCTTCCTATAAGAGAATATTGTCCACTTGAGCACATGGAAACACTTTATATTAATGAAGTTGTAAGACTTCATGGTGAATTTTCATTCCTAGTTTATTAATGGAATTATTTTTTTCATTTATTCACTATGCCATATTGATTATGTCAGATTGATTGTGATTCACTTATTATTGTACTCATGCTTCCGCTATTTTTAACCCATACTGAGCATTTGAGCTCACCCCTTTCATTGTTTACCTTTAACAAGTGATGAAGAGAAGGTCATTTATTGAGTTCATGTGGTTGCATCTTTTAGTTTTGTTATGTATTGTATCGTGTAACCTTTTTCATTGTAATTTGTGTTACATATATGTCTCTAGTTTCTTCAAGAATACTAAACTGATTGTTCCTTCGAGATTTGTCATTCCTTATAACCATTCCAATATCGCAAGTAATGCACCCAGTCCAGTCTAGAGGGGTCGGGGTGTTACACGGATCATTGATGTATCCTCAGCAATATCCTTCTCTATATTTTCCATACAGTTGTACTCTAGAGATCTTGATACATCTTTCTCATCTTAGGGTGAATAGAGAATGTTCAACTATGTGTTTCATTTGTATGCTCATTGTTTATCCCTAGATTAGATGGTACATATAATATTGACCCAATTCATACCACTACTTCCTCACCAATATTAAACTCATTGGATTTACCATTTCTAATTGTATCCACCAATTTCAGAATTTCCACATCTTTTCTTTGATAATACTTTATTTTCACCAGGAGGGATGGTTGAGATATCATTTGATATAGTATTTATGAACTTCCTGACATAATTATTAATATTTTCATTGTCTACTGATCTAAAAATATTGGGGCCTTATTAATTATCATCATTGATATATATGTAGGATCCTTTCTACATAGAGCATATGCTACCTTATTTTCCTTACCATGATGGTATTGGATTGAGCAATCATAATTCATGATGTTCTCTAACCATTTTTGCTGGTTCATATTAATCTCCTTCTATGTGAATTTATATTTGAGACTATTGTGATCAGTATATATCCCACACCTCACCCAATAGAGATAATTCTACCATATTTTGAATGAAAATATTACTACTGCCAAATCTAGATCATGTGTGGGATATTTTTTTTCATGTATTTTCAACTTCATTTAGGAATAGTCTATCAATTTATCATTTTCCATTAGTAAACAGCCTAATCCCTTCTTTTATGCATCATTGTACCCAATAGATAATTCTCCACTTTTCGAGAGGGTGATTACTAGCATGGTGACAATACTCATTTTGTGCTTCTTAAAGTTTCCTTCACATTCTTGAGTCGAGAAAAAAATCACTACCTTCCATGTTATCATAGTTATCGGGTTCAACAATCATGAGAAATTCTTCATAAATTTTCTATAATACCCCGCTAGACTATTAAATTTATGGATCTCCATTACAGATGTTGTCCTAGGACACTCTTATATTTCATTTGTCTTCGAAAGGTCCACAAATATCCATTTGTTGGTGATAACATTACCCAAGAATGATGCTTCCTCCATCTAGAACTCACACATACTATTCATTGTATATAGATTCTCCCTTTTCAAAGTCTTCAACATAGTATACAAATGCTCCCCATGTTCATCCTTTCTCATGGTTTATATCATAATATCATTGATAAATATTACCCAAAATAATTGAAGGTAATATCTAAATACTCTATACATTAAATCCATGAAAATTCCATGAGAATTAGTGATTCCGAAGGGAATTATTGTGAATTCATAGTGTAAAATCCTCGTTTGAAAGGTATTCTTGGGAATGACTTCCTTCCTCGCCTTTAATTGTTGATATCCCAAATGAAGATCTACCATAGAGAAATAATTATCCCCACGTAGATGATTGAACAATCCATATATCCAAGGTAGGGGATATTTGTTCTTCATCGTGATTTTATTGAGCTCATGATAATCAATACATAGGTGCATTGATCCATAAATATTCTTAAAAAATAGGATTAGTGCACCCCATGTTGAATCACTCAGTAATATAAAACCCTTCTCTAGATTCTCAAGAATCTTCTTCTTTAGCTCTTCCATCTCAATGGTGGATAATCTATATGGTGTCTTTAATATAGACAGAGATCAAAGAATAAGTAAAATTGAGAACTCAAACAATTGATTAGGAGGATGAATATGCAACTCTTTAGAGATAACATAGTGTAACCCCTCATGATGGGAATGTCTTCAAGCATGATTCTCTCCTTTGTCTAAATCATTCTAGAAAGATATACTTACTCATAATGAAATAACACCCACACTTGAGACTCTTATTCTAAAGGAGATTCATCTTCCTCCTTACACTTGTACAAGATATGAGGATTCTCTAGGATGTGAATAGTGGTCTCTATTTACTAATAGTTCATGTTTTATATATATAAAGATAGAAAATCCATCCCAAAATAGCATCTACATATACCAAAGGAAGTATGATGAGATTTTTTGGGAGGTTCAATCCATAATCATTAACTGATGAGGATTTATATACATTGGATGTAATAATAGTCCCATTTTCTATTATCAAATATAAAGTAATCTCTATATTTTGAGGTGGTGTTTCAATAGTTATACTACACTTTCATGATATGAAAGAATTCATGGAACAATTATAAAATAGTACATATCCTATTTAGGAATAAATAACTACTATACCTATCACCACAGTGTTCTCCAGATCCACCTCAATCATAGTTATATAATAATCCCTTCCATTTTGACTTGGAGGTTGTTTTTAATTTCCACTAACAAACCTTGGCTTATGAAAAATTCTCACATAATTCCCATATTCCTTGTTTTTGAAACAATCCACTACTTTCTAAGTATTGATATGAACCTTCCTTTCATCTTTCATAATAGTGGAATTGTTTATATTCCTCTAGTAGTTTCTATCTAGATGACTTATTCTTCATCATTTGAACAAATTTTGGGTTCCCTTTAGATAGTTCCTAGGATGCTTCTTCCCACAAATTTGACATGTGGGACAGTCAGTTTTATTTGCATCATGGGATTTATATGAGGATCCTCTCATATTGGACTCCATTTTTTTCTTTTTGTCTATACTCCAATGATACCATTCAGAGTCTCTGATCTATATTTCAACCATGAAGGAGAGACATACAGTCTTCTGAAAAATATCGAAGATATGAATTTCCAATGATTTTTGTAGACTCATCTTAATTCCTCTAAATTAGTGATTCACTTGGCTTTCAGTGTTCATGAAAAAGGTTGAAGTGTATCTTAAAAGACTTGTACATTTTTCTTTATACACACAGATACACTCTTCTTCCTCCCAATCCATAGAATACATTTCATCCAAGTAATTTTTATTCTTGATCAGTGTCCACCATTTATCAACATCCCCATCAAAACGATAGACCACCAGCATGAATTTCTCTTCTTCTTAGCACAGGAAAAGATATATTATCATTTCAATGGAGTTAATCCATTGTACCATGAGGAGGGTATCAGAATATAGACTAACCATGGGATGGATTTTCAATATGAAGGATTCTATAATAAATTTATATTTATTTGGAGGAGGTCATTCCACCAGATTCATGTTATTATTCATAACTTGAGACACCAGAACAAGTACTGTCATGATGTTTTGATGACTCTGTCCCATAATATTTTTCACATCATTACAGATATCTTTATATTACCTATCACATTGATTTTTGGGATGTGTTCTTCAATTTCCTGACATTAACAAAGGAAATGAAGTGTAATTAGTGGGATTTAATACATAGCTAATAAGCATAAAATGATAAACATGAAATGGAAAAGTATTTCCTAGCATGTGATTCCCTAGGTTTAAATCTAGGTTATCCTTGATCTTTTTCTTAACTTATATTCTTATGCGATTTTTTTTGTTTCTTTAATAATTGTTCATAATGATCTTATGAATTTACCAAATCATATCACTCAGTAGTTTCAAACCAGGTGCGCAGTAAGGACCATTGTCGTGTACTAGGTTCTCTTAAGCTAGACCAGGAACTCCTTGTTAGAGTTGTTACTCCAATGTACAGCTTTTATAAAACCACTTCCACTTTTATTATCCATATATAGATATATTTTCATGATAACCAACATACTATATACTAACAAATATTTAGGTATGTTTTCTTATACTTATTCTTATCCCTAGGGTTCAGGCTAAAGTGTTGTATTCCAAATCTTCAAACATAACTAGATTTTACTCTAACACCAACTATATTGACCAAGTCCTTATACCATATAATTTCATGATTTTAAGAATAATTAAACATCCAAATAAAAGACAAGGATATTAAATTCTAGTGTATTTGGAAGACGAGGTAAATAATTAACAAACATAAGAGAAACATTTATTTAATCTCCATAATGAGCTCATAAATTCCAATGTACTCATACATCATCATAGGATAACTTAGGGATAAAATATAAAAAAGTATGATCTAAAAATACCTATAAGTTAATAGATATAATAATAAAGTGTTTGCACATGGGTTAGAAGGCATGACATAATGATATAATAATTCTTGGAACTAGATTGATCATATGGAATCATAACATATAAAACATGGTATCATATAATCATGGAATCATTATAATTTTTCAGATACATAAATCATTACATTAACACAATTCAAGGATCATTTCATATAGAGTAGCATGATTCCAGGCAAACCACCAAGATCATTTCACATGGAGCACGAGTCAAGGCTAACCACCACAACCGTTTCACTTAACATCTCAAGAGACTAGATTTTACCCAATGCATTCAAGCAGTATTTTGAACACCCATCATAACATGTTCATGAATATTTCTTCCACTTAAATAACCATACCTAATCAATCATAGATAAACATAATGTTACCCATCGAATAAAATGGGTATCATAATCATGTCCTAAAGCCTAAACAATGGGCGTATCATAAAACTGTCCTTGAAGGAATGGAATTAGATCATTCATGAAAAATAATAAGGTATAATATGAATATATTATGATAGGTGATGTCAAATTGAAGGGATATAATGTAAAAAGTGTATCTAAGAAAAATTATATTTAAAACATTTTAGTGTGAATTAATGAAAATAACATCGATTGTTTAAAATAGAAAAGGAAATAATATTTTATATAAAAAATGATGTTTACGAGGAAAGGATTTTATAATAAAATGAGTTATTTTATAAGGATAATGGATTTTTAAAACATATTATAGAGAACAATTGAAATTAAGTAAAAAATCATGAAGTTCCCTTAAAATGGACTTGCTTATTGGGAAGAATTGAGAATGGAACCACATAAAAACATTTATGTCCCAAAATAGAAGGATGAGTTGATCATGATTCATGAGTTTGGAAAATATATACCGAATTTATAATATTAAAATAAAAATTAATGATAACTTCTTCTTGGTAAAAAGAATGATTGTACCACCCGGAGGAATAATGGTGGTTCAGGTAGAATCCATTACATTAAGTCTGAAGGTGTTCTTCACCTTATCTTAATGTTATGTATAATCAAATTAGATTCATTAATTAATATTTTTATAACCAATTAAATATTTATTTTATTTATTAAAACCTTATTAATTTTATTAATGGTCCTTTTATGGGTTAAGAGGTTTAATTTCATTGTATGGGAGAGTTTGTTTCCTTGCTTTTCATGATCAGTTTGGTTATATACATGTACAAATAATCATGTAAGATGAGGATGGTTGTAAATAATTGAAGTTATATTTTATTATATAAATCCATAATATTAAATTCATATAAAATTTCATTGTTTATTTGGAGTGAGGAAGAATCATTATATAAAAAATTAATGATAATTGTTTGGGATAATTGGTTGTTTTTATGACAACTAAGTCATTTTATATTATAAATTAATAAAATTTGTACAAAATGATTCTAGAAAGTTTTATATGATATATTACATAAATATTAAAATGTTTCATCCTTAAAAATGGTTTCATTCCCATGATTTAAAATTTTAATAGAAATTGAAAACTCGTCATCCTTGAATGTGATAAATTAACAGATCTCGGATAGTGTTTCCATTTATCGTATAAAAAGAGGGGAAATGATAGAGGATGAAAAATAATTACATTATCACAAAAAAAATTATAGTAAATCTAAGGAATGTTAGTTATCACACCATTTTTATGAGTATGTTAGAGGATAGAAAATAATACAAAGGAACGTTAACAAATTGTATGAAATAGAAGAGGGTTTTACCTCTTGATTCATTCCTCTTCAGAACCTCCATATGGGAGATATTTTCATATTTTTTGAGACATAGAGATACTATAAGATAAATAGGTTATTATGAAGTTATTATAGTAGAATTTTTACAATGAAAAAGTCTTTAGATGGTTGAGGAAAAGAGGTGTTGATGGTGGTTTTAATAGTGGAGGAGAGAGGAGTTTTATAAATATTTAATTAATTAGATTATTATTTTCCTCATGAAAATAAATATCTATGATTATAGAGACTAAATACAATAACTAGATCATGTGAGTTCTAATCAATGGTTCTTACATCCTAAATAACTCCACAAATAGATTATTTAACATATAATATATATATTCTGTATGTAATCGTATTTCACTATTCACTAAACATTCAAGTATTTTAGTAAAAACAAAAAAAATCCACCAGACAATTTTTCATTTTATAGAATCCAAAAAATTACTACATTTTATGAAAATAGTTTTCTATATATGGGAAATTTAATTTTCAATTAAAAGCACAATTTACTTGAAAAATACAAATTTTAAAGTTAAAACATTTTTCTAACACAATGAAAAATTTATTAAGGTATCACAAATTTATCTTATAATGATAATAAACTAGTATATTATTTTATTAATACATTTTATGAAAAAAAATTCTCATTTAGTTTTTTAAATTAATCATAAAATTACAATTTAACATACATTACTGATGAAAAACCAATACTAAATTAATAATTTTTAAAATACATCTTTACATATAATATGATATAATTATATCATATTGAAACATGTAATATGGATAATTTTTATTTATACTTAATTTGAGAGGTTACTATTACATTGGTGGGTTTACTATTCATAATAGTAACATTACTATTCCAAATTGCAAGTTACTATTTCGTCATTAAATGTTCCTTAACTTCTAGAGGTACCATTAATTTAACTCATTTATTCATTTAGAAGGATTTTATTGTTTTCTATGTATAATATTATTTTATTATACTATAATACATAATTAGAAGAGGATAATACCAATGATAAAAAATTGGGTCATTGTAGGATGTGATAAGTCTCTTTTTCTTCTAATTTAAGATCACATTATATTCATCATTCCAAACGAACATGTCTCTCTTCTAAGTTATCTGGGTAATAGGGGTTTTTATATTATAAATTTTATCACAAATCGGTGATAAAAACCCTATAACCCATGAAAACTATGGATATATACCATAGATGTTAGCCTTGAGAATCCTTCAATTTATTACATATTTTAATGCTCCACAAATATCTCATTAATTATGATAATATTCCCGAAGAAAGATACTTCCTTAAACCCTAACATGCATTTTCTCTACTTAGAATAAAGTGTCCCCTTTCGTAGGGTATTTATCAAAATACATAGATGCTCCTCATTATCCCCCTTTCAATTTGAAGATATTAGAATATCATCATTAAATACTACCACAAATTGTTCAAGGTAATATCTAAAGAATATATTTATCATTTACATGATGATATTTTGGGCATTAGTGAGTTCAAATGGAATCTATTTGAACTCATCATTCCCATACCTTTATACTAAAAGCTTTCTGGGGGATGTATTCCTTCTTTGCCCTTACTTGATGATATCCTGAACAAACATCCAACTAGGTGAAGTATTGTGATCCACATAGCTAATCAAAAAATTCCTTATTCCAGGGAAGAGGATACTTCTTCTGATCTTGATTATGTTGAGCTCATAATAATCAATAAAAAGGAAAATTTACCCATCCTTCTTCTCGTTGAAGAGTGATGGTGCATGACATGGTGAGGCACTTGGGTGAATGAACCCCTTATCCATATTTTCCTATAGTTATTTCTTTAACTCCTCAACTTCCATAAAATCTATTTTATAAAAATTCATGGATTTTGGAAATTCCCCAAGTATAAGATCAATTTAAAATTATACCTCTTGGATAGGCATAAGACTATGGAAATTTCCCCGGAATCACATCAGTGTATTCCCTCACAATAGGCATGTCTTAGAGGATGTTTCATTCATTAGACTCAATAATTAGAGCTGGATACTCTTTTTCGTATGGAAATACTATCTAATATTTAGATTTTGGTGGTAATAAACATTCATCTTACTCCTTTAACTTGAAAAAAATTGGAGGAGGATTTGAGATATAGACAAGGATTTCTTTCTCCCAACAATTTATATTGGCTCCATATAGGGAAATCCATTCCATAACCATAATTATATCTAATTCCACAACATTGATTATTAAAATGTTTGCAGGGAATTTCAACCAAAAAATTAGGATATAATAGTATTTATATACTTGGGATGTAAAAATTCCTCCATTTTCCATTTTTATCAGAAAATATAATTCCTTGAATTGTGGTGCTGATCGGATAGTTCTACCAAACATTTATAATATGAAGGAATGATTAGAACAATGAATGATAACCCAACCTTTCTCTTTTTCATTCTGGTTCTACATTATTTAATATAGACTTAGGGATGAGTAATTTTAAACTCTTAATCATATAAAGGGTTATCCAATTACATTAAAAGGATAACTAATAAATTACATTCACTTCAAAACTTATGGATTTATAGTCTTCTATATGTGTTATTCATGATCTATTTCCTAACATATATTATTATAGGAATTTTTTCCCTTAATATTTTTTCGTAATGATTTTATATGTATACTAAAAATATCCCTAAGGATTTATGTAATTCCCCAACCCCAGTTTCACAGAGATCATGCATTAGTTTATTAAATTGGAATGATTACAAGGAATCTCGTCCTGAAGGACTGACCTGTTTAGTAGACTTGGAAATACTAGATATAAACATAAGTATTAAATTAAATCTTGTAATGAAAAATAACACATAACCCCTCTTCTTACCATATACATCACACTATTGAACCCAAATCCAAATATAACATTATATATAATGGGAAAATACTAAAAAGGTAGTTAATACACTCATTTGGATAACAATAACTACCCCTAACTCAAATAAAATTTTAATGATCCCCTGGTCAGACTAAACATATATAAATGAAATATCTGAACAAGAAATATAGTCATCTAAATTACATTGAATATATATCAACAAGAAATAAATTATGAATTAAATTAATCAATTCAACTAATGAATCACTATTAAATCCAAAAATACCCGATTTAGAGTACTTAAAACATTTCCTATTTACTGACCTTTAATTATTGGTTTTTAATTTTATTTTCAACATGATAAATTTATTATATTACATTACTTTTAAAAATATGATTTAATACAGTATCATAACTACCATGATTTCACATATATTCAATACATAATAAAAAATTTCATAACAAAGAATCAATTTCAACATTTTCATAATTCTATATTTAGCATTAACTTTTCTCACTACCCCATTGAACTCTACTTCCAAGAAAATTATTATTTCACTTGGAACACCACCTAATTTTGTTATATTACCTTTAATAGATTTTCATTATTTCAATATGAACTAGTGATAATAAAATATAGAATTTAGAAATTAAATAAACAATGAAATAACTACAACAATTTTGTCATGAAAAGTTAGTAATATAGAATGAAAATGATAGAATAAATATATAAAACACCATTTTATAGACTAAAAATGAATGTAAAGACTATTAGATAAGTGATAAATAAATTTACTAAATATATACATATAATAACCTCTTCTTTAGAATAGGAAATCAACACCAAGGGAAATAAAATGTCATTAAAATTCCATTTTGGAGATGCAATTGATAAGATAGGCAATAGATATGTTATAAAATTGTATAGGGGATCAACAAAAGATTCATAAATAATGTAATTCATGGGAAGGGTTAAAATTTTGGGATTTATTGGAAACATATTTAAAGAGAGTGGTACAATATTTTTAAGAATTATAGTCAAAGAGGATAATAGTTTAATTTACTATTGATAAATATGTGTAATTTTAATTAGTAACTTGTATGTCAAAACAAATTATTCATGAAAATGGAAAAGGCATATAAAATTTCCTACGTCATTAAATTTAATGAAAAAATTTTAATGAAGAAACTATTCGAGCACCAATTATTTTATGAAAATATTACATAAACAAAAATTACATCAATTCAATAAATAAATCCACAAACACAAAATATAATCACCATTAAAACTTTCTATAGTATTTGAATAAGAATAATGAAAGAAGTTATATGTGATGGGAACCAGATATATAAGAAGAAACAAACTTCAATTCCAAAGAGCCATGATAATTGAAAAGGGCCTTATATTGTCCCTAAATGAATCACCTTGGCTGCATAGAGCTAGAGGGGAACCAATGAACTTGATCGAGAGAAGAAACAATGGGTACATTTTAAAATTCATATGAAACACTACATTTATTGTTTGTGATTCACTAAGCATTAATGTATAAGATCCAATGATCATGAACTACTTTACCCACTCCACTCCCTCTTTCCTCATGGAACATTACTATGTCCTTAAGGATATTAAAGAGTTTCATTAATTATTTATTATTACCATGAATCAAATTTCATATTTTGGAACTTTGGGTGCATACCTCGAGCCTCCACATTAGGTTTGAGAACACTATAAATTGAAACATTGCATCATATATTGTATAAAAAAATGATGTTAAAAAATATAACAAAAGATTTATCATAACATTTTATTCATGAAAAATTTACTATAATATAGAAAACTAGATCCTTTTTCAATAAAAAACAAAAATATATTCAGAACTATATTACACAACAAATCAATCCTGACAAAAATTTAGGAGCATAGTTGAAAGGGGTCATGTCATTAAATATGGAAGGCTCATTTGTAAGCGTTTTCACTTATTCTATTTATAGAATATGATCCCTAATTCCATTGTCAGTCACAAAATAAAATTCAATCATGTAAATAAGATTTTATGTTTTATGTAATGGAAAGAATCTAACATGTCATGATATATAAGGGTTACTCAATATATGTAAACTTTATATATTCAGTATCCTTTATATATGTGTCAACATGGAATTCAAGGGTTACCCCCTTTGAAAAATGATACACATGTTTTATTTTGGAATGCATTAATCTTTAAAATAGTATAATTCATAATGGTTACATCATTGAATGTAATTCCTAACATAATCATCAATATGAGAGATGAACAAAAGGCATTGAACTGCCATCCATTTCTTGCAACCCTTCATGGAAGAATATCCATTCCCCATTATAGGTAAAAAATAATACAAGGTTGTTTTTAACATCATGTTTCAAAACCATTGAAAAAGGTTGAATTATATTTTTTATGTAGTTGATTAAAAATAATCATTATGTCTAGAAGGAGTGTTATAAGAAATTTCAATTTAATTTTTGGTTGGGAGGGCGATTTTTGGGTTTTTTAAAATC
Organism: Viscum album; assembly: GCA_963277665.1. Lineage (NCBI taxonomy): Eukaryota > Viridiplantae > Streptophyta > Magnoliopsida > Santalales > Viscaceae > Viscum > Viscum album. Next base: position 854,654,601 of record OY728160.1, read on the forward strand.
TCCACTCAATCTAAAACTTAATTTTTATTTTTTATTAAATTTAAGAAGTTTTTATTAAAAACCTCCCCTAAAATCACAATGATAAAATAATGATTAAATAATTAGTAAATTTTAACTTTCTTGACAATTATTAATTAATAATTCATTAATTTTTTGTAATGATTTTTTCAAATCTCTAAAAATTATTATTATTTGATTATTAATTATATAAAATTAATATTTAGTAATTTTTTAAAAATAATATTATTTATTATTAATCATTTATTATTTATTATTTATTATCTATTATTTATTTAGAAATTATTATTTTTATTAATTATTAATTTATTATTTTTTATTAATAATTCTTTATATAAGAATATATTTGAATACGATCACACTAAATAAAAAAAACTCAAAGATATATATGTGTGTGTGCTTGTGCTTACGTATTAGAGGCTTTCCTTAGTTGTAAAGTCATCCTATTATTATACAAATAATTGAGATTTGAATATTGATAACCTCTTTAAGGAAGGGACTTCTAGGACATTTATGACTGATGATGTAGGTAGGGATGCAAATAGGTGTGTAGAACTAGGTAACACTAATGCAACATAATGAAAATGTAAGGGGTGTTTGGGTTAGAATGATGAAGCATTCAATGTATCAATATAGTGATCCTTCGGGAATTATAATTGTAAGAGGTTTTTCATGGAGTGTGACAATCATTAGAGGGGATGTGATGTGTCCTTATTAGCACATAGGTTTGTTTCTTGTTTCACGTCTTATAACCTCATAGTCCAAATATAATTATATGTAATATAATATAGATATATTTATCTTTATATGTAAAACAAACCAAACATGTCAAAAAATTACATATTTAAATAGTGTTCAATGGGGAGATGGAAAACATAATTGAGATTCAAATGGCTATACTTTTTTATTTTGTTTTCCATTATTCCTATGTGAAAAACTGTATAGATGATTTTGAAATTAAGTATAATCATATTAGTAAAATATTTACTAATAATTAATAACAATTTTTTTATTATTTTTCTATGAGATGTTAATTATTGGAATTCCAAATCAATAAAAAAAACTTTTTATATGGGTGTTTTTTGGGATCTCTTAAAAGTCAAATCAAAACATATTATGTGATCCACTATATATAATATTTGGGGACCTCATGATATATTTTTTCATAGTGGAAAAGTCTAACGAGTCCTAGAGAAAAGGTTTTTTGGTTAAGGATGACTAATTTTGAGATATTATGATGGAATTTATTCACTGTTTAAGAGGATATTATTGTCCTTTTTGAATGTGGTATTAAGTTATTCCTCATGATAACATTATTTTTTATATGGTTTTATTAAATTATAGTGAGCATACATATATTTTGGTCATAATTATTTGGTTTGTGTCATGTTTTAAGGATTTCATTAGTGTTTACAAGTGTATATATTTGTAACCACGGATGTATTATATTTTTATTTTACAGTAAACATCCTTGAGGTATATAATGAATCAATAAATCCAAATAAATATGAGATGTAGGTATTAAAAAAATAAAACAATAGAAAGGGCCTCCCAAATGCTACTTGGGTCACAAGAGTGTCCATGAGAACACCATTATGACTTCTAATTCAAGACACATATATGATATTTATATCCATATATTGTGTGTTGACAAAAGTTGCATCATTTTAATGTTTTCACACATATCATTATCACAATTCTATCAATCACCCAATGGTGAACGTCACTGATTCAATATTTGAACATTAACCTATGAAAACCCTCATTTTATAAGACAAAACCACCATCACCAATGAGAAAAATAATTTCACTATAGAATATAATAGAGGATATCGATGCCACCAAAAAACAAGAACCTCAAATCAATAATACAAAGGAATAACCTCATCGATTCTATATAACAGATCCATACATTGTAGAACTAATGTCAAAATTAAGATCCATTAATTGTTATTCAACATAATGGGATTATAAAAAACAATATATGAGTGGAGAACCGAAACTAAGAGAACTAAAATAGGATAGACCTAGACAATGTCATTGATTCATACCCTACCTTCAAGTTAAAAAACATACACCATCCAGGATATATTTGGAAAACTTCACACATGGATAATATTTAGTTTTCCACATTCATCTGGTAATGAAAAAAATTGTATAGTAAATTAGGATAAGGAATTTTTTAGAAGATAATAGAGAAGAAAAAGGAAATATGCCTCTAGTGTGGAGTTAGTATCTTGAAGAGACACAACTACAATCATGATCCAAATAAAAAATGTTAGCCACAACTATAGATAGACGTTGGGGTCAAGAATAGTGGGTTTGTCCAATAGGGAAGAGGATATTGTTATTAGACTACAAAAAATAATCTACTTCAATCATCACCTCCTTATAGATGATAAGACCATCCAAAATAGACTGACCAGAAAACCAAAATCTTAGTGGGTTAAAATAAAGAAGATTGAAAAATCCCCAAATATAAATAAATATATTGATACATATAAAAAGGTCTAGAGTATAAGGAGACCTTATTCATGTGGGTTACTCTACCACCATCCCAAAAATCTTCTATGGAACCCCTTGGGTTTATAGTGAGACTCGAGAGAGAGAGAGACCTATAAAAAGTGTTCCACATTCCAAAAATGTTTAATGTGTATCTATATATATACCGATTTATAAATATTCATGTATATTTATAAGTATTTAAAAAATGAATATATATATATATGCATATATATTTTTATATTTATCATTTTGGTATATACATATATATTATTATAAATACATATATACTTATAATTATATTAAATAATAAATATGTAGTCATATATATTTATGTAAATTTATATATTGTTATAGATATTTATACATATTTTTTTATATTTTTATTTATTTACATACATTATGTTATTATATATATATTCATATTATGTCGGTATATGTATATTTATTTAGATATTGGGGTTTCTAATAGTGGTAAACCCCCTATAATCCATTATAATAAAACAAGGTTGATATTCATGAGAGGGGATAATTTCTGTAGGCAATGTAGAAATACTTTTATAGTGGTACAATACCATGTATTATAGTGTATACAATAAAAGAAATATTATTCTCTAGATTTAGACATTAATTCAATCTCATTAGTACTTGGGGAAACTTGGTATTTGAGATACCAATGTCGAAAATTTGGTAAATATAGTGGTACCATATTGATGGTGCAACATGGCTAGGTAGGTGTCATGTAATTAAAACAATGAGTTGTCACTCATTTATATACTTGAAAGGGTCATGAGTATATTGGAACCTATCATTAGACCCTACAAATATATGGATCTCTAATGTGATATGGAGTGAATCAAAATCGTTTAAAATGGTGGTAATCATGAAAAACATGGTTCTAGTAGGTGTTCATCATGGCATGATGACTGGGGATACTACCACCCAAAAGACAAATCAGAAAACGTGTCATAACTACAAGTCTACAAAACAAGATTCCATTCTAGTGATTTTTGGTGGTATACTCAAATGAATGATGGTTGAATTCCAACTCATTAAGTGGAACTCATCCCAAAAAAAATATATGTGATGAAAGGGTGAATTACTATAGCATAACGATTCTAGAATGAATAGTGACACAAAAAATAATGACTCAGATAATTTATAAGATATTGATCTAGACCTTAGGCTATATCTTTCAGGGGAATTTGGATCACATTTAGTTAGGACGTAAGTAATTCAATAAAAGTTTCTCTCTTTCCATTAACATGTAATAAAATATGTTGAGTAGGTTCTTTCTATTCCTAGTGGGTTCTTGACCCATTGGGGTGCTTAGTTGTTTTTGTTTTCTGTGGTTTGTATTCCAGTCTAGTGGTAATGAATATATATACATGTATATGCATGTATGTTTGTGTGTGTCTCTATGTATGTCAATATATATATATATATGTAAATATATATTAAAATATTTAAAAATTATACATATATATATTATAATCATATGTATTTATTTATAAAAATTTTAATTAATTTTTTATATATATATATTATAATTATATATATTTTGGTATTTATTTATAAAATTATATATATATATATATGTTTAGATATACTGTATATATATATGTGTGATTATATATATAAAAATATATATATATATTGATAATAATTTATTATTATTTATATATATAATAATGAAACTATTAAATTTTGTCTAATATATATAAATTTAATTATAGCTTTATATATTTAATTTTATATCTGATTATATTTTTATATGTTTGTATTTATAAATTATTTATTTATAAATTCATATATTTTTAGATATATGTAATGATAAATATCAATTTAAATATGTTAATATTTATTTAGTCAACACATGAAGGTATTGGTGGAGAGGTAAATTCTTTCAAAAACAACTAAGAGGTATGGGGCTCATGTCTCACGCTACACATGTGAATGATTAAATTACCATGGTGAGTAGAGTGGGTTGGTGTGGGTTGGGTAACGGTGGGATTGTGGCATGGTAGGGTGGGTTTGGGTTGGTACAAAGACTAATTAGTGGGCTGGAGGTATCTATTCTGAGGTGAAACCTAGTGGTCCTAACATGTAGTTCTTTTATAATTTTTTTTTTAAATTTTTATTATAAAAAAATAGTTATAAAAAATTTCCAAAATGTATTTATAAGCACCAGTAAGAAACCATAACAAAATGAATCCCAATTTTTCAAATAGACTAAAGAAATAATCCTCAACATACGAGTCCATGATTCTTTAATTTATAAAAAATAGCCAAATATTCATCATTAATAGACTTTTTTAATTATGTTGATAGTACAACACTTCCTTTCTAGAAAAAATCTCATATATAGAATTACATTCATTCAATTAACCATTTAATGGTACTGATAACCCATGAAAAAGTAAAATATAAGTGTCTATGAAATTTAATGGCCGTATAATACCTCATTTGAAGCCCATATTATTCTTGATTAACATATTTAAATGTTTTAAGGTTTATATATAAAATTACATTATTTTTTCATTAAATGGATTTTAGTTTATTGGAAAATAATACCAGTATGAATCGATTTTATATGATAGGTAATATTTACAAATAATTTAATTTATATTTAATTCGGTAGGTTATACATTCCACTAAATGTTATGTTTATTATACATGAATATGTGTCATTTATAATCTTCTTGAAGTTCATTGATGGGTGTCAATGGTGGACACATATTAGTATTGCAGTGTAGATAGTTATATGTATTGTTTTCGGAGATCTTTGTTATTGGATTTTTTATAACCTTTTAGGTTATTTACATTTTTTGTGAATGAGGAGATAAATATTTTATATTATACACAGTATTTAGTTATTTTAAATGATGTTGATATTTAAAAAAAATATGTAAAGTTTGTGAATGTTACACATTGATTATTTTGACTTAATTTCAAGTTAATGTTATGGTATCCCCACTTTATATAATTCGGAAAATTATTTACATTTTTATGACTGAATTATGTTCCCAACATGATGGATGTAAAATATATTCGATGGAAATTATTTTTAAAATAATATTTAGGGGAAAATCTTTCCAACATAATTTGTATCATTCATCATACCATGTTGGATTTCACTGTTGAATCATAATGACCCACTATAGGTTTATATATATATCTTTTCCTCGATTAATGGTTTTATGTGTTTGGTAATTAAAAACGTTATTTGAGGAATTAATTATTCTCTATTTAGTTTGTTGAACGTGTAAAGATAACATTGTATGGAACCAAGAGGGATAATATAAAAATTCACTTTTAACAAATTTACATTGAGATCAGTGTTACTAGAAAATTATTAGAATGTAAGTTGTCACACTACACAAGGAAAATTTAATTTTTCATTTGTTTTACCATGAATAGGTCTTTGAAATAGTGGACCAATTTATGTGTGTCAAATGAATCACTTTATACCATGTAAGAATCATTTGATGTGCATATGGCCACTAGTGTCTACTATGAAAGCATGAATTTGAGATGATTAATTTATAATTCTTATGTAATTACTTTCAACTCCATGTAATTAATTTAAATGAAATTATTTTATATTAACTATTTTTTCTATCTAATAATTTCATTTTCTTTACTTTTTTATAATATTGAGAAGAATGATTATATAAAAAATCGACATTTGTATAGATTTGTAATTTCAATAATATTTTATGGTCAATCATTAATATATGTTTGTGTTTTATTATAATAATGATTAAAATAAATATTTTAATAAGAATTTGTTTTACAGTATGGACTTCGAATTTTAGGACTTTATGAAAATTTTATACGATACTTTTTTGGAAATTGAGTACTTAAATTATTTTGTTGAATTTGAATGTTTTTGATGTCATTTTGCAGAAAAATATCAAATGGATTGAGTGTATTATTAAATTAAAATAAATTTATACTATAAACTAGTATGTTTGTTTTGTATATAATGATTTTAGATATTCTAAATTTTGGAAGATGTGATTTTCTTTATTTGGGGAATGGTTATTGAAATTATTTTTGTAAAAGGAAAGTATTCTAACTATTTTTTAAATTTAACCCATGTAATATTTTGCATTTATATTGAAATTTCTTAAATTCTAAAAAAAAATTATAAAAATATATTTTTTATTGCATTTGGTTTTTATTGTGTTTGGTTTAATATATGAAATATGTTTTATGAAATGGAGTTATATTCACACATTTCAAGTGATATTGTTTAGATAATATTTTTATTTGAATTTTTAAATGATTGGGATTTATCTAAAAAAATTAAAAATTGAAAAACATAAAGAAACCATGGGATGGATTGGGTTTCAACAAATATGGTGTTCAATTATAGTTCAGAATATGTAATTGAGATTGGATTAACTTTGGAATGTTCGTATTGAGATGATCAAAATGGATTTTTTTCAATTTATATTCATGAAATTAATTTAAAATCACCTTATATAAAATTATAAGAATTTTAATTATATATATATATATATATATATTGTTAATTTATTTGGATAATGAGTTGGTTTTTCTAGAGCAATTAAATTTTGTATTATTCAGAATTGATTGTGATGAATACTTAGTGTTTGGTTTTTTTCTGAATTGGGATCTTTAATTTTTATAAAATGAATGTAATATTTTTTAATACAGTATATTATAAACATGATTCTAACCTTATGTGAATCATTTTTTTAGAGTTTTGTTTCCTTAATTTAATAAACCTAAAATTAATTAACAATATTTCGAAATCATTAAAAATATTTGTTAATGTTTTATAAATGTCAAAAATTAATTATCTATGTTATTTTTTGATGATAATTGTAACATATTACAAAAAAATACACTCAAATAATCATATGTAGGGGAATAAATTATAAACATCATTAGTTAAATATAAAACTATATTATAATATATAACACTATTATATATAAAGAAAAATACTATTAAATTACATAAGAAAAAGAATATATAATTGGAATAACTCATAAATAATAATTGAAATATACCCTCTTAAAAACTCAAAAATCAATATAAATAATTATCTAAATGGAACCTCAAATCAAATCCTATTGAAAATTTTCAATTTATATACATTTTAAAAAATATATAAATTTTCATTTAAGCATATATTATATATTAATAGGGAGTAAATAATAATCTCATAAGTATCTGATGTGATCAAACACATTACCGTGAGTTTAATACATTCTTATTTGTGTAGGGTAACTATATTAAATGAATTTATAAAACCATGAAAAATAAAATTTAAATCAAATGATCATTATCCTGGAACCCTAAAAAATATATACAAGCTACTGTAATAGCCTTCAAATATATTGAATATCTATCATTTTATATTAAATCAATAACTAAAAAAAGACATATATTTTTCTTGTGGAATGCATTCATGTATTGGATATTTACAAAAGTTTATAATGTCTTTTCAATAACATCATTAATTTGTAATATTTTTTAGGGTTTCATGATTTCATGGGGAAATTATGAAATTAAGATGTTGTATTGATCGGGGATTCTTTATATGATATTTTATGAGTTTTAGGAAGCATATGTTTATGATTTTATTCGAGTTTGGTCATTTTTTATAACATAATTCCACAAATTTTGATTCCTTTTTTATTTAGACTTGGTTAATGGTTAGTATGATAAATTATGTATCATAATAATATATTTTTATTATTATTTTATTGATAAATCATACATTAAGTTGTTGAATATTATATCATATCCTATTCTAGGATTAATTCTACATCATTTTTTCTTAAGGAATTGTAGTTAGTCAGAACTATATATTTTTCATATGAGTACTTGGTATATAATTTTTTTTTCTGATGAATCAAAAATTTTAATTGGGTTCCCATATGAACTTTTCAATTGGCTTGTGGTATTCAATTTATCTTTTAATCCATGAAATATATTATTTTTTTGTTCAATCAATTATTGTATTTCATTAAAAAATTCTGCACCAGTTTTAAATAATTTTGTAGTAATAAGCATACCTATGGATAATTTACAATTTCTACCTTATAAAATCATCAATAAGTATTTCTTTTATAAGTCCATGTAATTTTTTTATCCATTGTCTATATAAATATGGAATCTTTTCCATAGATATATTTATTCTCCAAAACCTAAAGAATGATTTTATATTATTTGGTCGATGTTATATCTCAAATTATGTACTTCACCTCTATATTGATTTCATATGTAACTTGGAATATATCATGTGGAACTATTAATTGGACAATTCATATTTTTCATGTGAAAAATGAATTTATATGGTAAATTTGTTAAGAATATTTTTTTTCTTGAATTTGATTGTTGTATAAATTTTAATTAAATTGTTTTTTATTGGATTAAAATTAACTAATTTAATCCTTTAATATACTTTATTAAATGATAACATTTATTTATAATGTATTCTGAATGTGTAATAATCACATTGTCCATATTTAACCTTTTTGATAAGTTATTACATCAATGACAATGTTATGACTTGGTTGACCATGTGTGAAGAAATTGTTTAATACATAAACATTATCGACCATAAAAAAATTAATAAACATATATATTTATTTTATACGAACATGGTTTATTTTTAAAAATGGTCAATAATATAAATTTTTTTATTCAAAGGACGTCCCCTAAAAATCTTGTTTCTTACTAAATATTTCAATGGGTGAAATTTTCTGCATTTAAACTGTTTTATAAAATTACATTTTTCAATTTCTATCATACAAACCAAATAATAGATTTCAAATCATTTTTAGAAAATTGATTAATTACAGAACAATGCTAATTATTTTCTTTAATATTGATAAAACTAATATTATATTGATAAAAAATGTACTAAAGAGTTAATTTAATATACACAATATTATTTGTAAATAATAGTTTTTTATAATTATATAAGGATTTGTGAATATTGGGGCCTATTTACCTTGTTAATATCCATTATATTTATTCTTTTTTTATGAAAATTCCATATTGTTTTTGAAAATTTCCCTACACATGACTTAAATTATTATCATTATACAAAATCCTATTATTAATTATTTTTCATTAAGATTCATGGTTGTCCTTCTGTATTGTGTATTTTTATGTGATTTCCACTAATGATTATTATATATAAATTAAATGAAGTTAAACCTTTATTTTATTACACTGAATATGATAAAAATAAGGTTTATTTATATTAACATGTGGATGTCTATATTTGGATATATTAATATTATTAATTTTTCATAAGAATATAACATATTATCATTCACGGGAGGTTCGTAGTTCACAAGAGTATAATAATTTATAGGAGGCGCATCATTTTTCGAATATAGAGGATTTTTTCTAGAGTTGATAATGGTTATTGTTTGTATAATACATCAGCCCCCACAATTAATTAAGGCGCTACACGTGCTTCATCTCACATTTCATGGTGAAGGATGTACCACAATTAAGTTTTTATTAATTCAGATAAACATGTCTTATAGATCTATTTTCCTGTATAAAGTCACTTTATTTTATTGTTAAACAAAGTAAAATTAATTAGAAAATAACATCTCTATGGGATGAATTTAGTGATTTCTGATGTAGTTCGTGAGGGAGAATTCTAAGAAGGAGAATATTTTTCAATTGATGATTCTATGAAAGATGAAGTAGTTTATAGGGAATAAATTTTGAGAAGGAGATAGTTTACGGGAATAATTTGTGAATTTTTTACTGGGATCTATGGATCTCAAAGGAAAAGGGACCACATAATATAGGTGGCCTTTGTAGGAAAGGTTTTCCATAAAGCACTCATAATATGTTGTGCAATGTTGTTTAAATAATATTCCTCATATTTTTTTGGATTCAAGGTATTTGATAGAGGGAAAAAAGATGTTCATGAATGTGAATCTAATTTTTAGCGAAATAAATTTCTATAAACTAACAGTATATAGAAAATTGGATATCATTTACCTAGTGAAAATATGACTTCAACATTGGATCTACCTACCATTGAGAATGAATTCATTATTGATAATGAAGGGACCTACATGAACATAGTATGTAGTTGAATAATTACTAAGAGAAGTGATCAAATGAAGTGGAAGAATGTGATCCTTTACACTGGCATTTATCCATAGAAAGGGACTTAGGGAGTGACCCTTGGGAAAGCAGTGAGCTGACCCTAACATTTTAAAAGAAGTGAGCCTGGACATAGAAGTGATCTTTCCCAAACATTGTATTTTGGTTGTGAACCATAGTGTATTTGGTACATCGACACATTTCCATTGTATGATCCTTTGATGTATCCTAGTAAGGATGAACCAAGTATAATTCATGTGTCTCATGCATGATTTAAATTTAGTTCATACTTTTCTATAGTAAAGGGAGAGAAGAGTGTTTTGTTTGAAGATTAAACAAGGTCCAAAGTGGTTGTTTCTTTAATCTATCATACCCTAATTCACCCCTCAGGGTATTTAACTTATTTGGTATAACATAAATTTTCATAGATAATATTATCTCTACTAATCTAGCATAAAATATTTCTACTAATTGATCAAATTCCAGTTCATTAATGATGTATCTGGGAAGGGGTATAATGTGAATTTAATAAAATTGGTACAGTACAATTCCAGCGACCAAGTGAATTATAAAAAAATATTTTAATATAAATATAGTTTTAGAGATATTAAAATATTAATAAATTACTACTTCTATGATGAATTTTTCCAATAGAGTGACATCAAAAAATATTCCCTAAAATAATATAACACCCCCATCACATAAATTATGGGAAGAGAAATTCTCATAATGATTAAAAAGCCTAAATTTCCCCCTAATATGGTTATTTCATCCAATATACATTATAGTTTTCACATTATAATTTTCACCACGGTTTCTATGCCCATGTAACCACATACTTCTAGTAATAGGTTTGATGAAAAAGATTAATGGTCTTTTCCTATCAATATGAAAAATATCAGTCATAGTTGACTTGGATATGTGAACATCATCACTATTAATATAATATAATACATTAATTATTAATTACTAAACATTTTGTGGTATACATATATAAATTTTTGTTGATGTTCATGACTACACATGATTTTACACTGTGTGAGGTGATACATTGTTGATGTTTCCCTATAAAAAGTTTATTATCACATTATGTATGGACACTAAAGAGGTAATGTTAATTCACTTTTTCCATTTTAGGTATGTTGGTAGGACTTATAGTTTATTTAATATAATTTTAAATAAGATTCATGTTCAAAAATTATAGTTTTTAGTTGATTTAGATAATCGAAGACATGTTTTTTTGGGATTTTATTATGGAATAGTGGATATAATTTTACATTTTCTTATGGACAATTTTTCATCATATGACTCTAGGTGTATGTATCAATATAAGAAAAATTATCCATGTTTTTTTAATGATATTTGGTTGATGTTTTCTTTTTTATTTAGTATTATTACACCATGTATGGTTACATATTATTTTTGAGGTGTCTGACTTATACATGAATGAGGTCATACTTCTACTATAACCAATCCATTACTTATTTTGCATATTTTTTTGGGTAAAATACTCCCAAATGGTCCTTTGATGCCAAAAATACTAGTTTCCACCCAAATTTTATTTGGAAATTCTTTATGTTTTAATGAATAGCAAATTAATATGTTGTTTTTTTATTGAAGATATGGAAATTTCCAGTGTTATTAGCATGGTATTTTACATTATCTTGTATTGTATATGAATAATCAGAATATATGATGTTGTGGTTTAGGAGGAATATTGTCTAAAATTTTGAAAAGTATTTTTGTTGTTGAAACGTGATTTACCAAGGATATATTTGAGTTTGATAAAGGAATTAAATGAATTTAAGGGAATATGAATTAGGTATCATGGGATAGAATTTAAAATATGTCAGCTGGGATAAAGGCTAGAACTGAGAGCCTATAGTTGTGTATTTTCCTGTGTAAAATGATCTAGTGTCACATTTGACAATGTTTATTTAATTTATGTCAATATTTTACTATGTTAATATACCTAAATAAGAATAAAATAATTAAAAGGTAAATCAACAATTTTAGGAATATATTTTTAGGAGTTTTATTGTAAATTAATTTCACCCACATATCCATCCATGTTTTGAATCATGATTTATTTTTAATTTTATATTGTATTGAAGAATTTCTAAGGAAACTTGATTCTAGAGAATCCAACATATTATTTTTATTTAATGTTTTCATGATATATAAGTTTCACCAAACTTGATGTATTTTTTATGACTAATAGGGTTTCAAAGTAAATAAAACTACTATATAAAAGTATGCTTTAAATGTGATGTAGTTTTGAAAAGTAATTGAAATTTGGAAGTATTTATTTAATAACATAAAAATTGGGAAGTATTTTCCTAATTTTTATTAAGAAATGATTAGTTATTTTAATGAAAATTGTTCTTGAAAATGTATTTCTCACCTATTATTTTATATGAAAATTTAATTTTTTTATGAAATTGTTTTTAAAATTTAGACAAGTCAAAATGGTATTTAGAATTAAATGTTTAAGTGATGATAAATTTTTATGTTTAATAGTAGATATATATAAGTGGTGAAAATATTTATTATAGGGAGTGAAATAAAAGATTTTATAGATTGTTTGAATATATTTTGATCATTATCGATATTTTTTTCTCTTTTATGAATATAAATTCCAATATATTGTGGTTATATTTATTTTTGAACTTATATATTGTAATTTTTTAATTTTTTGAATGTATATCACCATTATATGATGTGTATTATTCTTGGGTGTAGGAATGTGTTCTTAATTTATTATATCATACATTGAATTTTGGGGTAGTTAATGAAAATCATGATGAATGATTTTGGTTTTTTTTAATGTGTTAGCAACGATTGTTCCCCTATGGTATTATTATATTTTAGTTTTTGGGGATTATATTGGTTTTATTTGTTTCATATAATATTTAAATCATATATTTATATTTTATATTAAGAGGTTAACTATGTGTTGAATACTTTTTGAGGTAGTTATTATTTGAATTAAATTTCATCTCATATGGGATGAAAAGTTTAATGGGGTAGTTTTTGAAAATTATAATGTCCTAATAGATCTAATACATGTGGAAATTATGTTAAACAATGGGATTTGAGTGATAAATATGAGGGATTATTTTGATATATTAGTTTGGGTTAAGTGGAATAATTATTTTAGGGACTTGGTCTATAATTTTAATGGTTAGGGAAGAAAAAATAACAGAATTTAGATTTAGTTTTATGTTTGGTTGTTGATATGGGTTTTAGGTGTGTCATTGAGTGGTGAATCATGTAGGTTAAAAATATAAATGATACTTGTTTCTGGTGGGGGGTTACTAGTTACCCATCCAGTTATTAAATTGAGGGAGTTTCTTATTAGTGCCACTTGGAGCCCTATAGCCACTAACCTCATACACAATAGATTGATGTTTTGTTTTTAAAGGGTAATTTCATCATTCTATAGTTTATTATTTTATAATTATTCATTTACATAGAATCTTATTCCCCAAAATACATGAGAGCCCCTTCCATGGACATTTTAGTTCCTCCCCCCCCTCATATTTCATGCTAATTTGAGGGTGATAAAAGAATTTTTTTTATTCTAAATCAATATTAGTTCCTCATTAATAATATTCTAACCAATTTATTGTAAAATATTTTATTTCATCATCACTGTGAATTATGTTGTGATTTTTCCATTTTAGGGTCATGAAACCTAGGTTATTAGGGCTTTGTCACTACCAGTACCGATTGTCACCAAACCATTACTAGCCCAAGTGTCTTCAATAGTTCATTGGATGGAGACTAGTGTTGATAAATCATATCACACACATGGAATCATATAGCTTAATGTACCAATACATATTCAAAAATCTAAAATCCCACACAATACTAGAATACAAATCAAATAAAAACAAAACATGCATACATATATGATCAGACAATTTGATTATAGAATTAAAATACTGATAGTGATAATGTTCCAAATACAATCCCTACCAATGAATACAAAGAGTCAGAGCTAATCAGGGGGAGAGAAATATAATAAAATAAAACCAGTCAAAAAATAACTTTGTATTTAAAGCTCAAGTTATTCTCCCCCATCTTCTTGTCCTCTTAGAACATCATTAAATGGGTCCTTGTCGGCATAAGCCACATCATGTTCTTGTAGATCCCAATAATGAAGAAGTATAACTATACCTAGTTATAATCATGGAAAACATTAAACACTAATTTTCATGAATTTTAAATCATAACATGGATATCAAAATAAACATGTAAAAAAGAACATATATATTCAGGATAGACATCACGCCACTAGGAGGATAAAACGGAATTTCCACATGTAGGAATCTTCATGAAGAAATAAACTTTCTTAGAGAATGTGCTCCTTGATCCAACCTATAATTTGATACTCTCATCTAAAAGGTAATGGTCATCTAAACCCACTAATTAAATATCACTAGTCTCTTATGTCCCTGGTACTCAGATAGGGGATAAAACCCAGAACCTTGGAGGGACACCATGATACCAATATAGATCAACATGCTTCCTAGGGGATCATATTCTAATAATACTATTCACACTACTAAATAATCCTTCTAGATGGATGATCAAAACCATGCTCACAGAGGTCACATAGATTCCAAAACCCCCACCTATAGTATTAAATGATATTATATCACACTCTGGTCTCACGAAGGAACACCAAAAACGCTATTTGAGACTCATCATCTAAAGAATATCATAACCTAGTGATGTGGTGGAAATTACACATATTACCCTCATGTTTTTGGTCAATGGGAACACACTCAACTAATACTAGTCTAATGTAAATAAATGAAGGGCTCTAAAGGCGTTCAAATATGGTACATGGCATGTACTAGAGGTATATTTCCTATCTATAAAACCTATGTTCTACCATTTTTATGATGCCTCACACAACATGAAAATCTAAAAATACATAAAATGTAATTACCCATACTCAGGGTATAGAGATCATCAAACAATCTACCTGATCCATCTGGTTGTGCCCAGGTACAATAGACTTTGTCTGCACACTCTATCTGTTTCTGTGTAATTCAGCCTACCGATACCTATGTAACATCAGATTTACACATCAATCTTACTAGAAAAAGTCACATGTCATGTGATAGGGTCACAACTCATATAAAATTTATATTTAGTGGAAAACTAGTGCAATAGTCGGTGGGTCCCACATGGTTTTTTATCCCGGATGACATATTTTTTATCCTCAAAACATGCAGAACACTCATGTTCTTCCCCAGAAATCATCGTACACCACCGTCCACTATAATAAAAAGAACATTTTCCGAATATTTTCTTTTTGGGAAATGGCAGCGGTTTAAACCACCGCCATACAGTTCTGTTGTAGTTTTTGAAATCGCTGCTAAAGTGTGTTTCAGTATACAATACGTGGATATTTCCTAGATTTAGTGGAATTTTTAATGGTTTTCGTGGTGGTTAAAACTGTAGCTAAAAAATATCAGTTTCACTAGGGAAAACTCCTGCAAAAACCATTAAAACTGCCGGAATATAATAATGGAATATGAAAACTATTTAGCAGCAGTTTTAACCACCACTAAATTATTGTTTGTAGTAGAGGTTTTAACTATTGTGGATAGAAAAATATTGTAATTTTACCGGTGGTTAAAACTGATGCTAAAAATATTATATTTATTTTGCGGTATTTAAAACCTCCGGTAAATCCAGATTTACCAAAACAAATGCAATTGATACTACATTCCCATTAGCAATACCCTAAAAAACCATTCAAATTGATATAACATATAACACAACATAACCAAAACACGTCAGAACTACCCCACATCCCAACCAACCCACATAACCACTGCAACACATCTAAACCACTACACATCACAACCACCACACATAATTTAGTTTCAATAAGGATTTTTATCAAAATCACTAAATTATTATAATGGGTATTCACACAGAAATACAATATTTCATGGGAAACCAATTTAATAGTTTGATATATATTCTTAGTCTTTTCATATCTGGGGAGGTTATACAATCATACATATAATGTTTTATAAAAACCAAAACAACACACTATCTCAAAATAAGTCATAATTGAAAAACCAAGTAAGTGTGGCCATATAAGAATAAATAACAAGAATAATTAAAAAACATGTTCTTTCTCCCTTCCCCTTAAAATTCAATTAATATTTTTTATTATATTTATTATGATGATTTACCATTTAAACCATGAAATATAAAAGCATGATATTTCCAAATGTACATATAAATAAAGGGGGATGAAGGATCCCCATCCTTGACTGAATCATCAAGGAGAAATGAATGAGAACCAAGGATAAACCACCACTTATCTCAAGTGAATCACTATTAAATCCAATTAATAATAAGACTACATCAAAAACCACCCAAAAAAGTGGATAATTAACACCATAATGAACTGTTGAATATAATAGAAAGATAATAAAAGAGTAATGGGGAAACAAAGGGTTACCATGAATCTAATAACTTCGATTTAAATGATCCAATATGATCCATGTTGTTTATAACTCCAAGGGAGGTGACTGGGGAAGGGGAGGATGAGTGAGGGTCTACAAAGAATTGAGGGAAACTCTAAAATTCAAAATAAGGATGTAATAAAAAATATTATTTATAAATGAATCATACTGGACTCTACCAAAACATGGTTAATATCCAAAACTCATGTGGTGGGTTTGGTAAAAGTGTGATCTAGAACCCTCAATGTCATTTTATCTTTCTTCCCTTTTTAAAATTGAATTTGTCCTCCCATAAATCTTAGAACATGGAGTGGTATAATATAAGGCCCCAGCCATAAACATTACTTAATATTGAATTAAATGAATAATTCACATTGAGGATCTTTTCAGGTTTAGAGTTTTAGATAATTAGAACATAACTACTACAACTCAAAAGATTACAAAGTAGACACTTCTACTAAGTTTCCATAGAATAAAAAAACTCTTAAAAAGAAACATGTCTAGTTCCAAGTTTTATATAGCATGACTTTCCCTTGATCCCATCCTTGACCCTATTCCACATTAGGTCCTCTGAAAAACATTTCAAAAAAACTTGGGGTGAGCATAAAGAGCTCAGTAAGGGATACGCAAAGAATGAAAACTGTTAGTTTATCAAAATAACAAGTAAACCATGTATATTTATCAAAGTAATACTCTTCACCTTTATGAAGTAGTAAAAACTCTTCACTAAATAAAAGATAATTACTTTCCCTGTTGTAACCAAAAGATTACCATAAAACCCATAAAAAGATCACATAACATATAAAGGTAACTTAGGACATAAACATACTTAAGTGGAGTAACCATACGGTCGACTTCCACACATATCACTTAATGGAATAGCCATACGTCCAACTTCCATACATACTTAATGGAATAGCCATACGGCAGACTTCCATACCCAATGCATTGGAGGTTATAACGTAACCACCTGTCCTGGTATTCACGACACCACCCGTCATATGGTTAATCACGTAACCACCCGTCAAATGTCCAAGTACCATTATAAAATCATAAGACATAATACAAACATAATGGAAAGAAAACATTTCCACATTCTGATCACAATATATCACTTAAATATATTGACATAAAAAATCCATTATAAAAACCATTTTCAATACCAAAATACATAAAGGAGTATATGGTATTTATTTCATTTAAAAAAACATTACGGCTTGTTGAGGAAGCCAAAGACCAAATAATACTCACGGCGGCGGAAAAGGTTATTGTCACAACGTACGTTAAAAGAAACATTCCTTTTTGTCATTTTGTAAAACACTTTGTAGAAATAGATTCCTTTTGTATAAAATTAAAAGTCAAAGGGGTTTATATACCGTATAAAAAAAAGTGGTGTATAAAACGAAATATGCCTCAATGAAAGGATATTGAGACGAAGTCCCTTACCTCGGGTCCGACTTGACTCAATCGTTCGTTAACGTCCTAAATAATAAACTTGAGTTAATTTCTACTTTCTTAAGAACCTTTTTCAAGTTCATTATTACTTTTATATCACTTATTACCATGTTATAAACATTATTTAATCATTTAAGTTAATAATGTTTGTTTTGTTGATATTTGGTCCTTAAGTCGAAAGTAGACTTCTTACAATTACATGTTGTCAGTGTGGTCAAAGGTTCTTTATATACAGAATGACATTCCTGATTTGGATATCATATATATCATATATATCCACCATATAGATGTATTTATAATATTACATAATCATTTAGACGTAAGAAATGAAATGCACCGTTCATGGAGACGATAAGCCGTACGTACGCATGAACGCTACTTTCATTTCATTGTCATATTAATGGAATTAAAAATAAATGAGAGGTATGTATATTTTAATTCCAGAATTATATTCATCATTTAGATGTATCATTAATCATATATATCCATTATATACATGTACTTATAATAGTACATTACATTTGGGGATAAGAAATGAAATGCACCGTTCATGGAGACGGT
The DNA here is from genome assembly GCA_963277665.1 of Viscum album. Classification (NCBI taxonomy): domain Eukaryota; kingdom Viridiplantae; phylum Streptophyta; class Magnoliopsida; order Santalales; family Viscaceae; genus Viscum; species Viscum album. The sequence continues at coordinate 854,673,756 of OY728160.1, forward strand.
AAGTCGTACGTACGCATGAACGCTACATTCATTTCTATCTCTTACTTTAATGGAAAGAAATAATAATGATATAGAGGTATATTATAATTCCAGTATAACATCATATATAATAACTTTAAATCCATCCTTTATACGTCCCACATATGGCATTAACGAATCAAATCACTTTGAGGGGGCGGTAGTCCGCACTTCCTTAAATGAAGATATCGCGTTTACCCATAATGGAAACCATAAAGGTAGTCCCAAAATGAAAAATACATAAGCTTAAGGAAAACATAAAAATATTATATATCATATATAAATATAGTGTCATCTTAATGGCCACCTTTTAGGGTGTTAAAAGAATGTTGAACAATCATCGTTTCGGGAGGCCGAAATTCACCATCCACGGAAACAATATGTTCTTTAACCATTATATGCAGGTGTCTATAAGTGTAGCTCGAATCCTTCTTATAACAACATCCTAGTATATTTATGATACTGGATTTGTTACAAAAGAAATTAATAAAAAGAGTTTAGGGGGTTGGAGAAGCAGAATAAAACAAAAGGACTCAAGTGAAGACATTACCTTAAAATCAGGTAACTCCCTTTGGTTTGAGCTCAAAGGATTCCTTGGGAAGACTTCTTCCCAAAGTTAGGCTTTAAGGAGTAATATAGGGAAGTTTAGAGACAAAATGGGCAGGGTTTGGCCGAGCCAAAGGCTTTGGATGTGTGGGTAAAGAGGTAGAGGTGGGAGCCTTTTATAAGAGGAGAGGAGGGGAACTCTTGGAAAGTAAAGATAAGTTACTTTATTTTAAAATGTGTTTCGGATTAAAAAGGTCCCACATTGATATAATTAGAGGGTAAGGTGATAAGGTTTCGAAATCCACCCATCCAATAGGTTTTGGAAATGAGTATTTCATAGGTTTTACATTATCATTTCATTTTATTTAAATCCTTTATTAATGAGGTAATCGCTGCATCATCATTATGTCATAAATAATTTAATTTATTTAAAGTCTAAAAATTATACAAAAACTACTATGATATATTAAATCTTTTTATCTTTATAATTAATATTTATAGTCAAAAATATTACTTGTATAACCCCACGTAAATTTTTTTTTAGTAAAACATCTCATGTTTGTGTCATTTTTACTTTAACATTTAATAAAAAGTTATTTATGTCATTTCCCAACCAAATTGGCTCCATGGGGTCCCCAAGTTGACACATGGGTTGTATTGGTCGGCCATGACACATCCAATGAGGGTAGGACATGTGTCAAGCTCATCTCATTTTATTAAAGCATTATTTTTACCTTTAACTACACTAATTACCTCTAATCGCGATTAAGAACATGAAAGTTACTATTCACCAAAAAATTATTTTAATCTCATTGAACCACATTTTACTTCTTAATGAAAACCATTTATGTCGGAGTTTTGAAATTCAAAACGTAGAAGTGGTAAAATTTCATTTAAATGAAAAGTCAGTTTTTATAAGTACCACTTAGTGGTTTCACTATTCATCAAAAATTGTAGTTTTTCAGAAAAATACCAAAAATTCACCCTAAGATATATTTGATACTCCGAAATCAAAAATGAAGTCTATTTTACAAAATTAAAAACATATAAGTCATATTAATTAATTTAATAATTAATTCTCATTGTCATGACAAATAGCGTGTTTTTATGAAACATTAAGTATCAAAAGATTGACACTAGTTTAAGTCCGATTTCAAAGTGAAATTAATTCCAACGACCACTATTGGATTTAATGGTAAAAATATTTTCTAATTTCACTTTAAAACCAATTCAAAAGATAATATAATCATATAAATAAATTATATTAAAAAGTGGTTTTGAATTAAAATACAACATTTTACACTATTCATTAAAAAAATGAACTTTATCGGACAAATACCAAAAATTTCCACAAAGTAAATTTTGATGTCCCAATTCTAAAGAAGAGTTTTATTTGGTCCAATAGAATGTATAAGAGTGAACAAAAATATATTTAATTATGGTTTTCCATCAAAAGGCGATAAGTGAACCTTTAGTGAAAACTGGGTCATATACGCCTAAAATTGAATTCTTTCCATATTTTAAGACTTTATCTTTTATTGGATAAATGTAAAAACATTTAAAAAAACATATATAATCATATTTTAGTTATTTATATCCATTCCCGCCAATACAACGGCTACATGTTAACTACCATTTAAAATAATATAATTATATTACTAGTGTGCAATGTAAGATTTCAATGAAACTCTTTGTTCCGTATCGGGTACGCTATCGAACATCGCAACCCCTTTAAAGTAAAATTAATATTTAATTCTCAAATATTAATAAACATGAAAATTTATTATTCTTTATTTACCTGGGATGTTACATCCTTCCCCCCTTTTGGGAATTGCGTTTTCGCAATTTTAAAATTGGTCTCGGAAACTTCATTGAAATCCCCACATCAGAAAAGGAGTAAATTAAACTATCACTTTAAAGGAAAGAAAGGGGAGTTTAGAGGTCACCCGAGTAAACCCATATTATGATTCCATGTAAGAAAACATGGACATGGAGGATAAAACCAAGGGTCATGTTCTGAGGGAGAGTGATAGAAAACATGTTTAGGAGAAAGTTAACCACAAGAAAATCACGAACTTGTGATGGGTTAAATGGTATTTGATTGCCCAGTAGGAAAAGTTAATAGACAACATTTTTCTTTTATGTTAATTTTCATTGAGGAATTTATTTTTGATCTTAAGGAAACATACTTACTTGTCATGTTGACTTTCAACTCTTTCTAGGTTTCTTACACAAACTCATAATAGCATACCTTGATCATGGTATCCACTCGGTTTCATCATCATCTTGTTCACGTAGGTAGAAGTCCCATGCATTACAACAATTATTTAGAGATCCTTCAAAATCATTTGCTTCCTCCATCCAAATACACCTCGTACAACATGGGTCATATGGGTGTTCACAGAAAAACAATTCTGGAAAATAATCATGTATGACATATAATTTCAAAACATCCGATAAAACATGATTTCTATAAAATAGTCGGACCGAAATTGATTTGAAACTTTCTATTATTGGTCCTTTTAAAATACCATAAGTATGTGCTGTGAGACTATATTTTAAAAGAAAATATAAATAGGTTGCGCAAGGATCTCCTTCTTCAGCACCATTTTTAAAGTCATAATATGCTTCAAATTCTTATGATAAGGTAAAATATTTGAAAATACCTTGATAATATTTACCTTTCTTGAAAATATGAGAATATTGTAAAAATAGTATTTTTCTAAATACAACCCATGATCCACGATGATAACGAGGTATAGTGGAGGTGTTTGATATTTCAAACAACTTCTTGCAAGTGAGTTGTATGCTAGAAAAAGTTTCACAATCATCCGAACATGACTTTGCAATAATTATTGCAAGCATGTCATCAGGAAGAGATAGGAATGTCATTTGAGATCCTCCTCCTTCCATTCGTAACTGAATTTACTTGACCTGAGAAAAGATATAAAACAAGGATTTAACTAAAATAATAGATATAGGGACTAACCATGTGTCTAACAAAAACTCTTAATCCCTAAAGTTGTCTAAACCGACCTCTGATACCAACTATAAGGCCCCGGCCTTAAACATTACTTAATATTGAATTAAATGAAAAATTCACATTGAAGATATTTTTAGGTTTATACTTTTAGATAATTAGAACATAACTACAACATCTCAAAAGATTACAAAGTAGACACTTCTACTAAGTTTCCATAGAATAAAAAAAACTCTTAATAAGAAACATGTCTAGTTCCAAGTTTTATATAGAATGACTTTCCCTTGATCCGATCCTTGACCCTATTACACATTAGGTCCTGTGAAAAACATTTCAAAAAAACTTGGGGTGAGCATAAAGAGCTCAGTAAGGGATATGCAAAGAATGAAAACTGTTAGTTTATCAAAACAACAAGTGAACCATGTATATTTATCAAAGTAATACTCTTCACCTTTATGAAGTAGTAAAAACTCTTCACTGAATAAAATATCATTACGTACCCTGTTGTAACCAAAAGATTACCATAAAACCCATAAAAAATCACATAACATATAAAGGTAACTTGGGACATAAACATACTTAAGTGGAGTAACCATACGGTCGACTTCCACACATATCACTTAAGGGAATAGCCATACGGCCAACTTCCATACATACTTAATGGAATATCCATACGGCCGACTTCCATACCCAATGCATTGGAGGTTATAATGTAACCACCCATCCTGGTATTCACGGCACCACCCGTCATACGGTTAATCACGTAACCACCCGTCAAATGTCCAAGTACCATTATAAAATCATAAGACATAATACAAACATAATGGAAAGAAAACATTTCCACATTCCAATCACAATATATCACTTAGATATATTGACATAACAAATACATTATAAAAACCATTTTCAATACCAAAATACATAAAGTAGTATATGGTATTTATTTCATTTAAAAATGCATTATGGATTGTTGAGGAAGCCAAAGACCAAATAATACTCATGGCGGCAGAAAAGGTCATTGTCACTGCATACGTTAAAAGAAACATTCCTTTTGTCGTTTTGTAAAACAATTTGTAGAAATAGATTCCTTTTGTATAAAATTAAAAGTCAAAGGGGTTTATACACCGTATAAAAGAAAGTGTTGTATAAAACGAAATATGCCTCAATGAAATGAGATTGAGACGAAGTCCCTTACCTCAGGTCCGACTTGACTCGATCGTTCTTTAACGTCCTGAATAATAAACTTGAGTTAATTTCTACTTTCTTAAGAACCTTTTTCAAGTTCATTATAACTTTTATATCACTTATTACCATGTTATAAACATTATGTAATCATTTATGTTAATAATGTTTGTTTTGTCGATATTTGGTCCTTAAGTCGAAAGTGGACTTCTTACAATTACATGTTGTTCGTGTGCTCAAAGGTTATTTATATCCAGAATGACATTCCTGATTTGGATATCATATATATCATATATATCCAGCATATACATGTATTTATAATGTTACATAATCATTTAGAGGTAATAAATGAAATGCACCGTTCATGGAGACGGTAAGTCGTACGTACGCACGAACGCTACTTTCCTTTCTTTGTCATATTAATGGAATTAAAAATAAATGAGAGGTATGTATATTTTAATTCCAGAATTATATTCATCATTTATATGTATCATTCATCATATATATCCATTATATACATGTACTTATAATAGTACATTACATTTGGGGATAAGAAATTAAATGCACCGTTCATGGAGACGGTAAGCCGTACGTACGCATGAACGCTACTTTCATTTCTATCTCTTACTTTAATGGAAAGAAATAATAATGATATAGAAGTATATTATAATTCCAGTATAACATCATATATAATAACTTTAAATCCATCCTTTATACGTCCCACATATGGCATTAACGAATCAAATCACTTTGAGGGGGCGGTAGTCCGCACTTCCTTAAATGAAGATATCGCGTTTACCCATAATGGAAACCATAAAGGTATGACCAAAATTAAAAATACAGAAGCTTAAGGAAAAAATAAACATATTATATATCATATATAAATATAGTTTCATTTTAATGGCCACCTTTGAAGGTGTTAAAAGAATGTTGAACAATCATCGTTTCGGGAGGCCGAAATTCACCATCCACGGAAATAGTGTGTTCTTTAACCATTAGATGCAAGTGTGTCTAAGTGTAGCTCGAATACTTCTTATAAAAACATCCTATTATATTGATGATACTAGATTTGTTACAAAAGAAATGAATAAAAAGAGTTTAGGGGGTTGGAGAAGCAGAATAAAACAAAAGGACTCAAGTGAATACATTACCTTAAAATCGGGTAAATCACTTTGGTTTGAGCTCAAAGGCTTCCTTGGGAAGACTTATTCCCAAAGTGAGGCTTTAAGGAGTAATATAGGGAAGTGGAGAGAAAAAATGGGCAGGGGTTGGCCGATCCAAAGGCTTTGGAAGTGTGGGCAAAGAGGTAGAGGTGGGGGCCTTTTATAAGAGGAGAGGAGGGGACTCTTGGAAAGTAAAGATATGTTAGTTTATTTTAAAATGAGTTTCGGATTAAAAAGGTCCCACATTGATATAATTCTAGGGTAAGGTGATAAGGGTTAGAAATACACCCATATAATAGGTTTTGAACATGATTAGGTCATAGATTTTACATTATCATTTCATTTTATTTAAATCCTTTATTAATGAGGTAATCGCTGCATCATCATAATGTCATAAATAATTGAATTTATTTAAAGTCTAAAAATTATAAAAAAACTACTATGATGTATTAAATCTTTTTATCTTTATAATGAATATTTATAGTCAAAAATCTGACTTGTATAACCCGATGTAAAATTTTTTTTAGTAAAACATCTCATGTTTGTGTCATTTTTACTTTAACATTTAATAAAAAGTTATTTATGTCATTTCCCAAACAAAGTGGCTCCATGGGGTCCCCAAGTTGACCAATGGGTTTTCCTGGTCGTACATGACACATACAATGAGGGTAGGACATGTGTCAAGCTCATCTCATTTTATTAAAGCATTATGTTTACCTTAAACTACACTAATTACCTCTAATCGCGATTAAGAACTTAAAAGTTACTATTCACCAAAAAATTATTTTAATCTCATTGAACCACATTTTACTTCTTAATTACAACCATGTATGTTGGATTTTTGAAATTCAAAACATAGAAGTGTTAAAATTTCATTTAAATGAAAAATCAGTTTTTATAAGTACCACTTAGTGGTTTCACTATTCATCAAAAATTGAAGTTTTTCCGAAAAATACCAAAAATTCACCCTAAGATATATTTGATACTCCGAATTCAAAAATGAAGTCTATTTTAAAAAATTCAAAACATATAAGTCACATTAATTAATTTAATAATTAATTCCCGCTGTCATGACAAATAGCGTGTTTTTATGAAACAATAAGTATCAAAAGATTGACACTAGTTTAAGTCCGATTTCAACGTGAAATTAATTCCAACGACCACTATTGGATTTAATGGTAAAAATATTTTCTAATTTCACTTTAAAACCAATTCAAAAGATAATCTAATCATATAAATAAATTAGATTAAAAAGTGGTCTTGAATTAAAATAAAACATTTTATACTATTCATTAAAAAAATGAACTTTATCGGACAGATATCAAAAATTTTCACAAAGTAAATTTTGATGTCCCAATTATAAAGAAGATTTTTATTTGGTCCAATAGAATGTATAAGAATGAAAAAAACTATATTTAATTACGGTTCTCCATCAAAAGGCGATAAGTGAACCTTTAGTGAAAACTGGGGCATATACGCCTAAAATTGAATTCTTCCCATATTTTAAGACTTTATCTTTTATTGGATAAATGTAAAAACATTTAAAAAACATATATAATCATATTTTAGTTATTTTTATCCATTCCCGCCAATACAACTGCTACATGTTAACTTCCATTTAAAATAATATTATTATATTACTAGTGTGCAACGTAAGAATTCAATGAAACTCTTTGTTGTGTATCGGGTACGCTATCGAACATAGAAACCCCTTTAAAGTAAAATTAATATTTAATTCGCAAATATTAATAAATATGAAAATGTATTATTATTTATTTACCTGGGATGTTACATATAATCCATAGTGGTTCTTCTATATTCTTTAATATATAGAATCCATGACCTAGTTCTCATTTCCCAACCATTTTACCCTCACCATGACCAAGGATAGAATGTGGTTAGCTTGGCTTTCTTATTGTTGATAGGTGGTCCTCTGATATTCCATTCCCACCCAAGGAAATTTCAAGATTCTCATGGTGCATAGGAAAACCACTGGGACAACATGCATAACACCATGTCATCCCAAAGTCAAGGTTATATATCCCATTTTACACAAGAGCATGCATAACATAAAACTACCACCTTCATATCTAGACAAGTCACTGCACAAGCCATAGTGGCCTTCAAAAGGCTAAAAAACCAGGTAAAACCTCAAAATCACCTCAAAAATCATCCTAAACATCCCCAAGAGTTTATAATGCACAATGGAAAGTTCATAAAGGTTATATACCATTACACTCATTCTATTTATCTTGGTTTACCTATTATTTATCAATTCATTTCAAGGTGATCATATTTTCCCCAAAATTATAAGAACTATGTGTGGATTGATTACTATTTTCATGGGATACATAGTGATTCCAATATCTCCTATCTCAAACGAAATCAAAAGATCGATATAAAATACCCAACTTTATCATAGTGAATTGGTTTCTTCATTCACATTGGTTTTCCATCCATAGGGTTGGCATCAATTCAAGTTCATTTCATTTAAAACATTATTTTAAACTAAATTAAATCTCATATAATATGGTATTTTTCATATGATCTTAAACAATAAATTATTATAGTCATTTTCACATGTTGTTAAACTGTGTGATGCATGGACCATCTAGTAATACTTGAACCTTCTTAGTGTAGTCTACATAGTAAGTCCTATCTTCCTCTATATATTATCCAAATCTACATAAGGATCCTTAACATGTGGTTCTTTTTCCATAAACCTATGTTATAAAAAATGAATCATATCCTAGTAAAGAGCCTAATATGCATTCTGGTATTATATAAAAACTATATGGGATTGATTCATGATGTTTCAATATATGTAATGATGTTGGGATCTCATATAATAGGCCTTGGTGAAAATTATAATCACATTGGTTATACACTAAATGAGAGATCCTTCCTCATTCACGTCAATTTTTTTATTTCTTTATCACATAATGGTTCCCATACATCTCATCCTTCTCCTCCTATACACGAGATAAATTTTTTTAGAGGACCCTTTCTAAGAACTATGAATATATTGATTCTTGGTACTATAGGATATGTTTTTGATCTTTCATCCTTGGATAAAAAACTAATAAATTTAGGACAAATGAATTCTAAAACTTGATTCATGAAAAAAAAGAATAGACATATATGATGCATGCCACACTTGATAAATGAGGACATAAAAGGAAATAACAGAAATCAATAAAATAAATAAAATGAAACATGTGAAATCAAGAAAATGTTTGGTCATGAAAATTTTTGGTGGCTACTATGTGACACACATGATACATATACAAACCGACAGTTACCATATTTGTGCAATATATTAACAAAAAAACTAATCACAGTCCGATGATGGACAAAGCTCATCACACTCTCCACCTCCATCTCTACTTCCTACTACCACATGAAAGAACATTATATTGAAAATTAAAAACTGTTGTATATTTATATTTAAAATTAAAATTAATAAATGTTTTCCAACTAAATGAGTTTGAATTTTTGTGATTTACCTTCTCACCACCATTCGATTCAACACCACTGAGGGAAGATCTGGTCGTCTTTTGATATAAATCAATCAATTATTTCTGAAAAGAATATATTTGAGCCCTCTAGTCGTGAACTCTATTTCATAGAGAAAAAATACCTCTCTTAGTATCTCAGGGTATGGAATGAATACAACCAGGAGTATATGTAGCTGAAATCCCCAGTGGTCAAAGACCTCGAATGGTACGGGTCTGAAACCTATATCGCGCACTCTATAAGGATGCTCCTTCCCAAGTACTTTACCACCTAAATAATCCTCTAATGAATGTATCCTTATCACTATTTTTCATTGAAAAAATTTCTGGTGCATTATTATCATTCTCATCTAGCCATAGATCATGTTTTCTGTTCATTACTTATAAGTCTTTCTGAGCATTGAGATTATCCTTTGACTTTACATTCATATTATGTAATGTGAAGATAAAATTTTCACATAAATTCTTCTCAATATGTTTCACATAACGATTATGTCACAACAAATTAAATTCCCAATACGGAACATTGAAGAAAATTATTTTTTCTTCTATTTTTGCATTCTGATTTCACTTGACGATGCATTTAAAACCTGTTTCCCACTATCATTCAAATGATAAACCTTCCCAAATTCAGTTTCAACTTTTCCAAGTTGTGCCAATATTTCTGAACTAGTTAACAATGTTGGAGGTGGACTACAATCAATAAAACCATAAAATCTTGATCTGTTCGGCCGAAATATTTGAGATGAATAAATAAAGATTTAATGGCACAAGAAGCACCATTTTCAACTGTGAGGTAGCCGTTTGGGCTCAAAAAACATGTTATAAATAGGACAATCCGAAGCTGTGTAAGAGTTCCAAATAAATAAATTCCCAAGCCCAAGGAAGTCAACAATGGTTCTTATTAAAGCATCATGCATTTTGAACATTGGTTTAGAAGAATCATCAAATGACTCAACACTGTTGCTCCATATCTCCTATAATTCCTCAATTAAAGGATGAAAGTATACATAAATATCATTTCCTCGCATTTTTTTCCATGAATAATCATCAAAATGATAAAAGACATTTTTTTTCATACACATACATATAGGTAGATTGTAAGGGATCAAAACAAATGGCCAAATGTTGTAACTGGTACTCAAAGTCCCAAATGGGTTGAATCCATCGACAGTCAATCCCAATAGAACAATCCTAGGATCGACTAATAAATCTATATGTAATGAATCAAATGTCTTCTAGGATTGTGAATATCATGGATGTATCATTAAACCATCATTTTTATTATCTACAGAATGCTAATTCATGGGTTCGGTGGTTTTTGATGACATGAATAATCATTTCAATCGAGGATTTAAATGAATGTAACATAAAACCTTTGCAGGTGTGTTCTTTTTTTTCTTCTTCTTCATGGTAGTATTTTGTTTTAGAATTCCAACATCACCCATTGAATTCCATCAAGAAAAAGAAAATTTTTTCAATCCTATCTACTTGAATCCTCTCGCAAATAAAGCATACAATCATTGGGACATGCAAGTAAATTTTTATAATTCAAACCAAGCCTTTTAACAACTTTTTTCATATCATAAAAATACTCAGGAATTTTTTCTTCAGAAAATGCATCACGCAACAATTCCTATATCATGGACATTTCCATATTAGTAATTCCACATAGACATTTGATATGGTACATCTTCATCAAAAAATAAAGTTTTGAATATTTCAAACATCTACAATATAAATATTGATTTCCATCATCAACTAAATCATGAAACATATTTTCCTCAGTGAAGTTTTCTCATACATTAGTCTCCATATAATCATGAGGGGGATCCACTGATATGATACAATTTTCATCTGGTTGTCCTAAAGTCTCAAAAACATCACTTTTCACGATGCTATTTATAGTACCCTCATCTGGTTGTTCATATATGTTTTGATGTTGATGATGGTGTCTTGAAGTTTCAAAAGCATCATTTATATGGTTTTTCATTTCATTTGCCATTTTGGATGAATTTGGGAGCTCATTATATGGATTTACATTAGTGCTCAACCTTTCTGGGACATTTGATTCTTCATGCCAAATACAACAAAAATATTAACTAGAGAATTAATTCAATATTAAATGTTAATTAACATCATCTCTCATAAACCATCTTCTAAAATTACCCATAGGACACTGACATCTTATTCTCCTTTCAATGGATCGATTGGAAATTTGAAAATCTAAAAACTCCTTCGAACCCTTTACATACTGAGGTGTGTTCCTTGATAATATGATCCAACTTTTATACATGTACATCACAATGTGTCTACACAATATTAAAAAAAATTAACACACATAACTATTAATAAATAGGGAAATATATTCATAAGTACTAAGTGAAAAAATATATAAATATGTTAATGATTTGTAAAAAGTCTAGGATTAGATCGAAAAAATCCTCAAAGACACTTTTTCCCAATAGCCCATGGTAACTTAAGGGACATTTAGATTATATCTGGCCAAGAAATTTTTCATAATATACCTATTGAGTCTCATAAATACTATCTCATGTCTACCAAGACATCCCAATATATATAGTAATTTCAAAGGAGATACATAAATTTTTTTGTTACCAATTTGTCACAAACCAACCTAGATAACATACCTAAGTGGCATGTTATAGGTTTTTTATATAGATCACAGATTTCATGGATGAATAGATATATAAAAAGAAATAATAATGAGGTGGAGAAAATAAGGGCAAATTATATTTTTGAAGATATTCATGTGTGATAATGGATACAGATGGAGGAATCATTGAGGAAGGGAAATAAATGTTGGGATGATGAGAAAGTGTCAATGGTGGAGCTAGAGGAATGGACGCAGGGAGAAAGATATAGAATATTTTTTTCATATGTTAGAAAAATCACCCAATTAAAATTATACATCTCTAAACACAACCTATATTGGTTATGTAAGAATGAAACCAGAACCAAATCTATTGATCTATCACCATTAAGGATAATTTATATTATCATGGGGTTCTAAAGAAAATTTTTGTTTAACATAAATTTTTTTTTAAATATAGTAATATCCATCCAAATACATGGTTTAATATAGATGTGCACATTATGTATTTTTAAGTATAAGACGTCCATTTTGGGTAGTATACTCAGTAGGCCAATTTTTGGCAATTTAATGCAGGTTGTATGAAATTCCTACCAAAATACCACCAAATCATTTGATGATTATATTTTATATGTTATTTGAGTGGAAAAATATATCCATTAAATAAAAAACCCCAAGGTAATTGACTATTTTTCATAAGATGTCATAGAAATGTAATTATACAGAGACACACACTATATAAGAAAGATAAAACTAACGTGATACAGTTTTATATTCAGAATATATGTTATATTTTATTATTTTAGAATATAAAATTAATACCCTATATATATTACTATGTTTCAACTAGTTATTATTAACCACTTCATTTGAATTCAATGAAGTATTCCAAATTGAGAAATTTACTTCTTTGTTTTGCTTTCTTCTCAAATTTATATATTATTATTGGTGGGTATTCAATATAATCTATTCATGGGTGAATAAAAGCGGTAATAATAAGGAATTTTTTTATACCATTTCCGAATGCATTAATTTATTGATAGATCAAAATTTAATTTATCACATCTGAGTAGATGAAGAAATATAATGGGCCTAATTGACCATAATATAAATACCATTAGAAAATCCATGGCGATGTTAGAGGTTATGATAATCTAGAACAATTATTAATAGAATAAATAAAGAATTAACACTTGATGTCAGAATTTATGGATCCTAATTTTTTCTAATTTCATGATATAAATTGATAATATTAAACACAAAATTATTATAGGATTTATCTCATATTGTCACCTGATCTGGAACACTCTCATGTAGTGAAATCAGGTCAATTATTGGACATGAAGCGTGCCTCCTCATATTACATAGGCTTATACCAAGATGAAAGGGTGTGATGATGTGTCATGGATACTATAACCCTTTATGTATTGTTACAATATAGTGGAAATAAACAATATAAATAAATATCCTTTTAATTGAAATAGATGAAAGAGTACAACATACTACTTGTAAGAAAAAGGATGAACCAATAAGAAATTAATAATAAATCATTTAATCGCATGATAAAATTTATCAAAATGGAGAACGAAAGTTAATAAAAATAAAAGATCCATCTAACAAAATAATATTGAAAAAATATATAATTCATTCACCCCTCTAATTGCCAGTATCTTTCGAACCATAAATTCCCATCAATATTCATTATTCTAAAGATGAATGTCTCATCCATAATCAATCGTTATCCTTTTTTCCCCTCCATAATGATCTGGTTAAATTTGTAAGGATCTAATCTAGGCTGAATTTACCACTTGAACAACCATAGCAGTTATGATGGCATGCTCAGGTGCATCCTTCTATATAGCCTATGGTAGAAATAGTGTGTCCTATCTATAAAGTGTATTTTGATTCCTCTAAGGTTTAATTTACAGAGATACCAAGTGAACACAGAGAACGCCTATAGAAATTTTCATACGGGGAATTCATAAGATGTTATAGGGAACACAAAATGAATTTCTACAAAAAGACATATCCAATGAGATACCCAAACACAAGGCAGTGAGGCGGCGAAGCGGTGAGACAATGAGGTGGTGAGGTAGTGAGGCGGCGAGGGGATAGGGTTTTGGGGGTCACAGGAGGGGTTGTGGGGTCTCGTAGGGGACGAGGAGAAAAGTGGGGTCATGGTTGGTGGTGGTAAGTTTCAGGGATGAAAATTTTTAGTGGTGGTTTATAAATAAACCACTGCTAAATCATTAATAAAATATTTTGCATCTGTTTAGTAAATTGCTGCTAAAAACCTGCGCAAAAACCTATTAATGTTGTAGTGGTCACTGTCATTTTATTTAGGAATTATGGATTTGAGGTAACATGGCCTATCCATTGGCTTCTAAATAGATTTCACCCATCGATCCTCTCAAAAATAGACTTGTTGATCTCAACCCATATTCACATCAAGTTTCCATAAAGTATCCATTATGGAAATAGAACCATTTTTCCAATATAGTCTTATTCCTCCTTGATCATCCACTAGAACTATAAATTCAAAATTTTAAACCTCAATCATAACACATTATGACAATAACAATCTGTTGCACCAAATAATTCCCTCATGACGATTGGATACTAGGTAATTGTCAAAACAAAATCCAATGAAATTTCCCATTATTAATGTATGAAGAAATGGTGTGGAAATAAAAAAACATAAAACAAGAGGAATAATAATCATCCAATTTTCATTCATCCTCAATTCATTGTTGTATATTTGTAAAAATGAAGTGGGATTAAAAAAAGTATAAAAACATACACTAAAAAAAATCGACTATTGATGTCTGAATTAAATCAAGTTCACGGAATTTATTATAATTTGATATAGGATAATGAATGGGATTAAAAATAACATATCAAATTTTATAAATGGGGTTTGGATATATCAATGTGTAGAATAGACTTTTGTTTCCTTCATTGGTGACATCCAAAAAAATCATTTCCATGTGATCCTTGATTAGATCTAATCTGACATTGACTACCAATGATCCTGCAACAAATCCTCTAAAAAATTAATCGCAATCCCTATTTTTTTATAATAATAGGGTTTATGGATTACCATGATTATATTTGGGAATATGTTAATTTTTGTAAAATAAAATAAAATAAAATAATTCATTTTATTATCTACACCGGTGAAAACGTTCTAAAAATTTACAGAACTCAACAATGCTTCTATCACACCTAGTGTGAAACCCACACACTAATATCAATAGAAAAAATCATATTTATGATTAGTGCCTCCATTTTATATGCATTACACTTTTTCTGAAAAGCTACATAGAATTTATATTCATATATATATTTTATTTTTAAAATATTAATTTCAGGATCACTAGGATTTGGATTCTAATTCTATATTTGAAACTAGAATAAAAAATACATATAATATTATAAAGTAATAAAAGGAAAAATTATAGTCGATACATTATCCCCACATTAGGTATTTTCTTCTAGAAAAGAGAAAAAACCAATCAGAAAAATGATTATGGTACTGGTCTCATATCTAGGTCTCCAACTCATAGGTTATCTCTTATAGATTCTCGTGCTTCCATTGGGCATACAATATGGTAATCAATCGTACATAAAGGTTTATTTATTACAAATCCTTTTTCTTCACTGGGTACTCAGCAAAGATATATCTCTCAACAACATCTATCTCAACGTAGTTGATAATATTTTCTCTGTCATGAACATATCTTCTCATATGTGACATTTGAAAGATGTCGTGTGACCAGTCGAACTGCAGAGGTCAATATAAGTAGTATTTCACCTCACTAACTCAACACAGTGTCTGGATGGGTCTACATGCATCTTGGATATAGATTACTACCCCATCCAAATATTTGAAATACATGTTGATGTGATACCATCAGGGACACATGGTCTCACTCCTCCAAATCTAGAGGACTTCGTCTTTAGTATGTATGGGACTTATCATGAATATTTGTAGTCCATATCCATTACTAAATGATATACACCTTCTATATTGTAGATCACACAAAATCTATGCCCATGAGTGTTGATTCACTAGGATCTTTCAAATAAAGTGTTTTCTAGTATGGTCTCTCATAAAAGGCATCGAATTTTTCCATAAAAATGGTTGAATGGTAACTATTGTTTTATTAAATATTTACCCTATGTAGATGATCCTCCCAAATATTTCCAAAATATAAGACGAATTCCCATAGCATGTCCTCTAAAACCTGACTGTTCTGCTCATTATGGTCATCATTCTGGGGGTGATGCACCCTACACAAATGCATCTGAGTCCCAAAGAGCCCCTGCAATCCACTCTATAATAATGAATTCATGTGGGAATTACTATCTGAAATTATTATCCAGTGAACTCCATGGATCTAGTCTATCACCTTCACATATAAATATTATAGTCTCTCTACAAAACATTGATCTTGAATAGCTAGGATGTGGGCTGACATAGTGAGTCAGTCTACGATCACCTATGTGGAATCATGCCTAATTGATTTATATAGAATCTATATCATGAATTATATTTATATACAATCCCACATCAACAATAGAAACAATAGGGGTTTATCAATACACACTATAACCTAATGATCAACCTTCACTTTATTAAAATTATGGCTTATAAATACTAAATTTTATATGAAACTACTCATTCTACGCCACCGAAACAAATTTTATGGGTCATTTTACTTTTTCCCAAATATTTACATAACACCAAAGAGGACATTAAAAAATAAATCATCACATAACCTCAAAAAATAACTAGTGTCATCACACATCCTCTAAAAATGATAACATTTTCCCATATTCATAATATATTTTATTGGAACATTCGATGGATACTTGAGTACATTAGATCTCATAGTCAACATCTCTTAGCTCAACTTCTCTATCATGCTGTAAATGTGGTGGGGGAAACAACCATCAACTGAATATATGATAAACCATAATTTTCTACAAAAGAAAACTGTAATGAGTCTATCTTCTCTAAAACCTCAGCTGAAAAATTAGAACAAGATCTCTTGTTGAGCGTATCTACTACCACATTCCCTTTTATAGGAATATAGAAAATCATGAGGTCATAGTCCTAGATAATATCTATCCATTGCCTCTGTATAATGTTAAGATCCTATTGATTGTTGATATACATGATACTCAAGTGGTTAGTATATATAATAAACAATTCACCCATCTGTTAGTTTCACCACATCATCTGGGCGAAGACTAATGGGGAAAGAATAAGATCACAGGTCACATAGTTCTTATCTTATGGTCACAACTGCCTAGATCCATATGAAATCAATGTTATTCTCTCAATCAAGGAAAATCCAATTTCAATTCCTAATGGATCATAGAATAGTATATAATTGACCCCCATCTCAATCAATCTCAATATGGGTTTCTCGTCAACCTCAACATCAACTCATGAATTTTTTTTTGGAAACTTTCCATCCACATGATAAGATTCTCTTTTTGAGTTAATGTTGTCAGTAGCGCTTCCACTCTAGAGAAATTGGGTGTAGATCTATGATAGTACCATACCAACCAAGGAAACTCCACACCTTTTTAACACTCTTGGGTGGATCTCAGGCTTGATCTGATACAAACTTTACAATTTCTACAATCATTGATCTATCTTTGATGATGTTTACTGTTATGTGGACCTCTTAAATCTGAAACTAAAATATCAACATATTCCCAAAAATACAGAGCTCTCATAGTGTGTCCAAGAACATCCCCATGTCTCTTGTATGATCCTCCTTAGGATCTAAGAACACTATGATATCTTGGAGGTAGACCACCAGAAACCAATCTACCAGAGGATTAATTCTTCTATTCTTGAGTTCCATGAACACTACTGGGGAACGTTTCATTAAAATGGGATTCACCATGTACTCATTGTCGCTATAGAGATATCTAAATACCATATTCAGAATATCCTTGTGTCATACTGATAGCTAGTGGTATCATAATCGAATGTTATTCTTCGAGATCCCTCATGTACTACTTATATTATTGAATATTTCATTTACTATTAGTAGTGGATACCTATTTTTTAAATTCACAGGGATTAGGATATGGAAATCCATATAAAATCCCAATCACCCATCAGCATTCTTCGTGATAAAAATGGGGAAACCCAAGGGAAACACTGGGTCTCAAAAATATGTTATCATCCAAGTCCTATAACAACACCATTTGATTATGATGTTTTTCAGAATCCATATGATTTAATGTTAAAGATATCTGGGATACTCAATGTGTAATTAAATAAAGAATTACAACTCTATGTGAGAATTTAATCCCATTACATTCTTTGTAAAGTAACCCACATACTCTCCCACAATCATGGGGAACTGATAGTATATAGAATACACTGATATAAGATTCATTCTACATAATTTTGGAGTAATCAGCTGTAGTCTCCTATGCCTGAACTCATCTAACTCCCCAACGTTTTCCTTTTCAACCATAAAAGAAGACATCATCCCATCACCATAGACACAATGTGTCCTCTACCAAAAATTGTAATACTAATCTTGAGTGGTGGACATACATTCTATAAATTCAAATACATTATATGAAATGATCTCTACTCCAAAGAGACCACATACAAAGCTCGTTCCTCCAAGCATTAGTTCATATTGTAAGTAGAAGTTTGAAATCACTGAGTCACCTCATATGAGAGTATCTAAGGGAAAGGTTCTAGCTAAATTATCAATCAAAATCTATATGTATCAAATTATATAAGTGGAATGGATGTAATGACTCAAATGTATTTTATCATTACAACATATAAGGTAGAAAAGACATATATCATAACTTGTATTATCCATGTCATGTTGAGGATAAAGATATCCATGAACTAAATTTATCCTCTTCCCTTACCACCATCTCCCAAATCCAAGTCTGGACCACCCTGGGATGGTAGTCATAATAGAAAAACCCTCCAACCACCTATAACTACTCTACCTTACACTCTTCCACATTATCCACCCTATGAACCACCTGAGGCCTACCTATGTCTCTTCCTTAGTGGTCCCTCTACTTTCGCTCGACCATCTAAATGATGGGTCAGACAATCCCATTAATGATGTACCTAACTTCACAAGAGAAACATAGACTATTTTTTGGATGAATCTACCCATCCATAGATCCACCATTAATGATAATATTTCCTTGGAACATCTCATGAAGAATTTGGAATACCCAAATTTCTATGGATATGATTGGGTATATTACATCGAGGTAACAGCTCATAGGAAAAATATAACAGCACCCAATGTTGGTTCCAACTATTCAAGGAATGTCTCCACCATTGAGGCTCGATAAAAAACACCACCATAAGTGCGAAGGTAGAGTGATATCATTAAATACCTAAAATCATGGTGTAATCCCTACTCAATGTTGTATGATCTAAATAACACATCACACACCATATCTTGGGTGTGTTACTAGATATTAAAAAGCCTCATTGAAAACTCTTCCACTATTAAACAAACCATCTATCAATGCAGAATATATTATATATTCATTGATCAAAAAGTGGGTAGATAAAACTCCTCCCAAAAGAATCTTCCAAATTCGGTCTAGGAGGGAGATGTCACATCATGTGACTAAGTCACTAAACATTACCATCTCCCAAAGGATCCTTGAAGAATAATCTCAATGAGGACTATCATCTTATCTATCAATGTCCCCACAATGCCGAAACATTTAGTGACTACCTTTATCTAGTTTTCAATAACTTGGGGTCTGTATCCCCTTGTTTTGTAAGAGGTCACTACCACTGTTACTCATGTGAGGAACTGATCCAATGTTCACCCTATTCTAGCACTATTAGTTCTAAATGCTCTCAGCAAGTGGTTGTATAGCTAGTAAACCACCTAGAGGAGCTATCTTCAGTATAGACCCTTGTACTAAATCCTCACCACATGGAAGATTATCCTTTTGCACATTCATTGGAATATTGAGTTGATATATTCATATAGGCTTCTAAAAAAATGTTTCATGGTCAAATATAATACCTGGGAACCTGACACTAGAAGGACATGAAAGCTGCAACCCATTCCTAGATAATGCATGTATCAATTTTTTCTTATAAAAAATGTCTATATATAAAAGTAAAAGCGAAGGTGATTAAAGTCATATTGGATGAATATGTTGAAAACTGTACCAACACTATAATCCCCAGCCTGAATATGAACACTAAAAACATAACATTGTTTCCATAAAACCAAATACATTCTCATATACCCTGATATTAAGGTAGTAACTTCCTCTGATACCACCCTTTCATGACTCGTCCCAGAAGGTCCTAAACTAAAACTACCCCATGCTTGATAAAAATATCTCTAGGGATGGAAACTAATGTAATGTAGGGCTATAATAAAAATTGGATTGATTAGCCCAAGGTGCCTACACACATGCACACAAACCTAATCCCATACTATAGATAAATGTAGAAAAACTAAAACTAATGCATCCAAATATATATTATTAGACAATTTGAGTATGATAGTAAAGTAAAATAAGAAATAAAGTTCCAAAAAAAGGAATGACTAAAAACTATATAGATCCAAACCCTCTCAGAGTGTGAGGACTATGATCAAATGAAATCACACAAAAAACACCCCAGTCTATAAATATTAGTCTATGATCCACCAGCTCCCTATCATATTAGGACATCATCAAACATTATATTTTCTATATAATACTTGACATATCCAATTAGAGGTCATGGATTTGTGAGTATAAAAATACCCAATAGGAAAATCTAAAGATTCTAATCAAAAATAATTTGGAATAGTCGTCTGATAAAATTGATATAGAACTAACTGCATAGAAAACCTAAATATACTCATGAAAGACACCACACCTCCAAGAGGTCACAAAAAACTATTAGAATCTAGATTCTAAATGAATAAATTACCCACCTAGGAGAATCTAAAATATGATCCATTCTATCACTAGAAAATATCATCCAAGAGGTCATGATCATTGGGCCCCACCCAAGAAATCTCACTAGTCTCTAAAAACCTGGATACTCATATAGGGGGTCACACTTAGGACCACTGATGGACACTGCAAACCCAATATAAATTGTCCCACCATGTAGGGGACACACTCTAATGATACTATGAACCATGGTGAAACAACCTAAAAGATGGAGGATAAACACCATGGTCAAGGAGGTCACACCAATTCCACTAACCCTACCTAGGGTATAAAATGATAGAGGATCACACTCTGGTCTCATAAAGGAACATCACAAACTCTATTTGAGAATAATCTTATAGAGGGGATAAAAATCAAGTGATGTGGATATAATTAAAAAATATATCATTAAGGGGATAAAATAAGGAAACAGGCTTAACCGATACTGTTCAAAACTAAAAAATCAATGTTTGTAAAAACTACATCAAAATTAGTACATGAAATGTACTAGGTGGTACACAGAGTTTCCAACCAACCCTAGGTCTTCCTGTGTGGTGCTATCTCTGAAAGCATGTAAATATCAAAATAAATAGTGTATTTATAGTCATAAATAGAGTGTATAGAACTCCCATCACTATTCCTATGTTGTATGGTTGTTCTCGTGTACATCGAACTGTGTCCATGTACTTGTGTGATGTATTTATACTTCAGCTAACACATTCCCAAGTAACCTCCAAGTTACAAATTGAGATGCCAAGCATGAATCACATGGCATTTTAAAGGGTCAAAAAATGTGAAATGGTCACATAGTGTGTGATATTTTATCTATGTTGAAAAACCTATCACCGCGTCCATAGTGGTTCCACATGGTGTATGCTACCGGAGGGCACACCGTGTAAAATGAAAAATGTCAGAGCGCCTGGGTACTCACCAATCGTCTCTCCATGACACTTACACCATGATTTATTTCCTAAATAATGTATTTGATGCATTATATATATCTATATCACCTTCTCTATGTATTCTAACCATCAATTTGTTCGAAAATTGATTTTTCCGTTTCAAATACATTCCCACATCAAGCCTTCATCATGTATCCATTGTGGAAACAAAACCCTTATTTTGGTTTGGTCTCGTTAATCCTTGAACCATATGCCACAATCATTGATTCTCATATCATATTATCAAACACAATCCATTCTAGTGGTAATGATTTGTTGCGCTAATGAATGTTCACACAATGATCGATTACTAGAAAATCATCGAACCATGATGCAATGAAAATGGCCATGATATATGTGGGATTAAATGGGTGAGAAATCCACGAGCAATAAAATGTGAGGAACAAACTTCAACATGTTTTCATTCTACCTCTATCAATTTTCATAGATTTGGATGAATGAAGAGGGATTTATAAAATGAATAAATTTTTCCAAAGTAAAAAAACCTACTGATTATAAACTCAATTCTTGTTTGTGTAATTGATTCTTATTTGAAATTTGATAATGAAAGGGATGAAAATATAAAATCAAACTCTACCCATACTTTGGATATGTCACTATTGAATATAGTCATGTATTTCCATCATAGGTGGGATTGAGAAAACCCAAATGGTGCACATTCCTCGATATGATCTGATCCGTTGTTGACTTCCAATGATCGTCCAATTTCTGCTCTTGAATGGATCCTCTCAATCCATCGGATATGTGCCTGACCCAAGGGTTGAGAAAAAAATATGTTTATGTAGAGGATGTAGTCTGTTGCATCAAATTAAATAAAATAAAAAACATTAATTTATTTATTTTAATATCAATGCTGATGAATGCTTTTTCACAAACACCAGATGCCAATAATGGTAATGTCATGCCTATGGTAAAGACCATTATTTTAACTCAATGAGTACCTCCGATATATGATCTGAGCCTGTATTCTTGATATATTTATCTACTTAATAAATAATATGCATATGATATATTAATATATTTATTAATTTTCAAATAATAATTCCACGCTCATCGGGGCTCAGAATCTCATTCTCACTTAGTGCCTTTCTCTAGAAACTATCCATAAAATACTATGAAGTAAAACATGAAATAAATAATATTATATAAAAGATACAAATTTCCTTTTCAAATTGAATCTATTATGGGTTGATTAACTTTGGTTTATCATTATTTTAGTATGAAATTTTTTTTTTCTATCGACTCTTATAATTACCTTGTCTTTTTAATGGAATTTCCCTTGTGAAGTTATATGTTTTTCACATTTTCAACTATAATATAATTAATAAAATTCCACAGACTGGCCAAATAAAAAACTAATTGATAATTTAATTGAGAGAATAACTATAAATTGAAAGTGATAAAATTTGAAAATAAACATAGAAAAATAAAATATAGATAATTGGTAGATTTTTTACAATTTATTCACATTTAATATCAAAGTAATGAAAAATATTAAAGGAAGATTAACAAAAAAAATTAATTATTTTTATAATTTTTTAAATGAAGAATATAAAATAATATGTGGTATTATAGTTAATGATAAATGATATAAATTATAGGAATGAATATGAATTAGAAAACAAATATGGCCAATGTAATAGAGATATGACCATTAGAGTAATTATAAGGCCATTAGGAATTGTAACCCAATCGTCAAAACATTTTCCATTCAAATGGAATAGTAAAATAATGTTTAGGTATATTATTAGGTATAAAAATATTTTAAAATTAAATAAAAATATAATTAATGAAATATTTAACTTTGATAATATTTTTTTTATAAATAAAATTAATTATAATTTAGTTAAAACAAAAATAGTTTTTTAAAAATAAATATTTACGACAAATATGATATTTTTACAAATTTATTTTAATATAAGTTTTTTAAAAACACTTTATAAATGAACAGAAATACTAATATATTTTTATTAAATTGAAACAAACATTTTGTAATGGAAATAAATTTGGTTGTGTTATAAATTTTGTTTATTATTTTAAAAAATAAAGACTTTATTTGATTAAATAATTTATTTATATTTAGAAAAATATTCTTATTAAATGGAGATTATTTTTTGAATGGTCACATAAAAATTATTGAAGTGTGAATTTTTGTTATTTTTGTCCAAAATGTTGAATTTTTTGGACACTTAAATATGGTAAAAGTTGATATTTTATATTATAAATCAAATGGATAATTAATTATATATGGGATGATTTATGAAACCATTGACTCAGCCTCCAAAAAATTCCAATTTCTGTATATAGTACTAGGGATCATCAATATTGGTATTCATGAGAAAAGATACTAAATAAATAAATATTTTATTCAAAGAAACTTTTCTTCCTCCTTTTAAATATCACCCCCATCTACATAAGTCTGTTCACATTAAAATCCCTTACCTTCAAATGGATATATTAAAATATATTTGAATCCCTATTTCACATTTCTT
Organism: Viscum album; assembly: GCA_963277665.1. NCBI lineage: Eukaryota > Viridiplantae > Streptophyta > Magnoliopsida > Santalales > Viscaceae > Viscum > Viscum album. Next base: position 854,698,198 of record OY728160.1, read on the forward strand.
ATGAGTTCTAGACTCACTAAAATAGAACTCTAAATAGCCTTAAGTTGTAGTCTAAAAGATCATAAGAAACGGTGGTGGTAAAATTATTAACTGAGTTATTTTAATCTTTATATGTTTTAAATACCCTAAAGGAAATAAAAAATGATATAATAACACTAGTTTGAAAAATATTTTTATATTGTGATTACATAAAACAAAAATCTATTATTGGTTCTCCACGCATTTTTTATATAAAATCTAAATGTTTACCATATTAATGTCTGTTCACCACCTCCATGAACAACATGTATTCATTTTCATCACCATAGTCATGAAATTATTATCAAAAAATTAATGTATAAATATTATTATAAAAAATTTATATTATATTTTTTTATATAATTTGATGAAAAAATAAACATGAGTGTAAAATAAGTATAAAAATGCTCATAATGGTAAAAACCCACCTTAATTAAAAAATATTATGTTAAAAAACATTATACTCAATGAATAGTTCCATCAATGGATTAATTATTGCTAAATATAACCATTAAAGCTATTGGAATTATAGGAAAACAATTTAATCATCAATTTGTCAACTTTTAACCATTTTATCATATCTTTTATAACTATCTACAAACAAATGAGACCTTAGAACCATGAAACTAGAGTCCTTAGAAAAGTGAATATTGATATGATATCATAATAAAATGATTTCTATGTATAATAAAAGAGTAATAAAACCTTAAAATATATGAAAACTGTTATAAATCCAGTATTCAATATTTTTAAATTTGGGATGTTAGATAAATATACCCAGAGAACCAAGACTGAGGCAAGTGGTCTCAACCAAAAACTATCATTTTGTATTAATTATTATATTTATATTCAATATATTTCATTTATTTTTCCCATACATATATTTATATACTTTTCCACCTATTATTGTGAGAGTTATGTATGATTTTTATGTTTCCTTGTCACTCTTCTCGTTAAGTTTTATGGGATTAATAGGAACCTTCATGTTCATTATTCATTTTTTCTATGAAAATGTATTATAGTTTGTTATCATCCATGATAAATTTGAAATGAAATCTATTTTATAGAAAACAATTAATGATTACAAATGATTTCAATAAAAACATCATCTGTTTTCATCCATTAAAAGTGATTTACCCTTATATTAAATGATTGTTTTTTAAGATAATCTCAATACCAATTTTTTTATAAATAAATATGAATTTTTATTGAACATATCTCCATATTTAAATCCTATGAATTTAATTTCAATTATTAATCTCCTAAATATTTAATTCTATCTTCCCTTTGTATTCTCTATGAAATATAAATTGATTATTCCTTGATGCCGGATATGGTTTTCCATTTCTTTCTAATTGGATTTTTCATATGATTATTCCTTATCAATGATTTCCATATATTGAATATATAATCTCATGCATATTATAATGTTATGGGGGGGAAATCATTTATCCATATGATTTAATGGGTTAGTTTTTCTTTCTATGAGAGACCATATGTAATTGTTGGGGTTTTATCCTTTCATTATATGTTATGTTATGTTTGTAGTGAGCCTTGAATTATTGATATGATATCATGATTTTTATTGATGCAATATTCATATGACTACATGAATTTTTATTATCACTATCAATATGTGATACATCCATTTGATGATATATGATATATATATTATATCATATTATTCTTTATTCTCAACTATTATAATTGGATAACATGTTTTCCCCCTTACAAGTCTTTATATTTCACCCCCATTCATTGTGAATTGACCTCGATACCTTATTTCATAACATAAGTTAAATATAATTTAAGATAATTCTATAGAAATCAAAATAAATATGATATATCATATGTTCATGTTCTTTTATTATATATATACTCTCTAAAATTCATTGTACCTCAGAATTTATAGATATTTTTTAATGTGATTTTACATTAAAAATAATTGATTAAATGGAACTAGAGACAAAAATTACTCTAGTTGGTATCAGATCATGTTTTAGATATTTATTAGGGAGACAATAGTAATACATAAGTTTAAACCCTAGGGATAATTTTAAGTAAAACTTTCTAAAATTTTGTTAAAGTATAAGGCAGATTGTTCCCATCAATGACTTCTCTATCAATATATAAAAAGGTGGAATTTGGCATTGAAATATATTCACACAATGGTAATACCATTGAAAAATTTTATTCAACGTATTGACATTAAATTCACTCAGAGCACAACAAGGGGTCCTAACTATACACAGTCTGTCATATTTTATGGGGATATGATTTGGTAGATAAACATGTCTTATATAAAAAACTATGAACTAACAAAATATTTATTATTATAGTATAATAAAATTTAATGATGTCGTATATTACTTTTTATGTAAGGTAATTTAATATGAAAACTTCCATGGAAAACCATTATTGAAACTGAAAAATTCACAATTTAAGGAATATATATAATTTATGAGTCATTTGTTATATAGTTATAGTTTATGTTTTATACTATTACTAATTTGAGTATTCTCATATCCAATATTCAATTATTTAATGTATATAAATAGGTTTTATCATTCCCATAATATTATTTATGGTAAATGTAATAATTTCTAAAAATAGATGACTAATATGATGAGAGTGGGAGGAAAGAAATTAATTATATGTTCTTACACTACTGAATGATGTTATGAATAATTAATTTAGTCCTGTTGAATGACACCCTTATCCATATAATGATTGAGTTGTGGTGGATTACATTATTAGAAAATTTCCTTATACTTTTAATGGAACATCTGATCCAATAATTACGAATCAATTGATCAACTCCATTAATATGATATTATCAATCATAAAAATATCTGAGTAAGTTAAACTCAGACAATATTTATAAAAAATATAGGGATAATAATATTAGTAGTGGGAACATATTATAAATACAAATCAGAAGGATGCAATTTTATTAATGGAGTAATAAATATTTAATAAAATATTTTTCAATAAAATTTTCATGACACACACTATCAAAAAGGTATAGGGTGTTCCTAAAACTCGTGAAAAATGATGGAAAATCAATAAAGTATAATAATGAAAATATAAAAATTATTTTATAATACACATATTGATTTTCCAATGAGGTATAGTGTATTTTTTACCACTACACTATTAGATCAGTGTGGAGTCATTGAATATATTTTTCGATTCATAACATTGAGATATTCAATTAAATATTCTAATGTAACCTTAATATTGTGATTTTTATTAATTTTATTGAATTATCATGATTTTTTTAAACATAAATTGGACAATATAGTTAAATTTTTGAGTCTCATTGGATTCATCTAATGGAAATAATAATATCAAAATAGAAACTTGTCATAAATATTGGACGAATCAACCCAAAATCTAAAGCATTTGAATAAGGGTATGAATCATGTGTTTAATGGAGGGGAATTAAGATAATTAAAACTGATGCGAGAAGAATAATAATATTAATACTAAAATGATGGAGAAATAGAATGTTTTTATCATTAAAAACATATAATCAAAAATCTAATCTTCATAGAACATATAAAAAACATGTGTAAATACTATAATCCAAAGAAGATAAAAAAACTATGGCCATGAATGAAAGTATGGGATTATAAAATCAAATAAAAATGGATTTATTTGGTATTTTCTCAAAATAATTATTATAATTTATTTCAAAGGAACATAATTTTTCCAATTCATTAGGTTGTATTTTTGTTCAGTTGGAAATATTTTTTCTACCCATGGTTTCTAGTTCATTGTTTTTTGGAGATCATGATGGAACCCTTAGATATGGGAGATTTCAATTAGGCTTGAGAATGAATGGATTGAGATACATTAGTAGTAAATATTTTGAGTATATCTGGCTAGTATCTATATATCCTTACATTTTAATATGTTTTTCAGGGATCACAACATGCACATAGTTACTAAAATAGTGTGAAAAGAATAACATATTGCTTGGTATTGGGGCAGTAATATTTATGAAAATTATCACACATGTAGATAATCATATGGAGATCATATAGTAAACAATTAATTTGTAAATTTATATATTGGGTTCCAACAGCATGGTTGATCCAAGGATTACCAATATGTGTCTCCAAAACTTGTAAGCATCCAAAAAGCAATAAAAAGTCAATCTTCAATTGTAACCTTAAAATTTAAGAGACCTATAGAATTATTTCCTTCTCCATTTCATTTTCCAAGATATGTAATCACCGTAGGAGGATTATCCCTCCATACTAATATATTTTCAAGCCTATCGAACCCTATTTCATTTTGATTCTTTCAAGGTAACCCCTTTTTCCTCTAATTTATTTTCCCCTTTACCATCTCCCATGATTGGTAATTCTCACAATAACCCAAGTTCTTATAATGATTTGAATTAGGGTTTAGGAATTTTTATTAATGAGGGTTTACAGTTTATGAAATATTAAGGATACAAATATACTTTTTGGAGAGTATATCTTCAAAAGAAATGATATCTAGCTTAGATTCAATTTAACCAAGGTTGGTGATTTTGTGGTTTTCCTTAAGTTGGAATTCCATTTAGTGATTAATTGATTAAAATTTAATATTTGTTAAACTATATCTATCTGAGATGTATTTATTGGATTTGTAAATGTTGTTAAATTATTTTTTAACTTCACATATATTATTTACTGAGAACTTCCAGAGGAACAAGAAATTACAAGTAGTGATAATTATTGAAAGATATTTTAAAAATAATATATTTCATTTCAGTGTTCCTTAAAACTATTTTGATTGTGAATTTTGAATGGAGGTCAGTTTTTGGACTTCCATAAGTCACCCTTTGTATTTAGAGAAGTGATTTAAAAAGGAAAAGTTTTTTTAAATGATGAAATTAAGTATTGAAAAAGTGAGTGTGATGATTTTAACATGCCATGAACCTATTTTGGTTATAATATGAATTGGAAAGTGTGTTTTTAGAATATTGCGGATCAATTTTTTGAAATGATTTTTTTCTCATTATATTTTTCATCAAATTGTATTGAGGGAAATTTTTGGATGATATTTAAAAAAAAGGATTTTATGGTTTTTTATTTCACTGAATGGTTTGAAATAGGATTTAATAAAATTAAGAAATGAAATGAAATTTAGAGGGTTTTTTAAAGGATCATTAGACACATTTTTTGATTTCCAAATTGTGTTGGATAGTGTGAGACTCTCTTGAGCACCATTATTGAATTTTGACCACTATGGGAAAATTGTTTATTTCCTAATGTGGACATGTATTAATGTTAATATTTTATATTTAATGTCATATGAATAAAATGTAAAGGGTTGTTAATTTATAAGGGTTATGAGGTGAGATATATTTTCATCATTTGATATATTTATTTTTCATATTGATCGACTTTGTTTTTTTGTTGGTCATGGGAGTGATAGGTATTTATCTAATGGTTTGGATGCTTGTAATCCCTAAGATAGTAGTCTGTTGAATTGGTACTATTTTCAAGATACAATTCATTGGTTGGACTTGGTGGTTAACATTATTGTGTGATCTATCAACATTATTGGGGAATATGGTACCACCAAGCGCTTGATCGGTTTATTTTTGGATTTTTCAATGGGACTATCAAAGGCTTAAAGAGGATCAGTAGTGCTATCCTAGGGATCTTGTTTCTATTTTATACCACTGTATATGATTCCTAAGAGTTTTACCATTTTGATTTTTTACATTTTTTTGTTGAATCAGTTGGTTTTAGTTTTTATATGTTTTATTTATATGATCCTAGTTATTTATTGGTCTATATAACCATTATTATATTTGGGTTCTTTATAATGTATAATTTTTTCTTCCATGTCTGTTTACTAGTGTCTGCCTATGATTTTTGGGTGACCTTAAAATTGTTTTTTTATAAAATTTAGTTGAATGTCGATTTGAAAATAAAGTGGTATGATTTGAAATGATTTATTTATAAATTTTTTGAAAAGGGATAAAATTGGTTATGGTTGGTTTCATGGTTTATATGTTTTGTTCATTTTTTTTGTTTTATGAGTTTTTTTTAAAATAGTTTTGAAACCTACCTTTTTTATTTTAAAATAAGGGAGAAAAGTTTTGATTAAAATGGGAAAAATTAGAAATAGTTTTCAATTTATTATTTTTATTCTAGAAAAAAATTTATTTTTATTAAATAAATTTAATGTGTTATTGGATATTGTATACTCATTTATTAAAACCCAATTTTATAATTTTCTCAATCTTTCATAATAAGGATTGGATGTAGTATTGAACTTTGTGGATTATATAGTATAATGATACAATGATTGGATTATCTCACACCATGCATACCCCACTGGGTGTATGATGCGTTCATTAATTTCTTTTAGGTTTCATTTATTTTTTCCGTTATCATGTGGTGTAGGGATGTAGGATGGTCATATTTGGATATGAAGAGTGACCATAGGATACATGTACATTTTGATTTGTAGTTTTATTTTATTTCCCTTTGTGTTTCATGTTAATTGAAGTTTTATTCAGTATGTATTCTTATAAGGAGTGGTTGGTTAGTAATTTTTTTTCCATGTGATTAAATATGTGATGTTTTATTCTCATTGATTTGGTCTCATGTTGTCTCCTTTTATGATTTCTCCTATTTATTATGTGGTTTTAGTATATTGGTTTGTTTTTTATCAATAATTGAATCATTACAAATGATTATGTTATGATTCCTTTATACTAGCTTCCAAACCATGGTGATCAAGAACACACTCCAGTTATTCATGGATCATATCAATAGCCCTATGGATGGAAAAATTGGGTGGGTTGATGAAAAAGTGCTATTAGATAATGAACACATGTTTTTTAGGGTTTTTCTAAGTAGTATAGAGACCTTGATCACCATTAGGTATCATGTGTAGTATGATGTGACGTGTTTAACCATCTCTTCATCACAATGAATCATTAATTTCTATGGTTTTTATTTTTGAGTCCAAATATTGAGTGTGTATTTGGATATCATTGATATATTTTGATATGTTGTGATGATACTTTATCCATCTTATAGGTATTAGTGTTTTGTGGAGTTACATTGAGTTTCAAAGTATAAAATCATGAAATAACTAGAGACACATGTTTATCCTACACTATATTCCAATCCATGAAGCGATCATATAAAATAACCATGTAACCATCCTAGTTAGAGTTTCATGGTCGGAACACAGTTATCATCCATTGAATCTAAAATATCATAGTTCACTTCATCCTATGTATTTTTACCCAAACTCCCCAAATTGAATCTAATATTGTATTACTTTTATGTGTTATCAGTTATGGTAGTTCTATAAGGGGTTTTATATAAATTAATGTAGTTACATGGGGTTTGTTATAATAATGATTCCAATGTTCGTGGTTTGGTATATTGTGGATTTTTTCTATATGTTTAAAAATTATTTTTGGAATTGAAATGATTATTTTATGATGTGTTTTGTAATGAGAAACCATTTCATGATGTCTATGGAAGGATTCATGGTTTTATTTCATAATGTATATGTTTTTATATTTTAAATATGTTTATGGAAAAAGTTTTGTTTTAAAAGGTATATATGATTAAAATTCAAAAATAATCAATGACTAAATTATTAAAATTGTATATCTAAAAGTTTGTTAAATATTTTTTTTCTGGTAGTGATTTATTTATAAATTTTTTTTAAAATTATTTTGGTTTGGGAAAATTAGGGTTTTAAAAATTATTTGGTTTTGAAATGAAATTATAAATTTGTATTTAAAAATTATTTTCAAATGATGTTGAATTCTATTATAAATTTAATATAAGTTCTTTTGATTTATTTTTATTTTTATGAGACTAAATGTTAGTTTGAGGAATAAATTATTCTAGTCACATATCTCTTTATATTTGTTATTTTCCTCCCACAATGGCCTTAATGGTTGTTGGAAATTATTTCAAAAAGTTCATGTTTTGAGGAATGTTTATTTATATAGAATTGATCATTTTAAATAATGACCCTAACCATACATCATGTGATGTGGGTTAGTGGAGAAAAGAATATTATTTTCTAATAAACGAATCCATGGTTTTGTGTGCATTAATCTCCTTGAGATATATTTGTTAGAATGGTTTTGATTTTAGTATTTGTGGGCATTTTTTGAAATGGGAACCCATTTTAAATACATTTTTGTTTTTTATTGGTATACCATGTGAGTTACTAGAATGGTGGTGTGTTTGAAAAATAATTTTGATGATGTATCAGGGAAACTTATTTTATTCTTAATTTGATGGTAATTAATCATGGGAAGAGTATTAGGCCTACATTAATGTGATAAAGACTTTGGGATTTTAGGTTTTGGTTCCTGCCATTTTTGTTTTAGATTCCTTCGACTGGGATTCTTGTGTTTAATAACTAATGAACACATTGAGGCTCTTTTATTTTTGGGATAATAATTGTATAATTTTTTGTTGTTCATAGCTAATAGGATGATTTTTCACCTTTAGGATATAGAATTGTTTTTAATACTCTCTTTATGGGTTCATATTGGGAAGATGTTTTGAGTTTAAGGCCCAATTTTACCCATTGAGTATAGTGACCAAAATCGTGTTCCCATTTTTCTTCTATTAGTGATGTTCTTGTAAATTTTCACTTAGGGATTAGATGCCTATTATGTTTGATGGGGTATTTTTCCCTTATGTATTATAGTCTCCCAAATGTTATTTTTTCATTTAGGTAGTGGGTAATAGTACCTTCAATGAGTCCAATGTATAAATTGGAGTACTTGGATATGTATTATCTTACTTTATGTTTTGTTTTGGGGTTTGTAATTCTTCGATTACAGAATTTAGATAATTTATAAATGGTGAGAAATATATTCATGGTACCCATATCCTATGAGTTTCATTCTATTGAATGTGATTTTTTTTAATGGAGATTCCTCGTGTTTTGTGATCCTAATGGTATGGTGTGGATTAATTTTCAGATTTTAGGTGTTTCAGTTATTGGGAACTACTAATAAATTCTTTTTTCAACTCCCCTCATTCAATTGGGATTGTTTTAGACTTTTTTAGATATATATTTTTTGAAAAAGGACATTATAGGGGTATAATTAGGCATGGGGGTGTAGTTAGTAACCCCTCACATCACTATAACACATGTTTCCAATTAAATTTTTTAATTTAATTTGTAGGAATTTTATTTTATGAAATATTTGTGATGAATTATTGTCCTTATAGATATATATATTGTTCACATGATTTGGGTCACATAGTTTGGTGGAGACTATGTGGGTTCACTTATGTGTATATGTTTTTAGTTATTTTTTATCATTATCATTTTGATATGTATGAATAGAACATAGTTTGTATATCATTTAGTAGTTACCAAGTGAATTTATATTTAAGTGAATGTTTCCTAGAACATTGATTATACATCATTATGTAGACCATGAGACTGACATGTGATATGGATCTATAGTGGGTTAGTTCTTTTTGGAATAGGTTGTGGATGGGTAGTAAACCATGTGGAGCACCTAGGGGAAACCTTGTAAGACACTTTTGTAGAGGCCGCACCGACTGCATTGTCGGTGCATACTTTACTAAAAAATGGGGAATAACCACATGAGATTCTAGGAATCATATAAATCAAAATTTATATTTTTACCCCTTCAACTATGAGATCTATATGTGATTCCATCCTTCCCCAGCTCATTCGACTAAGTAAGGAATATACCACAATAGTCCCTTCTATCCTTTATATTGATTCTCAATCCTCTATATCCTTTTTTACTTTATATTCCATCAATGTTATTCCTATTATCTACTAATTTTTCATTCCATTTTCCCCTTCATTTTTTTATCCTACTTCATTGATCCCCAAGGCTACTATGATCTGGTTTTAGGGTTTGGTATGTAATTTTCATGAGTTTTGTTTTTGTTTTTAACATGTGAAGGATCATTTAATTCATTATTAAGAATCTGAAATAATATTCGATGAGCTCAATCTTGGTGTCCATTAATCAAAGAAAAGTGTTTTAGTATTTATGTAAATCACATTTCTATTGACATCATGGTAGTATCAAATGCCTTATTTGTTATCTTAATTCCATGTGTGCTGGATTGGATAGAAATTTAATGTTTTCATGGTGGATTTCCAGTTTAAATTAGTGTGTTTATTATACTATTAGGAATAACATTAAATATCAGGAATTGATAACTATTTAATTATGTTTCTCAAATATATTTGTCATTTGAGTGTGCTTTGACCCAATTTGGGTTGGTAGTTATGATTGGAAGTGTGTTTTTGGTCATTTGGAGGCTTTTTTTGTATTTTTTGTGGTTATTTCAAATGAATAGTGTATTATAAATATTGAAATATGGAATTTAAAATATATTTTGATGATTATAAAACTCCTTAAGCCCATTTTATTCAAGATGTGAATTAATAAGTCTATTTTAATACCATTAAAGATCCCTTTTATCAAATGTGAATTATCTCAGGAATTATTTCATGCAATGAAATTGTGAAAAAATTCTAGAAGATCATTTATAAATATATTTAAATGGATGTATTTAAAAAATATTCTAAAATGGGATATCATACCATTATTAAATGAATTGGAATCCGGATTGGATTTTGGAAAGCGCTTGTTTGGTACAATGTTTGATTTCTGAATAGTTTAAGTTAGTATTGGACCCTATTGAGTCCCCTTGTAAAAACTTTACACCGAGGGGAGATATTGGTTATTTATTGATGTTGATATGGCCTCATAGGTGAGTTTTATATTTTATGGAATTTCAATGAAGTGTGAAGGAACATTTTCTTATGAGTGTGTAGGATGTGGGATGACATTTAATTATTTCATATATATTTAAGCTTCTGATTTATCACTTTTTAGTCAATGGAGTCTTGTAGAAATACCTAGTGGTATGGATTAGATTAATATATAATATAGTTGGGTTCTTTCAATGGAATTATTCTTAAGTACACCTCAATTATTTGAACAATATGGGAATTTTTTCGTGTAAGCTAACTACCTTATTGTGGCTATCATGACCCGAACCACAAGGGACTATATGGATGGAGAGAAGATGAATGTGACAACACATTTCCCACATATAATAGGCTAGGGGATACCAAAATTTTTTGAGTAGGAAAATCCCATAGATGGAAGGAAATTGAATAATGTAACTATACACACACACACACACACACATATCCAAGCCCATGAAAATTTGAAATGAAAAAAAACTAATAACAATGATTGCATACATTTACATTCCCATATTCAGATTATAGAAATAAGGTTCAAAAAGATATAAAGGGGAAAATAAAATCCCACAAAACAACTACAAATAATCTAACCTTCTCAGGGGTAGGGGAATACTATCAAATGTAACATTAGTATACACCTCACTATTTTTATTCCAGAAATATTATCCTAAAACTCTTTATCCTATCATGAATCATTCGAAAGTACCATCATCTATATAAGACACAACACATGTAGGAAGAACCGATTATCAGTGAGTATAAATTACCTAGTTAACACCTAAAAATTACTAAGCGTAATGAATCAATGATTGTCAATGCATCAAGTGATTTTTCAACAAAATAAGAGACATACCAATCATAAATACTTATATAGACATAAAAGACTCAAATACACAAAGGGTTCTCATCCACAGTAAGAATCCATATATTGGTGTGTCTACAATTTTATTCTCATTCTCGGGGAACCTACTCCATGTTCCATGGTATCACTAGGGGCACTCATTCAGGATGTTGTTCTCATAATGGATTTCCATGAAGTACATACTATATCTATAAACACCTCATCATCTTGGTAGGGGATGAAACCCATATAAAAATGGGGGATACAAAAAAAACTATTGGATAGGCCATCTGGATAGGTGATCTACACCCTATGAATGAAGTTCATGATTATACAATGAACCACATCTCGGAATGATAAAATATTCTACCTCTGACCCACAAGGGGTGCATAAACTATATACTATACTAAACACATAGAGGGAATCAGAATCCTATGGTGAGAATATAATTCTTAATAATACACTCATCGGGAAAAGACCACAGTATCACACTCATCTGGAACATGTTTATATAAGAGAAAAATGTTCTTAAAACACCCTTATAGGGAGTACACGATGTGTAATAGGGGTACACAACATTCCTTTCCAACCCCTGTTCATCATGTGTGTTTCAATATCATGCAACATGTAATTATATAAATTCACTGATATTTATATCAAGGTACACAACCTATATTGGGTTTCTAACACTCTTCCCATATCATCTACTCATTCATGTCCACACCTTTATGTCTATATATACTTCATGTCATGCTTGTGTACCACAGATATTAAAGTGTACCAGTCCTTGTTCATCTAATGGGTCTTGCGTGTGTTCTCTATCCATTCCAATGTTTTTAGTTATGTATGTGATCATGTATGCTTATAGTAAATTTATATCTTCCAGCAGATGGATACACAACATATGACATATTTCACATGGAGTGAAGTAATTAATTCTATGTGAAATCCTGCCACTATTTTTAAGGCACGACATGACATTTATTTTTGTATTACACACCCTATAGGATGTTATTTCCAAATACTCATTGATTCATCATGCATAATTCCTCTCTAATAATTCATTTATATGTTTCACCAATCTCACAAGGTTATTTCATATATCATTTGGCCAAGATAATCCACCTCCATTGATCAGATTTTGGCCATCAATACAGATCAACAAACAATCTCAATCATCCATTTTTTTATCTCATCTCAAAACAATAAAACCGGGAATCAGCAGACCAATTTGATCAACCTTTAATCACCATACGTCATCATCACACCATTACCACATCCATAATCATAAACTACACCTAATGTATTGATATTTTGAGATGATTAGTATTCCTGCTAAGATCGAATACATGGTATTCATCGAACGACGTATCAATGGAATTTTCATGGATGGAAATGCAATAAAACATGAGAGAAAAAAATCACAAATAAAAGAATAAATCCTACCTATGATTGGGTTGACCTAGGATTGATTTAGATAGAATGGTGAAATTTTGAACCATGTATACAACCATTAAAACAGTCATAAAATAAATAAGTTTTTTGGGAAAATTAATAACTGAATTTGGAATTGATCGAAATTAAACATAGGAAACCACAACTTGATGTATCCAAAAAAATCAAACAACATACCTTGAGTTTTGATTGATTATTGAAGAAAATGTTTCCTACATTATCATTGTTGGTGAGATATTTAAACTCCATTGCACACTAATAATTGATCCTTGATCTAGTCATCATTCATCAAGGAACAATCCCTGAATGGCTCCTATCTAATTCTCCAGAGATATATGGATAACCATTATATATATATAACCAGTTATTTAAAGAAGAGGTATTGGGAAATGAAAATTTATAATATATATAAATTTTTATATTTATATATTTATTTATCATCACACTACAGTAGTCAAACAAAGTGTGTGAAACACTATATGATTATGTCGCTCCAATTATGACTCCCATGTTATAAATTCATTATTGTCCTTACATATCATATAGGATCATGAATTTTGGTTTTACTATAATATAACATGAAAAATATGAATACATCATATTGATATATTTAAAAAAAATTATACTATAAATTCAGGGCTCACTGGGCCTCAGAATCTCATGTCATCTCAATGAATGGATTCAAAAATATTATGACATTTATTAAAAAAAATGAAAAAATAGTATCATTATATTATCCATACCTAAATAATTTCAATCTAGAAAAGTGAAAAGGACTACTAAAATATATGTGTGTACAATTCTCTCATCTACATTGCCCACACTCAGGTTCTATCCCGATGATTCTAGTATTTCCTCTAGACACACACCATAGGAATCAGTTTCCACATATGATCTTATTATGTTGATTCTGGATATCTAGAAGTTACTCCACAAAGGAATCACTATCCTAAATTTATAGCTCACCTCATTCAAAAAAAATTAAGATTTATGCAAATAACTACTCAGTTATGTCAAATGGAAGACTTCATGTGCCATGTCTAATTTGGTGGTAGGTCTAAGTGATGAACAACATCAATGACCCTACACATTATCAAGAAAGGGAAAATATACCTCATAGATCACATTCCTCCCATGCTAAACATAATTCATATCGAAGTGAGAAGTTGAGGAACACATTGTCTCCCTCATCATACTCACATTCCCTTCATTGTTGGTCCTGATAGGACTATTGATATCTCTCTATGGTCCTCAACAACTCATGGAAAATCCATACCTTCTTTTTCGTATGTCATGCCAACTCTTGGTTCATAAGTACCAACTCTCCAAGGTTATTCTAGTATAATTGTGACATGCAAGGTTTCTCATTAAAAACATATAAAGGTCGTATAATGATAATTTAATGGTGTATATGTTTGTACATTAACCCCACCAAGGTCAGGTGATCCAAAAACGTTATCTCTAAATCCCATCATGTAAGTCCATAATATGCCCTCCAAGACCTAGGTAGTTCACTCCGTTTGGCTATTAGTCTTGGGGTAAAATTATATTCTCAAATAGAACTGAGTCCCAATGTATTCCTTCAATAATTTCCATAATAATAACATAGATAAAGAACCATATACTTAAAAATAATTGAGGTAACTCTTTGTATCCAGACTATATCCTGCATCTAAGGGTTTCCCACATTCTCAAATGATTTCACCTCTCAAATAGATAGGAAGTGGACCATCATGGTCAATTGTTCTAAGATAACATAGATGGAATCATGTCCTATCGAAGTACATGTAATCCCCATCATGAACTTCATATATATAATATCCCACATACTCTCTAAAATCTCAATGGGTAAGGCATTATGAAACCATATATGTTACTGACTTCTTCATGTCTGGAAAGAAGAACTGAAGTTAGATTCCCTATTACATCTATTCCACACATATATGTACCATCAAAAGGAATATATGAAACTAACTCATATCCTAATTCCTAAAATTCACTGTTAGCATAGCCCATCTATTTAAAAGGATGTCATTCTTCCCAACTTCAGAAAATCAATCAGTATAATATTTAGTGTATATCTGAGTATGCATGGTCTCACTGATGGAATCTATATTTTTCTCCTCCCTAACAAACTATAGAAGTGTGTGTGTGTGTGTGTTGGGGGAGTGTAACACCCCAAGATTTCATAGTATGTTATCTCTTCAAAGCAATTCAATAACTTGTGCAACACACAACATCTTGTTTGAGCACACCATGACTTACCAAACTAGCCGTTCAAAAAGAGGTTATGAATAGTATTAACTGAATTTTGAATTTTATATACTCTATATAATTTTATAATCCATACTATGTTTTTCATAGAATAAATATAAGAACAAATTCGTTTTTTGACATAAAAGAAGTATTTTTCAAAAATGATATTTTACTTCATTTTAATGGAAAACCCTTTTTAAAACCAATATTTGACACGTTTATATATTCAATTTAATTAAATTAAATTATTCTTTAGAATTGGGATATAAAAATTTAGTTTGGATAAATTTTTGGTACTTTTCTGATAACTTTCATATTTTGATAAATAGTGAAAAATACTAAATTTTAAATGAATACAACTCTTTTAATCAAAATAATTTGTAGTGTTAAATTATGAATTTGAATGGTTTAGAATAAAAATTAAATTATATCTTAATAATTTAATACAATTTAGATCATTATAAATAATTTTACATTTTAATTTGAAATAAGCACATGTCAATATTTTGATAGTTTTTACTTTTTCAAAAACCCGCTTTTTGGTTTTGACAATGGGAATTATTTTTCAATTAATTAATTCACCTCATATGTATTTAATTTGGTAAAATAGAATTAGTTTTAGAATTTTTAATATCAAAATTAGATTAGGTTTAATTTCTATTATTTTTCTGAAAACTATCAGTTTCTGATGAATAGCGAAAAACACTCCATTGTTGTTTAAAACTGACTTTTTATTTAAATAATTATTTATTTCATTTAAATTTATTTTAATTAAAAATATATATATAAGACATATATATGTTAAATTTAATTCATTGGAGTCATTTTATAAAAAAATATATGTATAAAATTTTATTTAACTTTTTAACGTCTTTTACCCACTTTCAAGGCACATTAGCAAATTTACATAAAACATAATTTTCCTTCTTCTATTAATTGAATTTCAAAAATACTAGAGACACGGTTTAATTTTTTATGTAAAATGTGGTTCCATAAGTTGAAATTAATATTCATGGAATAGTAACTTTTGACTTTTATTTACTTTGGTCAAAAATATATAGGTTAATTAATGGTAGAAATGATGTTATAATTACCTTAACACATATCCTAATCATATTGGATAAGTTTTTTAAGAAAAAATATATCATAGGAATAAAATATTAACAACTTTTATCTACTTTGATTAGATTAATACATTTATTATTATTTTATTTAAAGAAGAGTTAAAAGTGTAAAATTCAAAGTTTAATAACTAAACCATTTTTAATATGGGGGTATATAAATAATAAATTTCAATCAAAATATTAATTAAAAATATAAAAATATTTCCTACATCATGGTATTTTATTTATAATTTTTAGACATTAAATATTTAAAATTATTTATGACACAATGACGATGCACTAATTACTTTATTAATGAAATATTAAAATAATTGATATTATAAATATCAAAATAAATGTAAATTGAGAATTTTGATGCATTATAAGAATTATATAGGTCAATATGAAATTTTAGGGTTGATTCAATGAATTTTTTTCGAAGTAATAATGTTTTTATGGCTTTCAAAAAAACCAAATACTAAATAGTGTCAAAATTGACATAAATGCATTTAAAAAAATAATATTTTATTAAATGATAAAATACTCCAAAAAATAAAATATTCGGACAAAGGACATAGATAAGATTATTAATTTCAATAATTGACAACTTGGATTTATTTTGGCTTTTTATAGTATGTTTATTAACTATTTATTATAATAATACAAGAGGACATGGTAAAAGTTAAACTATTTAACTAAGAGTTAAATCTAAACGATAGTGTTAATATGGTGACCTAAATATGTCTAAAACCTATTGGTTGAGAATAGTTTGACCCATACCCACCTTATATTTTATATAAATTAATATTGAGCCATTATAAAAAGAAAATTATTTTCTAATAAAATAATATTTCAAACTTTTCCTAAAGTGACCCTCACATCTTTTATAAAAGACTACTTACCCTTCTCTCAAAATAACACCTCCAAATCCATTTGGATCTCCTAAAACAAGCCCAAATATCCTCCCAACATTCCTAGTGTCATCTTAGAGGCCTTACCTAGAGCATAAACCCAACCTAAGGAGCCCTTTTGTTCAAATCGAAAGGAAAAACCCAAAGAAGTGGTAATTTTTTTCACCTCTTTCAACATTCTTTTCTTCTTCAACTTTCTCTTTTATTTTGTTATTTCCATAAAAAAAATAATACCAGTACATTATACATACTTCAAAGATATTATAAATATGGTACAACCATACTCATTATTCTATCCATCCTATGAATGAAAATTTCATCATGCGTGCGTACGTATGGCTTGTCGTCTTCATGCCATGGTGTCATTTGTTATTCTACACTATGTTATTTGGATGGATATAATGATGTTTAATATTTATATAAATAATTAAAATAACATGATAATTTATCTGTAGAATTAATATACCATCCAATTTCACACATTTTATTCATTAAGGAAATGATATCATCACTGGGGTGTATATACGGCTTACTGTCTCCACGACGTGATGTGATTCATTTTCAGGTTCACCATTCAATGATGATTATAAAAATATATATTATAATAATTATGTAATATATGACATAATAATTATACTATAGATATATATGTGTGTGGGTGTGTTTTTTTGTGTTTTTTTTATACTTAAATATATCTTATTCACTTAATTCAGTTCAATACGATTTGAAAACTGAAACATCATTTATGCGTACGTACGGCCAACCATATCAATAAACGGTGTTTTCCATTTCATATATCAATATATTATACATATTTATATTCTAAATATATATTATATATAAATAATTTTTTATGTTCTGGAAGTATTTAAATCATTATCTACATGATACGATCAAGAATAACAAGTTTAAACATGTACGATAAAGAATGCGATTATTACCTGAAATGTTAATTTAACATGGAAATAATTATTAAATGGGTAATATAAAGTCATAAATGAATCATTTATGATATTATGAATATCAATATGGTTTTGGAATAATTTAATATCATATTATGGTCATTATACAAGAGGTTAAACGTACCCTCGACCAAAGGAAAGTGTAAGGTAAGGGTCAATTCCTCAATCTCATTATTATCCGAGATTGTTTATGTGTAAGTATTTTCTGGGACATATTTATTATCCATGTCCATGTTTC
This sequence comes from Viscum album, assembly GCA_963277665.1. NCBI lineage: Eukaryota > Viridiplantae > Streptophyta > Magnoliopsida > Santalales > Viscaceae > Viscum > Viscum album. The sequence goes on from OY728160.1 coordinate 854,716,753, forward strand.
ATAAAATAATTTTCAATGTTATTCTTTTAAGATACTCTTTAACTAAAACATCATTTTAAATGTTTTAAAAATTTATTCTTCTAAATCTTTCTCATTAATGTCCATATTTTCAAAAGGGTTTTAAGGATTTATTTATATGAACAAGAATGTTTAAAAATGATAATTCCATCAAAAATTATCAAAGTTTTATGGTAAAATTTGATTCAAAAATATCTTTTAAACATCTTCCTTTTTAAATTGTGATACTTTTAAATGATTTCATGAAAAATAATGATATTTCCCCCAAAGGGTTTTACTGATTATTTTCAACTATGTCAACATCATTTTTGGATATTATTATTGATTGAGGTTGATTTAATATAAAGAAAATATTCAATATTTTATTGAATGAGTTATGATATGTTTGACTGTGAATGTTCTATTTTTATACCATTCATTGTTTATGGTTGAATTATTTATATTTCATATGCTAGTTTTATTAAGAATGTTTATGTTATGTTTCAATATTTTCATATGAGGAATGCAGTGGACTTAGTATATGACGGTTGGGGCCCAATATAGCCCCTTAATTCATTGTTTGGTCTCATGAGAGAAATTAGTGTCTTCGCATAATTCCTTGAAAAAAAATTTATTTGTAGTCTTGGCACGAGACCTTGACTATATGGTAATGATGTCTGGCGTTTGGCATTCTTTCATTATGAAATTAATTATGACATGTGATTATTCTACTGGTAGAATACCCATGTGCATGTTTATATGGTAATTTTTTATTTATTTTCTCCATATTATGTTCATGTTTATGGTTAATATTCTTTTCTTTTTATTACACATCTGGCCTTAAAAGTTTATAGCTTCTGCTAAATTATTTACCCTTACTGAGCATCTGAGCTCACACCATTCTTATGTATTGTTTTAACAAGACACAAAGAAGTTTATTATGTTTGATATGCAGGGTAAGGCTAGAATAATAATGGAATTCTCAATGGATTATTTTTTTAGTGTTTTATGTTTAAATGTGTAACATAACATTCATGTATTTAGTCTATTTTCCAAGACTACAAAACTGATCAGTCCTTCGGGACTTGATTCCATATAATTATTCCAATGTATTAAAATAATGTACTAGATCGATGCTTATAGGGTTTGGGAATTGTAGTTTTTATTAATAGAAGTTTAGTAAAAACATTTTAATGTATATTTAGAAAAACTCTGATTAGAGAACATTACCCTAAGATAAAATTTTAGAATTAGTATAGAATAACTTCCTAGAATTTTTGTAATGTAGAGAATTTTTTAATTTCATAAGAAATAAAACTCTGTATAGATACGATCAATTAGAGGTATCTCTAGAGCAGATATACCTAGAAGTGAAAACTCTAACATGGATTTTCGGGCATGACCCGGCGTATCCTTGTACACGATAACGGGCCTTGCTACAATCTTGGTTACGACACTCCCAGGGTTTATGCTTAGGATAAATTTACAGTTTATTTACAAACCATTATGAAGTATTTATGAGTAAATACTTCTACAAAGAAAACATTTTTATGATTCTGAATTATATGCATAAAATGTTTAATTTATGTTCGGTAATTTAAATGATTGGAATTATGCATTGCAATTCATAAACTAACCTAGTGTATGTTATTGTTTCAAAATGGTGCCCAGTATAAGGAATGAGAAATCCAGTAGTACGCATGATCCAAAGATTAAGAAGGACCGTATCTTTCTTGTTATTAATCTAACATTTATAAGGAAAATAGTCTCCAACGTATTCTCATCATATGAAGAAATAGTTAATAAGATAGGTAAAGAATTGTCCTAGTCTTTTGGCTTTCAAGGAAAGAAAGAGAAGAAAAGGATGGTAGAGAGAAAGATAGATAAAGGGAAGAGGTGAAGAAATATTTTCTCATATGTGATAATTGTGGAAATAATCACCTTGGTAAATTATTTAAGGGAATGTGAGTTAGTTTTATGTGTGGTCAAAAAGTACACCAAGTACGTGATATAAAGGTTGAGAAAAATGATTCAAATGTACAATGCTTCATCTGCAAGGAGTTCAGGAAACTATGCAAATCAATGTCCCAATAATCAGAGTATACCCCAAATGATGCTATAGGATAATAATCATGTTATGATACTACCTCATATGAATAATAAGAATTAGTGTTCTTATATTTTTATTAATGAATTATGTCATTTGAGTGTGCTATAAATGATGTATTTGTTATATTAATTAGGGAAATAAATAAGGATTATACTGCAGTACTAATTCATTCAGGATTTCAGATTATATGGGTCTAAGAAAAGTGACTCAATAGAAATTTAAACTATTTGTAAAATACATAATTGAAGAAAAGATAAACTTTAATATGGTTCTTATACAGAGGTAGTGATTTTATAATAATAGGTTGTTGATTTGGATAAATTATATTGGATATTCTTGACTACCTTGGAAGTAATTAGTGGTTTGTTTATTCCATCATTGTTGGAGTATTCAACAATATTGGTTATACAGAATATATATTGTGTTCTATAAGGAATAACAGAGCATGATTGTAATCAATAAGGTTTTATGGTAATTCTGGGTGTTACCATACATGATGAAGGTACTTTCATGTTATTATGCAGCAAAAAGGGATCTTCATTATTTTATGTTGACCATCCTTATAAATTTTAGACTGTTGGTTTGGACATAAGTATTTTGGATAAGTCTAAAGGTTGGAATAGATTAATTTGGACATTGGATACTATTGTATAAGGTTAAAACATTTCTTAAGATTATTTTTGGATTGTTATAAAAAGGACAACCTGGAGGTCGGGCGACAACCTGTCGCGTCCGGCATGGCTGTGATACTTGAACTCGCAACTGAATGGAGACAAGGGTGCATCACCTACCACTAGCCTATGTGACGTCCTGGTTTGAATAATGTAGTTTTTTTAAATTTTTGGACAAATTATTTTTAAATTCATTATTTTTGGAACCCTATACGATTAGGAAAAATAGAATATCTTTTAATTCTATTATCTTTTGGAGTGAAAGATGAGTTTGGGGTAGAAATTAGTTGAAAGCTGAAACTATACTTTTCAAGTATATTTTTTTCTCTTATCCAGTTAAGAAATTAATTATTAATCTTTATGGAAGGGATCTTTGAACCAAAATTGTGTTATCCTAATACCTTATGTTTGTTGAACCGATGATATATTAAATCATCATAGATTGATGGATTTGAGGCCCTCAATTTTACATTTTTTTGTTATTGATCACCTCAATCAATCCCTATAAATATTTATGTATTTCTACCAATTATGTGTCTCTAATTTCCACTAATGTTTTCATAATCAAGATCATAAATTTATGGTGACTTTTTCATTTTCATTTCCCCCTTATTAAGAATAAATTTTATTGACCCTATTTCTGATGTGGGTTTTCCACAAATGTATTTTTCTATTTTTAACCTTTTATTTTCGAAGAAAAATTTTAAATTTCTAGGTAACAATATAATTAAGGTGGAGAGAATGTAAAACCCCAATATTTCATAGTACGTAATTTCTTCAAAGTATTTCAATAACTTGCGCCACACCCAACATCGAGTTCGAGCACACCGCGACTTACCAAACTAGTCATTCAAAAAGCGGTTATGAATAGTATTAACTTAATTTTAAATTTTATATACTCCCTATAATTTTATAATCCATATTATTTGTTTCTTATATATAATATAAGAACAAATTCAATTTTTTCTGATAAAAGAAATATTTTTAAAAAATTGCAATTTTTCTACCTTTTAATGAAAACCCCTTTTTAAAACCAATATTTGATAGTTTTATATATTAATATTAATTAAATTAAATTATTATTTATAATAGGGACATAAAAAATTAGTTTAGATAAATTTTTGGTACTTTTATGATAACTATAATATTTTTATGAATAGTGAAAAATACTAAATTTTAATTGAAAACAACTTTTTTAATCGAAATAATTTATAGTGTTAAATTATGAAATTGAATGTTTTGGAAGTATAATTAGAGTATATTTTTATTATTTCATAAGATTTATGTCATTATAAGTAATTTCACATTTAAATTTGACAAAAACACATGTCAATCTCTTGATAGTTTTTACTTTTAAAAATCCCACTTTTTGGTGTTGACAACGATAATTAATTTTAAATTAATTAATTAATGTTATATATTTTTAATTTGTTAAAATTTAATTCATTTTTTAATTTGAAATGTCAAAATTATCTTTGGGTGAGTTTTTATTTTTTTCTGGAAACATTCAATTTTTGATGAATAGTGAAAAACATTGTGTTATTGTTTAAAACCGACTTCTTATTTAAATCATTATTTATTTTATTTAAATTTATGTTAAGTAAAAATACATATATAATACCTATATATGTTCAATGTAATTCATTGGATTCATTTTATAATAAAATTAGTTGTAAGAAATTTTATTGAACTTTTTAACGTCATTTAACCACATTTTTAGCGAATTTGCAAATTTTCAAAAAAGGTAATTTTATAATTTCTATGAATTGTGTTTCAAAAATTTGAGAGTCATGGTTGACATCAGTACGTAAAATGTGGTACCATATGATGAAAATAATTTTTTTTGAATAGTAACTTTTGACTTTTATTTACCATGATGAAAAGTATATAGGGTAATTAAAGGTAAAAATGATGTCACAATTACTCAAACACATGTCCTAATTCTATTGCATAAGTGTATTTAGACCAAAATGAACATTAGTAATAAAATATGAACCTCTTTGATCCAATTCGATTAGATTAAGACATTTATTATTATTTTATTTAAAGAAGTGTTAAAAGTTTAAAATTCAATGTTTAATAACTAAACCATTTTTAATATAGGGTTATACATAATAAAAAATAGACTATAAATATTAATTAGAATTCTAGAAATATTTATTACATAATGGTATTTTATTAATAATTTTAGAAAATAAATAATTAAATTTATTAATGACACAATGATGGTGTAGTAATTACTTTATTAATGAATGATTAAAATAATTGATGTTATAAATATCAAAATGTATGTAAATTGAGACTTCTTGTAAAAACCCAGAAATTTAAAGGAATTTTTTTCGTAATTTCTTTGGAATTCTACGAGTACGTAGTTTATGACGACACCTGATTCTAAGGCCCGGTGTGCCCAGAATCAGTTTCTAAAGTTTAGCTCGGGTACGTTCAGTGAACGAACGAGCGGGTTTTCTTAACTTTTGAACCGTTTCTCGGAATCAAAATCTGAGGGCACCGATAAAACCGCAGCACCGGTAATTTCTTAGGAACACCTTTTCTAGAGTTGCGTTTTCTCGGGTGTGGTTTTTTAAAAAATGGGTTAACTAATGAATAAAATAAAATTTGTGCAACAATTTTTATTTTATTTTCTAAATAGATTAAACCTACGTATGGAAGTTGAGGTGGGACCCACTAAATCCAAACCCCTCTTGATAAGAAATTAGTGAGGTGGGCCCCACACAAGCCCCGCCTTTTCAACTTCTTCAAAACCTCCCATTAAGTTGGAAGACCCCCATTAATTGAGTAACACACCTGCACCCCCACTTATTGCAAGTCAACTCTCTCTTAATAATTAATTGATTAAGTTATTCAATGTAATTAATTCGTGAATTTTTTTGAATTTAGAATTTAATGATGGCTTGTGTGTGTTAATAAAATAAGACAAAGTCTTATTACTTTGGGGGTTATTTTCATCGTGCGAGAAGGTTTGGAGATGAATTGCTCAAGCCTTCGAATCTTCATCTTCTTCGTTGGAGAACGTGAAGAACGATGAAGAACGTTGTCCTCCGATGAAAGACGATGAAGAACGCTAGTTCCTTGGAGATCGACGACGTGATGCCGACAAACCTCTTCTCCGCGACGCCGTCTTCTGCGACACCCACGATCCTCTTCCGCGACGTATTTTCTCGTGACGATCCTCACCATAAAACTTCTTCGAGGTAAAGGGTTTTTGATTTATTTTACTTTATGTGGAATACATCCTCGACATGTGAATAATTGTTCATAAATTGTTCGAAGTTGTTTGAACCACTAACGTTGTGGGTGCGGACCAACGAACAAGTCTGAACCCACCATTTCTCTGTTCTTGATGCGCAGAACATTGGGCGACGATGGAACGGGACCGTTGAGTGATTGGAGGCCGTCTAAGTAATCTACGTGTCCCGAGACGACCCCAGTCGCAGACGGGAGCAAGAACAGACCACCGGAACAACAACGGTGGCCCACGGACATCACTGGCAGTGCAGGTCGCTAGAGGCGGCGGCTGGAGGTGGCGGCCGGCACCGGATGGCCGCCCAGAGAAGGCGGCATCCCATCGTGCCGCCAGGAGGAGCCTCTGCGGCTGAAGCCCGGGCGGCAGGCAACCGGGATCCTGCAGTTGCGCGGGATCCGGAGGAGGACGCGGCACCCGCCGCATCCGTGGAGTGCAATGGGAGGGGGGGACAGCGTCCCCCCATGCTCGGCTCCTGGCCGAGCCTGCGTACCACCCGGCCGGGCTAGCCCATGCCCTATTGGGTCGGACCCGCACCCGGGTCGGACCGGGCCCAGACCCCCCATTTTCGGACCACTTTCGGTCTTTTGCCCATAACATGGGCTACGGAGCTCCGATCGATGCACCGTCAGTTGTTTGGCGATCCTTGTATCGAGACGGCCGTTTCGGTATACTACACTCAAGATTTAGGAGAACTTTATGCACGGCCGGGTTGGTTCGAGCACGAAAGCAACCAGGCCCTCGGAGCGGAAACGCTTATAACTTGAGCTCCGAACGTCCGATTGACGTGCCGTCGACTTTTTTGGATTTCTCTTAGTGAGACGGACCTTTTGGATTACTCTGATCGAGGTTTGGACGTAGTTGGAGTACGGTCGGGTTGGTTTTGACTTAAAAACCAACCGGGCCCCGGGAACGATAATGCCATTCACTCTCAGACCGGGTGTCCGATTGACGCGCCGTCTGTCACGTTGAGTTCCTATCGATGAGGAGGAACATTGAGACACATAAACTCCGGACTACGTGTCAGTTGTTGTATCGACCCCTTGGCTCATGGAGCGGACCCTCCCGGAAATGAGCATGTTGTGTGCGGGAACCCTAGAGCTGGCTGCAATGACGATGACAACCGTATTGGAATCCTCTGTGGGTTCGATGATGAAGACTTTCGTACTATAATCCTTCGCGGGTTCTACAACGATGAAAACCATACTGGAATCCTCCGTGCGTTCGACGATGAAGACTTTCGTACTGGAATCCTCCGTGGGTTCGACGACGATGACAACCGTACTGGAATCCTTCGTGGGTTCGACGATGAAGACTTTCTTACCGGAATCCTTCATGGGTTCGACGACGATGACAACCATACTTGAATCCTCCGTGGGTTTGACGATGAAGACTATTTTCCTGGAATCCTTCATGGGTTCGACGACGATGACAACCGTACTGGAATCCTCTGTGGGTTCGACGAGGAGGACTTTCGTACTGGAATCCCCCGTGCGTTCGACGGTGATGACAATCGTACTGGAATCCACCGTGTGTTCGACGGTGACCACTACAGTACTTGTATCCTATGTGGGTCCGACATTATTGACCTCTGTTGTATAATCCTACGTGGGTCCGACAACTTAGCTAGACTAGTATCCTACATGGGTCCTAGCTAGATGAATCAGTAACTACATCTGATCATCTCCTTTTGTTTTACAAATGATGTATACCTATGTGAGCTGAGTCTTGACTTTCAATCATTATATTATATTTGATTGACTTGCTTCCTATATGTATTGATTTGTGCTTACCTGTGTGGATTGGATTATGCTTTCCTATGTAGATTATGTTTTTCCTTCCTGAGTGGACTGGATTGTACTTGAGCTCATTAGTTGGAGCTGAACTGGATTGATGACTTAGGTATATGTATGGGCATATACCTAAGTTGTGTTGGATGATACTCCGTGATTGTATCTTTTCTTTGTGGTTTATCCTTTGTGGATTCAAGGAGGCCTTTGGGGGTCTCGGGGTCCCTACTGAGTATCGTATACTCACCCTGCACGGGCTTCGCCCGCACAACGTTTTGTTGGTTTCAGACGACAGAAATCACTGATCGAGGTTGAGGCTTGTAGAGTAGGACGATTCTCGGAGGAGGAACTCATGACGAGTCGGTTCGTGGAGGTGGATTTTACGACGGGTCGGTACCTGGAGGTTTACCACTAGGCGGGACGTACACAGGGCAGACTGCAGGACCCGAGGAGCTGAGGAGGCTATCTGTACCCACCCTTCAGGTGGGATTTCCAGTGGATGGCTTGGCGTTGCTGCTTTACTTTTCAGTTGCAGTACTTTTTTTCCAGTTGTACTTTACTTTTAGTTTGGGTTTGTATTCTGGCTCACTTTCTTTTCTGCACTTACTATTGTACTCGGTTTACTTAGTGTTTACATCTGCTGGCTTACTCTGTGGTATTTGATTACTTTATAAAGGCAATGCCTTCCCCTTTTTGTTAGGATTTATGCCTTTGGTGCTAGTCGCCAGCCCCTGACCTATGGAAGGCGGCCATAGGGTAGTCACGGCACGGACCCCAAGGACGGGTCGTGACATATTGGTATCAAAGGAGTTCGGTTCTACCGTAGAACTCAGGAATCTGTTCTTTCTTCTATGTGAAGTAATAGTTTTAAGGGTATTGAGTGTGGTTATCAGTCTAGGCAGTCCAGTGTTCATGCGGCGGCCGACGTATCCTTACACCAGGACCCTGACTTTTGATTTTCGACTCAATGCACGAAAGCATTGATTGCATGTGTGTTTCAAAAGATTTCTTTGTGATTACTTTGTGTCAGCTCACCAGGTATACTGTTTTAACCATGGCGCACCTGTTTCTTTTCAGGATGGCCCCACGACGGCAGCCAGCTAGGGTTTTGAGCTTTGTGCGAGACGAAATCCCACCGAGAGATGAGGCCTCGGTGCGGGGCCCTTTTTCAGCAGAGGCACTGGTGGTACCTCTACCCGCCGAGCCACCTATTCTCCCAGCCCCAGCCACTGAGAGTGCACGTATCCTTAGTGCACTGCACAAGTTTCAACGTCAGATACTGCCCATGTTCCATGGGGAGATGGATCCTCAGGCAGCCGAGGATTGGCTGGAGGCTATAGTTTGAGTTTTCAGGCTAGTGGGGACACCAGCTGACTGCATTGGGATCCTTGCAGCGAGCCTCCTGCACGCGGCAGCAGGAAGTTGGTGGACCATGATGATCCAGGTGCACGATGAGGCATCTCTCTTATGGACGGACTTTGAGAGCCTCTTCCGCTCAGAGTTCGTCACATCCACCCTACGTGCGGTGTGCATTCTGGAGTTACTACAGTTGCGATAGGGCATCATGACTGTGGCCTAGTACTAGGTGAGGTTTACAGATCTCTCGTGCTACTCCACAGATATGGTACGGGACCCATTCTTCTGGGCCCGGACCTTCGAGCAGGGACTGAGGCATGAGATCAGGGCTTTGATGATCTCCCTCAACATTCCGACATAGGCAGGGGTGTTGGAGAGAGCCCTTCTAGTGGAGAGTTTTCTCACCGAGCAGGCACCAGTGGCATGACCCTCCGCAGGACGACCCATAGAAGAGTCTTCTACAGATGGCAGTAGACAGGTGATGTGGAGGTCCAAGCGGGCCAGACCATCATATGGGCAATCTCATGATGAAGATTCGGTTGTGTGGGTCACTTTAAGGAGAGCCAGCTACACGAGGAGCAGGCAATGCTATGCATGCGGCGGGCAGGGTCACATGGCTTGAGACTACCCGACTCATCCTGTATATGAGCAGTAGGTGGTAGAGGGACCTCCCAGGCAGAGGTCCAACCATGGCGGTCTGCAGGGAGCAGGCAGGCGAGGTAGAAGAGCTGGCCGAGCAGTGGGTGGTGGACGACACTTTGAGTCCCTACCACCACCACCACCAGGGAGACCACCCCGACCGTAGGGAATGGGTCGATAGGGGAGATCTCAGCTTCAGGCAGCTGAGGCCTACGATCATGGAGCTCCAGGAGTAGATGGACAGGAGAGGGACTAGCTCCAGACATGGAGACTTTGTTCATGTTTCCTCTATCTTTTTTATGTTTGTTTGTGGATGCTTTGTGTCTTTGTACTTTGAGCTGCAGTAATAAAAGATACCTTTCTTGTGGCATTTACTTTTCTATCCTCTCTTTGTGTGGTTACTAAGAGGTTTTGGTTTAAACTGTGGACTTGACCCTCACTTTTGAGATTATTATTGGAGGAAACTCAGTGAACACACACTAATGCCGACTGTGTGACTCAACCCTTGGAGGTGAGAGTAATGGTTGGATATCTTGGTAGTAGCGTCGAGGCCTTAAGACTTCATCCTTGGTATGGATTAGTATCATCAATGTTGGGGTTTAATGTATTAGGCGAAGAAAGTGGTTCATCCTGGGGATGAGAACATATTTCTCTTATCAGCAAAAATGAAATCTTAGAAGCTCTTGTAGGACCAGAGAAGGTCCAGGTCATCCAAGATCCGATGAGGACAGCTCAGAGCCGAAAAACATTTTGTGCTGACAGGAGGCGGAGACCACTGGAGTTCGAGGATGGCGACCATGTTTTCCTACGGGTCTCACCTCGATGTGGATTACGGAGTTTTAGCCTCAGCGGAATGTTATCTATGCGCTTCATCGGACCCTTATAGGTACTTAATAGGATAGGTGAAGTGGTTTACCGCTCGACCCATCCACCTCAGTTGCATCAGGTGCATGACGTTTTCCATTTATCTCAGCTGAGGAGATATGTGCACGACCCGATGCATATCATTGGTGATGGGGCGACTTTTGCGTAGGTCCCGGTGGTGATCGAGGATCAACAGGAGTGGGTCCTACGTGGGTGGTCGATTCCTCTAGTTCGCATCAGATGGCATCACGCGAACCTCTAGGAGAGCACTTAGGAGCGGGAGGCTCAGATGCGTGCTCAATAACCTCTTTTATCTCCCCAGTTTGTATTATAGCTTTAAGGGGACGTAAAGACCTGAGGTGGGAGTAATTTAAAGACCTGTAAATTTCAAATAATTTTTTTTTTAATTTCTTTGGAATTTTATGAGTACGCAGTTTCTAACGGCACCTGATTTTGAGGCCCGGTGTGCCCGGAATCAGTTTCTGAAGTTTAGCTCGGGTACGTTCAGTGAACAAACGAGCGGGTTTTCCTAACATTTGAACCATTTCTCGGAATCGATATTTGAGGGCACTGATGAAACCGCAGTTCTGATAATTTCTTAGGAACTCCTTTTCTGGAGCTGTGTTTGCTCGGGTGTGGTTATTTAAAAAATGGGTTAACTAATGAATAAAATAAAATTTTTGCAACAATTTTTATTTTATTTTATAAGTAGTTTAAACCTACGTATGCAAGTTGAGGTGGGACCCACTAAATCCTAACCCCTCTTTATAGGAAATTAGTGAGGTGGGCCCCACACAAGCCCCACATTTTCAACTTCCTCAAAACCTCCCATTAAGTTGGAAAACCCCCATTAATTGAGTAACACACCTACACCCCCACTTATTGCATGTCAACTCTCTCTCAATAATTAATTGATTAAGTTATTCAATGTAATTAATTCATGAATTCTTTTGAATTTCGAATTTAATGATGGCCTGTGTGTGTTAATAAAATAAGACAAAGTCTTATTACTTTTGGGGTTATTTTCATTGTGCGAGAAGTCTTGGAGAGGAATTGCTCAAGCCTTCCAATCTTCATCTTCTTCGTTTGAGAATGAAAAGAATGACGCAAAACGCCGGCCTCTGACGAAATACGACGAATAATGCTAGTTCCTCGTAGATCAATGACGTGATGCCAACGAACCTCTTCTCCATGATGCCGTGTACCGTGACGCCCATGATCCTCTTCCGTGACGCCGTCTAAGGCGACGTCTTTTCCCGCCATGATCCTCGCTTGACAACTTCTTTGAGGTAGGGGGTTTTCATTTATTTTACTTTATGTGGATTATATCCTCGACATGTGAATAATTTTTTGGAAATTGTTTGAAGTTGTTTGAACCACTAACGCGGTGGGTGTGGACCAACGAACAAGTCTAAACCCACCATTTCTCTATTCTTGATGCGCGGAACATTGGGCGACGATGGAACGGGAACATTGAGCAATTGGAGGTTGTCGTAGTAATATACGGGCCCTGAGACGACCCCAAGCACAGATGGGAGCAAGAACGGACCACTAGAACGACTCTGGTGGCCCGCGGACATCACCGGCGGCATGGGTCGCCGGCACGGCGGTGTCGGCGACCAGATGTGGCGGCATCCCGGCGCGCCACCAGGAGGAGCCGCCGCGGCTTCAGCCACGATGGCAGGAGACAGGGATCCAGCGGCCGCGTGGGATCCGGAGGAGGAGGCGGCACCCGCCACATCCGCAGAGCGCAAAGGGAGGGGGGACCACATCCCACCATGCTTGGCCGTTGGCCGAGCCAGTGTGCCACCCGGCCGGGTCGCGCCCCACCGGGTCAGACTGGGCCTAGACCCCCCATTTTCAGACCACTTTCGGTCTTTTTCCCATAACATGGGCTATGGACCTCCGATCGACGCACCGTCAGTTTCGTGGTGATCCTTGGATCGGGAAGGTCGTTTCGGTATACTAAAATCAAGGTTTCGGAGAACATTGGGTATGGCCAGGTTGGTTCGAACACGAAACCCATCGGGCCCTCGTAGCGGAAACGCTTATAACATGATCTTTGGACGTCTGATTGATGTGCCGTTGACTTTGTTGGATTCCTCTTAGTGAGAAAGACCTTTTGGATTATTCCTATCGAGGTTTGGACATAGTTGGAGTATGGTCGGGTTGTTTTTGACTTAAAAACCAACTGGGCCCCCGGAACGATAAAGCCATTAACTCTCAGACCGCGCGTCCGATTGACGCGCAGTCTGTCACGTTGAGTTCCTATCGACGAGGCAGAACTCTGGGATACATCAACTCCGTACTATGTGTCAGTTGATGTATTGACCCCTTGGCTCGTGGATCGTACCCTCCCGGAAATGAGCATGTTGTGTGCAGGAACCCTAGAGTTGGCTGCGACGACGATGACAACCGTATTGGAATCCTCCGTGGGTTCGACGATGAAGTCTTTTGTACTGGAATTCTCCATGGGTTCGACGACAATGACAACCGAACTAGAATCCTCTATGGGTTCGACGATGAAGACTTTCATACTTCAATCCTTCATGGGTTCGATGATGCAGACTTTCATTCTTTAATCCTCCGTCGGTTCGACGATGATGACAACCGTACTTTAATCCTCCATGGGTTCGATGATGAAGACTTTCGTACTGGAATCCTCCGTGGGTTCGACGATGATGACAACTGTACTAGAATCCTTTGTGGGTTCGATGATGAAGACTTTCATACTACAATTCTCCGTGGGTTCGACGAAGATGACAACTGTACTAAAATCCTCCATGGGTTCGACGGTGATGACTACAGTACTTGTATCCTACGTGGGTCTGACAGTATTGACCTCTATTGTAGCATCCTACGTGGGTCCGACATCTTAGATGGTCTAGTATCCTACATGGGTCCCAGCTAAATGAATCAGTTACTGTATCTGATCATCTCCTTTTGTTTTACAAATGATTTATACCCGTGTGAGATGAGTCTTGAATTTCAATCATTATCTTTGATTTGATTGAATTGCTTCCTATGTGGATTGAGTTGTGCTTCCATGTGTGGATTGGATTATGCTTTTCTATGTGGATTATGTTTTACCTTCCTGAGTGGACTTGATTGTACTTGATCTCATTAGTTAGAGATGAAATTGATTGATGACTTAGGTATATGTATGGGTATATACCTAAGTAGTATTGGATTATACTCTGTGATTGTATCTTTTATTTCTGGTTTATCCTTTTTGGATTCAGGGAGGCCTTCAGGGGTCTTGGGGTCCCTATTGAGTATCGTATACTCACCCCTGCAAGTGCTTCGCCTGCACTATGTTTTGTTGGTTGCAGATGATGGACATCGCTGATCGAGGTTGACGCTTATAGAGCTGGACGGTTCCCGGAGGAGGAACTCACGATGAGTCAGTTCCCGGAGATGGATTTTACGACAAGTTGGTAACTAGAGGTGGACCAATAGGTGGGACGTACATAGGGTGTATGGCATGACCCGAGGAGCTGAGGAGGCTATTTGTACCCACCCTTCAGGTGGGATTTCCAGTGGACGGCTTGGCATTGCTGCTTTACTTTTCAGTTGCAGTACTTCCTTTCCAGTTTTACTTTACTTTTAGTTGGGGTTTGTATTCTAGCCCACTTAATTTTACGCACTTACTATTGTACTCGGTTTACTTAGTGTTTACTTCTACTGGCTTACTCTGTGGTGTTTGTTTACTTTATAAAGGAAATTCCTTCCCCTTTTTGTCGGGATTTACGCCTTTGGTGCTAGTCGCCAGCCCTTGGCCTATGGAAGGCAGGCTTGGGGTAGTCACGGTACAGACCCCGAGGACGGGTCGTGACACTTCTGATGTATTAAAATAATTTTATAGGATAATATGAAATGTTAGGGTGGATTCAATGAATTTTTTTCGAAGTAATAATGTTGTTATGACTTTAAAAAAAACCAAATACTAAATAGTGTCAAAATTGTCAAAAATGAGGTTTTAGATCAAATACTATTTCATTAAATGATAAAATACTCCTAAAAATATAATTTTAAGCCAATGGACATAGATTAGATTATATATGTCAATAATTAACCACTTGGTGTTGACTTGGATTTTTACAATAAGAATATTAACCATTTATTATAATGTTACAAGTGTGCATGGTAAAAAACAAATCTAAAAGATAGGGTTAATATGGTGACCGAAACTTGTATAAAACCTATTGGATGAAACAATATCAACCCATACCCACATTATCTACTGAATAAATCAATTTGGAGCCATTATAAACCGAAAATAAAATTTTAATAAAATAATATTTCAAAAATTTCCTAAAGTGACCACCATTACTCATATAAAATGGTACTTCCCCTTCTCTCAAAATCACACATCCAAAGCCATTTTGCTCAGCCAAACCCAGCCCAAATATCCTCCCAACTTCCCTAACTTCATCCTAGAGGCCTTCACTTGATCATAAATCCAACTTAAGTACCCTTTTTGATCAAATCAAAAGGAAACACCCAAAAAAGAGGTAATTATTTAATCACCTCTTTCAAAAATCTTTATTTCTTCCACTTTATCTTTATTTTTTATTTCCATACCAAAATAATTTCTCCAGTACCTTATACATACTATGATGATATTATAAATATGGTACAACCATACTCATTATTCTATCCATCCTATGAATGATAATTTCAACAAGCATTCGTATGTATGGCTTACAGTCTCCATGTCGTGGGGTAATTTTTTATTCAACACAATGTTATTTGGATGGATATAATGATGAGTAATATGTACATAAATAATGAAACTAACATGCTAATTTCTCTATAAAGTTAATATACCATCCAATTCCACACATTTTAATCATTAAATAAATGATATCATCTCTCGTCTGTGCTTACGACATATTGTCTCCACAACGCGATGAGATTCATTTCCTGGTTCACCGTTCAATAATGATTATAAAAATTTATATTATTAATAAGTATGTAATATATGACATAATAATGATACTGGGGGAATATTATATATATTTATATGTATTTATCTTTATGTATATATTTATGTATTTACTTACATATTTATTATTCACTTACTTTCGTTCAATATGATTTGAAAATGGAAACAACGTTTATGCGTACGATAAAGAAAGAGATTATTACCTGAAATGTTAATTTACCATAGATATCATTATTAAATGGGTATTCTAAAGTCATAAATGAATAATGTATGATATAATAAATATGAATATGGTTCGTATATATTTTAATAACATACTATTGTCATTATACATGAGATTAAACGTAACTTCGACCAAAGGAAAGTGCAAGGTAAGGGTTAATTCTTCAATCTCCCTGTTATCCGAGATTGTTTATGTGGAAGTATTTTATGGTACATATTTATAATCCATGTCCATATTTCATAAAAGACTATTCAAAATGATTCTTTTAAGGTAATATTTAACTAAAACATCATTTTAAATGTTTTAAATATTTATTCTTCTAAATCTTTCTCATTAATGTACATGTTTTCGAAATGGTTTTGAGGATTTATTTATATAGACATGAATGTTTAAAAATGGTAATACCTTTAAAAAGTATCAAATTGGTATAGGACACTTTGATTCAAAAATATCTTTCAAATGTATTCCTTTATATGTTGTGATACTTTTAAATGATTTCATGGAAAAAAGATATATTTCTCTCAAAGGGTTTTACTGATTATTTTCAACTATGTCCACATACTTTTTTGATATTATTCTTTATTGAGGTTGATTTATTATAAATGAAATATTCAATATTTTATGGAATTGTTTTTGATATTTTTGACTGCAAATGTGCTATTTTTATACCATTCATGGTTTATGGTTTAAGTATTGACATTTTTTATGCTAGTTTTAATACGAATGTTTAAGTAATGTTTAAATATTTTCATATGATGAATGCAGCATACTTAGTAAGTGACACATGGGCCCGCTATATCCTTTCGATGCATCGTTAGGTCTCATGGGACAAATTAGTGTCTTGGCACAAGGCCTTGGAAAAAAATTTATTTGTAGTATTAGCACGAGGACTTGACTATGTGGTAATGATGTCCGACATTAAGGGTTCCCTTATTATTAAATTAATTATTACATGTGATTATTTTACTAGTAGAATATTAATTAGCATGTTTATATGGTAGTGTTTGATTTTTTTTCACTATATTAAGTTCAAGTTTATGTTTAAAAGTACGTTGTTGTTATTACACATCTTGTCTTAAATGTTTATAGCTTCTGCTAAATTATTTACCCTTATTGAGCATCTGAGCTCACCCCTTTCTTATGTTTTTTTCCTAGGATTCCAAGATGTGTATTATGTTTCATATGCGGGGTTAATCTATGGGAATAATGGAATTCTAAATGGATTATTTATGTTTTGTATTATGATTGAATGTGTAACTTCACCTTCAAGTATGTAATCTATTTTCCAAGACTACTAAACTGATCGGTCCTTTGGGACTAGATTCCTTGTAATCATTTCAATGTATTAAAATTATGGACTGACTCTAGGCTTCTGGGGTCGGGGTGTTACATGGAGAGACCATCATATGTATATATAATTAAAAATCCTTGACCACTAAATTAAATTTCAATGAGGCTCACTGATCTGAAGCCTCAGTCAACTATAGTGAAGAAGTTCTCATACTCAAATAATGTACATCAATGTTCCCCTTCCCATGAGTGTAGATAATATGAAAATCATATTACTGTAGGAACTATAGACATCAACTTTATGTCATGTTTTGATATTTATGAGAGAGGATATAGATGAGACAATTTTGGTAAGAATATAAAACGAACCAATCGCCCATAAGGTAGTGTCACCACGTCTTCAGGGGGAATATTGCTACTACTAGATCAAGATCATGGGACACATATTTCAAAAAATGAGGTATCAACTGTTGAGACCTATGGGAAGTTATGACATGGATATTAATTACAAAAAAAACCATGTCTAGTCCATGAGGTATTATTGAACACTATTTTTATGAAACTCTGTTATGGTAATCTCAAGATGGGGGAACTAGTTAACATTTTCTACAACACCCTTAAAGACCGATGGCACATTTTTCCATTTTAATGTTTATCCCTTTTATATCAAAACAGTCAATGGTTCGAATATATATATGAAATATAGAAGGGATAACTGATAAATAACAACCAATCGGAGGAAGATCTACATCTATATAATGATATTTGGTGGATCCCAAGATAAAAATGCCTCAACCATTACTAGGACTATTTCTACATCATTGGATGGGATAAAATTTCCAAGAAAATAAACCACATAAATCCAAAATTGACAATCAGAGAGCTTCCTTTAAATTTGGCACTCTTAGAGTATATCTTGTACCATCCTCAAATGCCTCACATTATCCTCATCATATGTTTATTAAAGTATTATATAATAAATTATGACCTTGAAAAACATGTCTAGGAAAGGCTGATAGATCCAGTTCATGATACACACAAACACTAATAGAGAATTCATTAGATAAAAATACATCACAAGGTACTCATAGTGACCATAGAGTTGTAAGAATTTTTTATTTTTTATATCCTTTTCTCATACTCTCAAATGATAAGTCCCTAGTTTGAGGTTAGCCCAAGAAAACCATTAAGCCCCTTTCAACTGATCAAAGATGTCACCAATCCTCTATATTGGAAAATTATTATTCATAATCACCTAGTTTAGGGACTGATATTCCCAACACAACCTCACGCTACCATTTTCTTTCTTTAGGAACAATACTAGGGCTCCTCATAGAGAAACCATAGGTCTAAAAAATACCTTTCCCTACAAATCCACCAATTGAAGACTTTTCTTGTGAATATTAATGGGATCTATATTATATGATAGTGTTGATATCATTTCCACCCTTGGGTGTTAGTATATGTAGATGTCAATCTCTCTGTGTGGATGTGAGCCTATTAAATCATAAGGAAGGATTTCATCATACTATACCAACATAGTAGAAGACTAATGGCCCATTGAATCAACTTCTCCAATATTAATTCAATAAAATTTTATAGTTATCATCTGCACCCCCTACATATTAGTATTACCTACTCCACATGGGTTTCATCTTTGTTGACAATGAAAAAGCTCATCTCATCCCTAAAGACTCACCATATCCCCTACACAACCCTGCCAATAATATCACTAACTACTGATATATTGTACATTCATAAGATGATGTCATAAGGAATTATTGATATGACAAAGATTCACCACAAAAAAAACATTTCCTATAAGATTGATTTCATGCCATAAAAAAATATTTGTGATCACTAAGTCACATCCAATAAGAGTCTCCAAGCACATGGATCAAGATAAAGGCTCAACTGAAATCTCTTAGTCTTGAACCAATGATGCAGAATGAAAAATGTGGCATTATACAAGTTCTATCATCACTGATGATAACTTTTAGAAGATCCAAGTCATACCTTGAATAATCCATATGGAATCTTGGTATTAATTCTCTAATACCTATAGCTTTCTTTGTCCCTAACCCCATCTCTATGAGCCTTGCACAGACCCTCTTGTGGTGGTGGTGATAATAAATCAAATTTCCCACCACCTTCATCTACTCTACCCAATAATATTCCACATTTCCTTACCTATAAATCTCCCTCTACCTCGTACTATCTCTACCTAGGTGGTCCATCGACAATATCTTTGATAGCTATGTGATGTTCTGGAGAATATGGAGAACAATTCAAATCTCCATCAAATGATATGAACTGCCTCTATTAGGGCTGAATTGACCCATCATGATATACCAAAACAACAAATACTATATCATGGTATTTTCATCTGATGCATAAGGAAAACTCAGATCTTTATGAATTTATTTTTCTACCTGAAATTGAGGTCTCATCTCGTGGATTCCAACTACCAACACTTATTATTAGTTCCTTTCTTCCATCAAGATCTACACTACCAAGGATCTCTCAATCACACCATTATTACTGGGAATGTATACACATATCACTATAGCCCAAAAAACATGGTGAAGACCCACTTAATTTCTATAATATGAAATCAAATAGCATACATTATAATGGGAGTTCCACAAGAGGTGAATAAACCTCATTGAATACTCAACCATGCCCATGTTAACCTACAGTAACTATAGAAGATATTAGATAGACACTAATCACAACATGGATGGATAAGGGTCTTCCAAGAAGAGTTATTAATTGCTTGACTAGGAGATAGTAGTCTCATTGTGTGACTTATTCACTAGTCCACACCTACACCTAATAGAGACCTAATGAAGACTCATGTTAAGGATAACCATTTAATTTGTATTTGTCCCTACAAGGAATAAAATTGGAGTGTATTAGGATTGAGATACATCAGCTGACTAGTGGTATCAAATTCTATAAAACCTAAGAGGTATCTACCTTTGAAAATTATCTAGTGCACTCATCCTTTGTTAATCCTCAAATGGTTTTATAGGTCCTAATAGCTGGTCTATGGGAGGCAGAATATTTGGAAGACCGCATGGAGGTAACACATCCAATAAATACCACTCTATTGAAACATCACAAATCAGAACAAAATCCTCATAATCTCATAGTGGTATTTGGGAAAACATTAATTTTAGAGTAAGCCTAAAATTGAAAATATATAATATAGAAAAATATTATGTCTTGGGAGATGGATCAATAAGGGCATGGAAACCACATCTCATTCCTATATGATGAATGTAACAATGATTTTCAAATTACTAGTTCTCAAATATACCAAGTCAAAAAATGGATATCTCAATCATGAGGAATAGATATGTCAACCACCACATCAACACTAGAGACTATGACCGAAAATAGAAAGAGGAAACACTATAGTACTATACCAATAAATTCTAAACTGACCTCAAAGTTAGATTGATATCAACATTTAGTTCTAAAGCTAGAATGGAATCCTCTAATACTACTATGTCACATCCTAACACCTTCAGGTCCACCTAGACACATTAATCTATGTGACACTACCCCAAACTGCACCTCAAATAGGCTAGGGGATAGAGACCAACACAATATAAGAATATTCCACACATGGGAGGAATTATCCAAACATAGATGTATGTACACACATATCCCCAAGAACATGAAAAAATAAAAATTTAAAAAAAATTATACCAATTAATTAAAACTTCTATAATCCTAAAATAAGTGTATAAAAATGTGCAATTTAATTTTATAAAGGTCCAAACAAATCAAACTAAAATCTAGAATCATTTCAACTAGATTATAGGGAGAGGACTTCTATCAGATGCAACATAGGTATACACCTATGACTGTATATCCTAGAATTGTGCTCTAACTTCTCCCCATACATCCAAAACATCATTAAAATGACCTTCATTCTCATATAAAATGAAAAAATGAAGGTAGATCCCATTCATGGTTGAATATTACAATACCAAGTAGGAAACCCAAAAAATCACTATGCATAAAGCTTAATGAGTATTATTAATCTTATCATAAAATATTTAAACTATATAAGATACATAGAAATTGTAAATTCATATATATTCATAATATACTCCATGTATCAATGGGGTCTTATCCACTTTTAGCCATATGATGAAACCAATGGATTTAGGGTAACACTCATTCCCAGAGAACCTACTCTAAAAGACATGATATCACTATGGTCACTCATTCAAGAATTTTTTATCATATGGGTTTTCCAATAAATACTCACTGGATATCCAATGATCTCGTCATCTAGGTAGGGGATCACATCTTGGTCAATTGGGGGACACCAAAAACATACTGAATCATCCTTCTAGATATAGGATAAATCACCTATGCATTTTGGTCATGCTAATACCATATACCTCACATTGGTATGATACATGATCCCACCCTGGTCTCATAGGGTGATTCATCAAGATTTATTCAGTACTGAACCCAATGAGTGGAACAGAGTCCTATGATGATAATGTAATGTTGCATTGTACCCTAGAGTGAACGGACCCAGTTATCACACTCAACTGAACCTGGTGTGTACTAAGGAAATGAAGGGATCCAAACACCCTAAGAAAGAGAACCTAACCATTAATTCCAACCCCTTATCTTCCCATGTATGGCCATATCACATGACATGTATGTATCTAAAAACATGGGTTGTACTTTATAGGTTCATGACATATAGATTTTGGTAGACACTTTTCTTGTATCATCTTCCCATTCATGTGTACACTCATCCATACCCATGTAATTAGGTTTTTGCTCATGTACTGTGGTTGTGCCCATGTACCAGGATGTGTTTGAGTTTCAGGATATTCCCTTATACTAAATGTAGGATCGAAATAATGATGTAGATGCTCAATACACAAGAGGGGGGTGAATTGTATACTTTAAAAATTCCTTTGAAACCTTTAAAGATAGTTACGATTAACTATGTTTTCCTTAAGCAAAGTAAAGGGATAAGTTTAAAAAAGTTAAACTAATAAAATTCACAACACCTCTAACACCAAATGAAAACTCGAAAAGAGGAATGAAGTTATAAACTTCAAGTCCTATGTACTTGCATATAACTGGAAAGTGATTCCGAAAGTAGGTTTCGGAAATATGGTTCCGGAAATTGAAACTTAACAAAAGATTTCAATATGAGATTCTACCTTAAAGCGTATAGAATCTAAATGAAACAGAGTACAAGTAAGGAAGTATAAGAAAGTTATACTTTCCTTATAATAAAAAATTCAGCGGTAACAAACAAGTAGTAAAACTATAAGTAACAAGATAAAAGTTTTTTAACCCAAAGAGAAGGGTATCCAACAACCATGGATAAAGGTCCCTTGATTTATACTTTCAAGCAAGTCTATCTTACCCACACCAGGGTAAGCCCTCGATACGAAGATCGGAGTCTCTGTCTTGCTATCCCTGCAAGCCCTCAACTTCAAGGTTGTTGGCAACCTCTGTCTTCCTCAGCAAGGAAGCCATAAACTTCAAGGTAGTCGGCACCTCTGTCTTCCTATCCCCGGAAGTCCTCGAATGTAATCACCAAAATTCGGAGTCGCACGAAGAAAAAACTGAATGAGCGGTTCAGTACGCACAAGGCATAAAAATATTTCTCTCTCTAGAAATCACCTTAGCATCGTGTGGTCTCTAGATTGATCGACTTCTCTATTATTCTTGTGAGCTCTTTCAAATGATCTCCTATTTATAGGCAAGGTCGGCCACCTTTCCAACGGTCATATTTTCCTTAAAAATCAGAGGGACCTATACACGTGTAACTTAACCAACGGTTAGTTTATAACAGAATAGACGACATAGTTTTATAACAAAACAAGTGAAATAGTATGTACGACATCATTTTAAGTCTAACTAAAAAGTTCGGAGTGAAGGTTCGGAGTGTAAACAAAATAATTTTTCGGAGTCTAAATAAATTCGCATTGTATAAAACAAAGATGATAAGATTCTATTTAATAGGTGAATTCGGAATGAAAATTAGGAATGAGAATTCATCATCACAATTCGTAATGAGAATTCGTCATCATAATTCGTAATGAGAATTCGTCATCAGAATTCGTAATGAGAACTCGTCATTAGAAATCGTAATGAGAATTAGTCATCAGAATTTGTAATGAGAATTTGTCATCAGAATTCGTAATGAGAATTTGTATCCATAATTCGGAGTAGAAGTTTATTACAGTTCTCATCTGGAATTCGGAGTGAAACTTCATTACCGTTCTCATCCAGAATTCGGATCCTAAAACAGAATGCTTCATATCAATGTTTCAAATGATTTAGAGAATATAGAAATGAATCCAAATCTTATACTTAAGAAATATATGAATGAAAATATGATATGGATAATTTTCTTACAAAAGTAGTTTTCCTTATAAAAGCAATTTTCCTTATAAAATCAATTTTCTTAAAGATAAGGTGTTTGTGATTTTCAAAACAAGAAGGAATGGAAAAGTCACAAGGAAAACCTTATTGACTCAACACTAAACTCATTCTCATGTTCCTAGAGATTTCCATCTCAATGTACTTTTGGTGTACATTTCATGTCTCTTTCATCATGATACATGGTGTGTGACACATTTTAGAATACATGTAGTATTTACTCTAGGAGAAATATGAGAACATAAACTAGGGCCCCACATGGAATGTATCTATGAATTAAATTTCGTTTATAGTAGGGTTTTTTGAAACAAAAGGTTTCTTCACTTGTAAATATGTGATGAATTCATCTTATTACCTTCTTGAAATATCTCTCGAGGTTTATTGACGTTTTTCGGATGACCATTATCACAACAGGAAATCATATTATGGTAGTACAAACTGATTGAGAAACCATCATCATTACTCATTCAGGGGAGGTGTGTGAAAATGGGATGAATTTTAATCATTGGACTAATATAATACACATCTAATTATCCTATTTCACTATCGAAACAATATCACATCCTCAATCCTGAGCTGAATCTGTGGTATTATTTTTTTCACTGAAGAATAGTCGTAGAGAGGTCTAATATTGGGTATTCATTGAACTACCAAACAAATGACTTTCCAATGGTGAATGTGTGTTCCAATAGGGGATAAATCATTGACCAATAAATGATTACAAAAACATTCAAATGTTTGACTCATCCTTGATTCATTTTTGTAAAAATAATGAACAAAAACCCAAAATAAAAACTATCAAATCAACCATAAAATAAATCAACCTTCCATTCCTAAATCCTTTCTTGTTAGTTTAATTGATCTATTTTAAACCATGGATATAAAAAATAGATAAATACACTAGAATAAAACATCCTTCCAAGATCTTAGACCAGTCACTAATGACGAATAGTCATATTTTTCCATCGTTGGTGAGATACATCATCACTACTGAACACCAAACATTGATCAATGATTCATTCGTCGTTCCTCCAAAAACAATTGTGATATTTTGAATAAAAACACCCCTATATTTCATTTAGGACATTATGTTTGATAGGTTATGAGGTATGGAACACATAGCCTAAATGAAAATGATTTATTATTATTTTATTATTTCATTAAAAAAACAATCCCCCAATATGGATGGGATGAATAGAAATGAAAAAAAAATAATGAAATATATATAAAGTTCTTACAAAATAATAATGTATTGATTAATTATAATAAAATAATCATCTAATTTATAGTAAATCCATTTTATTCTCCTAAAATATATATTATTCAAAAATGAATTTTATTTTTGGGGTAATTATTTAAAACAAATTTCTAGACATTTTAGGAATTATATTTGAAAAAAAGTATATAATTTATTAATTTATCATATAAAAATAATATTATGATAAATTTTTGATAAAATTTTGAATGTTATTATTTTTTAATGAATGTGGATAAATATTAAATTTTATTTACAACATTATTTTATTTGTATGTTTTTTAAAAAAAACTCCATTATTAAATATTTTAAAATATTATTAGTTAATTATAATTGATTAATATCCTAATATGGTATTTAGAATTATTTTTATATATGAATTTCATATAAAATAATTTTATACTAAAAATCCATTTAAAAAAACATTATTTCATTCTGTTTTATGTTTTTATGTCAAATTAATTTATAGAACATATAATATTATAATATTTAAAAATGGATATCATATTTTTAATTATTTGAATAATATTTTGAAAATATTTCCATTTTATTTTTGGACAACATGAATGGAAACCTTACTAAATTACGGTTACAATGGTAAATGTAAAAGAAGTAAATTTTGGTCAAAACTATGTATTATAGTCACTATTTTTTATCTTAATTTTTATTTGATGAAGTTAATTGGACCAAAATCTCTTTAGTATAGAAATACTAATGTTTCGAGTAATATTTTAAATGAATATTACCTAAATAATATTTTTGGAAAAATAATGTTAAAAAATATCATTCTCTTACTTTCAAATATCTACTATGTGTCCACATTGGGAGAAATGAATAATATAATATATATATATATATATTAATAGACTAATAAAATTATCTTCATGATTTTAATTTATTTATAATTTTATTAATAATTTATTTAATTTAAAATCTTACACACAACAAACACAATATTATTTCAAATAATAAAAATATTTGATAAATGATATTATAAACATAAAAAGTAATATTAGATGATTGACTTATAGTGTTTTATGAATTTTTTAGATAAATATTACTTTTCACTGAAGTTTAAATGGATTATATTCTATGTTAATGTTTTTATTAATAACTTTAATGTCAAATTTGTTTAATTCTGTCAAAATTTATATTAATTACATTTTTTCAAAATAATATATTATAATTATTTTAAAACATAAAAATATAGTAATATGATAAGGAATTTAACCTTTGGTTTATAATTTATCCAATTTATATTTATAAGAAAATTTTAAACTTATATGGATAATTGTAACCCTTTAGGTGTGAAAAATACCTTACCACATTCACGATTAACAAGGATAACTAAGTTGGCTAACAAAAAGGTATGTTTTAAAAGAGAAAAGAAACATCAAAATTTTTATTGGATAAAATTATTTAATCCTAATTTTACATTATATTTTAATATATTCAAATTTGGAATTTTTTTCTAGAGAATAAATTTATTATATTTTAATCTTTTTTTAAAAAATAAAGTGGACCTCACCTCAATTATAAAAACTGAACCACTCCTTTCTCTTTATCACATCAGATTGAGAATTATATCTCTACCAAGCCCTTCTAAATTGACCTCTATAATTCTATATATAAGTTGAAAAGGTGTTGTTGTTCCCAAAAGTCTGACTGTAGATCCCATAATAAAAGATCTATGTGAGTTATTTCAAAGAAGATGTAATCAACATAACCAATCCCATTATTTTAATTCTTATTTTACCTATTCTAAATATATTATATTCTATATCAAACAATACATTAATTATGATAAATATAATGAAATGTTATTTTGATCATGAATCCACCTGTATTCACCCTCTTTCCATCATATGGGAAGTGCCCGTATAACTCATGCATACTTATGTCTTAACAACTCCACAAAGATTTAAAATTAATTTTGAATCCTAATAAATTATGGTGGGTTATTATTTTGGGATTATAGTTTATATATGATAACTATGAAATAACCTTTTGAATGATAATATAATTTAAACCTTCTTATCATCCAAACTGTTGGAAAATGTCAATTTCGCTTATGTGTACACGTGGACTGCCACCTCTACAAATAAATGGGACTCTTTATTCATTTATGATTTACTTAAATACTATTAAAATTTTATTTATGCAATATATATTATATACATGAAATTATAATTATTCTATAAGGGTGAATTGTTATTTACCTTTATTTCATTCCATCCATTGAAAAGTGAAAACAACATTCATGTGTATGTATAGCATATTATTTCCATGAATGGTGTAAATTTTTTTCCTATATATAAATTTAATGAATTGTTTTATCTATGTATATAATAAATATATATTATTTTATACCACAATTAATTTTTTTTACATTATTTAAAAATGATCAATATTCAAGGATCAGATATACCATAAAGAAATTCTACTGGAAAATAAAATATTTAAAACCTCAAAACAATTATTATAATAAAGAATTGTTAATAAAAGTGTACAAAGGAGTTATAATGGTATAATATATGACAACATGTAAATGAATCTATCATATAATTATAGAACATTTAATGTTTTTATAGAAGAAAAAATTTTATTTTGAATAAATTTAAACTCGAGGTAATACATTTTTATCAAAAAATTCATCTTTTGGATTTAAACTATGTTATGAACTCATCTTATTTTCTGAGGACTGTATAAAAACTTTAATATCTTATATTATGAATTTATTTATTTTAATGATATTTTAGGTTTCATTTAATTTAATACCTTCATGGGTATTATGACTGAAATTTACAAAAGTGGTATAGGTTTTATATGTTTTAATCACAGTTTTATTTTTAATTTTTATGATTTTATTTCATATTATGTGTAAGAACCCGGAGCTTCATTTTCATGTACGGATCTCTTTTACGGGATTTTTAAGGAAAAATAAAGAATCTGGAAATTTTCAGAGTACACGCCGGGTACTCCTCGGCCACTTGAAGTCGTGTGTTGGCCGACACCGGGCCATACACATGGTGTGTAGGGGAGACGTGGAGGCCGATTTTGGCGGAGTACAGAAAAACCCACTACACGTCGTGTACTTTAAGAGTACACGGCATGTACGTTTTTTATTTCATTAATCGACCCAGGGTCGTGCCAAATGACGAAAAACATCTTCTTCTCCACCTAATTCCATCCAGAACGTCCGAGGAGGCCATTTCTTCTCCGAGCCACCGCTCCGTCACCAGTTGTATGAATCAAACTCTGTCGTTTGGAGAAGAATCGCAGTAGTGAGTTCTTGGTTCTTCTTTAGCCTCGTTTCCTGATTCCTCCTCTCCTGTATGTTATCTGAGTTTGAACGTTTTAGAAGTTTTTGCAGATCTACTCCATTCTAGGCTGATTCATGGACCGAGGTTCTAGTATATCGATCTCCAAGGATAAAGGTAGGTATTTTGTTTCCCTACGTTGAAGTTCTTTGAGTTTTGGTTGCAAAAGTGCCAGATACCCATGTATCGGGTATCCCAGGTCTTGGATTTTGATCATATTGTCTAACTGCCCTATATTTCTTGTTATCTTATGATGAATTGCTGCAAATTTATTCTTGGTTTCATGTTTGAGGATCACCCCATGGGTGTTTACCTTTTTGTTTGGCTGTTTATCACCGTTTGGCACCGTTGCCATGAGGCAACCCTATTGTAATTGTTAGTTGATTGTTATCACTGATTGCATGTGTTTCTTGCTATTGTAATGCCTTTGAAGTATGGTAGTTATTAGACAAGTAGTTGTTTAACTTACTTAGTGATGCTAATAGTCGATTACGCACGACTGGACTGCTAAGGGCTGTGAGAACCTGGTGCGGGAGATCAAAGAGGGAATAGACGATTAAGTGCTTCTCTAGAGGGTCTATTGGTTTTAGTTTCATACGCAGGACCTACGGGAATAGGACTTTGTTCTTCCCCAGAGTGTTCTTAGTTTACCCACGCATCGAGACCACATGAGGAATTAGACGTAAGTGCTTCCTCAGAGATTATGTAGCTATCGTTACAAGACCATAGGGGAATTGACGTAAGAGCTTCCCAGAGTGTCTAAGCCTTGTTGTTTACTGGACTATAGGGGTCTGCTAGTTTAAACCACCCAGAGAGTCCGTGTGAATGTTGATGGTTGGTTGTGACGAGTCCATCAAGCCAAAGAACAATCTTGGTTTTTGTACTACTTGTGTTTAGGTAGTCGTTTTAGATACCTGTTGTGTTACTTGCTTATCCTGGAATAGAAAACTTTGCTGGTTTTACCTGGTTGTGTAATTAAATGAATGTGAATGATAATTAGTAGAATTGTTTACTGCATTATTTACCTTTACTTTTTCTATATCACTCACTGACAGTATGGCACAAATCTTGTGGTGGTTGCCTACTTGGATTAGTCTGACGCCCTGTTTGGGTCCTGCTTTTCAGCCCAAACAGATTATATGGTTGCAGTTATAGGTAGGGATTGTGTCCCTTCTACCTCAGGTACTTGATTGCTGGTTGGAGCTGGAGAGCATGGGACCCGGCTTTGGTCCACAATGCTGCTCGAGTTGCTATTTACATTTAGTATTTTGGTTTCAGTTTTATTTCAGCATGTTGTTTTGTTTACTTCTTTCCATAGATACATGTACCGTACTGCATCATTATTATTATATCAGACATTTCTTTTACTTTCAGTTCATTTGTTTCAAGCTATTTACTGCATCCTCTATTGTTTATGATTATTCTCCCGCTGTATACTTTACCAAATGAGGGAATAGTTTCCCCACTGACTCACCAAGGCCCTCGCTACTAGTCGAAAGCCTCCGGCATTTGGGGAAACGCGTTTGAGGTCATGTGGCGAACCGGGTACGGGGCACCAGTTGTGTGGCTCCGGATTCGGGTCGTTACAAAGTGGTATCAGAGGGGTTTTCATCCTTTCTATTGCCTTACTGTTTTGCGACCATAGACAGGGATAGGAAGAAATGGGTAGTTAGTACTAAACTGTGCCCGGGAGTAATTAACTCGTGTATAGGGAAAATCTACACTACCTCGTGATTGCAATTTTCAGTTTTTTCAAATGATACAGTTTATTATATTTCACCATTGGGTGCTGCACTTGTTTTGTGTTGTTACAGTTTATATGATTAATGTTCTATTTGGTTACAACCCGATGAGATGAGGGTGTGACATCTCATGCATCATAAAGGAACTGGGTAGGAAATCACTTGTCATGCATTTTACCATGTCATTTAGGGTTCATTATAATTGAATACTGTTGTGATATATGTCGTGATATATTATGCATGTCGTTGTGGTAGTTGCTGTGATAGAAATACTTGTTGCGCTAATAGAGTATTACTTCTTCTATAGTCTATTTAGCATGGGCGCCAAGCTCTGATCTTGGAGGTGTTATGGGCCCTCGAGGATCGGAATTTGGAGGATCATTTTTTTTATGCTGTTACTTGTTATATGCATGATTATGATTCCACGCTTTGATTCGTGGGGCGTATGAGCCCCCACAGATCAGAATTTGGAAAATAGCAGGTTGTTTTCAGTGTTTCTAGCATTCAGAGCAGTTTCAAATCTACTGCCTAGAAAAACCCAGAATACACGGCGTGTACTTTATTCATACACGCCGTGTAGTTTTAAAACTGTGTTACTATCTATGTAAACAAAAACACGGGGTGTTGGAGAATATTTGGGGACATGCCATGTACTATAAGTACACACCATTTCGTAGTCAGCCGTGTACATGGTCGTGTCACTAAAAACATGGGTCGGGGAAACTCATGTAGTACACACTGTGTGTTATAAGAACACACCGTGTAGGTTTCTTCTGGGTACCCGGCTGTGTCACGAAAAACACAGGTCAGTGTTATCCATCCTTATACACGCCGTGTTTGTTCGGAACATGCCATGTAGGGGTCAGCCATGTAGTCTTCCATGTAACCTGCTACATGGGTCGTCGAGCCTGTCTAGTACATTCCGTGTGTTATAAGAACACGTCGTGTAGTTTCTTCTAGGTACCCGGCTGTGTCACGAACAATACGTGTCGGTGTTATCTTCTTCGATACATGCCGTGATTGTTCGGAACACACCGTGTAAGGGGTTATCCATGTGGCTGGCTGTGTAACCTGCTACACGGGCCGCTGAAGCCTGTCTTGTACACACCGTGTCCTTAGTGCACACGTCGTGTAGTCTAGAATTAGGAGGACCATGTAGGTTAGCCATGAAAAGATACTCGGTCAGGGGAGTGGAGTCCAAGTACACACCGTGTTTTGGGACAACACATCGTTTAGTATGAAGTGTTACACGACCAATGGTTGCATAATGGAACGCCATGTAAATGGCTTTAACAAACACGTCGTGTAGTTTAAATTCACGGTGTGCAGTTCAGTTTTCTAATTTATGTGTTTCTATGTCATGTTCCCGTTTTATACTCTTTTGTTTTCTATTCTTTTTTATCCTAAATATGGAGTGTGCTTTTGAGCTTTCAGGTTTATGGCACCAAGACGTCCTCCCGTTGCACACCAGGAACCAGGTAGTGACTGTACGCCTGATACGGAAGACCAGGGACTACCTATAGTTCCGATGATCGTTCCGTACACGGCACCCGCAGTGATTCCAGACACTGGTGCTGACACTCAGTTCAGAGAGGGTTTCATGAGGTTCATGTAGACCTTCTAGGGAGCTCAGCATCCAGCCCCATCTATGGAAGAGGTGACGCGAGTCTTCCAGCAGCAACATCCTCCAACTTTCACAGGGGATGGGGGACCTCAGGTTGCAGAGTCATGGCTAGAAACGAATCTTTCCATCTTCGTGCATCTGGAGACACCCCCAGACAGAAGGGTGACGCTTGCGACGTACATGCTATGAGATTCTACAAAGAGATGGTGGGATGTGGTCTCGCAGGCAGGACGCCAGTGGACTATGACTTGGGACGAATTCCATCATACGTTCTTCGACTACTTCTATCCAGCGACTCTGAGGGCCGACAGGGCCAGGGAGTTCACGAACCTGCAGCAGGGTACTCTTTCGGTTATGGAGTATTCTTCCCACTTCATTGAGTTATAGTGCTTCACTCCCGTTTTGGGGAATGACTAGCTGTTTTTGGCGAGGAAGTTTGAGGAAGGCCTCAAACTAGAGATCAAATCACAGGTGAACGTTTTCCAGTTGACTTCTATTACTCTGATAGTCAACCAGGTGCTGATCACCGAAAGAAATCTGAGGGATACTGGGGCTATTGACCAGGGCGGTTCAGCATCCAAGGCTGAGTGATTTCATACTGATTGTAGGAAGCGCCACCGAGAGTGTACTCGAAGTGACTCGAGGAAGCGAGGTATATCTTTTGTTAGATGAGATCTTCTTCTAGAAACCAGGTGGTGTGATATTAGTGCAGAAAGAGCGGGAATAAGAAGCCTCAGTGCCCGAGGGATCCAGTGGAGTCTCGAGCTTGCGGCAAGATGGGTCACCTGCAGTGTTTTTGCAGGGTTCTTCTTCCAGCGGCTAGTGAAGGAGGATCTGTTTCTACCCCTCATTCTGGTTCTGGATTACCAGTTCCGCAGCAGACTGTGGGTGGAGTTCTTCAGGTCATTCAGGCCATGGCAGAGGCCGTGGACGTGGTGGTCAGGCTCAAGGGGGATCAGCTCAGGGATATCATGCTGCTACACAGGGTCATGGTACTGGCCAGACGTTTGCGGTAGAGCAGATTCATCGGGAGCAGGATCCTGGACCATCCACAGTTCGAGGTACGATCCTAGTAGCCTCAGTTTTATTTTCTTCACTTTTTGATACTGGATCTTCTCATAGCTTTATTTCTATGCACACTGTGGAGAGCCTTAGACTCGTTGTCCTTAATTCTGAGGATACCTTGGCACTAGACACTCCTTTGGGACATAGAAATTATAATGTGCGTCTGTGCAAGGAGTGCCCCCTTGAGGTTGTGCGTGTCACTTCGTGTGGGATATTTATTTCCTTGAGATTACAAGTTATGATGTTATTCTCGGAATGGACTGGCTAGTTCTTTTTCAGGCCGTTGTCAACTGTTATCGCCGCAGGGTGAGTTTCACGTCAATAGAGGGCGGGTCTTTTCTTCACAGGGGTGAATGGGATGTCTCGGAAAGCAGAGCTAGACCAGAGCACCATGGGTTGGGCAGTGTTACATCTCATATTGCTAGTTTATATCTGTATGATCAGGGGACCTCTCAAATGGATTTTCCTCCAGTGGTTGATCGCTTTCCAGATGTCTTTCGAGAAGACTTTTCAGGTTTGCCTCCAGAGCGTGAGGTAGGATTCTCGATTGAGCTTGTGCCAAGAGCCGCACGGGTATCCATACCTCCTTATAGGATGGCTATGCCTGCGTTTCAAGATATCAAGAAGCAGTGGGAGGAGATGCATGCTAAGGGTTTCATCTCACCCAGTACTTCCCCTTGGGTTTCACCTGTGTTGTTTTCGAAGAAGGTGGCTGGTACCTTACAACTTTGCGTGGATTATCGGAAGTTGAACCAGTTGACGGTCAAGAACCGATATCCCTTGCCGAGGATTGATGATCACTTCGATCAGCTTTGAGGAGATAGAGTGTTCTCGAAGATCGATTTGAGGTCTGGTTATCACCAGCTGCGCGTTAGGCCTTTATATATACCTCTCACACCCTTCAGGAGTAGGTATGGCCTCTAGGAGTATACGGTTATATCGTTTGGCCTTACGAACGCGCCAGATGTTTTCATGGCACTGATGAACCGAGTGTTCCATCCTTACTTGGATTCCTTCGTCGTGGTATTCGTAGACGATATCTTGTTGTACTCTGACACTCGACATGACCATGAAACCCACCTTGAGAGCGTTTTGAGTACATTGAGGGAGAATCAGCTTTATGCTAAACTGTCAAAGTTCCACTTTTGGATGGATGAGATTCACTTCCTGGGTCATGTCATCTCACATAAAGGAGTATCAGTAGACCCAGAAAAGGTGAGAGCAGTAGTTACCTGGGAGCATCCAAAGAACGTCTTCGAGGTACGTAGTTTCTTGGGACTGGATGGTTACTACAGGCGGTTTATACAAGACTTCTCAAGCTTAGCAGTGCCGTTGACGGGCTTGACTAAGAAGGGTGTGAAGTACGTTTTTTTAGAGGCTTGGGACTCAGCCTTCCACGAGCTGAAGGGGAGATTGACTTCAGCACCGATTCTAGTTATTCCAGAGCCAGGAAAGATTTATACAGTTTTCTGTGATGCATCTGGCATCGGTCTTGGAGCAATTCTTATGCAAGAAGATCGTGTTGTCGCGTAAGGATCTCGGCAGTTGAGGCCACATGAGAAGAACTATCCTATGCATGACCTGGAGTTGGCTGCTATTGTTCAAGCTTTCCGTTGTTGGAGTCACTCTCTCATGGGAGAGTATTTTGTGGTATATATTAACCACAAGAGCCTCAAGTACATCGTCACACAACGTGACTTGAATCTGAGACAGTGGAGGTGGGTCGAGTACCTACAATCTTTCGACATAGAGCTTTCTTATACGCCTGGGAAAGGCAATACTGTGGCAGACACACTGAGCAGGAGGACTCAGTTGCAGGCAGTTCAGGAGGCCAGTAGTTAGTGGAACCTCATGGCTCTGTTCTCTGAGATGCACTTGGAGGTGCACGACAGACAAGGTCAGACGGTCCTTTCTTCTGTAGTTGTTACCTCTACCCTTTTTGATCGAGTTCGAATGAGGAAAATATCAGACCTTGAAGGCCTAGTCCTACGGGAGGGTGTGTCAGATGGAGACCCTACTCTGAGGTGGATAGTGGGTGATGATGAGGTGCTACGTATTCATGGCCACGTATGGGTTTCAGCAGACATACGTGGGGAGATGATGCGGGAGTTTCATGATTCATCTTGGGAAGTTCATCCTGGTGTCACCAAAATGTACCGAGACTTGCATCGTCAGTATTGGTGTCCAGGTATGAAGAAGGATGTGGCTGGTTTTGTTTTGCGGTGTTCCACCTGTCAGCAGGTGAAGGCAGAGCATCGGCGACCAGCAGGGATTTTACAGCAGTTACCCATTCTTGAGTGGAAATGGAATGATGTCGCGATGGACTTCGTGATAGTTTTACCGAGATCGCCTCGAGGAAATGATGTGGTTTGGGTTATAGTGGACAGGCTCACGAAGGTTGCACACTTCTTTCCGATCAAGGAGACTGCCAGTGTTGATGAGGTGGGACAGTTTTTCTTCCGTAAGATTGTATGTCTTCATGGAGTTCCACACTCCATTGTTTCAGACATGGATGCACATTTTACTTCACACTTCTGGCAGGGGATACAGAGGGTGTTGGGTACATAGGTACTTTTGAGTACAGCATACCATCCCCAGACTGATGGCCAGTCCGAGCGTACAATCCAGGTGATTGAGGATATGCTCCGAGCATGCATTTTAGACTTTGGCGGTTCTTGGGAGAAGCATATTCCTCTAGTGGAGTTCTCCTACAACAACATTTTTCAGGCGACTATTCAGATGGCACCTTACGAGGCTTTGTACGGTAGGCCATGCCAATCACCTTTATGCTGGATAGAGGCAGGAGAGGAAGCTTTGTTGGGACCTCATCTTGTTCAGGAGACCTCAGAACAGATAGAGTTGATTCGGAACAGGATTGCGATAGCACAGTCTCAGTAGAAGTCTTATGCGAATCAGCGGAGAAGAGCTCTGGAGTTCGAGGTCGGGGATCAGGTTTTACTGCGTGTCGCACCGAGGTTGGGACACAAGATAATTAGGAGACAGAGTAAGATTTGACCGAGATACGTCGGGCCATTTGGGGTTCTGGAGAGAGTCGGGCTGGTTGCTTACAGGTTGCAGTTACCTCAGAGACACCAGGCTATACGCAACGCCTTTCATGTTTCCCAGCTTCGATGGTATTTCTCAGACCCGTCTCATGTTTTTTCAACCCGAGGAGGTTTAGTTGGAGCAGGATGCATCTTTCGAGGAGAATCCTATCAGGATTGTTGATCGTAGTGAAAAAGTACTATATGGTTGGTCTGTTCCTCTAGTACGGGTGCTATGGAAGCACGACCACATATAGGATGAGACTTGGGGGATGGAGGCTGATATACGATCACAATTTCCAGAGTTGTTCAAGGGTTCTTCTTCTACGCCTTCCTAGGGAAATTTGGGGATGAATTTCTTTAAAGGGGGAAGTTTGTAAGATCCCGGAGCTTCGGTTTTAGGTACGGATCTCTTTTACGGGCTTTTTAAGGAAAAATAAAGAATCTGGAAGTTTTCAAAGTACACGCCTTGTACTTTATGAGTACACGCCCTGTACTCCTCGGCCACTCGAAGCTGTGTGTTAGCCGAGACCGGGCCATACACACGGTGTGTAGGGGTGACGTGGAGGCCAATTTTGGCAGTGTACGGAAAAACCCACTACACGCCGTGTCCTTTAAGAGTACACGCCGTGTAATTTTTTTATTTCATTAATCGACCCAGGGTCGCGCCTAATGATGAAAACGTCTTCTTCTCCGCATAATTCCATCCAGAATGTCCGAGGAGGCTGTTTATTCTCCGAGACACTGATCCGTCACCGGTTGTCCGAATCAAACTCTGTCGGTTGCAGAAGAATCGCAGCGATGAGTTCTTGGTTCTTCTTGAGCCTCGTTTACTGATTCCTCCTCTCGTGTAAGTTATCTGAGGTTGAACGTTTTAGATGTTTTTGCAGATCTACTCCATTCTAGGCCAATTCACGGGACGAGGTTATAGTATATCTATCTTTGGGGATTGAGGTAGGTGGTTTGTTTCCCTACGTTTAAGTTCTTTGAGTTTTGGTTTCAAAAGAGCTGGATACTCATGTATCGGGTATCATGGATTTAGGATTTTGATCATATTGTCTAACTTCCCTATATTTCTTGTTAGATTATGATGAATTTCTGCTAATTTATGCTTGGTTTCATGTTTGAGGATCACCCCATGGGTGTTTACCTTTCCGTTTGGCTGTTTATATCAGTTTGGAACCATTGTCGTGAGGCAACCCGATTTCAATTGTTAGTTGCTTGTTATCACTTATTTCATGTGTTGCATGCTGTTAGAATTCTTTTGAAGTATGGTAGCTATAAGCCAAGTAGTTGTTTAACTTACTTAGTGATGCTAACAGTCGATTACGCATGACTGGACTGCTCAGGGCTGTGAGAACCTGGTGCGGGAGATCAAATAGGGAATAGCCGATTAACTGCTTCCCTAGAGGGTCTGTTGGTTTTAGTTTCGTACGCAGGACCTATGGGAATAAGACATTTTGCTTCCCAAGAGTGTTCTTAGTTTACCCATGCATCGAGACCACATGAGGAATTAGACGTAAATGCTTCCTTAGAGAGTCTGTATCTATCGTTGCAAGACCATAGGGGAATTGACGTAAGAGCTTCCCAGAGTGTTTGTGCCTTGTTGTTTACTAGAATATAGGGGTCTGCTAGTTTAAGCCACCCAGAGAGTCAGTGTGAATGTTGATGGTTGGTTGTGACGATTCCACCAAGCCAAAGAACAAGCTTGGGTTTTGTACTGCTTGTGTTTAGGTAGCCTTTTTAGATACCTAATGTGTTACTTGCTTATCATGGAATAGAAAACTTTGCTGGTTTTCCCTGGTTGTGTAATTAAATGAATGTGAATGATAATTGGTAGAATTGTTTACTTCATTATTTACCTTTACTTTTTCTATATCACTCACTGACAGTATGGCACAAATCTTGTGGTGGTTACTTACTGGGATTAGTCTCACACCCTATTTGTGTCCTGCTTTTCGGCCCAAACAGATTATATGGTTGCAGGTATAGGTAGGTATTGTGGCCCTTCTACCTTAAGTACTTGATTGCTGGTTGGATATGGAGAGCATGGGACCGGGCCTTGGTTTGCGATGCTGCTGGAGTTGCTGTTTACTTTTAGTATTTTGGTTTCAGTTGTATTTCAGCACGTTGTTTTGTTTACTACTTTCCATAGATACATGTATCGTACTGCATCATTATTATTATATCAGACATTGCTTTTACTTTCAGTTCAGTTGTTGCATGCTATTTACTGCTTCCTCTATTTTTTATACTTATTCTCCCGCTGCATACTTTACCAAATGAGGGCATAGTTTCCCCACTGACTCACCAAGGCCCTCGCTGCTAGTCGGCAGCCTCTGGTGTTTGGGGAAACGCGCTTGAGGTCATGTGGTGAACCGGTTACGGGGCACCAGTTGTGTGGCTCCGGATTCGGTTCGTTACATTATGAAATAAAATGATATACCTCTAATTAAACTCATGAATTTACGTATCATATGTTTATTTATTGAGTTTAACTATTTTAATTTCTTCTTCCACACTTTAAGAACTCAAGATATCTAATGAATTTTGTTCTGGAATATTGATATTATTTCTCTCTATGTCCAATAATCCTTTCACTTACATGTCCATGTAATATATAAATGTTATAAAAAATGTTTATTTCTAATATAAAATATATATATTATAAAATTATTTTTCATAGTGATTTAATTTTAAAAAAATTGTTTAATTACAACCTTCTTGTCATTCTCTGAATATGGTATATTTTTTATTTTTACAAAAGTATGAAGGGAATGTTTTATTTTATCTTAACTGAAATGAACACAATTTCCAAAAGTTGTGGAAACTAAATTCATTGTCATTTAATTTTTATGTTTTGAATGAAATTTTCATAGAAAATGTTTCCTTAATATTTTTGAAATTTTTATATTTAAAAATAAGTTATTTCAATGAGATAATATTAGTTTCATCGAAAAAATCTCTTACATAAATTTTTACGACGTGGTTTGTAAAAGATGACAGCCTCTGGTGTTATAAATGTTTTATTAGGGATATGATATAATTATATGTCCCATATTCTTTTTATGGATGGTTAATGATTATGATGAAAATATGATTATTTAAACATTAAATTTTCTAGAGGTTATGCTATGATTAGTTGATTAAATGTTTATAAAACATGTTTTCTTTATGGGTTATGATATGATGAAATGTTATTCAAACCATTTTCATCATCTTGGGTTATGAAATGATTATTTTTTTGATCTTGTGGTACACATATGCATGAAATTAATTATGTGATAGGTGGACCTAAAATTATATATCCCCCTACTTCATTGGGTAATGATGGACAACTCAATATATATATATATATATATATATTATATTAAAAAGTAATTTCATGTTCACAGTTTCTTGTGTGGAGGTGGTTTTCATGTCCATCATATTATGGTTGGACCAAGCATCAATTTCAAAAAACATTATGCATGGACCTTGTGTTCATGTCTATTAGATGATGTGTGGATATGGTTTTAATGTTCACAAGTTCATGTGAGGGAATTATTTCTTGTTCTTAATGTATTGAGTGAACCAATTTAAATTTAAAAGTTTTCACAATGTATGTCATTTTGTTTATACTAGATTCAGATATTTCTGTCGAACTATCATGTCTTATGTTTTTTGAATCCATTATTATTCATGTATTTTGAAATACCATTCTTTATTCCATGATAGACTATTTTGATTATTTATTTGCAAAATATAGTGTGAAAATTTATGTCTCATGTTATACTTCTATCTCCATTAAATACCTTTTCTGATCATATGATATCAATCTTTATTTTTTTTATTTTCTGTAGGATTTGATGAATTATTTAATGTATGTAATTTATAATAACTGTCTTAGTTATAGAGAACTGAGTGGGAGATAATGTGGATTATTTATGAACAAGTTAACTATTCATTCATGTTTCTAAAAATACTAAACCTTTTATATTTGAGGAATGTATTATAATGTTTTTTAATGGATATTCATATAAAAAGATGAAATTTATTTTCAACACATGTTTTGAAAACTATAGTTTGTGTCAAAACATGGTTTAGCTATCCATTGGAAGCTGGGATGAGAAAACATTATTGAAAACCATGGGAATAAGTGTATGTTATGGAAAACATCATAATGTTTTTTAATGAATATGAACGTACTAGATGAGACCTAAGGTGTACCATATTGAAAATAAGGAATATTTATTTAGAAATTCCTATAAATTATATTCATGATTTTTTTTATTTACTATTATGGTTATTTTTTCTCACAATATAATGTTATTAGATATTCAATGGTTGGACCAGACGGGAATTCTGTTAACTATGAGTAAGATATAAAATAACGTG
This sequence comes from Viscum album, assembly GCA_963277665.1. NCBI lineage: Eukaryota > Viridiplantae > Streptophyta > Magnoliopsida > Santalales > Viscaceae > Viscum > Viscum album. The sequence goes on from OY728160.1 coordinate 854,756,768, forward strand.
ATTATGGGGAACCATATGGAATGATGAAGGGAGTGAAAGAGATTGTGATCATTACCTATTAGTTATATTGATATGTTATTAAAAAAATTCCCTAAGTAACTATAAGACTTAACAATGAAGATTTGGATAGAGTTTGATAATAAATTGGGTGGGGGAGACCATAGAAGAAGGGTGGATCAATTTACTTCAAGTTTGGAATTTATAAGGAGACACCCTAGATATTGTCACACTAGAACATAAAAATTATTTATTTGTGGGATGAATTACATAATGAAATAAGCTTCTTTAGAAAAATGATAACTTTTTGTGGGAAATAAAGTACATACTAAGTTACCATTTGTATTTCCATATATCATGTGTGGGTAATGTGGATGCAATCTGTACTAATTCCACATTACAAGGATAAACGTGTACTATATGTAAATTCATATGAATTGAAATGATTAATGTTTTTATATATTAGGATATGTGAATTCAATTTTAGATATTTTATGTTAATTACATTTCTTATATGGGGACTATGAAACATATAAGGATTGTTACAATGTATTATTTGACAAAAAATCATTATATGGGATAAAGAGATGATTGACAGTGATGGAATAATATTTGTGATCATTTTATTTAATTTTTTATGAAATTGTGATTTTTTTCATCGTTGATTATGCTTATTCCATTTTTGGATTTATAAAATACAATCAACAAATTGTGAATTTATTTGAGGAATATGGATTGTTTTAATTTCAAAAACACTATATGTTTTTATGTGAAGTTAGTATAAGAGTTTGGGATTCCATAATGTGTTTATATATTTAAGATTGATCATAATTTTAAATGCATCAAATACCCATATTTAATGATTTATGTGATGGTATTTTCATTTGACTGGAAACATTTTCTAGATTATATAAAGAATAAACTATTGTTTTTTAAATAATACATTGGGTTGGTATATAATTTTATTGAATGTTAATTACGGTCTATTGTAAAATTAGATAGATATATATATATAATAATGAATGTTGAAAATTGATTCATTTCAAAGGGGATATATTATGCGATATTTATGGTTAAGATAATCATTATCTTTCAATTTAGTTTCTAAATTCGATTCATTATATTATGGATGGGGTTAACTACATTATATGGTTATATGAATATTTATAATGGTAGTTAGTGATATTATTGGAGACTTTTTATTGGGTTTAGGTATATGTAACAATTATTTTTAAGAAATTATTCATCATGAAAGATTAATTGGGAAGAATAAAGTCAAAATTATTTGGTATGTAAGATAAAAGGTATGATATGTCCTTTAAAGATAGAAAAAAAATTTATGTTGAGTTTATTGAGGTTATTTAGTATATAGGTTTATCTATGAAATTATCTAAATAGATCCTTTTTATTTATTCACTGGAATTTTGGAGTTAAATATATTATTCCAGGATCAATTAATTTTTGAAATTTTCATGCCTTATACAGACCATTTTTTATTTTAGTTAATGTCTAAGGAAATTACTAATGTCTACATTTTCTTTTGTTTAATTATATGATCTATTATATGTTGATTATCATGATTCAAGCATGAATAATTTATGTTTAATACTCATAGTTTTGTGAAACAAATTGTATTTTGGTGTAAATTGATTAAAGTATGAAATATTACATTTCATATATTTATATTTAATTATGTCCTTAGTATAGATGGTAATGAAATTATTCAGTGGTAGGAATATGGTTTGGGAAAAAATTCTTATTACCTTCAATTCTATTTAATTGTTGACCTTTTCACCAATAAATGATTTATGGGTTTTTGTCATTAACATTATCCAGACAATGTTCTCTATCACTCTATTCAATTCCTTGACTACTAGTTTTCTCCTCCAGTTTTATATTTTCACTCCCCACTAATTTTTTCCTATATGTATACCTAGTTCTTCATTATTTTACATAACCTCTATATTTCCCTTCCCCCTTTTATAGAGGGATATTTATTAACCCTCTTTATGACATGACTTTTCTATAAATGAACATTAACATATTAAACCATGGTAATTGAGAACTTTGAAAATTGTGGGGGGATTTCTTTTTAATGGGACTGGAAATGTAACACCATCATATATTAATAATAACATTATGTTCCATATAATATGTGACGTGGAACACTATTCCTAAAGTACGATAAAATATTATTATTTAATTATGATTGTCATAAACTAGCCACTGGATATGAAAGTATGAATAAGAATAAATAAATTGTGAGAAATATATAATTATAAAAATCAATACATATTTATTTATTAACACTTATAAATATAAAATTAATTTATAATAAAGTGATTTTGTGCATCATACATACGTTTTCTTAAAAAATTATTTCTCTTTATTTGAAATTAAAAAAAATTAATTTCATTAACATTTAAATGTTTTAAATTAAAAATGATATAAATTTTAAATTTTTCTTTATAAAATATTCTTCTGATGAATTTTTTATAATTTTCAGAATACTTTTATTTTTAATAGAATGGTGAAAAATATAGGTTTTTATTGAAAATTGTATTTTATATTTAGGTATTTATAAATCGAATTATATTTTGAACTAATTTTAAAATTTTATTTACTCATTTTGATTATGAAAATTACATATATATTCTTTGTCATGAATTTTATACATTAATTTGATAAAAAAAATTAATGTTAAAAAAGAATATTTTTTGTAAAACACTTCTTAGTTTTTTTATTTGTATGATAAATTAATTTTTTTGACTTATAAGAATTTAATTATTAAAAATAGGTGACAATTTTTGAATCATGAGCATAAAATTTGGCCAAAGGTTACTAGTTATTTTTTCAATATGAATAGTGACCTTAGTAAATTTATATTGCAACTATATAGTTAAACGAGTTAATTTGGGTAAAAACTAAAAGTTATTGTCACTATTATTTGAATTAATTACTATTGAATGATGTATTGTAATCCATTTCACCGTATTCTCTTGAATTTTAGGTTTAAGAGAAATAGTTTAATGAAAATGACTGAGATGTTATTTAATGTTAAGAAATTTTCAAAATGTAACACTCTTACTTTTAATTTTCAAATGTGTGTAAACAAATAATAAAAAATATCTAAGAATTAATATAATTTTTTATTTTAAAAATAATGAAATTATATTTAAAAATTAAATGTAATTCAAATTTTTAGTAACTATTTTTTTACCTTAAATGATTATACAAAATTGTAAAATTATTTCATTAACATATGAAGGAATATAATAAATGAGTGAAAAAATATTAAAAGTAATTTAAATTAAGTGATTTATAGATTCTAAAAAAAATTAGATTGATATAAATTATTAGTTTTCTTTAAATAGATTATAGCATACTTTCACGCATTTCTTTTTGACATTAATATAAAATGAAAGGCATATTTTTAAAATTGACTTTATTTATATTTTATCAAAATAATATTTTATTTATGTTTTTTATAATAATAAAAATATTTCAATCGGACATGGAGGATAATAATTTGTCTACAATTTCATCCTATCACATTTATTATACTAGTTTCTCCTTATATGTATCACTACAACACTCTAAGAGTGAAAAATATGTTATTGTGGTTGTGGTTACAAATGGTTAAATAAGTGGTTAAACCAAATGATATATTTTGAAACACCGCATAAAACTATATAAAATTTAATTTCCAATGAAATTTAAAACCATTCTACTATATCATTGATCCCTTGTCCATGTGTCAACTCAATAAGTTTCTAGAGTAATTTAAGGGGAAATTTCAGGTAATTTTTTTAATTATGTATATTTTATGGAAGATTTGGATTGGGGGTGTGTTTGGGTGAATTCTAAGAAAAATTTTCAGAAAAGAGTTTGTGCACATTTGGCGCCCAGTTTGTACATATTGTATAACTTCTTAGTAAAAATTATTAAATACTAGGTCTTTGAAAAAGTGTCTTTAGCATGATTAAAGTATATTTTGAGAGGTCGTGCGAGAGATTAATGTCATGTTCCCCATGAATTTGAGGCTAATGCATGGTTAGCACATGGTTTATCAAACCGTGTGACTAAACTATCTGTGGGACAACTCTGAGATCCAAAAATTGTGGATCATATTCATTTTCAAACTTTAATGACTTATTTTACCTTCTATATGAATCCCTAACTCTGGATTTTACTTTCCTAAGGGTAAAGGAATGTTCAATCGTCGACCTAGAAGGATTCCATGACCTTTTAAACATCATTTTTCATGATTTAAATCCCTTATTAAAGATCCTATTTTTTCTCGGTAAGTGGATTTCATCCCAATCCATCACCTGTTATTTGTTCAATATTTCCTTAATCATATCATGTATCATATCTTATTTTTCCATGGATCTAAAACAATGTGGGGTGATCTATATCAAGTATTGTGGATATATATCTTGATTTATGAATTCTTCATATCTTTGATCTTGATTTTAGTTTAAGTATTTAGATTTGGAACTCATATCAATGTAATTTTGCTACTTGGATCTTGGGGATTTACATTGGGAAAACATATGTAAAATAATCAACGTACTTGGTATAAATCTAATTCCTATATTTGGTGATTTGATATGTATCTGAAAGATTGATGAACTTTTAGCTTCTTTTAGAAATTTATTTTCCTTTATTTAGGTTAATTATATTGATCAATTGAGTTAATGAATTTTTTTAAAATGTGAGATTAACTGGAGAATTAATCATGAGATTAAGGGGCTACCAAATTTGATAATTAATTTGAAGAAAATTAGTTATAATAGATAGGGTTGGTAATATTGATAATTAATTTATAAATTAATTATCAGATGTTGAATTGGATAACTTGACATGATTACTTATGTCTTAATTATCTACTTTAATATTATGATCTAGATAATTAGTTATGGGATTAATTATGAATATTGAGATTTATAATGAGATAATTAATTCTGGAAAAATTAATTTTGGGTGATGAGTTCTTGTGTTGGTAAATTAATTAATTAATTAATTAATAGGACTCAGGCATTTAGATAATTTTTTTGTTAGCTAATGGTTTTGATGTATTTAACTAATTTTCGAATTAGGAAGGCAATTGATGTGGATAATAAATTTATTAATTAATTATGTGCTTCTGAATGGGAACATGTCCATTCAAAATTGTGAAGTAAAATATGGTAACATGGTCATCATACTTATGAGTAAAGAGAATGGGAACATAGTCATTCTAAATTGAGAGGTATACATGGTAACATGGTCATTATACTTATGAGTAAAATAATGGGAAAATGGTCATTCTATTGAGGAGTAATCATGGTAACATGGATATCTTACATAAATTTTTTACATTTGTAACTTTAGTAGTGTGGATTATAATTATGAAATTTATTAATTGAATGAATGACACTCTATGTTATGTCCTCACACTAGAATATTCAAACACAGAAATGGGTTTAATCCGGTAATGAGATATCATAGCACCATGTAATACATTGATATTCTGATAGAATTAGGTATTATAAAATGGTATTACCTATGGAACACTTCATGTTCTGGTATGAGATATTGTATCTATTGACGCACATGTATCCTTGGAAACCCTAGAGTTAATATAGTTAGATAAGGATAAATGAAAATTTGATAAACTATTTATTATTTAATTTTACTTATTTCATTACACAACAACATGCACTATTATTTGACTGGAATTTTTTTAGACACCATTGATGGTGGACTATTGAGTTTTACTCACACCCTATTTGAAATGCATGATCGGTACTTGAATAAACTATATTTTTGTAGGATTGGAAAAGGGAAAAGGCCATAGGATAAGTGGTCGATTGGGGATGGAGCTAGGAAGAGGGAACTGGGCAAGGTTTGTAACCTGATTGGGGATTCTTAGTGTCTTTATTTTCAATTTCATTATAGAAACATGACACTTATATTTTTATTTTCATGTTTTCCCTTTTAGTTGAGCATTGTTTCCCTATTTGGATATCCTGTGACATGAGTATTTTTCTAGTTATATATAAGTTTCCACTTTTGTTTATTTATTTTTGTCGGTGTTTTAATATGATAAATGAGGGTATAGTATCCCCATGCATGGATTACCAAACACTCATTACTAGTTTGCGACCTCTAGTTTATGGGGATACACTCTTGAAATCATGTGGATAATCAGATCATGGCATCATCTCGTGGCACCCGAGTTGGTACATTACAAAGTGGTTTAAGAGGTCTAGTTTTTTTTCTTCATATTTTTTCTTACTATTTTGGGGATAGTAGAAATGTGACTAGGAAGATTCAGGTCTTGTTAATGAGCTCGTGCATGGTAGTTTAAACCCATGTATGGAAGAAACCCCAAGTACACTAGGTGGGATTTTTGTTACTGTTGTTTGACGTTACAATTGAATATTATTTTACGTTGGGTTATTCACTTGTGGCATGATGTGATTATTTTTCTAAGATTTTGTTTGACTATTGATTTTTTTCTCACAATATCACAAGAGAGGAGTCTACATGTATCATTTTAGGCACTCAAGGTTATTTTGACATGCATCATTTTAGGCACGTACAAAAAAACAGGTTATGGGTATGTGGTTGAACTTGAACTATTTTCATTTTTTATGAGATTAAAATGAAAAATGGTTCCTAACATTAATTGAAAAAGGTTACAAAAATGATGTTAAATTAGAATAATTAGGTTTCTAAATAACCAACCTGATTATGTTATTGTGTTCACCTAATTAACCAAAACCTAGGAGTATGATGGTTAAGGTTACTAACAGCACCTCCATTTTGACTGTGTGGAAAGGTGGGAGAAAAAGGCATATTGTGTTTATTTTCTACTTATGTAAATGTTATAATCTTTTTTATGATACTTGAAACATATGTTTATTTTTTTTGGGAGTATTCCTCCATGACTATTGTTTAGTGGATGGTTGAGGGGTGTTCCTATGAATGTTCATCAAGTTAGGGAACTTGAGGCACCAATCATGATAGAAGAAGATGAAGGGGAGTATTTTTGAGAGAAATTCACTCTCTTTATGCAATTCATGTAAAGATACCAAGGGAAAGTTAGGAAAAGTGTGTCTTAGTTGTTAAGGGTGTTTTAGTTACAATGCCCTCTAGAGATTATGAGACAATAGAAATCTATTGAGTTCGAAAATTTGACATAGGGGAGCATGTCAGGGATGGACTATGCTAGATGTTACACATATCTACAATGATTTTATCCAATGTTAGCAAGAGATGACATAGCTACAGTGAAATATTTTTAGTAATGACTTATATGTGAGATTATGTCCCAGGACAATATCTCCTGGATGAAAAAAATTTCAGATGCCTTGGACCATGCTCTCATAGTTGAAGGGAACATGAGAGAGGCTTCCAATGCTATATAGATAGTTGTTACTGGATGACAAGGAGGTGAGACATCCAAGAGAATGAAACACCATTATGATAACATTAACCAATGTAGTGGGAAGTATAGTATGCATAAAAGAGGATCAGTTGGACAGGACCTAACAGGGGTGATCAGTCACTAGTTTGGTAGGTCGGGACACCATCATCAATATTGTTCTCAACCACAGAAGTCTGTAAATCATTTGCTAAGATGGTACATCTACATAAAATATGTAGGATGCATCGATAGACTAGCACTGAAGGAGGAAATTGATAGAGATGGAGTATAGGAAGAGGATCTTCTACACTAAATTGGGTAGGAAGTTAGAGTTATACTGTCTGAGGTGGTAGAGGTAGTATACATTGTTCTTTTGGGAAGGAGCGCCTACATCAGAAGAGTGCTACTACTTAGGGTATTTAGACAACATCATTAGGAAAAGGGGAATCATCATTACATGAAGTACAACCTACACTTGTGGATAGTGAGTCCAGACCATCAACAGTTCTATTTACTATTTCAGTAGCTATTACTTTGACTAGTGCCTTGTTGGATACTTGTGAATCTCATACCTTTATATCTGAAAATTTTGTTGAGGGTTTGAGCCTAACAGTGTATTTTCTAAGTGGGGTAATGAAAATAGATACACCATTGAGAGTGTGGTCTAGATAAATCTTTCTATGAAAGAAACGTTCACCAGAGATTGGGTAATATCATTTTTTTATGGGATCTCTATGTTCTTGATATGATGGGATTCAACTTGATTAGAGGGATGGATTAGCTAGTATCCTACCAATCCCGAATCAACTGTTATCATAGGAGAGTGAAATTAGGGTCTCTTAAGGGTGAACAGTATATTCATCGTGGAGAGTGGGATATCCAGGCAGGCTGAGTAGGGCCAATTACATAGCAACTAGGAGATTTCACAACCCATGTTGTTAGCCTTTCGATGGATTATTTGGGTTTTAGTCAAGATGTCCTTTCACTACTAGTGTAACTATTTTGAGATATCTTTTTTGAACACTTCCCAGTGCTATCATCTAAGAGAGATGTGGAATTCACTATTTAGCTCATATCATGGGATGATCTAGTATCTATTCCACCATACATAATGGCACTGACTGAGCTTTAATAGAGTACGACTCAGTTAGAAGATTTTGAGGATAAGAGATTTATCAGTCCAAGTATTTCTCCTTGGGGATCACCTATTTTTTTCACAAAGAAGGCAGACAGAAGTTTATGATTATGTTTCAATTACCATAAGTTCAAAAAATTTAATCTGAAGAACCGATATCCTCTTCCATGTATTGATGATCTGTTTTACTAGTTTAAAGGAGATTGTGTGTCCTAAAGATCAATTTGAGGTTAGGGTAGCATTTGTTGAGAGTATGAACATATAATATACAAAGGATGGATTTCAGAATCATGTATGGCCTTTATAAGTTTTATTAATGCCTTTTGGGTTAAAAATGCATCATAAGTGGCTATGGATTTGATAAACAGAATCATTCAACTGTATCTAGATCAGTTCATGGTAATGTTTGTGGATGAAATTTTGGTTCACTCCAAGACTCCTGACAATAATGAGAACCATCTTAACATCATCCTGGATATACTAAGAGATCATAAATTATACAAAAGGATATCTAAATATCAGTCTTGGATTGACAAGTTATTCTTCTTAGAGAACATCATCTCGGAGGATGGTGTGTCAGTGGACCCAGAGAAGGTTCAGGTTTTGGTTTCATGGGAGCATCCTAAGAATTGTTTTGATATATGAATATTCCTGGGATTAACTGGATATTACAAAGGATTCATCCATGACTTTTCCCATTTTCTAGTGCTACTTTCAGTCTTGACCATAAAGGGACTAAACTGTAAATAGTCAAAGGATTGTGAGAAAAAATTTCAAGATTTGAAGAATCCCATAACATCATCACCATTTTTGATCCTACATGAGATAGGTGTGGGGTATACAATTTATTGTGATGCTTCTAGGATCAGAAAAGGAGATATGCTAATGCAGGGAGATTGATTTGTGGCATATGGGTCTCTCCCACTATGGTCTCCTGAACATAATTACTCTATGCATGACTTCGAGTTGACAGAAGTGGTTTATGATCTTATGTTGTTGGTGACACTATCTTTTGGGAGAAAATATTATAGTCTATACAGATCACAAGAGAATTACTATATATTTTTACATCATGATTTGAATATTTTCCAACAAAGATGAGTTGATTATATGAAGTATTTTTTTCAACTTGGATATATGACCTAGAAGGAAAATAGTGTGATTGATTTCTTGATAATGAAAATTCAAACTCAGGTGGTTCAGGAGTCCAGTGAAGTGTCGAAGATGATGACCTTACTGGATGAAATGAATTTGGGGGTTCAGGAGGGTTAGGTGAAAATGACTCTAGTTTTAGTTGTAGTGGAGTCTACATTTTTGAGATGGATTTAGGATAAAAAAGTATGAGGATCCATAGTGCTTAGCCTTTAGGTAATTATTTGATGGTGAGGATACATATTCAGATAGGTTGATAGATGAGGATAAGATCATTTATGTGAGGAATCTAGTTGTTGTTCTTATGAGTGTGCGAGAGGAGATCAAGTGATAATTTCATTCCTTGAAATGGGAGGTACATCCAGGTGTAACCAAAATGTATTAACAGCTACAATGACTATTTTGGTGTCAAGGCCTAAAAAGAGAGACACGAGGTTTTTTGACAAGAGGCTTCACCTGTTAGTAGGTGAAGGAAAAGAATCAATGACCTAGAGGTTTATTAAATCCATCGTCTATTATGAAATGGAAGTGGGATGACAAGAACGAGGATTTTGTGGTGGGTCCCCTAAATTCTCTTAAAAATAATGAATCTATTTTGGTCACTGTGGATCAAATGCCTATGGTTGCACATTTCCCACCTATAAGGGAAACATTATAGTAGAATAGTTGGGAGAATTGTACATTCAAGAGATAGTCTATCTTTATGGAATTCCATAGACTATAGTTTAAAATCATGATTCACACTTTACAACATCCTTCGGGTAGGGCTTTTAGAAATCACTTGGAACACAAGTATTATTGAGTATGTCTTTCTACCCATAGATAAATGGGTAGTCAAAACGTACCATAAAGGTTCACGAGGATATGCTATATTCTTGTGTGCTTGAAATCGGTGGATCTTGGGTAAATCACTTGGAATTAGTGGAGTTCACCAACAATAATATCTTTTAGGAAACTATACACATGGAACCATATAAACATATTTATGTTAGGCTATGTAGATCCTTATTATTCTAGATAGAGGCTGGTGAGTAAATGTTATTGGGATTGAGACTCATTCAAGAGACATCGTAGTATGTACAGTTGATTCAAAAACATATGGAAATGACTCAGAGTATAAATATGTCATATGATGATAGATAGAGATGACTGCTATAGTTTACAGAGGGTGACCCTGTATTGATTCAGGTGTCAAATATGTTGGGTCACCATAGGATATGGGGGATGGGTAAGTTGGCACCCAGGTTTGATAGACTGTTTGAGATAGTGGAGAAAATCGGGCTGTTGGCATACTAATTAGATCTTCTATAGAGACACAATGATATTCATGATGTTTTCCATGTATCAAAACTTTGGTGGTATCACCCCGGCCCTTCTCATGTGATCGAGATAGATGAGGTTCACCTTTAGTTATATGTGTCATTTGAGAAGAATCTAATACGTGTGTTGGATCACAGGGAGAATATGTTACGATAAAAGAATATGCTGATAGTTTGTGTGTTATGGAAACATGGACGTGTGCAATATTAAACATGGGAAAATAATGAAGATAAGAGGGCTCAATGATCTGATATTGTTTTCTCAGAATCGTAGAGATTTTTAGGAGTACGTCTTGAGGACGAGCTATTATAAGTTGGTGAGATTTTATGATCCAAACCATTTTTTGAGTTATTTCAGGCACATTTTCTGGTAATTTTTGTTGTTAAATAAGTACCTTTTATTATAAAGATTTGATCTTTAGAATGAGATAATTATTTTGGGAAATTAATTATGGGATATGATTTGTGGTGTTTGTTAATAAATTAATAAATTAATTAATGGGTTTTAGGCATTTAGATAATTATTGTGTTAACTAATGGTTATTATATATTTATCTAATTATTGAATTGGTAAGGGAATTGTTGTGGATGATTAATTTATGAATTAAGTATGTGTTTATGGGGAACATGTCCATTCTATATTGAGAAGTAAAAATGGAAACATGGCCACCATACTTATAAGTAAATAAAATGAGAGCATGATCATTCTAAATTTAGTGGTATACATGGTGACATGGTCATTTTACTTATGAGTAAAGAGACTGGGTACGTGGTCATCCAATTGAGGAGTAATCACGGAAACATGGTCATATTACTTATGTTTATGATATTGGTATCTTTATAAATATGGATTATAATTGTGAAATTACTGAATGGAAATAATGAAACTCTGAGTTATGGCCCCACAAGAGAATATTCAATCTACAACACAAGTTGAATCAGGTACTAAGATATCATAACACCTTTGAATACATGGAGCTTTGGAAAGAAGCATGTATTAAGATCTAGTATTACCTATGGAACAATTTGGGCTCCAGTATGAGATGAAGTTAGTATTGTGGTACATGTATCCTTGGTAACCCAAGAGTTAATGTAGGAAAATAAGGATAAATGAAAATGTGATAAACTTTTTATTATTGCATTGTAATTATTTCCTTATAGAACTACAAGCACTATATTTTGACTAAAATTTTTTTAGACATTGTTGGTAGTGTCCTATTGAGTTATACTCACACACTGTTTGGGCTGACTGATCGGTACCTAAATAGATTATAATGTTGAATGATTGGATGAGGGAAATTACCCTTGGATAGGTGGCTAATTTTGAACGGATCTTGGAGGAGGTAACCATACATGGATTAGAACCTGATTGGGGAGTCTTAGTGCCTTTATTTTCAATTGAATTATAGGCAGTTTACACTTATATTGGTATACTATGTATTCCGTTTCAGTTTAATATTGTTCTAACATTTGGTTATCTTGTGAAATGATTATTTTTCTGGTTATATATATGATTTCAAATTTGTTTATTTATTTCTACTTGCATTTTACTCTGATAAATGAGGTCATAGTCTCTACATGAATGTCTAAACAGACCCTCAGTGCTAGTCGATAGCCTCTAGCATACATAGAGTTCAACTAGAGGTTATTTGGAAAACCATCTCAGGGAACTTCCATGTGGCACCTAGGTTGGGACATTACACCATATGTATGAATTTATCTATATAATTATGTTATTATATTATTATTTGTTAGATATTTTGAAAGTATCCCCACCTCAATTTTAAAAGTGTACCCCCACCTTTTTCTTCATTAAAAAAATTGGACTATATATCATAACAAAAAACTGAAAAATTCTGTTATACACTCCCATAGATACAATCAATAGGTTATATTATTCCCAAAATACTAAAACTAGTTCCATTAAGATAAGATCTATCAGACTAGTCTCAATGAATATGTATTCAACTTAACTGATTATTTTGTTTTTTTATTTCACATTATATCATTTTAATTTGACAGATTATTAATAAAAAATACCCTTAATATCTTAAATATAGTGAAATTTGAAAATTCATATGAATCTACATATATTAACCCTGTATCCAAAAAATGGTAAGTGAAAGTATAACTTTTGCGTTCGTAGTTCTTACCATATCCATGTAGCGATACAATTCATTTTTCTCAACCATCTTTCATGGATGGTTATTATAATTGTTTAAATGTTTATTTATGATATTATTGAAATATTTATTGTTAGTTAATTGTAATATAATATATATATTCTTACCATATGGTCCATTTTAACATGATAATGACACTCATGTGTGTGTTGGAGCAGCACATCCACGAAGAGATGCGAATAATGTTTCATTTCCTTTTTACATGGATGTTAATATGTATTGATTAAAGGAATATATATATTATATATATATGATATTTTCATTATTATTTAAAGTTGAATTATTATTTTTTATTTATTTTTAACCATTGAAATATGAAATCATCATTCATGTGAATGTATGACCTACCATCCCCATGAACAATGTAATTCATTTTTATATTTTTAACTTTTGTAAATGATTATAATTATACTTATAAGGGATATATATTATTTTTATACCATGATTGAAATTATGAAAATTATTTAACCTTGAATAAATAACATGGACTAGATATACTGAACTAAAATTTAAATGATGAATGAAGTAGTTATCAGGAAGAAACAAGAATTATAATAAGGAATTATTAATAAAATCATGATTAAATGTTATATTGGTTTCATATATGATATTAAAATTATCAATATTACTATTTTATATATGTTTATAAAATTTAAATTTATTATAAAGGAAGCTGGATCACTTTCGATGTATGTCAAAATCAAGGTAATGGATTTTCATCTCAAATTTCCACCTTTGGGACATAAGTTTTGTTTTGCACCAATCTCCCATTATGAGAAGTTTATAAACCACCATAAAATTTCTCATCTTGAATTTCTTTATTTTTATTATATTTTTAGTTTCATTAGATTTTATTCTTTCAAGGGGCTTAGGATTCAAAAGTTACCAATGCTCTAAGGTTTTTTATGTTTGAATATCATTTTATTTGAATTGTTTAGGACTATGTCTTTGATGAAGAAATATTATGATATAACTCTCAATAATCAAATTTTATTTATTCTCCAATATATATTTATTAATAATACATTTTTTATAATAATTTTCTTCACATTATTGTCTTAGGAATCAAAAATAATTCTTTTACGGAAAACATTATTTATTAATCTCTTCAATCAGAAATGAATTCTCTTCCATGTGCATATTTTCTAAAAATGGTTTCATGAATATTTTAATATTATCTAAATATTGATTAAAATAATTTTTAACAATGTTTTATTTTTTACAAAATGGATTAAATTTTGTTTTTTTATCATTTTTGGAAAAGGGTACTTTTTGATTTTTCTACAAAAGATTGATAGGAATATATTTTTTAATATATACAACGTGAATATAATTTCCCTCCATCATGGCCACTCAATGGCTTTAATATCACATTAATAATTTTTTATGTTAGTTATAATAAAAATATTCTTTTATTAATATTTTTTCAAATTTTATATATTTCAAATGAGTGATTTCAAAGAGATATTGATATTTTCCCCATGAAATGTTTCCACTATTATTTTAAATACATTTTTAAACTAGGAAAACATTTGTGGATGGTATATAAGATTAAATATGGATATTATCATATGATATAATCCTTATTATTCCTTTATTTTAGTTTTTATGATGAAAAAAATATATTCTTGAACCCATACTATTTCCATTGGTTGTGCTATGATAAATTTATTAAGTGTTTATAAAAATATTTTTTTCGTGACTTATATTATGATTAAATGTGTATTAAACCCATTTTTTTCTAATGGGTTATGATATGATGAATACATTATAATTATTTAGAAAATATTTGTCTGATATACTTTATGTGATGGTTGGGACTGGAATTATATAACCCATCAATGCATTGGGAAGAGATGGACAGATCATGAGGTAAATATGTGATGTGTAATCCTGATTTTAGGTTCTCAATTTCATGTGGTGACATGGTTTTTATGTCTATAAGATTTTTCATTGAAAATTCTTTCATTTACATATTCTTAGGTGTGGGTATAGACTTCATGTCAAAAAGACAATGAATAGATGTAGTTTTCACATCCATATGTTTACGAGAGGCCCCTGTTTTGTATCCTTAAAAATGAATTGATGAGGATTTATTTAAACACATTTACAATGTTATATTTATTTCTTTGAAATATTAATATATCTAAATTATTCTCTTAGGGATCATGTTCTTTGACTCCTTTATGATTTATTTCATGTGAACAGTTGTGTCTTGTTACATGATAAGAGATTTTTCTATTTTATATGCAGGGTACGGTTATAAAATGTTATGATCTAGTTCTCATACCATTAACCTCATATTTTATTTATATATCCATTTAATAATTCTAATATGTATCTAAACTCGCCATTTATTATTTTTTCACTATGATGTGAAAAAAAATTATGATATGTCTAAGAGGGGTTCTAATTATGAATGAATAAGTGGGAGAGGTTTTCTATCCTTTAAAAAACTTTTTTTATGTCCCTAATATTCCAAATGCAATAAAACATTTATTGTGCTTTCATGTATCGTAATGTTACATATTTAATATTCATTTAAATTATTTAATAACTATTTATGAAATGTCTAGGTCACTATCTTATTTTATAATGTTTTTACAAGAATATAAAATGCAATTTTGTTTTTCATTACTTATAATAAAGTGATAGAAGTCAGTATTTCATGACTTAATATAAAATTTATTTTAACTAGAACATATTTATTTTAAAATTTATAGGGAATATTATTTTTAAAATTTTAATGATTCCAAAAAACTGTTTCCAGGTTATTATTTTAATTCAATCCAAATCAGTTGAATTTTATGAAATATGTATAATGTGATATGTGATTATGTATACTCATGAATTGGAAAAAATAAATTGTTTTCAAAATTGTATTAATATACATTTTCTCTATTAATTATTTTTTTCATCTATACAGTGCTTAATTACTGAGCTTAATTTTCCTCACACCATATATACACTACTTATTATATTCATCATTTATGATTTTATTTTAGGTGGTGTGGATGTTGTTTTCCATTTTATTGGGTGTGGGTTCTGCATGATAGTTTTCTTGTGAGGTAGAGAGTAACAGTGGGTCACATGGAGAATATGGGAATTTGTTTCATTTTGTGTTTCCTATGGATTATAGGTGTGTGAACAATCTCATTATCATTTATTCCTCGATGTTATTGATTTTTATTGATTTTTATTTCTTTTTCTTACGTATGCAGTGTTTACTTATTAGGGAATGAGTTTGTATTTGTATCCTTCTACAAATTCTGTTTACTATAGTGTAGTTATTATATCTGGATATGTATATTTTATCAAGGATTATATCATTTACAATGATCATGTTTTGAGACCCTGGTACTGGTTTTCAGGCTATGGTGATTGGGAACATCATTCTGGAATATCATAGACTCGCTTGATGGTTTAAGATATATATGTTTCAGTATGGCTTAGGACATATCTCCAATAATAATGTGGAACATGACTAAGAAATTGTGACTTGTACACTTGATATTAATTAAATAGTAGAAAATATATTATATTATTGTTATTCCATGCATTCTATTATATCAATAAATTTATGTGGAATAATTTAAATATCACAACACAAAATATAGGTTAAAGTAATGGTGAAATAATTGAGTGGTCAAATGACAACATCTCTAGGATATTTCTCCCCCAAAGACAATTTTTGTGTTCTGGACCTCCCCAAAAACCTATTGTACTCACTTAAGTGGAATTTGATTCTATATTATGAGTATATATTTTTCATTAAATGGATATCATGTCAAATATATGGAAAATGAAACATCATTCAATATAATGAACATTAATGAAATTATCTGGAAGTAAACAGAATATTATAAATATTTTTAAGAAAATACCCCTATTGTGTAGGTCATCATTCCTAGTGATGAATGCGTATATATCCTAAATGATGAATGTAATGGATAGGATAATCATTTATGATGTTCTTATTTTGAGGAAAAATGATAATTAATTCCCTAGTGATTTTTTATTATACCCACTAATAGAGTAGTTGTGTTCTCAATTAATCTTATATCTGATGTGTGGAACATATCAAAGAGACTATATTGAATATCTCGTGTTCAATTGTAAGAAAAGGGTAAACTTGAATATACTCCCAACAATAGTTTCACATTACCATGTCATTCACTATGGGGAATTCTAGTCATATTTATTAATAATATGTATGGGTCAATTTGTCTATTCATTAATTATCATGATGTAAAAGAATATGATAAAGAAAAAATTTCATATACCAGATATTGATGGGGAATTTGATCATCTACATGGGTCCTAATAAATCATGAAAGTGGATCATATGTTGGTATATATTAAATTGATGTTGAATAAAAATTAAATACCTATTATTTTCTTTTATACAAGGTACAATGATATTGAGTTAATTGTAATGGAATTTACACTAAAAAATAATCAAATAATTTTATAGACATGATAAGTATAGTATATAGAGATTAACATGAAAAATTTATGGTATTTTTTATAGATGATAATATCATATAATTTATAATTAGGTAGGAATATAATTATATTTTTTACTATACTAATGAAATTGATAAAAGTAAATTTATAAGAATTGTATATTAAATTATTGTTTTGTGGGGATAAAGAAACAATCTTGAGGAATAGTTTTACCAATAAAGTGGTATATATATGAATCCAATTGAAAAAATGTGATTATGATATAATCGATATTATTAAATATACTATTTCTATAGATTGGATGAGTACTATAGATGAATTTTTATTAACACCTAAAAATTAACAAACCCACTGACCAAGATGACTTTAAAGGGGGTAATTTTTTCATATACCAATAAATACTAAGAGATATTTAAGAATATTAATAATGGACTAGTCATTACACTTATTCTCACAGTATCCTCAATTAGAAAATATTTTTGATCTATAGATATTATTTAATGAAGGTCCTTGGTTGTGTTATAATATATTTTTATAAAGTGACAGCCTATGACACTTAATTATTAATGGCCCATGATAAGAAAAATCCTATGTGAGTTCTCAATTTTGGCTACTGAAATCTTCAAAAAGATGATATAGATGAGTTATCTAAATGGAGAGACGTTTGCAATATATAAAAATAGTAATAGCCTCCAAAATATATTCACATATATAGATTTTAATATACACCAATGAAGGGGGTAAGAGTTAGCCAATGATTTTGACTACACAATCAATTACCATCATAGAAAGACAAATAATGGGGTTGATGATCCACATATAAATGACTAAAAACCTATATACATAATGAGAATTTGTAAAAGTATCAAATATTCTTATATATATAATTTATGGATACAAGAATCATAATTAAACAACCAAATCCAAACCTACTAAATTTATTATTGAACCTTCCATTATTCATTGTATTAATGAGACTCAGAGGGTTGATTCAGAAAAATAGAAAAATTATGGATTCTATATGATGGGATAAATATTTAGAGTTATATATGGAGAAATAATATGTTTTTTGATTTATTAAATGACTATGTATACTATAAAATCATAAGATAAATAAAAATCTATTGACTTATGAAAATTGATTTACATTATCTATACAACGAGAGATAAAAAATTTGTCTTGATATCTTTTAGAGAACTATTCATGAGATAAGACGGAGATGATTATATTTGAACATAAATAAATCTTCTATATATGTTAAAAATTAAAGGGAAAAAGAAATTTTATAAGGGGACATTGCATCCATTACACATAATATTATCAAAATTCTAGAACATCAACATAGATTTTTTTCATTGGACTTCTACTAAAAATAAATTTGAAAATTTCTAAATGGGTTTTAGTGTATAGCCTTAGGAGGACTAATCACATAATAACCATTCAAGAGGACATCCAGAAAAATTATTTTTCTAATATTCATATGAGATATGTGGTGAGGTTGTATGAAACAAAACTATTGATTGTATCTATTTGAGATCAAATTTTCACCTCCTTGTTTGGAAAATTTAATCAAAATTTCTTGAAAATAGTGTTGAACATTTTTATTCCCTATCACCCCATAGAGATAGTAAATATTAAATAACAATATATACCATTTATGATATTTATAGAGACTACTCCATGGAATTTAAAGGATGTTGGGATCAACATATTCCTCCTATTTAGATCTCATTAAACAACAATTTCCACTCAAACATTCTGATGGATCCCTATATATCCATTACTAAGAAGATATTTAGAACAGATATGTGATTAATATTTCAGGACATGAAGTTATAAATGAAAAGGAGTAAATGGGTAAGGAAATTAAAAAACACATCATATCTCTCTCGGGATGACATAGGATATGCAATAATAATCGTTGAGGAGATATGGAGTTTGGGGAAAGAGATTAAGTATTCCTTTATATGTCTCCTTATAATATATTCATGAGTTTTTGGATAAAGTGGAAACTAATTACATGATATATTGTAACAGTCAATATTTTTTTATATTTTAGTGGTATCATATCAAATAATACACACCCAAAACATGTTTTATGTGAATAAAATGTTCCACATATCCCAATTGAGGAAGTACATACATGACTAATCACAATTGAAAAATATTATGGTGGTATAGTTAAAGCATGGAATATCTTATGAATAGTAACCAAAGAAAATCATGTACTATAGTGACATAGTTTTATGTGACAATAAAACTATAGTGATCAATGTTCCTTACAAAAATTATATGTATGACAATGAATTAGTTGAACCCATAGATGAAATCAAACAAATATAACCTAAATTTTTATTCAACTAAATATTTATAGGGAAATTTATTATGGTGGGAATAATTTAATGAATCATACTTTTTTGAATGAAATACACCTTAAGAATTATATGTTAGTCACATTTTTAAATGTAGTATAATATAAAACACACACATCATTAAAAAATAGAAAACACTTTATTATATTTATTTGAAAATTACATTTTTAGAATTTATTTATCTAATAAAATTAAATTATTATAATGGTACATTAAATTCCAAATAAAAAAATGACTAGAAATAATATATTTGGATAATCCTATTTTCATAGAATAAAAAGTAATGTAAAAATAAGACAAAATATTAGTAAACTTTTAAAATTAAAAAATATATAACATTATAGGAACTTGATTGAATGAGAAAGGATTTATATTTTAGGTATTTATTAGCTGTATAAAAAAATACAGGTTTTGGAATATTGATCTACCAGTTGGAATAGTAATTTGACCATTAAAAATATTTTCCTAAATATGGTAATTTTATAACTTCCAATGGAATATTTATATGATTTTTTGGATTCTAATTAAAAATATTAAGAATAAGATATAATATTATAATTAAATAATGTAATAAATATGATAAAATAAATATTATCCGTAAATAATTTATAATAATGATTTTGGTCAACCATATATGTTCTTTATTAAAATATAATTTAATGATAAATATAAAATTTTCAAATTTTAGTTCTTTTATATATTGGATTAATATTAAAATAGATATTTGAATACAAATTATAATTAAATTTTATGAAATTATAATTATTTTTTATAATTTTTAGAAGTTTGGAAATGTCTAAAATAAACATGTTTCAAAAATTAATATTTTTAATATAAAAAATAAGTCTATTATATTTGGATAATTATTTGGATGAAGTGCATGACATTTTATAATTATTAAATCAAAATTAAGAATGGGTCATATATGCATATATATATTTTAAAAATATTTATTTATTTTTTAATTGTACAATATCATAAAATATAGTATTTTGCTTTATATGTAAAATATAGGATTTGTTACATGTGATATGATGTATGATACCTTTATAATGAAACGAATGCACCAATTAATTTATATAGTCACAAGAATCATTCCTATAGAGAGTCCAATGACTTTTATACTAAAAAACACATATATCCTCTTAAAAATAGACCATCATCCATTCATTTATATTCAAATTAAATAAATATTTTAATGAAATGATCAACCAAAATCTCTCCCCGCGACTTTGTCCAATGACCAAGGTGTTCTAGTAAAACCAAAAGGCCATTCTAAAGAGCCTAAAAGTGTAGTATATAGGATAAAATCTAATAGAGGATGTAATTTTTTTTGACTAAACTCTTTTAAAATTTTACTCCTCTACCTCACCAAAAGGTATTCCACAAAATTAGTTATAATTCCACCTAAATCAAAAATATAATAAAAAAAATTATGTTATTGGAATATTAATCTTCTTTCCTCTACCCATTCTATTCAAAAATGAAATCATTGTCTATATTAAAATTATCTCAGAACCTCCATGAATAACATATTTCATTTATAATCAATGCATCAATAAGATTTTATAATATTCATTTAATTGATAAATAGGATTATAAAAATTCATTATATCCCCTTTTATATTCGAAAACTGAAAATAAACTTGAGTATTAAATTAAGTTAAATAATTTCACAATATTTGAAAAAATACATAAAATAAATAACCATTAATGAATAATATTAACAGTTAATGAACAATACCAACAATGGATAACTTATAGTTACATTAAAATATTTAAAATCTCATAATTGAATGAAAAAATATCATCACACTTCATGGGTAATATAACCATTTCATAATGGCTATCATAATTATGTACAAGCTATTGCAACCACGGAACCATGACATGTACAACCTCGGGATAGTGAATATGGACATGATATCTCAATAAATTGGATAAAAAGATCATTATATAATAAAAACATATAAAATAGACATGAAAAAGATCAAAATAAACTATTTAACAAACCTAATTTATTTATTCATGAACTTGTATGAACATACCGAGTGAATCCTGACAAATGGTAAGGGAATACCCGAAACCATACACATTTATTTTGGGTATTCTAACTATCTCTAATAAAAATTATCTCTTTTGTTATAACGGTATTTTATATAATCATTATATATTACTCTTAAATATATATGTATGAATTTGTTCCTTTTTTAGGGATTATAAATTTTTAAAAAAAAATTGGGGCCCAAACCTAATTTTATTATTAAATCAAATACCTCCTTTTATATAGGTAGAGGGAGACCCATTACATAGCATAAAGGTCCAAGGCCAAGTGGCCTAAATACTAGGCATGAAAGCCCATTTTTCCCAAGGTTCCATAAGTGAATAGTACATCTATAGTAACCTAGTTGATATAACATCTGATACAGTAATTTCATCTCTACATTTCCACCACTTCTATAGTACCTCCACTACTATAGTGCTGCTACAGAACTTGAGAAATCCTCCCATGCACGAATTTTATCCTGGGTCTTTTGGATGCCAAGAATAAGCCTCAACCACTTGGGTGCAAGTGTGTTGGAATTTTAGGGATAATACATCATTTATAGGTTTCCCTCTCAATCTTTTCACTTTTGTAAACTAGATCAAAGTGAAATTTTTTATTCATTATTCATTTTCAAATGAAAATATTTTTTTTATTTATGCACATTATTATTTAAAATGATACATATTTAATAGAACAACCTTTTCTATTTTTTTAATAAAACAAAATTTTACTCCCTTCATTAATGATTCATTACCCATTTCTGAAAGCATCATTTGTGTGAATTTTTTTTATTAATAATTCTCTATAATTTCTTATAAATTTATCATCACTTGAAAAATATATTTAATAAATGTGTTTTTATTTCAAATTAGAAATTCCAAATGATTTAATTCAATTTTATAAATATCTATGTAATATCCTTTGATGATTCCTTGAGAAGTAAATATGTAACCCATATATTTCTCAAGTTATTTTCTTATTATTTTTACTTACTTTTATTCTCCTTTTTCTAGATCCATATTAATGGGAAAAAATGTATTGGTATATAATAATTATAAATCCACAAATTCATTTGGTGATCATTCGATATAATGAGACACTATGTACTGTGCATGTTGGGTTAAACATGAACGCTATGTTATGATCTCTTAGTAATAACCTTTTAATTATTCTTATAATGTGTAATTTTATGTTATTTCACACTCTTATCATTTTATGTTTTTATGATACCATTTTATATAATCTATGTTTCTATATGATGATATGTGATCTTTATCTCTATGATATGATTTTTTCTCCCTTTTAACTATTATTATATTTTTTCATATTGATTTTTACCTTAAAATTAATTTTATCATTCACCAATATATATTCCCTAGGATACTCAATTTTATAAATTTTGTTTAATATGATTTAACAGTACATTATGGATAGTATATTAAAGATGGTGTATCTTATACTTATTATATTTTTCTATGTTTTTAATTTACCAAAATCATTAGAACTATAGATTTTCAGAATACATTTTTTGTAATGTTATGATTAAATAATTAAATAAAATTAATGATTGACTTAGGTTTCTATAATTTTTTCATTTGGGGTAAAATTGTGAAATAATTACATTATTCTAATTGGTTAATTTTCTAGTCTTTATGGTGTATGAATTTCATCATATATATTCCTAGTATTAACATTCTATTATTCTATTTTTGGGTATGATGATTGTGAAATTGAAATTTTATTTAAATAATTTTATTTAATGGTTAATAGTTGTTAATTTTTATCAGTTTTAATACAATTTGCTAGTAATTTGACTAGAAATGCTCACCAAGGTTTGGGGTATGACGTCACAACCATTCGGGTGATTTTTTTTCTATACATATAACATGATTTCTACTTCTATTCCTAAAAAACAATCATAATTCTTCAAAAAATTATTTTCAAATATTAACGCATGGTATTTCTATCATATTTTTGTTTGATTAATCATAAATTTTAATTGGAATCTCATATATACTATGTGTTTTATTGACTGTATTATGTCTCTAATCTAATCATTGTCAGAGGTTTTAATATAAAATAAATTCTAGAATGATTTCAATAATCATTCTCATGCTTTTCTATATTAAATATAAATTAAATTCCTAATTATACACTATAATATTTTAATTATATAATATTTCAAATAAAATTGATATGTTATTCTATTAATTTAATTTCATATATTATATATATAAATCATTTTTATTTTCCTTGGTAATGGTTTATCAAAAAAATTAAGCATGGGAATTAATTTCATGGTTCAAGTTATGTTATTGATTATATAGTTACCAATGATTTTTCTTTCATCTATCATATGGATTCCCTGGTGTAAAACTTTTAGTTGATAAATTCAATTTTTTAATTGAAAAGAGACCTTAATGTGATAATTTGATAAACATATTCTTTATTGAAGAATTAATATTTGGAATTAGTCATTTATGATGTGTTTTTATGTAGTTATAATTAAATATTTTAAGTATTTAGAATATATTTTTATGTAATTCCATGTCTTTCTACACTAAACTCAATGAGGTATAATTCAAGAGTACGTATATATCATTTTATTAATTCATTGAAATGTTAGTGTAGTGAGGGATGGGTAGACAAGGTGGGAAGAATTTTTTTTATATACTAATCTATATTGTTTAGAAAATGGTTAAGGAATAAATTTAATTTTACACAAAATATTTTGAGGAATAATATTTTTTAATTCCTAAAATTTTTAATTGGGTGAATGTTTCCTCTATAAAAATATTTTATCAACAATATTTTCCTTATTTCAAAAAAAATCCCAAAATAAATTTTTTGGATTTTTTCAAACAATATATTTAGTAAGAGACGATGTTTTCTAGTAACATTGATATTGAAAATAAAAATTTTAAAAAGTATAATTAATGTGTTTATTTTAAATGTGGTAATTTAAGATTCACTATTAAATGAGAAAATAATAATTTTTCATAATTTAGTACTGAATATAAGTTAAAGGATCCCCTTTAATATAACATTTTCTATTTAATGTAATCATTATGGACACTCATCCTTTATGTTTCCAACAAACTGTGTGTACGGTTAACATATATCATCATTAGTATACCATATATTATAGTTTTTCATGTTTAAATTTACATGATTGATTACCTTTCATGGATATAACTGTTTCATGGTATAATCACTGAATATTTTAACCTATATATGGGATAAAGTTATATAATTTTTTTTAATTATGTCAATATGATGAAACTGTGATTTATTGTTATTATTATATTCATGTATACATTAGGATATGTTCCGTTTGTGTCTTTTTAATACTTATATAGCTTGTTTTTTATTATGGAATATTCTTAAAAAAAATTACAAGTATAGTTTAATTATTGATATAGTGAAGAATCAAAATGGATTAATGTAGGAACTGGTTATCTACAGTCCATGATCAGATTGACTTTATTAGGCGCAATGTGTGGTGTGTTCGCAAGGATGGGACTAGGTTTACCTTCACCAGCGAGAAGGGTGCCTTTGCAGCACAGGATGGACTAACCGAGAGGAGGGTGCAGCCGATCACACATCAGTTGGCTAGCCTTACTCTCAGAGCAGTTGATGTGGAGAGTCTGAGTTATCCTATAGTGGTGGACCAGTATGCAGATGTGTTCACTAATGATGTTTTGGGTCTTCCTCATTGCATAGAGGTGGACTATTACGTTGAATTGTACCCCAGGAAAGCACAGATATCCACACCAGCGTATCTGATTGCTCATGTAGAGTTTCGTGAGCTGAGGGTACAGATAAAGGACATACATGGGAACGGGTTCATCCGGCCCAGTTTTTCACCTTGGGCAGCCCCAATTTTTTCGCCAAGAAGGAATATGGGAGCTTGAGTCTTTGTGTTGACTATCGGTGCCTGAACCAGGTGACTGTAAAGAGCATGTGCCCAGTTCTGAGGATTGAAAACCTCTTTGATCACCTGAAGGGATCACGGTGGTTCTCAAAGATAGAGCTCAGATCTGGATATCACCATACCATAGTACAAGATGAGGATGTGCAGAAGATGGCAATTAGGTGTCGGTATGGCCATTATGAGTTCTTGGTTATTCCATTTGGTGTAACCAATGCTCCCGCAATGTTCATGGGACTCATGAACAGGATCTTTCATCCATAGCATGATTGCTTTGTAGTAGTCTTCATCGACGACATTCTGATCCACTCGGCTACTGAGGAGGATCATTCCAATCATTTTCAGGTAGTACTGGACACACTCTGAGATAACCAGCTTTATGGTAATATCTCTAAGTTCCAGTTAACGATTCAAGATGTTCACTTTCTGGGACATGTCATATCTGAGGCTAGAGTTGTAGTGGATCTAGAAAATATTGAGGCGGTACTTTCTTGGGAGCCACCCAGGAGTGTAACGGAGGTTTGGAGTTTCCTAGGTTTGGTTGGATACTACCAGAGGTTTGTGCTAGACTTTTCCAGAGTTGTATCACCACTATCATCATTGACGAAGAAGGGGAAACCTTTAGTTTGGTCAGAGAAATGCCAGCTGAGTTTTCAAGAGATGAGACAGAGGTTGACTAGTGCCCCCATCTTGAGGATTCCATAGGAGGGAAAAGGGTACGTAGTCTACTACGAAGCATCAGGGACCGGAATCAGATGTGTCCTGATATAGGAGCGATCAGTGATCACATATGGTTCTCGACAGCTGAGATAACATGAAAAGAACTACACTAACCATGAACTGGAGTTAGCAGCAGTGGTCTTTGCCTTGAAGATGTAGCAGCACTATCTGATGGGTGAATTTTTTACAGTGTACATTGATCACAAGAGTCTCAGGTATATCTTTTCTCAGAAGGACCTGAACCTAAGACAGCGACATTTTCTTGAGTTCCTCCAGGACTATGAATTAGAGATATTCTATACTCTTGGGAAGAGAAATTTTGTAGTAGATGCACTCAACAGGAGATGTAGAGACCCGAAGCTTGACGTACATGGACAATACTTTACTTTTGCGGAATACTTAATACATAACAAAAAACAGACACATGAGGATTGTAATAGTTTAGTGTCTTTGGAAACTTGGAATAAAATCTTCTAATCGTGGTGAAAGATCTTCAACATCTCCCAATAAATATCTTCCTCTTTTTTTCATACATAAAACCTTTATTTATATCCTGGGGAATAGAAAACATGAAAAGGGTGAGCTTAAATTCTCAGTAAGGGTAATCATGGATAAAATAAAACATACCATATACATTTGAACTTAAAAACATGAACATAATGTTTAAACATAAAAATCTTGAACAATGACATAAAACATGGAAGTACGTAAGGCATAGATCATAAAGAAACATTAGGCATGATAAAATATCATGGGAGTAAAACATGTGGAAACCATTCAACACTTGTTATTATTTCCATAGTAGCCAAGGAATTGCTGCCAAGACCATCTTAGTGGACAAAGTCCCTTTCTGAATCGAGTTCACTCCTCGTTCCAGTCCTGTATTACTGAACCGGTTTAACTTGCCGTTCAAGCCATGTCTATATCATGAGATATAAATCTTTACCCAATGCATTGGAGGGAGATATAGGTCCCACCCATCTCATAATGAAATCATTCTTACTTGTGCCAAAAAATAAACTTAAAACATTCATCATAACCCAAAGAATAAAATGGGTTTCATAAACATCATCCCATCATCACACATTCCATATAAAAAAAATGGATATTTCATTATAAGAAAAGTTAAACCATGTAAATCATAGAGACATTAAACTTGAAACATACACATATGAAATAATTGAATCTTAGATGGAAAATGGTTTTGATAAAACACTTGAAATGAATTCTTGAGCAAAATATCCTTTCCTCTTTAAAATCATTTTCTTTTCACAAAATGTCATGCATTTTTAAAAGGAAAGGATTTTACTGAAAATAGTCCTGAAATATTTTGGAGGAAGATTCATGAAAATAAGGCTTTATAAAACCGTAAAAATCCTTTTATGCAGTATACATTAAAAAACATTCTTCTCGTACTTTTGTCGGAAAAGTCAAAAATTACCTTGCAGGGTAAATAAAAGAAAGATTCCTTCCATACCATGGGGTAAAAGTCAAATGGGTAAAAAAACTTTAAACATACATGAATACACTTTTATAAAACATGGACATGGATTATAGCAATAACCCCAGTAAATACTTAAGAATAAGCAATCTCGAATAAAAAATGAGATTTTGCAAAATTATCCCTTACCTTAGGTCCGATATGCTTCGTACATATCCGAACCTCCTGTATAATGATTTAAATAATGTCATTGAATTATTAGAGAATAATATTCATTGTTATGATATCATATATGTTTCACTTATGACTTTATATTACCCGTTATTTTGTAAATTCAATGTTAAAGCAGCGTTTTGGGTAAAATCTTTTCATTTATCTTATGTGTTTCGACTTGTCGTTCTTGATATTATTACTTATATCCTGATTTACATAATTCCATAATGTAAAAAATTATTTATATATAATATATATTCATCATATACATATATATTATAGATCGATAGAAGGAATGAAATACACCGTTCATGGAGATGGTAGGCCGTACGTACGCATGAACGCTGTTTTTGTTTCCCTTTTGAATTGAATGGAATTAAGTAAATGAAATACATATATATATATATTTACATAAATCCAGTATCATTATTATGTCATATATTTCATTATTATTCAATATATATACTTTATAATCATTCATTAATGGTTAACATGGAGAATGAATCTCATCGCGTCGTGGACACGGTAGTCTGTATGTACGCACGAGCGATGATATCGTTCCCATAATTATTGAATAGAATTAGAGTAGATGGTATAATATATAAGAATAAGTATTATGTTATAGTAAAAATATATAGTTATTCTTTACACCATTATACCCATCCATGTAAGGTGTTGGTGGAAAAACAGATTACACCACGACGTGGAGACGGTATTCTGTACGTACGCACGCGTGGTGATTTCGTTTTCCGTAGGATGGATAGAAGATTAAATGGGGTTGATTCATACTTATAATAAAATATCAGTATATTAGTGATACTGATGTTAATACTTCATAATGAAACAACTAAAGAAGAAGAAGTGGAAGAAGAAATAAAGTTGAAAGAATCAGTGACAGACATTACCTCTTCTTTGAAGCGCCTCTTTGAGACCTCCTCTTAGGGCATTAAAATAGGTCTTTGAAGATGACCAGGGCCTCTAGGATGTTTCTAGGGAAGTGGTGAAGTGAAATGGGCAGAGGTTGGCCGATCTTCAAGGCTCAAAATGGTGTGATGAAGAGAGGGAGGAGGTTCCCTTCTATGAGGGAGGAGAGGGGCACCTTTGGAAATCTAAAAAATATTAATTAATAATAAATCCAAAACCACTTAAAAAACTTCAAAAATGACACATATTAGAATATTAGATGATATAGGTTTGTAATCTCATCAACCAATAAAATTTAGACATGTTAGGAAATTATTTTAAACATTATCAACTTGATTTATCAATTTAATTTTATTTGTTGTAATAATATTCTAAATTTTAAATGATAAAAAATAATTACTTATTTGTTGTGAATTGTCCATAATTGGATAATTTATTACCTTTTAGACCATATAAATTTAAATTTATAATTTTTATATATTTTTGTGATTTTTAAACAATTTTATAATCTGTTATTTTTATAAAATAACAATAGTGTCAATTTTGACACTATTCATTTATTTGAATTTAAATAAAATATATACAGACGATATGTTCGAACTAAAAGATTTAATAGATTCATAAAAGGTCATATGAATCTATAAAATTAGTTTAGTACATTAAATAGTTCATATAATATTTATTTTATTATTTTTAAAACCATTTATTTGGTTTATCTCTTAATATAATATTTACTACAACATTTTTGTATAATTATTTAATATAATTATTATTTGCATAAAAATTTAAAATAAAATCCTATGATGAATATAAATATATTAAATTTCACAATAATACATTTACATGAATTTAACATCTTAAAATCAAAATATTTAAATTGTTATATTTATTAAATTATGAAGGTGACAACTTTGGCATCATTTAAAATAAACTAATATAAGTGTCATGATCACTTTTATAAGACTCCAAATGGTTATATATTAGGTCATTGGATGATTATGGTGTATATATACACTACCAATATGTTTTGGTCAGGTTTTCGGGTCTTTTAATTTGTATTATTATTTCAATAAAAACTATATTACGGATTTTTCATTTAATAAATAATTTCTGCATCATTAATGTATCGCCATTAATGACAATTATTTAATCCCTAAAAATTATAAATAAATTATAATGATGTAGATAATTTTATTATCTTTCTAGATACTATTCATTTTCGATGATTCATGAATTTTATCACTAAATTAAAATTAATATACTTATAATATTTAAGAGAGTGACATGTTGTCACTTTCTTTGGTTTTAATAATAATTAAACTATTTTTATTGTAAAATGTTCATAATATGAATCTAATCCGACCCTTAGGTGATATGGGTATACTTTTATCCATCCAATAGAATTTTGGAACGTGTTATGGTAATTTTATAATATTATATTTACCCTTAATTACCCGATTTACCTTTAACTATGGTAAATAAAATTTACCGTAGTTACTATTCATAATTCCCAAAAATAAAAAGTAGCCTATTAACATAATTTGGACCCAATGATTCCAAATATGGAATCAATTTTTTCAAATTCAATACACAGAAGTTGCAGAAATTAAATTAAAATTAATCCTGTTGTCGAATGAAAACGGGTTTTTGTTTAAAACATTGCAAAAGATTGAATTGATTTAACCTACGAATTCAATGTAAAATCAATTCTAATGACATAAATTATATTAAATGGTAAAAATATATTCTATTTATACTTTAAAACCATTAAATATTATAATTTAACCATATAAATTATTACGATGAAAAAAGTTGTTTTTAATTAAAATATAGCGTGTTTTTACTATTCATTAAAATATGAAAGTTATCAGAAAAATATCAAAACTTTATTCAATGTAAAGATTTATATCCTGATTAAAAAGAAGAATTTTATTTTGTCAAATTGAACTTATACACGTGTCAACAACTAGATTCAAAGTGGGTGTTCCATCAAAAGGCGGCAAAACTGCATTTTTTAAAAATACATATTTTACCTGAAAAATTTATTTTGTTCTTACACCATGTTCTAGAAAATGTGTAAGATGAATAATAATGTTATCAAATTCAAAATTTACTTAATAATATTCATAACGGCTAGTTCATAATAATATTATAATAATATATCGTTGTTTATTAAAACCCGGTATTGCGTACAACACACGCTATCGAGGAAGGTTGTGATTGCGTGTAATGAAAGACAAGTTAGGGTTGCATGTTGTGCAAGACTCCTTTGTTGTTTCATATAACAGAATCCAACCATTTTTCATTTATACATTGACTATATATATATATATACACACTCAATGTTGCGTAGAATGACTACTATCAAACGAACATGAAATTGTGTGTAACACAATCTAAGAATAGTGTTGCGTATAATGCAAGCTAATACGGTGTTGCATATAGCACAAGATAAACTTGTTGAATCTTACAACACAAGACATCAATGAAATTAAAAGAATATTTTTTCATAAAATCTCGGGGTGTACATTCTGCCCCCCTTAAAATGAATTTCTCCCTCGAAATTCGTCGGGGTTATAAATCGTTTGCTATTTATAGAAACCCACATCGTAAAAAGGAATACTAAAGCTTAATTTTAAAAACTATAGTATGAAATGTAACAATTACCCAAAGTAACTCATCACTAGGTTTCCATAAAGGAGAACATAGGTGAAAATATGGATATGGAAGAAAAATCTAACCATTAAGTTGTGATGGAGAGTGGTAGAGAACATGGCTATGAAAAATCCATCAATCACAAAGCCGTAGATTTGTGATGATCAAAGGTACCATTTGATTCATCGGATATAAGGGCACTAGGACAACATTTTTGGTTTTCAAGATCATTTCCCTAAAGTTGATGAAATTGGAATTAGAAGAAATATTTTCGTGATTTTGGTACAGTCTCACCGTTGGTCGTTCTTTGGACAATTTTCACTTCATCGCTTAAAGAAATGAAGTTGGATTTGTCATTCGTGAAGTGTTAGCAGATCATGTGATAGAATTATGGGTCATTCCATTTGTCTCAAACAAAAGGTTAGAAAAGTTATCAAAAATACATAAGTCCATCTATGGTGAGGTTAATCGTATACGATTCCAAAAATGAACTTATAATTCATATATCATACCGCGTAATAAAATAAAACTAGTTTCTACTAACTAGGGACATCCTGTAGGCCAGTGGTAGGCGATAAAGGGCAGTCACACTTTGGTTGTGGGTTCGATTCCTACAGCCTTGTCTGACGCGATGGGTTGTCCCCCATCCTGCAGGTTTTCCTTTTTCTAAAACTACATTACTATAACATCCCATAAATAATATCGATAAAAAAACTTCTATCCTTAAAAAATACTATCTTATGTCCAACATAATCCATTCCAATCTTTATCTAAAATACTTCGGTCCCAGCTCATAGTATAAAGAAAACTATTACTTGAAATGTCATCAACCAAACATCATTTATCCCCCATTGTCTTGTTGGTAACATTCCAATCATGTGAATACCTTAATCATGTATTCTCTTGAAAAATGAATACCCATTAAACCTTAGTGAAAACATGAATTCTGTCAAAAGTTAACTCTTTCCACATACAAAAATCCAAAAATTATATATACTCAAACCATGATATAACCTTCTCCTTATATCAATCATGATCTCATGAATACTATCAAACATTTAATTTTCTCCTTATCCCTTCATTATGCGCATATCATCTACTTTCCAAAAATATCTGAATAACCTTTCATGGTTACTGGTACCATTAATCATACACTTTCAAAACATAAGGAATGACAATAGTGTAATAATCCTTAGATGTCTCTTTATTCCATAGTACCATGAGATTACTTATATAACATTACACTTGATAAACATGTAATCATTCCACTACCTTCTTAAACCATTGACTGAGCGTAAACAATTCTTTCATCTCGCATATCATTTGTAGTCTCTTCATCGTCATAAACATAAATATTACCCATATGACCATACTGATTCTCTTAATGAGACTTTCCCTTAGGGAATTGGTTTTCATAATGCTCGTACATTCCACATTTAAAAAATTTAACCATTGTTGGTGTCGTAGCAATACCATTATCCTCATCCATGGTGTTAATTGAACCTTTTCCTTTGCAGTTACTGGATTTGTGTCCTTCCTTTCCACACCCAAAGAATCTTCCAGTTCCTTTTAAACAATCTCCCCGATGCCTCTTCCCACATGATTTACATGTGGGAAATTGAACTTTATTTCCTCTATGATCATCATGAAACTCCATCTTTCTCTTATTATCTGAGTCGGGAAATTTACCAAAGTTTAGATTATTGATCATATTATGAGATTGATGATTAGGCATAATAATGATGTTTGGACTTCCAAATCCCATTTCATTTGGTTTCTTGTGAAGAATATCATTCCATTGTTCGTCATATCCTCCCTTATCATGAATCTTCCTGTTTCCATCCATTTTCTAAAACCCAAAAAGAATAGTGTGAGAGGAAAAAATCAGGCTAGGGAAAACAACATAGTAAAGGGGGAGTACCCTCAATATCTAACATCTTAGGTTAAATTATAAGATTGTTACTGTAGTTCTAGGACTATATCCTATACATATAATTATCCTTAGGGATATCCCTAGACATACCTTAGAAATATCTCTAGGGATCTCACTAATGTTTTCGCATCCTAGTTTCCAAAGGTTAACTAAACCTTTCCTCTGATACCAACAATAGAGACCCGAAGCTTGATGTACATGGAAAATACATTACTTTTTCGGAATACTTAATACAAAACAAAAAACAGACACACGAGGATCGTAATATTTTAGTGTCTTTGGAAACTCGGGATAAAATCTTCTAATCACGGTAAAAGATATTCAACATCTCTCAATAAAGATATTCTTCTTTTTTTTCTTACCTAAAACCTTTCTTTATATCCTGGGGAAAAGAAAACATGAAAAGGGTCAGCTTAAATGCTCAGTAAGGGTAAGCATGGATAAAATAAAACATACCATATACATTTTAACTTAAAAACATGAACATAATGTTTAAACCTCAAAAGCATGAGCAATGACATAAAACATGGAAGTACGTAAGGAATAGATCATAAAGAAACATTAATCATGATAAAATAGCATGGGAGTAAAACATATAATTGTGGAAAGAATTCAACACTTGTTATGATTTCCATAGTAGCCATGGCATTGCTGCCAATACAATCTTTGTTGACAAAGTCCCTTTCTAAATCGAGTTCACTCCTCATTTCAGTCCTGTATTACTGAACCGGTTTAACTTTTCGTTCCAGTCATGTCTATCTCATGAGATATAAATCTTTACCCAATGCATTGGAGGGAGATATATGTCCCACCCATCTCATAATGAAATCATTCTTACTTGTGCCACAAAATAAACTTAAAACATTCATCATAACCGAAAGAATAATATGGGTTTCATAAACATCATCCCATCATCACACATTCCATATAAAACAAATGGATATTTCATCATAATAAAAGTTAAACAATGTAAATAATTGAGACATTATACTTAAAACATACACATATGAAATAATGTCATCTTATATGGAAAATGGTTTTGATAAGACACTTGAAATGAATTCTTGAAGAAAATATCCTTTCTTCTTTAAAATCATTTTCTTTTCACAAAATGTCATGCATTTTTAAAAGGAAATTATTTTATTGAAAATAGTCATGAAATATTTTGGAGGAAGCTTCATTAAAATAAGGATTTATAAAACTATAAAAATCCTTTCATGTCGTATACGTTAAAAAAACATTCTTCTCATACTTTTGTCGGAAAAGTCAAAAAGTACCTTGTAGGGTAAATAATAGAAAGATTCCTTCCATAACATGGGGTAAAAGTCAAATGGGTAAAAAAAAAATTAAACATACATGAATACACTTTTATAAAACATGAATATGGATGATAGCGATAACCCCAGTAAATACTTACGAATAAGCAATCTCGAATAAAAAATGAGATTTCGCAAAATTATCCCTTACCTTAGGTCCGATAGGATTCGTACGTATCCAAACCTCCTGTATAATGATTTAAATAATGTCATTGACTTATTAAAGAATCATATTCATTGTTATGATATCATATATGTTTCACTTATGACTTTATATTACCCGTTCTTTTGTAAATTCCATGTTAAAGCAGCATTTTTGGTAAAATCATTTCATTTATCGTATGTGTTTCGACTTTTCGTTCTTGATATTATTACTTATATCCTGATTTACATAATTCCAGAATGTAAAACATGATTTATATATAATAAATATTCATCATATACATATATATTATAGATCTATAAAAGGAATTAAATACACCGTTCATAGAGACGGTAGGCCGTACATACGCATGAACGTTGTTTTCGTTTCCATTTTGAATTTAATGAAATTAAGTAAATGACATACATATATATATATAGACACATAAATCCAGTATCATTATTATGTCATATATTTCATTATTATTCATTATATATACTTTATAATCATTCATGAATAGTTAACATGGAAAATGAATCTCATCGCGTCATAGAGACAGTAGTCTATACGTACGCACGAGTGATGATATCATTCCCATAATTATTAATTAGAATTATAATAGACGGTATAATATATAATAATAAGTATGATGTTATAATAACCATATATAGTTATTATTTACACCATTATACCCATCCATGTAAGGTGTTGGTGGAAAAACATATTACACCACGGCGTGGAGACGGTATTCTGTACATACGCACGTGCGGTGATTTCATTTTCCGTAGGATAGATAGAAGGTTAAATGGGGTTGTTTCATACTTATAATAAAATATCAGAACATTAGTGATACTGATGTTATTACTTCAGAATAAAACAACAAAAGGAGAAGAAGTGGAAGAAGAAATAAAGTTGAAACAATCGGTAACGGACATTACCTCTTCTTTGAAGCACCTCTTTGAGACCTCCTCTTAGGGCATTAAAATTGGTCTTTGAAGAATACCAGGACCTCTAGAATGTTTCTAGGGAAGTGGGGAAGTGAAATGGGAAGAGGTTGGCCGAGCTTCAAGGCTCAAAATGGTGTGAGGAAGAGAGGGAGGAGGTGCCCTTTTATAAGGGAGGAGAGGGGCACCTTTGAAATCTTAAAACTATTAATTTATAATAAATCTAACCCCACTTAAAAACCTCAAAAAATGACTCATATTACAATATTGGATGATATAGGGTTGTAATATCATCAAACAATAAAATTTAGACATGTTATGAAATTATTTTAAACATTATCAACTTGATTTATCAATTTAATTTTATTTGTGGTAAAAACATTCTAAATTTTAAATTATAACAAATAATTACTTATTTGTTGTGAATAGTCCATAATTGTATAATTTATTAAATTTTAGACCATATATATTTAAATTTATAATTTTTATATATTTTTGTGATTTTTAATCAATTTTATAATATCTTATTTTTATGAAATAACAATAGTGTCAATTTTGACACTATTCATTTATTTCAATTTAAATAAAATATATACAGAAGATATGTTTGAACTAAAAGCTTTAATAGATTCAAAAAATTTCATATGTATCTATAAAATTAGTGGAGTACATTAAATAGTTCATATAATATTTATTTTATTATTTTTCAAACCATTTATTTGGTTTATCTCTTAATAAAATAATTACTACAACATTTTTGTATAATTATTTAATATAATTATTTGTTGCATAAAAATTAGAACTAAAATACTATGATGAATATAAATCTATTACCGTTCACAATAATACTTTTACTCGAATTTATCATCTTAAAATCACAATATTAAAATTGTTATATTTATTAAATTATGAAGGTGACAACTTTGGCATCATTTAAAATAAAATAATATTAGTGTCATAATCACTTTTATAAGTCTCCAAACGGTTATATATTAGTTCATTAGATGATTATGGTGTATATATACACTACCAATAAGTTTTGGTCAGGTTTTTGGGTCTTTTAATGGGTATTATTATTTCAATAAAAACTATATTACTGATTTTTTACTTAATAAATAATTTCTGCATCATTAATGTATCACAATTAATGATAATTATTTAATCCCTATAAATTCAAAATAAATTATCACGATGTAGATAATTTTATGAGATTTTTGGAGAATATTCATGTTTGATGTTTCATGAATTTTATCACTAAATTAAAATTAATATACTTATAAGATTTAAGAGAGTGACATGTTGTCACTTTCTTTGGTTTTAATAATAATTAAACTATTTTTATTGTAAAATGTCCATAAAATGAATCTAATCCGACCCTTAGGTGATATGGGTATACTTTTATCTATACAATAGAATTTTTGCATGTGTTAGGGTAATTTTATAATATTATATTTACCCTTAATTACCCGATTTACCTTTAACTATGGTAAATAAAATTTACTGTAGTTACTTTTCATAATTCCCAAAAATAAAAAATATCCTATTAACATAATTTGGACCCACTGATTCCAAATATGGAATCCATTTTTTCAAATACAGTACACAGAAGTTGCAGAAATTAAATTAAAATTAATCCCGTTGTCGAATGAAAACGGGTTTTTGTTTAAAACATTGCAAAAGATTGAATTGATTTAACCTACGAATTCAATGTAAAATCAATGCTAATGACATAAATTATATTAAACGGTAAAAATATATTCTATTTATACTTTAAAACCATTCAATATTATAATTTAACCATATAAATTATTACGATGAAAAAAGTTGTTTTTAATTAAAATATAGCGTGTTTTTACTATTCATTAAAATATGAAAGTTATCAGAAAAATATCAAAACTTTATCCAATGTAAATATTTATATCCTGATTCAAAAGAATAATTTTATTTTGTCAAATTAAACTTATAAACATGTCAACAACTAGATTTAAAGTGGGTGCGCCATCAAAAGGCGGCAAAACTGCATTTTTGAAAAATACATATTTTACCTGAAAATTTTATTTTGTTTTTATACCATGTTCTAGAAAATGTGTCAGATGAATAATAATGTTATAAAATTAAAATTTTAGTTAATACTATTCATAACGGCTAGTTCATAATAATATTATAATAATATATCTTTGTTTAGTAGAACCCGGTATTGCGTACAACACACGCTCTCGAGGAAGGTCGTGATTGCGTGTAATGCAAGCCAAGTTAGGGTTCCATGTTGTGAAAGACTCCTTTGTTGTTTCATATAACAGAATCCAACCATTTTTCATTTATACATTGACTATATATATATATACACTCAATGTTGCGTAGAATAACTACTATCAAACGAACATGAAATTGTGTGTAACACAATCTAAGAATAGTGTTGCGTATACTGCAAGCTAATATGGTGTTGCGTATAGCACAAGATAATATTTTTGTAGCTTACAACACAAGACATCAATGAAATTAAAAGAATATTTTTTCATAAAATCTCAGGGTGTTACAGGAGATCTGGTACACAGCATCTAGGCGAGGCGACGAAGTAGTTGGCTGTTTTGCAGATATCCTTTGTGGATAGAGATAGAGCATCTTTTCTTCAGTCTTTTACTGTCACTTCCCCTCTTCTTCAGTGTGTAAGGGAGGCACAGCCTAGGGACGCTGACTATGATACTCGACGTGCTTATATATCCACAGGATAGACACCTGATGGCTTTTCTGAAGGAGGGGAGCACGTCACCCTCTTCAGGGGGCGTACCATGGTACCTGTGTCACTTCAGGAGGAAGTGATGAGGGATTTCCACACATCCTCTCTAGTGGTACATCCAGGAGTTTAGAATATGTACCCAGACCTCCGAAGATAGCACTAGTGGCTAGGAATGATGAAACCAGTTGCAGAGTTTGTCTCTCAGTGCCTCACTTGTCAGCAAGTGAAGGCGGAGCATCATGTACGAGCATGCTTGGTTTAGCCTTAAGAGGTCCCAGAGTGGAAGTGGGATGGGATATCTATGGACTTTGTGACAGGACTTCCACGTACATCCAGAGGTCATGACTCTATCCGGGTGATCGTCGACCGACTCACCAAGTCAGCCCACTTCCTACCGATTAGAGAGCAGGGTTCAGAAGAGAGATTGGGACGCCTCTATGTGCAAGAGATTGTACGGCTACATAAAGTACCCTAGATGATTGTCTCCGATCAGGATACACGTTTTACATCCCAGATATGAAGGGATTATAGGAGGCTTTCACGATACAGATTCTTTGGAGGACTTCCTTCCATCCTCAGATGGATGGTCAAACTGAGCGGACCATTCAGACCCTCGAGGACATGTTGCGTTCTTGTGTCCTCGACTTCGGTCGCAGCTGGGAGGATCAATTTTCTATGGTGTAATTTTCATACAACAATAGCTATCACTCCACTATTGGGATGGAACCTTTTGATACATTGTACAAGATACCTTGAAGATCACCTTTGTGATGGACTGACCTAGGGAGTCAGCACTAGTGGGACCAGAGATGGTACAGGATACCACAAAGAAGGTGAAGATCATCCAGGAGCAGATGATGACTACCAAGAGAACTCAGAAGTCGTATTCCGATAGCAGAAAAAGACCTCTAGAGTTCGAGGATGGTGACCACGTCTTTCTACAGGTCTCACCCCAACGTGGTTTCCAGAGATTTGACCGAGGCGGCAAGTTAACTATGAGATTCATCGGACCCTTCAAGGTCCTCAGTAGAGTTGGTGAGGTGGCTTACCGCTTATCTCTTCCTCCTCATTTTCACTGGGTTCACGATGTCTTCTACGTATCCCAGCTGAGGAGATACGTGCATGACCATACTCACATCATCGACCATGGAGTGCTGGACGTCGACGATGGGGAGACTTTTATAGAGGTTCTAGTAGAGATTGAGGATCGATAGGAGAAGGTCCTTTGTGGATGGCCGATACCTCTGGTGCACGTTCACTGGTAGAACAAAAACCTATAGGAAGGTGCATGGGAGTGGGAGGCTCAGATTCATGCTCAGTATCCCAACTTTTTTTCCTAGTTTTAGTTGTGGCTTATGGGGATGCAAAGCCCTGATGTGGGGAGAATGTAATGACCAAGAAATTCCGTGTAATTTTTTTTAACTAAATGGGAATTTTAAGAGTCCACAAAAATTCACGATGCATGATTCTGGGGCCCGGAGTTCCTGGAATAAATTTCAGAACTTTTGTTCGGGTATATTTATTAAAGGTCTGAGCTGGTTTTTTTAACTTTTGAACCGGTGCTTGGAATTGAAATCTGAGGACACCGTTGAACTCGCACCGCCAGTATTCCCTTAAGGAGACCTTCACCTCGACTGTAGTGGGTTGAGAGTGAAAGATAGAATTTGGATTTTTCATGGAACAATAAAATAAAAATAAAGTTCTATATATTTTATTTCAATTTTTAATTTTTAAACTCCATGTGGATGTTGAGAAGTGGGGACCACCAGACCTTACACTCCTAGGAGAGGTTGTGATAGCGGGGACCACCCGAACTAAACCTCCCATGAGAGGATATGATGTTGGGGACCACCGGAACTAAACCTCCTATTAGAGGATATAGTAGTGAGGACCACTCGAGGTATTAACCCCCTTGAACTCCTCATTAATGAAGAAACCCAAAACTTCCTATTAAATGTTAGAGAGCCTCTACAACTCCTCCAACATTATTATGCCAACTCAATTTAATTAATTAGGCTATTTTGAATTTGTTATATCAAACTAAATAGTAGATATAATAATCTATTATATTGGGCTACCTTTTCACTTTGGTGGAATTGGAGAAAAGGCTTGGAAAAGGAGAGAGTGTTGGAGAACTTGGGATAAAGCTCACCAATGAAGAACACCAATTAAGAACACCGACCTCGACTTCGAATTTCATCCTCGGGACATCCTCCAACATGGGGCGTCTTCAATCGATGATCATATTCCCCTCCCCAATGACGTCGTCTTCTCCCTCATGATCTTTGTCGATGAATCAAATGAGGTAGGGGGGTTTTTTCCCATATTCTTCCCTTCTAAGTTTCTTTTGTGGGAATGGGATTTGTGGTTGTCGAAGGTTGTGGGGATTGAAGTTCTTAAATATCTTCCATACAAGTTCTTGTTCTTGTTGAGCCACTTAATACCGATCTAACGCGGAGGGTGTGGGAAAAACAAACATGGAATGACCCCTCCACCATTATTCTTGAATGTTGTATCCTTCGCGATGGAAGAAGGCGACTTTGGTGATGGTAACAGGTGCTAGCGGTCGGCACCGGTGGAACTCGAGAACCGCAGATGAAGGCATGGCTCCCCGCTGCCCTGTGGCCTCCGCGCCTCGCGTCGCTCCACTGTCCACGACCACCACTACCCTGCATCCTTCACCGCTTCACATCGTCCGCAGCCTCTCCGACCCGAGTCACCACCATCGTCCGAACCGCCGCCGCTGCCCGGCCGAGCTGCCATCACTGGGCCGAGCCACTCCCGCCATCCGAGCCGTCGCCGCCTAGCTGAGTCGCCTCCACCGTCTGAGTCGCTGCCACCATCCGACCCATCGACACCATCTGGGCTAAGTTGTAGACCCTATCTAGGCCGAGTCTCCACCCGAGCTGCCGCCGTCGGGCCGAGCCATCGTCCGAGCCGTCGCCGCCGTCCTGGCTGAACCGCCGCCCGAGCCGCTACCGCCCTTCCGACCGAACCACCCCAGCTAAGCCACCATGTGTCCTTGCTCCCTCATAGTAACCCCTAATTGACCTAATCCACATCCTCGCGCACTCATGGCACCCTCTGCGGCCTCACGTCCACCCGTGACCCTTCGCGGCCACTCGTTGCCTGTCGGGCCGGACCCAGCGGGCTGGGCCACCCAGCGGGCCGGGCCGTACCCAATGGGTCGAGCAACCCAGCAGGTCAGGCCGGACATAGTGGGTCGGGCTGGGTCAACCAAGACCGGGTCGGCCTAGGCCGGGTCGGGCCAGGTTGGATCGGACCCGAACCCACTACGACATAATTAGGCTCTTTTGGCCATAACATTGGCACCGGACGTCTGTTTGACGAACCGTCAGCGGTGAAAGAATCCTCAGAGCAATATGGTCCCTTTGAGTATACCCCATTAGTGTTTTGAATTATTATGATGTATGGTCATGTTGGATCAAGCACGAATCCAACTGGGTCTCCGGGACTATAAGGCTAATAAGTCACAGATCGGGCGTCTGATTGATGCACCATCTATTGCGTTGAGACCCCTATGATGTGGTGAACTATTGAGATTCTTCTACATGGGACATCATGGTAGTTGGAGAATCGACCAGTGGATTGCGGAACAGACTCTCCCAGGGACGAGCAAGCCTAGTGCTGAAACCTAGTAGCTGGTTGTGATGAGAAGAGTGCTCCTAGAGAACTTGTGCGGGTCGGCTCCTAGAGAACCTGTGGGGGTCATCTCATAGCGATCCTGTAGGGGTCAGCTCTAGTGATCCTGTGTGGGTCATATCTTTTCGATCCTGTGTGTGTCTGCTCTAGCAATCCTGTGTGGGTTAGCTCCTAAGAATCTTGTGTGGGTCAACTCCAGCGATCCTGTGTGGGTCAGCTCCTAGAGATCTTTTTGTGGGTTAGCTCCTAGCAATCCTGTGTGGGTCAGCTCCTAGAGATCCTGTGTGGGTCAGCTCCAGCAATCCTACTCACCACTGCATGGGCTATTCCCACACCTTGTTGTGTTGGATTCAGATGATGGACAACACAGACAGAGGATGAGGGTACCAACACTAGAGGTAGCTCTGAGGTGGACCTAGACGAGGCGTACCACATAGAAGACCATTTGAGAGATGTACCTACCCTTCAGGTAGGATCCTTGGCGGGTGATCACAGGATCTATTCGAGTTTACATGTACTTTCATCCATCTTGTACTTTCCAGTTTTCCTTGTAATTTCCAGTTGGGCATGTATTCAGACACCTTTTTCTTACTGTACTCACTCTGTTTACTATTCAGTTTACTTGAGTTCATATCTTGTTGTATTCTGGGTTGTGTGTTTACAGGTTATAAAGGCAATGCCTTCCCAGTTCTAGCGAATTACGTCTTTGGTGCTA
Source organism: Viscum album (assembly GCA_963277665.1). Classification (NCBI taxonomy): domain Eukaryota; kingdom Viridiplantae; phylum Streptophyta; class Magnoliopsida; order Santalales; family Viscaceae; genus Viscum; species Viscum album. Next base: position 854,800,192 of record OY728160.1, read on the forward strand.
GTCGTCAGCCCCTGACCTAAGGATGTCGGGCATGGGGTAGTCACGACATGGGCACTGGGGGACGGTTGATGACAATTGTTACGAATTCCAGCATAGAGTAGATTCTGAATATCAGGTCGGGCAAGTGGTGTTCCCATTTTCCCTTGATGGATTGGCTATTTGATTTATCTATATCCTAAAACATAGAGAAGACATAGCCAGGGAAAAATTTCACAACAGTTCCCTTAAGAAATATGACCCTTCCTCAAGAAGTACAGAGTTTGGAAAATAGATATATGATATAAAAAAGAATAAAAAACATTATGAAATTTTGAAGATAATTCAAGTGGTTTAAGACATCCTAAGGACATAAAAATTTAAAAGATCATAATTTCCATATATTATTTTGACATATTTTAAAGGAAAATAAATATAACCAATAAGATGATTCCACTGTAGGTGCACTTATAGACTAATTAGATTTTAAGGTAAGATACTTGATTAAGAATATTTCTTAATGTCACCAAAAATTTACAAGTAGAACCACTGCAATAAGACTCTATGAAGTAAAATGACCCATCATGCCGTTAATTCAAAATATAATTTAATAAATAATAACTTTTTTATAATGTTACCATTGAAAAATGTTTAGTATGGAACACCAACACCACCACCTTTGGTCTATCAATATGTTCAATAATTTGAATATAAAAAATTATTTCTTCTCAGAAGAGAAAAGGATATGAGATTACTTGTACCCAACATAATACCATTAGTAACCAGAAAGAAATATAGAACTTATTGAGTAGTAGAATACTTAGCTAATTGATAGAAAAATATATTATCAACGAACATGTTTCTATTAAGGTAATCATGAAACATTCTATAAAACTCAATTCTAATGGACTATTTATCAATATTTAGATATTACCCACTATATCAAGCATCGGAGGCCTCTATAATGGACATTATAAAAACTCAGGGTGTTCCAGAAAAGTCAAAATTTAATATTAGAACTCATAGATTGTCACTGATGTAGCTATGTGGTATGTTCTAAAATATTATGTATACCCTAAATCTCTTGAAAACCAAGGTATTGGAAAACATCATACTTAGTAAATTTCTAACCCTCAAAGTACATATTATTTACATATATTGAAGGAGTAAAAAAGAGAAAAAAATTGTGAACAATAACCACATTATAATAAATTTATATGTTCATAGAAAAGTGAACAAGTAGAATCTACCCCCGCCCAAAAAGAACGATAAGATAATGTAGCGATGGATAGACCCCAATGGATGAAGGATAAGGATATAGAAAATCTAGATAAACTACGAAATACCCATCATCTATTCTTTATAAGGATAAACCTCCCAAAAACCAATGAAGATACACTATAATAACTGATAAATGAGAGATTCAAAAGACAAGAGGTCAATATCACTTTTTTAGAGGCCATATACTGAATCTCATGGTATGGATGGTTTCTAAAAGATACATACATAGAGGAGAAAATTATTTATGTTTGTGAAATGCTAAATTTATTAAAAAATGTCTATGAATATTTTTTCCCATAATAACATAGAAATTTATAAGACATGTATACTTTGACTCTAGTTTTACCCATAGGAGAACAAACTTGTTCAAATACAATGTTTGATTAGGGTGTATGAAATAATTTTGTGCCTCACTCTGTATATTAATCCCTCATGATAGTAGATCTCAAACCCACTTATGTAACTGTATAATAAGATATACATTCCATTGGCTACCTCCAAATAGGTGCATAGACTATTCTAGTATGTGTTGAATTATTTTCTGTTCTTGTTATTTTTGATGTTATAAACAAAGAATAAGAATTAGGAAAATTAAAACTAACATATCACTCTAGGTATGCCTTTATTATTTAATTCATAGATCCTAATAAATTATATTGATGGAATAAATTTAATGGATTTTAGAGAATAGGCTGTGAGCATTAATATAGATTTTTAAATGAAATATCCCCATTTTAAGAATTCTATGTTTATATTGAACCATTTTGAATTTCATTTTATCCCTGGATTAGATTAAAACACTATGTGACATAATTTTAATTGGATAATCACTCGAATAACCTATTTTCCATGATGTTTCTATTTGGATAAAAGATTTAAATATAGACAAATATTTTTTGTTGATTAATTTTATTTTGATGATAGTAATTTTCATAATTTTTTCAAAACTATAACTAATATGTACGATATAAAAGTAAAATATAGAAAAAATTCACTTTGAAGCACCATTAGAATACCCATAACATGAAACAATAACTCCTTCCATAAAACCTGAAATACAAATTTCTAAATTAAAATACTAAACTTAATATCATTATATAGAGACTTGACCCCAATGAGATTAGAGTCAGTGTATACTAAAATTACATTGGTATGATTAAAATGAATAAAATTAAAATCTATTGAATATATTAAAAGTCTTGGTAAATGAGACACATACAAGTGTATTTTATTAATAAAGAATACCATAATTACAACATAATTTTTTCTTCTATCAGGTTTAATAAAATTATTCGATCTAGTATATTGGTTCATATATCTCATAGAATTATTCATGGAATCCTGGGAATGGAAAAAAATTAAGTTGATCTCAATTTCATAATAAGGGTAAAGTATAGAAGAATAAATAATGAATCAATGAGAACAATCAATTTGGAAAGGTAAATAACTAATAACGCATGCCATGAAATTAATAACTGAGAGGTAAGTGATTTGTAATTACCTGAAAATTTTAAGGAATTTTTTTTCGTAAATACTTTGGAATTTTACGAGTCCGTGGCTTCTGACAGAACGTGATTCCGAGGCCTGATGTGCCCGAAATCAATTTCCAAAGTTTAGCCCGGGTACGTTCAGTAAACGAATGGGCAGGTATTCCAATATTTTGAACCAGTGTTCAGAATTGAAATATTAGGGCACCGACGAACTCTCAACACCGGAAATTTCTTAAGGGGACCTTTATTGTAGTCGTGTTTGCTCAGGAGGAGAAGTTATTTATTGGGTTTTCATTAAGAAGTAAATAAAATTGTTTGTAAAATTTTATTTTATATCTAAGGAGGTTAATTCCTCCCATGGGAAGTTACTGGTGGGGTCCACACCCACCCATCTTCCCATGAGTGGATATATGAGAGGTGGTTCCCACACGAGCCCAACCTATCACCTCCCACTAAACCCCTAAAACCCCCCTCCATTATTTTGTTAACTCCTCTTATATGTGAGACCTCTCACCTCCTCCTCTCTCCCTCTTTAACTCTTGCCAACACATTAATTTAGTGAATTTAACCACATCAATTAATTAATGAAGTATTTTGAATTTGAATTTTAAATTACATGTGATAATAAAATAATAGGAGAAGCCTATTATTTTATTTTGGGAGGGTTTTCATCGTTCTAAGAAGAGAACTCTTGTGAAGAAGAAGAGAACTCCTCTCTCAATGAATAAAAATGTCTCTTCAATGAAGAACATTGGTTCCACGAAGAACGACGATGGACACCAACGTCGTTTACGAAATCTTACCCCGCGACGCCGTCTTCCACGATTCCCAACATACGCCATCAATTATTGAGGTAGGGGGTTTTCTTAATTTATTTAGAATAAATTACTCCCTCGTTCTCATTGTATTCATGTGAATACCTTGGCCTATTTCTATCACTTTATGCGGAGGGCGCGGGCCGAACAAACAAAGCCCGACAACCATCCATTTAATGTTGTTTATTGTTTTTGGAATCAGAAACCCAAGGCGGAGGAAGCACGGTGCCGTTGCATCGTGCCGAGTATGCGGTAGAGGAAGCCGGCGCCATCACCCTGGTTGTGCGGAAAAAACCATGGCCCCCTTCGCGGGCCGCTTCGGCGGAAGAACCAGTTGGCCCATCGGCCGGATGGGCGAAGGGGAGCTGCAGCGCCAGGAGGTCACCGTGCTGGAAAACTGGTTGGCCCGTTGGCCGTCCGGGAGAAGCTGAACCACGGCGCCAGGAGGGCACCGCGCTGAAGAAACCCGCGGCCCGCCATGTGGGCCGTTTGCGCCAGAAGGCCTGCCTGCCTAGCCGACCGGTTTGGGGGGGCAGCGCCGCTTGGCGCCGCCGGTTCGGGTATCCGGGGGTTGTGCCCCTGCCTCAGACCACTCGGCCTTCGGGCTTAGCCGCTCGGCCAGCCGGCCCAGCCAGTCGGGCTGGGCTATGTCGTGCATCGTCAGGTCGTGCCACTTCGGGCCGAACCGTGCCCCTTTAGGATGCGCCACATCCTTCGGGCCAAGATGTGTTTTCCTTTGGACCGGTTCAACACCCTTACCAGGTCGGACCTATCAAACTGGGTTAACCCGGCCCGTGGGCCCACTAGGCTAAACGGGTCGGGCCTGTTATTCACTTAAACATGAATAACATAAAGACCGCGCGTCCGATCGACGTGACTTCTGCAGCACTATGACCCCTTTCGACGATAAGGTCCTTTTACGATACTCTAAGTGAGTTTTGGACAACTTTGGTAAATAGCCGGGTTTGGAACGAGCATATTTCCAACCGGGCCCCTAGAACGAAAAGTCCAATATCTCTCAGACTGGGCATCCGATTGATGCACTGTCTGTCGCATTAAGTTCCTTATGACGAGATGGAACTTCTAGATACATCAACTCTGGACTTTTTGACAATTGATGTATTGACTCTGTTGCATGAGTATTAGACCCTCCCGGAATCATGTACGCAATGTACAGGAACCTTAGAGCTGGATCCGACTGCGACGACTACCCTACTGGGATCCTCCGTGGGTTCGACAATGAAAATGATTGTACTTGGATCGTACATGGGTTCTTCAGTGAGGATGACTGTACTTGGATCCTTCTTGGGTTCGGCAGTGATGACGACTGTACTTGGATCCTACATGGGTTCGGTAGCGATGGTTACTATACTTGGATCCTACGTGGGTTCAGTAGTGACAACTTCTGCACTTGAATCATATGTCAGTTCAGCATAGGAGATGATACAGAGGCTACATCTAATCATCTCCACCTCTCCTTGTGAGTAGTATACCTGTGTGAGCTGAGTCTTGCCTTTCAATCATTATCATTGATGTTATTGACTTCTTTCCTATGTGGACCGGATTGTGCATGGGCTCAGAAGTTGGAGTCGAACTGAGATTGATGACTTAGGTTTATGTATGGGAATATACCTAAGTATAGTTGGATGATACTTCATATTTGTATCTTTCCTTCGTGGTTATCCTTCATGGATTTTGGGAGACCTTCGGGGGACTCAGGGTCTCTACTGAGTATCGTATACTCACCCCTGAACGGTCTATGCCCACTCTACGTTGTGTTGGATGCAGACGACAGACAACACTGATCGATGTGGAGGCCTGTGGAGGTGGACGGTACCCAGAGGTGGTCCACTATACGGGACGTACACGGAGAGGACGACCAGACCTGAGGAGCTGAGGAGACCATATGTACCCACCCTTTAGGTGGGATTTCCATAGGACGACTTGGTGGTTGCTGCTTTACTTTACTGCTATTGTACTTTCCTTTTCAGTTGTACTGTACCTTTAGTTGGGTTTGTATACTGGCCCATTTACTTTTCAGCACTTACTTTTGTACTCAGTTTTACTTAGTGCTTACTTCACATGTGTACTCTATTGTGTTTGTTTACTTATATAAAGGCAATTCCTTCCCTGTTTATTGGGATTTATGCTTTTGGTTCTAGTCTCCAGCCCCTGGCCTATGGAAGGCATGTTTGGGGTAGTCACAGCACGGGCCCCGAGGACAAGTCGTGACATGATTAAATAATATGGTAAGGTAAATAACTGAAAACACATTCCATTTAATCAATGACCTAAGAATAAAATATATCCATAGACGTTTTGATGAAAATTATAATCGATAAAAAAAATACTAAATCAAAAGGAAGGAAATGATTAATTATTGGATGTCATGTATCTGTCATATGAACTTGTACCATCAGGAACATGTATAATATGGAATATGTATTTCTGTAGAAACTCATATATTATTCTTTGAAATAAACTCAAATGGTTTTTATCCAACAAATTTCATCTTTAAAGACTATTTATGCATTATAAAGCTTGCATTAACTGGTTCCCTACCCGTAGGGATTGCCATAAATGGTTCTTAACTAAGGTCTTTCATGTCCCCAGAATTCATCATATCTAATAATTATTATTCCTTATCAAATATTCAAATTTAATAAAGGATTTACATTTATTCATATTTCTCAAAATAATCAAATATCATTCAAAGTAAACACCATATGAAAAATGGTATATGTGCTGGGAAATACACATATCCATGATAAATGATATTGATAATTAGGGAAAAATAATCTTCTAATGATTATAAGAAATTGAATATTTCAAGGGGACTAACTAAGAAATCCAGGAAGTGGATTTCAATACTATCCATGGCCAAACCATCTAGAGGAATAATAAGGATTATATCAATATAACATGTCCTAAGTGAAGTAATGATTAAGGGTTGTTTTCATTGATGAATTAAATTTAATAAAAAGATCATTTAAAAACACACTTGACGAAAATATAATATTTATTTTGAAAATAAATTTATTTTAAAATAACTTTTCTATACATTTTACTTAAAAATTAACCATTTAATCATGAAAAGTAAGCCTCAAATAAATGATGGTGGGTAAATCCATACCTTTCATACAAGGTAAAAAACACATATTTTTCACACAAAAAAGGTTGAAAAAATTACTTATTTTGAAAATGATAATAATATTTAATTAAAAACATTTTTAAAAGATAATATCATAAAAATTTATTTATTATATCATTTTTAAAGGTAAAGAAAATTGAAAATAGGGTTTTAAGAATAAAATAGGTTCTCTGAATAAAGAGGGAAAATAAGTCGGGTTTTCATAAAAACATTTTATAAGAAATTTTGATTAACAAAGGGTAGAAAATTGTACAAATACTTGATATAGGTAATTAATAATCAAATTATAATAAAATTAAAGGTTTTACTTATCAGAGTACCGTTAATTTCCTTTGATGGAAATTTAAGTATAAAAATTCTCAAACAAGATGGTATGGTGAAGTAAACACTTGAAAAGAACATAATATTGACGTGAGAATCAATAAATGAGTATATTATGTGAATAAAATGAAAATACACATAAAACAAGTGTAAATAAAATAATATATATTGAAAAGTGATTACAAAAATAATCATATAATATTATCTTCAATGAGGATGTAGTAATACCCAATCAAATGAAATTAGGTTTTGAAATTATTTTCCACCTTGAAAATTATGTGTAAATCCAATTAGATGAAATAATTAAAATAAAAACTCAAAATATCACTAATTATGAATTAATCATGATATTAATGGTCAAATTTTCAGTATTTACACTATATAAAAGGAAATAGTTTCATAACAACAAACTAGTCTTAGTAGAATTTAAATCGAGACGGAATACATTGCCATATATTTCCTTTCAGGTGAATTCACTTTCTCGTAATGTATAATGAATTTCAACACATTAATAACTTATAATATAAGAATAAATATATTTATAATATCATATATTATCTCCTTAAAATAAAATTTACCTATTTTATAATAACTATTCATTATTTTAACTATTTTAGGTGTTGATTGCCTAGTTTCTCGACTAAGTTTTGACTTCTTATTTGTTGTTGCTATTAATTACATCATGTTTTCAGAGCCTTCAGAATGAAAAAAAATATATGAATATAAAATATATTTAGCATGTATTTATGTATAGTAATACATAATGTTTGGGGATAATAAATAAAATGTACCATTCAGGGAGATAGTTGGTCGTATGTTTGCATGAACACAACTTTCATTTCATTGTTCAGTTAAAAGACTGAAAATATAATGATATATGTGTGTCTGTGTGTGTATTATAATTTTTTTATAATATATATTTCACATATATTAAATAGCTTTATTAAAACCACATTTTATACATTCTTTTTATAGCACATATGAATCACATTGCTCTCAGGAGTCGGTAGTCCAAAGTTCCACAAATGATGTTATCGTATACCTACAAGATAGAAAGAATAAAGGTAAGTTCTATAAAGAAATTACAGAATCATAAATAAATGATTAATATTATTTTTAACAAATATAAATTGAGTCTAAATCATATTTTCAAACCATTATTGGTGGTAATGAAGAAAACAAACAACTTCGTTTCGTGAGGTGGTAGTTCACCGTACACATAAACAGTTATTTTGTTTCCTATTAGATGGATGTTTCTATAATTTAATGGAGAAAAATTAACAAAAATATATAATTATATTAATTATACTATTTTTTTTATTATAATTTATTAAGGATAACTGAAACAGTGTAGAACGAAATAAAACTAAAGAGCTTGAGCAAGGATGTTACCTCTTAATCAAGTAACTCCTTTTGGTTTGAACCAAAGGGATTCCTTGGATGGATTTATGAAAAAATTTAGGCCTCTCAGTTTTGAGGAGTGATTTTTAGGATCTATTGGGGAAGATATTGGTCTATCCAAAGTATCTTAATGCATTTGAGGATTTCAGAGGCTTGAGTGATTTGTTATAGTGGATGAGGAGTTACATTTTGGTAAATTTTGGAAAATAGAATTCCAAATAGAATATTTCCACTGAAATTAGATCAAATAATTGTTTTATTAATAATAAGTAGAGTATAGGATCAATATATGGGCATAAAATGTCTTTTGGGTAAGTTTTTAGGTCATTTTGGCCCTTAATATTAAGGTTTAGTCTTTTGTTAGGAAAATTTTTCCCTTTATCATTATAATTGATTTTAATTACAGTGAATAATATTTTTGTTCAAAAAATATATTGAAATTATTATACATTATAAATTATTCTTATTCTAAAAATAGAATTCATTTTTTAAAATTCCAGTAATTTAAGTGGAATAAATTAATTAAAATTTATCCTGGTGGATGGGGCGACAATTTGGTTTTTTAAAGTAAAAATATTCAAACGTTTGACATGTTTTTATATTCATTTTCAAAGTTAAATTTATTTAAATCAACTAAATTTTTTTAAATAATAAAAAATATTCTAATTAACATTTAAAAAAAATATTATATTATATTTATCCTTATAAATAAATAAAATTAAAAAACAGTTTTGAATTAAAATTCAGTATTTTTCACTATTCATTAAAAATTGAAACTGCATACAAAAATACAATAATTTGAAACAAAACTAATTTTTATTTATATATATAAAATATTATGTTTATTTTTACAAAAAATATTTATAAAATTTCCAAAAATTTTATTTAATGTAGGTTCATCGTTATAATGTGGTAAAAGTGCTTTAGTAAAAGTATAGGTCTTTATGTGTAATATTGGGCTTGTTCTAATATTATACCTATAGAATCTATTGGATGAATATATAAAAAACATTATTGAATATATAATATATATTACATTAATATCATTCACTAGTTTTAATTAATTTAGTATATTAGGATAAAACTACTTTTTGGGTATAAAAAACGTTTTCTATAAAAATACTTCTTTTCTTTTAAATTGCTTATTATATTCATTTCTAATTAATTTTTAAATAGTAAATTCATTTAATATTTGTATAAAACATATATTTCTATAATTTAGTTAATCATATTCATAACTTCTAATTTTATGGCATGGTTATATCTTATTATATTAAATAATAATTTTTTAATAATATATTATTATTCTGTAAAACACTATCTTGCAAGTAATAAAATCTAATGAAGAAACTCTTTATTTTGGGAACCATATACTAACTCAGTATCACATTTCTTTAAAGTTATATAATTTATTTATTTTATTTAAAATATTAAATATATTATAAAATCTTGAGATATTATATTCCCTTACACACTTGGTGTTATGTGTCATGCACACTATCAAATATAATGTTCCGACTTTAGATTTTAGGGGTGTTACATTCCCCCATATTAATTAAATTATTTCCTCACAATTTTAACTTGATCATGGTGAAATATTGTATAATATTTCTTATGATATAAATACTGCGTCATGAGATGTGTTCGTAATAATCTTTTTGAAAAGAGATAATGGGATGTACAAAGGTCACATTGAATAACATAAAATAATGTCTTTAAGTAGGATAACATTAGAGGCCAGTATAGATACATAAATAATGAAAAATAATAAATATTTATATGAAATAAATGATGTAACTAATCAAAAGCATCTGAATGATCAATGGATGTTTGGGGGCCTCAAATCATAAAAATTTAATGATTTAGAAGACAATCAGTTCAAAACGAATTAAGGTATTAGGATAACACTTTTTATTTTAAGATATTTTTTTTAATGTTGGGTAATTATTGTATAAACCTAGAATATAAGGATATATAATTAAATAACATAATCCTATACATAAAATTTTCATCTTTTTTTGTGATTTTTTCAGTTTCTAATTCATCCATTACTACATTAAATGGTTATTTAAAAATTAACATTAATCTTGAAGCACTAAAATTAAAATTTAATGGATCGTATGTCCCATAAAGGAGTGAAAATTATTTACATTTGTCACTAACTATTCTCCAAATCCAATTTGGTAAACATAGTTATATCTAAACTTAAATGGAAACACATCAAGATCATTATTAAAAATTATTCAATTTTTTTTAACTAAAAACATTGATATTATAACCCGGACATTTCATAGGTCAGTTGTTGTCATGAAACCCTTTTCATCCTTCCTTCTTGGGTTCAAGTCTCGTGGCCTTGCAAGATTTTATGGGTTTTAACCTATCATATAGGTTGTCATTTTCTAAAACCACAATGATATAATTTAAAAAATAAATATGAAAAACTTCCTTGAAATAAGGTAACAAGTAAATATATTTTTAACTAAGGTTATCAATACAGCCTTAAGACAGAAATACTTCATCCATCTATTTCAACATTGGTTCCTAATTGGTTTAGAGTTTATCCTATAGATGAGGGTATTTCACAAAAGAACCATAGAGTACAAATCAATTATCATAATGGAAAACTTTCTAATCATTTTTATAATGTTTAAACCCTGACATATTAATTTCAATCTAAGACACATTACGTTTATCCTTGGTAATTACTGTTCATTATCTACTCAAATCCTTTGTAATGGTTTTTAAAGAAAATTTGGAGTATCCTAACAGTATTCCCTAGTAATTTCAAACTAGGTGTGCAACATGGCCCATTGTCATATACAAGATACGTCGAGTGAGGGGCGACACAACATGTAAAAGTTGTTAACACAATGTATACCTATGCCATAAAAACATCCACTTTCAATATCAAGACAATGATGTTTTTTAGTAATACCCATATAATCAATGTTTTACAAAAAATCATGGAAGTTATTCTATAGATATCTTCATAGTCTACTTTAGGGATATGTTCATTAATATATTTTTCCTTAAATCTCATTCCCATGATTTCTACTAAAAATTATTTCATACAAACTATTGTGACCCCCCCCCCCCCTTGAGATCCCAGAGCTAGTGTCTACTACCATTAAACTGGAATTATTTCATGAAATAAAATCTTGAAGAACTGAAGAGTTTAGTAGTCTTGGAAAACTAGATACAAAAATCAGTCTTGTATTACAAATGAATACACTAATTGTATCATTATATTTTAATTAAAGTATAATAACATTATTACATATAGTATATCCCTAAAATTTATTCTTTTTATACTTCCTAGATTCCATGGGAAAAGAAATAAAATAAGGGTGAGCTCAAATGATCAGTAAGGTTAAATTATTGTGGAATAAATAATGAATCAATGAGAATAATCCATATTTAGAGGTGAAAAAAAGAGAACACATTATATTCAATAAATTACTTGAATAAAGTGAGTATATAATATGGAAATCAAAATAACATAAAACACATGCCAAGTGGTCAATTAATGAGATGAAAATGAGAAATAATATGGAAAGATAAATTAATCAAAACACATTATATATAATAATTGAACCAAGAATGAAGCATATCGATACATATGTCGATGAAAAATTTAATTCATAAATAAATAATAAATCAAAATGAAGGAATTGCTTAATTATTGGATGTCAGGTATCTGGAACATAAACCACTACCACCAAGACGGTTCACAAAATTGTTTAAGTCTATAGAAATAAACTCATATATTCTACTTTCAAAACAAACTCAATGGGTTTTGTCAGTGTAATTTTTTATCATGAGACTATTAATGCATCATGGGATTCCATTAACTAGACCCCAACCCATAGTGCTCGCTATAAATGGTCCCTATAGCACCCCCAGTTTCAAGTAAGCATCCCTTTATTTATGTATTTTAAGTATGTAATGTATATTGTTTATGATTGGAATGGTTTTGAGACCTTTTTTAATGTTTCTTTGGATTTTCTATAGGTTCATGGTTTGAGTGTAGTTTAGAAAAATCATGAAACTCATACTCTAAACTCTGAAAAGTGAGATAGAGGAAAAGGGGAGGGTGTTCGGGCGATGCATGGTTTTTCCAAACTACATGGAATCCTAGGATAAACTGTGATTTATTGGACTGTGAGCCTTGGTATGGTTGGCACATGGTTTGGAGACTGTGAAATCTAATCGTGTGAGGTTCATCCTTTAGGTATTGGATGGTGCACGGTTAGTGAAATGTTTCCCAAACTATGTGACTAAACTATACCTAATATGGAATTATTCTTTCCTAAATTTAATGCCTTGTTTTTTCACATAAATATACTAAATATGGAATTATTATCTCTTAAATATTATGGATGTTTCTCCCATTGATTTTGAGGAAATCTGATGTCTCCCTTGGGTGATAAGAAGTTAATTCCTTGAAATGTTTGTAAAGACATTCTTTGTGTATTCCTTAGATCTAATTCTCCTTATATCTTGGGTTCTTATATCTACACCTATTGTAGGTATATCATATGTTTTTTATGCCAAATATGACTATATTTTCCATTTTTTGTGTTAGGGGAATTGATCTAAGGTGGGTTCGTGGTGATTCATCCTGATTTTGTATGTTTTTCATGTAGTTTATCATTTTTTCCAAAACTCTAGAGTTAGGTGGCTTCACTCTTGACTCCTCCTGTGAGAATTGATGGGAATAATTTAAAATTGGTTTAATTTCTTGATTTTTATTGTGAAATTTTGGTGAAAATCATTATATAAATCCTCTTTAGTGAAAATTTATGTTTTTGGTGAAGTTATGTAATCATGGTAATTTGTTATGAAAGGTCCTTTGGTTTCATGATTTTAATATGTTAAATTTAAAATATGGATTTTTTGGAATTTTTTAAGGGATTTTTGGAAAATGGTTTTCAATAAAATGGATTTTTATTGAATTTTTTTAGGTATGTTTCTATGGGAAATGGTTTTGGTCATACATGGAGTGTGTGTTCATATTTCATTTACGAGGCTCAGTTGAAATATGACCTTTTTAATTTGTGCTAAAGTTGAAATGGCACATGGGATATAATTTCCTTATGGTCACTTCATAGACCGATGAGAAAATTCTCATGAGTGTGGAACTATCATAACAATTCATGAATTTTTGGATATGTGGAGTATAATGGTTATTACAAATGGATCTTGTGAGAAGATTTTAAATTATTGTCTGGAATTCTCATTGAAAAATGAATTATTTTTGGAAAATAGGTTTTTTTGGAAATTGTTTATATTTAGTTATAATAAATTTTAGAAATTTCTCTATATAAATTGTTTTATATAAAATTTGCTAGCCTTTCTATCCCAGTTTCGTGAGTAGGGAAGTCATTGGGGAAAACCTATTGAGTTTTTTTACTCACCAATTCTTTTTTACTTTGGTGATTTTATAGATTTAATCTACGATTACATGGGAAAAGGTAAAGTTCACACATCCTTAGAACTACCTTGTGATATTTGGGATTTTGGTGAAGTTGGATAATGAATATTGTGGATCCTTCGAGTCCCATAGTTTTGTTGGAGTTGTAATAGTTTGTCTTCTTATTTTCATTTTGATAATGTAGTCTTCCATTGTGGTACATGAATTTAATATGATTTTGATAAATGAAATCTTGGATTATCTTTCATTATTATCATTCATCATATAGTTTTTTTATAAGTTTTTTCATTCTAAAATAGAAAATTGTTCCCCACATTTATTAAAGCAATTTGGCATTTATTTACATCATTTGATGTCTTGGGTATGTCACTTAAGGCCTTGTAAGGTATCATCTCCCTCTCAATAAAATATGAAAGGGAGGTAAATTATAAATGGTGTCAGTTTTTTTCCATCCAATATTATTTTAGAGAGAAGTTTTATCAACTTGATCCTTCTTAATATCTTTCTATAACAAGTAGCCTTTGACTTGGTATTCATTGAGAGTCCTGGTGTTTAAATTTATTCATTAATATTCCATGAGATGGGATAATAGATAGAATTAGGATTTTTGGGACAAGAAATGTATATAATTAAAATATATAGCTACCATTTTTATGCATAAATTCTTGGTACTATGAATATGGGTACAGAAGTATTATGGAGACACTTATAGGATTTTGAAATTTAATTTTCATGGGTTTAAATAATGAGATGATCATGGAATTCATTAGAAAAATTAATTCCCATTAGGAGTGCATATTTCATTTATATTAAGGATAAATTATTTTTTTCAATTTTATTTTTTTGAAAATTTTGATTTTTTTTTCAAATTAATTGTTTTGAAAAAGAGAATGGTTGTGGTATTTTGATAAAGTTTTGATTTTCAAAAGAATGTTAAAATTTTTCAAAAATTGTTGAATATGGAAATGGTTGATTTGGAAAGCAATCATGTGAATTTTTATGTGATAGAATTTGAAATTCTAAGGTGTTAGTAGATAGAGAGTGAGACTTATGACATTTGTTGTTCATATATAAAATGGCACCTGTTAGGCACTGTAAAAACCAACCAGAAGATACTATTGATTATTTGGTTGTACATGAGCCATAGGTGAACCAAAAAATGGTTCATAGTATTATCCAATCATTTTAGGTTGTGTAAAAAGATAACCAAAGGGATTATCCTAGACAAGTGGATCATTAAGTTCAGTTTTAGAAATAGAATCCACCCATCTTTCAGGGTGCTTTTGAACTAGAGAATGTAGAGGTGTGGTTGAATAGGACAAATAGTATCTTCAATTTCATTGTCAAGGCAGCAGATCTAAAATCAATTTTAAAGACTTACATACTATATGATCTTGAACACCAGTTGTGGGATTTATCATTGTAGGATAGACTGGATCTAGGCCTCAGTAGGGAGGATTTTTAGGAATTATTGCACAAAAAAATCTATCCTCACATTTTCAAGATCCATAGAATAAAATATATTTTTATCTTGAAGTTGTAAAATCTCTCTGTCATAGATTATGTGGAAAAATACATGAATTTACTTTACTTCACACCGAAGGTTGTGGCTAGTGTGTCCTTGAAGGCACACATCTTTTATTCTAGGATGCTATATCAGATTCACTCGAAGATACCTGTTATCTGTATTATAGACTATACATAGATACTAAATGGAATGTTTTTGGCTGAAAGGGACATATCTAGAGATATTGGATTAGTAATTATGTTGATACCCATGGGAAAGAATATGAATTGTAATGTTGTAAGAAAGTGGTAGAGGGGCACCTATTTTTTCGGTGATATTGTAAATTAGAATCAAAGGGTTGGATCAGTGAACCATGCACCATGACCCAAGAGTAGAGAGTCTTGTTTCCAATCTGATTCTCTTGACCACAAATATCAAGAGTGTACTGCACAATATAGGGCATGCCAGAATTACAACCAGATGATACATCTTCAGCACTATTTTTGTAGTGCTTTGAGGTCAAGTGCTTGAGACACTTCTTATATGTCATAGATTTCATATGATTCGATGGGGATAGGGTATAAAAATCAATCTCATGAGCATAATAGATCTATCCATGGTGATTCTAGGATTATCATGACTCCTCATCAAAGGAAATCTCTGCAATGAAAAAAAGAACAGAGTGTAGTGATGAAGAAATTATATAGTGCTCAATAGGTGATTGCTAATGATTAGGTTAAACCATCTATGGTAGTAGGTATGATTCTCTTGAATTCTACCCTTATATACATGTAGATTTATAATAGTTCATCACATTATTTTATTTATTCTAGTTCTGTTTATTTTCTAATTATAAAACATGAGATGATTCCTTCTGTGATAAATATTCAAACTCCTCTTGGTCCAAGAGAATGTAGATCCTTTCGATGTAGAGAATGTTATAAAACTATTGATGGAGCTGAGAAGAAATGGAAATTCTCAACACTAGAGATGTATTTATATGATATAATCTTGGGTGTGGATTGGTTGAAAATGTTCAAGGCTCGCATCAACTATTATATAGGAATATTTATTTTCACGAATGAAGATGGAATCTAGCATCTCTTTAGTAGAGAATGTGATGTAAAGGCAGGTCAAATAGGCTTCTTAAAAAAATTATTTGGATTGATCTCATACCAGATGACATCTTGGACAATGATATCTATTTATTAGATTGATAATAGTAGTGTTGTAGTAGTCATGGATCAGTCTTTAGAATAGATTCTTGAAAATTTCTTTCAATTAACACTAGTATGAGAAGTGGAATTTACAATTTATCTCCTTTTGGGGGCAATTATTATCTCACTTATGTCTTATATAATTGAACCAACAGAATTAGGGGAGCTAAAAGTGTTGTTGGAAGATCTAGAAATAATGGTTTCATTCAGCCTATTACATATCTATAGACAGCACTAGTCTTGTTCATGAAGAAAGTTGATATAAATATAAGGTTGTGTGTTGTTGACCATAATCCAAACCATATTACGATAATGAATAGATATTCACATGCATGAATTGATGATCTGTTTGATCAATCATGGTGAGATTAGTGGTTCTCTAAAATTATGTTTTGATCATGATATCACCCATTAAGAGTTTGGAAGGAGGATATCACAAAGAAAAAAATTCAAAAGTAGATATGGCCATTCTGAATATGTGGTAATGCCTTTCAGACTTACATATACACTAGCTGTATTTAGGGAATTTATGAATCAAATATTTTAGTGATATTTTTTGGAGTTTTTGGATGACATATTAGTGTATTCAAGGATAAGGGTTTATCAGGAGAATCACTTTGAAATAATGTGGGGAATCATGGGAGACCATCGTCTATATGTCAAATTGTGAAATTTTTATTTTTGGATAAAATATGTATTCCTTCTAGGTGCTGAAATTTATGAAAGATGCATTTTAGTGAATCTAAAAGAGTTAAATGATATTATGTCATGGAAACCACCAAAGTATGCCTTCTAGATATAGAGTTTTATTGGTCAAGCTGGTTATTACTGACATTGTGTTCATGACTTCTCACAACACACGTATCCATTTATATCTTTGAAAAAGAAGAATGTTCTATTCAAGTGGAATGAATAATGCCATAAATCTTCTTAAGAGATGATAGTTTTCTTTACATCAGCACCAATCTAGATTTTTCCAGAATCATGACAAGGGTACTTGGGTTATTTTGGTGCTTTGGGATCTTGGTTGGGGTGTTTTCTCATTATATGAGACCATGTTGTTTCTTATAGCTCAATTAAGTTATGGTTGAATGATAAGAACTACCCAACATATGATTTAGATTTATTAGCAGTCATCTATGCTTTAAAATCATGGATTAATTTTCTCTTTGGTAAGAAATTTATTATGTTCATGGATCATAAGATCTTGAAGCATATTTTCTAACAACGGTATTTAAATATAAGGAAAATATGATAGATGGAGTATCTTCAAATTTTCAACTTTGACTTGATGTATACATTAGAAAAGGGAAAATCGGTGTCAGATGAATTAAGTATAAAGTCATATGCTTAGTGGTAAAAATAATATTTAGATGATGGGTTGATGATTTAATTCCTCCCTGATATGCATGTGGAATGTGAAAACCAAAGTGGTGTGGTGTTTTTCATTCATATAGTGGTTCCTGATTTTTTAAAGTTGGTTAAAGAGGCATAGATTTCTGATTGATAATGTTTTGTAATGAGGTCAAAACTCAATGGTGTGGAGACCTTTGGGGGTTGAAAGCTCGATAAGAGTTCACTATTGTGGTTGAGAAATCATTTGATTTTACTGATGTATTATTAGAAACAACTTATTCATTGTTACTAAAATTTAGAATGGCATTCCCATGTTGGAATATATAAGATGTATTAGCATTGAAAGCATAGTTCTGATGGATCGGCATAAAAATGAATGTGGTTGAGTTTGTTTTGAGATAATTAACTTGTCTGCAGGTTAAGAAAGATAATCATAAACTAGAAGGTATGTTATTTTCTTTACCTATTCCTGTGTGGAAATTGGTGAAAATAGTAATAGATTTTATTACAGGTCTCCCATAAATTGTTCAGAACAATGATAGAGTATGGGTGATTGTGGATCATCTCACAAAGTTCCCTTGTTTTATCCCAATTAGTGAGACTCATACATTGGAGTATCTGTCAAAAATATATATATGAGAAGTTGTAAGGATACATGGCATACTAGTTTTGATCATATCAGACAGAGATCTAAGGATTACATCTCATTTCTAGAAATCCGTACAAAACCCCCATGGGAATCGATTAAATATTAGTATGGTGTATCATCCTTTGGTGTATGGACAATCTAAAAAGACAATATAAAATTTATAGGACATGTTGCATTCTTTTTCAATGGAATTTAGTGGATCCTAGCTATAAAATGTACCATTAGTTGTGTTATCATATAACAAAAACTCTTACGTCTCAATACACATATCATCTATCAAAGCATTGTACAAGAATCCTTGTCATTTTCCAATTTATTGGGTGGAAATATGTGAGAATTCACTATTTGTGCAAAACCTTTTCCAAGAAATAGTGGAGAATATTTATTTTATAAGGAAATGGATAGAGATGGCATACATTTGTTAGAAATTTAATTCATATCATTGTTGATGGAAGTTGTAATTCTAGGTTAGTGATCATGTGTTCTTGAGTATTTCACTAAGGCTTGGACACTGATTTTTTGGGATGAAATAAAAGTTATATCCCTGATACAATGGCCTTTTTTAGATATTATAATTGGTGGCTGACATGGTATTTTATTTGGCATTACCACCATGGTTCAGTGCAGTGAAAAAGATGTTCCATGTATCTCAATTGAAAAGGTATCAGACTAATCCTGACTATGTGATCAGATGAGATCACATTGACCTTATATCATATGCTACTTCGTTATATATCCTGGTGTGAATTATTGATAGGAAAAATAAAGTCTTGCATGTAAAAAACAACAGTCTACTGTGGGGTTTTTGGAAACATTGTCATATTCAAGAGGAGACATTGGAAAACGAGAAGGAAATGAAAGAGTAGTGTCCAAAACAATTTTTGGGAAATTTTGTTTTTCTACTTTCTGAGGAAGGAATTTCTAATGGTGGGGATAATTTAGAACCTCCGGTTTTAGTTTAGTAACCCTTTTATGTACTTTAAGTATGTAAATATATGGGTTCTGTTTGGGAAGTTTTAAGGACTTTTTGGAGTGTTTTGGGGGATTCTATTCTGGTGTACGGTTTGAGAATAGTTTGAAAAAACCATGAATCTACTACAATAAATTGTGTAGAGTGAGATAGAGGCGGATGGAAAGATGCATGGGTTGTGAACAATTTGTCCAAACCGTGCATAAGCCTAAGAGAAACTATTCATTGTTATATGGTGAGATAAGGAATGGTAGGCACACGGATTTCAAATCTTCTGATCTAATCATTAAAGGTTTATCGTTGAGGTTGTGGATGGAACATGGTTTGTTCATGTTTTTCCTAACCGTGTGACTAAACCTTGTGCAGTTAAAAAACGAGATCCAAACAAATTGGACATTATATGACCTTCAATTTTAATGATTCGTTTTCCCCAAAAATGGCCCTAACATTGGAGTTTTCTCTATGAAATTTCATGGAAGGGTCTTCCATAATTGCGGTGGTGATCTAATGGCTTCTCTTTGTGACTACAATCCAATTCCTCACGGTAAGTGATCATGCTTTGTCATTCTTTGTGTTCTCCATAGATATACTACACCCTCTCTATTAATTTCTTAGATATATGCCTTTTGTGGGTATATCTAAGGTTGTGGATACCAAATATTATTAGATTTAGCCTTTTTATGTTATGGGATGAAAATTAAGGTGGGTGTCATGGATATTCAACCCAATTTATGGCATTTTTCATGACATTTATCATTTTCAGCAAAACTCTCTGGGTATGTGGCTTCACTCTTGACTCCACTTTCTAGAACTAATGGGAATTGTTTCAAATTAGTTTAATTACTTCACTTTTATTGTTAAATTTTGGTGAAAATAATGATATAAATGATCATTAGTGATGATTTATGGAATTTGGTGAAATTTTTGAATCATGGTAATTTTTTTGTGCAAATTGATTAGTATTCTTGATTTTAAAATGTTTATTTTAAATTATTTCTTTTTTGGATTTTTGAAACGGCTTGTTAGAAAAAGGTTTATAGTAAAAAGGTTTTTTTATTAATATGGTTCTCGCATGTTTTTATTGGAATGGGTTTTGAGCATACTTGGTGTGTGAGTTCATATTTCATTTATAATGATTGGTTGAAATATGACCTTATTCTCAATACCAAAGGTGTAATGGTACCTGGGATATAATTACTTTGTGATGAATTGGTATATCTATGAGAAACTTCTCATGAGTATGGAATAATAATTATAATGTATTCATGTTTGGATATGTGGAATTGAATGGTTATGCCAAATTGGAACTTATAAAATGGTTTTAAATCATTGATTGTTTTCTTTCTTTGAATAATGGATTTTGATGGAAAAATTGTTTCTTTGGAACTTTTTTATATTTAGTTATAAACTATTTTAGAAATTTATCTATATAAATTGTTTTATATAAATGTTTCCAACTTTTATATCCTAGTGGAGTGAGTAGGGAACTTATTGGGGAAACCCTACTATGTTTTATAACTCTCACATGTATTGTCACTTTTGTGCTTTTAGAGATGTCATATAAATGGACATGGGAAAAGGTACTGTATCACACATATTTAGCACTATCTAAGGATACTTGGAATTTTTGGTGAAGTTGGGGCATGGAGTTGTGGATCTTTGGAGTCTTGTGGTTTTCATGGACTTTTAATAGTTTTTCATCCGCTGTTTACATTAATATTGTAGTCTTCCATTGGGGTACTTGAATTTATTATTATTTTGATAAATAAATATTTAGTTTTATTTAATTGTTATAATTAAAAATATAGTTTATTTTTTAGTCATTTGTTTTATTATTAAAGTGAAAATAATCCCCCACATTTATTTAATCCATTAAGAATTTTTTGGTAGACTTTGTAAAATTGGGGATGTTGCATAAGTCCTAGAAACATCACACCTCCCTCTAAATACAATGATAAGGGCATGCCGTTACAGTACCCAACCTATGTCTTTCATGTCCCAATCATTCCTCAAATTGAATAAACAGATACCTTATAAAATATTTGTATTGAATAATAGATAATTATTTATCAATATTTACCCAAATAATAATATAACATTCAAAGTATAAAATTATGAAAAATGGCATTAGGTTTATGCAATGCACATATCCATGGTAAATGATATAACTAATTAGGTGAAATTAAAATTCTAATTATCATAGGATATTAATTATTTCAATGGGACTAACAAAGGAATCTAGGAAGTGAATGTGAGTAATATTGTTGTAAAAAGAAATCATAAACCATCCAGAGGAAGAATAATTATGGTATCACTACAACATATCCCAAGTGTAACAATGATAAAGGGTTATTATTGTGTATGAATGAAAATACTATAAAATAATATTTTAGAAACATTATCAGGGAAAATATCCATTTTATTTTGAAAAAAAATTCCAAATCCTTTTTATTGAAAATCACTTTTGAAAACATTTTTATTAAAAATTAACCATTTAAACTTGAAAAGGAAGCATCAAATAAATTATGGTGGGTAAATCTGCACATGTCATGCAAGGTAAAAATAGCATACCTTTTTCATAATAAAATGTTATTAAAATGACTAGTATGGAAAATGATAAAAAAATTACATTAAAAAAACTAATAAAAGGAAAAAAGGGTACAAATGTATTTGATAAATTATTTTTGA
Source organism: Viscum album (assembly GCA_963277665.1). Lineage (NCBI taxonomy): Eukaryota > Viridiplantae > Streptophyta > Magnoliopsida > Santalales > Viscaceae > Viscum > Viscum album. The sequence goes on from OY728160.1 coordinate 854,822,448, forward strand.
ATGCATCAAAACATATTTGAAATATTTATGAAAACATGTTTCACAGAAAAAAACATGTTCTCTGACTAAAGAGGGAAATAATGTTGGGTTTTCATAAAAAATTCTAAAAATATTTTTATTAAAAAAGAGTATAAGAATGGTACTGATACTTGAAAAAGGTAATGAATAAATATATTATGATAAAATAAACTGTTTTAATAAAAAATGATCCAATAATTTCTTCTCATGTAAATCAAATTATAAACAATCTCAAACAACATGATATTATAAAGTAAACCCTTGAAAAGACTATAACATTGATGTGAGAATAAATTAATGAATAGATTATGTTATTAAAATGTAAATAAAATAAAACATGTGGAAATAAAAAAAATACATAGTGAAACATGATTACCAAAACAATCATAGAATATTAATGACAATGAGGAAATAGTATAACCCAATAAAAATAAATTGGTTTATAAAATTCTTTTCCACGTGGTAAAATTAATTGGAAACTCCCTTAGATGAAGAAATTAAAATTGAAACAAAAAATATATTTAATAATTATTGAATCATGATATTAAAATTCAATGTGGTATTAAATACACCATATAAAATAAATTCAGGTTATAACAACAAATAAGTCTCAATGGAATGTAAATTTAGATGCAATCCCTTACATTGCATTTCCTTTTTGGTGAAAGTCCTTTAAACACTTTTATAAGGGGTTTAAACATGTTAATTTATAATTATAGAATAATAATCATTTTTATAATAATATATATTATCTTAATATAATATCTAATTACCCATTTGCTTACAAATTTTTAATTTTTTCAGTGTTTCAAGTGTTAATTAACTAGTTTATCGAGTACGTTTTGACTTGTTATTTGTTGTTCCAATTAATTGGATCATGGTTTAATCATATATATAATTTATACCATGACATAAATATTATTTATATTTAGTATGTATGTATTTATAAATATCCATAATATTTATATATAAGAAATGAAATACCCTGTTAATGGAGATGGAAGGTCATACATACACAAGAATGCTATTTCCATTTCTTTTAAATATTAAAAGAAATAATATAAAATGATATATATATATGTCTATTATGATTAAATTATCATAAATATTTCATAAATATTTTATATTTTTGTTAAATCCAATATTTAGGCTTTTTTTATATAGCGTGAATGAATAACATCGCTTTGAGGAGGCGGTAGTCTACACTTCCAAAAACAATGTTATCGTATTCCCACAATATGCAATAAATGAAGGTATATTATATATAAAAGATTTAGAACTATAAATGAATTATAAATATTATATATGACATATATAAATATATTTTCTATATTAATTCCAAACCATGATAGGTGGTAAAGGACAAACGAACAACTTCATTTTGCGAGGCAGTAGTTCACCATATACATAAATAGTAACCTTGTTATCCATTAGATGGATGTGTGTGAAATTTTATGTCAAAAACCTTAATATAAAAAATATAATTAAATTTAGGAAAATTTTTCTATATAATCATGTTATAAGGATAATTGAATGTGTTGAGAAATAAATAAAATGAAAGAGCATGAGGAAAGATGCTACCTCTTAATTAGGTAACTCCTTTTGTTTTGAACCAAAGGGATTCTTTGGAAGTATTTATGACAATGTTTAGTATTATAGGGGAGGGATTTTTAGGATCTATTTTGGCTAATATGGGTTGATCCAAAGTGTATACAGAGGTGTGAAGAAGTTGGAGGCTTGAGCGCCTTTTTATAGCGGAGGAGGGGTGGCCCTCTTGTAATTTTTTTAAAAGAGTATTCCAACCACATTTTTAAAATTTAAAGGGGACCAATAATTTTTCAAATAATATAATAGGTATGATAAGGTCCAAATATGTTTATCCAATAGATTTTATAAGGCCCCAGCCTTAAACCTTACTTAATCTTGAGTTATTACAAGATTACACATTGAGGATCTTTTCGAGTTTAGAGTTTTAGAGAAATAGATCATAAAACTTGCATTACATTCCACATATAAACAAAGTGGTTAAATAAAGATAGTATTCTTCTTTCCCATCAACGGAAACATATTTAAAATAAAACATGGATTCTTTCATGACACATCCTTGACACTATCATCATATCATGTACCTTTCCCTTGACCTATGAAAAACATTTCAAAAAAACATGGGATGAGCATAAAAAGCTCAGTAAGGGATATAAAAATATGGAAAGGAAACATGGGTACATATATACATAAGAATGAAATCATACTTTACCCATAAAACATAAGCACTTTATCATACCTCATCAAATCATGAATAAATCATAGAAATCATAAGACATAAAGGTAACTTGAGGTATTCATAACATTCTTACGTAGGGAGTAACCCTCTTGGTTACGTTTGGAATATCCATCACACTATATTCCCTAAATCTCTTCGTAGAAACCTTAATGTTACACTCCTTCGCATTACCCAATGCATTGGAGAGCTATATCGGGCTCACCAGCCCTTAGTTTATCATGGAACCACCCGTCTTCATAATAATGCCCAAGAACCTCAACATAATCGTATCACATAAACCATGAATAAAGGAAACATAACATTTCCACCTAACAATCACAAGATATCAATCCAACACATTGATATAAAAACATTATGAAAACCATTTTCAATACCAAAATAAAAGAAAAGTAAAACATGGTATTTATTTTTCTTTTAAAAAAAGGTATGGCTTGTAGAGGAAGCTGAAATTCAAATAATGGTCACGGTAGCGGAGAAGTCGTTGTCGCCACATACATATGAAAAAAACATTCCCATTTGTCGTTTAGTAAATGCATCGTACAAAAAAGATTCCTTTTGAGTAAACATAAAAGTCAAAGGGGTTTATACACCATATAAAAGAAGGTTGTGTATAAAACAAAATATGCCTCAATGAAAGGAGATTGAGACGAAGTACCATACCTCGGGTCCGACTTGACTCGGTCATTCTTTAATCTCATGAATAATAAACTTGAGTTAATTTTTACTTGTTTAAGAACCTTTTTCAAGTTCATTATTCCTTTTATATCACTTATTGCCTTGTCATGAACACTATGTAATTATTTAAGTTAATAACGGTCGTTTTAACGATCATTGGTACTTGACTCAAAAATAAACCCTTTATAATTACATGTTGTTCATTTATCCATTATATCCAAAATTATAATCATTATTTATATATCATATATATCCAGTATATACATGCATTTATAATATTACATAATCATTTAGAGGTAAGAAATGAAATGCACCGTTCATGGAGACGGTAAGCCGTAGGTACGCATGAACGCTACTTTCATTTCTATTTCGTATTTTATAGAATGGAATCATAATTATATAAAGGTATATTATAATTCCAGTATAATATCATATATAATATCATAGTTCCATCCTTTATACGTCCCACATATGGTATTTAACGAATCAAATCACTTTGAGGGGGTGGTAGTCCGCACATCCTTAAATGAAGATATCGTGTTTACCCATAATGGAAACCATAAAGGTATGCCAAAAATGAAAAATACAGAAGCTTAATGAAAAAATAAACATATTATATATCATATATAAATATAGTGACATCTTAATGGCCACCTTTGAAGGTGTTAAAAGAATGATGAACAATTATCGTTTCGGAAGGCATAAATTCACCATCCACAGAAACAGTATGTCCTTTAACCATTAGATGTAGGTGTGTATAAGTGTAGCTCGAATACATCTTATAAAAACATCCTAGTATATTGAGGATACTAGATTTGTTACAAAATAAAATAATAAAAAGATTTTAGGGGGTTGGAGAAGCAAAATCAAACAAAAGGACTCAAAAGAAGACATTACCTTAAAATCGGGTAACTCTCTTAGATTTGAGCTCAAAGGCTTCCTTCGGAAGACTTCTGCCCCAGGTGAGCCTTCAAGGAGTAATAGAGGGATGTGGAGAGCCAAAATGGGCAGGGGTTGGCTGATCCAAAGGCTTTGGGAGTGTGGGTAAGGAGGTAGAGGTGGGGTCCTTTTATAAAAGGAGAGGAGGGGCACTCTTGGAAGGTAAAGAAAAATCACTTTATTTTAAAATGGTATTCGGATTTAAGAGGTCCCACATTGATGTGTTTAGAGGATAAGGTGATAAGGTTTCGAAATCCACCCATCCAACAGGTTTTGGACATGTATAGGTCTTATATTTTACATTATCATTCCATTTTATTTAGATCGTTAAATAATGAGGTCATTGCTGCATCATCATGATGTCATAAATAATTTAATTTATTTAAAGTCTAAATATTATAAAAAAAATTACTATGATGTAGAAAATATTTTTATCTTTCCAATGACTATTTATAATCAAAAATATGATCTTTATAACCCCATGTAAAAATTGTTTTAGTAAAACATCTCATGTTTGTGTCATTTTTACTTTTACATTAAATAAAAAGTTATTTATGTCATTTCCCAACCAAAGTGGCTCCATGGGGTCCCCAAGTTGACCCATGGATTTTCTTGGTCGGACATGACACATCCAATGAGTTTGGACATGTTTCAAGATCATCTGATTTTATTAAAGCATTATTTTTACCTTAAACTACACTAATTACCTCTAATCGCGATTAAGAACTTAAGAGTTACTATTCACCAAAAAATTATTTTAATCTCATTGAACCACATTTTACTTATTAATGACAACCATGTATGTCAGATTTTTGAAATTCCAAACACAGAAGTGGTAAAATTTCAATTAAACGAAAAATCAGTTTTTATAAGTACCACTTTGTGGTTTCACTACTCATCAAAAATTGAAGTTTTTCAGAAAAATACCAAAAATTCACCCTAAGCTATATTTCATATTCCGAATTCAAAAATGAAGTCTATTTTACAAAATTCAAAACATATAAGTCACATTAATTAATTTAATAATTAATTTCCGCTGTCATGACAAATAGCGTGTTTTTATGAAACAATAAGTATCAAAAGATTGACACCAGTTTAAGTCCAATTTCAAAGTGAAATTGATTCCAATGACCACCATTGGATTAAATGGTAAAAATATATTCTAATTTCACTTCAAAACCAATTCAAAAGATAATCTAATAATATAAATAGATTAGATTAAAAAGCATTTTTGATGTAAAATGCAGTATGTTTCACTGTTCATTAAAAAATGAACATTGTTTGAAAAATACGAAAAATTCACAAAAAGTAAATTTTGATGTCCCAATAATAAATAATAAGTTTATCTTGACAAACACATCTTATAAAATTGTCAAAATATAGATTTAAAAATGGTTTTCATCAAAAGGCAGTAAAACAATCTTTTAATAATATTAGTGTATTTCATGCTTAAGATTGGATTTATTTTCATTTTAAGCCTCTAAAACACTATCTAATTCATTAATAGACATAGATAAACATATATATTACTCATTACTTACTTGGGATGTTACATCCTTCCCCCCTTTTGAAAGTTGCATCCCCTCAATTTATTTACTTATCGAATAAACTGGGGTACTCATCCCTTATTGCATTTTCAGATTCCCATGTTGCCTCTTCCATCATGTGGTTTTTCCACAAAACCTTTACCTGATTAATCCCCTTATTCCGTAACACTTGCTCCCTGTGGTCAAGAATCTGGAACGGTTGTTCCTCATAAGATAGGTTCTCTTCCAGCTGAACTACCTATGGACTCAAAACATGAGATGGATCTGGCATATACTTTCTCAACATCAAAACGTGAAAAACATTTTGTACCTGAGACAAACTCGGAGGTAAAGCCACCCGGTATGAAAATGATCCAACTCTCTCCATAATTTCATATGGTCCAATGAACCTTGGACTCAGCTTTCCTTTCTTACCAAATCTCATCACACTTTTCCAAGGAGAAACCTTGAGAAAAACACGATCACCTACCTCAAAAGATAGATCCTTCCTCCGGTTATCCGCATAACTCTTCTGCCTGCTCTGAGCTGTTCTCATGTGCTTCTGAATCAGTTGAACTTTTTTTGCCATCTCTTCTACCAATTCTGGTCCCATCAACTTCCTTTCACCCACTTCATCCCAGAAAGCTGGAGTTCGACACAGCTTCCCATATAATGCCTGAAATGGTGCCACCTGTATACTGGAATGAAAACTGTTATTATATAAAAATTCAACCAAAGAAAGATGTTGGTCTCAACTTCCCTAATAATCCATAGAGCAAGAACGTAGCATATCCTCCAATGTCTGAATTGTTCGTTCTGACTGCCCATCTGATTGAGGATGAAAAATTGTACTAAAAATTAATTCAGTACCCAACGACTTCTGAAGGCCTTTCCAAAAGTTAGAAGTGAACCTGGGATCACGATCAGATATAATGGAGAGGGGAACTCCATGTAACCTGACTATCTCTTTAAGATACAAACGGGAAAGTTGATCTGGGGAAAAAGTATCTCGTATAGCAAGGAAATGAGCAGATTTAGTCAAGCGATCAACAATAACCCAAATTGCATTATTACCTCGAGATGTCTTCGGTAATCCCACAGCAAAGTCCATGGATATATTCTCCCATTTCCACACTGGCACTGGTAAAGGCTGAAGCATCCCTTTCGGTAACTGCCGCTCTGCTTCAACCTGTGGACATGTCAAACACTTCACAGTAAAATCAGCAACATCTCTTTTCATTCCATCCCTCCAGTAATACTACCGCAGATCTCTGTACATCTTTGTACTGCCAGGATGAACTGAAAACGGAGAACTATGCGCTTCACATAACAACTCTCTCTTCAACTGTGAATCACAAGGCACACACAATCTCTTCCCAAATCTCAAAACGCAATCATTATCAATGTTGAATTCATGCAACTTACCTTTCTGAAACAGCTCTACCTTTTTCTGCAACTCACTGTCTTGCTTCTGTGCATGCTTGATTCTATCTGATAGAGATGATCTTACTGATACCTAAAACAAAACAGAAGAACATCCTGCACCAACAACTTCTATGCCAATGTTCATCAAATCCTTAACCAAAGGATCACATTCCAAACACAACATTGCTAATGAAGCATTACTTTTTCGACTCAAAGCATCACCCACTTTATTTGCTTTTCCAGTATGGTAATGAATTGTACAATCATAATCCTGGATTAATTCCATCCATCTCCTCTGTCTCATGTTTAACTCTTTCTGAGTGAATATATACTTTAAACTTTTGGGATTAGTATATATTTCACACTTTACTCCATACAAATGATGCCTCCAAATTTTTAAAGTGAAAACAACAACAGCTAATTCCAAATCATGTGTAGGGTAATTTACCTCATGAGTTTTCAACAGTAACGAAGCATAAACAATTACCTGATCATTCTGCATTAGTACGCAACCAAGTCCTTTCAATGGAGCATCACTGTATATAAAAAACTCACCATTCCTGTAAGGTAGTGCCAAAACTGGAGCATTCACCAATATTATTTTCAATTCCTAAAAGAAATCATCACATTCTTTTGTCCAGATAAACTTAACACCCTTCCAAGTTAACTTTGTCATTGGACTAGATAACCATGAAAAATTTCAAACAAACCTTCGGTAATAGCCTGCCAAACCAAGGAAGCTGCGAATCTCAGTTACATTTGTGGGTCTTGGCAAGTCTTCCACAACTTTTTTTTTCAGGATCAATAGTTATCCCATATTTAGAAACAATGTGACCAAGGAAAGAAATTTGTTGCAACCAAAACTCACACTTACTGAATTTTCCATTCAGTTTCTTTTCTTTTAAGGTTTTCAAGATAACCCTTAAATGTCTTTCATGCTCCTCCTTACTTTTAGAAAACACCCGAATATCATCAATGAAAACCACCACAAACTTATCCAAGAACTCATGGAAAATTTTATTCATTAAGTCCATGAATACAGCAGGTGCATTGGTTATCCCAAAAGGCATTACTACAAATTCATAATGGCCATATCTTGTACGGAACGCGGTCTTCGTAACATCTTCTTCCTTTACCTTTAGCTAATGGTACCCCGATCTCAATTCAATCTTTGAAAAATACTGAGCTCCCTAGAGCTGATACAACTTCATTTGATGGCCCGACATCTACTGAAGTAGTTGCAAAGGATTTCACCACCCCTTTCTATTTGTAGTCTAACTGCTTCCCATCACCCAAGCTCTTTGTCAGACACTCGTTTTCATAGCGACCCATCTCATTGCACTTATAGCATTTCACTAACTGTAAATCAAATTTGGTCTTACCATCACCCTGATATTTTCTAGTGCAATCACGAGCCTTATGTCCCATCTTACCGCATCGGTAGCACTTTCCAAAATTCAGAAGACATTCCCCAGCATGCCTTTTCCCACATTTATCACAAACTGGAAACATAGATTTCTTACCGTCATACTTTTTTGAAGAATTCTTACCTTTCTCCTACAACCTTGGTATCTTCTTCTGTTGGTTGTTATAGAACACTTGATCACCGGCAAACTCCATTTCCACCTTCTCAGCACATCGAACAAGCTTTTAATAACATTTAAACTCACGAGAAGCTAATGCCCTTCGATATTTTGGCTTTAATACTGAGTAAAAACGATTGATTTTACTATCAAGGTCTCGGATAAAATTTGGAGCGTACCTTTCCAATCGAGTGAACCTTTCTTCATAGGCAGCCACTGAGTCTTCCTCTTGCCTCAATTCCAAGAATTGATTTTCCATCCTAATTCGAACAACCTTAGGAAAATACTTCTCAAAAAACATACCTTTGAATTCATCCCAGTCGACAGCATCAATCTCATCAGCGTCCCTGATATTTTTAACCATCGACCACCACTGATCTGCTTCACCCTCCAAACGATAAATAGCAAGACTAACATTTTGATTGTCTGAACACCCCATGACATCAAAAATCTTCTCCAGTGCTTTAATCCACCATTCAGCTAGCACAGGGTCAGATGATCCTCTGAATGATGGTTGATGTTGCCTCATGAAATGTTCCACCACTAACATGTTCCTCTGCAGTTGATCTGGATGATCTCGTGTATGGATACCACCGCCATTTATCGCTTGAGTCAACTGCGTCATTACTGCAACAAACTGTTCAGTTCCAATTCCGACCATCTCAGGATGCTGATTCGAAAGGTTATTTCCTTCTGCATGCCTTCATAGAATTGCTTCCCTGTTTCCTCTGCGGAAAACCATTCTGAACAAACATGTCTTAGATGAAGCAACATGGTAATCTTAAAATACTATATCACTTCAATTTGACCATAAAAAAAATATTTCTGGATAATCATTTAATAGAATTCTAACTCCTAATGTTATCTAAACTGACCTCTGATACAAACTATAAGGCCCCAGCCTTAAACCTTACTTAATCTTGAGTTATTACAAGATTACACATTGAGGATCTTTTCGGGTTTAGAGTTTTAGAGAATTAGATCGTAAAACTTGCATTACATTCCACATATAAACAAAGTGGTTACATAAAGATAGTATTCTTCTTTCCCATCAATGGAAACATATTTAAAATAAAACATGGATTCTTTCTTGACACTTCCTTGAAAATATCATCATATCATGTACCTTTCCCTTGACCTGTGAAAAACATTTCAAAAAACATGGGATGAGCATAAAAAGCTCAGTAAGGGATATAAAAATATAGAAAGGAAACATGGGTACATATATACATAAGAATGAAATCATACTTTACCCATAAAACATAAGCACTTTATCATACCTCATCAAATCATGAATAAATCATAGAAATCATAAGACATAAAGGTAACTTGAGGCATTCATAACATTCTTACGCAGGGAGTAACCCTCTTGGTTACGTTTCGAATACCCATCACAGTATATTCCCTAAATCTCTTCGGAGAAACCTTAACATTACACTCCATCGTGTTACCCATTGCATTGGAGAGCTATATCGGGCTCACCCGCCCTTAGTTTATCACGGAACCACCCGTCTTCATAATAATTCCCAAGAACCTCAACATAATCGTATCACATAAAACATGCATAAAGGAAACATAACATTTCCACCTTTCAATCACAAGATATCAATACAACACATTGATATAAAAACATTATGAAAACCATTTTCAATACCAAAATAAAAGAAAAGTAAAACATGATATTTATTTTTCTTTTAAAAAAAGGTATGGCTTGTAGAGGAAGCCGAAACTCAAATAATGGTCACGGCGGCGGAGAAGTCGTTGTCGCCACATACGTACTACAAAAACATTCCATTTTGTCATTTGTTAAACGCTTCGTACAAAAAAGATTCCTTTTGAATAAACGTAAAAGTCAAAGGGGTTTATACACCATATAAAAGAAGGATGTGTATAAAAAAAATATGCCTCAATGAAAGGAGATTGAGACGAAGTCCCATACCTCGGCTCCGACTTGACTCGGTCGTTCTTTAATCTCCTGAATAATAAACTTTAGTTTATTTCTACTTGTTTAAGAACCTTTTTCAAGTTCACTATTCCTTTTATATCACTTATTTCCATGCCATGAACACTATGTAATTATTTAATTTAATAACAGTCGTTTTAACGATCATTGGTACTTGAGTAAAAAATAAACCCTTTATAATTACATGTTGTTCATGTATCCATTATATCCAGAAATATAATAATTATGTATATATCATATATATCCAGTATAAACATGCATTTATAATATTACATAATCATTTAGAGGTAAGAAATGAAATGCACCGTTCATGGAGACGGTAAGCCGTACGTACGCATGAACGCTACTATCATTTCTATTTCGTATTTTATAGAATGGAATCATAATTATATAAAGGTATATTATAATTCCAGTATAATATCATATATAATATCATAGTTCCATCCTTTATACGTCCAACATATGGTATTTAATGAATCAAATCACTTTGAGGGGGCGGTAGTCCGCACTTCCTTAAATGAAGATATCGCGTTTACCCGTAATGGAAACCATAAAGGTATTCCCAAAATGAAAAATACAGAAGCTTAAGGAAAACATAAACATATTATATATCATATATAAATATAGTGACATCTTAATGTCCACCTTTGAAGCTGTTAAAAGAATGTTGAACAATCATCGTTTCGGGAGGCATAAATTCAAAATCCACGGAAACAGTATGTCCTTTAAAAATTAGATGTAGGTGTGTGTAAGTTTAGCTATAATACTTATTATAAAAACATCCTAGTATATTGAGGATAATGGAGTTGTTACATAAGAAAAGAATAAAAAGAGTTTAGGGGGTTGGATAAGCAAAATCAAACAAAAGTACTCAAAAGAAGACATTACCTTAAAATCGGGTAACTCTCTTAGATTTGAGCTCAAAGGATTCCTTGGGAATAATTCTTCCCAAAGTGAGGATTCAAGGAGTAATAGAGGGATGTGGAGAGCCAAAATGGGTAGGGGTTGGCTGAGCCAAAGGCTTTGGGAGTGTGGGTTAGGAGGAAGAGGTGGGGGCCTTTTATAAGAGGAGAGGAGGGGCACTCTTGGAAGGTAAAGAAAAGTCACTTTATTTTAAAATGGTATTCGGATTTAAGAGGTCCCACATTGATGTGTTTCTAGGATAAGGTGATAAGGGTTCGAAATCCACCCATACAATAGGTTTTTTCCATGTGTAGGTCTTAGATTTTACATTATCATTCCATTTTATTTAAATCGTTAAATAATGAGGTCATCGCTGCATCATCATGATGTCATAAATGATTTAATTTATTTAAAGTATAAAAATTATAAACAATATACTATGATTTAGAAAATATTTTTATCTTTCCAATGACTATTTATAATCAAAATTCTGATCTTTATAACCCCATGTAAAAATTGTTTTAGTAAAACATCTCATGTTTGTGTCATTTTTACTTTTACATTAAATAAAAAGTTATTTATGTCATTTCCCAACCAAAGTGGCTCCATGGGGTCCCCAAGTTGACCCATGTATTTTCTTGGTCGGCCATGACACATCCAATGAGTTTGGACATGTTTCAAGCTCATCTCATTTTATTAAATCATTATTTTTACCTTAAACTACACTAATTACCTTTAATCGCGATTAAGAACTTAAGAGTTACTATTCACCAAAAAATTATTTTACTCATTGAACCACATTTTACTTCTTAATGAAAACCATGTATGTCAGATTTTTAAAATTCAAAACATAGAAGTGGTAAAATTTCATTTAAACGAAAAATCAGTTTTTATAAGTACCACTTAGTGGTTTCACTATTCATCAAAAATTGAAGTTTTTCAGAAAAATACCAAAAATTCACCCTAAGCTATATTTGATATTCCGAATTCAAAAATGAAGTCTATTTTACAAAATTAAAAACATATAAGTCACATTAATTAATTTAATAATTAATTTCTGCTGTCATGACAAATAGCGTGGTTTTATGAAACAATAAGTATCAAAAGATTGACACCAGTTTAAGTCCAATTTCAAAGTGAAAATCGATTCCAATGACCACCATTGGATTAAATGGTAAAAATATATTCTAATTTCACTTCAAAACCAATTCAAAAGATAATCTAATCATATAAATAAATTAGATTAAAAAGCAGTTTTGATGTAAAATGCAGTATTTTTCACTATTCATTAAAAAATGAACATTGTTTGAAAAATACCAAAAATTCACAAAAAGTAAATTTTGATGTCCCAATCATAAATAATAAGTTTATCTTGACAAACATATCTTATAAAATTGTCAAAAGATAGATTTAAAAATGGTTTTCCATCAAAAGGCAGTAAAATAATCTTTTAAAAATATTAGTGTATTCCATGCTTAAGATTGGATTTATTTTCATTTTAAGCCTCTAAAACACTATCTAATTCATTAATAGACATAGATAAAAATATCTATTACTCATTACTTACTTGGGATGTTACAGCCTTCCCCCCTTTTGAAAGTTTCCTCCCCGCAATTTATTTACTTATCGAATAAATGGGGGTACTTATCCCTCATTTCATTTTCAGATTCCCATGTTGCCTCTTCCATCATGTGGTTTTTCCACAAAACCTTTACCTGATTAATCACCTTATTCTGTAACACTTGCTCCATGTTGTCAAGAATCTAGACCGGTTGTTCCTCATAAGATAGGTTCTCTTCCAGCTGAACTACCTCTAGACTCAAAACATGAGATGGTTCTGGCATATACTTTCTCAACATCGAAACGTGAAAAAAATTGTGTACCTGAGATAAACTCAGAGGTAAAGCCACCCGGTATGCAACTGATCCAACTCTCTCCAGAATTTAATATGGTCCAACAAACCTTGGACTCAGCTTTCCTTTCTTACCAAATCTCATCACACTTTTCCAAGGAGAAACCTTGAGAAAAACATGATCACCTACCTCAAAAGATAGATACTTCCTTCGGTTATCTGCATAACTCTTCTGCCTGCTCTGAGCTGTTCTCATGTGCTTCTGAATGAGCTGAACTTTTTCTGCCATCTCTTCTTCCAATTCTGGTCCCATAAACTTCCTTTCACCCACTTCATCCCAGAAAGCTGGAGTTCGACAGAGCTTCCCATATAATGCCTGAAATGGTGCCATCTATATACTAGAATGAAAACTGTTATTATATGAAAATTCAACCAAAGAAAGATATTGGTCCCAACTTCCCTAATAATCCATAAAGAAAGAACATAGCATATCCTCCAATGTCTGAATTGTTCGTTCTGACTGCCCATCTGATTGAGGATGAAAAGTTGTACTAAAATTTAATTCAGTACCCAACGACTTCTGAAGGCCTTTCCAAAAGTTAGAAGTGAACCTGGGATCACGATCAGATACAATGGAGAGGAGAACCCCATGTAACATGACTATCTCTTTAAGATACAAACGGGAAATTTGATCTAGGGAAAAAGTATCTCGTATAGTAAGGAAATGAGCAGATTTAGTCAAGAGATCAACAATAACCCAGATTGCATTATTACCTCGAGATGTCTTCGGTAATCCCACAACAAAGTCCATGGATATATTCTCCCATTTCCACTCTGGAATTGGTAAAGGCTGAAGAATCCCTTTCGGTAACTTCCGATTTGCTTTAACCTGTTGACATGTCAAACACTTCACAGTAAAATCAGCAATATCTCTTTTCATTCCATCCCACCAGTAATACTCCCGCAGATCTCTGTACATCTTTGTACTCCCAGGATGAACTGAAAACGGAGAACTATGAGCTTCACATAACAACTCTCTCTTCAACTGTGAATCACAAGGCACACACAATCTCTTCTCAAATCACAAAACGCAATCATTATCAATGTTGAATTTAGGAAAATTACCTTTCTGAACCAGCTCTACCTTTTTCTGCAACTCACTGTCTTGCTTCTGTGCTTTCTTGATTCTATGTGATAGAGATGATCTCCCTGATACCTGAAACAAAACAGAAGAACATCCTACACCAACAACTTCTATGCCAATGTTTATCAAAACCTTAACCAAAGGATCACGTTCCAATCGCAACATTGCTAATGAAGCATTACTTTTTCGACTCAAAGCATCAACCATTTTATTTTCTTTTTCCGGATGGTAATGAATTGTACAATCATAATCCTTGATTAATTCCAGCCATCTCCTCTGTCTCATGTTTAAGTATTTCTGAGTGAATATATACTTTAAACTTTTGTGATCAGTATATATTTCATACTTTACTCCATACAAATGATGCCGCCAAATTTTTAAAGCGAAAACAACAGTAGCTAATTCCAAATAATGCGTAGGGTAATTTACCTCATGAGTTTTCAACTGTCGTGAAGCATAAGCAATTACCTGATCATTCTTCTTTAGGACGCAACCAAGTCCTTTCAATGAAGCATCGCTGTATATAACAAACTCACCATTCATGGAAGGTAGTGCCAAAACAGGAGCATTCACCAATCTTCTTTTCAATTCCTAAAAACAAACATCACATTCTTTTGTCCAGATAAACTTAACACCCTTCCGAGTTAGCTTAGTCATTGGACTAGATAACCGTGAAAAATTTCTAACAAACCTTTGGTAATAGCCTGCCAAACCAAGGAAGCTACGAATCTCAGTTACATTTGTGGGTTTTGGCCAGTATTCCACAACTTTTGTTTTTGAAGGATCAACAGTTATCCCATCTTTAGAAACAATGTTACCAAGGAAAGAAATTTGTTGCAACCAAAACTCACACTTGCTGAATCTTCCATACAGTTTCTTTTCTTTTATGTTTTGCAAGATAACCCTTAAATGTCTTTCATTCTCCTGTTTACTTTTAGAAAACACCAAAATATCATCAATGAAAACCACCACAAACTTATCAAAGAACTCATGGAAAATTCTATTCATTAAGTACATGAATACAGCAGGTGCATTGGTTATCCCAAAAGGCATTACTACAAATTCATAATGGCCATATCTTGTACGGAACGCGGTCTTCGGAACATCTTCTTCCTTTACCTTCAGCTGATGGTACCCCGATCTCAAGTCAATCATTGAAAAATACTGAGCTCCCTGGAGCTGATACAACTTCATTTGATGGCCCGACATCTGCTGAAGTAGTTGCAAAGGATTTCACCACCCCTTTCTGTTTTTAGTCTTACTACTTCCCATCACCCAAGCTCTTTTTTGGACACTCATTTGCATAGTAACCCATCTCATTTCCCTTATAACATTTCACTAACTGTAAATAAAATTTGGTATTACCATCACTCTGATCTTTTCCAGTGCAATCACGAGCCTTATGTCCCATCTTACCACATCGGTAGCACTTTACAGAATTCAGAAGACATTCCCCAGCATGCCTTTTCACACATTTATCACAAACTGGAAACTTAGATTTCATACCGTCAGACTTTTTTGAATAATTCTTACCTTTCTCCTGCCACCTCGTTCTCTTCTTCTGTTGGTTGTTATAGAACACTTGATCACCGGAAAACTCCATTTCCAACTTCTCAGCACATCGAACAAGCTTTTCATAACTTTTAAACTCACAAGAAGCTAATGCCCTTCGATATTTTGGCTTTAATCCTGAGTAAAAACGATTGATTTTACTATCAGGGTCTTGGATAAAATTTGGAGCATACCTTGCCAATCAAGTGAACCTTTCTTCATAGGCAGCCACTTAGTCTTCTTCTTGCCTCAATTCCAAGAATTTCTTTTCCATACTATGTCTAACAGCCTTAGGAAAATACTTCTCAAGAAACATACCTTTGAATTCATCCCAGTCGAGAGCATCAATCTCATCAGCGTCCCTGATATTTTTAACCATCGACCACCACTGATCTGCTTCACCCTCCAAACGATAAATAGCAAGACTAACCTTTTGATTGTCTGAACACCCCATGACATCCAAAATATTCTCCTGTGCTTTAATCCACCCTTCAGCTAGCACAAGTTCAGATGATCCACTGAATGATGGGGGATGTTGCCTCCTGAAATGTTCCACCACTGAAATGTTCCTCTGCGGTTTATCTAGAGGATCTTGTGTTTGGATACCACCGCCATTTATCGCTTGAGTCAGCTGCGCCATTACTGCAACAAAATATTCATTTCCAATTCGGACCATCTCAGGATGCTGATTCAGAAGGTTATTTCCTTCTGTATGCCTTCCTAGCACTGCTTCCCTGTTTCCTCTACGGAAAACCATTCTGAACAAACATGTCTTAGATGAAGCAACATGGTAATCTTAAAATACTATATCACTTCAATTTGACCATAAAAAAAATATTTTTGGATAATCATTTAATAGAATTCTAACTCCTAATGTTATCTAAACCGACCTCTGATACCAACTATAAGGCCCCAGCCTTAAACCTTACTTAATCTTGAGTTATTACAAGATTACACATTGAGGTTCTTTTGGGTTTAGAGTTTTAGAGAATTAGATCATAAAACTTTCATTACATTCCACATATAAACAAAGTGGTTACATAAAGATAGTATTATTCTTTCCTACCAATGGAAACATATTTAAAATAAAACATCGATTCTTTCTTGACACTTCCTTGACACTATCATCATATCATGTACCTTTCCCTTGACCTGTGAAAAACATTTCAAAAAAACTTGGGATGAGCATAAAAAGCTCAGTAAGGGATATAAAAATATGGAAAGGAAACATGTGTACATATATACATAAGAATGAAATCATACATTACCCATAAAACATAAGCACTTTATCATACATCATCAAATCATGAATAAATCATAGAAATCATAAGACATAAAGGTAACTTGAGGCATTCATAACATTCTTACGTAGGGAGTAACCCTCTTGGTTACGTTTGGAATACCCATCACAGTATATTCCCTAAATCTCTTCGGAGAAACCTTAACGTTACACTCCATCCCATTACCCAATGCATTGGAGAGATATATTAGGCTCACCCGCCCTTAGATTATCATGGAACCACCCGTCTTCATAATAATTCCCAAGAACCTCAACATAATCGTATCACATAAAACATGCATAAAGGAAACATAACATTTCCTCCTTTCAATCACAAGATATCAATACAACACATTGATATAAAAACATTATGAAAACCATTTTCAATACCAAAATAAAAGAAAAGTAAAACATGGTATTAATTTTTCTTTTAAAAAAAGGTATGGCTTGTAGAGGAAGTCGAAACTCAAATAATGGTTACGACAGCGGAGAAGTCGTTGTCGCCGCATACGTACGACAAAAACATTCCCTTTTGTCATTTAGTAAATTCTTCGTACAAAAAAGATTCCCTTTGAATAAACATAAAAGTCAAAGGGATTTATACACCATATAAAAGAAGGTTGTGTATTAAACAATATATGCCTCAATGAAAGGAGATTGAGACGAAGTCCTATACCTCGGGTCCGACTTGACACAGTCGTTCTTTAATCTCCTGAATAATAAACTTGAGTTAATTTCTACTTGTTTAGGAACCTTTTTTCAAGTTCATTATTCCTTTTATATCACTTATTGCCATGTCATGAACACTATGTAATTATTTAAGTTAATAACGGTCGTTTTAACGATCACTGGTACTTGAGTCAAAAATAAACCCTTTATAATTACATGTTGTTCATGTATCCATTATACCCAGAATTATAATAATTATGTATATATCATATATATCCATTATATACATGCATTTATAATATTACATAATCATTTAGAGGTAATAAATGAAATGCACCGTTCATGGAGACGGTAAGCCGTACGTACACATGAACGCTACTTTCATTTCTATATCGTATTTTATAGAATGGAATCATAATAATATAAAGGTATATTATAATTTTAGTATAATATCATATATAATATCATAGTTCTATCCTTTATACGTCCCACATATGGTATTTAACGAATCAAATCACTTTGCGGGGGCGGTAGTCCGCACTTCCTTAAATGAAGATATCGTGTTTACCCGTAATGGAAACCATAAAGGTATGCCCAAAATGAAAAATACAGAAGATTAAGGAAAAAATAAACATATTATATATCATATATAAATATAGAGACATCTTAATGTCCACCTTTGATGGTGTTAAAATATTGTTGAACAATCATCGTTTCGGGAGGCATAAATTCACCATCCACGGAAATAGTATGTCCTTTAACCATTAGATGTAGGTGTGTGTAAGTGTAGCTCGAATACTTCTTATAATAACATCCTAGTATATTGAGGATACTATAGTTGTTACAAAATAAAAGAATAAAAAGAGTTTAGGGGGTTGGAGAAGCAAAATCAAACAAAAGGACTCAAAAGAAGACATTACCTTAAAATCGTGTAACTCTCTTAGATTTGAGCTCAAAGGCTTCCTTGGGAATACTTCTGCCCAAAGTGAGCCTTCAAGGAGTAATAGAGGGATGTGGAGAGCCAAAATGGGCAGGCTTTAGCCGAGCCAAAGGCTTTGGGAGTATGGGTAAGGAGGTAGAGGTGGGGGCCTTTTATAAGAGGAGAGGAGGGGCACTCTTGGAAGGTAAAGAAAAGTCACTATATTTGAAAATGGTATTCGGATTTAAGAGGTCCCAAATTGATGTGTTTCGAGTATAAGGTGATAAGGGTTCTAAATCCATCCATCCAATAGGTTTTTTCCATGTGTAGGTCTTATATTTTACATTATCATTACATTTTATTTAAATCGTTAAATAATGAGGTCATCGCTACATCATCATGATGTCATAAATAATTTAATTTATTTAAAGTCTAAAAATTATAAAACAAATACTATGATGTATAAAATCGTTTTATCTTTCCAATGACTATTTATAATCAAAAATATTATCTTTATAACCCCATGTAAATTTTTTTTAGTAAAACATCTCATGTTTGTGTCATTTTTACTTTTACATTAAATAAAATGTTATTTATGTCATTTCCCAACCAAAGTAGCTCCATGGGGTCCCCAAGATTACCCATGGATTTTCTTGTTCGGCCATGACACATCCAATGAGGTTAGTACATGTTTCAATCTCATCTCATTTTATTAAATCATTATTTTTACCTTAAACTACACTAATTACCTCTAATCGCGATTAAGAACTTAAGAGTTTCTATTCACCAAAAAATTATTTTAATCTCATTGAACCACATTTTACTTCTTAATGAAAACCATGTATGTTGGATTTTTGAAATTCAAAACACAGAAGTGGTAAAATTTCATTTAAACGGAAAATCAGTTTTTATAAGTACCACCTAGTGGTGTCACTATTCATCAAAAATTGATGTTTTTCAAAAAAATACCAAAAATTCACCCTAAGCTATATTTGATATTCCAAATACAAAAATGAATTATATTTTACAAAATTCAAAACATATAAGTCACATTAATTAATTTAATAATTAATTTCCGCTGTCATGACAAATAACATGTTTTTATGAAACAATAAGTATCAAAAGATTGACACCATTTTAAGTCCAATTTCAAAGTGAAATTGATTCCAATGACCACCATTGGATTAAATGGTAAAAATATATTCTAATTTCACTTTTAAACCAATTCAAAAGATAATATAATCATATAAATAAATTAGATTAAAAAGCATTTTTGATGTAAAATACAGTATTTTTCACTATTCATTAAAAAATGAACATTGTTTGAAAAATACCAAAAATTCACACAAAGTAAATTTTGATGTCCCAATCATAAATAATAAGTCTATCATGACAAAAATAGCTTATAAAATTGTAAAAAGATATATTTAAAAATGGTTTTCCCTCAAAAGGAAGTAAAACAATCTTTTAAAAATATTAGTGTATTCTATGCTTAAGATTGGATTTATTTTCATTTTAAGCCTCTAAAACACTATCTAATTCATTAATAGACATAGATAAAAATATCTATTACTCATTACTTACTTGTGATGTTACAGAATTTTTATATGTTTCTATGTTATTTTCACTCTTATGTTTAAGGTTTAGTCCTTTGCTAAGAAAATTTTTTACTTTATAATTGTAATTAATTTTAATTACTATCACTAATATTTTTTATGAAATACAAAGTTAAACATAATTGAAATTAAAACGTATTATTATTCCAAATATAGAATCTAGTTTTTCAAATTCCAATCATAGAAGTGGTATAAATTAATTTAAATTTAATCATGTAGACGGAGAGACAATGTTAGTTTTTAATGTAAACAATGTTTAAGCGTTTGAGATGTTTTTATATTAAATTTAAAATTAAAATTGATTAAAATTTCCTGAATTATAATTAATGATAAAAAAATTTCAAATAAAACTTTAAAAAATTTTGAAATAAGGATTATACTTATAAATAAATTAGATAAAAACTTGTTTTCAATTAAAAATTAAATTTTTCCACAATTATTTAAAAAAAGAAACATCACAGAAAAAACCAAAAAAATCAAACGAACTATTTTTTATCATTCTATTTCAACTAATAAATATATTTTTAAATATAATATTTATAAGATTTCAAAAAATTTGATTTAAGATATGTTCTCCAATAAAATGTGGTAAAAGTTCCTTAATAAAAATATAGGTTTTTATGTGTAATATTGTGTTTGTTCCATTATTATACCTGTAAAATTTAATGGATTAATATCAAATATATTTTATTCAAAATAAATATATAAATATTACATTAATAAAATTCTATAATTTTAATTAATTTAATTAATTTTTCATAAAACTTCTTTGTGGTCATAAAAATAGTTTTCTACAAAAATACTCCATTTATATTCAGTTAGTTCTTATATTATATTATAAGTATGTTGTAACCAATGAATTAATTTCATATGTTTTTAAACCATATATGTTGGTAAGTGAGTTAATCCTATTTATAACATCAAATTTAATGGATAGGTTATATATTATTATATTATATAATAATATTTTAATAATATATTATTGTTCGGTACAACTCGATCTTGCATGTAACGAAATCCATTGAAGAAACTCATTTTTTAATTCAAAATATACTAAATTAGTTCCATATGAATTGAAAGATATATAATAGATTAATTTTATTTAAAATATTAAATATATTTTATAATCTCATGATATTATATTCCCTTACATTCATGTTGTTTTGTTCCATACACACTATCGAATAAAATATTCCTACATTAAATTTTCAAGGTGTTACAACAATATCAAACCAATTGAAACCTACCCATGAATAACAACTACTACATAACATTAAAAAAATTGTTCTTTAGGATTAAAATTAAGATACATATTAGTGATTAATAATATCACTTATATGCACTAATGTTTTTTAGGACTATAGTGTAAACATGTGAGACTTCCCCAATGGGGATTAATCAAGAATTGATGGATGATAATAAAAATATTTTTGAGAGATTATTAGGACATGGAATCATTTAAACCTTATATAAGCTTAAATTGGTGAGTCCCATATATATAGTCACTATGAAATTAGATTCACTAATGATTAAAATGATCATGATGAGTTTGTTTCCCCTGGGATTTAGAATAGTGGTATAGACTATACTAATAATATAAAAATGTAACCATGTGACAAAAATAGACCAAATTCCCAAAAATATTTTCAGACCAAATTATAGAAATGAATGATGTGAATGGTCACTACTCTTTACATGATAGGTTTTCTAGGTATTCTCGGGTACCAATAACCCCAAAAGACTATGGAAAGACCACATTTATATATACCTTAAATATATTTTCATATCTACGGAGTCCATTTGGATCATGAAATTTCATAGGTATTTTTCAAAATTTAACATAAAGTACCATTTTATAACATATAGAAATCTAATTGGATGTATTCTTTGATTTTATTACTTTGTATATAATATTCTTTAAAATATATATTGAAGGTAAAGTGTTTTTAGAAAATTTTATTGAGAAAAACATGGTATTAATGTTTTGAAGTTTTTATTTCCTAGTTGATAATGAATTGTTTCGGGTGATACACATTATATTGATGGGATTCAAGAAGATAAGTATAAAGTGTAAATATGTTCTATGTTACTGTAACGCCCCGAACCTAGTTACCCAGAGTAGGTGCATTATTTTAATATATTTTCATGATTACAAGGAATCAAGTCCCGAATGGCCGATAAGTTTAGCAGTCTGGGAAAATAGATTACATTCATGGACGTTACATTACACTTTCTAACATACAGAAAAAAACAAAAAAAAATCCTTTGAGAATTTCATTGCTCCCTTAGCTTAACCCTGCATCTCAAACAAAAAACACTTCATTGGATCATAGGAAAATAAAACATAATAAAGGGGTGATCTCAGATGCTCAGTAAGGGTAAATAATTTAGCAGAATCTATAAACTTTTAAGGAAATATGTGTAATAAAAAAACAACCTTTTTAAACATAATCTTGAACATAATATGGTAGAAATAAATCAATCATTACCATATAAACAAGCATATGGATATTCTACTAGTCGAATAATCACATGTAATAACTAATTTCATAATGAGGGAATGTCTAACACCGGACATCATTACCAAATAGTTGAGGCCTTGTGCCAAGACTACAAATAAAATTTTTGTCAAGGCCTTGTGCCAAGGTAATAGTTTGTTCCAAGAGACCTACTGATGCATCGAGGAGCTATAATGGGATCCACCCATCACTTACTAAGTCCAATTCATTCCTCATATGAAAATGTTTAATCATAACATAAACATTAGTATTGAAACTAGAATATGAAATGTCAATACTTTATCCATAAACCGTGAATGGTATGAAATAACACATCCAATGTCAAACATATCACAAAACCTTTAATACAATTTGAATGTTTTTTATCATAATAAATCAACTTCAAACAAGTTTAAAATCCATCAAAGGATGTTGACATAGATTAAAATGATCAATAAAGTTCTTTTAGAGAAATAAACCTTTTCATGAGATCGTTTAAAAGTCTCAAAATTTATAAAGGAAGTCATTTAAAAGATATTTTTGAACAAAGTGTCCCATACAACTTTGAAACTTTTGAAAATAATTATCATTTTCAAAAGATTTTTGTCCATATAAATAAACCCCTAAAATCATTTTGAAAACATATACTTTGATTAAAATGTTCTAGAAGATAAGTCTTTAAAACATTTAAAATGATTTTTAGTTAAATAGAACCTCCCATAAAACCTTAAAATATACCTTTTTGAAACATTTTTATGACATGTGGGTATCAATGATAAGTATGTCCCAGAAATTACTTACACATGAATAATATCGGATAAATAATGAGATTGAGGAAATAACCCTTACCTTGTACTTTTCCTTCGTCGATGGTAGTTTAACCTACGTAATAATGGTTACGTAATTGTCATTAAATTATACAAAAATCATATTAATTAATATGATATCATATATGTTCTTTTAACATTTATTTGTTAATAGTATTTTTGTATTATCGTCGTTTCGGGTGTTAACATACTCATTTACTTTTATGTGTTTTGTTACATAAGTTGTGTTTGTTATGCATAGTTTGTATATTATTCATATCCAAAATGATATGAAGTCCTTAAACGTTATTTTTAATCATAAAATGAAAATTAGTCTTGAATGGATATGATGGGGATTGAATCTCAATGCGTTCATGGAGACGGTAGTCCGTACGTATGCACGAGTGACAATATCATTATTTTGATATTAAAATAATATATAATTGAATGATATATCATATATAAATAATCATTATAATTTTATTTTTATTATTAACATCATTTATACTCATTATTTTACCCAACCAAATGATGAAATTTTTAAATAACAAACTACACCACGACGTGGAGACGGTCAGCCGTACGTACACACGTGTGATGACTTTTTCATTCATAGGATGGATAAAAACACTAATAGGGTTGTACCATATTTATAATAATATAAAATTATATAGAATATACTAGAGTTATTATTTTATAATGGAAAAAACAAGTAAAGAAGAAGTGGAAGAAGAAAATAACTTGAAAGAGGGTGGTGAAATTATTACCTCTTCTTTGGGATCTTCCTTTTGATTTGATCAAAATGGCTTCTTAGGATATCTTTCTGACTAAAGGAAGGTCTCTAGGTCAAAGTAAGGGAAGTTGGTAGGATATTTGGGTTGTTTTTTGTTGATCCAAAAAGGATTTTTATATGTGAATTTGGGGGAAGGGGAAGTGCCCTTTTATAAGAGGGATGAGGGGCACCTTAGGGAAAACTTAAAATATTATTTTATAATAAATTCATATTCGGTTTATAATGGCTCTAAATTGATTTTTTTCGAGGATAAGGTGGGTATGGGTCGAAATAAACTCAAACAATAGGTTTTAGAGAGGTTTGGGGCACTATATTAACCTTATCTTTTAGATTTAACTCTAAGTTAATTAGTTTGACATTTACCATGTCTCTTTGTATTTTTATATTATATGGTTAATAAAATTACTATAAACTACCATGAAAACCCCAAGTGGTTCATTAATGATATACCTATAATTATATAAGTCCTTTGGCTAAATATACGATTTTTAAGAAAATTATATCAATTAATAATATAATATTTGTTTTAAAAATTATTCTATGTCAATTTTGACACTATATAATAATTGATTTTTTCTAAAGTCCTAAAAACATTATTAATACGAACTAAATTCATTTAATGAATCCTAAAATATCATATTAACATATAAAATTATTTTATGGCCTCAAAACCATCAAATTATATTTATTTAACATTTATAATATCATTTATTTTATTTGTTCAATAATAAAGAAAATACTACATCACTATTGTGTCATAAATAAATTTAATTATTAAAAGTATAAAAATTATAAATAAAATACCATGATATGGTAAATCTTTTTATCTTTATAAATAATATTTATCATCGAATGTATCTTATGTTTAACCCTATGTAAAAATTATTTTACTAAAAGATATATGCTTATGTCATTTTTGTATTTACTTTCACTTAATTAATATAAAGTGTCATTATCACTTACAAGTGGCTCCATGAGGTCCCAAAAATGGACCCAAAGAAGACCATGGTCGGAAATTTATCCTCCAATAGGGTTATAACACGTATTAGCTTAATTTAATATTATTATAATATTATTTTTTACCCTTATTTACCGGATTTACCCTTTAACCATGGTAAATAAAATATTTACCGAAGTAATTATTCAAAATGTCTAAAAATAAAAGTTACCTATTTACAGAATTTAGAACTATTGATTCTAAATATTGAATCCATTTTTCTAAATTCAAAACAAAGAAGTGGCATAAATTAATTTAAAATTAATTCTCGTTGTCAAAACAAAAAGCGTGTTTTTAGGAAATAATAAATTTAAAAAAATTGACATTTGTTTATGTTCAGTTTAAATGTGAAATTACATCCAATAACCAAAATTGGATTAAATGGTAAAAATATAATCTAAATATAATTTAAAACCACTCAATAGTATAATTTATCACTATAAATTATTATTATTGAAAAAGTTGTTTTTAATTAAAGTTTATTATTTTTTACTATTCATCACAAATTTAAAGTTCTCAGAAAAATACCAAAAATTCACCCTAATCTATTTTCGATATTCCGAATCCAAAAATGAAGTCCATTTTGAAAGATGAAATTTATAAAATTTAAAAAAGTGGGTATTACTATTCATAACAGCTAGTTTGATTGGTTGTGTTGTGGTAGAACTCGAAGATGCGTACAACACACGCTATTGTATTATTCCAAGAGAAGCATACCATAGAAGCTTGGGGTGTTACAGTTACCTTACACTAACATAGTTAGACACATTAGATGATATTTTCTTCATTATACAGTTTTTCTAAAATTCATTAAATGTCTATTAAAACCACTTTTCTATTGAGTAACTTGATAAAAAAAGAATCTTAATTTTTTATTAATAAATCATTCATGATAACATTTGAAAATATTGAAGAGAGTTAGTTTTCATACCATCTGATATACACACTATACAAGAACAACCCCTATGATATAATTTGTGATTCATCAAATAAATGAGTGGGAGTTGTGTTATCCAAGATAATTAATGGAAATCCACAGGTGATAACCATCAATTATCAATCCCTAGAAAAAATCTCATAAATTCAAAAATAATAATGATCTTTTATAAATATTGGTCACAATAGAGAATTATCATTATTATTATTTTGAAATTTATGTGGAAATTGTTTCAAACAATGTTTTAAATATGTATTTGATTATAAAGATGGATATAATCCTAATTTTTTGAAGAGAAATATTTTTTTGAAATAATATAACATAAATATAAAGGATTATATGGTCTATAAAAATATACTAGTAGAACATATGGTAATTTTACCTCATATTGTTGAGTTAAACCCACTAATTTAAAGAAGCCTTGAAGAATACTTCCCTATAGAGCTATTTTAATTACACACCAATTTTAACTAATATTCTAACGTAATCAATTATGTAGTCTCATCAATGATAATTAACATATTCAATAAACAACATACATTTAATTTGAAATATGTGTAAAAACATTTACCTCTGGGAGATTCCATATTTATGTGAAATTTAGAATGACCATGTAATTATATGATTCATTGTTAAGGTAATGTTTAGGTTTCCACTTTCATATATTCATACACATTCATGTGGAGGCCATTTGGGAACTCAAATTTCATATAAGATGTTTCTATAATCTAGTTTATTTGGGAACTATCTTATAAAGGGCTCACATTGTTTTTGTAAATCATTTCCAAAATACAACATTTCGAGTTGAATTTCCAAAAAAACTTAAAATAATGAAAAAAAACATTATTATTTTTCTTAAATATCTTGCCAAATATTATAAGGATTCATCATTATATTACATATATCATCTAAATTTTCATTTACTAGCTTAGTACTGGAATATGTTTCCAAGTGTAATGAATAAAATGGTATAAAAAAATATTCCAATTTCATGATAATGTACCTGAAATAAATGTTTTATTAGTTTGGAATGTCTTGAGCCATAATCAATGACCAATACAAAAAATTATAAAAAATAAAATAGAATCCCTTATAAATAAAAATGGAATGATCTATTCGACCTAAACTACCTATCACCCATAAAAAATAAACCGGATGAATTTTTTAAAAGATAGATTATGAATACTTTAGAAAATGTAGTGAATCCCACCAAGATGGAGTTAAGTAAGAATCATGAAAATTCACTTTGGGAACGTAATAATGTTGTTAAATATTATTTAGGTACTTATCCTTATAGAATTATAAATAGGAAGAATTTTCCCTTATAGACTAAGCTATAAGAGAACCCCAAATGGGATGATATGAATGGTGACCTGAAATATGATAAGGCTAGAGAGAAAAGGAGGTTGTAGAGAATGGAACTCTTAAAGTTAATGTGGGAGATATACGATAAAACCATGTTGTATAATGTGGAGGCTAGATATATCCTATATAGGATGATCCTTATATGATGAATTCATTTTCCATATATGGGGATGTTTTTTTAATCAATGATGAAGCTCATTACTAGTAATATTTATTCCTAATTATCTAGACCATAAATCGTGAATTATATATTTATATTTCATGAAGTTAAGGTCAAAGGTGTTTTGTCAAATAATCCATTTAATTTGAATGGAAAACACATAAAACAATATATTATCCCTAATTATTTCATCTATCATTAATGATGAAGTGTATATTCACGAAGAATTATTTTAGATTCTTTTAATGGAATTGTATTTCATGCATGAATAATTCATCATAAAAATATGAAGATTTTACAAACTACTATTCAATATCAAATTCTAGATATAAGGATATTTTATAATGTTCAAAGAAGAAGAGAAACAAGTGAAAACCATAAAAGAATTTATTTTAAATAATATATAAGTATTAATTATATTCAAGTGTCATCCCAATAAATTATAAAAATGTTTGTTATTTTTTTCAACGTGAGTATATATAAAATAGGATGACCATCAAGATAGCTAAGTGAATTAGGTGAAACCGCTACTGATGTCGGAAATAGATTCAACCACCA
Source organism: Viscum album (assembly GCA_963277665.1). Lineage (NCBI taxonomy): Eukaryota > Viridiplantae > Streptophyta > Magnoliopsida > Santalales > Viscaceae > Viscum > Viscum album. Next base: position 854,850,908 of record OY728160.1, read on the forward strand.
TTATGGGATGATATGAAATAATGGAGTCATAGGTTCACACATAAAGGAATAAGTTAATATATAAGTGGAACCACCATGTGGGGTGGTATGGATATAGAGTGTATCAGTCTTTGTAAATTCTAGTAGGGGTTCAGGAGAGGACCCTAGTAAACAATTCTATAAAAGTGATGGAAAATTGAAGGTTATATGGGAGCACCAAAGAAAGGATTAAATAAATGTGGGATTGAAGTGCTATAAGACCTATTGACCCATTTTAAGAAATACAACCATTTCACCAGCTACAGGATCTCTTCATTCTGAGTCGTCTAATCATCAAGTGTGATCATATAATGCCATCATATGATTGATATTTCTTAATCGTATGATCATTTTCCATTTATTATCCCAAAATATCAAAAAAAGTCTTGTGTTTTGAAATAATATTCACTTATCATCTATCCAATATTACTAACCCATTTTTATTGAGGATGCGAGCATCTTTTTTTCATTTTATACACTTTGGGGTGTTTGAGATCCATACATATGTGTACAATAATATTGATTTATAGAATCATATAATGAGATATTTAATGACGTAAATAATTAATTTAATAAATATGTGAGGCTAAAATAACGCATCCATTCAGTTACACTTTCATGCATGAAAATATAATAATGGGAAATTGGACTGATATATAGTTGTTAAAGAAATAATCTATATTTCTAATTTTTAGTAGTAAGAGTTCACATATCTACTTGTATAAGAGGAACAATTAGAACAAAAATGAAGATAGAGACACTTATATTTTCTTTTATGTAATATAAGTTTGAATCTAGTTTCCACATAGCTTAATTCATGATGGAATGACTCATGTATCCAATTGTTGTGGGTTTTTATCAAAGTGAGAAATGAGTATTTGTAATTAATCCAATAATTAATATTTAATCTATGTAAATGGAGTCCATGTAATCAAGTTAATTACCTTTGGATTTTTCAAATTAGTTACTAATTTTAAAACCTAATATTTTATTTTATATAAAAGAAAAAATCCATAGATCATATAGAGTTATCATGAAAAATTCATTTCCACACTAAATATAAAGATAGAAAGAGTTTTGAAATCTAATTATATCTCATGATCATCAAGTATTCATGAATATTCTGTAATATTTAATGAGAAGTAGAGATAAACCATATATATATATAACAAAATGTATTCTTCTTCAAGGTAGGGTTTCTTCCTTACAAAATATTTGAGATAGAGAACACTCCATAAATAAAGACTGTTAGTGTCATGAAATCATAAATTGTAGAAGGAACATGTGTAATATATGTCACATTATTGAGTGAAAAAAAATCCTTATCATGAAAAGGAATAATAAGCATCTATGAGCCACACCATGGAATTCATGAGTAAGTAAGATGGTTTATCTAGTTTACTCATGCAAATTTCATATGCTATTATGAAGTTATTATACACACAAATTGTTGGTATACAGTGTGTTGTGTGATGGATTGAGAAATAATGGGATACATCATCACACAAGAATAACCTTGATGTTAGACATATATTTTTATATGAAGAATAAGTTATTCTTCCAAAATAACATAATCTAAAACAAGTTACACAAATGATTTTTTTGTACATATTTCTACACGAGGAGAAGAAGACCTGAGATATTTAATGTTTTTTCATAACTTCTAACAAGTTTATAATTAAACATGGGATATTAAAATCATTATTCTTGTAAGAACACAGATCTTCATTTTAGGTATGTTTTTCCTTTTCTGGTTGTTTTTGAGAAAAAGAGGAAAATATTGAAATTTTCAAAGTACACGTCGTGTACTTTGTGTAGTGTCAAGCCGTGTGCTGGCCGTGTCCGGGCCACAAACACGGCATGTAGGGGTGATGTGGAGGCCACATAAAGCGGAGTACTGAAAGCCCAAGTACATGACGTATACCCTATAAGTACACACCGTGCAGTTTCTTGTTTTCATTAAACAGACCGGGGTCACGCCTAATCGACGAAAAAACATTCTTTTCCAGGTTCCTTGACCGAGAGTGACCCGTACGGCCACGAACACCCTCCGAGCCCCCGATCCTCTATCTATTTTCTGAATTGACCTCTGTTGATTGCATTGGAAACGCAGTAGTGACCTCTTCCTTCTTTTTGAGTTTCATTCCACGATTCTCATTCTTTCTCAAGATATCATGGGTTGAACGTTTTGTGCGTTTTTGTAGATCTACACCATTCTAAGGAGAATCAAGACTTTTGGTCAAATTATATTGATCTCCTAGCATCAAGGTAGGTGTTTTTTCCTTACCTTTAGAAGTATTTGAGTTGTTGGTGCAAATTACACCAGTACCCGTGAACGGGGTATTGCGTGTTTACCGTTTTCCCCTGTTGTTTTCCTACCATGCTTGTATGCTTGTGTAGAGGTAATTGGATCATGTTTATGTATTTTTGTTGTTCTTGGATGTTTTTACCATGACTTTCTATTGTTACAACCTTTGGGTATTGTTATCCTTAGGCTGGTACACCTGTTTTCCATGCCTTGGGACCGTAGGATGGAATGATATTTCTGTACATTCTTGTTATGTTGTAAACTGGTTAGCCATGTAGCTCTATAGGTGTACTTTGGCCTTATAGCATTATTGTGCACTGACTGGCACGCGACCGTGAGAACCTGGTGCTATAGACTATATGAGATAGACCGAGTGAGCTTCCCTAGAGAGTCTTGGATATTATAGACTACGAGAGTATAGACCGAGTGAGCTTCATCAAAGAGTCTTGGACATTACAAACTACAAGAGGGTAGACTGAGTGGGCTTCCTCAGAGTGTCTTTACCAATTATAATTTCTTTAAAACCTTTCCAGTCTAGAGAAGGAATTGACCGAGCGAGCTTCCTTAGAGATTCTGTGATAGACCTGAGACAATAGGAGGATTAACCGAGTGAGCTCCTCAGAGAGATTCTAGACCTTGGGGCTATAAGAGGGTTAGACCATGTGATCTTCCTCAGAGAGTCCCTGACTACCCTAGACTATAAGATGAATTGACTGAGCAAGCTTCCCCAGAGAGTCTTATAATATCTTATGACCAAACCAGAGGGGTTAGGCTGATTGCACTGCCCCGAGAGGTGTTGGTACTTATTGGATAGGACCAAAGGGGTTGGTTACGAGTACTTCCCAGAGGGGTTCCTGTTGTGGTTAGTTGATTGCTTCTCTGCTGCTTATTGTTTTGTCGATTGATTACTGTTGTACATCATCCTGCTACTGCTTACTATTTACTGCTTGCTATTTACTGTTACTGTTTACTGCTTACTGTACTATTACCTGCCATATACTCACTGACTGTAAGGCACAGATCATCAGGTGGATGCCTACTGGGATTAGTCTCACACCCTATTTGGGTCATGTTTTTGGGAAAAAACAGACTATGTTGTTGCAGGTATAGACAAGGGAAATCGCCCTTCGACTTCTGGTACTTGATTGCTTTGGAGCAGGAGAGCATGGAACCAAGCCGAGGCTTGCGATGCTGAGGAGTTGCTTATTTTTCATTCTTTTGTACTCTGGTTTAGTATTTTATTCAGCATTGTGACTTGTTTGTCGGCTTTCCAAGACATATGTATCATGCATCATTTCATATATACATCTATGCTCTAGTTTTTTTATTGTTTTAGTATTCCGATGTTTATTATTGTTGGATATTTACTGCTTCCGCTATTGTATGCTTTGTTTCCTTCCGCTGTGTACTCATCCAATGAGTGCATAGTTTCCCCACCATCACCCCCAAGGCCCTCGCTGCTAGTCGGCAGCCTCTGGCATTGGGGGAAATGCGCTTGATTCCATGTGACCAACCAGGTAAGGGGCACCACTGGTGGCTTCCAGAATCGGGATGTTACAAAGTGGCATCAGAGGAATTATTTTCTCTTGATTTTCTGTTTGGTGCCTTTAGCTAGGTATAGGACGGATTCGGTACTTGGTAATAATTTGTTCCTGGGAGTAGCTAAACCATGTACAGGGAAAATCCAATCTACCTCGTTATTGCAGTTTTCTGGTTTTGAGATATTACGATTGATATGATTTCACTTACAGTGATTCACATGCCTTGTGTTGTTATTGTTGTGTTGTTGTGATTCTATTTCTGTTGCTACCCGATGAGATGAGGGTATTCCATCTCATGCATCATATAGGAACTTTTTAGAAATCACATGTCATGCATTCTTAACATGCCATCTAGGGTGCATTAGTGATTGCATGTTTTTGTGATAGATGTTGTGTAGATTATTCATGCTGCTGTGATAGATGATTTGATATAATCCCTGTAGTTTGATAGAGAAATTGTTTCTATTGTACCTTTATTTAAATAAACGCCAAATTTTGATTCTTGAGGTGTTGTGGGTACTCATGAATCAGATTTTGGTGGATCATTGACTTGTTTTCCTTGTATATGATATGTAGGAGATGTCATGCATTGATTTGCAAGGAGTATGGGCCCTCACAGATCGGAATTTGGCACCTCCATGTTCGTTATTCAGTGTTTTATGGGCTTCAGTTCAGTTTCAGAGCTACTACCAAGAAAAACCAAGAATACATGGTTTGTACTCTATGAATACACGCCGTGTAGTTTTCAGACCGTGTTGTTGACTGTGTGAGTAGAAAAACTGTGTAGTGAAATTTTTTTCAGGAACACACTTTGTACGGTAGGTACATGTCATGTAGTAGTGAGCCGTGTACCCGGCCGTGTCACTAACAACACAAGTTGAGGAAGCTCGTGTAGCACATGCTGTGTTTTGTATGAGCACGTCGTGTAGCCCTGTTCTAGGTACCCGGCTGTGTCACGAACAAAAAGGGTCGGTGTTACCTCTCCTATAAATGCCGTGTAAGTGTCAGCCATGTAACCTGTCGTGTAACTAACAACACAGGTCATTGAGGCTAGTCTAGTACATGCCATGTCCTTAGTGAAAATTTCGTTTAGTCTATGGTTATGATGACCTTGTGAGTTAGCCATGTAAAGAGACTCGGGAAGGTGAATGGAGTTCAAGTTACACGCCGTGTGTGGGGTCAACATGCCGTGTAGTCTGGGGTGTTACATGACCAAGGGTGGCAGAAGTACACGCCCTTGTGAATGGCATTAAGGAACACGCCGTGTAGTTTTATACACGTCGTGTAGTCATGTTTTTTAAAACATGATAGTTTCTTTCTCATGTTCCCATTTTGTACTATTGTGTTCTATGTCCTTGATAATCCTGATCTAAGGTGTGCTTTTTATCTTTTAGAGCTATGCATTCGAGACGTCCTCTGGTTGTTCTTCTACTGCTAGATGGTGCTCAGACACCGGATATGGCTGATCAGGGATTTCCCGTAGATCCTCTTGATGTTCCATCCATAGCGCCAACAGTTATACCCATTCCAGGCGTCGATGCATAGTTCAGGGAGGACTTCCTGAGGATGATGCATACCTTTCAAGGAGCACTGCCTCATACCCCATCGATGGCCAAGCTGACACGGGTTTTACAGCAGCAGCATCCTCCGACTTTCTAAGGGAATGGAGGGCCCCAGGCTGTAGAGTCATGGTTAGAGGCCACACAGATGATCATCGAGCACCTGAAGATACCTCCAGATAAAAGAGTAAATCTTGCTACTTATATGCTCTGAGACACCGCCAAAATGTGGTGGGAGGTGATCTCACAGTCCGAGCACCAACAAAGTTTGACTTGGGATGAGTTCTGGTGTATCTTCTACGATTACTTTTATCTGGTGACATTGAGGGCCGACCGAGGCCGGGAGTTTATGAGTCTCGAGCAGGGTACTCTTTCTGTTATGGAGTACTCTTCTCGCTTTACCGAGCTGCAGCACTTCACGCTAATTCCAACAGGTGATGAGTTGTTCCTTGTTAGAAAGTTCGAGGACGGTCTCAGGCATAAGATTTTTTCCCAAGTGAACATCTTCATGTTGACTTCGATATCATCTATCTTCAACTAGGCACTGATCACTGAGCACAATCTGTGGGATTCTGGAGCAGTGAGCTAGGGCGGTTCGACATCCAGGGTTAGTGTTCCTTCTACTGATAGTAGGAAGCACTGTAGGGATTCAGCTCGAGGAGATCAGGGTAGGTGGAATGCATCTTCGGGATGTCAGGTAGTATTCTACCATTATTTTAGGTGTGGGAATACTAGGGCTCAGTGAGAGAGAGACCAGATAGAGTGCCGATCTTGTGGAAATATGGGCCATATTTAGCGTTTTTGTCAGATCTTCTCGCCTACAGCTGGTGGTAGGGGTTCTTCTATGACCCCGCGTTCAGGAGATGTATCTCCAGTTTCTCAGAAGTCTAGGAACTGGGGTTATTCTAGTCGTTCAGGCTGAGGTGGACGTCACGGCCGTGGTGGTCAGTCACCAAGTTACTAGCGACAATAGAGTGGATCAGCTCAGAGTGGTCAGCCAGGGGTGCAGGGCCGCAGTACATGCCAGACTTTTGCCGTGGATCAGACCCATCAGGAGTAAAATCACAGCCCTTCTACAGTTCTATGTACGATCTTAGTTGCCTCAGTTTTATCTTCATCCCTTTTCGATACTGGTGCTTCGCATAGTTTTATCTCTATTGTTGTTTTGGAGAACCTTGGGGTCTGTATCTTATCATCTGCCAACATGTTGACTCTTGATACACCGTTGGGAACGACGAAATCTAGCATACGTCAGTGTAGAGAGTGCCCTTTTTCATGTTGCAGGGTTTCACTTCCTATGGGACCTCTATGTCCTAGAGATGATAGGCGATGATGTCATTCTTAGTATGGACTGGTTAGTCCCCTTCCAGGCAGTCGTCGATTGCTATCGCCACAGGGTGAGTTTCGTATCACTAGAGGGCATATCTTTTCTTCATAGAGGCAAGTGGGATGTCTAGGTGGGTTGAGCTGGACCAAAGCATCCCGGGCTAGGAGGAGTTAGAGCCCAAATTTTCAGTCATTATCTGGATGACCAGGGGACTTCACAGTTAGAATTTACTCCAGTGGTGGATCGTTTCAGGGATATATTTCCAAAGGACTTTTCTGGTTTGCCTCTGGAGCGTGAGGTAGAATTATTGATTGAGCTCGTTCCAGGGGTGGAACTGGTGTCCATTACTCCTTATAGGATGGCTACACCTAAGTAGCAAGAACTCAAGAAGCATTTGTAGGAGTTTCAGGCGAAGGGTTTCATCTGACCCAGTACTTCTTGATATTTGCCTGTCCTGTTTGCGAAGAAGGAAGACGACACTGTTAGGCTTTTCATGGATTATCGGAAGCTGAACCAGTTGACGGTCGAGAACTGATTTCCCTTGCCAAGGATCGATGAACTTTTTGATCAGCTTCTAGGAGCTCGGGTGTTCTCAAATATCAATTTGAGGTTCGGTTATCATCAATTGTGTGTTAGACCATCAGATATACCTCTTACAGCCTTCCGGAGCAGGTATGGTCTGTAAGAGTATACGGTCATGCCATTCGGTCTCACGAATGCACCGGCATTTTTTATGGCACTAATGAACCAAGTGTTCCTTCCGTACTTGGATTCTTTCACGGTGGTATTCATGGACGATATCTTGGTGTACTCTCACACTCGACACGACCATGATACTTATCTTGAGATCATTCTAAGTACACTGAGAGAGCATCAGGTATATTCTAAGCTCTCAAAATTTCACTTTTGGATGGATCAGATTCACTTCTTGGGTCACGTTATCTCAGAGACAGGAGTATCTATAGACCTAGAGGAAGTGAGAGCTGTAGTTTCCTGGGTGTATCCGAAGAATTTCTTCAAGGTGCGATGTTTTCTAGGGTTGGCTAGATACTACAAGAATTTCATACAGGACTTTTCACGCCTTTCAGCACCACTGACAGGTCTGACCAAGAAAGGGGAGAAGTTCTTATGGTCAGATTCCTGTGATTCATCCTTTCAAGAGCTGAAAGGGAGGTTGATGTCAGCACCGATACTAGTCTTTCCAGAGCCGGGCAAGAGCTATACAATCTATTGTGATGCTTCAGGTGTCGGATTGGGAGCTGTTCTTATGAAGGAAGATGGAGTTGTTGTATACGAGTCTCAGCAGTTGAGGCCACACGAGAGTAACTGCCCAACACATGATCTGGAGTTGGCAGCTATTGTTCATGCATTGTGATGTTGGATACATTACCTTCTAGGAGAGCACTTTGTGGTTTTCTCCAACCACAAGAGTCTTAAGTACATCTTTACTCAGCATGATCTGAATCTGAGACAGTAGAAGTGGGTCGAGTATCTTCAGTCCCTCGACGTTAAGCTTGCCTATATGCTGAGAAAGGGAAACGTAGTGGTTGATGCGTTGAGGAGGAGAATTCAGATTCAGGAAGTTCAAGAGGCCACAAGTGAGTGGAAGCTTATGGATCTGTTCTCTGAGTTGAACTTGGAGTTGCATGACATACAGGGATATATTTCTCTTTCTTTTGTAGTTGTTACCTCAACTCTTCTCTATCGGGTACAGATGAGGTAGCTATCAGACTCAGAAGGTCTAGTCCTGCGGGAGAGTGTGTTAGGAGAGGATCCTCCTCTTGGATGGACAGTGGGCGAGGATGATATCTTGCATTTCCAGGGACACGTATGGGTGCCAGTAGACATACGCGAGGAGATGATGTGGGATTTTCATTCTTCAGTTTGGGAAGTTCATCCTGGCGTCACCAAGATGTATCGTGATATACACCGCCAGTACTGGTGGCCAAGTATGAAGAGAGATGTTGTTGCGTTCATCATGATATTTTCTACTTTTCCGCACATGAAAGCGGAGCATCAGCGACCAGCAGGGATTTTACATCAGTTACCAATTCCCGAGTGGAAGTGGAACGATGTCGCGATGGACTTCATGACTGGGTTACCAAGGTCACCTTGAGAGAGTGATGTTGTTTGGGTTGTCGTCAATAGGCTTATAATGGTTACTCACTTCTTGTTGATCAAGGAGACCTTCAGTGTTGATGAGTTGGGATGGTTGTACATCCGAGATATTGTACATCTTCATGGAGTTCCACACTCCATTATTTCAGAAATGGATGTTCATTTTACTTCTCGGTTCTGGTAGGGGCTTTAGAATGCCTTGGGTACACAAGTACTTTTGAGTATAGCATACCATCCCTAGACAGATGGCCAGTCCAAGCGTATGATTCAGGTGCTTAAGGACATGCTCTGAGCTTGCATTCTATACTTTTGTGGTTCTTGGGAGAAGCATATCCCTCTAGTAGAGTTTTCCCATAACAACATTTTTCATGAGACTATAAAGATGGCTCCTTACGAGGCTTTGTACGGTAGGCCATGCCGATCACCTTTATGCTGGATGGAGGCAAGAGAGGCGTCTTTGCTGGGACCTCATCTTGTTCAGAAGACCTCATAGAAGATAGTGTTGATTCGGAAGAGGATGGCTACAGCACAATCTCGATATAAGTCTTATGCTGATCAGTCGAGACGACCACTGGAGTTCGAGGTTGGGGATCAGGTTTTCCTACGTGTCGCACTGAGGATGGGACACAAGAGGATTCGAAGACAGAGTAAGCTTTCACCATGGTACATCAGGTCGTTTGAGGTGTTGGAGAGATTTGGGCCGGTTGCCTATCGGTTGTAGTTAACTCAGATGTACCGGGCAATGCATGATGTCTTCCATGTTTCTCAGCTATGACGTTACTTTTCATACCCATCTCATGTCTTTCAACCCGAGGAGGTTGAACTTGAAGCTGATATTCATTTGTGGAGCATGCTATCTGGATTTTTGATCGCATTACAAAGGTTCTTAGTGGATGGTCTGTTCCTCTATTATGGGTGTTATGGAAGCACGGGCGAGTACAGGACGAGACCTGGGAGGGGGATGCCGATGTACGATCGTAGTGACCAGAGATGTTAGGGGTTTCTTCTTCTACACCATTCTAGGGAAATTCAAGGATGAATTTCTTTAAGGGTTGTAGTTTGTAAGAACCTGGATTTTCGTTTCAGGTATGTTTTTCCTTTTCTGGTTGTTTTTGAGAAAAAGAGGAAAATCTGGAAATTTTCAAAGTACATGTCGTGTACTTTGATGCAGCACCAGGCCATGTGTTGGCCATGTCCGAACCACAAACATGGTGTGTTGGGGTGATGTGGAGGCCACTTACAGTGGAGTCCAGAAAGGCCAAGTACATGTCATGTACTCCAGAATTAAATGCCGTATAGTTTCTTTTTTTTCATTAAATCGACTGGGGTCGCGCCTAATCTACAAAAACACCTTCTTCTCCAGGTTCCTCGACCGATAGCGACCCGTATGGCCGTGAACACCCTCTGAGCCCCTGAGCCTCTGTATGTTTTCCGAATCGACCGCCATCGATTGCGTTGGAACCATAGCGGTGAGCTCTTCCTTCTTCTTGAGTTTCATTCCATGATTCTCCCTCTTTCTCATGATATAGTGGGTTGAATGTTTTGTGAGTTTTCATAGATCTACACCATTATAAGGAGAATCAATCCTCGTGGTCAATGTATATTGATATTCTAGAATTGAGGTTGGTATTTGTGCCTTAAATATAGAATTCTTTCTGTTGTTTGTGAAAATTCCACCAATACCCCTGAACGGGGTATTGTGTGTTTACCGTTTTTCCCCTATTGTTTTCCTACCATGCTTGTATGATTGTGTATATGTAATTTGATCATGTTTGTGGATTATTGGTGTGCTTGGATGTTTTTTCCATGCCTTTCTCTTGTTACAACCTTTGTGTCTTGTCAGCCTTTGTTTGTTATACCTGTTTTCCATGACTTGTGACCGTATGATGGAATGATATTTTTGGACTTGATTGTTATGTTGTAGATTGGTTATCCAAGTAGCTCTGTAGGTGTACTTTGGCCTTATACTATTATTATGCACTAGCTGGCATCAGACTGTGAGAACCTGGTGCTATAGACTATAAGGGATAGACTGAGTGACCTTCCCTAGAAAGTCTTGGAGATTATAGACTACATGAGGGTAGACGGATTGAGCTTCCTCAGAGAGTCTTGGACATTATAGACTACTGGAGGGTAGACCAAGTGATCCTTCTTAGAGAGTCTTTACCTGTTTGAATTTCATTAATACCTTTCTAGGCTAGAGAAGGAATTGACCGAGCGAGCTTCCTTAGAGATTCTGTGATAGACTTGAGACTATAGGAGGATTGACCGATTGAGCTCCTCAGAGAGTTTCTAGACCCTGGGGATATAAGAGGGTTAGACCACGTGATATTCCTTAGAGAGTACCTGAATACCCAAGACTATAAAGGGGGTTGACTAAGCGAGCTTCCCCATAGAGTCTTATAATTTCGTATGGCCAAACCAGAGTGGTTAGGCTGAGTGCACTGCCTAGAGGGTTGTTGGTACTTCATGGATAGGACAAGAGGGGTTGGCTGTGAGTACTTCCCAGAGGGCTTCATGTTGTGGATAGCTTATTGCTTCTCTTCTGCTTGTTGTTTTGTGGATTGATTACAGTTGTACATCATCCTGATACTGCTTACTATTTACTTCCTGTTGTTACTACTTACTCTACTATTACCTGCCATATACTCACTAACTGTAAGGAACAGATCTTCGGGTGGTTGCCTACTGGGATTAGTCTCACACCCTGTTTGGGTCATGTTTTTGGGCCCAAATAGACTATTTTTTTCAGGTATAGACAAGGGCCAGCGCCCTTCAACTTTTGGTACTTGATTGCTTTGGAGAAAGAGAGCATGGGACCAAGTTGAGGCATGTGATGCTGAGGATTTGCTTATTTTTATTTCTTTTTTTACTATGTTTAGTATTGTATTCAGCATTGTGACTTGTTTGGCTGCTTTCCTAGACATATGTATCATGAATCATTTCATATATACACGTGTGCTCTAGTTGTTTACTGTTTTAGTATTCTGTTGTTTTTTGTTTTGGATATTTAATGCTTCTGCTATTGTATGCTTTGTTTCCTTCTGTTGTGTACTCTTCCAAAGAGGGCATAGTTTCCCCACCATCACACCCAAATCCCTCACTTCTAGTCGGAAGCCTCTAGCATTTGGGGAAATGCGCTTGAGGCCATGTGACCAACTGGGTATGGGGCGCCTCTGGGTGGCTTCCGGAACTAGGACGTTACAATTCTTTTTCAATATTTCATATCAAAACCTTTAAGAAGTTATTCACATATATTTCACACGTATAAGTTAGACTAGGACATCGTAAGCTGATAAAGGAATTTCTCGAGAATTTTACCAATGGGTGAAGTGATATTAAACAAATTATTAGATATATTTGAGCAAGAATAGTAAAAAATAATGGTTCTTGATCTATACCTGATAAATAGAGATTTAACAAGATCATAGATTATGAAAAATAGATCATCATATACTCTATAAAGATACTCAATGAATAGTTTGTTGATGGGGGTATAACCATATTCTGAAGGGGGCTTAGAGGTGGGTGTATGACAAGCTTTTAATTATGGGTATACCAAATTACTATTGATAATAAATTTCTAATACAGTGGACGATTATTTATGGATGGAATAGACAACATGGACAAGAGTATGTATTTTTACTAAACCATTAAAATACTTCTGTTTTGTGACCTTGATTTAAATAATCATTTGAGGTGACACTGATAGGAACAAGAAGATTGAAACAAGGCATTATCAGCCATATGGGATTAATATAGAAAGAAAAATTTGTAAAAAGAAAAAGTTATTACTGATTCACCTCCCCCCATACTCAACGATCTCACTCTGATATGGTATATTAAAGTGGTATAATTGGTAATTTCACACATGAAGGTTTAAATAGACTACTGAGGGTGGATAACATGAATTTTGTAAACAAAAGGGGTGTTCCAATTTCATTTATGAGGACTATCATGGATAGAAGAATATATTAACACGGTGACTCCTATCCCTTGAGAGATAAGTGGGATAAAAATATGCAATGTGACTTCCACCAATAGAATAGAATCCTCCTTTAAATTTTATAGATAAGAGTTCCATACAGATTGATAAAAATGCTCAAATATCAATCCTAATGGATTTATCTAAAAAGGTATACACTAAACTGATGGGTCTCCAAACTGCTAAGGAAATCTGGGATAGATTATGAAATAGTTACTAAAGAAATCAGAAGGTTAAATATGTTGGGATAAAGTATTGATAAATATATATAATTTTGCCAATATGGGAGATAATGATATTATTTATGAAAACATTAAAGTGGTAAATGAGATTTCTAGTAGCATAGATTGTTTTTTGGAAGAAGATGGATCAATCATTAATTTTGATGAAGCTGATGTGAAACATTTAAGATAGACATGATCTAAAGTTTTATACATGAGATACTAAGAATATATATCACTAAATGAACATCAAAATATACTCATATCATATGAAATGGGAAAATCACCAACATTCCAGAAGAATATAAGTTTTGAGATAAAAATTAATGAAATAAGAAGGGGAAATACGTGGGTAAAATACGGATCAGGATCATGTGACAATGAGGATGAAGAATATAAAGAGTAAATCAATAAAATTATGACTTCATATATGAGAATTTTCAAATGGGGAACGGGGGAAAATGGAAAAAAATAACACAAATGATGGAATTTCCATTAAAGTGGTAATTTCATAATAAGTATACAAAGATGGAATATGTTGACACAAAATCATTTGAAGAAGATAAAATTTCTACTAAATGGAAGTTGAAGAAACACAAGAAGTGGTTAACTTCCAAGATAATAAATTGAATGAGTACATAAATGGATGAATTTTCTTAATATTTTATTATGTCAAAAGATTTAATATATCATATGAATATTATTTTTCTAATAGGAAATGTCAAGAAATATAAAGACTTGTTTCAATGTGATAAATGTGATTATATAAATAAGTTATAATGGATTTTGAAAAAAAATATAGAACACAAACTTTTGAAAAATTTGAAATTGAATTTGTAAAATAAAAGGATGAATAAATAAATTGATAATATCTCCTTTAAGAATAATGAAAATTTCAAGGAGGAGACACATATTAAATTAAAAATTGTATATAAGATAAATATGACTCATTTATAAGTAATGATTAAAATTACTAAAGAAAAACTAGTAGAAAATGAATATCTTGACATAAAATAATCCTCACTTGTTTAAGAGAATAAAAACATATTGACGATTACAGAATTTGAGAATATGGTGTATTATATTTGTGATGTTCATGCAAAGAGAATAAAATAATTGTTTGAGGCACAATTAGTATGTCTTAATTATTAAAATTTGTTATAGAAAATTAGTCAAGGCCGCACTAAGGTGGTTGAACTTAATGGATATTCACCACATGCTACTGAGAATAATTTTTACCAAGGATATTTTGTTTATAGTTATAATCATTCTCAATAAATATTTTTTTCCTTAACCATGTAGGACTGAAAGGGAATAAAAACCATGTTAGGAACAATAAAAATAAGGAGAAAAAATATTCCACCAAGTAATACTGTAATGACACTGGAAGTTGTATTACTTCTGACCATAAATACCTATAGTCTGGGAAAATATAGCAACAAAAATATACAAAATATAACTTCTACTAGTTTTGAAGAAAATGGTTTAGAGGGTACTAATAGTGTTGTGGATTATTTTGTCATAAATATAACTTATAATATTAAATCACGTCACTTCCCATAAAGATGAATTAATTAAGGGGGATATATGACAAACATTTGGGAACAGTTTATCAGAAAGAGAATGATATGAGAAAGAAATCATTTAAACTAGAAAAAAAGAAAAAAAATATGATTTAACAAATTACTTTTCTATAAGATATCGTCAAGAATGTCATAATACCACTAAATTAAAAGTTATCTTACCAAATGTGATCTCCCATAATTTAAATTTAAATATATGTCAGAACATAAATAATGATATATCTATTAGTTAAATATGTCAGATACCAAAGCCAACTAATCTCTTAAATAAATAATTTTTTGAACATTTTCATGATTAATTATCGAAGTCTAAAAAATTGAGACTGAACAAAATATTTCAAATTAATGATGAATGAATATGGTAGTATTTGTTGTATTAGATTCTGATTATAATTTATCTAAAAATGATGAATTCAAAATTCTAAATTATGTTGGGTTTGAACATATGGGAAAGGAACTAAACATTTCTTGAAAATTATACCTTATAGAGAAGGAACCATGATGATAATATGGTAAGTGAAATCAAATATTTCTGTAATATAGTGGAAAATTCAACTATATTGAAAGTGTAAATGGATGAATGAAATTTAATCACACATTATGTCAAAAATAAAGAAGATAAAACACCTCCTGAAGAATCTATGAAGAAGAATAATTCCATATTTAGAGGAAACTGTCAGTATGAATGTTATTTCTATGAAACCCAAATATCACTCCTTATTCCCTTCATATTTTTTATGAACTAAAATTCATATAATTGTATAGAATAAATTATCATCATGGATAACAAAAATTTCCAGGATTATGTCTCAATTGAATTCCCTTATGGAGAGCATCACTCAAATTAATGTATTATAATCACACTCTCATCCCTAATTCATAATTTTAATACTCTTATTTATTAAGGTTGGGTTCCTAGTTGATGTAAAGAAGATAAAATGGTGGAGATATTCTGTCTAAACCTACAATTGTTATGTCGTTGTTAAAGTGTGTACATAATCATATATTTCATCACCCAAGGCCACTTAGTTTTATTATCTAAAATTTATGAGCACGATCTGATGTTCATACTAGTTTATGGACAACATAGAAAACCTATTTTCTATTTCTCCTCATTTGTAAATAATTTTTCCCAAATAGTCTTATAAAATATAATCTAAATGCTTTTTTCTAAGAGATTTATGTGGTTTCACACATCTCTAAAAATAGGGAAAAGATTTTGAGGGCACCTTGAAAGAAGAAGAAGAGTTGTGAAATACCCCCGGTTTCCATATGAACTTTATTGTCAATACGGTGGAGAATCATTAGAGAACATTTTGAGAATTTATTAATTTGAATATATATTTATAATAAATTAACTATGGATATATTATTGTGGATAAGTGTTTAATGATTTTTCTATGATGTGTAAATATGTGTTTGGTGAGCTGATGATGATGTAGTGATGTCTAAATAACTGTTATATTTTATTTTAGTGTAATTAGATATCATATATGAAAAATTCTAAAAGAATATGTGATTTACTTAAATTTTCTCCAATGTGAGATACTTTTTCTTATGGTAATGGATACTGATTACAATAATTGATAAATAAGTGAAGGTCATGAAAGATTTTCATTTCATGAAGATTAGAGAATATTTGGGTGTTGGTTTGGAACTATATAAGAACTTGATTAGATATTTTTATGAGTGTAATTAAAACAATATGTTGGCCAAAAAGTGGGTAGAGGGATTTAGGTGTGACCATTAATAAGGTAGACACTATAGTTAACCCCAACATGGGAAGTGGTGGTTGCAAGGACACATTGGCACATATAAGGGTGCTCATAAATAATGAATTTCAGTAACAATGAAGGAAGAAAAAAATTATTGGGAGATGACTTTGGTTGATTCTACCCAGTTTGGGAGTGGACCCTAAATCATGTTTCTACCAAACTAGTGAAATTCATAAGGTTCTATTAGAGAACCATAGCGTGGAAGAAATCAACATGGGAATGAAGCACCACATTAACTATTCACCCATTTAAAGAAATAATATAACACCCCATGACTATATACTATATTGTTATTAAAAATAAATTATATCATAGATATCTTTCATTACATGGAAGAATGGGTTTATACGAGCCACAATACACTATTCAAACATTATTATTTAATGTGACAGTCACCTCCTAGAAGTTAAATTGGTGGGTATCAATAGGAAAAACTAAATTATGAAATTTTTATCTTTTAAACATGTATAAAACAAACCCATTAGTTACAAATGGTTTCTAAATATATATAAAAATAATTATAATGAAAATAAATTATTTCTTAAAAAATGTTTTTTATGCGCATAATGTGTTTTAATATTGAAAAATTATTTTAAATACTATTTTTGAAATATTATAATTATTATTATAATATATATATATATATTCAGCCAAATTTTTTATCATTCATATATTATTTTTTATGAATAAGATATGAATAACCCAAATTGTATGCTTAGAAAACAATATTTTCAGTACAAACAGTTTTGTCATGTTTTCCTCACTTATTTTAAAATTAATTTTCAACAATTTTACAATATTTATTATAAAAATTAAAAATAATTTTTGAAATCAACATGTCAAATTTATATCATAAAGTTTATTTCTTAATTCCATTAAAATATTATCTTTTTTATGAATTGTGAAAATATTAATTTTTTTAAAAAAATGATTCTTCATTTAAAGATTTTAAAAGTTATATTGCTCTTTAAAAAATTAAAAATAAAGTTTGTTATACTATATTATAATTAATCCAATAGAGTTAATCATAATCATATATATCTTCATTTTTTATAAAAATATATTTTTTTCACTTGAAAATAATTCCACTAAAAACCCATTTTTAGTCTCGTATGATGGGATAATTTTAAATTAATAACTACCTTTTATATTACTTGAATTTGTAAAAAATTATTCCATATTTGGAATCAAAATAAATCGTATTATATAATAATATTAACATAACTGTTAATAATATTGAATAAAAAGAAGTAAAAATTAATTATTGGATTAAAGGTTAAAATAGATTTATTAAGTTATTAAACATAGAAGATAAGGGATAAAATGATCTAAAAACTTTTTAAATTCATAATTTTTCACCAGATTTTGAACTTATATCAACAATTTTTTATGAATGATCCATTTTTAGGGATTTTTTTAGAGAAAAATGAGGGTGAAATTTATTCATTTTGATAATTAAAAGTATATCATCTCCCCCACTTATAAAAAAGAACCCCCTCTCCTCACCTTTTCCCACTTATAAAAAAATTTGGATCACCCAATCCCTTCCAAAATTATTTCCTAAAACAAATCTCCATTACTTATTTTCCCTTTCTTAAACAGAAAACCATTCTAATAAGGCTTTAGATAAAAACCTAATGATGTTATCTAAAGAAGTGGTATTGGTCATAACTTTTAGTCTTAATTTTATTTCCTCTTCTAAATATTAAAAATAATACGCAAATAAAAGAAAATAGTAACAGAAATATCTTTCACATATTGATATGTTATTATGTTAATGTAATAACCTATATTTATCTCCCCTTCTATAAAATAATAAATTCAATTGTTGATCGTGTTCCCGGTAGACTACCACTTCATGAACTTATGGAGTTCAATTTCTATCACCACAACTCAAGGATGGATAAAATGATGTTTTTAATTTTTTTTAAAAATATTAATTAAATTATTAAATTTATAGAAATATAATATCACATATTTCTTCTTACAATTCAATTCTTTGGAAAATGATAATGTCGCTCATGCATACATGTGGGCTACCACATCCGTGTAGAAATGTAAAACACTTCTCATTATATTTTGACATGGATAGTAATAAGTATGGATTTAATTAATATATATGATTTATAGTCTATAATAATTATTTTTGAAATGTGAAATATTATTTACTCTTTTTCATTGGATCTGTTAGAAATGGAAATAATGTCCATGTGTACTTGTGGCTAAAATCTCCCTAAATGGAGTATTTTATTTTTCAATATAACATTTAGGGATTATTATAAATAAACATAAAATGAATTTATATTATACTTATATCATTATTAACATTATTTATATTATGTAACTATAGTCAATGTATAAGGACTGAAAATACGGGACCAAAAAATACATGAAAAACAAAGTAGTTATAAAGAAAAATATAATTTGAAATAAATAAATGTTGATTACATAGATGGTGAAAAACTATAAAAAAATCATACATGGTATGAATAAATGAGTATGGTTATATAATAGTTTTATAATAAATATATTTTTTATTATAAAAGAAGTTTTAACATATACAAAGGATATCAGACCTGAGCTAAGTGGATTCATAACACAATTTTGAGTCTTTAGGTTATACTTGTACTTCATTGACTATGTTATGATATTGTTATGTGTGAAATCACACATGATTATAATATTTTTCCCATTTTTTGTGTTGGTTTAAATTTTTAACACATAATCACATCATTTAGTAACTCTCAATGCAATTAAATGATATTTTTAAGGGTTTCTCATTTCACATTAAATTCTATGAGACATATTACATATTCACCACTAATTTATTTTGTGTGGTGTAAAAAATTCCATACCGATATATTATATCATGAATCAACTTATCATAATGATATTTAATTTTTCAATTGAATTTCTTACATTCAAGAGAATTATGACTAAAAATTTTCCACAGATGTATGTGTTAAATGATTATAATCAGCTAGTTTATCAGGATTCATTATCATTAAGTTTCCCATTAAAAAATGTTATGATTTATCTCTCAATAAAGATGTGAATTTTATTATCCTATATTCATTATAGAACATTTAATGTAAAAGTACCATTTGTCTGTCATTGTTACATAAAATGATTGAGAAATTTTTTTATGAAAGGATTAATTTATTTCTCTCTATGGTTGAAAAAAATTTAAATCAATATAAATGTTTTCTAGAAATACTTGCAAATATTTTCTTAATTTTCACAAAAATGATTTAATAAATATGTGTTTTTAATTTTTAACTTTTAAAGAATTGTTTTTTAAAAACATATTTTTATTTTCAAAATATGGAACTTTTCATCATTTTTAAAATAATTTGAAATGATGTTTTTTAACTTATACGATATATATATAATTACCCAGTATCATGGTCCCTCATTGTTCTTAAAAATACATTAAATGATTAAAATGTTCATTTAAAATAATATGTTTCCCTAATATTCTGGAAATTTTTAGTTTTTGAAATTTATTTTCGAAGTGAAATGGATATTTTCCTCAATAATATTTTAATGGAATATTTAGAGTATTTATATTGATCAATGATAATACCCTCATTTAACCTTATGCTATATTGGAAATATGTCGTAATGATACAATACTTATTACTTAATATATTATTTATTATTAGTTCATCTAGGATATACTATTTTTATACCATTCTCCATTGTACAATGTATGATTTTTGTTTATGTTTATCAATTGAGGAATTTAATGACATTCATATGCTAGTTTTAAAATATGAATCTATAAATTAATTATGATTTTTTATTGGAGTAATTATTGACATTTGTTTGATATTTATCAATATGAATATTTATATATATTATATTTATCCTCTTTTAATTTAGGAATGCATTGGGCTTAGTAACTGATTGAAAAGACCCATTATAGCTCCTCTATGGATTGGTAGGTATCATGATCCAATCTATATTGGGTATTTTGACAAGGATGAACGCATTTACATAATATTTTTTGTAAAATCATCTTCAAGATACAGTTATGATTTTCATAATTATTCATTCCATCATTAGGAGATTTTTGGTTGATGCCCATCTGATTATTCGATCGGTTAGAATATTTCTGGATAAATTTCAAAATAATGTGATTATTTATATGGATTTTTTTATATTAATTTATTCATTCTATAGTGTTATTTATGATCATTCTATTTATCAAAATGTCATGTGATTCAGTTTTTTACCATTCCATACTGATTAAGAATTATTTATTCACGATATATTCCAATGTATTCATTCCCTAATTGAGAATTAGAGCTCACCCCTTTATTATGATTCTTTTCATAAGTATTCCAATAAGTAGATTGTTATTTCTATGAAAGGGAATTCTAAAGAGAATAGTTGTGTTCAAAAGGAAAATTTATGTTGTATTTTATGCTTTCAGAAAAATTATAATTAAAATTATGTATCTAACTTCATAAAACTAAAAAATCATTCGATAGTTTGGGATGATATCTGTTGTATTTAGAACCAATGTAATAATGTAACCACAAACTCTAGGCAACTAGGGTTGGGAAATTTATATTTGGTATTGGATTAAGATTATCTGAATCCTTGGGAACATTATTTATGAAAATATAGAAACATTAACCTATAAATGGCTTTGTGGATAAGTATAAGTATAGGATAACATCCTAAAGTTTTGTAAGGTACATATTATGTGTTTTTAAATGAAATAAATCCTCTTATTGAAACTACATGTGGATGTGGATTTATAATAGTTGTACGTAGTGGTGATAACTCTAAAAAGGGTGAATTGAGACTTGACTCAATCGTCACTTGGTGGATGAATATGGGCCTTGCTGCACACCTGGTTTGAAACTCTCTATTGATATTATTAGGTTACTTAAAATTTTAAATATGAACCATTATAAAATAATTGAAAATATTTTAATGGTTTGACAACTTCGCCAGAGAAAACATGTTTATCATTATGATATATTCTATATATAATTCATTTAATTTTATTAAGTATTTAAATAGTTTTAGTATTTTACATTAAATATCACAATGTAGTGATCAAATATAGTATATTAAATTATTTATAAATTGTGTATATTCGAATTAATTAGAACCAAATCAATGAATGTAATCCATGTATGGATTACCCTAAAGAGAATGATAATGAAACTGGAGAAGGTGCTATAGTCAGAACTAATCAAATAATAAATTTATTGGGAAACTAATTTAGGCTATAACCTATAACCACGCCTTAATAGATAATTAACTATTCCAAAAATCATTGTAAAAATTATATTTCACTTTATGCATCTTCATCATCTGAAATTTTATAGGAATAAAAATTCATTTGTAGCTAAGAAATAGATATCTTATATAGAGAAGATATTTGTTACTCTGAGAAGTAATAGAAGGGAGATGTTATTTATTGAATTTAATCAACTCTCAAGAGATATGGATCAATGGTGGTCATTAATAAAAAACAATCTGGATGAATAAGTAATAGAAAACATTGTGTGGAAGGATTTTAATGTACTATTTTATGAAAAATATTTTACTAGAAAACAATAAGAGGATTATGAGAGAAAAATATTATGTCAAAGTAAAATGGAATATGAATATATTTAATTTTATAAATAAATATTAATTATTTTATAAAGAAATGTTACACACTATATTAATAACCCAAAGATAAAAAATTACTGTTTATTTTATGGGATTACTCAAATCATTCGAAGGACACTAGTCTCCCAAACCTTTATATCATATGGTAACATGGTATCATGTGTCATCATGATAGATAAATATTTTCCCATGTCTTCTGGATTTGATTGTAATAAATGGAATAATAGGAAAATGTATAATAAAACTATATGATGAATAAGTGGAAGAATTATTTTCTCATTTGTTATAACTATCGAAAGAAACAATCTGGTACTTTCATTAAGGGGTTGTGATTTTACTTTATATGTAGAGTGAAATACCGTCAGGCATATGAATGAAAGTTTATGAATAGAAAATATAATTTTTAGTGTATAAATACTGAGTAGATGGGAAATGTAGAAATAAATTCCCTAGTATTAAGGGAATATACTTTATAATATTCTAATGGATCAAGGTCAATGATATGTTATTTCTATAGCTAATGTGGAATAAAGAACATGGGTATTTGGATTAATGAATTATATTGAGTAATTATTCTATCAATAATATTCTAGTAATAAGAATTAAGAAACACATAGGTATTATTCTACAGAAGTTTTTTATTATGGATTTGAAAGACCGTATTGAATGATATAGATAAACATGAAATGTGATTTAGTAGTAAGCTACTATTTTTTTAGAATAAATAAAGAATAGACATATAAAAATTAATATACACTTGATGCTGAGTTAATATTTATTTAGTTAGAAAAAATAGGGGAATATTATTGAATATGTAAATGGGATAGTTTTTGTGATAGAGAAAATTATTAGTGATTTTGTGACAAATTAATTTGTCATGGTGTTCATAAATTTTTTGGATTCATCAAAATTATTCAAAAAATTATGATCCTGCAGCATTCTAGGTAATTATAAAATAACACTTTTTTATATCAATTAATATTTATTAATTAGATATTAAGATTACTTAAAATGGGATGTTATATATGATATCTTACTTGGCATGCAACAATCGGTTTCTCAGAAATCTTATGTTGCACGCAAGACTGAATTTTACCAGAAAATAATACCTTATCAGTACTATTATTTTAAATGGTAGTTATCAAATAACCATTGTATTTGAAGGAATGAAAAGTACTAACTATATTATGTTTACACAATTTTATTAAATTCTTTTACTTTCATCTAATAAATTTTAGAGGCTTAAAATTAGAATAAATCTCATTTTATTTATAAAATACTCTAATATTTTTAAAAGGTAGTTTTACCGCCTTTTGATGGAGAACCCTTTCTAAATATATTATTTGTCACTTTAATATGTTATATTTGTAAAAATAAAATTATTTTAAATAATGGGGACATATAGTTTTTAGTTTCGTTGAATTTTGGTATTTTTATGAAAAAAATCATTTTTTAATGAGTGGTGAAAAATACTATATTTTTATTCCAAACTGCAATTTATATAATTTATTTATATTGTTAGGTTATAATTTTAATTGTTTTTTAAGTTTAATTTGAATAGGTTTTTTCCATTTTATATATTTTTTGTCATTTTATGTAATTCAAAATAGAAATTAGCTAAAAACGTTTTTCAATCTTTTGATGGTTTTTACTTTTAAAAACATGTTTTCTCATTTTGACTATGGGGATTAATTTTAAATTAATTATAGAAACTTATATGTTTTTTATTTTGAAAAAATGATTCCATATTTGTAAAAATTGGGTCCAAATTATATAAATAGTCCCTTTTTATTTTTGGATATTTTGAATATAAACTTTAGTAATTATTTTTATTTACAATGGATAAAGGATAACCCAAGTAAATAAGGGTAAAAATAATATTATAATAATATAAAGCTACCATAAATCATGTCATAATGTTGTTTTATGAGATTATTTTGAATTACCCTCATCTTATCTTCGACATATCTCAAGTTGGAGTCGTTTAATTTAAAAAAATAATTTATATTATTTTAATATTTTAAGAATTTTCAATAGTACCCCTCCCCTATCCTATAAAAAGGTACCCTCTCTTCTCTAATAACAACACCTCCAAAAAAAATTGGTTCAGCCATTATCTTTACAAACCTCTTCTGATAATCCCTCCCCGCATTATTGAAGGCTTATTTTAGGAAGAACACCCTTCTTAGAGGTGTTAATGTGTTCTTCAAAGGTGACTAACAGAACAAAATGTATCGTTTTTTAAGAGTTTCAATTTTATTTATTCTTACACTTAATTTAAATATTATTCTTACTAGATGAATAAAAAACTCCATTATACTAAATTACATAGATGTAATCATGTTAATATCATCCCTTGAATCCAACTCTACTTCTTTCAAATGGAAAATGAATTAATAGTTTGTGCATTTGTGTGAATTATCACCTCCACAAACTGATTTAGTTCGTCTTCCATTAATATCTTTCAACATTTTTAAAAATCATGGAATTAATATTCATATGTGATATTCCTGACATATTTATAATTTTAAAACCAAAATATTTCAATTATGTTCTTACCTTCCATTCACATAAAAAAATAATGTTGTTTGTGCGTATGTGTGAACTATCACATCAATAAAGTGATGTGAGTTATTTTTATTCACCGCATAACATTTATGATATAAATAATTATATTTGAACAATATTATGATAATAATAATATTATCATCATTCTCTCAAGATAAAATAATAATTACCTTATTTCCATGATGATTAATGAAAATTGAAAGCATTACTCATGTGTATGTATGGCCTACTGTCTCCATGAAAAGAATGTTGTTCATTTCTCATAACCATAATTAATTGTTAGATTTAAAGAGTGTTATTAATGTATAAAATTTATGATTATTCAATTAATACTATTTTGCAGATGATAGACTTATGAACGTGTGGACTTGTGACATCATAACCATGTTCATTGTCAACTCAAGTACGGAATGTCGACAAAACATCTGATATGAACATAAATAATGATATAATTTTTATAAAATGGAAATAATGGATATAAAAGGAATAAAAAACATAAAAAGGTTCTCAATAAATTAAAAATTATCCAATGTTAATTATTCTAGAATATAAATATTTTATGTGAAGATTCGGACTCACGGTAAGGGACTTCATCAAAATCTCCTTTCATTGAGGAAAATTTTGATGTTATACACCACATTATTTTATATAGTGTATAATCAACCTCATTTACATTTAATTTCATTCAATGGTTTTCAGAAATAATATTTTTTATATGATTATTTTTACTAAATGAAAAAAGGAATGTTTTTAATAAATGCAATGTCAATGATCATTCCTCCACCATCACCGTTATTTGGTATTTGGCTTCCACTACAAGTAGTAATGTTCTTAAAAGAAAAGTAAATAGAATATTCCATTTTTCATCATTTTGGTATTGAATGCGGTTTTGAGAATGGATTGGTAATATCAATATCTTGAAATGATATCATCTGATTTCAATGTGGTATGATTTTTTTACTTTACGCATGTTTTATTTGTTATGATTATGTTATGGTTCTTGGGAATGAATTTTTTATATGGGTAGATCCATAATATACTGAGGGTGAGTGAGCATTTGATATATCTCCAATGAATTGGGTAATGAGACAAAGTAAAACAATAAGGTTTATCCTATAGATTTAGGGAATATATTTTGATGGGTATTCTAGTCATAACTGTTAAGGTCATTCCCTATGTAGTAATGAAATCTACAATGTGATTATGATATGGATTCCACAATTTACCTTTATGATTTATGATTGCTATGAATTTTTTCAGTATTCTTATGGATTCATGAGTTTATAAATATTCATGGACTAACATTTTATTTCCTTATTTTATATCCATTGCTGATCTTATTATGATCGTCCCATGTTTTTAAAATGTTTTCACAGGGTATAAGCATGGGTAAGATAAATGAAGAATTCAAGAATATTTTTATCGACAAAAGTAAATCATATTAACTTTTAAATGTTTTATATTTTTAAAGAAATGGATATTGTTGAAGTGTTATTCACTTTGTATAAATTTGAATTTTTATGTATTAGTTATGTCTTAATTTTCTAAAACTCTAAACATAAAAATATCCTTAATGTGAATTCTTGACTTAACTCAAGATTATGAAATTTTTAAGGATTGATCCTTATAGTGGGTATCAAATTTTGGTGTAGATAAATTTAGGGGTTAGGATATTGTTAAAATAAAAACCATAAATGATTTTTACTTTATGGCAAAATGTAAATTATATTGAATTTGAATATTACAACGTTTCATTGTCTAAGATATGTTTGTTCGGAATCGTTTTCCATAGAGAAAACATGGCAGTTATGCTGGGATGACATAAAGAGGAAAAACACCTTCCAAATCAACAACCTGATGTGGTCAGAATTGGAACTAATTAGCTTGTTGTAGTAATGGTTTAGTTGACTAAGGATATAAATGGTGTTGGTATCCATGGATCAGATCGTCCAAATCAACCAAAAAGGAACATGTCAGTAGTAAATTATTTAATGAGGCAACATCCTTCATCATTCAAAGGGTCATCTGACCATGTGCTAGCTAAAGGGTGGATTAAATAATTAGAAAATATATTTGATGTCATGGGGTGGATAGACAATCAAAAATTTAGACTTAAAATTTACTGTTTTGAAGGTGATGATGGTTAGTGGTGGTCTATGGTTAATAATATCAGTGATAGTAAGGTGATAGATGCTATTGATTGGGATGAATTCAAAGTAATTTTTCTTGAGAAATATTTTCCTAAGGAGCTTAAACTTAGGATGGAAAAACAATTCTTGTAATTGAGGTAGGAGGATGACTATATGGCTTATTATGAAGAAAAATTCACTCAAATGGAAAGGTATGCTCCAAATTTCATCCGAAATCTTGATAGTAATATCAATCGTTTTTTCTCAGGATCAAATCTGAAGTATCAAAAGGAATTGGATACTTATAACATCAAAAGTTGTAAAAATGTTGTTTGATACATAGAGAAAGTGGAAATAGAATTTTCTTATTATTAGGTGTTCTTCAGAATATAGCAGAATAAGAGGTTGAGGTGGCATGAAAAATGGAAGAATTCTTCAAAAAGTTTTGAAGGTAAGAAAATTAAGATTATAGTTCCAGAAATTTTTGGTAAAAAGAACACTGTGGAATTCCTTTTGAATTTTGGTAAGTTCTTTCGATGTGGTAAAATGGGAAATAAGGCTCATAATTATAATGAAAATGATAATGGTAGTAGTAAGTCAAAATGATATTTACTGTGAGTGAAATTTTTTAAGTGTAATGAGTTGGGTTATTATACAAATGATTGTTTGATAAAGAACTCAAGGGATGGGAAGTAGACATACTCTAAGTAGAAAGTTGTGGTCAAATACTTTGAAACTACTTCAGTAGATGTTGGGCCATCAAATGAAGTTGTATCAGATACATTGCCCTTTTACTTAGATTATGAAAATGTGTTGTCTGATTTTGGATCTAAACATTATTTCATTTTTGATAAATATTCTATTAAATTAGGAATTCCACCTTAAGAAATGACTCATGGACTTATGGTAAAAACAATTGTGGTAAATGTTGAGAAAAAATAAATTATTAAAATATTATTTTCTTTGTCAATGGAAAGAATTTACCTGAAAAACTTATTGTTTTGCCTCTAGTAGAGTGTTATGTTATTCTTGGTATGGATTGGCGTCCTATTTACCATGATAATATTGACTACAGTGCTGAAGATGTTTCTTTCTATAAATAATTTTAGATTCTATATAAGAATGAACCCTTACCTATGATAATATGTTAGGAAGTTGAAAAACAACTATAATATAAAAATGAATTCTACCTTGCATTAATTATTGGAAATGAATGAATTGTTCAGTTTACTGATGTTATAGTGGTAAATGAATATCTTGATGTTTTTTTTTGATTTTACTAGTATTATACCTGATCAGGATATTGAATTTACTATTGTCTTAGTTCTTGATGCTGATCAAATTTCAAAACCCCCATATCGAATGGCTCAATTTGAACTTTTAGAGTTAAAGAATCAATTACAAGAGTTATTAGATAAAGGTTTCATTCGACCTTGCACATCACCATAGGGTTCTCCTATATTTTTTTTGTAAAAATAAATATGGTTCAATGATACTTTTCATTGATTATAGAGCCTGGAATAACATCACTATTAAGAATAGGTATCTTTTGTCTCATATCGATGATTTTTTTGATCAGATCTAGGGAGATCAGTTTTTTCTAAAGGTCGAATTGAGATCGGGGTACCATGAGTTAAATGTAAAGGAAGAAAACATTCCAAAGACTGTGGTCCATACTAGATATGGCCATTATGAATGTGTAGTTATGTCCTTTGGGTTACCTAGTGCCCCTTCTGTATTCATGGATCTTATGAATTGAATATTTCATGAGTTCTTATATATGTTTGTGGTTTTGTTTATTTTTTAAATTTTGGTATATTCTAAAAGTAAAGAGGAATATGGAAGTTTTTTATGGGTCTTCTTCCAAAACATAAAAGAAAATAAATTGTATGGGAAATTTAAAAAGTGTGATTTTTTGTCAAAAAAAATTTCTTCCCTTGTTCACATTGTTTTTAGAGATGGCATAACTATTTATACCACTAATATAAAAGTTTTTGAAGAATGGAAAAGTCCAATAAATATAACCTAGATGTGTAGTTTACTTGGTTTAGAAAGATATTATCGGATATTTTTTGAAAATATTGTAAGGATATCTATCCCACTAAAATTTTTGCTGGAAAAGGTTTAAAGTTCATGCGGACAAAAGAATGTGATGATTGTTTTCAATAATTGAAAAAAATATTGTTGAATGCTATAGTTTTTGCATTACCTTCCAAGAATGGTGAATTTGTTTTCTATAGTGACGTTTCCTTGAAAGTACTCTGTTTTTTCCTAATAGATAATGATTATGAAATTCTTGATGCTTCATGTCAGTTGGAAACTCACGAGTTAAATTACCCTACCCATGATTTGGAATTAGTGGTTGTTATTTTTGATTTAAAAATTTGGAACTAATAAAGGTTTTTGATGGTACGATTCCTTACCATCCTGGATATAAAACAAAGTGGTTTATTATATTAATTGGAAAAGTAATTATACATTAACCATGATACTTTGGAATGTGATCCTTTGGTTAATGATTTGATGAATTTTTCCTTGGAAGTTATTAGTGTAGAAAATTCCTCTGTTTTGTTTTAGGAATCAGCGAAATCCTTTCTATTAGAAAAAATTAAGCAAGCATAGAATGAATATAGTGTGTTGTAGAAAAAGGTAGAATTAGTTCAAAAGGGTAAGTTACTTGAATTTAACACTGATAAAGATTATTTTTTGAGATTTGTAAATAGGTTATGTGTGCCTTTTGATTCATAATTGAAGAAATATTAGTTATGTGAAGCTCATAGTTATTCTTTATCAGTTCATCCTGGATTTACTAAGATATATAGAGGTATTTTAAAGTATTACTAGTCGGTTGGAATGAAAATAGAAATTGCTGACTTTACTATGAAGTGTTTGACTTTCCAACATGTGAAATTAGAATGGCAGTTGTAAAAAGGGATGCTTCAGCATTTTCCATTACCATAATGGAAATGGGAAAATATATCCATGGATTTTGTAGTGGGATTACCAAAGACTTATTGAGGTAACAATAATATTTGTGTTATTATTGGTAAATTGACTAAATCATCTCATTTTATTCCCATTCGAGATACACTATCTCTAGATCAACTTTCTTGGTTTTATCATAGATTGATAGTTAGGTTATATGGACTTCCTCTCTCCATTGTATCTAATCATAATCCAAGGTTCACTTCTATCGTTTGGAAAGACCTTCAAAAGTCCGTGGGAATTGAATTAAATTTCAGTACATCTTTTCAACCTCAATTATATGGGCAGTCAAAACGAATAAAGTAGACCTCGGAGGATATGTTAAATGATTTTTCATTGGATTACAATGGATTTTGGGACCAACATCGTTCTATGGTTGAGTTTTCTTATAATAATAGTTTTTATTCCAGTATATAGATTATTCCATTTGAGGTATTATATAGAATGTAGTGTTGAACTCTAGATTTTTGGGATGAAGTAAGTGAAAGGAAGTTGATGGGACCATAATTGGTAGAAGATATGGAAGAAAACTTTTAGTTGATTTAGAATCATATAAGGATAGCTCAGAGAAGATAGAAAAGTTATGTAGATAACTAGAGGAAGGATCCTTTATTCAAGGTAGGTGATCATGTATTTCTTAAAGTTTTACCATGGAAAAGTGTGATGTGTTTTGGTAAGAAGGTAAAACTAAGTTTGTGGTTCACTAGAACCTATGAAATCCTAGAGAGAGTTGGATCTGTTTCATAAGAAGTGGATTTACCTCCATGTTTATTTCATGTACACAATATTTTGTAGGCTTCAATGTTGAGAAATTATTTTTAAGATCCATCTCATGTTTTGAGTTTAGAAGTAGTTCAGTTGGAAGAGAATCTTTCTTATGAGGAACATCAAGTCCATGTTTTTTTACTGTGGAGAGCAGGTGTCATGGAATTAGGTGAATCATCAAGATAATTTTATTTGGGAAAAAGAAATTGTTAAATAGGATAAATGGGAATCTAAAATTCTATGATGGAGAAATATCCCCACTTATTTGATAGGTGAATAGAAATACTAGGACACAATTTCCAAAATGGGGGAAGAATGTAACATATTAGGTAATTATAAAATAATTATTTTCATATTTATTAATATTTATGAATTATATATTATGTTTACTTAAAAGGTGATGCTATGTTCAGTAGTATACTCAACACACAATAATGGGTTTCTCTAATTGCACACAATACTTAGTTATACCGAAACATAAAAAGTCATTAGTATTATTAGTTTAAATGGTACTTATCGCCTAGATGATGTATTGGAAGAAATGAAAATAAATGATTATATCATTTTTTCACATGTTTATTAAATTTTTTAACGTATATCTGATAAATTTTAGATCCTCAAAATGAGAATAAATCCAGTTTTAAACATAAGATACTCTAATATTTTGAAAAGGTTGTTTTACCACCTTTTGATGGAGAACCCTTTTTTAATATAGTTTTTACTCACTTTTATATATCATATTTGTCAAAATAAACTTCTTCTTCAGAATCATGACATCAAATTATACTTTGGATTGATTTTGATATTTTTATGATAACATTCCTTTTAAATGAATAGTGAAAAGAACTGCATTTTAATTCAAAATTTACTTTTTCATCTAATTTATTTATATATTTAGGTAATCATTTTAATTATTTTAATGTGTAATTAGACTAATTAATTTAAATTTTATCAAATTTTGGTCATTATAAGTAATTTCACATTAAAATTATATATAAACACGTCAATCTTTTGATCATTTTTACTTTTAAAAACATGTTTTCTCATTTTGAAAATAAGTATTAATTTTAAATTAATTAGTCCAACTTATATGTTTTAAATTATGAAAATTGTATCCCATATTTGGAATCAGTGGGTCTAAATTATCTAAATAGTTCCCTTTTATTTTTGGACATTATGAGTAGTATATTTACTAACTATTTTTATTTACCAATATTAAATTGTAAATCAGGTAAATAAGGGTAAAAATTACATTATAATAATATAAAACTACCCTAACACATGTCATAATCTTATTGGAGGAAAAAATTTCAAATTATCCTCTTCTTATCTTAAACATATCTCATGTTGGAATAATTTGGATTCAAAAATTAATTTATATTAATTTAATATTTAATAAATTTCCAATGGAACCCTTCCCCTATCCTATAAAAAGTTACCCTCTATTATATAATAGTCTCACTTCCAAAGCCTTTAGGTTTGTCCAAGATCAGGTCAAACCTATTCCTAGAATCCCTCCCTACATTCTTGAGGCCTTATTTTCGGAATAACTTCCTTCTTAGAGGTGTCAATGTGTTGTTCAAAGGTGACCAACTGAATAAGAGGTATCTTTTTTAAGAGTTTCTATTTTATTTATTCTTAGACATCCTTTAAAAATTATTCTTCAAATATGAAATAAAAAATCCAGTTTCATCAAAATACTATGATTTTATAAAGTTAATATAATCACCTAAATCCATATCTACTTCCATAAATTGGGAATGGAATTAATCGTTCGTGCGTACATGTGAATTATCACCTTCACGAACCAATTTATTTCATTTTACATTACCTTAAATCAAGATTAGTTATAATGATAGAATTAATGTTAATATATAATATTCATGAAATATTTATCATTTTAAAATAATAATAATTCAATTATGTTACTACCTTTCATACACAGAAAAACAATAATGTCGTTTGTGCGTAAGTGTGAACTATATCCTCCACAAAGCGATGTGAATCATTTTTTTTTCACTACATCTATTGTATATATATAAATATATTTAAATGGTTATTATGATTCTAATAATATTATGACCATTTTTTAATGATAAAATACTAATTACTTCATTTCTATAATGATTAATGAAAAATGTAAATGTTTCCCATGTGTACGTATGGCCAACCATCTCTATGAATATAACTTTGTTCATTTTTTAAAATAATAATTAATGGTTTGATTTGAAAAGTACTATTAATGTATAAAAATTATTATTATTATTTTAATAATATTCTGGATATTATGGACTTATGATGACATGGACTAGTGACATAAAAACCATGCTCATTTTTGAATCTTGTACTGAATAT
This sequence comes from Viscum album, assembly GCA_963277665.1. NCBI lineage: Eukaryota > Viridiplantae > Streptophyta > Magnoliopsida > Santalales > Viscaceae > Viscum > Viscum album. The sequence goes on from OY728160.1 coordinate 854,883,783, forward strand.
CAAAAAAACATCCTATACGAACTTAAATAATTATATAATTTTTATAACATTGAAATAAGTGATATAAAAAGAAATAATAAACTTGGTAAAGGTTCTAAAGCAAGAATAAATTAACCTAATTTTATTATTAATCAATATAAATATTTTAGGTGACGAGTCACACTCACTGTAAGGGACTTCATCCCAATCTCTTTTCATTGAGGCATATTTTGATGTTATACGCAACCTTCTTTTATATAGTGTATAATCAATCCCTTTGACTTTTAATTTCATTCAACAATTTTCAAAAGGAATATTTTTTATACGCAGTGTTTTACCTAATGGTAAAAAGGAATATTTTTTAACATATGCGGTGAAAATGACCTTTCTGCCATCGTGAACATTATTTGGTATTTGGATTCCTATACAAGACATAATGTTTTTAAAATAAAATTAAATACTATATTCCCTTTTTCATTATTTTGGTATTGAAATTTTTTAGAATAGATTGATTATATAAATATCTTGAAATTATATATTATAATTGCAATGTGTAAATTTTATTTTTCCTTTATCCATGTTTTATGTGTTCTGATTATGTCATTGTTATTGGGAAATTCTTATGTATACGGGTGGTTCCACAATAAACCGAGGGTGTGTGATCAGGTGATAGATATTTAATTCATTGGGTGATGAGATGGAGTTAAACAGTGAGGTTTCTCCTAATATATTTAGGGAGTATTTAGTAATAGGTATTTCAAATGTAACCATGACGGTTACTCCCTATGTAGATGTGAAAGCTACAATATAAGTATGATACATATTCCACAAGTTTCCTTTATGATTTATGACATCTATGATGTTTTTTAGTATTCTTATAATTTCATATGCTTATAAATATTCATGGAGTAACATTTTCATTCATTATTGTATATCTCTTACTGATATTTTTGTGCTCATCCCATGTTTTTAATAAAAAATCATAGGGTACAAGGATGGGTAAGAGAAAGTATGAAGTGAAGAATATTTTTATCAATAAAAATAAATCATGTTTACTTTTAAAAGTATTATATTGTGGATGAAATGGATACTATTTTAGTCGTATTCACTTTGTATAAATTTGAGTTATTTTTATTAGTTATGTCTTAATTATCAAAAACACTTACCCTAAAAAGGTACTCAATGTGAATTCATGACATAACCCAAGATTATTCAATGTTTATGGGTAGGTCCATATAGATTACCTCATAATTTTCTTATGATTAATTTTATTTTTATTTCTTGAGACTATATATGATCAATTTAATAAAAATATTTTAATTTGGAATTATGAGATTCTTTATATTTTTTATAATTAAAGTTTTAATAAAAATATTTAAATTCTGGGATTTGAATTTTGTCAGACATATCTTGGAAGATTCTTGAGGATAACTATTTTTGTATTGGATTGATATATCTTTGGGAGTACAGTTGAGTTTTGAGCGATTAATGTATTATATTGTATAACTTATACCAAACATTTTGGTTTTAAGTAAATTTTAGAGATATATGAAATAAAATTTCACTCTTTTTTATGTTGTATATAAATTATATAATAATTTTAATGCATCTATCATAAAAAAATTCATCTAGAATATTCAACTCCTGTTGTAATAAATGCGTTTTAAATTGATCCAATTTCATCAAAAGGTTGAAATATTTCCTTTCAAATAAAAAGATATTATGTTAGTATATTTTATGGAGTCCTCTCTCTTGAGAGTAAAAAAAATCCATCATCTTTAGAAAAAAAGATCATGGAATGAAAAAAATTATACACTTACCTTCATTTATAATGAATCAATTTCCTTTTTCACACCTCATCAGTTTATGGTTGTGTGGTCTTTGACATTATATTGACCATTCACTATATTATGAACAATAATCTCTATCACTCCCCCTAATTAATCTCAATTTTCTTGAATTTTCTTTTTTTCACTTCCCACTAACATTTTCCTACTTGAAAAACTATTTATGTGTTATTCTAGATGAATTTATACTTCAAATTCATTCTTATTAAGAGAAAATATTATTAACCCTTTTTATGAATTGGGTTTTCAAAAATGGTTAAACCTAGGATAATATAATGGGAGATTATAATATATATATAAGTGTGTATAACGTAACACATAGTCATTTCAAAATCTATTCTTATTTAAATATATTTTATTTCATCGAAATCTTGCATAACATGAAACATCGAAAATAAATAAACTGTAATATACTACTATAATATTATTATTTAATATGATGTTTGTCACCTTTCCTTTAAATTTAATTGTACAAGTATGACTAAAGAAATTATGAAATTTATATTTTTTACAAATTTGTAATATAAATTCATTGGTTGTTATTTGATTATAAAAAATAAATAAAACATTTGAATGTAAAAGAAATGATTTTTTGAAAAAAACTATTTTTATGCATGTAATGTATTTTTATCATAATAAATAAAATTAATCAATATTGGTGAATGATTTTGTAGATGATTATATATTATATATTAAATAAAATTTTTTATCATTAATTTATTATTTTTATATAGGCTTGAGATAAGAATAAATTGAGTATTATTATTTTAAACTCCATTTTTTTAAAAAGTTGTTTCCTCCCATTTTGAGAATTTATACTGAAATAAATTTTTAATTATTTGAAAATATTTATTTTTAGAAAATAACATTTATTTTGAAATAATAATTTCAAAATTAACATAAAATTAATTTTTGAGAGTATTTTGACTTTAATATTTTCTCATTGAATAGTGACAAAATACATATATTATTCAAATCTGCATTTTCATTCAAATATTTTACAGGTTAAATTATATATTTAAATTGATTTAAAAGTAAAATTACTTCAATTATACTATAATTAATCCAATTTTGGTCACTTTAATCCAATTTATGACCAATTTTATTAATATAATTTTTATATACCTTTGTAAAAAATTTAATTGGAAAATTGTTTTTCCGTCAGATCTGCATTTTGAAATTTTAATTTAATTCAAATAATTTTGAGAAATTATTTTGAGAAAAAAATGAATAAATGTTTTTAATTATCATGAATAATATTATATAGAAAAATTAACCAAATTTTTTCATGTTCAATAGTAAAAACATTATAAATTAATTAAAGTGATTAATGTTAAAACATATTTACCAAGGTTCAAACTAAGAAGATAAGGGTAAAAATGTCCCAAGACTATTCCAATTACTAGTTTCTAAAAATATTTTCACCACATATGATAAAAATTTCAGTAATAATCCATTTTAGATCTCGTTTTCAATATAAAATATTGTGTATTATTTATTCTTCTCAGAATTTCATGTATGTCGTCTCCTCCACTTATAAAAATTCACCCCATATCTTCTCCTCATAACACTTACAATGACCTTTTCATTTTTAAATATATATCAATATAACTTATTTAAATCCATCCCCATGACCTAGATTACATTTAATTATCATAAAATTCTTTACGTAATGTTTTGGGTATAAACCTAGATATATTCTCTATGGAAGAGGTATTGTTCTTAACCAAGTGTCTGTATTTTATTTCTTCCACTAACTCCTTAAAATATTCTCAAAATATGATGAAATAAAAAAATTATTTTCCATCTACTTAAATATTATCATGATAATTTTATAACCTTTATCCATCTCCTTTTCAATCAAATGGGAAATGAAACCGTCGATCGGGTGTACAACAAACAACCGCCTCACAAATCAATGTAAATCATTTTCTATATCAACATATCAAACATGGATGTAAGGATGTATTTATTATACATATCCAATATATATGAAATTATTAAACTTATATAAATATAATATCAAATATACCTTCTTTCCTTACAATCCATTGGAAAAGGATAATGTTGCTCATGTGTAATTGGGGAACACCGCCTCTATATAGCAATGTGATACGAATTTAATTTTTTTTCTATTGATGGTAATATGGATAAATTAAATTAATATATATGATATATATGATATAATAATTTTTTTTGGAAAGGATTAATAATATTTACCATTCTTTTTTCCATCTATTAAAAAAACGAAATAGTGTCCATGCATAAGTATGACATACATTCTCTATGAATCGTGTAACTCATTTTTTATCTAACTTTAATGGACTACTATAAATAAATATTAATTATATCTATGTCATGAAAAAAAATTCTTAAAATAATATAATCACGGTAAATGTAAAATTATTGAAACTTCCAAACTAAAACATACATGAAAAACTATGTAGTTCTAACCTAGATTAGAGTTTTTAATAAAGAATTTTTAATATATCGGTGATAAAATGTTATGAGAAAATCACATATAGTTTGATACATATGATTTAAGTTTTATAACAGAGTTATATATGATCTATATTTATTTTAATGTTGTTTCAAACATGTATATTTGAAATTGGTCTTAAGTTAAGGGGATTCTTAACTCGATTTCAATTCATTAGGTTGTACTTAAACATCATTTACTATGTTATGATATATTTATGTTTGAAATTATATATAATTGTACTATTTTTTATTTCAACTTTAATCTTATGGATTTTAAATTTTTACATATAATCACTTCATTAATTAACTCATTCTCTATAGATATCATATTTGTGAGGGTTTATCATCTCACTTTAACTTTTGTGAGACATATACCATATTAACCACTTATTATTTTTTATGGTTTATATAATCCCGCTTTTATATGATATATAACTAATATATTTATCTTCATGATATTTTATGTTTCATGTAAACTAATTTATTACATGGGGGTATGTTTCAAATGTTAACAAATTGGTAAGTGTTTTATCGTTATAATATTATAGTTTATCAATAATGTTTATGATTATGTTTCTAATGATGAAATATTATTATAAATCACTAATAAAACTCAAAAATTTTATTCTTCATTGGTTATTAATTTATATATAAAGTAATAGTTCCATTTTTCTACCTTTTTCAATTAAAATTTTTGAGAATGTTTTTAATAATATATGACATTATTTCACTCTATGGTCAAAAATATTTTCTTGCATATCAATGTTTTATAAATATATCATCACAAATGTTTCTAACATTCTCTAAATGATTAATAAAATATGTTTTTACCCTTTTTTGACTCTTTACAAAATATTTGGAAAGGAATTATCTTGTTGTTTTTCGAACAAGGTAATGTTTAATATTTTTACAATAGAGTGAAATGAATGTTTTTAACTTATATAACATGTACACAATTATGAAATGTCAAGACCACATGTTTTTTTCTAATTTAGTTATATGTTTACATGTTTCTATTTAAATGAAGTGTTTTTTCTAATATTCTGGAAAAAAAATTGATGTCAAAATGTTGTTTTCCTTCAGTGTGTTTAATAGAATTTTTATGGTATTTCTATTCACAAATTAAAAAAACATTATTTAACCATATTATATATTGGTAATAATTTTTAATGATATCATAATTATTAATTCTCTATGTATTTTATGATCATTTTTTCTAGGATGTACTATTTTGATAATATTCACTACAGGACACTGGATGGTTTATGTTTATTTGTATTGATTAGGGATGGTATTAACAGACATATTATAGTTTAAAAATATAAATTTTTATGTTCATTGTGTCTATTTATTGGTAAAATTATTAAAATTTAATATTTTAGGTTTCAATATGAAATTATATGTGACTATGTCTCTCCCCATTTATATGTTGAATGTATTGGTGTTAGAATGTGATAGGAAAGGCCTGTTATAGCCCTTTGATGCATATTTCTGTCTTATGGGACAATCTATATTCAATATTTGGATGATTTATTAACTATTTATATATGATTTCATGGAACAATAACTTTAGGGTATGGTTATGATGTCTATAATTATTCATTCCCTCACTATGGGATTAGGGGTTGATGTTCATGTTATTATTCGATTAAATATATTATCCATGGATAAGATTTAATATCATGTAATTATTTATATAGTATTAAATGAGTATCATTTATGAATTCCATATTTTCATTCATGTTAATGCTATATATTAAACATAAGGGGTTTTTGTTATTTACCTTTCCATATTGAATATTCCTTACATATTAATGATATCTTATCCTATATGAAATCCATTATTGATCATTATATCTCTCCATGGTCTTGTTTTTTACACTCCCTACGATATTTGGATGTTTATTATTATTGATATTTATGGATATAATGAAGGTTATGATCATATTATAAATGATAATTATGTGTTTCTTATATAAAATTTGAATAATATATATGTTTCATATTTTCTGAAACTAATAAACTATTAGGTCCACTTAGATGTAATCACTAGTATCAAGAACTACTGTAATAAGATAACATCCAATAACAGGATCCTCGTGTTAGGGACATTAAGCATGCATACATTTTTCTATCCATTCATCATCTTCGTTCTGAGTTATTCGATTATCACATGTGACCATTATTTACCTTAAAACATTCAAGAGTTTTTTTATAAATTTAATCCAACATTTATGAGAGAAAAATATCACAACACTCCTTAAGGTTTGAATAGAGATGCACTAATCCTCACTCAAATGACAACCTGTAACCTGATTTCAAGTAAACCTCTCATTTTTTTCTTGTTTTGTTCTTTAATTGTGTGCATATTGGGACCCTCAGTAATGGGGAACATTTTTTGAGAAAATGAATTAATGTTTAGAGATCAATGTTGTAACGTCATGGTTCCGGGTGCCACCCAGAGGTTCCCCATACCTGGTTGGTCACATGGACTCAAAGGAATTTCCCCAAATCCCAGAGGTTGTCAACTAGCAGCAAGGGCCTTGGGTGTGATAGTGAGAAAAATATGCCCTCATTGGCAGAGTAAATCAGCGGAAATAATAGATAACAATAGCAGAAGTAGTAATAATACCATACAATAGTAACAATTGAAGACCGAAAGTAATAACAACTGGAGAACATGTATAAATGATACATGATACATATGTCTAGGAAAATAGCCAAACAATTCACAATGATTAAATACAATACTAAACCAAATTACAAAGGAAAACAAGTTAATAACTCCCACAGCATCACAAGCCTCAGCTTAGTCTCATGCTCTCCAGCTCCACAGCAATCAAGTACATGAAGTAGAAGAGTGCTTTCAATAATCTAGACCTGCAACAATATAATCTGTTTGGGCCCAAAATCATGACCTAGACAGGGTGTGAGACAAATCTCAGTAGGCAAACACCCAAAGATCTATGCCTAACAGATAGTGAATATATATGGCAGGCAATAATAAAAAGAAGAAGAAAACAAAAAGTACTCAAAAGTAAACAATCCTACAGTTCAATGGAATTAAATTTCATTTATTAGTTAAGAAATCAGCAAACATAAGTAACCCCCTAGGAATTACTCACAGAAACCCCTCTGGTTTAACCAAACAAACATAAGTAACCCTCTGGGAAGTACTCACATACTAACCCCTCTAGTTCAGCTTTAGCAAAGAAACTCTAAGGAAGCACTAACCATAAATTCCACATGTGGTCTCCTATCGGTAACTATAGACACTTTGGGGAAGCACTCAACATATAGTTCCCACTATAGTCTCGTGAAGAGGAAACAACAGAAACTCTGAGGGAGCACAAAGTTCATCTTCCCTACTGTCTCACAACGTAAAAGTAAACAGACACTCTAGAGAAGCCCTTAATGTCCATTCTCCCTTTGTTCTACTACACCAGGTTCTCACGGCCCTGTGTAAGTTAGTCATGCTCAGTGATGCATGGATGCCAATGTAATCCTCAATAACTTCATGGCGAAATAGTCTACATCATATCACAGCATTTCAAATAAAATCACTCCATCCTAACAATACTAGGTATGAAAAGAAAAGTATCCTAACAGGAAATCTATACCAAACGGTCAACACAAGAAACATAGGAAAAACATTCATATCATAGAAAAGTTAACCCTATTCACAAACAATTATCCTCTCTCTAAACAAACAAGTCATATTAGGCAATAACAGGGCTAAAAACCATAAAAATTCAATACCATGAACAAGGGTATTGGGAAGTTTTTCACATATAACACAAAGACTAACTACATAAAGGCACAAACAACCTACCTCGGAGTTGTACAGACGATATTTGTGAACCTCAGGCCTTGAATTTATCTATAACTCCATAGATCTATAAAAACATTAAAACGTTCAAATGAGGATATCACATGAAAGAATAGAAATCATGAAATTAGGCTCTAAAAGATGGAAGACCTTATCGTGGTGATTCCAATGAAATTGATGGCAGTTGATTCAGAAAAAGGATAGTGATTTGGGGGATCAGAGAAGATCAGTGGTTGTACGGATGATACTGGATGAGATGGGTTGAAAAGAAGATGGCTTTTTCCATTAGAAATGGGCCTGGTCTATTTAATAAAAAAAGTACACAGTGTGTTATTTAAAAGTACACGGTGTGTACTTACCTTATATGGGCTCCACTTTAGGTAGTCTCTAGGTCACCACACACATCCATGTACTCGGACATTACACGGCTAGTACACAGTCACCCGTAGCAACCGGGTACATGGTGTGTACTTATATGTACATGGCGTGTACTCCTAAAATATCCAGAACCTCTTCTTTTTCTCAAAAACACCATAAAACAGGATTCACACCTGAAAAAAAGATCTGTGTTTTTACAAACTCTTCCCCTTAAATAAATTCTTCCCCAAATTTCTTCAGTAATTTGGTATAGAATAATAATACTCAAACATCTCCAACCACTGTGTTCGTACATCGGCCCTGCTCTCCCATGTCTCATCCTATACTCACCTGTGATTTCATAGCACTTGTACAAGAGGAATAGACTAGCCATGAAGAACCATCACATTATGATCAACAATACGGGTAGGATGATCCTTGAAAGATGAGAATACCTCTAACTCAACCTCCTTGGGTTGGAAAATATGAGATGAGTCTAAGAAGTAACATCGGAGCTAAGAAATGTGGAATACATATTGCATATCATGGTGCCTCTAAGGTAACTCCAACTAAGAAGAAACCGATCTGACTATCTCCAGCACCTCAAATGGCCTGACGTACCTCGATGAAAGATTTCCCTGTCTCCTAGTCATCCTGTGTCTCAAGCACGGAGGGACACGTAGGAAAAAATGATCCCTGACCTCGAACTCTAGAGGTCATCTCCGTCGATTATCATAAGACTTCTATCGTGATTATTCAGTAGAAATCATCTTCTAAATCAACTCTATCTTCTCTGTGGTCTCCAGGACAAGACAAGGTCCCAGCATAGCGGTCTCTCCTGCCTCCATCCAACATAAGGGTGATCGACATGGCCTACCATACAAATCCTCATAAGGTGCCATATGAATAGTTGCTTGAAAACTATTACTGTAGGCAAAATTCACAAGAGGGATGTGCTTCTCCCAAGAACCTCTAAAATGTAGGATGCATGCTTGAAGCATGTCCTCAAGCACATGAATTGTATATTTGGACTATCCATCTTTCTAGGGATGGTAAGATATACTCAAAAGTACCTATGTACACAAAGCCTTTTGTAATCCATGGAAGACACAAGAAGTAAAACAAGCATCCATTTCTAAAAAAATGGAGTGTGGAACTCCATGTAAACGTATAATCTCTCTGATGTACAACCTTCCCAACTCATCAACACTGAGAGTATCCTTGCTAATTAAGAAGTGAGAATCCTTCATGAGTCTATCAGTAAAAACCCAAACTACATCATTCCCTGAAGGAGTCCTTGAAAAACCTATCACAATGTCCATCATGGCATCGTTACACTTCCACTCACGAATGGCTAACTGCTGAAAAATCCATACAAGTCATTGATGCTTCGCCTTAACCTTCTGACAGGTGGAACACCTTACGAAAAAACCAACAACATCTCTATTCATACCTGGCCACCAATAATGATAGTGTAGATCTCGATACATCTTGGTGACACCAGGATGAAATGCCCAAACTGAGGAATGAAAGTCCTGCATCAACTACTCACATATATTTGTAGGCACCCACTCATGCCCATGAAAATACAAGATGTCAACCTCACCAACTTACCATCCAAGAATAGGGTCCTCTCCTGACAAACTCTTCCGTAGTACTAGGCCTTCAAAATCGGATTGGTTCCTCATTCGCACTCGATCAAGTAAAGTAGAGGTAATATCCATTGAAGAAAGAAACATTTGACCCTATCTATCATGAACCTCCAAATGCATCATAGAGAACATAACCATTATCTCCCACTCACTATTGTCCTCTTGACCTTCCTGTATCTGAGTCCTCCTACTAAACGCATCAGCCACAATGTTACCTTTCTCAGGCATATAGGCAATCTCAAAGTCAAAGAACTAAAGGTACTCAACCCACCTTCACTGTCACATATTTAGATTGTACTGAGTGAAGATATACTTGAGACTTTTGTGTCTGGTGAAAACCACCAAATGATCTCCCAAAAGATAATGTCTCCAACAATGTAAATCATGAACAACTGTAGCCAACTCTAGATCGTGTGTCAGTTAATTCCTCTCATGTGGCCTCAACTGCTGAGACTCGTACGCAACGACTCCTTCTCCCTACATAATCAATACTCCCATCCCGATACATAATTCATCATACACTAGTGCAGAAAATGTTTTTTACGTCGGTTATTTTTAATTTTTTACGTCGGCTTCTAGGCGACGTTAATATGGGCGACGATATAAATAACATTTTTTACGTCGGTTATTTAAAAACCGAAGTCAAAAACAAAAATCAGGATTTTTATCACGTCGGTTATTTTATAACCGATGTGATAAAGAAAACGGGAAGGGTTTATAACGTCGGTTATTTAATAACTAACGTGATAAAAGGCCTAGGAAATCGTTTATCACATCGGTTATTTAATAACCGATGTGATAAAAGGCATGGGAAATGGTTTGTCACGTCGGTTATTAAATAACTGATGTGATAAAAGGCATAGGAAATCGTTTATCACGTCAGTTATTTATTAACCGACTTCATAAACCCCCCCCCCCCCCGGACTGGTTTATCACTTCAGTTATTATATAACCACCGTGATAAACCGGGGGAGGGGGGTTTATCACGTCGGTTATTATATAACCGACGTTATAAACCCAGCCCCCCCCCCCCCCCCCGTGTTTCACATCGGTTATTGAATAACTGACGTCATAAACCGGTTCGGGGGGGGGGGGGGGGTTCTCATGTCGGTTATTATATAACCGACGTTATAAACCCAGCCCCCCCCCCCCCCCCGTGTTTCACGTCGGTTATTGAATAACCGACATGATAAACCGGTTCAGGGGGGTTTCTCACGTCGGTTATTCTATAACCTCCGTGATAAACTGGGGGGAGGGGGGTTTATCACGTCGGTTATATAATAATCGATGTTATAAACCCAACCCCCTGTGTTTCACGTCTGTTATTTAATAACCGACATGATAAACCATTTCCCATGCCTTGTATCACATCGGTTATTAAATAACCGACATTATAAACCCTTTCCCAGGCCTTCTATCACGTAGGTTATTAAATAACTGATGTTATAAACCCTTCCCGTTTTCTTTATCACGTCGGTTATTAAATAACCTACGTGATAAACCATTTCTCAGGCTTTTTATCACGTCGGTCATGAAATCACCGACATGATAAACCCTTCCTGTTTTCTTTATCAGGTCGGTTATAAAATAACCGACGTGGAAGACAATTTTTTTAAAAAAAAATGAATGCAGTCATCTGCTCTCCCCCAGAATCAACCGGAAAACAAACCAAGAAATCGTACCACAAAAACAGAAGGAGATCAAATTTAAGCATTTACATTGATAACATATAAAACTTGCCCCACTAGACATCCCCCACCATCATCTATACCCCATGGACATCCCTCCCCCAACCCATTGGAGCCCCCACCCTCATGTATACCCCATGGACAGCCCTCCCCCACCCCATTGGAGCCCCCACCCCATTGGAGCCCCCACACTCATGTATACCCCCTGGACAGCCCTCCCCCACCCTTATGTATACCCCCTGGACAGCCTTCCCCCCACCCCATTGGAGCCCCCACCACACCCCTGGACTGCCCCCCGACCCCCTAGACAGCCCCAAACACCCCTCAACAACCCCCCCCCCCCCCCCCCACGCTCCTGAACAGCACCCCCCTTACCCCCTCACCCCACTTGACAGCCCCCGCCACACCCCTGGACAGCCCCAAACACCCCTAAACAACCCCCACACCCTCATGTATACCCCCCACCCCCTGGATAGCACTCCCACACCCTTGGACCACCCTCCCACACCCCTAGACGGCCCTCCCACCCCCCTGGACTGCCCCCCCCCCCCCACCCCACCCCACCGGACAGCCCTCCCAGACCCCTTGCACACCCCCAACCCCACTGAACACACCCCCATACCCTTGGAACCCCTCCCCCACAGACCAAAATCCATACCATAAAAACCATCAAAAGTAGACCAAAACAAGAAGTAGAGAAAAATTAAACATTCACATATATAACATTCAAAACTTACACTATCAACTTCAAAAAAAACTAAATCCAACCTAAAAAACTACCAAATACTCAATTACAACGACAATATTCAAAATTACATTGTACATTACAAACAACTAAAATTCAATCAAACCTATAAAATGATTTGACCACTCCAATTGTAAGTGTTTGATGTCTTCAATAGTATATGGTTGAGGGTCATCAAAAAGATACAAATGAAAAGGAAAGCAGTTAACGTGTATAATGGATAAATCAAATTGAAATATTATGGCAATGTTTAAGAGGAAATCGTACCAGGTCAAAATTCACAACTGTCCCAGTTGTTATTATTTCATACATAAATATTAACATATAATATCCACATTCGATGAGGCCTTGTTGTTCATGACAATTCTATTTGAATGAGTGTAAATTCAATATATTATTTTTATGTAATAAATCAAAAAGTACAAATTATAAATGGATATTTACCTTCGCATTTACATATTTGATCTTTCCATTCCTTTTCTTTGTGTTTTTTCGAAAGTAGGACCATGCACTGTTAGAAAATAATACGAATGGGGTAAATTTACAATTCATTATAATATATAAAACTATTGAGAAATTGAAACTTAATTTTCCAATATATTCTTAAAACATTCCTACACATTACCATGGATAGAGCATATCCAATAAAGTGATTTCTCCCTTGGGAAAAAACCCCTAACATCCAATGATCACTGATAAAAGGAAATTAAACGTTAGTGGGTTTTTATGTTAATAGATAATTAATTCTATGAGAGATGTGTGTTTCATACCTCTCACAAAAAGGAATCATCCAACATTGTGTGACTATATTCTTTTCAAGTCTTTCAGAAATATAGACCATTATTTGTTCCTCATTCAATGCACATTCTTCAGGGGAAATCAATTGCGGGTCCATGAATCCAAATACATATGTCACCTCATTCCTCTCACAAATTTTATAAAGATACCTAATACAAAACATACATAAGTATACATTTTTAATAAATATAATGCAGGGAAAAGGTGTTAAGACTTACATGGAAAAAAAATTTCACCACGTTGATTCCCAACTTATCTCCAGTAACAAGCTCCAAGATATCAGTGTTCATAATCCCTACACTTATTTCATGTCCACAAACATGAGCTTCCATTGTAAACTCATAATAACCCGCCAACAAATTTCAATATCTTGACAATATGTCAAGACTACTAGAATTTGTATCTGATGTCATAGCCATTTGTCTTTGTTGTTGTCTATATAGTATTTCTTTACCTTTAAAGTATTCCTGTAAAAATAAATTTAAAAATATATTAGTTTTCAAATGATAAAACAACTTTAATAAAAAAAAACAAAATAAAAGATATAACATTCATACCTCTATGGTAATGAGTCGAAGAAGTATGGATGGCCAAATTAAAAAATGGTCGATACTCTGTCCAACTGTCGCCACCTCATCTGTAGGTATTGGTGCCCTAGATGATCTATCTATAATATCCTGTACAGTGACCCTCTGATTCTCTACCTCTAATTGTTGATGATGAACTATATCTCCTATACAGTATACCAACCCATATGCTACTATATGATGTTGAGAATCATCAACAAACAACTCGCAATAAGTAGGAAGCTGCGGTGGAGGAGTAGGATAAAAAATGGGGTCCACAGGCTGAGGTGGGGGAGTCGAAGCTACTGGAGGAGGTGGAGGATAAATAATGGGGTCTGCAGGGGGAGGTGGAGGAGTGGGAGATGCAGTCTGAAATTGTCTTTGCATTTCTGCAAACATAGACTGCACCGACGCTCTAATCTTGTCCTCCATCATCACTTTAATATTTTTCACTTCAACCTCCAAGGATTCTTTTTTCTATAAAACCCCTCAAAGTTATAAGTTGAAGAACATGGAAACACTTTTCTTACTGATACAACTTCAAGATATCCTCTTACACGACCAGGATGTTTGGGCCTTCCCAATGCTGCAGATAAAATATCTTCTCTCTCAGTAGCTGTAAATGTCCCCTGTAAACTCTGCTCCTCAAGAGAGTGTTGTATTAATTAATTGAACATTTCTGTAATGATTGAAATTATATGAAGAAAATAGTTAACTTAAATAAACAAAATAGATATCTTACAATCCTCTCAGCTATGATTCTCGATTCTTCCAAAAGATATTTCCCTTTTTTCCCTTCTGAGCTCTCTTCCATTTTTCATGTATAGATAGAGGGGATGGAGGGGCCACCTCTCCAGAGCTTAAAGACTCAGCTCTTAGTTCTTGAAATTTTTCCGCCATCATTTGTTCTTCCAATAATTCATACCCTCCCTGAGATAAACTATGAGGGTATACATTTTTAGATTGGATCTCCTGATGAACTTTCCTTGTTTGCTGTAATTTAAGAATAAGAAATCATTAACAAAACATTAATAAAATCATTTATATAAGAAAGTTTATAAAATTTACATTGCCCTTACCAGAAATGACTCTTTTCTTCTACTTTCAAAAAACTGTCTCCATGTGTCTTCATCTATAAAAGGATATATACGACATTGATTTTCATAACTCCTATGACCATAAATGAAATCAGATGAGAGGGTTGATTTGAAATCCCTCCATCTCCTGGTATCCAACGATAAGCATTTCTTCCTGACTCCTCCAGTGTCATGAATATCAAATGTCATCTGATAAAGAAGAGGTTAAACATATTATATATACTAGAAACATTAAAATAATAGTCAAACAATGACAAAAGATCTTACCAAAATCGTCTCCCATAACTAATAGATTATCAATTTATCCACACTTCTCCAATCATCATACAGAATTCTTACTTTTCTCTTAGCCTGAGTTCCTACAAAACTCTTAAAATATTTTCATTCGGACCTCTAGGAATATCATCATCATCAAACTCAACGATTATCCTCTGATCCTGTGTACGGGCAAGTGATAATTTTGGTAAACGTGTGCACCCACATTTACCAACCTTTGAACTCTTTGTCTTAATAGGAGCATGTTAATGTTCTTCCCCAGAGGTATGAACAGCAATATTCTCATCTCCAGAATCATTTGGTTGATCAAATGAATGATCTGTCATTATCCTTCAAATCAAAAAAACAAATGTCAGTTCACAAATATACGAATTCAAATATTTTAATACTACTGTAATCAGCAAATAGAAAAGTGTACTACGTTACGTAATAGTAAACATTGGTAATATGGTAAGAATGTTAATCAATGGTAAATATGGTCAAGATGGTCAATATGGTCAAGATGGTAAACATGGTAACCTGGTAAACATGGTAAACATGGTAAATTAATTGTCACTGACCAAAAATAATAGATATATAATTCATGTAATGGTTATAAACATGATAAAGTAAACTAAACAAACTTTAAAAAAACAGAAACTTATACTTATTTTGTTTTAAAACATGTTTTAATAAATAAAGAACTTACAAATATACAAATTAAAATATTTTAATACCATTGTAATCAGAAAATTGAAATGTGTACTAAGTTACGTAATAGTAAAAATTGGTAATATGGTAAGCATGTTAAACATTGGTAAAGATGGACAAGATGGTCAAGATGGTAAACATGGTAAACCTAGTAAACATGGTAAACATGTTAAAGTAATTGTCGTTGAACAAAAATAATAGATATATAATTCATGTAGTGGTTATAAACATGATAAATTAAACTAAACAAACAAAAACTTATACTTATTTTGTTTTAAAACATGTTTTATTAAATAAAGAACTTACAATATCTAACATTTATGAAAAAAATAAATGTAAACAGGAAATAAACATATGTTACCTGTAATTTTAGGAATGTACAAATGGATTCTTTTCCCAAATTCCTTCATCATGATCATTCCTTATGGCATAAACAATGTCTTCAACATGCTCATCATTATGTTCTATTAATATTTTCATGGAAGTAGGGATCTCACATAAATCAGCATCTTCATCAAGTTCATCCTCACCAACATATTGTTTTTTCCCTTGTAAAACAACAGCCCACTGCATATCTGATTGATCTACTACATAGAAATTTTTTTTTGCATGTGTTTCCATTATAAAAGAATCAGTTGTGTCTTCCAATCTATTAAGATTAACAAGTGTCATTCCAAATTCATCGTTTCTGACACTGTTGTTACCGATAGACCATTTACAGTTAAAAAGATGAACTTTAATTTTAAAGTAATCAACCTTCCATATGTCTTCAATCATTCCATAATATGCACTTGATAAAGAAATTGGTTTTTTGTCCTTAGCACTCAAAAAATGCATCGCTTCTACAAACACCAATACACCACTATTCTGAACTGCACTTCTGTTGTCCTGAGATTTCGTATGAAATGTATAACCATTAATGTCATAACCAGAGCATGTTATCACATTTAAACATGGACCACCCACTATCCATTTTAATGTCTCTGATACATCTGATCTACCAAGTAAAGTCTTTTTAATCCATGACAAAAAAGTTTTGTTGTGCTCATTCAAAATCCACATTTCTTTCTTCTTTGGATGACACTGTTTCAACTCATTAATATGCAATGTGATATACGGTTGAGCATCATCTATGTTATTCAAGATGTATGATTCTAACTTATTCATCTGTTCAGCTGACAATGATTTGACTTTCAAGCCACGAATCCCCTTTCCCTCATTATTAACTCATTCATGGAGAGATGGAGGCAAACCTATGTGTTGCGCCGCAGCCAAGTAGCTCGTACAAAACTCTGCTACCTCCACAGAAATATACTTTTCAATAATGGAGGCTTCAGGTCTATATGGATTTTTAACATACCCCTATAATATTTTCATATACCTTTAAAAAGTATACATCCAACGAAGATATACAGGTCCACAATGCATTATTTCTCGAACTAGATGAATCATTAAATGCACCATTATATCAAAAAAAGTTGGAGGAAAATACATTTCCAATTGGCAAATTATAAAAATTGCATCCTTTTACAAAATGTTCAAAGCATTCACATCAATCGCCTTGTTACAAATTGAATTGAAAAAATAACAAAACTTTATTATAGTCTTTCTAACACGAATGGGCAATATTCCACGCAATGCAACTGGTAGAATTTGTTTCATCATGACGTGACAATCATTTGATTTCATACCTATCAACTTCAAGTCCTTCAATGAGACAAAAAAATTTACATTAGAAGAATAACCTTGAGGCACTTTGATATCATGAAGACATTGAAAGAAGCTAATTTTCTCCCTCTTCGATAATGTATGAAAAGCCGGGGGAAGATATGTTCGTCTTCCTTTAGGAGTGGGAGCCAACTCCAAACGTATTCCCATTGATAGTAAGTCTAATATTTCATTTAACCCATCTTTTGTCTTTCCTTTAATATCTAACAATGTTCCAATCAAACAATCACAGATATTCTTCTCCACGTGCATGACATCAATATTATGTTTAACGTCATGATACCTCCAATATGGTAGCTCAAAAAATATTGATCTTTTCTTCCAAATATGTCTATCATTACCAGATTTCTCTGTCTTTCCCAATGTCACATCAAGGTTTTTCACCCTCTCAAAATACAGATCAGGGGATACAGGTTTTGGAGCAGTGTCAAATTCTTGTGAGCCATTGAATTCCTTTTTTAGTATTCTATAAGGGTGATCCATAGGCAAAAACATTCGATGACCCATTTACATTGTTTTCCTCCCATGATGCAATTGACAATACGACGTCTGTTGTTCGCAAATTGAACATGCTTTATGCCCTTTAACACTGTATCCCGACAAATTTCCATATGCTGGGAAGTCATTTATAGTGAACAGAAGCACTGCATGTAGTTTAAAATATTCCATTTTATAAGAATCATACACCCTAATACCATCAGCCCAAAATAGTTTCAAATCATCAATCAACGGTGGAAAGTAAACATCGATATCATTGCCGGGTTGCTTTGGACCAGAGATCATTATACTCAACCTAACATATTTTCGCTTCATATAAACTTCAAGAGAGAGGTTGTAAATTACCAATAAAACAGGCCATGAACTATGTGTGCTACAAAGGGTTCGGTATGGATTCATTCCATATGTGCACAACCCTAGTCTGAGATTTCTAATTTCATTTCCAAATATAGAATATTGCGCATCAATTTCCTTCCATTGTTGACAATCAGCTGGATGATGTATTTTTCCATCACATACCCACTCATCAGCATGCCATCTTAACCTTTTTTCATCATGTGAATTAGCGAATAAACGTTTGAAATGATGAAATATAAGAAGATACCAAAATACCTTTGAAGAGATCTTTGTAATCTCTACATCAGCCTGTGATTTTTCTTTCACCTTATACGATGATGTCCCACATTTAGGAAACTCTGACAGAAATTCACATTCCATCCTATATATAATGCAGTCATTCGACAGGCATGTATTTTCTTGTATCCCATTCCCATCGGGCATAATATTTTCTTGGCCTTGTAATGTGAATCTGGAAGATTGTTATCTTTTGGAAGAATTTCTTTCATCAATTGTAGAAACTCTATAAAACTTATGTCACTCCATCCATGTTTCGACTTCAAGTTAATCAATCTTAACACTGCCGACAAAACCGTAAAATCTGTACAGTGAGGATATAATGGTTTTTCAGCATCACCATATAGACGTGCAACTATCGGTTCTATCTCAATTTGTTATGCTACAATATCGTGAATCATTTCTTCAATTCCATCGGAGTTACCATCTTGTGCATCATCATCATCCATGACATTTCATCCAGTTTCACCATGCCAAATCCAAGGGTTGTAACTCGGATTAAAACCATGACATATAAGATGATCTTTTATCTCTATACTTTTCAACTTCTTCATATTCAAACATTTCAGGCATGCACAAGAAAAGAAATTCATTACTTGGAACATTTTGTTTAGAAAATTCCAAAAAGGCATCAACACCTTCCTCATATTCATTGCTCATTCGATGTGCCGTAATCCAACTTCGACTCATTATTACCTATAAAAAATATCAAAAATATATATATTTTTAAGATAATACAAATATAAGTTTATATGAAAAAATCATAATTTGAATGTAAAACAATTTTGAAATATAAAACAAATCTATGCGTATTTAAAAAAATATGCTTGAATATTATTATTAAAAACAATATACAAAGATATAACAGTTTTAAATTCCATTGAATAAAAGAAAACCATGGAGCCTACATGGTTGATAGAAAATTGGAGAGAATGGAGTAAACTGGAGAATCAAATCATATTTAAAATAAAAATTCAGATGGAGAAAATCACAATGTAAATCCAAACACCCCTGGACACCCCCAACCCTCTGAACAGCCCCCACCCCCCGGAAAACCCACAAAACCCTCTGGACAGGCCTCCACCCCCTTGGACAGCCCCCCCCCCTCCAACCACCCCCCTGGACACCCCCAACCCTCTGGACAACCCCCCAACCACCTGGACAGCCCCCCACCCCTCTAGACAACACCCCCACCCCTCCTGGACACCACCCCCACCCCCTACCCCTTGGAAACCCCACTGGACACCCCCCAACCCTTTGGATAGCCCCCCATCCCCTGAACCGCACCCCACCCCCTGGAAAGCACCCCACCCCTCCAGAAATCACCCCCACCCCTCCTAGACACCACCCCCACCCCCGACCCCCTTGGACACCCCCCTGGACACCCCCCAACCCTCTGGACAACCCCCCACCCCCCCGGACAACCCCCAAAACCCTCTGGACAGGCCTCCACCCCCTTGGACATCCCCCCACACCCACCCACCCCCTTGGACACCCCCCTGGAAACCCCCCAACCCTCTGGACAGCCCCCCACCCCCCGGACAACCCCCCAATCAATGGGTTACATATAAAACTAGGGATGGTGAACAACGAAAAACACATGCATTTAATATGACTACGTAAATGATCGTATGATAATTAAAAATAATCATTGATATTCAACTAGTCAAGTGATCACAAGTTTCTCGATAACTAATATCATAATTTATTTTATCAAAAAAGTCACACAAAATAGTCCACAAACATGTTTCCCACCAACATCACAATTTAATAAAACAATTCCTCAATTTATAAAACATT
Source organism: Viscum album (assembly GCA_963277665.1). Taxonomy (NCBI): domain Eukaryota; kingdom Viridiplantae; phylum Streptophyta; class Magnoliopsida; order Santalales; family Viscaceae; genus Viscum; species Viscum album. Next base: position 854,904,447 of record OY728160.1, read on the forward strand.
CTGAAAATTTTTGACATCTTAAATCACCTCTTTACCTTTCAAAAACCCTTATTAGGTGAATAACATCACCAAAATATTTCATTTACACCATTTATCACTTTTTTTAACTCACTAAATCATTTTCAATTTTCATAAAACAATCCCAAGAGGAACAACCATGTTTTGCACACAAAAGACATTCCAAACCCCCATTCATGAAAAAAATCATACCAATACAAATCCAAAATATAAATTTCAGCTCATTACACATTTATTAAACCACCCCATATTTTAATAATTTTCCTCAAATAATGTCACAAACAATACAAGTGAAAAAAAACTTTTTCATAAAACACCTTCAAGAAGTGTGACAAGGTTTTACACATAACACCCATTCAAAACCCCCCTTTTGAGGCCCACATGACAACCAAGAATTAAAAAACCATAATTGGAGTCCCCTTTCAAAATTAATGAATCACTTTCATAGGTTATAAAATACACCCAAATATTAACCTAAGATCCACACATTAAAATCACCCAATTTCAAGATAAAATGAATATATAAAATTAAAGACATATCCAAATCCATCAAAAAAAATTTTGGGACCCCAAAAAATATATGATGTAGGTAAAACGAAGGAAAAAAAGAATAAAAAAATATAGTGTTGCGAGTTGGAGGCTTACATGAAATGGGGTTTTTGGAATTCCTTTTGTGTTGCGAGTTGAAAGCACACAAAACGAGTTGAGATGATAGATCAGGGGAAAAAAGCACACAAAAATTGAACGAGTTAAAAGCACACAAAACGAACGAAAAAAATGCACACAAAAATCGCAAAACATAAATATAGACTATCCGGGAAAAAAACGAACGAAATAAATTCGTTGAAGGCTTACTTGAGTGTTGCGAGTTGAGATGACAGATCCGAGGAGAGTAAAGATGATAAACGTTGTAGGAAAAATGAGTTTAATAGTGAGATCGACGAGCCGATTAGGGTTTATCACGCGAGAGAGATGAGCCGCCAAACTGTCAAACGAAAATTCATAAATGAAAATCCTCAGGGTTTGTTAATTTTTTAAATGTTTTTATAACTTCGGTTATTTAATAACCGATGTTGTAAACTGTTTTATACATTTATAACGTCGGTTATTATAATAACTGACGTTATAAATGTATCAGATACGGATTTTTTTACGTTGGTTATAGAATAACAGACGTAAAAAGACCGCAAAAATCACAATTTTTTACGTCGGTTATTTTATAACCAACGTAAAAAACCACAACTCGTGCGGTTTTTTACGTCGGTTATTTGATAACCGATGTAAAAAACGAGTAGATATCTAGTTTTCTACATCAATTATTTTATAACCGATGCAAAAAACGCATAGATATCTCGTTTTTTACGTCGGTTATTTTATAACCGATGTAAAAAACCCCACGCGTTGTGGTTTTTTACATCGGTTATTTTATAACTGACGTAAAAATGTGTAGATATCTTGTTTTTTACGTCGGTTATCAAATAACCGACGTAAAAAACCCCACGCGATGTGGTTTTTTACGTCGGTTATCAAATAACGGACGTAAAAACCCCCGCACTTTGTTTTTTTACGTCGGTTATAACATAACCGACGTAAAAACCGAAAACGAGCGATTTGTAACGTCGGTTATTAAAATTACCGATGTTCAAAATATACTCACCACATTTGTTACATCAATTATAAAATAACCGACGTAAAAAACCACGTTTCACAGATTATCATGTCAGTTATATATAACCTACGTAAAAAATGGTGATGTAAATAACGTTTTCTGCACTAGTGACAGTAAATAGTATATCTCTTTCCTAGCTCTACAAAAACTAGTATCGGTGCTGAAGTTGACCTCCCTTTCAGCTTCTGAAAGGCTGACTCACAAGAACCTAACCACAAGTACATTTCACCCTTCTTAGTCATACCTGTCTGTGGAGCTACTAAGAGTGAGAAGTCCTGTATGAAACGTCTATAGTAACCAGCCATCCCGAGAAAACTTTTCAACTCAAATACGTTCTTTATATTCTCCCAAGAAACTACTGCTCTCACTTTCTCTAGGACTACTGATACTCTTATCTCTGAGATAACATGGCCCAAGAAGTGAATCTAGCCCATCTGAAAGTGGCATTTTGAGATCTTAGCATATAAATGATTCCCTCATAATGTACTCAAAATGATCTCAAGATGTGTGGCATGTTCATGTAGAGTGTGAGAGTACGCCAAGATATCAATCATTAAGACTACCACAAAAGAATCCAAGTATCCATGGAACACTCGATTAATCAGTTCCATGAAAATGGTCGGCACATTCATGAGACCGAGTGGCATAACCACATACTCATATAGAAAATACCTACTTTGGAAGGCTGTAAGAGGTACATCTGATGGTTTAACGTGAAAATGATGGTAACCGGATCTTAAGTCAATCTTCTAGAACACTCGGTATCCTCGAAGCTGGTTAAAGAGACCATCAATCCTCATAAAGGGATATCGGTTATTGACCATAAACTAGTTAAACTTATAATAATCCACACAAATTATGAGGGTACCATCCACCTTCTTCAAAAACAAGACAGGCGAACCCCAAGGAGAAGTACTAGGTCAGATGAACCCCTTAGCCTGTAACTCCTCTAGCTACTTCTTGAGCTCCTGTAACTCTAGTGTAGCCATCCTATAAAGAGGAATGGAAACCGGTGATTCCCCTAGAACAATCTCAATATAAAAGTCTACCGCTCTCTCTAACGGAAAACCTGAAAAGTTCTCTGAAAGACATCCCTGAAAAGATCCACCACAGGTGGAAAGTCCAACTGTCATGTCCCCTGTTCATCCATATAAAGACTAGAAATATGTTCTATAAATCCTCCCAACCCTTGATGCTCGGGTCCCACTCTAATCTCCTATAAATCCCATTCTCCCTTATGTGAAAAGGATCCACCTTCTTGTGATATGAAACTCACCCTACAGCGATAGCAATCGACAACTACCTTGAATGGAACTAACTAGTCCAATCTAAGAATGATGTCACAGCCTGTCATATCTAAGATGTAGAGGCCCCATAAGAAGTGACACCCACTAACCTCAAGAAGGCCCTCCATGCATTGGCATACACTATCCATTCTTGTCCACAATGGAGTGTCCAGCATCAAGACATCATCAAAAGAAAATATACAGAGGCCAAGGCTCTCCACAACAGCAATAGACATAAAGCTATGGGAAGACCCTGTAAAGAAATGTGATAAAGATAAAATTGAGGAAACTAGGATCGTACCTCGAACTGTAGAGGTTTCGGGATCCTCGTCATAATGGGTCTACTCCACTACAAATGTCTGGCCTAAAACCTGGCCATGTTACCCTACCTGACCACCCTGAGCTGATCCACCCTGTTGTTGCTGAAATCTGGGTTACTGGATACCATGGCCATGACCTCCACCTCTTCCCAAACAGCCAGAAGAACTCCAGTTCTCTGATAGATGATAAACTTGTGGTCCTGCTTCTGAATGAGGAGTCATAGAAGAACCCATGTTACCTGTTTCTGGTGAGAAAAACTGAAAGACATGTTGAAGGTGCCCCATCTTTCTACAAGATCGGCACTCCACTAGGTCTCTTGGGTAAATTTTCATTGTATGGCCGACCTTCCCACACACGTAGAATACCACCTGGATACCTGAAAATTATCCCACATCCTTGGATACCTATGCATAGACTCCCTACAGTGCTTCCTGTTGTTAACAGGAGGGGTACCAACTCCAGATGTCGAGCCGCCCTGGCTCACCGCTCCAAAATCCCTCATATTGCGCTCCATGATTACTGCCTGGTTGACTATAGAAGTGATATAAGTCAACCTGAAGATGTTCACCTAAGATCAAATGTCATGTCTGAGACCATCCTCAAACTTCCTCACCAGGAATGACTCGTCACCTCCTGGGATGGGTGTGAAGCATTGCAGATCTATGAAGTGATAAGTATACTCTATAACTAGAAGAGTACCCTTCTACAAAATCATAAGCTCTCGGGCTCAATCATCCCTCAAGGTATCTGGGTAAAAGTAGTTATAGAAGGAATGCAGGAACTCATACCAAGACATAACCTGCAGTCATCCTTCCTATGAGATCACATCCCACCATATCTTGGCGGAGTCTCATAGCATGTACGTAGCGAGCTTCACCCTCCTCTCTGGAGGTGTTTCCAGATGCTCTAAGATAGAAAGCATGGATTCTATCCAGGACTTTTTAGCCTGAGTTCCTCCTTCCCTAGTAAAAGAGGGAGAATACTGCTGCTGAAAGACTCACGTACAATTTTCCATTGATGGGGCAGGAGGCAGTACTCCTCGGATGGTCTGCATGAACCTCATAAATCCCTCTTGGAACTATGTGTCAGCACCTGTGTCAAGAAAAATGGTTGGTGCTATTACTGGCACAACTGGAGGATCTGCGGGTAGTCCCTGATCAGCCATATCTGGTGTCTGATCAATAACCTAAATCTAGCATACAACCAGAGGACATCTCGAAGGAAATACCTTTCAAGGTCAAGTGCACACTTTAGATGAAGATTATCAAGTACTGAAAACTAGATGTGTAAAAAGGGAACAAGGGAAATAAATCATTCATGTTTTTCAAAACATGCATACACGGCATGTATAATTCCTACACGGTGTGTTTCCTTTAATCCTTAACATGGGCATGTACTTTTTCATTCCCAGGTCATGTAACACCCCATACACATGGTGTGCTTTCCTAACACACGACATGTACCTGAATCCTCTTTCCCTACCCGAGTTCCCTTACATGGCTAAGCCACACATTTCTCATAAAACAAAACTCCATGACATGTTTTTTCCAGACACGGCATATACTAGATGAACTTCACTGGCCCGTGTTATTCGCCACATGGCCGGTTACATAGCTCACTCTACACAGCATGTATAACCTACGTTTTATCCATCTGTTTTGTTAGTCACATGGGTGGACACATGGTATATACAACACGGCGTGTACATCCGATACATGGAGTGTCTCACCAAATATTTCCCAACCTCGTGTCTCTTCCCACATAGCTATTGACATGGTTAAAGACTACACGGTGTGTACATAAGTACACGGCATGTACTTAAGAAAAATAGTTCCTTCCCGAACAGAAGGACACATCGCGTGTGTTCATTATTACACATCATTTTTTCTGGGTTTTTCTGGACAGTAAGCCTCAATAACTACTCTGGGGCCCCAGAAAAACACTTAAACAACATTAAAGTGCCAAATTCCAACTTGTGAGCGCACATACTCTCCGCGAATTAAATCTTGGCATCTTATACATGTTATATGTAAACATAAAATAGCAATGATCCACCAAATTCCAGTCCATGAGGGCCCATAACACCTCAAGAAACCATGTTTGGCATTCATTCAAACTAAATCTTACATATTAGAAGTACCCTATCAGATACCAGGTATTCTACCAGAGAATCTATCACAACAACATGCATATCTAACACAACATCTATCACAACAGCATGCAATCAGTAATGCACCCTAAATGGCATGGAAAGAATGCATGACATGTGATATCTATCATGTTCCTATTTAATGCATGAGATGGAATACCCTGATCTCATCAGGTTGCAAAAAAATAGAAACTCAATAATATCAACAAAAACAACACAAAACAAGTGAATCACCCAACGGTGAAATCAAATCAACTGTAATAATTTTTAAACTATAAAAATTTCAATAATTAGGTAAATTGGATTTTCTCTGTATGTGGGTTAACCACTCCCGGGAACATCTTATTACCAAGTACCTATTTCGTCATATCCTTGACTATAGTCTCAAAATACTAAGTCAATAAGAAAAGAACTCCTTTGATACCACTTTGTAACATCCCGATTTTGGGTGCCACCCAGAGGTGCCCTGTACCCGGTTAGTCACATGGCCTCATGCGCATTTCCCCAAATGCTAGAGGTTGCCGAATAGCAGTTGGAGAATTGGGTTTGATAGTGAGGAAACTATGCCCTCATTGGGAGAGTAAAGCAGTGGAAATAACATATAGAAATAGTGGAAGCGGTAATAATACCATACAAAAGTAACAACGGAAGACTGAAAGTAATAACAACTGGAGAACATGTATAAATGATAAATGATAAATATGTCTCAGAAAAAATCCAAACAAGCCACAGTGCATAAATACACTACTAAACCAAATAATAAAGGAAAACAAGTAAATAACTCTGTAAAGACCCGTAAAATTCAAGGGAAATTTTTTCATAATTTTCTTTATAATTTTACAAGAGCGCGGTTTCAGACGGCACCTGATTCCGAGGCCCGGAGTTCCCAGAATCATTTTCCGAAGTTTGGATCGGGTACGTTCAGTGAACGAACGAGCGGGAATTCCTAACTTTTGATCCGGTGCTCGGAATTGAAATCTGAGGGCACCGATGAACTCGCAGCGCCGATGTTCGCTTAAAAAGACCTTTTCGGAAGTTGCGTTTGTTGCGGGTTGAAAGTTAGTTTTTGGATTTTTAGTTTAAGTTAAATAAAATTTGTGAAGAACAAATTTTATTTTAACTTGATAAATCCTACCAAAGGGGGTTGGAAGTGGGACCCACATCCACTTAACCTCCCTTGGGAGGATTAAGTGTGGTGGGGCCCACACGAAGCTCCCAACCTTTCATCTTCTCCCAACTCCCTTAACCCCTCTTTAATGACTTGAGTTATTAAATTTTGGAGTTAATCTTTTTGAATTTCAAACCTTTGAAATTCTTTGTTAAGTTTGTGATTAAAATAAGCTCTTCTCTCTTTTTGTTGGGTTAGAACTCTTTAGCCAACTTGAGAGCTTTTGAGAGCTTTTTCTTTTTTTCTTCAACTTGACGAAGAACGCTCAAGTTCCGACGAAGAACGCCGCACCTCCCTTCTTCGTCTACCGTGTCAACGAAAGGGAACGCCACTTCTTCCTCGGACAACCTTCGTCGGCGTACAAGGATTCGCCAACGACGTGTCTCTTCGGACGTACCTCTTCATCATCGGATTTGATGAACGACTACCGCGACGCCCGACCTCCGCGACGTTGTCTTCCGCGGAACGTTGACAATCTTCGAATCTATACCCAAGGTAGGGGTTGTTGATTTTTGTTTAATTATTTTATTCTTGAACGTGGATCTAGCATGTCAAACGTGTGGCTTGAAATATTTTAAGTTGTGTTTTAACGTGAGGGGGCCGGACCGCATGAACACGGCCGAACCCCCTCCTTCGTTCTTGGTGTTTATTTTTGCGGATGAATCAAGGTGGCGTGGTGCCGTCGCACCACGCGGATATTCGCCCAATTCTTATTACGCGACGCCGTCGCGCCGCGTTGAAGAAATCAAGGTGCGGCGGAGGGGCGCGGTGCCGTCGCACCGCGCCGGACGACGAACACCGCGGCCGGTTCCGGGCCGCGGCGGAACGAGGAGACCGGCGGCCGGGCCGCCGACGTCAGAAGCCGAAGAGGGGACCGGATTTTCCGGTACCGTTGGAGAAAACCGGCCGGCCAGCTGGCCGGCCGGATGGTAATATTCCTGGGGAAATTAATCCCCCGGCCAGCAATTAAAACCCCCCTCATAAAGAGGGGGGCGGTTTCCTTGAAGGGGGGCAGGAGGCCCCCCGGTTGTTTTTCCATGAAGCGGGCCCCCAGGAGGGGGGCCCTTGATTGACAAAACGGCGCGGCAAAGCCGCGCCGCCAATTGAAGAAGCGGGGGGCTTTGCCCCCCCCCCCCCCCCCCCCCGCGTGCTGCCTCCATGCAGGGCCAGGCCGCCGCGGCCACCACGTCGCCGCGCCGCTGCGCCGGCCGGCCGGCCGGGTCGGGTCGACCCGGTTCGGGCCGACCCAGGGGGGGTCGGGCCGGGTCGGCCCGGACCCGGACCCCCCGTTTCGGATCAGATTCGGTCTTTTGGACATAACTTGAGCCACGGACCTCCGATCGACGAACCGTCTGTGGCAACGCGATCCTTGGATCGAGTCGGTCGTTTCGGTATATCGCACTCAAGGTTTAGGATTACTTTGAGTTCGGCCGGGTTGGTTCGTTCACGAAACCAACCGGGCCTTCGGAGCGGAAACACTCATATCTTGAGCTACGGACGTCCGATTGACGTGCCGTCAGCTGTGTTGTGTTCCTCTTAGTGAGACGGATCTTTTGGCATACTCCGCCCAAGGTTTGGACGCAGGAGGAGTACGGTCGGGTTGGTTTTGCCTTAAAAACCAACCGGGCCCCGGGGACGAAAATGCCAATAACTCTCAGACCGGGCGTCCGATCGACGCGCCGTCTGTTGCGTTGAGTTCCTGTTGACGATACGGAACTTTTGGATACATCAACTCTGAACTTTGTGACAGTTGATGTATCATCCTCTCGGCTTGTGGAGCGGACCCTCCGAACGAGCTTGCTGTGTGCGGGAACCCTAGTGCTAGCTACGACTGTTACTGTGACTACTACTGCTACTACTGCTACTGTGACTGCGACGACGACAGTACAGAGATCCTGTGTGGATTCGACGACGAAGACTACAGCACTCAGCGATCCTACGTGGATCAGTGCTACAGGTCCTGTGTGGGCCCGATCCTGTGTGGGTCTGATCCTGTGTGGGTCCTTGCGCTCAGCGGTCCTGTGTGAACCAGCGCCTACAGGTCCTGTGTGGGCCCGATCCTTTGTGGGTCTTTGCGGGGGTTAGTTACCTATAGATCCTTCGTGGGTCCGACGACTTAGATGGATCAGAGATCATCTTTATCGTCCTTTGAAGAAGTATACCTGTGTGAGCTGAATCCTGTTGCTTTCCTGTGTGGATTGTGTTGTGCAATCCTGTGTGGATTACGTTTTGCTTTCCTGTGTGGAATACGTTTACTTTCCTGTGTTGACTAAGTTGTACTTGGGCTCGGTGGTTGGAGCGTATTTGAATTTGATGACTTAGGTATATGTATGGGCATATACCTAAGCAATGTCGGTTGTTACTTCGTGATTGTACCTTTCTTCATGGTTTATCCTTTGTGGATTTGAGAGACCTTCAGGGGTCTCGGGGTCCCTACTGAGTAGCTTATACTCACCCCTGCACGGGCTTTGCCCGCACTACGTTGTGTTGGTTGCAGACGACGGACATCATTGACCTTAGCTGAGGCTTGCAGAGCGGGACGGTACCCGGAGGTGGACCACTGGGCGGGACGTGCTCGGAGCGGACGGCAGGACCCGTGGAGCAGAGGAGCTATCTGTACCCACCCTTCAGGTGGGATTTCCAGTGGACAGCTCGGTGTAGCGGCTTTTACCTTTCAGTTGCTGTTTTCCCTTTCGAGTTGTACTTTACTTTCAGTTTGGGTTTGAATACTGGCCCATTTATTTTTCCGCACTTTCAGTTGTACTCTGCTTATGCTTAGTGTTTACTTTCCGCTTGCTTACTCTGTGGTGTTTGTTTACTTTACAAAGGCAATGCCTTCCCATTTTTACCGGGATTTACGCCTTGGTGCTAGTCGCCAGCCCCTGGCCTATGGAAGGCGGGCCTGGGGTAGTCACGGCACGGACCCCGAGGGCGGGTCGTGACAAATTGGTATCAGAGGAGTTCGGTTCTACCGCAAACTCTGATCTTTTCTATGTGAAGCAATAATGTTTAGCGTTTTGAGTGTGGTTATCAGTCCAGCGAGTCCAGTGTTGGTGCGGCGGCCGACGTATCCGTACACCAGGACCATGACTTCTGATTTCCGACTTAATGCACAAAAACATTGATTGCGTGTGTGTTTCAAAGTTTTCTTTGTGAATACTTATATCAGCTCACCAGGTATACTGTTCTGACCGTGGCGCACCTGTTCCCTTTTCAGGATGGCCCCACGATGGCAGCCAGCTAGGGTTCCGAGAGTTGAGCGTGACGACAGCCCACCGAGTGACGAGGCCTCGGTGCAGGGCCCTTTGTCAGCAGTGGCACCGGCGGTAGCACTACCCGCCGAGCCCCCGATACTTCCAGCACCAGCCGCTAACGATGCACGTCGCCTCAGCGCACTGCATGAGTTTCAGCGCCAGCGACCACCCAGGTTTCGCGGGGAGACGGATCCCCAGTCAGGCAGAGGAGCTAGACGAGCAGCCGGTGGTGGGAGACGCTTTGAGGCTCTTCCACCACCACCACCAGGAGGTCCACCCCGACCACAGGGAGTAGGTGAACATGCGAGAGCTCAACTTCAGTAAACCGAGGCCTTCGATCATGGAGCTCTGGGAGCCGATGGACAGGAGCAGAACTAGTGGATACATCCTTTGTACTTCTGGTTCCTTGATGAATTTGTGTAGCGTCTTGTATTATGAGCTGCAATAATAAAAGACGCATACCTTTGTGATATTTTCGTTCCTGTCCTCTTTCGTGATGTTACTAAGAGGTTCCAGTTTTAGTTGTTGACTTGACCCTCACTTGTGAGACATCTACTGGAGGAGACCCAGTTACCACACACTGATGCCGACAGTGTGACTCAACCCTTGGAGGCGAGAGTAACGGTTGAATCTCTTAGTAGTAGCGTCGAGGCCTTAAGACGTCATCCTTGGTATGGATTAGTATCATCCATGTTAGGATTGACTGTTTTAGGAAAGGAACGTGGTTCATCCAGGGGATGAGACCAGATTTCACTTTTCGGTAAAGGAGAAATCTTTGCAGCTAGCCTCTTTGCAGATATCCTTCGTGGATAGAGATGGAGCAGCCTTCCTTCAGTCTCTCACAGTCACTCCTCCACTAGTGCAGCGAGTCAGGGAGGCACAGCGTGGGGACGCTGATTGTGAGACACGGCGTGCACAGATATCCTCGGGACAGAAACCTGATGGTTTCACCCTTGGAGCAGTGCACGACATCCTTTTCAGAGGACGTACCATGGTACCAGTCGCTTTGCGAGAGGAAGTTCTGAGAGAGTTTCACACTTCTCCTTTGGCGGTACATCCTGGAGTGGAAAAGATGTACCAGGACCTCAGACGACAGCACTGGTGGCCGGGCATGAAGAAGGCAGTAGCAGAGTTCGTTTCTCGATGCCTCACCTACCAGCAGGTGAAGGCAGAGCATCAGGTACCAGCAGGCTTGGTACAGCCCTTGGAGGTTCCGGAGTGGAGGTGGGACGACATATCTATGGACTTCGTGAATGGACTTCCACGCACTTCCAGAGGTCATGACTCCATCTGGGTGATTGTTGACCGACTCACCAAGTCGGCACACTTATTACCCATCAGAGATCAGGGCTCAGTGGAGAGCTTGGGACGTCTCTACGTTTAGGAGATTGTGCGGCTCCACGGCGTGCCATCATCTATCGTATCCGATCGAGATGCCCGCTTTACTTCCCGGCTTTGGAAGGGGTTACAGGAGGCGTTCGGGACGCAGCTACATCTGAGCACAGCCTTCCACCCTCAGAAGGATGGTCAGACGGAGAGGACCATTCAGACTCTCGAGGACATGCTCCGCGCATGTGTCCTCGACTTTGGTCGTAGCTGGGAGGACCACCTACCCTTGGTGGAGTTTGCGTACAACAACAGCTACCACTCCACTATCGGGATGGCACCGTACGAGGCGTTGTACGACCGACCTTGTAGATCTCCTTTGTGCTGGACAGACCCTGGGGAGTCAACACTAGTGGGACCGGAGATGGTCCAGGCCACGACAGAGAAGGTCCAGGTCATCCAAGAGCGGATGAGGACAGCTCAGAGCCGGTAGAAGTCATACGCTGACAGGAGGCGGAGGCCACTGGAGTTCGAGGATGGCGACCACGTCTTCTTGCGAGTCTCACCTCGACGTGGTATTCAGAGATTTGGCCGAGGCGGCAAGTTATCTCCGCGCTTCATCGGACCCTTCCAGATTCTCAGCAGGATTGGTGAGGTGGCTTATCACCTGGCTCTATCACCTCAGTTGCACCGGGTGCACGACGTCTTCCACGTGTCTCAGCTGAGGAGATGCGTGCACGACCCGACGCACATCATTGATCATGGGGAGCTTGATGTTGACGATGGGGCGACTTTTACAGAGGTCCCGGTGAAGATAGAGGATCGACAGGAGCGGGTCCTGCGTGGGCGATCGATTCCTCTTGTGCGCATCAGATGGCAGCACGGGAATCTCCAGGAGAGCACATGGGAGCGGGAGGCTCAGATGCGTGCTCAGTACCCTCTTTTGTTTCCCTATTTTTTGATGTATCTTTACGGGGACGTAAAGCCCTGAGGTGGGAGTAATGTAAAGACCCGTAAAATTCTAGGGAAATTTTTTCTTAATTTTCTTTAGAATTTTACAAGACCGCGGTTTCAGACGGAACCTGATTCCGAGGCCCGGAGTGCCCAGAATCATTTTCCGAAGTTTGGCTCGGGTACGTTCAGTGAACGAACAAGCGGGAATTCCTAACTTTTGTTCCGGTGCTCGGAATTGAAATATGAGGGCACCGATGAACTCGCAGCGCCGATGTTCTCTTAAAAAGTCCTTTTCGAAAGTTGCGTTTGTTGCGGGTTGAAAGTTAGTTTTTGGATTTTTAGTTTAAGTTAAATAAAATTTGTGAAGAACAAATTTTATTTTAACTTGATAAATCCTACCAAAGGGGGTTAGAAGTGGGACCCACATCCACTTAACCTCCCTTGGGAGGATTAAGTGTGGTGGGGCCCACACGAAGCTCCCAACCTTTCATCTTCTCCCAACTCCCTTAACCCCTCTTTAATGACTTGAGTTATTTAATTTTGGAGTTAATCTTTTTGAATTTCAAACCTTTGAAATTCTTTGTTAAGTTTGTGATTAAAATAAGCTCTTCTCTCTTTTTGTTGGGTTAGAACTCTTTAGCCAACTTGAGAGCTTTTGAGAGCTTTTTCTTTTTTTCTTCAACTTGACGAAGAACGCTCAAGTTCCGACGAAGAACGCCGCACCTCCCTTCTTCGTCTACTGTGTCAATGAAAGGGAACGCCACTTCTTCCTCAGACAACCTTCGTCGGCGTACAAGGATTCGCCAACGACGTGTCTCTTCGGATGTACCTCTTCGTCATCGGATTTGACGAATGACTACCGCGACGCCCGACCTCCGCGACGTTGTCTTCCGCGGAACGTTGACAATCTTCGAATCTATACCCAAGGTAGGGGTTGTTGATTTTTGTTTAATTATTTTATTCTTGAACGTGGATCTAGCATGTCAAACTTGTGGCTTGAAATATTTTAAGTTGTGTTTTAACGTCAGGGGGCCGGACCGCATGAACACGGCCGAACCCCCTCCTTCGTTCTTGGTGTTTATTTTTGCGGATGAATCAAGGTGGCATGGTGCCGTCGCACCACGCGGATATTCGCCCAATTCTTATTACGTGACGCCGTCGCGCCGCGCCATGGAAGAAACATCAAGAACGCGACGCCGTCGCGCCGCATTGAAGAAATCAATGTGCGGCGGAGGGGCGCGGTGCCGTCGCACCGCGCCGGACGACGAACACCGCGGCCGGTTCCGGGCCGCGGCGGAATGAGGAGACCTTCGGCCGGGCCGCCGGCGTCGGAAGCCGAAGAGGGGACCAGATTTTCCGGTCCCGTTGGAGAAAACCGGCCGGCCAGCTGGCCGACCGGATGGTAATATTCCGGGGGAAATTAATCCCCCGGCCAGCAATTAAAACCCCCCTCAAAAAGAGGGGGGCGGTTTCCTTGAGGGGGGGCAGGAGGCCCCCCGGTTTGTTTTCCACGAAGCGGGCCCCCAGGAGGGGGGCCGTTGATTGACAAAACGGCGCGGCAAAGCCGCGCCGCCAATTGAAGAAGAGGGGGGCTTTGCCCCCCCCCCCCCCCCCCCCCCGCGTGCTGCCTCCGTGCGGCGCCAGGCCGCGGCGGCCGCCGCGCCGCCGCGCCGCCGGCCGGCCGGCCGGCCGGGTCGGGTCGACCCGGTTCGGGCCGACCCAGGGGGGGGGGGTCGGGCCGGGTCGGCCCGGACCCGGACCCCCCGTTTCGGATCAGATTCGGTCTTTTGGCCATAACTTGAGCCACGGACCTCCGATCGACGAACCGTCTATGGAAACGTGATCCTTGGATCGAGACGGTCGTTTCGGTATATCGCACTCAAGGTTTCGGATTACTTTGAGTTCGGCCGGGTTGGTTCGTTCACGAAACCAACCGGGCCTTCAGAGCGGAAACACTCATATCTTGAGCTACCGACGTCCGATTGACGTGCCGTCAGCTGTGTTGTGTTCCTCTTAGTGAGACGGATCTTTTGGCATACTCTGCCCGAGGTTTGGACGCAGGTGGAGTACGGTCGGGTTGGTTTTGCCTTAAAAACCAACCGGGCCCCGGGGACGAAAATGCCAATAACCCTCAGACCGGGCGTCCGATCGACGCGCCGTCTGTTGCGTTGAGTTCCTGTTGACGATACGGAACTTTTGGATACATCAACTCTGAACTTTGTGACAGTTGATGTATCAGCCTCTCGGCTCGTGGAGCGGACCCTCCGAACGAGCTTGCTGTGTGCGGGAACCCTAGTGATGGCTGCGACTGTTACTGTGACTACTACTGCTACTACTGCTACTGTGACTGCGACGACGACAGTACAGAGATCCTGTGTGGATTCGACGACGACGACTACAGCACTCAGCGATCCTACATGGATCAGTGCTACAGGTCCTGTGTGGGCCCGATCCTATGTGGGTCCGATCCTGTGTGGGTCCTTGCGCTCAGCGGTCCTGTGTGAACCAGCGCCTACAGGTCCTGTGTGGGACCGATCCTGTGTGGGTCTTTGCGGGGGTTAGTTACCTATCGATCCTTCGTGGGTCTGACGACTTAGATGGATCAGAGATCATCTTTATCGTCCTTTGAAGAAGTATACCTGTGTGAGCTGAATCCTGTTGCTTTCCTGTGTGGATTGTGTTGTGCAATCCTGTGTGGATTACGTTTTGCTTTCCTGTGTGGAATACGTTTACTTTCCTGTGTGGACTAAGTTGTACTTGGGCTCGGTGGTTGGAGCGTATTTGAATTTGATGACTTAGGTATATGTATGGGCATATACCTAAGCAATGTCGGTTGTTACTTCGTGATTGTACCTTTCTTCATGGTTTATCCTTTGTGGATTTGAGAGACCTTCAGGGGTCTTGGGGTCCCTACTGAGTAGCTTATACTCACCCCTGCACGGGCTTTGCCCGCACTACGTTGTGTTGGTTGCAGACGACGGACAACGTTGACCTTAGCTGAGGCTTGCAGAGCGGGACGGTACCCGGAGGTGGACCACTGGGCGGGACGTGCTCGGAGCGGACGGCGGGACCCGTGGAGCAGAGGAGCTATCTGTACCCACCCTTCAGGTGGGATTTCCAGTGGACAGCTCGGTGTAGCAGCTTTTACCTTTCAGTTGCTGTTTTCCCTTTCGAGTTGTACTTTACTTTCAGTTTGGGTTTGTATACTGGCCCATTTATTTTTCAGCACTTTCAGTTGTACTCTGCTTATGCTTAGTGTTTACTTTCTGCTTGCTTACTCTGTGGTGTTTGTTTACTTTACAAAGGCAATGCCTTCCCATTTTTACCGGGATTTACGTCTTGGTGCTAGTCGCCAGCCCCTGGCCTATGGAAGGCGGGCCTGGGGTAGTCACGGCACGGACCCCGAGGACGGGTCGTGACAAACTCCACTAGCATCACAAGCCTCAACTTGGTCCCATGCTCTCTAGCTCCACAACAATCATGTACCTGAAGTATAAGGGAGCTTTCCCTTATCTAGACCCACAAAAATATAATCTGTTTGGGCCCAAAAGCATGACCCAAATAAAGTGTCAGACAAATCCCAGTAGGCAACCACCCAAAGATCTATTCCTAAAAGTCAGTGAATATATATGGAAGGAAATAAGAAAAACAAGCAGAAAATAAAAAAGTACTCAAATGTAAACAATCCTACAGTTTAATGGAATTCAATTTAATTTATTAGTTATTAAATCAACAAACATAAGTAACCCTATGGGAATTTATCATAGCAAACCCTCTGGTTTAACCAAACTAACAAAAGAAACACTATGAGAATTACTCATAGACTAACCCCTCTGGTTCAACTTTAGCAAAGATACTCTAAGGAAGAAATCACCGTCAATTCCCCATGTAGCTTCATATAGGTAACTATAGACACTCTGAGAAATCAATAAATGTACAATTCCCTCTGTGGTATCATAATAAGGAAACTATAAACACTCTGAGGCAGCACAAAGTTAATCCCCCCTATGGTCTTCCAATGTAAAAGTAAACAAACAGTCTAAAGTATCCCTCAACTTCCATTCTCTCTATGGTCTACTACACCAGGTTCTCATGGCTATATGTAAGTTAGTTGTTCAAAACGATACATGGAAGTCAATGTAAAACTCAAGAACTAATTGGCTAAATAGTCTACTGCATATCAAAGCATGTCAAATAAAATAACTCCTTTCTAACTATACTAGGAAAGAAAAGGAAAGCAGCCTAACAGACAAGTTAGAACAAATCGTCAAAACAAGAATCAAGGGAAAAAAATACATAGCATGGAAAAGTTAACCCTATTAAAAAAAAATTATCCTCTATCCAAACAAAAAAGGAATACCAGGCAATAACAGAGCTGACAACCATAAACACACAATACCCTGAACAAGGGTATTGGGCACTTTTGCACATATAACTCAAAGACTAACTAAGGAAAAGCACAAACTACCTACCTCGGCAGTGTACGGACGATATTCATGAACCTCAAGACTTGAATTACCCTATAACACTGTAGATCTACAAAAACGTTAAAAATTTTCAATTGAGGATATCTCACAGAAGAAGAGAAATTAGGAAATGAGGCTTTAGAAGAAGTAAGAGCATACTGTGGTGATTCCAATGCAATCTACCAAAGTAGATTTGGAGAACGGACGGTGAGTTGGGGGCTTGGAGAAGATTCGATGTCGTTTGGATGCTCCTAGATGAGATAGGTCGAGAAGATGATGGTTATGTCCATTAGATGCGGCCATGACTGTTTAATGAAAAAAATAAAGTACATGACATGTTATTTAAATGTAAATGACATGTACTTGCCTTATCTGACCTCTACTTTAGGCAGTCTCCAGGTCACCACACACGGCCATATACTCGGCCATTACACGGCTAGTACACAGTAACCCATGGAAACCGGGTAGACAACGTGTACTTATAAGTACATGGCGTGTACTCTTGAAAATTTTAGAAGCTCTTATTTTTCTCAAAAACACCAGAAAACAAGACATCAATCACAACATCATGCATATCTAACAAAAAATCTATCACAACAACATGAAATCAGAAATTCACCCTAAATGTCATGGCAATAATGCATGACATGTGATATCTAGTAAGTTCCTATATGATGCATGAGATGGAATACCCTCATCTCATTGGGTTGAAATAGAAATAGAACTTCAATAATATCAACAATAACAGCACAAAATATTTGAATCACCCAATGGTGAATTCAAATTAACTGTAACAATTGAAAAACTAGAATAATTGTAATAATGAGGTAAATTGGCTTTTCCCTGTATGCGGGTTAGATACTCCTAGGAAAAACTTATTACCAAGTAACTATTCCATCCTATCCCTAACTATAGGCTCCAAATAGTAAGTCGAGAATAAAATAACTCCTTCGATACAACTTTATAACATCCCGGTTCTGGGTTCCGCCAAGAGGTACCCGGTACCCGGTTGGTCACATGGCCTGAAGCGCATTTCCCCAAACGCCATAGGCTGCCGACTAGGAGCGAGGAACTTGGGTGTGATAGTGGGAGAAATATGCCCTCATTGGAAGAGTAAAGTAGTGGAAATAACAAATAACAATTGCAGAAGCATTAATAATACCATAAAATAGTAACAACAGAAGACTAAAAGTAATAACAACTAGAGCACATGAATAAATGATGAATGATACCTATGTCTAGGAAAATATCCAAATAATTCACAATTCTGAAATACAGTACTAAATCAAAGTACAAAGGAAAACCATTAAATAACTCCAGCAGTATCGTAAGCCTCAACTTGGTCTCATGCTCTCCAGCTCCACAACAATCAAGTACTTGATGTATAAGGGAACTTTCCATTATCTAGACCTGCAACAATATA
The DNA here is from genome assembly GCA_963277665.1 of Viscum album. Taxonomy (NCBI): domain Eukaryota; kingdom Viridiplantae; phylum Streptophyta; class Magnoliopsida; order Santalales; family Viscaceae; genus Viscum; species Viscum album. The sequence continues at coordinate 854,922,481 of OY728160.1, forward strand.
ATCTATTTGGGCCCAAAAGCATTATCCAAATAGGATGTGAGATGAATCCCAGTAGGAAACCACCCAAATATCTGGGCCTAATAGTCAGTGAATATATATGGAAGGCAATAAGAAAAAGAAGTAGAAAACAAGAAAGTACTCAAAAGTAAACAGTCCTATAGTTCAATGGCGTTCAATTTCATTTATTATTTAAGAAATCAATAAACATAAGTAACCCTCTAGGAATTAATCACAACAACCCCTTTGGTTTAACCAAACAAACATGAGAAACCCTCTGGGAAGAACTCACAGACTAACCCCTCTGGTTCAACTTTAATAAAGACACTCTGAGGAAGCACTCATCATCACTTCCGCCTATGGTCTCGTATTGGTAACTATATACACTATTGGGAGCAATCAATGTCCAATTCCCCATGTGGTCTCATAACAAGGAAATTACAGACACTATTATGGAGCACAAATTCCGCCCCCCTAAGGTCTCGCAACGTAAAAGTAAACAGACACTCTAGAGAAGGCTTCAACATCCATTCTCTCTATGGTCTACTACACCAGGTCCTCACGGACCAGTGTAAGTTAGTTGTGCATAGCGATACATGGAATCCAAAGTAAACCTCATGAAATACTTGTCTAAATATTCTACAGCATATCACAGCATGTCAGATAAAATCAATCCTTCTTAACAATACTATGCATGAAAATCAAAGCATCCCAACATGAGAGCTAGACCAAACAGTCAAAACAAGAAATATGGAAAAAACAATCATAGAATGGGAAATTTAACACTATTCACAAACAATTATCCTCTATCCAGACAAAAAAGGCATAACAGGAAATAAAATGGCTAACAAACATAAACACACAATACCTCAAACAAAGGTATTGGGCACTTTTACGCATATAACTCAAATAATAACTACCAAAAGGCCCAAACCACATACCTTTGTATTGTACGGATATATTCATGAACCTCAAGCATTGAATTTCCCTAGAACTCAATAGATCTGTAAAAATGATAAAAATTTTCAACGGAAGATATCTCATGAAAGAGGAGAAATCAGGAAATGAGGCTCAAAAAGAAGGAAGAGCATACTATGGTGATTCCAACACAATCAATGGTAGTCGATTCGAAGAATAGACGGTGGTTTGGGGGCTTAGAGATTATTTTCAGCCTTATGGATTCTCTTGAATGAGATAGTTCAGGAAGAAGATGGTTTTGTCTTTAAGATGTGACCCTGGTCCGTTTAATGAAAAAAAAAAGTACACGACATCTTCTTTAAAATTATGCAGCGCGTACATTCCTTATCTGGCCTCCACTTTAGGCAATCTCCACATCACCACACACATCCATGTACTCGGCTATTACATGGCTAGTACATGGTCACCCGCGGCAACCGGGTACACAGCGTGTACTTAGAAATACATGCCAGCTACTCCTGAAATTTCCAGAACCCCCTATTTTTCTCAAAAACACCAAAAAACAAGATTCATACTTGAAAATAAGATCCGATTTATAGAAAATTTATCTGTTAATTAATAAATTCTCGAAATAAATATATTAATGGATTCATGGTATTCTCCCCATGTTTGCTGGATGCCAGCGTTTTTCCTTGAGATTTTTGTGGTACATTGGGCGATTACACAATATGTAAAGGGGTTACCTGATGTTTACTTGGTCTCTAAACACAAGTTTTCTAATTTGTAAATATAAATATGTGTTTAAAAATCATGTAATAGTTTCACTATGAGAGAGAATATATGTTTGGTTTTAATTAAAAAGGTGACCAGTTTTTTTTGTATGTGGTCGTTGTAGATTAAATGATGAGTAAATAGAGAAAAAACTATCTAAATTCCGATGAAGAACATTTTAGAGTACCATTATAATTAATTTTAATTTCAATCATCAACTACTCACTTTCCTCTAGACTAAGAACCATTCTTTGATGATTTTGGGAGTCTTGGGTTGATAAATACTGATCTGTTTTGTGATTGATCATTGTGATAGTAGTTTTTCATCTCTTTAGGTAAGTTATCCTTTATAGTTATTTTGTTCCTTGATCATCGTAGAAAAATGGAATTTCATTATCAGATCTGTTGATCTGTGATGGTGTTCTTACTTATTCCCTTCTAGAAATATGGTGTAATATTGTTTTGGGAGTCATTTACTTTTTTGGTTGTGGTGTGGTGACTTTGCGTTCTATAGTATGTGTTTTTTCCTATCCTCCACAAATCATTTTGTTAAATTAAATCAATTATAACATCATTATATTCGTTATAGTGCCTATATTTTAGGTGGTTTTTTCCTCTAATTATCGAATCCTATTTAGGAATTTTCAACCCTGAGTTTTCTAGTAGGTGGTTTAATATCTTGCATTTGTTGGTGAACCGCATCAATCTGGTTTGATAATTTGTCTATTAAAATTAAATTTCATGATTTTACTACTTATTTTATGTCTGTGGAATAGGGTTTTAATAAAATATTGGTTCCCCTAGTTTTTAGTAAATGTAAAGGGTTTTTAATGCATTGTAAAATGGTTTTATGAAATTGTTTTCAATGAATGAAATGATAAAAGGATTAATGGAATAATTTGGAAAAAAATAAAACTTGGGAAGCATTATGTACTTAGGTGGAAGGTATAGTAATAGGTTCCATCCACTATCAGGAGATGTTCTCATGGGGATTATCTTTTTACTGTAGGAATGTTGTTGTAGGGACTTGTTAAAATTATTGGGGGTCACTTTTTTTGGTGTTCATCTTCCCTTTAGACATGATTCATATGTCTAGAGCCTTGATCATTACATGGTTGTCTATTTTAGGTATATGTTTCCTTACTATCATGAACTATCACTAGTAAAAATATAGGCTTTAACATCAGTATTTAAACATCAATTTATAAAACGCCATATTAAAAACAAATAAAGTGGTCGACTACCTGAAGATTATGAGAAACCATTATTCCCAAGTTGTACTAAATATACTGTGTTATTAGCAGTTTTGATATTTTTTAACATGAAAGAAAGAAATGGGTGGAGTGATAAAATTTTCCCCAACTTACTTTCACTTTTAAAAGAGCTACTTTCAGAAGGAAATGGGCTTCTAGATTCCAATTATGACAAGAAATTATTATGCATATTGGTATTGGGGAATAAAAATATACATTCATTCCCCAATTACTGTGTATTTTATAAGAAATAATATGAATATTTATCAAGTTGTCTGACATGTGGTACATCATGGTATAAGATAGATGAAAAATTCATCTTAGATTCATTTTCAGGTATTGACATCTAAGCTCATGAAAAATAAATTTTTTACTTTCTAATAACATCATCCAAATATTTGTTCATAAAATTCTAATAATTATAATATGTTTCATTCTCAAGTACCAAAATCACAACTCCTACTAAAGAAATTTGGTACCATCTAATTATTCTTCTTTTAAAGCATTTATTTTCAAATTAACTTGACATAAAAAGGTTAATATGAAATTCAGATGAGCACAAATATGATGGTAAATAATGTCATCATGTTTCCTCATCACAATGGAAGTGATTTGATAAACAATTTCCTGATTTTGGAAGTGAAGTTAGAAATATCATAATGGGAATTTTCACATATGGAATTAACCGATATCATAGTCTAAGTAGACAACATAGTTTATGGCCTATTTTGTTGGTAATTTTAAACTTATCCCCCCAAATATGTATGAAGAAAAAATATTTCATGATGAGTTTAATTATTTCTAGACCAAGTAAATATATTTTATTTTTTTCATTATGAAAATGTTCAATATAAATGACTTTCCTACATATGAAATCTTATCTGAATACAATGTTAAGGGACATAAATCATGTCCAATTTCTGAAGAATAGACTTTATATTATGAATTTCATAATGGAAGAAAGATAGTGTACATGGGAAAAATATTTTTTTTTCAAATTTATCATCCTTATCATAGATTGAAAAAAGGCATTTAATAGTTTACCGGAATACAATATTCCCCCACAACCATTGTTAGTTGAAGAATATTATGACATGGTGAAAAATACAGATTCAGTCTTTGGAAGGAAAAGTAGTTCTGGCCTTCAAAAAAATATCTAGAAGAAGAAATCTATTTTTTATAAAAACCCTTATTAGAGATTTTTAGAGATAAAACATAACAATGATTTTATGAATTCTGAGAAAAATATATATGAAAGTTTGATTGGAAAATTATTAAACATAAAAGGAAAGACAAAAGATCAGTTTAATTCCAGATTGTACTTGATTGCAAAGGTAATATGTTTGGACTTAGATACCACTATGAAATTAAACAGGACATTTTTTTCATCGGATTGTCACAAATTAACCAAGAATGAGAAGTTGAATTTTTTTTCAATTTTTTCATGGTGTAAAAGTACCCATGGATATTCTTCAATTTTGAAGAATTTTGTTTCAAGGAAGGATTGAAAATTAATAGGTATGTAATCTCATGACTGTCAAGTATTGATGCAACAACTGTTATCTGTCGTACTACCTGCTTTATTTCCATCGTCTGTCAGAAAAACTTCCATTAGGTTTTTTAATTTTTTCAAATCTATTTGTATGAAAGTTTTTTCCCAAATTTATTAAATGAGTTAGATATTGAAGCTACTCTTATACTTTTTCAACTAAAAATTTATTTTCTATCTAAATTTTTTGATATAATGGTTCATCTAGTGATTCATCTGGTGCCTGAGATAAGAATATGTGGGCCTATTTATTTACATTGGATGTATCATTTTGAAAGGTATATGAACATTTTAAAGGTATATGTTAAAAATAATTATCGACTGGAGGCCTCTATTGATTCAAAATATATATCAAAAGTGGTTATTGAGTTCTGTACTAAATATTTTTGTGAAGTGGAGCATATTGGTCTCCCTATATCTTGACATTTTAAAGTTGATAGTGAAGGTAGAGGGATTCTAGGATTAAAGGTGAATATTATTCCATGTGTTGAAGTGATACTGGCACATTTATACATTTTTAACAACATAGATGGTGTTCAATCATATATATCATCACATGTTTCTGAATTAAAGAGACTATGTCTATAAAGAAACAAAGAGTGGTTTATTATTGAGCTTAAAAAGACATTTCCTTCATGGTTTAAAGAGAAAGTGACCACAAATATATCTTCATCGAAAATATTGAAATGGTTTGTAGGGGGGCCATATCTTAATGTAATAACATGGACTGGTTTGGATATTAATGGGTACACATTTTACACAAAATATTCTGGATGATAAGAGTACCATTCAAAATAGTGGTTTGATGGTTATCACTGAATCATTACGTTTTTCAAATGCAAAAGATAAAAACTCGATTTTGTCTTTTTCACATCCATGATTTCTTTTAAAGGTATTTTTCATTTAATTTTCAATCTTGCATTGTTTTGGGTTTTTCCCAAGAATTTTGGTGGAAATAGTCAGTTTTCAAAATTTGGGCCATACCATGAGCTAGTTTCCAAATTTAAAAATAAATTTTGTTTCTTTTATAGCTAGTTATTTTTTCAACATTTTACAACCATTCTAATTCCCAATTAGAATCCCCTAGTATATTAAAAGCCCCATTTAAATTTTAATCCCATAGGAATCCATAAAAATTATGGATTTTAGTTTTTTATTAAGGTGTTGGGCCATCCCGAAAGATCATTTTCAGCATTAAAAATGTTTTTTAATTCGTTGATATCTCATTCAATTTTTATGTTTTTTAGGTGATTACAACTCTCAAACGAGACCACTTACCCAAGGAGCTCCCTCATTCTCTAATCCCCCTCTTTTAAGAATATATTCATTTAGAATATGGGATAATCTTCTCTGAATGTCTCAAATCATTTAGATTTTAAGAGGTAAATTGTTTCTTTCATAACTCCTTCAATTTTTACTCTGTTCCCTACATTTTAGTAATCACATAAACCTCATTTTTATTTTTGGATGTTTGGATTTTCAGCTTCTAGTGTATTTGGGGTGTTTTATTCAATATCTCTCAATTAAGTGAATTTCTTCTCATGTTCCTTCCATTTGCTTAAGGTTTCTTCCACTTTTCTTGAGGTTCTAAAATGTCCAGAAGTTAGGGTTCGTACCTAGAGTTTGTATTTGAATTTCATGTTCTATTATTCAGGTTTTAGGTGTCTTTTCACTCCCTTGTGGTGTGGCAGTGGTGCGGTTGATATTTTTCCTAACGTATTGGTGGGTTTTGACACAAAAGGAATGTGATTCCATGTGTAAGAAATTATTGATGAGTTAGCTTTCTTGGTTTTTTAATTTATCATGTCCCTAATATGTTGTGTGTCGTGATAAAACCATTTTTGGTAGCATTAGTTAAGCATGTAGTAATAAAGATACATTTTTTCTTGAATTTGTGTATTTTTTAAATGTAACTTGTGTGATATTATTTTTCTTAGTTTTATGTGAAAAACGTGGTTACACCACTTGGGATTGATTTTTTAAAATTTTAAAAGATTTATTGAGTAAAACAAATTGGGTAAATGATGTACATGTACTTTTTTGGTGAGTGTGTTCACATAATATGGGATTTTGAAAGTTAAAGAGGTAATTTGGGACTTCAAACATTTTTTGAATTCTTTATAAATTGCTGAAGGGTTTTATTAATTTGCAATAAAGGCGAGAAACATGTTTGTGGGTTGTTTTGTGTGAGTATGATATGAAAAATGAATTTTGTTTCTGAAAGGAGTAATATGTGACATGTGTTTGAGATTTTATGTGATTTTAACTATCTTGGTATGGTTTTATAAAAATTTTGAATGATTTTTTGAAGTGTGAAAGATATGTGAAAATTGTTGTGGGTTGTTTTGGTGTGAGTATGATTTCAAATTTAATTTGAATGAAAAAGGAAATTATGTGACTTGTGTGATTTAAATGTGGGATGTTTGGTATGTCTGTGACATAGAAAAGGTATTTTCAAGTGAAAATTATATTTCATGGCTTTTGGAACTTGTTTGAGAACAAGAGGGAACACTCGGGTATCTAGGTGGGTGGATGCGTACTAGTATGCTAGTGATCCCATGGGGTTTGGCCTTAGTTTCCTGTTGAAAGTTTGACAATGACAACACTAACTAAACTATGATGATGATTATGGTGGTGGTTATGTTGGGGGTAAAACTATCTTATGGTTATGATCCCTACCGGTGGCTCATGTGCACGACAATGGATATTTTTATGTTTACTTTAACTGAGATACAGGTTACCTGGGACCCATAGTGAGCCAATTCCTAGGGGTTATTTCTCATTGCTTGAGCTCATTAGATACTTTATGCTTATCATCGACATATGGTATGTTTGGATGGAAATTTCAGTATCATTGGAACTCTTTATAAAAGTTTTTATTCTTTAAAGAATCTCAATTAAAAACGGTTTATATTTAATGTTGCATCTCTTTGAAATTATTATTAGCATCTCATATTTATGAAAACATGCAATATTTTTTTCTTTGAATGATTATCACATGGAATCCTTTAGTGGTGTAATCCTACTTATCTTTGGATCACACTCTAATAATACCCTTGGTTGTAAGTAGACTTGGTTATTTTTGTCACAGGGTTGGGTACGGGTTTTTGTGCCAAGGGTTTAGGTTTTTAGTGGTCCTTCGTGATGCAGTGTTGTGCAGATGGCTTGAGAGAAGTGCATCTTACAATGAAAAGTTTCTTGGGTTGTCCATTTTTGGAGCCTTAATTTGTTAAAATATTGGAGAATTTTTTTAAATTATGTAATTCAATTATTTATTTTTGTAAATGATGGTGTTTTTTGAAAAATCCAAATCTGTTAGATTGGACTGGTTGTTGTTTTATTGTTTATAATCTCAGGTAAATCTTTACCAAATTTTGTTTTATGATACCATGGCACATGTTCCATCCCATGGAGATTTGGAACTCCCTTCGATCCTTGTCGCAGACCGTGTCGGGTGTTAATTTTTATGGAGACCAGATTCGGTTCGTGAAAAAATGTATCAATGGAGGTTCGCTCTCTTGGGTCATTTTATTTGACGAAGAGTCAGGATAGTCTGGAGTTAGGATTTTTGGGGATTGAAATTACGATTACGATTAATGTTCCTGGACAGCACACCATGTGACATGATTCAAGTCTCTAGGGGATGTCAGGTTTCATCTGAGTCATTTTGTTTTCTTGGTTTAATAATGATTAGGGAAAATGAAAAGGGAGTTGGGATAATGGTCTTAGTGAGATCTCAGGGCCTAGAAATCCATCTGGTGTCAGGGATATTTCCCTAGAAAACTCTATTTGATGGTGAAGTTATTGGAATATGGCCACCAATCATATACCCATGTCACCCACTGAAACTAGTTTCCCCTCGCATTGTCTTGTGTCCTTTAGATATGAAATATTGGAAGTTTGGTTTTAAAGCAATAATGACTTGGTATTATGAAGCGTAAAGGGTATGTGGAATTATATTCTAGTAAAAGGGAATGGTTTATTTTCGAAAATGGTAGAGCTGAATTTTTAGAGTTGTTTTGAAATAGAAAATGATGTTTTTACACCTCTTTTGAAAGAAGGAACTATATTAAAGTTGGTTTTGAAAAAGGGTTTCAAATAGAGTTTTCTGAACTATTGAAAGGTGTTTTAATGGGATGTAATGTTTTGGAGGTCATGTGTGGAGTTTGGAAATAATTTTTGATTTGGTAACGAGATGTCATTTTAAATTTTTATGAAATTATAGAATCTGGTTTTAAATGAGAATATTTGAGTTCCCAATTTAATATGGATTTATGAAATGGAGTTTTTCATGAAATTAAAAGTGTTTTGAAATAGTCTAAAATGTTTTGAAATTAATGTACCTGAATTGAAAGTGAGTTTTTATTGAATGATTGGTGATCTTTTGAAAAGTTTCGTAAAATGTAAATTGGTTTTTGATTTCATGGATAGCAGTCTTGAGAAAAAGGAAGTATCGGTTGAATGTTTTAGTTTTGAAAATTCAAAGGAATTCTTGTTTTATCCTTTGGTATTTCTGTGAGTGAACACATGCATGGGTTTATATGGGATAATGGATGGTTAATGGAATGACTGGATGAGTTTCGGGATGGATATGAGAAGGGTTCCTGGTGGGGCATGAAAACATGCATGTGTGAGGCTCATGGGTACTATTGGTGGAAGCGCTAACTATCAAACCATTTGTTTTCAAAGATTTGATTTTAAGGAAAAACATGATGTGTTGATGACTGATTTGGGATGGTGTGTCTTATGTGTTTTTATAAATTTTGTTGTTGTGGGATGTTTTGAGTCTAAGAACCCCTCTTGTTTGAATACTGTTTTGGTTTTGGGTTTGGTCGGTAAGTTGGGTTGAAGGGTAGGTTAGTGGTATCCTTTTGAGAAATGATTCAGGATTCCTTTACGGTGGATCCCTTCAAATGTTTGAATCTGGTTTGTGGTATTTCTTTACCAATGGACCAGCTTGGTTGGGTCCTTGGGTTCTCTCATTAGATAAGGACTGTCCCCATTAAGGGTTAGCGCACATCTAAAGTACAACCCGAATTTTTTTGACGTTGGATGGTCCTCTAGTTGATCAATATAAGGAGTCTTTTTCTCAATATTTGGAGATTGAGTCTAAACTGTTTTCCTTTCTTGGGTTTTTGGATCCTCTTTTAGTGGGAGACTGGTCATGGGAGTTTGAAAGAGACCATGGTTCCTTACGTTTTTTGGGCTATCAAAGGTAACATTAGTTTGGGGTTGTTAGTGGTGGATGTTCTCTTAGAGGTCCTTTGGTTCCTTCGTCAGTCTCTTCGAAGCGAGGGCTGATGTCAATCCACCTGATTGAAAAATATGGTCAAGAGAGGATATTGTTACCATTTACTGGAATCTTGTGCTCTTTGGGACTTGGCATAAGATCTCTTTCCTTGTCTTGTTTCTATCAATCACAATGGTCAGGTTCAAGGACGCCTTATGATGTCATGTGCTCGTTTGACTGAAAGGTTAAGGATGTGCTGTCCTCTGAAAGAATCCTCCTTTTAAAAGTGTTTCTCCCTTTATAAAATCTCAAAATCCTTTGTTTAGAGGAAGGTGTTTCCATATGTCATTTCCTATTTCCATTTATAATTTGAATAAACATGGGATGATGGGTGTTCATCTTCAAATCCCTTGTTTCGGTAAAATTTCGGATGATGGTAAAGTGATATTGGAGTGTGTTATGTCTCATTGAACCCATTTGGGATCTCGATGTAGTTTTTTATGGCACCGAAAGAATAAATTCCAATTGAGGTTTTAAAAAGTATAACAGCGAGGCTGAAGATGCTTCAATCATTTGAGCTCGAGAGATAGGTCTTGTAGTGAAGCTAGTGCGTAGTTAAGGAAATCACTAGGTCACTAAAACCATTCATTTAATTCCAGTCCTCGGTAGGAAAGATGGGAATAGTAAAAAACTTCCATTGTTATCATCTTGTTATAGTTGTTCTCATTTGGTGGTAGAGGTGGGATGACATCATTTCCTGTTATTGCCTATGTTCATACCTTCCCAGTTTGGTTTCCTTTGTGTTTTCTGTGAAAAGTTTGAAATTTTCACTAGGTTGATTAATGTGCATTGTTTGTGCATAGTTAGTAGTAATTGTGTGACCACCTAGGGAACCATGCGATAAGATACAGTAGCTATCGCATGGTCTCCACACGGTCGTGAACCATGTCCCATGTAACCTTGAAATTTTTTCCATTTGGATAGAATGCTCACTACAGTTAGCAGACAGTTTCCAAAACAATACAGACTAACTGTGTGGTCGTGCCAACTCGTTAAATTTTGTGGTCTTTTCATGTCAGACTGTGCTAGTCAATTTTTATGGTTGGTTCTTATGGTGGGGAGACCCACTAGGGGTCTAATGTAAGTTATTTTGGAAAAATATAATGATATTATACCTCTTATGTCAGAGATTCTGTTCCAGCCTCCCCCTATTAGTTTCTCGATTCCTTCTAGGGGAACATTAAGTTGTCTCTTATGGTGGGGATCCCATTTGTGTCTCCCCGTATTGGTAACTCGAGTTTCTCTTTGGTCTTGGATGGGCATAAGGTAGTCTCGTTCGGAGCTATCTAACTACCAAAATCTTTCTTGGGTAAACATTGGTATTGGAGTGCACCCAATGGTTTAGTTAAAGTAAAGTCAGTGTAACCTTGTTCGATGTTGTTGTTCGTTTGGGTAAACTGCTTGAGTCTTGTTCAGATGGTGTTTAAGGTGTTTAATTTGCGATGAATTCATAATTTGTTTGATCATTAGAGTAAAGTTGATTATGTTTTGGATTCTGAGATTATTCCATCCTTGATTGATTAACTGGAGGTATCTTACTTTTTCTGTGGCGGTGGAACTTTTCAAAGGAGTCCATTTTGTCCTTTCGGCTGGGTTTGGTTTTTTTCTTCTTGGCCTTGTTGTGGCTTTATGAGGGTGGAAGGTTTTATAGTGGGAGAATTTTCATTTCCTTAATTTAATTTTAAGGTATTTTTAATTTTATTCCATTCTTTAATTGTTTTTGGGGATTCCCATGCATTTTGGTGAAAATAGTGGGTTTTCAAAATTTGGGCCAAATAGTTAGCCCATTACCAAATTTAAAAATAAATTTTTTTTATTTGATAACTCCTTCATTTTTCATTATTTTACATCCATCTCACATACTAGTTGTCATTCCCTAGTATATTAAAACCACCATATCATTTTGGACCCCATAGGCATCCATAATAATGATGGATTTGGATTTTTTTTATTAAGGTTTTGGGCCAGCCTGAAAGCCCATTTCCTACACTAATTTATTTCAATTATTTAATATGTCATTCAATTTTTAATTTTTCTGGTGATTACAACTCTCACCCGAGACCACTTACCCAAGGCACAACCCCATGATCTCCCCCCTCCCCTCTTTGAACCTTATATTCATCACAAATTAGGGAAATACTTCTCTAGATGTCTCAAATCATCCAGATTTTAAGAGATAAATTGTTTCTTTCATAACTCCTAAAATTTTTACTCTTTTCCCTAAATTTCAGTTCTCACATGACCTACTCATCCCTATTCTAACCTCACTTTAATTTTTGGCTGTTTGGAAATTCAAATACTGATGTATTTGGGGAGTTTTATTCAAGATATCTCAATTAAGTGAGTTTTCTATCATGTCGCTCCCATTTTCTTAGGGTTTCTTCCACTTTTCATGAGGTTATAAAATGTACAGAATATAGGGTTCATACCTAGGGTTTTTCTTGGATTTTCTTGGTCTAATATTGAGGTTTTAGGTGGATTTTCACTCCCTTGTGGTTCAGCAGTGGTGTGGTTGATGTTTCACACAACATATTGGGGGTTTTGAAACAAAAGGTAGTTAATTCCATGTGTGAGTAATTATTGATGAGTTACCCTAATTGGTTTATTAATTTATCATGTTTCTAATATGTTTTGTGTGGTTCAAGACCCATTTTTTGTAGCAATAGTCAGGCATATAGTATTAAAGTTGCGTTTTTTTCTTGAAGTTGTATATTTTTTTAAAATTTAACTCATGTGATATATTTTGTGGTAGTTTTATAAAATATAAAGGTGATTTATTAGTTGTCAAAAGGGGATTCTAATTCTGGTTTGGTAATTATTGGGTGTGATTTTGGTCCTGAAATGGGGTTTTGAAATTGGTTTTATGTGCAATACATGGTTGTACCCCTTGGGATTGATTTATAAAAATTTTAAACGATTTATTGAGTTAAAAAAAGTGGGTAAAGGATGTACATGTAATTTTTTGGTGAGTATGTTCACCTAAGATGGAATTTTATCAGTAAAGTAGTGATTTATGATGTCAAACAATTGTTGAATGTTTTATAAGTTGCTGAAAGCTTTTATTAAATTGCATGAATGGCGTGAAACATGTTTGTGTGCTATTTTGTGTGAGTATGATGTCAAAAAATGTATTTTGTTTGTAAAAGGAGTATTATGTGACATGTGTGTTGGATTTATGTGATTTTAAATATCTTCGAATGGTTTTATAAAATTGTTAAAGAAATTTTTGATGTGTAAAAGATATTCAAAAAGTTTTGTGGGATGTTATCGTGTGAGTATGATTTCAAAATGAATTTGAACAAAAGGGGGGATTATGTGACTTTTTTGATATACATGTGGGATGTCTGGTGTTTGTGTTACTTGGAAGTGGTATATTCATGTGAAAATTATATTTCATGTCTTTTGGAACTTTTTTTAGCACAAGAGGGATCACCCAATTATCTAGGTGGGTGGACGTGTACTAGTATTCTAGTGATCCCATGGGGGTTTTCCTCAGTTTGACATAGCTAGTTTGACGATAACAACACTAACTAAACTATGATGATGATGATGATGATGATGATGATGTTTTAGAACCACTAGGTTATGGGTATGATCACTACTAGTGGCTCGTGTGCAAGAGAATGGATATTTGAATGGTTACCTTCAAATTGATTGTTCTCATTAGATACTTTATTCTTACCATCAACATATGGTATGTCATGCTGGAAAATTCAGTAGCTTTGGCACTCTTTATAAAAGTGTAGATTCTTTAAAGTATCCCACTTGAAAATGGTTTTTATTTAAAGATTTATTTCTTTAAAATTATTATTTGCGTCTCATGTTTATGAATACTTGCAATCTTTTTGTCTTTGAATGTTTATCAAATGGAATCCTTTAGTGGTGGAATACCACTGGGCATTGAATCAAACCCTACTTACACCTTTGGGTGTAAGTAGACATGGTTATTTTTGTCACAGGTTTGGGTACCACTTTTTTTGTCGATGGATGGGGTTTTTAGTAGTCCTTCATGATGCAGTGTTGTGGATATGGCTTGAGGGTGGTGCCTCTTACCATGATAAGGTTCATGTATTGTCCATTTCAGGTTTCTTCATTTGTTATAGTCTTTGAGAATTGTTTCAAATTAGGTAATTCAATTCTGAATTTTGCTAAAAGATGGTGTGTTTTGAAAAATCCATATTTCTTATATTGGAATTTTTTATTGTTTTATTATTTATTATCTTTAGTAAATCATTCCCAAATTTCATTTTATGATACTTGGGAACTTGTTCCTTCCCATAGGGATCAGGAAGGACCTTCGGGCCCTGTCACGAACCTTGTCGGGTGCTAGTGGTGATGGCAACCAGATTCAGTTCATGATAGTCTTCATCGACATATTTTTTTAGTTCTGGAGGATATATGGGAAATTTATTATACAAAAATTTGAGTCAATGTGTTTAAGTATAATTGGGTTGATAGTAATAGTGGTGTGAATCATGACGAGTGTGGATTTACACTGGTTGATTTGAAAAGATTTAATTATAATGAGGAACCATTTATCATAGAGACACATGCAAAGAAGATATTTTATTTCATTAATCCGTTGAATGATCAATGGTCCATCATTTTTCTAGGAAAAAGATACCATTTGGGTTATGAGGATGATGTTGATGATATTTTTGATTTACATGAGTCTTATTCATCTATTATGTGATTTCTCAATTATTACAATGACTATAAGGAAGACATAGTGCATACACTATGTAATGATCATGATGAAGGAATATGGGAAAAATAATAAATTAACCTCCTAATTTTTCAATTAATTATTTTTATTTTGTTTCTTTTTTGAAACATGCAAATGCATGCCTCTTTTTTACTGATTTTCATCATCCCTATTTCTAAAAATTAAATTTTCTAATTATATGAAGGAACACAAAATTTCATTACACATGCCTGTGTAAATGTGAGATACAGAGACAGAGGAGGAGTTACTGAGGTATATCTATTTTTTCATATTATTAAATATTATTAAGATAATTATTTAGTGAAAAAAACATTTAATTTATAAAAAACTTTTGTAGAACGACTCATGCATCCTCAGAGGAGGATAATTCTCCTATTTCAATAGAGAAATCAAGTTCTCAAGTTGGTAAACATGGTATTACATGTTTACCAAAATTGTCTCTTACTTGTGGAGATTAGAGATTACAAATTTGTTTTAATGATAATAATAATTAATTTTTTTCAAAATCATATCAATTTATTAGTTATATATCAATACAGATCCATTGTAGGATTAGTTTTTTTATCTTGATTATAATTTCATTGATATGATTTTGAAATAGAAGCTTGGGATGTCTTCTATGTAAAATATATCAATTGGTTTATTTTATCGCATTTTTTAATATGAAATATTTCAAATGATATATTTAAATTATTCAATTGCAGATGAAATTAAATAATGAGTAAACAAAATTAATTAGGAAAAGACAACTCTCTCTCTATTGGAAGTTTGATGGAGAGACTTTAAAACAAAACTGGAAAAAATGTTTTTTTGAAAAAAAAGTATGAAAACTCATGCCTTAAGTATTAGTTTATAGATACAAATACATGGAATAAATTTTATGGCATACGAAATGAAGAAAAATTTCAGGTATGATAATTATTTTTATTGTAAATTTTTTTAATTTTTTATCTGATTAATTATTATTTTATTATAAATAACAGACCTATAGGAGATCTCATTAAGAGATCCAGTTGAAAAATGTATACGCTCATACTTTATCACATGTAGGTTATTCTTTATTACATTAGAAAAGGATTGAAAAAAAATTTGAAGCATTAAGGGATCAATCAAGTAGTGGTTCAGAAGAGGTCAATTTTGGTCCTCCATATCCTCACACTCACCTTCAAAAATGGAAACGAGTGAGAACAAGGAAAATGAAATGTATCTTACAGAGTAAGATAAGGAAGTAGCTGAAATAATTGTCAGTAAATATTTTCTTACCTTTCATTGATGTTTTTATATTTTTTAATTATAAAAATTATATAACAATTTCATTTTAAATTTTTAGGATTATCTTTAGGATAAAGATATCCAAGGAACTTTTATCCCTAAAGGTATGAAGGATATCCTACCTACACCTTTAGTAAAGTAAAAACACCTTAGCCAAGTAAGAGGACATCTGACGGGTGTTTTTATTGTGAAATTTTTTGGTAAACAAAGTAAGGAGTCAAGAGATCCATAAGTGGAATCCCTAAAAGATGAGCTAAAAGAAATGAAATAGTCTATGGGTGATCAAATTCAATCAGTTGTTCAAGCTAATTTGAAAAATTGACGAGATAATCACAACCTGCTCAGCCTACCCAACTAGCCTAGCCTTTTCAGTGTTCAAAATATGTTGTGAATCATGTATAGACTACCCATTTAGTGGAACCCATCTATCATGCCTAGTATTTTCATCCTTCACAGTTGGATGTGTAGCATGTATAAACTACCTCGTTGGCCCAGTCTTTTCAGCCTTCATAGTAGGATGTCCAACATGTAAACACTGCCCAGATAGGCCCACCCACCTAGCATTCCTCATGAGATCCAACACCTCCTCTTTCAGACCCAACATTATATTGGGAGTTGTATACTAAAGATACACATGTATGTATTATAGCGTACAGATTTGTACATATTTTTTGGGATTTTGTACTTAATCATAAATTTCATTTGGGTTATTTCAATGTTTCGGTGACTGGTGTTGTTGATCCTAATTTTCTATTACAATTTTCTACCAATAAGGTTACCGGAGTTAGAGATTATGTAGGTCACATTTTAGTTTGTCTGACTAACCTTCTACACTATCTGTCATATGAGGTATGCATTTTTTTAATATCAATTATATTTAATTTAATATTACATATAATGTTTTATGGTATTTAATTTTTATTATATGATTATGTAAAATCAAAATAAATGATACAAAGTAAACAGAAATAGATGGTTCAGGAAGTAACAGTTGCAGATACTTCTATTTCTAATGGGATAAATATATTATTATAGACTGTTTCATCATTAGATAATGTATGCGAGTTTCCGATGATGGATGAAATATGTGTAAGAAACTATTTTGTGATAATGTCCAAAAAATATATCACTAATCCGGTTCAGTTTGAAGCGTTCATCGCGACTTGGTTGCATTTGTTTTCTATGTAAGTAAATTTAAGTTTATGTTTTTAATTATGTTAGTAAAGATGATTTTAAGTGACCTACAATATTACACATTTAATTAGATATCTAAAAATTCTTCTGAGAAAAAATGAGACCACTACTGTTTATGGTCTTATGGATCCGGCATTCATTTCAAAAGACATATAATATCTAACACATCCTGATAAAATTAAATGTATATATGAGAGATTATCAAAGACGGATATTGGATGTCAGTTTTTTCCATTCCTTGATGGGTAAGAACATTCATATAATTATGATATAATATTTATTATAATTTCATTAGTTGTTGAAATTTAATATTTTAGGGAATTAGATGTTAGGTGTATTTTGTCTAATCGAATGCATGCTATACTAGATATCTCTATTAGGTGGTGTTCGTAAAGATTCTAGAACCTTATTAAATGAGTACATTTTCTTCTGTTCTATAAGTTCCTTAATTGTAATTTTTATTATTTTACATGTTTTTTAATTGATATAAATGAAAATTTAGGTCAGAGAAAAGGTTTAACAAAAATATTTTGAAGATAAAGAATCCAAATCCAATCAAATATGTGAAAGTAATGGTAAATAATTTAATTTTTCATAATATTATGATTTTTTATATTTATATATGTTTGTTTTTAATATCATGTTAATGTTTTACAACCTCAATTTCATCATCAAAAATAAAGTTTGGAATGTGGTTATAATGTTTTACGATTCATGTATGATATAATCACATCTAGGGTTTTGACGGATTTTGATAAGGATAGTTATATTAATTATTTTATATTTTATGTCATGGTATTTTGTATTTTAATTTCAATGCAATTTTAAACGTTCAATGAGGGAAATCCCTATACGAATTATGAGATGAACCATCTTCAACATTTGCTTACAAAATATTTTTTAATTTCGTTTGTGAATTAAATTAACATGTATGTATCTTTTAATATTTATAATTAATCTTACATTTTCATAACAAAGTGTTTTAAAAATAATTCTTTTTTTATAATAGTTGTTTGATCCTAATGATCTCAATTGAATTCTTCAATGTCAATGAATGATTATTTTAAAAATTAGCAGGTATGTGATTTTTTATTCTAGTTTAAAATAGAATTAAATAGATAATGTTATTCTGATTAAGTTGTTAAATTATAGTTGTATTTATAAATTATAAGGAAAATGAGGGGTTGAATAGTAATTTGATTTCATGTTATTATTTGATGTTGATTCTTCATAAAATGGAAAAATGGTTTTAAAATTAATGAAGTTGAAGGAAACCTATTTATTTGGTGGAAATTGAAAAATAAAATTTTAACATGATGTTTGAGATAATATTCTTTTTAAAGAAATGTTTGACACACCAAGTGCCTTTATTTAACCTCTGATGTTTTTTGTTCAAATAGAAAAAACATTATTTTGAGTTTTTGGTGATTTAGGTGATAGTTATTAATTCAGGAGTCTACGTCAAGGTTGGAAAGACTATTTTTTATTGGTTTATTAGTTATTTTTTGTGACATTTGAATGGTTTGGTTTAGATAGGATAATATGATTTTCAGTCATTTTTGTTTTGTATATCTATTTGTTTTGTGCTCCTACAGGTTTTAGATTCTAAGATTTTATAGATGTAACTGATATTTATAAAAAAATATAAACATCGATGTTAGTTATTATAATAACTCACACCAAACTAAATATATATCATTTTCATCATCTATGATCCTATAAAACTGATTCTAAAGATCCTACTAGAAAACAATTCGGCATCGGTTTCATTACTAACCAATATCGAAAGCCTCCTAAAAGGATGTCTTAAACATCATTTGTTATTAAAACTGATGTCAATGATTAAAAATATTTAACTTTCAGCATTGGTTACCTAGATAACCGACACTAAAGATCATTTAAAAAATATTATTTCACATCATTTATTGTATAAACCGACGTCGACAATCTTTTGTAGATGGATATCAGCATCGGTTTCATAAAATCAATACCGAAAAGTTATTTTTAATGTCACCTATATAAATGTCTGTTGAAAACTGATTCCAAAAACAAAAAAACCTAGGTGTTAAAGCCGATATTTTTACTATTTTAGTGTGATCCATGGTGTGTAGTTACCTGGGTTTCTTGGCCGATTTTGGATACTTTTTTCTCGTATTGTTTTTTACTACCATACACACGATGTGAGAAATGATGAATTCTTAGTTTTGTTTTGACATGATATATCTATTGAGATATTTGGATATGATTTGATTTTAATATTATATAGAAACTCTATTTGGAAATGTGGAAATGGGGGAAATTTATTAGTTTTTCCATGATTTTGATTAAAAAACTGTTAAACTTTTATCATGAAATGTTTTCTTTCAAGTTGAGCATGATTGTAGTATTGTTCAAAGGATTTTTTTGAACACATGGCTGCGACCCTACTGAGCCTGTTAGTTCACACCCTACCCACGTACTTGGTGATGTGTAGACCTGGTTATGTCTTTTGATGTAGGGAAAGGGAATTTACTCTGATGAGTCGGTGAAGTTTTCTATCAGCTGGGATGGGTAGCTGGTGGTGAGAAAGTGTGATCCTTCCCATTATATTAAATGATGTAGTTTTTTTCATCTTCTATTTTTGTAATCCTTTGTGGTTGGACCAGTACTTGAAGATTTTTTCGACTCTTGAGTTATTTGTTTTCGTATATTTATTTTTCATTATGGAATATATTTATCTTTGGTTTTTTATCTTTGTTATATAAATATTTAAATGCCACATATTATTTTTAGTTTGGGATAAATCATTCTCTCATTTTGTTATTCGATTCTCCAGTGTTATTCACCTATTTGTGGGGATCAAAAATGGCATTCAAGTATGTGACATATTGGGTCAGGAAACAGTTTGAGAGGGTCTTTAGGATTGTTTGTTATTGTTTTGAATCATAGCCCTAGAAATGGGGTTTTTCATTATCCTAGGATGTCTAATTGACTGAAGATAGAATTTTCATGACTTGAGAGGTATATTATGGTGAGTTCATAGCCCACTCTAGTCATTATGTGATTCAACTTAAAATTGTAAATTGGTATGTCTATATACTATTTTGAGTTATTTATTTTGATCTTAGTTTATTTATATGTGTTTTTAAGTTTTAATTGAGATTGTTCTATTGTATGATCATTTATTATATTTCAATGTATAGTATTAATCCTCTCAGATGTATTATGTGAGTTCCTCAAGATAGTGTAGTAGATTCCCCTCAATAGAATCCTCTAATGGATTAGAACATTATTGAGGCTATCATGTGAGTAGTTCCTACTATTTACTAGAATTTAACACATGTTAAGAATTCAATTGTTGAGGTATATCTTGTAGCTTTTGGATAAGGAGATTGACCATGGGAGTTTTTTTGTGAGAAGAAACCATTCATTAAAGGTAAGAATGAACCTCAAGAGTTCAAGTGTGGTTGTGAAAATGTTTATCCAATCATTTAATTCATGTAAACATCTTATAATATTAAGTATAAGTGTGAATTCTTCAGACATTATGGTCCTAGAAAGAGGTGGTTAGATTCTTTGGTATAGACAAATAAGCAAGTGATATTGTACTGAAAGGGTTTCAAAGATATATTCTTCCAGTTTTTTTCTCCATAGTCCCTAATTATGGAGAAATATGTGAGTTCCTAATTTTCATTAGGTAGATAACTTGGTGTTAGAATACCAAGATCAATTTTATGAGATGGTTCATTTTTCACCATAAAATATAATGAATGACTATTTAAAAGCTCATAAGTACCTGAAAATTTTTAGACCAGATATCTAGCCACGTGTATTCATGTCAATGATTTTTACTTATGAGTAGGAAATGGATAGGGATATTATAGAAGAGATGAACACATTATTAAAGGTTGGGTATTTATCCCCATCTCTTCTACGTAGTGGAAGATTTATTGGTATGTGAGTCAAAAAGAAGAAGTAATGGTATCTTCGCAAGAGTGGTAGAGGTGGTTCTTTGTCACGTAAATATTCATCCTCTCTAGGTGTATATAGTGGTGTACCTATAACTTTATATCAGGGTGGAAAGATGAGTAAGACATGATATTCTTTTCCCCCACCAGGAATGATGTGTAAGAGTTGTGGTCATTATGGTCATATGCATCGTTTCTCTCAGGATATGTCTACCCTTCGATATGTTCAGGGACCATCAACTATAAATTCTATGGTGGTGCAGTCATGTTCTTCAAATACCATAAACTCTAGCTACAGTCCTCAATAGTGGAGCACCTTCACATTGTAGATGGGTTTCTAGAGAAAGAAGATGTTAGTCCATCAACAATGATGGAAACCATCATTATTTCTTAATCGGTAGTAATTACTTTATTTAATAATGGTTCTTACCACTCATATATATTTATTATTTTATTTGATATGGTTAACCATAAAATAGAAATCATGTCCTTTTCTATGGCTTTAGCAACACCTCATGAAATTGGAAAGAGGAGGTGTTTTTGTTTCTATTAGATGTAATTACCAAGATGGATTTTCTTATTTATCATTGAGATAAAGTTTGTTTTTATCATTGACATATCTCATTTCTGATGGTTGATGAGTGATCACAAGTGTTTTAGGAGATTGGGATCTCAGGCCTGGTTGTGCAGGAACTTCCCACCCAGAGATTGGGACTTTGTTTTCTGCTATTACAGTTGAGCCCAATTGAATTTATGCTATTATTCCTCATACTGTCATTGTTTGGGGTTTTCCTAAGGTTTTCGAAGAATATTTCTCCAGGATTCCCCACAAGAGGGATGTAGTGTATAAAATCTACAGGTTTCCAAGAATGCATCTATTATCAATACCTTCCTATCATATGTTACCGACAGAGACGAAAGATATCAAAATTTAGTTGGATGACCAAGTGACAAATGGTTTCTCTCACCCTACTATTTTTTCCAGGGGAATCCCTTATTCCCATTAGAAAGAATGTAGATAGTTTAATCTGATTTTTCAAGGACTATTTAATGTGGAACCATCTAATGATTATGAAAAAGTATTATTTTCCTTGTGTGGATGATTTTTTTGTTCAGTTAAATGTGGAAAGGTGGTTTTAGAAGATTCATATTTAGTTAGGTTATCACCATTTCTATGTTCCGAAGTGTGATATACTAAATGTTTCTTTAAAGATAAGGTATATCTGTTATGAATATAATGGGTGCCTTTTTGGTCTAACTAACACTCCTGTAGTTTTTATGGATTTGATAGCTAGTATTTTGCATCAATTTCTCTAAACTACTATGGTAGCGTTCAAAGATGATATTTTTGATTATTCATGATCTATGTTCTAGAACAAGAATCATCTATTTTGGGTTTTGAAAATCATAAGAGGTCACCATTTGTATGGAAATATTCCAAAATGAGACTTAAAGATTCACAAATTAAAAACCTTGAAGCATTTTATTTCTAACCTTGTCTTATCTGTTGATCCTGAAAAGTTAAATATTGTCTTTTCATGGGAATAGCCATGTAATTTCTTTAAAATCCAGAGATTACTTGCTAATGTGGGATATTATCTATGTGTTTTCATGCATTTCTAGATTTTTGTGTCACCTTTGGTACTCTTACTAAAAAATCGTTGAAAGTCAGATTGGATACAAAGCGTAATTCTTCTTTCAATGAGATAAAATGACTACTGACATCATCTACTATTATAATCTTACCCAATCCTATTATAGGGTATTTAGTTTATTGTGATGATTCTAGCACTGGTTTGGGTTTTGTGTTGATATAGGATGATGATGTGGTAGCTTACAGCTCTATCCATCTTTAAACACATGGAAAGAATTTCTCCACTCATGATTTAGAGACTTCGACAATTATGAATGCACTTATTTTTTGGTGGAAAAATAATTTTTGGAATGGTTCAAAGTATCTTATAATCATAAGATTTTTAGATATGTCTTATATCATAAATTTCTCAATATTAGATGCATAAAATGGGTGTAATACCTACATATGTTTATCATTAATATTTCCTATACCTCAGGGAAGTGGAATTTAATTTCAAACACTCTTAGTAAGAATGTACCATCATAATATATCTTGCATTCAAAGGAAGATTGGAACCTTATAATAATTTTTTCTAGGTTTCATTTGTATTCATAGAAGGATGTTTCGGGAATGGTTTTGACCAGTGTATAGTTATTATCATCTCTCCTTGAGTTTTTTCTGTAGATTCAACAACTAGATGAAAATTTTTGAATAATTTGATAATCCCTATATGGTGGGGAGACTATTTTGGGTTAGTCTCTCGCTTTAATTGGTATTCTCAATTTTAGGGATCGTTTTTTTTTCCTGGCATCTGTGAGGAGCTCAATTTTTCCTAATTTTCATAGTTAATAATGGTTCATTCATCCAAGAAATAAGAATAAATATTATGAAGTGAGATATAAATTGTATTGGTTGGGTATCAATTGTGTAATTTCTCATTTTGTGTCCTACTATTACAAGTTCCGGTATATAAAGGAATAGAATTTGAAACCTCATAGTTTTCTTCATCCACTTATAGTGTCTGTTTGGAAATGGGATGAGGTATCGATGGTGTTTTTTATTACCATAGAATCTTTGGGTGAGCAATGATATCTAGGTAGTGATTGGTCATTTTAAAAAATTTGGATCATTCCATTAAAGTCATATAAATTTCACAATTTGAAGATCTGGGTAGACTATATGTGGAGGACATTGTGAGGCTACATGGGGTTCTTCCATATTTTGATTCAGATAGGGATCCTTGCATTACTCCTATGTTCTTAGAGAATTCTCCAGGTGTGTATTGGGACTCATGTCAGGATGATAAAATCTTATCATCCATAAAGAAAAGATTGTGCGGAGAATGTTATTAAAATCATAGAGGTTATACATCATTCATGTGTCATGAAAATTGGTGGATCATGGGATAGCCATCTAGGACTGGTTGAGTTTTCTCACAATAATGCTTATTAATAGTTGATCACAGTGGATCCTTTTGAGGGTTTGTATGATCAATCATGTAGATCACCTCTTTGTTACAAAGACTTGGGAGAAGATTATTCGGTGGGAGTGGGATTGTTTTAGGAGATGTTTTAGAATATCTAGGGAATATGTTAGTGTCTTTTTATATCATAGAGATTGCATAGGTATTATACTGAACAATGATATCATCCTATGGAGTTTTTAGTTTTTGAATAGGTTTTATTGACATTTTATCCTATATTGTGACACTCTAGTCTTAGAAAATAAGAAAATTGGGCTCTGATATATGTGGGACCATTTGAGGATATTGATCAGTTTGGGATGTTTGCTTATCGGTTGGATTTTCTGTCTCAATTGACAATAATTCGTGATTTTTCCCCATATCAAAGCTCAAAAAATATCCTCCATATCCAACTCACATTTTGATTTGTGAAGATATTGATTTATATCCATGTTTTTCCATTATTAGGAAGCCAATTGATAACCTCTACGCTCAAATTATAGTCTTCTATTGGGTGTCTATTCAGTTATTCAAAGTGTTATGGAGGCATAAATAAATTCATATGAGACTTGGGAGTGCGAATTTTTGATGAGGGAGTAGTGGCCTCACCTATTTACTAGAATTAATTATTCAACCTGACTTCCTGGGGATAGAAAGTATTATGGTGGGTTGTTTGTAACATCCCATTACCCACATTCAAGTAATCGTCACCTTTTTTATTATTTTAATTTTTAATTGGTTGCATCTTGGGACTCTTGATAATAGGGAACATTTTCTAATAAAAATGGATTAAATTTTGAAGATGGATTCTTGTTTAAATTAATATATTCTAGGAATAAATATGTTAATGGAATTTTGGGGTTATCTCCGAGTTCATAGGATGCCCAAGTTAGTTCTAGAGTTTTATGGTGTACACTGGATGATTATACGACATTTAATGGGGTTATACATCATGTACTTGGTCATCCAACACAATTACTTAAATATTTACACAACATGATGTGGGTACACATAATGTAATGGTTACATGATTAGTAAAAACATAATTTCAGTTTTAATTTAAAATTTCAATTATTTTTTGGAGAACTTGATCGTCATGGATTACATAAAATGTAAATGGATTACACGGTATGTAAATTCCCAAGAAGAAATTTTTAGTGTTCCACGCAAATAAATTTTTATTTTTATATTCTGCAGCTCTCTTACTTATCAACCTATAACACTCCTATGATTATTTTGGGAGTTTCTATTTGATCCTCAATGATCTGATCAGGGATTGATCACTATGGTAATGGGATTTCATATCTTAAGTTAAGAAAGCCTCCTTTAATTATTTAATGTCTGGATCATGGTAGCAAAGTGTCATTATGTTATCAGATATATTTTTCCATGATGGTGTTAATTATTTTTCCTACTATATCTATGAAGTGATCTAGTTCTTGGGTTGTTTCCTTAATCGATTGTGGTGTAGTGAGTGTGTATTCTAAAAAATGTTTCAATTCCTCTCCAATTCCAACCATTTTTTTAAATTGAATCAATTATATGATGTGTATATATTTTATAGGGAATCTGTTGTAGTTGTTGAGTTCTTCTTGTTGGTGGATCTTTCATGGGAATGTGTGACCCTGAGTTTTGAGGTAATTGGTTCTGTATCTAGTCTATGTTTGTGAACTATATTTCAAATATTTTATAAATTCATTATTTAAATGTAACAGAAAGATGTAGCTGGATTTTTTGTGTGTGTCAAACTGGGTTTTTATAAAATTATGTTTCACTGGTTTTAGGTAAATGGAATGGGTTTCAAAGCAATGTGAAATGGCTTTCAAATAATGAAATAATAATTGGTATTATGAATTGGTATGGAAAATAATGAAAATGGGAAGCCTTAGAAACATAGGTGAAAGGAATAGAAAAAGGATTCATCCACTATTGGGGTACTTTCTCAGGGGTCTTGTCTCTGATCTCTAGGCTAGTTTTTGGGGACTTGTTAGGCAAGTTAGGGGGTTCACTTTATAGGGTCTTCGTCTACCCTATAGACTCCATTCATATTTCTAGTGTATTGATGCCTACATGCTTTTTTATATTAGGTTTGAGGGACCTATATATCCTAAGATAGTGTTATCTATAGAAGGTTGATACCTATGCTTCTTGGCCGATTTGGGCTAATTTTTTATTTTTTTGTTATGCTACCATAGAATTGGTATGAGAAATGATCTGTGCATTTTATTGTTTTGGAATTTCAATATATACTAATATATTTTGTTAGGAATTGATTTTAGGATGATTACATTCTTTATTTGGAGATTTTGAAAAGGTAAATTAAACATTTTTTCCTTGATTTTGATATAAATTTTTTTAACTCTTATCATGACTTTCCTTCTTTAATGTTTAGAATTCATGGATTAATTTTTAAATACATAATTTGTTACACCATGGTGAGACTCTACCAACCCAATTACATCACACTCTAAGAACTTCCTCAATGGTGTATAAACCTAGTTATTCCTTTCGATGCAGTGAAATGCAAGGTGCCACACTGAGGTCGTGATTTTTTCTATCAACTAATATGGGTAGCTATTATTGAGATGGTAGGATATGGCCCAAGATATCTCATACAATAGTTTGTTTTCTATTATTTTTTTCAGTCCTTTATAGTTTGACCAGTACCTGTAGATTATTTCTACTCATGAGTTTTTTAGTTTCCATTTATTGTTTTAGTTATGGAATAAAATTACCTTCTATTGTATACTTCTATTATATATACACATATACCACATATTTTCTTCGGGATAGAATAAATAATTCCCCCAGTTATTTTCGATGCCTGAGTACCAGAATCTATCCCATGGGAATTAGGAACTTCCTTATGGTATGTATAGTATCGGTTTAAGTATTTTATTGAGATGGTATTTAGGTCAGTTGGTTACAATTACATATTTACTTTCATGTTTTTATGAAAAATGATATCATCATTTGTCTATTACATGAATTGATGGGTGTTGTATTTCTATGGATATGTGTATCTGTCTGGATAAGTTATAGAGTCTTAGAACAAGTTCATCGATGATGTAATTTAAGGATTTAATGCCCATGTGATATCAAAATTTCAAATTAATATAGTGACACATTAGTTTATGATGATATAAAGAAGGTAATTTGGATTTCTATGTGGTTGAAGAAATATTCCCCATTTCCATTTATGATTTGAAATAATTAATGTATCTGTTTTCATAATTTGACCACATAGATGGATGAGGATGAGATATCCATATAGATTATATTCTAAATTACCAAATATTCATGTAGTCTTTTGTATAATAGAACCCTATATCTGAATGATCTTTCACATTTCCTCTTTTGGGAGATCCTTGTGGTGAATTTTTTATATTACATAAATTTTATTTTTGTGTTCACATTTCTAAACAAATGAAGGAAAAACACAAGAATTTTTTATAGTGTATTTTTTCAAAGAGAAAATGAGGATATACAGAGTTTAGAAAACATCATGGTATTTTAATGAGGATTCATAAATTTATTTACATATTTTAATAAGGAATATTTTATTTCTTGAAAAAAACTACCAAAGATCCCACAGAGGGATCGCAAATATTTCATATACACTCCATCTTATGAAGATATACAGAGTTTCATGGTTTAATTAGATCATGATATCATTATGAATCCTTGAATACGATTCAATATTAGAGAAGAGGTGGTGATAAACATTAAATATAAAAATAGACATGGTTCTATGTGTTATGGTTTCTTACATTATTAATATTCGAGAGAGAGAACTCTATAGGAAAATAGTGTCCATGTGTGATCAACTAGTGCAAGGAAAAAAATAAATTTGTATCATCCATTTCAAATAAAAGACAGAATCCAAAAAATCCTTATCATATGATTGAATATGGATTATCTATGAGCCATAACATGAGTTTCATGTGGAAGTAGAAGGTTCACCTCGTTCATTCACTTTGATTCCATATGAAAAGGTGGTGATATTGTGCACAAGTCATGTTGATATAGTATGTGTTTCATGAAGTATTGATATACCACATGATATTGTATCATGCAAGAAGAACCATGAAGTTATGCATATCTTGTTAAGTGAAGAAGAAGTTAGTCTACCAATAGATATCGATCTAAAATATGTTATGGAAAGGACTTTTCTATTTCATTTGTACATACTATTACATTAGAAGAATAAGGTGGGATATATTGTAAGCTTACTATTACATTATAATTATCAGGTTGAAATTCAAGAAGGGATACTAAAATGATTATAAACATTCTACACTAAAAATTTAGAATACTTTGTGTGTGTATATATTAAAAATATATGTTA
This sequence comes from Viscum album, assembly GCA_963277665.1. Classification (NCBI taxonomy): domain Eukaryota; kingdom Viridiplantae; phylum Streptophyta; class Magnoliopsida; order Santalales; family Viscaceae; genus Viscum; species Viscum album. Next base: position 854,950,784 of record OY728160.1, read on the forward strand.
ATAAAAGAATTTATCAGATAAATGAGTAGTTTCCTATGAACTTTTTATCTAAAGCAACTGATATACCCAAGTGATCATATATATATGATGAAGACCAGAAATATGAAAATGGTCTACAAGGGTACATGAGAATTTAGTATTCAACAATAATATGTACAAAGATATAAATACCATTCTATTTTAGATTAATCCATCTGAATAATAGATTTATAGTAGGGGTTATAACCAACTACAAATGGTGGATGGAGTTTGGTTGTATAAAAAAACATGTCATTGGGAGGGTTAAAAAATTATTATTTTTAATCACCTTTTTATATATTGGAGAACATGAGTTGGGGGATAAATTTCATAGTAAAATGTTGGTACTTTTATCAAAATTTGTAAATGATTTTTTTATTTCATTTATCATTATTCATTAGCGGTTTGTAGATAAAATAATAATTGTTCGAGGATTTAATTGAACATAGAGGTGGAATTGAAAATAATCAATTTGTAAAAAGAAAAATGGATTAATGGTTCTACCACTACCCCTCTTAGTTATCTCACGCTGATTCATGCTCTCTATAAAACCCAATGGTTTTTTGGAAGAACAATTATATGATTCCAAACTCCTCCCTTCTATGGGTGAATAATGGACCTTGAGTTTATTCTTTCTTCACACTATTCTATAATATTTTTTAAAAATCTATATTCTATGAACAATGAATGTTTCAATTCATTATAATGGTGTATGAGATAAACATTGAGGATATGAGATATATTTTTAGATGTGAATACATTTTAATGTTTTTCATTGTTTTTTAAAATTAAATTACATTTAAAATAAGGATCCATGTGGTTTCAAAAATCAATATTTCAAAAATGGAATATAATGTATACATGCCTTTTTTGTTTTCTTTTTCCAATGTTTGTGGATTGAAAAAAAGCGATCCAAATTTATAATTCCTATAAAAAGGTAATACGCTGACATGTATGGATATATTTATATTTGATATTTTTTGAATTTGATGTTTTCTTTGTTAATTTAATTATTGTTTCATGAATATTTATTACTATAGAACAGTGATATCATTATATATAAAGAAGAACACAGTGGAATTAAAATCACAAAATGATGTAACTGGACTAATGAAATAAAACCTTAGTGACATGGCGTTAGTTATTTATTAAAACCTTAGAGAGCCTCTCTCAATGAAATTTTGATTTCTTATATGATTTAAAATAATATAAGAAGATTCTAATTCATCTAGAGATCCTCCTATATCAACATAATCACATGTGAGTATGTGTCCTTTCCATCGAATATGAGTTAAGGTTACCTGAAATCCAATTGAACACATATTTATTATATGACTTGACAATAATAATATGTGCTTGTGTATACCTACTAGATTTGGGTGATTTATTTCATGTTTTGACTATAATCATCTATAAAATTATCTTCTAAAATATAGTAATGAAAAATTAAATAATTTTTAATTTACAAAATGTATAAAAATATTATAGGAATGTTTAAATAGAATAGAAGATGGAGAATGATAAACATTAAAAACCTTTGGGAAGTTTCAAGGATGTGAGAAAATGTTATTTTGGAATGAAACATTATGATAAATGGGTTTAGGAATGTAAAACATGTTAAGATTAAGATTCCACTAAAATATGTTATGTATAAAAACCATAAAATTGAACATTTATTTATTTAATATTATTATAGTGTCATGAATTTATAGAAGTGGAATGTTACATAAATTGATGGATGGATATGTGATTTTCATTTTCCAATGATTGAGTACCATAGTCTAGAATAGAAAAATAATTTTGAATAAATTAAATTCAATTTATTTCCAACTTCTGAAATAGTGTAAGTGTGGGGGAGTGGTAAAAGAACTATTTTACTCAATTTTTTAATATGTTTCATTATATATAAAACACAAAATGATGCTAAAATTATGGAAAATAATTATATTTATCACAATAATATATTTTAAAATTAAATGATATATTACATTGAATTTAATTTTATGTGTTTTTATTCATATTTGAATTTAATGGATAATCCATATTGATTTTCAGTATTATAATTACACCATTTAAAGCCCATATAATCTTATGTAATTTTTTTATTCGAATCTATAAATAACATGATTATATAGGAAATTCAATTTTATTTTCTAGAAATGAAGGATTGGAACTAAGAATTTTTAAAGAAAAAATTTATGAAATTTTGAAACATCTGTAAGGTCATTCGTTCCTTCCTAATGACAAAGAATAATTTTTATTAACTTTATTAAGTGGACACACATTGAAACAAATTGACCACAATAGTCAAAGGGACTGAAAGTTCACCACAAATAATTATATGGGGATCCACTATAAAACATGTTCTAATAGACTGTATATCTAGAATCTATCACAAGAAGAAATTTAGATTGACCACAAGATAATTTAGCTGACCAAAAGTGGAGATACAATTGATCAGGACTTCCATTTGTTTGGTAGATATAATACTTTGAGAAAAATATCTTGTATCTTGGATTAAATTCCAAAATATTTAAAATAATTTTTTTTGAAATAAATCCAAAATCAATATAATTTCAACTACTTAGAGAATGTATTAAAAATATATCATGTATATATGTAGTTATCATATAAATAAATGAGAAATTAGTGATCATAAGATATTTTTTATATTGATAATAAAAATTATAGATTCTGAACTACCTCAAATGAAACCCCTGAGTTGTACATGTAGAGGCAATCCAAGAACTAATTTTATCAGTAAATTTGATTAATTTATTAATGTGATAGGACTCAAATGTCATGAATATGAAATATGGATCCACTAAAGTGAGAATTAAGATTATAATCATGTTTTAAAATGATGATAGTTCACTCTAATGAGGGGATAACATCTATGAAAAATCAATTACGATTGTATGATGCTTCTTTATTTCCTTTATCATGAGTAATAATGTCTCGTGCGACATAAAACAAATAAATTATTAGCTGAATTAAAGATACTCTACCTCCTTATGTGCTTATTTGATCTTCAAATGGGTGGTTATTTAAGTAGTAATATTTTTAAGAGATTATTTATACTTTTCACTTATGATTAAATGGTCAATTGATCAAAAATACAATATTATTATGTCACTTGTAGTCCTCATCCGGAATAATGTGTCCTAATTTATAACACGTCGAATTTTTTTGAAATATTATTTGAAAAAAAAATTAGATAATTTTCAAAACATGAAATATCAAGTTAACAATTGTTTATAAGAAACACTTAGTTTATATTTTATTATATTTAACATTTGTTTTAACTTATATTACATGCAACACTAAGTCTAAACAAAACGTGATATACTATTAAAATTTTATTATGTAGTTTGATAGTTATCACCAAGAAATTATAATTGAAGGTATGAATAGTACTAACTTTGTTATTAAAATATATTATTTACCAATGTATATAAAATGAATTAATTTATTACCAACTAATTAAAAATTATAATAAAAAATTCCTTACATGAAAGAAATATTTTTCCATAAAAATTTATTTATGTCCACAAATGTGTTTTATAGAAATAAATTAACAATATAATTGGTGAATTATTGTAATTATTTTTATATATATTATATTCAATAAAATGGTAAAAATTAAACTTATATGTTTTTAGACAACTAATAAGAATAAACTAAATTTTAGGATTAAAAATTGTATCATTCTACAAGGAAATGTCGTCACCTTTTACGCACATAAAATAATTTTTTTTCTAATATTTAAAATTAATAATTTCATTAAATAAAATTAATTTTTCAAATAAAAAGGCCAAAATTATTTTAGGTTGAATATATGTGAATTTCATGAAAATATAATTCTTTTTATGGATATTGAAAAAAAATGGTTTTAATAAGAATTTTCATTTCATTTAATGGTTTTAAAGAAATTAAAATTCTTTTAATAAGGATTTAAAAGTTATATATATTTTCAATTATATATCAATTAGTCAAATTTATTTCACTGGAGTTAATTTAAGATGAAATTTTTAGATAAATAATTGTAATCTTTTGAACAATTTGTTAATGAAAATTCAATTTCTCATTGCCTTAGTGGGATTAATTTTAAATTTAAATCTACCACTTATATGAATTGAATTTTAAAAAAAATTGATTATATATATAGAATAATAATAATTTATATTATCTAATATGTTAAAATTGATTTTTTCCCATAATTAATAGTGAATACAGTAAAAATTAATTACTGAGAGTAAGGTAATAATGGGATTAAGGGGTGTTAAACTAAGAAAGTAAGGGTAAAAATGATCATTAAACTTTTAAAATTCATATTTGTTGGAAATATTTAAATCTTATACCTCCCATATTTGAATATAAGATCATTTTTAATCATTTTCATGTGATATAATTTATTATATTGGGCTTTTTAGTGAAATATCTGGGTAATTTCAATGTGGGTTCCTTTCCTCCATTAATAAAAGGCCGCCACCACTCTTCAATTTTTCACACCTATAAAGAAATTTATTTTATAAAAAACCCTTACAAAATACATCCCCATCATCTTTATAAATTTTATAGTGATTCTTATCCTCCAAAAAGACCAAAATAAGGTCTTTAATAAGATATCCAAAGGAGGTGCTTTTAAGAGAAGGTAATTGTCTTCACTGAGGTCCTTATCATTATTTTTTTCCTTAAGAAAATTATGTATTAAAAATCCAAAACAATTACATAAATATATCTTATATAGTGGGATTTTTTCAATAACCTATATCAATATACTCTTATATCAAATTGAAAACAAAACATTCGATCATGTGTGCTGTGGACAACCGACTCATGAATCGATGTAGTTTTTATTCCATCACTCAATTTCATGGAGGGATATAATAATGGATTTAACATATTTATATGATATTTAAAAAATTAATAATCATATGTAATTATTATATTATATATACCTTCTTACATTCAATTATGTGGGGAATATGGTTGTGTCGCTCGTGTGTATAGAGAACTACCACCTTACGAAGAGATTTGATTCGTTTACGATTACACTTTACATGGAATTTGTTAAGATTAAATTTATTGAATACACATGATATATATGAAATCATAATTATTCTTCAATTTTAGTATATTATTTTTCTTTCTTTCTATCAATCTATTGAGAAAATGGAAATAATGTTCATGCGTACATACAACCTATCATCTCCATGAATGTTGTATTTTATTATGTATCTCTAGAATTTGTGGATTTATATAAATACATATATATTTAATATATATGATATTAATATCATTTTTAACAATATAAAGTTGATCTCTCCATTATAAAATTAAAAGGACCAAATATAACAAATCAAAACATATACGAAAAAACAAATTAGTTATTTCCCAAAAATGTGAATTTAACATGGAATTGTTTATAAACAGATAATGATAGTGTAAATACCGAGAAATTTCAAGGAATTTTTTTTCATAAATAATTTGAAATTTTATGAGTCTGTGGCTTTTAACGGCACCTGATTCCATGGCCCAGTGTGTCCGAAATCAATTTTTTATGTTTTGTTCGGGTACGTTCAGTAAACGTACGAGCGGGTTTTTCTATCTTTTGAAGCGGTGCTCGGATTTGAAATCCAAGGGCACCGATGAACTCACAGTGCCGATATTTGCTTAAGGGTACCTTTACCGCAGTTGCGTTTTTTGCGGGTTGAAAGTTAATTTTGGGGGTTTAATCGTAAACTAAATAAAATTGTGTGGTACGCAATTTTATTTTGTGAGTTGGTTATTTCCTCCCAAGTGTGGATGTTTGTGAGGCGGGTCCCACACAAGCCCCAACCTTCAACTCCCAATTAATTCCTTGTTGTTTCCTTTGACAACTCCTCATTAGTGGTGGAGCCTTCCCACCTCCCTCTTCCCATTAAATGTGCCAAATCTTATAATTAATGTCCGCTTTAATTAATTGAGACCTCTTTTGAATTAATTTATGAATTGCATAGAAATTCTATTAATTGGAAAGCCTCCTTATTTCTTTGCGTTGGCAAATCACTTCTGCGAAAAAGGGCTCTGGAGAATTAAAGAGAGGTGATCCTTCTCTGAAGAATAACACCATTCTTCAAATGAAGAACATTCTCGGCGAAGAACATGAAGGACTTCTTCTAATGACGCATCTTCCTCAGACGCACCTCGACATCAAGGAGCCTACGTCACCTACGACAACGACCCATCCTCCATTGTTAACGGGACGACACCATTCTTCCGCAATGCCCGACTACCGCGACACTCGTCTTCCACGGCTCGATGACGAATGACATAAAATATGAGGTAGGGGATTTTTATTTTTAATTAATGTGATTTATACCCTCGAGCATGGCGTTTAATTGTTAAATGATATTTGGAACCACTAATGCAGTGGGTACGGACTAACGAACAAGTTCGGACCCATCACTGTATTATTCTTGATGTGATGGATATTGGTGATGATGAAACGGGATTGAAACAGAGATTTGGAGACTTCACAATGATGTTCGGATCCCAAGACGACCGCAGGCACAGACTGAAGCAAAAAAGGACCACCGGAATGACTCTGGTGGCCCGCGGAAGACCGCGGCGGTGCGGGTCGCCGGCGCAGCATCGCCGGCAACCAGAGTTAGCGGCCGGCTTTGGTCGTCCGCATGGTGGCGGCGGTGCCCCAGCGCACCGCTGGCAGAAGCCCTCTGTGGCACTGTCCGCGGCGGCGAGGAGAGGATCCCGCGGTCGTGCGGGACCTGGGAGACCAGCATGGCACCACGTTCGCGGAACCGGGGGCTGCACCCCTGCTCGGCCAGCTAGTCGAGCCAACACCCCCCCCCCCGACTGGGCCGGGGTGGGTCACGCGTACCGGGCCGCGCCAGCCGGACCCAGACCCAGGTCGGGCCAACCCGGTTCGGGCCGACCCAGGGTGGGTTGTGCCGGGTTGGACCGGGCCCAGAACCCCCATTTCGGACCGTTTCTTGGTCTTTTTCCCATAACTTGAGCTACAAACCTCGGATCGACGTATCGTCAGTTGCGTAGGAATCCATGGATTGAGGCGGTATTTTCGGTATATTACACTCAAGGTTTCAGCAATGTTTGGGTATGGCCAGGTTGGTTTAACCAGAAACCAACCGGGCCCTTGGAGCGAAAACGATTATAAGTTAAGGATCGGACGTCTGATTGACGTGTCGTAAACTACGTTAAATTAATTTTGATGAGACGGTTCTTTTTTCATACTCCACTAGAGGTTTGGACATAGCTGGAGTACAGTCAGTTCGGTTTTATCTTAAAAACCAACAGGGCCCCTCAAACAGAAAAGCCAATAACTCTCAGACCGGGCGTCTGTTTGACGCACCGTCTGTCGCGTTGGGTTTCTTTTGATGAGACAAAACATTGAGATACATCAAATCTGTACTGCTTGATAGTTTATGTATCGACCCCCCTTGGACCAGTAGCGGGCCCTCCCGGAATCGAGCGTGCTGTGTGTGGAAACACTAGATTTGGTTGCGACTGCATCGACTACTGTACGGGAATCCTCTGTGGTTTTGATAGCGACGATTACTGTACTAGAATCCTCTCTGGGTTCGACGACGATGACTACTGTTCTTGTATCATGTGTGGGTCCGGCAGTATTGACCTCTGTACTTGTATCCTATGTGGGTCTGGCAGAGTAGTTGTTCTTGTATCCTGTGTGGGTTCGACAACTTAGCTGGAATTGTATCCTGTGTGGGTCCGACAGCTTAGATGAATCAGTAACTACATCTGATCATATCTATTGCTATACGAAAGATGTGTACCTGTGTGATCTGAGTCTTTACTTTCAATCATTATCAACGGTGTGATTGACTTCTTTCTTGTGTGGAGTGGTTTTTGTGTGGGCTAGAGAGTAGAAGATGAACTGGAATTGATGACCTAGGTATATGTATGGGCATATACATAAGTAGAATTGGTTGTTACTTCGTGATTGTATCTTTACTTTGTGGTTTATCCTTCGTGGATTCTGGGATACCTCCGGGGGTCTTGGGGTCCCTACTGAGTATCGTTATACTCACCCCTGCACGAGCAATGCCCACACTACATTGTGTAGGATGCAGATGAAGGACATTGATGATTGTGGTAGAGGCTTGTAGAGCTGGACGGTACCTGGAGGTGGAGCACTTGGTGTGACATACACGGAGCAGACGGACGGACACGTGGTGCTGGGAGAGACTATATGTACCCACCCTTCAGGTGGGATTTCCAGAGGACGACTCGGTGGTTGCTGCTTTACTTTACTGCTGTTGTACTTTCTTTTCAGTTGTACTGTACTATCAGTTGGGTTTGTATTCTGGACCATTTACCTTTCAGCATTTACTTTTGTTCTCAGTTTACTTAGTGCTTGCTTCATTTGTGTACTCTCTTGTTTTTTTTACTATCATAAAGGCAATACCTTCCCTTTTTATCAGGATTTACACCTTTGGTGCTATTCACCAGCCCCGAGCCTATGGAAGGTGGGCTTGGGGTAGTCACTGCACGGGCCCCGAGGACGGGTCGGGACAATTGGTTTCAGAGGAGTTGGTTCTACTGCAGAACTCTGGATGCTGATCTTTCCTTTCGGTGAAGAAATGGTATTATGAGTATTGAATGTGGTTTTCATTCCAGGGAGTCCAGTGATGGGGCGGCGGCTGACATATCCATACACCAGGACCCTGACCTCTGATTTCTGAATCAGTCCACGAAAACATTGTTTGTGTGTGTCTTTCCTTTCAAAAGTTTTCTTTGTGATTACTTTGTGTCAGCTCACCAGGTATATTGTTGATCATGGCGCACCTGTTTATTTTCAGGATGTCCCCACGAAGGAAGCCAGCTAGGGTTCCTAGTTACGTGCGAGATGGCAGCCCACCGAGCGACGAGGCCTCGGTGCAGGGCCCCATCATAGTGGAGGCACTAGCGGTTCCACTACCCGCTGAGCCACTAACGCTACCAGCCCCAGCAGCAGAGAGTGCACACTGCCTGAGTGCATTGCACGAGTTTCAGCGACAGAGGCCGCACAGGTTCCATGGAGAGACGGACCCTCAGGAAGCCGAGGATTGGCTGGAGGCCATCGTCAGAGTCTTCAAATTGGTAGGGACACCAGCCGACCTCATGGTAATCCTTTTCGTGAGTCTCCTCCATGCAGAAGCAGGTAGATGGTGGATCTTAATGCTCCTGGTTCACGACGAGGCATATCTACTTTGAACTGACTTCGAGAGTCTCTTCTGCTCGGAGTTTGTTCTAGCCACCCTCTGTGCGGTGAAAATCCAAGAGTTACTACATCTGTAGTAGGGAAGTATGACAGTAGCTCAGTACTCGGTGAGATTTACTGACCTCTCACGCTACTCCACAGATATGGTACGGGACCCGTTCTTCAGGGCACGGACCTTCGAGCCGGGACTGAGGCACAAGATCATGGCTCTGACGATTCCCCTCAGCATCCCGATGTAGGCAGGGGTGCTGGAGTGAGCCCTTTTAGTGGAGAGCATTCTCGCTAAGCAGCCACCAGCAACAAGACCCACTGTAGGGTGACATTTAGTGGAGTCTTCTATAGCCAGCAGTAGACAGATGTCGCAGTGGTCCAAGAAGACCAGTCCATCAGGTGGGAGACCTCAAGATATAGGTTTGTTTGTGTGGGGCACACGAAACAGAGCCAGCCTTATGAGGAGTAGACAGTGCTATGCATACGGCGGGCAGTTCCACATGGCTCATGACTGCCCGACCCGCCATGTAGATGAGCAACAGATCATGGAGGGACCTCCTAGGAGAAGGCATAGGCTCAACTGTAGTGGTCCATAGGGAGAAGGTGGACGAGGCAGAGGAGTTGTCCGAGCAGCGGGTGGTGGATGACATTTCAAGGCCCTACCACCACCACCCCCAGGAGGTCCACCCCGACCAAAGGGAGCTGGAGGATAGAGGTAGGCTCAGCTCCAGGCTGCGGAGGATTTTGACCACGGTGCACGTAATATGATTCGAGGTACTATCTATATCTACTCCATCCTTTCTCTAGTTCTTATAGACCAGGTGCGAGTCATTCATTCATTGCTGCTACCCTTGTTCGGAGCTCGAATATTCCCACAGAGTCGTTGGATCGATCCTTATGGCTAGGGACTCCTATGGGAGAAGAATCGACGATTTTTCACTCATTCCGGTAGTCTGACCTTACTCTAGGAGGCGAGAGCTTTGGTTAGGAATTTCTAGTAGTGGCATCGAGGCCTTACAACGTCATCTTGTGTATGGACTGTTTATCTACAGTCCATGCCTAGATCAACTGTATTAGTTGCAAAGTGCGGTGTGTCTTCACGGATGGGTCCAGGTTCACCTTCACCAGTGATAAGGGAGCCTTTGCATTGCAGGATGGACTTACATAGAGGAGAGGGCAGCCGATAACACATCAGTTTGCTAGTCTCATCCTAGGAGCGGTTGATGTGCGGAGTCTGAGTTTTCCTGTTGTGGTGGATCAGTATGCGGATGTTTTTCCTGACGACGTTCCAAGACTACCTCCTCGAAGAGAAGTAGACTTCTACATAGACATGTACCCCGAGACAACACTGATATCTACTCCAGTATATCGGATGGCTCCCGCCAAGATTCATGAGCTGCGAGTACATCTGGAGGACATGCAAGGGAAATGATTCATCTGACCCAGTGTTTCACCCTGGGCTTCACTGATTTTGTTCGCCAAGAAGGCGAATGGGAGCTTCCGGCTGTGTGTCAACTACTGTTGCCTAAATCAAGTGACAGTAAGGAACATGTACCCACTTCTAAGGATTGACGAACTCTTTGATCAGCTCAAGGAAGCACGATGGTTCTCGAAGATAGACCTTAGGTCAGGATATCTCCACCTCAGAGTTCGAGACAAGGATGTGCAGAAGACAGCCTTCAGGTGTCGGTATGCCCACTACGAGTTCTTGGTTATTCCTTTCGGCATGACCAAATCTCCAGCAGTGTTCATGAGTCTCATGAACAGGATCTATCTGCCTTACCTCGATCGTTTTGTCATAGTATTCATTGACGACATACTAATTTACTCAGTTACTGAGGAGGAGCACGCCTACCACTTGCGGGTTATACTGGACACACTTCGAGTGCACCAAATTTATGGTAAGCTCTCAAAGTTCCAGTTCTAGATTCGAGAGGTTCACGTTTTGGGTAACGTCGTCTTAGATGTGGGAGTTGCAGTGGATCCTATGAAGATCGATGCAGTACATGCTTGGGATCCACCCAGGAGCATGATAGAGTGCATAGTTTCCTAGGTCTGGCTGGGTACTATCGGATATCTGTGCCAGACTTCTCTAAAGTTGTAGCACCGCTTTCAGCTTTGACGAAGAAGTGGAAAACCTTTGTGTGGTCAGATAGATTCCAGTAGATCTTTAGAATCTGAGATATAGATTGACTAGTGCGACCATCTTGAGGCTACCAGAGGAGGGCATATGGAATGTAGTTTACTGCGACGCATCAGGGACTGGACTCAGGTGTGTCCTGATGCAGGACCGAGCATTTATCGCTTACGGTTCATGGCAGTTGAGGTAGCATGAGCAGAACTGCGCTACCCATAACTTGGAGTTAGCAGTAGTGGTCTTCACCCTGAAGATTTGGTGACACTATCGGATGGGCGAGCACTTTACAGTCTACTTTGACCACCAGAGTCTCAGGTACATTTTCTCACCGAAGGACCTGAACCTGAGACATCGGCATTGGCTCGAGTTCCTCCAAGACTATGACATTGAGATAGTCTATACTCCTTGGAAGGGGAACATTGTGGCTGATGCTCTCAGTAGAAGATCGGTCATTCAGCTACTTGGAGAGGCGATAGAGCAGTTAGCCTCTTTGTATATATCCTTTGTGGATAGAGATGTGGCAGCCTTTCTATAGTCTCTCATAGTCACTCATCCACTACTTCAGCGGGTCAGAGAGGCACAACGTGGGGAAATTGACTGTGAGACGCGACGTGATCAGATTTCCACATGGTAGGCGCCTGATGGATTTTCTGAAGGAGGAGAGCACGTCATCCTCTTCAAGGGAAGAACCATGGTACCAGTTGCACTATAAGAGGAAGTCCTGAGGGAGTTTCACACATCTCCTCTAGTGTTACATCCATGAGTGGTGAAGATGTACCAGGACCTCAGACGACAGCACTGGTGGCCGGGTATGAAGAAGGTTGTAGCAGAGTTCGTTTCACGATGCCTCACTTGTCAGCAAGTGAAGGCGGAGCACCAGGTACCAGTAGGCTTGGTACATGCCTTGGAGGTTCTAGAGTGGAAGTGGGACGGGATATCCATGGATTTAATGACAGGGATTCCACGTACATCCAGAGGGAAAGATTCTATCTAGGTGACCATAGACCGACTCACCATGTCGTCCCACTTCCTACAGATCAGAGAGCAGGGTTCAGTAGAGAGCTTGGGATGCCTCTACATTCATAAGATCATACGACTTCATGGTGTGCCATAGACTATCATCTCCGATCTAGATGCTCTCTTTACTTCCCGGCTTTGGAAGGGGTTACAGGAGGCTTTGGGGACGTAGCTATGTCTGAGCACCGCCTTCCATCCTCAGACGGATGGCCAGACGGAGAGGACCATTCAGACGCTCGAGGACATGCTCTGTGCATGTGTCCTTGACCTTGGTCACAGCTGGGAGGATCACCTACCCTTGTTGGATTTTGCGTACAACAACAGCTACCACTCCACCATCATGATGGCACCATACGAGGCATTGTACAGCCGACCTTGCAAATCACCTTTGTGCTGGACTGACCCAGGGGAGTCATCACTTGTTGGACCAAAGATGGTTCAGGCTACGACGAAGAAGGTACAGATCATCCAGGAGTGGATGAAGACTACACAAAGTAGATAGAAGTCCTATGCTGATAGGAGACGGAGACCACTATAGTTCGAGGATGGTGGCCACAGTTTCTTACGGGTCTCACCTCGATGTGGATTACAAAGATTTGGCTGAGGCGGTAAGTTATCTCCATGATTCATCGGACCTTTCCAGGTCCTCAGTGGAGTAATAAAGGTGGCTTACCTCCTGGCCCTTCCACCTCAATTACACTGGGTGCATGATGTCTTCCACGTATCTCAACTGAGGAGATACGTGCATGACCCGACCCACATCATCGATCACGGGGATCTAGACATCGATGAAGGGGCGACATTTGCGGAGGTACCGGTGGAGATCGAGGATCGATAGGAGAGGGTCCTTCATGGATGGTCGATTCCTCTGGTGGGCGTTTGCTGGCAGCACAGAAACCTTCAGGAGAGCACATGGGAGCAGAAGGCTCAGATGCATTCTTAGTACCCCTTTTTGTTTCCCTAGTGTATGTTTTAACTTTTCGGGGATGTAAAGCCCTGAGTTGGGAGTAATGTAAAGACCAAATAATTTCAAGGAAATTTTTTTTCTTAAATATTTTGAAATTTTATGAGTATGTGGCTTCTGAAGGAAACTGATTTCGAGGCCCGGTGTGCCTGGAATCAATTTTTGATATTTTGTTTGGGTACGTTCAGTAAATGTACGAGCGGGTTTTTCTATCTTTTTAAGCGGTGCATGAAATAGAAATATGAAGGAATCAATTAACTCACAGCGCCAGTATTTGCGTAAGGGGAACTTTATCGAAGTTGCGTTTTATGCGGGTCGAAATTTAATTTTGGGTGTTTAATCTTAATCTAAATAAAATTGTGTGGTACACAATTTTATTTTGTGAGTTGGTAATTTTTTCCCAAGTGTGGATGTTTGTGATGCGGGGCCCACATGAGCCCCAACCTTCAACTCCCCATTAATTCCCTATTGTTTCCTTTGACAACTCCTCATTAATGGTGGAGCCTTCCCACCTCTTTATTTCCATTAAATGTGCCAAATATTATAATTAATGTCAGCGTTACTTAATTGAGACCTATTTTGAATTAATTTTTGAATTGCATAGCAATTCTATTAATTGGAAATCCTCATTATTTCATTGAGTTGGAAAATCACTTGTGGGAAAAAGGGATCTGGAGAATTAAAGGGAGGCGATCCTTCTCTGATGAAGAACACCATTCTTCAAATGAAGAACATTCCCGGCGAAGAACGTGAAAGACTTCTTCCAACGACGCATATTCCTCAGACGCACCTCGATGTCAAGGAGCCTAAGTCGCCTATGATAATGACCCATACTCCATTTTTAATGGGATGGCACCATTCTTCGGTGACTTCCGACTACCACGATGCTCGTCTTCTGCGACTCGACGAAGAACGACGTCAACTACAAGGTAAGGGGATTTGTATATTTCATTTATGTGATTTATACCATCGAGAATGGATTTTAATTGTTAGATGATGTTTGGAACCACTAACGTGGTGGGTACGGACTAGAGAACAAGTCTGGACCCATATCTGTATTGTTCTTGATGCGCGGGATGTTGGCGATGACGAAACGGGACTGCAACAGCGATTTGGAGCCTTCACAGTGAAGTTCGGATCCTGAGATGACTGCAGGCGTAGGCGGAAGAAAAAAACGGACCACCAGAATGACTCTGGTGGCCTGAAAAAGACCGCAACAACGCGGGTCGCCGGTGCGGCTCCACCGGCAGAAGCCCGACATGTCATCGGCCGCGGCGGCGAGGAGAGTATCCCACGGCCACGCGGGATACGGGAGACCAATGGCCTCATCCTGGTGCCCCGTTCGCGGAACCAAGGGCCGCGCCCCCTGCTCGGCCAGCTGGCCGAGCCAGCACAACCGCCCAGCCGGGCCGGGACGTGCCCAGCTGGGTCGGACCCAGACCTGGGTGGGCCGACCTAGTTCGGGCCAACCAGGGTTGGGTTGGGCTAGGTCGGATCGGGCCCAGACCCCCCACTTCGGACCATTTTTTGGTTTTTCCCCATAACATGAGCTACGGACCTCCGATCGACGCTCCGTAAGTTGCGTAGGAATCCTTGGATTGAGACAGTCATCTAGGTATATTAAACGTGTGGTTTTGGTGAAGTTTGTGTATGACCGGGTTGGTTAGAACCAGAAACCAACCGGGCCCTTGGAGCGGAAATGCTTAAAACTTAAGGACTGGACGTCCGATTGACATGTCGTCAACTACATTGAATTAATTTTGATGCGACGGTTATCTTTGAATACTCCAATTGACGTTTGGATGTATCGGGAGTACGGTCGGGTTGGTTTGAGCTTAAAAACCAACCGGGCCCCTAGAATAGAAAATCCAATTACTCTCATACCGGGCGTCTGTTTGACGCACCATCTATCGCGTTGTGTTTCTTTTGACAAGATGGAACTTTGGGATACATCAACTCTAGACTTAGTGATAGTTGATGTATCAACCCCCCTTGATCGAGGATCGGACCCTCCTGAAATCGATCGTGATGTGGGCGGGAACCCTAGAGCTGGCTGCGACTGCATCGATTACTGTATGGGAATCCTCCGTGGGTTCGACAGTGACGACTACCATACTAGAATCCTCCATGGGTTTGATGGGGATGACTACTATTCTTGTATCATATGTGGGTCTGGCAGTATTGACCTCTGTACTTGTATCTTGTGTGGGTCCGGCATAGTAGCTGGTCTTGTATGCTGTGTGGGTCTGACAGCTTAGCTGGACTTGTATCCTATGTTGGTCTGAGAGCTTAGATGAATCCGTGACTACATCTGATCATATATATTGCTATATAAAAGATGTGTACCTATTTCAGCTAAGTCTTGACTTTCAATCATTATCAACGGTGTTATTGACTTCTTTCATGTGTGGACTGGGTTGTGCTTGGGCTCGAGAGTAGAAGCCGAACTGGAATAGATGACTTAGGTATATGTATGGGCATATACCTAAGTAGGGTGGGTTGTTACTTTGAGATTGTATATTTCCTTTTTGGTCTATCCTTCTTGGATTATGGGAGACATTCGGGGGTCTCGGGAATGCCCGAACTATATTGTGTTGGATGCAGACGACGGACAACGCTGATCATTGTAGAGGATTGTAGAGTTGGACGGTACCCGGAGGTGGAGCACTTGGTGTGACGTACACGGAGCAGACGGATGGACTCATGGTGCTGGGAGAGACTATATGTACACACCATTCAGGTAGGATTCTGGAGGACGACTCGGTGGTTGCTGCTTTACTTTACTGTTGTTGTACTTTCTTTTCAGTTGTACTGTACTATCAGTTGGGTTTGTATTCTAGCCCATTTACCTTTTAGCATTTACTTTTTTACTCAGTTTACTTAGTTCTTGCTTCATTTGTGTACTCGTTTGTTTTTCTTACTATCATAAAGGTAATTCCTGCCCTTTTTATCGGGATTTATGCCTTTGGTGCTTGTCGTCAGCCCCTGGCCTATGGAAGGTGGGCTTTGGGTAGTAATGGGACGAGCCACGAGGATGGGTCGTGACATATTGGTCATAAAATATCAAATATATAATTACATATATAATTCTGGTCCATTAATATATTAAAAATAAAGATATATTTATTATAAGGGATTTTTAAATTTTTATGAAGGAAGTCGCGACTTTTGGTAATGTATTTATGTCTCACCTTTTTACTTCTATGAGACACATACAGTGTTCACCTATTTTTCCATTTATGTGGGGAATATAAAACCCATTAAAGTATTTAATTAATCATATACTGAAAATTAATGGGATTTAAATATATATTTGAGTGTTTATTTTTATTGAGTTTTATGGTTTAAAAGTTACCAAAACAGAAATAAATTTTCATTATAATTTTCCTTCTATGAGACATTTGTTATGTTATCCACCAATAATCATTTATCAGGCATATATAAAGACCCTTTCACGTTAAATATAGTTGATTTAGTACTTATAATGATTTTTTTATTCTTTAATGGGGATTATGATTCAATGTTACCTACATGGTAATGGTTTTATAGTAAAATGTCATTGTGTATTAGGAATGTCTATATTTATGCTTTCGATGATGAAATTTCATCATCCATCTCTAAATAAATTTATTAATTTTCTTATCCAATAGATACTTCATCTGAAAAAAAAATTCTTATAATTTTCCTCACTTTATGTACTTAATATTCTAATATAATTTTTCAAATAGAATTTTATTAATGTAAACTGACATTACTTATCTCTTTGTTTGAAAACCATATTACTTCCATATCTATATTTTTTAACATGTTTTGTAAAATGATTAAACATTATCAAAAAAAATTATTTAAAAAATCAATACCCATATTTCAACTTTTTGAAAATTGTTGTAAAAGGCATCTTTATGTCATTTTCCAAAGTAAAACCCATTTTAATTTTACCATAAATGTGAAAGAAAACATTATTTTAACCCAAACGAAAAGAAAAACATTTTCTGCTATCAAGACCAATAAATTATTTGATTAATCATTTATAATTATCTAAGGTCACTTTCAATGAAATGTATTTTGAAAATGATTTATGATTTAAATAGGATTTAAATAATCGAAAAATATTGTTTACTGAATAAATGTTGCATGTGATTTTTCTTTCAAAATACTTTTCCAAATTTAGGAAATATCTATATATGAAAGGTTTTTGTCTCTACATTTGTTTTAAGAGGATTATTTTTGGTAAACCACTATAAAATAGGATGAGGAAATTTTAGTGACATCCTAAAGGAAATTTCTAAGAATATTTCTAGGGATATTTCTGAGGATAACTCTAAGGAAAAGTTAAAGTATAGAAAAGTTTCTCGAATATTTATAGTGGATAGATTGAGTGGTTTACATGAAATTACATCCTTTTTTGGATTCTACAAGAGGGAATGCCTCTAGAACAGTGCTTATTAGGGTTAATTACATAGAAAAGTGAATATTGAGCTTTAATAGATCTCTACCAGATGTATGACAATAGGCCTTGATACATAGTAGGTTTGACGCTATTATGTGATATTCTTCTAGAAATTAAAAAGCTCTTTAAAATTCATAATAAATAATTTTTATACATGATAAAAATGAAGAAACTTTTTAAAAACTATTGTTTCAAGTATTTAAATGAATGTTTCTATATTTATACATCCTATAAGTTATTCTTAATGATTATGTGGTTTTACACTATGAATATTGTTGCCCAAAAAATGATTTTTATTTTAGTAAATGGTGGGAACTAGAAAGAACTTGGTTTATTTTTTAGTGTGATAGAAAGTGTGTTGAGGAGAAACCAAATGGGTTGGTGACTGAGCGAAGAATATTGTGATTAATCCTAATCAGTTTTCATGATTTATGATTAAGAAAATCACCTTAACCAACTCTTAGACTCTAGAATTAAGTGAATGATAGATTTTAATTATAGTTCAAGTGGTGGATACCATGGATGTAAGAAGATTAAATTATATATATATCAAGAATGTTTGAATAATTAACCTTGTGAATGTTACAGATGAATGAGAATATGTTGTGAATGTATAAAAGTGGGACATAATGAAATTAACTTTTAAAGAAAAAGGAAAAGTTAAATTAAATAAATTTATAGTAATATTTAAATCCCTAAATTATTGTCAATGGAAAAATGATTTAAATGGGGAATGTATTCGAATTATAAAAATAAATGTCCTTAAGGGAAATCCCATAATGAAAACCAGAAAGGTTTTATGAGAAATGGTTATATTATGGATGATAAAGATACTAAATATGATATATTAAAGGTATGAGACATTCTAATATAATTTTCTATATTAAATTTTTTAACATGATTAAATTAAGGTTTATGAATGTTAATAAATAATCCATATTTCATATTGTATGAAAGGGGTATTAAGTTATATGATGATGATGCCTAGCTAATAGTTTAGAAATTAATTTGAAGGATTAAACTATTTCTGTATTAGAGTTTATGAATTATAAAATATATTAGTATTTTTCGTTTTTTGGTTTTTGTTACAGATTTTATGAAAAACACGTGATTATGGTAAGATATTCCATAGCATGTTCTTGATGTAATGATAATGATGTTGGTAAGTTGATTTTGGAAATTTAGTGACCGTATTTCTAATGTTTTGGAATTTAAATTTTCTGAAGGGTTATAAGGTTAAACATTTTTGAAGTGGTTTCTGTTGAACATTGGATAAGGTTTAAGAGATTAATGTGTTAGTCTACCATATAAATATTAATTTATATTGGATAACTCATGCTAACAATTTTATTATAACTAGATATAGAAGGAATAACTTATCATTATATTAGGTATCTTGTGATTTGCTACTTCTGTAGAAAAAAAATCATTTTAATTTCTAGGAGTAAGAGCTTAAGTGTAAATTCATCAAATCACAAATAAAGGATGAAACTGTTCTTAAGATACAAAGGAGATCTAATCCCTATGTATATATGTCCCTTTGAAATTATTGATCATATAAGGATGGTATCCTATTGAATGAAACTTTTTCTGAACCTCTCTCAAGTTCAATATTTTCTCCATGTATCACACATATGAGTTTACATACCAGATATATCACATGTACTGAACATCAATGTCTTACTATTAGGGTATGAAATTTATTAGGAGGGAAAACTATTAGAGATTATGGATAAAATAGAGAATATTCTGTGAAAAAATACCACTCACCTGGTCATTTCTTTGTAGAAAACCCAGTCATCTTTAGGAATCTATCTAGGAAAATTATAAAGTAATTAGGTAGAAATATATACATTCATTGGTACCAAAGTGATGAATTTCAAGGGAGAAATTCAATTTAGGGGGTAGAATGTAACACTTACAGACTGTGAAAAAACAAATTTCAAATAAACATTGGCTTTTTATATTTTATTTTAAAAAAATACCATCTTTGTCTTGTGTAACATGAAACACTTAGTTTATATTTCTTTACATGGAACACCATCATTATCTTGCATCACACATAGTACTGATTTTAAATGAAACAAGACATACTATTAAAATGGTATTATATAACATTATAGTTAGGACCTATCCATTTTAATGGAATATATGAATTGGATTACATAAATCATGAAAATATATGGTTTAAAAATGTACACAATATGGATTATTTTACTTTCAACTAATTAGAAAAGAAAATAAGAACCATTTGAAAATAAATGATTTTTTGAAAAACTATTTATATATACACGATTTTATTTTTAAAATAATAAATTTTAAAAAACATTTTGATATTTATTTCAATTAAATTTATATATTTTATATTTAATAAAAATCTTATAATTCATCATTTATGTTTTTTTACAAGTGATATGAATAAATCCAATTTTATGCTTAAAAAATGTATCATTCAAAAATGTATTTTTTATCCTTTTTTGAAATTAGAATAAAAATAATTTATGAAAATTTTATAATTTTTATAATTTTTATTTGATAAAATAAAAATAAATTTTAAAATTAGAATATTTTAAATTAACATAGAGTGATTTTTGATAATCTTCCAAAAAGTTTAACTTTTTTGTGAGTAGTGAAAAATACGTTTTTTGTTACGAAGTATCATTAATGTTAATGATTTTAAACACATATAAATTTTTTTAAGATATTAATAAAAATAAAATGTGATCAATTATATAAGTGTTACTCTAATTTAATTCATTATAATCACTTTTAAATTTAATTTTCATATAAAAACTTTGTAAATGTTTTTACATTTTCCCTTGGAAAACCATCTTTTTCATTGTATTTTTGGGATTAACGTTAGAATAAATTTTTCCTACTATATCATTTAAATATGGAAAATGCACTCCATATTTTGAATCATAATAATTTATATTACCAAATAATTTCAACTTAATTTTTTACCATAATGAATAGTTAAAATATTAAAAATTAATTACAATGGTTAAAGAAAAAATGGGTTAAACAGAGGGGTGGGGTAAACTAAGAAGATAATGGTTAAAATGAATTCAAAACATATGAATCTTCTATTATATAGTAATATCTAAACATAAAAAATTCTATCTTATAATATAGGGTTATTTGGAATCTTTTTAAATTTTAATGACTTTTTCATATTGGATTATTTTGGGAAATTTCCATTTAGTTTCCAAGTGTGTCTATTTTCCCATATTTATAAATTTCCACCTAAACCCTAAACATCATGAAACCTATAAATCCATCTATTTTAGAAAAAAAATCAAAAAACTATCTTAAACATACTTAAAAATTTTATAGCCCTTATGGTCCTCCCAATAGTCCAACATTATAGTCCTTAATAAGAGATCCAAAGGTGGTTCTTCTATGTGAAGGGAATTTTTTCTACTAAGATCTTTATTTTAATTTCTTCTTTTACATCATTAATTTATTCTTAAAAATTAAATAATTATAAAACCATTATCTCTTACATACTTATATTTTATTTTCTTAATGTGGTAACCCATATCAATCTCCACATCCATCAAATAGAGAATGAAACAATCGAACATGTGTACAACGGACTACCGCCTCAAGAACTAATGTATTTTGTTTTACATATAAAAATTTCCAGGATCTATATAATGATATATTTAAAATTTTAATATGATATTTAAGATATAAATATACTTTTGTATTATTATATCACATATACCTTCTTACTTTCCATTCTGTTGGAGAAATGATAACGTCACTTGTGCGTATGGAGGACTACCACCTCATTAATCGATGTGATTCATTTTCATTAAATATTTACATGGAAGGTATTATGGTAAAATACATCAAATATAATAGTTATATATGAAATAATAATTATTCTAAAATGGTAATATATTATTTACCTTTCTTTCTTTTAATCTGTTGATAAAATAGAAACAACGTTCATGCATTTGTATAACCTACCGTCTCCACGAATGTGGTATTTATTTTTCTATATATAGATCATTTGGGTATCAATAAATACATATATAATTAATATTTATAATATTTATAAAATTTTTAAATTATTAATATATTTAAACCATGATCAATGTTTGAGGACCAAAAATAACCAATCAAAGCATACAATAAAAAATCATTGATTGCTCGAAATGTTAACATACAATGGAATTTTTAATAATCACATGTTGATAGGTAATTTGAAAATCATATATGGTATGAAATATCTGTGTGTGTGTGTGAGTGAGTGTTTTTTTATATAACAGATTTATAATAAAAGTATATTTATTATACAAGATTTATGAACATGTATGAAGGATTTCAAGACTTAAGTTATGTGATTTCTCTTTTACAGTTATGTTATGTGATACACCTGACATATTCACTACCTATTTATTATATATGGTGTATATAATTAAAATAATGGTATTTAATTAATATTATAATGGAAATTATTTTTTTAAAATTAATTTTATGATTTATCTTTCATGGGGTTTACATTTAAAAATTTACCAAAGCGGTAATGTATTTTTTCTCAAATTTTCATCTTCAATACATATGTTATGTTATATACCTATATTTTATTATTTGGTGTATATACTTATGATTTATATGTAATATCATAGATTTAATTATTTTAATGATATTTTATTTTTCAATTAAATATATTATTTAGTGGGTTTTATGATTCAATTTTACCGATCTGGTGATGGTTTTATGGTAAAATCTCAACATTTTTCAAAATATTCTATGTTTATGCTTGTGATAATGAAATATTATTACAAATATCTCCAGAAACTAATTAATTTTATTCACCTATATTTATTTCAATAGTATACATGTTTTTATTTCATTTTTTTCTCTTTATATTCTCAATATAAAATTAAAATATTTTCAAAGAAAAATGACTTTATTTATCCCTTCGATCGAAAATTATTTTCCTTCTATATCCATGATTTTAATATAAATATCAATGTAATAAATAAAAATTAAACATTGTAAAAAGGATTCATTTAATAAATTCTTACCCAATTTTATACTTTAAAAAAATAAAAATGAATCTTCATTTCATTTTCAAAATCAATGCTAGTTTGTATTTTACAAAAGATATGGATGAATTATTTGGTTTAACCAATAAAGTATGAATTATTTTTTCTATATTCATGATATAACTATGTATTATATATTACATTATATCATTCTATGGTTATTTTAAAAAAAATATTTTGCACAAGTGGATTTTTTAAAAATAATTCAAAGTGGAAAGGCTATTTTCTCCAACAAACCTTTAGTGTGATTTTTCATTCAAAATAATCGTCCATATAAGCTGAAATAATTTTAAGTTACATATTAATTAATAGGTACATGATATAATGATCACATTATTATTCATTCCTTTAATGTTTTAATTTTATTATGAAAAATGTTCATCAAAAAAATATTGTATCCATGGGTTCATCTATGATGAAATGATAAAATAATTAAGAAACTTGTTTCTTTTCTATGGTTTATTATTTGATGATATGTTATTTGAAACCCATTTTTTTCATGGGGTTTAATATGATGAATATTATATGATCTTATGGAACAATAATGTATTGATTATTTTAATGGTTGGACCAATATCTTCTCGTAATGCATTAGGTAATGATTAATATTATTTGATCTCAAAAGGTACATGAGAGGTTATCCCCAGACCGAAGATGGTACATAGGTGATTATCCCAAGCCTCATAGGTTATTAGTTTCATGGAATATATGATGTAAATAGGATTTGGTAGGCCTGTCTGTATTCCACAATTCAATTTCTTAAGCTTATGTTATGCCCCCATGACCTCTGTTCTTTTATTCCTTTATGATTAAATTATTATGAACTACAAAGGTTTATTCAATGTGTCAAGATTATTATCATTATTATTTATATTATGGTTTTAAAATGTTAAACTAATGATTACATTCCATTATGATCATTTCATTCTCTTTTGATCATTGATATCTCAACCCCATACGATTACTAAGAATCAGAGATCACCCATTCTTATGTTTCCTTTCCCTATTTAATAAAGAATGCTTTTATATAGTCTATGTTTTTAAAGCATCATAAAAGAGAATATATTTATAGTATAAGTTTAAGATAATCCAAAAAAATAATAATTTTTTATTACAATCCAAAAATATTAACAATAATAGTTATTAGTTTTCTGTTTGTGTAAGGTATTTAATATTCATCCAAAATAAATAACATATATGTATTAGAATCTTAGGTCTCTACATGGTTCTTCCTAATCATATAATCAACCACCTTTAAAACATGTATAGGTTTTTAATGAATTTGTTTCATGATCCATTATCAAATATAATTATATCATATGGTTTATGGTCAACTCATTCTATTTGAATATACATTTTTCATTAACTATATTAGTAGAAATATATCACTTTTCACCATTGAAAAAAGGCCAGAGTGACACTAATGAAAATATTACTAATGAGAACACTAAACAATGAATTGGGTAATTTTAATCATGAATCCATAGTTTATATAAAGGATATTATACCGCTAACTAATTTAGAGGAGGTCATTCCCCAATCCCATTATTGAAAAATCAATTTATATTTTAAATCCATCTCCACTACATTATAGTGTGAGTACCATTTTAGTAACTGATATTCTCTTGATATCCTTATAATTTTCATCACTTTGATCTATATAGAGTCACTTTAATATATTTCAAGTTAACCTAGTTAGTGGATTTTAAATTCATGATAATTTAATCACAAAGACTCAACAATATCCATTGAATCAATGAAAATTGACAATATTCATTGAAATTGTTAGTAAAGAATAGTATTCAGTAAACTATATCTTTAAATGACTCATTGATAATCCATAACAGGTGATTATGGAATAACAACTTAGTTACACCACATGATTTTATAAAATCACTTTGTTAGATTGTGTTTACAACCCATAATATAGGGTTTAAATTAATATAGAAAAATTAATATTTTATGATTGTTATGACATATTAATTGAATTAGTGGGTGTGAATATATATAACCAAATTATGAAATATAAATAATTTTCACTCTATAAAAATTTATTAATTAATTATAAGGAATAATGCACTCAATTTTTTGAAAATTAATCTTAATCATCAGAAATCCATTCCCTTAAAAAATGGGGTTTTTTGATTTATCTCAGAAAATCTTATAATTAATTTTTTGGAAATTTATAAATATTATATTATTAAAAGTATACCATTTTTGGAAAAATAATATTCAAATGAGCTTATGGTAAATTATTTGGTTTTTAAGACAAAGATTTATTTTGTAATGAATGGTGAAAATACTGATTTTTATTGGAAACGTTATTTTTTCAAGCTTATAAAATGGAACATTTAGTTTTAAATGGATTTAAAGTAAAGTTATTTCACTTAAGTTGTGTATAATCAAATTTTATTTATTGGAATCCATTTTTATGTTAAAATTTTTAAAAAATAGTTTTATACTTAAAAATGGATTTTTTTTAATAATTGTTTCCCATTTCATTTTTTGTTTTACCATAAATTAATTTCATCCAAATCTAGAAATTAAATATTGAAAAATGGGTTCTAAATTTTCAATAATGATGTCCAAATTTTGTAAATAGTACCCTTTTATTTTTTCCAACATGAATAGTAACCATAATAATATTATTATCACAGTAAAGGTCAAATGGATTTATAAATGTTAAAACTAATGTGATAATACATTAAATTCTTTCAGGAACATTAAATTATTTCATTAAATTAGTATATTTATTACATAACCATTAGAACCCCAAAAAATAAAACCTTTTTCATTTAACTCTAAATTTTACCATTATAATACTTAAGAAAATGATGAAGTCAAAAAATTTACTATACTTTTTTTAATGTCTATAATATTTTTTGATAGTGATAAAAAAATATCTTTTTCTATTCACCTTTAATTTTAATTTTCAGATACTTTTTATCATAGTAATTTATTTTTAATTTTTATTGATGAAGTAATTATCTTAAATGCTTGTCCAACACTATTATAATTCTTTTGAAAGTAGTAGAAAAATCAATTAAATGCTTATAAAAATAGAAAATGTAATTTTTCATTACTGATTTATAGTGTTACATGAATGTTATAGATAAATTTAAAATATTATAGATATTTGAATTCATTATATTTTAATTCATTTTATTTAGTGTTGTTTTCAATGTGAAATTAAATAAAGTAATATAAAAATGATATTAATGATATTTTATAAGAAAAATTATTACATTATTTGAAAATAATAAAAAAAACATTAAAGAAGAACGTTATGAAGATAAATTTTTACAAAATATCATATCTTGGACATTTATGAGATGATTTTTAACTTATATGTTAAATTACAACCCTTTATGTTGAAGAAATCATTATCGTAGTTAATGTTGAAATTGGATAGTGATGGGTTCAGTCATAAACGTTAAGTATTAAAATGACACCAAAAACTATCTAAATGCTATTGGATGATGAGATTTCAAACATATCCTCATTCCTTTCGAACTCAATGTTATTTTTTCGCATTACACAAGATAAGGAATGAATTTATATTTTAATCATTTAAGTAATTCCCAATGTGTTCATTACCTCCCTTATTTAAGGAAATAACTTCTATATTTTCTTTACACCATATTGATCTATCACTAAAAAAAGAACTAGTTAGAGGTGTTATATTAGTAGTGTTTTTATTAACCACCGCCAAATAAATTCAGTTTAAAAAAATTAATATAAAAACGGTTTAGTCAAACCTCCAATATTTTTTTGTTTTATGATTTATCTGTGGTTTCCTTTAAACCATTGTGAAAGGTTCTTGAAAAACAGTACCTCCTCCCCCTCCATTGTTCCCTCTATGCATCCTCAACCCATATCCTACCCCTCTCTGGACTTACTCCTCTCCCCTCCCCCATGAAACCTTGACCCCATGACCCCCCCGCACCCCTCCCCCACCCCACTCCATCCTCCCACTCATAATAGGTGATACAGAATCCCCACCCCACCTCACCTCCGATCTCCTTTATCTGTACTCATACGAGACACTAACCTGGGACCCCCCCCCCCCATAACCTCCCTTTTACTTGTGGTGACACAATACTACCCCCCTCTGAAATCCCTCTACCCAGTGGAACTTCTCCCCGATGGTAACGCAGACCCCCCCCCCCCCCCGGACCTCCCTCTCCTAGGCTTGGTTCCCCTCCTCTTTTCCTCTTAAGAATTATTTGGCCTTCGTGGTGATATAGTGTCTCACTTTGTGGAAGAAGTAGACCAGATGTTGGTTTTATATATGGAATAGTTCATTAAATTAATAAAACCTAATTTTATTCCCCTTTAAATATTTTTTATATTCCTAATGAAATTATTATATTTGTAGATAAATCTATTTTAATGGGAAACCATGTTTCACTTGTTTTCTATTAGAATGTGAAGGTTTTTTATATGAAAACATGTATTTTAAATTAATTTTTCAACTGCCACTCACACCTAACATTTGATAAAATAGTATAATGTATTTTATAATGTGAACTCAATACATTAAAAGTTATTTTGGAATTAAAATAATTTTTTATGGAAGCTCTTGAATTCCAAGGGTGTGCATGTATTTTTAATAAACATTGTTGGGTTACCTTTAATATAGTGACTATATGATGATTGAGAATCTCAATGTTTATTTGACTTTATGGTTAGAAAATTTCATAATTATTCATAACATTTAACCATAGACCATTACCCTTGATATATTTTTTAAATTGATATGCTATGGAATATTTATTTCCCATAGGGTGTGTTCGTATTGATTATCATTCACAATGAAATATGAGGGGATTTTTCTAAATGGGTTTCTATATTTGGGGTGAGCTTATATTTTTAATGGTTAACTATATTCTTGTGTGATAATTTATATTATGAATCTATTTTATAATGTGGAAAGTGATGGATATTTTTCAGGTAATATAGGTGTACATATAAAATGACCATAAATGGTAGAATGATGTATAAGTACATATAACAACCAAAAAAATTTATGATTATCAGTTTTATCCTTACAATAGTGTGTGGTATCCAAAAAATATATAGTTTTCAATAATATATTTAATGGGGTTTTCTTGGTCTTCGTAAAACCATGGTAAATGTTTCAGACATTGATCAGTGTGAAGACTTTTCAATGGAATGAAACAGCCTTAGTTAAAATATTAGGGTAGAATACACCATTATATTTTTCTCCCATAAAAAAATTTACCTATATATAAAATATGAAAAATTGATACATATTTATCATCTTTAATGTATAGTTTTTTCCCACACATCGAAAATTAAAAATTAATTGTTTCAAGAATGTATCTGACTTGGAAAACCTTTCTCTTGAGTCTAATTCTAATCCGTATATATTCTTCGTTAATTTTGATCATACCTATTTGAATAAACATTTATATATTTATAATTCAATGTAGAGTGAGAATAAAATCCAATACCTATGGTTAAAATTTATAATAATTTACATTGAAACACGCCCCTGTATGCCAAGGTATTGAAAGAATTTTTATATTATGAAATTTCAAACCGATCAGTGGATGGTAGAATACAATTTTTGTTCCATGATTGTAAATTAAATTGATAGTTGAATAGAGACGAAGTATATGAGAATTTGATATTGAAATAGTTTCCTTCATGATATGTATGTTAGATTTGGAATGTTGAATTAAATGTTATCGAATGTCAAAATAATGAAAATACGGCTAATGAATTACAATGTTACCCAGAAGAGGATAATTCAGTTTGAATTTTATTAAAGGAATCATTTGGTTTTACGTAATACAATGGATAATATTTTAATAGACCAAAATAAACTTAATTTGATACTGATCTGGTTAATATTTCTCAGAACATCAGTGACAAAAAAAAATTCTTGTGAATTTGTTGAAAACATACAATAAAAATAGTATGAGGGGTGTGCCAAGTATTCGAAATTGTATTTTTTATTGAAGTTTTATCTTATCAATTGTCCTTGTGGAATTAATGACAATGAAAGATCCCGGATTTTATTCTTTCTTCGTAAAGAATTTAGTGGATCTAAGATCCCTTGATCTTTCTATGAGATGAGGAAATTCATCAAAAAACCTGGACTTGATTATAAAAAGTTACATGTAACGCCTAGATTTTTTATGAAATGTTTTCTCTAAATAATTTTAATTCTTAAATAGCTTTAATTTCACAAAATCATGAGTTTAAATGAACTGTTGTATTACCTAAGTATAAAATGACCAATTTAACCTAGACTTTATGCTAGTAAAAATAAATATTACTAACTTATGAAAATGTATGGTGAAGTCATTCACTAATAATTATTTATGAAAAATATAATTCAATCATATTTTTTTATTTTTTTATTTAGTGAATTACTATTATTAAAAGAAATTAATTAAATATATATTTTATATAATTAATAAAAAAACATTTATATTCATCCAATATATATTTTTGTCATAGGGTACGAATAAACCCAATTTGATGTATACAAACCTATATTTTTCATAACTGTACTTTTCCGCATTTTAAAGGAAACCCACTTTTAAATTAAGATTTTGAAACATTAATAATTTTTTTATGAAAACATAAAAATGTTCTTGGGAAGTATGATATAAAAATTTACTTTGAATTTTTTTTAATATTTTTCTAAATACTTTCAAATTTTGATGCATAG
The DNA here is from genome assembly GCA_963277665.1 of Viscum album. NCBI lineage: Eukaryota > Viridiplantae > Streptophyta > Magnoliopsida > Santalales > Viscaceae > Viscum > Viscum album. Next base: position 854,980,371 of record OY728160.1, read on the forward strand.
TAAAAGTACCTAAATTTTAAATTGAAAACAACTTTTTTCATCAAAATAATTTTAATGTTTTAATTATAAAATATAATGGTTTTAAAGTATAAATAGAATATATTTGTTACATTAATTATAATGTATTTCATTATTATTTATTTTACAAAGAATTCAGATGTTAAAACATTTCAATATTTTTCATTAGTTTAACTTTTAAAACTAGTTATCTCTTTCTGACAATGGGATTAATTTTAAATTCATTACTGCAACTTCTATTTTTGAATTTTTAAAAATGGATTCTATATTTCAAATAATTTGTTCCAAATTATTTAAATAACTTTATTTTTTTTGGGTATTATGAAAAGTGAGTTCGATGTTTTTTATTAGTATAGTAAAGGAGTATATCGGGTAATTAAGGGTAAGAATATTATTATAAAGTTACCCAAACACTTGTATTAATATCATTGGATGAGTTTGTTTTGATCTAAATGATTCTTTGGTCTAGATGGTGTCCTTCGGAAGCAATTTGTATAAGATTATGAAATTTAATTTTTTTATTTAAAGAAAAATAAAATATATCTTACTCAAATTTTAATAACTATATAATTTTTTATAGAAGTTTATACAAAAGATAAATTCAATTATGAATACAAATTTTAAATTCAAATTTTTTCTATATCATGATAATTTATTTTTAATTTTTAGGAAATAAATAATTACCTTAAAGACTTATACTTTGATTATGTAAAAATTAATTAATTGATGAGAAATCAATAAAACAATTTTTATTAAAATACTAATAACCATGAAAAGACAGAAACATGTGAAAAAATATAATTGGTCAAGTATATATAGACTATAAACATCCATGGGTCGAGTTACTAGCCATTTGGAGCCTTATAGAAGATATTGTGAAACTTATATTATTTAATTAAAAGTGATATTAAAGTTTTAAGACTCATAATTTAATAAGTATAACATTTTAAATATTAGATTTTACTGAAGTTAAATTCCACTCAAAATATTCTTTAGAAATATATTAGATTTATATTCATCATTGTATTTCATTTTTAATTTTTATTCGACAAAAAATTATATTAAATAATTACACAATATTAATGTCGTAATTATTTTACTAAAAGATATAAAAAATAAATTTGATTAAAAATACTAAAATAAATATAATTTTTGATAATTAATTTGCATAAATAGTTTTATAGATTAACTTTACCACTATGTAATATAACAAAATATTTTGTTTGATGTTAAATTGTTATCTTAACATTTTAAAAATTTAGTGAATTCAATAGTGTCAAAACTGACACCATTGATTGTTTAACAAATTAATGTTTTATTAATTTATTTAAAATTCATAAAACAATTTTAAAAATTATATTATAATTATTATATGGTCTAACATTTTATAATTTATTTATTTATTCAATAATTTACATAGAATTAGTAAATATTTCACCCTTTAATATTGAAATATTTGTTACCCTAGTTAAAAATTAAATAGAATAACTCAGTGTTAATTAAAATGATAAGGTTTAAATTGATAGGAAACATGTCTAAAATCTATTTTTTGATGATATTAAAGCCTTAAATCATCTTTTATTCATAATTGGTAAAGGTTTAGGTTTTTTATGGTGTTTTATTTTATTATAAATTAATTTTTTTTGGAGATCCTAAGAGTGCCCCTCACCACAATTATAAAAGGCTACCTCCTCCCTCACCTCTTTACATCACTTTGAGCCTTAAATCTCTACCATAACCTTAAATTTTCCATTATCAACTTCCATAGTTATATTATATAGGTTTTTTTCTTCTTCAAATTCCATCTCTAGTGCTCTAAGAGGATATTTAGAGGAAGCACACCAAAGAAGAGGTAATCTCCTCCAATGATTCTTTCAAACTTCTTTCTTCTTCTACTTACTATTCATGAGTTTTTCGTTATAAATTAATAACTACAGTATCACTTATATACTGATAAGTTATTATGATTATGAAAAAACAATATTCCACTTTCTATCTATCCTATGAAAAATGAAATCACTACATGTGTGTAAGTACGGTTTACCATCTCCACATTGTGATGTAATCTTTTTTTCATCACCACCTTACTTGTATTGGTATATTGATGAAAATAATAACTATATAAGATTATTATAACATGATATTGATTTTAAAATATTATATACCATTCAATTCAATACCATTCAACAATTATGGTAATGATATTGTCGCTCGTGTGTACGCACAACCTATCGTCTCCACAATGCGATGTGATTCATTCTGTATGATCTTAATTTAATAATGATTATATAAATTTATATAATGATTAAATATGATATATAATGTTAATATCATTTTTTAATGATATAAATATGACCTATTAAAGATAACCTAAACTTATTCGACAAAACATGCATAAGAAATTGAAGTTGTTAGTACATGAATAACAAGTAATAATGAAATGTTATTAACAAACCGATTATTATATGTGTAAAGACCTGTAAATTTCAAGAAATGTTTTTTTTAATTTCTTTTGGATTTTCCAAGTACGCAGTTTCTGACGGAACCTGATTCCGAGGCCCAGTGTTCCCAGAATCAATTTCTGAAGATTAGCTCGGGTACATTCTGTGAACGAATGAGCGGGTTTTCCTAACTTTTGAACCGGTGCTTGGAATCGAAATCTGAGGACACCGATGAAACCGCAATGTCGGTAATTTCTTAGGAAGACTTTTTTGGAGTTGAGTTTTCTCGGGAGGAGATGTTAAAAATGTGAGGAATAAAAATATAATTGTTTTACAATTTTATATTTATTTCTTTACTGATGGTTTAAGTGTTGTGGGAAAGGAAGATGTGAGGAAGTTGGGGTGGGGCCCACATGATCCCCCACCTCCTTCAATTTCCCTAACACCCAATTAAACCCCCCTCTAGCAATTATTTTTTTGTAACTCTTCCACATTAAAATACATTCCAATAAAATGCCTAATTAATTGGACAACGCGAGTTAATTATTTTGGTGAATTCAATTGGAATTTTGAAAAAGGTTGGCATGAGTAATAAAATCAGGCAAAGCCTTATTTTATTATTGTTGAATCGTTGTGTGGAGATTTTTGGAGAGGAGGGCTCTAGTCTTGAAGAACGTCGTCTTCCACGTTGAAGAACATGAAGAACGTCAAGACCTCGACGAAGAACGTCGTCATCGCAAGGAGTGATCGGTATGCCTTCTTCTCCTCTCTGTAGCCGGTGTGAGATGTCGCTCCACCTCAGACATTCTACGTCAAGAACATATGGAGCTTTACCTCGCGACGCCGTTTCACGCGACAATATTCTTTCGACAACTACTTCAAGGTGGAGGTCTGTTTTTACGATGTGATTATTCTTTGCGTTCATCATTAAATACTTTGACATCGATTATCAAATTAACGGGAGGAATTCGGACCGCACGAACACGACCGATCCTCCTCCCCCTTTGTTGATCTTCACCATTGAGGTTTGGGATGAAGGCGGCGCAGTGTAACGGCACCGCGTGGGGATGAGGAATATCACCGCGGCGAAAGAGCGCGGTGCCATCGCGTCGCGCCGTTGAGGCAGAAAGAGGCCGCGGCCGGAGCGGGGCCGCGGAAGAGGGGCGTGGTGCCGTCGCGCCGTGCCGAAGAACCATGGAGGGCCGCGACCAGGGCAGGCCATTGCAGAGGGGCACGGCATCGTCACGCCGCGCCAGTCGGACCAAGGCCGCGGCCATTAGCCACAACCGAGCAGGGGAGGGAGGCCGGAATTGCCGATCGCCGGTGCTACAGGAGGCGGGACCAACCGGTCCCGCGCGGCACAACAGGCCGGCCGTTACAGCCGGCCAGATTCGTAAAAACAAGGGGTTTGAACCCCCGGTCAGTGCAGCAAGGCGGACCCCCCCCCCCCCCCCCCCCCGCGGGTCCGCTGTTCGGTTCGAAGGGGGAGGCGGGTCCCCCCCTTCCGCGCTCACGTGGCGCGCGGCGCCCGCACAGGGTCGGGCCGCCTGCGCTGGGTCGGGTCCCCTCGCCAAGCCGGGTCCCCGCGTGGGGCTGGGCCGCGCCGGCTGGGGCGGGCCGCGCCAGCCGCGCCCTAGTGGGTCAGACCTGGACCTGGGTCGGGTCGCCCCGGTTTGGGCCGACCCAGGGGGTCTCGGGATGGGTCGGTCTGGACCCAAAACCCCCTAAAATCGGACAGCTTCGTACAAAGGAACATAACATGGGCTACGGACCTCTGATCGATGCACCGTCAGTTGAAATGCGATCCTTGTATCGAGACGGTTGTTTCGGTATATTACACTCAAGGTTTCGGAGAACTTTGCGTATGGCCAGTTTGGTTCGAACACGAAACCAACCAGGCCCTCAGAGCGGAAATAATTATAACTTGAGCTTCAGACGTCCAATTGATGTGCCGTCGACTTTTTTGGATTCCTCTTAGTGAGACGGGACTTTTGGCTTACTCCGATCAAGGTTTGGACATAGTTGGAGTATGGTAAGGTTCATTTTGACTTAAAAACCAACCGGGCCCCTGAGACGAAAAAGCCAATAACTCTCAGACCGGGCGTCCGATTAACGTGTCGTCTGTCGCGTTTAGTTCCTTTTGATGAGACGGAACTTTGGGATACATAAACTCTGGACTACGTGTCATTTGATGTATTGACCCCTTGGCTCGTGGAGCGGACCCTCCGGGAATCGAGCTTGCTGTGTACGGGAACCCTAGAGCTGGTTGCGACTGCGAAGACGATGACGACTGTACGGGGATCCTTCGTGGGTTCGACAGCGATGATGACCATACTGAAATCCTCCGTGGGTTCAATGGAGATGACTACTATTCTTGTATCCTATGTGGGTCCAGCAGTACGTGACTACTGTTCTTGTATCCTATGTGGGTCCGGCAGTATGTGACTCTGTACTTGTATCCTATGTGGGTCCGACAGAGTGGTTGGTCTTGTATCCTTTGTGGGTCTGATAGCTTAGCTGGTCTTGTATGCTACGTGGGTCCCAGCTTAGATGAATCAGTTGCTACATCTGATCATCTCTATCACCTTACAAAGAAGTATACCTATGGGTGTTGAGCCTTGACTTTCAATCAATATCTTCAATATGATTGACTCGCTTTCCGTTGTGGATTGGGTTGTGTTATCTTGTGTGGATTGGTTTGTTCTATCCTGTGTGGACGTGATCGATCTTGGGCTCAGTTGTTGGTGTCGAACTGGAATTGATGACTTAGGTATATATATGGGCATATACCAAAGTAAAGTTGGTTGTTACTTCATGATTGTATCTTTCCTTTGTGGATTATCCTTCGTGGATTCTGGGAGACCTTCAGGGGTCTCGGGGTCCCTACTGAGTAGCGTATACTCACCCCTGCATGGGATATGCCCGCACTACATTGTGTTGGATGTAGAAAATGGACAACACTGATCGTGGTTGAGTCTTGTGGAGTGAGTCGGTACCTGGAGGTAGACCACTGGGCGGGACGTACATGGAGCAGACGGCTGGACCCGAGGAGCTGAGGAGACTATTTGTACCCACCCTTCAGGTGGGATTTCCAGTGGATGGCTCGACCTTGCTACTTTACTTTTCAATTGTTGTACTTTCTTTTCAGTTGTACATTACTTTCAGTTGGATTTTTATTCTGGCCCATCTACTTTCCAGTACTTACAGTTGTACCCATTTTACTTAGTGTTTACTTCATATTTCTTACTCTGTGGTGTTTGTTTACTTTTAAAGCCAATTCCTTCCCTTTTTATCGGGATTTACTCCTTTGGTGTTAGTTGCCAGCCCCTGGCCTATGGAAGGCGGGCTTGGGGGAGTCGCCGAATGGGCCCCGAGGACGGGTCATGATAAATTGGTATCAGATGAGTTCAGATCTACCGCCGAACTCAGGACTCTGATCTTTCTTCTATGTGAAGCAATAGTGTTAAAGGTATTGAGTGTGGTTATCAGTCCAGGGAGTACAATGTTGGTGCGGCGGCCGACGTATCCATACACTAGGACCCTGACTTCTAATTTCGGACTCAGTGCACGAAAAAACTGATTGCATGTGTGTTTCAAAAGTTTTCTTTGTGATTACATTGTGTCAGCTCACCAGGTATATTTTTTTGACCTTGGAGCACCAGTTTATTTTCAGGATGTCCCCACGACGGTAGCCAACTTGTGTTCTGAGCTTTTTCCGAGACGACATCCCACCGAGTGACGAGGCCTCGGTGTAGGGACATTTTACAGCGGAGGCACCAGCGGTACCTCTGCCCGTCGAGCCACCAATGGCACCAGCCCCAGTCGCTGAGAGTTCACGTAACCTTAGTGCACTGCATGAGTATCAATGTCAGAGACCACCCAGGTTCCGTGGGGATACAGACCCTCAGGCAGCCGAGGATTGGCTGGAGGCTGTTGTATGAGTTTTTTGGTTAGTAGGGACAGCATCTGACCTCATGGTGATCTTTGCAGTGAGTCTCCTGCATGCAGCAACAGGCAGATGGTGGAGCCTGATGCTCCAGGTTCATGACGAGGCATCTCTCCTCTGGACGGACTTTGAAAGCATCTTCCACTCAGAGTTCATCCCAGCCACCCTATGTTTGGTGCGCATTCAGGAGCTACTACAGTTACAGCAGGGCAACATGACGGTAGCCTAGTACTCGACGATATTTACCGATCTATCGCGCTATTCCACAGACATGGTACGAGACCCATTCTTCCGGGCTCGGACCTTCGAGCTAGGACTGAGGCCTGAGATCAAGGCATCGATGATCTCCCTCAGCATTCCGACGCAGGCAGGAGTACTGGAGCGAGCCCTTCTTGTAGAGAGATTTCTTGCTGAGCCTACACCAGCAGCGAGACCTACCGCAGGGTGGCACGTATTAGAGTCTTCTACAGCTGGTAGTAGACGGATGTCATAGGGGTTCAGTTGGACCAGACCATCAAGCATACAACCTCAGGACACTGGCTCAGAGGTGCAGGGCACATGGCGCAGAGCCTGCCTTTCGAGGAGCAGACAATGTTACGCATGCGGCAAGCAGGGACACATGGCTCGTGACTGCCCGACCCGCCCAGCAGAGGAGCAGCAGACGGTTAAGGGACCACCCCGGAAGAGGCAGAGGGTCGACTGTGGCGGTCCGTAGGGAGAAGGCAGACAAGGCAGAGGAGCTGGATGAGTGGTAGGTGGTGGGAGATGCTTTGAGGCCCTACCATCACCACCACCAGGTGGTCCACCCCGACCATAGGGAGCTGGTGGATAGAGGCAGGCTCAGCTTCAGGCAGTGGAGGCCTACGACCACGGTGCACTAGAGATGATTTGAGGTACTATCTATGTCTACTCTACCATTGCTGCAGTTCTTATAGACACAGGAGTGAGTCATTCTTTCATTTCCGCTACCCGGGTTCGGAGCTCGGAGATTCCAACAAAGCTGTTGGCTCGATCCTTATGGCTAGAGACTCCTACGGGAGTAGACTCGACGATTACTCACTGGTGCCGGTAGTTTGAGCTTACTCTAGGAGGTGAGAGCTTCGGCTGGGATCTTATTGTAGTGGTGTCGAGGACTTACAACGTCATCTTGGGCATGGATTGGTTATCTACAGTCCATGCTCAGATCGACTGTATTAGGCGCAAGGTACGGTGTGTCCGCACTGATGGGAGCAGGTTCACCTTCACCGACGAAAGGGGAGCCTTTTTAACGCAGGATGGACTAATGCAGAGGAGAGGACAACCGATCACTCACCAGTTGTCTAGCCTCATCTTGGGAGCAGTTTACGTGTGGAGTCTGAGTTTTCCTGTAGTGGTGGATCAGTATGCAGAAGTTTTTCCTAATGACGTTCCAGGACTACCTCCTCGTAGAGAGGTACACTTTTATATTGACCTGTACCCGGGGATAGCTCTGATATCCACTCAAGCATATCGGATGGCTCCTGTTGAGCTTCGAGAGCTACGGGAACAGCTGGAGGACTTGCAAGGCAAGGGATTCATCTGACCCAATGTTTCACCCTGGGCTTCCCCGATTTTGTTCACCAAGAAGGAGGACGGGAGCTTGCGACTATGTGTCGACTATCGTCGCCTGAACCAGGTGACCGTGGGGAACAAGTATCTGCTACCGAGGATTGACGACCTCTTCGATCAGCTCAAGGGAGCATGGTGGTTCTCGAATATAGAACTCAGGTCAGGCTATCATCAGCTCAGAGTTCGAGACGAGGATGTGCAAAAGACGGCCTTCAGATGTCGGTATGACCACTATGAGTTCCAAGTTATGAATTTCGGCGTAACCAATGCTCCAGCAGTGTTCATGAGTCTCATGAATAGGATCTTCCAGCCTTACCTCGATCGATTTGTCATGGTCTTCATCGAAGACATTTTGAAATACTCGACTACTGAGAAGGAGCACGCCTACCACTTTCGGGTCGTATTGGACACACTCCGAGAGCACCAGCTATATGGTAAGCTCTCTAAGTGTCAGTTCTTGATACATGAGGTCCACTTCTTGGGACACATCATCTCTGAGGCATGTGTTACGGTGGATCCTGTGAAGATCAAGGCAGTGCTAGCTTGGGAGCCACCCAGGAGAATGACGGAGGTGCAGAGTTTCCAAGGTTTGGCTTGGTACTGCTGGAGATTCGTGCCAGACTTCTCCAGAGTTGTAGCACCACTATATGCTTTGAAGAAGAAGGAGAAACCCTTCATGTGGTCAGACAGTTGTCAGAAGAGCTTCCAGGAGATGAGATAGAGATTGACCAGTGCATCCATTTTGAGGCTACCAGAGGAGGGAGTTGGGTACGTAGTCTACTGTGATGCATCAGGGACCGGACTCGGGTGTGTCCTGATGCAGGATCGGGAAGTGATCGCCTATGGATCACAACATTTGAGGCAGAACAAGCAGAACTATGTTACCCAAGACCTGGAGTTAGCAGCAGTGGTCTTCGCTCTGAATATGTGGCGGCACTATCTGATGGGTGATCGTTTTACGGTCTATTCTGTCCACTAGAGTGTCAGGTACATCTTCTTGCCGGAGGACCATAACCTGAGACAACAGTGATGGCTCGAGTTCCTCCAAGACTATGACTTTGAGATAGTCTATACTCCTGGAAAGGGGAATGTAGTAGCTGATGCTCTCAGTACGAGGACGGGCATTCGGCTACTTGGAGTGGCGACTGAGCAGCTAGCCGCTTTGAAGATATCCTTCATGGATAGAGATGGGGCAGCCTTCCTTCAGTCACTCACAGTCACTCCTCGACTACATCAGTGGGTCAGAGAGGAACAACATGGGGACGTTGACTGTGAGACGCGGCGTGCACAGATATCCTCAAGACATGCACCTGATGGATTCTCTATGGGAGGAGAGCACGTCATCCTTTTCAGAAGACATACCATGGTACCATTTTCTTTATAGGAGGAGGTGCTGAGAGAGTTTCACACCTCCCCTTTAGCGGTACATCTAGGAGTGGCGAAGATGTACCAGGATCTTAGACAACAGCACTGGTGGCCAAGTATGAAGAAGGTTGTGCCAGAGTTCGTTTCTCGATGCCTCACCTGCCATCAGGTGAAGGGAGAGAACCAGGTACCAGCAGGCTCGGTACAACCCTTAGAGGTCCTGGAGTGGAAGTGGGATGGGTTATCTATGGATTTCATGACTGGACTTCCACATACTTCCAGAGGTCATGACTCTATTTGGGTGATTGTCGACAGACTTACCAAGTCGGCCCACTTCTTACCCATCAGAGAGCAGGACTCAGTGGAGAGCTTGGGACGCCTCTAAGTTCAGGAGATTGTATGGATTCATGGTGTTCCATCATCTATCATCTCCGATCGAGATGCTCTCTTTACTTCCCGACTTTTTAAGGGGTTGCAGGAGGCATTCGGGACGCAGCTACGTCTGAGCACCGCCTTTCACCCTCAGATGGATGGACAGAAGGAGAGGACCATTCAGACTCTTGAGGACATGCTCCGTGCATGTGTCCTCGACTTTGGTCGCAGCTGGGAGGATCACCTACCCTTGGTGGATTCTGCATACAACAACAGCTACCACTCCCCCATCGGGATGGCACCATACGAGGAATTGTATGGCCGACCTTACAGGTCACCTTTGTGCTGGACAGACCCTGGGGAATCAGCACTTGTTGGACTGGAGATGGTCCAGGCCATGACAGAGAATGTCCAGGTCATCCAGGAGCATATGAGGATAGCTCAGATCCGGCAGAAGTCTTATGCTGATAGGAGGCAGAGACCAATAGAGTTTGAGGATGGCTACCACGTCTTCTTGCGGGTCTCACATCGACGTGGATTACGGAGATTTGGAAGGGGAGGTAAGTTATCTCCGCGCTTCATCGGACCATTCCAGGTTCTCAGTAGGATAGGTGAGGTGGCTTATCGCCTGGCTCTACCACCTCAGTTGCACAGGGTGCACGACATCTTCCACGTATCTCAGCTGAGGAGATACGTGCAAGACCCGACGCATATCATCGACCATGGGGAGCTGGACATTGATGACGGGGAAACTTTTGCGTAGGTCCCAGTGTAGATCGAGGATCTAAAGGAGCGGGTCCTACATGGGCGGTTGATTCCTCTAGTGCACATCAGGTGGCAGAACGGGAGCCTCTAGGAGAGCTCTTGGGAGCGGGAGGCTCAGATGCATGCTCAGTACCCTCATTTGTTCCCCTAGTTTGTGATGTATCTTTAAGGGGACCTGAAGCCCTAAGGTGGGAGTAATGTAAAGACCTGTAAATTTAAAGGAAATTTTTTTTTAATTTCTTTGGGATTTTTCGAGTATGCAGGTTCTGACGGCACCTGATTCTGAGGCCCGGTTTGCCCAGAATCAATTTACGAATATTAACTCGAGTACGTGCTCTGAACGAACGAGCGGGTTTTCCTAAATATTGAACCGTTGCTCGGAATCGAAATCCAAGGACAATGATGAAACCACAGCGCTGGTAATTTCTTAGGAATACTTTTTCTGGAGTTGTGTTTGCTCAGGATGATATGTTAAAAATGTGAGGAATAAAAATATAATTGTTTTACAATTTTACTTTTATTTCTTTACTGATGGTTTAAGTGTTGTGGGAAAGGGAGATGTGAGGATGTCAGGGTGGGCCCACACGATCCCCCACCTCCTTTAATTTCTCTAACACCCCATTAACCCCCCCCCCCCTCTAGTGATTATTTTTTTGTAACTCTTCCACTCTTCCACATTAAAATACATGCCAATAAAACGCCAAACTAATTAGACAACGCGAGTTAATTAATTTAGTGAATTCAATTGGAACTTTGAAAAAGGTTTTCATGAGTAATAAAATCAGGAAAAGCATTATTTTATTACTGTTGAATCATTGTGTGGATATTTTTGGACAGGAGGTCTCTAGTCTTGAAGAACGTCGTCTTCCACGTTGAAGAACGCGAAGAACGTCAAGACCTCGACGAAGAACTCCATCACCGCAAGGAGTGATCGTCGTGCCTTCTTCTCCTCTCTGCACCTGGTGTGAGACGCCGCTCCACCTTGGACGTTCTCCTTCAACCACGTACGGAGCTTTACCTCGCGACGTCGTTTCCCACAACAATCTTCTTTCGATAACTACTTCCAGGTAGAGGTGTGTTTTTACGATGTGATTATTCTTTTCGTTCATCGTTAAATATTTGGCCACCTGTTATCAAATTAACGGGAGGAGGTCGGACCACATGAAGATGGCCAATCCTTCTCCCCCTTTGTTGATGTTCACCATTGCGGTTTGGGACAAAGGCGGCGCGGTGCAACGACACCGCGCAGGAACGAGGAATATCACCTCGGGGAAAGAGCGCGGCGCCGTCGCGCCGTGCCGGTCGGACCAAGGTCGTGACCTTTGGCCATTCCAGAGCAGGGGAGGGCAGCCAGAACCGCCGGCTGCTGGGGCTAAAGGAGGCGGGACCAACCGGTCCCGCGTGGCACAACTGGTCGGCCGTTACAGCGGGCCAGATCTGTAAAAACTGGGACTTTGGACCCCCAGTCAGTGCAGCAGGGTGGACCCCCTCGTGGGTCCGTCGTTCAATTCGAAGGGGGTGGTGGCTTCCTCCCTTCCCCACTCACGTGGCGCGTGGCACCCATGACAGGTCGGGCCACCCGCGCGGGACCGGGCCGCCCGCGCAGGGCCGGGTCCCCGCGTCGGGCTTGGCCGCACCGGCTGGGCTGGGCCGCACCAGCCGGGTCGGGCCGCGCCCTAGTGGGCCGGACCCGGACCCGGGTCGGGTCGACCCGGTTCGGGCTAACCCAGGGGGTCTCGGGCCGGGTCAGTCCGGGCCCAAAACCCCCTAAAATCAGACAGCTTCGTACAAAGGCCCATAACTTGGGTTACGGACCTCCGATCGACGCACCGTCAATTGAGATGTGCTCCTTGGATCAAGATGGTCATTTCGGTATATTACACTAAAGGTTTCGGAAAACTTTGCGTATAGCTAGGTTTGTTTGAACACGAAACCAACCGGGCCCTCAGAGAGGAAACGCTTATAACTTGAGCTCCGGACATCTGACTGACGTGCCATCGACTTTGTGGGATGCCTCTTAGTGAGACGGTTCTTTTGTATTACTCCGCTCGAGGTTTAGACGCAGTTGGAGAATGGTCGGGTTGGTTTTGACTTAAAAACCAACCGGGCCCCTGGGACGAAAAAACTAATAACTCTCAGGCCGGGTGTCCGATTGACGAGTCGTCTGTCGCATTGAGTTCCTTTTGATGAGAGGGAACTTTGGGATACATCAAATCCGGACTACGTGTCAGTTGATATATTGACCCCCCTTGGATCACGGTGCGGACCCTCCCAGAATCGAGCTTGCTGTGTGCGGGAACCCTAGAGCTGGCTGCGACTGCGACGATGATGACGACTGTACTGGGATCCTCCGTGGGTTTAGCAGGGATGACGACCGTACTGAAATCCTCCATGGGTTCGACGGCGATGACTACTGTTCTTGTATCCTATGTGGGTCCGGAAGTATGTGACTATTGTTCTTGTATCCTACGTGGGTCCGACAGTATTTGACTCTGTACTTGTATCCTACGTGGGTCCGGCAGAGTGGCTGGTCTTGTATCCTATGTGGGTCCGACAGCTTAGATGAATCAGTGGCTACATCTGATCATCCTTATCATCTTATGAAGAAGTATACCTGTGTGATCTGAGTATTGACTTTCAATCATTATCTTCGATATGATTGTTTTGTTATCTTGTTTGGATTGGGTTGTGTAACCCTATGTGGATTGGTTGTGCTTTCCTATGTGGACTAGATCGAACTTGGGCTCAGATGTCTGATCAGAACCGGAATTGATGACTTAGGTATATGTATAGGCATATACCTAAGTAAATTTGGTTGTTACTTCATGATTTTATCGTTCCTTTGTGTGTTATCCTTTGTGGATTCTGAGAGACCTTTGGGGGTCTCGGGGTCCCTACTGAGTAGCGTATACTCACCCCTGCACGGGCTATGCCCGCACTACATTATGTTGGATGAAGACGACGGACAGCGCTGATCGTGCTTGAGGCTTGTGGAGTGATTCGGTACCTGGAGGTGGACCACTGGGCGTGACATACACGGAGCGGATGGCTGGACCCAAGGAGCTGAGGAGACTATCTTTACCCACCCTTCAGGTGGGATTTACAGTGGATGGCTCGACGTTGCTACTTTACTTTTCAGTTTCTGTACTTTCTTTTCAGTTGTACTTTACTTTCAATTGGGTTTTTATTCTGTCCCATTTACTTTCCATCACTTACAGTTTTACCCAGAATACTTAGTTTTTACTTCAGCTTGCTTACTCTGTGGTGTTTTTTTTACTTTATAAAGGCAATGCCTTCCCTTTTTATCGGGATTTACGCCTTTGGTGCTATTCTCCAGCCTCTAGCCTATAGAAGGTGGGCTTGGGGTAGTCACGGCATGGGCCCCAAGGACAGGTCGTGACAATATGGTCATTTATGATATCATAAAAATTAATAGGATTCTAAAATAAGTAAATTAAATTATTAAAATCATTATATTAGAGGTTTGGTTACATACAAAGTAAATCAGACCTATAAGGTAAGAGATAATTTTTCAATCGCATTGTTATCCGAGATTTTTTGTATGTAAGTATTTACTATGGAATATTTTTCATCCATATCCATGTTTCCTAAATATTTAATACTATTTATATTATTATAAAAAATTTTAAAAATAAATTCTTCCAAATCGGTGAATTTTTTATTAAATGTTATGATAGGAATATTTTTTCATTATTCGATATGAGGTACTCTTTGACTTTTTCTGAAAAAAGTATGGGGAGAACGTTTTTTTAACTTATATAGTGTGAACAAATTTTTAAATCTTCATAAATCCATATTTCCATGAAGCTTACTTTACACTATTTCATTTTTATTTTCAAATAAATCCTTTTCTTTTAAAGTTACGTGGCATTATGAGAAACAAAAACATTTTTGAAGAAAAAAGGATATTTTCCTCAAGAAATAATTTCAAGTGTTATATCAAAATTATTTTCTATATAAGATGTTATTATTTAATAGGGTTATGTTTTAATTATAATATCCATATTTTACCTATGATATTATTATGTTTATGATGGAATTATATAAGATGAATGATTTAAGTTATTATGGAATAAGTAAGAATGATTTTATTATGAGATCAGTGGGACCTATATTTCCCATCAATGCATTTTTCAAATATTTATATCACATGAGATAGACTTGGATAGAATGGTAAATGATCTCAGTTCAGTAATATAGTGTTGGAAGGAGGAGTGAACTCAGTTCAGTCATGGAATTTTTAAGCTATGATGGTCTTGGAAATGATACTCCACTAATATGAAATGATTTTATGTGATTATGTGAATGAAAAAAAAAATTCATGTCTTATGTTATGAATTTTCATATTATGTTCATTGATTCTTATGAACATTCATGATTTATCCCATGGCATGGTATCACAATCATTGATATGTAGGATAAGATTTTCAAATGTTATGTTCTTATGTCTTATTATTATGATATGATTGATATCTCCCTTTTTGATCCTTATTGAGCATTTGATCTCACCCTTTCATATATTTCTTTTCCCCATGTCATGAATAAGGGTATTATGTAAGATATATCAGAAAGGGTCTAGTTGTGAATAAATAAGTGGGAGACAATGAAGATATCTTGTGAACCAGTTGTTTATGATTCATAGTTTCTAAAAACACTATACCTATATGGTTCGGTCTTGCATTTGTTATATTTTTTAATGAATATTCGTCAACATTGAATTAATATCAACGTATGTAAAGTATGAGTCAGTATAGTCGCTATCAGGGGAAAGGTATAGTTAACCTTTGGAAACTAGGATGAGAAAAACTTTGTAAGAACACAAAGGATATGTTGAAGTACTTTTTTAAATCCTAATGTTTTAAAAATGATCAGGAATAACCTAGGATAAAACCTAAAGTGTCCTAAATTGAAAAAAAAATCGTGATTATTTTTTCCCCAATATGATTTGTTTTTCTCACACTATGCTTCTTTGTTTTAGTCAATGGATGAAACCCGAAAGAACTACGTTAATGCTGAATGTAATATGAAATGTAATGATTTTCCTCCTGAGAAACCATTTTCATGGGAGCTGGAATGCAAATATTTTTATCTATGATCATAAAACATTCACATGATATGAATCTTGTAGGACTTCCATACGATAAAAGGAGGGAACCACATTCTGTTGATTCCTTTATGAGGCAGCATCCACCTTCTTTCAGCGGGTCTTGTGATCCATGAGTGGCTGAATAATGGATCAATACCACTGAAAAGATATTTTCAGTTCTCCAATTCTTAGAACATGATAAATTAATCTTAGTAGTCTATTTTTTGGATGGTGAAGTTGATCAATGATGGAACCTTATTAAAAATAAAAGGAAAATATATTAAATTGAATCCATGGATTGGTATGAGTTCAAGAACATGTTTTTCAATAAGTACATTTCTCATATTCTTCGAACAAAGATCAAGAAGTATTTCCTTGAAGATAAGAAAAAGGATGATGAATGTGTCGGTACCTATGAAGGAAATTTTACAAGACTTGCAAGTTCTGTTTCTATAATTATTTCCAACATAATATTAAAATTCATTGATTATTTAGTGGCCTAAAACCAACTCTTGAAAGTGAATTAGCCATAAGGGACTTAAATAGCTACGAAGAAATAGTTTGATGTGCTCTCAAGGTTGAGATGGAGATTCGAGTAACCCATTAGTCCTATGGGTTTAATAACAAGAGAGAAATGGAATTCAAGGTAAAATAGAAATACCACAATGAAAAGAATATAATTTTTCCCTAATGTAAAATGTTTGGAAAGAAACATAGAGGAAATTGTCTTAAACGGACTAGTGAATATTTTAAGTGTGCAAAAGAAAGTCATTGGGCCGTTGAATGCTGATGTGGGGGGAAAAGGATGTCCAATGATGTGAATTGAGAAAAGGATACATAGAATGCACCACCTGCACATCAATGTTACAAGTGCAAGGAAATGGGGCATTATGCCAATCGTTTCACTAATCTAAGGGTTATTAATGATGATCAAATTCCACAAACGCTAAAGGACAAAGACAATGGTATTACACATGCGATCACTATCGGTGATGTAGAGTATGATAATGAAGTGGTGAAAGGTACACTTACCATCCGCTCTAAATTATAAAATATTTTATTTCATTCTAAATCCACCCACTCTTTTATTTATAAAAAATTTTATAAGGGTATCAGCATATTACCTCAACAATTAGATGTTGAGTTAGTTGTGACAACTTTTAATGGCACAACAGTTTCATCAAAAGTTTATAAACCTTCTCTGGTAGAAGTTTTTGGGAATGTTCTTCCTAAAAATCTTGTGATCATTCTTATAGTTGATGTTTATGTCATTCTTGGTATAGATTTTCTTTCTCTATATGGATCTCATATCAATTTCCAAGGAAGGGAAATCACTTTTCATATTCCAGATCACTCTATGATCATATATCAATTCCAGGATGAGTATGACCTTACAGTGAAAATCTATACCATCTTATGGGTCTTGATTCTTTTAAATAAAGGTTATTTATCTCAAATGGTTTGGGAGAAACACGCAATTGAGAATACACCCGTTTTATAGGATATTGATTATGTCTTTCTAGAATAATTTCCAAGTATTCCAGTAAATCTTGAGGTTGATTTTTAAATAGAACTCATATATGGTGATATGACTATTACAAAGACACCTTATAGGATGGACCTAATTGAGTTAGATGAATTGAAGAATAAACTCTAAGAGAATCTTGAAAAGGGATTCATACGCCCTAGGGCATCACCTTAGGGTGCACCTGATATTTTTCTTAAGAATAAAGATGGATCAATGAGAATCTGAATTGATTATGGAGAACATTACAAGATCACTATCAAGAACAAATATCCCCTTCCCAAAATTGATGAGTTATTCGACCAACTATATGGATTTCGATACTTTTACAAGATTGATCTTAGTTCAGGATATCATCAATTAAGGGTCAAGAAAGAGGATATAGCAAAGATTGAATTATGTAAAAGTTATGGACACTATGAATTTATAGTGATGCCTTTTGGTCTTACTAATGCCCTCGATATCTTCATGGATCTAATGAATAGATTCCTCAGATATGATCTTGGACATTTTTTGGTTGTCTTTATAGATGATATTCTTGTATATTTGATGTTTTCTTGGTTTGGTTGGATATTATTGAAATTTTGTGAAAGATTTTTCATTATTATCAAATCCACTCACCAAGTTGACTCGAAAAAAAGTTAAGTTCATGTGGATTTTGGAATGTCAATATAATTTCAAATAACTCAAAAGAATGTTATCCAGTGCACCATTTCTAACACTGTGTTGTTGTTGAGAAAGGTTTGGGATATATAATTATGCTTCTAAAAATGGGTTAGGATGTGTTCTCATGAAAATTTATATAGTTATAGCTTATGCCTCGTTAAAATTGAAATCTATGAAAAAATCTACCCAATACATGATTTAGATGTAGCTTCAGTAATCTTTGCATTAATGATATAGAGGAATTATATTTATGTAGAAATGTGTGATATTTATACTATTCATAAATATTTAGAGTATATTTTCACACAAAAAGAGCTGAATATGCTCTAAAGAAAATGGTTAGAGTAGATTAATGATTACAAATTCCCAATACATTACCACCCTATCCAAGAGAACAAGGTGGAAGATGATTTGAATTGAAATTATAATGCTAGCCTATACATGATGAGGATAAAAAAATATCTAATATTTATGGATTTTCAAAGGATGGATATTGAAATTTTTAAGGAAGGGTAGAAATATTCTCTTTCTCAATTGAATTTTCAACCATCTATACAAGTGATGATTAATGAGGCGTAGTAGGAATATTTATAGCTACAAAAGAAGGTGAGACATTTTCCTAAATCCAACTTTGATTGTGATGGATAATAAGTTTTAGGAATCAGGTGTGTATTCCTCCCATCCCAGAATTAACGAATGAGCTGCTGGATGAGGCTCATAGTTCTTCATTATCTATTCACCATAGAAGCACAAAGATGTACAAGTACCTAAAAGAGTATTTATAGTGGGATAGAATGAAAATAGATATTTCTAAATATGTCTCTCGATGCTTTTTTTGACTACAAGTTAAGTCTAATATAGAGAATTCTAAGGGGTTGTTACAATCATAACCCATACCAAAATGGAAATGGGAAAACATAACTATGGACTTTGTCATCAAAATTCCCAAAACATCTAAAGACCATAATGATATATGGGTTATAGTTGATCTCCTTATGAAGTCATCACACTTTATTACTATTAGAGATGATTTCTATCTTGATCTTCTTACCCAAATATATGTAAAAGAAGTTGTAAGATTACATAGAGTACCACTTTCCATTATATATGATCAGGATCTGAATTTTACCTAGAAGGTATGTCAAAGTCTTCAACAAGCTCTTGATATAGAGTTAATCTTCAACACTACATATCATCCTCTGATAGACGGTCAGTCTAAGAGGGAAATTCAAACTCTAGAAGACATGTTGAGAGCTTACTCTATGGATTTATAAGGTTGTTGGGATAAACACCTAACTTTGGTGGAATTGTCTTACATTAATAGCTATCACACCAGTATTAATATAGATTCTTATAAATCCCTCTATGGAAATAATTTTAGACCTACAACATATTGGGATTATGTTGTGGAAATAAAGCTATTAATACTAGATATTATTGAAGAAATCAATGAAAATGTTAGATCAATTCAACATCACATAGAAGTATCTCAGAGTCGACAAAAAGGTTATTTTGATAACCGAAGAAAATACCTAGAGTTTTAAGTGGGTGAAAAGGTGTTTCTTAAAATATCTCCCTAGAATACATTAATGTGATTTTGAAATAATTGAAAGTTTAAACAGAGGCATATTGGTCCTTTTAAAATTATGGATCGTGTTTGGAAGGTTGGTTACTGATTTCCCTTTGCACTGAACCTATCTCAAGATCATGTTTTGTTTTATGTATCTATTTGGATAAAGATCATACCTAATCATTCTCATGTACTAAACTCATAATTCATATTGTTGGATAGAGATCTTTCTTATGAAGAACAACCGATAGAGATTCTGGATCATAGTGAAAAAAGTTCTATGAAACAAGACCACCCGCTTGGTTAATGTTTTGTGGAGAAAAAACCAAATTGAGGAAGCCACATGGGAACTTTAGGATATTATGATGGTGATATATCCTTGATTTTTTTATCCTTGGGATGATTTTTCTGGGTGAAATTAAGTTTAAGGGGGGTAAAATGTAACACTCATTTTTTATGAAATATTTTTCTATAAATAATTTTTAAATCTTCAATAGCATTCGTTTCATGAAATCACGAGTTTAAATGAACCATGATACTCCCTTAGTATAAAATGACCATTTTAAACTAGCCGTTAGGTTAGCGGGAATAAATATAACTAACTTATGAAAAATGTATGGTTAAGTCATTCACCACCAATTATTTATGAAAAACTTAATTCAATTATATATTTAAATTCTTTTAAATTGAGTGAATTACTATTATTAAATTAAATTATGGAAAAATATGTTTTATATATTTAATAAAATATTTTTTATATTCATCTAATATATATATTTGTCATAGGGTATTAATAAACCATATTTTATGTATAAAAACATATATTTTTCAAAAGGGTAATTTTCCTCCTTTTAAAGGAGAACCACTTTTAAATTAATATTTTGACACATTAATAATTTTTATAGGACTACATAAACATGTTCTTTTGATGTAGGATAGAAAAATTTACTTTGGATGAATTTTTAATATTTTTTTGATAACATTAAAATTTTGATGAATAGTAAAAATAAACAAAATTTTAATTGAAAATAGCTTTTTTCATCGAAATATTTCATATGACTAAATTATAATATTTAATTAATAAAAGTATAAATATGATATATTTTTATCATTTAATATAATTTATGTCAGTATCATTAATTTTACATTGAATTCATATGTAAAAACGTTTCAATCTTTTGCAAAGTTTTAACTTTTAAAACTCATTCTCTCTTTCAAAAAAGTGATTAATTTTAAATTATTTACTACAACTTATGTGTTTTTATCTTTTAAAAATGGATTCAATATTTTGAATTATTAGGTCTAGATTATTTAAATATCCTATTTTATTTTTGGACATAATGAATTGTATTTCGGTAATTTTTAATAACATGGTAAAAGGATAAATTAAGTAATTAAGGGTAAGAATGCTATTATAAAGTTACCCTAACACTTTTATTAATATCATTGGATGATTTTTTCTAGACCTAAATGATACTTTGGTCGAAATTGTTCCCTTTTTAAGCCACTTGGATGAGATTAGAACATTTAATTTTTAATATTTTAAGAACAACTAAATATGTCTTACTCATATTTTAATAAATATATAATATTTTATTTAAGGTTATACAAAAGATAAATTCTATTAAAAATTGTAATTTGAAATCTATAGTATTTTTATTAATCATGATAATTTATTTTTACTTTTTAGGAAATAAATTATTACCTTAAATACTTATAATTTAATGATGTAAAAATTAATTAATTGATGAGAAATGGATAATTTTTTTTAAATACTAATAACCATAAAAAGATCCAAAAACATGACCAAATATTATTGGTCAAGTATATATTTGCAATAACTATCCAAAGGTATAGTTATTGAACATTCAGAGCCTAATAGAAGAGATTGTGAAACTTATATTATTTTATTTAAAGTGATGTTAAAGCTGTCACATTGATAATTTAATAAATATAACATTTTAAATGTTGGATTTTCAAGAAGATAAATTAAAATTAAAATATTATATAGAAATATTTTAGATTTATATTCATCATCATATTTTATTTTTAATTTTTATTCAAAAATTAGTATATTAAATATTTACACAAAATTGATGTAGTAATTATTTTATTAATATAGATCACAAATATATGTTATTAAAATATTAAAATAAATATAGTTTGGGATAATTAATATGTCTAATTAATTTTCAGTATCACCTTGAAATCTAAAGAATACAATAAAATAGTAGTTTTGATGTTAAATTGTTATCTTAATATTTTTAATAATCAATGAATTAAATAGTGTCAAAATTGATATGATTGATTGTTTATAAAAATAATTTTTTATTAAATTATTTAAAAATTATAAAAAATAAAAAATGTGTAATAATTATTATATGTTAAAAAATTTATAATATATTTACTTATGGTATAATTTACATTAAAATAAGTTAAATATTTCACCCTCTTAATATTAAATTATATGCTACCGTAGTTAAAAACTAAATAGAATAACTAAGTGTTAATTAAAATGATAAGGATTAAATTGACACAAAAACGTATCCAAAATCTATTGGTTGATGATATTAAAACCCTATATCATCTCATATTCAAATTGGTACATTTTGGATATTTTTGTATGGGGTTTTATTTTATTATAAATTAATATTTTTGGTGATCCCAAAAGTGCCCCTCACCACAATTATAAAAGGGAACCTCCTCCCTCTCCTATTCATTTCACATTGAGCCTTCAAGATCGGTCATCCCCTACCCATTTACCTTACAAAATTCCCCATTTAAATTTTAGATGTTATTTCTTTCTTCAAAGACCAACTCTAGTCCTCTAAGCGGACAATTAGAGGAAGCGCGTTGAAGAAAATGTAATCTCCTCTACCGATTCTTTCAAACTTCTTTCTTCTTATACGTCCTCTTCATGTGTTGTTTTATTATCATGTAATAACTCCATTATCACATATATAATGAGATTTTATTATTATTATTTAACAACTATATTCCACTTTATATCCATCCTAGGAAAAATGAAATCACTACGTGTGCATAAATACGTCTTACCGTCTTCATGCCCTGGTGTAATCTTATTTTCACCACCACTTTACTTGGATGGGTATAATGATGGGAATAATAAATATATATGATTATAATAAAATTATCTTCATTATAAAATATTTTGCCTCATTCAAATCAATATCATTCAATAATTATGGGAATGATATCGTCGCTTCTGTGTGAAAATGACCTACCATCACCACGATGCGATGTGATTAATTTTACATTATCTTCATTGAAGAATGATTATTTAAATGTATAGAATGAATAAATAGGATATACATATATATGTAAATATAATGTTAATGTCATTTGGGATTGACATAACTATGACCTATGAAGGAGAACCGAGACTTATTAAACAGAACATACATAAGAAAATGAAGTAGTTAATACTTGAATAACAACTAATAATAAAATGTTATTAACAAAAGAATGATAATATGAAGATATATATTATCATAAAAATAAATATGAATCTTAAATAAGTAAATTAAAATATTCTATTCATTATACAATATGTTTCAATACATATAAATTAAATCGGACCTAAAAGGTAAGGGCTAATTTCTCAATCTCATTATTATCCGAGATTGTTTATATATAAGTATTTATAGGGGTATGTTTATCATCCATGACCAGGTTTCATAAATATAGAATATTATTTCAATTATTATACAATTATTTCAAATTCAATATTATACATTGGTGAATTTTTATTAAACAGTATGAAATTAATCTTTTGTTGTTATTCGATATGAGGCACTTTTTGAATTTTTTTTAAAAAGTATGAGGAGAATTTTTTTCTAAATTAAATGAAAGGAATGTATTTTAATGTATTTATAAATCCTTATTTCCTTGAAAAATTGGTAATATTTCATTAGTTCAAAGAAGGTGGTAAAAGGTTATGAGGTACTGTATTTGAAGAAGCTAGATCACAACAATGGAAGAAAAAGAGAAATTTTTTCTAAATTCTTTATTGGGAGTTTAATTTGATACGTCATAATCTTGATGTAATGCATATTTAGAAGAACTTATATGATAATTTAATATTTACTATGATTAATGAGTAGGGTAAATAAAAAGATCACCATAAAGATCCCAAGGGTTTGGATTCAATGAATATAAAGCATATAGTTTGAGGAAAACTAAGAATAAAAAGTATCCTTCAGATATTTTTATAATGAAAATCATGATAAAGAGGTATTCTTTAAATATTTAAATAATTTAGAAGATCTAGATGGATATTCAAGTAACATATCAAGGTTAATTAACTTAAAACATCAAAATTTAAATGCATTGAAAATTCCTGACTCATATATTTTGATGGAGTAGTTGTTTCTGTTGTCTTTTGTAATACATTACCAAAAAAAAGTAAATGTGGTTCTAGTTTGGTTTTTTACCCTTTTCAGGGAGATTTTTGGAAAAACTCTAAATCCAACCAATCATGATAAACTTCAAGATGTAATTTTTTTGACACTATGTGATGTAGAGATGTAATTTATGCCTTCATTATTCCCAATCATGATTCATTTGACTATTCATTTGGTTAAAGAAGCTAAACTTGGTAGACCTATACACTGTTGATGGATGTATCTAATAGAGAGGTATGCTAATATTTTTTCATTATTTAATTTGATTTTATCAAATCAATGTGTTAATAATTTGATCAGTTTCTTTTCTTTCTCGAAGGTACTTAGGTGATTTGAAATCATATGTGAGGAATAAATCTCAACTAGAAGGACTTATTTTTGAAGGTTACATAGTAATAGAGTGCTTAAACATCTATTCTAGGTATTTTGTTGGGACTGAGAGTAGATTTAATCATAATGGACATGCTGATGGCATCTCCACTAATTCTCATTTTGAAAATCCATCATTAATATTTCCAACTATCGGACGACCAATTGGGATTTGGTAAAAAAAATCATATAATAAATTAGAGTTAATAAATGTATATAGATATGTGCAACTTAATAGTGTTATTTTAGATCCATAAATTGAAGAAATGTGACTTCAAACAAAGAGGTGACTAAGGGTTTGATCTTGAAATGATATGGAAATAAAAAATCTATTAATAAAGAGCTTGTTGAATGTTTATCTCATCATGTAAGTATACAATAATATTTATACTATTGGGATGTAATTATATTTCCTTTGATAAATGTAACATCTTATATATTTTTTTCTAGAAAATGAGTGTTAAAAATTAAGATGAAATATTGCATGATTTGAGGTTTTTGGCTCGAGGTCCTCTAATCTAGGCGAAGAGATCTGATTCCTACAATATTCATAGAATCAATTTTTTTAAAATTTACCATGAATAATAATTTAAAACTCATAATAGTAGTGTATTTACATTTACAAATTTGGGATTCTCTGGGAAGATAAATTATTAATTTAATTAAACTATAATGTCTAGTTTTTACTTGTCTTATTAAAATACATGTGGGTAAACATTAATAAGGGTATAATAAAATATTTATTACATTTTACTTATGTTGACTTCTCTCATTTAATATATACTAATGAGCATGTTGAAAATGATCCATTTATCTTGGCTTCACCAGATAATATGGTTGATTGCGTTGATGATGAGATACAAGATGGTTGGAGTGTATTATACACTTAAAGAAGAGAGAATTATATGAAATGGGAGAGGAAGACTCATTGGTTCTTTGTGATAGGGATCCTCATCAACCTGAAAACATTGAATAGTTTTTCCTGAAAATATCGAAATAATATAACTTACAATACAGGGTGAAAATGAAGGACTCTTCACAATAGCGGTTGATAACAATAAAGATAATTAAGATGAAGATGATTCAATTTATAAGTAGGTAATGAAAATATATTACAATTTTTAATTGATAAGTGTTTATACATATATATTATTCTGGTTTTTCTTTTTCTATTTGTAAAAAACATTTGGTTTTTGAGTTATTATTTATTAAATATACCTTAATTATTTGAAATGCAGGAATGATAAGAATAAGCAAATTTCATGATCCTAACCGATCAATATCACGGAGAACACCACCACTACTGTCATCTTCTGTGTATCCTATTATTTTTTTTGTAAACAATAGTACTAACGAGATAGTGATACTACCAGAATCTATGGGAGATTATTGGGTAGCTTTCTTTCAAGATGGTGATCTTTCCCATTAACTTCCCGCATGTTATTTTTTTTTTGTTTTTTTGTTAAAAAAATATCACCAACTGAATAAAAACTCAATAATGAGTTCCCAAAAAACAACAAATATAAAAAATATATCTCAACTATAAAAATCACTTCTAAATGATTTTTAATAATGTGATTTATAGTGGTTTACTTAACAGACACTAAACAATTTATTGGTTGTTTAAACCACCACTAGCAGTAAAAAACTATTCTATATAGTGGATTTTTTTTGTATTGAACCTCTTGTAATAGCTTTAATCACCCGATTACATTGAGAAGAGAATGTGATATAGGTGAGGGGTGGATCAGGAAAAAGGTGTGTTTTGACTAGATAGTGTACATTGGGTAGTGTGAATTTATTGGGTGTATAACAGTTCACTACTATGAAGTGTGTGCTAAATCATTAATTTTATTAATAATATATTAATTATACAATTAAAATTTTAAAAAATATTTACTGATAATAAAATTTATCATAGGAAACCCACCACATATTGATGTCTAAAATGTAGGAATCAATGCCACGTCAATCCAAGTTATGGTTTTCTTATGATGCAAGTAAATACATTTTAGTGTTTTAAAACACTAAAATGTATGTTTAGTGATCAACACAAAAACATAACTCATATTGACATAAAATCATCAGACAACCACCATTAAATTATTTTTGGCATATGAAAGAAAAAAACATTCATTCAATGTGTGATGTGCTCAAAATAACTCAATAATAAATTTTAAAAGATATCAAAGTTTTAAAAACATGGTTTAGGGCGTCAAAACAAAGAAAATGACGTTGGATTGCCCTAAAATCATAATAAAAAACCATAGATTTAATTTTGATATTTAGGAACTGATGACATGTCATTTCAAACTACCATTTTTCCATTATATCTGTAAATTTATTTTTGTTATTTTAAAACACTAAAATGTGTGTGGAATAGTCATTACCATATAAAATGAACTCAGATTAATAGGAAATCATTGGAAAACCACTGATGACTTATATTTGATGTGTTCTCATAGAAAACACATATATTAGTTGTGCAGTGTGGTTGGAATGACTTAGTAACCACTTCTAAAAGATAAAAAACCTTTAAAATAGATTTATGGGGTTAAAACTGGGAAAACAAAGACATATTGCCATAAAATCATGGGTAAATGAATATATATTTATTTTTTGAAATGTATGAATCAGAGACACATCATTCTGAATGACGGTTTTACCATTATGACTGTAGACATGTTTTTGTTGCTTTGAAACATGAAAACATGTGTGGAACGGTAAAAACCATAGAAAATGTCAAAATATTTATTTCAAATCACTAGAAAAACACCAGTCAATTTTTTTGACGTCTACGTCGAGACACCATGCCAATCAAATGTGTGGAGTGGTCATAATAACTCGGTAAGAACTTCTTAAATTTACAAAAAGTTTTGATAATAAGTATATGGGGTCAAAATAGGAAAAGATTGTTGGATTTCTCTGAAATTAGGGGAAATGATCATATATTTAATTAGAAAATTTAGGAACAGAGAAAACGTAATTTCGAATAATAGTTTTCTGTAATGGTCATAAATGCGTTTTTAGTGTTTTTAAAAAATAAAACATGTGTGGAATATTAAAAACAATAGAAAATAACTTCATATTGACATAAAATCATTAGAAAACCACCAATGAGTTATTTTTTATGTCTACTCATAGAAAACATGTCAATCTGATGTGTGGTGTGGTTGTAATAACTCACTAACCACTTCTTAAAGGTACAAAAAACATTAAAACAAGTGCTATGGGATCAAAACTGAGAAACAAAAGTTAAATTTCCTTGAAATTTGGGAATAATAAATGAATATTTAATTTTGAAATGTAGAAATTGATGGTATGTCATTCCAAATGACAGTTTTCCTGTTATTTACGTAAAATAATTTTTATTGATTAAAAACACTAAAGCATGTGGGGAATGATCAAAACCATATTAAAATACCTCATATTGATGTGAAAACATTTTAAATCCACCGATCATTTATTTTTTTATGTGTGCGTGTAGAAAACCTGTTAATAAAACATGTAGTGTGGTTATAATGACTTGTTAACCACTTCATAATGGTACAAAAAAATTAAAAACAAATTTTGGGGGTTAAAAAACTGAAAAAAATGTTGGATTATCCTGAAATAGAGGGGAAATAAAAACATATTTAATTTTGTAAAGTAGGAACGTATGTCACATCATTCTAAATTATTGTTTTCTTGATATAGTTATAAACACATTTTTTGTGTTTTAAAACACTAAAACATGTACGTAAAGGTTAAACCAATATAAAACAACCAAATATTGATGTCAAATCATTTGAAACACACTGATATGTTATTTTTTATGAGTATGCATAGACAACATGTCAATCAAATGTACGGTGTAGTCAGAATGACTCATTAACCAATTATTAAAGGTAAAAAACCTTTAAAAACAAGTGTTAAGGGGGTCAAAACAAGGAAAATGAAATCAAATTTCCCTAAAATAAGGGTACATCGATCGTATATTTAATTCTGAATTGTACGAACCGACAACATGTCATTCTGAAAGATATATTCCCTATTATGGTTGTAAACATGTTTTTTAATGTTTTAGACCACAAAAACATGTGTGGAACGGTCAAAACGAATAAAAATGACCACATATTGACATAAAATAATTATAAAAACACTAAATTTTTTTATAAATATAGGACATGTTTTGATATCAAAGTCTTTAAAAAAAATTATTAATTAAATTTCAAGCACACTGCACTTCACTTTAAAAGTAAATTAGAATATTTACTTATCCCTTTTCAATTTCTAGTGTTGAATCTTATCTAAAATAGTTAATTTTATGTTTTCAAAGTGTTTTTCATTACATAATATATTCATTATGTTGATATGTCTTATTTTTTATTAACAAAATAAAAACATTATGTACAAAATTTGGAATATATTCTATGTATTTTCTTTTTCACATTCCATTTCTTTAATATACTGGTTTTCATTGTAGGGGGTAGATTACGATAGAAGGAAAGAGTTTTACCATTATGATCCATGAAATTCTTTAGAATGTAGTTTTGATGGTTCTTACTTTCCATTTTATGTTAAAATTTTATCCATTATTCCACTTTAATTACGATTTTTTTTGTTATAGTTGATGAGATGATGTGGTCAGTTTCAATTGATTAGATGTAGAGGAGACAGACAGATGTAGTGGAGTTCATCATGTAGATGCAGTGTATAGAGACAGATATATTGGTTGATAGATGTATGGGTTGATTGAGATTGAGGTTTTGAGGACGATATATGTTTGTATATTTGTTATGGATGTTTGAAATATGTACGACATTTTATTTTATACTCATGTTATTGTTTATTAGGTCACTTTTTTATTTACATATTTTTAGTAAATATTTTTTTTAAAATCTAATTATGTGGGGGTTTTTAGAAATTATGGATAAATTAATTTAATAAAATATTTTTTGTAGTGGTTCTGATAAACCGCCACTAAAAAAAACCAATGTTGAACATATCAGCAGAATTTAAGTACATTTTTTAAATATTTCTATAGGTTACATTTTTTATAAAAAACCACCACAATATAAAAAACAAACTACTATTAAATACTCCAAAAATATCACAGAGTAAAACCACAACGAAATTAATGAAACTACTACTATATGATTAGAGATCAAGAAATATGTGATAGTTTTTGAAACCACATGGATACTAATAGGTGCAGTATTAAATAGTTGTGAGTCTATAAAAAACCACCACTAATGACCCTTTTTTAATGTATCTAGATTTAACAAACCAGAAACAATTATATTATAAACTTATTTATCTAGGATTTAGATTTTCTATTATTTTAAATACACTTTTTCAAGGTTCCTTAAAAATGTATATGAAGTAGGACCACCCAAGAAGATGTAATCCACCTACATGACCTCATTTTATTTATTTCTCCTCCTACCTCATCTAAAATTGTGTTATTTTTCATAAAATAATAAACACAATATCCTAAAATCACTAAATTAGTGTCATCATTATGGAAGTACCAATATATACCTTATTTTCTATTAAATGGTAAGTAAAAGTATCACTCATTAAAAAGTTTGGACAAACACCTCAACATAGTGATACAAAACATTTTTCATAAACAACATTCATATATGTATATTATTATAGGTTTAATGATTATAAATTATATTTAAGAAATTATTATGATTCTATAAATATATTATCATATATATATCATACACCTATGATAATGTTTTTTTAAGTGATCATTGATATCCCCATTGTTTAACGTTGCTACAAAAATAAGATGAACCATTCTTATGTTTCCCTTCCCTAGTAAATGGTGAATGATTTTTAGTTTGATATTTCTAATAAGGATTAGTGATGTGAAGAAATAATTGGGAGATGATGTATATCTATTTTCAAAATTTTGTTTATTTATCCATGTTTTTAAATCCTATTAAGATAAACAATCCGAGCATGGATCATAATTTTATGTTTGGAATATTCATCTAATATAATGTAATATTTATATATGAAATATAAGAGCCCATTTAGTTTATATGAGAGAATGATTAAGTTAACTTTAGAAACTATGATGGGTAAAAAATTGTTATATCCCATAGTATATTCCTATATATAGGAAAATTTCCTAACTTATGGTAATTAAAATAGTCTGCTTTTCCAAGAAAAAATCCCTATCTCTATACTGCAAATAGATGTGGTTTTGAAAAAGTTGAATATTTGGATAAAAACACTAAAAGTGCTGTTTGATAATATCTTTGATGTAAATTTGGTTTATATTGAATAATCCATTAGTTCATGCCAGCTTTGACACTCATAGAGAAAATTCTTGGGATAACTCAATTATTCTTATTGAATCAATTTAAATAATTTAAATAGATAATAACCAAGGACGGGAAAAGTTAAACATAAGGAATAATATATTGAAAATAATTATTCACAATTTATACATCTTAGGAATTAATTTTCATTATTTCATGATTCCTCACTATGAATATTGTTTCCCAACATTACTTCTTGATTTTAGTCAATGGATGGAACCAAGAGGAATTATGTTTACTCATATTGTGAAAGATACTAGAAATATTTTACTAATAAGAAACCAAATGAAATGGGATATGGAAGAAGAAACCATTTTACAAGATGTAATCATATATCTCATTATATAATCAATAATTTAAACTTTTGAGGGTTTTCAAATAATATGTAAAAAATAGAGTTTCATAAAGATAGTGGAGTAATGAAGTTTCTTCTTCCTACATGTATAGTATATGTGAGAAGAACCCAATGTAATTTCACAAAGTAATGGTAAAATATTTTCATTGTCAATAAAAATGTCATAAGAAAAGTAATTTTGGAAGGAAGATTAAGAGTTTGATGGTGATATATGACATTCATCTTAATATACCATTTATAGTAAAATGTCTTATGTGTGGTGAATACGGTCATTGTGTTAGACAATTCAAAAATCAATTGTTAACTCAAATATTAAAAAATGACTTATAATAATAAAATAATTAATTTGGAAGGGATGATGTTTTTTGCATCAATATTTTAGAATTATGTTTTATAAGTGCTATAAAAATGATATTTCATTTTTAAAAATCATGAAACATCAAAGGGATATCTTGTAAAAAAAATTCATTAAGGATTTTAAATCATATTTTGAGTGATAATAACAACCTGGAAGATATATTTAATGGTAAAGATACATTTTATGTAAAATAATGATTAAATGATTGATAAAACATATTATATGAATTATTCTGATATAGTAGAGATTAGTTGGGATAAAGGGATAATTGTTTTTTTTAATTAAATTAGATTATAATTATGAAGTCGGAATTGATTAGTGAAGGATGAAAAAGTAATTTCTGTTCTATTTGTGGATTCTTATTTCATTAATTGGTTTTTCGAATATATTTAATATTTTGTGATTTTATTTAAGAAATTAGGTTCGAATTTTTTCATATAATGTTAACATAACAGTTTTGGATTCAATTTTGGGGTTATAAGTTTATGTTTTGTCATATGTTCAAAGTCATAGA
The DNA here is from genome assembly GCA_963277665.1 of Viscum album. Lineage (NCBI taxonomy): Eukaryota > Viridiplantae > Streptophyta > Magnoliopsida > Santalales > Viscaceae > Viscum > Viscum album. The sequence goes on from OY728160.1 coordinate 855,012,073, forward strand.
TAAAATTTTTGAAGTTTTAAGTGATTGGTGTTTTAGGTTACATGAAATCATAACTAGGTTTTAGAAAAAATAATTTATTTTAAATCAAATAACCCATTTTCTTAGTATTGGATTTTATGTTAAGTAAATTATGGTTTATTGTATTGTGGGATATAGATAATTATGATGGTTCAAAAGTGATTCAATTATATCTAAATATTTTCATAGATATTTATGGTAAATATAAGGATTAAAATTCATGTTTGTATATAATTTTAACTCAAGAAATATTGGGGTTGTGCACTAGAATATAATAATACATCATTCCTTATTATTAGGATTAAATATATTTTGGAAGTTGATTCATTGTGTTGATGTATATATATACATTTAGGATTATCATGTGATATAATATGAAAGATTATTTAGGAATAATGGAATTAAATTTTTATGGATATTACAATAATGGTGTAACATAACTTATGAGTATATAAATTCTATAATGTTGAAATTTTTATTATAAATTAATATTTAGATTTATTTATTTATGGAATAATGTATTTTGAAACTTTGGGGTTATTATAGAAAATTAAATGTAAAATTTATTTTTTTCGTCATATGATGGTTTATACATTTTGGATATTATCATACATTATGAAAACCATTTCAGTTTTGGGAAATATTTTTTTCATGTGGAATAGATTTTTATCCTTTTATTATCTATTATATTTTGATTTTAGTGCCCTAGGAATGAAAAAATCATCTTTAATTTTCATCATTTATAGAAAAATGTGAGATTGGGGATGAAATTGATTAAAGGATGAAATTATACTTATTATGTATGTATACAGAATTATTTTTCTATTATATATTGTAAAAAATTTCTAAACACTAGGAAATGGATATTGTAAGAAATTTTGGTCTTATTATGTTCATTTCTAATGAATCTATGGACATTTTCACACCAAATTGATTTATGGTTTTGTGTTAATTATCTTTTTCAAGAAAATTTAATTTATTCTGATCAATGTTCACTTCACTCTGCTATATTATTTGGACAATAAATTTTCATCGATTTCCATATTTTCACATCCTGCTAATGTTCTAATATTAGAAAACCTATTTATGTGTTATTCTAGATGACCTTTATAATTCCCTTTCCCTTTTTTCAAGTGTAATTCTCTTTAACCCTTTATAATATATAGAATTAAAATAAATATATTTTATAATATAAACTCATGGATTACTGAGAAAAATTTCTAATTGTTAAAATATGCTTTTTTTAATGGGGGCTTTTAAAATAACAGTTTGTTCAATAACATATATAACATGCAACATCGATTTCCAAGAAACCACGGAAAATTTGTGTTATATGGATGTTATAAAAAAATAATTAAATAAGTGGGTATAAATTTAAGAGACCTAATGATGAAATATATATAATTTTCTCACATAATATTACTATATTAATTAATTTATAACAAATAAGAACTCATTTTTAGTAAGGTCATCTTATTCATCCGGAATAATTTTTCTTCAAAAATGGTTTTTAAGATTTTTTTTGAGAAAATACTGTAATTACTTAACTGATTAATTGTAAATTTTATTTGATAAAATGGATATCACTTTTGGAATAACCATATTAAAATTATCTTTGGGTGAATTTTTGGGATTTTTCTAAAAAAAAATTCTACTAAATTGTGAAAAAAACTATTTTTTTAAATAAAATTTTTGTTTCAAAAATTTATGAAGATAAATCTATTTTTATAGTGGTTTTGAAGTATAATTATTTTTATTATATTAAAATTAAACTAATCATGTTCATAACAATTAATTTTATAGTTGAATTTGGTATAAAAATATTTTTGTAGTTACAAATATATATTTTTTAAAAACTATTGTTTGTTATGATTTTTATTTTTATCTTAATAAAATTTATAAATTTAATAAAAGTTAAATCATGATACCTGGATTAAATATTGGAATATAATAGGTCTAAATTTGGTAAATATATTCATTTTATTTTTCTTAAATATAAATTGTAACTATACAAAAAACAATTTACCACATAAAATGTAAATAATGTCAATTATTGTCAAAAAGTAATGTAATATAGCTTTAAATTCATTCAAACACAACATTTATTTCATTTGATGGTTCTATTTTTCATTTAATGCAATAATGATATATTTAATTAATATATATGAAATATATTATGAAATTATAATTTTTGAAGAGGTGAATTATTATTTTCTAATCAGTAATTACATACTTCTAAATGTCAAAACAACATTCGTGTGTACGTGCAACCCACCATCTTAATGAATTGTGAAATTAATTTTTCTATAACAATATATTTTGGATTAATATCAATATATTGAATTAATATAAATTATATTTACTACTATCAATTATAGAACTATGATCAAAGTATGAGTACCCAAACTATTGAATAGAAATTCTCTTGAAAGAAGAAATAGTTAATTCCCAAAAATAAAGAATTTAATATGATTTTATTAATAAATGGGTTTTAGAACATTATAAGTAGAAAATTTATGATAATATATCTATGTAAATGATTATGGTGTATAATTATTAAAATTATAAATTTATTATATTTGTGGTTAGGGTTCTTTTATAGAAATTTGAACATGAGGTATCAGATTTTGTCTCAATTTCTCTTTATTGAGTCTTGTTTATTGTTTTCTATTATATGGTTTAAAAACTTCCACTTTTATGGGATTTTTTTCTTCCTAATTTTTTTCCTCGGGATAATTTGAGGAAGGCCATGGTCATTTGGGATAGAATTTAATCTCAAACGGCCCCAAAATCCTCTAAAGGGTCTACCTCTCAAAGCACCTTTTTGGAGGTCCCTTCCACACCACAAATGTGCAAGGATGAGACAGAACTACAGCATGTCCCATGCACTCTGCGAACATGCTATGGAATTTGATGGATGGATTCACGAGTCTAATAGTTCCACAATCATTTTTGAAGCCCCCTTTTATTCATATCATGCCTCTAAGCATCGCAACTCCATAAGACCATAAATATCTAGATCCATCCACCTTAAGGGAAGAGATTCCTTGAACTTTCAACATCAAATCTCTAATTTTGTGAAGCATCGGAGAACCATGAACCTAATCGAATAATATATCATCAAAGGTAATAGATCATCACAAAACCACTTTTCCATTGTTCCTATATACATTTATCTGAGTCAAAGATACATTTCATGAAGTACTACAGTCTTTATGGAGGAAGAAGTCCCTCTGAGGTACTTGATATTTCATGGAGAATTTATGTTTTATGAATAACACCTTTCATAGCTCTTGGATTCATTCCAAATATGTGTCATCATACCTCACAAATCCATTTCCTTAACAAAGCTTATATCCTCTGCGAAGCACTCAAGCTTCACAAATCCTCTCTTAGTGAGGCCCCTTGCTTCTCAAGACCCACCTCTGCGTAGCCCTCTAGGATTTTTCATAGTGATTTCTTGGTCCCTTGTGATGTTTCCCCTGTAGAGATGACCATCCTCCTAAATTTTATCCTAGGTATTCTAATGGAATTTTATTTTCAGAAAAGATACACGTACATGGACCCCAATATTGACCAATCCTCCACACCCTCACCTAACGACATTACTTATGTGTTCCCCTTCCCAGTGGTTGATGTGAGATAGTTATATAAGTCCATAAGGTAAGGATTAATTCTCCCAATCTCAAGAGAAAAGACATTAATCATCCTAGAACCAACGTCCTCAACACAGGATGTTAAACTATGATCAAAACATGATCGACCAGTCCATGATGACTCTATGTATAACTCACATAGAATGATATCCTTTGAACATGATCTATTATAGTATAGGCACCATATACCTCTCATCTTACATTCTCTCAATATTATACCCCTCTCTCTTTGGGCTTTTTCTCCATGTTCCCCAATGGCAGTTTCCATTCCTAATCCCTAGCACACCCTTGATAGAGTGATATGTGAATGAATGGCATGTAATGTGATCTTCCTCACATGTAATGAAATCCTCATCGTAAATAATGATGTCTTCCTCAAGCATCTCTCATGTGTAATCCCTACACCATCCCTCATCGACGCATCTTTTATAACATGACATTAAATTCTACTACTTTTTTTTCTCAAACTAATCATGACTCACATGGGAATAAAGGTTAGCACCAGACATTAATCACCCATTATCTAACATTGGTAAGCTTGCAGGCATAATACCCAGCATCTCGAATAGCCAACCATCCTGATGTAAGACAAAATGCCCCTTCTATAACTATGTGGACTTCGATTCCCACCAAACTGGGATACATCAGAAACCTCCCTGAGGTTCAGGCCAACCACACTCAAGAACCTCTATATATTCCAATCACTACACTCAATACATCATCCAAATCCATCCTTATTATTTCCTAGCTATCACATCTAGGTGAGATCATGCCATTCACAAGGTTTGTTCCTAAAATTAATCTTTTTCCATCATCGATGCTCCTAGTGGCACCTGGGAAGATCTCATGTATAAGACCCATGAAATCCCACACAATCCAAACAAGATAAATCCTCTTGCGCATGGAATATCCCATGTATCAACCCCACTCCAACCATCGAACTATGGGGGTTTTGATACTTTCCTCATATGAATAATAAGTAGGATGACTCCATGATATTTAATCCAGTCCAATAGTAGACCATGGTGTCACCCTCATTGGGTTGAACATCTCCAATCCTCCCTCAGTGGTGTCCAGATCATCCTTCATGGTGTGAATCCTTCACTTTATGAGACACATTATATAGGGTCTTCCTCCATAGGAATTATAATACATCCATATGGTAAACTTTCTAGGTGTTCCCAACTAGGGGTATACCTCTCTGATCCACCTCCCTCTTGTGTTCTGACCATCCCCACTCTATCTCTGCAAGATGTTAAACTCATGTCTTACCTCATGTTAAACATTGAATGCCTAAGGAAAACCTCATAAGTCATGACTCTAGCATAACATACACTGTTATTGACATGGGATTCCTTGGGTTCCTCGCTCGATATTCCCCCATGAATATGAGGAATGATAAATGTCCCAATGTTCCAACACTTAGACATTCCAGTGATGCACAATGTGACAACTCCTCTACCTAGAGGTATTTTTCCTATTAAGACCCTTTGGGATTTTCATAAAGAAGAAACTTCATTAACGAGTATACACAATGAGTTGGAACCCATAAATAGTTTCACAAACCATGTATTAGCATTAGAGGGAGACCTATACTATGTGATAAGTTCCAAAGATAAATCCATGGTAGGAGGAACAAACATCCCATCATCCCATTTCGATCAAGGAGAAGACATCAACAATAAAGTGAGGAATGCCACCCACCTTTGAAAAGTTTGAATGAGAGAATATAGTCATCAGTATCACAGTAATGTGTGAGGTGGTTGCTCCCTAAAGCAAGCATCAGAAATAGAAATGGTGAACCTAACATGAATCTATTCTTGTCAATGTGGGTATTACTAGTGTTTAAAACAAGAGATAAAATGATAATCATGTTATAGAGTTTAGATATCTGGCATTTGGGCCTGCTAGGAAAAACAGTGGGCCCAATGTGGAACTCACTAGTATTTGGGGCAGTTGAATGTTGGGCATCCTAGTCTATGACATTCTAGCGTGGATCTATCTATCCAGCCCTAGAATATTGGATTATGTTTCTGAATTGGGAATTTATTTCCTTATGCTTTCACTGATAGTTGAATCTTCCTTCTTTTCAGTACCCTAGTTGTAGTAACTCATTCACCCAATTCCTACCAAATCCAATGGCATGAGACATGTCCATGAAACAATCTCACATAACCCCACCTCCGTTGAAAAATCATCTATTTCATTAGCTACCGAGAACCCATTCTCTATTTCACCCTCTAAAATAATCTATAGAATGGTGATCAACACCATCATATGACAATATGACTAGGAGGGTGTCATCCCCAAAAGGGATGTATCTTGCAAGGACATGGAGGCTTCTTCTCCTCACCTTCCTCACCACCCCCAAGGGCATGGATTCCCTTCTCCCCACCCCAATGATTAACTGCTTATAGATCCTATCCATATAACAATCATTCAACTCACTTCCCTATGCCCAAGAGGTAGGGGATACTCAGGGTAATCACAATAATGAACACCGCCCAGGAGTCACCTAGAAGGGATTCCATGAGGTCATGTCAACACCTCCAACTACTAGTGTTCCATGCCAAGGAATAGGTGGATCATTCCGCACCGTTGCTCGACTCAGTCTGAATCACCCAACACCAACATCATGCCCAATCATAGGTGGATTCCCATAAGTGGAATCATCTTCCACAGCTCTAGTGGCCCCTTCCATCATCAGTCCATTCCACCAAGTCCTTTCTACTACAGAGTGGGGACTCCTTGATGCCTAGTTGGGATCAAGCCCTCAACCACCTCACAGGAATATTGGGTTCACTCTTTCATCCACTAGAATCTCTAATGTCTCTTACAGGACAGTACGTGATAATGAGACAAAGTACGGAGGCCCTTCCTAATAAGTTCTCAATTATAGTGGATGTATTCCCACTCTCACATCCAACATGGACATCCACCCCATGTTCCCAACATTATCCAAATTGAAGGACCTCCCTACTTCGTTGACATCCAGTAAAGAGTTCTTCCATGTGCCTATCATTCTTGAAATGGAGGTCCTCCTGGTGTCTCTGACCAACGATGTGAAGGTCCTCCTCACATCATCCCTAACTCTAGTAGAGTTCCTCCCCACTATGGCATCCACAAAATTGGATGTCCTCACTACTTCATCAATGATCAGTATGAAGGTCCTCAACATTCCCTCATCACCGACCAACACGTAGGTCATCTTTGTGAAGCATCCAACTAAAGTAGGGCTCTTACCCACTCCCATGGAGGTCCTTTCCAAGAATATAGCAAGAATTATGAAGGTCCTACCCTTACTCCAAATTCCCAACATGGTGGCCCTCCCCATGTTCCAGAAGATCACTATAAAGCTTTTCCTTGAAATGTCAATAGCCACAGTGGTGGTCATCCCCCTCCAATGAAAATTGATATGGAGGTCCACCCATTATCCTAAAAAATCAATGTGTAGGTCCTCCTCATGTAATCAATCCATAAAAAGAAGGGCCACCTCATGCCAAAAAATATGCCTACAGAGATGAACCATCATAAGGAGAAATGAAGAACTATTTCCACCAAATGAATTCCTCAAGGAAGCACTAAATCATTGTACCTCCTATAAAACTCTCAAATTTTGAATCCAACATTTACCCAATTATGGAGCCTTTGAGTAGTATTCTACATCAAAGTATAATGTAAGAGCTTGATAGGCCAGATACATCATCCCATAAGGTGATGTTCACAAGATCCCTAAATACCATCACAAGTATATGTCGGAGGAGGACAACATGGCCCCATTCTAGGGTTTTGCGATTTAGTTGTCTCTGTCATCAATAACTTCACTCTTTAACTCTGAACGAGATCAAAGAGATTATTTCTATGACATGATATATCATGATCACCCAGTGGACCCGCATGAGCCCACTGCTACCATAACACATGATGTAGTGGTTGGATATATGACCCAGAAAGATGTGATGATGTGGTCGACACCGCATCCAAGAGATAACCACTAATGCGGAGATGAGTCTGTTCATACAGCAATATCTCCATTGGATATTACTCCACTAAAATGTTCCACATTCACGTAATTTCAATTTTCTCATTCATTGTTGATCATAGAATCTGGAATCCATGATCTGATCCCCTCTTCAAAGTAGAGAATCTTGTAAGACACTTTAGTTTTCGACCAGTTGTCTAAGGTATTTTTGTCAAATACTATTCCTGACCACAATATTCTAAAGACCCTGACTCAGGATGAGGTCTCATGCATTTAGAGGACTATATGGGTGATTCACTTTCACCTCCATGACCGTCAGTTGGTTTACCCAAAAATAAAAGATCACTTCAATGACATCGGTGATCAATGATCCATCATTTAGTTAGATTCACTTCTAGTGGCATAACATCCCACGTGACCCGGTTACCACCAGACCCTTTAATACATATGCATTCATAGATTCAAAGTGCTTTGCATAATTAGTTAATTAGTGTCTCCAAATGAGAAGATCTATGGTTTGGGACAATACACTACTCTCTACTTCAGTACTCTCAAGCGGCAGACAAATTATCTTAGTGACATCGAGTACATGCTAGGAGTTGTCATAATGAACTTGGGTAAACTCATGCTACCCAAGGACTGGGAAATCAACATAAATTATGATATAGAGAACCATCCTACAAGATTAGTATAGTTTTTGGACCCTATAGTTTTTATCACCCTTTAGAATAGGCATACACTAGGCCTAGGGGAACTTTCTGAAATGTTTCCCATCGGTCGGAATCTCAACAAGGATAAGGGACAACTCAAAGGATCATATGCGCCAGATATCACATAGAGAATATAGAATGAAGATGAAATTTCATCTCTATTATAGAAACTTGAAGATCGACATCATATCATCACTAAACTCCTTTCTGAATGATGACTAGAATATGGTGACCCTTGGTAGGACTATGTTTTTTCACTGACCGGACCTGAGGGGCACATGTAGGTCATCCTTGTCTTGTTGTTACTAATTGACCATGTTGATCCCATGCACCCTGATATTTATGGTAAAATACAACATTATGCATCACTAAATCATTACGAATATCATGATAATAGACTTTTGGATTTTGGATCAAGCCACTTTGCATGAATACCTACAATTCGACACGCAGGCCCCTAAGCCTTCCCATATAAGTTATTTTATTTTCAATGCCCTAGCGGTATGGAATCCTCAACTAGAGAGGAATACCTACCAAGATGACCTGATAGCTACTCTCACTACTTGTATCGAAGCCTTGTAAATAGGGTAAGTGGAAATCCCACCTCATGTTAAGTTGTATCTGGTGTGGTTGAACAATATGTGAGCACCCCTGGATTTTTGGAATCCAAATTTCCCCCATTCAATTGGATGGGAGACCCACTAAAGAATTTTTCCCACTTCTTATACATGTGAGAACATATGTTGGGAACCCCATGGATACATAAAGTATCTTATCTCTGATGTTTCATTCAGACATTAGATGGACCTTCTTTCATCTAGTATATCCAGTTATCTATTAGGTCGATCACCGGCTGGTAAAACCCCCACAGGATGTTTCTCTACCAGTTCAACTCCACTAAATTCAAGAAAAGTATTGTTCACCTCTTCAAGTGCAGTAAATTACTAGATGTTTGTATCACAGACTTCATCACCAAGTGGAAGGGACTCAATTACTCACTAGAAATGCTGGTGACTTAGAGGTAGATCATGAAAATGTTTATGGGGAAGTTCAAGACTGAATTGGTCTCCAACCTCTTCACTTCAAATTTTCTAGTTTTATTCTAATATTTCTCTAAAAAGAATCAATTCCTAGAGGAAGGATTAAAGAAAGATGATTAGGTAAGCTGATTGCCTCTCATTGCTCCTACAAGACCGAGACTTCAGCCATAGTTCATGTCGGTGCACTAGAGCCGAAAGAGTTGATTCCCATAGATCCTTTCCCAAAACTGCGTCATCAAGGAAATAAGCCTTTGAAAACTCCACATAATCCACATCAGAATAAGAGTTCACCACCTTAGTAGGAAGCACCACCCATATGAGAGACTGTGGCTACATCCCCTCATCCACCTTCAACCCCTCATTAGGTCCAGACCCCTAGAGTTCCTTTACTAGATAGGAGAAACCAAACTTACTCCTTCGTAGAGGCTAAGGTCCTCAATTATATCAATAGTTCTTTGGTATTAGGAATCCTAAATTTTTTAGAATGCATAAATCCTCATGAGGTTGAGCTCACTAATCACCCTGATCACTTTTTTTACCATAGGATCCCTGGACATACCATAGAGTTGTGTTAGGTGTTCAAGGACTTTCTCTAGGATCATGTGGAGAATGGTGTGGTAAAGCTGGATGAAGTTTGGGAACATGTGGCACACATATCGCCCAAGCGCGACACTGATGATGAAGGTTACAATTAGTGGTATTAGGTCTCCCAACTCGGAAGTATGATGACTGGTTGTTTTGTAGGGCAGTCCCTCCCACCTACGATGTCATTCATGCTCATTTAGGCCAACACAACCCTCCATAAGTCATTGCACCATCTCTAGTAACCTCATATGCATCAACTTCTTAGCCTTCATCATCTTGGAAGAACAGTCACTTATGGTGTACAGGGATGCAATATCACCCACTGATGATGATTTTGTCCCATACACTTAGTGACTTCATGCCTATGGATATGTGAATCACACCTAGAGTCATCTCTCTGTGGGAGAACTCCTATGAAGATGGTCAGGATTATTATTCTATGAATACCATCGAATTGGTGGATCCCCACATGACCCCCGATGATAAAGAGTACCAGAATATACCTCCCAATGTCCCTAGATGACACCCTCAAAGAAGAATTCAAGGAAAGATAGGCTGCCAGAATTTTCATTCATGTTCTTCAAGCCAGGATATGCATGCCACTAAAACTAGACAGTAGGCATTACATAGATCTCGGCAGTCATAACCCTTCGAGTCTACTCTACCAGACTCAACTCCAACATTGATCATGACCATCGAACAAGAAGTACAATCACGAATGTATCATGACCAAACATGTCTACTTGCAACTAGACTGCAGTCTCCTGATAGTCATTCAGTGATAGTTCTATGTATTTTGTATCATAGAAAGTAGGATGTTTCCAGTACCAACCAGAATCCAGTGGTTCCACTTGTATTTCCTGACACACTACTCTCTATAGAGAGACACACTATGGGAAGAAATGTGATCCTAGAATAGAATTATGTTGTGCTGAAGAACCTCTCCAACATTCCTAAAATTCTCTCGATCCACAAAGATCTATGTCATTTAAAATAGATATGGTAAGTCCTCTCAGAATCCTTGAAAATCCCTTCTAGTTTGAAATAGTGGTTGTGGAAGTTGATAATTTTTACACAGAAAGAGTTGAGTAATCCAAATTCCATGGCCTCTTTTCTTTCTTTGAAGAAAGTTGAGGGTTGTCTCGTGTAAGGGGAATATCTTCCTAGTGTACAGCACAAGCCAGTTTTAATGGATTAGAGGTCCATTATTGTATAGATGAAAAATATTATGGGGTAAACCTCATCTATAAATAGATTCAATAAAGGCTAGGACTCTACAAATAATATTTGAGACCCTCTCACCTAATGATTTAGGGGTAAAATATGACTGAATAGAGATCAAGTGGTTGAATCTGTTTGATGAACCAGTTATGTAGCTTGGTAGTAGACATTGAATTCAAGGGTATCTTAGAGGACACCACTTACAAAGCATTCACTATTAGACCGTATCTCTATATTCATGTAGCTTTCCCCTCCTCGTATCACTGGTGCCTTAGGTACTCCATCAATAATTGAGTAGGCATCCTCATAAGAGACTCTTCTCCATTTTAATCTTACGAATCCTACAATATATATGTGACTTATTGTTAGAGAAATGAAAAGAATTCATAGAATGATGATTTTGATCACACCTCTTGCTTAGATATCCCTTGGATAGATCTGGATGATGCATTCACTCTCCTGATTCACCATTTATAGGCTACGCCACTAGACATGTGGAATTTGTAAGGACCCGACCCAGTTTCCCAGAGCTAGTGACTTATTTGATTACGTTGGCATACATACAAGGAATACGAATCTCGAAAGACCGAGTAGTTTAGTATTATTGGAAACAAGTTACATTCAAAATTTTATCATTACAACATGAAGGGAATCAAAACAATATTTTATTCCACTAGAAACATCACGTCTCCTAGATTATGCATGCACGACATTCATAAATTACTTCATCATGTCCTGAGAAAATGAAACATAATAAAGGATTGAGCTCAAATGCTCAGTAAGAGTAAGAAATATAGCAGAAGTTAATATAAACGTTAGACATGGTGAATAATTGAAAACACATGCCTTTAATAATGAACTTGAACACATTATGGCAGAAATATGGGCAGAATAAATAATTCCATAATAAAACATAATCATGGGTATTCTAATAGTCGAATAACCACAAGAACTAAAAATACTAGCATCACAATGAGGGAAGTGCATATTCCGGAAATCATAACCATACCCTCCAAGCCTCGTGCTAGGACTATAAAATAATCATTTTTTCAAGGCCTCATGCCAAGACCATAGTTTGTCTCATGAGACCTACCGATGCATCGAGGGGATATAGCGGGCCCCAGCCATCACATAATAAGTCCAATGAATTCCTCATATGAGCGGGGATCAACATATACAACATATACATTCATATAGAAACTATTATATGAAATGTAACTAACCTACACAAATTATTAACCATAAACACTAACCATTCAGAATAATATGATGAAAGGTTTTAGGATAGATCATCCACATTAAATTTATTGATAAAATATTAAATAAAATATGTTATATGAATTCATAAATTATTAAACACAATAATACCATGGAATCAATAAGATCATTGAACGAAAATACTCTTATAAAATCATTAATCAATTTTGAGATAAATACTCTGTAATTTTGAAAAGAAGAGTTCTTTGGGAAAATCTTTGTATAAAACTATAAGTGATGTAAGGTAGTATTTTCATAATAAAATGAGTATTTTTAAAAATATAATGGTTTCCAAAAACAGATTATAGAGTGCCCTTGTAAATAGATATAAATCGGAGAAATTCCCTTGAATTGGGCTTCTATTTTGGAAAAAAATTTGAAAGTTCCTTTTAAATCGTGTAACTATCCATAAAATAAGGAAGGGTTCTGTTTTGTAAACATATATATGATACTCAAACAGTAATATATGATGATTACATAACAATACATAAGAATTTCATTGACATAATTAGATAATGAAAGTAACCCGAATGAAAATGGAAGTTCGGGTGAAAAACCCTTACCTTAACTCCAAACGTGTTCAGTCATATAACTTAATTACATTTACATATTCTGGTTCCTGAATATTAATTAGGTTATAACACATATATTATAGTCTGTTTAAACCATGTTATTTGGCGATATTTGGATTATTATGAACTAGTTTTGTCATATAACATAATTATATTTACATATTCTGATTCCTGAATATTAATTAGGTTATAACACATATATTATAGTCTGTTTAAACCATGAATATGGTTTCATGGCCAGTAATAAATAATAATTTTAAGAATTAAAGTTCGCCGTCTACGAAGGATATAAATCAGAACCTCATGAATGTCGATTTTGTTTATAAAAATAAAAGGGAGGGAGTAAGAATATTTATGATGGTTCTTCCATTAACATGATATAATTATAGTATATAAATGATATTGTAGTTATCATGATCATTTCTAAAGAGGAGGTGAGGAGAGAAAAATAAAAGAGATGAACATGAAAATAAAAGAAAATTTAAGATATTCCTTATGAAAATTCGGCAGCCTAACAGCGTCACTTAAAATTTCATAAAATAAAATGAGTAGAAAAATAGGGTATCTCATCATATTGAAATAAAAATAATAGTATGAAGAATTAATAATATCAAACCTCAACATATGAGAAAGGAATTTCAAATAGATAACTTAAAAGAAGTGTCGAATTAAAGAAGAGAATGAAGGATTCTCTTACCTTGTAGAATAACTCCTAGATCTTGAAAGATGGGACCATGGGGGCTTAGAGACACCTTAGGAGGACTACTAGAGAGGTAAAACCACTATATATTAGAGGATGAAGGATTTGGAATGAATGAAAACGAATGTATGAGTGGGTATTTATAGAAAAAGAGAGGTAATTTTTTAATAATTTCAAAGGGACACCTCATTAGTGGTTTTTTCCAAACCATGGGCTTTCCCATGGTATTTGCCCATGGTTTTAGCCACGTGGGACACCTCATGTCATAAGTTACTATAAAAAAGTAGACCATACTTTTATATTTAATTATTACGTCAATATGATGTCATTAAACTACCAAATACTCAAAACTGTATTTTTACTATTCATGAAAAATTCATGTATTTTAGAAAAATCCCAAAAATTCACCCCTATAATTTTTCGACGTGTTGAATTCAAAAGTGAAATCCTTTTTTCAAAAATAATTTCCTAAATATTATTTATTTAATTTTTAAATAACTTCATAGTTAATTTGAAAAATAACAATCTTGAAGTGCAATTAGTTTTATGTGACATTGAAAAATTAATTAAGATCTCATTATCCTATTGCCTTACAAAAATAAAATATTATTATTATTTACTATTCATAAGGGTCATATTACTATTCATATTTCTATTCATAAGGGTATATTACTATTCACCAAAAATCAAGTTTGTTCTATAAGACTCCAAATGACTTACTGAACACAACTCTAGATGACCATTTCTTGAAATTCCAAACATAGAAGAGGAAAAGTTGTGTTTAATGGATAGATTATAAAATTTCATTCTATATTTATTTTCAAAACCTTGGGGTGTTACATTATCCCCTCCTTACAAAAATTTCATCCTCGAATTTCACAAAATATTACCTAAAAATATTCGGGTATGTCTTTAACATAAGCTCCTCAGGCTCCCATGTTGCTCCCTCCATCTTATGATTCCTCTATAGACCCTTCACCAGACGAGTCGTCCGATTTCTAAATACTTGTTCTCTAGTATCAAGAATCTTGATAGGCTCTTCACAGTAAGATAAATTGGGCTCAAGTTCCACTTCTTCATAAGTGAGTACATGTGTTGGGTCTGGCATGTATTTTCTTAACATTGACACATGGAACACATTGTGAACCTTGGAGAGACCTGGCGACATTGCCAAACGGTAAGCTACGGCTCCAATTTGGTCCAGAATTTCAAAAGGTCCTATATAACTGGGACTCAATTTACCTTTCTTAACGAAACGTATAACTCCCTTCTATGGAGATACCTTCAAGAAAACATGATCTCCTACCTAAAATTCCAAATCCTTCCTTCAGTTATCAGCATAGCTCTTTTTCCTACTTTGAGCTATTTTGATATGGGTTTGGATAATCTTCACCTTTTCCATTGTTTCTTTCACAAGTTCTTGGCCCATGAGCTTTCTTTCACCAACATCATCCCAGCAAGTTGGTGTACGACATCGCCTTCCATATCATGCTTCATAGGGTTCCATCTGTATACTTGAATGGAAGCTATTGTTGTAGTAAAATTCTACGAGAGGTAAATAATGATCCCCCAAGCCTTGAAAATCAAGTGAACAAGACCTCAACATGTCTTCCAATGTTTTAATAGTCTGTTCTTATTTTCCATCAGTTTGTGGGTGGTAGGCAGGTCTCAAACGAAGAACAGTATTTGGGTCCTTCTGAAGACTTTTCCAGAATCTTGATGTAAAATGTGGATCACGATCAGAAACAATCGATAGGGGTACTCCATGAAGTCTCAAAACTTCATTAATATATAGTCTTGCTAGACGTTCAAGTGGTAGATCTTCTCTTATAGCAAGAAAATGTGGTGACTTGGTAAGATGATCAACAATGACCCATATTGCGTCGTTCCTTCTAGGAGTCTTTGGTAGTCCTATGAAAAAGTCCATCATGATATTATCCCATTTCCACTTAGGTATAGGAAGAGGTTGCAATACTCCTCTAGGATGTTTCCTTATAGCTTTCACTTGTTGACAAACCATACATCTTGACACAAAATCAGCAATCTCCCTCTTCATGTTGTCCCACCAAAAATGTTCCTTCAAATCTGTATACATATTAGTGCTACCATGGTGTATAGATAAATTTGAACTATGAGCTTCATCAAACAATTCCCTTTTTAG
The DNA here is from genome assembly GCA_963277665.1 of Viscum album. Taxonomy (NCBI): domain Eukaryota; kingdom Viridiplantae; phylum Streptophyta; class Magnoliopsida; order Santalales; family Viscaceae; genus Viscum; species Viscum album. The sequence continues at coordinate 855,027,975 of OY728160.1, forward strand.
ATAAGGTATATCAGGAACACAAAGTCTCTTCCCAAATTTCAAAATTCCATCTTCATATATGAAGTCACTCAATCTCCCATCATTCACATCTTTAATCTTCTTTTGAAACTAATAATCATCAGCCTGAGAACTTTTTATCCTTTCTAGTAAAGATTGTTTGGCCACCATTTGAAAAAGAATTGATGTTTCACCTTCAATGGTTATTCTCATATCCATCTTTACTAGATCCATGAAAATAGGATCCCTTCCAACTCTCATCTTGTTCAAAACTCCATGATCCTTTCTACTAAACGAATCTACCACCTTATTTTCCTTCCCCAAGTGGTAGTGTATCGTGCAATCATAATCCTTGAGTAGTTAAATCCATATCCTTTTCCTCATGTCGAGTTATTTCTGTGAGAACATATACTTCAAACTCTTGTGATTAGTATAAATCTCACATTTTTCACCATAGAGATAATGTCTCCATATCTTCAAAGAAAATATTATAGTAGATAACTCAAGATCATGAGTAGGGTATTTTTTCTCATGATTTTCTAGCTATCGTGATGCATAAGAAATAACCCTATTATTTTACATAACAACACAATCAAGTCCTTTCTTTGAAGAATCACTATAAATGACACACGTCATTCCCCGATGATAGAGTAAATATAGGAGCATTGACTAATATTCTTATCAGTTCTATGAAACATTCTTCACAATCTTTTGTCCAAACAAATTTAACCCCTTTATGTGTGAGATTCGTTAGCGGGCTAGCTAGTCTGGAAAAATTATGCATGAAATGCCGAAAATAACCTACTAAGCCAATAAAACTGCGTACCTCGGTTTTGTTTGTTGGCATGGGCCAATCTTGAATTTCCTTTGTCTTCACAGGGTCAACTAGGATTCCATCCTTAGAGACAATATGGCCATGAAAAGGAATCTCCTGAAGACAGAATTCACACTTGCTAAACTTCTCATATAATTCATGTCTTATAAGAGTCTTTAGGATAATACGCAATTGATTTTCATGATCTTCGTAGCATTTAGAGTATACCAATATCTCATCAATAAATACCACTACAAAATCATCGAGATATTCCTTGAAAACACTATTCATTATATCTATGAAGACAGAGGGTGAATTAGTCAATCCAAAAGGCATCACTATAAACTCGTAATGCCCATACCTAGTCTGAAATGTTGTCATTGAAATATCTTATTTCCTCACATGCAAATGATGATATCTGGATCGAAGATAAATCTTTGAAAAGTATTGATATCCATGAAGTTGGTCAAATAAATCATCAATGTGGGGTAGGGAATACTTGTTCTTTATTTTTATACCATTGATCTCCCTGTAGTCGACACATAACCTCATAGATCCATCTTTCTTCTTAACAAAAAGGAATGGGGCTCCCCATGGAGAAACACTAGGGCGAATAAATCCCTTATTACTCAATTCATATAGTTGTTTCTTTAGTTCCACTAATTCCAAAGTGGCCATTCTATAAGGGGTCTTCGATATAGGCCTTGAACCAGGAATTAAATCAATGGAAAACTCAATTTCTCATTCTGGAGGATGTCCAGGTAGATCTTCTGGAAACACATCAACATATTATCTCACAACAAGTACATCCTCTATTTCAACATTACTTTCCTAACCCACAGTTATTTCATTCTATTCCTCCCCAATAATTGATTTTAGTTGAGCTACTGGGGGTGGATCTAGATAAGAATCAGGTGATGACGATTCTTCTCTAAAGATAAGGTGTTCTTTATTATCGTCATCAAAAATCGTAACCCCCTTCTTCTTACAATAAATTTTTGCATCATGGTCTGAAAGCCAATCCATACAAAGGATTATATCAAATTAAATCATGGGTATGATGATGAGATCAACAGATAAAGAACATTTATATGCCCTAATGGGAACTGATTCAGAAAACTTTGTAGCAATGATACTTCCCTTAGGAGTTGTTACTGACAACTCCCTTGTTAAATCAAATTGTAAATATAAAATTTTCCTATAAAACTAGGAAGAAATGAAACAATGCGATGATCTAGAATCAAATAAAGCATTGGTTAAACTTGAGGAAACAATTAAAGTACCTGCCACCAATTCATTAGGAACTTCAACCTCTATAGTTGTGATAGCATAAGCTTGTCCATGATCCCTTGTCCTTCTCTGTTGCATATTTCCTTGACATTTTGGACAATCATTTGCATAGTGTCCCATCTACCAACAACTATAGCATTGAACATCATTGGCTTCCTTCTTTCCTTTGCAGTCACTAGAAAGATGGACTTTCTGACCACATTTGTAGTATAAACCTTTTCCTTTTAAGAATGCACCAGGGTGTTTCTTTCCATAATTGTCACTTGGTGAAAACTCAAAAATTCCATTTATTCCCCGTTTCCTTATTTCATTTCCCAGGATTTTCAGTATCCCTCTTCATTTTATGCTTTTCCTTAAATTCATAAGACTTAGAGAATTATTTTTCTATCTTGATGGCACATGAAACTATATCCTCATATGATGAAAAACTTTGGGAGACCAGTGCCCACCGGAGGAATGGCATTGGGACATCAAAGAACTGATCAATTTTTCTCCTTGGATTTCGTATGCAGTCCATAGCATGTTTTTCAAATCTTGTGAAGTTAGATTCGTACCTTGCAACATTATCATCTTCCTTTTGCCTCATATTCAAGAATTGTATCTACATATCTACTCACTGCTCACGAGGGAAATATTTTTCTAATAAGATTTCTTAAAAATCCCTCTATTCCATCTCTTCGATCTCTTCCTCCTCCTTTGTGTTTTGGATTAAGGAACACCACTGATTTTCATCTCCCAATAGATGATAAACTTCCATGACAACCTTCTCTCTTTCATTACATCCCAAGGTGAGAAATATCTTCTCAAGGGAACATATCAACTGCTCTACTACAAATGGGTTTGTAGTCCCGTTGAATGATGGAGGTTGTTGTCACATAAAGAGATCTAGCATGGCTCCACCACACGGTGGATCTGGATACTGCATACGGGTAATGTTATTATTCATTACTTGAGTAAGTTGTCCCAATATAGTTATGAGTTGCTCAGCACTAGTCACAACACCAGAGCCAACATCATTATCTTGCGTCGGAGGAAAATCTCTATAGGGGACACATGCATTCGTGTGATTCCCATTCTGTCCACTAGGCACCATATCGAGATAATGGAATACACTAGATTAGGTTATAAATCATAATGTATATTCTTAACTTAACAAAATACTTAGAAAAAAATTGAGATCCTATGAATGTCTAATCCCATATTCACAAATATGGTTTCTTTGAGGAATATTTTACATTTCAATCCTTCATAATTGATTTTAATGAAAATGTGAATTATCCTAAGCATATCCCCAGGGAGTGTCGTAACCAATAGTACAGCAAGCCCCGTTGTCGTGCACCAGTTCCCATTCGAGTCTAGCTCAAAGCGGTGTTTTCAGGTTTTACCCCTAGATACATCTGTTCCAGAGCCACCTCTACTAAATTTCATTTGATACCAACTGTAAGGACTCGAACCCAGTTTCCCAGTGTCGGTGTCTTACTTGATTACATTGGCATACATACAAGGAATACAAATCCCAAAATACCAAGTAGTTTAGTATTATTGGAAACAAGTTACATACATAAGTTTATCATTAAAACATGAAGGGAATCAAAACATTATTTTATTCCACTAGAAACATCACGTCTCCTAGATTATGCTATCACGTCATTCATAAATTACGTATTCATGTCCTGAAAAAATGAAACATAAGATAGGGGTGAGCTCAAATGCTCAGTAAGAGTAATCAATACAGCAAAATTTAATATAAATATTACACATGGTGAATAATTGAAAACACGTGCCCTTAATAATGAACTTGAACACATTATGGCAGAAATATGGGCTGAATAAATAATGTCATAATAAAACATATTCATGGGTATTCTACTAGTCGAATAACCACATGAACTTAAAATACTAGCATCATAATGAGGGAAGTGCATATTCCGGACATCATAACCATACCGTCCAAGCCTCGTGCTAGGACTATAAAATAATCATTTTATCAAGGCCTCGTGCCAAGACCATAGTTTGTCTCATGAGACCTATCGATGAATCGAGGGGCTATAGTGGGCCCCACCCATCACATAATAAGTCCAATAAATTCATCATATGAGCATGGATTGACATAAACACCATATACATTCATATTGAAACTATCATATGAAATGTAACTGACCTTCACAAGTTATTGAACATAAACACTAACCATTTGGAATAATATGATGAATGGTTTTAGGATAGATCATCCAAAAAAAATTTAGTCATAAAACATTAAATAAAATACAGTATATGACTTCATAAATGATTAAACCCAATAATACCATGGAATCAATAAGAGTATTGAATGAAAATACTCTTATAAAATCATTAAGCAATTTTGAGATAAATACTCTTTTATTTTGAAAAGAAGAGTTCTTCTGGAAAATCTTTGTATAATACCAGAAGTGAAATAATATAGTATTTTCATAATAAAATGATTATTTTTAGAAAGATAATGGTTTCCAAAAACATATTATATAGTGACCTTGTAAATAGATATGAATTGGAGAAATTCCCTTGAATATGGATTCTATTTTGGAAACAATTTTGAAAGTTCCTTTTAAAACATGTAACTATCCATAAAATAAGGAAGGGTTCTGGTTTGTAAACGTATATATGAAACTCACACAATAATATATGATGATTACATAACAATACATAATAATTTCATTGAGGTAATTAGATAATTAAAGTAACCCGAATGAAAATGGAAGTTCGGGTGAAAAACCCTTAACTCCAAACGTGTTCTTATCTCAAACTTAAGCTCCTAGAATATGAAATTATACTTATTAATAACATATTTAAAAACCTATTATAAATGTATATATTTTATCATAATTATGTTTAGTTCATTTGTGTATTTATTGACAAGTTATTGTATTGAATTTCATCGTTCTGGAGTGTTCGTTTCCTTTATTTTCATATTCTGTTCACTTGTTTTTAAGTAATGGAGTTCATGTGGAAAGGTTATAAATCTCCAGGATTGGAATTATATATTATTTATAATAATATATAATTGGTAATGGTCATTTCTATCATTTGGTTATACGGAATGGGGATGGATCATTAGATGAGAACCACTTCAATTATTTGGCGGTATTTGGATTATTATGTACTAGTTTTGTCATATAACTGAATTATATGTACATATTCTGGTTCCTGAATATTAATTAGGTTATAAAAAATATATTATATTCTGATTCAACCATGAATATGGTTTCATGACCGGTAATGAAGAATAAATTGAAGAATGAAACTTCGTCGTCCACGAAGATTGTAAATCGGAACCTCATGGACGTCGATTTCTTTTATAAAAATAAAAGAGAGGGAGTAAGAATATATATGATGGTTCTTCCATTAACATGATATAATTACAGTATATATATTATACTAGAGTTATAATGATCATTTGGAAAGAAGAGTTGAGAATAGAAAAATAAAATATATGAACTTGAAAATAAAAGAAAAGTAAAGATATCCCTTATGAAAATTCAGCAGCCTAACAGTGTCACATAAAATTTCATAAAATAAAATGATGAGAAAAAAAGGGTATCTCATCATATTGAAATAAAAATTACAGTAAGAATAATGAATAAAATCAAACCTCAACATATGATAAAGGAATTTCAAATAGATACATAAAAGAAGTTTTGACTTAAAGAAGAGAATGAAGGATTCTCTTACCTAGTAGAATAACTCCAAGATCATGAAGGATGGGACCTTGGGGGAATAGGGACACCATAGAAGGACTTATAGAGAGGTAAAACCACCATATCTTCGAGGATGAGGGATTTGGAATGAACGAAAATGAATGGATGAGTGGGTATTTATAGAAAAAGAGAGGCAATTTTTTAATAATTTCAAAGGGACACCTCATTAGTGGTTTTTGCCAAACCACGGGCTTGCCCGTGGTATTTTCCCATGGTTTTAGACACTTGGGACACCTCATGTCATAAGTTACAATACACAAGTTGAACATAATTTAATATTTAATTATTACATCATTATGATGTCATTAAACTATCAAATACTCAAAACTGTATTTTTACTATTCATGAAAAATTCATGTATTTTAGAAAAATCCCAAAAATTCACCCCTGCCATTTTTCGACGTGTATAATTCAAAACTGTAATCTATTTTTCAAAAATATTTTTCTAAATATTGTTAATTTAATTTTTAAATAAGTTCATAGTTAATTCTAAAAATAACAATCTTTAAGTGCAATTAGTTTTATGTGACATTGAAAAATTAATTAAGATCCCATTATCATATTGCCTTACAAAAATAAAATATTTTTATTATTTACTATTCATAAGGGTAATATTACTATTCATAAGGGTATGTTACTATTCACCAAAAATCAGGTTTGTTCTATCAGACTCCAAATGACTTTCTGAACACAACTCTAGATGACCATTTCTTGAAATTCAAAACATAGAAGAGGAAAAGTTGTGTTTAATGGATAGATTATAAAATTGCATTCTATATTTATTTTCAAAACCTTGGGGTGTTATAGAATTTATTTTTCAATTCTGATAGAAGTGGGCGCAATTCACCTAGGTACAATTAAAACAAGAAGATTACCTCATTTTCCTACAAGGTTTAGGCTCAGGTGACATCACAACCCACTACTCATGTCAGGTATTGAGATGTTCACACCATGGAAGAAACTATTTTCCAGACACAGTTGTTCTATCGAGCAGGGTTGAACCATGAAAAATTGACCCATCAATATTGATTTGACATCAATAATGGACCTCTTCCTCGAAGCCATGATGGAATTTGAATAACATCCTCTCTCTGTGATATTACTTGTGTAGGAGACTCCTAGTAACTATTCTACCACCACCCACTCAGATGGTAGTATTCCTCCAGAATTAGTTACCCTACAAGAATCACCTCTCCCTAATTATAATTATTCCCCAGAAAATGAATAATATCTGAAAGAAGCTCTTCTTTCATTTTATGAAGGAATCTCTACCACCGTCAATGAGATGGTTCAGGTGAATATTGATACGGAGGTAGATCCAAGTACAACACTGATTAGTGCATTCATGCCTACAAAGGATCAACAACAGTACATGGATTTATTAAACTTGCTTATAGATATTTTTTCCAAGATCTATGATGAAATACCAAGGCTAGACCCTTAGGTCATTTTCCACCATCTTGGTCTCCCTGAAAGTCATTATGGATTTAAGATGCCTCCCAAAAAGATTCATTCATCCTACGGTGCCATGTTTGAGGCTGAAGTTGACAAGATTATCAAAGCCAACTTTATCAAGGATGATTTGTAAACAAATTCTATATCCAAAATTTTCTCAGTCTGGAACAAGAATCGGAATGGAAGATTCTATATCAACTTCCAAAATCTCAACCATGACATTCCAAAGGATGAATTTCCCAAACCTATGATAGATTTATTTATTCATACCAAATCTATTTTCCAGAATCTCTCCTTTATGTATGGGTACTACAAGTACAATAAGATCTGGATTGAACCTAAAGATAAAGATTATACTACCTTCAGAGTGTCGGAAGGTACTTTATGATATCAGGTTATGTCTTTCAGTTTAAATAATTTTGGATCCTCTTAGTAGTTTTCCATTCACCACATCTTTAATCCAATCCTGAGGACACTAGTGGCATGATATGTAGATGATTTGGTGGCCAGACCACTCAATAGTTAGTACCATCTCAAATATATTGATAATTTTTTTTCCTTCATCCACACCAAAAGATGAAGGTAAACACCTTGAAGTGTTCTTTCGGGGTAACCTCTAGAAATATTCTCAGCTTCATTATCAGATACAGAGGAATCAAGAATGACATATAGAAGATCAAGGCCATTAGCCAGATGCATTCTCCAAGTAACATTTAAGAGATTCAAGACCTCTAATTACATGTATCCTATATACATCCACTCATCATGAATCAGGATGGAATGTGTAAGTCCTTTTTCTTGGATCAGGAATAAAGGTGATGTCTACAATTTGGATAAAGATTTGCAGTCATCATTTGAAGAAACCAAGAAAGAAATATCTACAACAGTCTCTGGTTGTGATTCCACCCATATCAAGGAGGCCTCTAGTCCTATATGTGACTCTTCTGGAATGATTCCTCATCACTCTACATTCCCACAAGAACAAAGAAGGGGCATAGAACAGTTTATACTATCTTAGTTTCACTCTTCTCAACATGGAGTCAAGATACTCCCCTATTGAGAAGATATGTCTTGTGATGGTTTTCACAGTGGAGAAGTTGCAGCACTACTAGAAGCATAATGATATATAAATCGTGTCCCATGGGGATTATCTATAGTATATCATGAATTTCCCTATGTTGATAGGCCAACAAGAATATTGGGTAGTGATCCTTCGGTAGTCTGACATCTGGTCCATTCCATAGAATTCCTTCAAGTATCAGGATTTGTAAGTATTTATCACCTCCCATCTGACACTAATAGGTCAGTCCCTCATTCATGATTTTACATATGAGGTTATCCACTCAGTTGATCAATCCATGCCATGTTAGAATATTCATTTCAATGGTGCCTCCCGAAGTTGAACCTATAGGATCCTCAATGACGCTAATCTCAACAGTGTGGGTCTAGGAATCATCTTCATCACCCCGACATAGGCTTAACTATTTTATTTGTTTTTACTATGAGAAGTCTAAAAAAATAATGATGTAGAGTATATATCCCTCATTACTAGCCTTGAGATGGTCCTTGAGATTGATGTTCCCTACCTGCACATTAAGTGGGATTCTAAGTTACTCATCAAGAAGATTAATGGTGACTATATCATTAGAAATCTAGATCTCATTCCCTTGATCATGTATGCTCTCCAGATTATGGAACAGTTCCCTTATCATCCATAGGTAAATCAAATCCCTAGGTCATAGAATGGTTGAGCTGGTACCCTATCTAGTCTAGCTGCTTCCCATGCAGAGCCTGATAAGGATGATTTGTTCATTTATCTAGTACGTCTATGGTCCATCACTCTTTTCACTTACAAAGATGATGATTATAGTTAGTAGGTAAACAACTTGATTTCAAGCTCTTCTATATCAAGACCTCTAGATTCCCACGTAGTTTAAGAAGCCTCTGATTGGATGAAACCCTTCTTCAAGTACCCTAGAATGGAACTCTCCCTCCATATAGATCCAAACATGAGTTTATCCTTCAGTTTGCAGGGTTGTTCACCCACCATATTGGTCCCAATATTGACAATAATCTCTACAAATGTGGGTTTTATGGAATTATCCATTTTTTATCAAAAAAAATTAGATCCTATAGGCTTTTTAAGAAGTTCATGTTAGGTATTGTGGGGATCATCAGGCAGGTTTAATTATCTCCCACCAGATATGAAGGTTTGGATACTTCTGGCTCACCATGGTCTATGACTATATCATGTTTTAAAAGAGGTTCCATGAAATTCATAGCCATTCCAACTTCATGAATCGATCACTCTATCCCCTCCACTCTATGATTTATTCTTGTCCCTTTGCATTCTGGGGACTCTATGTCATGGGATGGTACCCACCAACAACATCACTCCAATAAAGGTTCATTCTGACCGCAATAGATTTCTACTCTTAGTGGGAATAAGTTGTTCCTCTGAAGGAAGTCAAAGATCTATTGTTTTCTAAATTTAAATGCTCACATATCAGCTATCAATTTGGAGTCCCTCATTCCATTCTCACTGAAAACTGAATGAATGTTTGGGTAGATGATTTGAAGAAGTTGTACTCCAAGGATGTCATCCAGTCCAACCATACTTCCTTCTAACGTACATATGAGAATTGATAGATATATACATTCAACAAAACCCACTCAAACATTATGCATAGGAGGGTGGGATAGAACAAGAAAAGTTATCTATAAAATTTCTCAAATTTTCTCTGGGCTTATTGGATGACGACTCAAAATTCCTCCCAAGTGACCCCATATTACCTAGTGTACCATACAATAGTAGTCCTATCCATTTAGATTCATCTACCTTCGTTCTGAATGACTATCTACAATCAAAATATGTTAGAAAATATTGCTTAATTATATCTAACTAAATGACAGGCCTTCGATGAATTCAGGCTCTGATCCTTGCATAAATAAGAGAGGCACCATAACAAGATAGCCAACGCATTTAACAAGAACGTTCACCTTCACTCTTTCCTACAAGGTGATACAGTGTTGGATCACTAAAATCTTATCATACCAGGAAGGAATCCACCAATGTTGGTAACAAAGTGGGAAGGGTTGCATATAATTCACATTCTCTATCCCAATGGACTATACTCTTTGGTCCCCATGAATGTGGACTGAATAACTCCCCCAACCAATTCCATATTCCCTAAGTAGTACTTCATTTGAATGGGATCCCTAGTATGAGTTTTATGACTTTAAACTATGTAACAACCCTAGTGTGAGATTAATTAATTAAAACTTTATAATAAAACTATTCCTAGTTTCATGAATATAAGCTACGTAAAAACCAATGTTCTATCTATCTAAAGATGAATTGCATGTAAACCAACATCCCAATCCCATGATGTTAAAATGTCTACCCATGTCCAAGAATTATGAAATTAAACTATGTGTGATTTATTCTCATGAATGTGTTTCATGGGGCTGGGCCTCTTTGGACCTCATTAATGTAGGGTTTCTTCATGACTTCACACAACATATTTTAACATTATAATCCTCATCCCATGGTCTGAACTCTATGACCATAAACTAAGAATCCAAATGGCCTAGTCGAATGATGATAAACTACATAACAACCATCATCCTGGCTATACAATAATGAACTACACAGTGCCATAATGTTCTAACCTTAGATGAAATTTCCCCTATAATTGGTCAACTATCATGTCATCCTCAAGAACTATGTTTGGAATGATTATCATCCTCATAGGATACGTAGGAACTCCCTGAGATTTTTTCCTTGGGTCCAACCATAAATTTAACCTTTTGACCCTTGGTTTGGGTTTCCTTTGGGAGTGAATAGTGTGGCATAAGATCCTTTAGGATCCTCATTCATGTCGAGTCGACAATGGCAATTCCATGCACCTACCTTGTGGACACTCATCTTCCAACATCTTAGCCACATGATGATAAACTATATAGAAACCTACATCCTTGTTGTGTGAAAATGAAATGGAAGGGATGATCTTATCAAATGAAAATAAACTATAATATCATTACCCCAGCATCAGGTACAAGCCATGACCCCTCACTGTGTATGTAGTCATGCCCAGATCGTCAATCTAAAGCCCAACAACATGACTTTCTTTATTTCACTCTAGATCATGTTCTTACTTACAACATTACATTAAAATACATAGAATTTCAAGAGATATTTGTGTCTTAATTCCCATCATTATGAAATATTTTGTGATCACCAAACATATTGTCATTTGGACCAGCTACATATCCATAGTTCTTTTGGCCCATTATCCTCTACTTAGTCCACATTATATAAAATTAAACCGTATATGGAAGGTTCTCTATAATTTTTTGGTGTGATTTTCGGAATCCCTTGACTCGTTAATTTCTAGTTTTTTATATCAAAACACTATTCATATCCATGTGATGCATCCCCCATCTTGGCCCGAGCTCTACGACCATAAACTAGATGCTCAAATTTTTGCATCATGACTTTAAACTGTGTGTGGGCCTACCCTGGGATGTGTCATGTGGTGTTGGGACTATGTGGTCCTCACTCACATCAGGTCCACTAAGACGCCATGAAATACATATCCACTTGGTATACCTTTTTCAATGGTATGAACTCTATGGCCTTAAACTAATATCCCATATCCTCAATTCACAATGTTAAATAGCAATCATACACTGAGAAAGTTCAGGATGCCCCATGATAATCATGTGATGCCCTAATTTCTTCAAAATATAATATTTCCCCTAAAATGTTTGGTCTCTTACCCCACTGTGTTAACAAACTATGTGTGGTGTGATTCCCCTCACCATGGGATATGTAGTGACACCCATAAATTCCATATTCAGGTCCACCCACAAAATCCATCAAATATTTAGCCCGATGGCTTCGATTATGGTTCACACAACATGACCTTAAAGTATCTGCAAAGATGGGGTTTGATTCCCATTTAATTTTTCATTCCACATTCTGATCCTTTTTCAGCCGGGGTCTCCATCCTCTTTCCAATATAGATGGACAAACATAACGGTTATGGTCGCACACAAATTTTTTCTCACCCCCAGTTTTGGGCCCCTTCCCTAACAAATATCTCATAAAAATTGAAAATAATGTGTTTTCAAATATTTTCAACATTTAATTTTTCATTTTCCTTCCACGTTCTTGGCCGGTTGAGTAGGGATAACAGAGTTTTGAACATGGTCAGCCATCCATCCACACTCACTGATAACCCCACTAATCTAAATCATTAATTTCTCATCTTACATACTTTTCATTACCTCAGCTCTCATGCATGTCAGTAGATCCCTGATACAATTCCTTGTTTCCCACATCGAGCATAGCTCACATTGTCTTTGGATTCTGGTAAGGTGTAAACTGAAATGGTCTTCTTGGTCCAAGTATTTTGTCCTTTAAAAAATTATCTCCTACATTCTAAGAAGAAATAATTTAAACTTCTTGATTAGCCTAGGTTTGGACTCCCCCTTCCAGTATGTTCTATTCCATATTTCAATTCCTTTTTTATTCAGGTTTCTACCATCTTCCTTATCCAAATAGACCCTATAACGGTGATGGTTTCATGAAAATTTTAGCTCACCTCCTATCATGGGCCAATTCTCTAAGGGATTTTTATCAAAGAATAGTGGGTCTTGTTTCGTGAGCTCAGTCAACAGTTGACCCCACAATCATTCTCACCCACATGATTGGTTTGGTAATGGTCTATGTTTTTAGAATAAGGTCAATGGTCGTTCCTCACATACCATTCACCATTTTCATGGACCAAACTCTATGAAATTAAACAAGGAGCCTCTTTGTGGTATTCCCACTTTTCCATATCATGTATATCTCTTTCCCATCTATTTCCCAGTGTTTGTGTGGTACAAAAACCTCTTTTATCCCTTTCATGTAAGGTTTTTTTCCATTGAGCCACATAATTGAATTGGGAATAGAAATTTCCAAGGTATGTGCAACTTGACTTTAAATTATTGATGAGGGTCCTAGAAGTGAGAATTTAAATAGTGTGAAACGTCCCAGGAATCATGACATTAAACTGTGGGAGACGTCATGGTCACACGATTTTATGTTTTACCATTAATCATCCTCACGATATGACATAAAATACATGTCTATTTCCCTCACTATAAGATGTAAATTTGTGAGGCATCCAAGGACCTCACTTGAGAGTTCCTCCCTGTAATATGGTTTTGATCTTTGTTCAGACCAATGTTTCTACACAAATGTTCTCTATTCTATGGTGTCATAATTCCAAGATTGTTAGAATCCATTATAAAATTCCATCACTCCACTTCCACGCATTCCATTCCCCTCATTTGGATCATCATCCTATTTCATGTCTAAAGGGACCCCCTAATATCCTGGTTATTCCACTTCAACTCACCTACCATCTTAGGTCAACGTTCAAGATGAAATTAGATGACATCTCGAGTTAGGTTCCATGCTTCGAACATGGTTATTAGTCGAACTACATTTGTTTTCCCATTTCAAGATAGTGATAGAGATAATATGTTTCGAACATGATCATCAGTCATCTTATACTAGTATTCCATCATCCCCATGATCTAAATTTTGGGCATCATGATTCACACATTTCACTCCTCTTTGTTTGGACCAATTCTAACACCCTTGGAGTTATCTCTCCCATGCACTAGTGCAGATTAAGAAAATAAATTTGGTTGTTCTAAGAACCCTATTCTCCAGTCACGGCTTATCTCTTTCTGAATACTCCCAGTGTCGAGAAAATAATAAAAAAACTCAAGTGATCGGTGGTTATCTGGAGCTCTCATACAAAGTGAATTATTGTGTAGTCGTCCCTTGTTTCTCACAATGGTAATTACCCATGTGATCTTAGGGATTTGTCATTATAAGTCTCAAAACAAGATTGATGTGCGATATTATAAGAAATAAGATAATGTATACTTGATAAAAATCAACAACATTCCAAAATTTTGATAGTAATTGGAGACATCCATGTAAGTACTAGAAAAAGTCCCCCCATGGATCTGCTCCTATGATCAAGTGTGTCAGCTTCACCAACCTTTGGCATGTGGCCTCCAGGATCTGTTGTTTCCACCTGTGCTCATTTTCCTCATCATCTGTTTCTGATCCAAGGTCATCCACCCTGATCTCAACCTAGAACTACATGGCACGTAGATCATAAACTTGGCATGATGTCTATCTTATCTTCTTCTTGGTTTCCTCTAGTTGTCCCTAAATCGTATGATACGCTCTGTTTGAGTGGTGAAAAAGGAGTAACACTAATCTGATTTCTCTTCTAGGTGTCGAATATTCTAGTTGACCTCCTAGATCTTATTATATTCTGATATATTTCTTGTTATTCCATGACGGATATAGGTGTTTACTACTCTCTTGTATTTTATTGACATAGTCACATATCATAATGTAGAGACCTCGAGTATCCACACCTCCGACACACAGACATCATAGCGAGCAGAAAAGTGACCCCATCCATCTCACCCATTGTGTCTCTAGGGTATTTTCAATAAAACCGTTGAGGAAATTTTACAACCTTTATTGGATGATATGACTTTCTTAAACCACATTTGAGTCGAACTCATCCATCTCCTCAAGATCTACCAACTTTTACTCTAGAAATGCAGCCAAGATTTTACTAGCATAATCCTCCTCTAGAATAATTTCATATGAACTAGGCTCTATATTTAAAGGTTGGTCATCATAAGATAAACTAACCTAAAAAATGTTGTCCTTGTTATTCCCGTGCACTTCCCCACTAGTGGAATCACTTATAGCCATAATCGACTGTTCACTAGAGGCCATGGTGTAGTCAACTTGAACGGCTGGCTCTGTATGGACCGTCACACCTACTGGAAAAGGGATTTTGGTTCCTCCATCCATTTCCAAAAGAATTTCTCATTATACTACTAGTAATATTCATATAGGAAACATCTTAGTCAACCATGTCAAGAAACAATAGACGTGGTTCTGTAGTGTAATAAACATACAAAAACCAAGTGGTGGTTTGTCATTCTCTCTGGTTTTCACCATCGTAACAACAGGGTATCACCACCCATATATGAATGAGGGATTAGTTGATTATGGGTTGGCCTCTATGGTCTCCTCAAATCTAGCTGAACCCAAAACCTATTTCTCCCTATACACATATCATAAGTCTTGGTTCATTACACCGGTTGTTGTGCCTTCATCCCAATTAGCAGTGGTCCCTTGCACCAGATCCTCCTATAAAAATTATATTTTAGTTGGGGAGTATATATGTAGTGTAAGGAAACATGTTTCATGATTGGTAGTATGTTAATTATTATCTAAATGTATTTAGTGAATTCTCTCAAGTATTATGTGATTTCACCAACCTCTAGAGGGCTCCCAGCATTATATTCCTCCCCCAAAGATTAATCTATTTCTTCTGAAAAGGGATAGCATAGCACAATTTTAGCAGCCAAAAGAAGTGTATGAGAGGTCAAATCTAGAAGTAATTTCACCCAGTAATTAATCAGACACACAGTGCCCCAAGACTGCACTAGGTCCTCCAAATCATCCACATACCATTCCCCACTTCCTAGGACACAATAAATATTTTCTTGGCATATAAAATCCCAGAAAGTTCCATCCAAGTGTTATTAACGGGGGTCCCAAATTATTATGGTGTTGAGGAATTGATTTTTGATATCCTATATTTCCTAATATATAGGGTATACAGCATCCTTAGTAATGTCTACACAGCATGATCTTTTCCTGAGAGATTGGGTAGGCATCTTGTGGAACCCTCTAGATTCTACCCCTTCCACCTGAGTTTTCCAAGTAGGAGAATTGGGTCCATTGTTGTTTCTCCTCCTTCACCTCTCTTCGTTGCAAGTCCCAAAAATGATGGATCTACTCTTGTAGCTCCACCATAATGATGTACCATAGCCATGTTTCTATATTTCTCTCTTTCTTCCATTCAGCCTCATCCCTAAGGTACTCATTCATTGGTCTAGATAGTCTTCTACCTCAATTTTCTCTTGAATAGGCAACCTCCCATCTCTTCGCATATGTATAAGTCATCCTTTATTCATCATTAGATGGAAGGATCTCATTTTAAATCATTATTTCTTCATGTGTGAATTGGAGCCACAGATTTATCATTACCCACAGGTTGTATTCATGACATACTCAAAGGTGAACCATTAGAGTCAGCCTTGGCTGACACCTGATCAAATATGAGAATAATTGTGGGTTATATGGTTTGAAAATTGGGTCGCAGTAAACCCATACCACTAGCACTCCACCTCGAAAGTCCTAGATATATGACCATCACACTTTAGTTCTTGTTTCATCATCATTTATATCCCCCATAAATATGGGGAAGGGATGGAAATTGAATTGATATACTCGTCTGAATTTTCTCAACACTACCATCAGGACCAACTCGAATAGAAAAATTTATATGATATGAAGAATCGCCAGCCATAATTTCATCCCAGGAGGGGATAAGAGATTTTAACACTCATTTCCTCCCATGTGTGTCACCACCCAACCATACAGAAAGTGGAGCAGTCCGCACACACCCATCAACTCCATACCCTCACTGGTATGCTGGAGTACATTGTATAACTTCACCATAATTGGGATCATAAGGTTGATGTGTTGTCTTGTTTATATCATCTCATAAATAATCAATGTTCTTGGCTACACCCCCATGTGTTCCTCTCACTGTCAACATCCACCCATAGATGCATGTAGCATTGAACCTGGATGACCTGACTATCGGTTGAGGCTCGGTCTTGATACATTACCCACAAACATTCCATTGTATATCCTCCAGGATCTCCAAGAAAGATCTATCCTTACCCCACTGTGATCCCCTTGGATATATGTGGGGACTTTTCGGCAGTTTTTATGCCGCCTCTTCCCCCATACTTGACTCCTCCACTGATACGTTCTTGATGTAATTGAACCACAACTTGAAGTGGGATTCCCTCATCCCCTTCATTTATTTGGTAGTGCCCAGCACCATCGCTAGATGTGAGAGATTCCCTTGAACCTCCCAAACATTATCTCCTAGGAGGAAACCATAATAAAGTTCCCCTCAAATTGGGGTTTTGAAAATGTGATGGAGATCTTAGAGGTTGATGTCGACCTCCCCATGATGCAGATGGAATGTTTTGGTCCCAAGTGACAACCTTCTCATTATCAATTATACTGACCCAACCTTTAATTACATTACTATTACATAATTTTAAAGGTAAATAACATAATAGTATTACACATAGAGGATCCAACATTTTAGTGTCTTCGGAAAACTAGGACCATACATAACAATTACACCTTCAAGCATAAACATTTATTCAATTTCTTCTTCACTAGCTTCTTACTGGAACTTGACCTCTCCTTAGTACATGTAGTCACCTGAAGATATATATCAAAAGGGGTGAGCTAGAAGCCTATTTAGGGGATATATAAGAACAATATTGGATGGGGTGATAATAATCATAACATAGGCAAAGTATCATGAACATAAGAGGAAGCATAAACATAAGACTGGAAATGTGGCAACGCATAAAAATGAAACATCATGTCTTAGTGGTTAACTACCACACATAATTGTGAACAAATATCGCATCTTGTTCACACATAATTTCACATTTAATCATGAGATTTTCCACTTTTTCCAATGTATTGGAGCTCTGTATAATTTTGGGTGCACCCGTCACATTCAAACATTCATATTGCGCTATATAATTTCGGGCGCACCCGTCACATCATAACATTATCATTATCATGCATGCCACATAGAACATATATCAATAACGAACATATCTAACCCATTTAAATTAATGGGTTTCATATCATAAGAACACATTCATAAACATTAGGTTCCCAAAAGAAAGAGGGAATAACAAACTTGATACAAGAACCATCAACCTAGAATTAGAGGTAAAATGTGAGTTCTTAAAAGAAGAGTTCTTTTGGAAAGAATTTTGTTTGACATAAACATCGGTAGAAAACATGTATATCCCAGAAAAGGTAATATAATGATGAAAAAATTATTTTTAAGGAGTGACCATACCAAATCTGGAGTAAAAGAGGGACAACCCGGAGAAAGAAAATTGGGTTCGAGATGTTCCCCGTAACTTATATCTGAACGCTTCCTTCTCTTTAATGTCTTGTATAATGACAATATATTCATTAATTAGAAACTCCATAACCTTTTATATATTAAAAGAGTTCATTTAAATTTCATTATGTTATTTTATGGGCCTTTTTATGAGTTATAGGGTTTAAAAACATTTTTCTGAAATGTTTGTTTTTACAGTTTTCTTGAGCAGTTCAATTGTATTCATAAATTGAAGTTCGGGTAGAAAATGGGTTAGCATCCAGAACTGATATTACATGTTATTAAAGAAATTATTGGATTTTGAATGATATTATAATGAATTATTTTATATACCATGTGGAAGAATCATTATATATGAATTTAATGATGATCATTTCGGTTAATTTGGGCGGTTTTTCGACTACAACGAACTTGTTTTGATTAATCATTTAGTAATATGAACATAAAATAGTTATAGAACATTAAGTAGGACATAATACATATAAAATATTCTGTTTCAACCATAAACATGGTTTCATGACTATATCTGAAGGTAGAAATGGAAAAATAAAACATGTCGTTCTTGAAGGTGAGGGATTAACACCTCATGTACAACGTTTTATTTTATAAAATAAAAAGAAGAGGAGAAAAAAGGTTGGATGATATAATATCACATTAGTATCATAAAATTACAGTATATGTATGGTAATAGAGTTACCATACCATTTTGACAAAGATAGGTGGGGAGAGAATAAGAAAAAAACAGGAAATTCAAAGGGAATTAAAGGAGAAGAGGGAGAGAAATTACCTCTTGAATCCTCCTCTTGGGATCATCCTTAAGGGGCCAAGGCATGGTCTTTTGATGATAGTAGAAGCTCTGGGATGTGGGGTAGGGGCAAGGTAAAATTATTGAGAATATCATAGACAAGTCTTGAATCTTGAGAGGTGTGAGGAAATGAGGGTGTAAAGGGTGGTATTTATAGTAGAGGGGAGAGGGGTTTTCTTAATATGAAATTATTTAGTTTATTATTTCCCCACAAGACAAGGAATAGTGAGTCTTCCATAACCAATAATAGTAATTTTATAATTTAATCCTAAACAAAGAGGGCTGACATTAGTATAACATCACACTAGACTCTATAATTAGCTTATTTAGCTTATTTTTGTAAATTATGGTATTTCACTATTCATCAAAAATTCAAGTATTTCAGAAAAATCTAAAAATTTCACCACAACCATTATTCAACGTGTAGAATCAAAAAATGAAGTCCATTTTTTACAAATAATGTTCTAAATATGGTTAATTTAATATTCATTTAAAATCATAATTTGTTTGAAAAATACAGTTTTTAAAATTAAATTTGATTTTAAAATGATTTCAAAAATTATGTAGGGTCTTATAAAAATATCTAAAAACAATAAGAAATAGATTTGTAAATTTTTTAACACATTTTAAGAAAATACATTTTCTTTTAAATTAATTAATTAAATATAAATAATTATTTATGACTTACAAAAATACCAAAACGTTTACTATAGTCAAATTGTAACTTTCTATGATAACTAAATTTTATTTAATTATTCATGGGTAATGTTACTATTATTTTTAATGATTTACTATTCATAAGGGTCGTACTACTATTTATAAGGGAAGGATACTATTCATAAGGGTAGGTTACTATTCAAAAAAATTATTTTTTCTTATTGGACCCCAAAAATCATCTTGAACACAACCATGTATATCAGATTTTTAAAATTCAAAACATAGAAGTGAAAAACTTATGTTTAAAGGTCACTTAGAACTTACTAGTTAATTATGTTGGTTTTTCATGTGATTTTATGACATAATTATAAGAAGGGAATTTCCATTGAAAAAATTTGGGTCGTTACATCTATGGCATGATCTCTCGCGGTTGGTAGACGTCGAACTGTAAATACCATGCCTCTTTATACAAGGCTTCCCACCTCAGCTCTGCACCAAATTCAATGAAATATGTGCACACTCAGTACACACAGGATCATTCCACTCCCATTAAATAGTAATTCATTTCCTCTCTACTGGCTGGAAAGATCAAGACATCTTCTCTCAGACTAAAGGCATATAACGACAACCTCTTTCATAGAGGATAGTCTTGTGATTTTGACTGCAATGCAAGAAATGATTCACGGTCATAGTGGATCCAAACTTATTCCCCAGTCATGATGTTGTTCTCCATTTCTTCCCTTTAGGAAACATCCACATGGACCTCTCGATCAGCTTCTTGGGTGGCCATTAGATCTGAGACTTATGTGAATTTGTGGGTTTGTTCATTAATATCCTTCGTGATGGTCATTCACTAAGCAATGGATCATGGAGCCACAATGTACTTATTTAATTTTTCTAAGAGAAAGAAGATATCAATTCCTAGTTCACTATGAAGCATTCATGGATGAAGGATCCTAGAACCCATCTTGCAAAGATGCATTCACGGGAAGAAAGAGCTTCATGAAAAAAAATGATCAATCAAATTGGGTGTAAAGATCCATTATGGATAAGGGGCCCATCAAGAACTTTTTATAGGTGCTTGTAAGATTAAACATCATGGTGGCCTCCATGACTACGTAAACCATGTGAACTACATCGTGATATAGCTTCATAGTCAACCATGTTTTTCGTGATTGACCCTCATAATCCAACCTCGTATTCCATTAGCTCCCATTATGAGGGGGGAATTTATTGCTTCTGAAATTCGTGCCCCGGGATAAGTTGGGGAAGTATATGTTCATTCGATATTGAATATAAGATCAAATGGCCCAAAATCCTCCAAAGTTCCTACCTCATAAAGCACATTCATAGAGGTCCCATCCCCATTGTAAACTTGTGAGGATGAGATAGAACTCCTGTGAGCATGATGCACTCTACGACCACACTAAGAAATTTGATGTATTCATCCATGAGTTCAACGGAGCTACGGTCACTCGTGAAGCCTACATATGTTTCTCAGGGCTCCTCCGAGCATCGAAAATCCATGTGTCTATAACTATATGGCTCCCTCCACCTTAATGGGACGACTACACGTACCTTTCAACTTTTGATCCCCCATTTTGTGAAGCATCATAGCACCACAAACCCAATTGAACAACAAATCATCCAAGGTAACAGAACATCACGACACCCCTCTTCTCTTGTTCCTAAGTACCTCAATATAAGGTAGATATTCATTTTTGAAGGATAATATTATTTATGGAAGAATATGTATAACTGAAGTACTTGAGACATCGTATAGAATTTATCCTTCATCAAGAAATCCTTTCTCATCTCCTAACATCATGCCCAAGAAGAGTCATTGTGCCCTGTGAATCCATTTCCCTCGCAAAGCTTCAATCATCTACGAAGTTCCTGTTCATTACAATGCTTCTCACGGTGAGGATCCCTACTTTGTGAGACCATCCTCTAAGAAACCCTATAGGCTTGTGCATAGTGATTTTCTGGTCCCTTTTTTAGTGTACCCTATATCAATGACTAACCACCTTCATTTCGCCATAGGTACGCTAGTGGATTTTGATTTTCAGCATAGCTAAAATAACATGGAACCTACTATAAACCACTCCTCCACACCCCCACCTTTAGGCATTAATAGATCCTTCCCTTCCCTGAGGGTTGATGTGTGATAGTCAGGTAAGTCGACAAAGGATGGAGTCCCCCATGTCTGAGATTCAGATAGTTAAACTGCATAGAACCAACTTACCAACCCCTTAAATTGTGATATCACCCTATGTGGCCATCCCAGGATGACTCTATGTATGACTCACATGAAATTATATCCACCAAATATGATCAGTGAGGGGACGGTAACATGTATCCTCTCACCTCACATGCTCTCAATACCCCATCCCTCTCCCTTTGGGCATTGTCACAAAGGGTGCATCAGGCAGTTTCCTCATGTAATCCCCAAAACACATTTGATAGGATGCTATGGGTATGACAGACATGGTATGTGATGTTCCTCAAATAGAATAAGATCCTCATCATATAGAATGATTTCCTCCTCAAGAAACTCAAATGTGTAAGCTTCACACAATCACACATCGATGTGTCTTTTCTAACATGAAATTTAGGTCTACTACTTCCTCTTATTTCTCACACCATGCATGACTCACATGGTCTTAAGGGTTACTAGTGTCCATGAAACCACCAATATCCATATTTTGTTAGCTCACATGAATAAGCCCTACATTTTCAATGAGGAACAATATGGGTGTAATCCCCAATACCCCTTCCATAACTACATGTAATTTGATTTCCAACTAACTGGGATACGTAGGAAACCTCTTAAAGGTTCAATTCCACCACCTATAAGAACCGAAATATATTACATTCACTTCACTCAACACTTCATCCACATCTATCCTAATTTTACCCAGGATTCCACATCTCAGTGATGTCAGGTCATTCACATGGTTTTTTCCTACACGTAATCCCCATCCATCATCGCTACTCCGAGTGGAACCTGGGTAGCTCCCATACATCAGCCCCACACAATCCAATATGATCCAACCAAGAAAAATTCTCTTGATAAGGGAATCTACCAAGCATAATCCCCACTCCATCCATAAAACAAAAATAGATTTGATCCCTACCTCCTAGGAAGGGAATGTAGGATGCCTCTCTAAGGTTCAATCCTTCCCAATGGTAAGCCTTGGTGTCTTCTTCATTGGGGTGCACCTCACTGATCCACCCTTAGTGGTATCCATATTAGGATTCATGGTGTGAAAGCTTATCTTTCTGAGACACACCATCCAGGGTCCACCTCTGTAGGCATTTTGATCTATCCATTTCGTAAATTATCCATGTTTTCCCTCATAGGTACATACCTCTATGATCTTCCTCCATCAGGCATTTTGACCAACACCACTTCATATCTACAAGAGGTTAAAGTCATGACTTTCCTTGTGTTAAACATGGGATGGATAAGGAAAACCTGAAAAGACATGCCTCTGTTACAAGATACCCCATGGTAGATATGTAATGCCTCGGGTTCTACACTTGAGATTCCACCATGAGATTCCCTCCAATGTGGAAGAATAGAGGTGACCAATGTTCCAGCATCTAGACATGTCAGTGAATCCCAATGTGACTACTCCCCTAATCAAAGGTTGCTTCCCTGTCAAGACCCCTTGTAATATACAGAAAAAAGTGTCTTAATTAATCAGATCCCACAAAGAGATGGCCCTGAGAATGAGTTTCGCGAACCACATCTTAATCTATGAGGGAGACCTAGACTATGACAACCCTGCTTTTTATTACAACTTAAACATGCTTTATTACATAAAACTTCACTTGATACAACAAAGAAGATCGAGAGGTTTAGTGTCTTTGGGGCTTAGGATCATTACATAAAAACTTTAAACTTGAAATACAACATCCTTATTGAAAACTTCCTTTACATGACCACTACATTCCTTCGTACTTAGCATTGCATGGGATAACCTGAGGACATGCATAAGAAAAGGGTGAGCTATAAAGCCCAGTAAGGGAGTACACAATGAATAACATGAGGAGTACAGTACATGTTAGGAAATAGTCATATCAATAGAGCATAAGAGAGACATGAACATAAAGGCATGATAAAGCATGATAATCATAACATTGAAATGTGGCAACAACACTTAACATTGAATTAGCATGAGCCAAGGCTCATTGCACATGGAGCATGAGTAAACCCTCATTGCACTTGAAGCACGAGTAAAACCTCATTGCACTTGAATTAGCATGAGTCAACACTCATTGCACATGAAGTATCATGATACTATACTTTACCCAATGCATTGGAGCGCTATCAGGGCGCACCCTTCTTAAACATTTCATTTCATGCATAAGTGTGCCACATGGATCATAAAACATGGATTCATAAAACATAATAATTTATTCCACGATAAAGGAATGTGGAATTCATACATGAAACTTTACAATCAATAAGTAAATGTGCATAAAGGTGAATACCCTTGATGGAGAAATGGGCATGGTATTCACTACACAATGATATTGGCTTAGAAAATCGGTGTGATTTCGGCAGCGTAATGGCGTGACATAAGAATTCATAAAAAGGCTGATGAGAGAGAAAGGGGTTCCTCATCATATTTACATGTAATGGACAGTAAGAAGGTCATATAGATACATGTCCCAACAATTGAAAAGGAATTTAGATTCATGATACAAAAGTATTGCTTGAATATAAAAGAGGAAAAAAAAGGTTCCTTTCGGAATTTCGGCATAGTAACGGGTGTACATGGGAGGCATTTAATGAGAGAGAAAGGGGTCTCCCATAATTCAAACAATAAGAGGGAAGTGTGGGAGAGGTGCTGAACCATACCCCAACATTCATAAATGAAATTAAAAGGGCAATACAACTTAAAGAAAATTAACAAAAATGAGAAAGGAAGAAAAACAAACCCTTACTTGGAAGTGTGCTTCCAAAGGCTAGAGAGAGGCTTGTGAGAGAATTCTTGGGAGCTTGGGGCACCTTGGGAGGATTCTAGAGAGAGTAGGGCAGAGGTTGGACGAACTTCAAGGGCTTTCAGTGAGGAGGAAGTGGGATCTTGGGTGGGTTTATATAGGAAAGGTGAGAGAATTCTTTATTATTTAGGTTTGGGACCCCTTATATTAAAATAATCCAAACCACAAACCATCCCATGGTATTTGCCCATGGTTTCTGGAAAAGGAAAGAGGAAAACAATATTTTACAAGGCCAATGTCCGAACTTATTAAAAAATTAGGGTTGCTTATGTGGAGGTGAGTCACACTCCCATGGAAATTAATTTAAAAAGGCAAAGTGTTGAATAAGTTTTGAGGGCTCCATTAATGCTTTGAAAAGTGAGTCAAACAAACCCAAAACCTCATTATTTTAATGATAAAACACATATTGGCCGAACATAAGGATTATGGTATTTTATTACATCACGATTGGGTCATTATGATGTCATAAAACACGTTATATATTTAATTGGTATTTAATTTTTACCCAAAAATTTGACTGTCTCAGAAAATTATGAAAAATTCATCGTTGGATAATTTCGACGTCCTGATTCCAAAAATAATATTTATTTTATCTAAATAATTTTCTAAATATGTGAATTTTCACTTTTAAAATAAAAACCGACATTTATAAAAAATTCATGGTTTTGACAGAAATGGCTTTCAAACCTTAATAAAAATTTTAATTGCATTCATAAAATTATAAGATCATTTATATTTAATAAAAATTAATTTAATATTAATAATAATATTTCATTAAAATATTATTTAATTCAAAAATCCTTTAATTTAATAAAATATAATTCTTAATTAAATAATAACTAAAAACATCATTTGTACTTTAAAAACTAATTACAATGTATCAAAAATGACTAGAAATTATATTCATTATTATATACAAAAAATAATGTACATGAACATGGTGCTACTTATTTGTTACATAACCCCTTAAAATAGCCGCATAAGACCTAAGGGTAAGGTGTGCGATGGTGACAGACTCTTGGGGTTGCTCGGATAACATCGCTCGAGTGGTAATCTCTATCAACTTCCATTTTTCCCGTAGACAATCACGTTCGAGCTTGACTTGATGAAGCTCAGCTTGGGCTTGGTCAAGGGCAAAGCCCAAAGACGCCACCTCCTTTCCGAGCTCCGACAAATGGGCTTCGTAAGGGGCAATTCTACTGGATGAGGCCATCGCTTCCTTTGTCTGAGTAGAAAATTGGTTCGTTAAAGCCTTATATTTAAACTACCCAGATGATCACTGTTCAACAGCTATAAAAGTAACGGTCACAAATCTTAACGTTAAACTAAAGAAGTTGACATCTTATAAAAACATTTTTTTTCCATAAAGAAACATTTAACTGGATCAAGAGGGATTTTCCATTAATGAAATTTTGGGTCGTTACAACATTCCCCCCTTAAGAAATTTCGCCCTCGAAATTTTCCTTTTCCCACACTAAAACAAATGTGGGTAACTTAGCTTCATCATATCCTCCGACTCCCAAGTTGCTTCTTCAAACTTGTGGTTTCTCCACAACACCTTGACGAGGGGCATTGTCTTATTTCGTAGAACTTTTTCTCTACGATCCAAGATCTTCACTGGTTGCTCCTCATAAGAAAGATAGTCTTCTAATTGTACCACCTCGGAAGAGAGTACATGTGAAGGGTCTGGTATGTACTTCCTTAAGAGGGATACATGGAAGACATCATGCACCTTGGCCATAGTAGGTGGAAGTGCTAGTCGATAGGCCACAGCCCCAACACGATCAAGAATCTCGAATGGGCCGATGTACCTTGGACTTAACTTCCCTTTCTTTCCAAACCTCATGACCTTCTTCCATGGAGATATGCGTAAAAACACCATGTCTCCAACTTTAAACTCAAGGTCTCGTCGACGATTATCTGCATAACTCTTCTGTCGACTTTGGGCTGCCTTGATATGCTGCTGAATGGTTTTCACCTTCTCCACCATTTCTTCGACCATTTCTGGTCCAAGCAGCTTACGTTCACCGACCTCATCCCAACATGCCGGTGTTCTACACCTTTTCCCATACAGGGCTTCATATGGTGCCATTTGGATGCTCGAGTGGAAACTATTATTATAAGAGAACTCAACTAGAGGAAGATGTTGATCCCATCCTCCTTTAAAGTCCATTGAGCACGCTCTCAACATATCCTCAAGTGTTTGGATAGTCCGCTCGGATTGGCCATCAGTTTGAGGATGATTGGCCGTACTGAAGTTCAGTTCAGTATTCAGAGCATGTTGAAGACTCTTCCAAAACTTAGAGGTAAATCTTGGATCTCGGTCAGACACAATAGATAGTGGTACTCCATGAAACCGTACCACTTCCCTGATATATATCGGTGCCAGTTGATCCAAAGAGAAATCCTCTCGAATAGCAATGAAGTGTGCAGTCTTTGTAAGACGATCCACAATAACCCAGATTGCATTGTTGCTTTTGGATGTCCTTGGAAGTCCAGTGACGAAGTCCATGGTGATGTTCTCCCATTTCCATTCTGGTATAGGCAATGGTTGCATCATCCCCTTAGACTTCTGCCTCTCTGCCTTCACTTGCTGACACACCAGACACTTTGATGTATATTCGGCGATCTCCTTCTTCATATTATCCCACCAAAAGTTTTCTCGGAGATCTCGATACATCTTTGTGCTCCCTGGGTGAATAGAGAAATTTGAACTATGTGCATCATCCAAAAGTTCCTTCTTCAGCTCCGAACTTGATGGGACACATAGTCTTTTCCCAAACCGCACAATTCCTTCTTCATTAACATTAAACTCTGAGGATTTTCCCTTTTTGATAGCTTCCACTTTTTCTTGGATTCTCGCATCATCCTTTTGAGCATCCTTTAACCTTTCCAAAAGAGATGGTTGAGCAATCATTTGTGAAAGGATTGATGATGTTCCCTTCTTTATGATTCCCACGTCCATCTTCATCAAGTCTAAGAAGATTGGATCCTTCTCAATTCTCATCATTGATAGAATTGCTGGATCCTTTCTACTTAGGGCATCCTCCACCTTGTTCGCCTTCCCAGGGTGGTAATGTATTGAACAGTCATAATCCTTTATGAGCTCTATCCATCTTCTCTGGCGCATATTAATCTCTTTCTGTGTGAATATATATTTAAGACTCTTGTGGTCAGTATATATCTCACATTTCTCTCCATAGAGATAATGTCGCCATATTTTCAAGGCAAAGATCATCGCCGCCAACTCCAGATCATGCGTTGGATAGTTTCGCTCATGGATTTTCAACTGCCTTGAGGCATAGGATATCACTTTATCATTCTGCATCAGCACACATCCTAAGCCCTTCTTCGAAGCATCACTAAATACCACAAAAAGCTCCCCACTTGTGGGTAAAGTGAGCACAGGTGCATTGATAAGCCTCCTTTTCAACTCCTTGAAGCTTTCTTCGCATTCATCACTCCAAGCAAACTTTACTCCCTTTCGAGTTAGCTTGGTAAGAGGGTTGGCCAATCGTGAGAAGTTTCTCACAAATCGTCGATAATATCCAGCTAACCCCAAGAAGCTACGGATATCAGTTACCGATGTTGGCCTCGGCCATCCCTCAATTGCATCTGTTTTGGAGGGGTCCACAGATATCCCATTGCTTGTGATGATATGGCCCAATAATGAGACCTCCTTCAACCAGAACTCACACTTGCTGTACTTGGCATAGAGCTTCTCCTTGCGCAAAGTCTCCAGTACGGTTCTTAAATGCTCCTCATGGTCCTCCTTGGTTTTGGAGTATATTAGAATATCATCTATAAAGACTACCACAAATTTATCTAGGTAATCTCTAAAGACTCTATTCATCAATTCCATGAATATTGCTGGAGCATTGGTGAGTCCAAAAGGCATTACTATGAATTCATAGTGCCCATACCTTGTAGGAAAAGCAGTCTTGGGGATATCTTCCTTCTTCACCCTTACTTGATAATATCCCGACCGCAAGTCGACCTTGGAGAAGTATTGTGCTCCACGCAGCTGATCAAACAAGTCATCGATTCTTGGGAGAGGATACTTGTTCTTTATCGTGATTTTGTTAAGTTCACGATAATCGATGCAAAGCCGCATTGACCCATCCTTCTTCTTGACGAAGAGGACTGGTGCACCCCATGGTGATGCACTTGGGCGTATAAACCCTTTATCTAGATTCTCCTGTAGTTGTTTCTTCAGTTCTTCAAACTCAACCACAGCCATTCTATATGGAGTCTTGGATATTGGTAGCGCCCCAGGTATAAGTTCAATTGAGAACTCAACATCTCTTCTTGGAGGAAGACCAGGAAGTTCCTCGGGAAATACTTCAGCGAATTCCCTCACAATAGGCATTTCTTCAAGGGTGGTTTCTTCCTTGGACTCAATCATCTGAGCCAGATATGCGTTCTCATAAGGCAGTAATATCCATGCTTGAGATGATGGAGCTAAAGGAGATTCATCTTCCTCCTGACACTTGTAAATAATCGGGGGTCGATTCTCCATATGGAGTGTGATTTCCCTCTCCCGACAATTTATGTTGGCTCTATATAAGGAAAGCCAATCCATGCCAAGAATTGCATCAAATTCCACCAAAGGGAGTATGACGAGGTTCGCCGGGAAATTCAATCCACATATTATAACAGGGGAGGACTTATACTCATGGGATGCAATGATTGCCCCATTTTCCGTACTCACCGACATCTTTACTTCAATGATTTGTGGTGGTGCAGGGATTGTTCTACTAAACTTTTGAGATATAAAAGAATGCGTAGAACCTGAATCAAAAAGTACGTTCGCTATTCATGAATGAATAACTAGTGTACCTGTCACCACTTCGTTGTCGGGGTTCACTTCGGCAGAAGTGATGGCAAAAGCTCTTCCTTGCTGTCTTGGAGGTTGTTGATTGCCTCCGATAACCCTTGGTATAGGGCACTGATTCGCAAAATGACCCGGTTCTTTGCATTTGAAGCATTGAACATCGCGTTGAGGTTCGAACGGAGCGTTCCTCCCCTCTGTCGCAGCCGCGGGTCCTTCTTGCTGACAGTTAACAGCTAGGTGCCCTTCTCTTCCACACTTGAAGCATTTTCTTGTCCCCCTAAGGCAATTTCCAGGGTGCTTCTTTCCACACTTTTGGCAAGTGGGGTGCTGGAATTTCTTAGCGCCGTTGGATTTATCCATCGGACCACCAGCATTGAAGTCCACCTTCCTCTTCTTGTCCCCATGATACCCCTGTGATTCTCCGATCTCCATTTCAACCTTGAGGGCACATCGGACAATTTCCTCATAGCTGTCGAAGTCACGGATCGCTAATGCTTTCCGCAAGCTAGACTTCATCCCACAAAAGAAGCGGTCAACCTTGCATTCGGGGGTAACGACAAAGCCGGAAGCGTATCGTGCAAGCCTTGTGAAGTTTTCCTCGTACGCTCCCACAGATTCCTCATCTTTCTGCTTGAGGGAAAGGAAGTCTCTTTCCATCTTAAGACGGAGGGTGCGTGGAAAATATTTATCGAAAAACATCTTCCGGAATACCTTCCATTCCAAAGCCTTGATCTCCTCCTCAGGCTTCGTATTTTTGATCAACGTCCACCATTGATCAGCTTCACCCTCCATACGATAAGCCGCCAGGAGAACCTTCTCTTTTTCAGAGCATTGGAGGATGGAGAATATCTTTTCAATGGAGTTTATCCATTGTTCAGCAATCGTGGGATCGGATGATCCACTAAAAGTAGGAGGCCTTTGTCTCATGAAGCTTTCAATAGCGACTTGTTCTTTCTTAGGAGGGGTTGAACGTTCCTCTTGACCACTGTTTCTATTCAAAACTTGAGTTAGCTGAGAGAGAAGCGTGACAAAGTTTGCAATTCCCACTCCCATTGGATTGGGCATCTCATAAGTACAATCATCACACTGATCTTCACAACGGTTGTTAGCCCGAGTTCTCCTATTACCGGCCATTGGCTGGAATAAAAGGAAAGTTAGGGGTAACACATAAAGGGTAATCCAAAGACAAAAGTTTATGACTTATAAATAAACTTTAATCTCTTTAACTCATGAGTCTATAGGATTCAATCCAGGCTTTTCATGATCTTCCTTCTAACATATATTCTTAGGGGCATTTTTCCCTTAATAAGGGTTCATACTAAGATTGTGAATTTATCAAAACATATCCCCCGGGAGTGTTGTAACCAAGAGTGCAGCAAGGCCCGTTGTCGTGCACCAGTTCCCGTTCGAGTCTAGCTCAAAGCGGTGTTTTCGGGTTTTACCCCTAGGATACATCTGTGCCAGAGCCGCCTCTACCTGCTCGTATCCAGACAGGGATGTATTTTTTTGATAAAACACTTACTTAGTATTTACCAAAACTTAGGGATGTTTTTCTTATGCTTAGTCTTGTATCTAAGGCTTTACTAGGGTTTCCTAATCCCAAAAATAACTAAACCTATCCTCTGATACCAACTATGACAACCCTGCTTTTTATTACAACTTAAACATGCTTTATTACATAAAACTTCACTTGATACAACAAAGAAGATCGAGAGGTTTAGTGTCTTTGGGGCTTAGGATCATTACATAAAAACTTTAAACTTGAAATACAACATCCTTATTGAAAACTTCCTTTATATGACCACTACATTCCTTCGTACTTAGCATTGCATGGGATAACCTGAGGACATGCATAAGAAAAGGGTGAGCTATAAAGCCCAGTAAGGGAGTACACAAGGAATAACATGAGGAGTACAGTACATGTTAGGAAATAGTCATATCAGTAGAGCATAAGAGAGACATGAACATAAAGGCATGATAAAGCATGATAATCATAACATGGAAATGTGACAACAACACTTAACATTGAATTAGCATGAGCCAAGGCTCATTGCACATGGAGCATGAGTAAACCCTCATTGCACTTGAAGCACGAGTAAACCCTCGTTGCACTTGAATTAGAATGAGTCAACACTCATTGCACATGACGTATCATGATACTATACTTTACCCAATGCATTGGAGCGCTATCAGGGCGCACCCTTCTTAAACATTTCATTTCATGCATAAGTGTGCCACATGGATCATAAAACATGGATTCATAAAACATAATCATTTATTCCACGATAAAGGAATGTGGAATTCATACATGAAACATTACAATCAATATGTAAATGTGCATAAAGGTGAATACCCTTGATGGAGAAATGGGCATGGTATTCACTACACAATGATATTGGCTTAGAAAATCGGTGTGATTTCGGCAGCGTAACGGCGTGACATAAGAATTCATAAAAAGGCTGATGAGAGAGAAAGGGGTTCCTCATAATATTTACATGTAATGTACAGTAAGAAGGTCATATAGATACATGTCCCAACAATTGAAAAGGAATTTAGATTCATGATACAAAAGTATTCCTTGAATATAAAAGAGGAAAAAAAGGTTCCTTTCGGAATTTCGGCATAGTAACGGGTGTACATGGGAGGCATTTAATGAGAGAGAAAGGGGTCTCCCATCATTCAAACAATAAGAGGGAAGTGTGGGAGAGGTGCGAAACCATACCCCAACATTCATAAATGAAATTAAAAGGGCAATACAACTTAAAGAAAATTAACAAAAATGAGAAAGGAAGAAAAACAAATCCTTACTTGGAAGTGTGCTTCCAAAGGCTAGAGAGAGGCTTGTGAGAGGCTTCTTGGGAGCTTGGGGCACCTTGGGAGGATTCTAGAGAGAGTAGGGCAGAGGTTGGACGAACTTAAAGGGCTTTGAGTGAGGAGGAAGTGGGAGCTTGGGTGGGTTTATATAGGAAAGGTGAGATAATTCTTTATTATTTAGGTTTGGGACCCCTTATATTAAAATAATCCAAACCACAAACCATCCCATGGTATTTGCCCATGGTTTCTGGAAAAGGAAAGAGGAAAACAATATTTTACAAGGCCAAGGTCCGAACTTATTAAAAAATTAGGGTTGCTTATGTGGAGGTGAGTCACACTCCCATGGAAATTAATTTAAAAAGGCAAAGTGTTGAATAAGTCTTGAGGGCTCCATTAATGCTTTGAAAAGTGAGTCAAACAAAGCCAAAACCTCATTACTTTAATGATAAAACACATATTAGCCGAAAATAAGGATTATGGTATTTTATTACATCACCATTGGGTCATTATGATGTCATAAAACACATTATATATTTAATTAGTATTTAATTTTTACCCAAAAATTTGACTGTCTCAGAAAATTATGAAAAATTCACCGTTGGATAATTTCGACGTCCTGATTCCAAAAATAATATTTATTTTATCTAAATAATTTTCTAAATATGTGAATTTTCACTTTTAAAATAACCGACATTTATAAAAAATTCATGGTTTTGACAGAAATGGCTTTCAAACCTTAATAAAAATTTTAATTGCATTCATAAAATTATAAGATCATTTATATTTAATAAAAATTAATTTAATATTAATAATAATATTTTATTAAAATATTATTTAATTCAAAAATCCTTTAATTTAATAAAATATAATTCTTAATTAAATAATAACTAAAAACATCATTTGTACTTTAAAAACTAATTACAATGTATCAAAAATGACTAGAAATTATATTCATTATTATATACAAAAAATAATGTACATGAACATGGTGCTACTTATTTGTTACATAACCCCTTAAAATAGCCGCATAAGACCTAAGGGTAAGGTGTCCGATGGTGAAAGACTCTTGGGGTTGCTCGGATAACATCGCTCGAGTGGTAATCTCTATCAACTTCCATTTTTCCCGTAGACGATCACGTTCGAGCTTGACTTGATGAAGCTCAGATTGGGCTTGGTCAAGGGCAAAGCCCAAAGACGCCACCTCCTTTCCGAGCTCCGACAAATGGGCTTCGTAAGGGGCAATTCTACTGGATGAGGCCATCGCTTCCTTTGTCTGAGTAGAAAATTGGTTCGTTAAAGCCTTATATTTAAACTACCCAGATGATCACTGTTCAACAGCTATAAAAGTAATGGTCACAAATCTTAACGTTAAACTAAAGAAGTTGATATCTTATAAAAACATTTTTTTTCCATAAAGAAACATTTAACTGGATCAAGAGGGATTTTCCATTAATGAAATTTTGGGTCGTTACATAGACTACACGACGAGTTCCAATGGGAAATGCATGGAAGGAGGAACTGACTTCACATCATCTTATTTCGATCAATGGGAAGGTAACTCCAAAAAAATTATGAATATAACATAACTTTGGAAAGAATAAATTAAGGGTACGATGCAGTCATCAACATCACAAAAATGCCCAAGGCAGTCGCATCCCATCAAAAGTTTCAAAATTAAGAATATATCATGAATCCTTCATAATTCATGGTATTATATAATCAAATTCATATTTTTAAACTTATAGTAATTGACATTAATTTCACCATGAACTAAAAGGATTATTTTATAATCTAATTGTTTATCATATTTTTCATGATTAATTTACTTATTATCAAAGATTATGAATAATATATCAATAACTAAATCTATTTTATTCTCATATGGTTTTGTATAGAGATTAAAGTCTTTTATTTTCATTTTTTTCTCATTATGAAATTAATATATAGACTGAATATTTTGAATAAAAATGATGTTATATTTTTCTTCGGTGTAATATCCTTTTACGTCCATAAACATATCTTCTAAAAATGTGTTTAATTAATTACTTTACCTTTATCTTATGATTTTTAATTTCAATTTCATCCATTATTTAGTTTTTTCATAAGGACCTAAAAGGAATCCTATTTTTTTCAAATTAGGTGCTCTTGGGTTTTTAATAAATATATGAAACTAATCATTATTTTAAAATAGATGGAATGAAAAGTGTTTCCCATAGTTATGACTACTTAATGATTTAAAAAATATAATTAAAGTTTTCATAGTTCATTTATAAGGATAAAGTTTCCATTATATTTTGTAAATTTTTACTTTTTTATGAGCTAATTGGAAAATCAAATGTTTATTTTCATTAAAAATATTCTAAGAGATCTTTTAAAGGAATTTACATTAACCATGAAATATTTTTATATTACTTATGATTTACTCAGTATATAATCCAATGAAACCATGTATATTCAATAATTGGATGGTTTATGATTATGATGACAAGATTTTATGAATTCCATTTATTTTTTACGGGATATGTTATGTTGAAATATTGAAATGTTTATGAATTCTTGAATTTTTCATGGTATATTCTATGATAAATTTTTGAAATATCTATGAATCAAATTTATTTTCCACGTGTTATGATTGTACGAATGTTTAAAGATCATGTGGCACATTATTATATGATTTCAATTATGTTATTGGTGGGACCCTAATTATAACGACATCCAGTTCATTGGGTAAATATAGTAATCTAATTACACAGTAAGAACTCTAAGAAAGAGTGAACTTAGATTAGTATAGGAAATTACCCATTATTATTTAATTTTAAGTCTTCCAGGAGTAAGTATATGATGTAAGGGGAGTGAGTCCAATACATTATGAATATCCCAAAAGCAAAACAATACCTAGGAATTGATTTTTTATTCTTACATGTATTCCACAAAATGTTTTCTTATTATAATTTTAGGGTCTTGTAGATCATGTTATTTAATTCAATTATGATTAATTTCTAATGAACTTCCGTATTTTGTACCATTATTAGAGATTATGAGATATGATAGGATGGGTAGGGTTTTAAAATGGTTGGATCATGTTCTCAAAATATTATGATCATGATATGATAATGTGATCATTGATATCTCCATTGTTCACAGTTAATTAGTGTCGAATCTCACCCTTTCTAGTGTTTTCCTTCCCATGGATATGAAGAAATATTTTCTGTTTGATAGTTCTTAGAGGGTTTCTAGTTTTGAATAACTATGTGGGTGACGATACAGATCTTTTGTGAAGAATTTTTTCATATAGTCATGTTTCAAAATAGAGTAGGCCTAAAAGATTCTATCATGGATCATAATGTAATGTTTTGAATATCCATATAATAAGTTATAATATTTATGTATGAAAAGTATGGGTCACTAGAAAAATGATATTTTCGGTGTAAAGAATTAATTATTGCTATATATAGAATAAAAATACTCCTTTCACGAGGTATTTAGAATAGTTCTAAAATGATTCTGATTCTCTTTTTTCTCATAGAAAGTATGATAATATCATATATATATATAGATATTAATTAATAAATCTATGTTTTCTATAAATAAATAATACAATAGAACCATGAAGATGACATAGGTATTTATATGACTAAATGATATCACTAGTAATTCGAAGTGTTCATATCTTTAATAGTAGATTCTCATTGCAATACCTTATATTTTTATTCTTTATTGAATATATGCACATCAAAATTCAACATATTATAAAAACTCATCACCTTCATGATGATTAACCTTGACATGAATACAAGGTAGTTGATACTTATCTTATTTTTTATTTTTTCATGTTCTTGATAATAAATTCAGTGACATGTTGACCAATATTTCTTATTAGAAATTAGAGTTGGAATGCCCTATAGTGAAACACATAGGTGTGAAAACCCCATGTCTCTCTTATGTTGAATATGCTTCTTCAATTCTGATATTTTACGTTCTTCCATTCAATAAGGAATCGTTAAAAAATCATTTGGAAAGGTATGAATCTAAATCAAAATAAAACCTCACTATTTAGGGAATACCTAGAAAATATTTAGTAAAAACAATATTGTTTTAAAATCAAATTTTCACGTCCTCGATACTTTATTTTTTACTAACCCTTTGAGAAAATAACATGGGTATTAAGACCCATATAATTATTTTTCTGATCATATAGAGATCATGGTCTTTCTTGTACTTATTGATGATCGTAGATCAATTTTTGATATGAAATGTGACTTCTCTATGAATGAAATTAATTTGGGAACTATGTATGTAGATCAATTCCTTTACTAATGTCACATAAAAGGGGAGGGTAGAGCTCCAAAGATGGCTTCAATGGTGTCGCTTGGGAGCTTCCTAAGTAAACGCTGTAGTAGCCATAATGCATATCTTCTTCCTCTCTCCAGAATTTTCTCCTTTCAGCAGAGCAGCAGTACGCCAAACCCAATTAGTCAGAAGGAGGTTATACTAAGATGCATCGAAGTCATAGTTCTCGGCACCATCTTCAACTTTAGTGGAACGATGCCAAATTACTTAGGGGTGTAGAGAAATATGCAAACATTAGCCATTTTCCCTACTACCAGCAACTGCATTTCTACCGCAGAAAATACCAGTGATCTCAGTCACTATGTTCCTCCTTGGAACTATAATCCTGATAGTTGGAAAAAAACCATAACCAGGGAAGAAGTAATGGAGGAGCTTCTTCAAGTGATCAAGACAGTCAAACCAGACATATTTAAACCAACGATTGTGGAGAAGAAAGATGATTATTTTCATGTTGAGTACCAAAGACCTATCTTAGGACTGGTAGATGATGTTGAGTTCTGGTTCCCAGCCGGGAACAAGTCCATTGTGGAGTATTGGTCGGCATCTCGTTTGGGAAACATGATTTTGATATGAATAAAAAGTAGATAAAGGCATTGAGGTTAGAGTTGGAGAAGAAGGGATGGGCTTCAGTTGCTTGTTGTTGAGAAACTTCACATATTGATACACAACACTTGATAGGGTAGTGTGTGGTAACACTGAGGCACCAAGAATAAGTCTTCAGCATGGAATCACCTGTCATGTGAGGTTGTAACACTCAATCGAAGTGCTGGAATATTCTGAACGAGTGTTTGTAAGGCACGGTTTCTCCTATTATTTAAAAGGGATTTTTAAAGGACTTTCTCCATGTTTCTCTCTTTACAATATATAGTAAGTGGTTGTGACTCAATTTTTTTTAGTGGGATCATTTCTTAATGTACGTGTTTATTGTCACATAAAATTAGACTATTGTAAGAATAATAAGATTTAAATGAACAACATTCAAACAAAAATATACAATAGATAATTTTTAGATAACTATTGGGAGTTTCCATCGATATTTCAATATCTATTAAATAATTTTTGGGAATTTTTATGACTTGAGATAATTTAAATAAATGTATTTATAAATTTTTTTTTAAAATTTGTGCATACATATCATGACTTAATATTCACATATCACTATTATAGATTAATTTTGTTCATCCACAAACATTAAAAATTATATATATATATATATTTTTATTTATTTATTTATTTATTTTATTCTTATATATTTACCCACATTTTACATTTTTATTAGAAGTCAATATATTTCACACATTAGAAAATTAGAACATCTTAATTTGAAATAATAATGGTTTTTTTAAAACAAATCAACAAAATAACATTAAATGAAACATAAAAAATGTTTTAAAGAATAAGTTAATTATATTATTTATAAAAGCCTTATTTTTATTATATAAAATTATATTTGATGTTATTAATATTTTCATATTTTTTTATGTATATTATATTATTTATAATTAATAGTATATTTCCAAATTTTATACTATGGTTTGTAATGGTAAACTTGTACATACCCAATAGGAATATACCTAATTAATATATAACAAATCAATATTTACTCAATAAATAAAACCTAATATATAGTAGATTTTAACCCTACCATTTTACCATTAAATATATTCTAAAAAATACATATATAAAATCACATAACATACATCTTTGTTAACTTCTCAATGGATAAATCTATTACACTACTACAATTATTCCTTCTGAGTACCATGATTGAAACAAAAGTGATATTTTTTGGAATATACGACAATATTTTTTATAGTGTCTCCTTGTTTAATAGTTTAACACATTAAAAATTATTATTTTGTATGATTATGGTGAATGTATGCAAATTTTCGTCCTTATAATGAAATAAGGCAGTTTTTTATTCTTGGTGTTGTATTTTGGTTAAGATAATATGTAATAATGGAGAATTGTTTAATAAAAAATTTATTGAATGGAAAAGAAAATAATAAGGAATTACATCATTCCTCTTTAAAACATAATCCTTTGAAATTTTAATTTTTCTTCATCGGGAAAATAAGTTAGAGTATTTTTATTTTATTTATGTTATTAATCTTATATTGAATAATTGGACCTATAACTTAAGAATTAATTATTTTATCGGATGAGCCTTCTAGTTTTCTATCACTTTATTTCAATTGTACAAGACCCTCACCAATTTCTCATTATATTAAGATTCATTCCCCATTTCTAGTACATTTCTAATTATTTCATGTGTAGTATCTTGTATGTTCTTCCTTAAAAGTGATATGTGAAATATTTCTTCTATTAGAAATAGTTTTGGTAGATATTTTAGTTATTATGAAAAAATAACACATGATTTAAAATATGTTTTTGTTGCTTAATTTTATGATTATTGGTGAACTCATAACTCTCTTCAGGGGAGAAATAATTGTTTTCTAAAATTCGAATTTGAGATCTCAAATATGGGTTCTGGTGCATCTTATTTTTATACTCAATGGAAAATTAATATATTTCATGATATAATTTATTTATTTTAATAATTTATTTATAATTTATTTTTTCAAAGTATCCTTAATTCCCCTATTTCTTTATAACATGTCAAAATATATTATTTTATTTAATATATAGTCTCATATAGAGTCATTTTATACCTATGTGTAAATTTATTAAGTATAGAACTAATCCAGTGGAAGAAATTATTCCCTACCACATTTAAAATGTTTTGGGAAAACACTATGATTTTATTCCAATTTTTTAATGGATATTTTAAATTGAAAATATTTTTTTGGAGGATAATCTATACATTGATTCAAATATTTTTTCAATGAAATGTAAATATAATATAAAATTTTATGGAAATCATAAAATCTTGACCATATATAATTGAATGTCAAATGCTACCCAAATTGTTGATATATATCATTGAATAAAAAAATGTGATAAATATTATTGAATAATAATGAGTTGATATTAATTTCTATATAGATCAGCTATAACCCATTTTTCATTATTTTCATTAGTGATGTGTGGAACCAATATAGAAAAAACCATGGTGTTTTCCATCTAAATCCCTATCTGTATTTGTGATAGTATGAACATTCACATAGATTTCTCATACATTACCATAACTTATAGGAAAATGAAGTATAATTATGTATATTTCAACACCCTGATATTCAAAAAGAACACTTTGTTGTATATAATACACGACATGTAACACTGAACTTAAATATATAATGAAATATTATTATTTAAGCCTGACTATCATAACCGAGCTATTTAATTGGTCAATATGAATAGTAATAACATAATATATATATATATATAATGTACATTATTATTAAAATTCATGTATTAATTATTAGGAAATCCATACTCATTTCTTAGAAAGGATATTTTATGCTTTAGAAATATGTTTTATTCAAAAATTACTTTTATTTATTTTTGTGACAAAAAACTTTAATTAATTTTTTGAACATTAAAATATTTTGCTTGTTAATAATAATATCATTTTATAAATTAGAATATATAAAAAATCTTTGGGTGAGTTTCTTTGATATTATTGAAACAATTGATTTTCTAGTTAATAGGTAGTAATTATGAATTTTTTTATAAACTGCATTTTTTTCAAATTTATAGAAAGAGAATCATTTTTTTTTAAAATGGATTCAAAGTAATATTAGATTTATCTTATTATAAATAATCTAATTAAATTCATTTTAATCAAATTTAGGTTTAAATGTTGTGTGAAATCATTTTTATACATAAAAAGGTGTTTTTTAAAGAAGAAAAAAATAGTTTTTATGAGTGTAATTTATTTTTATAATAATAAATTAACATAATCATTGTTTTCAACTTATTTTAATTCAGTTTAAAAAATATATTATATTATTTATTCCATCGAACATTTTAACAATAATTTATTATTTTTTAATTATGTGATAGGATTAAACTGTGTTTTATGCATAGGAAACATTATTTTCTAAAATTGTTTTTTATTTTATTTTTTACAAAAATGTTAAAATTAATTTATTCCACTTATATTTATTGAATTTTTTAAACTTTATAAAATATTTTTAATAAGGGGATCGTGTTTTTTTTAGGTCCCACCTATTTTTGATATTTTTAATAGTATCTATAGTTGAATTTATCACCTAGGTAATTGTAAATGAGGTTAATCTTGGTTAAAACTACATGATAAATCCATAATATTCCATCGAAATTCTTATGTAATGAATTTAATTCAACTTTTATCAAATTATCCTAAAAATTTACAAGTTTAATGTAAAAATATTAATGAATGTTACAATTATAATATTTAAAGAAAAGAAAGTAAAAAATGTTACCATCTTAATTCTAAATATCTATTATGGTTGAAAATAGGAAAAAAAGAATGATATTTTAATCCTAGTAATTCCAATAAACATTTTTAAAAAAAAATAAAATAGGACTATTTTGAGACCAGATACTCAGACGACGTGTGATTCTGAGGACCAAAGTGCCTGGAATTATCTATCGAAAGATGTTAAGTTTTTCATAGTGTGTGTGAGCAGTTTTCCTAAAAAATTAGAATAAATCTTAAACGATTTCCTGATCAGAAAATATGTGACCACTGTTGAGCTCATGAGGGTATGCTTTCCTTTGGCAGAGCCTAAAATTTTCCGGTGTGGGTTTACAGTGGAAAGTAGTTTTTCACCATAAATAAAATACTTGAATAAAGTTTTTTTATATTCAAATCCTTATAACTCAAAAACGGTAACATGAATTGAAAATCCCTAAGTACGGTTGAGTTTGTGAGGGTATGTTTCCCTTAGGCAAAGCCTAATATCGGTCGGTGCAGTCCAGATGTGAAAGTTGGTTTTTGGGATATAACCTTAAATAAAATAATTTAAATAAATGTTATTTTATTTTATTTTTGAATCCCTATAACTCAAAAATGGTAACTCGAATTAAAAATCTGAGACCACCATTGAGTTCATAATGAGATGTTCTCCTTAAGAAGGACTTAAACTCGACCGGTGTGGATCGAGGGTGGAAGTTAATTTTTAGACATTTTAGAAGAGAAATAAAATAACATAAAAAGTTATTTTATTTTTGTTCTTCATCGTTGAGAAATGGCCCGTCATCACTATACTGTAGAGATGAGGCAACGATGAATCTCATTAATGAAACTCATTAATAAGTCTGTGTAACGATGCTATAATAAAACATAATAGAAACGTTGATTGAATTTTCTTCAATTATTATCTTAACAAGCATTGAAAGATGGTTTGCATAATCTTGGAATTGAACTAAGGCTTTGGTGGGTGACGATGACAAAAGAAAACCTCTCCAAAGACGAACACCGGAAAATATAATGATGAAGATGACACCCTTGGAGAGAGGATTCGGAATTAGAGATCGACAGATGAAAACGAACGATCATCCTCATGAAATATCCATTCCCAGGTATGGGTTTAAATTATTAATGAATTTTTTCCCCGCTCACCCCCTCTAAACGAAGAACACAAATCAACTCTCCAACAAGTTGATCCCCATGTAGATTTTCCTTGCAGGTTTGGGAAATTTAATTGATAGTTGATATCAAGATTAAATACTAATGCTTTATAATTTATACATCATGATCCCTCTAACATTATCAATTCCAGACCAAAATAAAAAAAGGTTGGTTGTTCACATTAGTATTCTTTGTGATCCCCTCAATCTTTCTCTCCCCATTATTTATGGCGTAATAGACTAGGGTGCATTATCTATTGAAGCTCTAGGCAGAAGCATCGTATTCAGGCTTTCCACAACCCCGGTAAGAGACTACGACATAATTCTGGATCAGCGATACTGGGCCACGACACCTTTCCATGATGGCGGCACTAGGTCGCAACACCCTAGTCGCAGTGGTAGGCGGGAGATGTCACACTGGAAGCATGTC
The DNA here is from genome assembly GCA_963277665.1 of Viscum album. NCBI lineage: Eukaryota > Viridiplantae > Streptophyta > Magnoliopsida > Santalales > Viscaceae > Viscum > Viscum album. Next base: position 855,070,808 of record OY728160.1, read on the forward strand.
GTGGTGGTGATAGGGGCCACCAACATAGAGGTTGGCTACTGGCAGCAGGAAAACCACCTTTTCGTATCGGAGGCACACATGGTTCAGAGCCATGGTCCACAGACCGCAACAGTAAACTGGACCCATGGAAAATCCATGGGCCATGGGGGGGCGTTCTGCAAGAGTAGACCCACGCTGAAGGCTAGTTCCACTCGAGTGCCGCATTGGAGGACCATTTCGTGCTGGCAGGTTGTGTCTGGGGCTTTCATACGGTCCTAGACCGCATTCTGAGGAGGTCGCTGGCCTCAGCCAGCTGCGTGTGGGGAGAACCAAAATTCCCCGCAAGCGTCCGGGTAGGGGAGAATCGGCATTCTATGTAGGTTGGGCCAATGGCGTGAACCAGGATGCTGAGCGGCCCAACATAGAGTAAAATCGTCCTACCAATATGGTTCTAGGCAATGGGATGAATCGACTTAATGGGCGGTCCAGGATTGGGAAGAACTGGCCCGCCTATTATGGGTCGGGCCGAATGAAACAGCGTCATGGGCGACCTAGTGGGCGGGACTCACGACCGAACCAAGTCGGGTCCAGAAAGTCCCAATGGGACTGGCCCAGTGAATAGGAAATATTGGGCCTGGCCCATACCAAACCTGGTCAGTTCAGGTCGGCCAAACTAGGTCGGGTCATGTGGGACCCCTGGGCTGGGTTTTTCGGGTCGGTCTGACCAGGTCAGACTAGGCCCAGTCACTACCGGCCTATGTTTACTAAAACACCAATTTCTTTTAGACTGGGCATGCAATTTACACGCAGTCTGTGGATTTGGGACCCTTGCGATGAGAAGGTCATTTTGGAATACTCTAAGTGATATTTAGTGGCACTTGAGAGGTGACCGATGGCTTGAGGAGTGGATTCTCCCAGAATCAAGCAAGCTACGTGTGGAAATCCTACATCTAGATGAGACCCAAATACTGTTGACATGTGTGTCTATGTGACCTTGGAGGCCTAGATGACGAGTGTCCATATGTGGACTAGCTACAAGTGGATCTATGTGAACCAGCTACAAGAGGCTCTATGTGAACCAGCTATAAGCGACCCTGTATAGACCAACAATAAGTAGCTCTATGTGGACCAGCTATAAGTGGCCCGGTGTGCACCAACTATGATGGCATAAGTGAGGAGAGACTTTGTGTGACCCAGCATACCCACAGTGGGGAGTGGCTCTATGTGACCTAGGATACCCATGGCACTCATTAAGAATGAGTACCTCATCAATCCAAGGTGTTCAGTGTTCGAACTGATAGTCTTTCTTTCCATACTTTAGATTATACATGTGTGAGCTACCAGTACCTTGTGTATGCCTTTATTTGTGGTCTTTATCTAGTGTTTCGATGTGCTTACTGACTATTGTGTTAACTCACCCCTACACGGGCTTCGCCCGCACGTGTCATGTCCTGTGTAGGTGATCGACGCTTTAATGGAGACCTTGGTGGTTCTAAACAAGGTTTTGCTCAGTGACACGGGATAGAGGAATGCTTTGACAGAGACCTTGGTGGTCTAGGACCAAGTGGTTCTCAGTGATACAGGATGGACAGGCATACTTATATGACTACAGGAAGCTACCCTTCACCAACCCTTCAGGTGGGGTCTCGAGCAGATGGATCATGGTAGTTATACTTTCCTTTGTGGTTTTGGGTTATTATTTTGTCCCCTTTGTGCTTTCATTTTATATTGTAATCTCATTAGTTATCTTAGTGATAGTTGTGGTATACTTTTTTTTTACCTTCCACAGTTTTATATTTGTGTGTGTGTCTAGGTTTTAAGTGAAATTCCTTCTCTTTTTGGGATATGCATACTCAGTGCTAGTTTCTAGCCCCTGGCCTAAGGAATATGGTCTTGGGGTAGTCATGGTACAGGCCTGGGGGGATGAGTCATGAGAAATTGGTATCAAAGAAGGTCAGTTATACTAGAATAACTAAGGGTCTATACTTTTTTATTGTTCAACAATTTTATGTGTTTTGAATATGGAATTCAGGCCATGGAGTACAGTGTTGGTGTGGCGGCTGACGTATCCATAAACCAGGAACCAGAATTCTTCTTTCTTACTCAGTACATGAAAACATTGGTTTCATGAATCTTAAATATTTTATCATGATCTTTATGAGATAGAGTCATCTCAAAAGGTAAAATCTATTAATCATGATTCATCTTTATCTCTTTCCAGATGCCTCTAGGCATATATCTAGACAGGATTCCAATGCGTGACCACGGGGATGGTCCACAGAGTGATGAGGGTTTGGTATAAGTACCATTGCCAGAGATGGAACCTTTAGGAAATTTACCAGCTTTACCATCATCCACTGTTCATCAGTTACTACTGGCGCAACTGGTTGAGGACTCATGTAGGCTTAGTGCCTTACATGAGTTTTGGCGAGAAGGACCCCTCGGGTTTTGAGGCAAGCCTGACTAATAGGCAGCTAAGTACAACCTTGAGGTGGTGACCGAGTTTTCCATCTAATCAAGGCACTATTAGATCAAATGGTAGTCCTGGAAGTGATCCTTATAAGTGGATAAATAGGGAAATGATGGAGTTTAGATTACCTGATCTTACGATGAGGTGACTTTTCTGTCGATAGATCTTAAGAGCCTCTCTCAAAGAAGGGGTTATTACCATAAAAAACAAAGGTCTATGTGTGGCCAAGAGCTTCTGTAGCTTCAGCTGGATGACATGTTAGTACCTGAGTATTCATCGAGGAATACCAACCCTTCTAGGTACTCAATGAATACAATGAAACTAGTGATTCAAGTTTGGGACTGCCGAGCGAGATGCTTTCAGAGACATATGAGCCATCATAATTCCCTTACACATTCCTGCATATGCTAGGGTTCTAAAGATAACCTTTTTTGATAAAAGTTATTTGGTTGAGCAGATACATCTAGTGAATGTTAGTAGTAGGAAAGTAGGAAACTGACGTTAGTCTTGGAGACTTGGACGAGTATGAGTAAATCCTTCCAAAATATGTTCCAATACAACCTCCTCATTGAGAGGTAGATTTATGAATTGATTTTTACCCCGATATGGCACAGATATCTACACCTGAATATCAGATGCCTCTCGTAGAGTTTCGAGATCTGAGGGTAAAGTTGGAGGACTTATAGAAGAATGAGTTCCTAAGTCCCAGTGTTTCACCATGGGAAGCCTCAATGTTGTTTTACAAGAAGGCATAAGAAATCATGAGTTCGTGCATGGACTTCTGCTGCATGAACCAGGTGACTTTGAAGAATAAGTATCCTCTACTGAGGATTGATGACAACTTCGATCAGTTGAAGGGAATGAGATGGTTCTCAAAGATAGACCTAAGATTGGGCTATGACCAGCTTCAAGTGAGAGATGAGGACATCTCAAAGACGGATTTTAGATGTCGCTACAGCCAATACAATTTCATAGTGATACTTTTTGGCAAGACGAATTCCCCAACTATGTTCATGGGACTCTTGAATAGGATCTTCCAGCCGTACCTAGACTGGTTTGTAGTGGTCTTTATTGATGACATATTAGTGTATTCAATGTTGGAGGAGAACACGATAAACATGAGGATGATTCTAGACACACATCGAAAGAACCATCCTTATGGTAAGATCTTGAGGTTTGAGTTATAGATATGAAAGCATCACTTCCTGGGATATGTCATCTTAGAATTTGGAGTTGCGGTGGATCTAGAAAAGATAGATGTGGTGATTTCTTGGGAGCCACCCAAGATTGTTACTGAGGTGTGGAGTTTCCTTGGGTTTTCTGGGTACTATTAGAAGTTTGTACCCAACTTATGTAGAGTAGAAGCACCCATGAACACATTGAAGAAGAAGGGAAAACCCTTCGTGTGGATAGAAGGATGCTAGGAGAGCATTAAGTAGTTGAGGAAAATCTTAACTAGTTCTCTTATATTGATGTTTCCAGGGGAGGGTGCTGACTACATGGTGTACTATGACGCATCAGGAACTGGGATTTTCTATGTCCTGATATAGGGTAATGTAGTGATTACTTATGGATCATGAAATTTGAGACCTCGTGAGTAGAATTATGCTACTCATGACCTTGAGTTGGAAATGGTATTATTCCCACTAAAGATGTGGTGACACTACCTTATGGGTGAACAATTCATCATCTACTCTAACCACAAGAATCTAAGGTATATCTTTTCTTAGAAGGATCTTAATCTGAGACAGCAACGTTGGATAGAGTTCCTCTAGGAATATGACTTATAGATAGTTTATACTCCTATGAGGGGGAATTTAGTTGTAGATGTTCTCAGCAGGATATCGAGTTTGCAGCTTCTAAATGAGTACTTATAGTAGTTGGTCCTGCTTTAGAAATCCTTTGTGGATAGAGATGAGGAAGTTTATCTTTATTCAGTGGTAGTTTCCCCTCCACTCTTACAATGAGTAAGGGAGGTTCAAATCAAAGATGCCAGCTACAAAACTACACATGTCCAGATTTCTATAGGGAATTCCCATATTGGATATTCTAAAGGTTGGGAGCACAACACCCTTTTTTGGGGATGCACTATAGTACCTGCGGTGTTATGGGAGGAGGTGTTGAGGGTGTTTCATACATCCCATTTAGTAGTATATCCAGGTGTGAAAAATATGTATCAAGACCTTTTATATCAGTACTGATGGTTGGAGAGAAAGAAACTAGTGGTAGAGTTAGTCTTGAGATGCCTCACTTGTCATCAAGTGAAGGTTGAGCCCCATGTTCCATAAGGTTTAACACAACCCCTCGAGGTTTCGGAGTAGAAGTGGGATGGGTTATCGATGGACTACTTGATGGGATTACCACATATATCTAGGGGGAATGATACAATCTAGGTGATTGTAGACCGACTCACAAATTCTGCCCACTTCCTACCCATTTGAGAATAGGGTTCAGTAGAGATCTTGGGATAGCTCTACGTGCAGAAGATAGATTGACTACATGGAGTCCCATCTATGATAGTCTCAGATCATGATGCATGCTTTAAATCCTGGTTTTTGAAGGGATTGCAGGAGGCTTTGAAAATCATCTGCGCTTGAGCACAACCTTTCATCCATAGATAGATGGTCAGAAGAAGTGTAACACACAGGATTTGGAGGACAATCTTCCTGCTTGCATCCTTTATTTTTTGTATTTGGGAGGACCACCTTCCACTGGTGGAGTTTGTGTACAACAAAAGATACCACTCCACCAACGGTATGGCCCCATTCAAGGCATTGTATGTATAACCATGAAGGTCACCATTATACTAGACAAACCAAGGGGAGTTATCACTCATGGGTCCAATGATGGTACAAGCGACCACAGAGAAGGTGCCGGTCATCTCAGAGAAGATGAAGACTGTAAAGAGCTGACAGAAGTCCAATGATGATAGGTGATGAAGACCCTTAGAGTTTGAGGAGGGTGCCATGTAATCCTATGAGTCTCTCCATGATGAGGGATATAGATATATGGTCAGGGCGGAAAGTTATCTGAGATTCATCAGACCTTTCCAGATACTACATAATGTGGGTGAGGTGGTGTATCGGTTGGCTCTGCCTCCATAGTTAGAAAGGTTTAATGAACTCTTCTACATTTTACAGCTAAGGAGATATGGGAACAATCCTTCTCACATCATTGAACATAACTTGCTAGAGATTGACGATTGGGTGACATTCCTAGATTACTTGGTGGAGATAGAGTATCAACGTGATAGGATCCTTCGTGAACAGTTAATACCTATGGTGCGTGTTCATTTGAAGTATAATAATCTTCAAGAGATCGCATAGGAGGGGAGGCTCATATTCATGCTTAGTACCCCCATTTGTTTGATTAGACCTAATTTTGGATTATGAGGATGTAAATCCCTAAATGTGGAGCAATATAATACACCAGAAATCCATGATATTTCTGTAAGAAATAAAATGGGATTATTTTGAGACCAAGAACTGAGACGGTATGCAATTCTGAGGCCTCTAGTGAGAAAACCAGAAAATGAAAAAAACCATAATTTAAATAATTTAAATAAAAGTTATTTTATTTTAGAATCCTCATAACTCAAAAAAGGTAACCCAAATTAAAAATATGAGACCTTCGTTGAGTTCATAATGAGATTTTCTCCTTAAGAAATACTTAACCTCAACTGGTGCGAGTAGAGGGTGAAAGTTAATTTTCAGAAATTTTGTAAGAGAAATAAAATAACATAATAAGTTATTTTATTTTTGTATTCATCTTTGAGTAGTGTCACATCAACACTATGGTGAAACAATGATGAATCTCATTAATGAACCTCATTAATGAGTTAGTATATTGACGTTGCAATGTAGCGTAACAGAAATGTTTATTATTGTTTCATTAATTAATAGCCTAACAATAAATTCATGATGGTTGGCATAATCCTGGAAATGATCTGAGGATTTGGTGGGTGGCGATGACAAATGAAGAAGGAAAACATCTCCAATGACGAACGCCCAAAAATAGGATGTCTATAATGACACCCTTGGAGGGAAGATTCAATATAGGAGATCGATGGATGACTATGAATGATCATCCTCAATAAATATCCTTTCATAGGTAGGGGTTTAAGTTATTAATGAACTGTTTTCCCCAATCTCCCCCTCTAAATAAAGAATGCTGATCAAATCTCTAACAAGTTGATTCATGGGGGGGGTTCTTTATGGGTTTGGGAATTGTAATTGCGGGTTGGTATCGGGATTGTATCTTAGTGATTTATAATTTATACGATTTTATCCCGCTAACACGAACAATTCTGGACCAACAAGAACAAAGTCTGGTTGTTCACATTGGTGTTCTTTGTGATCCCCTCCATCTATTTATCCCTGTTCTTCATGGAGTAATGGAATACGGTGCATTGACTATACTAGCTATAGGCGTAAAGATCGTGGCCAGGAAGATCGTGACATCGATAAGAGACAGCGGCACAATTCCGCAACAGTGGCACCCAGATGCGGCGGCTAAAGGGAGGCCAGTGGATGGTGGATGCGGCCACCCAGCCTCATCAGAGGTGTATGTGGTACAGAGCCACGGTCCATAGACGGTGGCGGTGATCTGAACCCGTTGTAAAGCCACAGGCTACGGGGGGGACCAACCACATGAGCGGACCTGTGCTGGAGGGAGGGGATGCTCAGGTGCTGCATTGAAGGAGAATACCACACTAGTGGGCCATGACAAGAGCTATCACGCGGTCTTGGACCATGTGTGGAAGTGGTGGTTGACCTCAGCTGGTCGTGTATGGCATGAACCAGACACCCTGTGGGCATCTGGGAAGGGGAGAACCGGCCCACCATACGGGCTGGGCTGGTGGCGCGAATCTGGCTACTAGGTCGCCTGGGCTGGAGGAGAATCATCCCACACTGCTGACCGAGCTGGAGAAAAATTGGCCCGTCGATGCTGGCCAGGCCGACAGGACGAACTGAGCCGCTTGAAAAATTGGTATGTTGGGTGGCCCAGGCTGTGGAAGAACGGGCATGCCGATTACGGGTCGGGCTGGATGAAATTGTGTCACTGGGAAACCCATTAGGCTACACTCATGGCAGAACCGAGCCGGGTCTAGAAAGTCCCAATAAGCCTAGCCCAACGAACATTCCAGAAGAGGTTGGCCCATGTCCAGACTCGGGTTAGCCGAATGATGTCAGGTCAATTGGGACCCTCGGGCAAGGTGGACCAGCTACAAATGGATTGGTGTGAACCATCTACAAGTGACTCTCTATAAACCGGCTATAAGTATCCCAGTGTGGACCGTCTATAAGAGGCCCTGTATAGAACAACTATAACTGGCCCTCTATGGACCAGCTATAAGTGGCCCTGTGTGGACCAGCTATGATTTCCTTAGTGGGGAGAAACTCTATCTGACCCGACATACCCACGGTGGGGAGCAACTCTATGTGACTTCACAGACCTACGATACTCATCAAGGATAAGTACCTCAGCAGTACAAGGTGTTCAGTATTACGACTGATAGTCTTTATTTCTATACTATAGATTATACCTGTATGAGCTGACAGTACCTTGTTCTTACCTTCTTTTGTGGTCTTTCCCTTTTTGGGGTCCTTACTGAGTGTTGTGTTACCCACCCCTACATGAGCTTTGCTCGCATGTGTTGTGTCCCATGAAGGTGATCGACGCTTCGACGGAGACATTGGTGGTTTGAGACCAGGTGGTGCTCTATGAGACGGGATGGACGAATGCTTTGACAAAGACCTTGGTGGTATGATACAAGGTGGTTCTCAGTGATATGGGACGGACGTGTGTACTTCTACAGCTAGAGATATCTACCCTTCCCCTACCATTCAGGTGGGGTCCCGAGCGGACAGACCAAGGTAGTCGTACTTTCATTTGTGTTTTTGGGTTGTATTATGTCCCCTTTGTACTTTCAGTTTGTACTTTAAACTCAACAGTTGTCTCAGTAACAGTTTTGGTTTACTTTTTCTTTACTTTCTATAGTTTGATATTTGTTCGTGTGTATAGGTTTTAAGGAAAATTCCTTCCCTTTTTGGGATATGCCTACTTGTTCTAATCACCAACCCCTGGGCTATGGAAGGTGGGCTTGGGGTAGTCACGGTATGGGCCCTAGGGGATGCGTTTTCATAGATATGAGTGAATATAACTCTCTATCTTGAGATTAAGGAAATTAATTTCATAAAATAATTCATTTTTAATTTTTACAGGTTATATATTTACTTTAAATGGTTGTGCAATGCTAATATAACGTTTATTTAGTTAGGTGAGAAATAAAATAAATGATATTAAAAATACTAAGAATTATCTAATTGTAAATAATTAATGTGTTCCAAAAAATTTATAGATCTATATGTAATTTTATCTAATTATTATAGGGTTGTATTCTAATTTCCCTATAGCCTTTATGTACTTAATGTAAAAATAAATCAATAGTGTCAAAATTGATATTAAAATAATTTTATCAAAATAATTTTTGATTAAATTATTTAAAATTTATAAATAAAATTTCATAATCCATTTGAATGGAACATGGTTGAAAATATAATAAAATTTCTATTTTTGAGTCACTTCTCCATTTATAGTAACTCTATTATCCATTTTTGATTAAAATAGTGGTCACAATGGTTAAGTTTAAAAATAAATAATCAAGGCGTTAATAAAAGGATAAGCACAAAAATGATAAAAATGGATGTATAAATTTCATTGGATGATTTAATTTGAACACTATACACTTTTCCTCTGTATTCATGACCATTTGGGTTCATTTATCTCTAAAATAGTGTTATTATATTTTAACTTTTTAATATAACTCAAAAAAGTTCTCCACACCTCAATTATAAAAGGGAACCTCCTCACCCATTTAATTACTAAATAATTATCTTTCAATCTCGAACCAAAACAAAATTAATATCTTATAAACATTTTTTTCGACATTATATATGTTATTTTATTCCAAAAATAAAAACTCTTTTGTCATTAGGAGGGGATCCGATGGAGTTATTCTGACAAAAATCTAATCGCCTGAACTGATAAATTTCTTTTTATTCTTCCCCTAAATCTTATAAATAATTGGTATTTATTAAAAAAATTATATAATTATATTCCTAAATATAATTAAATTTCATCATGATTATTAAACCATCATTATCCAACATATTTTCTCTCAAATGTAAAGTGAAAGTATCACTCAATCATATATGTGACATATTGTCCCCACGAAGCTATACAATTCATTTTTCATTACCATATTTTATTAAAGGAAATTTTAATGGATTTAATTTTTATATATGATATTTAAACCATAATTAGACTTATAAATTTAAAATATCATATCATCCTTCTCACATTACAAATCATTGGGAAATGGTAACGTCACTCATACGCACGTGGTGACTACCACATTCCTGAAGCGATGTGATTAACTTTTAATTTCTATTTTTTAATGGATAGTAAAAATGATGTATTTGATGAATATGAATGATATAAATGATATAATAATTTTTCGATAAAGTAGAATTATTATTTACCTTTCTATCAGTCTTTCTCTCATAAATTGAAAACATAATTCATGTGTAAGTATGACCTACCATTTCCATGAATGATGTAATTAATTTTTTATCTATAACTTCTCTGGATTAATTTAAATGTTTATATAAGTAATTAATATTATATTTATATCATCAGTAACTTTATAAAGATTATGGAACCTTAGTAAATGTATATGTACAAAAACTACCAAACCAAAACATACATAAAACTGAAATATATATAACATATAATAGTGATTTTAAAAATTATTATTAATAAAAAGATATTAAAATATTATAAGTAAATATAATATGATAATATGGTTCTATAATACATTTATTAAAATCTACATTTATTTTAGTGTAGGTTAAAACACATAAAAATGAAATAGAACCTGAGGTAAGGTATTTTGTCACAATTTCATTTCACTGAGGTTGTTTTATTTTTATACACTAAATTTAATTTATATGTTGTATATAATTAACTATTTACATTTTATATCATTAATATATAATAATTCAAGTTATTTTAAGTTTCAATTAAAATTAATTTCTATAAGGGAATTTTACTTGAAGGTTACTAATTGGTAAAAGGATTCTTAACTCAATTTCCTTTTGCTGGATTATAAATTGACATATAAATTGATTTATTAAATATTAACACTTTTTATGTGGATTTATATTTGTTTCACATAATCTATCCATTTATTAATTCTCAATTCAATGATATGATATATGTAAGGGTAATTCACCGCAAATTTTCTATCTATAGGACATACATTTGAAATATAAATCTATCATCAATGATGAGGGGTTTATATTTCACCATTGGCATGATATAAAATGAATATCCTTATTTTCTTGATATTTAATCTTTCATTTGATTTTATTCTTTCATGGTGATTACAATTTAAGAGTTAACAAAGTGAAAAAATCTTTATGTTACAATATCTTATCTTTTCAGAATTGAACATGTTGATGGAACCTTTAGGGGAAGTAATTTTATATTAATTTCATGAAAACATATATTTTATAATCATCTGGTTTTTACTTTGTTTTCAATGTTAAATTTAAATTTCATCCCTTATTGATTAAAGAATCCTCAAGAAATTCATTTGTAGGTGATGCTAATCTTGTATCGTCTTTTAGAACTAGAATAATTCTCTTCCAAATCAATTTTTTTATTAATCTATTTCTAAAATGTTATTTCATAAACATAAATTATTACTTAAAGATACTTTATATGATCTTTGAAATTATTCTAAAGTGGTTTCTAAAATAAGAATTCAATATCTTCTGAATGGGTCACATTTTAACCCCTTTTACAAATTATTTGAAAATAATTTTTATTTTAAAAATATAAAACCTGAATGGATTTTCAAAATTTCATGAAATATCAATGAATTTAATCATCATTTTCAGGTTTTAAAGTTTATTTTCAAGGAAAATGGTTGATTTAATATGTGTGATATTATTATATTTAAATGTTTTTTCTATGCAAAAATGGTATTTTCCTCAAAACATTTTTTCATTATATTTTAATGATATTTATATTTATAAATATCAATGAACCTTATTTTATAGATAATCCTATCGTAATATATTTTAATGATATCATCGATATTATTTCTCTGGATGGATTATGTTCAGTTTGACTAGGGTTATACTATTTTGATACAATTAACCATATTACTCTAGATGGTTTATGATTTTGTTTATTGATTGGGGAAATTATTTATAGTTCATATTCTAGTTCTAATATGATTTTTATATTTATTTTGCTTCACCCATTTCATATGAGTAATTAATTGGATTTACTAAGTGATGGGTAGGACCTGTTATTTCCATGTGATGCATTGGTAGGTCTCATGTGAGAAAATATCTTCGTAATTAGGAATGGCATTATCCATTTACATAGATGTAATTACACAGGACCATGAAGGTATGTTTATATTTATTATATGAGGCCTCCATGGTAAGTTTCAGTTGTCCAACATTTTTCCTTCCTTTATTATAAAATTTTCTATTGATGTCTATTTTATTATTTAATATGTCATTATATCTATAGATAATTTTCTAGATTATTGGAATATTTATATAGAATTATTAAATTTTCATTTATTATTTCCATATTATTTTTTTACTTATTTATATTCGTCTATATTCATACCCATACATAGCGTCTGATCACACCCCATTCTTATATTTTATTTACCTAGGATACGAGGATCTGTTTTATGATAGATATACAATGATATACTAAATGGGAAAATAGTGTTGTCAAATAAAATACAATTTTTTATTTTAAATTTTCAAATATAATTTGAAACTCATGTATGTATTTGGTTTACCAATACTAATAAACTATTTTTTTCATTGGTATATTTTTTCTTTTATCTGGTTCAGCAACACTACTAACCTATTTATTCCATTATTACACAATTTAATTCATCTAATTCCAATGTAATAAAGTAAACAGAATCAATGTTCTTTGAGGGTTGAGGCCATTACTTTTGATATAATCCCAAGTTTTATAGACACCATGGATGAGGATTTAGGAAAGCATAGGTCTATAGACTTCAACATATGATGGAAATTGAGAATAATCTCAAAGAAACCAAGCTTCCGATTCTGAGAGTAGCTATAATTTTTATAACTAGTTTTGGAATTATACATTGTGATTCACAATATTGTGATTTAATCTAGAGTTTTTCATTGTTTTGAAATGTTTCCTAGCTTATGGATTTGAAACCATATCAATTCACATAATCCATTTATTGATTTTCATCATTGTTAGGAAAATGAATCTAGAGCTAGTGATGTAGTCAGAGCTGATTAAATTATAAATTTATTGGGATTTCTTAATCATGTGATGAGAAGTAAGAATATCCATATAAATAAAACGTCAAATATGTAATACAATATATAATTATTAGACCTATTAATGCATCAGAAACCTCCATCATTTAACGGGAATACAAATCCATTTTTACCTATGAAGTGGATAAGTTCTATAGAGAAGAAGTTTCTCTCTTTGGGATGTAATGAAAAGGAGATCGTTTTCATGGTAGTTTACAATATCTCAATTGATGTAGATCAATGCTGTTTATTGATTCATAACAATAAATATTATGAATAAATATCAATAATGGATGGAAATGATTTTAAGTAACATTTCATGTAAAAATATTTCATTCAAGAAACATTATAGGGAATGGACATAGAGGAAAAAGGAAGAGGAAATTTTTTCAATATAATAAGATAAAATTAAAAGGTTAATAAGGTATACTACGAATTACATACATAATTTAAAAGAGTATTATTGAGAATTACATTGATGGTATTAGAAAAATACATCAAAGGGAATATTTCTTCAAACATTCTCAACAAATGAGAATATAGTATCAGGTGTGATCAAGTCAACAAAGGAATTATCAATGTATATGGGCTCAAAGTAAATAAAGAGGATAATGGGAGCATATATCCAAAAAATGTATAGTGTGAATAACAGAAATAAGGATTTTTTCACATATGATAATTTTCGATAGAATCACTTTGGTAAATGATAGAAAATAATTTTATTTTTCTAGAAGTGTGGAGAGAAAGTTCATTAGACTCATTTTTTCACTAATAAGGAGATCAGGTACCACACAACCAAATTCCATAAGATTCAAAGGAATATATCACCAAATAACCAATGGTATCAAGGATGACCTTATTCTATTACTACATTCAAAGTGGAATGTTTAAAGTTTTTATATATTTAGAATCACGAATTATTTTTTATAATTTATTTTTCAATGATATTATGGTTATAGGAATCGTGGAACCTATAAAAATTTTACTATATAATTTTTTTATGTGTTTTCAGCAATATGTTTAATGGTAGAAATAACTAAGAAATAAGATTAGTGGTAATGTAGTATATTTGTAAAATATATGAAAAGGTAAATAAAACTCTAATATGTACATGATGCTAAGATGGAAGTAAATAGTATAGTATTGATGACCATGAAATTGGTCAGTGATTTCATTCATGAATGTGTATACTAATTTTTTATATTTATTAAATATAATTGATAATCTAAGAATTTATTTTTAGAAGAACGCATGTTTTCATTAAGTTTTTAGGCTTAATCAAGTTATTGACATGTTTTTAAATAATTTTTGATCATAGTATTTACATGTGACATTAGAAGATACATTATGGGGGATTAATGAGAATTTTATTTTGGAAGTGTAGTGATCTTATACCGAATTTTTTTGATTTTGTAACTTGGTCGGACATATTTTTTAGTATCTTTAATGTTGACCACTTATGCAATAGATTATTTTGAACATTAGATATTTTTATTTTATATTAAAATATGATTCATCAAATTGGATAAAATATACTAACCATATCGGTTTCGATAAATATTTAAAATATGAAGGAGTGACTTGTAGATATTTTGATAAAATAAATTTACTTCTGGTATGAAATATTCATCTCAAATATCAATTTTTTAGATTAAGAGTTGATTTTTAAAAGTTTCTAAGTACAACCAAGGGATGAGATTGTACTTATAAAATTGTATGAATGGAGAATGCTTATTTTCACGTGTTCTTTATATAGAAAGTAAAATAATTACTTGATTTTTTAAAAATACATCGATATAAAAATGTAAATTTTTTATTTTTCATAACTAGAAATAAATTTCCATTAATCCCATCACATATTTAAGGTTTTTATGGTAAATTTTCTCATAAAGATGTTCTCTATCACTCTCTAGTATTCTATATATGTTATTTTATTCTTAGAAACCTTGTTTTTTAAGACCTTTTTTTTTCATTTTCCCTCATTTCAAGAGAGTGTTTTATTATTCCTTTTTATAATGTGATTTTTCCAAAAATATACATTAAAATTTAAAACCTATATTAAAAAACATGTTTAAAATATTACGGTGAAATTTATTTAAGGGTGCAAATATAGAAACTGAATATTTAAATAAAACACAATGTTCTACAACATACTTGAAACACAACACCAACTTTAAACAAATAATGAAATATTATTATTTAATTATGTCTATTTCAACCTAACCATTTAATTAGATGGTAAGAATATTATTATATGAATCATTATACATAAAAAATGTATTATTAAATAAAAACTCTAATATTAATTCATATTAAAAAAGTACCCAATTTTTTGTAATGTTATTTTATACTTCCATAATACGTTATCTTCCAAAATGTTATTTATTTATTTTTTTGAGAATATAATATAAGTAACTTCAAGAAATTTTATATATTTTATTTTATAATAATATCATTTTTAAAATCATAATAAAAAAATTAAGTTAGCGTGCATTTTTCATATTTTTCGTAAAAATACTTATTTTGTAATGAATACTAAAAAATACTAAATTTTCATTAAAATGTTTTGTATTTTATAAATTTACATATAACCAATTAATTTTGAAATGGTTTCCAAGTAAAATTAGTTCTATTATATAATTAATAATTCAATAAAATTAATTAAAATCAAATTTATAATTGGTTTTATAAAAACAATTTTATAAATACAAAGCATTTTTCAAAAAAAATGTTTTTATGCATGCAATGTATTTTATTTTAATAAATTAAAATAATTTATAGTGGTAAATTATTTTAATTATATTTTTATATACTATATATTTTATTATATTCATTATAAAATTTAACAAATATTTCATATTTTTCTATGAATGAGATTGGAATTAACCATATTTTATACATAAAAAATTGTTTTTTTCTAAAAGTAGTGTTCATTGTGTTTTTTCACAAATATTGTCACGACCCATCCCCTAGGGCCCGTGCCGTGACTACCCTAAGCCTTCCTTCAATAGGCCAGGTGTTGACGACTATAACCAGAAAGGCGTATCCCTAAAACTGGGAAGGCATTTCCTTTAAACCTGAAAACTAACCCAAACCAAGCACACAACAAGATACAAACCCAAGATAAAATATAAAGTAAACAAGGTGTGTATAGTAAGTAAAGAGGCCAGAATACAATCCCAACTAGAAAGTACATGTAAAACTAAAAAAGAACAGCTCCTGTGAACACTCACTAAGGACCCTACCTGAAGGGTTGGTACAGCTCTCGATCGGTCGTCCCTTCGCATCGTCTCGACTAATGTCCACCTCTGATCAGCTTTCAGTCTGGTACCCTCAACCTCAATCAGTGATGTTCGTCATATGCATAAGAAACTACAAGGTTCAAGCGTAGCATTTGTAGGGGTGAGTATAACGACACTCAGTAGGGACCTAGAGACCCTCGTAGGTCTCCTAGAGTTCCACAAAGGAAAAAACCACAAAGAACGAAGAAATAGACATCAACACTACATAGGTATATTTACATACATATACCTAAGTTATCAATATATAAAAAGGGACACCACAAAGGTATATGTACCACACAAGTAACACCACGAAGGTAGAAGTACCACATAGGAGAATACCATAAGGTTAAGGTCTCAACTCACACCTGGTATAAGTGAAGTATATAAGTATAGATGATCAACCGTGAAGAAATATCATCTTATTTTGTCAAGAAGCACTTCTGTTGATTATACAGAGTCCGACCCACATAGGATCAATAGGTATTAGCCCCCGCAATGACCCACACAGGATCTGACCCACATAGGACCGGTTTTCATTGACCCACACCGGATCCTTGAGCACTGACCCACAAAGGATCTCACCCACATAGGATCGGTATGCACTGACCCACAGAGGATCACTGAGAACTGACCCACATAGGATCGATAGGTACTAACACCTAAAATGACCCACATAGGATCCAACCCGCCTCGACTCGATAGGTAACTAACCTCCGTATTATCCATCTCCAACCACTCCATCACTGCTAGCCACTAGATTCCTAGCACCCAGTGCACTCGAGATTCGTAGAATCTATCCCTCGAGATATCAGTCATACCTTGACTGTCATTAATCTCCACAAAGAAGTAACTCAAAGTT
Organism: Viscum album; assembly: GCA_963277665.1. Taxonomy (NCBI): domain Eukaryota; kingdom Viridiplantae; phylum Streptophyta; class Magnoliopsida; order Santalales; family Viscaceae; genus Viscum; species Viscum album. The sequence continues at coordinate 855,087,803 of OY728160.1, forward strand.
CTATCATGTCATAAGGGACCCAACACAACAGATGGTGCATCAATTGAATCCTCGGTAGGTAAGTAATTAGTCTTTCCTCTCTGAGGGCCCGGTTGGATTCAGGTTCGATCCAACCTGACCATACTCCAATTTTATTCAAAACACAAGTGGAGTATACCAATAGGAACATATCAATCCAATTATTCTATTTCCATATCTGGTTCGTCAAATGGATGCTCGGTTCTCAAGATATGTCCACAAAGGGGAAACTGGGTCCGGATGGGCCCGAGTTCGATCTAACCCCATCAGACCGACCCAGCCAGACCCGGCCTGGGCCGACCCAACCAGGTTCGGGTCAATTCGGCCAGATTTAGGTCCGACCCAATTGGCCTGGGCCGTGTCCTACCAGGACCGCTGGGCCATCATCCAGCCCGGCCTGCGAAGCAGGGGTGACCCGGCCCAGCCCGCGGTCTGGTGGCCCGCCGTAGAGGGGTCTGTCCAAGCCACAACCTGGGGGAGCCCCCCCCCCTCATATTCTGAATGGATCTATGGCCATTTCGTTTCCCTTAAGGCATTTGGGACCAATCGGTGGTCTCGCTCGGTGCATCTCGGCTGGCTGGGTTCTCGACCAGTCCTCCCTCCAAAGGCGTGATGGTGCCACTATCCTCCTGTAGCCGGCCAGGGTTCGGCCTCCCTCCAGGATACACCATGGACTCTTGGTTGTGACCTACTGCATTGAAGGTATGAACGCACACCACTTATTCACCACACGGCTGGCTGACGTGTCGGCTGTCGCCCTACTCTTCCATGGCCGATAAGTTGCAGCCTCTTCTTCTGGCGGTGCAGACACGCGCTACCCTCCTTCCATGTGGTCGGGTGCTGGCGACTGCCTTCTTCCACAAGCCGTCACAGCTTCGTTCCAAGACAGAAAATTATTAATTTTGCGTATTCACAATCCTTGGGTCAAGATATCTACATCCATATGTTGCGCTCAATGAGATATTCTATTTTCAGCGTCATTAATTATTTTTAGTCAAAGAACACATGAAGAATGCAGGAAGAAAAAATAAAAACGGGGCATGTTATAAGTGTGGGATGATGTCCATGTCTGTTTTTCCATCACCATTGTGAATCCTGAATTTTAAGAATCAACAAAATACATTTAATCATAATTCATTTTAAAACCCCTACCTTCACATTCGTTAGAGGTGTTGTGAAGAAGGAGATGAAGTCGATGAAGGGGCATCGACATTCGTCACTCCCACAACTTCCTTATGAACCACGCTCCAATGTCAATGTTCTTGATCTGAAGAGTTTCTCTTTATTGGAGAATATTTATCCAAAGGTTCTCCCAATCTCTCCTTTGCAAACAATTCCCAACAAAGAAGTGAGGAGCCAACTTTAATTTAGTTAATGCATTAAAGTTGGCGTATTAAATCAAATAAGTTGGCTCATTAAATTTTAAGAACTCTAGTGGTTTCCTCATATTAAATGGGGGTTTGGGTGGTCCCCACCATCATGAATTCAAATGGAAGCATTCAAAAGATAAATAAAATAAAAGTTGTTTTATTTTGTTTTTATTCTTTTAACCCTCCAATGAGAATCCAAAAAACTAACTTTTACCCTTGACAAACTACGATTGAGGTGAAGGTCTCCTTAAGAGAATATCGGCACTGTGACTTCAATAGTGTTGTCGGATTTCAATTCCAATCACCGGTTCAAAAGTTACAAAAAACCTGCTCGCACGTTTACTAAACGTACTTAAGAAAAAGTTCAGAAACTTATTTCAGGCATACCTGCCTCAAAATCATGCGCCGTAAATTTTCACGGACTCGTAATATTCCTATATAATTAAAAAATTACATGGAAAAATCTGGGTCTTTACATTCTCCCCACATCATGGATTTGCGTCCCTGAAATCCACAATACAAATTAGGAAAACAAGTGGGGGTACTGAGCACGAATCTAATCCCCCTGCTCCCATGTGCTTTCTTGGAGGTTCTCGTGCTACCAACGTACGCGCACCAGAGGTATTGACCACCCATGAACGACCCACTCCTGTCAATACTCAATCTTCACTAGAACTTCCGAAAATGTTTCCCCATTGTCAATGTCCATCTCATCCCAGTCAATGATGTGCGAAGGATTATGTACATATCTCCTCAGCTGGGATTCATTGAAAACATTGTGCACCTGGTGAAACTGAGGTGGAAGAGCTAAGTGGTAAGCCACATCACCAACTCTACTGGGGACCAAAAAGGGTCCGATGAATCTCAGAGATAACTTACCGCATTGGCCAAATCTTTGCAAACCATGTCGATGTGATACCCGTAGAAAGACATGGTCACCATCCTTGAACTCAAGAGGTATTCGTCTCCTGTCAGCATAGGATTTCTACCTTCTCTGTGTAGCTTTCATCTTCTCCTGGATGATTTGCACCTTCTTTGTGGTCGCCCGTACCATATCGGGTCCCGCAAGTGCTAACTCCCCTGGGTTAGACCAGCATAGAGGTGATCTGGAAGGTCGTCCATACAATGCCTCGAATGGTGCCATTCTGATAGTGGAGTGATAGTTGTTGTTTTACGCAAACTACACCAAAGTCAAGTTATCCTCCCAGCTATGGCTAAAATATATGATGCACACATTCATCATGTTCTAAAGGGTCTAAATGGTTCACTCTGTATGAATATCCGTCTGAGGATGGAAGGCGGTGCTCAACCAAAGTTGTGTCTCGAACGCTTCCTGTAACCCCTTCTATAGCTGGGAAGTGAAACGTGCATCATGATCGGAGACAATCGTAGATGGCACTCCATGAAGTAGTACAATCTTCTACATGTAGAGGCATCCTCAGCTCTCTACTAATCCCTGCTCTTTGATAGGTAGGAAGTGGGCCGACTTGGTGAGTCGGTCAACGATCACCTAGATAGAATCACGCCCCTTGAATGTGTGTGGAAGTCTAGTCCCAAAGTCCATGGAGATTCCATCCCACTTCCACTATGGCACCTCTAGAGGCTGAACTAAGCCTACTGGAACCTGATTCTCTACCTTCACTTGCTAATAGATGAGGCACTGAGAGACAAACTATGCTACTGCTTTCTTCATTCCCAGCCACCAGTGCTGATGTCGGAGGTCTAGGTACATCTTCACCACTCCTGGATGTACCGCTAGAGGGGACGTATGGAATTCCCTCATCACATCCTCTCATAGCACCACCAGTACCATAGTACACACTCTGAAAAGGATGACGTGCTCCCAACCTTCAGAAAATCCATCAGGTGTCGGTCCTGTGGATATCTAAGCATGTGGAGCCTCGCAGTCAGTTCCCTCAAGTTGCGCCTCCCTGGATCGCTGAAGAAGTGGTGGAGTGACTGTTAGAGACATAAGATAAGATGCTCCATCTCGATCACTAGTGCAGAAAATGTTATTTACGTCACCATTTTTTACGTTGGTTATATATAACCTACGTGAGAATCTGTGAAACGTGGTTTTTTACGTCGGTTATTTTATAACCGATGTAACAAATGCGTTGAGTAGCTTTTTAACGTCGGTTATTTGAATAACTGACATTACAAATCGGGCGTGTTTAGTTTTTACGTCGGTTATAAATTAACCGACGTAAAAAACAAAAGTTCGGGGGTTTTTTACATCAGTTATAAAATAACCGATGTAACAAACCAAAGCACGAGGGTTTTTTATGTCAGTTATAAAATAACAGACCTAAAAACGAGTTATTTATAAGTTTTTTACGTCATTTATAAAATAACCGATGTAAAAAACGCGGTTTTTGAGGCCTTTTTGACGTCGGTTATTTTATAACGGACATAACAAAACAACCCACAGAACGTTTTTTACGTCATTTATACAATACCCGATGTAAAAAACTGTGATTTTTGATATCTTTTTTATGTCGGTTATAGAATAACCGACGTAAAAAACCAACATGCGGATTTTTTTACGTCGGTTATAAAATAACCGACGTAAAAAAAAGTTGTATCTGATGCATTTATAACAAAAGTTATTATAATAACCAACGTTATAAATGTAAAAAAAATAGTTTATAACGTCGTTTATTAAATAACCGACGTTATAAAACATTTAAAAAATTGCCACGCCCCGTGGATTGTCATTTACATATTTTCGATCGACAGTCCGGCGGCTCGTCTCTCTCGCGCGGTAAACCCTAATCAACTCGTCAATCTCTCTGCGTTAAACTAGTTTTTCCTTCATCGTTTATCATATTTACTCTCCTTGGATCTATCATCTCATCTTGCATCACTCAAGTAAGCCTTCCACGAATTTATTTCGTTCATTTTTTCCCGGATAGTCTATATTTATGTTTTGCGATTTCTGTGTTTAAACTTGGTAAGATTCTTCGATTTCGAACCCTCTTACCTCTTTTTTCCATCATTATCTTATTTATCATCCCTAGATCTATTAGATCTTCTCAATATTCATGTAAGACTCAACTACTTTTATTTAGTTTGTTTTTGTTTCACGAATGCCCGACATTGATGGTAATTTTTGTTGTCATTGACAGCTAATGATCTCATTCACCTATATTACTGCATAGAATGGTTGTTGATTAAATGTACGAATTCAGAAATGATATTTTATGTGTTGTTGCTGCTTATGTTTATCCTATTTTATATGAGAATATATTATACATATAATGTAATGGTTTTTGACCTCTATGGCCCTTCGATGCATCGCTATGTCTCATGATTCCAAATAAAAATGGGTTCTGCTGAGGGCTTACCCTAGTATTTTTTGAGGCCTTGGCCAAAGCGTTGACAATATGTTTAAGATTTATAGAATTATCCATTACCTCATTATGATATTAGTTATCTAGAAAACTTGTGATCATTTGACTAGTTGAATATCAATGGTTATTTTTAATTATCATATGATCATTTAAGTAGCCATATTTAATAATATTTAATTCCATCTATTTCATGCTGAAGTATATATTAAATTCATGTGTTTTTTGTTTTTCAATATGCCTAGTTTTTATATGTAAACCATTATTTGGGGGGTTGTCCGGGGGGTGGAGGGCTGTCCAGAGGGTTGGGTGTGTCCAGGGGGGTGTCCAAGGGGGTGGGTGGGTGTGAGGGGCTGTCCAAGGGGGTAGAGGCCTGTCCAGAGGGTTTTGGGGGTTGTCCGGGGGGTGGGGGCTGTCCAAAGGTTGGGGGTGTCCATGGGGGTGTCCTAGGGGGATGGGGGTGGGGGTGGTGTCCCGGAGGGGTGGGGGTGCTGTCTAGAGGGGTGAGGTGTTGTCCAGGGGGTGGGGGGGCTGTCCAAAGGGTTGGGGGTGTCCAGTAGGGTGTCCAAGGGGGTAGGGGTGGGGGTGGTGTCCAGGAGGGGTGGGGGCTGTCCAGGGGGGTGGGGGGATATCCAGAGGGTTGGGGGTGTCCAGGGGGTGTCCAAGGGGGTGGGTGGGTGTGGGGGTTGTCCAAGGGGGTGGGGGCTTGTCCAAAGGGTTTTGGGGGTTGGCCGGGGGTGGGGGGTTGTCCAGAGGGTTGGGGGTGTCCAGGGGTGTGTCCAAGGGGTTGGGTGTGTGGGGGGCACTGTCCAAGGGGGTGGGGGCCTGTCCGTAAGGTTTTGGGGGTTTTCGAGGGGGTGGGGGGTTGTCCAGAGTGTTGGGGGTGTCGAGGGGGGGTGTCCAAGGGGGTAGGGGTGGGGGGTGGTGTCCAGGAGGGGTGATTTTCTCCATCTGAGTTTTTAATTTAAATATTATTTGAATCTCAGGTTTACTCCATTCTCTCCAATTTTCTATCAACCATGTTGGCGCCATGGTTTTCTTTTATTCAATGGAATTTAAAACTGTTATATCTAACTATATTTTCTTTTAATAATATTATTCAAGCATATTTTTTAAAATACGCAATGATTTGTTTTATATTTGAAAATTGTTTTACATTCAAATTATGATTTTTTTCATATAAACTTATATTTGTCTTATCTTAAAAATATATATATTTTTGATATTTGTTATAGGTAATAATGAGTCGAAGTTGGATTATGGCACATCGAATGAGAAATGAATATGAGGAAGGTGTTTCTCCCTTTTTGGAATTTTCTAAACGAAATGTTCCAAGTAGTGACATTTTTTTCTATCCATGTATGAAATGTTTGAATATGAAGAAGTTTAAAAGTAGAGAGATAAAATATCATCTGATATTTCATGGTTTTAATCCGAGTTACAGCCCTTGGATTTGGCATGGTGAAACTGGACGAAATGTCACTGATGATGATGATTCACAAGATGGTAACTCCGATGGAATTCAAGAAATGATTTGCGATATTATAGCAGAACAAATTGAGGTAGAACCGACAGTTTCACGTCTATATGGTGATGTTGAAAAACCATTATATCATGGTTGTACAGATTTTACGATTTTTTCGGCGGTGTTAAGATTGATTAACCTGAAGGAGAAACATGGATAGAGTGACAGAAGTTTTACAGAGCTGCTACAATTGATGAAAGACATTCTTCCAAAAGATAACAATCTTCTAGATTCACATTACAAGTCCAAAAAAATATTATGCCCGATGGGATTGGGATACAAGAAAATACATGCATGTCTGAATGACTGCATTATATATAGGAAGGAATATGAATTTCTATCAGAGGGTCCAAAATGTGGGACATCACAGTATAAGGTGAAAGAGAAATCACAGGCTGGTGTGGAGATTACAAAGCTCCCTTCAAAGGTATTTTGGTATCTTCCTATAATTCATCATTTCAAACGTTTATTTGCTAATTCACATGATGCAAAAAGGTTAATATGGCATGCTGATGAGCGGGTATGTGATGGAAAAATACGTCATCCAGCTGATTGTCCACAATGGAAGAAAATTGATGCGTAGTAATCTACATTTGGAAATAAAATAAGAAATATCAGATTATGTTTGTGCATAGATAGAATGAATCCATACCAAACCCTCAGTAGCACACATAGTTCATGGCCTATTTTATTGGTAATTTACAACCTCTATCCTGAAGATTGTATGAAGCGCAAATATGTCATGTTGATTATAATGATCTATGGTCCAAAGAAACCCAACAATGATATTGATGTTTACTTGTCACCATTTATTGATGATTTGAAACAGTTATGGGCTGATTGTATTAGGGTGTATGATTCTTATAAAATGGAATATTTTCAACTGCATGCAGTGCTTCGGTTCACTATAAATGACTTCCCAGCGTATGGAAATTTTTCTAGATACAGTGTTAAAGGGCATAAAGCATGTCTAATTTGTGAACAATAGACGTCATATTGTTAATTGCATCATGCGAGGAAAACAGTGTACATGGGTCATCGAAAGTTTTTGCCTATGGATCACCCTTATAGAAGACTAAAAAAGGCATTCAATGGCTCACAAGAATTTGATACTGCTCTAAAACCTTTATCACCAGATCTGTATTTTGAGAGGGTGAAAAACCTTGATGTGACATTGGGAAAGACACAGAAATATGGTAATGATAGACATATTTGGAAGAAAAGTTCAATATTTTTTGAGCTACCATATTGGAGGTATTAGGAAGTTAAACATAATATTGATGTCTTACACATGGAGAATAATATATGTGATTGTTTGATTGGAACATTGTTAGATATTAAAGGAAATACTAAAGATGGGTTGAATGAAAGATTAGACTTACTATCAATGGGAATACGTTTGGATTTAGCTCCCACTCCTAAAGGAAGACGAACATTTCTTCCCCCAGCTTGTAATACATTATCGAAGAGGGAGAAAATTAGCTTCTATCAGTGTCTTCATGATATCAAAGTGCCTCAAGTTTATTCTTCAAATGTGAAAAAAAATTGTCTCATTGAAGGACTTGAAGTTGATAGGTATGAAATCACATGATTGTCACGTCATGATGCAACAAATTCTACCTGTTGCATTGCATGGAATATTGCCCATGCGTGTCAGAAAGACTATGATGAAGTTGTGTTATTTTTTCAATTCAATTTGTAACAAGGCGATTGATGTGAATGCTTTGAACATTTTGGAAAATGATGCAATTTTTATACTTTGTCAATTGGAAATGTATTTTCCTCCAACTATTTTTGATATAATGGTCCATTTATTGATTCATCTGGTTCGAGAAATAAAGCTTTGTGGACCTGTATATCTTCGTTGGATGTATCCTTTTGAAAGGAATATGAAAATATTAAAGGGGTATTTTAAAAATCCATATCGACCTGAAGCCTCCATTATTGAAAAGTATATTTCTGAGGAGGTAGCAGAGTTTTGTATGAGCTACTTGGATGTAGCGCAACACATAGATTTTCCTCCATCTGGCCATAAACGAGTTAATAATGAGGGAAAGGGGATTTGTGGCTTGAAAGTCAAATCATTGTCAGCTGAACAGTTGAAGAAGTTAGAATCATACATCTTGAATAACATGTTTGATGCTCACCCGTATATCACATTTCATAATAATGAGTTGAAACAATGTCATCAAAAGAAGAAAGAAATGTGGAATTTGAATGAGCACAACAAAACTTTTTTGTCATGGATTAAAAAGACTTTGCTTGGTAGATCAGATGTATCAGAGACATTAAAATGGATAGTGGGTGTTCCTTGTTTAAATGTGATAACATGGTCCAGTTATGACATTAATGGCTATACATTTCATACGAAAGCTCAGGAAAACAGAAGTGCAGTTCAGAATAGTGGTGTATTGGTGTTTGTAGAAGCAATGCATTTTTCGAGTGCTAAGGAAAAAAACCCAATTTTTGTATCAAGTGCATATTATGGAGTGATTGAAGACATATGGGATGTTGATTACATTAAAATTAAAGTTCATGTTTTTAACTATAAATGGTTTATCAGTAACAACAGTGTCAGACACGATGAATTTGGAATGAAACTTGTTAATATGAATAGATTGGAAGACACGGCTGATTCTTTTATAATGGAAACACATGAAAAACAAATTTTCTATGTAGTAGATCAATCAGATATGCAGTGGGATGTTGTTTTACAAGGGAAAAAACAATATGTTGGTGAGGATGAAGTTGATGAAGATGCTGATTTATGTGAGATCCCTACTTCCATGGAAATATTAACAGAACATAATGATGAGCATGTTGAAGACATGGTTTGTGCCATAAGGAACGATCAAGACAAAAGAATTTGGGAAAACAATCCATTTTTACATTCCTAAAATTACAGGTAACATATGTTTATTTCTTGTTTACATTAATTTTTTTCATAAATGTTGGATGTTGTAAGTTTTTTATTTATTAAAACATGTTTTAAAACAAAATAAGTATAAGTTTTTGTTTCTTTTAAGTTTTTTTAGTTTACTTTATCATATTTACCATTACATGAATTATATATCTATTGTTTTTGTTCAGTGAAAATTACTTTACCATGTTTACCAGGTTTACCATGTTTACCATGTTTACCATCTTGACCATCTTTACCATCTTTACCGTTGTTTAACATGCTTACCATATTACCAATGTTTACTATTATGTAACTTAGTATAATTTTCTATTTTCTGATTACAGTAGTATTAAAATATTTGAATTTGTATATTTTTGAACTAACGCTTGTTTTTTTGATTTGAAGGATAATGATAGATCGTTCGGTTGATCAACCACATGATTCTGGAGATGAGAATATCATCCATACCTTTGGGGAGGAACATTTACATGCTCCTATTGGAACAAAGATTTCAAAGGTTGGTAAACGTGGGTGCACATGTTTACCAAAATTATCAGTTGCCCGTATGCAGGATCAGAGGATAGTCGTTGAGTTTGATGATGATGATATTCCTAGAGGTCCAAATGCAAAAGATTTTAAGAGTTTTCTAGCAACTCAGGCTAAGAGAAAAGTAAGCATTATGTATGATGACTGGAGAAGTGTGGATAAAGTGATAATATCTCAGTTATGGGAGACGATTTTGGTAAGATCTTTTTCTATTGTTTGAATATTCTTTAAATGTTTCTAGTATATATAATATGTTTAACCTCTTCTTTATCAGATGACATTTGATATTCCTGACATTGGAGGAGTCGGGAAGAAATTCTTATCGTTGGCTTCCAAGAGATAGTGGGATTTCAAATCAACCCTCTCATCTGATTTCATTTATGGTCATAGGAGTCATGAAAATCCATGTCGTATATATCCCTTTATAGATGAAGACACATGGAGACGGTTTTTTGAAAGTAGAAGAAAAGAGTCATTTTTGGTAAGGGTAGTGTAAACTTTTATAAGATTTATTATATAAATGATCTTATTAACGTTTTGTTAATGATTTCTTATTCTTAATTTACAGCAAATAAGGAATGCTCATCAATAGAACCAATCTAAAAAAGTATACCCTCATAGTTTAAATCCGGGATGGTATGCATTATTGGAAGAACAAATGATGGCAGAAAAATTTCAACAACTAAGAGCTGAGTCTTCAAGCTCTGGAGAGGTGGCCCGTCTATCCCCTCCATCTAGACATGAAAAATGGAAGAGAGATCGGAAGGCAAAAAAAGGTCAATATCTTTCGAATGAATCGAGATTCGTAGCTGAGCGTATTGTAAGATATATATTTTATTTATTTAAGTTAACCATTTTCTTCATATAATTTCAATCATTACAGAAATGTTCAATTAATTAATACAGGACTCTCTTGAGGAGCAGAGTTCACAGGGGACATTTACAGCTACTGGGAGGGAAGATATTTTATCTGTAGCATTGGGAAGGCCCGAACATCCTGGTCGTGTAAGAGGATATCTGGCATGTGTATCAGTAAGAAAAATGTTTCAACGTTATTCAACTTCAAACATTGATGGGGTTTATTGAAAAAACATTTATTCCTTGGAGTGTGAAATTCATAATATTAATGTGACAATGGAGGACAAGATTAGAGCGTCGGTGCAGTCTATGTTTGCAGACTTGCAAAGATAATTTCAGACTGCAGCTCCCACTCCTCCACCTCCCCCTACAGACCCCATTATTTATCCTCCACCTCTGCCAGTAGCCCCCACTCCCCCACCTCAACCTACTGACCCCATTTTTTATTCTACTCCTCCGCTGCAGCTTCCTACTTATTGCGAGTTGTATGTTGATGATTCTCAACAGAATATAGTAGCATATGGGTTGGTATATTGTATAGGAGATACAGTTCATCATCAATAATTAGAGGTAGAGAATCAGAGGTTCACTGTACAGGATATTATAGATAGATTATCTCGGGTACCATTACCTACAGATGAGGTGGCGACAGTTGGACATAGTATCAGCCATTTTTTAATTTGGCCATCCATACTTCTTCGACTCATTACCATATCGGTATGAATGTTGTATCTTTTATTTTATTTTTTTTATTAAAGTTGTTTTATCATTTTAAAACTAATATATTTTTCAATTTATTTTTACAGGAATACTTCAAAGGTAAAGAAATACTATATAGACAACAACAAAGACAAATAGCTATGACATCAGATACAGAACCCAGTAGTCTTGAAAGATTGTCAAGATATTCATATTTTTTGGCGGATCATTATGAGTTTCTAATGGAAGCTCATGTTTGTGGACGTGAAATAAATGTGGAGATTATGAAAACTGATATCATGGAGCTTATTACTGGAGATAAGTTGGGAATCAATGTGGTGCAAATTTTTTCCATGTAAGTCTTAACACCTTTTCTATGCGTTATATTTATTAAAAATGTATACTTATGTCTGTTTTCTATTAGGTATCTTTATAAAAATTTTCAGAGGAATGAGCTGACAGATGTATATGGATTCATGGACCCGCAATTGATTTCCCCTGAAGCATGTGCATTGGATGAGGAAAAAAGAATGCTTTATATTGCTGAAAGATTTGAAAAGAATATAGTCACACAATATTGGATGATTCCTTTTTGTGAAAGGTATGAAACACATCTCTCTCAAAGAGTTAATTATCTTTTAACATAAAAAACCACTAACGTTAAATTTCCTCTTATCAGTGATCATTGGATGTTAGGGGTTTTTTGCCCAAGGGAGAAAGCACTTTATTAGATATGCTCTGTCCAAGATGATGTGCGGCAAAGTTTTAAGAATATATTGGAAAATTATGTTTCAATTTCTCAATAGTTTTATATATTATAATGAATTTTAAATTTACCCCATTAGTATTATTTTCTAACAGGGCATGGGTCTACTTTCGAAAAAACGCAAAGAAAAGGAATGCAAAGATCAAATATGTAAATGCGTAGGTAAATATCCATTTATAATTTGTACTTTTTGATTTATTACATTAAAATAATATATTCATTTTACACTCATTCAAACAGAATTGTCATGAACAACAAGGCATCATCGAATGCGGATATTATATGTTAAGATTTATGTATGAAATAATAACAACTGGGACAGTTGTGAATTTTGACCTGGTAAGACTTCCTCTTAAACATTGCCATAATATTTCAATTTGATTAAATAATTATACACGTTAACTACTATCCTTTTCATTTGTAGCTTTTTGATGACCCTCAACCCTATAATGTTGAAGACATCAAACAACTACAAGTGGAGTGGTCAAATTATTTTACAGGTTTGATTAAATTTTAGTTTTTTGTAATGTAAAATGTAATTTTGAATATTGTCATTGTAATTGTGTATTTGGTAGTCATTTAGGTTGGATTTAGTTTTTTTTAAGTTGATAGTGTAAGTTTTGAATGTTATATATGTGAATGCTTAATTTTTCTCTACTTCTTGTTTTGGTCTACTTATGATGGTATTTCTGGTATGGATTCTGGTCTAGGGGGAGGGGTTTAAAGGGTGTGGGGGTGTTTAGTGGGGTTGGGGGTGTCCAGGGGTCTGGGAGGGCTGTCTGGTGGGGTGGGGGGGGGTTGTTGAGGGGTGTTTGGGGTTGTCCAGGCAGTTGGGGGCAGTCCAGGGGTGTGGTGGGGGCTCCAATGGGGTGGGGGAGGGCTGTCCAGGGTGTGGGAGGGTATACATGAGGGTGGGGGGGGGGGTTGTCCCAGGGTGTTTGGAGCTGTCCAGGGGGTCGGGGGGAGTCCAGGGGTGTGGTGGGGGCTGTCAAGTGGGGTGAGGGGGTGCTGTTCAGGAGGGTGGGGGTTGTAGAGGGGTGTTTGGGGCTGTCCAGGGGGTCGGGGGTAGTCCAGGGTGTGGTGGGGGCTCCAATGTGGTGGGGGGTGTCAAGTGGGGTGAGGGGGTTAGGGGTGCTATTCATGAGGGTGGGGGGCACTCCAGGGGTGTGGTGGGGGGCTCCAATGGGGTGGGGGAGGGCTGTCCAGGGTATGGGGGTATACATGATGGTGGGGGGTTGTCCTGGGGTGTTTGGAGCTGGCCAGGGGGTCGGGGGCAGTCCAGGGGTGTGGTGGGGGCTGTCAAGTGGGGTGAGGGGTGAGGGGGTGCTGTTCAGAAGGGTGGGGGTTGTCTAGGGTTGTTTAGGGATTTCCAGGGGGTCAGGGGGCAGTCCAGGGTGTGTTGGGGGATGTCAAGTGGGGTGAAGGGGTGAGGGGGTGCTGTTCAGAAGGGTGGGGGTGTGGGGGGGGGGGGGTTGTCGAGGGGTGTTTGGGGTTGTCCAGGGGGTCGGGGGGTAGTCTAGTGGTGTGGTGGGAGATCCAATGGGGTGGGGGAGGGCTGTACAGGGGGTATACATGAGGGTGGGGGCTATCAAGTGGGTAAGTTTTATCTGTTATCAATGTAAATGCTTAAATTTTCTTTATTTTATGTTTTGATCTTCTGTTTTTGTGGTACAAATTATTGTTTTGGTTTTTGGTTGATTTTGGGGGAGAGTAGAGGACTGCATTGGATTTTTTTTTAAAAAAAAAATTTGTCTTTCACGTCATTTATTTTATAACCGACGTGATAAAGAAATCAAGAAGCGTTTATCATGTCGGTTTTTTTCATAACCGATGTGATAAACATCTGTGGCATGGTTTATCACATCAGTTATGTAATAACCGACATGATAAATGACATGGGAAATGATTTATCACGTCGGTTAATCAATAACCGACATGATAAATGGCCTGGGAAATGGTTTATCACATCGGTTATTTAATAACCAATGTGATAAACCATTTCCTGGGACTGGTTTATCACGTTGATTATTGAATAACCGATGTGATAAACCATTTTCCAGGCTTTTTATCACGTCGGTTATTGATTAACTGACATGATAAACCCCTCCCGGGACTGGTTTAGCACGCCGGTTATTTAATAACTGATGTGATAAACCATAGTGCAGGACTTTATCACGTCAGTTATTAAATAACCGACGTGATAATGTCCCCCGCACGTGTTTATGACGTCGGTTATTATATAACCAACATGATAACCCCCCCCCCCCCCCCCCCGGGTTTATCACGGCGGTTATATAATAACCGACGTTATAACCCCCCCTCCCCCCCGTTTTTTTTCACGTCGGTTATTAATTAACCAACGTGATAAACACTGCGAGGTTATGTATGTTACGTCGGTTTTTAAATAACTGACGTAAAAACTTTATTTATAACGTCTTCCGTATTAACATCGGCTAAAACCCGACGTAAAAAATGAAAAATAACCGACGTAAATAACGTTTTCTGCACTAGTGGATCCATGTAGGATATCCTCTGATACCTATTTTTCAGGACGCATCCCCTATGACCTGTGTCGTGACTACCCCAAGCCCGCCTTCCATTGGCCAGGGGCTGGTGACTAGCACCAGAAAGTCTTATACCTAAAATCGGTAAGGCATTTCCTTTAAACCTGAAAACTCACCCAAACCAATCCCATATAAGGATACAAACAGAAGATAAAATATAAAGTAAACATGGTGTGTACAATAAGTAAAGGGGACAAAATACAAGCCCAACTAGAAAGTACAAGTAAAACTTAAAAAGAAAAGCTTCTGGGAACACCTTCCAAGGAGCCTACCAAGAGGGTAGGTAAAGCTCTCAAATGTTTGTCCCTGTGGATCGTCTCGTCTAATTTCCACCTCCTATCAGCCTTTAGTCTTGTACCCTCGACCTCGATCAGCATTGTCTATCGTTTTCACAAGACACAGCAAGGTGCAGGCGTAGCCCATGCAGGGGTGAGTATAACAATACACAGTATGGACCCAGAGACCCTCGTAGGTATCTTAAAGTTCCACAAAGTAAAAAATACAAAGCACGAAGCAATACTCATCAACACTACTTTGATATATGCTCATATATATACCTAAGTTATCAAGATATACAAAGGTACACCACGAAGATAGAAGTACCACACATGTAACACCACGAAGTAAGAAGTACCACACAGGAGAATACCATAATGGTATGGTCTCAAATCACACCAGGTATAAGTGATGTATAGAAGTATAGATGATTAGTCCTGAATCTAGATCATCTTATTCTATCAAGAGGCATTGCTGCTGGTTATACGGAGTCTAATCCACACTGGATCGATAGGTATTAACCCCCGAAATGACCCATATAGGATCTGACTCAGATAGTATCGGTATGCGCTGACCCACATAGGATCAATGAGCACTGACCCATAGAGGATCTGACCCACATTTTATTGGTATGCGCTAACCCACACTGGATTGTTGAGCGCTGACCCACATAGGATCTGACCAACACAGGATCTGTATGCACTGACCCACACAGGATCGCTGAGCGCTAACCCACACAGGATCGATAGGTACTAACCCCCGCACTGACCCACATAAGATCCAACCCACCCAAAGTCTATAGGTCACGAACCTCCGTATTATCTATCTCCAACCTCTGCCTCACAGCCAGCCACTAGATTCCTCGCACCCGGTGCAGTCGAGTGTCGTAGAATCTGTCCCTAGAGATATCGGTCATACCTAAACCACCATTAATCACCACAAAAAAGTAACTCAAAGGTCTATCACATCATAAGGGATCCAATGCAACAGACGACATGTCAATCAGACACCCAGTCTGTAAGTTATTAGTGTTTCCACTCCGAGGGCCCAGTTGGATTCGGGTTCGATCCAACTCAGACGTACTCTAACTTTCTCCAAAACTCAAGTAGAGTATACCAATAGGGCCATATTAGTCCAAGGATGCTGGTTCTTTAGACGGTTCTTCAAACAGACGTCTGGTTCTCAAGATATGCCCACAAAGGCAAAACTGGGTCTGAATGGGCCCGGGTCTGGCCCGACCCGATCAGACTAACCCGACCTGGGTCAACTTGACCAAGTTCGGGTTGAACTGGACCAATTCAAGTCGACCCGGTCCAATTCGGGTCTAGCCCGGTTGCCCTGGGTCTTGGTGGGATCGGCCTGCTGGTCCATTGTCAGGCCCGGCCTGCGAAGGGGGCGTGGCCCGCTGGGTGGCCCATGGTGCAGCTCGCTGGGCAGCCCACGGTGCAGCCCGCGGTCGGGTGGCCAGTCGTGGCGGGGTCCACCCTAGCCGCAACCAAGGGGATCCCCACCTGCGATATTACAAATGGCCTCATGGTCGTTTGGTTTCCTTGCTGGCACACAGGACTGCTAGGCGGTCCTACTCGATGTGTCATGGTCGGTCGAGTTCCCGGAAGGTCCTCCATCCAACGGCGTGACGGCACCGCTGTCCGCCTACGGCCGGCCACCCTCTGGCCTCCGTCACGGCCTCCTACTCCGGTGGCACGGACGTGCGCTGCTGGTTCGCCTTGCGGCCATCCCGCATACAGGCTGCCACCCTCTTCCACAGCGGCCAATGGGTAGCTACCTCCTCTTCCTATGGCACAGACGCGCGCCACCCTCCTTCCATGCGGTCGGTCGGGTGCTGACTGCCTCTTTTTTATTCAAGCCATCGCAGCTTCATTCCAAGACCAAAAATTATGACATTCGCATATTCATGATCCTTGGGTCAAGATCTTCGCGTCTATATGTTGCGCTCAATGAGACATTGTGTTTTTATCATCGTTAATTATTTGGAATCAAAGAACGCACGAAGAATGCGAGAAGAACAAAACAAAATAGGGTAAGGTATAAGTGCGAGACATTGGCCATTTTGGTTTGTCCATCGTCGTTGTGAATCCATATTATGAAGAATCAGAAAAATAGATTTAATCATAATTCAATTTAAAACCCCTACCTTGACGTTCGTTTGAGGTGTCGGGAGGAAGGAGATAAGTCGATGAAGGGGCACCGGCGTTCATCGCTCCCACAACTCACTTCTAAACCATGCTCCAACGTCAATGTTCTTGATCCAAATATTTGTTCTTTGTTGGAGAATATTTCTCCAAATGTTCTCTCAAGCTCTCCTTTTCCAATGATTCCCAACAAAGAAGTGAGGATCCAAATTTAACTGAGTTAATTCAATTAAATTTGTCATATTATAGTTGGCGCATTAAATCAAATAATTTGGCTCATTAAATTGGGAGAATTTTAATGTTTTCCTCACATTAAATGCAGGTTCATGTGGTCCCCACCATCATGAATTCAAATGGAAGGTTTCTAAATAAAAATAAAATAAATGTTGTTTTATTATATTTTTATTCTTTTAAATCTCCCACGAGAATCCAGAAAACTAATTTTCACCCTCGACCTATAGGGGTCCAGGTGAAGGTCTCCTTAAGAGAATATCGTTAATGTAAGTACAACGGTGTCCTCAAATTTCAATTCCGAGCACTAGTTCAAAAGTTTCAAAAACCAGCTCACATGTTTACTAAACGTACTTAAAAAAGTTCAGAAATTCATTTCAGGCACACTGGGCCTCAGAATCACACACCGTAAATTTTCTCAGACTCGTAATATTCCCATATAATTGAAAAAATAAATGAAAAATACGGGTCTTTGCAGATGTTGTAAAATTAATTTATTCCATTTATTTGAAATTAATTTCAAATAATTTATTCCATATTTTTAATCCAGAGGGTGTGGTTTTATAAATGTAACCCTTTTATTTTGATGCTTTATTAATAGTAACCATAGTAATATTTATCAGCTCGGTAATTGGTAAATTGGGTTAATTATGGTTAAAACAAAGTGATAGGGCCATAATATCTCACCATAATTGTTATAGGATTAATTTAATTCAACCCTTATCACCTTAATCTATAAATTTTCTTATATTTTGTAAAAATTTATAGGAAAATACCCTTATAATATTTAATCCAAAAAAGTTAGAAAATGTTACTATCTTAGTTTTAAAGATCTATTATGTGTCCACATAGGGTGGAAAATATATAAATGAAAATAAATTAATTTTTGACCCTAATTAATTTTTTTTGATATAAACTTATTTAAAAATTTAAAAATTATATTATTACCATAAAAATAGTGTAATTCTAATACAACATTTATTTAAATAAAATAAAAATAAAATAAAGGGTTTAAAATTTAAAAATAATAATAATATATTTTGAAATAATTAATGTGAAAATGTTTTTTTAGAAATATATGACGTTTTTTATTTGTTATGGAGGATTATATTCCAATTACCCCTTTTTATGTATTTAAATTCAAATTAAATGAATATTTTCTGAATTGAAATTAAAATATTTTATCAAAATATAGTTTTATTAAATTATATATAATTTTTATAAATATTATATTCAACCATGTTAATGGAATAATGCTGATCAAAAAATTCGTGGTCCATTTATGAGTCAATTTTTCATTTAATGTATCATTATTAACCCTTTGATATTAAAATAGTGGTTACTGTGGTTAGGGAAAAAAACTAACCAAGGGGTTAATTAAAAATATAAGGATTAAAATGACAAAAAAAATTAAATTTCATTGGATGATGTTATAACAAACTTAGACACTTTTTCTTTGAATTATTGATAATTTATAATAAAAATGTTTTAGGAAAGTCTTAATATATTTTAATTTCATTATGAAATTCAGAAAATACACCTAACCTCAATTATAAAAGGTCTCATAATCCAACCTTTTTTTACACAACAAATATTCTTCAATATAGATTATACCCTATGAAAATAACTTATAAAATTCATTAGAAACATTTTTTGAGGTTTTGGTTATCCAAAAAGAGAAACTCTAGTGTACTTTAAAGGAGATCCAATAAAGTTATTCAATAGAGGGCTACTCGCCTTTATTAATCACATTCTTTTTTACTTCATATTCTACCTCTAATAAATTTATGGTATTGATTATAAAATGGAACATAATTATCATAAATATACATAAATTTTATCATAATTTTTAAATATCCAATATCCACCCTATTTCCTATCAAATGGGAAGTTGATGTAGCCCTTGTGCATATGAATGGATTACCATCTCCACATACTGATATAATTAATTTTCCAATACCATGTTTTATAAATGTTAATTATGATGTGTTTAATGTTTATATATTGTATTTATAAAAATATTATACTTATGGAATCATAATATCAAATCTACCTTCTTACCTTCCATGTAGTTGGGAAATGAGAATGCGGCTCTTGCATATGTATCGACTACCACATCCACAGAGCAATGAGATTAATTTTTTGTTTATATTTTGAATGTACTGTAATAAGTACAGAATTTATGATTATAAATTACCTATATGATATAACACTTATTTTAAAAGGGTTCATTATTATTTAACATTCTTTAATCTATCTATTGAAATGTGAAAACAAAGTTCAAGTGTGTTTACATCTTACAGTCTCCATGAATGGTGCAAATCATTTTCTATATCTATCTTTTATGAATTACTATAAAATAATATATAAGTAATATATAAGTTATTTATTTCACTATTATCATTCTTATGGTGATGGAACCATACTCAAATTATAAAGACCAAAACTTCCAAACCAAAACATACTTGAAAAATGAATTAGTAATTAACATAAAATGGATTTTAAAAATGTATTGTTAATAAATGGGTGATAAAATATTATAAGTAGCTAATATATGATATTATGGTGTTATAATAGGTTTATAAAAAAATATTTATTATGTAGTTGTTTCAAACCCTTAAAATTGAAATCGGACCTAAGGTAAGAGATTTTGTCTGAATTTCTTTTCATTGGGTCATATATTTTTGTTATGCACCTAATTTTAATTATATGGTGTTTATACTGACCCTTTTCAATGTTATATACAGAATAAATTATATATATTGGTGTTTTTAGTTTAAAATTTAATTAATTAATCCATGGTAATTTGACAATAATGTTAGAAAGTGGTAAAGTGATTTATAACACTATTTCCTTTCATTGGGTTATTACACTTTTTCCTTTACTTTTTTATGCCACTATTATGTGTTAATAGATCTATAAATTTATTTAATATGTATTGAAACAATTTTTTATATGTAGTTATATTTCTTAAATTTAATCTTTCCATCTACTTAATTCAATGATATAATATTTATAAACGTAATCCATCTCAAATTCTATTTCTTTGGGATATATGCGTAAAATATGAACCTATATTATTTTGTGAGTTTTATATAATTATCATTTGAGAATATATATATATATATATATTGAATCTTATTATTTAAATTATATTTTATGTATCATTTTATTTTATTCTTTCATGGGGTTTACGATTAAATAGTTAAAATAGTGTAAAAGGTGTTATGTCACCGTCTATTTTAATTTTGGGATTATTCATCTTCATGGATGGATTTGGGAAACCATTTGTTATTAATTTTAGGAACCAAGTCTCTTTAATTTTCCAATTTTTATGAATTTTTTTTACATATTTATTTTCCATTTACTTCATTAGTTATTAAAGGATTATCATGAAATTTTTTTATAAGTAAATATTTTATTGTATTTACTTTTAGATTCAAAATCATTCTCTTCTATATATATGTTTTTATAAATTTTTTGAAAAATTTTATTTTATAACCAAATTTTTTTTTAAAATGAGACATTTTTTGGTCTTTTACCATATTTTAAAAAAATTCTAAAAGTAAATTTCAATGTTTTCCAAATTGATGTCTTTTGACTCATTATCAAATTGTTTGAAAATATTGTTTATTTTTAAAACTTATAGCATGGATGTATTTCCCCACTATCATCAAGACTAAATAATTTAATGATTCTTTTACATGTCTAAAAGTATATTTATAATGTAAATTTTATCTTTAATATGTGTGATGTTTTTAGTTTTATGGATTTTTTTCAACATGAAAACGGTATTTTATTGATAAATTATTTCCATACTATATTAATGGTATTTCTACTCATCAACATCAACATCCATTATTCTGCTTATAATCCTATGGGAATATGTTTTAATAATACCATACTTATTATTTTTCAAGATATTTTACGATTAGTTTGACATGGATCTATATTACTCTGGATCGTTTAGCAATAAGTTAATTGATTGGGGAAATTATTAAAATTTAATATTCTAGTTTAAATATGAATGTTTATGTTGTTTATGATTCTCCCCTTTAATATGAGGAATGAATTAGGCATAGTTTGTGATGGGAGGGGGACAATATAGACCCCAATTCATTGGTAGTTCTCATGAGACAGAAATGTGTGGGATTTAGAAAAGATCATACCCATTTATGTAGATTTCATGGAACAAGGATTTTAATTTTTTTGGATGTCTTGATTGATTCGTTGAGGGTAAGTTTCATATGTCTGGAATAATGAATTTCAAAATTAAAAAATATTTTATTTATTTCCATGTAATTTTTTAATTATTTATGATATATAGTGATATATTTATAACCTATGAGATTATTTATAAGGAAGTATTTGATCATATGGTATTCCTTATATATTATTTATTCCTTACATAGATTCCACTGGTTAACACACTTAGTGAGGAATAGTGCTCACCCAATTCATATGTTTTGTTTCCCATTGATACCATGAAGTGTTTTCTGATTGATATGAAGGGATATTCTCAATAGATAAATAGTTTTCTCAATGAAAATACTATGTTGTATTTTAAATATTCCAATTTAACATGAAATTTGAGTATGTATCTAGTTCATAAATACCTATAAACTATTCATCCCATTAGGATATGATTTCTTGTATATTGATCACCTGGACTTATAAACTATTCATTACTTTGGGATAACATTTCTTCTATATAGTGCCAATGTAATAAAGTAAATACAGAATACAGACTATGAGGGATGGCATATTTACATTTATTATTTACCATCCCTTTTCAGGTTATCCCTTATGAAACACTATAAATAATCTTAATATATTTCAAAACATCCTAGTCTAATAGGGATAAATGAAATGTATTCCTCATCCAATTATTTCTTTATCAATAATAGACAAAATGGAATGAAAAATCTTATGCCATTCATTTGACATCGTTCCTTCAAATATTAAACATTGACAAATTTATTAGAAGCCTATATTGTTCAAAATAATTATTCAATACCTCCATTAAATTCCCATTTATGAATAATTAGGAGAATATTTAGAATTGGTATGAATTCACCCACTATATTTTAATTTTCATCTCTATAGTTTTTATTTTCATAATGATTTGATATCCTTGAATAAAAACAATAGACACGTCATTTATATCATCTCTTCTATGTGCATTAATACTATGTTTTCATACCAATGATGATAATTTAATGAGAAATGATATTCATTAATAAAATATACACATATTAATTGTCTCATATTTTTCTCATTCTATTTAAATATAAACTTTAATATTTTGAGATCAATATATATTTCAAAATAAAATCCATACCAAAAATAAATTAAAATCATAAAAATAAAAATCACTAACACCAATTCTACATCCTTAGTTATTTATTTTTATAAATTTTTATTCAATTTTTTAAAATTATATGAATACATTATGGAATTTTTAATTAATAGTAAATATAGTCCCTTTTTTAATACATCAATACAAACCATAATTCCTTATCTTCATGATGATAGTGTCATTATATATTCAATTATTTTACTCTTCAAAATATCCATGAATATATCTATATATTCATTATATAAACTATATCATACCCCTTACATGATTATTTTATTATTATATTGGGTAATAAAATATTTTTTTCCAATCCCTTTTCCATTGGAAACCCTTTGTTTCTATTAGTAAAAACAAGTGTTACACCATAAGAAAAACTTCACTAGACTTGAGTTTGAATAATTTAAAATGTGTATAGAAAATAAATAATGAGATTAATTTCCATATTAATCATAGGATCATTGAAAATAAACCACTAATTAAACCCAATGTACAGATTAATGAAAAAAACAAAATCTTTTAATTCATGTAATGACATACATTGTCCAAAAATGATACCAAAACAAACTATCACCTAACAATGGAACCTAAAACCCAAATAAACATTATACTATAAACTAGTATATTTTTTTACAATCAGTAGCTTCATCATAAAAATCTATAAAAATGTAATGAATAGTGGTGAGAATATAGTTAAACTTAGTGTTATCATTCTAGAAATATATCTTTTAAATAATAATGTTTTATATGAAAGCTGATGTGAGCTGTTTAAAAAACAATTTTCTACTATTTGAGGAAAATTTTAACTCATTTTCACTATATATTAGCTTAAAATCCATACTCAGTAATTATAATATAACACTCTTTAATACACCAAAGAAGTACCCCACATCATCTTTCCCACTAAATTAGTCACCTCTAAACCCAAACAACATATGTCCTACCACTCAAATGTCATCCATACCAACAGAACCACATAACATATAAACTTATCACAACCCCAATTATATAACATATAAAAAACCTCATATTTAAATAATTATATTAGATAATTTATTTTAATAATTAACATAACAATTTTATATTTAAGAAATTAATTGTTTAGTCTCTTGTGTAAATTTTTTTATATAATATAATTTCATATGAGACTTTAATCATTATTTAACTCATTTGGAATGAACCTAATATAAGCCTAAATAATAATATTCCTACAAGTAATCACTTTTTTAAAAACATCAAATAAAGGGTGAGATAATTTCCATAATGGGGAGTACTATTATTGGCAGAACACGATACAAGAATTAATAAAGTATATGGATGAGTATAATCATCACCATAAAATAATGAGAAATGGTTGAACATTGTAATAATGATGGGATCATTTGAATTATAACTAGAATAAAGATTATGTATAATAATGAAGACTCGTAACATATGTGGACAATAAAAAATAAAAAAATGTGAGCAAAAATAAATTAAAATCTACACATAACATGTGTTTACAAATCCCATTGCATAGAATGTGAGGAAATAAAGAATCATATAAACAGATAACATAAGTAATTTTATGAGATATATCACATTACCTAATTCATTTAAGAGGTATATATTCTAGTAACACTAATCACATAATTAAACTCTTATAATAATGAATTCAATTTTGAAAAGAATATATATTATTCAAAAAAAATTAAATAAGAATATGAGAAAAGATTAAATTTTAATGTTTTTTCATACGACATATATCAATTAATAAAACATAGAGGT
This sequence comes from Viscum album, assembly GCA_963277665.1. Lineage (NCBI taxonomy): Eukaryota > Viridiplantae > Streptophyta > Magnoliopsida > Santalales > Viscaceae > Viscum > Viscum album. The sequence goes on from OY728160.1 coordinate 855,112,184, forward strand.
TCCCAAAAAGAAGAAAAAAAAATATCTTTGGAATTCATGGGTTTTATTCAATAAAAATGTAATATTCCATGAATATTAAGTAAATATATAAAATAATAATTGATAATATTTTTTGAGGAAATGTATTTTTTTAAATCATAAAGTTTCTTAGGTATTATTTTTAATGAAGTAGGAAAATTAATATCGTGAGATGAAAAATTGGAATGAAAAATTTATTAAATTTATATTTTATTTAGAATGCTTTTTATAAATAAATTTAAATTATTTATAACACAATATGTGGAGTTTTTTTTGTGATTCCCCTTAACATAGTCCATGTTTTGTTTCATCATATTTACACCTCATTTATATTAAACATATGATTATTAAAAAATTAATAAAAATATTATATTAAACTATGCCATTATAGATCAACTATAATCATTTGAAATTTTTTTGATAAAATTTCTCATTGAAATTTTTAACTAAATTTACTTATTTACAATTTGATTTTATTGCTCTATTTATTTTTTATCTATTAATTAGAAAAACAAAATCCTAAACCTTGAAAAATATGTAAATTTATATAGTTTCAAATTATATAGTAACTACACTAGAATAAAATGAATGGTGTGTTCTTCAATAAATAGATAATGTTCGCATTTAATAGAAAAACATACCATTGACAACCATGTTGAAAAGTGGTTGAGAGAGATATACACTATGTACAATTTATAGATAACATTTTTTTCTTTCCCAATATAATAAATTTTGTGTTGATATATGGATTATATAATATAGGGAGGGTAGTTATTGAGAGTGATAAAAGATTAAAATAATGGAATTATGAAATTAAAACTAAATTTGAGAAATTTCACCTTGTATTATATGTTTCTCTATTTTTAAAGCCTTAATTCCTTACATTATTATAGTTAGATGAAAAATAACATCTCTAGAGTTATATGATGATCATGGAGGAGGTATTTTTTTTATCAGTGTCTAAGAGAAGTGATTATTTAAGGGGTGCGTAATGGAGTTTTTATAGTTGATTGGTGGTATACTTATTTTTTAAAATATTGAATAAAATATATTTTACAATGTAAAAAAATTAAATAGTGATAATATTTTAACTTATGAATAAAATATTAATTGAATTTCATGATTTTATAACATTTAAACTTATAAAAAAGTATCAATATTAGTTAATAAAAATGGAAAGAAAAATAATAGGGAAAATAATTTATAATAAGCATCCTAGTAATGGTTTCATTAAAGCACATTAACAAGCTGATTTGTTTGGTTACATTGAACAATATCAGTATTGTTCAGAATTATCACACTTTTATCACCAAAATTATGGTCATTTTAAAGTTATATAAATCCATTACATAGTACATGTGAGAGATTGGGTATGAATATCTTTTAGATCAATTTTTGGAACACATCACACACAAAATCAAGGTATGGTGGATGTTCTTGTTAATATTCCAAAAATCTTGTATAGTTGAAAATATAAAATTAGCCTATGTATCTTGGGTTTATCATTAAATTTTATCCAAACCAATTGATTCTATTTATAGGTGATAATATAGGTAAATAATTATCTCTCACTTCGAACATCATGTTTATTATATGGTTTTCATCATATCTAATATTTTAAGTCAGGGAAAATTTATTGTGTTATTAAATTTCAGTAATATTATCTAACATTTAATAAAACAGTTTTAGTATATTCTTATTTTATCCAAAAACTTCATCTGATCATGTTGGGTTTTATTACTACTCTCATATATTATTGACCATAATTTTTAGTGGGATAAATTATCTAAAATTCATCATAGCATTTTGATCACACCGGGGACTCCTCAAAAACATAGTGGTGAACCATGGGTCCCTATCAAATATATTAAAATTTATTTATCAATTATGTCTCACTACTTATTTTATTTATAGGATGTAATTTTGATCGAGTTGAATGTCTAATAAAATTGAGATAATGTGGATGTTCTTAGTGATTCAATACACTCCATCACTTTTAGAGTAATTTCCTTTAGATGTATCGATAATATCCATGACACTTCCATTGTGATGTAATCCCTTTTTCTTTTTTATGTGTAATGGTAATAATTTATAGTTAGGCTTATAACACTCAAATTTTTAATTATGACATATATATTAAATCAATATGCATACTCAACAATATATTTTTATATTGTCTCAGAAGAAGTGTTTTAAATTATCTTATCACATCATCGTGATTCAACGGTGGAGAGAGAAGGTTGACCAATGTGTATTATAAAATATATATTTCATTACCTCAATTGATGATATATATAATTTTCCTATTCTGAAATGAATAAATCTATCATATTAAATATTGAAATCATTATTCTTCCCTTCCTTTTTTTATCACACCCTCATTGATGCTCTACATCATCTTAATGAGCCTCTTTATTTTCTCTTGGATAGATGGTTAGTAAATATTATGTGAAAGATAAAACCCCTTCCTTATATATAGTATTTCTAGGTCCATCCTATTAATATAAATAAGAATACAATTTTTTTAATCACCATCATGGAAAAGGTTATTTTTTCATTTTTATAAAAAGTATCGACAACCTTATTCTTTATCCCATGACAGTATTTTAATGAAAAATCATTGTTTGTGCTTCACCATAACCATATTAATTAACCCATTTTGTTACCCTTCTATGAAATATATAAATTAATTTATTCTATTTATTATATATCTCTCACTTTTAAACATAAATGCAATTATAGTAAATCATTAATGAAAATATCATTGTATCCTACTTCGAATCTTGAGTTATATAGTTCTTTTCCTAGATCATCAATCTTCATGAGGAATATTTTGTCACATTATCATATTTAATTTGTGTAAAAACTAATAATTTCATAGATTTATCTCTCTATATAAAAAATAATATTCCACTTGATGTGAGTTTAAGTATAGCTTCAATGAGTAGCCCCTTATTGATTTACATAAATCTTGATTCACGTAATTTTTTTAAGACAGAATTCATACCATTTGTTTTAATATATTTATGAGGATATAAATTCATGATAAAGTTCCCAAAATATGTTTTTTATACTAATCAAATCTATTTAAACTAATTTTCACCATGAGCGTTATTAATCTAGTCCATTCCTCCCATTTCCGTTGAATATTCCATTACGACTTACTCACTTATTATAATATTAGTGAACAATGTTACTTGCAACATATAAATGTTACAATATTATTACCTCTACTACATAATCTCTTTCCTTTATTTATTGCACAAAATCGTTAGAAACTCCTCATCTTGTTCCTTACTCTAGGAGTGCTAGGTAATTTCATCAAAAATTACTACCACAAATTAATGATAGTATTATTTCAAAACTATATTCTCTATGTCCATGAGGATGTTTTGGGAATTTATAAGATCAAATGAAATTAAAATGAACTAATTGTTTTCCTATATTTTATAGAAGGTTTTATTTTTAATATTTTCTTTCTTTAACATTAGATAGTCATATCATAAAAAATGATCCATTTTGTGATGTATTGTTCACCATGATGTCTATAAGAAATGACATCAATACTTGTTTGAGGATACTTATTTTTCATGTAGATAATTTTGAGTTCATAATAGTTAGTGAAAATCATGATTGATACATTATTCTTATTTAAAAATAGTATTATTCTACCCCCAATTATTGAACTAGGGAATATGAACCATTATCCATTATCACTTATAGTTTTATCATTAACTACTTCAGTTCTATTTGATCAATGCTAAAGAAGATCCTTATATTTGTTCAATATATTGTATGACTTATATTTATATTCCTAAAACCTGATATAGAAGAATAATATGCAATTATTTTTCAGATAAATCATAATATTCCATCTTAATATGGACATAGAAAGGGATGATTCATTCATCTTCCTCATTCAATTCTATAAGATATTCTTCTTTATTAGGAATCAATGTACAATCCATTATAAGATTATCTTAAGTAGAATCATGATATTACATTTATTTTTATTTGAGAATTGGATATCATGGTATATATAAATATATATTTTCTTTTACTCAAATGTTTATGTGAGGTCCAAATAGTGCAATATAATATAATCCATGTATATTTTCATATTCTAGAAAATTAAAATTTAAGATATTCACTACAAAAAAATATATTAACATAAAAAACCTGGGAAGAGTCTAACATATGGGTTTTAATGATTTCACAAATATATTAACATCAATAAATCTAGATGGTGATGCCAATTTTTTTGAAACCCTACAAGACATAACGCAAATCCTTAAACCCAAACTAGTAAAATCATTCATTATTATTGATTAATTTGTAAGTGTACATTATAAAAATAAATTTCCATTATCTACATCAGTTTTGGGGGTGGTTTAATATACCTCTTGTTATATTGTCTTAGTTGGTTATTATTATTGGTTAACTTTAATTACCCTTTTATTGGTGGAGTAATTTTCATAGTGACTAAAATCTGTACATTTTAATAATTGGAAAATGGGTTTTTTATGCCATTCATCTATTATATTTTATGTGATATTTATATAAATTTGATGTCCATGTGTATTATTCCATTTTATTCCCTGATTTATGATATTCCTCATTCCATTGAGGACATTTATATGGTGCCTTTTCAAAAATTATAAACACATGGTCGGTTCAAGTAGCATTCCTTATGTATCATTTGATCCTAAATTTTAAAACTTTATACTTTAGTTTATCTCCCCATTACCATGCGACCATTCTCCAAACTCTATCTCAATATTTAGAGAAAACCAATCAAGTAATTCATAACTCCCAAAATATAAAATTGCTAGAAAATTTATGAGATGTTGGTTTAGAATATCAATGTCTGTATTAACTTATCTATCATAGATGATAATATAAATAGAGGCATATAATTATAGACATATGAAATTATCATCAACATTTTCAATACAAATGTTTTTCTTTTTCTAAATCTCTTGAATTTTTTTAAATATATCAGTATAAATAATTCATTGGAAATACATGTTATGTAATATTTTCAAAACTAACCCCCACTCCATTTTTTTAATATCATCCTTCAAAATTATGTTCTTAATTAACTTCCACAATTAATTAGATTCTCCTTCAAAATTCTAGGAATCCAAAATAACCACTTATTTCATAGGATAGTGAATTATAAATAATATCTTTTCCATGGTGTTGACCTATTTCTATTAAATAGATTCATTTTAAGATCCACTAAATCTTTGTGTTCATTAGAACATGAATGATTCAATGGAAAATATATCCTTCTTTCATAAATTTATATATTCAATGTAGTTAGGTTTATTATTCATAACCTAGTAAAATATGTTATGTACCTATGTGATGTTTTCAACCCCACCTTAATTTTTACATGGAATATATTCTAAAAAACATTTCTTTTAAAGTCATATGGTTTTTTTGTTTCAATTTGTCCTACATGATAGTACTTTATAAAATAGAAAAAATTATAATAAACAATATTTCTATAAAACAAGGTTAATTACCAAATCAATTGTGTAAATTAATTATAAGCACATTGTTTTTATGATCCAAAAAATTAATGTAGGTTTCCTTTTACTAACATAATTTCCATATTAATTATATATTAATGTGATAAAAACTTTAATGATCCCCATATTTATTATATTAATATTTCCAAATTATTTACTTAAATAACATAATAATAATAATACAATCTAGAATCATAATTTTTAGTGTCCTATAAAATTATGTTCACAAAATATTGTCGAATATTATATTTTAAACATTGTTTATATACATTTGTTTGGTCCCTTTAATATCTTGCATAATTATTTTAATAAAAGTAATTAATTGTGTATAAATTTCATAGAATGGTTGAGGTAAAATCATATTATGGTGAGGACTAACATAATTGGATTATGAAACAATAATATTTATCATATATGGATAACATAATCATCATCTTTATATCATAATAACATGATCATAATCACATGATTGATGGACTCATATGAAAGGGTAATGGAGTTTGAAATATATATTAATAATATATCATAACATTTTTTGTCAAATCCCATCGAACAAATTGAACAAATATTGATTCTTTTTTTAAGAATAATATATGTCTATAATACTCATACCATATAATGTGAACAAATCATAGATCATGTTCAGGATTAATAAACATGAACTAATGGGACATATCACTTTACTTAATTAATTATAGGGATATGAAATTAATTTCCTACAATAGTTAGATATTTTATATGTACTTCCTTTTAAATAAACTTGAACTATTTAATAACATGCCTTACATTCAATTTTGTGTCTAAATGAACCGTGAATATGTAATCACATATAAGTTATCCACTAAATTGGAAGTTATGAATAATAAATACTACATTATTAATAATATTTTAAAAAAAATTAAATAATTAAATATTCATTATTCGTCCATAATGAATAAATAATCAATGATAAGTAATGTAATTCTATGCTTCATAAATATATTTTCTTCATAAATGGTTCAAAAATAATTTTTTCCCTTGGAAATTATAAATAATTATTACCATTTAAATAAATTTTATTTTACTAAATGAACAATTTGTTTTTAAAAAAAAATTGATATTATATTAGGTTTAATTAATATGACTTTCCCAATATTATTTATTTATAAGGGAATATTGAAAAATACCAATTTTTTTAATATTATCATTTCTTTTCAACTAAAAGTCTAATTGTTATTTTAATTCTATTGTGATGTAAAAAATACTCCTTCAATTAGATATAAAATAATTAATTAAAAAATTATCATCATTCCTCTTTATTTTTTTAAATGTTCATTTTGGTTCTTCAAACATTTTAAAAAAACAATTTTTATATTTGCAATTTATTTTTATCATAATTAATTAAATTAAAATTTATTGATTAAATATTTTCATCATATTTTTTAATTATATATTCAATTATATATGTTTAAATTTATTTTATGGGTTTTTTAATGGAAGGAAATCTATGAAGATTATGTTTTATGACAAAATGTATTTTCTTAAAAATATTTTTTTTCTGTTCACATTCTTAATTAAAAATAAATTTCTCCACATAATGAAATTAAATCTTGAAATTTGAAATATATATTTATAATCACCATATTTAATAAAATATAATTGTTTTAACATAATTTTTTGTCAAAGGTAATATTAAAAATATTATAATTTTGATACCACAGTTAATGTAAAAATGTGTCTAAAAGGGGATATACCAAGAGATAATGGAAGTATTTCCACCAAAACCTATATTAAATATTAGTTGAATATATTTAAACTTTATATTATTATAACATCTAATCATTTTCTGTGTGGATATAAATTCAAATTATATTGGACCTATATCATTGATATGTTTTTAGAAATTCAATGTGTGTCCCACCACTAATTTATAAGAGTGTATCACTCCTCCTCCCTTATCCCCATATTTTAATAAAAGTATCATATCAAATTCCCCATATAAAAAACATCATAGATATTGATCCTTTGTCATAGAGAATCAAAAATTCTCTTAATCCAAGTATTCAAGGCCGAAGGTGTACGCAAAGGTGGTCTCTTAAAGAAGTTTTATAAATCTTAACTATAACTATTGAATTTTTTTTCTTATTTAAAATTATGTAAACTTGTTTAATAAATTAAATCATGATAAATAAAATATAATAAATATACTATGATGTTATTATGATGATGTAAAAATCATCTCTAACCCATTTTCCATCAAATGAGAAATAAAATTATCGCCCGTGTGTATATGTGGACTACCTTCTTCATGTAGCGATATTATTCATTTTCCATCACCATCATCAATGGATTGTTATTATGATGTATTTAATATTTATATATTATATTTATGATGTTATAATGTATTTTAATGATCATTTATTATTTACCTTTATTTCATTCCAACAATTAACAAATGGAAACATCACTCATGTGTTTGTGTGAAAAAACTTTTACACATATTGATGTAATTAATTTTTTATCAATTATTAATTTGAATGGTTATAAATATAAATATATATATATATAGTGAATTTATATTATATTTTTATCATGATTAATATTCTATGGATGAACTAATTGTGATCAATGTTTAAGGACCATAACTTTTGAATGGAAACATTCATGAATAATGAAGTGGTTGACACAAATTTAATAATGGTAAAGAATGTCGACTAATGAAATGGTGAAAATATATTACAAGAAAAAAAATTATGGTGTTATTGGTATCATTATAGACCTATTATTGATTTATAATAAATTTAAATTTACTATACAAGATTTTTGACTTCTTAACGATCAATATGGACTTGAGGTAAGCGTTTTCATGTTACAATCTTATTTTTACCAAGATTGTTTATAATTAAATTTGGGTTGCTGAGATAACATGATATATCTATAATAAATAAAATTTAATTTATTACCTTATGGATATTTATAGGTACTATATATATTTTTTTCATTTTCCCATATTTATTTACTCTAGATATTGAAATAATAGTTTTAAGGAAATCCAACATTCTTTATGACTACAAATAGAAATCTGTTTTCTTCTATGTCCATATTTTCTTTATAATTATTTCATGCATGTTTTTATAATTATCCGATGATTTATTGGGGAAATTTTTAACCAATATTTAATTTATATAAAAACTATTTAAAGGAATCCCCTTGTCACTTTATGATTGAGGTACTTTTTATTTTTTATGGAAAATTTGAAAACAATCATTTAAATATAAACTACATGAATACTCTTTCATACGAACATGTCTGATCATTAAATTTAACCCTCCTTGAATTTTTTACATGGTTATTTCAAAAAAAAATATATTATGTTTTTAACTTTTATATTTAAAATAATTAATTTTAAATATTAAAATGGTATTTTCATAATAAAATTATTCAGTGATTCTTAAATTTATTATCATATAAGAAAACATCATTAAATGTTTCCTAAAAATTACAAGTTATTTGATCTAATGTTACAAACTTTATTATTTATCTTCATGGTTTATTATTATTATGATGAAATATTGAAAAAAAAACCTAATTACTGTTACATAGCGTAAGATTTGATATAATGATCTATTTTTTCATGATCTAGTGGAATAAATATGAATTAATTCTGTAAATATAATCAATGGTTTTGTTATAAACCAAGGATGGGTTGTTATGTTTTAAAAATTTGATGAGTTAAAATTATATAAAAAGTAGGGGTGTGTCTATCATAACCCTATAATTCATTCGGTAATTATTATGGAGTTGAAGAAATCCTAAGAGACAATGGCGTTAATAAAATAATATGAGATAGTGATACTAAATCGATGAATGTTAATCTTATGAGAATGTTTAAAAAACAGTTTCTGAATTTCCAATATGGTACATTTCTGACAATAATAGTCTTGGTAGTGATCCTAGACTAACGAAGTGATTTTCTATGATTAGTTTAATTCCATAAACTGTTGTATTATGCTTGTGATATGATGACATGTATCATGATTGATTATTTATGATTCCTCTCTCTTAGGACATATGTATTTTTATTGAACAAATTTATTCCCTGATTCATGTGTTATGACCTCTAACTAATTAGGTATGATTATTTTATTGTTTGACTATGTTCTCAAACCCTTGTTATTATCTTATGATATCTTACGATTATTGATTGATATATATTATATTAAAACTTACTAAGAATAATATTTAACCCTATCTCATTTTTCCTTTCCCTATGTTATAAAATACTTTTTTCTATATTATATGTCTGAGAATGGTTTCAATTGTGAATAACATGGTCGTAGATGAGTTAGATATTGTATGTAAAAATTTTCTAAGTATCAAATATTACAAATTCACTAAACTTTTATAGTGTGGAATGGATCAATATGCTATGTAAAGAATATACCATAAATAATATTATTTAATTATGTATGAATATTTAATGTCCCTGTAGTTGGAATTTTAGAATATTTTATTTTATTTTGGAAACAACGATGAGAAAATGTTTTTGGTTACCCTTTAGATATACACATGTATTGGATAAAATCCAATTTTATGGTAAATAATGGATTGTGTTTTCTATGTAAATACATCCTTATCTAGATACTGGGGAGTTGATGTAGTCTCTATTAAAATTGTACATTGGGTTAATAAACTGAATAAGGCGTATTGGGTGTTAACTCAACCATGACCCATTACATGATAATGATTTCTAATCTCATCCATGGATACATACTCATGGGGGATATGACAGGGTTAACTAAAATATTCTTTACAAACTATTATGATGAATTTTAATAAATGATAACCAATGATATCCTATGTTAATAAAATGGTTTTGTAGATTGGAAAGAGAGTGTAAGTATTTATACATCCTATAAATTATTTTCAAGATTTTATGATTTCCACTAGTTTTATTGTTACCCATAATATGTTTTTAGGTTTTAGTTAATTGATAGAACTGGATTTTACCCTGGTAACACATAATGTGAAATAAAATTCTTGATTGTCCTCTCGAGAATCTAAATTTTATGTAGATAGTAAGTAAAAAACATGTTTAAATGATTATACAGTATTCTCAATCCATGAATCTTTTTTACATTCATACTGAGAAAGGAGGGAAAAATTTACAATTGATTCCTTCATGAGGAAACATCCACCTTATTTTATTGGATCCACTAATCTACTAATTTAAAATAAATGAATTAGTGATATTGAGAAGGTATTTTAAATTATCCAAAAATCAAAACATGAACAGGTTATTTTACCTACATATAAATTTTAATGGAAAGAGAATCGATGAGGTTCTATTATCAAGAAGATGAGGAAATGAGAATAAAATGACTATATATAATAGGATGAGTCTATAATCATAATTTTTATTAAGTACATTCCCAATATTCCTTGTAATTAAATGTTCGAAGAATTACTTATGGTAAAAAAGAAGGATGGTGAATCTATTTGTACCTATGAGGAAAATTTTACAGGACATGCAAGTTATTGTTTTGGTATTATCAATGAACTAGATTATATTATTGACTATTTTTTCAATGGATTAAACCTATAATATGATGTTAATTAACTATAAGAGACTTCAAAAACTATGAATAGATTTTTCAATGTCCTGTCAAAATATAAAAAATGTTTGGGTTCACCCTTAAATTTTAGGGATTTGATAACAAAGAAAGATGGAATTTATAGGAAATTAAAGTAACAAAAAAGGACTAAACAAAATGGATTTTCATTATACCAGAAGTCTGATGGTTTGGAGGAGATATTCATATGGTTAATATAAAACTCCTTATGTTTATAAGAGAAATATATTGAGAAAAACAATACTAATGTGTCATGAAGAGTCTAATAACTATATAGAACATTGAATAATTTCAAATGAATATACCATAATCACTCTAATGTTTAAGATACAAGGAGTACAATCATTATTCTAACTAGTGCTCCAATCAAAGGGTTAATGATGATGATTAAGGTGAATATAAACTTCATTTAAGACAAAAAGGGAAATTTCATGTGATAAATTTTATTGATGTGATGTATTATAATGAAGTGTAGAAACATAAACATACCATCAACACTATAACTACTAATGTACAATTTGATTTTATTTCCACCCAATAATCTATATCTAATAATTTTATATGGGTATCATAAGACCACCTTATGATTAGAAGTTGAAATAGAAGAAAAAACATTTTTTTATAAAATGATTTCATCTTATGTCAATTACTCAGCTATAATTGAGGTTTGTGGGAATTCCATCACTAAAATGTTTTTATTCTCCCTCAATTATAATTGGATGTAATTTTTTTCATGCATTTTATTTATTATAAAATTCCCATATTTTATTCTAATGTAAGGGTGCCACATTTAATTTTCTAAACACACCTATGATTTTATTTTGGTGTAAATATAATTATAGTTGTTTAATGGAAATTAAATCCATTGCATGGGACTTGATTCCAATTCGAAGGGTGTATTGGTCTATGATTGTTTGGGAGAAACTCAAAACCAATTTTATACCAATTTGTATGGGTTTTGGATGATGTATTTCTATAAAAGTTTCCATGTCTAACTGTAAATTTTGTAGTTGAGTTTTAAATAGATCTCAAATATAGTAAAAATCCTATTTCAAAGACTCCATATTTAATGGATCAGATTGAGTTGATTTAATTTAAGAATAAATTCTAGGGAAATATTTTTAATCCATACAGTCTGTAAAGTGTGTAACTATGGGGTGTTCCTATTCTTTTAGTCAAAAAGAAATATTGTTCAATGGGACTAAACCTTGATTATGGGGAGATTAACAAAATTAAAATTAAGAATTACGATCCTCTACACCATAATAATAATTTTTTTGATCACTTATGGAGAGATCTATATTTTTCCAAGATTTATTTTTTCTTTTGATACTAATAGTTGATTGTAAAAAGTGAACACATATCAAATACATCCCTACTTATGAGGTAAAGAAACTATAAAGTTATAGTGATTCAATTTGTTCATACTAATTCCTTCACTATATTCATGGATTTAATTAATAGAATCCTTAGATATTACCTTGATCTATTTTTCTGGTAGTCATTATAGATGATATTCTTATATATTCCAAGATAAATAAATACAATAAAGTTCACATAAGTATTATATTGAATAATCTATGGAGGTAAAAATAGTATGGAAATTTTATCATGACTGGATTTTGGCTATAGAAATTTTTATTTTTGGTCACATAATCTCAAGAGACAATATATTAGTGCATCTATCAAAGACTAAATTTATCAAATATTGTCACAAACCAACCAATTTGATTAAGATACATAGTTTTCTTATATTGGATGTATATTAATAATTATTTGTGGATAATTTAGAATAGATATTTAATTCAATCACCCTGATAAATCTAAAAAGAGTTATGTTCCTTTTGAAAGATGAATTTGAAGAAAGTTTCAAGAAACTGAATAAAAGGTTGTTCGGTGAACCTGTGATCACACTACCATGTTGTGTTGAAGTGTTTGTGATTTGTAGTGATCCATTAAAAAAGTTTATGAGGTATTTTACAATTCCTAATGATATGGTGAAAGCTTATGCCTCATTCCAATTGAAGGTTAGTAGGAAAAATATATCATGCATATGTTTTGTAAATACTAGAGGAATTATTTTCAATAAATATATATGGGAACTATATTTATATAGAATTGTGTGACATTTATAATAATTATAATAGTTTAAATTATATATTCACCTAGAATATTTGAATATATACTAGATAATATGGATATAGTATATTAATTATTTTTAATTCTCAATACATTTCCACATAGGGAATTAGAACATTGTGTCAGAAACATTGATTCAGAAGGATCGTGATAGATTATCAATGATAAGGATCACAAAAGTTAAAATATTCATGGATTTATTCATGATGTAACATAAAATATTGAAGGAAGTGGAGAAATATAATTTTCATAAAGGTGTGTCAAACCATATTTCTATAGGTAGATTAAATATGCATAAAGAATTGATGTTGAGCTAAAAAAGAAGGGGGGAAATTATCTTGAGGTCAAATTTGATTGTAATAGAATGATAAGGTTTAAGACCCGAGTATATAACACATAAATAGTTGAATTTTGAATGAAACTATAGGAATATAATAATATCTCATCATTCTCCACTACAAGTTTTGCACCATGATTTTTTAGGAATTTGTGTGTTGAAACATAGTGATAGTGATAATTCCATGGCATTTGTCAGCCTTATATAATTTAAGAGAGTGGAACGAGTTTTAAAAAGATAAAAACACTGGGTAGAATCATGATATGACTCATGCATTCATAGTTTTAATTTCAAGGTGCCCTTCCCTTCAGTTTGATATTTCTAGTTTATCTCAACCCCTATATTACCCGAGATACATTTTAGAAGACTTGTGAGTTACCTTCAATTTGTTTTATCTATTGACTTTAGGATATTAACAACCATTTAATTTAAGGTGAGTTCTCTTATTTTCCTCTTAACTACTTAATTATTCTTTTTCTTGGGTGGATGTGGAATTATATGGCTTCTGTTTTTTTATCCTTGGGTTATGGTTTTGATGGGGATCGTTGTGCTCTAGTTTTTTGGAATTCTCATCATCATTAATTAGATTTTTTATCATATATCCCTACCTATTCATTCAAAGTAAACTATAGTGATTGATTTTTTAATTTAGGTTTATTTTATAGATGCTCATTCGTGTAGGGTATGGTTAGAAATAATGAAAATGATAATGGGGTGTGGGAGGAAATTTAATAAATGGTGGGACGTTAATAAACTATCAATTATTGAAATTAATGGATCTTGGATGATAAAATAATGGTTGATGGATAATGAATGTTTTTACATTAAAAATAAAAAAAAATTGATTAATAAATTTAATGTGGCTGGTAAAATAGTAATGATGACAAAAGATATATGATATGATTAAATGGAAAAATAATTTTTATTTTTTAGCGGTTTTATGTGGAAAGGTAGGGGTGGTTTGTAGTATAGTGTTGGAAGAAGTTATAAATTATAATGGATATTGGTAGTTTTTTATGTGAATCCTTGGGATAGACTTGTGTGTGGCTATAATATATGTTATATTTTCCTTGTGATTTATTATGCACCCCACCTTAGTTAGATAAACTTTAAAATTCCCAACTATTTTGGATTATGTGTGTTTTACCCAACATCTAAGTTGGTAAGGGAATGGATGGTTTCAAAATTCCTCTCACCCAATCACCTTTCCAAGTGTATTATGTGTTGTTATTTCTCATTATATGTATATGAATATGGGTTATTATGGCTCACTGTAGTAATATGAGGATGTAATATAATAGAATAATTTTATAGTATGTAATATATTGGTTGAATCAATTATGTGGTTATGATGATGATACATGGTGGGGACATGTGTGGTGGTAGGATGGCATGAGGTTGAGTCCCTCATGTTCACATTACCCTACTATGATAAGTCTAATATGTGTGGTTATGATGAGGAATGTGTTGATTATTCAGTTTTTTATGTGTGGTGGTATGTGGTGATGGATAGGTGGGTATGATATGGTTGTGGTATGCATCATATGGTTATGATAGAGGATATAATGTGTGATGGAATAGATGTGAAGCAATGGAAGCACGTGGAACTTTTCATTGTGGAATTAGAGCGAAAAACCAATGGGGAATTGGTTTTGGGGTACCTTATTAATAAATATTTTGGATACTATGTTATTACACTTGGATCCTATTTTGGGTGAGTGATCGTTGGTTACATTGGTAGTCAGTTGACTTGGATTAGGTGTATATTGATTCTATTATTTACTCAGAGTGGCATTAGTATCCTTCTTTCATATTTTCATGATAGGTCTTAAGGAGGAACCTACTAAGTATATTAATAATCTTAATTCATATATATATATATATATTGGATCCATTTCTTTGTTAATTATTATTATTTTATTATATAATGATATGAATTTTGACTAGTTTTTATAGAAAATATGATCTGAATCTCCAAAGTATGTGCTTCTATAAATTATATAAATTAATGATGTTTCATGTCATGAATTCGAATCACGATGTGTATTCCTCAAATATAGGCCCTCTACAAGCGGAAGGTAAATCCATGTTCAAAATAAAGGTTGTGAATGTCTCGAATGAACGAATATTAGAATGTCAAATTTGTTCATGACCTAAAATTATCAACCATTGTACTTAGACAACCTTCCAAGAATCCTAGTTCCCATAAAAGTAGTGAAAATTATGAATCATCTGACTGAAGGAAATTTTAGAAGTGAATTAGATTCATGTTGTGAATATTTTAAGATAGGTTCTCCCAAAGATCTTACGAATTAAATGAGAAATGGACATTACAAATACTTGGAATTTCTATTCAAGATGTTAATTGAAGACTCATGATGTGAAATTTTAGGGAGGGATGAATTTAATGAAGACTCTTGTTGTGAAATCATTACAGGTATTCATTTGATTGGTATTTTAATATTCTAGAACCTTTGTAATTTCATTATCTTTTCTTTTCACTCCATTTTACGTTTATTTTAAAAATAGTTTTTACATCATCTTTATTCTACTTTTTCATCATTCCTCTTCCACTACACTCAATTCCAATGAGTTGTGGTTTTCTAGTTAATTATTCCATACCTTTCATCATTCAATACCAACTACCATTTAATTCCTTTTTCTCCACTACAAGTAATTATGTGATTATTTTTTTCCTTCATTAATCATGAACTACCTTATAAATATATCAATCATGTTGTCACTTTTTCATTCACTTAATATCATCATTCCCATCTGTAGCCAAACCGTTTTGGGTAAAGGGTCAAGAGTAACGGTAGTTTAAACATAATGAATTCATAAATAAAATATTAGGTAACCCTTTGGCTAGGATTTATGTTAATAAATTGTTTTTATCATATAATTATACATGAACTTGTTCTAAGTAATTACAATAGAAGGACACTAGCCTAATTGGAGTAAGTCATGGTAGGGCTAATAGACTATGTTTATTTCTTCCTGTGAATATATGATTTCTATGGATAGACTGATGACTTATTCTAATAAAAAAGTGTGGTTACCAGTCCAAGTACATCTAACTAGTTGGACCAGAAATAGTTGGTGAATTTTGAATTTCTTCAAAGCCAAAGCCATGAAATTAGCTCAAGATAAATTTTGGAATACCCTTTTCATAAGCTCCCTCAAATTGATTTGGATCCATTTTTATGATCTGAAGTAAGTTCAATATGATTAGTTTTAAACCTCACACTATTATAATTCCATTATTAATCCACCTTAGGATCCAATTGATAGGTCACTATTAGTTTTCATCTTTTCCTTATGGGTTCGGCCCTGGACTTCCATGGTTCAACATATCTTTATAACAGTGTTATTTATTGTCCCCAAGTAGGATCAAGACCACTTATAGGGAGTAATTGATGGTTCCCTTTTTCAAGAATGTTTCTAAATTTAATTAGTAAACTATATTAACATATAAAACTTGTTAAATTTATGATCCACTGAAGTATTTATTCTCAGACACACCTTTTGTATGCAACAAATATAAAGAGAATCCAACCCATGATACTTACAAGGTTTGGTACAAAGACATAATATGTTCCATTTTGGCTCATCCCAATTACATGGATTTATTCACTATCTTATTTTTTGGAATAAAAAGGAGCAATTAGTTAATAATTAAAAAATACCAATAGAAACATTCATGTTATAGTTGGTTATACCCCTCCCCCCAAATCTATTTTAGTATCCACATTCCCATAGCTGGTTATACACCCTAGAAAAATAAGCCCTTTCAAAAACTGGTAAGTATCCACAGTTAAAATCTTTAAATTTATTCTTCTTTTCTGATCCACATCACAAATTCTTTAATTCCTCCACAAGTAAGATGAATCAAACTTTACATTTGTATAATATTCAAGAACATAAACAATTATCTAAGGAACTTGTTGGTCTTGAAACATTCTCCAGAAACGTTTTGTGAAAAACTTCCTTAGAACAAGTCATTATAATATTCATAAGTCCGGTAGAATATATTTTATAGGATCCATATAATTGGATTTAGTTTGATCCTTCTTTTTATCTTCCTTCTTCAACTGAGTTGGAACTCAATCACTAGCTCTTAATTCCTCTTTCTGATGGAACTTAGTCTAATAAAACCTATTCTGATGTATGTCATCTAATGGGCTCACTTTTATGGAATTTTCCTAATGGAATGTTGACCATTGGAACATTCTATGATGATTAGATTGAACCTCACTCTGATGGATCTCATTTGGATGGAACTTCTTCAGAATCAACCTAAAAGAAGAACATTTTTAATTGAATATCAATACATGGTCCACAATTTTTGGAGCTCTGGAAAACATGAACAGTTATAATTCACAAAGTACAAATGTACTAAGCTATCCATTTATAGGGATCCTATAATGATAAAGGTGGGAAAACGAATTTTACATCCATATTAATGAAATTCACAAACTATGTATTTCTTGTTTATTTAAGTCTTCATCTTTGACTTCATAAAATATTATAAATCCTTCTTTGTGCTTCTCGAATCTTCTAAAGTCTTCTAAAATCCTCAGACAACATCAAGTTTAGAAGAAATTTCATTCATAAAATTCTTCAGGATGATATTTCATTTTGATTATTTTATATGATGAATTCATATTTCATATTATTCCTTAGGTTTCTTTTTTCCAAATGATTATATATGAAAAACTATATGACTTCTCATTATGATATAACATTGTGAAATACTGAAGATGGTTAAGTGTGATGAACTCTTGTAAACACTAAAAGTATTATCATATAGATGCTCTGTACAAAGTTATAAACATTTAAACCTTCATGCTCTTCTTTTTACAAATATTTTATAACCATTATTATTTTCTTCTTTTTCAAAAAATGATGATCTTATTTCTGATTAGTTCTTCCTACAATGACATTATCAGTGATAGTCTGCACCTGATGGATTGGTATCTATCTCCCACTAAAGGATTGGTGTCACATTCATTCTGATAATCAACACCTCTTCTTGAAAAACAATCAATAATTTTTTTATTTTTCTCTTGAACTAATTTTTTAGACAAAAAAGTATGGCTTATCTATTTCTTATCCCAATTAAAATAAAATTCAACCTTACTCAACCATTATATGTATAATAAAACTATACACCAAATATACTAAGGATACTAGCTCTTTATGAACTACATCGGTGTCAAAATTCTTTATGATGGATCATTGGCACACTGTGTACAATGGACTGGTGTCAATGGCACCAATTCCTAAAAATTATTTTCCTGTTCTGATTAGGATTTTAATAGATTCTTTTTCCAAATATTTGTTTCTCATGGATTATTGTTATGACTGAAAACCATCATATTTATAACTTCACATTCTTATCAACCTTCCTAGCCAATAAATAAATCATCGTTCGTTGATCTCACACTGATGAGATGAGACCATAAAGGTTATCTTCACAAACTTTCTTCTTCTACAAAAATCAGATTGTAAGAATGAATTCCTCATGACTTTGGGTATGTCTAAAATAGGTTTCAACATATTCTAACTTATAAGGTAATTTTTTCTAACTTCCCATCCTTCTATTAACTTCTTTCTTTCCAACAAAACCTCAATACTATTTGCAACACTCTCCCTTTATTTTAGAAATATTGTATCACAAGTTTTTTAAATAACTTATGATTTATGAGAACTCCAATAACATAAAAGCATCAAGAGTTATAATATCAGATCCATTCATACTTTGTAATTCTTCCTCATTATGTTCACTATTTTCATTCCATAATTGATATGATTTCTAGTAGCTTTCGTATTTCTATCAAGATCACAATCTGATAGATCATATTCAATGACTCACACCAATAATCTGATTCTAATTCATTATACCAATGGTCAGGGTCCTAAATCCAAAAGTTTATCATCTTTTTAACCTCAAATATGTATCATATATTGAAAAAAAATGTGTAAAAAACATCTTGGCCCTAAGAATCTCCCCATTTGTGTTTGTTTTCAATACCCACTTCAACCCCAACCTCTTCAAAAATAATACCAATTATTGTTTTGTTTTTCCTTTCTCATCTTTTATTCTCCCCATTTATTTCTTTCTCCAACTATTTCTTTTCTCTCCCCCTTTTTATTATCTCTCCCCCATATTGATAATCAAATTCAAAAGGGACATCGTTAAAATTTTCCCACCTTATTAAAAAATGATCTCATTTTCAAGGGTTGGAACTTTCTATCAAAATATTGAAATTTTTCTTTATTGGAACACAATTATTATAAGATATTCTTAAAAAAGAAACTTTAAATAAACAATAATAAGTCTATGTGGGGAAACCTAGTATAGAAAACAAGAGTGTATAAACAAGGTGATCAATGTTATCCATAACAAAACATTTATGTGATAGATTTTCATGTTTCTTTCAACATTCTAATTTCAAGGTAAATATTGAAAGTATTTGTTTAATATAAAAGTAATTTTTACCCATATTAACCAACATATTAGAAAGTTCATGTGTATGAACACAACTTGAAAAAAAAACTCATATTTTGTAACCTCAATGCTTACTTTTGCAACAATAGTAAGAAACTCATTCATCTTATTTCTTATTTCAAATCCTTCAATTCCCTACAAGTTAGAAAAATAAAAATAATATTCTTTTGGAATAATTAGGAACCACATTTGTTCCTTATAAGTAACAATCTTCCTAAGACACCTTTCTAAGCCTTTCCTTTTTCATATTCTTCTTCGATTTTTCATTGTATGTATTCTCTTCCTTTTTTTCATCTATCTCATATTTCTTATCATGATTATTTTCTTCTATAGACTCTCCTGATGAGTATTTCAATTTTCTTTTCCTCCTTTGTAGCCTTTTTGTTACAGTGCATTTGAAATAATTAGTTCATGCCTTCCTATTTTTCTAGAAGAATATTCAAACAATATTTTGTAACATTCCCTTCTTGCTCACACATTTTTCACTTTTTTTAAAATGTCCAAAATCGCCATCTATTAACAGTCTTATCATCTTTCTTCTAAAATTTTGAAAAAAAAATCTACCCCTTTGATTCAGCTTATTTTGGTACTTCTTCTATATTTCTATCCATTTTATCTTCTTCAATACAAATAACTAAGAATTATTTGTTTTCATATTCATCTTTTTTTATCCACTTTCATAACATACTCAGATTGCTTTATATTTTGAGCATCCCTTCTTCGTAGCACAATATTTTTAAAAATATTTGATCTTCTTTACTCATCATAGCTTCCCCTTGATTTATTCCTATTTCTTGAATGATATATATTGTACTATCATGAATAAGCTCTGTATCTAAAAACTCTATAACACTAATAGTGACCTCTGAATCTTTATTTTTCATACATATAGTGATTTTTTTCGGACACAGTAGTTATTTTTTCTTCATAAATCATGGACCACATTTATCATAAGGATACCTTCATAAACAATTCATTTACTTCTTGTTGAAATATTTTCTCCCACAAACAAGCATTTATAATCCTTTCTTTTCACATTCTTTAGAAGTTTTACACTTAGCATCAACTACCTTAGTGAAGTTTTCTCTTATTTTCTTATCTCACTTTGCGATGTAAGAAACATTTATTGTGTTTCTAAAAACTATTCTTATTTCTCAAACAACTTACTTTTATAAGTTCTATGATTTTTTTGGATTCATCTATCTTTAACTTATTGTATTTAATTTCTTCAATAAGGGTAGATTCTATCTTGTTGAGATTATCATTTCTGGATGAATTGTTTTATAACTTTTCAGTTTTATTTCAAGTTTACTATTCTTGGAGGTTGTGTACTTAAAATAGTTTTATAACTTATTTCTTTATTTCTTGAGTTGATTGTTTTGTTCAAGTGAATTATCCAAATTCATATTGAGAATCTATTCCTTTTATGTCATCTCATCATAATCATAGTCATTGTTAGATGAATCGCTTCCATTTCTGACTTGAGAAAAAGAGTGGAGTTGATAATCAGGTGCATCAATGGATGAGTAATCATCATTCTTTATTCTACAAAAAGAACTTTTCTTATTCTTTTTATAAGGAAATATTTCCATATGATTCTTCCACTTTTGTTTTTTAGGGTTCCCATCATCTTCCTTAGTCTCATTTTCTTCATCTTTATTCCTAATAAAATCCTATGAAAGTTATTCTTTTACCTTTAATATTCCAAAATTTGAGGGTTTCTTATTTTTCATTTTCCCTTATTTTATTTCTTATAAAGAAGGTAAACTATTGTGTTGTAAATCATCATCTTATTCCTAAGCTTCTAAATCACTTGATTATTATTTAATTTATTTATCCTTGTTTTTTATTTTCAACAAAGATTTTAAGTAAATATATTTGTTAACATTTTATTTACTTTTTAAGACCTTTTCTCTCCTCATATAATATGTAACAGGAATACTATGAAGATAATTCAATGATAAAGTTCCAGGATCTCTATATTCAAAATATGAGACTTTAGCATCAAACTTATCAGGGAGAATTCTCAAGATCTTCTCAAAAAATTGTGTCTTCCAATTTCTCACCCAGACATCTTAGGTGATGATAATATCATTTACCCTTGTAATGAAGTCACCAATATATTCATACTTATCCATATTAAGATCTTAATACTTTAGTATCTAGAGTTGTAACTTTACCTAATTTACCTTTTTATTATATTCATAATTGTTTTCAAATTATCCCATATACCTTTGTAAGTTCCACCTTAATTTACTCAAATAAAATATATTTTATTTAGGGATTAGAGTAAATAATTTTTAGATCATCCATCATTCTCCAGATTTTTTTATCAGTAGTAGTAACACCAGCATCCTCAATATGAGGAGGAAATCCTTATGTAGTAGCTTCCAAAACCTCATATCTAATAGACATAAGACAAGGAGAAATTCCATCATTTCAGATATTATATTTCTTACCATTGAAAACTATAATCCCCTTATAGTTTACAGAATTGAAATTCTACATTCTAAAATATTGATCTTTCATAGGGAACCCTCTTTGATACTAACTATTGTTCCCATCTAGGAACAAGACTACTGAGAGGGGGTGAATTAGTGGTTCCTTTTTTTATTTCATTATAAAGTTTCTTAAATTCTTTAGTAAACTTTTTTAACCTCTAAAACTTTTCAAAGTTATGATCCACTCAATTTTTTTTCTTAATATCACTTTTTGTATACAATAAATATAAATATAATCCAACATGAAATATTTACAATGTTTAGTAAAAACACTTAATCCTTGCCATGTTGGATAGTCCCAAAAACATAGATTATTATACTATATTCTTTTTAGAATACAAAGGCACAAGTAGTGAACAATTCAATAATCCCAGTGGAAACTTTCCTACTATATTTGGTTATACCCCTCAACAATCCTTTTTAGTATCTACTTTCAAATATCTGGTTATACACCCTAGAAATACAATCAATTTCAATAACCGGTAAGTATCCACATTTACAAGATTCACTTAACTTATACTTTTCTTATCCATCTTATAAATTCTTTAGTTCCTCCATTAGTAATTCAAATCAAAATTTACCTGTTTAAAATCTTCAATAACGTTAAAAATTATCTAAGGATCTTGTTGGTCTCGAAATGTTTTCTAGAAACATTTTTAGGAAAACTTCCTTATATAAAGCTATTCTGATATACCAAATTATGGTAACCTCTATCTGATGTGATCCATCTGATTAAAATTTTTTAGATTATTCTTCGGCTCTTGTATACATAAATGAGTAGGAACCCAATGAAAATATCACAATTATTTTATTTTATGGAACACAATCCGATGAAACCTACTCTGATGGGTGTTTTTATGATGGGATCACTTTGATGTACTCGTTCTGATGGAATGTCGTCTGTTTGAACATCCTCTAATGACTTAATTCAACCTCACTCTGATAGATCTCATTCTGATAGAACATCCTCATCATAAACATGAAAAACAATTATCAGAATATCAATATCTATTCCATAATTTTAAAATCTATGGTTCACATGAATATTTCAAGTTCAAAAGTTACAAATGTACTTAGCTATCCTTTTAGAGGAACCCTAGAATAATAAAGGTAGGAAAATGAATTTCACTTCCTTCTCACTAAAATTCAAAAACTCTATATTTCTCATGGATTTATATCTCCATATTTGACTTCTTCAACTCCTCTCAATCATTCCAAGAACTTCTCAAATCTTCTAAAATATGTACAAATCTTCATACTTCTTCAATATTAGAAATCATTTCTTTTGTCTGATTCTTCATTATGATTTGTGTAAGGTCCCAGTTCTGGGTGCAGCCCTGAAGTTCCCCAGACCCAGTTGGTCACAAAACCTCAAGATCATTTCCCCAAATGCCAGAGGCTGCTGACTAGTAGTGAAGGTCAAGGTCTGATAGTGGGGAAAATATTCCCTCATTGGCAGAGTATACATAGAAAAATAACAATAATAACAAAAGAGGAAGTAGAAATACCATACAACAGAAGTAAAAAATGGAAGACTGGTAGTATAAAAAACTCTAGTATATATATATATAAATTATTTATGTCACATGAATCTAGGAAATCATCCAAACAATTCACAATGCTGAAAATACAACACTTAAACCAAAGTACAAAAAATAATAAACTCCAATAGCATCGCAAGCCTCAGCTTGGCCTCATGCTCTCCAAATCCAATCATAAATCAAGTACTTGATGTATAAGGGTTTTTCCCTTATCTATACTGACAACCATATAGTCTGTTTGGGCCGAAAACCATGACCCAAACAAGGTGTGAGAAGAATCTCGATAGATAACCACCAAATGATATGTGCCTAACGATCAGTGAATATTTATAGAAGGTAATATGAAAAATGAATAAATAAACTAGGATGTACTCAAATTAAACAATTCTACAATTTTTTAATTTCATTGATTTAAATTTATTAATTATTCAATCCATTTAATAAGGAAACCTTGGGATCTAGCCTAAGCTCTATATCCCCCCTGTATAACAATAAAAAACAAACATCTCTAAATACCATCTAAAAATCAATTAATATTGAGTCCAAGCTTGTGCTATGGCTTGGAAGATTCGTCCCAATCATACAACCATTCATAAGAAAACCTCTGGGAAAGTTCACACAGTCTAATCCTCTCTAGTTCAACATATCATCAATAAATAAAGTAATGAACCTCTAGAAAATCTCACATAGTCTAACACCTTTGGTCCCACATACTACTAATCATTTACAAATGACCGCTTGGGTATCTCTCACAGTCAATACTCCCTTGTTCCACATAGTAACAATAAAATGTAATAACCCCTGGTAGCTCTCACAATCAATGACCTATGGTCCAACATTCATTTAATAATGACCCTATGGAAGCTCTCACGGTCTGACCCCTTTGGTCAATGACCCCACAGCAGCTATCATAGTCAATACCTATGGTCCGTCATAAAAGTAATTCATAATTAAAATACCCTACCTTGGGAATCTCTCACAGTCAATTCCACTTGGTCATACTTCCATAAAGAAAAGCACATGAATCTCAAATTAACAACAACTCCATCCTAAGAACCCTAGGCATGGAAAAAAGGCTGCCAAACATTCTACCTAGACCAAAATTCCATAACCAATCAAACATGAGAAACACATCCATTATCAAGATATTAAATTTTATGCATAATAAAAACAATTAACTCAATAAAAAAACCATATCAATCATTAAAAAGGGTTAAATTCCAAAACACCCAATACCCTAAATAATGGTATTCAGCACTTTTAGCATATATAATCTAAAAACAACCGAAGAAAGGAACAAACCACCTACCTAGATGTCTTATGATGAATTATCTTGAAATTCATCCCTTGAATTTTCCTATAATGATGTAGATCTAAGAAAAGGTTAAAAAATATCAACCCTCAATAACTCAAGAGAGGGGATAAAATAGGAAGAGTGGATCTGGGGGAAGAGAGAACTCATCGGTGGGAATCCAGCACACCCGGAAGTGTCTCAATCAGAGCTCATATGGAGGAATGGGATGAGATCAAAGATCTTTAGTCATGTTTCACTCTTCTATATAATACACGAGAAGAATAAATGAGTTCTTTAGATGATACATGACCCCATTCTGATTAATGAAATAAAAACAAAAGTGCATGGTGTGTTCATTTAATGTACAGGTTTTGTACTAGCATCAACTCGCCCCACATTAGGTGGTCAGCCAGGTCACCTCACACAGCCTTGTTCTCGGCCATTACATGTTCAGTACACGGCTACCCTCGGACCCTAGATACACGACGTGTAATCAATAGTACAAGGTCTGTATTTAGAAAATTTTCAAATTCATCATTTTTTCCTCAAAAACAACCTGAAAATAATATCCATACCTTAAATGAAGATATGGGTTCTTACAAAATTCCCCCCTTAAAGAAATTTTTCCCTAAATTTACCTTCCAAGGGTCATCAAGAAGAAACATCAACCGACTCCGGCCATTGTGATTGTACGTCGGCCTCCCTCTCCCAAGTCTCATATTGTAATCGCCTGTGCTTCCATAGCACATGTACTAGAGGAACAGACTGGCCACAAAGAACATTATTGATGTGATCCAAAATCTGAATAGGGTGCTCCTCAATGGATTAATCCACCTCTAACTCAACCTCCTCAGGTTGAAAAACCTGAGACAGGTCTGAAAAATAACGTCTTAGTTGAACAACACGGAAGACGTTGTGAATAGCTTAGTACCTCTGAGTTAACTAAAACTAATAGGCAACCAGACCGAACCTCTCCAAAACATCAAATGGCATGACGTATTCTGGTCACAGCTTCCCATATCACCTAATCCTTATGTTTCCCAACCTTGGTGTGACACCCAAGAAAACCTGATCTCCGACCTCAAACTCCAAAGGTCATCTCTGTTGGTCAACATAAGATTATTGATGAGATTGTAAAGTAGTCATCCTCTTCCAGATCTACTCCACCTGCTCAGTGGTCTCTTGGAAAAGACAAGGTCCCAGCATAGCTACATCTCCTACCTCCAGCCAACATAAGAGTGATTGACATGGCCTACCATACAAGGCCTCATAAGGTTCCATCTAAATCATCAACTGAGAACTGTTATTGTATCCAAACTCCACAATAGGTAAGTGTATCTCCCAAAACCCCTGAAATCCAGGATGTATGATCATAGAATATCCTCCAAAACCTGAATCGTTCGCTCGGAATGTCCATCTATCTAGGGATGGTAATATGTACTCAGAAGTACCTGTGTACCCAAATCCCTCTATAGTCCATTCCAGACATGAGAAGTTAACCAGGAATCCTTGTCTAAAAAAATAGACTGTGTAACCCCATGTATAAGTATAATCTCTTAGATGTACAACCTTCCAAGCTTATCAACACTAAAGTTTTCCATGATCGATATGAATTGTTCAACCTTCATGATTTTGTCAACACCAACTCAAACTGCATCATTCCCTTGAGGTGACCTTAGTAAACGCATCACAAAATCCATCGCGACATCATTCCACTTCCACTCAGGAATGGTTAACTACTGTAAAAGACATGATGGTTGCTGATGATCTTCCTTCACATGCTGACAGGTAGAAAATTTCATAACAAAACTAGCTACATCTCTCTTCATACCTAGCCACCAATACTAACAGTGTAGATCTCGAAACATATTAGTGACACCAAGATAAACTGCCCAAACTGAGGAATGAAAATCCCACATCAACTCCTCACGTATGTCTACTGACACCCATACACATCCATGAAAATGAAATATCACATCATCACATATGGTCCACCCAGGAGTAGGTTTCTCTCCTGACATACTCTCCAATAAGACTAGGCATTCGGAAATTGATAGCAACCTCATTCTCACTCAATCCAGAACAGTAGATGTAACATCTATAGAAGAAAGAAATGACTGCCTCTGTCTATTGTGCAGCTAAAAATTCATCTCAGACAACAAATCCATTAGATTCCACTCATTGTTGGCCTCATGAACTACCTATATTAGAGTCCTCCTACTCAACGCATCAACCATAGTGTTTCCTTTTCAATGCATGTAGGCAATCTCAAAGTCAAAATACTGAAGGTACTCAACCTACCTTCATTGTCTCAAATTCAGATCATGTTGAGTAAAGATATACTTGAGGCTTTTGTGGTTAGTAAACACCACAAAATGCTCCTGCAAAAGATAATGTATCCAACAGTGCAAAGCATGAACAACAACAGCTAACCCATGATCGTGTGTTGGGTAGTTCCTCTCATGTGGCCTCAAATGCCGAGACCCATACGCAATGACTCCATCCCACTGCATAAGCACTGCTCCCAGCCCGATACCTAACACATCATAGTAAATAGTGTAACACTTGTCTGGCTATGGAAAAATCAGTATTTATGATGAAGTTAACCTCCCCTTCAGCTTCTAAAAGTCTGAATCGTAGTATTTTGTAAAAAGTACATTGCACCCTTCTGATTCAGTCATGTTAGTGGCGCTGCTAAGTGGGAAAAGTCCTGAATAAAGTGCATGTAGTAACCAGACAGCCTTAGAAAACTTTGTACCTCAAAGAAGTTCTTTGTCTACTCCCAAGAAACTAATATTCTCACTTTCTCTAAGTCTACTAATACTCCTATCTCTAAGATAACATGACCAAAAAAGTTAATATGATCCATCCAAAAGTAGAATTTTGAGAGCTAAAAATATAACCGATGCTCACTTAGTGTACTCAAAATGATCTCAAGATGGGTGGCACTATCATGTTGAGTGTGAGATTACACCAAGATATCATCCACAAAGACTACCATATAAGAATTCAAGTAAGGATGGAACACTCGGTTCATTAGTACCATGAAAATTGTAGGCGTGTTCTTGAGACTGAACGGCATAACCACATACTCGTACAGACCATACCTACTCTGAAATGCTATAAGAGGTATATATGATAGTCTATTGCATAGATGATAATAACCGGATCTCAAGTCAATCTTCGAGAACACTCGGGCTCCTCAAAGCTCATCAAATAGATCATCAATCCTTAGTAAGGGATATTGGTTTTTGACCGTCAAATGGTTCTGATTTCAATAATCCACAAAAAGTATGAGGGTACCCATCGCCTTCTTCGAAAACAGGACAGGAGAACCCCAAAGAGAAGTTCTGGGTCAGATGAAACCCTTTGACTCCAACTCCTCTAACTACTTATTGATCTCATTTAACTTTGTTCTATCCATCATATACGGATGAATGGACACTAGTTCCATTCCTAGCACAAGCTCAATCAAGAAATAAACCTCTCAATCTAGAGATAAACCTAAGAATTTGTATGGAAATACATCTCTGAAATGATCCACCATTGGAGGAAAGTCCATCTGTGAAGTCCCCTGGTCATCCAGATATTGACTAGAAATCTAGTTTGTAACTCCTCCTAACCCATGATTCTCGAGTCTAGCTCTACATGCCTGAACATCCCATTCTCCCTTGCGAAGAAAGGACCAACCATCTGGTGATGTGAAACCCATCCTATGGCGATAACAGTCAACAAAGGCCTAAATGGATAATAACCAATCTATTCCGAGAATGACATCGTAGACTGTCATCTTTAAGACATATAGGTCCCATAAGAAGTGACACCAACCAAATTTAAAAGATCACTCCTTGCACTAATATACACAAGCTGTCCTAATCCCCAATAGTGTGTCTAGCATCATAACATCCTCATAAGTAAAGATACAGAGCCCAAGTCTCTCTATAGTAGAAATAGATATAAACTATGGAAAGCCCCTATATCGAAAAGGGTAGGAGATAAAATTGAGGCAACTAGAATCGTACTTCTATCCATATAGGGTCTGGGATCCTGCTCCTACTGGGTCTACTCCACTGCAAATGTCTGACAAAAACCATAGCCCTATGACCTTGCCTGACCACCCTGAGATGATCCATCCAACTATCTCTGAAAGCCTAATGACTGGCTACTACGACCATGACCACCTCCTCGGCCTAAACGGCCTGGTGAACTCTAGTTCACAGAATAAGGATAAACTGGTGGTCCGACTCTTAAACATGGAGTTATAAAAAACCCCTATCACCTACTACTAGTCAGAACACCTGGAAAAAATGATGAAGATGACCCATCTTGACGCAAGACGAGCACTCAACTAGGTCCTTCAAGAAATGTGGTCATGTATTTCCACTCTTCCTACACTGGTAGCTTACCACCTGACTACATGAAGAAACATCACATGATGTATCCCCGCGGTGCTTCCTGCAAAATGTTGAAGGAGTGCCAGCACTAGATACTAAACCGTCGTAGCTCACAGCTCTCAACTTCCTCATATTACACTTGGTAATCATTTCCTAGTTCACTATAGAAATCACCGAAATCAACCTGAAGACATTCACCTACAATCGGATTCCATAATTGAGACCACCCTCAAACTTCCTAGCCAAAGATAACTCATCACCTCCCAGAATAGGTTCAAACCACTATAGATCATAAAAATGAGAAAAGTACTCCATCACAGAAAGAGTGAACTACTCCAAATGCATGAACTCAAACGCTCGATCATCCCTCAACGTCTCGGGGTATATGTAGTCATAGAAGATCCTGTAAAATTATTCCCAACCCATATCTAGATGACATACCTCCTGTGAGATATCATCCATCCATCTCTTAGCGGAATCAAATATAATGTACGTATCAAGTTGAACCCTCCTCTGCATAGGTGTCTCTATATGATAAAAGATAACAAGCATCGCCTCCAACCATGACTCTACAGCATGTGGTCCTTCATCCCTTGAAAAAGTGGGAGGATGATTTTATGGGAACACCCATGTCGGCTCTAACATAGACAGGGTAGGATGAGATGATCCCTAGAAGGTCTATAACATCCTCAAAAGTCCTTCACAGAATTGTGCATGAGCACCTGTGTCTAGTATAACAGCTGGTGCCAAGACGGGCATGATGGGAGGATCTGCTGGTAGTCCCTGATCTAACCTTTTTGGCATCTGGTGATCACCCTGCACCTAGCGTACAACCGGATGATGTCTTTTTGGCATAACTCTTTAAGGTAAAGCACACGCCTTAGTTCAATATTATCAAGGACTAAAACATAGAAGTGAAAGAAAGGAATAGAAGAAGAAAACATTCAAGTTTATTTTTCAAAACAGGGTTACATGGCGTATATACCATCCACACGATGTCTTCCCTTAGGTTTCAACATGGGCGTCTACATCTTCCAAACCTGGTCATGTAACACCCCTACACATGGATTATTAATCCAAATACATGGTGTGTACTTCAATTTTCCCTCATTCCCAAGTTCTCTTACATAGCTCAAACTACACAGTTCTCTCCTAGGTAACACTACGTGGTGTTTTCACCTTATAAACAACATGTACTACGAAAGTTCTAACCACCTGTGTAATTAGTCACATGGCCAGATACATGGTTATCTACACACGATGTGTACAATCTAGACATCTAGTGTTCTACATGAAGTACACCAGCCTCGTGTCTTTGCTCACACATGCAATCATGCAGTTAAAGACTACACAACGTGTACATATAGTACATGGCCTATAATTCAGAAAATCTATTTCTTCCTGAACAAAAGAACACATGTTGTGTGTTCATAATGTCACACACCGTGTTGTCTGGGTTTCCAGACAGTAAGCCTCTGAAACTTCTCTATAACCCTTAAAATAAAAAAAATTTGTCCAATGAATGAAAAATCTGAACCTATGAGAGTTGATACTCCCACAAACCAATGTTTGGAATCATTATTCACAACATAACTTGACAAAATTCAATTAAATTTAAAACATGATCCATAAAATTTCGATCTAACAGGGCCCATAACACCTCAGGGACAAAATTTTGGCTTTCATCCATATGAAACTTCACAATTTCCAATACCCTCTCAAAATAGGAGGCATCTTTATCATGACATCTATCACAACATAATGCATATATAACACAACATCTATCACAACAACATGAAATCAGTAATGAACCCTAAATGGAATGAGAATAATGCATGGAATGTGATCTCTAACAAGTTCCTACATGATGCATGAGATGGAATACCCTCATATCATTTGGTTGTAATATAATACAACTATAATAATATCAACGATAACGGGAAAAAAACAAGTGACTCACCCAAGGGTGATATCAAATCAACTGTAATAATTTAAAACAAGAAAAATACTAATATTCTAGGTAACATGGATTTTCCTGTACATTGGTTAGATACTCTCGGGCAGAGCTTATTACCAACTACTCATCCTTCCTATCCTGGTCTATAGGCTCTAAATAGTAAGACAAATCAACAAAGAAACTCCTCTGACACCACTTTGTAATGTCCTGGTTCCAGGTGCTTCCCTAAAGTTCCCTGGACTCGGTTGGTCACATAACCTCCAGCGTATTTCCCCCAATGTTAGAGGAAACAAACTTGTAGTGAGGTCCAAGCTCTGATAATGGGGAAAATATGCCCTCATTAGCAGATTATACACAGTGGAATAACAATAATAACAAAAGAGGAAGCAGTAATAATATAAAATAGAAATAAACAGCGGAAGACTAATAGTATAAACAACTACAGCATATATATATATACATATAAATTATGCATGTCACATGTATCAAGGAAAGCATCCAAACAAGTCACAATGTTGGAAATACAATACAGAAACCAAATTATAGAAAACTATAAACTCCAATAGCATCGCAAACACCATCTTGGTCTCATGCTCTCTAGCTCTAATCAACAATCAAGTACCTGAGGGAGAAGGGTGTTTTCCCTTATCTAAACATACAACCATATAGTCTATTTGGACCCAAAATCATGACCTAAATAAGGTGTGAGACAAATCCCAATAGGCAACCACCAAAAGATATGTGCCTAACTATCAGTGAATATATATAGCTGGTAATATGAAAAATGAACAAATAAACTTAGAAGTACTCAAAGTAAACAATCATATGGTTTTTAAATTTCATTCATATTCATTTGTTAATTATTCAATAAATTGAATAAGGAAAGCTTGGGATCTATCCTATTCTTTGAATCCCCCTGTATAACAATAAAAAATAGATGTCTCTAAAGTCCATCTAACAATAATGTGGGACTCAGCCCAAGCTTGTTCTCTAGCTTGGCAGACTCTTCACAATCATACAATAATTCATAAGAAAACCTCTGGGAAAGTTCTGATATTCTAATCTCCTCTGGTTTAAAATATCATCAGTCAATAAAGTAATTATCCTCTAGGAAATCTCAAATGGTCTAACACCTTTAGTCCCACATAGTACTAATCATTTACAAATGACCACCTAGGTATCTCTCACGGTCAATACCCCCTTGGTCCACATAGTAACAATAAAATGTAATGACCTCTGGAATCTTTCACAGTCAATTCCCTCTGGTCAAACATTCAATTAATTACGACCCCCTGGGTAGCTCTCACGGTCAAACACCTCTATTAAATTACCCCATAGTAGCTCTCACATTCAATACCTCTTTTCATTCATAATAAAAAATCATAATTAAAATACCCTACCTCGGGAAGCTCTCATGGTCAATTTCCCATGGTCATACTTCCATAATGAGAAACACATGAACCTCAAATTAATAACAACTCTATCCAAACAACACTAGGCATAGAAAACAAGGTAGCCAAACATGCTTCCTAGACCCAATGGCCATAACCAATCAAACATTTTAAACACATCCATTATCAAGATATTAAACCTTATGCACGATTAAAACCCTTTTCTCAATCAAAAAAACCAAATCAGGAATTAAAAGAGATTAACTTCCAAAACACACAATACCCTAAACAAGGTTATTTAGCACTTTTAGCATATATAATCCATATAAAACCAAAAAAAGGAACAGAACACCTACCTCAATGTCATACGATGAACAATATTGAACGCCAGCCCTTGAATCAGCCTAGAACGGTGTATATCTAAGAAAAGGGTAAAAACAATCAACCCTAGATAACTTAAGAGAGAGGACCAAAAAGGACAAGAGGCTCTAGGCGAAGAGAAAAATCACCTGTTGGAATCCAACTCACCTAGTGGCATCTCAATCAAAGCTCAGATGGAGGGATGAGAGGAGCTTTAAGATCTTCGATCATATGTCACTCTCCAGTACAAGAAATAGGAAGAAGAAAGAAGTTATGGAGATGAGATGCAGCTCGGGTCCGATTAATCAAATAAAAATGAAAGTACATGACATATTTATTTAATGTACGCACCGTGTACTAGCCTCAACCGGCCCCAATTTAGGTGTTCATCCTGGTCACCTCAAACGACCATGTGTACGGCCATTACACGGCCAGTACACAGCTACCCTCAGCACCCAGTGTAACGCCCGGACCCCAGTTACCCAAAGTCAGTGCATTATTATATAACATTGGCATGATCACAAATGTTCAAGTCTCGAAGGATCGATTAGTTTAGTAGCCTTGGAAACACTAGATACATTCATAAGTCATACATTACATCATAAAGTGAAAAACTAAAACAAAATAGTCTCCATAGTCCACAATCATATCCCCTTAGACTATCCCTGCAGGTCATTCATAAAATACTTCTTCACATCCTGGGAAAAATAAAACATAGAAAGGGGTGAGCTCAGATGCTCAGTAAGGATAACAATATAGCGAAAACTTTCATAAATAAGTATAAACATTTAAGGCAATGTATAACTAAAACAAAATCCTTTTAAACATGAAATTCAGCATAATATGGCAAAAATAAAATGAAATAATGTCATTTACTTATTCTCATGGATATTTTAATAGTTGAATAATCACATGAAATATCAATAACCACTTTCATAATGATGAAATTCATCAATCCAGACTTTAATAACCACATAGTCAAGGTCTTGTGCCAAAACTACAAATAATATTTTGTTAAGGCTTTATTCCAAGACACTAGTTTGTCTCATGAGACCTACCGATGCATCGAGGAGCTATAGCAGGCTCCACCCATCACTTACTAAGTCCAATGCATTCCTCAAATGAAAAGGTTTAAACATAACATAAACATTTGTATTAAAACTAGCATATGAAATGTCAATACTTTATCCATAAACCACGAATGGTATGAAATAACACATCCATAGTAAAACATGTCAAAAAACCTTCAAGATAATATGGATGTTTTGTATTATAATAAATCAACTTCAAACAAACTTAAAATACATCAAAGGATGCTGACATAGATGAAATCAAAACCTTTTTAGAGAAATATCTCTCTCTAATTTTGAAATCATTTAAAAGTCACCTAATAATAAAAGAAAACATTTATAGTTTAAAATATTCTTATAATATTTTAAGGGAATCTTTTATGATGTTATAATGGCAAAAAATAGATGCACTCGCTGTATAAGTTAAAAAAAGACATTCTTACCTTAACTTTGTCGAAAAGTTTATAAAGGACCTTGTTTGGGAAACGACGGAAAGATTCCTTTATAAAAATATTATAAAATTCAAAAAAGGGTATAAATTACTTTAACCCATAGTCTATAAAATAGTAATAATGTTTTTAAATACATTTATAAGAAACATGGATTTTAATGATAAAGAGGTCCCAGTAGATACTTGCATATAAACAACCTCGGATAATGAAGAGATTGTGAAATAAACTCTTACCATGTAATTTTCCTTGGTTGAGGGTAGTTTAAACTCCTTTATAATGGTGAAATAATTGTTATTAAATTATAAAATAATCATATACATTAATATGATATCATATATGATCTTTTAACATTGCTTTGTTAATAATATCTCAGTATTATCGTTGTTTTGGGTGTTAACAGATTCGTTTTCCTTTATATTCTTTGTTATGTGATTCATATTTGTTATGGATGGGATGTATCTTATTCATATCCAGAATGATATCAAGTATTTAAAAATTATTTTTAATCATCTAATGAAAATTAGTCTTGAATGGATACGATGGGGAATGAATCTCATCGCATTCGTGGAGACTGTAATCCGTATGTACGCACGAGCAAAAATATCATACTTTTTATATTAAAATAATATATAATTGGATGTTATATCATATATACAGAATCATTATCATTTTATATTTATTACATACATCAATTACACATCATTATTATACCCATCCAAATAATAATGTATTGAATAACAATTACACCACGGCGTGGAGACGGTAGGTCGTACATATGCACGTATGGTGACATGTCATTCAAAGGATGGATAGAATAATGAATTTGGTTTTACCATATCTATAATAATATCATAGTATATATAAGATATTGGATTTATTATTTTATAATGGTAAAAACAAAGAAAAATAAGTGGAATAAGAAAAGAACTTGAAAGAAGGTGGTGAAATTATTACCTCTTCTTCTGGTTCTTCCTTTTTATTTGATCAAAAGGGATCCTTAGGATGGATTTATTACTAAAGGAAGGCCTCTAGGATGAAGTGAGGATAGTTGATAGGGTATTTTGGTAGATTTTTTCTGATCAAAAAGGCTTTGAAGGTGTGAATGTGAGGGAAGAGGGAGTGCCCTTTTATAAGAGGGGTGAGGGGAACCTTAGGAAAAGCTAGAAATATTATTTTATAATAAAATCATTTTCAGTTTCTAATGGCTCGAAAACGGATTATTTAAAGGATAAGGTGTGGATGGGTTTAGGAACACTCAACCAATAGGTTTTATACAGGTTTGGGTCAATATATTAACTTTATCTTTTAGATTTAACTCTTAGTTAAATAGTCTGACATTTACCGTGTCTCTTTGTATCCTTATATTATATTGTTAATAAAATTACTATATACTTCCAAGCGAACCCCAAGTGGTTCATTAATTATACTAATATCATTATATACGTCCTTTGGCTAAACCTTGGATTTTTAAGAATAGATTATCAATTAATAATATAATATTTTTTTTAAAAACTCTTTTATGTCAATTTTGACACTATTTGGTATTTTGTTTTTCTAAATTCATAACAGCATTATTACTTAGAAAAAAATTCATCTAACCAACCCTAGTATGTAATATTGACCTAGAAATTTAGTTTAATTAATAAAAAGTCTTAAATTACAATTATTTATATATTTTTAATATCAATTATTTTAATATTTCATTAATTAGGTAATTACTGCATCATCATTGTGTCATAAATAAACTAAATTATTTAATGTCTAAAAAATATAAATAAAATACAATTATGTAGGAAATATTTTTAGAATTGTAATTAATATTTATAGTCTAATTTATCTTTTGTATAACCCTATATTAAATTTTATTTATTTATTAAACTTTGATTTTAACTCTTTTAACTCTTCTTTAAATAAAATAATAATAATTGTCCTAATCTAATCCATGTGGACCAAATAGGTTCATATTTTATTCCAAAGGTTGTTTTTTTTCGAAATATACTTAACCAATAGAATTAAGAAATGTTTTAGGGTAATAATAATATCATTTTTACCCTTAATTACCCTATTTACTTTTAACCGTGGTAAATAAAAGTAAAAAGTTACTATTCAACAAAAAAAATATTTCTATCTTATTGAACCACATTTTACTCCTTGATATTAACTGTGTGTCTCGGATTTTTGAAATTCCACTCACAGAAGTGGCAAAATTATATTTTTTGTGAATTTTCAAATTCTCCTAGGAGGTGGGTAAAAGACGGTAAAAAGTTCTACAAAATTTTTATAAATCTAAAATTATCATAAATTGACTCCAATGAATTACATTGAACTTATATAGGTATTATGTATCTATTTTGACCTAAAATAAATTTAAATAAAATAAATAATTATTTAAATAAAAATTCTGTTTTAAACTATAACTCAGTGTTTTTCACTATTCATCAAAAATTGAATGTTTTCAGAAAAATACCAAAACTTCACTAAAAGCTAGTTTTGATATTACGAATCCAAAAATGAAGTCCATTTTGAAAGATAAAATTTATAAAATTTAAAAAAGTGGATATTACTATTTATAACGGCTAGTTTGATTGGTTTTGATGCATTAGAACTCGAAGTTGTGTACAACACATGTCGTTGTATTAATCAAAGAGAAGCGTACTGTGGAATCTTGGGGTGTTACATTCTCCGCAACATTAAAAAATTCCATCCTCGAAATTTCTAGAATATTAATGCATAAAAAGAGTCGGATGGTTCTTCATCATAAGTTCCTCAGGTTCCCACGTTGCACCTTCCATCTTATGGTTTCTACATAGAACTTTTACCAGATGATTCATCCAGTTTCTCAGCACTTGTTCTATTGTATCAAGAATCTTGAAAGACTCTTCACAATAAGACAAATCGGGTTCTAGTTCTAATTCCTCATAGGTGAGTACATGCGTTGGGTCAGACATGTATTTTCTCAACAGTGGTACGTCGAACACATCGTGAACTTTGGAGAGATTGGGCAGCATTTCCAAACGATAAGCTACAGCCCAAATTTGTTCTAGAATTTCGAAAGTTCATATGTACCTGGGACTCAATTTACCTTTCTTACCGAAATGTATAACTCCCTTCCATGGAGATACCTTCAAGAAAACATGATCTCGTACCTGAAATTCCAAATCCTTCCTTCAGTTATCAGCATAGCTCTTCTGCCAACTTTCATCTGCTTTAATGTGGTTTTGGATTACCTTCACCTTTTCCATCGTTTCCTACACAAGTTCTGGGCCTACGAGTTTTCTTTCACCAACATCATCAAAACAGATTGGTGTGTGAAATCTCTTTCTGTATAACGCTTCATATGGTGCCATCTGAATACTTGAATGGAAGCTATTGTTATAGGAAAATTCTACCAAAGATTAATATTGATCTCACATACCCTGAAAGTCAAGTGAGCAGTATCTCAACATGTCTTCTAAGGTTTAAATAGTTAAATTTGATTGTCCATCGGTTTGTGGGTGGTAGGCAGTGCTCAAACGAAGTTCAGTATCCAAGGATTTCTAAATACTTTTCTAGAATCTTGAAGTAAAACGTGGATCACGATCAGAAACAATCGATAGGGGTACTCCATGAAGTCTCACAACTTCATTAATATATAGTCTTGCTAGACGATCAAGTGGTATATCTTCTCTTATATCAAGAAAATGTGCTGACTTGGTAAGACAATCAACAATGACCCATATTTCATCATTCCTTCTAGGAGTCTTTGGTAGTCCCATGAAAAATTCCATCATAATATTTTCTCCTTTCCACTCAGGTATGGGAAGAGGTTTCATGACTCCTCCAGGTTGTTTCCTTCTAGCTTTCACTTGTTGAAAAACTATACACCTTGACACAAAATCAGAAATCTCCCTCTTCATGTTGTCCCACCAAAAATGTTCCTTCAAATATCTATACATTTTGGTGCTACCTGGGTGTATAGAGAAATTGGAACTGTGAGCATCATCTAAAAATTCCCTTTTTAGATTAGGTATATCGGGAACACAAATTCATTTCCCAAATTTCAAAATTCCATCTTCATATAAAAAGTCACTCAATCTCCCATAATTCATAGCTTTAATCTTATTTTTAAACTCTTTATCATCAGTCTAAGAACTCTTTATCCTTTCTAGAAAGGATGTTTTGGAAACCATCTGAAAAAGTATCAATGTTTCACCTTCCATGGTAATTCCCATATCCATCTTCACTAGATCTATAAAAATAGGATCCCTTTCAACTCCCATCTTGTTCAAAACTCCAGGATACTTTCTATTCAAAGCATCTTCCACCTTATTTTCCTTTCTTAGGTGGTAGTGTATTGTGGAATCATAATCCTTGAGTAGTTCAAGCCATCTCATTTTCCTCACGTTGAGTTCTTCCTATGAGAAAATATACTTCAAACTCTTGTGATCAGTATAAATCTCAGATTTTTCACCATATAGATAGTGTCTCTATATCTTTTAAGCAAATATTCTAGCTGCTAACTCAAGATCCTGAGTAGGATAGTTTTTCTCATCAATTTTTAGTTGTCGTGATGCATAGGCAATAACCCTATCATTCTTCATAAGGACACAACCAAGTCCTTTCATTGAAACGTCACTATAAATAACAAACCCATCATTCCACGATGGTAGTGTCAATATAGGATCATTGACTAATCTTCTCTTCAATTCTTCAAAACATTCTTCGCACTCTTTTTTCCAAACAAATTTAACCACTTTTCGTGTGAACTTTGTTAATGGTTAAGCCAACCAAGAAAAATTTTGGACAAAACGTCGATAATAACATGCTAAACCAATAAAATTGTATACCATAGTTATACTCGTCGTTTCTGGTCATTCTTGGATTGCCTTTTTCTTTGATGGATCAATAGAGATTCCATCCTTAGAGACAATATGTCCAAGAAAATAAATCCCTTCAAGACAGAATTCACACTTGCTAAACTTCCCATATAATTCATGTCTTCTAAGAGTCTTGAGGATAATTCCCAAGTGATTTTCATGATCTTCATAACTTTTGGAGTATACTAAGATTTCATCAATAAATAACACTACGAATTCATCAAGATATTCCTTGAAAACTTTGTTCATTAGATCGATGAAAATAGAGGGTTCATTAGTCAATCCAAAAGGCATTACTATAAACTTGTAATGGTCGTACCTGGTTCGAAATGTTGTTTTCAGAATGTATTCCTTCTTCACACACAACTGTTGATATCCAGATCAAAGGTAAATATTTGAAAAGTATCAAGATCCATGCAGTTGGTCGACTAAATCATCAATCCTAGGTAAGGGATACTTGTTCTTTATTGTTATAGAACTGGTCTCCCTATAGTCAATGCACAACCTCATAGATCCATCTTTTTCTTAACAAAAAGAACAGGGGATCCCCATGGAGAAACACTAGGGCGTATAAATCCCTTATTAATAATTTCCTCTAGTTCTTTCTTTAGTTCCACTAATTCCACAGTGGCAATTCTATAAAGGTTCATCGATATGAGCCTTGAACCAGTAATTAAATCAATGGAAAACTCAATTTCTCGTTCTGGAGGATGTCCAGGTAAATCTTCTGGAAACACATCAACATATTCATTCACAATAGGTACATATTCTATTTGAACATTCCTTTCCTTACCCATAGTCATTTCATTCTCTTCCTCCCCAATAATTGAATTTAGTTGAGCTACTATGGGTGGATCTAGATAAGAATTAGGTGGTGATGATTCTTCTCTAAAGATAAGGTGTTCTTTATCATCATTATCAAAAACAGTAACCTCCTTCTTCTTAAAATAAGTTTTTTCATCATGGTCTGAAATCCAATCCATACCAAGGATTATATCAATTTCAATCATGGGTATGATGATGAGATCAGAAAATAAATAATGTTTATATGCCTTAATGGAAATTGATTCACAACACTTTGTTGAAATGATACTTCCCTTAGGAGTTTTGACCAACAACTACCTTGTTAAATCAAATTGGAAATATCTAATTTTCTTAGCAAACTCGGATGATATGAAATAATGCGATGATCCAGAATCAAATAAATATTTTTCTAAACTTGAGGAAACCATTAGATCACCTACCACCACCTCTTTAAGAGCTTCAACCTCAGCAGTAGTGATCGCATAATCTTGGCCTTGATCCCTTGGACTATTTCACCACACTTGTAACAGACTCCCATTCCCTTGAGGAAAGTACTGGGGTGTTTCTTCCCACATTTATTATAATATGGATATTTAATTTTTTTTTTCATCCCCTTATTTCCATTTCCATAGTGATCATCAGATCTCTTCTTCTCTTGCTTTGATTTAAAGTCGTAAGACTTAGAGAATTCCTTTTCTGTCTTGATAGCACATGAGACAATATCTTCATACGATGAGAAGGATTATGAGACTAATGATCAATGTAAAAATGGTATTAACCCATCAAATAAATGATCAATATTACTTCATGGGTTATGTGTATAATCTGTAGCATGTCTTGATAACCATGTAATGTTAGACTCATACTTTGCAACATTCTCGTCCTTATTTTGCCTCAGACACAGAAATTGTCTTTCCATATCTACTCGATGGTCGTGAGGAAAGTATTTTTCCAATAAAATCTCTTTAAACTACCTCCATTACATATTTGATACTTCATAATATTCCTTCGTGTTTTGAATCAATGACCTCCATTGATCAGCATCTCCAGTGAGGCGGTAAACTACTACGACAACTTTTTCCCTTTCGCTACTCCCCAGGCGTGGAATATTTTCCCTAAGAAATCTATCCATTTCTCAGCTAGTAGTGGATTTGTACCCCCATTGAATGTTGGTGGTTGTTTCCTCATGAAGTGATCTAACATTGAACCTCCATGTTGTGGATCAGGGTGCTCCATATGAGTAAGGTTATTATTCATAACCTGAGTGAGTTTTCCGAGTATGGTGATTAACTGATTAGCACCAGTTGCATCACCATCTCCACTATAATTATCTTGAGTAGGAGGTAAATCCATACGTGGAGTGTGTGCATTGATATGGTTTCCATTCCTTCCACTAGGTTCCATTTATAAACAATGTCATACACTAGATTAGTTTATGAATCTCAATACATAAATCCAAACTTGTAAAACACTTAACATAAATTGAACAGTTTATTGATATAATACATAATCATAAAAAACATTCTATGAGGTAGTATATAATCATAAACCCTTTATAATGGTTTATAAAGAAAATGATAATTATCCTAAGCATATACCCCGGGAGTGTCGTAACCAAGAGTGAATCAAGGCCCATTATCGTGCACCAGTTCCCATTCAAGTCTAGATGAAAGCAGTGTTTTCGGGTTTTACCCCTAGGTACATCTATGCGAGATCCACCTCTACCTACTCATATCCAGATAGGGATGTATTTCTTAGAAAACTCAAAAATTATCTACAATACCAAAATTCTAGG
This sequence comes from Viscum album, assembly GCA_963277665.1. Taxonomy (NCBI): domain Eukaryota; kingdom Viridiplantae; phylum Streptophyta; class Magnoliopsida; order Santalales; family Viscaceae; genus Viscum; species Viscum album. The sequence continues at coordinate 855,154,753 of OY728160.1, forward strand.
AAATTTTTCTATACTAATCCTTAAAGTCCATCTTAGTTCTATATTCTCTAATCAGAGTTTATCTAAATCTAGCATCCAAGGTTTGTACTAAACTTCCTCTGATACCAAATGTAACGTCCCGACCCTAGTTACCAAGAGTATGTGCATTATTACATAACATTTTCATGATCACAAAATATCAAGTCTCAAAATACTAATTAGTTTAGTAGCCTTGGAAACACTAGATACATTCATAAGTCTTACATTAAATCATAAAGTGAAAAACTACAACAACATAGTCTCCATAGTACACACTCATATCCCCTCAGACTATCCCTACATGTCAGTCATAAAATACTTCTTCACATCCTGGGAAAAATAAAACATAGAAAGGGGCTGAGCTCAGATTCTCGGTAAGGATAAAAATATAGCAGAAACTTTCATAAATAAGCATAACCATTTAAGGCAATGTAGAACTAAAACCAAGGAATTTTAAACTTGAAATTAAGCATAATATGGTAAAAAAAATGAAATAATTCCATTTACTTATTCACATGGATATGCTACTAGTCGAATAATCACATGTAATATCAATAACCACTTTCATAATAATGGAATGCATAATGCCATACTCTCATAACCACATAGTCGGGGCCATGTGCCAAGACTACAAATAATATTTTGTCAAGGTCTTGTGCCAAGACACTAGTTTTTCTCATGATACCTACCTATGCATCGAAAAGCTATAGCAGGCACCACCCGTCACTTACTAGGTTCAATGCATTCCTCATATGAAAAGGTTTAAACATAACATAAACATTCGTATTAAAACTAGCATACGAAATGTCAATATGTTATCCATAAAATATGAATGGTATGAAATAACACATCCATAGTCAAACATATCACAAAACCTTCCTGATAATATAGAAGTTTTGTATTATAATAAATCAACTTCAAACAAACTTAAAATCCATCAAAATATGCTCACATAGATGAAATCAAAACATTTTTAGAGAAATATCTCTTTCTAATTTTGAAATCATTTAAAAGTCACATAATTATAAAAGAAAATATTTATATTTTAAAATATTCTTATAATTTTGTAAGGGAATCATTGATGATGTTATAATGGCGGAAAATAGTTGCACCCGCCGTATAAGTTAAAAAAAGACATTCTTACCTTAACTTTGTCAAAAAGGTTATAAAGGACCTTGTTTGAAAAAAGACAGAAATATTCCTTTATAAACATCATATAAAAGTAAAACAAGGGTATAAATGACTTTAACCCATAGTCTATAAAATTGTAATAATGTTTTTAAATAAATTTTTAAGAAACATGGATGTCAATGATAAAGAGGTTCTATTAGATACTTACGTATAAACAACCACGGATAATGAATAGATTGTGAAATAAACCCTTAACTTGTACTTTTCCTTAGTTGAGGGTAGTTTAACCTCATGTATAATGGTGAAATTATTGTTATTAAATTATACAATAATAATATACATCAATATGATATCATATATTATCTTTTAACATTGCTTTGTTAATAATATCTTAGTATTATCGTTGTTTCGGGTGTTAACAGATTTGTTTTCCTTTATATTATTTGTTATGTGAGTCATATTTGTTATGTATGGGATGTATCTTATTCATATACAGAATGATATCAAGTCTTTAAACATTATTTTTAATCATATAATGAAAATTAGTCTTGAATGGATACGATGGGGAATGAATCTCATCGCGTTTGTGGAGACGGTAATCCGTACGTACGCACGAGCGACAATATCTTTCTTTTGATACTAAAATAATATATAATTGGATTTTATATCATATATATAGAATAATTATCATTTTATATTTATTATTTACATCAATTACACATAATTATTATACCCATCCAAATAATAATGTATTGAATAACATATTACAGCATGATGTGGAGACGGTAAGTCGTACGTACGCACGTATGGTGACATGTTATTAAAAGGATGGATAGAAAAATGAATTTAGTTGTCCCATATTTATAATAGCATCACAGTATATATAATATTCTGGAGTTACTATTTTATAATGGTAACAACAAAGAAAAAGGAAGTGGAAGAAGAAAAGAACTTGAAATAGGGTGGTGAAATTATTACCTCTTCTTCGGGTTCTTCCTTTGGATTTCATCAAAAGGGCTCCTTAGGTTGGCTTTATGACTAATGTAAGGACTATAGGATGAAGTTATGATAGTTTAAAGGGTATTTTGGCAGACTTTGGCTGAACCAAAAGGCTTTGAAGGTGTAAATTTGAGAGAAGGGGTAGTACCCTTTTATAAGAGGGGTGAGGGGCACCTCAGAAAAATATAGAAATATTATTTTATAATAAAATTATTTTCAGTTTCTACTAGCTCCAAAATGGATTATTTAAAGGCTAAGGTGGGTATGGTTCTAAAACAACTCAACCAAAAGTTTTTAGATAGGTTTGGTCACTATATTAACTTTATCTTTTAGATTTAACTCTTAGTTAAATAGTTTGACATTTACCATGTCTCTTTGTATTTTTATATTATATGGTTAACAAACTTTCTATATACTTCCAAGATAACCCCAAGTGGTTCATTAATGATACACATATCATTATATAAGTCCTATGGCCGAGCCTTATATTTTTATGAATATAATATCAATAAATAATATAATATTCGTTTTAAAAACTCTTTTATGTCAATTTTGACAATATTTGGTATTTTGTTTTTTCTAATTTCATAACAGCATTATTACTTCGAAAAAAATTCATCTAACCAACACTAATATCACATATTAATCTATAAAATTAGTGTAATTCATAAAAAGTCTCAAATTACATTTATTTGGATATTTATAATATCAATTATTTTAATATTTTATTAATTAGGTAATTACTGCATCATCATTGTGTCATAAATAAATTAAATTATTTAATGTCTAAAAAATATAAATAAATTACCATTAGGTAGGAAATAATTTTATATTTCTAATGAATATTTATAGTTGAATTTATCTTATGTATAACCCTATATTAAAAATGTTTTAGTTATTAAACATTGATTTTAACTCTTTTAACTCTTCTTTAAATAAAATAATAATAAGTGTCCAAATCTAATCCATGTGGACCAAAGAGGTTCATATTTTGTTAATAAGGTTGTTTTTGGTCTAATTATACTTAACCAATAGAATTAGGACGTGTGTTAGGGTAATAATTATATCATTTTTACCCTTAATTACCCTATTTACTTTTAACCGTGGTAAATAAAAGTAAAAAAGTTATTATTCACCAAAAATTATTTTTATCTTATTATTTATTGATATTAACCATGTCACTTGGATTGTCAAAATTCCACTCACAGAAGCGGTAAAATAAAGTTTTTTGTAAATTTGAAAATTCTCCTAGGAGGTGGGTAAAAGACGGTAAAAAGTTCTATAAAATTTTTATATATCTAAAATTATCATAAATTGACTCGAAGGAATTACATTGAACTTATATAGGTTTTATGTATCTATTTTGAACTAAAATAAATTTAAATAAAATAAATAATTATTTAAATAAAAATTCTATTTTAAACTATAACTCAGTGTTTTTCACTATTCTTCAAAAATTGAAAGTTTTCAAAAAAATACCACAAATTCACTATAAGAAAATTTCAGTATTACGAATCCAAAAATGAAGTCCATTTTGAAAGATAACATTTATAAAATTTTAAAAACTGGGTATTACTGTTCATAACAGATAGTTTGATTGGTTATGGTGTGTTAGAACTCGAAGTTGCGTACAAAAAATTCTATTGTATTAATCAAAGAGAAGTGTACCGTGGAAGCTTGGGGTGTTACACCCAGATACACCGTGTGTACTTAGAAAATTTCAAAATTCTTTCTTTTTCCTCAAAAACAACCCGAAACAGTGATCCATACCTGAAATTAAGATCTGGGTTCTTACAATATGTCATTCTGATTCTTCAATATGATGTAGTCATAAAATATATTCTTCATTATGTTCCTACATACCAAATAAAAATATATTAAAAAATTGATTAATTCTCCTTACGATGATAATATTATGTAATGATAAAGATATATCATTATGATGACCTCATGTAAACATTGAAATTCTAATTATATAGAAGCTTTGTACCAACTGATAAACTTTGAAACCTTCATGATCTTATTTTTACAACAATTGAGTAACTCATCTACTTTTCTTATTTTTATCATACTAATGATCTTGTGTCTGATTAATTTTACATTTGATGACTTTATTGGTGTTAGACTATGCCTAAAGAATCTGTCTCTATCTTTCTATGATGAATCTGTGTCACATTCATTCAGATAGTTGGAAACACTTCTTGAAAAATAGTCAATACTTTTATTCTTTTACCCCTAACATAATTTTTAAGAGAAAAAAGTATGAATTGTTGTTTTCTCAACTAAATTGAAATACAATTCAACCTTACTCAACCATTCTACCTCTAAAAAAACTTTCCACCCATTATACAAAGGATATCATCTCTTTATAAACTAAATAGGTGTTAGAATCTATTATGATGGATCAATTTCATGTTGTGTCTGATAGACCGGTGTCAACATCTTCAACTCCAGAAACTCATTTTCCTTTTCTGATTAAGATTTACACAGCTCCTTTTTACAAATATTTGTTTCTCATGGATTATTGGTCTGATTGAAAACAAGGATATTCATAAATTAATGTTCTATAAAACCTTCCCAGCCAAAAAATAAATTTTCACCCAGTGATCTCATACCAATGAACTGAGATCAGATTTTTTGTATTCACAAAATTTTTTCTTGTATAAACTTAAACATGTATTCAAGAATTTATCATGACTTTGAGTATGTTTAATATCACTTAAGTATCATCAAGCTTATAATGGAATGTTTTGTAACTTCTCATCCTTCCATCAACTTCTTTCTTTCCAAACAAACCTCAAAGTGATTGAAAACACTCCACCATTATTTCATAAATATTTCTTCATGTGTTTTTCAAAACACTTATGATTTATGCGAATTAAATGATCAGAAAATTATTTTCAGCTTTAATATTGGAGTCATTCATACTTTGGAACACTTCCTCATTACGGTCACCAATTTCATTCTAGACTAGATATGATTTCTAGAAGATTCTTTCTTTCTATCAAAACCCAAATCTGATAGATTGTATTCAATTACTTGCACTAATTATATGAGTCTAATTCTTCATATCGATGTCCTGGGTCCAAAAAAACATTCCTTTCTCATATTCAAAAATATATCATCTATTGAAAATAAATACAACCAAAACATGGCTTGGGGCTAACACTATTTAAGTTATATAAATTTATAATTTGATCACTCTCATGTGGAATCAATTTTCTTGCATGGGATAGTAAAATTCTGGAATTTTTGTTATGGATTGGTTGTTTTCTTCATCAATGTGACCTTTTTTTGAATCTTGGATTTCCTTACACTTCTTCATTTCCTCATTTGTTTTATAGTTTCACACACAGATTAGATCCTTCCTCTACGTTGTTCTTCCAGTGCATCTTCCAGGCTCCTCAAACTCATTCAAGGATATTAGATCACTAAGAACCACTCACTTTAATTCCTAAAATGGGGAGTTACCTTTCCAAAGGTTTCCATATAATATTTTTTGAGCATCACAATCTTACGCCACCAAATCCTCAAAATAATCAATATGTTACACATGGAAAACAAGTAGATAGGCCACAACTATAGGATCATGACATTATGGACTAAGGATTTCTATCAAAAAAAGGGTCTTGTTCCAAGCATTGTTCATCGACCCATTTAGGAACATACATTTGAGAGCAAACATGTTATCATTCATAGGATCCAGAACATGGACTAGTTCACTGGAATTCAAAGCAAAGTTCAATATTTACATTTATCAAATATACATAACATATATGAAACCTTTCTATACCAAAGAGTTTCTTATGATTACATTTATCTTAGGGTATTTTCATTCTCCTTGCATGAAATATCCAAGGACTAACTAAAGAGTTAGGCTCATTAATCAATCACAACATGGGAATACATAGCTGAAAAAAATAGATAAATATTTCCCACCAATACATACATAGAAGATCTATAATTAAATTCAATACTTCACTCAAGAGGATCATGAATTGGCCTCAGATTCTTGGGACGGATTTAAGGAATTGACTTAGAAGTTCCTACATCAATGAATCAATGTGTGGTTATAGATTCAAAATTTTTACAAAGGCCTAAAACCCAATGCATGAACTAGGGTAGATCCCACTACTAATGGTGGAATTATTCTCAAAACACTTGAATTTGTTCAATCACTTATGGATGAGGTATCAGAAAAAGATATTCTATGGAAGAGAGATCGAGGAAATCCTCTATGTGGAATTCAATAAGTATAATAGGCCACTCTTTATTCATCCCAAGTCGAATCCATTACTAAATATCTTGAAACGTTTCAGCTTCTTTCTCCACTACAATCACCACCTTCTCCTATAGTGGAGCTTCAAGCTTGAGAGATGTGTGGAAGCATGTATTCATATCAGGAATGAAAAACAGGCATGGAAGAAACCCAAATTTAGGATTTTCATTATGATAATTACAATAAACAACCACAAAAAATTCAAAAAACTTTTTACCAAAAAAAATACTTATTTAATAGTAGAAACAACCAAATAAATGTCACTATCAATATAGGAGTGGTCAGGACGTCCCATATAATCAAGAAACACCTAGGTACACACCTCAAAATCAAGATCCTTGACCAAAAAAATCATTCCCACAACAACCTTTTCCCCCTAGGTCTCAACAATTTCGACCTCTTCATCAGTAATAATTTCATCGAGATCGTCTTAGATAGCCATAGGCCTCATATCAACAGTAAAATCATGAAAATGTTCGCATTGAATTTGTTTGAAAAGTTTTGAAACAAATGACTACACAAGAAAAAGGGATAAAAAATAAAAGAAACACTCCCAAAAGACTTAAGAATAAAGTAGGGAAGATATTCAAGACCTTATTAGATCGATTGCTAGATACCTTGTATGAAAATACTGAGACTCACCTAAGAGAATAGGCTAAGACTATAGTTCTTAATAGTTGAAAAGAGATAAACTTTCAACATCCATGAAATGCTATGGAGAAGAAGGTAGAAAAATTAAAACCATGTGTGACAGTAATTGATAATGAAAGTAATTAGAGAAAAAAAAGCTGTTAAAGAATAGAATTTAGAAGTAGAGCCAAGTGAGAAAGCTCTAGTACAAGAGAACCCAATCAATGAAGATGTCTATATGGAACTTCCACCATATATACCCCATCTCCCATTCCTTGAGAAAATGATACATGTAAATAGATAGAGGTGGTATAATTTTTTTTAGAGATGTTCAAACAACTCCATATCAATATCACATTTGTTGAATCAATTTCTCATATGACTACCTATGATAAATTCTTAAAGGATATTCGATACAAAAAGAGAAATATAAAAGGCTTTGGATTTATCTCCTTGAATGATGAGTGTTTTGTGGTAGTTCAGTAGAAAATTACGCCATAGTTGGGAGAACCTCGAATCTTTTTGATCCCATACACTATTAGCTCATGAAGTTTCAAAAAAGCACTGTTGGATCACAAAGAAAGTATAAATCTCATGAGGATGAGTTTCTTAGGAAAATTAGGACTTTAATACCTAATTCAAATGAGATTTTCACTTTATATGGAATAACAATCTTTCAAGTATCATTGGGGAATTTTCAAGGATTTTTTAGTCAAATTTAAAAAAAAATATTCCCTTATTATTTTCTTATCATAGATATGGAGGAAAAAATAGATATCCCTCAAATTATAGGATGGTTTTTTCTTACCAAAGTAAAATAATTAATATATTTGAAACAAGGTATATATATTTTCAAATTTAGTGAATAGAATCTAAAACAATTACTGAATAGGAACAAAAATTAAATAGCTCGGGGTGTGGTTGATATCAAGGGAATCATCACCATGAACTTCACCCACAAGATTTTGATGGATGAAGGATCTAATCCAAAATACCAAACTCAATGGTGAATCACCCCACCTATGAAATAATTCATTAAAAAGGAATACCTTAATCTTATCGAAACTGGTATTATTTTTTATATCTCGGACAGTGAGTGGGTGAGGCCATGGTAGGTAGTAACAAATATGGGTGGTTTGATTGTGAAAAAAAATAATGAAAATAAATTAATTCCAACTGAAAACATTATTGGTTGGTGAGTATGTTTCTACTATATAAATCTCAATACACTGGCCCATAAATACCACTTACCTCATCCATTCAAGGATCAAATTATTAAGATATTCATTGGGCATCAATTTTATTTCTTTCTTGATGGATATTTCATATAAAACCAAATCCTAGTATAGCTAGATTATTTTCCAAAAAAACAACATTCATATGTCTATTTGGAACATTATCCTATCAAAGTATTCCATTTAAAATATGTAAAGAGATGGAAATATTTCAAAATTATTTGACACATATCTTTCATTATATGGTTGATGAGTTTTTAGAAATTTTCATTGATTATTATTATATGTATGGGAGGTCATTTTAAGTCTATCTAAGAAATTTGGAACTAGTGTTGAAATGTTAAGAGGAGAAATTTTTTATTCTTAATTGGGATAAATTATATTTCAAAGTCCTTGGAGGCATAGTCCATAGGAATAAAATTACAAAGGACTTCATGGAAATTATCCCAGCAAAAAACAAAGTAATAAAGGACTTACCTAATCCCAAAACATGAAGGGAATAAGGAGTCTTCTGAGCTATATAGGGTTCTATCATCTTAAAGAGTTTTCAACAATATCTCGAACATTAACACATATACTATATGAGGATGTTCCATTTGAATTCAGTGAATAATTTCAGAGGGAAAAAATAACCCGATGTTCACTCATGTCATCGTATCACAAGACTCGGACAAGGAATTTGATATCATTTGTGATTCTAGAAACATCATTGGGGAATTGTTTTATGATAGTAGGTTAGATATATCTTTCATCATATATATTATTACATATATAATCTAAATAAATATCAAATAAATTATACAACCATAGAAAAAGATCAATTGGAATTAGTTTTCAAGTTTGACAAATTTTAGTTATATCTTGTCCTCTCCAAAGTCATAGTTTACACTAATCATGTAACATGGAAATACCTTCTAAAAATATATATATCAAACTGAGGATGATAGATTAGATCTTACTTATATATAAATTTGATATAATTATCCAAGACATAAAAGGGACTAAAAATTTCATTATGTAATGTCGGAAACCTAGGTTCCACACACCGGTGCCCCGAGCCGATTGGTCACATAACCACAGATGCACCTCCTCGTATTCTAGAGGCTAATGACTAGTAGTGAGGGTCTAATATCAATCATGGGGAGATATTACCCTCTTTATTAAAGTAATACACTAGTAGAAATAAATAAAAATTATCCAAAATATATAACTATAAATAGAAAAATACAATTATCACAGGATGACCAAAACAGGAATACAATGTCCAAAGCCAAATCAGTCAATGTTTCATGCCAAGTAAGTGTCTAGTTCCAAATGTTAAACCCAAAATAAAGACCATGAAAGATCCCAAGTGGGTCCCAATACCATGTCTGGTTCCCTCATCCATGCTCAATCTCGACACATCCATATAACATAGTGACTTTAACCTTATAATGGCCTGTAAACCTGAGGTATATCCATGTACCGATCGGGTATCCCAAGTAGGGTGTGAGTATAACTCAGTAGGCCACCACCGAAAGTGTATAAAAAATATCCAGTCAATAATAATATATGAATTTGTATAAAGAATAATTTACAATGAATAAAGTAAATAGTAATAAAATTTCATTATTCTTTATTTAACTAGAGAAAACCTCAAGTTCCCGAGGACACACGAATCCTTAACACCATTTTTTGGCCCATGTCGGAGTCTGAACCATATCAGAAAACTATGGTTATCATTTATCATTTCATTTCAAATCATATAATGGCCAATTGAAATCCTAGTATAATTCCAACTCATGGGAGTATAATGTCAAGTATAACACCCCATCGGTATCTGGAGCCACATTCCTAGTCCCACAACTCAATGTCACATGGGAATTTAGAGCATCTCTCCTTATCTCATACTTTCTATATCATATTTCATTCTCTATCCCACACCTCTTTTATCATATATAGATATATGAAGCATCAATCCTTATCCCAAAACTCACTTCTATCATGTGGGTATTCAGATCCTCAGTCAGTGTCCCACAAATGTATACCACATATATCACAATATGAAATATATTACAATATCAAATATATCACATAATTCAAGGTTAATTAGAATTAATCCATTTTATCAATATTTCTAATCATGTAATACCATTAAAATTTACCGCAACAACATGGTTCTTCAATTTAATCACATGGAATAATATGAAAAAACCACCATTAATCCATTTGTCAACATTTTACTATATAATCCATTAATTAATTCACCAATTAATTAATATAATTATATAATCTATATTCGATTTGGATCCCTAGAACTGACTTTTGTGTACTTTATGATAACATGTATTCATAGCTTTGAATATTAACAAACTTCTTTCACATAAGGATTATCCTTCTATGAAAAATAGTATGTGATAATATGTAACACCCCAAGATTTCATAGTACGTTATTTCTTCAATGTAATTCAATAACTTTCACTATACGCAACACTAAGTTCTTTCACACCATGACTTACCAAACTAGCCGTTCAAAAGAGGTTATGAATAGTATTAACTGAATTTTTAACTTTATATAATCCTTATAATTTTAGAATCTATATTATGAGTTTCTTAGACATAATTTATGAAAAAAATACATTTTTTCAGATAAAAGAAGTATTTTTCAAAAAATGCAATTTTACCGCCTTTTAATGGAAAAGCATTTTTAAATCCAAGATTTGAAACTTTTATATATTCAATTTGATAAAATAAACTTCTTCTTTAGAATCGGGACATAATAATTTAGTTTCAATAAAGATTTGGTGTTTTTCTGATAACTTTCATATTTTGGTGAATAGTGAAAAATACTATTTTTTAACTGAAAATAACTTTTTCAATCAAAACAATTTATAGTGTTAAATTATAAATTTTAATGGTTTGTAAGTATAAATATATTATATTTTTACCATTTAATACAATGATGGTCATTTTAAGTAATTTTACTTTGAAATTGGACATAAACAAGTGTCAAAATTTTGAAAGTTATTATTTCTTAAAAATATGCCTTTTGGTTTTGACAACGGGAATTAATTCTAAATTAATAAAAGAAACATTTATGTTTTTAATTTGGTAAAATATACTTCATTATTTAATTCGGAATATCAAAATTAGCTTAGGGTGAATTTTTTGTATTTTTTTGAAAACTTTGAATTTTTGATGAATAGTGAAAAACACTAAGTTATAGTTTAAAACCGAATTTTTATTTAAATAATTATTTATTTTATTTAAATTTATTTGAGGTCAAAATAGATACATAATACCTATATAATTTCAATATAATTAATTGGAGTCAGTTTATAATAATTTTAGATATATAAAAAATTTATTGAACTTTTCATCGTATTTTACACACCTCCTAAGAGAATTTGTAAATTCACATAAAACTTAATTTAACGGATTTTGTGAGTTGAATTTCGAAAATCCGAGAAAAACGGTTAACATCAAGGAATAAAATGTGGTTCAATAAGATAAAAATAATTTTTGGTGAATAGTAAATTTTTACTTTTATTTACCACGGTTAAAAGTAAATAGGGTAATTAAGAGTAAAAATTATATTATTATTATCCTAACACATATCCTAATTCAATTGGATAAGTTTAATTCCACCAAAAACAACCTTAGGAATAAAATATGACCCTTGAGGTCCACTTGAATTAGATTAGGACATTTATTATTATTTAATTTAAAGAAGAGTTAAAAGTGTTAAATTCAAAGTTTATTAACTAAACTATTTTTAATATATGGTTATACATAAGATAAATTCTAATATAAATATTAATTAGAAAGATAAAAAGATTTAATACATCATGGTAATTTATTTATAATTTTTAGACTTTAAATAATTAAATTTATTTATGACACAATGATGATGCATTGATTACCTTATTAATGAAAGAATCAAATAAATGGGATTATAAATATTACAATAAATATAATTTCAAAGTTTTTATGAAATCCACAAATTTTCTAGGTGACTATGTCATTTTAGGGAAGATTCAATGTATCTTTTTTGAAGTAATAAAGTTTTGATGACTTTCACAAAAACAAAATACCAAATAGTGTCAAAATTGACATAAATTAATATTTAAAAAAAATACTATATTATTGGATGATATAGTATTCCTAAAAATGTAAGGTTCGGCCAAAGGGATTAAATAATATTATATATGTCATTAATAATCCACTTGAGGTTCTCTTGTAAGTTTAGAGTATGTTTATTAACCATATATAGTAAGAATAAAATAAGACACGGTAAAAGTTAAACTATTTAACTAATAGTTAAATCTGAATGATAAGGTTAAAATGGTAACCTAAAATAGTCTAAAACCTATTGGTTGAGAGGAATTAGACCCATAACCACCTTAGTCTCGAAATAAATTCATTTGAACCATTATAAACTGATCGGTCCTTCGGGACTTGATTCCTTGTAATCATGCCAATGTATTAAAATACTGCACCATCTCTGGGTAACTGGTGTCGGGGCGTTACAGCTGGTATCAGAGGAAGTTTAGCAATAACCTTATAAGCTAGATTTAGATATAATGTGATTAGAGCACAATGACCTAATATAGACTTTTAGGATTAGTATAGAAGAAATTTCTAAAATTTTGGTAATGTAGAGATTTTGTGAGTTTTCCAAGAAAATACATCTCTGTCTGGATACGAGCAGGTAGAGGAGGCTCTGGCATAGATGTACCTATGGGTAAAACCCGAAAACTCTTCTTTGAGCTAGACTCGAACGGGAACTGGTGAACGACAATGGGACTTTCTGAACTCTTGGTTACAACACTCCCAGGGGATATGCTTAGGATAATTCTTTTTTTCTTTACAAATCATTATGAAGGATTTATGAGTATATACTTCCTCAATGAAAACATCTTTATGATTATAGATTATATCCATAAACCGTTCAATTTATGTCAGATATTTTACGAGTTTGGAATTATTCATTACAATTCATAAACTGACCTAGTTTATGCTATTGTATTGAAATGGCACCCAGTAGAAGGAATGTGAACTCCACCAATACGTATGATCCAAAGAGTAATAAGGATCATATCTTTCATGGTATTAAGCCAACATTTAGAAGGGAAATAGTCTCCCATGTATTCTCAACATATGAAAAAATATTATCATGTGGTAATAAGATAAATAAACAATTCTCCAAGTCTTATGGCTTTGAAGGGAAGCAAGAAAAGAAAAGTATGGAAGAGAGAAAGACGGATAAAGGGAAGAGGGAAAAGAAGAATTTTCCTATATGTGATAACAGTGGTAAAAAACACCTTGGAACTTGCCTAAAGGGAATGAGAGTTTGTTATAAGTGTCAAAATTTTGAAAGTAATTATTTCTTAAAAATACGCGTTTTGGTTTTGATAGAGAGAATTAATTTTAAATTTATAAATGCAAGTTCTATGTTTTTAATTTGGTAAAATTGACTTCATTATTGAATTCAGAATATCAAAATTAGTTTAGGGTGTATTTTTTTTATTTTTCTGAAAACTTTTAATTTTTGATGAATAATGAAAACAATAAGTTATAGTTTAAAACCGAATTTTTATTTAAATACTTATTTATTTTATTTAAATTTATTTTAGGTCAAAATATATACATAATACCTATATAAGTTCAATGTAATTCATTGGAGTCAGTTTATAATAATTTTAGATATATAAAAATTTTATTGAACTTTTCACTGTCTTTTACCCACCTCCTAGGAGAATTTGTAAATTCACATTAAACTTGATTTTACCGCTTTTGTGAGTTGAATTTTAAAAATCCGAGAGACAAGGTTAACATCAAAGAGTAAAATTTGGTTCAATAAGATAAAAAAAAAAAATTGGTGGATAGTAAATTTTTACTTTTATTTACCATAGTTAAAAGTAAATAGGGTAATTAAGGGTAAAAATGATATTATTATTATCCTAACACATGTCCTAATTATATTGGATAAGTTTTATTCGACCAAAAACAACCTTAGTAATAAAATATGACCCTTTAGGTCCACTTGTATTAGATTATGACATTTATTATTATTTAATTTAAAGAAGAGTTAAAAGTGTTAAATTCAAAGTTTATTAACTAAACCATTTTTAATATAGGGTTATACATAAGATAAATTCGACTATAAATATTAATTAGAAATATAAAAATATTTAATAAATCATGGTAATTTATTTATAATTTTTAGACATTAAATAATTAAATTTATTTATGAAACAATTATGATGCAGTAATTACCTTATTAATGAAAGAATAAAATAAATGGTATTATAAAAATTATAATAAATATAATTTCAAAGTTTTTATGACATCAACGAATTTTCTAGGTGACTATGTCATGTTAGGGAGGATTCAATGTATCTTTTTCAAAGTAATCAAGTTATGATGACTTTCACAAAAACAAAATACCAAATATTGTCAAAATTGACATAAATTAATATTTAAAACAAATACTATATTATTGGTTGATATAATATTCCTAAAAATGTAAGGTTTGGTCAAAGGGATTAAATAATATTATATATGTCATTAATAATCCAATTTAGGTTCTCTTGGAAGTTTAGTGTAAGATTTATTAACCATATATAGTAAGAATACTAGAAGACACAGTAAAAGTTATACTATTTAAATTATAGTTAAATCTAAATGATAAGGTTAAAATGGTAACCTAAACTAGTATAAAATCTATTTATTGAGAGTACCTAGACCCATTACCACCTGAGACTCGAAATAAATTCATTTGGAATCATTATAAACCAAATATGATTGTATAATAAATTAATACTTTAATCTTTTCCAAAAGTGACCCTCACCCCTCTTATAAAAGGGCACTTAACCTTCTCTCAAAATCACACCTCCAAAGCCATTTGGATTGGCCAAACTATGGCCAAATATCCTCCCAATTTCCCTCACTTTAACCTAGAGGCATTAGTTTGATCAGAAATCCAACCTATGAATCCCTTTTGATCAAATAAAAAGGAACAACCAGAAGAAGAGGTAATGATTTCACCACCCTCTTTCAAGTTCCTTTCTTCATCCACTTCTTCTTTATTTTTTATTTCCATTCTAAAATAATAACTACAGTATCTTCTATATAATGTGATGTTATTATAAATATTTCAAAACTATATTCATTATTATATCCATCTTATGAATGATAATGTCACCATGCGTGCGTACGTACGGCTTACCGTCTCCACGTTGTGGTGTAATTTCTTATTCAACACTATGTTATTTGGATAGATATAATGATGAGTAATATGTATATAAATAATTAAAATAACATGATAATGTCTCTATAAAATTAATATACAATCCAATTCCACAGCTTTAAGTAAATTTTCCCTCGTGCGTACGTATGAATTACCATCTCCACAAGGCGATGATATTCATTTCCACATTCACCATTCATCGATAATTATAAAAATATATATTACTAATATGTTTGTAATATATGACATAATAATGATACTGTAGAGATATATATTTATATATATATTTATATTTATATGTACTTACATATATTTTATTCACTTAGTTCCGTTCAATATGTTATGAAAATGGAAACAATGTTTATGCGTACGTACGGACTACTGTTTCCATAAACGATGTTTTCCATTTCCTGTATATGTCTATTATACATATTTACATTCTAAATATATATTATATATAAATCATTTTTTATATTCTGTAAGTATTTAAATCATGATCTAAGTGATACAATCAAGAGTGATAAGTTAAAACACGTACGATAAAGAAAGCGATCATTACCCAAAATGTTAATTTAACATGGAAATTATTATTAAATGGGTAGTATAAAGTAATAAATTAATAATGTATGATATCATAAATATTAATATGGTTCTAGTATAATTTAATAACATACAATGATCTTTATACAGGAGGTTAAATGTACCCTCGACTAAAGGAAAGTGCAAGGTAAGTGGTTTTCATCTCACTCCTTATTCCCGTGAGATTTGTGCCATATTGCCACTATTACCTTTTGTGTGGTGTATTTACTGAACATAATTGTATTATTTGTTTAATAAACTTTAATTTATGTGTATTTACATATTCATTGTATGATACCTCTTTCATGGGGTGTATTTTTTGTAAGTTACCAAATTGGTAAGGGTTAATTTCACAATCTCTTTATTATCCGAGGTTGTTTTTACGTAAATATCTAATGGGACATATTTATTATCCATTTCCATGTTTCATGAAAGAGTTTTCAAAGGGATTATTTTAAGGCACTTTTTTTACAAAAACATCATTTCAAATTTTTTAAATATTTATTCTTCTAAATCTTTCTCATTAATGTCTTTGTCTTCAAAATGGTTTTCAAGGATTTATTTATATGGACATGAATGTTTTTAAAATGTTATTTCCTTTAAAAAGTTTCAAAGTTGTATTGGAAACATTGATTCAAAAATGTCTTTAAATGTCTTCCTTTCTAAATTGTGTGACTTTTAAATGTTTTCAGGAAAAAGGGATATTTCTCTCAAAGAGTTTTACAAATCATTTTCATCTATGTCAATATCCATTGATGGATTTTAACTTGTTTGAAGATGTTTTATTATGATACAAATCTTCCATATTGTATTGAAGGTTTTGTGATATGTTTCACTATTTATGTGTTATTTATATACCATTCATGATTTAGGGATAAAGTATTGACATTTCCTATGCTAGTTTTAATATGAATGTTTATGTTATGTTTAAACCTTTTCATATGAGGAATTCATTGGACTTAATACGTGATGGGTGGAGCCCACTATAGCTCCTCGATGCATTGGTAGGTCTCATGAGAAAAACTAGTGTCTCGGAACAAGGCATTGACAAAATCTTATTTTTAGTTTTTCCACAAGGCCTTGACTAGTGGTTATGATAGTCTGGCATTATGCATTCCATCATTATGAAAGTGGTTAGTGATATTGCATGTTATAATTCGACTAGTAGAATATCCATGTGAATAAGTAAATGGAATTACTTCATTTTATTTTTTCTATATTATGACGAAGTTCAAGTTTAAAAGGCTTTAGTTTTAGTTATACATTGCCTTAAATGTTTATGCTTATTTATGAAAGTTTCCTCTGTATTGTTATCCTTACTGAGTATCTGAGCTCACCCCTTTCTATGTTTTATTTTTCCTATGATTCCAAGAAGTGTATTGTGATTGATATGCCGGGTTAAGCCAAGGGAATAATGGCATTCATAAAGGATTATTTATGTTGTTTTTTATGTTATAAAGTGTAATGTAACATTCATGTATGTAAACTATTTTCCAAGACTCCTAAACTGATTGGTCTTTCGGCACTTGATTCCTTGTAATCATGCGAATGTATTAAAATAATGCACCGACTCTTGGTAACTAGGGTCGGGGCATAATAGTTGGTATCAGATGAAGTTTAGTAATAACCTTGGAAGCTAGATTTATATAAACTCTGATTAGATCACATAGACCTAAGATAGACTTTGAGGATTAGTATAGAATAAATTATAAGAATTATGGTAATGTAGAGATTTTGTGAGTTTTCCAAGAAAATACATCCATGTCTGGATACGAGCTGGTAGAGGCGGCTCTGGCATAGATGTAACTAGGGGTAAAACCCGAAAACACCGCTTTGAGATAGACTTGAATGGGAACTTGTGTATAACAACAGGCCATGCTGCACTCTTGGTTATGACACTCCCACGGGATATACTTAGGATAATTCTCATTTTCTTTACAAATCATTATGATGGGTCTATGAGTTTATACTTTTTCAATGAAAACATCTTTATGAATATGGATTATATCCATAAACTGTTCAATTTACGTTAGGTATTTTACAAGTATGTAATTATTCATTGTAATTCATAAACTGACCTAGTTTATGCTATTGTATAGAAATGGCACCTGGTAGAAGGAATGTGAACTCCAACAAGACGTATGATCCAAAGAGTAAGAAGGAACATATCTTTCACGGTATTAATCCAACATTTAGAAGGGAAATAGTATCCCATGTATTATCAATATATGAAGAAATAGTATCATGTGTTAATTAGATAAGTAAATAATTCTTTGAGTCCTATGGCTTTGAAGGGAAGAAAGAGAAGAAAAGGATAGAAGAGAGAAACATAGATAAAGGGAAGAGGGAAAAGAAGAATTTTCCCATATGTGATAAAAGTGGGAAGAAACACCCTGGAACTTGCCTGAAGGGAATGAGAGTTTTTTATAAGTGTGGAGAAAAAGAACACCATGTACATGACTAAAAGGGTAAGAAAAAGGTTTCAAATGTACAATGCTTCATCTGTAAAGAGTTGGGACACTACACGAATCAATGTTCAAATCATCATAGTATGCCCCAAATGATGCTATTGGATAATAATAAAGTTATGATACTACCACAGATGAGGAGGAATGATTAGATTTCTTATGTTGTTATTAGAGAATTATGTCATTTGAGTGTTTTATCAACAATATACTGGTTATAATAATTATGGAGTATATAAGGATTGTTCTGCAGTACTATTTCATTAAGGACTTGAGATTGTGTGGAACTAAGAAAAGTGACTCAATAGCAGGTTAAATTTTGAAAAATATATGTTTGAGAGAAAGATAAATCATAATATGGTTCTGATACCAAGGTAGTGATTTGGAATAATACAAGATTGATTTGGATAAATTATATTGTATATTCTTGATTACCTTGAAACGGATTAATGATTTGTATATTCCATCATTGTTGAAATTTCCAAAATTTTTGGAGAGAAGGAGTATATCCAGAATTCTATAAGGAATAATGGATCAGGAATGTAATAAAAAAGGTTTTATGGTAATTCAGGATGTTGTAGTTCTTTAAAAGAATACATGATAAAGGTGTTCACATGTTATTACACGGCAGAAAGGATCTTCATTTTGTTTACCTTCCTTATAAATTTTGGACTGTGAGTTTGGAAAAAAGTATTTTGGATAATTCTAGTTTGATATTATTTTGTATTTCTATAAAAGGACAACCCGGAGGTCTGGCGGAAACCCGTCACGTCCAGTAGGGCCGTGAGGCTTGAACCCACAACTGAAGGGCGACAAGGGTGTATCACCTACCACTGGCCCACATGATGTCCTGGATTTAATAATGTAGTCTTTTTTTAAAAAAAACTGGTATATGAATTTTAAATTCATTTTTTTGAACCCTATACGAATAGGATAAATAGAATATTATTTTTAAGTTCTATTATCTTTTAGAGTGCAAGATGAGTTTGTGGTAGAAATTACTTAAAGGATGGGACACTACTTGTCAATTCTATATTTTTCTTCTTCTCTTATTCTATGGAGAAATTAATTCTTATACTTTTGTGAAGGGATATTAAAAAAATGTGTTTTCCCAATACCATATGTTTTGTTGAACCAATGGTATTTTGAATCATCATAGATTGATGAATTTAAGGCCCTCAATTTTACACTTGTTTGTGATTGATGACCTCAATCACTACATATAAATATTTACATTTTTCCTCCAATTATATGTCTCTAATTTCCACTAATTTTATCCTAATCGAGATCATAATTTGGTGGTGGCCCTTTCATTTCGCTTTTCCTCTCATTAAGACTAAATTTTATTAACCAAATTTCCGATGTGGGTTTTCCCAAAGGTATTTTCTATTTTCAACCATTTATTTTCGAAAAATAATTTCAAATTGTGAGGAAGAAATTTATTGAAGGAGGGAAGAATTTAACACCCCAATATTTCATAGTATGTTATTTCTTTAATGTAATTCAATAACTTGCATTACACGCAACACAGAGTTCTAGCGCACCATGACTTACCAAACTAGCCGTTAAAAAGCGGCTATGAATAGTATTAACTAAATTTTGAACTCTATATAATCCTTATAGTTTTAGAATCCATATTATGAGTTTCTTAGACATAATGTATGAAAAAATAACATTTTTTCAGATAAAAGAAGTATTTTTCAAAAAATGCAATTTTACAGCCTTTTAATGGAAAAGCCTTTTTAAATCCAATATTTGAAACTTTTATATATTAAATTTGAAAAAATAAACTTCTTCTTTAGAATCGGGAAAAAAGAATTTAGTTTCAATAAAGTTTTGGTGTTTTTCTGATAACTTTCATATTTGGGTGAATAGTGAAAATACTATATTTTAACTGAAAACAACTTTGTAAATCAAAATAATTTATGGTGTTAAATTATGAATCTTAATGGTTTGGAAGTATAAATAGATTATATTTTTACCATTTAACACCATAATGGTCATTTTAAGTAATTTCACTTTGAAATTGGACATAAACAACTGTCAAAATTTTGAAAGTTATTATTTTTTAAAAATACGCCTTTTGGTTTTGACAGCGGGAATTAATTTTAAATTAATAAATGAAACTTCTATGTTTTGAATTTGGTAAAATATAATTCTTTGTGGAATTCGGAATATCAAAATTATCTTAGGGTGATTTTTTGGTATTTTTCTGAAAACTTTTAATTTTTGATGAATAGTGAAAAACACTAAGTTATAGTTCAAAGCCGAATTTTTATTTAAATAATTATTTATTTTATTTAAATTAGTTATAAGTAAAAATAGATACATAATACCAATATAAGTTCAATGTAATTCATTGGAGTAAGTTTACAATAATTTCAGATATATAAAAATTTTATTGAACTGTTCCCCGTCTTTTACCCACCTCATATGAGAATTTTTAAATTCACATAAAACATAATTTTTCTTCTTCTATGAGTTGAATTTCGAAAATCCAAGAGACACGGTTAACATCAAGGAGTAAAATTTGGTTCAATAAGATAAAAATAATTTTGGTGAATAGTAAATTTTTACTTTTATTTACCGTAGTTAAAAGTAAATAGGGTAATTGAGGGTAAAAATGATATTATTATTATCCTAACACAAGTCCTAATTCTATTGGATAAGTTTAATTCAATCAGAAACAACCTTAGGAATAAAATATGACCCTTTAGGTCCACTTGGATTAGATTAGGACATTTATTATTATTTAATTTAAAGAAGAGTTAAAAGTGTTAAATTCAATGTTTATTAACTAAACCATTTTTAATATAGGGTTATACATTAGATAAATTCGACTATAAATATTCATTAGAAAGATAAAAATATTTAATACATCATGGTAATTTATTTATAATTTTTATAATTCAAATAATTAAATTTATTTATGACACAATGATGATGCAGTAAATACCTTATTAATGAAAGAATCGAATAAATGGTGTTATAAATATTACAATAAATATAATTTCAAAGTTTTTATGACATCCAAGAATTTTCTAGGTGACTTTGTCATGTTAGGGAAGATTAAATGTATCTTGTTTGAAGTAATAAAGTTGTGATCACTTTCACAAAAACAAAATACCAAATAGTGTCAAAATTGACATAAATTAATATTTAAAACAAATACTATATTATTGTTTGATATAATATTCCTAAAAATGTAAGGTTAGGAAAAGGGATTAAATAATGTTATATACTTCATTAATAATCCACTTTAGTTTCTCTTGGAAGTTTATATAAAGTTTATTAACCATATATAGTAAGAATACAAGAAGACACGGTAAAAGTTAAACTATTAAACTAATAGTTAAATCTAAATGATAAGGTTTAAATGGTAACCTAAACTAGTCTAAAACCTATTGGTTGAGAGGACATAGACCCATAACCACCTAATTCTAGAAATAAATTCATTTGGAACCATTATAAACCGAATATGATTGTATAATAAATTAATACTTTAATCTTTTCCTAAAGTGACCCTCACCCCTCTTATAAAAGGGCACTTCACATTCTCTCAAAATCACTCCTCCAAAGCCATTTTTCTCAGCCAACCTGGCCCAAATATCCTCCCAACATCCCTCACTTCAACCTAGATGCCTTATTTTTATCATAAACCCATCCTATGGAGCCTTTTTGATCAAATCAAAAAGAAGAACCCGAAGAAGAGGTAATGATTTCACCACCCTCTTTCAAGTTCCTTTTTTCTTCCACTTATTCTTTATTTTTTATTTCCATTCTAAAATAATAACTCCAGTATCTTCTATATACTGTGATGTTGTTATAAATATTTCAAAACTATATTCATTATTCTATCCATATTATGAATGAAAATGTCACCATGCGTGCGTGCGTACGGCTTACCGTCTCCACGCCATGGTGTAATTTGTTATTCAAAACTATGTTATTTGTATGGATATAATGATGAGTAATATGTATATAAATAATGAAAATGACATGATAATTTCTCTGTAAAATTAATATACAATCCAATTCGGCACCTTTAAGGAAATTATCGCTCGTGCGTACGTACGGATTACAGTCTCCACGACGCGATGAGATTCATCTCCACATTCACCATTCATCAACAATTATAAAAATATATATTACTAATATGTTTTTAGTATATGACATAATAATTATACTAGAGATATATATATATATATATATATATATATATACTTACTTATATTTTATTCACTTAGTTCCATTCAATACGTTATGAAAATAGAAACAGCGTTTATGCGTACGTACGGACTACCGTTTCCATAAACGGTGTTTTACATTTCATATATATGTCTATTATAAATATTTACATTATAAATATAAATGATATATAAATAATTTTTTTATATTCTGGAAGTATTTAAATCATGATCTAAGTGATACAATCAAGAGTGACAAGTTAAAACATGTACGATAAAGAAAGCCATTATTACTTGAAATGTTAATTTAACATGGAAATTATTATTAAATGGGTAGTATAAAGTCATAAATGAATAATGTATGATATCATAAATATTTATATGGTTCTGGTAAAATTTAATAACATACAAAAATATTTATACAGCAGGTTAAACGTACTCTCGACTAAAGGAAAGTGTAAGATAAGGGGTTTTCATCTCACTCCTTATTCCCGTGAGATTCGTGCCATATTGCCACTATTACCTTTTCTGTGGTGTATGTACTGGCCATAATTGTATTATTTGTGTAATACACTTTAATTTATGTGTATTTACATATTCATTGTATGATACCTCTTTCATGGGGTGTATTTTTCGTAAGTTACCAAATTGGTAAGGGTTAATTTCACAATCTCTTTATTATCCGAGGTTATTTTTACGTAAATATCTAATGGGGAATATTATTATCCATGTCCAGGTTTCATGAAAGAGTTTTCAACGGGATTATTTTAAGGCACTTTTTTTACAAAAACATCATTTCAAATGTTTTAAATATTTATTCTTCTAAATCTTTCTCATTAATGTCCTTGTCTTCCAAATGGGTTTTAATGATTTATTTATATAGACATGAATGTTTTTAAAATGTTAATTCCTTTCAAAAGTTTAAAATTTTTATGGGAAACTTTGATTCAAAAATGTCTTTAAATGTATTCCTTTCTAAATTGTGTGACTTTTAAATGTTTTCATGAAAAAGGGATATTTCTCTCAATGATTTTTACAAATCATTTTCATATATTTCAACATCCTTTGATGGATTTGAAACTTGTTTGGGGATTATTTATTATGATACAAATCTTCTATATTGTATTGAAGGTTTTGTGATATATTTGACTATGGATATGTTATTTTTACACCATTCATGGTTTAGGGATAAAGTATTGACATTTCGTATGCTAGTTTTAATATGAATGTTTATGTTATGTTTAAACCTTTTCATATGAGGAATGCATTGGACTTGATACGTGACGGGTGGAGCCCGCTATAGCTCATAGATGCATCGCTAGGTCCCATGAGACGAACTAGTGTCTTGGAATAGGGCCTTGACAAAATCTTATTTGTAGTCTTGGCACAAGGCCTTGACTAGTGGTTATGATAGTCTGGAATTATGTATTCCATCATTATGAAAGTGGTTAGTGATATTTCATGTGATTATTCGACTAGTATAATATCCATATGAATAGATAAATGGAATTACTTCATTTTATTTTTTCCATATTATGCTGAAGTTCAAGTTTAAAAGGCTTTTGTTTTAGTTATACATTGCCTTAAATGTATATGCTTATTTATGAATGTTTCCACTGTATTGTTATACTTACTGAGCATCTAAGATCACCCCTTTTTATGTTTTATTATTCCCAGGATTACAAGAAGTGTATTGTGATTGGTATGTAGGGTTAATCCCAGGGAATAATGGAATTCATAAAGGATTATTTATGTTGTTTTGTATGTTATAAATTGTAATGTAACATTCATGTATGTAATCTATTTTCCAAGACTGCTAAACTGATCGGTCCTTCAGAACTTGATTCCTTGTAATCATGCCAATGTATTAAAATAATGCACCTACTCTGGGTAACTGGGGTCAGGGCGTTACATAATATCCCAAGAGTAGTTGTCACAATAAAAGGTCATAGCAGTTCCTTGTAATGATGATAACCCGAAAGTGTTATGGAACTACTCATAAATATATGTTTTATAGACAGATGATATCATTTGATGGACATAAATGATATAGGATATCAGAGATGGAGACTCATAGGCCTTTGAGATACATTCTAATGGTGTACACCCTTGGTAATATCCAGTAGGATGCTATGAGAATGAGATCTTCTAGTACGAAATATATATTAAAATGTGTCATCAGATGTTCCTATTTTCGGATCTGTGTTTTGGTACTTAGACTTTAATATTATAATTAATGATTATTATGAGTCACGTAATTTTCTGTATTGATGAAAACGGTGACAATATATGTATGCAGTGAGGTAAGATACATTGGGTGCCTCATGAAAAATATTACATTAATGAATAATGCAAGAAAGTATTTGTCCCTTCTCTTCTTTAACTGAAGTTGATATCTCAGGCCCTTTTATAGAATTGATATAGCCTAAATAAATCCTTCTATAATGCCCTAATCCCAGAAGCCCAGAGCTGGTGCATTATTTTAATATATTGGTATGATTACAAGGAATCAAGTTCTGAAGGACCGATCAGTTTAGCAGTCTTGGAAAATAGATTACAAACATGAATGCTACATTACACATTAAAACATAAAACTCAACATAAATAATATGTTGATAATGCCATTATTCCCCTAGATTAACCCTATGTATCAAACCTAATACACTTCTTGGAATCCTAGGAAAACAAAACATAAGAAAGGGGTGGGATCAGATGCTCAGTAAGGGTAGATAATTTAGCAGAAGCTATAAACTTTTATGGCAAGATTTGTAATAAAAACAACAGCCTTTTTAACATAAACTTGAACATAATATGGAAAAAATTAATCAAACATTACCATATAAACATGTATATGGATATTCTACAATTCGAATAATCACATGTAATAATTAATTTCATAATGACTGAATGTCTAACGCAGGACATCATTACCATATAATCAAGGCCTCGTGCCAAGAATACAAATAATGTTTTTTTAGGTCTTGTGTCAAGACACTAATTTTTCTCATGAGACCTACCAATGCATCGAGAGGGTATAGCGGGCTCCACCTGTCACTTACTAAGTCCATTGTATTCCTCATATGAAATTGTTAAAACATAACATAAACATTTGTATTAAAACTAGAATATGAAATGTCAATACTTTATCCATACACCATGAATGGTATAAAAATAGCACATCCATAGTAAAATATATCATAACTCATTCAATACAATATGGAAGATTTTATTATAATAAATCAACCTCAATCAAGAATATTATCCAGTAAAGGATGACGATGTTGTTGAAAATGATCAGTAAAACTCTTTCAGTGAAATACCCTTTTTTCATGAAATCATTAAAAGTCACACAATTTATAAAGGATGAAATTTAAAATATATTTATGAATCGAATTTTCCCATACCTCTTTGAAACTTTTTAAATGAATTAACATTTCAAAACATTCATGTCCATATAAATAAATCCCTAAAACCATTTTGAAAACATGGACATTAATGAGAAATATTTATATGAATAAATATTTAAAACATTTAAAATGATGATTTAGTTAAATAGACCCTTAAAAGAATAATTTTGAAATGTATTTTATGAAAAATGGACATGGATGATAAATATTCCCTATAAAATACATACACATAAACAATCTCAGATAACAATGAGATTGAGGAATTAACCCTTACCTAGTACTTTCATTGGTCGAGGGTACGTTTAACCTCATGTTTAATGACCATAGTATGTTATTAAATTATACCAGAACCATATTAATATTTATTATATCATACATTATTCATTTATTACTTTATACTACCCATTTAATAATTATTTCCATGTAATATTAACATTTCGGGTAATAATCGCTTTCTTTATCGTATGTGTTTAACTTGTTGTTCTGGATCATATCATTTAGATCATGATTTAAATACTTCAAGACACTAAAAAATGGTTTATATATCATATATATTTAGAATATAAATATATATATAATATATAGATATATGAAATGGAAAACTCCGTTTATGGAGATGGTTGGCCATACGTAGGCAAAAACGTTGTTTCTGATTTCATATCATATTGAATGGAAGTAAGTGAATAAGATATATGTAAGTACATACATATAGATATATATATATATATACATTATCATTATTATTTCATATATTATATACTTTTTTATATTATATATTTTTATAATCATCATTGAATGGTGAACATGGAAAAGAATCTCATCGCGTCCTGGAGACGATAAGTCGTACGTACACACGAGTGACGATACCATTTCATTAATGATTGAAAGGTGTGGAATTCGATGGTATATTAATTTTACATATAAATTATAATGTTATTTCCATTATTGATATATATATTACTCAACATTATATCCATC
Organism: Viscum album; assembly: GCA_963277665.1. Taxonomy (NCBI): domain Eukaryota; kingdom Viridiplantae; phylum Streptophyta; class Magnoliopsida; order Santalales; family Viscaceae; genus Viscum; species Viscum album. Next base: position 855,181,893 of record OY728160.1, read on the forward strand.
CAAATAACATAGTGTTGAATAACAAATTACACCACGGCATGGAAACGGTAAGTCGTATATAAGCACGCATGGTGACATTATCATTCATATGATGGATAGAATAATGAATATGGTTGTACCATATTTATAATAACATCACAATATGTATAATGTATTGAATTTATTATTCTATAATGGAAACAACAAAGAAAGAGGAAGTGGAAGAAGAAAAGAACTTGAAAGAGCTGATGAAATATTTACCTCTTCTTCGGGTTCTTCCTTTTGATTTGATCAAAAGGGCTCCGTAGGTTGGATTTCTGACCAATGGAATACCTCTAGGACTAAGGGAGGAATTTTGGGAGGATATTTGGGTGGCGTTTTTCTGAGAAAAATGGCTTTGGATGTGTGAAAGTAAGAGAAGGGGAAGTTTCCTTTTATAAGAGAGGTGGGGGTTACTTTAGGAAAAGCTTGAAATATTATTTAATAATAAAATCATTTTAGGTTTCTAATGGCACAAAATTTAATAATTTAAAGTCTAAGGTTGGTATGGGTCTAAAAACGCTCAAAATAGGTTTTATATAGGTTTATGCCATCATATTAACCTTATCTTGTAGATTTAACTATTAGTTTAATAGTTTGACATTTACCATGTATCATTGTATTTTTATATTATATGGTTAATAAGCTTACTATAACAAGACAAGAAAATCCCACGTGGTTCATTATTAATATATATAACCTTATCTAAGTTATTTGGCTGAATAATAGATTTTTATGAATATTAAATCAATTAATAATATAATATTTGTTTTAAAAACTCAATTATGTCAATTTTGATACTATTTTGTATTTGATTTTTTTGAAATCCATAAGATCATTATAAAATCGAATAAAATTTATTTAACCAGACCTAACATGTAATATTAAGCTATAAAATAATTTTAATTCATCATAAGTCTCAATTTACATTTATTGGGATATTTATAATATTAATTATATTAATATTTCATTAATAAGGTAATTACTGCATCATCATTGTGTCATAAAAAAATTAAATTATATAACGTATAAAAATTATAAATAAAATACCATTATATAGGAAATCATTTTATCTTTATAATTAATATTTATATTTTAATTTGTATTGTGTTTAACCCTATATTAAAAATGGTTTAGTTATTAAATTTTGAACTTTACACTTTTAACTCTTCTTTAAATAAAATTATAATAAATGTCCTAATATAATACTGGTGGACCAAAGAGGATGATATTTTATTCATAAGGTTTTTTTGTTGAAATACACTTATCCAATAAAATTAGGACAGTTTTTGGGGTAATTATAAAATCATTTTTACCTTTAATTACCCTATTTACTTTTAATCATGGTAAATAAAATTCAAAAGGTACTATTCACCAAAAATTATTTTCATCTTATTGAACCACATTTTACATACTGATTTCAACCATGTCTCTAAAATTTTTTAAATTCAATTCATAGAAGTGGTAAAATTATGTTTTATGCAAATTTGCAAATGTGACTAGAAAGTGGGTAAAAGATGGTAAAAAGCTCCATAAAATTTTATATATCTAATATTATTATAAAACGACTCAAATTAATTAAATTGGACTAATATAGGTATTATGTATCTACATGTACTTTAAAATAAATTTCAATTAAAAATAATTATTAAAATAAAAAGTTGATTTTAAACAATAATGTAGTGTTATTCACTATTCATCAAAAATTCAAAGTTTTCAGAAAAGTACCAAAAATTCAACCTAAGATAATTTTAATATTCTGAATTCAAAAATGAAGTATATTTTATCAAATTAAAAATATTGAAGTTACATTAATTACTTGAAAATTAATTACTATTGTCAAAACCAAAAAGAGGGTTTTCTAAAAAGTAAAAACTATCAAAAGATTGAAATGTATTTATGTCCAATTTAAATGTGAAATTACTTATATTGACCTAAATTGTATTAAATGGTAAAAATATAATCTAATTATAATTTAAAACCATTCAAATTCATAACTTAACACTATAAATTATTTCGATTAAAAAAGTTATTTTCAATTAAAATTTAGTATTTTTCACTATTCACCAAAATATGAAAGTTATCAGAAAAGTACAAAAAATTTATTCAAATTAAATTTTTATGTCCTTCTTCTAAATAAGAATTTAATTTAATTAAATTTATTATATAAAAATGTAAATATTATTTTTAAAAAGGGTTCTCCATTAAAAGGCGATAAAATTGAATTTTTTGAAAAATACTTCTTTTATCTGAAAAAAATGAATTTGTTCTTATAATATGTCTTGGAAACACATAATATGGATTCTAAAATTATATTGAGTATATAAAATTCAAATTTAGTTAATATTATTCATAACTGCTTTTTGAACGGCTAGTTTGGTAAGTCGTGGTGTGCTCGTACTCAGTGTTACATGTAGCGCAAGTTATTGAATTGCTTTAAAGAGATTACGTACTATGAAATATTGGAGTGTCACATTCTCCCCTCCTTCAATAAATTTAATCCTCGCAATTTGAAATTATTCATCGAAAATTAAAGGTTAAAAATAGAAAAATGCATTTGTGGAAAACCCATATCGAAAATTGGGTTAATAAAATTTATATTTTAATAAGAGGGAAAGTGAAATGGAACAGTCCCTACAAAATTAAGATCTTGAATATTAGAAAATAAGTGGCAATTAGAGACACATAATTGGATTGAAAATGTAAATATTTAAACAATGTTTTTGACGTCATCAATAAAAAACATGTGTATAATTGAGGGCCTCAAAGCCGGCAATCTATGATGATTTAAAATATTATCGGTTCAACAAAACATAAGGTATTAGGATAACAAATTTTTGGTTTTAAGATCATTTCCTTGATGTTTAAGAATTAATTTATTCATTGGATAAGAGGGAAAAAATATACTTGACAAGTAGAGTATTATCCTTCAACTAATTCCTACTACAAACTCATCTTTCACTCCAAAAGATAATAGAATTCAAAAATATTATATTTATCATAATCTTATAGGGTTCAAAAAATAATGAATTTAAAATTCATTTGTCATACTATTTAAAAAAACAAAATTATACGAACTGGGACATCACGTAGGCCAATGGTAGGTGATTCACCCTTGTCGCCCTTCAGTTGCGGGTTCAAGTCTCATGACCTTGTCGGAAGTGACGGGTTGTCGCCCGACCTCCAGGTTATCGTTTTTTTAACAATCCAAAAATAATCTTAAGAAATTCTTTAACCTTAACAACGGTATCCAATGTAAAACATAATCTATTAAACCCTTTAGACTTATCCAAAATACTTCTATCCAAACTCATAGTCCAAAATTTATAAGGTAAACACAATGAAGATCTTTTTTCCCACGTAATAACTAGTGAATACCTTCATCATGTATTCTTTTAAAATACGGTAACACCCTGAATTACCATAAATCCTTATTGATTACATTCATACTCTCTTATTCCTTATAGAATACTAGATATACTCCTTATATTAAAAAATGTTTTAAAATCCAACAATAATGGAATAAATAAACAATTAAGTAGTTTCAAAGTAGTCAATAATATCGAATATAATTTATCCAAATCAATCATATATTATTCAAAAATCGGTACCTTTGTATCAGAACCATATTGTGGTTTATCTTTCCTTCACCCATGTATTTTAAAAAAAGTTAAACTTTTTATTGAGTCACTTTTCTTAGAACCATATAATCTCAAATCCTCAATGAAATAGTACTGCAGTACAATCCTTATTTATTTTCGTAATTCATATAATCAGTACATCATTGATACAACACTCAAATGAAATAATTCTTTAATAATAACTTAAGAACACTAGTCATTCTTATTGATCTTTGGTAGTATCATAACTTTATTATTATCCAATAGCATCATTTGGGGCATACTCTGATGATTTGGATATTGATTTGCGTAATGTCCCAACTCCTTACAGATGAAGCATTGTACATTTGAAACCTTTTTCTTACCATTACAACCACATACTTGGTGTCCTTTTTCTTCACACTTATAAGATCCCTTCAAGCATTTATAATGGTGATTTTTTCCACAGTTATCACATATGGGAAAATCCTTCTTTCCCCTCTTCCCTTTATTCATCTTTCTCTCTACCATCCTTTTCTTCTCTTACTTCCCTTCAAAGCCATAGGACTCATAGGATTCTTTACTTATATTATTAAAACATGATACTATTTCTTCATATGATTAGAATACATGGGAGACTATTTCCCTTCTAAATTTTGGCTTAATACCATGAAAGATATGATACTTATTACTCTTTGGATCATGTGTATTATTTGAGTTCTCATTTATTCTATTGGGCACCATTTCTAAACAATGGTATACACTAGGTTAGTTTAATAATCGCAATGCATAATTTAAAACAAGTAAAATACCTAAGGTAAATTTAAAAGATTATGCATATAATCTATAATCCTAAAAAATGTTTTCTTTGAGTAAGTATTTACTCCTAAATCCTTCATGATGGCTTGTAATGAAAATGTGAATTATCCTAAGAATATTCCTCTAGAGTGTGGTAACCAAGAGTATAGCGAGGCCCGTTGTCATGTACCAGGATACCCCGGGTCAAGCGCGAAACTCCTTGTCGGAATTTTCACTCATATTTACATCTATACTAGAGCCACATCTACCTACCCATATCCAGACAGGGATGTATTGCTTGGAAAATACAAAAAATCTCTACATTACCAAAATTCTAGTAAGTTCTTATATACTAATCCTCAAATTATATATTAAGGTAATGTTCTCTAATCAGAGTTTTTATAAATCTAGTTTCCAAAGTTTGTACTAAACGTTCTCTGATACCAACTGTAACACCCCAACCCCAGAAGCCCGAAGCCGGTTCATTATTTTAATACATTGGCATGATTACAAGTTATCAAGTCCCGAAGGATAGATCAATTTAGTAGTCTCGGAAAATATATTACATACATGAATTTTAAATTACACATTCAAACATAAAACACAACATAAATAATTCGTTGAGAATTCCATTATTACCCTAGCTTAACCCAGCATATCAAACATAATACACTTCTTGGAATCCTTGGAAAACAAAACATAAGAAAGGGGTGAGCTTAGATGCTCAGTAAAGGTAGATCATTTAGCGGAAGCTGTAAACTTTTAAGACAAGATGTGTAATAAAAACAACATCCTTTTAAACATAAAATTGAACATAATATAGAGAAAATAAATCAAACATTACCATATAAACATGCACATTGATATTCTACTAGTCGAATAATCACATGTAACAATTAATTTCATAATGAGGGAATTCCTAATGCCAGACATCATTACCACATAATCAAGGCCTTGTGCCAAGAAACCAAGTAAAATTTTTGTAAAGGCCTTGACCCAAGATACTAATTTGTCTCATGAGACCTACTGATGTATCAAGGAGATATAGTGGGATCCACCTGTCACTTATTAAGTCCATTGAATTCCTTATATGAAATTTCTAAAACATAACATAAACATTCGTATTAAAACTAGCATACTAAATGTCAATACTTTAGCCATAAACCATGAATGGTATAAAAATAGCACATCCACAGTAAAAAATATCTTAACTCATTCAATACAATATGGAATATTGTATTATAATAAATCAACCTCAATTAAGAATAATATCTAGTAAAGGATGATGATATAGTTGAAAATGATTAGTAAAACTCTTTGAGTGAAATACCCCTTATCCATTAAATCATTTAAAAGTTTGAAAATTTTATAAAGGATTAAACTTAAAATATATTTTTTAATCAAATTTCCCTATACCAATTTAAACCATTTTAAAGTAATTAACATTTTAAAACATTCATGTCCATATAAATAAATCCTTAAAACCATTTTGAAAATATTGACATTAATGAGAAAGATTTATAAGAATAAATATTTAAAACATTTAAAATGATGTTTTAGTTAAAGAGTCCCTTAAAAGAATAATTTTTAAATTCCTTTTATGAAACATGGACATTGATGATAAATATTTCCCAGAAAATACGTACACATAAACAATCTCGGATAATAATGAGATTGAGGAATTAACCATTACCTTATACTCTCCTTTGGTCGAAGGTATGTTTAACCTTATGTATAATGACCATAGTATGTTATTAAATAATACCATAACAATATTCATATTTATTATATCATACAAGATTCATTTATGACTTTATAAAGCCCATTTAATAATGATTTCCATGTCAAATTAACATTTCGGGTAATAATCGCTTTCATTATCATACGTGTTTTAACTTGTTATTATTGATCGTATCATTTAGATCATGATTAAAATAATTCTAGAATATAAAACATGATTTAAATATCATATATATTTAGAATATAAATATGTATAATAGATAGATATATGAAATGAAAAACACCATTTATGGAGATGATATGTCGTACATACGCATAAACGATGTTTCTGTTTTCATATTGTACTGAAAGAAAGTAAGTGAATAAGATATATGTAATTACATACATACATAAATATATATATATCTAGTAGTATTATTATGTCATATATTACACACTTATTAATAATATATATTTTTATAATCATCGTTGAATGGTGAACGTGGAAATCAATCTCATCGCGTCGTGGAGACGGTAAGCCAGATGTACACACGAGTGACAATATCATTTCCTTAATGACTAAAAGGTGTGGAATTGGATGGTATATTAATTGTACAGAGAAATTAGAATGATATTTTCTATATTTATATACATATTACTCATCATTATATCCATCCTAATAACATAGTGTTGAATAATAAATTACACCACGACGTGGAGATGGTAAGCCGTACGTACGAATGCATGGTGACATTATCATTCATAGGATTGATAAAATAATGAATATGGTTGTGAAATATTTATAATAACATCATAGTATGTATAATGTATTGGGGTTATTATTTTGGTATAGAGATAACAAAGAAAAAGAAAGTGGAAGAAGAAAATAACTTAAAAAGAGGTGATAAAATAAATACCGCTTCTTTGGGTGGTTTTTTTTATTTGAACAAAAGGGATACTTAGGTTGGATTTATGCTCAAGGTAAGGCCTATAGGTTTAAGTGAGGAAATTTGGGAGTATATTTGGTCAGGGTTTATCTGATCCAAATGGCTTTGGAGATGTTATTTTGAGACAAGGGGAAGTACCCTTTTATAAGAGAGGTGAAGGTCACTTTAAGAAACACTTGAAATAGTATTTTATTATAAAATAATTTTCAGTTTATAATGGATAAAAAAGGATTTATTTAGAGTCTAAGTTAGGTATGGGTATAAAACTATCAAAAAATAGGTTTTATACAAGTTCAGGTCACCATATTAATCTTATCATTAAGATTTAACCCTTAGTTAAATAGTTTAACTTTTACCTTGTCTTCTTGTATTATTATAAGAATTTGTTAATAAACATACTATAAGATTCCAAGAGAACTTAAATTGGTTCATTAATGACATAAATATATTTATATAGGTCATTTTGATGATCCTTATATTTTTAGGACTATTATATAATTTAATAAAATAATATTTGTTTTAAAAACTCATTTATGTCAATTTTGACACTATTTAGTATTTGGTTTTTTTGAAAGTCATAACAATCAGATTTATTTGAACCAAATTCATTAAATTCACACTATAATTTCATATTAACCTATAAAAATCTTTTAATGTATCAAAAGTATCAATTTACATTTATTTTAATATTTATAATATCAACTATTTTAATCTTTCTTCAATAAGGTAATTACTGCTTCATTATTGTGTCATAAATAAATTTAATTAATTAATGTCTAAAAATTATAAATAAAATACCATTATATAGAAAATATTTTTATCTTTATAATGATTATATATAGTATAATTTATCTTATGTAAATACCTATATTAAAAATGTTTTTTTATTAAATTTTGAATATTACAATTTTAACTCTTCTTTAAATAAAATAATAATAAATGTCTTAATCTAATCCAAGTGGATCAAAAAGGATCATATTTAATTCCTCAAGATTTTCTGGTCTAAATAAACTTGTCCAATAGAATTAGGACATGTGTTGAGATAAATATATTATCATTTTTACCTTAAATTACCCTATTTACTTTTAACCGTCGTAAATAAAATCTTAAATCTACTATTCACCAAAAATTATTTTTATCTTATTGAACCATATTTTACTTACTAATGTCAACCATGTCTCTTGAATTTTTAAAATTCAATACAAAGAAGCGGTAAAATTTAGTTTTATGAAAATTTGCAAATTTGCCTAGAAGGTGGGTAAAAGACGGTAAAAAGATCAATAAAATTTTATATGTCTAATATTATTATAAAATGACTCCAAATAATTAAATTTAACTAATATCGGTATTATGTATCTATATGTACTTGAAAATAAATTTTAATTAAAAATAAATATTTAAATAAAAAGTATTTTTTAAACAATAACGCAGTATTTTCACTATTAACCAAAAATTGAATGTTTTCATAAAAACACCAAAAAAAATCATCCAAAGATAATTTTGATATTCTGAATTAAAAAATGAAGTCTATTATAAAAATTCAAAACATAGAAGTTACATTATTTAATTAAAAATTAAGTACTGTTGTCAAAACCAAAAAGTGGGTTTTTTGAAAAAGTAAAAGACATCAAAAGATTGACATGTGTTTATATCCAATATAAATGTGAAATTACTTATAATGACCTACATTTTATTAAATGAAAAAAAAATAGTCTAATTATACTTCCAAACCATTCAAATTCGTAATTTAACACTATAAATTATTTTGATTTAAAAAGTAGTTTTCAATTAAAATTTATTATTTTTCACTATTCATCAAAATATGAAAGTACCAAAAATTTATCCAAATTAAATTTTTATGTCCCGATTCTAAAGAATAATTTAATTTAATTAAATTGATTTTTTAAAAGTATTAAATATTGGTTTTAAAAAAGGTTCCCTGTTAAAAGGGTGGTAAAATTTCATTTTAGGAAAAAATACTTATTTTATCTAAAAAATGAATTTGTTCTTATATTATGTCTAAAAAACAAATAATATGGACTCTAAAATTAGATTGATTATATAAAATTCAAAATTTAGTTAATACTATTCATAACCGCTTTTTAAACGGCTAGTTTGGTAAGTCCTGGTGCACTCGAACTCGATGTTGCGTGTAGCGCTAGTTATTGAATTACTTTGAAGAGATAATGTACTATGAAATCTTGGGGTTTTATACCATGGACATGGTGTACAATAGGAATGTTAAATTTCTGAGCAATTCAAAGAAAGAGTCATTGAGCACATAGGTTGATGGCACCAATATGCAACCTCCTTTATTTTAGATATCATGATAAAGGGAATATATTACACAGTAAGTGTTCGTATGAGGTATCATATCATTACAACATTAACATTGTCCTCTATGGGGGCCTTGTCATTTTTCTAGATGATAAATTTGGACTTTAGGCAACTTCACCTAATGAAAATGAGAAAGAGGCCTAGAGGGTCACACACAAAGTGTATCAATAATCTCAATTAAATAATAATTAAATACTATTTCTGGATGTGGTTTAATAATTATTCATGTATGTTTAATCACGTATAAATATTTATTTATTTTTTAATGAATAAAATATTTAAATATTTATTGGTGAATAATGAAGTGATAATTATTTAGTAAATAAATAGTCATTATTCAAGGTCCAACACATATTATGGGGGAATAGAGGACAAAGTTCAATGATCTAATGAGAAATAATAAATAGTAAATATTATTTGATTAAATAATATTTAATTTAATTCACAAGTTAAGTGTATGTTGAGATATAATATTATTATTATTATTTAATATGGGGTTCTATAGGGGTTAAATAAATAATAAAGGGCACTTTTCAAATTATTTTATTTCAAACCTAGCGATATATAAACCCAATTATATTATTTCCTCAATAAGCCAATTCATTTGTTTTGTTGTGCACAACAGATTTTGAGAACCCTCTCAACACCTATAGATCTCTATTCTACAAGAATTCTCCCAAGAACAGAGAAAGATCTTCCACCTCCTCCCACTCTCGAGTCAATAAGAGATCCAAGAGAATGATTTGGAAGTGGTTCTCAAGGATATCAAAGGTGGACAATGCAAGTTCTAGGATCTGTCATGCTAGAACATAGATATTCGTATTGTGATGTTTGGAGATTTTTGGAACACTTGTGGATCACCTCTAAAGAAAATATACTTGGATTACTACAACACAATGATAAAATAATGCATATTTGTTGTTAGATCCATAAATGAGAAAAGAATCCCATCAATTTAATTATTTATTTAATTGAGTTAATTTTAAATAAAATGTATTATCCTCTCTCTTGGTTCTGGAATTCTATCTATTTTATATATTTTTTGATTCAATTATGAAGATCATGACGTTTATCATTATGTAAATCTCGGATTGATCATCGATCATGGAAAAAAAGAAAAGTTGGACACCACTCATTGTACGCTTCCACTGCACCTGAAACCTACAAGTGGTATCCTAACAGTCACATAATTTTTTATAAATATTTAGATATTTTTTATTATTTATGAATTTGTGAATTTGTTTTTCAATTCATGTTTAATCGTTATTTCAATCAGAATATCGAGATCTAGTTCTTCCTCCTTCATCTCTTGTTGATCTAATAAATACAATTAATTTTATGAACAAAATAAATTTAAATAACACATACAGAAGTGCCAAGGATTCTATCCGAATAACACAAGAGTACATGCTCTATAACCAGAGTTGTGCATCATGTACTTGTGTTCAATGTAGCATGAATTAATTCAGAAATTAAATCAATGCATGTGAATTGATGACATTTGGTGTAGTTAATTCCTACACTACTTGTTTACTAGGATAGTTTGGTGTATAGTTAGCCAAATTACATTCCATGTATACCACATACATGGAGTGTAGTCCCTTTGAGTCATAGATGGGTCATGTGTTTTATACATGGCCTACCTGATTGGTGATCATGTGACTCAGAGTCCATATTCCGTGTAGTCTCTATTACATGCCATGTACTTCATTTTTTTATAGGTATGATTTACACGTTGAGTCCCCAGAAGTGTACCTCAGATAGACGGTGAGAGATGTATATGTCATGTAGATTTCCTATACACGTCATTTACTTATTCCAAATTATTTAAATTTAAATTTATTTATTATAACATGTAAACCTTGAGACATGTTCTTGTGTGTAGTCATTAAGTTGATAGTACATGTCATTTGATGATTTTTTAATATGTGTGTGTGTGTGTGTTTAATTAATGTATTAAAAATGATTAGATCTCCATATCAGGTATGAGTCTAATTATAGTTGTTACACTGCATGCATTTAAGAATAACACATGACTGAAAAATCATATAATTCATGTAACTGTTAATTTGATAGTAAAGTTTATGAAAGTACGTGATAAGTCGTGTATTCCATGTGTCACGAGAGTAAATATTATATGAGTATAATACATATTGGGTAGAATTAGATGGGTATTCGCCACATTGCCTTCAAGGTAAATTTATGTACATAGTTAATTTTGAATAAATTTATATTATTTTTTAAAATTATAATGGATGAGAATCTCACGGAAATTCCGCTAATAATTAAGATAAAATAATTGATCGATTAAATATGATAATTTATTTATTTGGGTGTGATTTATTTTATATAAAAATGATTAAGAATTGGATTCTAGTTTTATTAAATGATTAATTCATTGCATGAATGTGGATGATCATGGGAATAGACTATAAATTTGTATAAGATTGGTTTCATTTAATTTATTATTAAATTAAAAAAAATTCTGACATGCCTTCTCTACTATTATCATGTAAGGGTCTTAATGCCCATGGTTTCCTTTATGTAAACCCCATGTTTCCCTCACCTACGTGTGAGTAAAATCAAATATAATGGATAGATATCCCATATTAGTGGAGGAGGTTCATGTTTGGAGCCAAGGTGAAACTAATCCAAGGGAGATACATTGGTGCATATATGGAAAGCTTCAACATCAAACTGAATTGGTTCATTGTGTTTTTCCCCTATGTCAGTGGTTAGTTTATCAGTGAATAGATAAACTAACCGTTTGTAAACTCTTATGATCATAGTGATTTATTATTTTATTTTTTCAAGTTTCATGGTTATTTCATTATAGATTTTTTTTTCATGATCACGTAATTTAATGAAATTAATTAGCATGCAAGAAAGGAATAAAATAAATTCTATTATGCGTAAATATTATCTAAGATATGGTTAGTCACTTAAGTAAATCCACTTAATATTAACAATCTTTTAATAAATATAATAATTGTAACTTTACGCTTAAAAGGATAAAATCCCTCAATTATATATATTATGTCAGTATCGCCCTCCACTACATTAGTTAAAATCAAACCACAGTTCAAAGGGCTTGACCATCCAAAATTGGGGTGCTTCTAATTATCATGGAATTATAACATGAAGTTTTGGGCTGACATAACTCAGATCGCATCAAGGGTTGACTACTAAAGTATGACATGGGGTAACTGAGAGGTAAAGGTTGAGGAAATAAAATTTAAGGATTTCATGATTGAGGAGTCCACTTAGTGGATCAAGGAATTGTGAGTTAATGTAGTTAGTGTTTCTAATTCCAACCTAAAACTGTTAAAGTTTCTTGACCAACCAATGTTGGGGTAATGAGAAGGGTAATATGAATCCTTTCCACTAGGATGTTCAAGCAACGGGTATTTTGAAACCAATGTTGATGGATATTGGATTTCAATAAAATAGTGGGAGACTATTAAATATAATATTTATTTATTTATATAAATTTTATGAGATAAAGTACTAAAATTTTTCTTATCATATTTGTAGAAACAACAATAAAATGATATCAAACATATCATTGTGATACATAATTGAGAAGGAAACCCTTCTCATCGGAACCAATTTCAAAGAGTGGAAAAGGCGCCTATGTGTTATCATTCTTTGTGAATGGAAATTTTATGTATTGGAAGAACCATTTCTTGATGTGCCTGGTAATGAGGAAAGTGATGAAAAGTTATCACTCTATGAGAAACATTTGAACGATTCCACAGATGTTTAATATTTCATGCTATTATCCATTTCCACTAATCTTTAAAATAAACAAGAGGACATGGATGTGTATAGCATGATGTCTCACCTTTAGGATCTCTATTAAGAGAAGCTGAGACAAGAGAGGTACAAGATCTATAATTCTTTGTTCACAACTAATCTTGGAGAGTCCGTGCCACCTAGGCCTCATTTAGTCAAGGTCATTGGATACATTGAACACTTAGACATCATAGGGATTATATTTTTAGATGATTTTCATACAAATCTCATACTTTTATCACTTCCCAAGACCTTATAAATTATTATTTTTTATTACAACATGTTCAACAATGAGAAGAGTATTTCATAACCACTTAATTTGATTTTACAAGTGGATAAAGACACGGGGAATGATAAAATCATGGATCTTAAGGTGAATATGAAAAGGAATAAATATGTTTTAGACATGGAAATCCAATCCACTGGAAGAAAAATGACACCCAAAAGTAGGGGAAGCTAAAGGTGTGTTCATTATCGAGTGTAATATTTCCATATCTACAAATTGGGTATTAGATATAGATTTTGGTTCTCAAATCTATATCCAAATGTAGTAACCAAGTATATTTTGATAGATTTCCATGATATAGGTGGATCTGAGAGCTGATAATAGTGCGAGGTTGTATTCTCTTTCCATAGGTGACTACCACCTTCCATTACCAACATGAATCATTTTGGTTTTAAAAATTTGTTATCATATACCTAAGGTTACCAAGAATGTAATTTTTATATCATTTTAAGATGTAGATAAGTTTATTTTCAAGTTTTGAAATAATGTTTCTTTATTTTATAAGCAAAACATATGTCAAGATGGTTATTTAGACTCATCTGAGCTAAAACCAATTAAAAGATGGCATGCTTGTTTATAAGGAAAATAACCAAACCATCATTCGGTGGATAGGGTGAAAGGGACACAAAGCATCAAGTATAGGTACAAAATAATGTGTCTGGACCATTTCCATTATAAGTTAAAGGTGGGTATTCTTACTTCATAACTTTTACTGATGAATTTATTGGACATGGCTATGTCTACATGATGATGTATATGTCCAGCTCCTTTGAAAAATTCAAGGATTTAAAGAATAAAGTAGATAATTAGCTTTGAAGGAAGATAAATAATATTTGATTAAATAACATTGGTTAATATCTTAACCAATAGTCCATCAACTTTATATAGGAGTTTGGGATTCTATCTCAACTCACTCCACCTTACACACCACAGTGGAATGGTGTTATTGAAAGGAGGAACCATACCTAATTAGACATGGTAAGGTTAATGATGAGTCATTCAGATCTTCAATTATCCTTTGTGGGATATACATTACAAAATATGGTATAAACATTATACTGAGTTCCAACTAGAGATCAAAATGTAATTACCTTCGAGTTATGGAGTGGAAAGAAACCCATTTTATCGCACACACATGAATTGGGTTTTGAGGCATTTGTTAAGTCCCTCTCAGGAAATGAACTAGAACGCCAGGCACAAAGTGTATCTTTATAGGATATCCCAAGTAATAAAAGGGATACTACCTATAAAACCCCTCAGACAATAAAGTGAATGTCACCAGTCAAGATTCCTTTCTTGATAGGAAGCACATCCTCAAAAAGGATAGTGGGAGAAAGATTCATGTTGATGAATTTGGTTTTCAAGATACATAAGAGTTGGTATAGGAACAGATTCCCTAGGTCCCCATGGAAGAGGTAGTTCCAAAAAGACAAGTATTGGGAGGGAGTATAACAGAGGAAAGAGAACCAGAGAGATGTCTTTTTATTATCATTGAATAAGGTAACTCATTATTGGTTTAAAATGATGAACCAATATCCTAAAAGGTGGAAGTAAAGAGCTCAGAAGCTACAAGATGAAAATAATCCATGAATTATTAAATGGACTCCATGTATCAAAACAAATTTTGGTTTTTGGTCAATGTAGAAGTAGATGTGAAGATCATTAGATTAAAATGGGTATTCAAGAATAAAATGGACATAGAAGTTAAATTAAATACCTATAAATCAAGGTTAGAGGCCAGAGGGTTTAAACTGTGTCATGGAATTGACTATGATGAAACTTTTTCACATGTTTCCATGTTTAAATCCATCATAATTCTACTTGATATAATATCTTACCATGACTATGGGATTTCGAAGATGGATGTAAAAAACTACATTCCTTATTTGGAAACTTTAGGAATATGTATATATGACACAATCATAAGGGTTTTTTAGTACAGATGATGCCAAGAAGATTTTTAAGTTTCATAGATCTATTCATGGATTTAATAAAGCATCTAGGTAATGGAACATTTGATTTGATGAAGCCATAATAGAATTTGGTTTCCTTAAGAATGAATGTGATCCATGTATTTAGAAGAGGTTTAGTGTAAATTCATTAATTATCCTAGTAGTATATTTTGATGAAATATTACTTGTTGGAAATGACATACTAGTATTATAGTCTATAAAGGACTAGTTAAACAAGTGTTTCTATGTGAAGAACCAAGGTTAAGAAGCCCATATTCTGTCAATTAAGATCATTCATGATAGATCTCGGAGGCTACTTAGACTAAGTTAAAGTACATATATTGACCAGATACTAAAGTGGTTTAGTATAGAACAACTCAATATGGGATTGGTTCTAGTGTCACATGGATTATATACTTATAATAAAATGTGTCATCATACAAAACAAGATAAAGAGAGAATGATCAAGATCCCATAAACTTAAGAAATAGGATCAATCTTGTATGAAATTTTATATACTATACTTGATGTTTCCAATGCATTGAGCATTGTAGGAAGATATCAAGAAGTTCTAGGATAATAGTATTGGACTGCTATTAAGGCTATCCTTGAGTATCTGAGAAAAACTAAGGATATATTCCTATTATATAGAGGAGATAGGGTGCTAGTCATCAGGGGTTTTACTGATTCTAATTTTTAGAAATATCATAATAATATGAATTCATAATCAGGATATGTTTTCAGTCTCAATAGAGGAGTTGTGAACTGGATGAGTTGAAAGCAGCCAGTTATCACTGATGCTATAGTGAAGTCCTGGTTTATAGTGGCTTTTGATACAACTAAGGAATCCTTTTTTATTCATAATTTTGTTCAGGATATTGATACGATGCCTATTAGTAAAGACCCCATCACATTGTATTGTGACAATACTACAATCGTGTCTCTTTCCAAAGAGTCAAGGTCACACCAATAGACAAATCACATACTCCATAAGTATCACCTCTTGAGGGATTTTCATTAGATGGTTAAGTTTGCATTAAAAAGAGTACCCATAGAAGAGATCATGAAAGACCCCTTGACTAAAGGACTCTCTCAGTAGAGGCATGAGTATCATGTGAGATCTAGTGGACTGAAGGTTCTTAGGAGTTGGCTCTAGTGAAAGTGGAAATATATTAAAGTTAGTGACCTAAAACCAAATTCTGTGTATTTTATGATTACCTTTATTTAAAGTTTTTAATATTCACAAACTTTTTATTACATCATGATTGTTCTTATGTGTAAAATTGTTTGTGATAATGTCCCAAGATTAATTTTCTCACTAAAAGGTCATAGCAGTTCCTCACTATGATGAGAACCCAGAAGTAAAATTACTCTATTCTTAAATATAATTTATATAGTTAGATGATATCATTTTATGAACAAAAATGATACAAGATATCACGGGTGGAGACTCATAGGACTTTAAGGCAGCTTCTCATGGTGTACCCCCTTAGTAATATTCAGTAGGATATTATGATAATGAGACCCACCAGTATAAAATCCACATTTATATGTATCATTGAATGTTCTTATCTAAAGAAATTTTTATTGGTCATTAGAATTTAATATCATTATTAATGACTATTATGAGTTGTGTACTTTGATGTATTAATGAAAACTATGATGATTGATATTCGCAGAGAGGTGCGATACGTTGGGTGCGTCATGAGTAATATCACATTAATGAATAATGTGAGAAATTATTTTTCCCTTTTTTTCTATAATGAAAGTGTATATATTAGGCCCATTAATGGAAATTATATATGCAAAATAAATCCAAGGCCATGGTGTACAGTAGGCAAGTTCAATTTCCATAAATTCAAAGAAAGAGACATCAAGCACATAGGTTTGTGGCACCAACATGGAACCTTCTTGATTTGAGATATCATGATAAAGGGATTATATTACATATCAAGCATTCACATGAGGTATCATGATATTTTGGCATTATCTACTTTCCCTATGGGTATCTTAGTGTGTCGCTAGACACTAACCTTGAACTTTAGGCTGCTTTTCCTAACACCACTGAGAAATAGACCAAGGGGGTCACATACTAAGTGTATCAAGAATCATAGTTAAATAATATATTATTATTCATTATACAACAAGTTTATTAAATATTATTATCAGATGTGATTTAATAATTATTCATGTATGATTGATCGCATATAAATATTTATTTTCTATTTAATGAATATAATATTTATATATTTATTATTGAATAATGATGATATATTTATTTTATAAATTACTATTCATTATTCAATGAATGATAAATATTATGGAGGAATGGCAGACTTAGTTTAATGATCCAGTTAGAAATAATTAATATTTAATATTGTTTGATTAAATAATTTTTAATTGGATTTTCAATTTAATCGGATGTCGAGTAAAATTATTATTATGGTTATTATTTTACATGGGGTTTTGTAGGGATTAAATAAATTATAAAGGGAACTTGTGTAATTATTTTATTTCAACCCTAGAGATATATAAACCCAATTATATTATTTTCTCAATAACCCAATTCAATTGGTTGGTTTTGTACAATGGATTTATAGAATCCTCTAAAGACCTAGAGTGCCCTATTCTCCAATAACACTCCCAAGAACAGAGAGTGATCTTCCTTTTCCTCCCACTCTCATGTAAAGAATATATCCCAAATAACACTTTGGATGTGGTTCTCAATGTGATCAAATGAGGATGACACAAGCACTGGGATATGTCGTGCTAGCACTCAGAGATTCTTATGGATATATTTAGAGACTTTTTGAACACATGTGGATCACCTCTAGAGTGAATCTAATTTGATTCCTAGAATTCATGGATGGAACAAAGCAGATTAGTTGTCAGATCCATCAATGAAGAAATAATTCCATCAAGATAATTCTTTAGTTAATTAAATTAATTATAAATAATATTTGATGATCCTATATCTTATTTTCAACACTATATCCCATATCTATATTCTAGGATTTAATTCCATAGATCATGACATTTATTATTGTGTAAATATTGGATTGATAATCGATCATGGAAACAAAAAGTTGGGCGCGACCCATCTAATGCTTCCACTACGCCAAGAACCTTCAATCAAAATATCTCATTAACTAATATACCAAATAATTAGTAAAATTTGAAAATTATAAATTGGACCAAAATTTAATCCAATTCATTATCACATGTAAATTAAATTAAATTAATTCCATCTTCAATTTAATTGAACAATTACACAAACCCATCATTTGACTAATTTTATAATAACATTAACCAATCAATTCCACAACCCATTAATTAATTACTTAAATAATTAATTGATCTGATTCAAGAATCAATTACTAAAATTTAAATAGATATTATAAAATTACATATGTGTAATTGAAATCAAGACTTTGGTAATTGAATAATACACCACCTACCTCAAGATCATTGATGATGCTCACAAAAGGAAATCCCCAATTGAAGCGGAAAAACCAAGATCATATTGAAGAATGAGATAGAGATCCAAAACCTAGATCCAATATCAAAACAATAAATATTCGACAAACATATATCTAAAAACACCACCAATAAGATAAAACAATACCTTTATAATTTAGGAAGAGAGATGGTAGGAAGTGAAAACTAATCAGGAAGAAAACGCATACCTGGAGAGGTAAAGATATAACTATATGGCCTTTAAATCATCAAGAATGGTGTTCAAGAGCCCTAGGGATTAATAAATAATCCTTCAAAATGAGATGATTAGTTTAGGTTTGAATTTATCTAACTTTGGGGGAAATTTGGGGGGTTCAAGGTTTTAAAAAAAATAGATTAATTAAACCTGCATGCACTGTTTCCTAAGAAAGGGTGTTCCATTTTCTAAAATGTGTGCCTCTTCTTAGGGGTGAAAATTGCTCCTAATAGGGTGCACTATTTGAAAAAACTTTTACCACCCATTATAATCCTCTCTATCTAGGTTCACATGGTTTTCTAGGTTGGGTCCATGATTTGGGAAAATTGTACACCAACCAGGCACAGCCCCTCTTCCTCCCAAAATTTTCCAATTTCAACCAAAAACTCCCCAAAGTAAAACCCAAAAAAGAGATATACTCAAAATAAGGAAATATATTACCTATTATTGAGCTTGAGACATCTCCAGAAAAGGTTGGTATCTTATAATATCTGATCCTTATAACAGATCATACTTGAGCTTTACTCCCAAGCCTCTCTATGATTCTAAGGTAAAAATATCAAACCACTAAGCCCACATATCTGCTTATCTCTCTTAGGATTCCTTCAGAACACACCCATGTAGGAAAAATACATGAACTGTTAGTATGTTCTTCCCCTAAAACACCTTTTCACAGTAATCCAACACACGTTTTAGATTCTCCTCAAAGGACACATCGGTCTAAAGCTCAATATCAACCACGTCAATCACATGATAAATTTTGGGGTGATACCACTGATTTTGCGACACATGAAAGGCATCATGCATATAATTGTACCTTTTTAGAAGAGCCAATAAGAATTAATTTGGATAAATTCTCTCTACAACCTTAAACATACTAACAAACCCGATGGTAACTTATTCTGTCTTTGTATCCTATAGTGACCCAATATAGGCGACACTCAAAGAAAAACATGATCACCCTTTTAAATATATTGGGGTCAACTACATCTATCATCATATGACTCATCTCTACTCTGAATCATAGTTGTACATTTATGAATCAACTGAACCTTCTCTAACATCTCGTGCAAGGGAATTAGTCCCAAATACTCTGACTCGCCTACCTCTATCAATTTTAGAGGTGATCTATATGTCCTGCTATAAAGTTCCTTGTATGATTCTATCTAAATAGGTGTCTGATGGCTGTTTTTATAGGTGAACTATACCAAATCTAGGTTCTAGTCCAAAGACCCACAAAAGTTTAGGACACATGCTCAAATCATATACTCAAGAACATTTATAGTAAATTATAGCTTCCCATCTGTATGAGGGTGGAATGTCATAATTAGTAAAACCTGTGCACCAAGTGCCTTCTGAATTCCCTCCCAGAAGCATGAAGTAAAGTATGAGTCACAGTCAAAAATAATTCTCTGATTCACTCCATGTAGATAGACTATATCATGAACATAAAATTTTCCTTACCCTTCCACTGATAAAGTATCCCATGTATGCAGGAAATGTGATGCTTTAATTTGTTATTTAATAATCACCCAAATAGCATCATTGTTCTTAGGCATTCTCAAAAGACCCACCAAAAATTCCATGGTTATGCCATCCCAATTCCATTTCGAAATGGGCAATGGTTTTAGTAGACCACCTGGTCTTTGATTCTTGGTCTTCACCTGTTTACAAGTGAATCATTGTATCATGAACACTACAACTTCCTTTTTCATGAAAATCCACCAAAATTATCATTGTAGGTCATGGTACATTTTAGTCACACCTGGATTCACCGCCCATTTTGAGGAATGAAACTCATGCATCATCTCCACCCACATTCTCATAGGCACAACAACCCATTTTCTGGCATATATTATTATATCTTCATCTAATCTGATAGTGACTCCCCACCTTTAAGGCTTTCCCTTATGGACAAACATTTTGTGTCCTCATACTTCATATCTCTAATCCAAATCAAAAGTGTATAATCCACTAAAAATGATATGAGAGTCATTTTTTCTTGACCTTCCTAAACCACAACATGCATCTCCTCCAGTAAAGTCATAATTTTCTACTCAACACTTGACACTTAAACTACTTGAGTCGAAGTTTTACTATTTAAATCATCAGTAACACAATTTCATTTCTCGGGTGTATATGTGAGATCAAAATTCAATGGTTGTATATACTCGACCCATATCTGGTTTTGGGGAATAAAATCTCATTGTGAAAAGATATAATTTTTTCTCTTATGATTTGTATACACAGTTTACTCGTCACCCAAAAAATAATACTACCAATACTTCAAATCATAAACCACTACAACTAACAAAATTCCATGCATAGGGTAGTTCCATTCATGTGGTCTCAACTACCAAGACTCATATTTCACAACCCAATCTCCCTACATAAATACTACTTTGAGTCCTATCCCAAAACCAATACAAAACATCATATACTCATCTCCAAGCATGGGTAGGATTAAGATTGGTGTTATTGTAATGGAATCATTTAACTCCTAGAAGTCATTATCACATTTTTTCCATAATAACTTTATCCCATTTTTGGTCAAGCCCAAAAGTGGTGATTCTAAATTGGAAAATTCCTGGTTGAACCTATGATAATATCCTACTAACCCTATAAATCTACGAATATCGAAAACATTATTGGGATTCTCTCAAGAAACCACTTCCTACACTTTCTTTAAGTCCAATGATACCCTTTCCTCTAAGATGATGTGACAAAGAAAGTGTACCTAATCAATAAAAAACAAACACTTAGATAGCTTGGAAAATCTATGATTATATCTTAGTGTAATTTGGATGATTTCAATATGTTGGGAATGATCGTCATGAGACCTGAAGTACATCAAGATTTCATCCACAAACACTACTAAAAACATATCTAGGTATGTATAGAAGAATATATTCAACAAGGCCATGAACACTTTTGATGTTTTCTTCAGCCTGAATGGAAAAAAATGAAGTCATAAATGCGATACCTACTTTTGAAATAATTCCTCAGTTTATCATAAGGTAAAAATATCGACTGATGATACCCTGATCTCAAGTTTATCTTGAAGAAAACACAAGCTCCCCTCAACTGGTCAAATAGATCTTCACTACACAGAATATAATACTGATTCAATATTCGGTAGTCAACACATAAGCACGTATTCTAGTTTTCCTTCTTAGAAAACAAAACTGGAGAACCCCAAGGAGATGTACCTGGATCGATAAACCCCTTATCCATGAACTCTTGAAGTGGATTCTTTAACACTTGAATCTATGTTGGTGCCATTCTATATAGTGGAGTAGAGACTGGATCATCCCCAGGCATGAGATCAATTGTAAATTCCACATCTCTCTCATGTTGGAGCCCTGATAATTCTTTAGGCAACACATCCTGATACCTAGCCACTATGGTGTAAATACATCATTATTTATTTCTCCATCATCCAATAAAAGACTTTCAAAATGGGGGGTGAGATCTAATAGTTGATGATGAACTATCCCTTCATGACCTGCCTTTATATCCCATTCTTCATGGTGAATATAATTTTTATCCTCGAGATGAGTAAAAGTTACTCTCCTTCAATTGAAATAAATATAAGATTGGTATGATACTAACCATTCCATACCCATACTTAGGATTAATACTAACATATATAGAATATAAATATCCCAAATGAAGTGATAATCTCCAATCTTGAGAGAACACATCTCTCATAGATAGAAGTCTCTCAATCTTACTCCCAAAGGTGTATCTATCATCATCACCACACTCACAAACTCTACATCTAGAATCAACCCATTCACAATTTGTGTAGATAAAAAATAATGAGAGGCACCATTATCAAATAAGGTATTAATTATTGTAGAAGCTACAACAATAGTAACCCTAATTGTATATGGTCTAACCTCACTATCAAAAAATGTAGGCTGAACTGCATGCAATTGTCCTTCCCCTATTCCCTATGATCCAATCTAAATCCCCTAAACTGAACCACTCTAATAATACAGGTTATCATTCCAAGAATCACAACATCCACCACATCTACTGCCATGGTCAATATAACTCCAACTACCAGACTTCTACATTATAGAAAATCCCCTACCCACACTCTGATTTTGGAAAGCTATGCCATCATTACCACCATGTCAGGGGTTCCTACAGAACCTCTATAGATGTCCCACCCTATCACAAGAGTGTCTCTCTTTTTTTGGTTAGTTACAATACCTAAGATAGTGGAATATTCTAACACATTGGTGAAAACTCACTTGGTTAAGATCTTGAGTAACATATCATTCCACATGTCCACTCTTCTTTCCCAATCTATGGTCAAAATTTTTATAACGACACTTCCTACCATTAAAATACATACCCTGTGATTGTTCAGTAGAAATCACATTTCCACAACTACAATCCCCTTTCAGGTTCCCCTTAGATATGAGATCCTATTCTACAACATAAAAAATCAGCTAAAAAATATTAAAATGGAACTTAATCTCACATTTAAGTTCGTCTTGGAAATGATTTTCCATAGCTGTCTTATCGCCTTCCAACGCCGGATAAAAGTTATGCATGTCAGTAAAATGGAATGTATAGTCCATCGTTGACATACTCCCCTAATTCAACCACGTGAACTCATCTTCACTCTCTTGTATTAGTGTCTCAATATAAAAATAATCTAGTAAATTCTCCAAAAGTTCCTTCCATATCATGCCCTCAGCGTACCCGTTCGGAGCCTGAACATCCCACCAGCGCTTTGCTGATCCTCATAACATGTTAAGATCCAACATGAACTTATTCTCAGATGAAGTCTCTAAATTTTCAGCTATTAACTAGATTGAATCAACCCAAAACTCAACTTGTAACACCCCAAGATTTCATAGTATGTTATTTCTTCAATGAAATTCAATAACTTGCACTACACGCAACACTGAGTTCTAGCGCACCATGACATACCAAACTAGCTATTCAAAAGAGGTTATGAATAGTATTAACTGAATTTTGAACTTTATATAATCCTTATAATTTTAGAATCCATATTATGAGTTTCTTAAACATAATTTATGAAAAAAATACATTTT
This sequence comes from Viscum album, assembly GCA_963277665.1. Taxonomy (NCBI): domain Eukaryota; kingdom Viridiplantae; phylum Streptophyta; class Magnoliopsida; order Santalales; family Viscaceae; genus Viscum; species Viscum album. Next base: position 855,206,131 of record OY728160.1, read on the forward strand.
TTCGGATGAAAGAAGTATTTTTCAAAAAAATGCAATTTTACCGCCTTTTAATGGTGAAGCCTTTTTAAATCCAATATTTGAAACTTATATATATTCAATTTGACAAAATAAACTTCTTCTTTAAAATCGAGAAATAATAATTTAGTTTCAATAATGTTTTGGTGTTTTTCTGATAACATTCATATTTGGGTGAATAGTGAAAAATACTATATTTTAACTGAAAACAACTTTTTCAATCAAAATAATTTATTGTGTTAAATTATAAATTTTAATGTTTTGGAAGTATAAATAGATTATATTTTTACCATTTAATACAATTATGGTCATTGTAAGTAATTTCACTTTGAAATTGGACATAAACAAGTGTCAAAATTTTGAAAGTTATTATTTCTTAAAAATACGCCATTTGGTTTTGACAGTGGGAATTAATTTTAAATTAATAAATGCAACTTATATATCTTTAATTTGGTAAAATAGACTTAATTACTTAATTCTGAATATCAAAATTAGCTTATGGTGAATTTTTGGTATTTTTTTGAAAACTTTGAATTTTTGATGAATAGTGAAAAACACTAAGTTGTAGTTTAAAACCGAATTTTTATTTAAATAATTATTTATTTTATTTAAATTTATTTTTGGTCAAAATAGATACATAATACCTATATAATTTCAATTTAATTAATTGGATTCAGTTTATAATAATTTTAGATATATAAAAAAATTATTAAACTCTTCACCGTCTTTTACCCACCTCCTAGGAGAATTTGTAAATTCACATTAAACTTAATTTTACCTCTTCTGTGAGTTGAATTTAAAAAGTCCGAGAGACATGGTTAACATCAAGGAGTAAAATTTGGTTTAATAAGATAAAAAAAATTGGTTAATAGTAAATTTATTTTTATTTACCACGGTTAAAAGTAAATAGGGTAATTAAGGGTAAAAATGATATTATTATTATCCTAACACATGTCCTAATTCTATTGGATAAGTTTAATTCGACCAAAAACAACCTTATAAATAAAATATGACCCTTTATGTCCACTTGTATTAGATTAGGACATTTATTATTATTTAATTTAAAGAAGAGTTAAAAGTGTTAAATTCAAAGTATATTAACTAAACCATTTTTAATATAGGGTTATACATAAGATAAATTCGACTATAAAAATTATTTAGAAAGATAAAAATATTTAATACATCATGGTAATTTATTTATAATTTTTATACTTTAAATAATTAAATTTATTTATGACAAAATGATGATGCATTGATTACCTTATTAATGAAACAATCAAATAAATGGTCTTATAAATATTACAATAAATATAATTTCAATGTTTTTATGACATCCACGAATTTTCTAGGTTACTATGTCATGTTATGGAGGATTAAATGTATCTTGTTAAAAGTAATCATGTTTTGATGACTTTCACAAAAACAAAATACCAAATAGTGTCAAAATTGACCTAAATGAATATTTAAAAAAATACTATATTATTGGTTGATATAATATTCCTAAAAATGTAAGGTTCGGTCAAAAGGCTTAAATAATATTTTATATATCATTAATAATCCACTTGAGGTTCTCTTGTAAGTTTATTGTAAGTTTATTAACCATATATAGTAAGAATACAAGAAGACATGGTAAAAGTTAAACTATTTAACTAATAGTTAAATATAGATGATAAGGTTAAAATGGTTACCTAAACTAGTCTAAAACATATTGGTTTAGATTAATTATACCCATAACCACCTAATTCTATAAATAAATTCATTTGTAACCATTATAAACGGAATATTATTGTATGATAAATTAGTACTTTAATCTTTTCTTAAAGTGACCCTCACCCCTCTTATAAACAGGAACTTCACCTTCTCTCAAAATCACACCTCCAAAGCCATTTGGCTCAGCCAACCTCTGCCCAAATATCCTCCCAACTTCCCTCACTTCAACCTAGAGGCCTTAGTTTGATCAGAAATCCAACCTATGGAGCCCTTTTGATCAAATCAAAAGGAATAACCCAAAGAAAAGGTAATGATTTCACCACCCTCTTTCAAGTTCCTTTCTTCTTCCACTTCTTATTTCTTTTTTATTTACATTCTAAAATAATAAATCCAATATATTCTATATACTGTAATTTTATTATAAATATTTCACAACTATATTCATTATTTTATCCATCTTATGAATGATAATGCCACCATGCGTGCGTACGTACGGCTTACCATCTCCACACTGTGGTGTAATTTGTTATTCAACACTATGTTATTTGGATGTATAAAATGATGAGTAATATGTATATAAATAATGAAAATAACATGATAATGTCTCTTTAAAATTATTATACAATCCAATTCCACACCTTTAAGGAAATTGTCACTCGTGCGTACGTACGGATTACCGTCTTCACAACGCGATGAGATTCATTTCTACATTCACCATTCATCGACAATTATAAAAAATTATATTACTAATATGTTTGTAATATATGACATAATAATGCTACTTGAGAGATATATATTTATATATATTTTTGTGTAATTACATATATTTTATTCACTTATTTCCATTCATTACGTTATGAAAACAGAAACATCATTTATGCGTACGTACGGACTACCGTTTCCAAAAACCATGTTTTCCATTTCATATATATGTCTATTATAAATATTTACATTCTAAATATAGATGATATATAAATATTTTTTTATATTCTGGAAGTATTTAAATCATGATCTAAGTGATGCAATCAAGAGTGACAAGTTAAAACCCGTACGATAAAGAATGAAATTATTACCCGAAATGTTAATTTAACGTGGAAATTATTATTAAATGGGTACTATAAAGTCATAAATGACTATTTTATGATATCATAAATATTAATATGGTTATGGTATAATTTAAAAACATAAAAAAATCTGCATACATGAGGTTAAACGTACCCTCGACTAAAGGAAAGTGCTAGGTAAGGGGTTTTCATCTCACTCCTTATTCTCGTGAGATTCATGCCATATTGCCACTATTACCTTTTGTGTGATGTATGTACTGAACATAATTATATTCTTTGTGTAATACACTTTAATTTATGTGTATTTACATATTCATTGTATGATTCCTCTTTCATGGGGTGTATTTTTTGTAAGGTACCAAATTGGTAAGGGTAAATTTCACAATCTCTTTATTATCTGAGGTTGTTTTTACGTAAGTATCTAATGGGACATATTTTTTATCCATGTCCATGTTTCATGAAAGAGTTTTCAAATGGATTCTTTCTAGGCACTTTTTTTTACAAAAACAACTTTTCAAATGTTTTAAATATTTATTCTTCTAAATCTTTCTCATTAATGTCCATGTCTTCAAAATGTTTTTTAAGGATTTATTTATATGGACATGAATGTTTTTAAAATGGTAATTCCCTTCAAAATTTTCAAAGTGGTATGGGAAAATTTGATTCAAAAATATCTTTAAATTTCTTCCTTTCTAAATTGTGTGTCTTTTAAATGTTTTCATGAAAAAGGGATATTTCTCTCAAATATTTTTACAAATCATTTTCATCTATGTCAACATCCTTTGATTGATTTGAAACTTGTTTGAAGATGATTTATTATGATACAAATCTTCCATATTGTATTGAAGGTTTTTTGATATGTTTGACTATGGATGTATTATTTTTATACCATTCATGGTTTAGGGATAAAGTATTGACATTTCACATGCTAGTTTTAAAATGAATTTTTATGTTATGTTTAAACCTTTTCATATGAGGAATGAATTGGAATTAATACGTGATGGGTGGAGTCCGCTATAGCTCCTCGATGCATCGGTAGGTCTCATGATAAAAACTAGTGTCTTGGAACAAGGCCTTAACAAAATATTATTTTAGTATTGTCACAAGGCCTTGACTAGTGGTTATGATAGTCTGTCATTATGCATTCCATCATTATGAAAGTGGTTAGTGATATTGCATGTGATTATTCAACTATTATAATATCCATGTGAATAAATAAACAGAACTACTTAATTTTATTTTTTCCATATTATGGTGAAGTTCATGTTTAAAAGGCTTTTGTTTTAGTTATACATTGCCTTAAATGTTTATTCTTATTTATGAAAGTTTTTGTTGTATTGTTATCCTTACTGAGCATCTGATCTCACCCTTTTCTATGTTTTATTTTTCCCAGGATTCCGAGAAGTGTATTGTTATTGATATGCAGGGTTAATCCAAGGGAATAATGGCGTTCATAATGAATTATTTATGTTGTCTTGTATGTTATAAAGTGTAATGTAACATTCATGTATGTAATCTATTTTCCAAGACTGCTAAACTGATCGGTCCTTTAGGACTTGATTCCTTGTAATCATGCCAATGTATTAAAATAATGCATCGACTCTGGGTAACTAGGGTCGGGGCGTTACACAACTACCTCAGGTCCACCCTCTCTAGTGAAATTTTGAGGGTGTTGTAACAAAAACTCCCACATAATGTCAGACATAATCTTAAAAACCTACTTTGGGAATCTCTCCATAAACTTAATGAAGCAAGAAAATTTCTCATGGAACTATACTCTATCTCCTTCTCTTGTCATTATTGCTTCCTCAGGTTCTATATTATGAGGATCATTTCTTTCCATGTCCTCTGGTCATCCAATCAATGAGCATCGTCCTAAAGTAACAACTATAAAATTCCAAACACATGTCTCATGACACAACACACAACATTAAAACATTTAAAAAGAGGGATTCACATAGTCCATAACAAATCATTCCCACATACCCTGCCACACGGCCAAAACTGAGGTAATATAACTACCCTTATCCATTCTAATTCTAGGTTATGGTTAAAAAATGTAAAATAATTCTCATTATTCAAGTTTCTCATTAAAAATCCATTTTTAACATTTTGAATCATTTTTATTTTTGTTTTTATTTTTATTTGAATCCATATTAGGCACCATTTTATGTTTAATTAGACAAGGGAAAACATTTCAAGTTCAACAACATACCCAAAACCTTATTTTTCATGTGTTCATAAAATGATGCATGTCACATGATAATACTGAGTGCATAGAATGATACATGCACACAAAACTCTCAGTCCATACCAGTCCTTGAGTCAAATCTCATAAAAACTCACAAACAATAATCACTCCACACCACAAGTGCACCACCCAATGTAAAATAACATCACCTGTAACAACACACATCAATAACAAAAATCCCACATGGGTACTTGGGTTTCCCCCCATACATGGTTTAGATACACCCATGCATTAGATCATGACCAATACATGACTCTTCGTAGTATCTTATCTACCATTCCGAAATATTAAGTAAAAACAAAAAAAAGTATTGCACACCACTTTGTAACATCCTGATCTGAGTTCCACACACCAGTGCCTCGAGATGGTTGGTCACATGACCTCGAGCACCACTACCCGTATGTCAGAGGGTTCTGACTAGTAGAGAGGGTATGTTGTCAATCATGGAGTGACTATACCCTTTTTATTAGATTAATACAATAACCGAAATAAATAAACAATATCCAAAAGATATAACCATAACCATAATAATACCAATATCACATTATAACCAAAACAGGAATACAATATCCAAAATTAAAGCATTAAATGTATCATAATAGGTATGTGTCTAGTGCCAAATGTAAAACCCAAAATAAAGACACTGGAAACTCCCACTAGGGTCCTAATACCAAGTTTGGTTCCCTCATCCATACTCCATCCCAACTTACTCATCTAACATAGTGAATTTGAACTTATCTTGTCCTACAAACATGAAGTCTATTCAGGTACTGATCAAGAATCTTGAGTAGGGTGTTGAGTACAACTCATTAGACCACCACCAATGGCATCTAAAACAATATCTTTTCAATAAAAGTGTATTCATTTGTACAAATAATAAATTACAATGCATAAAGTAAACAGTTATCACATTTCATTATTCGTTATTTAACCACATAAACCTCTGGGTTCTTGAGGACACCCCTCAATATATTCTGTGTCCCATCCCAATGTCTAAACCATATAAAAAATTTATGGTTATCATTTATCAACTCATCTAAAATCATATAAAGGTTAATTGGAACCATAGTCCAAATCCAACTTGTGGGCATTGAAAGTTATTTCTAAACACCCCATGGGTATTTATATCCTTACTCCATGTCCCACACCTCAATGTCACATATGTATTTAGAGCCTTAGTCCATGTCCCTTACTTTCTATCTCATATGGGTATTTGGAGCATCATTACCTATCCCACACCTCATCTATCACATATGGGTGTTTGGAACATCAATCCATTTCACGCACCACTTTTATCTCATATGGGTATTTCGATCCTTAGTTCGTGTCCCACACACATAAATCAAATATATAACAATAGCACATATATCACAATATTTCATATAAAACATCATTCAAGTTTAATCAACATTATACCTTTTTATAAATATTTTAAATCATGGCATGACATTACAATTTATTACAACAACATGGTTCTTCAATTTAATCACAAGGAATAATATGATAAAATCATCATTAATCAATTCATCAACATTTAACCATATAACCCATTAATTAATTCACCAAATAATTAATCCAATTATAAAATCCCAATAACCCTTTAATTAATTCACCAATTAATTAATCCAATTCCATAATCCCAATATCCAATTAATTAATTCACCAATTGATTAATTCAATCCCACAATCCCATTTTCACAATAATTAATCCATTTTTGCAATTCCCAATTTCCTCATAATTCAACCCAATTCATTATCATGTAGAAATTAATTTAATTTAATTCCATATTCAATGAAATTGAACAATTACCCCAACCCATCATTTGACGAATTTTATAACCCCATTAACCAATCTATTTGACTACCCATTAATCAATTAATTAACCAAATTTAACTAATCAAATTAAATAATAAATTGATAAATTTTAAATAGAGATTCTCTAATTACATACACATAATTGAAATCAAGGCTTTTGGAATTGAATAATAGACCACCTACCTCAAGATCATTGATGAAACTTGCCAACAAAAATTCCCAACTGAAGTGGAACAACTAGGATAACAATTAGGAATGAGATATTGATCCAAAACGTAAATACAATATCAAAAGAATAAAGATTCAAAAAACATAGATCTAAATGCACCACCATAAGGATAACACTATCCCTTTTTAATCTAAGAAGAGATATCTGAGGAATATAAAACTAATTGGAAAGAAAACACATACCCAGAGAGGTGTAGATCTGAAAATATGGCCTTCAATTCATCAAGAACAATGTTTTAGATCCCTAGGTATTGGTTCTGAAGACTCAAAAAATGATAGGAATATGTTATGGTTTAACTGGGTCGAATTTGGTTTAAGTATGGGGGTTTGGTATTTTTAAGAAAAAATATATAATTAATTAAACTCGGGCACATGATTTCTTGGGTAGGGGTGTATGATTTTACAAACCATGTTCCTTAACTATGTGCCTCTTCTAGGGGTGCATGGTAATTCTTAAGAGTGTGTACATTTTCAAAAACTATCCATCTCCTATGTGAATCCAATTTTTTGGTTTCACATGATTTGTTGGGTTAGGTGCAAGGTTTGGGAAAATCGTGTGCCAACCATGCACTACCCCTCTTCCTTCAAATATTTTCCAATTTTACCCAAAAAACATCCCAAGGTGAATCTAAAAAAATATATACTCTATAAAATTAAAAATATTACCAATTATTGAGCTTGAGATGTCTCTATAAATGTTCAGGATCTTACACATTCCTGACTATCTATCAAGACTTCCACTCACCAGTATCAAGGATGATACGGAACTGAATAATTAAGATTATTTCCTTGATGAGACAATCATTAATGTGGATGTGAAGGAACAACCTTGGTTTTATAATATAGAAAACAATCATTCCATGAGGACCCTCCATCCACATTTCTTTTACAACAAAGGAATAAATTCTTATCTTCTACATCACACTCTTACAGGGATGAACCCCTACTTTTAAAACATTTTGGTAATGGTTTAATGCAATGATGAATTCTAGAGGATGAAATTCAAAGTGTTCTAGAGTTATAACATACATCACCGACTAGCATACATCATGGTTCTGAGCACACCATTTCAAAAATACTTAGAAGTGGACAATTTTGGACCACACTCCATCGATATAAAAGGATATTTGTATAAAGTGGTTATCAGTTCTAGTCTAAAGACACCATTGAAAAATTTAATAATATTCCCTAGTATCCCATCCTAGAAGTATAAATATTCTCTATTTGGGTAATTTATTTCATGGGACCATTTACCAATTCCCATGAAATTTTTTATACCTTGTTTCGGATTGAATATGTTTCAAATTTGGATGAAGCGGAAGCTACCACCCATAAAACATCCAAATTATTCATTATATTTCAAAATAAAAACATATTTTACCAATTTGGGTTTCCTTAATTACACATTGGTGATCATGGAATAAATTTCATTAATACTTCCATAAAAAGGATACATCAAAAGTATAGGGTTAAATATAATACTAGAACCCCTTACTTCCCACAAACTAGTGGAAAAGTGGATTTATCCAATTCAGAGATCAAACAAGGTAAATAAAGGATAGGGAGAAATAAGTAGGAATGATTCTTTTATTAAACTTGATGTTCCAATTTATCCATACCGCAAATCTTATAAAACACCCATAGGTACTACTCTTTTCTAAATTGTTTATGTAAAACCCTTTCATTTTCAAGTGGAATTTGAGCGCCGCTCTTACTAGGAAATCAAAAAGATAAACCTCGATACTCAAAAATCTGGTCAATATATATTGTTTCAAATGGATGAGATAGATGAAATCAGAAGAGACACTTATGAGAATGTAAAAAAATTTAAGAATAAATCAAAGCAGTGGCATTATCAGTACATTGTACGATGAATATTCATATCAGGGTACAAATTCAACTTGTTTGATTTTCATTTAAAATTTTTTCCCATAAAATTTAAATCCTGATTGTCGAGACCATTACAATTTATTAACTTTTTCCCTTATAGAACCAAATAAATTCAAATAGGTGAGGGACCACTCTTTAAGTTCAATGCTCAGCAGTTTAAAATCTTTCAATAACCATTTCAAGAAGGGTGTGTTATCTCTTTAAAATTCATTTAATTTGAGATTTGCCTATCTATAAATGTTAAATAAAGAACTAAAAGGGGTGGAACTTAGCTTAGGTTCATTGAATATAAATAGTTTTTATGAGATTAGGATGGTTTTGTAGCACTTGTTGTTGGATGGAAACTCATGGCCAAATGAGTTATGTAATAGAACTAACTCACGACATGTATGTCTTTCATGTCATGAGTTTTTTGGGGATAAAAGATATATTTTAATGAATAAATCACATTGTGAATAATTAATTATCAGCATGAATCTTCAAGGCCTCCTATTTAATCCATGAATCTAGGGTTCACGAGAAATTCTTGGTTCTCTCCACCCCTGCTACTTAAGCTTCTTCTCCCCTCCCCCATCAGTCACACCTCCACCTTCGACCTCCCCCTCCTCCTTTGTTCGTGAAAAAAATATCAATTTTTCTTCATCCCCTATTCCCCCTCTCTCTTTTCCTCTTCACCACGATGAATTGTATGAAGGGAGGTGACCTCTCGCCCTCCAAACACACAACCCAATGCCTCAAACACCCCATACCCAAGCACTTAATGCTTGATCCTTCATCACCACCAATAGACACAATACCAAAACCTTCCATACTAGGTTCTGCTTCTCATGATTATTCCCACCACTCATAGTATTCCTCACATCATTCCAAGGGTACTTCCCATTAGTTACATCTTTATCCATACCTTTTGTTATTGGACATCAATCCATATGTATTCTTAGACCCTCTTCAGGCTAATCCCATTCAAACCAAAAAAACTCACATCATTTCCATTCTTGAGATCTTGGATTCATTTGTGTAGGACATTCTTTATCTCTCCTTCATATTGGGAGGTAATCCATGGGAGATCACATTGTGTTTTTTTGAAGTTTTCTAAGGAATATAATCCCTATTTTTTTCTTATCTGGCCTATTATAACTTACATCTAAAACAAAATAAGGTGAACACTCTAAGGCACTGGATTTCCGACAACACTACAGGTGTGGCAACCCGCCTTTTTAATACATAACTTTTCATTACATTTTACATATAGAGGATCTTTAAAGTCTAGTGTCTTGGAAATCAGGAACAAAAATAACTTGAATACAATATAAAATACTATACTAAACCACTTTCAGGGATTCATCATAGGTTTATCATAAGTACAACTACTGCATCTCATATCCTGGAGACATACATCAAACGAAAGGGTGAGTAGAAGGCCCAGTAAGGGTAAAAAGGGAATCAGTTTACTTGTGTTAATAATAAGAACATGAATAACAACATAAAGACATGAGAAATATAAATATAGGCATATCATAATGAAAATAACTTATAACATAACTTGAATATGTGTCTTCAACATTTCATTTATACATTCATGAAAATATCACCAAGGTCCATCCCTAAGGTGTCATAAAAATTACCAAGGTTATTCCCCAAGGTATCGTGAAACGTATCATCTCTAGAGATTAATTCTTTACCTAATACATTGGAGCACTATCAGGGCGCAACCTTAATATGTATTTACTTTCATGTGATCCACATATATCATAATATAACATTTCATAAATAACCCATGTAGAATAAAAGAAATGGGTTTTATTTCAATATTGTGACATTTTAAGAGTTCTTAAAAAAATAAGATCATTATGTCCTTTATAACCCATGGAAAGGGAGTGAGGGTTATATGTATGTCAATTCCCGAATAAAATACATCATATTTATAAATTTATGAAAACCCAAAGAAACGAAATAGGTTTGGGTATTCACATAAATAAAACAAGAGAATTTATGGAGAGAAAGAGATAGAAATTTTGAGGTGGAATTTCTGCAACATAATGGCTATATAACATGGTTTTAGAAAACATTGATATGAGAGGATACAAGAGTAACCCACTCATAAATAACTTATAATAAAATATAAATAGATAATTAAAAAGAGATAATAACATGGTATAGAAATTTGAATGACATACCACATGAAAAGGAAACATGAAAGAAAAGAGAAGACGTGATTCCTTTTATGAAAAATTCGGCAGCCTAATTGCGTCACATAAAAATTCAGAAAACAAATTGATGAGAGAAGAACGGGTCTCTCAACAATTATACATGAAATTGAAATTAATTAGAAAATATATGAACATACCCTCAATAAAAAGAGAAGGAAACTAGAGGACACAACATAAAGGAATTCATGGCTTAAAAGAGAGGGGTGAAAGGATCCCTTACCTTGAAGAGTAACTTTGAAAGCGTAATGTTCGGGATCTTGGGAGGCTTGAGGGAACCTTGGGAGGACTCCCGGGTAGGTAAAGAGACCAGAACATCATTGATGAGGATTTGGAAATGAAATGAATGATGGAATGGATTGGTATTTATAGGAGAAGTGAGGGGACAAGTCATTAATGGCCAAGGGACACCTCATCGGTGGTATTGGAAAAACCATGGGCTTAACCATGATATTTTCCCATGATATTGGCCACTTGGGACACATCATACCTTATCTTACTATTCATAAGTCAACCATAATGATTTCATAATTATTACATCCTAAATGATGTCATTAAACACCCGAAACTAAAAACTGTATTTTCACTATTCAACGAAAATTCAACTTTTTTAGAAAAATCCCCCAAAATCATCATAACCTAATATCGATGCTCTGAATTCAAAGATGAACTCCATTTTATAAAAAATATTCTCAATATTTTTTATTTAATTTTTAAATAAAAACATTATTCACTGAAAATTCAACTATTTCAGAAAAATCCCAAAAATTCACCTTAACCAAATATCAATGCTCTGATTTCAAAAATAAACTCCATTTTATGAAAATAATTTTCTAAATTTTTTAATTTTAATTTTTAAATAAAAAACACTATTCACACGAAAAAACTAATACTTAACCAATAATTTCTGAAATAGTTATTTACACATTTTATTAAATCACATTACTTAATCAAGGTGCTTAAATTATATTAATACTTTCTTAAGTAAAGTTACTTAATACATTTGGTCACATTACTAATCATAAGCTTAAAATCACTATTCATAATTTACTATTTACCAAAAATTATGTTGATCTTGTTAGACTCAAAATTTCTTACTGATCACAACATATAAGACCTTTTTTTGAAAATCATTACACATTATTAATTATTTAAGGTTTACATAAATATTTTAAAATATCCTTTTTTTTATTCATTAATAATATATATCCTATATTTATCCGGACATTTGAAAATTCACAAACTTCATCATAAGAATAAATCACAATTTTATTTATTTCAAAGGATTACATAAAGCAGCTATGGTCTTGTTACATAGCCCCTTATCACACTACCATAGGACCTAACTGTAAGGTGTGCTAAGGTGATAGAATTAGGGGGTGGCTAGGCCAACATTTCCCAAGTGGTGATTTTTATCAGCTTGAACTTCTCACGAAGACGATTTTGTTCCAGCTTCACGCGATGAAGTTCGGATTGGGTTCGGTCCAGAGAAAAGATCAATGGTGCTACCTCCTTCCCAAGTTCCATTAGATGGGCATCGATTGGCCTGAGACTAGTGGATGGGGCCATCGAATCCTCTTTCTGTATTAACCAAGATCACTTGAATTTATAAACAACAAATGCAACATTTAGTTTCCAACAGTCATATTGACCAATGGTCATATAACAGTCGAAACCCAACAGTCTCATTTTAATTATACTCATTTCATTAAATTAAATAGTTTTGTTGAGTATAAAATAAAATAACACACAAAAATTAGGAAACAAAAATTATGAAAAAGTTTGGGTCTTTACATTATTCCCCCCTTAAGAAATTTTGTCCCCAAAATTTTTAACTCATACCATCAGAACTAAAAAGGTGTGGGTACTTTTGCCTCATAGACTCTTCTGGTTCCCACGTGGCTTCTTCATATTTGTGGTTCCTCCACAACACCTTAACAAGGTTGGTAGTTATGTTATGTAGAACCTTGTCTCTACGATCTAAGATCTCCACCGACTGCTCCACATAAGAGAGGTCATGTTCCAGTTGTAAGACCTCTAGGTTCAGTACATGTGAAGGGTCAGGTATTTACTTCCTCAAGAAGGATACATGGAATACATTATGAACTTGTGCTAGATTTGGAGGAAGTGCAAGCCGATAGGCCACTACTCCCATGCGATCAAGGATTTCATAGGGGCCAATGTACCTAGGGATAAGCTTCCCTTTCTTCCCAAACCTCATGACTCTCTTCCAAGGTGAAATTAGAAGAAAGACCTTGTCACTGACATCAAACTCCAAGTCCCATTGACGATTGTCAGGATAGCTCTATTGCTGACTCTAAGAAGCCTTAATGTGTTGTTGGATGAAATGGACTTTTTATGTCATCTCTTTCAAAAGATCAGGCCCATGAAGCTTTCTCTCACCAGCTTCATCCCAACAAGTAGGAGTTCTACATCGCTTCCCATGTAGTGCTTCATAGGGTGCCATTTGAATGATTGTGTGGAAGCTATTTTTGTAAGAGAACTCAACTAAAGGGAGATGATGATCCCATCCACCCTTAAATTCCATTGATCATGTTCTCATCATGTCCTCAAGTGTTTGAATAGTCCTTTCAGATTGGCCATCAGTTTGGGGGTTATAGGCTGTACTGAAATTCAATTCAGTGCCCAGAGCATGTTGAAGACTTCTCCAAAATTTTGATGCAAACCTTGGATCACGATCTAATATGATAGAAAGTGGAACTCCATGCAGCCTTACCACTTCCTTCATGCATATCCTGGCAAGTTGATCAGGGGAGAAATCTTCCCAGATAGAGATAAAATGAGCAGTCTTGGTGAGACGGTCCACAATAACCCATATCGCATTCTTTCTTTTTGAAGCTCTTAGGAGACCAGTGACGAAGTCCATAGTGATATTGTCCCACTTCCATGCTGGTATGGGTATTGGTTGCAATACCCCTTTAGGAAGTTGTCATTATGCCTTCACTTTCTGACATACCAGGCACCTTGGAGTGTAGTCAGAAATCTCCCTTTTAATATTATCCCACCAAAAATGATTACGAAGGTCCCTAAACATTTTTGTGCTTCTAGGATGTATATAGAAAGTAGAGCTATGAGAATCATCCATCAGATCCTTCTTTATTTCCGAAATAGATGGAACATATAGTCTTGTACGAAATTTCAGCACACCTTCTTGATCAATATTGAAATCGGGAAAATTCCCATCCTTTATAGCCTCAAAATTCTCTTATAACAATAGATCTTCATTCTGACCATTCTTGATCTTCTCTAGTAATGATGGTTGATAAATCATTTGGGTTAGGGTGGATGATGTCCCTTCCCTTATAATTCCTATGTCCATCTTCACTAGTCCATTGATCAAAGGTTCTTTTTGAATCCTCATCATGGAAAGAACAATTGGGTCTTTCCTACTTAATGCATCAGCAACTTTCTTTGCTCTTCCAGGATGATAATGAATTGAACAATCATAGTCCTTGAGAAGTTACAACCATCTCCTTTTTCTCATGTTCAATTACTTCTGTGTGAAAATATACTTCAAACTTTTATGGTCTGTGTATATATCATATTTCTCCCCATAAAGATAGTGCCTCCATATCCTCAGATCAAAAAACGACCGTAGCGAGCTCCAGATCATGTGTAGGACAATTCTAATCATGAGTCATTAACTGTCAATATGCATAAGCAATGACCTTTTCATTTTTCATGAGGACGCACCCAATCCTATTTAGAGATTCATCTCTAAAAATAACGAATCCTTATCCACTTGAGGGTAGAGTTAACATGGTTGCAGTAACCTATATCTTCTTCAGCTCTTGGAAACCTTCCTAGACTCCTTTGTCCAGATGAACTTGAACCCTTTTCGATTTAACTTGGTTAATGTATTAGAAAGTCATGAAAAGTTTTTCACGAACCTCTTATAATATCCTACTAATCCAAGAAAACTATGAATCTCAGTTATTTTTGTAGGTTGAGGCAACTCCTCTACAACTTTTGTCTTTGCAAGGTCAACTGTGATTCCTTCATTGGTTACATTGTGCTCTAGGAAAGCAACTTATTGTAACCAAAATTCACATTTACTAAACTTCACAAAAAGCCTCTCCTTCCATAGATTTTGTAAAATATCCCTTAGATGATCCTCATGCTCCTCGCAACTTTTGTAATATATCAGAATATCATCAATAAAAACTACCACAAAGTTATCAAGGTAGTCATTAAAGATTATATTCATCAAATCCATAAAAATAACAGGTGCATTAGTCATTCCTAAGGGCATACAAGAAACTCATAATTCCCATAACTTGATCCGAAGTCATTTTTTGGAATATCTTCTTTCTTCACCCTCAATTGATGATAACCAGATCCAATATCAATCTTAGATAATAATTGAGACCCATAAAGTTGGAAAAATAATTCATCAATTCTTGGAAGAGGGTATTTGTTCTTTACTGTGATCCCGTTCAGTTCTCTATAATCAACGCATAGCTGCATCGATCCATCCATCTTCTTTACAAAGAGAACAGGTGCTACCCAAGGAGACACACTCGGATGGATAAACCCCTTCTCCAAAAGATCTTGGAGTTGTTTCTTAAATTCTTCCAGCTCCACATTTTCCATCCTATATGGGGTCTTCGATATCAGATGAGATCTAGGTATGAGTTCAATTGAGAACCCTACCTCTTTTTCTGGGGGAGGTCCAAGAAACTCCTCAGTAAATATATCAACATATTCCAGGATGATGGGGATAGTTTCTATCCTTAAACTCTCATCTCCTTCTTCTTATTCTTCACTGATCAACTCTATAAAGAATCATATAGGGGGTTTCTCTAGACAAATATCAGGTTGAGATATCTCTCCTTTAAAGATAACTGTAGTTTTTCCATTTAACACTACTGATATTTCCTTGCTTCTACATTTGATTTAGCATTATACATTGAGAGTTAGTCCATCCCTAGTATAATGTCGAATTCCAAAATGGGAATGACTACTTGATTTGCGATAATATTTTGCTCACTGAAGTAAATACTAGAGTTTCTAAACACTGATGATGCTTGGATAATCCCCCCAGGAGTCTTGACTGATAACTCTTCTTTTAGAAAATCGGGGGATGATTCTAAATTCTTTTAAAACTTGGAGGAAATAAAATAATGCGTAGAACTATAATCAAACAAATTACATGATATCTTTGAGATAACAACAAGATTACCTGCTACCACATCATTCGGATCTTCAACTTTAGCTGTCATGATAGAAAAAGGGGGGCCTTGATCCCTTGGCCTTTGCTGAGGCTGATGGTGGTTCCCCTCCACTGCCCTCAAATTTGGACAGTTATTGGAAAAGTGCCCATGTTGTCCACACATGAAGCACTAGAAATCAGGTAGGGCCTGCACCATCTTCTCGTTGTCATTTGTGTTTGGAATCAGAGGTTTCACCTCACTACGACAATTACTCGCAATATGGCCATCTCCTCCACACTTGTAGCATCTCCTGCTCCTGAGCAGGCAGTTCCCCGAATGCTTCTGACCACATTTATTACACGTGGGAAGTTGAACTTGCTTTCCTCCTCTTCCCTAATCAAAATTCCTCCCTAATCTGGGCTCTATCGATCTCTTCTTCTCGTTTGATTTATGAGACCACTGTATCTCAACAAAATCTAGCTCAACTTTCATCACACTTTGTACAATCTCCTCATAACTATCATAGTCTCGGTTGGATAGATTCTTCTGCAAATGAGGTCTCATTCCATCGAAGAATCTATCAACCTTCCCATTTGGATCCATGACAAATATAGAGGTGTAAAGTAAAATCCTTGTGAAGATCATCTCGTAGCTTCCCACAGATTCATTCTCCTTCTGCTTCAGCTCGAGAAACTCCTTCTCCATTTTTGTTCTCATGGAATGAGGGAAATAATTACTGAAAAAGATCCCTCTAAACTCTTCCCACTCTATAGCTTCAACCTCTAATCATGGCCTTGTGTTTTGAATCAGTTCCTACCACTGGTCATCTTATCTCTCTAAGCGATAGACAGCCAGAATGACCTTCTCTTGCTCTGAACAACGTAGCACAGAAACGATCTTCTCTATAGAGATGATCCAATGTTCATAAATAAATGGGTCAGTCGATCCACTGAAGGTTGTTGGTCGTTGATGCATAAAGGACTCAACAGAATGTTGTTCCATTCATGGTGAGATCGGTCTCTCATCTTGATTCAAGTTATTTCCCATAAGTTGATTCTGTTGGTTCATCATTTGCATGAATGTTTCCATTCCGGCTTCCATCAGAGGTCTTTCAGTGCATGGTCCATTGCGGTCACCATTTTCACGATTCCTCCTATTGCCCGCCATTTTATAAAAGAATAAAATATTAGTGAGAAACGTATTTCATTTACGAATCTTTTAACTATAAATGATTCTATGTATTAAAACTTCTTTCTTAAACAATTAAATTTCTCTATAATTTTTTCATAATGATTCATAAAAAGCTTGAGATTAACCAAACATATCCCTCGGGAGTTTCGTAACCAAGAGTGAAGCAAGGCCCATTGTTGTGCACCAGTTCTCATTCGAGTCTAGCTCAAAGCGGTGTTTTTGAGTTTTACCCCTATGTACATTTGTGCTAGAGCCACCTCTACCTGCTCATATCCAGACAGGGATGCATTTGCTTAATGAACCACTTACTCACTACTCACCAAAATAACAGGAGGTTTTCCTACATTTAAACTTTTCTATAGGGTTCTTACTAAAGTTTTCATAGCCTAATATCCATAAATAACTAAACTATCCTTTGATACCAACTATGGAATCATGCCTTTTTAATACATAACTTTTCATTACATTTTACATACAGAGCATCTTTAAAGTCTAGGATCTGGGAAATCATGAACAAAAAAACTTGAATAAAACATAAAACATTCTTCTAAAACACTTGTAGTTCTTCATCATAGGTTCATCCTAATTACAACTACTGCATCTCATATCCTAAAAACATACATCAAATGAAAGGGTGAGAATAAGGCCTAGTAAGGGTAAACAAGGGAATCAGTTTACTTGTGTTAACAATAAGAACATGAATAACAACATAAAGACATGAGAAATGGAAGTATAGGCATATCATAATGAAAATAACTTGGAAAATAACTTGAATATGTGGCTTCAACATTTCATTTATACATTTATGAACATATCACCAAGGACCATCCCCAAGGTGTCATAAAAATTACCAAGGTTATTCACCAAGGTATCATGAAACTTGTCATCTCTAGAGATTAATTCTTTAACCAATGCATTGGAGCACTATCAGGGCGTACCATTAATATTTATTTACTTTCATGTGAGCCACATAGATAATAATCAAAAATTTCATAAATAATCCATGGAGAATAAAAGAAATGGGTTTCATTTCAAGATCGTTACATTTTTAAAGTTCTTTAAAAAAATATCATTATGTCCTTTATAACCCATGGAAAGGGGGTGAGGGTTATATGTATGTCAATTCCAGAATAAAATACATCATATTTATAAATTTATGAAAACCCAAAGGAATGAAATAGGTTTGGGTATTCGCATAAATAAAACAAGAGAATTTTTGGAGAGAAAGAGATAGAAATTTTGAGGATAAATTTCTGCAGCATTACGGCTATCTAACATGGCTTTAGAAAACATTGAAATGAGAGGATACAAGAGTAACCCATTCATAAATATCATATAATAAAATATAACTAAATAATAACATGGAGATAATAACATTGTATGAAAATTTTAATGAAATACCACATGAAAAGGAAACATGAAAGAAAAAAGAAGACGTGATTCCTTTTACGAAAAATTCGGCAGCCTAACGGCGTCACATAAAAATTCAGAAAACAAATTGATGAGAGCGGAAAGGGTCTCTCAATAGTTATACATGAAATGGAAATTAATTAGAACATATATTAACATTCCCTCAACAAAACTAGAAGTAACCTAGAAGAAACAACATAAAGGAAGTCATGCCTTAAAAGAGAGGGGTGAAAGGATCTGTTACCTTGAAGAGTAACTTCGAAAGCTTGATGTTCAGGACCTTGGGAGGCTTGAGGGAACCTTGGGAGGACTCCTTGGGAGGTAAGGATACCAGAAATTCATTGAGGAGGATTAGGAAATGAAATTAATGAGGGAATGGCTTGGTATTTATAGGATAAGTGAGGGTACAATTCATTAATGGCCAAAGGACACCTCATTAGTGGTATTGGCAAAACAATGGGCTAGCCCATGGTATTGGAAAAACCATGGGCTTGCCCATGGTATTTTCCCATGGTACTGGCCACTTGGGACACCTCATACCTTATCTTACTATTTATAAGTATATCAGAATGATTTCATAATTATTACATCCTTAATGATGTCATTAAACACCCAAAACTAAAAACTGTATTTTCACTATTCACCGAAAATTCAACTTTTTTAGAAAAATCTCCAAAAATCACCTTAACCTAATATTGATGCTTTGAATTCAAAAATGAACTCCATTTTATAAAAATAATTTTCTAAATATTTTTAATTTAATTTTTTAATAAAAACACTATTCACTGAAAATTCAACTCTTTTAGAAAAATCCCAAAAATTCACCTTAAAAAAATATTGATGCTCTAATTTTAAAAATGAACTCCATTTTATGAAAATAATTTTCTAAATATTTTTATTTTTATTTTTAAATAAAAAACATTATTCACTCGAAAAAACTAATACTTAACCAATAATTTCTTAAATAGTTATTTACCTATTTTATTGAATCGCATTACTTAATCAAGGTGGATAAATTATATTAATACTTTCTTAAGTGAGGTTACATAATCCATTTGGTCACATTACTAATCATAAGCATAAAATTACTATTCATAATTTACTATTCCCCAAAAAATTAATTTCATCTTAGTTGACTCTAAATTTCTTACTGATCACAACTATAGAAGACCTTTTTGGGAAAATCATTACACATTATTAATTATTTAAGGTTTACATAAATATTTTAAAATATCCTTTTTTTAATTCATTAATAATATGCATCCTATATTTATCCGGACATTTCAAAATTCACAAACTTCACCATAATAAGAAATCACAATTTTATTTATCTCAAAGGATTACACAAATCAGCTACGGTCTCGTTACATAGCCCCTTATCACACCATCATAGGACCTAAGTGTAAGGTGTGATAAGGTGATAGAATCAGGGGGTGGCTCGACCAACATTGCCCGAGTGGCGATTTCTATCAGCTTGAACTTCTCGTGAAGGCAATTCTGTTCCAGCTTCACACGATGAAGTTCTTATTGGGTTTGGTCCAGAGCAAAGCCCAATGGTGCTACCTCCTTCCCAAGTTCAGTCGTATGGGCTTAAATCGGCCTGAGACTACTGGATGGGGTCATAGAATCTTCTTTCTGTATTAACCAAGATCACTTGAATTTATAGACAACAAACGCAACATTTTGTTTCAAACGGTCATATTGACCAACGGTCATATTGACCAACGGTCATATTGACCAATGGTCATATAATAGTCGAAACCCAATGGTTTCATTTTAATTATACTCATTTGATTAAATGAAATAGTTTTGTTGAGTATAAAATAAAATAACACACAAAAATTAGGAAACTAAAATTATTAAAAAGTTTGGGTCATTACAACGGGTATCCAGGACCTTCACATCAAAAAAGAGCACCCAGTTAAGGGTTGCTGCTCTGCAAATAGTTCACAAGTCCTTAACACATACCAAGTTTCCCTGAGGATATTAACATGGGGTGGGCTGGTAAATCAAGGTACTACTTCTTACTTCTACCATGGGAGCCCCAATAGTGGACATAAAATTACATTTCACGCTATAGTATGAGGTACAAGTGAGGATTTTATGAGGAAATATGATGGGAGGGAACATTTTTATGCATCTGGATCATCATTGGAGCATAATTGACTCATCTTAGGCCCTTTATTAATTAGTTCTAATACATCTTGTCGATATTATATTGCTCCACAAGATTTGGTGCCTATAGAAGATCAGGATAAATTTAAATTGGGTAGTTTTGTATATTAAGTCTACAGATGAGTTGTATTCTCATGTTCCTCTAGACATATCCCATGCACCTCATCCTCTTACTACTTCCAGGACTGCTCTACCCCCCACCACTATCACACCTCCCATAGGGGTACTACCCCCTTTCCCATTTTGAGCCTACTCTACCCATTCCATTATATATATGGGAGGGAGTTTTCATCCATGACAATATTTTCCAATGTATTCTAGAGAACCAGAGGAATATTTTCCATCATTTCAACATTTCCTCCATTAAGTCTACCCAATTCTCTCTCACTTCCCCATCTCATCTAGTTAGAACACTTCCCACCCACACACATGATGCTTCCACAAAACCAGACTCTGGATCTATATCCATTCCATCCACCATATATCCCATTGTGATCTCTATTCTGATTTCACCAAATATTACTAACCCAATTACTCAAAAGTCTAACTTAGAATGCCTAGCATCACAGGGCAAGGGCCCTGCTCTTCCATCTACATCTGAGGTACCATTCATAGATCCAAATTCCAATCATATGACCACAATATAGATCAGATCATCCCCTCCACCAGTGGAGAATGACTATACATCCAACACCACGACACCTATTTTAATGATCGATCCATCTTATCCTACCACAATTTTCTAACAACGACATTGCAGGGAAGATGTGAAAACCGAGCTCTATGTAGGGAACCTAAAATGTTGATAGATAAGAGTTTGCCCACACTATTTATTCTTTACATAGTGTACCCCTCCCCAATTTTTCACTTATCAAATATATGTTACAATATTCATTATATTACCTATCCTAGATTTTATCTTTTCCATTTTATAATAGAAGGGAAATATTTGTTTCACTATAGTTGATTCTCTTTCACTGTATTAATTACTTGTATAGTAAGTTGTCATGTCTATATCATATGATTCTTTTGTCACCTGTGATGGACCTTCTAGGACACCATATTTACTTCCCCATGAGATATTTTATCATCCTCCACAATACAGGGACTACCCCTGGATCCCCAACCATGACCTGCATGTATACTCTAGCTACAGCATGAGAGGCATGGTAAGCCAATTTCTATAGTGGTGAACTCCACCAAGAAACCATTAGAGATCAAAGACACCACCTCCAGTTTCATCATGTGGCTGAGGATAGATGAGAAAATTGGATATTCTAATTAATCCTTGTCTATCCATCTGAATGATGATGTCATTGTTACTGCATTATGAGAGGAAACCAATATTTTGATATTTTGAGTCTTTTTTAATTTTGTATATGTATTTACTTTTCTTTTTTCAAGGTTTTTCTATTATACACTTAATTATTGTTCTTAGTTTGTGTTATTCTCCATGCATTTATATCTGAGTTGATTCCCATTCATGTTTATTGTGTTTCCCTAACCATTGTTTTTCTTACATATTGTCTATATCCCATGAACTAATTGTTTCTATATTGAAGGTATCTAACATGTTTTTAGGTGTCTATTTTCATATCAACATCCATCATTTTAACCCTTTTCATGACATTTATTACAGGGGAATCTCAAATCCATGCACTAATTTCATTACCTCCATTTAAAAAATTATTTTTTCTTTCATTTATATCTCTCCAACATTGCATTCCAAAATTGTATGGACACTATTTCATTTTAAGTGTGAGTGTGTCATTATTCAGTTATATTTCATATAAACATGAATTATTTACTATTCTCATTATTTTAAGAAACTTTTTTCATTATAATCATTCTTTAACTTTAAATCTCATTAAACCTGTGAAAATAAATGAAAATATTTCGATTGAAAATGTTAAAATCTATTATTTATTCCCATATAGATTTTTAGATGATTATTGAGTTGAGTAATTTTTTTTCATTACAAATTTTATAAATTTGTTTCTATTGAACTATTAATGGTTATAATAACTTTTTTTATTTCCCCTTTTATATGTATTCTCATTCCCATGAGTATTCTTGAACTAATTTTTCCCATTACTTTCTAAGAATATTTCTAAAGAGAAACTTGGGGCATGTAACCCTATAAAAACTATTATTAGAATTTTATTGATTCCATGACTAAAAAAATACACTTTTATAATGATTGTGGCCTTTTTTATTGATTGATCAAATTTTCCTTAAGACCCACCTATACGTTTTTTCTTCTTAAGCTCGTATAATCCATGAATGACCTTGTTAGTATTGACCCATATTATAAGACCACTTTATCCACTCATACCATTATCTTTAGTATTATTGCATGATTATCATATGAATAAGTGTGGGGGGAAATACATTACAGATGGAATCATGATGTTTTTTACTAAAAATATGTGTGGTGAATCTTCAAATGATTTTTGGGATGTGGCCCATGGTTCTTCTAATATACCATTCACGATTATCTTATTTCTAAAGAAACATGGATTTTTTAATAGGAAGGTAAAAAATAAACATTACTAGACCAATGAATCTCAAGACAGATCATATTTGGTTAGGTGGTGGGTGTGATTTATTTCCTAAACATGAATTCTAAAAAATGTCAAAGAAAAAGAAATAGGATACCTTTATTAAACTTTCATAGAATATACATGGATCATCCCTGAAGTTTGGGAATTGTGGGATTGATACTTTTCAGAATAGGTTTTTTATTGCGATATTTTTAATTATCATGCATTATACTTGAGATTTTACCCTCCATTTACCATTGTTTTTATCATCTTCCCACCTACCCTCAACCTCATATTCATTTGAACCTTTGTTCAGGCCTTCGTGATTAATTGTGAATTTTTATTTACAGAGTAGATATGTTAGAACCAATGAAATACTATGGTTAAGAGAACGTAATTGAGGTATAATCATAACTCATGTTTAATTTTTCCTTAAGTGATAAGAGAAAATTCATGGTGAGGTAAATTGAAACATGGGTATAGCTTCAAAGAAATAATTGAAAGATTGTAATTAAGAGAAGAAATTATTTTAATAAATAACATAAATATGAGGTAAGATTTATTTTTCCTGGAATGGGTTATTTTTGATAACTATTATTTCCTAATAACATATTATTTTATTTTATTGTTTCTAAATGCTTATTTCCTATTAAAAAATGTTTCCTTTATAATCCTTGTGGATATGATTTCTTCTTGAGGTTAATAAATTGTTCAATTGTGAGGGAATTTTATTGGATTATTTCATATATATATATATAGATATATATATATACATTTGATCCATTTATTTGATATTTATTCATGTTTTAAAAAATGATGATGTAGATTTTGACTGGTTTTTGCAGGAAATTGGAGTTGAATCTCTAAAGTAGGTGAAACTATAAATTGAAGAAATTGAAAACATTTCATATCATGAATTTGACTCACGATGTGTATTCAATATATATATTCCCCATAAAAAGATGAAATACAAGCCATGAAAACAGTAAAGGTCATGAATGTCTCAGATGGAGAAATTTTAGGATGTGAAATGTGTTCATGACATGAAAGCGTTGACCATTGTACCTTGGAAACCTTCCATAAATCCTCAAGATCATAAAATAAGTACAATATGTGAATCCTCTAGTTGAAGAAAATTTAGTATGTAAATTAAATTCTCATCATGAAAGTATCATGACCAGTGCTTCCAATAGATCCCATGAATTAAATGAGATATTAAAATACCAAAGACTTGGAATTCTTATTCAAAATGTAAATTGAAGACTTATGAAGGGAAAATTTCAAGAGAGATGAAGTTAATAAAGTCTCGCATTTTAATATCATTAAATATTGTGAGTTTATTGTCTTATTAATATTCTAGTTCCTCCTTATTTCATTATATTTTGTTTTGATCTATCTTTTATATTAATTTTAAACCTAGTTTTCCATTTTATTTATTCTAAATTTTCATAATTACTTTTCTATTACACTTCATTAAAAGAAATTATTGTTTTCTTGTTCACTGTTACGTATCTTTCTGTATTAAATACCAACTTTCATGTGATTCCTTTTTCTCCACTAAAATAAAGTACGTGATTAATATTTTTCTTCTTTAATTATATATTTATTTCTGATTATTCCAATCATACTTTTGTTTTAATTCATTTAATATAGTCACTTCCATGCATGAATAACCCACTTAGGGTTAAGGGTTGAGAGTAGGTGTAGAATAAACCCATTGAATTTTTAAATAAATACTTAGGTGACCATTTGGATATGATTTAGGTTAATAAATCATGTTTAACATATTATTTTTCATGACCATGTTTCAAGTAATTCCAATAGAGGGACCTTGAACTGATTGGAGTAAGGCAGGCTATGACCAACAGCCTGTATTTCCTTATTCCCATGAAGTTGAACTTTTTTCACCTATAATGACAACTAATTCTAAGAGAAAATAGTGATTTACACCCCAATATGATCAAACTAGTTGGACCAAATCCAATTGGTTACTTTTAAACTGCTTCTCAACCTAATCCATAGGATCATCTCAAGCTAGATTTAAGAATACCCTTTACATAGGCTCCAAGAAATTTATCATGACCCCTTGTTTATCAACTGATGTAAATTCAACCTTCTTAGTTTTGAAACCCATCATTTTAAAATTTCATAAGTAATCTACCTTAGGTTCCAATTTCAAGGTCACTATCTGTTTCTATCTCTTCCATGGGAGTTTGAACCAGAACATCCACTATTCTAAGTATCTTCATAGTAGTGCAAGTTGGGTTATATAACTTTCTAATATGATCATGATCATGCAGGGTCAAAAAATATTCCTGGGTAGGTCATATATATGTATACTCACTCTTATATATAGTCAAATATTTTTAGGTTTCTAATAGGGAGATGGTGATCAAGATGAACATTACTAGATCGAATATTGGAGCTATTGTAAGTGTCACTACCTTAAGATCTTCCATTTCTGAGTTTTTTTATATAATTTTTATATATATAACATTTTAATTCATGGAGATATATTGATTTTATTTTATATTATAGAATTTATTGATGTTTTTTCTTACATGTTCCTCAGATCATGAGAGTAATACCACTAATTTGTGTATTTTATACACTTAGTTCTATTTGTCGACCCATGGTTATAGGTTCTACCCAGTAAGGGACTATAGACATGGATTTCAATGCTCATGGTCATAAGTTATTTCCATTCCATTATTGTTCTCTTCCCATTCTAGAAACACCATTTCTACATATCTATATGGCCATGGGCCACATAGCCTATGGATATAGGCCATTCCCACATAGATGTACATCCATGAACGAGAAAACCCATGACTATAGAATACTTATATCCACTAAAAGTTTTTCTCTATAGAGATAGTATAACCTATGCCCATGGTTAAACTAACCATTGATTTATTTTTGTGGCTATAGTTCATTTTTCTTGGAGTGATACCAACCATCCTTATAGACCAAAAACAAAAAACTATTATGTATAAGAATATAGAATCAAATTAAGATCAGTTAATCTAAATTATTTTATTTCCCAAATATCTTTCTCTATTAAAAAACGTTCATTATAGTATAATCCATGTATCATTCCTAGGTATTTACCATACAATCAGCATCATCTCACTTAATATGTTCAATAATCATATGTTCCTTGTGTTGGATTATAGGGGGCCCTAAACTCATATGATTGGGCCAATCTCCCATTTGTAAATCATAGATAAGATCAAATAACAACATTTCACTACCAAACCTATGGAATCATCACCAATTCTTAACTCCAAAATTTATTCTAGATCTCATGAATAGCACTGATGCAACTCTTTCATAACCCATTCCAACCAATACCCCTCTTTAGCTAGAAATATTGACAAGTATGGCCCCTGAAGCCTACCTCCAATAGGTAATGGGTTTGAGATTAGCACTGAGTGTATAAATGATCATATAGGAGGAATTACACTCATAAATCCTATGAAAATTAAATAGAACCACCAATTAACTCCATATAATATAAATAAAATAAATTCCCATAATGAATGTAGGTTCTTATATAAAAAAATCCTTTAAAAGAAAATACCAAATGAAAATACTATAATAATGACTCTAACACTAATTATGAACTGCCAAAGATAGTAACATATATCCTGATCACCATATCCATCTTGAAACTATGTAAAACAAGATGTGTGTGTATGTCTGGGTGTGTGTAAAGAGGTTTAAATACATGTATACTCAGTAGGACCCTCCCAAAACTCTCTAGGAAAAATATTAAATAAGAATACTAAATCATTAATAAATAAATCAGTCAATCAACTAGTCACCTAAACCATGTCATCTACCACCCAACCTCACTATATAATTCTCTCTAAGTCTTCATACAAGATTTTAACATGATAATCAAAAGATAATAGATAGAAAAGTTCCCTTCACTAACTAATTTGTTTAATTATTCACCTGCATGCCTTAATGGATTATGTTATAGAACTCTCATCCATTCCATCTTAATATAACCACATATCATAGCCATATACAGCACACTATAGTCAAATCACTACCATATTCACATATCATATCATCATCCCAGCTATATATTTCATCTTTAGCACAAATCATAGCCTCATCAACCCATATCCACGTACCCATAGTGTCTTCATGGTAAGGTATATAATCATGAAAAATATCAGACCCATTCCCTTCTCCTTCAATGTACACCCCCAACATGAACCACACATCATCACAACATATTCATATCACTACCAAAACACAAAATATCAAAACCTTAGTCAATCACAACCTATTCTATGTCTATAAGAGATAAAAAGTATAGTGGAGTAGTCAAAAGTTCATATCACCTCCATCTTGGATGTTGGAGAAAAACTGAATCATAAAACCTCATATGGGTGTCATCCATGTTACTCATCTCGAGTGGTTTTCTATAATAAATAACATAAAATATAATTACGATAATAGATAATGAAAAAATATCCTTAAGGGTTAATAAATCAATGCCACAACAACTAAAAAATAACAAGGCAACCATATAGTGGCATCAAGAAATAAAAAATCTACATTCATATTTTCCCTTACCATTATTATTATTAAGTTATTTTTCCACTATCAAATATGTTTCAACAAACTAAAATTAATATAAATCATAGAATAATAATTCTCTAAAATAAAATAGTAATAATAATCCATAATTGTAAAATAAGAAGGTAAAATTAAATAGTGAAAAATTATATCACCACCGATTATGTTTCATTTAATTATGTTAAATTATTATCATCATTAGGAAAATATTAATTATATACCCAAAGAAAACCAAAGAATTAAAATTACAAATTACTTAGTAAATAAATATGAGGAGTTTATAATCTCCTACCTTAAATATAGATTTAAAAAATGAGGCATTAACATGATAAGAAAGTGATGATAAACCGCATCCAAACTCATAAGAACTCACCACAAGACCTACCCACATAAATACCCATAAAAATAAAAACAAAAATCAACCAAAAAATTCAATCCAAAACCATATCCTTTTATAGAAGAAAGAAACAGAAGTAATGGAAGTAAAGGGGATAAAGGACCACCTTATATTGAAAGGAATTGATCTCCTGAAGTTGAGTGCTAAGACCCACCAAAGGACAACCATAGATTTCTAAACTGAAACCACAAAGAACCTAGGGTTTGAATTAAGGAATAATAATTGAATATAAATTTAGTATGCTCTGGAATTCATATTAAAAATATAGAAACATAATATCATAGTGTGATGAGGGTCATCATGGTCAACAATGGTCTAAATAGAGAATAATGGAATGATCTCACCAATTATTGAGGGTTAAAACTATTTTAGAATAGTTATAAACAAGGAAGTTCACAGAATAGTGAGGACCACTATGCCTCATTGATCAAAGGCATGGTAATCATGAAGAAAACCTTTTCCTCCAGCTATAACCTTACCCTTCCCCCACCAAGGTAGAATCCTAATGCAATAAATGTAATCATGGTGTAACAATCTAGATGATATGATACCAAGATTTCATATCCAACCCTATATAGCGAAACATGGGACTATACACAAAAACTTGAGGCACCATATCACAATGAACAAACCTCAAACATCTATAGGCACCCCAAGATTTTACTTTTCAAACCCAGCATCGCAATACATCTCCTCACACCACAAATAACATAAAGAAAACATGAAAAACCCTAATTGTGCTCATAAAAAATTATGAAGATGAATGTATAGTAAATTATGGAAAATAATAAAAATGGGATCAAAATATTTTCAATGCAATGAATCATTTAAATTATATCATAAAAAATAATTAAATGATTAAATATATTATTTAATAATATTAATTGAATTAAAAAGGAAATAAAAAACATTTTTTGTGGTATACACAAAACATTTAAATACATTTTTATAATATTCTAAATATTTTCAAAAATAGATATATAACCTATAATACATATTTTAAATGACAAGTCATTACTTTTAATATATTTTATTTTCATATAAAGTAGTTTTTAAATTTAAATTAAAAATAATTTTTTCAGTATAACACTAAAATTATAAATTAACAAATCTCACAAATAATATAAGAAGCATGAAAAAAACACACAAAAAGAAGAAAAAATAAACACATAACATGCAGTTTTATAGAATATTCATTTACCAGCACATTTTGTGACTTCGGTATCACTAAAAAGAGTTGATGTTGTCGGTGATGATAAAATATGAGATCTTTTATCATTGTCAGATAAATCACAAATAAAAGATATTTTTATCTCTAAAGTTCTCACTGATAAAAGTCACTAGATAATGAAATGTGCAGCTACATGAACAACACACTACAATAGCCAGATTAATAAAATAAAATAAATTATAAATAAATTTACAATAGAATAAATTAAAATTACAATAAATTTACATTTCAATAAATTAAAATTATATTGATATGTATAATTTTTTACAAACATTAATAATATCTAACCCCATTCAGAAAAAATCCAATATATTGGAATCCAGGTGACACTATATTCTACTTCCCTTAGGATTCCCTTCCAATAGATTTATATAGCATTTCCAATTATCTTACACAACACCATCATCTAGAAAGATGCGTGTACCTATAATAAAAAAATAATTCCTATTTTAATATTAAAATAATAAAATAATAATTAAATAAATATGGTACAAAAATTCATAAATAAAAAATAAATAAAAAGGAAAAGTGATTGATAAAACATAAAACACTAACAAAAAGTATAACAGAATATATAAATAAAACATGTTAAAAAGTAAAACAACTCTCTTAGTGTATTTTCTATATTTTGAGTATATGATGGACTTTTAATTATATCAGTCACAATGCATATCTAATTAACGTGCAGTTAATAACAATTTACCAAAAATAGATAACTGGTCATATTTCTAAAGTATCAAGAAAAAATGTTCACATTTACTTATATTTAAGTATGTGACATGTGTTTTGAAATAAAAAGTCTATTTTAAATGAAAATTTTAACTTTACATTATATCATCCACATTGAGTGTTGGAGTGATGTGTGGTTAATTCCTACACACTAAAAATAAGTAATAAATATTTTTCCGAAATTATTAGTACAATATGTGGTTGTTTTATCAATTTTGATTTTATGACACGTGTTTCGATCTAAAATGACACTTTTAAACTAAAAACAAGCACTTTCAATAATATCAATCACGCCATATGTTTGATTGATGTGAGGTTAATTCCTACACATCATAAATGAAATTTTAATATTTTTCTTAAATTATAAAGCTAATATTAGTTTATTTAATATATTTTGAGTATGTGGTGTATGTTTTGAAGTAATATTTCACTTTTAAATGAAAACATGCACTTTCAGTTATAACAGCCACACCATGCATCAAACTGATGTGTGGTTAATTCTTACACATCAAAAATTAACTATTAATATTTTTCTAAATTATCACGATAGTAGAATAATTTTTCTCATTTTTTCATATGTGATGCATATTTTGATCTAAAATGTCACTTTTAAATGAAAACACATACTTTTACTCATAACGGCCACACCACATGTCATATTTATATGCAGTTTTTCAATAAATTAAAAAATGGATAAAACATATTTTTCCTACATTATCATGACAATTTTAGTGTGTTTTCTTTGTTTTTAATATATTCCATTCATATTGAACTAAAATTCCTATTTTAAATTGAAATCATGCAATATCAATTATACTAGTCACATCATGTGTCAGATTGGTGTGTAGTTAATTCTTACATATCATAGATGAATAACCAATCATTTTTATATAGTATCATAATAATTTGACATTGCTTTACCATTTTTGAGTATATGACATGCATTTTGTACTAAAATTCCACCTTTAAATTGAAAAGACGCACTTTTAGCTATAAAAGTCATATCATGTGTCGGATTAATGCTTATTCAATTACTAAATGTCATAAATTCATAACCAATAATTTTCCAAAATTATAATGAAAATTAATTTGTGTTTTATTAGTTTTGATTATGTGGTGCATGTTTTGAACTAAATTTTTTTAAAAAAAATTAAACATTCACATTCGATTATACAGGACACACCATATATTGGATTAACCTATAGTTAATTTCTAAAAGTCACAAATGAAAAACCAACCATTTTCATGTTGTATTATTACATGTTGATCATGTTTTCTAGGTTTTGATTAAGCGATGTGTGTTTTGAACTACATTTATTCTTTAAATGTAAACACATGAATTTAGTCATACCAAAAGCATATTTTGTTAAATTGATGGGTATTTAATTACTTCAAATCGTAAGTAAAATATCAATATATTTTCAAGTATCAAAAAAATCATAATGTTTTTTCTATATTTGGATTATGTGACACTTTTTTGAACTAAAATGTCATTATAAAACTGAAAACATGAACTTTCCACAATTTTAGCCACACTGTGTGTTAGATTGATCTGTGTTTAATTCATGCACATCATAAATAAAATTTCAATGTTTGTATAAAACTATTATGACAATTAGATCAAATTTTCTTGCTTTTTTGTATATAATTCATGTTTTGAACAAAAATATCACTTTTAAACTAAAAGTTTACACCTTTAGTAATAATGGTAACATCGTGTGTCATTCTAACATGTGCATAATTCCTACACATCACAAATGAATCAATGATATTATTCCTAAACTATCAAGATAAACCAAGAATTTTTTCTCAGTATTGAATATGTGATGTGTGTTTTGAACTAAAATGTATTTTTGGGTCAACTTCTACACCTTTTAATAAGTTACTTTTTTATTAATCATTCCATGTTATGAGATTAATTTCTAGGAATTATAATATATCTAAACCATATAAATTTAGTCCCAGTCATCCTCCTATCAATCAGGACCACTATAATATTTTTCGAAATAAATTCATTTTTAATCTTATCCATCTTAGTATACCCACATATCCATCATAAAATTATTATTTTCGGCATCCTTACTTTTTGGTTCAAGGTGTCCCATCAAAGGAAAATACTCTCTTACATATTTAATAGTTGTTCTAATAAAAGTCTTATAAACTTTCCCTTCAATTTTAGAGGAATTTTAAATTCACAAAGCACCCCAGAAGCCTTTCTCCATTTTAGAGATCACTTTTATTGATCCATTTTGAATCATATGAGATATATATATATATATTGATATCACTATTAAACGTTAAAAAATACCCAAGATATCGAAAAATATCATCTTTTCAAATAACTTGGGCACTCAATCTTACATATATAACTTTACTATACAATCCTTTTCTAAAACAACACTATATATTCTATATTATTCCTAATAAGATGAAAACCTTTAGATTATAAAGTCTCTCTCCATAAATCTATCTTAAAACGAAAAGAAAATAAACTAAATATGTAGTAGATAAATTAAATCCTCATGATCTCTATAAAATAATAAAATTAAAAATGTGATAGTAAATCACATCTTCATGATTTATGTAAATATTATGACACCACGTAAGTTTTCCACTCATTATGAAACAAATTTATTTCATAATTTAAATAATTTTATTATAAAAAAACTTGGATAACTATAAAAATATAGATAAATACTCATCTAATAGATATTTTAAATGAAATTTTAATTACAACTAGAAATAACTCTTCAGGGATACTAGTTTTTGGATTGAATATGATATTTTCATAAATATAAAAATAAATAACCACAATCAATGTCATTAATTTTTTTTGTATACAAAGAAAACATTGATAAAAATAAGTAATTTTTTTATATATGTTTTTATAGTGAACTCTTATTATATATACCCAAATACTTATCAAGTTTTATAAATCTATAGGCTTCTTGTGTGAATTAATCATCCCCATTCTATGGTTTTGATAAAAATTAATCACTTACCTTTCATAACAAAGTTCTCATTAAAATAAAATATAAAAAATATAATTTCATGTTTATTTATAAAACATCAAATTTAGTGTATTTAAAATTCATAAAGGACATATTGTGTGGTCAATTTATTGGATATCCATGGATTGGATCCAAAATATGTATATCATTGGAGTATTTAAATTCATAGCAATGATCATATAGTGATTCCAAAATATGGAATAAAAAATGAAAAAAATGAAAATATATTTTATAAAATTAGATTGTTTAGTTTTAACCCTGCATTATAGGTATTAAGAATACCTCCTCATCTATTATTTTATTATAGAACACAATAGACACTTGGTGTGGTATTGATAAAATTTTAATCTTCTGCCATTATTGTTTTTGTGTAAAAGTAACATTAGGACTAACGCATCTAAATTTTTCTTCTAAGGGGCATACCATTACATTTTTAAGATATATATTCTTGTAGAAAATATAAATTGTATTAAATTTTAATAAAAATAGTAAATAAATTATTTTCTAAATAGATTATAAAAATATAATTCATATATAGATTCACAATCGAGGCTCTGAGACATTCATGCTTGAGAATTTCATTTACATTCACTAGAAAAATAATGTAAGTAATGAACTCTCTATATATATTTTCTTAAAATTCAATATATGTTATATTTTTATCATGGAACGTTGTATCTACATGATCAGGGAACATTAATAAACGTTTCAGTGTAATTGGTTGGGTAAAGATACTATTAATATGTCCTTTTGATCTACAAGATTATCCTTTATATTTCCTTGAAACAAATTTACATTTCCCATTATGTTTTTCCTTATGTGATAATATACCAAAATTAAAATACTTTTTCAATAATTGTAAAAGTATTTATATATATAATTAATTATAAAGTACATATATCAATATCACCTTTTATGTTACAAGATTAAATAGTCATTCTATTAAAAGATCTAATAAAAAGTTAAACTATGTGAAAATTAGGATTGTTAGTGGGAATAGGTAGTTCAGTTCTCAAATCATGAGCTATGAGAATCTCTACTCTCACATGATCTTTTAGAATTTTTTTATTATTTAAAATATCAACTTGTATATTTTAAATTATTCCTATAGAAACAAGTTGATAATTTGGTGTTTATATATTTAAATCATAATGAATTTATCCCTATATAATTTTTGTACAAGAAATTTATTAGTAGTTTTTTTATTAAAACTTAGAAGAAACTATTATTATAAAATATATTACCAAGATATTGTAAGTTCTTCAAGGGTAATGGCTTTCCTCAAAGCTAGAGATAGATCTTCATGTTTCAATTGTGGATGTGTTGATTTTTATCAATGATCATTTCAATAAAACTATTTTATTGCACCAATATACCAACTAAATTTTCCAATTAGAACATATATTTGTGCCTATATGTTACTAAATTTATCATCTTTATCCCTTTATGTATTTTATTTCTTAAATTATGATCAGGGTTACACTTCGAAACCTACACCTCTAACATGGACATGCTACTCTAGCCACTTAAAAGCCACAAAAAGTAGTTGTTCAATGATTCTGATAGATTTTGATTATTATATATAAAAAAAATAAAAAAATATTAGAAAATGTAGTCATTATTATGTAATATTGTTTTAAAAAAGAAGAAAACTCTAAAATTCCAAACTTACACAAAATTCTCCTTAAATTCTATGTTTTTTAATATATTATTAATCCCTTTATATTTACACAAACCACCTTTAATATCATGTGACATGGAACACACATGGATTTAGATTCTAATTCCTCAATATGAATAGAAACAAAGGATCATAATCATGTTTTTTTCATATCACATAAAAAATTCTATAGAGTTAAAATAAATAAATAAAATTTATGTAACTAAATATTACCAAATCCTTGGAATATGGTAGTAGTGTATTTATTTTTCTACACACTGTTTATTTTCTAAAATCATTTTCTATTACATAAATTCACATTTCTAAATAAAATTGATTAATAAATGTAATTTCAAATAAAATAATACCAATTACCATGTACCAAAAATGCTTCCTCATCCTGAAAACCAATGAGAGAATCCCAATTTACATAGTTATTGATGTGTGTGTGTGTGTGTGGTCGGTGGGTGGGGTTTCACTTTCCCCTCAGTGTCACTAAGATGATGTTTCATAAGAAGTTTTTGAAATGATCTATCAGCCATTCTGCTGAACATCAGTATGAATTTAATCTAAAAGTATTAAAATATAAATGTACTCTATAAGTGACAATGAGGAGTAAATAAATGTTTAATTATTTTATTTTCTGGTAAAATAGAGAAAGTATATCATAATGTGTAGTTGTATGGATGACCCTAGTGTTAAGCACTCATGAAATCCTACATCAAACTTCGGTTAAAATCTGAGAAGAAGAGAATTTTCATGGTATTGTAGCAGTAATATTGCATTATTATTATGTGGGTACTATATTAAGTACTTCAGATAGGTATTATAGTAATGTTATTATATATCCAATTTGGTCTTTCGGACCATATATCTAGTCTATTCGGACACTATTCCTTCAGGAGATCCATTTATGCCTTTGGGCCTTCAGTCAAGCATGTACTAGAGTAGTTCGGTCGGAGTGTAGGATGTAGCAGTTTAAAGAGTCTAAATACAGGGACTCTAATGAAGGTAAAATCTTAGTTTCAATGGTCACTGTTATTAACAAACAATTATAAGGGGAACCCAATAAGTCATTGTAAGAAATTTTGGGGTTGTGGATGTGATAAGGTGGTGAGGATGGATGGAAGAATTATGGGACGGTTTGTTGAGGTTTGTTCTTATGTTATAAACATGTACTTCATTTGGACTTTGGCCCATGTTTTAAGGTATTTGTGCCTCTAGGACTCTAGGTCATGTTAGGTTTCCCACCCAACTTAATTAAAAATGCGTCTTATCCAAAATAAATAAAATATAAAGTCATTCAAGCTAATGTAAGTATCATAATATAACTCTAATTTTCTCCAAAATTGTCTACAATACAGGAAAAATATTTTTCCATGTATCTATATAAATTACCACATGAAATCGAGTATTGACTCCAATGTAACTAATTAAAATGTACATATTGGGTTCAATAGTTTAACTTCATTCATTCTATCCATTATTATATTTTTGAAATTTACTTCTCTCTTAAATAATTTTTTCTAGCACTATCTTGTAACACCACTCTTTTCTTTATTTAAGCATATGTTTTTCACCTTTCAAACTTTCTCAATTTCAATATCACTAATATGTTGTTTCTCAACATTGGTATCATCCACAAGTGGACAAACCATTATCTATAAAATTAGTTAATCATTTAATTTAGATTATTTAAATACCATAATGAAGGAATAATATAATGAGGAAACACATTTTATACAAAGAACTAATCCGATACATTTGACATGTTCAGTGAAGTCTTATATTTCAATAAATTTTGAAGGGATTTAAACCCTCTATCAAGTATGAAAATCCCCTCATTTTCCCCCTCATATAAAAAATATTTCATTTATACTAGTACCATAGAAAAATGATTTTGGTATACAAATTAAAGGACCAATATCAAAGAAATTTTCATTTCAACCTACAATTGTTTTAGTCAACAATTGAATAATTGAGAAATTTGTGTCTACTGGATCCAAGGCATAAAATACATGTACTTCCTTTTATTTCATTAAGAAATTTTCATCTTTATACCCTTCCTTACTTAAATTCACTTTCATGAATCCTAATTCATCAATTTTAGCTTCACTTTTTTTATTATCCCATTTCCATAAAAAATAGATATTATGAGTGTTATATAATCCAACTAAAATATTTTTTAGATGATAGTAAATTATTTTATATTCACATAAATTTGATTTCCGTAATTGGTATCAGATACATGCATTACTTCCATGAAATGAGTAACTCCACAATTTTTTATTGTACCACATTCATCTGTTCCTTTGTATATAATGGATAAAAATTAATTACATAACCATTATACGATAATATATGTACAATTGGTTCAAAAATTGAATTTGGATTTGTAGATAACTTATTAAAAATATAGTCTCATAACCATCCTATAAAAATGTTGATTAGGTGTATTCAATATCCATATTTCATCAAATGATGGATTTAAATACATAATAATTAAATTGTGAGATTCAACATATGGTTACATTTTGGAAGACCAATGGTATCCACATCAAAATTTTAATTGATATTGATTTAAATGGATTTCTCACTAATATATTATTCTAAATATAAACTTCTATCCAACTTCAATTTTTGATACACCCTTTCAAAATATCCACTAATCATTTAATGGGGTATATCCATTTGTAATATATAAGAACACATAGTCAACACTCCCTAACCAAGTAAAAAATTATATTAAAAATAACATTAGGAAGAAAATCCCCAATTCACATAATAAAACATCAATTTCGTTTTCCATAGTTAAAAACTATACTATGTATATAACTATATAGTATACACCTTTTAAATACAAGAAAGTCCTAGTAAGTATGTATTGCTCATTTTGAGGTAGAATGGAATATGAAACCACAAGCACAAAATATTACATCCAAACATGATAATCATGTGATTTTAAAACCTTTAACTTAAAATTAGTCATAGAAATTTTATTCTGGATATTTTATAAATACCCCTCATGACCCTTTACTGTCATGAACCAAGTCAGGTCTCCATCTAACCCGGATCCCAACCCGGTCTGTGATATGGCCCGAAGGGCATTCCCGATCCCCACAGGCTAGCACAAATGCCCGGGTACAACAAAAATATAACTTGGGAACGATTTATCCAAATAAATAAATATAAAACAAACAATAAGACAAATAAATTACAACTAAAATCAGACAGCCAAAGAGGCCCTTAAACCAAGTTCAGATTTAATGTTTACAAATTAAACTTAATACCCAAAAAAAGGCTACAACAAAGGAAAACCAAAACACCAACTCAAACCTCAATGCGACATGAGGTTCCTTTTTCCCAAGCCACCACCACCAACCTGCTTGAGAAAAATAATAAAGTTCGGACCATCATTGCTAATCCCAATGCTTCGACCTGGAATGAAAAAGAAATAGGATCTATATACACCCAAAGGTGTATGTAGGGTGTGAGCTAAAATCCTAGTAGGATTTCACCGAGAAAAAGGTTCCACGCATAATTATTAAATGACAAATAAATTTTAAATTTTAATTAAATAAAAGAACTAAATTCTTGAACATTTTTAGAGAAAACAGGTTTAAAGAAAACAGTTTCAAAAGAAACAACTTAAATTAAAACACACTCACACACTTACTTAAAATAACCAAAGTGTCACACTGATTAGCATAAAGTAACCAAGGAGCACCAAATAAGGGAGAGGACTTATGGGTGTTACCTTTATTGGGTCCCTAGATCTTCGTGTCTCGGTGAAATGTGGCTTAAAAACCATGACCCTCGGAAAATGTGGCTTAGAAACCACAAACCTCAAGAAATGTGGCTTAGAAACCACGACCCTCAATCATTCATATGTTTAATTAGTGTTTCAGTTGTCAAAACTACTAAGAGAAACAGAGCCCAATCCACCCCCAGATCACTGACCCACTAGTCCAGTCCACCCTCCTGGCTACCCGGGATTCCTGCTTTGTGCTCAAACAAATTTCTAGTTCATGTCACATGTCATATTTATGCACCCAAATAAAAAAGACTCCACACATTCAAAAAAACACTTCTCTTGCTCAAAAATACCATTTTGAAATAATTTTCACCCTAAAAATATTTCAAAACTAAATATGAACTACTTACACAACCAATTAAAATTACTATGTGGTCAAAGAAAACACTTTCATAGTCAAAAAACCATTAAACGAATTTATTAAAAAAATTCAACATACGTCGCATGTCTTTAAACACTATAAATCCACATGAATTCTCATTTAAGATAGAATGCATACACATGCTACACCAAAACACCAATTTCACCCTTTGAACCCACAAATTCTCTAACAATAATAATAATAATAATAATAATATGCACACCAATAATCTTTACACAACTCAATTAAAACAATTTTGCATCCTTAATAACTAATTAATAAAACATTTAAGATTTTAATAAATAAATTTTGAAGAGCATAACAGGACTTTACACACCAAAACAACCCAACCCTCTTTCATAACCAAACACGCAAAACTCCACATATAGAGATCAATCTACACTACTTAAAACAATTAAAAAACCGTTTGAGTAGTTTAAAACAATCTTTAATAAACGATGCAATAAAGATTTCACTAAAGATACAACTGGTTTCACTTAAAATGCCACTTTAGAACCAAAAAACAGCATAATCTTATCAAAACATGATTTTCACCACCAATATCATTAAATTAAACATTTTAAAATTTATAAAAAAACAAACCAATAAATCACCACATGGACTTACGTCAAAAACACACCCAAACCCCCTTTTTATAATCAAACATGCACTAACACCATACTAAAATATAATCTTCATCCATTGCATGATCTAATAATCCAAGTTCACAATTTATAAAATGCTAAGAACTAGATAGACATGGATTCTCATAGAAAATCAAATTTATATTGCATAAAAACGTTACTAATAAACCAATGCATATGAGATCTCAATAAAATAAAATAAAAACAATTTTGCACCATGAAAAATAATTAAATAATACACTAAATTAATTAAACACACAAACAAATTTGTCAAACAATAATTATAAGCAGAACCACATACATCTATGTAGACCAACTTTACAAATTTCTTGCGCAAAATCCATTGTACACCAACCACAACATGAGGGATCTAAAGAGAAACCTAATCAGCAACATCGAACCCAATGGGTTAAGATTTTACCCAAAAAAAATGTAACCCTACCCACTAGAGAAACCAAATACCCAAAAAACACAAGTAAAACCATAGATCGACGAAGGGGAGGCTTACGAGGAGGGGCAGCCGCTGATGGGAGGAGGTGTAGCCAACCGATGGGGGTCGCCAGAGGAGAACTGCACCAGAAGTGGATTTGTCGGTTGGGGGATAGATTTGGTCAGTGGGTCACACCAGGGAATGTCTAGCGCCAGTTTGGAGGAGGGAGGTCGGTCGGGGAGGCACCGATAGGGCAGAGGGAGGCCGGCCAGGAAGGGTTTGCTATAAGGAGGAGGGGGTGTGTGTAGGGGGAAACCCGATCAGGGTGGGCCGCAATGGAAAAATTTAAGGGAAGTAGAAATGGACGCAACTAGTATGGGAGGTGCTAGGTGAGCCAGAGGGGAGAGGTGTTGGTCATCCAAAAGGAAGTGCAGCGACTAAAGGTTTGGAGGGAGGATGAGGAAGGGTGGTGTCTAGGGTTTGGTGGGGCTGGTGCAGCGTGATGAACCGAGGGAGGGAAGGAAAACTGATGAGAGAGAGGGGAGAGAAATAGAGAGGGATATTAAAAAAATAGAGGAAAAGAAAATAGAAATAAAATAAACAATATAAATAAAATAAAAGGACAATAAAAATAAAATGAAACCCAAAAAAAGGGACTTAAGACATTCTAAAAAAATACAAATAATAATCAGTTAATAATTTTTATAATTATAACATTAATTTAACATTCAAAAAGAAATTAAAATATTAATTGAAATAATAATAATAATAATAATACAAATAATAAAACTAAAATAATAAAACTAGTCTCAAAACAAATGCATTAATTATTGAGTCTGGGCACCGCGCAAAGACGCATGCATGCTCACGGTGTAGTCACATGCCCAAAAAATGACAGGTTTGGTAATAAAACATTCTATAATTAAGGATAGCCACTACACACGATTGCGCGTACAGTCGTGCGCCCATGTATGACACCAAATTTCCTTTAAATTAAAATTATCTCAACCTGCGGCTCAAAAGTGAAACCCAAAATAATTAAAATAAAATAAAGTGATAGGTTGGGGTGTGATAATTGTCCCCCCCATGACACTTTCATCCTCTAGAAAGTCATAAAACACTTGACTAAGCCAAGATTCCATACAATACCCTGAAGAAACTTTAAAAAAACCTCAATCACCTGAATACCGGGTATTCAAAACACTCATGACCTGAAACTTCAAAAATCTCAAAATGAGAATCACGAAGCAAAATAAACAACAACAAGGAATTCACCTTCAAATAGAACAAAAACATTGAACACCCCAACCCCTAACTTAGGGATAAATAGGGATTCTTGAGATCTCCAAGAACACTCGTCAAGTGACCAATTACTCGAGCTAACCAATTACCTTGGTCAAGGTAGGGCGGAGAAAAAGTAAGGGGTTTCCTCGCCAAGTGCACTTTGAAAACAGAGTTTTTCCACAAATTATCCTAATGGTGGTCTTCCCACTATATTAGGATTCTTTCGAAACATTAGTTCTCCAAACCAAGATGACCCACAAAAACATAAAAGCCTCTAACACTAGATTAACCATCCAAGATCCTTAAGTTTAACCATCCAACATAAGAGAAGACACCGGCGAGACCCAGAATGGGTCTCCCCCCATTTTAGAATCTTTATAAACCCACGAGACCCGTGTGGGTATTCCTAATTTGAATTGAGTGATATGGATTGAAATATTTAACACAAACCCACCAGCACAGGCCGACCTGCACGGATGATTCCTACAGTGGACAAAACTCTACCACATTAGATTGATTTGATAGAAGAAACCCCTAACCTAGAGGAAAACTAGAAAGGCACACGTCAATTCCACAAGACATGAGTATCACCAAAATGAGTATAATTTTGATCCATAACCGACAAAAAGAAGGTTCACAGAGCATATCCTCTTTCTTTAAAAGAATACGTGTTCTCTAAACCTCTTTAAGGTCCAAGAGGGACTCTCGCAAATGAATACCGCAACAAAGAGACAAGGCCTTTAGGGCCTTCACAACAAATATGAAGACTTTCGAGACAATACCTCAATAACGAACTTAATTCATCTCTATTCTAACACAATAAACCTAGGTCAGACCAAACTCATCCCACGTTCGATTAGTTTTTGACTGCACGCAAGCTTCACCCCGAGGTCTGTGGCTAGGGCCCTGATGTCTGAAGCATCTACCAGCTCACAGTCATAAGCTGACCACCTATGACTGGAACATCCTCTTCTAGAAATGAAACCTCCATACTTCTCCTTGTGCCCCAAGCGGACACTTCATCAACTTACCAACTTCGAATTGCGTAAAACAACTTTGAGTGCTAGAATGACCACACTAGAGATAGGAAATTGAGTGGTATTTCAAACACACGATGCAAACTGACAGAAGGGGAACTCCAAGAATAGGTCCATTTGTTTCACACTCCTTATCGGATGAGGAACCTTCACTTACCACAATATGAACAATACCAACAACTATTACAAGATTTAAACCGATTGTTCCACACAACCTCTGGGGAACATGAAACTAGATCATCATAAAGATCAACATACCTCTTTCACCACCTACTAATTGGTCAAGCCTTTATGAGATCCACCATTTTCTCTCGCCTTCATTTCCTTAGGTATGGCCACAGGATGAATTTAGTCTTAAGGATCGCTCAAGACATCCTTACTCGCAACAATGGTTTAGTCCCGCTCTACCAGATGTACTCAAGACAACTTATACCCAGACAAATTTTGGAGTTCCTCTAAAAATGGAGACCCATCCAACTTTTCCAAAGCACTCAATGATATTAAACCAACCTCGATGTCTACAAATAGTAGACACAACTGAGAAGAACCCAACTCTTCCACTCCAAGAACTGAGAGACCTACTAGAAACCAATGAGACCTTTCCACATGGAATATCCCAAAGAATAAACACAAAAAAACCTTCCAAAAATCCAAACACATCACAAAAAAAACATCCACACCTTAGACACAATTCCAGTAATTCCAATTTAAAACATCTATTCATTCTTAAAGGAAAACACTCTCTTGAAAAACCAAACACTGTACAACAATCCCAAAATCTCTTTTGAAAATTTGTCTTTAATCTGAACTCAAAAATATTTTCCAATTTCCAAAACCATTTAAGAACAAAAACCCATTTTATAGAAAACCCCACTTTTTAGAAAATAAGAAGCAGCTTTAAAAATGAATCACTCACCATTGATATTCCTAGATTCCTCGCAGATATGCATTTCTGTACCACTCATGCACCCATCCACACGATCCACCAACTTTCCGTTAATCACGTCCAAATTCACACGCGAGCACCCATAAAAATACCACTGTACCAAAACAAGGCTCTTTTGCTTTCAAAATATGACATTCCCAATAT
This sequence comes from Viscum album, assembly GCA_963277665.1. NCBI lineage: Eukaryota > Viridiplantae > Streptophyta > Magnoliopsida > Santalales > Viscaceae > Viscum > Viscum album. Next base: position 855,250,089 of record OY728160.1, read on the forward strand.
TACAAAAATAACCCCCTTTTTTTTAAAACCCATTTCAAAGATTCAAGATAAATTTTAAAAATGATTCCCATATCCAAAATAACTCATTTAAATTTCAAATAAATTAATACATACTTTTATAAATCTGATTTCAAAAAATAAATCACCAAATTCCAAAAACAAGGTCCAAGAAAAACTCACCCAAAAATCATGTCAAACTCGCAGCAAGAGAAAAATAAGAGCAACACCAAGGTTCGTTTTCTTTTAAAAACACTTCCGTGCCAACCCAAAACTGAAGCAAGAAATCACAAACATTAAATCACCGGGATGGAATAATAGTGTTTATATCTAACCTGGCTACATGGTTTAGCAGACAATGCCCTAGGCAATCACCAACTACTAGGAGTGTTGAACCATACTCTCGGGCATCACATGGGTTGCTACACCATGTGAGACCACGCGCAGTATCAGTTTACTCCTTCTTTCATCCATTATCCACAAAAACCAAATCCAAAAACATAAATCTCAAACTATCCCTGGTTAATCAACGATCTGAATGAGCAATAGTTCGCGATACTCTTCCCACACCTACCACTCTTTACCCAAAAATTTTATCTCTGATCTACCTAACACCCCAAATAACAAGAACAAAACCCATCTAATACCATTTTTTCACGCACCAAGTTGGGTCTCCATCTAACCCAGCACCCAACCTAGTTCGCAACATGGAACAAAGGGCATTCCCAATCCCCACGGGCTGGCACAAGTGCCCAGGTAAAAAAATATATATATAACTTGGGAAATATTTACCCGAATAAATAAATATAAAACAAACAATAAGAAAAATAAATTAAAAATAAAATCAGACAACCAAACAAGCCCTTAATCCACGTTCAAATTTTAATTTTAGAATATAAACTAAAAATACAAAAAGGGACTACAATAAAGAAAAACAAAACTCGAACTCAAACCTCTGTGCAACATGAGGAGCCACGTCCCCAAGCCACCACCACAAACCTGTATGAGAAAACTAATACAACTCGGACCATCATCGCTAAGCTCAATGCTTCGACCAAGAATGCAAACGAAACAGGATCTACATACACCCAATAGTGTATGTAGGGTGTGATTTAAAATCCTAGTAGGATTTCACTGATAAAAAGGTTCCACGCCTAATTATTAAATGAAAAATACATTTTCAATTTTAAATAGAGAAAAGAAATAAATTCATGAATTTTTTTTGAGAAAAAATATTTAAAGAAAACAATTTCAAAAGGAAGAACTTAAATTAAAACACACACACACATACTTTTAAAATAACCAAAGTGTCACACCGATGAGCGTAATGCAACCAAGGAGCACCAAATATGGGAGAGGCCTTGTGGGTGTTAGCTAGATTGGGTCCCTATATATTCATGTCTTGGTGAAACGTGGCTTAGAAACCATGAACCTTAGAAAATGTGGCTTAGAAACCATGACCCTCAGAAAATGTGTCTTGGAAACCATGACCATCTGTCATTCATATGTTTAGTTAGTGTTGCATTTATCGGTCTTGCTAAGCGAAACAAGGCCAAAACCACCCTCGGATCACTATCCCTCTAGTCTAGTCCACCCTCCTAGCTACCCGGGCTTCCCGCTTTGTGCTCAAACAAATTTCAAGTTCATGTGACATGTCATATTTAGGAACCCAAATAAACAAGACACTACACATGCCAAAAATCCCTACTCTTGCTCAGAAATACCCTTTTAAAAGAAGACACACACTAAAAATATTTCAAAACTAAACCTTCACTACTTACATGACCAATTAAAATTACTATGTGGTCAAAGAAAACACTTTCATAGTCAAACAAACCATTAAAATAATTTATTAAACAATTTCAACATACGTCGCATGTCTTTAAACACCAAAAATCCACCTTAATGCTCATTTATGATAGAACGCATATAGATGCTACACCAAAACACCAATTTCACCCTTTCCACCCACAAATTCTCTAATAATAATAATAATAATAATAATAATAATAATAATATGAATGCCAATAATCTTCACATAACTCAATTAAAAAAAATTGCATCCTTAATAACTATTTAATAAAACATTTAAGATTTTAATAAACAAATTTTAAAGAGAATAACATGAATTTACACACCAAAACAACTCAACCCTCTTTCATAACCAAACATTCACAATGCCACATCCAAATCTCAATCTACACCACTTATACTAATTAAAGAAATCATTTGAGTAGTTTAAAACAAACATTAACAAACGACACAATAAATTTTTCACTGAAGATACATCTGGTTTCTTTTAAAATGCCACTTTAGAACCAAAAACACAACATAATCTTATCAAAACATGATTTTCACCACCAATATCGATTAATTAAACATTTTACAATTTATAAAAAATAGACCAATAAAGAACCACATGGACTTACGTCAAAAACAAATTCAAACCACCTTTTTAGAATCAAACACACACTTACACCATACTAAAATATAATATGCATCCATTTTATGATCTAATAAGCCATGTGAAAAATTTATAAAACATTAATAACCCGCCTGACATGGGTTCTCACAAAAAATCACATTTATATCCCGTAAACTCATTACTAATAAACCAATGGATATGAGATCTCAATAAAATAAAATAAAAACAATTTATCACCATGAAAACTAATTAAATAATATTCTAAATTAATTAAACATGCAAATAAATTCATCAAACAATAATTATAAGTGGAACCAGCTACCTCGATTTAGAAAAACTTCGCAAATTTGATGCACAAAAACCACCGCACATCAACCACACCACGAGGGACCTAAAGCGAAACCTAATCAGAAACATTGAACCCAACGGGTCAAGATTTTACCAAAAAAATGCAAACCTACCCACTAGAGAAACCAAATACCCAAAAAAACACAATTAAAAACACAGATTGGTGGAGGGGAGGCTTACCCGGAGGGGCAGCCGCTGATGGGAGGAAGTGCATCCAACCGGTGGGGGTCGCCGGAGGAGAACCGCACCGGAAGTGGATTCACTGGTAAGGGGATAGGGTTGGTAAGTGGGTCACATATGGGAATGTTGGGTGTCGGCTTAGTTTAGAGTGGCCAGTAGGGGAGGTGCTGATAGGGCAGAGGGAGGTCGTCTGGGAAGGGTTTTCCGGAAGAAGGTGGGGGTGTGCATAGGGGGAAACCCTAGTAGGGTGGGCTGTGATAGAATAAGGGAAGGGAAGAAGTGTTGGACGCATCTTGTAGGGGAGGCACGAGGTGATATGGAGGGGAGAGGCATTGGTCAGCCGAAAGGAAGTGCGGCGGCAGGAGGTTCAGCACGGGGGATGTGGAAGGGTGGAGGCTAGGGTTAGGCGGGGTTGGTGCAACGCGATGAACCGATGGGGGGGGAAGGAAAACAAATGAGAGATAGGGGAGAACAATAGGGAGGGAGATTAAAAAAATAAAGAGAGGAAAATAAAATAAAATAAAATAAATAAAATAAATAAAATATAAATAAAATGAAACCCAAAAAAGGGACTTAACCCATTCTAAAAAATAATAATACAAATAATAATCAGTTAATAACTATTATAATTATAACAATAATTTAACATTCACAAAGAAATTAAAATATTAACTGAAATAAAAATAATAATAATACAAATAATGAAACAAAAATTATAAAACAAGTCGCAAAACAAATTCATTATTTATAGAGTCTGGACACCATGCATAGATGCATGCATGGTTGCAGTATAGTCATGCACCCGAAAAATGACACATTTAATAACAAAACATACTCTAATTAAGGACTTCCACTGACCTAAACCATTGTTGAATCCGGTAAAAGTTTAATATTTATATTCCTACTAACTACTGTATATGTGGAAAGTAGGGTCGAACCCATAGGGAAGGCTATTTTGGCTACTATTCTCTAAAAAACTAACAAAAGATCCCACTGTTGTCTGCAGTGAGGTTGAATTTCTAATCTTCCAATAATTTTTATATTTTTATAAGGCACAAATGAAACAACGCATTTTTTAAGAATTTTTTTTGTTCTAAACTGTATCAAAAAAACGATCAAACTAAAAATAGTGAGAAATAGAGAACTACTATACTAAAGAGTGAACAATCTAAAGAAATACGTCTGGGGTAAACATCAACTCTACTGGTTTTGAAAACATAACTTCTCACAATTGTAATTACAATTAGAACCACTAAGAAGGAGTGATTATTTCCCTCACCAGGAGATAAATAACTCAATTTGTCCAGTTTCAGAGTTCACCACCCTTAGATTGATCTACTTGGATATTCTGGTTTGAAGAGATCACAGAATAAAGTTGTTGTTTGTTCTGTAGTCTTTAAGTTCAGTTCAAATGATTAAGAAAATTAATCCACATTTAAACTCATCGTATGAATATAGAGTTACAAAATTAAGTGTAGGTGGTACCTTGAAATTTAATGTAAACAGACTGATCTCGCCAATAAATCTTGATCACATTAAAAAAAATAGTGAGAAGAGATAAAGACAATAACCAGTAGATTCAATGTCTACCCCAAACTATAAGTATTTATCCTAACATTGCTTCCATTACATATTCTAAAAACATATAATTACATAGGAAGATAATTAAAATAGAACATATGAAGAAAACTCCCTCTTCTTGCATGGATTACTACTCCTGGCCCTCGGGTCTCCAAGAAATTGTTCTCCGAGAGTTGCTCCAGAATTCTTCTATGCTCTGCTTCGATGTGTTTTTTCCTGAGTGAATGAGCTTCGGCTCTGCTCTCCAGTGGTGTGTTTATTGAATGAATTAGCCTCCTCAAAATTCTGATGCTTTCTCTGCTTTATATCCCCAGTCATCTGCTGCTTGTCACTGACCAAATTCAACCATCTTTAAAAATCCCTCAGTTGTGGACTGCACACGTGCGCTTCTTTCACGACTGGCACGTCACGCAAGAAATCCCCTCTTAACTAACTCCCGGTGGGTTATTTAGATGAATCTGGATGGGAACTCACTTCTCGTATGAACCTGCAATGTTAAAACAAAAAATAAATAAATGAATACACAAAGAAAGAAAAGTAGTGTTCTTTTTAATTTAAAGTTAATTACTTATTAAAAGTTAACTAACCGACAAATAATAATAAAAACTTAATTGCTAAATATTATTAAATATTATTATTATGATTATTAATTTATTATAAAATATAAAATTATTAAGTATTTAATTTATTATTAATACTTAAGTTACTAGTTTAAGTATTATTAATAATTAGATAGTATAACCTAATTAGATTCTTAAATCAATTACTTTATTAATTTAATTATTATATTTATTCAAAATTCAATAAATTTATTTTATTTATCAATTAATTTAAATTATGAATTATTATTGTTTAAAATATAATTTAATAAATTCTTATAAGTTAACTTAAATCTAATTTTATAACTTATCTAGTTATTAATAATATAAAAGTTACATATGAAAATTATTAAGTTTTATATTATATTTTTTTGATTAATTTATTAATAATTATTAATATTATTATTTTCTTTATATTTTATTTTAATTTAGTTATTATATATTTTTTAACTTCATTTTATTCCCCCCGTGTCTTCTTCTCTGTCGCGCCACAGGAGATAGGAGGGTTTGTGATTCTGGTTTTCTTTACGAAGAGGACCTGCGGCGGCCCTGAATCTTCCTTGGCTTCCTTCAGACAGTGGCATCACACCAGCTCAGAAAGCCTCCTCCTGCTACTACTTCACCATCACGGTGGCTCGAGGTAATCTCCTACAGCGACGACAACCTCCTTGGGTAGCAGCGTGGCTCCGGCTTTGAAGCGCAAACTTCAACGGTGGTGTAAATTTCTTCTGGCACGGTGGCTCTTGTTTGAGGACCATGGTAGCGGATCCCAACAGTTGTGGATCTACATCACAATATCTTCAGCGGTGAACACCACCTGAAATGCAGATTTCTCTCAGCGGACAGCAGAATCATAGCCCTCATGTGGATTCCTCCTCCACCTACTTCTTCAAAGATCGGCGGTCCAAGCACCTCCTCCCGACTCCCTCAACTGTGGTGCCAGCGTGACCCTGCTCCAGCAAAGCGGCAGTCTCCTCTGCTCAGTGGCAGAAAATTCCCCTTCAGTGGCAGACTCCTCACCAGTGCGGTTGTAGGTCTCCATGCCAAAAAAACATCAATGCCTCCCATCAACCGAAACGAACTAAAAAAATAAGATGTGAATTCTTCTAGTTTCAGTGGCAATGAATGTGGTTTTACACTAGATCTTCAAGGTAGAGACCACTTCATTAAAATAGAAGAAATTCGGGTTTGCTTCCAAGTCTAGTAAAAAGTTGTGTTTGCGGTGGAAGATGGTGACAAATATGTGGACTGAATTTTCAAGAAGTGGCTTTAGAGTGCTTCTGAAATGCAAGAGATAATGATGTGGTGGAAGAAAGATACGCAGGAAATATTTGTAAAGAAACGGTATTGGTGTTACGGTGCCTAGGGAAGCGGTGAGTTAAAAATGGGAAACAATGTGTCAATGAACTCGAAACTGGTGAGACAGTGAAACTGATTTCACGGAGGCACTGTGAATGAAACACATGGTGATACCATTTTAAACCAGTGCATGGAGTAAGGGGTGTTACAGTGATTCCGTAAGAAGTGTCACAGTGAGACAGTAAAGAGCAATTACGGTGTCACCGTAAAAGTGATAAAGTTGAGGCGTCGTAACAATGGTGAAATCGTGATCCTTCAAAATAAACAGAGTAAAACTAAATAAATTAAAACCTAAATAAAACTGAATAAAATAATTAATAAAAATTAATACCTAATTAAAACAATTGAAATTTTAAATACAAAATAAACTTTAATAAATTTATAAAACCTATTAAACTTAAATTAAATTATTAATAAATTCAATTAATAAATTTTAAATTGACACAATACTAAAACTAAAATTAATAAGCAACTAATTATTAAAGATTAAAATATAAATAAACAATGATATAACAAAGTAAAATTACTTAAATAAGTTTCTTTAACAAATTTAATTAATTTAAAGTAGACAGAAAATTATTATATTATTAGACCATTATGTTAATTAATGAAATAGGATTTAAAGAGACTTAATAGAACTAAAATAAATCAAGATTATATACTTATATTATAATTAATGAATTGTTAGAAGATGACTAAAAGATAATGTCACTTTAAATTAATTAATAATTAATAAATGAAATATTATATTAACACTACATTATCTAAGTGAAAATGAATAATTAATTAATTAGCTAATGATTGTTAATTTATTAACTATACAGACAAAAACAACAATCTAAATATATAGTTATTAGTCTATAAAATTAAAGTAATAAATAAATTAATTATTTTAAGGCTTAAAATACACTATTAATTAAAAAAATTGATTAATTATTAAAGTTAATAATAAAAATAAAAAAGAACCATTGTTTACTAAAAAGTACTAAAATTAGTAATTAAAATAATAAAAATTAATTAAAAAGATGTGGCAAAACATGTGTTTTTAAGGCCACATAAAATTCCCCCACACTTAAACATTGTTTTTTTCCAAACAATCCCATGTTTTATTAAACTTGAAAATAGAGGTATGTTTATAATTAAAATCAAAATGTAACATGTCCAAAAATTTAAATAGAGGACTTCAAAAACATGTCAATGGGATTTTAGAAACTAAGTTGCACATATGAACCTTTCCTAGAACAAATTCTCACTGGTAGTCTTGAAAACTATGTATCATCAAGTAATTAAGATGTCATGCCTCATATGTGATACAACTTAATGACTCACTTCAATCCAACCTCAGGTTCTAAATCCATGAATGACAGGAGATAAAATTTCAATGGAATTAAGATCTTAACCAAGGAACTTTGTACTTTGACTTTTTCACCTAGGTTCCAAAAATAATTAATTTTTTTGTGAATCACCTCAATGATACAACCTAAATGATTTCCATATAAATCAATTGACTCGTTCTTCATTTGGTGTTCATCATTCCCCTCACCTTAATGAGCTCATTTTTGACCCTAGACGCTTTATTAATTTTTCCCAAGCTATGTATAATTATGTTAATCCCTGTGCAATATGCACTTATTCAAAGTGTACAGAGGGCTTATAGTAAATAGAAACGCACCCAGCATCTAGGGTCTCAGAGACTCACCGTGGGATCCCAGATGCCCAGACTACTCCAGTTCCAAAATATTTATATCAAAACCATTTACATTGGCTCATTAAAGCAATAACTTTTAATAATTAAAAGATGAAGGAGGACCCTAGAATCAAAATCAAACATCTAGTTCCAAAGGTTATGATTATAATCCCAAAAATAGGTAACCCATATCACTTTCAGAAATAAATCCTAAACCGAAATTTCCATTAGATCACTAAAATAGATCACTCAACAATCATCCATTATCACTAATTTTAGATTTAAAGCAACTCTCAACTATCAGCAAAGCACTATCATTGGGAAAGACTCATTTGAGTACAGTGTAATGCCTAAAATAATGAAAAAAATTGAAAAAAATTATCCTTTTTTTAAAAAAAAATTTGAATTTGAAGGGGGAATTGATGGGCACAGTCAATAATTGACCCCCTCCCCCACACTTAAATCCTAACTTTATCCCCAAAGTTGACTTCTAAATATAGAGAACAATTTAACAATTAAGGTTCAAAATAGATTTCCAATTTAGTAGATATATGACACGTATAAAGGTTTTCAATGAAGTTTAAAAATATTGTTTTCCACAATAAATAAATAAACAGTAGGTTTATTAGCAAGTATATGCATCAATATATAAGTCCAGTGACACAGATTTTCAATTAAAGTTCAAACAAGGCTTGTAACTTGTGGGTACACAATTAACTGGGTGTAAGCATTTTAAGAGATTGAGTTCAATAAAAAATATTCCATAAAGAAAATAAATGAATGCTAGAAACACCCCAACATTAATCAGATTTTAAAGACCATCAGCATATACCCCCCCCCCCCACACACACACTTTGTTTCAACCAGTGAAAAGATTTTAATAACAATGAAATTCGGTTTTTCAGCAATGAGGCACATGCAGAATTTATGCACAACATAGTGACAAGTAGAAGAATTTTTTATATATATGGAAGATATGCAGCAGAACTTCAGAAAACATATAGTAGATTTTTTTTAAACAAGCAGAATTTTTTTAGTAAAAACAGGAGCAGAAATAAATGCAAAAAAATTGAAATACTTCCCTGACTAGTTCTTGTCCAAAGATGATCATGGGAGTTAAACTTCATTATTTCACAGTAGCATAATCTTATAAGCACAGAGCATGAGAACCAAGAAAAAAAATCCAGAAGATACATAGCATATAGTTGGTAGCAAAGCTTCACATTATTCAGCACAAAACAGTACAAAGATGTAAACAAAGGAGCATGTGTTGACTCCCATGAAGCACTGATTTTAAAGTCTTCTGTTAGGCTATATTTAATTAAAAAAAATTATTTATTAACAAAAGAAAAACCATGGGTTTCCTCCCATGCAGTGCAAGATTTATAGTCCCCAGCCTAACTCACCTAGAAACTAACTGTAGTCACTAGGTTAATGTGGTTTCCTTAACAAAAACCACCACATGTGTTTGGCCCAAATATTTGTAACATAAAGATGAAATTTGTGGGCACCATAAATGAATTTTCAATATTTTTCTTAAATTATCAAGTCAATATGAGTTTATTTTTTTCTATTTTGATTATGTGTTACATGTTCTAAAGTAATATTTGACTTTTAAAAGAAAATATGCACTTTTAGTCAAAACTACCACACTATGTGTCAAAATGATGTGTGGTTAATTATTACACATCACAAATTAATTATTGATATTTTTTATAAAGTACAAAGATAGAAGAATGATATTTTCGTAGTTTTGAATTTTTGATTCACGTTTTGAACAAAAATTTCACTTTTAAACAAAAACACATACTTTTAGTCAAAATGACCATACCACATGTCAGATTGATATACAGTTATTTAATAAATGTAAAAAATGGAAAAATAATATTTCTCCTAAATTCTCTATCACGACCCGTCCTCAGGGCCCTTGTCGTGACTACCCCAAGCCCGCCTTCCATAGGCCAGGGGATGGCGACAAGCACCAAAGGCGAATCCCCGATAAAAAGGGAACGCATTGCCTTTAAACTTGTAACACACACAATCTGAACACAAGCAGTAAAAGAAAAACATACTAATATAGAAAATAAAGGTGTGCTGAAAGTAAGTGGGCCAATATACAAACCCAACTTAACAATAAGTACAAGTACAAGTAAAAAGGGAAAACAACTCCTGGAACGTCCACCCGGGAATCCTACCTGAAGGGTAGGTACATATCTCAAACAACTCATCCCTGAGGTACGTCCCATCTAGTCCATCTCCGAGCAGCCTCTCGTCCATCACCCTCAGCCTCGATCACTACTAACCGTTGTCTGCACAGAACACAACAAGGTGCGGGTAGAGCCCGTGCAGGGGTGAGTATAACAATACTAAGAAGGGGACCCCGAGACCCCCGGAGGTCTCCCATAATCCACTAAGGATAAACCACAGTGCTAAGACACAATCATGAAGTATCAATCATCCCTACTTAGGTATATTCCCATACATATACCTAAGTTACCAATCACAGTCCGGCTCCAACACTCAAGCCCAAGCACAACCCATTCCACAAAAGAAGTAAAGTCAATCATCTCGATGATAACAACTGAAATACAAGACTCTGCTCACACAGGTATACAACTCATGTAGAGGGTAGAGATGATTAGGTGTAGCCACAGAATCATCTCCTCTGTCGAACCCACATGGGATCTTAGAACAGTATCAGCGCTGTCGAACCCAGGGAGGATCCTGGTACAGAAGTCATCACTATTGAACCCACGGAGGGTCCCGGTCTAGTACTGTCGTCGTTGAAACCATGTAGGATCCTGGTACAGTATCATTGTTGTCGAACCCACGGAGGATCCTAGAACAGTAGTAGGTCCATATAGGATCTTATCATCTCAATCGCAGTCAGCCATAGGGTTCTCGCACAGAGCACGCTCGATTCCGAGAGGGTCCACTCCTCGATCCAACTATCGATAAATCAATTAACACGAAGTCTTGAGTTGATGTATCTCGTAGTTCCGTCTCATAATAAGGAACCCAACGCGATAGATAGCATGTCAATCGGACGCTCGGTCTGTGAGTTATTGTTTTTCCCGTTCCAGAGCCCCGGTTGGTTTTTAGGTTCAAACCAACCTGGTTATACCCCAACTGCATCTAAACCTCAACTGTGGTATCCCAAAATCACCATCATGCTCTAAGCCTTCCATCTTCGTAGACGGTTCGTCGATCAGACACCCGTAGCCCAGGATACGGACGAAAAGGTGAAAATTGGCCATAGAAGGTATGGGTTTGATCCGACCTAGTCAAAGCGACACGGCCCGACCCGGCCCAAGTGCAGCCCGGCAGTGGGTGGCCCGGTCGACGGGCCGGCCCGCGTGGCCTGGTTGGCCGGCCCAGGTGGCCTGGCCGGCCGGCCCGCGTGGCCAAGTGGGCCACGCCATGGGGGGGTGCGAGCCCCCCTGGCTTCCGAAGGAACCAACGCTAAGCGCTGGTTCGGTGAACCATGGGACCCGAAGGGTCCCGCCTTGTGGAGCGCCTGCCAGTGGCCGGCTCAGCCGGCCGCCCTCCTCCATCCGCGCGTCGCTTTTGGCTGTGGTTCTTCTTTGGCGCGGCGTGACGATGCCGCGCCCATCCCGTCCGACCGCCGCAGCCTTCATGGCTGCGGCTTCTTCCTCTGTCATGGTGCGACGGCACCGCGCCCCTCCGGCACTGCCATGGCTCACTTGGTCGTGGCCCGATCCTCTGCACAGCACGACGGCGCTGCGCTCCTCCAGCGACCCGGCGGCCCTTGTGCCGCCGGTTCTTATCATTTTCGACTTGTTGTCGATCACCACGCGTATCGCTGCGGCCTGTCGGCCGCAGCCCGTTCCTCTGGCGGTGCCATTGCGCTACCACCGTCACCTTCAAGAGAAGATAAACTGAGGGGGATTCGGGCCATTTTTGTGCGGCCCTCACCTTCCGTATTATGATGATAAAAAAAAAAGGCAATTCTCAATCCTCAATTTGAACAATGAAGAATGGAGAGTAAAACTCAAACCCCTACCTCGTTTCGATGAATGTTGACGAAGGCGCTAGAAAAGGCGGGCGTCGATTCTTCATTCTCTATGCTTATCACGCACTCCAAATACTCAATCTCGTGCGTCAGAAATTTTTTGGATGTGACGAAGTCAAAGATGACATTATTCGCGTTCTTAGTTGGAGAGGATGAAGCTCTCAAAGGTTTCTCTAAAGCTCTACCCAAAAAGAATTTCCAACCCAAAACAAAATAATATCATATGCTTTATTTTAATGGTCGACGTGAATTCAAAAGAATTCAAATGGGTGACAATTAATTAAAAGAGGTTCAATTAAATCATTAAGTGGGTTGGAATATTAATTAGTGGGGGAAGTTCAAGGGTTTCCCCCACTTTATCAAGAGTTACAAGAGGGTTAAACCTCATGTGGGCCCCACCAAATAATATCCTCCCAAGGGAGGTTATGCGTGGGTGGGACCCACCTCTAACCTCCCCTTGAAGGAATAAACCGCCACAAATAAAAAATAAATTAACACTTTTATTTTTATTTAATTTAATTAAAAACCCCAAAAACTAACTTCCATTCTCGTTAAAACGCAACTGTGGTGATGGTCTCACTAAGATATCACCGACGCTGCGAGTTCAACGGTTCCCTCGGATTTCAGTTCTGAGCACCATTTCAAAAGATATAAAATCACACTCATACGTTTGCAGAACGTACCTGGACAAAACTTTAGAAATTGATTCCGGGCACACCGGGCCTCGGAATCAAGCACCGTCAGAAACTGCGGACTCGTAAAATTCTCATGTATTTAAGAAACAAATTTCTAAGGAATTTCCATGTCTTTAGATTATCATCACAATTTGAGTGTTTTTTATTTATTTTTAATATGTGGTATCCATTTGGATCTAAAATTCTAGTTTTAAATTGAAATCATGCACTTTCAGATATACTGGTCACACTGTGTGTCGGATTGGTGTGTGCTTAATTCTTACACATCACATATAAACAAAAAATCATTTTCCTATATTATCATGATAATATGACCTTATTTTTTCATTTTTTAGTATGTGGCATGCATATTTTACTAAAATTATTCCATTAAATTAAAAATACACACTTTTAGTTATAAAAGTCATATCATGTGTCAGATTAATTCGTAGTCAATTACTAAATGTCAAAAATGAATAACCAATAATTTTTTGAAAGTATAATGAAAATTAAATTATGTTTTATTAGTTTTGAGTATGTGGTTCATGTTTTGAACTAAAATTTTAGTTTTTAAATTTAAAACATTCACTTTCAGTTATATCATCCACATCATGTGTTAGATTGACATGTATTTAATTCATACATGTCAAAAATTAATAACCAACCATTTTTCTTATATATCATTACATGTTGATCATTTTTTCTAGGTTTTGATTAAGTGATGTTCACTTTGAACAAAATTTCCACTTTAAATGAAAACACATGAATTTAGTCATACCAGGCACATCATGTGTATAATTGGTGTCTAATCAAATACTTAACACCATAAGTTAACTATAAATATATATCCTAATGTATAAAGAAAATCCTAGTGTATTTTCTCTATTTTTATTATGTTACACTTTTTTTAACTAAAATGTCATTGTTAAACTAAAAATATGAACGTCCCATCATTCTAGCCACAGTGTGTGTCGGATTGATGTGTGCTTAATTCATACACATCAAAAATGAATATATTCAAAATTTTACTGAACTATTAAGATAATAATAGCATATTTTCTTGGTCTTTTTATATTATTCTTGTTTTGAACAAAAGTGTCAATTTTAAACTGAAAGGATACACCTTCAGTAATAATAGCCACACTGTATGTCATATTAACATGTGACTAATTCCTACACATCACAAATGAATCGTAGATATTTTTTCTAAAGTATCAATACAATCTAATAATGTTTTCTCGGTTTTGAATATGTGATGTTTATTTCAAACTAAAATGTATTTTTAGGCCAACCTCTAAACCTTTTAATAAGTTACTTTTTATATTAAGCTTACCCTCTTAGAAGATTAATATCTAGGAATACTAATATATCTAAACCATATTAATTTATCCTTAATCATCTTCTTATCAATCAGGACCACTATAATTTTTGCTAAAAGAAATTAATTTCTAATATTATCCATCTTATTACTCACACATTTCCATCTTAAAAAATTTCATTTTCGGTATCATTATTTTTTGTTAAGGGTTTCCCATAATAGGAAAATACTCACTTTCATATTGAATAGTTGGTCTAATTAAAGTACAATAAATTTACCCTATGATTTCAAAGGAATTTTATAATCACAAATCCCCCCATAAAAATTTCTCCATTTTAGAGTTCGATTTTATATATCTATTTTGAATCATATGAGATATATCTATAATAATATATCCATTAAATTGAAAAAAATACCCTATATATTAAAAAATATCAAATTTTTTAATAACATGGGAACTTAATCTCACATATATAACATTACTTTACAATCCTTTTCTAAAAAAAACTCTCTATATTTTAATTTATTCCTGTTAAATTGATAAAAAAAATTAATTTTTTATTATATTTTTGATAGTGAAATCTTATTATATATACCCAAATAATTATCAAGTTGTAGAAATATATAGGCTTATTGTGTGAATTAATCATCAACATTCCCCGGTTTTGATAAAAATTAATCACTTCCCATTTATAATAAAATATTTTTAAGAAAACTATATAAAATATATAATTTAAATTTAATTTATAAAACATTAAATTTAGTGTATTTAAATTTCATAAACAACATCATGTGTTGTGAATTTATTGGATAAAAATGCAATAGATATAGAAAATATATATATATGGAGTATTTAAATTTCTCATGATGATCATACAATGATTCCTAAATAAAGAATAAATAATGAAAAAAATGAAAATATATTTTATACAATTAGATTGATTAGTTAAACCCTACATTATAGGTATTGAGAATAGCTCAATATATGTTATTTTATTTTCAAACACTACTGAAACTTGGTGTGGTATTGATAAAATATTATATTCCTCCATTGTTATTTTTATGTAAAATTATCATGAGGACTAATGCATATAAATTTTTCTTCAGAGGGTCTTACAATTACATTTTTTGGATACATATGCCTATATAAAATATAAATATTATTAAATTTTAATAATAATGGTAAATCAATTATTATAAAAATATATTATGAAAATGTAACTCATGTATATATTCAAAATTGAGGCTCCAAATCATTTATACTTGAGAATTTCATTTACATTCTCTAGAAAATTAAATGAAGAAATGAACTATGCATATATTTTCTCTTTAAATTCAATATATTCAATATGTTTATCTTAGAAAATTGTATTTACATGAGAATAAAACATTAGAAAACGTTTCAGTATAATTGGTTGGGTAAAGGTACTCTTAAAAGTTCTGTTTGATCTATTATTTGATCCTTTAGATTACCTTAAATCAACCTTCCATTTCCCATTAAGTTTTACTTCTATGATAACATACCTAAATTAAGATATTTTTTTAATTAATTGTAAAAGGATTTGTATATAAAATTAATTATAAATTGTATACCTCAATATCACCTTCTATATAACAATATTAAACAGTTATTCTATGAAATATCCAATTAAAAAGTTCAACTTTGTGAAAATTAGGATCATCAATGGGAACAGTTAGTTCAACGATCAACTCATCATATATGAGAATCCTTACTCTCAGGTGATCTTTTAGAAATTTTTTATTATTTGAAATATCAGCTTGTATATTTTACAATATGTCTCTAGAAATAAGTTGATGATTTGGTGTTGATTTATTTAAATCATAATAAATTTTTCCCTATATAATTTTAGTATAAGAAAGGTATTGGTAGTTGTTTGATTAATATTTACTAGAAACTATTATTATAAAATATGTTACGTCGATATCGGTAAGCCTTTTAGGGGAATATCTTACCTCAAAGATAAAGGTAGCTCTTCATGTTTTGGTTGTTAATGTTTTTATTCTTCTCAATGATCCTTTCAAAGTAACTATTTTATTACATCAATATAACAACTAAATTATCTAATTAGAACATATATTTGTGCTTATATGTTTCTTAGTTTCTCATCTCTATCCCTTTATGTCTTTTCTTTCTTAAAGTATGATTAGGGTTACACTCTGAAACAATCACCTCTAATGTTTCCATTCTATTCTAGCCACTTAAAATCAACATAAAGTAATTATTCATCAAGAATGATAGATGTTGATTCTTATGTATAAAAAAATAAAAAATATTAGAAAATAAGCAATCATTGTTATGTAATATTGTTTTAAGAAAGAGAAAATTTCTACTATGTCAAACTTACACATAATTATCATACATTCTATGTGTTTTAATATACTATTAAACCATTTCTATTTACCCTAACCTTCTTAAATATCATGTGACATGAAATAGACATTGATTGAGATTCTAATTCATCAATATGAATATAAACAAAGAAACATGATCATGTTTTTGTTTCATATCACATAAAATTTTTTCTATAGAGTTAAAATAAATAAATAAAATTTATGTAACTAAATATTACCTTATCCTTTCATTATGGTGGTGGTGTATTTATTTTTCTCCACATTATTTATTTTATAAAATTATTTTCTGTTACATAAATTAGCAATTCTAAATCAAAGTGATTAATATATGTAATGTAAAATAAAATAATACAAATTACTTTGTAAATTAAATGATTCCTCATCCCAATGACCAATGAAAGAATCCCAATTTACTTAATTTATGATGTGTGTGTGTGTGTGGTGGGTAGGGATTTACTTTCCACTTAGTGTCTCTAATATGATGTTTTATAAGAAGTGTCTAAAATAATCTATCCTTCATTCTTTTGACCATCAGTATGAATTTCATCTAAAAGTATTCAAATATAAATTTTCTCTATAGGGGATAATGAAGAGTAAATAAATGTTTCATTAGTTTTTTTTGGTAAAATAGATAAAGTATATCATAATGTATAGTTAGGGGGCTTACCTAAGTGTTAAGCACTCTTGAATACTAAATATGACTTGAGTTCAAATCTGAGAAGAATAGAATTTTCATAGTATTGTAGTAGTATTATATAACTATATTAGTGTGGGTATTATAGTTATTACTATATAGTGGTAGTATAGTAGTATTACTATGTATCCAATTTGGTATTTTGGGACATGTATCTAGGAATTTGGGGCACTAGTCCTTCAGGCTATCCATTTTCGCCTTTGGGCCTTCAGTCAAGTGTGTACTAGACTAGCTCGGTTTGAGTACAGGCAGTAAAAACTTGGAGTGTCTAAGTATATAGACTCTAACTAAGGTGAAATTATGGTGTGAATGGTCACTATTAGTAATGAACAACTATAAAAGGCACCCAATAAGTTAGTGTAATAAATGGTGGGGTTGTTGATTTGGTGAGGTGGTGAGGATGAATGGAATAATTATGGGAGGGGTTATTACAGTTGGTTATTATGTTATAAGCCTATACTTAAATGGGCCTTTGGACCATGTTTCAAGGTCTTTCTGAGTCCAGTAATTTGGTTCATGTTAGGTTTCCCACTCAATCTTTTTAAAAATGGGGATTATCCAAAATAAATAAAATATAAAGTAATTCATGCCAGGGGAAGTATCATAATTTTACTCTAATATCCTCCCAAATTATTTCCTACAATATAGGGAAAAAAATCATGTATCTATATAAATTATCACATGAAATCAAGTATTGACTCTAATTTAGCTAATGAAAATTTACTTATTGGTTTCAATAGGTTAACCACATGCATTCTATCCATCCTTATACTTTTTAAATTTACTTCGCTTCTAAATGATTTTTTCTAGCACTATATCTCTATGTCACTCTTTACTTTTTAAAGAATATGTTCTTAACCTTATAAAACATTCTCAATTTCAATATCACTAGTATGTTTCATCTCAACATTGTTATCATCCATAAGTGGAAAATCCATTATCTATACAATTAGTTAAAAATTTAATTTAGATTATCAAAATACAGTAGTGAATTCATAATATAATAAGGAAACACATTGTATATAAAAAAATACTCATAGAAATATGACATGTTCATTGAACTCTTATTTTTCAATAAATGTTAAAGGGATTTAAAACCTATATCAAGTATCCAAATCCCTTTAATTTTTTCCATTTGATATAAAATATACCATTTATATTGTGGCTAGAGAAAAATGGTTATGGAATCCAAATTAAAGGGCCATGCTCAAGGGAATTTTCATTTGATCCAATAGTTTCTTTAAGTAACAATAGAATAATTGAGTAATTTGTGTTTTTGGGATCTAAGGAATAAACTACTTGTACTACCTTTGATTTCATTAAGAAAACTTTATTTTTGTAGATTTCCTTACTGAAATTCACTTTCACGAATCCTAATTCATCTATTCTAGATTCACTTTTTTATCAGCCTATTTGCATCAAAAATATAGATACTTTCAGTGTTATATAAAACAACTCCTATATTTATAAGATGACACTAAATTATTTTATATTCACATAAATGTTATTTTTGTACTTGGTATTGGATACATGCATTACTTCCACATTATGAGTAACTCCACTATTTTTCATCATACTGCGTTCATCATGTTCCATTTAATAGAATGGATAATAATTAATTACATAACCACTATAATATAATACATGTACAATTGGTCCTCTAGATATCCATAAAAGTCATTTTAAAATTAAATTCTTATTTGTAGATGACTTCTTAAAAATATTGTCTCATAACCAACCTATAAAACTATTGATTATGTCTATATGATATCCATATTTCATCCCTTGTGGGATTTGGATACCTAAGAATTATATTGTGAGTTTCAACATATGGTGACATTTTGGAAGACCAATGGTATCCAGATCAAAAAAATTATTGATATTGATTACAATGGATTTCTCACCAATATATTATTCTGCAATTCAAACTCCCATCCAAATTCAATTTTTGATACACCCTTTAAAAATCACAATATATTTTTCAATGGGGTATATCCATTAGTAATGCATAGGACCACATATTTGAATCTCCCTAACCAAGTAAAAAATTGAATTAAAGAATAATAATAGGAAGAACATATCCAATTCACATAATAATACATCAATTTCCTTTTCCATAGTTCAAAACTATTATAGGTCTATAACTATATAGAATATACCTTTGAAATAGACAAAAATATTATTTAGTTTGTATTTGGAATTTTTAGGTAGAATTAAATATAAAACCACAAGAACTAAATCTTACATCCAAACATGATAATCATGTGATTTTAAGACCTTTAACTTCAAATTAGTCATGGACATGATATTATTTATATTTTATGAATAACCCTCGTGAACCTTTACACAGTTAAATAAGTTGAAAAAATGAAATCTATTTTTCCAAGAAATAGTGTAAGATACTAGAGAAAGAAAAGTATGTCCTTTTCCCTTAACTTGTGAGAAATCTTCCATTATCCCCATATGAATAATATCTAACCTTAATACCATCTTTAATATTTTAAGGATTATTTAGTAGCATGCCAATGGAACTTTAACGTTTATTTTTTTACATTCCTGACATCAAGAAAATATATGATGTAAATACAATTCCAATATGTAATTCAAAAACACTAATTACTTCTTCCAAAAATAATTCAAGATTTTTCGAAAAGGATTTTTGAAAAATGATCGAAATATCCTTTACTTTCTCAAAATTTTCATCATCTATTAATGGAGAAGGTGTTTTGACTTTTTCTATCTTGAGTAAAGTCTCCTTGGGTAGAGGGACTTGGCGTCATACTACTTACTTCCCTAGAGGCATATGTCTTGGCTAGGAAAGTGAATTGGGTGGCTATCTATCACTTAAAGCCAACTCATGTGGATTTTTTTAATCTAATATAAATTTATGCCTTTACATAAACCATTCATATACCTTGTTCATATAATTCATTTAGATATGTATGAATATGTGTGGCTTCTATTTTTTATTGAGTAATATAGACATGTTGGTTGTATAATGAGTGGTAAATTAATGTGATGTGAAGGAATTAATTTGGTGGTTGGAATGGAGATTTCCAAAACTAAATCAATATAATAATGCATACACAAAAGAAATAAAACATTAAAAGATAAAGATTACATTTAATGTAATATTTATAAATTTAATATGCATATGATTTATATTAAATTGTTGATACCTTAAAAGAAGACCCTTTAAATATTAAGTTTGAGATTCCTTAAAAATAGGCACTTGTAAAGACCTCAATCATTCAACTAGGTGTTTTTGAGTTCATCACAAGTACCCATAGATTATCTTGTGTCAATCCAGAAATTTATACATAACTCAGGATTTTCATTTTGGATTTTTTCAAGCTCAACAATATTTCCCCTTGATTGTCCTTTGTTGTATTATTCTAGGTGTTTTCTTTTGGTTACAATATCTAGGAATCCCTAATTGTTAGGATACTATAGGAATAGATTTACGTGTATCCACGATGGATTTGGATAGGTGGTTATCCACTCAGCTATCCACGAATCATTACTATCATGATTGGGATGATTCGCTACCAAAATAATCATGTATTTCTTATATGATAATCGTTGTATATCTTCACGAAATATGAATATTGGATCACTAAATGGATAGGATTTCTAGGGTCATTGTTTTTTATGGGATAAATTTCATTTAATTCCCATAATGAAAAGATATAATACATGAAACTCACCTACTAATATGTATTTTTTGTAGATCATGGAATACTTCAAAATAATAATACTAATATCATTAATAGTTTTTTCTTAAAAATAGATAAAGATTAGTATCTATGAATGTAAAGTGTTCTTAAGGATAACAATTTAGTGTAACCAAATGAGAATGTTATATAAATAAATTTATCCCGCTATAACCCATGGGTATTAGATGTCGTGTGTGAATAAAATATTTGATGTAACAAATACATACTCATTTATAGAAGGTGATTGAAAAAGGTTTAAGTAGATATTCATGTCAGTAATGGTGCAAGAGTTTCTCCATTAGAGGTAGGCATAGGTTATCTTATTTTACAAAGTGTATTAATACTATAATTGAAGAACTATTATTATATTCTTACCATAAATAGGAATTTAATTTCAATATCTTGTTTTAAAAAATATGGTATTTTCATTCATTATTAAGAAAAATAGTTATTATATATATAAGAATGAAATGATTTATGGTATTGTTAATATAATTAATGGTTTATATATTCTTAATATGGATAATAATTTTTATAAAATTCATAATAATAAGTTCAGTGTTGATACTTGGTATTACATATTTATTCATGATTTTACATTACTCTGGTCACTAGTTTTTTACTAAAAATGATTAATTTCTAGTAAATATTCATATTTTGATCATAAACACATAAGGAGAGCATTGTTTGAATTCATTCAATTACACTGAATTTTAATTATTTAATCATTTAATTCAAAATAAAAAACTAAATGATGTGATTATTATTTTTTAGTGTTCCTAATTCAAATTATAAAAAATCATTAAACTAGATATTTGGACAATTCGGACATTTTAAATTCCATATAGACCATGCAATAAGGCCTAAAGAATATGTCCAATAAACTGGACAAGTTATGATGTTATATTTTCAGTGATCAATCCAGAAGTTCAAATTCATGAATAATCCACAAAAAGACCAATTTAATTACATTACATTTGGTATAAAAATTTTAAATCCCAACTCAACCAACAAGGGGTCCAATCTATGCATGAAGTTCCAACCCATAGTTCTATCATGGATTTTAAAATATCCCACAAGTCATGACTTTTATCCGAATATACACATCCAATTGAGCTGTAAATTTTTGGAGAAAAATAACATATTTATAAAAATATATTTTTATATTAAATGGTTTTTATTTGAAGGTATATTCATATAAATAAATTCATTCACATTTAGACCAAGTAAAAACTTGACACAAAACTACACAACAACACATGGTATGGGAAAATAGCCAAACCTTTGGATACAAAAATCCAATGGATGAAAATTTTGGAGGTTACAATTTACAAATCAATATCTAAAATTTTTAATAATAATATATCTTGATATTATACTTTCTAAATAATCAAATGGTTGATCCAAGTTGAGGGGTATTTTTGGAATGAAAATAGTCCACTACCTTGGTCAATAAATATAGTCCCCTATTCTCCTTGAAAGGTTCTGTCATTTTAGAGCTTAAAAGGATACATTGGAATGAACATATCCTTTAAAAATTCCAAGGATTTCCTTAAAAACTCAAGTTTCTACTTGATATATATTTACTTAATTATTTTTTTCATTATATTTTTCATCTGTTTTCATTTATAATCATGTAAGTGTTTGATTTGTAATTTTTTATAAATATTAATTCACTTATCTTAATCATATATTATTATCATCCCAATTATTTTTTTAATATTAATGGTATTAAAATATTTTAAATTAAGTGAAAAACCCTTTCCTATTTCTCTTTCTTATTCAATCAAAAATGTTCATTTAACTCCCGTCAATGTTTGTGTGTGTGTTCGGTGCACTACTATTACCTTGTCTATTTTTTTTAGCCATAACCCTAAACTTTATAAAATATATTAATAAAAATCTCAAAAGATGAGTAAATTTCCCATTTTAGTGAGTCATAATTTTGTTATATTAAGTGATTGAGAGCTTCTTTTCATTAAATATTCTTTGGTTTAACATTGTGTATGTTAAACTTAAAATGTCATAGATTAATGACATGTTTTGTTTAACATGTGAACTACATGGATTATTTGAACCATAAATACACTAATATAAATAATAAAAGATTTATATTATAACCCTAGTTAAGTTAATTCTTGGATTAAATCCTCAACACTTGGGAATAATGATCAAACCCATCTTGTGAACTGGGTACTAAATTAATGCAATATAATGAAAATATCAAGGATATAATGAGATTAAATCCAAAAAAATGAACTCAAACAAATATTTATCAAATTTTTAAATCAAAATTAATCTATGAATTAATTTAATTAAGCTCTTCAACCCCCACCCCCCCCCCCCCCGCCACATTCAAAGGATAAATAAAAAACAATCAACTCCAAAAAAATAGTAACATCACTTAGGACTAGACCTGAGTGTTGCAATACACATTAAAAAATAATATGACCTTTGAATGTTTGATAGGAGAGAATATGACACACTTAAAATTTCAATATTTCTGAGGATAGTGTTTCAAGTAGTTCATCATTTTTTATTTTTGTGCAAAAACTAAAAAAAATTAAAAAATAACAAAGAAAAACACGCCTTCCTTGTCCTTAAAAATTTATCTATATTCCACATAGCCTCCCAAAAAATACATCAGATTTTTTAACCAAAAAACAATTAAACTATTTTCCAAATTATGAGAAAAATTATGGATAAAAAAATCGCATCATATGCATTCATTTCCCATACAATTGAACCAGATATGGACAATCCTATGAAAAACCCATTAAAGAACTTGCGGTCCCAGATATGAATTACCAACCTCTTGGTATTTAATATCCAAACATTGAGTCTGATTTCAAAATAAAAGAAATTTTGATTTATCTTCTACCTCATTTCCATGGTCTTTCCAATGAGGATCCACATATCCACCTCATATACATGCATATGGTGTGATCTACTATGAAGCCTCAAAAGGTTTCAGGAAAAAAAATCAAACTTCGAGCATTCTCATTCTCCCTAGTTTACTCTACCAATTCATGGCTCTATTACCTACCCCTGGTTCCACAAATACATGGAATGACATAAATTGTCTATTATTAGATAAATTATTCCCTAATTATTTAAATGAATATATCCAAAAGGAAATAATTGGTATCCATCAATTCCCCAATGAGTCACTCCTTGATTTTTGGGTGAGGTTCAAAAATCTTGTGGAAACTTTCTGACACCTATAAATCATTGACCAACTCTTGATCCAATAATTCTAGGAGGGGTTATTGTCTCTATAGATAAATATCATTGGTTCCATAAGTAGTAGTTCTCCTGTTTAAAAAACACTTATAACTACAAGATCTCATAAGAAACATGGTTACAAACATGCAACAATTCCATACTCAAGAACATTATCATGTGAAAAACGTCCAACAGAATCAATCCATAGATCCCAAAAATATTATTTTATAGATGAGTAAACTTAAAAGTCATGAATGAAAACTAGTAGTGGCTACAAAATCCCCAACCTCATCTTATTCTCAATATATATTCCATGGACTTATCAGAAATTATGGAATCTTCAACTCACCACCTCATCAAAATAACACATGTACACATCTTCAAGATGATCCATTTGATTCTTCTAGTCCAATGGAGATGAATAAAACATATTCTCAATAGAATTAAATCCCTCAATAATCAGGTTAGTTCTTTAGAAACTCCATCCAATGACACTCGAATCCCTTATCTTATTCTTATAACCCTGGCTTGAGGTACGGTAATCTCGTCTCTAATCCCCCTTAGTTCCCTACTCAAAATCTAAACCAATTTTAATGTCTTCATGGTGGGGTTAACTTCCAACAACCTTATCCTTTTATACCTCAACATAAAATGAGAAATCATCCTCCTACTTCTACGAGCTTTCACTATCCTAGTGATCCTTCTTAATTCCCAACCCAATACAATAATTTTCCAAACAACCAAAATCAAGGCAATACCAATGTGGGAAATTCCTCTTCATCCAAGAAGCCATATGAAATTACTGTAAAATATCTTTTCTCATTCACCCGGTCAAGACTCAAAAACATACCCAAATTGGGAAAATTCAATCCCACTTAAGTCTATAAGAATAATACAATTCTTCCCAAATCCAAGATCATCCATTACCCAATCCCAAGTAAAATTTATGTTCAATTTCACTTCAATCTGGAAGGAAAATTGTCATTCCTCAATATTAATCCAAGAAATACCCTCTATATATTACGATGGAAATAGAAAAGAATAAAAATATATTAAATGAACATGAAGCCACTCCCTCACACCCTTAAATTCTTTTAAAGAACCCAATTCCATTTCCTCAATCTGTCTCTATGCCTAATAATTCATTTGAGCCGCATTATAAAATTATTTACATGTTTAGACATGTTGAATTTAGCATTCCTATCTTATATTATATAAAAATCACAAAGTATGAAAATTTATAAAGGAATTTTTCACCCATTACAGATATCTTAAGAGAATTTGAAATGTTTCAACCCAATATTCCATTCCCATGAAGTGAAAATATTCAAGGAACTTTACAGTTCCATGCCAAATAGGGAGTCCCAACATTGATGATGTAATAATATACCTTGATTCCTTGATAAATTTCATGCCCAAATACATCTTATCCAACCTTGTTTTGGGCCCCTTTCACCCCAAAAGTGTTTTCGACCAGTTATCCAATCGAAGCACGGCTAATCCTGAGGGAAAAATAGAGGATGTCCTTGTCTAGGTCAATGATCTTATATTCTCAACTGATATATATATCCTTAACATGGAACGTGAGATCAATTATTCTTGATCTCCCCTAAATCTAGGAAGATAATTCATCATGATAGATATACTTAAGATTGATGACCATATGGGCATTTTATCCATGGAATTTAGAGACCAAATGGTCAAGTTTGATATTTTTCAAGCCATACGATGCCCATCAAAGGATCACTCTGCATTCTCAATCCATGCTTATGAGGACACCTATGAGATTCAATTGAACCTTGTTAAGTCATGTTTATCATGTTCTAATGAGTGAGGAGTTTGTGAAATTTTCACCATGATTAACCAAGTCATAAATGGAGAGGTTGATGTTGACATTTCATTCATAGACTCCATCAATCTAGAGTATCTTGAAAAATCTCTAGAATCCTATATCAACTTTGATATCTACTGCTCCACATTGGACAGTATTAAGGAAAATGAATAAAAATCAAAAATAATACCTTCATCTATTCCTAAGTTTTTGTCCCATAAATAATGGATGAAATTAGTCTGAAACCTCTTCTTACACACCTGAAATACACATTCCTTTTCTTTGATCACTCCTATCTCGCCATTCACTCTATAGATCTCACTAAAAATGAGGAGTCCAAACTTTTTCATGTGTTAGAGGAAAATAAAAATTCCTTAGATTGGACCCTAGTTGGCATTCCATGCATCAACCTTACCCTTTGAATGCATCACATTCATCTATAAGAATCATATAAACCAATCAAACAACCTACAAGAAGACTCAATCTGCTTATACTTGATGTAGTTGGGGAAGATATCACCATGATTGTTTAAGCTGGTTTTATCTACCCAATTTTCGATAGTGAATGGACTATTATGATTCAATTGGTACCTATGAAGGGTGGAAAAACTGTTTTCAAAAATAAACAAAGAGATATGGTCCCAAGTTAAGTGAAGAAAAATGTTATGTGTGCATCGATTATCAGAAAATAAATGCTGGAACATGAAAATATTACTACACTCTTCCTTACATTGATAAAATGATATAACGATTCACCAAAAAGTTACATTATTTCTTTCTTGATGGATACACCGACTACTTCCAAATCATAATCACACCTCAAAAACAAGAAAATACAATATTCACTTTCCTCGTTGAACCCTATGCATATAAAAGAATGTCTTTTGTACTTTTAAATGATCCTACAACATACCAATGTTGTTTGATGAGTAAATTTCCTGAATTTATTAACCATTTCCTGAATCACTTCAGATATGAATGTACCATATATTGTGAGTCATTAGAATACGTATTTAATTATTTCTCCCTAGTCCTAAAAAAGTGTGTCCAATGTTAACTTATGATGAATTTTAAAAAATCTCACTTCATGGTTACAAATAGAATTGTTCTAGGGAACATAATTTATCAAGAGGGCATTCAAGATGATCCAGATAATATTGAGGTGATCCAATCTCTTTTTGAACACACTTTAGTCTAAAACATCCATTTATTCTTTGTTCATGTTGATTTCTATCAGTGATTCATCTAGGAAATCAGTAGGATTTCCCTCCCAATCACTCATCTACTCCTGAATGGTGTTATATTCCATTTCAATGAGGATTTTAAGAGATACTTCATTGAACTCAAATTTTTTCTACCATATTCCTAGGTAATCCAACCCCTAGATTGGACCTTACCCTTTTAATTGATATGTGATGCTTCTAATAGAGTCATTGGATCCGTTCTTGGTCAAATAAGAGAAATAATTCCTCATGTCAGCTATTATGCATCAAAAAACTCAATGAAACTCAATGTCATTACACTACCACTAAAAATTAACTTCTAATTTCGATTTTTTACTTCGATAAATTTGGGCCCTATATCTTAGGTTCCAAAATAATAATCTGCAGGGACCATTAAGCTTTAATGTTCTAAATAAATAAAAGTGATTCCAAACTAATGTTAATAATATGGATCATAATTCTCCCAATTTTTACCTTGAGATCAAAGATATATCTAGAAAATAAAACTCTTTGGCTGATCACCTAAGTATAATTTCTAATTCTTCCCATTATAAAATCATTGATCTTAAATTTCTCATCAAACACCTCTTATCTCTAACTCCAAAGGTACCATGGTATGCCTAAATTGTGAATTACTTTTTTCTGGTGTTTTTCCTGAATATTTTTTAAAAGAAAAAAAAATGAAGTTCAGAAATAATTCAAAATACTATTTTGTAAAGATAATAAACAATGGAAAACTGGGGATGACATGCTGTATAATAGCCCAGACCCACACTCCCAGATCTGGTGCTAAATTCATAAACATTACAGTTTCATATTTGATACTAAATAAGGTGACCCAGTTATTTTCCAAAAAAACTTACAAAGTCAAAAGGAAATATTATATCACTAACATACCCAATGAAATTTTAGTTTTAGAGTTTTATTGAATTATGAAAAACTCTTGACATCTTGGGTTTATAAGTAACTGGATCATAAAGATCAACATCATATCTAACTATAATAAATTTTCACATTAGTTCATCAATTTCATTCATGTAAAATCTTTCTATACAAAGTTCATTTAACGTCTTTCCTTATATCCTAGGGAAAAGAAAACCTAATAAGGGTGATCTAAGATGATAAATAGGTTAAAAATGGGAGATACGTAATAATAACATGATAATAAGGGTATGATAACATGAGTATAGCATTTGAAAATCATACCCAGTATATCAAAGATCATAATCTATAAGCATGAAATTAAAGGTTGGAAGTTCATAATACCTGAATCATAATACAAACAAATAATATGATCCATTACATTATAACAATGGCATAAGACATGGAATTTGTGGCATACACATAATCTTAGTAAATATAATGTCAAAGAAACCTACCAAGCCATTCATAACAAGTTAAGATTGGGCTATTCACTAGTGTACCTTCTTTGGGATTGGGAAGACATCTCGTGTAACTTTTAGTTTCAAGATTAGGATGACCTCCCATGTTCCCTTCTATTGTGAGCTTGGTTTGACCTACCATATACCCTCTTTTTTGGGATTAAGATGACCTCATGTATACCCTCTATCTTTAGTCTTAGGATTACCTCTCCTGTACTCTCCAGTTTTGGGATTAAGATGACCTCCTATGTACTCTATTGTTTTAGGCTTGGGTTGGACACCCATGTACCCTTTTGTTGCATACTAGGGTTGAACACTTGGTTACCCTTCTATTTTGGGTGTGGGATGAACACCTGTGTACCATTTTGTTTTGGGATTGTGTTGAACAATCATGTACCCTTCTATTGTGGGGTTAGTCTAAACATATAACGCCCCAACCCCAGTTAGCTAGAATCGGTGCATTATTACATAACATTGGCATGAAATAAGGAATCATGTCCTAAAAGACCGATTAGTTTAGTATCCTTAAAAGTAATAGATACATACATAAGTTTTACATTACATCATGAAATAAAAAACATTGTGCCCCCTTTGAACACTCTTATATCCCTTAGCCAATTCCTGCAAGTTAATCATAATATAATTCTTTGCATCCTGGGAAAAATAAAACATAATAAAGGGGTGAGCTTAGATGATCATTAAGGATAACAATATAGTAGAAACTGTCATAAATAAGAATAAACATTTAAGGCAATGTATAAGACTAGAACACAAGCCTTTTAAACTTAAACTTCACCATAATATGGAGAAGATAAATCAAATGATGCCATTTACTTATTCAGATGAATATTCTACTAGTTGAATAATCACATGTAATATCAATATCCAATTTCATAATGATGGAATGCATAATGTCGGATATCATAACCACATAGCCAAGGTCTCATGCCAAGACTACAAATAAGATTTTCTCAGGGCCTTGTACCAAGGCACTAGTTTATCTCATGAGACCTACCGATGCATCTAGGAGGTATAGCAGGCTCCACTAATCACTTACTAAGTCTAACTCATTCCTCATATGAAAGGTTGAAACGTAATCTAAACATTCGTATTAAAACTAGCATACTAAATTCTAATATTTTAACCACAAACCATGAATGGAATAAAAATAGCACATCCACAGTAAAAAATTACTCATTAAATACAATATGGATGATTGTATTGTGATAAATCAACATCAATCATGAATAAAATACACTTAAGGATATTTACATAGATGAAAATTGTCTTTAAAATTATTTTAGATAAATATACCATTTTTCTTGAAAACATTTAAATGTCTCACTATTTATCAAAGAAGTCGTTTAAAAGAAATTTTTGAATCAAAGTGTCCCATACCACTTTGAAACTTTTAAAAGTAATTTTAATTTTAAAACATTAATTTCCATATAAATAAATCCTTAAAACCATTTTTAAAACATGTACATTAATGATAAATTTTTAGAAGAAATTTTTTTAAAACATTTAAAATGATATTTTAGTTAGATTTCCTAACCAAATGAGAGATGCTTGAATAAAAATTATTGAGGTAATAAAAAATTTATAATATCATCAGAATAAAGGGATTCATGATATACTATGTCAAAATACAGTATATACACCAAATAAAAGTGAATTGGTGCATAACAACAAAAATGTTTCAAAGGAATGTAAGTTGAGATGAATTCCCTTATAATGACTGTATCCTTAGGTTAAGGATAAATCAATTACATAATTATGTGTGACAAATATAAATACACTAAATATTATTGGATATTCAATTTAAATCAATAAGAGGACATTCACACATATTCTTGTAAAAACAACACCAATGACTTGGATGTTTAACTCAATGAATAGAAATTGAGTTAACATTACTCTTAACAAGTTCATATCGATGAATTGAGAATTTATTAATGGAGTGATTATGTGTATAAAATGTATATACACACAAAGGGGAGTGTAAATTACTACATAAGTAAATTAATAGTGATTTTACAAATAATCTTAGAGTAAAATAATCAATGAAGTTTTCATAAAACCGAATGAGTGGAAATTGAAATTTGAAATTCCCTTACCGATTTGGTAACTTATGAAACATACACCCCATGAAATAAGGATAATTCAATGTTGATGAAAAAACCCATAAATTAAATTATATTAAACAAAGAATACAATCATGGTCAGGTCATACACCACACAAAAGTTAATAGTGGAAAATATAGCATGAATCTCATGGGAATAAAAGTGAGATGAAAATCTCATTACCACATTGTAATCAATCGAGTCATAAAACCAAAAGTTAATAACCATAAAATGAATCACATAATACCATGAATATAAATTGAATCATGATAATATATATCAAATGGTAGCATAGAATACACCACAAGAAATAAATAAGTGGTGAACAATGGAAATCTCACAGAATTAAAAGTGAGATAAGAAACCCCTTACATTGTACTTTTCCTTAGTATAGGGTAGGTTAACCTCATGTATAATGGTTAAATTAATATTATTAAATTATAAAAGAACCAAATACATAAATATTATATCATATATGATCTTCTAATATTACTTTGTTAATGATATTTCAGTAGTATCAATGTTTTGGTTGTTAACTGATTCTTTTTCCTTTATATGTTTTGTTACTTAAATCATGTTTGTTATGTATAGGCTGTATTTTATTCATATAAAGAATGATATTAAGTACTTAAAAATTATTTTTAATCATAAAATGAAAATTATTCTTGAATGACTATGATGGGGAATAAATCTCATCACGTTTATGGAGATGGTAAGTCGTATGTACACACGAGCGACAATATCATTCTTTTGATATTGAAATCATATATAATTGGATGGTATATCATATATAAATAATCATTAAAATGTTATATTTATTATTTAAATCAGTTCTAATCATTATTATACCCATCTAAATAATGAAGTTTTTGAATAACAAACTATACCACGACGTGGAGACGGTAAGCTGTACGTACGCACGTATGGTGACTTTGTTATTTATAAGATGGGTAGAATAAAAAATATGGTTGTACCATATTTATAAAAACATCATAGTATTTAGGAGGTACTGGATTTATTATTTTGGTATGGAAACAACAAATAAAGAGGAATTGGAAGAAGAAAATAACTTGAAAGAGGGTGGTGAAATTATTACCTCTTCTTCGGGTGTTTCCTTTTGAGTTGATCAAAAGGGCTCCTTAGGTTGGATTTCTGATCAAAGTAAGAACTATAGTTTGATTTAATGGAAGTTGGGATGATATTTGGGTAGGGTTTGGTGGATCCAAATGGATTTGGAGGTGTGATTTTGAGATAAGGGGAAGTACTCTTTTATAAGAGAGGTGAGGGTCACTTTAGGAAAACCTTGAAATATTATTTTATTATAAATCATATTTGTTTTCTAATGGATCAAAATTTATTTATTTTGAATATAAGGTGGGTATGAGTCTAAATCCTCTAAAAAAATTTATACAAGTTTAGGTCACCATATTAACCTTACCTTTTAGATTTAACTATCAGTTAAATAGTTTAACTTTTATCGTGTCTTCTTGTATTCTTACACTATATGGTTGATAAACATACTCTAAACTTCCAAGAAAACCTAAAGTGGTTAATTAATGACATATATAATATTATTTAAGTCCTTTTTCAGAACCTTAGATTTTTTGGAATATTATATCATCCAATAATATAGTATTTGTTTTAAAAACTCATTTATGTCAATTTTGACTTTATTTAGTATTTGGTTTTATTGAAAATTATAATAGCATGATTAATTCGAAAAAAAATTATTTAATCAACCCTAAAATGTCATATTAACCTATGAAATTATTTTAATTCATTAAAAGACTCAAATTAAATTTATTTGGATATTTATTATATCAATTATTTTCATCTTTTATTAATAAGGAAATTACTGCATCATCATTGTGTCATAGATAAATTTAATTATTTAATGTATAAAAATTGTAAATAAAATACCATTATGTAGTAAATCCTTTTATATCTATAATGAATATTTATAGTCGAATTTATCTTATGTATAACCCTATATTAAAAATGTTTCAGTTATTAAACATTGAATTTAACACTTTTAACACTTCTTTAAATAAAATAATTATAAATGTCCTAATCTAATCCATGTGGACCAAAAGGATATTGTTTTATTCCTAAGATTGTTTTTGGTTGAATTATATGTATACAATAGAATTAGGGCATGTGTTAGGGTAATTATAATATCATTTTTACCTTTAAATACCCTATTTACTTTTAAACGTGGTAAATAAAAGTCAAAAGTTACTATTCACCAAAAGTTATTTTCATCTTATTAAACCACATTATACTTGATTATGTCAACCGTTTCTGTCTTATTTTTGAAATTAAACTCACATAAGAAGTAAAATTGAGTTTTATGCAAATTTACAAATGCTACTAGAAGGTGGGTAAAAGACAGTAAAAAGTTCAATAAAATTTTATACATCTAATTTTATTATAAAAATGACTCTAGTGAATCAAATTGAACTAATATAGGTATTATATATCTATATTTACTTAAATAAATTAATATTTAAATAAAAATTTGGTTTTTAAACAATAACACAGTGTTTTCACTATTCATCAAAAAATTAAAACTTTTCAGAAAAACACTAAAAATTCACCCTAAGATAATTTTGATATTAAAAATTCAAAAATGAATTATATTTTACCATATTTAAAACATATAAGTATAATTAATTAATTTAAAATTAATTCTCGTTGTCCAAACCTAAAGGCGGGTTTTTAAAAGGTAAAAACTATCAAAAGATTAACATGTGTATATATTAAATTTAATTATCAAATTACATATAATAACCTAAATTGAATTAAATGATAAAAATTTAATCTGATTATACTTCCAAACCATTCAAATTCATAATTTAATGCTATAAATTATTTTTATTAAAAAAGTTGATTTCAATTAAAATTTAGTATTTTTAACTATTCATCAAAATATGAATGTTATTAGAAAAGTACCAAAAATTTATCCAAAATAAATTTTTATGCCCCGATTAGGAAGGAGAATTTAATTTAATTAAATTGAATATATAAACATGTCAAATATTGGTTTTAAAAAGGGTTTTCCATTAAAAGATGGTAAAATTTCATTTTTTGAAAAATATTTCTTTTATCTAAAAAAATGACTTTGTTCTTATATTATGTCTAATAGACACATAATATGGATTATAAAATTATATGGAGTATATAAAATTAAAATTTTAGTTAATATTATTCGTAACTTCTTTTTGATTGACTAGTTTAGTAAGTCATGGTGTGCTCGAACTCGGTATTGCGTGTAATGCAAGATATTGAATTACTTTAAAGAAAATAACTTACTATGAAATATTGGGGTGTTACAAAACACCCATGTACCCTTTTGTTGAGGGCTTGGTATGACAACCTGTGTTCCCCTTGAGCTCATAAAAGATTTATCATTACCCAAATAATTGGAGGGAGAAATATGTCCAACCGTCACACAATGAAAATCATACATATGTTTTCTACAAGAATATAAATCATTCACCACATTTTAACACATGTAAATAAATTATTTTCATAAACCTTTTATCAAAATATAAATCATGGAAAATAAATTTGATTCATAAAAATCATGCTATCATAACTATAAATCATCAATAAAAATAATAAGGATATTATACTTGAATAATATCCCCAGTAAATCATAAGTAACATCAAATAATGTTATCTTAGGTGGAATGTAATTTTGAAATATCCCTTGAAATAATTCTTGATGAAAATATCCTTTCTATTTTGAAAAAAAAATATTTAAAATGACATGAAATTATAAATGAATGTATTTTATTTTAAAATAACCTTTTAATAATATAATGGAATCTTCAAGTCATTTACGCATCATGATAGTTGGAAAATCCACTCCTGTCGTATAAGTTTTATAAAATTACTTTCTTCTTTTTTGTAGGAAAAGTCCCAAAGAACATCATTTTAAAAATGAAAAAAAGATTCCATTCAAACCATTTTAAAAAAAATTAATAAACGAGTAAAATTGAATTTAAAAAATAATTAGATAATAGTAAAAACATTTTTGGAAAAAAAATTTAGAAAGCATGGACATGGAAGAAAAAGATAGTTTTAAGGGAATCATTAAAAAACATAATTTTAAAAGAAAATCCCTTATAAATATCATATCATTGAAGTGGTAATTAATAAAATTAATAGATTATGTTAATTTTCTGTAAATCCACATAAAAAAATTGGAAATGAAACATAAGATAATCAAAATTCTTTTCACACATAATCACACCACGACATAATCAATGAAGTAGAAGGTTAACCCAAAGAATAGAGATTGGGTTAATAATTATCTTACCACTTTATAATTAGTTGAATTATATGCCCCATAAAAGTAATAATTATCAATTAAAACAATGAATACCATAAATATAATTATATTAATGGTATTATATATCAAAGTGTAGTATATACACCATACACAAGAAATTAGTTTTGAATAAGGCATATATCTCACCAAAGTAAAAGTGAGACGAGAAACCCTTATAAAGTTCGTATCATTAAGGTGAGAATTAATAAATGGGGTGATCATGTGTAGAAAAAGTATATCTGAACAAATAGAAGTGGAAGTATAAAATAAATCAATAAAAATTTATTTCACAGACAATAGTTTCATATTATAATCAATGCAGAAAATGTATAACCTAATGAATGGAAATTCAGTTTATAAATCCCTTACCTCACACTTACCTTTAGTTTTTTATTCTTTAACTTTATATATAAAGGTTTAAATAATGGTATTAATTTATTTCATAACCATATTTATATTTATAATACCTTCTGTTATACTTTTATAACATCTTACCACCCATTCATCAATAATATTTCATTATTTTTGTTATTTTGGGTTCATTCATTTCATGGTTTAATCATTGGTTAATTTGTATTTAATTATGGATTTTATTTTCAAATGAAAATAAAACTCCATAGGAAAATTTAAATGGTATTAATGAAATTATAAAATTTTAAATGATAACATATATCATTTTTTTCTTACATGATGATGATTCATTTTATAAAATGTTAATGATAAATGTACAGTTTAACTTGACTGTTTTTCCAACCATCTTGAACTAGTTTTGTTTTATTTAATATTATGAATATATATTAGTTATAGAACATGAAATAGGTGATAATATAATTATGAAAATATTATTTAACCATAATAATAGTTTTATGACTACTCATGAAGGAGGTAATGTAAAATAAACAAAATCATTATTCATGGAGGCAATTAACCATCATAATTTGGAAAATAGTTTCATTTCTTTGAATAATAGAATATGAGAAATAAAATAGTTATGAGATTTTAAAATAGAAAAATAATAATCAAGTATATATATTATTCAGGATTTATAATTCCTTGATAGATGAAGGGGGTGAGAATAAAGTATATGAATAAATGAAAACAAGAGAGGTGTTTTGACAAAATTACCTCTTGAATATCACCTCCTTAAAAAATCCCTTAATGACCTTGGAAACGGTATTTTAGTGAGACCAAAAGCACTTGGAAGTGAGGATAGATTATAGTATAGTTTTTAGTAGACATTTTCAAAGCTTTTAGGCTTGATAGGTGAAATGGTGTGGTGAGGGGCAGTATTTATACTAGAGGAGGGGTGGTCTTAAGTGATTCAATAATGGTTATTTTATTTATAGCCAAACACATTGAGGTGGAATTAATTTCTAGGAATTTATAAGATAATTAATTTTTTAAATTATAGTTATGGTCGAGTTTACACTTCCACAACCCATTTAATGTTTTTTTATTTAGGCATTTTAATCTTTAATATTTTAACTTTAACCCATTACGTTATCTTACATATACCGCAGTAAAATTTTATTTTTATCATGGTAAATTTTTTATACCTAAAAATGAAAATGACCATACTACCTAATTTAAGCCTTATGATTCAAAATATGTAATATATTTTATGAAATAGATTTCACATAATTGGAAAAATTAGTTTTAAAATTAAGCTCAAATATGCAATGGGAAAGATGGTTTTTAATTGAAAATGTTTAAATGTTTGAAATGTTTTTATATCCAATTTCAATGTGAAATTGATTCCAAAGACATAAATTTTATTTATTGATGTGTAATTGAACTATTTACTCTTTAAAACCCAATTTAAAATATAATATAACATTATAAATTTTTTAGATGAACAATTAGTTTCAATTATAATGTCGTGTTTCTCATAATTCATAAAAAAAACTTATCCTAAAAATACAAAAAATTCACCCTCTGCTAATTTTATATCCCAATTTTAAAAATTAAGGTTTTTTTCTAAATTAAAATCTATAAATGTGTCAAATTTAATTTTAAAATAGTTGTGCCATTAAAAGGAGGAAAAATTATCTTTTAGAAAAATATAGCTTTTTATGCTTAGAATTGGATTTATTCTTATCATAATACTATAAAACATAATGAATGAATTTAAAAATATAATTGGATATAAAAAATATACATTTAATTATTATATTTCACTAATAATGATTAATTTAATTTATTAAGATAAAATTTTATTATGGGATTAAATATTATTTTTTATAAAAACACTTCCTTTAGGTACAATTGGTTTTCATTTTTATTTAAATTTAATTGGTTACCAATGAATTCATTTTATAAAAATGTGTGAACTATATTTTTATAATTTATTTAATCTCATTCATTCCCTCTATTCTAATGGCTAGGTGATAATGGTTATGTTAAAATAATAATATTTTGGAGTTCGTTTAAGCTTGGTGTTTTGTGCAAGGTATGTTATCAAAGAGACTAAATTTATTTTAAAAAGGGAAATAGCATAAAATATTGGGGTGTTATATTCTTCCCCCCTTAAAATGAATTTTTCCCTTGAAATTATTCACTCGGATAAAAACATATGATGATATCTCTACCTTATCACATCCTTAGGTTCCCACATTGATTCATAAAGCTATAGGTTTCACTGAAAAATATTGAACAAGTGAGTGGTATTGTTTCATGGTACATTCTCTATTTGATCAAGAATCTCTACCAGTCATTCCTCATAATAAATATCATGCTTTAATGATATTACCTATTAGTTTAGTACATGTTAAGGACTGGGTATATACTTCCTTAGGAGAACATTTTGGACTTGATAGGGGTTTTGGGGAAGCTCCAATAAACAATATACCATCCCAATGTGATCAAAAATATCAAGAAATTATGTCTTTGAAAATTTGAAATTTCACTTCGAAACTAAAAGGTGGATATTTAAAGATTCCTTGGTGGGAAAGCCACATCATAAAAAATGTTCAATAAATCATCCTCTTTAAAGAAATAGAGAGAAGTAAGATGGTCACATTATATAACACATACTATAATTCTATGTTATAGAACATGGAAATGGAAGATAAAACTAACTCTTGATGACTGGTAGAGATTGATAGAGAAAATGATCAAGGGAAAGTAAACCATCACAAAACTGTAAATATATGATGGGTTAAACATCCATTGATAAAAGTAAATGTCTAACGTTTTCATTTCAAAATACATTTCCTAAAATTGAGGAATTCTTTTACTGCCTATACTAAGTACATAGTGAAACATACCTACTTGTAAAGTAGAACTTCATCCTCATCTTTTCTCAAAATTATGAGCATTTAAGATGATTTTTTTATACCTAAAGTATAATAACTAAATTCTACACATCACTACATCCAAAAAATTATAACAATATATTCCTAATGTCTTTAAGAATTAACCAAAACCAGAATGGTTAGTACAAGAAATAATATTCTAAAAATTATGAACCATTAAATGATGAAAAAACTACTTTAATCTCCAAAATTCAACAGTAATACCTGAATTTAAACAAAGATCCTTCTATAAATAATTATCTGTAAAATTCCTCAAAACTATTATAGACTAATATTGAAACCAAAAAAATGATAATGGTTTGATCACAACATCTTTCATGATATATTTTAAGATTTATCTCAAAATAATAGCAATCACACCTAATGTCTCATAAAAAATGTAATTTCCTAAATCATGTAATCTCTAAGATATGCTAACCAGTTTTATAAATAACATGAATCTCCATATAATATATTCATACATTCTTCCAAAATATAAATAAACCTTTATTCATAAAATAAAATACCAAAATATTATATTTACCTTAATAATATAGGGTTCCCGAAATTCTGAACATCTTTTCAAATAACATCAAAAACATAATCACCAAATAATTTCAAATTTCATGGTTATCTATAAAACATATATTCCCAAAATTAACTTAACCTTTATTATTTATATATTTTAAATAATAAATAATAATTTTATATTATTCAAGACATCACGTAGACTAGTTTCAAGAGATTCACCCTTGTGATCCTTTGGTTGTGAGTTCAATTCTCACATCTTTTCTAGACAAGACAGGTTCTCACCCATCATGTGGGTTGTCCTTTTCCTAAAAATATATTATTAAAATCGTTATAAAATTCAATGAATTCTAAAAACATCTTTAATATGTTTTAACCTCAAATTTTATCTCATACCTTTCATTTTGCATCCCAAAATGTAATAACCTATAACTACCTCAAAAATGAATCTCTAAAAATACCATTAGTCTCCATAACATTTCATAACTTAAAGCCTAAAAAGGGGTTTCTAAGACACATAACTTATGATCAACCTAAAAATTATAAACCCATGATTACATCCATACCTCTTAAGAATACTACAAAATAAAACATCCTAATATCTAAAGTTGACTAAACCCTACTCTGATACCTACTATAACATCCCGGAACCCACACTCCTAGATCCGGTGCTAAATTTATAAACTTTTCATTTTAATATTTGATATTGAAGAAGGTAACCCAATTTTTTTCAACAAAACTTAAAATTTCCAAATGAAATATTATATCACTAACATACCTAATGACATTTTAGGTTTATATTTTTAGAGAATTAGGAAAAATTATTAACATTTTGGGTTCATAAAAAACTAGCTCATAAATCAACATTACACCCACTATACCCAAATTTTATAATTGTTCATCAACATCATACAAGTGAAATCCCTATAGACACGGTTCATTTAACATATTCCCTCATAACTTGGGTAAAAGAAAACATAATAATGATGATATTAGATTCTTAGTAAGGGAAAACATGGGATATACATAAGCATAAAATGAGAATAATTGTATGAAAATATGATCATCACATTTTACAAGCATACCCTTAAAATCAAATATCATAATATTGAATCATTTAATTAAAGATTGCAAATTCATAATACATGATCCATAATATAATCAAAGAACATAATCCATAAGAGTATAATAATGGAATAAGACACGAAATTTGTGGTATACTCATAAGCTTAGAAAATACTATGTTATGTCTAACCACCAAGATATTCATAACTTGTCTGTCTTGGGCTATTCACTTGTGTACCTTATTTAGGCTTGGGATGAACTCCCATATACATTCTAGTTTCGGGCATAGGATGACCTCCCATGCACCCACTTATTACGGGCTTGGGTTGAACTCCTGTTTACCCTCTTGTTTCGGTCTTATGATTTCCTCTCACGTAACCTATAGTTTCAGGCTTAGGATGACCTCTTTTGTACCCTCTAGTTTTAGGATTAGGATGAATTCCCATGTAAACTCTTATTGTAGGATTGGGTTGACCACCCATGATCCTTTTTGTTGCAGGCTTGGTATCAAAACCCATGTACCCTTCTATTATGGTTTTGTTATGAACACCCATGTACCCTTTTTTTACAAGCTAGGTATGAACACTCGTGCACCGTTCTATTGCAGGAATAGGCCGAACACCTGTGTACCCTTTTTTTTTATCTTGGGTTGACTACCCTTGTACCCTTTGGGATCATAGAACATTTATCATTACCAAGTGAATTGAAGGTAGATATAGGTCCCACCCAACACACAATGAAAATCATATATATGTGTTCCATAAGAATATAAATAATTCATCACATTATATCACATATAAAGAAATGAGTTTCATAAACATTTTAATATAACATAACTCATGGAAAAGAAAAAGGATTCACAAACATGATTCCATCAAAAAAATAAAACAGTTATAAAAATAATGAGTATATTAAACTTGAATATAATCCCCGGAAAATCATAATTAACACAAAATAATGTTATCTTAGATCAAAAACAATTTTTAAATATCACTCGAAATAATTCTTGATTAAAACATCCTTTCTGTTTTTCAAATATTTTTTGAAAATGACACACAATTACAAAAAACCACATTTTATTTTAAAATAAACTTTTAATATTTTAAAGTAGGATTCAAGGCATTAAATATTCATGGTGGAGGGAAAGTATAAAGAGGACATAAAATTTTAAAAAACATTCCTTACATATTTTTTTCTGAAAACTCACAAAGAACGTCATTTAGAAAAAAAACTTTCAAAATATTTTTTAAAAATTTATACATTAGTAAAAATGACTTTAAGTGATCATAATAGAATAGTAAAAATATTTTTCGAAACAATTTTAGTAAATAAGTACAAGGAAGAAAATGAGAGTTTTAAGGGAATCTTTAAAAGGATAATTTCTAAAAGAAAATCCCTTATAAATATCATATCATTGAATTGAGCACTAATAAAATTAATATATTATGTATATTTAATATAAATCCATATAAAAAGTGTAAATACAATATAAGAAAACAAAAATTCATTTCACACATAATCATAGCATGACATAATCAATGAAGTTAATGATTATCCCAAATAATGGAAATTAGTTTAAGAATTCCCTTACCAGTTTGTAATTAGTTGAATCATATTCCCCATAAAAGTAATAATTATAAAGTAAAAAATTTAATATCATGAGGATAATTATATTCATGATATTAAATGTCAAAGTTTATTATATACACCACACACAATAAATAGGCTTTGAATAAGGCGTATATCTCACCGAAGTAAAATTGAAATGAGAAACCCTTACAAAGTTCGTATCATTAAGGTGAGAATTAATCAATAGTGGCATAATGTGTAAAAAATTATATCCAAAAAAATAGACATGTGATTAAAAAGTAAATCAATAAAAATTTATTTGACGCATAATCTTGGAATAATATAATTAATGAAGAAGATGTATAACCCAATGAATGGAAATTCAGTTAAGAAACCCCTTACCTCAAGATTCCCTTTAGTTTTTCATACTTTAACATCCTGTATAAAGGTTTAAATAATTTTATTAATTCATTAAATACCCATAATCATATTTATAATACCTTATATTATATTTTTATAACATCATACCACCAATTCATCAATAAATTTTGTTATTTTCATTTTTTCGGATGTGTTTGTTTCGTGGTTTCATCATTGGTTCATTTGTGTTTAATTACGGATTTTCTTGTTAATGGAAATAAAAATATTTAATTTAAATGAAATGGTATTAACAAACTAACATAATTTTAAATTTTCCCATATATAATTTTTTCCTTCTTACATGATGATGATTCATTTGATAAAATGTTAATGATAAATGTTTAGTTTAATTCAGTGGTTTTTCCAACAATCATGAACTAGTATTGTTTTATTTAATATTATGTATATATATTAGTTAAAAAACATTAAATTTGTTATAATATACTTATTAACATAATATTTAACTATAATAACAGTTTTATTACCATCCATGAAGGTGGTAATTGAAAACGAACAAAATCATTATTCGCATAGGCAATTAACCAACATAATTTGGACAATAGTTTCATTTCTTTAAATTAGAGGAGATGAGAGATGAAATGGTTTTGAGATATTATATAATAAGAATAAAACTCTAGTATATACACTATTATAGAGTTATAATTACTTTATAGATTAATTAGGTTATATGAAAGTATAAAAGGAAAATAAAATTAGAGATGTGTTTTGAGAAAATTAAATTTGGAATATCACCTCCTCAAAGGATCCCTTAAAGGCCTTGGAAATGGTATTTAGTTTAGAAGAGAAGAATATGAATGTGGGTAGAGTGAATAGGAGAGGTTTTTGGAGATATTTTAGGATCTTAAATTCATTATAAAATAAATTTGGTGGTGAGGGGTGGTATTTATACTTTAAGAGGGGTGGTTTTAAATGATTAAATAATGATTATTTTATAATTAAAGCCAACCACATTGAAGTGGAATTAATTTCCATGAACTTAGAATACAATTAATTTTTTTAAGGATTTTTAGGGTCTATAAAAACTTCAACCAACCATTTAATTTTGTATTATTTTTTTTATTTTAAGCTTTTACCTTCTAACTTTAACTTGTTACATTATTTTACATGTACCGCGGTAAATCATTCTTTTTACCATGGTAAATTTTTTATGCCAAAAACTAAAAATTACCTTAATAAATAATGTGTGCCTTATTAATCAAAATATTTAATCCATTTTACAAAATTAAATTCACATAATTGGAAAAATTATATTTAAAAATAATCACGCAGACGCAATGACAAAGCATGTTTTTAAAGTAAAAAATTTCAAATGTTTGAAATGTTTTTATATCCAATTTAAATGTGAAATTGATTACAATGAACTAAATTATATTTATTGAAGTATAATTGAACTAATTATTCTTTAAAATAAATTTAAAATATAAAGTAACATTATAAATTATTTAGATGCAAATTCAGTTCTCAATTAAAATGCAGTATTTTTCACAATTCATAAAAAATCAAACTTATCAGAAAAATAAAAAAAATAAAAAAAAAATTATATCATAATTTAAAAAATTAATTTTATTTTTTAAAATAATATCTATAATAGTTTCAAAATTTTGTTTTAAAATAGGATCTCCATTAAAAGGTGGAAAAT
The DNA here is from genome assembly GCA_963277665.1 of Viscum album. NCBI lineage: Eukaryota > Viridiplantae > Streptophyta > Magnoliopsida > Santalales > Viscaceae > Viscum > Viscum album. The sequence goes on from OY728160.1 coordinate 855,293,729, forward strand.
TTTCCTTTTAGAAAAACACTTCTTTTATGTTCAATTGGTTTTTATTTTCATTTCTAATTAATTGGAAACCAATTAATTAATTATATAAACATGTGTAAACAATATTTTTATAATTTTTTAGTCTCATTCATTCCCTCTATTCTAAAATCTCGGTGATAAGGGTTATGATAAAATAATAATATTTTTGAGTTCGTTTAAGCTCAGTTTTTTGTAAAATGTAAGCGATTAAAGAGATTTAATTTATTTAAAAAATAGATACATAGAGTAAAATCTTGGGGTGTTACATGTTTATTAGTATAATTTTTTATTAATATTAACATTCCTCTATCTTATAATTCTTTTACTCATTGCTTGGTGGTGGACACTTTGGACCACAAAGGACCTCCCAAAAGGTCATTATCTCTAGATTCTTCTAGACTTCACTCTTCAAGGACTCACATGAGTTCTATTAAACATGTCCCACTTTCCCAAATTTTAGAAAAATTTCAAAAAGAAATTAAATTCCCAAAAATTAAATAATATTTTTTGAGATATTTGATGTTTGGGGAATCTATTTTACAGGACCATTCCCCCTTAAAATGGATTCTCCTATATTCTTCATGTGGTTGAATATATTTCTAGATGGGTTGAGTCCAATCCCACAATAAAGGATGATTCATAGAATATTATTTATTTCCTCGAAACCCATATCTTTCATTGATTTAGAACTCCACGTACCTTGGTATGTGACTTAAGAACCCATTTCTATAATCCAACCTTGGAATATCTTTTGAAAAATAATATGGTTGTATATAAAATGTTAGCTTTATATCACCCCCAAACTAATGAACTTTAATTCTTGATTTTGGATTCACCCAGTTAAGCTTAATTCCCATTGGGAAGGTCATTTTATTCTTACTAATGTTTACCCATTTGGTGTAGTGTAAGTCCAAGACCATTCTTCCAAAAGGAAATTTATGGTTTGTGGTAATTAGTCAAAGTTTCACTATAATAATATACACAACCTATAAACCACATTGACTTATATAGGAACCCGAAATAGAATAGTAGGCCCACAATTGTATGGAGACGGTGACCCGCCAAATCAAAACCAAGGGGCACCACTTTCCCTTTAACACCCTCTCTCACTCTTCTTCCTCTTACTCATTCTCTATATCCCTCTTACTTTGTATTCCTCTCTCATTATCACCTTTTTACCACTTTCTTAATCAAACAAATTTTTCACTCTTTATCTTTTTTATGGGTATGTATTTTAAAAAAAATAAAAGAAAAACTAAAATAAATAAAAAATAAAAAAACCAAATGAGTCGCAATTACTCACCATTAAATTCTGAAATTTTTTCCAACAATTTTGGGTATTTAAAAGGCTTTTTTTAATCTCAAACATTTTTTATTTTTCTCATAAATTTGGAAAAATAATTTTTTTTCAAGACCAATTACTTTTGAATGCATAATTTTTTTAGAAAATGATTCGTCCCTAACTATGTGGAAATTTTTTATTTTTTATGCTAAGTTCATTGATTTTCATATTATTATATTTTTTATCACCCCTCAATTTTTAGTCTTGAGTTTTTGTCCCTTATATATTAATTTCCTACTTCACCATATATTAATATAATAAAATCATTTTCTAAACCACTCAATAACTAAAATATCCAAATAGCCTCTCATTACCCTTACATTGATCCTCCTTTTGAAATATCATTCAAGCCTATGAAAACAATTTTTTGATATCCACATTACTGGACCATAACCTTTTCACACCCATCATCTACATGGATTTTAATATCATGATTTATTAAAATTTAAGTTTGGGGAGAATGGATTTAATTTTGGGTATTATTTCATTGATTTTAAACATGTCATCATATGCTTAAGGGAATACATCCATTTTAGTGTGGGGGAGAGGTTTTCATTAGGTTATTTTTGATAATGTGTTCATTTTTATGCCATTCTATACAAATTTTATTGAAAAGTGTTCAAATAAATATGTGGAAATAAAAAAATAACAAAAAGAAGAAAAGGAAAAAAAAGAATGGGGTGTGTCTTAGGAAGTTCAAAAATCACAATCATAAATATTTTATCTTGTTATAACTATTACAATTACTTTCATGAGTATATTAAATAAGGTTTTATAGATGAGTGTGATATTTTTAATAAGCACAACTTCTAGAAAAAAAATAAAAAAAAATAAAAAAATAAAATAAGTAACACTTGTATCATATTTTCTTAAACATTTGTAAAAGTTTTGTGTTTTGTACATATTTCATTTTCTCAACCCCTTCTAATTTTATCTCTCTCTTTTATTCCTTTACACATTCATGACTCTGTAAATATGTGTTTCTATTTCCTTCCATGTCTCATTTCAGAAAAAAAATGTGCACTGATTTTTCTATGTTGGTGTTTTAAACCAATTTTTCTATATCTTTTCCATTATATTCCTATTATCCCATAGACATTAAAAAACACCTAAAAATACCACTTGATTATTTTTCACTTTAGGATATGTAATGGAAGATGATATCTTCTATATAATTTATTATTTCACTTTTTGTTTTTTAATGATTTAACCTCCTTAAATAAATTTTGAAAATATTTAGACGAGTGAGTTTTGAGTTCCCACATTTTCCATTTATAATTTTCATCATGAAAAATGAATTATTTTGGGGACATTTTTTATGTAAAAAATTCTGGTTAAATTAATTGTAGAGGAGTTAACTAGTCTAGACCTCCCTGATTTTTGAAAACAAAATTTTAATATTTTTTATGTGAGTGAAAATGGTTTTGTTATGTTTTTGTTTTTGTGTTACAAAGGAAATGCACTGTATTAAGTGTGGGGGGTTTGATATTATATATTTTTTTCATGATTTTACATTACTCCCATAACTATTTTTTTAATTAAAATGACTAATTTTCTAACAATGTTCATATTTTGGTCATAAACACATAAGGATAACATTGTTTGAATTCATTCAATTACACTGTAGTTTAATGTTTTGATAATATATTTCAAAATAATAATCCAAATTATTTGGTTATTGATTTTAATATTCCTAATTCAAATTCAAAAATAATAATTAAACTAGATATTTGGCTAATTCTTCTATTTTTATGTTCATATACACCACACACGAACGCCCAAAGAATCTGTCAAAGAAACTAGACTAGCTGTGATGTTATATTTTCTAGGATCAATATATAAGTATTAATTTTTGGATACTCTACCATAGAACCAAGTAAATTATATTACATATTTTATTAAAACATTAAGCCCCAACTCAACCAACAAGGGTCCCAATCTATGCATGAATGTCTGATCCACATCTCTTTCAAGGATTTTAAAACATCCCACATGTCATGAATATTATCCCAATATAGATATCCAATTGAGCTATAATTTTTTGGAGATAAATAAAATATATATTCTCACAACTATTTTAGATAAATATTTAATATTTGGAGGCATATTCATAGATATAAATTAATTCACATTTAGACCAAGGAAAAACATGACACAAAACTGGATAGAAAGACCTGGTATGAAAAATAGCCATACCTCTGGATCCAAAAGTGAAATGGCCTCCAAATTATAAGGGTAAATTGTAAAAGTAAATTTATATAAATTTTAATAATAATATATCTTGATATTAATATTTTTATATAGATAAATAGACTGTATAATTTGAAGAATAGTTTAGGAATGCAAACAGTCCACCACATTGGGCTATAAATACACTTCCCTCTTCTCCTTGAAAGGGGGCATCATTTAGAGATTAGTAGGATACATTTGAACAATAATATACTTTCCAAAGCCTTGTGAGTACCTTTTAAACTCAATTTTATACTTTATATACGTTTATTGCACTATTTGATTTCATTTTCCTTTCTATTCACTTTCATTTGTAATCTCATAAGTGTTTGAGTTGTAATTTTTTTTAAATAATTATGAAAGTATCATTATAATATATTATTCCCATCCACGTTTTTCATTGTAATATTAATGGTCTTTGAATAGTTTAAATAAAGTTTTAAAAAATTTCCACTTACACGTTATTATTCAATAAAAATTATGCATTTAACTCCCTTCACCATTCTTGTATGTGTTCGGTGCACTACTCTTATCTTGTTTCATTCTTTTTCTTCTCTTTTCTAGTCATCAACCTAAACATCATAAACCATATTAATAACCATCTCAATGGAGTATTAAATAATCCATCATTGTGATTCATAATTTTAGGGTGTTGATTAATTGAGATATGTTTCTTGTTAAAAAAAATTTAGTTTAATATTGTGTATTGTAACATCCATCCTTGGGTGCCACTAAATAGTGCCCAGAGGTGATGGGTCACATGGCGTCAAGTGCACTTCCCCATACTCTAGAGGCTTATAAATAGTATCAAGGTCCTAGTGTGTGTCTATGGGGAGACTATTACCTTATGTTAGAGCGTAACACAGTGGTAAATACTTATCTATCAATAGTAGAAGCATAATATAAATCACTGAATATAAAATAGAAGATAAACATCCATAAGACTGTAATAATAAATAGAAAAAAGTAGTCATATACAATATGATTATCATGTCATGTCTCTAAACAAAATGGATGGTAGTGCATGAAAATAGGAAATCAATAAAATGCATGTATCAAAAATGAGAAAAAATACCAAAAAGGACTATCTCCAACTAGAATCATGAGAACATATCAATCATGTGCTCCTTGGATCCTAAGAAATGAACAAGTCAAGAATCACATAGTGGTTGTTTTCCCTTATCTCTACTTGCATCCAAAATGCCTTTTTGGGTACCCAATACCATCCCAAATTGGGTGTGAGATAACACTCAGTAGGGAACCACCAACAATTTCTGTAATAAGTCCAACCTATGTAATATAAATAGAATTAGTGTGCAATATATCGCTGGTATAAAAATACTAAAGTAAAGTGTTAAAAAGAAAAATGTGATCTTTTTTACCAAACATGGCTCCCTTTAAATAACATTCAAGCTCCCATAAACAAGGGTAGATAAAAATAAAAAAAAACATGTGTGATATTATCCAATATAAAAACTATAAATTGATACATATACCATGGATATATGTAAGGCATAGTAATAATATCCACCACATCCATGTCATGTAAGAAAGTGTATAAAATCCACTACAATTTATGACATGTAATCCAGTTTCAGAACACGAAGGGATGGTTCCAAGGTATAGAATACCAAGGAATCCTTATTGGGGGCTAGGAGAATCTCGGTGGAAACTCGATAAAGGCTTCGGTGGAGTCTAAGGATATCATCAATAGAGCATGCCCAATGTGATTCTAAGCAAGATGGGTCCTAGGGGTAGTAAGGCCCATGAAATCTTATGAAATCAGGATCAAAGAATAAAATATGATCAAGTCATCCACTACCATAATCAAGATCCATGTAGTAGAAATGTCCATGGAATATAATGGAATCATGATCAAAGGAACTTATCCAAGGAATCCACTACCATTAACAATTCATCAATCTATTCATTAATCATAATCCATTAGTTTATCCAAATATTTATCTCATTTTCCATTAAAAAATTTAATCATTTAATCAACTTGAAATTCACATTTCAAAGGAGGAATAACCTTCCCATAAACATTCATTCAGTTCTCATTCAATTTAATAAAAATCCCAAAATCATTGGGGAGATCACACTCACCCAATGAGGTGGTATAGATAAGAAAGTTACAAAGGCACACCCCATGGGTGTCTTATGTTGGGTCTAAAAACCTCCAATGGTCTCAATGGTACTAGTGGGAAACATAAATAGGTTATAAACAATTATATCAAGATGTTGAAATAATTTTAGGGGAAAATATATAAGGTTTCATGTGCAGAATAATAAAAAAACATCTTATAAAACACCAAACATTAAGGGAAATGTATATAACACCTACCGTAGGTCTGTGGTATAGAACCCATTATTTATTATCCTCAAATTTGGTCTAGATTGGTAGAAAAATTAAGAATGAATGAAAATCAGGGAAATATGTCATATTACCTTGCACCTGAATAACTTCATAGATGAAAATACAAAGGATTAATGGCACAAAATAAATGAAGAAGTTACCTTTGTTCATCTAACGAGACGATCTACGCTTGAATAGTATGTCATATGGAGGATTTGGATCAGATCCTAGAAGAAGGATTGAAGAAGCTCTCCCAAAATCCAAGGGAATGTGTAGTTGAAAGATGAGGAAAAAAGAAACTATGTTATAATAAACTTTAAGGGTGAGATGTTAAATTCCCCTAAAATGTATGTGTCGCATAGTTTGGATTTGTGTTTGGACAAACCATGAACCAAATGTTCACCCTTTTTGGTCTCAATGGGTACCTCGAAAGGTCCATGCACACTATTTGGGAAACCATGTGAAAACCATGTTGTACGCCTCTACAAAAAAAATTAAAAGCTACATATACAGGCGTGAAACCCTAGGAACATGGTAAGGATGAACCATACACCCTTTTCTACTCTTTTTCCAACCACACATGGGTGTGCAGCCCTTTTTTCACAGTTTCCCTCAAAACGTGTAGCCCTCAATAGAGTTTTGGACCACCTCGTAGGGTTTCATTCAACCATGTTGCTTGGGTCACATGGTTTCTACTAATCATGTGTCTAAGATTCATTTTCCAAAAAATTAGACCTTCAGGCTCCGAGCAAGGCACATACACCCTTTAAACTCTCATGATCTCATTAGACACTCACATTAGGTCAAAAAAAGAGTTAAACTAGAATTAAAAAGATTTTTACCTTGTAGGAAAACATGGGATCCTACAATATTCTCCACTTAAAGTAATTTATTCAAAAATTTCCTTTCAAATGATGGTCAAGAATCACCTGAGAATAACTCCAGTCACTGAGCACATATGTTAGCCTCCCTCTCCCAAGTCTCATCCTATAAATGGTCATGTCAGAATAGAACTCGTACTAGAGGAAATGACTATCCTCAAAGATCCTTCATGATCCTGACAATTATACAAATAGGATTCTCCTTGAAGAACACATCTACCTACATCTTAATATCATCTGGTAGTAGATTATGAGATTGTTCTTATTGATAATGGTGCAACTGAGATACATGGAATATGTTGTACATGGATCAGAACCTCTAAGGTTCCTATAGTAGATAGGATCCTGGCCTGACTCCCTTAAAAATATGGAATGGCCTGATATATCATAGTAAAATCTTACCATGTATTCTAATTCATCTGTATCCCAACCTCAATGAGATATGTAAGAAGACTTAATCCTCGACCCTAAACTCCATAGGTTGTTTACAATGATTAGTGTTATATTTATGTCTCGAATATGCAGTAGCCATCTATTTCTAAATTAACTAGACGTGATCTAAAGTCTCCTATATGAGACGTCGTTTGATAATTGCTTCCTATCTTACCTCTAACAAGAATAGTGGAGATCATAATTTGCAAATCGTATAAATCCTCATAAGGTTCGATCCATATAGTTGCCTGATAGAAACTATTTCAGGTGAATACAACCAGGGGAATATGCCTCTCCCAAGATTTACCGAAATCAAGAACGTATGCTCTAATAATTTTCTCTATCACCTAAATCATGCACTTTGACTAGCCATCAGTCTGAGGGTGGTATGTTGTGTTAAGAAGCACCTAATCACTCAATTCCCTCTACAAAATCTGCCAGAATCGCAATGTAAACTAGGCTTCCCTATCAGATACCATGGTCTTAGGAACCTCATAAAGGTGAAAAATATCAGGTATATACAATCTCTCAATATCACCTACTAATAAGGTCTCCCTAATCAGCAGGAAATGAGAAAACCTTGTGAGGTTGTCCACAACACCCCATATAACATCACTATCTCAAGGAGACCTTGGTAACCCAATCACAAAATCTTTCCATTTCTACTCGATAATGGATAATTTATATAAAATCCTTACTACTCACTGGTGTTCTTACTTCATCTACTAATAGGTGGAACACCTTGTAACAAAACTAGCTACCTCACGTTTCATACTTATCCTCCAATACTAAAGACACAATTCATGATACGTCTTGGTAATTTCAGTATGTACTAACCATGTTGAGTTATGAAACTCATGTATAATCTCCTCATGTATGTCTACTATAACCCAAACATAGCCATGAACATGTATAATTTCATCCTTTCCCATAGTCGAACAAGGAGGTGGGTCTTAACCTGACACACTCTCCCATAAGACAAGGCCTTGGACATCTGACAACTACATCATCCTCACTATATCCAGAAGAGTGTATGTCACTACTAATGTTTAGATAAAGTTCTATACTTGGCCATCATGTACCTATAAGTGAATCTATGAGAATAAGGCAATAAGATGACACTTACTACTGGCCTCCTGAACTGTGTGTATATAAGTCCTCATGCCCAGTGCAACAGCAACTACATTTCCCCTTTCGAGCATATAGTCAAGATCAAATTCCAAAGACTATAGGTACTCTACCCACCTTTATTGCCTCAAATTATTTTCACGCTATGTAAATATGTACTTGAGGATTATGTGGTCCATGTACTCCAAAAAACACTCTCACAATAAATAATTCCTCCAACAGCATAAGGCTTGTACCATAACGGCCAACATGAGGTTATGTGTTGGGTAGTTCCACTTGTGTATCCTCAATTGATGAGACCTGTAAACCATGACTCAATCCTCTTGCATAAAAACTACTCTTATCCCAATACTTGATGCAACGCAATATATAGTATATCTTATACCCAGATCTAGCTGAATTAAGACCATCACTTAATTCAGTCTCCCTTTTAGATCCTTAAATGTTGTCTCACAAGTATCATACCATAAAAACTTCACACCCTTCTTAGTCAAGCCTTTAAGAGGTGTAAGTACATATGAAAAGACTTGTATGAAATTCTTGTAATATCTAGCTATCCCCAATAAACTCCATATGTCAAGGAAGTTCTTTGGCCACTCTTAAGAAACTACATCTCTCACATTCTCTATGTCAATTTATACCCATGTAACTAAGATAATATGACCCAGGAAGTAAATCTTATCCATCCATTAGTGGTACTTTGTGAGTATAGCACATAAAAAATGTTCTATTAATGTATCCAAAATGATCTCAAGATGTTTGGTATAGTCAGGCCGATTGGGATAATACACCAAGATATAATCTATAAATACCACCACAAATGAATCCAAATAAGGATAAAAAACTCATTTCATAAATTCCATGAAAATTGATGGCGTTTTCATGAGGCTGAATGGTATAACCAGACACTCATAGAGAATATACCTAGTATGAAAAGTTGAATAAGGTATGTATAAAGGTTGAACACATACCTAGTGATAATCTGATATCAAAATAGTATTCAATAAAACTTGAGCTCATCATAGATGGTTGAATAGATTATCTATCCATGGTAATGGATACCAATTCTTACCCAACAACTTGTTTAATTTCTGATAATCTACACAAAACTTTAGCGGTTCATCCACCTTTTTCATCAAAAGGATTGGCGAACCCCATAGAAAAGTATTGGGTTGTATAAACCCCTTTGCTTATAAGTCCTCTAACTACTTCTTGAGCTCCTGCAACTTTTTATTATACATCCTATTAGGAGGAATGGATATTGGTGCATCACCTGGCACGAGATCAGTAGATAAATCCACCTCACTCTCAGGAGGTAAACTAGAAAATTAATCTTTGAAAATATCCCTGAAATGATCAACCACTGGAAGAAAATATTCTTGATGCGGTCCTTGATCATCCAAATATAAATTAGTTATCTAGGCTATCATCCCACGTGGCCCAAGATGTTGGGGTCTATCTTAGACCTCCTAGACATCCCATTAACCCTTGTAAACAAAAAATAATCCCTCTGGTGATGTGAAGATTTCCCTTTGGCGATATAAATTGACATGGTATTGATAAGAAGCTATCCAATCCATCCCATGTATAACATCAAACCTTATCATCTCAAGGAAAAAAATATCCCATATGAAGTGATACCCACAAATATCAAGGGGTCACTCCATGAACTAGCGTATACCCACTGTTCTGATCCACAACAAAGTATCCAAGGTCATGACGCCATCATAAAATTGAACAAATAGCCCAAGCATCTCCACAATAGGTAAATATATGAAACTATGTGATGAGCCTATATCAAAAGGGAAAATGATAAAGTAAAGGCTTCTAATATCATGCCTCTCACCATAGACAACCCGGAATTTTTCTCCTCAGGTGTAGCTTGTATAAAATATATCTAGCCAAAACTGAGGCCCTATGAAACAACATCACTACCCATTTTAGGCCAACTCTACTGTCTAGGTATAACTGGTTCTTGGTTACCTTGACTGCAACCACCACATTGGCCTAAACAACCAGCACTACTCTACCAACCAACCTGACATGGATCTATGAATCCCACTCCTAAAAAAGGGTTCTAATTCTATCACCATTCCACTAACTACTGGATGGAAATTCTAGTAGAAACATTGTACATGGCCCATCCTACCACATTCTCGAAACTCAAATGGGCCTCTATCATATTGATTTGTCATATTTACCCACCTCCTGCACTGATATAAGAAGAAATAACTACCAACACTAACATCATACCTGGTATAACCCTCATAAGAAGCCTCAAACTGATGCTTCCAGCTAATTTGTTTTTGAACTATTGGGTCAAGAGGCTGAACAACCCCACTCGGTGCCCCTATATTTCCTTAGGTTATATCCAGTAATAAGAACCTAACTCTATATCTTTGTAATATTAGTCAAAGAAACACATCTACCTTTTATCGAACAACATGCTTGAGACCATCCTTAAATCATCTCTCCCCCGATGGATCATTAGTAAGATAAATCATTGAAAAGTAGTGAATACATATAAAGCATGTAGAATACTTCATAATCGCCATATTTCCCTGATCTAGACGCATAAAATCACTGGCCTTTTTAGATCTCATAGTCTTAGGAAATAAGTAATCAAGAAACTTAGCTTAGAAATCCCTCCAAACCATATCTCATAGCATATCTTCCTGGTTCAAAACCTCCCACCAGTGCTTATCTTCTCCTTGAAGCATATATGTTGTGATATTCACCCTCCTATCAGGAGGTGAATCCAGATTCTTAAAGATAAAAAAATTCATCTCAATCCAGATCTCATCAGATTTTGTACCACCATCTTCCAAAAATATGGGATGATGATGTTGCTAGAACACATGCGTCAACTCTACTCAAGTTGTGAGTCTCCCAGAATGGTCTACATGAATTGCAAGAAACTCTAACAGAATTTTTCCTTCACACCCATATCCAGTATTACTACTAGGGCCTTATTTGGAACTACAGGATGATCTACTAGTATTTCATGGTCGACCACCTCCAGATAATGCTCATCACCACCCTCCTGACACATGACTGGAGGTTTTTATGGTGGCATGTCTCTATAATTCCAAATAAAATCCTCAAAAAAGAATTCGGTAACAACCCGATAAAAGATAAAAATAATAGGATGGGTCCTTCCTATAAAAAAATTCATACCCATTTTCTACTCATAAAGCTAGGACTGAGTAATAATAACTACTATGAAAAGTACTAGAGACATTTCCTACTTCCCACTCTAAGTCCAGGTCAAATTCATGTTCTCTATTTCATAATTTCCATTTAAATTAATTTCATATTTATTTTACAATTATATTTGAATGGCTGAATAAAATGGGTCACCAATTACAATCAATAAGGTCTCATTCACCTCATGAATCTAAGTGTGGTGTCTTCTTAATCCAAACCTTAACCCATTCAAATCAATGAAACCAATGGTCTATGAATCAGTGTTCCATAATTTACTACTTATGGCGTCTGTTGTAGCCTAAGCATAAAAACATTATTTAGGTTATGGAATAAACTCTAAGTAACAACTACATTTCTTAATTCCCAGCACAAATCATTTATCAAACAATAGTTATATCACTCATGGCACACAAAATAGTATTATTTAGTAAAGCAATGAATCCTATATGGAATTGAATAATGCATGGCATTTTAATTCAAACAAGTAGATAAAGTGATGCATGAGATGGCATTCCCTCATATCATCAGGACAAGTATCAAAAATACATAATCACAATAAACATAAAACCACAAGTGTCTCACCCAACTATGAAATCAAAATAATTGTAAAAAGAAAAATCTAGAAAATAGAAATTTCCATTCCAAGAAATTTGGATTTTTCCTATACATGGGTTATCTACTCTAAGGCACAACTCATTAAGGAATTCCAATACCTTCCTATTATCTTGTATATTGTCTCAAAATTGTAAATCTAGAAAATAAAAACTTTCTGATACCACATTTTAACATCTTGACCTAGGTTCCACTAAATAGTTCCTTGAGTTGATGGGTCACATAGCTTTAAGCATGCCTCCTCGTATGCCAGAGGATTCCAACTAGCAGTAAGGGCCTATGGTGTGTCTATGGAGAGACTATTTCCTCTTGAAAGAGTGTAACGAAGTTGTATAAACATTTTGATCAATATTTGAAGAATAATATAAATCACTAAATAGTAGATAAAGATAAAAATCTAGAAGACTGTAATAATAAATAGCTAAAATCAATCATATACAATATAATGATCATGTCATGCTTCTATAAAAAATGGAAATCATTACATAGAAATTGGAAATCATTGTAATAAATGTATCAAAAGTAAGAAAAAATAAAAAGGACTATCTCTAGTTAACATCAAAAGCATAGATTGGTCTTGATATTCCCTACTCCTAACCAATGAACAAGTAAAGCATCGTATAGTGGGCGCTTTCCATATTCCCTACATGAATCCATGAAGACTATTTGAGTACCCAAAGGCGGCATGAATAGTGTGTGATATTTTCTAGTATAACAAATATAAACTGATATCTGTACCATAGCTATCTATAAAGAATATCAAGAATATCCACAAACGTCATGTTGTGTAATCAAGTTCATAACATCCACTGTGGCCTATTCTATGTAATCCACAATCATGACACTACGGGCTAGATCCAAGGTATAGAATACCAAGGAATCCTTGTTAAGTCTGAGGAGTATCTCGATGGAAACTTGTTAAATACTTGGGAGGATTCCCAGGAGCACATAAAAATATCATGTCCAATATGAGTCCAAGCAAGCCAGATCCAAGGGGTTGTAAGGCCTATGGAATCCTAGAGAATTAAGATAAAAAAGTAGACATTTCCAAGGTATCAAATACCATAAAAAATAATTAATCATAATTCATTAGTTCATCTAAATAATTATCTCATTTTCCATTCAAAAATTAAATCAATTAATCAACATGTAATTAACATTTCAAGGGATCCATAACCTAATCCTAAATAGTCATTCAGTTTTCATTCAACTTGAAAAAGTACCCAAAATCAATGTTGATCTAACACTCACCTAGCGGGGTGGTATAAATAGGGTGGTTACAAAGGCACACCCCATGTTTTTCCTAGGTTTGGTCTAACAACCTCCAATGATCTCAAAGGTACTAGTGTAAAATCTAAATAGGTTCCATACAATTATATAAAGGCATTCAGTTAATTTTAGGGGCAACACTGAAAGTTACAGCATGCAGAACACTGACAACATGTCTTATAAAACACCAAAATTCAATGGAAAGATATATACCACCTTCCATAGGTATGTGGTAGAAAAATCATCCAGTATCAACCTTTGAATTGGTCCATATCATGAGAAAAATTAAGAATAGGTGAAAACACTATAAATATGTAATATTAGCTTTCACCTAAAAAACTCTTTCGATACTATGAAAAATGATGAATGGCATAATATGAATGAGTAACTTACTGACATGAATCTAATGAGATGATCAGTGACTAAATTGGACATTTTATGGAGGATTTGGAGAAAATCCAAAAAGAAGTCTAGAATAAGATCTCCCAAAAGACAAGGGGATTTATTGTGGAAATATGAAGAAAAAATAAATTATTTTATAATAAACTTTAATGTATAAATGGTAAATTACCCTAAAATTATTGGGTCACATGGTTTGGTCACATGATTGGCGAAACTATGCCCCAAAAGTTCACCCTTCTCTATCTTAAGAGGAACCTCTCACAGTTCATGCACACAATTTGGGAAACCATGTAAAAATAATGATCCAAACCTATTTTAAAAATTACAGAGCTGGCCGCACGGCCATGCGGCCTTGTGTGCATGTTTAGGGTGAACATTTTACCCTTTTATGATCTTTCTCCAACCCCTCATGGGTGTGTGGACCCTTCTACATGGTTTCCCTCAAATTGTGCATCCCTGGATAGAGGCTTGGACCACCTCACACCATTTCATTAAATTGTGCATCATGGGTCACACCGTTTCTACTAATCCTGCAGCCTATATACCTTTTCCAAAAAATAGGTCCTACAAACTCCAAAAAATCCATAGACACCCATGGAATTATCATGATATCATTAAACACTAACATTAGGTCAGAACTAATGAGTTAAACTAAAGTTAAAAAAAATTACCTCATAGAAAAACTAGGGATCTTACATGTATGGTAAAATAAAAATTTCATGGATTAATGACATGTTTTATTTAACATGTGGATTACATGGATTATTGGAACCACAAATAAACTACCATAAATAAGAAATTATTGAGCTTAGAACCCTAGTTAATTTAAGGCTTGGATTAAATCCATAACACTTGGGAATTATGATCAAAATATCTTGTGAAGTGGGTGTTAATTAAATTAAATATTACAAAAATATGAATGATATTATAACCTTAAATCCAAAATAATTAGCTCACCCAAATATTTATCAAATTGTTAAATAAAAAATTGATTATAAATAAATTTAATTACAATATGAAAACAAACCTCCTCAACCTTACCCCTATTTAAAAATAAATTGAAAAACAATTGACTCCAAAAGAAATTTTACAATCACCAATGACTCAAACTAGGTGCTTCTATACACATTAGCAGAGAACCAGGCCTTTAAACAGTTGATAAGAGACAATCAGTCACACATCAAAACTAATCCCACCTACCATTGGAATTATCACCTAGGAAATTTAAATAATAAATATGTTCAAAGATTCTATAGGGGTGGATTTTTAGAATCATTCAATTATAAATCATTCGATACATGTAAATATTATTTATTGGAAAAAATGGTAATGCTAAATTTTGGGAGAAAGGGTGATAAGTCTAGTGGATAATCAGATATTATACATAGTGATATATTTTTACTAATTAGTATGAAATAAAATTGTGGTTTTAGGTACTTTGTTTCTTTTAGTTATTACTTTGGTCTATATGGTGATGTGTTTCTAAAGAATCACAAGTATGAAAATTTTAAAAAGGTCAAAGAGTTTCAGAATGAAATAAAAAATTATCTGGTAAAAGTATTTAAGTCCTCTAATTGGAATAGGGTGGTGAATACTTTATTTGGGAATTCATATATCATATGAGAGATTGTGGGATTTATTCACAACTAAGTCCTCCAAAAACACCATAGTGGAATGTTGTATCTAAAAGGAAGAATTGTTTGATGATTATGCTCTATTAATCTTGACTCTGAATCTACTAAATTCTTATTTATTTCTTATCCCAAAGAAACTTTTAGTTATTACTTTTATAATTATATTTAAAATAAAGTTTTTGTGGATCGATGAGGTATTTTCCTTGAAAAATAATAGATGAGTTGAGGTTTCATTGGGAGAAAATATGAACTTATAGAAGATAAAGACCAACAAATAGGAATATTTCTTGAGATAAAGGTTGATTCATTTCCAAAAATACTTGTGGAAAAATAACTGATGAAAGTTACATTAAAACCTCAAAGGTATGATAGGATTCATTAGAAACATGTGATATATGGATTTCACTTGGACAAAGATGATGAATTAATGTTTATAGGAGATTAAGATACTTCCTAATAATAGTAAATTAGGATATATAATTTTTAAAACTTTTTAGAATCTATAGAATCTCATATGAACTCCATATACACAAACCATGTTTGGAACTTGATGGATGCACGTAAATGGGTGAGGCATATAGGGTGAAAGTGGATTTTCTAAAAAGAAAACGTAAATGGCTAGTATAGTGTCTATATATAAATTATTCCTTGTGTAAAATGGTTACAAACAACTTCATGGTATTGACTATAAAGAGGCATTTTCTTGTTTCAATGATAAAATCCATTCAGATGTTACTAGCCATAATAGCTCATTATGATTATGATATATATTAGATGGATATAAAAATGGTATTCCTTAATAGAGATTTTTCTAAGGATGTGTATATAATATATACCAATGATATTGAAGATCAAATTGAGGCTACTAAGTTTAAAATATTACAAGGATCCATTTATAGACTAGTGAAAGATTCTCAAAGTCCGAATATCTAGATTTATGATGCGATCAAAGAGTTTGGTTTCATTAATAATGTGTATTAATCATATGTATACAAGTAGATTAGTGGGAGTATAGTAGTGTTTTTTATACTATATGTAGATGACATACTGCTTATTGGAAATTAAATCCTAAAACTTTACTCTATGAAGATGATATTTCTCAATGAAATACATGGGTAAAGAAACTTACAGACTCTATGTAAGGATATATTGATAAAGATCTAATATATTTCTTGGACTGTGTCATAACACACATATTAGAAAAATTCAAAAGTGATTTAGCATGGAAAACACCAAGTAGTTTCATTACTAGTGTTGAATGGCATGAATCTTATGTACATTTGGGATCCTTCTAAAGAGTTATAAAGGATTGATATGATTCCTTATAAATCCTCCATATGATCTATCATGTATTCCATGTTATGTACTCAAGATGATGTTTCATATGATTTTATCATAACTAGTAGATAACTATTCAATCCTAGTTATATTCAATGGATTTTTGTGAATAATATCCTTCAGTACATAAGAAATACTAAGGATATATTCTTGGTATTTAGAGAATAGGTTGAGCTCTGTGTAAAGGGTTATACAGATGATTTTTTCTACTTTGATAGAGATATTATGAAATTTAAATCTAGATTCATTTTTTTAAATAGTGGAGAATTATTTTGAAGAGTTTGAAACAATCCACTATATTAGTCTCGACAACATATATATAATACATCACTACATAAGATACTACAATGGAAAGTGTTTGTATAAAAAAGTTAATTTCTAAACTTGGAGTTGTTCCTAGCATCGAGGGAGTAATCAAGATATATTATGATAACAGTGGGGTTCTTTCTCAGGTTAAGGAACCCAAACCTCATAAAAGGACTAAATACATCCTTTGAAAATAACATCTCATACAGGTTATCATTGAGAGGGGCTATATAAACATTAGTTGGGTGGATACTTAGGATAATGCAGCAAATACATTGGTGGAACTGTTACCACATCTACAACAAGAGGGTTAGGTATAATATCTAAGTGAATGACATATAATAGATTGGTTTTGATGGTTTCAAATATGTCAAGTTAATATAATAAAATAAATATCCAATTATATTTCATTTAAGTGTGGTAAAATTAATTTTATATGAATGGTTGAATGATAATATCCCCTCAAATTAAAACTTTGATTTGTCCCTAACTAATAATAATTACAAAGTATTATGGGTTATAATGATATAGTAAGTTTAGATTGAATAGATTTATGTAATAGTTACAAAGATTTGGTTTGAGTTGTGAAGAATGGATTCACAAGGTAATAATTGGAGACTTATTTAATGGATTGATCCTCTAAAGTATATCTCATAAAATTACATATAGTAATTGATATAAATAGTGGTTTATTCTTATTATCATTATTTTTTACCTGTGGTTAGATACATACCGAGAATGAGATCCTTCACACTTGGATACCCTACTTGTGTAAGTCCAAATGTTAACTTAGTTAATATGGGGGTGGTTGGGTATGTTGTCGATCATGTCAACAGTTATAGCATGACCAATATGGGGTTCTTCCACTTGTATTATGATTAATGAAATTTTTACCTTGATTAAATTAAGGTAATAAAATAATGTACATGCTTAGTTGTTTCACATATGATGTGTTCAACTACTTGTATAAGTGACATGTGATATACCAATCAGATAAATGATTTTTTTAAAAGGTGGTGTTCTGGTCAAAGACCAAAACACAAATTGTATTAAAGAATAGAATTATATAAGTCTGAAAGATGGTATTTTTTCAGTCTCTATCATAAAGATAATGTAAATCAAAATGGGGTTAATTCATCCAGATAATATCATCATTGACTCCCATATTAGTGAGGCCATCCGCTACCTTGTTCGCTTCCTGATATGTATGAGTGACAATATAGCCAGTATCCATGAGTGAATACAAATAGTCCATCCAACGTGAATTAAGTGGCCAGGAAATGTGAACCACTCCATTCCAAATGTCTTTCACAAGGGTTGTCAAATCGATTTCGATCCAGAGATTTCTCCATCTAAGCAGCTTTGCAAAAGAGATTGTGTGAATCACCCTCATCATTTCAGCTTCCAGGGATGATGTGACACCACAGATACCATAAAATCGTCCTAGAGTCTTCCCATAGTCGTTTTTGTAGATATCACCACATCCCAAAGAAGTTAGAAAGTATTTTCCAATGCATATGAAGGAAGTTATACCCAAGGTAAGAGATTTCTAGTCTCTCTTTTATTTCTGAGAGACATGAGTCATATTCACCACTAGTTTCTTTTTTGTGGTATATATACTACCCCTTGGAAATATTATATCATAAATATACTTATTTTCATAACATTTAATGTTTCATTTGATTTTATTCTTTAATGGGGATTATGATTAAAAAGATTACAAAGTTGTAATGGTTTTTTGTTTTACATTTATATGTGCGAGACACATGCCATATTCACCAATTGTTTCTTTGATATGGTGTATATACTACCCATGAATATATTTTATGATGATTATTATTAAATTTATGGGTATTTACATATCCATATATTATTCTTTTATCTCATGTGGATAACAATTCAAATGTTACCAAAGAAGTAAATGGTTAAATGTTACAATCTCAATGTTTATCAAGACTGTTTATGATTAAGTTTACAATTATGAAGTATTATGATTTAATAAACTCATGAATTTTCTTATCCTATATTAATTTCTAAAAATACATGTTTTCCATTAATTTTTCCCCCTTTAAGTACTCAAGAGACCAAAAAAATTAAGTAAAATTGAGTTTTTTTCGCTCTTCAGGCAAAAATACTTTTTCTTTTATATCCATGTCTCATAAAAATGTTTTAATAAATTTTTTTACTATTATCATATGATTTTTGAAATTCATTTTTACCCATGTTTTTTTACAAAAATTTTTAAAATTAATATTCTTTTCATTTTTTAAGAAGGTGCTTTTTCACTTTTTACAAAAAAATGTGAAAGGAATATTTTCATTTAACTTTTATAGAAGGAATAGAATTGTTTATCATTAGGACCACTGGTTGTTTTAAATATTACTTTAAAAGTTTCCAAATTTATTTTCATAGAAAAAAATTCCCATAACATTTTGTAAATATTTTTATTTTTAAATTAATTTTTAAAATGTAAAGGTTATTCTCCTCAAGAAATATTTCAGTGATCTTTTAAAGGAATTTTCATATATGATAACATAATTTTCTATTAATTATGATTTACAAGGGATATAATCCATTGAAACCATTATTCCTCTTTCTTGGGATAGTTAATATTTATTTTGATAAGATTCTAATAAAACCCATTTATTTTCCATGTGTTATGCTATATTGAATTAATGAAATATTTATGAAACTCGTTTTCTTTTCATGAGTTATGATTTAGTGATATGATGAATGTTTTATAATATTTTGTAACACATATATATGGTTTTAATTATGTGATGGTTGTAATGTTATAACAAAGGATGATGGTTACATTATAAATAAGCATAGTGGTAACATTATTACAAAGGATGATGGTCATGTTATAACCAATGATGGGTGGGACCTATATCTAATTATAATTCATTGGGTAAAGATGGGTTACTCATGAGGTAAATATGATATATGTGAACCTAATTAAATGTTCATAATTTTATGCATATACCTAGTTTTTATGTCCACAATTTTATACATGGATCTAGATTTCATGTCTAGAATATTATGCATAGACCTAGTTTTAATGTCCATATGTTTATACATATATCTAGTTTCATGCCCATATGTTTACGTATGGGCCTAAATTATTTTACTTAATTTGATGAATAAACATGTTTCTATTTATACATGTTCATTAAGTAATAATCTTAATTTTATTCCATAGTATTATGTCTTATTCCAATGATATGCTCTCATATTTTAGGTTATTTGATTTATTTATGATTTGTGTCTTATAAACTACCAAAATTTATGACATGACTCAATATTATGATCTATGATGCATAGGTTATGATTTTAAAATGTTATGCTTGTGTTTCCATACCCTTATTTTCATGTTATACTCATCTGAACATTGATATATCCCTTATTTACCCTAACTGAGCATCTGATTTCACCTTTTATAATGTTTTCTTTCCCCAAGTTATAAAGAAATATACTAAGTATGATATGTATAAGAAGGGTGCTAGTCGTGAAAGACTTATTGGGAGACAATATATATCTTTTATGAACCAATTGTTTACATTTCCAGTTTTCTAATGGCATAAGTACTTTATGATTTTGGTGTGGATTTTTTTGTTGTGTAATTAATATTTATCCATTAAGATGTTATATTATGTATGAAAAGTATGGGTTATTATAGTTGGTATCAAAGAAAGGTTTAGTGTAACTTTGTAAAAAAGGATGAGAAAACTTTAGTGAGAACCTTGGGGGTAGATCCAAGTCTGGGATAACATCTTAAAGTTTTTTAATGATCAAAGATATAATAGATTATTCCAAATATGTCATATATTTAAAAAATGTGTTTTGATTTAGACATCCAATGAATTATTTTTCATGATTATGTGGTTTTTACATTAATTATCATTTCTCACACTATGATTTTTGGTTTTAGTCAATGGATGGAATATGAAGGAAACATGTGAACAACAAATGTGATGTACAATGAAATAACCATCTTCATGAGAATCCAAATGGCTTAAGAGCTCGGATGTAATATGTTATGATTATGCTCGCTCATCTCACTCAAGGAATTTTTGGTAACACAGATCATGTTGAACATCCAAATTCACTAAGGATGGAGGAACATGTTATTGAATATTTCATGTGATAATGTACACCCTCCTTCTATTCATATTCTGATCTAATGGTTACAAATAAATGGATCAATGTGATGGAAAATATATTTTATGTTATTTAGTGGTTGTACCATGAAAAAGTTTTCCTAGTTTTTTATCATTTGTAATGTGTATAAGATCAATAGTGGAATCTTATTAATAATATGAGGAAAGATGAGAAAATTTATTTTATGTAATGGGATGAGTTTAAGGGAATTGTTTTCAATAAGTAATTCCCTCGTATTCTATGTACAAAAATGGAGAAGTAATTCCTTAAGATTAAGTAGAACAATGATGAATCCATTAGTACCTATGAGGAAAATTTTAAAATACTTTCTAAGTATTCTTCAGGTTTAATCATCCATGATAAAAGTAAAATTGATAGATTCTTTAGTGTATTGAAGAAAAAAATTAAATGCATTATCCATAAGGGAATTTGTAAGCTGTGAATAAATCATTTGATGTGAAGTGAAATTGGAGATGAAAGTAGGAAACCCTAAATGTTATTGTGATATAAAAATGAAGATATAGGTTCATGGAAGCTCCAATGTTTTGTCATATGGAGGGAAAAAAATATTCAACCTCCTACTTTCCAAAAATTTGGTAAGGAGAACTCTGGTGAATTCCTTAAATGAACAATAACATGTTCCAAGTGTGAGAATCATGGAAACTGAGAAAAATAATGTTAAATTGATGTTGAAAAGGACAGTCAATGAATTTAATAGAGGTAGAGCACAAAAAAATACACCACTCAAACTTCAGTTCTACAAATGAAAATAATTTGGGTATTATGAAAATAATTTCCCTAATCCATGGTCTAATGAAGACAATAATCCACAAAAACCTATCAAGTCAAATGAAAAAGGGAAAGCTTATATAATTATAACATTTTAAGTGTATTGTGATATTTTGGGAACACTTATCCTATAAAATAGAATTATGTATTATATGTTGATGTTTTTATGAATAATCCCTATGAATCTTTTATCCTTTAGTGAAATTTGACATGATTTTGAGAATTTATTATCTCTCCCTATATATACTTCATATATATTATCAAAATAAATAAGTTATATTTTATTTTCTATTTTATTTTCTAAATTAAATGATGATTAAATTTATTGTTAAGTTCATCGTGGAAGGATGTGAGATCAAAACATGTTTGGGTTTCTATCCTGGTCAGACATATTTTGGCAGAGTTTTAAGGTTAATTATTTATGGAATGGGTTAAGTTGAAATATGTATGTGGTTTTAGATATTAAACTATTATTTTTTTTAATATTGGAGAATATGTTATATCTATTTTGGTTTTAGAAAATTTTTAGAGGCCGAAGTAGTGACTTAGGGATCTGATGATTCATTAAAAGTTCTTCACACAAGATAAAATCATCTCGAATATCCACTTCTTGGAAAAATAGATGAAATGTAAATTGATAGAAGAGTGACCAAAGGATGATATTGTTCTTATTATGTGGAAAAAATAAATTTTATTTTCTAGTTTAATTTATCAATATAAGTAAAAGAATCAATTGACATTAAGAAAAGTACCTTGAAAAAAGAATATTATCCATTTAATTTCATTTTAGAGGAATCATTAATATTTTAACTCATCATATATTTATGGTTTTTTAGTAGTTAAATTTTTCATGAACATGTTATATATCACTATCTATTAGTCCATGAGAGTTATTTTTCTCTACCATGTAAATATTTTAACATCGCACCAATTCTTTCCTTATTTGCGAACCTGATTTTATATTATTTCAGGTAACCATTATGTTTCCCACTATCACTTTTTATGGGATTTTTAGTTATTTCTTTGTATGATGTGGGCTTGAAAAAATGAATTTGAAAGTAATAAACCTTTGATAAATGAGTAAAATTTATAGGGCATAATTTATCTAATGGGTTAGAATGTAACACCCCAAAATTTTATAAATTATTCAATTTCATCGATAGCTTGTGCTACACACAAAACCGAGTTTAAACAAACCGTACAACACTATTAAAATATTATTATTTAAAGTGATAATTATCACCTAGACATTGTATTGGTGGGTATGAATAGGAATAACTAAATTATAAAAAAATTATTTTTAAATATGTATAAAATTAATACATTGGTTATCAAATTATTATAAATGAAAATAGAAATCAATTGAAATAAAAAAAAGAAATATTTTTCTACAAAACTATTTTGGGTTGACAATGTATTTTAATCTTAATAAATTAAGTTAATCAATATTAATGAATGATTTTAATGAAATTTTTATATTATATATCAAATAAAATCTTTTAACATTCATTTAATATTTTTCTAGGCGTGTATTAATAATTAACCAAGTTTTATGATTAAAAATGTATTTTCTGAAAAATAGTTTTTTCGCATGTCTCATGCTTATTTTAAAATTAATTTTTAACACTTCTAAAATTTTAATTTTGATAAAAAATATACCATATTTTGAATCAGGACGTTCAAATTTGGTAAATACGCCCCTTTAATTTTTGGGCAGTATGAGTGGTAATTATGGAAAAATTTATCACCTCGGTAGAGGGTAAATCAGGTTAATCTAGGTTAAAAATAACTGATAAGGCCATAATTTTAATCTTAATTAATATTGAATGAATATAATTTGACCCTTATCACCTTATTTTTGAAATTGAGTTTCTTGACTGACATTTATTCATGAAAATGACCTATATAATATTTAAATCAAAGAAAGTTATAAAATGTCACTCTCTTAGTTTTAAATATATCTTACATGTATACATAGGGAAAAAACTAAGTTATGAATGAATATAAGTGTCTATTTTTATCTTATAAAAAATTATAATTTTTAGAAATTATGTAATGGCCTTAAATTTTTATGATGCATTGATTCAATATTTCTTCAATTAATACAAATAATATAATAAATGATTTTAAAAATATTAAAAGTAATATAATTTTAATGATTTAATGTGTGCCACAGATTTTGTAGATGAATATTACGTATTAGTGTTTTGTTAAAAAAAATTATTCAAATTTAAACTTTGTATTTATTCCTTTTAAGTCAAAATAAATGAATAGTGTCTAAATTGGTAAAAATTATATTTTATGAAAATAATATTTTATTAAATTACACAAAAATCAAGAAAATATTAAAATATGACAATAGGGATAATATATAATCTAAAATGTCATAACTTACCCAATTATAGGCCATTTATAACCATTTTTAATGATAATTACTTTAATATGTTTTAATTTCTAGGAAATTCCAAGAGTTCCCCTCCCCTCTATTATAAAAGGGTGCCCCTCATTTCTCTTCTTCACAACACTTTGAGTCTTCTAGATCAAAAAACCACGAACAATTTCTCTTATCTACTACCCTAGACACATTATAGAGGTGTTTTTATTCCTAAAATACCAACCATGGATCCCATAATAGGATATCAAAAGAAGTTATTTCAAAAAAGCAGTAATCACCATAACTGATCACATTCTTTTTAATTATTTTTTAACTCTTCTAAATATGTTATATTCTACATAAAATAAAAGATACCATAATCTAAATAAAATAAAATTTTATTATGATTATAAAACCACCTTTATTTTCCCTATTTATATCAAATGGGAAGTGAAATTATCGCTCATGGGTGCATACACATTCCAAACTTTTGAAAACGATAATGTTGATCATGCATACATGTGGACAACCACTTCCACAAAGTGATGTGATTTGTTTATCATTTTTTTACTTAGATGGTAATAAGGATTTATTTCATGATATATATGATATATATGATATAATAAATATTTCTTACTACAGATTTATTATTTACCTTTCTTTTATTCCACCCTCTGAAAAATGAAAATTGTGTTCATGAGTATGTACAACCTACCGTCTCTGTGAATGGTGTAGTTAATTTTTTTATATCTACTTTAATGAAAAACTCTAAACATGTAAATAATCAATATATATTTCATTTTTATCATTATTAACAATATATATATTATGTAACCAATATCAACGTATAAGGACCAAAATTATCAAAGTAAAACATACGTGAAAAACGAATCAGATATCACCTGAAATAGTGATTTTAATAATAAATTATTAAAAAAATGGGTGGTAAAAGGCTATAAGTAAATAATACATGGTATAATATATATATTATTATGCTTATTTAATTTATTTATAATAAATATATATTTATTATATAGTAAATTCCAACACGTATGAAGGAATCTGGACCTAAGGTAATGGATTTCCAGTCTCTCCTTTATTTCTGGGTGACATATGCCATATTCAACACTCATTTGTTTTGTGTGGTGAAAATACTGAAATAATGACATGTTATGTAATTAAAATTAATATTTTAATGATATTTAATGTTTCATTTTATGTTATTCTTTGATGGTGCTTACAATTCAAAATATTACCAAGCATAAGGGATTTTCGTCTCAATTTTATGTATTGGAGACACATGTCATATTCGCTAATTTTTTCTTTTATATAGTGTATATAATTCCCATGAATGTTTTTTATGATTATTATTATGGAATTTATGGTCATTTACATGACCATATATGGTTCTTTCTTTCACGAATCTTACTATTCAAATTTTAACAAAGCGGTACACAGTTTTATGTTACAATGTCATTGTTTAAAAATAGTATTTATGATTAAGTTTCCAATAATTAATTATTATGATATAATAAACTCATGAGTTTTATTATACTCTAGTCATTTTTTTTAAAAACATTTTTTCCATTCATTTTACTAACCTTATGTACTCAATAGATCAAAAATATGCTTTCAAGGAAAATCGACTTCATTTATCTCTTCGGTCGAAAGACATTTTTTTTCCATATCCATGTTTTCTAAAAATGTTTTTAGGAATGTTTTTAATATTATAATATGATTTTTTAAATTCATTATTACCAAAGTTTTAGTTTTATTTTAAAATTTTTTAAATTAATATTCTTTTTATTTTCTGAATATGGTTCTTTTTGACTTTTTACCAAAAATGTGCAAGGCATTTTTTTTCTTTTCACTTATACCGTATGAATGTAATTTCCTTCGATCATGATTTCTCAGTGTTTTGAATATTACTTTACAAGTTTAAAAGTTTATTTTCATATAAAAAATTTTCCATAATATTTTTTAAATATATTTATTTTAAAATTTATTTTCAAAATGGAAAGGTTATTCTCCTTAAGAAATATTTTAGTTATATTTTAAAAGAATTTTCATATATGATAACATCCTTTGGTATTATTTATGATTTACTGGGAATATGATTCATTGAAATCATTCATAATATTCTGTTTTATGGTTAATTTTTATGTTGATAATATTTTTATGAAACCCATTTCTTTTCTATGGGTTATGCTATAGTGAATTTATGAAATGTTTATGAAACCTACTTTATTTCCACAATGATGATATGATTAATTTTTTAAGATATTATGGCACACATATTTATGGTTTTCATTATGTGATAGTGGTAATAATATAACCAAGGATTATGGTTATGTAATAACCAATGATGTTGGTTACATTATAACAAAGGAGGGTGATCACTTTATAACTAAGGATAGGTAGGGCCTTTATCTCCCTCCAATATATTGGGTAAATATGGATAACACGTGAGGATAATATGATATGCATGAACATGATTTAATTTTCACAATTTTATGTGTGTACATGGTTTTTAATTCCACAAGTTTATGTATGGACCTATCTTTCATGTCCAAAAGATTTTGCATGGACTTAGTTTTCATGTCCATGGGTTTATGTATAGATCAAATTTCATGTCCAAAAGTTAATACGAGGGCTTGAATTCATTTCCTTAACTTCATGAGTGAAACTATTTCTATTTATACATTTTCAAAATGTTAAAAGCTTATGTTCATGCCCCAAAATTATGTCTTATGCCAATTTTGTACTCTCATGGTTCATGTTCTTTTATTTATTTATGATTCATGTCTTATGAACTGCCATGATTTATGGCATAACTCAAGACTTTGATTTATGATACATAGGGAATGATTTTCAAATTTTATTCTCACATTATTATAATCTTATATTCATTTTATACTCAAGTGACCTTTGATATCTCCCTTTTTTTACCGTTACTGAGAATCTGAAATCACCTTTTCTTATGTTTCCTTTCCAAAGGTTATGAAGAATGGTACTAAATATGATATATCAAAGAAGGGTGCTAGTTATAAAGTATTTACTGGGAGAATATGTAGATATTTTATGAACTAGTTTTTTACGTATCCAATTTTCCAAAGGCACTGGACATATATAATTCTAGCATGGATTGTTATGTTATGAAATTAATATTTATCTATTAAGATGTGATATCATTGTATGAAAAGTATGGGTCACTATATTTTAGGTATCCTCTTGATATAACTAAATAACCGAGTGGTTGGTGTACTCCCTTAGAGAAAGGAAACATTTATTTATTGATTTATTGATATTTATTAAGAACTCTTTTTAGAAGGATGAAGTTGGAAGTTGATGCAACTCATAGATATTGGGTAATCTATTTTATGATAATATTAATATATTGATCTCTTAAAGATAGATCTACCTATAATGACCTGACTTTTTCTCAAAGGTACAACTCATTTATTTTCTATTTAAATTCCTTAATTTGACCCTTGTAATGGTACCTAATGGATTAATATAGGTCATGAGGGTTTATGGGGATTTTTCGGAGGTTGAAACCTCATATTTTGGAGAAAAAAATTGGGCAGCAATGTTAGAGGAAACTATGCCACCCAGCTTTCATTATTTCTCCTAACTATGTGGGAAGTTTCATAGGGGGTGAGGGGTGGTTTTCTAAAACCATGAGATATGAGGTGCACACCCATGTTAAAATTTTAGACTTGGTGATAGTGGTACTACACACATCTTACACGTAGTTAGGAAAACTGTGTGCTAAGCTTGTGTAGGTTCCCCCCTTAGATAGTGGATGTAGCATGGTTTATTCATGTTTTGGACAACCATGTGGCTAAAACATAACCTTTTATGTATGGGTGATTTTATGGGTTTTCTTCTAATTAATTGTATGACACCTCACCCTTCTCTCCCTTCTCATTTCTAGTGATCACTCCCTCTATATTCCTCCTGCAGAGCTCTCCCTTTGCCTAATTTAGGGATCTTGATAACTTATTCTTCCAAACTCCAACCGGATCACCATCATAAGAATTGGATAGCTATAGTTAAGACTCATAATCCTATTTAATTCTATTTTTTATCTTCCAATATCTTGTGTTGTTTTGGTGTGAGATCATTCCCCTTATTTTTAGGGTGTTGGACCATTTCTTCAGTTTCTTATTATCTACTTCAAATATGAATCTGATATTGGATGAGGAGTCATCTACAGCCCTAATATAGGTGGTGTAGATTTATTTCCTAATATTTTTAGTGGTTTTATATCTTTTTCTATTGTGAAGTGTGCCGGACATTTCTGTACATTTCCTTAAAATGTTTTTTTTCTAAATAATTATATACATGTTGTTATACTCCTATAAACACTTGAAAAGTGTTTATAGAGTTCTGACCTCAATCATATCCACCCCTTGGGTGTGTTAAATTAAATTATCTCATTATATCAGAAATTCTATATGAACAAATACCTTCTAAGTGTTCATATTTTCTTGGAAATGGAATCACCCTCATTATATAATTGTTCAATGGACCAAAACACCTTCTAAGTGTTTTTCTTGACCCAAAATTTAATTGTCTTTCCTTGATAAATTAAATGGCTGGGCTTAAATTAATTGAATTGGGTGGCAAGGCCACACCTTATATTTTATCATTATGAAATTGAACAATGTAAAATGTGCACCTTTTGATATTTGTGTTTTATGAATGTGGATAAATTAATGGTAAACCCTCACTATTACTATTATTATTATGAGTATGTCATTTCTATTTTCTATTGAGTGGTGGATAAGGGACTTGTTGAGAATGATTTTTTACTCTCTCTTACATTGGGTGTTGATCATGACATCTCTCATCGTTATACTTATATTTGTACAATGGGAATGACTTTCCATGTCTCCTCTATATTGAGTATTGGGCATGACATCTCACCCCACCTATCTCGAGTGTTGAGCATGATGTCTCACATACATAATTATATTATGGTATACAACCCTTTTCATGATCCTATAGTCTCATTATACTAGTTATGGATGCCTGAGTTACACTCCATGTCTGTCTAGCTAATAATATCCATGTATATGCCTATTTATGTCCTTATGTACTTAGTGTATATACATGTATACAGTATATAACTATATATATTATTATTATTATTATATATATAGTTACTATTCAGACTCTTATACCAGCCTATGCCAAAGTAGGTATAGCCATCCAGGTGTCATGTAGGAACCTGAGCTAGTGGGTATTTATTATTCAGCATTTCTTATTATTCATTTATACCAGCACACTGATTAGATATGTACACTATATGGATTATTTATAGACACTATTGGTGGTGGCCTAATAAGTTTATCTCACACCCTACTCGGGCTACAATTAGTACCCAAGTAGACCTTATGTTTATAGTTTTGTATAAGGTCAATCACCTTGCTACATATGTTTGACTCATTTAGATTATAGCATGGATCATGGGATAAGAGGATCGGGCATATGCTCGTGATGCTTGTGGATTAGTCTTTTGTATTTTTTGTATTTTTGTATAGAATGTTTTATATGTTTGTACCATGTTTCACCTTTTTATAAATCATCATTCCATGAAATAATTTTTTATGACTCGGTATATGGGATTTTAATATTATTATAGTTTCTTGGTTATTTATGCTTTCACATTTATTTATTGTTTTTTTTTCTATTACATTTTTTTATATCATGATTCTGATATTGTATGCATATTAATTATTATATTATATTCCACTATGATATGAGGGTATACTCTCCCCACTATACCACCCTAGAACCTCACTTCTAGTTGGTAACCTTTGGCATATGCGGAGGCGTGCTTGAGTCCGTGTGACCCACTGGCTCAGGGCACCGGTTTAATGGATCCCAGGTCATGATGTTAAAAAGTGGTATCATAGCATTATTTTCCTTTTGTCTTAGTATTTGGGTATTAGATAGAATACTGAGAGATAATGGAGTTTGTAAATGATCCTGTTCTTGGGAGTAGATAACCAACTTACAAGGAGAACCCAAATTACCTTGTATGGGTTAATGTTGTTCATATTTTACGTCTGTTATGGTTTATAAGACTTCACTATTGGGTGACTCGCATATTTAATGATGTTATTACTAATGGTATTATTGTAATGAGATTTATTCTAATTTGTTTAGATGAAATAAGGAAATTCAATACAAGCATCATTATAGGCACATTAGGACTAATATTCCATGTATTCTACCATGTCATGTCTACCTTATTCTTGAATTTTCCTATTGCATATGGTTAATTCTTGATTATTATATATTTATATGTGATGAAATTTATTATAGGGCAATATAATTTGATTAATTAAAGTGACTAAATCATTCATAACCAGTGTTTTCCCGCTTAGATTTTTTGATTACATGTTAATTATCCAATTATTCCATAATGTAGGTTCTCGAACTACGGGATTATAAGTGTGATATATGTTTTATATAAAATAGATTATGAAATCAATAAAATTTTAAATTTTAAATTATAATTGTTACTGCAAAATGGGGATTCCAATTGAAAATTTAACAGTGTTTTATTTTATAACTTGTAATTGATACTCCATATTTCGAAACCCCTACTATCAGATATGAGTCTTACACCCAAACCTGGCATTAGTAGTGGGTATATAGGAGTGTAAATTACATTATAGTAGCCTGATATGGTTTCTTTTTACCGATTATACCAATCTTTTATAAGTATGCCGCAAGGTTTGACATTTTCATAGCAAGGTTGTGTCACAATCCTAATTTCTTATCAGTAATTATTTCAACTATTAAATTCTCTTTTGTGGCATGTATCTGGAATTGAAGAATCATGCCACCATGACAGCCTCGATTCAAAATCCCTAATGGTGGTGAAAATCCCACACCAAAGGTGGTGGGCCTTGAGCCACCAATAATTCCTCCTTTAGTGACACCTATAGTACTACTTGTTGTTCCTCATGTAGGAACTAAATCTCGGTTTTGAGAGGGTTTCCTCTGTATGATAAAATCTATGAAAGGTGTCACTCGACCCATCCTAACTATGGTAGAGTTGACTTGAGAGTTTTAGCAGTATCATCCTCCCACATTTTATGGGGATGGTGGACCACATGTTGTAGAGACATGGATAGAGGCCATTTTTCCATATTTGAGAATTGGGAGATGACTCCAGAACAGAGGGTCAAACACAATGCCTATATGCGATCTGATTTTTCTAATCAATGGTGGGATGTTATTACCTAGGTAGATCGACATTGAGATATGGCCTGGAAAAATTGCAAAAAATCTTTTATGACTACTTTATTATATAAACTCTAAGGGATGACCAGGATAGAGAGTTCATGAACCTCTATAGGGGAGTCATGTCTGTCATGGAATATTCTACTCATTATTCTGAGATATAGTGGATTGAACTAACTCTATTTGGTGATGATCCTATGACCGACAGGTGATTCAAGGATGGGAAGGTATACGTTATCCGATCACAAGTCAATGTTTTAATACTGAATACTATTTCTGAGATAGTCAACCAAGCCCTCATTACTGAGAAAAATATGAGGGAATTCAGTGGTGGGAATGAGGGAATTTTAGCACCTATACCTGCCAAATGTTCTTCTAATGGATGCGAGAATCACTTTGAGGTTTCTCACAGGGGTAGCAGCAGTCAGGAATCTCAGACTAAAAACTTTCTTATCTATCACCAGCGTGGTAATCTAGGACATAAGAAACCTTAGTGTATGAGTGATCCAGTGGAATGTAGAGGTTGTAGTTGTATGGGGAATATCTAGCGCTTCTACAGTACTTTTCCATTAGTCCCTAACAAGCAGGGATCTGCACCTAACCCATGTTATGGGGTGGGGAGAGTAGTAAATCATCAATTAGGAAATTGTAATACCATTGTCCTATTAGGTTGAGGTGATAGTCGAGGCAGAGAAAACCATAAACATGATTCTCAGTGCCAACAGAGCAGGCCTGCTCAGGGTAGTCAGGTTGTGGCTCAGGGCCGAAGTATGGGCCAGCTACATATAGTGAAGCCTATGTCAAAGGAGCAGAACTTCATACCTTCTACTATATGAGGTACTATTCTAGTAGACTCCACTTAAGTATCTTCTTTGTTTGACACAAGCATGTATCATTATTTTATATCTAAGGAAATCATGGAGGGTTTGGTCCTTGAGATAGAACACTTATGTGTCATGATGACACTCGATACCCCATTAGGTATCTGATCTTAGATATCTTGCCAGTGTAAGGATTCTCCCCTTAATATAGGCGGCTATTTATTTTTAGGGAATATTTTCATCCTCGACTTGATAGGTTTTGAGGTCATTGTTAGGATTGGATGGTTAGTTCCCTATCAAACCCATATTGGCTAATATCATTGGAGGGTAATGTTTACATCACTAGAGGGAGGTAAACACGTTCATAAGAGATAATGGGGCATCCAAGTGTCTCAATCATTACCTAACCATCAGGATCTGAGAAGAGTGAAAACTCATATTCCCAATCTTTTATTAGAAGATCAAGGGGTATGAACTTCTATTTTCCCTCCCATGGTAGATCATTTCAGGGACATCTTCCTTGATAAATTTTTTTAGCTATCACGAGTATGAGAGGTATAATTCACCATTAATCAAGTTCCAAGAGCATCTCCATTGTGTATTCCTCCTTACAGGATGGTACCTATAGAGATTCTGGAGCTGAAGAAATATTTATAATATCTAGAGGATAAATCTTTTATATTCCCCATCACTTATCCTTGGGTTTCATCGGTCTTTCTTCCATAAAGAAAGTTGTAAACCTTAGGCGTCATGTGGATTACTATAAATTGAACCAATTTATGGTAAAGAACCAATATAAAATGCCTCAAATTGATGACCTATATGGTTAGATCTGATGAGAAAGGGTGTTTAAAAAAATTAATTTGAGTTTGTGTTATTATTAGGTTCATTTTATGCCATCAGACATACCTTTCACAGCTTTATGAGGTATGTATAGTCTTTATGAGTACCTGGTTATGTTTTTAAATCTCAAAAATGTGCTATTAGTTTTTATGGATCTAATAAATTGGGTTTTCCAACCATATTTGGATTAATTCGTGATAGTGTCTATAGATGACATCTTAGTGTATTATCAATCTCGAAATAACCATTCCAATTATCTTGTGATCATGATGAATATAATAAAGGATCACTAACATTATGATAAGATCAAAATGTTCCACTTTATAATTGACAAATTCTACTTCCTTGGTCACATTATATCGAAGTTAGGAGTTTCAGTAGACCTAGATAAAGTGAGAGCTATATTTTCTTGGGAGCAGCCCAATAATGTATTTGACATATGGAGTTTTTGGGGTTTAGTCGGATATTAAAAACACCTTATCTAGGATTTCTCAAACCTTAAATTACCTCTTAACAGTTTTACTAATAAAGGTGTCAAATTATTATGGTCGGAATCTTTTGAAGTATCCTTTCAATTGTTTGAGGGAATATTGACTTTAGTGCCAGTCCTAATTCTTCCAGATCCAAGAAGGACATGTACAGTCTACAATGATGCATAGATTATCAGAATGGGAGATTTTATGAAATAGGATGAGCAAGTAGTCATGTATAGGTCTCATCTATTGAGACTAAATTAGTATAATTACCCAACACATTACCTCATACTAGCTATTGTAATTCATGATCTAAACTATTGAAGACATTACTTACTTAGATATAATTTTGTGGTATTCATTGATCACAAAATCCTCAAGTATATATTTATATAGTGTGATCTCAGTATTCATAATTATGTACCTGAAATCCTTTGATTTAGATCTTATCTATATGCCTTGGAAAGGTAATCCAGTAGCTGATGAACTTAGAAAGAATACCCAGACACAGACAGTTCAGGAGGATAGTGGCGAGTGGCATATCATGGCCTTATTTTTAGAGATGTATGTGGAGGTTCAAGATGATCATGGGAAAACTATCCTCTCAACTTTAGTATTAACATATACCCTTATAGAACAGGTGATAATGAGGCAACTATCTGATCTTGTAGGCTTAGTCCTAAGGTAGAGTATCTCAGGTGATAATTCATCTCTAAGTTGGACCTTGGATGAAGATGTGACTTTACTCTTTCATAGGCATGTATGGATCCTAGCATACATCAGAGTGAAGAAGATGTAGGAATTTCATACCTCATTTAGGGTTGAATATCCTGGTGTCACTATGATGTATAAATGCATACATCACTAGTATTGGTGGCCTAGTATAAAATGGGAGATAGATGGCTTCATCACTCGGTGTTCCACCTGTGAGCAGGTGAAGGTGGAACATCAATGATTAGTAGGAATTTTATATATATTTTCAATTCCTTAGTGGAAATGGGATGAGGTTTTTGTGGATTTCATGACTATTTTACCTAGATCACCTCTTTAAAATTATACCATTTGGGTATTCATTGATCATTTGGTGAAGGTTTCATAATTATTACCAATTTGAGAGACCTTATCAATAGATTATATAGGGAGACTATATGTCAAGGAGGTCATATGCCTTCATGGAGATCCTCAATATATCATTTTTTATAGGGATTCTTGTATTATATTTTGTTTCTAGCAGGGGTTGTAGAAGGCCTTGGGAAAACTAGTGCTTTTGAGAATGACCTATCGCCCATAAACCGATGGACAAACAGATTTCATGATTCATGTGTTGGAGAACATGCTTTGATCATGTGTACTTTATTTTGGGGGTTTCTATGAGAAACACATACCCCTTATTGATTTTTCTTATAATAAAATCTTTTAGGTTTCCATTAAGATGGATCCTTGTGA
The DNA here is from genome assembly GCA_963277665.1 of Viscum album. Taxonomy (NCBI): domain Eukaryota; kingdom Viridiplantae; phylum Streptophyta; class Magnoliopsida; order Santalales; family Viscaceae; genus Viscum; species Viscum album. The sequence goes on from OY728160.1 coordinate 855,329,053, forward strand.
ATCCTTATATGGTAGACCTTTCCGATCACCACTATGTGGTTTAGAGGTAAGGGAGGAAGCTATGTTTAGACTACAACTCATTTAGGAAACTTTAGAGAATGTCCAGTTGATTAGAAAGTTCATGTTGACATCTCATTCTATATAGTATCCATATTCCAACTGAAACTGAAAATCACTTGATTTTTAGGATGAAGATTGGGTTTTCTTATGTGTTTCACCCAGGTTGGTCCACCAATGTATTCAAAGGTAGGGTAAGATTCACCTCAATTTGTTGGACCCTTTGAGATTTTGAAATGAATTAGACCATTGACTTACTAAATAGAACTTCCTTATAGATATTGGTCTATGCATTATTTATTTCACATATCTCATCTCAACCGATACTATCCATATTATTCGCATGTTCTATAGCCTAATTAGTTTGAGTCAAAGATGGATGCTTCTTTCGATGATTATCTAGTGTGTATCATGGATCGAAGTGTGAAGACATATTGAGGTAGGTTATTCCATTTAGTATGGGAGTTATAGAAGCATAGCAGAGTATAGGACAAGACCTGGGAGAGGAAAACTAATATATGAGCCTCGTGGAAAGAGATTTTCTCATAGGTCTCCTCTTTACCGTCAGAATGCCAACTTAGGGACCAGTTTCTTTGAGGAGGGAAGGTTGTAATGAACCAGTTTTAATCAACGGTACAACTCCTTTTTCTTTTGTTTAAATTACTTAATTTTACCCTTTTAATTGTACCTAATGGATTAATAGAGATCATGAGGGTTTACAGGGCTTTTTTGAATCCCGAAACTATGGATTTTGGAGAAATATATTGGGCCACTAGGCTAGAGGAAACTATGCTTCCTATCCCTCATGGTTTCTCCTAACTGTGCGGGGTGTTTTAGTGGGGAGAAGGGGGGAACACAGTTGTCTTAAACCATGCAATTTGAGGTGCACAATCGTGCAAAATTTTTAAACTTGGGGAATTTTGGACTTTTCATGGTCTATGCATGGTTAGGAAAAATGTGTGCCTAGCATGTGCGGGTTCCCTCCTTAGAAAATGGAGGTGTCATGGTTGACATATGATTTGGCCAACCATGCAGCCAAACCCTAAAACCCTATCTAGATGAGTGATTTTATGGTTTTTCCCAAATTTAATTTTATAACACCTCACCCTTTTCTCCCTTCTCAAATTTAGAATATATCTCCTCCATCTTCATCCCGTGGAGGTCCCCCTTTTCCTAGTCTAGGGATCTTCATAATTTCTTCATCCAAAGTCGAAACGGATCACCGTAAAAAGTATTGGATAGCTAGAGGTAAGATACCCAATAATATTTCTTCTTATATTCATTTATCTTCCCATCTCTTGAGCTATTTTTGTGAGATATCATTCACCCTATTTTCAGGGCATTAGATTTTTTCTTCAGTTTATTTTTATCTAATTCAAATATAATGCCAATATTGGATGGGGAGTCATCCACAACCCTGAGGTAAGTGGTATATATTTCTCTCCCAAAGGTTTTATTATTTTCATAGCTTTCTCCATTGTGCAGCGTGTAAGAAATTTCCACGCATCAACTTAAAATGTGTTATTACTTTATAAATAATTATATGCATGTTGTTATACTTCTGTAAACCCTTGCTAAGTGTTTAGAGGATACCAACCTTGGCCATAGCCACCCCTTAGGTGTTCCAAATGAAAGTCCCCCATTATATAAAATTGTTCAAATGACCGAACACCTTATATGTGTTCTTCTTGGCTTGGAAATGTAATTTTCCTCATTATATAATTTTTTAATGGACCACAACACCTTCTAAGTGTTCAAATTGAACCTAAATTTAATTCAATTTTTTGATAAATTAAATGTCTTCACTAAAATCAATTGAATATAGTGGAAAGGAAAAACTCATATTTTATCATTATGAACTTTAACAATTTAAATTGTGCACCTTTGGATATTTCTATTATGTGGGAGTGGAAGGATTATAGGTGAACCCTCGTGGTTACCATTATTATTAGTATGAGTATTCCATTTCTATTGGTTGTTGAAAGATGGAAAAGGGACTTATTGAGCATGGTATTTCACTCTCCCTTATATCAGATGTTGAGCATAATGTCTCTCATTCATTATGAGATTATGGGCTAGTGACCTTTGCTTGATCCTATCGTCTCATTAGACTAGTTATGGATTTCTGAGTTATGCCTTAGGTCTAAATAGAACCCAGAATCCATGAATATACCTACTTATGTCCTCATGTACTTAGTGCATATACATGAATATAGTATACAACTATATATATTATTACTATTTATATATATTTGGTTACTGATCAGAATCTTATACCAGCCTATGACAAAGTAGGCAGAGCCAGCCAGGAGTCCTATAGGAACCTGATTAGGTGGCTATTTATTATTAATCATTTCTTATTATTCATTTATATTATCAAACTGTTTATATATTTACATCAGTTGAATTATTTATAGACATCGTTGGTGGTTTCCTACAGAGTTTATCTCACACCCTACTCAATCTACCATTGGTACCTGAGTAGAACTTATGTATGAAAGTATGGAGAAGAGAAAGTGTCTTGCTATATATGTTTGATTAATTTAGCTTATAGCATGGTTCATGGGAGTAGAGGACCGAGAATATGCTCATGATTCAATTGGATCAGTCATTTGAAATTTTTGGATTTTTGTATAGAAATTTGTATATGTATATCCATTGTTTCCCATTTTTTATATCAGTATTACATCACATAATTTTATATGACTTAGCCTTTGGTATTTTCATATTATTATAGTTTCTTGGTTGTTTATGCCACTATAGTTATTTCTTGTATTTTTTTCTATAGTTAGATTTCTGTTATATCATGTTTCCAGTATTTTCTATCTATTTATCATTATCTATTATGCCATTATGCTATGATGGTATTGTCTCAACACTATACCACCATAGACCATAGATACTATTCTATAGCCTCTGGTATATTGGGGCACTCTTGAGGCCATGTGACCCACTGGCTTGGGGCACCAGTTTATTGGATCTTGGGTCGGGAAGTTATATGTCAGTGTTTTGGGTTGCCTTATATTGCCGATGATCATTACATGATCATATGGAATCCGTTGGTGAAAAGGAATGATTTGGTTCTTAAATATATTTATTTTCATTAACTATGTTGTTTCATAAACTAAACTTAAAAATTAATAGATACTAATAGTTTTTTTTTCTTAAAGAGTTGTATATGGAATTGGTTTAAAATAAAGTTTTGAATTTTATTTTTGTTCTTAATGAATACCTAACATTGGTGTAATTTCTTTCTTAAAAATATTTTATTTAAAAAAATCTTCTACCCTAAAATAAATGGATTTCATTTACATAGAAAATATATAAAGTGTAAAGATTTCCTCTCTTGATGTATGAGAAACATGTATAGATCTCAACTCTTTATAGAAAAATTTCTTTAGTAAATATTTTTTTTCTTTAATAAATTAAGTTTCAAATAAAGAAAACATATTTAGATAAGGAACTTTTAATTTTATACTTGTATGTCGTAAATTATTTTATTTCATATCTTATCCTTTATTTAGATTGTTAATAGTATTCATTGGTTATGATCAATTGATCGCTAAATACAATACTAATTTCACTACTAGTATGAAAATATCATCAAAAAAATATCAATATTCCTATTTAAGAATATGTGTAACTAAAATAAAAAAATAAAAATAAAATATTGTAAAATTAATTTAAAATTAAAACACTCGTGATAAACATACTAAGAAGACACATCATTAACAACCAAAATAGTTCTAAATAAATTAAATTAAAACAAAATTTATCTCAAATCTATTATTACATAACCTAAGAAATTCATTGTGAAAATAACTAACTTATAAATTAAAATAAAAACCAAATATATCCTTAAAAACTCAATATAAAATTCCTCTCATCAAAACAAATAAAATATCATTAACAAATCTAGTAGAAAACTATACATTCTAAAAAAAGATATCATTTTGAAAATACACCAAAACCAAACATGATATTATTCTTTAAAAATAATTCCCCCTAAAATATGTACATACAATAAACTTGAAACAACCTTCCATTTTAAAACCTTACCAAAGAAACCATGAGATTTTTATTAAAAAAACTTTTTAAAATGTTTTTATTTGAAACAACTCCACCCAAACACTAACTAGCATGGAATTTCAATTATAAATTCATATATCCAACACTCTATAACTCGTTTCATGAAAAACTTGAAAAACCCCACAAAAAACATAAAAAATTCCTAAAAACATGATCTGAATCATGAAGGGGTGAGATAGAGTTTGGAATAATTTTACATGAAAAAAATCAGAAAAACACAAAAAAAACACATCATGATGGGAGGAGATTTCATATATATGATTCTGGAAGTGAAATCCTTAAATGAATGGTGTGAGGAATTTTAGAAGAGTACAATTTCTGAAATAACTTGAAACATATCCTTGATCAGCGGTGTGGTGAGGGTACTTTTATAAAGTTACTCAGGATTTATCAGTACTTACTAAGAAGAACTGATAAAAGAGGTATTTATCAACACTAAAATCATAAGCATTTATAAAGACAAATTTTATTATTTCTAATGTTAGTTATCATAAAAGATTGTTACATAAGGTTTTCCCTTAACCCTTACATTCAATTTTAAATCAGCGTTATTGTAGTTGTACAGACACTCTCTTGAGGTACTTTAATAGTGTACTATTCATCTTGAATGGTATTTCAAATGATAAAAATTGGGACTCTAGGAAATAGGGCCTCCAGGATCCCAAGGGCCATTGGCCCACAAGTCATCTGGACCATGGATCAGCTCTGGTGGAGTATGTGTTGTAGTGGAATGGAGATTCTGAATGTTGGGTGTTCAGTGAGGGTGCAATAGTGGTGTGACCGATCATTGGCAGCAATGAGCGGCTACAAAGAGAACCTAAGAAGTCAATATAGGCAATAGTGGGGTTGCGGACATGACAAGCTAGTGGGGATAGACGATAAGTTTATAAGAGGAGCTATTGTAGTTTAGGTCATTTTTCATTAGGCCATCAAGCCATATAATTCTAAAGACTTTGTACATTTGGTCCTTCATGTCATATAAAGGGTTCTCTCCCAACCTAGTTGAAAAGGGGGATTATCAAGAAAAAATAAAAAAAAATAGAATTGGATTATACCTATAAATGAAAAAATAATATTAATTAGATAATTTGAAAAAAAATATTAAAAATAAATAAATATTAAAATAAAAAAATTAGAAATTATTTTTAAATATGATATATTTGCAATATATTACAATTTAAAAAATAAATAAATAATAAATGTATAAAGATCTAAATACAAAAATATTAAAATAGAATAAATATTAATTAAATAAATAAAAACATATTTAAAATATTTAAAATGTGTAAATAAATATTAAAAAATGAATAAATTACAATAAATAAAAAAAATGAATAAAATTATTTATGTAAATTACAATAAATATTAAAAAATAAAAAATATTAAAATAAAAAAAAATTAAAAATTAAATTTAAATAAAAATGATTTAAAATAAATTAAAAAATATATAAATGTATATAATATTAATTATATATAAATAATATAAATTATATATATAATATTAATAATTATTAAATAAAAATATTATTTATAATATTTAAAAAAATATCAATTATGTAAAATAATAAATATTTAATATTATAAAATGTATGTGTATGTATATATATAAAAGTATTAATAACCATGTTTCAATCTATAGATGATTGTTTTCAATATATTACTAATTAATATTAAATTTAGAATCAATTATACTTAAAATAATACTAAATTATTATTATTTTAATAATACATATATACATTAATAATATGATATATTTTATCCACTACATAAAAAGTTAAATGTATAAATTTTTTTCACAACATGTTACTAATTATAGAATAGAAAAATTAAAATTAATATTTTTAATAAATATATTACAGTATAAATATATATATATATATATATATTATTACTAATTATATATGTATATATTATATTGATTTTATAAAAAAATTATTTTTTATAATTGAAAATGTTATTATTTATATAAATTATTAAATATTTTTTAAAATACATCATTAATTATATAAATTTATAATTATATTCATAATTAATTATATGTATACATACAAAAATATTTAAAATATGAATTATTTAAATATTAATATTAATTAATAATTTTAGTATTATAAATATATAAATTATAAAATTATAAAAATATTAAGATTCTAAATATAATTCAATTTTATAAACTCATTTAAAGAATTAAAATTGTTTTTTTTTCAATTACTTATTTACATATATGGTAGTCTTTATTCGTATATAAATATATGAGTGTATATTTTCTCACGCGTATACGATGAACCCAATGACATGTGTGTAGGTGAACTCAACATATTTGTGTGTGTATCCGACTATATTCAATGCATGTAATATTAATTTTATTTTCATTTCAATATAAAATAATCTATAATTAATTACTAATATATAAAAAAATGTTAAATTAGTTAATATTTTTATATATAAATTAATAATTATAAATCTATATATATATATATTAGTATTATGAATAAAAAATTCACATATAAATGTGTGTGTAACATCTGAGTTTTAATTACGATAATCTTTTCTTTCTAGAGAAACAATAGCACAATGCACATAGCTTTATTCAAGAATGTGATTTAAACATAAATTTCCTAATTTTAAAAATTGAATTTGATTAAATGAATTTCATTTTTTAATTCAACATTTTGAAATTATCTTAGAGTGAATTTAGGATATTTTTCAAAAATAGTTGATTTTTGAGTGAATGGTGAAAAATACTGATTTTACAAAAACTATCACTTTTATGAAATTATAATGATATAAGAATAAATTAAAATATTGTGAAACCTTTTTACTAGAAAAATATATATTTAATAATTAATAAAATTCATATAAAAATTTAACGTTGAACTTAGAAATATATTTTTAACATTTTGGAAATCTTGGTAATGTTTATGTTCAAATAAAAGAAATTTTTATTTGTTCTCTATTAATCAAGAATATAAAAGGTTTACTTTGGTTTTTTTTGGTTTGAAAGAAAAATAAATTTTCTTTTTTTAACATAATCTAATTAATTTCATTGTAATCAACATTATACTTTATTTTTTTGGAAAATTATTTTTATACTTAAAACATTCATTTTTCTAAAAACTGTTTTCAATGCATTTTGTGCACTTATATTAAAATTAATTTCATTCACTTTTAGAAATTAAAATTTTTTAAATGGATTCCACATTTTGAATCAAAATAATTAATATTTTTTTATAAGTTAAACTTAATTTTTTATCATAATGAATAGTAAAAAATATTAAAATTTTGTTACCTGGGTTAGGGTTAAAACGGTTTTATCGGGGGTTAAACTAAGATCTAATGGTAAAAATGTTACTCAAACTTGTATAAATATTATTATTTGAATATATTTCGACATTATATTACCTTAACGTATAATTATTATCCATTTTGTTCCACTTTCACAAGAAAATGACTTTATATTATTTAAATCTTTTAAGTAATTCCAGGTGTGTCGCTCCCCTAACTTAAAAATGGGAACCTATTCTCCAGCCTTATTTGGCCCCTCTATCTTGGCCAAGACCTGCCCAAAATATATCTAGATTCCTTCAATTCATTCTTAATTTTATGTTCTTACCATAATACTATACTAAGAAGTATTAAAGTTTAAGTTAAAGGAGGTCTCTCGGAGAAGAGGTAATCGTTTTACCCAACTCTTTTAAAGTTTATTTCTTCTTCTAAAACATCTATATCTGGTATATCCATCCAATAATAATGAATCCAATATCAAAAATATAGTTAGATTTTATTATTTTTATGGGAAAATAAATTTTCACCACCTTTCCATCCTATGGAAAATGAAAACATCGCTCTTGCATACGTACGACCAATCATATCCAAGTAGCAGTGTAATTCATTCTTTATAGTCACTTTACTTGGATAGTTATAAAGATAAAACTAATATTATAAATGATATTTATGAAAAATTGTGATTATATAAATATAATATATCATCTACTTTCATACCCTTCCACCTATTAAAATATGATTACATCACTCATGCTTATGTGTGGACTACCACCTCCAAGAAGCAATGGGATTTATCTTTCAAAATATTCATTTTATAGATGGTTATAAAATTGTATATAAAATATATATATATATGGTATTCATATCATGATTAATATTCTATATATTATGGAACAATGATCAAGATGCAAGGACCATAATTAAAAAATCAAAACATATATGAAAAAACGAAGTAGTTAACACCCGAAAGGATTATGATAATGAAAAATTGTTAATGAATGGGTGATAAGATGATATAAGTACACCATTTATGGTATTAAAAGTATGAATATGATTCAATTATGGAATTATAATAAATTTCAGTTAATTATTAGGAGGTTAAAATAACTTATGAACTAATTCATACCTAAGGTAATGGTTTATTTCAAAATCTCATCCTTATTTGGGATTGTTTATGTTTAGGTTTCTATTGGAGCAATTATATGATATTTTTGTCTTAAACTATGTATATTTTATTATCCTTATTTTATTTATATCAATTACATGTTTTCCATTTATTTTCCTCTCTTTGTTACTTAATATAATTGAGAAAAAAATTTAATAAAATGTGACCATATTTCCTCTTTAGTTGATGAACTTTTTCTTTTTCATCCATGTTTATTAAAATGTTTTCTATAATGTTATTTTATATGATGAAATTATTATTCAATGTAATTTTACACAATAATTGAACTTGTTTTCAATGTTTTAAAATGAATCTTCTTGTCATTTTCTAAACGATGTGCTTATGACTTTTTACAAAAAATGTAAAATGAATATTTATTTTACAATTTACCACATGAATGGATTTTACCACCATCAAAATAATTATTTTATTTGTATATTACATTACAATTTTCCTTGTTTATTTTAAAAGAAATTATTTTTCATAATGTCATGGAAATTTTTATTTAAAATGTTATCAAAATAAAATGATATTTTTCTCATGTTTTCAAAGAAATGTTTGAATGTTCTTTTAAAATTATTTTAATCTATATCAACATACTTTGATGAATATTATTCTTTAATAGGGATATTATCTAATAATACCATCTATATTATTACTCTGGATAGATTATAATCATGTTGTTCTGGTTATTTATTGCTAAAAATATTAATATTTTATATGCAATTTTTTTAATAAAAATGTTTATGTTGATTATATATTGAATTCTTATAAATTTATTTTATTTAATTAATTAATTATACTTAATAAGTGATAGGATGATCCTCCTATTACCTAAGTAAGTCTCATTAGATAAAATATTTTGTTAATTTGGAATATTCCTTACCTTTTTATGTAATATATCTTATCATAAGGCCATAGAGGTAAGAGGATGATGTTCTATATTATGAATTCTATCATTATGAATCTAGTTTCTTATCCATGTTAAAATTTATGTTTCTATATCATCCATGTATTTAGTCCCCTTTTATGATATTAATTTTTCAGAATATTTGATTACATTTTATATATACCATATTATTCATGCTTTATTTATTCTATGATAGCTTCTCTTGTATACTTTCCCACACTAAGAATATGATCTCACCATTTATTATGTTTTCCTTTAACCAATATACTAAAAATGGATTTATGAATGATTTTAGGGATATACTAGAAAAAATAATAAATTTCTCAAAAGAATTTAAAGTTTTATTTCATGTTTTTAATTGTAATTTGAGAATCATTTATGTATATAGTCTCCCAAGATTACTAACTATTAGATACTTTGAGATGTTATCCCTTGTATTTTATTAAAATATATTAAAAACCCACTCGAACCAGTTTACTGAAGTCGGGGTGTAACATTTGGTATCATAGTAATTTTAGTATAAACCTTTGAATATAGATTTAAAACAAACATATATTAGTGAAAATAACCCTATTATAGAATCTGAGGGTAATTTTATATATGGTAAAAATATCATAAAGTTTTGATAAAGTGGATATTGTTTGGTTTTCCAAGAAAATACATCCTAGTCAAGATACTAGAAATTGAATGTGGTTATGGAATAGATGAACCTAGGGGAAGAAACTTTGAAATGTGAATATTGGTTATTAACTTCTTCATAACCAATGCATTATGAGTGGTCATAAGACTAAACACCTAGCTAAGAACTCTTAGTGGATATGATTTGGTTGATTCACTTGATCTTTATAAACCATTGTAAATGATTTGAAAATATTTTTTGGATTGGAGGATATTTCCAAAGATACAATGTTTATGATTCAAATATTATCTATGCGTAAATTTATAATTAATATAAAGGGTTACATTAGATTTAGAATTATATGCTATGATTCATAATGTCCAGAACTAATTTAATATTTTACATTGTTTATAAATAACACCGAGCACAAGGAAGGAAAACTATATCACTGCAAGTATTCTATAGTGGGATTTACCTACTATCAGAGATAATGAAGATGGAGATGGATTTGGAAATAGATATGAAAAAATTATAACTATATGGGGGTAGTTTACTCAAGTTGTTACCAATAGCCTTACATGTATTAAGCATCCTACTGAACTCCAATATGGTTCAATAATGTTGGACTGCTCCATGAAACAGAATCCTCCCTTATTCAATGGGACTACTAATCCATTAGTAGTTGAGCAGTGGATAAAGTCCCTGGATAATATATTTCTCACTGTGTGAAGTATTGAAATAGATAAATTTATTGCGGTAGTTCATCATCTTATATGTGGCGTTGATCAATGGTGGTCATTTATCAAGAACACTAATGAATCTGAGGAAATAAATAGTATAGTGCGGAATAATTTAAAAGAGATAATATTTGAAAAATACTTTCATCATAATAAATGAGTTGATATGGAGAGTAAACTTATAAATCTAATGTAAAAGGAAGGATAAAATGTTACTGAATCTGGAGCTAACTTTACATGGCTAGTAACTCATGTTGTGGATTATGTACGTAATACAAGGAGTAGGATTTATTATTTATTTGATGGGATAAATCCTAAACTTTTAATGGACTTAGTCTCTCAAAAAAATTAGTATATGAGGATATATTATTATGTTCCATCAAGATAGACAAATAATTCGCCAAGTCATATGTATTCTATGGAAGACAATAAAAGAAGTGGGTGGTTGAGCACTCTGGAAAAATAAATATATAAAATGGAAGAAGTTAAGGTAAGAATTTAAAACTTATATTAATTGTAGAAAGAAACACCATAAAACATGCTTTATGTGACCATGATATTTCCTAAATTGTGGAGAAACAAGCCATCATTTTCATTATTGGAAGGAAAAAAAAGAAATTTCTTATGTCTAATACTATAACTATAAGGAGATGGGGAGCAATTTAAATGAATACCCCATACATCAAGGTAGTTTCCTTAGAAAATTACAAGGGATCTTGTACAATATTATTTAATCATTATATTTGAGTTTTAATTTCCAAGAGATGTAGTGGAATATATATTTATCATAGCTTAAAATTTTCCTAATTCTACATTTGATTCTATATCTTTACACTCTTTAATATCTTCCATCTTTTCCAATAAAATTATATATTTTCTGATCACCTTAATAAGGGAGTTGTCAATAAATAATCCTAATGCATATCTTACTAAAACAAGGATAATAAATGTAGTTACCATTATGACACATAGACATAACCTATTTGCAAACATGATTATTATTACTATGTTTTTCTTTGATAATATCATTGTAATAGGTTGGATTTCAAATTATAATGTGACATTTTATTATTACTTAATTCTCACAGAATAAGAGAAGACACAACCTATGAATAGGAAAGGTATCCTTGTAATACAGGATGTAAAAATTGTGTAGGAATACATTGATGTATTTTCTAAAGAACTACCTAGACACCCACCTCAGTATGAAGTTTATTTTTCCATTGATATCATACATGATATAAAAAATATATCTAAGAGTCCTTATAGGATGTCCATAGTGAAATTAGTGGAACTCAAGAAACAACTAAAGGGGTTGTGTGAATGGGGATTTATATGTCGTTGTGTTTCACCATGGGAATCCATGATTATTTTTATTAAGAAGAAAGATGGTTCTATGAGTTTTTGCATCAAAGATATATAAATCAATGCCATTTCTATAAGAACAAGTGTCCTCTACCCATATTTATGAATTTTTATCAACTTCAAGGAGCACAATAATTTTCAATGATTGATCTTCATTCTAGTTATCATCAACTATGAGTAAAGAAGTAAGATATTAAAAAGATGGCATTTCATATTAGGTATGAACATTATGAATTTATAGTAATTCTTTTTGTATTGACTAATTCACCCTAAATTTATATATATTTAATAAATATAGTATTCAAGTATTTTCTTGATAATTTTTTTATGGAATTTATTGATGATATCTTGGTATACTCTAAATGTTTTGATGAGAATAAGAGTCATTTTCTAATCATTATTAAGAATCTTAGAGAAAAATAGTAATATGGAAAATTTAGAAAATGCGAATTTTGGTTTCAAGAAGTTTCTTTTCTTAGTTATGTTATCTATATGGATGGAATATCATTTGATCCTTAAAATTCAAAGGTAGTGATATAATGGTCAACACCAGACCAATGATTATGTTTGGGTCACATGGTTTCCTTGGATTATCAAGTCACTATTGACAATTTGTTTAAAATTCTACTAGATTAGTTAACTCTATAACCGAGTTGACCCATGAAGGGTATAAATTCATATAGTTAGAAGAATGTATGGAAAGTTTTTAAGAATTAAATGGGATATCGTTTAATGTACTAATATTGAATTTACCATTGGGATGGGATGAACATTTGATATATAGTGATTCATGAAATAAGGGACTTAGATGTGTCCTTATATAGAATGATAGAATTATTTTCTAGTAATAAAGGAATATAAAAATTCATGAATAGAATTATTCAACCCATGATCTTGTGTTGGCCTCCATTATATTTACATTAAACACATAGAGGCATTAAATTTATCATGAATTATATGAAGAATATGTGGATCAAAGAGGTTTTAAATACATATTCTCATAGAAATGTATCAACATAAGGAAAAGGTGATGGTTATAATTACTCAAGGATTATGATTTATCAATACATTACCACCCTAGGAAGTAAAATTAGGTGGTTGATGCATTGAGTAATAAATATCACTAATTTTTTAAAAAAAGGATTATTAAAGATACTATAGTAAAGTATTTAATAAATTTGGATATGGGAATCATTAAGGAAGGTGAAAATCACATATATTCCAAATAATTTCCAAAATATTTTTATTGGAGAAAATAAAAGGTTCACAACTTGATGATTAGAATATTCAAAAGAAAATTAAATCTTTGAATAATGGGAAGTTAGTAAACTTAATATATAAGGATGTTATTTTAAACTTTGGAAAGAGGATATGTGTTTTATCCATTTCTAGGATGAAAATAGAATAATTAGATGAAACTCATAGCTCAAATTTATCTAGACACCCTATTATCACTGAAATATATTGGGATTTGAAGGAGAAATTTGTATGGGATAATATGAAAAGAGAAATTGTACACTATGTATCAAGAATCATGGTTATTCAATAGGTCAAGTATAGGGAAAATCCTAAATGATTCATACAACCACTATTTATTCTTATTTGGAAATTGGATGATATTACTATGGACTTTTTCATTATATTTCCCAAGACTCTTAGAAAGGATGATGCAATATGGGTTATTGTTGATCACATTATGAAGTATTCACATTTCCTGACTGTAATGGAAGATCTACCTCTTGATCATCTCATAAAACACTATATAAATTAATTTATGAGACTTCATAATGCACCTATTTTGATTGTATCTGATTTTATTCCATAGTTTTCATAAAAATTTTGGAAGATTATTTAGAATGCTCTTAAAATAGAGCTACATTTGAGAACCGTCTATCATCCTCAAACTAATGGGAAGTCGAAAAGGACTATTCAGACATTAGAATGCATATTGAGGTCATTCTCACATGAATTTCAGGGTATAAAGGACCAGTATTTACCTTTGGTATAATTATAATATAATAATAGCTTCAATTCGAGCATTCAAATGGAACCATATAAGGCATTGTATGGAAATAGGTGTCATGGTCCAACTTTTTGGGATGACATTGGTGAAAGAAATCTTATAGTCCTAGATCTTATTGAGGAGATAATGTTGAAAGTGAATACTATTCATAATCATATTAAGGAAACTCAAATTATAAAAAATGTTATGTTAATAACCAAATGAAGGACTTAAAATTTCAAGTGGGGGATCATTTTTTCTTGAATTTATATTTATGGAAAGGTATTGTAATATTTTTAAATAAAATGAAATTGTATACTAGGTATATCAGGCCTTTTATATTTATAGAAAGAATTGAAGATATGGATCACCATTTGAAAATGCCACCTATCCTTTATAAAGTTCAGTATGTGTCCACATATCATTATTTAGAAAGTACATGTCAGATACAATGCATTTTCTCACCTATTAGGAAATATAATTGGAACATGATTTATTTTACTATGAAGATCTTATCCAGATTACTGATACTAGATAACAATTGTTTAAGAATTGAATGACTCGATTGGTAATGGTACATTGAAAAAATCATAAGATAGAAGAGGTCATGTTAGAAGATAAATAAGTTATAATAAATAAATACACACATATTTTCATTAGGTGAAATTTTGGAAATTTTTAGGATGAATAAATTTAATGGTAAAAGAATGTAACACTTGGGAATAAATTATATTATGTTTTCTTTCTAGAGAAATAATAACTTGATGTGCATAGATTTATTCAAGAATGTGATTTAAAAATAAATTCTTGAATGTTATAAATTTAATTTGATGAAATTAATTCTATTTTTTAATTAAAAATGTCAAAATAATCTCATGGTGTATTTTTGACATTTTTTAAAAATAGTTGATTTTTGGGTGAAAAGTGAAAAATACCAATTTTACAAAAACAGACACTTTTATGACATTACAATGATATAATAATAAATTGAAATATTAAGAAACCTTCTTATTATACCAAATATATATTTAATAATTAATATAATTCATATAAAAATATAATTTTGGTCTTAGAAATATATGCTTAACATTTTTGATATTTAAGTAATGTTATTGTGTAAATGAAAATTATTTTTAGTTCTTCTATCTTAATCAAGAATAAACCAAGATAATTTAAATTTTGGGTTTTTTTTAAAGATAAATATTACTCCTTTGATTAAAAATAATCCAATAAAATACATTTTACTAAAAATTATACTTTATTTTTCTATAAAATAAATTTTATGCTTAAAAAAATCTTTTTTTTAAATCAATTTTTTTGCATTTTTTTGCACTTACATTAAAATTAATTTCTTAAACATATAGAAATTTAATATTTTAAAATAGATTCAAAATTTTTATTCATAATTTTTAATATTATTTAATAATTTAAACTTAATATTTTTCATAATGAATAATAAAAATAGTAAAAATTTGTTATCACGGTTAGGGTTAAAACAGGTTTATCGAAGGGGTTAAACTAAGAGATAAGGGTAAAAATGACACCTAAAATTGCATAAATATTATTTTTTGAAGATATTTATACCTTATATTAAATTAAATTATAATTAATATCTATTTTTTAAAACTTTTAAAATAAAAAGACTTTATATTACTTAAATATTTTATGTAATTCCATGTGTGTCCCTCCCCTCACTAATAAAAGGGAACCCCATATCCACCCTTATTCACAAACTGTGACCCATATATCTCAGCCAATACCTACCCAAAAACCTTCATAGATTAATTTCATTCATTATTTATCTTTTTTTATTACCCTATGACCATCCTAAAAATTATTAAATTGTAATCCAAAGGAGGTCTCTCAAAGAAGGGGTAATCATCCTACCATACTCTTTCAAAGTTTATTTCTTCTTCTAATTACTATAAATATATTACATACATCTTAAAATAACTAATAATATATAATAAATATAATTATATGTTATTATGATTATGTTACAGCTATTTCACACCTTTCTATCCTATTCAAAAATGAAAACATCACTCGTACATGCATACAGCCTATCATCTCTACGTATTGAGGTAATTTGTTTTCATCATCAATTTATTTGTATGTTAATAAATATATAAATAATGAGTATATATGATATTTATGATATAATTTCGTTTTTTAAAATAAAAGGTATCATATACCTTTTTTCCCTTCTAACCATTAAAAAATAATAATATCGCTTGTGTGTACCTGTGGACTATCACTTCCATGAAGCGATATAATTAATTTTTTGATATCTAAGTTTTATAGATGGTTATAAAATTTTAAATAATTAATATATATATATATGTGATATTTCTATCATGATTAAAATTATTTATATGATAGAAAAATGATCAATATTCAAGGACCGTAATTTTAAAATCGAAACATACATGAAAAAAAATGTAGTTAACACCCAAAATGAAGATGATATTGAAATATCATTAATCTATGGGTAAAAATATGTTAAAATTAAACAATTTATGATAAAATAAGTATGAATATGATTATATTATATAATTATAATAAATTTTATTTTATTTTAAATAATTTTAAAATCACATACAAAGCAAGTCAGACCAGATGTAGGGGGTTTTTTCCCAATTTCATCCTTATTTGATATTGTTTATATTTAAGTTTTTGTTAGGGGATTTATATGATATTTTTATCTTAAAAATATATATTTTAATCCCCTATATCTTTTTATATAAGTTTAAAAAAAAATTCATTTTTCTTTCTTTGGTACTTAATACAATCGAGAAAAGAATTTCAACAAAATCGAACATTATTTCCACTTTGGTTAGTGAACTTTTCCTTCTAGGTCTATGTTTCATAAAAAAATTTAAAAAAAATCTATTATAAAATGATTATTTAAATTTATTATCAACCATATTTTAATTTATTTTCAAAGTTTTAAAAATAATATTCTTGTCATTTTTGGAATGATGTACTTTTTACTTTTTTTTGAAAAGTGTGAAAGGAAACATTGTTTTCACATTTACCGCACAAATAGATTTTCCCAATATCAAAACAATTCTTTTTTTTAATATTAAAATAATGTTTTCCATGTTTAATTTAAAATAAATTCATTTAATCAATATTAATTAATTTTAAAAAAATTTATCAAAATAAAATGATGTGTTTATCATGTTTTCAAACAAAGGTATGAATGTTCTTTTAAAAATATTTTCATCTTTGTCAACATCCTTTGATTAATATTATGATTTATTGTGGATATACTCTACTAATATCATATTACTCTGGATGGATTATGATCATGTTTTTTTTATTAATATGGTAAAATATTAGTATTTTGTATGCTAGTTTTTTCATACAAATGTTTATATTGATTATATATTGAATTTTTATTCATTTCTTCCATATGATTATTGCATTGGACTTAGTAATTGGTAAGAATTATAACACCCAAAATTTTTATGAACCCTTTTTTCTTGAAAAAATTAATCTTCTTTTATTTATTTCATTTCATGTTGCACCTAGTTAAGCTTTCGTTATACACTACACTAAGTAAAGCTTATGCTACATGCAACATTGGCGTAGCTTGCATTAGACGAAACATTGAGTTTCTACGAAACAGCATTTTATTATTATAATTACAACATAGTTGTTAAACTTATTAATATTAATATAAATAACTAAATTTTTAAATATTATTTAAAATGTTTTTATAAAAATAAAACATATTTTTTGTAAAGTCCATATATATTTGAAAACACTATTTTCTAAAATGAAATGCTTTTTATGTTCTTCTGTGAAAAATAATAAAATTAATTTCAGAAACTTTTAGAAATATTATTTAATAATTAAAACTTAATTTTTAAAATCATAATTTTAACATTATCTTAGGTTTAATTTTTGGGATTTTTCTGAAAAACATCATTTTTGGATGAATATTGAAAAATATTGAATTTTAATTCAAAACTGTTTTTTCATCTAATTTATTTATATTGTTAAATTATATTTTCAAATTTGTTTTAAATTTTAATTAGATAATTTTTATATAAATTAATCCAATTTAGTTCATTGGAAAAAAAATTACACTGAAATTAGATATAAAGACATTTCAAACTTTTAAAAAAAATCTCTTAAAAAATCTCATTACCGTGACATATATAGAGGATTAAATTTAAAATAATTTCTGCTACTTCTGTGATTCTAATTTTGAAAATTTTATTTCATATTTTTAATGATTATAATTTATAATTTCTATTAATTTCAAATTTTTTGACCAAAAATATTAGTGAAAGTAATTAAAATTAATTATAACGATTAAGGTAAAACAAGATTACTTAATAGTTAAACTTTAATTTAAAGCTCCAAATAACATAGACACATGTCCAAAATCCATTTTATGGACATATTTATACGAATAACCATATTTTATAGAAAACAGAAAATTAGTGTGGTCACATTATATAAGGGAAACCTACCAATAGTGTTTGCCTTTTTATATTTACAAGAATGTCACTCCTACTCCTATAAAAAAGGGCACCCTTCCTACACACACACACTTCTTCACACATATAAATCCATTTATCTCAGCCAAACCATTCCCAAATATACTCCCAAAATCCATCCCGTAATCCAAGAATCATCCCTTTAGGTATAAATCAAACCAAGGAATCCCTTTGTTACAAACCAAGAGGATTTACCCAAAGAAGAGGTAACATCCTTCCACAAGCTCTTTTGTTTTATTTTATTTCTTCGCCACATCAATTATTATTATTCCATTATAAAATAATATCGTCAATATACTCCATATAATTAGATTTTTTTTATTTTAATTGTTCAACCTACACCTGTACACACTTCCATCAAATGGGTAATGAACTTGTCGTTCGTGTGTACAGTGGACTACCACCTCACGAAACGATGTCGTTCGTTTTTCATTTACCACCTATCATGGTTGGGTATTATGATGAACATGATATTTTATATTATATTTATGATATTTATTATGTATTTATACTTCTTTAATTATTATATAAAACATACCTTCATGCTTTTATTTTGTGTAAATATGATAATTTCATTTGTGGACATGTGGACTACTTCCTCATCAAAGAGATGGATTCATTCATACTTTACTTGGGATGTATTAAGAATGGGTTGAGTAAATGTAAATAATATATATGAAATTATAATTCTAATATAATTATAAAACACACACTCATATATATATATATACATATGATTCATTTTCATTCTTTCTTTCAATATAATAATAAAACAGAAACAACGTTCATGAGTATGTACAGACTGTCGTCTCCATGAACGGTGTATTACATTTCATATTTATATATTTTATATATTATTATAAATAAATATATAATGAATATATATGATATTTATATAATTTTTTACATTCTATAGGTCATTATTTAAGTATAAGGACAAAAAATATAACAAATGAAAACACATGGGAACAACAAAGTGGTTGTTACCCAAAACGTGATTTTAACAACGATTTGTTAATAAATAGGTAATAAAAGGTCATAAGTAAATAATATATGGTATTATATTAGTTTATATGGTTATTTAATTTATGTATAATAAACTTATATTTAATATAGAGGGGTTTTGAATGAGTATTAAGATATTCAATACATAAGGTAAGGGGATTTCTAGTCTCACGTTTATTTCTGTGAGACTTGTTCCATACTCACCACTCATTTATTATGTGGGATATATATACTACCCATGAATTTATTATATGATTATTATACTTAAATTTATGGGTATTTACATATCAATTTTATGATATATCTTTTGTGGGGTTTATGTTTCAAAAGTTACCAAATCGGTAAGGTAATTTTGTCTCAATTTTCCTTTTTTGCGACACATGTTTTATTATGCACCTATATTCTTTTAAAAGGTTTATATATTGTCACTTTTAAATTTTTTATCATGAATATTATTCTTTTCATTATATTATAATCTTCATTGAATTTTATTCTCTTGTTGGTATTATGATTAAAAGTCACCAAATTGGTAAGAGTTTATTGTTATAATCTCATCGTTTATCAAATTTGTTTACAATTACGCTTCCATTGTTGAGATCTTATCATGAATTTTATTATACTCTATTTATTCAAGATATATACATTTATTGTCACCACTATTACAATCTTTGGTACATAATATAAGTAAGTAAATGTTTTCAAGAAAATATGATCTTATTTCTCTCTTGGGTCGAAAATATGTTTTATTTGAAAACCATGTTTTCAAATATGTTTTCAAAAATGTTTTCAAAAAATTGATTTATTAAATGATATAAGAGTAAAAATTATTGTAAAAATTATTTACGGTTTTTAAATCTATTTTTAAAGAAAAAAAAATTTAAAAAATTTTATGTTTTAAAAAAAAAATTTCAAAGTAGAAAGGATATTTTCCTCAAGAAATATTTTCAAAAGATATTTTCCATCCAATATGAAATAATTTGAAATATTTTCTGCCTTACTATGGATATTATAGAATAACAACATTATTATTATTTATTTTAATGGTTTATATTTAATATGAAAAGTTCTTTATGACACTTTTTTCTCTTCCAGTGGTTATATTCTTTTGAAACTTGCTTCTTTTCATGGGTTATGCTTTGATGAAATGATTATGATACTTATCTCTTTCCCAAGGGTTATAATAAGATTAATGTTTTTTATACCCATTTCATTTCATGGGTTACTATATGATTTTTATAAAACCCATATCTTTTTATGGGTCATGATATGATGAAATTTTTATTATCTTTTGGCACATGTATGTGTGATTTTATTATGCGATGGGTGGGACCTATATCTCCCACCAATGCATTAGGTAAAAATTTATATCTTATGAGATAATTATGTTAGTCAAGTAAATGGTATTAATCCACTATAGAAGACGGGGAAATATGATCCACTTTGGAAATATGGGGAAACATGATCCAATATGGGAATATCGGGGAACTCAATCCATTATGGGAATATGGGGTAACTCAATCCCTTATAAGGAAAGGACTTAAACTACAGATTGTGGTGTAGCCTTCCTAGTAGTTTTAGTTCCCATGAAGTTTCTTGATGAGTTTTGAAAAATCACCTTGACTTATAGGGAATGATATTACATGTTTATGTGTCTTCCATAATTCCATGTCTTATTCCTATGTTATTATTTCCTGGCATATGCTCTTGATTCCCTTATAATTTATGTCTTATGAATTGCCAGTATTTATTCTAGTAATCTTGTTTATGATATTTGATATGAAGGGTATTACCTTATATTTTCATGATCATTTTATCATACCCTTATACTCATTATTATTCTTACATATCTCCCTTGTTTTCCTTTACTGAGCATCTGAGTGTTCCCCTTTTTATGTTTCTTTTACCCATGTTATGAAAATAAGTGTTATGTATGATGAGCCTAATAGGGGTACTATCCATGAAGAAACTAGTGGGAGATAATGTATCTCACTTATATACCAGTGTTTATATTTCCACATTTCCAAAGGCACTAAACTAATATGGTTTTTGGGTGTCAGTTTTTGTAATGTTTTAAGTGTTCCACAAAAAATATGTAATGTTGATGTATGAAAAGTGAGGGTCTCCATAGTCGGTATCAGAGAAAAAAATTAGTTAAAATTTGGAAACTGGTGTGATAAAACCTTAGTGATAACCCTACGTACATGTCTAAGGATGAGTCTAGGGATGAGTAGAATTATAGGAAAACATCCTATAATTTTCTTAAAGTATAGAGTGAGTGGTTTCCTATAATTACATCCATTTCTGGATACTAAAAGTGAATGTAGCTCTGGCACCGATGTACATAGGGGTAATAACCCTAAAACCCCATATTGATCAAGAATCAATCAGGAATTGGGGTCAAAAAAGATCCTTGCTATAAACCTGGTTTGACACTCCAGGGGGATATGTTTTGGTAATTCATAGACTCTTCAAGAACCATCATGAAGTATTTAAATATAAGTTGCTATGAATAACCTAGGATAAACCTAAGGTGTCATATATTAAATAAGGTTCCATAATTTAGGCATCATATAAGTGTTTTTTCATGATTATGTGGTTCCTCACTAAGATTATTATTTCTTACTATATGCTCTCTAGTTTCAGTCAATAGATAGAACCCCAACAAACCGTGTTAATGGGGATTATGAAGGAAAATTCAATGATTTTTCTCCTGAGAATCTAAATTATTTAAAGTATGGAATGTAAAATATCATTGCTATGATCACTCAAATTTCTCAAGATACAAATCATGATAGACTTCCAAATGATCAAAGGAAGGAACGACATTTCATTGAGTCCTTCATAAGGAAACATCCACCTTCTTTCAATAGGAATTCTAATACACATGTTACTGAATAATAGATTAGTACCACTGAAAGTATACTCTCCATTATCTAGTGTTCATAGCATGAGAAGTTTATTCTGGCTGTTTATTAGTTAGTAGACTAGTGGTGGACTGTAATCAAGAATATGTGGCAGCAATATGAAATTGAATACATTGATTAGGATGAGTTCAAAAACTTATTTTCAATAAGTAATTTCTTAGTATTTTTTGTACAAAAATGGAGAAATATTTCCTTGAGTTAAATTAAAGGGATGATGAATCCATTGGTAACTATGAGGATAATTTCACAAGACTTGTTAGGTATGTTTCTGGAATTATCATCCTACCCAAAAGTAAATTTGATAGGTTCTTCAGTGTCATAAATCCAAGTATCTAAGGGTAGTTTTCCATAAGAGACCTTATTAGATACGAACAGATTGTGAGTTTTATAATAAAGTTTGAAGCAAAGGGTGGATTTATGTAATAATCTATTAGTTTTTTCAACAAAATGAATCTAGAGTTCAAAGGAAAATATAAAAACCATATAGATAAGAAGGTGATACTTCATTTAACCTATAAAATTTTAAATAAGCATGGAGGAAATTGTCTTATAGGTTCTGATAAATTTTAGTAGTTTGTAAGGTAAGTCCATCGGGCAATTGATTTTTGAACTGATGAGAATAAGTTGGATAATGATGCGAATAGAGGGAAAGATACATAGGATTCAAATTCTACAATTTATTTCTTTAAGTGTGAGGATAATGGAAAATATGTTAACTATTTCCCAAACCTAAGGGTTAGTGATTATGATCGACGTTAGCAACCAATTAAGCTATGGGACAAGGGAAAATCTCATGTGATCTTTATTTCAAATGAGGGGTGTGATAATGACGTGGTGAAAGGTACACTTATGATCCACTCTAGAACCAATAATGTAATATTTGATTCTAGTTAGACCCACTCTTTAATATCAGAATAATTTTCTAAGTTTATTATGATTCCACCCAAATGATTAGTTACAAAATTATTATTGCAAACCCCTAATGGTATGATTATTTCATCTCAAGTCTATGATTCCTCTCTGGTTGATGTTTTTTTGAATGTACTTCCTATAAATATTTTCATTCTTCCCCTAGTAGAAATTGATTTCATCTTAGGAAAGTATTGTATTTATATGAGTAAATCCCACATAAATTTTTGAGGGAGGGTAGTTACATTTGGTATTTCAAACAAACAAATGATTGTCTATCAATGTGATGATAAGTATGAACTTTATATAGAGAATACATCCAGTGTATGGGTATTAATTACCATTAAGAATGGATTTTTATCTCAAATTTTTTAGGATAAAATTGATATCAATGATATTTCTATTATTCGGGAATTTTTGGATGACTTTTTAGAAGAGTTTACTATCCTTCCACTAAAATGTGGAGTTGAGTTCTCGGTAGAACTCAAACCTAGTTCCACACCAATTTTAAATACTCCCTATAGAATGACCCTAATTAAGTTTTTGTAATTGAAGAAGAAACTCCAATAAAACCTTGATAATGGATTCATACATCCAAGTGTGTTACCTTGGGATGGACCTATTGTTTTTTTGAAAAAGAGAGATGGATCGATGCGACTCAGCATTGATTATCAAGAGTTGAACAAGTTCATGATCAATAACAAGTATCATTTTCCCCATATTGATGAGTTTTTTTATTTACTATGTGGATCTAAACACATTTCCAATATTGAAATTCATTATGGATATCATAAATTGAGAGTTAAGAAGGAAGATATACCCAAGACAGTATTTCGTATAAGGTATGGATACTATGAATATATAGTTATACCTTTTGGTCTTATTAATTCCCCTGATATCTTCATGGATTTAATGAAAAGAGTGTTTAGAGATTACCTCGATTAGTTTTTGGTAGTATTTAAAGTTGATATTCATATATTTTCAATGATCAAGTAATAGAATTAATACCACATGATAATTGTACTAAAGACCCTAAGGAAAGAGAAACTGTATGAAAAAATTTCAAAGTGTGATTTTTTTCTGAAAAATGATTCATTTTTAGGTCATATAATCTCAATAGAGGATATAACAGTAGATCAATCAAATATGAAGGCTATTGAATGTTTTCCTAGACAAACCACGGTGATATAGATCCATATTTTTCTTCGTTTAGATGGATATTATCGATAGTATGTAGAGAATTTATCAAAACTATCTATTCCTCTAAAAAAATTAACTCAGAAGGGTGTCAAGTTTCTTTGGAAAGATGAATATTAAGAAAATTTCAAGGAACTAAAGAGATCATAATTTAGTTCACATGTTCTTACATTACCCTATAATAGAGAAGGGTTTTTAATATATATTTATGCATCCGAAATAGGAATGGGCTATGTTACTATGTAGAATAACATGGTTATCACCTATGCCTCATGATAAATGAATATTAATGAGAAAAATACCCAAATCATCATTTAGAGTTAACTGCGGTGATTTTTTCATAAAATATATGGATGTATTGTATTTATGGAGAAAAGTGTGATATATATACTGATCATAAAAGTATGAAATATATATTCATATAGAAGGGGTTGAACATGTTCCAGATAATATGGTTATATCTGATAAAGGATTATGACAAATCAATACTTTACCACCCTTTGAAAGTGAACAAGGTGGTAGATGCTTTTAGTTGAAAGGATCATGTTAGCTTATACATTATTAAGATCATAAAAGATCCAATATTTCTCTATTTGAAAAGGATGGATCTAGAAATCATGAATTAAGGGGTAAAATATTATCTTACTCAATTGAATATTCAACCCTCTATCTAAGTGAAGATTAAATAGGTAAAGAAGGAAGATGTAGAGCAGCAAAAGAAAGTTAGAAATATTCATGGGTTTAACCTTGATTAGGAATTAATGATAAGGTTTAAGAATCATTTATGTGTCTTACCTATAAAAGATATCAATGAGTATCTATTAAAGGAATCTCAGAGTTCATCACTCTCTATTCATCATGGAAGTATAAGATGTATAGAGACTTGAAAGAATACTTCTAGTGTGATATCATGAATATAGATATTGTAGAGTTTGTATCTCAGTGCTTGTTATTCTAGTAAGTTAAGGCTGAAATAAAAAAATCTAATGGGATGTTGCTTATATTAACCATACCATAATGGAAATGAAAAAACATTACTATGGATTTTTTGTTGGACTCCCTAAAAAACTCTAAAGGATTTAATGTTGTATGGGTGTTATTCGATCAATTTACTAAGTCAACACACTTCATTGCTATCAGGTAATACTTCTCTCTAGATCAACTTGCAAGGATATACATTAAGGAAGTGGTAAGGTTTGATGCAGTACCAAATTACATTTTATATGATCAGGGTATGAAGTTTACCTTCAAGTTATGTAGAAGTATGCAGTTATCCCTTGATACATAATTGAGTTTCAAAACTACTTATCATCCCATGATGTATATTCAGTCTAAAAGAACAATTAAAACCCTAGAGTATATGTTGAGATCTGGTTCTCTAGATTTCAAAGGTGGTTTGGATCAAAACCTTTATCTGGTTAAGTTTTCATACAATAACAGATTTCACTCAAGCACTCGGATTGAACCTTATTAATCCCTCTATGGAAAGAGATGTAGAGCTACAACATGTTGGAATGAAGTTGGTAAAAGAAATCTATTGTGACCTGAGAACACTGAAGAAATAGTAGAGAAGGTTAGATCCACTAAGAAACATATAAAGGTAGCTCAAAATTGGTAGAAAAGTTATGTTGATAATCGTCAGTATAATCTAGACTTTAAAGTTGGTGAGAAGGTTTTCAATGAATCTCTCCCTGGAAGAAGTTTTCGAGATTTGGGAAGAAAGGGAAACTAATCCCAAGGTATATAATTCCATTGTAAATTTGTGATCATATAGGGATGGTAGCCTATCTCTTGGAACTTACTCTAAATCTATCTCAAGTCCATGATGTGTTCCATGTATCTATTTTAATTAATTACATACCTTACCCTTCACATGTACTGAAATTCGAGGTCATACTACAGGATCAAGATATTTATTATAAGGAACAACTAAGTGAAATTCTAGATCATACAAAGAAATTTCAATGAACAAGACCACTCACCTGGTCAAAGTTTTGTGGAGAAATCAACAATTATATGAATATATGTGAGAACTTGAGGATATAATGAGGTATAATTATCCTCATTTTTTTGTATCAGAATGACAAATTTTAAGTGAAAAAAATCATTTTAAAGTGGGAATAATGTAACACCCAAAAAACTTTTGAACCATTTTTTCTCTAATAAATTAATTTTATTTAATTAAATTCATTGTATGATACACCAAGTTAATCTTTCATTATACACTACCCTAAGTTAGGATTGCACTACATGCAACATCGGTTTAGAATGTGTTACACACAACACTAAGTTTATATGAAAAAACATTTTATTATTATATTTATAACATAGTCATTAAACTTAATAATATGAATATAAATAAATAATTTTTTAAAATATAACTTATAATGGTTTTATATAAATAAAACATATTTTGGGTAAATTCTTTAAATGTTTTAAAATAATATTTTCTCAAACAAACTACTTTTTGTGCCCTTCTATAGAAAATAATAAAATTAATTTTAGACACATTTATAAATTTAATTTGATAAAATAAAATTCATTTTTTTAATTATTAATGTAAAAATTATCTTAGGGTGAATTTTTGTGATTTTTCTGACAAACATCATTTTTTGATGAATAATGAAAAATACTGAATTTTAATTCAAAACCACATTTACATATAATTTATTTATATTGTTAAATTATATTTTAAATTATTTTTAGATTTCAATTACATATATTTTAAATTTATTATTCCAATTTATTTTATAGGAACCAATTTCATATTGAAATTGGAAATAAACACATTTTTAACTTTTAAACATTTTCCTTTAAAAAAACTATTGTCGCGACATGTCTGTAAGATTAATTTTAAATTAATGTATTCCAATTTTATGATTTTAATTTTTCAAAATTGATTATTTATTTTAAATATTTATAATTTATAATCTCTATTGAGGAAAACTTAGTTTTTTACCAAAAATATTAGTGAATGTAATTAAAATTAATTACAATGATTAAGGTAAAACAAGATTATTTAATGGTTAAACTTTAATTTAAAGGGTCAAATAACTTATAAAATTATAAAAAATCGATTGGATGGATTTATTTATACCAATACCCATATTTTATCTAAAATGAAAAATTATTGGAGGCACATGATGTAAGGGATACCTCTCAATAATGATTTCCTTTTTAGATTTACAAGAGTACCACTCCTCCTCCACTATAAAAGGGAACTCACCCCCCACCACCACTTATTCACACCTATAAAGACCTTTGTATTGGATAAAACCTGTCCAAATATCCTCCCAAACTCTCTTCATTAATCATTGAATCCACCCTTTGGTCAAAAATATAACCAAGAAATCTCTTTAGTTCAAACCAAGAGGAGTTACCCAAAGAAGTGGTAACATCCTTCTACAAGATCTTTTGTTTTATTTTCATTATCCACCAACTAAATTATTATTATTAAATTATTATATAATAACCTAGGTATACTAAATATACTAATATGTTTTTATTAAAATAGTTCATCATACACCTACACACACTTACAGTAAATGGGTAATGAACTTACTGTTCGTGTGTACGGCAGACTACCACCTCATGAAATGATGTCGTTCGACTTTCCTTTAACACCTCTAATGGTTAGGAATTATATTGTAAATACTATTTTAATATAACATATATTATATTTATTATGTCTTTATTCTTGTATAATTATTATATAAAACATACCTTCATGCTTTCCATTTTTTTTAAATATGATAACTTTGTTTGTGGACATGTGGACTACCACATTCTCAAAGCGATGTGATTCATTCATAATTTACATGTAATGTATTAAGTATGGGTTTAGTAAACTTATATGATATATATGAAATTAAAATTATATTGAAATGATAATACACAAACATATATATACATATATTCCATATAGTTTCTTTCTTTCAATACGATGATAAAACGGAAACAACATTTATGCGTACGTACAGTCTATTGTCTCCATGAACGGTGTATTCCATTTTATATTTGTATCTTTCATAAATTATTATAAATACATATGTAATAAATATATATGATATTTATATCATTATTTACATTATTAATATCATGATTTAAGTATAAGGACCAAAAATACAACAAATCAAAACACATGCGAACAAAAAAGCGATTATTACCCGAAACATGATTATAAAATGGAATTATTAACAAACAGGTAATGTAAGGTCATAAGTAAATATTATATGGTATTATGTTATTTAATATGGTTCCTTAATAGATGTATAATAAACTTATATTTATTATACCGGAGGTTTGAATGAGTATGAAGAGAGTCAAGACATAAGGTAAGGGTGTTTCTAGTCTCACTTTTATTTCTGTGAGACTTATGCTAGATTCACCGATCATTTATTTTGTGTGGTGTATATAATGTACATGAATGTATTATATCATTATTATCCTTCAATTTATGGGTATTTACATACCCATTTTATGATCTCTCTTACATGGGGTTTAAAGTTCCAAAGGTACCAAATTAGTAAAGTAATTATGTCTTAATTTTCCTTCTTTGAGACACATGTTTTGTTATGAACCAATATTATTTCAGGAGCTGTATATATTGTCACTTTTACATGTTATATCATTATTTTTAATCATTTTAAGATATTATAATCTTCATGTAATGTTATTATCTCATGGGGATTATTATTTAAAGTTTCCCAAGTGGTAAGAGTTTAGTTCTATAATCTCATAATTTATTAAGATTATTTATGATTATGATTTCACAGCGGAAATATTATCATGAATTTTATTATCCTATTTTTATTCATGATATATTCATTTATTGGTAAAATTATTCCACTCTTTTTTACTTAAGATAAGTAATGAAATGTTTTCAATAAAATATGACCTTATTTCTCTCTTGGGTTGAAAATATTTTTTATTCAAAAACCATGTTTTAAAATAAGTTTTCACAAATATTTTCAAAAAAAATCTTCAATTATATTCAATGAAAATTTATTTTAAAAATTATTTAGGTTTTTAAAATCAATTTTCAAAGAAAAATGTTTTCAAAAATGTTATATATTTTAAAAAGTGTTTTTCAATGAAGAAATGATATTTTCCTCAAGAAATGTTTTCAAAAGATATTTTCCATCTAAGATGATATAATTTGAAATATTTTATGCTTTATTATGGATTTTATATAAATAATCCATTATTATTATTTCTTTTAATGGTTTTTGTTTAAGATTATAAGTTTTTTATGACACGTTTTCCACTTCCACAGTTTATATTATTTTGAAACCCACTTCTTTTCATAGGTTATACTTTGATTAAATGATTATAAGACTTTTCTATTTTCCTCAATTTATGATATACTGACTTTTTTATGATGCCTATTTAATTTCATTGGGTTATGATATGATTTTTATGAAACCCGTCAAATTTTATGGGTCATGATATAATGAAAGTTTAATTATATTTTAGAACATGTATGTATGGTTTTATTATGTGATGGGTGGGACCTATATCTCCATCCTATTAATTGGGTAAATATTTATATCACATGAGATAATGATGGGAATCAATTCAACATGCTTTGTATACTATAGAATATGGGGAAAACTGATCCACTATAGGAAAATGGGGAAACCCAATTCACTATGGGAAGATGGAGAAACCTGATCCCTTATAAGGAAATAACTATGACTGGGGATGGTGTTGTGTCCCATACAGTATGTGTAGTCCCCATGAAGTTCCCTTATGATTTTTTAAATGCACCTTGACTTGTAGGGAATGATATTACATGTTTATGTGTCTTCCACAATTCCATGTCTTGTTCCTAAGTTATTCTTTCATGGATTATTCTCTTGATTCCCTTATGATTCATGTGTTATGAACTTACAATATTTATTCCGTGACTCTTATTTATTATCTTTTATATGTAGGGTATGATCTTCTATTTTCATGACCATGTTCTCATACCCTTATGCTTATTATTATTCTTACATATATCACTTGTTTACCCTTACTGATCATCTGATCTCACCCATTTTTATGTTTATTTTCCCTAGGTTATAAAGATATATATAATGTATTATGTATCTAAGAAGGGTTCTAGTCATGAAGAACCTAGTGAGAGATAATGAAGCTCACTTATGTACCAGTGTTTATAGTTCCATCATTCCAAAGGAACTAAACTAATACAGTCTTTGGGAATCTATTTGTGTAATTTATTAAGTATTATACAAAAAATTATGTAATGTTAAAGTATGAAAAGTGAGGATCACAATAATCATGGCTTGTCATAGCCCCTCAATATATCTGTAGGTCTCATGAGAAAAACTAGTTTGGGTATTTGCAATATGTATTATATATTTATGTAATATGTCTTGGAATGAGGCCTTAGAAGTAATATTATGATGGCTATCATTATTCACTCTTTCATTATGAAACTATTTTTTATTATCCATGTGAATATTTTTATTGTTATGTCATCCATCGATTTAGTCCCCTTTAAGGATATTGGTTTTTTAGCATATTTGATTTTTTTATCTCTATCATATTATTCATGATTAACTTATTCTATGATAGATTATATTATATTATTTTCCTTATTTAGCATCTGATCTCAACCTTTATTATTTTTTCCTTTCCTCATGATACCAATAACGAATATATTAATTATTTTAAAGATATACTAGAAGAAATAATAAAGTTATTACTAGATTTTTAAGCTATATTTCATGTTTTCAAGTGTAATTTGAGAATCATGTGAGTATATTGTCTCCCAATATTACCAAACTATTTGATCCTTTAGGATTCAATCCCTTGTATCTTGTGTCAATATAGTAAAATATCCATTGAATTCTTGTTATGGGAGTCGGGGTGTTACTTTGTGTTTGTGTATGTTAGTGTGCAAGAGTGTATGTGTGTTTTCAAAGAACCCAAAGACAAGTGTGTGTGTGTGTGAGAGAGAGAGAGAGAGAGAGTAATAGGTGAACTCAACACATGTGTGTGTATACCAAACTATATACAATAAATATAATACTATTTTTATTGTAATTTCTATTTAAAAAATACTAAAATTAATTACTTATATATAAAAAATATATTATTAGTTAATATTGTTATATGAATATTAATAATTTATTTAAGGTCTTAGAGGTTAGAAGAAACAAACCAAAACACACACCATTGGGCCAAAAAGGATAGATCATACCCTCCTCTAATGGTTGACCCACTCCATAGCTTGATCATTACAATTTTTAATGCTCAAAGACTCGCTATTTGATGACTCAAAGGCCCCATCATTCTGTATCAATGGACTGTCTAACTATGCCTTGTGCTACACCAGCATGTACCTAGGTCTATATCTCTTCCTGTATCAACACCAACCTCATCATCCATAAATAGATCAGAAATTCACCCCCTCCCCCATCGGAGACTATCAATATTTCAACCCTGGTCATATACAGAATTAGAGGGTGACTTTAAAATAAAAACAATCCCCCAACTATAAAAAAAATCAATCCATTTTACTAAATAAAATATAAATATTAAATTTACAATCAGTTATATTTTAAAAAATATTCACTTCATTTTTTTTATAGTTAAATTATAAAATTTATTTAAATATCAATTATAAATACATATATATATTATTAAAATGTATATATATACATATATATAATTTCATAAATTACATTTGAATAACATTAATTATGGGAATTATAAATGGTGACATAAATATAATAATGATATTAATAATATATTTAAATATGAAAATTTTTTATGCAATTAATTTTTTATAATTAAATTTCAATTTTAAAATTCATTTAATTAAATTAAAGTCATTATCTTCATTGATGTATAAATTTATAATGATAATTAAATATATTCATACTATAATATATAAATAATATAAATATTTTATTATCTATACCCAAATGTGTTTGTGTAAACATATATTTATATATATACAGACTACAATGAGATATATGTGAAATTGAACAACCAAATGTTATTTCTTGTTATGTAATGGTATATTCATGTGTGTGTGTGTGTCAATTTAGGTATGTATAAATACTTTTTAACATATATTTATATTATGAAATATATTCAATGTAAATATTTTTATATATATTATAAATTATATAATATTAATATAAATATATAAATTTAAATATTAATTATATTTATTAAATTTATATAGTTCATATTATTATATTTAATATATTTATATACTTATTTATATAGTTCATATCACTATATTTTTTAATATATATGTAATTATAATTATAAATATAATTATAAATAATTGTAAGGGAATAATAGAAGTATAAATGATTAAAAACATATATAAATTGTATTTATATAAATATATACATTTATTTTTATATAAATCATATTTCATAATATATAAATATGTATATATAAAATATATCATGTAAGGTACCCTTTATTAGTGTTAAAATAAGACAAATATAAGTAAGACCTTTATCTATGTTAGAAATCACTTTTATCACTACTAAAAAATACTGATGTTTTATGAATATTTAAAATCTAGTTGTGATTATTATCTCTAATAAATGCACCCTTTATCAATGTTAAAAAAAGTGATAATAAAAGGGGTCTTTATCAGCACATTTTTTTAGCGCTGATAAAAACATCCTTTATGAGGAATAATTTATAGCATTAATAAAAATAAAAAAATATTTTTTCAAATTATTCTATGGGTATAGGGAATAATTTTCACTACCTCAAAGCCACTCCTTCCCCCCACTTTTAATAAAGCTAATTCTTTGCATATTTGGCACTAATTCCCCAAATAAAATGCTCACCCAACCAGCTCAGCCATGTGCATGTGTCAGGATCGAAATATTTATCCTCCTTTTGAAAGTCAAACACCCTTATAAATGCTACATATTATTATATTTTTATATTTTATTATATATATACTTATTTATATATATTTACATACATCGTTTGTATCCATATATTTATTCATATAAATATATGTATTTATATAATTATTTTTAAATACATTTATAAAATATGTTTGTGTATGTGTGTAATTATATTTATATATTTATATATCTATACATGTGTGTATGTCTATATATATAAATATATATATAAAAACACACACATATTGATGAAGGACACATGAATTCATCACTTAAATCTGGAATTAATACTAAAGGGTTGAGATTCGAACCCCAGATTCTCAACAAGCACTCTTACCACTAGCTCAAAGGATTTTACTTTTTATATATTGATAAACTTATATATATGTATATATATTTTGCAATATATACTTATTTTAATATATATATTAATATTTATTTACATATATTAGAATTTTTGTGTAAATATGTGTGTCTGTGTGTCCATTAATACACACACACATATATATATTTATATATAAACATTATATTTACATTTTTATAGATATATATATATTCATACATTTTTATAAGGAAAATAAATTGGATAATTTTTTATTTTGAATAAGATGGATAATAAATGTCTATTTCTATATGTTTTATATATTTAAAAACAATTTATATATGTAAAAGTGTTTAAATATTTTTTTGTACAAATAAATTTTCATATATAAATGTATGAAAATATATATATGTATATATATATATATCTATTTATTTATTAATAAATAACAATTAAATATAAAAAATGAAAAAAAAAATCAAACACCATAATATCCATATGAATGTAAGCCTAAGGAATAAATTTAGTCCCCACTAAAAAATATAACAATACCCTCTTAACAAAACTAAAATTCCATTGAATGTTTAAAAATTAGGATAACCCATCTAAAAACTTAGTTTTGGAGACATTATAGGACTTTTTTACCTAGAAACAATGGGTTATAAAATAATTTTTATACTATATGTTGTTGATATCTTTGCAAGTTTTGATTTTATAGCTCGTAGAGCCTAAACAAACACCCAGATAAAAAGTTATGCCATTTTAATTTCATGTCTTTTTTTGAACTTATCTTAAGATATTGAATAACTTGTTGATTTTTTTCTATCAAAAAATTATTATTAAAGGTATATTACTCAATACTAATTATTATATTTAAAAAAATATTAATTATTAATTATTTTATAAACCATTTTTCATTAAATCTATTATATTTTAAGTGTAAATACATATTTAGTATTATATGAAACATACTTAAGAAAATATGTTATATCTATATCAATATAGATATATTTACATACTAAAATTTGTTATTTAGTGGTATATAAAGTGTTTTATTATTAAATATACCTTTTATCAAGGCTAAAAATGTTTTATCATTGACAAAGTTAAAGTTTCCATGCAATATTGTGTTTGTTATCAATAAGGAAGATATAAGATTCTATCAATATTTGTATAGATATATACTATAGAATTTAAGTGAGTGGATATCATAAATCTAAATAATATTGTGAGATACTTATTGAACACCTAGGTTGAATAGATTTAATGTAAAATACTTTAAATGTGATGATTTATGTGTTGATCTTTAAGCTAATGGAATGTACTGATGATGAATGTATTGTCTATAACATTTTATAGAAGTTAAAAGGCCTCTAGAATGCTTAAGAAAGGCTTGAGTTCATTTTGAGTTGAAATTGTTACCTATTCAAAGGTAAATACATGTTTATAAAGTTTGAATAAGGGTTATTGCATCCTGAGTAAAGGTAAGATGCAAATAAATGGTTGTTTAAAGGTAATATATAAGTATAAATACCTATATAAAGGTATTTTATGAATGTAACTAACTACATAAGATTCATTATGGACTTTCATAGAGGTTAGTATATAATTTCTAGAGCCACATAAAGGTAACATTGAAAATCAATAGCTATATAGGGGTAACTCAAAAATCTTGAAGGTCATGTCAAGGTAAGTCTAAGACGATTCAAGGTCACCTAAGGTACATTAATTCAACCTAAAGTTTGTATTAAAAATATATTCCTAGAATAATGGTAAAATATGATCTGTGTATGTGCCACTCAATGATATGTATGTGTCATATGTTTTCAAAGTAACTTTAATGCTAAACTTAGATGAACTCTAAGGATATCCATGTCATATAAATGGAAACTATTACATAGGGAGTTGTGAAATTAACAAGACCACATCGTAGTGGATTATCTGTGGCCATTATGGTGTGAATTTTAAATAAAATTTCTACCTATAAGAAATGGAAATCTGGGTATGTCATAGTGGTAATTGTGGTGTCTAGAATGATATAAGCAGTCCTAAAAATAAAAATAGCATGTACTATACTATATTCTATAGTTAATGATCATGTTGAGATGTTTTAGGTCCAACATGGTGAGCTACAAACCGTAGCCTATATTTTTTTTCTTTATTTTTCATTCTAACCCAGAATTATTTTGAAGAGAGAGAAATATGGAGGAGATAAAACCATAGGTATTTATATACCACATGAGGAATTCAAAAACAAGTTACAATAATTTTAAATAAACATTATTGTAGTGGGATCCATGGGGATTAAAAGTATGCAATAGTTTAAATATCATGTGGATTTATTCATCTAGGTCTATAGAATTTATTATCAAAAATAATATCTTTTTTAAATGATTTTAAATGAATGGATGTACATAAGAATTTAAAGTGAGAAAATCATGTAGAAAATATTCATTCTGAAATGTGAATATATATTTCTACAAGATAATAAATGAGATTATATGATAGAATTTGATACTAATTTCAAGTGATCATTTTTTGTGTATCAAAGTAGAGAATTCAATAGGATATAAGAAGTATTGTGCATCAAGGAGGAAGTATGGAGAAGCCACATGATATAACTTTATCATTGAAGGAGAGTGATAAGTAATTGTGATTTACTATCATAGTGAGTTTGAGAAAGGATGAATCATCAAGTAGAAATAGACATGAGTACTTGAAGAGAATATGGTTGACATTCTTCTATAAGGAGAGATATAATTCAAAGACCACTTTGAAGGAGGATGTGGAAGACCTTGAAGATCAAGGATTGTGTGAGGCATTCTATACTAGCTGGGATGACTGAGCTATGTGATACAACAATAAGAACTAGTGGGAATATTGAAATTGTGTGATAAGGTATAATAGTCCTTTTATAGGATGTTAGATCCCCTAGTGGGATTTCATAGAAGTATGGAGTAAGACTATGTTCTTGTAACTGCTTATGTAAATAGTGGAAGATTCTATAACATGGGAACTTATCTGATTATATAAAGTATTAGTCTCACATTGAGACCCAAACATGTAAATCCTTATGCCTAGTGCCTTTTAGATACCTCACATTCTACTAAGGTTAATTGAAAACAATAGTAGTGTGTAACACCCCGAGATTTTATGAAAAATATTGTTTTTAATTTTATTGATGTCTTGTGTGGTACGCTACACCAAAAGGAGCTTGCACTACACGCATCCCTGATTTGGCTTGCATTACAAGCAATCGCGACCTTCCACGATAGCGTGTGTTGTACGCAATACCGAGTTTCACTAAACAACGATATGTTATATAAACTAGCAGTTATGAATAGTAATACCCATTTTTTAAAATTTTATAAATTTTATATTTAGAAATGGACTTCATTTTTAGATTTGGAATATTGAAATTAGCCTAAGGTGAATTTTTGGTATTTTTCTGAAAACTTTCAATGTTTGATGAATAGTGAAAACACTAGGTTACTATTTAAAAACCAACTTTTTATTTAAATAATTATTTATTTTATTTAAATTTATTTTAGGTCCAAATTGATACATAATACCTATATAAGTTCAATGTAATTCATTGGAGTCATTTTATAATAATTTTAGATATATAAAAATTTTATTGAACTTTTCACCGTCTTTTACCCACCTCCTAGGAGAATTTGGAAATTCACATAAAACTTAATTTTACTGCTTCTGTGAGTGGAATTTCGAAAATACCAGAGACACGGTTAATATCAAGGACTAAAATTTGGTTCAATGAGATGAAAATAATTTTTGGTGAATAGTAACTTTTTGCTTTTATTTACCATGGTTAAAAGTAAATTGGGTAATTAAGGGTAAAAATGTTATTATTATTACCCTAACACATGTCCTAATTCTATTGGATAAGTTTAATTCGACCAAAAAAAACATTAGGGATAAAATATGACCATTTAGGTCCACTTGGATTAGATAAGGACATTTATTATTAATTTATTTAAAGAAGGGTTAAAATAGTTAAAATCAACGATTAATAACTAATTCATTTTTAATATAGGGTTATACATAAGATAAATTCAACTATAAATATTCATTAGAAAGATAAAAATATTTTCTACATAATGATATTTTATTTATAATTTTTATACATTTTTTAATTTAATTTATTTGTTACACAATGATGATGCAGTAATTGCCTTATTAATAAAATATTAACATAATTGATGTTATAAATACCTAAATAAATATAATTTTAGATTTTTTATAAATTCCACTAATTTTATAGGTTAATATGACATGTTATTATTGATTTAATTAACTTTTTTCGAACTAATTATGCTGTTATGATTTTTCAAAAAAATCATGTACCAAATAGTGTTAAAATTGACATAAAATAGTTTTTTAAAACAAATATTATATTATTAATTGTTATTTTATTCCTAAAAATCTAAGGATTGGCAAAATTACTTAGATAAGGATATATATATTAATAATTAAACACTTGGGGTTCTTTTGGCTTGTTATAGTAAGTTTATTAACCACATAGTGTAAGAAAACAAGAAGACACGGTAAAAGTTAAATTATTTAACTTAGAGTTAAATCTAAAAGATAAGGTTAAAATTGTAACCTAAACTTGTCTAAAATCTATTGGTTGAGAGGATTTAGACCCATCCCCACTTTATCTTCTAAAATAAATCAATTTGGAGCTATTATAAATTGAATATGACTTTATTATAAAATAATATTTTGATTTTTTCCAAAGGTGCCCCTCTCCTCCCTTATAAAATGGGAACCCCTTCCCTCTTCTATTTACACCCTTTTTAGCCTTGAATATCGACCAACACCTGCCCATTTCTCTTATAAAATTCCCTAGAAACATTCTGGAGGTTTTTTTCTTCTTAAAAGACCAACTCTACTTCCATAAGAGGAAGCTTAAAGGAGGTGCGTCGAAGAAGAGGTAATCTCTTCTTCCGATTCTCTCAAGTTTCTTTCTTCTTCTACTTATTCTTCTTTAGTTGTCTCATTATAAAGTAATAACATCAGTATTACTTATATACTGATATTTTATTATAATTATTAAACAACCATATTTCACCTTTTATCCATCCTATGGAAAACAAAATCAACGTGTGTGCGTACGTATGAAATATCGTCTCCACGCCGTGGTGAAATTTGTTTTCGACCACTACCTTACTTGGATGGGTATAATTGTGTAAATAAATAACTATATATGATTATTGTAATTTGATATTGATTCTGAAATATTATACATACACTTCAATACAATTCCACGGTCATGGGAATGGTATCATCGCTCGTGCGTACGTACGGACTACCGTCTCCACGACGTGATGAGATTCATTCTCCATGTTAACCATTCATGAATGATTATAAAGTATATATAATAAGTAATCATGAAATATATGACATAATAATGATACTGGATTTATGTATATATATATATTTATGTCATATACTTAATTCCATTCATGTCAATAAGGAAAATAAAACAGTGTTCATGCGTACGTACGGTCTACCGTCTCCATGAATGGTGTATTTCATTTCATTCATCTATCTAATATATATATATATATATACTGAATATATATGATATATAAATCATGATTTACATTCTGGAAGTAATTAAATCATGATATAAGTAATAATAATATCAATAACAACAAATCAAAACATGTACGATAAATGAAACGATTTTACCCAAAACGTTGCTTTAACATGGAATTTATAAAAGAACGGGTATTATAAAGTCATAATTGAACCATATATGATATCATAACAATGAATATGATTCTGTAATAAGTCAATAAAATTATTTAAATCATTATACAGGAGGTTCAGATACATACAAAGCATATTGGACCTAAGGTAAGGGATAATTATTCCAATCTCATTCTTATCTAAGATTGTTTATTCGTAAGTATTTACTAGGGTTATGTTTATTATCCATGTCCATATTCTCTCAAAATGTTTTCATAAAAATTTTACTTTTCTTCCATGTATGTTTAAATTAATTCTTACCCCTTTTTTACTTTTACCACATCGTATAGAAAGAATCTTTCTTTTGTTTACCATACGAGGTACTTTTTGACTTTTCTGAAAAAAGTATGAGGAGAATGTTTTTTTTAACTTATACGACATGAATGGATTTTTACAGTTTCATAACACCTTATTTTCATGAAGATTACTATAAAATATTTCATGACTATTTTCAACAAAATTCTTTTCTTTTAAAATTTCATGGCATTTTGTGAAAAGAAAATCATTTAGAATAAGAAAGGATATTTTCCTCAAGAATTTATTTCTAGTGTTTTATCAAAACCATTTTCCATCTAAGATGACATTATTTCATATGTGTATGTTTCAAGTATAATGTCTCTATTATTTACATGGTTTCACTTTTCTTTTCATGAAATATCAATTTGTTTTATATGTACTATGTGATGATGGGATGATGTTTATGAAACCCATTTTATTCGTTGGGTTATTATGAATGATGTATGTTTATTTTGTGGAACAAGTAAGAATGATTTCATTATGAGATATGTGGGACCTATATCTCCCTCCAATTCATTGGGTAAAGATTTATATCTCATGAGATAGACATGGATGGAACGGTAAGTTAATCCGGTTCAGGGTTACAGGACTGGAATGAGGAGTGAACTCGATTCAAAATGGGACTTTGTCCACTAAGATGGTCTTGGCAGCAATGACTTGGCTACTATGGAAATCATAACATGTTCTTAATGGTTTCCACAATTACATGTTTTATTCCCATGCTATTTTATCAGGATTAATGTTTCTTTATGATCTATGCCTTACTTACTACCATGTTTTATGTCATTTCTCAAGATCTTGATGTTTAAACATTATGTTCATTTTTTTTAAGTACAAATGTATATGATTTGTTTTATTATCTCCATGCTTACCCTTACTGAGCATTTG
The DNA here is from genome assembly GCA_963277665.1 of Viscum album. Taxonomy (NCBI): domain Eukaryota; kingdom Viridiplantae; phylum Streptophyta; class Magnoliopsida; order Santalales; family Viscaceae; genus Viscum; species Viscum album. The sequence continues at coordinate 855,370,008 of OY728160.1, forward strand.
AGCTCACCCTTTATATGTTTTCTTTTTCCCAGGATATAAAGAAATGTTTTAGGTAAGAAAACAAAAAGGGGAAGATCTTTATGGGAAATGTTGAAGATCTTTCACCACGATTAGGAGATTATTTTCCAAGTTTCCAAAGACACTAAACTATTACGGTCCTTGTGTGTCTGTTTTCATTATGTATTAAGTATTCCACAAAAGTAATTTAATGTCCATGTACGTCAAGATTAGGGTCTCTACATAGTGGATTGAATCCTTAACTGGATAAAGAGGTTAAATTAAGAATAAAAACTCATAAAAAGAAAATGTGATAAGTGATTCACCCCTCCTTCTCTCGGTGGTCTCACTATATCTTGTTACTTAATGTGTTATTAGATCCAGTTTTCCTCTGAAATATCCATATAACACCCCAATATTTTATGGTATGTCTATTTTTAAATAAATTTAATCTCCTTGATAACTTATGTTGCACGCAACACCAATTTAAAATGAACCACAATCTATTATTATGTGACCATTATAATCTACACATCAAAAATGGAAGGTATGAATAGGAACAACTAAATTATGAAAATTATATGATTTACATATTTATAAAACAAATTCATTGGTTATCAATAAAAATAAAAAACATTTGACAGAGAAAGAAATGTTTTTATGAAGAAGAAAAATTGAGTGTTCAACATATTTAAATCATAATGAATTAAATTAGTCACTATTTTTAATGAAATTTATATTTAATATATTCAATAAAATGTTTAAACATTCACCTAGATCTTTTTCTAGGCCTAGGATAGTACCAAATCAAGTTTTATGTTTAAAACTATATTTTTCTAAAATGAAATTTTTGTTATGTTTTGTACACTTATTTTAAAAATAATTTATGAAACTTATAGAAATTAAATCATGAAAAATTGATTCCATATTTAGAATCAGGAGGATCAAGTTTTTTAAATAATCCCCTTTTATTTTCTGTCGATATAAATAGTAACTGTGGTAAAATTTATCACATCAGTAAAGGATAAATCTGGTTAATCTAGGTTAAAACTATGTGATAAGTCCATAATATTTCATCTTAACAATGATTAAATGAATTTAATTATACACTTATCATATTATACTCTAAATATATATTATTAATAGACACTTGTCCATGAAAATTACCAATTTAATATTTAAATCAAATAATGTTACAAAATGTCACTCTGTTAGTTTTAAATATCTATTACATGTCCACAAAGGTAAAAAAGAAAGTTATGAATGGATATAAATTTAAATTTTGTGAAAAATGAAATTATATTCATGATAATAATTTATTTATTATTTTTATTAATTATATAATTACCATATATTCTTTTTTAATGCTAATATAGTATTTATTCAATTAATATAAAACTAAAATAAATGATATTAAAATATTTAAAGTGATATAATTTGACTGATTTATAGTTATCCATGAATTTTTTACAATAAAATTAAATATTAGTGATTTTTAAATGAATTATATTAGAAATAAAACATTTTTTTGATGTATTTGAAGTCAAATTAAATTAATATTATCAAAACTCACATTAATGATAATTTATCAAAATTAATATTTTATTAAATTATTTAAAAATAATTAAAATATTTAAAGAGGATAGTTTGGGTAATATATGGTTGAAAATGTCATCCATTTTCAATTTATGAGTCAATATATACCTTTAGGTAAAATTATAACCCTATTAGAGTGAAAATTTTGTTATCCAAATTAATGTTAAAATAGTTAACCTAAGGGATTAAACCAAATGATAAGGTTCAAACAACCAAAATGACCTATAGAAACTTTATTGGTTAAATATATATATACCATATCTTACCATAGGTTCAATTACCTATCCATTTTGAGGAATTTGGGAAAGATGATGACTCCAAAGGTGCCCTTCACATCAATTATAAAAGGACACTCAATCATTCACTTATTTACATAATCTTTATAAACCAAGATCAACCAATCCCTACCCATTAATAGTTTCAACATACCCTTCCAAGTTATGAAGGTTTTGGTCTCCCTAAAAGAGAAACCTTAAGTTCCTTAATAAAAAATATAAAGAAGGCCTCCCAAAGAAGAGGTAATTGTCTGACCCAACCTCTTTTAATTTATTTATTCTTCTGAATATTATAAGTATATTAAATTTATCATAAAATAATAAATTCATTATCATATATATACTTAAATGTTCTTATGATTATGAAACCACCATTACCCACCCTCTTTCCCACCAAATGGGAAGTGAAAGTATCACGCGTGCTTATGTATGAATTGTCGTCTCCATGTAATGATAGAATTAATTTATCATCACCATATTTGATGGATGGGTTTTAGGATAAGTTTAATATTTATATATAATAATTATTAAAATATTGTACCTCTTGAATGATAATATCATACCTTCCTTCTTACCATCTAATCTGTTTGGAAAGGATAATGTCACTTGTGTGTATGTGTGGAATAACACCTCAATAAAGCGATGTGATTTTTTTAATTTATATTTTACTTGGATTGTAATGAGTATGGATATAATGAATATATATAGTTTATATGATATAATAATTCTATATAGATGAATTATTATTTACTTTTCTTTCATTCCATCTGTCAAAAAGTGAAAACAGTGGTCATGAATACGTACATCTTACCATCTCCATAAATGGTAAAATTCATTTTATATATCTAAAAGTTAGGTTTAAATCCAATTTTTATTATGAAATCAAATTCCTATTTCAATATGAGTATAGAGAGACCATTACACAGCTTGTTGGCCCAAGGAAAAGTTGCATGCATTATGCCTGTGTCACAACCTAACCGAGTCATTCCTGAATCACCGCCCCCAATATCAGTGTTTAAGTCAGCATATTCATCATAAATCCCTTAAGATGTTTTCTATTATTTGAACCTGGTAATTTTGAATGTAGGACTATGGGGTTTACCACTCATGTGCCACCCCAACTGTTTTCCTATCTCTAACTTTTATAGATTACTCTAAATATGTATATAATGAATATATATTATATTTATATCATTATTAAAATTCTACATATGATTTAACCTTTATAAAAGTATAAATAAAAAAACTTATAAACCAAAACATACATGAAAAATGAAACAATTATTACCTCAAATAATTATTTTTTACCAAAAAAATGTTCATAAAGGAGTGATAAAATATTACAAGTCATAAATGGTACTATATATATAAGTATGGTTCTAGAATATATTTACAATAAATTTATATTTATTATACATGAGATTTAAACACATACAATGAAAATTATACCTGATGTAGTTGTTTATTTCATAATCTCATCATTATTCAGAATTTTTTATGTTTAAGTCCCCACTGGAGCAATATTTTTATTCTATATCTATATTTTCCTTAAAAAAATTAAATAATATTCAATTATAATTACAATGATTTATAAATGAAATTTTTATCTATGATTTACTTAATACCAGATGCTTTTAAAGGAATCTTCTTGTCATAATCTGAACAAGGTTCTTTTTAATATTTTTATAATAGCGTGAAAGGAATGTTTTTTTAACTTATACTGTATGAATGGATTTTCTCAAAATCGTGAAAAATATTTTATTTGAAGATTCCATTACATTTTTAAAAGTTTATTTTCAAAGAAAATTTTTTCCTTTATATTTATAAAGTTTTGAAAATAAGTAATTTCAAAGTAAAGTGGGTATTTTCCTTATTAATTTTCCTACAATCTTTTTAAAGTATTTTCAGATATATCAACATCCTTTATTGAATATTATTATTTTCTGAGGTTATTATTATATGATATTATCTAAAATATTTTTTTGGATGGTTTATGATTATTTTGACTAAGGAAGTACTATTTTAATATCATTCATCGTGTTACTCTACATGGTTTTTGATTATATTTATTGATTAAGAAAATTATTAACATTTCATATGGTAGTTTTATTAAAAAAAATTATATTGATTATATTTCCCCCTTTTCATGTGAGGAATTCATTGGACTTATCAAGTGATATGTGGGACCCACTATAGCCCCTCGATGCATCAGTAGGTCTCATGAGACAAACTAGTTTGCATATTGGCAAAGACCTTACCCGTATAAGTAATATGTTTTGTCATGAGGCCTTGACGGTATGTTTATAATGTATGGTACTATACATTTCATCATTATTATATTATTTATTTGATTTACACATGATTATTCGATTAGTTTTTATATCTAGGGATAATTTTCAAGATCATGTGATTATTTATATAGAATTATTTTATCATCACTTATTGTTTCTATATTATTCTTTATGCTTATGTTATTGATTAAATGGAATGGGTTGTCGGATATTTATCTTCCCATATTTTTTATCCCTTATTTATTCATGTTATCTTCCAATGTACACATACCCTTACTAAGAATCATATCTCACCATATTCTTATAATTATTTTTCCCCAGGATTCTATTAAGTGTATTATGATTGATATATAGGTATATGCTAATTGGGATAATGGTGAAATAAAATAAAATAATATTATGTGTTTTTTTTCAAATGTAATGAAATGTTCAACTATGTGTCTAGTTTTATAATACTAGTAAATTATTCAGTCCTCTCGATTATGATTTCTTATATCTAGTTCTAATGTAATAAAGTAACAAGAAACTCTTGGCTACTAGGGTTGAGGTATTTACATTTTGTATCAAAGAATTTTTAGTAAAAACCTTAGGAAATATATTTAAGAAACCATATATTAGGTAAAATAACCCTATGATAGACTATGAGAATATTCCTAAGGAAACCAAGCTTATGATTCTGAGATTAGTTATACATAAATTTTCAATTTATGTTAAGTATTTCACTGGTTTAAAAATTTTACATTATGATTAGTAATCTAATAGTGTATGTCATTGTTTAGAAATGGCACATAGAATAAAGAATGGAAACTATATTAATTCATGTAATACATATAAGGATTTCCCTCCTTGATAAGATAATTAAGCTGGAAATGTATTTTCAACTGGATCTAAACAAATCATAACTATATTGGCACAACTGACTCAAGTTATGACCAATAACCTTACCAGTATGGAGTGTCCAATTTATCCATAGTATGGCGTAACAATGTTAGAAAATTTAATGTTTTAATATCATTTATCATTCAATAGAACTAAAAATCCATTGGTATCTTAACAATGTATAAGTTCCTTAGAGGAGATATTTCTCACTTTGGGAAGTAACGAAACAGAGAAGGTTGTCATAGAATTTAATTATCTCATAGGGTATGTGGATAAATGGTCTTAATTGATTCAAAACACTAAGTATGAGGAGGAAATAGAGATCATGTAATGGAATTATTTCAAGGAACTTTTCATAGAAAAATATTTTTTTCGAGAACAACAGGTGGATATGAAGAGGTAATTATTGAATATAAAGAAAAAGTAAGATGAAAATGTTGATAAGTATGAATCCAACTTTAAAATATTAGAAATTAATTCTATGAATTATATAAATAATCAAAATATAAATTTTAACTATTTATTTTAAAGCATTAATCCAATACTTTTAAGGTCACTAGTCTCCCAAACATTCTCATTATATGAGGATATAGTGCCATGTTCTATCAAGATAGAGAAATAATTATCCATTTCTTGCGGATTTTAAGGAAGGAAATATTATAAGAGAGATACAAAGTACTCTGGAAAATTAAATAAGGTAAAGGGGGAGAATATAAGGGTGTAATTTTTAAATTGTAATAAATTTGGAAAGAAACACCATCGAAAATGCTTATTGGGAATGGGAGTTTGCTACAAGTGTGGAGATAAAGGCCACCAAGATCATGATTTCAAGGGTAATAAGGAAGCGGCCAATGTTTAATTATTCAAATGTAAGGATATGGGACACTATTAAAATTATTTTCCTAGGCTTCAAGGGAACTTTCATCAGAAAATGACAAGGGAGAAAGGTCAAGTTTATGCGATCACAATAGTTGAGGTTAAGTTTCCTAATGATGTGTTGGCATGTACTTTAATCATATCCTCAAATTTATCCAATGCTTTATTTAATTCAGGTTCATTGTATTATTTTATATCTTCCAAGTTTTCCAAGAAAATTAGATATTTACCTAGCACCATAAGAAGGGATTTATCATTCAATACTCCTAGTGGAATTATCACTACAATAAGTATGTATCAGACAGTTCCCATTGTGATACATAAACATGCCTTATTTTCTAAATTTATTGTTATAACTATAGTGTATTTTGATACAATACTTGTTATATATTGGATTTAAAAATATAATGAAAAAAATTATTATAAAGTGAAGTAAATTACGATTTTTTATGAATGTTTTAAATTCATATCTTTAGATGGGATACTTCATCATATTCAAGTCTAGATCCACCCCTATTAGCTATTCTGAATGAGATTATTGGGGAATAAAATAAGGCACAATCTATGGATTGAAAAGGTAATCTTCAAATTGAGGATGTACCTATCATGCAGGAATACATTAATGTGTTACCTAAGGAATTACCTCGACACCCACTAGTGTGTGAGATTGAGTTTTCTATTGATTTAATGTAACACCCTGACCCCTCTAGACTAGAGATGGTGCATTAAATGTTATATTGGTATGGTTAGAAGGAATTTAAATTCCTAAGGAACGATCAGTTTAGTAGTCTTGAAGAAACTAGATACATATATGTTACTCAAATTACATTGGAAAAGTTTACAAAATACAATACATAACAAAAACTAAAAATTTCATCCACAAGAACTCAATAAATGATCTCCTCTTTATCACCTATTGAAAGTAAACAATGAAAGGGGTGAGCTCAAACGCTCATTAAGGGATAAAAATAGTGGAAGCATGAATACAACAATAAGTGAATCATAATCAATCTGACATAATCAATATGACCTGGTGAATAGATTAAAAACCCACACCATTAACAAACTGAGAATTAAATTGCATCCATAGATTTTGTCATAGTGAAAACCTCATGGATAGTAATAATTGATAATGAATAAAGATAATAAATATTAATTGGACATCATGTATATGTCACATGAAACTATAATACCGTTAAACAGTTTAGTTCTGTGGGTAGAAACCCATCTGATTTTTGGAAACAAACTCCAAGGGTTTGTCGCCAAACTGATTTGTCTTATGAGACCTACTGATGCATTGAGGGGATATAGAGGGCCCCACCTGCCACTTCATGTACAAATAATTATTTATACATTTATTAAATACAAGATCATTATGACTTTTCAATATCCGTATAGGTTAGGGTATACGGATTCATCAATATTTTCATAGTTAAAATAACTTTCCAAATAAACACCATATGTAAAATGGTATACGGTTTAGACAAAAAACATATCCATGATATGAGATTATGGATATTTAATATAAATATAATTTCAAATGAAAAGTGATCTCAAATGGGTAGTAGGTACACTACATTAATATTATTGGGTCCACTATAAAAAGTTAGTCACAACAAAATAGTAGTTGAGACAAAGTCTATTACCACAATGTAATTGGTAAAATCATATGACCAGAACTTAATAACCCTAAAATGAATCTTTGAATAAAATTAATATAAATGGAATCATGTTATTATATATCAAATGGCAGTAAAAATATACCGCATACAAGAAATAAGTGTTGAACAATTAAAATCTCACAGAAATGAAAGTGAGATGAGAAACCCCTTACTTTATGCTCGAGTGTGTTCTTCATTGGATTTAATGACATGAATAATAAGCTTCATTAATTAAAAACACAAGAACCTCATATACATGTAATTTATTTATTATAACCTTATTAGGTTAATTTATGTCCCTTTTATGGGTTTAAGAGGTTCAATTTTCTTGTTTTGGAAGCATTTTCTTCCTTGGTTTTCATGATTCGTTTACTTGTTTTTATGAATAGAAAGTTCATTTGAAATGTGGTTAAACATACAGAATTTTTAATATATATTATTAATTAAATTAATGGTATATAAATTTTCTTATAATTATTTTGGGTTATATACCATGATGATAATTCATTAGTTAAAAGTTTATTACAAATATTTGGATTAACTTGGTTGTTTTGTTTATAATGAACTTGTTTTGTGTTATTATTTCATATTATGAGTGTGTAAAGATTGTATAAAATTAATTATATGAAATAAATATATTCTGATCTTGTTCAACCATTAAAATGGTTTCATGACCAGTAATGAAGTAAAAAGTGAAGAACGAAACTTTGTCGTCCACAAAGGTTATAAATTGGAACCTCATGGATGTTGATTTCATTTATAAAAATAAAAGGGAGGGAGTAAGAATATTGATAATATTTCTTACATTCACATGATATAATTATATTATATAGATGATAATGAAGTTAATCATGGTCATTTGTAAAGAGGAGGTGAGGAGAGAAAAATAAAAGAGATGAACTTGAAAATAAAAGAAAAGGTGAGAGATCCCTTATGAAAATACGGCAGCCTAACGACGTCGCTTAAAATTTCATAAAATGAAATGATGAGAGAAAAGGCGTATCTCATAATATTGAAATCAAAAAGGACAGTAATAAGAACACATAAAATCAAACCCCAACATATGACAATAGAAAATCAAATAGATAACGCAAAGGAAGTGTCGACTAAAAGAAAAGAATGAAGGATTCCCTTAACTTGTAGAGTAACTCCTAGATCTTGAAGGATGGGACCTTGGGGGCTTAAGGAAACCTTGGGAGGACTCAAACGGAGGTAATACCACCATAGCTTCGATAATATTTAGTATGTAATGAAATAAAACGAATGGGGGTGAGTGGGTATTTATAGTAATTAAGAGAGAGTTTTTTATTAATTAAAAGAGACACCTCATTAGTGGTTTTCGTAAAACCATGGGATTGTCCATGGTTTAAGTCACTCGGGACACCTCATATCATAAGATATTGTAAACAAGTTGACCAGCCCTTTATATTAATAATTACATCATTATGATGTCATTAAACTACCGAAAACTCAAATCTGTATTTTTACTATTCATGAAAAAATCAAGTATTTTAGAAAAATCCCAAAAATTAACCCTAAACATTTTTCGATGTGTAGAATTCAAAAATGAACTCCATTTTTTAAAAATAATTTTCTATATATTTTTAATTTAATTTTTAAATAAAATCAAAGTTAATTCGAAAAATAACAATTTAAAGGTATAATTAGTTTTGTATTACATTGAAAAATTAATTAACTTCTCATTATCTTATTACCTTAAAAAAATAAAATATTATCATTATTTACTATTTATAAGAGTCATATTACTATTCATATTACTATTCATAAGGTTATGTTACTATTCATCAAAAAATCAAGTTGGTTCTATCAGACTTTAAACGACTTACGGGTCACAACTCTATATGACTGTTTTTCGAAATTCAAAACATAGAAGTGAAAATTTTATGTTTAATGGATATGATATAACTTTATCCTATAATTTTTTGTTTCACAAAAGACTTAGTGTTTCTCAAACGACTTACTAGTCACAACTTTAGATGACTGTTTTTCAAAATTAAAAACATAGAAGTGGAAAATTTATGTTTAATGGATAGCATATAACTTTCTCTTATAATGTTTTGTTTCACAAAAGACTTAGTGTTTCTCGAATCTGGGACCTAGTGACAGCATAGAAACCCCGCATTTAACATGGTTGTCGGGTCCTGGCCCGCCAGGTACCACCAGTTGCCCCGCAGGCACGTGGTCCCCACCCTGGGGCCCACCCACGTACCTGAACAGGTCATCTGACTATTGATAGTCCCCAATGGTCTGCCAGATACCACCAGTTGCCCCACAAGCACGTGGTCCCCACCCTAGGGCCCACCCACATGCCTGAATGGGTCATCTGACTATTGATATCCCCCACAAGCCAACACATGTCCTTTCCAATGTGTTTTGTCCTCACTCACACACACCCTATGAAACTTCTTAGAAGGTCACCCACCCTGATCACTACTCCATACCAAGCACGCTTAGCTGTGGAGTTCTAATCATGTAGGCTCCCAAAAAGGAAGGTGAACCTTGTTGACATGAGTCATATCATTTAGTTATTTAACCCTCTATCATTTTGAGGTGTTACAATCACCCCCCCCCCCCCCTTTAGAGCACAACTTCCTCGTTGTGGGCTTAACATATCAACCCAGTGACAGCATAGACACCCCACCTTTAACACGGTTGTAGGGTCCAGGCCAGCTAGGTACCACTAGTTGCCCTGTAGGCACGTGGTCCCCAACCTGGGGCCCACCCACGTGCCTGAATGTGTCATCTAACTATTAATAGTCCCCACAAGCCAACACATGTCATTTCCAGTGTGTTTTTTCCTCACTCACACACACCATGGGAAACTTCCCAGAAGGTCACACACCTTGATCACTACTCCAGGACAAACACGCTTAAATGTGGAGTTCTAATCAGGTAGGCTCCCAAAAAGGAAGGTTCAACTTATAGACATGAGTCATATCATTTAGTCATTTAACCCTCTATCATTTTGGGGTGTTAAAATCACCCCCTTTAGAGCACAACTTCCTCATTGTGGGATCTACATATCAACCCAGTGACAGCACAGACACCCCGCCTTTAACATGGTTTTCAGGTCCTGGCCCACCAGGTACCACCAGTTGCCTCGTAGGCACGTGGTCCCCACCTTGGGGCCCACCCACGTGCCTGAATGGGTCATATGACTATTAATATCCCCCACAGGCCAACACATGTCATTTCCAGTGTGCACCTTATTGACATGAGTCATATCATTTAGTCATTTAACCCTCTATCATTTTGGGGTGTTAAAATCACCCCCTTTAGAGCACAACTTCCTCGTTGTGGGCTCTACATATCAACCCAGTGACAGCATAGACACCCCACCTTTAACATGGTTTTCGGGTCCTGGCCCGCCAGGTACCACCAGTTGCCCCGTAGGCACGTGGTCCCCACCTTGGGGCCCACCCACGTGCCTGAATGGGTCATCTAACTATTAATATCTCACACAGGCCAACACATGTCATTTCCAATATGTTTTGTCCTCACTCACACACACCCTATTAAACATCCCAAAAGGTCACCCATCCTGATCATTACTCCAGGCCAAGCACGCTTAACTGTGGAGTTCTAATCAGGCAGGCTCACGAAAAGGAAGGTGCACCTTGTTGACATGATTCATATCATTTAGGAATTTAACCCTATATCATTTTGGGGTGTTACAATCACCCCGCCAGTTACCACTAGTTGCCCCACAGAAGGTCACTCATCCTGATCACTAGTCCAGGCCAAACACGATTAACTGTGGAGTTCTAATCAGGTAGGCTCTCGAAAAGGAAGGTGCACCTTGTTGACATGAGTCATATCATTTAGTCATTTAACCTTATATTATTTTGGGGTGTTACAATCACCCCGCTAATTACCACTAGTTGCCCCGCAGGCACGTGGTCCCCACCCTGGGCTGGGACACACCCACGTGCCTAAACGGGTCATCTGACTATTGATAGCCCCCACAGGCCAACAAATGTCTTTTCCAGTGTGTTTTGTCCTCACTCACACACACTCTGGGAAACTTCCCAGAAGGTCACCCATCCTGATCACTACTCCAGGTCAAGAACGCTTAACTATGGAGTTCTAATCAAGTAAGATCTAGAAAAGGAAGGTGCACCTTTTTTCCATGAGCCGTATCATTTAGTCATTTAACCCTCTATCATTTGGGGGTGTTACAATCACCCCCCCCCCCCCCAGAGCACAACGTCCTCGTTGTGGGCTCTACATATCAACATAGTGACAGCACAGACACCCCGCCTTTAACATGGTTGTCGGGTCCTGGCCCGCCAGGTACCACTAATTGCCCTGCAGGCATGTGGTCCCCACCCTGGGGCCCACCCACGTGCCTGAACAGGTCATCTGAATACTGATAGTCCTCACATGCCAACACATGTCCTTTCTCGTGTGTTTTGTCCTCACTCATACACACCCTGGTAAACTTCTCAAAAGGTCACCCATCCAGATCACTACTCCAGGCCAAGCACGCTTAACAGTGGAGTTCTAATTAGGTAATCTCCCGAAAAGGAAGGAGCACCATGTTGACATGAGTCATATCAATTAATCATTTAACCCTTTATCATTTTGGGGTGTTACAATCACCCCCCCCCCCCCTAGAGCACAACTTCCTTGTTGTGGGATCTATATATCAACCTGGTGACAGCACAAACACCCCGCTTTTAACAAGGTTGTCGGGTCCGGTCCCGCCAGGTACCACCAGTTGCCCAACAGGCACGTGGGATCTACATATCAACCTGGTGACAACACAGACACCCCGCCTTTAACAAGGTTGTCAGGTCCGGGCCCGCCAGGTACCACCAGTTGCCTTGCAGGCACGTGGTCCCCACCCTAGGGCCCACCCACGTGCCTGAACGGGTCATCTAAATACTAATAGTCCTCACATGCCAACACATGTCCTTTACAGTGTGTTTTTTTCTCACTCATACACACCCTGGTAAACTTCTCAGAAGGTCACACATCCAGATCACTACTCCAGGCCAAGCACGCTTAACAGTGGAGTTCTAATATGGTAAGCTCCCGAAAAGGAAGGTGCACCATGTTGACATGAGTCATATCATTTAATCATTTAACCCTATATCATTTTGGGGTGTTACAATCACCCCCCCCCCCCTAGAGCACAACGTCCTTGTTGTGGGATCTACATATCAACCTGGTGACAGCACAGACACCCCGCCTTTAACAAGGTCGTTGGGTCCGGGCCCGCCAGGTACCACCAGTTTCCCTGCAGGCACGTGGTCTCCACCCTGGGGCCCACCCACATGCCTGAACGGGTCATCTGACTAGTGATAGTCCCCACAATCCAACACATGTCCTTTCCAGTGTGTTTTGTCCTCACTCACACACACCCTGGAAAGCTTCTCAGAAGGTCACCCATCCTGATCACCACTCCAGGCCAAGCACGCTTAACTGTGGAGTTCTAATCAGATAGACTCTCAAAAAGGAAGGTTCACCTTGTTGACATGAGTCATATCATTTATTCATTTTACCCTATATCATTTTGGGGTGTTACAACCACTCCAGGAAAAGCATGCTTAACTGTGGAGTTCTAATCAGGTAGACTCTCAAAAAGGAAGGTGCACCTTGTTGACATGAGTCATATCATTTAGTCATTTAACCCTATATCATTTTGGGGTGTTACAATCACCCCACCCCCCTTAGAGCACAATGTCCTCATTGTGGCCTTTAACATGGCTATCGGGTCCTGGGCCGCCTGGTACCACCAGTTGCCAGAAGGTCAATACATGTCCTTTCCAGTGTGTTTTTTTCCTCACTCACACACACCCTGGGAAACTTCCTAGAAGGTCACCCATCCTGATCACTACTCCAGGCCAAGCACGCTTAACTGTGGAGTTCTAATCAGGTAGGCTCTTGAAAAGGAAGGTGCACCTTATTGACATGAGTCATATCATTTATCCATTTAACCCTATATCATTTTTTGGTGTTACAATCACCCCCCCCCCCCCTTAGAGCACAACGTCCTCGTTGCGGCCTTTAACATGGTTGTCGGGTCCTAGACCACCAGGTACCACCAGTTGCCCCGCAGGCACGTGGTTCCCACCCTGTGGCCCACCTACATGCCTGAACGGGTCATATAACTATTGATAGTCCCCACAGGCCAACACATGTCCTTTCCAGTGTGTTTTTTCCTCACTCACACACACCTTGGGAAACTTCTCATAAGGTCACCCATCCTGATCACTACTCTAGGCCAAGCACGCTTAACTGTGTAGTTCTAATCAAGTAGGGTCTCAAAAAAGTAAGGTTCACCTTGTTGAAATTTGTCATATCATTTAGTCATTTAATCCTCTATAATTTTGAGCCAAGCACGCTTAATTGTGGATTTCTAATCAGGTAGGCTCTCGAAAAGGAATGTGCACCTTGTTGACATGAGTCATATCATTTAGTTATTTAACCCTATATCATTTTGGGGTGTTACAATCACCCCACCCCCCACCCCCCCCCCCCCACCCCCCACCCCTTAGAGCACAACATTCTCGTTGTGGCCTTTAACATGGTTGTCAGGTCCTGGCACGCCGGGTACCACCAGTTGCCCCGCATGCACGTGGTCCCCATCCTATGTCCCACCTATGTGCCTCAACGGGTCATATAATTATTGATAGTCCCCAAAGGCCAACACATGTCCTTTCCAGTGTGTTTTGTCCTCAATCACACACACCCTGGGAAACTTCCCATAAGGTCACCCATCCTGATCACTACTCCAGGCCATGCACACTTAACTGTGGAGTTCTAATCAAGTAAGCTCTCAAAAAGGAAGGTGAACCTTGTTGACATGAGTCATATCATTTAATCATTTGACCATCTACCATTCCGAGGTGTTACAATCACCCCCCCCCCCCCCCCGAGAGCACAACATCCTCATTATGGCCTCTAACATGGCTGTCGAGTCATGGCCTGCCATGTACTACTTGTTGCCGTGTAGGCATGTGTTCCCCACCCTGGGGCCCACCCACGTGCCTAAAAGGGTCATATGACTATTGATATCCCCCACAGGCCAACACTTGTCCTTTCTAGTGTGTTTTTTCCTCACTCACACACACCCTGGGAAACTTCTGAGAAGGTCACTCATCTTGATCACTACTCCAGGACAAGCACGCTTAACCGTGGAGTTCTAATCAGGTAGGCTCCCGAAAAGGAAGGCGCACCTTGTTGACATGATTCATATCCTTTATTCATTTAACCCTCTATCATTTTGGGGTGTTACAATCACCCCCCCCCCCCCTTTAGAGCACGACGTCCTCATTGTGGGCTCTACATATCAACCCAAGCAGTGCACCACACTTAAAGGTGGGTACCACCTCTGATACCAAATGTGACAATTGGGTCCCAGTGACAGCATAGACACCCTGCCTTTAACATGTTCGTCAGGTCCTGGACTGCCAGGTACCACCAGTTTCCCCACATGCATCTGGTCCCCACCCTAGGGCCCACCAATGTGCCTAAACGGTTCATCTGAATATTGATAGTCCCCACAGGCCAACACATGTCCTTTTCGGTGTGTTTTGTCCTCACTCACACACACCCTGGGAAACTTCCCAGAATTTCACTCATCCTGATCACTACTCCAGGCCAAGTACGCTTAACTGTGGAGTTCTAATCAGGTAGGCTCCCGAAAAGGAAGGTGCACCTTATTGATATGAGTAATATCATTTAGTCTTTTACCCCTCTATCATTTTGGGGTGTTACATTTAATCCCAGATGCAAGACCTATATCAAAGTCTTCTTATATAATGGTCGCTGTGTAATTGGTGGAATTGAAGAAACAACTAGAGGAGTTGTGTAATAAGGGAATTATATTCCTTAATGATTTGACTTGGGGATACCCTATTCTTTTTATTAATAATAATGATATATCTATGAGACAATTTAGTGATTATATGGAAATCAATGTTATTATGATAATGAAAAATTATCATATAAATTGTATGGATGACATTTTTGATCAAATTCATAGGGCTCAATATTTTTCAAAGATTGAAATTTGTTCTAGATATCATCAATTTTGAGTAAAGATAGAATATATTCCAAATATAGCATTTCAAATAAGATATAGATATTACGATTTTACACTAATGTCATTTGGAAAAACTAATGAACCCTTTGTTTTCATGGATCTAATCAATAGAGTATTCAAGGAATATTTTAATGATTTTTTTTCATATTTATTGATGATATATTGTTGTACTTTAAGAGTTATGAGGACCCTGAGAATCATTTTCTGATCATTCTTGATACCCTTATAAGAAAATAGTTATATGGAAAATTTATCAAGTGTGAATTATGGAACACAAAAGTTTCTTTTCGAATCCATATTATCTACAAATATGGAATCTTAGTTGATCTTATGAAGCCAAAGGCAGTCCAATAATGGCCTACAACAACGAACATAACTGAGGTGTGTGGTTTCATTGGTTTGGAAAGTAACTATTGATGATTTGATCAAAATATTTCCCAATTGGAAAACCCATTAACTAAGCTTACTCATAAAGGGTATAAGTTTATATTGACAAAGGAATTTGAAGAAGTTTTTGAATAATTGAAGAGGAATTTGGTGAATGCTGCTATTTTGAATATACTTTAAGAAAATGATGCATTTTTTATATATAGTAAAGAATATAATAGGGGAACTTGTTGTGTAATTATACAGAATGATAAATTTATTACCTATAAATCCAAACAATTAATGAATCATGAAAAAAATTATCCCATTGATGATTTTGAAATAGAATCAGTAATCTTTACATTGAATATTTGGATACATTATATCTACAGTGAATGATGTGATATATACACTAACCATATGATCCTAAAATACATATTTTCAAAAAAAATAGATCGATATAAGGCAAATATGATGAAGCTAGTTACTCAAGTATTATGATTACTTAGTATACTACCACCTAGGAAAGTAAAATAAAGTAGCAGATGCATTGAGTGGGAAGGATTATGGAGTTCTAACCAAAATGAGGATCGATATAGATCATATGTTCACAGATTTAATAAGGATGGATTTGGGAATTATCAAAGGAGTGGGAATATAAATTTTTTTCCAATTATTTCCCAACCATATTTATTGGAAAATATAAAAATTTATCTGTTTAATGATGATAATTTTCAAAAGAATATTAAATCCATAAATGATGAGAAATTGGAAGGCTTCATATATGAAGATGGTGTTCTAAAATTTGGAAAGAGATTGTGTGTTCCATCAATACTTGAGTTGAATATGGAATTATTAGATTATTCTCATAGATCAAATTTATCTATACACTTCGGAATCACCAAGATGTATAAATATTTGAATTTTTTATGGGATAATATGAAGTAGGAAATTACTAATTATGTGTCAATATTTTTGTTTTGTGAATATGTGAAGGTTGAGATACAGCATTCTAGAGGATTCATGAAACCACTACCTATTCTGATGTGGAAATTGAGTGAAATTACTATAGACTTTGTCACTGGATTACAAAATACTCCTGGAAAGAATGATGTGATATAGGTTATTTTTTATCGAATTTCCAAATTTTCACATTTCCATAATATAAGAGAATATTTTCCTCTATATATCATTACAAGACTCTATATTAATGAATTTGTAAGACTTCATGATAAACCACTTTCAATTTTTTTTTATCACGATCCATTTTTTACATTGAGATTCAGCAAAAGAATTAAGAAGTCTCTTGATACCAAGATTTATTTCTACACTAATTATCATCCTAAAACTGACGGGTAGTCATAAAGAACTATTCAATCATTTTAAGACATGTTGAGGTTGTTTTCACTTGACTTGAAAGGTATGTAGGATCATTATTTACCTTTGGTAGAGTTTTCCAATAATAATAGCTTCCATTAGAGTATTCAAATAGAACCGTGTGAAGCATTATATGGTAAGAGATGTCGTACTCCAACTTGTTGGGATGAAGTTAATGAAAGGAAGCTTGGAGGCCCAGAACTTGTGGAGGAGAAAATTACAAAGGTAAATACTATTCAAACTCATGTCAAAGCCGATCAAAATAGGAAAAATAGTTATGTCGATAACTGGAGGAAAAATTTGTAATTTCAAGTAGGAGTTCGTGTTTTCTTGAAGGTATATCTATAGAAGAGTACTATAATATTTGGTGAGAAAAGAAAACTAATCCCCAAGTATATCATACCTTTTTAAATCCTAGAAATAATTAGAGTTGTGTCTTACCTTTTGTAAATGCCACCTCGACTTTCAAAAGTACATGATATGTTCCATATCGATTTTTTAAGAAAGTACATGCTAGAACAAACACTTTTTCTAACTTCCAAAGAAATTGAATTCAAGCCTGCTTTATCTTTTTATGAAGATCCAATCTAGATTCTATACACTAGAGAATTAGTTTTGTGAAATCATATGACTCGGCCGGTAAAGGTACTTTTGAAAAAATCATAAGATAGAAGAGGTGATGTGAGAACCTCAAGAAATTATGATGAAGAACTACAAAAATATATTCATGATATGAAAGTATAGAAATTTCAGGGAAAAAAATTTTGAAGTAGGGGAGAATGTAGTACCCCCATATTTTATGGTATGTCTCTTTTTAAATAAATTTAATCTTTTCAATAGTTTGTGTTGCATACAACACAAAGTTCAAATGAACAATGATATATTGTTATGTGACTATTATAATATGGTATTTGAAAATAGATTTTATTAATTGGACTAACTAAATTATGAAAATTATATGTTCTACACATTTATATAATAAATTCTTTGGTTATCAATAAAAATAAAAATAATTTGAAAGTAAAATAAATGTTTTTCCAAAAAAAATATTTTTTTGCTCGCAATATATTTATATCATAATAAATTTAATTAGTCACTAATTTTAATTAAATTTATATATTATATATTCAATAAAATGTTTTAACATTCAAATAGACTTTTTACTAGGCATTGGATAAGAGTAAATCTAGTTTTATGCTTAAAAGTGTATTTTCTTAAAGGTGGTTTTCATCCAATTTTGTTCACTTATTTTAAAATTAATTTATAAAACCTGTAGAAATAGAATATTTAAAAAATAATTCCATATTTATAAATAGGAGTTTCAAATTTGGTAAATAATTCCCTTTTATTTTTAGATAATATGAATGGTATCTGTGGTAAAATTTATCACCTTGGTAAAGGGTAAATAGAATTAATCTAGGGTAAAACCAAGTTATAAGGTCATAAAAGTTCATCTTAATTATTATTGAATAATGATAATATGAACCTTATCATATAAGTCTTGAAATTAATATGTTTAATGAACACTTTTGCATTAAAATGACCAATATAATATTTAAATCAAATAAAGTTACCAAATGACACTCTCTTAGTTTTAAATATCAATTATGTGTCCACATGGGGAAAAAGAGAAAGTTATGAATAAATATAAATGTAGATTTCATGAAATAAAAAATTATATTAATTATTATAATTTATTCATAATTTTTTGTTATTATATAATTACCTTAAATGCTTCGCAATGCCAATACAATATTTATTCAATTATTAGAAAACTAAAATAAATGATATTAAAAAAAATAAAAAATGATACAATTTGAGTTAATTATAGTGTTACACTTATTTTTTTGATAAATATAAAATATTAGTGATGTTTAAATGAATTTTATTCAAAATGAAACTTTTTCTTGATGTATTTGACATCAAATTAAATAAATAGTGTCAAAACTAACATTAATGACAATTTATTAAAAAAATATTTTATTAAATTATTTAAAAATTATAAAAATACTAAAAGAGTAAAATGGGTATTATATGGCCTAAAATACAATACCTTGTCCATTTATGAGTCAATATTTACCTTATATGTAAAATTATAACACTTTAAGAGTGAAAAATGTGTTACCACAGTTACTGTTAAAATCGGTTAACTAACTGGTTAAACAAAAATATAAGCTTCAAAACACCACAAAAACCTATTAAATTTTTATATTTTTATTATTTTTTAACCATATCCTACCCTAGTTTCAAATACCTAGACATTTGGAGTCGTTTGGTAAAGATAATGAATTTATTATAATTTAATCTTTTAAGAAATTTCCAAAGTGCCCCTCACCTCAATTATAAAAGGAAACTCGTTCCTTCACTTATTTACACCCCTTTGAACAACCTATCTCAACTAATACTAGAAAATTCATCTTATAAAAATCATTATCCAAGGTTTATATTTTTTGGTATCCATAAAAGACCAACCTTAAGTTCCTTAACAAAGGATCTAAAGAAGGTATCTCGAAGAAGAGGTAATTTTCTTGCCTGACCTCTTTTAATTTATTTTTTATTATACCTCTTACAAGTCTCTTTAATTTATCATAAAATAATAAATTAAGTATCATAATTATACTTAAATTTTAATATGATTATGAAACCACCATTACCCTCCATATTTTACATCAAATGGGAAGTGAAAGTATCGCTCGTATGAACAACTTACCGTCTCCACGAAGTGATATAATTCATTTTCTCATCACCATAATTTATATATGGTTATTATATTGGGTTTAATGTTTATATATAATAATTATTCCATTATTATAAATGATAATGTTGCTCGTGCGTACATGTGGAATACCATATCCATGAAACAATGTGATTTATTTTTTATTTATATTTTAATTAGATAGGTATGAGGATAGATTTTATGAATATATATATTTTATAAGATATAATAATTATATAAAGGTGAATTATTATTTACTTTTCTTTCATTCCATCTATCGAAAAGTGAAAACAATGTACATGCTTATGTACGACCTACTACCTCCATGAACGATGTAATTCATATTCTATCTCTAACTTTTATGTATTACTATAAATGAATATATAATTAATATATATTATATTTATATCATTATTAACATTATGTATATGATGGAACCTTGATAAAAGTATAAATAGTGAAACTACTGAACCAAAACATACATGAAAAATGAATCATCTATTACCTGAAACATTGATTTTTAAAAAATAATTGTTAATAAACAGGTGACAAAAGATTATAAGTAAGTCATAAATTGTATTTTATATATGATTATGGTTATTAAATTAATTTATAATAAATATATATTTATTATATAGGAGGTTTAAACATGTATAAAGGAAATTGGACCTGAGGTAACGGTTTATTTCATAGTCTCATCATTATTCGGGATTGTTTATATTTAAGCCCTTACTGGTGAATAATTTTCTTCCATATCCATATTTTCCATAAAAAAAATTAAATAATATTTATATTAATATCCAATTATTTATTAATGAAATGTTTACCCTTGTTTTACTTTTCAAAAAAAATTAAAGGAATCTTATTATCATTTTCCGAATGAGGTATTTTTTAACCATTTTACAATAGTGTGAAATGAATATTTTTTTAACTTATACGATAAGACCATATTTTCCCACCATCATGACTAATATTTTCTATGATGCTTCATTTACATTTTTACAAGTTTCTTTTCAAATAAAATGTTCTTCTTTAAATTTTAAAGTTTTAAAAATAATTAATTTCAATGTAAAAAGGTTATTTTACTCAATAATTTTCCAATTATATTTTTAAAATATTTTCATATACGTCAACATACTTTATTGAATATTATGATTTACTAATATTATTATATTATAAAATCATTTACCATATTTTATTAGATGGTTTATGATAAGTTTGACTAGGGATTTACTATTTAGATACCATTTTCCATATAACTCTGGATGGTTTATGATTATGTTTATTGAATGTGGTAATTAATAACATTTCATATGCTTGTTTCAATATAAATATTTATATTTATTATGTTTCACCCCTTACTTATGAGGAATAAATTAGAATTTGTAAGTGATAGGTGGGGCCCTATATAGCTCTTTGATGCATCGGTAGGTCTCATGAGACAATCTAGTTTAGTTATTGGCTGAGGCCTTACCCATTTATGTAAGATGTCATGGAACGAATCCTTGATTGTATGTTTATGATGTCAAGAATTATACATTTCCTCA
The DNA here is from genome assembly GCA_963277665.1 of Viscum album. Classification (NCBI taxonomy): domain Eukaryota; kingdom Viridiplantae; phylum Streptophyta; class Magnoliopsida; order Santalales; family Viscaceae; genus Viscum; species Viscum album. Next base: position 855,391,663 of record OY728160.1, read on the forward strand.
TTATGAGAATAATTATTTTATTTCCATGTGATTATTATATTAGTTATGATATAAAAGGATATGTTTTAGGATCATGTGATTATTTATATGGAATTATTATATCATAATTTATTCATATCATATTATTATTCATTCTTATGTTATTGATTAAATGCAATGTGTTGTCAAATATTTAATTTTCTATATTTTTTATGCCTTATTTTTTGATTTTAGCTTCCATTGTATGAATACCCTTACTGAGCATTAGATCTCACCCCTTTCTTATGTTTGTTTTCCTTTAGGATGTTAGGAAGTGTATTATGATTGATATATAGGGATACGCTAAAGGGGATAATGGTTTACTCAAAGAAAATTTCATATTGTGTTTTATTTTCAAATGTAATTTAATATTCAATTATATATCTAGTTTTACAATAATACTAATATATTCATTCCTTTAGGATGTGATTTCTTGTTTATAGTGCCAATATAATAAATTAACCATCTATTCTTGGCTACTAGGGTTAGGGTATTTACAATCCAACTGAGAAATAATCTTTGAGAATCTTAATTTTTCAATAGCTAAGGGGTTACTATATTTTATGGAAATAATTTCCATGGATAGAAAAATAGGATGCTATCATATTAACTATCACAGAGGTTTGAGTTTAGTGATGCTATTATAGTGGTATTTACACCACTTGAAAGAGATACTCTTATAACTCATATATATAGGATAAATTTTAAAGTGTATGAGAAATAAATGAATGGAATCCTCTCATCACTATTAGATAAATTTTATACCAAGGTGATGAGACTTAAAAATTACAAGGATATAAGGGAAAAACTTTAAAATATATATAAATACAATTTAAAGATCAATGAGTCCAATATTCATATTTATAGATCCAATATTGAATATTTTTGTATGGTAGATGATAAGAATATTTACAATTTCATTTCCCAGGTTAATGGGGTAGGGAGTAATATTATAGGATTTAGTGATACTTTGTAAGATTCATCTATTGTAAAAATTATTATGAGAAATTTCCCTGATCGATTTGATTCAAATATATTATCCCTTGGGGAAATTTTTAAACCATCTCTCAATAAAACACATAAAATTATTTTTAATTATGAGATGATAAAAGCCACGGTGTTTAAAAATAAGGAAAAGAAATAGATGAATTTTATGTCCATGAGAAAATAGAAATTTAAAAATTAAAAGGATGGTACATATAATAAGTTTGAATATGTGAAATTAGATTAATATGAATATTATAAATGAGTGATAACTATTATATAAATGTTTTTGAAAAATTGTAATGGTGGGCATACAAGAAAACACCCTTTAAGGTGTTATAAATGTAAAGGTGCTAGATATTTCACCTCAAACTATCCAATGAATTAAAACATTGAATATGATTCAGATATCCAAGAATAATATTATTTAATAAGGGAAGGCGTATCTATATAGAAGATCCGAAAAATCCAAAAGTGGTTATCTAAGTAGTAATAATAGGTTATCAAGAAAGGGTAAGAAAAATATGATGAGTATAAAGGAAAATGATGATTCAATATAATTGACTCATTAAAAATATTTAGGTTATTCTCAACACCATAAAACCTCCATTTCTCAAGTCAAAAAACAAGAAGACGCATCAAGTTGTAATGAGGAGGGAGAATAGACCTATACTGAATACATGCTAAGGAATGAACTTAAATTATACCTTGAGAAAAACACTCAACTTAATAATAAAATATAATTGACTGAGAATGTAAGATGAGTATAAGATAAGAAATAAAATGATCTAATTAATTATATCAAAACTTCCAAGGTAAAAAATATATAATATGAGAAAATAACTAAGGAACTTATTGTTAATTTGGATACAAAGGAGAAATAAAAATATTAGGTACAATATCAATACCTTAATGTAAAAAAACATATTGAATTAGATGATAGAATATTATGAATGAGCAGTGGATATTCAGGTTGAATATTTCAAATCTATTTAGAATAATATACTTAAGTGAAAGGTACAAGCTACTTCTAATTTTTTCAATTGCACTTAATTTGTTTTATCTTAAAATATTGATTATAAGATCAAAAGTGGAAGTGTTCAGACTAAATTAAGTTAAAAAAATAACTCAAATATAAAGGAAAGTTGAATTTGATAATATGAAAGGGAAACCAATAAATAAAATAATAAATAAATCTTGGATGACATGTGTATGGGGATCATATTTACTGAGATAGACTCACCAATATATTGAAAGATCAAGATTCAATGATTATTTTTTGTGGTGTGGAGTTTTTGGGCATAAATACAACAATGATAGGTTTAACGTGTCCCTTCCATGGAATCAGTACAATGCATGGGGAGTCCTACATGTAAAATAAGTAAGTCTGTGAGAAATAGGAACAATCTCAAGTTGTAGAAATATGTAACTCAGAAGTCAAAAAATAAGACCCCATAGACTGCTTAAGTTGAGAAGATTCAAAGAAGAAATAAAAAATCTAGTAAAAATAGTACCAAAAAAATGAATAATAGTTAAAATAAAAAAATGATACTTATGGGGAAAGAAAACTAAAATATATATGAGGCTTAAGAGAAGTTTTGTGGGGGATGAAAGGACACCAGTCATGTTACAATGGACTATATAACATACCTACCTAGAAAAAATGTAATGATGAATAAGAAGAAGATATAATATGAGGATGTAAGTGCCTTTGCAGTTCATGCAGTCAAAGAGGTTCCACACAAGAATCCTATATAGAATATTGATACCACCAAACTTTCTATAAATAAAAATGATAAAAAAAATTGAGAAAAAAAAGTATGAAGTATATCCCCAATGATGAAGTTGGTAATATTGTTAGATCTAGATTAATGGACATCTCTCAACCTTCCCAATATAAATAAATATCAAGTTACCCCCACTCCCCCTTATTCCCTTTATTTTATTTATAAAAACTTATAGGTAATTTAAGTAAATAAAATAAAGGGATAATTGTATGTGGATTTCAAAACTATATACCAAAAAAATTATCCATCATCGAACTTGATTACATCCATGATAAAGATAATTTGATTGCATCCCTTTAGGGGAATAAAAACATGACGGGAGGGTAAAAAGTTTATCAAAGACATAAATCTATAATTTTTTTGATAGCTTTTTAAAACTGAATATTGAGGTATTCCAATCATATTTTATACACTTGTTTGACTATGAAAAAAAATTTACAAAGGGAGACTATTAGATGATTTTTTTAGTAACATAAAGTGGAATTTTTATGTCTAGCACTTGAAACTTATAATGAGTTAGTTGAGATGTATGAAAGATACTAACAATTACTTGATAAATCTATTTAAACAACCACAAAATGAGAAAATTGAGAATTGTGACACAACCATGGATTTATGGACAACTTTGACCACCTTAGTTATTCAATATTGTTCTCTACATTATTTTATCAATATAGAATTAGAGTTTAATATCTAAAGGATCATTTCCAAGAAATAATATTGATTTATACTTCTCTCTCACAATTGAATCTGGTTGAATTACATATTTAAAGTGTGTGACGAAGCAGTTAAGGAAAATCATTTATTTAATGTCCAGATGCCACTCAATTAGTTCCCTATATTGGAGAACCACAAGACCTCAAGTTTACCTCCCCATATGCCAAAGGATTCTGACTATCAGTGGGGGTATATAGAGCTATCATGGGGAGACTATACCCCTATATATCAAAGTGTGAAATCATAAAAAAAATAACCAAACATCATACATATCAAAGTATATAGAAAGAATAACTAAAATTAACATCATAAAATAAAATGGAATAAAGTCATATAGGAATACAACATTGACCACACACTGGGATAATCAAATATAAAAAATTAATAAAAATTTAATAAATACATGAGGCTCTAATACTACCTCAATCCATAACTCATCTCAATATTCTGAGTTTGAGCTATCCTTATTAATGATAAATACTATGGAATCTTCCCAAAATATACTTTCAACTAGTGATAATCTTCTCACATACCCTAGTGAAAAAGTGTCATGAGCAGGGTGTGAGTACAAAACTAAGTTGGGCACCAAGAGCGTGGTCCTGTACATACTATAAATTCAGTGATATGTATAAATGACATGCTCAATTGAAACAATAAATAAACTTCACACAATAAATAGATAAAAACCATAATCACTCCTTTATTCTATGATTTCAATTGATCATACCTTCTTCACCCAATTCCAGGTGTCTCTAATCAAATCATGATTTCATTCCTAATAATATACCCATGTTCAATTAATAGGAGTAGGTCCTAGGAAATCCATTGTGTATAGATCAATGGACAATTATATCATCATGAAATACTTGACACTCAGATCCTAGGATCCTAGGAATTTATACAAACACCACATTATAGATGGATCAAGTCCAATTCTCAAGTACCCTAGGTCATAACTTATCATAACCATATCCATGTAACTTTAATAATAGATCGGATCCCAAGAATATCAAGCATCCATATCAGGCATATGTAAGGTCATCAGGCTCGACTGGTTGGATCATAAGGGTGACCCAGGAACCTCACAATAATAATGAAAATAAAAATAATCCCCTAAGACTAAATTTTTGTATCATAGACATGTTAGGCATATTAGGGACCCTTAGTATCCAAGGAGTCCTGTACAGACCCAAGATCATATCCTGGTGCTCTAGAAAATTTTCATGTGGCTCAATAACTATATACCATGATACACATCAGTCAACTAGGATGATGTCATCTCATAAAGTTGTATCACACTAGTATTACATGAGGGTCAAAATCTAGATTCTAGGAATCACCTCTAGGAATCCAAAATGTCTCTATCACATCACCCTCAGCCCATAGGTTATGTACCAAGAAGTACATCTAAGCATCCATAGCTACATCAAAAATAAGTATGTGAAATAATAAAAAAAATATAGGGTCTGGAAGAATGCTTTAACCCATAATCATTGTCCACAAGCCTTTGGTATTACACATTCGATATGGGTTCTAAGGTGATACCTACTACCATCTCTACCCAATCCGAAATACACCTCCTCAGGATCGGTCAGTCATTGGGGAACCCACTGGGGCCCCCTTGGTCATTTCATAGGAGGATAATGATGGATCCAAATGTACTGGAAGCACCTATTAGACCTATGTCCCAAATGGATTTTTTTCATATTCAATTGATAATTTAAAATTCACTTGGTGTGAATTCCATGACCAATGAATTTTTTTAAAAAAATATTGAAAAATGATTTTCTTGGAACCAATATAAAGGATATTTCATGTTAATTTTTAATTAATTTAACACACAAGAATAAATATTACCTTGGTCATGAGATGATTCTTTATTGATGATGTTGACCATTCTAACCTGATTAGTATATTTTCATTGTGCAGCGGGGACCCAAAGAAAATTCCCTATATCAATGATCCACACATGCTCCTTTAATCTACAAATAACACTAACAAACAATTGGTTTCTATTGTAGATGACTAATCATCTTGTATTGTTGACTTTTATCATCTCACATTCCTTCAGGCTTGAAGTAATTTCTATTGTTCATCTTGGTCTTGAGATTAAGAGGGGGGAGGGAGATCTTGAGTAGTAATTATTGTTAATAATGATTAACCTTTCTTTAATTGACATAGAAAAATATTTATAAACATAATTTTAGGGTTTAATATTTAATTAATTTCATAAAGTCACTTAATAATACATTAAACCCAAAAGTAACTTCATATCATGTAATAAAAAAATTATTATTTTATTTTATAGTGTGCACTAACCCGCACAATGAAAAATATTTATTTTACATTCTAGTAAATAAATATTTATCACTAGAAAAAATCTGGTTTTCTCATCCTCCTTAAAATATATTGAATTATTTGAAAAAATAATTAAATAAATATTATCCATTCAATAAATAAATAAATATTCTATTCACGGTCTGGTGAACAAATATTTATTTAATATTAATGTAACTAGATAAATTCTTTATTTACTAAATAATTAATTATTTATTTCAATCTAAATAACATGAGATAAATAAATATTTTATATTTGTGTGATTAAACAAAATAAATATTTTTGATCATTTAATATCTCTTGAATAAATATTAATTCTCAGTCTAGAAAATAATATTTATTCTGATTATTAAATAAAAATATTATTTAATAGTGATCAAATGAAACACTTTTTATGTGACCATATAGGCCTCTTCCTAGGGGTAATTAGGTAGGATTTTCTAAATTCCAAGATTACTATCTATCAATGAGCTAAGGTTGTAAGGAATTAGCCTTAAACAATCCATAAATTGAATCTTTATAAAATAATTCACTTTATTTAATTTCAAAGATATTTTTCAGTTTAGAGTTTTATAGAATTAGGTTATAATTATTTCATAATAAACTTATACAATACATGGTGGAAACTTCCTATTATTATCTATTTTTTCCAAAATACAAAATTTTTCAAATAAAACACATTTTCTTTCATGGAAAATATTTACGATTTTTGACATGACTTCTTCTTTATTCCTAATCATCCTTAAACCCTATGAAAAGAATTTAAAAGTATGGTTGGGAATAAAAAACTCAGTATGGAACATGAACAAAAGAGACCACTTATTCTATCTTAAAACCATGAGATCATAAAATAGAGTTTTCCTTTAACATAATAAATTGTGAGGTCAAATAATCATTTACTTACACATGAAATAATCATTATTTACCATAGTTTTTCAGAAAAAAAAACTTTATTTGAAAATAAAATGAAAAATTATAATCATGAGTATTTATTAGAAACAATGAGAACACATGAAAAAAAATTAAAAAAAACTACCATTTTACCCTAAAAGGTAATAATATTTCATAAAATAAAAAATCATAATCTTGCCTTTTGAAATCAAATAAATTCCATGAAAACGCATTAACAATAATAGAAGAGACATGTAAGTACCTTGGTACATCATCTTTATAGAACCCTTATAAGAACACTTACAAGTGTAATAACTAATATGGTCAACTTTGACTATATTTTTTCGGAAAGCATAATCATTACCCAATGTAGAGGATAGATTTATCAGGCTTAATAGTCATCATGATCTATATTGGACTAACTCATCATCTGTGTTATATCAAACTCACCCATCATCATAAATAATTTCTAAGGAACATAACATGTATGAAATACATAAAACATTTATTTTTCATCATCAAACTCATTAAAATATCCTCTTAAATCCATAAGTAAAACATTTTCAGATTTTTATATAACTCGTTCCTTTAAAATGTAATTTTCACAAATAAGTTCCCATATCATAGGGATGGAGTGTTTTTCTTTTAATAATACATATAAACATATAAAATAATAAAAAACATAAAATAACGATTATGGTAGTGGTAAAATCTGTTGACACCGTATATGCTAAAATAGAACATTCCTTTTGCCTTTTTTAAAGAACATCAAAATGTTACATATAAAATACGAATAATGATTCCTTTTAAAAAACATTTAAATAAATTAAAAAAATACACATAAAATGTCCTATATAATTCATTTATGACTATATAAATTAATATAAAAATTATTTTTAAGAATATGGACATGGAAGAAAAATATTTCAAAAAATAAATCCTTAAAGAAATTAAAATAAGGTTTTTAAAGTAAAGTGTCCCTTACCTCGAGTAATACTCATCATGTATGCTTATTATATTCCTAAATAATAAAATATAATATCCCAAACCTTTTATCACATTACTTTTAGGAATTATAGTGGTGGAGGTTTCTGGGGGAGGTCCTGAGGATTTAGATAATGGAGCAGAGGAGGCTAGAAAATCCAGCTAGGAGGAGTCCTACGGCATGGAACTTTAAGTTGCATCATAGAGTTTTCTATAGTGTATTGAGGATTAATAAATATTATAGTGATCTTAATGAGTTGTTTTAGAGATACTACCAATTTGGGGAGTTGTTGTGTCGTAGAGAATTTGTTGTGGTGAAAACCCTTCTCGACAGTTGAGGGTTGCGGCATGGGGACCCTAGCTACAGAATAAGGGATTCAAGGTTATTTTTTTAGGGTTTATGTATATTTGAGGGTACTAGAAACATGGATATGGTCTATGAAATTTCCCATTCAAGTTTATCGGGGTCTGTAGTGTATCTTTTTGGGTTGTGTCGTGGTCTTCCCCTGGTTTATAGGATCTGTGGCATGGAAATAGCTACAGATCTCATAATCTAGTTTTTCTAGCTTAGCTACAGCATGGTCCTCCCCTTTTTTTCCTAGTCCACTCACTCTATGTAATTATGAAGGGCATATTTACCAAGGTATTTTATTTTTCTGACCACCTTTAAATTCATAAAATACAATCAAACCCGATCACTTTCACAAAAAAAATTATTGTTTCTTAGGAGACCCAAGTGCATCCCAAGGAGGTCTTCTAGCCCCTAATCAGTATATTTCTACCTCAACCCTTTAGGATCGATATATGGTAGTTTAGGTGAGTTCTAATCTTTCTTTTTATGTTTTTTTCTCTATTTTATTGTCTAGTAGGTTTCTTGTAAGACAAATCCAAGGTTTTGGTGTTTTTTCAGTGATATAATGATGTGATTGTTGTGTTCTAGGCTGGTGAGGGTGTTATTCTAAATTTTGGTGCTTTACGGGGGAATCTCTCTTATTACAACCTTGAAAAGTGGATAAAACATCTTTCTAAATGTTATGGGGTCCTTCGTTTCTCATTTTTTTTGTATCATTTGGTAGGTTTTATGCTCTTGATTGTCTTTGGAAAGATAGTTTTCACTAGCTTAATGAAGATAATAAATTGGTAATTTAAAATTGAAAGGAAAAGGGGAAATAAATATCATGATTTATATATTTTTATATTATTCATGTTTTGATTTTATGAGCTTGATGCCTTTCTGAAAATCATGTCCATTGGGGGTTTTTTTGCACAATAATTGATGTGATTATGAGAATATTATGATGTGTTGTTTGTTATCACCCAAAGATCAAGTTGGATAACCACTTATATCTGGTTAATAAAATGGTTTCCCCATTAGATTTATTACATAGTATCAGCCTTAAGCATTACATATTCTCAGGAATTTAAACTAAAATTCACTTACTTTCATTCCCAAATATAGTTTAGGTTAACAAACCCATATATTACAAAGTTAAAACTTCTATTTAATATCCATTTTTTTCACCAAACAAAAAATTAAAAAAAATAAGCATGTTTTCTTTTCATGACAAATCTTCATAATTTTTATCTTAACCTCATCCTTTTATCTACTCATCCTATGAAAAAAAATTAAAAATGTGAGATGAACGCAAAAAACTCAGTAAGGAACATAAAAAAGAAATAAATAAATAAAATTTCCATGAATACTTATAAAAATTTTGCTTTTAAAAATAAACTTTTGGGCTCAAAAATAAACATTTTATTACCTAATAATTCACCTTCTTGTCCAAAATATTTTTATAAAACATTTCAAAATAAAACTTAAAGGAAAAATAAAAAATAAAATGTTTTATTTAAATCATGAAAAACTTAAAATAATTTTTTCACAAAGTTATAATTTTCACCTTTAAAATGTATCATATACTTTCCTCTAAACAAAAAATCATTATCTTATAATAAAATTCCTATAAAACCCCATAGAAATCATAAGATAAAACATGTAGGATAATTGAAAGATCATTTTCATATTACCCTTATATATGGAGTAACCATCATGGTTACACATGGAATAACCATCATGGCTATACTTGGAATAAACATTGTAGTATATTCCCATAATCTCTTAGTATAAACTAAATTGGTTACCTCCATCCTATATTTAGAATAACCAATGAAGTATATTCACATATTATTTTAGGAGAAACCTAATCATTTGACTCTATCCCTTTATCTAAGGCATTAGAGAGCTATAATGGGATCACTCACCCTCATCTTAGAATTTAACCACCCAACTTCAAAAACAATACCCAATAACTATAATAGAATATATAAAATCATTCATTACAAAATTATTCTTTTCACCCATAAGAAAACATTTTCAAATATTGATATATCTCTTTCCTTTAAAACCCATTCTTAAAAAAATTCCTAGAACAAAGGTAAAGATGGTTTTTATTTGAATAAAACATTAAATATTATAAATTAAACAAAACATAAAATAACAATTATAGTGGTGGTAAAATTCATTATCACCATATATGTTAAAATAGAACATTCCTTTTGTATCTTATAAAGAAAGTAAAAATATTCCATAAAAAGATTCATTTTGAAAACATTTAAAAAAATTAAAAGTGAAAAAATAATTTCCTTTATAAATTATTTATTTCCATCAAAAAAAAGCCTAAAATAAATTTAAAAATATTTATATGGAATAAAAAGATAGTTTTAATGGAAACATTAAAAGATAACTTTTAAAATAAAGTCCATTATCATGAGTATAACTCGTCACATACATTATTTGTCTTCCTAAATAATAAACTTAAGTTAATTATTTACTTTATTTAGAAAATTTTTATATTTATTATTCCTTTTATCTCAATAAATACCATGTTATAACAATTACTTAATCATTTAAGTTCACGTCATATGTTTTGATGATATTTGGTTTATAAGTCTAAAATGACTTTGGTAAGTTGACAATGGCCAAAGAGTTAATTATTAAATAATATATAGAATAATAATAAATTTATATTTATAATTTTTATATATCAATTATAATTTTAAAACCAATCATGAATGACGGTTATGAAAATTTAAAAATGTTACAATCACGGAGATGGTAGGTCGTACGTACACTTGAGTAACGTTTCCATTTTTCAATGATAAATATGTAAATAAATTAAGTATAATTTTATCATTATATAATTATAATAATATCATAAATATCCTATTATTTTTTCAATTTTACTCATATATATAATCCATGTGATTTGGTGATGAAAAATGAATCACATCACTTTATTGAGGTGCTGATCCACACGTATGCACGAATGACGGTATCATTCTCCAGTGAATGGAAAGGTAAGAAGTTAAAGGATGTATTTTATTTTTATAATGATAAATATGTCATGAATATCATACATAAATATTAATTCCATCATTATAATCCATCCTGGAGAGACGGTGATGGAAAAAGAAATATATCATTTTGTGAGGCGGAAGTCCGTCGTACACTCGAACGATGGTTTTATTTACCCTTTTTTGGAAGAGTAAATGTATATAGGTTATTAAATTAAAATAATAACATATAAGTATATTTAGGATACTTTTGTTATTATTTTATCATTTTTGAATAAGATTTTAAGGAATATAAAAATAAATAAAACTAAAACATGTGGTTAAGAACTATAGATCCTCTTTGGAAAGACTCATTTTCTTACTACCTTAAGACCTATAATATTGGTATTTTATCCAAAATAAGGCATTTATAAAATTATTAGGGATTTTAGGAATTAATTTTGGTTGATATATGTAAGAAAAATTGGTTTTTATGTGTCAATAAAAGATAATAAGAGATTCTCTTTTATAAGATATGAGAGGGGCACTCTGGAAATTTCTCAAAATATTAAATTAAGATAAATTAATATTCAATTATAAATGGCCAAAATAGTATTATTTATAAGATAAAATTATTATTTCTCTAGATATTTTCATCTAATTAAATTTGGACAAGTTTATATATGACATGTTTAACCTTGTATATTTGTTTTAACCCTTTATTAACCCTTTTGATAATTACTGTAATATTAAAGTTTTCTAACATTTAAGAGTTTATATTTTTACTATAAAATGAGAAAAGACACATGAATGGACCATGGTTGATGTAAGTAACCATATACCATTAATTTTATAAAATATAATATTTTTTATAAAATTTAAATTATTTAATAAATTATTTTTTATTATGAAATATCATTAACATCAAAATTAGTACTATTCATTTACTTTGACTTTAATAACATCAAGAGACAAAATTAAGTAGAATAAAATGGATAAAAACCTCTATAATATGTCATTTTTTCTATAAAATTATTTTTTGGTGTTAATTATTTCAAATTATACTACTTTAAATATTTTTAATATATTTTATTTTATTTTTTCATTAATTGAATAATTACTAAATCAATATTTTGTAAGCATTTAAGGTAATTATTTATTCACTAAAAATTGAAAATAAATTACCATGATAAAGATAAATCATGTATATTTCAAATTACTAATTATAACTGAACATATCATCTAGTTATACCCATGCTAGAAATATTATAATTATTAAAATCAAGAGTGTGACATTTTTTACTTTTCTTTACATAAAATATTATAAAGGTTATAATCAAATAAAAATGGAAAAAAATCCATATATTTTAATTTTTAATTATTATGTATGATATATAATCATATTATAAAATTAAAAAAATTAGGGTTATTTTATTTTTATCTTGAATTGCCTGATTTACCATTTTCCATGATAATAAAAATTACTAAGGTTACAATTCATATTGACCAAAAATAAAAGAGGTGTATTTAAAAAAAATTGAGCAAAATAATTCCAAATATTTAATCCATTTTTTTAAAAAAACATATTAGTGGGAGAAACAAATTTAAAATTAAACTGGAAAAAGGGATAAAATAATTTTTTAGAAAAATACCTATTTTATGTATAAAATGTTTTTATACTAAATTAAAGTATACTATTTGTTAAAAAACAATAATTAGATTATTTTAATTAAAAATTAGATAATTAAATTTTAAAACAAATCGAAAATATAATTTTACTTTGTAAATAATCGAAAATAAAATACAATTTTAAAAAAAAATCAATATTTGTATTATTCATTGAAAAATAAATCTTTTCCTAAAATTATCAAAATTTTACCTTAAGATAATTTTTATGCAATTATTCATAAAATGAATATAATTTTATCAAATATATTTTCTATATGTTTCAAAATTTAAGTATAATATTTTATCATAAAAATCAATAAAAACCATTTTTGAAGAAAATGTATTTTTAAAGAAAAAATGACTTTACTAAAAATTGAGTGTTTATTTCCTAGTAATTAATAAATAAATTTGTATTAATTATAAAATTTTTATATATTTAAAAATAATTTAATCCTATTCCTATCCACCAATTTAACAGGTAGTTTATAACAATCACATTTAAATAATAATGTTTCATGGTTCATTTATGCTCAGTGTTGTGTATTTTTGTGCTATCAAACATATTATCATTTTAAAAAATATTGAGATATCAAATTTATGGTTTGTGTGATAACTACCTTGAATAAATAAGTATAATGAGATAAAAATATCCCTTTTAAATCTAAAAGTCATATGTGACTGTGTTGTTAAAGGTGTTGTAATGTTGGGTGATAATGAGTTGTTGAAGTGTGGGGTGGTGATGTGTGTTTGAGATGTGGTTGGTATGTTTTGGATGTGTTGGGATATAGTTGGTACATAGTGGTTTTGATGTGTAAAATGGTTGTGTTATGGAAAGTAGTTGTGGTTGTGAAAGGGAGGTGATATGTTGGTTGTTGGCATGAGAAAGATGGTTGTGGTGATGTGTTTTTTTTGTGCTATATATTTGGGTAATGATGGAATTAAATGTTAATTTTTAATTGAAATAAAATGAGATTAAATTGTTAATATAATCTTGAACTAACATGGGATGTGTGGTTAAATGTGGTTGATGTTAAACATGAAATAATGGACTGAAATAATGAAATTAATGGGCAAGAGATAATTTAATTAATTACCTATTTAAATGAAATGAGTTTTTAATGGATAATATGGAAAATGGATTATTTTTTATTAAAAGTTGGAATTTGGCTTGTGTATTGTATTTTTTGTGTGATGTGGTGAATTTGGAGGTGGCAGGGAAAGTGATGTGTGTTGTGAGGATTGTTGGTGATGTGACGAGTTGGGATAGTGCTTTGTTTTGAACCTATAGATTGGGATTGTTTTTGGCTTTATATATATATATACCTTGTTCGATACTTGTGATTTATATATACACCCCAAACATGTCAATAACCTTGTTCCAACAACCAAATGTTTTGGGGGTGTTTTTTCCAATATCTCGATGGTGAGGATGGATGATTGGCTACGAGATATTCCCCATTATCTCTTCCAAGAGAGTGAGATATGCATGGGTTATGATGGATATAAGTTAAAATATAAATAGTGATAGTTTTTTTTATGAGGTGGATTATGGTGGGGTTCATGCATAGAAGGAGGAGGGTACAAGGTTTATGTCCTTCATATTCATGATACCCTATTACTCTGGTTTTGTGGTTGTGACATGATATAATGGCTCAAGTGTATACGAGTGATATGTGATGTGATGTGATGTGATTTCCTAGGTGTATATAGGTGATATGTGATGTGATAGACTAATTTTATATGGTATAGATTTTATTTGATGTGATACAGAAGAGATGGGAGCATCGATAAGTATGATGTTGGGATGTGAGAGCGAAAAATAAGTGGGAAAGTGGTGTGTAGTACCTTTCATTTATATGATTCATATTAAATTATTATATTTAGATGTGTTATTTGGTTATAATTTCTTAGTTAGTATGGGTTTGGTTAGATAAACTATTTATGTTTTGTTGGTTCTTTTGTTTCCTCACTGGTGTATTAGTATGATTCTTTCACATGTACACGATAAACATTGGATATCCCACTGTGTATACTTGTATGATCACCCTACATATATACAAACTATTTTTAGGTTATAGAGAGGACTTTATGGACTGTTCTAGGAATTTCTCTCTTGGTATTTGGATCTGTTGTTGAGTCACTACCTTGGTTTTTTCTTTTGGGCATTCATTTGGATACTTCATCTGTATTCGTTTACATTTTATACAAACATTCTGAGATGGTTTTTGGTTTCCTTAATTTTATGTTATATCATGGAGTTTATTTTTTTTGATTTATCCTATATATTGATCCTATATTATAGTGGGTAATACCTCCCATATTTTTTATTTCATACCCTCAGTTTTAGTTTCCAACCTAGGTCCTACTGGAGGTAGGATTGGGGGTCATTACCTCACTTTCTTCATTGCCAGCCTAGATGGGGTACCTTTGGAGGGAGGGTTCATGACATAAACTTATGTTAATTATTTACTTTATTAATATCCTTTTTCATATTTATTAATTCTTTATTTTATATATTACTATGCTATATTTAGTTACTTAAAAAATCAAGTTCACATCAGATGTTTTGATGATATTTGGCTCATATGTCCAAAATGATTTAGGTAGGTTGACAATGGTCAAAGAGTTCATTATTCATTAATCTATAGAATAATAATTATTACACACTTTTAATTTTTATATATTAATTATACTTTTAAAACTAACAATGAAGGATGGTTATTAAAACTAGCCTACATTATAATCATGGAGACGGTAGGTCATGCGTACGTTGAAGTAACATTTCCATTTTTCAATGATTATGATGTAAATAAGGTAGTTATTATTTTAAATTTATAGAATTATTATTAAATCATAAATCTAATATCATTTATTTAAATACACTTATATATTTCATTCATGTGTTGTGGTTATGAAAAACAAATCACATTGCTTCATGGATGTGGTAATCCACACATATGTACAAACGACGTTATCATTTTTAAAGGGATGGAAAGTTATGAAAAAAATACGATATAATATATTTCCAAAATTATAATTATATCATGAATATCATATATATATAAAAATATATTAAATCCATCATTACAACCGTATTTGAGAGGTGGTGATGAAAAACGAATTACATTGGTTCATAAGGCGATAGTATGCCATACACAGAAATAATGGTTTCATTTAATATTTGATCAAAGAGGATATGGATATAGGTTATTACATTAACATAAAAACATACAATTATATGGAATATACTGGTGTTATTAATTCATCATAATTTATAAGAATAAATAAAACTAAAACATTCGGTTAAAATCTATACATCTTCTTTGAACAACCTCCTTTACTTTACACCTTAATCCCTCTAATGTTGTTATTATACCCAAAATAAGACCACTAAAATGTTTTAAGGGGTTTTTTGAAGGTATTTGGTTAGGTATTTGGTGAAATAAATGTATATTTTTGTGTGTAGAGGAGAGGATAGGGGTTCCCTTTTATAAATGATGGGAGGGGAATTCTTGGAATTTCATAATGTATTAAATTAATATAAATTAATTCTCAGGGAATAATTGATCCAAACATATATAATTAGATTATAGTATTATTATTAGTCAAAATAATCTCAAAAAATAAAATTTTTACAAGTTTAGAAAATTTTTTCACCCTTATCTCTTTATACTAACCCCTCGTTAAACCATTTGAAAATTACTATGATATAAATGTTTTTTACTCTTTATGGGTCAATAAAGTTACTATAAAAAGGAAAATTTACCCATAAATGGACCATTATTTATATTTTAAACTATATATCATTAATATTTTTCGAATATATGTTTTTTTTATGAATTATAAATCATTTAATAAAATATTTTTCATTATAAAATATAATTTATGTCTTTTAAAAATACATAAAATATTATAATATAATATGTGTCTAACTCATGTAAAATGGTTCTAAAATGAAAATTATTATAATATAAGGAGTATATGGTCTTGATATAATCATAAAATAAATATTATATAGGTTTATATATCATTTTAAACCCTATCTTTTAGTTTAACCCCTTAGTTATCTAATTTTAACCTCACCTCTCGTAATGACTTTTCAATATTAAAGGGTTATAATTTTACTTATAAGGTAAAAATTGGATCATAAATGGAAAAGGGGTTATTTTATACCATTTATAATCCTAATTTACCTCTTTAAATATTTTTATTATTTTTTAATAAGTTAATAAAATATTATTTAACATAAAATATAATTTATATCATTTTTGACACTATTTATTTAGTTTGACTCTAAAGATAAGAAGATAGAAATGGATTTATAATATAAACCTTTAAAAAATCCCTAATATGTTATATTGATCTATAAAATTATTTGTATACTATAAATCACCCAAAAAATATTACTTTTATATTTTTTAAAATCATTTACTTGATTTTTCTATTTCTTGCACTAGCACTGTGCCAGCGTTGCGTGAGCATTTAAGGTAATTATTTCATCACTAAAAATTTAAAATAAATAAAAATAATAAAAATAAATAATTTATGTTAAATTTAAACCTTTATAATCATTCAATATGTATATTTTCTCACATCAATGTCACAAAAACTTATTTAATATGTTATTTTTACCTCTCAAGTATGCACAAGCATTGCACAAGAATTTGGATAGGTCACTAGTTATATAACTCTAAAATTATAATAAATCCATAAAAATAATAAATTATACATTATATATATTAACCAAGTTGATAAAATACTTATCCATTCTCAAATAACATCTTTAGGGCATCATATTTTACTTTTCTAGTGTTGTACATGCACTACACCAGCATTGAAAATGATTTTCATATTTATCAAGAAATATGTTCTAATTTATATATTTTGAAAAATAAATTGTATTATATTTGTACAATATTATAATAAATTGTTCTTTCCAAAATTGTATTATATTTTTTTATAATATTTATGTCTTGGTGATATTCTAATAAATGTCGTATTTCATTAAAATTGTAATTTTTTACTATTCACCAAAAAAATTAACTTCTTCATAAAATTATCAAAAAATTATACTAGGAAAAAAATTAATTGATTAATAAAAAAATAGTAATTTAATTAAAATAAAATACTATAAGTTATAGAAATTACTTTTAATATAACTTCATAAAATGCAATGAAAAACAGTTTTTAGAAAAATGGGTTTTAAGACCAAAAATGAACTTACACCAAAAATCAAGTATAATAATGATTCATATGTGATTAACTATATAATTATTAAATACATTAACCTTATATTAATTTAATATAAAATTAATTTCTAATATGAATTTCTAATTAAATAAATGATAGTTTTATAAAAAACTAAATATTTCACTATATATTGAAAAATTAATCTTTTTAGGAAAAATCCCAAAAGTTCACTATAAGTTAATTTTGATATGATGGTTTCAAAAATGATATATTTTTTATCAAATAAAATTTATAAATTTTATAGAAATTAATTATAATATTCTTTCATAAAAAATCAATAAAACATTTTTTGAAGAAAACATATTTTTGAAGCATAAAATTACTTTACTGAAACATTGAGTGTTTATTTCCAAACTATAACATTTATATAATATTATTTATACCTACCAATTTAACATCTATTTAATAACTATAACATTTATATAATAATATTTTATGTTTTATTTAAGCTCAGTGTTACATGTTGTAAATGTTATCAAACATAATATTCTTTTAAAATATTGGGATATTATATTCTAACACCCTTTAAAAAATCATTCTTTTAATTTTAACTCAGGATCGGTAATCAAGGGTTTTACTTTTGAAAATAACTTTTTTTAAATCCCACATCATAAAAAGGTTTTATAAAACATTCTTTTGAAAAGAGGCAAGAGAAAATATGAAAGTTATCTTGTATAACACATACTAGGTTTTAAAATTTTAAAAAACTAGTGGGAAGTAAAAATATAGAAATGGAGGAAAAATTAATATCCAAATGATGATGGAGAGTGATAGAGAACATTGATCATAATAAATTTAATGATCTTAATAAATTTAATGACTACAAAATTGTAAATCAATGAGGTGTGAAAACACCATCGATTCATAAAAATGAAGTTCATAAGAAAATATTTTTATTTCAAGTTCCTTTTACTAGATTTAAATAATTATTTTATCATATATACTAAGAACATAAGTAAATACACTCACTTGACAAGTATAATTTTATCTTTTAATCAATTTCCACCACAATCTCATATTTTGCTTTAAACGATGAGTATTTGAGATGCATTTTTCATGTCTGAAGCACTAAAATCAACTTAGAATGGATCACATAATCCATAAAAGGATAAAAAATCCATTCCTATTATATTTATACATTAACTAAAACCAAAAATTTTATTATAAGTTAAGATAATTCCCAAATTGAATAAACCCTTATATGAAGAAATAATATGTTAATCTCTAAAAATCAATAGTAATACCCAAATTTCAAACAAAATGATTCCATAAATAACTATCCTTAAAAAAATTCAAAATATTTATAACTAATATTGAAACCTAGAGATTATAATTATTTGATCATATATTCTTCCAAGAAAAATTTAATATTTATATACAAATAATATCAATCACTCTTAATGTCTCATACAAAAAATGTATATGCCTTAATCCTATATTCTCAAAGATATTTTAGTCATTTCCATAAATAACATTAATAAAAATAAATACATATTAAATCATATATTCTTCTAAAAGATAACACAAACTCTATTTCTCTAACAAAATCTCATTTTGTCAAAAAATATTTTTGTTTACCTCAATCATATAAGGTAACCAAAATAGTGAACTTCTTACAAAATAACATTAATCTATTAATCAGAAAATCCATTTTCAATATCTTGGTTACTTATAGGATAAAACATATTTTCCCATACTATAATAACCCATAATTACCTCAATATAAAATATCATATAAACCCTAAAATTAAAAAAAAACAATTAAACTTATGTCCCAAAAATGTAAAGCCATTATTCCTCAAATAATTTTTTCATATGTTAAACTTAAGGGTTACATATTCCTAAAAAGTCTATCAAAACACAATAAATGTTTCCCAAAGTATTACCATAACATAAAATGGGGTATATATATCATTTAAATAATGATAAAACATAAACTTATAAACTTGTGATGGTATCCATAACTCCTAATTTAACCTCACCCAAAAACATCTTAATATCTAAAGTTATCTAAATCATCCCTTTGATACCAAATGAAAGGATATATCCTTAAACAATTCATAAATTAAATAATTAGAATATAATTAAATTCATTTAATTTGAAGTATATTTTTATATTTATATATTTATATAATTAGGGCCTAAATCTTACATAATAAACCTATTTATTACAAGATGAAAACTTCCTCTTATTATCAATTTATCCTACAATACAAAACTTTTAAAATAAAACATGTTTTCTTTCATGAAAAATATTTATGATTTTCAACACAGCTTATTATTTGTTCCTAATCATCCTTAAACCCTATGAAAAATATTTAAAAATATCAAATGAGAGCAAAAAAATTAGTAAGGGATATAAAAAATGACAAAAAAACCTTTAGTCCATTTTAAAACCATTATATTATAAAAGAGAGTTTACCTTCACCATGATAAACTTTAGGATCAAATAACAGTTTACTTACACATTAAATCATCTTTACTACCCAAAGTTTTTCATAAAACAATTTATAATAAAACATAAATGAAAAATCATAATAATTAGGGTTTCTTAGAAAACATGAGAACCACTGAAAATATTTTCAAAAAAATGTAACTTTTTACCCTAAAAGGGAATGATCTTTCATATAAAACAAATGATAATTAACTTAACTTTTGGAAATCAAATTAATTTCTTGAAAACTCTTTATAAAGAATAAAAAAGTCATGTAGGTCCCTTGGGACATCATATTTATAAAATTATTACAAAAACATAAGAGTAACAACCAATACAGTCAACCTCCAATATAATTCTCTAGAGAACATAATCATTACTCAATGCATTAAAGAGATATATTAGGATTACACATAATCATAAAAAATTTAAAAGTACCATAACATGAATTAAATACATAAAATATTTATTTTCCATCATCAACCTCATAAAAATATCATTTTAAAGACATAATTAAAATATTTTTGAATATTGATATATCTCTTTCCTTTAAAACCCAATTTTCAAAACTAAAATTTCTATAAGAAAACTAATGAGGGTTTTTAATTGAAAAAAACATGGAATATTATAAAGGAATCCAAAACATAAAATAATAGTTAAAATGGTGGGAAAATATATTGACACTTTATATGTTAAAATAGAGCATTTATTTTTCCTTTTGTAAAGAAAGTCAAAATATTCTGTATAAAATTTATAAAACGATTCATTGTGAAAACCATTTAAGGAAATTAAAAAAAAAAGATGCATAAAATAACCATTATAATTCATTTATTTCCATATAAATTTATATAAAAAGTATTTTTAAGAATATTGACATGGAAGAAAATGATTTAGAAAATAAATCTTTAAAACATTTAAAATTCAGTTTTTAAAGTAAAGTGTCCCTTATCTCGAGTCTGAATCATCACGTATGTTATTTATCTTCCTAGATTATAAAATAATGTTAATTATATATTTTATTAAGAATTGTTTTATTTTTTTTATTCCTTTTATTTAATTTATTAATATTTTATATTTAATTACTTAATCAATTAAGTTCACATTGGACATTTTGACGATATTCGGCTCATATATCCAAAATGACTTTGGTAGGTGTACTATGGTAAAAGATGTAATTATCCCATTATATCTAGAATAATAACAATTAAATAATTATCCTTTATATATAAATTATAATTTTAAAACCAACCATGAAATATTTTTATGAAAATGAACAACGTTACAATCATGGAGAAGATAGGTCGTACATATGCATTGGTAGCATTTCCAATTTTCATCAAACATGATTGAAATAAGGTATGTATTATTTTATAATTATATAATTATTAATATATCATAAATATAATATCATTTATTTAAATATACTTATATATATCATCCATATGATGTGTTTATGATAAATGAATCACATCGCTTCGTGTAGGTGGTAATCCACACGTATGCACGAATGATGTTTTCATTTTTCAAAGGTTGGAAAGATAAGAAAATGGTTGACATATCATATTTAAAGAATTATAATTATGTCCATAATATTATATATATATATATATATATATATATATATTAAAACCATTATTAAAACCATCAGCGAGAAGCATGGATGGAAAACGAATTACATTGGTTCATTAAGTGGTAGTTTGTCATACACATGAATGACAGTTTTGTTTCCCATTTGATAGAAGAGGAGGTGGTTATAGGTTATGAAGTTAACATAAAAATATATATATATAAATATTTTTTTGTCATTTTTTTATAATATTTTTATGAAGTATAAGAATAAATAAAACTAAAAAATTCAGTTAAAATCTATACCTCTTCTTCAGACATCCTCATTTTCTTTACACCTTAATCCCTCAAAGGTTCATATTCTACCCAAAAGAATACCTCTAAATGGAGGGATGTTAGGAGTTTATTTTTCTAGGTCTTGACCAAACTAAATGTCTCTTTATGTGTGTAGAGTAGAGGAGAGGGGGTTCCCTTTTATAAATGAGGGGAGGGACATTCTTGGAATTTATTAAATTATTAAACTAATATAAATTAATTTTCATAGAAAAAAGGTTCCAAATAGATAAAATTATATTGTATGATGATTATGAGTTCAAATACTATCATATAATAAAATATTGATAAGTTCAAGTGATGTTTTCACCCTTATCACTTTTTTTAACCCCCCATTAACCTTTTCAACAATTACCATGATATCAATTTTTTTTAATCTTTATGGGTCAATAAAGTTACTATAAAATGAAAATTGTCCCATAAATAGAAGAATGTGGTTATTTTCAACCATATATCATTAACTTGGGTAAATATATGATTTTTTATTAATTTTATATCATTTAATAAAATATTTTTTATTAAAAAATAAAATTTATGTCATTTTTTGAAAGATATGAAATATTATAATATAATATGTGTCTAACTCATGTAAAATGATTTGAAAATGACATGTATTAGAAGATTAGGAGTATATGGTCTCATTTATTCATAAAATAAAATTTATATTGGTTTATATTTCATTTTAAACCTTATATTTTGGTTTAACCATTTGGTTAACAAATTTTAACCTTACCCATGGTAATGAATTTTCAATGTTAAAGGGTTATAATTTTACATATAAGGTAAAAATTGGCTCATAAATAGCCAATGGAAGAATTTTTATACCATTTATCATCAAAATTTTACTCTTTAAAAATTTTATGATTTTTAAATTATTTAATAAAATATCATTTAATATAAAATACCATTAACATCATTTTTTACACAATTCATTTAGTTTGACATTAGAGACAAGAATATAGAAATTTATTTTAAATATAAAAATTTTAAAAACCTAAAATATTATATTTATCAATTAATCTCATGGGGCACTATAACTCACCCAAAAAAATATTACTTTTAGAGTTTTTAAAATAATTTACTTGATTTTTCTGTTACTTGCACAAGCACTAAGTCATCATTTCATAAGCATTTAAGGTAATTATTTAATAATTAAAAATTAAAAATAAATTATCTTCATAAAAATAAATTATTTATTCTCAATATAAATTTTTATATTCATTCAATATTTATATTTACTCACATTTTTATCCTAAAAACTTATTTGGCATGTTATTTTGACTTTTCTAGACGTGCACAAGCATTGCACAAGCATTTTGATAATTCACTTGTTATATAACTCCAAAATTAAAATATATACATAAAAATAATTAATTATACTCAAATTATCTTAAATAATTCTCCCTTATCAAATATTATTTTTAGGTCACCATATTTTACTTTTCCAGTGCTTCACAAGCACTACATCGGTACTGAAAAAAAATTAATATTTATCATGAAATAAATTCTAATTTATATATTTTGAATTATTTGTGTATGATACATATAATATATTATCATAAATTATTATTTAAATAATTTTAATAAATTTTTATATCATATTTATATCTTGCTGATATTATAAAAGATATTTTATTTCATAAAAATAGTATCTTTTACTATTCAACAAAAATTAACTTCTTCAAAAAAATATCAAAAATTTATAATTGGATAAATTTTAATTTATTAATAAAAAAAGTGATTCCATTTCATCAAATAAATTTTTTATAATTTATAGTGATTAATTTTAATATAAATTCTTAAAACACAATGAACAACTATTTTTGGAAAAATGTGTGTTTAAGCCCAAAAATGGCCTTATAACAAAAATCACGTATATAGATTATTTATATGTAATTAATTATATTATTTATAACTTAATAAGTCTTATATTAATTTGGGATCAAATTATAACCATAATGGTGATTTTTAATGTAATAAATGACAGTTTTAAAAAAATAGTATTTTCACTATTTACTAAAAAAACAATCTTTTCAAAAAAATTCCTAAAATTTAACCCTAAGATAATTTTGATGTGTTGATTTAAAAAATTATATCATTTTTATAAAATAAAATTTATAAATATTCCATAAATTAATAAAAAAATTCACTCATAAAAAAAAGTAACGAAAAAATTTTTTGAAGAAAACATATTTCTGAAGCATGAAATGACTTTATTGAAACATTAAATGATTATTTTCTAAGAATTAATTTGTACATTTTTATTGAGTTGTAACTTTATAAATATTTCATAATGAATTTAATCTTATTCATATCTTCCAATTTAATATATAGTTTATAACTATAACATTTAAATAATAATATATCATGGTTCATTTAAGCTCGGTGTGGAATGTTGTATACGCTATCGAATATAGAATTCCTTTAAAATATCAGGATATTAAATTTTACCCTCATTGAATAGATTGAGTCCTTTAAATTTTAACTCATGATTGTTAATAAAGGGTTTTACATTTTAAAATACATTGTTGAAATCTCACATTGTAAAAAGTGTTAATAAAACTTCCTCTTGAAAAGAGGGGAAAAGAAATATAAAGGTCATCTATAATAACACATAATACGCCCTGAAAATTCATTTTTATTTGATTTTATAAAAACCTGCTTTATGGATGAGTAGTAACCATCACATCATCGCACCATGATGGAATACATAGACAAAATACCTATTTGAAATTCAAAATTTAGAAAGAAACATTGTGAAAACAGAAACCGATAAAATCATGATCTGGGATTCACTCGCATCAGTCGGTGATGCGTTTCCTATCCATAATCATTAAGAACCACCACAATCATCAACATAGTCCCATCCCACTATCGTTTTCGACGTCCAAACATCACACCAGATTGTCGGCGGTCGATGGAAACCATCAAGCCGTCAGCTGCATCCCGGAATCCAACGTCATTACCGAAGAAACTCCCAACAAAACACCGTAAATCCAAACAGGCAAGATCCTCACAACCATTAGAGGAGGTTCCCAAACAAAAAACCCAAAACCATCAACCTCATTGTTGCCAAAAACCGCATTTGGTTGAATGATAACCACCACCATAATCGTTGGCACTGACCCTGTCGTCGCCATGAACACCATCATCTTCACCTCATACAACGCCAGAAGCCACCATCGAACAGAGAAGAACGCCACCGTAGAGAGACACCATCTGATGACGCCCAGAGAATCCATTATCTTCACCGTTGTGGCACAGAGGATCATCATCATCGACTTCATCCATGCCATCAAAAACACCTAGAGAAACGACCAGCACAAAACACTGAGAAAACAACATCGACAACCAACAAGAGTACAAAAAACAAGAAACAGAGGAAGAAAGCGGGAAAAAAAACCCAAAAGGGGATTTGGGATTGAAACCCTAGCGAGAAACCCAGAATAAATGAAACAAAGAAGGATATCCCAAACCAAATAGAACCAGAATAAGAAAAAAGAAAGCGGGACAAACCCTGAATAGAACATGGGATTGAAACCCTAGGAGGAAGGGCCTACTCCGGTAATGCCCGGAGATCTGTCATCCGCCAAACCGTTAGCCCCAAAACCTCAGCATATCCAATCCTCCAAATCCGACCTGGAGAGGAGCTAGGGAACTCAAGATTAGAGTACAAAGAGGTGGATGGAAAGAAAACCAGAGCGCCATCACAGAGCAGTAGAGTCAAGTGAGAGAGAGAGAGAAAACCGAGAGAGAGCAGCACGGAGGAAGCATCGATGCTGGAGAAATCCAAGAGGAGTAGTGCAGAGGAAGCATCGACGCCGGAGAAATACAAGAGGATCAGCACGGAGGAAGCATTACCTTCGTGGAAAGCCAAAACCCTAGGAGAGCTCGGGAGCAGGCTAGGCGAGTGAGGCGCCATCCTATAATAACACATACTAGGTTTTAAAATATGAGAACACTAGTGATAAGTATAAATATATACATGGAGGAAAAAATATTGTCTAAATAATTATGTATATTGACATAAAAATTTTATCACAAGAAAGTGAATAATCCTAAGAAATTTAATGAACACAAAGTTGTAAATCAATGAGGTGTAAAAAGGACTACCAATTCATTAGAAATGAAGGTAATAAGATAATATTGTTATTCCAAGATCCTTTTCCTAGATTTTTGGAATTACATTACTATATATACTAAGAACATAAGGAAATATACTTTCTCAACATGTATAATTTCATCCTTTAATCAATTTCCACCTCACTCTCATCTTGTGCTTCAAATTATGAGTATTAGAGGTGAATACTTCATGAATGTATAACTAAAATTAAATTTTAATGGACCAAATAATATAAAAAATTATTACAAGATATTTCTACTATCTTAATAAATTAACCAAAACCAAAATAGTTAGTATAAGGGAAGATAATTCCCAAAATGTATAAACCTTCATATGAATAAATAATACATTAGCCTCCAAAATTAAAAGTAATACCCAAAGTTCAAACAAAATAATTCCATAAATAAATATCCTTAAAAATCATAAAAATAATCCTAAATAATATTTAAACTTAATTATTATAATGATTTGATCATATATTCTTCCAATATAAATTTAACTTTTATCTACAAATAACAGCATTCATTCTTAAAGTCACCTAACAAAAATGTATATGCATTAATCATATAATCTCTAAGATATGCCAATTAGTTATATAAATAATCTAAATTTCCATAAATTCACATTAAAATAATATATCCTTCCAAAATATAATTCAACAATTATTCCTCAAATAAAATCCCATATTTTCCAAAAAATATTCATTTACCATAATCATGTAAGGTTACAAAAATAGATAACTTCTTTTGAAATAACATTAATAACTTAATCACAAAGTCACTTTTCAATATCATGGTTATCTATATGATAAAACATATGTTCCCAAATTGTAATATCCCATAATTAACACAATATAAAATATCATATAAACCGTAAAGGTTATCAAAACCTTTAAAATTCTGATCTAAAAATGTGAAGGAATTTTTCCTTAAATAAATTTTCCACATGTTAAACTTAAGGGCTACATACACCTCAAACATTTATCAAAATTCAATAAATGTATCCTAGAGTATTCCTATCATATAAAAATGGGTATCTATTCCGTTAATCTTATGATAAACCTTAAACTTACAAACCCATGATGGTATATATAACTCTTAAGTTAACCTCACTTGAAAACACCCTAATCTTCAATGTTATCTAAACCTTTCCTCTGATACCAACTGTAAGGACCCATCCTTGATCAATCCATAAATTGAATCTTTAGAAAATAATTGTATTTATTTCATTTTTAGGATCTTATAAAGTTTAAATTTTAATAGAATTAGGTTATAACTCTTACATAATAAATATGTACATTAAAAGTTTGAGACTTCCTCTTAATATCTATTTTTTCCATAATAAAAAACTTTTAAAATAAAACATGTTTTCCTTCTTGAAAAAACTTTATGATTTTTAACATGACTTCTTATTTATTCCTAATCATACTTAAAATCTATGAAAAATATAAAAAAAAATGTTTTGAGCACAAAAAAAATCAGTAAGGTATATAAAAAGAATAAGAAAGGAACCCATTAGTCCATTTTAAAACAAATTTTAAAACATTTAAAATAAGGTTTTTAAAGTAAAGTTTCTTGTACCTCGATTTTGACTCATCATGTATGTTATTTAAATTCTAGAATAATAAACTTATTTTGATTATTTAATTTATTAAGAAAATTTTTCAATTTTATTATTATTTTTATTCTGTTTATTACTATGTTATATTTAATTGCTTAATCAATTAAGTTCATGTCAGACATTTTGATGATATTTGGTTCATATGTCCAAAACAACTTTAGTATTTTGACTATGGTCAAAGGGGTCATTATTATATAATCTCCAAAATAATAATTACGAAATAATTATAATTTTTATACATTAATTATACTTTTAAAACTAACCTTGAAAAATGTTTATGAAAAAGGAACTTCACTACAATCATGGAGACATTAGGTTGTATGTACACATGAGTAATGTTTCTATTTTTCAATGAAAATTATAGAAATATGGTAGGTATTATTTAATTTTTATAGAATTTTTATTATATAATAAATATAATATACTTTCTTTAAATACACTTATATATAGTAGCCATGTGATGTGGTTATGAAAAATGAATCACATCGCTTCATAGATGTGGTAATCCATACATACACACGAACAACATTACCATTTTTAAATGGATGGGAATTTAATAAAACAGATGATAAATTATCTTTATAGAATGATATATATGTAATAAATATTATATATATACTTTAAATACATCATTATAACCAACTGTGAGAGGTGGTAATGGAAAATGAATTGCATTGGTTTGCATGAAGGTAGTCCACCATACACCTAAATAATAGTTTACTTTCCTATTTGAGGGAAGATGAGATGGATATAGGTTATTACATTAACATAACAACATTTAATTATATGTAAGATTTTTTTTTATTATTTCATCATGTTTGAAGAATATTTTAAGGAGGTATAAGAATAAATAAAACTAAAATATTCAATTAAAATCTATAACTATTATTTAGACAACTTCCTTCTCATTACACCTTTATCCCTATAAGGTTTGTATTATTCCCAAAATAATACCTCTAAAATATGGGGAGGGATTTTAAGAATGGATTTGGTTAGTTACTAGATGATTCAAATGGATCTTTTTTTGTGTATAGAAGAGGAGAGTGGGTGCCTTTTATAAATGAGGGGAGGGTCATTCTTGGAAAGTATTAAATTAATATAATTTTATTTTCATAGAAAAATGGATCCAAAATGATATAATTTTATTATATTATGATTATTAATCTAAATTATATCATACAATAAAATTTTTACTAGTTTAGGTGATGTTTTCACCCTTATCTCTTTATTTTAACCCTTCCTTAACCCTTTTGACAATTACTGTGATATCAATGTGTTTTACTCTTTAAGGGTCAAAATGTTACAATAAAATGAAAAGTTTCTAATTAATGGACCTTGGTTGATATTTTAAAACATAACTCATTCACTTGGATAAATATATTGATTTTATGATGTCATGACCCGACCTATCGGAGTCTGACTCATGACTACCCTAAGTCCACCTCCAATAGGCCAGGGGCTAGAGACCAGCATGGAGTAGGCATATCCCACAAATGGGAGGCATTAGCCTAAATTACTTTTACACATGAACAAATCTCCAAGACCACACAATGCTTAAATGAAAAATAATTTAAACCAATGCATTCGTACATCTAAGATCTCACAACAAAGTATGAAAGAAATTAATGAAAGTGGAAAAGGAGCTAAATACAAGCTTAACCAAAAACTATAAAGAGTCCAAAAAACTCAAAGGGAGAGTACTAAAGTTAAATATAAGATCCTGGTAACCACCTTGGTCTAAAAATATTAAGTTATGCTCCACCTACTCCCTGTCCTCCTAGGACATCATTAAATGGGTTGTAATATGTTTAAGACATGACATGTGTAGGAAAATATTGTGTAAGGTGGAGTATAACAATACCTAGTAGGATACCCCAAAAATAGTAAACATGAATCACCAAGTATATTCAGCTCAATAAAAGATATAAAAATCAATATATAACGGAAACACCTAGATATACTTAGGAAAGACACCACGCCACTAGGCAGTCATAACCAACTTCCAGTCACAAGATTCTACTTGAAACACCATTTATTATAGGAGGACCAACTCCATGATCCATACTATCATCAATGAAACTCAATGAAGAGTTATAGATCATTTTTCCCACCCAAGAAATCTCCCTAGTCTAAGAATATCCTGATTTATAGATAGGGTATCACACCCAGAACTGTTGGGGGACACCACGAACCCAATTTGGATCAACCCACTGTATAGAGGATCATATACCAATGATTACATAAACCCAATTGATACAACCTACTAGATGGAGAATCAACTCCCCATTCATGGAGATCATGTTAATTATACAAACCCCGCCCAAGGAACAAAGATGATAGAGGATCAACCTTCGGTCTCATAGAGGTACACCACAACTCTATCTTAAGACTCAACCTTAGAGGGGATCACAATCCTATGGTGTGGATGTAATGTCCCACAATACCCTTTGGTGAAAGGATAAAGGGAACAAACTCATCCAATAATGGTCTAAAATAAGAAATTTAAGAGCTTAAAACACTCTTGAAGGGGGGGTACACAGCATAAACCTGGGGAACATAGTGTATCGAGTTATCCCCAAGTTTTCCCATGTAGTAAAGCCTCACACAGCATCTAAGTCTCAAAATATATGGTGTGTAGAAAAAGTACACTATGTGTAGAGAAACATGAAACCCTTATTGTGTCACCTAGTTGTGTCCATGTACTTTTTCTACCCATGTACCAACCCATGTTCGTGTTTGAGTACATGGTGTTCCACTGGCCGTTTACTCCTTCATGTGTCTATGTACACTTTGAGGTACACGACGAGCCATCATAGAGGTGTCACATGGCATGTGGTTGAGTCACATGGCGTGTGATACTTAACACTTGTCAGAACCCTAGGAATGCAGCCAGGGGACCCACACAGTGTGTAACACCACATTGCACACCATGCGATGTGGGGTTTTACATATCTATTGGCTCATCCAACATGTTTTCCACTGCTTCACTGGATCCACCATCCTCACGAGATTCTATAGATCAGGGGTCGGCCAAGGTCCTAGTCACCGAGATCAGGATTCCAAGATCCAAATCTGGTTAGGAATCATCCACTCGCACAATCCATTGTTGTTTCATTCCATGATCAGTAAAAATAAAGATCAACCAATTTTGTCTCATTCTCCCCCAATCCATACATCTTCATCATCGATTCTCAAACCACAACCATCATCACATGTTGTACCCATAGTTTTGATCTATTGTGTCGAAGAACAGTCACGTAATGATTGGAAATTGAGTATTGGTCAAACCATTGGCTAAAATAAATACCAACGATGATCAAACAAAGAAAAAGGGGAGATATACATAAGCATAAAAATGTGAGTAATGAACCTTGTTAGTTGTTCGTTTTTCCTTGATTCATTGTTGTAGAAGAAGACAAATGAAAAGGGATAAATCAAAATGAACAAATAAAAATTTCAATGAATTTAATTCTATTGATGATGCGCATATAAATTATATTCATGTAATTTATCTTAATTTTTCTAGGATTAATAAATGGTATTTAAATCACAAAATAAAACATCCTACTTGGATTTTGGATCAATCGTTGATGAAGAACAGTCATGTTGTCTTCGTTGATGAGATCCATGAACTCCATTGATGCAATGATTCATGATCTAATCCCAATATGTCATCTTTATCCAAGAATTATCTCTTCTATTGGTCTCTAGGTCTCTAATATTAGCATCCAACCTTGGGAAAAAATCAATAATCGCGTACTTATAGGATAAAAAATCATTGCGTCAAAGAAACAAACAAATTTGTTTATTTATTTTATTTATTTAATCCTGTAATGAATTTTTCACAAACATCCCATGCCAATAAATATTATGTCACTCCTTGGGTAAAACACATGTTTTTAACTCAATAATTCCCTTATATTTCTAATTTGGTCCCCATCTTGATATTTATTTCACTTTTTAAGAAAACAGTGTGTGCATTCTATTTAATATATTTAATATACTTCAAACATTTATTCCAGGAACATCGGGCCTTGGAATCACACGTCTTTTAAGATCATGGTCTCAAATATAATCTATATAATATTCAAAAATAATAAATATAAAATATGATACATTACATTATCCCCACCTTAAGGATTTTCTTCCAAAAAATAAAAAAACTACTCAAAACGAATAAGGGTATCAGGTTCACATTTGGGTATCCCAATACTAGGTTCTCTCCTAAATATTACTATTCTACCAATGAACATGCACAAGGGGAATCTTTCTCACACAAATGATCCTTTCCAATCAATCATTGATCTCCACTGGGTATTCTACAAAGTTAGCTCTATCCTCCATGTCCAGCTTACCCAGTCAATAATGTGTAATGTGTCGTGCACATACATCCTCAACTGCGACATGTGGAAGATATTTTATACCCAATACAAATAAAAAAGTAGAGCTAAGTAGTACTCCACCTCACCAACTCTATGTAGTATCTATAAGGTACTAATGAATCTCAGAGATAACATGCCACTGTGGCCAAATCTCCTCAATCTGTGTCAAGTTGAGACCCTTATGAACACATGTTCTATCTCCTTAAACTCTAGAGGTCTCTTTCATCATTACAAATAAGACTTATGATGTCTCTGTGAAGTCCTCATTTTCTCCTAGATGATATTCAACTTCTCTATAATATCCTACACAATCTATGGCTCTAAGAGTTCTAACTTGCCTGGATCAGTCCAAAAAAGTGGTGACCTACACGTTCGCCTATACAGAGCCTTGAATGGTGTCATATCAATGGTAGAATGGTGTCTTTTTTTGTTTGAAAACTCCACCAAGTATAGATGATACAACCAGCTATGGAAAAAGTCAAACATCCAGGCCTGTAGCATATCCTCCAAGAATTGGATGGTCTGCTCTTTCTGGTTGTCATTCTGGGGGAGAAACACTATGCTTAAGCATAACCAAGTCCCGAATTCTTTCTATAATCATGATGTGAAGTGAGAATCATGGTTAGAGACAATCATCATGGTAAATCCATGGTTTAGGACTATCTCATGCATATAGATTCATCCCAAGATCTCTATTTAGTTGTGCTCTCGAATAGATTGGAAGTGGACTAACGTGGTGTATCAGTCTATGATCACCTTGATGGTATCATGTCCCCAAGATTTATATGGAAATACCATCATGAAGTCCATTGATACCCATCTCACTTCCACTCTATCACCTCAAGGGGTTGATTTAAACCCACTGGAACCTGGTGTTCAACCTTCACTTACTAACAAGTGAGGCATTGAGAGACAAACTTTGTGACTTCCTTCTTCATAAAAGGCCACAAAAACTAATTTTGGAGGTCCTGGTACATTGTTTCCACACCTAGATGTATCACAAAAGGGGATGCATGAAACCCTCACATCACCTCCTCTCAAAACATCAAAGATACCATCATTTATCCTATAGAAAGGATAGCGTGCTCCCCGCCTTCATAATATATATTAGAAGCATGTCCAGTCGATATCTGAGTACGTTAGGTCTTATAGTCAGTATCTCCATGATGAGCATCCCTGACACACTAGAAAAGTAGTGGGGTAAAAACCATCCACTGAAGATATGAATCAACATCCTTGTCTATAAAGGACAACTGTAATGAGGCTAACTACTCTGACACCTCAGCCAATAATTGAGAACAATATCTTTTGCTGAGAGTGTCTACCACTATGTTCCCCTTCCCCGGAGTATAGATAATATCAAATTCATATACCAAGAGAAACTCTAGCCATCAATTTTTTATCAATTTAAGACCCGCCTGTGAGAAGATATTCTTGAGACTCTTTTGGACAGAGTAAAAAATAAATTGCTCACCCATCAGGTAGTGTCACAGCATCTTCAATGTGAAGACTATCGCTGCTAACTAAAGATCATGGATTGTGTAGTTATACTTATTTTTTCTCAACTGATGTGAACTATAGGAAATAAATTCTTTCTTCTACATTATAACACAACCAAGCCTAGTCCCTAATGTATCGTAGAACACTAGGTACTCAACACCCTCCTCTAGAAATCTCAAGATGGGATCCCTTGTAAGCCTTTACCTTAGCTCCTAAAAGTGTTATTGAACTCTTTCCATCCACACAAAAGGTTCCCCTTTCCAAGTAAAAGCTATAAAGGGTGCTTCCACTTTGGAGAAATCAAGTACAAACTTCTAATATTACTCTTCCAACCCAAGGAAACATAACACCTTGGTAACATTCTTGGGTGGCCCCCAAGTAAGCATGGCCTCAACCTTTGTCGGGTCCACTAATACTATATCCTATGAGATGAAGTGTCCCAGAAAGTGGACCTCTTGAATCTAAAACTAACACTTGAATATCTTCTCAAAAAGTTGGTTCTCTCAAATTGTGTCTAGGACCATCATCAAGTCTCTCGCATCCTCCTCCTCGGATGCTGAATACACAAGGATTTCATCGATGAAGACCACCATGAATTGGTCTAAGAAAAGATGAAATATCTATTTAATGAGTCCAATGAACACTATTGGGTATTTTTACATGTTGAAAGATATTTTCAAGTACTCATAGTGACATTAGAAACATCTGAATTTCATCTTCTGTATATCCTCATTCCGTACTTGTAGCTTCTGGTAGCCTAATTTGAGGTCAATCTTTAAGAACCATCATGGCCCTCCCAACTGATCAAAGAAGTTTTCAATCCTCGTTAGTGGATTATTATTATTCATGGTCACCTGATTCAGGCACCGGTAATCCACACATAACCTCAATATCCCATAGGACATCTTGGCGAACAATACTAGGGATGCCCAGGGGAAACACTAGGTTGCACAAAACCCTTCTCTTACAAGTCCTCCAACTACACCTTCATATCTCAAATCTCTGTGGGATCCATCCGATATGTTACTGTTGATATAAATTCCATCCTAGGATGTAATTCAATGAATAAGTATAAATCTCATTGGGGAGGTAAACCTAGTATGTCCTTAGGAAATACATCCTCATACTCTGCCACCACAATTGGAAACTGATGATCCAAAGCATCAACTACTCCAAGAGTCATGCTAGACAGCTGGTTTGTATTTAGATAAACTCTTATATTCCTGAGTTTTTTATACTCTTCTGAGGTTTCCTTTTCTCCCTCAATGGTAAACCTCATTCTGACACTATGGACACGCCACATCCTCCACCTAAAATAGTAAATATGGGCATGAACTGTGGATAGCCAGTCCATACCTAATATGAATTTGTAAGGCCTCATCACTACTACAGTGAGATCTCATAAAAAACTCTCACATAAAAGAATTAGATCTCATTGTTGGCACAAGTGTGAAATCACTAAGTCACTACCTATTGGAGTCTCCAACTACAAGGGCTAAGCCAATGTCTTAATCGGAATATCTAAGTCTTGAACCAGAGAATTTGTAAGAAAGGAATAACTCACTCTGGTTTCTATCAATACTATAGCTAAAGTAGAAAATACAAAGATCATACCTCATATCATCCCTATAGTTTTAGGATCATAGGCCTCCATAGCCTTTAGTTGGCCTCATCCCTATCCACTAGCTCCTAAAACCAAGTGTGGACCACCATGGGGTGGTGGTGGTAACAGGTCAAACCTCCGACCAGCTCCTGCTGCTTTGTAGGCCCCTCTGCCACATCCTCTAACCTGTAGAACAACCTACTTATTCCATTATCTCTGTCTAGATGGTACCTCGACCATCTTACGAAAAGTTTTATTACATGTTGGAAAATCCCGATCCATATGTCTCAAACCATCATAGGAGAAACCCTGCCTCTCCCTATGTAGATTTGAGCCACCCTGAGAGCCTTGAACCACTAAACCTATATCCTAGGATCACATCATGAAGTGTATGATATTATTGGGTCCCTCTGAATTCCATCGGTTTCATGTTTCCTAGATCTCAGTTATTATGTGCCCACTACTAGAACCCAATATCGGTACCTACACTGCCATAAATAGCTCAGCCACCAAGGACCACTCAAGTACCCCAGCATAAGTGGGAATGAAAAGGGATAAAACTGAAGCCCTAATATCCTAGTGTAATCCCTACTCAAAGGTATAACCTTTGAAGAAATGATCTCACACTATATCCAAGGAGTAATGCGAGAGATCTATAAACCTTGTTTAGTAATCTTCCATGGTAGAAGTGCCCTACTATAGATGTAGAATCTCATGTATGCACATTGATCACAATGTAGATGAATAGAACTCCTCTAGGAAGATATGATCAAAGTATGACCAGGATAGAGTTGTCTCGTCATGTGACTCAGTCAATAACCTCCACCATCGCCTATAAAATCCCTAAAGAAGACCCGCCATGAGTACCTCCATCTGATCTAAATCCATCCTCACAAGGCAAAAAATGAAAGTAACTTCTTCTAGATAGTCCTCATCCACATGGGGGTATGGATCACCCCAAAACCTCTTGCAACCTACTTCTCAACAGGGGGTAATATAGATAGTAAACCACTCAATGGTGTTGACTCTGTTAAAGGCCCCTATATCGATGCCTCATCACTAGGATGATCACCCTTGTGATCATTAAATGGAATCCTAGATGGCTGCCTATGTGGAGGCATCCTTAAATAAAACAATATGTATCACGGTCAAAAGAGTATATTTGGGGAGTTGGCTCAAGAAGGAAATTTAAAACACAACCCTTTCTTATATGATGCATGTACCAAAATTTTCTCTACAACTAATTTTTATATATACAGAGTCGAAATAGAGGTGATCAGAGTTCTGATGTATGGATATGTTGGCCGCCACACCAACATTGGAGTCCCTATACTAAAAGACAAACTTGAAACATTAAACACTATTTACCCAAACCAATCTCACTGAATCTAGACTTAAGGTAGAACCAACTACTCTCATACTACTCTATCATCACTCGACCCACCGAAGTCTAACCCATGACTACTCCAAGCATACATACAATAGGCTAGGGGCTAGTGACCTATGTCGAGTAGTAATATCCCACAAATGGGAGTCATTATCCGAAATTACCTATACACATGCACACATCTCCAAGCTCACACAATACTAAAATGTAAAAAAAATGAAACCAACACATGCATACATCTAAGATCCCATAATTGAGTTTGACAGTAAAGTACTAAAAGTGGAAAAAGGGTCCAAATACAAGCCCAAAAAAACTATAAAGATCCCAACTAGATCCTAGGGTGAGTACTAAAGTCAAATGAAAGATCTTGGTAACCACCTCAGCCTGACAATATCAAGTTATGCTCCACCAACTCCCTATCCTCTTAGCACATCGTCAAATGGGCCTTCATCTGCAGAAGACACAACACATGTGGGAAAATACTATGCAGTGGTGAGTATAAAAATACCCAGTAGGACACCCCAAAAACACTAAACACAAAGAACCAATTATAGTAAAATAAATACAACATATAAAAATATATGAATAACATAAACACCTAGATATACTCAGGAAATACACCACACCACTAGGCAGTCATAACCAACCGTCTTATCTACTCGAACCACCACTTGTTCCTAGAGGACCCACTCCATGATCCATTCTATCATCAAAGATACTCTATAAAGAGTTCTAGATCATTATTCCCCACCCAAGAAATCTCACTAGTCTAAGAAGACCATGATACATAGATAAGGTTCATACCCAGAACCATTGGGGGACACCAAGAACCCAATATAGATCAACCCACTATGTAGGGGATCATATTCCAATGATTCAAAAAACCCTACCAATATATCCTACTAGATATAAGATCAATTCTCTACTCAGGGAGGTCATTCCAATTCCACAAACCCCGCTTATGGAACAAAGATGATAAAGGATCGCACTCCTGTATCACAGAGGGATACCACAACTCGATCGTGAGACTCAGACTCTAGAGGGGATCACAATCCAGTGACTTGAATATAATTTCATATAGTATCCTTGAGGGAAAGTACCAAGGGAACACATTCAACCAAGACTGGTCCAAAATAAGAAAACAAAGTTCTAGAAACACTCTTGAATGGGGTTACATGGTGTGCACTAGGGGTACACGGCATGTCCAGCTATCCCCAAGTATGCATGTATATTAAATCCTCATGTTTCATGTAATTATAAAAATGCATGATGTCTAGAAAAAGTACACGGTGTGTAGAGACACACGACACCCTATCCATGTTTCCTGGTCGTGTCTGTGTACTTGGTCTACCTGTCTACCAACCCATGTACAAGTGGTCATGTCTGTGTCCAACTACATGGTGTTCCACTAGTCATGTACCCTCTAAGGTATACACCAATCCATTATGAATGGTTCACATGGTGTGTGATGATTAACTCCATATGAAACCCTAGAGTCGTAGCCAAGGGGACCACATGGCATGTAAAGCCGCATTAAATTCTATGTGATGCAAGATTTTTCAGATCCACTATCTTTTCCACTACATTATCCACCTCTTCACTAAATCCACAATCCTTGATATATTTTAAAGATCAACAGTCATCCAAGGCCTTATTCATCGAAGATCGGGATTCTGAGCTCCGAATTTGTTTGGGAATCATCCACTTGCACCATCTATAGCTACATTGTGTGTCACTTGGGAAAAATTAAGATCGTATGATTTGGTTCCATCCATCATTTTCGTCAATTCTAAAACCAAAACCACTATCACGTGTCGTACCCATGGTTTTGATCTGTTCCGCCAAATAACGGTCGTGCACAATCGGAAACCGAGTATTGGTTGAACCATTGGCCAAAATAAATACCACTAATTATCAAATGAAGAAATATAGGAGAAATATATAAGCCAAAAAATGTGAAGAACTAACCTCATCCATTGTTCATTTGGCATATATTTGTTGTTGTAGAATAAGACAAATGAAGAGGGATAGATCAAAACAAACAAATAAACAATTCTATAAATTTAATTCTACCGATGATGAACATAGAAATTTTGTTCATGGAATTGATCTATATTCATTCAATATTAAGAAATACGATATAAATCACACACAAAAACTTTCTACCTAGAGTTTGGATCAATCGTTGATGAAGAATGGTTGTGTTTCCATCATTGATGAGATCCAAAAACTCCGTTTGAGTAATGATACACAAATTGATCTTGACATGTCATCATTCACAAATAACTCTCTCTTCCAGTAGTATCTAGGTCTCCCAGTTTTAGTGTCCAATCCTGGTTAAAAATCTAAAACTACATACTTATAGGATAAAAAATTGTTGTTTCAAAATAAACAAAAACATATTTATTTATTTATTTTATTTATTTACTCTTGGGAAGAATTTTTCAAAAACAACCCATGACTACAATGATTATTCCATTACTAGGGTAAAACTTGCATTATAAACTCAAATTTTTCCTTATATTTCTAATCTAGGCCCCTGTTCGGAATTTATTTCACTTTTCAGGAAAACTGTGCATGCATGCTCTTTAATATATTTAATATATTTCAAATATTTATTCCGAGCACACTAAGACATCGAATCACGCACCATCTCAGTGTATCATCTTGAAAATAATCCATATAATATCTAAAAATAATACATGAAAATTAAAATTCATTACATATGAATTTTAAATTACTTAATAAAATATTGTTTATTATAAAATATCTTTTATGTCATTTTTTGAAATATAAGAAATATTATAATATAATATGTGTCTAACTCATGTCATATGGTTCAGAAATGACATGGATTTAGATATAAGGATGATATGGTATTAATAAAATCATAAAATAAAATTTAGAATAGTTGCGATATCATTTTAAACCTTATCATTTGGTTTAACCACTTCATTGACCAATTTTAACCATACCCATGGTAATGATTTTTTCAATATTAAAGGGTTATAATTTTTCTTATAAGTTAAAAATTGGATCATAAATGTCCAAGTTATAAAATTTATACCATTTATAATCTTAATTGTCCTATTTAAATATTTTTAAATTTTTAAATTATTTAATAAAATACTATTTAACATAAAATATCATTAATTTCATTTTTGGAACTATTCATTTAGTTTGAATTTAAAGATAAGAATATAGAAATTGATTTTGAATATAAACCTTTCAAACATACTTTATATGTTATATTTATTTATAAAGTTTTTGGGAAACTATTAATCACCCAAAAAATATTACTTTCAGAGTTTTTAAAATCATTTACTTGAATTTTCTATTGCTTTCACAAGCAATGAGTCAACGTTGCATAAGTATTTAAGGTAATTATTCTATCAGTACAAATTAAAAATAAATTACTATAATAAAAATAAATTAATTAAGTCTAAGATAAACCTTTATATTTTTTTAATATGTATATTTAATCATATCTATGTCATGGAAACTTATTTAATATAATATTTTGACTTTTCTAACCTTACGGAAGCATTTCAAAAGAATTTGGATAAGTCACTTGTTATATAACTCCAAATATAAAATATATCTATAAAATTCATAAATTATACTTAATATTTATTAACCAAGTTTTTTAAAAACTTCTCTTTTCTAAAATATTATCCTTAGGGAACCAGATTTGACTTTTTGGGTGTTGTTTAAGCACTGCATCAGCACGGAAAATGATTTTCATATTTATCATGAAATAAATTATAATTTATATATTTTGAATTATTTTTGTATTATATTTAAATTATATTATAATAAATTATTTTTTCAAAAAAAATAATAAATTTTAATATCATATTTATGTCTTGGTGATGTTATAAAAGATATTGTATTTCATGAAAACTATGTTTTTTTTCTATTCTTAAAAAATTAAACTTCTTCAGAAAAATATCAAGAATTCATACTAGGGTAAATTTTACTTGTTGAATAAAAAAATAAATTCCATTTCATTAAATTAAATTCCTATAATATATAAAAAATAATTTTAATATAAATGGATAAAATCTAACAAAAAATAGTTTTTAGAAAAATGCTTTTTTAAGCTCAAAAATGATCTTATACCAAAAATCTAGTATAAAGTTGATTCATATGTAATTAATTATATTATTTATAAATAAAAATTTATTAACTTAATTTAATATAAAATTAAAATAATAATGGTTCTTTTTAATGAAATAAATGGCAGTTTTACAAAAATAGATAGTTTTCACTATTTACTAAAAAATCAACTTTTTCAAGAAAAATCCCAAATTTTCACCCTTAAATAATTTTAATATTTTTATTTAAAAAAATA
Source organism: Viscum album (assembly GCA_963277665.1). Classification (NCBI taxonomy): domain Eukaryota; kingdom Viridiplantae; phylum Streptophyta; class Magnoliopsida; order Santalales; family Viscaceae; genus Viscum; species Viscum album. The sequence goes on from OY728160.1 coordinate 855,432,935, forward strand.
AATGATTTTTATCATATAAAATTTCCAAAATTTCCAAAAATTAATTGTAATATTTACTCATAAAAAGTAAGGAAAATCATTTTTAAAGAAAAAATATTTTTGAAGCATAAAATGACTTTACTAAAAAATGGAGTGCTTATTTCTTAATAATTAATAATTAAATTTTTATTTAGTAGGAAAATATATATACTTAATAATGTATTTAATACTATTTGTACCTTCTAATTTAATGGCTGGGTTATAACTATAGAATTTAAATAATAATATTTCCTAGTTCATTTAAGAATGGTGTTGCATGTTGTATACTCTTTAAAACATAGTGTTATTTTAAAATCATGGGATATTATAAATGAACCCATTGAGGAGGAATATATGTTGAAAAATATATATATTAATTAACATTATGTAATTTAATCTCTTTTTCAAACAGGTTTTTCACCTATGTCATCAACCAATATGTTTGATACATCTTTCTTTGACTATCTGAAATGAACTCTTAAATACATAATGCCCCAGAATTTAATTTGAAAGTTTCATTTCAATAAAATGGCCAAGAAATCAACTGCTATAAATATATAATGGATAAATACTTCCTCTTTTTATTCATTAATAACATATCATTCATAACACGCCCAAATTTTCCACAACCATATGTCATCGTGGTTTATAGTAATACATAAAATTGTGTGAGTCATAAATTTCTTTAATAAAAATATTAAATTAAAAGTATAATTACACATGCTCACAAAAAAGGATTATTAAATGACATGTAAAAATGTGGATTTTCTATAGGTGGGTATATTCTCATAATCTCACATCTTAGAGATTTCCAAGTGCGAACTTAATGAGATGAATCTCATATACTTATGAGTACTCATACCTAATAGTAAACTTACAATGTGTCCTATAATATAATTTTATTTAATCATAGAAAAAGGTTTAATAAAATCAAGAAAAACATTTTAAGGTTATTATCATATCGAGGAATTGCTATAACCTTTTCAATATGAAAATTACTCTAGGAAATTATTACATTAAATTCACACAGAACTGTGAATGATTTGTAATAATAGATTTTAATTAATATTCACTTCTTTGAATATAAATGTAATGTAAATTAAAAATAGTTTCCTCTAGGACACCAACTCTAATAGACTTTTTCTTGGACTGGAGAAAACTTATAATGACTTTTAGTCTCCTAACTCTCATATAATGATCCTATTTCTTATAAGTTAAGGATTTAGTTAAGGGGTTTGTCAAATTTTATTCAATAGAAACTCTACTCAAAGTAAAATCACCCCTCTAACAAAATCCATTAAGATATTATATTAACAAATTATGTTCTCCATCTACTTATGTGACCTTGGATTCTTTTCAAGATCCACTGCTTCAGTATTATCACAATCAAGTGTGATGGGGTTTTTACTACTTGGTACTATTTCAATATCTTAGACAATGTTATGAATCTAATATACTTATTTAGTTTCATAAAAATATAAAATATACTCAAATTATAATGTATAATCATAAACCGTAGATTTCTTTGACCACTTCCAACTCACAACACCACCATTGAGAGTGAAGATGTTTCCCAGCTATGATTTTAGATAATCTTGATCTTTTTAAAAACTAGCATCTACATATACCTAGATGAATAGCTCCTCGTCTCCTCCATAGACCAGAAACATATCCTTAGTAAGACTAAAATACTTAAGGATAGTCTTGATTTCCATCCAAGAGTGACAACCTCGGTCAACTTGATATCTTCCTACCACACTTAAGGTGTAGATAGTATCTAGACTGGTATATAACATAGCATACATGACTGAATCAATCACTGATGTGTATAGAGTCATTATCATACTCTATATTTACTTATGTTTTTTAGGACACAAATTCTTTGAAATATTAGTTACATGTGACACTGGAAACAATCCCCTCTTGGATTGTATCATACTAAATCTCTTCAGTATCTTGTCAATGTATGTACTTTGACTTAGTCCAAGTTGCCTCTTGGATATATCACGATGGATATTGATCCCATGAATATATTTTTTTCTCCTAAATCCTTCCTAGAGAATAAATTATATAACTAGTAATTAATGTACTATAAGACTAGAATTTCATTTCAAATAAGTGGTATGTCATTAATATAAACTATTATAAAAATGACTACACTCCCACTAAACTGCTTATAGACACAAGGATCACTTTCATTATATATGAAAAAAATACATTATGGATTCATAAAATTTAATTATTAATGAAATTAATTCTTAAATTAATCAATAAATTGATATATATAATTTTCATACCTTATTGGTACCCTTTAGAGTCACAAACCCTTATGGTTGTGTCATATAGACATATTCCTGAAGGTTCTCATTAAGGAAAGTTATTTTAAAATCCATATTTTAAATATAATAGTCATGTTAATAAGTCATAGAAATTATAATTATGATCAATTTTAGTATAAAAACTGGTGAAAAGGGTTTTCATAGCCCATTCCTTGAAATTGTTTAAATCCTTCTGCAACTAGACATGATTTATAGTTACTAACTTTTCCATCCATGCCATGTTTATTTCTGAATACCCATTTAAAAACAATGTTTTTTACCTCCAATGGAGGATACCAATAGGATTAATATCCGCTATAGGATCTATCAAAACTCATACTTGGTTATGGTACATATAATCCATTTCAAAATTCATAGCTTCATTTCAATTTGCAGCTTTTGTGTCACTTCTTCCTTATAGGTTACAAGATCATTGTTATCAACTAATAATGATTCACTATCATTGGTGACTAGAAAACCATATCTTTATGGTTATCTAACCTCTCTCATACTCCTAAGTATTACATATTCTCCAAAACTTTCCTTTCTATAGGGATTTATGGAATATATTCATGTTCCAACTCTTATGTATCTTGAGCCTAGACTTCATCAAAGTTTTTCACACTCTCAATATCACTTTTAGAGATATGAACCATTTTAAAAAATGTGGGATGTTTTTTAATCAAAAATTTCTTATTTGCGGGTTTATATAGGTAATATTCTCTTTTTCCTTAGGGTATCCAATGAAGATACACTTATTTACTCAGGGTGAAATTTTTATATAGAAATAACAATAAAAAATGCTTCAAACCCCCACACTCATAAATTTGAAAATGAGGGGGTTTTTTACACACCAAATTTCATATGGAATACTACTTATTGATTTAGTTTTCACTTGGTTTAGTATGTGTTCCACTATCTATAATGTGTATCCACAAAAGGATAATGGAATACTTTCATGACTAATCATTGATCTCACCATGTATAACAGGGTGTAGTTCCTCCTTTAGCTTACACCATTCCATTGTAGTGTATAAGGAGGAGTTAGATGTGATATAATCCCAAACTTCTATAAATAATAATTTAAGTCATAATAAAGATATTCTCCACCATGGTCTGAGTAGAGTTTATTAATATTTTTACAAAGATATTTCTCAAATTAATTCTTATATTCCTTAAATATTTTAAAGTAATCTGACATATACCTCATTAAGTAGACATATTCATCTTTACTAAAATCATAATTAAATATTATAAAGTATGAGTACCCACCCCTGGATTCAACTAGAATAGTTCACACACATTGGTATGAACAAACTCAATAATCTCTATATCCCTTTCACCATTTTCATTGAAAGTGGTTTTGGCCATTTTTTTTTTATAAAAATGTGTGACATACACCTAGTGATTTTAGATCAAATTAATCCAAATATCCATATTGGTGTAATATGGTTAAACTATTTTCATTTTCAAGACCTAGTTAGTAATTCTATAGTTAGGTGTGGTATGATTCATGTTAAATACTTCCATTATCAATTTTTACTACTTTGTTTATGTAATTCAACACATAATGATTGTTATTTAAATATGCCTTACCATAACATATTCCTTATTTGTCAAAGGAGAATCATTTATTCCCAAATTTGAAAAAAAATGCATATGTATCAAGTCTATATATATAAATAGTGTTTTTAGTAACTAAAAAACATAATAAAAATCTTTTAGAACCAAGATAATTCTAGTCATAAATGTGAGGTGATAATCCCCAACAGCCACAGTAGTAATTCTAGATCTATTGGCTACTCGTAGATCTACCTCACCTCAAGAAATATTTCATAATCTAATTGGTTCATGTATTTGGATACATTTTTTGAACACCACATGTAATATTTGATACCCAATTTATATAAATGGATTGATCACACTCAATAAAAATGGATCTGAATCTTCCCCTTGCTTCTTTATCTAGGTGTATTTTATCTTCCAATAGACCTTCTGGCCATATATAAAACAAACAGTGTTTTATTTCCTTGTTTTTTCCTTGATCCTCATCTTCTTGTAAGGGCATTGATAAGATGATTTATACCAGAAGTTGGTCTTAGAGCTTTTCACCTGGATTTTCCTTTTATTCACCATAAGGACAGAAGGATTTTTGTTCTTTATATCCTTATCAACTTGGAGATGTAGAGAGAAAATATCTAGGAGAAAATTATCTATATTTTTCATATTTAAGTTTACAAAAAAAATTGGATAATATATTATCGAGTGATAAAATAATGAGATCACTATCCAGTTCTTTGGGAAGCTTAAACCCTAGAACCTCTAGGAACTCAATATAGCCAATGAGTTTGACTACATGAGGCCCAGCTAGTGCACCTTCTCTAGGTTTTCTTATGAAGAGTGCATTGGATATATAAAAACATACATATCTTTATCTCTCCTTATAAAGCTCAAAAATATCAAGGAGTGTGATATAGGTATCCATGTTCTAATGTGATGTTATGAGTTCACTAGACATAGATGAAATCATCAAACTCTGAACATCTAGCACATCATTCAATTATTTTTTTGTAGACATCAAACTCCTCATCACTCGCCTATTTAATAGGTTTATCAGGGATTGAGGATTATAGAATGTAAGACTTTAATCCATGATGAAACACTACTTATAGGCATCTAAATCATTATTGGAAGTTCTTACAAGTTATAAGATGATCTTTCTCTAGAATTGATCAAGGTATAATGTGTTTGTATAACTTTTCATTATTATATAATAAAAATATAGCAGGTTATTAATACATCACTTTATTTAAAATTATATGATACATTATATTTTCAATTTTATTAAGTCCCCTGTTATTTTATCAAGTCTCAATGGGCATCACCATTGAACTCAGAATTTCCCATAAATTCAAACATTAAAGTGTCAAGGATTCAAATTTCATTTCATATAATCCATACAAAGGCCATTAAAATTATAATATGGTTCTTAGGTAGGCGGTCTTTCCAAGTTTGGGCTTGCAACTCTTTGTCCCATTGAGTGGACTCCCTAATCTAGAAATCCTAACTCATATTTCCTCAACACTTACCTCAAAAAATTTTATGGAACAGAAAAATTATATTAAATCCAATAAAATTTTGGTTAATTAAAACCACCATCATTTTTATATTTCTTTATAATTTAAAGTGCCCCCGAAAAAGGAATTAACTAACACTTTAACTATGGTTACATCTTATTTTAGATAATGGAAGGCGTAATGACTTAATATTAAATTAAGGTATTTTTTTATGATGCGTAAATTTTATTATTTTATCTTTTACATGTCTTATTAATATAAAGTATATTTTACTTTAGTGGTTAACCATGTAATAATAAAATAATTTTAAAAAATAATTTTATTTTATTTCCATATTTTCATATAAATTTATTTATTTATGTGATCATGATCTTGAATCCATAAAATAAATCATGCAACATACCGAAATAAAATAAATAAAATATGTTATGATCATGAGATTTAACTATTGGTTTGTTAATATAGTGGGCAATAAACAAACCATTGACACTAAGGGGAAACTCCTTCAGGTAGTCTGGGATTGAGTTTACAGCAATCCTCCTTTTTCATGTGTATCTCCTTGGTTTGGTTTTTCCTTGGTTCTATATTTAACCAAATCCATACGCATGGAAGATCCATCCTTTTAATGATTTTACTTTACTCATAGGTGAAGAGAATCAGGAATTGGGGTTTATATAAAAGAAATAATGGACACGTAAACCCAAACATAATATGGATAGAGGGATGACTCGCAGGCCACTAAATAAATTTAATAAAATGATTTAAAATACCCATGAAATAATTAAATTAAAATAAACCATACAAATATATAGGTGATTCTAATATCATGATCATCCACTAGTTTAATGAAAATTCATTTAAAATAATTAACTATCATTCATTTCGATTCATTCTTTTATTAAGATAAATATTCATGAATTAATCCAATTAATTATGTGATTAATTGATTAATTTAATTTATGTTAATATTCATATAATCTATCCTAGATCTACTTATCTACTATGATTTTAAATATATTTAATATAAAATTTGATAAAATAAGTACACAACTTGTACTTGGAAGCAGCTTGGAAAGTATCAATTCAAACTACTTGACTTGTATAGAGATCGCATATAGTCTACTCATGTGGAATTTAGCATATAAGTTTTATCACATAATTATATAGCATGTATGAGTCAATTAAAAGACACATGGAACACATGTTAATTAACAATACATGTAATTATTTTAATGTTCTCAATGTAGTCAATGTATTATGATTATACATGGTATGTGGTTAAGAAATTAAGTATAAATTTATTAAGTATCTAATATATATATACATATAACCTATCGCATGGAATATATGAGTTAATAAATGAAACAATAAACACATGATGTTGAGGTTTAAAGGATTAATAAATTAAATTTAAACTTTTATGTAAATAGGTTGGGTACATGATGTGTACATCCTGCAATATGCCATGTATCATTCTCATTGTATGTCTATGATACACACCAAGGGACTCATCATGTATTACTACACATACAAGATTGGTACATGGTGTGTACGAATGGTAAACATCATGTAACTTCCTTTTTAAATGGTTTTCAGTCCCTATGCATCGTGTAATTATTAATCAACATGTATTTGACTATGTGTTTCCCATGATGAAAACTTGTGAACTACATGGCATGAAACTTAGTTACACAGAATGTAGTCTCACATGTCATGTTCCATATTATCTTGGTCAATACATGGATCATTTAATGCATGGATTGTTCTTCATTACACGACATAGTGAATTAATTCACATTAAATCCTAGTGTAATGAACTAGGATACAAGACATGTACACTAGCTATACACCGTGTAATCTTGTATTATCCTTCCAAACTTCACAAAACCTAAGAATGGCTTCTTAAGATGTTCTTCATTAAAATTTAATCAGGTCTATATTAAATGAGTGAGAAATTAAGGGACTTGGAATATATCTTGATGATTGGATTAAATAATGAATTGTGTGAAATGAAAAAATAACTTTAAATGTGCATAACAATCAATAATAAATAAATAATTATAAATTTAATGTGGTCACTATGACAATACTTGATTGTTTTGGAATTTTTGTAAGTTCCTATTATGCCTATGGATAATAATAAAAAATTGGATTCAACAGATCATTCAAAATTTATGTGATTTGAATGTCATGACCAATGAAATTTATCCAAAGAATATTGAAAAATATTTTTTTTTGAACCAAGATAGAGGATCTTTAACATTAATTTATAATTAATTAAATACAAAAGAAGATTACCTTGGTATTGAGATCTTTATTCTTTGATTATTTTGATCATTCTAACCTGATTGGAATATAGTTATTACACAGTAAGGACCCAAAGAAGAGACCCTCTAGCGGTGATCCACACATGCTCCTTTGATCTCTAAACAACACTGATGAACCATCGAGTGCTAGTGTGGCCGATTAATTATCTTGCATTATTTTTCTTGAACAAATCATGTTCCTTCAATCTTGAAGAAATTTCTCTTATTATTCTCGACCATGTGAGGAAGATAAGAGGAGGGAGATCTTGAGAGGTACTTAGTGTGCATAACATTTAACCTTTCTCTAATTGACATAGCAGTCTATTTATAAACATGGGGTTAGGGTTTAATATTCAATTAATTGAACAAACTCTCTTAATAATATATTAAAGCTAAAAGGAACCTCATTCCATGTAATAAAATAATATTATTATTTTATTGTGTGTCATGTGCTAACCCTCACACTAATAAATATTTATTTTTCAATCTGGTAAATAAATATTCATCACCAGGAAAAATCTGGTCTACTTCCCCTCCTCCATATCTATTGAATTATTTGAATAAATATTTAAATAAATACTATTGATTAAGTAAATAAATACATATTCTATTCATAGTATATATAATAAATATTTATTTAATATTTATGTAACTAAATAAAATATGAATTTAATATATAAATAATTATTTATTATGGTGTAAATAATAAGAGATAAATAAACATTATATATTATTATAATTAAACAATTACCTTATAAATAAATATTGATTTAATATTTTCAATATTTTAATAGACATTTAATATATATTACTTCTTGGTATAGAGAATAATATTTATTTATATTGTTAAATAAAATAACATTTAACTGAGATCAAAGGAAACACTTTATGTGTGACCCTCTAGGCCTCTTCCTCAGTGGCATCAGGTGGTCTTTCCTAAAGTCCAAGATTAATATCTAGTAACAGGTTAAAGAACCCATAGAGGAATAAGATATTTCACAACAAGAAAAACACATACAAATGATCACTCTATAATATAATCCCTTTATCATGATATCTCATCAAGCAAGTTGCACACCCACATTAGCAACCAACATGCTTGATGCATCTTTATGTGATTATCTAAAATTAGCTCTTCAATACACCATGGACAAGGAATTTAATGTGATGGTTCTATTTCAATCAAAGGGACAAGACATCAACTTCCATAAATATGGAAGTTTAAAATCTTTCCTTGACTTATTCATTAATAACATATCATTTATGATTCACCCAACATACTCGACTTCTCTATGATCATATGTCATCATGGTTTATGAAAATACATCAAAGTGTATGAGTTATAACATGAATTAATAATAATCATAAAGTCTAAGGATAATTACACATTCTCACGAAAAATAATATCTAATGACACATAAAAATATAGATTTCTTACAGGTGGGTCTATTATCATAATCTCTCATCTTAGAGATTACTAAGTGTGAACTTCATGAGATGAAGCCTCATCTACTTGCATGTACTTACACCAGACAGTCAATATACTATATGACCTATCATATAATTTCATCGAATCATACAACAAGGTTTAAGAATGTCGTCATGGAATTTCAAGGTTCGCATTATAATGGGGAAATATTATACCCTTTTTAATGTGATATATACTTTGGGACATTATTACATTAAATTAATGCATAACTATGAATGATATATAATAATATGTTTTAATTAATATTCAATTCTTTGAATATACATGAAATCTAAAGTACAAATAGTTGGTTCAAGGACACCAACTCCAACAATGAACACTACTAGGGGTCCTTAGATCATAATAAGTCACTTGGTCATAACTTCTCCCATGGAATATTTCATTGTCCTTGGTATATTCATAGACATAGCACAACCTCATCGGCATCAAGGGGTAAGTCCTACAGGCAACATCCAAAGAGATAGTTCATGGGCTATTTCCCACCTCAAGTCATCACACATATCCCAAAGGTTATAAGGCATAACACTGAACCAAATTTTCATAAAAAGTCCAAATAATACCAATAAACCACCCTTTAAGAAGAGGAGGTATCCAAGGGTCCTGATACTAAGGTCCTCTAAGGCCTACTAGGGTCTCCCCACTCAAGTCATCCCACACCACCTCTTAGCGGTGTCCAGGGGTCCCTAGAAAAGGACCTCTAAGTCATAACCATTTCATTTTTAACTGAGTAACATCCCTTAAAGGGTACAAGCATCAAAGGAAAGCTAATTAAATTATATTCTTAACCATCGGTAGTTAATACCAACACACTATTACACCAATTCCCATGTGTCCTTGGTACCCAATTCAATTCATCTAAGAAATGAAATTTAAATTAAATAATAAATTTAAATTAATTTATTTATTTAATTAATAAAAATGGTTCAACTCCCTTATTGGTGTGATGACACATTCCATTCATAATAATCAACATGCATTAAAATATAGGGTTAGTACCAAGGACCACCTACCTCATTTGGAGATTTTAATTTTACAAACCATAGGCTAGAAGCTATGTAAAGTCCAATCCAAGCTTACCCAAGCCTGTCCAAACTCATCCATGATCAACAAAACTCATATCAATGGATTGAGCTCCTAAATCAAGTTAAATGGTCTAAATAAAACATCCATAACAATTATACTTTATTAACCAATTTAATTTAAAATATAAATAATTGTTGTTTCACTCATCAGTTCCCCTGTCACATTAGGCTATTACCCGCAACCCACAGAAGGTCTAAAATGGAATCCTAGTAGAATCCCATGTGGAATCCCAAACCATCTAAATTGATCTCATAATAATTTTAATTTAATTGTTAAATAAAACCTTAAGAAAAAATACAATAGTGACGTACCTTCACTAAAATGGTGAATGATGGCACGCGAATGTTGTCTTGGTACCTCCCTTTTCTAGGCATAACAAAATCCCCAACTAAAATGTCCAATTACATGATGTTTCAGTGTAATCAGAATCAAACCCTACTTCATGAGGAGAATAAATGAGAATATGAGGAAGGATAAGAATAAGGGAGATAACTCGAGAAAGATACTCATCTTGAATCACTAAAAATCATCATCCAAGGGAACCATAAACCAAGAAAAATCAAAGAGGAATAGGGATGGTCAGCCTCCTTCCCATTTTCAGTAGCCAAAGGGGGGGTTGTCCCTTAAAACTAAAGGGGGTATAATTGTAATCCGTACACCTACCAACTCACAGGTGGCTACAAGCTGCTAGATCCCAACGGCCCAGCCATCCCAAGATAGCTCTATCACCCTTCTAAACCTTCCTAATACCACTTGAGCCCCTTTACTCATCTAAAATCATTATTTTAAGAGGTCCCAACCTTTTTAATAACTTTATAAACACCGGTTAAAGTTAATCCCCTTCACCAAATGAGAAATTCAAAATCCCTCTTAATTTCAAGACTTATTCATACACATTGGGTATTACAATCTCCCCACCATAGAACTTATTTCCCCCAAGAAACCTCATTGAGAATTATATAATCAATAACTACCTACTCAGGAAAATAATTCAAATCCAAAAAATCATGTTTTATCATTAAACAATCAATGCACCTCTAAATCATGACTCCAACATAAGGCTATCAACCACTGAAACGCAATCCATCACTCTAATTAATTACTGAAACACTAATATGATTCCCCATGACATCCATCCATCCCAAGATACCAATGTTTCATCATCCAACTGATCATCAGGCCTATTTTTCTCTCTACCATAGTAACTAGATAAAAGAGGCTAATCTTGAGCTATGATACCCTCCACAGTTGTAATTACCTATAAAAACATGATTATAGTGGTCCAATGGCCTACTCAGAATGGTTCCTGACACCCACACCTTAACACACATGAGAGTGCTTATCAAACACTAATAATAACTCTCACTTCCCATTTCCAAGCCAAAGTATATGTTCCTCCACAATCCAAGAATAATATGAACATGTTAGCTCCTCCTCAAAAATCCTAGACCAACTAATGAAATTTACCTATCATATCCAACCAATGTACCTAGTCTAGGTTCTGTCCCACCACATCTAATTATATAAAAATTTACTGGTCGCACCTCCTCTATCCAACTTGTCTCAAAGCTGTTATACTTCATCCACTAGTGTGCTTCACAAATTACCAAATCATAATTCCTTTATACCCAGAGGCATCTATTTATCTTTTGAATACTCCCATTGATGTCTATACCGGACTTTTAGTAAAATCCCATGGTTTAATCCTCAATATTCCAAAACAAGTAGTCATGCTCTTACATACCATGAGCACCAACATACCTCCAACTCAACCACACTTGGTTCACATCAATTTACCCCAAGACTAAAGACAATTATCGAACTCCACCCAATATCATATATAAATTTATACCTAGAATTCACTAAATAATTTAGATGTATTCAGATCCATTTATTCACCGGTATTAAAACTTTAAAATGATCGTCTAATGACCAGTCTCATGAACCCACAATCCTTCTAACCCAAGGCTCATTGCACCAATAACTTATATCATGCTACACACCACAATAATGTATTTATCATTGTACCAATTAATCAAATTCCCAATATACATATCCCATGCTCTAGATTTCATTGAACATAATGGTCAAATATGGTTGAGCTCGATCATAATCGATCGTTATCAAAAAAACACCAAATTATCACACGTTCCCAACTCAAAGAAAATTCATCCATAGAAACTACCAAAATCAAATTCATAATGAGGTTAATACCTTCAATCATAAACTGTTCACTCCCCACCATATCACTTTGCCTATATTGCTCAATGATCCCAATCTCATTATGATATTTTATAAACATAAGCATGTCACTTCTCATGTTCCATGCTCACCGTCCTATCAATACCTAACCAGGATCAAACCATATTAAGAGTACCACCATACTCAATCCATTTTTGATGTCTCCTTTACCACCAAGGGAATCCCCCCCTTCTTGTTAACTCTCAAACCACTATGCATGTGACATTCCATTAATACCATTGGCCCTCTCCCCCCCACATATCCTCCCATTTTTTTCCAATTTAAGCAGCATTGTGTGTAACCAACATGCAAACTACACCAATATCATTTAAAAATGAACGGGTGTAAGCTCTCATACCACTCGATCGTTAAAATATAACTTATGAACTCATGAATCACACATCATTGATCTAGGTTGACCATGATATAGGGAATGTAAGTCTCATCTAGAATACAAATCATGCTCACACATAGGTCAATCTCATCCAACTAGAGTTCCCTTGGTAAACCTCTTCAAAATCATACTAGCTTCTATTTAAGGCTTGACCACATTATTATCCACTATATAGCATTGTTTCAGATCATGATCATCCATTGGAACTCTCACCATGCTTCTCAATTATATCCAAATTCAATATGGTCAAGCACCTGAATGTCCCTACCCTCTAAATCTAGTCCCAACACCATGACACTCTAAATTCCTCACATCCTAAGGTCCTATAACCTGAATTTTTATTCTCATAAAACCCTATTTTTGATGCTTTCTATTGAGGTCACGCATCATCCATGGTTTTTTCCTATATTCCCTCTTTCCAAAGGTGGGAGACATCCACCACCATGGTTGGTGATGTCAACTCCTTTACTGAAATGTAATGATGGGATGTCAGTTCCTACTTCCATATATTCCTCCTTGGAGCTCATCTCCTAGTCTGGATCTACCTCATAAATTTGATTCATGTTTGTGAAACTTGTTCATAGTTCCATCTTGAGGTGGATTTTGGTTAATTATGTTGCTTCTGTCTTGATAAGGTAGTAACCTCTATTTAGAACAGATAGTAACATTGGACATGTCTGAGAATCAATGGACATTGGTCTTGTTGGGCATCTATAAATTCTTCCCTTATTAGAGGGAATCTCATGTGTGAGGCATCTCAAGCATGGAACCCAAGGCATCCCACATCGACCATGGGTTTATTAATGTAAAGGGAATAAGTAATATGATTATTTTTACTAAAGGCATCCCATGTTTATTATAAGGGGTATAGATTTAATGTGAGTCACAGGTTTTATCATCTATTGGGAACATATGGGCCATAGGTTTAACATCTTTTGGGGATAGGTGGGTGGTTAAGTGTGTCCCCATAGGGGAGTATTTCACACTTGATATTTTGTTGAGTGTTCCCCAAGGGGAAATATTTCATACTTGGTATTTGGTTAAGTGTGTGCATAGGGGGATTTTACACTTGGGGTTTAGGTTAATTATGTCCCTAGGGGGGAGATTTCACTCATGGGATTTGGTAAATTGTGTCCCCAAGGGAGGAGATTTCACTCTTTTGGTTTTGTTAAGTGTGTCCCAAGTGGGGAAGATTTCACACTTTGGATTTGATTGTGGTGAGAAAAATTGTGCCCCCATGTGGGGAGATGATCACACTTAGGGATTTGATGGTGATGTTGGGGTGTAAAGATTGAATCTTTGGTAGGTACCCCATATGTGTTGGTATGTCAAGATTAAAATGCATGGAGGTGTCCTATATACCCTATTGGGAAACAGGGATAAAAATCCATGTAGTTTGATGCCTCAATTTAAGTTCATGTGACATGACGAGTCTAAGTATCTTAATACCATCTGTTAAGGACACATGTGTTGTGTAAATAGCTTAAGTGAGGGATAGTGTAGGGATTATTCATGGAATCTACTCCAGGTATTGAGGTTTCATACTATGTGTGGAGTGAAGTGGCGTCTCATGATCATTATACAAGAGGAATCCTATGTTTTTTACATAAGGTATGATGTGTCAGATCATCCCATGTCATTCATACATGAGGAATACTATATTTATTTCATAGGGTAAGGCTATAGAATTATTTCATGTGTTGAGGACATTATTGTGTATTCTAATAACATATTACTAGGATGTGTGGCTGGGAAATCTGATGTCATGCATCTCAGATGTTATCGGGACTTACATATTGGGAGACAACTCCCTAGTGGGGGAGGAAGGTTTGATAAAAATTCCTCTCTATCAGGAAGGTTTGGAATTTTCCTATGACAATTCCACCTTTGAGACTTATGTGAATACTATTCATGCACCTCTAGGTGGGTCATGGCGTAAACACTATTATGGAGGAGTAGAAATCAGGGGTCCCAATATTAGGGCATCTATAATTAGGATTAAGAGGAATTAGGGTGCCTATGCTTAGGAGAAAAAAGGTAAGGTAATAGTCTATTCTATGCTTGAGACATGAAGGTCATACATAAGGGTTGGTGAAATTAGTCTCATAGGAATTTGGGGTACGGATGAAATATTTATATATTGGTACAGGGGAACTAGGAACTCAACTTTCACAAAAGGGTTTTGGATGAAAGGAGGCTCTATAGAGGCCTATAAGATGGGTTTCATAAAGGTTGGGGTTTTGTAAAAGTTTAGGGCTTCTAAAATGATAGGGGTCTCATGAAAGTTTATGTTTCACAAAACATGGTGGCCCTACCTCAAAGTAAATTTTTTCTTTCCATGGGGTTGGTTTCATGAAGGATAATTATCTCCTAAAACCCCAAGATCCACAAAGGAATCTATTCTTATTTTTAAGTCCAAGGACCTATGAAAAAGGCATCTCCATCATGGATTAAGGTTCTCAAAAACCAATAGGAGGTAGTTTCATGAAAAATGTCTACCTTGGGAAATCCATCTCCTCTTTGGATTTCAAAGTTTAGAGTTTTGTGAATTCAAATATTTGTATATAATTCCAAGGGTTGAGTAATCCGAAAATTCATAAATGGGAGGTATTTATAGTCTTAGTAGAGGCAGCGACATTGATTTTGTGAAATATAGGGCCTTCATTAAAGATTATGACCTTTAATATATAAGGGGTATTCCATGAATGGACATACATTGTGCAAAGGTTTTTTCATCAACCACCACATGGAATAGGGACCTCAATAAATAGAAGATATGTTGTGAATATTTTACCACCTCTACATAATCACAAATGGTCCACCTTCATGAGGAGGCATTTGTGCATGAAGTTTTTTACATTCGCAAACACATCCCCCTTAGGTGGATTTGGTAGCTATTTGGTCCAGGTTTTCTTTGAATCGGTCATTTATTCATATACCTCTTATATAAAACATGTATTTCAACATCAAAAAATCCCACCCCCCCCCCCTCGAAATTGGATCCAAATAGGGAGAGGAGGATTGGATTCTGAGGGAAAACCACTGAACACTTCTAATTGTAAGGCTCTATTTGTAGAACTCGATCTGACTTTGTGTTCATCCATAGTTCTAATTGAGATAAACCTAATTATTGGTTTAGGAGTATTTTGGGGTATTACCAATGTCATAGGGATTTTTGGAGGTCATTTCATGAAGGACCACACATCTCTCATCAGTCACACCTTGTATAAACACATGAAAATTGTCAATGGAAAGGAATTTGAGGAAGATCCCCCCCCCCCCCTCCAACCTCAATATGATTGAATTCTTAAGGTAGGTTTTATAAACCATATCTAGGGATATACCGTGGAATAGGACCTACACCAGGGTAGAAACTTTATGGAAAAGTGGCCCTGGGCATACTGGGTATGTCAGTTCTGTCATGAATTTGAGGTGGAGCTGAAGTGGGTTGGTATTTATGAGGAAACATGGTCCTCACATTTTAATGTTTATCATTACTAGGAAATCATGCCAGATATATTGAGAATGTTTTCATCGAGGACTAATACATTTCATCTACATCATGGGGAGGTCGGTATCGGTTTATGGGACCTATGACGCATTATAGGAATCCCTATCTAATATGAGATGTATGATGAGTTTCACCCATATGAGGAGGTCTGGGATGACCAGGATCTGATTTCAGTGATCAAGAAGGTTTTTTTATTCTTTTTAAATAGGGAGAGTGAGAAAAAACTAGGGATGAAGGATAACCCTTTCAAATAATAGTTTTTCTCTTTACTAAATGAGTTTGTGATCAAGTTGTCTGAGAGGCCATGCTAACTCCCAAAGGCATCAATGAAAGGTATGGAGCATTCATACTAGAGGATCTTAGAGGTGAGATAATGGAAACTATAATGATATAGTGTGAATATAAAGTCCCCAATTTTTAGGATGGAAGGATTTATTTTCATGTTGATATATGAGTGGATTCTCTTAGTTCAGGATGCTCACATGGGGTTGTGGCCAAGCACCCTCATCATGGCATCAATGTTGGTGATGGGGAAGTGCATAAACTTAGCAGTCTTTGTGCTAGAAAATTTATACAAGGTTTTACTCCACATAAATCAACATAATACCCCCTTTCATGTGTGAAGGACCTTCCATTTCATGTATGTTTGTGTTTCTACACACATGGAGGGATATGAATATCTAAACCCAATATACCCTCCCTATATGAATGTATGACCATCAATCCTCAACATTGTTGGGAGTTGGCCTCTTGACTTGGGTTTAGGTGATGTTTTGTTAAGGATTGTGATGGAAGACCTCTTAATTTTGAATCCATTTCCCCTTCTCAGATGAATGGTGTCTGATGATAGCATGGGGACCATCGATCAGTAATCATGGCCTTTTAAGGTGGGGTATTGGTGACCTAGGTGGACTGTAAGGTGATTTGAGAGACATAAACCCCACACTATTTTGTGTGTAAGTTCTAGTTCCTCCAATGGCTCACTCTAAAGGAGTATATAGAAGTACATGGTGAGTGTCACCCCTTGTTACTTCAGCAGATATGGTGCATGTTTGCACATGAGGATGGGAGGGGGTGAAATGAGTTGTCACCAACTATAGATGCTTATGGGCTCATCCATGAAAATGAACTAATTCAAGAGGGAATATATCCTAAAAACATAATTATAGGACCGGTGAATTAGTCAAATGGGGAAGGTCCCCACAACCATAGGGTTAGGGGAGAGCAGTGGGTAGGGAATGTTTTGGAGGCAGAGTTGGACTAGCTGGTAGAGCAGTGGTTGGAGCTTTTATAATTCCTAGTCCTACACAGGTAGAATATTTGAATAGGGGAGAAGTAACATGCTCAAAAATCCTAGTAAAGTGGCTTCATGGGGAAGGTGGACCCTCTAGAAAATTCCAAGGGTGTGGATCCAGGGTCCCTACTATCTATAAGAGTTGGGAGATCTATAAAAATCATCTCTCTTCATGGGATATGGAAATTTCTCAACTTCTAGGGGATATAAATTACCAGTTTTGGTCATTCAAGGGTGGGTTTTTATGTACCCTACGCCTAGTCAGTGTAATATATGGGAGATCTAGAAGACTTATTCCATTCTCACATCCTCACAAATCATATGACCAATCGAGTGAAGTTGTTTTTTTTCATGCCTTCTCTTCCAGATCTTCTTGTGGACTGATTAGTTGTTGGTGTGGATAAGGGTAAGGGATTGGAGGAGGAGTCTTGGGTAAGTGATGATTATCAGAACTTCCCTGGGGATGGAAATCCTACTATTGATCAGGTAATTCTTTTGATCTTTTGTATCTTAGATACTACAAAACCTTTAAGATTACTACCTAATTCATTTTTCACCTGTATAAGAATTAGAGAGAATTGAGGAAGTGGATGTTCATGTTGAACTTCAAGTGCAGTATGAGGGATCCCCAACCCTTGAGGGGGTTATTATGGGACCTCTCCCTAATGTTGTAGTCACAAGTGACCAACCTTTTTTTGAAGTGTTATCTACAACTAGGTTGATTGATCAACATTCCCAAGAACTATATGGTAACCCTTATTCCATGGTATAGATTATAGGATCTATACTTGAAACTATTATAACCTAATTGTTTTCTCCTAGAAAAATTTAGCACATCCAACCATGGGGAAACTTTTACAACTGGGGTATCAACTACCAGGGGGATGTTGTCACCAGGGGGATTTCCCATAAACCTCTCTAATTTTTTGGTTGGATTGTACAAATCTTGTAAGCCTCCTCCCAATTTTAAATTTATCTTTTTTTTAATCCTATAAGTTATTCTTGGATAAAACCATAATTAAAATGGAAGTTAAAACCATGTTTGTGGCTTAGTCGTTAGTGCTGACATTTGAGGAAGTGGAGACCATAGTTGAGGTAGTGAAGGATGGTGTTATGGTCCATGTAAAGATGGATGAGGATTTTGTGCCTTTAAAGGAAATATTTGATCAGGTTGTGGTTATTGGACCAACTATAAAATTACTGTATTGGGTGGAATCTTGGACCAAATCCATAATAGATGGGGTTGAAATCATGCCACTGACTGAGATGGTTAAGGAGGATATAATGATTGTGACCACCATGGAAGTGTAATTAGTGGTGGATACCGATGATGAGGCATCAAAAAAGGTGGTCTATATCATTCCACTAACATAGGTTTTCAAAGAGTATTTGGTGGTTGATCCTTCCTTGGAAGTGCTGCAAGGGGTTGGGGAAGCTCCCATTGTGGGTGAAGGATCCAGTGAGGATGACTTTCTCCTAGGATTGTGGCTTAGTCCAACTAAGGAATTTCCTATAGATTATCTTACCACTAATGTGTTTGTGGTATTCCCTTAGTATGATCTTGTACTACCTAATGACTTTAAGGATTATATATTGGATGTTGCTAAGGAGAAATGGGTCATCTGACTCAAGGCAAGGAAGAGTGTGTGAAAATTCATCACTCGCACTCCCTTGTATGATCTTCCAAACGGATTGGGATCCCTCCACTATTTATTAGTCAGTCTATGGACCGGTGGGATGGAATATAAAGGCCTCTATGATATTATCTAAAGACTTTCTTATCAAATGGGCACATACTGAGTGGCAGAAGTTTGACGTTTCCTAGAACCAGAAGAAGTTTGAGGGTACCAAGGCACTAAAGTATAGATCATCATAAAATTTAAGACTTAGTTATTGGTGACTAAGGCTAGGGTACCAAAGGCAGCATATCTGGTGGCTGAGTGCCAATCTTGGAAAATATAGGCATGAATCCGCACAAATGAGGTTCAACCTACTACTGAGGAGGAAGTGGATGGGCTGGTTTAGGGTCAAAAAACCCTAGAGGCTACCCGATAGAGGCTAACTGAGCTAGAGAAATCAATCTCTACGACTGAGACTTAGAGACATTATCTCAGTTTGAAATAAAGGATATTCTATGACATGTGGATGTCCCTCCCCAAACTTTTAAAATGGTTTGTTTAAATTTTTTATATGTTTCACTATGTTCCTTTTTGTATATATCAATCATATCAAAGATAAAATCAACAATAAATCCCTAAGATCACATGATTCATGATCATTGTGAGAAATGAGGTACAAATATAATATTTTTCATTTATATGAGAGTTCCCAATAAGGGTTGAACACTTAGAGTATGAATTTTTTATTGACCACTATGAGTTTCCTAACCAAGAAAATTTTGGTTGGAGAATGAGACTCTCTGGATTGATGATTTTCTTTTTCAATGTGTGTTAGTTCACAAAGGGGGTAATGTCAGGGGCATTAAATTTTACCCAAACAAAAGGGGAGTGATGAAGGGCATGAATCGAGATGACCATGATTTTGAACACAAAGGCGGTGGGAGGGAAATAGAGGATGACTACTGACCATGTTCAAAACATAGATTCTACTATCATTACTTCAAGGATGGGGATAGATAGTTGAGGTTCATCCATTTCCAATATTAAAAACATGGGACCTGTCAAAATGTTTTCAGAAGTCTTTAAGTGCATATGCCCAATATAATAGGTGAGTGAGTATGGTTAGGTACCATTACTGTTAGAGGGTCCATTCAGATATGAAAGATAATGGGGATATAAATCCAGGAAGATTCAACTTGTGGGGATGAATTGATGGATTTTTTTAATGGGGATCAACACTCTTGGAATTACGCCATTGTGTTTCTAAACACATCAGGTTGGCGTATCATTCTAAACAAAGTCTAGACTCATCGTCCAAGGGGATAATTGTCTCATATACTAGTTGATAGTCTAGGAACATGAGTGGTGTGATAGGTGACTAGAACCAAATGGAAAAAAAGGTATTCTCATGTGAGGGACTAATATACTTCATAGTTTTATGTCATGTAATGAGGATGGAGGGCCTTCAGTTTAATTTCTTGAAAAAGGACATTGAGCATGAATTTTTGTGTTATATTCTAAGGATAATGTGTTATATAGTTTAATATCATGTTATTAGGATGTTTTTTGCATAGTTTAGTATCTTTTGACCAGGATGTGTGAACCAACGTTAATTAATCCTATTCGGTAAGGGTAGTGGGATACAAGGATAGGATACATGATGGGTGGTGCTGCATAGAAGACTTCATGAGGAAAAGGGAGATGATATTTGGATCTAAAGTTTTCTTGAACCAATGGGGCCCAGTGAGTATAGTTTGGTTATTATCAAGGTTTATGGTTAGTCCTTCTGGTTTTTTACCTTTTAATTTATCCCCTAATTTTTTTGTCCAAGTCATGAGAGTGACCTAGTGGGTGAGATTCTGACTTTTTTTCAGGTTTCCCCTATGGGTCGTCAAACTGAAAGATGTATGTGCCTATTTCCCTGGGTAGTTTAAGGTCATACCGGTCAGAAAATAGTTTGAGATCATAATTCTTAGACTAGGGGTTGCATGTATTTTAATGTCATAATGATTAGACCATGGAGTTATAAATAGTTTAAGTTCATAATGCTTGGAACATGGGGTTTCAAGTAGTTTAAGATCATAATTATTGGACCATGGGGTTGTAAATAGTTTAAGTTTATAATGCTTGTACCATGGGGTTGAAAATAGTTTAAGTTCATAATGCTTGGTGTCACGAACCTTCCTCGGGGCCCGTGCCGTGACTACCCCAAGCCCGCCTTCCATAGGCCAGGGGCTGGCGACTAGCACCAAGGCGTAAATCCCAACAAAAAGGGAAGGCATTGCCTTTGAAAAGTAAACAAGCACCACAGAGTAAGCAAGCGGAAAAGTAAACACTAAGTAAAAACTGTACAAGCTGTGCTGAAAGTAAAAGGGGCCGGAAATACAAGCCCAACTGTAAAGTACAACTGAAAGGAAAAACAGCAACTGAAAGGAAAAACTGCAGCGTCGAGCCATCCTCTGGAAGTCCCACCTGAAGGGTGGGTACAGATAGCCTCCACTGCTCCTCGGGTCCAACTAACCGCTCCGAGTACGTCCCGCCCAGTGGTCCACCTCCAGGTACTGTCCTGCTCCGCACGCCTCCTCCACGATCAGCGTTGTCCGTCGTCTGCAACCAACACCACGAAGTGCGGGCATAGCCCGTGCAGGGGTGAGTATAAGCTACTCAGTAGGGACCCCGAGACCCCCTAAGGTCTCCCAAGTGCTCTCCTGGAGGTTCCCGTGCTTCCATCTGATGTGCACAAGAGGAATCGATCGCCCACGTAGGACCCGCTCCTGTCGATCCTCTATCTCCACTGGAACCTCCGCAAAAGTCGCTCCATCATCCACATCTAGCTCCCCATAGTCAATGATGTGTGTCGGGTCGTGCACGTATCTCCTCAGCTGGGATACGTGGAAGACGTCGTGCACCCGGTGCAACTGAGGTGGCAGAGCCAGACGATAATCCACCTCGCCAACCCTGCTGAGGACCTGGAAGGGTCCGATGAAGCGTGGATACAACTTGCCGCCTCGGCCAAATCTCCTCAAACCACGTCGAGGTGAGACCCGCAAGAAGACGTGGTCGCCATCCTCAAACTCTAGTGGCCTCCGCCTCCTGTCAGCATATGACTTCTGTCAGCTCTTTGCTGTGCTCATCCGCTCCTGGATGACCTAGACCTTCTCTGTCGTGGCCCGGACCATCTCTGGTCCCACAAGTGCTGACTCCCCAGGGTCTGTCCAGCACAAAGGGGATCTGCAAGGCCTGCCGTACAACGCCTCGTAGGGTGCCATCCCGAGGATATCTGTGTACGTTGTGTCTCACAGTCAACGTCCCCACGCTGTGCCTCTCTGATCCGCTGAAGAAGTGGAGGAGAGACTGTGAGAGACTGAAGGAAGGCTGCTCTATCTCTATCCACGAAGGATATCTGCAAAGCGGCTAGCTACTCTGTCGCCTCCTCAAGTAGCTGGATGCCCGTCCTCCTACTGAGGGCATCAGCCACCATGTTCCCCTTCCCAGGAGTATAGACTATCTCAAAGTCATAGTCCTGGAGGAACTCGATCCATAACCTCTGTCTCAGGTTCAGGTCCTTCTGAGAGAAGATGTACCTGAGACTCTGGTGGTCAGAAAAGACTGTGAAGCGCTCGCCCATCAGATAGTGTCGCCATGTCTTCAGGGCAAATACCACTACTGCCAACTCCAAGTCATGGGTAGTGTAGTTCTGCTCATGAGGCCTCAACTGACGTGATCCGTAGGCAATCACGGCCCGCTCCTGCATCAGTACACACCCGAGTCCGGTCCCTGATGCATCGCAGTAGACTACGTATCCAACTCCCTCCTCAGGCAACCTCAAGATAGGTGCGCTGGTCAACCTCTGCCTCAGCTCCTGGAAGCTCTGCTGACATCTGTCTGACCACACGAAGGGTTTCCCCTTCTTCGTCAACGCTGAGAGTGGGGCCGCAACTCTGGAGAAGTCCGGCACAAATCTCCGATAGTATCCGGCTAGGCCCAAGAAACTCCGCACCTCTGTCACGCTCTTGGGTGGCTCCCAAGCTAGCACTGCCTCGATCTTCGCAGGATCCACTGCAACTCCCGCCTCAGAAATGACGTGCCCCAAGAAGTGGACCTCACGTAACCATAACTGACACTTCGAGAGCTTTCCATAAAGCTGGTGCTCTCGGAGTGTGTCTAGTACAACACGCAGGTGGTAGGCGTGCTCCTCCTCCGTCGTCGAGTACACCAAAATGTCGTCGATGAAGACCACGAAAAATCGATCGAGGTATGGCTGGAAGATCCTGTTCATGAGGCTCATGAACACTGCTGGAGCGTTGGTCACGCTGAAAGGCATAACCAAGAACTCATAGTGGCCATACCGACACCTGAAGGCCGTCTTCTGCACATCCTCGTCTCGAACTCTAAGCTGATGATAGCCTGACCTGAGGTCTATCTTCGAGAACCACCGTGCTCCCTTGAGCTGGTTGAAGAGGTCATCAATCCTGGGTAGCGGATACTTGTTCCTCACTATCACCTGATTCAGGAGACGATAATCGACACACAGTCGCAAGCTCCCGTCCGCCTTCTTGGCGAACAAAATCGGGGAAGCCCAGGGCGAAACACTGGGTCGGATGAACCCCTTGCCCTGCAAGTCCTCCAACTGTACCCACAGCTCTCGAAGATCAGCGGGGGCTATCCGATATGCTGGAGTGGATATCAGGGCTGTCTCGGGGTACAGGTCAATATAAAAGTCTACCTCTCTGCGAGGAGGTAGTCCTGGAACGTCGTCGGGAAAGACGTCCGCATACTGATCCACCACTGCAGGAAAACTGGGACTCCGCACGTCAACTGCTCCCAGGATGAGGCTAGCCAACTGATTAGTGATGGGCTGACCTCTCCTCTGCGTGAGTCCATCCTGTACTGCTAAGGCTCCCTTCTCGCCGGTGAAGGTGAACCTGCTCCCGTCGGTGCGCACACATCGCACCTTGCGCCTAATGCAGTCAATCTGAGCATGGACCGTAGATAACCAATCCATGCCCAAGATGACGTCGTAAGGCCTCGACGCCGCTACAAGAAGATCCCAGCCGAAGCTCTCGCCTCCTAGAGTAAGCTCACACTGCCGGCACCAGTGCGTAATCATCGAGTCTTCTCCCGTAGGAGTCTCTAGCCGTAAGGATCGAGCCAACGGCTCTGTCGGAATATCCGAGCTCCGAACAAGGGCAGTGGCTATGAAAGAGTGACTCGCTCCTGTGTCTATCATAACTGCAGAAAGGGTGGAATAGACACAAATCGTACCTCGAATCATCTCTGGCGCACAGTGGTCGTAGGCCTCCGCTGCCTGGAGCTGAGCCTGTCTCTGCCCGCCAGCTCCCTGTGGACCGCCAAGGTCGACCCTCAGCCTCTGCCTGGGTGGTCCCTCCACCGTCTGCTGACCCTCGGTATGACGGGTCGGGCAGTCACGAGCCATGTGGCCCCGCCCGCCGCACTCGTAGCACTGCCTGCCTCTCGGAAGACTGGCTCCGGGCAGGGTGCCCTGCACTGCTGAGCCAGTGTCCCGAGGTCACCTGCCGGAAGGTCTGGTCCACCTGGAACCCTAAGTCATCCGCCGGCTACCAGCTGCCAAAGACTCTGATATCTGCCGCCCTGCGGTAGGTCTCGCTGTGGACTCAGCCAGGAAGCTCTCGATCAGGAGGGCGCGCTCCAGTACTCCTGCCTGGGTCGGGATGCTGAGGGAGATCAGCGATGCCCTGATCTCGTGTCTCAAACCCTGCTCGAAGGTCTGGGCCCGGAAGAAGGGGTCTCGTACCATGTCTGTCGAGTACCGAGAAAGGTCGGTGAACCTCGCCGCGTACTGTGCGACCGTCAAGCTGCCCTGCCGCAGCTGAAGAATCTCCTGGATGTGCACCGCACGGAGGGTGGCCGGGACGAACTCTGAGCGGAAGAGGCTCTCGAAGTCCGTCCAGATGAGGGTGGACTCATCGTGTACCTGGAGCATCAGGCTCCACCAGCGTCCGGCTACTGCGTGCAGTAGGCTCACCGCGAGGATCACCATGAGGTCTGCTGGTGTCCTCACTAGCCTGAAAACTCGGACGACCGCCTCCAGCCAGTCCTCGGCTGCCTGGGGGTCTGACTCCCCATGGAACCTGGGTGGTCGCTGGCTCTGGAACTCGTGCAGAGCTTCGAGGCATCGTGCGTCGTCAGCTGCCAGTGCTGGAAGCATCGGGGGCTCGGCGGGTAAAGGTACCGCAGGTTCCTCTGCTGTCAACGGGCCCTGTACCGAGGCCTCGTCGTTCGGCGGGCTGTCGTCGCGTACTACTCTAGGAACCCTAGCTGGCTGCTGTCGTCGTGCCATCCCGAAAAGGAAACAAGTGCACCATGGTCAGAACAGTATACCTGGTGAGCTGACACAAGTAATCACAAAGAAAACTTGAAACACACATGCAATCAATACTTTCATGCATTAAGTCGGAAACCAGAAGTCAGGGTCCTGGTGTATGGATACGTCGGCCGCCGCACCAACACTGGACTCCCTGGACTGATAACCACACTTAATATGCTAAACACTATTTCTTCACATAGAATAAAGATCAGAGTCTGCGGTAGAACCGACCCCTCTGATACCAATTTATCACGACCCGTCCTCGGGGCCCGTGTCGTGACTACCCCAAGCCCGCCTTCCATAGGCCAGGGGCTGGCGACTAGCACCAAGGCGTAAATCCCAACAAAAAGGGAAGGCATTGCCTTTGAAAAGTAAAAAAGCACCACAGAGTAAGCAAGCGGAAAAGTAAACACTAAGTAAAAACTGTACAAGCTGTGCTGAAAGTAAAAGGGGCCGGAAATACAAGCCCAACTGTAAAGTACAACTGAAAGGAAAAACAGCAACTGAAAGGAAAAACTGCAGCGTCGAGCCGTCCTCTGGAAGTCCCACCTGAAGGGTGGGTACAGATAGCCTCCACTGCTCCTCGGGTCCAACTAACCGCTCCGAGTACGTCCCGCCCAGTGGTCCACCTCCAGGTACTGTCCTGCTCCGCACGCCTCCTCCACGATCAGCGTTGTCCGTCGTCTGCAACCAACACCACGAAGTGCGGGCATAGCCCGTGCAGGGGTGAGTATAAGCTACTCAGTAGGGACCCCGAGACCCCCGAAGGTCTCCCGAAATCCACAAAGGATAAGCCACGAAGTAGAGATACAATCACGAAGTAACATCTGACACGGCTTAGGTATATGCCCATACATATACCTAAGTCATCAATTCCCCGATCGACTCCAACGTCCGAGCCCTAGCACAACCCAGTCCACACAGGAAAGAAAAACGCATACCCACGCAGGATAGAACAACACAATCCACAAAGGGGAGTAAACAGTAAATCCACACAGGATAGATCAACACAATCCACAAAGGAGAGAAACACAAGATTCAGCTCACACAGGTATACTTCTTCGGATGACGAAAAGATGATCTCTGATCCATATAAGTCGTCGGACCCACGAAGGATCGATAGGTAACTAATCTCTGCAGTGACCCACACAGGATCGGACCCACACAGGATCGGGCCCACGCAGGACCTGTAGGAGTTGGCTCACACAGAACCGCTGAGTGTTGACCCACACAGGATCGGATCCGTACAGGATCGGGCCCACACAGGACCGGGCCCACGCAGGACCAGTAGCACTGATCCACGTAGGATCGCTGAGTGCAGTAGTCGTCGCAGTCCGCTGAGGATCTCTGCACAGTCGTCGCCGCAGTCCACTGAGGATCTCTGCACGGTCGTCGTCGGAGTCCACGGAGGATCTCTGCACAGTCGTCGCCGTCGAGGAAGCAGTCGCAGCCAGCACTAGGGTTCCCGCACACAACAAGCTCGTTCGGGAGGGTCCGCTCCACGAGCCGAGAGGCTGATACATCAACTGTCACGAAGTCCAGAGTTGATGTATCCAAAAGTTCTGCATCGTCAACAGGAACTCAACGCAACAGACGGCGCGTCGATCGGACGCCCGGTCTGAGAGTTATTGGCTTTTTCGTCCCAGGGGCCCGGTTGGTTTTTAAGGACAAACCAACCCAACCGTACTCCACCTGAGTCCAAACCTCGGGCGGAGGGTGCCAAAAGATCCGTCTCACAAAGAGGAACTCAACAAAGCTGACGGCACGTCAATCGGACGTCCGTGGCTCAAGATATGAGTGTTTCCGCTCCGAGGGCCCGGTTGGTTTCGTGTACGAACCAACCCGGCCGAACTCAAAGTATTCCGAAACCTTGAGTGCGATATACCGAAACGACCGTCTCGATCCAAGGATCGTGTTTCCGCTGACGGCGGGTCATTTGGAGGCCCGTAGTTCAAGATACGGCCATTTGAACGAAGTCTGTCCGAAGACGGGGGGTCCGGGCCCGGGCCGACCCGGCCCGACCCCCCCTGGTTGGCCCGAACCGGGTCGGGTACGACCCGGTTGGCCCAGACCGGCCCGGCCTGGGCCGGTCCGGCTCGGCTCGGCCGAGCGGCCGACGCGGGGGAAAGCCGCCGCCCCGCGTGACACTCCCACGGCACCCGTGGGGTGTCGGCCAGACACCCGCGGGGTGTCGCGTGACAATCCTGCGGCACCTGCGGGGTGTCGCGCTGGACACCCGCGGGGTGCCGCGTGACAACCCCGCGGCACCCGCGGGGTGTTGCGCTGGACACCCGCGGGGTGTCGCGCTGGACACTCGCGGGGTGCCGCCACCTCCGGCCGCCGCGCCGGCGACCCGCGCCACCACCGGCTTCCGCGGGCCGTCGGAGTCGCTCTGGTGGCCCGTTTTCCTTCTCGTCTGCGCCGTTGTTCCTCCCGGGTTCCGTTATTTACTGCGGGATCATCAAACACCCGTTGCGGCACGTTCCGTCGTCGCCGCCAAATCCGCAAAACACGAAGAACGACGGAGGGTTGTCGGGCCGTGTTCGTTTGACCCGCACCCTCCGCATTAGATAATAAAAAAAACAACGGGAGAAATTGTTCAACACATGAACCGACAATTTTAATAAAATAAAATTGTTCATTTTGAACCGGCTCTTTAATTTTTAAAGAACGTTCACGGGAATATAAGAGGGGTATTTCAAAATTATAAAATCCCTACCTCGTTGATCGTCGCGCACGGGCGTTCTTCGCGGAAAAGCTCGTCGCGGAAGAGAGGGATCGTCGCGTCTTCGCGGGGAGGCGCCGCGTCGTCGCGGAATCCGGCGTTGAGTCGGCGAGCTCAACGGACCAAGAACAACAGATTTAAATTATAAATAATTAAATATGTGTTTAAAACCAAAAAGGAAGGAACCTTGTGAGGAAACCCGAAATCACTCACCTCAACGGTCGGTGATCGGAGATCGGGGCGAAGAATGACGTCTCGGACGGAAGCGTCGTCGATTTCCGGGTTCGATGTTCTTCGCGTTCTTCGCGTTCTTCGCATTCTTCGCGAGGGAGAAGAAGAAACAAGGATCCTCTCAAATCTTCTCCAAAGATTTTGGGTTGGTCTTATTTTATTAATATGCCAACACACGAAAACAGGTTAAGAAACGATTGAATTAATTTGTTGAATTAATTCAACGAAAGAAACAGGTCATTTGTAACACCCCAAGATTTCATAGTGTGTTATTTCTTCAAAATAATTCAATAACTTGCACTACACGCAACACCGAGTTCAATTGCACCATGACTTACCAAAAAAAAAGCCATTAAAAGAGGTCATGAATAGTATTAACTAAATTTTAAACTTTATAATTTTAGAATCCATATTATGAGTTTCTTAGTCATAATGCAAGAATAGATTCATTTTCAGTATTGCACTTTTATCAACTTTTAGTGAAACCTTTTTAAATACAATATTTTAAACTTTTTGACTAAATGGAGACATCAAAAAAATTAAAATGAAACTTCCCAAGCTTCCACGGTACGCTTTCCTTTGAATAAAACAGTAGCGTGTGTTGTACGCAACTTCGAGTTTTAACACACACAACAACCAATCAAACTAGCCGTTATGAATAGTAATACCTACTTTTTAAAATTATATATATTTTATATTTTAAAATGGACTTCATCTTTGGATTCGGAATATCGAATTTAGCCTAAGGTGAAATTTTGGTACATTTCGGATAACTTTCATATTTTGATGAATAGTGAAAATTACTAAATTTTAATTAAAAACAACTTTTTTAATCAAAAAAATTAATAGTGATAAATTATGAATTTTAGTGGTTTTAAAGTATATTTAGAATATATTTTTACCATTTAATATAATTTTGGTCATTGGACATAATTTTACAATTAAACCGAACATAAACAAGTGTCAATCTTTTGATAGTTATTATCTCTTAAAAACACGCTTTTTGTTTTGACAGCGGGAATTAATTTTAAATTAATTTCTGCCACTTCTGTGTTTAGAATTTAGGAAAATGGATTCCATATTTGGAATCAGGATGTTTAAATTGTGTAAATAGGTAACTTTTATTTTTAGACATTTTGAATAATTACTGCGGTAAATATTTTATTTACCATGGTTAAGGGTAAATCCGGTAAATAAGGGTTAAACAAATAATATTATAATAATACTAAATTACCCTAAAACATGTCTTAACCCTATTGGTTGATACATGGTAGACCATGGGAATCTTTGGGTCGATTTTGGGACCCCATGGATCCACTTGTAAGTGATAATGACACTTTATTTTAATTAAGTCAAAATGAATACAAAAATGACACAAGCATATATCTTTTAGCAAAACAATTGTTACATAGGGTTATATAAGTTGGATTTTAGATTATAAATATTCATTAGAAAGCTAAAAATATTTCCTACATAATGATATTTTATTTATAATTTTTAGACACTAAATAATTTCTTTTATTTATGACACAATGATGATGCAGTAATTACTATAATAGTGAAAAATTAAAATAATTGATATTATAAATACCCAAATAAATATAATATGAAACTTTTAATGAATTAAACTAATTTTCTAGGATAATATGATATATTAGGATTGATTTAATTGACTTTTTTCGAAGTAATCAATCTGTTATGAGTTTCACAAAAATCAACTATTGAATAGTGTCAAAATTGACATAAAAGAGTTCTTAAAACAAATATTATATTATTAATTGATATTAAATTCCTAAAAATCTAAGTTTCGGCAAAGAGACTTATATCATGATAGGTTCATCATTAATGTACCACTTGGGGGTCTCTTGGATGTATATAGTAAGTTTATTAACCATATTATATAAAAATACAAAGAGACATTGTAAAAGTGAAACTAATTAACTTAGAGTTAATACTTAAAGATAAGGTTAATATAAGTACCCAAACCTGTCTAAATTCTATTGGTTGAATTGTTTTCGACCCATACCCACCTTAACCTTTTAATATTCAACTTTGGAGCCATTAGAAACCTAATATGAATTTATTATAAATTAATATTTTTAGCTTTTCCAAAGGTGCCCCTCACCCCTCTTATAAAAAGACACTCCTCCTTCTCATTTCTTCACACCTTCCAAGCCATTTGGTTCGGCCAAACTCTGCCCAAATACTCTCCCAACATCCCTAACTACAACCTAGGGGCCTTAGTTTGATCAGAAATCCAACCTAAGGAGCCCTTTTGATCAAATCAAAAGGAAGAACCCGAAGAAGAGGTAATGATTTCACCACCCTTCTCCAAGTTCATTTCTTCTTCCACTTCTTCTTCCTTTGTTCTTACCATTCTAAAATAATAACTCCAGTATCTCACATATACTGTGATGTTATTATAAATATGGTACAACCACATTCGGTATTCTATCCACCCTTTGAATAACATGTCACCATACGTGCGTACGTACGGCTTACCGTCTCCACGTCGTGGTGTAATTGTTATTCAATATAATATTATTTGGATGGGTATAATAATGATGTGTAACTCATGTAAATAATAAATATAACATGTTAATGATTCTGTATATATGATATACCATCCATTTATATATTATTTTAATATCAAAAGAATGATATTGTCGCTCGTGCGTACGTACGGACTACCGTCTCCACGAACGCGATGAGATTCATTCTCCATCGTATCCATTCAAGTATAATTATCATTTGATGATTTAAAAATGATGTTTAAGGACTAGATATCATTCTGGATATGAATAAAATACAACAACCATGGCTTATGTAACAAAACATATAAAAGAAAATGAGTAAGTTAACTCCCGAAACGACGATAATTCTAAGATATTATTAACAAATCAATGTTAAAAGATCATATATGATATCATATTAATATATATGATTCTTGTATAATTTAATAACAACTATTTCACCATTATACAGGAGGTTAACCTACCCCAACCAAGGAAAATTACAAGGTAAGGGTTTACTTTACAACCTCTTCATTATCAAAGGTTGTTTATACGTAATAATCTACTGGGATCTCTTTATCATCCACATCCATGTTTCTTAAAAATGCATTTCAAAACATTTTTACTATTTACTAGAATATGAGTTAAAGTCATTTATACCCTTTTTGACTTTTATAAGTGGTTTATAAAGGAATCTTTCCGTCGTTTTCAAAACAAGGCCCTTTTAACCTTTTCGACAGAATTAAGGTAAGAATGTTTTTTTTTACTTATACGGCGGGTGCGGCTATTTTCCGCCGTTATAAAATCTTCAAAGCTTCCCTTACAAGCTTATAAGATTATTTTTAAAGAAAATGTTTTATTTTATATGGATCTTAAATGATTTCAAAATAAAAGGAGATATTTCTTTAAAAAGAATTTTGATTTCATCTATGTCAACATCCTTTGATGGATTTTAAGATTATTTGAAGTTGATTTATTATGATACAAAACTTCAATATTGTATTGAAGGTTTTGTGATATGTTTGACTGTGGATGTGCTATTTTTATACCATTCATAGTTTATGGTGAAAGTATTGACATTTCGTATGCTAGTTTTAATACGAATGTTTATGTTATATTTAAACCTTTTCATATGGGAATGCATTGGACTTAATATGTGACGGGTGGAGCCCGCTATAGCTCCTCGATGCATCGGTAGGTCTCATGAGACAAACTAGTGTCTTGGCACAAGGACTTGACAAAATCTTATTTGTAGTCTTGGCACGAGGCCTTGGCTATGTGGTTATGATAGTCTGGCATTATGCATTCCAACATTATGAAAGTGGTTATTGATTTTTTCATGTGATTATTCGATTAGTAGAATATCCATGTGAATAATTAAATGGCATTATTTCATTTTATTTATGCCATACCATGTTGAAAGTTCATGTTTGAAAGGCTTTTGTTTTAGTTATAAATTTCCTTAAATGTTTATTCTTATTTATGAAAGTTTCCGCTATATTGTTATCCTTACTGGGCATTTGAGCTCACCCCTTTTCTATGTTTTATTTTTCCCAGGATGTGAAGAAGTAAGTTATGAATGACCTTCAGGGATATTATGAGGGGATTATAGTGTGGATTGTGGAAACATTATGTTGTTGTATTAGTTTTTCATTTTATGATGTAATGTAAAACTTATGAATATATCTAGTGTTTCCAAGGCTACTAAACCAATCGGTCTTTCGAGATTTGATCTTTCTTGTGATCATGCCAATGTTACGAAGTAATGCACCGACTCTGGGTAGCTGGGGTCGGGGCGTTACAGTTGGTATCAGAGGAAGTTTAGTACAAACCTTGGAAACTAGATTTAGATAAACTCTGATTAGAGCACGTAGACCTAAGATGAACTTTGAGGATTAGTATACAAGAACTTCCTAGAATTTTGGTATTGTAGAGATTTTGTGAGTTTTCCGAGCAATACATCCCTGTCTGGATACGAGCAGGTAGAGGCGGCTCTGGCACAGATGTACCTAGGGGTAAAACCCGAAAACACCGCTTTGAGCTAGACTCGAACGGGAACTGGTGCACGACAACGGGCCTTGCTGCACTCTTGGTTACGACACTCCCGGGGGATATGCTTAGGATAACTCTCATTTTCTTTACAAATCATTTTGAAGGGTTTATGAGTATATACTTCCTTAAAGAAAACATTCTTATGATTATGGATTATATCCATAAATAGTTCAATTTATGTTAAGTGTTTTATAAGTATGGGATTATGTATTTTGATTCATAAACTGATCTAGTTTATGCCATTGTTTAGAAATGGCGCCCAGTAGAAGGAATGAGAACTCCGGAAATGCACATGATCCAAAGAGAAGGAAGGATCATATCTTTCATGGTCTTAAGCTAGAATTTATAAGAGAAATAGTCTCCCATGTATTATCATCATATGAAGAAATAGTATCATGTATTGATAAGATAAGTAAAGAGATTACTGAGTCCTATGGCTTTGAAGGGAAGCAAGAGATGAAAAGGATAGAAGAGAGAAAGATGGATAAAGGGAAGAGGGAAAAGAAGAATTTTCCCATATGTGGTAACTGTGGAAAGAAACACCCTGGAACTTGCCTGAAAGGAATGGGAGTTTGTTATAAGTGTGGAGGAAAAGGGCACAAAGTACATGACTGCAAGGGTAAGAAAATGGTTTTAAATGTACAATGCTTCATTTTCAAGGAGTTTGGACACTACGCGAACCTATTTCCCAGTCATCAGACTATGCTGAAAATGATGTTATTGGATAATAATCAAGTTATGATACTACCACAGATGAAGAGGAATGATTAGAGTTCTTATGTTGATTATGTCAATTGAGTGTTGTATCAACAATGTACTTGTTATAATAATTATGGAGTATATAAGGATTGTACTGCAGTACTATTTCATTAAGGACTTGTGATTGTGTGGAACAAAGAAAAGTGACTCAATAGCAGGATAAATTTTTGGAAAATATATGGTTGAGATAATGATAAACCATAATATAGTTCTGATACCGAGGTAGTGATTTTCGAATAATACATGATTATTTTGGAAAAAATATATTGGATATTCTTGACTACCTTGGAACTGATTAATGATTTGTATATTCCATCATTGTTGGGGTTTAAAACATTTTTGGATTGATGAAGTATATCCAGCATTCTATATGGAATAAGGGAGCATGAATGTAATCAATAAGGAATATGGTAATACATGATGAAGGTATTCATATGATATTACGGGGTAAAAAGGATCTATATTATGTTTACCTTCCTTATAAATGTTAGACTGTGAGTTTGGACAGAAGTATTTTGGATAGTTCTAGTTTGGATTATTTTGGATTGCCATAAAAGGACAACCCGGAGGTCGGGCGGCAACCCGTCGCGTCCGGCAAGGCTGCGAGACTTGAACCCGCAACCGAAGGGCGACAAGGGTGTATCACCTACCACTGGACCATGAGATGTCCTGGATTAAATAATTTAGTTTTTATTAAAAGATCATTTAGATGAATTATAAATTCGTTTATTTTGGAACCCTATACGAATAGTGTAAATAGAATTTTTTTTACATTCTATTATCTTTTAGAGTGAAAGATGAGTTTGTGGTAGAAATTTATTAATGGATAAAACTCTAATTATAAAGTAAGCATATCTACTTATGATCTTAGCCAATCTCATAAATAAATTCCTCAATATTAAGAAAAGCAACTTTGAACAAAAATGTTTTCCTAGATGGTACCTTAAATCATCACTAATTTATGGCTTTGGGATTGTTGGCCTTTTTATAGCCATGTTCTCTACCACTCTCCATCAGATAATTGATGGTTAGATTTTTCTTCTATATCCATATTTTCCTACATGGAACCCTAGTATGTGTTATTTTCGGTAATCTTCATACTTTCGACTCTTTATTTTAAATAGAGGCCTCATTAATTCATTTTTCGATGTGGGATTTCAACTAGGATATTTTGAAACGTCAAAAATGTGTTATCCTAATACCCTATGTTTTGTTGAACCGATGGTATTTCAATTCATCATAGATTGATGAATTTAAGGAACTCAATTTTATACTTGTTTGTGATTGATGACCTCAATCACTACCTATAAATATTTACGTTTTTCCTCCGATTATATGTCTCCAATTTCCACCAATGTTCTCCTAATCGAGATCATAATTTGGTGGTGACCCTTTGATTTCTCTTTTCCTCATATTAAGACTAAATTTTAGTAACCCAATTTCCGATGTGGGTTTTCCCACAAATATATTTTCTACTTTCAACCTTTTATTTTCGAAGAACAATTTCAAATTGCGAGGACGCAATTTATTGAAGGAGGGGAGAATGTAACACCCCAAGATTTCATAGTGTGTTATTTCTTCAAAATAATTCAATAACTTGCACTACACGCAACACCGAGTTCAATTGCACCATGACTTACCAAAAAAAAAGCCATTAAAAGAGGTCATGAATAGTATTAACTAAATTTTAAACTTTATAATTTTAGAATCCATATTATGAGTTTCTTAGTCATAATGCAAGAATAGATTCATTTTCAGTATTGCACTTTTATCAACTTTTAGTGAAACCTTTTTAAATACAATATTTTAAACTTTTTGACTAAATGGAGACATCAAAAAAATTAAAATGAAACTTCCCAAGCTTCCACGGTACGCTTTCCTTTGAATAAAACAGTAGCGTGTGTTGTACGCAACTTCGAGTTTTAACACACACAACAACCAATCAAACTAGCCGTTATGAATAGTAATACCTACTTTTTAAAATTATATATATTTTATATTTTAAAATGGACTTCATCTTTGGATTCGGAATATCGAATTTAGCCTAAGGTGAAATTTTGGTACATTTCGGATAACTTTCATATTTTGATGAATAGTGAAAATTACTAAATTTTAATTAAAAACAACTTTTTTAATCAAAATAATTAATAGTGATAAATTATGAATTTTAGTGGTTTTAAAGTATATTTAGAATATATTTTTACCATTTAATATAATTTTGGTCATTGGACATAATTTTACAATTAAACCGAACATAAACAAGTGTCAATCTTTTGATAGTTATTATCTCTTAAAAACACGCTTTTTGTTTTGACAGCGGGAATTAATTTTAAATTAATTTCTGCCACTTCTGTGTTTAGAATTTAGGAAAATGGATTCCATATTTGGAATCAGGATGTTTAAATTGTGTAAATAGGTAACTTTTATTTTTAGACATTTTGAATAATTACTGCGGTAAATATTTTATTTACCATGGTTAAGGGTAAATCCGGTAAATAAGGGTTAAAAAAATAATATTATAATAATACTAAATTACCCTAAAACGTGTCTTAACCCTATTGGTTGATACATGGTCGACCATGGGAATCTTTGGGTCGATTTTGGGACCCCATGGATCCACTTGTAAGTGATAATGACACTTTATTTTAATTAAGTCAAAATGAATACAAAAATGACACAAGCATATATCTTTTAGCAAAACAATTGTTACATAGGGTTATATAAGTTGGATTTTAGATTATAAATATTCATTAGAAAGCTAAAAATATTTCCTACATAATTATATTTTATTTATAATTTTTAGACACTAAATAATTTATTTTATTTATGACACAATGATGATGCAGTAATTACTATAATAGTGAAAAATTAAAATAATTGATATTATAAATACCCAAATAAATATAATATGAAACTTTTAATGAATTAAACTAATTTTCTAGGATAATATGATATATTAGGATTGATTTAATTGACTTTGTTCGAAGTAATCAATCTGTTATGAGTTTCACAAAAATCAACTATTGAATAGTGTCAAAATTGACATAAAAGAGTTCTTAAAACAAATATTATATTATTAATTGATATTAAATTCCTAAAAATCTAAGGTTCGGCCAAGAGACTTATATCATGATAGGTTCATCATTAATTTACCACTTGGGGGTCTCTTGGATGTATATAGTAAGTTTATTAACCATATTATATAAAAATACAAAGAGACATTGTAAAAGTGA
Source organism: Viscum album (assembly GCA_963277665.1). Lineage (NCBI taxonomy): Eukaryota > Viridiplantae > Streptophyta > Magnoliopsida > Santalales > Viscaceae > Viscum > Viscum album. The sequence continues at coordinate 855,470,147 of OY728160.1, forward strand.
AACTAATTAACTTAGAGTTAATACTTAAAGATAAGGTTAATATAAGTACCCAAACCTGTCTAAATTCTATTGGTTGAATTGTTTTCGACCCATCCCCACCTTAACCTTTTAATATTCAACTTTGGAGCCATTAGAAACCTAATATGAATTTATTATAAATTAATATTTTTAGCTTTTCCAAAGGTGCCCCTCACCCCTCTTATAAAAAGACACTCCTCCTTCTCATTTCTTCACACCTTCCAAGCCATTTGGTTCGGCCAAACTCTGCCCAAATACTCTCCCAACATCCCTAACTACAACCTAGGGGCCTTAGTTTGATCATAAATCCAACCTAAGGAGCCCTTTTGATCAAATCAAAAGGAAGAACCCGAAGAAGAGGTAATGATTTCACCACCCTTCTCCAAGTTCATTTCTTCTTCCACTTCTTCTTCCTTTGTTCTTACCATTCTAAAATAATAACTACAGTATCTCACATATACTGTGATGTTATTATAAATATGGTACAACCATATTCAGTATTCTATCCACCCTTTGAATAACATGTCACCATACGTGCGTACGTACGGCTTACCGTCTCCACGTCGTGGTGTAATTGTTATTCAATATAATATTATTTGGATGGGTATAATAATGATGTGTAACTCATGTAAATAATAAATATAACATGTTAATGATTCTGTATATATGATATACCATCCATTTATATATTATTTTAATATCAAAAGAATGATATTGTCGCTCGTGCGTACGTACGGACTACCGTCTCCACGAACGCGATGAGATTCATTCTCCATCGTATCCATTCAAGTATAATTATCATTTGATGATTTAAAAATGATGTTTAAGGACTAGATATCATTCTGGATATGAATAAAATACAACAACCATGGCTTATGTAACAAAACATATAAAAGAAAATGAGTAAGTTAACTCCCGAAACGACGATAATTCTAAGATATTATTAACAAATCAATGTTAAAAGATCATATATGATATCATATTAATATATATGATTCTTGTATAATTTAATAACAACTATTTCACCATTATACAGGAGGTTAACATACCCCAACCAAGGAAAAGTACAAGGTAAGGGTTTACTTTACAACCTCTTCATTATCCAAGGTTGTTTATACGTAATAATCTACTGGGATCTCTTTATCATCCACATCCATGTTTCTTAAAAATGCATTTCAAAACATTTTTACTATTTACTAGAATATGAGTTAAAGTCATTTATACCCTTTTTGACTTTTATAAGTGGTTTATAAAGGAATCTTTCCGTCGTTTTCAAAACAAGTCCCTTTTAACCTTTTTGACAGAATTAAGGTAAGAATGTTTTTTTTTACTTATACGGCGGGTGCGGCTATTTTCCGCCGTTATAAAATCTTCAAAGCTTCCCTTACAAGCTTATAAGATTATTTTTAAAGAAAATGTTTTATTTTATATGGATCTTAAATGATTTCAAAATAAAAGGAGATATTTCTTTAAAAAGAATTTTGATTTCATCTATGTCAACATCCTTTGATGGATTTTAAGATTATTTGAAGTTGATTTATTATGATACAAAACTTCAATATTGTATTGAAGGTTTTGTGATATGTTTGACTGTGGATGTGCTATTTTTATACCATTCATAGTTTATGGTGAAAGTATTGACATTTCGTATGCTAGTTTTAATACGAATGTTTATGTTATATTTAAACCTTTTCATATGGGAATGCATTGGACTTAATATGTGACGGGTGGAGCCCGCTATAGCTCCTCGATGCATCGGTAGGTCTCATGAGACAAACTAGTGTCTTGGCACAAGGCCTTGACAAAATCTTATTTGTAGTCTTGGCACGAGGCCTTGGCTATGTGGTTATGATAGTCTGGCATTATGCATTCCAACATTATGAAAGTGGTTATTGATTTTTGCATGTGATTATTCGATTACTAGAATATCCATGTGAATAATTAAATGGCATTATTTCATTTTATTTATGCCATACCATGTTGAAAGTTCATGTTTGAAAGGCTTTTGTTTTAGTTATACATTTCCTTAAATGTTTATTCTTATTTATGAAAGTTTCCGCTATATTGTTATCCTTACTGGGCATTTGAGCTCACCCCTTTTCTATGTTTTATTTTTCCCAGGATGTGAATAAGTAAGTTATGAATGACCTTCAGGGATATTATGAGGGGATTATAGTGTGGATTGTGGAAACATTATGTTGTTTTATTAGTTTTTCATTTTATGATGTAATGTAAAACTTATGAATATATCTAGTGTTTCCAAGGCTACTAAACCAATCGGTCTTTCGAGATTTGATCTTTCTTGTGATCATGCCAATGTTACGAAGTAATGCACCGACTCTGGGTAGCTGGGGTCGGGGCGTTACATCATTTAATTCACGAAATAAACCGCCCAATTAAATGGTCTGTTAAGAATTTAGAAAACGCGTCAGTTGACTTTCATTAAGACGGGTTTTCACGGGTGCGTTTCTTAGCGGAAAGAAACGGCGGGGCTCGTGCGGGCCCCACCTCACAAATATCCTACCAAGGGGGTAGGATATTCCTGGATAGCATCCTATCCAGTTCAACTCAGTTCAAGCCGCCTTTAAGTGGCTTCAAGTGGCTTCCAAGTGGCTTAAGTGAAATAAAATAATGTTGTCGCAAAATTATTTTATTTCTTAACTTTAAGCCCGAAAATTAAAAACCACACCCGAGCAAACGCAACTCCGGAAGAGGCGTTTCTAAGCGAAAACCGGCGCTGCGATTTCATTGGTGCCCTCAGAATTCGATTCCGGGCACCGGTTCAAAAGTTAGAAAAACTCGCTCGCCCGTTCACTGAACGTACCCGAGCCAATCTTCGGAAAATGATTCCGGGCACACTGGGCCTCGGAATCAGGTGCCGTCAGAAACTGCGCTCTTGTAAAATTCCAAAGAAAATTAAGAAAAAAATTTCCTTGAAATTTACGGGTCTTTACACTTGGAATATGACGTTTTTAATAGTTTAATCTCATTATGCTTGGATTATGGGGTTGCAAATAGTTTAAAGTCATAATTCTTGGACCATGATATTGAAAATAGTTTGAGGTCATAATTCTTGGACCATGAGGATGTAAATAGTTTAAGGTCATAATTCTTAGACCATGGGGTTAAAAATAGTGTAAAGTCATAATGCTTGGACCATGGTGGGAATCTCAAAGTAGTGTGTTTGGCATAAAAGAGAGGTAACCCAACACAAATTAAGGGTTAAGGAGGTGTGATGCCACACTAACCACACAAAACATATATGATACAAATTTGACATAGTTTAAGTTCATGATGTTTGGAACTAGACTCAAAATTTAAAGTCATAGAGTTCTAACCAAATATGTGATTATTTTGTTCAAGGGATTCCTATGTGTCTCAAAATTTCTTAAGGAAACCCATACCTAACTCCTAAGCTCATGTGATCCATGCTTTATGTGAGAAACAAGGAGTGGTACAGAGTTCCCATTGTTGGTAATAGAGGAAACAATAAGGGGAAAAGTAACTAACATGGGGAATTACCAAAAGGTGACATCATATTTAGTAACTATATGCATGTGTATGGGGAAATGATGCATAGGGTGTTGGTATTTCCACCAGATAAGAGGGAAATGGAAGGGAAGGTAAGTTGTGACTTCTAAGACCAAGATGGTGAAAAGTGGATGACTGATGGGTAGGTAACAACTATTTAACTTGTTCAAAACACAATTTTTGCGCCCACACCATTAAAAGATGAGGTGAACAAATTTGAGATCGACCATTGACCTTATTCAAAACATAGGAACTGCCATTTGTTACTATGGATCCTTTGAGTCATATACTCAAGATGGTAGGTGATCTGGTTTGTCTAAGCACCATTATTTCCAGGTGTCCTATTCATATTGAGGGGATGATGAAGATCCAAATATATGGAAGAATAAAGTGTGAAAATAGATGTGGGGAATGTCTTGGGGGATGTTGAGTGCCCTATGAGCTATCCCACCATGCACTCGAACACACTTAATGATCATGTCGGTAGGTAATGATCAATCTTGACCTAGAGGTGAAAGACCCTAAAATGAGTTAGTGGTGGGGCTAGGCCCAAGATAAAAGATCTGGGTGTCACTATGTATCCCATATAAATGTGAATTAATCCATATGTAGTTATTGAACATTCCCTGATAGAGGACCAATGTTGAAAGGGTAGTATCCTTTCTAGAGAGGATGATGGGTTATCTCATACTTATCATATGAGGCATCCTTTATTCATCACATAGGGTAAGGATGTAGTTTAACATTGTGTGTTGAGGACATTGATTTTATTTATCCCATATTTTCCATATGAGTAATACAAGGTTTATATGGGGTAAGGCTATAGTTTATCATCGTGTGCTAAGGATTTTGGTTTTTATTCATATCACACTTTTTATATGAGGCATCCTATGTTCACTTCATAGGGTAAGAATACATTTTAACATTGTGTACTGAGGATATTGTTTTTCTTTATCTCAAATTTTTCATGCGAGTCATCCCATATTTATCACATGGGGTAATGCTATAGTTTTAAATCATGTGCTAAGGATGTTAAACTATGTAGTTTAGATTCATACAGTTTAGACTAAATATATTTCTAGTTTAATGTCCTAGAGATCATACCAAAGGGTGTGGGTTTCCTAATGAGGCTTTTGTTCCACGAAAGATTGATAACCCAATGTGAAGAAGTAGGGACGAGGATACCCTTTTCCACACAAACTTCTAAGACAAATTGCACAAAAGTTGACATCATGATGCTAAGGGAGGAAAGACCATGCAATGAGTTGATGGTGGGGATGGACCTAGGATATAAGATTTGGGAATTTCTACATATCCCATGGGAATGGGAAACAATCCATACATGGTTCTAGAATACGGCTTGGTAGAAGACCAATGTCAGTAGGTTGGATTCCTTTTGAGTGAGGAACCTATGAAAAATAGAAGGGGAAATTGGTTTTCTAAAACACCAGGGATGAAGAAAATTATGTGAATAATAGGATAAAAGAGTTTGGATGTGTATAGTTTGAGTTTATAATGCTTGAACATGAAGGGGTTAGGTACTTTGAGGATGTTTTGGTGGTGAAAAATAGTTAAAACCCAATTTGAAGAAGAAGCCAAGGAGTCCCTACACCACACAAAGAAATCTTAAAACTAGTTTCACACATTTTAGGGTCATGAGGCTTAGACCATAAGGAGCCCCAAAAATAGGTTGGTGTTGAGTCTGATCCTGATAAATTGGATCCAACTATCCATACATATCCCATAAAGAATGGGAATAAATCCCTCTCATAGTTCTAGAACAAGATGTGGTTGGAGAATAATGTTGGAAGTGTGGCATCCACTCTAGATAGGACATTATATCATATCATATTTATCATATGACATATCCTAAATTCATTTCATAGGTTAAGGATACAGTTTATTATCATGTTCCAAGGAAGTTAGTTTTTATCATCCCATATTTATCTTATGATCCATCCTGTGTTTAGACGAGGTAAGGTTGCAGTTTAATGTAGTGTTCTAATTAATTTGTACTTTGTTTGTCTCATACTTATTATATGATTCATATTATGTTTATTCTATAGGGTAAGGATATAGTTTAATGTCGTGTGCTAGGGACGTTGGTTTTGGTTCATCTCACATTTTCCATATGAGGCATCCTATATTTATCATATAGGTTAAGGCTATAAGTTAACATCATGTGATAAGGATGTTGGTCTTTGTAGTTTAAAGTCACATAGATCTAACTAATACTATATCTAGTTTATAGTCATATAGATCATACCATGGTTGAAAATATTTTAAGTTCATAATGCTTGGACCTAGGTTGATGTTGTCTAAGTTTTCCTAGCTTTTACTAGGAACATTCATACAAATTATTGTTTAAGAAACTTAGTGTTGTAGGGAGGTGTGATACACTCTCTATGCATGATAATTAAAAAGTGTGATCCATTAGAATAAACCTTATAGATAATGGAAGGTTCTTACCAATTGGGATCCATCTTTAGTGGATTTTTTTCGGGTATCATTGGCATTCTGAGATCCAATACCATGTCACCTTAAAGGAAGGAGAGGAGGTGGACCTTCTTATTGAACACCCACACTAACCTATTACAGTGCCTCTCTAAGTTATAAAATTACTAAAGCCTATTTTCCTTAATAACTTATAACTCAGCTAAATAGACTTCCATTATTTTTTCTAACATCTTCAAGTCCTAAACAGTTGTTCAAAGTGATGGAAATTGAACCTCAATAGGTACAATTGCCTCTGTTCCATACGCCTATGAGTTTGGGGCTGCCTGGGTTGAATTTCTAATTGTTGTTCGAAAGGACCAGATGAAATTAGGGAGTCTATTAGGTAAACTCCTTTTTTTTGTCCCACTGTCTTCAGCAAAATGTTAGATATGGTTTTGTTTAATGCATCAATTTTTCCATTCTCATGTACATGGTAGATAGAATTGTGTATGGACTAGATTTTGTACTTGGTATATAATTTCTTCAACTTGGGGACCCAAAAATTATTGTATTTTTCTGTGATAATGGAGTGAGGAACCCCAAATTTATGAATGATGTGAGAGTTCATGAATTCAATCATGGACCAGGTTCATTTTGTCAATTAAGGTCAAAATGAATATGCACTATCAATTTTTTGATGGTGGGTAGGGTCCCACAATGTTGAGTCACCAAACTGAAAAGGGACAAGAATATTTGGTAGTGTGGAGAAGCTCTAGAAGTTTATGCACAAAGTTTTCATGAATTTTACATGAATGAAACTTATTGAAAAACTCAATGTATTCATGAACCAAGGTGGTCCAGAAGTAACCCAACCTCCAAACTTGGTGGGAGAGCTTCAATCTTGCTTCATGGGATCCATAGGACCCAGTAAGGACCTCTTTCATAACCTAAGATATCTTGTATCCTTGGATGAAACAAAGAATAATTCCATCAAACCCTAACCTGTATAGGTTTTTTTTAAGATTAGGGAAACTCTAGAGGGTAAACTGTGTCGCACTCTAGTAGATTCGCTCATTCTCAGCTCATCCTGGTGGGAGGATTCTGTGTTGGAGATACCTAATGAATAGAGTTATCCAATCAAGAATCACCTTGATCATGGGGGAATTTGAGGGCTCTGGTTTAGAAGTATTATCCACTAGATGATATAATTATTGGTTTCCATCATCTAAAGTGAAGGGTGCAATGACCCTCCAGTGTTCCATATGAATGATCAAGTTAAACTGATTAGGATCTACAAGGGATGAATCTATGATTTACAAATAATGGGCTCGACCATTTTTTTATAGAGGAATGTGGGTTCCATTTGGCTGAGAAGGGAATTGGACCATTAGCTAAAGAGTCTATTCCAAAAAGGGAAAAAGCTCTTACTTTCTGAAAACATAGTCACACTTTATCTACTTAATGACCAACTCAGAGTCTACCTTTACATATAAACAAGGTAAATCAATATCAAGGGATAAATTGAGACTATTAATAAGAGCCTAATTCTATATATAATTTTTAGTGAAACCTTCTAAAAAATGATTATAGTAGGACGGAATGTTTAGGATTGATGAAGATAATCCCCATGCCTACCTTGTTGATTTTAGGGTTGTTGATCCTTCTACCATTCGAAATATGGGTATCACCATCAAAGTGAATCTACCAAAATGGAATATCCTAATCCACTGAGAGAATGGATTCATCTAGGAAATCAACATCTGAGTGAATTTCTTTACAGTTTGGGTGTGAATTCAAGAAGTTTACCAATGCTTGTCCCTTAACAGCCTTTTGTGGGATAAAATAATTTTGAAATGCTATAGGATTACCACCCAGTGTTCCAATCACCCTATCAGTATGGGTGGTTGAGGATGTACTTTATTAGGACAAATGGGATACCAAATGTATCTCATAGTGCTTCAAATAATGTCATAAATTCTACATTGGAAAGACCACCATGAGGAAACTCTTATTGATTGGGGAGTATATGGATTCCATGTCAATGAGAATGCAACTGAGATAACATAAGTTGTTCCTCCTAAACTCATTGTTTTTATGGGATAATAGTGAACCAAAGTATAATTCCAGGGTGGTCACATAAAGGAAAATAGGATTTCCTAAAATGGGTGGAATAAGAACTAGAGGTTGTATCAGATACTACTTAATATCCTCAAAGTAATTCTAGCAGTCCTCATCCCACTAGTAAATGTCACTTTTCTTTATGATAATTGAAAATGGATTATACTTTCTAGCTATATTTTCAATAAATCAGTGAATATAGGTAAAGTTTCCTTGGAGGCCTCACAACTCTCGAAGGTTGTGTAGGGAGGGCAGTTGGTTGATGGCCTTGATTTTCTTAGGATCAATCTAGATTCCTCAACATCTGATGATGAAGTCGAGAAATTTTTTTTTGGTAACCCTGAATGCACACTTCAGAGGGTTAATTTTCATGTAGTGGGAACAGATAAAGCTAAAAAAATTATCAAGATATCTGATATGGGCCTAGTTATGGCATGATTTAACCATCAAATCATCAATATAACACTCCACTAATATCCATAAGAGTGTTTTGAATATATTTTTAATGGTATGAAAATAAGTGACTCAATCATTCTTTAATATGAAAGGCATCACCCAATAGTATAAGGTTCCCTGGGGTGCCTTGAAGGCATAGGATTCCTCATCCTTGGGGAACATCCAGAAATAATTATTCTAAGAGTATCTTTCCATGAAGGAGAGAGACTGGAACCTAGCTATTGCATCAACCAACAACTCTATAACTGGAAGAGGAAAGTAATCCTTCAGAAAATGGTGGTTGAGGTCCTAAAATTCAATACAGACTCTCATTTTCCCATTCTTATTTATAACTAAGAAAATGTTTTCTAGACACTAAAGGTACTAGACCTCTCTAATTAAGTTTTCCTTAATATGTTTAACAACTTTAGTCTCAATCATGTCACTGTGAGAAGGGTACATTTTTATAGGAGGTTTCTTAAACCCCTGATGACCCATTGGGAGGCCAAGGTGATGGAAAAAAATATAGGGATTGGGCCTTATAATCTCTTAATATCTCCAGAAGAACATGTTGCATTTCTAATTTAGGAAATCCACATACTAATATTGTTCCCATTAAGACATAGCTACGTTGATCAGTGTTAGCCTTGTACTATCATCAGTGCCAAGTTTTGACTAATTCATCTTGTCAATAGTGGTGGAGACACCCTCTTCAAATGTAGGGGAGACTCTTCGAGATCTTCTTCATTGTATGAGATATGATATTCATAGGGAGGAAAAAGTTCTCCCGATACTAAAGGCTCTAGGATAGTATCAGAACCTGATATGCTGGGGGAAGAGCCTTCAATTAGGGACTCTTTCACTGTAGAGATTGTGGCAACAAAGGTTTACAAGACAATACCATGCAGTTCTTTATTGCGAGGTCTACTCCTGATATAGAAGAAATGATGACATGTTAAATTCCATTGAGTAATCCCTTGTGGAACATGTGGGAGTTCTTTGGATTGGAGGCCATAGGTAAAACTTCTTAGTACTTTATAGGGGTAGGGTATTCTGATATTGGTTTGATATTCCTTGTGTAGGAGTATCATGTAATCTTTAAGAACTCCTTTTTCTTAGGGACTATAAAAAAATTCCCAAATTCAGTGTTGTGGGTTCTAATCGATGGATTAGAAGGAAGATGTTTTATTTTAATTATAGACATGGATCTGTTGTAGTGGACACCAAATCATTGTTTGTATTCATATACTCAACCTCATCAATATAGGGTATTTTTCCTTCCCTTTTTTCATACTCAGCATCCAGATAATGGGACTCAAATTAGTCAAATGGAGAAGCATTGTCCTAGAGTTCCCCTACTCGGCTGTCAATGGAGTATTTGAGGCATTTGTTGTATGGAGAGGGGAATACTGCTTGTAGGTGTATCTATGGCCTTCCCAACATGTAATTTTAGTTTTTGTCCTATGAGACTACCATAAATTCAGTGCTTGCTACTAGGCAATCGAATTGTGTCTTTAGCTGAATATTTCTATATGGATTCTTCTCTTTCTTATAAAATCAATGAATTTTCAAGTTAGAGGGGATCAAATCCTCTTACATGAGCCCCAACTTTTTGATTGTTCAGGTCAAGATTAGATTGATCCCAAAGTCAATATATACTATGCAATAGTGGATTTCCACATCATTAAACTGGATAGTGATATACAACGGGTGTATGTTTCTCTATATGGTGGAACCCTCATCTTCTTGGGAAAATGATATGATGTATTTACATTCCTACTTATCAGATTCCTCTATGTAATAGGAATCATTATAAAATACCTTAGTCTCAAACTAAAGGGTGGTCTTCAAATATTTGATAACATCTTCATGCATTTCCTTTAACAAGCATAGAACCTCAAGGATGAAGAGCCTAATTTTTATGTTATCAAGGTGATTCAATACATCATAATTCAAGTTGAGGGAAATTTTTTTCCTCCAGATGGTTATTCTTTAGCAAGGAGCATATCAGGAATTATTGGTTGAGGCACTAGTGCCCAGCTAGTGCTAGTTGTATTCTGCTCTTGGTTAGATGGACTGATCTGAACAACTGATGGTTGGGCACCAGATGGATGAGTTCAGGCCCTGACTAGGTTTGGATGGTCATGGTGTGATCATGGATGAGTCTCATGTTCAACTAATATAGTTGAATAGGGATTAGCGCTTGATGGATCAACTTGGGAGGTTTGTACTTACTAATCCCTATGTGAAGCCTGTTGCCTGATTTCAGTAACATGAACTGTAACAACCCAATGTTTTATTAATGGAATTCCCTAATTATAATTATGACTTATTGTATAATCACATAAGTTTACTTATAAAAGAAAATACAAACCTTATAAATGAATAATTAGTGAAATAAAAGTACTTATATAAGTTAAGGAACCTATACTGATAAAATAGTAACTTGAACTTTGGAATAGTAATGTGACCCTTATGAATAGTAAACTGGACAATATATTAGTAACCTCACCAATGAATTTATAAATAAAATTTATCCATATTATAAGTGAAAATATGGTATAATTATATCATAGTATAAGTAAATAAATAATTTAAAAATCATTGATTAAATTTTGGTATTTTTGTAAGTCGTGTATATTTAATTACAATTTTATGATTAATTTAATAAATTAAAAGAAAATTTATTTTTATAAAATTTATTCATAAATTATTACTTTTATGTCTTATTATTATAAGATAATTTTATAAGACCTTAGTTAATTTTTCAAAGTGTTAGAAAAGCAATTTTTATTTTAAAATTTATATTTTTCAAGTTAGTTATGATTTTAATTAAAATTAAAATTTATCATATTTAAAAATTATTTTTGAAAAATGGTGTACAATTTTGAATTATACACCTCAAAAAATGGTCAAGGTTAATTTTTGGGATTTTTCTGAAATACTTGAATTTTTTATGAATAATGAAATACAGTAATTTACCATATATATATATACATTATGTGTTAAATACACTATTACTAACATCATGGATGATGTAATAACCCTTCATTCGAACTCACATGATATATTTACTATTTTTTGACACAATAATAAATAATGTTCATAGTATTGAGAAAAAAATATTAAACTAATGATTAAAATAATGAGAAGCCCCTCCTCTCCTCCAATATAAATACCACCCCTCTTTACCTCTTCTCTTCACTCATCTCAAGTCATGTGCCTTGTCTAAATTCTAATAAAATATCCTCCCAATATCCTCACAATTTCCATAATCCCTTAGTCTTCTCAAAATACCAAATCCTCTCCCCTAAAGAGTCTCTCAAGGAAGATAAATTCAAGAGGTAAATTCCTCTTTTCTTTTCTTTTATTTTCTTTCAAGTTCCTTTATTTCTTTTTCTTTCCTCACCAAATTTCATCCAAATTTTAAGATAACTCCAGTACATTACATGTACTATAATTTTGTTATGATAATGGAATAATTCATCATCATCTCTCATTTTCCCTCCTTTTATACTAGAAACGGAAACACCATCCAAGATGTGTTAATTTATCACATTCAAGAACGACGAGTTTTCAATTTCTATTATTGTCTTCAATTCTAGTCATGAAACCATTTTTATGGTTGAAATAGACTATAATATATCTATTATAACTTATTTAATGTTATGAAATCTTGTTTTCCACATGATATTAATTTATAAATAAAAATTTGTTCGATGTGATCAAAAACCGCAAATTAACCAAAACGGTTATCATTAAAGTTTTATATAATGATTCATATTCACTACAAATAATCAAATGAAATTTATAACCATTTAATCTTATGGATGTTAACTTATAATATAAAACATCAATTCTTGACAACCATTATCATCTTACATGTTTATCCTTACATGTATATATGTAAACCAATCATGAAAACCAAGGAAACAAACGCTCCCAAACAATGAAATTGAACCTCTTAACCCATCAAAAAGGTCATGAATGAACTTAATAAGGTTATAATAAATCAATTAAATGAATAATAGGTTCTTTACATACTAATTAATGAATTTAATTTTGTTATCTAGGGCATTAATATCAAGTGAAGGACACTATCAAACTTAAGGTAAGGGATTGTACACGAATCTCCATTATTCCTTCAGGTTCCTCTATATTTATTTTTACCCTAATAAAGTTATTTTTTTATGTGCATATTATAAATTTTTTTTACATACTCTAAACTAATTTACCAAGTTCCAATCATCATTATAATTCGTGGATATACATTTTTTTAAGTGGTTCCCTCCTCAATACTTCCCAATAAGCAAGCCCGTTTAAGGGAACTTCCCAAATTCCCATCCATTTTCAAGTGCACTATATAATCTATTTTTAAGAAGAAAAAAATAATAAAACTCCTATTTATATTATTAAAACGTTATTGGTTCACTTATGGTTTTATATAAAATATTATTCCATTTTATGTTTTAAATGACCTTTCATATTTTCCTTTAACCGCACTAAAATGTTTTAATTCTGAAGTTTCTTAAGCACTCTTTTTACATGTTAATACTTCAAGTTGGAATCACTTTTCATGATATATTCCTATAATACCCTATTATTTTCAATTGATGATCTAATTCCACTTCTTTGTGAACATTTTTATGATACTCCCATTTTTTATGCTTTATTACATGATTATGATACCCAATTCTTACTATGGGTAACCCTTATGTTTATGTATGATTTATTATGTATGATTATATATATGAAAAGAATATTAATGAACATGTTATTATGGGTGTGCCCATATAGCACTCCAATTAATTGGGTAAAGTTGTTTCTCATGAGACGTTATGTTCAATAGTCTTTGTGGTTATCCTTAACTCGTGCAACCATGTGCAACAGTCTTGGTGGTTAACCTTGACTTGTGATCCTCTATGTCCAATGAGCCTTGACTCATGATAAAGTCATGTTTTATGTTTTTTTCACATTACTATGAATCCATGTTTATATGATACCATGTTTATATGTTATGATTCTATATGTTCCATGTTTTTTTATCATTATTTCATGCCTTTTAACCCATGTGTTGAAGCTTTATTCTTATGATTATTCCATTACTCGTATTTTAGCTCAAAACTTTGTTCATATTATCCCTAGGTTATCCTATGAATATGTATGATCACAATGGAAGTTATTAGCTCATTATATAGATTAAATAAAAGTTTTTTTATGATGTTTAATTATGTACCTGATCTTACAAGACACTGGAATTTATGATACTTGGCTTGTAATGTGATGTTTTATTATGCTTAAAATCATTTAATGATATGTAAAAAGGGATAGGGTCTCTATAGTTGGTATTAGAGGAAGGTCTAGTTATTTTTTGAGATTAAGAATAGAGCACTTTAGTAAGAACCTTAGGGATAAGACTAAGTATAAGAAAACATCCCTAAATTTTAGTAAGTATATAGCAAGTGGTTTATAAATAAAATACATCCATGTTTGGATATGAACAAGTGGATGTGGATATGGCACAGATTTATCTAGGGGTAAAACTCAAAAACACCTCTTTGAGCTAGAATCGAATGGGAACTGGAGCACGATAATGGGCCTTGTTGCACTCCTGGTTTGGAACTCCTAGGGGATATACTTTAGTAAATTCACAAGCTTAGTTGATACATTATTAAGGGAAAAAAATACCATAAGAATAAATTTGAAGAAATAGATCATGGGTAACCTAGATTTAAACCTAGGGAATCACGAGTTAGGATATACTTTTCCATTAAGTGTTTATCCTTTTTTGTTTAAATTTTCTTTTTTATGCTTAATAGCTAAGTATTCAAGCCCTATAATTGTACATTATTTTTATTAGTTAATGGAGGGAAATAGAAGAGCATGTTCCAAAAATCAATGTAAAAGGCAATGTGATAATTTCCCTAATGATATTCCTGATATGATGGGAATGGGTGCTCAAAACTTTATGATAGTACTTGCTTAGCTAGATCAAGTTATGAATAATAACTTGAATCATGTGGAATGCCATCCTCCTCTAAGGAAAGAGAAAGTTTCCATATAATTCTTAATATGGAAAAGGCCTCCCATGTTTAGTGGATCTTCTGATCCCCTCATCACAAAATAGTGTATTAACTCCATTGTAAAGATATTCTCTATACTCCAGTGCTTTTAAGAAGAGAAATTCATTTTGGCGGTCTATCATTTTAATGGGGAAGATAATCAGTGGTGAAAACTGATCAAGAATAAAAATTACTAAGAGGAAATTGATTCCATGTATTGGGATGAAATCAAGAAAAAAAAATCAATAAATATTTTCCCTGAACCCTCCATCTTAAGATGGAAAGAGAGTTCCTCAAACTTAAGTAGAAGGAAGATGATTCCATTAGGGTGTATGAATCAAAATTTACAAGGCTTGAAAGATATGCCTCCGGCTTTATCATGAACACCAAAATAAATTTGGATCTCTTCTTTAGTGGACTAAATCCAAGTCTATGAAAAGTGTTGGCGATTCGACACTTCGATAGTTATGAGAAGATTATCTGTTGTGCCCTAAAGTTTGAAATGGATATTGGATACTCTCAAGGGTCTCAGGGGCCTAGTGAAAAAAAGTGGAAAATGGAGTCTAATGTGTGTGGTTCATAAAATAAATCCCTTGATATAAATAATATTGAACATCCCATATGTCAAAATTGTGGGAAGAAACATCTTGGGAACTGTCTAAAGGGAACCATAAATTTATTCAAATGTGGAAAGATGGGACATCTAGAAAAGAACTGCCAAAGGGATATGAATAATACAACTAATTTGGAAGAGGAAATAAAGGCTTATATAAACACTTAGCTAGTAGTGAATTGTTTCAACTGAAAGGAACATGGGAATTATGTGAATAATTACCTTAAGTGAAGGGTTGTCAGAGGCAATCAACAACAACCTCCAAGGAAACAAGGAAGGGATTATGCTATCACTACTACTGAGGTGGAGTTGGAAAATTATCTAGTGATAGGTATGATATTTATTCATTCAATAATAGAGAACGTACTATTTGATTATGGTGCTACACATTCTTTCAATCATGCAAGTTTAGTAGAACTATTTGAACACCACCTCAAAATTAAAAGATTGAGTTATCTGTGAGAATATAAAATGGAAAAATTATTGTATCCAAATTATATAACTCTACCCTGGTAAACGTTTGTGGACTGAACCTCCCATAAAATCTCTCCATACTTCCTTTAGTGGATTTTAATTTTATCTTGGTCATGGATTGGCTATCTTTATACAAATCCAACATCAAATGTCGGGAAAGGGAGATCACTCTTCACATCTCAAAGCATCCTATGATTCTTTACAAGTGTAAGGAGGAATATAAATCTCATTTAGAATCATTTTCTCAAGTGTGGATATTACTACCTTATGAGAAAACATTTCTACCTCAAATGATTGCGAAAAAAGAGAGAATCATGCTCAAAGAAATGCCCATTTTAAGGGACTACACTAACGTACTTCCTAAATAATTGTCTAGTATTCCTCCTAATCGAGAATTTTAGTTCTCAATTAAACTTATTCCTAGATATCTACCTATATCAAAGAAACATTATAGAATGTCCACCATAGAGTTGGAAGAGCTGAAGAAGCATTTACAATTGAATCTAGAAAAGGTTTTTATACGCCCAAGTGCTACACCATGGGAGTGTCGGTCCTCTTCGTCAACATGAAGGATTGTTCAATGATCCTCTGCATTAATTATCGTGATCTAAATAAAATTAACATAAAGAACAAGTATCCACTACCTCAGATATATGAATTATTTGATCAACTTTGTGGGGGAAATTATTTTTCTATGGTGGACCTTTGGTCAGGATATCACCAATTAAAGGTGAGGAAGAAAGATATTCCCAAGACTACCTTTCGAACGAGGTATAGACACTATGAGTTCATAGTGATTACCTTTGGACTCACTAATTCTCCAAAAAAATTCATGGATCTAATTAATAGAGTCTTTAGAGATTACCTTGACTAATTTTTTGTAGTATTTATCGATGATATTCTGATATACTCCAAGAGCAAGGAGGATCATGAGGAGCATTTTAATACTTTGCTAAAGAATTTGAGAATAGATAAAATGTATACAAAGTACAGTAAATGTGAGTTTTGGATGGAGGAAGTGTCATTATTGTATAATGTTATCACCAGTAAAGAGATATCTATATACCCTTCCAAGACAAAGGAAATTGAAGAGTGGCTCATACCAACATCTGTAATAGATATCCATAGATTCCTTGGTTTAGCTAGGTATTATAGATGATCTGCGAAGAAATTTTCATGATTGTAAAACCTAATAACCAAGATGACATGGAAGGGGGGGAAGTTTGTGTGGACTTAAGAATTTGAGGACAGATTTAAGGATATCAAAAAGAGGCTTATCACTGCGCCAGTACTCACACTCCCAACAAGTGGAGAACTCTTTGTGGTGAACAGTGATGATTCAAAGAAAGGATTAGGGTTTTTACTAATTAAAAATGATACAGTGATAGACAATGCCTCAAGGCAGTTGAAAATTCATGAGACAAACTATCCCACACATGATTTGGAGTTGTAAGATGTGATCTTTGCGTTAAAAATATGGCGGCATTATCTCTATAGGGAGAAGTGTGAGATATATACTAATCACAAGATTATTAAATATATATTAACATAGAAGGATCTTAATATGTTCCAGAGAATATATTTAGAGCTCATCGAGTATTATGAATGCTCAATCCACTACCAACCTTGTAAGGAAAATAAGGTGGTAGATACTTTAAGTAGAAAGGATAGTGTATATTTATCAATGATGAGAGTTGAGAAGGATCCAATATTCTTAGATATACAGAGGATGGACATGGGAATCATTAAGGGATGAACATCATCAATTATTTCTCAAGTGGTTGCTCAACCATCCCTCATAGAGAAAATAAAGGATGCTCAAAGAAAAGATGTGGAAATTATGAAAAGGGTCGAAGCTATCAGAAATGAGAAATCCTCTTATTTCAATATTAATAGGGAAGGATTTGTAGGATTTTGGTCATGATTATGTGTACCATCTGATCCATAGATAAAGAAGGAGCTTTTAAATGACGTGCATAGCTCAACCTTCTCTATTTACCTAGGGAACACAAAGATGTATCGAGATCTTCGAGAGAACTTTTGGTGGGACAATATGAAGAAGGATATTTCTGAATATACATAAAAGTTCCTGGTATATCGATAGGTGAATGCTGAAAGAAAAAAGTCTAAGGGGTGATGCAACCACTACCCATACCAACATGGAAGTGGGAGAACATTACCATAGACTTTGTCACTGTAATTACAAGGATATCTAGAGGAAACAATGCAATATGGGTCATTATGGATCGTCATACAAAGACATCTCACTTTATCACAATTCGAGAGGACTTCTCATTGGATCAACTTGCATAGATATATATCAAAGAGGTGGTAAAGCTTCATGGAGTACCACTATCTATTGTATCTAATCGAGATCCAAGATTCACCTTGAAGTTCTAGAAAAGTCTCCAACATGCTCTAAGAACTGAGTTGAACTTCATCATGTCCTATCATCCTCAAAATGATGTCTAATCTAAGAGAACTATTCATACATTGGAATATATGTTAATATCATGTTCTATGGACTTCAAAGGAGGGTGGGGCTAACATATTCCACTAGTCAAATTCTCTTACAAAAATAGTTTCCACTCCAGCATCCGAGTGGAACTATATGAATCCCTTTATGGGAAAAGTTGAAGAACACCAACATGTTGAGATGAAGTTGGTGAGGGTAAGCTGCTAGGACCAAAAATGGTTGAAGAAATAGTGGAGAAGGTAAAAACCATTCAGTAGCACATCAAGGTATCCCAAATTAGATATAAGAGTTATGAAGACAATCGTTGATGGGACCTTGAGTTCAAATTTTGAGACATGTTATTCCTATTCATATCTCCATGGAAGAAGTTCATGTGGTTTGGGAAGAAATGAAAGCTAAGTACTAGGTACATCATCCCCTTTGAGATTCTTAATCATGTATGAGTTGTGGACTATCGACTAGCACTTCCACCTACCATGTCTAAAGTACACATTGTCTTCCATGTATCCCTCTTAAGAAAGTACATACCGAACCCTTCACGAGTACTCTCTTCAGAGGTGGTATAGTTGGAGAATGATCTTTCTTACGAGGAGCATCCAGTGAAGATCTTGGATCATAGAGATAAAGTTATACGCAACAAGACTACTCACCTCGTTAAGGTACTATGGTAGAACCATAAGTACAAATAGGCAACATAGGAACTGGAGGAAGTAATTAAGGAAAAATACTCACACCTGTTTATCGATTAGAATGTAAAATGAAATTTCGAGGGAAAAAATTCATAAGGGGGGAATAATGTAAAGACCCAATGTCTTATTAATGTAATTCCCTTATTATAATTATGTATTATAGTATAATCACATAATATTACTTATAAAACACAATAAAATCCTTATAAATGAAAAATGGGCGAAATAAAAGTACCTCTAGAAGCTAAGGAACCAATACTAATGAAATAGTAACTTGACCTTTGGAATATTAATGTAACCCTTATGAATAGTAAACTAGAAAATGTAATAGTAACTTCACTAATTAATTTATAAATAAAATTTATCCATATTATAAGTGAAAATATGTTATAATTATATCAAAGTATAAGTAAATAAATAATTTTAAAATTATTGATTAAGTGTTGATATTTTTGTAAGTCATGTATATTTAATTAAAATTTTATGATTAATTTAATAAATTAAAAGAAAAAATATTTTCATAAAATTCATTAATAAATTATTATTTTAATTTATTATGATTATAATATGATTTTATGAGACCTTAGTTAATTTTTCAAAGTGTTAGAAAAGCAGTTTTAATTTTAAAATTTGTATGTTCCAAGTAAATTATGATTTTAATTAAAAATTAAATTTCTCATATTTAGAAAATTATTTTTAAAAAATGGAGTTCATTTTTGAATTCTACATGTTAAAAAATGGTTAGGGTGAATATTTTTTTTAAAATACTTAAATTTTTATGAATAATGAAATACGGTAATTTACTGTCTATATACATTATGAGTTAAATACAATATTCCTAACATCATGGATGATTTAAGAACCCTTGGTTTCGACTCACATTCTCAGTTTACTTTTTTTTGGTCATAAGAATCAATACTATTCATAGTCTTGAGAAAAAATATTAAACTAATGATTAAAATAATGGGAAACCCCAAATCTCCTCCACTATAAATACCACCCCTCTTTACCTCTTCTATTCACTCATCACAAGCCTTGTGCCTTGTCTAAATTATACTAAAATATCCTCCCAATATCCTCCCCATGTCCAGCAGTGCTTGGTCTCTTGAAAAGACCAAATCCTCTCCCCTAAAGAGGCTCTCAAGGAAGATAAATTAAAGAGGTTAATTCCTCTTTTCTTTTCTTTTCTTTTCTTTCAAGTTCCTTTATTTATTTTTCTTTCCTCGCTTCCTTTCATCTAAATGTTATGATAACTTCAATACCTTACATGTACTTTAATTTTTTTATGATAATTTAATAATTCATCGTCATCTCTCATTTTCCCTCCTTTTATACAAGAAATGAAAACACCATCCGAGATGTGTTAATTTATCACATTCAAGGATGACAGGTTTTCAATTTCTATTACTGTCTTCAATTCTGGTCATTAAATCATTTTGATGGTTGAAAAAGACTTTAATATATGTATTATAACTTATTTAAGGTTTTAAAATCCTTTTTTCCACATAATATTAATTTATAAAGAAAAATGTGTTCGATGTGATCAAAAATTGCCAATTAACCAAAACGATTATCATTAATGTTTTATATAATGATTCATCTTTACTCCAAATAACCAAATGAATTTTATAACCATGTAATATTATTCATGTTCACTAATAACTTACAACTTAAATTCTAGACAACCATTCTTATCTTACATGTTTATCCTTGCATGTATATAAGTAAACCAATCATGAAAACCAAGGAAACAAACGCTCCCAAACAATGAAATTGAACCTCTTAACCCATAAAAAATATCATGATTTAACTTAATAAGGTTATAAGAAATAAATTATATGAATAATAGGTTCTTTAAATACTAATTAATTAATGTAATTTGGTTATTCTAGGTATTAAGATCAAGTGAAGTACACCATCAGACTTAAGGTAAGGGGTTCTACTCGAATCTCCATTATTCCTTCGGGTTGCTCTATCTTTATTTTTACCCAAATGAAGTTATTTGCTATTTTTATGTACATATTCTAAATAATATATAAATTCTCAAAACTCATGCATCAAGGTTCAATCATCATTCTCATTCATGGATATATATTTTTTTAAGTAGTTCTCTCCACAATATTTTCCGATAATCAAACTCGTTTAAGGGAACTTTCCGAATTCTTACCCATTTTCAAGTACACTATATAATCAGTTTTTAAGACACCATTATTTTTATAAAACCAATATTTTTATTATGAAGACCTTATTTTTTCACTTCTATTTTTATATAAAATATTATTACCTTTTATGTTTTAAATGACCTTTGATAATTTTCTTTAACCACACTAAAACGTTTTAATTATAAAGTTTCTTATGCACTCTTTTTACATGTTAATACTTAAATATGAAATAAATTTTCATGATATATACCTATAATAACCTATTATTTTCCATTCATGACTTAATTCCTTTCCTTCATGGACATTTTTATGATACTCCCATTTTTTATGCTTTATGACATGATTATGATACACAATTCTTACTATGGGTAACACTTATGTTTATGTATGATAGATTATGTATGATTATATATGTGGAAAGCATACACATGAATATGGTATGATGGGTGCGCCCATATAGTGCTCCAATTCATTGGGTAAGGTTTAGTCTCATGAGATGTTATGTGCAATGGTCTTGGCGATTAGCCTTGACTCATGCTACCATGTGCAACGGTCTTGGTGGTTAACCTTAAATTGTGATACTCTATGTGAAAAGAGCCTTGAATCATGCTAAATTCATGTTTCATGTTTCTTACACGTTACTATGACTCCATTTTTATATCATCCCATGTTTATTTGTTATTATTTCATTTTCTCCATGTTTTTTTATATCATTATGTCATGTCTTCTAACCCATGTGCTAAAGCTTTATTCTTATGTTTATTCCCTTACTAGGATTTTAACTCATCCCTCTATTCATGTTATCCCTAGGTTATCCTGTGAAGATGTATAATCACAATGGAATTTAGGAGCTCATTAGGGAGAAAAAATAAAAGTTTTTTTTATGATGTTTAATTATGTACCTAATCTTACAAGACACTAGACTTTACAATCCTTGGCTTGTAATACGATGTTTTATTATACTTAAAATCATATAATGATATGTGAAAAAGGCTAGGGTCTTTATATAAATTGCATGGTTTGAAGTGATAGCTCATACATTCATTTAGAATGAAACACTTTCCTAAAAATTATGTTTGTTATCATGTCCACTACCTCTCCTTCAACAGCATCGGCTAGAAGTTCCCAAGGATTTTGTATAGAGTTCCTCATAATTTTACATTATGTAGTGATACACTAGTTAAATAGTGTTTATAGAGGTGTGTTATTTCTCCTCAATAGTGGATTAGTCTAGGTCTGGATGTGCTCTGGGTGAATCTCCAAATTTGGGAGGCATCAAGTCACCAAGTTTGCAAACTAGTTTCATTACTGATGGGGGGCTGTGATTTCTCTTGTACTGTTGGTATCTTATCTTTTGAGACTTATAATTATGTAGAAAAAATATGGATGTGGTGTATGAAGGAGTTTTAGTGACCACAAGAGGCTTTGATTTTCTCAATATAACATGGATAATTCAATGGGTTAGAGTGACTATCTTTCGGTCCAACCAATCATTATACTTATGTGTTCCTCATCCAGGAGCGTAATTCCACTCACTGAAGTCTTCACTATCACTATGAGGGTTAGAGGATAAATGCATTAACAATTATGGGTCATCACCTAATTTGACTAATCCATGAACCACTTGGTCCTAGAGAAATATTTAAAGACAAATCATTCTTTAATGGTGTGTCCAAGGATCTTGTGGCACACGTAGTGATTAGTGTAATCGGTAAGTTTAGCCTTTGGGGGTCTCTTTCATTATAGTAGCTTCAGAATCCCTTTTTCTATGGATTATATGAATTAACCTGAGACTTATGCTTCATTTAAGGATTATTTTATGTTACTTATTTATGTAAAAGTAACCCTAGGTTCCTGGCCCTAACGGGGGGTCGGGGTAACGTTCTCCTAACGAGGTTGTGTCTAATAAGGCTTCACCAGGAAATGATGTACCTAGCAGGGATGCACCTAGTAGGGATCCTCTAATAAAGGGTCCAATAGGTGTACCAACTAAATATCATCTAATTACATTTTGGTAACTATTTATTCTTTTATTTTCCTTCACACAGAATATGTAAGGGGTAACAGTCATGACCATTGCTTGGTCCACTAAAAAGATTCTTCCAAATACTACGGATTTTTGGAGAACTCTTGAAATACACCCATATAATTTAAGGATATGAGGTTAGAGACAAACTCATATTTTAAATTATACATGAACATCATGATCATATGTTTTTGATAAAATGGAATATTGAGCGAGTAAATGAGACCCTTCCACTGAGAAAAAAATTTAGACACTTTCTTATTAGGAATTTGTTTTCATTTAGATATATTAGTGATGTTTTTCTTGCATGAGGTTGAGATTAACTGGAAGAGGAACTCTATACTGAGATACTACTATATATAAATGGATCATGGGGGCATATTTATGTGCCACATGAATGGGGTTTGGATAAAACATCATATCTTAGTAGCTTCCTGCTATTATGGAGTCCACAATATTGGGTTGTATCTTGAGGTGAAGTGGGCCAAATGTTGCAGCAGATCACCCATACCATTAAAAGGGATGAAAATTGTATTTCCAAAATTCATTTATTTGTAACATATAGTATATTCATATAGGATACGATTTTCCCTCATATATAATTGACACCTGTCTCATTTCTAGGGCCTCAAATCAAGTGGTGAGAGTAGCTATCACATCATCTTGGTGAGTATTTTGGGGTCACCAATGATATAATTGTCTCATCATCTTAATAGGATATACATAATTGATCTATATGATTAAAGTAACACTACTCATATGAAGGGTATGACTCATGTCTCGATCATTTTCCATATCCCTCGGCTTCTAACCTGATTAGATATATGGGGTCATCTGGTTCAAATATGATCACTTGGACAAGAAGGAATGAGTGTCCAAATGGAGGAGATATAGGGTCCCTTTTGAAATTTTCATTGCCCAAGAATTTCTCATACAAAAGATCTATAGTAATCCTCTTTTATCTTTATAGATCCTAGAGAAAACTGGTTATTTTGGAGTCTGACTCAGTTCCTGATGTAGTCTTGGAGGGACTGGTAAGCTTGGAAGGCCCCTCTACTTTTTATATATATCAGTGGGAAGGTAATAATATCTTGCTAGGGGACTCCCAAGGCCCAATGTCGGTATGTTCTGATGGGTGCAGGCACCTGTCAGGGGATCTACTTGGTACTGTATCTCCCCTTGGAGTGAGTTATCTCTATCATGCTCTATGTCGATAGTCCAGTTTATTTGATCCTTAGGAGGCTCAATAGTTATTATATTTACTATGGTAGTGTTAATAGGAGATATTTACCTATTAGTGGGTGAGGTGGGTTGATGGTCCATTATTTATTAGGATAGGGCTGAAATGGAGAGAATCATACTTCCACATCCTCTAATCTGCAATTATTGATATGAATCTATAATGAATCACTAGAGTATAGTAAGGATCTTGAAAAAGGTCTACTGGAGAGTCTGGAGGTAAATATATGATTTAGGGTTATAATCTATTGGGAGCACTATGATCTCAACCATTATGCACTATTGGTGAACATCATTGAGGTGTTTGTGGCTTCCTGGGTAGGTTATATAATGGTCTCAAATGTGTTTGAATGTCACCCAAATATTCTAGTGGAAACAAAACACCTGGTACTTAGTGAGGGATTCTGAGATGACAAATTTCAAGTTTTAAGGTGGCTAGAATTTAATCAATAGTTTTTCGGTGGCTAGGAGTATCCAAAATTCCTTTTTTTCATTACCAGGAGGATTTTCATGCTTATGGTTGTCCCAATCCCCGATTGGTTTGGGCTAAGAACCTAACAGCAACACTAACACAAATCTGTTTTACTAATGATTTACTGGGATAGGGGGAACCATGTGGACCAAAAATCCACTGCATATTGGAATTTCTCTCAGAGGCGGATCGAAGTTCAAAATAATATTTATATAGAAAGGGTTTTTTACTACCTCCTCATGTGTGAGGGAAGTAGTGTTTCTTTGGGGCTCAGTGAAGTGCTCACCATCATCTAAGGGTGTCAACCCAGACCCTGACGTCTCTCCAAATTTCACTGTAGAGGTAAAGATGAGGGAAATTAATGGTGATGGAGATGGTTAGACTACAAGTCCCTAGAATAAGTCTAGAAAATACTCAACATGTAGGTACCTAAGGTGTAATTTTAAGATTTTGTAGACATCATCTTCAAGGATCATTAGCCTCAATCGATGGGATTCTACCACCAACTCTAGAAGCAGGGGTGAAGATTCCCTTATTGATTCATCAACCGTCTCATAGTTTGAGATGGTGACACAATTCTTCCCAAGTTCCTTCCTCTGATGGCGCAGGACTTCTCTAAGCACTAATTGTCGAGGGTCACTTGGGTTCCTTCCATGTGTGTTATGACCTATTCCATGGGAAAGACCCCCATGGTGGTTTCATTATATCCTTCTCCATGATGGATATTTAGAGTATGTAATATCTTCAACATGGGGAGGAAATCCACGCCGTTTGATGGTAGTGCAGGGATGACCTCCACACTTGTTAGTGGTAGTGTGAGGAGGGCATCTATAGTGAAGTTCCTCATTATGGGATGGCCCATAATGATTGTCGGTGGCACCAAAAACTGAGAGAGTCAAATTGGATTTCCTAAGAGATGGTTGGGGTCTCAAAATCAAGTGGTAAAAAACGGATCCTTGATTAGAAATTATGGTAATGTGATGGGATACTTTGGGGGTGGTGAGAGCCACTGGAGCTAAAGAATATGCCTTTTCTAGGAAATGTTTTGGTCCTACACCTGGTGTCAGCACCAAGTGTTTTGGACTAGGTTCAGTAGAGTGGGTATGGGGTCAATCTACTTATCATCCTGTGGGATCATACAGTGTTGGAACTGATGCGGCTGGGTAGGATCCCTCTTGGGATACTCTCAGGTAGTGGTCATGATGGGTATGACTCGAAAATCCCCTATGTAATGCCCCGACCCCAGTTACCCAGATTCGGTGCATTATTACATAACATTGTCATGATCAAAAGGGATCAAATCCCAAAAGACCAATCAGTTTAGTATCCTTGGAAGTAGTAGATACATTCATAAGTTTTATATTACATTATAAAATGAAAAACAACAACAATATTGTCTCCATTTATCACATTCATATCCCTTAGACTATCCCTTATACTATCCCTTCAGGTCAGTCATAATATACTTATTCTCATCCTGGGAAAAATAAAACATAGAAAGGGGTGATCTCAGATTCTCAGTAAGGATAAAAATATAGCAGAAACTTTCATAAATAAGCATAAACATTTAAGGCAATGTATAAGACTAAATCATAATCCTTTTAAACATAAACTTATGCATAATATGGCCAATATAAATCAAATAATTCCATTTACTTATTCACATGGATATTGTACTAGTCGAATAATCACATGCAATGTCAATAGCCAATTTCATATTGATGGAATGCATAATGCCAGTCTCCATAACCACATAATCAAGGCCTTATGCCAAGAATACAAATAAGATTTTTTCAAGGCCTTATTCCAAGACACTATTTTGTCTCATGAGACCTACCAATTCATTGAGTATCTATAGCGGGCTCCACCCGTCACTTACTAAGTCCAATGCATTCCTCATATGAAAAGGTTTAAACATAACATAAACATTCATATTAAAACTAGAATACGGAATGTCAATAATTTATCCATAAACCATAAATGGTGTAAAAATAAAACATTAACAGTCAAACATATCACAAAACCTTCAATACAATATGGAATTTTTGTATCAAAATAAATCAACTTCAAACAAGCTTAAAATCCATCAAAGGATGTTGACATAGATGAAATCAAAACTTTTTTAGATAAATATATCTTTCTATTTTGAAATCATTTAAAATTAAAATAATTATAAAAGAAAAGATTTATTTTTAAAAATATTCTTATAAGCTTGTATGGGAATCTTTAACGATGTTATGACGATGGAAAATAGCCGCACCCACTATATAAGGTAAAAAAAGACATTCTTACCTTAATTTTTTCGAGAAGGTCATAAAGTAACTTGTTTGGAAAACGACGGAAAGATTCCTTTCAAAACAAATATGGTAAAATAAGGGTATAAATGACTTTAACCCATTTTCTAGTAAATAGAAAAAAAAAATTGAATTACATTTTTAAGAAAATGCAGATGTAGATGATAAAGAGGTTTCAATAGATACTTATGTATTAACAACCTCATATAAGTAAAGAGATTGTAGAATTAACCCTTACCTTGTACTTTTTATTAGTCAATGGTATGTTAACCTCATGTATAATAGTTAAAAAAAATTATTAAGTTATAAAATAACTATATACATAAATATGATATCATATATGATCCTCTAATATTTCTTTGTTAATAATATTTCAGTAGTATCATTGTTTCGTGTGTTAACTGATTCATTTTACTTTATATGATTAGTTACGTAAGACATGTTTGTTATGGATATGATGTATTTGATTCATATACATAATGATATTATGTTCATAAACATTGTTTTTAATCATAAAATGAAAATTATTCTTTAATGATTATGATGGGGAATGAATCTCATCGCGTTCATGGATAGGGTAATCTGTACGTATGCACGAGTGAAAATATCATTATATTGATGGTGAAATAGTATGTAATTGGATGGTATATCATATATAAAGAATAATTAAAATGTTATATTTATTATTTACATTAGTTATACTCATTATTATACCCATCCAAAATAATGAAGTGTTTGAATAACAAACTACACCATGATGTGGAGACGGTAAGTCGTACGTACGCACGTATGGTGAATTTGTCATTTATAGGATGGATAGAATAAAGAATATGGTTCTACCATATTTATAATAACATCACAGTATGTAGAAGGTACTGGAGTTATTATTTTGGTATGAAATCAAAGAAATAGGAAGTGGAAGAAGAAAAGAACTTGAAAGAGGGTGGTGAAATTATTACCCCTTCTTCGGGTGTTTCCTTTTGAGTTGATCAAAAGGGCTCCTTAGGTTGGCTTTTTTATCCAAGTAAGGACTCTAGGTTGATTTCAGGGAAGTGGGAAGGATATTTTCACAGGGTTTGGCTGATCCAAATGTCTTTGGAGGTGTGAAATTAAGAGAAGGGGAAGTACCCTTTTATAAGATAGGTGAGGGTCACTTTAGGAAAAGCTTGAAATATTATTTTATAATAAAATCATTTTCGGTTTCTAATGGCTCAAAAATAATATATTTCGAGGATAAGGTGGGTATGGGTATAAAAATTCTCAACCAATAGGTTTTATATAGGTTTAGGTCACCATATTAACTTATCTTTTAGATTTAACTCTTAGTTAAATAGTTTGAC
Source organism: Viscum album (assembly GCA_963277665.1). Taxonomy (NCBI): domain Eukaryota; kingdom Viridiplantae; phylum Streptophyta; class Magnoliopsida; order Santalales; family Viscaceae; genus Viscum; species Viscum album. The sequence continues at coordinate 855,498,532 of OY728160.1, forward strand.
ATTTACCATGTCTCTTTGTATTTTTATATTATATGGTTAATGAACTTATTATAAACTATCAAGTGAACCCCAAGTTATTCATTATTAATATATATAACCTTATATAAGTCCTTTTTCCAGACCTTATATTTTTAGGAATATTATATCAATTAATAATATAGTTTTTGTTTTAAAAACTCAATTATGTCAATTTGGACACTATTTAGTATTTGATTTTTTTGAAATCCATAAAAACTTTATCACTTAGAATAAAATTTATTTAATAAATCATAAAATGTCATATTAACCTATAAAATTATTCTAATTCATCATAAGTCTCAATTTACATTTATTTGGATATTTATAATATCAATTATTTTAATATTTCATTAATAAGGTAATTACGGCATCATCATTGTGTCATAAATAAATTAAATTATTTAATGTATAAAAATTATAAATGAAATACCATTATGTAGGAAATATTTTTATCTTTCTAATGAATATTTATAGTCTAATTTATCTTATGTATAGCCCTATATTAAAAATATTTTAGTTATTAAACCTTGAATTTAACACTTTTAACTCTTCTTTAAATAAAATAATAATAAATGTCCTAATATAATCCAAGTGGACCAAAAGAATAATATTTTATTCCTAAGGTTGTTTTTGGTCGAATTACACTTATCCAATAGAATTAGGACATGTGTTAGGGTAATTATAATATCATAATTTTACCCTTAATTTCCCTATTTACTTTTAATCATGGTAAATAAAAGTCAAAAGTTACTATTCACAAAAAATTATTTTCATCTTATTGAACCACATTTTAATTATTAATTTCAACCTTGTCTCTCAAATTTTTTAAATTCAACTCACAGAAGCGGTAAAATTAAGTTTTATGCAAATTTGTAAATGCTCCTAGAAGGTGGGTAAAAGACGGTAAAAAGTTCAACAAAATTTTATATATCTAAACTTATTATAAAATGACTCCAATGAATTAAATTGAACATATATAGGTATTATGTATCTATTTTGACCTAAAATAAATTAAAATAGAATAACTAGTTATTTAAATAAAAAGTCAGTTTTAAACAATAGCGTAGTGTTTTTCACTATTCATCAAAAATTGAAAGTTCTCTGAAAAATAACAGAAATTCACCCTAAGATAATTTTAATATTCCAAATCCAAAAATGAAGTCCATTTTGAAAATTAAAATTTATAAAATTTCAAAAGGTGGGTATTAATATTCATAACGGATAGTTTCATTGGTCGTGGTGTGTTAAAACTCTAAGTTGCATACGACGCAAGCTACTGCATTATTCAAAGGGAAACGTACTATGGAAGCTTGGAGTGTTACATTCTACCCTCCTTCAAATAATTTCATCCTCTAAATTTCTAGAATATTACTACATAAAAAGATTTGGGTGGTTCTTCATCATAAGTTCCTCAGGTTCCCACATTGCCTCTTCCATCTTATGGTTTCTCCATAAAACTTTTACCAGACGAGTCGTCCAGTTTCTCAGCACTTGTTCTCTGGTATCAAGATTTTTGACAGGCTCTTCACAATAAGACAGATCATGTTCCAGTTCAATTTCCTCATAGATGAGTACATGCGTTGGGTCAGGCATGTATTTTCTCAACAGTGATACATGGAACACATCATGAACTTTGGAGAGACTTGGAGGCATTTCCAAACGATAAGCTAAAAATCTAATTCATTCTAGAATTTCGAAAGGTCCGATGTACCTGGGACTCAATTTACCCTTCTTACTGAAACATATAACACCCTTCTATGGAGATACCTTCAAGAAAACATGGTCTCCTACTTGAAATTCCAAATCCTTCCTTCTGTTATCAGCATAGCTCTTTTGTCTACTTTGGGCTGCTTTGATGTGGGTTTGGATAATCTTCACTTTTTCCATTGTTTCCTCAACAAGTTCTGGGCCTACGAGTTTTCTTTCACCAACATCATCCCAACAAGTTGGTGTGTGGCATATCTTTCCATATAATGCTTAATATGGAGCCATCTGAATACTTTAGTAGAAGCTATTGTATAGGAAAATTCTACCAGAGGTAAATATTGATCCCGCATACCTTGAAAGTCAAGTGAGCAAGATCTCAACATGCCATCTATGGTTTGAATAGTCTGTTCTGATTGTCCATCTGTTTGAGGGTGGTAGGTAGTGCTCAAAATAAGTTCAGTATCCAGGGCCTTCTGAAGACTTTTCCAAAATCTTGATGTAAAATGGGGATCACGATCAAAAACAATCGACAGGGGTACTCTATGAAGTCTTACAAGTTCATTAATATATAGTCTTTTCATACGTTCAAGTGGTAAATCTTCTCTTATAGAAAGAAAATGTGCTGACTTGGTAAGACGATCAACAATGAACCATATTGCATTATTCCTTCTAGGAGTCTTTGGTAGCCCTAGGACAAAGTCCATCATAATATTATCCCATTCCCACTCAGGTATGAGAATAGGTTGCATGACTCCTCTAGGATGTTGGCTTCCATCTTTCACTTGTTGACAAACCATACATCTTGACACATAATCAGCAATCTCTCTCTTCATGTTATCCCACCAAAAATTTTCCTTCATATCTCTATACATATTAGTGCTCCCAGGGTGTGTAGAGAAATTGGATCTATGAGCATCATCCAACAATTCCCTTTTTAGATCAGGTATGTTAGGAACACAAAGTCTCTTCCCAAATTTCAAAATTCCATCTTCATATACGAAGTCACTCAATCTCCCATCATTCACAGCTTTAATATTCTTTTGAAACTTCTCATCATCTGTCTGATAACTTTTTATCCTTTATAGTAAATATGGTTTGGAAACCATTTGAAAAAGTATTGTTGTTTCACCTTCAATGGTTATTCCTATATCCATATTTACTAGATCCATGAAAATAGGATCCCTTTAAACTCTCATCGTGTTCAAAACTCCATGATCCTTTCTTCTCAAAGCATCTTCCACCTTATTTGCCTTCTTTAGGTGGTAGTGTATTGTGGAATCATAATCCTTGAGTAGTTCAAGCCATCTCCTTTGCCTCATGTTGAGTTATTTTTGTGAGAAAATATACTTCAAACTCTTGTGATCAGTATAAATCTCACATTTTTCACCATAGAGATAGTGTCTCCATATTTTCATAGCAAATATTACAGCTGCTAACTCAAGATCATGAGTGGGATAGTTTTTCTCATTAATTTTTAGTTGTCATGATGCATAGGCAATAACTCTATCATTCTATATAAGGACACAACCAAGTCCTTTCTTTGAAGAATCACTATAAATAACAAACCCATCGTTCCCTGATGGTAGAGTCAAGATAGGAGCATTGACTAATCTTCTATTCAATTATTCAAAACATTCTTCACACTCTTTTGTCCAAAAAAATTTAACCCCTTTATGTGTGATCTTGGTTAATGGGTTAGCCAACCAGGCAAAATTCTAGATGAAACGTCGATAATAACCTGATAAACCAATAAAATTGTGTACCTTGGTTATACTCATCGATGCTAGAAATTCTTGGATTGCCTTGGTCTTTGAAGGATCAACAGATATTCCATCCTTAGAGACAATATGGCCAATAAAAGAAATATCTTGAAACTAGAATTCACACTTGCTAAACTTCCCATATAATTCATTTCTTCTGAGGGTTTTCAGAATAGTGCGCAAGTGATTTTCATGATATTAATAGCTTTTTGATTATACCAAGATATCATTAATAAATACCACTAAAAATTAATCAATATATTCCTTGAAAACTCTATTCATTAGATCCATGAAGACATAGGATGCATTAGTCAATCCAAAAGGCATTACTGTAAACTCATAATGTCTGTACTTGGTTCGAAATGTTGTTTTCGAAATGTATTCCTTCTTCACACACAACTGATGATATCTAGATCAAAGTTCAATCTTTGAAAAATATTGAGCTCCATGAAGTTGGTCAAATAAATCATCAATACAAGGTAGGGGATACTTGTTATTTATTGTTATAGCATTGATCTCCCTGTAGTCAATGCACAACCTCATAGATCCATCTTTCTTCTTAAGAAAAAGGATAGGGGATCCCCATGGAGAAACACTAGGGAGAATAAATCCCTTATTACTCAATTACTCTAGTTGTTTCTTTAGTTCTACTAATTCCACAGTGGCCATTCTATAATGGGTCTTCGATATGGGCCTTGAACCAGGAATTAAATCAATGGAAAACTCAATTTCTCGTTCTGAAGGATGTCCAAGTAAATCCTCTGGAAACACATAAACATAATCTTACACAATAGGTATGTCCTCTATTTTAACATTCCTTTACTCACCCTTAGTTATTTAATTCTCTTACTCCCCGATAACTGAATTTAGTAGAGCTACTAGGGGTGTATCTAGATAAGAATTAGATGGTGATGTTTCCACTCTAAAAATAAGGTACTCCTTATTATCATCAAAAATTGTAACCTCCTTCTTCTTACAATAAATTTTCACATAATTGTATGAAAGCCAATCCATACCAAGGATTATATCAAATTTAATCATGGGTATGACGATGAGATCAGTGGATAAAGAACATTTATATTCCCTAATGGGAACTGATTCACAAAACTTTATTACAATGATACTTCCCTTAGGAGTTTTGACTGACAACTCCCTTGTTAAATCAAATTGGAAATATCTAATTTTCTTAGAAAATTAGGAAGATATAAAATAATGCGATGATCCAGAATCAAATAAATCATTGGCTAAACTTGAGGAAACTATTAAATTACCTGCCACTACATCTTTCAAAGTTTCAACCTCAGCAGTAGTGATCACTTAAGCTTGGCCTTGCTCCCTTGGACTTTTCTGAGGTAAGTTCCCTTGGCGCTTAGAAAATTCATTTTCATAATACCCCTTTTCTCTACAATTGTAGAATTCAATATTGAAAACCTCTTTTTTCCCCTTGTAATCATGAGCTTGGTGGCCTTTTTCACCACACTTGTAACAGACTCTCATTCGCTTAAGGCAAGTATCGGGGTGTTTCTTCCCACATTTACCGCAGGGTGGATATTCAACTTTTCCCTTATTTTCCTTATTTCCATTTTTAGAGTGTTCAGTAGATCTATTTTTCTCTTTCTTTGTTTTAAAGTCATAAGACTTAGAGAATTCATTTTCTATCTTGATAGCGCATGAGACAATATATTCATACGATGAGAAGGATTGTGAGACTAATGCTCGATGGAGAAATGGTTCTAACCCATAAAATAATTGATCAATCTTATTCCTTGGGTTATGTATATAATCTGCTACATTCCTTGATAACCTTGTAAAGTTAGCCTCATACTCTGTGACATTCTCATCCTCCTTTTTCCTTAGACTCAAAAATTGTCTTTCCATATACACTTGATAGTCACAAGGAAAGTATTTATCAAATAAAATCTATTTAAACTCCCTATATTCCATGTTCAATACTTCTTCATCTTACTTTGTGTTTTGGATTAATGACCACCATTGATCTACATCTCCCGTGAGGTGATAAACTTCCATGACAACTTTTTCTCTTTCACTACTCCCCAAAGCATGAAATATTTTCTCTAAGGAACTTATCCATTGCTCAACTACCAATTTATTTGTACTCCCACTGAATTTTGGTGGTTTTTTCCTCATGAATCGGTCTAACATTGATCCTATGCATTGTGGATTAGGGTGATCTATACGGGTAAGGTTATTATTCATAACCTGAGTGAATTGTCTCAGTATGGTGATAAGCTGATCAGCACCAATTGCATCACCAGCTCCACTATAATTATATTGAGTCGGAGGGCAGTCCCTACATGGATTACGTGCATTGATACGGTTCTCATTCCTTCCACTATGTTCCATTTCAAAACAATGGTATACACTATATTAATTTATGAATCGCAATACATAATTTCAAACTTGTAAAACACTTAACATAAATTGAATAGTTTATGGATATAATCCATAATCATAAAAATGTTTTCTTTGAGGAGGTATATACTCATAAATCTTTCATAATGGTTTGTAAAAAAAATGTGAATTATCCTAAGCATATCCCCTGGGAGTGTCGTAACCAAGAGTGCATCAAGGCCCATTGTTGTGCACCAGTTCTCGTTCGAGTCTAGATCAAAGCGGTGTTTTGGGGTTTTACCCCTAGGTACAACTGTGCTAGAACTACCTCTACCTACTCGTATCCAGATAGGGATTTATTTCTTGAAAAACTCACAAAATCTCTACATTACCAAAATTCTAGGAAGTTCTTCTATACTAATCTTCAAAGTCTATATTAGGGTAATGTTATCTAATCAGATTTTTTCTAAATCTAACTTCCAAGGGTTGTAATAAACTTCCTTTGATTCCAACTATAACGCCCCAACCCTAGTTACCTAAAGTCAGTGAATTATTACATAACATTGGTATGATCACAAGGGATCAAATCCCGAAATACCGATCAGTTTAGTAGCCTTGGAAGTACTACATACATTCATAAGTTTTACATTACATTATAAAATGAAAAACAACAACAACATTGTCTCCATTGACCAAATTAATATACCTTAGATTATCCCCTAGACTATCCCTATAGGTCAGTCATAATATACTTCTTCACATCCTGGGAAAAGTAAAACATAGAAAGGGGTGAGCTCAAATCCTCAGTAAGGATAAAAATATAGCAGAAACTTTCATAAATAAGAATAAACATTTAAGGAAATGTATAAGACTAAATCATAAGAATTTTAAACATAAACTTCTGCATAATATGGCCAATATAAATCAAATAATTCCATTTACTTATTTACATGGATATTCTACTAGTTGAATAATCACATGCAATATCAATAGCCAATTTCATATTGATGGAATGCATAATGCCAGACTTCATAACCACATAGTCAAGGCCTTGGGCCAAGACTGCAAATAATATTTTTTCAAGGCCTTGTTCCAAGACACTAGTTTATCTCATGAGACCTACCAATGCATCAAGGATCTATAATAGGCTCCACCTATCACTTACTAAGTCTAATGCATTGCTCATATGAAAATGTTTAAACATAACATAAACATTCGTATTAAAACTAGCATATGAAATGTCAATAATTTATCCATAAACCATGAATGGTGTAAAAATAACACATACACAGTCAAACATATCACAAAACCTTCAATACAATATGGAAGTTTTGTATCATAATAAATCAACTTCAAACAAGCTTAAAATCCATCAAAGGATGTTGTCACAGATGAAATAAAAACTTTTTTAGAGAAATATCTATTTCTATTTTGAAATCATTTAAAAGTTATATAATTATAAAAGAAAACATTTATTTTGAAAATATTCTTATAAGTTTTTATGGTAATCTTTGATGATGTTATAACGGCGGAAAATAGTCGCACCCGCCATATAAGTTAAAAAAAATACATTCTTACCTTAATTTTGTCAGAAATGTCATAAAGTACCTTGTTTGGAAAACGACGGAAAGATTCCTTTCAAAACATATATCATCAAATAAGGGTATAAATACTTTAACACATAGTCTATTAAATAATAAAAATGTTTCAAATTAAATTTTTAAGAAAACATGGATGTGGATGATAAAGAGGTCACAGTAGATACTTACGTATTAACAACCTCAGATAAGTAAAGAGATTGTAGAATTAACCCTTACCTTGTACTTTTCCTTAGTCGATGGTATGTTAAACTCCTGTATAATAGTTAAAACATTTTTATTAAATTATACAATAACTATATACATAAATATGATATCATATATGATCCTCTAATATTTCTTTGTTAATAATATTTCAGTAGTATCATCATTTTGGGTGTTAACCGATTTGTTTTCCTTTATATGCTTGGATACGTAAGACATGTTTTTTATGGATAGAATGTATTTGATTCATATATAGAATTATATTATGTTCATAAAAATTATTTTTAATCATAAAATTAAAATTATTCTTGAATGATTATGATGAGGAATGAATCTCATCGCATTCGTGGATACGGTAATCCATACGTATGCACGAGCGACAATATCATTATATTGATGGTGAAATCGTATGTAATTGAATGGTATATCATATATACATAATAATTAACATGTTATATTTATTATTTACATCATTTATACTCATTATTATACTCATCCAAAGTAATTAAGTGTTTGAATAACAAACTACACCACAACGTGGAGATGGTAAGTTGTATGTACGCACGTATGGTGACTTTATCATTTATAGGATGGATAGAATAATGAATATGGTTTTCCCATATTTATAATAACATCACAGTATTTAGAAGGTACTGGATTTATTATTTTGGTATTTAATCAAAGAAAGAGGAAGTAGAAGAAGAAAATAACTTTAAAGGGGGGTGAAATTATTACCTCTTCTTCGGGTGTTTCCTTTTTAGTTGATCAAAAGGGCTACTTAGGTTGGCTTTCTGATCCAAGTAAGGACTCTAGGTTTATTTTAGGGAAGTTAGGAGGATATTTGGGTAGGTTTTTTTTTATCCAAATGTCTTTGGAGGTGTGAAATTAATAGAATGGGAAGTACCCATTTATAAGAGAGGTGAGGGTCACTTTAGGAAAAGCTTGAAATATTATTTTATAATAAAATAATTTTTGGTTTATACTAGCTCCAAAATAATTAATTTCGAGTATAAGGTAGGTATGGGTCAAAAACCTCTCAACCAATAGGTTTTATATAGGTTTAGGTCACCATATTAACCTTATCTTTTAGATTTAACTCTTAGTTAAATAGTTTTACATTTACCATGTCTCTTTGTATTTTTATATTATATGGTTAATAAACTTACTATTAACTACCAAGAGAACCCCAAGTGGTTAATTATTAATATATATAATTCCTTTTTCTGAACCTTAGATTTTTAGGAATATTATATCAGTTAATAATATAGTATTTGTTTTAAAAACTCAATTATGTCAATTTTGACACTATTTAGTATTTGATTTTTTTGAAAGCCATAAAAACTTTATCACTTAGAATAAAATTTATTTAATAAATCCTAAAATTCCATATTAACCTATAAAATTAGTGTAATTCATCATAAGTCTCAATTTACATTTATTTGGATATTTATAATATCAGTTTTTTTAATATTTCATTAATATGGTAATTAATGCATCATCATTGTGTCATAAATAAATTAAGTTATTTAATGTCTAAAATTTATAAATAAAATACCATTATGTAGTAAATCTTTTTATCTTTCTAATGAATATTTATATTCTAATTTATCTTATTTATACCCCTATATTAAAAATAGTTTAGTTATTAAACTTTGCATTTAACACTTTTAACTCTTATTTAAATAAAATAATAATAAATGTCCTAATCTAATCCAAGTAGACCAAAAGGATCATATTTTATTACTAAGGTTTTTTTTCAAATTAAACTTTTCCAATAGAATTAGGACATGTTTTAGGGTAATTATAAAATCATTTTTACCCTTAATTACCCTGTTTACTTTTAACCATGGTAAATAAAAGTCAAAAGTTACTATTCACCAAAAATTATTTTCATCTTATTGAACCAAATTTTACTTACTTATGTAAACCGTGTCTCTTGTATTTTTGAAATTCAACTCACAGAAGCAGTAAAATTAAGTTTTATGCAAATTTGTAAATGCTCCTAGAAGGTGGGTAAAAGACGGTAAAAAGTTCAATAAAATTTTATATATCTAAACTTATTATAAAATGACTCCAATGAATTACATTGAAAATATAGAGTTATTATGTATCTATTTTAACCTAAAATAAATTAAAATAAAATAACTAATTATTTAAATAAAAAGTCGGTTTTAAACAATAACGTAGTGTTTTTCACTATTCATCAAAAATTGAAAGTTCTCAAAAAAATACCAAAAATTCACTCTAAGATAATTTTGATTTTACTAATCTAAAAATGAAGTCCATTTTTAAAATTAAAATTTATAAATTTTCAAAAAGTGGGTATTACTATTAATAATGGCTAGTTTCATTGGTCGTGGTGTGTTAAAACTCCAAATTGCGTACAATGCAAGCTACTACATTATTCAAAGGGAAATGTATCATGGAAGCTTGTGGTGTTACACCCTACCTCCTCAGCATAAGGTAGTGATCTATCCAATAACTCTGAGGAGAGGTTTCCAAATCAATTTTCCATTGAAATGGGGGCGGTTTCCCCCTACGCGGCCCTCAAGGGAAATGGTGTTAGTGAGGTGTCGATTCTTCAAGATCTTGTTGGTCCATATCCCCAATGGGAATAACATATTCTTGTTCATATTATCAAACAAGGTTGTTTATCACCCTCCATTGGATGATCTTGTAGGGTGTGATGGGGTTTGGGCCCCCGGTATCCAGTGATGTAGTGGTTTTCATGAAAAGAACATAGTTTTTCATGATTGTCCCACCAACATTCTCCCTATCCCTACACCTATTGGTGTTATATAATTGATATCTTATATCTTGAGTCTTTTAAATTACATGGAGTCAGCCTTAATTACATATATGATGAAGGATATTCCCAATGTCATCCACTCTTTCTAAAGCAAAGAAATGATCCATGTTGGTGGTGTCATAGAGCGAGGATTCCCAATGTTATCTAACCCATATTGTAGGAGAGTTTCATTTTGGTACCACCATTTTTTCAATGGGACTTGGTACTGAATATTTGAATCTGGTGACATGAAAATCTAATAGTGCCCCAATGTTACTAGTTCTTATATTTTAAGGATAAGAGCTTCACATCGGGTTCACCATTTTTGTTTCTAAAATTTTCCATTGGGGCTGCTCATTGCGCAATGTTTTTCCCTATATTCCCACTTTCCAAAAGTGGTAGGACTATACCACTATATTTGGTGATGTTAACCCCTTGATAAAAAAGGGTATATGGGATGTTGGTTACCCCTTATAAGGATTCCTCCTTGGATGTCATCACCTAGTCTGAGTCTCCCTCATAGATTTGAGTCATGTTCATGATACTCATTCTTGGTTCCATCTCAAGTTGGACTTTGGTTAATTACACTAATTCTATCTTGAAAGGGTAGAAACATTTGGTGAAAATAGATAGTAATGTTGGTCATTTATGAGAATCTTTGGATGTTGGGATTTTTGGGCATCTGTAAATTATTCCCTTATTGGAGGGAATCTCATGTGTGGAGTATCTCAAGCATGGAACCCAAGGAATCCCATATTGATTATGGGTTAATTAACATCAGCAGAATAAGGCATCTAAGGATTTTTAAAATATCCATCCCATGTTTATTATATGAGGTAGATATTTTATATAGGTCATAGGTTTTAACATATTGTGGGGATAGGTTGGCCACATGTTTAACATATTGTGGGGAAAGGTGGGTGGTTAAGTGTTCCCCCAGAGGTAAATATTTCACACTTGATATTTGGTTAAGCTCATCCCTAGGGGGGATAATTCACACTTGGGATTTGGTTAATTTTTTTCCCAGGGGGGATATTTTACACTTGTGGGGTTTGGTTAAGTGTGTCCCTAGGGGGTGATTTTACACTTGGTATTTGGTTAAGTGTGTCCCCAAGGGAGAAGATTTCACATTTGGGTGTTTAGTTAAGTGTGTCCCTAGGGAGGATATTTCAAACTTGGGATTATATGATTGTGATAAAAAGTGTGATCCCATTAAGGGAGATTATCACACATAGGTATTTGATAGTGATTTTGGGGTGTCAAGATTTAATATTCAAGATTCACCCCAGATGTGTTGGTATGTCAGGATTGAACTTCATGGAGGTGTACTACATTCCCTATTGGTAAATAGGGATCAAAACCCACATAGTTAGATGCTTCATTTTAGGTTCATGTGACACGACTGGTCTATGTAGTTTAATGTCATGCGGTAAGGATACTTGTTTCATAAAAAGAGTGTCAATGAGGGATGGTGTGGGGATTATGCATGGAATTTTTCCTAGGTGTTGGGGTTTTGTCCCAGGTGTGGAGTGAGGTGGAATCTCGTGATGATCATACATGAGGCATCCTATATTTTTGAAACAAGTTATGAGTTATAAGATCATCCCATGCTAGTCATACATGGGGAATCCTGTGTTTATCGCATGGGGTAAGGATATAGTTTTACGTCATGTGATGAGGCTATCATTAAGTTTAACATCATACTACTAGGACATGGGGCTAGGTATTTTTTCATCATGCAGCTTAGACATTGGAAAAACTTACATACAGGGAGATTATTCCCAAGTGGGAGAGGAAGATTTGGAAAAAGGCCTCTCTACCAGGAAGGGTCATAAAATTCCCATGATGATCCCACATTCAGGGTTTATATGTGTACTAACCATGTTCCTTTGGGTAGGGTATGGTGTAAACACTATCGTGGAGGAGTGTAAATCAGGGTACTAATGTTAGGGTTCATATTCTTAGGATCAAGATGCATTAGGGTGCCTATTCTTAGGAGAAAAAGTCAAGGTAATGGTCTAGAACATGCTTGAGATATAGAGGTAAACACGAGGATTAGTGATACCAGTCTCATAGAAATTTGGGGTGTGGATAAACCAGTTTTAGATGGGTATAGGAGCCCTGGGCACTCAACTTTTTCAAAAGGGTGTTGGCTAAAATGAGGCACCACTACTACAAAAATGTGCAAGGGAAGCTCCCCCTTATATCAGCACTAGGAAAAACCGCTGATAAAGGTTACCCTTTATCAGTGCTAAAATTTTAGCACTGATACAGGGATTCTTTATCAGCACTTTTCTAGTGCTGATAGAGGGCCTCTTTATCAGCGCTATAAAGCGCTGATACAGGGATTCTTTATCAGTGCTTTTTTAGCCCTGATAAATAATACCTTTATCAGTGCTAAAATTTTAGTGCTGATAAAGGGTAACCTTTATCATCTCTAAACAAAGCGATGATAAAACGACCCTTTATCAGCGCTAGAAAAGCGCTGATAAAGAATCCCAGTATCAGCGCAAAACTTTTAGCACTGATACAGGGTGTTTTTATCAGTGCTTTTCTAGCGCTGATAAAGAGTACCATTATCAGCGCTAAAAAAGTTCTGATATAGGATACCTTTATCAGCGCTAAAATGTTATCGCTGATAAAACCTTATTCCATTTTTTTATAAAGTCGGTCGCACAGTGCCCTCATTTTATCGCGACCTAAAGCTCTCGCGGTACTGGAATTCTGCGACTCCCCTCTACCGCCTGCTGAGTTTGAGTTTCCGAACCTCCTCCGCCCTCGCTTCTCATTGTCGGACCTCCGCCACCCGCTGAGTTCACATTACCAGACCTCCGCCGCCCTCGACCTTCAGTTTTCCGGACCTCTGCCGCCCACAATGCCCTCGAGTTTCGGTTTTCCAGACCTCCCTTTAAGGCATGTTTTCCAAATCATTTTTTAATATTGTTCTCCTCTCCCATAACACATAACCATATGTTGATTTGGCATGATAGATTTAATGGATATTTGAGATTGTGATGGTTGTAGGCTACATGATTCATCCTTTTCTGGAAACCTATGGATGTTTTAGGTTATTTCCATTTAAAATCCCTTATGTTTCCTTCCATGGTTGTCTTCTTTGGGTGGGTGTTTGATGCCATTAAGGTGGTTATTATTCCTTGTTGTCCTCTGATTCACAACTTATTGGTTAGAGATCAATCTTGATGTGTTGGGTGATCTATCTTTTAAGAGATTAGTTTTCCATCTTTGTGCAAAAACCATTTTATATGATCTATTTATGGTTGGACATAGATAGTCTTTTGGTGTGCACTCAAATGACTAGGATTATGAAGTCTCTTGATGGACCAGGCACTGGGAGGTGTTGGTGTCTACTTCAATGAGACCTTCGATGGGTGACAGTCTATAGTGGGAATTCAAGGTTTCCATCGAGTACTTGATCTAGGAATAAATCCTTTTTAGTTTTTTACTTTCTTATTATTGGTTGAATCATTGATGGATATTGATTGTGTTATTTCATTTGGATTCATTGGTATGTTTTGGGTGTACTTTTACTTAGGTTTTGAATTATTCTCTTAGTTGTTCTTCATGGTTAGTGGTTGTAGTCTCTTATTTGGGTGAAGGGATGTGTTCTTAGTATATTTCCATCTTATGTCCCACCATTTTAGTGAAAATTTAAATGGTTGGGTGACCTATGCTAGGTATCTGGACATTATTGGTATTTTCTCTATTCTTAGTGATATAGATGTGTCATTTGGAGATGTATTATGTTCTTTGAGGATATACATTAAGGGTTCTTGGGAATATTGGTTATCTGTTCATTTTAATTTTTTCGTAGTGGTCCTCTATTTGGTGAATCTTCCTATATTTTGTGAATTGTCCACATAATAATTATTGTGTGGAATTTATTTTTGTCTCATCATTTTCTATCCTTCGTACTAGAATATTTATTCGGATAAAAAGCAAAATGATGGGGATAATTGTAACATCTCAGTATCTCTTTCATCAAAGAAATGTTCTTTGAGTTTTTTTTGGGTTTATTGAGGGGTCATAGGATGTCCTAGACTATCATAGAAGGTGTGGACGTGAACATTTAGGTTGAAAAGCTTCAGGTGGTCCACTGAATGGCCAGTGAGGGTAATTGGCTAGGAAATGGGATTCACAATTGATACAAAAAAATTCTATAGCCATCATCTAGATGGTGGGTCTGTAGTGACTAGCCAGTGGGATAACCTATGGTTATAACATTTATACTATAACCATTGTCTATCTAGTGAGTTCCACTATCTAGCCAGTGGTGTCATTGTATATGAGGAAGCATCCAGGTAGTAGGATAATTGCACCCTGATACCCCCATTTATTTATTTTATCTTCTCCCTCAAGTTTAACTCAACCCACTAAAGCCTTGGGAGCCCCTTTGGATAGTTTGGCTCTTCTATCCTCATCACTTGGTGGATTGAAGTTTCATTCGAAATAGTGATCCTCTTTTGGTATTTATTTCTTTTCTTGAACTTCAATCTCTCTCCATCACTTGATTCTTTGTTCTTGGGGGATATGGAAGCCTTGGTATTTACTAGAACTATAATTTTTATGGGGAATTATGGTTATAGTATCTCTTTTACCTTTTATTGAGATCCCTTTTATTTTATTCAATGTTCTTTATTTGAGTAGTCTCATTCAGATTCATTGTGTTTTGATCCCAAATATTCCAAGTGGGTGTTTCTATACTATATCTTCTTTTTGGGATTCATGTGTTTCATGAATTCATATTTTATCCATTTGAAGTTGGTTATACATGTTTTTATCTTTTTTAAGCACAAAATAACCCTATTAATGAAAATAATATATGGAATGGATGGTATCTTGTTGTGAATTAACCTTTTTCATTGAAATAAATTATGTTTCCTTTTACCATTGGTGGATTTGATATTATAAATGAAAATCATGATTTAAAATAAGGATAAGTTGATTATTTAAATAAAATTACAAATGGTTTGGAATGTGTTTGTTTATTGGATTTTTTGGGGAATTATTTCAAAAATAAATTAAAATTTCTTGTTTTTAAATGGTTTATGGTATTGGTATTTTAAAAAAATGAGGGGGATTGATTGTCCTTTGGAACAAAATACCTTCGATCCTGACCACCATCCATTGTTTGTTGGGGGTGACTTTAATGTAATTTCCAACCCAAAGGAAAGGAAAGGTAAAAGCTCATTCCAGAGGAAGTCCATCATGGAGTTTGTTCAGTTCATGGCTGGGAAGGGCCTCATTGATCTCAGCGTCTTAGGTGACAATTTCACCTGGTGCAACAACTACAGGGGCCATCACCGCTTGTAGAGTCTATTGGATAGGTGTATATCCAACATGAAAGCCACTAACCTATTCTCAAATACCATGTTTTTCTATCTTGCTTGAGGTATTTTGATTCACTCCCCCCTCTTGGTTTCCATTTCTTCTTGGAATGATCATCATGAACGGTTTCACTTCCACCAGCAGTGGGTTAACATCCTAGGGTACTAGGACATGGTTTGTGAAATATGGAATGAACCCTTGTAGGAGTATCGAGCCACCTTCAACCTCAGTGACCTGACCTCAAACCCCGATAGGTGCGTGTTCGCCCCTTCCTCCTTAGGAACCTTCACCACCTGGGACTACTGTCGCATATGGGCTCATTTAGAGTATTTTGATAGATGGAATGGTACCTTTGGTTTATTGGATTATTAACACCAGTTTGAGATTTATGTGTGACTATATACTTATTATATTTTCTTATTATTTCTTACACACCACCACTTGAGTCGAGTAACCTGATTGAAATCCATATTGGTACTTTGGTTCTGATGTGGATATGGTTTTTTATGTGTTTGTGACATGTGTATGTGTGGATATATGGGTATTTAGGCATGATGATATTGAATGTAGGGAAGAGACCTAGGAGTGGTAGATGTATCATTATTTATTATTCTTGTGTTTGGTCTGGGGTGATTTGAGGAAACTATAATGAATCTAAAGTAATTATATTTAATGAAGATGAATAAATACTAATGGTTAGGCTCTATTAATATCTATTTTTATAAGTAAGTGGTTCTATTCTACTATATTTGGAAGTATTTTTTTGTGTACTTGAACCATAAATACTAATATTTGAGATTCAAATAGGATGAAGATTAATAAATATTGGATGGATGCTAATTGTTTGACAATAGAGTATGAGAATGGAGTGAAAGAGTTCATCAAGTTTGAAAAGGATCATGCAAAGGATCCTTCTCAAATCCTTTGTCCGTGTTTACATTGTTTTTATTCTGGACTACTTACTCCAGAGGAGTTGGAAGAACATTTGATATGTCATGGAATAGATCGGATTTATAAATGTTGGAATAAACATGGAGAAGGTGAATGTAGCTACTGGCTGGGATAAAACTACATTTTATGGATCATCATATATGAATAAAAATATGGATAATGAAGAAGACCGTATGAAGGATGTGATTATAGATGTCAATGATGATGAAGATCTTATTGAGGAAATGACAAATACAATTGAAGACGAACTCCATGATTGCCCAAAATTGTTTGAGAAGTTAAAGAGTTGTGAAAAGACGTCATTGTATGATGCTTGCACTAAGTATACAACATTGCCAGCTATACTGAAGTTGTATAAATTGAAAGAAGGCAACGGATGGAGTGATGTCAGTTTTACGGAACTACTTTCTCTCTTGAATGACATGCTCCCGGAAGATAATGAGCTCCCAAGCTGGACATATGAAGCTAGACGAATTCTACGCTCGATGGGTATGATTTTTGAAAGAATACATGCCTGCCCAAAAGACTGTATATTGTTTCGCAAGGAGAGAAAATCACTTACATAATGAACAAAGTGTGGTGCTTCTAGATACAAGAAAGATAAATCCAATCCTACGAAAGTTGTATGGTACTTTCCAATCATTCCAAGGTTTAGACGTCTATATGGAAGTGAAGAAACTGCAAGACAATTGTCGTAGCATGCAGATAAAAGAAATAAAGATGGGAAATTACATCATTCGGTCGACTCTCCTCAATGGAAGAAAATTGATCATGAGTATCCTGAATTTGGAAAAGAGCCAAGAAACCTTCGTCTTGCGTTATCTACAGATGGAGTGAATCCTTTTGGTTTTCAAACCAGCACTCATAGTACATGGCCTATTATGTTGGTAAATTATAACTTTCCACCCTGGTTATGCATGAAGAGGAAATTTATCATGTTATTTATGATTATATCAGGACCAAAACAACCAGGTAATGATATTGATGTTTATCTGGATCCTTTGATCGAGGATTTGAATTTATTGTGGGATTCAGGTGTAATGTTGTATGATGCTTATAAAAGTGAATACTTCACATTGAGAGCGATGTTGTATGGGACAATAAATGATTTCCCTGCTTATGGAAATTTTTTAGGCTATAGCATTAAAGGAACTCAAGGGTGTCACATGTGTGAAGAAGATACAGAATCAATTTGGTTGAAACATTCATCAAAATCTTTGTTTCTAGGACATCATATATTTCTACCTCGTCGGCATAAGTATCGATCTTGGACGACATCATTCGATGGAAGTTCAGAACAATGTGCAACACCGTCTCCACTAACATTTGATCAGCTATTTGAGAAAGTAAAAGATCTGAACACTGTTTTTGGTAAACCATTTTCGAAATACCTTACGAAAATCGGTTGGAAAAAGAGATCAGTTTTTTTTTTTGAATTATCATACTGGAATTGTTTGTACGTCAGTCATTTTCTTGATGTGATGCATGTGGAAAAAAATGTATGTGACAGTGTTATCGGAACATTTCTAAATGCCCCTAGCAAAACAAAATATGTAATTAAGGAAAGGTTGGACATGGTTGACATGGGAATATAAGAAGAGTTGGCTCCCGTGAAGGGTGAAAATAGAATGTTTCTTCCTCCAGCTGGTTATACTCTTTCTAGGGAGGAGAGATATCAGTTTTGCAACTTCTTTAATGATGTAAAGGTTCAAGACAGGTACTCGTCAAATATCAAGAACATTGTGTCAATGAATGATTTGAAGTTAAAAGGTTTGAAATCACATGATTGCCATGTTTTGATGTAAGATCTAATTCCTATAGATTTACGTTGAATTTTTTCCAAGAATGTTCATCATACATTAACTAAACTTTGTTTCTTTTTCAAAGATATATGTAGAAAAGTTTTAGACCCAGCGAAATTTCCAGCTATGGAAAAAGAAATTGTCATCATATTATGTGAATTAGAAATGTTCTTCCCGCTAACATTATTTGATATGATGGTTCATTTGATGATTCACTTGGTGAGAGAGATTCGAATTTGTGGTCCTGTGCACTATAGATGGATGTATCCTGTTGAACGGTATATGAAGATTTTGAAAGGGTATGTCAAAAATTAAAGTCATCTAGAGGATTTTATAGTGGAGTGATATATTGTTGAGGAAGCCATTGAATTTTGTACTGAATACCTATCTGATGTGGAAAGCATTGGTCTCCCGAAATCTCGTCACACTGGACGCATTGAGGGTGAGGGAATTTCTAGAAGAGAAGTTGTGAAAATTAGTATTACAGATCAGGAGCAGGCCCATCTTTATGTTTTGCATAAAATTTGGAAGGTTTATCCATATATTGAAACTCACAAAGAAATTCTTAGGGAGTTGAATCCATCAAGGGCTGAAAAATGGTTATCAGATACACATAATCACTAGTTTATAGGATGGTTTCAGGACCATATTTTTAAGCAGTAAGATGAAAATCCGAATTCAATGTCAGAACGACTTCGATGGCTAGCTGCTGGACCAAGTGTGTATGTATTATCTTATAGTGGTTATGTAATTAATGGTTATACATTCTATATAGATGAACATGATGAAGATAGTACCATGAAAAATAGTGGAGTTACACTAGTGGTTGAAGCGATGCATGTTTTTGGTAGTAAGGACAGAAATCCAATTTATGCAAATATGTCATACTTTGGCATTATTAAACTAATATGGGAGTTGGATTATACAACATTCCAATTGACGATTTTTCAATGAAAATGGGTTGATAACAACAGTGGTGTTAAAATATATGAATGGGGATTTGTGAAAGTTGATTTTAGTAAAGAAGGGTACAAAGATGAACAATTTATAATGGCATCACAAGCGGTACAAGTTTTTTATGTTCCAGATCCCGCAAACCGAAAGTGGTCGATTGTTCTATTATCGTCCAAAACTACTGAAGGTTCCGATGAAAATTCAGTTGAGGACGATCCTTTTAGTGGTACGTCGCAATCATTTCAGAGCGGTCCCAATGCAGATGATGTTTTGTATGTTAGAGGAGACCATAATGAAGGTATTTGGATAATCGATAGAGGTGTCAAATCCCTTCAACCTTTGAAAAAAAGAAAGTGAGTTCAATAAACAGGTTATATTTTGTTTTTAATATAGATCTTGTTATCTCATGTTATTATATTATCATTACTGAATTTATGTAATCTAAATTAACTGTTCAACCACTTTTGCAGATAATGACTTCTGCACATTATGGTGCTCCTAACCTTGAGGCTGAACAAGTCTCTCAAGCTGCTGCTGCTGCTGCTGCTCCTGCTGCTCCTACAGCTCCTGCTGCTCCTGCTGCTGCTCCTACTGCGGATCCTGTTGCTCCTACTGCTCCTCCTGTTGCGGCTTCTGCTGCTCCTGTTGTGGCTACTGCTGCTCCTACTGCTGAGGCTCCTACTGCCCTAAGTGTTGAGGTCCAACAACCATCAGCACATGTCGTTTCAGATGAACATGTAGATGATGTTGATATCGATGAAATAGTCGGGAATGAAGGACCAACATCGCAGAAAACACAGGTGCATCGTAGTTTGACGGTGTTAGCCAAAATTCTTAAGGTGAAAAGCAAAGGCATAAAATCTGAAGTCAGATGGAATGCATGAGGCCAACATGTGAATCCCAACAAGGCTATATTTAGTAGCTACATTTGATTTTTCACTCGGTAATGTGTGTCGATTGACATAGATTCATGGCACCATGTTGTGTCTGGGATGAAGGCTATGATCTGGGAAGAAATTATGGTAACATTATGAATTTATTTATTAAATTTACTAGAAAATAAAATAATGAAACAATGTCTTACTCTTCTCAATCTCTTGCAGGGTACATTTATAGTAGATGATTCACACAAGGATTATGTACTAAGGCTTGCAGGAAGGATTCATCGATGTTTTCACACTATTTTAACAAGATGTCACCTAAAAGATTCCAAAGGTAAAATAAACCTGCACCCACCCATTGTCTACACTCACCTGATATCCCAAGAAGCATGGGATGCATTTATTGGCCGCCTTGGGGATGAGAAGTTTCAGGTACATTGTGGGTGATAATACGTTGTTTGAGGATACCTGTATTCATCACTTTGATTGTCAATATTTCATTTATGAAATAGAAACTCTGTACTGAAAATAAGGAACGTGCATCAAAACCAACATACCCCTATCGTAAAGCAAGGATGGGGTACGCTTCATTAGAAAAGAAAATGGTACGTATTTTAAATTTACAGTAATATTGTTAGGTGCAAATAAACAACATCATAATTATCTTTCTATGTTTATATATAGATTTATGAGTCTAAAACCAAATTCACTTCCATCCCACGTCATGTACTATGGAAGGAGTCACGTGTGAACAAATAAGGGAATTTAGTAGATGAGAACACACAGAAAGTGTGGGAAATATGTGTAAGTATGACACGACGATAAAAATATTTGTTTTAAATTGCTATTACAGAAAAATAATTACTTATTTTCCTATATCTGACAGTCACAGGAATCAACTACTCCTGTAGCGGATACAGACCTATTATCGACAGCTTTGAAGCAGCCAAAAAAATACAGTCGTGTCAGAGGTGTGGGGTTTGGGGTGACACCCTGAGTATATTTTGAGAAGAAGAAAAAAATGGATGATACAAATGAAAAATTGGAACAAATGAGCGAAAAAATAGAAACCCTTGAAGAATTATTGCAATGGCAGGGAGAGTTTCTAGAAACTTTTATGGGTGGGAAGCAAAGGGAAGACACAACTCAGGAACAACTAGCGCGTGAACATCCCGCCTCACCCCCCACCAGCTTTGAGGTGATCCATTCGCCTCAAAAAACTGTCTTATCCGTGGTAATCAATATTCTAATAATTATTCCCATGAAATGTGAATCAGACAAACACTGATAATTTTTCTATACTGATCTTCAACAGGGTGATGATGATTATGATTTATATCTATCAACACCCACCTATCACCTTGTAGTGAGGGCTACAGTGTTCAATATCCCAGATGCTACACTGCATAATAGACCACTTCTGAAAGATCATCTGAAAGTGATGATTACTGTAGCTCATGAGCCAAATGAAGAGATACTTATTCCACTTGATGACAATGATATTCATACGGTCGAAAAGTCTATTGGGAAATTCATTGCATGGTCGTCACAACTTGTAAGAGTACATGCGGACAAAGAGTACATGCGGACAAAGAGGTATTTATTTCCTTTTTTTTCAAGATAAACCCTTAACAATTAATGAAAAAAGGGTCTGAACCAATGATTGTTGTTATAGATGGAGAAAGGGAAGGGGTGACAAACGTTGGCTCAAAACCATCTAAAGGTTCAACCAACCGATCCCAAGAAGCTACTAAAAGCACAAGAACACCACCTATTCTCTATCCACATTTAATAGCATTGAAGACTCGTGTGGATACGAAGCTAAAAGGTGGTAATAGTCATATAGTGGTTTTCGAAGAGAATATATACATAGAGGAAAGTCAAGATTTCGTTTCTTCTGAAAATGTAAATGAGATCCTTGAAAAAGGTTAGCTAGGCGTCACAGTTGTAAATGTATATATGAGGTATATTTCCATGAATTGATTTTCTAAAAGCTGATCTAATGTGAAAATTATGACTAAATGCATTTTATATTGTTGACAGACGCATTTATGAAAAACAGTTGATGGAATTTTCCCATGAGACAAGATTTGGACTCGTTATTTCTCATATCACATCAACACACCTAACAAAAATAGAGCCATCAAAAAGGGATGCAATAGTGAACAGCTTGATGAAAACATTTGAAAGCAATATTACAGATGACAGACTTTTCCTAATTCCAACCATGAAGGGGTAATACTCTACAATTAAATCATATCAATTATATTTTCACTTCTTTTATTACTTATTCCTTTTTGTGTTTTTAGGTAGAATTGGTTGTTAATTGCGGTGAACTTGGATACTCCAAAGATTTATTTTCTAGATTCAAAGAAAGGATATCCATCAAACCGACCACACATGATGGAGTTTGTAAATCTGTAAGACACTACATCTTACATTTTAGGTCTAAACATCAAGTAATATAAATTATATTATCTTTTACTGAGGATTATTTTATGATAGGGTGGTGTATCATTATAGTCTAAAAAAAGGAATGATGACAGGGGCTAAGCATAAGGAGGTGATCAAGTACTACATCTGGACAAATATCAGGGTATATATAATAAAATTTCACTATCCAAACACATCTCAACACAAGTTAATTATTCTCCTACTGATTGATTTTTTTTTGCAGTGTCCAAAACAAACAAACAATAATGATTGCGGTTATTATGTTTGTAAATTTATTAAAGAGGTCGTTTTTCATCAACAAACTAGCATCCCTAAAGAGATATTTTCAAAAACAACTTCTAGTTCATTTAATTTATTTATTAATTCTTTATTTTAATATTTTGTAGTACTACTCTAACTATCGAAAAGCCTCATAATCACAAGATGATATAGATGTGTTCAAAAACAAGTGATCCACATACCTGATGGCAGATTGTACACAAATACAATGAAGATCTGACTTGGGGACATGTATAATTGGTGGTCATTTTTTAGAGGGGTTAAGGGGATTAAAAGATGAAACATTGTTGTATGTAAAAGTTCGTAGGAAAATTTTAATTGTTATTAAATAAAACATCCTTTCTCCAATGAGTTATTTTCCCATTTTAACAAATGATATGCCCCAGCAACATGCAAGAATGCAGAACCACTCAAAGGGTCTCTATTTTGTTTAAAATGGACACAATTTTAAGTGAAAACAACAAATAACCTATGAAAATACGACCAAAAACATTCATATTGTCTTTATCCTTTAGTAGAACGATCTACGGGTCCTTGGTGACGTGTACGAGTCAACCCTACCTCAATCCAAGGCATGGTGTGGCCGGTACCACTCAAAGGGTCTCTATTTTGTTTAAAATGGACACGATTTTAAGTGAAAACAACAACTGACATACAAAAATATGACCAAACGCATTCGGATTGTCTAGATCCTTTAAGAAAACGATCCACGGGTCCTTGGTGACATGTACGAGTCAACCCCACCTCAATCCGAGGCACGGTGTGGCTGTTACAACTCAAAGGGTCTCTATTTTGTTTAAAATGGCCACGATTTTAAGTGAAAACAACAAATGACGTACGAAAATCTGACCAAATGCATTTGGATTGTTTAGATCCTTTAGTAGAACAATCCATGGGTCCTTTGTGACATGTACGAGTCAACCCCGCCTCAATCTGAGGCATGGTGTGGCCGCTAGCACTCAAAGGGTCTCTCTTTTGTTTTAAATGGACACAATTTTTAATTGAAAACAACAACTAACCTATCAAAATCCAACCAAACACATTTTTATTTCCTTGATATTTTATGATAACGATACAAGGGTCCTTGTTGATGTTTATAAGTCATCATCTCCTCAATATGAGGCACGGTGTGGCTGCTAGCACTCAAAAGGTCTCTCTTTTGTTTAAAATTGACACAATTTTAATTGAAAACAACAAATGACCTATGAAAATATGACCAAACACATTCATATTTCCTTGATATTTTATGAGAACGATCCAAGGGTCCTTGGTGACATGTAAAAGTCATATCCGCCTCAATATAAGGCACGTTGTGGTCGGTACCACTCAAAGGGTCTCTATTTTGTTTAAAATGGACACGATGTTAAGTGAAAACAATAACGGACGTACGAAAATCTGACCAAATGCATTCGTATTGTCTTGATCCTTTAGTAGAACGATCCATAGGTCCTTTTTGATGTGTAAGAGTTAACCCCGCCTCAATCTGAGGCATAGTGTGGCCGGTACTACTCAAAGGGTCTCTATTTTGTTTAAAATGGACACGATTTTAATTGAAAACAACAACTGACCTACGGAAATCGAACCAAACACATTTAGATTGTGTTGATCCATTAAAAGAACGATACAAGGGTACTTTGTGACATGTATGGGTCATCCCCACCTCAATCTGAGGCATGGTGTGGCCGCTATCACTCAAAGGATCTCTATTTTGTTTAAAATGGACATGATTTTAAGTGAAAACAACAACTGACATACGAAAATCCAACCAAACGCATTCAGATTGTCTTGATCCTTTAGGAGAACGATCCACGAGTCCTTTTTGATATATACAAGTCAACCCTGCCTCAATCCAAGGTACGGTGTGGCCGCTAGCACTCAAAGGGTCTCTATTTTGTTTAAAATGGACACGATTTTAAGTGAAAACAACAACTAACCTACGAAAATCTGACCAAACACATTCGGATTGTCTTGATCATTTAGGAGAATGATCCACGGGTCCTTAGTGACATGTAAGAGTCAACCCCGCTTCAATACGAGGCACGGTGTGGCTGGTACCACTCAAAGGGTCTCTATTTTGTTTAAAATGGACACGATTTTAAGTGAAAACAACAACTGACATACGAAAATCCGACCAAACACATTCAGATTGTCTAGATAATTTAGGATAACGATCCAAAGGTCCTTGGTGATGTTTATGAGTCAACCCCGCCTCAATCTGAGTCACGGTGTGGTTGGTACCACTCAAAGGGTCTCTCTTTTGTTTAAAATGGACACAATTTTAATTGAAAACAATAACGGACGTACGAAAATCTGACCAAACACATTCAGATTGTCTTGATCCTTTAGGAGAATGATACACGGGTCCTTGGTGATGTGTATGAGTCAACCCCGCCTCAATACGAGGCATGGTGTGGCCGCTATCACTCAAAGGGTCTCTCTTTTGTTTTAAATGGACACAATTTTTAATTGAAAACAAAAACTAACCTATGAAAATCTGACCAAACGCATTCAGATTGCCTTTATCTTTTATGAGAGAGATCCAAGGGTCCTTGGTGATGTGTATGAGTAAACTCTACCTCAATCCGAGGCACGGTGTGGCCTCTATCACTCAAAGGGTCTCTCTTTTGTTTAAAATGGACACAATTTTAATTGAAAACAACAACTGACCAATGAAAATATGACAAAACGCATTCTCATTGCCTTGATCTATTATGAGAATGATACAAGGGTCCTTGGTGATGTTTACGAGTCATCCCCGCCTCAATATGAGGCACGGTGTGGCCGGTACCACTCAAAGGGTCTCTATTTTTTTAAAAATGGACACGATTTTAAGTGAAAACAACAACTGACGTACGAAAATCTGACCAAACGCATTAGGATTGTCTTGATCTTTTAGTAGAACTATCCACGGGTCCTTTGTGACATGTAAGAGTCAACCCCGGCTCAATCTGAGGCACGGTGTGGCCGGTACCACTCAAAGGGTCTCTATTTTGTTTAAAATGGACACAATTTTAAGTGAAAACAATAACTGACCTACGGAAATCTGACCAAACGCATTCGTATTGTATTGATCCTTTAGGAGAAATATACACAGGTCCTTTTTGATGTTTAAAAGTCATCCTTGCCTCAATCTGAGGCATGGTGTGTCCGCTAGAACTCAAAGGGTCTCTATTTTGTTTAAAATGGAAACGATTTTAAGTGAAAACAACAACTGACGTACGTAAATCTGACCAAACACATTCGGATTGTCTTGATCCTTTAGGAGAAAAATCCATGGGTCCTTTGTGATGTGTACGAGTCAACCCCGCCTCAATCCGAGATACGGTGTGGCCGCTAGCAGTCAAAGGGACTCTCTTTTGTTTTAAATGGACACAATTTTAATTGAAAACAACAACTGACCTACGAAAATCCAACCAAATGCATTCGGATTTCCTTGATCCTTTAGGAGAACTATACAAGGGTCCTTGGTGACGTGTAAAAGTCAACCCCATCTAAATACAAGGCACAGTGTGGCCGTTACCACTCAAAGGGTCTCTATTTTGTTTAAAATGGACACGATTTTAAGTGAAAACAACAACTGACATACAAAAATCTGACCAAACACATTAGTATTGTATTGATATTTTATGAAGAACGATCCATGGGTCCTTTGTCATGTTTATGATTCAACCATGCCTCAATCTGAGGCACGGTGTGGTCGATACCACTCAAAGGGTCTCTCTTTTGTTTAAAATGGACACAATTTTAATTGAAAACAACAACTGACCTATGAAATTTTGACCAAACACATTCGGATTGTCTTGATCCTTTAGGATAACGATCCACGGGTCCTTGATAATATGTACGAGTCAACCCCACCTCAATACGAGGCACGGTGTGGCTGGTACCACTCAAAGGGTCTCTATTTTGTTTAAAATGGACACGATTTTAAGTGAAAACAACAACTGACGTACAAAAATCCAACCAAACGCATTCAGATTGTCTTAATACTTTATTATAACGATCCAAGGGTCATTTTTGACCTTTACGAGTCAACCCCACCTCAATCCGAGGCACATTGTGGCCGCTAGAACTCAAAGGGTCTCTCTTTTGTTTAAAATGGACACAATTTTTAATTGAAAACAATAACTAACCTATGAAAACCTAACCAAACGGATTTGTATTGCTTTGATATTTTATTAAAACGATAAAAGGGTCCTTGGTGGCGTGTAAGAGTCATTACCACCTCAATCCGAGGCACGGTGTGGCTGCTATCACTCAAAGGGTCTCTCTTTTGTTTAAAATGGACACGATTTTAATTGAAAACAACAACTGACCTATGAAAATCTGACCAAAAGCATTCGTATTGCCTTTATATTTTATTAGAATTATCCAAGGGTCCTTGGTGATATGTACGAGTCATTCCCACCTCAATACAAGGCACGGTGTGTCCGGTACCACTCAAATGGGTCTCTATTTTGTTTAAAATGGACACGATTTTAAGTGAAAACAAAAACTGACGTACGAAAATCTGACCAAACGCATTCGTATTGTCTTGATCCTTTAGTAGAACTATCCACAGGTCCTTTTTGATGTTTATGAGTCAACCCCGCCTCAATACGAGGCACGGTGTGGCCGCTAGCTCTCAAAGGGACTCTCTTTTGTTTAAAATGGACACGATTTTAAGTGAAAACAAAAACTGACCTACGGAAATCTAACCAAACACATTAGGATTGTGTTGATCCTTTAGGATAATGATCAAATGGTCCTTTTGATGTGTAAGAGTCATCCCCACCTCAATCTAAGGCACATTGTGGCTGCTATCACTCAAATGGTCTCTCGTTTGTTTAAAATGGACACAATTTTAATTGGAAACAACAACTGACCTACGGAAATACGACCAAACGCATTCGGATTGCCTTTATCCTTTAGGAGAAAGATCCACAGGTCCTTTGTGACGTATAAGAGTCATCCCCACCTCAATCCGAGGCACGGTGTGGCCGGTACCACTAAAAGGGTCTCTCTTTTGTTTAAAATGGACACGATTTTAATTGAAAACAACAACTGACCTACAGAAATCTGACCAAATGCATTCGGATTGTGTTGATCCTTTAGTAGAACGATCCAAGGGTCCTTTTTGATGTGTACTAGTCATACCTTCCTCAATCCGAGGCATGGTGTGGCCTCTATCACTCAAAGGGTCTCTCTTTTGTTTAAAATGGACACAATTTTAATTGAAAACAACAACTGACCTATGAAAATCCGACCAAACGCATTTGGATTTCCTTGATATTTTATGAGAACGGTCTAATGATCCTTGGTGATGTGTATGAATCTTAATTAAGTTTTTTATATATTTTTAGGTAAATAATTTTTCCAACCCATGTTATCCCCAAACCGAAAGGGTTCAAGCCACAGAAAATACTTTAGGGTTATGGGGAATTAAATTCCATAAAGGGTATCCAACGTGGATGGATTATGGAAGAAAAGATATTTAATTGTGAACGTAGAGGTAGTTGGATGATTAGAATAGAATATTGGGACATTAGGATATTATGTGCACTAATGGATGAGGGACATCACTTATGTGGGTCGTATTGTGAGGTTGTATGATTCCACTAACTATAATATGACATGATTATAAATATAAAGTCAGGGTTACAAGTATATGGAAGTGGTATCCCATGTAATTATCACATGTTGGATGAGGTGAGATTAGGGGATTGTAAATTACAAAAAAAATCCTTTCAACACTCACCACTCATGTTTCCTTAATCATACATTCCCTTGATGCAACTGTCGTAGCCTACCACCCTCAAAATCACTATGCCACCAAGGTATCTCAGTTTAGTTTTACATAGATTCTAATGAGATAGCTCATCATCTAGCCAAAATTATATTATCAATGTCAGGAGATGCCGTGGATGAAATCTAGAGACTGGGATAACCCTCATGAATTTCATATATTGTGAAAAATCCATGAATGATAACATGAACTAAATTAGACAACTATTATGTCCAAATAAATAAATAAAAGTGGCATATCCATAGTGATACCATTTCTGGTTTTTTTGTGTCATAGTATCAC
The DNA here is from genome assembly GCA_963277665.1 of Viscum album. Lineage (NCBI taxonomy): Eukaryota > Viridiplantae > Streptophyta > Magnoliopsida > Santalales > Viscaceae > Viscum > Viscum album. The sequence continues at coordinate 855,527,693 of OY728160.1, forward strand.
TATGGAAGCTTTAGAGAAGAATATGTGGCATTGGATAATTAACACCCACTACATCGCGGGCTTGACCATTGTGTCATCACAATCATGGGGCTTGAACCGAAGGTTGTGGATACACTATATAAATTACATAAAACATTGTGGATAATTTTAACCAGAGTTGACGATAAGAATCTATGATATATTGTTTAAATTATTCCATAGAGGTTACAAATGTGGTAGTGTTGCGTTTTTCAAGGATAAGGGTTCCACAACATTATTCTTTCTGATGGGCCAGGGGTAAATGAAGAATGATAACATAAATTCTTCTACATTGTAGATACTAGCCACCCTAGTGAGGTTTTGAATATGGAATTTGAGTGTTTTTTTGGATGAAAGAGTTATTATCAAGGGGGATATGGATTTACCAACTCCAGGAAGAGGCATTCATGATGGGAATCAGATTTCATAATGGGTATTACCCCTGGTTTCTTTCCATTTTGTAAAATCTGTTTCAATATAATATAAAATACTCGATATCCATGTGATTTCTAAAATATACATCCCATTTCCTTGGAGAAAATTATGGAAACCTATGAATGAGGGCTTCATATTCCTATAATAATGATGGAGAACTCCAAAAACCAGTAATGGTAGAGATTATGAGTGATTGGTAAGGGATGGTGACCTTTTAGAGATTCTACAGTAAAAAGGGTTAAATACATAATTTTATGTACTTAATTAACTTATGAATTATGTGTTAATGGTGTACGGGTATACTTGTTGTATGGGTATACTTGGTCTAATTAGATTATGATTTATGTGTTAATTTTGTATGGGTATACTTGCTTTAATTAGCTTATTGAGATGCTAATTTTTTTTGCAGGTGTTTGGGTGTGATGATGCAGATTATTTCGTAGCAGTAGACAGGGCATTTATTAGTGCTCTTTTAGCGCTGATAAAGGGTTGTTTTATCAGCACTCTTTTAGCGCTGATAAAATCTACCTTTATCAGCACGTTTTTAGCGCTGATAAAAGTTTCCTTTATCAGTGATTTTTTAGCGCTGATAAAGTACCCCTTTATCAACGATCAGTAAGCACTGATAAAGGGTACCCCCCCCCCCTTATCAACACTGAACTTTTCAGCACTTTTTTAGCGCTGTTAAAGCCCGTTTTTAGTGCTGTTAAAGCCCGTTTTTTTAGTAGTGCACCATGGAGAGGCATGGTGGATGGGTTTTAAAAAGGTCTGGGTTTCAAGAAATTTCGATGATTTTTTAAGGATTAGGGTCTCATTAATGTGTATTTTTTTCACAAAACATAGTCTCCCTACCTCAGAGTGAAGTCTTAGTTTCCATGGGGTTGGTTTCATGAATGATAATTATCTCATGAAACTCCAAGAGCCACAAAGATCTTTCTTCTCACGTGAAGGTCATAGACCTTCACAAAATGCATCTCCACCATGGATTGAGGTTATAAAAACCCCATGGGAGGAAGTTTTGTGAAAGATGTCTACCTTGGGAAATCCATCTCTTCTTTGGATCATGAATGTTAGAGTTTTATGAATTTAGATCTTTAGTTGGAATTCCAAAGGTTGTATCCTCTCAAAATTCGGACATGGGGAGGTATTTATAGGCCCCATAGAGGTAGGTACATAAATTTCATGAAATATAGGGGCCTTAATGAAATATTATGAACTTCTCAATAGTATGGGTGTTTCATGAATGAACATACATTGAAAGTAGGTTTTTTCCTCAACCTTCACGATGACCAGTGACCTCCATGAATTGGAAATATGTTGCGTGGAGATTATCACCTCTACCTCTGTGCGGATGGTCCACCTTCATGATGATGTGCTCATTCATGAAGGTTTTAACCACCATGAACATAGACCCCTTATGTGTATTTGGGAGCTGTTTTGGCCCAAATTTTCTTTAAATTGGTCATTCCTTCCTTAAACTCTCCCGTGACAAATGTATTTCAGAATAAATAAACCCCAAGTCATTCCATGCCTTTTCATAAACTAGATTTCACCTCCCATGAATTTATCACAACTCATGGGATCTAATCATTCCTTTTCACCTCTAAGACACTCACAATCACAATTCAACCCTTCTCATGAGTTTCCCTTGATTATATAAGTCACCAACTCACCAAAGTCTTAGTCAAAACCGAAGGTCTCTAGGCCTCCCACCTAGACCAAAATTTAGGTATCACACAAAAAATAAACCATTGGGTATAATTCATTCTCACATATTAAATTCCAAGGTTATATATGTTCCATGAACTATTCTAGGGTCTCATATACACATCTATAAAACACCTCCTCCCAAGTCATCAGCCTGCTAGGGCACCGATTCTCACCGAGCATCCACATGTGGGACTACCCCTTTAGAATAATGATCTCATAGATTATCGTATATATATAACATAATCGCCCTAGATGATCACTGACAAACTATCAAGGTTAAAGACTTTGTTTAATTATAATTACACCAAGAGATTATATGGGAAACCACCATATATACTATTCCTGACACTTTAAGTAAATAAACTAGAATAATAACCATCCCTAAGGGGTTCATCATTAAGGAATCAATTTCATGTACTAACCTAATACAGTCACCTCATGTACCATATACTGAGGGACTATGCTATCATCATCAATGAGCATCTCATCGTAGATCGGCATGACCTTCCATCATAAATAAATATGTAAACAAGTTTTCTAGTTGTGTATAATTGCACTAAGAACTTATATGGGAAAATGTTCTATGAGCTGGTGCTGACACTTTAAATAGTTAAACCTTGTCATTAGTGATAACCATACACAGTAATCCATATACAAGTCATGTGAATCCTACGTGCCTAATCATGATACATGAGACACCTCTTGCCTCTACGTACCAATTTTCAAATCCAATATAAATCATAAACCCCAAACACTTTATGCATCACACGAGGTGAAAATCATATAACTGTAACATCACATATCAAGAACAAAAATCATGAGCCCTTGGTAACCTAGACTTATTACCAAAATAGTTGTTCCTGATGCACCAACCCATTATCCATCACATGCTCCCACACATTCCTATATCTCCTAGATACCATATACCAAATAGTAATACAAAAGAAAAAGCGACCACTGATACTAATTTGTAATTTCCCTATCTAGTGACCTCTTGAATGGTTCTCGAGACTGGAGCACCACAAGATCTCAAGTGCACCACCCCATGCCCCAAAGGCTCCGACTAGAAGCAAGGGACTATGGAGGTATTGTGGTGAAACTATACCTCCTATATTAGAGTGGGAAATCATAAAAAAATAACCAGAAATCATATGAGTATGTATAAAGAATAAATAAAATAAACATGTTAGAATATAATGGAATTCATTCAACAATCATGAAAGACAGATCTACCATTGGGCCGATCACATATAAAAAATAAATAAATAAAATAATAAATACATGAGGCTCAGCTACTACCTTGATCCATGCCTCATCTCCATATTTTGAGTTTGAGATATCCTGCATAATGATTAGAACTCAGTCCTCTTCCCAACCTATACCTACAACTAGTGAGAGTATTCTCAGGTACCCCCATTTCAATGGAATCCTGAGCAGGGTTTGAGTACATAACTCATTATGGAACCTCCAACATGATCTTGTACATACCATCAATGTAGTGATATGTGCATGTAACATTTTTAGTTTAAATAATAAATAAAATATGGGGAATAAATAGATAAATAAACCAATGTTGATCCTTGAGTCTGGGATCTCAATCAACCATACCTACTTCATCCATTTTTTGGGTGTCTATGAACATGTCATGATATCATACAAACCATAATAGACCCAAGGTCAATTCCCATGAGAATGTCCTAGAAAATATTGTATGTATGAATCAATGATTGAGTATATTGTCATGAAAGTATCAATAGATAGATCTTATATTTCATAGAAGTATCTCCAAACCTGCATAATATATGGATCGAGTCTAATTATTGGTCACTCTGGGAAATAACTTATTAGGATCGTCTTTCTTTCATTATTCCGACTAGTCAGATCCCAAGAATCCTAGGAATCTACATTAGGTACGCATAATGTCATGAGTCTTGAATAGACAAATCCTGGGGGAGACTAGTCATATCACAATAAAAATGATAATAAAAATAATTCTCCAAGCCTACATGATTGGATACTAGACATTCTAGGCATCCTAGGGACACTTGGTGTCCAAGTCATCCCATACAGACCTAAGGTTGAATCCAGTCATCCCATGGATTATTTATGTGTATCAATATTTGGATCCTAAGATACATATTGGGCATCCATGACAATATCATCTTATTAATTCGTATCACACCAGTATTAAATGAGACTCAAATTCTAGATCCCAGGAAGTACCTTCAGGCATCCACAATGTCATCATCACATCGCACTCGACCCATAGGTTGAGTCTTAGGAAGTTTTTTTGGGTATCCATAGATGCATCAAAAATTAATAGGTGAAAGAATAAATAAAATATAGGGGTTGAAAGAATTTCTAATCCCATCACCAATTTCTATAGCCCTTAAAGATCACGTATTCAGTATAGGTTCTCAATTGACACACACTACCTTCTCTGTCTAATCCCAAACACACCCGCTCAAGGTCGATCAGATACTAGGGAACCCATTATGGGCCCCTTGCTCATTTAATAGGAGAGTAACTCTACTAGGGGTCCTTAGGTCATAACAATTAACTCGGAAATAACCCATCACGCAAAGTATGTCATGCTTCTTAGAAGATTCATAAACATAGCATGGCCTCATGGGCTTCAAGGGGTAAGTACTAAAAGAAATGGTCTAAAGAGAAGGCTTATAGACCATTTCCCACCTTAGGTCATCACACCTATCCCCACACTTAATCAAAATTTACTACAAGGTAAAAATAATACTAATACAACACCCTCCTAGACAAGGAGGGATCTAAGGGTCCCTATACTAAGGTCCTCTAAGGCCTACTAGGGTCTTTCCACTCAAGCCATCCCACACCTCCTCTTGGAGGTGTCCATGGGTCCCTAGAAAGGTACCACCAATCCATTACCATTTCATTTTTAACTTTGGAACACACCTCAAGGGGTCCAAGCATCAAAGGAAAACCAATTAAATTGCAACCTCAGCCATCAATGGTCAAGGCCAACAAAGTAGTACACCAGTGCCCATGTGGCCATGGTTTCCTATTCAGTTCGGCTAAGGCATGACATCTTAATTAAAATATCAATTTAAATTTAAAAAATTATTTAATTAAAAAAAATGGTTCAATTCCCTTAGTGGATCAAAAGCGCGTCCCATGAATCATAATCAACGTGTATGAAACCATAGGGTAAAACCAAGGACCACCTACCACATTTGGATTTTTTTTCCTTTATAAACCATAGGATGATAAAACTTCCAAAGCCTATCCAAGATTTCCTAAGCCCATAAAACCTAATACGTGATCAAATGATCTTATATCAATGACATGAGATCCTAACTCAATCCAGATGGTCCAAATCAAACATCCATAACATTTATACTTAATTAACCAATTTAATATAAAATAGAAATAATTTATATTTCACTCACCATCACCCTCTTCCCATCAGTACCATGACCCAAAACCCATAGAAGGTCCAAAAAGTACTCTTAGTAGTAACCTAGGTGAAATCTCAATCCACCAGAATCGATCCCATAAGAATTTCAATTTGATTTTTAAAGAAAACCTTAAGAAACAAAAATTCCCACAAAGGCATACCTTCACCAAAACAATCAAAGATGATATACGGATGTTGTATCAGGACAAACCTTTACTAAGAAAAAAATCCACATATAAAATAGATAATTCCACCTTGCTTTAATGGAATCAAAATAAAACCCTAATTTGGGAAGAGAAGAAATTAAAAGAGGGTGAAGGAGGAAAATGAGGGAGATCACCAGAGGGAGAGACTCACCTTAAATTATTGGAAATAACCATCCAAGGGAACCCCAAACCAAGGGTACACAAGGAGGAAGATGGAGGTATAATCTAATTATTCTATGTACTATCCAAGGGGGAAAATATGGGGGATTTCCCCTTAAAACTGAGGAAGGGATAATTTTAATTATACTCTCAAAAGGCCTACCAGCTAGCTGGTGACCACCAGAAATATGCAAGTGGATCCAGCCAACCATCAGCTCACCGGTGGCTATAGTTTTTTGGATATTAAAATCTTGGCCACCCTAGGCCCACTTAAGTGCCCTCCCAAGCCTTTATAATACCTCTCGATCTTTGTTCCTTGTCTAAAATAATTTTTTAAGAGGTTAAAACCTCTGGGATTCCATTTTAAACACCAATTTAAAATCTATCCCCTATACAAAATGATAAATTCAAAATTCCTCCAAATTTCAAGACCTACCAATACACACATGGTATTAAACTTTTCATAAAGGATAATAAGGATAAAATAAGTTAGGTAAAACCCATACATTCCCTTTGAATTTGATTCTCAATAAGGGGGAAATAAGTTATCACGTATATTGAATTAAGATATGTGTGGTGGTATTGAAAACAATTACAAAGATGGTTATTTATTTTCCCATGAATGATTTTATTTGTTATTAATATGGAATATATAATAAGTTTTCAATATGTGTATGGATATGTGCAAGGGATTCTGAGTGGGATACTATCATAAATGGAAAGGCAGTTGTGAGATGTTTCTTGAAGACCTTAGCTAGATAGCTTCAAATTAGAATTCTTTAATTGTGATGATTTTTGTATTGATCTTAAATATAAAGGAAGGTACTGATGATGAGATTGCTATATACAACATTTTATGGAAGTTAAAAGGCCTTATGATTTCTTAAAAAAGGCCTGAGTTCATTTTGAGATGAAATTTCTACCTATATAAAGGTAAATCTGTGTTCAATTAGTGGTTGTATGAAGGTAATATACAAGTATCACTACCTATGTAAAGGTATTCTATGAATTTAATTGGCTATGTAATGGCCATTATTGATCTAGGTAAAGGTAAATTTTAATTTTTTAGAGACACATAAAAGTAACACTATAAATTAGTGCATCCTCAAAATTCACAATGAAAATGATATAAGAAACTACAAATATATGTATAGAGATGTGCTAGAGATTATATAACAACCCATAAATTTATTACATAGTGATTCATAATTTATTACATAAAATAACACTTAGTAAATATTAAAATATCAATATTATTAGTGTCTTTAGTAATTAGATACATATCATATTTACATGGATAAAACAACATTATTTAAAACTTCCTTAACATGATTCTAATATTCCACTGCACATTTAAAACTGCATGGGATAACCTCGGTAAATACATAAGAAAGGTTTAAGCTATAAATACAAGTAAGGGAATAAAAAATCATTTCATAGGTTAAAGCAATACATGTGAGTTTAGAGGCATAAAAATGTAGCATAAGAGGTGCGAATAATAATCATGAATAATGATTCATGGTATAACATGATAGCATAAAGGTAACTTGGGAATGTGGAAACAACATTAAACATGACATCATAAGAATAATTCAAGGTTAACCACCAATAAATCATAACATAATGTGCTTATGATAACAACTCATTCACCATACATGACATCTCATGTGATTAAAACATTACCCAATGCATTGGAGTGTTATCTAGAAGCACCCATCATAATCATATCATGTTCATGCATAAGTTTTCCACATATATCATATAACATATAAATGTATTTCATCAATTTTAACCAAATTATTGAGGAGTGAATTTAAATCAATTCATTTACCCAATAAAATAAGAATAGGTTCATATAGTTGAATACCCTTGAGTGGAAATGGGTATGATTATTCACTTCATAATTTTTTGGCATGTAAATTGGAAGGATAATTTCAAAATCATGATGGGGGTACATGATGAGTCATGTTAGGGATTAATGATATTGAAATGGGTCCTTAAAAACTTTAATATCAAAAGGTTAGTAAGATATATGTGTGATAACATAATCCAACATGAAAAAATATAAAACAAAAGTCATAACATAAAGTAGGTGCTTGAATGAATAGGGAAATAAGAGGATATCTTACTTTTGTCATGGTAAAATCTTAGGTAAAGGTCATAATGAGAGGGGATAAATGGTATCTCATTATTAGAATATAAATTTGATAGTAAATGGAAATTTATATAGGCATGAAAACATATCCAATTGAGATTAAAAAGGCTAAATATAAAGAAAGTGCTTTAATTGAAAAGAAGATAGAGAGGTCCCTTATAAAATTTTGGCTTAGTAATGACTTAGATAAAGGTTATAACGAGAGGGGATAAATTATATATAATTATAAGAAAATAAATTTTATATTAAAGGGACATTTGTAAAGTGATTACAACATAAACAATTGAGATTCAAAAGGTTAAATACAAAGAAGGTGCTTGAATGGAAAAGAAGAGAGATAGGTCCCTTACTAAATTTCAGCATAGTAACCACTTAGGTGAAGGTTATAAAAAGAGGAGATAAATTATATCTCATTATAATAACCTAAATTTGAAATTAAAGGTACATTTATAAAGGCATTACAACATAATAAATTGATATTAAAAGGGTTAAATACAATGAAGGTGCCTGAATAGAAAAGAAGAGAGTAACGTCCCTTACTAAATTTTGGCATAGTAACAGCTTAGGTAAAGTTTATAATGAGAGGAGATAAATGGTATATAATTATATGAACATAAATTTTATAGTAAAGGGACATTTATAAATTAATTAAAACATAACAAATTGATATTCAAAAGGTTAAATACAAATAAGGTTCTTGAATGGAAAAGAATAGAGAGGGGTCCCTTACTAAATTTTCGGTATAGTAGAGGCTTAGGTAAAGGTTATAACAAGATAGAATAAATGATATCACATTATAATAACATAATTTTTTTATTAAAAGTACATTTATAAAGGAATCAAAACATAACCAATTGAGATTCAGAAGGTTAAATACAAAGAAGGTGTTTGAATGGAAAAGAAGATAGAAAGGTCGCTTACTAAATTTTGGCATAGTAATGTCTTAGGTAAAGGTTATAAAGAGAGGGTATAAATGATATATAATTATAATAAAATCAGTTGGATATTAAATTTACATTTATAAAGGAATTAAAACATAACCAATTGAGTTTAAAAAGGTTAAATACAAATATGGTTCTTGAATGGAAAAAAAAGAGAGAGGTCCCTTACTAAATTTGATCATAGTAACGGCTTAGGTAAAGGTTATAAAGAGAGGAGATAAATTATAACTCATTATAAGAACATAAATTGAAATGTAAAGGGACATTTATAAATTTATGACATCATAACTAATTTATATTCAAAAGGTTAAATATAAAGAAGTTTCTTCAATGGAAAAGAAGAGAGGTCCCTTACCTTGGGTGGATGCTTCTTAAAGCTAGAGAGGGACTCCATTGAACCTTGAAACCACCTTGAATAGACTCTTGAGATGGTAATTGAGAGATAAATCACAATCAAAGGATTTTTTGAGTAAATTTAGTATGTAATTGGTTATATTTATACTTGATGAGGGTTAGGTTTAAGTGATTAAATAATGAATATTTTGTATTTAAGGCTAACCAATATTGGGTAGCATTAATTCCAATGTTTTTGGTTAAAAATTAATTTTTTAAAAGATGGTTATGGTAGTGAAATATATAAAACACCCATTTAATATTTTAGTTTTTAGTTATTTTATTCTTTTACTATTTAACTTTAACCCGCTATATTATTTTACCTATATGACAGTAAATCTTTTTTTACCACCGTAACTTTTTTATGCCTAAAAATGAAAATGACCTTATTACCTAATTTGGAAATTATAATTAAAAATATTAAATCTTTTTTACTTTATTTAATTTATAAAAGTGTAAAAAATTAATTCTAATTTGATATGTGTATAACTCATAAAAATGGTTTTTTTAGAAATGGTAAAATCATTGTTTTCAAAATGCTAGGCATGTGTTTATAAGTGTAACAAATTTTGTGTTATGTCATTACATAAATACATTTTAATCAAGAATAAGGGTTAATAAATTTGAAATTATGATCATATAATTATTATTTCCTAAGAGTTATGGTATTTTGTAAAAATAATATTTTCACTTTTTACCCCAAAAATCATCTTTTTTAGAAAATTGTCATAAATTCACCCAAATATAATTTTTATGTAATGAATAAAAAATGAAATTTATTTTATCAAAATAATACTATAAATATGATAATTTTAACTTTTAAGTAAAATTGTTATTTAATGAAAATTAACAGCTTTTATGATATAGTAAATTATCAGATCGTTATAAAAATTACTTATGAATTCATTAATTTATATTTTCATTAAAAAAGTGTTTTATAAGATAATTTAGTGAAAATAACATTTATTTGAAACTTATAAATTTATCATAAAATATATTTTAAATAGAAATTATAATATTTATATAGATTTTAAAAATACAATATTAAAATAATCCCAACAGTCGCTTTATTGTGCCAATAACAATAATAATGAACAATAGTCTTATTGATTAATGGGAATAATTCCCATCATCCATATTGTCAAATGTTCCCCATACCTGATGGTCACATTTCCCTATAAATACACCATCATTCTCACTTTATCATGCACTATATTTATTATGAAGCTTCTTAAAAATCCTTTGATAATGTCAATTGTTTTCCTAACGTTTCTATTTATTTTTATGATCTTTATGGAAAGGATGGTATTATTGGGAGATTTCAATCCAATGGAGTTTGTATTAATGATTTTATTATTTTTACATGTATTTATACCTTTATTTTTCCTCGTTGTATTATTCCATATCAATACATGATGTGTAAAGTTCTTATAAAATGTAAAAGTATTTCTATGTTCTCATAATAATACATTCATTATAAAGTGAGAGTTATATTAATAACATAAAAGGTTTTTTAGGGTGTTACATTCTTCTCTCTTAGATAAATTGTGTCCTCTCAATTTTCTCTTATTTATTGATACCTTTAGTTCAAAATATCAAGTTATTCATCAACATTGATGATATTTAATTCATCCTTCATTATAAATTTTGCAACTCCAATATTTAAATGGTCAATACCTTGGTGGTGTTTCCTTTATTGAAAGAGATTATTGATTTGAGCTTTTGAAATCATCTTGTTAAGACACCATGATCTATAGTTTTTATGGAGAAATAAAAAGGTATTGGATAGATCAAATAGTTACTTTCATGTGAGTTGAATATTTAAAAAACTTTAAAATTCATTCAAATAATATTTTGTAATAATTTTGATGATTAAATCATCTATGAGGGATAAGAATGTTGTAAAATATCTCTTTCCTTTTATCTAATAATTGATCTTTGATATGTTAAAATTAAAAAATTAAAACATGAAATTAATTATCTATAAGTAAATTATAACAATTTTAATTACCTATTATTTTTATCCATCTGATAAAATAAAGGGAAAATTAGGTATGAGTACTTTTAAACTATTGAACACATAAAAAGGAAACTATTAACATTACTGGAATAACTTATAAATGAAATATATTCCTTAAATTATGAGTTTCTAGGCTTCAATATAATTTATCCACAATATATTTCCTAACATAAACTCTTATGGTTATTTTTGGTTACATAATAATGTTTTGTAATGATGTTTGGGATTTATCAAATCATATCCCCCAGATGTGTCAAACTAGGTGTCCAGTAAGGTCTATTTTCATGCACCAGTTCTCAATCGAGTCTAACTCAATATAGTGTTTTTAGGTTTGTTACCCATAGGTACATATATTCCAGATCCACATCCACTTATAATATCTAGAGAGGGGTGTATTTTCTTGAAAACCACTTAATATATAGTTTACCAAAATTTTAGGAATGTTTTATTATGTTCAGTCTCATCCCTAAGGATTTTACTAGAGTTTTCAAATCCTAATCCCAAATATAACAAGACTTTACTCTCATACCAACTATAACAACCCATAAATTTTTTACACATTGATTCATGATTTATTACATAAAATCACACTTAGTACAACCCGTAATATCAAGAATACTAGTGTATTTTAGAATTAGGTACATAGCATATCAACTTGTTACATAGTTAAAACAACATTATTGAAAACTTCCTTAACATGCTTCTAATATTCCACTGCTCATTTAAAACTGTATGGGATAACCTGGGGACATATATAACAACCCTACTCTTTATTACATACTTAAACATGATTTACTACATAAAGCCTTAACTTGATACAACATAGAAGATCGAGAGGTCTAGTGTCTTTTGGGCTTAGTAACATTACATAACAAATTAAAACATAGGACGTAAAATCTTATTGAAAACTTCCTTTAAATGACCACTACATTACCTCGTACTTAGAATTGCATGGGATAACCTGAGGAAATGCATAAGAAAAGGGTGAGCTATAAAGCACAGTAAGGGATTTAATGATTCATAACATGAAAGATACAATACATTTTAGGAAATAGGCATATCAATGGAGTATAAGATAAACATGAACATAAAGGCATGATATAATATGATTAACATAACATGGAAATGTGGCAACAACATTTAACATGAATTTAGCATGAGCCAAGGCTCATTGCACATGAAGAATGAGTAAATCCTAATTGAACTTGAATTATAAAGATTAAACCCTTATTCCACTTGAAATATCATGATACTAATTTGTACCCAATGCATCGGAGCGCTATCAGGGTGCACCCTTCTTAAACATTTCATTTCATGCATAAGTGTGCCACATGGATCATATAACATGGAATCATTCAGCATCATAAGTTATTGCACGATTAAGAAATGTGTAAAACACACATTAAAGTACCATTAAATATGTATATGTGCATAAAATTGAATACACTTGATAGAGACATGGGTATGGTATTCACTACACAATGATTTTGGCTTGGAAAATCACGGTGCAATTTTGGCAGCATAATGGTGTGTCATAAAAATTCATAAAAATGTTTGATGAGAGATAAAGGGGTGTATCTTCACATTTACATGAAATTTATAGTAATGGTTTTATATAGAAAAATGTCCCAGCATAAGTAAATGAATTTAGATTCATAATACAAAGGAATTGCTTGAATGTAAATGAGGGGAGAGAAATTCCTTACAGAATTTCGGCATGGTAACGGGTGTGCATGGGAGGCATTAAATGAGAGTGAAAGGGGTCTATAATAATTAAAACATAAATAGGGAAGTATGGGTGAGGTTTTAAATCATACCCCAACATTTTTAATTGAAATTAAAAGGTTATAACAACATAATAAAATTGAGAAAAAAATGAGAAAAGAGGAAATCCCTTACTTGGAAGTCTGATCCCAAAGGCTTAGAAGAGGATTAAGAGAGGATTATTGGGAGATTTTGTCACCTTTGGAGGATTATATAGATAGGATGGAAGAGTTTGGATGAACTCCAAAGGATTTTAGTGAAGAGTATGTGGGAGCTTGGGTGGGTTTATATAGGAAAAGAGAGGGAATTCTTTATTATTTAGGTTTGGGTCACCACACATTAAACTAATCAATACCACAAACCATATCATGGTTTTTGCCCATGGTTTTTTCAAAAGGGGAGTGTAAAACAATATTTTATAAGACCAGTATCTGAGATTCTTAAAATAATAGGGTTTCTTATGTGGAGTTGAGTCACACTCTCAAGGAAATTCATTTAAAAAGAGAAAATGTTTTATAAATCTTGGAGGGTCCACTAAAGTTTTGTAAAATAAATCAAACAAACCTAAAATAACATTATTTTAATGGTAAAACATATATTGTCTGAAAATATCATTTATAGTATTTTATTACATTGCTATTGGGTCATTATGATGTCATAAAACACATTAAATATTTAAACTGTATTTAATTTTTACCCAAAAATTTGACTATCTCAGAAAATTATGAAAAAATCACCATTGCATAATTTTTTCATCCTGATTCCAAAAATAATATTCATTTTATCTAAATAATTTTATAAATATGTGAATTTTTACTTTTAAAATAAAAACTGATATTTATCAAAAATCCATGGGTTTTCACAAAAATGGATTTCAAACCTTAACAAAATTTAAAATTGAATTCATAAAATTATATGATCATTTATATTTAATAAAAATTAATTTAATAATAATAATATCTTATTAAAATATTATTTAATTCAAAAATCCTTTAATTCATTAGAATAGATTTCTTAGTTGAATATTAACTAAAAATGCTATTTGCGCTTTAAAAACTATTTACAAAGTAACAATAATAAAATGGATGTATATTCATTATTATATATAAAAAATAATTCACATAATCATAGTGATAAGGTCTTGTTACATAACCCCTTATAACAACCGCATGATACCGAAGGGTAAGGTGTGCGATGGTGACAGACTCTTGGGGTGTCTTAGATAACATTGCTCGGGTGGTAATCTCTATCAACTTCCACTTCTCTCGTAGGCGGTTCTGTTCGATCTTAACATGTTGAAGCTCGGCTTGGGCTTGGTCAAGAGTGAAGCCCAATGATTCCACCACCTTTTCGAGCTCCGACAAATGGGATTCATACGGGACAAGTATACTGGATGAGCCCATCGCTTCCATTGTCTGAGTAAATTGGATTTGTTAAATCCCTATATTTATACTAATCATGTGATCACTGTTCAACGGCTATATTAGAAACGGTCATAATTTGTAATGGTATTTTAAAATCTATAAACATAAAACAAAATAATTGCACATGTTATATAACCATTTTACATAATAATACATTTAATTAGATCAAGATGAATTTTCATTAATGAAAGTTTGGTTCATTACAATATTCCCCCCTTAATAAATTTTGCCCTCAAAATTTCCTTTTCCCACACTAAAAAAGACGAGGGTAACCCTACTTCATCACTTCCTCTGATTCCCATGTTGCTTCTTCAAACTTTTGGTTTTGTCACAACACTTTCACAAGGGGCATTGTCTTATTTCGTAGGACTTTTCCCTACGATCTAAGATCTTTACTCATTGCTCCTCATAAGAAAGATCATCCTCTAACTATACTACCTCTGAAGAGAGTACATGTGAAGGGTCTGGTATGTACTTTCTTAAGAGGGATGCATGAAATACATCATGTACTTTGGCCATGGTAGGTGGAAGTGTTAGTCGATAGGCCACAACCCCGACATGATCAAGAATCTTGAAGGATATGATGTACCTAGGACTTAACTTCCATTTATTTAAAACCCTCATGACCTTATTCCATAGAGATATGCATAGTAATATCATGTCTCCAACTTTAAACTCAAGGTCTCATCGACGGTTATCAGCATAACTCTTTTGTCGACTATGGGCTACCTTGATATGCTGCTGAATGTTTTTCACCTTCTCCACCATTTCTTCGACCATTTATGGTCCTAGCAGCTTACGCTCACTGACTTCATCCCAACATGTCGGTGTTCTTCACCTATTCCCATACAGGGCTTTATAAGGTGTCATTAGGATGCTTGAGTGGAAACTGTTATTATAGGAGAATTCAACCAGAGTAAGATGTTGATCTCATCCTCCTTTAAAGTCCATTGAACATGATCTTAACATATCTTTCAATGTCTGAATAGTTCACTTAGATTGGCCATCAGTTTGAGGATGATAGGTCGTACTAAAGTTCAATTCAGTATCCAGAGCATGTTGAAGACTCTTCCAAAACTTAGAGATGAATCTTGGATCTCGATCGGATACAATAGATAGTGGTACTCCATGCAGACTAACAACTTCCCTGATATATATCCATTCCAGTTGATCCAATGAGAAATTTTCCTAAATTGCAATGAAGTGTGTAGACTTTGTAAGATGATTCACAACAACCCAGATTGCATTGTTTCCTTTGGATGTCTTCAGAAGTCTGGTGACAAGGTCCATGGTGATGTTCTCCCATTTCCATGCTGGTATAGGCAATGGTTGCATCATCCCCTTAGACTTATACCTCTATGCCTTCATTTTCTGACACACCAGGCACTTTGATGTATACTTAGCGATCTCCTTCTTCCTATTATCCCACCAATAATTTTCTCGGAGATCTTGATACATATTTGTGTTTCTTGGGTGAATAGAGAAATTTGAACTATGTGCATCATCCAAAAGTTCCTTCTTCAGCTCCAAAATTGATGGAACATATAGTTTTTTCCCAAATCTCACAATTCCTTTTTTATTAACATTGAACTCCAAGTATTTTCCTTTTTTGATAGCTTCCACTTTCTTCTGAATTCCAACATCATCCTTTTGAGCATCCTTTAACCTTTCCAAAAGAGATGGTTGAGCAATCATTTGTGAACGTATTGATGATTTTCCCTTCTTTATGATTCCCATATCTATATTTATTAAATCTAAGAAGATTAGATCCTTATCAATTCTCATCAATGATAGAATCATTGGGTCCTTTATACTTAGAGAATCTGCCACCTTGTTCACTTTCCCAGGGTGGTAATGGATTGAGCAGTTATATTCCTTGATTAGCTCTAACCATATTCATTGGTGCATGTTCAACTCTTTCTGTGTGAATATATACTTGAGTCTTTTTTGGTCTGTATATATTTCACACTTCTCCCCAATGAGATAATGCCGCCAAATTTTTAAAGCGAAGATCACCGCAGCCAACTCCAGATCATGTGTTGGACAATTCTACTCATGAACTTTAAATTTCCTTGAAGCATAGGTAATGACTTTGTCATTTTTCATCAACACACAGCTCAGTCCCTTCTTTTAAGCATCACTAAATACCACAAAAATTTCTCCACTTGTGGGTGAAGTGAGCACGGGCGCAGTGATAAGCCTCTTTTTCAACTCCTTGAATCTTTCTTCACATTCATTTCTCCAAGCAAACTTTACTCCCTTCCGAATTAGCTTGGTAAGAGGGTTGTAAAATCATGCGAAATTTATCACAAATCATCGATAATATCCAGCTAACCCCAAGAAGTTACGGATATATGTTACTGATGTTGGCCTCGGACATCCCTCAATTGCAGTTGTTTTGGAGGGATCCATAGATATCCCATTGATTTTGATGATATGTCCCAAGAATGAGACCTCCTTCAACCAGAACTCACACTTGTTTTACTTTTCATAGATCTTATCCAACCACAAGGTCTCTAGTATAGTTCTTAGATGCTCTTAATGATCCTCCTTTGTTTTGGAGTATATTAGAATATCATCTATAAATAATACCACAAATTTTTCAAGGTAGTCTCTAAAGATTATATTCATCAAGTCCATGAAAATTTCTGGAGCATTAGTGAGTCTGAAATGCATTACTATGAATTCATAGTGCCTGTATTTTTTATAAATATCCACCATTGATCAGCTTCACCCTCCATACAATAAGAATCCAGGATAACCTTCTCTTGTTCAGAACATTGAAGGATGGAGAAGATCTTTTCAATGGAGTTGATCCATTGTTTGGCGATTGAGGGATCAGATGATCCATTAAAAGTAAAAGGTATTTGTCTCATGAAGCTCTTAATGGAAACTTGTTCTTTCTTAGGGGGTGTTGAACATTCCTCTTGACCCATGTTTCTATTTAAATCTTGAGTTAACTAATAGAGAAGTGTGACAATGTTCGCAATTCCCACTCCCATCAGATTGGGCATCTCATTAGTATAGTCATCACATTGATCTCCACATTGGTTGTTAGCCCGAGTCCTCTTATTACCAGCCATTGGCTGGAATAAAAAGAAAGTTTGGGGTAACACATAAAGGGTAATCTAAGGACAAAACTGATGACTTATAAATAACTTTTATTCCCTTAACTTATAAATCCATAGGCTTCAATATATGTTATCCATGATCAACTTTCTAACATATATTCTTAGGGGAATTACATTAATAATGGTTCATACTAAGCTTGTGAATTTACCAATGCATATCCCCTGGGAGTGTCTTAACCAAGAGTGCAGCAAGGCCCATCGTCGTGTACCAGGATACCCCGGGTCAAGCTCGAAACTCCTTGTCGAGGTTTTCACCTCTAGGTACATCTGTGTCGGAGCCACCTCTACCTGCTCGTATCCAGACAGGGATGTATTTGCTTGATAAAACACTTACTAAATACCCATAAAAAATTAGGGATGTTTTTATTATACTTAGTCTTATCTCTAAGGCTTCACTAGGGTTTTCTAATCCTAATCCCAAAAATAACTAAACCTATCCTCTGATACCAACTATAACAACCCTGCTTTTTATTACATACTTAAACATGATTTATTACATAAAACATTCACTTGATACAACATAGAAGATCGATATATCTAGTGTATTTGGGTTTTAGGAACATTACATAACAACTTAAAACATAGTACGTAACATCTTATTGAAAACTTCCTTTACATGACCACTACATTCCCTCGTACTTAGCATTGCATGGGATAACCTAAGGACATGCATAAGAAAAGGGTGACCTATAAATCCCAGTAAGGGAGTTAACAAGGCATAACATGAAAGAAACAATACATGTTAGGCAATAGGCATATCAATTGAGCATAAGATAAACATGAACATAAAGTCATGATATAACATGATTAACATAACATGAAAATGTGGCAACAACATTTAACCTGATTTTAGCATGAGCCAAGACTCATTGCACATGGAGAATGAGTAAATCCTCATTGAACTTGAATTATCATGATTAAACCCTCATTTAACTTGATATATCATGATATTAATCTTTACCCAATGCATTGGAATGCTATTAGGGCACACCCTTCTTAAACATTTCATTTCATGCATAAGTGTGCCACATGGATCATATAACATGGAATCATTCAACATCATAAGTTATTCCATGATTAAGAAATGTGTAAAACACACGTGAAAGTACCATTAAATATGTATATGTGCATAAAGTTGAATACCCTTGATAGATACATGGGTATGGTATTCTCTACACAATGATTTTGGCTTGGAAAATCGCGGTGCAATTTCGGCAGCATAACAGCGTGACATAAAAATTTGTAAAAATGGTTGATGAGAGAGAAAGGGGTGTCTCGTCAAATTTAAATGAAATTTAAAGTAAGGGTTTTATATAGAAACATGTCCCAATATAAGTAAATTAATTTATATTCATAATACAAAGGAATTTCTTGAATGTAAATGAGGGGAGAGAAATTCCTTACAGAATTTCGTCATGGTAACGGGTGTGCATGGGAGGCATTAAATGAGAGTGAAAGGGGTATATAATAATTCAAAAATAAAGAGAGAAGTATGGGGGAGGTGTTAAATCATACCCAAACATTTTTAATTGAAACTAAAAGGGTATAACAATATGATGAAATTGAGACAAAAATGAGAAAAGAAGAAATCCCTTACTTGGAAGTATGGTCCCAAAGGCTTGGGAGAGGCTTGAGAGAGGATTCTTGGAATATTGGTATGCCTTGGGAGGATTCTAGAGAGAGGAGGGTAGAGTTTGGATGAACTCCAAAGGCTTTGAGAGAATAGGAAGTGTGAGATTGGGTGCTTTTATATAAGAAAGGAGAGGGAATTATTTATTATTTAGGTTTGGGTCACCACACATTAAACTAATCAATACCACAAACCAAATCATGGTTTTTGCCCATGGTTTTTTCCAAAGGGGATTTGAAAAAAATATTTTATAAGGCCAATATCCTAACATATTAAAATAATAGGGTTTCTTATGTGGAGGTGAGTCGCACTCTCAAGGAAATTCATTTAAAAAGTGAAAATGTTTTATAAATCTTGGAGGGTCCACTAAAGTTTTGTAAAATAAATCAAAAAAACCTAAAATAATATTATTTTAATGGTAAAACATATATTGTCCGAACATATCATTTATAGTATTTTTTTACATTATTATTGGGTCATTATGATGTCATAAAACACATTATATATTTAAACTATATTTAATTTTTACCCAAAAATTTGACTGTCTCAGAAAATTATGAAAAAATCACCGTTGGATAATTTTTTCATCCTGATTCCAAAAATAATATTCATTTTATCTAAATAATTTCAAAATATGTGTTTTGTTACTTTTAAAATAAAAACTGACATTTATCGAAAATTCATGGGTTTTGACAAAAACGGCTTTCAAACCTTAATAAAAATTACAATTGCATTTATAAAATTATATGATAATTTATATTTAATAAAAAGTAATTTAATAATAATAATATTTTATTAAAATATTATTTAATTCAAAAATCCTTTAATTCTTCAAAATATATTTCTTAGTTTAATATTAACTAAAAATACTATTTGCTCTTTAAAAACTATTTAAAAAGTAACAATAATAAAATGAATGTTTATTCATTATTATATAAAAAAATAATGCACATAATCATAGTGCTAAGGTCTTATTACCTAACCCCTTATAACAACTGCATAAGACCGAAGGGTAAGGTGTGCGATGGTGACAGATTCTTGGGGTGGCTTGGATAATATTGCTCGGGTGGTAATCTCTATCAACTTATACTTCTCTCGTAGGCGGTTCTGTTCGAGATTAACATGTTGAAGCTCGACTTGGGATTGGTCAAGAGCGAATCCCAATGATACCACCTCCTTTATGAGCTCTAACAAATGGGCTTCATATAGGGCAAGTCTACTGGATGAGCCCATCGCTTCCTTTGTCTGAGTAAATTGGATTTGTTAAAGCCCTATATTTATACTAATCATGTGATCACTGTTCAACAGTTATATTAGCAACAGTCACAATTTGTAACTGTATTTTAAAATATATAAACATAAAACAAAATAATTACATATGTTATATAACCATTTTACATAATAATACATTTAATTAGATCAAGAGGAATTTTCATTAATGAAAGTTTGGGTCGTTAAAATCTTCCCCCCAATAAATTTTCCCTCAAAATTTCATTTTCCCACACTAAAAACGATGGGGGTAACTCTACTTCATCACTTACTCTGATTCCCACGTCGCTTATTCAAACTTTTGGTTTTGTCACAACACCTTCACGAGGGGCATTGTCTTATTTCGTAGGACTTTTCCCTAAGATCAAAAATCTTCACCGGTTGCTCCTCATAAGAAAGATCATCCTCTAACTATACTACCTCTGAAGAGAGTACATGTGTAGGTTCTGGTATGTACTTCCTTAAGAGGGATATATGAAATACATCATGTACTTTGGCCATGGTAGGTGGAAGTGCTAGTCGATAGGCCAAAGCCCTGACACGATCAAGAATCTAAAAGGGGGCGATGTACCTAGGAATTAACTTCCCTTTATTTACAAACCTCATGAACTTATTCCATAGAGATATTCATAGGAATATCATGTCTCCAACTTTAAACTCAAGATCTCATTGATGGTTATCAGCATAACTCTTTTGTTGACTCTGGGCTACCTTGATATACAACTGAATGTTTTTCACCTTCTCCAGCATTTCTTCGACCATTTCTGGTCCTAGAAGCTTACGCTCACCAACTTCATCTCAACGTGTCGGTGTTCTACACCTCTTCCCATATAGGCTTCATAAGGTGTCATTCGGATTCTTGAGTGGAAACTGTTATTATAGGAGAATTCAACCAGAGGAAGATGTTGATCTCATCCTCCTTTAAAGTCCATTGAACATGATCTTAACATATCTTTCAATGTCTAGATAGTTTGCTCAAATTGGCCATCAGTTTGAGGATGATGGGCCATACTAAATTTCAGTTCAGTATCCAAAGCATGTCGAATACTCTTCCAAAACTTAGAGGTGAATCTTGGATCTCGATCAGATACAATAGATAGTGGTACTCCATGAAGCCTAACCACATCCCTAATATATATCCATGCCAGTTGATCCAATGAGAAATCCTCCAAAATTGCAATGAAGTGTGAAGACTTTGTAAGACGATCCACAACAACCCATATTACATTGTTGCCTTTGGATGTCTTCAGAAGTCTTGTGACAAAGTCCATGGTGATGTTCTCCCATTTCCATGTTGGTATGGGTAATGGTTTCATCATCCCCTTAGACTTATGCCTCTTTTCCTTCACTTACTGACATACCAGGCACTTTGATGTATACTCAGCGATCTCCTTCTTCATATTATCCCACCAATAATGCTCTCAGAGATCTTGATACATATTTGTATTTCTTGGGTGAATAGAGAAATTTAAACTATGTGCATCACCCAAAAGTTTCTTCTTTAGCTTCGGACTTGATGGAACACATAGTCTTTTCCCAAATCTCACAATTCCTTCTTCATTAACATTGAACTCCAAGGATTACCCTTTTTTGATAGCTTCCACTTTATTCTAAATTCCAACATCATCCTTTTGAGCATTATTTAACCTTTCCAAAAGAGACGGTTGAGCAATCATTTGTGAAAGGATTGATGATTTTCCCTTCTTTATGATTCCCATGTCTATCTTCATAAAATCTAAGAATATTGGATCCTTCTTAATTCTCATCAATGATAGAATCAATGGGTCATTTATACTTAGATAATCTACCACCTTGTTCGCTTTAATAGGGTGATAATGGATTGAGAAGTCATAGTCTTTGATCATCTCTAACCATATTCGTTGGCGCATGCTCAACTCTTTCTGTGTGAATATATACTTGAGGCTTTTTTGGTCCGTATATATTTCACACTTCTCCCCAAAGAGATAATACCGCAAAGTTTTTAAATTGAATATCACCGCAGCCAACTCCAGATCATGTGTTGGATAATTTTATTCATGAATTTTCAATTTCCTTGCAGCATAGGCAATGAATTTTTCATTTTTCATCAACACACAACCCAGTCCCTTCTTTGAAGAATCACTGAATACCACAAAAAAGTTCTCCACTTGTGGGTAAAGTGAGCATGGTTGCATTGATAAGACTCATTTTCAACTCCTTGAGTCTTTCTTCGCAATCATCACTCCAAGAAAACTTTACTCCCTTCCGAGTTAGCTTGGTAAGAGGTTTGGACAATCGTGATAAATTTATCACAAATAGTTGATAATATCCAGCTAACCCTAAGAAGTTACGGATATCCGTTATCAATGTTGGCATCGGCCATCCCTCAATTGCAGCTGTCTTGGAGGGATCCACATATATCCCATTGCTTTTGATGATATGGCCCAATAATGAGACCTCCTTTAACCATAACTCACACTTGTTATACTTTTCATAGATCTTCTCCTCCTGCAAGGTCTCTAGTACAGTTCTTATATGCTCCTCATGATCCTCCTTGGTTTTGGAGTATATTAGAATATCATCTATAAAGAATACCAGAAATTTTTTGAGGTAATATCTAAATACTCTATTCATCAAGTCCATGAATATTGTTGGATCATTAGTGAGTCTGAAAGGCATTACTATGAATTCATAGTGCCCATATCTTGTACAAAAAGCAGTCTTGGGGATATCTTCCTTCTTCACCCTTACTTGATCGAAAATCCACCATGGAGAAGTATTGTGCCTCACGCAGCTAATCAAACAAGTCATCAATTCATGAGAGAGGATACTTGTTATTTATCGGGATTTTGTTAAGCTCATGATAATCGATGCAAAAGCACATTAACCCATCCTTATTCTTGACGAAGAGGACTAGTGCACCCCATAGTGAAGCACTTGGGCATATAAATCCTTTATCCAGATTCTCTTGTAGTTGTTTCTTCATCTCCTCAAGCTCCACAACAACCATTCTATATGGAGTCTTGGATATTGGAAAGACCCAGGTATAAGGTCAATTGATAATTCAACATCTCTTCTAGGAGGAAGACCGGGAAATTCCTTGGGAAACACTTCAGCAAATTCCCTCACAATAGGCATGTATTCGAGGATGGTTTCTTGCTTGGACTCAAACATCTGAGCCAGATACGCATGCTCATAGGGCAGTAATATCTATGATTTAGATGATGGAGCTAAAGAAGATTCATCTTCCTCCTTTCACATGTATAGAATCAGGGGTCGATTCTCCAAATGGAGAGTGATTTCCCTCTCACGGTAATTTATGTTGGATCTATATAAGGAAAGATAATCCATGCCGAGAATTGCATCAAATTCCACCAGAGGGAGTATGATGAGGTTTTCTAGGAAGTTCACTCCACAAATTATAATATGGGAGGAGTTATATTCATGGGATGCAATGATTGTATCATTTTCCATACTCACCGACATCTTTACTTCCATGATTTGTGGTGGCGTTGGGATTGTTCTACTAAACTTTTAGGATATAAAAGAATAATTAGAACCATAATAAAAAAGTGTGTTATATATTCTTGAATGAATAACTAGAATACTTATCACCGCTTCATTGTCGGAGTTCACTTCGGTGGTAGTGATGGAAAAAGATCGCCCTTGTTGCCTTGGAGGTTGTTGGTTGCCTCCAAAAACCCTTGGCTTAGGGAACTGGTTTCCAAAGTGCCCTGGTTCTTTGCAGTTGAAGCAATGAACAATGTCTTGAGGGTCAAGCGGAGAATTCCTCTCCTCTTTCACAGCCACGGGTTTTTCTTTCCAACAGTTAATAGCCAGGTTCCCTTCTCTTCCACACCTAAAGCATTTCCTTGTCCCCTTCAGGCAATTTTCGGGGTGCTTCTTTCCACACCTTTGGCAATTACGGTGCTAGATTTTCTTAGCACCATTGGATTTATCCATCGGACTGCTAGAATTAAAGTCCACCTTACAGTTTTTATCCCAATAATACCCCTGAGATTCTTCGATCTCAATTTTGACCTTGAGGTCACATCAGACAATTTCATCATAGCTGTCAAAGTCACGGATCACCAGCGCTTTCCATAGGCTAGGTTTCAGCCCACCAAAGAAGCGTTAAACCTTGCATTCGGGGGTAATGACAAATCTGAAGGCGTATCATGCAAGCCTTGTGAAGTTTTCCCCATACTCTCTGATAGATTCGTCATCTTTTTTCTTGAGGGAAAGGAATTCCCTTTCCATATAAAGTCGGAGGGTGCGCGGAAAATATTTATCAAAAAACATATTCCGAAAATCCTTCCATTCCAACTCCTCAATATCCTCCTCAGGGCTTCGTATTTTTTATCAATTTCCACCATTGATAAGCTTCACCCTCCATACAATAAGAAGCTAGGAGAAACTTCTCTTGTTTAGAACATTGAAGGATGGAGAAGATCTTTTCAATGGAGTTGATCCATTGTTAGACGGTTGAGGGGTTGGATGATCCATTAAAAGTAGGAGGTATTTGTATCATGAAGCTCTTGATGGAAACTTATTCTTTCTTAGGGGGTGCTGAATGTTCCTCTTGACCCATGTTTCTATTCAAATATTGAGTTAATTGAGAGAGAAGTGTGATAAAGTTTGCAATTCCCGCTCCCATCGGATTGGGCATCTCATTAGCACAGTAATCACATTGATCTTCACATCAGTTGTTAGTATGATTCCTCCTATTACCGACCATTGGCTTGAATAAAAGGAAATTTAGGGGTAACACATAAAGTTTAATCCAAAGACAAAACTGATGACTTATAAATAACTTTTATTTTCTTAACTTATGAATCCATAGGCTTCAATTTATGTTATCCATGATCAACTTTCTAACATATATTATTAGAGTAATTCCATTAATAATGGTTCATACTAAGATTGTGAATTTACCAATGCATATCCCCCAGGAGTGTCGTAACCAAGAGTGCAGTAAGGCCCGTTGTGGTGTACCGGGATACCCTGGGTCAAGCTCAAAACTCCTTGTCGGGGTTTTCATCCCTAGGTACATCTGTGTCGGAGCCACCTCTACCTAATCGTATCTAGACAAGGATGTATTTTCTTGATAAAACACTTACTCAATACCCACCAAAAATTAGGGATGTTTTTATTATACTTAGTCTTATCTCTAAGTCTTCACTAGGTTTTTCTAATCCTAATCCCAAAATTAACTAAACCTATCCTCTGATGACAACTATAACAACCATGCTCTTTATTACATACTTAAAAATGATTTATTACATAAAAAACTTCACTTTATACAACATAGAAGATCAATATATCTACTATCTTTGAAGATTAGGAATATTACATAAAAACTTAAAACATAGTACACAACATCTTATTGAAAACTTCCTTTGCATGACCACTATATTCCCTCGTACTTTGCATTGCATGGGATAACCTGAGGACATGCATAAGAAAAGGGTGATATATAGATCCCAGTAAGGGAGTTAATGAGGCATAACATGAAATATATAATACATGTTAGTAAATAGGCATATCAATGGATCATAAGATAAATATGAACATAAAGGCATCATATAACATGATTAACATAACATGGAAATGTGGCAACAACATTTAACATGATTTTAGCATGAGCCAAGGCTCATTGCACATGGAGAATTAGTAAATCCTCATTGTACTTGAATTATCATGAGTAAACCCTCATTGAACTTGACGTATCATGATACTAATATTTACCCAATGCATTGGAGCACTATCAGGGCTCACCCTTCTTAAATATTTCATTTCATGCATAAGTGTGCCACATGGATCATATAACATGGAATCATTCAACATCATAAGTTATTCCATGATTAAGAAATGTGGAATACACAAATTAAATTACCATTAAATATGTATATGTGAATAAAGGTTAATACCCTTGATAGAGACAAGTTATGGTATTCACTACACACTGATTTTGGCTTGGAAAATCGCGGTGCAATTTCGGCAGCATAATGGTGTGACATAAAAATTCGTAAAAATGGTTGATGAGAGAGAAAGTGGTGTCTCATAATATTTACATGAAATGGATAGTAATGGTTTAATATAGAAACATGTCCCAATATAAGTAAAGGAATTTATATTCATAATACAAAGGAGTTGCTTGAATATAAATGAGGAGAAAGAAATTCCTTATGGAATTTCGGCATGGTAACGGGTGTGCATGGGAGGCATTAAATGAGAGTGAAAGGGGTCTCTCTTAATTAAAACATAAAGATGGAAATATGGGTGAGGTGAGAAGTCATAACCCAACATTTTTAATTGAAATTAAAAAGGTATAACAACATAATGAAATTGAGACAAAAATGAGAAAAGAGGAAATCCCTTACTTGGAAGTGTGGTCCCAAAGGCTTGGGAGAGGCTTGAGAGAGGCTTCTTGGAAGATTGGTCTACCTTGGGAGGATTATAGAGATAGTAAGGCAGAGGTTTGATGAACTCTAAATGCTTTTATTGAAGATGAAGTGGGATCTTGGGTGGTTTTATATAGGAAAAGAGAGGGAATTCTTTATTATTTAGGTTTGGGTCACCACACATTAAACTAATCAATACCACAAACCAGCCCAGGGTTTTTGCCCATGTTTTTTTCCAAAGGGGAGTGTAAAACAATATTTTATAAGTCCAATGTAATAAATTCTTAAAATAATAGGGTTTCTTATGTGGAAGTGAGTCACACTCTCAGAGAAATTCATTTAAAAAGTGAAAATGTTTTATAACTCTTGGAGGGTCCACTAAAGTTTTGTAAAATAAATAAAACAAACCTAAAATCACATTATTTTAATGGTAAAACATATATTGTCCAAACATATCATTTATGGTATTTTTTACGTTTCTATTGGTTCATTATGATGTCATAAAACACATTATATATTTAAACGGTATTTAATTTTTACCCAAAAATTTGACTGTCTCGGAAAATTATGAAAAATTCACCGTTGGATAATTTCGATGTCCTGATTCCAAAAATAATATTCATTTTATCTAAATAATTTTCTAAATATGTAAATTTTTACTTTTAAAATAAAAAACCAACATTTATCAAAAATTCATGGGTTTTGACAAAAACGTATTTCAAACCTTAATAAAAATTACAATTTCATTCATAAAATTATACAATAATTTATATTTAATAATAATAATATTTTATTAAAATATTATTTAATTCAAAAATCCTTAAATTCATCAAAATATATTTCTTAGTTGAATATTAACTAAAAATACTATTTATGCTTTAAAAACTATTTACAAAGTAATAATAATAAAATGAATGTATATTCATTATTATATACAAAAATAATGCACATAATAATAGTGATAAGGTCTTGTTACATAACCCCTTATAACACTCACATAAGACTGAAGGGTAAGGTGTGCAATGGTGACAGACTCTTGGGGTGGCTCAGGTAACATTGCTCGGGTGGTAATCTCTATCAACTTCCACTTCTCTCGTAGGAAGTTCCGTTCGAGTTTAACATGTTGAAGCTTGGATTGGGATTGGTCAAGAGAAAATCCCAATGACACCACCTCCATTTTGAGCTCTAAAAAATGGGTTTCATACGGGGCAAGTCTACTGGATGAGGTCATCGCTTCCTTTGTCTGAGTAAATTGGATTTGTTAAAACCCTATATTTATACTAATCATGTTGTCACTATTCAACGACTATATTATCAATGGTCATAATTTGTAAGAGTATTTTAAAATATAGAAACATAAAACAAAAGAAGTGCATATGTTATATAACCATTTTACATAATAAGACATTTAATTTGATCAAGAGTAATTTTTATCAATGAACGTTTGGGTCGTTACAACATACATGAGAAAGTGGTGAGATAAAAATACATATAAGGTGATAAAAAAAGTATGTAATAGGGTAAAGTAATACATGTGAGTCAAGAGTATAGCAAACCAGAATTAAAATACATTGATATTACATCATTTTTTATGAATATTAAGCACATTACAAAAGTACATGCTTGAGGACCATAATAGTTTAGTGTATTTGGAAATTGGGAACACATTCTTATAATTTGGTGAACAATATTAAACATCTCCCATAAATAACTTCCTCTTTTTTTACTACTACTTAAAACCTTTATTTATAACTTGGGGAAAGGAATCATAATAAAGTGGTGAGTTCAAATGCTTGGTAAGGGTAAACAAGGGATATATGTAAGAATAACATGAGTAAAAGTGTAAGAGAACATGAGAATAACATTTTAAGATCATACCCTACATATCAAAGATCATACACATGAGTCATGGAATAAATATTGGAAGATCATAAGAAATGAATCATAAGGGTGATGAATCATCATAAATAAATCATGAATCATGAACCATAATCTTGTGCCATAAAAGTGTGGCACCATCATAAATATGGAAAACTATTTCATGTGTTAAGGTTAACTAACAAGACCATAAATATAGTGGATTATGACAAAACTTTTTCCTATGGTAGATCCGGACACACCTATTTCCCATTGTGGATCAGGACACACCTATTTCCCATTTTGGATTAGAAAACACCTCTTTCCCATTGTGGATCAATACACACACATTTCCCATTTTGGATCAGGACACACCTATTTCCCATTGTGGATCAATCCCATCAACTTGTTTCCCATTTTATCTCATGAGATATAAATCTTTACCCAATTAATTTGAGATAGATATTGGTCCCACCCATCACATAATGAAATCATACATACATGTTCCACAATATCATAAACAATCATCATATCGTGACCTATAAAAAGAGATGGGTTTCATAAATCTCATATCATAACCCATGAAATTAAATGGGTATAATAAATATTTCATCACACCATAAACTATGGAAAATAGATAGGTTTCATAATCATTAAATCATAGATTAACCCATGAAATTAAGTGGGTTACATAAGTGTTTTATCATGATATAACTCGTGTAAGAGAAACGGGTTTCATAGAAAACTTGTCATATTAAACACAAACCATTCAGAGAAATAATAAGATTAGTGTCCTTGGATCATACCCCCAGTAAATCATAAACTATCTTAGAGGATATCAACTTATATGGAGAAGGATTTTGAAATTTCACTTGGAGCATTTCTTAAGGAAAATAACCTTTCTCTAAAAAATAATTTTTTAAGACATAAAACATTCTCAAAACCCTTTTCTTTGAAAACCACTTTGAAAACTTATGAATTAATATTTAAAAATAATTTAAAATTTTCTTGATGAAAACATCCTTTTATCTTTGAAAAAACTCTTTTTAGAACATAAAACTTTTTGAAAACCTTTTTCTTTGAAAATTTCTTTGAAAGATTTTAAAAGAATCTTTGAAATCATTGAAGTCCTTTCCTATGAAAATAACCTTTTAAAAACATATAAAGGAAGATTTTAAAATCATTTAAAACAATTTTAAAACATAAAAAAAATTCCATGAAAATGAGCTTAAAATATTATTTAAAAAAAATTTGAAAACATAGTTTTTGAATAAAAAATATTTTCGACCAAAGAGAGAAATAAGGTCAAATTTTCTTAAAAACACTTTTTTAATTATCTTAAGTACCAAAGAGTGTAAAAATATATCCATACATGAAGATATATTAAAAAAAATAGTAGAATATAAATCATGATAATTATTAAGATATGGATCATAAGATTAATAGAAGAATATTCATAAACAATCCTTATAAATGGTGAGATTGTAGTAATAAACTCTTACCACTTTGGTAACTTTGAATCAAAATCCCCATGAAAGGATAACATTACATGAAGATTATAATATCATGAAAATAAGTATATTCATGGTATAACATGTCAAATGGAATTATATACACCTTGTAAAATAATATATGTGTATAACAAAGCATGTGTCTCAAAGACAGCAAATTGAGACAAAATTATCTTACCAATTTGGTAGCTTTTGAACCGTAAGACCCCATAAAATAGCGATCATAAAATTGATTTGTAAATGAACATAAATTTAATTATAATAATCATAGAATAAATTCATGGGAATTATTTACACCAAATAGAAGAAATGATGGGTGAATAAGGCATAAGTCTTATAGAAATAAAAGTGCAACTATAATTCCCTTACTACTTGAGTAAATTTTAAATCATGAGATCTGTGAAATAATAACATAAATTAAAAACTTTTAATATAATTAAATAAAATAAATTCATGATATAAAATTTAATAGTTTATTATATACACCACACAATAATAATAAGTGGTGGATATAGTATGTATCTCACAGAAATAAAAGTGGGATGAGAAAACCCTTACCTTAAGTCTTGACTTTCTTCATACACATTAAAACCTCCTGTATAATAAGTATAAGTTTATTATAAATCTAACACATAACCATATTATTATATATTAAATCATTTATTATTTTATTATTACTTTATATTACCTATTTATTAACAATTTCATGTTAAAGTTGTGTTTCAGGTAATAATCGCTTTAATTTTCATATATGTTTTGACTTGTTATTCATAGTCATCTTACTTATATAATGATTTGATTATTTTAAAAAATTAAAACATGATATAAATATAATATATATTTAGTATATAATTATTTATAATAATATCTAAAATATATAAACATAAAATTAAATACACCATTCATGGAGATGGTAGGTCGTACGTACGCATGCACGATGTTTCTATTTTCTTATCATATATTTTAAGAAGGAAAATTAAATGATATATATATATATTATATTTAAATTAGAATTATTATTTAATATATATCACATATTTTTATTAAACTCATATTTAATACATTCTGTGTAAAGCGTGAAAGATTCACATCACATTGAGAAGGTGATAGTCCACCCGTCCACAAATGAAGTTATCATATTTCCACAAAATGGAAATCATGAAGGTATGTGTTATATAATAATTTGATAAACATAAAGAAAACATAAATATCATATATATAATATATATAAATAGTAATTATATCATTATTACAAACCTTGAAATGCGGTAATGGAAGAACGAATGACATCGGTTCGCAAGGCGATAGTCCGTCGTACACACGAACGATGATTGTGTATCCCATTTGATGGAAGTGTGTGAGAGTGTAGGTTATAACATTAACATAAAAAACATCTATGTAAATTGAGGATTATAATTTTATTATTTAATCATTTAATAATAATAATTTAGGGGTGGAGAAAGAAATAAAACAAAAGTGCTAGTTGAAGGATGTTACCTCTTCTTTGGGTAACTCTTTTTGGTTTGCACCAAAGGGATTCCTTCGTTGAATTTATTCCCAAAGGGAGTATTATAAGATGAATGGAGGGAATTTTGGAGATTATTTTTTCAGGTTTAGGATAATACAAATAGCTTTAGAGTTGTGAAGAAGTGAGTGGGTGAGTTCCATTTTATACCGGAGGAGGAGTGACATTCTTGTAAATGTAAAAAGGTAAACACTATTGAATGGTCTCCCTTACATCATGTACCTCAAATAATGTTATATTTCTTATAAAAGGTATTATATGGTCAAAATATGTCCATAAATTTTTTTTGTATATGTTTCTAGGTTATTTGGACCCTTAAGTTGAAGTTTAACCACTAAGTAAACTCGTTTTTACCTTAATCGTTGTAATTAATTTTAATTACTTTCACTAATATTTTTGGTCAAAAACTAAGTTAGACTTAATATAAATTATAAATTATTTTTATTAAAAATATATAATCCATTTTTCCAAATTATAAACACATAAGTGTCATAAATTAATTTAAAATTAATCTCACGGATGGGACGAGAAAACGGGTTTTTAAAGTGAAAATGTTCAAAAGTTTGAAATGTTTTTATATCTAATTTCAATGTAAAATTGATTAAAATTACCTAAATTGTATTAATATATGTATAATTTATCTAAATATACTTTAAAACCAATTTAAAATATAATTTAAATATATAAATAAATTAGATGAAAATGCAGTTTTCAATTAAAATTTAGTGTTGTTTACTATTCATCAAAAAATGAAACTTCATAGAAAAATGCCAAAAATTTACCCAAAGTAAATTTTTATATTATGATTTAAAAAATAAAGTTTATTTTTTCAAATAAATTTTTTAAAAGTTTAAAAATTATATTTAAAATAGGTGTACCATTAAAAGCTGGTAAAATTACCTTTTAGAAAAATATATATCTTTATACGTAAAATTGGATTTATTCTCTTCTCTTATCTAGAAAAAATATAAGATTAATGTTAAATAGTTTACTGAATATAATATATATATATATATATCATTGAAATCATTTATCAAAAGTGGTTTAATTAATTTATAGAGGTAAAACATGTTTGATTTCATAAATATAGTTTTCTAGAAAATGATTTCCTTTATTTTAAAGTGTTTTATTTTCATTTATAGTTAATTGGTCACAAAATAATTATTTTTATATACATGTGTAAACCATATTTTCATAATTTAATTAATCTTATTCACAACTGCCAATTCAACGGCTAGGTGACAACTATAATAATATTTTAATAATAATATTAATAGTACATTATAGGTTGGTAAAACTTGGTATTGTGTGTAATGTAAGCTATAGAAGAAACTCCACATTGTGTAAAACACAAGACAAACATAGTATTATGTGTACTGAAATCTAATCTAAGTGTTGCATGTAGCACAATCTTAACTTGGTGTTACGTGCAATGGAAACCAAACTTAGTTCTTTCATATAAGACGAGCTATATTCAGTGTTGTGTGAAATATATAATATCAAAAAGATTAAGTTAATTCAAAAAATATATTTCACAAAATCTCGGGGTATTACATTATTCCCCCCTTAAATAAATTTCGCTCTCAAAATTCATCTAGGTTATCAAAGGTTTAATACTTGAAATTTCCTTTCATAGAAACCCGCATCATAAAAATGAATACTAAAACTTCCTTTAAAAAGGGAAAGATGAAACCATAATGGTTACCCAAATTAAATCATAACTAGGTTTCAACGTAGAAGAACATTGATGGGAATTGACAATTAGACATGGAATAAAAGCATAAATAATTATAGAGAGTGATAAAGATCACTGGTCACAAGAAAGTGAATGATCAATGTAAAGTTAAGGGACTCAAAACCATAAATATGTGATGATTTATAAAACCATCGGTTCAATAGAAATGAAGGTATTAGGATAAATCCTTTTCAATATCCTTTTCCTAGAGTAAGTGAATTCTTTTACTATCTAAAAACATAAGTAAATATACTTACATGATTTCATTCTATTTAATATGCACAATCTCACCCTTTAGTCATACCTTGCTTGATTTCTACTTCATCTCTTAATCCAATAAATAAAGGTGAATTTTTCATTCCTAAAGCACTAATAGATCATGAGAATGATAATTCATTCCATATGTATTTAGTTAACATCATAGAAAATCGGTTAGCATAGGTTATCCAATATGCATAAATCCTCATATGGAGATATAACACTTTAATCTCTAAAACCTCATTTGAAGTTTTACTTAAACCATTCCATAAATGTTTAAACTTATAACCCCAATGAAAGATAACAATAAGAAAACATTAGAAATAAGGTCACTAAATTTCTCAAAATCATCTTAACATTGATCCCCCATATAGAATAAATTAGCACTTGTTTTTCATATACCAAACATGTGAATACCTTCATCATATACTCTCTTGAAACATGGTAATAATCTGAATTACCATAAATCATTATTAAAAACATGCATGCTTCCTTATTCCAAAGATTATTGGATATATTCCTTAAATAAAAAAATGTTTGAAACTTCATCAATGATAGCATAAACCACTTTTTCAATAAATACTTTATCAGTTATGAGGTCATAAATACTATCCAATTTACTTTATCCATATCATCATCTCTTTATCTATACTAAATATCATTTTCTCACCCTCAGGAACACATTAAGGGAAACCTTCCCTTAATAAAAATATCACCTTTCCATTAAATCACTTTTCTAAGTCATCAGTACCATTTAAAATATCCTTTTAAATTATTAATGAAAAACTTATGTTGAAAATACTTATATATTTCATGACGTATATAACATAATATTTTAATTCCAAAACATATGCACCTTAATCATCCAAAATTATTCTTAAAATATTACTCAGGGTTATTTATCTTATTCCTCACTACCCATTTCCTAGAATATGAAATATGAATCATGTCTTAAGGTTCCTCAACCACAATCTAATCATGCTTCTTAAGTTTAATGTAAACAATACTGTTAGAATATATCATACCTTTCACATGTCATTTGTGGTCTCTTTATCCTCATTATATAACCAATACCCATACCACCTTCATGATTATATTTATGAGATTTCTACTTAGGACATAGATTTTTATATTTCCCATACTTTCCTCATCTGAAGAATTCAATGTTAAACCAATTCCTTCTAGTTCTCGCTATTAACTAAGACCATAAAACATCGTTTGAACAACACTTATCATAGTATAAAACCACATAATCATGAAAAATTACTTATGGAATGTCTAAATCATGACACCTACTTTTAAATTTATGAAACCTTAGGTTTATCCTTAGATACATCCCTAGACATATCCTTAGAAATATCCCTAGGGATATCACTAAATTTTTCTCATCCTAGTTTCCAAAGGTTGACTAAACATTCCCTTTGATACCAACTATAGTGACTCGAGCTTAGCATACATGGATATTACATCATTTTTTATGAATATTCAGAACATTACAAAATTAAATGCTAGAGGATCTAATTTTGTAAAAGATCATCAACACCTCTCATAAATATCTTCCCCCTTTTTTTACTCCTACTTAGAACCTTTCTCCATAACCTAGGGAAAGGAAACATAATAAAGGGGTGATATTAGACGATCAGTAAGGATAAACAATGGGTATATGTAAACATAACATGAGTAAAAGTGTAACAGAACATTAGAATAACATTTGAGTATCATACCTTATATATAAAAGATCATACACATGAGTTATGGAATAATGATTTTAAAGTCACAATACATGAATCATAAGGGTGATAAATCATCATAAATCAATCATGAACCATAAAATCGTGTCATGTAAGTGTATAACCATCATAAATATTAAAAAAAAAATCATGTGTCAGGTATAACTACCAAGATCATCAACATAGTGGATCAGGATACACCTGTTTCTCATGGTGGATCAAGGCACACCTATTTCCCATTATGAATCAGGACACACCTGCTTCCCATTTTGGATCAGGACACACCTGTTTCCCATTGTGGATCAGGACACACTAGTTTCCCATTTTAGATCAGGTCACACTTATTTCCCATTATGGATCAAGTCTATCGACTTGTTTCCTATTTTATCTCATGAGATATAAATATTTACCCAATTAATTTGAGGTAGATATAGGTCCCACCTGTCATATAATGAAGTCATACATACGTGTTCCATCTAATCATAAACAATCATCATATCATGACCCATAAAAAGATATGAGTTTCATAAACATCATATCATAAACCATGAAATTAAATGGGTATCATAAATATTTCATCACATCATAACCTATGGAAAAGATACAGGTTTCATAATCATTTCATCATATATTAACACATGAAAAGAATCAAGTTTCATAAGAATTTTATCATGGTATGACCCATAGAATAGAAATAGGTTTCATAGAAAACTTTTCATCTTAAACATAAACCTTTCAGAGAAATAATAATAATGGTTTCCTTGGATAATTCCCCCAGTAAAGCATAAACTATCTCAAAGGATTTCAACTTAAATAGAGAAGGATTTTGAAAGATCGCATGGAGCATTTCTTAAGTAAAATAACCTTTCTTTGAAAAATAATTTTTTACTACATAAACCATTTTCAAAATCCTTTTCATTGAAAAACACTTTAAAAACTTAAGAATTAAGATTTAAAAATAATTTAAAACGTTTCTTGACTAAAATATCATTTTCTCTTTGAAAAATTTATTTTAGAATATAAAACCTTTTTAAAACCTTTTTCTTTGAAAATAACTTTGAAAACTTATAAATGAAGCTTCCTTTTCTTTGAAAATAACCTTTTGGAAACATATTAAGTAAGATTTGAGAATAATTTAAAATAATTTTTAAAAATAAAACGTTTTTAAAATCATTTTTCCTTGAAAATGGTCTTATAATATGATTTCAAAACATTTTTGAAAACATGGTTTTTTAATAAAACATATTTTTAACCGAAGAGAGAAATGAGGTTAGATTTTCTTAAACATAATTTCTTAATTATATTAAGTAAAAAAGATTAGAAAAATTGTAAAAATGCATTAATATATCATGAAAAATAATAGAATAATAAAAATCATAACAATTCTTGAGAGATGGATCATAATATTAAAGGAAGTGTAATCATAACCAATCCTGATAAATGGTGAGATTGTAGCAATAAACTCTTACAATTTTGGTAACTTTGAATCAAAATCCCCATGAAAGTATAACATTAAATTAAGATTAAAATATCATGAAAATAAGGATATTCATGTTATAACATATCAAATGGTAGTATATACACCTTTTAAAAGAATATAGGTGCATAACAAAACATGTGTCTTAAAGAAGAAAAATTGAGACAAAATTACCTTACTGATTTGATAACTTTTGAACCGTAAAATACCATGAAATAGAGATCATAAAATGGATATGTAAATACCAATAAATTTAATTATAAGTGTTTTATAATACATTTATGGGAATTATATACACCACACATGAGAAACAAGGGGTGAATAAGGCATAAGTCTCACAGAAATAAAAGTGAGACTAGAAATCCCTTACTACTTGAGTAACTTTTAAATCATGAGATTCATGAAAGAATATATTTAATTGAAACTTTTAATATCATTAAATAAATTAAATTGATAATATAACATGTCATAGGTTATTATATACACCACTCAATAATAATAAGTGGTGAATATATCATGTGTATCACATAAATAAAAGTGAGATGAGAAAACTCTTACCTTAAGTCTTGAATTTATTCGTATATGTTCAAAACTCCTTTATAATAAGTATAATTTTATTATAAATATATAAAATAATCATATTATTATATATCAAACCATATATTATTTTATTATGACTTTATATTACCTATTTATTAATAATTTCATGTTAAATTTATGTTTCGGGTAATAATCGCTTCATTTTTCATATATATTTTGACTTGTTATTCATGGTCCTCTTACATAGATAATGATTTACTTATTTCCAAAAAATTAAATAATGATATAAATATCATATATATTAAGTTTATAAGTATTTATAATAATCTATAAAATATATAAATATGAAATGAAATACACCGTTCATGGAGACGGTAGGCTTTACGTATGCATAAACGTTGTTTCTATTTTCTTGTCATAATTTTAAAGAAAGAAAATTAAATGATATATATATATATATATATATATATATTATATTTAAATTATAATTATTATCTCATATATATCACATATATTTATTAAACTCATCCTTAATACATTCCATTTAAAGCGTAAATGAGTCACGTCGCTTTGAGGAAGCGGTAGTCCACACATCCACAAACAAAGTTATCGTATTCCCACAAAATGGAAAGCATGAAGTTATGTGTTATATAATAATTAAATAAACATAAATACACCATAAATATCATATATATCATATAAAAATATTAATTCCATCATTATTATCAACCTTGAAAGTTGGTAATGGAAGAATGAAAGACATCGGTTTGTGAGGCAGTAGTATATCTTGCACACGAATGATAATTGTGCACTGC
Source organism: Viscum album (assembly GCA_963277665.1). Classification (NCBI taxonomy): domain Eukaryota; kingdom Viridiplantae; phylum Streptophyta; class Magnoliopsida; order Santalales; family Viscaceae; genus Viscum; species Viscum album. The sequence continues at coordinate 855,566,212 of OY728160.1, forward strand.
CTCACAAATCGATATCTTTAATTATTCCATTAGCACCTTTAAATTTTGATAATAATGATTTAATTTATGTTTTTATATGATATATATGATATTTATGATGTCTTTTTTGCTTCTGTAATGGAAGAACAGTAATACATCGGTTCGCGAGGCAGTAGTTTGTCGTACACATGAATGATAATTGTGTGTCCCATTTGATGGAAGTGTGTGTGAGTGTAGGAAATATCCTTAACATAACAAGATATTAGTATATTTAGTATACTTAGTTTATTATATAATCATGTAATAAGAATAATTTAGGGGATTGAGAAAGAAATAAAACAAAAGTGCTTGTTGAAGGATGTTACCTCTTCTTTGGGTAACTCCTTTTGGATTGCACTAAAGGGATTCCTTGGTTGGATTTATGACCAAAAGGAGGATTCTGGGATGAAGGGAGAAAATTTGAGAGCTTATTTGGGTAGGTTTTCAACAAGACAAAGGCCTTGATAGGTGTGAAGAAGTGAGGGGGTGAGTGCCCATTATAGTGGAAGAGGAGTGGCATTCTTGTAAATATAAAAAGGGAAACACTGTTGAGAGGTCTCCCTTACATCATGTGCCTCCAATAATGGTATATTTTTTATCCAAGGTATTATATGGTATAAATATGGCAATAAATGGGTTTTTTACATGTTTCTAGGTTATTTTTCCCCTTGAGTTAAATTTTAACCACTAAGTAAGCTCGTTTTTATCATAATCATTGTAATTAATTTTAATTACTTTCACTAATATTTTTGGTCAAAAACTAAGTTTAACTTACTATAAATTATAAATTATTCTGATTAAAAAATATGGAATCCATTTTTCCAATTTATAAAAACATAAGTGACATAAATTAATTTAAAATTAATCTCACAGACGGGACGAGACAACTGGTTTTTAAAGTGAAAATGTTCAAAAGTTTGAAATGTTTTTATATCCAATTTCAATGTTAAATTAATTACAATGACCTAAATTTTATTAATATACATATAATTGATATAAATATACTTTAAACCCAATTTAAAATATAATTTAACTGTATAAATAAATTATACAAAAATGAATTTTTTAATTAAAATTCAGTGTTTTTTACTTTTCATCAAAAAATGAAACTTCTTAGAAAAATACCAAAAATTCACCCAAAATAAATTTTGATATTATGAATTCAAAAATAAAGTTTATTTTTTCAAATAAAATTTATAAAAGTGTTAAAAAATATATATTTAAAATACGTATGCCATTAAAAGATGGTAAAATTACCTTTTAGAAAAATATATATCTTTATGCATAAAATTGGATTTATTCTTATCTCTTATATAGAAAACACATAATATGAACATTAAATAGTTGAATGGATGTAATATATATATATATATGTATATATATAATTAAAATCATTTATCAAAATTGGTTTAATTAATTTATGGAGGTAAAACATATTTGATTACATAAATATAGTTTTCCAGCAAAAGATTCCCTATATTTTAAAAAGGGTTTTATTTTCATTTTTAGTTGATTGTTAACAAAATAATTCTTATTATATACATGTGTAAACCATATCTTCATAATTAAATTAATATTATTCATAACCTCCATTCCAACAGTTAGGTGACAACTATAATAATATTTTAATAATAATATCAATAGTACGTTGTAGTTTGGTAAAACTAGGTCTCGCGTGTAATGAAATCTATTGAAGGAACTCTTCATTGTGTGTAACACAAGACAAACATAGTGTTGTGTGTACCTAAAGCTAATATAAGTGTTTCATGTTGCACAAGATTAACTTGGTTTTGCATGCAATGCAAACCAACCTTAGTGCTTTCATATAACACAAGTTATATTCCGTGTTGCGTGAAATAAAGAATATCAAAAAATTAAATTAATTTGAAAAAATAATATTTCAAAAAATATTGGAATGTTACAAAGAGTCATAACAATGTAACATAAAAGGTGATAACCATAATCATGAACAATGAGGCATGGTATAACATGATAGCATACTGGTAACTTGGGAATGTGGCAACAATATTAAACATGACATCATAAGCATAAGTCAAGGTTAACCACCAAGACATCATGACATAATGTGCTTAGGATAACCTCTCGTGCACTATTCATGGCATCGCATGAGATTAAAACATTACCCAATGCATTGGGGCGCTATTTGAGAGCACCCATCATAATCATATCATGTGCATGCATAAGTGTGTCGCGTATGTCATATAACATAAGAATACATTTCATCACTGTTAACCCTATGATTGAGGAGTGATTTTACATACATGGGTTTCCCTGATCAAATAATTATAGATACATATAGGTGAAAATCCTTGAGTAGAAATGGGTATGGATACTCACTTCACAGTTGTTTGGCATGGAAATTGGCAGGACAATTTTTGGCGACATAAAGGGGGTATATAATTAATCATGGGAGGGCTTAATGAGAGTGAAAAGGTCTCTAAAAACTTTAATATCAAAAGTTTAGTAGATGTGTGAGAACATAATCCAACATAAAAAAATTAAAAAAAGGCATAACATAATGAAGGTGCTTGGATAAAGAGGAGAATGAGATGATCTCTTACTTTCAGCATGGTAACAGCTTAGGTAAAGGTCATAACAAGTGGAGATAAATGATATCTTATTCTTAAAACGTCAATTAGACAGTAAAGGTACATTTATAGAGGCATGAGAACATAACCAATTGAGATTCAAAATGCTAAAGAATGTGCTTGAATTGAAAAGAAGTGGGAGATGTCCCTTACTAAATTTCGGCATAGTAACGGCTTAAGTAAATGTTATAACGAGAGGGAATAAATGATCTCTCATTATAAGAACATCAATTTGATAGTAAAGGGACATTTATAAAGGTATGAAAACATACACAATTTATATTCGAAAGGATAAATACAAATAAGGTGCTTGAATGGAAAAAAGATAGAGAGGTCCCTTGCTAAATTTCAGTATAGTAACGACTTATGTAAAGGTTATAACTAAAGGGGATAAATGATCTCTTATTATAAGAAAATCAATTTGATGGTAAAGGTAAATTTATAAATTCTTGAAAACATAAAAAATTGAGATTCAAAAGGTTAAATAAAAAGAAGGTGCTTGAATGGAAAAGAAGAGAGAGAGGCCCCTTACTAAATTTCGGCATAGTAACAGCTTAGGTAAAGGTTATAATGAGAGGGAATAAATGATCTCTCATTATAATAAAATCAATTAGACAGTAAAGGGACATTTATAAATGTGTTAAAACATAACTAATTGAGATTCAAAAGGTTAAATACAAAGAATGTGCTTGAATGGAAAATAGGAGAGAGAGGTCTCTTACCTTGGGAGGATGCTTCTTAAAGCTAGAGAGGGACTCCTTCGAACCTTGGAACCACCTTGGATGGACTTTTGAGAGGGAAATTGAGTGAGAAATCATTCTCAAAGGCTTTGGTGTGGAAATTGATGAGGTAATGGGGTATTTATATTTTAGGAGAGTTGGGTCTAAGTGATTAAATAATGAATATTTTGTATTTAAAGCTAACCATTATTTGGTGGCATTAATTTCAACAATTTTTGTTGAAATTAATGTTGTAAAGGCTAGTTAAGGTTTTAAAATATATCAACCATCCATTTAATGTTGTATTTTTTAGGTATTTTGTGATTTTACTATTTAACTTTAACATGTTACATCGTTTTACTTATATTGCGGTAAGTCTTTTTTTACCACGGTGACTTTTTGTGCCTAAAAATGAAAATTTCATTATTACTCAATTTAGAACTTTTAATTCCAAATATGAAATCCATTTTACTTATTCAATTTATAAAAGTGGTAAAAATCAATTCAAATGAGATATGTGTATAACTCATAAAAACGGTTTTTTTAGAAAAGGTAAAATCGTGGTTTTCAAAATGATAGGCATTTGTTTTTAAGTGTAACACCTTATGTATTATGTCATTCATTAAAAACATTTTGATCAAGAACAGGGGTTAATGAATTTGAAATCATGATCATATAATGATTATTTCATAAGAGTTATGTTATTTTATAAAATCAGTATTTTCACTTTTTACCCCAATAATCAACTTTTTTAGAAAATTACCATAAATTCACCCTAGGCTACTTTTGATGCAATGAATCCAAAAATGAAATTTATTTTATCAAAATTATACTCTAAATATGATTATTTGAACTTTTAAATAAAGTCATTATTTAATGAAAATTAACATCTTTTATGATATAGTAAACTGTCAGACCGTTATAAAAATTACTTAAGAAGCCATTAAGTTATATTATCATTAAAAAAGTGTTTTATAAGATAATTTCATGAAAATAAAATTTATTTTAAACTTATACATTTATCATAAAATATATTTTAAAAGGAAATTAAAATATTTATATAGCTTCCAAAAATACTATTATAAAATAATCTCAATAGTCACTTTATTGCGTCAACATCAATAATAATGACCAGTTGTCTTATTAATTAATTGTCATAATGCTCATCGGCCATATTGGCCAACATTCCTCATGTCTAACAATCATATTTTCCTATAAATACACCATTGTTCTCACTTTATCACACACTACATTGCTTATGAAGGTTCTTACAAATCTTTTGATAATGTCAATTGTTTTCCTAACGCTTCTCTTTCTTTTTACGATCTATATGACAGGTGCGATCTTCTTGGAAGATTTCATGCCAATGGAGTTTGTTTTAATGATTGTATTATTTTTTCATGTGGATATCCCTTTACTATTCTTCGTTGTATTATTTCATATGAATACATGACGGGTAAATTTCTTATGAACTGTAAAAGTATTTCTATGTGCTCATAATAAAACATTCACTATAAAGTAAGAGTTATGTAAATAAAAAAAAGGAATTTTTGAGGTGTTGTAGATTATGAGTAAGCTGCCATCATAAATGGCAAGAAGACTGTGAAATACTGCTTGAAGACCTTGGTTTTATAGCTTCAAAGTAGTAGCTTTTAAAAGTGATGATTGGTGTGGTGATCTTCAACCTAAAGGTTGGTACTGATGATGAGAGTACTTTCTACAACATTTGATAGAAGTTGGAAGGCCTCTGGATTGCTTAAGAAAGGCCTGAGTTCTTTTTGAGTTGAAATTATTACCTGTGTAAAGGTAACTCAATGTTTATGGAGGTTGTGTAAGGGTTATTGCACCCTGTGTAAAGGTAAGCCACAAATCAATGGATGCATAAAGGTAATCTGCAAGTAACACTACTTACATAAAGGTATTCTGTGAGTGGCAGTAGGTGCGTAAAGATCATTCTTGACCTGTGTAAAGGTCGGTCCGAAATTCTGAGAACCGCATAAAGTTAACACTAGAAATCAACGACTATGTAGGGGTAACTCAAAAATCCTGAATGTTGCATCAAGGTAAGCCCAAGTTGCATTAAGTCATTTGAGGTACATTAAAGCTACGTAATGGTCACACTAAAAATCAGTGACCTACATAAATGTAACATCTGACCTGAGTAAGTGTCATTCGAAGCTGCGTATATGTCATCTGTTATATGCATAAGTGTCATGTCAGGCTTAGATGAATTTTGAGGAGCTCCACACTGTAGAAAATGGAGACTGCACCATAAGGAGCTGTGAAATGAACAAGACCACACCGCAGTGGATTATTTGTGGTCGTTGTAGCGGGTGTTTCAAATGAAAGTTTCACTCATGATAAATGACGATTTGGGTATGTTGTGGTGATTGTGGTGTCTCAAATGAGAGAAGTGAGACTGAAAAGCAAAACGACGTGGACCACGTAGTAGTCCATAGTTGATGACCGTTTTGAAATGATGTAGATCCAGCACAATGAGTTCCACTCTTTAGGCTATGTTGTGTTACGACATTGTGCATGTTAACGTGGGATTATTTAGATAGAGAAATATATAGGAGATAAAGCTGTGAGTATTTATGTACCATGTGAGGAATTCAAAGCTGAGTTTCAGGAAATTTAAATAAAGATTATTGCAGCGGGATCAGTGGAATTGGCAAGGACGTGATAGTTCAAATATTGTGCGGCGTTATTCATCCGAGTTTATAGAAGATATGATGGAAAGTAATATTTGTTTTAAATGATTTTAAACGTCTAGATATACATGAGAATTTAAATTGCGCAAATCATAGAGGAAATATCCATGTTGCAACGTGAATATATATTTGTGCAATATAAGAAATTAGATTATGTGAGTGAATCTAATACTGTTAACAAGAGATCATTTGATGTGTATCCAAGAGGGGAATTCGAAGGAGGTTTGGGAGACCATGAAGATCAAGGACTGTGAGATATACAATACCGGCCGAAAGGGATGAGCTATGCGAGATAGCAACAAGAACCAGTGGGAGGCTGGTAATTGTGTGTGGCAGTACAAAAATCCTTCAGTGGGATGTCGGAGCCCATGGTGGGATGTCATGGAAGCATGGTGTGAGACTATGTCGTTGTAACCGCTTACGTTAGCAGTGGAAGAATCTGTAACTGGGACGCTTAACTGGTTGTAGTAAGGAGTAGGCTCACATTAAGAGTGAACCTTGTAAATCATTGTGCCTAGTGCCTTTTACATGATGCATATTTGAGTAAGGTTGAGTGACAACAAGAAGAGTGGATCGAAGTTTTAACCGGTTATAGTGGTTAAATTAAGAAGACAAATTCTCAAAAAGAAAAAAGGATCACTAATTAACTCTCTTCCCGTTTCAGTGATCTCATCAGAGCTAGTTACATTTTAAGATAAGTGCGTTTATCATCGCTCAATAAATCAGTGATAAATAATATCATTTTATCAACAATTTTTTTAATGATGATAAAAGTGACTTTTAGCATTGCTTTTTGTTTAGCAGTGATAAAAATATGTATTTTATCAACATTTTTTTAGCATTGATAAAGGTGAGCGTTGAATAACACATAATTTGTTGCAGTATAGTGATGATAAGAGATATACTTTTATCGATGGTTAAAAAAACATTGATAAATGTAATCTTTTATGATCAGTGGCAAATGATGCTCTTTTATTGGGTTTTTTTTTTTGTGCTAATAAATTGTACCCTTTCATTGCTTTTCCAGGGATGATAAATGGTAGTGGTGTATTTTCACAAACCTGCAGTAGTGATGTTTTGTGTTAGATACACAACTTTCACATATAAAAATATATAATTTAAATAGTCAAATGAAAATAAAACATAAAATATGTTAATACACATGACATATAATACATTAATTGAAATAACATAAAAAATTAACATACTAAAACAATGAAAAGTTGCACGTAATATAAAAAAACACATAACAAAAACTAAATGCATAATATGTTACGTGCTTGTTACACAATCTTCTCATATCACATAACATATTTTAAAATTTATAAATAAAATAGGAACAAAAAAATATTAATATACATGTCATAAAATATATTAATCAATAAAACATAGAAAAGTAACATATAAAAGGAAATACAATTTGTAGAAAGTATAAAAGAAACAAACAAACACAAATCGTGTTCATACACTGAACATTAAATATATATTTTAGAAGTTTAGAGTTTTATATGCTTTTTTGGGAAAAAATTGTTTAATTACTTAGTTTTTTAACATAGAAATATCTTATGTCATTTAGTTAATGTTTTGCTTAAATTTTAAATTATTTTTTATTTTTTAAAATCCACAAAATATATGTTAGCAGCTTTGGAAAATTTTATCAATCAAATTCAATTATATAATTTTTCTTCAATCTTTAAATTAAATTGTTTTATTTTTCTCTTAAAATTACGGAACACCCCTTCTCTTCCATGGTTTGTTTTACAAGGGGTATAGTTGTCTTTTTAAACCTGTTCGGATTTCCGTCGTGGACTTTTATTAGAGTTTTATGGCTTTATCCCTCAAAAAGAAGGATAAATAAAAACTAATATGAGCGGACTCGGATCCCAAGTTTCCGAACCACTTTCCGACCCTAGCCTCTAGACTTAACATGCGCGGATGAAAATTATAAGTATTAATATTTACCCGTTGATTTTTTTTTTTAAAACCATCATTAAAAACAACTAAACTATTTATGAAAATAAAAAACAATTATAAAACTAATCAATTATGATAATTATCATGATATCAATTAATATTTATTTTTCTCCAAGAATAGTTATAATCATTTTAATAAGTAATATATAAATATTTTTTTTCTATAATTAATTTAATACCCAAAATTGTTATTTTTATGAAATGTCAATTGAATATTTTGATAATTGAATCTTGAAATTGAATTCACCACTAAATATATCTTAATTTAAATAGTAATTGTCTAAAACATCTTTGGTTGAGTTTTGTTTTTATATCATTTCTTATTTTTTAAAATATTGTTTTAATACATACATACATACATACATACATACATACATACATATATATATAAATATTATTTAAATGAATAATATATATTAATCAATTCAAAATTGTTAAAAACTGGAATATGTAAACTTTTTTTTTTCAAAATACATATATGCACTCAAAATTATTAAAAAATTAATAAAAAAAAAACAGGGCACATTACACATATTATGTGCTTTATAACACATAACTTATACATAAATCGTTTTGGATAATTATCCTATTATGTAATTTCAAAATTAATATATTGACATTAAAATAATTGATTATTCATCATTTTGTATCCTCTTAAACCGTTCAAAACACTATTCCCATTCTTATCATGACATCATTGAAAATCCACCGTTTTCACTACACAAAAACAAGTAACCATTTGAATAGTTATCATGTTATATAATTTTAAAATTAAAGTATTTAAATATAAAACATTTATTATCAATCATATTGATATTTTCAAAATTATTGATAGCTTTATCAATTCTCAATTTTATCACTATGCCAACATTGCATAAACATTTGAGCAATTATCATGACATGTGAATTAATTTATATTGATTAGATATGTCACGGCCAGACCCACTGGGGCCCTGCCTGGACCGGAATTAAGGTGAGGGTGACCCCCTAAGTCTGCCTTCAATAGATCAAGAGTTGACGACAAGTGTTGAGTAAACATATAACTAAAATGGGAAACCTTAGCCCAAAGTACTTAAACGTACTCACATAACCAGTTTCATGCAACAGTGCAAAAATATAATAAAAAATCAAAACATTTAGAGTGTAATCAATAACCTCTAGTGAAATATATCAAAGTGAAACAAGGTAAAATAAAAGGTATAAAGGGCAAAAATACAGGCCAAGCCACAAATGAGGTCCAACCTAACTATCAAAAAAGGGGAAACTGAAGAGAGAAATGCTCACAATCTTCGAGGCAGGCCACCGAACATGGTCGACACCTCCAATTACTACTATGCTCCTTCAATATTAGGTCCATCAAAGTCACCGCTGATCTGCTTCTCGTCTGCATAAAAAACAACACGTGCGGGCATAACCTACAAGAGCGAGTATATACATACCCAACAAGACGTCCTAAAAAACAAGAGGGAAACAATAGAAATATACAGTCAGCTCAACCTACAAGGGAAAAGGGTAAAGGAACCCCACAATAAACATGCTAAAAAAGAAACCAAAGCGAAGAGAGAAACAATATCTCCATCTCCACGGCCAGCTAAGAACAACAATGATCCTGTCTGCAGCTTCAAAATTATTATCTCCGATGCCTTAGCACAATGCGCAACCTCACAAGAATCGGAGTGGAGGGCTCGCTCATCGCTACTGCGCTCCATAGCCGAGGGAGCACTATCTCCAGTGAAGGACTCACTCCTCGCCGGAGCTCGATGACAAGGGAGTACCACTTCGTAGATATAGGACTCATACCCTCTGTAGTATGGGGAGTACCAACTTTACCTGTATAAAGAGTATGAGAGACCCGCGTCATGGCGTGATAGGGGAGTACCAACCTCGACGTCATTATGATGACCTAAACCGATCACTGTTATCGACCAAACTTCATTGGAAGAAGCGTCTCCCTTATAACACATCGTGTCGTATCTTTGATACCAAAACGAAGGCTACTATCGCGTCCTATGTAAAGACTACTTAAAATTGACTACTCATGAGCCTAAATCCGAGCCCCTGAGAAGGAGATACACAAGGTAAAAGTTTATGGGGAAAGCAAACGGTGTGTGACCTCGCCAGAACACCTAGGCGTGTCCTCCCCTATACACGGATTGGCTACCCATGTGGCTCGACATGATGAGTGCCTATGGGGACACAAAGTGTATGTCCACTCGGGTCTTGGGTGTGTGCTTGCGACACATGACTCAGCTAGCCTTGTACCTTCACATGATGTGTCCCTCCGGGGACACGACGTGTTTGCTCGCCCGAGGTCCTAGGCGTCTCCTCTCGATATACGACTCAGATACCCGAGTATGGTCACACGACATGTGGGTCCAGCCACATAGCGTGTGATATTTAACTCATGTCGAAACCCTAGCCGCCACAGGAATCTGATATACACGGCGTGTATTACATTGGAATACACGACCTGTAGTTGCGTTTTTCGCAAACAATGAAGCCTGTCTTCATGCGGACACCAGATCCGCCATTCCCACCATTTCCTCCTTCGTTGGACTCACCTGAAACGGTTGAATCTGAAGGAGAAGGTCTTCGATTGTTGATTCCCGACCTCCGAAGGCCAGAAATCGGATTCTCTCATCTCCATAGTGGTAATTGTCGCACCACCCATCACCGTTCAGGGTCCCGATCCGTGAGGCCATCACTCACATCCCGCAAATCCATCTTGATCCATCCGAAAAATGCCAATCCCTATGTTGTTCATGCATCCGTCACGAATATGGGGTTTCAATCGCACTTGATAGCCCAACAATGTCGAATCGCCGACCTCGTTGACCAATGACGAAGAACGCAAAGAACAGTAGGGAGAAAGACAAAAGAACGAAATGAGATCATCGCTAGCCAATGTGATCCTAGTCAATGATTACATATTGCAGAAACAAAGGGTGAACCAAGGGGGAGGTAGATAAAAGCAATTAGGATCAAGAATGCTAATTAAATCTGGGCTCATGTGAAGAATGTAAATCGCAAAACAATAAATTAGATATGAAATCCATGTTTGAAAATTAAATCAAAGGGTGTAAATCCAAAAAATAAAGAACCCTACATCAAGAATGTATCAATCATTGGTAAAGAACGTGCCCGCTAGCGATGATGATGAATATCTCGGTGCGTTCGTCGTTCATCTCACGAATCCCCTTGACCGCTCATTGTCGATTCACGTTCTCGAGTTTGATAACGCCAAGAGAGATCTCCTCCTCCTACTCTCCAATCTCCCAGGGTTATGCAACCAACCCTTATGATTCATCATAATGATGTATTTATAGAGGGGAATTAGGTTTTAGGCCATTAAGTAAAATAAATAAATAAATTATTTAATTTACTTAACTCACCCGCCAACATCCACCTTCCATGGAACATCCGACACAAACCAACCTTATGTTGCGCCTAAGGTAAATCCCACATTCCGGAATCAAACGTGGTATCATATTTTCCATATGAGGTCCTGATCAATAGGGAAACCATTTATTCTAAAAATATGCACCCACATGCTTAAATATATATTAATATTTTTAATATATTAATTATGGAGTCCTGCAACACCCAAAACACAATGCCAAATTTGAGGAAAAATCCAGAGACATATATAGAAATATTCAAAGGATCAAACTACTGAAATTGGATTCATTACATTCTCTCCTTCTTCAAGGCTTTTTGCCTCAAAAAGTACAAACTACACAAAAAGGTGGGGGTATTGAGCATGCATCTAGATCACACGCTCATAGAAGCTCTCCTACATGCTCCCATGCTACCAAAGAACTTGAACCATAGGAATGGTTCATCCACACATGATCTTCTCCCACCAATCCTCGATCACCATTGGGCACTCCGAAAAGGTGGCCCCGTCCTTGATGTCTAGCTCACCCTAGTCAATGACGTGTGATAGGTCATGCATGTATTTCCTCAGCTGCGACAAATGGAAGACGTCATGCACTCGGTCCAACCGTGGGGGTAAGACCAAGTGATACACAACCTCACCAACCCTCTATAGGATCTGGAATGACCTAATGAACCTTGGGGATAACTTTCTTCCCCGATTAAATCATCGCAATCCTTATCACGTGAAGACTCTCAGGAAAACATGGACTCCCTACTTGAACTCCAAATGACTACAACATCGGTTCGTGTGAGATTTATGTCGACTTTGGGCTATCCTTATACACTCGCAGATCACATAAACCCCTTTTTCCATCGTCTTCACCAGTTCTAGCCCAACAAGAGATGTATCACCGGTCTTAGTCTAGCACAAGTGTGATCTGCATGGTCTCTCATACAGGGCCTCAAAAGGTTCTATACAGACATTAGAGTGATAATTGTTATTATAAGAAAACTCCACCAATGAAAAGTGAACCTCCTAGATCCAGCTGAAGTCTAACACACAAGATCTCATCATATCCTTCAAAACCTGGATGGTTCGCTCGGGTTGTCCGTTCGTCTAGGGGTGAAATACTATGCTAGTATGAAACCAGATCCCGAAAACCTCTCCACAACCATGATGTGAACCAAGCATCACATTCAGAGATGATCATTATCAGTACCCCATGAAGACGAACAATCTCATGCATATACAACTTCCCCAAAATCTCAACTGAACTCTACTCCCAAATGGAAAGAAAGTGTGCCGACTTGGTAAGTCGGTCAAAAATCACCCAGATAACATCGTGGCCTCTCATGGTTTGTGGAAGCCCCATCACAAAAATATATTGATATACCATCCCAATTCCATTCTAGAATCTCTAGGGGTTGAGTCAAACATGATGGAACTTGATGTTCAACCTTTACCTACATAAAGTTAAGAAACAAAAAAAGAAACTCAGAAACACTCCGCATCATACTAGACCACCAAAACTGCCACTAAAGGTCCTTATAAAACTTTTCCACATTTGGATACACAACCAAGGGGTAGGTATGGAACTACCTCAATAACTCCTCATACAACGTTATCGGAACTACCGTCTTTCCTTGAAAAAGGATGACGTGCTCTCCACATTCAAAAAATCCATTTGGTGCATCACATGAGGATATCTATTCACAAAAAACCTCACAGTCGAAATATCTCAACTGAGCTTCTCTCACATGATGATGAAATGGTAGAGCCACCAACATTGACTAAAGGTAAACTACACCCTCTCCTCTACTAGGGTCTGCTACAATGAGGCAAAATGCTATGGATCTTCCTCCACCAAGAGAGAATGAGATTTCTTGCTATGGGAATATCCCACCACGTTTCCCTTTATTAGAGTGTAGACTATCTTGAATTCATAGTCTTGTAGGAACTCTAACCAATGCCTCTGTCATAGGTTGAGATCTCTCTGGGTGAAGATGTACATGAGACTCTGGTGGTCTGAGTAAATAACTAAATGCTCTCCTAGAAGACAATACCTCTACATCTTCAAAGTGAAGACTATTTCTGCCAAATCTAAGTTATGGGTCGCGTTATTATGATCATGGGGTCTCAAATACCTCAACCCATAAACGATCACTACCTACCTATGAATCAACATGAATTTTAGCCCAGCTCTAGAGGCATCGCAAAACACCATGTAATGGATTCCATCTTTCGGTTGCCTCAGCACAGGAGCATTGGTCAACCTAAGTCTCAACTACTCAAAGGTTCTCTGACACTGCTCGGTTTAGAAAAATGAATTCCCTTTCCATTTCAAGGCAGTCAAAGAGGCTGTAATCCTAGAAAATTCATCCATGTACCTCCAATAGTACCCTACCAAACTTAGGAAGGTCCACACCTATGACACGATATTGGGTGGTTCCCAAGAAAGCACTGTATTAATCTTTTCCTAATCCACAACTAGAGAATGCTCATAAATGACATGCACTAAAAAGTGAACCTCTAGGATCCAAATCCGACACTTAGAGATCTTACCATGTAAATGGTGCTCCCAGAGTAAGTCTAGGACCATCCTCAAATGATCTGTATTCTCCTCACTAGACATATAGTATATGAGAATTTCATCGATAAAGACAAATATGAATTGGTTCAAGTTTGGATGGAAGATATGACTTATAAGTGTCATGAACATAGTAGGGGAATTAGTCACACTGAAATTTATCACTAGGAACTCATAATTCCTGTAGAAACATCAGAATGACATATTCAAAATACCATCCTTGTGAACCCTCAATTGATCATAGCCGAACCTGAGACCAATATTTCAAAACAAACTCGTACATTTCAACTTGTCAAAAATGTCATCAATCCTCGAAAAGGGGTACTTATTCTTGATCATATTCTGGTTTAGGTGATGATAATCAATGGAAAGACTCAATCTCCCATACTCCTTTTTCATAAATAACACCGGAGTATCCTGGGGGAATACATTGGGTTAGATAAAATATTTCTCTAGAAGGTCTTCCAACTACACCCTCAGCTCCTGGAGATCAGTAGGGGCCATCCGTTATGCCACAAAAGATATTGGTGTGGTCTCAGGGTGCAATTTGATATAGAATTAAATATCCTACCTCATAGGTAGTCCCAAAAAATATTTGGGATAGACATCCATATAACCCTCCACTACTGTTGGAAGTTATATTCCTAAGGACCCCATTACACCAAAGGATAAACTCACAAACTAATGAGTGATATGTAGCAGCTTCCTTCTCATGATCCCCACTCTCTAAACCATAAGTGTTGGACTCCTCATGTTTTAATTCTCACAAATCATGTTTGGAGATTGTTGGACTCCTCATGTTTTAATGCTCACAAATCATGTTTGAATCTTGTAAAATATGTTTAAATCTTGTTCTATTATGTTTTAGTATGATTATGTTTAATCTTAATAGATTATGTGAATATTGTTTCTTAAGAAAACATATAGATATTTTTCTAAGTCTATGAAACCATAAACTTGCTTCCGGTTCTGGATTTTCACAAAGTATGTGACACCGTAAGCTTGCTACCGGTTCCAAATTTTCACAAAGGACCTGACACCGTTTCCATGCTACCATTTCCAAGACAATGTAACAAGACACCGTTCAGAATTTTGACAAAGGACTAAACACCATTACCTGAGACATCATTTATCTAACATCGTAGTCTTGCTACTTGTTTCAGAATTTGAAAAGGACCAGACATCGTAACTGTGTTACTGGTTCCAGATCTCAACGGAACTATGGCACCGTGACTATCTCACCATGATTATCTCACTGTGACTGTCTCACTGTGACTGTCTCACCATGACTATCTCACCGTAACTGTGACACTGTTCCATATATTTTGATGTATTTTTCAATTAAATTTAAAAGTTGTTTATAACGGTCATATTTGAGTCATTTAATGATACCGATATAATTAATGATCTCTTGCAGTCCTGAAAGTAGAAAGTACGATGTACGAGGTATGTAGATTATGCACTTGGTCGACTGTTATAAAAGCACCCAAAATAAAAACAAAGTGTGTCACTCGATTTGGGTATGCAGTGTAGTAGTGGAATGCATGAAAAAGTGAATAAAACCCATACACGCAAGAAAACACTGAAGGAATAACTTTCAATTCATATTGGATGAAAGAAAAGAAGAACTTGCTGTGAGACATATTGAAAGAATCCGTGCAACAACTCAAAGGAGAAGAGGAACATCTCACTGCACTGAAAACTAGAACACTTGACTCACTATACTCTATTTTTGGAAGAGGATTGGAACATTGCATCTGCTACATCCAAAGAGTCTAGAGCTTCATTTCATGAAACACACAGACTTATAAACTTTATCTCATTACATTTCACTCTGTTTTGCACTTTTTTATTACTCTTTGAGAAGTGTGTGTATCTGTATTAAACACACACACACACACACGCACACACTGTATCCTGCACTGAGCTGAAGGATACAAGATATCCTCACTCAAATATATTTCTCCACCTTGTTTCACCCACGTATAACTGTGGAAGAGGTCCTGTGTGACCTGGCTATTAGTTTTCCCATATAGAACAGTAGAAGAGGTCTTGTGACCTAGACAGTCTCATGTACTGTTGTTAACTCCGATCCAGGGTGTGGATCAAATCTTTATACATATATATTTCTTGGTGGCAGGTGATAACCAAGTGGAGTGGATTAGGTCTCATCTTGAGATTGAACCACTTGTCATATCCGTGGTGTCTTTCAATTTAGCCTTTCTCTGTTTTTAACTCATATTTCAGAAAACTAAATTTCACTTTGATAGTTAGTCTTGGATAATATTTATAAATGTTTTACCTTATTAGAATAGTTTCAAAAGTTGTATAAATATCTTATATTTCTATTACTGATAATTAATCAATATTATGAGAAACTATTTGAACATTCAAGCTATTATAATTTTACTACCTTGGTTAACTGGACTGCTTTATTTTAAATTGGGAAAATCTTTTAAATAAAATTTTTAACAGAAATTTTTATAGGAACTCAATTAACCCCCTCTATTGAGTGTCCTACTCCGACAAACATTTGGTATTATAGGTTTTTTTTCAAGCTGCTGTTTTCAAAATTTTAAATCTGTTTTAAAAATTTTATTCAACTATGGTTTTAGTTGCATTTTAAAGATCTTTAAATTTCTATTAGTTATAAATTTATAGTTCTTTAAAAACCTATTTATTTATCATGGATAATAGATTGGAAGGTGCTGCTACAAAAAAACCTCAATTCTTTAATGGTACAAATTATGCACAATGGAAAATTAAAATGAAAATGCACCTAGAAAGTAAGGGTTTTGAGAGTTGGTCTTGAATTATAGATGAATATAAGATTCCTTTTACTGATAGAAATACTTGGGATGACCCAACTAAGGATTATTATAATAATAATTTCAAATCCATGAATTCATTATACTCTTCTTTAGGTGATGAAGAGTTTAACAGAATTTCTCTATGTAAAACAGCCCATGAAATTTGGGACACTTTATCTATTTCACATGAAGGAACCTATATTGTTAAGGAAATGAGACTTAACACACATAATATTAAATATGATAAATTTAAAATAAAGCCTGATGAGCCTATTTCTAACATGTATCTTAGGTTTAATGAAATCGTGAATACTATGATCTCTCTGGGAAGAGATGTTATAGCTATGGAGAAAATCATGAGAATACTCAAATGATTACCAGATAAATGGAGAGGGAATTCTGTATCAATTAGATAATCCCATGACATCATCAATTTACCAGTAAAGGATCTGATAGGAAAATTGATGATGTATGAGGAATAATTAAAATTCAACAAGGAAGAGGAAGATGAACCAAAGAGAAAGTCAGTGGCTTTCAAAACCACTACTTCCAAAATAAAGGAAAAGGAAAGGATACAACCTCATTCTGATAGTACAAGTAATGAAGATTCACCATATGATAGTGATGAGTAAATAGATAAATTATCTAGAATATTTAAGAAGTTTTATAGGAGGAAGAAATTCTTTAGGAAGCCTAACTACAAAAGTTAATATGACAACAAGGGAAACTGGAAAAAGGATTAGAAGAAAGGTGATAATTCCAATGAAATAGTATGTTATGAATGTAAGAAAAGAGGACATGTAAAGGCTAATTATTCCAAGATAAAATATAAGAATAGATACGAGGACAAAGGCATAAATTATAAAAAGGAAATTAATGAAATATGAAGTGCTTCTGAGGACAACTCAAGTGGCTCAGAGTCTTCACATGATGAAAAGGATGACAGAGCCAATTTGTGTTTTATGAAAAACACATCTGAGGTTACGAAAAATGATGAAATGTTTAAATATTTACAAATGCCAGAAGACACTTGTAATGAAAAAATATAAATAAAAATATTTAAAGAAACAACATGCTTTGACCACCATTATTAAATCTGAACTTGTTGTAGAAAAAGAGAAAAATTATCAACTGCTTAAGGAAAACAATGAACGTAAATTGTCAAATGAGAAATTAAAAAGGGATCTAGAAAGATTTATCAATGGAAAGGAAATATCAGTTCAAATGATTGGTAAACAAGTATCTCTTAAGTATACTACTGGAATAGGATACCAACCAAGAAAGAGGAATATGAAAAGACTCATTTTGCATCAAAATATGGAAAATCCAGTTTTATGCTCAGTTCTGGAAAACTTTCTACAAGTTCCATCTACGAGACATCTTATACTATTTCAAGTTTATTTGGACCAAATAAAGTATATTTTTTAAATAATTTACATGCTTCTTATAGGAAATCCATGAAGCAAGTATGGGTTTCCAAAGCACTTATTACAAATATTTCTGGACCCCAGAAAATCTGGGTACCAAAATCTTCTTTTGTTTGATCCTTATGTAGGAAAGATGTTTGAAGATATCCTATAAAAGTTTATAGTATTTAGATAGTGGATATTAAAGACATATGACAGGAGATTACTCATGCTTCAAGAACTTAATAATGATTGATGGTGGGCATGTAACCTTTGGTGAAAATGCTAAAGGAAAAATAATTTTTCTTGGCTAGATTGGTAACTCTAACTCAATTTTAATTTATAAAGTACTTTTTTTGATGGATTAAAATATAATCTACTTAGTATTTAACAATTATGTGATGATGGTTTTCATGTTAAATTTAAAAATGATGCATGAAATATTTTTAATTATAAGAATGAATTAATATTTTCTTCTTTTATAAATGAAAATGTTTATGCTATTAACTTAGATTATTTAGTTTCTCAAAATGTTTCAAGATTAAGTGTTTTTTTCAAAGAGTATTAGCTTTGTCATAGAAGACTAGGACACTAAAATATACACCCACTTAGAAATCTTACTAGAAAAGGCTTAGTCAAGGATCTACTCAAACTTGATTTTCTAAATGACAAAGTCTGTAATCCTTGTCAAAAGGGTAAATGACACAAAATATCTTTCAAACCAAAGAAAGAAGTTACAACTTCTCAACATCTCGAGTTGGTTCACATGGACTTATTCATACCTTCTAGAGTCTCAAGTCTTAATGGGAAGCACTATTTATATGTTCTTGTAGATGATTACTCTAGATATACTTGGACCTTATTCTTAGATCACAAAAGTAAAGCTTTCTCTCATTTTACCAAGTATGCTAGGACTATAGAAAATCTTATTGGTCTTAGAATCAAATATCTAAGAAGTGACCATGTATGTGAGTTTAAAAACCAAGAGTTTGAATATTTTTTCTCACAAAATGGCTATAGTCAATTCTCTGCCCCTAAGACACCTCGAAAAAATAGTGTTGTAGAAATAAGAAATAGAACCCTGTAAGAAATTGATAGAACCATGCTTAGTGAGTATGAACTACCTATATACTTCTGGGAAGAAGATTTTAATACAACATGCTATATAATAAATAGAGTCTTAATCAGACCAATTATTAAAATAACTCCCTATGAGTTGTGTAACAATAGAAAACCCAAGGTTAACTACTTCAAAGTTTTTGGTTGTAAAGTATATATCCTTAACACTAAGGATAACCTGGAAAATTTTCATCCAGGAGTGATGAAGTAATTTTCATAAGATATTCAATTTCTAGTAAATTCTATAGAGTCTTCAATAAGATAACCAAATGTGTGGAAGAATCTGTACATGTCAAATTTGATAAAACAGATCCACATGAACCTAATACCTCTCTAGAAAATCTTGAGGATGATATGTCAAATCTAGACATCAATGCTAAATCTTATAACCATTCTATGAAGGAATCTGTTATGTAAGAACCCAGCTTTTTTTTTTGTGAAAGACTTTGGAATATTCTTGATGATATTTCAGAGCAGCGCCTTCAGACGGCGTGCGATTCTGAGCCCCGGAGTGGCCGGAATTAAATTTTCAGTGCGTTCACACTGGAAATGCTAAATAAATGGGATAAATCCTAAACGGAGCTTCAGATCAGAGATATGAGTGTACGGATGGGTCCGAAATGGGGTGTTTACGATAGGAACGACATAAAACTTGTCGGCGCAGGATGTTTGGACCCCTCGCTCGCTTTCGGAAGGTTAAACGGATAAATTAATTAATTAATTTATTCGTTTAATGTTGAAACTCTAGTATCTTTTAAACGGTGGCTCGGATTGGAAAACCGAGGGCACCGTTGAGTTTGGAATGTACCGTTTACCCTAGGAGGGGTATAAGTTTTGCGGGCGCGGGCTGTCTGTGAAAATGGCCCCAGGGGCGTTTTCGTAATTTGGCGGCCTCGGGCGCTAAGTTTAATAACTTTTGAACGGGGTCTCAGAATAAAATTACGAGACCGCTGTTTCACTCAGAGCATGGTTATTAGCCTAGGGGAGGCTAAATCCCGACCCCGTCGGAGATCGGGTACGGGGCCCACGGGCGGGAGTTTAAGTATTTTGTTTTTAAACACTTCTCCCACCCTCTTGGTTGTCCTCCCTGGCGCGATAGCCTCTCCCCTCTCCTCCTCCATCTATGGCGAGGCGACTCTGGCGAGATGGTCCGGCGAAGCGCAGCTTCGACGGATCGCAGCGAAGCTCCGGGCAACGCCCAGCGAGGTAGGAGGTTTCGTTGCATTTTCATTTCTGAACCGCCATTTGAATTCAATTTTATGCGTCGATTTGATGTTTAATCTTCGAACAAAGACCGTATATGCGTAGTAAGTTTTTTGTTCTTCCCTTCGCCTCTTTCGGATCGAAAATACGAGTTCGGACATGGTCGCAAACACCCGCCGAAGTTTCTGGGTTTTGGGATTTTGCGGCGGCAGCGAGGTGGTCCGGGGAGCTCAGAGGCGGCGGCGGCAGCAGGGCGGGGGGTGTCCGCGGGCGTCGGCACGGGTGTCCGGTGGAGGCGCTGGGCGCGGCAGTGGGGCGCTTGGGCACCGGCGGGGGTGTCTGGCGGAGCGCCCGACGAGGCGGCGGTCGCCAGGGAGCGGCGACCGTGGGGTCGCGGCGCGTGACCCCCGTGCGGCGACAAACACCCGCGCCACGCGGGTCTTCACGCGGCGGCCGCGACCGGCCCTCGTGGCCGGTCTGCGGGCAGACCGCGAATCCGCGGCCGGCCCGCGCGGCTAAGCCGCGGGCCGGTCCAGGCCGGTCCAGCCCCAGGGACCTTGCCCCCTCGGTGTTCGGACACCCATATTTTCCGTTACGAGTGTCCATTTTGAGTACCGTCTGCGGTGGTGGAACCGTATCGCCGAGGCGGACTTTTTGAGTTGGTTTCGGGAATTTTTAATTCCCGAAACGAGGGGCCTCGGTGGCGCGACACGTACGTCGAGGGGTTAGTCGTTTCTTCGGCGGATCTTGTTTTGGACGGCACGGATGCGTCCGACGTCCGTTTTGAGCGCCGTCAGTGGAATTGGGACCCTGGCATCGAGGCGGAGGTTTCCAGGGTGGTTTCAGGCATTCAGGCCGAAGTTGAGGCGCGGACCCCACGACCCGTCTTTTGAGCTGCGTGCAGCTTTTAGCGACTTTTTCCTCGGACGTCCGTTCGGGGCGTGCGAGCAGTCGATGTTGGGTGTTTTTCCGAGGGGATTGAAATGGTGCAATCTGCCCGCCCTAATTCGGCACGATGGTGCGGGGCCCCCCGAGGGCCGTTTGGGCGTCGACGGTGATTTTCCATCTTTATCACCGGGCGACCGTTTTGGACAAGTGAGTAGTCCATCTTGTGTGCTTTTTCGAGAGGATCGCAACGGTGCGATCCGTTCGTTGAGTTTCGGGACCGGGTTTCGGGTCCCACGTGGCACCGCTCATGTGCGGTGCGCCGGAATGCATCTTTTTCTCCGGATATCCATTTCACTCATGTGAGTAGTGCTTTTGACGTGTTTTCCCGAGGGGATCGCAATGGTGCGATGCGCCCGACTGTTTTCGGGGCCGAGGATCAGGATCACGGGACGCCGTTCAGGTGTGAGGCGGTGTTGGTGACATTTTCCGTCGGATATCCGTTGGAGGCGAGTAAGTAGTCGATCTCGCGTGTTTTTCCGTGAGGATTACAACGGTGTGATCCGTTTGGCTGTGCAGAGCCTCTTGCGCGATCTTGGGAAATGTGGAATGTGAAAGGTGCTCCAGTGGCGGTTCGTCCTACCATGTTTGTAGCGGACCCTTGGCGTGTGATCGCGCATTCTTGGGAGAGTGATATAAATGGATCACGAGATGTGGTTGGCCGTGCCTGGGCCTTTGTGGTGGAGTTGTTACGTCACGCCTTCGCATTGACATTGGGTGCCGTGTGCACGCTAGCCCTTGGGCTGAAAGTGAGGTATACTCTGGGAGTATACGAGAGTGCTTGGAGGTACACATGGTTGTTCGTACCTGAGAAAGTTTGGGCGCTTGGTTGGGGTTGCGATGGGGCCACACGTTGTGTGGGACCCACGTGCGTTCCGAGTTCTGCTTTGCATACTTTGACCTCTCACGACGTAGAGGGTCTCTCTGTGCTCGTTTGTTTTACCAGCAGGGTCGAGTGGTCTCCCCCTGGTTTCATTCTCGATGGATCAACCAGTAGCGGTGCTAGTGGCACCCCGTGATGGAAGAGGCGCTGAATCTCTTTTGGGAGAGTTTTTCTGGAGTTGGGTGGTTGCGTGATATCCACTCCGTGTTCGGTTGCCCAGTGTTATACCCTCCAGTAGATATGGCTAGAGCATTTCTGAGTTTTACCCTCCAGCGGGGCTGGGCAGTGGGTTACTCATTGACTTTTTTGTGTTTACCCTCCAGCAGGGCTGGGCAGTGGGTTACTCATCGGCTTCTAGGGTCTACCCTCCAGTAGAGACTGGGCAGTGGGTCACCTGATGCTATTAGGGTCTACCCTTCAGCAGAGACTAGGCAGTGGGTCACCCGACGCTATTAGGGTCTACCCTCCAACAGAGACTGGGCAGTGGGGCGCCCGACGCACTTATGGTTTACCCTCCAGCAGAGACTGGGCAGTGGGTCAACTGACGACCTTTTAGGGTCTACCCTCCAGCAGGGCTGGGCAGTGGGTCGCCTGTCGTCTAGTTCCAGGTCTACCCTCCAACAAGGCTGGGCAGTGGGTCACCTGTCGACTTATTCCAGGTCTACCCTTCAGCGGGGCTGGGCAGTGGGTCGCCTGATGATGTATTATGGTTTACCCTCCAGCAGGGCTGGGAAGTGGGTC
Source organism: Viscum album (assembly GCA_963277665.1). Lineage (NCBI taxonomy): Eukaryota > Viridiplantae > Streptophyta > Magnoliopsida > Santalales > Viscaceae > Viscum > Viscum album. Next base: position 855,589,319 of record OY728160.1, read on the forward strand.
ACCCAATATCTTATTATGGTTTACCCTCCAGCGGGGCTGGGCTGTGGGTCGCCTGATGATGTATTATGGTTTACCCTCCAGCAGGGCTGGGCAGTGGGTCACCCAATATCTTATTATGGTTTACCCTCCAGCAGGGCTGGGCAGTGGGTCGCCTGACGATGTATTATGGTTTACCCTCTAGCAGGGCTGGGCAGTGGGTCACCCGATATCATATTATGAATTACCCTCCAACATGGCTGGGTAGTGGGGACACCGATTGGAATTCCAGGCTCAGTCCTTTCTACTAGGCTAGTCTGAGGCTTTCCTCCGTGATTACCGGAGCGGGACCCTTGGTTATACGGGTCAGTGTTGTGACAACTTTGACTTTGAGGAGACCTCTCGACTGCGGGGCAGTGACGAGGCGGGGTTTGACTTAACCCAGAACTCTCAAGTACGAGGGGCGCTTTCTCCCACCGAGACGCGTCCTTGTGACGCGACCTAAAACCGTGTGGGCGAGTCAGTGCCACCCAAAGCGGATAGTGTCAAGGTGCGGTGGTTTGAGCCCCTTGACTTGCGATTCAGGGCAAACGTGCGGGATGATGGGCATCGATGGTGTTAGCTTCTGGGACTGTTGGCTACTTTTTCTTGGGCTGAGCTACGGGACGAAGATCCCCTTACGAGCTTGTTCGGGCTTCTTGGCAGAGCATATATATGTATATACCTCGTACGAGTACCCACTCCTTGGGTTTTGGCTACTCTCCTTCCAGGAGAGGCGAAGACGTGTGAGGTATGCCACGTGCTTTCCGTGTCTAGCTTCTCGTGGTTGGATGAGTCTACTCTCCTGCTATAGGTAGCGAAGACTCGACGGGAAGTTCATCTTCTCACCGTTTCCATCTCCTTGTGTCTGGATGAGTCTACCTCCTTTCTCTTGTTGGGTTGAGCTGGACTCTTTACTGCACTCTCTGTTGTACTCCCTTTTCTTTTCCCTGTTCGCTCTACTGCTCACCCTTCGGTACCTCCTTTTGTTGCTCCCTCGAGACTTCGGGGTATCCTACTGAGTATTTTTATACTCACCCCTGCTTGGGCTTTGCCCGTACTTGGTGTGCCCTTACAGACGACAGACAGGTGGAGCGTGACTTTAGTGGAGCATAGGAGCTTGGGAGCTTGGACCGCGTGCGGTGGTCGTAGCCGGGTTCCAGGTGGGAGACCCGTCAGCTGTTTCTTTTGTTTACCTGTTGCCGGGTTGTGGCACTTCTTGGTTGGGCGCGTATCTTTCCCCTTTTTCCTTTTCGGCACTTTTCATGTACTGTTTAGAGGTCGATGCACTCTTGTGGTTGTTTATAGCAGTTTCCCTTTTTCTTTCCTTTTTACTCTTCACTTTTGCATTGAGTGTGCTACGTGTGTGTGTACAGGTACTTAGGCAAAGGCCTCCCCGGGTTATTGTGCCTTCGGTGCTGGTCTCCAGCCCCTGGCCTATGGAGGCGGGCTTGGGGTAGTTGCGGCTCGAGCCCGGGTAGGGTCGGGTCATGACAAAGTGGTATCAGAGGCTGGTTCGTTCCTTGGGACGTTGTGCGGACATCCCTAAAAGAGGAATTAGTTGGGATTTAGGGAAACAGTGTTAACATGTCTCGAGAGAGGCTCTCAGGCCAGGGAGTCCAGTAATGGTGCGACGGCCGATGTATCCATTCACCAGGACCCTGATAACCCGCTTGTCGACTTAGCATGCTGAGACACTTGTTGCAGGGAAAAATTGGTTTGTGCATCACATAGGATTGAGTCTTTGACTATCCTTCTTGAGTCAGCTCCCCATCATTGCTATTGGTATATACATATATGCTCATCTGACCGCGACACTCCTTGATAATATTCAGGATGTCTCCGCGAAGACAGCTAGCCAGGATACCAGCTTTGGTTCATGGCAACGACCCTGTGAGCTATGAGGCCACAGTCCAGGACCCATCATGTGAGCCCCTTTCTCCGGGTGGGCCAGTAGCAGCACCCCCACTTGTTGAGCAGCAGGCAGTTTCAGCAGAGCAGACGAGGCTTGAGCGCAGGTTGAGCGCGCTCCATGAGTTCCAGCGGTAGAGACCGCTGAGGTTCAGTGGTGAGCCAGACCCTCAGGTAGCAGAGGCTTGGCTCGAGATAGTGGTTTTCCTTTTCAGGCTTGTGCAGACGCCGACAGATCATAGAGTGGCTTGGTATCCACCCCTTTTTGTGGAGCATCTTGGCGTTGGTGGAGTCTAGTGACTCAGTTTCTTGACGAGTCGTCGCTTTTGTTGGACGAATTTCAGTTGTTGTTTCGTGAGGAGTTTTGCCCCTCCTGCTTGCGCTCCGGTCGGATTCAGGAGCTCCTGTAGTTTCAGCAGGGAGGGATGATGGTAGCCGAGTACGCGACTAGTTTTGTATACCGTGCACGCTTTTACCAGGACTTGGTCCATGACGACAACATCCGAGCGTGGAAGTTTGAGCAGGGTCTCCGCCGAGAGATTCATGCTGTCATAGTACCCTTGGGCATTTACACATATGCCGGGGTGATAGAGCAGGCACTAGTGACAGAGGGCTTCCTGCCGCGTTTTAGTGTTGGTAGTGGCAGCAGACACGTTGGAGCTGAGACGTCTGCCGCAGCTAGTGGGCGTCGACAAGCAGAACCTCGACGCAGGTGGATTACTGACAACCAGACTCAGGGGCATGGTCGTACACCATAGTGGCACTGGAGGGCACTAGTGCAGCCTAGAGAGAGTCGGTGCTATGCTTGTGACGGGTGAGGTCACTTGGCACGAGACTGCCCGACCCGAGTTGCTGGGAGCTTCGGGCAGGCAGTAGGCGCACCACCATGGCAGAGGCAGAGCCGTGATCGGAGTAGTACCCAGGGAGGTGGTGCTATCAGAGGAGTGGGAGGAGCTGGTAGTGGGGGACAACTTTACGAGATCTCCCCATCACCACTTGGTGGTCCACGTCAGGCTCCGGGAGCTGATGGTTGGGACCACGGACAACCGTGAGCTTTGGATTTCTACGATCCTGCAGAGCATGGGATGGTGAGAGGTACCCCTTGAGACTCTTATACTTCTTGCAGTAGAATTTTTAGGCTCTGCGTGTGAAAGGATTTTCTCCATGCTCCTTGTTTGCGGCGTTAACAAGGTGACGCAGGGCGTCGGGTGTAACCCTGTGTTGGTAAGGAAAAAGGCGTGAGACCTTTTCCTTTAGTTGATGGTTTTGACTCCTTCGCCTTTTGAGCGTGTAAGAGAGCATCGACTGTGGAATCTTGAATGACCAGATATCCTTGGGTGTTTCACCATATGGATATTCCGAAGGAGGAAATCACCGGGCCTTGTTCCAGGTGCAGGCGGTGATTCCAGTCACGACGTGCGACGTAGAGGTTTGACCGGGGAGGTGAGCTACCCCCGAGAGCCTTCGGGCCATTTGAAACTGTGCAAAGGGATGGCGAGGTTCCCTACCGCCTTGCCCTAACCCAAAAGTCTGGAGTGGGTGCACGACATCGGCGAGGGCCGACCTAGCGTGAACAGATCAATCCTTTGGTCTGTGTGCAGTGACGTAGAGCTGTGCGAGGGTTCTTCTGGGTATGAGAAAGCCAGGTGTGGGCTTAGTACCCTGTGCTGCTCCCTAGTTTTGCTTTTTAGAGATGAAAAGATTGAAGGAGGGAATGATTTAAGAACCCAGTTTTTTCTGTGAAAGACTTTGTAATATTCTGGATGATATTCCAGAGCACCGCCTTCATACGGTGTGCGATTCCGAGCCCCAAAGTGGCCGGAATTAAATTTTCAGTGCGTTCACACTGGAAATGCTAAATAAATGGGATAACTCCTAAAAGGAGCTTTAGATCAGAGATTCAAGTGTATGGATGGGTCCGGAATGGGGTGTTTACCCTAGGAACGACATAAAAATTGTCGGCGCAGGATGTTTGGACCCCTCACTCGCTTTCGGAAGGTTAAACGGATAAATTAATTAATTAATTTATTTGTTTAATGTTGAAACTCTAGTATATTTTAAACAGTGTCTTGGATTGGAAAACCGAGGGCACCATTGAGTTCGGAATGTTCCATTTACTCTAGGAGGGGTGTAAGTTTTGCGGGCGCGGGCTGTCTGTTAAAATGGCCCCAGGGGCGTTTTCGTAATTTGGCGGCCTCGGGCGCTAAGTTTAATAACTTTTGAACGGGGTCTCGGAATAAAATTCCGAGACCTCCGTTGTGCTCAGAGCATGGTTCTTAGCCTAGGGGAGGCTAAATCCCGATCCTGTCGGGCGTTCGGGTACGGGGCCCACGGGCGGGAGTTTAAGTGTTTTGTTTTTAAACACTTCTCCCCCCCTCTTGGTTGTCCTCCCTGGCGTGGCAACCTCTCCCCTCTCCTCCTCCATCTCCGGCGAGGTGACTCTAGTGAGACGGTCCGGCGAAGCGTGGCTCCGATGGATCGCGGCGAAGCTCCGGGCAACGCCCAGCAAGGTAGGAGGTTTCGTTGCGTTTTCATTTCCGAACCGCCCTTTGAATTCAATTTTATGCGTCTATTTGAGGTTTAATCTTCGAAAAAATCCCGTATATGCGTAGTACGTTTTCTGTTCTTCCCGTCGCCTCTTTCGGATCAAAAATCTGAGTTCGGACATGGTCGCAAACACCCTCCAAAGTTTGCGGGTTTTGGGATTTTGCGGCGGCAGCGAGGTGGTCCGGGGAGCTCCGAGGCGGTGGCGGCAGCAGGGCGGGGGGTGTCTGCGGGCGTCGGAGCGGGTGTCCGATGGAGGCGCTGGGCGCGGCAGTGGGGTGTCCGCGGGCATCGGCGCGGGTGTCCGGTGGAGGCGCTGGGCGCGGCAGCGGGGCGCTCGGGCGTCGGCGGGGGTGTCTGGCGGAGCGCCCGACGAGGCGGCGGTCGCCAGGGAGCGGCGACCGCGGGGTCGCGGCGCGCGACCCCCCATGCGGAGACAAAGACCCGCGCCACGCGGGTCTTCACGTGGCGGCCGCGACCGGCCCTCGTGGCCGGTCTGCGCGTGGACCGCGAATCTGCGGCCGGGCGGACCGGCCGGTCCAGGCCGGTCCAGCCCCAGGGACCTTGCCCCCTCGGTGTTCGGACACCCGTATTTTCCGTTACGGGTGTCCGTTTTGAGTACCGTCTGTGGCGGTAGAACCGTATCGCCGAGGCGGAATTTTTGAGATGGTTTCGGGAATTTTTAATTCCCGAAACGAGGGGCATCGGTGGCGCGACACGTACGTCGAGGGGTTAGTCGTTTCTTCAGCGGATCTTGTTTTGGACGGCGCGGACGCGTCCGACGTCCGTTTTGAGCGCCGTCAGTGGCGTTGGGACCCTGGCATCGAGGCGGAGGTTTCCAGGGTGGTTTCAGGCGTTGAGGCCGAAGTTGAGGCGCGGGCCCCATGGCCCGTCTTTTGAGCTGCGTGCAGCTTTTAGCGACTTTTTCCTCGGACGTCTGTTCGGGGCGTGCGAGCAGTCGATGTTGGGTGTTTTTCCGAGGGGATTGAAATGGTGCAATCCGCCCGCCCTAATTCGGCACGATGGTGTGGGGCCCACGAGGGCCGTTTGGGCGTCGACAGTGATTTTCCATCTTTATCACCGGGCGACCGTTTTGGACAAGTGAGTAGTCCATCTTGTGTGCTTTTTTGAGAGGATCGCAACGGTGCGATCCGTTCGTTGAGTTTTGGGACCTGGTTGCGGGTCCCATGTGGCACCGCTCGTGTGCGGTGCGCCGGAATGCATATTTTTCTCCGGATATCCATTGCACTCATGTGAGTAGTGCTTTTGACGTGTTTTCCCGAGGGGATCGCAATGGTGCGATACGCCCGACTGTTTTCATGGCTGAGGATCGGGATCACGGGACGACGTTCGGGCGTGAGGCGTTGTTGGTGACCTTTTCCGTCGGATATCCGTTGGAGGTGAGTAAGTAGTCGATCTCGCGTGTTTTTCCGCGAGGATTACAACGGTGTGATCTGTTTGGCTGTGTGGAGACTCTTGCGCGATCTTGGGAAATGTGGAATGTGAAAGGTGCTCCGGTGGCGGTTCGTCCTACCATGTTTGTAGTGGACCCTTGGCGTGTGATCGCGCATTCTTGGGAGAGTGATATAAATGGATCACGAGATTTGTTTGGCCGTGCCTGGCCCTTTTTGGTGGAGTTGTTACGTCACACCTTCGCGTTGACGTTGGGTGCCGTGTGCACGCTAGCCCTTGGGCTGAAAGTGAGGTATACTCTGGGAGTATACGGGAGTGCTTGGAGGTACACGTGGTTGTTCGTACCTGAGAACGTTTGGGCGCTTGGTTGGGGTTGTGATGGGGCCACATGTTGTGTGGGCCCCACGTGCGTGCCGGGTTCTGCTTTGCGTACTTTGACCTCTCACGACATAGAGGGTCTCTCTGTGCTCGTTTGTTTGACCAGAAGGGTTGAGTGTTCTCCCCCTGGTTTCGTTCTCGATGGATCGACCAGTAGTGGTGCTAGTGGCACCCCGTGATGGAACATGCACTGAATCTCTTTTGGGAGAGTTGTTCTGGAGTTGGGTGGTTGCGTGATACCCACTCCGTGTTCGGTTGGCTAGTGTTATACCCTCCAGTAGAGATGGCCAGAGCAGTTCTAAGTTTTACCCTCCAGCGGGGCTGGGCAGTGGGTTACTCATTGACTTCTTCGGGTTTACCCTCCAGCAGGGCTGGGCAGTGGGTTACTCATCGGCTTCTAGGGTCTACCCTCCAGCAGAGACTGGGCAGTGGGTCACCCAATGCTATTAGGGTCTACCCTCCAGCAGAGACTGGGAAGTGGGTCACCCGACGCTATTAGGGTCTACCCTCCAGTAGAGACTGGGCAGTGGGTCGCCCGACGCACTTATGGTTTACCCTCTAGCAGAGACTGGGCAGTGGGTCACCCGATGACCTTTTAGGGTCTACCCTCCAGTAGGGCTGGGCAGTGGGTCGCCCGTCGTCTAGTTCTAGGTCTACCCTCCAGCAAGGCTGGGCAGTGGGTCGCCTATCGACTTATTCCAGGTCTACCCTCCAGCGGGGCTGGGCAGTGGGTCGCCTGATGATGTATTATGGTTTACCCTCCAGCAGGGCTGAGCAGTGGGTCACCCAATATCTTATTATGGTTTACCCTCCAGCGGGGCTGGGCAGTGGGTCGCCTGATGATGTATTATGGTTTACCCTCCAGCAGGGCTGGGCAGTGGGTCACCCAATATCTTATTATGGTTTACCCTCCAGCGGGGCTGGGCAGTGGGTCGCCTGACGATGTATTATGGTTTACTCTCTAGCAGGGCTGGGCAGTGGGTCACCCGATATCATATTATGAATTTCCCTCCAGCATGGCTGGGCAGTGGGGACACTGGTTGGCATTCCAGGCTCAGTCCTTTCTACTAGGCTAGTCTGAGGCTTTCCTCCGTGATTACCGGAGCGGGACCCTTGGTTACACGGGTCAGTATTGTGACGGCTTTGACTTTGAGGAGACCTCTCGACTGCGGGGCAGTGACGAGGCGAGGTTTGACTTAACCCGGAACTCTCAAGTATGAGGGGCGCTTTCCCCCACCGAGATGCGTCCTTGTGACACGACCTAAAACCGTGTGGGCGAGTCAGTGCCGCCCAAAGCGGGTAGTGTCGAGGTGCGGTGGTTTGTGCCCCTTGACTTGCGATTCGGGGCAGACGTGCGGGATGCTAGGCATCAATGGTGTTAGCTTCTGGGACTGTTGGATACTTTTTCTTGGGCTGAGCTACGGGATGGAGATCCCCTTACAAGCTTGTTTGGGCTTCTTGTCATAGCACATATATGTATATACCTCGTACGAGTACCCACTCCTTGGGTTTTGGATACTCTCCTTCCAGGAGAGGCGAAGATGCGCGGGGTATGTCACGTGCTTTCTGTGTCTAGCTTCTCGTGGTTGGATGAGTCTACTCTCCTGCTATAGGTAGCAAAGACTCGACAGGAAGTTTATCTTCTCACCGTTTCCAGCTCCTTGTGTCTGGATGAGTCTACCTCCTTTCTCTTGTTGGGTTGAGTTGGACTCTTTACTACACTCTCTGTTGTACTCCCTTTGCTTTTCCCTGTTCGCTCTACTGCTCACCCTTCGGTACCTCCTTTTGTTTCTACCTCGAGCCTTCGGGGTATCCTACTGAGTATTTTTATACTCACCGCTGCTTGGGCTTTGCCCGCACTTGGTGTGCCCTTGCAGACGACGGACAGGTGGAGCGTGACTTCAGTGGAGCATAGGAGCTTGGGAGCTTGGACCGCGTGTGGTGGTCGTAGCCGGGTTCCAGGTGGGAGACCCGTCAGCTGTTTCTTTTGTTTACCTGTTTCCGGGTTGTGGAACTTTTTGGTTGGGCATGTGTCTTGCCCCTTTTTCCTTTTCGGCACTTTTCTTGTACTGTTTAGAGGTCGATGCACTCTTGTGGTTGTTTATAGAAGTTTCCCTTTTGCTTTCCTTTTTACTCTACACTTTTGCATTGATTGTGCTGCGTGTGTGTGTACAGGTACTTAGGAAAAGGCCTCCCTGGGTTATTGTGCCTTCGGCGCTGGCCGCCAGCCCCTGGCCTATGGAGGCGGGCTTGGGGTAGTTGCGGCTTGAGCCCGGGTAGGGTCGGGTCGTGACATGTTAAAACTTCCAGTTCTGGAAATTTTCTAGATTCAAGCCATAATGAACCCAAAATTGATGAAGAAACTGAAATTACTAGTCCTTATTTTTCTAGATCTATTAAAACCCTTAAGAACCATCCTTTAGATACTATTGCTGGAGATTTAGACAAAGGAACTCAGACTAGAGCTTCTCTAAGAAATCGGGTTGAACATCAAGCTTTCTTGTCACAACTTGAACCTAAGAACATCATTGAGGTAATCAATGATGAATTTTGGGTGATGTATATGAAAGATGAATTAAATCAATTTGAAAGAAATAAAATTCCGAAAACTTGTGGATAGACCTAAAGACATCTTGACCATAGACACTAAATGGGTGTTTAGAAATAAAATAGATGAATCTGGTACCATAGTAAGAAATAAATCTAGATTGGTTACTCAAGGTTATAATTAAGAAGAATGGATAGATTATGAAGAAACTTTTTTCACCAGTTGCTAGAATTGAATCCATCAAAATATTGTTACCATATGCAACACATCTAAATTTCAAACAATATCAAATGGATGTAAAGAGTGAATTCCTAAATGGGTATATAGTTGAGGATGTTTTTGTTTAATAAACCCCTGGTTTTACAAACCCTCATTTTTAAAATAATGTTTTTAAATTATCAAAATATTTATATGGTTTAAAGCAAGCTCTAAGAGCTTGGTATGATAGATTAATTATTTTTCTTATTTACAAAGGTTTTACAAAAGGCATAGCTGATCCTAATTTCTTTATGAAAAGAATTATAAGGAAGTTTTGTTTGTTTAAATCTATATTGATGATATTGTTTTTGGATGTTCAAAAAATTCCTTATGTATTGATTTTTCAAATATGATGCAAAATGAATTTGAAATGAGTTTGATGGGTGAGATAAAATTCTTTCTTGGATTTCAAATATTTCAAAATAAGGAAGGTATTATTTTGAATCAAAGTAAATATACTAAGGATCTTCTAAAATGTTTTGGTTTAGATAATACTAAAAGTAGTGATACTCCAATGAGCACCACTTGTAAGTTGGATCTTGATGAGAATGGTAAATCTGTTGATCAAACCACTTATAAAGGAATTATTGGGAGTTTACTATACTTGACTGCTAGTAGACCTGATATTATGTTTAGTGTATGTATGTGTGCTTGTTTTCAAAAAAATCCTAAAGAGTCACATCTTCTTGCTTTCAAAAGTATTTTCAAATACCTCAAACATACTACCAACTTAGGACTATTTTATCCTAGAGGAAAATCATTTGACTTGGTTAGCTATTCAGATGCTTATTTTGGTGGTTTAAAGTTAGATAGAAAAAGCACCTCTAGAACATGTCACTTTTTGGGCAAGTAACTAATTTCATGGTTTAGTAAAAAGAAAAATTATGTTGCATTATCTACTACTAAAGATGAATACATAGCTACCAGTGGTTGTTGTGCTCAGATTTTGTGGATGAAACACACTTTTCTAGACTATGGATATAAATTCAGACATGTCCCTATAAATTGTGATAACACAAGTGCTATTAACATATCAAAGAATCTAGTTTCTCATTCTAGAACAAAGCATTTTGATTTAAGACATCACTTTTTGAGAGATCATTATCAAAAAGGTGATATTACTTTAGAATTCATTGGAACAGAACATCAACTTGCTGACATTTTCACTAAGACATTAAATTATGAAAGGATTAATTACATCATACATGAATTAGGTATGATTAACCTTGAGTGAACAAAATTACTGTCTCAGAGTTTGGTGTCTTTGTTCGCTATCTCATTCATTACAGTCACACCATGTTAAGTCACATAGTAATATTTACACCATGAATGCATGTACCAGTCTCACTGTATTATTCAGAATTTTTTTAAACATTTATTTTTTTATCGAGTGTTTTATTTATTTTTACCGCATTTTTGTTTTTGCGATGTTTGAACTCCCTAAATGATAAATACCTATCGCTTTACTTCTCTCGAAACCAAAACCCTTTGTCTCTCTCAAACTGCCTTCCCTCCTTATCATCTTTCATAAGCCCACGTTGAATGCCCAAGATTAAGAATCCATACTCATTGACTTCTGAGAAGCATAAGTATCAGAAGAAATAGAAGAAGGCTCATGTTATAATGCTTGAGAAACCATTGAAACCAGGTTTTGCAGATCGCAAAGTCATACCAGAAAATGAAATCTGTATGAAGTGGATCTTGTCTAGTAGGTCTCTGGTTCTAAGAGTTCTAAAAGAACATGGATGGTTGGATTGGTTTACCAAGGAGAAAAGACCCATCTACCCAAGGCTTGTTTTTGAGTTTTATCAGTATGTCCATTTTACCTTCAATTACAAGGATGATTTTGTGGTTAGAATCTAGGTAAATGGTCAAAGATGCACTTTTTCTTTGAGGTTATGGGCTACCTACCTAGGAATACATCATGAAGGGATTTTTTAGGACTTCCAAAGAGGTCCTCCTCCCCCTAGTGATGTGTTTATCCTATAAGAGGCTTTTGGAAGTTTGATTGGGAATAAGAATAAGAGAAGGACTATTGTTGATGAGATTGGTGGCGAGTAAAGGTTGTTATTCAAGTTCATTAAACATCTCATCTATGTAAGGAAAAGATATTTCTCCACTCTTAAATTTCAGGATGTATTTTTAATTCATATTATGAAGAATGGACACAAAATCAACTTGTCTAAGTATATTATACTTCACATGTGTGAAATTATTAAAACCAAATCAAAGTCTACTTATCTTTTCTATTCAAGGTTCATTTTTTATATTATTCTAGCCAAAGGTGTGGTTGGCCAGAATGAAGAAGTGCTTGAGGAATGTGATTTCTGTATCTCTAAGGCTACTTGTAGAAGAATGAAAATAAGATGGAATCCATGGAAGAAATCATGGGTTAAGGATAATGATAGGTTGTATAATGATTTTAATCCTGTTGAACATCCCTCCAGACCTAAAAATATAGTTGATCCTCGATTAGAAGCTGATGAGATTGTGGAATACCCAAATGAATAAATAGATGATGATATTAGTGAAGATTTTTTGAGAGTATTTCCTAAGATATCACCTCTCCCTAAAGGTTATTCTTATTCAAGTGAAAATGTTAAAGATTATTCTAAAGGAAGTATTAGTATAGAGAAAGATATTATTGTTGAGAAATAGATTGCGATTGAAGAAGATCCTATGGAATGATCTGAAGAACAATTTGAACATGAAATAATCTTATCTACCAAGGAAAGAATGGAACAAGCCTTTCAGCTATCTAGAGAAGATATGGGTGAACCTAGAAGATCTGAAAATTTGGGAATGAATCAAGAGATTGAGTCTCTTAGTCCTAGAAGAGAGTCACTTGTTGAGGGGGAGAAACACCCCAGCTTAAAAATTATTCAACTTCAAAATCCTATTTACCAAAGTTCTATGGATACCTAATACAAGTTTACCATTTATTTTAATGTGGATGATGCCTAAAAATACTCGGTAAATGGGATAGATCTTTCAACCATGTTTCAATTGAAACCAATTTCTAAAAAAAAATTATCTCCTGCTAAGGAATCCGAACCTATTTCAGTTTTTGTACCTGAATATTCTCAAGAATATTTTGAGTTTGTAAGTCATAGTGATCTGTAAGTTTTTTGAGACAACTTGTTGTCTGGTTTTTGGAAGCTACTACAATCTCAACCCGCACCTATAAAAAATCTCAGTGAAAGGGATACTGTACTGCTGTTAGAGAAAATTATATGGTAGATTCAACCGAAGATTCTTAATGAAATTTAGGAAGTTAGGATTGAGAAAAATATTTTGAGTGATGAGGTGAAATCTTTAAAAACTATGGTTGAAGATATGCATAAAGTCTTGAAAACTAGTCAATCTCATGCTACTCATATTAGTGAAGATGCTGGTAATAAGATTCCACAAAAGGTTGTGTCCCTGATTCAACCAAACCTAATTACAGTATATGAAAAGGTGGTTGAGAACAACAATAAGATATCCAATGAGATGCGAGAGCTTGTTTCTAGACTCAGTAGGCTGATCAATGAATATAAAGGTTATTTAAAAAAGCTTATAAATCAGCTTAAGTCTCTCAAATCAGCTGTTATAGCTTCATCTGACTCTGGAAATCCATCCCAGCCTATGGATAGTGACTTGATCAAAACAATTTTTAGAGAAGAGCTTCAGTAAGTGTCGATTGGTGTTGATAAGGAAAGTCTCTCTACTATCATTAAGAACAGTGACCATATACTTGATTTGGTGATGGTTCATTCAAAGATTTCCAATGATGATCAAGAAGAAATATCTAAGAAACTAGACTTATACTTTAAGAGAATTTATTCTAAGCATGAGATAACTAATCACTTAAAGTATCTTGTGGAAAATTTGAAGATACCTCCAGTCACTCAATCCTTCCAGGTCCAAGTGTAGAAGATCAAGGACTTCAAACCCACTATGGAGAAGTTTCTAAAAAAAAGGATGACTTTGAGAAATCCATGCAGTATGATGGAGAGATCATCTCAAATTTTATCAACCTCTTGAAGCCTTATCTCTATGTTTAGAGTACTGAAATTATGGCTCCTACAACTGCTCCTTTGAGGCCTGGACTACCTTATGCTACCTATCCTTCTTCCTCCACCTCTTTTTCTCTAGTAACTATGTCTATTGCTCAAGATCTGAGTCAGATCAGACATGTCATTATTGAGCAACCTTTGCCTCGGTCTTCTACCAGACCTATCATTTCCCCTTCTATCATTAACGGAGTGCCACTGCCTTCCCTAACTATTACTTCTACCACTTACACTTCTTCACCTCTTTCTTCCCCATATGATGTCTCTGAAAAAGGAAAATCCAAGTCTGCTAAATCTACCAAGAAGTGAAGGATGATTTTGATAGGGATCTATTGCATTTTACATTTTTCTTATAATGTACTTTATCCTTTTATTTAATAGAATGTGGCCTGATGTTGTTTCTACACTCGTTATTTTCTTTTTCTCTTTATCCTCTCTTTTTGATAATCCCAAAAGGGGAATAAAATCATACAAAAGGCATTTAAAAAGGAGAAAATTTCAGCACTGCTACTCTAAGGGAGAGAAATAATGTGGAGACATAAGTGAAAAGAATTACCATTTATGCTATTTATTACATATCTACTTTAATACCTTGATTTGATAAGTAATCTATTTATTTCTAAAATATTTGACTTGTAAATTCCCTGATTTGTGATCATAAAAAAGGGGGAGATTTTTGGACTCCTCATGTTTTAATTCTCACAAATAATGTTTGGAGATTGTTGGAATAATCATGTTTTAATGCTTACAAATCATGTTTGAATTTTTTAAACTATGTTTAAATATTGTTATATTATGTTTTAGTATGATTATGTTTAATCTTAATCCATTTTGTGAATATTGTTTCTTAAGACAACTTACAGTTTATCTAAGTCTATGAAACCGTAAACTTGATACTAGTTCTAAATTTTCACAAAGTATGTGACACCGTAAGCTTGCTATCAGTTCCAAATTTTCACAAAGGCCCTGACACCGTTTCTGTGCTACCATTTCCAAGACACTGTAACAAGACACCGTTTAGAATTTTGAAAAAGGACTAGACACCATTACTTAAGACATCATTTATCTGACACCATAGTTTTTCTATCAGTTCTAGAATTCACAAAGGACCAGACACCATAACTGTGTTATCAGTTCTAGATCTCAACAAAACTATGGCACCATGACTGTCTCACCGTTACTGTCTCACCATGACTTTCTCACCGTAACTGTGACACCATTCCATACTTACCCATTTTTCTATCCTTTTCAACTAAATTTAAAATTTGTTTTTAAAGGTCATATTTGAGTCATTTAATGATACTAATATAATTAATGATATCTTGAAGTCCTGACAGTAGACAGTACTAGGTACGAGGTGTGGAGTCATTCACTTTGTCGGTTGTACTACAAGCACCCAAAATAAAAACAGAGTGTGTCACTCGAGCTGGGTATACAGTGTAGAAGTGGAATGTATGAAAAAGTGAAGAACACTCATACATGAAAGAACAAACCAAAGGAATAAATTTAAATTCCTACTGGATAAAAACAAATAAGAACCTTTTATGAACCATCTTGAAAGCATCTGTGCAGCAACTCAAAGGAGAAGAGGAACATATCACTGTACTGAAAAACAGAACACTCGACTCATGATACTCTATTTTCATAAGAGGACTGAAAAATTGAATCTTCTATATCTAAAGAGTACAGAGCTATATTTCATGACACACAGATCCTTATAAACTTTATCTCATTACATTTCACTATATTGTGCACTGTTTTATTAATTTTTGAGTAGTGTGTGTATCTGTAGTAAACACACAAACTGTCTCCTGCACTACTGGAGGATACAAGATATCCTTACTCAAATATCTTTCTACACCTAGTTTCACCCACATATAACTGTGAAAGAGGTCCTATGTGACTTGGATGTTAGTTTTCCCACGTAGAATAGTGGAATAGGTCTTGTGACCCAGACAATCTCATGTACCGTTGTTAACCTCGATTCAGGGTGTGGATAAAATATTTATAAATATATATTTTTTGGTGGCAGGTGATCACCAAGTGGAGTGGATTAGGTCTTATCTTGAGACTGAACCACTTTTTATATCCGTCATGTCCTTCAATTTAGTCTTTCTCTATTTTTAACTCATATTTCATAAAACTAAATTTTACTTTGATAGTTCATCTTGGATAGTAGTTATAACTATTTTTCATATTAGAATAGTTTCAAAAGTTGTATAAATATATTATATTACTATTACTGAGAATTAATCAATCTTCTGAGAAACTATTTGAATAGTCAAGCTATTATAATTTTACTACCTTGGTTAACTGGACTGTTTTATTTTAAATTGGGGAAATATTTTAAATAAAAATTTTAACAGAAATTTTTATAGGAACTCAATTCAACCCCTCTTTAGTGTCCTACTACAACCAACAATAAGGTCCCTCTCACCCATGAAGGATAATATCATCCCATCTATATGAAGGAATCTAACTCTCCTGCAATGAAAGTCCACACACCATAAGAAACTAGTCTATACCCAAGATAATGTCATAAGGTTTCATCAGAATGAACAAGAGGTCCCACAAGAAACTATATCCACTAACAATTAACTCACACTACTAGAAGATGTGAAATATAGATGAATCACCTAGTGTAGTAACCTCTACCCATAACTAATGGACCAAATATTCCACAGGAAGATCTATATCTCCCAAAAGGGATATGATGAAGGAAAGGATCATGTCTGTGTTTATAAAAACTCGAGATAACATATAGATGACATAGATTGTACCTTGAATCATCTCATGAGAATCTTGATCATATCACTTTATAGCCAACAACTACCCACTCTCTCGACCAATATCCCTCTGAGCCTGGTGCAGGCCACCTGGTGGCGATGGAGGGAGTAGGTTATAACATAATCCTCCACCTACAGCTCCTCCCTATGGATCTCTACCTGCTCCTCTATCAGCACTGCCTCCCTAGAGGTTTCCTTGACTATGCCTATGAGATACCTAATCATGCCATTTTCTTTGTTATGGAGGTACATACATTATATATCCACCATCCGCAACACATCAGGTTGGGTAATCATGATCCATGTGACCTCACCCATCACAATCATAACATCATCACTCTCTAAGCTAACTAAAACCTCTGTGCGAACCTTGTGCTAAAGATCCATGTGTTTGAGTCTGGGCATGAGTATGCCTCCTACACTGAGACCCTAACTACTAACACCTGCTAGCTATTGTAGATGAATCAACCCCACAATGTCCACTACTAGATCCATACACCCAATGTCTCTCTATTATAAAATTTTCTATAACAAAATTTCACTATAGTACTACAACATAAGTGGGAATGCATAAAGATATCACACTAGCACAAATGTCTCTAAGAAGGCCCTACTCAAACTTCCATGCCCGAAATTATCCGTCACGCATAATATCAAGAGATTATCATGTTAGGTTGTTAAACCTAGAGGTGTACTCAGAAACTAAAATTTCACCCTATTCCAACTCAAGAAGCCCCTTAATCCAAATGGAGTGCAAGATCGAAGGGTAATAATCATTATGGAACAACTACTGAAAGTCCATCCATGAATGTGTTGTCTCATCATGGGTCTGAGTGATCAAGGCCCACCAACACCCTCCTGTTCTATAAAGAAGAATAGTTGAAAGTATAACCATCTGATTGAGTGGGGTCTGAACAAGTAAAAAAACTTGGACCACTACCTCGAGCCAATCCTCCACTGACTGTGGGTCTGGCTCACCATGAATCTTGATAAGTCTTTATCATTGAAACTTATGCAATACACTAATCATTTTTTCATCATCATCTTAACCTACTGGAGCTATAAAATACCCAACATGCATCATATCATCTTCCTAGACCACTGGAGGTGGATTTTCATGCTTCCCATTAGGTGGATGCACTCCTCTATTCCCACTTAGGGGAAACACCTCATGAATAGGCCTCTAAACTGAAGCCTCATCACTCAAACAGTGGTTGTCGTGACCCTATATCGGTATCCTATATGGTTGTCATCACAGATCCATCCTAAAATTTTAACAATACATTCCATGGTTAGATGATCATATATTGGGATCCAACTCAAGAAGGGAATTAAAGTAAAAAAAACCAATCCTATAAAACACATATACCATTTTTTCTCCACAACTGATGCCTTGAAATGCCAAGTTGACAAGCAGGTAGTCAGAGTCCCAGTGTATGTATATGTTGACCATCACACCATTACTAGGTTCCCTATCTTGAGATATAAACTTGAGACACACTAAAATCATTGTCCAAAGTTCCCAAACCAAAACTCATGACATGTTCAAATTCAAACATTGACCCATGGACAAAACTCCTTTGATACCACTCTCTCATTAACCAACCCATCGGGACCCCTCTTAGGCCGGTAGTAAGAAAATAGTGACACCCAAACCTGCCTCTAATAGTCCATGGGCTAGTGATAAGCTCTAAGTAGACATATAACTGAAATTGGAGGCCTTAGCCTAAATTACCTATATGCATACACACAACCAGCTCCATGAAACAATGAAGATATATAATAAAATATTGAAACATATATTGTAATTAATGCATACAATAACCACTAGGAAAATACATCAAATTATAGCAAGGTAATATAAAAGGTATAAAGGGGAAAATACACACATAACCAGACATAAGGTCCTAACCTAAAAACTAATGGAAAATGGGTAAATTGAAGAGATCTCAACTCAAAATCTCTGGGGTTGTCTGCCGAACATGGAAAACACCTCCATGTACCGATATACTCCTTTGATACTAGGTCCATTGAAGTCACCAACGATCTATATTTCATTTGTATAAGCCACAACACATGTCGATATATCCCATGCAGGAGTGAGTATATACATACCCTCTAGGAAGCCTCAATAACTAAGAGGGAAACAATATAAATAAACAATCATATCAACCTATAAGACAAGAGGGTAAGGTAACCCTACAAAATATATGCTAAAAAAGAAACCTAAGAGAATAGATAAAGGATCTCTCTATATCCACAGCTAGCTAAGAATGATGATGATTCTACCTTCAAACCCAAAGGTCCCATATCTGATTCCCAAAACCTTGCACAAACTCATAGGAATCAGAGTAGAGGGTCCACTCCTTGCTACTGTGCTCTATAATAGAGGGGGAACAATCTCTAGTGGAGGAAATGATCCCAACTAAATCTCGATGACAGGGGATTACTACTCTGTAGATAGAGGACCGACACTATTTTTAGTATATGGGAGTACTGAATCTACCTATATAAAGAGTATGAGGGACTCATTCCACAGTGTGATAGGTTAGTATAGACCCCAACATCTCTTTGATGACCCAACTTGATCACTTTCATCATCCAAGCGTCATTGGAAGAACCATATTGCTCATAACACCTTGTTTCATATCTCAAATTCCAAAATGAAGGCTACAATCACATACTGAATGTAAAACTACTCAATATAGGCTACTCACGATCCTAAATCTGATTCTTTAAGAAAGAGATACATAAGGTATAAGTTTATGGAGAAATTACTCGATGTGTACATAGGGTCACACATTGTGTGACCATGCTCAAATTCCCAGGTGTGTCCTCCCCTATACACATGTTTTCCATCCATGCGGCTCTACATAGTATGTACCTATGGATAAACAATGTGTATATAAATCTAGGGTCCTAAGAGTGTGCTCATGGAGCATGGATTGACTATACAAATACCTTCACAGGGCATGTCCCTCTAGGGACATGCCATGTTTTCTCACCTGGGGTCCTGGGCGTGTACTGTTTGCACACGACTCAGCTACCCAGGTAGGGTCACATGACATGTGGGCCTAACCAAAATACATGTGATATTTAACTCTATCCAAAACTTTAGTCTTTGTGAGAACCCGAGATACATGATATGCGTTTATCTAGGATACACAACATGTAGTCATGTTTTTCACAGACAATGAAGCATGTCTTCACATGGGAACCAGATATTCCATTATTGTTGCTTCCTCTATCATTTAACTTAATTGAAATGACTAAATATAAAGGATAATTTCTCTATTTTTGGATTCCTAAACTCTAGTTCCCAGATATCAGATTCTACGATCTCCTAAGCAGTAGCTGTTGCGCCTCATATTGCCTTTTGGGGTCCCGATCCATGAGGCCATCACTAGCATCCCAAAAATCCATCTCAATCCTTCTATAAAACAATTACACCTATATCATTCATGAATTTTTCATGAATAAAAGTGTTTTATCAATCTTGAATCAAGTTAAAAAATGTTGAAAAATTGACCTTATGGGTCAATGATGAAGAACACAAAGAACAATGGTGAGAAAAGCACAAGAAAAAGTGAGACCATCATTAGCCAATATGATCCCATCCAATGATTATACATTATAGAGGAAAATGGAGAATAAAGGGGGTGGTAGATAAAAGCAATTTGGTTAAATAATTATAATTAAATATGGGATCATGCGAAGAATAGAAATCCTAGAATAATAAAGAAGATACATAATCAATGCTTGAAAATTAAATCGAAGGGAAGAAATCCACAAAACAACGATCTATACCGAAAGAATGAATAAATAATTGGTGAAGAACATTTCCAATAGTTATGATGATGAATATCACACTGAATTCATCATTTTTTTCGTGAATCCCCACAATATCCCATCACCAATCCACATTCCCGAGCTTGACAATGCCAACATATCTCTCCTCCTCCTACTCTCCAATATCCCAGGGTTATGTGGATAACCCAAGAGATTATTCATAATGATGTATTTATAGAGGAAAATTATGTTTTAGTCCATTAAGTAAAATAAATAAATAAATAAATAAATAATTTAATTTACTTAATGTACTTGCTAAAGTCCACCTTCCATGGAACACCCGACATCCACCAACCTTATATCATGCCCAAGGTAAACCCAATATTTTGGAATCAACCATAGTCTCATATTTTCCATACAAGGTCCCGATCAATGGGAAAACCATTTATTCCAAAAATACGTGCATGATTTATTTAGTATATATTAATATTTTTCATATATTAATTATGGGGTCTTCTGATATCCAAAACATAGCACTGACTTTGAAGAAAAATCCATAGGTATATATAGAAATATTCAAAGGATCAAACTAATGAAACTGTATTCATTAAAGGATAATATTTTTATAATATTTTAAGTATCTTATCATTCCCAACATGTTTCATATTTTTATAAAATATTTCATATCATTCTAGATAAAAATTAAATAATAGGTAGTCAAATTCTATTTGAACTTAAAGCCTTATTTTAAAAAGGAGTTAAAATGTTTTACTCAACCTCTAATAAATATAAATTCATATATTTACTTCAAAAATTAATTTTTTAT
This sequence comes from Viscum album, assembly GCA_963277665.1. Classification (NCBI taxonomy): domain Eukaryota; kingdom Viridiplantae; phylum Streptophyta; class Magnoliopsida; order Santalales; family Viscaceae; genus Viscum; species Viscum album. Next base: position 855,609,842 of record OY728160.1, read on the forward strand.
GTATATTAATCATTATATCATGTTCTATACCACTATTAAGTGATTTATAAATTTCTAGATACCCATTTAATAATGGGTTGTAAAGTTCAATTTGAACTTGAACCCTTGTTTTTTAAAAAAGGAATTCAAATTCAAATGTATCACTAAACCTATAACAAAATTGAATCTGAGTATTGATATAAAAAATTAATTTTTTAAAGTCTTAAAAACATAAGTTTGAATAATGATATCATTTATGCACATTTAATATGTTTTTTTTCAAAAAATATTATTATATATCACTTTTACTATTTACTATCATACCATATCATTTATATATTTTTTAACAAAATAATTACTATTTTATTTTGAAATGATGATTTAAAATATGAAATTTATTTTATTACAAATAATCTCAAGAGTTTCTATAAATATTGTTGATCCCATGAAGAAGTATATGATATTGAAGTAGTTCTTTTAGAATATGGAAATCATCTTGAGAAGTTTTTAGAGAAGGTTTAAGTGGTTGTGATTATTGTATTGTATCTTATTATCAATGCATAAATCATGTTCAAAATCACATGAAATAGATTATTAAAATTACGGCAAAGTCTATATGGTATTTTGGAAGATTTTAGATGTCGTTTAGAGATGTTTTGAAGTTATTCTGTGATTTTAAGAAGTCTTATAGATTTTATAGTTAAAATAAAAATTGGATAAAATTGGATATGTGTATGAGTCATATAGATTTTCATTTGAGTCATGAAAAAATACATTCGAGTATTTACAACAAATTGGAAAATTTGACAAAGGAAACTCTATGTATGAGTCATTTATGATCAACATATCAGTCATTTTTGAGTGAAGGAAACCTACATATGAGTCATTTTATCCAGTGTATAAGTCATTCTACATTGCACATGAGTCATTAATACTTACATACAAGTCATGGTACATTGAGTATAATTCATTTATTTCTCTGTATGAGTGATTTTTATTTCCATATGAGTCTTACACTTAAATTTTTTTTGAGCCTTCTATAGAATGAAAAATCCAAGATTCTTGAAATGTTTTTTGAAGAATTAAAATCTGGAAATGCTTCATAAAACTTTATTAATTGAAATAATAATCATAATTATTTGGTGAAATCCATGATTCATTTCATTGATTTATGATGGAAGAAAATAAAGTTTTTTATGACATGTGATGGTGAGTTGAGTCATGATTGAATAAGCAGTTAAAGAGAATATGAAAGATGTGTTATTATTATAAAATTATTTCATGGAATTTTATGTGGTTTTTAAATAGGAAAAATAATTCCATGATAATTAAAATATTATGAAGAAAATGTGGATGATTATTCAAGAAATTGAAATTCAAATATCTTTTTTGGATGTGAAGCCTTGTACTGAGAATATGGATTTTAGATAATTTAATGTCCATTCATCATAAATTTGATTAGTGAAAGTTAGATATACTCGATGAGAAGGCAATGACAAAAAACCTTCTCTAGTGGTAATAGGTCTGTAAGAAGTTTGTATCTATCACTTATTCTATAGTGAAGCACTGGTAGGTTCAAAAGTTTAGCAAAGATGATGGGTCATTAGGTTGGTAGACTTTCTCAGGTGGTCATGTCTTATGTTTTGAGTTTTCATAAGAGAAGTTTTAACTTTTTTAACTAGTTGTGCCTAGTATTTAAGTACGCGATACCTTCACAATGTGGAAAACAAGGTGATAACAATGGTTAAATTGGGTATTTATTGGAAATATTAGGATTTGGTGAGGATTACTTATCTTTTTAATATGTTTTCACCTATAAATTTATAGTTATAATAAAACAAAGAAACAACGTGGTTATTTCCATGTAGATAATAAAAAAGTACGAAGCATATTAAATTCTCCTATGTTCATTTATTCCATCACACACTTATATTTCCTGTACTTCTTATTTTATGTTTCACCATTGGATGTTTAAGTACTTAGATTATCTGTATTATGGTGTGTGTTTGAGGAATAATTTGTGCAGTGAGTAGGGTACAATGAATACCTAATGTTAGTACACTCAGTCAATGGGGGAGTGAAATTCTGGATATTTGGGTTTCTACTAAACTTCTACAACATGTGAATTTCTAATGGATCCATTGATCATACTTCTGGTGAATTATTGGTAGGACATGTGATCAATTTTTCATGGATAAGTTCATGGGTTCCCCCCCAAAAAGTGGTATAAGATTATTGGTTCTGAGATCATGGTTCACACACTGGTAGCAAATCAATAATGGAATAAAATGAAGGGAATATCTAGATCGATAAATTTTTTTGAACACATTTTGGTTTCTGGTGAATGCAAATTGAAGATTATCTGATTCAAAAAGACTTGGAGGTTCCCTTATCAGGGGTAACACCAGTGTTGATGGGGAAGGTTGAATTGTAGCACTTGGATAGGAAATCACTTTTACTTTTAATGATTTCCCTTGAAAGGAATGTTTATTTCAACATTAGGGAGAAAAATACTACAAAAAATGTAATGAAGGTGTTGGAATACATGTATAAAAACCAATGGCCAATAAAAATGTCTTCATGTTTTTACATTTTTTTTTCTTGAGGTTAATGAAAGGAATACTAGTGGTAGCTTATGTTAATGAATTAAATATGATTCATGGGTAGATCTAATCGGTAAAGGTAAATTTTATTGATGATTTATGAGAATTTCTTATTTTATCTTCACTTTTAGAGAGTTGGGATGTAATAGTTATTGTAGTTAGTAAATCCAATGGAAAAGACGATATGGTGTTTGATGATATCAGAAATATGATACTTGATGATTTTTTTTGGAAAAGACAGGTTATGGCACCATATGTTAGTGTGCTTAATATCGATGGAAGGGGTTGTTCACCCCATCAGAAGAAGATTTATTTGAATAATCTATTAGTAGATATGTATCAATAAATGAAATAAGAGAATATATATGGTAAGTTGGATGGTCCTGATCCTACCAGCTGAAAGTTCAAGAAGAAAGGAAATATCAAGAAGTATCAAAAAAGTCACAAGTAGAATATCAAAAATAATTTAACTATCGTAATTTTAGATTCTATCAATGAAATTGAAGTTCATAATAATTGATTTTTAAGTGAGAACACACCAGTAGAATCTTGGGTGCGTGAATCTATAACATCTTTCCATTCAACTAGTGATCAAGATGCATGTCAAAATATATATCTAGAAATATTAGAAAAGTCTATTTGGTCAATGATGAATCCATAGAACCTGTTGGAAAATGATATGTAAACATATGAAAGAAGAATGGAGGATTCATGAAAGGAGTAAAGAATGAGACCCTTTATATGATTGAAAATTCATATGGGATTCTAGTCATCAGAAGTTTAACTACAAATAATCTGGATCTATGTCAGTATAGGTTCATTCATCTTAGTGAGAATAATATAAATGTTCAAAAGGATAGGGATATACTAAATCTTTATCACACTAAAATTGTAAATTGTGAAATTTGTGTGATGGGAAAGTAAAATAGAGCATCTTTTAACCAGAATGGTTGGAATCCTAGGGATCATAATTTGGATCTTGCGCACTCAGATGTTTGGGGATCTTCCCTTATTCTATCCTATGGTGTTTTCCATTAATTTATAACTTTAATTAATGTATCTATAAGGAAATTATGGATTTAATTAATGAAGAATAAATTTGATGTATTCTAGGTGTCCATTCAGTGGAAAACATTGATAAAAAGGGAATATAGTCAGAAGTTGAAGTGTATATGAATAGAAAATATTGGAGAGTACTTGAGATGAAACTTATAGAATTTTTTGAAGAAGGAGGGGTAATGAATGAGAATACAATTCATGAAATTATAAAGTATAATATAGTAGTTAAAATAATTAATCATACTTTGATATATAAATCCATAAGTATGAGGTTTAACTCAAGAATTATTAATATTCTTTGAGTGGTGGCACTCAACATGACAAATTATCTCACCAATATAAGTCTAGCATCGAAATTTGGGTAGAAACTTCTAGAGGAACGGTGGTTTGGAGATTTACCAAAAGTTAAATATCTTAGAGTTTTCTATAATTTAGAATATGTACATTTTAATGATAAATAATGTGATAAAATTTAATCAAAATACAAAATATTTTTCCCTTGGTTATGGAGATGAAAATTTTGGAAATTGTGTGTGGGATGGTGAAAAAAATAGAAGAAACGGTGCTGTTTTTGATGAAAAGATTATGTATAAGGATAAAAACTTGGTGGATTAGGAAGTTGAAGGAGAATAAATTAAAGAAATCTAGGTTTATCAGAGTACTGATAGTTTACCAAAATCATAAAACATAGATGTTGGTTCTCAAAGCACAAAAAGTACATAAATCAGACCACCTGAAGTACTAAAAAGATCAAGAGTAGCTGAAGCTTGAGTGGGAGAACCAGAATTATGTGCTCCAGATTTTCGTACACCATAAGTTTAGGTAACAGTATAATGATTAGAACCAATTGGTTTAAATCGGCTGGTTTAGTTGAAGAGATAAACCAAAATTAGTATACCAGTGTAAAGTTTTGGGAATAATCTAAACTCTATACTAATAACAGATGCAGGATAACCTAAAAATCAGGAAGATTTAGCTTTGATTAATGATTCTAATTAGTGGGAGTCATCCATGAATTAGGAGATGAACTTAATAAAGTTAAAAAAACTTAGGATACGACTAAACTACCAAAGGGTAAAAAGTAAATTGAGAATAAGTGGATTTACCAGATCAAGTAAGAGGATTATGGTAAGAAGAGATATAAAGCATGAATGATAGTGAAGGGTTTTAAATAGAATAAAGGAGAATATTTCATAGAAACATTCTTACTGATAATTAAACATTCTAGCATCAAAAAATTTATAATAATGGTTTCATTAAAAAATATTTATCTAGAGTAAATAGATGTAAATACATCTTTCTTTCATGGTGATTTAGAAGAGGATATTTAATTAAAATAACCAATAGGTGTACTTGAAGTTGGGAATCAGAATTTTTCATTTAAAATGAATAAAATATTGTATGGATTGAATTAATCACCATGACGGTGTACTTGAAAATTCAATTAATTCATGTTAGAGGAATGGTTTATCAGGTGCAATGAAGATCACTATCATTATAAAAATCAATGGGAATATGGGGTATTAATAATATTTATTTTGTATGTAAATAAAATTTTTATTTTTGTATTGGAAGTTTGGAAAATCCAAAATTTGAATTGTGATTTGTCTAGAATATTTGAGATGAAAGATCTTCTACATATAAGGAATATTTTAGGGATGAATATTGAGAGAGATGGGAAAACTAAGAATTTGGTATTTTATTATAAAAATTATACCTATAAGATATTGGAAAGATTTTGGATGACTGAAAGTAAGTCGGTATCAACCCATATTATTGCTCACTTAAAGCTATCCAAGTATCAAGTTATAGTAATGGAAGTTAAGGTCAAATACATGGAAAAAGTATCATATGAATCAGTGGTTAGAATTTTGATGAATGAAATGACTTTCAATCATATAGACATTTCCCATATAGTGGGAGTGTTGAGTTGGTATGGAGAATCTGGGAAAATTACATCAGGAGGCTGTCAAGTGGACCCTTCGATATTTGAAAGGATAAAAAGATCAATCTATTTATTTTAGGGAGGAATATCCGTTACAATTTTTTGATGATGTTGGAATTAATGAAGACTCAGATAGTCAAAAGTGTATAATGGGATTCATATTTACTTATAGAGGACCAAAAAAAACTTGGATGTCATGAATTTAGAATATTGTTACATTAATTATAACCAAAACATAGTACTTAGCTACAATGGAAGATGGAAAGGAAATGGTATGGTTAAAGAGATTGTTACACGATCTTAGAAGGAATCAGGAAGGGGAAGTGCTTTACTATGATATCCAAAGTGAAATCCACTTGGCTAAAAACCCAATGTTCCATGATCGAATAAATCACATCCACCTAAAGTACCACTTCATTAGGAATTTTCTGAAGGAAAAGGAGATGGTGTTATAAAAGAAAACAAAAAGGAAAAATCTGATGACATATTCACCAAGGTGGTAGTTCAAGAATGTCTAAGGTGGAATCAATCCTTAGTGTGTTTTGGGTGAATAGAAGACATAAATATAGAGTGACACTTCTACTATGAAGGAATCATTCTAAGGAGGGTTTCTGAGGTTTTCCCTAGAACAAGTATTCAAGTGGGATATTGTTTGGATGTGAAGCCTTGTTATGATAATTTAATGTTCAAATCATCAAAAGTTTGTTCATAAAAAAATTCAATCAGAAGTAGGTAGCTGGACTGAATGTAAGATAAGCAGCAATAGATCTTATCCAATATCAGTAGGTCAATCTGAAGTTTGCATCCATCGATGGTTCTATAGTAAAATTCTTGGAGGTTCATATGTTTATAAAACTGATGGTTCACCAAGTTGGTAAAATTTCTAAGGAAGTCATATCTTATGATCTAGGTTTTTAGGAGACCAGATTTAACATTTTTGAATAATTTTTATTAGTATTTAAACATGTGGCACCTTTAGTGAAAAGTGTGGAAAAAATGTGCTATCTGTGGTTTAAATGGATGTTTATTGGAGAGATAAGGATTTAGTGAAGATTACTTGTCTTTTTAATCTATTTTCTCATATAATATTCCAATTATAATAAAACCAAGAAGTAGTGTGGTTCCTCCCATGCACGTAGGGAAAAAGTATGAAGCATTTTAAATTATATTGGGTTTATTTACTACATTACTTACTTTAATTTCCTATACTTACGATTTCATGTTTTACCATTGGATGTTTCAGTACATTGTTTGTCTGTACTTAGGTGTGTGTATGAGGATGAATTCATGAAGTTAGTAGGGTGTAATGAATATCTACTTCTGATAAAATCAGTCGAGGGGGAATAAAACTTCCATAGATTCAATTTTCCACTACGCTTCTATAACATGTGGATTTCTAGTGGATCTATCGATCATACTTATAGTGGATTATCACTAGGATAAGTGATTTGTTTTTATGGTTTTAGTTCATTGGTTTCCTCCCAACATATTTATAACTATTTTAGTATAGGTTAAAGACGAGAAAACAATGAGAAAATATGGGTAATATTATTCCTAAAATTTTGTGAATAAATATTAGAAGATGAAGAAGAAGAAAAGAAAAGTAGTGAACATTTACTATATAAAATTATCAAGAATATTTATAAATAATAATATATGAATTGTTAATAAAGTTAATATTAGAGGAAGATAATTAGAAGAAGTTTATAATATTTTTTTTTGAAAAACCTCACTCACAATAAAGACATAGGCAATGACGGGAGTCGTTGCATGTTGTACTGTGCATGCAGAACAAAGAGGAATCTTTCTACTATGTAAAAATAGAATAAAAAGGAAACACACCACACCCAAAAAATCAATATAATTCAATTGGAGGAATAAATATCTATTGTTACCAGAATTTAATATCATTATTAATTGTGGGATGCACTTGTATGTGGGATTCATTGACGCAATATTGAGAGATATGTAAAACATGAGTTCTAAGGATAAAATCTACCCTCTTATACCTATAGGTTAAATCTAGTGGGTAGTATGGTCTCAAAGGAATCTATAACACACTAAGGAATAACCTTCTCACATTGATAGGTGAACCTTTTAAATCACTATGCTCCTTGTATTGGTGTGTTTTTGAAAGTGTGTGTGGAATAAAAACATATATTATTTTAACCGACGATGAAGGTTGTTTAGAAAAAACATAAAAAAAATTAATATCATTGATTCACCTACCTCTAAGTGATATATCATAGATCTTGTAGGTGGTTCATCCAGCAATAGAAAAGTAAGGTTTCCTTATTTTAGGATCGGGTGTTTGAAAGTTGATATTTAAAGTCTCTCTAGTTAAAGAAGTAGCTCCTAATTCCAAATTTTCTTCAACAGATATTTTAAACTCAGTGAAAAACAATTAGATTCCCACATTTTATGGTAATGGTGTAAAGGACTAGGATTTTTATACATAAATATTACATAATTTGAGATGAATATTCAATAAATTTCACAAACACATGCCCAAGGACCATAAAGGGTTAGTGTATTTGGATACCAGATACATAATCTTCTTATCTCTTGAAATATACTTAACATATACCACAAATAACTTCCCATTTATAACTCTTTATAGAAAAAACCTACTTAAAATTTCTCCGTAACTTGGGTAAGGAAACATAATAAAGGTGATCTCAAATGATCATAAAGGGTAAACATGAAAGAAATCAATCGATGATCATATGAAGTATAAGATAAACATAAGTGTATGATATCATTACCAACACTTACAAAGTTCATACCCCATATTTCAAAGATCATAAACATGAGTCATGACATAACAATTTATAATTTAAAAATACATGAATCATAAGACTGATAAAATATCATAAATCAGTCATGAACAATAAGTTCATTTCAAAAAAGAGTGGAATCACCATAATTATATAAACCATTTCATATGTAAGGTTTAAATATCGAGACTATAAAATCATAAATGACTAGGAATCAACACCTATTTCCTACAGTGTATAAATAACATTGACTTTTTTTACCATAATGGATCAAGAACATAAACTTTTTTTCTATAGCAGATCAAGAAGATCAACTTGTTTCCCTTATTGGATCAAGCACATCTACTTTTTTACCATAATTATCTTATGATATATAATACTTTAACTAATTCATTGGAGGTATATATAGCCTAGGCCCACCCATCACATAATTAAAACCATACATATGTGTTCCAAAAGATCATAAAACATTCATCACATCATCATATCATAAACTGTACAAAGAAAATGGGTTTCATAAACATTTCATCAATCTATCATAGCACAACCCATGTAAAATAAATGGGTTTCATAAACATCTCAACATAATAATCATAAAATAGATAGAGAAATAATAAGGACGGTACAATTGGACAATATCCCTAGTAAAAAATAATCACCTACAAAGGTTTTTTGTCATCGATGAATAAAAATATTATTAAAAACATTCTTGAGGAAAATACCCTTTCTATTTTGAAATCAATTCATTAAAATAAAAAAATTTCCAAAATATTATGGAAAATTTTTTTTTGAAAAGAAATATGGAAACTTTTAAAGGAAGCATCAAATCATTTAGTGGTTATGATGGTGTGAAATTACATTCATGTTGTATAAGTTAAAATAAAACATTCCTTTCAAATTTTTGGTAAAAAGGTCAAAAGTACCTCATTCAGAAAATGATAATAATATTCCTTTTAAAACTTTTTTTAAAAAGTAATAAAGGGTAAAAATGAATTTAAATAGTAATTATATAATAGTAAAAACATTCTTGAAAACATTTTTAGAAAAAATGGTCATGGAAGAGAAATATTTCGATCGAATAGAAAAACATGGATGGTTTTCATCAAAACCATTCTCTCAGTGTCTTAAGTACTTAAATTGAGGAAAATAAAAGGAAAATATATATTCTTAATAAATAACCGTAGGATAAGAAAAATGAAAGGTATTATTGGGTAATGATCATATAATTTCATAAATAGAAATTTTATCATAAAAAATCCTGATTAAAATAATATTGAAACATAAATTCCTTGCCTCAAGTCTTTCCATTCCTAATTCACATTTAAACCTCATATTCTTTGAAAAAATTCCATTAGATATCCTATTAAGGACACTAGGGTTGGCCTTTTGGGATGAAAAATACCTCTATAATGTGGTTAAGTGAGTTTATAATGGAATTTGGTAGGGTTTGGTCAATCTAGAAGGCTTAAAGTGGTGTGAATAAGAGAAAGGATAAGTGAAATTTTATATGTGATGAGAGGGGCACTCTTGAAATTTATTAAAAGTTTAAAATATATTAAATTCATTCTCAATTATAAATTCATCCAAAATGCAAGATATTAGAGGCTATAGTATGATGGAGTTGAAACCCCACCAACCAATAAAAATTGGATAGGTTTAAGTTCTTTTTTAAACCTTATCTTTTGATTTACCCCTTTAATTAACCTATTTTAACATTAACCACGACAATGTCCCTTTTACTCTTAAAGGGTTATAATTTTACATATAAGGTCAAAATTGGATCATAAATGGCCAAGAGATACAATTTTAGACCAAATATTACCCTCCTTTTCTTATTTCAATATTTTTATGATTTTTAAATAATTTAATAAAATATTATTTTGATAAAATATCAATAATGTCAATTTTGACACTATTCATTTAATTTAAATTAAATGACACAAATAAAAATTATGAATTATAAAATAATCCTTTAAAACAAACCTAATATTTTATATTAATCTATAAATTTTTTTTAACACTGTAAATCATTCAAATTATATTATTTTTAATTTTTTTAAAATCATTTATTTAATTTTTTTATTAATTGAAAAAATATTGTATCGACGTTTCTTAATAATTTAAGGTAATTATATAATTACTAAAAATTATAAATAAATTTCAATCATGAAAATAATTTTATTATTAAAAAAATATATATTTATATTCTTTTATAACTTACCTTTTACCCTATGTGAACATGTAAAAGATATTTAAAACTAAGAGAGTGACATTTTTTACCTCTCTTTGCTTTAAATATCATATAGGTCATTTTTAGGGAAAAGGGTACCTTAAAAAATTAGAATTATATACTAAGGTTATAAGGGTCTAATTACCTTCATTTAATAATAATTAAAATAAAAATGGTGACCTTGACATTTAGTTTTAACCTTGTTCAACCCGATTTACCCTTTACGGAGGTGTTAAAATTTCCAAAGGTTAATATTCATATTGACAAAAAATAAAAGGGACCTATTTAAAAAATTTGAACTTATTGATTCCAAATATAGAATTAATTTTATCAAATTTAATTTCTATAAGTGGTAGAAATTAATTTTAAAATAATCATGTAAAATGCAATGATTTTTTTTTAGAAAAATACATTTTAAGCATAAATCTAGATTTATTGTTATCCTATGTCATGGAAAAAATATTAGATGATATTTTAAACATTTGATTAAATATAAAGTATATAAATTAATTAAAATAATTAAACAATATTTATATATTTAACTTATTAATAAAAAAACATTTCACGTATAAAATTGATTTTTCAGAAAAATATCTCCTTTATTTTCAGATGATTTTTATTTTCATTTATAATTAATGGATAACTAATGAATTCATTTTATTCATATATACAAATTATTTCTTTCATAATTTAGTTAGTCCTATTTATACCTACCAATACAATGTCTAAGTGATAACCATCACATTAAATAATAACATTTTAATAGTATATTGCAGTTTGTTAAACTCAGTGTTGTGTGTAATGAAAGATATAAAAGAAAACAAATTTATTTATAGATATTTTTTTCATAAAATATTGGGGTGTTATATTATAACCCTTAATTTGAAAATTTACCTTAAAATTCATCACTCCCATACAAAAAAAACGAGGATAGTTCTACCTCTTCACATCCTTAGGTTCCCTTGTAGATTTCTCAAATTTGTGGTTTCGCCACAAAACATTTACTAGGTGAGTAATCTTATTTCACAGAAGTTTCTCTATATGATATAGAATATCCACTTTATTTTATTAATAAGAGAGATCTTGTTCCAGTGGTATTACCTTTTATTTTATTACACGTGAAGGATTATGTATATACTTTCTCAGGTTAGATACATGGAACCCATCGTGAGCTTTAGAGAGATTTTATGGAAGAAAACAATAATGAGATAATATCCTGATACAATCAAGAATTTATAAGGGACCAATATATCTAGGGATCAACTTTACCTTCTTTAGAAACCTCATATCCTTCTTACATATAGATATTCATAGGAATACCTTATCACCAACTTCTAAATCCAAATATTCCCGATGTTTTTCAGTATAACTTTTATATCAAATTTGTGTTTCCCTTATTTGTTGCAGAATAAATTTAACCTTCTCTTAAATTTATTCAGTTAACTCAGCTCCCCTAGATTTATTTCTCTAACTTCATCCCAAAATATTTCAGTTCTATAATTCCATAGAGAGATTCATAAGGAGCCAACTTAATGTTCTATTTAATGCTATTTTCATAAGAAAATCCCACCAAATTAAGGTGTTTATCCAAAAAACCTTTTAATTACATAAATCAAGCTCTTAATATTTCTTCTAGGGTTTGAATGGTCCTCTTATAATGACCATCTATCTGCGGATAATAAGTAGTACTAAATCTTAACTCTATATCCAAGGCCTGTTAAAGACATCTCTAAAACTTATAGGTAAACCTAAGATCCTATTTAAATACAATATAATATGGTATTAAATGGAATCTCACCACTTATTTAATGTATAACCTAGAAATATCATCAAGAGAGAAATATTATATAATATAAATGATGTGTGATGACTTCATAAGGTGATCTAATATAACTGATGTGAAAATTTTCCCTTTAGAAGTTTTGGGGGGTCCAACGATGAAATCTATAGTGATGTTTTCCCATTTCCATTCTTGTATAGGTAATGGTTTTAACATACCCCTAGATTTTTGTCTCTCAAACTTAAATTTTTTCTAAACCAAGAATCAAGATACACACTCTACAATATCTCTCTTCATGTCATCCCATCATAAATATTCTTTCAGATCTCTATATAGATTCATAATTCCAGGATGAATAGAAAATAAATAAATATGAGCCTCATTCAATAGTTCCCTTTTCAAATCGAGTTTATATGAAACACAAATAAAGTTCCTAAATCTTATCATTCCATAAAAATCAAGGTTGAATTCAAGAACATTTCTCCTTTTCTTATGTATCTCCATATCCTTATTTTGTGCTTATTTAATCCTAACATGGATATATGGTTGAAAATTCATTTGATCAAGATAATATTCCTCACCTTACTTTAATATGTCCAAATACATACATTTAAAATATGTAAATATAGAATATTTTTTGATCCTTATCATAGATAAGCTAGCATGATCCTTTCGACTCAAATCACCGACCACCTTGTTTTCTTTCCTAGGGTGGTAATGTATTAAGAAATCATAATCTTTAATTAGCTCCAACTATCTTATTTGATGCATATTCATCTCTTTTTGAGTGAATATATACTTTAGTCTTTTATGATCGGTATATATATCAAATTTTTCTTCATAAAGATATTGATTACATATCTTTAATGAAATAATTACCACAACCAAATCCAAATCATGAGTTGTGTAAATTTTCTCATGAACCTTGAATTTTTATGAGGCATAATATTTAACCATTTCATTCTATAAGATAATAGTTACCAATCCCTTCCTTGATGAATCACTATAGATTACATACCCTTCTTCAATACAGGGTAGTGAAATCATATGTGCATTGATTAGCCTTATCTTAAGCTCCATGAAAATTTCCTCACATTCATTTGTCCAAAGGAAATTTGATTCCTTCTAAGTTAACTTGGTTATTGGATTGGAAATTTGTGAGAAATTATCCAAAAATCGTCAATAATATCCATCCAAACCAAGAAAACTATGGATCTTATTAACCATGGTTGGTTTGGGATATTTCTCAATAACATCTATCTTTGAAGGATCCATCTAAATACTATCACATGAGATTATATAACCCAATAATGAAACCTTCCAAATACAAAAATCACACTTGGTAAATTTTTCATTCATCTTATCCTTCCTCAGGATCTTCAGTACAATTCTAAATTGATCTTCATTCTCTTCCTCTCACTTTGAGTATATAATAATATCATCTATAAATAATACCAAAAATTGATCAAGGTATTTTCTAAAGACTCTATTCATCAAATACATTAACATAGTGGGTAAATTTGTAAGACCAAAAAGCATCACTATAGATTTATAGTGTCCATACCTTGTACATAATTCCCTCTTGAGTATATCTTATTTATTGACTCTCAAATGATGACATCTAGAATGAAGTTCAATATTAGAAAAGTATCAACCTCTATAAAACTAATCGAACTAGTCATTAATTTGGGGTAGATATACTTGTTCTTAATAGTGATCTTGTTATGTTCTTGATAATCAATTCAGAGTCGCATTGATCCATATTTCTTCTTAACAAAAAGAATAGGTACACCCCATGGTGATGTACATGGCTGAATGAATCCATTTTCAATATTCTCCTAGAGTTGTTTATTAAATTCCTATAACTCAATAAAATCCATTCTATAAGGATTATTCAAAATAGATGTAGCATAAATTATGTTTTTTATTGAAAACTCATTTTCACTATTTGGAGAAAGATCAAGAAATTATTATGGAAAGACAACCACAAACTTTCTAAAAATAAGTATATCTTTGATATTGAGTTTCTCCCCAACCATCCAAGATAAATGTCCTTCATACATAGGAATGAAGACCCACAATATAGATGAGAATCTCATTAGAAGTAGTATTAATCCTTACATTTATATATATCATAGGTTCATTCATAATATAAAATGTGACTTCCATTTTATGGGAATTGATATGGGATCTATATAATGAAAGCCAATCCATTATTAGGATCAAATCAAAATTAACTAATGGGATAATCACATGATTTTTAGGAAGCACATTCCCAAAAACTTCAATCGGAGAAGAACTATAGACATGAGATGTGACCATTTTACCATTAGGAGTTTTTATGACTAACTCAATATCTAATCATTGAGTTGGTAATTTTAAACCCATTTCAAATCCTTAGATATAAAATAGCGGGTACAGACATAATTAAATAAGACATTAGAATTTATAGAGTGGATGATAAGTGTACCTTTAACTATTCCATTCTCATATCCCACTCCAACAGTCATGATCATATGAGATTACCCATTTTATTTAGGCTTAATATATTGTTGACCTTGATCATGAAAAACCTTCAGATTCATGTACTGGTTTTCAAAATACACATATTCTTTTAATTTTTAAAAATTAGAGAATGGGTGGTGAATTAGTTGTTTTATTATTTTCCTTTATTGAATTAATTGTCCTATTCACCCCCTTTCAAAATTCATGGGATTTATGACATGCCTTTACATATTTAAACCACCTCTCAATTATATTCAAGAAATTCCCTTGACTTCCCAAATTTTTGATACGTAGATGGATGAAATATCATCCCACCATGTGATTTATTTAAGTTTTCATGAGACTCATTATTCATTTTCTTATCAAAACCATGGGAATTCTAGGGATCTCTAACTTCCAATTATACCTTGAGTGCACATCAAACAATTTATTCATAGCCAATAAAGTCTCTAATATTAAATTCCTTTTAGAGGCTTTGTTTTAAGACACCAAAGATTTGATGAATTTTTATTTCAAGGATAATGATTATACCATAGGAATACCTTAAAAATCTTGTAAAAAGTGCCTCATAGGTACTACTGGATTCATCATACTTTTGTTTCAACTCAATTAAGTCCTTCTCTATCTTTTTATGTATAATAAAAAGGAATTAATTAATAATAAATATCCTCTTAAACTCATACCATTCCATAGAGTCAATTTCTTCCTTTTTTCTTATATTCTTAATAATATTCCACCATTGATCTAATTCTCTTTCCAAATAATGAACAGCTTGGATAACCTTTTATTGCTCTGAGTATTAGAGAAAATAAAATATTTTCTCACTAGTGCTAATCCATCACTCATCCACTAGTGGATTAGAGGACCCACTTAAAGAAGGTGGATGTTTTCTCATAAAAGAATCAATAGTATGCTGTTCCATACTTTGATTGTTTGAAATACAAGCATGATTTATGGTGTGAGAAAGTTTCATGAACATAGAAAAAAGATTCTTTATCACAGCTCTTGTAGAATTTGGTTACTCAAGTGGACAACCATTTCATTATCTATCAAATTCATTATTAGCATGATGTATTTTGGTTTTATCCATTGACTAAAACCAAAAATCACTGTGTAATCATAAATATATAAAAATTAGAGTGATCTATCATATAATCATGAAATATAATTCATAGGATGTCTAAATCATGACACCGTCTTCTCAATCTACAGTACCTTAGGTTTAACCTAGGTTATATATGGCCATTAACAAAATTTTAGGATGTAATCCTATACATAGACTCATCCTTAGGGTTTTTACCAAAGTTTTACAATCCAAATCTCCAATTAACGACTAAATCTTTCTTTGATACCAACTGTAAAAGGCCATGATTTTCTTACATATATATTACATGTTTTTAGATGAATACTCAATATGTTTTACAAACACACACCTAAGGATGGTAAAGGTTTAATGTATTTAGAGTCTATATACACATTATTTTCATATCATGAAAGATCATTAACATCTTCCACAAATATCCTTCCATTTAGTACCCTTCATAGAAAAACCCTACTTAAAACCTTTCTTCATAACCTAGTGAAAGGAAACATAAGAAAGGGTGAGATCATATGACCAGAAAGGGTAAACATGGGAGAAATAAATCAACGATCATATGAAATAATAAAATAAGAACAAAGTTATAAGATCACGACCATCACTTACAAAGTTTTTACCCCATTTTTCAAAGACCATAAACACGATTCATGGTATAAACCTTTATCATTTCAAAATATATGATTCATAAGAGTGATAAAACATCATAAATCATTCCTAAACCACAATTTTATGTCATAAAAGTGTGGAATCAAGATAATTATAGAAATAATTTCATATGTCAAGGTTAACTACTGAGACCATCAAATCATAATGGATCAGATATCAACACCTATTTTCCATAGTGGATCTAGCACATAGACTTGTTTCCCAGAAGGGATCAAGCACATCGACTTGTTTCCCATAGAAGATAAATAACATTTTATTATTTCCCATATAATATCAAGAACATCAACTTGTTTTCCAGATATAATCAATCAAATTGACTTGTTTCCCCTAGAGGATCAAGAACATCAACTTGTTTCTCATAATAATCTCATGATATATAATACATTACCCAATTACTAGAGGACTATATAATTTCATTCCCACCCATAACATAATGAAAACCATAAATATCTGTTCCAAAAGATCATAAAATAGTCATCATATCATTATATCAGAACTCATATAAATAAAATGAGTTTCATAAAAATTTCATCAATCCATCATAGAATAACACATGGAAAATAAACGGGTTTCATAAAAATATCATCATCATAATAAGAAAAATAAAAATAAATAATAAGGATGGTACTATTGGATCATATCCCTAGTAAAACATAATAAATAACAAATTTTGTTGTCATTAATGAATAAAAATATCATTAAAAACGTTATTGAGTAAAATACCCTTTCTATTTTGAAATCAGTTCATTAAAATATAAAAATTTACAAAATATTATGGAAAAAATTTTCTTTGAAAAGAACCATGGAAACTTATAAAGGAAGAATCAAATAATTAAGTGGTAATTATAGTGGTAAATTCTATTCATGTAATATAATTTAAAATAAAACATCCCTTTCACATTTTTGGTAAAAAGGTCAAACAAGTACCCCATTTAGAAAACAACTAGATTTATTTTTAAACATTTTATAAAAAGTAAAACAAGGGTAAAAATGTATTTAAATAGTAATTAGAGAATAGTAAAAAAATTATTTATTTTTTTAGAAAACATGGTCATGGAAGATAAATATTCCCAACTGAATAGAAAAAATTGTCGATTTTCCTTAAAAATATTCTTTCATTCTCTTGATTAATTAAATAGAGAAAAATGAAAGGAAAACAATTTTTCTAAAAATATAACTAGATGATAAGAAAAATGAAAGGTATTTATTAGTTAAGGATCATATAATTTCCTCAATTTAAATTGAATCATAAACAATCTTAATTAAAATAGGATTGAAACATAAATCCCTTACCTCAAGTCTCGCCATTCCTCGTTCATGTTCAAACCTAATCTTCTTTGAAACAATTCCAATAGATATCATATTAAGGACCCTAGGTTTAGTATTTAAAGAATATCAGTACCTATATAATGTTTCTAAATTAATTTATAAGATATTTTTTTGATGTATTGGTCAATCTAAAAGGCTTAAGGTGGTGTGAATAAGATAAAGGAGAGGTTCTTTTTATAAGTGAGGGGAGAGGCACTCTTCAAATTTATTAAAAGACTAAAATATAATAAAGTCATTATGTGACCTAAATTCCTCCAAAATTACATATATTTGAATCTAATATAGTATGGACTTTAAATCCCATCAAACAATATTTTTTTTCAGGTTTAAGTTCTATTTTAAACCTCATCTTTTGGTTTAACCCCTTAATTATCCTATTTTAACATTAACCCTAGTAATGTCCTTTTTACTCTTAAAGGGTCATAATTTTACATATAAAGTAAAAATTGGATCATAAATGGATAATATATGACATTTTCAACCAAATATTATCCTATTTGTCCGCTTTAAGTTTTTTTAATATTTTAAAATAATTTAATAAAATATTATTTTGATAAAATATCATTAATGTAAATTTTGACACTATTCATTTAATTTGACTTAAAGTACATAAATATTTTTTTTAATTATAATATAAACCTTTAATACAACACTAATATGACATATCCATCTATAAGATTTTTGTAACACTATAAATCATTAAAATTATATTATTTTTAATATTTTAACATCGTTTATTTTATTTTTTATTAATTGAAGAAATACCGTGTCGGTGTTGCTTAAGAATTTAAGGTAATTATATAATTACTAAAAATTAGAAATAAATTTCCATTATAAAAATAATTTAATTATTCTCAAAATATATATTTATATTTCTTCATAACTTAATTTTTTACCTATGTGAACACAAAAGATATTTAAAACCAAGAGAGTGACATTTTGTACTTATATTTTCTTTAAATTTTATATAGGTCATTTTCATGGACAAGTGTCCCTTAAAAAATTAAATTTATATTATTATGTGATAAGGGTAAAATTAAATTATTATAATAATAATTATTATGAAAAATAGTGGCCTTAACATTTACTTTTAAACTAGTTTAACCCGATTTACCCTTTACTGAGGTGATAAATTTTTCTAAGGTCACTATTTATATTGAAAAAAATAAAAGGGAAATATTTACCAATTTGAACCACTTTATTCCAAATATTTAATAATTTTTTTAAAATTAAATTTCTATAAGTGGTATAAATTAATTTTAAAATAATCATGCAAACACAATAAAAACCACTTTTTAGAAAAATACATCTTAAGCATAAAACTAAATTTATTCTTATCCCATGTCAAGAAAAAATATTAGATGGCATTTTAAACATTTGATTGAATATAAAATATATAAATTTCATTAAAATAATTTACCAATAGTGATTTATTTAATTCATTAAGAAAAAACACATTGCATGCATAAAAATTTTTTTTTAGAAAAAATATCCTTTATTTTCAAATGTTTTTTATTTTCATTTATAATTAATTGATGAAAAATGAATTAATTTTATTAATATATAAAACATATTTTTATAATAATATAGTTATTACTATTGATACCTTCCAATCCAATGGATAGGTGATAGTCATCACATTAAATAATAATATTTTAACAGTATATCATGGTTGGTTTACACTTGGTGTTGTGTGTGACACAAACTATCAAAGAAATAAAATTTACTTATAGAGAAATATTTCATAATATCTTGGGGTGTAAAATTTAAAATAAATTTATCCCTTAAAATTATTAACTTTGGTAAAAACAAATAAAGATACTTTTACGTCATCACATCCTTAGGTTCCCATGTAGCTCTATTAAATTTGTGGTTTCATCGCAAAACATTGACTATGTGAGTGGTCTTATTTAGTAGCAATTTCTCTATACGATCTAGAACATACAATGTATTTTATTCATAATATATATCTTGTTCTAGTGGTATGGCCTTTGATTTCAATACATGTGAAGGATTAGGTATGTACTTCCTCAGGAGAAATACAAGGAAAACATTGTGAACTTTATAGATATTTTATTGAAGTGAAAATTGATAAGCTAATGTCCCGATATAATCAAGAATTTTTAAGGGAAAAATATATCTAGTGATAAAAATTCCCTTATTTTCAAACCTCATAACCTTATTCCAAGTGGATATTCATAGGAATACCTTTTCTCCAACTTCAAACTCCAGATCTCTCTGATGATTGTTAGTATAACCTTTCTATCAACTTTTTTCCCGACCTTATGTGTTTTTAATGACTTTAACCTCATCTTAAATTTCTTAAGTTATCTCAAGTCCTAGTAGATTAATTTCTCAAACTTTATCCCAACACATTAGATTTATTCACTTCCTTCCATAGAGGGTTTCATATGGAGTTATCTTATTGCTCGAGTGAATGCTATTATTAAAAGAAAATTCCACTAAAGGAAGGTGTTGATCCCATCCACCTTTTAATTACATAGAGAAAGCTCTAAATATGTATTATAGGGTTTGAATAGTCCTATAATACTGACCATATATCTAATTATGATAAGAAGTTCTGAATCATGACCCTGTATCCATATCCTATGAAAGAATTATCTAAAACTTTAAGGTAAACCTCAGATCCCGATTAGATATAATATAATATTTTATTCCATGAAATCTCACCAATTAATGTATAAAATGGAAATATAATCAAGAGATAAATATTATCTAATAGCAATAAAGTTTTATGAATTCATAAGATAATTTACTATAACCCATATATCATTCATACCTTTATAAGTTTTGGGGAGTCTGATGATGAAATCTATGATGACGTTTTCCCATTTCCATTATGGTATAAGTAATGGTTGTAACATACCCTTAGACTTCTGTCTCTCAACCTTAACTTGTATAAAAACCAAGAATCAAGATACACACTCTGAAATATGTCTCTTAATGTCATATAATCAAAAATATTCTTTCAGATCTCTATACATAATCGTACTTCCAAGATAAATAGAGAATGAAGGAATATGAGCCTCATTCAACCGTTCCTTTTTCCAATATGGTATAGAAATAACAAACACATAGTTTCTAAATATTATCATTCCATCAAAATCAAGGTTTAATTCAACAATATTTCTCTCCTTTTATAGATACACATCCTCCTTTTTCACCTATTTGATAATCACATGGATAGATGGTTGAAAATTCATATGATAAAGACAAAATTTCTTCTCTTACTTTAATATTTCCAAATCCATATGTTTCAAATCAAGGAATATAGGATCTTTTGTGATCCTCATTATAATAAATCTAGTATTATCCTTTCAACTCAAAGTAGCGACCACCTTGTTTGATTTCCTAGGGTGGTAATGTATTGAGACATCATAATCTATAATCAGCTCCAACCATATTATTTTATTCATATTCAACTATTTTTGAGTGAATATATACTTTAATATTTCATGATTATTATATATATCACATTTTTCTCCATAAAAATAGAACCTCTATATATTTAATTAAAAAATTAACAAAACCAACTCCAAATCACGAGTTGTGTAAATTTTCTCATGAACCTTCACTTTTTACAAGGAATAAGCTATAAACATATCATTCTTCATGAGAACACATCACAATCCCTTATTTGATGCATCACTATAGATTGAAAACCTTTCTCCATTATTGGTTAGTGTAAGAATATGTTCACTCACTAGCCTTCTATTCAGATCCTTGAAAATTTACTCACACTCATCTATCCAAAATAACTTGGATTCCTTCTTAGTTAACTTGGTGAGTGAATTAGGTAGTTTTGAGAAATTACCCACAAATATTAGATAATATCCCTCCAATACAAGAAAACTACTGATCTTAGTAACCATGGTTGTTCTGGGACATTTCTCAATAACATTTTAATTTTAAGGATCCATCGAAATACCCTTACATGAGATTATATAACCCAATAATGAAGACTTATGAAGCCAAAATTCATACTTGGTAAAATATTCACACAAATTCTCATTCCTTAGGGTCTTAAGTACAATTCTAAAGTGATATTTATTCTATTACTTTCACTTTTAGTATATAATAATATGATTTATAAAGACTACTACAAACCTATCATGGTAATTTATATAAACTATATTAATCAAATCCCTAAATATAGAAGGATAATTTATAATACCAAAAGTAATCACTATAAATTCATAGTGTCCATACCCTATATGGAATACCGTATAGAGTATATCCTCCTTATTGAATCTCAATTTATGATATCTATAATGAATTTCAATCTTATAAAATTTTTGAGATCTGCACAATTGATCAAAAAATTCATTAATATAGGGTAGAATATAATTGTTCTTAATAGTGATATTTCTATATTCTTGATAATTAATGTAGAGTCACATTGATCCATCTAAAAAGAATAGGTGCACCCCATGGTGATGCACTTGGATGAATGAATACCTTTTCAAGATTCTTATGGAGTTGTTTCTTCAATTCTTGTATCTCTATCAGGGTCATTATATAAAGATACTTCGAAATATATTCATAATAAGGTATGATTTATATTAAAAACTAAATTTCACTATTTGGAGGAAGAATGGGAAATTATTTTGAAAATAAAATCCAAAAAATCTAGAAAAATAGGTATATATTTGATATTGAGTTTCTCCATAACCATCTAAGATAAAAATCCTTTATGGATAGGAATTAAGACCCATAATATAGAAGTAAATTCCATTGGAAGTTCCTATTCATCCTTACACCAATAAATGATCATAGGTTTATTCAGAATATGAAATACGACTTACCTTACATAGAAATTGATATGGTATCTATATAATGAAATCCAATAAATTCTTAGGATCACATAAAATTCAAAAAAGGGGAGAATCACAACATTTTCAAGAATCAAATTCCCATAAACTTCGACCATAGAGGAATTATAGACTTGATATGCGACCATTGTACCATTATGAGTTTTTACCACTAACTCAATATCTAATCATTAAACTAGTAATTTGATACCCTTTTAAAATATTTATTTATAAATGTTTGGGTAGATAAAGAATTAAATACTACACTAGATTTTCTAATGTGGATGACAACCTTTAACTATGTCATTATCATATCCCACTTTGGAAGTCATGATCATATGAGATTAACCTTTGTTTTTGGGAATAAGAGATTATTGAAACTAATCATAAAAAACATTAAAATACATGTAATGGTTGGAACAATGGATATATTCCTTTAATTTTGAATCATTGGAGCATGGGTGGTGCATTAGTTGGTGTCTACTTTTCCTCTATTGCATTAACTTTACTAATCATCCCCTTTCGACATTCATGTGATTTATGACCCGCCTTTAGACATTTAAACCACCTCTTAGTTCCATTAAAGAAATTACCTTATTGTTTCTTTCTACATTTCTGATATGTATATGGCTATAATTTCATCCCACCATACTATTTATTTGATTTTTCATGAGAATTAATCTTCATTTTCTTATCAAATCCATGGGAATAATGATGATCTCCAACTTCTATTTCTACCTTGAGTGCACATAGAACGATTTATTAATAGCTACTAAAGTCTCTTATAGATAATGAATCTTAGAGACTTAGTTTTAAGCCACCAAAGTATTGATAAATTTTCTTCTAGGGATAATGATTAGACCAGAGGAATTCCTTATAAGTTTTATAAAATTTTCTTCACAGGTACCAATGGATTCATAATCCTTTTACTGCAGCTCAAGGAATTCCTCCTCTATCTTTGTACGTATAATACGAGGTAAGTAATTAATAAAAAAATATCCTCTTAAACTCATCACATTACATGGTTTCAATTTATTCCTCTTGTCTCATATTATTAATAATATTCCATCATTTATTTTATTAACCTTCCAAATGATAAATTATTGGGATAACCTTTTTATTCTCTGAGTATTAATGAATAGAAATTATTTTCTCAATGGTTCCAATACTTCACTCATCCACTATTGGATTATAAGACCCAATAAAATAAGGTAGATATTACCTTATGAAAGACTAAATATTATGCTATTACCTCCTTTTATTTCTTGAAATATCATCATGATTTATGGCATGAGAAATTTTTGTGAGCATAATAAAAATATTCTGTATTCCAGATCCTGTAGCACTTGGTTTCTTGGGTATAAAATCATTGCATTGTCTATCAAATTCATTATTATCATGATGTATTCTAGTTCCAACCATTGACTAAAACCAAAAAACATTTTTTAATCATAAAGAAATAAAAATTAGAGTGAACTATCATATAATCATGAAATATAATTCATAAATGTCTAAATCATGAAACCATCTTCTCAATCTATGGGGCCTTAGGTTTAACCTTGGTTAGCCATGGTCATTACCAAAATTTTAGGATGTAATACTATACATAGACTTATCCCTAGGGTTTTTACCAAAATTTTCTAATCCCAATCACCAAATATTTACTAAACCTTACTCCGATACCAATTATAAAGGCCCAAGATTTTCATACACAAATATTAAATATTTTTAGATGAATATTCAATAAATTTTACAAACCCACACCCAAGGAAAATAAATATTTAGTATATTTGGATAATAAATACACAATATTAATATCTCATAAAAGATCTTCAATATATCCCACAAATATCTTTCTATTTAATAACCTTCATAGACAAACCCAACTTAAAACCTTTATCCATAATCTGGGAAAATGAAACCTAAGAAAGGGTGGGATCATATGATCAGTATGGGTAAACATGGGAGAAATCAATCAAAAAACACATGAAAACATAAGATAAGCATAAGTGTATAAGATCATGACCATCACTTATAAAGTTCATACCCCATTTATTAAATATCATAAACATGTGTTATGGTATAAACCTTTATCATTTCAAAATACATGAAACATAAAAGTGAGAAAACATCATAAATCAATAACGAACCTTAATTTCATCTAATAAAATCATGGAACCATAATAAGTATAGAAACCATTTCGTATGTGAAGGTTAACTACTGAGACCACTGAATCATAATCGACCAGGCATCGACAGTTGTTTCCTATTGTGTATAAAGAACATAGACTTGTTTTATAAAGAAAATAAAGTAAATTGACTTGTTTCCAATATAAGTTCAAGTGTATCAACTCATTTTACATAAATAATCAAGCACATTTACTTGTTTCCCATAGAGAATTAAGTACATCAACACGTTTCTGATAATTATCTGATGAGATATAATACTTTACACAATGCATTAGAGGGATATATAATTCCATGCCCTCCCATCACATAATTAAAACCATACATATGTGTGACATAAGATCAATGTTTTTTACCATATCATCATATCATAAACTGTACAAATAAAATGATTTTTATAAACATTTCATCAATCCATCATAGCAGAACCCATGGAAAATAAATGGGATTTACAAACATCTCATCATCATAATCATAAACCATCTAGTGAAATAATAAGGATGGTACCATTGGATCATATCACTAGTAAAATAAAAGTAACAAAAATGGTTGTTGTCATTGATAAATTAAAATATTATTAAAAATAATATTGAGGAAAATAACCTTTCCATTTTGAAATCAATTTGTTAAAATATAAAAATTTCCAAAATATTAAGAAAAAAATTTTATTTGAAAAGAACTGTGGGAAATTGTAAATAAAGATATAAAGAATTGAGTTTTCATGATATTGGGGAATTATTTTAATGTCATATTAATTAAAATAAAACATTCATTTCACATTTTTGGTAAAAAGTTAAAAAAGTACCTTATTCATAAAGTGATAAGAAGATTCCTTTTAAACCATTTTATAAAAAGTCAAAAAAGGGTAAAAATGAATTTAAATAGTGATAGGATAATAGTAAAAACATTATTGATTTTTTTAGAAAATATGGTAATGGGAGTAAAGAAACCCAGTTGAATATAAAAACATGGTCGGTTTTCCTTAAAAACATTCTTTCAGTCTCCTGAGTACTTAAATTGAGGAAAACAAAAGGAAAACATGTATTGAAAAGAGATAACTATAGGATAAGAAATATGAAAGGGATTTACTAGGTAAATTTCATATAATTTTCTCAATTGAAATTCAAGAATAAACAGTCCCAATTAAAAAAGGATTGAAACATAAATCTTATACCTCAAGTATCACCATTCTTCATTAATGTTCGAACCTGCTCTTTTTTGAAACCATTATATTAGATCTCCTTTTAAGGATGATAGGGTTAGTCTTTCTGGAAGAAAAGTACCTTTATAATTTGGATAAGTGAGTGGAGAATAGAATTTGGAAGGGTTTGGTCAATCTATAAGGCTCAAAGTTGTGTGAATAATATAAATGAGAGGTGCCCATTTATAAGTGAGGGGAGGGACACTCTTGGAATTTCTTAAAAGATTAAAATATAATAAAGTCATCATCTAGCCTAAATTCCTACAAAATTATATAGATTTGAATTTAAGATAGGATGGAGTTCAAATAAAATTAACCAATAAAATTTTTATAGTTTTAATTTCTATTTTAAACCTGATCTTTTGGTTTAACCCCTCAATTAACCTATTTTAACATTAACCACAATAATGAACTTTTTACTCTTAAAGGGTTATAATTTTACATATAAGGTGAAAATTGGATTATAAATGGAATAGAGAGGAAAATTTAGACCAAATATTATCATCCTTTTCCTCTTTTATTATTTTCAATATTTTTAATTAATTTAACAAGATATTATTTTGATAAAATATCATTAATGTCAATTTTGACACTATTCATTTAAATTTAATTAAAAGGCATAAATAAAAATTTTAAATTCCAATATAATCATTTAAAAAAACTCTAATATATCATATTCATATTTAATATTTATGGAACACTATAATTCATTCAAATTATATTATTTTAAATATTTTTAAAATCACTTATTTTATTTTTCTATTAATTGAGTAAATATTTTATCGGTGTTCCTTAATTATTTAAGGTAATTATAAAAATACTAAAAATTATACATAAATGTACGTCATGAAAATAATTTCATTATTCTAAAAATATATATTTATATTCCTTAAAAAATTACCTTTTTCCCTATGTGAACATATAAAAGATATTTAAAACCAAGAGAGTGACATTTTGTACCTTTCTTTGCCTAAAATCTTATATAGGTCATTTTCATGGAAAATTGTCCCTTAAAAAATTAAATTTTTATCCTAAAGTGATAATTTAATAACTAGTTTCAAATAATAATAATTAATATGGAAAATGGTGACCTTAACAATTAGTTTTTACCTAGTTTAACCTAATTTACCCTTTACCGAGGCGATAAATTTTTCTAAGGTTACTTTCATATTAATAGAAAATAAAAGGGAACTATTTAAAAAATTTGAAAATTGTGATTAAAAATATGGAATCCATTTTATCGAATTCTATTTCTATAAGTGGTAGAAATTAATTTTAAAACATGTGTGAAAAACACAACGAAAAATACTTTTTAGAAAAATATATTTTTAAGTGTAAAATTGGATTTATTCTTATCCCATGTCAAAAAATAAAGAATAGTTTAATTTTTTTATTGAATATATAATATGAAAATTTAACTAAAATCATTCATAAAAATATTAATATATTTAATTTATTAATAAAAAAATAAATTGCGCGCATAAAAACAGTTTTTTCAGAAAAACATCTATAAAGACCCAGCCTTAAAACATTACATAATTATGAATTAAATGAATAATTCACATAGAGGATCTTTTCAGGTTTAGAGTTTTATAGAATTAGGACATAAATATTACATCTCAAAAGATTACAAAGTAGACACTTCTACTAAGTTTCAATAAAATAAAAATTCTTAAAAAGAAACATGTCTAGTTCCAAGTTTTAGATAACATGTCTTCCCTTGATCCCATCCTTGACCCTATTAATCTTTAAGTCCTCTGAAGAAAATTTCAAAAACTTGGGATGAGCATAAAAATCCCAGTAAAGGATACACAAAGAAAGAAAACTGTTAGTTTTTCAAAACAACAAGTAAACCATAAATACTTTATCAAAGTAATACTTTTCACCTTTATGAAGTAATAAATACTCTTCACTGAATAAAAGATCATTACTTACCCTTTTTTAACCAAAAGATTACCATAAAACCCATATAAAGAACACATAACATATAAATGTAACTTGGGACATAAACATACTTAAACGGAATAACCATACGGTCGACTTCCACATATATCACTAAATAGAATAGCCATACGGCCGACTTCCATACCCAATGCATTAGAGGTTATAACATAAACACCCGTCCTGGTATTCACGACACCACCCGTCATATGGTTTATCACGTAACCACCCGTCAAATGTCTAAGTACCATTATAAAATCATAAGACAGAAAACAAATATAATGGAAAGAAAAAATTTCCACATTTCGATCAAAATATATCACTTAAATATATTGACATAACAAATCCATTATAAAAACCATTTTCAATACCAAAATACATAAAAGAGTATATGGTATTTATTTCATTTTAAAAATATTACGGTTTGTTGAGGAAGCCAAAGACCAAATAATACTCGCGGCGGCGGAAAAGGTCGTTTTCATCGTGTACGTTAAAAGAAACATTGCTTTTTATTGTTTAGTAAAACGCTTCATAGAAAAAAATTCCCTTTGAATGAAATGAAAAGTCAAATGTGTTTTATATAGCATATAAAATAAAGTCTTTTATTAGAACAAAATATGCCTCAATGAAAGGAGATTGAGACGAAGTCCCTTACAAAGTCGGTATCCTTAGAATAAGGATAAATCAATTACATAATTATGTGTGAAAAATATAAATACACCCAATATAAGAGGATATTAAGTGTAAAACAATCAGAGTTCATACACACATATTCATAGTATGACATAATCGAGAAGTAGAGGTTTAACCCAAAGAATTGAAATTGGGTTAAGAAGTTCCCTTACAGAAATTCGACAGCCTAACGAGGTCACTTTAAAATTCAGAAAATGAGTTGATGAGAGAGAAAAGGGAATATCATCACTTGGACATAATATTTATAGCAATAAGGATATAGAATAACATATCCCAACATAAAAAGATGTAAATTAAAATACCTAACAAAAGAAGTCTTTTAAAAAGAGGAGGGTGAAAGGTTCCCTTACCGATTTGGGTAACTTTCGAAACATACACCCCATGAAAGAAGGACTATAAAACTTTGATGTAAATATAAATAAAAGAAATAATATTACACAAAGAGTAGAATAATGTGCAGTACATACCCCACTAAATGGAAATTGTGGAAAATGTGGCATAAATCTCACAGGAATAAAACTGAGATGAAAAACCCCTTACGAAAACTCGGCAGCCTAACGACGCCACATAAAACTTCCAAAAATGGATTTATGAGATCAAATAGGGTCTATCATAATATGAACATAAAAATTACAGAATGAGGAATATAAAATAACATTCCCAAAAATAAGAAATACGATCTTAAAATAAATGACATAAAAGAGAGTACTTAAAAAGAAAGAGAAAGGTTGGATCCCTTACGAAAATTCGGCAGCCTAACGACGCCACTTAAAAATTATTAAAATGAATTGATGAGAGTAATATGGGGTATCTCATCATATTAAAATACAAATTATAGTATGGTGAATATAAAATAACATCATCCAACATAAGAACATGGAGCATAAATGAAATGACATAAAAGAGGGTACTTGAAAAGAAAGAGAGAGGTCAGATCCCTTACGAAAATTCGGCAGCCTAACGGCGCCACTTAAAAATTCTTAAAATGAATTGATGAGAGTAATAGGGGGTATCTCATCATATGAAAATAAAAATTACAGTATGGTGAATATAAAATAACATCCTCCAACATAAGAACATGGAACATAAATGAAATGACATAAAAGAGGGTACTTGAAAAGAAAGAGAGAGGTCAGATCCCTTACCTCAAGTCCGAATTGTATTGTTCATTTATTTATATTCTTGAATTATAAAATTTGGTCAATTTATAATTGCTTAAGGATCTACTTTAACAATATTATTCATTTCATATCACATATTATAATGTTATAATAATTGGTTAATAATGTGAGTTCATATTAGACGTTTTTGTCGATGTTCGGTACTTGAGTAAAAATCAAACTTGTTGGAAAATAATTTTCCATGTAGTTATAATTAAATCATCTTTATAATAGTATTAATGATTTAAATATCATATATATCTAGTATATATTCATTTTATACAATTCCATAACATTTGGAGATAAAAAAAGAAATGAAATGCACCGTTCATGGAGACGGTAGACCATACGTACGCATGAACGCTAATTTCATTTCTTTGGAACATTAATGGAATTAAAACTATATGAGAGATATATTTATATTATAATTCTATTATAATATATAGGTCACATAATTTCATCAATTTCATTCTTTATACATTCAATTTATTTCATGAATGAGTCACATCACTTGAGGGGGCGGTAGTCCACACTTCCTCAAATGAAATTATCGCATTTGCACAACATGAAAAGAATAAAGGTATGTATTAAATATAAAATACATAATCATAGAGAGTAAATAAATATAATATATATCATAAATAAATATATTTCCATCATAATGGCCACCATGAGATGTGGTAGGAGAAGATAGAACAATCATCGTTTCGTGAGGCAGTAATTCGCCATCCACGGAAATAATATTTTCTTTAACCATTAGACGGAGGTGTGTGTAAGTGTAGATGGAATAATTCTCATAATAACATCCTATTATATTTAATATACTGGTTTCATTACAAAATAAAGGAATAAAAAGAGTTTAGGGGGTTGGAGAAGAAAAATAAAACAAAATAAAATAAGAGAGAACATTACCTTTAAATCGGGTAACTCCATTTGGTTTGAACCAAAAGGGTTTCTTAAAGATATTTCTGCCTAAGGTAAGGCTTCTAGGATGAGGAGAGGTATGTGGAGAGATAAAATGAGCAGATTTTGGCCAAAACAATTCCTTGAGAGGTGTGGGTATGGTGGTAGAGGTGGGGGCCTTTTATAAGAGGGAGGATGGGCACTCTTGGAAAGTTATAAAATGTTACTTTATTATAAAATGCTTTTCGGATTTTAAAGGTCACAAAAGGATATATTTCGAGTCTAAGGTAATAAGGGTTCGAACTCCACCCATAAAATAGATTTTTGACAAGTGTAGGTCTTATATTTTACATTATCTTTTCATTTTATTTAAATCGTTAAATAATGAGGTAATCGCTGCATCATCATGGTGTCATAAATAATTTAATTTATTTAATCTCTAAAAATTATAAAAAAATATCATGATGTAGGAAATCGTTTTATCTTTCTAATGAGTATTTATAGTTGAAAATATGACTTTTATAACCCCATGCAAAAATTGTTTTAGTAAAAAAATACATGTTTGTGACATTTTTATTTTAACTTTAAATAAAAAGTTATTAATGTCATTTTCTTTCCCAAGTGGCTCCATGGGGTCCCCAAGTTGAACCATGGATTTTCTTGGTCGGACATGACTCATCCAATAAGGGTAATACATGTGTCAAGGTCATTTCATATTATTATAACATTATCTTTACCTTAAATTACACCAATTACCTTTAATCGCGATTAATAAAACTTAAAAGTTACTATTCACCAAAAAATTATTTTAATCCCATTGAACCGAATTTTACTTCCTAATGAAAACCATGTATGTAGGATTTTTGAAAATCAAATCACAAAAGTGGTAAAGTTTCATTTAAACGAAAAATCAGTTTTCAACTACCACTTAGTGGTTTCACTATTCATCAAAAATTGAAGTTTTTCAGAAAAATACCAAAAATTCACCCCAAGATATATTTGATATTCCAAATTCAAAAATTATGTCTATTTTACAAAATTAAAAACATATAAGTTTCATTAATTAATTTAATAATTAATTCCCACTGTCAAAACAAATAGCGTGTTTTTAAGAAACAATATCTATTAAAAGATTGACACTAGTTTAAGTCCAATTTCAAAGTGAAATTAATTCCCATGACCACCATTGGATTAAATGGTAAAAATATATTCTAAATACACTTTAATCCCAATTAAAAAGATAACATATCCATATAAATAAATAAGATTAAAAGGAGGTTTTGAATTAAAATACAACATTTTCACTAAAAATGATCTTTATCAGAAAAATAACAAAAATTTACACAAAGTAAATTTTGATGTCCCGATTCTAAAGAAGGATTTTATTTGGTCCAATATAACATATAAAATTGTCAAAAAGTTAATTTAAAAAGGTTTCTCCATCAAAAGGCGGTTAATCGACGTTTTAAATAATATTAGAATATTTACGCTTAAAATTGGATTCATTCGCATTTTAAGCCTCTAACATTTATTGGATAAAAGTCAAAATATTTGACAAAAATATATAATCATTTGGTAATTAGTTATGTTCAGTACCACCATTACAACGGCTAGGCTTTAACTACCATTTAAAATAATAATATTTTATTATTAGAGTGCAACATAAGATTTCCAAAAAACTTGTTGTTGCGTATTGGGTACGCCATCGAGCATAGCGTTACCTTTAAATTAATATTAAAATTTTATTAAAAAATATGGATAAATATGAAAATTTAATATTATTTATTTACCTGGGGTGTTACATCCTTCCCCCCTTTTGGGAATTGCATCCTCGCAATTTTAAAATTGGGCTTGGAAACTTCATTGAAAGCCCCACATCAGAAAAGGAGTCAATTAAACTGTCACTTTAAAAGAAAGAAAGGGAAGTACAAAGGTCACCCAAGTTAACCCATACTAGGATTACATGTAGGAAAACATGGATATGGAAGAGAAAAAAAGGGTCATGTTTTGATGGAGAGTGATAGAAAACATGTTAAGGAGAAATATAACAACAAGAAAATCACAAACTTGTGATGGGTTAAACGGTATTTGATTCCCCAGTAGGAAAAGTTAACGGACAACATTTTTGTTTTAAGTTACTTTTCATTGAGGAATTTATTTATGAGCTTAACCAAATCCTAAGGAAACATACTTACTTGTCATGTAGACTTTCATCTCTTACTAGATTGCTTACAAAAACTCATATTTTCTCCAAAAGACGAGTATTTAGGATGACTTGTTCACATTAAGAGCGCTATAATAAACTTCTAGAGAATCAAATAATCCACAAAAGAGAAATATATATTTTCTATGTCTTTATACCCTTACCAAAACCAAAATTGTTAGAACAACATCAGATAATCCACAAAAGGATAATCCTTTATAAAAAGAAAATTTATTCTTAATCTCCAAAATTTGTCCAACAAAACCCGAATTTCAACGAAGACCATTCAATAAACAATTTTTCCATGAAATTATTAAAATTAATCCAAACTAAGATTGAAACCCAAATATTTGAAGGATTTAATCACATAGTCTTCCAAGGTAAAAATTAACATTTATCTCCAAATAACATCAGTTGCTCTTAAAGTCTCATATTGAAAAGTAATTAACCTAATCCTATATCCTCCATGATAGGTCAATATTTTCCTAGATAACCCAAAATAAACTTATTCTTGATTCATAAAATTATATAACTAAAAATAATTTTTCATACTAACCAGGGACTTCACGTAGTCAAGTGGTAGGCGATAAATACCAGTCACACTTTGGTTGTGGGTTCGATTCCCACAGCTTTGTCCAACGCGACGGGTTGTCACACGGTCTTCCTGTTATCCTTTTTCCAAAACTATATAATCCTTAAAACATTCCCCAAAAAGATATAAAATCTTCAAAAATAAACATAACAAAATTTAATCTCAATTTTACCTCATGCCTTTCATCTTCCATCATATAGTAACCCATAATTACCTCAAAAGTAAGGATCATATAAAGCCTAATGGTTACCATTATAATTATTACCTGAACTTCCACATCAAGTTGGTTCTCTCGTACATGATGCATTAGAGAACTCACCAAGGTTCAAGTGGTTAATCATGACTCCTTGATAGTTGGTTTAGAATAACCATGAGATTACTCATTGAATCCCCCATTTCATCCAGTCTCTTAATCAGAGAACCACCACAGTTTCCTTCAAATCCCTTGTCACTTTGGTGCCTGCTAGATCCATCCATCTACTAAAACCAAAAATGCCAGTGTGAGTATATCAACAAAATTATCATGTACTAATGAGGAAGATAAACACTAAGATATACTTACTCATTCACTTTATCTAAAACTATGTCTATTTCTGAAATCCTAACCATTATGGTAATGTCACTTATGCTTAGAAAATACCCTAACCTCTAAAGTTATCTAAACCGACCTCTGATACCAAATATAAGGACCTGGCCTTAAAACATTACAAAATAATGAATTAAATGAATAATTCAAATAGAGGATATTTTCAGGTTTAGATTTTTATAGAATTAGGACATAACTATTACATCTCAAAAGATTTCAAAGTAGACACTTCTACTAAGTTTCAATAAAATAAAAATTCTTAAAAAGAAACATGTCTAGTTCCATGTTTTAGATAACATGTCTTCCCTTGATCCCATCCTTGACCCTATTAATCTTTAAGTCCTGTGAAGAACATTTCAAAAACTTGGGATAAGCATAAAAATCACCAGTAAAGGATACACAAAGAAGGAAAACTGTTAGTTTTTCAAAACAACAAGTAAACCATGAATACTTTATCAAAGTAATACTTTTCACCTTTATGAAGTAGTAAATACTCTTCACTGAATAAAATATCATTACTTACCCTTTTTTAACCAAAATATTACCATAAAACCCATATAAAGAACACATAACATATAAAGGTAACTTGGGACATAAACATACTTAAATGGAATAACCATACAGTCGACTTCCACACATATCACTAAATGAAATAGCCATACGGTCGACTTCCATATCCAATGCATTGGAGGTTATAATGTAACCACCCATCCTAGTATTCACGGAACCACCCGTCATATGGTTTATCAGGTAACCAACCGTCAAATGTCCAAGTACCATTATAAAATCATAAGACACAAAACAAATATAATGGAAAGAAAACATTTCCACATTTCGATCACAATATATCACTTAAATATATTGAAATAACAAATCCATTATAAAAACCATTTTCAATACCAAAATACATAAAAGAGTATATGGTATTTATTTCATTTTAAAAACATTACGGCTTGTTGAGGAAGCCAAAGACCAAATAATACTCGCGGCGGCGGAAAAGGTCGTTGTCACCACGTACGTTAAAAGAAACATTACTTTTTTTTGTTTAGTAAAACGATTCATATAAAAATATTCCCTTTGAATGAAATGAAAAGTAAAAGGTGTTTTATACAACGTATAAAGGAAAGTATTGTATTAGAACAAAATATGCCTCAATGAAAGGAGATTGAGATGAAGTCCCTTACAAAGTCGGTATCCTTAGATTAAGGATAAATCAATTACATAATTATGTGTGACAAATATAAATACACCTAATATAAGAGGATATTAAGTGTAAAAAAATTAGAGGTCATCAACACATATTCATAGTATGACATAATCGAGAAGTAGAGGTTTAACCCAAAGAATTGAAATTGGGTTAAGAAGTTCCCTTACAAAAATTCGACAGCCTAATGACGTCACTTTAAAATTCAAAAAATGAGTTGATGAGAGAGAAAAGGGTATCTCATCACTTGGACATAATATTTATAGCAATAAGGATAGATAAGAACATATCCCAACATAACAAGATGTAAATTAAAAGACCTAACAAAAGAAGTCATTTAAAAAGAGGAGGGTGAAAAGTTCCCTTACCGATTTGGGTAACTTTCGAAACATACACCCAATGAAAGAAGGACTATACAACGTTGATTTAAATATAAATAAAAGAAATTATATTACACAAAGAGTAGAATAATGGGTATTACATACCCCACTCAAAAGAAATGGTGGCAAATGTGGCATAAATCTCACGGGAATAAAACTGAGATGAAAAATCCCTTACAAAAACTCGGCAGCCTAACAGCACCACATAAAACTTCCAAAAATGCATTTATGAGATCAAATAGGGTCTCTCATAATATGAAAAAAAAGTATATAATGAGAAATATAAAATAACATTCCAAAACATAATAAATATGATCTTAAAAGAAATGATATAAAAGAGAGTACTTAAAAAGAAAGAGAGAGGTTGGATCCCTTACGAAAATTCGGCAGCCTAACGACGCCACTTAAAAATTCTTAAAATGAATTGATGAGAGTAATAGGGGGTATCTCGTCATATGAAAATAAAAATTAAAGTATGGTGAATATAAAATAACCTCCTCCAACATAAGAACATGGAGCATAAATGAAATGACATAAAAGAGGGTACTTGAAAAGAAAGAGAGAGGTCAGATCCCTTACAAAAATTCGGCAGCCTAACGACGCCACTTAAAAATTCTTAAAATGAATTGATGAGAGTAATAGGGGGTATCTCATCATATGAAAATAAAAATTACAGTATGTTGAATATAAAATAACATCCTCCAACATAAGAACATGGAGCATAAATGAAATGACATAAAAGAGGGTACTTGAAAAGAAAGAGAGAGGTCGGATCCCTTACCTCAAGTCCGACTTGTCTTGTTCGTTTCTTTATATTCTTGAATAATAAACTTTGTTTAATTTATAATTTCTTAATGAACTCCTTTAAATATTATTATTCAGTTCATATCACATATTATAATTTTATAATAATTGGTTAATAATGTGAGTTTATATCAGACGTTTTTGTCGATGTTCGGTACATGAGTAAAAATCGAACTTGTTGGAAAAGAATTTTCCATGTAGTTATAAGTAAATCATCTTCAGAATAGTATTAATGATTTAAATATAATATATATCCAATATATATTCATTTAATACTATTCCATAACATTTGGAGACAAAAAAAGAAATGAAATGCACCGTTCATGGAGACGGTAGGCCGTACGTACGCATGAATGCTACTTTCATTTCTTTGGCACATTAATGGAATTAAAACTAGATGAGATATATATATATATATATATTATAATTAAACTATAATATATATGTAACATAATTTCATCAATTTCATTTTTTATACATTCCATGTATTGCATGAACGAGTCACATCACTAGAGTGGGTGGTAGTCCACACTTCCTCAAATGAAATTATCGCATTTGCACAACATGAAAAGCATAAAGGTATGTATTAAATATAAAATACATAAGCATAGAGAGGAAATAAATATAATATATATCATAAATAAATATAGTTACATCATAATGGACACCATGAGAGGTGGTAGGAGAAGATAGAACAATCATCGTTTCGTGAGGCAGTAATTCGCCATCCACGGAAACAATATGTTCTTTAACCATTAGACGGAGGTGTGTGTAAGTTTAGATCAAATAATTATCATAACAACATCCTAGTATATTTAATATACTGGTTTCGTTACAAAATAAAGGAATAAAAAGAGTTTAGGGGGTTGGAGAAGAAAAATAAAACAAAATAAAATAAGAGAGAACATTACCGTTAAATCGGGTAACTCCATTTGGTTTGAACCAAAATGGTTTCTTGAAAAGATTTATGCCTAAGGTAAGGATTCTAGGATGAGGAGAGGTATGTGGAGAGATAAAATTAGCAGAGTTTTTCTGAGACAATGGCTTGAGAGGTGTGGGTATGGTGGTAGAGGTGGGGGCCTTTTATAAGAGGGAGGAGGGGCACTCTTGGAAAGTTATAAAATGTTACTTTATTATAAAATGATTTTCGGATTTGAAAGGTCAAAAAAGGGCATATTTCGAGTATAAGGTGATAAGGGTTCTAAATACACCCATCCAATAGGTTTTTGACAAGTGTAGGTCTTATATTTTACATTATCTTTTCATTTTATTTAAATCGTTAAATAATGAGGCAATCACTGCATCATCATGGTGTCATAAATAATTTAATTTATTTAATCTCTAAAAATTATAAAACAAAATATCATGATGTAGGAAATCGTTTTATATTTCTAATGAATATTTATAGTTGAAAATATGACTTGTATAACCCCATGTAAAAATTGTTTTAGTAAAACAATACATGTTTGTGACATTTTTATTTTAACTTTAAATAAAAAGTTATTAATGTCATTTTATTTCCCAAGTGGTTCCATGGGGTCCCCAAGTTGAACCATGGATTTTCTTGGTCGGCCATGACTCATCCAATAAGGGTAGGACATGTGTCAAGGTCATTTCATATTATTATAACATTATTTTTACCTTAAATTACACTAATTACCTTTAATCGCGATTAATAAAACTTAAAAGTTACTATTCACCGAAAAATTATTTTAATCCCATTGAACCACATTTTACTTCATAATTACAACCATTTATGTTGGATTTTTGAAAATTAAATCACAAAATTGGTAAAGTTTCATTTAAACGAAAAATCAGTTTTTTAACTACCACTTAGTGGTTTCACTATTCATAAAAAATTGAAGTTTTTCAGAAAAATACCAAAAATTCACCCTAAGCTATATTGATATTCCGAATTCAAAAATTATTTATATTTTAAAAAATTCAAAACATATAAGTTGCATTAATTAATTTAATAATTAATTCCCACTGTCAAAACTACTGGCATGTTTTTAAGAAACGATATCTATTAATAGATTGACACTAGTTTAAGTCCAATTTCAAAGTGAAATTAATTCCAATGACCACCATTAGATTAAATGGTAAAAATATATTCTAAATAAAATTTAATACCAATTAAAAACATAATCTATCCATGTAAATAAATCAGATTAAAAGGAGGTTTTGAATTAAAATACAACATTTTCACTAAAAATGATCTTTATCGAAAAAGTAACAAAAATTTACACAAAGTAAATTTTGATGTCCAGATTCTAAAGAAGGATTTTATTTGGTCCAATATAACATATAAAATTTTCAAAAATTGGATTTAAAAAGGGTTCTCCATCAAAAGGCGGTTAATCGACCTTTTAAATAATATTAGAATATTTACGCTTAAAATTTGATTCATTCACATTTTAAGCCTATAACATTTATTGGATAAAAGTAAAAATATTTGACAAACATATATAATCATTTTGTAGTTATTTCTATTCATTCCCGCCATTACAACTTCTAGACATTAACTACCATTTAAAATAATATAATTTTATTATTAGAGTGCAACGTAAGATTTCCAAGAAACTCGTTGTTGCGTATTGGGTATGCCGTAGAGCATAGCGTTTCCTTTAAATTAATATTAACATTTTATTCAAAAATATGGATAAATATGAAAATGTCATATTCTTTATTTACCTGGGTTGTTACAACATCTCCTTTATTTTCAAATTATTTTTATTTTCATTTATAATTAATTTATTAACGATGAATTCATTTTATTCATATATAAAACATATGTTTTTTATAATTCATTTAGTCCAAATAATACCTTTCAATCCAATTCTAGTAGATTAAAATCACATTAAATAATAATATTTTAATAGTATACCATGATTCATTTAAACTTAGTGTTGTGTGTAAAACAATATATCAAAGAAATACAATTTATTTATATAGAACTATTTCATAAAATATTAGGTTGTAACATTATACCCCCCTTAAAATAATTTTTTCCTTGAAAATTCATTACTCTGGTATAAAAAATAAGGATACTTCTACCTCATCACATCCTCGGGTTCCCATGTAGCTTTATTAAATATGTGGTTTCACCAAAAAACATTGACTAGGTGAGTGGTCTTGTTTAATTGCACTTCCTCTCTATGATTTATAATATCCACCATTAGTTCTTCATAATAGAGATCTTCTTCTAGTGGTATTATATTTTAGTTCAAGATATGTGAAGGATTAGGTATGTACATCCTCATGGGAGATACATGGAATGCACCGTGAACTTTAGAGAGATTCGATGGAAGCATAAAACGATAAGCCACTGTCTCGATACAAAAAATATTTTTGAAAGGAATAATATATCTAGGACTCAACTTTACCTTCTTTCCAAACCTTATAACCTTCTCCCATGGAAATATTTATAGGAATACCTTGTCACCAACTTCAGACTTTAGATCTCACTGATGATTTACAGTAAAACTTTTCTATCAACTTTATGACACACTTATGTGTTGATGAATGAATTTAAACTTCTATTATATTTCTCTAGTTTTTTAAGGTTACAATAGATTTCTTTATCCAAATTCATACCAATATGTTGGAGTTCAACACTTCCTACCATAGATGGATTCATATTGAGCCATATTAATGCTTGAGTGAATGATATTATTATAAGAAAATTACACTAAAGGAAGGTGTTAATCCCAACCACATTTGAATACCATATAAAGAGCTCTCAAAATGTATTCTAGGGTTTGAATGGTCCTCTCAAACTGAACATCTATCTATGGATGATAAGTAGTGTTTAATCTTAACACTATATCCAGATCATACTAAAGAATTCAATAAAACTTAGAGGCAAACCTCTGATCCCAATTAGATACAATATAATATGGTATTCCATGAAATATCACCACTTCCCTAATGTATAACCTAAAAATATGATGAATAGAGAAATATTATCTAATAGTAATGAAGTTTTCTGACTTCATAAGCTGATTAGCTATAACCTATATAACATTATTCCCTATAGAAGTTTTTGGGAGTCTAATGAAAAAATCTATGGTATTTTTTCCCATTTCTATTCTTGGAAAGGTAATGGTTGTAACATACCCTTAGAATTCTATCTCTCATCCTTAAATTTTTGAAAAACCATGCATCAAGATAAACACTCTACAATATCTATCTTCTAGTCATCCCACCATAAATATTCTTTTAGATCTCTATACATCTTTATACATACATGATGAATAGATAATAAATAAATATGAACCTCATTAAAGAGTTCCTTTTTTAAATATAATATTTATAGAACACATACATAGTTCCAAAATCTTATCATTCCCTCAAAATCAATGTTACATTCAAGAACTTGTCTCACATTATTTTATGGATCCACACCCTCCTTATGCACCTATTTAATCCTCACATGGATATATGTTGAAAATTAATTTGATAAAGTTAAGATTTATCCCCTTAATTTAATATTTCTAAATACATACAATGAAAATCCTGAAATATTGGATCTTTTGTGTTGATCATTATAGATAATATAACATGATACTTTCAAATCAAAGCATGATCCACCTTGTTTGATTTCCTAGGGTGGTAATGTATTGGGAAATTATAATCTTTAATCAACTCTAACCATATTATTTGATGCATATTATGATCTTTATGAGTGAATTTATACTTTAATATTTTATTATTAGTATATATATATATCACATTTTTCTCTATAAAGAAAATGCGTCTATATCTTTTATGTAAAAAATACCGTAGCCAACTGAAAAATCATGTGTTTGGTAAATTTTCCCATGAACCTTAAATTGTCACGAGGATTAATAAATAATCATATTATTCTTAATGAGAATACTTCCAAATCCCTTATTTGATGCATAACTATAGATTTAAAATCCTTCTCTACTGTAGGGTAGTGTAAGAATAGGTGCACTGACTAGCCTTATCTTAAACTCATTGAAAATTTCCTCAAATTCATCTATACAAAGGAACTTGGATCCCTTCAGAGTTAAATTGGTGAGTGGATTATATAGTTGTGAGAAATTATCCACAAAGCATTGATAATATCCAACAAAACCAATAAAACTAAGGATCTCAGTAACTATGGTTGGTCAGGTCCATTTCTCAATAACATAAGTCTTTGAAGGATCCATAGAAATACCCTCACATGATATTATATGACCCAATAACGAAACTTTCCAAATCCATAATTCACACTTGGTAATTTTTTCATACAATTTATCCTTCCTCAGGGTCTTCAGTATAATTTTCAAGTGATTCCCATTCTATTCCCTGCACTTTGATTATATAAGAATATAATCTATAAAGACTACCCCAAACTGATCAAGGTAATTTATAAACACTCTATTAATCAAATATATGAATATAGTTGGGAAATTGGTAAGACCTAAAGGCATCACAATAAATTCATAGTGTCCATAACTTGTATGGAATTCCATCTTGAGTATATATTCTTTCTTGACTCTCAATTAATGATATCTAGAATGAAGTTCAATGTTAGAAAATTATTTATCTTTACAAAATTGATCAAAAAATTCATTAATATGGGGCATAAGATACCCATTATTTATAGTGATATTTTTATGTTCTCAATAATCAATGAAGATTCGTATTGATCCCTCTTTCTTCTTAATAAAAAGAATAGGTGCACCCAATGGTGATGCACATGGTTGAATGAATCCCTTTTCAATATTTTCATGGAGGTGTTTCTTCAATTCATGTAACACAATTAAGTATATTCTATGTAGATTATTTTAAATAGATGTATCACAAGGTATGAGTTCTATTGAAATATCATTTTCACTATTTAGAGGAATACCGGGAAATTATTCTGGAAAGACATCAAAAAATCCCAAAATACATGAATATATTCAATATTGATTTTCTACCCAACAATATGAGATAAATATCCTTCATGGATAGGAATTAATACCCATAAGATATAAGTAAATTCCATTGGAAGTTTGTATTTATCATTACAATGATAAATGATCACAGGTTCATTTGGAATATGAAATGAGACTTTTCTTCCATGGAAGTTGATGTGGGATCTATATAATGAAATCCAATAAATTCTTAGGATCACATAAAATTAAACTAATACGAGAATCA
Organism: Viscum album; assembly: GCA_963277665.1. NCBI lineage: Eukaryota > Viridiplantae > Streptophyta > Magnoliopsida > Santalales > Viscaceae > Viscum > Viscum album. The sequence goes on from OY728160.1 coordinate 855,652,659, forward strand.
TGGATTTTTAGAAATCACAATCCCACAAACTTCAACTGGAGAGGAACTATAGAATTGATATGCAACCATTTTACCAATAAGAGTTTTTGCTGATAACTCATTATCTTTGAGCTGGAAATTAAATAAACTTTTAAAATATTTATATATAAAATAGTGGGTAGATATAGAATTAAATAAGACATTATGTTTTCTAGAGTGGATGAAAAGTTCAGCTTTCACTATGTAATTCTCATAGCCCACTTCAGCAATCATGATCACATGAGATTTCCCTTTGTCTTTGGGCTTATGATATTTTTGAAAATTATCATAAAAAACATTTAGATCCATGTACTAGTTGGAACAATTACCATATTCCTTTGATTTTAAGTATTATAGCATGGGTGGCACATTAGCTGGTGTCTTATTTTCCTCTATTTCATTAATTGTCCTATTAAACCCATTTAGACATTCACGAGCATTATAAACCACATTTAAAAATTTAAAATACCCCAAAGTTCCATTAAAACAATTAAATTGATTCTTATTACCACATTTCTTAAATTTATATGTCTGGAATTTCATTCCACCATGTGATTTATTTGAGTTTTCACGAGGCTCGATCTTCATTTTCTTATCAAAACAATGGTAATGGTGGGAATCTCCAACTTCCATTTCTACCTTGAGTGAAAATCAAATGATTTATTTATAACCACTAAAGTCTATAATAGATAATGAATTTCAGAGACTTAGTTTTAAGACACTAAAGAATTGATCAATTTTTATTTTAGGGCTAAATATTAGACTAGAGAAATATCTAAAAAGTCTTTTAAAATTTACCTCATAGGTACCAATGGATTCATCATCCTTTTTCTTTAGCTCAAGTAAGTCATTCTCTATTATTGTACATATAATAAAAGGTAAGTAATTACTAAGAAATATCCTCTTAAACTCATCCCATTAAATGGAGTCAATTTATTCCTCTTACCTCATATTCTTAATAAGATTCCACCATTTTTTTGATTTTCCTTACAAATGATAAACTAATTGGATAAACTTTTCATACTCTCAGTATTGGAGAATAAAAAATATTTTTTCAATTGTTCTGATCCATCACTCATCCAATACTGGATTAGAAGACCCACTAAAATAAGGTCGATGTTTCCTCATGAAAGACTCAATGGTACGTTATTCCCTCCTTTGTTCATTTAATGGATCATCATGATTCATGGTCTGATAAAGTTTCATGATCACAGAAAAAATATTTTTTATTCCATATCTTGTATAATTTGGTTGCTCGAGTGGAAAATCCTTGCATTTTCTATCACATTCTTTATTATCATGATGTCTTCTAGTTCCAGCCATTAACTAAAACCAAAAATAATTGTGTAAGCACCAGGATTTAAAAATCAGAGTGACTATCATATAATAATGAAATATAATTAATATGATGCCTAAGTCATGAAACCATATTCTAAATCTATGGAAATTTAGGTTTAACCTAGGTTATCTATAGTCATTGCCAAATTTTTTGGATGTAATCCTATACTTAGACTTATCCCTGGGTTTTTAGGAAAGGTTTTTAATAATAATCTCCAAATATTGACTAGACCTTTCTCTAATACCAACTATAAAATCCAAGGATTTTCATACATAAATATTACATCTTTTTATATTAATATTAAATAAATTTTACAAACACAGACCCAAGTATAGTAAAGGTTTAGTGTATTTGGATACTAGATACAAAATATTCTTATCTTTTGAAATATCTTCAATATATCCCAAAAATATCTTTCCATTTAGTACCCTTAATAGAAAAAACCCTACTTAAAACCTTTCTTCATAACCTGGGGAAAGGAAACATAATAAAGGGTGATATCACATAATTAGTAAGGGTAAACATGGGAGAAATCAATTGATGATCTTATGAAATCATAAGATAAGAATAAGCGTATAATATCATGACCATCACTTACAAAGTTCATACCCCATTATTAAAAGATCATAAACATGATTCATAATATAAACCTTAATCATCTAAAAATAATTTAATCATAAGAGTGATAAAACATCATAAATAAATCCTAAAACATAAGTTCATGTCATAAAAGTGTGTCATCACCATAAGTATGGAAACCCTTTCATATTTCAAGGTTAACAACCATGACCATAGAATCATAAGGGATCAGGAGTCAATAATTGTTTCCTATAGAGGATCAAGCACATAAAATTATTTCCCATAATAGATAAATCACATCAACTTTTTTCCCATATAATATCAATAACATTGACTTATTTCCCATAAAAAATCTATCACATGGAGTTTTTTTTCATAAAAAATCAAGCACATCAACTTGTTTCCCATACTGGATTAAAGAACATCAGTTTGTTTTACATAATTATCTCATGAGATATAATATCTTACCCAATTCATTAGAGGGCTATATAATTATAGTACCACCCATCACATAATGAGAACCGTACATATGTGTCCCACAATATCATAAAAAATTCATCATAAAATCATATCCTAACCCACAAATATAAGTTTAATTTCATAAACATTTCATAAATCCATCATAGCATAACCCATAAAAAATAAATGAGTTTTATAAAAATATCATCATCATAGTCATAAAACATCCCGAGATAGAATAAGGATGGTATTATTAGATCATATCTCCAGTAAAACATAAGAAATTCCAAAGGTTATTGTCATTTATGAATAAAAAATTATTAAAAACATTCTTGAGGAAAATATACTTTCCATTTTGAAATCAATTATTTAAATTATAAAAATTTACAAAATATTATGGATAACATTTTCTTTAAGAATAAATATAGAAAATTATAAAGGAAGATTCAAATCATTGACCATTCATGGTTGTGGGAAATTTTATTCATGCTATATAAGTTAAATGAAAACATTCCATTAAAAGTTTTGGTAAAAAAGGTTAAAAAGTACCTAGTTTGGAAAATAATAAGATGATCCCTTTTAATTTTTTTTTAAAATTCAAAAAAGGGTAAAAAAAATTTAAATAGTAATTGGATATTATTAAAAACATTCTTGAAAACATTTTTAGAAAACATGGTAATGGAATAGAACTATATCTGACCAAATAGTAAAACATGATTGGTTTTACTTAAAATTATTCTTTCAGTATCTTGAGTACTTAAATTAAGGAAAATGTAAGGAAAACTTGTATTATTAGGAAATAAATAGATGTGAATAAAAATTAAAGGGATTTATTTGGTAATTATAATATAATTTCTTTAATATAAATTCAATCACAAACAACCCCAATTAAAATAGGATTGAAACATAAATCCAATACCTTAAGTCTCACCCTTCCCCATTCACATTTTAATCTCCTCTTATTTGAAACAAATCCTTTAGATATGCTCTTAAGGATACTAGGGTTGGTATTTTGGAAATAAAATCACCTCTAGAATGTGTATAAGTGAGTGGAAAAGATAATTTGGTATGGGTTGGTTGATCTAGAATGCTCAAAGTCACGTGAAGAAGGGAAATGAGAGGTTCCCTTTTATACGTGAGGGGATGCGAATCGTTGAAATTTATTAAAATATTAAAATATAATAAATTCATTATCAATACCAAATTCTTTCTAAAGGATATATATTTTAATATAAGATTGTATAGAATTTTAATCCCATCAATTAATAAAATTTTGACTGTTTTGAGTGGTGTTTTAAACCTTATTTTTTGGTTTAACCCCTCAGTGAACCTATTTTTACCTTAACCATAGTAATGAAATTTTTACTCTTAAAGGGTTATAATTTTACACATAAGGTGAAAATTGGATTATTAATGGAAAATGAATGACATTTTATACTAAATTTTATCCTAATTATATTATTTCAATATTTTTATCTATTTTAAATAATTTAATAAAATATTATTTTTATAAAACATTATTAATATCAATTTTGAAAATATTAATTTAATTTGGACTAAAAGTCGTAAATAAAAAGTTTGAATTAGAATATAATTATTTAACACAACACTAATATGTCATATTAATCTATAAAATTCACAGAACACTATAACTCATTCAAATTATTTTTTATATTTTGAAAATCATTTATTTTATTTTTATATCAATTAAATAAATTATATTTCAGTGTTACTTAAGAATTTAGGGTAAATATACAATTAATAAAAATTAGAAATAAATTTACATCATGAAAATATTTTCATTATTCTCAAAATAGACATTTATATTCATTTATATCTTGCTTTTGAACCTATATGAATACATAAAAGATATTTAAAACTAAAGAGTGACATTTTTTATTTTTCTTTTCTTTAAATATTATGTACATAATTTTCAAGGAAAATTGTACCATAAACAATTAAATTTCAGGAATAGGGTGATAAGGGTAAAATTACCTTTATCCAATAAGAATTAAGATGAAAAATAGTGACCTTAATATTTATATTTTACTTAGTTTAACATGATTTACCCTTTACTGAGGTGATAAATTTTACAAAGGTTACTATTCATATTGGAAAAAAATAAAAGGAATCTATTTACCAATTTCAAACGTTATGATTCAAAATATGGAATCAATTTTATCAAATTCTATTTCTATAAGTGGTAAAAATTAATTTTAATATAAGAACGGAAAATGTAACAAAAACTGCTTTTTAGAAAATACATTTTTAAGCATAAAACTATATTTATTCTTATCCTATGTCTAGAAAAAAATTAAATGATATTTGAAACATTTTATTGAGTATATAATATATAAATTTAATTAAAATCAATCACCAATAATGTTCAGTTTAACTTATTTAGATAAAAACACATTGCGAGTATAAAAATAGTTTTCAGAAAAACATCTCCTTTATTTTAAAATGTTTTTTTTAATTTTAATTTATAATTAATTGATAAATAATGATTTTATTTATTAATATATAAACCGTACATTTTTTATAATTTATTCAGTCCTATTCATACCTACCAATCCAACGGCTTAGCGATAACCATCACATAAAATAATAATATTTTAATAGTATATCACAGTTTATTTAAACTTGGTGTTTTGTATAACACAAGCTATCAGGGAACTAAAATTTATTTATAGTGAAATATTTCATAAAATCTTGGGGTGTTACAAAATTTTACCACATATGGAAGGAAAAAATGTTTATATACCTTTTATCTATCAATTATTATAACGTTTCGGACATTAAAACCAATAAATTTGATGGAATTTGGGTAATGGAAGTGTATATGGGAAACCCCAAGGGAGTTAAGGAGTGGGTGGTGGAACTTTAACTAAAATTTCATTTGGGGAAGGATGTAAAGACCCGTAAATTTCAAGGAATTTTTTTTCTTAATTTTCTTTGGAATTTTACAAGAACGCAGTTTCTGACGGCACCTGATTCCGAGGCCCGGTGTGCCCGGAATCATTTTCCAAAGTTTGGCTCGGGTACGTTCAGTGAACGAATGAGCGGGTTCTTCTAACTTTTGAACCGGTGCTCGGAATCGAATTCCGAGGGCACCGATAGAATCGCAGCGCCGATATTTTCTTAGAAATGCCTCTTCCGGAGTTGCATTTGCTCGGGTGTGGTTTTTAAATTTTTGGGCTTTAAGTTAAGAAATAAAATAATGTGGTATGAAAAACTTTATTTTATTTCACTTAAAGCTGCTTAAAGCCACTTAAAGCTGCTTAATCTGAGTTGAAGCGGATAGGGTGGAACCCAAAATATCCTACCCTCTTGGTAGGATATTTGTGAGGTGGGGTCCGCACGAGTCCCACTATTTCTTTTTCGCTAAGTAACGCACCCGCGAAAACCCCTTTTTAATGAAATTCAACTGACGCGTTTTCTAAATTCTTAACGCCCCAATTAATTGGGCGGTTAATTCGTTGAAATTAATTCTAGGAATTAATTTGTTCGTTTCTTAACCTGTTTTCGTTTGTTGGCATGTAATGAAATAAGACCAACACATGTCTTCTTGGGGATTTTTCGTTGAGAGGATTTGACAGAAACTTTAAGTCATTCATCCTCCTTCGCGAAGAACACGAAGAACGCTGGCCTCCGATGAAGGGCGATGAAGAACGCCAGACCCCCGGAGATCGACGCGACGCGACGCCGACGCTTCTTCCGTGACGTTCCATCTCCGCGACAATCTTCTATCGGCATCTTGAGGTAGGGGATTGCGGTCCTTTTAATTATTTGTGGATTATAACATCAACATGGATTTAATTGTTATAATTAAATCTATGTGTTCTTGATCCTCGGAGTTTGTCTACGCGATGCCGAGTACCGCGCGACAGCGACGCCCTTCCGCGACACGACGATCCTTTTCTTCTGCGACGGTCAATTCCGCGATGAACTCGCATCCGACGACGACGTTGAGTTAGGGGTCGTTTTGAAAATGATAATACCCATGTTTGTTTTCCTCCAAGGCAAGAACGCGGACCAACCAATTAACAAGTTGGTCCGCAGATTATTATTGCGGGTCGAGGTTTATCAATTGCTGGGAATTATGGTGTTGTTTCAAACCGCTAACACGGTGGGTGCGGACCAACGAACAAGTCCGAACCCACCGCCCTTTTGTTCTTGGTGTGAGGAATGGCGGAAGACGACAAAATGGGCCGCAGAGACGATTTGTTGTTTCCGCAGTGAAGAACGGGACCTGGGATGAGCTACGCCGCAGACGGAAATGAAATCGGACCACCAGAGCAACTCCGATTGCCCGCGGACTCCACCGGCGGTGCCCCGGCGCACCGCCGGATGGAGCCGCCGCGGCTGAAGCCGCGGCGGCGGGGTGCGGTTCCGCGGCCGCGTGGAACCGAAGGCAGGACGCGGCATTGCCGCGTCCGTTGGCGAGAGGCGACCCCCCACGTGGGGCCGCAGAAATCTTCAGGGGGGGGGGGGGTGGGGCGCCCCCTTGCACCCGCTCGGCCATCAAGGCCGAGCCGCTAGGCGGCCGGTCCGGGTCGCGCCCAGGCCAGGCTTGGCCACCCCGGCCGGGCCGGGCCGACCCGGGGGGGGGGGGGGGGGGGTTGGGCCGGGTCGTTCCGGGCCCAGACCCCCAATTCTCGGACCTTTTCGGTCTTTTGCTCTTAACTTGATCTACGAGCCTCTGAACGACGCGCCGTCAGCGGCGTTGAGATCCTTGGATCGAGACGGTCGTTTTGATATATTACACTCAAGGTTTCGGAATACTTTGGGTTCGGCCGGGTTGGTTCGTACACGAAACCAACCGGGCCCTCGGAGCGGAAACACTCATATCTTGAGGTTCGGACGTCCGATTGACGTGCCGTCGACTTTGTTGATTTCCTCTAAGTGAGACGGATCTTTTGGCTTACACCGCCCGAGGTTTGGATGTAGGTGGAGTACAGTCGGGTTGGTTTTGCCTTAAAAACCAACCAGGCCCCTGGAACAAAAAAGCCAATAACTCTCAGACTGGGCGTCCGTTTGACGCGCCGTCTGTGACGTTGAGTTCCTGTTGGCGATACGGAACTTTTGGATACATCAACTCTGGACTATGTGTCAGTTGATGTATCAGCCCCTCGGCTCGTGGGGCGGACCCTCCCGAGCGAGCTTGCTGTGTGCGGGAACCCTAGAGCTGGCTGCGTCTGCGACGACAATGAAGACAGTACGGGAATCCTCTGTGGGTTCGGTAGTGACCACTATGGTACTTTTGGGATACATCAACTCCGGACTATGTGTCAGTTGATGCATCGACCTCTTGGATCGTGGAGTGGACCCTTCTGAAACGAGCATGCTGTGTTCGGAAACCCTAGAGCCGGTTGAGACTTGACGACTGCTGATCGAACGACTCAGTGTGTTACAGATTGCCCAGTGGGAAGCGCTTGGTTGTAGCGGCAGACCCGCATTACTCAACAAAAGGAGTACCTCTGGAGGCTATGAGGGGGAGCGCTTGGTTGTAGCGGCAGACCCACGACGGAGGAGCGCTTGGTTGTAGCAGCACGTGGGAGCGCTTGGTTGTAGCGGCAGACCCACGTCGGAGGAGCGCTTGGTTACAGCGGCTGACCCGTGGTACTCAACAGAAGGAGTACCTCTAGAGGCTATGAGGGGGAGTGCTTGGTTGTAGCGGTAGACCCATGGTGGGAAGCACTTGGTTGTAGCAGCAGGCCCACATTACTCGATAGGTGGAGTACTACAGCAGTCCAAGGTTAGAGGGAAGCGCTTGGTTGTAGAGGCATAACCACTATACTTGATGGAGAAGGAGTTTCCCAATAGCTATGGTTTCAACTTCATGATCGATCCTGTGTGGGTCATTTCGGGGGGTAGTACCTACCGATCCTTTGTGGGTCTGACGGCTTAGATCAATCAGTGGCTACATCTGATCATCTCTATCGTCATTCAAGAAGTATTCATGTGTGAGCTGAATCCTATTTACTTTCCTTTGTGGATTGTGTTGTGCTATCCTGTGTGGATTTACGTTTTTCTTTCCTGTGTGGACTGGGTTGTACTTGAGCTCGGATGTTGGAGCCGAGCGAGAATTGATGACTTAGGTATATGTATGGGCATATACCTAAGCAGTGTCAGATGTTACTTCGTGATTGTATCTTTCCTTTGTGGATTATCCTTTGTGGATTCTGGGAGACTTTCGGGGGTCTCGGGGTCCCTAATGAGTAGCTTATACTCACCCCTGCACGGGCTATGCCCGTACTACGTTGTGTTGGTTGCAGACGACGGACAACGCTGATCGTGGTTGAGGCTTGCGGAACAGGACGGTACCTGGAGGTGGACCATTGGGCGAGACGTACTCGGAGCGGTCGGCTGGACCCGAGGAGCAGTGAAGGATTTCTGTACCCACCCTTAAGGTGGGATTTCCAGTGGACAGCTCGATGTTGCGGCTTTACTTTTCAGTTGTTGTTTTTCCCTTTCCAGTTGTACTTTACTTTCAGATTGGGTTTGTATACTGGCCCACTTACTTTTCCGCACTTACTGTTGTACCAGTTTTTACTTAGTGTTTACTTCTTCTGCTTGCTTTCTCTGTGGTGTTTGGTTACTTTACAAAGGCAATGCCTTCCCTTTTATCGGTATTTACGCCTTGGTGCTAGTCGCCAGCCCCTGGCCTATGGAAGGCGGTCTTGGGGTAGTCACGACACGGGCCCCGAGTACGGGTCGTGACAAATTGGTATCAAAGGAGTTCGGTTCTACCGCAGACTCTGATCTTTCTTCTATGTGAAGCAATAGTGTTAAGAGTATTGAGTGTGGTTATCAGTCTAGGGAGCCCAGTGTTGGTGCGGCGGCCAATGTATCCGTACACCAGGACCCTGACTTCTGATTTCCGACTTAATGCACGAAAACATTGATTGCATGTGTGTGTTTCAAGTTTTCTTTGTGTTTACTTTGTGTCAGCTCACCAGGTATACTGTTCTGACCGTGGCGCACCTGTTTCCTTTTTAGGATGGCCCCACGACGGCATCCAGCTAGGGTTCCGAGAGTTGAGCGTGACGACAGCCCGCCGAGCGATGAGGCTTCGGTACATGGCCCTTTGACAGCTGAGGCACCGGCGGTACCTCTACCCTTTGGGCCACCGATGCTTCCAGCCCCAGCCACTGACGATGCACGTCGCCTTAGTGCACTGCATGAGTTCCAGCGCCAGCGACCACCCAGGTTCCGCGAGGAGATGGACCCCTAGGCAGCCGAGGACTGGCTGGAGGCAGTGGTGTGAGTTTTCCGGTTAGTGAGGACACCATCATACCTCATGATGATCCTCGTAGCGAGCCTACTACATGCGGCAGCAGGAAGATGGTGGAGCTTGATGCTCCAGGTGCACGACGAGGCATCACTCCTTTGGACGGACTTTGAGAGCCTTTTTCGCTCAGAATTCGTCCCAGCCACCCTCCGAGGGGTGCGCATCTAGGATCTAATATAGCTGGGGCAGGGCAGCATGACAGTAGCCCAGTACGCGGCGAGGTTTACCGATCTCTCACGCTATTCCACGGACATGGTACGAGACCCATTCTTCAGGGCCCAAACCTTCGAGCTGGGGCTCAGGAGAGAGATCAGAGCTTTAGTTGTTTCTCATAGCATTCCGACACAGACAGGGGTGTTGGAGAGAGCTCTCTTAGTGGAGAGTTTCATTGCTGAGCAGACTCCAGCAGCAGGACCCACCACTAGCCGACATGCGGCAAAGTCTTCTGCAGCGGGCAGTAGACAGATGACGCAGGGGTCCAAGAGGACTAGACCTACTGGTGGTCGACCACGTGACACAAGATCGTTTGTGAGAGGCACCCGGGGTGGACAATGACTTTCCATGAGCGGACAGTGTTACTCATGTGGCGGGGTTGGTCACATGGCTCGTGACTGCCCGACCCGCCTTGCCGAGGAGCAGCAGACGGTTGAGGGGCCACCCAGGAAGAGGCAGAGGGTCGACCGTGGTGGTCCGTAGGGAGCAGGCGGACGAGGCAGAGGAGCTAGCCGAGCAGTAGGTGGTGGGTGATGCTTTGAGGATCTACCACCACCACCACCAGGAGGTCCACCCCGACCGCAGGGAGCTGGTGGACATGGGAGACCTCAGCTTCAGGCAGCTGAGGCCTACGATCATGGAGCTCCGGGAGCAGATGGACAGGAGCGGGACTAGCTCCAAACTTGGAGACTTTTGTTTATGATTCTTATAGCATTGTTGATGTTTGTTTGTAGGTGTTTTGTGTCTTTATAATTTGAGATGTAGTAATAAAAGACACCTTTCTTTTGGCGTTTACTTTCCAGGTCCTCAGCCGGATTGGAGAGGTGGCTTATTGCCTGGCTCTACCACCTCAGTTGCACTGGGTGCACGACGTCTTCCACGTATCTCAGCTGAGGAGGTACGTGCATGACCCGACGCATATCTTTGACCATGGGAAGTTGGGAGTTGATGATGGGGTGACTTTTACGGAGGTCCCAGTGGAGATCGAGGATCGATGGGAGCGGGTCCTATGTGGATGGTCGATTCCTCTTGTGCGCATCAGATGGCAGCACAAGAACCTCCAGGAGAGCACTTGGGAGCAGGAGGCTCAGATGCGTGCTCAGTAACCGCTTTTGTTTCCCTAGTTTATGATGTATCTTTACGGGGACGTAAAGCCCTGTGGTGGGAGTGATGTAAAGACCCGTAAATTTCAAGAATTTGTTTTTCTTAATTTTCTTTGGAATTTTACAAGAACACAGTTTCTGACGGCACCTGATTCCGAGGCCCGGTGTGCCCGGAATCATTTTCCGAAGTTTGGCTCGGGTACGTTCAGTGAACGAATGGGCGGATTCTTCTAACTTTTGAACCGGTGCTCAGAATCGAATTCCGAGGGCACCGATGGAATCACAGCGCCGGTATTTGCTTAGAAACGCCTCTTCCGGAGTTGCGTTTGCTCGGGTGTGGTTTTTAAATTTTTGGGCTTTAAGTTAAGAAATAAAATAATGTGGTACGACAAACTTTATTTTATTTCACTTAAAGTCGCTTAAAGCCACTTAATGCTGCTTAAGCTAAGTTGAAGCGGATAGGGTGGAACCCAAAATATCCTACCCTCTTGGTAGGATATTTGTGAGGTGGGGCCCGCACGAGCCCCACCGTTTCTTTTCCGCTAAGTAACGCACCCGTGAAAACCCCTTTTTAATGAAAGTCAACTGACGCGTTTTCTAAATTCTTAACGCCCCAATTAATTGGGCGGTTAATTCATTGAAATTAATTATAGGAATTAATTTGTTCGTTTCTTAACCTGTTTTCGTTTGTTGGCATGTAATGAAATAAGACCAACACATGTCTTCTTGAGGATTGTTCATTGAGAGGATTTGACAGAAACTTTAAGTCCTTCATCCTCCTTCGCGAAGAACGCGAAGAATGTGAAGAACGCGAAGAACGCGAAGAACGCCGGCCTCCGATGAAGGGCGACAAAGAACGCCAGACCCCCGAAGATCGACGCGACGCGACGTCGATGCTTCTTCCGTGACGTTCCATCCCCGCGAAAATCTTCGATCGGAATCTTGAGGTAGGGGATTGCAGTCCTTTTAATTCTTTGTGGATTATAACATCAACATGGATTTAATTGTTATAATTAAATCTGTGTGTTCTTGATCCTCGGAGTCTGTCTACGCGACGCCGAGTACCACGCGACAGCGACGCCCTTCCGCGATGCAATGATCCTTTTCTTCTATGACGGTCAATTCCGCGAGGAACTCGCATCCGACGACGACGTTGAGGTAGGGGTCGTTTTGAAAATGATAATACCCATGTTTGTTTTCCTTCAAGGCAAGAATGCGGACCAACCAATTAACTAGTTGGTCCGCAGATTATTATTGCGGGTCGAGATTTATCAATTGCTGGGAATTATGGTGTTGTTTCAAACCGCTAACGCGGTGGGAGCGGACCAACGAACAAGTCCGAACCCACCGCCCTTTTGTTCTTGGTGTTCGGAATGGCGGGCGACGACAAAACAGGCCGTAGAGACGATTTGTTGTTTCCGTAGTGAAGAACGGGACCCGGGATGAGTTACGGCGCAAACGAAAATGAAATCGGACCACCGGAGCAACTCCGGTGGCCCGCGGACTCCACCGGCGGAGTGGGTCGCCGGAGGGGGTGACACCCCGGCGCGCTGCCGAACGGAGCCGCCGGGTTTGAAGCCGCGGCGGTGGGGTGCGGTTCCGCGGCCGCGCGGAACCGAAGGCAGGACGCGGCATTTCCGCGTCCATTGGCGAGAGGCGGCCCCCACGTGGGGCCGTGGAAATCTTCAAGGGGGGGGGGGCTTGCACCCGATCGGCCATCAAGGCCGAGCCACCAGGAGGCCGGGCCACACCGGACGGGTCGGGTCGACCCGGTTCGGGCCGACCCGGGGGGGGGGGGGGGGGTTGGGCCGGGTCGGTCTGGGCCCAGACCCCCCGTTCTCGGACCTTTTCGGTCTTTTGCTCGTAACTTGAGCTACGGGCCTCCGAACGATGCTCCGTCAGTGGCGATGTGATCCTTGGATCGAGAAGGTCGTTTTGGTATATTACACTCAAGGTTTCGTAATACTTTGGGTTCGGCTGGGTTGGTTCGTACACGAAACCAACCGGGCCCTCGGAGCGGAAACGCTCATATCTTGAGCTTCGGACGTCCGATTGACGTGCCGTCGACTTTGTTGATTTTCTCTAAGTGATACGGATCTTTTGGCTTACTCCGACCGAGGTTTGGATGCAGGTGGAGTACGTTCGGGTTGGTTTTGCCTTAAAAACCAACCGGGCCCCTGGAACGAAAAAGCCAATAACTCTCAGACTGGGCGTCCGTTTGACGCGCCGTCTACGACGTTGAGTTCCTATTGGCGATACGGAAATTTTGAATACATCAACTCTGGACTATGTGTCAGTTGATGTATCAGCCCCTCGGCTCGTGGAGCGGACCCTCCCGAGCGAGCTTGTTGTGTGCGGGAACCCTAGAGCTGGCTGCGTCTGCGACGACAATGAAGACAGTACGGGAATCCTCTGTGGGTTCGGTAGTGACCACTACGGTACTTTTGGGATACATCAACTCCGGACTATGTGTCAGTTGATGCATTGACCTCTTGGCTCGTGGAGTGGAACCTCCCGGAACGAGCATGCTGTCTGCGGAAACCCTAGAGCCGGTTGAGACTTGACGACTGCTGATCGAACAACTCGGTGTGTTACGGATAGCCCAGTGGGAAGCGCTTGGTTGTAGCGGCAGACCCGCGGTACTCAACAAAAGGAGTACCTCTAGAGGCTATGAGGGGGAGCGCTTGGTTGTAGCGGCAGACCCACGATGGAGGAGCGCTTGGTTGTAGCAGCATGAGGGAGTGCTTGGTTGTAGCGGCAGACCCACATCGGAGGAGCGCTTGGTTGTAGCGGTTGACCCGTGGTACTCAACAGAAGGAGTACCTCTAGAGGCTATGAGGGGGAGCGCTTGGTTGTAGCGGCAGACCCATGGTGGGAAGCTCTTGGTTGTAGCAGCAGGCCCACAATACTCGATAGGTGGATTACTACAATAGTCCAAGGTTAGAGGGAAGCGCTTGGTTGTAGCGGCATAACCACTATACTTGATGGAGAAGGAGTTTCCCAATAGCTATGGTTTCAACTTCATGATCGATCCTGTGTGGGTCATTGCGGGGGGTAGTACCTACCGATCCTTTGTGGGTCTGACGGCTTAGATGAATCAGTGGCTACATCTGATCATCTCTATCGTCATTCAAGAAGTATTCATGTGTGAGATGAATCCTGTTTACTTTCCTTTGTGGATTGTGTTGTGCTATCCTGTGTGGATTTATGTTTTGGTTTCCTGTGTGGACTGGGTTGTACTTGAGCTCGGATGTTGGAGCCGAGCGAGAATTGATGACTTAGGTATATGTATGGGAATATACCTAAGCAGTGTCGGATGTTACTTCGTGATTGTATCTTTCCTTTGTGGATTATCCTTTGTGGATTTTGGGAGGCCTTCGGGGGTCTCGAGGTCGCTACTGAGTAGCTTATACTCACCCCCACACGGGATATGCCCGCACTACATTGTGTTGGTTACAGACGACGGACAACGCTGATCGTGGTTGAGGCTTGCGGAACAGGACGGTACCTGGAGGTGGACCATTGGGCGAGACATACTCGGAGTGGTCGGCTGGACCCGAGGAGCAGTGAAAGCTTTCTGTACCCACCCTTCAGGTGGGATTTCCAGTGGACAGCTCGACGTTACGGCTTTACTTTTCAGTTGCTATTTTTCCCTTTCCAGTTGTACTTTACTTTCAGCTTGGGTTTGTATACTGGCCCACTTACTTTTCCGCACTTACTGTTGTACCAGTTTTTACTTAGTGTTTACTTCTTCTGCTTTCTTGCTCTGTGGTTTTTGGTTACTTTACAAAGGAAATGCCTTCCCTTTTACCGGGATTTACGCCTTGGTGCTAGTCGCCATCCCCTGGCCTATGGAAGGCGGGCTTGGGGTAGTCACGGCACGGGCCCCGAGGACGGGTCGTGACAAAGGATTTTTTTTCATAGAGGCTTATGTTACGATGTAAAGGTAGTGTCTACAATGCGGAGAGATTATCTGTGGTGTAGATCCTTAGAGGTGTAATTTTGATGGTTCTGTTATTTTCAGCATAGATGTATTGTGGTTAATAATTTATAGTATAGAGTCTATGAGGAGGGGTTTTTATGGTTCTATTGATTTTGGGGTATCTTCACTATGGAGATGGATTATGGAATAGCCTTGTTCTTGGTGATTGAATTATGCAGTGTGGTGGTTTTTCTTATGTCATGGTTCCTCTTCTTGTTTATCAAATCTATGGCATAGACCTAATGATGTTTATTAAATGCGGTTCTAAATATCCCCAAAATGTCATTATACTTTATTTTATTCCATATTTACATCCTGTGTTGGTACCTCTGCACCACAGTGAAGGTTGTTATGTCGTGGTCTTCTAATTGATAAATTGACTATAAATTCACAAACCCCTTTGAACCCCATATTTCTACAGTCTTATCTCTTAAATCTTGTGATAATCAGAGGAGATTTTGGGAGTCCTTTCACCCTCTCCTTGGGGGATTTGATCCATGACAAATAGATATTTAGTATTGGCAATACTAAGGTGATTATCTTTATTTTATTCCTAATTTTATTTTATTCTTAATTTTAGTGGTGGGTTTTATTTGGGAGATGGGTGGTTTGGGTGATGTGGTGGATATAGATTTATAGGAGGTGTTGTGTTATAGGTTTCATACCCCTCATTAGTTTGATATTGTTCATGAGGACATATGTTCTTCCATCCATCACTATACAAGGATTTGGAAAGCTTTGTTAATGTAGGGGACCCTCATTCTCTCCATCTTTATGTGCATGTGTTGTGATTACATGCTTTTGACATCCTTTGGGTGTATGGTGTGGGTCATCATAAGAATATAATTAATTGGATTAATTTTAAATTTAATGGGAATGGGGATAAATCACACGTGTTTACTTCTTTTTATAATACTTCTAATGGATTTACACATGCTTGTAACCTTGCTGAAAATCATGGCTATTGGGAGCCTTGTTTGTGTTGTAGTTGATTTGATCATGAAAAATTTATTGATTTAATTATTTTATATCAAACTAGAAAATTTATAATCACTTATATATATATAATGAACTGAATTCCCATGAAAAATTGAAATTGTGTGATAATACCCCTAATAAAGATGAAGTGATGTTGTGTTATAGCGCTTGAACATGATTTTTTAGTAAAATGTGGAATCTAAAATGTGATATTATATTTTGATGTGTTTTTTTGTGATTTTTTGGTGGTTATGTGAACCCTGTTGAGTGTTGTGTGGTGATGGAGGTGACCGTCTTTGTGGTGGAAGGTGTTGGGAAGTAGAGTGATAATTGGTTGACATGCGATGTGATGTGGGCTGATGTACAATAGTTACGATGTGTGGTTACAATGAGATGGTTGAGTTTTGGTTATGGGTTAGATTATGTTGTGTTGTGGTGATGGTTGTTGATGGATGTACGAGATGTTATGTGGTGTGGTTGTATTAGTTTTCCAATTATCCATGTAATGAATTGAAATGCAGAAACTGAAATGATATGGGTTGGTAATAAATACGAATGGGATGGAATTAAATATAATAAAGGGATGAAATTTCTGTATTCTAATTGGAATAAATGAAATTAATGTTAAATTAACGAGTTATGTCAATGCAATTGAAATGGATTAAGAAATTAGGATGAGTGGAAACTCATTAATTTTGGAAATAGTGGAACCTATAATAAAAAGTGGAAATTGTGTGCTTATGTGTGGTGTTTGTCCGGTACGGTGAGTTTAGTGGTGGAAGTGATTGTGAAAAATGTAGTGTGGTGTAGTGGTAGTGATGTGGAGTATGTGAGTGCAGTTGATATTGACCCATATGTTGGGTATTTTGTGCTATATATATATATATTATTTTATGTTATTTCTATATGAACCCCACCCAAATTGGATAATCTTACCAATGCCCAAATATTTTGGGTTTCATGTGCTTTCCCCAACATCTAGGATGATGGTGAATCAGATGGTTGGCTGCCCCCTCTTCCCCGCACTTCCTTCAGTAGTAGGGATTCTGATATGGATTGGTGTTGGAGATTTCCCAATGATGATAGGGTTTGGTGTTGGATATCACCCAGTGATATGGATTAGTGTTGGAGATCACCTAGTGATGACATAGGTTTGTGTTTTATATCATTTAGTGATGACGGGGATGTGATATGTGGTTGAGGTTATGCGTGGTATGAGGAGGGAATGAGGATGATGTATAATATGGCCTTTATTTATTACTTTTTTGAAACATATTTAATTTTAATTAATTATATTTTTATATCAAAATAAATTTTTTATTGAATAAATTACAATTATAGTTAATTTTTTTAATTATTGAAACTTTAAATTTAATGTTAAAATATTAATTTCATTCATTATTATAGTTATTTTAAAGATAAATAAATAATTTAGTATAAACCATAATTTTTTATTCATGATTTTTTAAATTATATTTTTTTCATTATTTTATTTATTTTAATTCATTTATTCATTTTTTATGTTTTTTAAAATAATATCTTAAATTTTGACTCTAATTAATTTATTCAATTATTTCAATTGAACTTGTATTTTAGAATAATATTTTTTAATTTTGTTTGAAATCTAAATAACTTAATTTATTGATTATTTCTTTTAATTGTAAATAATTAATTTATCATTGTTTAATTTTAATTTTATTTCTCTTTTTTTATTGTTTTTTGAAATTAATTTGTTTATTTATTTTTAGGATCTGTTACTGGTCTCTATATCTACAATCCACATCCATTGCTCCATTTCTACCACTCCAATATAGTACTGCTAGTTTAATCATTCTACTGCCAACCCACATGCTACCACCACTACATAATCCCACTCATCCACAACAACTCATCTATTTCTAATTAACTAATTTACTACAAGATGACGATACCTTCCACATCCACCACCATCATCTAGAACCACCCTCCTCATACTTATCCCCCCATCCATGGTACAATCCTCCATAGATCCACTACTACACCCTTCTTCTTGCTACCACCAATCCCCGACAAAAACAACAAAAATAACCCCAACCTATATTGGAAAGAACAAGGCGTCATTAAACATAACACTATCCAAAATTACCAAACAAAACCCAAAAAATGTTTCCAAAATAAATATGGGAATGAATATTCAAATTTGCAAGGGGAAATTAAAGGTATGTTGCGGTAGGTTCTATGTGAAATTGGTTCATTTAAAATGGATAAAAACACTTGGATTCATAGTTTAAAACTTAAAATATGTCAGATGGATAAATATTTAAGAGGAAGAGATAAAGGAAAACTACCTAGTACAATTGAGTCAAATCCAAGAGAAAATATGATGGCAATAATAACTAGGTATGGTTTAAAATTTCATCGGCCAGTTAGGGAATAGTCTTAGGATGAATACATTGACGTTTGTTCTAAAAATGGAAATAAAAATTTGGAAAATATTGAATATTAAAATTTGGATAGATTTAAAGAATCTGAGAAAAATGATAACCCATTACACTAGAAAACCAAAGAAAAAAGGAAACTGAAGTGGGATTCAGTCATGTAGGGAAAGAAGAAATTAAGGTTTGGGGATGAGGAGATAAATCCACATGTTTTGAAGAATTATCCCCTACCATATCTTTTCCATAAAGGCTAAAAAATAAAAATGACCTGATTACCTCAAATTCCTTCAAATTTTTAGGATATTCAATGTTAAAATTCCATTTGTGGAAGATTTGAAAAAAAAAATCCATTCTTATCTGAAATTTCATAAATGGTTCTTGGTGAACAAAAGGGATTGGGGTGAGAGATCAAGAATAAATTTTAATGACAAGTGTAGTACCATATCTGAAAGAACATTCTGCCCAAACTGAAAAACCATTGGATTTTTTTGATTTATCATAGAATCGGGAGATTAAGGAGAATAGATGTTTGTGTGATCTAGGAGCTATCATTAATCTTATGCCCTAATCCCTATTCAAAAAGTTAGGCCTTAGGGATCTAAACCCAACTTCAATGTCACTATAGCTAGCTAAAAGGTCACTTTCTTACCCTTATGGGAGGGTATATGACCTATTAGTTGATGTAGTAAAAAATTATTTTCACAAAAACTTCCTTATTTTTTACATGGAGTGTGATAACATAGTTACAACCATTTTATCCAAGATATTCTCATCCATAGTTGGGGATGTTATTGATGTCTCAAGGGGTAAGATTACCCTTCAAGATGATGTGGACCAAGAGGAATTTTAAGTTTATAAAGAGTATTCACTTTAAATATGCTTTAATTTTATTTATGTTGTAGATTAGGTTTATAAAGATGAGTCTAGAGAAGAAAACCATCACCCCTTTGATGATTTAATCACTAAATCTTTCAATGAAAATTTTGAAGAATTTTTTTTCGAATATTAGTCCACACTTCAGCTAAAAAGGATAGGGATATTTGATAATAAAATTAAGAAATACATTGCTCAAGACCATGAAGTGGTAAATCCTAAACCAAGTTATCTCTTTTATAATTTTTCTCATTCTATTCAAAGTTTAAAGCCCCCCATTCACCCAATCCTGAATTTTCTTTCTATTCCTACCAAACTGAGGAAATAATGTCTTCTCACAGTTCTTCTTCCATTGTTAATGGAATTTATAAGGATAAGGATGAGTCTGTAGTTATTTCTGTTCATTTTGGAGTTAAATGTGAGTTTTCTAAATATTTTAATAGTAATTTAGATTAGTTTCTTAACATCTTACTAGATTCGAACAATAGGCGTGTCTCTTCTACTTTGTATCACTTGGATGATGAGAATTTTTTCCACGACTCTAAAAGGTTTTTAGAAGAGCATGGGGACTCTTCCTCTACCTCTCCCAAGGAGTAAGTTTGTAAGAGTCATTACGTACCTGACAACTATTTACGTGTTATCACTACTACTTCTTATTATTAACATGTAAATGTAACAAGTGTGGGGGAGAATGAGGGTGAGAAATTAAAAAATAATTCTGGTTATCCTAATGTCAGTGGTAAATTGTTTTATCCATTTCTTGATTTTTTGAATGATAATATGTATTTTCAAACTTTTTATGGGAGGAGGCTTAGTCCTTGAGTCTTGGAGTTTCTAAGTGGAATTATTTAATATGCTGAGTTTCTTGAAGTCTTCTATGAACTTGTTTATTTTTTTTAAATAAAATACCCAAGCCTTAATTAATGATGAATCTTACCCACTAAATTCCCATGGTTAAAACAAATAAGGGGATAAAGTTTGGATGAAGATTTTAAAAATTTCACTACTTGTGAGGAAACCCATGATTTTATTATTTTTATATTTTATTTTTTTAAATAAATGTTTCTTGCTCAGTTGTGTGTCTCCTTGAATTGATGAACCATAGTTTATGGAGTTTCAATGACATATAGTTACTCATGTTTGATTTTATTCTTATTTTTATGTGTCTGTGAAAGGTTACCATGAGGTGAAGATAATTTGCGGTTGTTGGAGTAACTATGATAAGTGGAAGCTATTAGTTGTGAGAAATTTTTACCAGTGGTAGAAATATTTTGAACTTCAAATTCACAAGGAGGTATCAATTAAATAAAAAAGGATAAAACTTTCCTAAACTTTGAATCCATTTACATCTATATTTTGAAAACTTCTTGAGATCTTTTCATCTTATAGGAACTTAAATTGGAAAATAGAGAACTGTTTCATTGGATAGAGGTTACACATTTTCTCTAAACCAAAGACATAATCTTCTACATGTTTAGCGATTATTTTTTTCAATTATTTCTAAACTGATATATTTTTGCTTCTGGTTGGTTTAAATTATTAGAATAATTAATTTTTTAACTTCTTGATGATCACTATCATAGCCTAAGCTATTTTTTTAAATTCATTCTTGAACTCATTTGTAACATGAAACATTTAGAAATTCTTTATCCATGCTAAATTTATTAATTAGTGGCTTACAGGGACCTTTTTATATGTTTTTGTTTGGTATTAATGTTAAGTATAATGGGTATTTTTTAGGAGCTTCCCCATCACCCCTTAAAACAAATTCTTTTTTATGATTATAATAAAATTTGTTTAAATAAAACTATTTAATTGTGTCTCCCATGTTTAGATTCAAAAATGGGGAAATTTTTGAGTTTTAAGTGTGGGTGAGGGGTCTTAATTGTGATAAAATTTCCTTAATTTAAACCCATAAAAAAACTAAAACATTTTCAAATTTCCTCCCTTTCAGGCATAAATTTTGGTTATTTGTGAATACAATCATTGTAAATAAAAAAATAAAAAATGAAAATAAACGAATCCTGCCTAGGAGACAATTTCATTCTATATTAAGTGGTTTTACTATATCTTAAATTGATAGAATTTTATCATTTATGAGTGTTTGTGTTCACTTTTCTCCTTTAAATTTGGTTTTGTAACTAAGTAATGGATTGTGATGGGAGATATTTTTGTGGAATTGAGATTATAATTTTAGGAAATTTGAAATTTGAAATTGAACGCGAGTGAAACATTTTTTGAACAAACACCTCACTAAGACTACTCAAAAGAGTGTAATATGAGTCCTTTGAATCTGGAGTAAAATGGGAATTTGGGATCCCATGGTGAGTCTATGATATTAGGGTACTATGTGTATTTTTTGAATAAATAAAATTTCAAGAGAAATAAGTGCTTTACAGAGTGATATACACAAACTCATGGATGGGAAAAAATTTAAATAAAGGGCCTTATAAAAATGAGTTCATTGAGGTGAGGGGAATTTTAAACCCAAATAAAGAAGAGAACAATTGATTTATATGAAAATAATTTGAGTTGTATCAATGAAATGAAAAATTGATATTTGTTTTTTAGATCCTATGAGAGAGTGATAATTGAATGAGCCTATTGTTAAAGTTTTTAATTCCATTTCTATCTAATTTGTTTCACTCCTAAAAATGGAACACAAATTTGTAATGGAAATGAGGTAGTGAATGAATTTCATATAGGATGCATGATAATTTGAACAATGAAGTTATTTTTGATCTCCTTTGATTTATATGTAATTTATAACCTAGGCGAGATGATCAGTTGTCTTTTAAGAGTATTTTTAAACAAATAAAATGTATTGAATTTTTTGAGAGTTAAATTGATTAAGTGTGAGTGAATTTTTTGTGGCCTTTATTCATTATTTTTTCCACATCTTTAATTTTAATTAATTGCATTTTTAATATAAAAACAATGTTTTTTAATTAATAAATTATAATTTCAATTAGTTTGTTGTTTAATTAATAAAACTATGAATTTAATGTTAAAATATTAAATTAATTGGTTATTTTACTTTTCTAGTTAATTTAAATTTAAATAAATAATTTATAATAAACCTTCATTTTTTATTCATGATTGTTTAATTTATAGATTATCATTATTTTATTTATTTTAATCCATTTATTCATATTTATGATTTTTAAAATAATATTTTTAATTTTGACTCTCATTCATTTATAATTTATTTAAAATGAAATTATATTTTAAAATAACATTTTTTGAATTTCTTTTGAGTTCTAAATAAATTAGTTTATTGATTATTTCTTCTCATTGTAAATAATTAATTTATCATTGTTTAATTTTTTTTATTGTAATTTGAAATTAATTTTTCAATTAATTTTTTAAATTTTCTACCGATCTCTACATCTACCATTCATATCCACTGCTCCCTTATTACCACTCCACTATAGTACCACTAGTTTTTTCATTCTACTGCCAACCCATATGCTACCACCAGTACATACTGACACTCATCTACCGCCACTTAAACGATCTACCACCAGATGATTCTATCACCCACATCCACCTCCACCATCTACTACCACCCTTCTTCTACTACTCCCCTATGGTATAATCCTCTATGGATACACTACCACACCCATATTCTTACAACCAATAACCCCTGGATGCTTCTATCACCACATTATTTGGACTACTACAACCAGATCTCTTCCACCGCTACTGTGGATTGAAGAAGCTTCTATGTGAAGCCAACTTACTACATCTACGTCACAGATGAAGAACCAAAGTTGGCCACTATTGAAGATTGACCACTATGTATTAAGAGTTGATCCTATTGATTAATACCTAAAATAAAATGAAACTAGACACCTAAGCACGTGATGCTATATTGAATTGAAGGAATACCATAGCCGCACCACAGTTCTGAGGAGACCACCAAACTAGTAGAGAAGAAAAACCCTCACCGCTAGATCTCTGTCGTTGCTCGAAGAGAATGGTACTACCACGTTCCATCCTAGTTCAGATCAAGTTCCTAAAGTTCCAACTACCACCAAATGAAGATAATACTATCGATTTCCACCCATACGTGTCACTAGATGAAGAAATTACATCACCTGAGCTCACAATCCATAGTGGATGAAGAATTACAGAAATGAGTAAACCCTAACCACCCAAGATGATGACCACCAATCCTATTTGTTGAAAAATCCACACTCACCCCCTCTGTTGAAATCCCAACAAGCCCATCAATTCTCTCAACTCAAATAAATAAAAAGAAAAAAAAGGAAAAAAAATAACTAAATAAATATATTGATATTTTTTTTAAAAATAAGACCCACCATAGTGACAATGATATAGCCTCTATTTTAGGTTTGAATTTGAAGTCCAGTCCATGACATGATTTCAGAGACTTGGGAGAACCTTTTATTCAAAATCACCCCATAAGGGATGCAAGGGAACCCACATAAATGTTTGGGAACAAGGAGAATATAATGAAAGTTTCTATGTCTAAATCACAACAAGATGCATGTGGGTTTGTGCATTTAGTTTTCTCAATTTTTATCAATTTACATAAGAGGATTATGTATAGGAAATTTTTCCATGTAGAGGATATATAAGCTCACTGTGATGCTAATTTTGGTGATGTTGGTTATGACACAAAATTTTGAGTGAAACTTGATTATATAATAGAGAATTATAAAGGATCATGGGTATTGATCGAGCATCAAGAGGAAATGGGGTATCGAGTATTCCCCAATCCTCATCCATTATTGACTAGATTCCATTATATTACACTAGAGCATAGAGATAGGAGGACGATAATTGATTTGGAAGCATAACCAGATCCAGAGTTGGAGCTTAAGTAAGGAAGTGATGTAGCCAGAGATGTTTCTATTTATCTGTCTTCTTACTTTTTGGGATTCTATTTGCGCTACCATGAGTAATTAATTTCCTTAGGGGATTTAGATTGAAATGAGTTGAGATTAATTTATCCATATTTCTATTATTAAAAAAATGTTTAGGGATATTTTAAGTTTGGTGTTATCTTTCTTTCAATTATGAGCATCATTTTTATACTAATCAACAGACCGACAGGTAACAATAGTGGCCACATCACATTTGAATTTTAAAAAAACTATTGAAAATGGAAAGGGTTAATATTATATTCTCCATAATGAAAAAATTAATCCTTAAATCTTGATTGATAAATCAAGGTTATTGAAAGTTCATTGAGATGTGTAAGTTCAATGAAGCAATAACTTAGTGAATATTGACTTTTCTCAATGCATTGAATAATTTTATCAATTTGGGTAGGATTGGAGAATATTTTTTTATCAGTGAAAAAAAGTTTTAAGACCCTAATTTCCTGAAATTATCTTTTCTTAATCTCTCTTTCATCATTTACTATTTTACACACCTCTTTTATGTTTCTCACTTTACACTTATACATCAATTCATCACTAATATTTTTATATGCTTTCAGCTTGTTTTTGTTTGTTTTTAATTTGTTTTTATTACTCATGCACAATTAATCCTTCCACGAGGAATTGATATCTTTCTCAAAACTGAAATAGTAGTTATTAAGTTTTAAATAATATAATTGAATGAGTCTCAATGAAACTCATGCTAATGTCCTTCACATCCATGAAACCCTATTTCCCTAGATATAAGACATGGATATATGTATGAGGTTGTGATATGATGATGACTGATGCTAGAAATATATGATAGAACCTGTGGGAGGTTGGGATAGGTAGGGATGCATCTTGACCCATATCATATATGGATAGATATGTTATGAGATGTTCTTGAGAGGAATGGGAGAAAAATATGTTTGACATTGGCGTGTGAGAGAGGGAAGTCAAAGGGGAAGCGTTTGTGGGGAACCTTGATTTATATTCTTTGATACTATTCTATTATATTGGATGATTATTTGATGAGCCTACCATGGTGAGGTTGGGTTTGGTTAGTTGACCTATTTAGGTTCTTCCTAGTTCTTTTTTTATTCATTGGTGTATTAGTATTCTCTTTACACATGTTCACCCGAGAACTTGGGTATGATCCTTTTGAGTATATATGTTATTCTCACCCCACATATATATAAAAAAATTTCAGGTTTCTAGGGGGATCTCAGAGACTAATATAGACATTACTAGCTCAGATATTAGAGCTGATGCTAGGTCACCATTGTATGACTTTTCTTTTGGTATTTATTTGGATACATTTATATGTATTTATTAACATTGTCCATGGAATTTGGGGTAATTTTGGTTTACTTTTATATTATTTGATGTTTTTTTTTAAATTTTATTTATCCAATCTTCTGATCCTTATTATTATTGTAGGTAATTCCTTTTATATGTGATATTTTTATACCCTCAATGTCAGTCACCACCCAAGTCTTACTAGAGGTGGGACTCAGATGTCATCATATCTCTTCCTTTATTACTGACCCAGAAGGGGTACCTTCAAAGGGAGGGGTTGTAACAGAGTGGTATCAAAGGTTTTGTTGAGAGATATGATGAGTTTAGAACTATCAGGATTACATGGATTGGTAGGGTAATGGTGCTAGTTGATATTGATATGTTACATTGGTCATGGATATTGTCTAGGAAACAGGATTTTAGGTCTCCCTCATGATTTAATGTGAGCACCTTGAGTCTATCGATCGACTAAGTGAGGTTGTTCCTATTGTAGGGTAGAGACCTAGGATAGATATATGCATCTTAATTTTTTATATTTGTGTCTGAATTTGGAGTGAATTTGGGAATTAAATGAAAAAAAATAATGAAAATTGATAAAATTCCATAATACTGAGCTTAAGGACTCTTCTTATTTATTAGGAATGGATCCTAGTTGTATTCCATGTGGATATTAGGTATTAGAGGTTTAACAAGATGATTTAGTTGATTGTATAAGGATCAACCCGATAGAGGAGGATAAGGTTTGGAAGTGGTCCTTGCATTCCATTCAGCTATAGATATTGGGGAGGTATGAGGGGGTTGTTTCTGATCTAAAGATGAAGTGTTGTTTTGAGGTTCTTGAGATCACTTTTAGTTTGATTCAAGATAGGGATGAGTGTTGGGTGTTGTTGGTGGTTATCCATATTCAAGGTGTTTAGCGTAAGTAGTGGATTTCGAATCTTGGGGAATGGTATAAGGTAGATGTTTTATGGTATGAATTCAAAAAGGATTTTCTTCCGTAGTTATTTTCATCGATTATGAAGGTGAAAAAGTGACAAGATATGATTTATATCTAGCAGAGAATCTTAAGAATATGGGAACTTGGTATCAACTTCAAGGATATACTATATTTTTACACTAATGTATTTCTAGATGAGGAGTCTCGAGATATACATCTAGAGGTGGAATTTCACCTAGATATCTGGTATGAAGTCATGAAATTTACACTTCCTATGTTTTTAGAGGTGCATAAAAGGTAGTGGTTATTGATCATATTGTTTCTCTAGGGGTGATCCATGATAGGGTGTCTAGTTGTGTATCTTAAGGAGTAGGTCTCCAATTAGTGGATCAAATATTTCTAGATAGTCAGTGTTTCAACTGGAGGGTAGATTACGTTAAAATATCTTTTCATATCATTCTAAAGAAGTTGGCTCCGAATAACCTTCTAAGGTATTATCATTTTCATACTATGAATTTTGGGACCATGTTCATGAATAGTTTTAGTGTCTATAGCTCATAGAGGATAGTATCAATTGGGCGGTCATGCCCCTTTTCAATAGCAACAATAATTTCCTCCGAGGTACCAACTATAGGGACTGCCAATGTTTGTTCAGAAGTTGAGGATAGGTGGAGTTAGTAGAGGGTAGCTTCATTATGGTCCCTTTCCTCAGGGACCTGGGATAGAGAATGGTTGTAGAGGTTTTTAATAGAGAGGAAAAGGATATTATTTTAGATAGGTGTATTCAATGGAGGTGACAACTCCAAAAAGTCTAGAGGTTGTATGAGGCACAATCAGTTTATCATCTACACTTTTTTGTTCCTTATTTGATCTGGGAGCCTCAAACTACATCTTTCTCCTTATTTAGTCTATTCTTTGGGATTTAATATGGAGATAATTCATGTTCCCCAGAAATGATCCATGCCATTTTGAGGTTATACTTATTTTTTTTGATGTGTGATGGGTATGTTAATTAGTGATAGGGTGGAACAAGTCAGTGGGGGATATATTCTTACTAAAGATAAATACATAAAATTTTATCCCTGGAATGGATTGGTTATATTACTTGCATACATTCATTAATTATTTCTATAGGATAGTTTTTTTATGTATAGACCCAATGAGTGACATTCATTAGAGAGAATAGTTATTATATGGGTTGGAGAAAAGTGAAGTCTTTTTTATATCATGTGGACAAGATATCAGTGGAAGTTCATATAGGGGATGTTCTGATGCTTGTAGAGTAGTTATTTAATGTCTTCTCATATGTGGTTGTGACCCTACCCCCTTTATGAAATATTAAGTTTGGGATAGAGTGGTAATTGAGATCGTGTACAATTTCCATGTCCTCCTATCAAATGGTTCCTATATAGATGCATGGGTTTAGGATACATATTAATAATATGATGCAAAGGGTTTTAATCCAATACAATATGTCTTCCTTGGGTTCTCCAATTTTGTTTTCGATGAATGTGGATGGTAGGATAATAGTTTTTTTGGACTAATAAATGTTTAATCAAGTGATGATTAAGAATTATTACCCTCTCCCAAGGATTTATGATATATTTCACTAGCTAAAGGGATCTGTTTTGTTTTCAAAGATTGACTTGTGATCTAGATTTCACCAAATGTTGGAAAACGATGAGGAAATTCTGAAGACTACCTTCAGGTGCATGTATGAGTACTAAAAGTTTGTGTCCATTCTATTCAATGTCACGAATGAACCATCTATTTTTATGGGTCTCATGAACTCCATATTCTATGAGTTCTTGGACCAGTTCATAGTTGTGTTCATCAGAACCATCTTGATCGACTCAAAGTTATAAGAGGAGAATGACGATCATCTCAAGGTTGTCTTAGAGTTCCTTTGACACCAACAAATATATGGAAATATTTTAACCTGAGAGTTATGGATGTAAGAGGTGTATTTACTTGGATATTTGGTGTATTATTAGGGTGTGGTAATGGACCCATAAAAGATAAATATGGCTGTTTATTAGGAGGAACCCAAGAATGTGTCAGAGGTTCATAGTTTCCTTTTTCTTGTAGGATATTACCATACATTTGTGTCTAACATTTCCCAGATTCTAGAACACTAAAAACTTTTAACAAGAATAATTGGGCCTTCATTTAGACTAAAATGTTCTCGATGGTATTCAGACACCTAAAGGTAATGTTAATAAGTTCCTAAGTGCTTCATTTTCCTTATGAGGTTATGATGTTTGAGGTTTTATATGACACGTACAATCTAAGATTAGGATACAGATTGATGTATTAGATGGTGGTGATCTCCTATAGATCTACACAGTTACATCCCCATGAGCATAACTATTCCACTCATGATGTGGAGTTAGTGGCAGTTTTATTTTCACTAAAATAGTGATGAAGTTACCTGAATGATAAAAAAATTGTGGTTTTTATGGATGACAAGAGATTAAAATATGTTTTCTTTTAGTGGGATATGAATTTATTCCAGTATAGATGGATGTATTTTCACTAGGATTTCATTTTTGAGATCTATCACACCCCAATAAATGGGAATGTAGTTTCCAATGCATTGCGTTATAAGTCCCAAGGAGATGTAGTTTCAGAGTCAGAGGATATTTTTAAAGGGATGGAGTAGAATGTAGAGATGCATCCTGATGTGGGGGAAAGTAGTGAATAAGTTTGTATTTATAAGTTGACCATGGAATAATCCTTAATGTAGTAGGAAAAGGAGTATCAATGGGGATACTCAGATGTAGTGGTGATATGTGACTATGTTGTCCATGGTGATGCTCTAGAGAGATGTTTAGAATTAGATGTTGTTTTGAGGGAGTCTGTTTTTTCCATCATCGATGTATAAGGAAGTTCTTTGTAAGTTTAAAAACTTATCCTAAATAGTAAATCCTAGTATTTATAAGATTTATTGTGTCTTGGAGAGGTATCTTCAGTGGTCTAGGATAATGTAGTTAGTGGTGAAGTTTATATCATGGTGCTTATTTTTCCTACAGGTGAAGGCTAAGAACTGTGTTCTTAGAGGGTTGTTATAGCCTTTGAATGTTCTTGAGTGGAAGTGGGAGGAAATTTAAATCGATTTTACCACTAGGATACCCCAAGCACATGGAGTATGTGATTTAGTTTAGGTAAAAGCAGACCGAATGCTGAAGTCAACTCATTTTATGGTGATACTTGAATCAAGTTTCTTGGAAGTTTTGACAAGGTGATATGTGGATGATGCGGTTAGGATTCATGAGGTAACAAGGAAAATAATCTATGATTGGGATCCTCATTTTATCTCACAGATATATAGGGGATTGCAATATGCCTTTGGATCCCAGTTTTTCATTAGCACTAATTTTTATCCTCAGATGAATGGTAATACATAGAGGAACATCAATACATTAAAGGATATGTTACAATAATGTGTTTTTGATTTTGGTGGATGGTGGTTAAAGTATCTAGCACTATTTGAGTTTTCCTATAACAACATGAATCACTCCTCTATCAGCATAGCCCCATTTGAGGCATTGTATGGGAATCCGTGTCGTTATCATTTTTACTGGATAGAGGTTGGGGATTCAATGTTTCTTGGTCCTAATACAGTGAAAAGTATGACATAGAATATCCATATGCTCTAAGAGTTGATTAATTTAGAACATGACCATAAAAATACCTTTTATGATCATAGGTAGAGGCTCCTAGAGTTTTAGGTTGGAGACATTGTTCCCTTGAGAGTATCTCCTCATTGGGGGCAGTAGATATTTGGTTGGGGGAGTAAGCTTTTTCCATAGTTCATCAGGCCTTTCGAGTTATTGGATCATGTTAGTGAGGTGGAATATCATTTGGAGATTCCACCATAGATGGAAAGGATCCATTATTTCTTTCATGTATCCTAGATTTATTGGTATCTTCAAGATGACTCCCACATCATTGATCAGGGAGTGTTGGATATCTACGATGGCTTGAAATTTGTGGAGAGACCATTGGATATCTAATATAATTGAGAGAAGGTGTTGTGTGGATGAAAAATCCTCTTGGTTCATTTGTTGAGGAAGCATGGTGTCTTGGAAGAATGTACCTAGGAGTTTGATATGTAGATGTATTCCCAGTACACTGAGTAGTTTTAAGTTTTACATTTTTTTCTTTGATGATGTAACTCCTCAACGTTTTTGGTTTTTGATATGTTCCCTTTTCCCTTATTAATGGTGTGTGTTATGGATTCAAACATGTAAAGATAGGAGAAATCCATTTCCAGTCAAGACATGTTATATTTATGACATATTTTAAAACCATAAGGGCTTGTCAATGTCACCCAAATCAGACAATATCTTGATATGGAGGGTGGGTTTCATTAATTTGTGTGCTTGGGGAAGTGTCGTGTGATGATTTTGGTGTTTTTTTTGGCTTGAGCTATGTAGAGCATGGAATAGTGGCGTGGATGGTTGTGTGGAAGATAGGTGGCTTGTGGATAGTGTGGGATGGTGGTAGTGTTTTAGTTATAATGATATTCCTGAGAGGTATCTCATGGAGTAGTTGTTCGAAACCATTCCTTTTCCCTTTCACAGGGTTGGATTTGATTCTTGAGGATGATAATTATTTAAGGGGTATATAATTTAACAGTATAAACTTTTTTACCCATTACTTTATTAGATTCTAGGTTATGGAGGTGTTCATGAGAATTTTTGAGGGAGTTGAGGAGTGTGCAGTGGAGTTTTAATTTACATTTCAACTATGGAAGGATTTTGTAGTGTGGAGACTTATGCAGTTCTATAAAGGCAGTGTCCGTGGAATGAAGAGATCGGTTGTAGCATAGAGCCTTAGAGGTTTGATTTTTATGGTTATTCTATTTTTAGCATAGTTGTATCATGGGTACTAGAAAGTAGTTTATATTCATGGAGGATGGATTCTTATAGTTCTACGGATTTTGGGGTAGATACATTATGGATCTAGATTGTAGAATATCCTCCTTCTTGGCAATTAAATTCAGCTACATGGTAGTTTCACTTGTACTATAGTCCTTTTCCTAGTTTAACAGATCTATAGCGTGGACCTTTCCATTTTTCTTGGACATAGTTTTGACCAAATCCACTTTGGAATGGTCCCTTAATTTATTCCATAGTTCTATAATTTTCAGCACATTTTCTCCGTAGTGAAGGATATTTCACCATGGTATTTTAATTTTTATATTGCCTATAAATTACTAAACCCATTCAAACCCTACATTCCTCCAATTTTTTCTCTCGACTCATGGGATAATCCTAGGTTATTTTGGAAGGCCTTTCACCTTCCCTATATTGGATTTGATCCTTGGATTCCATAGATTGAGTGTTGGAAATCCTAAGGTGATCCTCTTCACTCCCTTATTAGTTTTTCCCAAGTTATTCATTCCAGAGGAGGTTATTCTATGAGATATGGGTGGTTTATGTGTTGTGGTAGATGTATATTTATAGGGGTGTTTTTTTATTTGTTTTTTATCCCTCCTTAGTGTGATCTTGGTCTTGAGGATGTTTGTTCTTCATTCCATCCTTGCACAATGTTTTGGAAAGATTTTTTGAGGTAGTGGATCCTAGTTCTCTCCCTATTTACATGTATGTGTGGGGATTTCATGATTTTTTATTACTTTGGGAAGATATTATGGGTCCTCATAAGAAGATAATTAATTGGATTAATTTGAAATTTAATGGTAATGAGGATAAATCACATGTTTTTTACTTTTTATGATATTGTTGATGGATTTATACATGTTTATTGCCTTACTAAAAATCTTTTCTATTAGGAGCCTTGCTTGTGTTATAGTTGATATGAACGTTAAACGTTTATTGTGTTTATTGTTTGATCTTAACCTAGATAAATGGATAATCACTTATATATAGATAATGAACTATATGCCCATGTAAAATTGGAATTGTATAATAATAACCATTCTATGGAAGAAGTGATGTTGTGTAAAATCCCTTGAACATGAATTTGTAGAAAAATGTAAAAGATTAGATGTGCGATTTTGTGCTGATGTGCTTATTGTGAGTCTATAGTGGTTATGTGAAATCTATTGAGGATTGCGTGGTGATGGTGGTGACCATCTTGGGTGTTGATTTTTTTTGGGAAATGGAGTGGTGATTAGTTGACATGGGATGTAATGTGGGTTAATGCACGATTATCATGATGTGTGGTTGTTGCAGTTAGATGGTTGGTTTAAGATGATGGATTGAATTATGTTTTGTTATGAAAATGGTTATTGAGTGATGGATGAGCTGTTATGTTTTATAGTTGTGTTAGTTGATAGGTTATCTATAGGATGAATTAAAATGATGAAACTAAAATGACATGGGTTGGTAATGAGTAAGAATGGGTATGAATTAAATATAAGAAAGGTAAAAGATTGATGTTTGGTAATTGGATGAAATAAAATGAATGATAAATTAATTTTTTGTGTTAACGTGAATGAAATTTCTTAAGAAATGGGAGTTAGTGTAAAATCATTAATTCTAGAAATGGTGGAACCTGGAATTGAAAGTGTATACTGTGTGATTATGCATGGTGGTTGTGTGGTGTAGATAATTTAGTGGTGACAGTGATTGTGATGGATTTCTTGCAGTATGATGGTGTTGATGTTGATTATTATAGTTTAGTTGATGTTATCACATAGTTTGGGTATTGTGTGCTATCTATCTATTTTTATTTTATGTTATTTATATATGAACCCCACCCGAGTTGGATAACCTTACCGACACCCAAATATTTTAGGTTTTAGGTTACCCCCCAATATCCAGGATGATGGTAAATTAGATGGATGGATACCCATCTTCCTCAGTCTTCCTTTACCAGTGGTGATAATGACATAGGTTGGTGTTTGAGATCCCCTAGTGATAATACGATTTGGTATTGGAGATCACCCAGTGATACAAGTCAGTGTTAAAGATAACCCTATAATGACATGTGTTGGAGTTGGAGATCACTAAGTAATGATGGGGATTTTATATTTGAAAGGGATTATGCATGGTAGGGGATGACATGAGGTTTATATAATTCACATTCATCATACCCTAATGCTCTGGATATAATCCATGACTATGTGTATGGGGTTTTTATGTGATGATAACTGATACTAGCACTATATTCTAGACCCCATAGGAGGTTGGGATAGGTAGAGATGCATCCCGACCCACATCAGATATGTTTGATACGTGACAAGATGTTTATAGGAGGAATAGGAGAACAAGATGTTTGACTTTGGGGTGTGAGATCGAAAAATCAGCTGGGGAAGTGGTTTTTGTGTGCCTTGATTTATATTCTTTGATACTATGTTATTATATTGGGTGCATTATTTGGTGAGAATGCTATGGTGTGGTTGGGTTTGGTTGGTTGACCTATTTAAGTTCTTACCAGTTCTATTGTTTATTCATGGGTTCGTTAGTATACTCTTTTCACATGTGAACTTGTGTATGATCCTACTAAGTATACATTTTATGCTCACCCCCATATTTATAAACTATTTTTTATAGTTTATAGGAGGACTTCATAGATTGGGTTGGTTATTACTAGCTCAGATATTATTGCTTCTATTAAGCCACTACTATAGGATTTTTCTTTTGGTAATTATTTAGAGACTTTTATGTGTATTTGCTGACATTGTTCATGCATTGTGGGATGATTTTAGTTTTATTTTATATTATGTTATGGAGTTAATTTGAAGTTTATTTTTTATATCTCATGATCCTTATTGTTTTTGAGGTAAATTTCTTCCATATGTGATATTTTTATACCCTTAGTGCTATTTTCCGACTTGAGTCCTAGTGGAGGTGGGACTCAGTGGTCATTTTCTCTCTTCCTTAATTGCTATCCTAGAAGGGGTACCTTTAGAGGGAGGGGATTGTGACAGTTTTGATATTATAGAAGCTTCAACTGATGGATTCCCCCAACAACTAAATGTGTTCTCGTAATAATGGAAAATAAGAAGAATATGTTGAATTATGTTCATGATAAAAATTCTATTTGTATTCTTTTTCAAAGAGTTAATTTAGGAAATTATATGGAATAAAAAAAATTAGACATTTGGGAAAAACCATACAATATATATAAAGGAAATGCCAAAGTGAAGTGTGAAAAATTTTATATTTATAGAAATAAGTACAATAATATTAAGATACACGATGATGAGACTATTGAAAACTTGTTCACAAAGGAAAATGAAGTTGTGATCATGATAAGTGGGTATGGTGATAAGTTGTAAGACTCTATTTTTGTAGATAATATCTTGAGTATCTTACCAAAAACGTTTGACGTAAAATCATATACTTTATAATATAAAGATACAAGTGGCATACCTATTCATGGATTAAATAGTATTTTGATATATTATAATATGATAAAAGATAATGTTGTCAAAAATAAGGGAAGAAAAAATGAGATTACTTTTAAAGTCTTAAAACCTCAGAAGTCCAAGAATATTATCATTAAAGAAGAAGATACGATAAGTTCAGATTCCGATGAATATATGAATGAGAAGTTTAATTAATTTATGTTTATTATCTGAAGTAAAATTATAAGTGGTAAAGTAAAATGAAATTAAAATCTCCTTTGAAAGTGTTTTAGGTGTGGATCTATTATGAACTTTGTAGAAAATTTTCCAAGATAAAAAACCAAAGAAGATATTGATACAGAATAAGTTAAGTAAAAAAGTTTCTCAAAGAATAAATCCAATGAGTGAAAGGTTTACTCTAATGATAAGGGTAATAAATTATCTAAATTCTAAAGGAGAAACTTCTTTTCTAAATAAAGTGAAGTCAATGGTGGTCAAGATGAAGGTGGGTCTTTTGGTGATGAAGAAAATAAAAAAATTATTATTTCAAAATTTAATGATAAAAATATTTCATCTTATGAAATAAATTATAAAATTGAATAATAAGATACTGATATAGATTTTATGACAAATATAGAATTAAAATAATGTATCTCAAAGATATATAAATTGGATAAAGAGATCATAAATTTTTAAAAGGATAATTAGTCCTCCAATAAAAATAATATGTCATTGTTGAAGAAAAATATAAATTTCTAAATTATATTAATCATTTGAAGAATATGGTTTATGATTATGAAAAATCTTATCATTAATATGGAATAATAGGTGAAGGAAAAAGGATAATAAGTTTGACTATATGTGATATAAATTGGTCTAAGTAGAAGACGATCCGAGAAAGTCCAAATATAACTTTTATAATTCTATTTCATAAGTTAGAGATTATTAAATTATGGGAGAGACTTAATAATATCAATAAAAATAATACTCAAAGGAATGAAATAAGTCTTAAAATTTTGTTGAATATCCAAATAAGAAGAATTAATTCATTTAAGAAAAATGGATAGAAAAATCTCATGACACTCAAAAATTTTAAAATTATAAGAACACCAAGTTGAAATAAAAAATTATTACAATTGGTGACTCTATAAATTTTTATAATAATCATAATATTAATAATAATATTTCACTAGTTTACAATAATTTTGGTCTAAAAAAATTAACCAATATTGGTTACTCAAAGTTGGAAGGAATACAGGTACCATACTCAGAACAACATACTCTTTAAAAAGGAAAGTATGATTTTTGTGGTTTATATTGGTACTGTATAGGATTTGGTAATATGATAAAGATGTTTTAGTTTAAATAAAAACATAAAAAAATTTTTAGTAGGTTTGGGAAGAATTTTTTATGGGTATTCATCCCTCTCAAAGGATTTAAGTTCAGAAATAGGTTAAGAATTTTGAATATAAATTTGGGAATATGTTTAAATTACTTTAAGAAGTTTGTAAAATGTGTGACCAACTAGGTCATAATGATAATAATTGTATCATCCTTTTGATATCCTAGAAAAATTTTATTTTTAATACTCAAATTTCTCTATATAATAATATCAAATTTAATGAGAAAGCATTAGTTGTGGAATTTTCACACAAAGTATCGAAAGGGGAATGTATATGAATCTTGGATAGTAGATGACCATCTCACATGTTAGAATATTTAAAACTCTTAAATAATGTTAAAAAATTCAAGTAAGTCTTATTGATCTTTGTAAATTATGGTTCACTCAAGAATAAAGGATTTGATTAAAAAATTAATGGAAAATAAAATCTGAAATCCAAAACACATTACATTTTGAGCAATTGAAACACATTATATTAACCATTTCACACATTTGTGATAAAATATATTCTATGGTTTATAGGAAGGATGAGTTCTTGGTTAAGAAACTAGAATATTTAAGAGTGGTTATAAGAAGATTGTTAACTAAAGAGAATTTATTTCAAGTGGGTGATGTAGAAAATTCATTCCATCTAAGAATGAAAGAAGAGAATAAATTTTTGAATTGTAGTCATGTCCATATCATCCTAAAGAACTTGAACAAGATCACCTGAGGATACAATGTTCATGATGTTTATTTTCTGAGAATAAAAATATATTGGATGTACTAAACTTGTAAAAATGGAAAAATTGTTTAATATTCACACAAGAAGGTGGAGATTAAATACACTAAATATTTAGAGATAATTCATTCATATGAATGTGGGCCTATGGGGAATTAATCAGAAAAAGGTGAAAATTAATTTAGAGCTTTCATTAATGGATTCTCTCATATCAATTTTTCATATTTATGAAACACAATTATGAGGCCTTAATAATGTTTAATTTTTTTTGAGGAATTACATAAAAAGTGTATGGTTTTTCTCTCAAGAATATCTATATAGAAAATAAAACATAGTTGAAAAATGGAAATTTTAAATATTATCTGTATAATCATGGAATCCGAAATTAATTTAGTGCACCATACACAACACAAAAAATGGTGTTACTGAATAGAAGAACAAATATTTAGTGGATACGAATAAAAAAATATTGGTTGAGAATGATAATTATCTATATTCTTGGAGGAAAGATATTAGTGTTGTGATTCACATTAAAAACTATTGTTTACATAGGAAAAATTCAGATATGTCTCTTTATGAGATACATTATAATAAATCTCCAAGATCTAAGTATCTTATTATGTTTGGAAGTCCTTGTGTTATGAAAGTTAAAGGATAAAAATATTGGAAAATTTGAAAAGAGAGGTGTTGATGAAAATTTACTAGGATATCATCTAAATGGGAGAGGTTAATAATATTAATAAAAATAAATTTATAAAATTGTTGATATTACTGATGTTAAGGTTCTAGAACAATAAAAAAAATAAATTACTCCTGATGAAGAAAGTTCCTGATGTGATGATGATGCTATTTCTTTTAAATAGCCTGTAGAAATTTGAGAAAGTGATGAAATTATTAAAGATGTATAGCTTAGAGAAGAATATTTATCCATTTAAAGTGATAATGAATAATATCATTCATCTCATTAAAGGATAATAAGTAAAGTGGAGGTCCAAAATATTATTGGAGATCAAATATAGTAGGTATAAACTAGGATAAATTTGAGGACAATAGCTCATACTTCATTATTTTCTCAATTTGAGCGTAAATATGTTGAATAATCATTGAATATTCAAGAGTGGTTTGATTATATCAAGGAAAAATTGGACCAAATTGAGAATAATTATCCCTGGTTATTGGTACTCAATCCTAAAGAGAAAAATACAATTGAGACAAAGTTGGTGTTTCAAAACAAATTGAATGAAAAGGTGAAGTAGTGAGAAATAAAGTAATATTAGTGTGTATATTCTATTCACAGGTTAAAGGAGTGGACTTTGATGAAACATTTTCACCAGTTTCAAGGCTTGATACCACATGAACATTTATTTCTATTAAATACCAAAGAAAATGTATGATTTCTCAAAGGGATATCAAGTCTGTCTTTCTTAACGGTGTGTTATAAGAGGAGGTATACATTAAGAAACATTTTGTTTTCTTTCCTAGAGAATATATGAATTATATTTATAGGTTAAAAAAGGCTTTATATGTTTTGAAACAATCACAAATAACTTGATATTCCTAAGTTCGAAAACCTAAATAAGTTGAATTTCAGAAAGGGAAGAGTGGAAAAATATATCTAAATCAAGGATGAAAAATAGGTATATCTCATTATTATTGTTGATTTAGATAACATCATTTTTTCTAGAAATAATGAAAAATTTGGTGAAGTCTTTTCTAAGGAGATGAATAACCTTTTTCAAATGTCCATGCATGGGAAAATAAGGCACGTTTTTGGATTATAAATTTCTCAAATGATATCACATTTTTGTTTCTCAAGAGAATTATGTTAGGGAACCTTTAAAAAGGTTTTTGACATAGGATTAAAAGCTAGTTTCCACCCATATATTATTAGAAACCAAGTGGTCCAAAGATGATAAAGGAAAGGATATGGACCAAAGGGAATTTATGAATATTATTAGAAGTTTACTGTACTTTACAACTTCAAGAATGATTTTTTTTATGCTACTATACTTTGTTTTAGGTATCAAAGAGCCCCAAACGAATCCCATTTTAGTGTTGGAAAATTATTATTAGGTACATAAAATTGAAAATAGGTTTCAATTTAAAATATAATAAAAAAGGGAATCTTTATCTATTTGGTTAAAAAAATAAACATTGGGTAGGTTTTGTTGATGATCAAAGGTCTACATGTGGTGTAGTTTTCTACCATGGAGAGAAGTGTGATTTTTAGAAAACTAAGAAGTAGTTTTGGTCACCTTGAGAACCACCAAAGTAGAATATATGGCTTATCCTAATTCCATAACACAATTAATTTGGATAAATACACAGTTATAAGATCACAAGTTTGAAGTAATGTTTCCACCACTTCTTTGGTATGGTAATAAAAGTGCTACCAACTTATAAAAGTATCTGAAAAAAATTAAATATCTTATCACATTGATATTAAATATCCTTTGATAAAGGATATTATGAAGAAAAATGAATATAAGTTGGGATTTATTCCCAAAAATTAACAAACAACTGATGTATTTACCATGTCATTTCCAGTAGATGCATTTCAGAATCTGATGTTGATGTTGAAAGTTCTAAAGTTACAAGTATCAAATAATAATTGAGAGGGGGGGGGGGTGAATTAGCTATTAATTTTTTATAAGTTTCAATACTTTTAGAAACTTAACCCTTTCAACCTATTAAAGTTCATTTTTATCATCTTTTAGTAAATAATAATGCCTGGAAAAGTATTAAAGAAAGTAAAGAACACAAGATTTAAGATATTTGGCCTTAGTGTTAGAACCTACATCCTTTCCATATCCACTCTTATGGGTCTATAGAAATTTACTATTAAGAATAAGTTAATACATCTTATGCCAACTCCCGTTAGACACCTTCTATTTTCCGATAGGAATGATTATACTGACTCCCATTAGTTTACAAAGTTTTCTTATAAAAAATTGATCCAAAACAAAATTATAAATACTTTTTTAAATTTTATCCACAAAAGTTCCTGATTTTGATGACCCTAAGTCCAATGGAATTCATTCCGATGAACCCAATCCAATCAAATCAGTCTGATCAACTCAATACGATGTTCCCTTTCTCAATATGCACTTCTCATGATCGTCTCAAATGCTCAGTCTGATCTTACTTAGTTTGATATTCCTTAGTCTAATCTTCCTTAGTCCGGTAAGAAAAATTTCATCTGTCTAATATTATAATGAGTTATCTGTCTAGAAACATAAATCTGATATAAATTCTGTAGTGCTCCATGTTTTCTTCTCTCATAAAAAAGTTTTAAGGTATGAATGTGAAGTGCTTCTATTTATAGGCATCTAAAAATGGAAAATGTGGGAAAGTGAAAAAATCTTTACACTTTATCAAATTTCAAATCTCCAAAAATCACTCAAATTTAAATTTCAACTTTGAATGATTAAAACATTCTCAAAATTTCTCCGAAATTAGTCTTCTTGAACATACTAACTTTTCTTCAGTATAATATAACTTCCTTAGCTTCATTATGATGGAACTTCCTCTGATCACCATGATTTTACTTTCTTCCTTTGTCCATTAAGATCTAACTATCTTCCTTTTCTCATTATGAACTTACTTTCTTCCTATGCTCATTACAATTTTACTTTCTTACTCGTAGTCAGTCTGATTAACTTTCCTTATAACACCCCAAGATTTTGTAATTTTTTTTTCGAATTAATTTAATATTTAGATTTTTTCACTTTATGAAACACTGAATATAGATTTTTTATTATATAATATCACTAAGTTTTGTATTATTTTATATGCAACAACAAGCAAAGCTTGCACTACATGCAACACCGACTTGGCTTGCGTTACATGCAACACTGAGTTTCTGTGAAACAACACTTTACTTTTATAATTATTTAAATAAGATAGTTATAAAATAACTATTAAAATTTTAATATAAATATTAATCACTACTTTTAATATTATTTATAATGGTTTTGATAATGACAAATATAATTTCTGGTAAAATATTTATATGTTTAAAACTACTATTTTCTAAAATGAACTATTTTTCATGTCCTTCTATAAAAAATAATAAAATTAATTTTAGACACTCATTGAAATTTATTTTGATAAAATAAACATTATTTTTTAATTTTGAAAGTCAAAATTATCTTAAGGTCAAATTTTGTTATTTTTTTGAGAAGTTTCAATTTTTTATGAATAGTGAAAAATACTGCATAGTAGTTAAAAACCATCTTTTTTATTTAAATAATTATTTTTAATTTAAATTGATTTCAAAGTCAAAATAGATAAATAATAAACATATTAATCCAATTTATTTAATTGGAATCATTTTTCAAATATAATCAGTTATAAAAAATTATTGAACTTTTGAAGGTCTCTTTTACCCGCATTTTGGCCACATTTGTGGGATTAACAGTAAATGTAATTATACAACTTTTGTGAATTAAATTTCAAAAAATGGACATAAATGGTTGCAATCATTATAAAAAATCTGGTCTAATAGGATCAAAATAATTTTTGGTGAATAGTAATTTTTTGAATTTTATTTACCACAGTTAAAGGTAAATACGGTAATTAGAGGCTAAAATAATATTATAATAATATAAAATTACCCTAAAACTGGTTCTAATTTAATTGGATAATTTTTTTTTCAACCCAAATAAATCTTAGGTCAACAATATCATCCTTTTTAATCCATTTTTGTAAGATTAATACATTTATTATATTTTATTTAAAGAAGAGTTAAAAGTGTCATATTCAAAATTTAATAACTAAATAATTTTTAATATAGGGTTATACATAAGATAAACTAGAATATAATTATTCAGTTTAAATATAATAAATTTATCTCCATAATTATATTTTAATTTTAATTTTTATAGAATAAATAACTTAATTAAATGCTTATATAATAACAATGAAGTAATTGTTTAATTAATTGAGATATCAAATAAATAATATTAAAAATATTAAAATAAATAATATTTGACTTAATTAATTAAATAATTTTTTATAGATATATTATAGATTTTAGTGACATATTGGAAGTAATGGTTTTAATTTATCATGTTGGATTGATATTTTTAAAAATGAAAATATTGAGTAGTATCAAAATCGACGTAAATGATACTTTAAAATAAATAATATTTTATCAAATGTTATAAAATTCATAAAAATATAATATTCTTCTAAATAACTTTTATAGTGTAGAATATTTCATAAATTATCTAGTTGGTGTTTTTTGGAATTTTATAGTAACTATATGAAACCTATAGTGTAAAAAAAGAAGTTGTCACGGTAAAAGTTAAATTATTTAACTAAGGGTTAAAGCCAAAAGATAAGGTTAATTTTGTGACCTAAACATGTATAAAATTATTTAGTTGAGAGGATTAATACCAATAATCATCTTATCCAAGAAATAATCACTTTTTTTCTATTTTAAATAGAAAATAATTTTATAATAAATTAATAGTTTTGGAGCTCCCAAAAGTGCCACTCCTCCCTCTTATAAAAAGGAACCTATCCTTCTCTTTTATTCACAACTATAAAGCCTTTTTACTCATTAAAAACATGACCATTTATCCTCAAAAATTCCTTACCTTACTCCTAGAATTCTTACCTTGGGAAGAAGGTAACTAAAGGAAGCCTTTTGGCACAAACAAAAAGAAGTTACCCGATTTAGAGGTAACGTATTCTCTCAAGCTCCTTTCCTTTATTTTCCTTATCCACCCACTACACTCTATTCATTCCATTATTTTATGAAAAAATATTATAATAAATATACTAGGATGTATTTATGCTAATTTTTAGATCTAAACTTACACACACTTCCATCTAATGGATATCGAACATACCGTTTCTGTGTACGGTGAACTATTGCCTCACAAAACGATGATTGTTCATTTTCTTCATTACCACCAATCATGGTGGACATTATGATGAAATATATATATATATATATTATATAATATTTATTATGTATTTAATACTATTTATACCTTTTTACAACACATACCTTATTACTTTCCATTTGGTGTTAATACGATAATCGCGTTTGAGGAAGTGTGGACTACCGCCCCCTCAAAGTAACGTGATTCATTCGCACACCAAATGGAATGTATTAAGGATGAGTTTAGTGTAATTATATGATATATATGATATAATAATGATACTAGAATAATTATATATATATATCTATACATACATATATATACATATGTCATTTACATACTTTCTTTCAATATGACAATTAAAACAGAAACATCATTCATACGTACGTACAACTTACCGTCTCTATGAACAATTTATTCCATTTCATATTTATTTATGATATAGATTACTGTGACATACATATAATGGATATACATGATATTTATATCATGATTTATTTTCTATAATCATGATATAATTACAAGTACCAATGATATAATGAATTAAGACACATGCGAAGAACAAAGCGAATATCACCCGAAGTGAAACCTTAACATAAGATCATTAACAAGAGGGTAATATAAGGTCATAATAAAACCATATGTTGTATTAGATATAATAATATACTTCTATAAAATATTTATAGTAAACTTATATTTATTATATAGGAATCTTGTTCGAGTACGAAGAGAGTCTGGACACAAGGTAAGGGATTATTTTTCTCTCACCTTTATTTCTATGAGATACATGACTCATAAACTACTTGTTTCTTCTAATTGGTGTATATAATTCCCATTAATGTGTTTTATGAGTATTATCCATAATATTATGATATTTCAATATTCTTACAATTTTATTTTTACATGGGGGATATGATTCTATTAATTATAAAGTGATTTCACAATCTCTTCCATATTTGGGATTGTTTCGTTTTAAGTCTCCATTGGGTAATATTTATCAGTGTCCTAGTTTTCTAAAAATGTTTTCATAAACGTTTTTATTATTATCATAAGGATATTTAAAGTCATTTTTTCACATTTTTTAATTTTTACTACATGGTTTTAAAAGAACCTTTCTTTTGTTTTCCAAATGAAGTACTTTTTAACTTTTTTTGGTAAAAGTATGAGAATAATGTTTTATTTTAAGTTATATGATATTAATGGATTTCTATGATTTCATAATGCATTATTTCCTTGAATTTCACCCTAAAATGTTACATGTTTAGTTTCAAATAAAATGTTTTCTTTTAAAATTTCATGACATTTTAAGAAAAGAAAACTATTTTAGCAAAGAAAGGATATTTTTATCAAGAACCATTTTAAATTATTTTTATGATTCCTTTATATGTTTTAAAAGTGGTTTCAATGAAGAGGGTTTTGAAAATGTTTTATGTTTTAAAAATTTATTTTTAAAGAAAATTAATGTTCCAAGTGATATTTCAAAATCCTTTTCCACCTATGATGATATACTTTGTTATAGTTCAAGAATACCATTAATATTATTTCTCTGAATAGTTTATGTTTTCATATAATAATATTTAATAAACCCACTTATTTTCATGGGTTATGATTTTAATGAAATGATTATGAAACCTGTATCTCTTTCCACAGGTAATGATATG
This sequence comes from Viscum album, assembly GCA_963277665.1. NCBI lineage: Eukaryota > Viridiplantae > Streptophyta > Magnoliopsida > Santalales > Viscaceae > Viscum > Viscum album. Next base: position 855,697,040 of record OY728160.1, read on the forward strand.
TTTACATGTTTATGATAACCATTTCATTTCATGGGTTATGTTATTATTTTTAATGATCTTATGGAACATGTATGTATGATTTCATTATGATATTAGTGGGACCTATATCTCCCTTCGATGGATTGGGTAAATATATAAGACTCATAATATATATATTTTATGTGTGAACCTGATTTCATGTTCAAAATTCTATGCGTGGGCCTAGTTTTCATGTCCACAATTCTATGTGTGGGCCTAGTTTTCATGTCCATAATTCTATTTGTGGGCTTGGTTTTCATGTCCACAATTATATGCATAGAACTAGTTTTCATGTCTATAAATCTATGCATGGAATTGGTTTTTTTGTCAATATGTTTATGCAAGGGCCTAATTTAATGTCCTTAATGAGTGAACCTATTACTTTTTATAAATGTTCACAAAGTTACAAGTTGATGTGTATGCCAAAATTTCATGCCATATGTCAATTTTATGATCCTCTGGATTATGTTCTTTGATTTACTTATGATTCAAGTTTACCTTTTATATATTGGTCATGATCTTCTAATGTTATGATCACATTCTCATACCCTTTATTATCATGTTCATGTATACATATCACCCTTTTTTACTCTTACTGATCACATTTACTCACCATTTATTATGTTTCCTTTCCCTAGGTTACGAAGAAAGGTTTTAGGTAGAAGTACTAAAAGTGGATATCTTTATGGGACACGTTTATGATCTTTCAGTAGGACATAAGATTTTATTTCCATGTTTCCAAAGACACTAAACTATTATGGTCTTTAGGCATGTATTATTTTAATGTACTGAATATTCATCTAAAATAATGTAATATCCATTTATGTTAAGCTTGTGTTGCTATAATTGGTATCGTAGGAAAGGTTTAGTTAAAATTTGGAAATTGGGATGGGAAAAATTTAGTGGTATCCCTAGGAATATTTCTAAGGATATGTCTAGGGATTTCTCTAAGGATATGTATAAGGATGATTCAACATTTACAAAATTTTCCTGGAATTTTGGTAAAGGATAGAGTGAGTTGTTTCTTAGAAATATATCCCTATCAAGATACTACATGTGGATGTATCTCTGGAACAGATGTATTTAGGGGTAACATGTAACACCCAAAACATTTTATGGTACATTTATCTTAAATAAATTCTATTAATTAGATAGGATATATTTCATAAAGCACTGATTTTCTTTGAAACAACACTTGTTTATTTAACAGATAGTCATAAAATTGTCTTTAAACTTAAATTTTCCACTTTTGTGTTTTGAATTTTGAAAAACGGACATTCACAATTGCAATCAGGATGATATTTAGAGTATGATAGAATTAAATTAATTTTCAGTGAATAGTAACCTACCCTTATGAATAGTAACTTACCTATATGAATAGTAATATTAATCTTATGAATGGTATCCATACCCATGAATGTATAAATAAATTTAGGAACCTTAAAAATGAAGATGAATATTTTAGGTGTTTGTATTTTTTGATTAAATAATGAGTTTAATTAAAAAATAAATTTATCATATTTAGAAAATTATTTTTGAAAAATGGTGTTCATTTTTGGATTCTACACATCGAAAAATGGTTAGGGTAAATTTTTTGGGATTTTTTTTAAATACTTGATTTTTTAATGAATAGTAAAACCCAATAAATTGCGATAAATGCTAAATACTTGATTTACTGCATCATAGATGATGCAGGGATTATGTAAGACCACTTGGTTAGAACTCAAATGCCATTATTAATATTTTGTATCACATGAATCAATAGTATTCATAGTCTTGAGCAAAAATATTAAAATAATGACTAAAATAATGTAAAATCCCTCCTCCCCTCCACTATATAAACCACCCCTCACCCCCTCTTCCTCCCACACTAATCAATCTTCAATCCTTGCCTAAATTCTACCAAATACTCTTCCTAATAACTCTCACCATGTCCAAGGCCCATAGGTCTCATCAAAAGGCAAAAAATAAAGGCTTTAAGGAGTTTCCCAAGGAGAAGTACTGAAGAGGTGAACTACTCTTCCTTTTTCTTTCATTTCTTTTACAAGTTTCATTATTTTGTTCTCTCTTATCACTTAACCTCATCTAAATGCCATGATAATTACAGTAAATTAAATGTACTGGATTTTCATTATGCTAATGGAATATTTCATCATCATCTCTCTTTTTCCTCTCCTTTTATACTATAAATGCAAACACCGTCTGAGATGTGTTAATTTATCACACTCAAGGAAGACAGGTTTTCAATTTGCATTACTATATTAAATACTAGACATGAAACATTTTTAATGGTTGAAACAGATAATAATATATTTATTTTATCTTTTTTAATGTTCTGTAATCCTTACACACTCATAATATGGAATAATAAAACAAAACAAGTTCATTGTGCGCAAAACCGCCAAGTTAAATCCATGCGTTTATCATTAACTTATCGAATGATTCATCCTCATCGTATATAATAAAAATAATTATAAGATAATTTTTATCTATTTAATTTAACTAATAATATATATTAACAATTCTTTATGTTTAACCACATTTCAAACGAACTTCCATTCATGAATACAAGTAAACAGATTATGAAAACCAAGGAAGAAAATGCTTCCAAAACAATAAAATTGAACCTATTAAACACATAAAAGGCCATTAATGAACCTAATAAGGTTATAAAATATCAATTAAATGTTTATTAGGTTATGTAATTATTAATTAGGGAAGATAAATTTGGTTATTCAGGTCGTTAAGAACAATCAAGAACACCTTCGAGCATAAGGTAAGGGATCACCTCTCTCACTTTTGTTCAAGAATTCCCCCTATGTTGTGTCCTTTTATTTTTAATTCCTAATGATGGGGTTATGTTTTAAAACCTCCCCTATACTGTACTTATGATATATAAATAATGTTATACCCCTTTACCTCTCATTAATCCCACACAAGAACACCCATTTCCATGCCGAAATGTTTGTAAGGGGGTTTTCATATCACTTTTAATTCTGTAAGATTTCTATTGTTCGCCACTTATTTATTGAATGTGGTGTATGTGTACTTCCATTTTTCATATAATATTATGATTATATTTATATTCATGGAATTAAATTATTCATTTTATGGTTATTAAGTTTTGGTCATATGATTCGACTAATTACATTGTGGTAAGAAAATTTGTCTCAATTTCCATTTCGTTGTGACTTACTTTGTATTATGAACCTAATAATACTTATGTGGTGTACCTAATGCACATTTGAGATCACTTTTCATTTGAAATTATATTTCTATTAAATAAATATATTATTGTGTCATGGATATGTTTATTTTCTAAACCATATACCATTTTACATACGATATTTATTTGTAATGTTGTTTTAATTGTGGAAGAGTTGATGAATCCTTATCCTCTATTCTATACGGATAATATAAAGGCATATTGATATTGTATTGAATATATGTATAAAGAATTATTTGGACTTTCAGTGATGGGTGAGGCCCACTATATCCCCTTGATGCATCGACATGTCTCATGAGACAATCAGTTGGCGACAAACCCTTTGAGTTTCATTACAAAGATCAGACGGGTTTCTACCCACATAACTAGCCCGTTTTAACAGTATTATGGAATCATGTTCCAGATAAATGATTCCCAATTAATAATAATTCTCTTTATTCATTATCAGTTATTACTATCCATGAGGTTTTAACTATGATGAAATCGATGGATGCAATTTCTTTCTCAGTTTATTAATGGCTTGAGTTTTTCATTTATTCACCTTTCCATATTAACAATGCCAAGTTTTTTATGATTCAGTTATTATTGATTCATTCTTCCAATATTTTTAACCCTTAATGAGAATTTGATCTCATCCCTTTAATTTTTTTACCTTAAACAGGTTATGAAGAGGAGAGTATTTATTGAGTTCCTGTGGTTGTAGTTTATTAGTTTTTGTTTTGTATTGTGTTTTGTTACCTTTTCCATTGTAATATGAGTTCCATATATGTATCCAGTTTCTTCAAGAATACTAAACAGATTGTTACTTTGGGATTTAATTCCTCTTAACCATGCCAATTTAATAGGTAATGAACTGGATCCAGTCTAGAGGGTTCGGGGTGTTATAGTTTGTATCAGAGGAATTTTAGTAGCAGACTTGGAAACTAGATTATAAAATGTAGATTTAGGATCAAATTCCTAATGTAGTATTTGAGGATAAACACATAAAAACATCCTAGTATTTTGGTAAGGAATATATTATGTGGATATTTCTAGAAAATACATCCCTATCTGGATACAAACAAGTAGAGGTGGCTCTGGCACAGATGTACCTAGGAGCGAAAGCTCTAACAAAGAGTTTCAGGCTTGACCCGGGGAATCTTGGTACAAAAAATGGGCCTTGCTGCACTCTTGGTATTGAAACTCATGGGGGATATGATTAGGATAATTCATATTTTATTTATAATCCATTATGAAGGATTTTAATTTAATGTTTTCCTCAGAGAAACCACATTTATGCGATTAGCTATGCAGAGAATTTTAATCTATATTAAGTGATTTTCTATTTGATATTCATAAACTAATCTAGTGTATAATGTTATTTATAAATAGAACCTAATGGAATAATTGGAATCAATACTCATGGATAATATAGGTATTTACCCACTGAGCAAGTCAACACAGTCAAAGTCAAAGCAAATCAGATTATGACTATATTGGGAAAATTTACTCAGGTTGTAAAAAATAACCATGCTACACCTATGTTGGATCGTTTAATGTGGAAGAAGCCCCCATATTTTAGTGGGAATACTAATACAGTGGTATATGAGCAGTGGATCAATTCCCTTGAAAAGATATTCATGGCATTAAGATGCAATTAAAATGAAAAGGTAGTGGTGGCAGTATGTTGTCTCAAGGGAGACACTGATCAATGGTGGTCCTTGATCCATAATACCTGTAACATCCCAGGTAAATAAAATATATATGATATTTTCATATTTATTAATATTTGTGAATTAAATATTAATTTTAATTTAAAGGGGATTCTATATTCGATGTCTTACCCTATATGAAACAATGAGTTTCTTTGAAATCTTACGTTGCACACTAACAATATAATATTATTATTTTTTAAATGGTAGTTAACGACTTGCCGTTGTATTGGAAGGAATAAATAGAACTAACTAAAATTTAATTATACATGTTTTTTAAATGTTTTTACATTTATCCAATAAAATTCAGAGGCTTAAAATGTGAATGAATCTAATTTTAAGCATAAATACTCTAATATTCACTAAAAGGTCGATTTACCACCTTTTGATGGAGAACCCTATTTAAATATAATTTTGGTCACTTTTATATGTTATATTTGAAAAAATAAAACTCTTCTTTATTATTGGGAAACCAAAATTTATTTTGGATGAAATTTTGGTATTTTTATGATATTGTTCATTTTTTAATGAATAGTGAAAAATACTGTATTTTAATTCAAAACTGCGTTTTAATCTAATTTATTTATATGGTTATATTACCTTTTTAATTAATTTTAAAGTTTAATTATATTATATTTTTACCAATTAATCCAATTTTGGTCATTTTAATTAATTTCACTTTGAAATTGGACATAATCAACTATTAATCTTTTGATAGTTATTATTTCTTAAAAACACGTTTTTTGTGTTGACAATGAGAATTAATTTTAAATTAATTAATCCAACTTCTATTATCTGAATTTGGTAAAATATAAATCATTTTTTAATTCGGAATATCAAATATAGCTTAGGAATAATTTTTGGTATTTTTCTGAAAAACCTCAATTTTTGATGAATAGTGAAACCACTAAGTAGTAGTTAAAAAACAGACTTTTTCATTTAAATGAAATTTTACCGCTTATGTGAATTGAATTTCAAAAATCCGACATACATGGTTGTTATTAGCAAGTAAAATTTGGTTCAATAAGATGAAAATATTTTTTGGTGAATAGTAATTTTTCACTTGTATTTACCGCGGTTAAAGGTAAAATAGGGTAATTCATGGAAAAAGAATATTATAATAATACAAAATTACCTTAAAAATTGTCCTAACATTATTGGACTAGTCATGGACGACTATGAGAATCCTTGGATAGATTTTGGGACCCCATGGAGCCACATATGAATGATTATGACACTTTATTTTAATTAATTTAAAGTAAAGACAAAAATGACAAAAACAAAAAATCTTTTAGTAAATTATTTTTTACATGGTGTCATATAAGTTATATTTTTGGCTATAAATATTAACTAGAAATATAAAAATATTTCCTACATCATGGTAATTTTTTTATAATTTTTAGACATCAAATAAATTAAATTATTTATGACACAATAATGATGTAGTATTTACCTCATTAATAAATGATTTAAAAAAAATAGGATTATAAATACTAAAACAATATCTAAAACCTATCCAATTCTTATTGGATGATTTTATTTATACCATGAGTCATATTATCTTATAGTTTATTGATTTTTGGACCTCTTGAAACCGAATATAAGTTTATAATAAAATAATTGTTTCAAACTTTCCTAAAGAGCCCCTCCTCCCCCTTATAAAAAGATCTCAATTCTAACCAATTCCTAAAAACTCTAAAGCCCCTTGTATCATCCAAAATCTTCCTAATTAATCCCCCTACATCCCTATCCTCCTCCTAGAATCCTTACCTTATGCAGAAGGCTTTTCAAGAAACCCTTTTGGTTCATACCAAAGGGAGTTACCCAAATTAAAGGTAACCGTTTCTCTTATCTTCTTTTATTTTATTTTACTTATTCAACCCCTAAACTCTTTTTATTAATTTATTTTATAACAAAACCACTATCCTAAATTTACTAGGATGTTGTTATGAGAAGGATTATAACTACACTTACACACACCTCCATCTAATGGGTGAATAACATACTTTTTCTGTGGATGAAAAACTAACACCTCACGAAACGATGATTGTTCGATTATCTACTACTGCATATAATGGTGGCCATTAAGATGGAACTGTATTTATATATGATATATATTATGTTTATGTTTTATTTATGCTTCTGTATTTTTCATTTATATCATACCTTTATGGTTTCCATTATGGGTAAACGTGATAATTTCATTTGAGGAAGTGCGGACTACCGCCCCCTCAAAGTGATATGACTCGTTCATGCCATACGCGGGACGTATAAAGGATAGAGTTAATGATATTATATATGATATTATATATGTTATTATATTGTAATTATAATATACCTATGTATCATTTTTTTTAATTCCATTAAAATAATAAAAAGAAATGAAAGTAGCGTTCATGCGTACGTACGACTTACCGTCTCCATGAATGGTGCATTTCATTTCTTACCTCCAAATGATATGTACTATTATATATATATATATATATATATATAGTGGATATATATGATATATATGATATCTAAATAATGAATATCATTCTGGATATAATGTCCTATTGACCACGTGAACAACTTGTAAATATAAGAAGGTCATTTTTTACTCAAGTACCAAATATCGACAAAACAACTGTTATTAACTTAAATGATTACATAATGTTTATAACATTGTAATAAGTGATATAAAAGGAATATTGTACTTGAAAAAGGTTCATAATAAAGTAGAAATTAACTTTAGTTTATTATTCATGAAATTAAAGAACGAATGGGTCAATTCGGACACGAGGTAAGGGACTTCGTCTCAATCTCCATTCATTGAGGCATATTTTGTTTTATGCACAACTTTATTTTATATAGTGTATAAACACCTTTGACTTTTAATTTCATTCAAAAGGAATATTTTTTCTACGAAGTGTTTTACTAAATGAAAAAAGGAATGTTTTTAACATTTGTGGCGACAATGACCTCTCCGACGCCATAATCGTTATTTGGATTCCTCTATAAGCCTTAATGTTTTATAAAATGAAAAATGAAACCGCTTATTATATTTTTGTGTGTTTTGGTATTTTAAAATGGTTTTTGAAATTGATTGATTATTTTAATATCTTGAAATGATTTCTTGTGATTTCAAATTAAATGTTATTAGTGAAATTTTTATATTTTCAATATTTTATGTGTTATGATTTTATAATGGTACTTGGACATTTAACGAGTGGTTTTGTGATAAACCAAATTACGGGTGGTTCCGTGATAAACTAGGACGAGTGGTTAAGTTATAACCTCCAATGCATTGGGTATGGAAGTCGGCCGTATGACTATTCCATTTAGTGATATGTGTGGAAGTCGACCGTATGGTTATTCCATTTAATTATGTTTATGTCCCAAGTTACCTTTATATGTCATGTGTTCTTTATATTGGTTTTATAGAAATATTTTGGTTACAAAATGGTAAGTATTGATCTTTTATTCAATGAAGTGTATTTACTACTTCATAAAGGTGAAAAGTATTACTTGTGATAAAGTATTAATGGTTTACTTGTTGTTTTGAAAAACTAACAGTTTCTATTATTTGTGTATCCCTTACTGAGATTTTTATGCTCATCCTAAGTTTTTGAATTTTTTTTCATAGGACATAAAGTGGAATATGGTCAAGGATGGGATCAAGACAATGCCATGCTATCTAAAAGATGGAACTAGACATGAATCTTTTTTTCAAGAGTTTTTATTTTATGAAAAAATGGAAACTGGGTAGATGTGTCTACATGTAATATTCAAGTTGTTATGTATATGTTATGAACTAACTCTGTAAAACTCTAAACCTGAGAAGATACTCAATGTGAATTTTTTATTTAATTCAATATTATGAAATGTTTAACGCTGATTCCTTATAGTTGGTATCAGAGGTCGGTTTAGATAACTTTAGGAGTTAGAATATTGTTAAATTAATGTCGCTAAATTAATTTATGGTAATATTTAAATGATATATCATTTATAGATTACCATGTTGCTTCGCCTAAGATATTTCAGTGTTTAGAATGGTTTTTCGAAGAGGAAATCAAGAAGTTGTGGTGGGAAAGAATACAGAGGGAAATGACCTTCCAAATCAGCATCCTGAGATGGTCAGAATCTGAAATGAACAGTTTGTTGCATTGGTGGCTCAGTTGACATAGGTGATAAATGGTGGTTATGTTCCTTGATAATATTTTGGTTTATTTTAAAAGTAAAGAGGACCATGAAAGTCATTTTAGGGTTATCATGCAAACCTTAAAAGAAAAGAAATTGTTTGGGAAATTCACCAAGTGTGAGTTTTGGTTACTAAAAATTTCTTTCCTTAGTCACATTGTTTCTAAGGATGGAATAAATGTTGATCCTACTAAAAAAAAGTTGTTTAAGAATATCCAAGACCCACAAATATAACCGTGATTCTTAGTTTTCTTGGTTTGGCAGGTTATTACTGAAGGTTTGTTGAAAATTTTTCAAGGTTATATAGTCTAATGACCAAGTTAACTCTAAATGGTGTTAAGTTTATCTAGAAAAAAGAATGTGATGATTGTTTTTAGGAATTTAAAATAAGATTGGTGAATTCTCCAGTTTTGGCACTTTCTTCCAGAAATGGTGAGTTTGTTATTTACATTGATGCTTCGTTGAAAGGACTTGGTTGTGTCCTTATGAAGAATGATCAGGTAATTTCTTATGTTTCATGTCAGTTGAAACCTCATGAGTTAAATTACCCTACACATGATTTGGAATTAGCTACTGTTGTTTTTTGCTTTAAAAATTTGGAGGCATCATTTGTATGGAGTAAAGTGTGAAATATATACTGATCAAAAAAGTTTAAAGTATATATTCACTCAAAAAGAATTGAAAATGAGATAGAGGAGATGACTGGAATTAATCAAGGATTATGATTGCACAATCCTTTACCATCTGGGAAAAGAAAATAAAGTGGATAATGATTTGAGTCAAAAAAGTAATGCTACATTAACCTTGTTACGTTTGGAACAAGATCCTTTGATTAAAGACTTGATGAACTTTGGAATAGAAGTTGTTGGTGTAGGAAATTATTCTGTTTTTTTTTCAGGTGTCAGTGAAATCATATCTATCAGACAGAATTAAGAAAGCATAGATGGAAGATAGTGAGTTTCAAAAAAAGGTAGAGTTGGTTCAGAAGGGTAAGTTTCCTGATTTTAATGTTGACAATGATTGTGTTTTGAGGTTTGGGGAAAGATTATGTGTGCCTTGTGATTCACAATTTATGAATGATTTGTTATGTGAAGCTCATAGTTCCCTGTTTTTAGTTCATCCTGGAAGTACTAAGATGTAAAGAGATCTTCGAGAGTATTACTGGTGGGATAGAATGAAAAGAGATATTGCTCATTTTACTGTGAAGTGTTTGACTTGTTAGTAGGTTAAAGCAGAGAAACAGTTAGTGAAAGGGATGCTTCAGTATTTACCGGTGCCAAAGTGGAAATGAGAAAATATATCCATGGACTTTGTTATGGTATTACAAAAGACATCTTGAGGTAATAATGAAATACGGGTTATTGTTGATTGATTGACTAAATCAGCCCATTTCCTTCATTTTCGAGATAATTTTTCTCTTGATCAACTTTCTCAGTTGTATGTTAAAGAGATAGTCAGGTTACATGGTGTTCCCCTCTCTATTGTATCTGATCGTGATCCCAGGTTTACTTATAACTTTTGGAAAAGCCTTCAGAAGTCGGTGGGTATTGAATTAAATTTTCGTACAGCTTTTCATCTGCAATCAGATGGGCAGTCAGAATGAATAATTCAGACCTTGGAGGATATGCTACGTGCTTGCTCAATGGATTAACAAGGAATTTGGGACCGACATCTTTCTTTGGTTGAATTTTCATATAATAACAGTTTTCATTCCTGTATACAGATGGCTCCGTTTGAGGCATTATATGGAAAGCAGTGTCGAACTCTAGCTTTTTGGGGTGAAGTAGGTGAAAGGAAACTGATGGGACCAGAATTGGTAGAAGAGGTGGATGAAAAAGTGCAGTTGATTCAGAAGAACATGAGAACAACTCAGAGTAGATAGAAAAGTTATGCGGATAACCAGAGGAAGGATCTCTCTTTTTAGGTAGTTGATCATGTTTTTCTCAAAGTTTTTCCATGGAAAAGTGTGATGCGTTTTAGTAAGAAGGGAAAGTTGAGTCCGATGTTCATTGGAACTTATGAAATCCTGGAAAAAGTTGGATCAGTTGCGTAAAGAGTGGCTTTACCTCCAAGTTTATCCCAGGTACACAATGTTTTTCATGTTTCAATGTTGAGAAAGTATATTCCAGATCTATCTCATGTTTTGAGTCCAATGGTAGTTCAGTTGGAAGAGACTATCTCTTATGAGGAACAACCAGTCCAGATTCTTGACCATAGATATCAAGTGTTGTAGAATAAGTTAATTCACTCGGTAAAGGTTTTTTGGAAAAACCATATGGTTAAAGAGGCAACGTGGGAATCTGAAAATTCTATGAGGGATAAATACCCCCACTTATTTGATAAGTGAATAAAAATTGCGAGGGCGCAATTCCCAAAAGTGGGGAAGGATGTAACATCCCAGGTAAATAAAGAAATATGATATTTTAATATTTATTAATATTTGTTAATTAAATATTAATTTTTATTTAAAGGGGATGCTATATTCGATGGCTTAACTGATACACAACAACGAGTTTCTTTGAATTCTTACGTTGCACACTGACAATATAATAATATTATTTTTTAAATAGTAGTTAACGCCTAGAAATTGTATTGGAGTGAATGAATAGAGATAACTAAATATGATTATACATGTTTATTTAATGTTTTTACATTTATCTAATAAAAGTTATAGGCTTAAAATGTGAATGAATCTAATTTTAAGCATAAATACTCTAATATTCACTAAAAGGTCGATTTACCACCTTTTGATGAAGAACCCTCTTTAAATATAGTTTTGGTAAATTTTATATGTTCTATTTGACAAAATAAAATTCTTCTTTAGAATCAAGACACCAAAATTTACTTTGGATGAAATTTTGGTATTTTTTTTGATATTGTTCATTTTTTAATAAATAGTGAAAAATACTGTATTTTAATTCAAAACTGCATTTTAATATAATTTATTTATATGGTTAGATTATCTTTTAATTGGTTTTAAAGTGTAATTAGATTATATTTTTACCAATTAATCCAATGTTAGTCATTGGAATTAATTTCACTTTGAAATTGGACAGAATCAACTGTCAATCTTTTGATAGTTATTATTTCTTAAAAATACGCTTTTTTGGTTTGACAATGAGAATTAATTTTACATTAATTAATCAAACTTCTATGTTTTTAATTTGGTCAAATATACATCATTTTTTAATTTTGAATATAAAATATATCTTAGTCTGAATTTTTGGTATTTTTCTGAAAAACATCAATTTTCGATGAATAGTGAAACCACTAAGTAGTAGTTAAAAAACTGACTTTTTCATTTAAATGAAATTTTACCGCTTCTGTGAATTGAATTTCAAAAATCCTACATACATGGTTGTTATTCATAAGTAAAATGTGGTTCAATAAGATGAAAATAATTTTTTGGTGAATAATAACTTTTGACTTTTATTTATTACAGTTAAAGGTAAATAGGGTAATTAAAGGTAAAAAGAATATTATAATAATACAAAATTACCTTAACACTTGTCTTAAACTTATTGGATTAGTCATAGACGACAATGGGAATCCTTGGGTCGATTTTGGGACCCCATGTTGCCACTTATGTATGATAATGACACTATTTTAATTAATTTAAAGTAAAGGCAAAAATGACATAAACAAAAATCTTTTAGTAAATTAATTTTTACATGGTGTTATGTAAGTTATATTTTTGACTATAAATATTAATTAGAAAGATAAAATGATTTCCTACATCATGGTAATTTTTTTATAATTTTTATACATCAAATAAATTAAATTATTTATGACACAATAATGATGTAGTATTTACCTCATTAATAAATGATTTAAAAAAAATAAGATTATAAATACTAAAAAAATATCCAAAACCTGTCCAATTATTATTGGATGATTTTATTTAGACCATGAGTCATCCTATGTTTGAATTTAATGATTTTTGTACCTTTTTAAAACGAATATAAGTTTATAATAAAATAAATGTTTCAAACTTTCCTAAAGAGCCCCTCCTCCTTATAAAAATCTCTCACTTCTAACCAATTACTCACACCTATAAAGCCCCTTGGATCATCCAATATCTACCCAATTAAACTACCTACATCCCTCTCCTCCTCCTAGAAGCATTACCTTAGGCAGAAGGCACTTCAAGAAACCCTTTTGGTTCATACCAAAGGGAGTTACCCAAATTAAAGGTAACGATTTATCTTAGCTTCTTTTCTTTTATTTTACTTCTCCAACCCCTAAACTCTTTTTATTAATTTATTTTATAACAAAACAAATATCCTCAATATAATAGGATGTTTTTATGATAAGGATTAGAACTACACTTACACACACCTCCATCTAATGGGTGAAGAACATACTGTTTCTGTGGATGGAAAACTAACACCTCACGAAATGATGATTGTTCGATTATCTCCTACCGCCTATCATGGTGGACATTAAGATGAAAATGTATTTATATATGATATATATTATGTTTAAGTTTTCTTTATGCTTCTGTATTTTTCATTTATAGCATACATTTATGGTTTCCATTATGGGTAAACGCTATAATTTCATCTGAGGAAGTGCAGACTACCGCCCCCTCAAAGTGATACGACTCGTTCATGCAATACGTGGGACGTATAAAAGATAGAGTTAATGATATTGTATATGATATTATACTGGAATTATAATATAACTATTTATCATTATGTTTTAATTCCATTAAAATAATAAATAGAAATGAAAGTAGCGTTCATGCGTACGTACGACTTACCGTCTCCATGAACAGTGCATTTCATTTCTCACCTCCAAATGATATGTAATGTTATAGATATATATATACAGAATATATATGATATATATGATATATAAATAATGAATATCATTCTGGATATAATGGACTATTGACCACGTGAACAACTTGTAAATATAAGAAGTTCATTTTTGACTCAAGTACCAAATATCGACAAAACGACTGTTATTAACTTAAATGATTAAATAATGTTTATAACATGGTAATAAGTGATATAAAAAGAATAATGAACTTGATAAAGGTTCTTAAGAAAGTAGAAATTAAATTTAGTTTATTATTCGGGAAATTAAAGAACGAATGGGTCAAGTCAGACTTGAGGTAAGGGACTTCGTCTCAATCTCCATTCATGGAGGCATATTTTGTTTTATGCATGAATTTATTTTATATAGTGTATAAAAAACTTTGAATTTTCATTTCATTAAAAATGAATCTTTTTTCTATGAAGCGTTTTACTAAATGAAAAAAGGAATGTTTTTAATGTTTGAGGCGACAATGACCTCTCCACCGCCGTAATTGTTATTTGGATTCCTTTATAATCCTTAATGTTTTATAAAATGAAAAAAGAAATCCCTTATTCTATTTTTGGGTGTTTTGGTATTGAAAATGGTTTTTGAAATTGATTGATTGTTTCATTATCTTGAAATTATTTCTTATGATTGAAAATTAAATGTTATTAGTGAAGTGTTTATATTTGAAATATTTGTTGTGTTATGATTTTATAATGGTACTTGGACATTTGACGGGTGGTTATGTGATAAACCAAATGACGGGCGGTGCCGTGATAAACCAGGATGGGTGGTTAGTTTATAACCTCCAATGCATTGGGTATGGAAGTAGGCCGTATGGCTATTCCATTTAGTGATATGTGTGGATGTTGACCGTATGGTTATTCCATTTAAGTATGTTTATGTCCCAAGTTACCTTTATATGTTATGTGTTCTTTATATGGGTTTTATGGAAATATTTTGGTTACAAAATGGAAAGTATTGATCTTTTATTCAATAAAGAGTATTTACTACTTCATAAAGATGAAAAATATTACTTATGATATAGTATTCATGGTTTACTTATTGTTTTGAAAAACTAACAGTTTTCCTTCTTTGTGTATCCCTTACTGAGATTTTTATGATCATCCCATGTTTTTTAAATGTTTTTCATAGGACATAATTTGGAATTGGGTTAAGTATGGGATCAAGGAAATGTCATACTATCTAAAACATGGAACTATACATGACTCTTTTTTTCAAGAGTTTTTATTTTATGAAAAAAATGGAAACTGGGTAGATATTTCTACATGTAATATTCAAGTTGTTATGTATATGTTATGACCTAACTCTCTAAAACTCTAAAACTGAAAAGATCCTCAATGTGAATTATTCATTTAATTCAAGATTATGAAATGTTTAAGGTTCGGTCCTTATAATACCATAGAGAAAGAAGGAATAAAATATATGGAATGGAGGAAATTTATGGGAATATTCTTCGAAAAATATTTCCCTCATGAGAAACGAACCAAAATGAAGATAAAATTCCTTGGCTTAAAGCAAAGGGAAGAAGACATTATTGTAGTGTATGAGGCTATTTTCACAAGACTATCTAGTTATGCCATAGATTATGTACGTGACTCAAAATATAATATTGATCGTTTCTTTGAAGGTATTAAGCCAAGTCTTTGAAGGGTAATGGCTTCTCAAACACTTTCATCATACGATGAAATTGTATCAAGTGCCATAAAAAAAGAGAAGGACCTTTCTAGATAAAATTTGTTCAAGGGAAACCAATATAAGAAGTGGTACTCTAATAACCAAGGAAAAGGTGAAGTGCTAAATAAGAACAAGGGAACAAAGAAATTCCCATTATGCGAGAACTATGGAAAGAATCATCCTGAGAAATGTTTGAAAGGCATGAGAGTCTAATATAAGTGTGGAGGAAAGGTTCATCGATATAATTATTGCAAGGTGAAGAAACAAATTGATGATATTAAATGCTAAAATTTTAGAGAGATGGGAAACTATGAAAGTGAGTGTCCTAAGAACCAAGGAAACTTACATTAGAAAAGGCCACGAGAGAAATGGAAAGCTTATGCGATTACAACCACTAAGGTTGAAGTTCCTAATGATGTGGTGGCAGGTACTTTAATTGTTTCCTCAAACTTATCCAACACTTTATTTTATTCTAGATCATCGCATTCATTTATATCTTCCCAGTTTTCCAAGAAAATTAGACATTTCCAATTTTATTTAATAAAGGATTTGGCAGTAAAAACTCATAGGGGATGTATCATTGCAACAAAGGAATGTCAATTAGTCCCCCTCATGACACATGAAGTTTCTTTAGTTTATAGCCTTATCATCATACCAATGACTAAATTTGATATAATTCTCATAATGAATTGGTTGTCAAATTATGATGCGAATATCTATTACAAGAAGAAGGTAGTTTCAATCTTTGAAAATGGTGTAGAATCCCTTATTCTTAGAGAAGAAAACTTGACATGTGATTGTTATATAGATACACCCTTAGTATATTTATTGAATTAAATTCATGGAGAGGAAGAAAACCCAATATCTTTGGGTGAAGAAAGAAATATTCAAATTGAAGATGTGTATATAGTGTAAGAATACATTTACGTATTTACAGAGGATTTACCTAGACATCCTTCAGAGT
This sequence comes from Viscum album, assembly GCA_963277665.1. Classification (NCBI taxonomy): domain Eukaryota; kingdom Viridiplantae; phylum Streptophyta; class Magnoliopsida; order Santalales; family Viscaceae; genus Viscum; species Viscum album. The sequence continues at coordinate 855,713,622 of OY728160.1, forward strand.
GGGAATTTTAGTTATCTATTGATTTAATTTTTGGTGCAAGACCTATATTAAATACTCCCTATAGAATGACCACTATGGAATTAGTGGAATTAAAGAAACAACTAGAGTAATTGAGTAAAAAAGTATTTATTCGACCTAGTGTTTCTCCATAGGGAGACCCTGTCCTCTTTGTCAAGAAGAAAGATGGATCCATGAGGCTATGCATTGATTATAGAGAAATCAATGATATTACAATAAAGAATAAGTATTCTATGACATGAATTGATGATTTATTTGATCAACTTCACGGAGCACAATATTTTTCAAAGATTTAACTTCAATATAGATATCATCAGCTGTGTGTGAGGAAGGAAGATATTCCAAAGACAACATTTCGAACTAGGTATGGGCATTATGAATTTACAGTGATTCCTTTTGGACTGACTAATGTACCCCCTTTTTTTTGGATCTAATGAATATATTTTTCAAGTAATATCTTGATGATTTTTTTGTGGTCTTTATTGATGATATCCTGGTACACTCCAAGATCTATTAAGACCATGAGAATCACTTGCATATTATTCTAAAAACTCTTATAAGAAATGAATTATATAGGAAGTTTAGTAAGTGTGAATTTTGGCTTCAATCAGTTTCCTTCCTTGGATACATTGTCTCTAAGGATGGAATATCTGTTGATTGTGTAAAGACAAATAATATTCAACAATGGCCTACTCCAACGAACATAACTGAGGTACGTAGTTTTATTGGTTTAGCAGGTTGTTATCAGAGTTTCATTCAGAACTTCACCCATTTGGACAACCCAATGACCCAGCTCACATGAAAATGGGTTAAGTTTGTATATATAGAGGAATGTGAAGAATTTTTTAATGTATTGAAGAGAATATTAATGAATACTACAATATTGAATCTACCACTAGGGAATGATGGATTTGTGATCTATAGTGATGCATCAAATAAAGGACTTGGCTATGTCCTTATGAAGAATGATAGAGTGATTGCCTATGCATCTAGGTAGCTAAAAATTCATAAAAAACTATCCAAATCATGATCTTGAGTTAGCAGTGGTAATATTTTCTCTGAATATTTGGATACATTACCTCTATGGAAAAAATGTGAGATATATAAAAATCATAAGAGTTTGAAATATATCTTCTTACAGAAAGAAATCAACATGAGACAAATGTGATGGATTGATCTAATCAAATATTATGATTTCATAATACACTACCACCTAGGGAAGGAAAATAAGGTGGCAGACGCTTTGAGTAAAAAGGACCACATAAATCTGAACAATATGAGAGTTGAAAGGGATCCTATGTTTATGGATATAGTAAAGATGGATATGAGAATTATCAAGGAAGGTAACACCTTACTAATTTTTCAAATGGTTTCCAAACCTTCTTTATTGGAAAGGATAAAAAGTTATCAGACTGATGATGAGGAGCTTCAAAATAAAATTAAAGTTGTAAATGATGGGAAGTTTATAGACATCGTATATGAAGGTGGAATTTTGAAATTTGGAAAGAGGATTTGTGTTCCCACTATTCCTGAGCTAAATAGGGAACTATTGGATGATTATCATAGCTCCAATTTCTCTATACACCCTGGTAGAACAAAGATGTATAGCGATATAAAGGAACATTTTTGGTGGGACAACATGAAGAGGGAGATTGCTGATTATGTGTCAAGATGTTTGGTTTTTCGACAAGTGAAGACTGGAAGACAACATCCTGGAGGAGTCATACAACCCCTTCCTATACCTATGTGTAAATGGAATGATATTACAATGGAATTTTTCATGGTACTACCAAATACCCCAATAAATAATGATTCGATATGGGTCATTGTTGATCATCTTACAAAATCAGCACATTTTCTTGCTATAAGAGACTATTTACCGCTTGAATGTTGAGCAAGACTATATATTAATGAAGTTGTAAGACTTAATGGTGTTCCCTTATCAATTTTTTCTAATAATTATCCCCATTTTACATCACAATTCTGAAAAAATCTTCAGAATTCCCTAGATACTAATCTTCCTTTGAGCACTGCATACCACCCATAAACTAATGGAAAATCAGAACATACTATTCAAACTTTAGAAGACATGTTGAGGTCTTGTTCACTTGACTTTCAAGGTATGTGGGATCAGTATTTACCTCTCGTAGAGTTTTTCTATAATAAAATCTTTGATTCAAGTATTCATATGGCACCATATGAAACGTTATATGGAAAGAGATGTTGTACACCAACTTGCTGGGATGATGTTGGTGAAAGAAAGCACATAGGCCCAGAACTTGTTGAGGAAACAATGGAAAAGGTAAATATTATGCAAACCCATATCAAAATAGATCAAAGTTGGAAAAAGAACTATGCTGATAAGGGAAGGAAGGATTTGGAATTTCAAGAAGGAGATCATGTTTTCTAAAAGGTATCTCCATGGAAAGGTATTTTACGATTCGGTAAGAAGGGTTAATTAAGTCCTAGATACATCAAACCTTTGGAAATTATAGATCGAATTGGAGCTGTAGCTTACCATTTTTCAATGACGCCAAGTCTCTCCAAAGTTCACAATGTGTTCCATGTATCAATGTTAAGGAAATACATGCCAGAACCAACACATGTACTCACCTATGAATAAATAGAACTTGTGCGCGATCTATATTATTGTGAAGAGACTACCATGATTCTTGATACCAGAGAAAAAGTATTGAGAAATTGAAAAAATCGTCTGGTAAAGGTTTTTTGGAGGAACCATAATTTGGAGGAAGCAATGTGGGAACTTGAGGATGCTATGAATAAGAACCACCCACATCTTTTTTAAGGTCTTTATAAATGAAAAATTTTGAGGATGAAATTTCCAAAGGAGGGAATAATGTAACACCCTAAACATTTTATGGTATGTTTCTCTTAAATACATTCTATTCATTAGATAGCCTATATTTCATAAAGCACTGAGTTTCTTTGAAATAACACTTAGTTATTTAAGAGATAGTCATAACCTAGCCTTTAAACATAATTTTTCCACTTTTGTGTTTTGAATTTTGAAAAATGGACATTCATAGTTACAATCAGGATGATATTTAGAGTCTGATATAATTAACTTAATTTTTTATGAATAGTAACCTACCCTTATGAATAGTAACCTACCCTGATTAATAGTAACTTACCTTTATGAATAGTAATATAAATCTTACAAATGATATCTATACCCATGAATGTATAAATAAATTTATGCACCTTAAAAATGAAGATGAATATTTTAGGTGTTTATATTTTTCAATTAAATAATGATTTTAATTAAAAATTAGATTTATCATATTTAGAAAACTATTTTTGAAAAATTGAGTTCATTTTTGGATTATACACATCAAAAAATGGTTAGGGTAAATTTTTGGGATTTTTTCTGAAATATTTTAATTTTTGATGAATAATAAAATACAATAAATTACGATAAATGCTAAATACTTGATTTACTACTTCATAGATGAAGCAAGGCTGATGTAAGCCACCTTGGTTTGAACTAACATACCATTATTAATATTTAGGATCACATGAATCAATACTATTCATAGTCTTGAGAAAAAATATTAAAATAATGACTAAAATAATGTAAAATCCCTCCTCCCCTCCACTATATAAACCACCCTCACCCCCTCTTCCTCCCACACCACTAAAGCTTTAATACCTACCTAAATTCTAAAAAATACTCTTTCCAATACCTCTCCCGACGTCCAAGGCCTTATGGTTTCACCAAAAGGAAAAAAAGTCCTTAAGGAGTTTCTCAAGGAGGAGTACTCAAGAGGTGAACCTCTCTTCCTTTTTCTTTCAATTTCTTTTATAAGTTCCATTATTTTGTTCCCTCTTATCACCTCACCTCATCCAAATCCCATGATAATTCCAGTAACTTACATGTACTGGATTTTAATTATTAAAATGGAATATTTAAACATCATATCTCTTTTTCCTCTCCTTTTATACTATAAATGCAAACACCGTCCGAGATGTGTTAATTTATCACACTCAAGGAAGACATGTTTTCAATTTGAACTAATATCTTCAAGACTGGTCATGAAACCTTTTTAATGGTTGAACCAGATCATAATATATGCATTTTATCTTTTTTAATGTTCTGGAATCCTTACACACTCATAATATGGAATAATAATACAAAACAAGTTCATTGTGCACAAAACCGTCAAGCTAAATCCAAGAATTTATCATTAACTTATCGAATGAGTCATCCTCATGGTTTATAACCAAAATCATTATAAGATAATTTAAATATATTTAATTTAAATAATAATATATATTAACAATTATGGATGTTTAACCACATTTCAAATGAACTTCCACTCATGAATACAAGTAAACGGATCATGAAAACCAAGGAAGAGAATGCTTCCAAAACAATAAAATTGAACCTCTTAAACCCATCAAAAAGAACCTTAATGAACCTAATAAGGTTATAAAATACCAATTAAATGTTGATGAGGTTTTTGAATTATTAATTAATGAAGATAAATTTGGTTATTCAGGTCGTTAATAATAATCAAGAACACCTTTGAGCATAAGGTAAGGGATCCCCTCTCTCACTTTTGTTCAAGAATTACACCTATGTTGTGTCCTTTTATTTTTAATTCCTAATTAGGGGGTATGTTTTCACACCTCCCCCATACTTCCATTATGATATATAAATGATGTTATACCCCTTTACCCCTCATTAATCCCTCACAAGAATACCCATTTCCATAATGAAATGTTTGTAATGGGTTTTTCATCTCACTTTTAATTCCGTGAGATTTCCATTGTTTGCCACTTATTTATTGAATGTGGTGTATGTGTACATAAATTTTTAATATAATATCATGATTCTATTTATATTCATTTTATTCAATTATTAATTTGATGGTTATTAAGTTTTTGTCATATGATTCGATTAATTACATTGTGGTAAGGAACTTTGTCTCAATTTCTATTTCGTTGTGACATACATTGTATTGTGCACCTAATAATCCTTATGTGGTGTACCTACTTCCAATTTGAGATAAATTTTCATTTTTAATTATATTTCTATTAAATATTCATATTCTTGTATCATGGATATGTTTATTGTCTAAACCTTATACCATTTTACATATGATGTTTATTTGGAATGTTGTTTTAACTATGGAAGTGTTAATGAATCTGTATCCTCTATTCTATACAGATAATGTAAAGGAATATTCATATTGTATTGAATCTATGTATAAATAATGATTTGTACATGAAGTGATGGGATGGGCCCACTATATCCCCTCGATGCATCGATAGGTCTCATGAGACAATCAGTTGGCAATAAACCCTTCGAGTTTGTTTCCAAAAATTAGATGGGTTTCTACCCACAGAACTAAACCATTTTAATAGTATTATGGTATCATGTAATAGATACATGAGGTCAAATTAATAAGAATTATCTTTATTAATTATAATTTATTACTATCCATGAGGTTTTCACTATGAAAAAATCTATTGATGCAGTTTCATTCTTAGTTTATTAATGTCGTGAGTTTTTCATTATTCACCATGCCATATTAACTATGCCAAGTTTTTTATGATTCAGTTATTATTGATTCATTGTTAGGATATTTTTAACCCTTACTAAGCATTTGATCTCACCCATTTCATTTTTTTACCTTAAATAGGTTATGAATAGGAGACTATTTATTGAGTTCCCGTGGTTTTAGTTTATTAGTTTTTTTTGTATTGTGTTTTTCTACCTTTCCCATTGTAATATGAGTTACATGTATGTATCTAGTTTCTTCAAGAATAAAAAACTGATCGTTACTTTGGGATTTAATTCCTCTCAATCATGAAAATGTAATAGTTAATGCACCACATATTTTCTAGAGGGGTTGGGGTGTTACATAACAACTTTGAAAAGATATTTCGAGCCTGACTTGGGGTAATATGGAACACAAAAATGGGACTTACTACACAATAAGTTTGATATTTATGGGGGATGTAATTTGGGAATTCAAAAAATCTTCACGAACCATAATTAAGAATTTTAATATTAGTTGGTTATGAATAACCTAGGATAAACCTAATGATTCATATTTTAAGAAAGGTGTCATAATTTAGACATCATATAAGTTGTTTTAATGATTATGTGATTCTTCTTAATGATAATCGTTTCTTACTCAATTCTTCTTGGTTTTAGAAAATGGAGGGAACCATAAGGAACTAGATTAACGTTGAGTATGATGTAAAATATATTAATTAAAAGTCAAATGGGATGATCACTAGAGTGAAGGATGTTGTGATCATGCCTAACCAGTTTTTAAGGAACATGATTAACAACATGTACCTTAACCAGCTCTCAAACTCACCAAGGAAGAGAAATAAAGAGATCGTTGAGATTTCAGGTATTGGAGACCCTAGAGGAAAGAATATTTGGTTTCGTCTGTGTTAAGAATATGGAAAGAATCACCTAAGTGAATTTCTTAGAGGAACAAAAGATGTTTTGACTGTGGAAAAGAAGGAAACAAGGAAAGTGGTTGTAAGGGAAAAAATAAAGAGTTTGGTTAACAGAATGGATGCGAATATTGGACTACCTAAGATATCATCAATGGTTAAGTGTTTTAAGTGTGGAGTAAATGGTTATTATACAACCCAATTCCCTAAGATGAAATCTCCTGATGGGAAATATCAATGTGGTGTGCGTAATGGTTACATTACTGATGATGAAAAGACTACAGATGAAATGTAAAAAGAAAGAGGTATTATGTAATAAGATGAGGTAGCCTTGTTAAAGGCTTAAGGATGAAGTAATCAAAGTTTTTATGTATTTGAATTCAAGAAAAATGTTGCAGAATTACTTTTATGGTATTAAGGAATAATGAAATATCTATGGATTGGTCCACTGTAATTTTTACTTAAGGATTTAAGAACATATGTTGAATGGTACTGGTATCCGTGAAAAGTGATTGATGTAATAATGTGATATTTTTGGAAAACACATGATTAAGTAAAGGATAAAACCTAATATGAGGATGATGTTGAGATAATGATATTTGGATAAAGATATGTTGGATATGAATAAGTATATTGGATGGTATTAGTTACCTTGTAACTATTTAAGGATTTGTTGACATGTGGGTTATGCTATTATGGATGAAGCTTACAAATTTTTGGACTTAAGAATAAGGAAACATGCATGTTTTAAATAATTATATATGGAAATTTAGGTTATTACCACGACTCAAGATAATACATGATGAAAGTGTTCACATTTTTTGAATGTGACCAACAAGGGATACATTATGATACATGGGGGATAAAAATTAAACCAAGTTAGTAAACCTTTTCCTATAGTTTTGGATTTTTATATTTTAGAAGGATTGTAAGGTTATCAATTTATGGAAAGTTTAAGTTAAACATCATGTGATGTTTTTTAGAATAAAGTATTATCTCACCATAGGTTGATTTATGCATATTTGATTACTTGTGCTAACCTTTTTATTATGATAAAGACATATGGAATGAACAATCATTATATTTATGGATCACATGATCTCCTAAAACTTCAAGAATTAAAAATTCAACTTTATTTCTTTGAATAATAGATGAAGTATAAATTGTTCAAGGCACAACCAATGATGAGATTGTAATCAAATCAAGTATTTCTTCTCATGTTCTTCAACTTTATGAAAAGGATCTTGAAAACCAAAAATATTATCCAAGTACCTTCTTATCCAATGAATTAGATGGTTCCTTAGATCATCAAACATTTATGGATTTTGTTTTTTTAACTTTCTCCTAATGATGTTCTCTATCACTCTCCATCAGAACTTGACGGTTCTATTTTTCTTCTATATCCATGTTTTCACTTCCCACCTATGTTCTCCTATGTAGAAACCCCATGATGAGTTCTTTGGGTAACCATTATATTTATAACTTCCCTTTTTTTTAAAAAAAGTTTTAGTATCAATTTTTATGATGTGGGTTTCTATGAATGAAACTTTCAAGTATTAAACCTTTGATTACCCAGATGAATTTCAAAGGTGAAATTCATTTTTTAAGGGGGTTAGAATGTAGGACCCTGAGATTTTGTAATTTTTTTTCAAATTAATTTAATATTTTGATATTTTAACTTAACACATCAATGAATATAGATTTTGTTTATTATATAATAGCACTATGTTTTGGATTATATTATACGCAACACCAAGTGAATCATGCACTACATACAACACCGACTTGGCTTGCGTTACATGTAACACTGAGTTTCTATGAAACAAAACTTTACTATTATAATTATTTAAATAATATAGTTATAACCTAGATGTTAAAATTGTAATATGAATAGTAATAACTACTTTTTAAATATCATTTATAACGGTTTTGATAATGACAAATATAATTACTGTTAAAATCTTTATAAGTTTAAAACTACTATTTTCTAAAATGAAATGTTTTTCATGTCATTCAATGAAAAATAATAAAATTAATTTTAGACACATAGAAATTGATTTTGATAAAATATTTTTTTTGAATTCAAAATATCAAGATTATCTTAGGGTGACTTTTTGATATTTTTATGAGAAGTTTCAATTTTTGATGAATAATGAAAAATACTACATAGTTGTTAAAAACTAAATTTTCATTTAAATAATTATTTTTTACTTTAAATTGATTTTAAATTAAAAATAGATAAATAGTACATATATTAATAAAATTTAGGTCATTGGAATAATTTTTATAATATAATTAGATGTAAAAAATTATTGAACTTTTGAACGTCTCTTTTACATGCCATCTGGCCACATTTGGGGGATTAACAGTAAACATAATTTTACCGCTTCGGTGAATTGAATTTCTAAAAATGGAAATAAATGGTTATAATCATTATGAAAAATGAGGTCTAATAGGATCAAAATAATTTTTGGTGAATAATAACTTTTTGAATTTTATTTACAATAGTTAATGGTAAATAGGGAAATTAAAGGTAAAAATAATATTATAATAATATAAAATTACCCTAACACTTGTAATAATTTAATTTGATAAGTGTTTTTCAACCCAAAAAAATATTAGTTAAAAAATATTATCCATTTTAAGACACTTTTGTTAGATTAAGATATTTATTATATTTTATTTAAAGAAGTTTTGAAAGTGTCATATTCAATATTGAATAAATAAATCATTTTTAATACAGGGTTATACATAAGATAAATTCGACTAAAATTATTAATTTCAAGTATAAGAAATTTATCTTCATCATTATATTATATTTTTAATTTTTAGAGAAGAAATAAATTAATTAAATTCTTATATAATAATGATTAAGTAATTGTTTAATTTATTGAGTTATCAAATAAATGATATTAAAAATAATAAAATAAATATAATTTTACTTAATTAATGACATAAATTTTTTATAGATATATTAGACATGTTAGTGAAAAATTGGAAGTATTGGTTTGAATTTATCATGTTGGTTTGATATTTTAAAAAATACATATATTGAATAGTATCAAAATTGACATAAATGATACTTTAAAATAAATAATTTTTTATTTTTGTAAGGGTAGAGGGGGCAAGCCCCCGTTTATTGAAATAAAACTCCTTTTGAAGGGAAGAAGGAGGAACCCATTACAGATACAGATGAAGAACATCAGGAAATACAGGGCACACGGCCAAAAAGAGATCCAAAAGTCAAAAAGAAACAAAAAACATATCAAGAACAAGCCAGAAGTCTCATCGCCCCCCCTAATCAAAAATTACAAGAGCGAAATCAGGAAAGATGTTGCGTCACCCCCTCTGCAATGAAATGTGTCATGCTGGCAACACAGCCAAAGAAGTGAACTCCTCCAACTCACACTGAAATATGATAGGAGGACTGGATGATAGGTGACAGCACACCTATCTCTCTTTTGAGCCACCCCCGACAGTGCAAATGAGACACTCACTGCACCATCAACCTGATGCGCCACAACATCCGCCAGAGAACACTGTGCAAAGATCAATCAGGGTACCCATCCATCCAAAAGGATAGACGGCTGAATGATGGGTGTCAAGACACCCATCCCTCCATCGAGGTCGTCCACCTGATGCAATCTGCAAGACAAAACACGCCAACCAAATGTAAAGAGACTAGCAGCAAGCTCCCACCAAAACATCTGTTTCCCAGTGACAATCAGATCCTGAAAAAGCAGAATTGGAAAATACAGGTAGAAAATCAGTGTATCAACAATCCAAAGCTGCCATCATCATTCCCACATCCACCCCAGGCCATGCTGCCACAAACAATCCAAGGAAGACCTCTGCACGATCCAACGGTAGATCGCCGCGTGATCTTGGACGACGAACATCTGAAGGCACCGATGTCCGCGATCCCAACTCCCTGCAAACTCGATGGGAACCACCCTCAAAGAAGCTACCAATTTCTGTGACCTAAAAATGTATAAAATTCATTAGTTTAAGGGATTTATACCCATAATCATATTATCCTAGAAATAAACAACTTTGGATCTATTTGAAATTGAAAATCATTTTATAATAAATTAATAGTTTTGGAGCTTCCAAAAGTGACCCTCCTCCCTCTTATAAAAGGGCACCTATACTTCTCATTTATTCACACCTATAAAGAATTTTGACTCAACCAAAACCTACAAATTTATCCTCAAAACTTACCTAACTTCCTCTTATAATCATTACCATGGGAAGAAGGCAACTCAAGGAATCCTTTTTGCACAAACCAAAAGGAGTTACCCGATTTAGAGGTAACGTCTTCCCTTAACTTCCTATCCTTTATTTTCCTTCTCCACATCCTAAAATATATTTATTACATTATTATATGACAACAACAGTATAATAAATATACTAGTATGTTTTTATTCTAAGGTTTTTATCTACACTTACACACACCTCCATCTAATGGATATTGAATATACTGTTTCTGTGTACGACGAACTGTTGCCTCACGAAATGATGATTGTTCATTTTCTTCATTACCATCAATAATGGTGGCCATTATGCTAGAAAATATCTATATATATGTTATATATAATATTTATTATGTATTTAATCTTCTTTATTCCTTTTTACAACACATAAATTATTAATTTCCATTTTGTGTTAATATGATAATCTTGTTTGAGGAAGTGTGGACTGCTGCCCCTCAAAGTGATGTGATTCGTTCACACACCAAATATAATATATTAAGGATGAGTTTAGTGAAATTATATGATATATATGATATAATAATTATACTATAATAATGATATATATATATATATATAGATACATACATATACATATATATATATTTCATTTACATACTTTTTTTTAATACGACAATTAAAATTGAAACAACGTTCATTCGTACGTACGACTGACCGTCTCCATGAATGATTTATTCCATTTTATACTTATTTATGATATATATTATTGTAATATAAATATAATGGATATATATTATATTTATATCATGATTTATATTCTTTAATCATGATATAATTATAAGGACCAATGATATAAAAAATTAAGACACATGTGAAAAACAAAGAGAATATGACCTGAAGTGAAACCTTAACATAAGATCATTAACAAGAGGGAAATATAAGGTCGTAATAAAATAATATTCGGTATTAGATATAATAATAATATTATGTAAAATATGTATAATAAACTTATATTTATTATACATGAATCTTGTTCGAGTATGAAGAGAGTCTGGACACAAGGTACGGGATTATTTTTATCTCACCCTATTTATGTGAGATACTTGCATCATACACCACTTGTTATTATACATGGTGAATATACTACCAATTGATGTATTTTATGAGTCTTATCTATAATATTATTATATTTCAATATTCTTAAAATTTTATTTTTACATGGTTCGTACTATTCTATTGATTATAAAGTGATTTCACAATTTCTTCCATATTTGGTATTGTTTCATTTTAAGTCTCAGTTGGGTAATATTTATCCATGTCCATGTTTTCTAAAAATATTTTCATAAAGTGTTTTATTATTTTCCTATCGATTCTTAATGTCATTTTTCCCATTTTTGACTTTTTACTACATGGTTTGAAAGGAACCTTTATTTCGTTTTACAAATGAATTAATTTTTGACTTTTCCGGTAAAATTATGAGAAAAATGTTTTATTTTAACTTATATGGAATGAAAAGATTTTTACTATTTCATAACACCTTATTTACTTGAATCTTAACCATCATGATTACATGTTTAGTTTCAAATAAAATGTTTTATTTTAAAATTTCACAACATTTTAGGAAAATAAAACTATTTCAGCAAAGAAATTATATTTTCCTCAAGAACTATTTTAAATGATTTTCATGATTCTTTTATATGTTTTCAAATTGGTTTCAATTAAATGGGTTTTGAATTTTTTTTATGTTTTAAAAAGTTATTTTTAATTAAAATTCATGTTTCAAGTGATCCTTCAAAATCCTTCCCCACCTATGATGACATACTTTGTTATAGTTCAATAATACCATTCATATTATTTCTCTAAATGGTTTACATTTTGATGGAATGATGTTTAAGAAACCCACTTATTTTAATAGGTTATGAATTTGATGAAGTGATTATAAAGTATGTATCTCTTTCCATATGTTATGATATGTTTACATGTTAATGATACCCATTTCATTTTATGTGTTATGTTATTATTTTTAATGATATTGTGAAAAATGTATATATGATTTCATTTTGATATGGGTGGGACCTATATCTCCCTATGATGCATTGGGTAAATATGGAAAACTTATGAGATATATATTTTATACCTGAACCCAATTTAATGTTCATAATTCTATGTGTGGACCTAGTTTTCATGTCTATAATTATATGCGTGGGTTTGGTTTTCATGTCCATAATTCTATGTGTGGGCCTGTTTTTCATGTCCACAATTCTATGCGTGGACTTGGTTTTCATGTCCATAAATATATGCATGGGCTTGGTTTTTATGTCCATATGTTTATGCAAGGGCCTTATTTCATGTCCTTAATTAGTGAACCTGTTACTATTTATACATGTTCACAGAGTTTCAAGTTGATGTGTATTCCAAAATTTCATGCCATATATCAGTTTTATGATCTTATGGATTATGTTTTTTGATTTCCTTATGATTCAAGTTTACCTTTGATATAGAGGGTATGATCTTCTAATGTTATGATCACATTATCATACCCTTTATGCTCATGTTTATGTTTACATATCACCCTTTTTTACTATTACTGAGCACATGAGCTCAGCCTTTCTTATGTTTCCTTTTCTTAGGTTACGAAGAATGGTTTTAGGTAGAAGTAATAAATGTGGATATCTTTATGGGAGATGTTGAATATCTTTCACTAGGATAACATATTTTGTTTCCCTATTTCCAAAGATACTAAACTATTATAATCCTTAATAATGTATTATTATAATACACTAAATATTCATATAAAATAATGTAATATCCATTTATGTTAAGCCTAGGTCTCAATATTCCTTCTTAGAGTCAATCTAATTAACTTTCCTTCTCACAGTCAGTTTGATTAAATTTCATTCTCAGAGTCAGTCTGATTAACATGCATTCTAAGATTCAGTCTAATTAACTTTCCTTATTAGAGTCATTTCGATGGAATCCTCATAATTATGGAATTTTAATAATGAGGAAATTATAATTTCTATGGAATTATCATTATGATAGAAACTCCACTATGAAACTTTGAAATTCTTCAAACCTCATCAGCCATAACTGTAACACCCCAGGTAAATAAAGAATATGAAATTTTCATATTTATCCATATTTTTGAATAAAATGTTAATATTAATTTAAAGGGAACGCTATGCTCGATGGCGTACCCAATACGCAACGAGTTTCTTGGAAATCTTACGTTGCACTCTAATAATAAAATAATATTATTTTAAATTGTAGTTAACGCCTAGCCGTTGTAATGGTGGGAATGAACAGAACAAACTACAAAATGATTATATATGTTTGTCAAATATTTTTACTTTTATCCAATAAATGTTAGAGCCTTAAAATGCGAATGAATCCAATTTTAAGCGTAAATATTCTAATATTCTTTAAAAGGTCGATTAACCACATTTTGATGGAGAACCCTTTTTAAATCCACTTTTTGACAATTTTATACGTTATATTGGACCAAATAAAATCCTTCTTTAGAATCGGGACATCAAAATTTACTCTGTGTAAATTTTTGTTATTTTTCCGATAAAGATCATTTTTAGTGAAAATGTTGTATTTTAATTCAAAACCTCCTTTCAATCTGATTTATTTATATGGATATATTATCTTTTTAATTGGGATTAAAGTTTATTTAGAATATATTTTTACCATTTAATACAATGGTGGTCATTGGAATTAATTTCAATTTGAAATTGGACTTAAACTAGTGTCTATCTTTTAATAGATATTGTTTCTTAAAAACACGCTATTTGTTTTGACAGCGGGAATTAATTATTAAATTAATTAATGAAACTTATATGTTTTGAATTTTGTAAAATAGAAATCATTTTTTAATTCATAATATCAAATATATCTTAGGGTGAATTTTTGGTTTTTTTCTGAAAAACTTCAATTTTTGATGAATAGTGAAACCACTAAGTAGTAGTTAAAAAACTGATTTTTCGTTTAAATGAAACTTTACCACTTTTGTAATTTGATTTTCAAAAATACTACATACATGGTTTTCATTAGGAAGTAAAATGTGGTTCAATGGGATTAAAATAATTTTTTGGTGAATAGTAACTTATAAGTTTTATTAATCGCGATTAAAGGTAATTAGTGTAATTTAAGGTAAAGATAATATTATAATAAAATGAAATGAACTTGACACATGTCCTACCCTTATTGGATGAGTCATGTCCGACCAAGACAATCCATGGTTCAACTTAGGGACCCCATGGAGCCACTTGGGAAAGAAAATGACATTAATAACTTTTTATTTAAAGTTTAAATAAAAATGTCACAAACATGTATTGTTTTACTAAAACAATTTTTTACATGGGGTTATAAAAGTCATATTTTCAAATATAAATATTCATTAGAAATATAAAATGATTTCCTACATCATGATATTTTTTTTTATAATTTTTATACATTAAATAAATTAAATTATTTATGACACCATGATGATGCAGCGATTGCCTCATTATTTAACGATTTAAATAAAATGAAAAGATAATGTAAAATATAAGACCTAAACTTGTCAGAAACCTATTGAATGGGTTAATTTAGAGCCCTTATCACATTATACTCTAAATATATCCTTTTGGGAACTTTAAAATCCGAAAATAATTTTATAATAAAGTAACATTTTATAACTTTCCAAGAGTGCCCCCTCCCTCTTATAAAAGGCTCCCACCTCTACCACCATACCCACACCTCTCAAGCCATTGTCTCGGCCAATATCTACTAATTTTATCTCTACACATCCCTATACTCATACTAGAAGCCTTACCTTAGGCATAAAGCTCTTCAAGAAACCCTTTTGGTTCAAACCAAATGGAGTTACCCGATTTAAAGGTAATGTTCTCTCTTATGTTCTTTTGTTTTATTTTTCTTCTCCAACCCACTAAACTCTTTTTATTCCTTTATTTTGTAACTAAACCAGTATATTTAATATACTAGGATGTTTTTATGAGAATTATTCGATCTACACTTACACACACCTCCGTCTAATGGTTAAAGAACATACTGTTTCTGTGGATGGTGAATTACTGTCTCACGAAACGATGATTGTTCTATCTTCTCCTACCACCTCTCATGGTGGCCATTATGATGGAACTATATTTATTTATGATATATATTATATTTATTTCCTCTCTATGCTTCTGTATTTTATATTTAATACATACCTTTATGCTTTGCATGTTGTGAAAATGCGATAATTTCATTTGAGGAAGTGTGGACTACCGCCCCCTCAAGTGATGTGACTCGTTCATGCAATACATGGAATGTATAAAGAATGAAATTGATGAACTAATATGACCTATATATTATACTAGAATCATAATATATATATATATATATATCTCCTCTAGTTTTAATTTCATTAATGCACCAAAGAAATGAAAGTAACGTTCATGCATACGTACGACCTACCGTCTCCATGAATGGTACATTTCATTTCTTTTTTATCTCAAAATGTTATGGAATAGCATAAAATGAATATATACTTGATATATATGATATTTAAATCATTAATAATATTCTGAAGATGATTTACTTATAACTACATGGAAATTTTTTTTCCAACAAGTTCGATTTTTACTCATGTACCGAACATCGACAAAAACGTCTAATATAAACTCACATTATTAACCAATTATTATAACATTATAATATGTGATATGAACTGAATAATAATATTTAAATGAGGTCCTTAAGAAATTATAAATTGACTAAACCTTATTATTCAGGAATATAAATAAACGAACAAGACAAGTCGGACTTGAGGTAAGGGATCCGACCTCTCTCTTTCTTTTCAAGTACCCTCTTTTATGTCATTTCATTTATTCTCCATGTTCTTATGTTAGAGGACATTATTTTATATTCACCATACTATAATTTTTATTTTCATATGATGAGATACCCCCTATTACTCTCATCAATTCGTTTTAATAATTTTTAAGTGGCGCCGTTAGGCTGCTGAATTTCTGTAAGGGAACTTCTTAACCCAATTTCAATTCTTTGGGTTAAACCACTACTTCTCGATTATGTCATACTATTAATATGTGTGGATGAACTCTGATTGTTTTACACTTAATATCGTCTTATATTGGGTGTATTTATATTTTTCACACATAATTATGTAACTGATTTATCCTTAATCTAAGGATACCGACTTTGTAAGGGACTTGTCTCAATATTCTTTCATTGAGGCATATTTTGTTTTAATACAAGACTTTATTTTATATACTGTATAAACACATTTGAATTTTCATTTTGTTCAAAGGGAATCTTTTTCCACGAAGAGTTTTACTAAATGACAAAAAGGAATGTTTCTTTCAATGTACGCAGTGCAATGACCTTTTCCACCATCACAAGTATTATTTGGTCTTTGGATTATTCAACAAGCCATAATGTTTTTAAAATTAAATAAATACCATATACTCTTTTATGTATTTTGGTATTGAAAATGGTTTTGATAATTTATTTTTTTATGTCAATATATTTAAGTGATATATTGTGATTGAAATGTGGAAATGTTTTATTTCCATTATATTTGTTTTATGTCTTATGATTTTATAATGGTACTTGGAAATTTGATGGGTGGTTACGTGATAAACCATATGACGGGTGGTGTTGTGAATACCAGGACATGTGGTTACGTTATAACCTCTAATGCATTAGGTATGAAAGTCGGCCGTATTGATATTCCATTTAGTGATATGTGTGGAAGTCGACCGTATGGTTATTCCATTTAAGTATGTTTATGTCCCAAATTACCTTTATATGTTATGTGTTCTTTATATGGGTTTTATGGTAATATTTTGGTTACAAAAGGCTAAGTAATGATCTTTTATTCAGTGAAGAGTATTTACTACTTCATAAAGGTGAAAAGTATTACTTTGATAAAGTATTCATGGTTTACTTGTTGTTTTGAAAAACTAGCAGTTTTCTTTCCTTGTGTATCCTTTACTGGGATTTTTATGCTCATCCCAAGTTTTTGAAATTTTCTTCACAGGACTTAAAGATGAATAGGGTCAAGGATGGGATCAAGGGAATACATGCTCTCTAAAACATGGAACTAGACATGTTTCTTTTTAAGAATTTTTATTTTATTGAAACTTAGTATAAGTGTCTACTTTGTAATCTTTTGAGATGTAATAGTTATGTCCTAATTATCTAAAACTCTAAACCTGAAAAGATCCTCTATGTGAATTATTCATTTAATTCATGATTATGTAATGTTTTAAGGCCGAGTCCTTATAATAACTCTTTTAGTATTTTGACAACTTCTGTATCTAGTACTTATGGATATGATCTTCTATGTCCGGGTGTTTGGAACTGATACAAACTATTCAGATACCTTTAAAAACCACCATTCATCAAAATATTTTATCATGATACTTTATTATGATTTGTGATAACTCCATGAATAACAAAGAATCATCTGATTTGGGTTCGAAAGTATAAGGATTTTCTAACTTCAAACTTCACCTTTATTACTTAAAACTCTTCAAAAACATTAAAACTTATCCACACAGCAACTTCTAACTTTCTAAAAAAAACTGTGTCTAATGGATATTGAACTTTATACTGATGGAATTGAGACCGATGGTCCATCCATTCAACAAAATCTTCTTTTTGACCACTTATGGGTTCAGTGCTACTTAGTGTGATACTCTATGTCTAATGCTTTTCAGTTCAATCCTCTATGATTAGAAAACAGCTTTGTTAAAATAAAATATTCCCCCTTTATGTTTTGGTTAGAACATTTTGAAACTTTCACCTATTATTCAAAAACATTCTTTTAAAAAATATTAGCTGTCAACAAATAAAAAAAAACGTTTTTAAGAAGAAAAATCACAAAGGTTATTCAATCTCCCACTTTGTATTTGTTGATAATAATCGTTAACAACTTTTTCAACTCTCAGAAAATTTTATAAATTAAAAATTTGAAACAACTCAAGGTTTTTAACTTTTACCAAAGCACAACCTTTGTAAAAAGAGAGTGTCTTAACACCACACTACTGGATAAAGTAATGCTTTTGAAGGAATTACATCCCTCGGCGATGAGAAAGTTTTGAGGACATGTAAAGATAAATTCCCTATCACTTTTATCTTATCTTCTCACATTTATTTTTCTTTACCCCATTTTATGATAACCATATTTTCAGATTAATAAAATAAATAAAAGTAAAGAACTTCTTACAAAGTACAATTTTGTTACTTAATATCCCCCCTTTTCAACATAATTCAAATCATGGTGGGGGAATTTTTTATGAGATTTAGGATGTCATTGGAGGAGGATGAACATGAAGTTTCTTCCTCAAATCAATAGAACTTACTTTTAGCCTTTCCTTTGTCAAGATATTTAGAATTTCATACTTCCTTGAGATATATTCTAGAAAAACATCTCTATCAACAAATTTCTATTTTATTAAGTAAAACTTTATATCAATGTGTTTTGATCCTGAATGTTGGAAAAGTTTTTTAGAAAGATAAATTGCACTATAATGATAAAAAAGCATCTTCAGTGGTTTAGAAACTTTTACTTTCAAATATTTAAGCTGAACTTTCAACCCCAATATTCAAGTACAAGCCTGAGTAGCTACAACATATTCTAATTCCGCTGTTCTCAAAGTTACTGAACTTTTTTTCTTACTATTCAAAGTTACAAAACATTCACCAAATAAAAATGTTCCTCTTGAGGTTGATTTTCTATCAATAAAATCTCCATATCAATTGGCATCAGTATAAGCATGAATATTCATCTCACAATTTCTATTATATAACAACCCATGTGAGGATATTACTTTGAAATATCTCAAAATTCTATTTGCTTCCAACTTTTTTGATTATTTTGGATTACTTTGATACCTATAAAACAAAGTCACAACATAAACAATATTATACCTTGAGGAAATAATATAAATTATAATTTTAATTAGCTTCCAAAAGTCTTTCTGATTCACACTTTTACCAGAATCATCTTTACTTAACTTTATCCTCACTGAGATATTAGTAGAAACTTCTTTGGATTATTCCATGCTAAACTTTTGTAAAAATTCTCCAGCATACTTTTCATTAGATAGGAAAATGTATTTTTCTTTTTATTGAACTTGTAAACCAAGGAAGAATATTAATTCTCCTAAAAATGACATCTCAAAGTTACTTTTCATTTATTCGGTAAATGTTTTAGAAACATCTTATCTATCCCCCAAAAAAGTTATATCATTCATATAAACAATTAAAATTAGAGTTCCAAAGTCAATATCTTTACACATAAGTTTATATAAACTTTTCCTTTAGAAAAATTCAACATTCTCAAATTACTTTAAATCATATAATACCATTAATATTGAGTTTATTTCAACCCATACAGAGTTTTCTAAAATATAGATACTTTTTTTTCATCCTCATCAAGTAGAAAATCACAAGGTTCTTTAAATAAAACTTCTTCCTCAATTTCTCCATTGAGAAATGAATACTTTACATACAAATGATATAATTTTTAATTTTGTTGAGAATAAAATGATAGAAAAATTCTAATAGTTTCTAACATTTCAATGGAATAAAAGGTTTCATCAAAATCCACACCTTTCACCTATGCATTGAATTTATAAAAAAGACTAGCTATATTTATTGAAACTTATACAAGTTCATTCAAATTATTTTTGTAAACCCACTTTGTTCTGATAAGATTTTTTTCCTCATAATGGAACAAGTTCTCATGTTTTGTTTTTCTCAATTTTATCCAACTCTTCATTTATAGGATCCTCCCATTTTTCTGTTAAATATCTTTTGAAATTGATTCTAGTTCAACTTTTGAGATAAGTGAAGTCTGATTTTCTAATATCAACTTTCTTTTGTTCTAAACTGGATCCTTCTGATTTCCAATAATATTTTAGGACTCAATATATTTTTCAAGGTTGGGAATTTCAAAGTTTCACTTCCAGATAAACTTTACTCATCAAACGATTCTTCCGTATCTTGGTAAGTATGTTTTGAATCACTTTCACTATGATGTGAAATCTCTAGTTTATCCTCCACTACATTCTCAAAATAATTTTGTTAATAAATTTTTATTTTCAATTAATTTCACAACATATAAGTTCAGAAATTTTTTTAAGTGTTTGTTAAAATATTTGTAACATCTTCCATTTGGTGAATAACCCCTAAAAGTCCCTTCCTCATATTTCTTATCAAAATTTCCCAAATTGTTATTTTTTATTTTTGGTAAACATGGAATTCCAAAAAATTTGAAGTAATTCAATAAAGGTTTTTTATTATACCAAATTTCATAAGAAGTAATGTTGGTTTCTGGTCTCAACAAGCACCTATTTTTAACATCTATAGCTAACTAAAAACTTATCTCTAATAGAACTTTGAAAGTTTGTATTCTGCCGACATACTTCTTTGTATTTCCAAAAAACTTCTATTCCTTCATTTTGATACTCCATTTTTTGTGGAGTATATGGATCACTATAATAATGTTTGATACCATTATTTCTCTAATAATATTCAAAATTATTTCTTGTGAATTAAATACCATTATTTATTGTCAAATTCTTTATATAAACCCCCATTTATTTCTAAAATTATTATCTAAAAAACCTAAACATTTCCACAGCCCCTAACTTATGTTTTAGAAACCTAATGTTTGTAATTCAAGTTAAGTCATAAATAAAAATGATAAAGTAAAAATCCATTTTTTTATTGATGTCTCATAAGCCCACATAAATAGGAATAAATAAGTTCAATAGGTCAGGTATATTGAATCTAAAATCTCTTATGACTTTTATTAGTCATCTTTCCATTCTAACAAGATACAAAAACATCTTCTTCTCTTATTTTAAATTATATAAATTTTAAAAAAACATCAAACTTAGAAAGTTTTCTCATGGTTTTCTTCCCAAGGTGGCCAAGTATTCGGTGCCATAAATTATTTTCATCCTCAGCAGTTAAGTAATAGGAGTTGTTGAATTCTCCCATTTGGAAGATATTCCCACTGGTTATTTTTAACTTTTTTGATTACATTGCTGCCTTTAAAACTTTTGATAACATAATAATATTTTATAAACATTTATTATTTTACATCATAAAAAATGCTGACTTACATTGAGTAATTTATGTTTTAATCCACCAACAAACAAGAATTCCTTAGATTTTAACTTTTCAGATTTAATCTTATCCATTCCAATTCCTCTGATTTTTAGAGAACTATAATTACCAAAGGTAACAACACCTCCATCATGATTTTCAAAATGTTTTAATATTTTTAAATTACTTATCATGTGTGAAGAACAACCACTATTATATATCCATGGTTTTTTTACTTTCTTTAAAGGAAGTTTCAACAACAAAGTATCTTTATTCAAATTTATTCTTTATAGATTCCTTTTATTGTCTCCCATAAGAAACTTATTCCATAGGGAGTTCCATACATCACTCGACATGATTTACATCCTAATCACATATTCTAAAAACTTAATCTAGAAATTTAAAATGATTTTGTGGGAAAATTTCTAACAACTTGAGATTTTTCTACTAGAACAAAATGTATTTGTCACATTGGTGATTTCATTTCGGTTATTTATAATCGACATGTAAAGATGTGTATATTTATTTATCATGTTGTTTATAATATAACTGACATGAAAAATGAATTATCTCAATTTTTCAAGTCAGTTATAGAATAATAAATTTGATAAATAAAGTATCTCTCTTTATCACATCAATTATTCTATAACCAACATGATAAATATATTTTTTTACATCATTTATATAATAAACAACGTTATAAAGAAAACATAATTGATTTATCACGTTAGTTATTATATAATCGAGGTGATAAATGTAATAAAAATTTATTTATCATGTAGGTTAATAAATAAATGATGTGATAAATCATTTAAAATTTTTATGAATCCTAGTTTTGAGTCATTGTGATGTTTTTTGATCAGGCGACAGTGACTCAGTTCTCTCTCACGTAGAAACCTTAAAATTAATTATTCGATACCATTGCCTCCAACCTTGTTTTTCCAGCTTTATTCATAATCTTTTCATCATTTCTTCTATATGATCGACTCATAACTCTTAAGTAAGACTCACACACCTTGATTTCAGTTGTTCTATTTCGCAAATTCCCTAACTCTATATTTTTTGATTTTAGTTACTAAAATATCACAATTTCTTGTTTAATTTCCCCATGTTATCACATTGTATACGTATCTAGCAAGAATTTATGTGGGACATGGTTTGTATTCTAATTACACACTATGTATTCACTATAAGTACATGTTTCATGAATTTAATTTGATTTTTATTTTTTATTATATGAATTCCTCATTTTTTGAAGAAATAGATTCTTTATTTCATGCAAGGTGAGCCCGTCTGAGGTTGAAAATTATGTAAACTTTTTAGACAACATGAAACCCCTATAAAATTATTGCATATTGCTGGTAAATAGGGTGGATGCTATGAAACTGACTATAATTCCCCCGAATGACATGCCAATATTTTTTTACTCATCTAGGGGATACACATCTCCGTACAAGGAATGCACTTATTAGGTAGAAGTCATGTATCAATGTTACCTTTAAAAAAAAGAACCACTAGACTGTTTCTTCAAGAATTATCCACTTATTCATGACATATTTAGATAATGATATTGGTAAAACTATTGCTGAGATAAAGGATCCATTGGATGAATATATGTTGCAATAATAAAAAATGAACTCCATGAACCTCTAAACATTATCATGAAATAATATAATGCTAGAATAAATTATTCTCACATGTTATATCATTAAAAAAAGAATGCAATGAAATCCATTATAGGGATTTAGTAACTCAATATATTTACCTCATTTTCTAGAATGGTCATAGGATTAATGACGATATTTGTTCTCCTTAAAGTTCTAGATAATAATTTATTTCTATGGTTGGGATAATTCTCTAAAGTGGATTTTTTTAACAATATTAATCTTACCATAAAATGATGTAACCCTTGAAAATTATTTATATACCACTTCTCATAGAAATATGTTAAAATATTATGTGGTATAAAATGTGAGTAAATTATTAGATGACTTTAAGGGTTTTATTCTTATGTATTTATTATTCCATGAGTTACATTGACACAAAAAATTTGTGATGGGTTAATAATACATCACACTAGTGTATGGTGATTTATTTTTACATAGTGTTTTTCTATCTTGTTACTCAGAAACAATATCATTATAATTTTAAAATATGCATATATTTGTTTTATATTTCAAAATTTTGTTTCTTCCAAATTATGGCATATTTCATATAAATATAAAATTGTATTATATAACTATATTTTCTTTTTTAAATTATTTCCATTCATATCTTTTTATTATTTATCATTTATATTTAAACTTATCTTCCATTATTGTATATAATTTATAATTATATTTTTCAAATACACATATATTTGTTTTATATTTCAAAATTGTGTTACTTTAAAATTATGACATATTTTATATAAATATAAAATTGTCTTATATTAACAAGATATATAATTTTGATATTTTTTATAGTTAAAAACGATTCTAAGTTAAATTATGAAAAATCAAATGAGTGATGAATATGAGGAAGGAGTTGATTCTTTTTTGGAATTTTCTAAATGAAATTTTCCAAACAATGACATGTTTTTGTGACCATTCCTGAAAATTTTAAATATGAGAAAGTTGAAAAGTAGAAAGATAAAATATCATTTAATTTTTCATGGTTTTAATCCAAGTTATATCCCTTGGATTCATCTTGGTTTAACTGGGAAGCATTTAATATCTTCTGATGATGATTCTTTGCAAGATGGGAACTCTGATGAAATTGAAGATATTATTCATGATATTGAATTAGAGAAAATTGAGAAAGAACCGACAATTGAGCGACCATATGGTGATGCTGAAAAATCATTATATCCAAGTTGTACATATTTTACGGTTTTATCATCAGTGTTAAGATTTATTAACTTGAAGGAAAAACAAGTTTGGAGTGAATTTGTTTTACTGATTTTCTCCAATTGTTGAAAGATATTATTCATAAATACAATGATCTTCATGATTCACATTATAAAGAAAATAAAATACTATTCATAATGGGATTAGGGTACAAGAAAATACATGCCTTCCTGAATTACTATGTGATACATATGAAGGAATATGAATTTCTTTCAGAGTTTCCTAAATGCGGGACATCATGGTATAAGCTGAATGAAAAATCATAGGCTAATTTAAAGGTTAAAAAGACCACTGCCAAGTTATTTTTGTATATTCGTATAATTCCTGATTTAAAAAGTTTATTTTCTAATTCACATGATGCAAAAAGGTTAATATGTCATGCTGATGTGAGAATATGTGATGGAAAAATAAGTCATCCGGCTGATTGTCTAAAGTGTAAAAAAATTGATCACCAGTTTCCTAGATTCGGAAACGAAGTTAAAAATATCATACTTGGGATGTGAATAGATGAAATGAATCCATATCAAATCCTTAGTAGCACACATAGTTCATGGACTATTTTATTTGTAATTTATAACTTATCTCCTAAATTTTGAATAAAGTGCAAATATTTCATGTTGAGTTTAATAATCTTTAGGAAAAAGCAAAAATAAAATGATATTGATGTTTTATTTTCACCATTAGTTGATGATTTGAAAATATTATGGGAGGATGGTATTAGGGTATATGATTCTTATAAAATGAAATATTTTCAACTCCATGAAATCAGTATGTTCACTATAAATGACTTCCCATCGTATGAAAATTTTTCTGGATATAGTGTTAAGGGGCATAAATCATGTCCAATTTGTGAACAACATGCTTCTTATTATCAATGGAATCATGGGAGGAAAACTATATACATGGTTCATTGAATGTTTTTGTTTATAGATCAATCTTATAGAAGATTAAAAAAGAAATTCATTGGATCAAAATAATTTGATATTTCTCCAAAACCGTTATCTACTAATCAGTATTTTGAGGGGGTGAAAACCCTTGATGTGACATTTAAAAAACTAAATAAATCTAGAAATTATAGACATATTTGGAATAAAAAATCAATATTTTTTGAGCTACCATATCAGAGATATCATAAAGTGTAACATAACATTGATGTCATGCACGTGCAGAAGAATATCCGTGACAGATTAATTGGAACACTATTAGATATTAAAGGAAATAATAAATAAGGGTTGAATGGAAGATTATACTTACTATCAATGGGAATACATTTGGAGTTAGTTCCCACTCCCGATGGAAGACAAACATTTCTTCCCCCAGTTTGTCATATATTATCCAAGAGGGAGAAGATTAGCTTTTTTCAGTGTCTTCATGATATCAAAGTGCCACAGGGTTATTCTTACAATGTAATTTTATTGTTTCTTTGAAGTATTTGAATTTGAAAGGTATTAAATCTCATGATTTTTACATCATTATGCCAAAAATTCTTTCAGTTTCATTGCATGGAATATTTCCCATCCGTGTTAGAAATACTGTCATGAAGGTGTTTTATTTTTTAAATTAAATTTGCAGTAAGGTGATCGATCTGGATGCTTGGAACAATTTATAAAATAAAGAAATTTCTATACTTTGTCAATTGTAAATGTATTTTCCACCATATTTTTTTGATATAATGGTGCATTTAATGGTTCATTTTGTCTGAGGAAAAAAGCTTTAAGGAACTATATATCTATATTGGATGTATCCTTTTGAAAGGTATATAAAGATATTGAATGGGTTTGTTAAGAATACGTATCGTCCTGAGGCCTCCATTATTGAAAATTATATTTATGAGGAGGTTGTGGAGTTTTTTATGAGCTACATGTGTATGTTAGAGCACATTGGTTTGCCTCCATCTCACCATGAACGAGTTAATTATGGGGGAAATGGGATTCGTGTATTAAAAGTAAAGTTTTTTTCAGGTGAACATATAAAGAAGGTACATTTATACATATTGAATAACATTGATTATTCTCAACCATATATAACATTTAATATATTTTTTTTGAGACAATGTCATCCAAAGAAGAAAGAAATATTGAATTTGAATAAGCATAACAAAACTTTTTTCCATTATTTAAAAAGAATATGCTTAGTAGATCATATGCATTAGAAACATTAAGATTGTTTGTTAGTGGTCCAAGTTTAAATGTGATAACATGGTCTGGGTATGAAAATAGTGGTTATACATTTCATATAGAAGAGCAGAACAATAGAAGTTCAGTTCAGAACTGTGGTGTATTGGTGTTCGTAGAAGCAATGTATTTTTCAATTTCTAAAGACAAAAAACCAATTTTTGAATCAAGTTAATATTATGGAGTCATTGAAGAAATATGAGTGGTTGATTACATTAAATTTAAATTTATAGTGTTTAATTAAAAATGGTTTATAGGTAACAATAATGTTAGGCACGATGAATCTGGAATAACCCTTGTTAATATGAATAAATTAGAAGACCCGAATGATTATTTTATAATGAAAACACATGAAAAACAAATTTTATATGTTCTTGATCAATCTAATATGTTAGGGTCTGTTGTTTTACATGAAAAAAATATGTTGGTGATGATCAACTTGAAGAAGATGCTAATGTATTTGAGATCCCTACTTCCATGGAAATATTAACAGATAATAATGATGATCATGTCGTAGACATGGTTTGTGCCATAAGGATTGATCATGAAAAAAGAATTTGGGAAAACAATACATTAGTACATTCATAATATTACATGTTACATATGTTTATTTCTCGTTTACTTTTATTAATTTCATAAATTTTTTGATATGTTAAAATGTTTTCTTTATTAAAACACGTATCGAAACTAATAAGTAATTTTTTTTGTTTATATTAGTCTAGTTTTGTTTATTTTACCATGTTTTCCATTATTTAACTTATATATTTTTTCTTTTTTTGAAATACAATTATTTTAAATCTAATATGTTAAATAAAAAAAAACATTTTATAAGAGTATATTGAAAAAATATTCTTTTTGTGTAAAAAATGATTTATTATGTTGGACCATTTTTAATATTCCTAAACCAATTTTGGATTTTTTAAATTCGTTTACATTATATTTCATATATCATTACTATTATTAGCATTTCAGTTAACTATAAAAAATATGAATAATAATGTGTTAAGTTTTAGTTAACTTTTGTGTTTAATAATTTTTCATTTTTTATTTACATTAGTATTGTAGTAGTTGAATTTGTATATTTGTGTACTAATTGTTTGTTTCTTTGATTTGAAGGATAATAAAATATCAATCAGCTAATCAAACACATAATTCTGGAGATGATCATCCTAATCATACCTATGGGGAGGAACGTGAACATGCTATTCTTAATGATCTCACACCTTTATATACTCCCATAGAGCCAAAGAAGAGTTCCAGGGTTGGTAAATATGGTAGTAAATGTGGAAGAAAATGTTTACCAAAATTATCATTTTCTCATAGCTAAGACCAGAGGATAGTGGAATAATTTTGTGATAATGATAATATTGAAATTTTTATAGTATAATATATTTCCCCCCTACTTATCATAAGAAATTTTATAAACCGGACACTGGAGGACTCGGGATGAAATTTTTTTCAACGACTGTTAGGAGATGGAGACATTTCAAATCAACCCTCACATAGGCTTTAATTTTTGGGAATAGGAAACATAACAATCTATATCATATATATCCTTTTATAGATGAAGACACATGGAAACAATTTGTTGAAAGTAGAAGACAAAAATCATTTTTGGTAAGTGCAATGTAAACTTTTAGTGGTTTTTTTATATTAATGATTTTATTGATGATTTATTGATGATTTATTCTTAATTTAAAGCAGTCAAGGAGATATTATCAGGAGATCCAATATAGAAGCGTATAACCTCGCACTTTATCTCAGGGAGGGTATACTTTATTATAAGAACAAATGATGGTTAAAATATTAAAAAAATAGAGATATGAGTCTTTAAACTTTTTAGAGGTTTCCCCTCCACCCCCCTCGGTTAGACATGGAAAATAGAAGATGAATTGCATGAGAAAAAATGGGAAATATCTTATAGAAGAATTGAGGGTCATAGCTGAGAGTATTGTAAGATTTTTATTTTATTTATTTATTTAAGTTAATTCAATTATTTATATATTTTGAATCATTACAGAATTTTTTAAATAATTCATACAGGATTCTATTGAGGAGAATAGAACACAAGGGGTATTTGTAGTTGGGGGGAGACAAGATATTTTATCTGTATCAATGGGAAAGACCTAACACCCAGGTCATGCACGAGGATACCCAGTGGGTGTATTAATGAGAAAAGTGTTATTGAGTTCTTGAGCTTCTACAATGGAGATTTTTTATCAAAAAAAATCCTTGGAGGATAAAGTTCAAAATATTAATGCGATGATGGAGGAAAATATCATAGCGTCAGTATAGTCCATGTTTGTAGACATGAAAAGACAATTTCATACTCTATCTCCCACTCCTCCACCCCCTCCAGTAGTTCCCACTCCTCCACCTCCTCCTTAAGACCCCATTTTTATCTTACTCCCACACCAACTCCTCCACCTCCACCTACAGACCCCATTTTTTATCCTACTTCTACACGCCCTCCTGTACAACTTCTTAGTTACTGTGAGTTATATTTTGATGATCCTCACTATGATATTGTTGTATATGGGATGATATATTATATTGGAGATACCATTCATTATCAAAAGTTAGAGATAGAGCAGCATGGGGTCACTGTACAAGATATTATAGATATATCAGATGGAGTAATGTTACCTATAGATGAGGTGAGGACAGTTGGAAAAAGTATAAACCACTTTTTAGTTTGTCCATCTAGACTTCTACGACATATTACCATCGAGTCATGTGTATATTTTATATTATTTTTGTATTAAATTTGATTTAACATTTGAAAGTCAATATATTTATCTATTTATTTAAAGGAATAATTTAAAGTTAAATAAATACTATATATCCAACAAAAATTACTCTATTTATTTAAAGGAATAATTTAAAGTTAAAGAAATACTATATATCCAACAAAAAAGACAAAGATCTGTGACTTAAGATACATATTCTTGTAGTATTGACAGATTTTCAAGATACTCAAATTTGTTGGAAGGTGTTTATGAGATTCCAATAGATGCTAATGTCTGTGGGTGTAAAATAACTATGGGGATTTTCAAAAATGATATCATGGAGCTTGTAACTAGAGATAATTTGGGGATCAACGTGATGCAAATTTTTTCCATGTAATTCTTAACACAAATCTTTCCCTAAATTAAATTTATTGAAAATTTATACTTATTTCTTTTTTGTATTAGGTATCTTTATAAAATATGTGAGGATAATGACAAGTCATATGTATCTGTATTGACATACCCACAGTTCATTTCATTTGAAGTGAGAACAATAAATGAATAATAAATAATAGTTTATATTGCTTAAAGATTTGAACAAAATATAATTACGCAGTGCTAGATGTATCCTTATATCGAGAGGTATAAAACTTATATCTCACAAAGTGTTATTTATCTTTTAAAATAATAACCACTAACATTAAATTTTCTTTTATATTAGTGACCATTGGATGTTTGGTGTTTTTTCCCAAGGGAGAAGACACTTTACTGGATATGATCAATCCATGGAGATGTGTGAGGAAATTTTATAAACATGTTGTAAAAGTAAGTTTTAATTTATCAATAGTTATTTATAATATAGTGAATTTAAATTTTATTTTATTAATATTATTTTCTAATAGGATATGAGATTTATTTAAAAAAAAACACAAAGAAAAAGAGAGACAAGATCAAATATGTAAAAGTAAAGGTGATTTTTTATTTATAATTAGTACATTTTGGATATATTGCATAAAAATGTTATTTTGGATTGAAAAACACATTTAAAGAGTATTTTATTATACAAAAAGGAATAAAATAATGTGGATATTATGTGTTAAGATTTATGTATGATATAATTACAATTTTAACAGTTACAAAGTTCAACCAGGTTAGATTTCCTTATAAGATATTCCTTACAATTTCATTTATTTTATTAATTATACATGTTAAATACTTTCATTTTAATTTTTAGCATTTTGATGACTCTTACCCTTATAGTGTACAAAATTTTACACACTTACAAGTATAATGGGAAAATCATTTTACAGGTTTGATTGGATTTTATATTTTTTAGTGAATATTGTAACTGTCAATTTGTATTTTCTAGTTATTTTGGTTGGATTTCGGTTTTTTTTTAGTTAATATTGTAATTTTTGAATGTTGTAATTATGAATGTGTAATTTTGAAACTTCTATATATTTCTTCTTGTTTCTGTATTTTGTTGGATTGTTCGGAAGTGGAGAGGAAGGGTAAAATGAAATATTTTATGTCGTTTATTTTATAACTGACGTTAAAAATCTAATTTTTTGGG
The DNA here is from genome assembly GCA_963277665.1 of Viscum album. Classification (NCBI taxonomy): domain Eukaryota; kingdom Viridiplantae; phylum Streptophyta; class Magnoliopsida; order Santalales; family Viscaceae; genus Viscum; species Viscum album. The sequence continues at coordinate 855,744,783 of OY728160.1, forward strand.
TTTTTATGTTGTTTTTTATATAAACGACATGGTATATGATTTTTTAAACTTATTATTCAATAAACAACATAAAAAAACCTTCATCCCGACCCCTTTTCGTGCTAGTTTCAAGATAATCGATGTAGAGTAGTTTTGTTCACGTCGGTTATTCAATAACCAACATAAACAACCCTTTATACCTATCACTTTTCACATCGATTTCAAGATAAATGACGTAGAATTGTTTTTTTACATCGATTATTTATTAAACGATGTAAAAAGGATCTAGGATTAATGGATTTTACATTGGTTATATAAATACCCACATGGTATATGATGTTTTACATCGGTTATTAAATAACCAACATAAAAACCCTTCATCCTGAAGCCTTTTCACATTGTTCATATAAAAAAACAACATGGTATATACTATTTTATGTCGATTATTAAATAAAAAATGTAAAAAATAAGTTCTATTATATATTTACAATGTTCAATTTTTAACTGATGTTAAAGAAAATATTTACAATGTCTCCTTTAGTAACATCGGTTAATAACCGACGTAAATACTAAAAAAACCGACTTAAAAAAGAATTTTTTCACTAGTGTTCTTTTTAAACTTTATATAAGTTAATAAAGTTACTCATTATACTTTCAATATTTCATCCAATCTGCTAAAACATTATTCCAGGAATATATAATTTGTGAAAACAATTATAATCCCTATGCCCATAGATTTCACAACACTAATAAAAACCATCAAATATTGTTTTTTTATTAAAGTAATATCTTTCTCTATAGGAACTTTACTGATGTTGATAAATTATTCCTTATCTAAAAATATATAGATATGAACCATATTCCCTCCAGAGTGAGTTTTTATCTTTTTTAGATGAAATAGGTTTCTCACACCCTTTTTCAACCCAAGATTTCCCAATAGTTTTTCTAGAACCTGAAATGTTATACAAATCAAATAAAATATTATTTTTGATGGGTGAGGATTTTACTTGATTCTTGATTTAGGCCCTATAATTTTTTTTGAAGTCTTAGATTTTACCTCTAAATCTTTGTTAAAGTTTTCATTCATCTTACTCAAGGTAATTTTGAACTCAATAATTTTTGATTGAAACTTGTTAACTTCTTATTCCTTAGATGACACCTTCTTACTGATATCTTAAACCATCATTACCTATTCAAAAATTATTAGTTTGTAACTTAAGATCTCATGGATGTATTATTATTATTTCTTGTAAACATATTTTTCACCTTCATCGACTTCTCCACTGTCTTTCTTTATCATTCTAATTTCTTTCTTGAGATAAATTTTTTCCTCAAGATATTCAAGAAGTTATTTTATGACCTGATACTCGCTGTAAGATTATTCACCGCCTTATTCTTTACTATTTGAGGAGTATTCTATTTTCTCATGTTTTTCAATGAATGTTATGACCTTTTTTTAAACTTCCATCTTTTGGAGAGTTGTTTTTGTTTGAGTTAGATTCATCTTTCTTACTCAACATACTCCTTTTGTCTCTAGTGAACTTATTATTATATTCATTGGATGAAATTTATTCCTTATAAATTTTTTACACTTCTTAAATAATTTTTTTTCACCAGAATCATATTGATATTATCCAACTTTCTTATTGGTGAAATTCATGTCAATGTGTGTGATTCCTCTACACTCAAAAATTTGAGAAGAAGTTTACCTCCATAACTTCCTCGCCTTCTGCAATAATTCTTGGATATATGATTAGCCACTAAAAGTGGATAATAATAATTGTAAGTATCTTAATATTTATGTGTTCCAAAGTCCATTAACATCATTTTTAGTTCATTATAGAAATTGAACTTCATTTCTCATCTTACATGCAATTCATGTTTAATAATGCAAATTTGGGCCCAATAATAATCTTCTTGTGGAGAAAGTTATATTAAATTTTCGAATTTTATATTTTGGGATATTATTTACCACTTTGTTTGGAATATTTTATCTTTTATGATTGATGAATGAATCCTCTGAGAAGACGTAGATTTTTCAGCATGAATGCAGAAATTTTGTCGACAAAGCATAATGGGCCTAAGGCCCATCAAACAAATGTGGGGCCCACAAACCAAGCCCGATGGTGCTAAAATTTTTAATGAAGAAATATAAAATTATGGGGATCATTTTATTCAACTGTGGCCGGAGCTAATTCTGAAGTTTTCATGATCATAAAGGGATCTAAATTTCATCTTTAAATGGTGGGCCCGATATGAATGTACACAAATTTGTCCCACCATTTAGATCATAACATCCAAAAGGCTGCAACAAATGACCCAAAACATTTACACCTAATAGAGGACACATGGAAGGGAATATTTCTCTTCAAAGAACCCTCCAGATTTATCATCCTTCAATTAAATATGCACATGTCAAAACAAGGGACGAATCTGGATGAAATTTATGGACAACTTTAAAACGTACAAATCCCTTGATTTTCTCACCCTCCTTCTGACTTTATAAATTAATGGGGATGTAATTTATGGTGGTGGGGTGTCTATAATGCTCCTAATATGCCTATATAAGGAGCTGGTGGTGAAGGGAATTATCATCTAATATTTTTCTTTTGGAGCCAAGTTTTCCTTTCATCCATTGTATTTCTTTCAATTGTAATTTCCTACTTTCGTTTTGTAATAGCATCATCAATTTCCCTAATATAAGTTTTTATTTCACATTAAATATCTTAATAAAAGTTTTTTTTCTTCTTCTTCACTTTTTAGTTTCCTTTTCTTCACACGTTGATAACATGGAATCAAGGTGTGAATTTATTCACACCAACACTTGTGAATTTGTCACACAACAGTGGAGTGTTCATTTTTATTAATTTTTTTCTTCTTCAATCCCACTTCTTTAAGTATATTTCTCACTTAAATTGATATAATAGCATCTATAAAGGGCTAAAAATTTATGGTTTGTTCCTATAGAGTTTCATGATATGGATTGGATGTTATTTCATGTACATTAATTTTTAAATATGTTTGTTATTTTAAGATTTCCATTCGATGAGTTATGTTCTTCTTCGTCTTTTCCAAGTTTAACGATGACACATTACAAGTGATAGTACGATCCAATTCCTTGATGTGATCATTAAATTGATCCTATAAGTGCATTGGTGATTAGCCTGGTAATTGTGTAAGAACTAAATTGGTGAATGAGGCTGTGGAATTATCTCGTTTTGTGGATTCATCTTGAATTAGTGATCTCAAAAACAAATGCATCCAATCCACCAAAAGCAACAACCTTGGATCAAAAAATATTAATTAATTGTTTTAGATCAAGTAAATTTTTCTTTTTTAATTGTTCTTTAAATTAAATAAATAGTTATCCAATAAATTCAAACCCAACAGGGACTGAAGAAGAAACCTTGAGACACTCAAATTTGTTGATGGATTGGCTATGAAGTTTCCAACTTGGAGGTAGATTTTAATTAGAGAAATAATGATATAATTTAAATAAAAAACAAGAAAAATTATGTGAACAAAAAAATTATTGATGATGGGTTGATCTTAGGGTTTTTCTTGGGGTGGATTGGATAACTTTCTTTTCTTAAAAATTTCATGTTATTAATTAAAGATGTATCCAAACAATGAGATAATTATCCCAAATCATTCACCAATTTAATCCCTAAACAAGTCCAAGGCCAATCACTAAATCACTTTGAGGATCAACTTACTGAGAAATCAAAGGAAATAGATCATACTAGCACTCAAAATGTGTTATCATTAAGGTTGGATAAGATGAAAAAGAATGTAACTCATTAAATAGAAATCCAAAAATAACAAAAAGATTTAAATATTAAGTACATGAAATAACATCAAATACCTGACCTTGATACACCCTTGGATCAACCATTAAGTGGTTATAACTCCATTGATGCTATTATACCAATGTAATCAGGATGTATAATTATGGGGGTGGAATTGAAGAAGAAGAAAATTATTAAAAGAACGAACACTCCACCGTTGTGTGATTGAATTCACAAGTGCTGGTGTGAATAAATTCACACCTTGATTCAATGGTATCAACATGTGAAGAAAAGGAAAATAATAAGTGAGGAAGAAGAATAAATTTTATTAAAATACTAAACGTGAAAGAAAAACTTACATAGGAAAACTTGACGATGCGATTACAAATTGAAAGCTGGAAATTACAATTGAAAGAAATACAATGGATGAAAGAAAAACTCATATTGAAAGAAAAAAATTAGATGTAAATTCCCTTCACCACCAGATCCTTATATAGTCATATTAGGATCCTTATAGACACCCCAACAAAATAAATTCCATCCCCATTAATTTAGATAGTCAAAAGGAGGGTGAGAAAATCAAGGGATTTGGACGTTTCAAAGTTGTCCATAAATTTCGTCAGGATTTGTCCCCCATTTTGACGTGTGAATATGTAATTGAAGGAGGCAGAATCCTGAAGGGTATTTGAAGATAAATATTCTCTTCCATGTGTCTTCTATTAGCTTTAAAAATTTAGGATCATTTGGTGTAGCCGTTTGGAAGTTATGCTCGAAATTGTGGGTGGTATTTGTGTGCATTCATATCGGACCCACCATTTAAATCTGAACTTCAGATCCCTTTATCATCATGAAAACTTCATAATTAGCTCCAGACACAGTTGAATAAAATGATACACATATTTTTATATTTTTTCAGTAAAAATTTTAGCTTCAGCGGACTTAGTTTGTGGGCCCCACTTTTGTTTGATGGGCCTTAGACCCATTATGATTTCTCCAGAAAAGTTCTGAATTCATCCCCAAAAATATCCATCTTCCATTGGTATTAATCCATCGATCCTAAAAGAAAATTTTTTCCAAACAAAGTGATCAATCATATCCCAAAATATTAAATTTATAAAGTTAATATAATGTTGTCCAAAAATAGATTAATTATTTGGCCCAAATTTGCATTTTAAACTTGAATTGCATTTAAAATGAGAAATGAAGTTAAATTTCTATAATTCACTAAAAATGATGTTTATGGACTTTGGAATGCATTATTATTAAGATATTGACAATGAATATTATCCGATTTTAGTGGCTAATCACACCCCCAACTTGAGTTTTGCTAGTCCCGAGCAAAATATATATCAAATATGAAATTCGAATTTCCTTTTTCCAAAAACATTTTAATACACATTGCTCACCCAAAGACCTCATACCAAAAAAAAAATTATGAAACCTATCAAAATTATTTAAAACAAGCTAGGGACATAAACATATACCAATCCCAAGCCCATTCCTTTGTTCAAATTCATCACCACATTTCATCCAATTTCAATTGAGCATGATAAAGTGTTGTGCATCACAAAAGATATAGGGCCCATTTTATTGTTCAATGGGAAAAAATGGAAGTTCTAGGTGGGAATCACATTAAAACTTAAGATGAGTATCCAATTTTTTTTTAATTTTTTTGTTTGTTTTTTTTAAATTTTTAACCATAATATATATGAAAAGACTAACTCTAGGCAAGAAAAATATGGATTCATGATCCCCAAGTGCCACACACCACACATATTATCAATTCCATGCTCTACAATAGAGATATAAAGCCCAACTCTGGACAAGACAACTATGGATTCATGATCCCCAAGTTCCAAATGCCACACATTTAGACAAAACATTGCTCTATGTGGTCATTATTTTTTTTCAATTTTTTTTATTTTTTTTGATACTCAAATTAAACTAAAAGTGACCCCAGAACCCTATGTTATAATGAAAGGGACCCAAGAACTCAAATTTACACCCAAGATCCAGTAGACGTGTATTGTGGCATTTTTATTAAGATGATGAAAATTTAAACTTTGAAAAATCACATCGGACAACCGCACTTTCAAAAAACTATGCTCATGAACATAAACTTATATTAAAATCAGAATCAAGGCATGCAAAATTATTCAATATCCAATTTCAGAGTTTGAAATGTGTGTTATATTGTCCAAGGTTAATGGAATTTATCTTTTCATGCATGTTTTTATTCACAAAAAAATCATTTTTTTATCTCCCCCAACATAGAATAACACTGTCCCCAGTGTTTAAAGAAAACTTAGAAGGGGGTATGGGAGAGGTGTTCAAATAGGAAATTTAAAATGATAATCATGGAATGAAGTCACCTGGTGGTTGATGATGAAAGCGTGTCCCACAGTCTCCCTTTAATCCTGGGTTCAAGTATCAGCATCTTGGACGGTGGTGAATGGATTTTCCTTATGACTTACGACATGTACTTTTTATTTTTTTTTATTTTTTTGACCTATAAAAACATAAAAATAAAATAAACTGATGATACATTGTATTCTTTTTAAATTTCTGGGTATGGTATTACTCAGAGATCATTCCACATGACACAGATGAATATGGAGCTCCCATTTCATACCCATCCTTACTCATAAAATAAGAACAGGTCAACAGTCTATGGTAAATTATTATATGAATAATAATAAAAAAAGATGATTCACAATGATTGGAAACATGAAAACTACGGGTTGCCTCCCTTGAAGCACTTTTGTTTAACGTCGTTAGCTCAACTTGAACCCCCAAAATTATCCAATTCCAACTTTCAACATTTTTAGGAACCCATTTTTATCTACCTCAATAATATTGAGGTTGATTATTTTTTTTAGAATTATTTTCATGTGCAATAATTTGTTCTATAATGAGTGGGAAAATCCATGTAATATCAGAAATGATTGATTCAGTTGAACTTATATTCTTTCCTAAGACATCAATGACTATTCCAAAATTATTGGTTTCTTTAGATGAATGAACTAACACTGCAAGGTATTTCTTATCTCTTATGATGGGATTCTTGAGTTGGGAAGGAAGGAAAATAATTTTGAGCTCGGGTTTATTGAAATTTCTTAAAGGATATTGAAAAATTAAATCAAAATTAGTTTATTCACTAAAAAATTAGAAATAATTGGTTCATTTTGAAAATATGATTCATCTCGAAAATTGTCAAGTTGAATATCAAGAATGGGTATGGACTCATTATTTTTTATCTCTTCTAAAGGTTCAATTATTTGTACTTCTAAAATTTTATCAATGGAGTTATATTCAGGATACTCTATCCATGATGTCAAATTTTCCTCTTTTGAGTCCAAAAAATCAATTTCCTCCTGATTTAAAGACCCTTCAACATTTCGTTGATCTTCTTCAGTTATCCCATATCCAAAGGTTAGTTCTTTTTTAAATTCATGAGTGTTTTTTGGGATAAAATATTCTTCTATCAGTGATGAGTAAAGGACATACTGAGTGGGAATGGGTTCCTCATAAGTCTCAATGCTTTGTATTTCTAATCTCAGTGATTAAAATTTTGAATTCATTTTAACCATTTTTTCACACAAATGTTCAATAATTTTTTCAGGATTAGGATTGACATATATTTGGACATCATGAACTTCATTAAGTTTTATCTCTTCAATCATCCCCGAGAGGTATGGAAATTGATCCTTTAAACAATCAGTATCCCATTGATTGTACATCTCATCTGGTGTGGTGTATTCAATAAAAGTTTAGTCAATGAAATTCCCTATGTGAGGTGATTCCAAATATTGATTTTACAGTTGATTATATCCTTGGTCTATCAATGGGTAGTGTGGAAGATAATCCATTGGAGTTGATTGATTTTTTTTTGGAAGAGATAGGTGGGAATCACATTAAACCTTAAGATGAGTATCCAATTTTTTTTTGATTTTTTTGTTTGTTTGTTTTTTTTAATTTTTATATAATAAATTACCATAGACTGTTGACCTGTTCTTCTATTATGAGTACAGATGGGTATGAAAGGGGAGTACCATATTCATCCATGTCACGTGGCGTGATCTCTGATTAATACCTTACCCATAAATTTAAAAATAACACAATGTATCATCAGTTTATTTGTTTTATTTTTATGTTTTTATAGGTTAAAAAAATAAAATAAAATTTAAGGACATGTCGTAGGTCGTGGGGAAAAACCCATCAAAACCATCCAAGATGCTGAGACTCGAACCCAGGATTGAAGGGAGACTGTGGAATGCACTTTCATCATCAACCACCAGGTGAATTCATTCCATTATTATCATTTTAAATTTCCTCTTTGAACACCCCTCCCATACCCCCTTCTAAGTTTTCTTTAAACACTGGGGACAGTGTTATTCTATGTTGGGGGGAGATGAAATAAAAAATGATTTTTTAATAAGAAAATGCATGGAAACAAAAATTAAATTAACCTTGAACATGATAACACACATTGAAAACTCTGAAATTGGATTTCAAATAATTTTTCATGCATTAATTCTGATTTTAATGCATATTTAAGTTCATGAGCATAGTTTTTGGAAGGTGCGGTTGTCCGATGTGATTTTTCAAAGTTTACATTTTCATCCTCATAATAAAAATTCCACAATGCACGTCTACTAGGTCTTGGGTGTAAATTTGAGTTCTTGGGTCCCTTTCATTATAGCATAGGGTTTTGGGGTCACTTTTAGTTTAATTTGAGTATCCAAAAAAACAAAAAAAATTGAAAAAAAATAACAATAACCACATCAAGCAATGTTTTTTCCAAATGCGTAGCATCCAACACTTGGGGATCATGACTCCATAGTTGTCTTGCATAGAGTTAGGCTTTATATCTCTATTGTTGAGCATGGAATTGACAATATATATGGCATTCGACACTTGGGGATCGTGACTCCATAGTTGTTTTTCCTAGAGTTAGTCTTTTCATTTCTATTGTGGTTAAAAAAAAATTTCGATACTCATATTAAGGTTTAATGTGATTCCCACCTAGCGCTTTCATTTTCCCCCTTGAATAATAAAATGGGCCCCATGTCTTTTGTGTTGCACAACAATTTATCATGCTTAATTGAAATTGGATGAAATAAAATGATGATGAATTTGAAAAAAGGAATGAGCTTGGGCTTGGGATATGCTTTTGAACCTAGCTTATTTTAAATGATTTTGATGGGTTTCATAATTTTTTTTGGTATGATGTCTTTGGGTGAGCAATGTGTTTTAAAATGTTTTTGGAAAAGGGAATTCGAATTTCATATTTGTAATATATTTTTCTCACGACTAGAAAAACTCAAGTTGGGGGGTGTGATTAGCTGTTGAAAGAAGCTAATATTCATTGTCAGTATCTTAATATTTATGTGTTCCAAAGTCCATAAACATCATTTTTAGTGCATTATAGAAATTGAACTTCATTTCTCATCTTACATGTAATTCATGTTTAAAATGAAAATTTGGGCCCAATAATAATCATCTTGTGGAGAACATTATATTAATTTTTTTTAATTTGATATTTTGGGATCTGATTGAAAACTTCATTTGAAATATTTTATCTTTTAGGATTGATGGATGAATCCCTGTAGAAGATGGATATTTTTCAGCATGAATACAGAAATTTTACGGACAAAGCATAATGGGCCTAGGGCCCATCAAACAAATGTGGGCCCCACAAACCAAGCCCGATGAAGCTAAAATTTTTAATGAAGAAATATAAAAATATGGGGATCATTTTATTCAACCGTGTCTAGAGCTAATTCTGAAGTTTGCATGATGATAAAGGGATCTTAAGTTCAGATTTAAATGGTGGGCCCAATATGAATGCACACAAATTCATCCCACCATTTCAATCATAACATCCAAAAGATTACACCAAATGACCCTAAATTTTTAAATCTAGTAGAGAAAACATTTACGGGAATATTTCTCTTCAACTACCCCTGCTTATTTGGCCTCCTTCAATTAAATATTCACATGTCAAAACAGGGGACGAATCTGGACGAAATTTATGGACAACTTTGAAACGTCCAAATCCCTTGGTTTTCTCACCCTCCTTTTGACTCTATAAATTAATGGGGATAGAATTTATGGTGGTGGGGTGTCTATAAGGATACTAATATGCCTATATAAGGAGCTGATGGTGAAGGTAATTATCATCTAATATTTTTCTTTTGAAGCCAAGTTTTCCTTTCATCCATTGTATTTCTTTCAATTGTAATTTGCTTCTTTCATTTTATAATCGTTGAATCAAGGTGTGAATTTAATCACACGAACACTTGTGAATTTCTCACACAACAGTGGAGTGTTCATTTTTATTAATGTTTTTCTTCTTCAATCCAACTTATTTAAGTCTACTTCTCACTTCCATTGATAGAATTGCATCTATGGAGAGCTAAAAATTTATGGTTTGGTCCTAGAGAGTTACATGATATGGATTGAATGTTATTTCATGTACTTTAATTTTTAAATCTGTTTGTTATTTTAAGATTTTCATTTGATGAGTTTTGTTCTTCTTCGTATTTTCCAAGTTTAACGACGACACATTACGAGTGCTAGTACGATCCAATTACTTGGTGTGATCATGAAATTGATCCTATAAGTGAATTGGTGATTATCCTTGTAATTGTGTAAGAAATAAATTGGTGAATGAGGTTGTGGAATTATCTGGTTTTTTGGATTCATCTTGAATTAGTGATCTAAAAAACAAATGCATCCAATCCACCAAAAGAAACAACCTAGGATCAACCCATATTAATTAATTGTTTTAGATCAAGTAAATTTGTCTTTTTTAATTGTTCTTTAAATTAAATAATTAGTTATCCAATCAATTCAAACCCAAGTTGTCCACTTCACAGCCCATCCTCCAACAAATCATAGTGTCTCAAGGTTACTTCTTCAGTCCCCATGGATTTGACCCCTACATGTACTACAACGACCGCTTATACCTGTAGGGTAAATTTGGGCACAACCAATATAAGAGACTTCATTTTTTCATTCAACTCACCATCCTATTTATCATGAGAGTCAAAAGGATCAACATCTTCAAAATATTTAACTTTCATTTTTATCATAGGTTCAAAATCCATTTCATCTTTCATCTTCTTTTTGAACATTGGAGATTTTCTCATTTCATAATAAATAAGAAATTTATGCAATTCATGAAGAGATAAATCATCATTATCTTATAAGGAGTAAATTTTAGAATAAAACCTATCTAGAAAGTTTCTCATATGTTTCTTCACAATTATAGAATCTCATAGGACAAATGAGAATCCTCTAATGTTGCAAAAAATTTCATTTACTTTGGTGAAGTATTCATTAATAGTTTCTTCATCTCTAATTCTTATTTCTTCATACTTACTACGCATGTTTTTATCTTTTATTCCTTCACTTTAATATTTCCATCTTATCCCAGATACTCTTTGAACTTTTTATACCCATCAACTTCATATAAACATTCTTTAATAAGGACATAAGGATATAATTTATAACTTTTCCATAAACATCGATATTTATCTTATTATTAAAAGTCATTGGGGGAATCCTTATCAATAGTTGGAAACATAATTATAGCAGCATCAAAAAATTCTATGCAAGATATAGGAGATAAATAATCATCCTATTTTTCTATCCATAATATTTCTTTTCTATCAAATGTAGTAATTCCTCTACTGTTGATATAATTTATATTATCCATGATAAGGAATCAATAGTGGAACCTTTTCTCTTATACCAATTAAAGTTCCAATGATCAAATAACAAATGAGAAGGGTTAGAGGGGGGGGGGGGGTTGAATCAGTTGTTAAATTTTTATAATTTTCAATATTTTTAAAAACTTAACCCCTTTGACCTATTAAATTTCACTTCTTATCATATTTTAGTAAATAATCATGAATGAAAAATTAGGAAATAAAGTAAAGTACACAAGATTTATAAGGTCTGACCTTAGTGTGAGAATGTATATCCTTTACATAGACACTACCATGGGTCTATGGAAATTCAATATTAAGAAGAAGTGAATACAACTTGTAAAAAATTCCATTAGAAACCTTATATATCCCGATATGAATGATTATACTAACTCCTATTAGTTTAAAAATTATTCTTATAAAAAATTAACATAAAAAAAGTGTAATTTTTTTTTCTATTTGATCCAAAAAATTTCCTAAGCTTAATGACCCTGAGTATGATGGACTTCAATACGATGAACACAATCCAAATGTCTCAGTCTGATCGACTCAATATGATTCCCCCTTCCTCAATCTTCACTTTTCAAACTTTTCTCAAATGATCATTCCATTATTCCCTTGTCTGATATTCCTTAGTCTGATCTTCCTCATCCTAGTAAGAAAACATTCAGATGTCTGATATTCTAATGACATATCTGTTTAAAAATATAAATTTGAAAAAAATTCTACATTTCTCCATCCTTTCCACTCATGTGAAAATATTTCAAAGTATAAATGTGAAGTGATTCTATTTATAGGAATCTCAAAATGAAAAAGGAAATAAAACTGAATTTTTTTCCCTACTTACTCAAATTTCAAATCTTTAAAAATCACTCACATTTAAACTTAAACTTTTACTACTTTAAACCTTATCAATATTTCTCTAAAATAAGTATTCTTAAACATAAGAACTTTTTTTCAGTGCGATGTAACTTCCTCGTCTTCATTACAATGGAAATTCCTTAGATCATGATGATTTAAATTTCCTCCTCTAGTTATTATGATCTAGCTATATTCCTATGCTCATTACCACTTGAAATTATTCATATGCTCACTATGATACGACTTTCATTCTATTAGTCAGTCCGATTAACTTTCCGTCTCAGAGTTAGCCTAATTAACATTCCTTCTAAGAGTCATTCTGATTAACTTTCCTTATCAGAGTTAGTCTGATTAACTTTACTTATTATATTCAGTCTGATGGAATCCTCATAATGATGGAATTCCCATAATGATGATATTATAATTATAATGTAATTCTCATTACGATGTAAACCTGAATCTACAAATTTGAAATTCTTTAAACCTCATCAGTGAAAACTTTTTCATACTTCTGAAAACTTCTATGTCCAGTAGTTCTGGATATGATCTTCTGTTTCTAGGTGTCTAGAACTGATACAAACTATTTAGAGACATTCAAAATACTCCATTATTCAAAATCATTTTTGATGAGAGTTTATCATGATTTATGATAACTCAATGACCATTAAAGCATCGTATGATTTAGGTTAGAAATTATAAAAACATTCTAACTCATAACTTCACTTGTCTTCCTTCAAAATATTCAGCAACACTATGAATTCTTCACTTAGAAACTTATAACTTTCTAACAAACACTGTATCTGATGGATCTTGAAATTCATACTGATAGACCTGAGACCAATGGATTGTATGATCAACACCTTCATCTTTCTGACCACTTCTGCATCTGATGCTTCTCAGTCTGATACTTTGCTTCCAATCCTTCTTAGTCCAATCCACTACATCTGGAAAATAATTTTCTTTAATAAAAAATGTTTCTTCCCATTTATGTTTGGGTTACAACATTAATAATTTTTTACATATTTTTCAAAAACATTATTTTACAAAATATTAGTTTTCAAAAAATACAAAAACTTATTAAGACAAAACATCACAACGGTTCTTCAAGTTCAACCTCATCACTCTCAAGGATAAATTATGAAGTTTTAGCCCCCCTTTTCATCTTTTATTTGAATATTTTTGAAAAAGTGATAGAAAAATAATATATAAATATTTTAATATTTATTCCTTGATGTATTTAAAAAGATGGAGAAAAATATTTTGAGAAAACCCATTATTACGTGTTCATCCTTTTAAGGAGTATTCTCCCTGGGGGAGCATATAGTTAGAGAGAGTTATTAAAATGGGAAATATTTGAATTTAAAATTTTTCATGTGTGAACCATTTTAATAGTTTTTTTGAAGTCTAAGAAAAGATTTTTGTATTATAGATTCCATGGATTGATTTATTGATTTGGGAGACGATTTGATGTGATGATGGAGTATTGATTGAAAAATAAGTGATCTATTCTCAAATCAATTTTCAAGTGGTATCATTTCATCAAGATCTAGTTTGAAGAATTTATCGATGAAAGTCATTGTTTTATGGAAAACATGATATTATTATTAAATATTATTATTTCCTATACTATTTTTTCTCAAGTAGTATTAAAATAATTGAATGATGATTCATTTATAACAAGTTTAAGATTTAATGTGATTCATGTTCCTTGGTTCACAATAAAATTAAAAGGGGAATATTTTTGGGCTTGGGAGATTTTTGGGAAGAATGTTGATCCCGTGAAGGTGTATATGAGATTGAAGTATTTCCTCTAGAATATGTAAATTATATAGAGATGTTTTTGGATAATGTTTAAGTGGGTGTGATTATTATATTGGATTTTATGATTCAATACATAAATCATGGTCAAAGTCATAATTAATAAAGAACTGTATGTGAGGTGACAACTATATGGAATTTTTGAATAATATGGAATTCATTTGGAGATGTTTTGAAGTCATTATATGATTTTACAAAGTCTACAGAATTTTAGAGTTAAATTAAAAATTGGATATATTTAGAGGTATGAATGATTAATTTTGATTTATGTATGATTTATATATATCTTCATATACATATTTAAAATAAAATGAAAAAATTGATAAAGGAAACTCTACATATGAGTCATTTATGCTCTATGTATGAGTAATTTTTGAGTGATGTAAATCTATGTATGAGTCCTTTGATCCAATGTATGAGTCATTGTAAATTGTGAATGAGTAATTGAGACCTATATAAAAGTCATGGGATGCTACATATGAGTTATTTTATACTATTTATAAGTGATTTCAATTTTTTTATAAACCCAACCCTTAGAAAAATTTTGAGCCTTCTACATAATAAAAAATTTAAGATTCCCAGAATGTTTTTTTTGAAGAATTAAAATTAGGTGGTGCTTAATGAAATGATCCTCATTAAAACAAGAATTATAATCCTTTGGTTCAATATGTGACCTAAGAAACTAATTTATTATTGAATAATGAAGGTTCCGGGAACAGTGGAAGCGCATGGGTGGATGTGCCCACTTGGCGTTTTGTCATTAACAATGATCAATCCTGGATCTATATGACTATAAACTCCAGTCTCCACTGATCGAATCACAGAAATGGACAAAGAAAAGGAAAGTCCCAGAACCACAATGTAGGATCGTTATAGGTTGATTATAATTAATTTAATCAATTGAAAAGAAATAACTTTTGGGTGTTCTTTCTTTGTTGATGTTTTTGATCACGTTCCGATGTGATTCATCGTTGCGTCACAGAAGCCAAGTGTAGGCTTCCTCTAGCGATGATCCACACGTGTACCTCATATCTCAGGATCTCTCCAAAGGAGTATCTGGGTGCTAGAATGGATAAACCTTTGCTTGCATTGTCCACCTTAGATCATCTTGATCCGATGGAAGAGGATCTCTCTCGGTCTTGAGAGAGTTCTTTAAGGAAGAGGTTCTTTCAGCCTTGAAAGAATTCTCCAGAAATGTTGTGCACAAATTTTCTCTTATGTGTTAGAAAAGGGTTGGGGTTTTGAGGATATTTATAATTAGGCTTGATGTTGTAGAGTTATGAAAATAAATAAACGTGTTATTTATTTCGTTGACTCTTATTTAAAACCCCCAGGTCAAATAATTAATTCCTTGACATGTGCCCATGCTGATTATAATAAATATCATTTAAAACAATATTATATCCTCAAAATCCCGACTAGAAAAACTACACGGCGTGTATTAATAAATACACAGCGTGTACTTATTTTTCATTTGAAAACTACACGGCGTGTACATTCAATGTACACGGCGTGTATATCTTGTTTTCATTTATTCATTTTCTTTCCATAAAGAAAACTACACGGTGTGTAATTATTAATACACGACCTATACTTGTTTTTCCATGAAAAACTACACGACGTGAAATCTTTAATACATGGTGTGTATATCTTGTTTTTTATTTCCTTCTTCCTCCATCATTAAAATTATTTAGGCTTCCTGGAAAAATTATTAAACCACGTATGAGAATAATCTTTATTCTACTTGAGATACTTTAATACACTTAGTGTGTGACCCTCTAGGCCTCTTTCTCGTTGGAATTAGGTGATCTTACCTAAAGTCCAAGATTACTGTCTAGAAACGGGTCAAGGAACCCAAGAGAAAGAAGTTGACGCTGCATTGACATATCACCTCATACGAATGGTTACAGTGTAATTTAATCCATTTTTCTCGATATCTCATCAAGCAGGTTTCATGGAAGATTCATAAACCTATATGCTTGATCTTTCGTTCTTTGACTTCCTGAAATAAACTCGTCATTTACACCATGGCCATGGAATTTAATGCGACAGTTCTATTTCAATCAAAGGGACGAGATATAAACTTCCATAAATGGAAGGGACAAATCCTTCCTCGACTTATCCATTAACAACATGTCACTCGTGACGCACCCAACGTACCCTACTTTCCACCAAATGTCTGCGTGAAGGTTTTCGTTAGTAAATCTAAGTGCGCGAGTCATGACATGAGTTAATGATAATCTTCCAATATTAAGGACCATTACACAGGCTCGTAGATAGCAATGTCTGATGACACCAAGACATGCAGAATTGATATTGGCGGGTCTATTCTCATAATCTCCCATCTTGGAGATTACCAAGTGCGAAATCCATGAGAGAGAGTCTCGTCTTCTTACGAGTACTCGCACATGATAGTCTGTGTACTATGTGTCCTATCATAGTATGTCATACAACTGTAGGACTTTATTTAAGAATATTATTATAGCATTTCAAGGTTCTCATCATAGCGGGGATCTTCCATGACCTTATCAATGCAACAAATATTCTTGGACATTATTAATGTAATTATCATTATGATTGAAACTTGACTCTACAAATTTGAAATTATTTAAACCTCATCAGTGATAACTTTTTCATACTTCTGAAAACTTCTATGTCCGGTAGTTCTGGAAATGATCTTCTGTTTCTAGGTGTCTAGAACAGATACAAACTATTTAGAGACATTCAAAATACTCCATTATTCAAAATAATTTTTGATGAGAGTTTATCATGATTTATGAGAACTCGATGACCATTAAAGCATCGTATAATTTAGGTTAGAAATTATAAAAACATTCTAACTCCTAAGTTCACCCGTCTTCCTTAAAAATATTCAGCAACATTATGAATTCTTCACTTAGAAACTTATCACTTTCTAACAAACACTGTGTCTGATGGATCTTGAAATTCATACTGATAGACCTGAGACCAATGGATTGTCTGATCAACACCTTCATCTTTCTGAAAACTTCTGCATCTGATGCTTCTTAGTATAATACTCTGCTTCCAATCCTTCTCAGTGCAATCCTCTACATCTAGAAAATAAATTTCTTAAATAAAAAATGTTTCTTCCCATTTATATTTGGGTTACAACATTACTAATTTTTTACCTATTTTTCAAAAACATTATTTTACAAAATATTAGTTTTCAACAAATAAGAAAACTTATTAAGACAAAATATCACAAAGGTTCTTCAAGTTCAACCTCATCACTATCAAGGATAAAGTATTAAGTTTTAGTCCCCTTTTTCATCTTTTATTTGAATATTTTTGAAAAAGTGATAGAAAAATACTATATAAATCTTTTAATATTTATTCCTTGATGTATTTAAAAATATGGAGAAAACTATTTTGAGAAAACCCATTATTACGTGTTCAGCCTTTTTCAGGAGTATTCTCCCTGGGGGAGAATATAGTTAGAGAGAGTTATTAAAATGGGAAATATTTGAATTTAAAATTTTTCATGTGTTAACCATTTTAATATCTTTGTTTAAGTGTAAGAAAAGATTTTTGTATTATAGATTCCATGGATTGATTTATCAATTTGGGGGAAGATTTGATGTGATGATGGAGTATTGATTGAAAAAGAAGTGATCTATTCTCAAATCAGTTTTCAAGTGGTATCATTTCATCAAGATCTAGTTTGAAGAAGTTATTGATGAAAGTCATTGTTTTATGGACAACATGATATTATTTTTAAATATTATTATTTCCGATACTATTTTTTCTCAAGTAGTATTAGAATAATTGAATGATGATTCGTTTATAAGAATTTTGAAATTTAATGTGATTTATGTTCCTTGATTCACAATAAAATTAAAAGGGGAATATTTTTGAGCTTGGGAGATTTTTGGGAAGAATGTTGATCTCGTGAAGGTGTATATGAGATTGAAGTATTTCCTCTAGAATATGTAAATTATATAGATATGTTTTTGGAGAATGTTTAAGTGGATGTGATTATTATATTGGATTTTATGATTCAATACATAAATCATGTTCAAAGTCATAATAAATAAAGAACTGTATGTGTGGTGACATCTATATGGAAGTTTTGAATAATATGGAATTCATTTGGAGATGTTTTGAAGTCATTATATGATTTTACAAAGTCTACTGAATTTTATAGTTAAATTAAAAATTGGATATGTTTAGAGGTATGAATGATTCATTTTGATTTATGTATGATTTATATATATCTTCATATACATCTTTAAAATAAAATGAAAAAATTGATAAAGGAAACTCTACATAAGAGTCATTTATGCTCTATGTATAAGTATTTTTTGAGTGATGTAAATCTACGTATGAGTCATTTGATCCAATGTATGAGTCATTTTAAATTGTGAATGAGTAATTGAGACCTATGAAAAAGTCATGGGATGCTACATATGGGTTATTTTATACTATTTATGAGTGATTTCAATTTCTTTATGAGCCCAACCCTTAGATAAATTTTGAGCCTTATACATAATAAAAAATTTTAGATTCCCAGAATGTTTATTTTCTGAAGAATTAAAATTAGGTGGTTCTTTTTGAAATTATCCTCATTAAAACAATAATTAAAATCCTTTGGTTCAATATGTGATCTAAGACACTAATTTATGATTTAATAATGAAGGTTCCAGGCGCAACAGAAGCGCGTGGGTGGATGTTCCCACTTGGATTTTTGTCATTAACAATGATCAATCTGGGATCAATATGACGATAAACGCCAATCTCCATAGACCGAATCATAGAAATGGAAAAAGAAAAGGAATGTGCCGAAACCAAAAAGTAGGATCGTTATAGGTTGATTATAATTAATTTAATCAATTGAAAATAAATACCTTTTGGGTTTTCTTTCTTCGTTGATGTTCTTGATCACGTTCCGATGTGATTCGTCATTGTGTCACAGAAGCCAAGTGTAGACTTCCTCTAGCGGTGATCCACACGTGTACCTCGTATCTCGGGATGTCGCCAAAGGAGTCTCTGGGTGCTAGCGTGGAGAAACCTTTGCCTGTGTTGTCTACCTTAGATCGTCTTGATCCGATGGAAGATGGTCTCTCTCAGTCTTGAGAGAGTTCTTGGAGGAATAGGTTCTTTCGGCCTTAAAAGATGTCTCTAGAATTGTTGTGCACAACTTTTCTCTTGTGTGTTAGAAAAGAGTTGGGGTTGTGAGGATATTTATAATCAGGTTTGAGGTTGTAGAGTTATGACAATAAATAACTGTGTTACACATTTTATTTATTTTATTGACTCTTATTTAAAATTCCCATGTCGAATAATTAATTCCTTGACATGGCCCCACACTGATTATAATAAATATCATTTAAAACAATATTATATCCTCAAAATCCCAATTGGAAAAACTACATGGCGTGTATTAATAAATACACGGCGTGTACTTGTTTTTCATTTGAAAACTACAAGGCGTGTACATTCAATGTACACGGCGTGTATATCTTATTTTCATTTATTCATTTCCTTTCCATAAAGAAAACTATACAGCATGTAATTATTAATACATGACGTGTACTTGTTTTTCCATGAAAAACTACATGGTGTGTAATCTTTAATACACGGCGTGTATATCTTGTTTTTCATTTCCTTCTTCCTCCATCATTAAAACGATTTAGGCTTCCTTGAATAATTATTAAACCACGTACGGGAATAATCTTTATTCTACTTGAGATACTTGAATACACTTAGTGTGTGACCCTCTAGGACTCTTTCTCATTGGCATTAGGCGAGCTTTCCTAAAGTCCAAGATTACTGTCTAGAAATGGGTCAAGGCACCCAAGAGAAAGAAGTTGACGCCGCATTGACGTATCACCTCATAGGAACACTTACTATGTAATTTAATCCCTTCGTCTCGATATCTCATCAAGAAGGTTTCATAGCAGTGTCATAAACCTATATGCTTGATCTGTCATTCTTTGACTTCCTGAAATAAACTCATCATTTACACCATGGCCACAGAATTTAATGTGACAGTTCTATTTCAATCAAAGGGCCGAGATATCAACTTCCATAAATTGAAGGGACACATCCTTCCTCTAATTATCCATTAACAACATGTCACTCGTGACGCACCCAACGTACCCTACTTCCTACAAACTGTTTGCGTGACGGTTTTCATCAGTAAATCTAAGTGCATGAGTCATTACATGAGTTAATGATAATCTTCCAGTCTTAAGGACCATTACAAATGCTCATAGATATCAATGTCCAATGACACCAAGACATGCGTAATTGCTACTGGCGGGTCTGTTCTCATAATCTCCCATCTTGGAGATTACCAAGTGCAAAATCCATGAGAGATAGTCCCGTCTTATTATGAGTACTCACACACGATGGTCTGTATACTAGGTGTCCTATCATAGTATGTCATCCAACCGTAGAACTTTATTTAATAATATTGTTATAGAATTTCAAGGTTCTCATCATAGTGGGGATCTGGCATGACCTTATCAATGAAACAAATATTCCAGGACATTATTATATTATAGTCACGTAGAACAATAAACAATATATAATAAGTGAACATTCATGTAATCAAAGTACAAAACAGTTGGTTCTCAGGGCACCAACCCTTACAAACTCCCACTTGGACTAGAGCCAAATGCCTACGACTTTTAGTCCACTAGACCTCACATGATGATCATGTTTCTGCTGATTCAAGGATTTAGTCAAGGGGTCCGCCACGTTGTCTTCGATGGAAATACTGCTCACTTAAACTTCACCTCTCTGAGAAAAATCCCTCAAGAGATGATACTTCCGAAGTATCTGCTTTGTCCGCTGATGTGACCTTGGCTCTTTTTCAAGTGCCACCGCAGCAGTATTATCACAATAGAGTGTGATAGGATCTTTACTACTCAGTAATACATCCAACTCTTGGATGAAGCTTCGCATCCATACTGCTTCTTTAGCTGCCTCAGAAGATGCGATATAATTGGACTCCGCTGTAGAATCTTCCACCACACTTTGCTTTGAGCTCTTCCAGCTCACTACACCTCCATTCCAACTGAAGATGTGTCCAGTTTGTGACTTCATGTCATCTTGATGAGTCTGGAAACTAGCATTTACATTTCCTCTGATGACTAGTTCCTCATCTCCACCATAAACTAGGAACATATCCTTAGTACGCCTCAGATACTTAAGGATAGTCTTGACTGCCATCCAATGACAGTCTCCTAGATCAGCTTGATATCTTCCTACCGTACTAAATGCGTAAGCAACATCTGGCCTCGTACATAGCATATGATACATGACTGACCCAATAGCGGATGAATTAGGGATCCTTGACATTCTCTTTCTTTCCTCATGTGTCTGAGGACAAATTTTCTTGGAAAGATGAATTCCATGTGACACTAACAACAATCCCCTATTGGACTGTTCCATAATGAATCTATTAAGTATCTTGTCAATGTATGTACTTTGACTCAGGCCCAGAATTCTCTTGGATCTATCACGATGGATCTTGATCCCAAGAATATATGCTGCCTCACCCAAGTCTTTCATGGAGAAACATTTATGTAACTGTGCCTTAACTGACTGTAAGACAGGTACTTCGTTTCCAATTAGTAATATGTCATCAAAATATACTATTAGGAAAACAACTGCACTTCCACTAAACCACTTGTGGAAACAAGGCTCAAATTCATTCTTAACAAAGAAAAATTCCATTACAGCTTCATCAAAATGAATATTCCATGACCTTGATGCTTGATTTAATCAATAAATGGATTTATGAAACTTGCATACCTTGTTGGCATCCTTTGGAGTCACAAACCCTTCAGGATGTGTCATGTAGACATCTTGCTAGAGGTTCCCATTAAGGAATGCTGTTTTGACATCCATTTTCCAAATTTCAAAGTCATGATAAGAGGAAATTACAAATAGGATTCTAATGGATTTCAGCATCACAACTAGTTAAAAAGTTTCATCATAGTAAATTCCTTGATGCTGTCTAAAACCTTTTGCAACTAGTCATGCCTTATAGGTGCTGAATTGCCCCTCCATATCTAGTTTCTTCTTGAATACCCATTTATTACCAATAGGATTTACATCAACTGGAGGATCTACCAAAATCCAGACTTGGGTTTGGTACATGGAATCCATTTCAGAATTAATGGATTCTTTCCACTTGGCAACGTCTGTGCCATCAACTGCTTCCTTGTAGGTAAGAGGATCATCATTTTCAACCAATAATTAGTCACCATCCTCGGTGACAAGAAAAACATATCATTTTGGTTCTCTCACCTCTCTTATGCCCCTATGCAGTTCTTGTGTCTCTAGAAAAGATTGTTCTTCCACAGGGCTTTGTGGAATCTGTTCTTGTACCAACTCTTGTATATCTTGAGCCTTGACTTCATCGAACACTATCGCGCTCCCACTATCTCTTTTTGAGATGTGCTCCCTCTCAAGGAATATGGCGTGTCTTACCACTCTAACCTTTTTATCTGAGGGGTTGTATAGGTAATATCCCCTTGTTTCCTTGGGATATCCTATAAATATACACTTTGTGAATCAGGGTGCAAGTTTGTTACCTGAAGAGGCCTTAACAAATTCTTCAATACCCCACACATGTAAATTCGATAACATGGCTTTACGTCCACTCCATAACTCATATGGAATACTATTTATCGATTTAGTTGGTACTTGGTTTAGTATGTGTGCTTCTTTTTGTAATGAATATCCCCAAAAGGATATTGGAAGACTTGCATGACTCATCATTGATCTCACCATGTCCAACAAGGTGTGGTTCCTCCTTTCACTTACACTATTCCACTGAGGTGTATAAGGAGGAGTGAGTTGAGATAGAATCCCAAACTCCCATAAGAAATCAATGAAGTCCTGATTAAGATATTATCCTCCACTATCTGAGCAGAGTTTCTTAATCTTCTTACCAAGCTGGTTCTCAACTTCATTCTTGTATTCTTTGAACTGATCAAAAGAATCTGACTTATACCCCATTAAGTAAATATATCCATATCTACTAAAATCATCAGTAAAAGTTATGAAGTACGAGAACCCACTCCTTTCTTAAAATGGAAATGGTCCACACACATCTGTGTGAACTAATTCTAGAATCTCTTTATCCCTTTCACCTTTCCCACTAAATGGGGCTTTGGACATTTTGCCTTGTAGACACGCATGACATACACCAAGTGGTTTTAGTTCGAAAGAATCTAAATACCCATCTTGATGTAATTTTTTCAAACGTTTCTCATTGACACGACCTAGCCGGTGATGCCAAAGTTGGGTGTGGTATGAGTCATGTGAATTGACTTTGTCATCGATTTCCATTACTTGGTTTGTGTAGTCTAACACATAAAGGCCGTTATATATATGTGCCCTAAAAAAACAAATGCTATCTTTATAAAAGTAGAAATATTCATTTCCAAACTTGAACATGAATCCATCAGTATCTAATATGGATACTGAAATAATGTTTTTAGTAATAGAAGGAACATAATAACAACCCTTTAACACCAAGATCATTTTAGTTGGCAATGATAGGTGGTAGTCCCCGACAGATACAATAGAAAGTCTGGCTCCGTTGGCTGCTCGTAGATCTACCTCCCCTCAATCAATCTTCCTGAATCTACTTGGTTCCTGTATTTAGATAAATATGTGAGCACCAAAAGTAGTATCTAATACCAAATTAGTAGAAACAGATAGATTTCATTCGATAAAAAATGCACCTGAAGCTTCCCCTTTCTTCCTTGGCTGGGTGTAGTTTTTCTTCCAGTGGCCCTACTTTCCACATGCGAAACAAACAACATCATGTTCCATTGCCTCCCCTTTGATCTTCCTTTTCTTGGAAGGCCTTGAAGAAGATTTGGGCTTAAATCTCTTCGCCTTCCCTTTACTTTTATTCACCATGGGGATAGAAGGATTTTCATACTTCATTTCATTTTCCACTTGGAAAATAAGGATAAGAAGATCAGACAGAGACTTCTCAATGTTGTTCATGTTGAATTTCACAAAAAAGTTTGAGAAGCTCTGGGGGAGTGATGCGAGAATGAGATCGGTACCCAGTTCTTCGGAGAGTTTAAACCCTAGAACCTCCAAGCACTAAATGTATCCAATGAGCTTGACTACATGATGCCTATCTGGGGCACCCTCTCCAAGATTTCTCTAGAATAGAGCCTTGGAGATCTCAAACCTTTCCTGTCTTTCTCTCTCTTGGTATAGACCACGGAGGTGCTCGAGCATGCTGTAGGCATCCATGTCTTCATGAGACTTCATGAACTCACTAGACATTCATGACATCATCAAACATTGAACATTGAGTGCATCACTCAAATGTTGATCATAGACCCAGAAATATTCATCACCCGCCCCTTGGGCAGGAAGATCAGGAAGTGAGGACTCCAGTACGTAAAACTTTTGTTCATGGCATAGGATAACCCGAAAGTGCCTAAACCATTCCTGAAAGTTATTGCCAGTGAGGATATTGTATTTATCTAGATATGATCGCAGAGAAAATGTGGTTTATGAGTTTTTCATTTCGATTCTACAAATTAAAAGAGAAGATTTATCAGTACTTTCTTGATTACATTTTATGAGAAATAATAAATTTTTAATTAAGTCTCCCACTATTTTATCAAGTCCCAATGTCCCTCACCATTGAACTCAGAATGTCTATTTTCTTTGACATTCTAGTGTCAAGGATCCATATTCCCCTTTGAATAACCCCAACAAGGGTTGTTCAAGCTATTTTAAGGTATTTAGGTAGGCAGGTCTTTTCCAACTATGAGCTTATAGTTCCTTGATCTGTTTAGTGGACTCCCCAATCCTGAAATCCTGACTTGGATTTCCTCAACTCTTGCCTCCAATATTACACTAAGTCTAGCAAGGTCTACTCCTCTTAATGTAATATGGTTAATTCTACCCGAAACCTTTCATTAGGGCTTCCTTTATAAAAGTAAGTGTCCCAACAAGGGTTGGTCAAAAACATAGTTTTATTGAGTATTTCCCTTAATCAATTAACGGAAGGCTTGGTCTAACTTAATATGGTATTGAGGGATTTTAATTTTTATGCATAGTTTCACATTATCACATGCTTGTTAATATTAAGTGATGCTTTCTTAAGTGATTAACCATGTTCCGATAATGTTTATTCATATTCCAGTTTTTATTTCATTCCATCTTTGCATGCTTGTTTATTTCACTAATTATGTGATCGAGAAAACACATACATAATAAATAAACCATGCAATCGGAGAGAAATAAAATAAGATGGTATGATCATGAGCTTCTATTGGTTAGATTATCTAGCGGTTTTGATAAGCTAACCCTAACCTAAGGAAAAACACCTTGAACCGATGGTTCGTGTTTTGCAGCTCCCACCTGTCCATCTTTGTATCTTCTTGGGTTGGTTTTGCCTCACCTTCGGGTTTTGAACCGGCTCCTATGGCTTGGGAGATCCTACATTACATGGGTTTACATTAAAGAAACCACGGGCATGCAGGACCTACATTTTATTAGAATAAGGCTCACAGGCCAAAAAATTTAAATAAATTTAAATGAAACTATACACACATACAAAGGGTATCTGGTCTAGCTCATGATCATCCATAACATGAAACGATATTTATGCATATTTAGAATTCAAATTATTTTAATCGTTATATTTATTCAAGATAAGTCACGCTTTAATTCAATTAATTATGATCTTATAATTAATCAATTCTTTATCTTAAAATACTTTCTGAAAATTTCCTTGAGATTCTTCTCATCCATATTCCTTGTACAGGTCTTTGTACTTTTGGAGGAAACCTAGTGAAATTTCTGGAAAGTACACGACGTGTAGTTTATATTTACACGACATGTATTTCTTTTCACCTTTTATCCAAAGTACATGCCGGGGTATTTGGCGTGTTCTCTGTACTATGGAAATTTTGGAGTACATGGAATGTAGATAAATCATACATGGCATGTACTTCCTTGTTACGTGGTAACCGGCCTGGCGATCCCATGTACGTGGTACGCAACTTCTCCTTTGTACACGATTTCACTTGGGCCGGATCGGACTACACGACGTGTTGCTCAAACATACACACCGTGTATTCCGGTTCCCACGCGCCGTTTAATTCTGGTAAACATGGGGTGTTATATACTTTGGTGTATTTAATTCACACGACGTGGTTTGGAGGACCCGTACCAATTCGTTGAACTTAAGTACACGACGTTTAGTTTTCATTACACACCGTGTATTCCAGTGTTGTACAAACAGAAAGAGCGACTCCTTCGTATGAGATCCTCCTTTTTATTTTAATCAAAATTAAAATTAAAAGGCCATTTCTGTGATATGAATCGAGAAAAGAAGGAGAAAGAATTGATCTCATTTATTCAGATTTATAGAATGATTTATTTCGAATTGAATCAAATATAAATGCGTAAATTATCAACGAAAATTAAATAACTATAATCAACGTTGTAACCTCCCTTTGATACCATTTGAAGGTTATGGGCACAGCGGAAGCGTATGGGTGGATGTGCCCACTTGTCTTTTTGTCATTAACAATGATCAATCCGGGATCAATACAACGATAAACGCCAGTATCCACAGATCGAATCACAGAAATGGACAAAGAAAAGGAAAGTCCCAGAACCACAAAGTAGGATCTTTACAGGTTGATTATAATTAATTTAATCAATTGAAAAGAAATACCTTTTGGGTGTTCTTTCTTCATTGATGTTATTGATCACGTTCCGATGTGATTTGTCGTTGCATTGCAGAAGCCAAGTGTAGAATTCCTCTAGCGGTGATCCATACGTGTACCTTGTATCTCGGGACGTCGCCAAAGGAGTATCCGGGTGCTAGCGTGGAGAAACCTTTGCTTGCGTTGTCCACCTTAGATCGTCTTGATCCGATGGAAGATGCTCTACCTCGGTCTTGAGAGAGTTCTTGGAGGAAGAGGTTCTTTTGGCATTGAAATAATTCTCTAGAATTTTTGTGCACACCGATTCTCTTGTGTGTTAGAAAAGAGTTGGGGTTGTGAGGATATTTATAATCAGGTTTGAGGTTGTAGAGTTATGACAATAAATAAACGTGTTACACGTTTTATTTATTTCATTGACTCTAATTTAAAACCCCCATGTTGAATAATTAATTTTTGACATGCGCCCACGCTGATTATAATAAATATCATTTAAAAAAATATTATATCCTTGAAATCCTGACTGAAAAAATGACACGGTGTGTATTAATAAATACACGGCCTGTACTTGTTTTTCATTTGAAAACTACATGGTGTGTACATTCAATGTACACGGCGTGTATATAATGTTTTCATTTATTCATTTCCTTTCCATAAAGAAAACTACATGTTGTGTAATTATTAATACACGACGTGAACTTGTTTTTCCATGAAAAACTGCACAGTGTGTAATCTTTAATACACGATGTGTATATCTTGTTTTTCATTTCCTTCTTCCTCAATCATTAAAACGATTTAGGCTTCCTTGAATAATTATTAAACTACATACGGGAATAATCTTTATTCTACTTGAGATACTTGAATACACTTAGTGTGTGACCCTCTAGGCCTCTTTCTCGTTGGAATTAGGCGAGCTTGCCTAAAGTCCAAGATTACTGTCTAGCAACAGGTCAAGGCACCCAAGAGAAAGAAGTTGACGCCGCATTGAAATATCACCTCATACGAACTCTTACTGTATAATTTAATCCCTTGGTCTTGATATCTCATCAAGTAGTTTTCATGGCAGTGTCATAAACCTATATGATTGATCCGTTATTCTTTGACTTCCTGAAATAAACTCATCGTTTACACCATGGCCATGGAATTTAATGCGACAGTTCTATTTCAATCAAAGGGCCGAGATATAAACTTCCATAAATGGAAGGGACAAATCCTTCCTCGACTTATCCATTAACAACATGTCACTCGTGACACACCCAACGTACCCTACTTCCCACCAACTGTCTGCATGACGGTTTTCGTCAGTAAATCTAAGTGCGTGAGTCATGACATGAGTTAATGATAATCTTCCAGTCTTAAGAACCATTACACACGCTTGTAGATAGCAATGTCTGATGACACCAAGACATGCAGAATTGCTACTGGCGGGTCTATTCTCATAATCTCCCATCTTGGAGATTACCAAGTGCGAACTATATGAGAGAGAGTCTCATCTTCTTATAAGTACTCACACATGACGGTCTATATACTATGGGTCCTATCATAGTATGTCATCCAACTGTAGAACTTTATTTAAGAATATTGTTATAGCATTTCAAGGTTCTCATCATAGCGGGGATCTTCCATGACCTTATCAATGCAACAAATATTCCAGGATATTATTATATTATAGTCATGAAGAACAATGAACAATATATAATAAGTGAACATTCATGTAATCAAAGTACAAAACAGTTGGTTCTCAGGACACCAACCCTTACAAATAAATGAAAGTTTTTTCATGGAATGTGATAATGAGTTGATCTATAATTAAAGAATCTATTAGAGAATTTGGAAAACACATTATATAAGTCCTTTGGCCAAACCTTAGATTTTTAGAAATATAATATCAATTAATAATATAATATTTGTTTTAAAAACTCTTTTATGACAATTTTGACACTATTTGGTATTTTGTTTTTGATAATTTCATAACAACATTATTACTTCGAACAAAATTTATATAACCAATCCTAATGTGTAATATTAACCTAGAAAATTAGTGAAATTCATAAAAATTCTCAAATTACATTTATTTTGATATTTATAATATCAATTATTTTAATATTTCATTAATTAGGTAATAACTACATCACCATTGTGTCATAAATAAATTATATTATTTAATGTCTAAAAATTATAAATAAAATACCATTACGTAGGAAATCTGTTTATCTTTCTAATGAATATTTATAATTGATTTTTTCTTATGTATAACCCTATATTAAAAATGTTTTAGTAATTAAACATTGATTTTAACTCTTTTGACTCTTCTTTGAATTAAATAATAATAAATGTCCTAATCTAATTCAAGTGGACCTAAATGATAATATTTTTTTCCTAAGATTTTTTTTGGTCGAGATACACTTGTCCAATAGAATTAGGACATGTGTTAGTGTAATATTAATATCATTTTTACCCTTAATTACCCGATTTACTTTTAACCGTGGTAAATAAAAGTAAAAATTTACTATTCACCAAAAATTATTTTTATCTTATTGAATCACATTTTACTCCTTGATATTAATAGTGTCTCTCGGATTTTCGAAATTCCACTCACAGAAGCGGTAAATTTAAGTTTTATGTGAATTTTTCCAAATTCTCCCAGGAGGTGGGTAAAAGACGGTGAAAAGTTCCATAAAATTTTTATATATCTAAAATTATTCTAAACTAACTCTAATGAATTAAATTTAACTTATATAGGTATTATGTATCCATTTTGACCTTAATAAAATTTAAATAAAATAAATAATTATTTAAATGAAAATTCAGATTTAAACTATAACTCATTGTTTTTTCACTATTCATAAAAAATTGAATGTTTTCAGAAAAATACCCTAAAATTCACCCTAAGCTAATTTCGATATTCCGAATCCAAAAATGAAGTCCATTTGGAAAGATAAAATTTATAAAATTTTAAAAAGTAGGTATTACTATTCATAACGGCTAGTTTGATTGGTTGCGGTGTGTGTTAGAACTTGAAGTTGCGTACAACACACGCTATTGTATTATTCAAAGGGAAGCGTATCGTGGAAGCTTGGGGTGTTACATTCTCCCCTCCTTCAAATAATTTCGTCCTCGAAATTTCTAGAATACTACCGCGTGAAAAGACTTGGGTGGTTCTTCATCATAAGTTCCTCAGGTTCCCACGTTGCCTCTTCCATTTTATGGTTTCTCCATAGAACTTTTACCAGACGAGTCATCCAGTTTCTCAACACTTTTTCTCTTGTATCAAGAATCCTGACCGACTCTTCACAATAAGATAGATCCGGCCCCAGTTCTACTTCCTCATAGGTGAGTACATGCGTTGGGTTAGGCATGTATTTTCTCAATAGTAATACGTGGAACACATCGTGAACTTTGGAGAGACTTGGCGGCATTTCCAAACGGTAAGCTACAACCCCAATTCGTTCTAGAATTTCGAATGGTCCGATGTACTTGGGACTCAGTTTACCTTTCTTATCGAAACATATAACTCCCTTCCATGGAGATACCTTCAAGAAAACATGATCTCATACAAGAAATTCCAAATCCTTCCTTCGATTATCGGTATAGCTCTTTAACCTACTTTGAGCTGCTTTGATGTGGTTTTGGATTACCTTTACCTTTTACATTTTTTCCTCCACCAGTTCTGAGCCTACGAGTTTTCTTTCACCAACTTCATCCGAACAGGTTGGTGTGCAACATCTCTTTCCATATAGCACTTCATATGGTGCCATACGAATACTTGAATGGAAACTATTGTTATAGGAAAATTCTACCAGAGGTATATATTGATCCCACATACCCTGAAAGTCAGGTGATAAAGATCTCAACATGTCTTCTAAGGTTTTAATAGTCCATTATGATTGTCCATCAGTTTGGGGGTTGTAGGCAGTGCCCAAACGAAGTTCAGTATCCATGGATTTCTGAAGACTTTTCCAGAATCTTGAAGTAAAACGGGGATCACGATCAGAAACAATCGATAGGGGTACTCCATAAAGTCTCACAACTTTATTAATATATAGTCTTGCTAGACGTTCAAGTTGTAGATCCTCCCTTATAGCAAGAAAATGTGATGACTTGGTAAGACGATCAACAATGACCCATATTTCATCGTTCCTTCTAGGAGTCTTTGGTTTTCCCATGACAAAGTCCATCATGATATTATCCCATTTCCACTCAGGTATGAAAAGAGGTTTCATGACTCCTCGAGGCTGTTTCCTTCTAGCTTTCACTTGTTGACAAACCATACATCTTGACACAAAATCAGTAATCTCATTTTTCATGTTGTCGCACCAAAAATGTTCCTTTAAATATCTATACATTTTGGTGATCCCAGGGTGTATAGAGAAATTGGAACTATGAGCATCATCCAACAATTCCCTTTTTAGATCAGGTATATTGGGAACACAAAGTCTCTTCCCAAATTTCAAAAATTCCATCGTCATACACAAAGTCACTCAATCTCCCATCATTGATAGCTTTAATCATCTTTTGAAATTCTTCATCATCAGTCTGATAACTCATTATCCTTTCTAGTAAAGATGGTTTGGAAACCATTTGAAAAAGTAACGATGTTTCACCTTCCATGGTAATTCCCATATCCATCTTCACTAGATCCATGAAAATAGGATCCCTTTAAAATCTCATCATGTTCAAAACTCCATGATCCTTTCTGCTCAAAGCATATGCCACCTTATTTTCCTTCCCCGGTTGGTAGTGTATCATGAAATCATAATCCTTGAGTAGTTCAAGCCATCTACTTTGCCTCATGTTGAGTTATTTCTGTGAGAAAATATACTTCAAACTCTTGTGATCGGTATATATCTCACATTTTTCACCATAGAGATAATGTCTCCATATATTCAAAGCAAATATTACATCAGCTAACTCATTATCACAAGTAGTATAGTTTTGCTCATGAATTTTTAGCTGTCGTGATGCATAGACAATAACCCTATCATTCTGCATAAAGACACAACCAAGTCCTTTCTTTGATGCATCACTATAAATAACGAACCCATAATTCCCCGATAGCAGTGTCAATATAGGATCATTGACTAATATTATCTTCAGTTCTTGAAAACATTATTCACACTCTTTTTTCCAAACAAATTTAACCCCTTTACATGTGAGCTTTGTTAATGGGTTAGCCAATCAGGCAAAATTCTGGACGAAACATCGATAATAACCTGCTAAACCAATAAGACTACGTACCTCGGTTATACTCGTTGGTGCTGGCCATTCTTGGATTGCTCTTGTATTAGAAGGATCAACAAAAATTCCATATTTAGAGACAATATGGCCAAGAAAAAGAATCTCCTGATGCCATAATTCACAATTGCTAAACTTCCTATATAATTCATGTCCTTTAAGAGTGTTCAGGATAATGTGCAAGTGATTTTCATGATCTTCGTAGATTTTGGAGTATACCAAGATATCATCAATAAATACCACCAAAAATTCATTGAGATATTACTTGAAAACTCTATTCATTAGATTCATGAATATAGAGGGTGAATTAGTCAGTCCAAAAGGCATTAATGTAAACTCGTAATGCCCGTACCTGGTTCGAAATTCTATCTTCGGAATGTCTTACTTATTCACACACAACTGATGGTATCCAGATCGAAGGTCAATATTTGAAAATTATTGAGCTCCATGCAGTTGGTCAAATAAATCATCAATGAGAGGTAGGGGATACTTATTATTTATTGTTATAGCATTGATTTCCCTGTAGTCGATACATAACCTCATAGATCCATCTTTCTTCTTAACAAAAAGGTCAGGGGCTCCCCATGGAGAAACAATAAGGTTAATAAATACCTTATTACTCAATTCATCTAGTTGTTTCTTTAGTTAAACTAATTCCACAATGGCCATTCTATAAGGGGTCTTTTATATAGGCCTTGAACCAGGAATTAAATCAATGGAAAACTCAATTTCTCGTTCTGGAGGATGTCCAGGTAGATCTTCTGGAAACACATCTACATATTCTTTCACAATAGGTACATCACCTATTTGAACATTCCTTTCCTCACCCATAGTTATTTCATTCTCTTCCTCTACGATAATTGAATTTAGTTGAGCTACTGGGGGTGAATCTAGATAAGAATTAGGTGGTGATGATTCTGCTCTAAAGATAAGGTGTTCTTTATCATCATCATCAAAAATTGTAACCTCCTTCTTCTTACAATAAATCTTCACATCATGGTCTGAAATCCAATCCATACCGAGGATTATATCAAACTCAACCATAGGTATGACGATGAGATCAGAAGATAAAGAAAATTTATATACCCTAATGGGAATGGATAAATAGAACTTTGTAGCAATGATCCTCCCCTTAGGAGTTTTAACTGACAACTCCCTTGTTAAATCAAATTGGAAATATCTAATTTTCTTAGAAAACTGGGAATATATGAAACAATGCGATGATCCAGAATCAAATAAAGCATTTGATAAACTTGAGGAAACCATTAAATTAATTGCCACCATGTCTTTCAGAGCTTCTACCTCAGCAGTAGTGATAGCATAAGCTTGGCCTTGATCCCTTGGCCTTTTCTGAGGTAAGTTCCCCGGACACTTAGGAAATTAATTTGCATAATGTCCCATCTCTCTATAATTATAGCATTCCACGTTGAAAGAAACTCTCTTTCCCTTGCAATCATGAGCTTGGTGGCCTTTTCACTACACTTGTAATAGACTCCCATTCCCTTCAAGTAGAACCTGGGTGTTTCTTCCCACATTTACTATAGGATGGATAATAAACTTTTCCCTTATTCCCTTTATTTTCATTTCCAGAGTGGTCAGAAGATCTCTTCTTCTTTTTCTTTGCCTTAAAGTCGTAAGACTTAGTGAATTCCTTTTCTGTCTTGATAGCACATGAGACAATATATTCGTACAACGAGAAAGATTGTGAGACTAATGATCGACGGAGAAATAGTTTTAACCCATAAAAGAAATGATCAATCTTATTTCTTGGGTTACGTATATAATCTGCTGCATTCCTTGCTAACCATGTAAAGTTAGCCTCATACTTTGCAACATTCTCATCCTCCTTTTGCCTCAGTCTCAGAAATTGCCTTTCCATATCTGCTCGATGGTCAGGAGGAAAGTATTTTTCTAAGAAAATATCTTTTAACTCCCTATATTCCATATTTGATACTTCATGATCTTCCTTAGTGTTTTTTATCAATGACCACCATTGATCAGCATCTCCAGTGAGGCGACAAACTGCCATGACAACTTTTTCCCTTTCACCACTCCCCAAAGCCTGAAATATTTTCTCTAGGGAACTTATCTATTGATCAGTTACAAATGGATTTGTACTCCCATTGAATATTTGTGGTTTCTACCTCACGAAGAGATCTCACATTGATCCTCCATGCTGCGGATCAGGGTGCTCCATATGGGTAAGGTTATTATTCATAACTTGAGTGAGTTGTCCCAGTATGGTGATTAGCTAATCAGTACCAGTTGTATCACCAGCTCCACTATAATTATCTTGAGTAGTAGGGAAATCCCTATATGGAGTGCGTGCATTGATAAGGTTTCCATTCCTTCCACTAGGCGCCATTTCTAAACAAAGGAATAAACTAGATCAGTTTATGAATCAAAATACATAATTCCATACTTGTAAAACACTTAACATAAACTGAACTATTTATGGATATAATCCATAATCATAAAAAAAATGTTTTCTTTGAGGAAGTATATACTCATAAACCCTTAATAATGGATTGTAAAGAAAATGAGAATTATCCTAAGCATATCCCCCGGGAGTGTCGTAACCAAGAGTGTAGCAAGACCCGTTGTCGTGCACCAGTTCCCGTTCAAGTCTAGCTCAAAGCGGTGTTTTCGGGTTTTACGCCTAGGTACATCTGTGCCAGAGCTTCCTCTACCTGCTCGTATCTATACATGGATGTATTTCTCGGAAAACTCACAAAATATCTATAATGCCAAAATTCTAGGAAGTTCTTATATACTAATCCTTAAAGTCCATCTTAGGTCTATGTGCTCTAATCAGAGTTTATCTAAATCTAGCTTCCAAGGTTTGTACTAAACTTCCGCCGATACCAACTATAATGCCCCGACCCCAATTACCCAGAGTCGGTGCATTATTACATAACATTGGCATGATCACAAAAGATCAAGTCTCGAAATACCGATTAGTTTAGTAGCCTTGGAAACACTAGATACATTCATAAATTTTACACTACATCATAAAGTGAAAACTACATAAATATTTTGTCTCCACACTCATATCCCCTTATACTATCCCTGCAGGTCATTCATAAAATACTTCTTCACATCCTGGAAAAAACAAAACATAGAAAGGGGTGAGCTCAAATTCCCAGTAAGGATAACAATATAGCAGAAACTTTCATAAATAAGCATAAAAATTTAAGGCAATGTATAACTAAAACAAAAGCCTTTTAAACTTGAACTTCAGCATAATATGGTAGAAATAAAATTAAATAATGACATTTACTTATTCACATGGATATTCTACTAGTAGAATAATCACATGCAATATCAATAACCACTTTCATAATGATGGGATGCATAATGCCAGACTATCATAACCACGTAGCCAAGGCCTCGTGCTAAGACTACAAATAAGATTTTGTCAAGGCCTCATTCCAAGACACTAGTTTGTCTCATGATACCTACCGATGCATCGAGGAGTTATAGCGGGCTCCACCCGTCAATTACTAAGTCCAATGCATTCCTCATATGAGCAGGTTTAAACATAATATAAACATTCGTATTAAAACTAGCATATGAAATGTAAATACTTTCTCCATAAACCATGAATGGTATAAAAATAACACATCCATATCCAAACATATCACAAAACCTTCAATACAATATGGAAGTTTTGTATCATAATAAATCAACTTCAAAGAAGCTTAAAATCCATCAAAGGATGTTTACATAGATGAAATAAAAACTATTTGAGAGAAATATCTATTTTTTTGAAATCATTTTAAAGTCACATAATTATAAAATAAAACATTTACTTTTAAAATATTCTTATAAGATTTTAGGGGAAGCTTCTAAGATTTTACAACGGTGGAAAATATCCACACCTGCCGTATAAGTTAAAAAAACATTCTTACCTTAATTTTGTCGAAAAGGTTAAAAAGGACCTTGTTTGGAAAACGACAGAAAGATTCCTTTATAAACTTATTATAAAAAGTAAAAAAGGGTATAAATGACTTAACCATAGTCTATAAAATAGTAATAATGATTTTAAATATATATTTAAGAAACATGGATGTGGATGATAAAGAGGTCCCAGTAGATAATTACGTATAAACAACCTCGAATAATGAAGAGATTGTAAAATAACCCTTACCTTTTACTTTTCCTTGGTTGAGGGTAGGTTAAACTCCTATATAATGGTGAAATAATTGTTACTAAATTATACAAGAATCATATACATTAATATGACATCATATATGATCTTTTAACATTGATTTTTTAACAATATCTTAGTATTATCATCGTTTCAGGTGTTAACAGATTCGTTTTTCTTTATATTATTTGTTATGTGAACCATATTTGTTATGGATGGGATGTATATTATTCATATAAAGAATTATATCAAGTCCTTAAACAATATTTTTAATCATAAAATGAAAATTATACTTGAATGGATACGATGGGAAATGAATGTCATCGCATTCGTGGAGACGGTAGTCCGTACGTACGCACAAACGACAATATATTTCTTTTGATATTAAAATAATATATAATTGGATGGTATATAATATATATATAATAATTAACATGTTATTTTTATTATTAACATGAATTACACATCATTATTATACCCATCCAAATAATAATGTATTGAATAACAATTACACCACGACGTGGAGACGGTAGGCCGTACATATGCACGTATGGTGACATGTCATTCAAAGGATGGATAGAATACTGAATATGGTTGTAACATATTTATAATAACATCACAGTATATAGAATATACATGAGTTATTATTTTAGAAAGTAAATAACAAATTAATAAGAAGTTGAAGAAGAAAGGAACTTGAAAAAGGGTGGTGAAAACATTACCTCTAATTCGGGTTCTTCCTTTTGATTTGATCAAAAGGGCTCGTTAGGTTGGATTTAGGATCAAAATAAGGACTCTAGGTTGAAGTGAGGGAATTTTAGAGGATATTTGGGAAGGGTTTGGCCGAGGAAAAAGGCTTTAAAGGTGTTAAGAATTGGTTAGAAGTGGTGTCCTTTTATAAGGGGGAGGAGGGGATCTTTAGGAAAAACTTATAGTATTAATTTATAATAAATTAATATTCGGTTTATAATGGATAAAAAGTATATTATTCAAAGTATAAGGTTGGGATGGTTAAAAATAATTTCATCCAATAGATTTTAGATAGGTTTGGGTCACTATATTAACCTTATCATTTATATTTAACTCTTAGTTAAATAGTTTGACAATTACTATGTCACTTTTTATTTTTATATTATATAGTTAATAAACTTACTATATACCTCCAAGAGACCCCCAAGTGGTCCATTAATGATAAAAATATCATTATATAAGTCCTTTGGCCGAACCTTATATTTTTAGGAATAGAATATCAATTAATAATATAATATTGGTTTTAAAAACTCTTTTATGTCATTTTTGATACTATTGGGTATTTTGTTTTTGATAATTTCATAACAACATTATTACTTAGAAAAATATTTATATAACCACTCA
Source organism: Viscum album (assembly GCA_963277665.1). Lineage (NCBI taxonomy): Eukaryota > Viridiplantae > Streptophyta > Magnoliopsida > Santalales > Viscaceae > Viscum > Viscum album. The sequence continues at coordinate 855,782,392 of OY728160.1, forward strand.
TAATATGTCATATTAACCTAGAAAATTAGTGTAATTCATAAAAAGTCTCAAATTACATTTATTTTGATATTTATAATATCAATTATTTTAATATTTCATTAATTCGATAATTACAACATCACCATTGCATCATAAATAAATTAAATTATTTAATGTCTAAAAATTATAAATAAAAGACCATTAAGTAGGAAATATTTTTATCTTTCTAATTAATATTTATAATTGAATTTATCTTATGTATAACCCTATATTAAAAATGTTTTAGTAATTAAACGTTGATTTTAACTCTTTTAACTCTTATATGAATTAAATAATAAGAAATTTTCTAATCTAATCCAAGTGGACCTAAATGATAATATTTTATTCCTAAGGTTGTTTTTGGTCGAGATACACTTGTCCAATAGAATTATAACATGTGTTAGTGTAATATTAATATCATTTTACCCTTAATTACCCTATTTACTTTTAACCGTGGTAAATAAAAGTAAAAAGTTACTATTCACCAAAAATTATTTTTATCTTATTGAACCACATTTTACTCCTTGATATTAACCGTGTCTCTTGGATTTTCTAAATTCCACTCACAGAAGTGGTGAAATTAATTTTTATGTGAATTTTCAAATTCTTCTAGGAGGTGGGTAAAAGACGGTGAAAAGTTTCATAAAATTTTTATATATCTAAAATTATTCTAAAATAACTCCAATGAATTACATTGAACTTATATATATATTATGTATCCATTCTGACCTTAATTAAATTTAAATAAAACAAATAATTTTTTAAATAAAAATTCAGTTTTAAACTATAACTTAGTGTTTTTTCACTATTCTTCAAAAATTGAATGTTTTTAGAAAAATACCCAAAAATTCACCCTAAGCTAATTTCGATATTCTGAATCCAAAAAATGGAGTCAATTTTGAAAGATAAAATTTATAAAATTTCAAAAAGTGGGTATTACTATTCATAACAGCTAGTTTGATTGGTTGTGGTGTGTGTTACAACATGAAGTTGCGTACAACACACGCTACTGTATTATTCAAAGAGAAGTGTACCGTGGATTCTTGGAGTGTTACATTTGTGATACTTGGGTGTATTGATCGAGTACAGTGTTAGGACTTGGAGTTTAGGAGTCTCTCTCTCTCAGTTTTACTCTTTTCCAATTGTTATCAGGTTGAGACTTCATTACTGGTCTAGCATTTATTTCCCCCCTTTTAATTTTTTTTTATTTTATAGTATTATTTATTCTCTAGAGTTCATTGCATGAATGGTTATACTCTATACATTTAATACTTTGTTATATTACTCTAAATTTTTGAATAAAGATAGTTGTGTGAGTGTGTACTAGTCCTTAGGGTAAGACCTGCCATTTAACTTATTATTTTTCAGTGATTGTATCCATCCCCTAGCCTATTGGAGGTGGGATTGGGGTGGTCAACCTAGGAATTTTATTTTCTAAGTCAGACCTAATGGGTCGGGTCATGATAGAGTTGTATTAGAGCAGTATATTCCTTAGGATGGTATTCAGTGTTTTTCCCCTTTTGAGGATTTGTTGGTAATTAAATAAATGCTATCATAGTGTATCGATTTTGTATTTTATTCCATGGAACCCAGTGTTGGTGTGGCGGTTGATAGATCCATTCACTGGGACTCTAAATACATGCTTGTTGACTCATCGAACAAAGAAAATTATTACAGGGAAAATGGTAAATGCATAATATAGGATTGATTTATTTGGATATCCTTCTTAAGTAAACTCACCCCCACATATATATACATATATTATTATATAACCATATTATGTATTGATTACATTCAAGATTATTACATTATTATAGTTAGCCTTGTTACCGATACCTAGTCATGATGATGATCTGTTGAGTGATGAGGCCTTGGTTCATAGGACATATATTGAGGTGTTTCTTTAATGTGGGTAGGTAATATAACCTCACATATTGATAATAAAATAGTACTAGTACTTTTGGATGATTAACCGTGTAGACTTAGATGACTCCATGAGTTCCAGTGTCAGAGATTTATGAGGTCCCTCGATGATCTAGATCCACAGGTTGTGGAGTATTGGCTTGAGTTAGTGGTCTGAGTCTCTAAGATTACGAGGAACCTGATATATTATATGGTTGTTCTGGAATATAGTCTTTTTCATGGAGAATTAGGTCCTTGGGGAGTTTTATGATGCAAACCCATGATGAGATTATTCTCTCATGGAAAAACATCCAGCAGTTGTTTTATGATGAGTATTACCGATCATGACTATTCTCCATGAAGATTCAAAATATTTTCATGCTATAGAAGGGTGAAATGATAGTTCCTAAGAACACTGTGAGGTTCACTGACCTCACATGTTATTTCCTAGATATTGTGTGTGATGGTTTCTTCTGTGAACAATAGTTGGAGTTTGGTATCAGTAGAGGCATTCATTCCAACATAGTCTCCTTATGCTGTGAAACCCATGTTGGAGTTCTAGATAAGGATCTACTGACTGAGAGATTCATTTTAGAGGGACACTAGGTGGTTAGAAATGGTGGTGAGAACCATATACTTGGTTCATCTACATAATCTAATAGGTTCCTTTCATTGAGGTATCGATAGTGGAGGTACTATCATTATCAAAAATAGAAGCATTGTTCTATAAATCCAGGATCACATAAAGGATATAGATAGATAGGTGAGGGTTTATTCTATGTTTTTGATTGGATGGGATACATGAAACATGGTTTCTCAAACCATCATGTTGAAAAGGATAGGCATATGGTGGATGAACCACCACGACAAAGGAAGTGCCATAATTAGGGATCTCCTAGGCATGTCCAGGGCACCCCTTGGGAGTGGGTATAGACATTATAGAAAGTGGATATCCAATGTGAGGAGCTACTGGTGGTGGGTGACACTATAAGATCATTCCAACACCACAACCACCACCAGGCTACCCATGTCACACTTAGAGACCCAGTGGCCAAGACCCTGGAAAGCCGCAAGCTATACAGGGCTTTGACTAGGTTATAATTGAGATGTTTTGTGGTCAATTTTTGTATTTCCTACACATTCCCCAAAACTATTAGACACAGGTTTGGGTCATTGCTTTGTTACCTTATCTCTTGTGTGAGAGCTGAAGCTTCCAGATGAGACTCTAGCCTATCAGTTATGGATAAATGTTTCCATGTTGAGAAATTATTGGATATCACATATATTCTAGTAATACAATATGTAACTAAGTGAATATAATTTCTTTTGGGACCTCTAAGTCAATATGATGAGAACTTATGATGTCACCATGGGAACAAAATGGATCTCCACGGTTTGGGTCCAGATTGAATAACATCACATATGAGTTAGATGCCTTCAGATATATGGGATGAGGTTCACCTCTACATGTGAGACAGATATCATGGACGAGTGAGTGGGTTTTTAGGAAAGAAGCTTCAACCCATTACCGTTTAGTGGGAGATATTAGTCCTTGGTTTGATGGGATCTTCAAGAATTTATATATCTTCAGCAGTAGAGGACTATATGGAATCCTCCCCCGAGGATGTTCTTGGACTAAAACTATGATGAGGCATGGAATTATATAATGAATTTCACCTCAGGACCACAACTATATCTTATGAAAAAAATTAGATCCCCCATAATAATATTCAGAAGCCAATGGTGCAATTGGAGGACCTTTGAGAGAATGGTTTCCTTATAACCAGTGTATCCCCTTGGGAAGCTGTACTTTTTTTCATGAAAAAGGAAGTTGTGCTCTTGAGTATTTCAATTTATTATTCTATCATTAGTTGAGTAACAATAAAGAAATAAATACCCATTTCCAAGGATTTATTACCTATTCAACCATATGAGAGGTGAAAGTTGGTTCTTGATGATTGATATCAAGTCAGACAACCACCAGTTGAGGGTTCATGAGGATGATATTTTAAGGACGAATTTTTGATTTTTCTGTGGACACTATGAGTTCCAAGAGATGACTTTATGTGTGATGAATGTCACCTCTATTATTATGGTTCTTGTGAATTAACTCTTCTATCCATACCAAAACTAATTTTTTGTTGTCTTCATTGATAAAATACTCATTTACTCTACATTATAGGAGGAGCATGTAGAGTATCCGATGATGGTTATAGACTTACTCCAGGAAAACTGACTATATGATAAGCTCTCAAAGAGATAGTTTTTTTATATAATGTTCAATTTTTTGGGCATTTCATTTTTAGCACGGTTTAACTATTGAACTGGTGAATATTTATATGGGGATTCTTGGGATCCACCCAGGAGAATGTCATGGGTGCAATGTTTTCTTGGATCGGATGGGTACTACCGGTGGTTTGTGGAATAATTTTTTAGGATTTTAGCCACTTTGAATACACTGATATGGAAAGGGAAACCATTCATTTAGACAAAATAGTGTCAAATATCCTTTGAAGAGCTGAGACTGAGTCTGAATAGTGCTCATATGTTGAGACTTCCTGAGGAGGTGTTTGAGTACATAATGTATTAATATGCATATGGAGTTGGGTTTAGTTGTGTATTATTACATAGTTATTAAGTGATCACATATGGGTTGATATAGTTGACACCCCATGACCATAACCACATGTTCATGTCCTAGAGTAGGCAGTGGTGTCCTTCAATATGAATACAATGAGGCACTATCTTTTAGGAGAACGTGTTGTTGTATACTCAGATCACTAGAGTCTCATTTACATCTTCTATTAGAGAGATCTAAACCTGATATTGAGGTATTGGTTGGAGTTATTGTTGAACTATGAATCTATGAATGTCTATAATTCTCAAAAGGTAAATTTGGTGGTAAATTCCTTTAGCAATAAGTCTTGTTCTCACTTGTTGGAGGAGGCATCTAAGCAATTGGATTCTTTTCAACTGACCCTAGTAGAAGAGATAGGGGAACCTTTTCTTCAGTTGATGGTGGTGACTCCTCAACTTATTCAATGGGTACAATAATATTAGGTTAGATACATTGAATAATAGGTTCTATGTGAACATATATCCTTATAATATTACCTTTATGAATTTCATGAATGTATGGAGAACGTCATCGTTTTCAAGGGATAGACGGTGGTCCCGATCACATTGCATGAGGAGGGGATGAGGGAGTTTTAAACATACCTCTTGGTTGTATGTATTGGTGTGTAAATGTTGTACAAGGACCTTTAGTGGTTGTTTTTGTGGAATGGAATGAGGTGGATCATTTCTGAGTTAATCTTTCGGTGTCTTACATGTTAGCAGGTGAAAGCTGATCACCAAGTTCTAGTAGGTTGGACACAACATCTTGAGATCTCAGAGTGGAAGTGATATGACATATCCATGGAATTTCTGGATTGGATTTCCTTGAAAATGAGGTGATACAATGATATCTGGGTGATTGTTGACTGAATTTTGAATTTAGAACACTTTCTTTCTATCCGGGAGTATTGTTCAGTTGAGATTTTGAGGTGGTTGTATGTGGAGGAGATCATCTCGATTCATGGGGTATGATCGATTATTGTCTCCAACCGTGATGATCAGTTTATGTAATAGTTTTTTGGGGCTTCCAAGAGGCTTTTGGGACACAATTACAGATGAGTACAATGTTTCACCCCCATATGGATGTCCAGACCAAGTGAACAATCCACATATTGGAGTATATGTAGAGACATTTAATGTTAGACTTCATCCAGATCTATGAGGATCACTTTCCATAGTTATACTTTTATTATAATAATATTTATCACCCTATTATCAGAATTGAACCATTTTAGGCCTATATGGTAGACCCTATAGGGAACCCTTGTTCTGGACCAAGATTGGTGAGATATCTCTAGTTGGTCCGAAGGTAGTGTAGGTGATGAAAGAGAAGGTTCATCCGATCCAGTAGTGTATGAGGAAAAAATATACTAGAAAGAATTATTACACATATCAATTTCATCGGACATTATAGTTTGAGTAGAGAGACAATGTATTCCTGAGAATCAACCAATAATGAGGATTGAGGAGGTTTGGCATGGGGGAATGCTATCCTCATGGTTTATTGGTCCATTCATGATCTTATAGAGGGTTTGGGAGGTTGTATATAGCTTTTACTTTTCCCTATAGTTGGATCGAGAGCAAGAATTCTTCCACATTTCATAGTTAAGGAGATATGTACCTGACCCTACACACATTGTACACTATAAAAAGATGCAAATTGAGGATAAATCCAACTTCACAGAGTGCCTGGTGGTTATCAAGGATTCGTAGGAGTGAACCCTGCATGGTTGGACCATTCTTCTGGTTTGTGTGATGTGGATTCACAGGAGCATCCATGATAGCTCTGGGATGTGAGAGAGTCATATTTAAACTCAATACTCATACCTTATAGAGCATCCTAGGATTTTTGGGGTGAAAATACTTAATAGGGGGGAGAATGTTGAAACTATGTTTTTGATGCATTTGTCATTTGAATATATCTATGTATATATCTGGATTTATCTTCAAAGATGGCATGGTATTTAGGTGTCTTGGGACCCTAAAATCAAAATAATAAAATTATTAAGATATTTTAATAAATGTGCACATATCGTTTTGGTGATTATGGTTTTCCCATTTTTCAGGACCACAGATGGAAAATATGAGACCAAAGTTGATTCCATGACATAGGGTTTAACCTTTGTATGACCCATGGTTGGTTGGAGTCATATGCTCTGAGGGAGGTGATCATTATAGGGTGTGTTTAATAAAAATAATAATTTGTTTTATTTATTAATATTAAATGAACTAACCTAGAAATACTCTAAAAATTCCCCATTATAATGCCAGGGCTACCCTCCTAACCTTGAGAGGATATGAGAGGATTATTAAGTGTTCTTCATTGGAAGATCAAATCAGATAATGAAAATGATCAGATCGAGGTGGATCAAGAGGTGAAAAACATATCAAATCATCTTTATCACTAGTGAATGATTTATTCACTAACAATCAATCCTAAATAGATACATGAAATGTTATTTATGGATTTACTACCTATTTTATTTAATCAAGAATGAAAGTTTTACCTTATTTGATTTCTGAGGTTGGTAATTCTTACAGTATCCAATTTAAATAAATTGAATTATTGATTCTATTTTTGTTATACAATGATTCACCCTTGAATATCATTGTTGGTGTGATCTTTGTCCACGAACACCTGTCCAATGAAGGATTTACTTCTTTCTTGTGCATATATCCCTTTTCTTCACGTTCTTCACCGTTAGTCGACGCGATCATAGTTTGAAATTACTGAGGTATGTTTAAACATGATAAAACCCCAAGATTCACGATATTTATGAGAACATTGAATAGTATAGTGAATTGTGGATATATTGAGATGGATCACGGTTGATGCTTTATGGATATGGGATCCAAAGCAGTGATGAGAGGCACATGAGATGTGTGATGGCTCATCGATAGATGACTGAATTTTGATTTTTGGACACCAGAGGCTAGGAATTGATGAATTAAGGCATTAATATTTGATTTTGAGTGGGAAAATGAAATATATTTCAATATAAAAGGAAGATCTAGATCAATTTGAAGAAACTAGATTTTATGAATAAAAACTAGACTACACTATGTGTATCATGAAGAAAAAATAACTTATAGTTCCCTTTCTGTGTTGGTTAGGGTTTCAGGTGGAATTAAATATCACATGTTGTATGGACCCACCACACACCCTGTGAGCCTATGCTGGCCTCTTGGTGTGTACTCTAAAAGTACATGGGAACATACACAACCAGACACACAGGTATGGACAGAGTACATGGGCACAACTGTGTACTCAAATATGGTCAGGATACCAGGAAATGACAATGTGCGTTGGAACATGCTGACATACATGAGAATTACTGGAAGAGTATGGCCAGGCTTCAGGAGCCTCAGACATGCCATGTAGTGTGACATGGCTTCAAAATCCAATAATAGGGGAGAACACAACCAAGTGGTGAAGTGAGGTCACATGCCGTGTGGACCCACATGAATATTGGGTATTCTACCATGAAACTTATTCCACTCACATATCCTTATTCAGGACTAAAGATTCTCTCTTGTGTATATCCTATCCTAATATTATTTCCTCATAGAACAGAATGGTATCACTTTTCATGGAATATGAGATACAATTTGAGGTTTTCCAAGCATTACACTTCTTCAAGTGATGCTTGATGATGGTAGTGATCAGTGAGGGATCATTGGAGTGATTTTGAGGTTAGTTCTTCCCTTTTTTACTAGGGTGCGGGTCCCCCATACTCATTATATGGGTTGAATTAGTACTCCCCCACAGTAAGGCATGGTTTCTTTATATTTGGATTAGTACTCCCCCATCATTAAGATTTGGTGGGGAGAATATCCTCCCTGGGATTCCTGGTTCCCTCAGTTGTGGAGTGAATCTATGAGTTGTGTCCCCCTCCACACAAATTTTTGTGTGGTTTCATGTGATGCTAGTCATTAGATATAGACATGTGGAGTTGAAAGAAAACTCATTATATTTGGAAGGGCTATGAGATTGAGACCCCATTTCTCGATCACTTTGGTTTCTTATGAGAATATATATATATATATATATATACACACTAGGTTTTCATTTCCCCTTTTGATATGGATTGTGGTGATCTCTTTTGTATCATTATATTTATCCATTTGTGGTCTTTAGAGAATCCTACTGGGTATGCATATAATCATCCCAACATGGTATTTGGATGCACATGTCTTGTCTTAATATGATGATATATAGTTTTGTAGTGTCGTTGGTGGGGATTAGTAATAATTGGGTGTATCAAACATGTATTGAATTCAGATCTGGATATCAAGAGTTGAGCTCTCACAATTTTCCTATTTTTCAAGTGTTGTCAGGTTGAGACTTCATTTCTGGTTGGGCATGTATTTTTCCTATTTTTATACATTGGTTTATTCTACCATAATCTGATGTATTCTCTAGATTTTATTGAATTCTTGTTTATAATTTATATATTCAAGTATTTATTATATTTCTTTTTTACTTTTTCATAGTAATGGTTGTGTGTGTACTGGTACTTAGGCTAAGGCCTTCCATTTCACTTATACCTTCTTGGAACCTATTACCATATCCTATCCTATTAGAGGAAGGCTTGTGGGTGGTCACACATATACTTTCATCGACTAGGTGGGGCCCAGTGGTTCAGATCATGAAATGTCATTTTTCTACCCTTTAGTGATCTTCATTAAACCATTTAATGGTATAAAGATTGATACCACATCTCAATAGTGAAATGAATACAGTTTACAAATTCTCTTCATTTTTAGTTTATGCATATTTTTCATATATTTCATTTTATGGTATTAGTATTGGGATTTATTGGTTTCATTACCTTTATAATATTTTATTACAACCTTAATAATCCCAATAGTGATATCAGAACATCCCATGTTCATAGATTTATAAAATATCGTGTGGATTGAAAATTTTGTTTATCGTATTACACATCATCTACATGTTATAAATTATTACTATTCCTTTTCTATGGGGGTATTGAATCATGACATACAACATGTGATATCATAATGTACTACATGACTATGACCCACATATTTCTTTTATTCAAAGTATATGACACATATTATCATAACCAATGATATCGCTTATGCTGAATTTCCAAAAATAGAGCATCAAATCACTAAAGAGATATTGATGTTTGTCTTAAAATATTATTAACTTATCATAGGTGAAAATATCAATCATCAAATAATATTATCTATCATATTCAATGATTGGTCTATCATTCATAAAGTTTGACTCATAGAGGTGAAGTGATAGCCTATTGATCATAGCCAATGATTTTGTTCAAATCATATATTATGATCTATATTGTATCATAAAACTGTTGATATATCATAGAACAAGATTTAATAAGGAAACCTTTTTAATTAATTTTCAAATATTTTTTATATTTAATTATTTATAAATTGTTTATAAATAGTGGGAAATTATATTTTCATATATTTATAAATTTCTAAAAATAATATAAAAATTATTTAATTATAAAGGTTTATGATTAATTTAATTTTTTTTAAATATTTATCATAAATATTCCATTATTATAAAATGTTAATATTAATAATACCTTTTTCAAATTTATATGGAATGCATTTTAATTTTAATATAAATTGTTTATATGAAAAATTAAAAGATTAATTTATAAATTGTTTATAAATTATAAAAATAAGAAATAATATAAAGCATTTATATTTAAATTATGAATTATTCACAATTTATTAATTTGAATTACTCAAATTAAGGGAAAATTATGATAATTATTTAAAGCTCATCAAAAAAGTTTTGTCAATAATTGATATGTTCAGAATTTAAATAATATTAATGAAATTACATATCATAAATAATAGGAAAATATCATATTGTGAAATGAATACAAAGTGTTTATATCCAAGATTCTGGAATTTACATTATAAATAAGTGAAATTGTAGTGTTTTTATGATTAATATATATTTTATGAATTGTAAAATATCTCATATGTGGATTGAATCAATGATCTTTTTATGATGATATGAAGTTTTCAATGTAGTATGAAGAGGTATGGAAGAGATTCTGATATGATTCCATTATAAATTGAAAAGTAAATTTGTGGCTATAATACAGAGTTCTTACTTTGATAGATTTATGAACACTTGGAAAGATTCAAGAAAAACCAAAAATTTATTTATACTATTTTTTGGGTGGTATTCACGTTAAATACGTGTTCTAATGGAAGAGATATTAGTTATTATAGTTTCCTGATATTTGTGGATGTCTTTTATGAATAGGATGATAAATACAAGAGGGTAAAAATTTATGGTAGGTTGGATGTTCTGAGAAATCATCCAAAAGAATGATGATTATTGAATTTTTTGTGATCATGTTCTATAGAATTCCTTAATGGATGTTTTTAGATGACTTAGAAATTTTTTGAGTGTTTGATAATGTAACTGTAATGCCCTAATTTTGGAGTCATTGAATCAGTGCTCCAAGATGGTGTGACACATGATCTTAGGAACACCTCCCCATATGATAGATGTTGTTGACTACCAACATAGGTCTAATATGGAAAAAATGGGGAGGCTATACCTGTATATTAGAGTGAAACCAATTGAGGAAATAATAATGTAACCAGATACATCCAGATATATAAGACAATAGAGAAGTATCTAGGAAACTGACAAAAATAATCAAATATGAAATGCCATTCCATGATAAAAACTAAATAAAGTATATCTGATAGTTATATATAAATGATAGTTAATATGTACATTAATCTGATATAAATAAAAAATAAAAAAACTTTAAGAATCCAAAAAATTAGTCATTATTCCCAAATCAGTCCCGAATTCCCATTCCCCATCCCAGTTTCGGAATCGATCACTATAATTTCATGACTTTTTCATGGATAAGCCCCACCCATAGGTAGAATCTTATCAAGTAACAAAGTTCCATTGTATCCCTAGTAGGTAATTAATAAAAAATTGAAGGCAACCACAAGTGAAATATATAAAAATCCAATTTTATAATCAAGTTTACGATAGGTATAATAAAATAAATAAATAGATAAAGAATAAATAAAAAAAGAAAACCCATGATGTCTCTAGATCAGTGAAAAATTCCAAGGTTAGTATTACCGAATTTAGCAAGTGTTGGGGTGTCTAAGCAGGCCACAATGATCACATATCCTTAATAACTACACACAATACATACAATCATCCTAGAATTCCCCAATATCATATAATATCACATAAAATCTAAGTTCTTATCCCGACATTCCCATGGAATCTAATGCCCATGATGACATTCCCCAAATATAATGCGTCACATGAAATCTAGGTACTCATCCCAACAGTCTCAAGCATTTGGTATCATGTTGAATTCCTAATCAAATACCATAAAAAATATAAGGTGCTCATCCCTGTATTTCCAATCATTAAGCGTCACATAGAATCCAATCACTCATCCCGATATTCCCTCTACCAAGTGAAATGCTGGAATTCCCAAAATATCAAGCGTCATGCAAAATCTTGGTACTCATCCTAATAGTCTCAAGAATTTGGTATCATGTGGAGTCAATTGAGATCATCCTAGAATTCCTAATAATGTAACCTACAAAATACAAGGTTTTCTTCCTGACATTTCCAATAATCAAGTGTCACATAGAATCTAATCACTCATACCGCTATTCCCAATATCAAGTATCATTACCAACCCAAGGTATTTACATTTCACATAAATATTATTTCACAAAGGTTTGATCATAATTTTCCATTTCTCTAATTACTATTTACCAAATTTTTTCTCTCCCACAATTTATCATTGGCCTATTCACCTTACAATTTCAATTCATTTTACAAGAAATCATTTCATAATATATAATTAATTTTTTATATAAAAATTGTTTCCCATTTTCCATTTTGAGATCATCCCATGATCTCACCTTTCATTTCATAAAAGGACATCACAATTATCCATATTATTTATCCAATTTATGTTCCACTTCTTTTTTAAGGAATTCTATTAGAATCCCCCACTGCATTGGTTCATTTACAAATAAGGTATATTGACACAAAATTACTTTAAATTATATAAGAATCCATATTATACTCAAGGTCCCCATCTATAATTTCTTATTCCATTTATAATTACTTTACATTAATTACAATCATGTTGGTTGTATAGTTTTATGTAACCATTTTATAGGGTCTAAGTGTCAAATTATTCATCCCATGTAGATTATATTCAATAAAACCAATTAGTATTATCTCTAAGGGTGTACATCATAGAAATATCATATTTAAGGGTAAAAATTATAATTTTAGGGTCAATGAAAAATAATTTATCATGAAATAAAACCCATGAACATTGAAGATACAATAAACAAGACAATAGAAAAAATTTAGAGACTTCACACCTTAGCCTTAGAGAATCCCACATGTCCGATAATAGCCACCCCTTGGAGTTAAAATGGGGTAAAATGATGAATCAGAAAGAAGACCTTAAAATAGAGATTATTAGACTTAAAATATGAGATATTTGTTCACAATGAAAGAAACATATAATTGATTAAGTAAAATTAATATACCTAACTCTAAGACACCAAAATTGTAAACTGAAGAAAAAACAGGCTCTAGAAGTGGGAGATCCACTGTTTTTGGATTAAGGGGAGGAAAAACACCCTTGGGGTGATATTTATAGTGTGTGAGGAGGAGAAAACCAATAAGAGGTATTAATGGGGAGGTATTGGATCAATTATAGAGCTTCTTCCATTCTATAAATGTTCTATGGGGTGACTAGCTAGCCATCGTTACTCCATCGGCTAGCCGCTGGGCCTCCACCGGGCAGCTGGTGTGTCCAACAAACCTCACTGAGCTACTAAAAATACCACCAACTATCCTATGACTCAATACTAACAATGTGATGGCACTGCAGTAGACTTTCTACAAGATATGACTCCTATCGAGTACCTATAATGCCTCTATGACCATTCCAAACCCTCATCCCCCATCTAAAACAAATATTTTTTATGTTCAAATCCTTAGTTAACCACTCCAAAAAACATTCTAAAAATTTACCTATATACTAAACTAAAAAATCAAATACATCATAAATGTTAAAACCTATATAAAACATGGAATCTTGCAACATCCCCCACATTATAAAAACACATCCCAAGATATACATATGAGTGTCACTATACCTATAATCAAACCTCCTCATAAACTAAAATAGAACCGTCTCCAAGAGAACAAGATTCTATGAGAACATCCAATGTTGGTGACATTATCAAAACATGTATCCTCTCACCTGAAACTCATTATGTTGGTGATAGTAACCACATATAACCTTTACCCTTTTGGGTAGTCATCATACATTTTTAAGATTAACCGAATACACTACAAGGACTCCTACAAGAGGATTAATTTTAACAACACTGATTTACTGGCCTCCCATGGGTTATTTTTGGGCCAAACCACATTTAACTATCTCCACCCAAAAAACCACATTGGCCCACACATCACAGATCCACTCACGGTAAGAACCCCACTACAACACCACATGTGTATTGGCATTCACATGTTACCAAAATAGACAACATAATACCTCTCTAGTTGATTCCATTTGTTTACACCAGTCCACACTCTCCTGTCCTCTTATCCATATCTCACAACATCACTTTTGAGACCCTTAATTAAAAGACTCCTTTCCCCAATATTCACATCTATATACCACACCTAGTGGATTTCATATAATAATCTAATGATTATATATAGAGGAAGACAAACCAAAACATAGGAGATATATCTTCAAGAAATTAACATGTAAATAATACTATAAAATAGAGTACCTAGAATTAAAAAACAACATCAGTTTTGATCTTCCTTATATGGGTAGTTTTTGAGAAATATCAAGACGAGTAGTGGAAAAAATGAACCTTCCTCCAAGGGAGTGCATATTCTAATAGATCCATGAATACTTAACGAGGAAAAATAATAAACTGAAGGAGTTATAGTGCATTATTTGTTGAGATGAATAGTTCTTGAGAAGAAGAGTGATTTAGAAGAGGTTTAAAAACATTACAGACCCAACAATATAGGATCTTATCCTCTAATATAGCAGAATCCTAATACATCTCATATTCATAATACATCTTATAACTTTATAACAGTTGGGGTATTTATTTACTAAACTCATTAAAATACATAAATGAAAAGAGATTAATCCAATCATAAGGGATTGTAACTAATGAATAAACCATTTGGGGAAATTAGATGATATATATATATATATATTATATTCAGGCATAACATGCATGAAAAAAAATGCATCACATGAATATATTAAATGTATATTTATATATATTATATCATATAGTATATATATTTCATGAATAATATGTATGTGTACATGAATCACATGCTTGTTTATTTTAGTTCACATACAGTCATCTCCCACTTACATTAAAATCCCATAATACCTTTGTGAAAAACTTCAAAACTCTTTATGAATCCATCCAAGATTATTAGGAAATGGATTTTCATCAAATTATTTTCATTTTGAACAAAAAATTTGTTCAAAATGTTATCATTATCCAAGGGACTAACTGTGTGACCCTATGGCCCTTAGTTGCATTAATAACAATTTTAAAATCCAAATTTCATATATCTAAGTAAGAGAGACCTATCATAAAGTATCAGTTCTACTCAAGATTCTAAGGGTCCTAGAAGGATCTCCATAAAATATAGTCATATCTCTATATGAACATGTCCACCATAAGATGAATTATATGCATTTTATTTATACCAATATAATTCTTTTGTCTGAGACATTGTGTGACCACTATACATGGAACATGTCAATATATTATATCCAACTCATTTTCTCTTTATTATAAGAAATATTATGATAATGTAAATGAATACATCAAAAGTCATTCATCCAGTGTATTAGTACATCACATTCCCTCAATGATGTAACTAAACACACCTCTTGTGTTTCTACTTATCATGTACATTCATTTCTTCAATCTAGTTATATCAAGGGCCATATGTATCTTCCTTTCATTATAATGGAAAAATATTATCATGGCTATACTCCAACCAATGAAAATATCAGTAACATACCCAACCATCCCCATATTAGTTGAGTTCATATTTTGACTTTCATAACTAGGGTATCAAAGTATAAAGGATCGCATGCTAGGAATCTATGTCACTGCAGGTATGAAGGACTGATAATAATCATACACCCCTATTTATGTCTACCATAATATGAAATTCCATGATATATAATTTCAAAGATCAATCACAGTAATAATTATATACTTATTACCTCAAGAATCTGTTCTCCATATCTCATATGCAACCCTTTATGATGGATAAATGAATCTATTCCAAAAAACCATTACATTTCATCCAATATCTTATACTCCATGATTATCACACATTTGAGAGAAATCAATGTTTTTTACTTTGAGGGGATATTTATCATTTGGTAGTTCATAAAAAATAAAGTTACATCAGACATGAAGGAAAGATCAATGGGTATTTCCTTTATTATAAATACATAATATGTTTACAACCGTTAAATAAATATCTTGAGTATTGAATACCTTGGGACCTTATAATACCACCATTTTGTTGCTAGATTAATGGTTTTTTTGAACATTACATCCACATTTAATTTCTATCACATCCCTATGTGACCATGTGATAAAATACTTACAGTAACCTCTTAGTGAGTAACATTTACACATAATGCTAGTTCGAAAAATGGTGATACTTTGGAATCATATTCCTTATGTTCAAATATTTGAACTTATATTTAAACTCCTTAAATTTATAACATTAAAATTTATAATTATATCTTCTTTTTTCAACTTATAACTCCTTCTAAGTACATCATCAACATCCTTACGGCCCTTTTACTCAAACATTTTCCTTGAAATATTTTGAAAATAATATAACAATTTACACAATTAATTTACCATCATATCCTAAAATATTTTAGGATTAAGTGATATCTACATTGTTATAGTAAGAAATATAAATCTTTACATTTATATTTACCACCATACCCTAAACTCATTTATGATACCAAGTGATCCAATTTGTATTTTGGATGGTATAAACCTTTAGATAATATTGATGTTCACTTTATTCAGTAACTAAATGTAAATCATTAAATTTTTATTTTACATAAATTAACCTAAACTTAATTAAGATATTATGTAAAGAATCCATGTAATTATAGACTAGTATAATCCTTTTTTTAACATTGATATTCACTTTTTAATAGCAACTAAATTTAACTATTTACTTTTTTCTTTGCTGTCAGATATTCTAGCTCTTTAGGATATTAGGTGAAATATTAATAAAAAATAGATTGGTATAATCATTTTTTTTGACTCTTAACTTCTCTATGATCAAGCATACTACCACTAACCACTGAGACACAATATTATCTCTATAATATATTTCTAAGACGCAATGAAAACCTCATTTTTTATTAGGAAATAAAACTCATTTTATATTAGTAGGAATATATAAAAAATAAAATATTGTCTCCATATATCATATCTTATTATTATTTTTTAGATAATTTTATTAAGAAATTAGATTCTAGCTATTAAAATATACCATTTTTACGTGGGAATTAAATTATATCATTTTTAACAAATAATAGGACAAATATTTTATCCTTGATAAAACAATTTTATCCATATATTATTCTAAAAAAAGTTATATAATACAATGAATAATACCACAAATTTATACAATTAATAATCTCATGTTGTTTATAAGAACTCTTTGCTAACACCTCTTATCATATAATAGAAATGAGAAAAAGATATACATTCTTTACTTAGATTCATCCAAGCTTTGAAAAAATTTATACATTTAAATTTATGATGCAACTACTATTTATATAATAAATTGAATGAAAAATATAAGATATTTCAATTATTCATATGATTTTGAACTCCTGAAAATCTATAACATTTGTAAAATATACACTTAGTTGCATATATCCTTCAGAATTAAAGAATAAATTTATATACCATTAATACCTAACAGAAATATTCTATGTAGTTCCTTGATATTTTAGATTATATTATCATATGGAATAATTACTCCTTCCAGATAATAACCTTCAGTATCAATTAACTTTAATTGGATTCCTGAAGTTATATTATTGGACTTCTAGACTTTCCCTCTTTCATTTTTAAAAGTTTATCTATTTGTACTGTCTGAAGAGTAACATAACATAGACATCATATTCCAAGTTAATTTATTCTCAAAACCTCATGAATATTGAAAAAAATTATTGAATTATTCCATCATGAGGAAAAATTTCCACAGATGGTAATAGAATGATTTCCTTAACAAAAATACGACTTATTGGAATTCTTCAGTCTCTATAAACATATTCAATAATATTGGATATCATTGATATACCTTATCAAATAAATTATATTAGAATATAATTCCTTGGGTTAATTAGTATCTAGAAACTTTGAAACCTTTAATGAATCATTCCATGCTTCAATAAGCATCTTGATTTTCATGCTGAAAAAATTCAGCACTTGGTTATTCAGGAATTTTTTTTATAACACATAGAATAATTTTCTTAATCAAGAAATATTCTTAAGATACTAGTCTTAGGAGTTTTTTACTTTAATATTTTCATTTATAGGATTAATATAGTTTTTAGTATTATGATGGCGATGAATTTATCTACAATATAACTTTTTGAAAAATGAAAACTGTGTCACATATATTTTTATCGAAGACTTTTAATGAAAGCGATCCTAATAAAATTGATGACCCCATATATAATATCAATTTAGTGAGAAAAGATCCATATTTCACAAGGCATTGAGTCTTCTTTAGCTTTTGTGTCACGACATAGTTATTTTGGTAGGGAATCTTCCCAACAACAATAGTTGTTACTCTTGGATAGTTTAGTGGAAAATTATTTTCCCAAATCCAACATATAGGTTCACTCAAATCTATTCCTATGGTGACCGAATCCCATTAGGCTCTCCCAGATAGTGTATGTAAAGTCTCAGAAATTCCGTATATATTTTCTAATTATATGAAATTATTTAGAGACCGCAAAATCTGACGGTGCACGATTCTGAGGCCCAAAGTGCCCGTAATGATCCATAAAAATTTTGTTAAACATTAATTAGTGTGAGTAAGAATTTTTCTTGAAAAAGTGGAATAACTTTTAAACAGTTACTCGAATCATAAATCCAAGGGCACCGTTGTGCTTAGGATGCATGGTTTACCCTAGGAGTGACTTAAGTTTAGTCGGTGCAGACCTCCTATGAGAAAAACAAAAAATGGATTAACCGTAAATAAAATAATTAAATAAATTTATTTTATTTTTCAAATGCTTAAAACTCACAAACAGTAACACATATTAAAAATATGATACCACTGCTAAACTCGTGTGGGTATGCTTTCTTTAGGTAGATACTAACATTGGCCAGTACGGGCCACCAGTGAAAGTTAGTTTTTGGCCGTAAATAAAATAATTAATTGACACTTATTTTATTGTAAAATACATAACTTTTAAACTGTAACTCAGATTAGAAATCCGAGAGAACCATTGGGTTTTTTGGGGCATTTTTTACTTTGGCAGAGCCTAACCTCGACCGGCCGGGTCAAGGGTGACTATTAATAATTTTCCAAACTTTTTTTAGGTATGTTCAGTAAACGTGTGAGAGACATTTTGTAACTTTTGAACTGGTGCTCGGAATTGAAATCTGAAGAAACTGTTGAACTCACAACACCGATATTCGCTTAAGGATACCTTCACCTCGACCATAGTAGGTCTTGGGTGAAAGTTAGTTTTCAGACATTTCGTGGGTGCGTTAAAAGAATAAAAATAAAATAAAACTTCATTATTTTATTTTTTCTTTGTGAAACCTCCCATTTTAATTTAGTGGTGGGGACCACCCAACCCCTTGAACTCCCTCTTTAATGTGGAGTTAACCCTTGGATTCCTCCCAATTTACTGTGCCAACTTCAAATTAATTAATGATCCCACCTTTAATTTTTTAATTAATAAACTTAACATATTAAGTTGCCTCCTCATTTCCTATGGGGGAATTTGTGTAGGAAAAGGAGAGGAGTTTTGGGGAGAGCTTTGGAGAGTTGGAAAAATCATTTCTCTAAAAAAGGAGATCCTCCAACAAAGAACGAATTTCAGAATCGAAGAACGAGAAACTGAACTTGGAGCGTTTTTCGGGAGTGATGAATTCCCACATCAATCATCAATGATTTTGTCTTCTTCCTCGCGCCACCTCTAACAAAAAATTGAGGTATGGGTTTGTTTTTAATATGATTGAATTTATTTATCGATTCTTCATATTTAGGTTTCCAAATGAAGATTTCCAAACTAACATGTCCATCATCCTGTGCATATAAATTTCCTCTTATCTTTTGATTCTCCATGCTTTCTTCATGCGTTCTTCAACGACAAATATTTAATGATGCTGGAACTGAAATATTTTGTTGAGCGCGACATATAAACGCGGAGCCTTCGACCCAAGGATCGCGAATATGCGATCGTTTTATTTTTTGGTCTTGGAACGAAGCCGCAATGGCTCACAGAAGAAGGCGGTGGCCGGAACGCGGCCGACCGCGAGGAAGGGTAGCGCATGTCTGCGCCACTGGTGGAGCAGGAGGCTGCGACGGCTCGGCCGTAATGGAGGCCGAAGAGCGACCGGCCGTGCCGGCCGCGGTGGAGCAGCGGTGCGTGACCTCACCGCTTGGAAGATAAACGACCTGAACATTGGCCAACCATTACGGTTTGGAGGGACTCGCTTGGGTCCCACGGTGACTTGGCAGTGCCTAAAGGCCCTGCTCGTTGCCATTCCGAATGGACGGGGGATTCTCTCCCTTCGGTATCTTCTCGGGCGGACCGTGCCACTGGGCCGCGCCACCAGGCCGCGCCCAGTAGGCCAAGCCAAGCCATCCACTACGGGTGCCGAGATAGACCACAGCCTAGCGGGATGGGCCCACCGTAGCCCATGCCAACCGGGCCGGGTGGGTCCGACCGGGTCGGACCGGACCCGGGCCCTTCTGGACCCAGATACACCTTTGTGGCCATTACTTGAGAACCGGTCATCGGTTTGACGAACCTTCTACAACACCAGAATCCTTGGATAGATAAGGTACTTTTGGTAAACTACACTTGAGTTTGGATAAAGTTTGAGTATGGTCGGGTCAGATCGAACCCCGAATCCAACAGGGCCCTCGAAGAAGAAATGCTAATAACATACAGACCAGGTGTCCAATTGACGGAACTTCTCTTGCGTTGGGTCCCTTATGACATGACAGGCTATTTGATACTTCTTCATGGTACTTTGGGGCGGTTGAGGTACGACCGATGGCTTGGAGAGAGGTTCTACCAAGCGCGCTACGTACGGAACCCTACGATTGGCTGAGACTTGACGACTGCTGACCATTTCGACTCAGAGGGACTCGACAGGCCCAGTTGGGAGCACCCCTGTGTGATGAGAATTCCCCACAGTGGGGAGTGTCTCTGTGTGATGCTGTATACCCACAGTGGGGGGCGCCTCTGTGTGACGCGACCGACCCACGATACTCGACATGAGGAGCACCTCAGTAGTCCAAGGTTAGTGGGAAGCCCCTCTGTGTGATGCGGCATGCCCACTATACTCGTTAGAGGAGGGGTTCTATAGAAGTTGAGGTGTTTGACATTGTGACTGGGAATGTCACTTGTTCCCAGGCCTAGAGAATCTGTAACTGGCTATCAGCATTCATAGTGATCCTGTGTGGGTCATATCCTATGTGGGTAAGCGCTCAACGATCCTGTGTGGGTCAGATCCTGTATGGGTTAGCACTCAGCGATCCTGTGTGGGTCAGCTGATACCGATCCTTTGTGAGTCAGATCCAGTGTGGGACATTGTAGTGGGTTAGTACCTATCGATCCTGTGTGGGTCAGACTCCGTATAATCAGCAGCAGTGCCTCTTGACAGAATAAGATGATATAGCTTCGCGACTAATCATATATACATCTATACTTCATTGAAAACCTGGTTTGAGTTGATACTATGTTTGAGTTGAGTCTTATATCATCATGGTGAACCTGTGTGGTACTTTATCTTCATGGTGATACCTGTGTGGTACTCCTACCTACGTGGTATTACCTGTGTGGTATTCTTCCCTCCTGTGTGAGGTGGGTATATTCTGATAACTTAGGTATATGTATGGGAATATACCTAAGTAGGGTTGACTGTTGTTTCTATGTTTTTTAATTTATCCTTTGTGGATTTGAGAGACCTTAGGGGGTGTTAGGGTCCCTACGGAGTATTGTTATACTCACCCCTGGATGGTCTACGCCCCCAACTTGTTGTGTCTGGTGAAGACGATGGAAAAATCTGACTGAGGACAAGGGTACCTAGATTGGAGACTACATAGAGGTGGAACTTGATGAGGTGATCCGCAGAGATGATCATTCGAGAGCTGTACCTATCCTTTAGGTAGGATCCTTAGTGTGTGTTCACATGATCTGTGCTCAATTTTACTTGTATTTTCTAGTTTTTCTTGTACTTTCCATTTGGGCTTGTATTCATGCCCCTTTACTTTCTGTACACACTCTGTTTACTATATAGTTTACTTTGTTCTTTTATCTGACTGTGTGCTTGGGTTTTGTGAGTTTAGAGTTTATAGAGGCAATGCCTTCCCGTTTTTAGGAATACGTATTTTGGTGCTTGTTGCCAGCCCCTTATCCTATGGAATGTGGGCTTGGAGTAGTCATGACATGGGCCCCGGGGGACAGGTCATGAAAAATTGGTATCCGAGGAGTTCGGTTCTACCGAAGAACTAGAACTATGATCTTTTCTGTGCAGAAATAGTGTTAAGTGTTATGAGTGTGTTTTTTAGTTTGGGGAATCTAGTGTGGGTGAGACGACCAACGTATCCATACACCAGGACCCTGAATTCTGATTTTTGAATCAGCGCACGAAAACACTGATTGCGTGTGTTTTTGAAAAGTTTTTCTTTGGATTTATTTGGAGTCAGCTCACTAGGTATAACTTAATGACCATGGAACACCTGTTCCTTATTAGGATGCCTCCACAAAGACAACCAACTAGGGTTCCCAAGAGAGTATGCTGTGATGGCCCACCGAGCGATGGGGCCTCAGTTTAGGTCCCTATTACGACGTTAAAACCTTCTGGTGGTGTACTAGTAACACCCCAACCATTTGGGAAGCCGTTACCACAAGCTCCACAAGTAAAGGATGCACACTGAATGAGCGTATTTTTCAAGTACCAGCAGAAGAGACCTCTGAGGTTTTGAGGTGAGACAGATTCCCAGGTAGTTGAGGACTGGATGGAGGCTGTTTCAAGAGTTTTACGCCTAGTTAATACATCTGTAGATTAGATGATGATCTTAGCTTCTAGTCTTTTCCAGTGAGTGAACATGAGGATGGTCTGCATAGTAATGAGGATTTGGTACATGGGCCTTTCCTTGAGATAGTATCTTCAGGTATTGTGTCAGCTATATCACTACCCATTGGGAAGAAGTTACAACTAGAGGTAATGGTAGAGGACACATTTAGTCTTTGTTCCTTACACAAGTTTCTGCATCAGATACCCCTCAGGTTATAAGGCGAGCCCGACTCACAGGTGGCTGAGGACCGGCTTAATGATGTAGCTGAGAGTTCTCTAGATCTTCTACAAATTCGGCAGTACGACATGTCGGTAGCTGAGTATTCATCGAGGTGTACCGACCATTCATGGTACTCAATGAATATGATACAATCAGTGCTTTGGGGCTCATACTTCCGAACATGGTGTGTGTAAGGAAATCTTAGCTAGAAATATTCCTCTATGAATTCCTACCTATGTTACGGTTCTAGAGAGAACTTTTTCGATTGAATGTTCTTTGGATGAGTGGATACAACCAGTGAATGTTAGTAGTGGGAAAGTAGGAAACTAACTCTAGTCTTAGAGACTTGGCCATGTAAATTTTTTTGGGAAGATGAAGTAATAAGGAAAGATCAATTTTTAGGGAATAATATGTGGAATTAGAGCTAGGAGAGCAGCAAGAGGTGATACACATTTTGATATGCTACAACCACCACCCCAATGTGGTCCCCATTAGGCTCAAGGAGATGGAGGAAAGGGAAAGGGAGTACCTGCATTCCATCAAGGAGTGTGACCCAAGGGATCCATGAGTGATTTTAGGTATAGTTTTTGTCTAATACTAGCTACCATATTAATAGACATAGATACCAGTCACTCTTTCTTTACACAAATCTTGTTCAAGACCTAGAGTTTTTCGGTTAAGATGTTGACTTGACCCTCATGTATGGAGATACCATTGGGAGGAGACTCGATAATTAAACTTATGCTGATGATGTGATCTAACCCTTGAGGTGAGAGTTTTGGTTTGAACCTCTTGGTGGAAATTTCGAGGCCTTACGACATTAGTTTGGGTATGGACTAGACATCCAAAATTCATACTCAGATTGACTGTATTAGGAAAAAATGTTGTGTTTTATCTACAACATTGGAATGAGGTTTTCCTTGGTCAGCGAAAAAGGAAACCCAGGTAGAACATGATAAATTCATGCATAGGAGGGTGGATTCGATCACTCTTGAGTTGGACAGACTTACCCTTATGGTAGAAAGAGTTTTGTGTTTTCAGTTCCCAACAGGAGTGGCAGAGTGTGGGGACATCTTTTCTCAATATGTTTCTAGTATTACCTCCCCGAAAGGAGAGGGACTTCTGTTTTGGCTGGGTACTACCAAAGATTCGCGCCTGACTTTTCCAGAGTTGCGGCACCCTTTTCAGCGTTGACGAAGAAGGGACAACCCTTTGTGCGGACAGAGAGATACCAGTAGAGATTTCAGAAGGACTTGAACTTAAGACTTAGATGATGGCTA
Organism: Viscum album; assembly: GCA_963277665.1. Classification (NCBI taxonomy): domain Eukaryota; kingdom Viridiplantae; phylum Streptophyta; class Magnoliopsida; order Santalales; family Viscaceae; genus Viscum; species Viscum album. The sequence continues at coordinate 855,806,857 of OY728160.1, forward strand.
GAGTTCCTCCATGACTATGACTTTGAGACAATATATACACCTGGTAAGGGGTACGTGGTAGCAGACGCACTCAGCAGGAGTCCTGGTCTGCAACTGCTGAGTGAGGCGTTAGAGCATCTAGCTGGGTTACATATATTCTTCATGGATAGAGATGAAACAATATAACTCCAGTATATAAAATTCACTCCCCCACTCCTTCAGCGAGTCAGGGATACGTAGTTTGGTGACATTTACTGCGAGGATCTATGTTCTTAGATATCCTCAGGACAGGCCACTGATGGATTTTCTGAAGGTGGGGAGTTGGTCATCCTCTTCATAGGACGTACCATGGTACCAGTGATGCTTCAGGAGGAGGTGTTGAGGGATATCCATACGTACCCTATGGAATTACATCCTGGTGTGGCGAAGATGTACTAGGACCTCTGGCGTCAGTACTGGTGGTCAGTGATGAAGGAAGCAGTGGAAAAAGTATCTTGTTGACACGAGACGAAGACCCTAGGAGTTCCAGGAGGGGGACCACGTATTCTTGTGAGTCTCTCCTCGACGGGGGCCACAGAGTTTTGGTCGTGGTGTCAAGTTATCACCGAGGTTTTTCAGAGCTTTCCAGATTCTCAACAGAGTGAGAGAGGTGGCATACGATCTATCTTTTTCCCCACAGATCCACCAGGTGCATAACGTCTTCCACGTATCCCAGCTGAGAAGATACGTGCACGAGTCATCTCATGTGATTGACCATGGAGAACTGGACTTAGACGATGAGGAGACATTTTCAGAGGTTTCAATAGAGATTGAGGATCTACAGGAGCGGGTCCTTTGGTGGTGGTTGATACCTATGGTGCGCGTTCGCTGGCAGCACGAGAACCTCTTGGAGATCACATGGGAGCGGGAGTCTCAGATTCATGTTAACTAACCCATTTGTTTCCTTAGTCTATGTTGTGGCTTTCGTGGATGTAAATCCCTATGTTGGGGAGAATTTAATGTCCCAAAAATTCCGTTTATATTTTTTTATAATTATATGGAATTATTTCGAGACCTAGAAATCTGACGGCGTGCGATTTCGAGGCCCGAAGTGCTTGAAATGATCCGTCAAAATTTTGTTAAGTATTAATTAGTACGCGTAAGAAGTTTTCATGAAAAAGTGGAATAACTCTAAAATGGTTACTCGGATCAGAAATTTGAAGGCATCGTTGTGTTCAAGATGGTGGGTTTACCCTAGGTGCGACTTAAGTTTTGTCGGCACATGCCTCCTGTGAGAAAACCTAAAAATGACATAACGATAAATAAAATAATTAAATAAAGTTATTTTATTTTTCAAATAATTATAAATCACAAATGGTAACTTGGATTAAAAATCCAAGACCATCACTGAACTCATGAGAGTATGATTTCTTTAGGCAGATACTAACATTGGCCGATGCAGGCCACCAGTGAAAGTTAGTTTTTGGCCGTAAATAAAATAATTAAGTGAAAATTATTTTATTGTAAAATCCATAACTTTTAAACGGTAACTCAGATTGTAAATCCAAGAGTTTCGTTGGGTTATTTCAGAAGTGTTCTACTTATGAATAGCCTAAACACAATTGGCATGAGTCGAGGGTGGCAGTCAATAATTTTTTAAACATTGTTTTGGGTACGTTCAGTATACACACGAGCGACCTTTTGTAAATTTTGAACCGGTGCTCAGAATAGAAATCCGAGGACACCATTGAACTCACAGTACTGATATTTTCTTAAGGAGGCCTTCAACTTGACCATAGTATGTTGAGGGTGAAAGTTAGTTTTCGGACTTTTTGTGGGTGTGTTAAAAGTATAAAAATAAAATAAAACATCTTTATTTTATTTTTTCTTTGTGAAACCCACCATTTGAAATTAGTGGAAGGGACCACTCAATCCCCTGAACTCCCTATTTAATGTGGAGTTAAACCTTGTAATCCTCCCAATTTATTGTTCCAACTTCAACTTAATTAATCAGACAACCTTTAATTATTTAATAAATAAACATAACATATTAAGTTGCCTCCTCATTTCCTATGGGGGAATTTGTGTTGGAAAAGGAGAGGAGTTTTGGGGAGAGATTTGGAGAGTTGGAAAAATCTTTCTCCAAAAAAGGAGATCCTACAACGAAGAATGACTTCCGGAATAGAAGAATAAGGAACCGACATTTGAGAATCTTGCGGGAGTGACGAACACCGACGTCAAACTTCAACGACTTCATCTTCTTCCTCGCGCCACCTCCAACAGAAAATTGAGGTAGGGGATTGTTTTTAATATGATTGAATTTATTTATCGATTCTTCATATTCTAGTTTCATAACGACGATGGGAAAACTAACATGGCCATCACCCCATGAATATACCTTGCATCTTATCTTTTGATTCTCTACGCGTTCTTCATGCGTTCTTCAATTCCAAATATTTAATGACACTGGAAACATAATATTTTGTTGAGCGCGACATATGGACGCGAATCCCTCGACCCAAGGATCATGAATATGCAATTGTTTTATTTTTTGGGATTGGAATGAAGCCGCAATGGCTCACGAAAGAAGGCGGCGACCGGAACATGACCAGCTGTGAGGAAGGAAAGGCATTGTGCATCCACGCCGCCGAATGATTAGAAAGCCATAGCCCATCGACCACGGTGGGGAAGGGTGGAGGCCGACATCTGGCCGACTGCGGGGAGGAGTGGTGGGGTGTGTCCGTGCCACTGGTGGAACAGCAGCGTGCGAACGCGCCACTTAGATGAGGACCAGCCGGAACATCGGCTGACCGTTGTTGTTCGGCAGGACCCGCTCGGGTCCCATGGTGGCTTGGCAGTGCCTAAAGGCACTGGACCTCTCCATTCCAAACGGAAGGGGGACTCTCACCCTTTGGCACCAGCTCGGGTGGACCGCGCCCAGTGGGCCGGGCCGGGCCGCCCCCTTCACGGGCTAGGCCGGACCACGACCCAGGGGGCTAGGCCCACCGCAGCCCCGACCAACCAGAATGTTTGGATCAAGATGGTACTTTTTGTATACTACACTTTAGTTTGGATAAAGTTGGTGTAATACGGGGTTGGATTGAACCATGAATCCAACCGAGCCCTCGGAGTGGAAACGCTAATAACTTATAGACCGGGCATCCGATTGACGCGCTGTCTGTTGCGTTGGGTCCCTTTTGATGTGACATATATTTGAGATACTTATTTGTGGGACTTAGGGGTGGTTGTGGTATGACTGATGGCTTGGGGAGCGGTTCTCCCAAGCACAATATGTACGAAACCCTGCAACTGGTTGAGACTTGATGACTGCTGACCATTTTGACTCGAAGTGACTCGACAGGCCCAATGGGGAGACCCTTTATGTGACGCGACAGACCCATAGCGGGGAGTGCCTCTGTGTGACGCGAAAGACCCATGGTACTCAACAGGAGGATTACCTCAGCAGGCCTTGAGAGGGAGTATCTCTGTGTGACGTGGCATACCCACGGTGGGGAGCACCTCTGTGTGACGCGACTGACCCACGATACTCAACAGGAGGAGTAACTTAGCTGTCCAAGGTTAGTGGTAAGTGCCTCTGTGTGACGTGGCCGACCCACTGTACTCATTATAGGAGGATTTCTCCAGCAGCTGAGGTGTTTGACGTTGTGACTGGGAACATTAATTGTTCCTAGGCCTAGAGAATCTGTGACTAGCTATTAGCATTCATAGCGATCCTGTGTGGGTCAGATCCTGTGTGGGTCAACGCTTGGCGATCTTGTGTGGGTCAGCGCATATAGATCCTGTGTGGGTCAGTTCTCAACGATCCTGTGTGGGTCATCTTATACCGATCCTTTGTGGGTTCGATCCTATGTGGGACATTGCGGGGGGGGGGGGGGGATGTGGGGTTAGTACCTATCGATCCTATATGGGTCAAACTCTATATAATCAGAAGTAGTGCCTCTTGACAGAATAATATGATCTATCTTCACAACTAATCATCTGTACTTCTATACTTCCCTGAAAACCTAGTTTGAGCTGAAACTCTGTTTGAGATGAGTCTTATATCTTCATGGTGAACCTGTGTGGTACTTTACCTTCATGGTGATACCTGTGTGGTACTCCTACCTTAGTGGTATTTCCTATGTGGTATTCTTCCCTCTTGTGTAGGGTGGGTATATTCTGATAACTTAGGTATACGTATGGGCATATACCTAAGTAGGGTTGACTGTTGTTTCTATGTTTTGTGGTTTATCCTTTGAATATTTGAGAGACCTTAGGGGGTCTCGGTGTCCCTATTGAGTATTGTTATACACACCCCTGCATGGGCTACTCCCACACCTTGTTGTGTCTGGTGCATACGACTGACAACACTGACTGAGGACAAGGGTACCTGGACTGGAGACTACTCATAGGTGGACCTTGATGAGGTTATCCGCAGAGACGACCATTCGAGAGCTATACCTACCCTTCAGGTAGGATCCTTGGCAGGTGTTCACAGGATTTGTACTCAGTTTTACTTGTACTTTACAGTTTTTCATGTAATTTCCAGTTGGGCTTGTATTCTGGCCCCTTTACTTTCTGTACACACCCTGTTTACTATATACTTTACTTTGTGCTTGTATCTGGCTATGTGCTTGGTTTGTGTGACTTTACTATTTATAGAGGCGATACCTTCCCATTTTAGGGAATATGCCTTTTGGTGCTTGTCTCCATCCCCTAGCCTATGGAAGGTGGAATTGGTGTAGTCACGACACGGGCCCTGGGGGACAGTTCGTGACAATGTTACCCAATGAAAATGCTAATAATAAGCTAAAAAAGGATGATCAATGGGAACATAACTTTAGAATGACCTACCCAATTGGATATTACAGAGTTACTCTATACTTTATATTTCAACACATGATAATCCAGGGAACCCAATATTGGTATGACATAGTTGGATGAATGATCAATCTATTGAAAAGTGCTTCTTCAAAAGGAATATCACAGTTAGTATTTGAGAGGTTTTCATTTTTAAAGTCTCACCAATTTAATATAAATAATATGCATAAGAAACTCATATATATTAAATATTATTTATTGATTACCTTCTCATGTTTTATTCCATTTTGTATACGAATGATTCCAATGATTTAGTTTTTGGAATCTACATTCCAATGACCAATTTAATGCATTCAAACCACATTAATGTGTAACTTTTACACAACAAACTACTTTTTGTTACACACCCAAAAATTAATCTGAACATATTCATACATATCTTAATGCATCATATGGATAAGGAACAAGATCATTTAATTTAATGTAATAACGTTATATGATATTGAAAAATACCACATGAGAAAGATTAGAATAGAAAATATCAAACCCCATTCACTTTCCCAGACAAGGTGTGCTTGAAGGATAGTTGGTGGTCTGACCCCAAGTCCCTCTACCTACGGGGACATTACTCAATAGAGATTTAGATTCATGAAAACTATATCACCTCATATTAACAAAGTATACCCAACAACTATTCTCAAGACCATAACTAAAGATACAAAATGGGGTCAAGGTAGGTGCAAATTAAATTTTATGATATCAAAACCAACATGATATGAAAGGCGCTATCCCATAATAAATTTATCATAAAAATGGGTGAACATAATATTTATATTTAATAAACAATTTACTTAACATAAATGTCAATAAATTTAATAAATAAATAAAAAATTTATTTATCTTACAAAACAATATGGATTTATGAACTATTTATAAATGAATACTTGTAATAAAAATTTTATATTGTAGAAGGAATATAAAAATTTTATATTAATTTAATTATAAATCCATTTTTATTTTATATTAAATAGAATATATATGATATTTCATGAATTATAAACATTTTATAATTCAATATATATTATATAAACATTTTATATAATCTAAATATCATATGTTTTTTAATTTGTAAAAACTTTATAAATCACCTTTATGATTTCTAAATAAAATAATGATTTATATATCATAAGTAATTCCATTTAAAATTTCAAAAGGTATTGTAAAATATTTACATTTAATATATGGGAATTTTGTTTTCATAAACATTTAATTAATTAATTATGAACACTTTATATTTATTTATTTTATTAATGAGATCCTAATAAATTGAATATTCCCCAAATAACTTTCTACAAAATCATTAAAAAATTTATAAACTATAAAAACAATTAATGTTTAATTTTTTTTAAATATATATTTTTATTATCCTTACACAAAAACCTTATTTTACATATGGATATCCTCTCTTTAACCCTTATGTAGGTTGTCTAAAATCCTTTTAAAAAAGGTAAGTTATCCATTTTAATTAAAAAAATAGATTTTAAACAATGCGTAAATGTAATAAAAGAATTATATCCACATGAATAATTCCATTTAAGGGTAACACAACTCATTCTACGTAATTTTATATAGGATATTACCATTACATGAACTCTTCATGTATGGGTTGGTCTTGATATATATCTTTAAATGGAATTTCTGCGTAAGGGTACTACCTTTACGAAACTCCTTTGCATAAGGGTTCTAGAATATTTCATATGCTGTGTAATTGTAAACATTAGGGACCTTTATACAATATCTAAAATACCTTTATGCGTAATAGTAAAGTTCTAATGACCCTTAAATGAACCCCATTTTCATAAGGATACTACCTTTACACAATCCTTTTGTGTAAAGTCTATAATGAGGTTACTGTTATGAAAATATTTTCTATAAGGGTATCATGAATGAGTAAAGGAATATATACCTTTAGAAAATATATTTATTAAGGGTAAAATATTCACACAACCTTCCATTGTAATGGTTACCCTTAGACAACTCTCATGTTGGTCTGAAACCTACATGAATTTTTATGAAAATGTTTTACATAATTTTTCTTCAAAAATAAAAGATTAAAACACATTTACTTCTTGAAGAACCAATCTATGATACCAATGATGGGTTTTATATTACCATCAATTAATCATATTAAGTGGAAGACAATCCAAAAAATCAAATGTCTATCTTGAATAAATTAATGTATAAATGATACTAAAAATAGAGTACCTATAATTCCCAAACTAAAGCGAACCTCACTTTTCATACATTAACATTACATAACATTTTTGGAATACTTAGAAAAATACAAAAAAATACACCTGAATATCATATTAGTCTAGTGCCTTTGGAAACATAGAAATATAAACATTGGTACATAAATGAGTTCTAACATCTCCCACTTGTTTTTTCTTGACTAGAACCCTTCTTAGACACATCAGACATAATACATATATTCATAACCTAGGGGTTGGAAACATAAAAAGGGGTGAGATCAGGTGCTCAATAAGGGTAAAATAGGGAGATATGTAAGCATGATAATGATCATAAGGGTTTGATAACATGATCACAAAAACAGATGATCATACCCTGCATATTGAAGATCATATACTCGAATCCTAGCATAATGAATAGTAGTTCATAAGACATGAATCATAAGGAAATAAAAATATAGGCCATGAAAACATAACATATGAAAAACTGGAATATTTTTAGACATAAAATTATATATAATGATTTCCATAGTATTCAAGTCATTTATACTAAGAACATATTAATGGACAAAGTCCATTATAGAGTTGGGTTCACACCCTGCTCCACCCCTGTATTACTGAACCGAGTTCAACCCTTGTTCAATACCTGTATTAATGAACCAAGTTCATTTCCCATTCCTTAACTTTAATACTAAACTGACTTCATTTACTATTTCATCCATATCTATATCACGAGAAATAAATGTTTACCTAATGCATTGGTGGTAGATATAGGTCCCACCCTTCTCATAGTGAAATCATACAAAAATGTTCCACAAGATCATAAATAACCATATCATAACCCTTAAAATTAAATGTTTATTAGAAACATTTAATCATATCATAATATATTTAAATAGATAGCTTTAATAATCATTGCATCATAAACATTATCTATGAAAAGAAGTAAGTTTGAAAATAATATACCCATGAAAGAGAAACAAGTTTAATTAATATCATGTAATCAAAGAATAATCCATTCATAGAAATAATACGAATCGAAAGATTGAATAAAATCCTTATAAAGGAATGAGTGAAACCAATGGATTTTATCTTAGATGGGAAATAATTTTGAAATAACTTTTAAAAATAATTTTTTGATTAAAAATACCCTTCTATATTGAAAATTATTATTTTTAAACATAAAACCTATTTGAAACCATTTTTCTTTGAAAATATATTTGAAAAAAATATACAAGAAGCATTGAAAACCATAAAACGTTTTTAAAATAATTTTTCATTGAAAATGTTCTTCCAAGAAATTTTGAATAAATTTTAATAAATATTTTTGGAAACATGGTTTTTTAATAGAATTGATTTCTAACCAGATAGAGAGACAGTTAGATTTAAATTTAAAAAATTATCTTAAGTTGCAAAGAGTGGAAAAAATGGTACTAATACCTGGATATATCTTAAATAAATAGATGATAAGGGAACTCATGATTTTTTTTAAATATGGATCATAATATTGCATCAATGGAAGCATAAACATAAACAATATTAAAAAGATATGAGATTGTTTCAATAGACTTTTATAACTTGGTAACTTGGGATTATACTCTCCATGTAAGAAAATGAAATTACATGAAGCTTATAAAATCATGAAAATAATGAAGACAAAACTAATCATGATTACATAATTAAGACAAAACTAATCATGAAGGGAAATTAAGACAAAACTAATTTACCGATTTGGAAACTTGTAGAACTTAAACCCCATGAAAAAAAGATCATAAAATAGATATTTTAATACCCATAAATTTATGTATAATATATAAAATACAATCATAGTCAGTACCTAGATCACACAAATTGAAATAGTGGAAAACATATCACGTATCACACGGAAATAAAAAGTGACATGAAATCCTCTTACCTTATGTTTTGACTCTAATCATACTTGTTCAAACCACCTATAGAATATATATAAATTTTTTAAAAATATTTTAAGGAATAATATAATTATATATAATACCATATAATATTTTATCATTACTTTATTTTACCATCTTTTTAACAATACTGTGTTAACGTTTCACTTCGGGTAATATTCGCTTTATTCTTCAGATGTGTCTCAATTTTTTATATGTTTAGTCCTTATAATTATATCATGATTACATAATTTAAACCATTATATAAATATAATTTATATTCATTATATGTTTATTATAATAATATATATAATATTGAATTATAAAATGGAATACATCATTCATGATGACTACAAGCCGTATGTATGCATGTACACTATTTCTGTTTTTATTATCATATTAAAAGAAGAAAAGAAAATGACATATATGTATAAATTTATAAAATACCATTATATTATCATTATAATGTTATAAATATCATATAAGTTAACTAAATTCATCCTTAATACATTCCATGTAGTTTTTGAACGAATGACATCACTTTGAGGGGGTGGTAGTCTACTTTTCCTCAAATGAAATTATCATATTTACACCAAATAGAAGGTAAAAAAGATATGTGTTGTAAAAAGAATAAATAATATTAAAGAAATTATAAATAAAATATATTAAAAATAAAATATATACTATATATAAATAGAGTTTCCATCATAATATTCACTAGAAGAGGCGTTAAAGGAAAAATGAACAATCACTGTTTAGTGAGGTGGTAGTTCTCCGTACACGTAAACAGAATGTTCGCAACCTTTTAGATGGAGGTGTGTGTAAGTTTAGGTTGAAATACTATAATAAAAAAAATAATATTATATTTAGTATATGTTTTTTATAAAATCATTGAATTAAGATATTTTATGGGATGGATGAGGAAAATAAATTAAAGGAGTTTCAGAGAAGGCGTTACCTCTTAATCGGGTAACTCCTTTTGGTTTATACAAAATAACTTCCTTGGATTTATTTTTAAACAAATAGAGGCTTTAATGAATAAGGTAGAGATGTTATAAATTGTATTTTTAAGATATTTTCCTAACCTAAGTAGTTTTATAGGTGTAAAGAAGAGGAATATGTGGTGGTATTTTATAGGGAAGGATGAGTGACACTCTTCTAAAATTTTGAAGAGAGAATTCCACCCACGTTTTTCATGTTTCAAGTGGATCAAATAATGATAATAAGATGATAAAAGGTGGGTTAGATTAAAATTATGTACATAAAATGGATTTTGGAAAAGTTTATTGGAAGTTTTGGTCCTTAAGGTTATGGTTTTGTCCCTTATTAAGATTATTTTAACCATAATTGATGTAATTAATTACAATCATTTTTACTAATATTTTTGGTAAAAAACTAATTTGACATTATTATACATTATAAATTAATATTATTACAAATATGGAATCCATTTTTCCAAATTTCAATAATATAATTTAAAAAAATTAATTTAAAATTTATCCCGTAGTTGGGTCGACAATGCGGGTTTTTAAGGTAATAATGATCAAAAGTTTGCTAATATTTATATCCAATTTCACTATGAAATTGATCTAAATGAGCTAAATTGTATTAACTGATAAAAATATAATATAATTAAACTTTTAAACCAATTTAAAATTTAATTTAACCATATAAATAAATAAAATGAAAAAGAAGTTTTGAATTAATAACTGATATTGTTCACTATTCATCAAAAAATGACGTTTCTTAGAAAAATAAAAAAAATTCACCCTAAGATAATTTCAATATTGAATATTAAAAAATGAAGTTATTTTATGATATTAAATTTCTAAATTTGTCTAATTTTTTTATTTTTCATAGAAGGATATTAAAAGCAGTTCAACCGAGAAAACGATATTTTCAAACATAAATGGACTTTAACAAAAATAATATAATTCCTTATCAATAGGATTTTTTCTATAAAAATATTATTAAAAACAATTGAAAATTAGTTATTAATATTTATATAACTATGTTTAATGACTAGTTTATAGTTATCTCATTTAAATAATAATAAAAATAAAATAATTTTTTGTAGAAACAGTAGTGTTGCATGTAACATATGCCAAGTTGGTGTTGCATATAGCATATACTGAGTCAATGTTTCATGTATCACATGCCTACTTATTTTTGTGTAAATTATGCCAAGTTGTTTCCATGTTAAAGGAATTTTTGACATAGTTAATTGCAAGAGATAAATGAAAATTTAATTTATTCGAACAATGCTCTATAAAAACTCAGGGTGTTACATCCTACCCCCCTTAAAATGAATTTCTACCTCAAAATTCATCACTCATGTAAAAAAATGAGGATAATTATGATTCATAATATCCTTAGGTTACCACATATATTTCTATAATTGGTGACTTCTCCACAAAACATTGACCTGGTGATTGGTCTTGTTTCGTAGAATTTTCTATGATCGATCTAAAATTTCAATCGATTGTTCTTTGTAAGATAGATCCTGCTCCAACAGTATGAACTCTTAGTTCAGTACATGTGAAGGGTTATGTATGAAATTACTTAATAGAGATACATGGAAAAAATCATGAACTTGAGAGATATTTTTATGAAGATCCAAGCGATAGGATACCGTCTCGATGATATCAAGAATCTCCAAGGGACTGATGTCATACCGATGGTTATCAATGTAACTTTTCTACTAACATTGAGTTACCCTGATATGATACTGAATGGTTTTAATATTCTAAACCATTTATTCAGTGATCTTAGGTCCCAATATATTTCATTCTCCAACTTAATCCCAATACATTGGAGATCAAAATTTCATCCCATAGAGGGATTTATAAGGTTTCATCTGAATTATTTAGTTAAATCTACTATTGTAAGAAAACTAAACTAGAGGAAGGTGTTGACCCCAACCACATTTGAAATCTAGTGAATAAGATATTAACATATCCTATAGAGTTTTAATTTTTCTTCAGACTAACCATCTGTATAAATATGATAAGTAGTTCTGAAACTCAATTCTATATCAAGTGCATGTCAAAGACTTCACCAAAACATTAACTTAAACCTCAAATCCGGATTGAGATTATTCTCAAGATCATTTATAACATTCTTTTTAGATCTACTTATTCCTTCTACACCTCATTAATTTTAATAGGGATAGATGATTGAACATTCATTTGAGAAAGATAAGATTTTCCACTTCCTTAAGGATTTCTAGATCCATACTTTTTCAAATATAGAAATATTGTATCTTTTCTGATCCTCGTCATAGATAAGCTATCATGATACTTCCAACTCAAAGCATCGACCACCTTGTTCACTTTCCCAGAGTGGTAATGTATTGGGAAATCATAATCCTTTATCACCTCTTACCACCTTCTTTGGTTCATGTTCAACTCCTTATATGTAAATATATATTTCAGAATTTTATGATCAATATATATATCACACTATTTTCCATAAAGATAATTCCTCCATATCTATAATTAAAACATTACCGCTTTTAACCCTAAATCATGAGTTGGGTAGTTTTTTTATGAATCTTTAACTGTCGTGAGCCATTGGCTATAACCATCTTATTTGACATAAGAAAACATCCCAAACCCTTATTTTATAAAACTCTAAAGATTATAAACCCTTATCCACTACAAGGTAATGTAAGAACAAGTTCACTGACTATCCTTCTATTTATTTCCTTGAAATTTTCCTCAAATTAATCTCTCTAGAGTAACTTGACACCCTTAAAAGTTAACTTGGTTAGAGGATTAGATAGTCGTAAGAAATTCTACACAAACCATTAATAATATCTAGATAAACCAAGAAATATACAGATCTCAGTCACTTTGGTTGGTCTAGACTAGAATTCAATATCCTCCATCTTTTATGGATCTACTGTTATTCCATATCTTGATATTATGTGACCCAAAAATGAAACCTTTTACATCCAAAATTCTCACTTATTAAATTGTTCATATAAATTACCCTTCCTTAGGGTCTTTAGTACAATTCTAAAGTGATCTAAATTCTCTTAATTTCTCTTTTAATATATAGGAATTCCATATATAAAGACTACCAAAATATAATCGTGGTAACCTATAAAGAATCTATTCATTAAATGCATGAAGATAGTAGAGGATTTAGTAAGACCAAAAGGAATATATATATATTTATAGTATCCATACAGTGTACAAAATTCTTTCTTGGGAATCTCCTTTTTTTGACCCTCAATTGATGATATCCAGAATGAAATTCAATCTTGGAATTATTGAGCTCCTCACAGTTGATCAAGCAACTCATCATTAAGGGGGAGAGGATACTTATTCTTGACCGTGATCTTGTTCAACTCCCTATAATCAATTAAGAGTCTCATTTATCAATATTTCTTTTTTCACAAAAAGAATAGGTACACCCCAAGGCGACACACTTGGATGAATGAACCTATTATCAAGGTTTTCTTGGAGTTTCTTCTTCAATTCCCAAAACTCAATCAGATCCATTCAATAAAGAGTCTTTGAAATTGGTGTGGAACCAGGTATAAGTTCTATTGAGAACTAAACATCACATTTTGGTGGAAGACTTGGAAAATCTTCTGAAAATACATTCTAAAATTATCAAAAAATAGACATATCGTTGATATAGATTTCCCCCCCAACCATTTGAGATAAACAAACTTTTTGAATGGGAATTAAGACCCTTACACTGGATGTACTATCCATAGGAAGTTCATTCTTATTGTCACATTGATGGATGATCATAGGATAATTTTAAATATCAAACATAACTTCCCTTACTTCACAATTGATGTGGTATTTAGTTAGATAAATCCTATCCATGCCTAAGATGACTTCAAATTCAACCAAATGAAGAATTACAATATTTTAAGGAAGAAAATTCCCACGAACATCAATGAGAGAGGAATCATATAATTTAGATGAAATCATCATACCATTAGGGGTTTTCACTACTAATTCCACATATAATTTTTTTGGTGTAATCTTAACGCCCTTATAAAATTTTTTAGATATGAAAGCGTGGGTATATACAGAATCAAATATGAAATTTACAGCTGTAGAGTGGAAGGTAAGTGTATCCTTCACCACATAGTTTTCACACCCCTTATCAAAATAGAAATTACACAATATTTCACCTTATACCTAGAATTAAGAGTTTATTGATGATGATCATAATCACCAACCTTTGGGTTTTAGTAGTGGTTATCATAATAACCATTCTTTTTACACTTGTAGAACTGAATCATGGGAGGTTCATTCTGTGTGGTTTTTTATAAATTATAATTTTGATCTGATTTCTTCCATTAATTTCTATAATAAATTGCCCGGTGTACTTCCATTCCATACATAAAACTTTTGTTAGACCCTTTAAGGAAATTTCCTCCATGATTATTCCCACACTTAGAGAATAAATGGAATCTCATATTATTTTCTCTATGGTTGTTAGTGTTTACTTGGAACTAAATCTTCATTTTCTTGTCAAAACCATGTGGTTGATACATGAATCCAAACTCTATTTCATAAATTATTACACAATGACCAATCTCTTCGTAACTACTAAATTCTCTTCTGGCCAGATCCCTTATGAGACTTGGCATTAAGCCACTAACAAAACTATAAAACTTGCTTTTAGTTTGGATGATAATTCATAAAGTGTACCTAAAAAGTCTTATAAAATTATCCTCGTAGGTGCTAATAGATTCACCACACCTTTACTTCAACTCAAGGAACTCTTTATCCATCATGGTATGAATAATATAAGGAAATTACATATTGAAAAATAGGTTCATGAACTCATCACAATCCATGGATTCAATATAATCTTTGTTCCTTATATTCTTCATTAGAGTCCACCACAGGTCCACATCAGCGTCTAAATGATAAACAACCAGAATGAATTTCTAATGATGCAAACACTGAATAATGGATAATATATTTTCAGAAGTACTAATACAATGTTTTGAAACAAGTAGATCGGGATACCCTCTAAAAGAACGTGGACATTTACTGATGAAATATTCAAAAAAAATGTTGTTCCCTCCTTTTCTAATTTGGATGTACACCATGATTCATATCTTGAGAATGTTGTGTGATCATATAAATGTGTTTTTCATTCCATCTACCATAGAATTCAGTTTCTCATTTGATAAATTATTGCATTTTCCATCACAATCACCATTAACATGGTTCCTTTGGGTTCCAACCAGTGGAAAAAAACAAAAATCATGTAGTAAGAAATAATTATCATATTGAGGAACCACATAATCATGAAAAAACACTTATAGGATGTCTATGTTATGAAACCTTTCTTAATCCATGACACCATAGGTTTATCATAGTTTATTCACAGAAAACAAGTATTTAAGTCATTCGTAATAGTTTATGAAGAGTTTTTGAATTCCCAAATCTATCTCCCTGGAGTGTCAAACTAGGTGTGCAGCATGGCGCACTTTTGTGTACCAAATTACCTCGAGTCGGGCTCGAAACATCTTGTTGTAGTTGTTACCCTAGGTACATCTATTATAGATACACATATAGTTATAGTATCTAGAATGGGATGTATTTATAATAAACCACTCACTCTATACTTTACAAAAATTCTAGAATATTTTCCTATCCTTTTCCTTATCATTTGACTAATCCATAGATATGTTCATAAGGTTCTAACTAATGTTTTCTCATCATAGCTTCCAATGGTTAACTAGACATTTTCTCTAATACCAATTATACTGACCCTCACTTTTCATACATTAACAATACATAACATTTGTGGAATAATTAAAACATAAAAAAATAGATTCCCAAATAACATATTATTCTAGTGCCTTTATAAAAATGGAAACCTAAACACTAGTACATAAATGAGCTATAACATCTCCCACTAGGTTTTAATTGACTAGAAACTTTATTAGAAACATCAGACATAATGCATATCATCATAACCTGGGGAGAAGGAAACATAAAAAGGGGTGATATTTGATTCTCAGTAAGGTTAAATGAGGAGATATATATTCATAATCCTGAGAATAAGGTTATGAGAACATGATAATGAAAATAGAAGAAAACCCCTACATATCTAAGATCAAATACATTAATTCTAGCATAAATATCAATAGTTCATAATAAATTAATCATAAGAAAATAAAAAACATAATCCATGACATAATAACATATAAATAAAACATGGATTTTTGGTTGTAACATAAGAATATATAATGATTTAAATTGTAGTTAAGGCATTAATTTTGTTAAAATCTTAGTGGGAAAAGTTCTTTTCTAAAATAGGCTAACACCCCGTTCCAGACCTATATTACTTAACCAAGTTCAACCCTTATTTCAAACCTATATAAATGAATGAAGATAGTTTCCCATTATAGCATTGTAATACTGAACTGAGTTCATTTCCCATTCCCTCCAGTTCAATATCATGAGATATAAATATTTTCCAAATCCATTTGAGATATATATATGTCCCAACCATTTCATAGTGTAATCATACATACATGTGAGACATGAACATAAAAAAACCATATCATAACCCATGAACTGAAATGGTTCTTATAAAAATGTAATCATATCATAATCTATATAAATATACATGTTTCATAATAATTTAATCATAAACATAACCCATGAAAAGAAGAGGGTTTCAAAAGCATATATCCCGTGAAAGAGAAACATGTTTCATAAACATCATGACACCAAAACATAATCCATTCAGAGAAATAATATGAATGACAAATTGAATAATTTCCCCAGAAAGGAATTAGTAACCACAATGGGCATTATATTATATGAAAAATAATTTTTTTAATGATATTTTATAATACATTTCTTGAGGAAAATATCCTTTTTGCATTGAAAATGTTTTTTAAAACATAAAACCTTTTAAAAAAACGTTTTATTTTAAAATAGATTTGAAAACATATAAAAGAAGCATTGAAAACCATATTTTTTAAGAATAATTTTTCATTGAAAATTTTCCTCAATTATATTTTGAAAACATTATTGGAAATATTTTTGAAAATATGGTTTTTGAATACAGTTGATTTCTGAATGGAGGGAGATGGTCATATTTTACCTCAAAAAATTATATTAAGTACAAAAGAGTGATAAAATGGTAATTATACATGGAAATATATTGACTAAAAATATTATAAGGATACTCATGAGTGTTCTTGAGATACTGATCATAATATTTCATTAAAGGAATAATAAACATAAATAATCTCGAAAAGCGATGAAATTATTTCAATAAACTCTTATAAATTGGTAACTCGGGTTCATACTCTCCATGTAAGAAAAAAAATTACATGAATCCTAAAATATAATTAAAATAATTAAGTTCATGATAAAATATGTAAAATTGAAGTATATACTCCTTCAAAAATAATTTAGGTTCATAACAAAATAGAAGTCACAAAGAAGGAAAATTGAGAGAAGACTATTTTACAGATTTGATAACTTTTGATACCTAAACCCCATGAAAGAAAGAAAATAAAATGTATATGTTAATACCCATAAATTTAGTTATAATATACATATAATAAAATCATGTTAATTACCTACACCACACATAGGGAAAGAGAGGTTAACATAGCATGCATCTCATTGAAATAAAAAGTGAGATGAAATCCCCTTACCTTCTGTCTTGAATGTCATAGTACTCATTCAAACCACCTATATAATAAATATAAATTTATTATAAGTATTTTATAGAACCGTGTTATTATATATAACACCATATATGGTTTTATCATGACATTATATTACCCTCTTGTTAAAAATCCAACGTTAAGGTTTCATTTCGGGTAATATTCTCTTTGTTCTCCGCATGGGTCTTAATTTGTTATATCATTAGTCCTTATACTTATATCATGATTGAAAAATTTAAACCATTATGTAAACATAATTTATATTTAGTATATATGTATTATAATAATCTATATAATATAGATTTACGGAATGGAATACACTATTCACGGAGACGGTAAGTCGTACGTTCACATGAACACTATTTCCGTTTTTATTATCTTATTGAAAGAATGAACGAAAATTTCATATATGTATATATGTATATAATATCATTAAATTATCATTATAATGTTATAAATATCATATCATTTCACTAAAAACAACCTTAATACATTATATGTAGTGTGTGAACAAATCACATCGCTTTGAGGGGGTGGTAGTCCACACTTCCTCAAACAAAATTATTGTATTGATAGCAAATGGAAAGTAAAAAAGTTATGTGTTTTAAAAATAATAAAAAATATTAAATACATAATAAATATAATATATAAAATATATAATCATATGTTCCATCATAATATCCACCATGATAGGCAATAAAGGGAAAATTAATAATCATCATTTTGTGAGGTGGTAGTTTTCCCTACACATAAACGATATGTTTGTTAACCATTCGATGGAAGGGCGTGTAAGTGTTTGTTGAAAAATTATCCAAGTATATTTAGGATACTAATGTTATTATATAATCCGGTCATAAATAGAGTGTAGGGGGTGTAGAAGAAAAATAAAATAAAGGATTTTGAGAGATGGTGTTACCCCTTAAATGAGTAACTCCTTTGGGTTTGTGACAAAAAGATTAATTGTATATCCTTATTACTAAAGGGAGGCCTCAAGGAGTATTTTATGGATGTGGTAAAGTGTATTGGGAAGATATTTTCCAAACCTAGTTTGATAGTTGTGAAGACTATGGAGAGTTGGTGCCCCTTTACAGGGAAGGAGGAGTGACACCTTGTAAATATTTGAAGAGAGAATCCCACCCACATTTCTCATGTTTCAAGTGGATCCCATAATGATAAAAAGTCATGAAACGGGAGGATAGGGTCAAAATATAGCCACAATATTTCTTTTTAATTAGTTTATAGGTTGTTTTGGGACTTAAGGTTATGGTTTAGTCTCTTATCATGCTTAATCTAACCTTAATCGATGTAATTAATTTTAATCACTTCCACTAATATTTTTTTTCTAAAAAACTAATTTGACCTAATTATAAATTATAATTTACTCTGATTCCAAATATTAAATCCATTTTTTCAAATTCCAAAATCATAAGTGGTAGAAATTAATTTAAAATTAATCCTATAGTTGTGTCGACAATGTGGGGATTTAAAGTAAAAATGATCAAAAGTTTGCTAAGTTTTTATTTCCAATTTCAATGTGAAGTTGATCTCAATGAACTAAATTGTATTAAATGATAAAAAGATTATCTAATTAACTTTGAAATCATTTTAAAATATAATTTAACCTTATAAATAAAGTATATGAAAAAGTATTTTTGTATTAATATCAAATATTTTGTATTATTAATCCAAAAATGAAGTTTCTTAGAAAAATCCCCAAAATTTTCACTAAAATAATTTAAAAATTATACATTAAAAAATGAAGTTTATTTTATCAAATTAAATTTCTAAATTTGGTTAAAATTAATTTTATTATTCTTCAAAAAAGGACATTAAAAGTGGTTCATTCGAGAAAAGGGTATTTCAAAACATAAAAGGACTTTACCAAAAATAATATCTTTTAATATAAATATTTATTATTTATATAAAAAAATTATATACAATATTTGAGAAGTAGTTATTACTATTTATATAACTATGTTTAATGGTTAGGTTATAATTTTCTCATTTAAATAATTATAACAATGAAACGATGTTTCATAGAAACATCAGTGTTGTGTGTAACATACACCAAGTCAGTGCTGCATGTAACATACGCTGAGTAGATGCTACATTTCTCTTATGCCAAGTAGGTGCTGTGTAATGTATGAAAAGTTGGTTTGGTGTAAAAGTAATGTTTTACTTAGTGAATTTCAAGACATAAATGAAAATTTAATTTATTCAAAAAAAGGTCCATAAAAACTCGGGGTGTTACACGAACAACAATAGTTTCAATATTCTTTTAATTGGAGTGTTTGAGGAAGATCACGAGGAGTATTGAAAAAAATAACACCAACTCAAAGTGAGTACACCATAAAATAGATTCCAAAATGCTTCATAAGGACACCCATGAAACTAAAGGGGTACTAGTGACTTCTTGGGTGTGTTGAATAATGGTTGAGAAGAACATAGATTTTTAAGAGGCACATACATATCACATAACTAACATGAGAGGATCTTATCTTCATATGTAGATAAATCCTAAGGCATCTCATTTTCATAAACCATCAGATGTGCTTATGAATATTGAAGTATTTATATATTTAATTCATTATAGTAAATAAATTAAAAGTAATTAATCCATTAATAATGGATTTTAATTGATTAATAAACCATTAAAGATAAATAAATTATAAATAAATAAATATATATATATATTATATTCATGCATCACATGAATGAAAAATACATGTATCACTTTCATATATGAAATATACACTTATATATAAAAAATATCATATTATATATATATTTCATGAATCATATGAAGGTGTATGTGCATCTCAGGCATGTATATTTTAATGAATATCCAACAACACCCTTGTGAATACTCGTAATTTCCATTAGGAATTGAGACAATTCTCTCTTATGCCCAACTTCATTGAGACCCCACAATATCTGAAACCAACTAATTAATTGGACTATAGTGCTCCCCACCATAAGGCCTAGACTATAATGAAAATTTCTAAACCAAGGTGCCTTCCACCTACAAAAATTTCAAATTAACTCACATTATATGATCCCTAGTTTCCCTTGGAATGATCTCCAACTCACTACACCCAACCATTTATGAAACATTGTTCAAATGCCGGCCTAACCACTCAACCTCAATTTTAGACCAAACTGATAAGTTTTTACCTTATAGATCATGTAACAAAACATGATTCCAAAACATACCTACCACATCCAAGATGACATTACTAATGTGGTTATAAATTCACCACATCCAACTTCACCCAAGAAGACATGTCCAAACTCCTCCATCCAACTTGGATCAAAACACTCGGAGCATCCCTAGAAAAGTCATCAATACTCCCAACCCTGGTGTTGTAAATACTAAAGGCATACCAAAATAATTCTAGTACATCCAAAAAATTCTCATACATACCTTTGATTAAAATCCTATTTTTTAATTCTTAACTTTCCAGGTCCACCGTCATGCCACACAATGAGCACCATCGAACAACCAAAATTAAGCACCTGTAGTTGCTTTAAGACTAACCCAAGGCCAAATTAAAGGATTAGGACCCATAATAAAAATCTATACTAGGAATTAAATGTGGCTAACATCACACTCCCCAGCATAGGATCATCATTTTCATTGTATCACTGAACCATTTCTGATTACCGTGTCCCACATTCCATCAATCACTGAAAATGATCGTTATAAAGGGCCAAATCTAATCACCCCTAAGAACCAATATGAAAGGAAAATCATTACCCATTCAAAGTTCATATAAATGGAATTTTTTATACCATCTAAAACCCTAACTACTGATTGTCACAACATTAAATGACTAATGATGTAATCCACACAATCCGACTCACCCATTACCTCTCTGAGAGTATCGAACTAAACATGTCTCATAAAACCATTTTCTTGTCTTTCCTTATAATCCACACTCTCACATCTATCACACCCTACTAAAATGATTTCTTTGAGGTTTGAACATAGAATAATCATGTCATTATACCCAATACATCCATTTTCTCAATACCTACCGAGAATCTCAAACAAGTCCCTAGGCCACCAAGCCCACAATCCTTTTATCACACCATCACTAGACCTCAATACAATCCTGACTGATTCTAAGTTAAGAATATCATGCATACAATACTATACTAACCAAACCACAATCCAAATAGAACAACACAAAACTATCACATACTTTCCTTCGACAAATCCTTTTAATCCCAATGGTTTCCCACTACTTAGCCCCATCAAAAGGACCTGGTTCAAATAACATCAATACATGTATCCCCAAAATTTGGGTCATGAACCCTATCCTTTTCCCATGACTATATTTCATTCCAGTATCACCAAAAATAGTGCACCAATGATGATTTTTAGGACTACAGGAATCTCACCGATACACACTATTCATATGATCACTCAAAACATAAGCATCATTCTATAGCTCTATAGAGTTTCATTTATGATTAAACCATGTTGTTAAAGGAACATATTGATTCTATTAGGATGGGAACTTTACTGTTTCTTCCTTCATAAATCATATGTAGTAAAAAAACACCATCACTCTGGGTTCCTTTCATTTCAAAAGTTTTAAGCATTTTTATATGCATCATATCCATCCCATTTTGGGAGTGATATTATTTATAAACATATCACATATGATCCACCCCATTTCACCAAGTATTCCCCACCCATAATTATAATTCCAAGGATAGGTACCTGAATAATAATTCCCTTCTGAAACTAAAAAAAATATTGAAATAACTCACACATGATTGCTAATCCCAGAGGCTGCTGAGCATCCAATCCTCCCAAAACCACATACTAGGAAGTTTATAATGTGCACCAATGTTGTATGCCTATTTTTTCCTACTATTTAGTATGCACTCTCAGGAACTCAAAAAACTAGGATGAACCCCCTATGGGTTTCACTTGAAGTTCATAAAGCACCAACTACCAATCCTATAGTCATGATTAAGAAAAGGGTCACAAGGCTCTCCCATATATCCCACACACCAAACCACATATTGCCTAGGTAAAAATTCTTGGGATGAAACTCACCCACATCCCAATGTTTCAAGAAATATTATAAGACAAAAAAACATAGAGTGTCACACATAGTTAATATCTAAGCCACCCAAACCTTTCAGTGATTAGAAAGAAACCACAAGATCATAGAAAACAAAAACACAACATATGTCTCAAGGATTCAGAGGAAACACATAACTTAGTTTCTCTAAATAACTCTAAACACCCATGAAAAAAAATCAAAACTTGATAAAAAAAATTTCCACATCATTTATATATGTACTTATAGGGTTCATAGATTTTACACCTTTCCATTTTCCTCAGAATATATATTCATGAATCAGAGGCTCAGTTAAATCAAATGTTAAGTACATGTTATAGCGAAAAAAACATTATAAGTTGTACTTGAAATATTATTTTGTTGATGCTATATAAAATCCAAGACAAGTTATCCCATGATTTTTTTATAACCATTTTCATTAACTAGAATATTTCTTAGTTGAGGCTCAAATAAATAAGATTTCAATTACAAGTTATATAATAAAATTCTCATTAAATTGTAGCTATAATTTCATTTATTTTAATATCTCATAATCTTTAGGAAAAAATAACCAAACAATAGATGTTTTATCCCTCCAGGGGATCATTTATGTAACATGAAACCATAAAATTATATGAAAACACCATAAAAATGGCTACATGAACTTTAAAAAACCAAACTAGGTCAGGGTTTGGGTAACAAGTAACCAATAACCTAAAATAAAATACATGACTCTTACTAGATTGAAAAGATACATGAACGCACCCTCTCTCACTATACTAGTGCCAAAGATGAAATATCATAAATCAAAAACCTCAAAAATCAAGTGTATCCCTTGAGGTGAAATCAGATCAACTATATCAACAAATAACATGATTAGTAATATATTACCTAAAAACATTAAATTTCCTCATATGTGGGATTTATAGTCCCATGCATAAGATCTATACCCTGACCTGAATCAATTATGTTATCTTGTATAACTTTCCTAGACAACAAGTACAAAGAAAGAAACCTTGATACCACATTGTAATGAACAAACTTGGGAGCCACTGAACTAGTTCTCTATGGCGGTGCATCATATGACCTCAAAAATTCCTCTCAATATTTCAAAGACTATCATATAATAGTAAAAAGAATAATGATGAATATTGGGGAGACTATACCTGTTTATCATAGTAAAACCAATAGCGTAAATAACAAATAAATAAATCTTATGTATAAAAATATATATAACACAAGAGAAACATCCAAGATTGTGCCGACTATAATTAAATATGAAATACCATAAAAAAAAATGAAAAGTTAATATACTACATTTGGAAATAATACATAAAAGGAAAGACATATGCACACTAACTACAAATATATCCCAGAGGAAAGATTTTAATAATCATGAAAAATGGTCCCAAGTTCCCACCCGATGATGAACTCCCGTGATGAATCTTTACTACCTAAAAAATAACTAATCAGTCACGTACTTTCACCAAACTAGTCTTGAAAATAGTAAGCATATTTTTAGGCACCCATGTTCCATGGAAACCCAAGCAGGTTGTGAGTACAACTCAGTAGGCCACCACCAACATTGTCCCTATAAATTGAGTATGATAATCATGTTCATGTAAGTTATAATAAAATAAAATAATTGATAATAAATAACTAAATAAATGACTACTAATGTCCTGGGATTTTTGGAGAATCCTAAGGCCAGTCCGACCGATTAGGTCCTGGGTTGGGTTATCTATTATCATGTCATGGTGACCACACCTAAGTAATAAACACATAGAGATTACAAGAAATCATCTTGGAATTACATAGTATCATATAATATCATACCAAATCTGAGTTCTTATCTTATAATTCCCATGGAATCCGATGCCCATGACGACATTCCCTAAATATCACGTTCCTTGTAAAATCCATTTACTCATCCTGATAGTCTCAGGCATCTGGTATGTTATGGAATCCATATATTTGATTTTTGAATTCCTAATCATGCACTATATATAATTCTAGGATCTCATCTTAAAATTCCAAATCATTAAGTATCCCATTAATTCAAGAAACCAGTACTAGAATTCCCTATATAAAGTACTGTAACCACCCCAAGGTGATTAATTTTTACATAAATAAAATTTCGTAAAGGGGTAATATCAATTTAAAATTTCACTATTTATCATTTAAAACATTTATCATATATCACAATTTAACATTAGGTAATTAAATTTAGAATTTCAACTCATTTTACAATCCATAAATTCATAATATATAATTAATTTTCCATTCCATATAGCATGGTTTACCCATTGATCATATCGAGATAATCACATGATTTCAACTTAAATTTCAGGAAAGTAAATCCCAATTTTTCTTTAATAAACATCCACAATATGTTTGACTTCTATTCTATTGAAATACAATGGAATCAACAACTAAATTGTATCATTTTTTCCACTAGTTATATTATTCCCAAATAACTTTTAATTGTATAGAATTCTGTATTATAGTCAAGGAATAATTAAATACTTTCTTATATAATTTCCATATATTTTACTTTAATTACAATCATATTTTATTTAAGATTTTATAAAAAAAATTTATAGGGTGTGAGTCTCAAAATAGGCGTTCCATGGGATCAACTTCAATGAAACCATTTATCATTATCTCTAAGTGAATACGACATGAGAATTTCAAAATTTTGTGTCCTAATTATAATTTTAGGGTCAACACACAATACATTGTCAATACTGATAACCCATACACTTTGTAAAAAGAAAATTAAGAACGACTATGGGAAATAATTAGGGACAACCAACCTTAAACCTAGAAAAGTACATACATCTAATTTCAAAAGCAAGTTCAAAATAAGATGAGAAAAAATGAAGAAGCATACAAAATCCCTAAAAATAGTGGGCATTGGACTTAAATAGAGATAGATTTATTAACAATGGAATATTCTAAGAAAAGATTAAATCATAGTCATAGTCTTACCTCTTGCTCACCAAAAACTCATATGGAAGAAAAAACAGACACCAGATGAGGGAAATCCACCATGGTATGAATGGGAGAAAAAATACCTTGGGGAACTGATTCTGGTGAATGAGAAGGGAAAACCATATAAGGGTAATTAAGGGGGAGTCCCTAGTAAAATTACCAGGATGAACCTACTTTAAAAACGATCCATAGGGCCACCGATTAGTCCATTCCCCCATCGGCTAGCCGATGTGTTTAGTAGCCCTCACTAGGTGACTAGAATTTCCACCAATTGGATGATGACTCTATGATTGCGGGTCGACTACACTATACCATAATTTTTGTAGGCATGGGCTCCTCCCAATCCCTCTGAATCCCACTATGACCATTCTAAACCCCATATTTTCGGTTTTCAAAGACCTGTAAAGCCATTCTAAACTCCGGTACAAAAATAAACCTACCTAATAATTTTTTTTAAATTCCACATGAACATATACACCTGTATAAAATATGAAGTCTTATAGTAACACCACAAGATCTCAATATTTTATTTTCATTTAATAAATAATATGTCAAATTCCTTGTTTCACATGAAACATCACATTAAAATGGGCCATGAAATATTATATGACCATTAAAAGGAAAATTATAACAAGGATAAAACATCCAGTAAATAAAAAAGATAATAATAAATTAAAAATGATTATATTTACTGGATAAATAATTAATATGATTTAATATTGAATGAGATATTTTTCAATGAACTACTTTTCAAAAATAATTTTATATTTTTATCATAATAAAATATATCAATAATAAAGAATGTTTTTAATGAAATGTTTTTATAATATATATAAGTAAATAAATTAAAATTATTCCCATATTTATTAATAGGTAAGTAATAAGAATAAATTAATTTTATTGTAAAAGATGTATTTTTACTAAAAATGATTTTTATCCGTTATGAATTTTTTCTATAAGAAACTAAATAAGTTATTGTTAAATGATTAAAATGTAAATTCTTCAATAAGAATAATTTATTAATATAAAGTTAATTCTTAATTTATAAGAAATATAAATAAGAATAATTAATATTTTTAAAATTCATTTTCTGATAAAACAATTTGTCATTATATTTTTTACTCCAATTTAAAAGTTTAATAGATAAATTTAATAAATTTAATTTGAAAAAGTAACTACATTTTTTTATTAAACATAACAATATTACATTTCTACTAATTTTTTATATTTTTATAGATTTTTCAGATGAATATTATAAAATACCATTTTTAAAAATATTATGTGTTAAAAAATCTTTTATTAAAATTAATTTCTTTCACCTCTATAAATTGAATATGATAAATGTTTTTAATAGTTTTAATCATAAATTAAAAATTATCCAGTATGTGTAATTTTATTTTTATGAAAAATATAATTTATCAAGGTTGAAAAATGATATACCGTGTCAAAAGTAAATTTTGATAAAAAAGTAAAATAAAAGGAAAAGTGCCTAAAATATCTGAAAACATATACCTTATTTGATTATATTAGATGTGGGTTGACTAATTTTTCACACTCTACATTTTTTTCTTATTTTTAACCAATTTCCTTTGAATGTGACTTGACATTATTATAAAGTTATGGGTATTTACAAAAGCACCACCCCTCTCACTTATAAAAGGAGTCCTTCACCTCCCAAGTTTTCCTCACACCATAAGTCCTTTATATTGAATAAACTTGATCCAAATTTCTAACCAAATCTCTTTATGTTGTTTTATATGTTCTGATCTCCACAAAAGACAAATATAAAAAGGGTCTAGGGGTTTTCTCATGGAGTAAGGTAAAAACTCATAATCACTATATATTCATTTCTATTATTTTCACTCTTCTTCTACCTCGGAAAAATTTATACAAAAAATTATAAGTAATTTAAATCATTTTAATTATTATACTGAATTTTTTTAATTTTTTTAGAATAATCATTCTCTAATTTCCTCCCAACCAATAGAAAAATGAAAATGTCACCCTTAGATACCTTTGGAATATCGCCTCCCCGAACGATGTGTGTTGTTTTTCACCACCATAATAAGTGGTTAATTATAAGAAAGTATTAAATAAATAAAAATAACATTTATGAGATAATTAAGATTCTATAATGATAAATCATTATCTAACATCTTTTCTTTCCAAGTATTGAAAATTTAAAACATTTCTCATGTGTACGTTTAGACTACCACACCCATGGACAAGATGTTTCATTTTTCATCACCACATTACATGTCTAGTTCTAAAAATAGATTTGATAAATATATATGACATTAACGAGTAATATAATTTATGAATAAGATTATTTAAGTATAACACAATAATTAATGGTCATTATGAACATGCCTGTTGATATTAGTAAATTACACAAAATAAAATCATCAAGGATCCCATCTCTAGAAAAAATACCTAAAACATCCATGGAATGAAAATGGTTCATCTTAAATCATTGAAAAAGACATTCCAATTTATTTAATAACTTTGAATTATGTGTTTTTTTATCAATAAGAATGTACCAACATCACCATAATGAATCTTTAATGGAATGGACAAAATTATTGTCATCTGATGATAAAAATTAACTATAACTAACTAATATACATGTATAAAATGATTATAGATGAATTTTATAACTAGAAATAGTTAATAATAAGGTTATAAAATATATTATTAATATGGTAATGTATATTATAAATGAGGTTAAATATCACTCATGAAAGTCAAGAGTAAAAGGTGATGGTTAATCTCATTGAAATTTTAATTAGATAAGATATGTTCTATATTCACCACTTTCTCTCTTTATGTGATTTATATACTTCCACATGAATTTATTTCAACATATACATCATATAATTTATTCCATTTAAAATTACATATCATTATCATTCCTATAATGGATTCAAATTTAAATTTTTCCAAAGTGGTATGCATTATTTATCTCAAATTCTCTTCACTGAGGCATGTTTTATTTTACATGCCTATTTTATTTTACATGGTGTATATAAATCTCATTTAAAGTTTTTTAATGTGAATATATTTATTCATAGTGTTTAATTTTTATTTTATGTTTGTATCTTTTAATGTAATTTGGATTAAAAAGTTACAAAAACATTTGAGTTTCTTTTCTAATCATGCTTCTTTTTATTCAAGAACCTTTCCCCTCCATATACATACTCATATACCTTACATGTATTCCTTTATTATTTTAAAATCCAAATATTTATTATTTTATATTATCTTAATATTTCACATTAACTCTTTTAAAAATGAAATCATATTACATTTTTTAATGATATAGGTTTGAATGAATGTATTTTGAAGTATTAGTTGTGTTCATATCTTTTATCTTCTATTATAAATTTTTAGAATTTTCCTTTATTAATTTTTTTAAATTTAAATATCAAATATTTTTCTTTTCAAATAATGTTTTAAAAATTATTCTAGTCATCTAATAGAATATGATATTTAAAAGTGATCCCTGAATTCATTTTTATTATCATTGATTTTGTTTACAAAATTTAAAATGCAATCTTCCTATAAAAATTGTCTATATGAACACATTTTACTTCCAAATTTTTAGGTTTTATTTAAGAAATTTCATCTCCCTATTTTAATTTCTTTTAAAATCAATTTATATTCCATTTTATTTATAAAATATTTTCTAAGAAGGGAATCACAAATTTAATGCGTATTTTTTATTATTTATATAAGAAAATGTTTAATTCTATTATGAAGGTATTATTTATCTATGTTAACATAATTGAAAGTTTCTTATGTTTCAAATTTGATATTATATAATGATACCAACCTCCTTTTTTATCTTTATGATGTATAATCAAGTTATTCCATTTATTGATTGGTGAAATTATTGATATCCTGTATGTTTTTATTCCAATATGGATGTTTATTGATTACTAATGATAGTTGATCATGAATTTTATTTTAGTAATTTTATTCATATGGTGAATTCATTAAACATTATTATATGGAGGCTGGGTCCCATATTTATATATCCCCTTGATGCAACGAAATGTCTCACAAGAAAAAAGGTTTGTGTATTTGGTGTAGGACTACCTATTTATTAATATTTCCTTGACACAGGTCGTTGAATGAAAGATCATATTGTCTTAGAATGGGGCCTTGACAGAAAGATCATGATGTATGAGTAAGGTACCTTGATATTAGTACAATGATGTCATAGAATATGGCCTTGAAAAAAGATCATAATGTTTTTGTATAAGGTATTGACAGAAAGATTACGATGTCCAACATTATGAGTTCCATCACTATGAAATTAGTTATTAATAGATATGTTATTATTTACATTGACATGTTATCCATATATAATTCACATTATCATGATATTGATTATATGGAACAATCCATCATTATTTACTCTGCTATATTGTTTATATCTTTTGTATCCATGGTAGATTCCAATGTACACTTCCCCTTATTGGGAATCCGTTCTCACTCTTTTATTTTTTTTCATTCTATTAGGGTAAAAATAGGGATATTTTAATTAATTAAAGTATTTAATAAAAGAAATAAGAAATATTTTATGATGTTATAAAGATATTTTTTATTTTCATAATGCAAGATATTAATTATGTATGTATCTAGACTCCTAATACTGCTAAATTGTTCTATCCTTGGTGATGCGACCCCTTATATCTTGTACTAATGTAATAAATAAAATAATTAATTCATGTTACTAGAGTTATGGTTGTTATAAAGGAGGTATATGAAATAATTAAAGAGTATATTTCTTGAACAGTTGTGATTTTTGGAATTTCAGGTGGTATATGTAAGAGTCATTGGGCCGCAGAAACTATACCATAAGGATCATTTATCCTTTTGAACTTGTTTCCATATAAGAGTAAGAATGAGAACTATATGGACCATATGAAAAATCATGGACCCCATATTGATCATATACATAAGAATGAACACCACAAGAATAATCTATGCATCCATGAACATCATAAGGATCGTCTATTTAAGCATAAGCACCATAAAGATCATATATGTATGTATGGTTATATATTTCCATAACGATCATCTAGAGAATTAAGGATGACCATAACTATAAGGACCAGAAGATATATGTTGCATGCATGTTTATCTTTAAGGATAAACCTGTAAGGATCATTTTCTCTTACACAAATTCTAAAATTGGCAGATATTGTGAAGATCATTTTTCCCATACGGTGATTCTATGAGTATATAGATTTAATAATAAATATATAATTTTAATTATAAAATAATTAAACTAAACTTAATGTATTTAAATATTACAATAAAATTTATGTTTCATTAAGAGATATGAGAAATATAGGCCAAGAGAGATGTTGGATGTTGAGACGAGTTCCAGACTACAGAGATGTACTGCCACCACATAGTGACATGAACTGATGGATAATTCAAATAATATTAATACACTGAGATTAATGGAGATTAAAAATAAATAAATAATCCCAATAATTCAGGAAATATAAATAGGAATATTTTACTTGTATTTTAACAAAGAATTTTCATGAGTATAAATTTGTATAATATCTTCATGAATGGGAAAGGATTGACATCCATTAATAAATATCTGGGGTTTCAAAAATCCATTTTGAAAACTAAATTTTGAAAAAATTCTATGAATATAATATGATATATGTAAATAATAGAAGTTATATCCATGGGCTATAACTAAAAAATAATAATTGTGAGAATTCTGAATAACTCAGAGCCTAATACCTCACTATATAAAATACAAGAGAAGAGTTTGAAGTTAGGAGTTATTTACAAGAGTAAGGGAAGGGATGCATAGAACCAAATCATGTGAAAATTATAAATATGAGAAATCCAGATGCCCATGTTTTGAAGAAGAATTGGGAATATTGACCTGAAGGAGTACACAAGTAGATCAAATAGAGAAATCCTATTCATAGAGTAAGATCATTATCGAGTAGTGCAGGGATCAATTTATGTAGTAGATGGATTTCCTTTATTGGATCATACATCATAAAGGAGATTATAATATTCATGTGGGACACTAGAAGATGATATATAATGATCTGAGTTTATATAACTACAGAGTTATTTATTTAGAACCACTTGTGTAGATAGAATAATTCAACAAAAAAGACAACTAATTAACCCTTCTCTTAGTGGTTTATCTATCCTAGGGGATCACAAGTGGTATTTAAATAATATAGGTTACCTCTTACTAATCTTAGATTTTTCTATGTATTGGGAATCAATATTCTATATAAATCCTAGGTATCCCTACTTTTTATGGAGATAACCACCAAAAATATAGTAACAATATGTTTCCTTACCATTTATCACTTGACTTAGAGGTTTGAGATGCTACAACTATTGTATTTATTCCCATTACTAATGGATTATTTAGGAATTTCATTGATAAGATAAATTTAAAAGTGGTTGGAAAATAAAAAAAGTCAATTTTTATATATTTATCATAGATTTTATATAAACAATTTATTGTTCTTAATACTAATAATAGATTAAGGATTAATTGAAGAGAAGTAATGAAGGAAATATCAAATTCAAGGATTCTAAACAAGAAGTCTAGAGCATCATATTTGAATATCTAATTATGGTTTATGATGATAAAATTAATGACTAATTTACAATGTTTAATAAAATTTTGAGATATAAATGGTGGATTAATGAAAATTGAAATGATTACACCATTTCAAAATAGCAGTATGAAATTTTCCACACATATTTGATCTTATGATTTTTGCCTTGGATTATTGGAAAGATTTTTCATTGGATAAGATTTAAAACATTCTGATATCTTATATAATGATAAAGGATACATATTTCAAGAATTAAGTAAAAATAGAGATGGGTTTTTAGGCCATAATAAAATGAATTATCAATGAATAAGAATCTACAAAATCAAGTGATTTGGATAATGGCGAGGATGATGATGATTTAAAAAAATTATTACTCTTCTATCATATAAATTTAAGAAGAGTATGTTGAATGTAATGGTAAGAAAACCTTAAAGGTTCTATCATTCTAATAACATTGGTTGTTTTTTAAAATAATTACCTAAAGAATATGGGTGAAGAGTCCAACTCAGATGAAGAGGATAAGAAACCTCAAAAGCATAAAAAGGAAAAAAATAGTAGAAGAATTATATCAGTAAGAAAATTATTTTGATGAAAAATAAAGATAAAGATGATTCATAAAGTATCAAATTTCTCTATTAATATTAAGAATGGGTCTGTTATCTCAAGTAGTGTTAATGGATAAGAGAGGACATAACTACGATACAACTAAAATATGAGTTGAAATATTTTCTTGATCAAATCACACCCATAAATTAAGATAATTGAGAATCAATTAATCATAAAAATTAAGTGGATAATGAATAGTAATAGTTTATTAACAAATAATCTAGATATATTGATGAGATCAAGTTAAAATAATTGTTGTTGAGTGAGAAAGAGAAGAAGGGGAGAGATCTTGAATACATGTTAGCTATAAAAGAAAAAGAGTGGGCGCATAAACAATATATTTTCCATTATTATAAAAATGATTTAAATAATATCATATAATACTTTATAAAATTTTATGAAGTTAAATTAGAATATTCTCAAGTTCTTTAGATGAAGGGTTTCGTCAGAAAAGAAAAATCTGTTCTTAGTTCGTCTAAAAAGATATGTTTTTTCTAATAGTTCATGTGATAAAAATAAGTCTGGAATTATTTGAATTTTTTTATAATCTCTTCTATATTAATGTAATGGAGTATTAAGTCAAGGATACCACTAACCCTTAAGAAAAATAAGGCTTGATTTTGAGGAGTTCAACCCCAATAGTTTTTGTGCTAGATTTTTGGTCAAAATGTACAATCATAGTTTGGATTATTTTATTGTAATTTTGGAAGGTATGATAAAACCCCTACTATTTCAAGTATGATGGTTCTTTTTTAGGGAATTGGAATTAAAAATGGGGAATATATAGTGAAAAAATTAGGTCTGATTTGTGGAAATGGAAAACTATGACTTGAGTTTAAACAAATATATCCACCCAAAACAGATTTTTTTCACTAAAAATGATATATGGAATCTGTTAGAAATAAGGTCATAAAGATGAATTATTCATGACTAAGTTACATAGAAAAGTTCCCTATGTTGTGACATTGAGGGATATATAGAAGGAAAGAGGTTTAAATTCATACATTGTAGATACTACCAAGCAACAAAGAGAGAAGCCCAATAGATCTAAACATGTTAAGAAAGGTTGTTTAACGGTTTGTGTAGGAAAATTAGAGATGGATAAGGAAATGGAGATATTAGAGATAAATTCTAATGTGAAAAGAAATAAAGTTATTATGCTTGTATGGGATGGAATTCATGATAATATTTACACAAGTAGTGACATGAAAAATGAAGGAAAATTGTATGAAAGGAGTGGAAAGACTAGGCATGGAATAAAGGATTGTATAATTGTTTTACCACACCAATAAGAATTTTTGATAAAGAAAATTCAAGCATCAATAAATTAATTTGGATTTATGTTTGAGGTTGAGAAAACTGCTTCACTTAAGGAAGAAGATCAGGGAATGTGATCAAAAAATAAAAGAGAGTAAAACTTTCCCATGATTAATTTGGATGAAATGAAAGCTATTGGTTGAGATGAAACTCTAAGTGTCACGAACCGTCCCCCGGGGCCCGCATCGTGACTACCCCAAGCCCGTCTTCCATATTCCGAGGCTGGCGACTAGCACTAAAGACATAATTCCCTAGAACTGGGAAGGCATTGCCTTTATAAAAAGTAAACACAAACACAACTAGAGAACATGCGGAAGCAAACACAAAGTATAGAAGTATAAAAAGTGTGCTGAAAGTACAAAGGGTCTAGAAATACAAGTCCAAAATAAAGGTACAACTACAACTAAAAGAAGGTACAACTGAAAAGACAATAAGTTGAATGGTGAAGAAACTCTTAAATAGTCCTCTGGGTTCCTACCTGAAGGGTAGGTACATATGTCCTCCTCAGAACTCTGTGTCTATCGTCCGCTCCATGTGCCATCATGCCGAGTGTCCACCTCCAGGTACCGTCTAGTCCTCGTACACTCTGCCTCGGTCAGTGCTGTCCGTCATCTGCATCCAACACAACGAGGTGCAGGCATAGCCCGTGCAGGGGTGAGTATAACGATACTCAGTAGGGACCTCAAGACCCTCAAGGTCTCACTAAGTCCAACAAGTATAAACCACAAAGAAAGATCTCAACAGATAACCTTTACTGAGGTATATGCTTATACATATACCTGAGTTATCAGGTAACCCATCTCAATCATGAGGTAAACACAAAGGTCATTGACTCAGCTCAAACCTGGATTTTCATTATCAAAACCACAACTGCTGGAGAGCTCCTTCTCTATCGAGTACAATGACCCTGTCGCGACTTCGAGGCGCTACTCACTAACCTTAGACTGCTGAGGTACTACTCCTATATCGAGTACCGCAGGTATGTCACCCCAACACAATAGCGATCCCCTCCATGGGCCTGCCACCCCAACATAGTAGCGCACCCCCTAATAGCCTACAGAGGTACTCCTCATGTCGAGTACCGCGGGTCTGTCGTCCTAACAGAGTAGTGCTCCTCTGCCATGGGTCTGCCACCCCAACACAGTAGTTCTCCCCACTGGGCTAATCAAGTCACTCTGAAATGAATTAGATAAGCAGTCATCAGGTCTCATCCAACTACAAGGTCTCCAAACTCCTTACGATCATCTCTGGGAGGATCCACTCTATGAGCTACTGGTTGATACTAAAAGTGTCCCACAATCTCACATGTAAGTATATTAAAGGACCTCCTTATCATAGGGGTCTCAAAGCAATAGACGGAGCGTCAATCGGACACCCGGTCTATGAGTTATTAGCCTTTTTATCCCGGTGCCCGGTTGGTTTCGTGTACGAACCAACCCGACCATATCTCAACTGTACCCCGAACTCCCATGGGGTATACTCAAAGGAAAAATTTCTCAACGAGATTACCAACCCGGCCGTACTCCAAATGCGTCCAAACATCAAGTGGAGTATTCCAAAAGAACCTTCTCATCATAAGTAATCCAACATAGTTGATGGAACTTCAATCAGACATCTGGTCCTAAAGCTATGAGCATTTCCGCTCCGCGGACCTGGTTAGTTTCGGGTTCAAACCAACACTTTCATACAAAAATTTCTCTGAAATCTTGAGTGTAATATACCGAAACCACCGTATCGATCCAAGGAATTATACGCAGCTTACAGTGGATAGATCAGAGGTCCGTAGCTCAAGTTATGTCCGTTTAACTGAAAACGGTCTGAAAAAGGGGGGTCTGGGCCCGGTCTGACCCGGCCCAACCCATGCTGGGTCGGCCCGAACCGGGTCGACCCGACCCGGATCTGTGTCCGGCCTGGTAGGGCGTGGCCCGCGGCCGGCAGCGGCTCAGCCAGCCCGGCCGAGCGAGGGGGGGGGGGGGGCTCCCTAGCTGGCACGACTTAATGCAGTGCTGCTTCACCACCAGAACGGCTCTACCATTACGGGTTCCTCCCACCATCGCGGCTCAGCCGTGGCGGTTTGCTCTGGTGGTGCGCCGCCACCGCCAGTCACCAGCGTCGCCGCCGCCGCCTTCTGTGGACCACCAGACGCGCTCCGGTGGTCCGATTTTCCCACCATTTGCACCTACGGCTCTCCCGGGACCTGCTCTTCACTACAAAAGCTTCAAATCACCGTTGTGGTCCTGTTTATTCATCTCCCGTCAATCCGCACACAAACGAACAACCTTCAGAGGGTCGTAGGTTTGTGTTTGTTTGGCCTGTGCCCTCCGCGTTAGGCATTATCAATTGGCCAAAGTTAAACAAGGTTTCATGTTGTATGAAGAACAATTTTATTCAAATAAAATTGAAACAATCCACCCTACAATTCCCCCGCAAATAACTATTCCCAACCCTCAAAAGAAAACATCCGCGGATCAACTTGATAATGAGTTGATCCACGTTCTTTGTTTTAGAAGGGAATAACACGGGAATATAAACATACTCAAATTAAACACCTACCTTGGAAAGGATTCGCGGTAGTCAAGTGTCGTGGATAATGGTGTCGATTCCGTCATCATCGGAGAAAGAACCATCGTCGTTGGCGAGTTCTCCGTGTCGGTGTCTCCTCCCTTGATGTGGAGGAAGTAAAAGGATTGAAGAAACGTAGAGTGTTCTTCACCGATTCGTTCTCTGTTGAAGGTGAGTGTTCTTCATCGGATAAGAACACCGTTCTTTGTTGAGGAGAGGAATACCTTTCTCCCTTCTCAAAATATCTCTCCCCACTCTCCTTAACACAACGATTGCCCCAAAAATAATATAATAAGCCTAAGCTATTATTTTATTAACACATGAAACTTAAAAATTCAAAATTCAAAACACTTAATTAATTAATTAAAAAGGTTCATTTCATTAATTAAGGTTTGTTGGAAAACATAAAAGAGGGAGAGAGGGAGAGGTTGAGTCCTCATAAATAAGGGGGGTTTTCACATTAAACAAGGGAGTTTAAAGGAGTTTAGGGGGAGGTGAAAGGTTGGGGCTCATGTGGGCCCCACCTCTCTAATATCCACAAATGGGAAGTTGGGTGGTTGTGGGCCCACCAATAAATTCCCATGGGTGGGATTAACTTCCAAAGACATAAAATTGTTCCAACAATTTTATTTAACATCTTAACTAAACCCCAATTTTAAATTTACAACCTGCATAAAATGAAACTGTGGTAAAGGTCCCCTTAAGAAATTACTGGTGCTTCGAGTTCCTCGGTGCCCTCAGATTTCAATTTCGAGCACCGGTTCCAAAGATAGAAAAACCCGCTCGTTCTTTCATAGAACATACCCGAGCTAAACTTCAAAAATTGATTCTGGGCACACCGGGCCTTAGAATTAAGTGCTATAAAAATCCACAGACTCATAAAATTCAAAAGTATTTAAGAAAAAAATTTCCTTGAAATTTATGGGTCTTTAAATTACTCCCATCTCAGGGCTTTATATCCCCATAAAGCTACAACATAAACTAGGAAAACAATTGAGGGTACTGAGCATACATCTGAGCCTCCTGCTCTTTTGGAGGTTCCCGTGCTGCCAGTGAATGCACACCAGAGGAATCGACCATCCATGTAGGACCCACTCCTATTGATCCTCGATCTCCACCGGGACCTCCGTGAATGTCACCCCTTCATCGATGTCTAGCTCCCCGTGATCAATGATGTGGGACAGGTCATGCATGCATCTCCTCAGTTGAGATACATGGAAGACATCGTGCTCCTAGTGAAATTGAGGTGGAAGGACCAGGAGGTAATCCACCTCGCCTACTCTGCTGAGGACCTGGAATGGTTCGAAGAATCATGGAGATAACTTACCACCCACACCAAATCTCTGTGGACCTCGTCGAGGTGAGACCCATAGGAAGACGTGGTCGTCACCCTCGAACTCCAGTGGTCTCGTCTCCAATCAGCGTAGGACTTCTATCTGCTCTGTACAGTCTTCATCCACTCCTGGATGATCTGCACCTTCTCCGTTATAGCCTGAACCATCTCTGGTTCTACACGTTCTGACTCCATCACTATCCACAAAGGATATCTGAAACGTGGTCAGCTACTATTTCACCACTCCTAACAGTTGGATGCCCGATCTCCTTCTAAGATCATTTTCTACAATGTTCCCCTCCCCAAGAGTATAAACTATCTCTAAGTCATAGTCGTGGACAAAATTCAAGCCATCACTGCTGTCTCAGGTTCATGTATTTCTGAGAGATGATACACCTGAGACTATTGAGTTAGAGATAACCTTAAACCGTTCGCTCAACGAATAGTGGGTGAGTCTAGCCAATTGAAAGAACTCATCTCCACCCTTCTTAGTCTACGTTCTATAAGAGTTACTGAGACTTCTTCTCTACTGAAATGAAAAATCTGGTCTCATCCCCTGGATGAACCACATTCTCTGCCTAATACAGTCAATCCTAACATGAATGGTACTATTTCATGCCATAGACGACGTTGTAAGGCTTCGACACTACTACCAAGAGATCCAACCATTACTCTCGCCTCCAAGGGTTGAGTCACACTGTTGGCATCAGTGCGTGGTTACTGGGTCTCCTTTAGTAGGAATCTCACAAGTGAGGGTAAACTCAATAGTTTTGACCATAACCTCTTAGTATCAACCATAAAAAAAGGACAGGAAAGTAAACGTCACAAAGATAAGTGTCTTTTATTACTACAGCTCAAAGTACAAATACACATAACAACCACAAACAACAAAAACATGGAAACTAGAAGCAACAAGAGCAAAGGCCTCTATGCTCGGAACTAGTCTCGCTCCTGTCCACCTGATTCCAGAGCTCCATAGTCGTATGCTTCAGCTACCTGAAGCTGTGCTCTCCCATATCCACCAGTTCCCTGCGGTCAGGGTGGACCTCCTTGTGGTGGTGGAGGCAACACCTCGAAGCGTCGTACACCACCGGCTGTACGGCCAGCTCCTCTGCCACGGACTGGTAGGTTCCTCTACTTCCTGCTGCTCATCTGCTGGACAGGTTGGGCAGTCTCGAGCCAAGTGACCCTGCCTGCTTCATGCATAGCACTTCCTACTCCTTGTATGGTTGGCTCTGTTTCGTGTGCCTCGGACAACCGAACCTGTATCCCGAGGTCGCCCACCTGTTGGCCTAGTCCGCTTGGACTTCTGTATCATCTTTATACTTCCTGCTGCAGAAGACTCCACTATGGTTAGAAAACCCTGTGGTAAGGGAAAAAGCTTCTGAGAACGCTTAGAGTGTAGAGTCACTGGTATAAACTACACCCTGAAAAAACTCTCGAAGTTTCCCCAGGTGAAGGTCCTCTCGTCGCAAAACTAGAGCATCTGGCTCCACCACCTCTTAGCTGCTCTCTGAAAGAGACTAACAGCTAGGTACACCATCAAGTCAATAGGTACCCCAGCTGTGTGGAAATCTTGTGCTACAAACTCAAGCCAGTACCCAGCCATCTGAAAATCTAACTCGCCTTGAAACCTCATAGGCCTCTTTCGCTGGAACTCATGCAATGCGCTCAAGCGGCGTGCAATCTCTGCTGGTGTCTCAACTGGAAGAGGGCCCTGTACTAAGGCCTCACTGCTCGGTGGGATATCATCACGCTCTCCACTCGGTACCCACGCTGACTGACTGGGTGAAGACATCCTCAAAGAAACAGATGTGACACGGTCAAAAGACTATACCTGGTGAGCTGTCCTGGTTTGAGCTGATTTAAAAGAAACTTTTTAAAACACACACGCAATCATTGTTTTCATGCATTGAGTCGGAAATCAGAAGTCTGGGTCCTAGTGTATGGATACGTCGGACGCCCGCACCAACACTGGACTCCCCCTAAACTAAAAACCACACTTAGTACCCTTAACACTATTGCTTCATAGAAAGAAAATATCAGAGTCATAGTTCTGCGATATAACTGACATCCTCTGATACCTATTGTACCAACTAGGCCCCACCCACAAGTTGCCCCACATACACATGGTCCCCACCCTAGGTCCCACCCACATGCCCAAATGGGTCAT
Organism: Viscum album; assembly: GCA_963277665.1. Lineage (NCBI taxonomy): Eukaryota > Viridiplantae > Streptophyta > Magnoliopsida > Santalales > Viscaceae > Viscum > Viscum album. The sequence goes on from OY728160.1 coordinate 855,847,158, forward strand.
CTGACTAATGACTACCCCATAGTCCAACACATGTCCTTTCCAGTGTGCTTTTTCCTCACTCACACACACCCTAGGAAACTTACAATAATACCACCCATCCTGATCACTAATCCAAGCCAAGCACGCTTAACTGTGGAGTTCTAATCAGACAGGCTCCCAAAAAGGAAGGTGCACCTTGTTGACCTAAGTCATATCATTTAGTCATTTAACCCTGTATCTCAAATGTAACAACTGGGCCCCACCCACCAGTTTCCCCGCAGACATATGGTCCCCACCCTGGGGCCCACCCACATGCCCGAACGGGTCATCTGACTAATGACTACCCCACAGGCCAACACACTTCCTTTCCAGTGTGCTTTGTCCTCACTCACACACACCCTGGGAAACTTCCAAGAATGTCACCCATCTTGATCACTACTCCAATCCAAACACGCTTAACTGTGGAGTTCTAATCAGACAAGATCTTGAAAAGGAAGGTTTACCTTGTTGACCTGAGTCGTATCATTTAGTCATTTAACCCTATATCTCAAATGTAACAACTGGGACCCACCCACCCTGATCACTACTCCAAGACAAGCACGCTTAACTGTGGAGTTCTAATCAGACAGGCTCCCGAAAAGGAAGGTGCACCTTATTGACCTGAGTTATATCATTTAGTCATTTAACACTGTATCTCAAATGTAACAACTGGGCCCCACCCACCAGTTTCCCCGCAGGCATATGGTCCCCACCCTGGGGCCCACCCACATGCCCGAACGGGTCATCTGACTAATGACTACCCCACAGGCCAACACAGGTCCTTTTCTGTGTGCTTTGTCCTCACTCACACACACCCTGGGAAACTTCCAAGAATGTCACCCATCCTGATCACTACTCCAAGCCAAACACGCTTAACTGTGGAGTTCTAATCAGATAGGCTCTTGAAAAGGAAGGTTCACCTTGTTGACCTGAGTCGTATCATTTAGTCATTTAAACATGTATATCAAATGTAACAACTGGGCCCCACCCACCAGTTGCCCCGCAGACATATGGTCCCCACCCTAGGGCCCACCCACATGCCCGAACAGGTCATCTGACTAATGACTACCCCCAGGCCAACACATGTTCTTTCCATGTGTTATTTGTCCTCACTCACACACACCCTGGGAAACTTCCCAGAAGGTCACCCATCATGATCACTACTCCAAGCCAATCACACTTAACTGTGGAGTTTTAATCAGATAGGCTCCTGAAAAGGAAGGTGCACTTTGTTGTCCTGAGTCGTATCATTTAGTCATTTAACCCTGTATCATTTGGGGATGTTACAATCACCCCCCTTTAGATCACAACGTCCTCGTTGTGGGCCCTACATCTCAACCTAGCCAGTGCACCACACTTAAGGCTGGGTACCAACTCTGATACCAAATGTAACAACTGGGCCCCACCCACCAGTTGCCCCACAGACACATTGTCCCCACCCTAGGGCCCACCCAAATTCCCGAACGTGTCATCTGACTAATGACTACCCCACAGGCCAACACATGTCCTTTCTTGTGTGATTTTTCCTCACTCACACACACCCTGAGAAACTTTCCAGAAGGTCACCCATCCTGATCACTACTCCAAGCCAAACACGCTTAACTATGGAGTTCTAATAAGACAGGCTCCCGAAAAGGTAGGTGCACCTTGTTGACCTGAGTTGTATTATTTACTCATTTAACCCTTTGTCATTTGGGGATATTACACTAAGAATATCTGAAATTACTAAGTAATGAAAAGTTTCCTTGTTCTTTCTAATTTATTTATCTTTGCAATCATGATTGGAATTTAAGGATAATAATGAAGGAAATCATAGCGAGACAACAGATAATTAATCTTCATAGAGTATACTCACTTCAATGAAGTGGATGAGTTGATAGAATACCTTTACGGGGAAAAATATATGAAGTTGTCATGCAGTGAGTATAGAATTTATTGAAATCTATTAAAAAATATATACTGATGTTTTCTAATCACACTTTAAACTGTTATTTTTGTTTATATCAAACATTTTTTTAAAGGGGGTTCAATGTATGGTCAAAACATGAGTACATGTTTCATTTATTTTGATAAATCAATTTTAAATATATCAAAAATGAGAATATGATAATTGTATCACATGTATAGTTGTTTTTTTGACAATTTTTATAACCTTGGTAAAATTAATCTATTTTTTTATAGTAGGATTCCAAATCAAACTTAGAGTTGACTAAATAAGGCCTACTTATAATAAAATAAAGTGTTTCCTTGTTTCTCTCAAAATTGGATCAAGCTATGAACCTAATTGAAAGAGGTAAAATATGAAGGTGGTATTTCCTCCAATCCGGACCCCAGTTGTCTTGAGCAACAGGTTTAAAAGATTGGCTGGGGTGGAATTGAGAGTTGAATCATCTGCCCTGGTTGAGGAAGATAAAGATAACAAGAAGAGAATAGATGGACCCATTTTGGAAGGCTAGATCATGGGGCATGTTTACCCAGAGTGTGCTGATGGTGGAGGGAAAGCAGAACTCGATGAGATCTGTAGAAGTTTTTCTGAAGTCGAACCCGATTCAAGGAGTAACAGGAGCAAGAGGATGAGGAGGGGTAGGAAGGATTACTCCTCCTTACCTCATCCTATGAGGTCCCGATCAGCAAAGAAGACAATGGTTGAGGTGCTGGACAGGGAGATCAGGTGTCACCTAAAATCACCTGGACATCATGAACTCTCCTTGGATATGATTTTAAGCTCGGATGATGTGGTGACAAAGCAGGTGTTATTTCTCAACGCCTCGGAAGAGGATGCCGCCAAGATGATGGGCCGGAATCTTGAAGTGGGTATGGATGCAGAGCAGTATGCCTGGGTTGACAAGCAGGATACGATCCTGGTTGGAGGCTTCAATAAGGGGTAGATCAGACTCGAGGAGTACATACAAGTTTGGAATAGACTAACTACTTCCTTCGAAGCCCTGATAAAGGGGGATCCTCTTTTGCAGGTCTCAAATTTAGCCTGGAAGCTATTCAGGGACACGATCTCTGGTAGAATACGACTTGTTTTAAATGACTCTGTTTACTCTTTCACTAACTAATTCTTTGTTGAGTTATTGTCCTGGTTTTGTGTGGTAATTCTAGAGGGCTAGATCGGATCAGATGGGCTCGAGCACGTTGCTTCTTCCATGGAAGGTCATTTGGGATGTGGCTGACTCAGAGGGATGGCTTGCCATCGGGAGGGACCCTACTTGCATGGGATCGCTGAGTGGTCCTTCTTTGGAGTGAGCGGTTGCTGCTTATGCTTGGTTGAGGTGGTTTCTGGTGTTCTGTTTTGTGTGGTTTGGGTTTTTTGAAACTTTTGGTTTCTCACTTTTACCTAAAAAGTGTCTTTATTAATAAAAAATAATTTTCAGTCCAGTGTTGAATTAAGTTAGATGAGATGAGATAGCCCATATATTCCTTTTTCATTTATTGAAAGTTAGGTGGAGAAGAAAAGAGTCGAAGTACACTTGTTAGGATGAGAGATTATTGTTATTATAGAAAAATAAAATTAGGGAGATTGATGATACCAAGTGTGGATTTCATTTATTAACAACCAAGGAGGTTTATATGAATATAGGAAGCTATAAATATGTGTTCAATAAGTATGGAAGTGATACTATGGTGTTGTCATCATAAATAGAAAAAGAAAACTGGGGATACAACATGAAGTTCTCACTTGGATAGATTCTTGAAAACTCTGATAGAGTAAAGATAAAGAGATGATTTATTTTTGTAGATTTATTATATAGGTATTTATATTAAAGAAATAATATAATAGAGTAGTAATTTTCTACTATATTTTCATGATATTATTGGATGTGACGGATGAATAAGAGTATGAAGGCCAAAGGAAAACAAGTTATTCTTTATTGAAATTTTTGAGAAATCAACCTAAATAATGATGATTATTGAAGATACTATGATCTTGTGTTACAAAAATAATTAATGAATGTTTTGAGAAGATTTGGAAATTTTTTGAGTGTTTGAGTAAGCCTTTAAATCATTTAGTTTCTAATTTTAATTGTAGCTATTTATAGAAATTCTAATGATATGCGTAAAAGTCATTGATCTGTAAGGTTAATCCCATACGATTTATTAAAAATTATGAATTGGTTGCTGAGTATATTTAATCATGAACATCATAAGGATCATCAATATATGCATGAGAATCATAGTTATCATATGCATAAGAAAAAACACCATAAGAATCAACTGTGTATTCTTGTGCACTATAAGGATCATTTGAGTGAGCATGCACACTATAAGGATCATCTATATAAGCATGATTAAAGAGTTTAATAAGTATTATATAGATCCATATGGATGACCATATTTATAAGGATCATAAAATCTATATAATAATTCATACTAATCTTTAATGATGACCCTATAAGGATTATTTTATCCTTATGTTAATTCTGAAACATAATGAGACCATAAGGATCATTTTATCCTTACGAAGACTTTTAGAATTTATAAAATTCATAAAAAGTGATAAATTTAAATTTTACAATGTTTAAAACAATATTTAATGATTTAAATATCGTCATAAAATTTAACTTTTTGTGATCCAAGATGATATTTTAGGATAAAAAGTCGAGGGAGATGTTGTTTGATGAAATAAGTTCCACACTGTAAGATGAACATCCATTACACAGTGACATGCACATGTGGATCACTCAAAAAAGATTAATGAAACGAACTTCAAAGAGATTTAAATAAAGGTAATAAGCCTGAGTATTCAGAAAATCCAAATTGAAATAATTTATGCATATTTTAAATGAAAATTTGAATGAGAATAGAACAAAAAAATATCTTCCAAATTTAAAAAGGATCACCCACCATCTAGAAGTCTTGCAGTTTCTAAAATAAATTATGGAAACTAAATATTAATGAAAATTTCTAAATAAAATGTTATGAATGTATAAAAGATAATGGTGATCCATGGGAGAGAACTCATAGATATTAAATTATATAATTCTGAAGAACTAAGAGCACGATACTTCACTATATCAAAGAGAGGTGATGAGTTCAAAGATGGGAGTGATTTGAAAGTGGAAAAGACTTACTCTACCTGAGTATTTGAAGTGTAAAAGATAATAAGATCTTGAAAATATCTAAAATATAATCATGTGAGATCACCATGTTTTTAAGAATACAAGGATGTGTAGACTTTATGGCGTACATGAGAAGATTAGATTGATTTAGTCAATTCTTAGAGGAAGCTCATTATTGTGCAATACAGAGATCACCTAGTGAAGAAGAATGAATTTCTTTATTATATCATACTAGTTAGTGAATATATATTTATTATAATGGGAGTATGACATTCTAATAACCATGGGAATATATGTTTATAGTATTTGTATGGTCCATGTTTGTAACCACTTTTGTAGATAGTTTAAGAATCCATTATTGGGGGGGGGGCTAACTAATCATGAAAGAGAGTAGATTATTTTGGTCTAACCTTATAAATTTTATATGCTGTTATTTACCTATATTATGATGCATATTAGGTGAATTTTATAGAATTTATTTTTATATTGATATCTTTATAAGTCCATGTGGCTGAGTTCGAAAGGAAGAATATATAAAAGAAGACCACTGATACACCCCTGCTATGTGGTCAATCCAGCCTCGAGCCTCAGAATTGTTTATCAATTATTATCTAATGTCTATATTTTTGACGTGTTGATTTTTCCAAATTTTATTTACTTATTAATCTATAGATATGATTTCTATACTATTTATTTTTATGTATACCATATTTTATGAGATAAACTTCTTCTAAAAAATTTTCATACCATACTAGTAACATTAACATAAGATTTAGTTTTCATCTACATTGGAATAAGATTTTAGTTAAAGTTATTTTCTAGAATGTACTTTTTTAATAAAGTTAGATTTCTGATGAATTTTATTCATTCTTGAGAATTTTTTCCCCAAGTAGGGAGACTAAAACCGGACTTTCCACTCTATTGGATTCGTATGACATGTTATAGAAAGGTGGGGTTTGGTTATTTATGGATTCAAGATTAATAATGTTGATATTTTTAATATAATGTAACTATATTACTTTATATGAAGAGTTCATATACCTTATAATGATATTCATTTGGATATGCAAAAATATAGTTGGATTCTATTTTTGGGTGAGTAATAAAAAACTGGGCTGTGTAAAGAGTAACAAATTAATTTAGTTTGAAGTCATTACTTTAGTGGATGTAATATGTTTCAAAATAAAAATAGTTAGACACATGCATGCATAAAGGTAATAACATGTGAAAAGATTGTGATATTAACTCCCCTTTGAAATACTAAATGATAGATTCATTTCATAGTGGCACTCATGAACACACCAAACATTCAGTATGTGTGGCCCTAAGGATTAGATGAAAGTTAATTATTTTATATAAGGAAATAAATAAATTAGGTGACCCTAATTGTTAGGATCCATTTCCTTCGTGTTTAATTTCAGTTAATTTTTTTGGGAAACCGTAACTAATAAGACACATAAGGAATAGTTTTGAGTTTATATTCATAATATGGATTGGAAAATGTTTCATCTTCTTTATAATCCAAGAGTCATATATATATGGTTGCCATTTTTTGTCTCGAAGATATAGTCATGTATTTTTTCCAGGAAAAAACTAGTGTAATTCTTGATGAAATAAAGATCTTGGACTACTAATGGATATGATGGATTTTAAAGTCGGTTCATCATTTTAGTGGGATCCCATTTAATAATTGTGATTATTACATGGTGATAAAATGCGACACTTATCTGATATTTGATTCTATTATTGATAATATAATCATCATCATCAAACTTAACATTGAGGTTAATCATTATAAAGGATAATCTAAATGTAAGTAACTAATGAGATTGGAAAACTATAAAGAAATCTCAAGTAAGAAAAATTTTATGTGTTAGGATAACACCTTCCTTAGTAAAAAAGTGTTACAAGTATATAGGGTTTCATAATAATTAGGTGAAAAAATATTGAGGTAATTTTAGTCACATATACTTAATATGATTGGGAATGTCATTGGTATGCAATATTATTGAGTATGGTAATGAATTGGTGAGACTAGAGGATCCTTTATAACTTATTCTAGTTAAGGAATCATTTTGTAATCATCTCTGAATGTTTTTGAATAAGATGAATGAGTTCAATAAAAATTTCCCCAACATTCTTAATAGGTCAAAATAGATGAAAATGAAATTTGATGTCAATTTTTTAGTGCTGCATAAATAGTTCAATCAGTAAAATTCAAATGCGATGAAGAAAAATTAGCTGAAAAGTTCAACTGAATTTCGTTCAATAACTATTAAAAGTCACTGAAACCTAAAAATAAAATTAATAAGTGGAAATAATTACATAGGATGGAATTTTTTTTTACCGAGATAATTTTCTGAAACTCCATGGAATGAACATATTGGGTATCAGTGTTATTGAAATCAATTTTAGGATTTTAAAGGGTATGCAACAATGACTGTATACTTTACAAGTGTTGTAAATATACTTGAGTTCATATTGAAGATATGAATTGATAGATCTTGTAGTTTTAATCCAAAGTGGTGAAGAAAAGAGTTTTTACAACAAAATTTGTATTTGAAGGTATTTATTAAGATGTGATGGATTTAATTAAAGGGTGTGTATAATTATTTTAATTCTCTTATATGATAAGAGAAGTTGTTCATTAAAAAATATTGTTTGTGAAAAATTGATATGAGTAATTTTTTACACTTGGTTTATGATTCATAAAATTCTATATATTTTTTGAAAATAATACCATAATAAAAATGTTTTATCTAAGATCAAGAGTTTATTCAGTTTGTTAAGATATAATGGAATATTTTCCCACCACCCACCAATGGAATATTTTAATAAAATCCCATTTTTTTTAGTAAATTCTAAAAACATAGAGAATAACATATCTGATTCAAAAACAATGTTTTTTTGTTAAATATTTATGCTAAAAGGAAATAAGAGTTATTTTATAAACAAAAAAAGTTTGTGTATCATAGAGTGACATTCTGATTAGAATATACTATTTAATAGGCTATTTGGATTATGTTTGGTCTAAAGATGTTCAATGTTAATAAAAAAGGATTATACTAGTAATTTTTTTTCTTTAATTAGTAAAATAAAGAGTTTATGATAGGTAATAGTAAAAATAAATTCAAAGAGTTAAATTTGGTTACTGTAAAAAGTGAATATAACTATTTCCTAAATGTTTTTTCCTTATAAATTATGAAGTGAATTTCACTTGATAGCCTTAACGAGTTTTAGAGTATGTTGGTAATATATAATGAAAAGTGTTGTATTTAGTTACAATAATATATGTTAATATAGCTTAATAATAAAATAATTTATGATGTGCTAGTATGTAATGATAGTTGCATCATGTAACATAATATTTTATGAGAAAAGTCTAACGAAAAAGTGTTCAAGGATGATGATGTTAAACATATAAATAGTTCCAAATATACATTATAATTTTTCATCATAATATTTTATATTTTTATGTTAATAACTTTAAATATTTTCAAATATTTTTACACTAGGAATATGATTCTTATATATCACTATTATTCAAACTTATTTTCATAATATATGTTACATAGTAAATAATTTACTGGGAGTGTTTTATTAGATGAACACATAGAGACGTGGAAATAATTTTAAATAAATATAATGAGTTAGAAAACCCTATAAGGTATAATAATAATAAGTTTTATAGGGTAGCTTATCATATATGATATGATAAACAGGTGATTATATAGTGTCTAGTTAAGTATCCTAAGAAGGGTTTAAGGATATAAAGTTTTTCATACTAAAGGAAATATTTGTCACACCACAACCTTATAATTACATTATTTTATTATTTTCTAGATATTGGATCTTTTGGTTTAGGGAGAGGTTTAGTCCCATATTTAAATTTTTAGTTTTTTGTTGAAAATATGAAGTTTTGGACTTGAAAATAAGGGGCGCAAGGGAAGAGCATGGTTAGGGGAAACTATGCAGATTCGCCTAGGTAACAGTGTAGCTTGTTTTGGGGTCTAGGTTTAAGGTTCATGGGTTGCGTATGGTTTGGGAAACCATGAAAAAATTGTGTGGGACATTCTTTCCATTTAGAAGGTGGAGACCACACGATTTTCACATGGTTTGGAAAACCTTGCGGCCAAACCATTTGAGCTTCCCATATTCAAAAAATTTGAAATTCCATTTATTCCCCCTTATTCTTTAACCCCAAATATATTACACTCACTCCTTGGTTGATTTGGTGCACAAGAGTGTCTCCAAACCCATCTCCAATTTTTTTCCTCCATCTTTTGATGCTCCTCAAAGATTCCAAGGTGTGTTTTTCATGATATTTGATCAATTTTCTCCTCCACTTCTCATCATTATTGGATTTATTTATATTTCCATGGTGGGTTCTATCATGTATGAAACCTATAATCTAGGGTTTATATTTATTGGTGTTTATTTGGATATATGGTTTTTGGTTTGTCTATGGGGATTAGTTCTCCCTTCTCTGATGGTTTCATTGTGTGCACACTTCGTTGAGGTAGGTGTTTCCATCCATTTCTTTTCTGACTCATTCCATTTGATGGTTGTGTATTTTTAAACTGTAAATAAATGTGTTTCACTTGATTTTGGTTTGATTTATGGTCTTTTTATGGTGTTTGTTTAGAAAAAAATGGTGGATGTGGTTTAAAAGGTGTTTCTTTAAACATGTAATATAGTTAGGTACATTAGGTGTGTGATAAAATGTCTATTAGTTTATTTAAATGAAATTGAGCACTTATGGGGATTTTTTTCCTTGGTTAAACTTTTTGGAATGGTTTTAATTTCAAATTGGGTATGTTTTCTGATTTGTAAGGAAATTTATGGATTGATAAATTGTGATAAAATGAATTGGAATGGTTCATTCAGTTCTTAAATGCTTATTGGTAGCTATAGAATTTTTTCAATGGTTGTGTTGCTTTAAGGGAAATTGGTGTTTCTAAATAAATGGTTTTTTGGATGATTTCATGGACACTCTATGTGTTTAATTGGATTTTAGCACATCCAAGGCTTTATGGGATGCACACATAGATGGGCATACAAATGATTATGACACTTAAAATTGATCCCCTTTTTCTCAAAATATCTCATTTTTTTCTAAAAGGAGTGTTGGATATCTTTATGATTTTAAAAGAGGATTCAAAATGTGTTCTTCAATTATTGGAACTTTTGTAATATGATACATGGTTTGGTGAATTATTGGAATAAAGGTCCATAATGAAATTTTCAAAATGTAACATGGTTTACTCTTGTTTGAAAATGGTTTTGTAAATGTATTTGTATTGGAAATGAAAAAAGCTCATTTGGAATTGTGAACCTGAGATTGGTGTTTTATGACATTTTGAAAATGGTTAGGATTTTTTTAATGTATTTTAATTTATAATATTGAAGGAATGGTAGGAAATTTATAATGTTTGGAAATGAATTGTAGTTTTCCGAAGTAAAAATACCTGGTTGGAATCTTAGCATGTTTTGAGAACTAGTTTGGAAGATCATATGATGTGATGTCCTAGTTGTAACTTTCGAAATGATTATTGTGATATGGGAAACTCGATGGAATATTTAACCATATAAGTTATCATGTGGGTGGTTTCGGTGTTTGGGGTATGAATGTGCGGCAGTGGCACGTAAGGTGAATCACACATGTGAGGGCCTCCTTCTTTCACCATATACTATTGTCATGGTTTTCATAGGTGACTTTTAGGGGGTCAAGTGATAGTTTCTTGTTGACCTCGATTATATGGGTTTGTACCCCCCTAGAATTTATTGGGATTGGTGGGATGTTCCACTAGATTGGTATTTATAACTACTAGTTGGTTATTGACTATGGATCTTCACCATATGTTAGCAGGTGAGTCCAAACCACGTACATCAAGGGATATCTCTAGGGATGTTTAGGAAATTTCCATGGTTATCTATCTATATGTTCTATTTATTTTTTTATAATATGTGAGGATATGAACTCTTATAGTTTATATTATCTCTTTCATTTCACAAACTTTATGATTAGCAACATTTTTAGAACTTGTTATGGATGGTATTTTGGGCCTCAGTTTTGAACTAGATTGCAGGAATGTGAAACCATATTTGAAAAGTAAATATATGTGTGTGAATTAGAAAATATAATTTGTAAAAATCATTAACATGTTAAAAAACCATTTTTATAAATGTGTTTTAAATCTAGTGTTTATGGAATATTTTGGGAAAGGAAATATATGGATTATATGGTGGTTTCCTATTGAGTTATTTAAGTTGAAAACTTACTTGTTTCATTTAGTGTAGGTAGACCTGAGTTGTTTTTCAGGTGTAGGTTTTTGGTTTGGTAGTGACTCATAGAAGGTTGGTGTGTTCATGGTGGTGACCAAGAGGCCATACAAATATTGGGTTGTCCTCAGTCTATTTTAGTTTTGTGTGTGTAGCCTTTAGTTCATTTAGTTTTTAGTTTGTTCAGTTGTATTTTATACCTGGATCAGTTTTTTTATTTATTTATGATCATTTATTTGATTTTTATTCTTGTTTATTTTATTTTATTTCATCTTAGTTTATTTGGAAATATCATTTCCATTGTGATTAGTTTGATGTCCGACACTAGTTTCAAGCCCATGGGGATCGGGAACACCATTCAGGACATGTCTTAGACAGGGTTGAATGTCAGGTTGGATGGAATCATAGTATGGATCATGAAAAAATGGTGTCAGTGACATATTATTGTTATTTGGGTGTTAATTTGATTATATATTAGGACTTTTGTGACTCGGGAGGTAGGTGGGGGAAGGAAGTCATGAACCCTTGTTCATTCTGATCCTCATGTTGCTCGGGGTAGTTCAGGTTTTGAGTCATTATTTTTGGTTTTTGGTTTGTTTTGGATGAAAAATTACAATGGAAGTGAGTCAGTGTCATATTGTGATGCCACATGGTGTAGTGACCCATTTTAATTCCACATTCATGGTTCAATGTCCTCTTAGTGGCTAATGACTACTTAGGGAATGGCCCCTAACCATGTCGCTAAGTTATGCATGACAATTTGTTCCTCATTCTGGTATTTTAGTGTGAGATGTGTTTTATTTTGGTTTTGGTAGGTGAGAGTGATATTTTTAAATGAAAATGGTTTTTGGAATAAAAATAGTTTCTTCAAAGTGTTTTGAAATTGGAAAAATTGGTTTTAAAAGAATGTTTTTTAGATTGAAAATTTAGTGAATGCATGAATTTGATAATAAATTGGAATGGGTGACCATTAGTATTCCTTATGAACTTTCATATATGTGTGGACATGTGAGGAAGGTTCATGTAATATAAATGGTATTGGAAGGAACTCATAGGTGATGTTTCAGAAGATAGAATTGGGGAGTGTTTGAAATCAAGGTTTTTCTTGGTTTTCCAAAATGATTTTGTAAAATGGGAAAATGGTTTTGAAAATTGGATTTACTTTAAGTAGTGGGATTTTTATTTAAAAAGTGTATTTTGACATAAAAAAATCTCCATGTAAGAAATAATTATTGAAAATTGTGGTGGAAATGGGTGGTTTTTGAAAAGATGATTTTGGTAATGTTTGTATGTGTTTGGCTTGTGATCTTGTTAGTTTGGTTAGATATCTTCTTTTTTTATTGTGATCCAGGTTTATGTTGGCTTTGGTTTTATGTTACTTGTGTAATTCATAGTATTCATCTTAGAATGGATCCCAAAATACCTAGTGATTGTTGACCATTTTCTTGTTTTTCTCAATTGTTGTCTATCTACCGTGGTGATCAAGGTCCATTAGAGGTAGTAGAGTGGGTTGAGGAAGTTTATATTGTTTTCAGATCATTGGGAACTCTCGAAGATATGAGAATGCATGCGGTTTTGGAGTTTATTTAGGGTCTTACTTTTGTTTATTGGAAGTTTTTTACTCCATCTTCAATGCAAGTAGAGATGAAGGGGGAAGTGTTCAAGTCTGTTTTTATCCGATGGTTTATAACTAAGGAAGTGAAGAGGAAGAAAGTGGAAGATTTCATGAATGTTAAAAAAGGTTAGTGGATAGTAAAGGCTTATGTTGATCATTTCAAGGAGAAATTTTCTTTATAATTGGAGATAGAATCATAGGATTTAATGAAATCATCTTTCTTTATTTTAGATCTTTGTCTAGAGATCATGGAGAGATCCCTCTAGTCCAAGTATCTTTGGTTATAGAAGTTGGTGGACAAAATGTTATTAGATGAGTTGGTTTCCAGAGTGCTGGAAATTGGAAATATGATGTCTGTTATTTTTCATGAAGTTTCCCCATCTTAATATAGGCGTATTCTAGGGGAACCTATTCGTATAGAGACCCCATTATTGATTCTAACGTCCAATTTTTCATACCATTCACATGTGTGATACTAGCATGGCTAGTTTGGGAATTCGAAGTCATATTGTCACAATCCTCTTAGGGTGTTCCATCATTGTGTCCATTTGGGTCATCTGGAGAAGTTTTATAGTAAACAATTCCCATAGAAGAAGTCTTGATTATAGGATATTAGAGCCTGATTGTGAGGTACGGGATCGATCACCCATCAGGGCTCCAACAACAGGCCTTGGATTGAAGCTCGCGCATAATCAAGAATTTAACAGGGATATGGGGGAAACCTTGGCCTTGTGTTTGTCTTCTATGTTGGGGTGGAGATGTTTAAAGATTCCATGGTTTAGTTTTTATATTGTTTTAATAACCTTCCTTCTATTATGAATGTCTAGTGGTTTGTTTCTTTTAAAATCAAGTAGTTTTCTTCATCTGAATCTGGTTACTTGAATTGATTTTTCTTCCTGGGGTGTGATTGGACATTTCATGGGTTTCTCTTGCTTTTAGTTTTATTTTTTTAATAAATTATAGTTTTTTGGGGTTGACGAATTGGGTTTTATTTCACCTTTTGGTTTGAATTTTTTTCACGGGATTTTCTCTTATACTGGTGGGGTTTTAGTTCTTGTTTGAAGTTCCCACGTTGGGCTTATGAGAAGCCATGACAAGGTGGTAATTGGGTTCTTGTAGTGAATATAAAAATATCATGTTCTCCCATTATCCTTGATGTCATGGTTTCCTCTAGAGTAGTCGGGCGTGACTTTTGGAGTGAAACGTCACCCCGAGGTTCATGGTTTTGTTCGGTTTATTTAAGATTTTGGATAGAGTTTTGTTTATCTTTTGGTCGGATGACTTTATGGGGGAAGAAAGTGTTTGTGGTGGGGAGAATTGTCACACCCTTACCTTGGAATTCATTTATTTTATTCTTTTATTGATATTTTATCCATTAGAGGAGGTTAGGGTTCAGTATAGATTTGATTATTTGTGTTTTTCATTAAAAATTTGATGTTTTGGACTTGATAGTAAGGGGTGCATTGGTAGCTCATGGTTAGGGGAAACCATGCAGATTTTCCTATGAACCTATATAGTGTTTCCAGGGTCCAGGTCTAGGGTTAATGGGTTGAAAATGGTATGGGGAACCATGAGACAACCATGTGGAATTTCATTTCCATTCGGATAGTAGTGACCACATGGTTTGAAGATGGGTTGGAAAGCTATGCGGCCAAAACATTCGAGCTTCCCATATTTTTAAAAATTCCAAATTAGAATTATTCAACTCTTATTTTATAACCCAAAATAAAACCTGTCCCTACTTAGTCATATTTTCCACACAATAGGGTATCCAAAACCATATCCCTTTGGTTCTCCTCCCACCTTTGATGCTCCTTAAAGCTTCTAATTTGGTTTTTTATGATTTTTGGTTAATTTTATGCTCTTATTTTCCACCTCCTTGGATTTATTTATATTTCCATGGTGTGTTATGTCTTTTCCAAACTCTAAAATCTTAGGTTCATGTTTTTTGGACTTTCTTTGGCTCTAGGGTGTTTGGTTTTTCTGTGGGTCTTAGTTCTCCCTTATCCAAATATTTTGTTGCATGAACACTCCATTGAGGGAGGTGTTTCCTTGATTTTTCTCTTCGAATCACTCCATTTGATGCTTGTGGATTTTTAAATAAATTATAATTATTTTTAGGATGATTTTGTTACAATTTATTTTATTGGTTTGGTCTTTTTGTGTTTGAAAAAATTGTCTAAAGTCATTTAAAAGGTGTTTCTTTAAACATGTTTTATAGTTCACATAATGTGTTTGATAAAATATCTATTAGTTTCTTACAATGAAATTAAGAAATTTTTGGGATGTTTGGAAATTATTATACTTTGTGGCCTGATTTTAATTAAAAATTGGGTATGTTGTGTTATTTGGGAGCCTCTTTATGGCATGATAAATTTTGGTAAAATGATTTGGATAGGTTATTTCGATTCTTAAATGCTTATTGATGATTTTGGAATTGTGTTACTTGTTGTGTTGGTTTAAGGGAGAGTGGTGTTTAGATAAATGGTTTTTGTATGATTTCATGGACCCCCTTAGTGTGTCTTGGATTTTGGCACACCCATGGGTGAATGGGGTGCACACATGGATGGGAATAAAAATGAGGAAGACACTTATGAGTGATCCCCCTTTTTTTTCAAAATGTCTCATTGGTTTCTAAATGGTGCGTTCGTTCTCATTGTGATTTTCAAAGTGGATTCCAAAAATGTTCTTCAAATTTTGGCCTATTTGGAAATTGAGATATGTTTTGGTGAATGATAGGAATAAATTAAAGTTTGGTACTTTTCATAGTATTTCATGTTTTACTCTAGTTTGGAATTTGTTTTATAAATTTATTTAGATTGGAAATGTTAATGGACTGTTTTGAATTTTGAACATCAGAGTGGTGCATTGTTTCATTTTGGAAATGGTTAGGTAATTTTTTTTATTGGAATTGATAATGTGAAATCCCTGGTTGTCAGTTTATAATGTTTTGTAAATGAATTTTAGTTTTGGATGTACAGATACCCGGTTGGCATATTAGTATGTTTTCAGAAATAGTTTGAAAGATCATGTGATGTGACGAAACTATTGTAAATTTTGAAATGATTTTTGTGAGATGGGAACCCCTATAGAGGATTTCTATATATGTGTTATCACATGGGTGGTGCTATTTTTTGTAGTTAGAAAGTGTGGTGGTGGCAGGTAAGGCGAGTCACACATGCGAGGGCCTCCACCTTCCACCATACACTATTACCATGGGGTTTTTGGGATTCTTTTATAGGGTCAAGTGATAGTTGGTTTTAGATCCTAATTTGATGGGTAGGTACCCCCATGAATTTATAGGGATTTGTGACACATTCCACTGGACTGGTAGTTATAATGGAAAGTTAGTTACTAACTATGGATCTACACCATATGCCGATGGGTGAGTCCAAACAGACTACATCCAGGGACCATTCTAGATATTTTTATGAAATTCCCATGGTTATATATCTATATGTGTTGTTTTTTTGTTATATGTTGATATTATAACATCTAGTTTATATTATCTATTTAGTTCCATATAATTTCTACATATCCCCCTTTTTTAGCACTTTTTATCGATGGTATTTTGGGATTTTAGTTTTGAACTGGATTTTGGGAATGTGAAACTTTTTTTCAAAAGTAAATATGCATGTGTGAATTTAAAAATAGAATTTGTGGAAAGATTTAATTAGTTTTTTAACATATTTAAAAAACTATTTTATAAACGTTTTTTCAAACAGTCGTTTGTTGACTATTTTGGGAATGTAAATGTATGTATTTTGTGGTGGTTTCCTACTAAGATGTTTAAGCTCACAACCTATTTGTGCCATTAAATGTTGGTAAACCCAATTTTTTTTGTAGGTGTAGGTTTCTAGTTCATTCGTTCCTTGTAGAAGTTCGGTTTGGGTATTGGGGTGACCATGAGGTCATGTTGAGATCAATTTTTTATCGATCTTGTTTAGTTTTTTTTCTTTGTAGCCTTTAGTTCGTTCAATTTATGATTTGTTCAGTTGTATTTTTTACCTAGATCAATTTTTATATTTATTTACGACCACTGATTTCTTTTTTATTCTTGTTTAGTTTATCTCATTTTTTCATGGTTTATTGATAATAATCTTTCTCATAGTGATTACTTTGATGCCTGACACTAGTTTCATTTCCTTGGGGATTGAGAATGCCCTTCGGGCCACGTCTCAGAATGGGTTGGATGTCGGGTTGGATGGAATCCTGGTCCAATTCATGACAAAATAGTATCAGAGCCATGCTATTTTTATTTGGGGAGCCAGATATATTAGTTATTAGGACTGTCAGGTCTCGGGATGGAGGTACATGAAGGACGTTATGAACCCCTGCTCATTTTGATCCTCGAGTCATCAGGGGTAGTCTGAGTTTTGAGTTTTTGTTTTGGTTTTGGTTTTTTTGGATAAGTATTGATAATGGAAGTGATTTTGTGTTATTTTGTGATCCCACATGGTGTATTGACCCATTGTGAGTCCACATTCATGGTTCAAGGCCCTCTTAGTGGTTAGTGCTTACTTGGGGAATTTCCCACTAACCATGTCGCTAATTTATGAATAACCATCGGTTCTAATTTCCAGTAGTTTGGTGTGAGATGTGATTTATTTTTTTGGTTGTGTGAGTTATATTTGGTAATGAAAATAGTCTTTGGAATAAAAATAATTTCATTCAAGTGGTCTAAAATTCGAAAAATGGGTTTTAAAAGAAAGTTTTTTGAATTGAAAATTAATTTAATGTATGAACTTTGTAATGAAATGGAATGCATGACCATTAGTATTCCTTATTTACATTTTCATATGTGTGGATATGTGAGGAAAGTGCATGTAATATAAGTTTATGTGGAATTAAATCATATTTGATGGTTCATAGGATTCCATTGGTGAGTGTTTGAAATCCATGTTTGTCTTGGTTTTCCAAAATAATTTTTTAATGTGGAAAACACTTTCAGAAATATTAATTTCTTTGAGAAGTGTTTTATTTGTGAAAAGTGGATTTTGAAATCTAATCTAGAATTAGAAGAATGTGGTTTTTTAAAATTGAGGTATAAGGGGGTGGTTTTTGAAAAGTGGATTTTGGTTGTGTTTTTATGTGTTTGTCTTGTGATCCTGTTAGTTCAGTATGAGAAGTTATTTTTGATTGTGGTTTAGTTTGATGTTAGTTTTGGTTTTTTGTTCCTTATGTTATTCAGAGTATTCTTCTTATAAAGGCCCCAAAAATATCCACTGTGTCTTTCACAGTTTCTAGTTATTCTTAATTTTTCCTATATATCATGGTGATCAAGGCCCGTTAGAGGTAGTGGAGTGGCTTGAGGAAGTTGAGAGTGTTTTCAGATCATTGGGAACTCCTAAAGTAGTGAGAGTGAGTGTTGTTTTGGGTATGTTTGAGGGTCCAAATTTGGATTATTGGAAGATGTTTAATCCTTCATCAATTCAATTTGGGGTGATGTGGGAAATGTTCAAGTCTATTTTTATCAGATTGTTTATAACTGAGCAGGTGAAGACGATGAAAGTTGAAGTGCACATGAATGTTCAGCAAGGTAAGAAGACATAGAGGGCTTACATTAAAAATTTAAAGGAGCTAGATTATTTCACTTCAATAATAGTTCCACATGATTTAATTAAAGCCTCTTATTTCATTTTGGGTATTTTCTCATAGATTTAGGAGAGAGCCCTCTTTTCTAAGGATATTCTTTTTGAGAATTTGGTCCGCGGAGAATTTTTTTCCAAGTTGGTTTTTATAGAGAAGATGGTTGTAAATATATTTTATCTTATTTCTAACAAAGTATTCCAATATAGAATGAGGTGTATTCTATAGGAACCTGTTCTTATTGTGTTCACATTTTTTATGCCGACTTCCAGTTCATCAGACCATTCACTTGGGTGCCACCACTGTGGGTAGTTTATGAATTTGAAACCGTCTTGTTTCAATCATCCAAGGGTGTGCCATCATAGTGGTCTTTTGGGTCATATGGGGATGTTTTTTTGGATGCACTACCTGATAAATAAGTCTTGATCTAAGGATGATAGTTCCTGACTATGAGGAAGTGGGCGATTCAACCATCAGGGCTCTAGCCACAAGCTTTAGAGTGATGCTCTCACACTGTCAAGACTTGCTAAGGGATAAGGGGAAAATCTTGAGATAGTGTTTGTATTTCATGTTGGGGTGGAGATGTTTAAATTTTATGTGTTTCTATTTTTATATTGTCGTAAGAACCTTCCCTTTATTAGTAAATTATGGCGATTAGTTTCTTTTAAAACTCAAGTAGTTATCTTCATCAGAATGTGGTTCTATGAATCGATGCTCCACCCATGGTGTGCTAGGATCTTCCTTGGGTTAGTCCCAATTTTAGTTGTATTTTTTTAGGATGTTTTAGTTTTGTTGTGTTTAGGAATTGATTTTTTTTTCTCCATTTGGTTCAAGTTCTTTTCATGGGGTTTCCCCTTATGCTGGTGGGTTTTAAATTTGTTTTGTGAGTTCCTATGTTGGTCCAGAGTGAAGTCGTGCCAAGGCGGTAATTAGGTTCTTGGGGTGGGGAGAACCCTCTCATGTTCTTTGATTTTCCTTTTTGTTGTGGTGTACACTAGAGAAATCAGGTGTGACCTGTGGAGTGAAAGGCCCCCTTAAGATAAATTGTAGTTCCATTCTATCATATGATTTTTTTGTACCAACTATAAGAATAATTTTAGTCCTACACACCTTTATATTGATTTTTTATATCATCTAATATGAAATAATGATATACCATTTAATAATTAAACCCTTTATAAAACCATGTTATCACTTAAATATCATTTTGAGGAGGAGTGTTTTGAGTATATTATCAAGGATGGATTGAAAAATTATATAGGAACATTTCACTTACAAATAGAGAGATATTGGTTGAATGATCTAATTTGTTTTATGTTTGTAATGAGGACATTAGTAGAGGTGTAGGTAACTCTTTGAAGGCTACCTCCTGTGAGAAATCTAGTGCCACCTCAATGTTAACATTATCGATAACCACCATTTTCACAATGTAAAATGATCTTGGAAAATCATCACTGTCATGGGGGCTCTCTATGTCGAGGGCATAGATAATTTCCATAATTTCAGCCTCCTCATAAGTACTTATCATACAATCATTAATATAATGATCCATATATATTAGGATATTATTTAAAAAATACTCATAATTATTATACCTCAGGTAATTCCAATCCATGTCACACCTCAGACCTGAGAGTGGGGAATAAAAATAGTTATCAGTAAGATAACCTATAACTCCAACCACACAACTATTAGGAAAATTTATAAGGGGTATATTTATCTTTCCCACAAACATCTTCAATTTGATATGAGCACAAAATAATGAAACATTTCTATCCCACTCCATCCACTTTTAGGATCAAATTTTTTATTGGTAATACTTTTCTACCCCAAGAATAGTCTTTAACAAAAATTTACATTTATTATCAACAAAAAAATTTAATCATCCTAGTGATCCTAAATATTTTAATTGATTTGATTAATATCCATTTTGAGATCCTCTAAGTTGATGTGTGAATTAGTTAATTTGGTACATAATTCAAGTAATTCGTCCTTAAGGCTCATAAGATTATTATAAAATGACACCCACACATATCCATGTATGTGAAGAACCCATGAAATACATACCACATTCATGAAATAACTATGTTACATCCTCACCCTAGAGAATAAAAATTGATGACTGGAACTATTCAAGGTTTAAAGTTAAATCAAAATAGGACAATGATTGGAAAGCATCCTTTCTATACAGGTTACATACATGTTAAGGAAGGAAGATAAACCTTATTGGTTATAAAATAATCTATCTATACAACACCATATTTTGTGGTTACACTTCTTATTATTCTACAAGGTGGACTGATTAATCTAGTATCCATGATCTATTAGGTTTTTATGGGCTACTGAGGATTTATGAACATGCTTATCTTTCTTCTTATATTTTTATCCTTCTATCTTCATGGACTAACAAAAAATTGAATTTAATTCACCCATAATAAAAGTTGGTAAATATATCATATAAAATGTTTGAAGATTATTCTATATGATTTCTCTTTTCAATATATGATATTTTTTATATATGATAGAATTATCTTTAAAATGAGGAATATATGACCTTGATCATGATATAATGATTATAAGAATCAATAAACTCCACATGAAACTAGGTAATATAGAATTTCTAGATGTGCCTATGATTGGGACTATTATTCATGTATTTTATAACTTGTAACATGGATGACTACTCATGGAAGACCTATGCTTTTTCCTTAGGGTGAAGAACTGAAATCAGAGAAATATTCCTTCTATAATGTTTATAAGAGATAAAATCACATTTATATTTGGAATCAGACCCCATTAAATTCTTGATGATAATGTATATTATGAGTTAATAAAATTTAGTGACTTGAAGATATACATCGCTAGCCCTGGGGAGAAGCAATGCTTACCTCAAAAAGTGACTTTGACCTAAATTTAGTATTCATTAAATAATTATTGAAGAAAGAGGATCCCATTTGGCATTTATAATCCATAAGAGAGGATGTCTTAATGATATTCTCATATTATCATTAAACATATTAAAAGGGTTATGGGATACTGAAATATCCCCAAACCTCAATTTTTTAGAATTATTCATTCTAATGTCATAATTATTGGTATAAACCCTACCCAGAAGTGAATAGATTATAGGAGAGTGAGAATACCTATCCAAAAAAATGTTATGGAGACTATCTCTTATGGATTCCTCTTGAAAGGGTCATAACAGTATGGAGAAACCCACTAATGAAGGTGTCTCATCTCCATAAAAAAATTTAGTAGAAGAAACATCCAAAAAATCTGGGCCTATGGACCTGGAATCATCTTCCACTAAGAGGATTGTGATCATTATATGGGTACCTATCTTAAATAAGTAAGGAGAGTAATAGACCAATCAGAAACATGAGTCAGGGGAAATCCACCTCGAACACTACTGGGATCATGGGATCCACCATTCTGGTTGATAAGATAGAGCTTGTAGGTGGATAAGAAGAAATAAAATATTGTGCTACATCGAGGGTGCTACTTGTGGAACAAACCTATGCAAGATTTGGATCCTCAATGTGTTATGAAACCATCAAAAAAATAATACATATTTATTTGGAGGTAGTTATATTCCATTTATGGTGACACATGGAAGATAATCCATCTTTTGTGATATAGAAAATCCTTTATATATGCAGATGGAATCACCTATTCAGAATAGAATAAAATGGGGTACTTAAATTAAATATATATTTAAATTTTAATACAATATACCATGTATTGTTTCATTATAATGTTTTCTTAATCTACATAATGGAGTAAGATGATCCATATAAGGATCCTCAGGATTCCATTATTTTTTTTCATTGTATTATTGGTCCTTTATTTTTTTTGAAATTACCTTATGTTATTCCAATTATTGTTCCCAAACTAGATCATGCGGTCACATTGAGTGAAGAGTGAATCAATAGATAATTTTTTTATTTAATTTTTTATATTACTCCCATTTTTATATTCAAAAATCTATATCAATTCATTTAGATGGATCTAATTATGAATTCAAACCAAATAAATTAAAAAATAAGAAAGTAATGAAAACAATATTTTTGTAAGGTTTGATCCTAATGTTGGTATCCACTCCATAGAGCATTCAAGTCGAGTATGTAATGAAAATATCCACTATATGAATATTGTTAATATAACCAGGCTACATATTGAAAATCCAATATAGTATCATAACTTTTTTATAATATATGATTTTATTCTTTATATTGGATACCAATAGTTTACAATGGATCTTACCAACTCAATAAAGCATAAGATATTAAGTCCTATCAGAAATGTAATTGGTACAATATAATAAATTATTATTCCTTATAAACAGGTCTTCGAATACCAATGGGTAATATACAATAGTACCATGAATACCTTCCTTTGTATCCCAACTCAATATTATTTTTTTCCTTCTTTGAATTCAATCTCAATCTTCTTCTTCAAGGGTATCAACACATAGAACATGTATATGTAATAGTATCTTCTAATTTTATCAACTCTCTAATTTTTCATTATATTCACTCTTTACACTCTTCTATATTTAATGATAATGAATATAAACAACAACCCCTCATCAACCTCCTTTAACATATCTTCATTTTCTTTTTCTTCTACTTTGATACATAGGATACTCAATACCAAAGAAGTGTAAAAAATTTCAATATTATCTCTCTAAATAAACTTATTTTTCATTATGTTTAATTTTTGTTAAAAAAATGTTGTCTTTATTTATTCACCCACCCCCAACAATAGTACATGTTCTTCTCTAGTATGGACACATGGTCACTCTGACACACATCAACTAATCTCCCAACAAACTAAACTCTGTTACGAACCACTAATGGGGTACTATACACAACATTTAAATTAGTGTATTTAGTTTAATATGAACAGGAAGTAAAAAAATAAATATGTATGCATGAATAAAAAATCATTGGTGATCCTCAGGTTCTAATATGACACTGAAGATTTACTATACCCACTTTAGCCAGTGATGGAGTATCCCATAGCACACCACATAATCATGATAAATAGTTCCAGGCACAATGACCATATTTTTACCAAGTGTTGGAATAAGATCTTAACAAGTATCCTAGGCATGGAACATAGTTTTAGTCTTAAAATTAATCCTTGTAGGTAATACTTGGATTTCAATAGCCAGTGGAATAATGGAAATTCATGAGATGTTATCCCTAGAAATCTAGTAGTATATGGAATAAATACAATTAATAAGATTTAATACAAAGAAACTCAGTTTTATTAGGAATAAATATAATTCATTGGAGGTAATACTAAGCAATCCGATAGCATCATGAATGAAGGCGATTACTTGGAGGTACTCACTGACAATCCATTATTCTTCAAGGGTTGAATATCATGTGACATCCTTGGTTATCATTTATAAGCACTTCAGGTAAGTGAATCCCTCCCATGATATCTCAAGTAATAACCAATGTAGCCTCAGTGGATCATACCATAAACATTCAGTTTCTATAGTGACAGCTAGTGTCAATTACACATACCCTCTTACCGTATACATTTATATGGTAAACATAAAACAAGAGCACTCACCGAGTCCCTTAGGTTATATCATAACACATACACCCTACATTGGATCCTAAAACTCAATATCATATCATAGGTAAAACCCATCACTTAGAGGGAATAAATTCCCTCAACATCATCATGATTATACTACAACATAACTATATTTATAGGACAAACCCCAGTGGTATTACTCTTATGATTTGGAATAATTCCATCACACTTCCCAAGGTTATCCTAGGTTAGTCCAATCACCCAACCTAACCACACTCAATACCCATGAAATACCTAAATGGGTACTCATGAGATAAAGGGGAAGGAACACTCACCCCAATAACTAATTCTCTAGCCCAAGGCTCTAGGTTTTTTGAGTCCATTATAACCCAACCCCAGGTTCTATGCTGACACTCATGGTTTTCCGTGCCTATTCTACACTAAAAATTACTCAGGGAAACTAAGGGAACTTTTATAAAGTTGCAATCTATATCAATGTATATAAATATATATTCAATTCATTCACCATAGGTGGCCGAGTCATCAATCCAGTGCACAAGGAACCACCATGGCCTTTGGAACTATGTCATGTTCCAAGATTTTTTTAAATAAAAAATCATTTAAATAAAATTTTAATCTCTTTTAGTGATGATATTTCATATAAAATGAATATAAGAAGTTCATAAACCATATATTATGATTAATGTTCCACATACATCACACATAGATTCATCATAGTCATTGGTCTTGATCATGAATCACCTAATATCGCACCAACCTGAATGACTATCTTCTATCAATACAAGGACCTAACTCCATCTATATTACTACAATTAATTTATAAAAACTAATAATTTATTTTATAATTATTTTCATAATAAACATATATGATTTTAATATCATCGGGCGAACTTTTGGGACTAAATTCTTAAGAAAAGGGGTGTGCACCACCCGTGGTACCCATATGAACATTTCACATAAGAAATCACTAATTTATCATTTCAAAAAATCTATAAAATTATTTTAGAATTCCAAAAACCATAAAAAATAATAGCATTGTCACAAAAATTTTATTCTAGGAAATCCTTGTGTGATCATAGTCTCATAACCTCATATAGGTAATCAGAAAAAAAATTCCTATATTTATGGATAATTTCACCATGATCTGATGAAATAATCACTAAAAATATCTCCAAAAAATAGTCATAATAAAGGAGGAACAAATTATTTTAAAGAATCAAAATTAAGCATGAGATTTACCTCAACTTATTTTCAGGATTGAATGACACTCAATTCATATAAGAAAAGAGAGAGAAATCCATTATAATTGAAATAGGGTAAAGTGCCCCATATTGGAAAAGTTTTACACTATACAAGGTGTGAAAGACCACACAATACCCTTTAATAGATAGTTTTAAATCAATTATTAATAATTTAGAAATAATTTGGAAATATTATTCATCCACACCCATATAAGGGTCCACGTAAGGGTTCAATGTGAAGGGGTTCACCGACACAAGGGTCCCCTACATATGTGTGACCATGTTGGGGTCAACCATGTACGAGTAAACTATTTAAGGGTCACCACATATGGGTGACATCATAAGGGTCACCTATGTATAGGTGACCCAGTATTGGTTAGTTTCATAGCTGAGATCCTTGGAGGGTCACCTTTATATGGGTAACCCTAAAAAAGTCACCATGCGTGATGGTCGTATACGAATATGTAGAAATACATCCATGTAAGGGTGGATATATATATGTCCTCACTTATGGTTCACCAATGTAAGTGTGACCACATAAGGGTATTCCAAATCCCTTTCTCTAGTGATGGGTGTTGTCAAATATTGGAATGGTCCTAGCCATGTAAGGGTCCCCCCGTGTGAAGATTTAAATTAATTAAGTACTTTAAATGAATTGGAATGAAATAATACTTCCAACCACCTAATTTATCACCAATGTCTCATCCCATATACAAAATAATTATATTGGGTATCCAGAACTATTGGATTCTTAACCTAATTCCTGTTTGTTGAAAGAAACCCCTCAATAGGGCTAAAAATTTGAATTTACATTAAAACTAAACAAGAATTACATAAGTGTTTATAACCTATCCACCATAACACTTATCATTTCTATTAATTATAGATGGTATTTTAACCACAAAACCAAACCAGAAATAGTCATCAATCAATGTAACAACCAAAACATTAATAAATAAAATTCCAATTTTTTTTAATTAAATGTATTATTAAGTAACATGGTTATAGAAAACACATGAACATATTTGGTTTTATTATATCCTATAAAATTTAACTGACCATTAAGAATCATTACCATTGACAATATATCAATTGTTCAATGATCATGTTATTAGTATAAATATAGGGTTTTAACTAATCCAATTGACATAGAAAAAGTGATGGCCACAACCAGTAAGATGGTACCTTATGAATCCCATTTATCATATCTTCTGAAGGAGATATAATTTATATGATTTTAATTGACCAATTACAATATTAGATCCAACAACTTAATCATGAGTGAAACCATTTATGGGAGAATTTCAAGCTTATCGAGATCATGACTCAAACCATGTTCGTTGTACCATCCTATGAAAGTCACACCATCACACACCTTACCCTTAGGGAATTTTCTATTGTATTAAAGGGATTTGTAAAAAGACCCTAGAAATATTAATATTTATATCATTTAGTATATAATGATGAATATATTTCCATCCTATTATTGTTACTTTATAAATGAATTTTTTATATTCATTCAAAGAAACATAAATGGTATTTTTGGTCAATATTCAAATTCAATTAAAGAATCTATTTTGATGAATTAATGGATTTTTGAAATAAATAGTATTTTAATAAAAAAATATTATTAAATAATTTTTATTTAATATAAGTGATCAAATAATATTTATAAAGTCAAATGAAATTTTTATAGGGATTTGAAAACTGTTATTTTTAAAACCCCTTCATTTTTAATAAATACTGGTTATTATTTTAAATGTTAAAATTCACATATTTTGAAAATTATTTAGATAAAATGAAAATTATTTTTGGAATCATAACATCAAATTACCAATGGTGAACTTTTAATTATTTTCTGAGAGTCAAATTTTCCGGTAAGAATGAAATATCATATAAATATACTTTGTGTTTTATGAAATTATAATGACCCAAAAGTGATGTAAAAATTACAATAAAAAGGGACCAATAAAATATAAATGTTTTAACTTTATAATAATTTGATTTTGAGTTTGATTTATTTATTTTATAGAGACATTATGAATCTTCCAATACAATTTATATATTTTAAGGTATTAAAATAATTTCCCTAGGAGTATGACTCACCTCTGAATAAGAAAGAGAATTAGTTTATTTAGTTCAACCATTTACCTAATAAAATAATTTAAGATAGTCCCATTTTGTATAATACATTGGAAAAAATGGGATGGTTTGTGGTTTTTCTTATTTTATTATGTGTAATCCAAAACTAAA
Source organism: Viscum album (assembly GCA_963277665.1). Taxonomy (NCBI): domain Eukaryota; kingdom Viridiplantae; phylum Streptophyta; class Magnoliopsida; order Santalales; family Viscaceae; genus Viscum; species Viscum album. The sequence continues at coordinate 855,874,796 of OY728160.1, forward strand.
ATAATAAATAATTCCCCATAATTTCCTATGCAAACCCAACAAATCTCAAATTTTTCTTAAATAATACTCCCTGTATCATATCCATACTATTAAATCCACTTTATAGAGTTCTAAAAATTTTCCACAAATATCTCAAGAATCCCATCCCAAGAATTTGGAGTGATACACTCAAGTAAGGGATGCTCACATTCCTCTCCCCTATCAATTCAAGCACCATATTTGGAATTTATCGTCTTAATTGATTTTTTTATAATATCATTGTTTACAAAAAATCCCTTACTATTATATTTATGTTATTTTAATGATATATTATTTATCCTATATCATTTTTTCTTTTATCTAAGATCTTACTATTCCAAAATGTTGTATGGTTTTCCTATCCTCTCCTTCTATTCAGGAAACCCTTTTTATGTTATTCTTCTTAATTTCAGTTGGATCATGTCAGGATATATTATTAAAAATACCCCTTACATTAAATTTGATGTATAAATGATAAGATTCCCCCTTAAACTATCATTAAGCCTCACATGATCCTTTATGTACATCTATTACCATGCTGGAAAATAGTAATGATTCTTTTCATTATTTATGTATCTTTATTATCTTATGCATTCTATTTACAATTTATAATGTTGAGATGCGTTTCTCCATGTACCTATTACTTCACATTTTATTTATATGTTATGGAAGACCCATTTACCTCTCATAAAACCACCCTTAATAATCTCTAATTGACACTACTATGATGCTGAAATTTCACCTCTATCTTCCAGGACTAAAGCAATTGTGTAGTGACTACCATACGCATTTCTTATCAAGGGGTTTCACATTTATTCCCATATAATTTTTATTATGGATTAACATATTTTTATTCCACACTACACAATCATGGAATAAATTATGAAGATTAATGGATCCATGTTTTATGATTTATGTGGAACACTTAAGCATGAGAATGAAATGTACATGATGGGTGCGCCCAGATAGCACTTCAATGCATTGGGTAATGTTAGTATCATGATACATCATGATGACATATATACTGAACTTGATTAATTTATAGGAATTTTTCCACCATTAATTCCTGTAATTTTATCCTTGAACTATGTTTATGATTTAGTGTTTTATGTTTCTTCCACATTTCTTATGTTATGATTACCATAACACATCATTCCTTATTATTCATGTTCTTTTTATTCCACATTGATATGTATATTATATAACATGTAATATATTCATTATGTGTTGAAATTTTTATTACCTTAATGGGATTTTTATCTCACCAATTTCTTATGATTTTTCCCAGGTTGTCCCATTTAGTTTTAAAAGACAATAAATTTTAGAAGCATATTAAGGATGTTTTTAATATTGTTGTTGAATCCGATGTTCAAATTTTTCCATTATATACATTATTCCCAAATACACTAGAATAATTGATATTTTTGGTCATATTAAGTGTAATATTATGTAATAAATCATGTATTAATGTGTAATAAAGAGTCATTCGATTATAATCCATGATCAAATCACTGTGTTTTTCCACATAATTCCTAATGAGTTTTTTTGCAGAAAAACTCAATAAACAAGGAGAACTTTTCTTCAAATACCTGGAAACCACTCTTAAACACTAATGTATAACTAATATATTTATTATATATTCCCATATATATTGATACATTATGGTGTCAGTCATATTTTCATTCCTAGGCTTATGGTTCTCCCCATTATAAGCCTCTTCTCACAAAACCTGATTCTGATCCATTATGATCTTTACCATCAGAATCACCTAATGAACATGAATTACTAGTGGTCCAATGACATGATTGGTGTGGTACCATATGACTACAAAAATTATCATGGAAAAAACCCATCTGATCCAACTTTGGATGACAATTCTCAAATACACTCAACTGTACCTACTAATGCACCATCAAACTATCTAATCTTAATTCCATAATTCATGGAGGAATCCCAAGATCATCTAAAACCCACACTAAATTATTTACCCAACACTTGGTTTATTTCTATGGTTGTATCACCAACCGAACACATTTCCTACCAATATCTCACAACAAGAATATTCACATCACTAATCTGGATCACCTTCAGATCACACCAAATCCACCCTTAGCCCAATACCAACACACAAGCTCTATCCAATGCCAAATCCAAATATCAATATTTTTATTCACCAAGGGACTATATAAAATTGGTTATATATAATCAATAGTATCCTTATTCCATAATTATCATCTAATTATAACTCTCACCATAGCCATGACCCTACCTACATGAGGGTCATACCTCCATGACACATAATCCATCCATTTATACATGTACTGATTTGACATGGCCATCCTGATCAAACCTAATATTCAATATCTCTGACCCCATTTATCATTCTATTATTATTGGTTTTGTTGGAATCCACTGAATTTCAAATAGTAACAAGGATATCACACTCTAACAACCTATGGAGAATCTCCCTCCATATGAATTCCCTTATACACTTTTCCTCAAGGAAAACATGAACTGGGTTTAACAACATTATTTTATAACAATCCATGTCAAGGATCCCTCTTAGGTTAACTATACCATGACGTACTAATGCATCAATAATTTCTACTCTCAGGATAGAGATAAATTCAACATTTCATTAAATCTCTTGAGAAATGATTCTAATAAGAACTTAATTAAATACATCAGTCCTTGACTAGAGTGTGACTATTCAACAATACATAGAAAATAGAAACCACACTTAACCATCATGTTATTTACCTCACATATCAATAATTTTTATATGAAAGTCATTCCAAAACTCATTATCATCACCCCAAGGAATATTGATATCTAAGAACCCTCTCATAGGTCCTCATACACTACCCATTGTGTTCACATCCAAAACCAATGGGTGTATCCTCCTATACAACCCATTCAGAAAATACAAATCATTTTCTCCTAAGTCACAAAAACTTCATTCAAAGATCATGCACTTAAAGCATGGACCTCACTCCTTATACATGTCAGTCACATCTATCAAGAACCTTGGTGCCATTTCCAATGTGCATAAGGGAACTCACTCATTCCATAGTAAATCATAGGATCACTATCCACTTCATGAAAATTTATATAATAAAAAACATTTACTAACACTGTATCCATTGTATATTCAACCATATAGGATTACTTACTCTTTCTCATCGGGAACCATGCATGGAGTCACCAGAGTTTGGAATTATATTGATTGTTATATTTGAAGAAAATAATTGATATGAAGGTAGAAATTTGAAATATAATACATCCATGAAGATCTATGTAATCTCTTGTGACTATATCATATACCACATGGCACCTCTCATGAACCAATATCATAACCCAAAGCATCTACAAAATCCTTCCATTTCAAAATGTACTCACAAACTTGAGCTAACCCACCTCTCCAGGTACCCTCACAGGCATCACTTGGTTCACCAATACCCTGATCTATATTCAAAGGGAACTTGGTTATAACACCTAGGCTATAAATAATGTATCACATAAACCAAAACTCGTATAAATATATCTACCACTATCTCATATATCACCTATAAATTCACATCACAACCCACCCCTTCTAGGGTTCTCACACACACAAACACACCGATATCAGGAACCAAATACTGATTCATAAACCTACTAGGAATCTAATCACAATGGAACCATATGATTTGGTTTTGGATTTATTGATAATATAATTATAATATCACCCAAGTTTATTTGTTTATACTACATTTTTGTGATGCTCGATGTGGTGATTGATGGTTAATATGTTGGATGAAATTATGAAGGAGATATATGGTGTATAATAATTAGATTTCTGGTGATGCTTGTAGGATCATTATGAATCCATAATGTTTTCTAGTTTTAGGAAGGAAGGGTTTTTAAAGAATCCTTGAATACATGGTTACTCTAAAAGTTTTATTTGATAGTGGTTAAAGAGTAATAAACATTAACTTGAGGAAGATTAAGATTATTTTGAAAAGTGTTAAACTGAGAGTTTTTATTTAAAAAATGGTCCAACATTTCTCAAGGATAGCACATGAGGTGGTGTAATAGTATAGGAAAGCTTTAGAACTAGTCAATAGTATCACATGAGAAGGGAAGAATGTGTTCGAGTTTGCATAAGGGATAGAATGAAGCACTAGAGTGGGCTAACTCGTGTTACCTTCCACCATGGGGTGGTGTCTAAATGATTTATTGATGAAGTGATGGGTCATCTGGGGTAGTGAAGTTTCCCCACATCAAGTTATCATTATATGTGGGTTACATAAAATAGGGGTACTGATGACTTATTCATTCACGAAAATAAATATTTATATGAAATCATAAAAACTCATCTTTAACCTACACCGATAGTGTTTTCATAGAGCAGTAGTCTACACCATATCTGTATACTCCAAGCTATAACAAGTCAAAGTATAACACACTACATGGGATTTGGATAAGTATTAAAATATATGAGGTTGTTTATAAGAATTGGTAAATGTTCAAAAATATCTGACCATTTAATAGTATTGGTCGTAGTCAAAGAAGGAATACATGCATAATGCAGGACACTTTCAATGGAATGTGAAAGATCTGGAGTCAAATATTCAGTGATGGGAAACTATGTGAATTCACATTCCATGGTTTCTAGGGAAATTCCCTATAAAAAATGGGAAAGCACAGTGTTGGTATGAACACGAGGACCTAGAACCGCACTCTTTGTTTCATTGATAAAAATATGTACTTACATAACATATTTGATATTAATTTAGGAAAACAAAGATAAATATATCTTTATTTTACATCATTTTTAAAAATTAATCATTATATCTTAAAAATTATTCAAAATACAATGAATAAAATCCTTATTGTCTTTGAGGATCAACTATATAAACTACATAGTTTACAATACTTGTGAATATTTCTCTATAAATGAACAACACTATTCTTCCTACTAGACATATAATAATACATACTCACATTCATAACGTGGTGAGTGGAAAAATTAAAATGATGTAATATTATAAGAATATGAGAAAACATGTGTATAGGATAAATACCTCATTAAAAAGAACATAGAACAATATTAGTTTCCCATATGTCAGGAGAGAAGGAAAATTAATCTAAAATAAAAAAACATATACAGTGGAACAAGAGTGTGATATAATACATATGAGACACATAGAATAATCATATTCATATAAAATTAAACGTGAAACTTCCTAAAACTTTTCATAACAAGGATGTTTATCACAAGAATAAGTATCGAGAAATAACACCTTCACGAGTCACTCAATCCAACCCATGCTTGAGAAAAAACACAATCATTTCAGAAAATACTTATATAATGAGATAAAAGTCCTCATACAATTAATTAGATGAAGATATATGACCCCACCCATTAGAAATACTAAAATATGTGTTCCACATGAAAATTTTCATTAATTATATCATAATGAACTCATAGAAAGATAATGAGTTTCATTTCATTTCAAAATGGTATTTCATAACATGATATCAAAGGTATATTGGTTGTTACCGAAGAATAAATCTTACAAAAGTATTATTTCATAAAGTAAGCATTAGGTTGATTCATAAAAAACGATCTCTATAGAAGTAAATAATTTATATATAATGAATAAAATTGTTTCAAAAATATAAAATAGTTTTTCGATAGGATTTTTAACATTTTTGTAAAACTTGAAGTTTAAGAGTAACATTCGAATATCATTTCAGAAAGGGTAAAGTGTTTATTTGAAATTTATTTACTTTCGCAATGAATCTTAAATAGTGTATCCTTGAAAATTACAAAAAAGGTTTCCTCAATGAGATGTGGACTGGAAGATAAAATATACATTCATGAAAGGAAAAATGTTCTCAATATTTAGAAAAAAACTTTATTGAAACCCACGTCCTAAAAGAGTGAAAATATTTCATTTGGAATGAGGTAAAGAGAAATTTTCAGATCAATATAAATTATAAATACCCAACATTAAAACATTACATAATCTTCAATTAAATGGATAATTCACATTGACGATCTTTTCAGGTTTAGAGTTTTATAGAATTAGGCCATAATTATTACATTACATCTCTAAATTTTCAAAGTAGATACTTCTACTTACTTTCCATTTTTTCATAAAATAAAAAATCTTAAAAAAATGTTCATGTCTAGTTCCATGTTTTAGACAACATTACTTTCCCTTGATCCCATACTTGACCCTATTAATCTTTATATCCTATGAAAAAAATTCAAAACATGGGATGAGCATAAAAAGTTCAGTAAGGGTTAAAAAATAATGAATTAAAACATTATTCCATCAATATATAAAATTCAATGAAACAATACTTTTCAATCATAACATACCTTATGAAATCATAATATTTATGAATAACACATAGAAATAATAAATCATAACGGTAACATATGGTATAAATAACATACATACATTGTAGCTTTCACAGCTAGATAGGGATTTAGGTTTGGAATACCCATCACAGTATATTCCCTAAACCTCTTATGAGAAACATTAATATTTACCTCTGTCACATTAACCAATTCATTAAAGAGATATCTTGGTCTCACCTGCCCTTGGTAAATCACAAAACAACCCATATATGTAAACAATGACCAGGAACCATAAAATATTCATAACACTTAAAACAATAATAAAGTAAAGATAAAATTTCCACATTGTAATCACAATATATCATTTCAAGATATTGACACAATCAATGATTTATCAAACCATTTTCAAAGCCATTTAAAACACTTAATATATAGATTTTTGAATCAAAGTGTCCCATAAAACTTTGAAGCTTTTAAAAGAAATTTTAATTTCAAAACATTCGTTTCCATATAAGTAAATCCTTAAAAACATTTTTAAAACATGTACATTAATGTGAAAGTTTTATAATGATAAATCTTTAAAACATTTAAAATGATATTTTAGTGAAAAAGTTCTTAACCAAATAAGAGATGATTGAATACAAATAATTTAGGAATAACATTAATCAAAGCATATAATATAATGAGAATAAAGATATTCATGATATAATATGTTAAAGGGAAGTATATACACCATCTAAAAGTGAATTGGTGTATAAAAACAAATAAGTTTCAATGGAATGTAAATTGAGACAAAGTCCCTTGCAAATATAAAATCCATAGATTAAGGAAAAATAAATGAAATGATTATGTGTTAAAAATAAGAATACACCCAATATAAGTGGATATTAAGTTTAAAACAATCCTAGGTCATTATCACTTATTCATATCATGACATAATCAAGAAGCTGAAGTTTAACCCAAATAATTGAAATTGGGTTAAGAAGATCTCTTACAGAAATATGGCAGCCTAACGACGTCACTTTAAAATTCAGAAAATGAGTTGATGAGAGAGGAAAGGGCCTCTCATCACATGGACATAAAATGTACATAAATAAGGATATATAATAACATATCCCAACATAATAAAATGGATATTTAAAAGACACAAAAAAGTCTTTAACTGAAAGAGTACGGTGAAAGGTTCCCTTACCGATTTGGTAACTTACGAATCATAAACCACATGAAAGAAGGATCATAAAATGAATATGTAAATTCCCATAAATTAATGTATATTAAACAAATAATACAATCATTTTCAGTATATACACCACAAAAAAAGAAATAGTGGCAAATATGGCATGAATCTCACAGGAATAAAAAGTGAGATGAAAACCCCTTACCTCATGTCTGACTTGACTCGTTAGTTTTTTAATCTCATGAATAATAAAAAAAAGCTAATTTCTACTTTCTTAAGAACCTTTTTCAATTTTATTATTCTTTTTATATCACCTATTACCATGTTATAATCATTATGTAGTCATTTAAGTTAATAATAATTGTTTTGTCGATATTTGGTACATGATTCAAAATGAACTTCTTATAATTAAATTTTTTTAGGTGGTAAAAATTCCATTATCTCCAGAGTGATATTAATGATTTAGATATCATATATATCATATATATACATTATATATATTTATTTATAATAGTACATTACATTTGAAGGTAATAAATTAAATGTATCATTCTTGGAGACGATAAGCCTTATGTACGAATGAACGCAAGTTTCATTTATATTTAGTATTTAATGGAATAAAAAATTAATGATACATAGTTGTATTACAATTATAGTATAATATAATACATAATTTCAGTAACTCCACCCTTTATACATTCCACGTATGGCATGAATGAGTCATATCACTTTGAGGGGGCGGTAGTCCGCACTTCCTCAAATAAAATTATCGTGTTTACCCATTATGGAAACCATACAGGTATGATATAAATAAAAAATAAATAAGTATAGAGACAATATAAATATAATATATATCACATATAAATGAAATTCCATCATAATGGTCACCATAAGAGGTGGTAGGAGAATATTGAAGAATCATCATTTCGTGAGGCAGTAGTTCTCCGTCCACAGGAACAATATGTTCTTTACCCATTAGATGAAGGTGTGTGTAAATTTAGTTCGAATCCTTCTCAAAAAAACAACCTAGTATATTGATTATACTATTTTTTATAAAATAAAAGAACAAAAAGTGTTTATGGGGTTGGAGAAGTAAAATAAAATAAAAGAACTTAAGAGAAGACGTTACCTTTAAATCGGGTGACTACCTTTGGTTTGATAAAAAATGCTTTTTTTGAAGTTCCTTCTAGCTAAGGTAAGGATTATAGGTGGAAGAGATGGATATTGAGAGATTATTTGTGCAGAGTTTGGACGATCTAAGGGTCCTAAGAGGTGTGAGTAATGGGTTGGATGTGTGGGCTTTTTATAAGGGGGAGGAGGGGCTCCTTAGGATTTTTTGAAAATATTATTTTATTATATACTGATTATCAGTTTCTAAAGGTCAGAAACATATTAAATTTGAATATAAGATGACTATTTTTCGAAATAAAATCATACAATAAGAATTGGACAAGTTTTGGATATTGTTTTAATCTTTATATTCTTATTTATTTAAATCATTCATTAGTGAGGTAAACACTTTATCATTATTGTGTCTTAAATAATTTTATTTATTTGATGTCTAAAAATTATAAATAAAATAACAAGATATAGGAAATATTTTTAGCTTTATAGTGAATATTTGGAGTCAAATATATCTGTTATACAACCCACGTTAATTTTTTTTAGAAAAATAATAAATGTTTATGATATTTTTATTTTTACTTTAAATAAAAATATATTAATGTCATTATCTTACCCAAATGGATTTAAAAGGACAAATATCTCACCCAAGGATTGTATTGGTCATCGGTGACTCATGAAATAATGTTAGTACAAGTGTTAAGGTAATTTTACATTATTATAATATTATTTTTACCTTGAATTACCCTATTTACCTTTAACATCGGTAAATAAATGTCAAAAGATACTATTCACCAAAAATTAGTTTCATCTTATTAAACCACATGTTACTTACTAATAACAACCATGTATGTCAGATTTTCAAAATTCAATTCACATAAGCGGTACAATTTCATTTAAATGAAGAACTTAGTTTTTTTAACTGCTACTCAGTGTTTTCACAATTCATCAAAAATTGATGTTTTTCAGAAAAATATAAAAATTAAGCCTAATATATATTTGTTATTCCGAATTCAAAAATGATATCTATTTTACCAAATTAAAAACATAGACATTTCATTAATTAATTTTAAATTAATTCCCATTGTGAAAACAAAAAGCGTGTTTTTAGGAAATAATAACTATCAAAATATTGACACTTGTTTATGTCCAATTTCAAAGTGAAATTACTTTCAATGAAAAAAATTGGATTACATGGTAAAAATATAGTATAATTAAAAATTAAAACCAATTTAAAAGATAATCTAACCATATAAATAAAGTAGATTAAAATCCATTTTTGAATTAAAATATAGTATTTTTTCATTATTCATTAAAAAATGAATTTTATCAGAAAAATACGAAAAATATACGCAAAGTAAATTTTGATGTCCCAATTCTAATGAAGAATATTATTTTGTAAAATAGAACTTATAAATGTGACAAAAAATATATTTAAAAAGGGTTTTCCATCTAAAGGCAATAAATCTACCTTTTAAAAAATATTTGCATATTTATGCATAAAATTGGATTCATTCACATTTTAAGCCTCTAACTTTTATTGGATAAATGTAAAAACATTTAAAAAACATGTATACTCATATTTTAGTTAGTTATATTCATTTCTTCTAATAAAATGACTATACATTAATTATAATTTAAATTAATAATATAATATTTTTTTTAGTATAACTCAACGTTGTGTGCATCATAGGATTTCAAAGAAACCCATTGTTGTGTTTCGGGTATACTAACAAACATAGAATCCCCTTTAAAGTAAAATTAATATTTAATTAAAAAATATTAATAAATATGAAAATGTAATATTCTTTATTTAAATTGGATGTTACATCCTTCCCACCTTTTTGTAATTTCGTCCTCAGAATTTTAAAATTTGGCTCGGAAACTTCATTAAAATTCTTACATCAGAAAAAGAGTTAATAAAACTATCACTTTAAATGAAAGAAACATAAGTAAAAAGGTCACCAGAGATAACCCAATCTAGGATTCCATGAAAAAATGGATATGGAGAAGAAACTAAATGTCAATTTCTGAGAGAGAGTGATAGAAAACATAATCAAGAGAATGTTAACCACCAGAAAACCACAAACTTGTGAATGGTTAACCAACCTTTGGTTTCCCAGTAAGAAAAGTAAATGGGCAACATTTTTGTTTGAAATTTCATTTAATAATTTTGGAGAATTTATTTATGAAATTGACTAAGTTCATAAGGAAATATACTTACTTTTCAAGTAGAGTTTCATCCTTTAATAAGTGTCTACCAAAAACTCATCTTTTATCCAAATGATGAGTATCAAAGATGACTTTGTCACACCTGAAGTTCTACAATCAACTTCTATAGAATCAAATAATCCAAAAAATATGAACTATATATTTCCATTGTCTTTATAAATTAACCAAAAACAATAATAGTTAATACATGATCAAATAATCCCCAAACAAGGATAATACTTTATAAAAAGAAATACTACTCTTAATCCCCAAAATTCGACAAACAATACCCAAAGTTCGGTAAAAACCATTCAATAAAAAAATATCCTTAAAATTCTTCAAAGTAACCCAAACTAAGATTATACCCCAAAAATCAGAAGGAATTAATCACATTATCTTCCAGTGTAAATATTAATATTTATCTCCAACAAATATCAACTACTCTTAAAGTCTCATACAACAGTGTAATTAACCAAATCACATATTCTCTATGTTAGGATACTCATTTCCCTAAATAACCCAAATTTCCATATGTCCATAATAAAAACATAGATTCTTCCAAAATAAAATTACACCATTACTCCTCAATTGAAATCCCAAATTATTCTATTTTCCTTAGGCATATAGTTTTTCAAAAAGGGAAAATGTCCTCCAAAATAACATTTATCACTTAATCCACGAATCATTTTCATATATTAAGGATATCCATGTCATAAAACATAAGATCCCAAATAAATTTATTTTTGATCAATAAAATCATTTAACTAAGAAAAATAATTCATACTAACTAGGGACTTCAAGTAGTCCAGTGGTAGGAGATAAATCCCAATCTCACTTTGGTTGTGGGTTTGATTCCTATAGCTTTGTCCGATGTGACGGGTTGTCACATGGTATTCATGCTATCCTTTTTAAAAAACTATACAATTTTATAACATTCCCAAAAATGATATAAACTCCTCAAAAATAACCATAACATGATTTAACCTCAATGGTTGTCTTAGGCCTCTCATTTTCATCCTAAATCATAATGACCTCAATATCGTAATTCATGAAGTCTTATATATGTTGACAATTTCTTTACCTCTATAAAATAACAATATTCCCAAAGAAGGAACATCTTACCTTGATCATGGTGTCCACCTATTTTCATCGTCATCTTGTTCACATAGATAGATGGTCCATGCATTGAAAAAATGATTTATAGATCCTTCAAAATCATCTTCTTCCTTTATCCAAATACACCTTATACAACATGGGTAATGTGGGTGTTCACAGAAAAATAGTTTCGGAAAATAATCACGTATAACATATAATTTCAAAAAATCTGATAAAACATTCTTTTTATAAAACAGTCGGACCAAGTTTGAGTTTAATCATTTAATTAATAATTCTTTTAAAATACCAAATGTATGTGCTGAAAGAAAATAATTTAAAAGAAAATATAAATAGGTTGCGCAAGGGTCTCCTTCTTCAGCACCTTTTTCAAAATCATAACATGCTTCAAATTTTTTTGATAAGGTAAAATAACTGAAAATGCCTTGATAATATTTACCTTTCTTGAAAATATGAAATTATTGAGAAAATATGATTTTATTAAATACAACCCATGATCCATGATGGTATCGTGGTATAGTGTAGGTGTTTTATATCTCAAACAATTTTTTGCAGGTGAGTTATTTGTTAGAAAATGTTTCAGAGTCATCTTGACATGACATTGCAATAATTATTGCAAGAAATTCATCAGGGAGAGATATGAATGTCATTTGAGATCCTCATCCTTCCATTTTTTTAAAACATTACTTGATCTGAAAATGGTAAAAATAAGGATTTAACTTAATGAATAGACATAGAGACTAATAATGTGTCTAACAACAACTCTTAATCCCTAAAGTTGTCTAAACTGACCTATGATACCAACTATAAGGACCCAGCCTTAAATCATTACATAATCTTGGATTAAATGGATAATTTACATTGAGGATCATTTCAGGTTTAGAGTTTTAGATAATTAGTCCATAACTATTACATTACATCTTAAAAATTACAAAGTAGACACTTCTACTCAGTTTCCATTTTTTTATAATATAAAAACTCTTAAAAAATAGTCATGTCTATTTCTATGTTTTAGACAACATAAATTTTCCTTGATCCCATCCTTGACTCTATTCATATTTATGTCCTGTGAAAAACAATTCAAAACTTGGGATGAGCATAAAAATCTCAGTAAGGGTTTTAATATAAGGAATGAAAACATTATCCCATCAATAAATACAAATCCATAAAACCATACTTTTCAATCATAAAATACCTTATGGAATCTTAATATTTAAGAATAACACACAGAAATAATAAATCATAAAGGTAACATATGGAATAAATAAAATACATATATTTTATATTTTATAGCTATGTAGGGAGTTACTTTTGGAATACCCATCATAGTATATTCCCTAAATCTCTTAGGAGAAACAGTAACGTTTACCTCCATCATGTTACCCAATGCATTGGAGAGCTATCTCGGGCTCACCCGCCCTAGGTTTATCATGGAACCACCCATATATGTAAACAGTTCCCAAGAAACATAACATATTCATAACACATATAAAGTAAATATAACATTCCCACATTGTAATCACAATATATCATTTCAAGATATTGGCATAATCAATGCTTTATCAAACCATTTTCAAAACCATTTGAAACACTTAATAAAGAGATTTTTGAATCAAAGTGTCCCATACCACTTTGAAGCTTTTAAAGGAAATATTATTTTCAAAACATTCATGTAAATATAAATAAATCCTTCAAACCATGTTTAAAACAAGGACATTAATGTGAAAGTTTTGTAAGAATAAATCTTTAAAACATTTAAAACGATATTTTAGTTAAAATTTTCTTAACCAAATGAGAGACGCTTGAATAGAAATAATTGAGGAATAACATTAAATAAAGAATATAATATCATGAGAATAAATAGATTCATGATATAATATGTTAAATGGATGTATATACACCATATAAAAGTTAATTAGTGTATAACAACAAATAAGTTTCAATGGAATGTAAATTGATACAAATTCCCTTGAAAAGATCATATCCTTTGATTAAAGAAAAATCAACGACAAGATTATGTGGGAAAAATAAGAATAAACCCAATATAAGTGGGTATTAAGTGTAAAAAAAAATAGTTAATTCACACTTATTCATATCATGACATAATCATGAAGTAAAAGTTTTACCCAAAGAATTGAAATTGGGTTAAGAAGTTGTCTTACAGAAATTTGACAACCTAACGACGTCACTTTAAAATTCAGAAAATGAGTTTACGAGAGAAGAAAGGGTATTTTATCACATGGACATAAAATTTACAACAATAAGTATATATACGAACAAATCCCAAAATAATAAAATGTAAATTTAAAATACATAAAATAAATCTTTAACTAAAAGAGTACGGTGAAAGCTTCCCTTACTGATTTGGTAACTTACAAATCATAAACCACATGAAAGAAGGATCATAAAATGAAGATTTAAATGAAAATAAATTAAATTATATTAAACAAAGAATACAATCATGGGCAGTAAATACACTACACAATAGGAAATCGTGGAAAATATAGCATGAATCTCACGGGAATAAAAAGTGAGATGAAAACAACTTACCTCATGTCCGACTTGACTCGTTCATTATTTAATCTCCTGAATAATAAACTAAAGTTAATTTATACTTTATTGAGAACCTTTTTAAAGTTTATTATTCCTTTTATATCACTTATCACCATGTTATAAACATTATGTAATCATTTAAGTTAATAACGTTCGTTTTGTCGATATTTGGTACTTGAGTCAAAATGAACTTATTATAATTACAAGTTGTTCATGTGGTCAAAAGTAAATTATCTACAGAATGATATTAATGATTTATATATCATATATATCATATATATATCCAGTATATATATGTATTTATTATAGTACATAACATTTTTAGGTTAGAAATGAAATGTATCGTTCATGGAGACGGTAAGCCGTATGTACGCCTGAACGCTACTTTCATTTATATTTCATATTTAATGGAAGAAAACTAAATGATAAATATGTGTATTATAATTACAGTATATTATCATACATAATTTCAATAAATCCATCCTTTATATGTTCCACCCATGGCATGAACTAGTCTTATCACTTTGAGGGGGCGGTAGTCCGCACTTAATCAAATGAAATTATATCGTTTAACCATTATTGAAACCATAAAGGATTGATATAAATGAAAAATATAGAAGTATAGAGACAATATAAATATAATATATATCACATATGAATACAGTTCCACCATAATGGACACCATAAGAGGTTCTAGGAGAAGATTGAACAATCATCGTTTCGTGAAGCAATAGTTCGTTTTCCACAGAAACAATATGTTCTTTAACCATTAGATAGAGGTGTGTGTAAGTTTAGTTAGAATACTTCTCATTATTAAAAAAATAGTATATTTAGTATACTATTATTTTTAAAATAAATAAATAAAATATTTTATGGGGTTGAAGAATTAAAATAAAAGAAAAGAAATTAAGAGAAGACGTTACCTTTAAATCGGGTAACGACCTTTGGTTTGAACCAAAAGGATTTCTTGAAGTGCCTTATGCCTAAGGTAAGGCTTATAGGTGGAAGAGAGGGATATTGAGAGCTTATTTGGGCAGAGTTTGGATGAGACAAGGGGATTGAGAGGTGTGAGTAATGGGTTTGATGTGAGGGCTTTTTATAAGGGGGAGGAGGGGCTCTTTAGGAATGTTTGAAAATATTATTTTATTATTTAATGATTTTCAGTTTCTAAAAATCCAAAACTTATTAATGTCAAATATAATATGACTATTGTTCTAAATAATATCATACAGTAAAAATTTGATAGGTTTTGGATATTTTTTTAATATTTATAATCTAATTTATTTAAATCATTCATTAATGAGGAAAATACTACATCATTATTGTGTCATAAATAATTTTATTTATTTGATGTGTAAAAATTATAAATAAAATACCCTGATGTAGAAAATATTTTCATATTTCTAGTGAATATTTATATTCAAATATATCAATTATATAATCCCACATTAAAATTGTTTTATCAAAACAATACATGTTTATGATATTTTTATTTTTATTTTAAATAAAAATTTATTAATGCCATTATCTTACCCAAATGGATTCCAATGGCCAAAAATATCACCCAAGGATTTTATTGATCGGCCATGACTCATCCAATAAGTTTAGGACATGTGTTATGGTAATTTTATGTTATTATAATATTATTTTTTCCTTAAATTACCCTATTACCTTTAACCGTGGTAAATAAAAGTCAAAAGTTACTGTTCACCAAGAATTATTTTCATCTTATTGAACCAAATTATACTTACTAATAACAACCATTTATTTCATATTTTCAAAATTCAATTCACATAAGTGGTAAAATTTAATTTAAACAAAGAATTCAGTTTTTAACTACAACTGAGTGTTTTCACTATTTTTGAAAAATTGATGTTTTTTAGAAAAATACCAAAAAATCAGCCTAAGATATATTTGATATTACGAATTAAAAAATTATGTATATTTTACCAAATTAAAAACATAAAAGTTGGTTTAATTAATTTAAAATTAATTCCCATTGTCAAAAAAAATCATGTTTTTAAGAAATAATAACTATCAAAAGATTGACAGTTGATTATGTCCAATTTCAAAGTGAAAATAATTCCAATGACCAATATTGGATTAAATGGTAAAAATATAATCTAATTACAATTTAAAAAAAAATTAAAAAGATAATCTAACCATATAAATTAATTATATTAAAAGGGAGTTTTGAATTAAAGTAAATTATTTTTCAGTATTCATTAAAAATTGAATTTTATCAGAAAAATACCAAAAATTTACCCAAAGTAAATTTTGATGTCCTGATTCTAAAAAAGAATATTATTTTTTCAAATAGAAATTATAAAACTGACTATATTTAAAAAGTTTCACCATCAAAAGGTGGAAAATCTACCTTTTAAAGAATATTAGAGTATTTATGCTTAAAATTGGATTCATTCACATTTTAAGCCTCTAAATTTTATTGGATAAATGTAAAAACATTTAACAAACATGTATAATCAAATTGTAGTTAGTTCTGTTAATTCCCACCAATAAAATGACTATTCATTAACTACCATTTAAAATAATAATATTATATTATCATTTTTCAGTATAACTCAACGTTGTGTGCAACATAAGATTTCAAAGAAACCTGTTGTTGGGTATCAGGTACGCCATCAAACATAGAATCCCCTTTAAATTAAAATTAATAATTAATTCAAAAATATAAATAAATATGAAAATTTCATATTCTTTATTTACATGTGATGTTACTAAAATAGAATATATTTTTTATTTCAATGTATTGATGGATAAAAATTGGTTGGAATAGTTAATATGTACACATAAGAAAAGGTACTTATTTAGAGTGGATAGGAATTATTCTTTACACCATAATCTTTTATAAGGAAAAGAATCCAAAAAAGAATATGTATTTGAATTTAAAATTTAATTATATAAAAAATAATTAGTAAAATAAATAAAATATTATCATAGGAAAGAAGTAAACAACCTTGAAATACCATTTTCAAGGAGGAATAATTATGAATCTAGAAATCATTTGAGTAATCAGATCCCACTACAACTTCGTTATTAATCAAATAAAAAACCTATGAAAGGTAGAACATGAGATGAATTTTTAAAAGACTTTAATTTGAGAATAATTATATATAAATACTTACATGGGTAGTAAATACACTACAAAAAGAAATTAAGTGATGAATATAAAGTGTATCAAATTGATGAAAAATTAAGATGCGGAAACCCTGAAAAATATGATAACAAATATATCAAAACAATTGGAAGTAGGGATTCAAAAAAATAATTTTAAATATGAGTAAATGAACATTAATAACTATGAATATAATCCAATGGGGAATTTAGTACACCATATATAACAAAAATAGGGGGATAACATAGAAATATGTCTCAACTAATGGAAATTAAGATGTAAAATCTTTCAAAAATCTCAATTTTGAAGTAAGAATAAGTTTAAATAGATTTTATTATGGAATAATGAAAATTACTAAAAAAATAAGGAGGTTTATGAATCATATTACAATAATAGGTAATAATATTATATACTTACAAAAATTAATTTCAAGAAGAATAATTTTAACTCAATGAATGAATATTGAGTTTAGAAACACCCTTACCTTCACTCTAGACTTCTATGAAAGTTATTTAATATCTTATATCATAAACATCAAAACATTAACAAACTATTTCAGAAACTTATTAAATTTTTTTCAAATTTATACTCATTAATTATAATAATTCATTACAAATTCATTAGATAGATAATGGTTATTTTCATCATCTGATGTTATTAATTTCTTTTATTGGGAATATATTTGATAATGGAAATGTTAAAACCCATTAATTAATACCAATTTAATCATTACCCATTAAAAAAAATATATCTAAATAAATAATTTTAAATTATTTATTCACCCCTATGTCCATTTTATTGAAATTATTGGCATAGTTTATGAGAACAAAATCCATGTTGTGCCTATTTTGGGTGATTTTCCCATACCAATAGATTATATTATAATGATCATTAAAATTTATGTTATAATTTTTGAACCATATAAATGAAATATAATACTATTTAATATAATATATATTATTTATATAATTTTTTTAATATTGTTCATGTAGGGTGGTGATGAAAAATAGAACATGTCATTCCGTGGAGGTAGTACTCCGCACGTATAGACGGATGTTGATTTCATTTTTCATAGAATTAATTGATTGTATAAATTAACATAAATTTTAATAATATTAATAATTTTATATATATCATTTTTATACATTAAATACACCCTATTAACCATCTGTGGAAGGTGGTTATCAAAAATGGAACATGTCTCTTCGTAGAGGTGGTAGTCTGCATGTACGCATGAACAACATGCTCATTTTTCTAAAGGGAAACATAGATAATTATTTTTGAATAAGTATAATAATATTTCAGTAGTACCAATAATGTAGATTTTATTATTTTATAATGGCATAATATTTTTTAGGTATAATAATATGAATTAAAGATATATAATTGCGAATAAGCAATTTTAGAATTATAACCTTACTCTTTGTAATAAATAATTTGCGAAAAATACTTTGGAAAATGAATTAAGTCCTTGAGAGGTCTTCCTTTGAGAATAAAATAAACACTATGGTATTACTATGAGTATTTGAGTGGTATTTTGTTATAGTTTTTTCAAACTAAGGGGCCTATGGTGTAAGGATAAGTGGTGTTGTGTAGTGATCTTTTTATAAGTGAGAGTAGTGATATTTTCTAATAAGAGGGGAAATAATCCTGGAATTTTTATCCATAATTAGAAAATAAATAATAAAGAGTAAGGGATAAGTTAAGGTCTATTTGAGTCTCATAAAAACAATTTGAAATATTTTTTCAAAATTTTGACAACTTTTATCCTTAAACCAACTTTTACCATAATTTACTTTTACTATAGTAACTCATTTTAACTAATTGTTTTGTTAAAAAATTAAATTTATATTTTAATATAATGTGTATATTTTTATTATAAATATATAAACTATTTTATAATGATAAATTTTATTAATTTAAAGAAATTTACAAAATAATAAATGAATTACACATTAAAAGCAGATTTACAGAATAGTATAACTAAAGTTATAAAATTGAAGATATAAGTTTATAAATTAAACTTAATGTTTTTAAGTGTAAAATTTCACTTCTAAAATATTTATTCAGAAATTAAAAAGGATTCATAAAATTTTATGTAATACTTATATCTTAATAGTGTCATAATAGCAATAATATTTGAAAAAAAACAGTATTTTGCACTATTCACCAAGAAATTAACCATTTTAGTAAAATATAATAATTTAATCATAATATATAATTTTTTTGTTATATAATATAGTGAAATATATTTTTATCAAAGTAATTATCTAAATATTATAAATTTAACTTTTATATTAAAACATAATTTATATTTCAAAGAAACCTTTTTTACAGAAAAGTGATCTTTAAAACTCATTAACCCTTATTTATATTATTTTATATTTATAAGTAATTTGAAATTTGTGATTATATTGTTTTTCTAAAATTTTAAAATTTAAAATAGTCCTTTACAAGTGATAATTTGGTTTCCTAAGAAAAAATACATGATATATTGATAAATAAATTTCTTCAAAAATAACTCTAAAATGATTTTATTCAAAATTATTTAATCTTTAATAATTATTTATTATGAATTAATTAAATTATATCAATATATATATTCTAAATAAGACCTTTAGTATTTTTTTAATTAAAATTGTAAATATATATAATAATTGTAATATAGAATCTGTTATACTAATAATTAACTGTTTATATCATTCCAAATTATACTTATATAATCTAAAAATATCTCTACATAAGACCTACATATAATGTAATATCTCTTATCAGAAATGGGTGTTGTATTAAATAATATTAATCTCATGGAAATCTTAATGATATTTAACTTATCTCACAACCAATTTTGATCATATCATAACTTATAGAGTTCAGATCGAGACTGATCTAGGAAAAAACAGTGTTTTCACCTCCTTTTCAATATCAAAGTAGTGACCATAATAAGAAAGACCCATACTTCTCAATGACATAACTTATCCTTTCAATATATTTTTCTTATTTTGGCCACTTTTACTTATAACAACTAATTTAATTACTATATTATAACAGCCAGATTAATTTTTTTTTTAAATTCTAACAATTTAATTTTATTTTTGTGCTGCATATGAAGTAATTTGGTCATTATAATATTTATTTAAATGGAAATTAATAATAAAATATCATGGAAATACATTACCCCCTTAAATAAATTTCATCCTCTCAGTTTTAATTATCACATATTAAAAGAACATATAAGAATATCTAAAAGATAGAAATTTCTTGAGACGTGATTTATAATAAGATACACACTATCCTTTGTATGAATATGGATCCACTTATCCCACATATTCATTACCAAAAATTCCTGGGGACATACTATTCAAGACATTATTTTATGATCCAGTTTCCATCCAAATAATGAAGAAATTAATTATGGTAATATCTAATAAAATCAAAGTAAATGATCATTTTCGAATGAAAATCCAATATTAAGATGTATTCTCCCTTAACACTATAATTTAAAAATAATATAACTTCTATTCAACTATAATATAATTGAATCAACTTTATGTTTAACATCAGTTTTCTATGGTCATATTCCTATTATGATTTCTAAACTTTCCAGATATATATAAAATCATAAAATTCATTTTAAATCCTTTATAATGGTTCATAAAGAGAATATGAATTGCCAAAGAACATCCCCCAAGAGTGTTAAAGTAGGTGTGTAGTTAGGAATAGTTTTTTCTACTAGGTTAAGATCAAGTTAACAGAAAACAAGTTTTTTCCAGGTTATTACCCCAATGTGGTTCTATGCTAGAGCCTATATCCACTTGTTCGTATCCTGATAGAGATTTCATGGATAAGAAACCAACAAATCTATACATTACCAAAAATTAATCATTTTATCATACACATATACTTACTCATAGGGGTTTTAAAAATATTATAAAGTCAAAATCACTATAAATGACTAATATAATGTTGAAAAATAATGATACCTTTCATTGATTCCATTTCAGGTTCCACAGACCTAAACTCCAGGGTTTGGTTATAAATTTATTATACAGACTAGCTTTGATACCAACATAGGAAACCCAAGATGAACATAACTTTATTTTACTTAATTTCCATAAAAAACATTTCATTTCATAAATAATTTCAAAATTGTAAGGATAGAAAGATTAGTATCCTTGAGGAACAACTATATAAGCAACCTATTTTATCATTATTTTTAACATTTCTCTATAATCTAACCACACTAGATTTATTTCTAGAATTATCATTTTTTACTCATCTTTATAACATGGGTAATCGAAATATAAGAATGAGGAGCGATAAAAATATTAGTAATTTAAAAAAATAACCAATAATTCATCAATTGATAGATCATTAACATATCAGTAAACATGTGCAGTGGAGAAATATCTTATTAAAAATTAGATGGAATAATAAGAGTTTTCCATAAGTCATGACATAAGGATATGTTATCTCAAATGAACATATATGTATTATGGTATAAGTTTGTGAGATAACATATATAATCCATGGAGGACAATCCGAGGCATATGAAAATAAATGTGGAACTTCATGGAAACATTACATAATAAGGTACAATGGAACAAACATAAGCACATGGAAATTCCACCTTCGCAAGTCACTCAATCGCACCCTTGCATGAAAAAACAATTAATCCTGCCTATGAATACATATATCGATAGAAATAAATCCTAAAAAATACATTATAGTTTTATATAGGTCCCTGCCCATCAATCATCCATATATATATATGTGTGACACTCTAAATTACTCATTTTTCATATCATAATGAACCTACAAAAAGAAAATAGGTTTCATATAATTTTCAAAATGTATCGTATAATATGATATCAAAGCTAAATTAGTTTATAACAAAAAATATATAAAAATTAGTATTTTATAAATTAATTTAGAGGGTGATTCATGAAATAAAATTTCCTAGGAAATAAATCCTTTATAGATAATGAAGACTATGGAAGTGAAACTATAAAATTTTTTTAAATGCAATTTTAACATTATTTCAAAAGATAACGTTTACAGATCAATTTCAAAAAGTAATTTTTTGAAAAGGTGAAGGGAATTTTTTTGAAAAAATGCTTGTTTTGAAAATAAAATTCAATATGGGAGCTATGGAAATAAAATAATATTTTTTGAAATAAATTTAGTGAATGTTATAAAATATAAAAATCAAAATTAAAAAGCATCTAAATATTATTAAAAAACATTTATTAAAATTGGCATCACAAAAGGGTGATAAATATTTCATTTTGATAGAGGTAAATAATAATTTTAAAATAAAAAAAATTATATATAATTGGATTTAAAATTAATAATGGGGAACAATTTTAGTAATAGTGAATATAGAAATTTAATAAAAAGTTCTTTTTTAGGGAGGATGAAAATTATTCTTAATGTCATGAAATGTTACGATGAAAAGAATGAAAAAAACAAGAATTATTTTATTTGAAAACTTAATTGAAACAAAATAAAGAGTAAACAAAATATAGAATCATTATATGATAGAAGAAAATAATATTTTTGAACTATTTTTAAATTGGAATAATTATGACTCAAGAAAACAATTATGTCATGAAAAAACCTTATCATTTTTTTATCTTTCAAATTGAAACCACATGGAAGTTAGAAAATGAGATAGAATTTTAAATCCCTTTAGTTGAATTATAAATATATTAGAATGATACCATGGGATGTATATACACCATAAAAGGAAAATATGTGGTGAATATAGAGAGACTTTCCGATAAGTGAAATTGAAGTGAGGAAAGCATTTTAAATCTAGTAACATTTGAAAAAAAGGTTTGGAATGAGGTATTAAGGAAAAGTTATTTAAATACCATGATATAAACATTAATAATTATGAATATAATCCAATGTGTCAGTAAGTACACCATATAAAATAATAATAGGTGTATAACCTAAAATAATGTCTCAATTTATGGAAATTGAGATGGAAACTCATAAAAAAAATCATATTTATGAATTAAGAATTATTTTAAAGGAATTTTATAAAAGATAAATGTAATATCTTTGAAAAAATAGGGAATAAATCATAATAATATCATTAGGAAGAATATACCCAAAATAAAATAACAAATTTCAAGAAGAAGAATTGTAACTCAACTAAGTGATATTGAGTTTTGGAAAACCCTTACCTTAACTCTAGAGTTCTATAAAAGTTATTTAATATTCTATATTATAAACATAACCATCTTATTAACTTATTTTAGAAACATAAAAAAATATATTACTATTCCTATCATCATTGAAAATTTGAATAATTTAATTATTTTGGAACCTACTAACAAATAGTAAATAAGAATGTCTGATTATCATATCTAAATAGAAGGCCCAAAGATATGTACAAGAAAAACACAAAAAGAAAAGATATAGTGGATAAAATGAATATGATGGTGATAGATAAATAAGATATATAATATAGAGAATTATAGTAGGTGAACATATGGGGATTCAGACTACCATGAACTGATTAAAAGGGATTTTATTTTCTTGATATCAATTAACAAAATTGTGCCAATGACAGAAATTAATGTGTGTAGAAACACATAAATTTAATTCAAGTAGTCTAAAAACTATAAAGAAAAATTTTAAATATGATCAATAAATAAAATTCAGAAAGGAATATGTCTGACAAAGGAAAATAGAGGCATCCTCCTTTTAAATATTTTGGTACTTCAGATGATGTTTAAGGGTGATGGATTCACTATCATCTCCTGTTAGTATTTAGAACAACATAAAAATAATTCTCAACATGAATGAAAAATATGTTCACTATATAAAAAATGCACTAGCATAATTATTGAAAATAAATCAATAAATATAAATTTATCAAATCATTTCAATCCAAAATCCCTAAAAATCATTATGTTCGTATGTTTAAAGTAACATAAACAAAAATACAATAAATTAGTTAAACATTGACATAGGAAAACTAGTAGATTTTTAATAGAAAGATATATTGTATATTAAGAATGTATTCTTCATCAACCTCCAACCCCTATGATTGAGTCGAGAGTGTTCCCGCTTCTACTCACTTGTTGCATAATTTTCTCCCTCTAATATGCTCTTGTCTCTATCCCCCAATTGTGTTATATATCTTCAATTTTTTTAAATACAAGGAACTTATTTTTATGTTTTATTAAGGTCAAAACATCAAAATACCATTATATTTGGTTACCATATAACAGAATAATTCATTTCAAGATTTTTTGTAACTTCCCATGTGACTTTAACAAAGCTCTGCAATCAGATTTTCCACTTACAAAGTCTCACGATTTCTCCAGCTAATATATAAATTGAATTATCATAAATTACAATTATAATATTTAGAGAATTTTATTTCCATTATATTAATTTCCATATTCCACTAATTGAATCCCCAAAAACCATCCTTATCTTATGAATAGTTCAAAAAATTTAACTCAGTACTCAAAAAATTACACTATTGGATTCATTAGAAAATAATGGAAGGCTTCAAGAAAAAACTCATCTCTTCACAAAAAAGAGAAAATATTGATACTCAAATTTAGAGTGAACTACCAATAGCTTATATCCCACTATCAATAAGAAAACAGTGTCCATGGTATTGTTATGACTAGATCATGATCAAGGATTCAAGGTTGGAGAAAAAACATGATAATATCATAGGAAAATTATCAAATACCTTGTATGTAAAAATCATATTCCTTGAAGAAAAACCATTTAGATGTGCTAAAGACAATCTTACCAAGAAAAAAATACAATAAATGAAAATACTTAACTGATTTTCTCAAACATTAATTTACTCAACCCCCAGATTCATCATCAATAATAAACACATACTAGAGATAAAATACTTTAGCAAACATAAATCAAAACCCCATATCCTCATCAGAGTAGGTTGGTTTGGAATCCATACCACGACTCATCAATCCAACCTACTGGTTCATCGATATCGGATTAACAGAAGATGAACGTCCAAATCTAACTATGATCCAAGAACCTAAATCACCATGGATGAAAATTTAATGAAACCATATTTATCGATTGAAATCAATGCTGGGGAAAATAACCTTTATTTCATATTATGGTTGCCTAAGGATGAAAATGGTGAAAATAAAACTATTTATGGGTCCCTTAGGTATCCTCCATAACCCAAACTCATCTCAAAATTTTATCAGCTCATCAAATGAAAACCATATTTCATCCTTACCTAGATCGCCATGATCAATCGAATATGAAGGTTTAATCGAGATATCAAAACTGGTTTTTTGTATTTTCATCAACACCTCATCATCTTCATCAACCATCATGGGATTTGGTTCTTGGTTCTTTAGGTTTAGACCTCCTATAACCTAATGAGGTTTCTTAGATCCATTCATATTCCTCGAATTTCACTAGTCTTATCATTTTTTGATGGTATTTCATCCTAGATTTCCATAACTAGCTTGAATCATGTCCAATCTATTATCACCAGATAATACCAATGTCAAACATAGTTGGCGAAATAGCATCCCTAGTTTCAACTGGCTCGACGATAGAAATAATGAACTATTTTCCCCATGTTGTCACCCTCAACGAGTTCTTCAATTTCGATTCAGCCTGGTGTTATCTGTTTTACTTGAAGGAAATCCAGTTTTTTCCTCTTATAGAAGCTTCGATGAATGGAAGAACTTGGGATAATGTTCAACATTGGTATTCCAAAATCAATTCTCCATTTTGATTTATTTTCAAGTGAAATATTAATATGTAGGACAAATTATTTTACACATCAAATCTATTATGTAGACACAAAAAAATATCTTATGAGGAAAAATGGTGAAATAAGCCCATTATCTTAGTTTCTACAAAATTATATTACAGTTGTGAGTGTTCATGTTATGGGGAAGGAAGTAAAAGAAAATATATTTTAATACAGCTTGAGCGAATTATGTAGAGTGAATTTCTATTACACAACTATCAATATTTTTGTACGGTGTGACACACTAATTGGTCTTCATAATAGAATAAAATTAAAACAAAAAAATAAAGGAATAAATAAATTAACAAAACATTAAAATAAATTAATACTAAATAAATTATTAAAACAATAAAACATTAATAAATTAAAAAACAATCATCTTAAAATACTAATCTGGATAATTAATTTACTATAAAAAAAATAAAAATTAATAAATAAATGATTTTATAATAAGTGTTACAAATTACTAAGTCATTATTTAAAAAAAATAATTAGAACTTAATTAACGATCAATCAGTTAACTTGTTAATACTAAAAAACAATGGGAATAAAAATTAATACACACAAAACATATTGAATAAACCTCAAAATAATAATTAAATAATACAATCAAAGAAAAACGATTAATATTATTTTTAATAAATAATTGAAATAATAAATTATAAAAAGATCTAATAATAAAATAATTATTTAAATTAATAAATTATTTATTTTACTACATAAATATTAAAATAACCAAAAATAAAAAATTATAAAAAATAGTGTTGAATTAAGCATTATAAGCCTATCTTGATAAGAAATGATATGTGAAAAAAATTAACAATTTTGGTCACATAAAATTCATTCACACTTAAGAAATTTATTTTCATCTGGAAATATTTATTCACATTAAATGGTATGAAATAAAACTCAAAATGGAAAAGTTGGAAATTCATAATGAATTTATTTCCATAGTGATTTTCCGTCATGAATTTTTTAGAGTAGAAAAAATTAATTCACCCTAAAATTTAATTTTCTCACTGAAAAATTTATTAATGTTTTAAAAAAATGATTTAAATGGATAATTTTAAAGAGAATTTTACAAAAATCAAACATAATCGAACTAAATGTCCAAAAATATATTTAACTCTTAGAAAAAATACTCATATAATTTATGAATGAAAAATAAATATGGACACATTTGGATGTGGTGGAGTGAAAATTATTAGTGGAATAAATAACTAAACTTAAATTTTGATGAGTAGAGAATAGAACTAGTGAAGGAAAGAGTTAAATCTAGATTATTATTTTTATTTCATTATTCATTTGAATGCAAATCTTATGAGTTAAATGTAGATTAAAAATTTCAATGTAAATAGTAATTTTATGACATTTTCAAAAAAATTTATCAAAACACATCTTTTCTAATAGGATAAGAAAATATATTTACTCAATTAAATCAAAGAGGTATTAAATATTAACCTCCTCAATTTCACATGTCAACCCTAAAATTTGAGACAACTTTTAATGCATTGAAAATTCCAAAATGAAGCTTAAAAACTCACATTTTCAAAAAAAAATGTTTTTGAGGAGCATAAATCTGAACATAATTTATCACAAATTAAGACTATTCCCCCATACATAAAATCCAACAATTTTCCTACAATTTAATTCAATTTGGAATAAAAATAAAAGAAAATTAAAGTTACAAAATATTAGAAACTCACCAGAGAATTAAACATGTTTGAGGGTGATGTTGAAGTTCAAAAAATATTTTTACAAAAAAATAGAAATAAAAAAATGTAAAATAATAATGTTCTACACAACAAAGAAATATAGAAATAAATTTAATAACAAAAAATTATCCATGATTTGAAATTTTTAATTCAAAAATGATTTTTAAATAAATAGATAAAATTTCTCCATTTGAACTTTTTAATAAAACACATCAGTCGACAAAAAAAACCATGATCAAGAGGCTTAGAAATAATTATAGCATATAGAAAATATTTACTTAATAATTTTAAAAAATACCATTCAAAAAGTATAATATTTTTATTTAAGGGAAAATGAGTAGAAAAAACATGCAAGATTTGAATTTTGAAACCCCTATTTTGAAAATTTATTACTTGAATTTTAAAATGAGACAACTACCATTTAATCACTTCAATAATTCACATTGTTATTCAAAATTTTCATCTCTTACATGTTTAAAATAACATGTTTTAAATCCATAATATAAAATTAAATATTTAAAAAAACAACAGTAATTGTTCATGAATTTTTATTCATGTTTCTTTCAATGATTAGATCCTATTATTCCTTTAAAAATTATTGAATTTCATCTCTAAAAAAATGAAACATTATTCTCTCCCAAAAACTAAAAATAATACTTTAAAATGTACATGTGTTAATTATTTATTGACAGCATGAAATATTTTCACGAAAATTTAGTTATGTATCATGTTTGAAAATTAATTTAAAAAGAGCTAACACCCTTGATTCTGGAAGGGGAGAGTCAATTAAGTTGGAGTAAAACACTACCCAAAACATGATTTACAACACGTAATATGAATTTTTACTATGAATAAGTTTATCATGGAATGATACAACCTATAAGCTTAGAGTAGAAGAAGAAAACATTTCTAAAATTGGGTACCACATGGAATAATGAACTACCACTTATTTTCTAAAAAGAATCTATAGACATTTATTAAAATAGAAAAAAAGATACAAATAATAAATGAGATAAATCAGAGGAAATCCTAGGATAACTCCCCAAGGGGTGTTTTATTTTTGATGTCTATTATTGGAAATACATTATCCTTTATCAAATGATGGATGTGGTTTATTTCTTACAAACCACTACATGTTATTGGGACCATTATTTTTAATTGATAATTGAGTTTTGTGGTCACCTAGACCAAGAAATGAATACTTGAATCCCTATTTCTCTTGGAAATACCCATGATAATACTCTCTAGTTGTTGTGAAAATAATTCTATCAACTTCTAGAATTTTTTTATAATTGAAAATATTTAAATTTACATCTAGTGAAAACAAAAATGAAACTATCTCTTGGGGTGAGTCACACTCCTCAAAAATATATCATCCTCTTCCAACCTATAAATTTTAAAAACTAATGTATTTGAAGGATGATTTTTAAAAAGTAGACTTATAAATATTGAGTTCAACAGTGATAAAAACACTTTTGAAACATCAGAAATCAAAAATAACTCCTCTTCCAATTTATTATCCACCTTAAAAATAATTTTAACACCCAAAATATTTTGGTTTAACAATTATACACCAAGGAGGCCGAACTTAAAATCAAGAAGAAATCATTCAACTTCAATTTTTTTCAAGTTGATATTTTCTTCTATATAATCCTTAAATTTAATATCACAACCAACATTCAATGCTTGTGAAAAAAAGGCTCTTCTAAGTTCCATTATCGTGTGATCAAATTTTAACTAAGGCTCAAGTTCCAAAATTTCACTCCCAAAGAAAAAAAAATTGAGTTTTTAGTCATTCAGGTCAACCATAGGGTTGGATAACTCTATTTCAATCCCATTGAAAAATATTAAAAAAAATTAGATTAATTTCACTCATCCCAATTTGGTTATGTATTTAATCCAATTTTTTATTTAATTCAGGAAGTGGATCAAGGAAAAAACTATTTTAATTTGAAATCCACTCCCATTTCTTCTACATAAAAAAACCATCTTAAATGTTTTTGGGGTTTCCTTTGAAAAATAGAGATTATCACTTCTAAAAAATTTATAAACATTGATCTCATGTTTATTATTTCCTTCTGAAATTTCCTCAACATAGAACTAATATTAATTTTATATTATTTCATAGAAATAAGTTTTAGTATTTTTAGAATTTATAATCTCATTTCGAATACTTTATTCAACCCAAGCCTCAATTTAATTAAACATTCTAAAGTAAACAAATTCAAGTGGCATAATAATGATTGGATATTAATTTTAGACTTCCAATAAATCTTTTAAAAGTGTTATAGTTTTTTTTCAAGAATTTTATACTTTTCAAATTGATTCTTCAATAAAACACTCTCATGTTTAGTCTTGAAAAAAACATTAGTCACCTCTAGTTGAAGAGGTTTTTTGGTTGGTCTTTAACACTCTGAAAAGAAATGTTTCTAAAACAGTCACAATGAATGAAATAATTATAAAAAAATTGATACCAACATCCAAATTGAACTATATTTGACAGAAAAACTAATAAGTTAAAATTAAAACCTTATTCAATCAAAGAGATGAAAGAAAACTGAGAAAATAAGGATAAAAAAATAATGATAGGAAGAAAAGACTGGATTTCAGCACAAACAACTACAAAAAACAACAAAAATTTTAAAATATAAATTTTTATTTTATTTTTTAATATATATATATATATATTCATTTTTTAAATGTTTTTTCTGACTGGAATCAGGTTCCTACCCACACAACGATGCCAAAATTTGATCACATCATTATTGAAAAAGTAAAATAATTAACTAATTTTAAAACTAATAATAACTAGTAAAGAAGAGAGTATGATATTGTATTCATAGATAAGATTAAAGAAATGTGTGACAAAAAACAAATGAAAATAAAACAAAAAGTTGAGGAAATGAATGTAATTGTGATATATAAAAAAGAGACATGAAAGGGAAACTGATTGTAGATGAATTTAAGGGGGTTCAAATTATCTAGAACTGAATAAAAATTATTATTTTTTCTTGATATCAATTAACCAAAATTTTACAATGACTAAAATTAAGTTATATATAATGAAATTACTATCATTCAAGTATTTTATACAGTATAATAAACTCTCATAAAAACGATTCATAAATCAATTTTTTCAAGGAAGATGTTCAATGATGGAAAAGAGAGATTTAATACTTCTCCAGTTTTTGTTACTTTATATGATGTTCAATGGAAATATATTTTCTATCATATTCTATCTATTATTAGAATAACATGAAAATAATTTTCATCATGAACAAAAAATAATTTCACTATATGGAAAATGCAGTTGAAATATTATGAAAACTAATTCAACTCATAGAAAATTTTAAATTTTTTCAATAGAAAATCCCAATAAATTATTAAGTTCACATGTTTTATGTAGAATAAAAAAATCAATTAAATAAATCTCTAAATTGGAAAACAAGAGGAGGATAAAGTGAAAGAAATATTCTCTTTAAATAATGCCTTCTTCCTCATGCTCCAACACCTGAAACCGAGTCAATAGTGTTCCTTCTTCTGCTCCCGATCTCGCTCTAGAATTTTATCTCTCTAATCTAATCTCATATCTATCCCCCTAATTATGTTTTATAACTGAAATTATTTTTTAAATATAGAGAGAATATTTTTTATTTTTTCATCCCAGCCACTAACTCCAAATACCACTTTCTTTTGTGACCATCTAATAAAATAATTCATTTTTGGTCTTCTGTCACTACCCATGTGACCTGATCAAAGCCCTCCAATGAACTCCAAAACTATAACATTATATAGACCTAACATTAAACATTAACTAATTTTGAGTTAAGTCAATAATTTTAATTTATTTCACATTGATTCTCTTTTGAGGTTTATAATTTTAGAGAATTAGTACATAACTATTACCTAATAACTCAAATTTATACAAAGTGGATAACACTACAATAGTATCCATTTCTTACAAAATATATATTTTTTTAAAATTAATCTTGATTAATTTTTTTCTTGATAAAAAACTTCTTTAATTTTTCATTTCTCTTACCCATCCTAATACCCTGTGAAAACATTTAAAAAAACATGGCATGAGAATAAAAATCTTAGTAAGGGATATAAAATAAGGAAAGAAAATATTAGTCCATGAATATTTATATAAAAATGAAATCATAAGAATCCTAAAATTTTTCATAGAAGTCATAAATCATAAAGGTAACTTAGGTAACTTGTGGAATACTTATCATAATTAAATTGTAGCTTTCACGGCTACCTAGGATGTAACCTTCATTGTTACACTTGGAATACCCATCATAGTATATTACCTAAATATATTAGGAGAAACCATATCATTTAACTCCATCGTTATACCAAATCCATTAGAGAGAGATCATGGGATCACCCGCCTTCAACTTATCATGGAACCTACCATATAAATATACAATTAACAAGAACCATAACACAATCCTAACACATAAAACAAGTATAAATTAAACATAACATTTCCACATTGAAATTACACGAGATCATTTCAAGATATTGAAATAATCAATTATTTTTGAAAACCATTTTCAATAACAAAATAAATTAAAAGGGTATATAGTATTTATTTTTCATTAAAAAACATTACAGCTTGTAGAGAAATCCAAATGTCAAATAATGGTTGCAGCGATGGAAAAGGTCATTGCCACCACGTACGTTTAAAAAACATTCCTTTTTTTCTTTTAGTAAAATGGTTTGTATAAAAAATAATCCTTTAAAAACCTTTTAACTAAATAAAAAGTAAAAAGGGGTTTATTATACACCATATAAAATACATTTGTGTATAACATCAAAATATACCTCAATGAATGGATATTGAGACGAAGTTCCTTATCTTGAGTCTGAATCATCACGAACAATAGTTATATTTAGGAATAATAAACTTAGGTTAATTTTTTCTTTATTGATAATATTTTTCATGTTTATTATTTATTTTATATCACTTATTACCATATATAATTATTTAAGTTCATATTGGATGTTTTGTCGATATTCGATACATGAGTCAAAAATGAATAAGGTTTTGATGTCAATAGTCCATATTGTCATAAGTAAATTATCTTAATAAAAGTATTAATGACATAATCACAACTTTTATAAGTTAATAATACTTGTAAATAAAACTATTAAATATGGTTATGAAAATTGAACAATGTTATATTGATGGAGACAGTAGGTCGTACGTCCGCATGGGTAACGTTTTCCATTTTTCTTCATTCATTATGAAAATAAGGTAAATATTATTTTATATTTATGAACTTATCATAACATAATTAATATAATATTAATAATTTAAACATACTTCTATATGAATTTATAATCATTCTTGTCTAGTTAATATGGAGAATGAATCTCATCGCGTTGTGGAGATTGTAAGTTGTACGTACACACGAGCGATGGTATAATTCAATTTAATGGTTAAATGGTATAGAATTGGATGATATATTAATTATATATAATCATTATGTAGTGATATTCATTATTCTAATCCCTTATAATCATCTTTATACGCATTAAAATACGGTATAGATGAAAAAACATTTTCACCACGGCGTGGAGGCAGTAAGCCATACATACATACACATGACGATATTTTTTTCATAGGATTAGTAGAAAGATGAAAATGGTTTTCCAGTAACCATAAATAAATCTCAACATATAATATATGATAGACTTATTACATTATTATGGAACCAAATTAGGAAAAGGAATTAGAAGAATAAATAAAAGAGAAACTCTTAAAAAAGAAATACCTCTTCTTTAGTTGATCATCATTGAAGAACACATTAACACCTATAAGAAGGTTGTTATGACTAAAATAAGTCTCTAGGAATATTAGGATGGATTCAAGGAATATTTTTGGTACACGATTGTCCAAACAAAAAGGCTTTGTAAGTGTGAGTCTTAGAGAAGAGGGGGTATCTTTTTATAGGAGAGTAGAGGGGAATCCTTGGAAACTCTTAAATTATTAAATTAATATAAATCAATTTTTTAGTTAAAATGGATCCAACATAAAATTTGTATAAGATAATATTATTATAGTAATAAATCCCCTCTTACAATAATTTTTATACATGTATTGATTTTATTTTAGACGTTATTTTTTTGTTTACCCTTAATTATTCTCTTTTAACTTTAATTGTGGTAAAAACATTTTAATTATTAAGAGGATATTAATTTTACTTATATAGGATAAATTAAACATAAATAGATAAATTATAGAATTTTAGACCTTATAATATTTACTTTTAATTATTTTATTTTTTTGGATTTTTAACTAATTTAATAATTTATTATTTTTATAGAAGATCGATTATGTAAATTTTGACACTATCCACTTTATTGAATTTAAATAAAATCCAACAAAGTGATAAATTCGAAAATACCCATTTAATAGTCTCATAAAATGTCACATTCATTTATAAAAATCGTTTATGACATAAATTATTTCATTTAATATTTATTTTAATATTTATAATAATAAAATAATTATTGTATCACTGTTCTTTCAACAGTTATGGTAATTATTTAATATATAAAAATTATAAATAAATTCAAAAGATATATACAATTTCATTATATTTTTGGAGAATATTTATTTTTGTGGTTTTATTAATTTTTTCACTACATTTAAATGACTATACTTATAAGAGGTAAGAGAGTGACATGTTGTCACTTTCTTTTGTTTTAATAAAAATTATATCACTTTCATGAAAACAAGTTCATTAAATGAATCAATTTTGATCATGATGTGTTTAGGGTCGATATTTATTCATCCAATAAGATTCTGGAAGGTGTTAGGGCAATTTTTTCCTTTTAATATTGTTTGTTACCATAATTTAGAAAATTTATCTTTAACCATGGAAGATAAAAATTACCATAGTTACTATTTATAATATCCAAAAAATAAAAGCAAACCATTAACCAAATTTGGACCGACCAATTTAAAAAATTGAATCCATTTTTCAAAATTTAAAATACACAATTTTTAGAAATTAATTTAAAATTAATCACTATTGTAAAAACAAGAAAACATGATTTTTAATGAAAACCACCAAAAGATTGACATGTGTTTATATAAAATTTCATGGTGAATATACTTCAAATGAACAAAATTTTATTAAATGATAACATCATAATATAATTATATCTTCAAACTAATTAAATGGATAAACTTACTATATAAATAAATCAAATGAAAAAGAAGTTTTGAATTAAAATATAGTATTTTTAACTATTCATTAAAAACGAATATTATCCGAAAAATAATAAATATTCAGCCAAATTAAATTTTAATGTTCCACTTCTAAATAAAAAGTTCATTTCATCGAATATAACAAATAAAAGTGAAAAAAATATATTTAAAAATGGTTCTCTATCAAAATAAGGTAAAAATACCTTTTAAAAATATTAGAGTCTTTTTCATTTAAAACTGGATTTATTCTCATTATAAGCTTATAAAATTTATTAAATGAATGAAAAAACACTTAAAAAACATTTTTAACCATAATACTATTAGTTCTATTCATTCTTGCCAATATAATGACCACGTGTTAACTACCATTTAAAATAATAATATTAATAATGTATTATTTTTCAGCATTACTCAGTCTTGTGTGAGACATAATATTTCGGAGAAAACAGCTGTTGTGTGTCAATTAAACTATCATACATAGTATCCCCTTTTTGGTAAAATTAATATCTAATTCATAAATATTAATAGATATGAAAATGTATTAGTTTTTAATTACCTAGTATGTTACATCCTTCACCCATTAGAAAATTACATCCTCCCAATTTTATTCACTTATAAAAAGAGTGGGGGTATTTATTACTCATATAATTTTTATATTCCCAGGTTTACTCTTTAACAATATGATTTTTTCATAAAACCTTAATATGATGAATCATCTTATTCCAAAACACCTGCTTTCTGCAGTCAATAATCCAGATAGACTGTTTCTCATATGAAATATTCTCTTCCAACTCAACTACTTATGTACTCAAAACATGAGATGGATTTGAAAAATAATTTCACAATATTGAAACATGAAAAATATTATGTATATGGGATAAAATTTGAGGCAAATACACTATGAAGGAAACTGATATAACTTTCTCCATGATTTCATTGGGTCAAATGAACCGAAGACTCTACTTTACCTTCTTACCAAAATGCATCACACTTTTCTGTGCTGAAAATTTGAGAAAGACATGATCACCTACCTCGAAAGAAAGATCCTTCAGCTTGTTATCCGCATAATATTTCTTCTTACTCTGAGAAGTCCTCATGTGTTTCTGAATCAATTGAAAATTTTCTTCTATATCTTATACCGATTCTGGTCCGATCAACATCCTTTCACCTACTTCATCCCCAAAAGATGGAGTTCGATACTGCTTTCCATATAATGCCTCAAATGGTGCCATCTGTATACTATAATGAAAATAATTATTATAAAAAAACTCAACCAAAGAGAGATGTTCTTACCAACTCCCCTGACAATCCATTGAAAAAGCACATAGAATATCCCCTAATGTCATAATTGTTCATTCTATCTTACCATGAGATTGATGGTGAAAATCTGTACTAAAATTTAATTCAGTACCCAATAACATCAGAAGGCCTTTCCAAAAGTTATAAGTGAAGATGAGATCATGATCAGATACAATGGAGAGAGGAACTCCATTTAACCTGAGTATCTCTGTAAGACACAACTGATAAGGTTTATCTAGAGATAGTGTGTCTCAAATAGAAAGTAAATGAGAAGGTTTAGTAAATCGATCAACAATAACCCAGATAGTGTTATTACCTCGAGATGCCTTTAGTAATCCCACAAAGAAGTCCCTGGATATATTATCTAATTTCTATTCTGGCAATGGAAAAGGGTGATGCATTCCTTTTGGTAACTGCCACTCTCCTTTAAACTATTGAGAAGTCAAAAATATTAGTGTAAAATTGGAAATATCTATTTTCCTTCCATCCCACCAATAATACTCCCAAATATCTCTTTACATCTTAGTACTGCCAGGATGAAATGGAAATGGAGAACTATGAGCTTCACATAGAAATTCATTCTTAAAATATGAATCAAAAGGCACACATAACCTCTTACCATATCTTAAAACACAATATTTATCAATTTTAAATCTAGTTAAATTACCCTTATGAACCAGGTCTACCTTTTTTATACAACTCCCTATCTTACTTCTGCGATTTCTTAATTCTGTCTGATAGAGATGATTTCCCTACCACCTAAAACAAAATAGAGGAATTTCCTGCACCAATAACATCCAATAGATAATTCATCAAATCATTAACTAAAGGATCATAGTCTAAATGTAGTAGGGTTAATGTTACATTAATTTTCCAGCTCAATGCATCGACAATTTTTTTTTCTTTTATTGGATGGTATTGAATCATGCAATCATAATCCTTGATTAATTATAACCATATCCTCTGTCTCGTGTTTAGTTATTTCTAAATGAATATATAATTCAAAATTTTGTCATTAGTATATATTTCACATTTTACTCCATACAAATGATGCCTCCAAATTAAAAAAAAAAACAACAACAGAAAATTGTAAATCATGTGTAGGGTAATTAAACTAATGAGTTTTCAATTGATTTGAAGAATAATAAATTACCTAATCATTATAAATTAGGACACATCCAAGTCCATTCAATAAAGAATAAATGTAGATTAAAAATTCACCATTCTGCAAAGGTAACGACAAAACTGGAGCATTCACCAATCTTCTTTTGAATTCCTAAAAATAATCATCACATTTTTTCCCAGATTAACTTCACACCTTTTTGAGTTAACTTCGTTAGTTGACTAGATAACTGTGCAAAATTTTCAACAAACCTCTGGTAAGAACCTACTGAACCAAGAAAACAATGAATCTTCATTATATTTGTGGGTCTTTCCCATTCATTAATAACTTTTTATTTATAAGGATCAATAGTTATTCTATATTTACAAATAATGTGACTAAGGAATGAAAATTTCAGTAACCAAAAACTCACACTTGCTAAATTTTCCATACATTTTATTTGCTTTTAAGGTTTAAAAAACAACTATTAAATGGATTTAATTCTTCTATATACTTTTAGAATATAGTAAAATTACATCAATAAACACAACAAAAACCTTATCCAATAATTTAAGGAAAATTCTATTCATAATATTCAATAATATAGCAGGCGCATTGGTCAAACCAAAATTCATAACTACAAATTCATAAGTTCTAAATCTATTACAAAATGAATTCTTTAGAATGTCTCCTTACTTTACATTCAACTGATGGTACCTCAACCTCAAATCAATCTTCAAAAAATATTGTGCTCCCTGGAGCTGGTAAAACAAATCATCGATATGGAGAAAATGATACTTATTCTTAACAGTGATATTATTAAAGTCTTTATAATCAATGAAAAGTCTCATTGAACCATATTTGTTTTTAATAAACAAGATAGGATTACCCCTTTGTGATGTTCTAGGTCAAATAAAACCTTTATCTAATAACTCCTGCAATTGTTTCTTTACCACTAAAAGTTCAATTTGAGCCATTCGATAAGGGGGTTTTGAAATTGGAATAGGATCAAGAACTAAGGCAGTGGTAAATTCAACTTCCCGATTAGGAATAATACTAGAAAAATAATCAATAAAATCATAAAGACACACATTTACCACCAACACATCATTAATATGAATAATTCCTTAATTTTTAACAATACGTGCATGGTAGAGTTCATTTCCATATTTTAGTAGTTTCTCAACTTCCTAATATGTTATCAGAGGCAAGAGTTCATTATTCAACAAAAAATGAAATTCTATATAGAAAGAAACAACTTTATATCTACAGTCAATCTTAGCATGATAAATAGAAATACAATCTATACCAAGAATAACATCAAATTCAACTAGAGGAAAAACAGTAAGGTTTGAATATATATTCTTTCCAGAAACCTGGATATAAAGATTCTTATAATTTCTCTCTGCCTCAACATTTCCCTCAGGTGTTTTTACCATATGTTATGGATTCATTTATTACGGTAGAATTTCCAATTTACCATAAAATATATCAGAAATGAAAGAATGTGTAGATCCGGAATCGAATAACACATTGGTAGAATCTGAATAAACAATGTACTTGATACCACTTGATTTGAGGGCCCAACAAATATTGCAGTTGTTGTAAAGGTTTAATCACACCTTTCATCTTATAGTCTGGTTGCTTCCCATCATTCGAGTTCTCATAGGACACTCATTTGATTATTGAACCATATCATTGTACTTAAAACATTTTACTAAATGTAGAACAAATTTTGTCACAATCATTATATTTTTCAATGTAATTATGAGACTTATATACCATTTTCCCACAGGAGAATTTCTTACCAGAATTCAAAAGGCATTCCCCAATGATTTTTTTAAAACAATTTTCACAAACTATAAACTTAATTTTCGTACCATTGGGATTTTTTTGAATATTTCATACCTTTATCTTGCCTCCTAGACCTCTTATTATACTATTGGGAAAAGAACACCTGATAATTAGAAAACTCCATTTCTACCATCTCCACACATCGAACAAGTTTTTCATAGCTTTTCAACTCACGATAAGCCATAGCCTTTCGATACTTTAGATTTAACCCTGATTAAAAATAATTTATTTTAATATCAAGATCCGAAATGAAATTTGGAGCATAACTTTCCAGTCGACTGAATTTTTCTTCATAAGAATCCACTAAGTCTTCCTCATGCCTAAATTCTAAGAATCGTTTTTCCATACTATGTAGAACCGCCTTAGGAAAATTTTTCTCAAGGAAAAATAACTTTGAATTCATCTGAATCTAGGGCATTAAGCTCCTCACTATATTTGATATTATTAACCATCTACCACAAATGATGGGTTCATCATAGAAAAGGTAAACAACAAGACTAACCTTTTGGTTTTCTAAACACCTCGGGACCTGAAAAATATTTTCTAGTGCATTAATCAACCCTTCAGCTATCATGGGGTCAGGTTAACGTCTGAATGATGGAGGATTTTTCCTCATAAAATTATCCACTACTGACATATTCCTCTGTGGTTGATATGGCTGATCTTGTGCATGGATACCACAACTATTTATATCTTTAGTCAACTACACCATCACTGCAACAAACTATTCAATTCCGATTTTGACCATCATAGGTTTTTTAAGTGGATGGTTGTTTTCCTCTTGATTTCATCCCAGTATTTCTATCTTATTTCCTCTACAGAAAACCATTCTAAACAAACTTATCTTAGAAAAATCAACATTGTAATCATAAAATTCTATATCATTTAAATTTAACCATAAAATAAAAATATTTTATGAATATTCAATATCCTAAATCCTAAAGTTATATAAACTGATCTTTGATACCAACTATAATTCCATAGGCTTAAAAATTACATAATCTTGAGTTATGTTAAAAATTTGACTTTATTTCACATTAAGTATCTTTTCATGTTTATATTTTTAAAGAATTATGACATAACTATTTCATAATAACTCAAATTTATACAAAGTAGATACCAATAAAAAAATATCCATTTCTTCTTAAATATAAAATTTTTAAAACTAAACATGATTTTTTTTAATAAAAATATTCTTAACTTCTTCATTTATCTTACCAATCCTTATACCCTGTGAATTTTTTTGAAAAAACATGTGATGAGAACTAAAAGATAATTAAGGAATTTAAAATAAGGGATGAAAACATTAGTCCATGAATATTTATCAACCCATGAAATCATAAGATTC
This sequence comes from Viscum album, assembly GCA_963277665.1. Classification (NCBI taxonomy): domain Eukaryota; kingdom Viridiplantae; phylum Streptophyta; class Magnoliopsida; order Santalales; family Viscaceae; genus Viscum; species Viscum album. The sequence goes on from OY728160.1 coordinate 855,915,806, forward strand.
CTGAAAAACATTATAGAAATCATAAATCAAAACGGTAACTTGTGGAATCCATATCATACTTACATTGTAGCATTCAAAACTACATAGGGAGTAACCTTCACAGTTACGTTTGGAATAACCATAACATTATATTCTTTAAATATTTTAGAATAAACCATATCATTTAACTCCATCACATTTCCCAATGCATTGGAGATATATCATAGGATAACCTACCTTAATTTTATCATGGAACCTCCCATATACATAAAAAATTCCTAAGAACCATAACATAATCATAACACATAAAACAAGAATAAATGCAATATAACATTTCTACATTGCAATCACACAAGATCATTTAAATATTTTGATATAATCAATCATTTATCAAAAAAAATTTCAATACCAAATTATATTAAAAGGTTATATGGTATTTATTTTTCTTCTATAAACATTATTGATTTTAGATAATTCCTAATATCAAATAATGGTTGGGGCAGCAGAAAATGTTGTTGTTGCCTCTTATGTTTAAAAAATCATTCTTTTTTTCAAATAGTAAAACTCTTTGTATAAAAACTATTCCTTTTTAAAACCATTGAATGAAATTAAAAGTAAAATGTTGTTGATTTTACACTATATAAAATAAAGTTGTGTGTAATATCATAATATTCCTTAATGAAAGGAGTTTGAGACGACATCCCTAACCATGAGTCTCACTTGTAATGTATAATAATTATGTTATGGAATAATAAAAATAGGTTAATTTCTACTTGATTTAGAACCTTTTCAAGTTTATTATTTCTTTTATATCACTTATTGCCATATATAATAACTTATGTTCATATCTGATGTTTTGTCGATATTCGGTACTTAAGTCGAAAATGAACATGGTTTTGATGTCACTAATCCACATGGTCATAAATACATCATACAACGAATAATATTCATGAAATAATTATAAATTTTATAAATTAATAATACTTTTTAAATCAAACCATTAATTATTACTATAAAAAATCAACAATGTTATATTCATGGAGACGGTAGGCCATACGTACGTCTGAGTAACATTTTCCAATTTTCTTTGTTCATTATGGAAATAAGATAAATATTATTTTATATTTCCAGAATTATAATAAAATCATAAATATAATATAACTCACTTAAAAATGCTTATATATTTATTTTTAATCATTCTTGAACTGTTAATGTGGAGAATGAATCTCATTGCATCGTGGAGACAGTAAGCCGTACGTATGCACGAGTGACAGTATAATTCAATTTAATGGCTAAATGTTATGGAATTGGATGATAAATTAATTATACTGAATCATTGTCAAGTAAAATTCATTAATTAAATCCTTTATATTCATATTTATATCCATTTAAATAAAGTATATATGAAAAATATTTTTCACAATAGTGTGGGGATGGTAAGTCGTATGTATGCACACATGATGATATTGTTTTTCATAGAATGGGTAGAAGGATGAATATGGTTGTAACATGACCATAAAAACATCTCCCATATAGTTGATTCTGTATCTATTACATTATTATGAAATAAACTTAGGAAAATTAAGTAGAGGAAGAAATAAAATAGAAACTCTTTAAAAAATGATACATTTTATTCGGTTGATCACCTTTGAAGAACACATTAACACCCCTAAGAAGGGTGTTATTCCTAAACTAAGGCCTCAAGAATGTGGATACTTATTTTAGGATGAGTTTTGTAAAGATATTGGCTGAAAAAAATTCTTTGTAAGTGCGATTATTAGAGAAGAGAGTGTACTATTTTATAGAAGAGGGGAGGGGCACCCTTGGGAACTGTAAAATTATTAAATTAATAAAAATTAATTTTTTAATTAAAATGGATACAACATGAGATATGTATTATATAAGAAGAATATATTTCTAAATCCTCTAATCCAATAATTTTTAAAAATTTATAGATCTTATTTTAAACATTATCTTTTCAGTTTACACTTAATTGTTTTCTATAAACTTTAATTATAGTAACAACATTTTAGTTATTAAGAGGATATTAATTTTATTGATATGGGGTAAATTTACAATAAATGGATACTTTTTGAACTTTACACCTTATAAAATCTACTCTTTAATTTTTAAAATATTTTTATGATTTCCAACTAATTTAACAGTTAATTATTTTTGTAGAATATCAATTATATCAATTTTGAAACTATTCACATTATTAAATTTACATAAAATCCTATAGAGTGATAAATTAAATCCAAACCATTGAATAGTCTTATAAAATGTCATACTAATTTATAATAATATTGTATGACATAAATTATTTCATATAATATTTATTTTAATATTTATAACATCATTTATTTGATATTTCTCTTAATGAAATAATTGGTGTATTAATATTTCGATGGTATTTATAGAAATTATTTAATCTGTAAAAATTTTAAATAAATTCACATGGTGTAGATAATTTCATTATATTCTTTTATATAATTTGGTTTCATAGTTTCATCGAATTTATCACTACAATACAATTATTATACTTAAAAGATATAAGAGAGTGACATATTGTCACTTTCTTTTATTTTAATAATAATATTATCTATTTCATAGAAAAAATTACATTAAATGAATAAATTTTGATACTTATGTGTTAAGGGTTTACTTTTATTCCTCCAATAATAATTTGGCTAATTTTAGTGTATTTTTTTTGTCCTTATCATATTGTTTATTACCCTAATTAACCTAATTTACCTTTAACCCTGGTAAAAAAATTACCGCAATTACTATTCATAATATGGAAAAAATAAAAGCAACCTATTAACATAATTTGGAACCACTGATTCAAAATATGAAATCCATTTTTTAGAATTTGAAACTCAGAAGTTGCAGTAATTAATTAAAAATTAATCACCTTTGTCAAAATGAGAAAACATGTTTTTTAATAAAAACCATCAAAAGATTAACATGTGTTTTTATAAAATTTCAATGTGAATGTACATCCAATGATAAAAATTGGATTAAATGATAAAAAAATAATCTAATTATAGTTTAAAACCAATTAAAAGGATAACCCTACTATATAAATAATTGACATGAAAAAAATATTTTAAATTAAAGTGATATATTTTTCAATATTCATTAAAAATGAATAGTATTAGAAAAATACCAAAAATCCATCAAAAGTAAATTTTTCTGTCCCTATTCTAAATAATAATTTCGTTTTATAAAATATAATATATTAGAGTATTTTTACGCTTAAATGAGATTTATTCTCATTTTAAACATCTAAAATTTTTTAGATGAAATTAAAAAAACTTAACAAACATGTGTGAACATAATATAGTTAGTTCTGTTCATTCTTTCCAATACAATGACTAGGCTTTAAATACAATATAAAATAATTATATTATTAATGTATTATTTTTCAATATAACTCAATCTTGTGTGCAACATAAGATTTGAGAGAAACGTTTTGTTGCGTGTAGAGTACACTACAATACATTGAATCTCATTTGTGTAAAATTAATATCTAATTCATAAATATTAATATATATAAAAATGTCTTATTTTTTTAATTAGCTGGGATGTTAGACACATGCTCGTTATTTCTTCGGCTAACACTTAAATTGAATGATCACATTTTTTTTAATCATCAGAAAATTTTGTTTCCATTATTTTAATGTCTATGTGCCTCTAACTGGATCACCATATACCATCTTTAGCTTCTAATGAGTTCAAAAAATTTAAAATAGTTCTCATAAAAATTCCACATGTGGCTTCATCAGCAAACAATGGTGGGATTTAAGAAACAAATCATCTCATCACATAACAAAGAGACAATGGCGATGCTGAAATAGTTCTCAAACTCCTATTGCTTAGATCTCACTATCATCAAGAAAACACTATTTATGGTACTTTTAAAACCAAATCATGAAAAATGATTCACAACTGGAGAGAGAAATAGAATAGATCATATGAAAATTATCAATTAACTTATATGAAAAGACCAGAAAACTTAAAGGCACAATATTTAGAAGTACTAAGTCTATGCTGACCTGAAATAGAAAATCCATCAAATAAAAATCATTAATTAATTTTCTCATCCACAAATTCACCAACCCCCCAAATCCATTATAAAAAATTGACCGACACTAGAGATAAAATAATATAGAAAATATAAATATCACCCCTTTAACTTCATTATAGTAGGTTGGTTTTAAAGTTAGATCCTCCCACATAAATCCTTTATACATGTTTTTTGATATCAGATTACCACACGACAAACATCTAAATCTGGAAAAGAATGATGATATTGAATCCTCGTAGTTGGAAAAGTATTGACACTAGATCATTTTATTGAAACTAAGGATGGGGAAAACATTCTTGGTTTTATATTATGAAGATACAATGTTGAAATGGGTGATAATGACACTGTTTATGGGCTTCTTCAGCCACACCTGCAACCCAAAATCAGCTAAAAATTTTCAACATCTCATCGAATGAAAACTGTATTTCATTCTTACCTAGCCCTCTATTATCAATCTAAGGTGAAGGTCATCTTGGGATCTCGAAACTAGTTTTTTGTTTTGTTATAAAACTTTACGTGCCTCATTAGTTTCATCAACCGATGTGGGATAGGTTTCTTGGTTCATTATTTATAGGTCATATTTAACCTAAGGAATCATCTCAGATCTATTCATCTACTTTGGATTTCACTCGTCTCAGCCTTCATTGATGGAACATAATCTTAGATTTACATCACCATATTACAATGCATTTGGTCGGGTATCAACATATCAGACCAGTGTTGAACTTAGTTAGAGAAATACTTTCCCCGACTTTGACCAGATGCATGGTGTAAAGACTAAACTACATTCCCAGTGTCATTTACTTCAAGGGATTATTCAATTTCAGTTTAAACCAATATTTTTGGTTTTCCCTAGAGGTTTCTTGATGTTTTATTCTTCTAGAAGCTATGAATAATGGAAGAAGTAGGGATCAAGATAAGTCTATCAACATCATGTCTCCATTTATATTTATTTTCAAGTAAAATATTACTATGTAAGATACATTATTTTACGCATTAAATACCATCCACCAACACAACCAAAATATATTCTGAGAAAAAATGGTGAAATAATCCCATTATATTTCTCACCCCAAATTATTTTATGGTAGTGAGAGTTCAACTCAATGGGAAGTTGGTCGAAGATAAATTCTTTTATTAAAATGAAACATCCTTTTATCACACCACTGCTGAATTATGTTATGCAAATTTCTATTACACATGTATCAGTATTTTTCTCGTGGGGTGAGTTACTTATAGGTCTGTATGGTAGAAAACAAATTAAAAAATAGTTAATGGAACAAAATAAATTAACAAAAAATTAATATAAACTAATTGTAATTAAAATTTTAAAACAATACAAGATTAGAAAAAAGTAAAAATAAATATTTAAAAATTCTAAGATAGTTAATTAATTAACTAAAAACATATAAAAATTGAGAAATAAAGGAATTAAAAAATAATGTTACAAATTATAATGTTATTCTTTAAATAAAATTTCTTAAAAGTTAAAAAATTATTAATTTATTAGATTGTTAAAACTAGAAACATAAAGGGAATCAAAATTAATATAAAAAACAAAAAATTAAATAGATCTAAAAAAGAATTATAAAAAAAACGAAAATAAAGCAGAACTCGTGAATAAAAAAAGATTAAAAAAATTATTAAAATAATTAACAATTGAATTATTTAACAATAAAACAATAATTTAAATTAATAATTTCATTAGTTAAATAAATATAAAATAATATAACTCTAAATAAGAAATTAGCCAAATTGGGGTTAAATTAAGTATTTGAAGCATAATTTGACAACAAAAGAGATGCGGATAAAAGTATAAATTTAAGGCCACATCAATTACCATTTCTAATAATTATTTATAATAGTTCATTTTAGATTCATTATAAATTTCATGTTTATTTTCAACTTTGGATATTAGTATTTTAAATTTCATCACATTGTTTTAAATGGAGTTTCTAAATCACATTCCATGATACTATGATCATAATTCCTACATTAGAAAAGATATATATATCATTTTTTAGTGATGTATTAATCCCCATGTTTATTTCACTGAAACAATGGACATGTTTCATGAGAAAAAAATCCATGATGAGATTTTTCAGGTAGTTTACTAAGATCGATTAATTAATTTATAATGATAATTATTTTTTGTTTTATTCTTTTAGAGAAATATTCATGAATATATTAATTCTTGATATCATATATATTTTTCAAATATTTTTTAAAAGCATAAATGTAGTTAAGTGAAGAAAAATAGAACACATTACTCCATGTAGAATATAGTCTTCACATGAACATGAATGGGGATTTTATTTTTCATAGAACAATAAGAAGGTAGAAATTAATTTATCTTATAAAAATATAAATAATTTTATAAATATTACATTCATTAATTAAAAACTCCATCTAAGCCATCTATATAATGAAATTATGATTAAGAAAACCCGTTACCTCATATAGAAGATTGTCCACACCAATACACGAATGAGGCTCTCATTTATATAAAGAAGGGGAATAAATATAGTGATTTTAAAATAAATAAAATTAAATTCTAGTATACTAATGATAATTAAGTTGGAATTTTGGGATGTAATAATAAACATTCATATAGAGAACAGAGACTTAAAGAAATAGAAATGAGGATCGATTTTAGAATATTTAACTTAAAACTTGGACTAACCCCATTGAGAATTGGATTAAGGATTTTATGGGTGATACTTAGAGAATATTATAACCTCAATGACGTTCTAGGTGATTTTTGGGAGATATTTGGGTTAATTATGGATGAACTAATGAGATTGTAGTGCGAGGTTAGGTGGTGTGATGAAGGGATCCTTTTTATGTGATATGAGGGAATTTTTTGTAATAAGAGGTGCACTATTAAAGGAATTTAGCTTCAAAAGTGAATAATAATAGAGAGTGGATAAAGTACGGTCTAACTATAGAGACCTTATCTACTAAAACATAGATATTAAATATTAATAGATAAATATATATCACATAACATAAATATCTGTGCCAAAAATAATTTAGGAATAGTTACCATGAAAACATGGATACATAAAGAATTGGTTAATAAGTGAACAACATCATCTCAAACTGAGTTATTCATAACTATAACCATTCTTATAAATATCATACATTATAAAATTCTTCATAACCTAGGTAAAATAAACATTATAAATAGTGATATCAGATGCCTAATAAGGGTAAATAAGTGTGATATCAACATAACATGAGAATAGTGGTATGAGAAAATAAGAATAACATTTAAAACTATTCCCTAGATATCATATATCATAAAATTTCATCATGTAATAAATATATATATTTCATAATACATGAATCTTAAAGGAATCAAAGAAAAAAAGCCATGGAATCATAATATTGGCATAACACATTAAAATTTGGAATACACATAAAAATAAAAAATCATTTCCATAGTATTCAATCCTTATTGTAAAAGATATCATTGTTTAATGTCTTCACTCCTCAACACCATAATAATTTTTTTGGTTCATTCCAAATACAAAAATAGTGGAGAAATTACCTTAATTGGGTTCACTCACCATTATTTTCCTGTTTATCTCATGAGATATCAAGGTTTACCAAATACATTGGTGGGAGATATAGGTCTCACCTATCACATAATGAAAATAATTTATATTTTTTTAGAAAGATTTTAATTCATTCATCATATTATAACCCATTAAAATAAATGGGTTTCATAAAAAAATCATCATTTCATCATAGTATAACCCGTGGAAAATGAACGAGTTTCATAAAAAATTCATCATAGCATGACCTCCAGAAAAAGGATGTAGTTTCATAAACATCTTATCATCATAAACATAAACCATACAGAGAAAGAATAATGATGTTTTATTTGGAAAATATCCCTAATAGATCTTATGTAACATTGAATTGTGTCATATTATATTGAAAGTGATTTTGAAAGATCACTTGGAACATTTCTTGAGGAAAATATCCTTTTCTATTTAAAATAAAATGTTTAAAATATAAGTACTTACCAAATATCAAAAAAAATCTCTATTAAAATAATATTGAAATTATTTAATATAATACTTAAATCATTTAATGTTCATGATGAATAAAATATCAATCTTGTTATACACGTTAAAACGAAGATTCTTTTCACATTTTGGTAAAATCCAAAAGGGCCTTGTTTGGAAAATGATAAGAAGATTACACTTAATTTTTTTAAAAGGTAAAACATTTTTAAAAATTTATTTAAAAATAATTTTAGAATAGTAGTAATTTTATTACAAATTTACTTACAATTATTTATTAAAATCATGCTTTTGGTAATAATTGATTTTTTGTATGTTTTGGTTTTTTATTTTGGGTACTTTTATTTTGATCATAGTTAAATCATACACATAATTTTAAAAATAATAAAAATATAATATATATTAATTATATATGTATTTAGTGTAATCTATTAAATTTATAGATAGAGAATGAATTACCCTATTCCTAGAGATGTTATTCTGTACATATGCCTTAATGCTATTACCATTTTCTCAACGGATAGAAAAAAAGAAAGGTAAATAATATATCACATTTTAAAAGTCATTATGGTTTTTTATATATCACATATATTCAATATATTTTTCCTCATTACCTTCTATGTAAAAAATAAGTGAAAAATGAATTACATCTGTTCGTGAGGTGGTAGTTCTCCGTACACACTAGTGACATTATTATATTATCACAGAATATAAATTAAGAAGATATATGTCATATTGTAATTAATAAATCATAATAATTACATGAATATAATATATGAACATTAAATACTTCATTATCCCCATCATTGAGAGGTGGTGATGGAATAATATTTAAATCGGTTTGTGAGGTGGTAGTCCACCGTACACACGATCGACAGTTTCATTTATCACTTGATGAAAGTGGAGATAGATGTAGGTCATGATATTATTATAATAACATATTAGTATATTTTATATACTTATTTTATTAAATCATAATGGTATAAGAACATTTTATGGAGATATAGGAATAAATAAAATGAAATCACATAGTTTAGGACGATACATCTTCATCAGAGAACTACTTTAGGATTACAACTGAATCCTTATTAATAGGGTTTCATAATAAAGAAGGCATCTAGGATGTAAAGATGGATTTAGTTAAAGGATCTGGGTAGGTATTGGCTGAACCAAGAGGATTTAGATGTGTGAATAGGTGAGGAGATGGGGTTCCCTTTTATAAATGGGGGATAGGACACACTTTAAATTTTTGAAAATAAAATGATTTAACCAGATTTTATTCTTGTAAAATTTATCCCAAAGAGCTCATTATTAAATAGAATATGAAAGCAGATTTAATATATACATTTAACTGTATTTTTATATGTTTCTATGTAATTTTAACCCTTATCTTATTAGTTTAACCCTTCATAAACCCGTTTAAACTTAACCATGATAATTGTTTTTTATTGTTTTTAGTTTTCATTGTGAAAAAAATTAAGTTTAACTTATTATATAATATTAATAATTCTGATTTCAAAACATTAATCAATTTTTTGAAACATCATTCACATAAGTGGAATAATTTAATTTAAAATTGTACCCACAAACATGATGAAAATATGGATTCCCAAAGAGAAGATTTTCATAAGTATAGGAAATTTTGTTATGAAAATCAAACAAGAATTTGACTAATGTGACCAATATTGGTTTAATAATATATTAATAGAATTAATTTTACTTTTAAAATATTCTTAGTCATTGATGAACTATTTAAATTATTTAAATAGACAGGAAATTTTTAATATTAATTATTATTTTTCACTATTTACTTGAAAATTAATTTATTCAGAAAATTCCCAAAAATTAGCCCTAAGATATTTTTGACATGTTGATTCAAAAAATGATGTTATGGTTTTCAATTTTTTTATGAAATTTTAAAAAATTATTAGTTTTATTTAAAAAAACAAAATATTTTTTTGAGAAAATTATATTTTCAAAGAATATAAAGACTTTATTAGAAGTTGAGTACTTATTTATAAACATATTTTACTCATATAAAAATTTAACAAATAATTTTCAATTTTTATTACTATTCATACCCCCAAATTTACTAGCTAGATTAAATTGATAAATAATAATAATAATTGTATATCATAGTTTTTTCAAACTTGATGTTGCATGCAATGAAATCTATTGAAGAAATTAAATTTATTGAAAAAAATTATTTCATAAAAACATGGGGTTTTATATCACAGCCCCTTAAAAAGAAATTTTCCATCAAAATTCATCACTATAATACAATGAAATGAGAATAATTTTGCCTCATCATATCCTCAGGTTCCCATGTAGCTTCATCAAGTTGGTGGTTTCGCCATAGAACTTTGACCAGGTGAGTGGTCTTGTTTCAAGACACATTTTCTATATGATATAGAATTACTATATGTTTTTCTTAATATGAAAGATAACGGTCCAATAGTATGACCGATGAGTTTAGTACATTTGGAGGATCAAGTTTTTACTTCTCCAAGGGAGATACATGGAAAATATTCTGAACCTGATAGAGGTTCGGTGGGAGTGTCGTGCGATAAGAAACCATCCATAACCAATAAATAATATAGAAAGGGAAAACATACCAAGGGAATAAATTTAATTTAATTTCTAATTTCATAACCTTTTTCTGTGGATAAATTCTTATAAAACATTCTATTCAGTTTCAAAGTCTAGATCATGCCGATGATTCTTAGTATAAGTTTTCAATCGACTATCAGCTACGTTGATGTGATATTGAATAAATCTAACCTTATTTTCCACCTCTTTATATTGATAAGGTCCTAATATATTTATTTCTCCAAATTCATTGTAACACATTAGAGTTCTACACTTCATTCAATAGAGGTCTTCATAAGGAGCCATCAAAATTCTTGGGTGAAAGCAATTTTTGTATGACAACATGACTAAAGGAAGGTGTTGATCTCAACTGCCTTTGAAATCCATATAACATTATATCAACATATCATCTAGGGGTTGAATTTTTCTCTCAAACTGATCATCTATCAATGGATTTTATACTGTTCTAAAACATAATTTTTTATCAAGGGCTTGCTGATGAATTCAAAATAATATTGAGGTAAACTTCATATCCCAATTAGATGCAATAAAACATGGCACTCCATGAAACCTTACCCCTTACTAAATTTATATCCTGGATAGATGATCCTGATAAAAATATTCATTAATATCAATGAAGTGAGATAAATTTTTAGGTAGATTTACTACAACCCATATAACATTGTGACATTTAGGCATTTTGGGGAGTCTGATCAGAAAATCTATGGAGATGTTTTATAATTTCTAATCTGGTATGTGTAATTACTCTAACACCCACATATAATTTTGTCTCTCAGCCTTAAGTTTATGAAAAACCAAGAACCAAGATACAAACTCTGAAATATTTCTCTTCATGACATCCCACCATAAATACTATTTTAGATGTCTAGACATCTTTTTTACTTCTTGGATGAATTTAGAATGAATAAATTTAATATTTATCTGAAATATACTTCTTCAAATCTGGTATGTATGGAAAAAATAAATGGTTTTTTACCATATAATTCCATCACAATCAATTTTAAACTCTCTAACATATCTCACCTTCTTATATAATGCTACATCCACCTTTTATGACTCATTAATCTTCACATGTACAGATAGTTGAATACTAATTTGAAAAGATATTATTTATCCCATTACTTCATGATTTATAGGTATATAATTTGGAAATATATAAATATTGGATCTTTTTTTATCCTCATCATAGATTATCTAGCATGATCCTTTTGACTCAAAGCATCGATCACCTTGTTCATATTCCCAACAAGGTAATGTATTGAAGAGTCACAATATTTAATCACCTCAAACCATCTTCTATGGATCATATTCAAATATTTTTGAGTGAATATATACTTTAAACCCTTATTATTAGTATATATATATTAAAAAATTATAAATAAATATAATTACCCCATATCTTTTATGAAAAACTATTGTAATTATCTCCAAATCATGAGTTGGATAATTTTTCCCATGAAACATCAATTATCATAACGAATAATCTATAAACATTTAATTATGAATGAGAACACATCCTAATACAATCATGGACACATCACTATATATTAAAAAACCTTATCCTCAACAGAGTAATGTAAGAAAAGTTTTACTTACTATCCTTCTCTTCGGTTCCATGAAATTTTCCTCACATTTACCTATCCAAAGGAACCTATTTCCCTTCCGAGTTAACATGATGATATGATTGGAAATGCCTGAGAAATTTTTCACCAAATCATTGATAATAACTAGTGAACCTAGAAAACTAATGATATCAATCACCATGGCTAGTATGCTCAAAATTTTTATAACTTTGATCTATGATGGATGAACATATACATGTTCTTCAAAGATTATTTATCCCAAAAATAATTTTTTTTGTATCCCAAATTCACACTTAATAATTTTTTCATAATAAATATCCTTCCATAGGGTCTTCAATACAATCCTTAGGTTATTTTATTGATCTTCATTTCTATTTGAGTAGATAAGAATATATTCAATAAATTCTACCTCAAACTAATCACAGTAATATCTAAAGACTCTATTCATTAAATACATGAATTTATGAAGAGTATTAGTAAGAAAAAATGAAATGAAAATATATTAATATTGTCTATACCATTTAAAAATTGAGGTTTTGGACATATCTTCCTGATTAAACCTCAACTGATGATATCCAAAATGAGGTTCAATCTTGGAAAAGTATTAATCTACAAACAGTTGGTCAAACAAGTCATCAATACGGTGTATAAGATACTTATTATTTATTTTGATCTTGTTCACCACCCAATAATAAATATAGAGTTACATTGATTCATTATTCCTTTTAACAAGGAAAGGTCCACCCCATGGTGACACTCTTGTCCAAATGAATCCCTTGTTATGATTCTACTATAGTTGCTTCTTCAAATCCTGCAACTCAATATGGGATATTCTATATGGAGTATTTGAAATTCATTTGAAACTAGGTATGAATTCTATTGAGAACTAAACTTCACAATTAAGTGGAAGAATATGTAACTCTTCCAAAAAGACATAAAAAAATCCCACACAATAGGCATATCATCGATTGTGAGTTCCTCCCCAAACATTTGATATATACACCCCTTTTTAATAGTAATAAGACTAATAAATTGGTGTTATCTCCATTTGATGTTCATATTTATTCGTGTGCTAATAGATGATCATAGGTTAGTTTAGAATACCAAACATGACTTCCATTACCAAAAAATCTGATATGGGATTTATGTAGAGAAATCCAATCCATGAAAAAGATGAAATCAAGTTTAACCCATGAGAGAATAATAAGATTAATAGGAATTTCATTCCCCCATACTTGAATATGAAAATAATAATATAGTTGATATAGAATCATTATTATTTTAGGGGTTTTAAATACTAATTCAATATCTAATCATTGAATTGGTACTATGATACCCTTAGAAAATTATTCAGTTATAAAAGAGTGGGTATATCTAAAGTCAAATAAGACATTATTGGTTCTAGTGTGGACGGTAAGTTTACATTTCACCATTTCATTATCAAAACTTTCCTCAAAAATAGTTACTGCATGATATTTACCTTTGTCTCTTGGCTTAAGTGGTTATTGACATCAATCATCATCACTAACCTTCATATTTTGTCCTTGGTTGGAATAATTTGCATACTACTTGAATTTCAAATACTTGTGTTTGGATGGTGCATTATATAGAGCATTATATCTATTCACATCATTAGAAAAATTCTTCTCATCACTTAGTTAACAAATTTCCCAATGACCTTTCTTTCCATAGTTAAAATATACACCAGAAAAATTAAAAAAAATTCTTCCAGATTTTCTTCTACCCATTGAGCATGAAGGAAATCTCATCTTCTTTTCTCCATGTTTTTTAGTGTTTCCTTTTAATTCTATCTTCCTTTTCTTACCAAAACCATAAGATTTATGGGTAAACATAATCTCAATTTACACTTTTTATAGCACAAAGAACTATTTATTAATTTATATTGAAGTCCCTTATGGATAATACCCTTTAAAGACATGATTTTAATCCTCTAAAGACTCGATCAAACAAATATTCGGGTTATATGATATACCCAAAGCTCCCCACATATGTACTATAAAATTTTCCACATATTTACCAAAGGATTCATAATCCTTTTACTTTAACTCAAGGAATTACTTATCTATTTTCATGTGAAGAATAATTGGAAATTACTTATTGAAAAATAAGTTATTAAACACATCCTATTCAATGGAATTAATTTCATCTTTTTGAATCATATTCTTGATAAGATCCCACCATTAATCCGCTTTTTCCTAGAAATGATAGATAAAAAATGTTTTTTTTTTCTTCAAGCACCGAAGAATGGAAAATATATTTTCAATGGTACATATCCATTTGTTAGTAACTAACATATTAATTGAACTACTAAAATATAGTGGATTATTCCTCATGAAGAACTCACCAAAACATTGTTTCCTCCAATTCTCATTTGGGTGATGAGTATGATTCATATCTTCAGAAAGTTGTGTGAGCATATAAAAGATATTTTTCTTTCTAGATCTCTTAAAATATTATTTCTCAAGAGTAAAATAATTGTGGTTCTCATTGAATTAAACACTAATAAGATTCCTTCAGTTTCCATCAATAGACTAAAACCAAAAAATATAGTTTGAGAAAAAATAATCTTACTAGAAATCCACATCCCCCCAATGGCCCGAAGGCCTTCATTTTTCACTGATTTTTTAAAATCCACCTTTAAAGGTGTGAGGTGGAAACCTTAAAAGGCCCGTAGGTGAATGTATTACATGGCTCATAGGAATTATAGGAATTCATTACCGGTAGGCTTCAAACATTATATACAACCCATACAAGCTATTTGGAACTGCTCCTCCCCAACAGCTGGATCGTGAAATCAGCTCTCCACTTTCACATGGTTGCTCAGCTAGGATTTCCTATGTATGCATAGGCCTGTCCTGATGGATGGTTCCATACCCTCTCATTCTTGAAATCCATTTATCTTCTACTATAGTGAAAGATCCTTGCTCCTCCTCCTTCTGAAGTTTTCTCCTTGTAGGTTGTCTAGGTTGCATCTTCACTTAAGGTGACCCGAAGGCCTTGACGTGGTCCGAAGGCCTTACTGACCTGAAGGCCTGGGTGGCCCAAAGACCTTAAAGGAATTGGGAACCAAATTGGTGGCCCAAAGGCCCAAATAGGGGAACATTCTCGGCTCCTACAGTGCCAAACAGTGCCTTCTACAGTTTCCGTTGCAGTACCTACTACAGTTCTACACAGTTCCTGCTATAATACCTACTACAGTGCTGCTACAGTGCCTACTACAGTACTTCTCCAGTTCCTTCCACAGTACCAAAAATTATCCTCCACCTGGATTTGATCCTGGGTCTCCCGGATGTAATTAAGGAGTCCTCACCAACTGGGCTGAGGCTCATGTGCTTCTAGAAATCCACAAAAAAACAAAAAAACATGTTGTATGTATAAATCATGAAACCTTCTTTCTAATATATGACACCTTAGGATTAATCTTAGTTTTTCATGGTTATTATTCAAATCATTCATGACAGTTTTTAAAGAATTTATGATATTAAAAATAATTTTCACTAGGATAGTCAAATTAGGTGTGAGAAAAGGACCATTATCGCGCATCAAGTTACAATTAAGTATAGTTCAATGCACCCTTTTCGGAGTTACAAAACCTAGGTACAACTATTTCAAATCCATAACCCCTTTTAGTTTCTACAAAACCTTTTAATTTCCTAGAATCTAATAGCTCCATCCTTTACCAAAATTGCAAGATATTTTCCTATACATAGACTTATAATATTGTTTTCACTAGATTTTTGTCATTATAGTTTCTAATTATTAATATAAACCTACTCTGATAAAAACATTAGATACCCAAACTACTCATAAATTGATATTACATCTTAATAGATGAATAATAATTGAATAACATAATAATCCATGCCATAAATCATTCAGGTCTAGTGCCTTTGGAATCTTAGAAATATAAAAAACTAGATCATAAGTGAACTACATCATCAGACATTAAGTTATTTATAACTAACACCATTATTAAACATATCATACATAATAATTTTCTTTATAACCTATGGAAGGTAAATATAAGAAAGGTTAAAATCGGATTCTAAATAAGGGAAAACTATGGATAAATCAACACAAAATGAGAATTAGGGTATGAGAACATGAGACTAAAATATAGAAACCATACCCTACATATCATAGATAGTAAAATTGAGTTACAAAATAAATAATAGAAATTGATAATACATGAATCATAAAAGAGCCAAAGAACATTATCCATGGAATTATAACATTAGAATGAGACCTGGAATTGTGTCATACACATAAGCATAAACAATCATTTCTTTAGTAGTAAAGGATCATTAAAAAGGCTACAAGAGTGTAATGTGTTCACTCCATAAACTATCATAGTAGTAAAAGTTTACTCCCAAGACTATAATAGTGAAAAAGTCCATTACTGATCTTGTTTCATTCCTTATTAGAGTCATGTTTATCTCATGCGATTTCAATATTTACCCCAAGCATTGGAGGGAGATATATGTCTCACCTATCACATAATGAGCATCATAAATGTAACATCCCAGGTAAATAAATAATATTAATTTTTTATATTTATTAATATTTTTGAATAAAATATTAATATTACTTTAAAGGTAATGCTATTCTTGATGTTGTACCCAATACGCAACAACGAGTTTCTTTGAAATCTTACGTTGCATTCTAATAATAAAATAATATTATTTTAAATGGTTGTTAACGCCTAGCCATTGTATTGGTGAGAATGAATAGAAATAACTAAAATATGATGTTATATGTTTGTTAAATGTATTAACATTTATCCAATAATAGATAAAGGCTTAAAATAAGAAAAAATTCAATTTTAAGCATAAATACTCTAAAATTCACTAAAAGGTCAATTTATCACCTTTTGATGGTGAACCCTCTTTAATATAGTTTTGGTCACTCTTATACATTATATTGGACCAAATAAAATTCTTCTTTAGAATCGGGATATAAAAATTTACTTTGTGTAAAGTTTTGGTATTTTTTTTATAAAGTTCATTTTTTTAATGAATAGGGAAAAATGTTTTATTTTAATTCAAAAACTCTTTTTAATCTAATTTATTTATATGATTAGATTATCTTTTGAATTGGTTTTAAAGTACAATTATAATATATTTTTAAAATTTAATCCAATATTGGTCATTGGAATTAATTTCACTTTGAAATTGGACTTAAACTAGTGTCAACCTTTTGATATATATTGTTTCATAAAAACACGCTATTTGCTCTGACAATAGGAATTAATTATTAAATTAATTAATGAAACTTATATGTTTTGAATTTTTTAAAATTAACATCATTTTTGAATTCGGAATATCAAATATAGCTTAGGGTGAATATTTGGTATTTTTCTGAAAAACTTCAATTTTGATGAATAGTGAAACCACTAAGTGGTAGTTAAAAATTAATTTTTCATTTAAATGAAACTTTACCACTTCGGTGATTTTAATTTCAAAAATCCGACATACATGGTTGTCATTAAGATGTAAAATGTTGTTCAATGAGATTAAAATAATTTTTTGGTGAATAGTATCTTTTAAGTTTTATTAATCGCGATTAAAGGTGATTAGTGTAATTTAAGGTAAAGATAATGTTATAATAATATGAAATGACCTTGACACATGTCCTACCCTTATTGGATGAGTCATGTCCGACCAAGAAAATCCATGTTTCAACTTGGGGACCCCATGGAGCCACTTGGGAAAGAAAATGACATTAATAACTTTTTATTTAAAGTTAAAATAAAAATGTCACAAACATGTATTGTTTTACTAAAAGAATTTTTACATGGGGTTATACAAGTCATATTTTCAAATATAAATATTAATTATAAAGCTAAAAATATTTCATACATCATGATATTTTTTTTAATAATTTTCAGACATTAAATAAATTAAATTATTTATGACACCATGATGATGCACCAATTGCCTCATTATTTAACGATTTAAATAAAATGAAAAGATAATGTAAAATATAAGACCTAAACTTGTAAAAAACCTATTTTATGGGTGTATGTATAACCCTTATCACCTTAGACTAGAAATATATCCTTTTGGGACATTTAAAATCTGAAAATTATTTTATAATAAAGTAACATTTTATAACTTTCCAAGAGTGCCCCTCCTCCCTCTTATAAAAGGCCCCCACCTCTACCACCATACCCACACCTCTCAAGCCACTGTCTTGACCAATATCTGCTCATTTTATCTCTCCAAATCCCTATCCTAATCCTAGAAGCCTTACCTTAGGTAGAAACCTCTTCAAGAAACCCTTTTGGTTCAAACCAAATGGAGTTACCCGATTTAAAGCTAATGTTCTCTCTTATGTTCTTTTGTTTTATTTTACATCTCCAACCCCCTAAACTATTTTTATTACTTTATTTTATAACTAAAACAGTATATTAAATATACTAGGATGTTTTTATGAGAAGTATTCTATCTACACTTATACAAAACTCTGTGTAATGGTCAAAGAACATACTGTTTCCGTGGATGGCGAATTACTGCCTCACGAAACGATGATTGTTCTATCTTCTCCTACCACCTCTCATGGTGGCCATTATGATGGAACAATATTTATTTATGATATATATTATATTTATTTCCTCTCTATGCTTCTTTATTTTATATTTAATACATACCTTTATGCTTTGCATGTTGTGCAAATGCGATGATTTCATTTGAGTAAGTGTGGACTATCGCCCCCTCAAGTGATGTTACTCGTTCATGAAATACATGGAATGTATAAAGAATGAAATTTATGAACATATATGACCTATATATTATACTGAAATTATAATATATATATATATATATATATCTCATCTAGATTTAATTCCATTAATGTTCCAAAGAAATGAAAGTAGTGTTCATGCGTATGTACGGCCTACCGTCTCCATGAACGGTGCATTTTATATCTTTTTTTTATCTCCAAATGTCATGAAATAGTATAATATGAATATATACTGGATATATATGATATTTAAGTCATTAATACTATTATGAAGATTATTTACTTATAACTACATGGAAAATTCTTTTCCAACAAGTTCGATTTTTACTCATGTGCCGAACATCGACAAAAACATCTGATATGAACTCAAATTATTAACCAATTATTATGACATTATAATATGTGATATGAACTGAATAATAATATTTAAATTAGGTCCTTAAGAAATTATAAATTGACCAAAGTTTATTACTTGAAAATATAAAGAAACGAACAAGACAAGTCGGACTTGAGGTAAGGGATCCGACCTCTCTCTTTCTTTTCAAGTACCCTCTTTTATGTCATTTCATTTATGCTCCATGTTCTTTTGTAGGAGGATGTTATTTTATATTAAACATACTGTAATTAGTATTTTCATATGATTAGATACCCCCTATTACTCTAATCAATTCATTTTAAGAATTTTTAAGTGGCGTCGTTAGGCTGCCGAATTTTCGTAAGGGATCCAACCTCTTTCTTTCTTTTTAAGTACTCTCTTTTATGTCATTTCTTTTAAGCTCATATTTCATATGTTTGGGAATGTTATTTTATATTCATAATTCTGTAATTTTTATTTTCATATTATGAGAGACCCTATTTGATCTCATAAATCCATTTTTGGAAGTTTTATGTGGCGCTGTTAGGCTGCCGAGTTTCCGTAAGGGATTTTTCATCTCAGTTTTATTCCCATGAGATTTATGCCACATTTGCCACCATTTCCTTTGAGTGGTGTATGTACTTCCCATTATTCTACTCTTTGTGTAATATAATTTCTTTTATGTATATTTACATCAATGTTGTATGGTCCTTCTTTCATGGGGTGTATGTTTCAAAAGTTACCCAAATCTCTAAGGGAACCTTTCACCCACCTCTTTTTAAAAGACTTATTTTGTTAGGTATTTTAATTTACATATTTTTATGTTGGGATATGTTCTTATATATCCTTATTTCTATAAATATTATGTCAAAGTGATAAGATACCCTTTTCTCTCTCATCAATTCATTTTTTGAATTTTAAAGTGACGCTGTTAGGCTGTCGAATTTCTGTATGGGAACTTCTTAACCCAATTTCAATTCTTTGGGTTAAACCTCTACTTCTTGATTATGTCATACTATGAATATGTGTGGATGACCTCTGATTGTTTTACACTTAATAACCTCTTATATTGGGTGTATTTATATTTTTCACACATAATTATGTAATTGATTTATCCTTAATCTAAGGATACCGACTTTGTAAGGGACTTTGTCTCAATCTCCTTTCATTGAGGCATATTTTGTTTTAATACAAGACTTTCTTTTATACGCTGTATAAAAAAATTTTTCTTTTCATTTTGTTCAAAGGGAATATTTTTCTACGAATCGTTTTACTAAAGGACAAAAAGGAATGTTTCTTCTAACGTACGCGGTGACAATGACTTTTTCCGCCGTCACGAGTATTATTTGGTCTTTGGATTCCTCAACAAGCTGTAATGTTTTTAAAATGAAATAAATACCATATACTCTTTTATGTATTTTGGTATTGACAATGGTTTTTATAATGGATTTTTTATGTCAATATATTTATGTGATATATTGTGATTGAAATGTGGAAATGTTTTCTTTCCATTATATTTTTTTATGTCTTATGATTTTTTAATGGTACTTGGACATTTTACGGGTGGTTACGTGATAAACCATATGATGGGTGGTGCCGTGAATACCAAGACGGGTGGTTATGTTATAACCTCCAATGAGTTGGGTATAGAAGTCAGCTGTATGGCTATTCCATTTAGTGATATGTGTGGAAGTCGACCGTATGGTTATTCCATTTAAGTATGTTTATGTCCCAAGTTACCTTTATATGTTATGTGTTCTTTATATGGGTTTTATGGTAATATTTTGGTTACAAAAGGGTAAGTAATGATATTTTATTCAGTGAAGAGTTTTGACTAATTCATAAAGGTGAAAAGTATTACTTTGATAATGTATTCATGGTTTACTTGTTGTTTTGAAAAACTAACAGTTTTCTTCTTTGTGTATCGTTTACTGGGCTTTTTATGCTCCTCCCAAGTTTTTGAAATGTTCTTCATAGGACTTAAAGATTAATAGGGTAAAGGATGGGATCAAGGGAAGACATGCAATCTAAAACATGGAACTTGACATGTTTATTTTTGATAATTTTTGATTTTATTGAAACTTATTATAAGTGTCTACTTTGTAATTTTTTGATATGTAATAGTTATGTCCTAATTCTCTAAAACTCTAAACCTGAAAAGATCCTCTATGTGAATTATTTATTTAATTCATGATTATGTAATTTTTTAAGGCCGGGTCCTTATAATAAATATGTGTGAACCAAGATTGTTATACCTTCAAAATATTAAAACACCTGAAAATAAGTTGGTTTTATAAATATCTCATTATTTAAATAGAGAACAACCTGTTGAAAAGGAACTTTTTTCATAAAAATTTTGTAACACCCCAAAATTCCATGGTATGTTTCCCTTTAAATAATACAGTAGCTTGTGTTGTACTCAACTTCGAGTTCAAACATACCCCAACCAATCAAACTAGAAGTTATGAATAGTAATACCCAGTTTTTTGAAATTTTAAAAATTTTACCTTTCAAAAGAGACTTCATTTTTGGATTCATAATATCGAAATTATATTAGGGTGAATTTTTGGTATTTTTCTGAAAACATTCAATTTTTGATGAATAGTGAAAACACTAAGTTATTGTTTAAAACTGACTTTTTATTTAAATAATTATTTATTTTATTTAAATTTATTTTAGGTAAAAATAGATATATAATAACAATATAATTTCAATATAATTCATTGGAGTCATTTTATAATGTGTTTAGATATATACAAATTTTATTGAACTTTTTACCTTCTTTTATGCACCTCCTAGGAGATTTTAAAAATTTGCATAAAACATAATTTTACCACTTTTGTGAATTGAATTTAAAAAATCCAAGAGACACGGTTGATAACAGTAAGTAAAATATGGTTCAATAAGATGAAAATAATTTTTTGTGAATAGTAATTTTTGACTTTTATTTACCACGGTTAAAAGTAAATAGGGTAATTAAAGGTAAACATGATATTATTATTACCCTAAAACATGTCCTAATTATATTGGATAAGTGTATTTAGACCAGAAACAACCTTAGGAATAAAATATGATCCTTTAGGTCCACATGGATTAGATTCAGACATTTATTATTATTTTATTTAAAGAAGAGTTAAAAGAGTTAAAATCAAAGTTTAATAACTTAATAATTTTTAATATAGGGTTATACATAAGATAAATTCGACTATAAATATTCATTAGAAAGATAAAACTATTTACTAAATAATGGTATTTTATTTATAATTTTTATACATTAAACAATTAAATTTATTTTTGACACAATAATGATGTAGTAATTGACTTATTAATGAAATATTAAAGTAATTGATATTATAAATATCTAAATAAATCTAATTTGAGACTTTTAATGAATTAAAATACTTTTATAGGTTAATAAGACATGTTAGGGTTGATTAAATAATTTTTTTGGAAGTAATAATGTTGTTATGAATTTAACAAAACAAAATACAAAATATTGTCAAAATTGACATAAAAGAGTTTTAAAAAAAAATAATATATTATTTATTTATATTCTATTTTTAAAAATATAATGTTCAGGAAATGGGATTAAATAACATTATATATGTCATTAATGATTCAATTGAGGTTTTCTTGGAAGTTTATAGTAATTTTATTAACCATACAATATAAAAATACAAAGAGACATGGTTAATGTCAAACTAATTAACTCAGAGTTAAATCTAAAAGATAAGGTTAATATAGTGACCCAAACCTATATAAAACCTATTGGTTGAGTGGTTTTCTACCCATACCCACCATATCCTAGAAATAAATAATTTTAGATCCATTAGAAACTGAAGATGATTTTATTATAAAATAGTATTTCAATCTTTTCCTAAGGTGCCCCTCACCCCTCTTATAAAAGGGCACTTCACCTTCTCTCAAATTAAAACCTTAAAATCCATTTTTCTCAACAAAAACCTACAAAAATATCATCTCAACTGTCCTCCCTTCATCCTAGAGGCCTTCCTTTAGTCAGAAATCCAATCTATGGATCCCTTTTGATCAAATCAAAAGGAATAACCCGAAGAAGTGGTAAGTATTTCATCACCTCTATCAAGTTCTTTTCTTCTTCCACTTACTCTTTCTATGTTTTATCCATTATAAAATAATAAATCCAGTATCTTATATATATTGTGATGTTATTATAAAAATGTTACAACCCTATTCATTATTCTATCCATCCTATAAACGAAAAAGTCACCATATGTGCATACGTACGGATTACAGTCTCCACGTCGTGGTGTAGATTGTTATTCAAACACTTCATCGTTTGGATGGGTATAAAAATTAGTATAAATGATGTAAATAATAAATAAAACATGATAATGATTCTTCATATATGATATAATAATCAATTATATATTACTTTAATATCAAAATAATGATATTGTCGCTTGTGGGTACGTATGGATTACCGTCTCCACGAACACGATGAGATTCATTCCCCATCGTATCAATTCAAGATTAATTTTCATTTGATGGTTAAAATAATGTTTAAATTCAAAATATCATTATTTATATAAATAAAATACATCCTATTTATAAAAAACTTGGCTTACATTACCAAGCATATAAAGAAGAACGAATCAGTTAACACCCATAACAACGAAATACTAAAATATTATTAACAAAGAAATATAAGAAGATCATATATGATTTCATATTTATGTATATGGTTTTTTTATAATTTAATAACAATTATTTAACTATTATATATGAGTTTAAAATACACTCGAAAAAGAAAAGTACAAGGTAAGGGTTTATTATACAATCTCTTTCTTATCGGTGGTTGTTTTTACGTAAGTATCTACTAGGACCTCTGTATCATCCACATCCATTTTTTTATTAGAAATGTATTTCAAAACATTTTTACTATTTAATAGAAAATGGGTAAAAGTCATTTATACAATTTTTTTTACCTTATTTGTTTTTAAATGAATCTTTTTGTAGTTTTCCAAACAAGGTACATTATGACCTTTTCGACAAAGTTAAGGAAAGAATGATTTTTTTAACTTATGCGGAGGGTGAATCTATTTTCTACTGTTATAACAATGTTGAAGCTTCCCATACAGGCTTATAATAATATTCCCCAAATTAATGTTTTATTTTATAATTACATGACTTTCAAATGATTTCAAAATATAATGATATATTCCTGTTAAATAATTTTCCTTTCTTCTATGTCAACATCCTTTGAGGGATTTTAAGCTGGTTTGAAGTTGATTTCTTATGATACAAAACGTCCATATTGTATTGAAGGTTTTTTGGTATGTTTGACTGTGGATGTGTTATTTTTACACCATTCATGGTTTATGGATAAAGCATTTACATTTCATATGCTAGTTCTAATATGATTTTTTATGTTAGGTTTAAACCTTTTCATATGAGGAATGCATTGGACTTAGTGATGGGTGGAGCCTACTATAGCTCCTAGATGCATCAGTAGGTCTCATGAGACAAACAAGTATCTTCGCACAAGGCCTTGACAAAATCTTATTTGTAGTCTTGGCACAAGGCCTTGACTATGAGGTTATGAAGTCTGGCATCATGACTTCCATCATTATGAAAGTGGCTATAGATATTTCATGTGATTATTAAACTAGTAGAATATCCATGTGAATAAGTAAATGGAATTATTTGATTTTATATTTTCCATATTATGCGGAAATTTATGTTGAAAAGGATTTTGTTTTATTCTTATACATTTCCTTAAATGTTTATGCTTATTTATGAATGTTTCCACTATACTATTATCCTTACTGAGCATCTGAGCTCACCCAATTATATGTTTTATTTTCCCTAGATGTGAAGAAGTATTTTATGACTGACTTGCAGGGATAGTCTGAGGGGATATGAGTGTGGTCTATGGAGACAATTCTGTTGTAGTTTTTCATTTTATAATGTAATGTAATACTTATGAATGTATCTAGTTTTTCCAAGGCTACTAGAATGTACGGTCTTTAGAGATATAATTTCCTTATATCATGCCAATGTTATGTAATAATGCCCTGACTCTGGGTATCTCGGGTCAGGGCATTGTAGTTGGTATCAGAGGAAGTTTAGTACAAACCTTGGAAACTAGATTTAGATAAACTTTTAGTAGAGAACATTACCCTAAGATAGACATTGAGGATTATTATAGAACAACATCCGAGAATTTTGGTAATGTAGAAATTTTGCGAGTTTTAAGAGAAATACATCCATTTCTGGATATGAGTAGGTAGAGGTGGATCTAGCACATATGTACCTAGGGGTAGAACATGAAAACACCACTTTGAGATAGATTAGAATGGGAACTGGTGCACGACAATGGGCCTTGCTGCACTCTTGGTTACGACACTCCCAGGGGATATGCTTAGGATAATTCTCATTTTCTTTACAAACCATTATAAAGGGTTTATGAGTATATACTTCCTCAAAGATTTTTTTTATAATTATGGATTATATCCATAAACTCTATAATTTATGTTAAGTGTTTTAAAAGTAGGGAATTATGTATTTCGATTCATAAACTAATATAATTTATTCCATTGTTTAGAAATGGAGCCAATTGGAAGGAATGAAAACTGTATCAACACATGTAATCCATGTAGGGATTTCCCTCCCACTCAAGATAATTATAGTGGAGCTAGTGATGAAACTAGTGCTGATCAGCTTATCACCATACTGGGTCAACTCACATAGGTTATGAATAATAACCTTATCCGTATGGAGCACCCTGATCCATAATTTGGAGGATCAATGTTAGACCGCTTCATGAGGCAACAACCACCAAAATTCAATGGGACTAAAAATCCATTTTTAGGTGAGAAATGAATACGTTCCTTAGAGAAAATATTTCATGCTTTCTTGAGAAGTGAAAGTGAAAAATTTGTCATGGTAGTTTGTCGCCTCACGAGAGATGCAGATCAATGGTGGTCATCGATTCAAAACACAAAGGAAGAAGAATAAGTATCAAGAATTGAATATAGAGAGTTTAAATATCTTTTCTTAGAAAAATACTTTACTCATGACCATCAAGTGGGTATGGAAAGGCAATTTCTGAGTCTGAGGAAAAATGAGGCCAATTTTAGAAGTTTAGCAAGGCATGCGGCAGATTATATACATAAACCAAGAAGTAATATTGATCATTTCTTTGATGGGTTAAAACCATTTCTCCATTGAGAATTAGTCTCAAAATCCTTCTTGTCATACGAAGACATTGTCTCTTGTGCTATCAAGATAGAAAATGAATTCTCTAAGTCATACGACTTTAAAGAAAAGCAAGGGAAGAAGAGATCTGCTGAACACTCAAGAAATGGAAATAAGGGGAAGAAGGGAAAATTTTAATATCCATCCTAGAGTAAATACGGGAAAAACACTCCAGTACATACCTGAAGGGAATGGGAGTCTGTTACAAGTGTGGTAAAAAATGCCACCAAGCTCGTGATTACAAGGGGAAGAAAGAGGAAATCAATGTTGAATGCTAAAATTATAGAGAAAGGGGGTATTATGAAAATGAATTTCCTAAACACCAAAGAAACTTACCTCAGAAAAGTCTAAGGGATCAAGGAAAAGCTTATACTATCACTACTGCTGAGGTTGAAGCTCTGAAAGGCATGGTGGCAGGTAATTTAAAGGTTTCCTCAAGTTTAGAAAATGCTTTATTTGATTCTGGATCATCGCATTATTTCATATCTTCCTAGTTTTCTAAGAAAAGTAAATATTTCCAATTTGATTTAACAAGGGATTTTTTAGTCAAAACACTTAAGGGAAGTATCAATGCAACAAAGTTTTGTGAATCAGTTCCCATTAGGGCATATAAATGTTCTTTATCTGCTGATCTCATCATCAGACCCATGATTGAATTTGATATAATCCTCAGAATGGATTGAATTTCAGACCATTATGTGAAAATTCATTGCCAGAAGAAGGAGGTTACAATATTCGAGGATGATAATGAGTACCTTATCTATAGAATAGAAACGTCACCACCTGATTCTTATCTAGATCCACCACCAGTAGCTCATCTAAATTAAATTATTGGGGAGGAAGAGAATGAAATGACTATGGGTGAGGAAAGGAATGTTCCAATAGAGGACGTACCTGTTGTGCAAGAATATTTTGACGTGTTTCCATAATATTTACCTGGACATCCTCCAGAATGAGAAATTGAGTTTTCCATTGATTTAATTCGTGGTTCAATGCCCATATCAAAGAACCCTTATAGAATGTCCACTATGGAATTAGTGGAACTAAAGAAAAAACTATAGGAATTGAGTAATAAGGGATTTAGTCACCCTAGTGTTTCTCTATGGGGATCCCCTATTCTTTTTGTTAAGAAGAAATATTGATCTATGAGGTTGTGCATTGACTACAAGGATATCAATGCTATAACAATAAAGAACAAGTATCCCCTACCTTGCATTGATGATTTATTTGACCAACTTCATGGAGCTCAATATTTTTCAAAGATTGACCTACGATCTGGATATCATCAGTTGTGTGTGAAGAAGGAAGACATTCCAAATAAAATATTTCAAAATAGTGTAATTATTGATGATATCCATGTATACTTTAAAAGCTATGAAAATCATGAAAATCACATGCACACCATTCTGAAAAACCTCAGAAGAAATTAATTATACAAGAAGTTTAGCGAGTGTTAATTCTGGCTTCATGATATTTATTTTCTTGGCCATATTGTCTCTAAGGATGGATTCTCTATTGAATCTTCTAATACAAGACCAATCCAAGAATGGACAACACCAAATATTATAACTGAGGTACGTAGTTTTATTGGTTTTGCAGGTTATTATTGGTGTTTCGTCCAGAAATTTTCCTGATTGGTTAATCTATTAACCAAGATCATGCGTAAAGGGGTTAAATTTTTTTGGAAAAAAGACTGTGAAGAGTGTTTTGAACAACTAAATATAATATTAGTCAATGATCCTATATTGACTCTAACATCGGGGAATTATGGGTTTGTTATTTATAGCGATGCTTCAAAGAAAGGACTTGGTTGTGTCCTTATGCAGAATTATAGGGTTATTACCTATGCATCACGACAGTAAAAAATGCATGAGAAAAACTATCCCACTCATGATCTTGAGTTAGAAGCTATAATTTTTGTTTTGAAGATATGGAGACACTACCTCTTTGGTGAAAAATTTGAGATATATACCGATCACAATAGTTTGAAGTATATTTTATCACAGAAGGTACTCAACATGAGGCAAAGGTGTTGGCTTGAACTAATCAATGATTATGATTTCACTATACAATACCACTTGAGTAAGGCAAATAAGGTGGAAGATGCTTTGAGCAGAAAGTATCATGGAGTTTGGAACAAGATGAGAGTTAAAAGGGATCCTATTTTCATGGATCTTGTGAAAATGGATATGGGAATAATCATGGAAGGTGAAACATCAATACTGGTTCAAATGGTTGCCAAAACATATTTACTAAAAAGGATAAAAAGTTATCAGGATGATGATAAGGAGTTTCAAAAGAAAATTAAAGCTGTGAAAGATGGGAGATTAATCGGCTTCATTTATGAAGACATGATTTTGAAATTTTAGAAGAGGCTTTGTGTTCCTGATATACCTGATCTGAAAAGGGAATTGTTAGATGATGATGATAGCTCCAATTTCTCTATACACCATGGTAGCACTAAGATGTATAGAGATTTGATGGAACATTTTTGGAGGGATAACATGAAGAGGGCGATTTCTGATTTTTTGTCAAGATGTATGGTTTTTCCTCACGTGAAAGCTAGAAGGAAACAGTATGGAGGAGTCATGAAACCTGTTCCCATACCCGAGTGGAAATGGGATAATATTATGATGGACTTTGTCAGGGGACTACCAAAGTCTCCAAGAAGTAATGATACAATATGGGTCATTATTGATCGTCTTACCAAGTGAACACATTTTATTGATATAAGAGAATATTTAACACTTGAATGTTTAGCAAGACTATATATTAATAAATTTATAAGACTTCATGAAGTAACCCTATTAACTATTTCTGACCGTGATCCCCGTTTTACATGTTGAGATCTTTCTCACTTGAATTTCAAGATATGTGGGATCAATATTTACCTATGGTAGAATTTTCCTATAACAATAACTTCAATTCAAGTATTCAGATGGCACCATATAAAGAATTATACTAAAAGAGATGTCGCTCACCAATCTGTTGGGATGATGTTGGTGAAAGAAAACTCATAGGCCCAGAACTTGTTGAGGAAATGATGGAAAAGGTGAAGGTAATCCAAACCCACATAAAAGCAGCTCAAAGTAGGCATAAGAGCTATTCTGATAACCAAAGGAAGGATTTCTAATTTCAGGTAGGATATCATGATTTCTTGAATGTATATCCATGGAAGGGAATTATAAGATTCGTTAAGAAGGGTAAATTGAGTCCCAAGAACATCGGACATTCAGAAATTATAGAACGAATTGGGGCGACAACTTACCGTTTGGAAAAGCCGACATGTCTTTCCAAAGTTTGTGATGTGTTCCACGTATCACTGTTGAGAAAATACATGCCTAACCCAACACATGTACTCACCTATGAGGAAATTGAACTGGAACTATATCTATCTTATTGTGAAGAGCCTGTCAAGATTTTTGATACAATAGAACAAGTGTTGAGAAACCGGATGACTCATCTGGTAAAATTTCTATGGAGAAACCATAAGATGGAAGAGGCAATGTTGGAACCCGAGGAACTTATGATGAAGAACCAGCTGAATCTTTTTATGAAGTAATATTATAGAAATGTTTCGGATGAAATTATTTTAAGGAGGTTATAATGTAACACCCCAAGCATCCACAATACGTTTCCCTTTGAATAATACAGTAGCTTGTGTTGTACGCCACTTTGAGTTCAAACACACCACAACCAATCAAACTAGCCGTTATGAATAGTAATACCCACTTTTTGAAATTTTGTAAATTTTATCTTTCAAAATGGACATCAGTTTTGGATACGGAATATCAAAATTAGGTTAGGGTGAATTTTTGGTATTTTTATGAAAACTTTCAATTTTTAATGAATAGTGAAAAACACTAAGTTATTGTTTAAAACCGACTTCATATTTAAAAAATTATTTATTTTATTTAAATTTATTTTAGATAAAAATAGATACATAATACTTATATATATTAATTGTAATTCATTGGTGTCATTTTATAATTATTTTAGATATAAAAAAATTAATTGAACTTTTTACCGTATTTTACCCACCTCCTAGGAGCTTTTGAAAATTTGCATAAAACATAATTTTACCACTTCTATGAATTTAATTTCAAAACTCCGAGAGATACAGTTTATATCAGTAAGTAAAATTTGGTTCAATAATAAGAAAATAATTTTTGGTGAATAATAACTTTTGACTTTTATTTACCACGGTTAAAAGTAAATAGGGTAATTAAAGGTAAAAATGATATTATTATTACCCTAACACATGTCATAATTCTATTTTATAAGTTTATTTTGACCAAAAACAACTCTAGGAATAAAATATGATCCTTTAGGTCCACTTTTAAGAGATTAGGACATTTATTATTATTTTATTTAAAGAAGAGTTAAAAGAGTTAAAATCAATGTTTAATAACTAAACCATTCCTAATATAGGGTTATTTATAAGATAAATTAGACTATAAATATTAATTATAAATATAAAAATATTTCCTACATAATGGTATTTTATTTATAATTTTTAGACATTAAATAATTAAAATTATTTATGACACAATGATGATGCAGTAATTTCTTTATTAATGAAAGATTAAAATAATTGATATTATAAATATCCAAATAAATCTAATTTGGGACTTTTAATGAATTAAAATAATTTTATAGGTTAATATGACATGTTATAGTTGATTAAATTATCATTTTTGAAGTAATAATGATGTTATAAATAAAAAAACAAAATACCAAATAGTGTCAAAATAGACAAAAAAGAGTTTTGAAAACAAATATTATATTATTAATTAATATTATATTCCTAAAATTATAAGGTTCAGCCAGAGGGATTAAATAATATTATATATGTCATTAATGAGCCACTTGAGGTTCACTCAGAAGTTTAGAGTAAGTTTATTAACCACATAATATAAAAATAAAAAGAGACATGGAAAATGTCAAACTTATTTACTAAGAGTTAAACATAAACGATAAGGTTAATATAGTGACCCAAAAATATCTAAAGCCTATTGGTTGAATTATTTTAGACCCATCCCCACCTTAACCTCTAAATAAATCATTTTGGAGCCATGAGAATCTGAATATTATTTTATTATAAAATAATATTTCAATCATTTCATAATGTTCCCCTCCACCCTCTTATAAAAGATAGCTTCCCCTTCTCTAAAATTCACACCTTCAAATCCATTTGGATCTAACAAACTGAACCCAAATATCCTATAAAATGTCCTCCCTTAATCTTATTGGACTTCATTTAGTCATAAATCCAACCTATGCATTACTTTAGATCAAATCAAAAGGAAGAACCTGAAGAAGAGGTAAATATTTGTCACCTCTATCAAGTTATTTTTTATTCCACTTCCTATTTCTATTTTGTTTCCATTATAAAATAATAAATTCAGTATCTTCTATATAATGTGATGTTATTATACAAATGTTACAACCCTATTCATTATTCTATCCATCCTATAAATGAAAAAGTCACCATACGTGCATACGTACGGATTACCGTCTCCACGTCGTGGTGTAATTTGTTATTCAAACACTTCATCATTTGGATGGGTATAATAACGAGTATAAATGATTTAAATAATAAATTTAACATGATAATGATTCTGTATATATGATATACCATTCAATTATATATGATTTTAATATTAAAAGAATGATATTGTTGCTCGTGCGTACGTTCGGATTACCGTCTCCACGAACACGATTAGATTCATTCCCCACCATATCCATTCAAGACTAATCTTCATTTGATGGTTAAAAATAATGTTTAAAGACATAATATCATTATGTATATAAATAAAATATATCATATTCATAATAAACATGTCTTACAAAACCAAGCATGTAAAGGAGAACAAATCAGTTAACACCTGAAACGACGATAATACTAAAATATTATTAACACGACAATATTAGAAGATCATATATGATATAATATTTTTGTATATGTTTCTTGTATAATTAAATAACAATTATTTAACTATTATATAGGAGGTTAACATACACTCGTCCAAGTAAAAGTACAAGGTAAGGGTTTATTTCAAAATCTCTTTATTATCCGAGGTTGTTTTTACGTAAGTATCTACTGGGACCTCTTTATCATCAACATCCGTGTTTTATTAAAAATGTATTTCAATAAATTTTTACTGTTTACTAGACTATGGGTTAAATTCATTTATACCCTTATTTGACCTTATATGTTTTTAAAGGAATATTTCCTTCATTTTCCCAACAAGGTACTTTACGACCTTTTCGACTAAGTTAATGAATGAATGTTTTTTTAACTTATATGGAGGGTGTGGCTATTTTTTTCCATAATAACATCGTCGAAGCTTCCCTTACAAGCTTATAAGAAAATTTTCAAAATAAACGTTTATTTATAATTACATGACTTTTAAATGATTTCAAAATAGAAAGATATATTCCTATTAAATAATTTTCCTTTCATCTTTGTCAACATCCTTTGGTGGATTTTAAGCTTGTTTGAAGTTGATTTATTATGATACAAAACTTCCATATTATATTAAAGGTTTTTTGATATGTTTGACTGTGCATGTGTTATTTTTACAACATTCATGGTTTGTGGATAAAGTATTGATATTTCATATGGTAGTTTTAATACGAATGTTTATGTTATGTTTAAACTTTTTCATACGAGGAATGCATTGGACTTAGTAAGTGATGGGTGGAGCCCGCTATAGCTCCTCGATGCATCGGTAGGTCTTATGAGACAAACTAGTGTCTTGGAACAAGGCATTGAAAAAATATTATTTGTAGTCTTTGAACAAGGCCTTGACTATGTGGTTATGAAGTCTGAAATTATGCATTCCATCATTATGAAAGTGGCAGTATATATTGCATGTGATTATTTTACTAGTAGAATATCCACGTGAATAAGTAAATGGAATTATTTTATTTTATCGTTTCCATATTATACTGAAGTTTAAGTTGAAAATCCTTTTGTTTTAGTAATATACATTTCCTTAAATGTTTATTCTTATTTATGAAAGTTTCCTCTATATTTTTATCCTTACTGAGCATCTGAGCTCACCTCTTTTTATGTTTTATTTTTCCCAAGATGTGAAGAAGTATTTTATGACTGACCTGTAGGGATAGTCTGAGGGGATATGAGTGTGGTCTATGGAGACAATGTTATTGTAATTTTTCATTTTATAGTGTAATGTAAAACTTATAAATGTATCTAGTATTTCCATGGATACTAAACTGATCGGTCTTTCGAGACATGATTTCCTTGTATCATGCCAATGTTATGTAATAAGGCATCGAATTTGGGTAACTAGGGTCGGGGAGTTACAAATTTCGTCATAGAATAACCACCGGAAAAGGTATGGGTTTCATAAAAATATTTTCATCATAATAATAAATCATCCAGAAATAGAATAATGATTTTATAATTGGATCATATCCCTATTTTATTTTAGGTAATATCAAAGGTTGTTTTTTTAGAATGAAATTATTTTGAAATATAACTTGGTACATTTAATGAAAAAATATACTTTTATCTTTGAAATGAGTTATTCAAAATTTTGAAAATTCTAAATTATTTAATTAATTATTTTACTTTAAAATAACCTTTAATAATTTTAATGTATTATTTAAATCATTGATTGTTCATGAAGGTGTAAAATAATATTCATTTCGTACACATTAATAAAATATTCTTTCCACATAATCATAAAAATCTAAAAGCACCTTATCTAGAAGACAACAAGGTGATTGTTTTTAAAAATATTCTTAAAAATATAAAACATGGGTACAATTTTCTTTAGAAAATAATTTTATAACATTAAAAATATATTTATTTTTTTAGGTAAAACATTGATGTTAATGAAAAGAGGGTTTCAATAGAAGATATAAATAAATTTAGGGATCCTTATAAACATTATTCTGGACTCTTGAATACATAAAGAGAGGAAAATTTATGTAAAAATTTTATTTTCATGAAATAACTATGGTAGAAGAAAATTCATGAGTTTCATTATATATAGATCATAAAATTTCATCATCATAAGGATAAACATAAACAATTATGATAAACACTGGGTTTTTATCATAAATCCAATACCACTTTGGTAACATTTGAATCATAAGAACCCTGATGGAATAAATTTAAATGAAACTTATAATATCATGATAAT
Organism: Viscum album; assembly: GCA_963277665.1. Classification (NCBI taxonomy): domain Eukaryota; kingdom Viridiplantae; phylum Streptophyta; class Magnoliopsida; order Santalales; family Viscaceae; genus Viscum; species Viscum album. The sequence goes on from OY728160.1 coordinate 855,950,632, forward strand.
AAATAAATTCATGATATTAAAAGTCAAAGGGACTATATTTTCACCTCATAAAAGAAGTTATGTGTTTAACAAGACACATGTCCTAAAGAAGAAAAATGGAGACAAAATTATAATACCTTATGTCTTCAATTCCAACGTACTCATTAGAAATTACTACACAATAAATATAGGTTTAATATACATCAATTAAAAAATATAATCATATATATCATACAATATATTATTTACTAATGACCTTTTATTAACCATTTATTAGCAAATATTTGTTAGAATCATACTTTAGGTAATAACAACTTCATTTTTCATTTATGTTTTGGTTTGTTATTTTTATTAATTTAATTTTCATCATGGTTTCATAATATCGAAAATTTAAAACCTAATATAAATATCATATATATTCCTTATATATGTATTAAGAGTAATAATTAATGTTAGAGAGTAAAAATTAATTGCATAGTTCATGGAGATGGTAGTCCATATGTGCACATAAACGTTGTGCCGATTTTCAATGAATATGTAATTAAAGAAGGTTAATTCTATATCAAATTTATAGAGTAATTATTATTTCATAAATATCACATATATTTATTATATTTATCATTTTTTCCTTCCCTGTAAATTTAATGTTAAAAATAAATCACATTGCTTCATGAGGTGGTAGTGCTCCAGACGCATGAGTGATATTATCGTATTCTAAAGGAATGAAAAGAAAGAAGTTAAATTTTCTACTATAAGTTAAAAATAATAATAATTTAATTAATTTCATATCTAAATATTTAATCCATCATTATTTTTTTCTATGAGAGGTGGTAATGGAAAATAATTTACATCACTTCATGTGGCAATAGTCAACCGTAAAAATGATTGATGGTTATGTTTACCACTTGATAGATGAGGGTATTTATGTTGGTCATTAAATTAACATAATAAATTCTCAGTATATGGGATATAATTTTTTTATTATATCATCATGGTTTAATAATACTTTAAGCAGTCAGAGGAATAAATAAAATGAAAATGAATAGATAAAAACTATACCTCTTTTTTAGAGAACAAATTAAGGTTTAAACCAAAATAATTCATAATAGAGGTTCCTAATAAAAATTAGGACTCTAGGGTTCAAGAAGGGATGTAAGAAAATGATTTCGGTAGGTATTTTCTAAACCAATTTGCTTTATAAGTGTGAATAAGATAAGAGAGGGGGTTCTTTTTTATTATTTGGGGATATGAAACACTTTAAATTTTTAAAAGGAAAAAGTTTTTTCCACATTTAAAAAATGAAGCAGGCTCACAAATTCCTCTAATAAAACCTTTGATTATATAGTGTTGAAATATGTCCGAAAAACAGTATACAGAGACGTTTTTAGTTTATATTACCCCATATATTATTAGTTTAACCCCTCCTGTACACCCATTTTAACCATATCCGCAACAATTAATTTATACTATATTTACTATTCAATTTGACCAAAAAATTTAGTGGCAATTACTATATAATTGTAATTATGATGATTAAAAAAAATTAACCCATTTTCCAAAATCAATTCATATAAGATTTTGTTTTAAATTAAACCCACAAACATGATGAAAAAGTGATTCTCAAAATAGAAAAGTATCTTATATATAGAGAGTTTTAATGTAAAATCCTACATGAATTATATTAAAATGACATCAACTTGTTTAATATTAACATAAATAAAATAATTTTAATTTTCATAAAATATTAAACAATATGGAAAATTTTAATTTCTTTAAATAAAAAGGTTGTTTTTTTATAGAAATCGTTGATTTTCACAATTCAAATATCATTAACTAGACCACATTTGTGGATTCTTATTTGGTGAAGTTACCCATCTCGATCCTGACCCTAGAAAATTAATTGAATTATTTTCATTGAAGATGAAAACTACATCATATATTTAAAAAATATTACTCTTCCAACCACACCTCCATTTCATTACAAAGGCTATCCAAGGATCACATTTACTGAAGATGAAGTTAGGGTATTGGTGGATGATTTTCAAATTACTTTGGTTGGGGTTTTCCATGGTGGGATAACATAACATTATTTGACTCACCAAAATGTAGAGGCTATTGGTTTATCTTGATATATTTTTCGGTATTTGTATGAGGATCATTTCATGCTATGATTTGAGGTTTGAGAGGATATTTTTTGATGTAGGAGGAAATGGAGCTGGAGAATAGCTTGTTTCATTATAGAGATCTATAAATGGTATATGTTCAACATGGAGGGTTGTGAATCTTCAAATATGTTAATCTATGTGGGTTTCATCATCCCCAATCTTCATATTATTATTTAAAAACACCTTCTGGAGATAACAATCATTTTAGGCTCCTTGATCAAAATTGATACCTCGACTATTAATATCTCCAACCCTTGGATAGCTCATTTTTGAATCGTCATAGACCTTTAATGGGAGTTGAATCAATTTTGTTGGATTAATAATGGATTTGAAGGTTTTTTATGTATTAAACTATGAATATTTTCCTTCATTCCATTCTAGATGACAGAGATGTGGTCACTTAGCTTCATTATGTGGTCATAAAGACTAGTTAAGTTAGGGAATGGGGTTCAAGATAGATGGTTATACAATTGTTTGAGTAGAGGATAAAGAGGAAATGAACCCATATGTAGTAGAGGTTTGTACCTATAACCTAGATGGGCTCAAAATGTGTAAATTTACAGGTTACTTCTGGGAAGAGAAGATTTATAATTAGATAAAGGAAGGAATGGTTTTCGAGGTTGCTGAAGGGTGTGGTTCTTTTGCTACTGACGGATCTAATGATAACCAAAAAAAACTTTTGGTTTTTTAACCATTGATGCTACAAATCTCATGTATAAATTATAAATTGGAATATACTTCACTATTATAGAGAATGTGAAGCATTGTAGTTGAGTGACAGTGGCTGAAGATAATCATTAGTTTTCAAAGGAGGAAGATGCACAAACACATGCACATGTGTAGGCTTTTTTGAAGTCTACTGAGTGTAATAAAAAAGAAATTAATACTGATTTGTATAAAGGTAAAAAACTAGATACTGAAATAGATAGTTAGGTATTTGAATCTATGAAGGAGAATTAATCTTTACCATATAGGGAATACTCCAATATCCCTATAACTTTCAATATGAGGTCTACTAAAAATTCTATAGCCTTAGTGGTGGTGATCTATGAAAATAAAGAGAATGAGACCCTCCTTATAATATTATATTATAATGATCATACTAGGAGTGATCAAAGTGAATCTATCCATATTGTAAAGGCAATACCTAAGGAAAACACTAAACCATGCAACACCATGGGAGGAGGTGAGACGATTTCAGTTTCTCCAAAGAGGAAAACATTCATATTTGATGAAGAGCTACCTGATAATATTCCCAATAGGCTTTCTATTTGATTGGAATGATCAAGGTATGTTATTTCCTCCTCTATTTAATTTCTAATTTAAATGAGGGGTACCACTAAACCTATAAATGTGAATTATGTTGAAAATAAAAACATTGTCTTGTAGGTGAGTATTTTTCCCCATTCACTAAAAAATAAATCATTCCATAATATTATAAAAAATAACCCTAAAATAATTTTACCCTTTTTATTCAAAAAATTAAGTACATTTTTGAGAAAAATATTTTCTAAAAGTGTCAAAAATTAATTTTATTGTTGTTTCTAGAAAATAAATAAATCTATTTTTTTGAGGAAAAAGTATTTTCAAAGCATATAAAAACATGAATAATAATTAAAAAATTATTTATAAATAAATTTTCGTTATCTAAAACCATTATAATTAATTTTCAAAATGTGGTTATTCCTATTCATACCACAAAATTTAATGAATATTCTATAATTATCAACAATAATAATAATGGTATATTGTGGTTTTTTAAACTCAGTGTTGCATGTAATGAAATATGTCAAAGAATTTGAATTATTTAGAAAGAAAATTTCATAAAATATCATTGTGTTACATGAAACACATATCATACACACATTTGGATATGTGTTGTCAACATTTTTTAGATATTTTACCCTTAAATCAACTTTTACCATGGAAAATCATTTTTTAACCATCACAACTTGTTTTTTGAACTAAAATCAAAATTTCCCATATTATATAATTTGGATATACTAATCCCTAATATAAAAACCATTTTATATTATTAAATTTATTAATGTGAAAAAATTTATATTAACACAATAAATGTATAAATCATTAAAAACATTTTTAGAAAAAAATATGACTTATGTTCTAAAATTTAAAATATCAGTTTCTAAATTAAAATTAAAATTTTTAATTATTTAATTTCGATTATAAAATTCATATTAATCCATGAAAAATTTCTATTAAATTGAAATTAATAGGTATATCCTAATGGTATCATAAAAGTTACTCTATTTAAAAAAATGGCATTATTCACTATTCACCTAGAAATTAATCTTATAAGAAAAACCTCTAAAATTAATCCTAATACAATATTATTACGATAAGTGAAAATATTATATACATTTTATCAAAATAATTATATAAATATTATAAATTTAACATTAAATTTGAATCAAAATTTAGATCTAAAAGTAACAATTTTTACAGATTCATGATCTTTAAAAGTCATTAACTATTCATAATATTATTTTATATTTATTATTAATTTTAAATGCGTGTTTGTATATTTTTTTGAAAAATTAAAAATTTAAAAAAATCCTTTAAAAGTGACTATTTTAGTTTCCTAATAAAAAAATTAATAATTTATAGAAAAGAACATTTCTTCAAAAATGAATCTTAAATTATTTTATTCCTCATTATTAAAGAATTTTTAATATTTTTTTAATCAATAATTAAATTTCATATACACATGAGAGTTACATTCAACATTTATTACTTGTAAAATTTTATAGAAATACAGGCTTTATAAAATAAATTTAATATTAAATCTATTACATTAATAATTAAATACTTTATCCATTATAACTTCTTCTTATATAACCCCTCAAAACATCTATATAAAAATAAAGGATAAGAGAATGTTTGGTGGTATTCATGGGCATCATGTCAACTCGAATGGATCTTGTGGAAATTCCAATGATCTTAAAACACTCTAAATGAAATGACACGATCATTTATGAACAAAATTACCTTTCTTTTAATGTCATATGGATATATAAAACACATTCAATTTATTATTTTTATTATTGGGCTTAAATGACCATTAAGTATCATTACCATTGATAATATAGTTGTTGAATAGCTATCACACAACCAATATAAATATAAGGTTTTTAAAAATCATCTTGAGATAACCAAATGAGATGATGACCTCATCTAGTAGACTAGAGCCGTACGAAGCTCATTTTTCAGAGCTTAGAAAGGAGTTAACATCACTAGGTTTTAGTCTTGAACAAAATCAAGCCGGGCTTCAACACGTTAATCTTGAATGGAATCACCTAAGGGAGAAGTTTAATTTAATAGAGATTACCACCCGGGTGATATTATCCGAGCCTCTATATGAGTCTATCACTATCGCACACCTTACCCTTAGGTATTATGTGGGTGTTATAAGGGGTTATGTAACAAGGTATTAGTTACTTATTTTATAATCACTTTCTATAAATAAAATTCCTATTCCAACATTTCCTTTATGAATATAGTATTTCTTAAAAAATGATGAATTTGATAAATTGACTCTTCAGGTAAAAATGGAACTTTTGAGAAATATATACATTTTTATATTAAACTATGGTTTTTATTATTAACATTATAAAAAAATTCTTATAAATGTTGATTATATCAGTTCCTTATCTGTAAATTATTAGGTAATGAGTTTGATAAGAGTTATATTTTTTATACGATAAAACGTAATGTTTATTTTTGAAAAATTTATTTTAAGTAATTAATTAATTTTTGAAATAAGTAATTTAAAAAAAATATTATTATCAAATTACTTTCAGGAATAATAAATGAGTATATAATATTTATTAAGTAAAAGTAATTTTTATTAAGGTTTGAAAACTATTTTTTTTCAAAACCCGGGAATTTTAAATAAATTTCAGTTTTCATTTTATAAGAGAAAATTCACATATTTAAAAAAAATTTATATAAAATTAATTTTATTTTTGGAATCAGGATGTCAATATTATGCAATGGTGAATTTTTCATAATTTTCTGAGATAATTGAATTTTTGTGTAAAAATTAAATACTATATAAATAAAATATGTGTTCTATGACATAATAATGACACTAAAATGATGTAACAAATACCATAATGGGTATTATAGGCCCAATAAATGTTTTAACATTAAATTAATGTGATTTTATATTTTTTTACTTATTTATAAATCCATAGTGAATCCTCCAAAATTTATGATATATTTTATGATTTTAAATTCCTTTCATTAATAATGTGAGTCACCTCCACATAATCAAGGATAATATTTTAATATTTTAGGACATTTGCCTTATAAAATATTTTTTTCACTCATATTTGTGAAAAAACATGGTTAAAAACCATGGAAAGGTTTCTTGTTTTGAATATTTAATTATATAGACTCCAAACCCTAAGTTTGTGAAATATTAAAGAATTTCCCTCTCATTTCCTATATAAACCCACCCAATCACCTACATATCTTCACTATAAATCCTTATATAACATCATAACTCTTATATACACTCTATAGAGTCATACCAAGGCTCCCCAGGCTCCCATTATACCTCTCCCAAGCCTTTTGGACCACACTTACAAGTAAGGGATCCTCACCTTCCTTTCTCATTTTTGTCTAAGTTTCCTTATATTGTTATACCATTTTATTCTCCAATTAAAAATGATGTGGTATATTTTTTAACCACACCCTTACTTCCATTATTATGTTTTAATAATGATATATCTTATTATCTCTCATTAATCCTTACCATGGCGAAATATTGTAAGAGTTATTCCATTTCTCCTCTTTTGTCAAGTTTCTTTATTATGTCACACCTTATATTTATAAATTATTTGTTTTGGGACACGTATTTATATTACCAAATTACTTTAAATTTCATTTATATTTTATGGGAGACCCCTTCCTCTCTCTTCAACCATTTTTATGATTTTTATGTCACTCTTTTAGGCTGCTGAAATTGCACCACGATTTTCCATGCCAAAATCATTGTGTGCTGAATACCATGCCCATTTATCTTTGAAGGGTATTAAACTTTATGAACATATAAATATTGATTACATACATTAATTTATGAATTATATATTCCTTTAACATAGAATAAATGATGATGTTGAATGAATCCATGTTATATTATCTATGTGGCACACTTAAGCATGAGAGTGAAATGATTATGAAGGGTGGCCCTGATAGCGCTCCAATGCATTGGGTAATATCTAGTATCATGATAAATCATGTTGGTATAGGGGTTTAACTGATTCATTTTAGTAAATTTTTCCACCATTTAGTGATATGGGTTTACCAGATTCCTTTATGTTAATGATGCAACGTTTTATGTTGTTTCCACATTTCCATGTTATAATGATCATGCTCTATAACGCTTTTATGTTCATGTTTCTACTATGATCCATTGATATGCCTACTACCTAACATGTATTGTATTATTCATGTTATGACTTGTTTAATCCCTTAATGGGATTTATAACTCACCCTTTTCTTATGTATGTTCTCAGGTTATCCCATTCAATGCCAAGTACAAAGGAAGGTTTTGGTCATGTAAAATAAGTTTTCAATAAAGATGTTTTATTTTATATCTTATGTTAAAATATGATGTTAATAATACCCAAATAAACTAGACCACTTGATATTATAGGTTATATTTAGTGCATGTTTATCTAATAACTCATGTTTATGTGTGTAATAAAAGAGTAGGGTTGTTATAGTTAGTATCATAGGATATGTTTAGTTATTTTTGGGATTAGTATTAGAAAACCATAGTGAAAGCCTTAGGGAAAATACTAAGTATAAGAAGAGATTCCCTATATTTTGTTGAGTATAGAGTAAGTGGTTTATCAAGAAAATACATCACTGTCTTGATACAAACAAGTGGAGGTGGATCTGGTATAGATGTATCTAGCGGTAAAACTTGAAAATACCACTTTAATATAAATCATGGATAAATTAGAATAAATCTAGAAATTCATAAGTTATGGAAATAAATGTAATATATAAGTTATACCTTTAATCATTATTTTCCTCCCTATATTTATATTATTTCAAAAATATTTACTCTGAATATTTCCTTTTATTCTAGCCAATTCCTGACAATTAGAGGATTCGAGATAACAACTGATGCGAAGGGAAATGTGATGACCGAAAAAACAAGACTCCCAATCCAATGGGAGCTCAAGAAGGACACACCGTGATTTTTCAAAACCAGCTATCAATTATCATGATTAACAATTAGTATTTTTTTGATTGCCTAATGGAGTCAAATAAGAAGAAGATGAAATCTCATGAAGGTCCATCTGAAAGGTGATAAGGGAAAGAAAGTCCAATTTCTTTCGTGGAACATGTGTGGAAAGAGGAACGAAGGGAAATGTCACAAGGGGACTATGAGATGTTTTATGTGTGGAAAGGAAGGGAACAAGGTATCCAATTACCATAAAAAATAGATAATGTGAGGGATGGAAACAAATTTATATATATTGCATCTTACACAGTTCTATGTCATAAATGCGGAGAATGCGAGTATTATCCCAGACAATTCTCTATTGTAAAGGCTGAGAAGCATTATGAGCTTCAACAATCTCCATGGTAAATGGATCATGTAATGTCCTATGCTAATATAGATAATGATGAATGAATTAAATTTCACCACTAATTTAAAGTAGGTTATGATGTAATTTATTTCAAATCAGGTCATGTTATTATATCATTTAGGATTTCTAAGAATACGGAGTCCCCACCTCAAATGATATTAAACCATTAGGGAAAACTTTTATGAGTATTTAATCACATGTTGAATTTTTTTAGGATGTTATTCATGAAAATATTATAACTATCTATTTGGTAAAATTTTAGGAAAAATGAAAAAGTCATCACATATGCCTCAAATAAGTTGAAAATTCAAGGGAAAAACTATCCCACACATGATATGGAGTTGGAAGCTGTGATATTTGTATTGAAAATATGGTGTAATTATCTATTTGGGTAAAAGTGTGAAATATATTTGGATCACAAAAGTCTTAAATATATGTTCACAAAAAAGAGATGAACATGCACCAATGAAGATGGTTAGAGCTCATCAAGGATTATGACTGCTCAATCAATTACTACCCTGGGAAAGAGAACAAGCTTATAGATGTTGTAAGTAGAAAGGACCCAATGATTCTATCATTAATGAGAATTTAAAATGATCCAGTCTTATTATATTTTGTGAATATGTACATGGTAATAATAAATAAGGGAATATCATAAATAATTTCACAAATGACTGCTCAACCGTATATTTTGGAAATGTTAAAAGATACACAAAGAGTTGATGTGGGAATTCAAAATATTTTGGAAACATTCAGAAAAGGGAAATCCTCAGATTTCACTATTAATAAAGAAGTAATTTTGAGCTTTGAGTCAATAATATGTGTTCCATCAAATCCAGAGTTAAAGAAAGAACTTTTGGATGATGAATGTTGTCCGACTTTATCTGTTCACCTAGGAAACTCAAAGATGTATTATGATCTATGAGAGCATTATTTGTGGGATAACATGAATAAGGAGATCACAGAGTATACATCATCGTTCATAGTATGTCAGCATGTGAAGGATGAGAGGTTCAAGTCTAAGGGGATGAAGCAACCATTAGCCATACTAACATGGAAATGGGAAAACATGACCATAGAATTTGTCACTAAACTTCTAAACACATCAAAAGGAGACTATGAAATCTTGTTTTTTTTTGGATCATATTACAAAGACTACACACTTTATTGTGATTTGGGAGTATTTCTCATTAGATCATCTTGCATAGATATACATTTGAGAAATGGTAAGGTTATATGATGAACCACTATCGATTATATCCGATCGAGATCCAAGATTAACCTCTATGTTTAAGAATTGTCTCCATCACACTCTGAATACTGAGAAGAACTTCATTATATCTTATCATCCTCAAAATAATGGCCAATCCAAGTGGAATATCCAAAAACATGAATATAATTTGAGAGCACACTGAATGGACTTCTAAGGAGGATGGGATAAACATCTTACTCTCGTCGAGTTCTCTTACAATAACAGTTTTCTCTCAAGAATCCAAATGGATTCTTATGATGTCCTTTTTGAGAAGAGGTGAAGAACACCGACATGTTGGGATGAAGTTGGGGGTGAAAACTTCAAAGTCCAGAAATGGTTGAAGGAATGGTGTAGAAGGTTAAAACTATCCAGCAACACATTAAATCTTCTTAGAGTTGACGAAAGATCTATGCTAACAATCATTGATGAGACCTAGATTTGATGTTGGAGACATGATATTACTCTACATATCACTATGGAATATATTTATTAGATTTGGGAAGAAGGGAAATCTTATTCCAAGGTACATCGGCCCTTTTGGGATCCTTGATCGGATTGGAGCAGTGGCCTATCGACTAACACTCCCACCGCACCTGTCTCAAGTACATGACGTATTCCATGTATCACTCATAAGGAAGTACATACCTAACCCATCACATGTAATCAATCCAGATGTGGTACCATTGGATAATGACCTCTCCTATGAAGTGGAGCCTGTGAAAATATTAGATTATAGAGGAAAAGTTATACAAAATAAGACAATTCCCCTCATCATGGTGTTGTGAAGAAACCACAAGTTTTATGAAGCAATGTGGAAACCGGAGGAAGTGATGAGGTAAAGTTACCCTAATCTATTTTAGTGTGGGAAAATGATATTTCGAGGGTGTAATTTCTTAAGGGATACTATTATAACGACTTGATAATTTATGAATAAGATTCCCTTTCTTTTAATGTATTTTGGATATAGAAAATACATGCACTTTTTTATTATAATTATGTGGTTTAAATTACCATTAATTATAATTACCATTGATAATATAGCCATTGACCAGTAATCACACAACTAATAGAAATATAATGTTTTAACAAATCTATTCGACATAGAGAAAGGAGATGATGACCCCATACAGTAGATTCGAGCTGTACGAAGCTCATTTGTCAGATCTCTGAAAGGAGGTCATGTCACTGGGATTATCTCTTTACCAAGACCAAGAATAGCTTAAACATGATAATCTTGAAAGAAATCGACTATGGTAGAAGTTAATGATAATAAATATTACCACCCAGGCGATGTTATTCGAGTTTCTGAAAGAGTCTCTCACGATCACACACTTTATCCTTAAGACTAATGCGAGTGTTATAAGGGGTTATATAACAAGGTATTAGTTACTTATTGTTTAATAACTTTCTATAAATAAAAGTCCTATTCCATCAATTTATTTATTAGAATATTCTTTCTTAAAAAATGATGAATTTGATAAATTTAATCTTTAGGTAAAAATGGTACTTTTGAGAAATATATACATTTTTATATTGAACTATGTTGTTTATTAATAATATTATATAAAAAAATCTTATAAATGATAATTATATCAGTTCCTTATCTATAAATGATTAGGTAATTAGTTTGATAAGATTTATATTTTTTATAAGATAAAACATGAAGTGTATTTTTAAAAAATTTATTTTAAGGAATTAATCAATTTTTGAATTAACTAATATTTTAATAAAATGTTATTATCAAATAAATTTTATGAATAATAAATTATTATATAATTTTTATGAAGTCAATTGTAATTTTTATTAGGTTTTGAAATTTTTTTTTTAAAAACCTCTGAATTTTCAAATAAATGTTGGTTTTCATTTTAAAATTGAAAATTCATATGTTTAAAAAAATATTTACATTAAATGAATATTATTTTTAGAATCAGGATATCAAAATTATCCAATGGTGAATTTTACAAAATTTCTTAATAGTTGAATTTTTTTGGTAAAAATTAAAATCTATATCAATAAAATTTGTGTTTTGTGACATCATAAATAACCCAAAATGATGTTATAAATACTATAATGGGTATTATAGGTCCATTATATGTTATCCAATTAAGTTTATTTTATTTTAGTTATGTTTTACTTATTTTATAAAGCCTTAGCGACTCCTCCAAAATGTATAATATATTTTATGATTTTAAATTCATTTATTTAATAATGTGATTCACCTTCACATAATTAAGGCTAATATTTTAATATGTTCAGACATCGGCCTTATAAAATAATTATTTTCACTCCTATTTGGAAAAAACCAATGGAAAATCCATGGGAAGGTTTCTCGTTTTGAATGTTTAATTATATAGATTCCAAAATTCTTAGAGTACATCCTCTCTCTTTTTTACACTACATAGATTCCTCCCAAGACTCCCCCAAGCACCCATGAATCCTCTCCCATAACATTGGTATCACATATCCAAGTAAGGGATACCCACGTTCCTTCCTTTCTCATTTTTCCAAGTTTACTTATATTGTTATACCATTTTATTATTCAATTAAAAATTATGGGGTTTGTTTTATCAATTTCTTAATACATCCATTAATATTTTTTAATGATGATATATCTATTTATTTCTCATTAATCCCTCCCATGTACACCTGTTTCAGGTCAAAATTTCATAAGAGTTAATCCATTTCTCCTCTTTCTTGAAGTTTCTTTATTATGTTACGCCTTATAAAACCAAATTACTTATTTTGGGACATGTATTTATATGAATAACTAACTTTACATTTCATTTATATATGATTTAATACCCCTTTATCTCTCATCAACCATTTTTATGAATTTTTATGTCACGTAGTTATGGTGCCAAAATTGCATCATGATTTTCCAGGAAAAAATAATCGTGTAGTGAGTACCATTCCCATTTCTCTACCAAGGGTATTAAACTTTATGAACATATAATTATTTATTATATACATTCATGTATTCATTCCAAATTCCTTTATCATTTAATAAATGATGATGTTGAATGAATCCATGTTATATGATCTATGTGACATACTTAAAAATGATATTGAAATGAATATGAAGGGTGAACTCTGATTGCTCTCCAATGCATTGGGAAATGTTTAGTATCATGATATGAAATTTTTGGTAAGGGTGTTACTTGATTATTTTTAGGAAAATTTCCCACCATGTTGAGACAAGTGTTTACCTAATTCCTTAATGTTAATGATGCACTGTTTTAAGTTGTTACCACATTTCCATGTTATGATGATCATGCTTGGTAACACATTTATATTAATGTTTCTATTATGATCCATTGATATGTCTACTATCTAACATTTACTGCATTATTCATGTTATGACTTGTTTACTCCCTTACTGAGATTTATATCTCACCCTTTTCTTATTTATGTCCTCAGGTTATCCCATGCAATGCTAAGTGCAAAGGAATGTTGGGGTCATTTAAAAGAAGTTTTTGATAAAGATGTTGTATTTTATGTCTTAAGTTGTCATATAATATTCATAATCCCCAAAGAAACTATAAATATTGATCTTATTGGTTTTATTATGTGTAATGTTATGTAATAAATCATGTCTATGTTTGTAATAAAATTTCATGGTTGTTATATTTGGTATCAGAGTATATGTTTAGTTATTTTTGGGATTAGGATTAGAGAACCCTGGTGAAAGACTTAGGCCTAAGACTAAGTATAATAAAAGAATAACTATTTTTTTTGAGTATATATTAAGTTGTTTATCAATAAAATACATCCTTTTCTAGATACGAACAAGTAGGGGTGTCTCTCAAACAGATGTATCTAGGGGTAAAACACGAAAACAGTACTTTGAGCTAGACTCAAACGAGAACTGGTGCATAGAAGCAGGCCTTGCTGCACTCTTGGTATGAAACTCCCTGGGGATATTCTTTGGTACATTCATAAGCTTATTATGAACCATTATTAATGTATAAATAAAAAATGCCATAAGAACATATGTTAGGAAATAGATATTGGATAACTTAGATTGAATCCTAGAAATTCATAAGTTATGGAAATAAATGTAATTTATAAGTTATCCCTTTTTTCATTGGATTCCCATCTGTATAGTTAACACTTTAAAATATTTAACCCTAATTTTTTATTTTATTCTATCCAATGACTATTGATAGGAGGAATCAGGATAAAAAATTATACGGAGGGCAATATGATGACCCAAAAAATGAAATTTCAAATTAAATGGTATCTAAAGAAAAACTCATCATGATTATGCCAAACCAACTATCAATAATAACAATTAACAATTGGTAGTTTTTTGAATTCTTAAAGGAGTCAAGGAATAGTAAGATGAAATATACTGAAATTATATCTGATAAATGTGATACGGGAAGGAAGACCCAATTTCCTTCATGAAATATGTGTGGAAAGAGGAACTAAGGGAAATGTCATAATGGGACTAGGAGAGGTTTTATGTGATGAAAGGTTGGGAATAAATTATCCAATTTCCATGAAAAAATGGATAATGTGATGGATGGAAAAAAAGTTCCATCTAATGCATCTGACACATTTCTATGTAAAAAATGTGGAGAAGTCAGGAATTATCCCAAAAAATGCTCTATTATAAGGGCTTAGAAGCATAATGAACATCAACAATCTCCATGATCAATGGATCAGGGAAAGTACTCTGCTAATATGGATAGTGATTAATTAATTACATGTAACCACTACTTCAAAGAAGTGTATGGTGTAATATATTTCAAATCACATCATATTAGTATATCTTTTATGTTATCTAAGAATATTGTTCCCCCACTTGAAATGATATTAAATCATTAGGGAAAACTTCTATGAGTATTGTGTCACATATTGAATTTTGTGGGAATGTTTTTATTGAAAATATTATAAGTCTCACTTTGGTGGAATTTGAGGAGAAATGAAAAATTGATAGCCTATGACTCAAGGAAGTTGAAAATTCATGAGAAAAACTATCCCACACATAATCTAGAGTTGGCAGATGTGATATTTGCATTAAAAATATAGCAGTGTTATCTCTTTGGGTAGAAGTTTTAAATATATAAATATCAAAAAAAGTCTCAAATATATATTCAAATATAAATATATTAACATGTGCCAATGAAAATAATTATAGCTCATCAAGGTTTACGACTTCTCAATACATTACCACCCTAGGAAGGCGAACAAGGTGGCAGATGCTCTATATAGAAAAGACCCAACGATTCTATCATCGATGGGAATTTAAAAGAATGAAATCTTCTTAGATTTGGTGAAGATGGAAAAGGTAATACTAAATATGGGAAAATCATTAATCCATTCACAAATGAGAGTTAAACCATTTCTTTTGGAAAGGTTAAAGGTTACTTAAAGACATGATGTGGGAATTCGAAGAAAGTGGAAACTAATAGAAAAGGGAAATCCTCAGAGTTCAATGTTATTGAAGAAGGAATATTGATATTTTTATCAAGACTATGTGTTCCATCCGATTGAGAGTTAAAGAAATAACTTTTGGATGATGCATATAGTTTAATTTTCTCCATTCACCTAGGAAACACAAAGATGTATCAAGATATATGAGACCATTATTGGTGGGATAACATGAAGAAGGAGATCGCTGAGTATACATCAAATTGCTTAGTATGTCAGTAAGTGAAGGCTGAGTTGTATATTTCTAAGGGGATGATGTAACCATTACCTATACCAACAAGGAAATGGGAAAACATCACTATGTAATTTGTCACCAGACTTTTGAAGACATCCAAAGGGAACAATGCAATCTGAGTTATTGTGGATTGTCTTACAAAGACTGCACACTTCATTGCGGTTTAAGAGGATTTATAATTGGATCAACTAGCACAGATATACAATAGAGAAGTGTTAGGGAAACATGGTGTACCAATATCTATTATATCTTATTGAGATCCAAGATTCAACTAAAAGTTATTGAAGAGTCTCCAAAACACTTTGAATACTAAGCTTAACTTTAGTATGAGTTATCATCCTCAACCTGATGGTCAATTTGAGTAGACTATCCAAATTATTTAGGACATGTTGAGAGTATTATCAATGGACTTCAAAGTATGATGGGATAAACATCTTCCTCTTGATGAGTTCTCTTACAACAACAATTTCTACTAAAGTATCTGAATAGATCCTTATGAAGTCCTTTATCAGAAGAGGTGCAGAACACCAACATATTGGGATGTCTTTTGGGAGAAAAACCTTATATGTCCATAAATGGTCAAAGAAATGGTGGATAATGTTAGGACCTTATAGAAGCATATTAAAGCTTCTTAGAGTCAAAAAATATCTATTCTCACAATCATCGATGAGAACCAGAGTTTGATGTTGGAGACATGATATTCTTCTTCATATCATCATGGAAGAGAGTTATGAGATTTGGGAACAAGAGAAAGCTTAGTACAATGTCTATCGACCCTTTGTGATCCTTGATCAGTCTAGGATAGTGGACTATAAACTCCCACTGAACCTATTTCAAGTACACGATGTTTTCTATGTATCACTCTTGAGGAAGTACATACCTGACCCATCACATGTACTCAATCCAGTGGTTGTCCCATTGGATAATGACCTATCATATTAAGAGAATCCGGTGAATATGTTATATCATAGAGAAAAATTTCTACAAAATAAGTCAACGCCGCTCATCATGGTGTTGTGTTGAAACTACATGTTTGAAAAAGAAATGTGGGAATCGCAGGAAGTGATGAGGCATAGTTACCCTCATCTGTTTTAGTGTAAAAAAAAAGATTTTTTTGGGAGAAATTTCTTAAGGGGGGAATGTTGTAATGAAAAGATAATTTATGAATAAAATTCCATTTCTTTTAATGTCTTATGTATATAGAAAATGCCATAAATTTTTCATTATTTTAACTGGGTCTAAATAACCATTAAGTATAATTACCATTGATAATATAGTTGTTGAATAGTGATAAAAAAACTAATATAAATATAAAGTTTTAACAAATCCTTTCAACATAGACAAAGGAGATGATTCTTCATCAAGTAGACTCTTGTCGTACGGAGCACATTTGTTAGATATTAGAAAGGAGGTTGCATCACTAGGCTTTGCTCTTGACCAAGACCAAGCCGAGCTTCAACAATTTTATCTTGAACATAATCGACAATAAGAGAAGTTCATGTTAATAGATATTACCACCCAGGCGATATTATCTGAGCCACCCCAAGATCCTATCACTATTTCACACCATACCATTAGGTCTTTTGCGAGTGTTATAAGCAGTTACATAACACAGTATTATTTACTTATTTTTAAATCAATTTCTATAAATAAAAGTTTTATTACATCAATTACTTTATTTGAATTGTATTTCTTAAAAGAATGATGAATTTGATAAATTGAATCATTAGTAAAAAATGGTACTTTTTAGAAATATGTAAATTATAATATTAAACTTAGGTTTTTATTAATAATATTATAAAATAAGTTCTTATAATTGATTATTATATCACATTATTATCTATAAATGATTAGGTAATTGGTTTGATAAGAGTTATATTTTTTATAAGATAAAATAGAATGAGTATTTTTAAAGAATTTATTTCAAGGAATTAATGATTTTTTGAAATAATTCATATTTTAATAAAATATTATTATATAATAAATTTTATGAATAATAAATGAGTATATAAATTTTATAATGTCAAATATAATTTTTATTAAGTTTGGAAAATTGTTCTTGTCAAAACCTTCAAATTTTCAATAAATGTTGGTTTTTATTTTAAATGTGAAAATTAACATATTTAGAAAATTATTTAGTTAAAATAAATATTTTATTTTTAATCAGGATGTCGAATTTATACAATGGTAAATTTTTCATAAATTTCTGAGACAGTTCAATTTTTTGGTAAAAATTAAAAACTATATAAATAAAATATATGTTTTATGACATCATAATGACCCCAGAATGATGTAATAATTACTATAATGGGTATTATAGACCCTATATATGTTTTATAATTAAAATAATTTTATTTTCTATTTCTTTTACTTATGTTATAAAGCCTTATTGAATCCTCCAAAATGTATAATATATTTTATGATTTAAAAATCATTTCTTTAATAATGTGACTCACCTCCACTTAAGAAAGGCTAGTATTTTAATATGTTCAGACATTGGCCATATAAAATAATATTTTACACTTCTATTTTGAAAATACCTTGGGAAAAAATCATGGGAAGGTTTCTAGTTTTTAATAAATAATTATATAGATTCGAAAACATAAGTGTGTGAAACATTAAAGAATTTCCCTCTCATATCCTATATAAAACCACCAAATATCCCACTTAACATTACTCAAAATCCTTGGATAATGTCATCAATATTATCTAAACTCCCAAGATTCCTCTCAAGGCTTCCCAATCTCCCATGAATCCCCTCCCATGACTTTGGGATCACACGTCCAAGTAAGGGATCCTCAGGTTCCTTCCTTTCTCATTTTTGACTAAGTTTAATTATATTGTTATACCCTTTTATTATTCAATTAAAATTGATGTGGTATGTTTTCACACCTCCCCCATACTGCATTTATTATGTTTTAATGATTATATATCTCTTTATCTCTCATTAATGCCTTCAATGTACACTCGTTACCATGCCAAAATTTCATAAGAGTTATTCCATTTCTCCTCTTTCTTCATGTTTATTTATTTTGGTACGCATTATATTTACAAATTACTTGTACTGGGACATGTATTTATATGACCCAATTACTATAAATTTCATTTATATATGATGTTAAACCCCTTTCTCTCTCATAAACCATTTTTATGAATTTTTGTCACGCCATTACGCTGCCGAAATTACATAACGATTTTCCATGCCAAAATCATCATGTAGTAAATACCATACCCATTTCACTATCAAGGGTATTCACCTTTATAAACATATACATATTTATTATATACTTTCATATATGTATTAAAAATTCATTTATCAGGGAATAAATGACGATGTTGAAGGAATCCATGTTATATAATCCATGTGGCACACTTAAGCATGAGATTAGAATAATTATGAACGGTGTACCTTGATAGCGCTCCAATGCATTAGGTAATGTTTAGTATCATGATACATCATTTTGGGACATGGGTTTACCTAAATTCATTTTATAAAATTTTCCCCATGATGGGATAGGGGTTTACCCAATTCCTTTATGCTAATGATGCAGTGTTTTAAGTTGTTTCCACTTTTCCATGTTATGATGATCATGCTATATCATGCATTCATGTTCTTCTCTTATGATCCATTGATATGTATATTGCCTAACATTTATTTTCTTCTTAATTTTACTCATTTTATAATAACTTACTGGTATTTATAGATCCACCTTTTTCTTATGTATGTCATCAGGTTATCCCATACAATGCTAAGTATGAAGGAATGTTGTGGTTCTGCAAATGATGTTTTCAATAAATATGTTGTATTTTATGTCTTAATTTGACATGTAATGTTATTAAAACTAAAATACAATAGACCTATCGATCTTCTGGTATTTATTTATTTCAATTTTATGTAATAAATCATCTCTATGTCTGTAATAAGAGAGCAGGGTTGTTATAGTTGGTATTATGGGATAGGTTTAGTTTTTTTAGATTAGGATTAGAAAACCCTAGAGAAATACTTTGGTAAAATACTAAGTATAATAAAATTATCCCTAAATGTTGGTGAGTGTAGAATAATTGGTTTATCAAGAAAATACATCCCGGTCTAGATATGAACAAGTAGAGGAGGCTCTGGAACATATGTATCTAGCGGTAAAACAAAAAAACGCCGCTTTGAGACCGACTCGAACGAGAACTTGTGTAGGAAAAGGGGCCTTTATGCACTCTTGTTTTGACACTAATAGATGATTTTCTATGGTAAATTAATAATATTAGTATGAACCATTATTAAGGGAGAAAGAAAAAAAAAATCCCTTAAGAATATACATTAGGAAATAGATCATTGATAACTTAGATTGAAGCCTAGAAATTCATATGTTAAGGAAATAAATGTAAGCTATAATTTTTCATTTTTTAATTGGATTCCCCTTTATATGTTTAATATTTTAAAATACTTACTCCTAATATTTCCTTCTATTCTAGAAAATGGCTGGTGATAGGAGGAATTGGGATAGAAACTAATGTGAAGGGAAATGTGATGACTGACAAAATGACTTTCCCGATCAAATGGGAGCTCAAGGACACATCATGATTATGCCAATCAAGATATCAAGATATCAAAAATCATGATTCATAAATGTCAGTTTTCTAAATTCCTAATGGATTTAAGAAATAGGACGTTGAAATATAATTAAATTCCATATAATAAAGGTTATAAAGGGAAATAAGACCCAATTTCCTTCATGAATAATGTGTGGAAAGAAGCACCAAGGGAAATTACACAAAGGGACTAGGAGATATTTTATGTGTCAAAAGGAAGGGAAAAAATTACCCAATTGATGTGAAAAAATGGATAATTTTATGGATGGAAACAAAGTTGCATCTAATGCCTCTTACATAGTTCTATTTCATAAATGTGGATAATTCGTGCATTATCCCAGACAATGCTCTATTGTAAGGGATGATAAGCTTGATGATCATCAAAAACATCCATGACCAATGGATCATGGAATGTCCTATGCTATAATGGATTGTGATGAATGAATTATATTTAACCACTACTTCAAAGTATTGTATCATGTAATGTATTTCAATTCATGTGTTATTAGTATATCTCTTATGTTTTATATGAATATTGAGTCCCAACCTGAAATGATATTAAATCATTAGGGAAAACTTCTATGGGTGTTGTATCACATGTTTATGTTTTTGGTAATTATCTTCATTAAAGTATTATTAGGTTCCCTTTCGTGGAATTTGAGGAAAAATGAAAAATTCATTGCTTATGGCTCAAGGAAGTTGAAAATTCATGAGAAAAACTATCCCACACATGATCTGGAGTTGGAAAATTTGATCCTTTCATTGAAATTATAGAAGAATTATCTCTTTGGTGAAAATTGTGAAATATATACAGATCAAAAAAGTATCAAATATATATTCACAAATAAATAGATGAACATGCACTAATGATATGGTTAAATCTCATCAAGGATTACGACTCCTTAATCCATTACTTCCCTTGAAAAAAAACAAGGTGGTGAATTCTCTAAGTAGAAAGAACCCAATGATTCTATCATTGATGAGAATTTATAAGGATCCAATTTTCTTAGATTTAGTGAAGATAGAAATTGAAAACATAAATAAGCAAACATCATAAATCCATTCATAAATTATTTCTCAACCATCACTTTTGGAACGGTTAAAGGATGCTTAAAGAAATGATGTGGGAATTCTTATGAAAGTGGAAACTTTCAAAAAAGGGAAATACTTGGAGTTCAATGTTAATGAAGAAGTATTTGTGCTATTTGTGTAAAAAATATGTGTTCCATAAAATATGGAGTTAATTAAAAAAATTCTTCATGATGAAAATAGTTTTACTTTATCTATTGACCTAGGAAAAAAAAAGATGTATCGAGATCTCTAAGAGAATTATTGGTGGGATAACATGAAGAAGGATATTTATGAGTATTCATAAAAGTTCCTAGTATATCAAAAAGATAAGGTTTCATGGCAGGAGTCTAAGGGTATGATGCAACCATTACCCATACCAACATGGAAATATGAAACATCAGAATGGACTTTGTCACTGGACATTCGATGACATCCAAAGGAAAAAATGTTATTTGGGTTATTTCGGATCGTCTAAAAAATATGATACAATTCATTATGATTTAAGAGGATTTATCTTTGGATCAAATGGAAATGTTATAAATCAGAGAATTCGTATGGCTGCATGGTGTACTACTATCGATTATATCCAATCTAGATCCAAGATTCATCTCTATGTTCTAAAAGATTATATAAAATACTCTGAATACTAATATGAACTTAATTATGTATTATCATCCTCAAACTGGTGGCCAATATGAGCAAACTACACAAAAACTTGCAGACATGTTGAGAGAATGCTCAATCTGCTTCAAATGAGGATGGGATAAAAATCTTTCTCTGGTCGATTTCTCTTAGAAAACAAATTTCCGCTCAAGAATCTAAATGGATCCTTATGAAGTCCTTTATTAGAATAGGTGTGGAACACGTGCATATTAGGATGATGATGGGTAGAAAAAACTTTGGGGTCCAGAAATGGTTGAAGAAATACTGGATTAGGTTAAGACCATCCAACAACACATTAATGCTGCTAAGAGTTGACAAAAGTGCCAAGCTGAAAATTTTTGACGAAACCTGGAGTATTATGTTAGAGAAAAGGTATGAATCTTAATATCACCATGGAATAGAGTTATGGTATTTGGGAATAAGGGAATGATTTGTCAAAGGTACATTGGCCTTTTGAGATCCTTGATTGCATTGGAGCAGTGGCCTATCGACTAGCACTCCCACCAAACGTGTCTCATGTGCATGATGTATTCCTTGTATCACTATTGATGAAGTACATACCTGACCCATAACATGTACTCAATCTAGAATTGGTACCATTTGAGAATGACCTCTCTTATTATGAGAATCATGTGAGGATCTTAGATTGTAGAGAAAAAGTTCTGCAAAATAAGACGATTCCCCTCATCATGGTGTTGTGGTGGAACCACAAGTTTGAAGAAGCAACACGGGAACCAGAGAAAGTGTTGAGGTAGAGTTACTGTCAACTATTTTAGTGTGGGAAAAGAAAATTTCATTGAAAAAATTTCTTAAGGGGGAATGTTGTAAAGACCTGATAATTTATGAATAAAATTCCATTTCTTTTAAGGTCTTATGGATATAGAAAACACATGAAAATTATTATTATTATTTGATTTAAATGTCTATTAATTATCATTAATTTTGATAATATAGCTGTTGAATAGTGATCACACAACTAATATAAATATAAGGTCTTAAAAATCCTTTCGAAAAAGACAAATGAGATGGGTTTCTGCTCTAGTAGACTCAAGAAGTATGAAACTCATTTGTTTGAGATTAAAAAGGAGGTAGTGTAACTAGGATATGCTCTTGACCAAGACCAATCCAAGATTCAACATGTTATGATTTAACAGAATCACTTACAGAATAAGTTCAAGTTAATAGAGATTACCACCCGAGTGATGTTATCCGAGCCGCTCCAAGAGTCAATCACCATCGCACACCTTACCCTTAGGTCTTATGCTGTTGTTATAAGAGGTTATGTAACAAGTTATTATTTACTTATTGTTTAATCCCTTTCTATAAATAAATGTATTATTCCGTCATTTACTTTATAAGAATAGTCTTCCTTAAAAAATGATGAATTTGATTAATTGACTCATCGGGTAAAAATGGTACTTTTGAGAAATATATACATTATTATATTAAAATAGGTTTTTTATTAATAATATTATAAAAAAATTCTTATAAATGAAGATTATATTAGTTCCTTATATGTAAATGATTTGTTAATCAGTTTGATAAGAGTTATATTTTGTATACTATAAAACTGAAAGTGTTTTTCTAAAGAATTTATTTTAAAGAATTAATGAATTTTTGAAATAAATAATATTTTAATAAAATATTATTATCAAATTAATTTTATTAATAATAAAGGAGTATATAATTTTTATGAAGTCAAATGTAATTTAGATTAAGATTTGAAAACGGTTTTTTCCAAAACCTGTGAATTTTAAACAAATGTCATTTTTCATTTAAAAAGTGAAATTCACATATATAGAAAATTATTTAGACAAGATGAATATTATTTTTGGAATCAGGATGTGAAAATTATCCAACAATGAATTTTTCATAATTTTCTGAGACAGTAGAATGTTTGGGTAAAAATTAAATACCATATAAAAAAATATGTGTTTTATGACATTGTAATGACCACAAAATGATGTAATAAATACTATATTGGGTATTATCATCCCAATATATGATTTTAAATTAAATAAATGTGATTTTAGATTTTTTTACTTATTTTATAAAGCCTTAGTGAATCCACCAAAATGTATAATATATTTGATGACTATAATTTCATTTCTTTAATAACGTGACTCACCTCCATAATATAAAGGATGATATTTGAATTTGTTAGGCCATTTTCCTTATAAAATAATTTTTTCCATTCTACTTTAAAAAAAACATGGGAAAAAACCATTGGAAGGCTTTTGGTTTTGAATATTTACTTATATATATTCCAAAACCTAAGTTTGTGCAATATTAAAGAATTTCCCTCCCATTTGCTATATAAACCCACCCAATATCCCACTTATCTTCACTCAAAATCCTTTTAGAACGTCCTAAATCTGATATAAAGTCAATATAATCCTCCCCAGGCTCCCAAAAGTTCCCATGAATCCTCTCCCAAGCCTTTGGGCCCACACATCCATGTAAGGGACACTCACTTTCCTTCCCTTCTCATTTTGCCCAAGTTTCCTTATATTGTTATAACCTTTTATTTTTTAATTACAAATTATGGGGTATATTTTTTCACCTCCCCCACACTTCCCTTATTATTTTTTATGATGATATATCTCTTTATTTTTCATTAATCACTCCCAGTTACAGCTCTTAACATGCTGAAATTGTTTCTAAGTTATTCTTTTTCTCCTCTTTCTTCAAGTTTCATTATTATGTCGCGCCTTATGTACCCAATTTAATTGTGTTTGGACTTGTATTTATATAAAAAAAATATTTTCCATTTAATATATATTTTATGTTATAACCTTTTCTCTCTCATCAACCATTTTTATGATTTTTTATGTCACACTGTTAGGCTGTCGAAATTGCACCGCGATTTTCCATTCCAAAATCATCGTGTAGTGAATTCCATGCCCATTTTTCTCTTTCAAGTGTATTCAACTTTATAAACATATTCATATTGACTATATACATTCATGTATGTATTCTAAATTCCTTTATCATGGAATAAATTATGATGTTTAGTGAATCCATGTTATATGATCTATGTGTCAGACTTAATCATGAGATTGAAATGATTAAGAAGGGTGAGCCCTGTAGAACTCCAATGCATTGGGTAATGTTTATTATCATTATATTTCATCATGTGACAGGGTTTTACCTTATTCCTTTTAGTAAATATTTCCACCATGTTGGTATAGGGTTTTACCTGATTCCTTTATTTTAATGATGCAATGTTTTAAGTTGTTTCCACATTTCCATGTTATGATAATCGTGCTATATCATGACTTTATGTTCATGTGTCTCTTATGCTGTATTGATATGTATAATACCTAACATGTATTGTATTATTCATTTTATTCCTTGTTTACTCCATTACATGGATTTATAGCTCACCGATTTCATATATAGGTCCTCGGGATATCCCATGAAATATTATATATGAAGGAATGTTGTGGTCATGTAAATGAAGTTCTCAAAAATGATGTTGTATTTTATATCTGATGTTGTCATGAAATGTTCCAAATCCCGAAATACACTAGGCATATTGATATTCTGGGTTATATTAAGTGAATTTTTATAATAAATCATGTTTATGTGTATTATAAAAGATTAGGGTTGTCATAAAAAAATGATTTCACTCAAACCATAATTATTAGACTTTGGATTGGGATTGGTCTTCTGAAAATCCAAGTGATGCCACCTCTTTTCCATGGTCCGATTGGTGAGACTCATATGAAATACTCAAATTTTTTTATTCCAATTCTTATAAATTATATATATTATTTATATTTTGCGTAGTTTTATTTATACTCGCTAATTTAACGGCTATATTATTGCAATAAAATTTAATTATTATATTTTAAAGCGCATAAGATTCATTTTAGTTTAGTGCTGTATGTGAAAAAATATATTTAATATAATATATTTCCAAAAGGTAATTAATAATAAAATATTAGGGCATTATAGTGCATCTGGGCTTGGTGAATTTTGTGCATTGATACTAAATCCAAAACGGTTAGCTGTGAATGACTACACCACATAGATCTATGTTTTTATCTTGGGTGTTTTCCTATATGAAACAAGAATCCCTATAAAATAATTTTACTAGTCCTGGTGTAATTTCATATAGCAAGTAAATTTATGATATTAAAAGAACTTATATTCAATATTATTGAGTTAATAGGTGTTTTACTGAGCTTTCATACATCACGATTTTCAGAGTGAAAAGAAAAATGGTAAGAAATCCTTGGTGTTGAGAATTTTGTAAAGTATTTTACTTAGGTAAGCACCAAACCAAGACTTTGTGTCATGTTTCATGTCGTTTTAATGGTGTTTTAGGTGCTCAAGGTTTTTTATGTTGTTTGATATTTGTAAGGATGGTTCTCATTTTTTGATTATATTCAATATTTTTTTGGATACTTGCATGGAGACATTTAATGCAAGATTATAGAAAGCATAAATTACATAAGTAACAGTTCCAAGATATTAAATGTTTTTAATATGGTATTCTTAATGCTTCATATTAGAATAAATGACTAAACCTGTATTAAATAAGTGAGAAGTTGTTGCAATTTTTAGTGAACCAATGGAAAATTAATTTCATGATACCAAATGAATACCCATGTTTCAAAACAGATATGCACATTTAAATATTCAATATTTATGAAGATCATTACATGTTAAATTTTTGGTTCACATGGATGATTTCTGTATGATGATATGAAAAATATATTTCTTGAGAAAATATCACATGAATTAAGGCTAGGAAAAATAGTGAAAATAATGTGAGATAAATATAAAGTCTGAGTTTGTTTTAGAGATTTCCATATTTAAGATATAAAGTATTTTTTTTCATTTTGGTTTTTATATTTTCTATATAATGATATTAGATGGAATATTAGAGAGTGTGATTGAAAATATATAATTCCTTGAATTATTGTATGCCCAAAGTGGAAAAGAACCCATGCCATCAAGTATATCCATATTATTAGAAGTAGATATGGGGATTGCTACGTCTCAGTAAGGTGTTTTATATAAACAATCTTGGAACAAGTATTTATATTTGAATCAATTACTGAATGACATTGTACAACTTAAAAAGGATTTATTTATATTATAAGAAGGTTTTGAAAGTTAATCTATGAATAAGTAGTCTATAGTTCAATGAAAACATCCATATCCCTTGAAATAATAAAAATATACACTGATAAATGGACCAACATGTCCTTAAACCTTAAAATATATCCTAACCTAGAGAAGTACATGAAGGATAAGCAAGGGTAGTGTGATTTTTGTGATACTGAGTTGATCTAAAACAATTGAATGACATTGAACTTAGGCATGAACTTAGCATATACTTTTAATCCAACAAACTGGTGAAGTAGTGTATTTTGGTATGATTGATAGGAATATTTTTTTTAAAAATAAAATAATGTAGGTGAACTAAGAAAACTAATTGTTTCCAGTTCATGTTAACTTTACTTCTTTCACATGGGATAATTAAATGAAGTTGAGTGAAAATGAATCAGCATAATAAAATTCCAATCCATGTGAGAACAAGATATGTAAATAAAAATTAGTAAAAATGTTTAAATTAGTGACACCCTGATTTAGACCCCTATTAGGGTTCCTTGGGGGCCTATCAATAGATATTAGAGCCTTATGGATTTTATTGTGTGTACAACCTTTTATTTTATTTTGGTTCTCTTACACAAATGAATTTTACTTTGGTGCCACCATTTATTTATGGAATAAATCTCCAATATAGGAAAAAGGAGTTCAAGACATACATAATAGTACGTTTTGAAATTCCCCATACTATTGTGCAAGAAGGAATTGTTCTATTGACTGTACAAGGTGTTTTGTTTTAATGAAATAAATGAAATGTTGAAAATGATTCCTCCACCAAGATGGAATTAAAGATATCCCTACAAGAAGATGTTTATAAAAATATTTCTTACTGAAAATTTACCATGGGTATGTGGATAGAATTAGAAGATTCATATAGTAAAGAATATGTATAAAAATGAGTCTATAAAATTAGATATATTGATAACATAAATGAAAATTAAATTACATATTATGGAAATAAAATAGGATTCAGAATAAGATCTTGTAATGACCAAAGATTTTAAAATTAAAATTCTGTTTATGATTGAATTAAATTCCCTATTATGTATTACAGTTATAAGAAACACATGAACTATTTTTTTGGAATATTATATCCTATAATATTTAAAACATCATCAGTAATCATAACAATTGATAGTATAGTTTCTAAACACTGATCACATGATTAGTATAAATACAGGGCATTGATAAATCCAATTGAGACACACACCTTGACCAGTAAGATCATACTCTATGAAGCCCATTTATCAATGTTTCTAAGGGAGATAGAATTAACAGGACAATACCTTGACTAGGTATAAAACTATATCCAAAAACTAAATCATTATTGGAACCATTTATGTGAGTAGTTCAAGCTCATCGAGATCACGACCCAAACCATGTATGCCGAATCACCCATCAAAATATCACCATCACGTACCTTACCCTTAGAGAGTTTGATGGTGTAATAAAGGGGTAGTATTAATAAACTAATAGTATGAATTTTTATATTTTATTTTCAATATAATAATGGTTAGATTTACTTCTAATTTTTTTACTTTATAATTGATTTTGATTTTGATACAACAAAAAACAAATTTTATTCTATTATAATATCAAATTTCAATTAAGGCATTACTTTTTTATAAATTAATTAAATTTTAAAATAAATTATATTTTAATTAAATAATAAATATAAATAATAATTATTAAATATAAATGATAATATAATTCTTATGAATTCTAATTTAATTTTTAAAAGGGTTCGAAAACTCTTATTTTCTAAAAATACATAATTTCTTAATAAATGTAAATTACTATTTTAAAAGTGAAAATTAAGAAAAAATTTAGAATTATTTGGATAACATAAATATTATTTTTTAATCATAATGAAAAAATTACCCGATGGGGAATTTTTCATAAATTTCTGAGACAATCAAATTTTTGGGTAAAAATCAAACACGATATAAGTATACTGTATATATTATGATGTCATAATGACCCAAAAGGGATTTAATATATTACATAAAATGTATACATGATAAAATATATATTTACCATTTAAAATTATTACAAATAACCCACTTTTAATGAAAACATGGGAAATAACCTGGTAAGGTTTTTGGTTTTGATTATTTTTTTATTTAGATTCCAAAATCTATGTTTGGGAAATAACAAAGAACTCCCCTATATTTTTAATATAAACCCACAAAATCTCCCAATCATATTCACTAAAAAACACTGTAGAATATTTTTACTCATATATTCCATCTCCAAATTCCACCCAAGGTTCCCCAAAGTTCTCAGGAAGTTCCTCCCAAACTTTCGATATCACCCTCTCAAGGTAAGGGACTTCCCTCTCTTATTTTCCGTTTAGATACATTATTTGTAATTTGCCTTTTGAATCTAAATTGGTTATGTTTTAATGAATTTATAAATATAAATATACTCTATAATTGATTTATTAATAAATATAGATCATTTATCCCCTCTCATTATAGGTTTTAACTAAGTCGTTATATAATGAAATTTAGTAATGGATTTCCCTATGTTCTTTTCCATTCAAGAACCATATTGGTAACTAGCCTTTTTAATTTTAATTGGTTATGATTTTTTGACTTTATAAGGATCCATCTAATATAAAATTTATTTAATTATAGTTAGATATAATTTAACCCCTATCATTATATAATTTACCTAAGTCATTAATATGTTGAAATTTCATTAGAGATTCTCTTTTTCCCATCTTTATTCAAGAAACTTATTTATGTAATGAATTATAATTTCCAATTAATGTTATTGGGATATGAATCTACATATCCCTATCAATACCCTTTTTATGTAAAAATTATGAGATACTCATTTCATTCTCATTAAACCATTTTATGAATATTTAAGTTCTGTTGTTTTGATTTAGAAATATCACTGTGATCTTTCATGCCAAATAACTACATCATGAATATACACCATAATTCCCACTGAGGGTTATTCAAATAGATGTACCTAGCATAATTGTTTTGAGTAATTACATTTATATAACCCAAACTACTTTATAATGGGGTTAAAATTGATGAAATACATCCTTATGTTGTAGGATCTATGTAACACACTTATGCATGTACATAGTATGAAAGAAATCGGTGTGCCTAGAAATATATAGTGATCTAATGAATTGATGTTGTTTTTCACCCATGATATGTCATTTATAAGAATGAGGAGTGAACATAATCAATTTTGGAACTTTTTCCACCATGTTATTATGGGTTGGTGGTAATCCTTGACCTATGTTTATGATGGAACAGTTAAATTTGTTGCCACTTTCCCATGTTTCTTTTATGTTATCATACTATATCACGCCTCATTGTTCATATTTATGATTTTCAGACATTTTATGTCCTATTTAAATTCCTATTTTCTAACATATAATACCTTCTTTGGGTTATTATTTTTTTGTTCCCTTACATATAGATCACCTATTTCTTTTATATTTTTCCATGTTACCCCATGTAGTTTTAAGAATGATGGGAAGTTATAAGAAAGCTAAAATAGTTTTCAATAATTCCAATGTACCTCATGATTTAATTTTTTTGTAATGTACCTAATTACCCAAATACACAAGGCTTGCTGATCTTTTGGTTTGTATTATGTGTATTCTTATGCAATAAATAATTAATTATTGTGTTATAAACATAAGGGTTGTCATATAATTATTCAACCGAGGTAACAAATTATGATTCCATAATTTCATTAGATACTAACTTTGAATGGATAAAACATGAGTTAAATTAATCATGTATCTGAAAAAAATATTTTGTTCTAGTGATAAATAAGAAAATATATTAGCTTGAAAATTTAGAGTGTTAATGCATTTACAAATAATAGATTCATGCCTTATAAGAGAAGGTGGATCAATGGGAAGTCACGAATCAAGTGCATTGTAAAATTATTAAATCTTTATACTTTTATAAAAGAGTATAAATAGAGAGTATATATATATTAAATATTAACACAAATAAAATGGGATCTAATACAAAAGATAAAAGTGAAATTCTTAAAGATATTTCCCATGAAATCAGAAAATAGATGGCCATGGGGAAAAAATAATGAGAAGAATTGTTATTCTTAGAAAACTAATTGAATTAAAAAATATAACCTTGGATGGATGATACTTAATTTTTGAATGAAATGGATTAAAAAATAATAATAAGGATGATGAAATCAACGGGCTTGAAGAGATTATGAAGACCTTGAACGAATGGAAAAAGTCCAATTTTATGTTGGAAACAATATACAAAATAATAAAGAATAAATATATGATGTTTGGATATAAAAGGAGAAATATAAATTTGGAATCAGGAAAAATTCTATGCAAAATATGAATGAAATTGACCAAATAAGGTAGCTCATAAATTCTACTATTCTGGAGGGCATGGGAGCATTATGAGTATGAGTTTGGAATCCAAAATTCCCTAATATGTATTTAAACATATTATGGAAATATATTAATAAATATAAGAGAAAATTAGGTATGATTAATATGAAAAATTATTTATATGTTCAAACTATATTCATATAGAAAATCATTATAGTGGTAAGTAAACATTGAAAGAAAAAGATTCCATTACATGGTCATCCACTCTTGTAACATATAAGGAATTATTTTACCCTATAAAATTCGTATTAATCTAGAAAAATTTCTATAATTTAGGAGAAAAAAGGTTTAGATCAACAGGGAGTATATTAGTCACCAAAATCAACAGACTCATAATAACCATCTTGGAAAGAGAAAATTTCAATTTTGAAGAAAACTGAATGGGATATTCCACATGTGGGAAGGGTTTAAGTTGATAATAAAACATCAAGGATGATGGAATACAAGGTGGCCCAAATTTATATCAAGGAATAATAATTCTTAAGTGGTATTTCAAATAAAAAATTAAGAAAAATGATGGAGATTAATGGGAAAGTCCTCCAATAGAGAAGTTATCCAATAGAAAGATCCACAATAGTTACAACACAATAGGATACTTATTCAAGTGGAATATGTTACAAAATTGTGGAAAATCCCAATATAATTAGGAATTTTTTTTATGATTCATTAATTAATGTGTGTATATGGTTTTATATAATGAAAATACATTAGGAAATTTTTGAAGAAGTTAAAAATATATATTCAATATAGGGAAGTTCTAGAAGAAGTTATGAAATTCCATTCCATTTATTTAAAAAAGGGAAAAGGAATGGTGGAAGATAATATCTCGATCCAATTTGGACAGCCTCATTCCTCATATTTAGGAAATAAAAGTTACCTATATCCCCATTAAATCAATGTTTTCTAATTGTTTTGTATGTGGTGCAATATCTAAGGGAAAATGATCCATGGGGTAGGTGTGCTTAAAAATTAAAATTATATGAGATAAAGGAACATATGATTTTAATCTAAATATAGTAAATATATCATGTTGAGTATTAATTATTTCAGGTCTTTATTTTTATCAAGCATGAAGGTTTTATCTATAGTAAAGTTTTCATGCTGAAAATTTCATGAAAATGGATTGATTTCTGGAGGCAATTTTGTCAATGAAAAATAGAGATAATCAATGGTATATTTTTAAATATTAATTTAAAAAATTTTAATTAATATATTAAATTAGTTCTATCTATCCATTGGCAATATAGGGACATATTATAGATGGAAGTATCTATATGGATAAATTCTATGTTTCTTTTTTTATGATCTAACATCTTCGTATCATCTATTCATGTATACATGATACTAAATAATGGTGTCCAAAAAATTTATTCACAAAAATTGTTATCCCCAACCTTAGAAACAAATATTTGTGTCATGATATAAATAATTAGGGGGATCTCATGTTGAAATTTAAAAGTCCATTATGCATAATATGCGAATTAAAGTTACAGTAAATTTTTATATAATATGAATTTTAAGAGTAATCATTAGTTATATTTTAACAATTGGTATAAATTAATCCTTCAAGTGGTATGTTTCTCACACTTTTTGATATTTTTATCTTGTAATGGTTATTGAGAATATGTGATGATATCACATGTTTCATTTTTATTGGGAAAGTGTAAAAATCAAACAACTATATTCTTATCTGTATCAATGAGTCACATAAAAAAATTTGTGAAGGTTAAATTGGACTCTTATTTCGTACATGAATCAGAGGATTAATAGGCTTATATGATTTTTTGATGAACCAAATTTTATGTATTAAATTCACTCATTGGATATCTTTGAGCTAATTTATCTATCCAATAGGTATATTAGAGGAGTTCACTATAATTGAACATTCCAACAATAATTTTTTAATAATTAGTAAATATATATTTTGGTTAAGCAATAGGTGGTTGAGGATAAAGGATAAAGGTGCATTGAAATAGGGGGATATGTCAACTAATTAATCTGTTCCCATAAAGGGGAATAAATGGAATCCTATAAACATATCCTCTTATATTTATAAATAGGACATAATAATATGGTACACGGTTATTTTATCCAAAGGGGGGAGTTCAAGAATATTTGGTGACCCTATTATATTTTGATGAAAAATGATTAGTGTGCACTCTATTCAAGATAGAGATTTCTTCCCATGAAAATTAGATGTTGTGTTGAAGAAAATTTGAGGATGATTGGGGATGAATTACACACTTTTGAATTCATATCCAAAAGATGCGGATGAAGAGATTATATTGTCCGTAAAATCTAATGTTGGAGATTGTTTTACCCTATGAGTCGGTGTTGTATTTTTTACTGTATAAGTGGATGTCAATTCAAGGTTGTTTTATCAAAAAACATGTTTCATAAGGATGAAGTTTCATTGAAGTATTGATATGTTTGATAAAATTGTGAAGAAGATATATGGTTTCTAAGAATTGGATTTATGGGGATTCATGAAGGTTTTTTATGAATACATCTTGTTGTTTAGTTAATTAAGGATGGGTTATTTTAAATAATCCTTAAATATGTTGTTTTTTGAAAATTTGTATTTTATAGTGGTTGGAGAAAAATATATCTGGTAATAATTAAGCTTCTATTTATTTGGAAAAGTGTTTAAAGGATAATTTTTATTAACAATGTACAATATTTACGCAATTCTATCACTTACGGTGGTGGCATAGTGAAGGTGATTTCTATGGAGAGTCGACACTAGAACACATAATGGTAATCAAGTGTGATAGTTAGCAAAAATGATATAAGGTAGCATTAATGTGGGACAAATTGAGTGACCCATCACCGAGGGTTGGCGGTTAAGGGATTTATCTATGAAGTGATGGAAAAAATGAGGTAAAACAATATCCGCATCACAGGTTATATTCTGATGTGGGATGCATGTAGAAATAAACTAAGAACTTATTCATCCATTCATAAAAATAAAAGTATGATTTAATTTAAACTTGTATTTAAAATCAATATGTAGGGTCTATATGCATTAGTATTCTATGCCACATATTTGTAGACTATACCACCACCATTACAGTATCAAACATTATAAAAGAGTCAAAGAATTATTCTATAATAAATGATCGGTCTTGGTGATTGGGAAATTCTTCTATGATCTCACCACACCGTAGTAATGGATACTATTGAATATGGAATTCCTTAATGGTGAAGAATGTTTTTAAATGCATGTGGAATATCTAGAGTAATTTTTTTTGTGAGGGAGTACGAAAAAGTTACAATTGGTATAGTGGCTAGTGAGAATCCATATCCAAAATAGGGAAGCCCAATGTAAGAATATATTCAATAATAGTGAGTGTTTTTTATTTATGTTGAATGAAAAATGGCCTGATGGGAATGACTACACCTTTTAAATTAGTATTTTGGTCTTGGGGGTCTGCCTTTATAAATTTACAAACCCTCTACAAATGTTTTACTAGTTATTTCGGGATTCTATATTTCGAGTTTATGTGAGAATTTGTTGGACCCAAAATTCCATTTTTCCAAGTTGAAACCCTTTTTACCAAGTCTACCATGCATTCAGATTTTTTATGTGAATGAATAAAAAGACATAAATACATGGTGTCAAGATTTTTAAAGGATTTTTTACTTTGAGAAGCACCAAAGCTGACAAAAATATTGAGGATTAAGTTTTTTCATTGTCAAATTTGGATGCTTGAGTGGTATTTGATGAATTTTTCTTTTCATATGTCTTATTATCATTATCACGTTGTTTAATAGATTCCAAGGATACTTGCATGAATATATTTTAGCAATGATTCCAAGAATATTAAATTATTTAAGAAACTCTTAAATGATATTTAAAACTTTTATTATGATATTATTAGAATTTCATATTTCCATAAATGAGATTTTAATTCAAGATATACGTAAAATATTCTTCCAAATTCAAAATTATTAAGCTTTAGATTAAAATAAATTATTAAATACTCATTCAAATTATTTTTTAGTGAATTAATTGATGATTAATTTCATTTGTAAAAATAAAGACCCATGATGTAAAGTTGTTACATGAATGAAAATCTTCAATATTCATAGAGATTGTGGAATTTTAATGTTTTTGGTTTTCATAGGATGTTTCAACACAGAAAAAAGGAAAATATTTTTTATGAAAAAAGAGCATACAATATATGGTTGATGAAATTAGAAACATGATTGTGAGAGAAATCTGAAGTTAGATATTTTTAGAGATTTCTATATTTAAAAATACAAGAGGTTTTTTCACATTGGATTTCCATAATTCTATACATGGATAATTTAATGAATGTAAGAGAGGGATATAAATTATATATCTTTCCTTGATTAATTGTACATTATAGTATAAAAGGAATAGATTCCATCTTTTATATATAAATTTTAATAATAGGAGAATGGAATTACTACATATTAGTAATGGGTTTTCAAGTCACTATACTAGGAGGGGTTTAAGATATATCCATAAGTGAAAGGAATTCCATTGATTCTAAAGGAGTTCCTTCTATTAAAAGGAATAATTCGTAGTAATTCATGGAAAGAAAGTTCCATATTTCTAAGACACCATATATTTCTAGTGAAACAGTACTAGTGATTTTAAATAAAGGACCCAATATCCATAAACTGTGAATGTGTTACAACCACAGAGAAGTTTTTTAAGGGGGAGGAATGGTAGTGATCCTTTGGTGATAACGAGTCAATCAAAAACAATTTTAAGGTTTTAAGCCTTATCATGGAGTGGTAAGAACCTTTTTTTGCAACGCACTTATGAAGTGTTGGATTTTGGTATAACCGACATATCATTGATGTATAATTCATGAAATATCCAAGTGAGAGTGAACTAAGTAAAATACTCATGTAAATTATATATTTACTTTAATTAATTAATATGGGATAATTAATTGAGTTTTATTTAAAATAAATTGATTAAATAGTGTTCATACCCTTGTAGGAACAAGTTACATAAACAAAATTCCATAAAAAAGTAAAATTGGTCACACCATGATTAACCCTTTCTCTTAGGGTGACTTGGGGACCTATAAAATATATATCTAGAATCTTCATATGAGAATAACTAAATTTAGGATCATGATTTCATGCATCAATACATAACAAAATAACTCTATGAAAATCCATGTCGAGTAAACCATTTTCAGTTCATAACTAGTTTCATAATTATCCACATATGTTTAATTTTTCCAGCATAAAATTCTATTACTAACCCATAAAGGGTCACTATACATCTCTTATATAGAGGAACTCCAAAATAGTCATCAGAGATTATAAATATAAAAAATCTACATGACCTATCATTAGAAAAAATATACAACTATAAGGGAGATATCCCTTATAATCAAATATTAGGGTGATATCCCCATCTTTGTTGAATTCTACAAAGTAAATGTAATGAAACACACAAAAATACACTTTAATAGTCATCTATTAATAATTTATTAATATTTTGGAAAATTAAAGAAACACTATTCACCCACACCCATTTTAGGGTTTATGTAAGGGTTCATCCACATAATGGTTCACCCACATATGGGTTTCCTATATATGGGTGACCTGCGTGAGGGTCACAATGTATGGGTGACTAATAAGGTGTCACACATGTAAGTGTCACCAAGTATAATTGACCATCTAAGGTTCATCCTAATATGAGTGAACTTTGAAGTGTCATGTGTTTAAGGGTGACACTATATGGGTCTTCTAAGTAAGGGCGACTGATAGATATTTTTCATGCATACATTTTTGAGTATTAAATTCACCAAAAATGTAATTAAAGTACATTTTCTTTATTTTTTACTTTTTAATCATTTTATAAATAAATTGAATAAAATTCATATGGAAAACAATAAAATAAGAATAAAATTAAGGAGCTAAAGAGACTTCATTCTATAAAGTGAAGTATCCCAAAAAAAACCAAAAAAAGGATATAGAAAAAAATGAAGAAACTTGGACAATCATGATTACCATTTAAAATCCCCTATATATGATGAGAATGGAGGTAAATTAATGATTTCAACCTGAATAGAGGGATACATGAAGTAATGTTGACATCTTTAGTTCCTCTCCATCACAAGGTTCATAGCCTAAATCCCATAATCATTTCATGAATGTTGGTTGAAATAAGTCACAAAGTGGTGATTCCACCATTGAAATTGTGAAAAAACATTCACATCATGAACCCATATTTAATAAGAAAACTAAAGATCCAATAATTCATGGTTTTAGGAATATTTAAAGAAGAATTGAAATTATTTCATTAGGAATGGATTGGATGAATTGAAGGAGATACTTTGAGATGTAAAGAATGACCCTTGTGTGTATTTATGATTATAAATATTATGGTTGGTAGGTACTAAAAAAATAAAATCAATGAGTTTTAAGGTGGTTCTTTTATGTAGATTAAAAAATGTTTCTTTTAGGATTTTTATTTTCCTACCCCCTCATGGTTATCATTAGGGTGTAGAATTTTTGAGATTGTGATTAATGTTTTTTGTTACTTTATGAGTGTGTGAAATTCAGGTGGTTATTTTTTTAATTTCTCAATTGTTGCCTTTTCTTTATCTATCTGTGACCATTAATGAGTTAGGAAGTGATATAAATAATGCATTGACTAATTCATAAACCACACCATGACCATTGAGTGGTTTTTTTTCACTTGGTTTAAACATGAATTTAATTCACCCAATCACTAATGGAACAAAATTACAATGACCATTAAAAAAGATGTATTTAGGGATTTGGAGTGTTTAACATGAACATTGGATTTTCTTAGAGTTGATTTCATCAACTCATGATTACCAATTCCGGATTTAATTCCTAATACTTTATGAAAACATATTTTAAAATGGCATAAAATGTTTACCTATTTCTTGAAATTATAAGTCAATCACCATTCTCTATTTTATTCTCTTTAATGTAGTTTAAGTCTCATTATTCATACCCAAAGTATTTACCGTCAGTTTATCATTTTCAACAAACTCATCCTCATGTGATCAACCGAAATCTTGGAAATCATATAATTCCTAGTATTTTAGTTTTTTTGTTTTATAAATTTTTAAATGTGGTATCCCCATTAGGATTAAAAATAACCTTGGGTGACATTAGTTACCCTATAAGGGATAACTACATAATAGTGAACCTATAAGGGTAACCTCCTTAAATTTGACCCAATCTAGATCACCACATAGGGTGGACACATAAGGGTGGTCACATACAGGTCCTCATGTATAGATTGCACAAATAAGGTTGACCATCTATGGGTTTTTAATATCATATTCTCTATCACTATATTTTTCCATATTTTGGAAAATTACTAGCCACATAATGGTCACCCCTTATAAAAATTTCTTTTTTATTCAAGGCCATCACCTAGATTGACTAGAAATAGTACTCTTGATCACCAAATTCATCATCTGAGACTCAAATAATATATAAAAACATTATTTTTGGGTGGACCCAACTCTCAGATTATGGAATTGAATGCAATTTCCAGAAATATCATTTTCACATGGGAAAAAATTACAATTTCTCCTGAAATTCATAACCTATAAAGATAAAGGTCTTTATACTCTCTTTAGTCTAGTAATATTAAATAAAAATACGAGAAACATGAATTTTCCAGGATTAATGAGAATATAAAAGAATCTCTCCTCTAGGATATCCCCCAAGCATCCTTGAATGTATTGTACAAATATTCAGGTTGGTTTCTAGTGTGGGACACTATTTGATTCTAGCATGAAAACCAGTAATGATATCCTTTGTTTTTTATAGTTTCTAATACTATACATCAAGTTTTGGATGGCGTAAAAACACTCAAAAACCAAAAATTTCATGCTTGATAGAGACTGAAATTTTATTTTCTATAGAATTGTTTTTCTAGTAGACCATAGACACTATGTGTTTACAAATATAGGTATGGTCTCACTCTACTTATCAGAAATTTCAAATAAAAATCATGAAAAGTATGGAACAAAGTCAAGAAAAAATGTTATATTATTTAAAGATATACTGACCCAATATAACATCTTAATATGGTGATTTTGAATCTATTCCATCCATAAGGATTTTCATGTATAATGAAAAGTTATATATCTGGTATCAATGTTCCTATTCTTATGGAATATGAAAATAAAATATGTTTTGAAAATAATTTTTAAAGGTGAATATGAACAATTCGCGGGACATTTTCTTGGGGGGTTATATGGGTATCACAATCTAAATGGGCGTCTGAGACTCATTTATGTCTCCATTATTTCATAACAATGATGCATATCATATAGAAACCATGTTTCCTAGCATGCTTTTTATATTATAATATTAGATCATCTAGAAATATCAAAATGTATCTAGATATCATGGTTTTTTGTGAAATTACTATATTTTAAAAGTGAAAGTTAATTCCTTCTTATTATATTTTGGATCAATGATCAAGAATATTGAAATGTCAATTTTCTTTAGGAATCTAAAATCATATCAAACACTAGACAGTAGAGGAGAGACTCTGTAGGGATGTTGGGTGTGGTGGATTATTCCCAAGATATATCTCAAGGTCAATATGGCTGGATCATGTGACCAAGGTATTATTGTAGTAGGAGACATCATCTAAGATATCTGAGGTTCTTCTATGATGGATTTTAGCACCAACTGCTTACAGTATAATGATCACATTGAAAAATTACATATCATTCCATGTGGACCTATGTTGTCCAAATAATATAATATTTTATTTTTATAGGTGGAAATAGAATTTGATATGGTGGAAAATTTATCACTTTTCATTCCCATTTTTATTGGTCCATACCCTATTCTATCAGAGCTTGTGGAGGGTTCATCGAGCAGGATGTGAACATTAAAAATTCCTAGATCTATTGGAACAAGGGGGATAACATTTTTTCATCCAAATAAGCCTAATATAATTCTCTTAGAATTTAATCAAGATATTTATTTATCCTTTTGTATTGTATACACATTATTTATGGGGATTGATAAGGCTTTATCACATCAAACATCCTTGAGTTTTATTCTTATCGATTTTATACCTTTATAATAAAAATTTATAATTGTATAGATATAGATAGTGGGGTTTCATTCAATATCATCTGATGAAATTCCTAAAATATTTTTTAAAATTTTTATAAAAACACGGAAATCTTGAGATATTTTTATTTTAGTTGACTATTTCTCTAAGTGATGAATGCAATGGGATTAACTATGGGGATACAAAAACAGAAGGGGATTCTAGTTCAAGAAAATTTACTTCCTTATTCATGATTGTTTTGTGAATATGAATGGGATCTCATTTCAATTAGTGACTTCTAAAATCTCCCTTTTTTTATTTTGATACTTTTATTCTTTTGGAATTATTCAAATTATTGGATTCCATTTCAAAAAGCATCATTGATGGTTTATAATTTTATTTTTTTTGTATTAAGAGAGACTTAGCCCTCATTTGAGTATAATCTATGTAATCACTTGGATGAATTTCATAATTGTATATTTCTACATAAATAGAAATATTTAGTGGGAGAATCCTAGGAAAAACCTTACTCAATAGGATAATCAATATTTTATTGGGGAAAAAATAAATCCTCATGCGATTTAATGATGTTTGGACCACCAGGTGTGTGTATGAACTCCGGGAGAAGTAAACTCTAGAGGAATATTTTTTTCATAGTGAGATATTTAGTGTCAAAAAAATAATTTCAATGAATACTATGAGGTACTTTTAGATATTAATAATGCTTTATAAATTATTTCCATAGTTCTTTGAGACCAGTGAAGGGACTTGGGTAATAGTGTGTTGCTTTTCATGAGTCTCAGGGAAATTTGATATGACCTCACATGCTCACTTAGATGTTTATTATTCATGAGGATTATTATAATCCACATAGACACAAAACATTTATTATTTATCGTACATTTCATAACAATAACATTTTATTAAGGGGAGGGAGATCAAGGGAAATATGTTTACTTATTTAATTTAGGAGAATAACCTTCTCTATAACCTCTACTTTTTTCTTGATTGGGTTATGAAGTGGAATCCCATTAGGGTTTTATTGTTTTTATAATTTAATTAAGTAATTAACTTTATGAAATAATTAGTAATTTTTTTGTGGTACCATTCAAGATATATTGAGGGATCAAGACATTAAATTGGTTTTCTATGACTTATATATTTTTCATTTCCCAAACCAACATGTACTAATTTCTATATGAGTTATAAAATTTATATAATACTTTATGTTTATGATCTTGGTAATGTTCGTGTCATGATTAAATATAGGATCATTATTCAATATCATATAGTTATGATATTATATTTCTTTTTTCTGATTACATAGATGTGTCCCATATGTGGTTATTTTCAAAACGTTTGTTGAATATTCTAGAATGTAAAACCAAAATTATTTAAAAGTAACGTTACAATATATTCCAAAAATAAGCAATTCTATTTCATATCTAGTGATAAAATAAACAATTTAATCTTTGTAATTTTATTCTCTAACCTCTAAAAAGGTCCCTTAATATGTTAAAGAGACATTGATGATTGGGGTAAATAATGAGTTTTGGATTTTTGAGAAGTCCCTCATGAATTTAATTGACAAATAAATGTTGTGAATTGATATTAAATGAGATGAGAAAAATTTATCAATGAAATTACTCTAAGAGTTGGATTACTATCATAAACAACATTCTATCGAACATTTTGGTGTATTGATTATAAGGACCAGACAAGATCTGTTTGACCATTGGGGGGTGGTGAAAATTAGTGATTACCTATTTTTATGTTTTATTATTTTAATAAAACCTTCAATTCCAGTTAGAGTGAAATTTATATGCTGAATAACAATATACAAGCATTCCCATAGGAACATCAGAATTTATAGGTTCCACTACTTGAAAAGAGTATATTGTGTTTTCCATGATCTGGAAACAATCTAAGTATAAGGCCCCAACCTTAAACCTTACTTAATCTTGAGTAATTACAAGATTACACATTGAGGATCTTTTCGGGTTTAGAGTTTTAGAGAATTAGATCATAAAACATGCATTACATTCTACATATAAACAAAGTGGTTACATAAAGATAGTATTCTTCATTCCCATCAATGGAAACATATTTGAAATAAAAAATGGATTATTTCTTGACACTTCCTTGACACTATCATCATATCATGTACCTTTCCCTTGACTTGTGAAAAACATTTCAAAAAAAACTTGGAATGAGCATAAAAAGCTCAGTAAGGGATATAAAAATATGGAAAGGAAACATGGGTACATATATACATAAGAATGAGATCATACTTTACCCATAAAACATAAGCATTTTACCATACCTCATCAAATAATGAATAAATCATAGAAATCATAAGACATAAAGGTAACTTGAGGCATTCATAACATCCATACGTAGGGAGTAACCCTCTTGGTTACGTTTGGAATACCCATAACAGTATATTCCCTAAATCTCTTCGGAGAAACCTTAACGTTTCACTCCTTCGTGTTACCCAATACATTGGAGAGCTATATCGGGCTCACCCGCCCTTAGTTTATCATGGAACCACCCGTCTTCATAATAATGCCCAAGAACCTCAACATAATCGTATCACATAAAACATACATAAAGGAAACATAAAATTTCCACCTTTCAATCACAAGATAGCAATACAACACATTGATATAAAAAAATTATGAAAACCATTTTCAATACCAAAATAAAAGAAAATTAAAATATGGTATTTATTTTTCTTTTAAAAAGAAGGAATGGCTTGTAGAGGAAGCCGAAACTCAAATAACGGTCACGGCGGTGGAGAAGTCGTTGTCGCCGCATACGTACGAAAAAAACATTCCCTTTTGTCATTTAGTAAAACGCTTCGTATAAAAAATATTCCTTTTGGATAAATGTAAAAGTCAAAGGGGTTTATACACCGTATAAAAGAAGGTTGTGTATAAAACAAAATATGCCTCAATGAAAGGAGATTGAGACGAAGTCCCATACCTCGGGTCCAACTAGACTCGATCGTTCTTTAATGTCCTGAATAATAAACTTGAGTTAATTTATACTTCTTTA
Organism: Viscum album; assembly: GCA_963277665.1. Lineage (NCBI taxonomy): Eukaryota > Viridiplantae > Streptophyta > Magnoliopsida > Santalales > Viscaceae > Viscum > Viscum album. The sequence goes on from OY728160.1 coordinate 855,994,296, forward strand.
AGAACCTTTTTCAAGTTCTTTATTCCTTTTATATCACTTATTGCCATGTCATGAACACTATTTAATTATTTAAGTTAATAACGGTTGTTTTAACGATCATTGGTACTTGAGTCAAAAATAAACCCTTTATAATTACATGTTGTTCAGGTATCCATTATATCCAGAATTATAATCATTATGTATATATCATATATATCCAGTATATACATGCATTTATAATATTACATAATCATTTAGAGGTAAGAAATGAAATGCACCGTTCATGGGCACAGTAAGCCGTACGTACGCAAGAACGCTACTTTCATTTCTATTTCATATTTTATAGAATGGAATCATAATGATATAAAGGTATATTATAATTCCAGTATAATATCATATATAATATCATAGATCCATCCTTTATACGTCCCACATATGGTATTTAACGAATCAAATCAATTTGAGGGGGCGGTAGTCCGCACTTCCTTAAATGAAGATATCACATTTACCCATAATGGAAACCATAAAGGTATGACAAAAAAGAAAAAAAACAGAAGCTTAAGGAAAACATAAACATATTATATATCATATATAAATATAGTGGCATATTAATGGCCACCTTTGAAGGTGTTAAAATAATGTTGAACAATCATCGTTTCGGGAGGCATAAATTCACCATCCATGGAAACAGTATGTTTGTTAACCATTAGATGTAGGTGTGTGTAAGTGTAGCTCTAATACTTATTATAAAAACATACTAGTATATTGAGGATACTGGATTTGTTACAAAATAAAAGAATAAAAAGAGTTTAGGGGGTTGGAGAAGCAAAATAAAACAAAAGGACTCAAAAGAAGACATTACCTTAAAATCGGGTAACTCCCTTTGGTTTGAGCTCAAAGGCTTCCTTGGGAAGACTTCTACCCAAATTTAGGCTTCAAGGAGTAAGAGAGGGAAGTGGAGAGACAAAATGGGAAGGGGTTGGCCGAGACAAAGGCTTTGGGAGTGTGGGTAAGGAGGTAGAGGTGGGGGCCTTTTATAAGAGGAGAGGAGGGGCACTCTTGGAAAGTAAAGATAAGTTACTTTATTTTAAAATGAGTTTCGGATTCAAAAGGTCCCACATTGATATAATTAGATGATAAGGTGATAAGGGTTCTAAATCCACTAATACAATTGGTTTTGGCCAAGTGTAGGTTTTATATTTTACACTGACTTTCCATTTTATTTAAATCGTTAAATAATGAGGTAATCGCTGCATCATCATGATGTCATAAATAATTTAATTTATTTAATGTCTAAAAATTATAAAAAAAATACTATGATGTAGGAAATATTTTTAGATTTCTAATGAATATTTATAGTCAAAAATCTGACTTGTATAACCCCATATAAAAATTGTTTTAGTAACATAACTCATGTTTGTGTCATTTTTACTTTAACATTAAATAAAAGGTTATTTATGTCATTTCCCAACCAAAGTGGCTCCATGGGGTCCCCAAGTTGACCCATGGATTTTATTGGTCGGCCATGACCCATCCAATGAGGGTAGGACATGTGTCAAGCTCATCTCATACTATTAAAAAATTATTTTTACCTTAAACTACACTAATTACCACTAATCGCGATTAAGAACTTAATAAGTTACTATTCACCAAAAAATTATTTTAATCCCATTAAATCACATTTTACTTCTTAATGAAAACCATGTATGTCGGATTTTTGAAAATCAAATCACAGAGGTGGTAAAATTTCATTTAAACGAAAAATCAGTTTCTTTAACTACCACTTAGTGGTTTCACTATTCATCAAAAATTGAAGTTTTTCAGAAAGATACCAAAACGTCACCCTAAGCTATATTTGGTATTCTGAATTCAAAAATGATTTCTATTTTACAAAATTTAAATCATATAAGTTACATTAATTAATTTAATAATCAATTCTCGCTGTCATGATAAATAACGGGTTTTTTTGAAACAATATCTATAAAAAGTCTGGCATTAGTTTATGACCAATTCCAAAGTGAAATTAATCCTAATGACCACAATTGGATTAAATGGTAAAATTATATTCATATTACACTTTAAGACCAATTAAAAATATAATCTAACCATATAATTAAATTAAATGAAAAAACAGTTTTGACGTAAAATGCAGTATTTTTCACTATTCATTAAAAAAATGAACATTGTCAGAAAAATACCAAAAATTTATCGAATGTAAAATTCAATGTCCCAATCATAATGAATATGTTTATTTTGAAAAATATAGATTATAAAATTGTCAAAAGATTGATTTAAATAAGGTTTTCCATCAAAAGGCAGTAAAACAATTCTTTAAGAATATTAGTGTATTCCATGCTTAAGATTGGATTTATTTTCATTTTAAGCCTCTAAAACACTATATAATTCATTAATAGACATAGATAAAAATATCTGTTATTCATTACTTACTTGGGATGTTACATCCTTCCCCCCTTTAGAAAATTGCGTCCCTGCAATTTATTTACTTATCAAATAAATGGGGGTACTTATCCCTCATTGCATTTTCAGATTCCCATGTTGCCTCTTCCATCATGTGGTTTTTCCACAAAACCTTTACCTGCTTTATCACCTTATTCCGTAACACTTTCTCCCTGTGGTCAATAATCTGGACTGGTTGTTCCTCATAAGATAGGTTCTCTTCCAGCTGAACTACCTCTCGACTCAAAACATGAGATGGATCTGGCATATACTTTATCAACATCGAAATGTGAAAAACATTGTGTACCTGAGATAAACTCGGAGGTAAAGCCACCCGGTATGCAACTGATCCAACTCTCTCCAGAATTTCACATGGTCCAATAAACCTTGGACTCAGCTTTCCTTTCTTACCAAATCTCATTACACTTTTCCAAGGAGAAACCTTGAGAAAAACATGATCACCTACCTCGAAAGATAGATCCTTCCTCCGGTTATCCGCATAACTCTTCTGCCTGCTCTGAGCTGTTCTCATGTGCTTCTGAATCAGCTGAACTTTTTCTGCCATCTCTTCTACCAATTCTGGTCCCATCAACTTCCTTTCACCCACTTTATCCCAGAAAGATGGAGTTCGACACCGCTTTCCATATAATGCCTGAAATGGTGCCATCTGTATACTGGAATGAAAACTGTTATTATATGAAAATTCAACCAAAGAAAGATGTTGGTCCCAACTTCCCTAATAATCCATAGAGCAAGAACGTAGAATATCCTCCAATGTCTGAATTGTTCGTTCTGACTGCCCATCTGATTGAGGATGAAAAGCTGTACTAAAATTTAATTCAGTACCCAACGACTTCTGAAGGCCTTTACAAAAGTTAGAAGTGAACCTGGGATCACGATCAGATACAATGGAGAGAGGAACTCCATGTAACCTGACTATCTATTTAAGATACAAATGGGAAAGTTGATCTATGGAAAAATTATCTCGTATAGCAAGGAAATGAGTAGATTTAGTCAAGCGATCAACAATAACCCAGATTGCATTATTACCTCGAGATGTCTTTGGTAATCCCACAAAAAAGTTCATGGATATATTCTCCCATTTCCACTCTGGCACTGGTAAAGGCTGAAGCATCCCTTTCGGTAACTGCCACTCTACTTTAACCTCCTGAAAAGTCAAACACTTCACAGTAAAATCAGAAATATCTCTTTTCATTCCATCCCACCAGTAATACTCCCACAGATCTCTATACATCTTAGTACTGCCAGGATGAACTGAAAACGGAGAACTATGAGCTTCCCATAACAACTCTCTCTTCAACTGTGAATCACAAGGCACACAAAATCTCTTCCCAAATCTCAAAACGCAATCATTATCAATGTTGAAGTCAGGAAACTTACCTTTCTGAACCAGCTCTACCTTTTTCTGCAACTCACTGTCTTGCTTCTGTGCTTGCTTGATTCTATCTGATAGAGATGATCTCACTGATACCTGAAACAAAATAGAAGAACTTCCTGCACCCACAACTTCTATGCCAAATCTCATCAAATCATTAACCAAAGTATCGTGTTCCAAATGCAACATTGCTAATGAAGCATTACTTTTTTGACTCAAAGCATCATCCACTTTATTTGCTTTTCCCGGATGGTAATGAATTGTACAATCATAATCCTTGATTAATTCTAGCCATCTCCTTTGTCTCATGTTCAATTATTTCTGAGTGAATATATACTTTAAACTTTTTTGATCAGTATATATTTTACACTTTACTCCATACAAATGATGCCTCCAAAATTTTAAAGCAAAAACAAGAGCAGCTAATTCCAAATCATGTGTAGGGTAATTTACCTCATGAGTTTTCAACTGTCGTGAAGCATAAGCAATTACTTGATGATTCTGCATTAGGACGTAACCAAGTCCTTTCAATGAAGCATCACTATATATAACAAACTCACCATTCATGGAAGGTAGTGCCAAAACTGGAGCATTCACCAATCTTCTTTTCAATTCCTGAAAACAATCATCACATTCTTTTGTCGAGATAAACTTAACACCCTTCCGAGTTAGCTTAGTCATTGGACTAGATAACCGTGAAAAATTTCTAACAAACCTCCAGTAATAGCCTACCAAACCAAGGAAGATACGAATCTCAGTTACATTTGTGGGTCTTGTCCAGTCTTCCACAACTTTTGTTTTTGCAGGATCAACAGTTATCCCATCATTAGAAACAATGTGACCAAGGAAAGAAATTTGTTGTAACCAAAACTCACACTTGCTGAATTTCCCATACAATTTATTTTCTTTTAAGGTTTGAAAGATAACCCTTAAATGTCTTTCATGCTCTTCTTTACTTTTAGAAAACACCAAAATATCATCAATAAAAACCACCACAAACTTATCCAAGAACTCATGGAAAATTCTATTCATTAAGTCCATGAATACAGCAGGTGCATTGGTTAGCCCAAAAGGCATTACTAAAAATTCATAGTGGCCATATCTTGTACGGAGCGCAGTCTTCGGAACATCTTCTTCCTTTACCTTCAGCTGATGGTACCCCGATCTCAAGTCAATCTTTGAAAAATACTGAGCTCCTTGGAGCTGATCAAACAAATCATCGATATGAGTCAAAGGATATTTGTTCTTAACAGTGATATTATTCAAGGCTCTATAATCAATGAAAAGTCTCATTGAACCATATTTATTTTTAACAAACAATAAAGGAGCACCCCATGGTGATGTGCTAGGTCGAATGAAACCTTTCTCTAATAAATCTTGCAATTGATCCTTCAACTCTAAAAGTTCAATTTGATCCATTCGATAAGGGGGTTTTGAAATTGGCTTAGCATCAGGAACTAAGTCAACAATAAACTCAACTTACCGATCTGGTATTATTCTAGGCAACTCATCAGGAAAAACATCAGGATACTCATTTACCACTGACACATCATTAATCTGAACAGTTCCTTTATTTTCAACGATGTGTGCAAGGTAACATTAATTTCCATCTTTTACAAGTTTCAGGGCCTCTTGATATGTTATCAACGGTAAGGGTTCATTCTTGTACACAAACTGAAATTCTTTCTAAAAAGAAACTTCTTTAGCTCTACAGTCAATCTTATCATGGTAAATAGAGAGCCAATCCATACCCAGGATAACATCAAACTCTACTAGAGGTAGAACAATAATGTTTGCAAGTAGGTTCTTTCCACAGATAAGGATAGGAATATTCTTATAAATTCTTTTTGCCTCAACATTCCCCCCAGGTGTTTTTACCAAAAGTTCAGGAGTCATTTCTTGAGATGGTATTCCCATTTTACTAGAAAAGGTTTCAGAGATGAAAGAATGTGTAGACCCCGAATCAAACAACACACTGGCATAATCTGAAAAAACAAACAAAGTACCTGATACAACTTCATTTGATGGACCGACATCTGCTGAAGTAGTTGCAAAGGATTTCACAACCCCTTTCTTCTTGTAGTCTAACTGCTTCCCATCACTCAAGCTCTTTGTCGGATACTCGTTTGCATAGTGACCCATCTCATTTCACTTTTAACATTTCACTAACTATAAATAAAATTTGGTCTTACCTTCACCTTGATCCTTTTCAGTGCAATCATGAGCCTTATGTCCCATCTTACCACATCGGTAGAACTTTCCAGAATTCAGAAGACATTCCCCAGCATGCCTTTTTCCACATTTATCACAAACTGGAAACTTAGTTTTCTTACCATCAGACTTTTTTGAAGAATTCTTACCTTTCTCCTGCCACCTCGGTCTCTTCTTTTGTTGGTTGTTATAGAACACTTGATCATCGGCAAACTCCATTTCCACCTTCTCAGCACATCGAACAAGCTTTTCATAACTTTTAAACTCACGAGAAGCTAATGCCCTTCGATATTTTGGATTTAATCCTGAGTAAAAACGATTGATTTTACTATCAAGGTCTCGGATAAAATTTGGAGCATACCTTGCCAATCGTGTGAACCTTTCTTCATAGGTAGCCACTGAGTCTTCCTCTTGCCTCAATTCCAAGAATTGATTTTCCATCCTAAGTCGAACAACCTTAGGAAAATACTTCTCAAGATACATACCTTTGAATTCATCCCAGTCAAGAGCATCAATCTCATCGGCGTCCCTGATATTTTTAACCATAGACCACCACTGATCTGCCACACCCTCCAAACGGTAAATAGCAAGACTAACCTTTTTATTGTCTGAATACCCCATGACATCAAAAATCTTCTCTAGTGCTTTAATCCACCTTTCATCTAGCACATGGTCAGATGATCCTTTGAATGATGGGGGATGTTGCCTCATGAAATGTTCCACCACTGACATGTTCCTCTGCGGTTGATCTGGCTGATCTCGTGTATGGATACCACTGCCATTTATCGCTTGAGTCAACTGCGCCATTACTGCAACAAACTGTTCAGTTCCAATTCTGACCATCTCAGGATGCTGATTCGGAAGGTTATTTCCTTTTGTATGCCTTCCTAGCATTGCTTCCCTGTTTCCTCTGCGGAAAACCATTCTGAACAAACATGTCTTAAATGAAGCAATATGGTAATCTTCAAATGCAATATCATTTCAAAAAAAAATATTTTTGGATAATCAATTAATAGAATTCTAACTCTTAAAGTCATCTAAACTGACCTTTGATACTAACTATAAGGCCCCAGCCTTAAACCTTACTTAATCTTGAGTTATTACAAGATTACACATTGAGGATCTTTTCAGGTTTAGAGTTTTAGAGAATTAGATCATAAAACTTGCATTACATTCCACATATAAACAAAGTGGTTACACAAAGATAGTATTCTTCATTCCCATTAATGGAAAAATATTTAAAATAAAACATGGATTATTTCTTGACACTTCCTTGACACTATCACCTTTCCCTTGACCTGTGAAAAACATTTCAAAAAAAAATTTGGATGAGCATAAAAAGCTCAATAAGGGATATAAAAATATGGAAAGGAAACATGGGTACATATATACATAAGAATGAGATCATACTTTACCCATAAAACATAACCATTTTAACATACCTCATCAAATCATGAATAAATCATAGAAATCATAAGACATAAAGGTAACTTGAGGCATTAATAACATCCTTACGTAGGGAGTAACCCTCTTGGTTACGTTTGGAATACCCATCACAGTATATTCCCTAAATCTCTTCAGAGAAACCTTAACGTTTCACTCCTTCGCGTTACCCAATACATTGGAGAGCTATATCGGGCTCACCCGCCCTTAGTTTATCACGGAACCACCCGTCTTCATAATAATGCCCAAGAACCTCAACATAATCATATCACATAAAACATGCATAAAGGAAACATAAAATTTCAACCTTTCAATCACAAGATATCAATACAAAACATTGATATAAAAACATTATGAAAACCATTTTCAATACCAAAATAAAATAAAATTAAAACATGGTATTTATTTTTCTTTTAAAAAGAAGGTATGGCTTGTAGAGGAAGCCAAAACTCAAATAACGGTCACGCCGGTGGAGAAGTCGTTGTCGCCTCATACGTACGACAAAAACATTCCCTTTTGTCATTTAGTAAAACGCTTCATATAAAAAATATTCCTTTTGGATAAATGTAAAAGTCAAATGGGTTTATACACCATATAAAAGAAGGTTGTGTATAAAACAAAATATTCCTCAATGAAAGGAGATTGAGACGAAGTCCCATACCTCGGGTCTGACTTGACTCGGTCGTTCTTTAATGTCCTGAATAATAAACTTGAGTTAATTTATACTTCTTTAAGAACCTTATTCAAGTTCATTATTCCTTTTATATCACTTATTTCCATGTCATGAACACTATGTAATTATTTAAGTTAATAACGGTTGTTTTAACGATCATTGGTACTTGAGTAAAAAATAAACCCTTTATAATTACATGTTGTTCATGTATCCATTATATCCAGAATTATAATCATTATGTATATATCATATATATCTAGTATATACATGCATTTATAATATTACATAATCATTTAGAGGTAATAAATGAAATGCACCGTTCATGGACACAGTAAGCCGTACGTACGCATGAACGCTACTTTCATTTCTATTTCTTATTTTATAGAATGGAATCATAATGATATAAAGGTATATTATAATTCCAGTATAATATCATATATAATATCATAGTTCCATCCTTTATATGTCCCACATATGGTATTTAACGTATCAAATCACTTTGAGGGGGCGGTAGTCCGCACTTCCTTAAATGAAGATATCGCGTTTACCCATAATGGAAACCATAAAGATATGACCAAAAAGAAAAAAACAGAAGCTTAAGGAAAACATAAAAATATTATATATCATATATAAATATAGTGACATCTTAATGTCCACCTTTGAAGGTGTTAAAATAATGTTGAACAATCATCGTTTCGGGAGGCATAAATTCACCATCCACGGAAATAGTATGTTCGTTAACCATTAGATGTAGGTGTGTGTAAGTGTAGCTCTAATACTTATTATAAAAACATACTAGTATATTGAGGATACTGGAGTTGTTACAAAAGAAAAGAATAAAAAGAGTTTAGGGGGTTGGAGAAGCAAAATAAAACAAAAGGACTCAAAAGAAGACATTACCTTAAAATCGGGTAACTCCCTTTGGTTTGAGCTCAAAGGATTCTTTGGGAAGACTTCTGCCCAAAGTGAGGCTTCAAGGAGTAAGATAGGGAAGTGGAGAGGAAAAATGGGTAGGGGTTGGCCGAGCCAAAGGCTTTGGGAGTGTGGGTAAGGAGGTAGAGGTGGGGGCCTTTTATAAGAGGAGAGGAGGGGCACTCTTGGAAAGTAAAGATAAGTTACTTTATTTTAAAATGAGTTTCGGATTCAAAAGGTCCCACATTGATATAATTCGATTATAAGGTTATAAGGGTTCGAAATACACTCATCCAATTGGTTTGGGCCACGTGTAGGTTTTATATTTTACATTAACTTTCCATTTTATTTAAATCGTTAAATAATGAGGTCATCGCTGCATCATCATGATGTCATATATAATTTAATTTATTTAATGTCTAAAAATTATAAAAAAAAACTATGATGTATGAAATCTTTTTATCTTTCTAATTAATATTTATGGTCAAAAATCTGACTTGTATAACCCCATATAAAAATTGTTTTAGTAACATAACTCATGTTTGTGTCATTTTTACTTTAACATTAAATAAAAAGTTATTTATGTCATTTCCCAACCAAAGTGGCTCCATGGGGTCCCCAAGTTGACCCATGGCTTGTCTTGGTCGGCCATGACACATCCAATGAGGGTAGGACATGTGTCAAGCTCATCTCATACTATTAAAAAATTATTTTTACCTTAAACTACACTAATTACCACTAATCGCGATTAAGAACTTAATAAGTTACTATTCACCAAAAAATTATTTTAATCCCATTGAATCACATTTTACTTCTTAATGACAACCATGTATGTCGGATTTTTGAAAATCAAATCATAGAGGTGGTAAAATTTCATTTAAACGAAAAATCGGTTTCTTTAACTACCACTTAGTGGTTTCACTATTCATCAAAAATTGATGTTTTTCAGAAAGATACCAAAACTTCACCCTAAGATATATTTGATATTCTGAATTCAAAAATGATGTCTATTTTCAAAATTCAAATCATATAAGTTACATTAATTAATTTAATAATTAATTCCCGCTGTCATGACAAATAGCGGGTTTTTTTGAAACAATATCTATGAAAAGTTTGGCATTAGTTTATGACCAATTCCAAAGTGAAATTAATCCTAATGACCACCATTGGATTAAATGGTAAAATTATATTCAGATTACACTTTAATACCAATTAAAAATATAATCTAACCATATAATTAAATTAAATGAAAAAGAAGTTTTGACGTAAAATGCAGTATTTTTCACTATTCATTAAAAAAATGAACATTGTCAGAAAAATACCAAAAATTTATCCAATGTAAAATTCAATGTCCCAATAATAATTAATATGTTTATTTTGAAAAATATAAATGATAAAATTGTCAAAAGATTGATTTAAATCGGGTTTTCCATCAAAAGGCAGTAAAACAATCCTTTAAGAATATTAGTGTATTCCATGCTTAAGATTGGATTTATTTTCATTTTAAGCCTCTAAAACACTATATAATTCATTAATAGACATAGATAAAAATATCTATTATTCATTACTTACTTGGGATGTTATACTAATATCACTTAGTTCACCATAAAACAATCATGTGGTTACAACATGTAGGGTATGTGCATCACTTTAATTTTACTATAGTCCTTTGATAGTTTATGTACTCCTCAAATAGTTTATATAAAAATAATGATTTTGTAACATGGATATAGACTTTAACCAAATACATTTTACACGTCTTCCTTATTTTTCTAGATTCTTCACACTTTTACTCCTTCAATTTAGTTCTTATCATTATTATTATATTTCTTTCATAATAACAGACAAGAACCACTCTTTACTTTCTCTTCCATATTTTTTATTATGTATAAATATCTCTATTACACCAAAAAAATCATAGATTCATGATCTGCAATATCTATAAAAATATTAGATGAAGTGTATGTTACCTTTTATCTTTATTCATATATTTATGAAACTCTACAAATACTTTCAAATTAAATTATAAAAAATTATGTAATATTGTCTTCATAATTACATACATAAGAAACCATTTTAATAACTGAATTTAATTGCATGTAAACATATAGAATAATCACATCCTCTTAATCCTCATTTGAGCATTCATTTATTCCACATTAAATCATTATGTTTGCAGAAATTCATGCATGGTACATTGAAACAATCCTAGAAACTCCAATCATGGAATTATTATTCACAAATACAATATAACATACAACTCCTTTCTTCAATAAAAGTTTATGCATTTAAACTGTAATATAAATATACATGAATTGTGGCTTCATTAACACAACCCGTGACCCATGGTTATTTATTCTATCTTTATTCATGAGGAGTTATATCACTAACAACACATTCACACATCTCCATTATTCATTCCAAAATTATTTTTATGTAATTGATTGTATATAAATATACTTGAATAAATTTTGGAATCTCTTATATTCATGGTAAAAGCATAACTATGAACCTCTATTTTTAATATAATATAATACAATAACACATAATATCACAATTATCATTTGAGAACAACCCCTCCTTGTACCATTGAAAACTATTATCTTCTTCGTCACATATTTGTTCATAGAATATAGTAACTATTTTCATGTCATTGTCTTAATATGACATTAATGACCAGTAAAAACATCTAAGATTGATCTTGTATGAGGTTAATTATGGTATTGATGGACCTACCATGAGAACCAACCATCACTCAACATACTCTATAGGTCTATGGTCACATGACCTACAAGGAATTAGATAATAAATATTTCATGTGGTAGCCACATATTTCTTCAGGAAATGAGTTAACATTTCTTCATACATTAAGTCTACATTCTTTAATGCAACATGTGCATTGAATATGATATAGCACATAATATATTTTATAATTATTTTTAATGCAGTCAGTATATTGACCAAGACTAAAAAAATCATATGGTATTTACTAGTTCTTCCTGTGGTTAGTGTGTTGACTATGACTTATCATTTCGTGCAGTTGGTAATGGTTCATCCTGAGGTCAATACACTAACTATGACTTCAAACATCATACAGTAACTCCCAAAACCATGTTGACTTATCATTTATTGGGAAAAAAAATTCACTCTCCCCAACTAGTGGAAGTTTTGAACAATATTATCCGAGCAATAATCATTATATTTTTAGAACTCTTGTATTTAATTAAAAATTTATGTGTTGAGAACAAAATACAACAGCATAAGTACATTCAATTATTGTTCTTAAGATTATTCAATAATAAAAAAAACTCAAAAACTCTTCATCTCAAAAATCTATCTCTTTTTTTGTTGTTTTTAACCAAGGAACATAAATCACAATTTCTATGAAATCAGATCTATGTATCAGTATCTATTAATTCTATGCCTACATGAGCTCAATCGATTATGGGAAGAATACCCTTTTAATAATAATGCCATGTTATACATAAAGAAGTGTTCAATAATCATTTTGAACTTATTTCTTTTCTCAATGCTTCATTATAACATTTTTACAACTGAAATTAATTGAATCATATAATAAACACTACCTACACCAACTTTAAATAATTGTTAAAATAGTTGACATAGATCACACTTGATGACATTAAAACTTACCAGTTTTTAAAAGTCTTCCAAAATATATACTCTACCTAAATAGGTAAATTACATATCAATGGATATATTTATGTTATAATATTTCTCTCCATTTGAAAATAATATCCAAATACAAGATAACATATGGGATGTCATAAGACACATTGTCTTATGAAATGCACATATTTACAGTAGTTTTGTGAAAATATCATCAACTCACTCCTTCAAAGGTACATACCTCAACATTAGTTCACTTCATTCCACAAGCTCTTTGATAAATAGATATTTAATATCAATGTTCTTTGATCATTAATGTTTCACCAGATTTTTTATGATGTTGATATCACACTGATTATCATAAATCAAGAAAAGTGTGATATTTAAATCAACCAACAATTAATATAAATATATAAATCTACACTAATTACATTTTTTCTTGTTTTGAATCCACATAATCATCTTCTGAAGTAACGAGAGTCACTTAATATTGTTTATTCACATGATAACTCACATAAAATTCTCACAAATAGAATACACCACAATGTTATGATATTCTATCATCAATGAAACATTACAATTATTCTTATGTATAGACTAATAGATTCAACTAATTATTTATTTCATAAATTATCCCATATTTTTTCACTTAATGTATCTAATACTTTTTTTTGAAGAAAATGTGTGACATTTTTTCAACACTTTGAAATATAGAATAAAGGGTAACAACTTAAACCCGGATTATTTGAGAGATTATTAAATATACTAGTCTTCCAATAAATTTAATAAATTATTTAGAGTCAAAGATACTTCTAACTTTATCCCTAAAACGCTTTCTTCCGATTGAGTTTCTTTTGTGAAGATGTTTTAAAACATCTGTGCCTATTTTTTAAGTAGTTAATTGGCACATTTTTCTTGTGATAAGAATATGTAATCCTTATATAGAGATATTTTTAAGCTAGGATGGTACCTCATTTCTCCTAGAATAGTAATTTCGAACTGTATATTCATCTCATTTGAAAACTATTTATACTCTTCTTCTTTATTCCATTTAAATATGATATCATAAATATAAACAATAATAATGAGAGAAAACTCTTGATTTTTTTGTAGAGGTTTATATACAATATTATTTTCTCTATGTTAATCATCTTTAAATAGGAATCCATATTGGAACACCAATATTACAGGGCTTTCTTTAACCCATATACATCCATTTTCAACTAACACACAAAGTTTTCTTACTTTCCAATTAAGAAACTACTTGGATTACTTATATTGGATTCTTCTTTCAACTCTCCATTGAGAAATAATAACATGAAATCCATATTTAAAATCTTATATTTTCATTATAAATCAATATAATGAATTATTTTTATGGTTTTAAGAATTGAAACAAGTGAAATGGTCTCATTAAAATCAATCTTATCAACTAGTGAGTATACCTTACAAACCAGTATTTCCCTATTCCTTTAAACTTACCTTTTTTTCATTAAAACTATCCCAATAAACCACTTTGTTCCATTGAAATTTTTATATTATATTTTTGTTACTATCTCCCCTCTCTCATTTTTCTCAATTTTATAACATTACACATTCATGGAATCAATCCACTCTTGATTCTCTAAATTTTCTTCAATATATCTTGGATCAAATTGTGAAAAAAATAGTTATGTTAAATTTTCATCAATATTTTTTAGGATTGAACCTATTTTCCATTATCCACAATTATATTTTGAATCGACAATCGACTCCTTAGATTTGTATTAGAGAAAAAAAATTATACCTCATCACATGAAAAAATTTAATCAATATCTTTATCATGTAAAGATTTTATATCATAACTTATTCCAAAGACTTTAACATGTTGATTAATATAAAAAAAAATCTCCATCAAATCCTATTATATATATTGATAATCATTAAACATTTCTTTATGAATGTTTATACACATTCACAACATCAGAATCAACAAGCATTCCAATTTACTTATTGTAGAATATATATTCTCTACCACTTAGAGGGTATCCATGTATGATACAATCAACACCTCTTTGATCTAACTTCCAAAGATTTTAACCATTGAATTTAATAATAAAAGGTCTTCCAAACACCTTTAATTACATCAAAATTTCATTTTTTATAATATATCACATATGAATACTTGTATGAATTTGGTATATAAAACTAGATATTTTATATGTGGACTTATGCACTAGTATCCTATATCCAAATGAACCAAGTTGTATCTTTCTCAATCAACATGGTTAAGGCCTTCAAAACTAATATTATATTGTTTTTTTGCCACACCATTTTTTGGTATGTATAGTGAAATAATCTCATGAATAATAACATTCTTGTCAATATATCCTTCAAACTTACCATTTGTATATTCAGAACCATTATTATTTTGATTTTTTTTATTGAAAACAGATACTCCTTTTCATCACTTGTCAAAAATCATTTGAACATATTAAGAGCCTCTAATTTTTGCATTTAAAAAATAATACATGTATTATAAGTTAAATAAATAATACTATAAATAAACAACATATCTCTATTTTTTGATTTATTTCTCATAGTTCAATATATTTTAGAATGAATAAGCCAAAAGGTATGAGATTTATGTATCTCAAAATTCTTGTGTAAATATTCTGATAATTATTATTTCAATTATATGGAACCCCAAATATATATATATATATATATATATATTAATGTAATTACAAATACTACATCAATTTTCCAGCTTTTTTATATTTCTTTGTAATATATGTATAAGACTTGTATTCTATGATTTATTTTCTTTATTCATACTTAGATAACATAATTTATGTGAATATACAACTTGGAACATGTTTACCTTGGTTCACTATCCAATTGTAATAATTTCTCAATATTTTATCCTTTGAACTATAAACCCATATTTTAAAAAAATCACCTCATTCAATTTATCATTGAGATGAGAAAAACATAACAAATTTGGTATTAACCCATCAACAAATAAAGTTTTTTGGGATTTCAATTTTTATTTTCCAATAATAGAATATCCAATGCATTTAATTCTAAGAGACTCATCATTCAAAAAAGTTACTATGACTTATTTTTAATCTCTTACATTCTTTAATATATTTATGTCTTCATTCATATGGAATGAATGTTTCAACTGCAAGAGCATTATCTTTTCAATATTCCTCTTCATCTTAATGTTTTTTATATTTTAAATTAAAATAATGTGGGGTTGGTAGTACCATAAGTCAACATTTTTCAATGTGTATAGGCTGATCAAACCTCAAATAGAGAGTTTTAATAAGTAGGAATATATTATTATTATTAAAATAATATTTTTCATATTTTTTTGAGTCTATCTATTTTAGTGGGATTTATGCACAAAAAATCTTAATAAAAAACTTAATGGATCCATTATAGTGTTGATGATTGAACCAAAACATCTTAAATGTATTTCTATGTCCTCTAATGTTCTAGAAATATCCATAAAATTTTTATTTTCCTTTGAAACCATCATGCTAACAAGAACTATGTATCTAATTTCAGATGTATTTCTAATCATCAGTCTCAAATCATTTTTTAGGTTTTTTTCAAAATCTCCAAATAGATTATTCTTTATATTATAATTTCTTTCTACCTTACTATAGTCTTTAGTGGTAAAAGTTTTTCCTTTAAATTTTAATTTCTCAAAATTTTTAAATTTTGGAATTTTTTAATTTTAACAACATACATGATCCTATTGACTTGCTTCATATTCTCATAACATTTCCCAATATCATTCCTATTCTTGTTATCCTTTAAGGGTGGTATTTGTTAATATTTCTTATATCCACCCACATTAGTAATTTCAATAACCATTAAAATTGAATTTTTGAAGTTAGGTTTCGTTATTTAGCATGAACTAGTTTCTATTTTATAAGGTCAAATTCGTTATCCTTTTCCCTCATATATTCTTCAAGATTGACGTTGAGAATATTATATTCACCAGGTAACATCTTCATGTTTTCAATAATTTATAACAATATATATTTTTCTTCTTCATGAGATGTTTTTGGATGGTTAATGTGTTGAAAATATTTATTAAACATATTTATTTTTTTCTCTAGATTTTTTTGAGAGACATTCCTTCTTTTTTATTTTTAGCATGAACTAAAACTAAGTTTAATCATCCAATTATCCTTAAAAGATTATAATTTCATCAATTTTAAAACTCTCATCATTTATATTTTCATTAAGAAACTTCTAACCAAAATTATCACTAAAATTATCAACTCTCACTTCTTCTTCAATGTCATCATCTTTCTCACTTTGGGAAAATAGTTTATTTTTTTTATATTTAGAGAAATTATTATTACTTACTTTTCAATATGAATTTGATATGATTTAATTATTACTTAGGGGTATTTTTATCCTTCCATCTTCTTCATCACTATCTTTATCTTCAATTACTATTGGAAAATCTACTATGAAATATACAATGGCTCCAAAATTAAATAACATACATTGTATAATTATCTTATAATTCCATAGGGACCTTTTAAAATTTATTTAAAATAAATACAAAATTTCATCAAAATTATTACTCACTTAATCTTATGAATCAGAATCACAAACTTCTTTTTCAATAACTAAATTATTTGAGTTTTCTTTATTAGTATACTTGAATGAAATTTATTGCTTATCCTTTTCTTTATTCTTGATATCATTCCCTCTTATCATTTTATGTGTGATGAGAATATTATATAAATCAATCAAAGAGGTCATTTTAGGATCTTTATTTTATAATGATGATAATTTTGTATCCATTTTATCTAGAAATTTTCTTATAATATTCTCAAAAACATTTAAATCATCTAATTTCTCAACAAATATTCACATGGCTTGTACAATGTGATTTACCCATGCTAATAAATCACAAAAAGATTAATCATTTCCCATTTTTAGATCTTTATAAATCTAAAAATCAATAACTTGGATTTATTCAACATAGTTTCCCATAATGAATAATTTTTAACTCTTCACAGACACTGTTAGCCGTTCTAATTCTGTTAAAACTCAAGAATTCACTTATTTAGTGGGAAAGAACTACAAAATTTTTGGACCATCCATTATTCTCTATATTCTTATTATCTATTACACTTTATGGAGAAAAAAATAGGGGTGAAAACGTCCATAAGAGCTTCCATAACGTCATATTCAATGGAAAACAGGAATTTAATCATTCTATCATTCTGCATATAATAGTTCGTTCCATAAAAAACAATATCAACTTACTATTAATAGTGTTATGAACCTACATGGAAAACTTATTTCTCAATCTTCACATGGAATATATTAAAAGAAGTGAAATTATGATCTGATGCCCATTTTAATGTCTATACATGACCATTATGACAACTTAGTACACAAAAATGTTTTTATATTGATGTAAGAATCATTATCACCACCCCCTACATTATAAAAATGAGAATGTCATTTGCGCGTATAAGAAATATACCACCTCTATAAAGTGAACTGTATAATTTTTCATACCCAAATTACACGGATAGTTCAAAGGGGGTATTTATTGAATAAATATTATATTTATAAAAATATTAGTATTTTAATATGATAAATTAATTTCTACCATATTTCCATTCATCGAAAAACAAAATCTTTTTCTATGTGTACATGCGTACTACCACCTCCATGGAGTGACACATTCTATTTTTCACCACCACCCTATATGGGATAAACTAATATATATTTGATAAATATATATGATATTAAGTATAAATATATTTCATTCATATGGTTTTAAAAATATTATAAAAAATTTAATGATCATTATAACCTAATACATTGATATCAATAAATTTCCAGAAACAAGATCATTATGGATTCCTCAAAAACCACACAAGTATTTTCAATCAAATAAAGATTAGAAAGAACAAATAATTATAAAAATATTATTTAAATATATTTTATAGTATTTTAATGATTAAAATGGTATTAAATAATTGGTTTTGATGATGCCAAAATAATTCACATACGAAACAATCCTAATTACTAACAACCGATAATATAAATATGCATTACCTAGATAATTAAAATGTAATGAATGAAAAAATTAAATATTATAAATGGAATTAAATATAACAAGGTTATATAATAGGTTATTAAGATTTGTATGAATACTTCATAGGACATTAAAGAACATTAATGGAAGTTGAGAGTAAATGTAGGAGTTTCTCATCTCAAATTTATGCATTTGTGATATATGATATATTTACCTCTTAACTATTTATGTGTTGTGTATATACTTACATAAATATTAATCTTATAACACATTTTATTTTATTCAATGTCCTTATAATCCCTTCTTATGTTATCTTTGTTATGGATTCATATTCAAGAGTTAGTGAACCCATAAGGGGTTCCACATCTCAATTTGGTTAGTTAAAATATACATCATATTAACCAATTATATTAATTTTTTTTGTGTATATAATGTATTTATATGTTTTTAAATATATTTATCATGTATATAAATGTATTTAAAAACAAATTCTATGTTCATTATTTCATGAGTTCACAATTTGAGAAATAACTATGTTTTAAGGGTATTTTGAACTCAACTTATTTTCATAAGTCATAGTTATTACTCTATAACTATTTATTTATATGATAGTTTTATTGAAATATGAAATTTTACAATATGAAATTTCGTACTTCTTTTCTGGGTATGTACATTGAAATACAAATTTCTTCCAAAAAGTTGACGATGTAAAAAATAATTTCCATTCTCACTAAATAGGTTTTTTTCTTCCTTGTTTATATTTTCTATTCTACCCAATATTCTCATTTATTAAACTAAAATAAAAATATGTTATATTTATATTGATCTTAATATTTATCTTTATCTCTTTTTAAAGGGATTATTTATATCTCTTTTTATATGTGTGTTTCAATAAATGTATTTTTAAAATGTTTTAAAGTGTTTTCCCTTTCCCTATTGTATTTTTTCTTTTACACTCCAGATTTCCTCTTGATATATTATTCTTCCAATGATTAATTTGTTAAATTTATATCCGAATAATGTTTTAAGATGTATTAATTTTTATTTATTATAAAATTATATTTTAAAAGTGAATCATGACATCCAATATTTCTGATGACGTTAAGAAATGTTTTATAAAGACTATTTTTTGTTTATCATTCATTTTACTATTGAAATCTAAATTATAAATGTTTTATGAATATTCATTTTGAAATACATTATAAAACATTCATTTTCATTGATTGGTTTTTTTGTATCAACTAATCAAATTCATGAATGAATTTTATGTGATACCATTTTGGGAATTTTACAAAACCCATTTAATTTCAATGGGTTAATTTTGATATGATGAATGGTCAGTTTAATGTGGAACAAATATTTATGGATGATTTATGGGTGGGGTACTATATCTCTTTCTAATGATTTTTTTTAAATTTTATATCTCCTGAGAAATGTATACATGGTTGAATGAAATACTTTACACAAGAGTGGCCACAAGCGTGTGGCACATAAATGTGGTGACTCTTGAGATAAGTGATCAGGGTCTTGACTTAGTATATTTTCATAACATGGGTGTGAGTTAGTGACTCATGAAGGTGCTATTTTAATATGGATATGTTTGAGACATAATATCTTTTCATGATACATTTCCTTTATTTTCAATATGTCTATGATATTCCTCAATTTTATTTTACGCTCCCATGATTCAAGATAATTATTATATTCTTCCATTCCATGTTATAATTACTATGATTCCTTGATGACATTTTTGGGTTCTTATTTTTTTATCTATCATGATAATTACTAGTCAAACATGTTTTATGGTTACCATTGTTGATCCCATGATCTTTTGATAAGATATTTCCCCCATATTCATGTTTTATAACATTTTTATGATCTAAATATTCTGATTCTTTATGAGTCTTCCCATACTGAGCATTTTGACTTATCGATTTCTTATGTTTTCATTACCTAGGTATTGTGGGTAAGTATAATTTGTGATAAGTCTAGGAGAGAGTCAATTATGGTTAAATTATGGAGAAATATTCAAAAATATTATAAAATAAGTTTCTTATATATTTAATCCTAAAAGATATTAAATGATTTATTCTTGGTATTTTTTAGATTATTTATAGTTTTTAATATTTAACTTATTAAAATGTTGTAAAATAATGACATGTTTAGGTTAGGATGCCATAGTTTGTTTTAATTATAGTGTTTAAAGAATGAATCTTGGAACTGGATCTGGGGAACCTCACATGTAATCCATGAGGGAGGAAAAAATATAAAAGTGTCATGCTTACAATATTAATACTGTAAATAGAAGGATATTTGAATGGGAAAAGAAAAAATGGTGGTCAAATTCATTTTTTGGGTAAGAAACATTTTCAAAATGATTTAATGTTATTAATAAATTCTTGAAGACTTTATTATGGTTGAATAAATTAAAGATTATCCTTACAAATAAATTTTATTAAGAAATATATTCTCTAAAAGATCAAAACATAAATGAATATACTATTAAAATCATAATAATGTATTGATTTCTATTAAGTTAAAAATAGGGACATACTTAATGAAAACAATTAAAATTAGAGAGGGTGGTATATTATAAATCTATAAAGGGTATAAATTAATTTTTTTCAAATAGGTCTCTTGTGAAATAAATAAATATGGAAGATGATTTCATGGATTTTAATGGATGTATATATTTAATTTCAAAAGGAATGAAATTATGGAAAGGAAAATATAAGGGTAAAATTCCTTTTAAGTGTCTTAATTGCGGAAGTATTTGTAATTGTTTTAGATATTTTACATGGGAAAAGATAATATAGTGTAGATTTTGACCAATATCAATTATATTCAAGAAGGAATGAGGTGGAAAGTGGTAAATGTTGAAGAAAATTCTTCAAATGAAAATAAATTATGATATAATGAAAACGTGTAATTTTCCTAAAACGTTAAGGCTATATAATGTGATGAGGAAAGTGATATATATAAACTTGACTCTAGGGATAATGAGACCATTATTTTCATGGATAAATCCAATTACCCCAAATACCCTTCGAGTATAGAAGAATAAGGGAGTTACATGGAGGAATAAAACACTGATGAGAATAAACCTATATATTTATAATTGAGAATGGAGATTTTAATATGCTTGAAGAAAAAAAAACTAAAAGTTAAATGAATGAATAAATAAAAATAATGATTCATTGGGGGAAATATCATAATTAATAAAAATTTTAAGGTATTTATGATATATACGTGGATTTTCTATAAAATACAAATTATTTCAATTATATCCTTGAATTTGGGCGTAAAATTAAATAACCATATAACATATCTATTAAAATAATGAATAAGTTAAGGCTATTGAGGTAATTTTTTTTAATTATAACAACTTTTAAAGATTTATATAAAAACCCAAGCCTTGAACATGTATTATTTCATCATTATTAACATTATATTCCAAAATATACCCACTGTGGATTTAATGTTCTAGTGAATATATAAATTATATAGATAAATAAAAAAAAATAAAAAAAAATTCAATGTATTTATTTAAAACATAAAATGGTTCTCATTCTCCCATAATTCCCCTAAAACTGTATGGTGTATCTGAAGAAGAATTCATAATGGGAAAGCCGAGATAAAATAAATGTAAGGGAATAAACATGGAAATAAAACATATCATGATAGTTAATAAGGGTAATTTGATTCTATAAAGTGAATGATAATAATCTTGAAAACATTTAATAATGAAATTAAAACAAATTATTATTTAATAATTCGAATGTGAAAACATCATAATGAATGAAATCCTAAAAAAGTGTATAGACTAAATTCCAAGAAGAAATAATATAGGAAAACTAGAATCATAATAATTGTATGCTTCTGCTAATAATCATCATAAAATATTGTCTTAGGGTAACCACCCATGCCCCATACACAAGCCGCTTAGGCTAATTGCCCATGTAAATACCTGGAAATTCCATTGAATTTTTTTTCTGAAATACACTGGAATTTTACGAGTCTTCAGTTTCTGACGTCACCAGATTCTAAGGCCCGGTGTGCCTGGAATCATTTTCTGAAGTTTTGTTCAGGTAAGTTCAGTAAACATACATGTGGGTTTTTCTATCTTTTGAACCGATGCTTAGAATTGAAATCTGAGGGCACCGATGAACTCGCAGTGTCGGTATTCGCTTAAGGAGACCTTTTCCGCAGTTCCGTTTGGTCGAGAGTGGAAGTTAATTTTGGGGATTCTTAAAAAAAATTAAATAAAATTTATGTGTTACATAATTTTGTTTAAAAGGAGGTTAATTCCTCCAAAGGGAGGTTTTTGGTGGGGCCCACCCCCACATAACCTCCCATGGGAGGATATTATGTGGTGAGGACCACACAAACTCAACTCCCTTTAAACTCCCTTAATCCCCTTTAAACTCTTGGAATTCCCATTAAAGTGCCAACAGACCCATGTTATTAATTATTTGAGACCTTTGAAATTCTTTCAAACTCCATGAAATTAATTAAGTGAATTAACTTAATTAATTATTTTGAGTGTTTGAATTATTTTGAATTCACTTATGCCAAAATTAAAATCAAGAATTATATTCTCTTATTTTGGTTGGCATAAACTTTTTGGAGAGCTAAGGAGAAGAGGGAGAGCCTTCTTCCCAAGAAGAACACGAAGAACATCACCTCCACTTCTTTAGTCAGGGAAAGAAAGTGAGGTGACGCCCACAAGGAACAACCATCTTCCTTCCTCTTCCTCCACAAAAAACGAGAAGACGCCGCCTGCAAAGGATGCCGCCAACGACAACGACTTTTCCATTGACGTTGACGGAACGACATCCGTCTTTCGTGACGCTGTCTTTCGTGACTCCATCTAGTGAACATTAAAATCAAGGTTGGGAGGAATTTGGATTATTTATTTTATAGATTTGAATTATACCCTCGTACTTTGGCGATTATATGTTGGAATACTGTTTGATCCTCTAACGCGGAGGGCACAGCCAAACAAACAAGTCCAGACCCTCCGCCATTTTGTTCTTAATGCGCGGTTTGTTGGGAGATGGGTTAACGGAAGGGAAACCCAGAATTGAGGCCATCACAGTGAAGAGTAGTACTCGAGGAGGCCGTAGGTGTAGGCGGCAGGAAAAACGGACCACCAGAACAACTCTGGTGGCCCGTGGAGGAGTGCGGCGGCCCCGGTGACTGGAGGCACCGGCCGACCTCCTTGGGGAAGCGGTGGCCCTCGCGTGCTACCAGCGGAAGGCCGCCACATCATTTTCTATGGCGGTGGAGTGGAACCCATGTCGCGGGTTCTGGGAGGGACGGGCGATGTCAGCTGACGTCTTCGTTATGGAACACTGGGGCGCCCCCCCCCCCCCCCGCTCCCGGCCAGCTGGTCGAGCCGCAACAGGCCACCGGGCCGGGCCATATTTACCGAGCCGGGTCACGACCTACCGGGCCGAACCCAGATCTGGGACGGGTCGACCCGGTTCGGGCCGACCCAGGGCGGGTTGGGCCGGGTCGGACCGGACCCAGACCCCCACTCTTCGGACCACTTTTGCCTTTTCGCCCATAACATGAGCTACGAACCTCCGATCGACGCACCGTCTATTTTGTAGAATTAATTAGATCGAGAAGGTCGTTTAGGTATATCACACTCACGGTTTTGGAGAAGTTTGGGTACGGCCGGGTTGGTTCTAATCCGAAACCAACTAGGCCCTCGGAGCGGAAATGCTTATAACTCTCAGACTAGGCGTCCGATTGATGCGCCGTCTATCGCGTTGGGTTTCTTATGATGAGACGGAACTACGAGATAAATCAACTCAAGACTTTATTGATATATCGATACTTGGCTCAAGGAGCGTACTCCCCCGGAATCGAGCGTGCTGTGTGCGGGAACCCTAGAGCTGGCAGCGACAAAGATGATGGAATCCTCCATGGGTTCGACAGTGACGAATGCTGTACCGGAATACTCCGTGGTTTCGACTATGATGACTAGTGTGCTGGAATCCTGTATGGGTCTGACGAAATAGCTGGTCTTGTATCCTATGTGGGTCTAATAATTTAGCTGGTCCTGTATCCTGTGTGGTTCCGACAACTTAGCTGGTCCTGTATCCTATGTGGGTCTGACAGCTTAGATGAATCAGTGACTACATCTGATCATCTGCATTACTCTATACGAAAGATGTATGCATGTGTGAGCTGAGTCTTGTCTTTCAATCATTATCATCAAAGTTATTGACTTTACTTCCTGTGTGGACTGGGTTGTGATTGGGCTCGGGAGTTGGAACCGAGCTGTGACTGGTAACTTAGGTATATGTATGGGAATATAACTAATTAGTGTTGGATGATACTTTGTGATTTTATCTTTCTACTGTGGTTTATCCTTTGTGGATTCTGGGAAACCTTAGCGGGTCTCGGGGTCCCCTACTGAGTATCGTTATACTCACCCCTGCATGGGCTATTACCGCACATCGTTGTGTTGGTTTCAGATGAAGAACAATACTGATTGAGGTAGAGAGTTGTAGAGCTGGACGACACCCGGAGGTGGACCGCTTGGCGAGACGTTCTCGGAGCAAACAGACGGACCTGGGGTGCGGAGGAGGCCATATGTACTCACCCTTTAGGTTGGATTCCCTGAGGAAAAATCAGTAGTTGCTTTTTACCTTTGTACAGTTGTACTAGCTTTATATTTGTTGTACTTACTATTGGGCTTGTATTTCCGGCCCCTTTCCTTTCAGCACTTACTTTTGTATACAATTTTACTTAGTGTTTACTTTCACTTGCGTACTCTGTTGCTTGTGTTCAGCCTGTGTGTGTGTTACAGGTTAAAAGGCAATGCCTTCCTTTTTTATAAGTATTATGCCTTTGTTGCTAGTCACCAGCCCCTGGCCTATGGAAGGTGGCCTTGCGGTAGTCACGACACGGGCCCCGAGGCAGGTCGTGACAAATTGGTATAAGAGGAGCCGGTTCTACCTCAGAACTTAGAATATAATTCTTTTAATAGAAATAGTATTTAGTGTTTTGGGTTTTGTTATCAGTTTAGGGAAATCAGTGTTAGTGTGGCGGCCAACGTATCCATACACTAGGACTCTGACTTCTGATTTCCAACTCAGTGAACGAAAAAAATGATTGCATGTGTGTTTCTTTTGAAAAGTTTTTTTTTGGATTACTTTGTGTCAGCTCACCAGGTATACTGTTTTAACTGTGGAGAACATGTTTATTTTCATGATGGCCCAATGAAGGAAGCCAGCTAGGGTTCTGAGTTTCGTGCGAGATGGTACACTACCGAGCGACAAGGCCTCAGTGCCATGCCCCATTACAGCGGAGGTACCAGTAGTACCACTACCCGCTGGGCCACCGATACCACCAGATCCAATAGCAGAGAGTGCACACCACCTGAGTGTGTTGAATGAGTTCCAGTTTCAGAGGCCGCCAAGGTTCCAGGTAGAGATGAACCCACAGGCAGCTGAGGATTGGCTGGAGGCTGTCGTGAGAGTTTTCAGATTGGTAGGGACACCAACCGACCTCGTGGTGATCCTTGATGCGAGTATCCTACATGCAGTAGCAGAAAGATGGTGGAGCCTGATGCTCGAGGTGCTTGACGAGGCATCATTACTCTAGATAGACTTCAAGAGTCTCTTTCTATCAGAGTTTGTTCCAGCCACCGTTCGTGCGGTGCAGATTTAGGAGTTAATTCATCTACAGCAGGGCAGTATGAGAGTAGATCATTACTCAACGAGGTTCACTGACCTCTCGCGCTACTTCACAGATATGGTATAGGACCCGTTATTCATGGCCCGGACCTTCGATCCGGGATTCAGGTATGAGATCAGGGCTTCGACAATTCCTCTCAGCATTCCGACACAGGAGGGGGAGCTAGAGCGAGCCCTTCTAGTGGAGAGTTTTCTCGCTGAGCAGTCACCAACGGCGAGACCCACCACAGGGAGACGCGTAGCAGAGTCTTATGTAGACGACAATAGACAGATGATGTAGAGGTCCAAGTGGACTAGACCATTATGGGGGAGACCCCAGGATACAGGTTCGGTTGTGTGGGGCACACGAGATAGAGCCAACTATACGAGGAGCAGGCAGTGCTATGAATGCGGCGGGCAGGGCCACATGACTCGAGACTGCCCAACCCACCATGTAGATGAGAAACAGACAGTATATGGAACTCCCAAGAAGATGTAAAGGTTCAACTGTGGTGGTCCGCCAGGAGTAGGCGGATGTGGCAGAGGAGCTGGCCGAGCAGGAGGTGGTGGACGACGTTTTGAGGCTCAACCACCACAACCACCTGGAGGTCCACCCCGACCACATGGAGCTGGTGGACAGAGGCAGGCTCAGCTCCAGGCAGTCGAGGCCTATGACCATGACACACCTGAGATGATTCGAGGTACTATCTGTGTCTACTCCACCCTTGCTGTAGTACTTATAGACAAAGGTGCAAGTCATTATTTTATTTACACTACCCTCGTTCGGAGCTCGGATATCCTTACAAAGTCATTGGCTCGATACTTACGGCTAGAGACTCCTACGGGAGAAGACTCGATGATTACACACTAGTGACAGTAGTGTGAGTTTACTCTAGGAGGCAATATCTTCAGCTGTGATCTTCTTGTAGCGGCGTCGAGGCCTAATGACATCATCTTGGGTATGGAATGGTTATCCACAGTTCATGCTTAGATTGACTATATTAGGCGTAAAGTGTATCCACACGGATCTGACCAGGTTCACCTTCACCAGCGAGAAGGGATCCTTTAGAGCGTAGGATGGACTTTCATAAGAGGGGGGGGGGGAAGCCAATCACACATCAGTTGGGTAGTCTCATCCTCGGAGTGGTTGATGTGCGGAGTCCGAGTTTTCCTATTGTGGTGGATCAGTACGCTGATGTTTTTCCTGAAGATGTTTCTGGACTACCTCCTCGTAGAGAGGTAGACTTCTACATTAACCTGTACCCAGGGACAACATCTATATCTACTCTAGCGTATCGGATGGCTCCCACTGATCTTTGAGAGCTGTGGGTACAACTGGAGGACTTGCAGGGTAAGGGATTTATCCGACCCAGTGTTTCCCCCTAGGCATCACCGATTTTGTTCGCCAAGAAGGCGGATGGGAGCTTGCGACTGTGTGTCAACAACCGTCACCTGAATCAGGTGACCGTGAAGAACAAGTACCCACTCCCAAGGAATGACGACCTCTTTGATCAGCTGAAAGGAGAACGATGCTTCTCAAAGATAGACCTCAGGTCAGGCTATCACCAGCTCAGAGTTCGAGATGAGGATGTGCAGAAGATGACCTTCAGGTGTCGGTATGGCCACTACGAGTTCTTGGTTATGCCTTTCAGTGTAACCAATGCACCAGCAGTGTTCATGAGTCTCATGAATAGTATCTTCCAGCCTTACCTAGATCATTTTTTCGTAGTCTTCATCGATGACATACTGATTTACTCGACTACTAAGGAGGAGCGTGCCTACCTTTTGAGGGTAGTACTGGACACACTCCGAGAGCACCAAATTTATGGTAATCTCTCAAAGTTCCAGTTCTATATTCGAGAGGTTCACTTTCTGGGACACGTCATCTCGGAGGCTAGAGTTGCATTGGATCTAGAGATGATCAAGGCAGTACATGCGTGGGATCCACCCAGGAGTGTGACAGAGGTTTTGAGTTTTCTAGGACTGGCTCGGTACTATCGAAGATTTGTGTCAGCCTTCTCCAGAGTTACAACATCGCTTTCAGCATTGACAAAGATGGGGAAACCCTTCATGTGGTTAGATAGATGCCAATAGATCATTCAAGAGCTGAGGTAGAGGTTGACCAGTGTTCCCTTCTTGATGCTACCAGAGGAGGGAGTAGGGTACGTAGTTTACTGTAGTGCATCAGGGACCGTACTCGGGTGTGCCCTGATGCATGAGCAGGCAATGATCGCATATGGTTCAGGGTAGTTGAAACAACATGATAAGAACTATGATACCCTTGTCCTAGAGTTATCAGCAGTGGTCTTAGCCTTGAAGATGTGGCAACACTATATGATGGGAAAGAATTTTAAAGTCTATTCTGACCACCATAGTCTCAGGTACATTTTCTCACAGAAGAACCTTAACCTAAGACATCGACTATGGCTTGAGTTCCTCCAGGACTATGACTTCGAGATAGTCTATACTCCTGGTAAGGGGAACGTTGTAGCACATGCTCTCATTAGGAGATCAAGAATTCAGCTACTAGGAGAGGCCACAAATCATCTGGTAATGTTGCAGATATCCTTTGTGGATAGAGAAGGATCAGCCTTTCTGCAGTCTCTCACAGTCACTCCTCCACTCCTTCAGTGAGTCAGGGAGGAACCGTGTGGAGATGTTGACTGTGAGACGCGACGTGATCAAATATCCTCAGGACAACACATGATGGGTTTTCTGAAGGTTGGGAGCCTGTCATCCTCTTTAGAGGATGTACCATGGTACCAATTACACTACAGGATAAGGTGTTGAGGGAGTTCCACAGTTCCCCGCTAGCGGTACATCCAGGAGTGGTGAAGATGTATTAGGACCTCAGATGACATCACTGGTGGCCAGGTATAAAGAAGGCGATATCAGAGTTTGTCTCGTGATGCCTCACTTGTCAGCAAGTGAAGGCCGAGCACTAGGTACCAACAGGCTTGGTACAACCCTTAGAGTTACCAGAGTGGAAGTGAGATGGGATATCCAAGGATTTTGTGATAGGGCTTCCACATACATCTAGGGGACACAACTCTATCTGTGTGATTGTCGAATGAGTCACCAAGTCAGCCCACTTCCTACCGATCAAAGAGAAGGGCTCAGTAGAGAGCTTGGGACACCTCTACATACAAGAGATCGTACAGATTCATGGTGTTACATCGACGATCGTTTCCAATCGAGATGCTTGTTTCACTTCCCGGTTATGGAAGGGGTTGCAGGAGGATTTTGGCATGCAGCTTCACTTGAGCACCACCTTTCATCCTCAGACAGACGGTCAAACTGAGAGGACCATTTAGACTCTCAATGACATGCTCCGTGCATGAGTCCTTGACTTTGGTCATAGCTGGGAGTATCACTTACCCTTGGTGGAGTTTGCGTATAACAACAGTTACCAATCCACCAGCATGATGGCACCTTACGAGGCACCGTACGAACGACCTTGTAGATCACCACTGTGCTGGATTGACCTAGGGGAGTCAGCACTTGTAGGACCAGAGATGGTTCAGGCAATGACGGATAAGGTGTAGATCATCCAAGAGTGGATGAAGACTACATAGAGTAGACATAAGTCCTATGTTCAAAGGAGACGCAGACCACTGTAGTTCGAGGATGGAAGACATGTCTTCCTACGGGTCTGACCTCGACGAGTTCTACGAAGATTTGGACGAGGCGGCAAGTTGTCTCCACGATTCATCAGACCCTTTCAGGTCCTCAACAGGGGAGTCGAGGTGGATAACTACCAGGCCCTTCCACCTCAGTTGCACCAGGTGAACGACGTCTTCCACGTGTCTCAACTAAGGAGATACGTGGATGACCCGTCCCACATCATCGACCATGGGGAGCTGGACATCGATGACGGGGAGACATTCACGGTGGTCCCAGTGGAGATCAAGGATCGACAAGAGCGGGTCCTACAAGTATGGTTGATTCCTTTGGTGCACATTTTCTGGCAGCACGTGAACCTCCATGAGAGAACATGGGAGCGGGAGGCTCAGATGCGTGCTCAGTACCCCCATTTGTTTCCTTGGTGTGTGTTGTAGTTTACGGGGACGTAAATACCTGAGGTGGGGAGATTGTAAAGACTCAAAAATTCCGTGGAATTTTTTTCTTAAATACAGGGGAATTTTACGAGTCTGTAGTTTGTGACGGCACCTGATTCTGAGGCCCGAATTGCCTGGAATCATTTTCTGATGTTTTGTTCGGGTACGTTCAGTAAATGTACGTGTGGGTTTTTCTATATTTTGAACCGTTGCTCGGAATTGAAATTTGAGGGCACCGATGAACTCGCAGTGCCGATATTCTCTTAAGTAGACTTTTACCGCAGTTACATTTGGTCGAGATAAGAAGTTAATTTTGGGGATTATTAAAAAAATTAAATAAAATTTATGTGTTACATAATTATATTTAAAAGGTGGTTAATTCCTCCAAAGGGAGGTAGGAGGTGGGGCCCACCCACACATAACCTCCCATGGGAAGATATTATGTGGTGGGGCCCTCACAAACTCAACTCCCTTTAAACTCCCTTGAACCCCTTTAAAATCTGGGACCTCCCATTAAAGTTCCAACACACCCATGTTATTAATTATTTGAGACCTTTGAAATTCTTGCCAACTCCAGGAAATTAATTAAGTGAATCAACTTAATTAATTATTTGGAGTGTTTGAATTCTTTTGAATTCACTTATGCCAACATTAAAATGAGGAAAGATATTCTCTTATTTTGGTTGGCATAAACTTTGTGGAGAGCTAAGGAGAAGAGGGAGAGACTTCTTCCGACAAAGAACATAAAGAAAATCTCCTCCACTTCTTCAGTTGGGGCAAGAAAGTGAGGTGACACCCAGGAGGAATGCCCGTCTTCCTTCCTCTTCTACCGAGACAATAGAAAATATGTCGCCCGCAAAGGATGCCGCCAACGACAATGAATTTTCCTCTGATGTTGATGAAACGACATCCATCTTTCGTGACGCCGTCTTCCGTGACTCTGTCTAGCGAACTTTAAAATCATGGTGGGGAGGAATTTGGATTATTTATTTTATAGATGTGAATTATACCTGCGTACTTTGGCTATTATAAGTTGGATTGCTGTTTGATCCTCTAACGCGGAGGGCACGAGCTAACGAAAAAGTCCAAACCCTCCGCCATTTCATTTTTGATGCACGGTTTGTTGGGAGATAGGTGAACGGAAGGGAAACCTAGAATTGAGGTCGTCATAGTGAAGAGATAGACCCGAGGAGGCCGTAGGCACAGGCGAGAGGCAAAACGGACCACCAGAATGACTCCAATGGTCTGCAGTGGCGCGGGTCACCGGTGTGGCGACAACGGCGACCGGAGGTGGTGGCCGACACCGACAGGCCACTTGGGGGAAGCTGCGCCCCTCACGCGCCGCCAGTGGAAGGCCGCCGCAGCACCGGCCGCGACGGTATAGAAATACCCGCGTTGCGGGTTCTGGGGGGGACGGGTTGCGCCAACTGGCCCCGCCATTACAGAACACCGGTGGGGCCGCCGCCCCCCCCCCCCCCCCCCCGCTCCAGGCTCGGCCAGCTGGCTGAGCCGCGATGGACCACCAAGACAGGCCGCCTGTTATGCGGGCCGGGCCGCCTCGCATGGGCCGGGCCGCCCTCGTTCGGGCCAGGCCACAGCTGTCGGGCCGGGCCGCGCCCTACCGGGCCGGACCCGGATCTGGGTTGGTTCGACCCGGTTCGGGCCGACCCGGGGCTGGTTGGGCCAGGTCGGACCGGACCCAGACCCCCCTCTTCGAACCAATTTTGGTTTTTCTACTATAACTTGAGTTACATACCTCAGATCGATGCACCATCACTGCGTAGGATTCCTTGGATCGAGACGTTCGTTTCGGTATATCACACTCATGATTTTAGAGAAGTTTGGGTACATCCGAGTTGGTTCAAATTCGAAACCAACCGGGCCCTCGGAGCGGTAATGCTTATAACTCTCAAACCAGGCGTCTGATTGATATGTCGTCTATTGCGTTGGGTTTCTTACGATGAGACAGATCTAAGGGATACATCAAATCAGGACTTAGTTGATGTATCGATACTTGACTTAAGGAGTGGACCCTCCCGGAATCGAGCTTGCTGTGTGCGAGAACCCTAAAGATGGTTGCGATAGAGATGATGGAATCCTCTGTGGGTTCAATAGTGATGAATACTATACCAGAATCCTCCGTGGGTTCAACTACAATGACTAATTTTCCAGAATCTTACGTGGTTCTGATGGAATAGCTGGTCCTGTATCCTGTTTGGGTCTGACAGCTTAGCTGGTCCTGTATCCTGTGTGGGTTCGACAACTTAGAGTTAGAATAGCTGGTCCTGTATCCCGTGTGGGTCCGACAGCTTAGCTGGTCCTATATCATATGTGGGTCTGACAAATTAGATGAATCAATGACTAAATATGATCATTTGTATTACGTTATACGAAATATGTATGCCTATGTGAGCTAAGTCTTGTCTTTCAATCATTATCATCGAAGTGATTGACATTACATTTTGTGTAGACTGGGTTGTGATTGGGCTCGAGAGTTGGAGTCGGGCTGTGACTGGTAACTTAGGTATATGTATTGTCATATATCTAAGTAGGGTTGGATGATACATCATGATTGTATCTTTCAACTGTGGTTTATCCTTTGTGGATTCTGGGAGACCTTCGGGGGTCTTGGGGTCCCCTACTGAGTATCGTTATACTCACCCATGCACAGACTATGCCCGCACATCATTGTGTTGGTTGCAGATGAGAGACATCACTGATTGAGGTAGAGATTTGTAGAGATGGACGGTACCCAGAGGTGGACCACTTGGTGAGACGTACTCGGAGCAGACGGACGGACCTAGAGTGCGGAGGAGGCCATCTATACCCACCCTTCAGGTGGGATTCCCAGAGGACGAATCAGTAGTTGATGTTTACCTTTCTACAGTTGTACTAGATTTACAGTTGTTGTACTTACTGTTGGGCTTGTATTTCTGGACCCTTTCCTTTTAGCGCTTACTTTTGTATACAATTTTACATAGTGTTTACTTTCACTTGCGTAATCTTCTGATTGTGTTCAGGGTGTGTGTGTGTTACAGGTTAAAAGGAAATGCCTTCCCTTTTTATAAGGATTACGCCTTTGGTGCTAGTGACCAGCCCCTGGCCTATGGAAGGTGGGCTTGGGGTAGTCACTACACGGGCCCCGAGGACGGGTCATGACATCCCATGCACCATACAAGAAATCTCATGTGGCATTATCATTACCCAAAGTGATGGAGAGATATAAAAAAATCACTTATAAATACATAGGCTAATAAATATCATAATATATAAAAGCTTAAGTGGGACATTAATATAAAACCACACCAGATATAAATCATATGCATGATAAAATTGATGAGAAGAAAGTGGGATTCAAAAACTTATCTTAAGGAATAACGATATGCTATATCTTGTGGAATCCAAGGCTTCTATGGGAAAAAAATATTTTGGATAATTTTTTTATTAAAAATAAGAATAATTCATGAACATGTGTATTCATTGTAAAAAATAATTCCTATAACAATTTGAATATGTACAAATAAAAAGAACATCTTAGGTGATGATTTCCGAAACGAGCGAAGGGAATTCTAATGATGAAAAAGGAAAAATATTTTACTTTAAAACTATAATTGAACTAAAAACTAGTTTCATGAAATAAATATTTTTTTTATGAAAACCATGGTTAAAAAAGTTTATGGGGGTGATACATCGCATTTTCCTTGACAAAGGGAAGTCCCCCAACAAATTGGGTTCTCTTAATGAGAAAATACCATAAAGAACACCAAAACTCGCTTTCCCTATAAAATAAAGTAAAATTATACTAGATATATATGAAAATATATCACACACACACACACACACATATATATATAATGGATTATAAACTTTAGAATAAGATATTTGAAAATAGGAAAAAATAAAGATAACATGTGACTAAAAGTTAATGAGGGTGATTTAGAGGATCCCTTGCATTTGTGTCTAAAATAGTCATGAATTTGAACTTGGGTTATATAATCATAAAATTAAGTTCATTAAATATATACCAATGAACCATATTCATCTATACTTAATCTAATATGGTCCATTTATTATCTTATAAAAGTTATTTTTAATATAATTTTCTATTATATGAGTTACTAAGTGTTGTTCAATTAATTTATTTATAATAATTTCAGTTTGTTGGAAATGGTCAAGGTTTCTATAAAATAAATTTATGAAATATAGAATTATTTATATTTATGTCGTTTATTAATTAATTTTTACAATAATTATGTAGTTTTAAAGTATATACCCAAAATATCTAAATTAATAAAGGTGACTTGATAAGTTTATTTAAGGTAGTTAAATTGAATATGAAAAGTTATTATTTTAATTATATATATATATCTTTGTATATTATAATTAAATAATATTAATTTTTTCAAAAAAACAAATTTCATTTACTAAATATATTTTTAGCTTCATCCTTGTTTAGATGCTAGAACAGACAAAATGTGTCGTTTGTGGAGGCAGTAGTCCACACACATGCATGGTGATGTTTTTTCATAATGATTTTGGAGGAAAGTATAAATTGGTTGTTGAACTGGTATTAGAAAATTTAACCATACTAAACATGATGGTGTTATCACTCCTTCATGGATATAGGGGACATGATATATTTCTAAGAATAAACGATCTTATAAAAGTTAGGTTGATGGTATTACATTTTCATTAGAGTTTATTACTTGTGTAACTCTTTAAGAAACCTTATATTAGATTTTTATGATAAAAAGGATTACATTGTGTGATTATTGTGTTTATTAGACACTAGGGTATATTTTTGGATGATAAAAGGCTTGTAATTGGTAGATAAATGGAAAGGAATTGGTCTCCTTTTATAAGGGGAGAAAATGGAACTTTTGTAAAAACTCATTATTTATTAATGAAATCACTCTATTATTCTAGTAAAAGGACCCAATAGAGGAAAATATTGTTATGGTAAAATATTTAAATCCCATAATTCATGAAAAATTTAATATTATATATATTTTTCACATGTTTTATCCACCTATACAAGGATTAGACCATTTTACCCTAATTTACCTTTATCGCGGTAACTCCACTATTACCCTTGAAAAATAATTTTAATATAAAAAATTTGATATGATATTATTTAATAATTTTAGAATATTTACTTTAAACATGTAATCCATTTTATTAAAAAATGATATGAGTTTATATAAATTAATCCTAGCATTAGCGCATATAACACAGAAGACCCATTTTAAGGAAAACCTATATTTTATGAATACGATTTAGGTTTAGGAGAAAATTATAAATGTCATTGATTATATTTAAATTAATATTATTATTTGTATACAATAAATATTTAATTAATATTATAATTATTTTCAGAAACAATTCATCCATGTGAAAATTTCATTAAAAGATAAAGATGCAAAACTGTTTCATTAAAACATTACCTAAATTTTACATTATGTTAAGCACGAGTTATATATATAAATATAGTATTTTAAAATAAATAATTTAAATTTATTGAATATATATTTTCATTATAAATTGGTTTAATTTTTTAATGTTATTCTTCTATATTTTTTATAATAGTTTTATTATTTCCAAAATCAGTATTTTCAGTACTCACCAAAAATTAATTATTTACTAAAAAATGCCAAAAATTTAATCCTAAAATAATTTTCATATACATAATCAAAAAATGAAATTAAATTTACTATATTAAAATTATATAATTTTAAAAAATATGTTTTCGATATACTTACTTATAACGTAATAAAAAAACAATTATTCTGAAAATGAATTATAAATCATGAAATATATCTATATTATTACTATACCAGAAGTTACATTATAATCCCAAAGAAAACAAAATTAAAATAGTTTATTGATAATTAATTGTAATGTGATGTTATATTTAATCTTCTACATTACCTTATTTGAAACACATATACATTTAAAATGGAATTTTTTTCTATATATAACTTCATGGTCGTTAAATCCCCCCCTTAAAACATTTATTGCAGCACCCATGGTTTCAAGTATGTAGCTCTTTAATTATTAATTTTATGTATATAAAGTATATGGTTCAATTTTGGGAGAGGTTTAAAAACATTTGAAGTGTTTTTGAGACTTTTCTTCTAGTACATGATTGGTGCACGGGCATCGCTCACATAGTTAGGAAAACCGTGAAACACTATAGGAAACCATCCATAGTGAGGGAGGAAACCATGCATAATGAAACCGTGAAACACTATAGGAAAACGATGAAATCTTATTAGGAAAACTGTGAAACACTATAGGAAACCATGTACAATGAGGTAGGGAAAAAGAGAAGGTGCATGGGAATTACTCAATTTTTCTAATCCATGTAGCAACCTAATTGAAAACATGCTCCTTGAAAAGTGGATTTTGTATTTTTGAGGAGGCGGATTTGGCATGGTTGGAACATGTTTGGTAGAAAATGTGAGGAAAATATAGTAGTTTTATCCTTAATTTATTGTCTGGAACATGGTTAGCACACCTTTTGCCTAATTGTGCAAGTAAACCATGCACGGTTAAAAAACTAGATCCTAAAATGATGTATCAAGGTTATGATTATGTTTCAATGACTTAGTTTTTCACAAAAACAACAATAACTAATTTTTTTACTATCTTAATGGTTATGGAAGGACTTCCCATCCTTTTGGAGGAGATCTTATGGATTTCCTTAGTTATTTGAAGTTGGATTCTTAAGGTAAGGCATCATTATTGATCGTTATTGATGAGTTTATTAGATATAACTCACCCTCTCTCTTAGATTCTTGGATCCATGCCGATTGTGGGTAGATCTAAGTTAGTGGATTCCGAATATTATTATATTTGTTTTGGTTTATGATAGGGGAATAGATCTATGGCAGGATCATGGAGATTTAACATGTTTTTGTGGACGTTCTTCAGGTCATTCTTCATTTTCATCTTAAAAACCAAGGTAGGTGGCTTCACTCTCGACTCCTCTATTTATAATAAGAAATGTTTGTTTCAAATTGATCATTTTTTTGTGAAATTTATTGTTTATTTTCTATCAAATGTTTGTCGAAAACCCTCTTCAATGACAGTTTGTGGAAACATGAGAATTGTGTGTTTTTGTAGAAACCTCTTTGGTTTTTAATTTTAAAATAGTGATTTTAAAATACGAATTTTCTTGGAATTGGGGTAAATGTAATTATATATATTTTTTAAATAAAGGTATCATTTTATTAAAAGGAATTGGAATATTTGAGTTTAATTACTTTTTTTTGAAAGGTTTTTAATAATAGAACGTTTTTATGGAAATGGTTGAAATTGTTTTTTGGCATAGGATTTTGGAATAATTTTTGTGTGAGTTCATTTTAATTTGGGAAGGATAAGGGTATAGAGTCTCCCCCATAATTATTGGGATGGATAATGGCCAGTGATATCCCTTTTAAAATTGGTCATTAAGTGACGGCTTAGAGAAATGATGACTCACCACTCATGACTATAGGTAGGTCCATATTTGCATGCATGGTTGGTTCTGTGGATATTTAAAATGGAAATTTTATCCCAAAATGGAACATATGAAATGGTTTAAATTATTTTTTTGGTAGTTTTCATTTGAACTTGTTTTTGTTTTGAGAATATGGTTTTCTTAATTCTTGTTTGTACTTAGTCATAAACTCTGATATAATTTTTTTTATATAAACAACTCTATATAAATTTTTCTAACGTGTTCTATCCTAGTGGAATGAGTAGCGAAGTAACTAGGGAAAACTATTGAGTTTTAGTACTCAACCCTACTTTGGAACTTTGGTGATTTGTAGATATCATCTTCTTGGACATGGGAAAATATAAAGTATCAAATGTCTTTAGAACTATCTCATGATACTTGGGATGTTTGGTGATGTTAGAGAATATATATTATGGAGATTTGGATTATTGTAATTATATTAGAGTTTTAATAGTTTTTCTTCTACTATTTACTTTTACATTATAGTCTTTCTCTATGGTACAAGAATTTAGTATGGTTTTGATAAATGAAATGCTGAGTTTTATTTCATTTTTATCATGCATCATATAGTGGTTTTTTATTTTTTATGGTTTAGTTAGTTGTTTTATAATTAATGGGACATTCACCCCCACATGTATTGAAGCCCTTCAGCCTTTATTTCCAGCCTTTGGAATCTTGGTGATGTCGCTTAATTCCAAGTAACATTCCTAAAAATTCTAAATCCAATAAGGGTAAGGAGGGTTGTTACTTTTATCCCTCAAAATTTCATTCCATATATCTAGGTCAAAATAGGTTTTCAAGGTTTTTATTCATTTACACTTCAGATTCCCAAGTTACCTCTCCAAACATATGGTTTATTTAGAGTTCTTTTACATGGTGAGTTGTCTTGTTACACAAAACTTTCTCTCTGTGGTCTAAGATATTCACTAGATGGTCCTCGTAAGAGACTCCATTATCCAAATATAACAAATTTGTATTCAATAAATGTGAGTGATTTGGTATATACCTCATGAATTGGGATACATGGATCATGTCCTAAAATTGAGTTAGGATAGATGTAAGTTCTAGTCTATAGGTCACAACTACCACATGACCAAGGATCTCAAAGGAGCCAATATACTTAGGACTTAGCATTCCCATCTTTACAAACCACAAAAATCACTTCTATAGAGATATAATAATAAATAATTTGACTCCGAATGTGAATTCTAAGTCTCATTTATGGTTATCAGTATAAATATTCTATTGAATTTGAGATGTTGTGATGTGTTGTGGAATGAAATTCACATTTTATATCATTTATTAAACCATATTATGGCCTAGAAACTATTTTTTATCAACTTCATCCAAATAAATATGTTTTTATATCTCTTCCCATAAATAACTTCACATTTTTCCTTTTGAATTCTTAAGTGGAATTTTTTCTGTATGTGAGATCGATAAATAGAAGAGGATGGTCTCAACCTTCCTTGAATTACATTGATATAGATCACATCATATCCTCATGTGTCTAGAAAACAATCTTTGATTTGCCATCAGTTTTGGGATGATAGGCCTTAGTAATGTTCAATTTTTTTTGAGTATAATGAAGACTCTTCCAAAAAATTAAGTTGAGCCTCTAATCATGATTAGATACAATCGATAGTGGTATTCCATGAACCCTCACCACAACTCCAATGTATATATTGGAAATTTTATTGTGTGTAGAGCCCTATGAAATGGAAATGAAGTGATCGGTAATTATTAGAAGGTCTAAAAAAATCCATAAATTATTGTTCCATTTTTATGTCTTCATAATAACTATGTAAAAGTTTTTAGTGATTATTTTCCCATTTTTATGTTGGTATGGAAAATGGTTGCCTCATAAATTTTTATTGTTTCCTCCCTGCCTTTACCTATTGACAAACTAGACAATTTGATGTACATTAAGCAATATCCTTTTTCATATAGTCTCACTATTAGTGTTCTTGGAGATCTCTATATATCATTATGTTTACTTGGTGAATAGAGAATACTGAGCTATGAAATTCACTCAATAGCTCATTTACCTTTAGATTAGATTATACTCATAGTCATTTCCCAAAAATATCACAACTCATTAATCATAAATTTATAAATCTATGGATTTTTTTAGAGAATCTACCTTCATATGTATTTCTACATAATTCCTTTGGGATATCTTAATTATCATTATAAGAGCCGATTGAGATTTTTTTAAAAGGGTGGGATGATGATCCATCCATTATTACTCCAACATCAGTCCTTTTAATATATAATAACATTAGATACTTCTCATTTCTCATCTAGGACGATGTTGTAGGATCATTTATTCTTAGATTATCTACCACTTTATTTGTCTTCCTATGATGGTAGAGTATTGGTAAATCATAATATTTGATCATCTCTACCATATTCATCGATGTATGTTGAGATCAATATGTGTGAGTATATATTTTAGACTTAAATTATCCATATATATTTCAAAATTTTCACCATATATATATATTGCCTCCAAATATTCAATGAAAATATTACTGGGGCCATATTATGATAAAATATCATATTTTTCTAGTCATGTACCTTCAACCAGCTTGAGGAATACACTACTACTTGATCATTCTTCACGAGTACAAAACCCAATACATTTTTGAGGCATCACTATAAAAAAATACTTTGCTACATGATAGTAATGCCAGTAAAATTTCTATTATTAACTACTTATAAACTCCCAGAATCTTTCCTCAAATTCATTATTATTGTAACAATCTAATCTCTTCATATTTATTTTAGTTAGAGGGTTTAAAATGATGAGAAATTATTCACAAATCACGAGCAATACCCAGAAAATCCATGAAAATTATGATTTTCTATAATATATATTGGTCCAAGTCATTCATTTATTACCTTCATCTTTGATGGATATATATATATTATTGTACTTGTGATAAAATTCCCCAAGAATGATACGTTCTTCAACTAAAACTAAAAATTTCTGTAATTTAAGTGAAATTTACTCTTCCTTAATATCTTTAGTATAATATTAAAATTACCCTCATATTCCTCCTTTGTTTTGAAGTATATAAAAACATCCTATGAAAATAATTTCCTAGTTTTATCATGGAAATCAATAAATAATGTATTTGTTAATTCCATACTGTTTAAATGTGATTTTTTAGTCCAAATGGTATGAATATGAACTCATAGTTCCGATACCTTTTATGAAATATGATCTTGAGAATATCCTCCTTCCACAATACAAATTGGTGAGACTCAGGCCTAAGATCAATTTTAGAAAATTATTGAGCTCCATGTAAATGATAAAACAAGTCATAAATCCATGTTAATGAATAGATATTCTTGAACATGATTTATTTTATCTCATGATAATTTCCTTAGACATTTTTCGACCCATATTTATACCTAAAAAAATTGGTACAACTCATGATGATGGACATGTGAATATGAATCCCTTTTATACATTATCTTGTAGTTTCTTATTTAGTTATTTCATTTTATTGAGTTCCATTATATAAGGGCTCTTCTATATCTTTAATACCTCAGGTATAATTTTAATTAAGAAATAAACATATTGGACAAGCATAAGGTCATAAAACTCTTAAAAGAATTCATCAGTATATCACCTAACAACAAGAATTTCATCCAAATTCGTCATCTCATTTTTTCATGTGAGATATAAACACATTGTTATAGGGATTCAATATCAATGATTATTATGGTAAATCCAAATGGTATTCATCTTTATCCTCTATACACTTGTACAAAATAAGGGGTTAATATTTGAAACATGGAATGTGATTTCCTTATCTTAGTAGTGGATGATGTATCTATATTAGGATAGTTATTCCTTACATAGGATAACTTAAAATTACAGTATCAGGAGTATGACATGGTTTTATAGGAGATTCATCCATAATATATTAATTCATAAATACTGTTTTACTTAGTATACACCAATAAGAACATTAGTAGTTTCCACTAATAAAAAACTTATGTTTTTTGAGATGGCATTTGAATAGTTCTTCTAAACTTTAATTATATAAAAGAATACATAAATCCCAAATAAAATAAAACATTAACTACTATTGATTTAATAACTAGAGTAAATGAAACCACATTTTTATCCTGAACCACCTAATATATAGTGATATAATAATCTTTCATTTCCTATGTTAACCTCAAATGTTGTTACCATTTGTCACATTCATAAATTCTTGGTTTATATAAGTGGTTTGAAGAGTCTCCATGTTGATTATAATTGAAAAATTAGACCATTAAATGAGGATTTACCAAGAATGTCTTTTCATCCATGAAATTAGAGGGAATCATCAGAGAGATTCAACTTTTAATTTCTTGATATCCTTCTATACTACACTTGAAACACTTTCTTTTCCCCTTCAGGTAGTCTCCATAATTCTTATTCTAATAGTTTCAACAACTGCGAAGTTGGACTCTCTTTCCATTATGAAATTTCTATAATTATCCTCTAGGATTAAACTCCATTTAAAATTTTTATCACAAGTTTTATTCAAAAAATTGAGGGAACATCTGGCAACATCCTGATAAATATAAAATTCATGAACTTCCAAATATTCTTGAAGACTCATCATTAAATTATTATAAAAGAGATCAATTTTACTTTCGGTGATAAGAAACATTTTTGAGGCATACAAAGAAATTAATTTAAATTTTTCATAATATAAACTCATAGATTCTCACTCTTTTTCCTTCAGTTTAAGGAATAGTCTTCCAATATTTTGAAAAACCATGTGAGGAAAATATTTGTTGAAAATGAACCATCAAATTTCCTCTGTTACATAAATTCAATTTTTTCCATGGTATTTTAATTCTTGATTAGCATACACCACTGAAAAACTTCTCCCTCAAGGTAAGAGGCAAAAAATTTAACATTATACCTTTCAGATCAATATTGGATAGTGGTTATATTCTCAATGCATTTGATCCATTACTCTATGACTAAGGAATCATAAGATCTTCTAAACATAAGAGGAATTTTATGTATAAAGGATTTTACCATCACTTGTTTCTTACTAAGAGTTAGAGGTAATTCCATATGATTAAAGTTATTACGCATAACTTTATTAAGTTATTCTAGCATGGATATAATGTTCTTGACTCCAAATCCCATCAAATTATCCATTTCATTAGGGTAATCATCAAACTTCCCATCACTTAGTTTTTTGATAATTTTCCTAAATTTTATTGCCATTTTATAAAATAAAAGGACATTATGGTTAATAATCGTCAAATTAATAAACATATAAAATGAAAATATGAACATTTAATATATAACTCATAATTACCATGAATTACTTAACTTATGAATTTATAAGATTAAATAATATTTATCAACATTAACTTTTCTGTTAGGTTCTCTCCA
Source organism: Viscum album (assembly GCA_963277665.1). Taxonomy (NCBI): domain Eukaryota; kingdom Viridiplantae; phylum Streptophyta; class Magnoliopsida; order Santalales; family Viscaceae; genus Viscum; species Viscum album. The sequence goes on from OY728160.1 coordinate 856,037,733, forward strand.
TAAATTTCCTCAACAATATGTTTAAATAATTCATAATTGTTTATAATAAATATGTGAATTAATAAAATCATATCTCTTGAGAGTTCCAAACCAAATGTGCAGTAATGAAAAATTCACTGTTCACCAAAATAATGGTTGAGATATATTCAACCAGCTCCTTTTAGGGTTATTACTTCCATGTAAATATTTTCTACATCCACATCCACTTTTCTTATCCAATCAAGGTTTTTTTAGAAAAAAAATATAGTCTAAAACATACTAAAATGTTAGGATGTTCTTGTATACTTTTCTTTACTAATTAGACCTCTCCACAGGTTTCTCACAATAGTTCTATCATCATAATCTATAAAAACAACTACACCTTTTATTGATACCAACTATATAAAAAAAATACTTAATAAGTTTTATTTCACCATTTTTGAAATTATTTTCCAACAAATAGACATTGAGGATCGAGAGGTATAGTTCATTTTTAAGGTTATATAAGTAAATAAAACACCCTAAATCTAATCCCAATGAATTTATTTTGAAACTCCAAATGGAACTACTACCACCATAAGTCATTTCAAACTACATATGATATGATAAGAAAAAATACATAAAGGAAAATGTAAGATAAAAATACTATTATGGGATTTAAAATAGAAATAAACCATTTCTTGAGAGTTAATAATCATAATAAGATATCAAAAATATAATGACAATAATAATGAAATCATGGACGAAGAAAATTAAATATCATTATTATGGAAATAGCTACATTTGGAAGTATCTGAATGAATGATATTAGAATTATATGTTGAGGATGTATTCCAAGACAACATAATATTAACTAACTGGCATCATATTCATGGCATTATCTAGATAACAAAAATCTTAATATTGTTTTCTTAGGCTAACCACCCATGCATCATACATAGTGTGCTTAAACTTACCACCATTTCACCATAAATGTCATACCATGATGAATTAACATTACCTAATGCATTGAAGTGGTATAACTTACCCACCCATCAAAACATAGGCTAACCACAATAATAAAATTTAGGGGCTAATTCTTTTCAAAAAAATTAAAATAAACCACACATAAATCATGAACATGAAAAAAACCAATGAAAAGAATGTGGGTTTAACAATTTTTTATTAAGGCATATTTCATGTCTATATCATATGGATTCCAAGGAGGTGATGTAATCTAATTTTATTAGAAGTTATTATTATTTTTAAATAATCATAGGCCTTTAACATAGATAGTTATTTTTGAAATAATTCCTAAAAAAATTCTATGAGGTAAGAATAAAAAGATCCTCTTAGGTGATGCTTTCCTAAATGAGCAAAGTAACTTCTAAAGAAGGAAAAGAAAAAATATTTTATGTTAATATAACAAATAAAACCATAACTGTTTTCATGAAATAAATAAATATTCTTTTTAGAAAAATAATGAAGTTTAAGATATTTTATGGGGGTGAAACATGACATGATTTTATACAAATGGAATTTCCTTTAAAAAGAAGGTTTACTTAAAATAGAAAACATAGAAGGGAACATAAAAATATTATTTACCCAAAAAAAACTGTAAATTAAAATAGGTTTATTTTTAAAGAGAAAATATATACAGAATATGGATGATATACTTGAGAATAAGATAATGAAAATGGGAAAAAATAAAGAGAACATGTACGAAAAATGTAATGAGGGTGGTTTGGAGGATCCATTACCTTTATGTCAAAAAGAATTATACACATTCACTTAATATCCTAATTCATAAAATTATTTTAATTAAAGATATACCGATGAAACTTATTAATCTATATTTAGTTTTCTATAGTTCAATTTCTATCTTTTATTATCAATTTTTAATATTGTTTTTACTTACATCATTTACCCAAAATTAGTTAGTTAATTTGTTTAAAACGATTTCAGTAAGCCCATGGTCAAGGGTGTTGTAAAATAAATTCATTATATCTGTATTTTTTTAGGTTTATGAAATTTATTATTCCATTATGAAAATAAATATATCATTTCAAGGGTTATACCCAAATGATCCAAATTAAGAAAGGTTCCCTAGTAAGTCCATTTATATCAGTTAAAGTAACTACAACGAGTTATTATTTTGATTAATTATAGATTTATATATAGTATCATTAAATAATATTATTAGTTTCAAAAATATAATTCATAAATAATCAATATATTTTTAATTTCAACCATGTTAGGTGGTTAAGAAAAACTGAACATGTCATTAATGGTGATGGTGGTCTGCTAAAATAAGTGATGACGTTTTCATTTTTCTCAATGAATTTAGAGGAAAATATAAAATGGATATTAAATTAGTATAAAAAAATTTCATCACAGTAAGAATTTTATTAATATAGTTCCTTTATTTATATAGTATAACTTAGATATGTAAAACAATAAAAGATCTTATAGAAGTTGGGTTGAGGGTATTAACATTCCCCTAGAATTTCTCCCTTGGGTAGCTCCTTTACAATCCGTAGAATTGTTCTTTGGGGAGATGAGTGATTAAAATGAGTTTTGAGAGAGTTTTTGAGAGACTACGGAAGTGTGTTTGGTGAGATAAGGCTTTGTAATTTCTGAAAAAAATGGGATGGAGGTGGTCTCCTTTTATAAGTGGAGAAAAGGGCACATTTGTAAGAAATCATTATTTCCTAATGATATTACTCCATTATTGATGTAAAAATGATCAAAAAATTACAATAAAAGTGTGGGTATATATATAAATCTCATAATCCATGTACCATTCAATATTATAGATGTTTTCACATGTTCTGTGCACTTGCAAACGGTTAATACTTTTTTTTACCCCAATTTACCCGTACTATGGTCACTCCACTTTTACCTTTGGGAATCAATTTCAATAGGATAGATTAATATTTATATTATTTAATAATTTTAAAATATTGATTTCAATCATGTAAAATATTTTATAAATTAAATTTTAATTGATTTTATATAGATTAAATATAGTATTAGGGCATATAACGCACAAAACCAATTTTTTATGAAATTGTGTACTTTAATCATAAGATTTATGGTTAGGACACAATTATCATTGTTATTGATTATATTAAAATTAAAATATTTATTATTTTTAAATAATAAATTAATTTATATTAATATAATATTTAAATCAAATTGAAACTTGTGGAAATTTATTAAAAGAAACAGATGAAATTTTTTTTTGTTAAAACACGACCTTCATTTTCTACGAAGTTAAGAATATGGTTTATACATCCACATAGTATTTTAAAATAATTAATTTAACATTATATAATATATTTTTATTTTATTTTTTAAATAAATTTTCACATAATTATTTTATATTAATTTCATAAAATTATTAGCATTACTAAAATAATAATTTTTAACTATTCACCTAAAAATTAATTATTTTCAAGAAACAAAAAAATTATTCTTAAAATAATTTTACATAGTGAATCCAAAAAATTATATTCTATTATTTAATTAAAATTATATAATTGAAAAATTAGTTTTTAGATATATGTTCATAAGATGCTATAAAAATGAATTTTGTTGAAAATGAATTTCGAAACAAAAAGTATATCGATATTATTACTATATGAAAAGCTTGATTTTTTCCGAATTGTAATATTATAAACATATCATTTTAAAGATAAATGATAATTTTATGTTAGTTATTATCATATATAAAACTTTATAGGAAACAATTATATATTTATAAGGGTGTAAATTTTCTATATATAAAGTTAGGGGTGTTACAGTGATCAGATGATGTGTTCCAAATTCTATCAATGAAATCAGTGAAACATATAAAGATATGGAGAAGGTTTATAATGATATTAATAAACATGTAGATAACCTATTGGTTTACATAAATATATTTTAGACACCCAGTAATGTTACAAAGGGTGAAATTAATAAAAAAGTTTAGAAGAATATTTTCACATAACCTAACAAGGAAAAATATTTTGTTGAAAAATTAAATGGTGGTTCTAAAAATTAAAAAAGAATGGTAGTATAAAATTAGAATAAAAATAAGGATAATCCCAAGGGAAAGTTCATTTTGAAGTATAAACCTTTTATTCAAGCATAATGAATAATAATTTTATGACATATGAAAATGTATAGAAGAAAGGGTTGAAATTGGCATCTAGGTATTAGTGTTGTAGTTAACCGAACTAGGAAAAGACTTGGCACATCCTCTTCTAGGGTGATTGGGAAACTACAGTTTGAAATATTATGAGATAAGGAATGATAGTACATGATGGTGAGTTCTCAGTGCATGGGATTCTGTAAACCTAGTTTCATGTAAGTGGATAGAAATATGTTGGGGTAAGGGTTTACGCCATAGTATTTGCTATGACATCACTACCACAAAACTGGGCAAGGCCAGCGCCAGCCTTTACCAGTGCTAACGAAAAAGCCCTGATAATGGGGGGGGGGGTACTTTTATCAGCCCTAAAAAAGCGCTGATAAAAGTACCCCTTTATAAGCGCTTTTTTTAGCGCTGATAAAGGTACCCCCTTTAACAGCGCTTTGTTTTAGCACTGTTAAAGGGTACCCCTTTATCAGCATTTTTTAGTAACGCTGATAAAGGGGGGCTTTATCAGCGCTTTTTTTAAAAGCGCTGATAAAGGGTCTACTTCCAAAAAAATTTCATTAAAAAAAATATATTAATATTTAAATATATAGATATAGTTATAATGGTATAAATATAATATATATTTTTTAAATATATTTTAGATAAGTATAAATATACAGTTACACTTAATATATAAGATATTTAGTGAAAATGGCTTATAAAAAACATAAAAATATATTTTTAATAAATAATTTCTAATTCTTACGGAGTAATAGTCATTTAATAAAAATTTGAAGACTAATAAATTAAAAAAAATTAAAAAAGATCCAAAATATGTTGAAAATGCAACTAGAACTTCAAACGGCCATAACTTTTGATCCGGGTGTCCGTTTGAGCTCTACAACATATAAAATCGAAGATTGTGATGAGTTCTACGTGGTGGTGACCCAAGAAAAGATTCTGCATCATTTTTTGAGGCCAAATAATGCCCAGAAGGCCTCAAAAACTAAGTTTTTAGTTGGGATACCCTGATTTTTTAACAGTTTGTAGATTTTCAGCCTCATTTAAGGGAGTATTATTGGCCTTTTGTGGTGGGGAATGAATTTATTCCAAGGTATTACAATCATATTGAGTTTATGTATTTGAAATTTTTTCATTTTTTATATTGAACTGCTATTTATAATAAAATATATAATAATATATACATATTTTTTATATATTCACACATAAAAATTTAATTATAAATATAAATAGTAAAATATATTTACATATAAAATATATTAGATTTATATAAATAATAACTAATATCCATTTTATTATAAATAAAAATATATGAATATTTATATACCTATATATTAATCTAACTATATATATATATTAATATAACTATATATATATATATTCATATAACTATAAATATATATATTAATATCACTATAAATATATATATTAATAAAACTATATATATATATATTAATATAAATATATATTACTATACGAATAAATATAAATAAATATATATATATATATAGATATCCTGAAATGGAAAAAAAATCAAAATAGAGGAGTGGTAAGGGCTTAGGCGCGCATGAGGGAGGTCTTGAGTTCAAATCTTGGTGGAGGCAAGGGCGCGTGCATTGGGGTGGATTTGGGGGGCTAGCACTGATAAAGGGTGGAAGGGGTGCGTGAATGCGATGGAGGGGCTAGAAAATCACTGTAAAAAGGGGGGCTCAAGCGCTATAAAAAAGCCCCCCCGATTGGTAGGATTTTTTAAATTTTTTAAATTTTTTTTACTTTTATCAGTGCTTCTTTTTTGCACTGATAAAAGGGGTCTTTATTAGCGCCTTTTGGAGCGCTGATAAAGGGGACCCCCTTTATCTTCGCTGTCTTTAACAGCTCTTTTCTAGCACTGTTAAAGTCCATTTTTAGCGCTGATAAAAGGCGTATTTATAGAAGTGCATGTTGGGCTTTATGGGTGGCACGAAGCATAGCTATATAAGAGAGTAAACACTCGCTTTTTTTCTATAGGTATGTGTTAAGATTATATTTGTACATTTGGGGATACTGATAAAAGATGGTATGAAATTGAAACTACTCAGGATAATACTTTTGGTATTTTTCATCAATTTGGGAAATACCAGGCGGATTGACCACAACTACTGGGTAAGTTGGAATCCACTATACATGGGGTATAAGTTCAATGTTAATGGATATTGTATGGGTGTAATGATGAGAGTAGGTGGTATAGTTATAGATAATAGGGTATCAGTGCTATCGGTCGTTAGCTCCTATTTTGGTCTAGGTAATTCTATCGTGGTGGAGGCTAGGGCCTTGGACATAGGTCTCATGCTATGAAATAATCATAGTATTCAAATTAATGAAGTGGAATCAGATTATCCAGTTTTTTTTGACATTATTAAAAATGACATTATTCAATGGGAGTTTTCCAATTTCATTAGGAGATCCATATATTTCATCAACCAAGGGATTCGAGTCACGTACACATGGAGAGAAGTGAACTATACAGTGGATGATTTAGCTAAAATATGTTTCCCATAAAAGAAAATGATTTATTCACCACATTGTGAGCTTTACGAGATGATTGTAAGCATATTTTTTATATATTCTTCAGGCCTCCATAATTTTCTCCCACCTTAATATAGGGAAAATGTGTTGCTTTTATGGTTGTCATCAGTAAAATAAAAATATAACTTATTTTTAGAAAAAATATTTTGTGTTAATATCCTTTTAAAATTTCATGATCCCTTGCGATTTTTTATATTTTTATAATTTCTAAAATAAAATAGAGTTTTTATGGTTAAAATGGTGGAATTTTAGTTTATCATAGATGTTGAGTTGAAAAATTATTTGGAAAATGACATTGGTTTGGGTGTTTTGAATTGGATTGTTTGATTTTTGGTATATCATAATGTTTTAGGTTGTGTGAGGGGTTAATGGATTTGAATGTTTTTTAGTAAAATACATTACATTGAATTTCATGATTTTAGAAATATTTTTTATCATTGAATCATGAGGTTAGTTTTATAATATCATAATATTCTATGACTATGGTTGCAGTAAAATGGGAGTGCCAGTAGACATTTTTGCTACAAGTTTTTTTGAACGATGTTTGTAATGATGTGTTCATGGATTTCTAAAATGTAATACATTTTTAATGATTAGGGAAGAATAAATTCATTAATTTTGAAACTATATTTAGATTTTCTAATTATGTATTTATGTTATAAATTTGAAATGATTTGGTAAAAATGGATCAAGGTAATTGTATTATTATTTTTAGATGGTTAATTTTTTATGAGAGGAATTATGTTATTAAAACAATTTTTTTATAATTTTAGAATAGGTATTGGTGGCCTCTATATATTCCACTCGTAAAGGAGACTCTCAATATCATTTTGAGTAAGGCATGTTGTGTATTTAAATTTTAATTCACAACCTATTTAAAATGGGTAGTCATAAATTACATCAACAAGGAGATTTATGTTATGGTTTGGTTAATTTGAGTGAAATGAGTGGTGGTAAATTGGATATATTTATGTGTGGTTTGGGTTAGAGGTTAGTATTTTTTCATTATCTTTGGATAAGGTTACTTCAAAAAGGCATGAATCAGGGTGTGGTTTAAAGTTTATATAAAACATATGGAATGAAAAATAGATTTTCAAGGGGGATTATGTAAGAACCCAACACATTAAAATATTTTCATTTTATAAGAAATATTATCTTGTCTCTCTTCACATGTAATACAATGTTAAAATTAAGCTACACACAAAACTGAACTTGTAACGACCCAAAGTTTCATTAATGGAAAATCTCTCTTGATCCAGTTAAATGTCTCTTTATAAAAAATGTTTTTATAAGATGTCAACTTCATTGGTTTTATGATAAGAGTTGTGACCGTTACTTTTATATCCATTGAACAGTGATCACATGATTATTATAAATATAAGGCTTTAACGAACCCAATTTTACTCAGACAAAGGAAGAGATGACCTCATCCAGTAGAATTTCTCCATACGAAGCCCATTTGTAAGAGATCGGAAAAGAGGTGGCATCCTTGGGCTTCGCCCTTGACCAAGCCCAAGCTGAGCTTCATTATGTCAAGTTCGAACGTGACTGTCTACGGGAAAAGTGGAAGTTGATTGAGATTACCACTCGAGCGATGTTATCCGAGCCACCCCAAGAGTCTGTCAACATCGCACACCTTACCCTTAGGTCTTATGCGGCTATTTTAAGGGGTTATATAACAAATAAGTAGTACTATATTCATGTACATTATTTTTTTTGTATATAATAATGAATATAATTTCTAGTCATTTTTGATACATTGTAAATAGTTTTTAAAGTACAAATGGTGTTTTTAGTTATTATTTAATTAAGAATTCAATTTTATTAAATTAAGGGATTTTTGAATTAAATAATATTTTAATAAAATATTATTATTAATATTAAATTAATTTTTATTATTAAATATAAATGATCTTATAATTTTATGAATGCAATTAAATTTTTTATTAAGGTCTGAAAGCCATTTTTGTCAAAACCCGTGAATTTTCGATAAATGTCGGTTTTTATTTTAAAACTGAAAATTAACATATTTAGAAATTTTTTTATATAAAATAAATTTCATTTCCGGAATCAGGACGTCTAAATTATCCAACGGTGAATTTTTCATAATTTTCTGAGACAGTCAAATTTTTGGGTAAAAATTAAATACTGTATAAATATATAATGTGTTTTATGACAACATAATGACCAAATGGTGATGTAATAAAATACCATAATCCTTATGTTCGGCCAATATATGTTTTATTATTAAAATAATGTGATTTTGGGTTTGTTTTACTTACTTTTCAAAGCATTAATTGACCCCTCAAGACATATTCAACACTTTGCATTTTTAAATTAATTTCCATGGGAGTGTGACTCACCTCCACATAAGCAACCTTATTATTTTAAGAAGTTCGGACTTGGGCCTTATAAAATACTTTTTTTCTCTTCCCTTTTCCAAAAACTATGGGCAAAAACCATGGGATGGTTTGTGGTTTGGATTAATTTAATGTAAGGGGACCCAAACCTAAATAATAAAGAATTCCCTCACCTTTCCTATATAAACCCACCCAAGATCCCACTTCCTCCTCACTAAAATCCCTTGGATTTCGTCCAACCTCTGCCCTACTCTCTCTAGAATCCTCCCAAGGTGCCCCAAGCTCCCAAGAAGCCTCTCACAAGCCTCTCTCTAGCCTTTGGAAGCACACTTCCAAGTAATGGTTTTTTCTTCCTTTCTATTTTTTTTTTCAATTTTCTTTAAGTTTTATTACCCATTTAATTCCAATTATGAATGTTGGGGTATGGTTTCTCACCTCACCCATACCTCCGTCTTATTTTTTGAATTATGGAAGACCCCTTTCTCTCTCATTAAATGCCTCCCATGTACACCCGTTATTGTGCCGAAATTCCGAAAGGAACTTCTCTCTCTTCTTTTACATTCAAGAAATAATTCTGTATCATGATTCTAAATTCCATTAAAATTGTGGGGACATGTATCTATATGAACTCTTTACTGTCCATTACATGTAAATATGATGAGGAACTTCTTTCTCTCTCATCAACCATTTTTTATGAATTCTTATGTCACGCCGTTACACTGCCGAAATCGCACCGATTTTCTAAGCCAATGCCATTGTGTAGTGGATACCATGCCCATTTCTCCATCAAGGGTATCCACCTTTATGAACCTTTACTTATTGATTACAAAGTTTCATGTATGAATTCCACATTCCTTTATCGTGGAATAAATTATTATGTTTTATGAATCCATGTTTTATGATCCATGTGGAACACTTATGCATGAAATGAAATGTTTAAGAAGGGTACACCCTTATAGCGCTCCAATGCATTGGGTAAAGTATAGTATCATGATACATCATGTGCAATGAGTGTTGAATCATGCTAATTCAAGTGTAATGAGGGTTTACTCGTGATTCATGTGCAATGAGGGTTTACTCTTTCTTTATGTGCAATGAGCCTTGGCTCATGCTAATTCCATGTTAAGTGTTGTTGCCACATTTCCATGTTATGATTATCATGAATTATCATGCATTTATGTTCATGTTTATCTTATGAAATATTGAAATGCCTATTGCCTAACATGTATTTTACTCATAATGTTATTCCATGTGTACTCCCTTATTGGGCTTTATAGCTCACCCTATTCTTATGCATGTTCTCAGGTTATCCCATGCAATGCTAAGTACGAGGGAATGTAGTGGTCATGTAATGGAAGTTTTCAATAAAGATGTTGTATTTCATGTTTTAAGTTTTTATGTAATTATCCTAAGCCCCAAAGACACTAAACCTCTCGATCTTCTTTGTTGTATCAAGTGAAGTTTTATGTAATAAAGCATGTTTAAGTTGTAATAAAGAGCAGGGTTGTCATAGTTGGTATCAGAGGATAGGTTTAGTTATTTTTGTGATTAGGAAACCCTAGTAAAGCCTTAAATACAAGACTAATTATAATAAAAACATCCCTAAGTTTTGGTAAATACTAAGTAAGTGGTTTTTCAAACAAATACATCCCTGTCTGGATACGAGCAGGTAGAGGCGGCTCTCGCACAGATGTATCCTAGGGGTAAAATCTGAAAACACCGCTTTGAGCTAGAATCGAATGGGAAATGGTTCACGACAACGGGCCTTGATTCAATATTGGTTACGACACTCCCTGGGGATATGTTTTTATAAATTCACAATCTTAGTATGAACCTTTATTAAGGGAAAAATTCCCCTAAGAATATATGTTAGAAAGTAGATCATGAAAAGCCTAGATTGAATCCTATAGACTCATTAGTTAAAGAAATTAAAGTTTATTTATAAGTCATCAACTTTTGTCTTTGGATCACCCTTTAGGTGTTACCCATAACTTTCCTTTTATTCCAGCCAATGGCCGGTAATAGGAGGACTCGGGCTAACAACCATTGTGAGGATCAGTGTGATGATTGTACTAATGAGATGCCCAATCCAATGGGAGCGGGAATCGCGAACTTTGTCATGCTTCTCTCTCAGCTAACTCAAGCTTTGAATAGAAACACAGGTCAAGAGGAATGTTCAACCCCCCCTATGAAAGAACAAGTTGCTATCGAGAGCTTGATAAGAAAGAGGCCTCCTACTTTTAGTGGATCATCCGATCCCACGATCGTTGAACAATGGATCAACTCCATTGAAAAGATATTCTCCATCCTCCAATGTTCGGAACAAGAGAAGGTTCTCCTAGGGGCTTATCATATGGAGGGTGAAGCTGATCAATGGTGGACGTTGATCAAAAATACGAATCCTGAGGAGGAGATCGAGGCGTTGGAATTGAAGGATTTTCGGAAGATGTTTTTCGATAAATATTTTCCGTGCACCCTCCGCCTTAAGATGGAAAGGGAGTTCCTTTCCCTCAAGAAAAAAGATGAAGAATATGTTGGAGCGTACGAGGAAAACTTCACAAGGCTTGCACGATATGCTTCCGGCTTTGTCGTTACCCCCGAATGCAATGTTTACCGCTTCTTTGGTGGGATGGAGCCTAGCTTGCGGAAAACATTAGCGATCCGTGACTTCGACAGCTATGAGGAAATTGTCCGATGTGCCCTCAAGGTTGAAATGGAGATCGGGGAATCACAGGGGTATCATGGGGAAAAGAAGCATAAGGTGGACTTCAATGCTGGTGGTCCGATGGATAAATCCCACGGTGCTAAGAAGATCCAGCACCCCACTTGCCAAAAGTGTGGGAAGAATCACCCTAGAAATTGCCTTGAGGGGACGAGAAAATGCTTCAAGTGTGGAAGAGAAGGGCACCTAGCTATTAACTATCGGCAAGAAGGACCCACGGCTGCGACAGAGGAGAGGAATTCTCCATTAGAACCTCAACGCGTTGTTCAATGCTACAAATGCAAAGAACCGGGTCATTTTTCAAATCAGTGCCCTAATCCAAGGGTTATCGGAGGCAACCAACAACCTCCAAGACAGCAAGGAAGGGATTTTTCCATTACTTCTGCTGAAGTGAACCCCAAAAACGAAGTGGTGACAAGTACGCTAGTTATTCATTCAAGAATAGAGAACATACTTTTTGATTTCTATTCTACGAATTCTTTTATATCTAGAAAGTTTAGTAGAACAATCCCAGCACCACCACAAATCATGTAAGTAAAGATGTCAATGAGTACGGAAAATGGGAAAATCATTACATCTCATGAATATAAGTCCTCCCCTATTATAATCTGTGGATTGAATTTCTCGGAAAACCTCGTCATACTACCTCTGGTGGAATTTGATGCAATTCTTGGCATGGATTGGCTTTCCTTATATTGAGCCAACATAAATTGTCGAGAGAGGGAAATCACACTCCATATGGAGAATCGACCCCCGATTCTTTACAAGTGTCAGGAGGAAGATGAATCTCCTTTAGCTCCATCATCTCAAGCATGGATATTACTGCCTTATGAGCACGCATATCTGGCACAAATGATTGAGTCCAAGGAATAATCCATCCTTGAAGAAATTCCTATTGTAAGGGAATTCGCTCAAGTGTTCCCCAAGGAACTGTCTGGTCTTCCTCCAAGAAGAGATGTTGAGTTCTCAATTGAAATTATACCAGGGGCGCTACCAATATCCAAGACTCCATATAGAATGGCTGTTGTAGAGTTTGAAGAGTTGAAGAAACAACTACAGGAGAATCTAGATAAAGGGTTTATACGCCCAAGTGATTCACCATGGGGTGCACCAGTCCTCTTCGTCAAGAAGAAGGATGGGTCAATGCGGCTTTGCATCGATTGTCGTGAACTTAACAAAATAACAATAAAGAACAAGTATCCTCTCCCAAGAATCGATGACTTGTTTGATCAGCTGCGTGGAGAACAATACTTCTCCAAGGTGGATTTGCGGTCGGGATATTATCATGTAAGGGTGAAGAAGGAAGATGTCCCCAAGACTTCTTTTCGTACAAGATACGGGAACTATGAATTCATAGTAATGCCTTTAGGACTCACCAATGCTCCAGTAATATTCATGGACTTGATGAATAGAGTCTTTATATATTACCTTGAAAAATTTGTGGTAGTCTTTATAGATGATATTCTAATATACTCCAAAACCAAGGAGGATCGTGAGGAGAATTTAAAAACTATACTAGAGACTTTGCGCAAGGAGAATCTCTTTGAAAAGTACAACAAGTGTGAGTTATGGTTGAAGGAGGTCTCATTCTTGGGCCATATCATCACAAGGAATGGGATATCTGTGGACCCCTCCAAAACAGATGCAATTGAGGGATGGCCGAGACCAACATCGGTAACAGATATCCATAGCTTCTTGGGGTTAGTTGGATATTATCGACGATTTGTTAGGAATTTCTCACGATTGTCCAACCCTCTTACCAAGATAACTCGAAAGGGAGTAAAGTTTTCTTGGAGTGATGAATGCGAAGAAAGCTTCAAGGAGTTGAAAAGGAGGATTATCACTGCACCCGTGCTCACTTTATGCACAAGTGGGGAGATTTTTGTGGTATTCAGTGATGCTTCAAAGAAGGTATTAGGATGTGTGTTGATGCAGAATGATAAAGTGATATCATATTCCTCAAGGAAGTTGAAAATCCATGAGAGAAACTATCCAACGCATGATCTGGAGTTGGCGGATGTGATCTTTGCCTTGAAAATCTGGCGGCATTATCTCTATGGAGTGAAATGTGAGATATATACTAACCACAAGAGTATTAAATATATATTCACATAGAAAGAGCTTAATATGCACCACAAAAGATGGATAGAGCTCATCAAGGATTATGACTGTTCAATACATTACCACCCTGGGAAAGCGAACAAGGTGGAAGATTCCCTAAGTAGAAAGGACCCAACAATTCTATCAATGATGAGAATTGACAAGGATCCAATCTTCTTATACTTGATGAAGATGGACATGAGAATCATAGAGAAAGGAACATCATCAATCCTTTCAAAAATGATTGCTCAATCGTCTCTTTTGGAAAGGTTAAAGGATGCTCAAAAGGATGATGTGGGAATTCAAGAAAAAGTGGAAGCTATCAAAAAGTGGAAATCCTCAGAGTTTAATGTTAATGAAGAAGGAATTGTGAGGTTTTGGAAAAGACAATGTCTTCCATCAAGTCCGGAGCTAAATAAGGAACTTTTGGATGATGCACATAGTTCAAATTTCTTTATTCACATAGGGAGCACAAATATGTATCGAGATATCCGAGAAAACTTTTGGTGGGATAATATGAAGAAGGAGATCGCTGAATATACATCAAAGTGCCTGTTGTGTCGTCAAGTGAAGCCAGAGAGGCAGAAGTCTAAGGGGATGATGCAACCATTTCCCATAGCAGAATGGAAATGGGAGAACATCACCATGGACTTTGTCACCAGACTTCCAAGGACATCCAAAGGCAACAACGCAATCTGGGTTGTTGTGGATCGTCTTACAAAGACTTCACACCTCATTGATATTCGGGAGGATATCTCTTTGGATCAACTGGCACAGATATATATCAGGGAAGTGGTACAGTTGCATGGAGTACCACTATCTATTATGTCTGACCGAGATCCATGATTCTCCTCTAAGTTTTGGAAGAGTCTTCAACATGCTATGAATACTGAACTGAAATTCAGTACGGCCTATCATCCTCAAACTGATGGCCAATCCGAGCGGACTATCCAAACACTTGAGGATATGTTGAGAGCATGCTCAATGGAGTTTAAAGGAGGATGGGATCAACATCTTCCTCTGGTTGAGTTCTCTTATAATAAAAATTTCTACTCGAGCATCCAAATGGCACCATATGAAGCCCTGTATGGGAAAAGGTGCAGAACACCAGCATGTTGGGATGAGGTCGGTGAACATAAGCTTCTTGGACCAGAAATGGTCTAAGAAATGGTGGAGAAGGTGAAAACCATTGAGCAACATATCAAGGAAACCCAGAGTCGACAGAAGAGTTATGCAGATAATCGTCGACGAGACCTTGAATTTAAAGCCGGAGACATGGTGTTTCTATGCATATCTCCATGGTAAAAGTTCATGAGGTTTGGAAAGAAAGGGAAGTTAATTCCAGGGTACATCGGCCCCTTCGAGGTTCTTGATCGTGTTGGGGTTGTGGCCTATCGACTAGCACTTCCACCTACTATGGCCAAAATACCTGATGTCTTTCATGTATCCCTCTTAAGGAAGTACATACCGGACCCTTCACATGTACTCTCTTCTGAGGTGGTACAATTGGAAGATGATCTTTCTTATGAGGAGCAACCAGTGAAGATCTTAGATCATAGAGAAAAAGTTCCACGAAATAAGACAATGCCCGTCGTCAAGGTGTTGTGGAGAAACCACAAGTTTGAAGAATCAACTTGGGAGTCAGAGGATATGATGAAGCTGAGTTACCCACATTTGTTTTAGTATGGTAAAATGAAAATTTTGAGGGCGAAATTTCTTAAGGGGGGAATATTGTAACGACCCAAAGTTTCATTAATGGAAAATCCCTCTTGATCCAGTTAAATGTCTCTTTATAAAAATGTTTTTATAAGATGTCAGCTTCTTTGGTTTTATGATAAGAGTTGTGGCCGTTACTTTTAAAGACGTTGAACAGTGATCACATGATTAGTATAAATATAAGGCTTTAACGAACCCAATTTTACTCAGACAAAGGAAGCGATGGCCTCATCCAGTAGAATTTCCCCATACGAATCCCATTTGTCGGAGATCAGAAAAGAGGTGGCATCCTTGGGCTTCACCCTTGACCAATCCCAAACTGAGCTTCATTATGTCAAGCTCGAACATGACCGTCTACGGGAAAAGTGGATGTTGATAGAGATTACCACTCGAGCGATGTTATGCGAGCCACCCCAAGAGTGTGTCACCATCGCACACCTTACCCTTAGGTCTTATACGACTATTTGAAGGGGTTATGTAAAAAATAAGTAGTACTATGTTCATGTAAATTATTTTTTTGTATATAATATTGAATATAATTTCTAGTCATTTTTGATACATTGTAAATAGTTTTTAAAGTAGAAATGGTGTTTTTAGTTATTATTTAATTAAGAATTCAATTTTATTAAATTAAGGGATTTTTGAATTAAATAATATTTTAATAAAATATTATTATTAATATTAAATTAATTTTTATTATTAAATATAAATGATCTTATAATTTTTTGAATGCAATTAAATTTTTTATTAAGGTTTGAAAGCCATTTTTGTCAAAACCCGTGAATTTTCGATAAATGTCGGTTTTTATTTTAAAACTGAAAATTAACATATTTAGAATTTTTTTAGATAAAATAAATGTAATTTCTAGAATCAGAACGTCGAAATTATCCAACGGTGATTTTTCCATAATTTTCTGAGACAGTCAAATTTTTGGGTAAAAATTAAATACCGTTTAAATATATAATGTGTTTTATGACATCATAATGACCCAATGGTGATGTAATAAAATACCATAATACTTATGTTCGGCCAATATATGTTTTATCATTAAAATAATGTGATTTTGGGTTTGTTTTACTTACTTTTCAAAGCATTAATGGACCCCTCAAGACATATTCAGCACTTTGCCTTTTTAAATTAATTTCCATGGGAGTGTGACTCAACTCCACATAAGAAACCTTATTATTTTAAGAGTTTCGGACTTGGGACTTATAAAATATTGTTTTCCCCTTCCCTTTTCCAAAAACCATGTTCAGAAACTATGGGATGTTTTGTGGTTTGGATTAATTCAATGTAAGGGGACCCAAACCCAAATAATAAAGAATTCTATCACCTTTCCTATATAAACCCACCCAAGATCCCACTTACTCCTCAATAAAATCCCTTCTAGTTCGTCCAAACTCTGACCTAATCTCTCTAGAATCCTCCCAAGGTTCCCCATGCTCCCAAGAAGCCTCTCACAAGCCTCTCTCTAGCCTTTGGAAGCACACTTCCAAGTAAGGGTTTTTTCTTCCTTTCTGTTTTTTTTCAATTTTCTTTAAGTTGTATTACCCATTTAATTTCAATTATTAATGTTGGGGTATGGTTTATAACCTCCCCCATACTTCCCTCTTATTTTTTTAATTATTGGATACCCCTTTCTCCCTCATTAAATGCCTCCCATGTACCCCCGTTACTATGCCGAAATTCCGAAAGGAACTTCTCTCTCTTCTTTTACATTCAAGAAATAATTTTGTATCATGATTCTAAATTACCTTAAAATTGTTGGGAAATGTATCTATATGACCTCCTTACTGTCCATTACATGTAAATATGATGAGGAACCCCTTTCTCTCTCATCAACCATTTTTTATGAATTCTTATGTCACGCCGTTAGGCTGCCGAAATCGCACCGATTTTCTAAGCCAATGCCATTATGTAGTGGATACCATGCCCATTTCTCCATCAAGGGTATCCACCTTTATGAACCTTTACTTATTGATTAAAATGTTTCATTTATGAATTCCACATTCCTTTATCGTGGAGTAAATGATTATGTTTTATGAATCCATGTTTTATGATCCATGTGGCACACTTATGCATGAAATGAAATGTTTAAGAAGGGTGCCCCATTATAGCGCTCCAATGCATTGGGTAAAGTATAGTATCATGATACGTCATGTGAAATGAGTGTTGACTCATGCTAATTCAAGTTCAATGAGGGTTTACTCGTGCTTCATGTGCAATGAGGGTTTACTCATGCTTTATGTTCAATGAGCCTTGGATCATGCTAATTCCATGTTAAGTGTTGTTTCAACATTTCCATGTTATGATTATCATGCTTTATCATGACTTTATGTTCATGTTTATCTTATGCACTATTGACATGTCTATTTACTAACATTTATTGTACTCCTCATGTTATTCCATGTGTACTCCCTTACTAGGCTTTATAGCTCACCCTTTTCTTATGCATGTCCTCAGGTTATCCCATGCAATGCTAAGTACGATGGAATGTAGTGGTCATGTAAAGGAAGCTTTCAATAAAGATGTCGTATTTCATGTTTTATGTTTTTATTTAATGATACTATGCCCCAAACACACTAAACCTCTCGATCTTCTTTGTCGTATCAAGTGAAGTTTTATGTAATAAAGCATGTTTAAGTTGTAATAAAAAGCAGGGTTGTCATAGTTTGTATCAGAGGATAGGTTTAGTTATTTTTGGGATTAGGAAACCCTAGTAAAGCCTTAAATACAAGACTAAGTATAATAAAAACATCCCTATGTTTTGGTAAATTCTATGTAAGTGGTTTATGAAACAAATACATCCCCGTCTGGATACGAGCAGGTAGAGGCAGCTCTGGCACAGATGTATCCTAGGGGTAAAAACCGAAATCACCACTTTGAGATAGACTCGAACATGAACTGGTGCACGATAACGGGCCTTGCTACACTCTTGGTTACGACACTCCCGAGGGATATGTTTTGATAAATTCACAATCATAGTATGAACCCTTATTAAGGGAAAAATTCCCCTAAGAATATATGTCAGAAAGTAGATCATGAAAAGCCTAGATTGAATCCTATAGACTCATTAGTTAAAGAAATTAATGTTTATTTATAAGTCATAAACTTTTGTCTTTGGATTACACTTTATGTGTTACCCCTAACTTTACTTTTATTCCAGCCAATGGCCAGTAATAGGAGGGCTCGGGATGACAATCGTTGTGAAGATCAGTGTGATGATTGTACTAATGAGATGCCCAATCCAATGGAAGCGGGAATCACGAACTTTGTCACGCTTCTCTCTCAGCTAACTCAAGTTTTGAATAGAAACATGGGTCAAGAGGAACGTTAAACCCCCCCCTAATAAAGAACAAGTCTCTATCGAGAGCTTCATGAGAAAAAGGCCTCTTACTTTTAGTGGATCATCTGATCCCACGATCGTTGAAAAATGGATCAACTCCATTGAAAAGATATTCTCCATCCTCCAATGTTCTCAACAAGAGAAGGTTCTCCTAGCGGCTTATCGTATGGAGGATGACGCTGATCAATGGAGGACGTTGATCAAAAATACGAAGCATGAGGAGGAGATCGAGGCGTTGGAATTGAAGGATTTCCGGAAGATGTTTTTCGATAAATATTTTTTGCGCACCCTCCATCTTAAGATGGAAAGGGACTTCCTTTCCCTCAAGAAAAAAGATGAAGAATATGTTGGAGCGTATGACAAAAACTTCACAAGTCTTGCACGATACGCTTCCGACTTTTTCGTTACCCCCGAATTCAAGGTTGACCGCTTCTTTGGTGGGATGAAGCCTAGCTTGCGGAAAGCATTAGCGATCCGTGACTTCGACAACTATGAGGAAATTTTCCGATGTTCCCTCAATGTTGAAATGGAGATCGGGGAATCACATGGGTATCATGGGGACAAGAAGCTTAAGATGGACTTCAATACTGGTGGTCTGATGGATAAATCCAACGGTGCTAACAAGATCCAGCACCCCACTTAACAAAAGTGTGGGAAGAAGCACCCTGGAAATTGCCTTATGGGGACGAGAAAATGCTTCAGGTGTGGAAGAGAAGGGAACCTAGCTATTAACTGTCGGTAAGAAGGACCCACGGCTGCAACAGAGGAGAGGAATGCTTCGTTCGAACCACAACGCGTTGTCAATGCTACAAACGCAAAGAACCAGGTCATTTTGCAAATCAGTTCCCTAATCCAAGGGTTATCGGAGGCAACCAACAACCTCCAAGATAGCAAGGAAGAGCTTTTTCCATCACTTATGCCGAAGTGAACCCCGACAACTAAGTGGTGACAGGTAAGCTAGTTATTCATTCAAGAATAACGAACGTAATTTTTGATTCAGGTTCTACGCATTCTTATATATCTAGAAAGTTTAGTAGAACAATCCCAACACCACCACAAATCATGAAGTAAAGATGTCGGTGAGTACGGAAAATGGAAAAATCATTGCATCCCATGAATATAAGTCCTCCCCTGTTATAATACGTGGATTTAATTTCCCAATGAACCTCGTCATACTACCTCTGGTGGAATTTGATGCAATTCTTGGCATGGATTGGCTTTCCTTATATAGATCCAACATAAATTATCGGGAGAGGGAAATCACACTCCATTTGGATAATTGACCCCCGATTCTTTACAAGTGTCAGGAGGAAGATGAATCTCCTTTAGCTCCATCATCTCAAGAATGGATATTACTGCCTTATGAGCACGCATATCTGGCTCAGATGATTGAGTCCAAGGAAGAAACCATCCTTGAAGAAATGCCTATTGTTAGGGAATTCACTGAAGTGTTTCCCGAGGAACTACCTGGTCTTCCTCCAAGAAGAGATGTTGAGTTCTCAATTGAAATTATACCAGGGGCGCTACCAATATCCAAGAATCCATATAGAATGGCTGTTGTAGAGCTTAAAGAGATGAAGAAACAACTATAGGAGAATCTAGATAAAGGGTTTATACGCCCAAGTGCTTCACCATGGGGTGCACCAGTCCACTTCATCAAGAAGAAGGATGGGTCAATGCGGCTTTGCATCGATTATCATGAACTTAACAAAATCACGATAAAGGACAAGTATCCTCTCCCAAGAATCGATGACTTGTTTGATCAGCTGCGTGGAGCACAATACTTCTTCAAGGTGGATTTGTAGTCAGGATATTATCAAGTAAGGGTGAAGAAGGAAGATGTCCCCAAGACTGCTTTTCGTACAAGATACGGGCACTATGAATTCATAGTAATGCCTTTCGGACTCACCAATTCTCCAGAAATATTCATGTACTTGATGAATAGAGTCTTCAGAGATTACCTTGAAAAATTTGTGGTACTCTTTATAGATGATATTCTAATATACTCCAAAACCAAGGAGGATCATGAGGAGCATTTAAAAACTATACTAGAGACTTTGCACAAGGAGAAGCTCTATGCAAATTACAACAAGTGTGAGTTCTGGTTGAAGGATGTCTCATTCTTGGGCCATATCATCACAAGCAATGGGATATCTGTGGACCCCTCCAAAACAGATGCAATTGAGGGATGGCCGAGGCCACCATCGATAACGGATATCCGTAGCATCTTGGGGTTATCTGGATATTATCGACGATTTGTGAGGAATTTCTCACAATTGTACAACCCTCTTACCAAGCTGACTCGAAAGGGAGTAATGTTTTCTTGGAGTGATGAATGCGAATAAAGCATCAAGGAGTTGAAAAGGAGGCTTATCACTGCACCCGTGCTCACTTTACCCACAAGTGGGGAGCTTTTTGTGGTATTCAGTGATGCTTCGAAGAAGGGATTAGGATGTGTGTTGATGCAGACTGATAAAGTGATATCCTATGCCTCAAGGAAGTTGAAAATCCATGAGCTAAACTATCGAACGCATAATCTGGAGTTGGCGGATGTGATCTTTGCCTTGAAAATCTGGCGGCATTATCTCTATGGAGAGAAATGTGAGATATATACTGATCACAAGAGTTTTAAATATATATTCACACAGAAAGAGATTAATATGCACTAGAGAAGATGGATAGAGCTCATCAAGGATTATGACTGTTCAATACCTTACCACCCTGGGAAAGCGAACAAGGTGGTAGATTCCCTTAGTAGAAAGGACCCGACAATTCTATCAATGATGAGAATTGAGAAGGATCCAATCTTCTTATACTTAATGAATATGGACATGGGTATCATAGAGAAGGGAACATCATCAATCCTTTCACAAATGATTACTTAACCATCTCTTTTGGAAAGGATAAAAGTTGCTCAAAAGGATGATGTGGGAATTAAAGAAAAAGTGGAAGCTATCAAAAAGGGGAAATCCTCAGAGTTTAATGTTAATGAAGAAGGAATTGTGCAGTTTGGGAAAAGACTATGTGTTCCATCAAGTATGGAGCTAAATAAGGAACTTTTGGATGATGCACATAGTTCAAATTTCTCTATTCACCCAGGGAGCACAAAGATGTATCGATATCTCTAAGAAAACTTTTGGTGGGATAATATAAAGAAGGTGATCGCTGAATATACATCAAAGTGACTGGTGTGTTAGCAAGTGAAGGTAGAGAGGCAGAAGTCTAAGGGGATGATGTAACCATTTCCCATAACAGAATGGAAATGAGAGAACATCACCATGGACTTTGTCACCAGACTTCCAAGGACATCCAAAGGAAACAATGCTATCTGGGTTGTTGTGGACCATCTTACAAAGACTGCACACCTCATTTCTATTCGGGAGGATTTATCTTTGGATCAACTGGCACGAATATAAATCAGGTAAGTGGTACGGTTGCATGGAGTACCACTATCTATTGTGTCTGACCGAGGTCCAAGATTTACCTCTAAGTTTTGGAGGAGTCTTAAACATGCTCTGAATACTGAACTGAACTTCAGTACGGCCTATCATCCTCAAACTGATGGCCAATCCGAGCGGACTATCAAAACACTTGAGGATATGTTGAGAGCATGATAAATGGAGTTTAAAGGAGGATGGGATCAAAATCTTTCTCTGGTTGAGTTCTCTTATAATAACAGTTTCCACTCGAGCATCCAAATGACACCATATGAAGCCCTGTGTGGGAAAAGGTGTAGAACACCGATATGTTGGGATGAGGTCAGTGAACGTAAGCTGCTTGGACCAGAAATGGTCAAAGAAATGGTGGAGAAGGTGAAAACCATTCAGCAGCATATCAAGGCAGCCCAGAGTCGACAGAAGAGTTATGAAGATAATCGTCGACGAGACCATGAATTTAAAGTTGGAGACATGGTGTTTCTATGCATGTCTCCATGGAAAAAGGTCATGAGGTTTGGAAAGAAAGGGAAGTTAAGTCCAAGGTACATCGGCCCCTTCGAGGTTCTTGATCGTGTTGGGGCTGTGACCTATTGACTAGAACTTCAACCTACTATGGCCAAAATACATGATGTCTTTCATGTATCCCTCTTAAGGAAGTATATACAGGACCCTTCACATGTACTCTTTTCTGAGGTGGTAAAATTGGAAGATGATCTTTCTTATGTGGAGCAACTAGTGAAGAGCTTAGATCATAGAGAAAAAGTTCTACGAAATAAGATAATGCCCCTCGTCAAGGTGTTGTGGAGAAACCACAATTTTGAAGAAGTAACTTGGGAGTCGGAGGATATGATAAAGCTGAGTTACCCAAATTTGTTTTACTATGGGAAAAGGAAAATTTCGAGGGTGAAATTTCTTAAGGGGGGAATATTGTAACGACCCAAAGTTTCATTAATGGAAAATACCTCTTGATTCAGTTAAATGTCTCTTTATAAAAAATGTTTTTATAAGATGTCAAATTCTTTGGTTTTATGATAAGAGTTGTGACCGTTACTTTTATATCCGTTGAAGAGTGATCACATGATTAGTATAAATATAAGGCTTTAACGAACCCAATTTTACTCAGACAAAGGAAGCGATGGCCTCATCCAGTAGAATTTCCCCATACAAAGCCCATTTGTCGGAGCTCGGAAAAGAGGTGGCATCCTTGTGCTTCGCCCTTGACCAATCCCAAGCTGAGCTTTATTATGTCAAGCTCGAACGTGACCGTCTACGGGAAAAGTGGAAGTTGATAGAGATTACCACTCGAGCGATGTTATCCGATCCACCCCAAGAGTCTGTCACCATCACACACCTTACCCTTAGGTCTTATGCGGCTATTTTTAGGGGTTATGTAACAAATAAGTAGTACTATGTTCATGTACATTATTTTGTTTGTATATAATAATGAATATAATTTCTAGTCATTTTTGATACATTGTAAATAGTTTTTAAAGTACAAATGGTGTTTTTAGTTATTATTTAATTAAGAATTCAATTTTATTAAATTAAGGGATTTTTGAATTAAATAATATTTTAATAAAATATTATTACTAATATTAAATTAAATTTTATTATTAAATATAAATGATCTTATAATTTTAGGAATGCAATTAAAATTTTTATTAAGGTTTGAAATCCATTTTTGTCAAAACCCGTGAATTTTCGATAAATATCAGTTTTTATTTTAAAAAAGAAAATTAACATATTTATAAATTTTGATAGATAAAATAAATTTCATTTCTGGAATCAGGACGTCAAAATTATCCAACGGTGAATTTTTCATAATTTTCCGAGACAATCAAATTTTTGGGTAAAAATTAAATACCGTTTAAATATATAATGTATTTTATGACATCATAATGACCCAATGGTGATGCAATAAAATACTATAATCTTTATGTTCGTCCAATATATGTTTTATAATTAAAATAATGTCTTTTTTGGTTTGTTTTACTTTTCAAATCATTAATAGACCCCTCAATACATATTCAACACTTTGCCATTTTAAATTAATTTCCATGGGAGTGTGACTCACCTCCACATAAGAAACCTTATTATTTTAAGAAGTTCGGACTTGGGCCTTATAAAATATTGTTTTCCTCTTCCCTTTTTCAAAAACCATGGGCAAAAACCATGGGATGGTTTGTGGTTTGGATTAATTTAATGTAAGGTGACCCAAACCTAAATAATAAAGAATTCCCTCACCTTTCCTATATAAACCCACCCAAGATCCCACTTCCTCCTCACTAAAGTCCCTTGGAGTTCATCCAAACTCTGCCCTACTCTCTCTATAATCCTCCCAAGGTTCCCCAAGCTCCCAAGAAGCATCTCACAAGCCTCTCTCTAGCATTTGGAAGCACACTTCCAAGTAAGGGTTTTTTCTTCCTTTCTGTTTGTTTTTCAATTTTATTTAAGTTGTATTACGCATTTAATTTCAATTATGAATGTTGGGGTATGGTTTCGCACCTCACCCATAATTACCTCTTATTTTTTGAATGATGGGAGACCCCTTTCTCTCTCATTAAATTCCTCCCATGTACACCCGTTACTATGCTGAAATTCCGAAAGGAACTTCTCTCTCTTCTTTTACATTCAAGAAATAATTTTGTATCATGATTATAAATTCCATTAAAATTGTTGGGAAATGTATATATATAACCTCCTTATTGTCCATTACATGTAAATATGATGAGGAACCCCTTTCTCTCTCATCAACCATTTTTTATGAATTCTTATGTCACGCTGTTACGCTGCCGAAATCGCACCGATTTTCTAAGCCAATGCCATTGTGTAGTGTATACCATGCCCATTTCTCCATCAAGGGTATCCAACTTTATGAACCTTTACTTATTTATTACAAAGTTTCATGTATGAATTCCACATTCCTTTATCATGGAGTAAATGATTATGTTTTATGAATCCATGTTTTATGATCCATTTGGCGCACTTATACATGAAATGAAATGTTTAAGAAGGGTGCGCCCTTATAGCGCTCTAATGCATTGGGTAAAGTATAGTATCATGATACGTCATGTGAAATGAGTGTTGACTCATGCTAATTCAAGTGAAAAGAGGGTTTACTAGTGCTTCATGTGCAATGATGGTTTACTCATGCTTTTTGTGCTATGAGCCTTGGCTCATGCTAATTCCATGTTAAGTGTTGTTGCCACATTTCCATGTTATGATTATCATGCTTTATCACGCCTTTATGTTCATGTTTATCTTATGCACTATTGACATGCCTATTTCCAAACATGTATTGTACTCCTCATGTTATTCCATGTGTACTCCCTTACTGTTCTTTATAGCTCACCCTTTTCTTATGCATGTCCTCAGGTTATCCCATGCAATGCTAAGTATGAGGGAATGTAGTGGTCATGTAAAGGAAGTTTTCAATAAATATGTTGTATTTCATGTTTTAAGTTTTTATGTAATGATCCTAAGTTCCAAAGACACTAAACCTCTTGATCATATTTGTTGTATCAAGTGAAGTTTTATGTAATAAAGCATGTTTATGTTGTAATAAAGAGCAGGGTTGTCATAGAATTAGCCTATGTTACACAGAAGACCGAGTTTTACCGCCATTTAATAGAGAACCTATTTTAAAACTAAATTTTGAAACTTTTAGAATTTTTTTAAATAATTTTTTTTATTTAAGAATATCTAAAATTTCTTAGTGTGATTTTATTTATTTTTCTAAGAAACTTTATTTTTTTATGAATAGTAAAAATTACAACAATTTAGTTAAAAATTAACTTTTCATATAAATAATGATTATTGTGATATTATATTTTGAATTAGTTTTCAAAGTCATGATAGATCAATTATTAATATATTAATACATATTAGGTCATTTTAAATCAATTTTATATTTAATTTAGATATAAACACATATTGAACATTTGAATATTTTTACTTTAAAAACCCACTTTCTCGCCACGTCTATGGGATTAGAGTTAATCTTAAATTTTTAACTTATAGGATTTGAATTTTTATAAATAGATATACATGGTTGTAATTAGTAATTTTATTTGGTCTAATACAGTAAAATTAATTTTTTACCAATAAAATTAGTTAAAGTGATTAAAATTAATTACAACGAGGAAGGTAATATTAAGCTTAATAAGGGACTAAATATTTATATTAAAGACCAAAATGACCTGTACACATGTGAAAAAGCTAGTGGATTGAAATAATTCGACCATATCCTCAATTTTTTTTGTATTATATGAGTAATTGGGATATTATTAAATGTAAGTTCCCTATATAAAAGGTTAATTAAGGAAAAAGATGAGAAGAGAAGTTTCCTTACCTTTAACATTTATAAAACATTGAGATATGACAAAAACATCATATTTTAGGTTATAGAAATCATGTTGAAATATAAATAGGTTTATTTTTTCATAATAATTTTTAAATAATTTTTATAAATTGTTTAGTTACTTAAAATGCTTATGAAACGCCAGCGTAGTGATTATTTATTGAATAATTAACAAAAATAAATGATACTATAAATATTAAAAGTGAAGTTAATTTATTGAATTATTGTCTCTATTAATCTTTTTATATGAATATATCATGTTAAAAATATTTAAATATAATATATTTTAATTCCAATATTATATTGGTCTTTTAAAATTAACATTAAATAAATAATTTCAAAATTGGAATTGTTGTTATTTTAAAATTAATGAAATTTTATTAAATGTTTTAAAATTAATAAAAACCCTATATTTGGAAAAGTGATTTTTAAGTTTCAGTAAATAATTTTTTTCTACTAATGGACCAATTTATCTTTTATAATTAACATATTTACCTATATATTATAGAAAATTGTTAACAAGGCCTGATATTAAGTAGTATTTAGCGCATCACATGCACTTGTCTTAAAATTAATTTCCAAAATAGATGTTTTTTTATAAATTATATATCATTATAATAATTTAGTTTATCTATATTTTCTAATAATTCTCACTCTAGTTTAGTCATTAAGGTTAAATTAAATAGATTATAAAACTATATGTTTTAATAAAAACCAAAATGATAAAATTTGGGAATCTTAGATGTTAAGGAACCATGTTATTAAAATTCAAGTATTTTTGTGTGTTGGAGGTTTCAATACACCATTATTCATATTTAATCCACTATTTTTAAAATTTTTAGGCACTTTATGTAAGTCATACATGACATTAATTAATACCTTTTGGTATTTACAAGAGTGACACTCCCCCACCAATATAAAAAGTCAAGCACTATCCCACTATGTTACAACTCTCAATCCACTTAGGTTCGACCAATAACAAACCAAATAGTCTCCCTATATCACTACCATACTCCTAGAAGACTCAAATTTGGAATAAAGTAATCAAAATAACTACTTTAGTGCAAACCAAAAGGAGTTACCCGGTTAAAAGGTAATGTCTCCTCTCAAGATATCAAGTTTCATTTCGATTCTACAAACCATCCAATCTATTTATTATAAGTTTATATAAGAAAACCATAATCATAAATA
Organism: Viscum album; assembly: GCA_963277665.1. Classification (NCBI taxonomy): domain Eukaryota; kingdom Viridiplantae; phylum Streptophyta; class Magnoliopsida; order Santalales; family Viscaceae; genus Viscum; species Viscum album. The sequence goes on from OY728160.1 coordinate 856,065,635, forward strand.
TAGTACGATGTTTTATATGTAATTTTTTTTACCTACACTTACAAACACCCCCATATAATGGGTAACAAACATTCTTTTTCTTTAAACGGAGAACTACTGCATCACGGAAAGAGGATTGTTCATTTTTCCCTCACCACCTATCATTGTGACCATTATGATGGAAAATATGTTTATATTTGATATATATTATATTTATAATTTGATTATTATTCTTTAATTTTTATTTATAACAAACCTTTGTGATTTCCATCTTTTTTAAATATGAGAATATCGTTTGAGGAAGTGTGGACGACCGCCCCCCACAAAGGGAAATGACTCATTCATGCCATACATGGAAGGTATAAAGGATGGTCTTAATAAAACTATGTAAAATATATAACATAGATATGATATTGAAATTATAATATACATATATATATATATATATGTATCATTTAGTTTTTATTCTTTTAATAGAACAAATAAATGAACGTAGTGTTCATGTGTACGTACGACCAACCTTATCCATGAAAGGTGCACTACATTTCCAATCTCCAAATATAATGGTATATTATAAATAAAAATATAATGATTATATTTGATAATTAATACATTTTTTTTGCATTTTTTACATGATTAAACCATGATCTAATTAATGATGACACCAAATAACGAGTTAAAACTTACTCGAGAAAAATAGGAAATTAACAATAGAAATAGGGAAATTAATGAGTGTTATTAACAAATGGGTAATGAGATAATATAAGAAGTTAATATATGGAATTATTAAAATGAATATGGTTATGGTATAAGTTAGTAACATATTTTAAACCACTATATAAGAGGATAGAGGCAACACAACAAAATTAAGGTTAGGTGATGTATTTTCATCTCACTTTTTACACCTGTGAGATAAATGTAAAATTCAATACTCACTTCTTTTATGTGGTATACCTACTGACCATTTTGATATATTATATATATATTTAACTTTATTTCATGATATTAAAATTTTCAATTGATTATTAATCTTTAATGGATATAATGATTCAAAATCTACTCAAGTCATTTGGGAATTTAGTCTCAATTTACATTCCATTGAGACTTATTTTTATTACATAATAATTCACTTTTATTTGGTGTATATACTATAATTTTCATGTTATATCATGAATAATATTATTCTAATTATATTATAAGCTTCATTTAATGTCATAAATTTTTTTATATTATGATCCAAATGTTTCAAAGTGCTATGGGACACTTTGTAATGATGAAATATTATTCTCCCCAAGAATGTTCTTAATGGATATCTTTATAATATAATTTCCTTTTTTGATTTTCAACTTAATCTTTAAAAAATAATTTTGGAAATTTATTTAAATATTCATATAATTTTTCAAGGATATGATTATTGGATAAACTGTATACCATTTTTCATATGGTGTTCACTTTGAAAGTATCAAATTCTAGTCATATAGCCTTGAGTGTGTTAGATTCATGGAATAAAACCTTGACATTATTATAATCTTGTCATGAATCATTGATTGTATTAGATTCTTGTGCTCAAGCCTTGATAATATTATATTTTTTTCATAAATCCTTGACAATATTATATTCTTGTCATGGAGCCCTTAAAGTACTCGATTATTGGCATGATGCCTTGAAAGTATTAGATTATAGGAATGAAGCCTTGAAATTGATAGATCCTAGGAACGAAACCTTAGAGGTATGTTATAGATATCCACAGTTATGAATTTCCATCATATATATTTTAGTTATTATTCTTCCACGACATTTTTTTTCTACATATCTATGGATACATTTCATTTCAGTTCATTTTGTAAATGGAATGTGCTTCAGTTCCTTACCTTCCCATATTGATTTTTCCTTATCTAGTTTTTTAATGGAATTTTTTTAGTTAATCACCATTGCATTTTAATTTATTCTCATTGATTTATTATTTCTTCCACTTTACTTACCCTTACTATAAATTTAATCTCACCCTTATTATGTCTCATTTCTCTAGGTTATGAAGAAGAAATCATTTAATAATATTTCAAGGATGAAGTTCATTTCATTTTACTATTTATCATGTTTCTAATTTCTATTTCCAAATTTATTATGGGTATTCTATATTTAATCTAGATATCCCTGACTACTAAACTAATTGGTCCTTTGGGATTTTATTCCTTATAATCATGCTAATGTAATAAAATAATGCACTGACTTGGGCTTATGGGGTCAGACCATTACAATTGGAATCAGAGGATGTTTAACAACAAAATTGGAAACTAAATTTAGAAAATATATATTAGAGAAAATAACACTATTATATAATTTTAGGTTTAGTATAGAAGAACATCTTAGAATTTTTATATGGTATCTATTATGCCAGTATTCTTAGAAACACATCCCTATTTAGATAGTACATGGGGGAGTGGTTCGTGCATAGTTGTAGTTATGAGTAACATCTCCAAAAAGGTGTTCCAAGCCTAAATCTGGGTAACCCGGTATGCAACAATGAGCCTTAATTCACACCTAGTTTGAGACTCTTGGGGGATATACACAGGATAGTTAACATTTTATTTACCTACTATTATGATGAATTTAAATGTTAGGATTATCCATAGAAATCATATTTATGATTATTAAGAAACTAAACTTAAATCTATCAAATTATGTTAATTATTTTTCTTGTTTTTAGATTACACATTATGATATTATCTAACCAAGTGTTTTTTTCATTTAGAAATGGTTCTTAGTAGAAGTAATGTGTACCTCACCGATGCACATGATATAAATAGTAAGAAGGATAAAATATTTCATGGTCTTAAGACAATATTTCGAAGGTAAATAGTCTCCCAAACATGATCACCATATGATAATGTAGTATCAATTGATAATGATAAGGGTAAAGAATTATCTAATTCCTATGTCTTTGAAGGAAATGAAAACAAGAAGAGGCTATATGAGCTGTATGGTCTGAGATTTTTCTTAAGGTATGTTATTTTTAATTTTTTTTCTCTCTTATTTTTAGATAGATAAGTGTTTCCTATTATTCATGTGAAGGTGTGGGGGAGTTCTGGGGGTTTGGAGCATGAAAAAGGAGGATAAGGAATTTTTTAGCATGTTTCACGGTTGGCGTACAATTAGTGAAAACTATGTTAGAATACCAAGAAACCTTGCGAAGGGGGTGATTTCAGATAGTATCGTCCGCATGGTTTGTGCACAGTTTGAAAAATTGTTCGGGTAAACTGTGTGGCACAAAAACATTGAGAATATTAAAAAATTTCCATTACATGATTTTAAGGTTCAATCAATATTTCCTCCTTTCTTCCTCCTTGGAACCCTAGTGACGTCCCAAAAACCTCAATAGCTCCCATGAATCAATGTTCCTCATCTCTAGGACGTTTGGAGTGTTGTTAGTTGTGGATCTAAGATCCAGGTAAGTCTAATCTTCCTCTTGATTCCCTTTTCCATATTAAGGCTTATGGTTTCTCACCTCTCCATCCAATTCCCTATAACCCTCATTTTCAAGTGAGTTTTAGGTTTAGGCTTTAAATGGTGGTTAAATCTAGATTTATTACATCGATTAAGAGTTAATTCATCAAAAAAATTTGTTCTAGGTTGTCTATAAGTATTATCGCACGGATTTCTTATATATTTGTGCATGGATTCTTGTTTTCTTCTTTTTACAAAGTTGTGTACTTGGTTCCATTGGACTGTTTGATAAAAAGTGGTGTCTAAGTTACCAATTTAAACACTCATGATCCCCATGGCATGCATAGAGGATGAATTGACCATTTTATGGCCACCCATGGGGTGCGTCAGAATTTAAAAACCTAGAGATGAGTAGCGTTATGTGAAGGGTTTCTAAGTAATAATGTGGAAACCATGAAGAACATGTTTAAGGGTTGGTTAAGTTGTAAATGTAATGATGTTAGGTGTTCCTAGGATGATAAGGGCGCATGGGGTTGTTTTGAGTGACATAAAAATGGGAAAATTGGGTCGAATGAGATTATGTTGATTGTCCAATTTTTGGTCAAAAATGACTAAGAGGATTAGTGAATATTAAATGGTGAGCTTGTAATTGGATAATGGAATGGAAAATGAATGAACATGTGCAACATGTTAATACATGGGATTATGAGGTATTCCTAAAGGGTAGAATATAATAATGTGGGTGTGCCTTGTGATATGATAATTGTACTTGTAGTGCATAAGTGGGTGAATTTTTATGAAATGATAAATATGGAAAGTGTGTTAATATATGGTAATTGATGAATATAGGATAAGGAATATGGTTTTTTGACTACACATAAGTGTTATGGAAAGATAATGGGAATTTTTCTAAATGGATATTAATTCTAAAGGGAAAATTAATTAAAGGGTTCTAACATAGTATTAATTACCATGTTATTTGTTATGTATTGTGATCTCCAATGGAATTGTTTATTCTTGGTTGTGTTATGGAAGGGTTGTATTGATTGTGCAAATAATAATGTTCACATGGATTGGTAGAGTGTGGTATTTACATGAGGCTCTAAGCCCATGGGTTGATTTAGATTGAGACTCTGAACTCCAATCCAACAATTCATAGGTTTGGGAAGGGGACGAAGGATCTATTCCCCTAATTGTTGCATTCCACCTAGATTGAGGCTTTGAGGTGAAGATAATCTGTTGATTTGATGTTTTTATCCCTAGTGAGATAAAGACTTGATTTTTCCACTATGCATAGTGATTTTTTTACTTAGACCCATGTGAAAAAAAGGCATATGCCTAACCTATGGAACATGTGATAAAATGAATTAAGTAAAGAAGGTGGTATAAGAAATGAAATTGGGTTAAATTATAGGAATTAATTAAGCGAACCTTGGATACCCAATGAAACCTAAAATGTCCCTTTTTTACTTACCATTTAATTTGTACTTGTATAACCTATCTATTAGACCAGATATTTTGTAGACATTGTTGGTGGTGGCCTACTACGTTTTGTACTCACACCATACTCATGAATCCTTTGGGTAGTTGAGCATATTTCTTGGTTGAATGTCCAGACAAGGGAAAAGGCCCTATACTAGGATGTTGATTTGGGCTTGGGATGTACGTGGGGAAGGATCCAGAATTATAGTTGGGACCCGTTTGAGGATTTATCTATTTGTATTATTTCTTTGTTTCATTAACATTCAGTACTAGTATGTCGTGACATTGTTAATATTGAATTATGGTTTGTACCATATTGGGAGATGTTTTGACTTGTATGTTTATTATTCGTGTCATTTTATTCTTCCATTTTTATTGTGTTCTATTATGGATTTCTATGGTAATGAGGGTATATTCTCCCCATGTGACTCATTAAACCCTCACTACTAGTCAGAAACCTTTGGAATACGGGGAGGCGCACTTGAGGTCATGTGATGACTTGGCTCAGGGAATCGATTTAGTGTCTCCTGGGTTAGGGACTTTACAAAGTGGTATGAGATCAGTTTTTCTCATTCTAACTATATAGGGATGGTAGATAGGAGGTTAGGATGTGTCAGGCCTTCGTAATGAGCTCGTTCTTGGGAGTAACTAACCCATGTATGAGAGAAACCCAAAGTCTTCCTAGGTGATAATTGTTATTATTGATGTGTGTTGTTATAGCTTAATGATATTTCACCTTTGAGTGATGAAAATGTTGTGTGATTTGACTGATTTATGATATTTTCACATTTTTGGAATGGAATCAGATTGTGAATTCATGCATCATTTTAGGCACCTAAGTAAATAGGTGGCATGCATCACTATTGGAACACACATTAGAAGGGTGTGTGTTCCATATATAGTAGAATTAATTTTAATTCCTTGATAAATCTGAATAAAATGATTCATAATAATGGTAATTCAAGTGGGTCAATTAAAATAATTAAAATGAATAGTTAAGGAATATCGTGTATAAATAATGTTTGTGACCGGGTTAATATTTTGGGTTGTGAAAAATTGTAAATGTTGATTTGGTGTCTAAAAGAAAAAGACTGAAAAATGAAGGTAAAAATGTTACTGAGTTTTTAATAATTAAAGGTGTAAATGAGTTAATATGATGATTGTAGCATGTTGTGAAATAGGAAATGTGCCTAAGAGGAAAAGACCATGTTTTAAAAGAATAATCAGTTTTAAGAGGTGTTGAAGAAAGGATTGTGATTAACTAAATTGGTTCAACCATGTTGACCAGGACCCGTGATAGGTATAGTAGAGGGTAGTTTTCTAAGTGCAATGATGAACATTCAGATAGAGTATGAATAATGGTTTTCTTAATGTTGATACCATGAGATATTTTCCTTTTGTGTTTTAATCCTATCGGTCATTCTTTGAAGTGTTGGGATAATGAGAAGTTTAAAATGAGTATTATTGAGTTCAAAAGTGGGTATTACTTGTGTTGTCAGTTAGAACCTTGTATGTGTGGTTTGGGGAAGTGAGAGTTCCCCAGTTTTAGACTTTGGACTTTGATTATGATGCCTTTTCGGTAGTGATATGGAATAGGTTCTGTGTTTAGGGAACCCTTTCTAGGGTTGTAGACTTTGGGTTGCGAGGTTTGTTTCGGTAATGCGAGTGTGGAAACTCTCATGGTTCATGACCGTACGGAGCGCATGTTGGACACTAATGATGGCCCCTAGGTCTTAGCGTCCTTGTGAGTAGAGACCTTACATGTTGTGTTTCGAATCACGGAGAGGAAGTTTTGATCATAGTGGAAATGAATGTGTACACCTTTGGTATAGAACCAAGATAAAATGGTTGTATTGTTTTCTAGGCATAGTGTGTATCAGAACTGGGGTGGGAGTTCCATTCCTAAGCATTGCTTTGTTTGTTTCATGATATTTATGGCATAGAGATAGGAACAATGGATTTTCTTGGTTTTTGACTTCAGTCTTGGTAATTGGTATCCTTGAACCTTCAAGGTGACCTATGAGAGAGCTCAGATAGGGTTTGTAGTGGTTTTGAGTGTTCATTACACATGTATATGTTTTGGAATTTTATAGTGGAATTCATAGTGTTGCATGGTGTTGTTTTTTCCTAGAGGGATAAGTGGGAATGTTGATGGATGGTTGTTCCACTCTAATTTTGGTTACACAATGATAGTCTTGTAAAATCAAGGGTGGCCTCGTCGGAGGTTAGCCCAGTGGTGAAGATACCTCAGAATATGAAACCAGGTAGATGCTCAAGAGATTGTGTCAATGCATACTAAGTACCACCAAGTTTTAGTAAATGGAATAGTTGTTCCTTATTATTTCATAAGGTCACCCTAGTGCTTGTGATAGGAGATAAGGTTTGTTTTGATGGTCTGTATCATATAGATTCATGAATTACCTATTTAGATGATAATTAATGGAGGTATTAATGTTGTTTTTCAGTGGAAGAGACAAGGGTGGATGAAGTACAGTTATATGATTTTTCATGATGGGGACACCCAAGATAAGGGTGGTCACTTGGATGAACTTGTTTTTATGAATGGTTTGGTTTTTGGGTAAGATGCAAAGGACACCCCATGGATAATGAGGCTAACTAGCCAAGATACATGGTTAGGTAATTAATAGGGTGATGGGATATACATAGGTATAGGTTTATTTGTGAGATACCATTATTTGATTGGTGTGGTAGACAGTTTTGCTTCAGTGGTTAGCTATCAGGGATGAATTGGAAGAACTGGAGTTGTGTGGTGGAATTAGTTCCACTTGAAATGTTTTTTCACATCTTCTTGGCAATTTGGTCATGGAGCGATGGTGAGGCTTCGTTGGAAATCACACCTGAACAGTGGTGGTTAAGTGTTAATGAGATATGTTTGGTAGGGGAGCCTTAGATCCTTGTTAGGTAATGGTGTACCATAGTTCAACATCATAAATGTATTAGTTGGTGGTGGTGTTATTCAATATATTCGTAGCGTACCACAACTAGTGACAGTCCTGCTCAATAACTGGCTATCATACTAGGTATGTTGAGAAGATCTGGATTTATTCCAAGATAATTGAAGGTGTTTGTTTAGATTAGGGATATAATAGAGTTTAGGATCATGGAAAATATATATTTAGAGCTTGATGATGGGATTTACACCCATGATGGCTTTGAGTGTTGTCCATGGGATGGACCGAATGTCGAAAATTTCAATGGGTTCTATTCACGGAAGCCGGGAACATGCATTGAATGACGTTCATTTTCATATTTTGGGAAAAATCTAGATATCCATATCTATGTTTTAGTGTTTATATTGTGGTCGAGTGTAAGACATGGTGGTTGGAATCCATCAAAGAGAGTAATGGTAACTACACTCATAAGGTGAGGATTTATAAGTTAGTCCTGGATGTGGAGCGGAGAACATTGAGTTGATGTAGTGGCACCAAGATTCTAATGAGGTAATTGTGAGGTTCATGTTAGGTTCATCTAAGAGGCAATGTGGGCATTGGACATGGTGCCTAATGAAATTTTTTTTGTATTAAATCTCTTGGTGGTTCCATGTGAAGATTTTGATTACTGTTCTGAATTCGTAGACAAATGTGGTTGGATATGAAAGATGGTTGTAGAAAGAGATGCTGGGTTCTATAACTCCAACGAGGATCAGGGTTAGACTTGGGTAAAATTTCTTGGGTGTTTTTAGAACATATTGATGTTTAGGTAGCCCTATCCACGTGATGTAGTGTCGTACTGAGGGTGAATCCCAATGATTATCTGGAGGGTAGTAATGTTGTGATGACAGAATTATACAAAAATTTAAGGAATGGACTTTGTGGGTACATTGGATGATATTGATAGGCTTCAAGTCAGTATGCACCTTAGGAAGGTGAGAAAGGGGTAGTGTACCTTTAGTGGAAGGTGGGTGTTCCGGGACAAGCAATTCAAGGGCATTCCTACATGATATGGTAAACATGATTGGGTGTGGTGAGAGTGAACCACCTCTAGGTTGATGTTAAGGTAGAGATTTCTATTTTGAAATGAAGTTGTACCTAAGTGAGGTCAAGTTGATCTTAGTCCTTGAATGGATAGTGTAGGAATTTCCTCTCGAATGGTTTCAATGGTTCAAATGGATTCCAATTCAGGTTAGTTCCCTATTGATGTTCTAAAATTGTGAGTTAGAACACATATGGTGATGTGGAAGTTGAGTTGAGATTCAGGTGATCCTTCCCTGATAGTGGTGAATCGATGTATGTTGGAAAATGTGGTTGAAATGACCATGTGTTCTCCTTTGGGAGATATTGTGTTTGGTCACCATTAGAGTTGTGGAAAACAGAGGAAAATTATTCGAGGTGTTTTGGGTCATGAGATGTGAGTAGGATCAGACTGGTGGGGTGACAGTTGATTCCTTGGAAATGAGATGATGTTGTTTACAGAGTTCCACTTTCTTGAATCATGCACTATTTCCAATGTTTTCCCTAATAGGTTCTAGTGGTGGGGAATGGTTTAAATCGATGCATCCTTTTTGATTTTTTGGTTTGTATTATGGTTGTGGTGAGGAATACTTGTAGGGAAAGTATGTCCCCTTGATCCATGTTTAGGCGTCATTGTGATGTGACATAAAAAAATTCGAAAATGGGAATGGATAGGTTGGCCTAGTGGAATTATATCTTGTTATGCAAACTTAGTGATTCTTGAAAAAATGGCTCGAGGATGAGATGTTATAAGGTGGGGATGTTGTACGGTCCAAAATTTTTTTAAGGTATTTTTTTGTTTAGATTTTTGTTTGGTCACATCTTTTTGGCTACAAATGTGTTTCCCCATGTTCATGTGAAGGCTCTGGAGAGTTTGGGGGTTTGGAGCAAGAAAAAGGAGGGAAAAATATTTTTTTGGGAATGATGCACTATTTTTTCATGGTTGGTGCAAACCGTTCTGGAATCCTAGGTAACTGTACAAAGGGGGTGATTTCAAAAAGTTGCTTCCACATGGTTTGTGCATGGATTGGAAAACTGTGCACCATATAAACATTGATAAATTTTTTAAATTTCCATTACGAGATTGTAAGGCTCACTGATGATTTCCTCTTTTCTTCCTCCTTGGAACCCTAGTAACATCCCAAAAACCTCAAGAGCTCCCATGGATCAATCTACCTCATCGCTACGTCATTTTGAGGGCCTATGGTTACAGATAGATGCTCCGAGTAAGTTTAACCTTCCTCTTTATTCCCTTCTCATGATTAGGGCTTGTGGTTTTACCCTCTCTATATAAATCCCTAAAACCCACCTTTTCCAGTGAGTTGTAGGTTGAGGCTTAAAAGGGTTGCTGAATCCGGATCTATGGATTCAATTACATGTGTGTTCATCAATGAATTATAGGTAGGTGGTCTACAAGTATTATCCCATAGATTAATTTTAGATTTGTGCATAGAAGATTGTGTTATTATTTTTTCCATAATTCTCTTCTTAATTCCATTGAATTGTTTGATGAAAAGGAGTGTCTAAGTGACCAATTAAAACCCTCATGTTTCCCTTGGGATGTGTAGAGGATGACATGACAATTTTAGGTCCACTAATGGGGTGCGCCGACATTTATGGACAAAGAGAGGGGCCAGGTTAAGTGAAGGGTTTCCGAAAAATAAATTGGAACACATGATGAACATATTTCTAAGGTTTATCTATGTTGTAAATTGAATGATGTTAGTTGTGTCTTGGGTGATAAGGGCACATGTGGTTGTTTAGAATGACAAGATAAATGGGAAAATTGGCTCGAATGGGATTATGTCAATTTTCCAATGAATTTTTTGTTTGAAATGCTGAATTGGATTAATGCATATTAAATAGTGAACTTGTAATTGGATAATGGAATGGAAAATGGATGAATACGTGGAACATGTTAATACATGGAATTATGGGGTATTCCTAAAGGGTTGAATATTATAATGTGGTTGTGCCTTGTGCGATTGAAATTTTACTAGTAGGGCATAAGTGGGTGAATGATTGTGAAATGATAAATGGGAAAAATGGGATATTATATGGTAATTGGTGAATATTGGATAAGGTATAGGGGTTTTTGAATACACATAAGGGGTTAAAGCACAATAATGGAAATTTGGATAAATGGGAATGAAAAGTAAAGGGAAAATGTATTGAGGTGTTGTGGAATAATATTAACTCCCATGTTATTTGTTATGTATTGTTATCTCTAATGGTATTGTTTATGCTTGGTTGTGTAATGGTATGGTTGTGGTTAATGGATAAATAATCATGTGAACATGGATTGGTAGAGTGGGGCATTGATATGAGGCTCTACTCCCACGATTCGAGTTATAATGAGGCTCTAAACTCCACCCCAGTAATGCATTCGTTAGGGAAGGGGACAAAGGCTATATTTCTCTAATCGTTGCATTCCACCTGGGATGAGGCTTCGAGGTAAGGGTAACATATTGATTTGATATGTCTATCCCTAGTGAGATAGGGACCTGAATTTTCTCTTATACATATGTATTGTTTTCCTTATAACAATGCGTAAACAATGTATATGCTTAACACATGGAACAAGTGATAAAATGGATTAAGTAAATAAGGTGGTGTAAGAACTGAAATTGGATTAAATTCTTGGAATGAATTAAGTGAACCGTGGATACCCAATAGAACCCGACATGTCCCATGTTTACTTACTATTAATTTTTTACTTAAATAGACTATATACTAGACAGAATATTTTGTAGACACCGTTGGTGGTGGACTTCTATGTTTTGTTCTCACACCCTACTCGGGCCACCGTTGGGTACCTGAGCAGGTTTATTTGTTGCAGGTTAGGACTAGGGAAAATCCCATACACTAGGATGTTTAGTTGGTCTCAGGATATACATGGAGAAGGATCCAGATTTTGAGTCAGGTACCCTTTGGGGATTTTTCCGTTTATCTTAGTTTTGGGTTTTATTCACTTGCAGTACTAGTATGTACTGACATTGTTAATGTGGAATTATGGTTTGTACCAAGTTGGGATATGTTTTAATTGTATGTTTATTAGTTTTTTCATATTACTCCTCTATTTATATTGTGTTATGTTGTGTCTTTCTCTGGTAAAGAGGGTATAATATCACTATATAACTCATTAGACCCTCACTGCTAGTCGACAACCTCTCCCATACATGGTGGTACACTTGTGGTCATTTGATGACTTGCCTCAAGGCACCAATTTAGTAACTCTCAGGTCAAGGATGTAACATGAGAACCATGAAAAAGGTAATGCATTAAATAATAAGAATGAAATAGTATTTTCCAACAAGTGATAATTTTGGAAACAAACACTCAGATACTTTTCTAAAGGGATTGTTAGTTAGCTATAAGTGTTGAGAAAAAGGACACTGAGTTCGTGATTACAAGGGTAAGAAAAAGGTTTCCAATGCACAATGCTTCAAATGCAAGGATATTGGACACTATGAAAATCAATGTCCCAATAATCAATGGAATATACCCAAATTATGCTATTGAATAATGATCATGTTTTTTTACTGCCGAAGATGAAGTGGAATGATTAATATTCATGTTCAAGAATTTGGTCGTTTGAATATTTTATCAACAATGTATTGGTTATAAGAATTTTAGAATATATTAGTATAGTACTGCAATACTTTTTCATTAAGGATGAGATTATATTCTAAATGGTACAACGAAAATTTAATTAGTAGAAAGTTAGAATTTTTGGAAGACAGATAATTGGGGGAAAGACAACACTTAATAAGTTCATGATGTGGAGATAATGATGAAGAAAAGATTGATTGGATATGTACGGACTACCTTAGAACTAATTAATGAATTTTTAACAAGTGGTCTACACAATACTGTTAGATTTATGGAATATATCATGTAACATGTGTCTTACATAAGGCATAAGGGAGAATGTTGGTTTCCAATAAGGATTTATAGTTATTACAGTTATTAATATATTTCAAGAAGAAACATGATGAAGTTTTTCACATGCTTGGAATGTGAAAATTTAGAGCTACTCATGCTGATTAAAGGATAATGATAAGTTCATTTTTGAAATTTAGTGACCATATTTCTAAATTTTTTGATCATAATCTTTTGGAATGGTTCAAACATTATCAAATGGTTTAAGATGAAAATATAATACAGTTTTAGATATTGATATATTAAATGACTATATCATAAATAATTTTCTATGATATGACGGATAAATAGTTCAAGCCACCAACAAAGGATAAGATTATTCTTATAGAAATGTAACAAGTAAGTATATTTACATATATTATTAGATAGTGAAACAATTACTCAAATCTAGGAAAAATGATCTTGGTATCAAAAATGTTATGCTAGTACCTTTGTTTATGATGAATCAAATGACCCTTAGATCATCATAGATTTTGGGATTTCTGATTGTTAACTTTCTCTTAACCATGTTCTCTACCACTCTTCATAATAACATTATTGATAGATTTTTCCTTTATATTCATATTTCCATTTCCCACCCATGTTATCATACCACGGAAACTAGTAAACCTGACCATTCTACTCTTCATTCCCCTTTATTAAGAATATGTGTTATTAATCCTATTTATGATATGTGTTTCTCAAAAATAGTTAATTCTCAAATATCAATCCATTGATTACTTAGATCTGGTTTAAATTGCGATAATGAAATTTAAATATGGTGTGGAGAATATAACACCGCATGAAATTAAAATATTTTAATTTTAGAATAAATATTATTTTTTCTCTCTTCATACGCAACACGATGTTCAACTTATGCTACACATAACATAGAATTAGCCTACATTACACATAAGACTGAGTTTTACCTCCATTAAATGAAAAAAAAATTAAAAAGTAAATTTTTACACTACAATGAATTTTATTTTAAAAAATACACATATTTTTTGAGTTAAAAATGTTAAAATTAGCTTAGGGTAAATTTTTCGTCTTTTTTTGAGAAACTCCATTTTTTGATGAATAATACAAATTACTATAATTTATTTAGAAAGAAAATTTTCATTTAAAAAATTATTAGGGTTAAATAATATTTTAAATTATTTTTAAAGTCACAATATATAAATTATTTATATATTAATCCATTTTAGGTCATCGGAAATTATTTTAATATTGAAATTATATATAAACAATTATTGAAATTTTGAACATTTTTACTCTAAAACCCCTCATTATTTCCAAATCTATGTGATAAGCGTTAATCTTAATTTTCCAAATTATCTGATTTGAATTTTGAAAAATAAAAATAAATGTATGTAATTAATATAATTTTTTTGGTCTAATAAGATAAATTTAATTTTGGACAAAAAATAATAATGAATGTGATTAAAATTAATTACGTTTATTATGGAACGAATACGTCTAATAAGAGACTAAATATTAATATTAAGGACCAAAATGACTTAGAATGTTTTCAAAAAATCCTTTATCTGCCAAAAATTTGACCATATACCAAATTATTTTGAATTTTATGGGTTATAGGGATATTAATAAAAGGAAGTTCCCAATATAAAATTTTATGTAAGGAAAAATACAAAAAAGAACATTCCTTACTTATAATATTTATAAAGCAATGATATATGTACAAAAAATCATATTTTAGGTTATACATATCCTTTTTAAAGATAAATAGTTTATTTTGATCATAATAATTTATCAATAATTATTATATATGGTTTATTTTCTTAAAATTCATATGAAACACTGATTTAGTGATTATTTAGTTAATAATCAACAAAAATAAATTATACTATAAATATTAAAAGTGAAGTTAATTGATTGAATTATAGTATTTATTTATATTTTTAGATGAATATATCACGTTATAAATCTTTAAATGTAATATATTTTAAGTCATTGTTAGATTTATATTTTAAAATTAACATTGAATAAATAATGTCAAAATTGACATTATTGTTATTTTAAAATAAAAGAAATTTTCTGAAATGATTTAAAATAAATAAAAATCCAATATTCAGAAAAGTTATTTTAAGTGTTAATTAATATAAAATATAGTCTATTAATGTACCAATTTATCATTTATAATTAACATATTGACCCCAATATTGTGAAAACATAGTTAAAATGGTTCGGGTTTAAATAGTCTTTTAGCACGTCACATGCGCTTGTCTTAAAAATAATTTCAAAAACATTATATATTTTTATATTTAAATTTGTTATAATATTAATAATTCATTGTAACTATATTTTATAATAAATCTCAATTTATTTTAGTCTTAATGGTTAAATTAATTATATTAGAAAACTAGATTCTTTAATAAAAACCAAAATGATAAAATTTGGGAATCATATATGTTTTAAAATGAACATATTTTTGGGTGGTGGACATTTTAATCAAAAATTATTTATATTTATATTATTATTTTCCCATTTTAAGTCACTTTAGGTAAGGATGACCTCCCATTAATGAATACCTTTTGGTATTTACAAGACTGACACTCCCCCGCCTCTATAAAAAGACATGCACTCTCCCACTTCTTTACACCTCTCAAAAAACTTAAGTTATAAAAATACCTTTCCAAATAGTCTCCCAAAATAACTCCCATCCTACTAGAAGCATACATTTGGGAATAAATATATCTAAATAATCCATTTGGTTCAAACCAAAAGGAGTTACCCGGTTAAGAGGTAACATGTCCTCTCATGATATCTAGTTTAATTTATATTTTAAACCCCCTACAATATCCTTATTCTATGTTTATATAAAAAAACCAGAATACTAAATATAATATTATATTTTAATGTAATTTTTTTTACATATAATTAAAAAAACCACCATATAATGTGTAATGAATATACTATTTCTGTGTACGGTGAACTAAAACCCCACGAAACAATTATTGTACATTTTCCCTTACCACCTATCATGGTGGACATTAAAATAAAAGATATGTTTATATATGTTATATATTATATTTATAATTTTATTATTCTACTTTTTTATTTAGAAAATATATTTATTCTTTCCATGTCGTGTAAATATGATAACTTTCTTTGAGCAAGTGTGGACTATCACCCGTCAAAGCGATCTGAATTGTTCAATCCATACATGAAACACATAAAGGATGGAATTAATAAACCTTTGTATCATATATAACATATATATGATACTGGAATTAAAATATATACATTTATCATTTATTTATCATTCTTTTAATACAATAGATAAATTAAAGTAGCATTCATGCGTATGTAGGGCCTACCGTCTAAATGAATGGTGCACTACATTTCAAATCTCCAAATATAATGGACTACTATTAATACATATATAATTATTATATTTGATAATTAATTCATTAGTAAATTATGAATATTATGAAATCATAATCTAATTAATGAAAACAATAAATCACAAGTTACAACTTACTTGAGCAAACTAGGAAATCAGCACCAGAAATAGTGCAATTAATGAAAGTCGTTAAGAAATGGGTATTGAGATATTATAAGAAGTTAATATATAGTATTATAAACATTATTATGGTTAATTTATAAGTTAGTAACATGTTTTAAACTACTATATTGGAGGATAAATACCACACAACAAAAATAAGGTTAAGGTAAAGGACTTCATCTCACTTTTTAGACCTGTAAGAAAAATGTCACATTCACCACTCACTTATTTTGTGTGGTATAAATAATACCCATTTGGATATATTATATCATTATTTACCTTTATTTCATAATATTAAACGTTTTAATTGATTAGTAATATTTTATAGATTTAATGAATCAAAATATACTCAAGTAGTAAAGGAATTTCATCTCAATTTGCATTCCATTGAGACTTATTAGTTGTTATGTGCAAATTAAATTTTATTTGGTGTATATAATACCTTTTTATTTTTATATCATGAATAATATTATTCTTATGATATTATAATTTAAATTTAATGTCATAAATTTTTATAGATTATGAATCAAATGTTTTAAGTGGTATGGGACACTTTGTAATGTTGAAAGATTATTCTACTGAAGAATGTTCATAATGTTTATCTTTTTAGTCTCACTTTATTTTGTGATTGATAACATTATATTGAAACAATCAATTTATTCTAATCATTTTTCATTGGATATTTACTTAAATATCCATTTCATTTTTCATGGATATGCTCATTGTCTAAATCGTATACCAATTTTCATATGTTGTTTAGTTTAAAAGTATCAGATTCTTGGAATGTAGCCTTGAAAGCATTAGATTCTTGGCATGAATCCTTGATAGTATTAGATTCTTTAAATGAAGCCTTAATAATATTATATTCTTAGTATAAAGCCTCGATAGTATTATATTCTTGACATGATGCATTGATTGTATTATATTCTTGGAATAAAGCCTTGAATTTATTAGATTATAGGCATGAAGCCTTGAAAGTTTTAGATTCATGGAATGGAGCCTTGAAATTAATAGACCCTTGGAATGAATCCTTGGAGGATTGTTATAGATATCCATAGTTCTGAATTTACTTCATAGATATTTACGTTATTATTCATCCATGAGACTACGTGTCAACATATATGTGGATACATTTCATTTCAGTTGGTTGATTAAATGGAATGTTCTTCAGTTTCTTACCTTTCCATCTTGATTTTCCTTATCCAGTTATCGAATGGAATGTGTTTTTAGTTAATCACCTTGAGATTTTAACTTATTCTCATTGATTAATTATTGATTCCTCATTACTTACCCATACTATGCATTTGAGGTCACCCTTATTATGTTACATTTTTCCTGGTTATGAAGAGTAAATATTTGAATAATCTTTCAGTGATGTAGTTATTTCATTTTATTAAGTATCATGTTTTTAATTTCTATTTCCCAATGTATTATGGGTGTAATGTGCATAATTTGGATTTCCAAGGCATCTAAAATGACCGGTCCTTCGAGATTTTATTCCCTATAATCATGAAAATGTAATAAAATAATGCACTAACTCAATGCTTCTGGGGTCGGGGAATTATAGATTAGGTGCATGGTTAAAATGAGTAAAACTCAAATTCTGATATTTTATTCCCTAAATGATTTATAAATTTAGATGGAATTATTTATAGGTGTTTAAATATAAACCATTTCTAGTCTATTTATCCATTAATCTAATTGAAATAACTCACCCAAAATAAGAAGTGTGTGTACGGTGAGAGATGTAAATATAGTGGTTAAGTATTTTTTTGTTATAGTCATAAGGATATGTAAAATTATTAGGATGGAAAATGTTTTGACTGGTATGGTCAAGGTCATGGTTGCTGATGATTTGGTATAGGTGTGATGAATCCTTGGTAGTTTTGTAGGAACTAGGACATGAATGTTTTCAATATATAAGGAAAATACTATCTCGGTTTTCTAACTAAACTGTATATTTGTTCAAAATTTATCTACACCATTTCTCAAATAAATAATGTTTAATTTTTTATTTATTTGTTTAAATGAAAAATGAAAGAATACATTATAAAAATATAATCTTACAAAATAAAAACAAACCATGTAATAACAACCCAAAAAATATAAAATATGTTTTTATAGAAAATACATGGGTTTCATTCTTGTTATCACTTGAATTAAAGTATACATTTTCATGTTTACATTGTGATTTGATTAAATTTAAGTGAGAATATTTTTGTCACATTATAGGAATTACATTAAATCGTTGGTATTATTCAATTAACTATGAATGGTTATTTGTTATCTCTATGTATATCAAGAACACCCTTTATAAACACATCTATAATCATAAATTTTCTAGACCACCAAAACCAGAGCTTTCCATGAAATAAGTGTAATATTTAGTTAAATTAAATTATTGTATCACCAATATTAAATCCACATGGAGAAACATGTTTTCAAATTCACATTTTTCCCTTTTATAGATCATTCCATTCTCATAATCATTACTTTATATCTATTCAAGATCATAAAACTATAAATATATTTTCTTTCCAGTATCTTACATATAAATGTTTGATTGGATTAATAACCGAATCTAATTATTGTTCAAGCTCAACTAGGTTTCAATAATTTTTTAAGAATATTTCTTATTTATTATCATTGACTTATCTATGATTTACATCAAATATTAGATAGATAGTTTAATTTTAGTTCTTTTTAAGAGTTGTTAAATGTTTGGACACTATATTTAAATCTATATATCTATTAAACTATCCATAAAAGAGTTATCAGTAATGTGTGTTATCAATCAAAAGTTGGTATTTGAGTTACTCTAAACCAATCAAAAAAATTATTTAGATTTTAAAAACCATTTTCATAGTATTCTTCATTATCACCTCAAATTTTGAGACTTTGAAACATGATCAACCCATACAATAATGTTTATATTTTTTAATGATTTTTGAATGTGTACTATGAGTTTTTTCCAAACAAATTGAAAATATCCACTTAAAGAATATAAATTTGGGGACTTTCATTATGATTCTCAATACCTACATTACAATGGTAGTGATCACCAGTATCTACATTCACTCCATCATCATTATTGATAGTTGGAAAAAATAATACACTTTGAAGTACCTTGGTCACTATTATAAAAAACGGATCTTTATTTTAGGTATGGTTTTTCTTTTATTGTTTTTTGAGGAAAGGAAGAGAATATAGAAATTCAAGGTGTATACGTCGTGTACTTTGGAGTACATGCCGTGTAACCAAGTGTCGCGGGTGACCGTTTACTGACCATGTAACGGCCGAGTACATGGCCATGAGGGGTGACCTGGAGACCACCTAAAGCGGAGGCCAGTTAAGGTAGATACCCGCTGTGTACTTTTAAAGAACATGTCGTGTACTTTTCTTTTTAGTTGTTATGTTAGACCAGGGTCATGTCTAATTAACAGAAACCTCTTCTTCTAGGTCTTTCCCATCCAGGAGAAATAGATACTGAAGAATCTACTCCGGGCCTTCGACTCGTCGTCTGTTCTCCGTATCAAAATCCACCAGTTGCATTGGAATTGAATCAGTGAGTTCTTCCTTCTTTTATAGCTTCATCTCTTGATTTCTCTTCTCTTATGAGATATCCTTAGTTGTAAATTTTTCACATTTTAGTAGATCTATCTTATTCTAGATCGATTCAAGGGTCATTGCCAGAGTATATTCATCATACAACGTCGAGGTAGGTGGTTTGTGATTTTATGTAGTTATTATTTTAATTTTATATGAAAAATTTCCTAATAACCTAGATGGGGGTATTGTGTTTTTAGGGATTTTAACCTTTTTGATGCCTTCTATGATTGTATTCTTGATTTAGGGCCCTTGTTCGTAAATAGGGTTATTATTCCATGCTATGGAGGTCTTTTCCAACATTTGATTTAATATTGACCGTGTGGTCTAGTTTTTCCTGTTAGGATACTTTCTTTCCATGCCTAGTGTGTTTAGGATTGAGTGTTTTGTCTGATTCTATGACATGTTTTGTGTCTATTTATCCAAGTATTACTTTTTGGTTTACTTTGGCTGCTGAACATTGTTTGTGCATGATTGCATTACACAGGGCTGTGGGAACCTGGGGTAGTGAGACCATAGGGGGAATTGATGTTGATGGCTTCCCTAGAGTGTCTATTATATTTTATAACATTGAGAGACCATAGGGGGGATTGATGTTGAGTGCTCTCTCAAAGTGTCTATATTTACCATTATGAGACCACATGTGGAATTTATGTTGAGTGATTCCTCAGAGTGTCTGTAAATTATCTTTAGAAGAATATAAGGGGAATTTATGGTGAGTGCTTCTTCAGAGCGTCTTTTTTTTCATGAAACCAGATGGGTTAGACCGCGTGGGCTATCGAGGAGTTTGTTATATACATTTACTTGTTGAACAAGAGGGTGTGGGTAGTGAGAACATACCTAGAGGGTTACTTGAGATTTTTCGTTAATCCATAGGGGATAGGATATGAGTACTTCCCATAGGGTTACTTGTTTTCATTAGATGCTTCCTTGATATATGAAAATGAATGAAATTGCACTATAATATTGTTTACCCTTGAGTACTTCCTTGTTTAATACTTCATTTTTCTTATTGTCTTCCATATATATTCATTGATTGTTAGTCATAGATATTTGGGTGGTTTCCTTCTGGGATTCATCTCAAACCCTTTTTGGGTCATGATTTTGGGCCCAAAAAATTTATATTGCTTACGATATAGATAAGGGGAAGAACCCTTCTACTTTTGGTACTTTATTGTGGTTGAGATGGAGAGCATGGGACCAAGATGAGGATTACGATGCTATTGGAGTTTATTTGTTTTCTTTGTTCTTTGGATTAGTACTTTAATCCATCATTGTGAATTTTTTGGCTTCTTTCCGAGACATATGTATCATGCATAATTTATATATGTTATCCAGTTGTTTAATACTTTCAATCCTCCGTTATTTACTCTTTTATGGTATTATTATAGATTCTGCTACTGTTATCTATTTCTTTCCACTGCATTAATCTACCAACAAGGGAATAGTTTCCACACTATCATACCTAAGGACCTCGCTGTTATTTGACAGCCTCTGGATTTGGGGAAATGCATCTGATTCCATGTGAGAAACTAGGAATGGGGCACCTATGGGTGACACCTAGAACCGGGATGTTACAAAGTGATATCAAAGGGATTTTTTTCTTCTTAACATAATGTTTGGAGCCTATAGCCAGGGATAGGAAGGAATATGTACTTGGTAACAAGCTGTTCCTGGGAGTATCTCACCCCTGTATAAGAAAAATATAATTTCCCTCGTATATTGAAATTTTTATGGTTTTTAAATTGTTACAGTTGATTTTATTTCACCTTTCGGTGATTCACCTGTTTTGTGCTTTTATTGTTGGTATTATTAAGGTTTTATTTATGTTGAAACCTGATGAGATGTAGGTATTACATCTCATGCATCATATAGGTACTTTCTAGATATCACATGTCATGCATTATTTACTTTCCATTTAGGGTGCATTATTGATTTCATGTTGTTGTGATAGATGCCTTGATAAGATACTGGCTTCTTGATATGGTATTGCTAATGTTTAAAGTTAACATGAATGAACGCCATAATTTGGTCCTTGAGGTGTTATGGGCCATCATGTATCAGAATATGGTGGATCATTTCACTTTGATTCTTGTTTATTACATGTAGAAGATTCCAAGATTTGATTCATAGGGATTATGGGCACTCACGAATCGTAATTTGGCCCTTTAATGTTCATTTTAGTTTTTTGGGGTTTCTAGAGTAGTTTATGAGGATTACTATCCGGAAAAACCCAGAATACATGTCATGTAATGATAAATACATGTCATGTATCCTTCTTTTCAGGAAGGAATTGTTTTTCTTAAGTAAACATTGTGTACTACATGTAAACACCATGTAGTTCCTAACCGTGTCACTGGCAGTGTGGGAAGAGACACGAGGTTGGGAAATCTTAGGTGGAAAATTCCATGTATCAGCTGTACACTCCATGTGTATAGACCAAGTGTTCAGTCGTGTGATCAATGACACATGTGGATCATGGGTAGTTAATACACGCCGTGTAGAGTCAGCCGTGTAAACGGTCATGTGACTAACAACACGGCCCAGTGAAGTTATTTTTAGCACATTCCATGTTCGGAACAAACACTCCATGTAGTCTTGTTTTAGGAGACCATTGTTTGTTAGTTTTGTAGAAGAACTCAGGCAGGGGAAGTGGATTCAAGTACACACCATGTGTTAAGACAACACGCAGTGTGTATTAGGTGTTGCACGACCAGGGTTGGCAGGGGTACACACGCATGTGAAGGCTTAAAGGAACAAATTGTGTTGGTAATAGACACTCCATATATCCATGTTTTAAAAAACTTGAATTCTTTATTTTTTCCCTGTTCTTTTCTTACACTTCTATGATTCAGTACTTGATAATCTTGAACTAAGGTGTGTTCTTGGCCCTGCAGAGTCATGCCATCGAAAATTACTCCAGTTGTATGCCAGTTACAGGGAAGTGTGCAGGCACTAGACATGTAAGATTAGGGATTACTAGCAGACCCTCTCGTCGTGCGTGTCTTGTAACCATCCATCATTCCATTTAGTGGGGCCAATGCACAGTTCCGAGAAGGCTGCATGAGGATTATGAAAACCTTCCATGGAGCACTGCATCTTGCGCCGTCTACGGTGGAGTTGATGTGAGTTTTTCAGCAGTAGCATCCTCCCACTTTCTCAAGGGATAGAGGACCTCAGGATGCTGAGTCATGGTTAGAGTCCATGATATCTATCTTTGAGCATTTGGAGACACCTCTAGAGATGAGGGTGAGTCTCTATATGTACATGCTATGGGATTCCTCCAAGATATGGTGGGATGTTATTTCACTGGAAGGATGCCATCAAGGAATGTCTTGGAATGCATTTCAGAGTAACATCTAATGATTACTTCTACCCAGAGATTTTGAGGGCCGATCAAGATCAAGGTTTCATGAGTCTGGAGTAGGGTACTCTTTCAGTTATAGAGTATTCTTCTCACTTCACAAAGCTACATCATTTTAAAACCATCCCTGGAGGTGATGAGTTATTACTGGTGATGAAGGTTGAGGTTGGTCTCAGTAATGACATATGATATTAGGTGAACATATTTAGGTTAATGACCATATTTTATATAGCCAACCAAGTGTTGATAACAGAGCACAAACTGAGGGTTTCTGGAGCTGTGGACCAGGGAGGTTTGACAACTAGAGTTTGTGCTTCTCCAGCTGATAGTAGGAAGCGCTGAAGAGATTCTACACGTGGAGATCTGAGTAGGCGAGATACTCCTTCAAGTATCCAGGTGTTATCATAACAGTGAGGGAAGGGTGGGCATACGAGGACACATATCCTGAGAGAACTAGTCAAGTGCCAATATTGAGGTAAGATGTGCCATCTTCAGCGGTTTTGTCAGTTTTTCTCGGCAGTATCTAGTGATCAGAGTTCTTATATGACCCCGTATTCAGGAGGATCACCACTGGTTTCTCATCAGTTTGAGAACTAGAGTTATTCAGGCCGTTCGGGCTGAGGTGGAGGTCGCAACCGTGCTATCCAGTCGACATTCCTTCACCGACAACAGGGTGGATTAGCTCAAGGTGGTCATGTAAGGTCATGGGGCTGTGGTACAGGGTATAATTTTTCAGTGGAGCATACCCAGCAAGATTAGGATCTCAGACCCAATACAGTTCGAGGTACGATCCTAGTTGCCTCCATTTTAGCTTCGGCACTTTTTGATACAGGGGATTCCTATAGTTTCATATCTGTTTCTATTGTGGAGATCCTTGGGCTATGTATCTTCACTTTTGTTGATGTCTTGATGCTGGAAACTCAATTGGGGATGAGAATGAATAGTGTACGTCAGTGCAAGGAGTTCCCTCTTGAGTATGGTGGGTGTCACTTCTCATGGTACATTTATTTCTACGAAATTAAGGCCTATAACTTCATTCTCGGGATGGAATGGTGAGTTTCCTTCTGGGAAGTTGTCGACTGTTATCATCGTAGGGTGAGTTTAACATCACCAAAGGGTAGTTTTTTTATACAAGGGAGAATGAGAAGTCTAGATGAGCAGAGTGGGACCCAAACATCATGGGTTCGGAGGAGTTATAACCCATATTACTTATCTATATCTGGATGACCAGGGGACATCAAAGTTGTAATTTCCTCTAGTGATGGATTGGTTTAGGGGTGTCTTCCTAGAGGACTTTTCGGGTTTGCCTCCAGAGTTAGAGGCATACTTTTCTATTGAGATCATTCCAGGAGCAACAATAATTTCCATTACTCCTTATAGGATGCCTAAGGGCTTAATAAGTAGTTGGAGGAATTTCCA
This sequence comes from Viscum album, assembly GCA_963277665.1. Taxonomy (NCBI): domain Eukaryota; kingdom Viridiplantae; phylum Streptophyta; class Magnoliopsida; order Santalales; family Viscaceae; genus Viscum; species Viscum album. The sequence continues at coordinate 856,090,350 of OY728160.1, forward strand.
GAAAAGGGTTTCATCTGACCCAATACTTCTCCTTAAGGTTTTTCTATCCTTTTTGTGAAGAAGGAAGATAGTGCCCTTAGACTTTGTGCGGATTATCAAAAGTTGAACCATTTGACGGTCAATAACCGATATCCCTTATAAGGATTGATGATCTATTTGATCAGCTTCGAGGAGCCTGGGTGTTCTTAATGATTGACTTGAGATCCTATTACCATCATCTATGTGTTATACCATCTGATATAGATCTTACAACATTTTGGAGTAGGTTTGGTCTATACGTGTATGTGGTTTTGATGTTCGGTCCCACGAAAGTGCCTGTATTTTTCATGGCACTGATGAAGCAAGTGTTCTATCCATACTTGGATTCTTTTGTGGTGGTATTTGTGGATGATATCTTGGTGTATTATCACACTCGACATGACCATTCCACACATCTTGAGATCGTTCTAAGTACACTGAGAGAGCATCCGTTATATGCTAAGCTCTCAAAATTCTACTTTTGGATGGACCAGATTCACTTCTTAGGTCATGTTATCTAAGAGAAAAGAGAGTCAGTAGACCTAGTGAAAGTGAGATCTGTAGTTTCTGGGAGCAGCTGAAGAAAATATTTGAGGTATGGTGATTTCTAGGACTGAATGGATACTACAAACATTTCATACATGAATTTTCAAACTTAGCAGCAACACTTATGGGCCTGACTAAGAAGGGTGTGAAGTATTTGTGGTCAGATTCTTGTGAGTCAGCCTTCTAGGAGTTTAAATGGAGGTTTACTTCAGCACTGATAATAATATTTCCATATCCAGGCAAGAGTTGTACAATTTACTAGGATGCATCAGGTATCGGGTTGGGATCAGTTCTTATGCAGTGGGAAGGTGTCATTTTGTATGGGTCTTGGCAGTTAAGGCCACATGAGAGGATTTATCTCATGCACGGTCTTGACTTGGCTGCAGTTGTTCATTCTCTCTGCTGTTGGAGACATTATCTTCTTGGAGAGCATTTTGTGGTCTTCACCAATCACCAATGTCTCAAGTATATCTTCACTCAGTACAATCTGAATTTTAGACAATGAAGGTGGGTTGAGTACCTCCAGTCTGTTGACTTTGAGCTTGCCTACATGGCTGGGAAAGGCAACACAGCAGCTGATGCCTTGAGTAGGAGGACTCAGATACAAGCATTTCAAGAGGTCAATAGTGAGTGGAATCTTATGAATCTATTCTAGAAGATGCATTTGGAGGTGCATGACAGACAGGGGGAGACATTTCGTTCTTTTGTAGATGTTACCTGTAATCTTCTTGACCAAGTGGGACTGAGGCAACTATCTGATTATGAAGGCCTAGTCCAATGGGAGAATGTGTTAGGAGAGGACCCTATTACTAGATAGACCGTAGGTGAGGATGATATCTTGTGTTTTCATGGGTGCATGTAGGTGCCATCAGACATACCCAAGAAGCTTATACGGGACATTAATTCTTTAGTTTGGGAAATTCATATTGGTGTCACCAAGATGTATCGAGATCTCCACCATCAGTATTGGTGGAAAGGTATTAAGAGAGGTGTTGTTGGGTTTTTCATGAGGTGTCCCACCTTTTAGCTAGTGAAGGCAGAGTATTAGCGACTAACAGGGATTTTTCAGCAATTATATATTCCAGAGTGGAAGTGGAATGATGTTGCGATAGACTTCGTGAGAGGCTTAACGAGGTTGCCTTGAGGTAATGATGCAGTATGGGTTGTCATTGACAAACTTATGAAGGTTTATCACTTTTTTCTGATCAAGGAGACCTTCAGTGTAGATGAGTTGGGAAGGTTATAAATCTGGTAGATTGTACGTCTAACTGGGGTTCCACACTCCATTTTTTAAGATAGGGACACCCATTTTACTTCTCGGGTCTGGTAGGGACTGCTGAGGGATTTGGGTACCCAGGTACTTCTGAGTGCAGCTAACCACCTTTTGTAAGATGGCTAGTCTGGGCATATGATTCAGGTGACGGAGGACATGCTTCAAGCATGCTTCCTAGATTTTGGAGGTTTTTAGGAGAAGCACAAACCTCTTCTAGATTTTTCCTACAATAATAGTTTTCAAGAAACTATTTAGATGGCACCTTATGATGCTTTGTATAGTAAGTCATACTGATACCAACTATGATGACTGGAGGTTGAAGTGGAAACTATACTGGGACCTCGTCTTGTCCACGAGACCACAAAGTAGGTGGTGTTGATTCAGAAGAGGATGGATATTGCACAGTCATGATAGAAGTCTTATGCTGATCGATGGAGATGACCTCTGGTGTTTGAGGTCAGAGATCAGGTTTTTCTTTGTGTCACACCTTGGTTGGAACACATGAGGATTATGAGATAGAGAAATATTTCACTGAGATACGTTGGGCCATTTTATTTTTTGGATATATTTGTGTTGGTTGCCTATTGGTTTTGGTTACCTCAGAGGTATCGGGATATGCACAAATTATTCCATGTTTGTCAGCTACGACGATAATTCTCAGACCCGTATAATGCCTTTCAACCTAGGGAGGTTGAGCTAGAGGTGGATTCATCGTTCGAGAAGTATATTATCCAGATTGTTGATCGTAGTGTGAAGGTTCTCCATGGCCGGTCTATTCTTCTGGTTTGAGTGCTATAGAAGCACATGCGAGTACAGGACAAGACTTGGGAGAGGGAGACCGATGTACGATCGAAGTGGCCAGAGATTTTCGATGATTCTTCTTTTATGCCTCCTTTCTAGGAAAATTTGATGACGAATTTATTTTAGGGGGGAAGTTTGTAAAAACCCGGATCTTCTTTTCCGGTATGGGTTTTCTTTTATAGTGTTTTTTAGGAAAAGAGGAGAATCTAGAAATTTAAGGAGTACATGCCGTGTACTTTGGAGTACATGCCGTGTACCTGGTTTCCACGGGTGACCATGTACTGATCATGTAACGGCCGAGTACATGGCCGTGTGGGGTGACCTGGAGACCGCCTAATGTGGAGGCCGATTATGGCAGGTACACACCGTGTACTTTAGAAGAACACACAATGTACTTTTCTTTTTAATTTTTATGTTGTACTGGGGTCGCGTCTAATAAATAGAAACCTCTTATTCTATGTTTGTCACGTTTAGGAGCGACAGATATTGAAAAATCTTGTTTAGGCCTCTGACTCGTGATCTATTCTTCGAATTGAACTCAGTTGTGATGGAATCAAATCGGTGAGTTTTTCCTTCTTCTATAGCTTCATCTCTTGATTTCTCCTCTCTTGTGAGATATCCTTGGTTGAACATTTTGACGTTTTTATATATATCATGTTCTACATCGATTCAAGGGTCGATGCCAGATTATATCAATCATACAATGTTGAGGTAGGTGGTTAGCACCTTTCCATAGGTAGTATTTTAATCTTATGTGCAAAAGTTCCCAATACCCTAGATCGTGGAATTTCATGTTTAGGGATTTTAACCATGTTGAAAACTGTTATGATTGATTTCTTGAGTTAGGAGACTTTTCCGTAAATAGGGTTATTTTTTCATGATATGCAGGTGTTTTCCCACGTTTGATTCAATATTGAATGTGGGGTCTAGTTTTTTCTTTTAGGCTACTTTATCTATATATATAGTGTTGTTAGGATTGATTATTTTATCTGATGCTGTGAGATTCTTTGTAGTTGTCTAGAAAAGTAGTACTTTTAGGTTTACTATGGCTACTAAACATCATTTGAGCATGACTTTTTTACACAGGTCTGTGGGTACCTAGTGTAGTGAGACCATAAGGGAATTGATATTGAGGGCTTCCCCAGAGTTTCAATTATATTTTATCACGCAGTGAGACCACCAGGAGGATTGATTTTGAGTACTCCCTTAGAGTGTCTATTGTTAACATTATGAGACCACATGGGGAATTGAAATTTAGTGCTTCCTCAGAGTGTATATAGCTTATTTCTAAAAGACTATAGGGGGAATTAATGGTGAGTGCTTCCTCAGAGAGTCTATTTTGGAATGATACCAAAGGGGTTAGACTGTGTGAGCTACCCAGGATGTTGTTATATCCTTGTACTGGTTGAACCATAGGGTTTAGAATATGAGAACTTACCCAGAGGGTTACAGGAAATTTTTGGATGAACAAGAGGGGATATGATGTGAGTAATTCTTAGACGGTTACTTGTTTTTATTAGCTACTTCCTTGATATACGAAAATGAATTCAATTGCATTGTACGATTGTTTACCTTTGAGTACTTCCTTTTTTATTGCTTCATTTTTCTTATTGCCTGCCATATATATTCACTGACTATTAGGAATAGATCTTTGGGTGGTTTCCAACTGGGATTTGTCTCACACCCTTTTTGGGTCATGCTTTTGGGCCTAAAATATTATATTTCTGTAGGTATAGATAAGGGAAAGCACCCCTCTACTCCAGGAACTTGATTGTTGTTGAGATGGAGAGCATGGTACCAAGCTGAGGATTATGATGCTACTGGAGTTTATTTGTTTTCTTTGTTCTTCGGATTAGTACTTTAATCCATCATTGTAACTTATTTGGACTCTTTCCTAGACATACATATCATGCATCATTTATATATGTTATCAAGTTCTATATTACTTTCAATCTTCCACTATTTAATATTGTATGGAATTATTAATACTTCTGATATTGTTATCTATTTATTTACACTGCATTACTCTACCAATGAGGGAATAGTTTCCCCACTATCATACCTAAGGCCCTCACTGCTATTCGGAATCCTCCAGCGTTTGGGGAAATGCGCTTGAGGCCATGTGACCAACTGGGCACGGGGCACCTCTGGGCGGCACCTAGAACTGGGACGTTACAATAGTTATATATGTTTTATGATTATATTTTATATGTGATTAATGAAATAAATCTAGGAATTAATTTAATTCATATTTTGGAATGAACTAAACAACAGTCTCGTCTCCAAATATCTTGAACAATGCACAGTCATCCCTAATTCAACTTTTACTTATACTAAAAATTATCACACTTTCCATGATGTGAAATAAGGATCGAGTTTCCATATGGACAATTAATTTAAAAAATAAATAAAACGTAAATGATCTCGTAAGTTAGTTTAGAAATATTTTTCATTATTGGAACCATCATTAATTTCCACATCTATTGAATTATCCTTGTATGGGTAGCTCTATCCTTGATAAGGGATCAACGCCAACTTTTTTGTAATTGTTATGACCTTGAGAAAGTTTTTAAACTATTAAAAAACAAAATCCACAAAATAAACATTGAATTTTCATATTTATTACTTATTAGATACTGTATAATTCTATAATTTTTATAGACTACAATATCAGGGAGAATAAGATATTATCTAATATTTTTAAAATAAAACAACACTACTGATTACTCTTTGTTTTTTGTAGTGTTATTGAGTAGTGCATTTAATTATGTTTGAATTGAATACTATATAGGTTAAAAAATAATATAAAATCTATGCACAAGGTTTTATTCCACTATAGGACTAGTTTAGTTTCAAAATAACTGTAATAAGGTTTATCAATTTGAGGAAATCATAATTGTAGAATCTACCAAATATTTATTAAACTTATGAAATAATTCCCTATATATACAATCGAAGGATAATGAATATTTCTTTAATTGTATGTGTGTGAGTGATTAATCTATATGTGATAAATCCTTCATTGATATTTAATTGAAACCCATGTATCCTCGAAATCTATAAATTAACTAGTTACTCCCTTCTCACCATAATCATTTTTTCTATTTAATTCAATTCCATTTTAATATAAATATATATATATTAAAAACTTCATCTTTCAGCATGAAATAAATATTTTTCCAATTTAGGACTATGGAAATCCAGTTAAATCATTTAAGAACCATTTTAAAATTTCGTAATCATATTTAATATAATATTCCTTTAACAAGGCAATTATCGATTAAAATCATAAGAAATTACCCTAAAATACCATAAATAATATGTTTCATTGACCTTTTAAATTATATGAGTGAATTAAGCATTACAAAATATATCATTCAGTCTGAAAATTTCCATATGGACATGTGAATATTGTTTCATGATAGTATATATAATTTATTGGAATATTATTAGACCATGAATATTTAATTTTGAAAAAATAGTATTTATGTCTCAGAAGTTGTTCTAACATTTAATCTAGAAAGAGTATTGAGAAGTTGTCCTTACCCATTACATTATTTAGTCACTTAAAATCAATACCAACTATCAATATCATCATTATACATGTCATAATGAATTTATTATTATCATTCTCAATCACTGTCACACCTCAATTATTTTAATTCTTTTTAAAAGGGATGATTCAATAAATATAACTGATTATGAAAGTAAAACCCCCATCAATAATATTTATCACCTCCTTCATGAAAACTTCCTTCCTTGGTGTAGTCAATATTATTTGTGGTATTTGACTTGTATTTATCCCCTCCCATAACAAAACATTATTTCATCTTAAGATGGGGTTGTTGTAAAACCCCAAGATCATAAAATAATAACATCTTTTATAGTATACTATTACTACATAACCTTTTAATTAGATTTTTTGAATAGTGATATATAAATAATTAAAATTATGGTTATTTATTTATTATAAAAAATTTAAATCATTTAAAATGAAAAGAAATGTTTTTTAAAAAACATTATTATTCCAAAAAATAATTTAGTCTTTCTCTATGAACATAATTTAAAATACAATTTTACAAATTATATAGAATTTATTTGAAAAAATTATATTCTTATTTAAATCATAAAATAAAATTTATCCTAGATTTAATATTTATATTTTTTTTGAAAATTTTTATTATTTAATGTATATTTAAAAATACTAAATATTAATTAAAATTTGAATTTTTTTAATTATTTATCAAGATAAATTATGTTTTAAATTGAATTTCAAGTAAAATTATTTCAACGATATATCAAATAATCTAATTAGGTGATTTTTATTATTTTCATATCTAATTTTAATATAAAAACATTGTAAACTTATGACCATTTTCCCTATGAAAACCCACTATCACGTCACTTCAACGAGACTAATTTTAAATAATATTTTTCAAATTATATATATGGAATTTTTTAAAAGTGGAATAAATGTTAGGTTTATGAAAAATTTATAATATCTAATAAGTTAATTTTTAATTTTTACCATAATTTATATCAAAAAACATAAAACTTTCTTACAATTGTTAAGGTAAAATTTAGTTTACTAGGGGGTCAATCTAAAAGGATAAGGGTCAAAATGACATAAAATTTTTCTAAAATCTATTTTATAGACATATTTAAACCATATAATGTATAAATATCTGTTATTCTCTATTATTAACCATTTTAAATTTAAAAAATGTCAGTACAACTTTTTCTTTTCAAAATTACAAGTGTGCCACTCACATGACTTATAAAAGGAAACACCATCTCTACTTCTCTTCAAACCTACAATCCCTTTTGGTTTGGAAAATAACTGAACAAATAAATTCTAAAATTATATAATATTTTACTAGAATCATTTTTTTTCATAAATAAGAAATTAAAATGATTTTTTTTCTAATCTAATGAGGTTACATGAGGATGATGTGACATTTTTCATCCAGAATTTTTAAATTATTTATTCCTACACCTCCTGATATTCTTATTAAACCATGATGATATAATAAACATAGTGCGCTACATATATTTTGAATTATTTTTTATATTTAAGGACATAAAACCATCTCCACTTCCATCAAATGGGTTATAACATAATTAATCGTATATATGGAGGACTACAGCCTCATGAACCAATGTGATTCGTTTTTCCATTACCACCTCTAAGAGTTGGGTATGAAGATGTATCTAATATATATATATATATGTATATGATATTTATAAAATAATTATATATTTTTAGTCATTATATCTTATATAATTTTTTTTTACTTTCCATTCCATAGGGGATATGATAATGTCAGTCGTGTCTACAGAGGAGTACCTCCATGCAAAGCTATGTGATTCATTTTTCACTGATAATTTACATGGAAGGTAATAAGGATATATTTAATGAATATATGTGATATAAATGAAAAAAATTATTATATTAATTATATATTTATCACTATAAAAATAAAATATATGATTTTATTTTTAACCTTTTCACTCATTGAAACATGATAACATCGTTCATGTATGTGTGGACTACTGCCTTCAAGAAGCAATATGGCTATATTTTCATAACTAAAACATGTGGATGATATATATAATTATATATATTAAAACAATATTGTATTTATGATATTATTATCATTATGGATGAATAAAATACTACTTACCACCTTTCCATAATGATAATTGAAAAATGAAAATGTTACTCATGCGCATGTATGACCTACCTTCGCCATGATCATAACGTACTTAATTTCTCAAAGAAATATTTTATTATTTTTATTAAAAGTATAATTGATTTATAAATATTAAAAATATTTCATTATTATTTTTATTGAGATTATGGAACCTTATAATATGAAAATGAACTGTAACATTCATGAAAATATATTAATGAGAAATAGAGGAAATTAACACCCAAAATAATGAAAATAATGAATTAATATTAATGAATGGGAGAGAATATGTTAGAAGGGGATTTTATATGATATTATAAATATGAATATGGTTCTTTAATAAAAGAAAAAAATTCTTGAAACCATTATTTAGGAAGTTAAATCATGTTCATCCAAAAAGAAGCGGGAAGTAAGGGATTTCATATCAATTTAATTTCATTGAGCCATATTGTAATGTTATGAACATAATTAATTTTATATTGTTTATATATATCCAAATTAGAATGTAATATCATTATTAATTAATAATTATTGGAACTTTAATTTTAAATTTTAATTACATCAAAAATGGGGGTTGAATAAATATTACCATGTGTCAAGGGACTTCATCCTATTTTATCTTCATTGGAGATTATTGTAATGTTATGTACCTAATTTCTTTTATATGGTTTATATAATACCCTTTTGACATGTAATATAATTATTAATTAATAATTCATGTAATTTTAAGTATTAATTTTATTTATTTCATCCAAGGATATTTTAATTAAGAGTTACTAAGTGGTAAAGAATTTCATAACTCAATTTTATTTCATTTGGTTATATTACTTATTAATCATCTTTGATATTATAAGATTATTTGTTAAATGATTTTTTATTATATTATTTTGTATATAAATTTTTTATGGGTATTTATATTTAATTCAAACAAATGACTCATTTATTAATCCTCACTTCATCGTTATGATCATTTTAAGGGATTATTAAATGAACTCATTCTAATCAATATTGTTTATTAATAAATTTTAGTATAAGAAAATTATTTTAATATATCCTAATAAAACCATTTAACATTATTATAGTATATTCATTCATGATATTTTAATTTAATTTTACTATTTTCCACTCTTTGGTACTTAATATGACTGAGATAGTTTTTTATGATGATATGACTTCATTTTTATCTTTGGTTGGAAATTAGTTTTCTTACAAAAACATGTTTTCTAAAAAGGTTTTAAAAATTGTTTTTAACCATTTAAAATTATTTATTAAGATTTTTTTTACCTATTTTTACATATTAATTTTTTTAAAAAAATCTTCATGTTGTTTTGAAAATAAGGCTTGTTTGGATTTTATCGAAAATGTGAATGGAATATTTTTTTTTAACATACTCAAATTGATCAGAATTTCTAGCCATCATGACCAATAAATTTTTTTTAAATATTATTTTATATTTTTAAAATTTTATTTTAAATCAAAATTATTTTTAAAATGTTTTCCAACAATTAGTTTTAAAATGTGATTTTCAAAATAAAAAGGATATTTTCCTCAAGAACATTTATAAATACATTTGTATCATATTCCTATTAATAAATGGCGATTTTTTATAATTATTAAACTCCACTAGAGATATATCATTTTAATTCCATAATTATTCTTTCTATATATGTTTTATGATCATTTTGACCAAGTAAAGTATTCACACTCACTTCCTTGAATCATTTTTTTACTAATTAACATTCCATTGAATTCTTCACATTCTTTTGAACATTAAATTACCCATAAATATTGTTATTACTTATCTTGGATATGTTTATAACTTAAAAGATATATCATTTCTATATATGGTGTTATAGAATGAATGTTTTTTTTATATAGGGAAATATTTATAAATAATTATTCTTTACTCAATACAGATATTTAAAGATAATGTTCATTTTTCATCAATTAAACCGATTATTAAAAATGTGAGGAATGATTTGGACATGAAGTGATGGGTGGTGATCAAAATTACATTTCCCCAGGATGCATCAGTAGTCTCATGAGGTAAAAGGTATTCTTTCATTAATTTATTTTTACCTATAGTTTTAAAATTTATTCTAAAAGTTTCTAATGGTAGAGGTATCATAGAGGCTAAGATAATGATGTCCAATAATAAAGACTTTCCTTCATTATGAATTTAATTTTTATTTTCCATGATATTTTCACAATGATATTATCTATGGATTTATTTCATTTTTATTTTCTGATTTAATGGAATGTGTTTTCAATTTTTTACCTTTTCATATTGAATATGGCTTATCTTATCATGATAGTGATGTTGTTTAAATGGATTGTGTGTTTAGTTATTTTTCACTCCATGTGGTTTATATTTTATTGATTTGTGAAGGCTTTCATTGTACTTAACCATTATTGATAATTAGATACCACCTTTATTTTTTTACATTCCTAGTAATCCATGTAGTTTATTATGATTGTTATTTAGGGATATTCTAGAAGCTATAATGTTTTTATTGAAAATAAATTACAATGTCATTTGTGTTCTCTAATGCAATTCAAGGCTCATGAATGTATGTAGTTTATAAAGAATAATAAACTATCACTTACTTTAGAATGCTATTCCTTAAAAATTATTCCAATGTGAAAAAGAAGACACATGATCTGTTCAATTGAGGCTAGGGTCACTACAGTTGGTATCCAATGAATATTAGTAGTAAAATTAGGAACTATGTTTAGGAAAAAATAGATTTGGGATCATTACCCTATTATATATGTTAAGAATTAGTATAGATGAACATCCCAATGTTTTTTAAGGAAGATATTATGTGGTTTTCTTGGAAATACATCACTTTATGGGTAATAAAATTTGATATGTGTAAAGAACTGAACATTTATGAATAAAATTATTTTCCTTTTAAATGGATTATGGATATAGAAAACACATGTACTCATTTTATTTTATCTAATTGAAGTTAAAGGATTGTTATGTATCCTTTTCATTGATAATATAGTTGTTGAACAGTGATCACATGACTAGTATAAATATATGGTTTTAACAAATTCTTTTTTGACACAGAAAAAGGAAGCGATGGCCTCAACAAGTAGGATCGTACCCTATAAAGCCCTTTTATCGGAGATTTTGATGGAGATAGGATTTTTGGGATATTCCCTAGACCAATCCCAAGATGACATAAAACAACTTAACCATGAACGAAATTGTTTATGGGATAAGTTCAAGCTCATCAAGATCACTGCCCAAACCATGTTTACCAAACAACCCCATGAAAGCCCCACCCTGTTGAACCTTACTCTTAGGGATTATTTTGGTGTAATAAAGGGATATGTTACAAGACCCTAGAATTATGGATATGTAAATTAATTTTGTATATAATAATGAATATATTTTCCTATTATTGTTACTTTGTAAATTATTTTTAAATCACAAATATTAATTTCTCTTAATATTCAAATTTAGTTAAGAAATTTATTTTGATGAATTAATGTATTTTGGAAATAAAAAATATTTTAATAAAATATTATTAAATTATTTATATAATTTATGGTATAATTTATATCATGTCAAATGTAATTTTTATTAAGGTTTGAAAACTGTTTTTCTCAAAAAACATTAATTTTTAATAAATGTTGGTTTTTTCTTTTGAAATTGAAAATTTTCATATTTATAAAATTATTTAGAAAAAATGGATATTATGTTTGGAATCAGGATGTCGAAATTTTCCAACGGAGAGTTTATCACAATTTTATGAGACAAACAAATTTTTGGGTAAAAATTAAGTACCATATAAATATATAATGTGTGTTATGACATCATAATGACCCAAAAGTTATTTAATAAAAAACTATAAACGGTATCTTCATCCAAATATATGTTTTTACATTAACATAATTTTTTTTTTTTATTTTACAAGGAGAGAGTGAATCCTCCAAGACCTGTAATATATTTTAAGTTTTTTAAAATGATTTCTTTGAAAGTATGACACACCTCCACATATGACATGGTGTTATTTTAATATCTTCGGCACTTAGACTTTTAAAATAATTTATTCCACTCCCCTTTTCTAGAAACCATTGTAAAAACAATCGGATGGGTTTTTGTTTTGAATATTTTAGTGCACAGTGTCCAAAACCAAAATAATAACAAATTCCCTCTACATTCCTATATAAACTGACTCAAGAACCTATTTATAATCCCTAAATCACATTCAAGATTTACCAACCTATGAAAAATACTCCCTAGATTCCTACCAAGGCACACCAAGATCTCAATAAGCCCCCCCCCAAGCCTTTGTGATCACATATCCATGTAAGGCATCTTCCACTCTCCCCTTTTATGAAGCACTTTTTTTTATGATATGCCTTTTAATTTGAATTTTCATATGTTTTAATATGTTCCTACAAACCCCCATTAATATAAATTTTATTTATGAATAATTATATCTTCCTTTCCATTCTCATTAATCCATGCATGATCCTTTATATTCACCTGTTACAATGTCAAAATTTCGTAAGGGATCTCCTTCTCTCTTTTTTCTTCAAGCACCTCTCATATGTCGTTCCTTCTAATTTCATTTTCATGATTTGAGATATGTTCATCCACAACTCCTTATTTTCCATTTTATTTATAAATAACAAGATCTTCCTTACACTCACATTAATCCCTTCATGATTCTTTATATACACACATTACCATGCCGAAATTCCATAAGGGGTCAATCTCTTATCATTCCCATTAAAGAAATTATTTTATATTATGATTCATAAATTCCATTTACATGTTGGGATATTATGTTCCATGACCCACTACTATCTATTTCATGTATAAATTATGAGATACCCCTTTCTCTCCCATAAACCCATTTTAATAATTTCTATAAGATGTTGTTATGCTATAGAAATTGCACCATGATTTTCCATTACAAAATCATCATGTAGTGAATACCATACCAATTACTCTATCAAGGGTATTCCCATTTATGCACATATAATTGTTGATTGAGAAATTATGTTTATTTATTCCACATTCATTGATCATGGAAGAAATTATTACATTGAATGAATTCATGTCATATGATCTATATGGAACACTTAAGTAAGATATTGAAGTGACTATGAAGGGTGCATCCTGATAGCACTCCAACGAATTGGGTAATGTTTAGAATCGTGATGCATCGTGTTGGGATTGGGGTTTACCTGATTTTTTTATAGTAATTTTTCCTCCATGTTAGGATAGGTGTTTACCCGATTCTTTTATGTTAATGATGCGGTGTTTTATGTTGTTGCCACATTTCCATTTTATGATAATCATGCTATATAATGCCTTTATGTTCATGTTTCTGATATGCTCCATTGATATGACTATTACCGAACATGTATGGTATTCTTAATTTTTTTCCTTGTTTAATCCCTTTTTGGGAATTATAGGTCACCCATTTTCTTATGTATGTCCCCAGGTTATCCCATGTAATGCTAAGTATGAAGGAATGTTGTGCTCATATAAAAGAGGTTTTTAATAAAGTTGTGTATTTCATCTTTTAAGTTGTTATGTAATGTCCCTAATCCCCAATGATACTAGACCTCTTGATCTTGTAAGTTGTATTATGTGTAACTTTACATAATAAATCATGATTGAATATGAAATTAAGAGCAGTGGTTTTATAGTTGGTATTAGATGTTAAGATTAGTTATTTTGGGGATTAGGATTTGAAAAATCTAGTGAAAGTCTTAGGGATAATACTAAGTATAATAAAATAAGTCCTATGTTTTGGTATGTATAGAGTAAGTGGTTTATCAAGAAAGTACTTCCCTATCTAGATAAAAACAGTTAGAGGTGTCTCTAGCATATATGTATCTAGGGTTAAAACCCAAAAACACAGCTTTGGGATAGACTCGAATGTGAACTAGTGCACGAAAACTGGCCTTGATTCAATCTTGGTTCGACACTCCCTGGAGATATGATTTGGTTAATTCATAAGCTTAGTATGAACCATTATTAAGGGAATAAAAAGAATCCCATAACAATATACGTTTGGAAGTAGATCATGGATAACTTAGACTAAAGCCTAGAAATTGATAAGTTAAGGAGATAAATATAATTTATAATTTATTCCTCTAATATCATTAGATTATCCATTATGTTTTTAATTGTTTAGAAGTACCTATACCAAAGTTTATATTAGATAATGAAGAACCTGAATCAAAAATCGAAATTTGGGGTTATTGTACATAGTTCTATCCATTATTTTATATCCCAAAAGTTTAGTAGAACAATCCAAACACCACCACAAATAATGTAAGTAGAGATGTCGGTAAAAATGGAAAATTGAGAAATTATATAATCCAATGCATATGACTTCTCCTATATCACAATTTTTGGTTTGAACTTCCCAAAAAACCTCATCATACTTTCCTTGATCGAATTTGATGAAATTCTTGGAATGTATTGACTTTCCCTATATATAGACAACGTAAACTTCCATGTGTGGGAAATCAATCTCTATATGGAGAATCGACCCCCAATTCTCTTCATGTTCAAGGAGTAAGATGAATCTTATTTTGAACATTAATATCAAGAATGGATATTAGTGCCCTATGAGAAGCAATATTTTTCTCAGATGATTGAGTATATAGAAAGAACAATCTTTGAAGACATGAATATTGTGTGGGAATTAGATGATGTGTTTCTTAAGGAATTTCCTGGTCTTTACCCAAGAAGAGATGTTGAATTCCATATTGATCATATACCTAGGGTGTTTAACTTATTCAAGACTATGTTTAGAGTGGTTTTTTTAGAGCTTGAGGAGATAAAGAAACAACTACATGAGAATTTGGAAAAGGGTTTATACTCCCAAGTGCTTCAACATTGGGTGCACGAGTGCTCTTTTTCAAGAAGAAGGATTGGTCAATGCCCCTTTTCATTGATTATCGTGAGCTCAACAAAATTGCGAGAAATAACAAGTATCCATTTCCATGAATAGATGACTTGTTCGATAAACTATGTCGAACACAATACTTCTCCAAGGTAGATTTACAATAAGCATATTACCATGTTTGGGTGAAGAAGGATTATATCCCCCACACTACTTTTCATATGAGTTATAGGCATTATGAGTTCATAATGATGTTGTTTAGACTCACTAATGCTCTAGAAATCTTCATGGACTTGATGAATAGATTATATAGAAATTAGCTCAACAAATTTGCAGTAGTCTTTATAGAAGGTATTCTAATATACTACAAAACCATGTAGGAGAATCTCAGCACTCTGCTAGAGACCTTGTTAAAGTATAAGCTCTATGAAAAGTATTGAAAGTGTGAGTTCTAGTTGAACTAAGTATAATTATTTGTGAATATCATCATAAAAAATGGGATATATTTGGATCCTTCCAAAATAAAATCAATTGAAGGATGGATGAGGCTTACATATGTGATGAATATTTTTAGATTCATGGGGTTATGTGGATATTATCGCTAATTTGTGAGAAATTTCTCATGATTTTGAAACCATATTAACAAGATAACTCGGAATGGAGTCAAGTTTTCTTGGGATGATGAATGTGAAGAAATATTCAGGGAGATGAGGAAGAGAATTTTCACTTACCCTGTGCTCACACTACCCACAAGTGGGGATATTTTTGTAACCTTCAGCAGTGCTTTGAAGAAGGGAATGGGCTATGTGTTGAAGAAAAGTGAAAACATCATTGCCTACACCTCAAGGTAGTTGAAAAATCCTAAGAAAAACTATCTCATTCATGATTTGGAGTTAGCATTTTGATCTTTTCATTGAAAACATTGAGACATTATCTTTTTTGTGAGAAGTGTGAAATATATATGGATCCCAAAAGTCTCAAATATATATTCACATAGAAATAGATGCATATGAACCAACAAAGATGGTTGGAACTCATCAAGGATTATGACTACTCAATCCATTACCACCCTAGGAAAGATAATAAGGTGGAGAATGATATAAGTAGAAAGGACCCAAAAATTCTATAATTGATGAGAATTGAAAAGGATAAAATCTTCTTAGATTTAATGAAGATGGAAATTGGAATCATAAACAAGGTGACTTCATCAGTCCTTTCACAAATTATTTCTCAACTGGGTCTTTTGAAAAGGATAATGGATTCTCAAAAAGATGATGTGAGAATTCAGAATAAATTGGAAACTATCAGAAAAGGGGAATCCTCAAAGTTTATTTTTAATGAAGAAGGAATTTTGAGATTTTGGTTAATACTAAGTATTCCATCAAATCCAGAGTAAAAGAAATAACTTTTAGATGATGTAGATAGTTTAATATTCCCCATTCACCCAAGAAATACGACGACGTATCAAGATCTCAAAGGGAACTATTTGTTGGATAACATGAATAAGGAGATCATAAGATATACATCAAAGTTCATAGTATATCAGTAAGTTAAGGCTGAGAGGAATATGTCCAATGTGATGATGCAACAAATACCCATACCAATATGGAAATGGGAAAACATCAACATAGACTTTGTCACTAGACCTCCAAAAAATCTAAAGGAAACAATGCTATATGGGTTATTGTGGATTATCTTACAAAGACTACACAATTAAATGAAATTCAAGAGGATTGATCACTTTATCAACTAGCATGGATATAAATCATAGAATTGGAAACCTGTATGGAGTAAAAATATAAATTGTGTTCGATCGAGATCCATGATTCACCTCTACGATTTGGAAAATTATACTTCATACTCTAAACATAGATCTAATCTTCAGAATGATTTGTCACTATCAAACTAATGGAAAACTTGGGTGGTCTATCTATAAACTTGAGGACATGTTGAGAGCTCACCTATTGGACTTCAAAGGTCCATGGGAGAAACATATTCCTTTGGTGGAGTTATCCTAAAACAACTGTGTCCACTCAAGCATTAAAATAGATTCCTAGGAAGCCCTTTATAGGAAGAGATGTAAAACACCGACATGTTAGGATGTGGTTGGTGAACAAAAATTTCTATGTCCAAAAATGGTCGAAGAAATGGTGGAGAAGGTTAATACAATCCAACAACACGTCAAATCTTCCCATCGTTGCAAAATATCTATGCTGATAATCATTGATGGGACCTAGAGTTTGATGTTGGAGACATGGTATTCCTCCGCATATCTCCATGGAATAGAGTTATGAGATAAGGGAAGAATGGAAAGCTTATTACAGGGCACATTAGCCATTTTTAGATCCTTTATGGCATCAAGGTTGTGGCATATCTACTATCACTCCCACTGAACATGTCTCAAGTATATGATGCATTCCATGTATCACACTTGAGGAAGTACATACCTGACCCATCACATGTAATCAATCGAGAGGTGGTACCACTAGGGAATGACCTCTTCTATGAGGATAATATGGTAAAGATATTATATCATAGAGAAAAGGTTATACGAAATAATACAATGAACCTCATCAAAATGTTGTGGAGAAACAATATGTTTGAAGAAGTGACGTGGGAACCAAAATAGGTGATGATATAGAGTTACCTTCATATGTTTTAATGTGTGAAAAGGAAATTTTGAGGGAGAAATATCTTAAGTGGCGAAAGTCATAATGAGAAAAAAATTTATAAATAAAATTTCATTTATTTTAAATGTATTATGGATATAGAAACCACATGTACTCCTTTTGTTTTTTCCAATTGGATTTAAATGACCATTAAGTATCCTTAAAAATGATAATATAGCCATTTAATAGTGATCACATGACTAGTATAAATAGATGGCTTTAAAAAATCCATTTGACATAGAAAAAGGAATTGATTGCCTCAAACAGTAGGATCATACCCTATAAATCCAATTTGTTGGAGCATCTGGGGGAGATAGAATTTTTGTATTTTCCCTAGACCAATCCCAAAATGAGATCCAATAAAATCATGACCAAAATTATGTTCACTAAAAGGCCCCATGAAATCCCCATGATCATGCAACTGACTCTTAGGTCTTATGATGGTAAAATGAAGGGATATGTAACAAGAACCTAGAATTATGGATATGTAAATTATTTTTTGTATAGAATAATGAATATATTTTTCCTATTATTTTTAATTTGTAAATTATTTTTAATGTACAAATAGTTTTTTTGGTAAAAATTAAAATTCAATTAGAAAATATATTTCTATGAATAAATGTTTTTTTGAAAAAAATAATATTTTAATAATATTTTAATAATTTTTTTTATAAATTATTATATAATTTTTATGATGTCAAATTTAATTTTTATTATGGTTTGAAAACAGTTTTTGTCAAAACCCATCGATTTTCAATAAATGTAGGTTTTTATTTTAAAACAGAAAATTAAAATATTTAGAAAATAAGTTAGAAAAAATGAATATTATATTTGGAATCAGGTCATCAAAATTACCCAACCGTGAATTTTTCATAATTTTCTGAGACAATCGAATTTTTGGCTAATAATTAAATACATTTTAATCATATAATGTGTTTTATGACATCATAATGACCCAATAGTTATGTAATAGAATAATATAAATGGTATATCCAGAAAAATATATTTTACTTTTTAAAATAATGTAATTTTGAGTTTATTTTATTTATTTTAAAAAGCCTTAGTGAATCCTCCAAGACTTATAATATTTTTTAATATTTTTTAAATCATTTCATTGAAAGTATGACTCACCTATACATTAGAAAGGGAAATATTTTCATATATTCTTCCCTTAGACTTATAAAACAATGTATACCACTCTACGTTACTAGAAATCATGGGAAAAATCATTGTATGGTTTGAGGTTTTGAATATTTTAGTGTCTAGTGTCCAAAACAAAAATTATAATGGATTCCCCCACATATCCTATATAAAACCAGCCAAGAAACCTTTTCTATTAACTGAATATTTTTTAAGCTATACCACCCTATTACCCCTACTCTCAAGAGTCCTCTCAAGGTTACCTCAATATCCCAATAAACCTCCCCCAATCCTTTGGGATCACACATCGAAGAAAGGGGTATTCCACTCTCCACATTTATCAAGAACTCCTTTTATGATATGTCTTTTAATTTAAATTTTTCATATTTTGGAATATGTTAATAAATAATCTCATTAATTTCCATTTCATTTGTAAATAATTATAATTTCCTTTACACTCTCATTAATCCATCCATGATTCTTTATATACACCTATTACCATGCTTAATTTTTTTTTCGGATCTCCCTCTCTCCTTTTTCTTTAAGAACCTCTTTTATGTCATGCCTTTTAATTTACATTTTCATGATTTAGGATATGTTATTCCATAACAACTTACTGTCAATTTGATTAATAAATAATTACAACTTCCTTACACTCTCATTAATCCATCCACGATCCTTTATATACACTCGTTACCATGCAGAAATTCGGTAAGGGATTTATCTCCCCCCATTCCCATTATAGCACTTATTTTATATTATGAAAAATAAATTCAATTTACATGTTAGGATTTTATTTTCCATGATACCCTACTGTCCATTTCATGTATAAATGATGATATATCCATTTATCTCTCATCAACACATTTTATGAATTTCCATAGGACGTCGTTATGCTACCGAAATTGCACCACAATGTTTCATGACAAAAACATTATGTAGTGAATACCATACCCATTATTCTATCAAGGTCATTCAATATTATGCACATATACTTTTTTATTTAGGACATACATGTATATATTCCAAATTCATTTATAGTAGAATAAATGATGATATTGAGTGAATTCATGTTATATGATCTCTATGGAATAAGCATGAGATTGAAATGATTATGAAGGGTGTGTGATAATAGCGCTCCAATACATTGGGTAATGTTTAGTATCATGATACGTCATGTCAAGATAAAATATTACCAGATTAAATTATTGGAATGTTTTCCATCATGTTGGGAGAAAGGTTTATTTGATTCTTGTATGTTAATTATGTAGTGTCTTAAGTTTCTTCCACATATCCGAGTTATTATAAGCATGTAATATCATATATTTATGTTCATGTTTTTATTATGCTCCATTTATATTCCTATTGCATAAAATTTATTGTATTCTTTATGTTATTCATTTTTTACTCCCATATAAGGCTTTATAACTCACCCCTTTTCTTATGTATGGAATCAGGTTTTCCCGTGCAATGCTATGTATGAAGGAATGTTATGGTCATGAAAAAAAAAGTTTTTAATAAAGATGTGTATTTCATGTTTTAAGTTGTTATGTAATTTTCCTAATCCACAAAGACACTAGACCTATTGATATTTTGACTAGTATAAATTGCATGTTAGTACAATAAATCATGTTTGAATATGAAATAAAGATAAGGGTTGTTATAATGTGGTTTTGGAATAGTTGTACCTAGGGTTAATAACTATGAAAAGGGAAGATTAGGATTGACTTGATCAATACCAAGTGCATGAAAAATGTGTTTACTTCACACATGGTTTGACACTATTAGGAGATATGATTAGGATAATTAAAATTTTCTTTAAAAACCATTATGAATGGTTTTAAATGATAATGATAATGATGGATATAGATTGAACCTAAGATTTCTAGAATGAAAATAATGTGTCTTAAATGAATGGGAAATTTTTTTATGTTTGGAAAAGAAGGGAATAAATTAATGAATCTTCCAGGAAAAATGAAGAGTATGATGGAAGGAAATAAATTTCCTCTAAGGGATCCATTTATAGTTCATTTTATAAAAAGTGGAGAACTCATGCATTATCCTAGTTGACACAGTCTTCTAATGGTAAAACCCTAGATCAAAGAAGGAAGTATTTTTTAAATAAAATAGACGAATTATATATTTATTAGGATAAGATAATGAAATTTCATAATTATTTAATCATCATTATATTTTCTATAGGAATCATGAAACTTAGAAGGATTGTGTTAAATTTTAGAGGCACTTATATAATCATTAATGGAAGAGTAATGAATACCATAAATGATTTATGAGTTTAAGGGTTATGATAAGTGATAAGTCTTAAATTCACATTTTGAAATTTGTTTTGGTTGTAATATAACATGGTTAAGGATATTTCTGGAAAACATTGATGTGAATTCAACCCATTGGTTTAGTATATAATTTAGTGAAAATGTTGTCTGAGGAATAATTCATTTATAATTTTTAGACATACATTTAAAGGTATTGACATCCTTTAGGGTTAATATCCTAATTAATTATATTGTAATAATTTTCAAATAAGATTAAGAGAATTTGTGAAAAAAATAAGAAGTATTAAAAACCATTGAAAAAAGGTTTTATAATAATAAATTTTATTTAAAGGATTTCTATCATATATTTTTTGAATATTTTAAAAGAATTATGTTAATAGAGTTTTTTAAAAAAGACAACATGACTGTTGGGTGATAACACATTATATCCAGAAATTCCATGCGGCTTGGACCCACAATCGAAGGATGATAAGGGTATAATACCTACCACTGGCCTACCTGATATCCTGATTAATATTAAATTAGTTAAATGATTTGATAAATAAATTTTAATGATGAACCAGTAGTGTTTTTTTTATGGTTATAGATTAATATATTATATTGAACAACTTGTTCATTACATAAGGATTTGAAAAATTAGTTGAAGAGAAATGGAAAGAATTATAACACTTTTATAGATCTTACAATCTATTAAAAGTAAATTTTAGTTCTTTGGGTATAAAAACTCATTCTTTTAATTTATTAGAAGAAGTGATGAATTGGAAAATTGATCGAAGCACAACCAAAGGATAAAATTCGTCAAATGAAAGAGAATCATATCAAGAAATTATATTTCCTTATTTATTAGACCGTAAAAAATTAATTAACTTCAGAAAAAGGATATTGAAACAAATAATTTATCCTATTAAATTAATATTTGATGAATCAAATTATCTTTTAAATCATAAATTATTTATGGTTTTTAGGTCCTTAACATTCCATTAATTAATCACTTTCTTGTGATCAATGACCATTATCACTCTCCATAATTATTTATGGTTTTCATTCAACGAACATACCTTCACATTCCCCGAGTTTTATCATTTGTGGGAACCAAGTTATTTGTTATTCTAGATGAAATTCATATTTCACTTTCTCTCTTATTAAGAGGAATTTTTTATTAACCCTTTTTATGATGTTTTTTTTCTTCAAAAATTCTATTTCCAAATATAAAACTGTTGACTACTAAGATCATGATTAGATTGTGAAGAAGAAATTTATTTAATTTTCAGAGAAAGTAACAGATCAAGATTTTAAAAGATGATAATTATTTTTAATTTCTTATTTGACACAAAAAATTTATCTTAAACAACCCATGAAATATATTTCTTTAAATTTAATATCTTTGATAGCTTGCAAAACATGCAACCCCGAGTGCAAATAAACCATAATATAGTATACCATTACAACATAACCATGAAATTGGAGGATTTTAATTCTACTAAATAAATTATGAAAATTATGGTTATAAATTTTTTATAAATAAAATTTGAATTGTATTAAATAAAAAGAAATTTTTTCTGAAAAATAATATTTTTCTAAAATATGGTTCATTCTCTTTTTGCGCCCAAAATTTAAAACTAATTTTTATAAATTTTAAAATTTTAATTTGATAAAATTATCTTCATTTTTGAAATAATTATATCATAATTATCTCAGAGTTAATATTTAAAATTTTCAGAAATGTGACATTTTTTCAATAAAGAGTTAAAATACTAAATTTTAATTGACTTTTTTTTTCATTAAAATTATTTGTAAAGTTAAAATTTATTTTAAATTGGATTTAAATTAGATTTAGTTCAATTATATATAAATTATTCCAATTTATGTCATTATTTTCATCTTAATATTGAATTTATATATAAAAACCATTTAAATTGTGTAACATTTTCTCTTTGAAAACCCATTTTCTTATCGTGTTAATGGGATTGATTTTAAATTTTATTTTCTAATTTCTATGAATTTAATTTGAAAAAAATGGATCCAATTATTGAATCATCATAATTTATATTACCTAATATGGTCAAATGATTTTTTTAATAAAATTATTTACCACAATTAAGGTAAAAATGGGTATATAGGGTGTTAAAATAAAAAGATAAGGGTTAAAATGACCTAAATACATGTCTAAAATTTATTTCATTATAATATTTATACTTTTTAATGTCTATGTCTTGGTAATACTGAAATTTTTTACCATGTTTGAATTTAAAAAATTTGGGTACACATTTTTCTTTTAAAAAATTTCAAGTTTACCACTCACCTCACTTATGAAAGGCCACCCATATCCTATGTCATTCACACATTCAAGAACTTTTTGATTTGAAAACAATTACACCAATAACATCCAAAATTCCATAATATGACCCTGTTTTTGGAGTTTAGTCATAAATTTAAACATTTAAAGATTTTTGTGCACACCAAAGGAGGTTACTGGAGGAAGAGATAATGTTATTCATCAAGTGTTCGTATATTATTTTTTACTCCACCTCTTATAATTATTAATAAAATATGATTATATAAAACATATTTATAAAATATATACTAATTTTATTTTATTATATGGTAATTACCAGATTCCATAACCACTTCCATCAAATGGGTTCTGAAATAATCATTCGTGTGTATGACGGGCTACCACCTCGTGAACTGATGTCATTCGTTTTTCCATTATCAACTCTCACAGTTTGGTATGATGATGGATAATATATATATATATATTATTTAAAACATAATTATACTTTTATACCCATTATATCATATATAACTTTTTTACTTTACATTCTTCAGGTGATGCGATAACATTTTCAGGTGTATGATGGACTACCGTCTCATGAAGCGATGTGATTTGTTTTTTTCTAACGTTTTAAATGAAAGGTAATGAGGATAAATTTAGTGAATAAATGTGATATAAATGACATAATTATGATATTAATGAATTATTTATCACTCTTAGAATATAATATATCATTTTGTTTCTTACCTTTTTACCCACTCAAAGATGATAAAATTGTTTGTGTACGTGTGGACTATTACCTTCACAAAGCATTGTAACTATATTTTCATCATTAAACCCAAAGGATGATATATATATCTATATTTAAAGAAATTATATTAAATTTATGATATTATTATCATTATATAAAGATAAAATATTACTTAATTCCATTCAATGTCGATATTTGAAAAATGGATATGTTACTCAAGTGTAAGTATGACTTACCATCTCCATTATCATAACTTACTTCAGATCTAAAAAATATTTTATTATTGGTCAAAAAATTATGATTTTTGTAAATAATGTAATTATTTAATGATTATTATTATTTATATTATGGAAATATCTAATATATACATGAACAGAAACTTTATGAAAAAATAAGAACGAGAAAATACGACAATTATCATGCGAAACAATGAAAATAATGCTAGATTATTAAGGAACATGTGATAAAATGTTTTAAAAAGATAATATGTGATATTATAAATATTAATATGGTTATATTTTAAAATAATAACATGTTTAAAACAATTATATAAGATATTAAATATCATTCAACCAAAAGGAAGCATGAGGTTAATGATTTTGTCTCAATTTCATTTCATTGAGGCATATTGAAATGTTATGCAAAAAATTACATTGATATGGTTTATAGTATGACCCATTTAAATTTAATATCATAGTTAATTAATAATTCATGGTATTTAATGTTTCAAATTGTATTATTTTATCCTTGTTACTTGACTGAAAAATTACTACATGGTAGGGGACTTCTTCTCAATTTCTATTTCTTGAGGCATATCGTAATGTTGTAAAACTAATTTATTTTATATAGTGTACATACATCCAATTTGAATTGTTATGTTATGATTAATTAATAATTCATGGTGTTTTAATTTTTAATTTGATATATTTATTTGAATTGCATTTTACATAAGAGTTACAAGTGGTAAGGAATTTCATAACTCAATTTCTTTTCATTGGGTAATATTTCTTTTTAACCATATTTTATATTATAAGAGTTTGTGTGAAGTGAATTATTATTAAATTTATTTATATTTAAACTTTTTATGTTTATTTAATGTTGATATATATAATTTATTCACTAATTAATCCTCACAAAAATGTTATGACCATTTTAGGGATTTATTTTAAAATCTAAATTTAATTGAGATTATTTATTCTTGAATTTAAATTGAAGAAACTTATTTCTCCATTTTCAAATGAAACAATTTAATTTTATTCTCGTATATTTATTCATGAAATTTTCAAGTAATATGACCATTTTCCACTCTTAGGTACTTAAAATTGTTGAGATTCTTTTAAAGAAAATACGACTCCACCTCCTTCTTTAGTCGGAAATCCATTTTCTTCCAAAAACATGTTTTCTAAAAATGGATAAACAAATAATTTTAACCATTTTAAAATTATTTATTAAAGAAAATTTTACACATTTTTGAATTTTTACGAATTTATTTTGAAAGGAACCCTCATGTCGATTTCAAAACAAGGTCGGTTGGGATTATACTGAAAATTTTAAATGAATCATTATTTTAACATAATAAACATTAATTTTTTTCCATCCATCATGACCAATAAAATGTTTAAGAGGATCTTATATAAGTTTCAAATGTTATTTTCAGAGAAATTTATATTAAAAACATTTTCTGAACTTTTTATTTTTAATGATTATTCTCAAAATGAAAAGGTTATTTTCATCAGGAATACTTTTAAAGTCCTTTTTATTGTATTCATATTTGTAAATGACAACAACCCTTTATTTTATTTATAAACCACTTGGGATTTGTTGTATTGATATTTTTATTATTTATTTTATTGATGGTTATGGTCATTTTCACCAATTAAAGTATTGACATTCACTTCTAAGATTAGTTTTTTAATTCCTTAACTTACCCTTGAATTATTCACTTTCACATGGAAATTAAATTTACCCTAAATATAAATATTATATATTAATGATATTTTTATTTCGTAAACCGTAAATCATTTATATATAATGTTTTCTAAATCAAATGTTATTTTTTATCTAGGTAAATATTGATAAATCTATATTATTTACCCAATAGAAATATTTTATGATAAGGAACATTGTTCTAGAATTTAATTGATTATTTGATATATAAGTAATGATTTGTACATGTAGTAATGGGTGGGGCCTAAGATTATATATCCATTTAATTCATAGATAATATTATATGGTGATTCAGTAAGTTAGAATTTAATAGGTTTTTACCTATTTTTTTAAATCATCTCGTGAAAGGTCATTATGATAGAGGTATCACGGTGAATAAATTCATAACATCCAATAATTAATTATTTCCTTCATTAAGAATTCATTTATTATTATTCAGGTGATTTTCAAAATGATATTATCACAATATGTATTTGATTCTTACTTAATTGTTTCAATGGCATGCATTTTTGGTCAATTACCTTACCACATTGATTATTCCTTATACTATCATTATTGTAAAGTTGTATAAATGGAATGTGTGTTTATTTACTTAACATTCCATAGATATTATTCCTCATTGATTTATGATAACTTCCACTGTACTTAAATATTACGGATAATTCGTGCCCACCAATACTTTTTTTCCTTTCCAAGTAATTCAAGAAGTGTACTATGATTGATATGAAAGGATATTATTTTAATTAATAATGTTAATCTTGAAAAAAATTATGTTAAAATATTTGTTTTCACATGTAATGATAGACTTGTGTATGTATTTATTTTACCTATACTACTAAAATTTTGGTATTTTAGGATTTTATTTGTTCAAAATTATGATAATATATTAAAGAAGACACTATTTATAGTCTACTATGGTCGGCGCCGCTAAATTTTTTTCATTTAAATATTTTAGTTTTTTTAATTCATCAACATATTTTTACTACAAAAACCTTGAATAATTATCTATCTTTATATTCCATCAAATAATCATTTACATTGACGTATAGTGAAATATTTTCTTGAATATATGAGTAATGTAGTGGCTCCAATGTGTTTTTAACTGAATATTTGTTATTTTAATTAATTATGAAACCAAATTTGAATAATATTTTTTAAAATAGTCTACCATATTTTTTATTAAGATATTTAGGTGTATTGGATATATGTTAGGAAGTTCCTAATAATGTTTTTCATCAATTTTAGTGGATAAAATTCAAATAAATTCTCAAAAATTACCGAAAAATCCTCATTGAGAGGATCTTTCACCTTTAATTTATATATTTTTAATATAAGAATTACCTAATCTTGAAAATTATGATAATTTGGATAAATTAGGTAACCAATCTCATAGTTTTGTTATTGATCGAGTTCCTAATGGATCATTTAGTAACACTTAAGGGGGCTAGGGAGAATTAATGCGACTAAATTTAACAATTTATTAAAACATAAATAGTTACCCCATTTTTTATATTAAAACCACTATATCAGTTAAGATGAATGGATCTATTTTTTTGTTATTGACATACATTCAAACAAAATGAAAAAATACAAAGTAAATGGATTACAACACATTATGTATTTACAAGGTTGGACCCCAATGTATGAATATACCCCATACAATGTTTGGTTCCCACTAAGATAATGTTTTTTTAATTAATATTGTAAGTGATTATAAGTTTGTAGTAATTATCTAGAACCCAAGTAAGATGTTATGCATTGCTTATTATTCACTTCATTATGTATGTGAATACCTTAGTGACCCCGACCCTAGTATCCGAGATCTGGTTCCTGCTATAATTAAACTACCATAAGATATAAGGAATCACATCCAGAATGATTAAATAGTTTAATAGTTTTGGTAATATGGATTCATGCTTGAGTCATAAATTACATCTTAATATAAAATTTAAAACATATTTTTATTTATATTAAGAATAAATTTATTCCTTCTTTTATATCCTTACATATCAATCAGAGTAAACCTCATGGATACCTAGGGAATGAAAAATAAATAAATGTGATATCAAATGATCAGCAAAGGTTAAGTAAAATGGAAGAGATCCAAAATCAATAAGAATAATCAACATTTAAATGTAATTAACTTATAAAAAAGTTCATTTAAATAACCATATAACGAAAAAATCTGTATGGATATGTAAATAACTGAAAACCCATTACATCTACTCAATAAATATAAAATAAAATGCATCAAGAGATAATAATATAGTGAGAATATCCTAGATAATAACAACTAAACTCTTAAGGAAGGAAATTATTAATTATCATCCATCATTTTTTACAGGAACATGGTACAGTTACCCTCAATTTCTTTCATAATAATATTTAGCATACTAATATCAAGTCCTTCCAAATATAGTATAAAAATACTAGTTTCAAACTTTTAGAGTTTGTCATACTAATTTTGTTTCATGAGAATACTGATGCATCGACTGGATTTCATTAATCGGTCACTAAAACATTAATTTTATATCCAAAGCATTGCTCATTTATCAAATAATATATTTAACTCATAAAAAATGTTCCTTATCAAATATCTGTATTGGGTAAAGAAAAAATATTTATCATTATTTCTCTAGTTAATACAACAGAATTCAAAGTACACACCATACTAAAAAAATGGTATGTAGTTTAGGTGATAATAATATGAGTCAAAAAAAGAATAAGGATATTTAATAGAATAATTTCCAATGTAAAATTTTTATAAGAAATCGATTGTTTGAAGAGAAAGTTAATAATCACTATATAAAGTGAGACTGTACAATAACTCTTAAAATTTGGAATGAATTATTCAGTACATTACAGTTTATATAGATTTTATATAATACGTGGGAATAAATATAGGTTAATAACATAACATATGTCTCAAAGAAGGCAAATTGAGAGAAAAATCAATTACCTCACACTTTCCTTGTAAAGCCCTGAACCCGAACTTCTAGATTCAGTAGAAAAATATGCTATGTATTTTTGTTTATAAAAGATAACAGAAAAATACATAGTAGATTATATATAATAGGACCTTTTCCAGTCTAGATTCTAGAGAATTAGACAACAACTTAGGTACATTGAATCATATTTTACAAAAATAATTACCAAACTACTAATTGTTTTCATATACTCTGGCACCTGAAATGACCTTTGATCATCTTAGGATTCAAATGAAAGACACGTTAAAAACATGGGATGGGAACAAAAAAAAACTCATTAATAGATATATGGAAATAAAGAAACCACTAGACCATGGATACTTATAACCATATGAAATCATTTTCACAAAGACATATACATCACATCGATAAAGTATCATTAACTTATTTTGTGAAACATGATATTTCCATACATATAGAAAACATAAATAGAACATAAAGGTATATTGGGGAATAAATTACTTAATATTGTAACCCCAACATATACCTTATGATTTTTATCTCTCATGGCTACCTAACAATGTAACCCTCATGGATACCTTACAATATAATCCTCACAATTACCTTATGGTGTATCCATCATAGTTATACCTGGAGTAACCATATGGTCGACCTCCAACAAAATCATACCCAAGGAATTAGAGGGATATATAGGTCCCAAACTTCTCATAAGCAATTCCCATAAACCATAACATAATCATAAAACATGATTTTTTTCGAAAAATTTGTTATTCATTTTGTAAAAACAGATATTTAAAAGAGGATTTTTAATGGAAAGACACTTACATATACCAATTCATTGAAGAAAAAATTTATATAATGAAAGGAGTATGTAAAAATTTATTAAATCCACATTATAGATAATAATATATTAATAATTATTTTCACCAATAAACATATCATGAAAAAATAAATAAAGTATAAGGTTAACCCAAATAATGATAATTGGGTTAAGAATTCCCCTAACTCGGGTTTGTCTCACTTCAAACATGTCAAAAAATCTTGTATAATGGTTAAAAGAGTATTATTAGTATTTGACATAAAAAAAACCATTTTTATAATTCCCTAAATTTTATTTCATAACTTCTTCTACCAATTTATTAACAATATTTTGTTATTTCTATTATTTTGGGCACGTTCTTTTCAGGGCTTCGAAGGTCAGTTTATTATAGTCTTTATTGCCAAATTGAAATAAAGAAATAGAGGTAATACCATATAAATATTCATGTCATTTTTAAAAATTATATATGAATATAACCTATCCATGATTTTAGAAAAAGGGAAATTAAAAACCACTCTCCACGTTGGCGATGAAATAACAGAACACAGATGGAGATTTCATTATTTTATAAGAAAAGAAAATATCTATGATTTTATGATTCATCTACCATAAACACCACAAATCAAAGCTTCCAATTTGAAATAAAATTTTCTATTATATCTTTTACATATTATAATTACCAATAGAAATTGTTAAATGACTTAAAAATATAAATTTTATTATTTTTATTATTTTTAAAATCATTAATTTTTTTTATTCATTAATTAAATATTTACTAAATCAGTATTGATCAAGATATTAATGTAATTATTTATTACCTTAAAATTAAAATTAAAATTTTATGAGAAAGATAATTTTATTATATTTCCAATGAATATTCATGTTCGAAATAATCTTCTGGAAATCCTTATATTAAAATATTATACTTATTGAAATGTATAATGGGAACAAGTTGTCTTACTTTTTAATAAAATTATATAAAGATATTAATGTGATCCATGCAGACCAAAAATGACTCTAATATGAATAAAAACATTATAATGGTTTAAATATTATTATATAAAATTTTTTAGCTAGAATTTAGTTCATTTAATAATTATTATAATTTAAAAAAAATTATTTATTTTTCTTATTCTTGCACAAGAAATGAATTGGGATTGAACATGCATTAATGTTAATTATTTCATATATAAAAATTAATAATAAATTAATATTTTTAAAGTTAATAAATTATGCTTAAAATAAATTTCTCTATTCATTCATTATGTACATTCAGTAATATAAATGTCCAGAAAAATTCTTAAATCTATTATTTTTTCTTTTGTTGTCCCATGATAGAATTGCATAGGAATTTGGATAATATTAATGTTATACAAGTATAAAATTCTAAATAAATATCCAAAAACACCAATAGTACGAAATTATTAATAAAAAAGTCATGAAAATAATTTTTGTCACTAAATTATTATTTATAAGGAACCAAAATTGAAATTGTCAAAGTTGCGTAGGCATTGAGTCGACATTGACAATATGTTTTATACCTACCATGAAATATATTATAACATACATGTTATGAATTATTTTTTTAAAAAAATACTCTTAAAAAATACTAACATAGTTATTAAATAAATTTAATAAAACTTATAACATAAATATGTCTTCAATATGTCAAAAAATACCGTATTTTATAAAAAAAATGTTATTTACTATTAATCAAAATTAAAGCAATTCATAAAAAGCCTAAAATTTTTCCCAAATCATTTTTTGATGCGTATAATTCAAAAATTTACTCCATTTTATCAAAATAACTTTTTAAATAACATAAAATTAATTTTTAAATAAAATCATATTTTATTCCAAAAATAACAATTTTAAAACAATAACTGATTTTATAACAGCGTGAAAAATTAATCAAGGTATCATAAATTTTTAGAAATAAATTTATTGGTGAGTTTACTATTCATTTGGTCATATTAATATTTATAAGAGTAACATTACTATTCATAAGGGTAGATTAATATTCACCTAAAATTACGTTTATTCTATCATACTCTAAAAAACGTACTGATCACAATCGTGTATATCTGTTTTTCAAAATTCAAATCATAGAAGTGTCAAAATTATGTTTAACGATTTGGCTATAAAGGTCACATAATATTTATTAGTTAATTTAATAATATAATATTTCTTTCAAAAACACAGGATGTTATGTTCCGCCCCCCTTAAATGAATTGCGTCGTTGAAATTTATTCACTGAGCTTATAATTATGAATTTACATATCAATAATTATGAAAAACTATTATATTATATGTAATTAATTAACTATAAGTAAAAAATTAAATTCTATTGCGTGTTTAAAAAATAATGATAACGTATAATCTCCAAATTTTTCTAGACCGTTCCACTGATACCAATTGTAAATCCCTGAACACGAGCTTTTAGATTCAGTAAGAAAATATGTTGTGTATTTTTGTTTATAAAATATAATAGAAAAATAAATTGTACATTATACATACGAGGACATTTTTCTGTCTAGGTTTTGTATAATTATACAAAAACTCGCTTAAGTTGAATCAGAGTTTACGAAAATAGTTACAAAACTACTAATTAGATTCATCTGCACTAGCACGATAAATGTGTTTTGATCTTCTAAGGAATTCTCTGAAAAACATTTTTAAAACATGGGATGAGAACAAAAAAACATTGTAAGGTATATAAATAAATAAATAATCCATTAGACCGTGAATAATTACAACCATATGAAATCATTTTCACAAAGACATACTTCACACCAATAATGTATCATAAACATATTTTATGAAACATGATTTTTCAGTAAACATAGAAAACACAAATAGAACATAAAGGTATATTGGGGAATTATTTACATAATATTGTAACCATAATAGATACCTTGTGATTTGTAACCCTCATGGACACCTAAAAATATAATCCTCAAGGCTACCTTACAATGTAACCCTCACGACTACCTTATGGAGTAACCATCGCAGTTACATTTGAAGTAGCCATACGATCGACCACCAATATAATCACACCCAATTCATTGGAGGGAGATATTTGTCCCACCCATCTCAAAAAAAATCCCATAAACCATTATATAATTATAACACAAGAACACCTTCATAAAAACATTCATTCTGAATTTTGTAAAAAACAAAATTTAAAATACTATTTTTAAAGGAAAGCCCCTTACATATACCACATCATTGAGGAAAAAATTAATAAAATTAAATGAATATGTAAACATACTTTAAATCCACATTATAAAACACAATATATTAAATATTCATTTAAAAACAAATAGCATGATGAAATCAACAAAGTATTTGGTTAACCCAAAGAATGGAAGTTATGTTAAGAATTCTCTTACTTTAGGTTTTCCTCACTTATAACTTTTTTAAAACTCCTATATAATTGTTAAAAGAGAGTCATTAATAATTTACATAACTAAAACCATGTTTATAATACCTAGAATTATCTTTAATAACATCTTCTACCAATTTATTAACAATATTTTGTTATCTCCATTGTTTTGGATGCATTATTTTCAAAGATTCAAAGGCCTATTTATTATGGCCTTCCTTGTTAAAATGAAATAACAAAACAGAAGTGATACCGTATATATATTCAGGTTATTTTAAACAATTACGTATTAATTTAACCTTGCCCTGATTTCCGAAAAATGGAAATGAAAACCATCAACAACGAAGGCGGTCAATTAACGCTCCATGGAAAACATTGTCGTTATTTTAGAAGAAAAGAGATGATAAGAGATTTTATGATGCATATACCATAAACAACACAAAACAAAGTTTAAAATTATAATTATATTTTAATTATATCTTAAAAATATTATAATTTCCCATATAAATTGTTAAATGAATTTAAAATATCAAATTTTATTTATTTTATTATTTTCAAAACCATTAATTTCAATTAATCATCAATTAAATATGTAGTGGATCAATATTTTTCAAGACATTAATGTAATAATTTGTTAACTAAAAATTAAAAATAAAATTTTATGAGAAAGATATATTTTTTATATTTCCAAAGACTATTCATGTTTGAAATAGTCTTCTATAAATCCCTATCTTAAAATATTATACTTATTGGAATTTATAATGTGAGAAAGTTGTATTCCTTTTTAATAAAATAATATAAAGGGTTTAATCTGATCCATATGAGTCGAAAATGTCCAACATATGAATAATAAAATGATAAGGATTGACATTTTCTTATATAAAATGTTTTATCAAGAATTTAGGTCATTTAAAAATTCATAAAATATTAATAAAAACATTTTATTTATTTTCTTTATTCTTTCACGAGAACTGCATCAGCGTTCTACATGAATTAAGGACAATTATTTTATATATAAAAATTAAAAATAAATTAATATCATAAAAATAAATAATTTATATTTAAAATGAAATTCTTGACACAATAATTATGTATATTCACTAATATATGTGCCTGAACAACTTCCTGAATTTGTTAGTTTGTCTTTTCTTTCCTTACCCAAGCAATGCATAGGTATTTGGATAATATTAATGTAATATAACTATTAGATTCTAAATCAACATCAAAAAACATCAATAATGAATAATAATTAATAAAAAATTAATTTAAATAATTTCTATCACTCAATTATTATTTATAGGGAAAAAAATTGACATTGTCAACATTCCATAGGCACTATGTAGACATTGGCAATAATTTTTATGCCAATCATGAAATAAATTATAGCATAAAAGTCCTCAATTATTTCTATATAAAAATACTCTCATCGAATCAAAATTTAGTTATTAAATAAATCTAATAAGTTTTTTATCATTAATATGTCTTCAAGATGTCATAAAAAATAATGTATTTTACAAAAAACCTGTATTTTTAACTATTCATAAAAAAATTTAATTATTCCTTAAAAAAAAATCTTCCTTACCATTATTTTATGTGTAGAAATAAAAAATGAACTCCATTTTAACAAAATAATATTCTCAATATTATAAAATTATTTTTTAAATATAATCATAATTTATTCATAAATAACTATTTTAAAACTATAACTGATTTTATAATACCTTGAAAAATTAATCAAGGTCATATCAATTATTAGAAATATATTAATTGGTGAGGTTACTATTCATTTGGTCATATTACTATTCATAAGGGTAACATTACAATTCAAATTGGTAGGTTATTACTCACTAAAAATTAACTTTGTCTTATCAACCCCCAAAAAACTTACTGATCGCAACTGTGTATGTCCAAGTTTTGAAATTCAAGTCATAGAAATGTAAAAATTATGTTTAATTAATATCCTATGAAGGTCACATAGTATTTAGTAGTTCATTTAGCCCCATACTGTTTCCTTTTAAAAACATCAGATATTACATTCTATCCCCTAAAAGGAATTGCACTCTCGTAAATCGTTCATTATACTTATAATTTGAAATTTACATATCAATAATTAGAAAAAATATTTTATTATATGTAATTAACAAACTAGAACCTCAAAATAAAATTATATCACTATTTTTTTTAAAAAAAATGAGAATTTCTAATCTCCAATGTTGTATAAACCGTTCCTCTGATACCAATTGTAAAGCCTTAATCCTGCACTTCTGGATTCAGTACAAAAAAATGTAATGGACTTTTTTCTATAAATGATTACATAAAAATAAACAGTACATTATACATATGAGAACCTTCTCTGATCTAGGTTCTGAATAATTAGACAATAAATTACGTACATTTAAGAAAAGTTTACAAAAATAATTACAAAACTATTGATTGGGTTCATCTACACTAGCACATTAAATACATTTTGATCTTATAAGGATTCCAGTGATTTTTTTAAAAAAACATGGGATGATAAAAAAACTCAGTAAGAGATATAATGAAATAAAGAAACTATTTTACCATGAATAATTATAACCATATGAAATCATTTTCACAAAGATATACTTCACACCCATAAATTATCATAAATTTATATTTTGAAACATGATATTTCTATAAACATAGAAAACATAAATAGAACATAAAGGTATCTTGGTGAATTAATTACTTAATATTTTAACCCTCATGTCTACCTTATTATTTGTAACCCTTATGGATACCTAAAAATTTAACCCTCATGGTTACCTTACAATGTAACCCTAATGGCTACTTTTTGATGTAACCATCACAGTTACACTGGGAGTAACCATATAGTCGACCAACAACATAATCATGCCCAATGCATTGGAAGGAGTTATATTTTCCACCCTTCTCATAAACAATTTCCAAGATAAATAACATAATCATAAAATATAAAAACTTTAATAAAAACCTTCATTTTTAATTTTGTAAAAATAGAAATTTAAAATACGATTTTTAAAGAAAACCCCCTTATATATACCACATCATTGAAGAAAAAATTAATAAAATTAAAAGAATAAGTAAACATATTGTAAATTATCATTATAAAATATAATATATTAAACATTAATTTCAAAAATAAACATGGCATGAAAAAATCAGTAAAGTATTAGGTTAACCCAATGAATGGAAGTTGTGTTAAGAATTCCCTTACCTCAGATTTTCCTCACTTCAAATTTTTTTAAAACTCCTTTATAATGGTTAAAAGTATGTAATTAATAATTTATATAACTAAAAACATGTGTATAATTCCTTACATTATCTTTAATAACATCCTCCACCCATTTATTAACAATATTTTGTTATTTCCATTGTTTTGGGTACATTATTTCCACGGCTTCAAAGGCCGTTATATTATGGTCTTCCTTGTTAAAATGAAATAATAAACCATAAGTGATACCATATATATATTTAGAACATTTTTAACAATTACATATAAATATAAACTTTCTATGATTTCAATAAAAGGGGAACGAAAAACCATCATCCACGAAGGTAGTGAATTAACGTACCAGGGACAACGATTTTATTATTTTAGATGAAATAAGAAGATCATATATTTTTGGATGCGTATACCATAAACACAATAAAAGAATTTTCCGATTCGAATTTAATTTTTTATTATATCTTATATTTAATATAATTACCTATATAAATCATTAAATGGCTTAATAATATCAAATTTTATTTATTTTATTATTTTTAAAATAATTAATTTTATTTATTCATTAATTAAATATTTACAACATCATTATTGTTCAAGCCATTTATGTAATTATTTATTACCTAAAAAATTTATAAGAAATAAAATTTTATTAGATTTCCAAATTCAATTCATGATTGAAATTAACTTATGAAAATCCTCATATTAAAATATTATACTTATTTAAATTTATAATGTGAATGAGTTTCAATACTTTTTAATAAAATTATATAAAGGGATTAATGTGATCTATTTGAGTCAAAAATTTACCAAATATGAATAAAAACACGATAAGTGTCTGCATTATCTTATATAAAATTTTTTATCTAGAATTTAGGTCATTTAATAATTCTTATAAATTTAATAAAAACGTTTTATTTATTTCTTTTATGCTTGCATAAGCACTGCATCAATATTTCACATGATTCAATTTTCCTTATTTGATATATAAAAATTAAGAATAAATTAATAGAAAAAAATTATGTTTAAAATAAAATTATATATTCATTGATTATGTATATTCACTAATATACATGTCAACACAACTTCTTTTTTTTCATTTATTGCCATGTGAAAGCATTGCATATACATTTGGACAAGACAAATGTTATATAAATATAAAAATCAAAATCAACAAAAAAACAACAGTAAAACATTATAATTAATAAAAAAGTCATGAATATATTTTTTATCACTCAAGTATTATTTAAAAGTATCATTAATTGACATTGTCAAAGCTGTCTAGGCATTGGGTCGACATTGACAATAATTTTTCTACCTATCATGACATAAATTATAACATACATGCTCTGAATTATTTATATACAAAATTACTGTTATAAAAATGATAATTTAGTTATTAAATAAATAAAATAAATTTTATATCATAAATATTTCTTCAAGATGTCCTAAAAATACCATATTTTATAAAAACCCTTATTTTTAACTATTCAAAAAAATATAGTTTTGAAAATTCCAAAAATTCCCCATAACAATTTTTTGAGGTGTAGAATTTCAAATTGAAATCTATTTTTCCAAAATAATTTTCTAAATGTTATAAAAATAATTTTTAAATTAAATAATAATTTATTAAAAAAACAATTTTAAAACTGTTACAAATTTTATAACATCTTGTAAAATTAATGAAGGACTCATAAATTATTAAAAATACATTACATGGTGAGGTTAATATAAATTTTCTCACAATACTATTCATAAGGGTAGGTTAATATTTACTAAAAATTAAGTTCGTCTTATCAGACTTCAAAAAACATACTGATTGCAACCATGTATGTCTGTTTTTTGAAATTAAAATCATAGATGTGTCAAAATTATGTTAATCCAGTAGGCTATAAAGGTCATGTAGTGTTTATTAGTTAATTTACCCATATACTTTTTCCTTTAAAAAACCCAGGATGTTACATTCATTTAGTTCAACATGATTTAAAATTTTGTATAATGGTTTAAATAATGTTATTAATATTTCAAATAACCGTATTCATACTTATAATATCATAAATTATTTTTTAATTACATATTATAACCCATTTGTTAATAATCATTCATTATTTTTATTTTTTTGGGTGTCAACTGCCTTGTTTTCTCATGAATGTTTTGACATGACAGATCCAGTTCATGTGCATATTATATAGTTTCATCATATATAGAATAATAATAATGAAATAATTATAATATTTATACCTAATGTTTTACTTTTAAGATCAACCACGAATGAGGGTTATGAAAAATGAAGTACATTATGACCATTGAGACAGTAGTGAAGGTTCCAGATGCAACACAAATGTAGGATGAACTTGTACCCAACACTTCACATTTCCACCATCGATGATTAGTCTAGGATAAATACGACGATAAACACCATTATCTACAGAATTGAATCAAAGATAAAGGAAAAAAGATAGAACCCAAAACAGAGAAGAGATGATCAACATATTTTACTTATAATAAATTTAATTAAATTAAATAATTACCTCTTAGGCGATTCTTTCTTCATTGATGGGTTCGACCACAGATTAGAGGTGCAACTTTGTTGTGATGTAGAATCCAAGGATTAAAATCTTCTAGCAGTGATCCACACTTGCTCAACGTATCTAAAGACGTCCCTAAAGGAGTCTCCGGGTGCCAGCGTGGAAGATCCTTGTGCTTGTAATGTCCACCTTTGGTCTCCTTAAGAATCACTTTCGAATCATTCTCCTAGATCCAGTTGAGGAGGATCTCTATCATTATTGACAGCATTCTTGGAGAGGGAAGAGTTCTCTAGGATCAATATCTTTTCTCTAAAGATGTTGTGCACACAAGGATTGGTTATCTAGTAGAATGAACCCTTGAATAATTTAGATAATAATAACTTAATGGAGAATTTACTTCACCATGAAATAATAATTAATTAGCACATGTGTGGTTACATAATTTATTATTCCTTGTGCAACCCCATGTCAAATAATAATAACAATTCTATTATTTCCATGACATGTGCTTAAATTTCTTGACATATTTAAATATTATTTAGCTAAATAATATTTAATAATATTTCTCACTGAACCCATAACTTGGTTCTCCAATCCTCCTCAATATTTACCAGGCCATGAATAATTACTATATATTTATAAAATAAATATAACTACATTATACATTGACAAATTAATATTTCATTCGCAATATATTCTATCGACTAAATCGATAAGAAATAAATTCAATCAGGCATACGTGAATAATTATTAAACCACAACCATGAATAATATTTATTAAACTTGTTAAATAAATAAATTATTTAACTGAGAAAATGGATACACTTAGTGTGTGACCCTCTAGACCTATTTCTCGTTGGCATTAGGCGTGCTTCCCTAAAGTCCAATATTACTATCTAGAAATAGATCATGGCACCCAAGAGAGTGAAGTTAATGTCACAAGGACATGTCACCTCTTAATAACGCATACCATGTAATATAATACCTTTGTCTTGATATCTCCAATCAAGCAGGTTGCATGAAAGTGCCATCAAACCTTGTTCTCGATTTCTTAGTCATTGAATTATAGGAATTGAACACGCCTAAAGAACACCATGGACATAGATTTAGTTAGGATATATCATTTCCATCAATGGTCCTAACATATCTACTTCTGTAGAAGTGGAAAATCCTTTCTCCTAATATTTATTAATGTAATATTACTCGTGACAAACCCATAATATCCTACCATGCCGCGAACATATGTCATCGTTATTTTCATCAATACATCTAATTGTGCGAGTCATAATACCCATTAATAATAATATTAATGTCTAAGGACCAATACACATGTTTCCAGATAGGAACATCCAACGACACTTATGAATGTGGATTTCCTTCGGGAGGGTAAATTTCTCTTTATATCCTACTGGATATTACCAAGGGTGCACATCATGAGAAGGTTCCACAAAGTTTCATGTGTCCCCAACCCAGATAGAATGTATCATTTGTGACCCTTAAAATGATAACATCTGGAGATAAAATATATATTCAATAATAGTGTCATGACACTTCCAAGTTCTCATCATTGCCGGGATCCGCTATGACCATTTAGTGGAATAGATATTCTTAGGACATTATCACATACTATGTCATACAGAAGAATAATCATGATGTTATAAGGAGTTTATAAATATTCATCCAATGATTACAAGTTTATCATAAAGTACAATGATGTTGGTTTTTAGGGCACCAACTCCAATAGACTCCCACCTCCACTAGAGTCAACTGCTAACTACCTTCAGTCTGCTAGCTCTAAAATGATATTCATGATTCTTCTGTGATAGGACTTAGTAAATAGGTCCTCCACATTCTCTTCTTTGAACACTATTCTCACCACAACTTCATCCCTTTGATATAAATCCCTCAAGAGGTGATACTTTCGGAGTATTTTCTTTGTCCGCTGATGTGACCATGGCTCCTTCGCAAGAGCCACCACTGCTATATTATTATAATAAAATATAATAAGATACTTAATTTTTGGTACCACATCATGATACTAGAAAAATTTACGAATCCAAAAGGCTTATGTTCCTGTATCATAAGTCTCTATATATTCTTAATCCACTGTAGAATCAGCAACAAATGGCTACATTGAAATCTTCCAACTCACATATCCTCTATTGAGACAAAAAACATATTCTGATTGCGACTTCAGATCATTCATATTTGTCTAAAAACCAACATCAAAATACCCTCTAATGACAAGATCTTCGTCTCCTCTATAAACCTAGAACATATCCTTATTTCTTCTCAGATACTTCTGGATAGTATTGGGAGAAGTCAATTGTTTTTATCCTAGATTTTCATGATATCTTCCTAACATGCTCCATGCATAGGCAACATAAATTATGAAACATATCATGGAATACATGATAGATCCTATTCTTGAAGCGTTTGGAATATTACTCATCCCATCTTTCTCATGTTGTGTTTGTGGAAACATTTTCTTGGAAAGATGTAGACCATGTGAAACTGGAACCAATCCCATATTGGAATATTCCATACTAATTCTCTTTAGTATATGGTCAATGTATGTACTTTTACATAGTCCAAGAAGCCTCTTGGATCTATCACGAAAAATCATGATCCCTAGAGTGTAGGCTGCTTCATCTAAGTCCTTCGTAGAGAAGAACCTGTTCAACAATTCCTTTACTAATTGCAAGATTGGTATGTTATTTCTCATATGGAATATTTCATCAACATACTCTACTTGGATAAAAACTGTATTCCATTTAATCTACTTGTAAACACATGGATAATATTCATTATAAATGAAACCGAATTCTATTTTGGATTAATCGAATCAAATTCTCCATCACCTGAATGTTTTCATTAATCCATAAATGGATCTATGCAAGTTCCATACCCTTTTAGAATCACTTGGTTCCACAAACCCTTCTGGTTGTGTCATATAGACATATTCCTAAATGTTCCCATTAATGAATGCATGTTTTACGTTCATCTTTCAAATATTATAGTCATAGAAAACTACAATGGAAATTATGATTATTATGGATTTAAACATTTAAACTATTGAAAAGGGTTTCATCATAGTTAATTCCTTGACGATGTTTAACACTCTTAGATACTAGACTTTCTTTATAGGTAATAACTTGATCATCCATGTCCAGTTTCTTCTTGAATGTCCATTTACACCCATCATTCCTTACATCAACTGGTGCATTGACCAAAACCTATACATGGTTAAAATACATGGAATACATCTTAGAAATCATATTTTATTTCCATCTTGCAACTTTTAAGATTTCTACTACTTCCATGTAGGATATAGGTTCATCATTGTCCAACAATAATGGGTCACCATCCTCCGTGACATGGAAACCATATCTCTATGGGTCCCTTACCTCTCATGTAATCCTACGCTGTACTTTTGTTTCAAGAAGTACCCTTTCCATAGAGACCTGT
Source organism: Viscum album (assembly GCA_963277665.1). Taxonomy (NCBI): domain Eukaryota; kingdom Viridiplantae; phylum Streptophyta; class Magnoliopsida; order Santalales; family Viscaceae; genus Viscum; species Viscum album. The sequence continues at coordinate 856,133,019 of OY728160.1, forward strand.
GGAACTTGTTTCTATACGAAATCCTATGTATCTTGATAATTAACTTCATAAAAGTAAATATTTCTCCCACTATCCTTTTTTGATGATGTACTCCCTCTCAAGAAAGAAGACATATCTAGAAACAATCACTTTATTGTATGAGGGGTTGTATAAGAAGTATCCCTTTGTTTCCATAGGGCACCCTATAAAGATTCACTTCATGCCCCAGTGTTCTCATTTGTCTCTTGATAAATCCTTAACAAACACATCACATCCCCATACACATATTTGCGAAAAAGTGGGTCTTTTTCCATTCCATATCTTGAAGGGGACCCTATTTGCCGCCTTAGTTGGTACTTGGTTTAATTTGTATTCTGTAGTTTACAATGCATATCCCCAAAAGGATAATGGAAGATCTGCATGACTCATCATCGACCATACCATGTCCAAAAAGGTGCAATTCCTCTTTTCACTAACACTATTTCACTATGATGTATAAGGTGGAATGAGTTTAGATTTATTTCAATAATCCTGTAAAAGGTTGATGAACTCTTGGTTACGATATTCTTCACCTTGATCCAATTAAAGATTCTTTATATTCTTACCAAGTAGATTCTCTACTCAATTCTTGAAGTCCTTGAATTTCACAAAGGAATAGGATTTATACTTCATTAATTAGACATATCCATATCTAATCACTTCATCAGTAAAAGTAATGAAGTAAGAATATACACTAATAGATTCAACTAGAAATGGTCTACAAAAATCAGCGTGTACCTATCCTAGAAGATATATGACTCTTTGAACCTGTCCACCAAATGGTGTTTTGGTCATTGTCCCTTGTAAACAAGTATGACATCTATAAAGTGGTTTTAGCTCAGAATAGTCTAAATAACCATCTTGATTTTTTTTTCAAACACTTATCATTTACATGACCGTGATGGGGATACCACAACTAGGTTTTGTATGAGTCATGTGAACTTGGTTCATTATCGACTTCCCACACTTGATTATCATAATTTAATACATATAGACCGTTATTTAAATGAGGCATACCATAACATACGTTGTCTATATAAAAGCAACAACATTTATTTTCGAACTTGAAAATAAATCCATCTATATCTATACTAAATATAGTAAATACATTCTTGATAAAACTAAGTACTTAATAAAATAAATGTAAAACCAAAATCATTCTCATCAATAATGTGAGGTGGTAGTCACCAATGGAAAGAGCAGCCATCTATGAACCATTGACAGCTCGCAGATCCAGCTCTACTCTATAAATTTTATGAAATATACTTGGTTCCTACATTTGAATACAAATGTGAGCACCACAAGATATATCTACTAACCAATTTGTATAAATGAAAATATTTCACTCGACAGTGAACATACCTTTGGCTTCCCCTTGTCGTTGGGTGAATTTCCTCTTCCAATGGCCTGACTTCCCACATGAAAAACATACTGCCTCCTTTTCCTTTCCCCACACCTGAATATTATTCTTCTTGGTTGGATGGTTTTCGATAGCTTTAGACTTCTTATAAATCTTAGGCACATTTTCCATGTCTTTCCTCTTCTTATTCACCATAAGGACTCTGGGTTTTTCACACCCCTTATCCTTACCAACTTGGAGAATAAGAATATGAAGATCTAATTGACTATTCTCATTATTTTTAATATTATAATTCATAATAAAACTGGACAGGGTCTTAAGAAGTGATGATAGTATGAGATCTATACGCAACACATCTAAGAATTTAATTCCTAAGATGTCCAGATTCTCAATGTAGTCAATGTTGTTGACTACATGTGGTCTAGCTAGCATAGAATCTACAAGATTTTTAGTGAACAAAGAATTGGATATCTGATAACTTTCTTTTCTTGATTTCTCATGATATATATCTATATAGTGATACATACTTCTATAAGCATTCATTGCCTCATATTGCTTCAAGATCTCACTGATCATGGATAATAGCCTGATACATTGAATATCCGTTGCGACATTCAGATTTTCCCTTACAAAGAGAGTTTGTCATCACTCACCTCATCTTCTCTACGCAACTGGTAAAGGATCTCCTATCACACAATTTTTCTTCTCATGGAGATGGATAACCCGAATGATCTATTAAAACTCCTAGAAATTAGTTCTGGTGATAAGGTTTTCCTTCTCGATTATCGATCACAATGATATGTTTATGTAATTTTGATCTTTGTTTCTACAAATTAAGATGAACATAGTTTTTGTTCTTTATCTTGATAAATATAGAAAAATAAATAAATTAATATTTATTAGTCTCCCACTATTTTATAGAAATCCAATATCCCTCACCATTGTGTTCGAAATAACCTATTGCTAGGACATTCTAGCGACATGAATCCATATTTCCCTTTTCATTACCTGGACTAGGGTTAGTCAAGAGACATGAAATGTTTCATGTAGGAATTCCAAATTCCCTTTACATTAACTCAATGCTCCTTGATCTATTGAGTGGACTCCCCTATCCTGAAATCCTTAATTTTTTATTTTCTCAATCTTTGACTCTCAGTAACACAAAGCCCTAGTAGTTTAGTCAATCCTTGATGTAAACTAAGTTAATTCCATCCAAAAACTCAAATTATAATTCCATGATAATTAGAAGCACCAAAACTAGGGTTGGTCATGAATTTTGAACTATGGTTCAATTCAAATCGAAGTAATCGAAGGATATACTGACTAAGTATTTAATTTTGGGATTTTATCCTTTTTTCAAAAAATTATTCTTATTATATTTTCAAATGCTTGTTAATATTAACTGGGATTTACTTAAGTGATTATCCATGTATAGATAATATTTACGCATAAGACATTTTATTTTTGTTCCATCTTATATTCTTGTTAGTTTATTAATTATGTGATCTCACCATACATCCATAACGAATAACCATAAAACTAATAGGAATAAATAAAGGGTATGATAATGATATTTACTATTGGTCAGTTTCTCTAGAGTCTGATAAACTAACCCTTGGCTAGGGGAGAAATACATTGAACCGTTTAATGTTCATGTTTATAGATTTCCACATTTCCACCTTTTTATCTCCTTAGATTGGTTTCACCTCATCTCCTAACATGAACTACATCCACTAGCTTGGGAGATCCATCCATTACATATACATTTAACTCACAAATAGGTGAGGGGTAAAGGGGGTTTTACATAAAAGAAACCATGGGCACATATTCCCTTCATATTAATGAGGGGAAGGAACACATGCCAAAAATTTTAATTTAATAAATAAATTTAAAGGGAACCAATCACATACAAAGGTTTGGTCTATCTCATGATCATCCACAAACATGAATTGAATTAAACATTAAATAAAACTAGAACTCAATTCTTTTATAGTTATTATTATGATAAATTTCACTCAAATCGATTACTCATTATCTTTAATTAATCAGTCCTTTTTGTCTTAATATTTTTCCAAATTTCCTTGAGATTATCATCCATAACCTTGTACATAACTTGTACCTTGGAAGAAACCCAGTGAATACCCATCTAGAACTACCCAACTTGTATTTATACTTGTATAAACATTATTAATTATGATATATAGCATGCACAAAAAATTATAATTGTTATACAACTCATACATGATGTGGTGATATTTTAACATTACGCAGGTGTTAATAAAACACGCACACACACACAATGACATATATATATATATATATAAATATAAATATATCAAAAACCTATCACATGTTTTCCCCCACTTTAAACCCACACATAAGGTACATGTCTAAAGGAATTACATAATATAATAATAATTATTTTAAATATGAGTAATCTAGAAGAAGTACAGGGCCTGTAGGTCCGAAAACATGATGTACACCCTCCTCACCGTCCATCCGAAGTACACATTTAGAAAGATGGAATGTGAGGTGTACTTCATAAATATTTAGAGTTCACTACATGTCTAGTGGGACACACACCGTTTAGACTATGTGTTACTTGGTAACCATCTAAGAAATCCATTTATGGGATACACAACATGGACTTAACCTGATTGGACTACACAATATGTATAGTGGGACACACGATGTGTAGACCAGCTGACTGTGCACTAGTTTTTCTGAGTCAACACATGGTTGAAGAATTAACTACACCATGTGTCATTAATGAACATGACTTGAGTAATTTCAGAATTACTCTGAGAACATTGAACACAACTACATGGTGTGCAATCTTGATTACATGGAGTGTGTGGAATATTACACAGAACGTAATTCCAAATACATGGCATGTACTATCGTGTTACCTAGATAGAATTGTTGGCCCATCCTGATGAGATCCTCAATGTAATTCTAATAAAAAAATTATTCATTTCTGTTAGATCTGCAAGAAATGAAAGAGGAAGAATAGATATCGAAATTAATATTACAAGAATGATTAAAAACGAATTGAAAAAAAATTATTAAAGATTAAATCATCAATGAAATATTTAAATAATTATAAATGAAAAGACGACCACTCTCATACCACTTTAATGTTCTAGGTGTAGTGGAAGCGCATGATGGGTGTGTAACCAAATTTAAAAATTTCCATGATTGATGATTAATCCAGAATAAATACAATGATAAACACCAATATCCACAGAATTGAATCAAAGCTAAAAGACAAAGGAGAGAACCAGAAACCAATAAAATAAGATCAACATATTTTTTTATAATTAATTTAATTAAATTAAAGAATTACCTTTAAGGTGATTCTTTCTTCGTTGATGCGTTCGACCACGGGTCCGAGGCGCAACCTCGTTGAGATGTAGAATCCAAGGATAATAATCCTCTATCGGTGATCCATAATTTCTCCACGTATCTTCGAATGTCACCTAAGGAGTCTCTGGGATCTAGCGTGGATTTTCCTTTCACATATGATATTCTCCTTCAATATCCATGAGAATCGCTTCCAAAGTGTTATCCTAGATCCATTAGAGTAGGATATCTCTCCTTCTTGAGAGCGTTCTTGGAGAGGGAAGAGTTATATAGGCTAGAGATCAATTCTACAAGGACTTTTTGCACAAAAAATTTGTTAGCTGGTGGAATGACCCCTTTTCTAATTTAAAGAATAATAACAACATGAGGAATTTAATTCACCAATTAATAATAAATAATTACTATATGTGATATTAATTATTTTATCATTCTATGTGAGAACCCATGTCAAATAATAATAGAAATTCTATTATTTCCATTACATGTTCTTGAATTGAATGTTATATTTAAATATAATTTAACCAAATAATATTTAATATTATTTCTCACTGGAACCATTACTTAATCCACCAATCCTCCTTAATATTTACCAGGACTTGAATAAGGAATATTTATTTATAAAATAAATATAATTGTATTATTAACTGATAAATAAGTGTTCCGTTCGTAAAATATTCTATTGAATAACTAGTGATGATATAAATTCAATCAGGTATACATGAATAATTATTAAACCACAACCGAGATTAATATTTATTCAACTTGTTAAATAAATAAATTATTTAACTGAGATACTGGCTACACTTAGTGTGTGACCCTCTAGGCCACTTTCTCGTTCACATTAGGCTGGCCTACCTAATGTCTAAGATTACTGTCCACTAGGGGGTCAAGGAACCCAAGAGAAAGATGTTTCTATCTCAATGACATTCCACCTAAAACTAATGCTTATCATGTAATATAATCCATTTGTCTCGATATCTTCAATCAAGAGGGTTACATCCAAGTTCCATAAACCCTTGTGCTCGATTTCTCATTCCTTGACATCATGGAATTGTACTTTGCTAGAGAACATCATGGTCCTGGATTTAGTTAGGCTATATAGTTTCCATCAAAGGTCCCGAGATATCTACCTCTATAGAAGTGAAAAATCCTTAATCACACAATTCATTAATGCATTATTACGTGTGATGCACCCAACATATCCTTCCTCTCAAGAAGCATCTATCATCGAGGTTTTTTTTAATACATCTAAGTGTGCTAGTCATAATAACCATTAATAATAATCATATTTTCTAAGGAACAATTCACACATCCACAGATAAGAAGATCCAATGACAGTTATGAATGCTGATTTCCTACTGGAATATCTTGTTCTCATAATATCCTCCTAGATATTACCAAGGGCGCACACCCTGAGAAGGTTCCTTAATGTTTCGTGAGTCACCACCCCTAATAGCCTGTATAATGGTTTTCCTTGAAATGATATCCTCCATCCGTAGAACATATATTCAATAATAGTTTCATGTCACTTATGGGTTCTCATCATAGTAGGGATCCTCTATGACATTTTAGTGTTACAAATATTCTTAGTACATTGTCACATTCTATGTTATGTAGAATAACAATATTTATGTGATAATGAGTTTATAAATATTCATCAAATGAACACATGTTTATCATAAAGTAAAAATATGTTGGTTTCTAGGGAACCTACTCCAATAGGTAGGGTATACATACACATGAGTAAAGTTTTACATTTTTCTATGATCATTATGAGAAGTAAGTTAATACAATTTTACCTTTTTAATAATGATAATAATATAATTAATACCATATTATATAATTATATGTAACATTTTTGTGGTGTGGAAATAAAAATAGAGTCATATATCTTCATAAAGGAGGTAACCCACACGCAGAAGAACAACATTATCATCTTTAATTGAGTGAAAACGAAAAAATATTATATTTTATCAATAAATAATTAGAAAAATTTCATTAATATAATTATTATTTCATATTAATCACATATATTACTTAACACGATCAATATCACCATCCATGTGAAGCGTTAGTGAAAGGCAGATCACAACGCTTTGTGAGGCGGTAGTCCACCGTACACAAGACCGACATTACCATCTCTAGAAAAGAATTAAAGTTGAAAATATATTTATGATATATTAATAATAGTGTCATAATTATGTTATAAATATAATATATATAATTTTGATCCATAATTATACCCATCCTTGAGATTCGGTAATGGAAAAATTAACGACATCGGTTCGCAAGGCAGTAGTCCATCGTACACTCAGATGATGATTTTATAACCCATTTGAGGGAGGTGTGACCTGATTTAGGTCATAAATGTAACATAAAAAAATCTTAGAATATTTTATATAATGAGGATATTATATCAACATATTTTTAAGAAAATATGAGGCAGTGGATAAGGAAATAAAATGAATACATTTGTTTAATTACATTACCTCATCTTTAGGTATCTTCTATTGGTTTGCACTAAAACCCTACAAGAATGTACTTATAAAAAAGATAAGGATTATAGGATGGTGTTTTGGAGGTTAGAGAGTTATTGTTTTTGGATTTTAATGAGACAAATGGATTGATATGTGTGAATAAGTGAGGGGAGTTAGTGCTATTTTATTTTTGCGAAGGAGCGATACTTTTGTAAATACCCAAAAAGAATTTCTATTTTGAGGTCAAGCTTGGATCATGTGAAACCAATATTGAAAATTAATTGTTTTTAAATATTATATTCCTGATAAACCACTAAAACGCACAATAAAACACTTATTATAAACATTTTTTTCTTTAACTTATATGTTTCCCTATTTTTGATCATTCGGTTTTTCACTAAGGTATGTAGTTTTCTAACCTAGGTAATTTATCCATAAAGAATAAATTAATGTGATAAATATTATACAATGGAGAACCAATTATTCTAAATATTTTACCTACTTTATAATATATAAACCCAATGTGTGTGGGAAATTAATTTTAATATAAGTGCTTATAACACACAAAAACATTTCTTTAACCCTAACATCTCTAAGAATGGTTTTTTCTATTTATTGGTTAATATGTTCACTATAAAAGATTAATTGGTCCATGAATGGACCATATTTTGAATTTATTGAAATTTTAATTTTACTTTGAAGATGATAGGATTTTTTTAGTTTTAAATCATTTAATAAAATATCATTTATTATAAAGTAACATTAATGTCAATGTTGACATTATTTATTTAATTTAAATGTGAAAATATCACGATTGTGAAAATTTATGAATATATTAATTTAAAACCTATAAAATATGATATATTCCTATAAAAGTTAATGGTAGATAATAACTCAATTTTATTCATTCTGAATATTTATATTATCATTTAATTTTGATATTTATTAACTAAATAATTATTGTGTTGGCATTTCATATGATTCATAAGTAATTATTTAATCTCTAAAAATTAAAGATGAATTATTATAATAAAACAAACTAATATATAATTAAAAATAATTTCTATAACCAAAAATATTTTTTTTTGTCTTTATCCCAAATAATTATATATATTAAAGGTAAGCAAGATTTTTTTTGTATTTTTTTACTTAATTTATTATATAGTTCATGTTCATGGAATAATATCCAAATAACTCTTAAAAATATATCATAAGGTTATGAGAGTCTAAATATGCATATAAAATTGATTTTGGATAAGTTTTAAGGTCATTTTACCCCTTATTTAATAAGTTTAATCATCAAAATAAACTCTTTTTAACCATAATCACTATAATTAATTTCCAATGTACCCACTAATAATTTTGGTAAAAAATTATATTTACCTTATCAGATAATATAAATTATTTATATTAAAAGTATTTAATCCATTGGGCTGAATTAAACGCACATAATTTGTAGAATTTAATTTAAATTTAATCTTGTAGTTGTGAAGAGAAAGGATGTTTTTAAATGAAAAATGTTCAAAAGTGTACAATATTTTTATATCAAAATTATATACGAAATTTATTCCAATGACCTAAATTGGATTAATGGATCTAAAATTATACTATTATTTTTAAAAAAAATATATAAATAAATTTACTTGTAAATATTATTTAAATTAAAATTTTGTCTTCAATTAAAATTCAGTATTGTTCACTATTCATAAAAAAATGAAACTTCTCAAAAAATTTAAAAAAATTCACCCAAAGATAATTTTTCCTTCCCACTTTTAAAAATGAATTTATTTTTAAATACATTTATTAAAAGGTTTAAATAATATTTTAAAATAATTTTCACAAAGCATGATTAAACCGTCCTTGTACAAAAATTAAAAAAAATTTAGAAAACATTTCTTTTACTTTTAATCAATTATTATTATTAATAATAATCAATACATAGCCAATAAAAGTGTTTGTAAAATATATATTTTTTGTGCGTTATCTATTCATATTATTAACCTCTATTATAATGGCTATGAGATAATTTTCATATTAAATAATAATATTAATAATGTAATATTGTTTAGCAAAACTAGACATTTCATGTAACAAAATCATTTAATGAAAATAGTTTTTTATGTAATGAAATATAAACATATTGTTGCATGAATTTTCATACATATAATTTATATAATTTATCTAAAATATTAAATATATTATAATGTATTATAATTTTATTCATTTATACTCTTGGTGTTTTTAGTCATACACGCAATTAAATATGATATTCATATTTTAAAACATATGGGTGTTACATTATCCCACCTTAAATATATTATGTCCTCTAAATTTAAAATTAAATTTTTTAATGAAGGGGTTGATATTTAAAAGTGAATTTTTTGAGAAACCTACATCTTAAAAGTGTTAGTAAAATTTCATATGAATAATAGAGTATGGGGAGTACAAATGTCATTAGGAATAAACCAATAAATAGGTTTCTGATTAGGATAACATTGGTGTTAAATGAGAATATGGACATGAAATATATGTCTACCACTCAAATACTGATTTATAATGATAGAGAACAATGATCATAGGAATGTGGGAGATCTAGAGAAGGTTAATAACCAAAAAATCACCAACCCAATAGGTGTGAAAAATTCATTGATATAATTAAAAATGATAGTAATAGGATTACATTTTATTTTATGTTACAATTCCTAAAGTTCATGAAATTTCATGAGAATATATACTTATTTAATTCCATTCTTTTTTATAAGAACATTCTCATACGTTTTTTGTACCTTGAACAATTTAAAATTTATCCCTTATTCTAAGAAATGAATATCCAGAAATATTTTTTTATTCCAAAGGCACTAAAATTAAAATTTAACGTATAATAATACCCATAATATAATGATAATTCATTCCTTTTATCACTATTTATTATAATGAAAAAATGATTATCACCGGTCATCGAATATGCATAAATCTCCCTCTGATGAGGTAATAAGTTAGTCTCTAAAACCCGAACCAATGATCAACTTAAGATATCTCATAAATGGTTAAAATTATGACCCTTTGATGTGATTAATATCCAAAACATTATAAATAAGTTCATTGAATTTCACAAAATTACTTATCATTAATCTTAAAAAAACATGTAGTAGCTCTTAATAAACTCATTCCAAACATGCGAATTCCTTTATAATGTATTCTCTTGAAAGTGGTAATAACATAAATTTCCATAAAACCTTATTAAAAATAAAGATTCCAAATTATTACCTAAATAAAACAAAAATTATTGGATATATTCCTTAAAAAGAAAAATGATTGTAACTTATTTAATTATATAATAAACAACTTTACCAAAAAATAATTAATCAGTTCCTAGGTAGTTAGTACTATCCAATTTACTTTATAAATATCAATCATCTCCTTATGAACACATAATTAACTCAAAATCAGAAACATATTAACGGTTATTTTTTCATAAATCATGTTCTTTATAATAATATAATCTTTTCACTAAACCATTTTCTTTTTTATGGGAACCATTCAACATATGCTTTCATATCCTCAATAAAAAAGTACTATAATAGAATCCTTATACATTTAAAAATTATTATAACAAAGATATAATTAATAAAATATTAAAATGGCATAATTATTGGATCAATGTATATGGAAAGTAGTCATTACTCTTCATATGTGGTAATCACATAATCTTTTTCCGGATCCATTAGCTTCTTTCAAGTCATTTTCTTTTGACACTTGGGGAATTCTTTGGGTAGTTCCCCATTTCCTTACAGTTGAATTATTAAACATTGGAAAAATGTTTGTTGACCTTTTAACCATGAGGACAGTTTCCTTTTTCTCCATAATTGAATAAAACCCCTTTCCTTTTAAAAATTTACCAAGGTGTTTTCTCTAACATGTATCACATTTTTGGAAAATCATTGATTCTCTTCTTCATTTTTTCTATATTTTTCTTCATCATCCAATTCTTATATTAGTTTCCTTCATAGCCATATTACTTAGATAAATATTTATCTGTCTTTTTATCAAATGATACTATTTCCTTATATGATGATAATTCTTGAGAGGCTAGTTGCCTTTGTAATATTGTCTTTAGATCGTAGAAGAAACAATCATTCATACTCATTAGATCATGTGCACTGGTGGTGTTGATATTATTTCTGGTAGGCACCGTTACCAAATAATGATCTATAGTAGAATAGATTATATCATTATTAAAAAAATATATAATTTCAAAACAAGTGAATTAATTTACATATATTTAAAAATTTATGCCTAGATAATCTAATAATCTTATACATGGTTTCTTTGGGGATATAATTCAATTAAAATCATTTATAATGGTTTGTAAAAGAAAATTTAATTATACAAATCATATCCCCCATGAGCGTCAAAAAAGATCTATAGTAAGGTCATTTTTCGGGTACTAGGTAACCCTCGAGTCAAGCCTAACGTGAATTATTCAGAGTTATTACCCCTATGTACCACTACATCATAACCATGTCCACTTGTAGTATTCAGAAAAAGATTTTATTTCTAGAAAAGATACATAATAAGTACCTTACCAAAGTTTTTTTATGTTATTCGTTACTTATACTCAAATTCTATAATTTTTTTATGTTAAATAATCTATTTTTCTTAAATATGTTTTCTAAGGGTTATACTAAAATTTATATGATACAAACTTTACGGAACCTGAAACTAGTAGCAAAGATCCAATGCCTTCTACCATTACATTGGTATAATATATAAGGAATTAAATCTCCAAGGAACAGATAGTTTAGTAGTCTTAGAAAGGAAGATACATACTTAGTTCTTACATTACATTAGAATAAAAAAATTACAACATTGTTTATTTTATTTTCTGAAAAAAATTATTATTTCTAGAATATCCTTACATATAAATCACAATATACTTTTTGGAATACAACAGATTGTAAAAAATAAGGGCGAGATCAAAAACTCAGTAGGGGTTTAGTACATTATAATGTATCATGAATCAATAAAAATAATCAACATGGAATGGAAAATAAATGAATACATTACATTTAAATAACCATATAAGGAGAAAATCATTATGGAAAAGTAAATAACTAAAAACACAGTCCATGTAATCAATGAACAAATAATGACATTCATACAGAGATATTAACATATGGAAAATATCCTAGATAATAATAACTAAAATCTTAATAAAAGAAGTTCTCTATTATAGGAAATTATGTTTCCTAGCAACCTAATAACATTACCTTCAAGATATTTCACAAGATTAATTATCATAATACTATCAATACCTTTTATAAGATAATTTAAAACATACCGGTTACAATGCGTAGGGGTTTTCCAAATGAATTAATCTCATTAGACTATCAATTCATCGAGGGGATTATATTAACTGGTCCGCAACCCATATATAGTATTTCAAAATAATCTATTTAACTCAAAAAAATTATCCTTATCAAATATCTCTATTGAGTAAAGAGTACAAATTTATCAATATCTCTCTAGTTAATCAAATAACTTGGAAAGAAAATTCATTATGTAAAAATGGTATATGGTTTATAAAATAAAAATATCCCTTAACAAATATTATGTATATTGAAGAGATATTTAATTTCCAATAAAAAATGGTTACAAGAAATTTATTGTTTCAAGATAATGTCAAAAATCTTAAAAGAAGGTGAGATATCACATTAACTCTTACCATCTGGTAATTTCCAATTCATTCCCCTTAGATAAAATAATTAAAATAAAAAATTCAAATAATGTGAAAGACATAATTATTCAATATATTACATGTCAAAGGGGTTTTATATTGACATAGTGAAATAATATAGGTTCATAATATATCATACATCTCAAAGAAGGAAAATTGAGAAAAAATACCTTTACTCACTCTTTCCTTTAGTTGATCATGGTTTGACCTCCTATATAATTATTTTAAGAAGGTTAATATTTTATAAAAGGAATGTATTCAAACTTATAATATCATATATGATCCTTTTGTTATATATTATCACACTTTCTTTAATAATCATTCATTATTTTTGTTGTTTTGGGTGTTAACTACCTTGTTTTCTCATGCGCATTTTATCACAAAAGATCTTATTCTTGCACATATTATATATTATCATAATTTACACAATAATAATAATGAAATAATTATCATATTTATACATCCATTATAATTTTAACATCAATAATAAAGGTTGGTTATTATAAAGGCAGTACGTTACGATCATGGTGACGGTATGCCTTATATACACATGAGTAATGTTTTACATTATTCAATTATTTTAATGAAAAGGGTTAAGAAATATTTCTAAATTAAATATTAAAAATAATATCATTAATACCACATTATATACTTATATATAAAATTCATGTGGTATGGTGATAAATAGAGAGTCCCATCACATCGTGAAGGTGGTAGTCAACACGTACATTAACGACATTTTTGCCATTCATTGTGTGAAAAAGTAATTAATTAAAATGATATATTATATATATTGATAAATATTTCTTTATTATCAAAATTATTTCATTTATATCACAAATAATCCTTAAAATTATCTTTATCACCTTCCATGTGAAGCTTTAGTTAAAGAAGAATCATATCACTTCGCTTTGTGGTAGTCCACCGTACAGACGAGCAACATTATTGTTTCAAGTATGGAATGGAAGGTGAATATATATATATACATTATTTTATATTGACTAAAAATGTATGATTACTTTATAAATATAACATATATAATTTATATCCATTGTCGTACCCAACCTTAGGAGATGGTAATGAAAAAACAAACAACATCAGTTCGTGAGGTGGTAGTCCTTCGTATTCTCAAATGATGTTTTCATAACTCTTTTGATGGAAGTGTGTGGGGTTTTTATTATTATTATTAGAATTAAAACATATCACTCTATTAAAAATATTTTTTTTCTATATCATCATGTTTTGAAAATAATTGAAGGAGGTGGAGAAGGAAATAAAATGAATAAAACTATAGAAAAAAATTACCTCTTCTTTGGGTATATTTCTTTTATTTTTACTAAAATACTAGTAGGATGGTTTTAATAAAAAAATAAGTCTTATATAATGCAAGGAGAAAATATTTGGAGTGATTTGTTCAGTTTTCAGATGAATCAAATGGTTTTGGAGGTGTGAATAATTAAGGGGAGTGAGTACCCTTTTATAGTTAAGGATGAGTGATTGTTTTACAAATACCCAAAAGCATTCACTATTATGAAGTAAATATTATCTAAAGTGGCTCCAAGATTCTAAATTAATTTTTTGGAAGGATTTTATGGTCTATGAAACCCTTCAAAAAATAAAACTCATGATTTAATCATTTTTTCCTTAACTTTTAAGTTTCCTTATTTTTTTATTATTTTGGGTTTTCACTAAGGTAACTAGTTTTTGAACCTAGGTAATTAATACATTAATAATAAATTAAAGAGATAATTAATATGAACTTTTTACCAACTGATTATCAATATTATATCTAATGTATAAAATAAAAATTCTATTTGTGTTGGAAATTAATTTTAACATAAGTGTATATAATAAGAAAAAAAATTCTTTAACCGTAACCTCTCTTACAAAGTTTTTACTATATAAGGGACAGTATGTTCATCAAAAAAAAAATTGGTCTAGTAATGGACCATATTTTATATTTAATATAATTTAAAAATCAACTTATTGATTATAGGATTGTATATAAATGAAAATCATTTAAAAATATATCATGTATAATAAAGTAACATTACTGCCAATTTTGACATTATGTATTTAATTCATATTTTATGAAAATTATGGAATTTGACTCGGTTATATTGAATCAAGTGCTAAATGATATATTCATTTAAAAAATTAATTTAAGATAATAATTCATTCAATTTACTTCACTCTTGATATTTTAGTATCATTTATTTTACTAAGTTATTAAATATATAGTTACTGTGTTGACATTTCATAAGAATTTTAGCTATTTATCTGACCCATAAAAATTAAAAATAAATTATTATGATTAAATAAACTAATTTATATTTAAAAATAATATCTAAAATCAATAATAAGTTGTTTCTGTCCCTATCCAAATCATAATAGATATTAAAGGACAATAATTTTTTCTATTATTTTTATTTACTCAACTTATTATATTTGTCAATTTCTTGTAATAGTGTCCCACTATATCATAACAATAGTGAATACGGTGATAAGGGTAAAAATCTATCTAGGAAAAGGGTATTGGAAATGTTTTTAGGTAATTTTACCCCTTATCTAATAAGTTCAGTCCCCCGATAAACTCATTATTACCTTAATAACTGTAATTAATTTTAACTGTTTAAAATAATCATTATTGAAAAAATTAAGTTGTCCATATTAGATAATATAATTTTTTATAATTATAAATATTTAATAAATTTAACCAAATGTAACACATAAATTTGGAAGAATCTTATTTAAAATTAATCCTACTGATGCGAAGAGAATGTGGTTTCGTAAAGTGAAAATTTTCAAAACTTTACAATATTTTTATATCACAATTCAATATGAAATTGATTCCAATGAGCTAAATTGGTTTTATAAAGCATAAATTGATATAAATTTACTATAAAACTAATTTAAAATATAATTTATTATTATAAATTATTTAATCTAAAAGGAATTTTTCAATTAAAATACAATATTTTTCATTGTTCATAAAAAAATTAATCTTCTCAAAAAAATTAAAAAATACACCATATAATAATTTTTACTGTTATGATTTAAAAATTTATGATTATTTTTTTCAAATAATTTTTTTAAATTTGTAAAAAATTAACTTCAAATAATTTATTCCAAGCATGATTAAACAATATTTTAGAAAAAATATCATTTTAATAAAACATATCATCATATTTTAAAAAATTATTATAATTATTTATATTCATTGAACAACAAATAATTTTTTTTGTAAAATATATATTTTCTTAATATTGTTAATTATATTCATACTATCCATTCTATGGGATAGGAGAGAATTTTTATATTAAATATTATTATTATTATTATTATATTGTTGTTTGGTAAATCTCACCTTTTCATGCAACACAATCTTTTGAAGAAAATCATTGTTCCATGTAATGAATGATAAAATCAATGTTGCATACATTGAATGAAATATAATGTATTGAATTTATTTAAAATAATAAATATATTGTAAAATATAATGTTTTTATATTCCTTTCTACACATGGTTTTGCATGTCATACATGATTTCAAATATGTTGTTCATATTTTAAAACATTGGGGTGCTACATATAAAATAGGATATATTCCAAAAATTATTTATTTTTTCATGAAGTTTTTGGTTTTTATTATACTCTTAGCCTCTAGTGTTGCATTTTTATTCTCAAATAACTTACAAACAAGAACTTTATTTAACTCTAGGATTTCTTTTCAACGAATATAACATTTTATTATTCAAAAACTACTTCAAATACCCCTGAAAAATTTCTTCCAATCGGCATGAATTTTTGATGTCAACTCTATCTTATAATAAAAATATTTTATAACCCCTCATATTCATGTATATAAACAATTGTAAATTTTATAGGTTTACATTGAAATATTTTACTAGATAATAAATTCTGATTTCTTATCTTTTGTAGATCACATAATACTTTCAAAACATTATGTTTTTGATTCTTAAGATATTAGACCCATGTTATCTACAAAAAATAATGGTTATATAATCCCTATGTTATATAATTATCAATAATATCATAAATTTCAATGATCTGTAAATGATAGTCATTTTCTATATCTAACCTTTCATCGATAAATTAGATCTTCGAGATCCATATCTTTTGTATTTATCAATATTAGTAAACCCCCTTTAAAATAATTGATTATATCAATGTTTGACATTTTCAAAACCTCCTAAAAATATAAAAAATAAACTATCTTAAAGGTTTCCACAAATATCAGCTGGTATCAAAACATATCCTTTATGACTTTGATATCTTTGACATCTATCTCACCACCATCACCTTGACTTTTACTTCACATAAATCCTATTTGAAATCTATATCAAAACATGTTATTCTATATCTTTTATAGTCTTCAATCTAATACACCTTCTGAATATTCCTTTTTCTTTAAAAAAATCATTCAGAACCTATGTATATTCAAATAAGATCTAATTCTTCTCTTCATATTATGGTCTTCTTATTATATCTCTCCAAAAAAGTTAATCTCTAGCTTATGGAATCTTAGTTTCTAAACATTTGATCAGCTCAAATTCAAATCCTATTATATTCCAAAGAAACCAGAGTTTGATCTACATCTTATGAAACATGAGACTCTATATATTTCATAACATTTTATAGTATGGACCTAGAAAATTTGTCAATTTGATCCACCTTCTTAATATACATCAACATATATATTCTATAACTCCGAATTAACAAATTTATTATTACACATCAATGAATTCCTCAAACTATATGTATACTCTTGAACTTATTTAACATCTGTAATATCCAATCACACTTTCATTACTGTAACACATTAGATTTAAATCAACTAATTTTATTTGAATAATTAACTACTTAATCATGTAATCCTTAACATTAGACTTCTTAATTTTCTATTCTACTCCAGTTTTACTTCTATTGAATGATTCACTAAGAGAATATATAACATCCATTATTTCAAAATCTAGATTATTCTTTTATAATTACCCAATATTAGTCTTAAAACACTCATTATTTGGATTTTTAAATTATATTTATATTGAATAATTATTGATTCTCAAACCAATTTAATCTTAGTTACATTGAGAAATCATCATAACACTATCAGATCGAACATGTAGAATATATTATAGAGTATTTTTAGAACCTCATATTTTACTAACTAATAAAATACTTGTAAGAAATAAAATGTAAAGACCCGGAAATTTCACGGAAATTTTTTTTCTTAATTTTCTTTTTAATTTTACAAGAACGTAGTTTCTGACGGCTCCTGATTCCGAGGCCCGGTGTGCCCGGAATTAATTTCCGAAGTTTGGCTCGGGTACATTCAGTGAACGAGCGAGCGGAAATTTCTATCTTTTGAACCGTCGCCCGGAATTGAATTCCGAAGGCACCGATGAACTCGCAGCGCCGATATTCGCTTAAGGAGACCTTTTCTGAGGTTGCGTTTATTGCGGGTTGAGAGTTAGTTTTTGGGTTTTTAAAATAAAGTTAAATAAAATGTGGAAACACATTTTATTATTAACTTGTTGGTTAACTCCTCCCAAAGGGAGTTAGGGGTGGGACCCACATCCACTTAACCTCCCTTGAGAGGACTACATGTGGTGGGGCCCACACGATCCCTAACTCTTCACCTCCTCTTTTTAAAACTCCCATTTAACTCACTTTAATTAATGTTTGACACTTGGAATAATTAATTGAGGTGAGATGTTTTAAATTTCAAACCTTTGAAATTCTAAGAGGGAGGTTGTGTAATAAAATAAGCTTAAGCTTATTTTATCATTTTGGGGTTGGTTTCTTTTGCCACTTGAGAGGATTTGAGAAGCTCTCTCTACCATCCTCAACTTTGACGAAGAACACGAAGAACACTCAAGAACGCCGCTTCTCTCTTCTTCCTAGCCGGATTGTTTCCGAAGATCGACGACGCCTTCCGTGTCAACAAAAGGGAATGCCGCTTCCTCCCCGGACTTTCTTCGTCGGCTTACGAAGATTCACCAACGACGTACCTCTACGTCAATGGAATCGACGAACGATTACCGCAATGCCCGACCTCCGCGACGCTTGTCTTCTGCGGTTTGTTGACGTGCTCCGCACTTGAACCGAGGTAGGGGTTTGTTTCAATTGTTTATATTTGTTCGAGAATTTCGACTTGAAAATTCTTTGTGGTAATTTTTTTTTAAAGTTATGTGGAACTTTCTTCGAACTTGATTGTTTATATTTGTCGGGCCTTGATTTTCAAATCTTTTTATTTAATCTAAAAAGATTGTGAAAGTTTATTATCCGTTAAAGGCCGATTGCTATCCTTATAACATGAGGAGTTCGGACCGTACAAACCCGTCCGATCCTCCTCTTTTACTTCGTGTTGTTTTTTTTGTGGAATGGTTCGGAAGGGCGTGGTGCCGTCGCACCACGCGGGTTCATGCGGTTTAATGCGGAAGATACGCACGGCGCCGTCGCGCCGCGCCGTGGAAAGATTTCAAGAACGTGACGCCGTCGCGTCGCGTCGAATGTAGTCGAAGAGACCGCGGCCGGAGTCGGGCCACGGCGGAGGGACGCGGTGCCGTCGCACCGCGCCGGATGACGAAGGTCAAGGCCGGTTCCGGGCCGCGGTGGATTGTGATGACCGGCGGCCAGCCGGGCTGCCGGTGCCGGAAGACGGAAGAGGACCGGCCCTTGCCAGTCCTGTTGACAAGAAGTCGTCCGGCCAGGTCGGGCCGTCCGGGTTGGTGGAAACCGGGGGAATTTAATTCCCCCGGGCAGTTATTTGGCCCCCCCATTATGAGTGGGGCCAGTTTCACAAAGGGGGGGCAGGCGACCCCCCGTTTCCAGCGAGCTCGGCCTTCGGCCGAGCTGGCAGCGCGCTGCCTTGCGCCGAACCGGCGCACCTGGCCGGTTCGCCGGGCCTGGCCGGGTTGACCCCGTCCGGGGCGGGTCGACCCGGTTCGGGCCATCCGGGGGGTCTCGGGCCGGGACGGCCCGGGCCCGAAACCCCCGTTACCGAGCAGTTTGGTCAAATGCCCGTATCCTGGGCTACGAGCCTCCAAACGACTCGCCGTCAGCGGCAACACGATCCTTGGATCGAGACGGTCGTTTCGGTATACTATACTCAAGGTGCACCTTCCTTTTCGGGAGCCTACGTAGGTAAAACTCCATAGTTAAGCGTGCTTGGCCTAGAGTAGTGATCAGGATGGGTGACCTCCTGGGAAGTTTCCCAGGGTGGGTGTGAGACGGAAAGGCCAATAAATAACAGATCGGGTGTCCGATTGACGCGCCGTCTGTTTCGTTGAATTCCTCTAAGTGAGATGGATCTTTTGGATTACTCCGCTCGAGGTTTGGATGCCGACGGAGTGCGGTCAGGTTGGATCGCACCGAAATCCAACCGGGCCCCTGGAACGAAAAGACCAATAACTCTCAGACCGGGCGTCCAATTGATGCGCCGTCTGTTGCGTTGAGTTCCTGTTGACGATACGGAACTTTTGGCATCCTCCGCCTGAGTTTTGGATGCAGATGGATAGTGGCCGGGTTGGATCGCACCGAAATCCAACCGGGCCCCTGGAACGGAAAAGCTGATATCTTTCTGACAGAACGTCCGTTTGACGAACCGTCAGTGGCGTTGGTGATCTCGTTGAGAAACGGTCCCTATGAGTATACCCTATGAGAGTTTGGGGTACAGTTGAGATATGGCCGGGTTTGGTTCGCTCACGAAACCAACCGGGCCCCTGGGACGAAAAAGCTAATAACTCACAGACCGGGCGTCCGATTGACGCGCCGTCTGTTGTGTTGAGACCCCTATGACGAGGCGGTCCTTTGAGATACTTCTTCGTGAGACTTTGAGATACTTGGAGTATCGACCTATAGCTCGTCGAGCGGACCCTCCCAGTGGCAAGTGTGCGGAGTACGGAGACCGTGTAACTGGCTGAGACCTGACGACTGCTTGACTGGCTCAACTTGGAGTGAGTCGACTAGCCCAGTGGACGGAGCACTACTTTCTGAGGTGCAGACCCATGGAGGACGGAGCACTACCTGTGTGACAGTGCAGACCCGCGGTACTCGTCCGGAGAGTACCTCAGCAGGCTACTAGGGGGTGTGCACTACTGTGTTTGGGTGACATACCTCGGCGGGAAGCACTACTGTGTCTGGGTGGTTGACCCGCGGTACTCGACAGGAGGAGTACTTCAGCAGTCTTAGGTTAGTGAGCAGTACGTCGGAGTCGTAACAGGACCACTGTACACTCCAGAGACGGAGCTCTTCAGCAGTTACGGTTTCGATAATGAAAATCCTGGTTTGAGCTGAGACTTTTGACCCTGTGTTTACCTCATGATTGAGATGGGTCACTTGCTAACTTAGGTATATGTATGGGCATATACCCGGGTAGTGGTCATCCATTGATTTCACAATCCTTGTGTTTCTTCATGATTGAGATGGGTTACTTGATAACTTAGGTATATGTATGGGCATATACCTAAGTAGAGGCTATCTGTTGAGATCTTCTTTGTGGTTATCCTTGTTGGTTTATTGAGACCTTGAAGGTCTCGGGGTCCCTACTGAGTATCGTTATACTCACCCCTGCACGGGCTATGCCCGCACCTCGTTGTGTTGGTTGCAGACGACGGGCAGTGCTGACAGAGGCCGAGTGTTCGAGGACTGGACGATACCTGGAGGTGGACTATATGACGAGATGGTACATGGAGGAGGACCTCACGATGAGACGGTACCCATAGGTGGACGTGACGAAGAGGCGGTACCCGAAGGTGGACCACTGGGCGGACATACTCGGAGCGGACGGCGGGACCCGAGGAGCAGAGGAGCTATCTGTACCCACCCTTCAGGTGGGATTTCCAGTGGACAGCTCGGCGTAGCAACATTACTTTTCAGTTGTTGTTTTCCCTTCGAGTTGTACTTTACAGTTGGGCTTGTATTTCCGGCCCCTTTTTACATTCCGCACTTACTGTTGTACTCAGTTTTTACTTAGTGTTTACTTCTTCCGCTTGTACTCTGTGTGATTGTTTACTTTACAATGGCAATGCCTTCCCTTTTTACCGGGATTTACGCCTTGGTGCTAGTCGCCAGCCCCTGGCCTATGGATGGCGGGCTTGGGGTAGTCACGGCACGAGCCCCGAGGACGGGTCATGACAAATTGGTATCAAAGGAGTTCGGTTCTACCGCATAACTTATAACTCTCATGTTTCTTCTTGTGAAGCAATAGTGTTAAGGGTACCGAGTGTGGTTTTCAGTTCAGGGAGTCCAGTGTTGGTGCGGGCGGCCGACGTATCCATACACCAGGACCCTAACAACTGATTTCCGACTTTGTGCACGAAAACACTGATTGCGTGTGTGTTTCCAGAAGTTTTTAAATGTCAGCTCAAACCAGGTCATCTCACCAGGTATAATCGTTTGACTGTGTTACGTTGTTTCTTTCAGGATGCCTTTTCACCAACGACCAGCTAGAGCCCAGAGCGATGTGCGTACTGACATCCTGTCGAGCGACGAGGCTTCGGTACAGGGCCCTTTTGCAGTTGAGGCACCAACGGAGGCACCAGCGATACTACCATACGTTGGGCCACCGATGCCACCAGCCCCAGCAGTAGGCGATGCACTCCACTTGAGTGCGCTGCATGAGTTCCAGCGCTAGAGGCCACCCAGGTTCCGGGGAGAGACGGACCCGCAGGCGGCTGAGGATTGGCTGGAGGCTGTGGTGGGAGTCTTCAGGTTAGTGGGGACGCCGGAAGACTTTATGGTGATCTTTTCTGCCAGCCTCTTTCAGGCAGCAGCAGGCAGGTGGTGGAGCTACTTGTTTCAGTTTTGCGACGGGATGACCTTCGCATGGGAAGACTTCGAGACCTTCTTCAGGGTGGAGTTTGTGCCAGTAGCTCTACACCCCGAGCGTGTACAGGAGCTTCTGCCTTTGCCGCGTGTTTTTCGATCAGTAGCCGAGTCATCTGTGGGAAGTAGACAGATGATGCAGAGGTCCAGGAGGACTAGACTAGAAGTTGGATGATCTCAGGTTTTAGGACCGGTGGTGCGGGGCAACCGAGGTGGGGTCAGAGCCAGGCGTGCCAGAAACAGACAATGTTACTCCTGCGGCGGGAAGGGTCACCTGGAACGTGACTGTCCGAATCCTCGTATGGTTGATCAGCGGGTGTTGGAGGAGCCACCGAGACAGAAGCAGCGGCTGGTGCTTGAGCAAGAGCCGAGCAGTGGACAACGCAGTAGAGCTCCGGGAACAGGTGGACAGGAGAGGAACTAGTGGATACGTCCCTTGTACTTCTAGTTCCATTTTTCTGTTGTATTCGTGTCTTTGTACAACGAGCTGCAATAATAAAAAGACACTTATCTTTGTTTTCTTTCCTGTCCTTTTGTTTGGTTGATACTGAGTGGTCCCGGTTAAACTGTTGACTTGACCCTCACTTTCAAGATTTCTACTGGAGGGGACCCAGTGACCTCACATTGATGCTGAAAGTGTGACTCGACCCTTGGAGGCGAGAGTGACAGTTGGATCTCTTAGTAGATACGTCGAGGCATTACGACGTCATCCATGGCATGAATGCATCATTCATGTCAGGATTGACTGTATTAGGCAACGAATGTGATTCATCCAGGGGATGAGACCGGGTTTCTCTTATCTGCAAAGAAGAAATCATAGCAGCTCTTGTGAGACTAAAGGAGGTCCAGGACATCCAAGAGAGGATGAAGACTGCACAGTGCAGTAAGAAACAGGAAACCGGTGCCAGTCATAGAGACTTGGGCGTGTTAAGAAGAGGAAACTTAAAGGAGAGATGAGTCTACGAAGCAGTAGACGTGGAGGCAGAGCTAGGAGAGCAGCATGAGGTTGTGTACATCCTAACATGGTACAACCACCCGCCTTAGTTATTCCTGCCAGGCTCAGGGAGATGGAGGGCGGAGGAAGAGTGCGGCTGCATGCGGTCAAGGAGTGTGACCCAATGGCTCTAAAAATGATTCAAGGGACAGTCTGTGTCCACTACTATCTGCTGAAGTAATAGACATCGATATGAATCATTCCTCGCTTTCACAAATCTTGTTCTAGACCTAGAGTTTCCGGTAAGCCGTGGACTTGACCCTCACGTCTGGAGATACCTTGGGAGGAGACTCGATAATCACACTTACGCCGATGGTGTGGTCAGACCCTCGAGGCAAGAGTTTCGGTTGGAATATCTTGGTGGCAGCGTCGAGGCCTTACGACATTAGTTTGAGTATGGAATGGGCAATAACTGTTCATACTCAAATTGACGGTTTTAGGAAAACGTCGGGATGAGTTTTCCTTGGTCGGCAGAAAAGGAAACCCCAGGCAGCGCAGGGTAACTCTTGCACATGAGAGTGTGACCGATCACTCTTGAGTCAGTCAACCTTACCCTCGTGGCAGCAGCCTTTCGAGTTCCAGTTCTAACAGAAAATGGAGACCTCTGGAGTTCGAGGATGACGATCACGTCCTTATACGGGTCTCACCACGACGAGGTTTACGAAGATGTAGCCAAGGCGGCAAGTTATCTCCAGGGTTCAGCGGACCTTCTTAGGTCCCCAGCTGGGTAGGTGGGGTGGTTTACCGCTTGACCCATTCACCGTAGTTGCACCAGGTGCACGAAGACTTCCACGTATCTCAAGTGAGGAGATACGTGCTCGACCCTTCGCATACCATCGACCATGAGGAGCTGGACGATGGCGATGGGGTGTCTTTCGTGGAGATTCCAGTGGAGATCGAGGATCGATAGGAGCAGATACTAGGAGGACGATCGATTCCTCGGGTGCACTTTCTTTGGCAGTACAGAACCTCTAGGTAAGCACATGGGAGCGGAAGGCTCAGATGCGTGCTCTGTACTGCTTTTGTGACACTAGTTTGTGTTGAAGCTTTAAGGGGACGTAAAGCCCTGAGGTGGGAATAATGTAAAGACCCAAAATTTCAAAGAAATTTTTTTTTCTTAATTTTCTTTGTAATTTTACAAGAACGCAGTTTCTGATGGCGCCTGATTCCGAGGCCCGGTGTTCCCGGAATTAATTTCCGAAGTTTGGCTCGGGTACGTTCAGTGAACGAGCGAGCGGAAATTTCTATCTTTTGAACCGTTGCCCGGAATCGAATTCCGAAGGCACCGATGAACTCGCAGCGCCGATATTCGCTTAAGGAGACCTTTCTCGAGGTTGCGTTTATTGCGGGTTGAGAGTTAGTTTTTGGGTTTTTAAAATAAAGTTAAATAAAATGTGGAAACACATTTTATTTTTAACTTGTTGGTTAACTCCTCCCAAAGGGAGTTAGGGGTGGGACCCACATCCACTTAACCTCCCTTGAGAGGAATACATGTGGTGGGGCCCACATGAACCCTAACTCTTCACCTCCTCTTTTTAAAACTACCCTTTAACTCACTTTAATTAATGTTTGACACTTGGAATAATTAATTGAGGTGAGATGTTTTAAATTTCAAACCTTTGAAATTCTAAGAGGGAGGTTGTGTAATAAAATAAGCTTAAGCTTATTTTATCATTTTGGGGTTGGTTTCTTTTTCCAATTGAGAGGATTTGAGAAGCTCTCTCCACCATCCTCAACTTTGACGAAGAACACGAAGAACACTCAAGAACGCCGCTTCTCTCTTCTTCCTAGCCGGATTGTTTCCGAAGATCGACGACGCCTTCCGTGTCAACAAAAGGGAACGCCTCTTCCTCCTCGGACTTTCTTCGTCAGCTTACGAAGATTCACCAACGACGTACCTCTACGTCAATGGAATCGACGAACGATTACCGCAATGCCCGACCTCCGCGACGCTTGTCTTCTGCGGTTTGTTGACGTGCTCCGCACTTGAACCGAGGTAGGGGTTTGTTTCAATTGTTTATATTTCTTCGAGAATTTCGACTTGAAAATTCTTCGTGGTAATTTTTTTAATGTTATGTGGAACTTTCATGGAACTTGATTGTTTATATTTGTCGGGCCTTGATTTTCAAATCTTTTTATTTAATCTAAAAAGATTGTGAAAGTTTATTATCCGTTAAAGGCCGATTGCTATCCTTATAACGTGAGGAGTTCGGACCGTACAAACCCGACCGATCCTCCTCTTTTACTTCGTGTTGTTTTTTTGTGGAATGGTTCGGAAGGGCGTGGTGCCGTCGCACCACGCGGGTTCATGCGGTTTAATGCGGAAGATACGCGTGGCGCAGTCGCGCCACGCTGTGGAAAGATTTCAAGAACGCGACGCCGTCACGTCGTGTCGAATGTAGTCGAAGAGACCGCGGCCGGAGTCGGGCCACGGCGGAGGGGCGCGGTGCCGTCGCACCGCGCCGGATGACGAAGGTCACGGCCGGTTCCGGGCCGCGGCGGATTGTGATGACCGGCGGCCAGCCGGGCCGCCGGTGCCGGAAGACGGAAGAGGACCGGCCCTTGCCGGTCCTGTTGACAAGAAGCCGTCCGGCTAGGTCGGGCCGGCCGGGTTGGTGGAAACCGGGGGAATTTAATTCCCCCGGGCAGTTATTTGGCCCCCCCATTATGAGGGGGGCCGGTTTCACAAAGGGGGGGCAGGCGACCCCCCGTTTCCAGCGAGCTCGGCCTTCGGCCGAGCTGGCAGCGCGCTGCCTTACGCCGAACCGGCGCGCCTGGCCGGTTTGCCGGGCCAGGCCGGGTCGACCCCGTCCGGGGCGGGTCGACCCTGTTCGGGCCATCCGGGGGGTCTCGGGCCGGGACGGCCCGGGCCCGAAACCCCCGTTACCGAGCAGTTTGGTCAAATGCCCGTATCTTGGGCTACGGGCCTCCAAACGACTCGTCGTCGGCGGCAACACGATCCTTGGATCGAGACGGTCATTTCGGTATACTATACTCAAGGTGCACCTTCCTTTTCGGGAGCCTACGTGGTTAAAACTCCATAGTTAAGCGTGCTTGGCCTAGAGTAGTGATCAGGATGGGTGACCTCCTGGGAAGTTTCCCAGGGTGGGTGTGAGACGGAAAGGCCAATAAATAACAGATCGGGCGTCCGATTGATGCGCCGTCTGTTTCGTTGAATTCCTCTAAGTGAAATGGATCTTTTGGCTTACTCCGCTCGAGGTTTGGATGCCGACGGAGTGCGGTCAGGTTGGATCGCACCGAAATCCAACCGGGCCCCTGGAACGAAAAGGCCAATAACTCTCAGACCGGGCGTCCGATTGATGCGCCGTCTGTTGCGTTGAGTTCCTGTTGACGATACGGAACTTTTGGCATCCTACGCGTGAGTTTTGGATGTAGATGGATAGTGGCCGGGTTGGATCGCACCGAAATCCAACCGGGCCCCTGGAACGGAAAAGCTGATATCTTTCTGACAGAACGTCCGTTTGGCGAACCGTCAACGGCGTTGGTGATCTCGTTGAGAAACGGACCCTATGAGTATACCCTATGAGATTTCGGGGTACAGTTGAGATATGGCCGGGTTTGGTTCACTCACGAAACCAACCGGGCCCCTGGGACGAAAAGGCTAATAACTCACAGACCGGGCGTCCGATTGACGCGCCGTCTGTTGTGTTGAGACCCCTATGACGAGGCGGTCCTTTGAGATACTTCTTCGTGAGACTTTGAGATACTTGGAGTATCGACCTATAGCTCGTGGAGCGGACCCTCCCAGTGGCGAGTGTGCGGAGTACGGAGACCGTGTAACTGGCTGAGACCTGACGACTGCTTGACCGACTCAACTTGGAGTGAGTCGACTAGCCCAGCGGACGGAGCACTACTTTCTGAGGTGCAGACCCATGGCGGACGGAGCACTACCTGTGTGACAGTGCAGACCCGTGGTACTCGTCCGGAGAGTACCTCAGCAGGCTACTAGGGGGTGTTCACTACTATGTTTGGGTGACATACCTCGGCGGGAAGCACTACTGTGTCTGGGTGGCTGACCCGTGGTACTCGACAGGAGGAGTACTTCAGCAGTCTTAGGTTAGTGAGCATTACCTCGGAGTCGTAACAGGACCACTGTACACTCCAGAGACGGAGCTCTTCAGCAGTTACGGTTTCGATAATGAAAATCCTGGTTTGTATGAGACTTTTGACCCTGTGTTTACCTCATGATTGAGATGGGTCACTTGCTAACTTAGGTATATGTATGGGCATATACCCGGGTAGTGGTTATCCATTGATTTCAAAATCCTTGTGTTTTCTCATGATTGAGATGGGTTACTTGATAACATAGGTATATGTATGGGCATATACCTAAGTAGAGGCTATCTGTTGAGATCTTCTTTGTGGTTATCCTTGTCGGTTTAGTGATACCTTGAAGGTCTCGGGGTCCCTACTGAGTATCGTTATACTCACCCCTGCACGGGCTATGCCCGCTCCTCATTGTGTTGGTTGCAGACGACGGGCAGTGCTGACAGAGGCCGAGTGTTCGAGGACTGGACGGTACCTGGAGGTGGACTATACGACGAGATGGTACCTGGAGGAGGACCTCACAAAGAGACGGTACCCAGAGGTGGACGTGACGAAGAGGCGGTACCCGAAGGTGGACCACTGGGCGGACATACTCGGAGCGGACGGCGGGACCCGAGGAGCAGAGGAGCTATCTGTACCCACCCTTCAGGTGGGATTTCCAGTGGACAGCTCGGCGTAGCAGCTTTACTTTTCAGTTGTTGTTTTCCCTTCGAGTTGTACTTTACAGTTGGGCTTGTATTTCTGGCCCCTTTTTACTTTCCGCACTTACTGTTGTACTCAGTTTTTACTTAGTGTTTACTTCTTCCGCTTGTACTCTGTGTGATTGTTTACTTTACAAAGGCAATGCCTTCCCTTTTTACCGGGATTTACGCCTTGGTGTTAGTCGCCAGCCCCTGGCCTATGGAAGGCGGGCTTGGGGTAGTCACGACACGGGCCCCGAGGACGGGTCGTGACATAAAATTTCTTATGTATATGTTAATTGAGATCTAATTATCTAGCATAAACTAAATCATAATCTTACATATTTTTATGGGTTCCCCTTGGTATTATTTCCCCTTTCTCTAGAAAATATATTTTTTATACTAAAGAATATATAACGTAATAATGTAAAATTATTCAGTTCTAAACATTATTTATTTCTTTTACATTACAAAGTAATTATATCATAGTATTCTAAATGAATTACATTCTCTGACATAGGTATCTATGATTACATTCCCTCTCAGTATTTATAACCTAATGTCTTCAGAAACATCAACTTTGATTCATAGGATCATAATATAACTACCAAACACTCATTTTATCATCCATAATTAATCTTTTATGAGTTTATCGTATGACTAAATTCTGAACTGAGAGTTCATCTAATAACTTCTGGGGGTGATCCAAACTCTAAATTGAGTCCTTAAATATTATCCACGTTTAATTAAAAATCAAAAAATATTTTTTGATGATATATAAACACACGAATGGACTTTGACAAACTTTATTACTGACATGTTGTTTTTAATAGTTTCGTTAGCCTTTAATACATATCATATATTCATATTTATGTTTATTTCACCAATAATCACATATATAATTCTTGAGATATCCATATTCACTCAACATTATTAACACTATTTTGATTACCAAAATAAACAATCTGGGAATATTCTATAATGTTACTTTCTGGAAGTATATTTAAACTCAGTTTATATTCTAGAGTGTTATCTTCCAAACTATTAACTTCTAAAAAACCAATATGCATCTCCATATTCGTATTTAATACTCATTAAAATTACCATCCATTAAAAAATTATGATCATCTCATGTTTTATTTAATTACTAACAATAAATACAACACCAATCATCCCCACAATCCATTAGGTTATTCAATCCACCTCAACTGATTTTTTTCAATAGCCTATAATTCCTAGAATAAACTAAAGTCAACTAACTCTCAAAATGTTTCTCTTTCTATTCACAAGTTTCAATCTATGATATTAAATGTTTGTCTCATATTTTTTCTACCCCTTATTGAAAATAAACACAAATGTTCAAGTTTGAGGAAAATTTAACCTCACCTCATGCTCTATAAAAATTCATGCATACCACTTTTCAAACTCTATACTATAATTAAAACCTTTTTTACTTAAGGGAAGGATAATATCACTTATATTAGGATAAAAATTCATACATTAATTTGATATAAGTCCATGTGATCAATTATCTAGATAAAAAATAAGACAAACTATCTTATAAATAAACCTATTCCATAAGTAAGTCACCATGTGACACTAACATAGAAATATTCTATAATGGTTCATTAAAAATATTTTTAATGACCTAATTTACTACATCCAACTAAACAAATAAAATAAATACAATAAATAAAAAGTTTGTTTATGCCTTTTATTTTACTTCTTATTTGTCATCATATTATCATTGTATTACCTTGAGTCTCAAAAATGTTTTTTAATATGAGTATAAGAATATGTTTTCAAAATACCTCACCAATAAAATAATATTCAAATTATAGAATTATAATATATAAAAGTTTATCAAAACCAAAAAATCTTTTTTAGAGTCCCAAAACCACAAAACATGAAATTCAAAAGAACAACTTACTGGTTTTCAGGAATTTACAATCTTTCACCACAACATAAAAATATTATATGACCAAAAATTCCTACACAGCTCGAATTCTATATTTTCAAGATAATATGATATCTAGAATATATATTAATCGACTCTCCTAGAGGGGTATAATTCATCCAAATTCGTCATCACGGTCAACAACAATTGAAATGATATGATGAGGCAGCATGATTCTGATTGAAATAAATAACACATTACTTCAAGTCTCCCCTTCATAAATAGATTTCATTGAATTCCATATATAAAAAAATAAAAAAATATAATATAATAAGATGCTTTCAATTTTTCTCCTTAGTTTGAGAAATAAGTTCGAGTGATATTTCTCTACTTATATACTCTTTTCAAATAAATTACAATTTTCATAATGTTTTTACCCTTAATTTTACTTGTTCCAATATCCATGGGATGCATTGAATTTAAATTAAAATAATCATTCAATTTGTATAGAAAAATATTTTTCAAATAAGATATCAAGTAACTTCCATTTTTTAATTTATTATATATATTTTTTACTTCCAACTGTTAAGGTGAAATAGTCACATAGACTTTAGAGACTTTCTTAAATTTATCCTTATATTAAGATATATTTTTCAATTTAACTATTATTGAAAATGAATCCAATAATTATTTATTCAGTTTATTTGGTAGTTTGTTTTATATGTATAGTAAATTCATGGAACTATTGTTAGAATGAATATCATATTTTCACCTCCAACATCATATATAAATATTATTTTAGATACCTATATTTGTAAATTTATCACAAATCTCATCTTCTACATTAGAGATGTATTCCACCAAACCAATCATTTTATTTCTTTACTTTTATGATTCCCATTCCCCCCATTTTATTTATTCAATATTAATATTAATGGTTTGATTGATATTCCCCATTATGTGGTATTTCATTCCCTAATATATGATCCTATTTTATGATATATCATGTTTCTTTAAAATCATTTTGGTGATATTTGTGTAACATAATTGTGTTTATGTCCCAATGTAGACATACCAACTAAATTAATTTTCCTTTTTTTAATATTTAATGGACATATTTATCCAGTAGTAACAGAATAATTCTTAGTAGGAATATAACTATAATCATCATCACTATGGAAAATTTTATTTCAACTTTCATATAAGTTCATAAGATATTTTTTTTGTACATATAAATAGATTTATCTTCATCTTTGTAAATTTACTTGTCTTAGTAGGATCATCCCTAACTTTAATCCCCTACTTAATTTATAGAATATTTTTTTTTGATAATTGATATTTTATACATATAGTTAATATTCTTATGTATTATGTTTTCAAAACACAAAAAAATTCTAATAAATATAGACACCTTTATTTATTTTATAATCATTATGAATTTTAAAACTTTAAGAATTTACATAAAACCATATTCGTTCTATACCCCACATAAGGTACTTATTATTACTTCCTTTCCATCCCACACCCTTGTGTAATAAATGGTTTTATTACTAGTATTTTTTTGTCACTATATTATAGAAGTTTAATTTTAACCTAAACTATTCAATGAATTAGAAATAGTGGATATAGAATTTCCAAAACATAGGTGTACCTTATTTTATAATCCTTAATTTATTTAAAATTAAAAAATTTCATAATAATACATTAACTCTAATGATTAATTATATATATAAAAATATTTTTATAGATATTCATGGTGGAACCTTTTCTTTTACATTGAGTGGATTCTTTAGTTTGTGTTTCTTCCAGATTTCCCAATGTAACTTGAAGTTTAGAACACTTTTATTTGAGGATATTATTATCATCCTAAATAGAACTCATTATATTTCCCCTATATTTATTCATATTTTGAATCCAATAATAATTAGTCATATAGTTATAATATATGGATTATTCATGATCCTTTAATCTTTTACCTTGATCTCTAACTGTCTATCCTAGACAACAACGATAGCCTTGCGAGATTCTTTATGCTCACAAAACATACCCTAAAACACTTTTCGAATTATAACTTTTTAACAAAAAATCCTTTGAAATTATTCATAAATATGAGAAAATAATTTATTTTAATTTATTATAGTTTGTTCCTCTACTTTAGTGAGTTTAGTCTGAGCATTACACTAGTGTAACTTGTTGGCTAATTTAGTTTTCATTTCAATGGATTCCAATACAATCTACGTTTTCTCAACACGTTTTTCTGGGATGAACTCAAATTAAAATATGATAAAATTTAGAATTTTTTTTATTTATATATCTTTTGATTCTAGATTAGTGTTTTTAATAGATTTAATGGTATCACATTCCACATATTCTTCATATATTTTACAATATTCTTCCATAGGATCAAAATAAATGGATTTTTCTGACGAACAATTACCAAATTCATTACATTAAAATAGTGGATCATTATTATATGACTCATCATTTTGATAATTTTACATTCTAGTATCTATTTCCATTAGTTTTTAGAATTTATATCTGAAACCTTCATGTCTGTAAATATAAGAGTAGCTTCCATTTTATCCTTTTGAGACATCTCAATAAGTTATTTAAACATCCAATTTAGTAAATATGATAAAATTAAATAAGGAAAGAATAGATCCAATCATAATAAACCTTTCATCGTGATGATACAAATTAATGTTCCTAGTGGATCGTAAAGTAAGACTGGGGGGGTGAATCTGTTTGTGAATTTTTACCATTATGTTCAAACTTAATAATTCACAACATTTTTTTATTTGAACATCTATCTCAGTTATGATGTATGGATCTGTTTATTGGTTAACAAGACACATTCAAACCATATCAAATAAAATAATGTAAATATAATATTATTCATTTTTTACGTTGTTTAACCTGTTTGTGAGAATACACTCCTTGTTTTGTTTGGATCCCACATTGATGTAGATTTTATCATTAAAATAATATGTGATTACACAAGGTTAGTTATCATACTAAACATAAGAAATATATTAAACTTTACCTAATATTCAGTATATTTCATATGTGAATATAAAATATTCTATCCCCAAAACAGCCCATACTTTCTCCAAAAGGATGGCTTGGATTATATTGCTAAAAAACATTCATAAATTATTATTCAGGAATCAATCTATAAAATGTTAATCATTATTCACTAGTATATCTTTACATCATATTTATGATCTCCTTCCTCAACAAAGGACCTCCAACGCCTTTGAATTATCTGATCCTTTCTACACATACCTTTGCTATGTATTGTATCATTAAAAACCATTTTTTTCAAAAATCACAACTTCTTAAATTATTTCAAAAATAAAAACATTCATTGGGTTTCTATAAATGTTAGTATTTTTCATTAAAATAAAATTTTATAACAATAATAAATCGATAACTTCCATTAGAGATACATGTTGTATTTCACCATACCACTTTTCACAAATGATCTTATAAAATCACAGTTCATCTACTACCTCTCTTATATACTTATTAATAATTCCATTAATGAAAATTATATCTGAGTAATCTATATATTTTTATGTACAATATTTCATTGATAAATTCAGTCTCCAAGTTTTATATCTTTCACATTTATTAATCTAATTCAACAAAATTTAATGCCTCTGATTATATAATAGTTTGAATTTAGGGAGACCTCCCATAAATCTTCTTTTTTAATATCCTGAAGGCTTACAAAAATCTCATATAGACTCATAACATCATAAAACTGACATTTATATCTTTGATATCCAACTCAATATCTTCACCATGACTTTGACTTCACATAAATTCCATGGGAAGTATTTATGGAAACATATTGTTCTATAGCTTATATATAATTCACTCCACTTTTTCATTTGTATATGACATTAACTATATACAAGTCTATCATACATAACCACTATATCTTAAAACTAACTCTATTGTAGCCCTGGAACTTCCAGTGTTCCTCTTCCATTTCTCAAACAAATTTCTTGAGCTTTGGACAATGGAATCACATATTCTTTAATTCTGATCAGCTTAACCCTAATTAGTTTATCTTAGGATAGACCCACATATTCTGATCATCATCTTTAATAAATAATATATTATTTATCTTTAATAACTTTCAATAATTTGGAATTTATAATTATATTAATTAAACCACCATGAAATCAAGAACCAAATATGTATCATTCCTAACTCAGAATTATTAGAGTTTCTATTTAACATCCTTGAATCCCTAAAAATCACTCCTTTTCCTAAAATTTTATTGTAAATAGATGAGTCTATCGAACATGGATTAATCTGACACTTGGTATTTGTATCAATCAATATTATTCACATATTTGATGGATTTAATGTCTCATCCTTAGTGTCAACCTTCTTGATTTTAACTTCGGCTCTATTATTCTATGAATTTCATGATGTTCTAATATAAAACATAATATAAATTACCAAAACATCTTAATTACTCACCTAGATATACATAGGAACCATATTCTCCCTCTCCCTCTTAAGATTTTATAATTCATCTCAACTTTAATCATACATTATTCTCAAACTACTATGATGTTTTTTACATTAAGAGATCATTGTAGCATCGTTTGACATTAATTTTGGACTATCTTATTAAATAATTTTAGGATCATAACATTTTACTTCTTGATAAAACATTAATTATAAATAAAATTTCATATGTAATAATTCTATGAAAAATAGTAATGTTATGAATTATTTAATTAATATGTTATATATTATATATTGTTTTCCATTAACTACATCTCATCTAATTATAGAAAATATCATCACAATTCTTAACCATATGGTACCTAATAAAATAATATCCTTTCCTTTTTTTATTCCTAAATTCTTATATATTATATATTTCTTAACATTCGTTGATAATGATTTCGAAACTTTTTTAAAAAATCTATCCTATGATTTCAATTCCTCTCGTTATCTATAACATAACTTTTGGCTATAATTTAGCTTCACATTAATAGTTGACTATGTAAATACCATACAATCATTCTTCCCATTCCCAGTTTATCGTTCATGAGTTCGTCCTCTTGATTTGGTATCTACATATATTTGATATCACAACTTCTAGAAAGGTTTTTCCCTCTAACTCAACACCTTTAAACTTGTCAAAGTGTAATTCAACTAATGACAGAAGTTTTTCTTGTTATATAATCACAAGGAAGGATTATCACAAAATCTATAATGGGAGTGTTATTTTCAATTCTTTCATCATCCATTGAATCATATCAAATAATTAAACATATGTTCATGTTAACAAAATTATATGTATATTTCCAAAAATATCCATCTTCACCCAAAATTTAAAGTGAATTTTCATCATTTGGATAAATAATCAATTAAATATTCTAGAGTGTTATTTTTTCTAATTATATTTGAACTCATTATATATTTTTCAATGTTATATTCCAAATTATTTAATTATGAATCACCTTTATGAATCTCCATGTTGATCTTTCATAACTCATTGAATTTATCATCCATTGAACATTTCTCATCATTCATTGTGATCTTAAACTATTGGAAATAATTATAATACACAATTTCATCAAAATCTATAAGGTTCAATAGTTTCAATGATGAATCCATATTGAGGTCTCTCCAGTTGCATCCAAACATGCTCCAAAAATCTCAAAAAATTATCTTCTTTATCTAAGTTCTATTATGGAGGAACAATGTTCCTTGCATCACTCATAATTTATCATAATAGGAAGTCTCATGATATTGTGAAAATTCCATCTTATTTTCTCCAGTTCGAGAGAGGGAGGAGGAGGATTATCTATCATTATTTAGAAATTTATTAATAAGATCTATTTAATGTTTTTAATGAATTACATTGGGAGAATCCTTTAAGAAAAAAATTTCATTCTCTTAAAAATGACATAAATCATATTATATAATTATAATTAAACATTTTTGTTGAATTTCCCAAAGTCTCTTTATCTAATTGTTTATTTTAAGTGAACCACACATCAATTAAGAATAATAAAATTATTATATTCTAATAACATGTGTTAACCTCTTGAGTTAATATATAATTTGTATCTGGCCATTTAACATGTCCCATAAACCCTCCCTGATATTATTTGAACCTTGAATAATAAATATTTATTTATTAAAAATAAATATTAATATATTAATTATTCACTATATAAAATAAATATATTATCTAATAAACATAAAAAAAATATTTTTTTTAATATTCATGTATCTAAGTAAATATCTAAATTAATTTATTCACTAAACTACTGAATAAATGTTTTTATCTATGACCTTATGAATAGTGAACAAGAAATAAAAAAATATTATATTCACGTACTTCTGAATAAATATTTTTTTAATATTTAACTCAAAAGTATTCTAAAATCAAAAAATGGTGATTGAATGTTTTCAATAAAATTAACATAAATAATATTTATTCCATGAAACAAGTATAATATTTGTTGTTAATATTAAATATAAATATAATTTAAATGATATTATATATAGACATAATGTGTGACCATCTAGGCCACATTCAATGTGGAATTAACTAAAATTTTCTTTAATTAAATATCAATGTTTAGGAACATTTCATGGGACCTATGAAGAAATATGTCAATGTTGCAATGAAAACAACCTTATATGAATTCTTACAATCTAATATATTCCCTGTTTTTCAATATATCATTTAGTCGGTAGAATTATTATTATATTAAAATATGTTTTTTATTTATATTTCATTAATAATATAGAATAAACTCACCGATGAACTACCAAGGCCATGGATTTAATAAGACAATTGAATTTAAATCAAGGGGACAATGATATCTTATTTCATTAACTCAAACCAAAAAATTATCTCTTGACTTAGAATACATGCTACCTCATTGTGGGTATATGTTGTCATGGTTTTCATCCAAACATAAAAGTAATTGTTTCCGGAAATATATTAATAATAATTTCATGTCTACAAACCAATTCAAAAATCCATAGATAGTAATATCTAATGAAACATATATTGTGTTGAATTAAAACTGGGATGGGGGTGGTCCTTATAATATCCCTTATTGGAGAGTACATAGTTTTAAATTTATGAGCAAAATTTTCAATGTCCTACAAGTCCACAACACTTTATAGTCAAAAAATCATTTATTCACAATTAGACAGAGGCCATTTATGACATTGGGAATATTTTTAAGAATATTATCATATATTTTTTTTTATTATTATGATAAGGAAATAATATATTTTTAACATTTGAAATGTCTCTCTATAAATTATCCCGTCAATGTTACCCAAAAGAACACACACCATTTGATATGATATTTATTGATATTTCAATAACCCACAGTATAAAACTAGATGGAAATAGGCCACTAACAACATTAGACCCCTACTATAAAAAGATACAAATAATAATAGATAGCCATTTAGATATCCCATGATAAGCATTATTCTACTACGACATGATTATAGTTGTTGGGATTTCCACAATCTATTATGCTTATTTTTCCAACTTTAATTTCACCCCTTTATAATGATCTATCCAAATGTGACATCATTGAGTATTTTCCTTTTTTACTATATCATAATCATTAATTCTTGTCTAACATTATTCATAGGTTTATTATAATATATATTATTATTATAACTTAATATCTTTGTATAATTTCAAAATATAGAACAAAAAATTTCAAAAATTATTCTTATGATTATTTAGAAGATGCAATGTACTCTATCAATGTAGATATGACAACCAAGGGGTTTAATTAGAATATATTACACATATACTTAACCTCATTGTGGTATTATATAAAAATGATCCAATGGAAGACTTATTTTATATATCCTTGTCAACTAACATTACCACTTTTATAAGTTTCAAGAAATAATACACCATATTTTTTCTAGTATTGTCAAACAGTTTTGAATACCACCTCATGTAATTCTCTTATTCTTGCTTATGTTTTCCCACTATTATTTATGCAAAAAAATTTCAAATATCAATACATATCATGGAATATAAAACTTGTTCAAAATCTGTTATGTGCATGTCATAGTTCAAACATTTAAGTGTATAGAATACTATTAATTACGATAATCTCCTTTTATTCTTTCAAACATCAACTTGGAGAGATTAAATTCCATGTGAATTAGGATGCAATTTACTCTTGTATTTTTAATAATTTAATTTTCAATACCTTTTCAGAATATATATTAGGACTAAAACTATGTATGACAAAAAATATATTTCATAAGATCTTGTTCCCTAGAACTTCTGTCACCACATTAAGTCATTCCTAGAAAAATATTTTCCTTAGTATTCATTAACTATAAGTGTAAAAATCTAGTCTCCATATGTTATCAATATAATTTTCATGTCTCTTACCAGGGGGCCCATGCTGTGACTCCTTAATACAACATCCAATAGTCCATGGGCTCGCGACTAGCACCGAGTGGGTATATCATATACATGGGAGACCTTAATCCAAGTACCTATACACACACACATCTCCAAGACCGTAAAAATTATAAAATATAAATAGAACAAATAAATATGAATGAATATATATATATATATCTCTTAACCATATTATGATAAGAAATAAATGAAAGTAAATGGGGTTAAATAAAAGACCACCAAAAAGTCTGTAACATAAGTCCAACTTGAAAGTAAAGGTAATGTGACTACTGTCTGAAAGCTTCAGGTACACACTTGGGTCTCTCCGGTATCACTATGCATTGTTTAGTCCTGGTCCTCTTAGTAATCCATCAAAAGGTATATTATCTTCATAAGACACGGCACGTGAGGGAAAATACTATGTGAGTGTGAGTACAACAATACTTAGTAGTACACCCCAAAACCACAAATCAATTCAAAAAAATGAAATATAGTCAGCTATACACATCTATATGTCTAAAACACATATAAATATAATATCTAGATATACTCAATCCGACACACACAATCTAGAGGTAATCCACAATCGTAATATACTAGGCTAGGATTCTAGCTCAAAGATTCCACAGAGCACTCATCCAAGAGAACACACTCTTGAGTATGTTAGAACTGATGACATCCATTAAAGTGGTACTAATCATTAGGTCTCATCATAAGAAAGATAAACTGTTATTTTGAAGAGAATACAATACATATATGAGAGTCACTGACACTTCCATGGGGTGATACTAATAACTCAATCTGGATTAAGTCTTCTAAGTAGAGGATCGAAACCAGAGTAGTATTAGTCATGTCAATACCAATAACTCCACCTCGGGAAAGAATATGAATAGAGTATATCACTCTGGGCCTCTCAAAGGGATTCCAAAAAACTCTATTCACGAAGTCCCACTGAAGGGATCATAGTCTAATGCGTAGGAAACAATTCATACATACTTTCATGGAAAGGATAAAGGGAATACACCCTAATGAAACATGTCCAAATTATGGAGGACAAGAGATATAATCCATGTTTTAAATATTACACAACTTGAAGTAGGGATTACATGTCCAATTCATCTCTCTAGTTTCACTAAAGCATGCTCTAAGAATCTCAACACACCATTATTAGTATTCTATATTCTAGAATAAAGGAAAAATGTTCCTTGCCTCATTCATCGTTGATCATAATAGGGAATATCATGATATTGTGAAATTTCCATCTTATTTTCTCTAGTTTTAGAGAGGTAAGAGGAGGATTATCTTTCATTATTACGAAAGTTGTTAATAATATATATTTAATTTTTTGAGTGAATTTTATTCGAGGAATCCAATATAAAAAACAATTTCATTCTCTGAAAAATTATATAAATCATATTATATAATTATGGCCATAAATATTTTAATTTCCCAAAGGCTATTTATCTAATTTTTTATTTTATGTGAACCTCACATCAAATGACAATAATAAAATTATTATATTTAACTAACATTTTCTAAACTCATGAGTAAATATATAATTTGTATCTGTCCCTTTAATATGGCCCATCAATCCTCTTGGATATTCTTTGAACCTTGACTAATAAATATTTATTTTTGATGAATAAATATTAATATATTAATCATTCGATAAAAAAATAAATATTTTATCTAATAATCCTTAAAAACACATTTTTTTAATATTCATGTAACTAAATAAATATATAAATTAATTTATTCACTAAATTAGTGAATAAAAATATGCTTTTTATATGACCTTGTGATTAGAAAATAAGAAATAAATAAATATTATATGCACTTATTTACGAAAAATATATTTTTTAGAATGAAACTCACATATATTCTAAAATCGAATAAATAGTGATTGAATTTATCAAATTAAGTTTACTTAAATAATAATTATTCCACGAACTAAGTATATTAAATTTTCTAAATATTTAATATAAATAGAATTTAATTGAGATTTTGGATACACATATTGTGTGACCATATAGGCCTCATTATAAGTGGAATTAACTGATCTTTTCCAAAATAAAATACCATTGTATAGAAACATGTCAAGGTACCTATGGAAAAAAATTTTAATATTGCAATGAAAAATACTTTATATGAATTCTTACTATCTCATATGTTCCCTTTTTCTCTATATATCATCTAGTAGGTTGAATTATTGTTTTATTAACATATATGATTGATTTATATTTATTTGATACTCTAAAATAAACTCATCAATTAACTACGAATTAAATGGAATTAATAACATAATTAAATTTTAATCATGTGGTCAATAATATCTTCTTTCATTAACTAAAAAAATAATACATTATTGAATTATTTAATTATCGTCATTTCAATTATGACACACAAAATATATTCTACCTCACAATTAGTATATTATGTCAAGGTTTTCCTCCATAAATAAAATTACATGATTCATGATATACATTAATAATAATATCAAGTATAATAACCTATTCACAAATCCATAGATAGTAATATCTAATGAAACAAATAATATATGGAATTAAAATTTTAGTGGGGATGGTCCACAAAAAATCCCTTATTGAAGAGTACTATGTTAAAAATTCATTACAATAAGTCTCAATATATCATGAGTCCCCAACACCTAATAGTCAAAAAATCATTTGTTTCCAATTAGGCATAGGCCATTTAGACTGTTAGGAATATGTTTAAGTATATTTTCATAGATTTTTTCGGTATATATTATGATAAGAAAATTATATATTATTTTCACTTTACTAATACTCTTTGGAAATTATCCCAATAATGTTACCCAAATTAAAAAACACCCTTTTATATGATATTTATTGATATATCAATAATCAATGGTAGAAAACTAGTTGGAACTAGGCCACCAACTACATTAAACCCCCAAATTCACTAGAGGCAACTAATAATATATAAACAAATAGATACCATATGATAAAAATTCTTTTACTTGGGTATGACAATATCTTTTGGGCATGCCAAAATCTATTAGGACTATTTTTTTTACTATAATTTCTCCCCTTCGATAAAATCCATCCAAATATGAAATCATCGAGTATTTACCTGTTTGATATATCCAAAAAATTTAATATTATAAAATACCACATTCTATGGTTTATAATAATATATATTATGATTATATCTTGATTTCTTGGTATAATTTCAAAATATAAATCAAATTTTTTTGAAAATGATTATTATGATTCTTTAAAAGATACAACATACTCAATCAATGTAGGAATGAAAACCACTGGGTTTAATGAGAATATATTACTCATGCTCTTAGCCTCACAATGGTATTAT
The DNA here is from genome assembly GCA_963277665.1 of Viscum album. NCBI lineage: Eukaryota > Viridiplantae > Streptophyta > Magnoliopsida > Santalales > Viscaceae > Viscum > Viscum album. Next base: position 856,175,258 of record OY728160.1, read on the forward strand.
ATAAAAATGATCAAAAGTAATACTTCTTTTATGTATCCTTGATAACTAGCATTCCCACTTCTATATGTTTCAAGAACTCATCCACAATATTTTTTTGTAGTATTGTAAATCAATTTTGACTACTACCTCATGTAATTATCTTATTATTTTTTTATGTTTTCCCACTATTCTTTTTTGCATAAAAAATTTCTAATATTAGTGATTTTATTGGAATATCAGACAAGTTGAAAATACCTTAAGTGTATAGAATACTATTCATTATGATAATATCCTTTTATTCTTTCAAACATCAACTTGGAGAGATTAAATTCCATGTGACTTAGGATGTAATTTAATCTTTATTTTTATATTTTTTCTTGTTCAATACCTTTTTAGAACATATAATATGAGTAGATCTATGTAGGACAAAAAAACCATTTCATAAGATCTCATTCCCTAGAACTTTGGTTTCCACATTAAGTTATACCTATAGAAATATTTTCCATAGTATGAATTAACTATAATTCTAAACATATATTTTTAATATGTTATCTACATATTTTTCATGAATCACCCCAGTAGGACCCGTGTGGTGACTCCCCACTCCCACCTCCAATAGGCTAATGGTTGTAGACTAGCATTGAGTAGGCATATCACTGGCATGGGAGGCCTTAGCCTAAGTACATGTACCAACAAACACATCTCAAAGCCCATAAAAATGCTGAAATGTAAAAACAACACAAAATTATGCATGTATATATCTATATCCCATAACTTTAGTATGATAGGAATTAAAATAAAATAAATAGGTCAAAATAAAATCCCAAGACAAATAGTTTGTAACCAAATTCCAATAAGAATTTTTAGGTACTAGGATTGCTATCTGAAAGCTATAGGAACACACCTCATTCTGTTTGGTCTCACTAAGAACCGTTTGGTCCTAGTTTGCCTAGGACTCTATCAAAATGATGATTGTCTGCTTAAAAAAAGACACATGTAAGAAAAACCCTTGCAAGGGAGAGTATAAAAATACTCAGTAGGACACCCTGAAACCATAGAGATATAAAATGAATGAAATACATTAATATATACGCATATATATATATACCTATAAAACTTATAAAAATAATATCCAGATATAATCATTCCAAGACACACTTTCTAGAGGTAATCCAAAACATTAGTATACTATCCTAGGATTCTAGCTCAATTATTTCATTAAGTACTCATCCGAGAGAACATACACCTGAGTCTGATAGCACTAAATACATTTTTTCAAGAGGTACTCCTCATCGGGTCTCATCATGAGAACGATATGTTGATATTCCAAATAAAATATGATACACATATGAGGATCAATTCTATGTCCATGAGGTGATACCAACAACTCAATCCGGACTAACCATTCTAAGTAAAGGGTCGACACCCAAGTAGTATTAGTGAAATCGATACCAAGAACTCCACCTAGGGAATGAAGATGAATATAGTATTTCACTTAGGAACACTTATACAGATTCCAAAAACTCAATCTATGATGTCCCACTAAAGGGATAATAGTTCTAAGAGTAGGAAACAATTCAAACCTAAATTCTGGGAAAGGATAAATAGAAAGAACCCTAATGAATATTATACAAAATAAAGAGGATAAGAGACCTAATCCTTGTATAATAGAGTAAAAACTGTATAATGGGGATTAAAGATAGTTTCCCTCAGACAGAATCTCATGCTGGGGCTCGGAATTTCATATTTTCTCAATTCTGAGTCTCTAAAATAATCCACATAAAATTTAAAAATAATACACATAAAATTTGAGACATTAAATTATCCCCAACATGGGGATTTATGTCCTGGAAAATGAACAATAAGGGAAACTAAAAAACATGAGGGTACTGATCATAGATCTGGGCCTCCCGCTCCTAGGTGATCTCCTTGAGATTCTAGTGCTACCACCAGCCACACACTAAGGGAATTGATTGACCATGAAAGTTCATATCCAAATGATAATAGATACACCCCAGGTACTTAAAAAATGGCAGCTCCATCCTTGATGTCTATCTCTCCCCAGTTGACAACGTGTGATTTTTCATGCACACACCTCTCAGATGCAACTCATGGAAGATGTTGTTTACCCGATCTGGAAATAGATGTAGAGATAAGAAGTAACCCACCTCACCAAATATATTCATCATTTATAAAGTGTGGATGAAAATCAAGTATAGATTCAAACCTCGACCAAATATATGTTATTCAAGTTGACGTGAAACCCATTGGAACATGAGGTATCCTTACTCGAACTACAAAGTCAATTTTCACCTATCAACATATGACTTCAAATAGCTCTATGGAGTCTTCATCTGCACCTTGATGATCTGCACCCTCTCTATTGTAGCTCTCACCAACTCTAGGACCCTGAGTTCTAACACTCTTAGTCCAGTCAATCAAAGTGTTGACCTATAGAGTTTCCCGTACAAAGTCTAAAATGGTGCCATATCAATGGTGGATTGGTAGAAGCTATTTTATGAAAATTCCACAAGTGGTTGGTGATCCTCCAAACAATGACCGAAGCCCAACACAGAAGCTCAAATCATGTCCTCCAGAACATGAATGGTTTGCCTAGTCTGCCCATCAGTTTGGTGGTGAAACATTGTACTCAAGAATAACTAGATTCTAAATGAATCTTGTAATACCTTCCACAATTGGGATGTAAAGAGAGCATCATGATTATAAATAATTGTCAAAGGAACTCCAGGGAATCGAACTATCTCTTGAATATAGAGGCCTCTCAAGCTCTCTACTAAACATCATTCTCAGATAGCTACAATGTTGGATGAGTTGGTGAGCCGGTCTACGATCACCTAGATGGAATCATGTCCTCAAGATGTATGTGGTAATATCATCACAATTTACATATGTATCCCATCCCACATCCATTTTGGAACATGAATGGGTTGGGATAAACCTGATGGAACTTGGTGCTCATTCTTCACATGCTGACAATTAAGGAATCAAGTGATGAACATTGACACTCTTTTCTTCATCCATGGAAACTAAAAATAACATTAGAGGTCATATTACTTATTTTCCAAACCTTAATGAATAACAAAATGATACATATTAAACTCCCTCAGATCCTATTCTAACAACACCACTGTTACCTTCGTGCATCCTTTGAAAATAAAGAAATGCTTCCTACCTTTTGAAAACCCATTAGTAGCATTCCCTAAAGAAATATGAGCATGTAGGTTCTCATAGTCAGTATCCCCAAGTTATGCCTCCCTGAATCACTGTATGAGTGGAGGGGTGATAACCATCGACTGTAGGTAAGCTGATCCATCTCCATCCACAAATGATAACTCCAATGATGTCAACTTCTCTGATGCGTCATTTTGAAAATATGAATAATGTCTATTTTTAAGATCATATTCTTCCATGTTACCTTTCCTCTATAAAATTTTGAAGTTATAATCTTGGTGGAACTTTTAACATCACCTCTATCTCAAATTAATATCCCTATAAGTGAATATATACCTGAGACTCTTATAATCAGAGTAGACGACAAATCTCTTTCCCATCTGGTAGTGTTGCCACATCATCAAGGAGAATGCTACCACTTATAACTCTAGATTTATGGTCATGTAGTTATTATGATGTGGTATCAACTAGAGTGAACCATAGACAATCCATGATTTCCTCTTCCTCAGAAAATAACCTAGCCCGGTTCCTAATGCATCAAAAAACACTACATACTAGAAACCATCCAACAGTAATCTCAATATGGGAGCATTCATCAAACTATACCTCACCTACTGAAAAGCGTACTTTCACTGATATATCCACATGAAAGGATTCCTCTTTCAAGTCAATTCTATCATGGGTGTTGATATTCTAAAGAAATCAGGTATGAATCCCTTATAATATCTTTCAAACCAAAGGAAGCTCCACACCTTCGTCACACTCTTAGGTGGCTACCAAGATAACAAAACATCGTCGTTGGCTAGGTCTAATTCCACTTTTTCCATTGAGATAACGTATCCAAGAATATATAACTCTTGAATCTATAAATGGGAAGTTTCATAAATCTGGTGCTCTTGGATTATGTTCAGAACAAATCATTAGTTTCTTGCATGCTCCTTCTTGGACATCGAGAATAGAAGGATGTCATTGGTAAAGAATAACATGAACCAGTCTAAGAATGGATGAATGATCTTGTTCATGAGTCTAATGAACACTACTGGGTATTTATTCATGATAAAGGGAATCAAAAAGTACTCATAGTGACCATAGTGACATTTGAATATCATCTTCAGTATGTACTCATCCTGTAATTACAACTGGTGATAGATTGATCTAAGGTAAACCTTTGAGAACCACCGTTACCCTCTCAATTGATGAAAGAGGTCATAGATCCTTGGTGGTGGATACTTATTGGTCACAGTCACCTGGTTCAAGTTTCAATAGTACAAACAAAACCTCAAGCTCATATATGCCTTCTTGAAAAAAACTAAGTCTATCCTTGATGAAAAATGGGTCTCACGAAGCCCTTCCTATGAAAGTACAACAACTACACCCTCTGGTCATGAATCTCTATAAGATCCGTACGGTATGCTGATGTAGATATCTGTTTCATCTAAGGTTGTAGACCAATGTAGAAGTCTATCTCTAGGTAGGGAGGTAAACCTAGAACATATTCCAGAATGATGTCCTTGTACACCACAATTGTATAGTTTAACCTATTTTACATCTCTTACATTAATCATAGTGGAGTTTCCTATGATATGCACATCGTCTTATTTGATTTACTTCCACAATGTTTAAGGGAAAACCATTCCCACATTCGTTTTGTATGAAGATATATGCTAGTCATGGGCCTTTGGGGATCAAGAATTCCCTTCAGGCCATGTCATAATCGGTTCAGGTGCCAGGTTACCAGGTTACTTTTTCCAGTTCATAAAAATTGGTATCATATCTCTATGTTTCGCTTTTGTCTTGAAGTCAATATTAATTCATGAAATCTTGTTGGGAGTTAGTATGTAGTTGAGATAGAGTGCTTAGCTAGATCTCAATATAACCAACCTTAAGTCTAAATGGGTGGTAAGTGAAAGAAGTTTTGTGGATTAGTTCTACTATTTTCCCTATTTTGATTTGGTTAAAATGAAATCCGAATATTTTTTGTACTTTTTTTTGGATTAATTTCCCCTGTTACTCAATTTGAGTGTAACCTAATGTCTTCCTTACTATTTTTTGATATTGTGTAGAATTTTTCCTTTAATAAGTCATGTAAATCATATCCAAGAGGAAGATTCTACTAATCCATAATGATCAAATCATTTCGTAGATATGAATATGGTTGAGGCTATAGTGTTAACTGTCCCTGCTCTCAGAAAAAATACCCCTAGTTCCCATTTAGGCTTTAACTGTGGAACTTGAGAGGAAAATTTCAATATTCTTTCATAGTAGATCTTTCAACAGAATCCATCACCATTCAATGAATCAAATTATCCTCAATATTCAGAGGGGTTGTTAATCACAATGGAACATTTTTTTTGGGTTCTTGGAAACACCCTTTGAAATCAAAGTGAATTGTTCCACGTTCGAATGACCAACTAGTATATGATTGGAATATATGGTGATGGGGAAAAAGAATGTTGTAATGGAGTGGAAAGAAATCAGGGATCTATTCACCATCTTGTTCTATGATGAGTCGATGTTGTTGCCCAAGGATACTGATTTTTTCATACTTTATTTGGCTGAAAAGACCATGACAGATTATGAAAACTGTTTTGATGAGCTGTTGAATTTCTCACATGAGATAGTATCGAATGAGAAGAAGGGTAAAATGTTCAAGTTGGGACTTCTTCAAGATATTCATTATAATGTTTTCTTATTTAATCTTCCTTCTTATGCTTCTGTGTTGGAAAAAGAACTTATGGTTGAAAAATACCTAGCTAGGAAGCCAATGTTACTGAGAGTTTCTTTCTATCCTAGTGCCAACATGAGTTATTTCAAGGGAAAGAAGAAGTGTGATGATTCTCATGGAATTTATCGACAACAGGGTCATTCTTGGACTCTTTCTGTGCCTAAGAGAGGTCATTCAATTTGTTACAAGTGTGTAAGGCTAGGATATTTGAATAGGGGTTTCTCTATGGGACCCCAAAATTGTTGATCCTATGTATGCTCTATGCTCTTAAATAGATTCTTACATATTTATTATTCTCTTCATAGTAGAATAGTATCATCCGATCCTCCAAAAACTATGGGGAAATCATAAGCTTCATGTACAAAAGGGTTCCAGCAACAGACATACATAATGAAGCTACATCACGCAGTGGAAGAGACTTCAAAAGAAGAAGATACAAGTCTAAAAAACATGATAGGTAAAATTCCTATAGATTCATCATCAGTGAATAATTTATTTCATAGTAGCTCATCTCATTAAATTTTTTCAACCCTTATTATTAATCTTATTAATTTTTGTATATAGATTTTATCTTGTGCAATGGATATTACTACACCCCTTGGCACGAAGAGAGGCTAGGGTCCCCGTCGTCCTGTTTTAGTCTTATATCTATCAGATTTCACGTTTTCATTGAGTTTTTTGGTTCTCAACATGAAACTACATGACATAATATTCATCATGGATTGGGTTATTGCCTATAAATCCAAGATTGATTGTTATCTTCAAGGTGCCCCCTTTAATACAACTAGTGGTGTGTGTCATGTCTTTAAAGTAGAATGGGACCCAAGGTCAAGTAGTTCTAGAACATATTATATATAGTTGTTTAATTTAATATTGGTGTTTTTCTTCGATCCGGAGAGGGAACATTTAAGAAGTGATCTCCCCCATTTATCATCAAGTTTCTCGATGTGTTTCCTTCTGACTTTTCTACTTTTCCACCAGTCGGGGAGGATGAGTTTTCCCTTGAATTCATGATTCATAATCAACCAGTTTATATTCGAACTCACTACATGGAACCATCTAAACTGATATAGATAAATTCCTCATTGTATTATCATCTTGAGAAAGGATTTATACACCATATTGTGTAACATTGGGAAGCACTGATTCTCTTTTCTATGAAACCTGATGGTACTATTCTCCCATGTGTTGATTAATAGTAACTCAAACGAGTTATGGTAAATAAAAAGTATACATTTCCACAAATTGATGATCTGTTTGATCATTTTAAGGGGTTGGAGTGGTTTTTAATGATTAACCATCAATATTGTTACCATAAATTGAGTGTAAAATAATCTTATATTCAAAAAATCTACCTTTAGAGTAGGTATAGTCATTATAAGGACCTTGTTAGGCCTTTGCGTCAAACCAGTGCTCCGACTTTCGTTATATAATTAATGAAAAAGGCATTACATAAATATATGGATACCTTTGGGTGGTATTTTTTGATTAAATGATCATTTAGACTATGTTTGAGGAGGATCACGTGCGTTAAATAAGAACAGTTTTGACTTTGATGAGTAATCCCCAAATTTATACTAAGATATCAAAGTTTGAATTCTTGACTTGGGAAGTGAAATTCATGGGAAATGCAGTGTCAGAACAAGGTATTCAATTTTACCCTAAGAAGGTAAAATATGTTATGACATGTTAACAACCATGGATTGTTTTTGAGATTTGGAGCGTCTTGGATTTAGCTGGGTATTATCACCAGCTTGCTAAGGAATTCTCAATGTTTTCTTCTTTGATGAATTATATAAATCACAAGAGAGTAATGTTTTCTTGTAATGATAAATTTTATATTTCATTTGTTGTTCTATATCATCATTTTATTACAATGATGATGGTGACTCTTCCAAAGGCTTGACTGGGCTATGTGGTATTTTCTGATCCACACAGTTCAGGAAAAGGCTGTGTTATTATGCAATGTAATCATGTTGTTTCCTATGTATATAATTATATTTGGACACATGCAAGTAATTATATGACCCATGAATTGAAAATGTTGTTGGGATGCACATGCTTAAGAGTTGGTGACACTACCTTTACAGAGGAAGTTTTACCATTTTTTTCCACAAGATTTTAAGTTATATCATCTCTCAAAAATATTTGAATATCTTCCAGATGAATTAGGTGTAATACCTACAATCTTTCGAATTTGAAATTTCTTATACCCTGGGGAAAGGGAGTGTCACTACAGATTCTTTGATAAGGAAACATCTGACCGAATTAATGAAAGAATATTTAGAAGTGTGAAATTTTATGGGTATTATTTCACAATTTCATAATGGAATTTAGTAAAAAAGGCTGAGGTTTCTTTGGCCAACATTATGTTGAAACACTCTTATCAAAATGATTTTTCAGTATCAATAGGTTGATGATGTGTTTTATAGAATTAGAGACTCTATTTATGGTGGGGATATCATTAATGAGTGGTCATTCTATGGAGAGGGAATTCTTTGCTACCAGAATCAATACGTTGTTCCATTAGAGGCAAGTAATGTGGTGATAGGGGATTTTCATAATTCCAATGGGCTATTATACTAGGAACCGTGATGATGTTTTTATGATACGAGCTGTAGATTTGGATGGATAGGTATGGAATGTGGCATTTTTGGAGTTTGTCTCTTATTCCAATTAATGCCGAAAGGGGAAGGACGAGGACCAGAAGCCTTAATGTTTTTTTATCCACATCCAATCCCTATGTGGAAGTGGGATGAGATCTCTATGGATTTTGTTGTTGGGATTACATGTACTGAGAGAATGAAGAATGTGATATAGGTTATGATCGATTGACTAACTAAATCAACTCAATTTATACCGATTCATGGTACAAAAAAAGTTGAGGAGTTGGGAAATATCTATGTGAAAGAGTTTGTTTCTGTACACAGAGTTCCATATTTTATAGTCTCTCATAATGATACTCAATTCACTTAATATTTTGGGAGAGGCCATTAGGAGGCACTGGGATCTCATGTTCGTTTGAGTATGACATACCATCCACAGTTGGATGGGCATAAAGAAATTACTATAAATATTCTTGAGGATATTATTCATACTTGTGTTCTAGACTTTTTTGGGACTTGGGATAATAATTTGGGACTGGTTAAGTTTTCTTATAACAATAAATACCAGTCCACATACAGGATGTCTCCTTTTGATCCCTTTTATGGTTGGACTTATAAATATTCATTACGTTGATATGATATTGGTAAAATTACCTGGTTGGACCAAGTTTTTTACAACAAATTAAATAAAAGATACATTTTATTCCTCAGATAATGTTGATAGAACACAACCAATATAATTTTTATGTTATTACTTGCTGTAGATCTTTAGAGTTCTTAGCTGGTGACTAGGTGTTCTTGAATTTTTCACCACAGTTGGGTCATCAACAACTTGGGAAAAATGAAAAACATTCTACTTATTTATGGGAACTTTTGAGGTTGTTCAGAAGGTGGAGAAAATCTTCTACCGTTTATCTCTTCCACCATAGTTGATGTTGATACATAACATGTTCCTTGTATCAAAACTACCAAAGTATCCATCTAATTCATTAATTGTTATGATCTAGCATGATATTGAAGTTGAACCTTATATATCTATGAATTATTATAATGTTATGATAGTTTATTATGAAACTAATGTATTTTGTGGTAGGAAGATACCTTTGGACCTATTTTTATGGAATCAAGGTTTTTATAGTCATGAGATATGGGAGAGGGTGTCTCTAATGAGAGAATAATGGCCTCATCTTTTTTTACATGGAAGCTTATTCATTGGATTTATAGGGAAATGATGTTTCTATGGTAGGTAGGATGTAAAATCCTTTACTATTTTTAGGTATTAATTAACATCCATTTTATTTATATTTTCTTGGGGTTCATTTGGGGTTGTTTAAAGTTAAACTTTGTAGAGTTTATGAAATTCTGGGATAGTGCATGGTTGGCGCACGATTTTCCCAAACCGTGCATCCAATCAGAGAAAATCATGAAACCAAAGGAAGATGGATGTTTCATGGTTTTTTCATGGTTAGTGAAGCCAAGTACCCTCTTATTATAAAATATTATGGCCAATTTTACGTAGGTGCACATCCAAATTTCACAATTAGGTTTAACCGTGTGGGTCTGCTAATGAAACCGTGATTACGGGATTTTAAGTTTTCTGATTTTTTATTAAAAATCTACAAATCCCCTTTTTAGACACCCAAAGTACCGGTAAGACCTAATAATAGTTTATAACTTCTTAAAATATCCTAATATGGGTATTTTTACCCACACATTCCTTTGAGAATAGATCTAGAGCTAGATGAACACCCTCTGATCTTCTCTCAGTTAGTTTCCTCATCATGTTCTTGTTCTCCCATGATCTCTCATGTTCTCTCTAGGCATCCATGGATATCCGTATTGGTTTTTGGATCTAATAACCACTATTTTGGATCTAAACCACGGTTTTATTCATATATCTTCAATCCCATTGTACTTCATTGGAGTTTTCTAGTTACAGTGGTGTGATTCAAGATCTGTTAATCCCGAGTTAGGTGGCACCATTATGCTGAATGATTTATATTCACCCTAAATTTCCTTTCATAATTCCAATTGCTTAAATTAAATTCAATTTATTGGGTTTTATTAAATTTATTTCAAATTTTTTGTTGTAAAAACCAAATTCCATTTAATTGCGGGTTTTAAGAAACATGGGGTTTTGGCACGAAATTGACCCCCCAATTCCATTGAATTTGGGGTGTGGTTATGGAAATTGTGATATTTTAATTTTTTTTAATATTAATTATTTATTTGATGTAAATTGGTTCAATTAAATCATTTAATTTAATTGTAGAAATGGTTTTGATGGAAAATTTTGAAAACTCCATTTCTATTGAATTGGTGGTTTCTCATGAAATTGATAGAATTTAATTGAAATTTAAATTGTTGAATTTGATTATGGAATTTTATTTTAAAATTTAATGGTAAATTTATTTCAAATCTCTATTTCTAAAATGGATTAAAAATTATTTGGATATAAACCATAGTGTTTTATCTTGGTGAAAAGGCATGGTTTTTATTAAAATAATAATAATTATTTTTTAAATAGAAAATTGGAATATTTTAAATATAGTATGGGATGCTATTTTATTTTGAGAAGTCTTATAATAAATTTCTTATTATTGTTTTATTCTTGAGAACATGAAATCCTTAGGTAGTTAGTGAGATGTTTTGATGGAACATTATGATTTACAATGTTCTACAACATCATATCAGCACATCACGTCCCTTAGGTGATGGTCATGAGTCCTCTATGGCCTTGGTTAAAAGGGAATTATATACATACTATAGTTTACCTTGAGTGTGGGGTAACTGTATCCTAGAAAAAATGTATGTTATTAGGACCATGGCCATGTTTCTACCTTATATGTATTTCAAATTTATATATGTAAATGTTGTAAATTATTTTACAATCCTTGTGAATTTATATAAACTATTTTATATAAAAGTGTTTATTTAATCCATTTGTGAGATGTTCTATTTGTGTAAAGTACACTCTTTTTAATGTTAAATTCATTCATTTGAAATGTGATGCATGAGTTTCTAAATTATTTCCTTATTTTGAATTGTAAAGAATTATTTATTTAAATATGATTTTGATATTCCAAATATGTTTATTTTAAAATGAAAATATATTCTTAGTTAATTTGGTATTGGACTCTTTTCATTGAATATTTGGTGAAATATTTATGGGATTTGGATCAAACCATACTTATTCCTTTGGGTGTTTATAAATTATCTTCTTCTAGGTTTGAGAAAGGGAAAGGGATCACATGGTGGTGGTTCTAGCGATTGAACTATGAAATTTTTGAGTTTATTACTAGATGGGAAATGGGTAATTTTTTCCATTTTTTTGGTAATTGGTTTTCATACTTGTTTATTTTTACCTGTTTGACTTTTGTAACATTACTTCCACTGGAGTTTCATTTGACATGCATACTATATTTTTTTGATTTACTTCAGAAAGTTTTAGGGAAACACTATTACCACATTCATTTTGTATGATTCTAGGTGATATTTTCCGACCCATGGGTATTGGTAATTCCATTTGGACCATGCCATGATTGGTTCGGGTGTTGAGTCACTAGGGTATATAGGTTAGTTCATGACACAATTATGAAAATAATTCTCATCGGCCCAAATTGTACTAACATCACCTTTCCAATGTGTATAAAGTAATTTTAATTTAATAATGTCTCAAATATACATATGAATGATCAATACATTCTTTTTTTATATATTGATTGACTATCCCACTTAGAGTATTGTATACCTTTTACATACTGTATTCATTTCTTTTACTTTCCATACCTAAAATTTCATAAATGAATCTCATGGAATGTAGGAATTTACTTGTAGATAATATAAATAATAATTCACACTTATCTTTATGAAATAATTATAGAATAATTGAAATTATACATTTACTTTGAATGGTTTATTTATCATAAAACATAATAAGTATATCAAAATACCAAATAATGTTATCTTACAATAGCTTGAATAACATTTTGGGTATATATTTGATTATTAATATTAGTTTTTGTTTGTGTACTAATTATCTTTCCAGAATTGGGTATGAGTATTATAATTTATATTCACCATTATTTTTAGATATTGGATATTTTTTCCTTAAGTAATATTAAACCATTAATTATATAATTTCAAAATAAAATTCATTTAAAATACAAAATAATTACTAAGTTTTCTATAAATGGACACTAATACAATATTTTTGGTATGATTCAATATAGAATAATAGTTTTATTATAATCGATCCACATGGAAATGTGAATATGTTTCCATATATTAGATGACTTAGGAATCTCCCTCCATAAGTTTTCTATAGAAAAAAGTCACTTCTTGTAATGTTTCTAAACATCCTTTGTTATTCAATTTAGATAAGAATATTTAACTTCTATATTTTATTTTTTAACTAATAACTAAAATATTAAAATCACACAAAAATATGAATATAAATTAATCATAATATTTCACTTTTTTCTTCATCAATTCAATATATAACCTCTCCCACTTATCTTTATTTCCACATGTGAAATATAGAACAACCTGTTTAGTTCGCTCCATTTAAATCATTGGTATATATGAAGGAATTTTCTAAAATATCCATTAAATATAAAAATATCCTTTGATTTTCAACATTGTGACTCAACTTTTTCACCATAAGGAGTGAGGAACCATTATCTCACCAATTATTATATTATTCACAAAGCATAGTCAAATTATTCCTTAGTGACTTCTCTACACTAGTTCATCCTGTAATTCATGATTAACATAGAGAATGTAGGTATTAAAGATAATAATATAAAATAAATAGTGATGTAGTATCTATATAGAAGCCCAAAATTTATAACAAATCAATATAATTCGTTATCTTTAATGAAATATCACTAGAAAAGAACTTCCATTTTAGTTTACTATTGAACAGTATAGTAAAAATATCATTTATCTTTATCCACTTTTTCTTATTTTCATGCTATAAGAGATGGGTTATAAATGTGTATGAATTCATGTGTTGATGTTTCAGTTTCATCACTCCATACATAATATATAATATAATTAATCATATATTTGAATCATGATACATGTATCTTGTAACACCAAGAGACTTTTTGATTTATTTTTTTCTAATTAATTTAATGTTTTTTGATATTTTTCATTTCACACAATACTAAAAATAGTTTATTTTATATTATAGATCTATGTTTGGATTATGTTATATGAAACACCAAGTTAATATTTCACTACACACAACCTAAATTTTAGATTTTTCTACATGGATCATCTGGTTCATCTTGCAATACATGAAACACTAAGTTTCATTGATGGCTTGTATAACAAGCATGGCCGATTTTTACCTAATAATAATATGTCATTAAAATTTTATTATCTAAAATAATAAGATATAACCTAGCCATTAATTTATAGTTTATAAGTTTTATTAACTAATTAATGAAAATATATGGTTTACCCAAATATACGATGAATTTATAGGTCACCAATTAATTAGAAATGAATATTAGAATAGATTGAATATAAAGGAAAATATTATAATTGTTATCATCACAAATATGTATTAAATAAATAAATTAAAATTATTAAGTGATATTAATGTAATATATATATTATATACCCCAAAAAATATTTTTTATATTCATTTAATATATTCTATGGACATAAGATAATAAAAACACAATTTGATGTATAAAAACCTATTTTTTTATATAAAGGTAATTTTATAGTTGTTTAATAGGGAAACCATTTTAAATTCAATTTTTGGAAGTTTTTTAGATTTAATATGAAAAAATAAACTTCATATATGGAATAGAATCATAAAAATTATGTTAGAATAAATTATTGTTATTTTTCCCTAAGGTTGCATTTTTTAATGAATAATTAAAAATACTGGATTTTAATTCAAAACTGCATTTTAATTTAATTTATTTATAAGGATAAATTATATTAAAAATTTGTTTAAACATATAATTTGATAATAATTTTATAAATTAATACAATATAGGTCATTTTAACAAATTTCACTTTGAAATTGGATATAAAAACTTACAAAACTTATGATCATTTTTACTTTAAAAACCAGTAGTGTCATCCTGTCAGTGGGATTAATTTTAAATTATTTTCTTCCACTTCTGTGAAAATAATTTTAAAAAATAAATTATATATTTAGAATAATAATAAATTTTAATATCTAATATTGTCAAATTTTTTCATTATCTATAAGATTAGTGGAAGTGATTAAAATTAATTACCATGGTTAATAGAACAATTAGGTTAATAAAGTACTAAACCATATATTTAAGACCCAAAACGACCTAAAAACTCATCCAATACCAATTTATGGCCATAATTAGGCCCTTGAAATTATATTATTATTTTTATATGTTTTTATGAATTTTTTATGTAAAAACGTGTGTACAACTAACTTTTTTTTAAAAAATTCAAAATGAGTCCTTTTCCTTCCCTATAAAAGGCCACCATATATCCCTCTTCTTCACACCACAAAAACTCTTACGATCAGCCAATATCTACCCGATATACTTACCCATAGAGTCCTCTCCTTGGGAATAAATCTACTTAATGAATCCTTTAGGCACAAACCAAACGGAGTTATCCGATCAAGAGGTAACCTCTTCTCTCATGCTCCTTTCTTTTATATTTATTTCTACCCATCCAATATCTTTATTCCATGATTATATAAAAAAGTATCTTAAATATACTAAGATGTTTTTATGATAGGGTTCAACCTAAACTTACACACTAATCCATCTAATGGGTAACAAACATACTATTTATGTGTACATAGAACTACCGCCTCACTAAATAATGATTGCCCATTTTTCCTTTACTTCATCTCATTGTGGTAATTATGATGAAATTTTTTTTATATATGTACTATATTATATTTATTAATCATTTATGATTATTTATTACTTATTAAAAACATAACATTTTTACTTTCAATTTAGTGTAAATACGATAATTTCATTTGTGGAAGTGTGGACAACCGCCCCTCAAAGCGATGCGATTCATTCACACATAACATGGAATGTATTAAGGATGAATTTATTAAACTTATATGATATATATGATATAAATTATACAATAATTAATCTTTAATAATGATATATACACACACAATCACATATATATATATATACTTATATGTCATTTTATTTATTTAATTCAATATGACAATAAAAATGGAAACAACATTCATGCGTACGTACAACTTACCATCTCCATGAATGGTGTATTTCATTACACAATTATATTTTATATAAATTATTATAAAAAAAAATATACATTATATAAATTATATTTATGTCATGGTTTAAATTATTTAAATCATGATATATGTATAAGGACCAATTATATAAAAAATTAAGACACATGCGAAGAACAAATGGAATATTACCAAAAGTGTAATCTTAACATAGGATTATTTAAAAGTAGGTATTACAAGGTATTAATAATACCATATATGGTATTAGATACAATAATATTCTTCTATAAAATTTTTATTATAAAATTACATTTACTATTTTGGAATCTTGTATGATTACAAAGAGAGTCACGACAGAAGGTAAGGGAATTTCATATCAATTTTTATTTCTATGAGATACCCATTTTATTCACTACCCATTTCGTTTATGTGGTATATTTACTGAAAATTAATGTGTTGTATGTATATTATAATTAAAAATATTATTAATTAACTATCCATTATAGGATCTTTATTTCATGTGGGTTAATGCTTCAAAAGTTACCAAATTAGTAAAGTAGTTTTATCTAAAATTGCCTTCTTTGAGACACATGTTTTGTTATACAGCTATGTTATTTAACAAGGTGTATATGCTTCTAATTATCATGTTATATCACGAATAAAAATAATTTTAGGATATATTTAGCTTCATTTAATTTTATTTTCTTACATGAATAATATAATCCCATGTAGCTATGTGGTTAAATTTTATTGAAACAATATCATCGGTTTTCAAGATTATTAATTATTATGCTTCTTTTGATGAAATATTACGATCCATATCTCAAGAACACTCATGATATTGATTATAATCTTTTTATTCAAAATATATCAATTTATTATTACCATTTTTACACTATTTTCTAATTAATATAATTATGAAAATGGTTTTTAGAAAAATATGAACGTATCTCTCTCTTTAATCAGAAATATATTATATTTCAAAACCATGTTTTCGAAAATTATTTTAAAAATGTTTATAAATAAAATTTGATGATAATTTTAAATTAAAAAGTATTTTAAATAATTTTTATCATTTTAAAATATTTCTTTACAAACATTAAAATTTATATTGAAATAAATGGTTTTTAAAACATTCTAAAGCTGTTTTTGATAAGTTTTCAACGTATTTTCAATTTAATGGTTTTAAGAGAAATTCCAAGATTATTTAATGTGTTTTCCAATAAAAAGATGTAAAAACATTTTCAACCTTTGTTTATATGTTTTAAAAGTATTCATAAAGAAAGGTTTTTCCAAAAAAAATCATATTTCTTTCATACGTTTTCACGTTAAAAGGTTTTGAAATTTTTTTAATTATTTCTTTATAAGATTTCAAAGTATTTTCAAAGAAGGTTTTTGATATTTTTAAATATTATATCATATTTTTTCAAATAAAAATGTTTTCAAAACATTTTTATGATCTCTCTACAAGTTTTTAGAGTATTTTACATTAAATTTACTTTATAAAATTTTCAAGATTCCTTCATATGTTCTTGATGTAGGTAGGTCTTCAAAGTATTTACAATATTTATTTATATGTTTTTAAAGTGTTTTCAATGAAAAATGTTTTTAAAGTATTTTGAATAATATTTTATATGTTTTTAAGGAAACAGGTTTTAAAAATTATTTCAACTATTATTTATAAGTTTCCAAGGAATTTTCTATGAAAATTATTTTCAAATGGGTTTATATATTAAAAATAAAATTTCAAAGCAGAAAAGATATTTTTCTCAAGAAAGTTTTTTGAAATATATTTAAAATCTTTTTTCCATCTAAGATGAAATCCATTGATGTTACTCATTCCAACATAGGAAATTATCTAAATGTTCCATTCATATTCACTATATAAAGGGTTTACACTTAATTTCATTTTCCTTAGGAAAATCTTTTCTCTTTCATGGGTTATATGTTTATAAAATATGTTTCTCTTTCATGGGTTATACTTTTGATTAAATGGTTATTAAACATGTATCTTTTTCCATATCTTATGATATGTTTATATGTTTATGGTATCTATTTCATTTCATGGTTTATGATATGATTGTTTATGAATTGTTAACTCATGTTTGTATAATTTCATCATAAGATAGGTCACACCTATATATCCCTCAAATGAATTGGGTAAAGATCTATTTCTAATGAGATAGACTAAGATAGTATTGGGAGTGAAACTTTACTACTAAGATGGCTCTGGGAGTGAACCATGACTACCGTGATGGTATGAGGAGTGAAAGCATGCCACTAAGATGGCCATGGGAGTAGACCATGACTATACTAATATGATATGAGTGAAATCGTGATACTAATATGGAATGGGAGTGATCCATGACTACCATTATGGTGTTGGGATTGAACCCATAATACTAAGATAATCTTGGAAGTGATGCATTGGAAACTGTAGAAATCATATTATATTCTTATGTGTTTTCCACAATTCCATGTACTATTCATATGTAATTATTTCATGACTAAGGATATTAATTATCTTATGATCTATTTCTTATGAACTTCTCATATGTATAATGATATCTAATATATAGGGTATGATATTAATTTTTTTGGTCATGTTCCATACCCTTTTTTCAAGTTATGCTTTCACCTTTGCGTTATTTACCCTTACAGAGAACTTAAGTTCATATTTTTCCTATGTTTCCTTTCCACAGGTTATGAAGAAAGGTTTTCGGTAGAAAGACTAATGTTTTAGATCTTTATGGAAGATTTAGAAGATCTATCACTAGGATAAAAGATTTTGTTTCCATGTTTCCATAGACACTATACTATTGTCGTCCTCATGAATGTATTTTCGTATATTTCTTTGTATTGTTCTGGGTCTGAAAATTTGGCAGATTGTACATGGTTCTTGATTTTCTGGTCTTGGATGAAGTTGATGGATATTGGTCATATTTTTATGTGGGAAAGAAGAAGTGAAAAGAAATAAAACCTGAATATGTTGAAGGATTTAATGTGTCCACGAGTTCAAAATAGAAATTGTCAATCATCATTGGGAGTCTGAAATTGTGGCTATATTGGTTGTTTTTGAGTGTGTTTGCATCCAACATACTATATAGATCATATTAATATGAGGTTTAGAGGAAGAATTTTTCTCATGAGCATGCCATTTAGATTTGGATGCTAGAGAGGGTATGTCTCTGCCATTGGTACAAGGCCCGTCCAGCCCTGAACGGGACAACTAGCAAAGTGGCCATGTGATGGCGAAGGCTTGTCATCACGATGAAGTTGATGGGGAGGATTAGATCCTATTGTCTTGATCTGGGATGTCATATTTTATGATTTATTTGGTTACAATGTTTGGATCTTGCGGTTTCTCACTTTTTCCTCAAAAGTGTTTTGATAATAGAAAATGTTAATTTTCAGTCACTCACTAAGGTGGTGGATCACAAATAGTGGATTCCAATACATAATGAATGGTTTATTGTTGTTTTTAAATGTATTGATAACTACACCACTCTTATAATTATTTATGGTATGTAAATTATCTTCACCCATGAATTATCACAATAATCTAATTTTTTTCTAGAAATAATGTATAATAAGTAAAAATAGTTTTTTGTACATTATATTTTTTACTTAGTGTGAAATAATAAATTAATTTCATTTGTCTCCCACTATTTTACCAAATACCAAGAGACATTACTATTTTTTGGAATTTTCTACTGTATAGACATTCTAGTAGAAACGATCCGCATTCCCCTTCAAATAACTTGACTAATGGCCCAGTCAAATTATATAATTTTTTTATATAGGAGTTCTTACAAATTGCATTCACTAAAAATTAATTAACATGCACCCAATCCTAAAATCCAAATGTTGGATTTCTTTACCACTAGACACTGTGTTTCCCAAATTCTTGAAAGGGTAGCTAATATTTATTCTATCATTTTTAGGCCAACCCAGTACTTTCATTACCTCTACATGATAAATTAAAGTATCCCATTAATGGACAGATCAATACATTAATATGTGGTTTCATTCTATATCAAGTGATGGAAAGTGATATTTTCCTCAATATTTTCTTTGAGTAATTTTATTCAAATTATTTTTAAATATTATTTATTTTTTATTCACATGACCGTTAATGTTAAATATATTTCACAAAATTAATTAACCCTTGTTGATAAAATAGTTTTTGCATAATTAATTCATTTTATTTTATCGTTGTTGCATATTTTTATTTACTCTATATAATCATGTTTAATCATAAAATACACTTTAATTGCATAAATATATATCCATGAAGTTGGCAGAGAGAAGTGATATGAAAATGAGTTTTTGATTATTGCTTGGTTAATTGAGAAGACTATATTATAACCCTGAATTGTATGGAGAAACTAATTGAGCCAATACCAAGTTCGAAAGGAAAAATTTATACATTAGGTGATGTATCCCTAATTTTTTCATACTGGATTTGGTCATAAACCATTCCCTCTTTCTTGTACATTTATCCTTTATGAATACTTACTAACTCTCATGTGTGGGTAATCAAGGGTTTATGGTTACATAAAATAATCCTTGAAAATGTGAACCTGTACAAAATAAAAAAATAATGGTTGACTCATAGATGATCATAATTTATACAATAATAAATTTATCATAAAAAACCATGAAATATATACTTTAATTAAATATTAACTAGACACTTGAGCATGTTGGTCAATATCATAATCATTGGAAACATTCAACGACTATACTTCAAGCATTCTATAATTTATTGCTATTTTTTATTTTTTAGGATAAAATTATCAGATTAATGAATTAATAAATTTAATAATAAATTGTTCATTTATCTTCACAGACTATCCAAATATCTTCTGAGATTCTCATCCTTTATGATTTTAAATAAATTAAATAACCATAATTTTAATTTTATTTATTTAGTACACAATGTGTATGGACCAAGTACATGGTGTGTACCCTCAAGTTTGATTAAATTATTTATGAAATTTAGTATACAATACATGTACTATATGAAACAAATCATGCTCTATTCTATGTCAAATTAAATCCATATCTGGAATTTAACACTTATGTGGAATTTTTGTCACTCAACACAACATACGAATTATGTTGTGTCTGGTCCTTATTATGTACTATGTACTTAATTGACATGTATTCCTACGTGGTGTATTGTGATGTATACAACATGCTATTCCATGGTCCATACTGTGTAGACTACAACAAATGTATGATGACATTAATTTCCACTAAGATACATGATGTGAAAGGTTGGAGAGGCTTATAGAGTAGATGATGTGTACCATGAAAAAACCCATAATGTATTTACTTAACTATAAGGATGAAGAAATTAAATTCATTAAATTCCCAAGACCTAATAAAGACCACTCAACATGTTGATGGACTAGAAAACCCAATTTGATGACTTGTTCCCCAGATATACTCTATATGGATTAATATTTTATTAATTATCTTCTTGTTAATTCACAGAACACCCCTATCTCAATTATAACTTGAATGATTTTTTTCATGTTATATAGAATGTAAAACTAGATACATGCCTTATAATATATTATCGAACAACCATATTACTGTCCTAGACATTCAATGTCTACTTCATGCAGTTTATCACATGTTACACAGTGTGTAAAACCCACTCCAAATTATGCACTTTTTAGGATGTCGTGTCACTTGGATGACCACCAGTATGCAGATTGTAATGACACCACATACTTTTACCCCGTGTGTTCTATAATTTATACAATTTCAAAATCATGTACGTTTACAAATCATGTACACCATCTACACTTTGTGGACCCTTATCTATTTATATTCTAATCGGTGGTCTATACTAGACATGTCATGTTTCCACATAACACCACCTATATGACATTTCATGGTTATTAGAGTCTGTATTTGTTTTGTTGAACAATATTATATAACATGTAATTTTGGATACAAACTATGTAACACTATCAGTAATCCAACATAATCAGCACCGTTGGTTGGGATATTTGAACATACATTATCTATTTTTATCTTTTTATTGGGCATATTAATTTAAAAAAGGTGTTATATCTAATTTTATAATAAGAAACAAAAAAACTAGAAAAATAATCTAATAAAAAATATAAATCGATCAACCAAATAACAAGTAATTTTAATTTATAATGTGACTGGTTTTATACAACTTGATGGTTCTAGGTAATAGTAGAAGCACACTGGGTAGTTCCCTACATTGTTTTCCATTAGTGTCAATAGATAAAATATAAATAATAGTATTGAGAAACCCCAAAATTTTCATATGGTGTATCTTTTACATTTATTCTATAATTAATTTAAATCAATAATTACCACATCAAAATAATTCTTCTTATTTTTAATCAGTATGATAAATGGTCTCATAAACTCATCATTACATTAGAGAATCCATTGCAGGATCCCTCAATTTGTACCTAAACATGTTATTTGAATTATGTATTATCTTCATTAGTATTTTTGGTGATAGGGTAGAGGAATCTAGAGCCATGAAATGATCACTATTGATTGAAATAATAAATCTATTAGGTTTGAGATAATTCTATCTTATTCCATATTTTTTTTATAAAGAGTGGTAGGACTATATTTCATTATTGAGAGAGTTCTTGAGAAGTTCTCTTTAGTGATTTGGTACAATTATCTTGGGAGAGTTTATTAATCAGAAGGTCCCTTAGTTAAGAAACCCTTATCCTAAAATATTTTTCTAAAAAAAATGTAAAGATGGAAAAAGAAGAATTGCATGGTTGTTCTAGAATGATGGGTTCACACATCACCATGAGAAACCAACTCAACCAACTCACTACAAAAGACCGGTGACATAAAAGACCATAAGGAACTGGCCTCCTGCATCGCTCCCTTTAATAGAGCATCATCAATATTATTTTCTTCTCTATAGACATGCATGGTATCAATAAAAAGTTTTTCCACGAGCCTAAGAAAATTAATCCCTGATGGGAGGATCCTCCATGGAAAAAATATTGAATTGTTTCAAATAATATCAATGGCCACATTTGTATCAAATTCAATTCTTCTATCCCTCTTTCCATGATAAACTGCATACCTCACTACGTTGATCATAACTCACAGCTCAGCATCAATCACCTAACTATTCCCAATGAATTGGTAAAAAAACCCTTACTAAATCCCCTATGAGTGTAGAAGATTCCACCACAACCAATGGGTCTGGGTAAACCCAAAGATTCCCCATCAACATTGATTTTCAACCACCATGAAATCATAGGTATCCATATTATAGACTTACCAATTAGTGACTTTTTTCACCTATAAGTGACCCGAAGAGACCACCAATTCATAATATTAGAAAAACGATTTCTTATTTATCTAGTTTGATTTTTTTGAGTCCATAACACCTCAACGTATCTCCCTAATTAATTTATGTATTTCATATATTTTATTCTCAGAGCAGTACATTTATTTCCCTAAAAATAAAAATGACCACCATAGATGTAGTAGATAATTATTGTATATACACCTTTTTAATTTAACCTACTCCATTTATGTAGTTGATCTGCTGCTCAAAACCTTTAAAGTTAAAACTGAAATAATAAATATTCTGCAAATAATTCCATAAAATACATTAAAATTTGCAAGTAATAAACAACTGATCAAAAAAATAATTTGTATTCAAACATAGGTAACAGGATGAATCCAACCTAATCCTTATAGTCTGGAGAATCCAATGCAATAGAAACCATTTTTTACAGATTCTCAAAAGAAGAAATAAGGAAGTGTATGGAATAAAACTATTTTTATAAGGAATAATCCAAGATGGAGTCTCAATAAAAGCATCGTAATTATATATATAATACTCTCTAATACTGAAAATAGAATTCAACTTGGGATTCATATGATAGTATCTATATTAGTGTGTTCATATCTGATTTTTTTTTAATTTGAGGTGATCTGTAAGAAGCCCATGGGAATTAAAATTTCCCCCAAATTCATCAATTGAATGATATTTCATGGAGTGAGGAATAACAACAACATCTAAAATTTCCATTGAAATCCGAAAATTACCCCAATTGATAAGTGAAAAGTCCATGTATTTCATCTATATTGAAGACTATATTAATCTACTATAAGCAATCCTTATGGAGGTTAAAATCAAGGATGTGATGTATATAGAATATTCACTTAGTAGTTTATTCTCAAATCTATAATACAATAAATCTAGTGAAGGATCATTATAATTCAAAAGATTCCAAGTGATTTTTTTTATTAAGGCCTCTTTGAAAATCCTAAGATCCATAATTCCCATACCTCTCATGTCAATTGGTCTTATACATTCACTCCAATAAACTATAATAATATTATTCTCATAAATTGAACCAGTCCAAATGAAATTTCATATCATAATATATAGTTATTTAAGAATAGATCTTGGCCACATATATAAGGAATATACATAAATGAACATGGAAGTGATCATATTATTAATAGGACATACTCTTCCTGTATGAGACATTGAACTTCCATTCATGTTATCCATTTTATTGACAATTATAGAGAAAATATTATCTATTTAAAATATTTTAATTCAACACCAAAAGAGGTGTAATCCAAGAAATGTAAAAGAAATAGATCCTCTACAAACCCAAAATTTTATTTACACACTAGTTTTAATGGATATGAGATCCCCTTCTCCAAAGATCACATATGATTTTACCCAATTGATCACTAGATCAGAAACATCCTCATAATGCTCAAAGGATTTTTTAATGTACAAAATAGTGACTCTATTAGCTTTCCCTAATAAAATAATGTAATCCCCATACAAGATATGTGAAGGTGAAAAAAATATATCTTCCAAAATTCATTTTCTAATATAGCCCATCATCAAATGATCACAAAGAAATGTTCTCAAATAATCCTCTTTAATAGGAAAACGTAATCTAGATAAGGGATCCCCAAACCTCAATCCTCTAAAACAATGAAATAAACCTCTATGAGACCCATCGAAAAGAGAAGAATGAAGAGATATCTTGAGGATGCAATTAACCAAGTTGGTTCAATTATTAGAAAGACCATGAATTCTCATAACATAAAAAATAAAACTCCATTTTTTTGTGTCAAATGCTTTAGAGATAACAATATTAAGAGCCATATTAAAATTTTACACCTTCATTTTCATAATTCTGACACACTCAGATGTAGTATTTAAGAAATTTTGAATATTAATTATAGGTAAAAATAAAAATTGAATACTTATAATGAAACCTTTGTCAATTAGTTAAATTCTATTAGCCATAATTTTATAGAAAACCTTTGGCGATGTGTTCCCAATGGCCATAGATTTGAAATAACTTATATCAATAGCATTATCATTCTTTATAATTAGATAAATGATGTTTAATTTTACTCTAAAAGGAATAGATTCATGATAGTTTTTACAACATTAGTAATATCTGTGTGAACTATAGAACACAAAATACTTATTAGAGAACCCATCCAACCCTGCAACACTATTGGATTTCTGAGGAAATACAACTAATATAATTTCTTCCTTAGATGGTGCATGAGTGATCATACTATTTTGGGAGTCTTGAACACTAGGTGAGATATTGGTGAACAGTTTCAGTGTTTTTATTCGCTGTATTCATATAGAAATTTTGAAATTAGAAAAATATGACATTGAAGATCTCATTTTCAGAATTGAAAATCTCCTCATTAATCTTGAGTGTAGTGACCACTCTTCTATACTTCTTCTTGTTATATATGAAATTAAATATCCTGGAATTCCAATCTCCTTCCTTCAACAACCTTATATGGTTCTGGTTTCGGGATATATTTTCATAAATAGTAAATAGCTCATCAAATTTGGAAATATCATTCATCTCATACTTAGAGATCACCTCTTGATTCAAATTAATCATTTGACATCGAATAAGACTATTTTAAGTATTCATATTATTTGATTCAATTTGGGAATATGTGTTTTTCACAATACTTTTATATTTTCTTTAACAGCCTTCAATTTCATAATTAAATATAAAAATGCATGGAAATGAATATAGTCTCCCATGCTTAAACAATTACTTCCCTGCAACTGGGTATAATTATTCATGCATTGTTAAACCTAAATGGTAAGGGATATGAACTTTAATTTTTGACGAAAATATCCATTGAAAGAGTATTATGATAAAAGTGATCTTTTGGAAGGGTGATACCAAATATATTCAAATCTTGATGTCTCTCATACACCTGAAGGAAACTCCTATCAGTTTTCTAGACTGTCTCTCATTAAGGGTATACCTTATTCATGTGTATTATTCCACAACAATAGATACCTCAATAATGATGAATTTTTGCATTGAAATAAGATAACTCCAGTGCTTCCATCATATTAAAATTGTTCCCAGTCTTTTCCATAGGTCTTAACACAGAATTTAAATCACTAATGGAAAACCTATTCTATTCCATATTTATTGATAAATCCACCATAGTTGACCATAGATCCATTCTTCTAATATATTGATTCAAAGAATATAAAAAACTGAGTGAAAGATCATTACCCTTTATATAAGTGGAAATCATGATTGATTGATGATAATGAGAACAAGGGTTAAGGGATATCTTATAATGATTAAGAATCTAAAGTAACTCCATAGTATCCCGGGTAGTATTATTAGAGACAATAGAATATCCAAGGGTATCCCACTTAGAGTCATTACACATGTTAAAACCCATAACTAGTTTAGAAACACCAATAAAATTAGGCTTGTTGGTCACAATAAAATACATAAGGGTTAAGACCATGGGAGAATTCTCAAGCCCCAAAAAATTAAAATATAATATGTCCATTAAAGAAGTGACACAGACCTTGTGTGGGAACCATCCTATTGTTGTTTTCTCAATTTCCATATTTTCTTACCACTTTTATTCTTCTTTCCCTTACCTGTTGTAGATGAAAATGAAAATGAAGCAATAAGTGATTCTGAAACATGAAAAGAATCAGGAACATAAGAGGAAATATTTGAAGAATGGCCATGATCCTCATGAGGTATACCTTTTTTATCCACATATAATAGAGTACCCCTTAAATAAGTGAATTTATTCTGAGACTGAACTAGATCTTGAGTGTTCTGGATAAGAATTTAACTCACAGCTTTGGACATTGATACTTTTGAGAAGGATTCCTTTGAATTATTAGAGAACAAATAGGTTTCTATCTTCTCATTTACATCAAAATATTTAACAAAAACAGAATCTACCACTCCAGTTGTATGCAGATACCAGTGATCATCCTTTTTAGAGGGCTGAAAGATGGAATAATGATTATCACTTGCAGGTTTTAAATCATTCTGAGTTACATCAACCCTAAAACCTTCAGAACCTTCTAGTACAGTATGAAAAGTGTCTATGGTAGTCTTCACACTATGTAAAATTGGTTGACTGATAATCTCAATATCCTCATGCATTTCACAGGTGTCATGATGCTGAGAGGTGAAAACCCCATCAGTATTTCCATGAGAAATGCCAAGATCCAGAATTTAATTTGGTGACTTCACCATCTTTTCATCTACAAAAAAGGGATCCTAGAATAAAAAATGGACTCGATTATTTCTGATCCTTGATACGATTATGAGTAGGTCCATCAGTAGATGGACCAACATCCTGAGCAGTGGGACCCTTTAGACATTTCTTCTTCTTTATTTTCTTCCTATAGTTTACATTATCCTGACCTTTAAACTAATAATTATTACTTAATTTGATTATATACTTAGTATTAAACAAATATTATTTATTTAGAGGTACATTATATAATTTATTATTCTATGTAAACCAAACAATTAAATTTTAATAATAATAATAATATATTCTATTTACATGTAATAATCTCATGGACTAATATATCATTTTGATCAGTCCCTTTAAGTTAGTCTATTAATATTCCCTAGAATTTATCAAAAAATGAATAATAAATACTCATTTTAATAGGAAACTATAATTATATCATTCATTCAATAGGTAAAAAAATATTATACACACTAAACTCAAGAATAAATATTTTTTTAATATGTATGTACCGAAATAAAAATTTATACCAATATATTCAATCAATCAATTAAAATATAAATAATTATTTATTACCTTATTATTAATAAATAATAATAAAAATATTATATTCACATCTATATAATTAAATATTTATTTAATATTAAAATCGAATAAATTATAAAATTTAATTACTGGTGATTGAATCTATGCATTCAACATAACTTGAATAATCATTGTTTGAGAAACTAAGAATAATATTAATTTTTAATATCAATTTCATATATAATTTAACTAATATTATATTTTTGTTTAATTTGTGACTTTCTTGGACACTTTCTCAGTGTCATTAGGTGAACTCACCTAAAGATCAATATTAACATATAGAAATATGCCAATCCACCCATTTAGAATGAATTGAATTTCATAACAATAATAACTTCATTCAAAAGGATACTGTATAATATAACTTTTTTTATTGATATATCCTCAAAAATGACTCATAAAAGTGTCATAAACCTATATAATTGACTTACATTTCCTTAAATCTCTCAAATAAGAACATCGATGAACTACCATGGCTAGAAATTTAGTCATACAGTTTCATTTCGATCAAAGGGTTAGAGATATGTTCTTCTATTAACTATGATGTGAAAAATTGTGGATTAACAAACACATGTAATTTCATTTGACTTATAACATTCCCAATGTTTTCTACCAATCCATGAGTTTATATTTTCTTGGTTTCCATTTATATATCATAGTATTATATTCATGAACTAATATAATAATAATAATAAGTCTAACGTACAATCCACACATTTATAGATTGGAATATCTAATGATATATATAACATGTTGAATTCAAAATAACGTTTTTATCCTCATATAATTATATATAAGATATTATAAAGTAAAAAATTCATGGGAAATAGTTTTAATATCTTATGACCCCAAGACATAATAGTTAAAACATCATATGTGTCCCATAAAAAATATATCATCTAGACCATATGATATATGTTTAAGATTATTTTCATAGAATTTTTAGGTTCCCGATATATAAGGGAACTAGTATAACCTTTTTATGTGACCAATACTCTAAGTAAATTATCATATTAATGTTTCACAGAAGAAAACCATCATATGATATGACAATGATTATTATTCTAGTAGATTAAAATAAAAATTTAGTTTGCTCTGGGGAAATAACTACCACAAATTCTTCATCCGACTCTTCTAAAAATCAATTTTTGTTTATATAGTCCACTATCCCTAAAATATATCGATCTTCTTGAATTATTCTTTTAATTTCATTTCAATTATTTTTTAATATTTTTAATAGATGAAAATGATACTTTAATAATTAATTTCACTCTTTTATTCACCACATTCGTTTAATCAAGATTAATATTATCCGATAAAAAAACCGAACTACCTTTATTTAGATGATTAAATTAATTTTCAATTGAAATTAAATTCCACCACATATAATTGGTACTTATCATTAATTTTCTAACAAAAATATTTAAAAAATATTCTAGTAATACTATTTTCATAACCATTACTAGTATTTATTCTAAACAAACTGTAAGGATATTTCACTAACATGTCAATGTAAATATTTTTCACTTTTGTTAGATAAAATCATTCCAAAATATATTTTTTGAATATAGTTGAGTGCGTCATATTAATGATCACATAATGTCACTATTTATCTACCTAGAAGTTAAATATCCAATTATTTATATAATGGATAATCTTATTATATTTATTTTAATTGAATGTATATTTATTTAAATAATTTTAAAACTCCTATCGTAGAGGGATCATTAAAAATTATCAAATTATATTAATTATTTTAATTTTTTATCGTCCAGAATATTGTTTTAAGAAAATGAATATTTATGTTAAAATTTCAAGTAATTTCATATATTATTCTTCCACCAACCCATGTATTATCCACATATATAATATGATGGCATATTTTTTTAGTTTAAATTAAAGTTTCTTTTGTTTTTACACTTATTTACTTTATTCAAGGTTTTTAGTTTTTTGATTAAAATTTCAATAAATTTACCAAGTATATTTATCCTATTTTTCAATATTATCTTCAACTTTTTCATTCTTTTCTTTTCCTTATGGAAAAAATTTTCCAACTCCATTTAACTATATAAGTTAACAACCTTATCCAATTTTTGCGGATTAATTTTAGTATTACATGATAATATACTAAGTAACATATTTTATAATTGGGTTAAAAGTTATATAACTTGGTAATTAACAACTTGAATCAAATAATCTTAATACATATGAAATGTGTTATGGTTTTTCTTTTGTTTATTATATTATTTAACATACTGTGTGTGTATATCATCTAATAAAAACCTCCTCCCAAATTTTTTGAACTTTATATTAGGTTTTAAAAAAAATATAACTTATTATAAATGGTGACCAATATTTAGTGGTCTGGTGGTTTTGGAATTGAGTGGTTAGAGGCATGTTTGGAGGTCATGTACCTAGGCCTATGTGTTTTTTTTCTTCCTTGTATTCTGTTCTATGGTATATTATATAATTTAAAATATTTATAACTTAGTATAAAATATTGTCATGAATTTTGAATGATTTAAATAACTTTATGATGTTGTTGATAGCTTGGTAAACCATGATTATATTTAATACTTTATCCCCCACCTAGTTAGTTCAACCATGATTTTAATTATCTATCCTTTAATATTAATCATATGTTTTCTATAATTTATTTTGAGGTAAGTTTTATAAAAAAAAAATTCAAATAGTTATAATTTTTTATCTCTAACTTGGTACCCATGGAATAAATGTGGTTCTACACATATATCACATGATTATGGTTCTATCAGAGGTGTTCGGGTTACTGACTGAGATACATAAAAAACCTTTATTTTTTATATGATCTTCCAATTAAAAATAATATTAACTTACTTATTACAGATAGTGTTTAACAATTTATAGTTTGAATTTATCTTTTAATTGATATGTGGTTATTGAAATCTCTTTAAATAGTTCATAAGTCATTTTCTGTGTTTTAATTTTTAATTGACCATAAATAGATGCAACAACAAATTATCTTGTATTTGGATTTAAATCAAATTATAATATTTTATTTTTTAACCAAATATGAACTTCATTATTCAATAAATTCCCCAATAATTCATTGAATACTTACTTAACAATTCCTTATAAAAAACATTGTCTATAAACTTTTAATTAAATCATTGTTTCAATTTTTCACAGTGAATTTAATTTCTCCCAGACATATTATAAAATTTATGACCCTATTATGCTTTAAACTATAACTTATCTCAAAAAATAGAGTCAAACCCATGAATATCATTTTATTTCATTTCGAAAAACTTTCTAAAATTTTGAATCATATGGAAAAATTTACAATTCATTGAAAATTTACTATCTTGAATTGGTGGTATAATAGTACATGAAGTTTATCTACTTATGAAAGTTAATCTATAGTCTACGAAGGTCCTATGATTATTCTAGGGAAGAGGTATGTGTTGTTGAATAAGTGATAGCTTATTATTCAAGTAAATTTTTCATTATATGTTGGTTGTTTTCATTTCACTGTCACTAATCCTGAAAGACCGAGCAGGTATAACTTAATTTTTAGTTAAATTCTAATGGTGTAATAGTTTTTTTTCTATTTTTTTGAATATTATATTAAATTTTCATACGACTAAAAACAAAAAATGAAAAAATAGAACACGCATGATCATAAAAGGACTAAAAATTAGAAGATAAATATGGGAGAAATATTTTTATATAATCAACCAGTAGATGATCAATTCTAGTTTTTTTATCCTCAATAATTATATACATAATATTTCACTATCATATTCATATTAATTCCCTAAAAAATTTAAATTTATAGTTTATATTCATCTTCACAATACTTTACTAAAAAGTGATTTTATAAAAATATCCCTTGGTAAAATCCATAAGGAATATATAATACTTTAATTAATTATATATCAATTGAAAAATCATTCAAAATATTGACAAGAATGTGTTTTTAAATTTTTTTAAAACACAAAAATACTATTTAAAACTATTTTTATACAATAAAATGGTATAAAAATAATTTAAATAGATGGTTTTTATAAAATATATAAAAATATATATATTAATATATCCATTTATAATAATATCTATATGATTGTAAGTGTAACTTGAATCTATATTATCAATTTTCCAGAAATATTACGCCATTAATTCAAACTTCTATGGAAAAAGAAATTAGAATAAATCAAATTGAATTAATGTAAAATATTTGTTTGTAAATTATAAATAAAAACCAATATTATGATCTAATCCACAATACTATATCATGTTTTCACATTTATCAGATACTCTTGATCAATGATATAATAAGAAATGAAATAAATAAATTAATATAAATTTTACATTATTATATAAATTTAATTCCAAAGTAGATTTTGATAAATAATTCATCTACTAATCATTTTACATTTAATTATCTTTCCTTTAAGGAAATAATCAAATCATGGATGGGTCCAAATCAGTCAATTATTCTAAAAAGAGTCAATATATCCAAATATAAAACAAATTTAAATACTTAATTGATCATAAAACATCACAATTATATTGTGAAGGTAATGAAAATTTTCACTTCAATTAATAATGTGAATATTTTAAAATTAAAAACCTTTATTTGATAATAATTTCTTTTAAGTCACTAGAAAGTAACATAATAAATCTTCATTACTTTAATCAAAATATTATGCAAGAAATTATATTCTAAAAACCATGAAGTTTTAGTATAAAAAATTATTTTTTAATTTATATATCAAAAATATTCATAATTTAAAATTTATGGAGTGAATCAAACCCCTGAAAAATTGATATATTAGGATACTTGGATAAATTATCATGCACATCAACCATCTAAATGTAGTTTTTATTTATAAATTTATAATTTTAAAATGTATTTAATCTAAAATTATCAAGGATTCTATATTTCGGAAATAATGAAATCATATTTACATTTTGATACTTATTTATTAAAAATAAATCATCTTTCAAAATAAAATTAATTAGAGAGAACCAATATTTTGTTTTTTTAAGAAAAAACATATAATCTTTAAGTTATTTAATAGAAATTTGATACCTAAAAATAATCATAGTATTTTTTCCCAAATATCTTTCAAATACATGGAAATATTTTGTTCTATATTCTCATAGAAAAATATCATGAATTACAGCTCTAAAAACTATAGGTTTATATTTAAATAAACTCCATTAATATTGTGAATATTTCCAGTAATCTAATAAAATAATGTCCTATAATTTTTTTGGGAAATTATTACCTTAAAATTTAAAATTTCTTCCATTGGTATATTTTGATGCTGCTATTATCATGTATTAACTATATTCTTTTAGAAAAAATATAATATTTTAGTATAAATTAATCAGTTTTAACTTCCTAAGAAAAACATGATTTTTATATAAATACAAATGGATGAATCAAATTAATTTTTATACACTTATGGTAAGAAAAAATTATTCGAACAGTATTTATATGGGGGTGTTTGTATCATCCAGACCTAGATACACGACCTAGTACCAAACTAGTGTTCCACAAGACCATAAGTGCACTATTCAATCTCTTAAGGGTGGTGAAACACACATAAGGTTAATAATACATCATTATAGAGAAGTTTACCATTTATATGTAAACTATAAATTATAGAACACTCACACTTATTCATAACACACTCTAAAAAACTAATCATGATATCATAAATAAATAAAAAATGTCTCCAAAGTGTGTATATGTATAT
This sequence comes from Viscum album, assembly GCA_963277665.1. Classification (NCBI taxonomy): domain Eukaryota; kingdom Viridiplantae; phylum Streptophyta; class Magnoliopsida; order Santalales; family Viscaceae; genus Viscum; species Viscum album. The sequence continues at coordinate 856,208,918 of OY728160.1, forward strand.
ATGAACATGATATACAATGTCATGTCAATCATAAAATGGTATAAAACCTATATAGATTCCCTTAAAACTATTATTTATATATGATATGTAAAAAATAAAAAATTATACCATGTGTTTTACTCCTCACCAGTAATCAACTACTCCCTCATATCACACGAACAACTACCCTTGGTTATCATAAGTCTCCTTCCCTTAAATTCCACTCAAACCAAGAAATTGATATATTCATATAGAGTTCTAATGTATGGTGTAATTAAAAAATTTCTATAAGAGATCACCATTACACCTATAACATATTTTGAAATAAAATTTTAATGTATTTACCACAAAAAATAACTCACACCTAAGTGAAATATACTAATTTTGGTCATTTTATATTTATTAGAACACCACCACAATAAAACCGACCATATTTGTTCAATCAAAATATGTTTATTTTTTCTACCATTTAATTTATTTTGGTATACACCCCTACATATTGTCCCATTATATTAGTTTCTACATAGGAAAATATGACATTAATACCTTTAGTCATTATAACACTGTCCCCACATGTCGACTTACACATGCCTTTTTGGTCTACACATATGCACTAACCCTATTGGTACACATAAAATAACCCTACTTTTCAATGTTAAAGAATAAATATAACTGGTTTATATATAAGGACTGACCCCACTGGTCTATTTCAGAAGACCCCACTACATGGGCACTAACCATATTGGTTCATTTACATTGACCCTAATTATCCATTATGGAAATTATTTCTAGATCTATATGTTTGAAATATATATGAAAAACTCAATAGATGGTAATTCTTTCCAAATGCGGTTCACTTAAATATATCAAATTAGTATTACCCATTATATTACTCTCATATAAGAGAAATTCCCTTGTTTCCCAATTTATCACCCCTTATATAACCCTTAATATTAATTCCTTATTACTGATAATTTTACCACATATATTCTAATGTGATCAAATAATTAATATATCTAGAAATAAACATACCCTTTGTTAAATTATTATATTATCTGTATTAAATTATACCCATTTACCTATCAGATATAGACACCTAATCCATTTTTAATAGTCTATTGTGTCTAGTTTCCAGACCTTGTACATGTGTATACATATAAATCACATTGTAAATATAATTTATGTTATGTATAACCTAATTAAGTAGTAATCAAAGATTTATATTAAAATAATTTATTTAAAACTTCACAAATATGTAAAATTATAGGAAAACGATTAAATATACACAAATGATTATTTAGATGATATTAAAAAAATAAATAAGAGAAACATATTAAGATAGATCAAAATAAATTATCCTTAATTTTATGAAATCAACAACACAAATGGATTATGATTCCATTCTTGAATAAATTATTAGGTTCAATTTAATGAAGAAGATAAGTTGTTTGTAAAATGGATAGATCATTATTTACATGCTACTACAATAAGGAAACCAAGAACTTAATTTATAATAACTAACACTTAACATACCTTAAATGAAACTTATAAAAATTTTGTGTCAAGGGGGAACCACCAGAATCCTAGTGACCCTTTCCAGAACTCAAATTAAAATAAGTATCTTTAAAATAGTTGTTGTTGTCCCAAAAACCTTTTAGTCGAATCCTATTATGTTTTTAGTGGTTCATAAACCTTCTTACATAAACCTAATATTCATTTTTTATAGCATTTAATTGTCATATCCTCCACTAACTCAGTTTTTATATATAAATAATCATATTTATACATTAAATATCAAAAAATAAATAGAATAAATTACTAAAAAATGAATTTTTTACTATATATTTCTCAAATATGGTAAGATAGTGTGGAAAAAATGTTGGAGGTTGTGCTATTATAAAAGAGTATGAGGATTTATTTTTGATGGAGTTTAATGGACCCTCCATAAATTGAGAAGTGTAGTTATAAATTAGATTTATACCATAATTTCAATCAATATCAAATTCAATATATCGACGGGGATTTGTTTATATGGATGTTTTGAAGAAGAAAATATTGGATCTATTACATTCAGAGTTAACTCGTCATTTTGTATCAATTTTGGATGATAATATTAAATAATAATGACGTTTCATTGATATTATGTATTTATTAAAAATATTTCAACAAAATCATGAATAATTGAATATTTATTTGATTAACATTATAGTGATTGTTATTTTTCTAAGACATCACTTGGATTCTGATATCATTAGTTTAAGGTATGTATGAAATATATTTTTAAGAAGATATCATAATAAATGTTTCATCTCAATAATTTTTTTGGAAATTCCCTTTATTTAAAAAAAATGGAAATGATGTACTTAAAATTTAATGCATGGAGTATTTGATTAAAACCCTGGAAATTTTACTTTATTATTTATTTAAGATATTAGAATTTATTTTAAAAATTGAGAGAAAAATAAGGATCCTCTAAGGAAATTTTTTTAAACATTTAAATAGAATAATTTTTTTTTCTAATTTCTAATAGTTTTAGTTCTCGGTAAAAAATTTATAAATTTAAGGGATGCCTACACTTGTAAAGAGATTCATATGATCCTTATAAAACCATGGGAATAGAAGAGTGGATTATAATTATAATGGTAATTCTGACTGGTTATGAAGGAAAATAATATGATAAATATATAATAAGTATTACATAATTATTCCAAATCTATCATAAAAAAACCAATATATAAAACAAAGAAGATGGAATTAAGATCATACATGAAATGAAGAAATCTCTATGTCCAATGAACTTGTAGTAGTTTTCCTGATCATAATCAATTAGGTATAGCTAGTAGACACCCACACCCATTGAGATGATGTTGGATACTATAATATCCATTTATAAATAGAATAATCTTTGATAAACTATGGTGTCCAAGTGTTTTCTCCATGATTATAAACGTATAAATAAGATGGATAGATTTTGGGTTATGAATTGTGAGTGTCACATAACACCAACAAGGGTTTCATATACCATTACACATGATCATTTTATTTAAATAATAGAGTTGGGAATTTATTTCCATTTCATTGAATCTAGAATGTATAATGATAATTCATGAGCCATTGTTATAAGTAACCGACCTTAAAAAATTACATAATCATGAATTAAATGAATAATTCACATAGAGAATCTTTTCAGGTTTAGAGTTTTTAGATAATTAGGACATAACTATTACATCTCAAAAGATTAAAAAGAAGACACTTCTACTAAGTTTCAATAAAATAAAAATTCTTAAAAAGAAACATGTCTAGTTCCATGTTTTGGATAGCATGTATTCCCTTGATCTGATCCTTGACCCTATTCATCTTTAAGTCCTATGAAGAACATTTCAAAAACATGGGATGAGAATAAAAATCCCAGTAAAGGATACACAAAGAAGGCAGACTATTAGTTTTTCAAAACAACAAGTAAACCATGAATACTTTATGAAAGTAATACTTTTCACCTTTATGAAGTAGTAAATACTCTTCACTGAATAAAATATCATTACTTACCCTTTTGTAACCAAAGGATTACCATAAAACTCATATAAAGAACACATAACATATAAAGGTAACTTGGGACATAAACATACTTAAATGGAATAACCATACGGTTGACTTCCACACATATCACTAAATGGAATATCCATACGACCAAATTTCATACCCAATGCATTGGAGGTTATAACGTAACCACCCGTCCTGATATTCACAGCACCACCTGTCATATGGTTTATCACGTAACCACCCATCAAATGTCCAAGTACCATTATAAAATCATAAGACATAAAACAAATATAATGGAAAGAAAACATTTCCACATTTCAATCACAATATATCACTTAAATATATTGACATAAAAAAATACATCATCAAAACCATTTTCAATACCAAAATAAATAAAAGAGTATATGGTATTTATTTCATTTTAAAAACATTATGACTTGTTGAGGAATACAAAGACCAAATAATACTCGTGATGGTGGAAAATGCCATTGTCACCGCGTACGTTAAAAGAAAAATTCCCTTTTGTCATTTAGTAAAACGCTTTGTAGAAAAAGATTCCCTTTGAAAAAAATTCAAATTAAAATGTGTTTATACAACATATAAAATAAAGTCTTGTATTAAAAAAAACATTCCTCAATGAAAGGAGATTGAGACGAAGTCCCTTACAAAGTCGGTATCCTTAGAATAAGGATAAATCAATTACATAATTATGTGTGAAAAATATAAATACACCCAATATAAGAGTATATTAAGTGTAAAACAATTAGAGGTCATCCACACATATTCATAGTATGAAATAATCAAGAAGTAGTGGTTTAACCCAAAGAATTGAAATTGGGTTAAGAAATTCCCTTATAGAAATTCGACAACCTAAGAGCGTCACTTTAAAATTCATAAAATGAGTTGACGAGAGAAAAAATGGTATCTCATCACTTAGAAATAATATTTATAGCAATAAGGATAGAGAAGGACATATCCCCAAAAAACAAGTTCTAAATAAAATACCTAACAAAATAAGTCTTTTAAAAATAGGAGGGTGAAAGGTTCCCTTACTGATTTGGGTAACGTTCAAAACATTCACCCCATGAAATAAGGACTATAAAACATTGATGTAAATATACATAAAAGAAATTATATTACACAAATAGTATAATAATGGTCAGTACATACACCACTCAATGGAAATGGTGGCAAATGTGGCATAAATCTCACGTGAATAAAACTAAGATGAAAAATCCCTTACGAAAACTCGGCAGCCTAACAGCGCCATATAAAACTTCCATAAATGGATTTATGAGATCAAATAGGGTCTCTCATAACATGAACATGAAATGTACAGAATTAGTAATATAAAATAACATTCCCAAACATTATAAAGATGAGATTAAAAGAAATGACATAAAAGAGAGTACTTTAATAGAAAGAGAGAGGTTGGATCCCTTACAAAAATTCGGCAGCCTAACGGTGCCACTTAAAAATTCTTAAACTTAATTGATGAGAGTAATAGGGGTTATCTCATCATATTAAAATAAAAATTAAAGTATGGTGAATATAAAATAACATCCTCCAATATAAGAACATGGAGAATAAATGAAATGACATAAAAGAGCGTACTTGAAAAGAAAGAGAGAGGTCAGATCCATTACCTCAAGTCTAACTTGTCGTGATCATTTCTTTATATTCCTGAATAATAAGATTTGGTAAATTTATAATTGCTTAAGGAACTCCTTTAAAGATTATTATTCAGTTCATATCACATATTATAGTGTTATAATAATTGGTTAATAATGTGAGTTCATATCAGACATTTTTGTCGATGTTTGGTACATGAGTAAAAATCGAACTTGTTGGAAAAGAATTTTCCATGTTGTTATAATTATACCATATTCAGAATAGTATTAATGATTTTAAATATCATATATATCCAGTATATATTCATTTTATACTATTTCATAACATTTGGATATAAAAAAAGAAATGAAATGCACCGTTCATGGAGACGGTAGGCCGTACGTACGCATGAACGCTACTTTCATTTCTTTAGCATATTAATGGAATTAAAACTATATGAGTTATATATATATATATATTATAATTACAGTATAATATATAGGTCACATAAGTTCATAAATTTCATTCTTTATAGTTTCCATGTATTGCATGAATGAGTCACATCACTTGAGGGGGAGGTAGTCCACACTTCCTCAAATGAAATTATCACATTTGGAAAACATGAAAAGCATAAAGGTATGTATTAAATATAAAATATAGAAGCATAGAGAGAAAATAAATATAATATATATCATAAATAAATATATTTCCATCATAATGGACACCATGAGAGGTGGTAGGAGAAGATATAATAATCATCGTTTCATGAGGCAGTAACTCGCCATCAATGGAAACAATATGTTCTTTAACCATTAGACGGAGGTGTGTGTAAGTGTAGATCAAATCCTTATCATAAAAACATACTAGTATATTTAAGATACTGATTTAGTTACAAAATAAAGTAATAAAAAGATTTTAGAGGGTTGGAGAAGAAAAATAAAACCAAAGAACATAAGAGAGAATGTTACATTTAAATCGGGTAACTCCATTTGGTTTGAACCAAAAGGATTTCTTGAAGAGATTTATGCCTAAGGTAAGGCTTCTAGGATGAGTAGAGGGATGCGGAGAGATAAAATGAGTAGAGCGTGGCTGATCAAATGTCTTGAGTGGTGTGGGTATGGTGGTATAGGTGGGGGACTTTTATAAGTGGGAGGAGGGGGACTCTTGGAAAGTTATAAAATGTTACTTTATTATAAAATGCTTTTCGGATTTTAAAGGTCCCAAAAAGATACATTTCTAGTATAAGGTGATAAGGGTTCTAAATCTATCCACGAAATAGGTTTTTTACATGTTTAGGTCTTATATTTTACTTTATCATTTTATTTTATTTTAATCGTTAAATAATGAGGCAATCGCTGCATCATCATGGTGTCATAAATAATTTTATTTATTTAATGTCTAAAAATTATAAAAAAAGTCACGATGTAGGAAATATTTTTAGCTTTCAAATGAATATTTATTGTTTAAAATATGACTTGTATTACCCCATGTAATTTTTTTTAGTAAAACAATACATGTTTGTGACATTTTTATTTTAACTTTAAATAAAAAGTTATTAATGTCATTTTCTTTCCCAAGTGGATCCATGTGGTCCCCAAGTTGAACCATGGATTGTGTTGGTCTTCCAGGACTCATCCAATAAGGGTATGACATGTGTCAAGGTCATTTTATATTATTATCACATTATCTTTACCTTAAATTACACTAATTACCTTTAATCGCGATTAATAAAACTTAAAAGTTACTATTCACCAAAAAATTATTTTAATCCCATTGAACCAAATTTTACTTCCTAATGCCAAAATGTATTTCGGATTTTTGAAAATCAAATCACAGAAGTGGTAAAGTTTCATTTAAACGAAAAATCAGTTTTTTAACTACCACTTAGTGGTTTAACTATTCATCAAAAATTGAAGTTTTTCAGAAAAATACCAAAAATTAACCCTAAGCTATATTTGATCTTCCGAATTAAAAAATTATTTCTATTTTAAAAAATTCAAAACATATAAGTTTCATTAATTAATTTAATAATTAATTTCTGCTGTCAAAACAAATAGCGTGTTTTTATGAAACAATATCTATTAAAAGATTGACACTAGTTTAAGTCCAATTTCAAAGTGAAATTAATTCTAATGACCACCATTGGATTAAATGGTAAAAATATATTATAAATACACTTTAATACCAATTAAAAAGATAATCTATACATATAAATAAATCAGATTAAAAGGAGGTTTTGAATTAAAATACAACATTTTCACTAAAAATGATCTTTATCGGAAAAATAACAAAAATTTACACAAAGTAAATTATGATGTCCTGATTCTAAAGAAGGATTTTATTTGGTCCAATATAATATATAAAATTGTAAATAAGTGGATTTAAAAAGGTTTCTCCATCAAAAGGTGGTTAATCGACCTTTTAAAGAATATTAGAATATTTACACTTAAAATTGGATTCATTCGCATTTTAAGCCTCTAACATATATTGGATAAAAGAAAAAATATTTGAAAAGCATATATAATCATTATGTAGTTAGTTCTATTCATTACTTTCATTACAACGGCTATACATTAACTACCATTTAAAATAATATTATTTTATTATTAGAGTGCAACGTATGATTTCCAAGAAACTCGTTGTTGCGTATTGGGTACGCCATCGAGCATAGCATTCCCTTTAAATTAATATTAATATTTTATTCACAAAAATGGATATATATGAAAATGTCATATTCTTTATTTACCTGGGGTGTTACATCCTTCCCCCTTTTGGAAATTGTGTCCTCGCAATTTTAAAATTGGGCTTGGAAACATCATTGAAAGCCCCACATCGGAAAATGAGTCAATTAAACTGTCACTTTAGAAGAAAGAAAGGTAAGTACAAAGGTCACCAAAGATAAACCATACTAGGATTACATGTAGGAAAACATGGACATGTAATAGAAAACAAAGGGTCATGTTCTGATGGAGAGTGATAGAAAACATGTTTAGGAGAATGTTAACCACAATAAAATCACAAACTTGTGATGGGTCAAACTGTATTTGATTCCCCATTAGGAAAAGTTAACGGACAACATTTTTGATTTAAGTTACTTTTCATTGAGGAATTTATTTATGAGATTAACTAAATCCTAAGGAAACATACTTACTTTTCATGTAGACTTTCATCTCTTACTAGATTGCTTACACAAACTCATATTTTCTCCAAAAGATGAGTATTTAGGATGACTTGTTCACATTAGGAGAGCTATAATCAACTTATAGAGAATCATATAATACACAAAATAAAACTATATATTTCCATTGAAATTAGACCCTTATTGAAACCAAAATTGTTAGAACAAGATCAGATAATCCACAAAAGGATAATCCTTTATAAAAAGAAAATTTATTCTTAATCACTAAAATTTGTCCTACAAAAACCAAAGTTCAACGAAGACCATTCGATAAAAAATTTGTCCATGAAATTATTAAAAGTAAACCAAACTAAGATTGAAACCCAAATATTTGAAGGATTTAATAACATAGTCTTCCAAGGTAAAAATTAACATTTCTCTCCAAATAACATCAGTTTCTCTTAAAGTCTCATATTGAAAAGTAATTAACCTAATCATATATCCTCCATGATAGGTCAATATTTTCCTAGATAACCCAAAATAAACTTTTTCATGATTCATAAAATTATATAACTAAAAATAATTTTTCATACTAACCAAGGACTTCACATAGTCCAGTGGTAGGTGACAAATACCAGTTGCACTTTTGTTGTGGGTTCGATTCCCATAGCTTTGTCCGACGCGGCGGGTTGTTATACGGTCTGCGTGTTTTCCTTTTTCCAAAACTATATAATCCTTAAAACATTCCCCAAAAATAGATAAAATCTTCAAAAATAACCATAACGTAATTTAACCTCAATTTTACCCCATTACTTTTATCTTCCATCATATAGCAACCCATAATTACCTCAAAAGTAAGGATCATATAAACCCTAATAGTTACCATTATAATTATTACCTGAACTTCCACATCGAGTTGGTTCTCTCGTACATGATTCATCAGAGAACTCACAAAGGTTCAAGTGGTTAATCATGACTCCATTATAGCTTGTTTAGAATAACCACGAGATTTCTCATTGAATCCCCCATTTCATACAGTCTCTTGGTCAGAGAACCACCACAGTTTCCTTCAAATCCATTGTCACTTTAGAGCCTGCTAGATCCATCCATTTACTAAAAAAAATGTTAGTGTGAGTATATCAAAAAAATTATCATGTACTAATGAGGAAGATAAACACTAAGATATACTTACTCATTCACTTTATCTAAAACTATGACTCTTTCTGAAATCCTAACCATTATGGTAATGTCACTTATGCTTAGATAATACCCTAACCTCTAAAGTTATCTAAACCAACCTCTGATACCAACTATAAGGACCCAACCTTAAAACATTACATAATCATGAATTAAATGAATAATTCACATAAAGGATCATTTCATGTTTTGAGTTTTAGATAATTAGGACATAACTATTACACCTCAAAAGATTATAAAGTATACACTTCTACTAAGTTTCAATAAAATAAAAATTCTTAAAAAGAAACATGTATAGTTCCATGTTTTAGATAACATGTCTTCCCTTGATCCCATCCTTGAACCTATTCATCTCTATGCCCTGTGAAGAACATTTCAAAAACTTGGGATGAGCATAAAAACCCTAGTAAAAGATACACAATGAAAGAAAACTGTTAGTTTTTCAAAACAACAAGTAAACTAGGAATACTTTATCAAAGTAGTATTTTTCACCTTTATGAATTAGTAAATACTCTTCACTGAATAATAGATCATTACTTACCATTTTGTAACCAAACAATTACCATAAAACCCATATAAAGAACACATAACATATAAAGGTAACTTGGTACATAAATATACTTAAATGGAATAACCATACGGTCGACTTCCACACATATCACTAAATGGAATAGCAACACGACCGAATTCCATACCCAATGCAATGGAGGTTATAACGTAACCACCTATCCTGGTATTCACGGATCCACCCTTCATATGGTTTATCACGTAACCACCCATCAAATGTCTAAGTACCATTATAAAATCATAAGACATGAAACAAATATAATGGAATGAAAACATTTCCATATTTCAATCACAATATATCACTTAAATATATAGACATAAATAAAATCCATTATCAAAACCATTTTCAATACCAAAATACATAAATGAGTATATAGAATTTATTTCATTTTAAAAACATTACGGCTTATTGAGGAATCCAAAGACCAAATAATACTCGCGACAGCAGAAAAGGTCATTGTCACCGTGTATGTTAAAAGAAACATTCCTTTTTGTCGTTTAGTAAAACGCATCGTAGAAAAATATTCCCTTTGAATGAAATTAAAATTCAAATGTGTTTATATAGCGTATAAAATAAAGTCTTTTATTAAAACAAAATATGCCTCAATGAAAGGAGATTGAGACGAAGTCACTTACATAGTCGGTGTCCTTAGATTAAGGATAAATCAATTACATAATTATGTGTGAAAAATATAAATACACCCAATATAAGAGGATATTATGTGTAAAACAATCAGAGGTCATCCACACATATTCATAGTATGACATAATCGATAATTAGAGGTTTAACCAAAAGAATTGAAATTGGGTTAAGAAGTTCCCTTACGGAAAATCGACAGCGAAACGACGTCACTTTAAAATTCAGAAAAAGTGTTGATGAGAGAGAAAATGGTATCTCATCACTTGGACATAATATTTATAGCAATAATGATAGAGAATAACATATCCCAACATAACAATGTGTAAATTAAAAGACCGAACAAAAGATGTCTTTTAAAAAAAGGAGGGTGAAATGTTCCCTTATCGATTTGGGTAACTTTCGAAACATACACCCCATGAAAGAAGGACTATAAAACGTTGATGTAAATATACATAAAATAAAGTATATTACACAAAGAGTAGAATAATGGGGAGTACATACACCACTCAAATGAAATGGTGGAAAATGTGGCATAAATCTCCTGGGAATAAAACTGAGATGAAAAATCCCTTACGAAAACTCGGCAGCCTAACGGCGCTACATAAAACATCCAAAAATGGATTTTTGAGATAAAATAGGGTCTCTCATAATATGAACATAAAAATTATAGAATTAGGAATATAAAATAACATTCCCAAACATAATAAAGATGAGCTTAAAAGAAATGACATAAAATGGAGTACTTAAAAAGAAAGAGAGAGGTTGGATCCCTTACGAAACTTCGGCAGCCTAACGACGCCACATAAAATTTCTTAAAATTAATTGATGAGAGTAATAGGGGGAATTTCGTCATATGAAAATATAAATTAAAGTGTGGTTAATATAAAATAACATCCTCCAACATAAGAACATGGAGCATAAATGAAATTTCATAAAAGAGGGTACTTGAAAAGAAAGAGAGAGGTCAGATCTCTTACCTTAAGTCCGACTTGTCTTGTTCGTTTATTTATATTACTGAATAACAAACTTTGGTCAATTTATAATTTCTTAAGGAACTCCTTTAAAGATTATTATACAGTTCATATCACAAATTATAATGTTATAATAATTGGTTAATAATGTGAGTTCATATCAGACGTTTTTGCCGATGTTCGGTACATGAGTAAAAAGCGAACTTGTTGGAAAATAATTTTCCATGTAGTTATAAGTAAATCATCTCCAGAATAGTATTAATGATTTAAATATCATATATATCCAGTATATATTCATTTTATACTATTCCATAACATTTGGAGATAAAAAAAGAAATGAAATGCACCATTCATGGAGACGGTAGGCCGTACGTACGCATGAACGCTACTTTCATTTCATTGGAACATTAATTGAATTAAAAATATATGAGAGATAAATATATATTATAATTCCAGTATAATATATAGGTCACATAAGTTCATAAATTTAATTTTTTATACATTCCATGTATTGCATGAACGAGTCACATCACTTGAGGGGGCGGTAGTCCACACTTCCTCAAATGCAATTATCGCATTTGCACAACATGAAAAGCATAAAGGAATGTAGTAAATATAAAATACATAAGAATATAGATGAAATAAATATAATATATATCATAAATAAATATAGTTCCATCTTAATTTCCACCATGATAGGTGGTAGGAGAAGATAGAATAATCATCGTTTCGTGAGGCAGTAATCTGCCATCCACAGAAACAGTATGTTCTTTAACCATTAGACGGAGGTGTGTGTAAGTGTAGATCTAATACTTCTCATAAAAACATCCTAGTATATTGAATATACTGGTGTAGTTACAAAATAAAGTAATAAAAAGAGTTTATGGGGTTGGAGAAGAAAAATAAAACAAAAGAATATAAGAGAAAACATTACCTTTAAATCAGATAACTCAATTTGGTTTGAACCAAAAGGTTTTCTTGAAGAGCTTTCTGCCTTAGGTAATGCTTATAAGATGAGGAGAGGGATTTGGAGAGATAAAATGAGCAGATCTTGGACGATAGAATGGCTTTAGAGGTGTGGGTATGGTGGTAGAGGTGGGGGCCTTTTATAAGAGGGAGGAGGGGTACTCTTGGAAGGTTATAAAATGTTACTTTATTGTAAAATGCTTTTAGGATTTTAAAGGTCCCAAAAGGATATATTTAGAGGCTAAGGTGATAAGAGTTCTAAATCAACCCATACAATAGGTTTTTGACATGTTTAGGTCTTATATTTTACATTATCTTTTCATTTTATTTAAATCGTTAAATGATGAGGCAATCACAACATCATCATGGTGTCATAAATAATTTAATTTATTTAATTTCTAAAAATTATAAAAAAAATATCATGATTTATGAAATATTTTTATCTTTATAATGAATCTTTATATTTGAAAATATGACTTGTATAACCCCATGTAAAAATTGTTTTATTAAAACAATACATGTTTTTGACATTTTTATTTTAACTTTAAATAAAAAGTTATTGATGTCATTTTCTTTCTCAAGTAGCTCCATGTGGTACCCAAGATGAACCATGGATTTTCATGGTTGGACATGACTCATAAAATAAGGGTAGGACATGTGTCAAGGTCATTTAATTTTATTATAACATTATCTTTACCTTAAATTATACTAATTACCTTTAATCGCGATTAATAAAACTTAAAAGTAACTATTCACAAAAAATTATTTTAATCCCATTGAACCAAATTTTACTTCTTAATGACAACCATGTATGTCAAATTTTTTAAAATCAAATCATAAAAGTGGTAATGTTTCATTTAAACAAAAAATCAGTTTTTTAACTACCACTTAGTGGTTTCACTATACATAAAAAATTGAAGTTTTTCAAAAAAATACCAAAAATTCACCCTAAGATATATTTGATATTCAGAATTAAAAAATGATGTCTATTTTAAAAAATTAAAAACATATATGTTTCATTAATTAATTTAATAATTAATTCCCGCTGTCAAAATAAATAGCGTGTTTTTAGGAAACAATATCTATTAAAAGATTGACACTAGTTTGAATCCAATTTCAAAGTGAAATTAAATCCAATGACCACCATTGGATTAAATGGTAAAAATATATTCTAAATTCACTTTATTACCAATTAAAAATATAATCTATCCATATAAATAAATCATATTAAAAGGAGGTTTTGAATTAAAATACAACATTTTCACTAAAAATGATCTTTATCGGAAAAATAATTTTTTTTACACAAACTAAATTTTGATGTCACGGTTCTAAATAAGGATTTTATTTGGCCCAATATAGCATATAAAATTGTAAAAAAGTGGATTTAAAATGGGTTTGCCATCAAAAGGCGATTAATCGACGTTTTAAAGAATATTAGAATATTTACGCTTAAAATTGGATTCATTCGCATTTGAAGCCTTTAACATTTATTGGATAAAAGTAAAAATATTTGACAAACATATATAATCATTGTGTAGTTAGTTCTATTCATTCCTGCCATTAGAACGGCTAGGCGTTAACTACTATTTAAAATAATAATATTTTATTATTAGAGTGCAACGTAAGATTTCCATGAAACTCGTTGTTGCGTATTGGGTACGCCATCGAGCATAGCGTTCCCTTTAAATTAATATTAACATTTTATTCAAAAATATGGATAAATATGAAAATTTCATATTCTTTATTTACCTCGGGTGTTACAATTCTTGATTCAAAAATATTTAATTTTTTCAATTGAGTATGTGTACAAATAATAATATCAACATGTTGACACATAACCTAAGGGAAACCATGTAGAAGTTATAGTAGAATCTACACACTCACATCCCATATCATAATCCTGTAATATGTTATGATATAATATAATAGTGGAATCCGGATGTATCTTATGATATGGACATATCCTAGTGTGTGATATACATCTCATACTTATCATATGCTATAACAATGGGTATAACATACAATATAATAAACCCATTTAATTTTATTTACATCCATTTCATAATTAAATTAAAATCCCATAAGGACTTTATGAAAAATTAATACACTATTTATGAATCCATCAAAAATCCTCTGGATACGATTTATCAAACTCTATTCACTTTTCAATAAAAACATTATCCAAAATTAAATAATTATTATATGGCATAATTGTGTGACCGTATAATCCTTTATATAATTGAAAAAAATAACAAATCAGGATTTTAATAAATATAATAAAATATTAGAATCTAAAAAAAATAATTATACTCAAACTACAAAGGGGTTTTCTTTGAACTTGATAAAATATACTCATATATCAGTATAAATACAACCACTAAATGATATATCATATGATCATGTGAATAAGTAAATAATCCATTTTCTGGGACGTCACATGACTAATAAACATAAATAATGACAATATACTATAAAATATATTATATATTCATGATTCTACCAAATAAACTTACCAGGATGATGAATACATCACATGTCACTCATCTAGTACATGATCAGGACACATGTCTTTCATCCATGTATCAGAGCACATCACATGTCACTCAAATATGAATGTTCACGAATTTCCTCAATATAATTCAATAAAATGCCAAAATTTATTTTACTTATCTTTCATGTTGAATAATATCATCTGGATTTAGTTATAAATAACAATATGACTAATAACATATCCAACCTCCATCTTACAATCTTTTCATTAAGGATTTTTTTAGAAAGATATAAAATTATGAAGGTTATCATGATATATTTCATAATAAAATTTGGTAATAGGAATTAAAAAGAGGTATAAACTCTCAACTATATTAAAGACTGTATGAAATTCCATGTGATATAATTTATCGGTCCATTAATAATAACAAGTCTTGACTTACAATCTTTCCACTGTACATGTAACTGAAATATTCATAAACATGAATGAATGAAAAATGGAGATTTAATTTATCATATAATCCTCATATATTTTACAAATATTACCCAAGGTCTCATGTATCTTTCACCATGAGATTTAATAGAACCCATATGCTTTTAATGTGATAATTATTTCAATAATGGATATTCCACATTATCCCTTATATCCACAATCAAGATATTTACATCACCCTTCTCAAAGACCCCTAAAATGAGTTGGTATTTGCGAAGTATGCGTTTTGTACTTTGGTTAGAACATGGTTTATTTTCATAAACAATAGTTCCATCATATTAAATTTATAGCTATTTTTTTCTCCTTTAACACTAGGAACCTCTCCCAAGTTCACTATTGATCTTCTTGATCAATACAACTTTTTTCAAAAAATCAGTCGTAGTGATATAATGTACCTCTTTTTATGAGTTCTCTGTAGTTATATATTAGAAATACACTAACTAATAGCTCAACTTTTAATGAAATAATTTCAATAAGATTAAGATATCATGTAATATTTTTTAGATATGAAAGTAGTATTAGTGTTATCATTTTATATGATCGCATCCACACCTATAAATTCTAAGAGGATTTACTTAATTATTATTAAACACTTAATGATGTTCCAGATTTTAATCTTGTGACTCTCACTAGGATTGGATTTTTATCTAATTATAATTATTGAATTATAATTTTTTTTATCACGTATGCAACATAGAAAACATGATTGAATTTATGGTAGATGCATGAGGAATTATATCCATCCCTTCTGACACTTTATATGGTTTATAAATCTTATAAATATTCAAACAATGTAACATTTTTAAAATACCCTTCCTATATTTCTCCATGTTAAACCACTATATCTCTTTAGGTTAATATATGTTTTAAATTATTCCATGAAACCCCTTAGATATATATTAATAGATCTTTAAACCTTTTTAGGATTCTTTACTCATGTAATTCATTGAGAAGTATTTTCCTAACCACATCACTATACATTGTAAACTTAGAAAATCATTTCAAATATGGAATATTTATACCACATAAAATATTTAAAATAAAACAACACTCCCAATAATATATTTTCATATAGTAGGATCATTCAATTTTTTATATAAGCAAACAATTTTATTGTACAATCAAACTAGAAATCCAACTATATGAAGATTATATCAACCCATTAACATATTTTCAAAACTTTAAAACCTTAAGAGGATCATTTTGAAATTCAAATATTTAGGTTCGATCATATAAACATCCTTTTAGAAATTATTGTCACCCCAATATTTTTTATATTTTTTCTATTTTAATAATGTATATTTTTTTATAGATTGTGTAACATGCAACACCGAGTTTTAGTGAACCAAATTATACTATTAAAATATTATTATTTAAATAAGACTTACATAACATAATCATTTAGTTGGAAGGTATAAATAGGATTAAAATCATTACACTATATATATATGTTTCCTAATAAATACATATTTATTAATTACTTCTTATAATATAAGAACACAATTTCCATTAAAGTCATGTTATGCAAGAAAAAAACATTTTCTTAAAAAATAATTTTCATTACATTCTATGCATAGAAAATATAATATCTAACACATTTAGTAATGGTATTTTATAATAAGGATAATTTTTTTAAAATTAGAATATCAAAAAAAATTTCATAATAATATTTTTTATTATTTCTTGAAAGGATTGGGTTTTCGTTGAAGATAATGATTTTTGTTAAGCTGTCATTTATTTTACTTAAATCAATTAATTTTAATTTTCGTAATATTTTTTTTATTTAGTATAAAATCGATTTATTTTTGAACACATTTTTAATAAAAAATAATATTATTTGAATCATGAATTTTCATTATGTTTCTATAAATCAATTTTTATGATTAAAAATATTATTTTTAAAATTTTTTTCAGTATATAATGTATTAAAATTTTAATTAATATAAAAAAAACTAATGAAGAATGATTGAAATTAAATATATTGATTATATATCTATAAAGAATAATTTAAATTAATATATTGGAGATTATTTATCATAAATTTTACATTAAATCATATTTCCTTGAAAAGTGAATTTTCTTGAAAAAATGTATTCACCTCATTTTGTGAACATACAGTTAAAATTATTTTCTTGTTATTTTAGAAAATATATTTGAAAAAAATTAAATAAAATTTTAAATCAATATTTCTTATTAATCTTATAGTTAACCATTTATAGTTTTCTAGAAAGATTAATTTTTTGATGAATTGTAAAAAAAATACATATTTTTATTAAAATGGACATTTAGTTTAAAGAATTAACAAATATCAATTTTATTTCATTTTTTAGAAAAATTAAAATTAGAAAAAATATGTTATTATTAATCAATTTTTTGTCATTTAAATAATTTTTAGGTTATGTTTTTATATAAAATCATTTGATATTTATGAAAAATTTTCTTTTGGAATTTTTTTTTTCATTATTTCTTGGAGTTTAATTTTATGTTAAATTATGGAACTTCTTTGAATTTAATTTTTTAAAATAGATTCCACATATGGAATTATAAAAAATAATTTTATATTAATAAAACATACTTTTTCCCTAATATATATTAAAAATGATAAAAATTAGTTAATGAGGATAAGGTTAAAATAGGTTTATCAGGGGTTAATCTAAAATGATAATGGTAAAATGACCTAAAAAATTACCCAATTTCTATTGGAATTGTATATCTAGACCTCATATCATATTATTTTTTATAATGTGTCTTATTTGATCCTTTTAGAATGTGAAAAAATTGTTATATAATTTTCTTTTCAATTATTCATAGGATTTCCTCTCCCACACATATTAATACGCATCCCATCCCATATCCTCTTTACTATTCCAAAGCCTTTTGGTTTAGATAATCCCTGGAAAAATCCTTTCCTTAAAGCCCTCCCCATTTCTTATAGTCCTTCGTTTGATTGGGAAACCCTCCAATTATGGATTTATGTGAAAACTAAAGAGGTTTTCCAAAGATGAGGCATCATTCATAACCCAATATTTTGGTTTTATTTATTCTTCCACATAATTCAAATATTATTCAAATTTTTTGAAATTATAAAATAATTATCTCACATATACTGATATTTTATTATGTTCAATTAATAAACTATATCCGTCCCCTGATCCATAAAATGGGAAATGAAATAATTGATCATTTTTATGATAGAGTAACACCTCGCGAACCATTATAATTCATTTTACATCAGCTCCTCTCATAGCTGGATAGAACAAAGATTACAGTTTTCCTCATATTCTGAATTTTAGCTGATTTTTTAATTCTTTATTTTAGTCTCTCATGAGGAGTAAAATTCTCATTTTACCTCTAGAATATTATATCATATTATATTTTTAACAACTTCATTAGTCCTAGAATCGGGAGGGTACCATATGCCAGGTGGTTGGGTAAATTCAAAGGTTTTCAATTCTTATTAGAAAATTTAATATTTAATTAATTAAATATTAAATTATTTATTAGTGGTGGGAGGGGATATCTTATCAATAGTGCTTCAGATTGAGATTTAGACTCTATGATTGAGTCAGGAATGAAGGGGGGAGGGTTTTTTTAGGAGAGGTATAATCCCATTTATAGTTTTGGGACTAGGGTTGCGTGTCTAAAAGATAAATTAACTAATTAAGTTAAAACACCAACACATGGGGATTCCCATTCATGACCAGAGATGGGGGATAGGGTTATCCCCCGTTTGATGGTTGATCTAATAGGAGGAGTAGGATATACTGTCAGAATTCATCTATGGTGTATACCGGGATAAGAGTAAGGTGTTTTCACTGCTAGATGTGGATTTGGACCTGAAGCATCGAAATTTACACCACGAGGTAAGATAGTTTCTTCTTTTTATTCACTAATCCTAGTATATTAGGTTTTTTCATGTTTAAAATACCTATTTTGACTTCTATGGACCCCATGGTGGAAGATCTAGGCTTAATAATTGAAAAAGGAGGTTGTGTGAGGTTCACAGGGGTTTCGCATTTTGAAACCCCAACCACCCGGTGTGTGATTTTATGCACACATTCGATGTGTTCATCCCATTTTTGGAAGATGAACTTTTTGGATTTACATGTTGTGTTATTTAAGTACATGGAATTTATTAGTACATGTCCATGTACCTTTACATTTGAAGAGTACATAGGAAGATTGATTTTTGAAAATTACACACCATGTACTTTAAGTACACGACATGTAGGTGGACAAGGAAATATACTTGGGAAGACACCTCGTGTGATTTGTATATGGCAATGAAGTAGTACAATGGTCGAAATATGTACACAAAATCCATGTAGTGGGACATGGAAGACCCCATGATACTCTATTTGTTTATATTTATACAGTTAGGTGTAGATTTGAGAGTAAAACTTTGTAATATGAATTATACATGGTGTACTTTTTCCAGAAATGGGAGTATTTTTTGTTCTGTTCCCTAGAGTTAGAATTAGACTTGTGGGTAGTATATTCTGGGCACTTTTCCATGTGTATCATGATTTAGGAATCCATTTTTCATTTAGAGGCTATATGGATAGTGTTTTACACCAAGGTAGTTTAGTAGGAGGATTTTCATCGAGGTTTTGATTCACAATCCTCTAGTGGGTTGGGTTGTGATCCACGTAGCATGGGTAAGGATTGTGAGCTTGGTGATGAGAATGACCTGTGTGTGCCATGTAATCATGATTAAGGTTCCATGGATAAATCTCTAATGGTGGGATATCATTTTATCTTTTTGGAGACCATGGTTTGTCCCTTCACATAAAAAACTAGTCTCTTGAGGTTAGAATTGTTGATGTTTAGATCCATCATTTGAGGATCAGAGTTGTTAGAGCCTCTAGGCTGGGTTGAAATCAAAGGATGATAGTTATGGTCTTGTTCCATTATGTTGATTGAGTGGAGTTTGAGGGACTCTTTAAGATTCCCAAGGATGGTTGGTTTTTCGTCAAGTAATCATTGGATGTCGTAGTTAGCTTCTGATAATTCCCACATGGCATGATGTTTCTTTTGGATTCCTGTTGTTGACACGATGTTGAATGAGGACCAGTCAGAGGCCACTGAGGGACCCTGAAGTATTTTATTATGTGGGTCTTGTCCTGAGTCCTTCAATGAGATAGAGGAACCCCTCATAGGGTGCCCTGCTCTTTCTATGGACATTGTGCTATTTTAGGATCTTTCTATGAGCATGGATGTTCATCCATCTCTAGTTATATTTTCTCTTGGTTGTGGATGTTGAGACTTGGTTTACACCAATGATGCTATTTTTTTATGGTTGGGTTTCCACATTTTAGGACCCAATTTACTAGTAGGGGATATAATGGTTGAGAGATATGGAAAGACAATCCATAGGTATGGTTCCATATATAAGTAATTGATATTATTAGATGCGATAATCTCTATTAGTACAAATAATTAGTATATGGTTTGAGCGTTGGATTGAGTTTATAGGAATGTTGTGTGATATTAATGATTACAATGGATTTGAAACTCGAAAAAAGTGGTCAGATACTAGAATGATGCTCTGGTCATGGATAGTATATTAATGGATTAGGTTTAGTCCAAGGCAATAAAAAAATTGTATGCTTTTTTGTATTTTCTAGACTGATGGTCTAGGAAATGAGGAAATACTAGCTGATATGGATGGGAGGATTGATGCTCCAAATCGATGGTTTATATGTGTAAATGAAACTACATGTATAAATTTCAACGTATGATTTAGGTATTGGACTGATTCTCCAAACATGGTCGATTTGATATATGGTTTATATACTAGACTGATGCTCTTTCCATAATTGTTTATGGTACATGGTTTATGGTTGGATATATTCTACGGGTTTAGTTGTACTATTGTGTGGTAAGTGGGAAATATGTTTCTAGGTTCCATGCTTAGGATAATGATTTGGGTCATGGGGACATGGGAGGGGCTTAAATAGATTAGTTTCCTGGATGGTCAGACAATAATAGGAAGTGTCCCCAAATTGAAAGTTTTGGTTGTGCCTACAATGAATATAGAATTTGTAGGTTATTTGGGATGCATGTTCATTGAGACATGCTAAGAGATACCCTAAAATTACATAAAGAAGTTTTGGTTTATCACAGTCTTGGACTTATGGATCAAGGATTGTATTATTTGTATTTATTTTCAGTTTGGTTTCGGTTAGGCTCAGCCATATTTATTTTGCATTCACTTATTACAGCACTATATAGGTTCACCATTTGGGGTGGCCTTATGATGTTAATTTATCACCCATGTATGTTCACCTTAGTTTACATGCAAACTGTATTCATTCTTCTTGGTTGAGTATAGTTTCATTATAGATAAGGAGAAGACCCAAGGATTAATGATGGAGAATGTTCATACATATATTCTGATGATCGGGCAGGATAATCTCGACATTGTACCAGATACTGGGTTTTTGACATAGACCAGTATTGTAATTATAGCATATTGGATTTTTTTCTTAGTTATTCATTTTTTATATGTGATCGGACCAGTGGGTGATCATTGTAGTTTGTGTGGCATTATTATTCGATCCTTTAATTTATTTCATGTCGTTATTTCATGCTTTTATTTCAGTTTATTTATTACTTCAACATACTCTGGTTTTTATGATTTTTGATTATTTAATTCTAGTTATGCACTCTGATATGGGGTTATATTTTCCTATTAGTTTTACCACAGATCCCCACTACTAGTCATCAACCTATGGAATATGAGGATGCATGCTTGAGGTCTTGGGTTGACCAGATCGGGGCACCGATTTAGTGGCATCTAGGATGGGATGTTACAAAGTGGTATCATAGGTTCGTACTTTCTAATTATTTCACTATTTTGGGTTTGATAAAATAGAGATATATGAATGTGTTAGTGCCTAGGTTCGATTTGGGATGGTCATCATGAACACCAGTTCTGGTAGAAACTTCATGTTACCAGGGAATGAGATTTTTGTTATCGGTATTCGATGTTACAATTTTATATGATTTCTCTTTGGAAAATGAAAAAGTTGTTTGAATTTCCTGATTAATGTTGGAGTTCAGGATCTCGAACTATTTATAAGAGTACTATGATTTGGTTTTGAATCTTCTCCTAGAGAGGAATGTGGCGTCTCTTACATATTTTTAGGAACATACAATCCCCATTTTATAGGACTTCTAGTGTGTGATTTTGTGATATTATTTCTATTATTAGGTTTTATGGATTAATAATGAGGCACATGATGATGAGGAAATTTGTGCATTCCTTGAGAACAATAAGTGAAACAACCTCGATGAGTGATCATGGGGTAAGTGTATAACCACTGAACTCCATGTGGGTGGTTTTTGGTCACTGATGGTTATATGGATTAGAAATCTAGGGTACGATATGATGTGAAGATTCTTATAGAGGATGAGTTCCCTAGTTATGGGAGGTTGTTTAAAAAGATGATTTTATTCCTATATGAGACCATAGAGATGGGTTTTTAGACCTGTTAATGTTGTTTGATGTTGGTATGAGAGTGTGTTTGATTCCCCATGAGTTCTGGATTACAACGAGTCACAATAGACCTAGGGGGTTGTACATAGTGACTTGACTTGAGACATGATCAGTGGGGCGTGGATGGAGAGTCTTGAGGCCTTTATGACGTGACTCCATTTATGGGGGTGGTGTCATTTCACTTTTGAGGGTGACCCATGAGAGTTGTAAACCAAGTTATGAGTCCTTTTGGGATTACGGGGAATAGATGTCTGCTTTGGACTCTCAACAATAGTGAACAATGTATGCAATTGGATGTGATTTTTAGGATCATTGGATGCCTTTGATTTGAGAGGTATCACATTTTGGATAGTGCATCGAAATTGCGGTTGGTTTCAAGATGTTAGGGTTCATTCAAGTTCATAGCCTAGGAAATTTTAGTACAAGTGAGTTTTTCATGGTGTAATTGGGTTGGATCAAGAGCACAAGGAGTGACCTAGCTTGTGTGGTTAAGGATTCTGAGCTGTCTTTTCATGAAATGTCACTCTATTGAGTAGAAGCAGGTTTTGTGGTTGGGATACAGAAGGGTGTTCAATAGTTATGTTATTCATGAATCATGAAAATATGAGTTCTTGTGTTGTTCCATGTAATTTAGATTTTGTATCAGAAGTTATGAGAGTGTACACACAAGGTGTTTGAGTAGGTCAAACATCTGTGAGTAGGTTGAGGCATGTTGTGGGTGTGTTCAAGGTCTTGTGTGTGTGTGTGTGGGGGGGGGGGTGACCCGAGGTCCCTGGAATAGAATTATGATGTTCTAGAATGGATGAGTTTATAGTATTATTTTTTGGAGACATATTATCTTAATCATAATATATACATGATCAGGCCCAATTTAATAACATCATCCAGAGTATTCGGAGAGATCATTGGTTGTTTACAATGCTATATAGTTGTCATTTTGGTTGTTATGGTACCTCCTTGGAGGTTTATCTCAGGGAGTGGTGTATGTGAATTTTTTTGGTGGGGAGGTCACCATCATCTACCTTTGAGTGAGGCCCCTATGAACGATAAAATTTCAAGGAATACCATGTGTAATGCTCTTATATATTGGGAATGAAAATAATTCATGTTTAATTTTATCACTCTTAGGGGAGTGAGATGGTAATGTTAAGTTCTATGGTTTGGTTGTTATTAGGGAATGGGTTGTGGAAAAGATTTTTGGTTGTGGGGAGATTGTTAGGATACAACTATGGTGGGGAGTAATAGATGAGACATGGTGATATGATCCTTGTTTCAGTAACATTAATATTATAGTGGAAACCACATCAAGTGGGTTGGTGGAACGTTGATGATGTGTTTTGAAATGTGACTACGATTATTGAATCATCGTGAATCAGAATTGATAGTTGTGGGTTGAGTTCTATAGTGGGGAGCAGAATGAGTTTGATGATTATTTTTAAATGTAATTGTGATGTTTCAATATGTGGAGGTGTGGTTAGAAACTAGACTAGTGGTTTTTTGATGGTGGAAAATATTGTATTATTCTTTTATGTATTTTACACCTAATGTTAGGAGTTATATATAGAAACTTAGTTGGAATATCCAAGTAGAGCACACCAAGCTGTTCTTGAGATAATTACCAATGTGGGTCATGATGTGTGGTTTGAAGACCTTTGAAGCTTCTAGAGAATCAGAAGTGTTATGGCGGTGAGATTGTAAAGACTTGAGTTTTATTCATATTCCAAATTTGATTAGAATTTTAAATTTTTTCTTTTGGTTTTTTGTGAAGTAGTAAATGGTCATACTCCCATAGAATATGATCTTGGATAATTTTTCTAACCACTCATTTTGTCCCGAAACTGGTAGTTTACACTATGAAAAGAGTTTAGTGAAATTCCAAGATGTTTGAGGCTTGGAATAATATTTAATATTTAATTAATTAAATATTAAAATTATTCATGATGGATTAGGAGTCGATATCATTAGAATTTATTGTTGGGTTGAAATTTTGACTCTAGTGTTGAGTTTGGAATGGGGGGATTATCCTCAGTGAGGTATAAACCAACTTTAGGTTATGGGACTCAAGTCGAGTGTTTAAATGGGAAATTAATTAATTAATAAATTTAAATGTTCCCCACACGGGGATTATCAATCATAATATGAGAAATGGGAGATGGTTATCCCTCACACAACTCCTAAACTAAGATGATAGGAGGAAGAGATGCTAAAAGACTTTGTCCATGGTGGATATTAGGATCAGATTGAGGCGTAATGGATTTCTGGAGTGGATTTCGACTTGAATCATCAGTGTTTATGCCATGAGGTAGGATATTTTTTGGGTTTTATTCCCCAATCTATATATATTAGTTTTTTTCATCTTTTAAAGGACTATAAGGGCATCTATGGACCCCATGGGATATGATCTGTGATTAATTGTAAAAAAAGTGTTATTGGGGGTGTTCGTATGGGTCTCTCATTCAAAATCCCTGACTATATTTCAAGTGGTTTTATTTACAAATTCCATGTGTTCTTCATATTTCCATGTGATGGGTTGTTTGGAAGTACACATTATGTTAATAAATCAAACACCATGTACTTTAAGTAAAAACCATGTAACAGTACAAGGAAATGTACCTGGCTATGTGGCATAATTAATGGGTAGACAATGTTTTGAAAATTAAACACTGTGTACTTTAGGTACACACAACGTATTTCAACCTGGACATGTAATTGGGAAGACACCCAATATGTGCGATACATGGCCATGTAACGGTACACAGGTAGAGACCAGGTACTCCCTAGACATGTAGTGTGACTTGGATAAACCCCATGTTTATCTGTCCATGTATAAGTACATGGTTAGGTGTTGAGTTGAGAGGAAATACTATTTACTTTTTCTAGTAAGGGGGGTTTTTTGGGTTTTGTTCCACAGATTCAGAGTTGGAATTGTGAGACGTCCATTCTGATCATTTCCATGTATATCATGATGGTCGAACCCTATAGACATTTAGGGACTATTTGAATGGTGTTTTGGACCAAGGTAGTTAGGAATGATGATTCCATTGAGGTTTCACTTATAGAAACATTATCTTTACCAATGGTTTAAAACTATTGGTAAGGGATGGAAAATTGTTGGTATAAACTATACCAACAGTTGTCCAAAATGTCGTGTCTTGAGCCGTGGGGATAGACATATCCCAACGGTTCTATGAGAATCGTTGGGATATTTCTGAAAAATTGAGAATATACAAAAGGTTCATTGAAACCATTGGTAATATCAAAAATAAAACCTATACCAACGATTTCCCATACACCATTGGTAAATATCAAGTAAAAATATCTATACCAATGGGTTGTAAATGGTTGGTATATACTTTTACCAATATATTACATAAAACTGTTGGTATAAGTTCTGTGTTTACAGATATCCCAACAGTTGTAGACCGTTGGCATAACTTTATGTTCCTGCAACAGCAAGCACCCCCCACACCCCCTGGCCCCCCCACCGTGCAGCTGCAAAACTTCCACCAGCTTCCACAAGTAGGCCTGCCTCCCCCTGTGCAGAATTCATACATAATTCTCAATGTCTGCAGAATACATACATAATTCTATATGAATTTCTATAGAATTCTTACAACACATAATTATTACAAAATTCTGAATACCACCAATTCTTTATTTAATTCCCTCTACACACATACAAAATTAACACATAATTCATAAGGTAATTACAACAAGTATACCTATACAACATGTATACCCATACACCATTAATACATAATTCATAAGTTAATTAAATACACAAATAATTCAATTCAGAATTCAGATGTTTTGGGGGTTGTTCAGGGGGTTGGGTGGATGTCCAAGAGGATAGGGTGTGGGGGTATCTGGGGGGTGGGGGTGTCTACAGGGTGGGGGGTGGGGGGTTTCTAGGGTGGTTGGGGGCTGTCCATGGGGGTGGGGGTGTCCAAGGGCGGGTGGGGGTGTCCAGGGGTGGGGTGGTGTCAAGGTGGGTGGTGTGGTGTCCAGGGGGTTGGGGGGATTTCCAAGGGGGTAGAGATGTTCAGGGGGTGGGGGTGGGGGTGTCGGGGGGTGGGGGGGGGGTTGGGGGGTTTAGGGGTGGGGTGTTGTCCAGGGGGTGGGGGCCGTCAAGGGGGTTGGGGGGGGGGGGGCTATCCAAGGGGGTTGGGGGTGGGGTGGTGTTTAGGGGGTGGGGCTGTCTGGGGGGTTGGTGGTTGTCCAGGGGGGAAGGGGGGCTATCCATGGGGGCGGGGGTGTAAGGGGGGGGGGGTCTGTGTTTTGGGGTGGTGTTCAGAGTGGTGGGGGTCGTCCAGAGGGTTGGGGGTTATCCAAGGGGGTATGGGGTGTTGGGGGGGGGGTGTCCAGGGGGTGTGGGGGGGGGGGGGCTGTCCCAGTGGGTGGGGGTGTCTAGGGGTGGGGGGTCTCTAGTTGGTGGGGTGGTGTTTAGAGGGGTGGGGGCCATCCAGGGGGTGGGGGTGGGGGGGGGGTTGTCCAGGGGGTAGGGGTGTCCAATGGGTGGGTGGGCTGTCCATGGGGGTGGGGAGTTGGGGGGGGTGTCCATGGGGGTGTGGGGGGGTGTCCAGGGGTGGGGGGATGTCCAGGGGTTAGGGCTTTCCAAGGGGCTTAGGGGTGTCTGGGTGGGGGGTGTCTAGGGGGATTTGGGTGTTTGGGGGTGGTGGGGGTGTCTAGGTGGGTGGGTGGGTTGTGCATGGGGGTGGGTGTCCAGGGGGAGGGCGGGCTATCCATGAGGGTGGTGGGTCTATCCAGGGGTAGGGTTTTTCCAGGGGGTGGGTGAGTTTTCCACCGGGGTAGGGGCTATCCAGGGGTAGGGGGTGTCCACGGGGGTGAGAGAGCTGTCTACGGGGGTGGTCGCTATCCATGGGGGTGGGGGCTCTCCAGGGGGTACGAGGTGTCTAGGGGGTGGGTGGGCTGTCCACGGGGGTGGCATCGCTATCCAAGGGGTACATGATGTCTAGGGGGTTGGGCAGGATATCCAGGGATGGGGGGGGTGTCCATGGGGGTTAGGGCGGTCCAGGGGTGTTGTCCGGGGGGGGGTGTCCAGGGGTGGGGGATATCCATGGGGTGGGGGGTCCAGGGGGTGGTGGTCCAGGTGTTTGGGTGGTGTCTAGAGTGTGGGGGGCATACAGGGTGTTGGGGGGCTATCCAGGGGGTTGGGGGTATCCAGGGGTGGGTGGGCTATCCACGAGGGTGGGAGGGCTCTCCAGGGGGTAGGGGGTGTCCAGGGGGTGGGAGGGATGTCCACAGGGTGGCAGAGATGTGTAGGGGGTGTCCAAGGGGTGGAAGAACATTTACACGGGTGGGTGGTGTCCATGAGGGTGGGGGGGGGGGGGTCTAGGGAGGTGGGGGGTTGTCCAAGGGGGTAGGGTGTGTCCAAGGGTTGGGAGGGCTGTCCAGGGGGTGGGGAGGGCTTTCCAAAGGGGTGGGGGTGTCCACGAGGGTGGGGGGTGGGGTGGGGGTGAGGGTGCTGTTCAAGGGGGTCGAGGGTGTCCAGGGGGTGGGGGTGTCTCAGGGGATGTCCGGGGGTGTTGGGGGTGTCTAGGGGATGGGCGAGCTGTCCACGAGGGTGGGGGTGGGGGGGGGGGGGCTGTCCAGGGGGTACAAGGTGTCCCTGGGAGTATGAGCCTTATTATATCAATAGGTGATATGGAGTTGTATGAATGTTAAATTTCTATGAGATCAATATGGACAGTGGATAAGAACCTATGTGAGATTTTTTTGTAGCAATCATTTCTTCTTCGAAGGGTTAGAGTGAGTGTTGGTATGGAACTTCATGAAAAGTCTTAATGTGTGAAAGCAACTATACATCGGTTAAATATGATTCCTAATTTTTTTTGTAGAGTATCGGAGTGGACAACCAACCACCTCATTGGATAGCCCACACCCACACCCCCACCCACACCCCTACATCCCCCTACCCCGATGCTACCCCCCCACCCGTATAGCCCCCCACCCCACCTAGACACCCCCACCCCACCTGGAAAGCCCACCCCCCTCCTCCCTGGACAACCCACACTCCTCCCCCACCTGGATATCCCACCCCACCCCCTTAGAATACCTACCTCCTTAATAGCCCACACCACTCCCCCACATGGATATCCCACCAACCACCACCCCTGGACAGCGCCCCCCCTTCCTTGGATAGCCCACCCCTCCCCTACAACCCCCTACCCCCTACAGCCCCCTGGACAGCCCACCACCCCACCCCCACCGGGATAGCCCACACCCCCACCCCCATTGGACAACCCCCACCCTACATGGATAGCCCACCCCCTCATTGGACAACCCATACCCCCTCCCCACCTAGATATACCACCCTTAGACAACCCACCCCTTCCCCTAGACAACCCACACCCCCTCCCCTGCACCCCTACCCCCTTGACACCCCCACCCAGACAACCCCCACCCCACCTAGAC
Source organism: Viscum album (assembly GCA_963277665.1). Taxonomy (NCBI): domain Eukaryota; kingdom Viridiplantae; phylum Streptophyta; class Magnoliopsida; order Santalales; family Viscaceae; genus Viscum; species Viscum album. The sequence continues at coordinate 856,238,426 of OY728160.1, forward strand.
AACCCCCCACCTAGATTGCCCACCCCATCCCTGGATACCCCACACCCCCTCCCCAACATGGACAACCCACCCCCACCCCCTGGATAACCCCCCCCAAAGATATCCCACACCCCTCCCCCACCTGGACAGCCCAACCCCAGCCCCCTGGACAACCCACCCTCCAAGGACAGCCGACACCCCACCCTGACCCCTTGGACAACCCATACCCCCTCCCCCACATGGACACCACACCCTGACCCCCTTGGATAGCCCACACCCCTCCTTGGGCATCCCATACCCCCTCCCCCACACCCCTGTATCTCTTACCCCTGCATCCCCTACCCCCTGGACAACCCACCCCCACCTAGAGAACCCCCACATCTGGACATCCGCCTACCCCTCCTACAGCCCCCTTAGGTTAATTTTATTTAAAATCATTTTATTCATTAAGGCAAACCAATATGCATTATCCATTTCATTCCAAACAACCCATTCAATTTATCAAAACATGACAAATTAAATTTATCAAAACATGAAAAAGTAAATTTATAAGGCTCTATGAGTCATTTAGAAAATTTTATTGGGGAAAGGGGAAATAACATACATTGTTAATTGAAATTTATAAATTGGGCACAGAACATAGAAGTTGTTGTGGTGTTTAGGAGGTGTGGTGGTGTCTAGGGGGCTGTCTGGGGGGGGGGAGGGATGTCCATGGGGTTGGGGTGTCCAGGGGGTGGGGGTGTCTCGAGGGGTGGTGGGGCTGGGGGCTGTCCAAGGGGGTGGGGGGGGGATGTCCATGGGATTGAGGATGTTCAAGGAGGATGGGGGTGGGGTGTCCATGGGGTGGGTGGAGGGGGCTGTCCAAGGGGTGGGGGTGTCTAAGGGGGGTGGGGGTGTATGGGGTGGGGGCTGTCCAATGGGGGGTGTCTAGGGGGCCTGTCCATGGGGGTGGGTGGTGTCCAGGGGGGTGGGGGTGGGGGTGTCCAGGTATGGAAATACCCATATAATACCTTAAAAATTACCTATAACCAATCCAACCAACATCACAATTACAATCCATCACCCAACCAACAACCAATTAATCCTTAATATCAACACCCTTCCCATTATTCCTTGAAAAAAAACTATAAATACCAAATCTAGATCCAATTTTCAACTAAAATAAAGTCCATAGAAACTAACATATCACCCCACAAAACAAACAGTTATCCATGTTTGAAGTGTAGAACAAAAAACCAAAAACAAATCAAAGGGCTTGGTATTCCACAAACCACATGAACTCTAATTTAGCCAAAATAAAATCAGGAAACAGAAAAAAAAATATAGTAATAACATTAAAACTAAGACAATACTTAGTAATTGTAAGTGTAGAAATAAACAAATTATTTATTGAAGATAGATCTATGGATGGATAGACTTTTGCGGCCAACAAACCTTTAGGAGGAGCTTTGGATTAGGGTCTGTAATCGGGTGGAGTGGGAGCTGGGATACTGTTTATTCAGGGGAAAACATTCCAAATGGTTTTTAAAAAATGTTGGGAACGCCTCTCTTTACTAACAGTTTATTAAAACAATTGACATATATTAGAGGTACTAATGAGTTCCCAATGGTTTTTCAAACATTTGGGAAATATAATATATATTAACACATTCCCAACGGTTTGAACAAACTATTGGAAAATGTTTCCTTTTTTACAGTATACCAATGGGTTGAAGAAACTGTTGGTATATATCTGGTGGGAAAACCTCCGTTTACAGTAGTTTTTGGATTCAAAATTCTCTAGTGGGTTGGGTAATGAGGTATGCGTACTGGGTGAGGGTTTTGATCTTGGTGATCATCCTAGCGTAAGTGTTCTCTGGTGATCAGTTTGAGGTTGATTGGATAGATCCTGAAAGGTGGGATTGATTAGAATTTTTTGGGATATCATGGTTTTTCCATATGCATCAAGATCAATTACATGTTGTTAGAATATTTTATGTTTAGATCCTATGTTTGTGGGTCAGAGTTCTTGGATCATTCAGTATTAGTTGAAATAATAGGACTATAGTTATAGCTATGTTCCATTATGGTTATTGAGTGGAGTTAAAGGGTGATTTCCTTGGAGGGCCAGTTTCTAATCAAGATATCATTGGATTCGATATTTTTCTTATGAGAATTCCCATATGGCATGGTATTGATTTTGGATGACTTTCTTGGTTCATTGCTGATCATGGATTAGTTGGAGGACACTGAGTAGTATGTGGGGATTTTTCTTATCCCATGATTGGACCATGTCCTTGGATTATATTTTGGAACCCCTAATAGGGATCCTTTATCTTTATATAATATTTTGTGTTTTTGAGAATATTTCAATGATCATGGCTATTTATCCAGGAATTGTATTTCTTTCTCTTGGTTATAGATGACGAGACTAGGTTTATTCCTGAAAGTACATAATAATATGGTTGGGATTCCATATTTTGATTTAATTTTACTAGTAAGGTATGTGGTGACTGAGATAGATGGATAGGTGATAAATAGTTTTGGTTATAGATATATGTAATTATATTTTTTGTACATGGTACTCTTGTATCTAATGATTTTTTTATGTTTTTAGTTCTAGATCAATGTTATAGGAATTCTGTGTGATATTGTTGTCTAGAGGGGTTGTTATTTTCCATGTTTGTGGTCAGATGTAGGACCGATGATCTGGGCATGGAAAATATACTAGATGGATTAGGTTTTAGACTGAGCCTCTAGAAACAAAAAATATACTTTTTTTATTTATCTTCCTGACTAATGCTCTTGGGTAAGATGGTATACTGGCTGGGGTGGATGGTGGACTAATGATCCTCATCCATGGTTTATGTGTTGAGAATATTTTCTAGGATGATATTCCAATTTATGGTTTAGGTGCAAGACCCATGCCTCCAATGGAATATATTTTATTTATGGTTTTGGTATTGGAATGATGCTCCATGCATGATTGTTTAGGGTACATGGGTTAATGATTGGACTTATTTTTTGGGTTTGGTTTTACTTTCATGTGGTAACAAGGATAAAAGAATCTAGGTAAAAATTATGAGTTACTGATTTGTTTCCCGAGGACATGTAAGGTGATTAAATAGATTTGTTTTGTAGAAGGTAATACGATCATAGGATGGGTCTCTAGATAATTAGGTTATCTTACGGCTTCCCTATATATGGAGATCGTGGGTTATTTAGGATGACTGGACATTGATACATGCTCTGAGACACCCCTGCATTATAGAAATATATGGTCAATCGAGGTATTGGACATATGGATCACTGGTGGTTTTAGTTGTGTTAATATTAAGTTATTTTTGGGCTAGGATGGGTATACTTTGTGAACATGGACTTATGGAACCGGTTTATAGGTTCAATATTGGGGGTGGCCTAGTGAGATTTATTTGTCCCCACAAGGATGTATAACTCCGTGTACATATATATCATATTTATAAATTTAGAATGATAATTGATGCACCAAGGATTGGGATAAGGCATATAATTTCTATACTGGGCAGGTTGCTCGTGTGGAGTCTGATGATTGAGCTATAGAAAATCAATAAGGTACTTGAGTCCGGTTATATGATAGGGATTGTGGTTTTTATTAGAGTATGATGTATTTATTTCTCAGTTACTAATTTTTTATATCTGATTATACCAGTGGATGATTTATTTTTTATGCATGGCATGGCTATTTGGGTCTTTATTGTGTTTCATTTTATTACAGCATACTTCTATTTTAGTTTATTAACTCATTGAATATACTGTGATTTATTATGCCTTTCGATTAATTAATTTTTTTTTCACTATGATATGGGGGAATAGTCAACTCATGGTTCCACCTTAGACCCTAGTTTCTAGTCAGTAGCCTCTAGAATATGAGGTGGTACACTTGAGGTCTTGTGGAGAATCAGCTCGAGGCACCAGTTTAGTGGAATATGTGATGGGGTATTACAAATACAATGATTGATTATAAATATAAACATATCTATATGATATTTAGGACATAATTATACTTTCCAAATTTTAAAATGGCATTTACCTTATTATATTTCCATATTTTGGAAAATGATAATGTCGCTTTTACGTACATGTGGAATACCACCACCATGATGGGATGCAATACCATTTTCATTTAATTTATATATTTATGTTAATATAAAAAGATTAAATGCTTTTATATGATATATATGATATAATTATGATTATGTAAATTTTAACTAATATTTATCTTTCTCTCTTTCCATCCAAAAAAATAAATACAGCATTCACGCATACATATGATATACCATCTCGAGGAAAGGTGTCATTCATGCCATATTCCCAACTTGTTTCTTTTGTGTGGTTTATATACTAAAAATTAAATTAATTAAAGATTATTATCATTAAAAAAATTTTATATACAAATCAATATAAGGGTTTTTCCTTCATGGGGCTTATGATTCAAAAGATACCAAAGTGGTAAGTGTTTGATGATACAATCTCATTTTTTATTTTTATTTTGTTTAAATAAGCTTTTAATGATTCAATATTATGATCTATATCTCAAAAAAATTACGAATTCTCTTATCCTATGGTTATTTTAGTGAATTATATTTTTTACTTTAATTTTATTCTTTTTATGTACTAATGATTCCAAATTAATATTTTTAAGAAAAATAGTATTTATTTTTCACTTTGGTCGAATATTGTTTTTCTTCCTTGTTGATGTTTTTAAAAAAAGTTAATTTTTTTTCAATATTGTCCCAATTTTTTTAATAAATTTTTACCCTTATTTACTTTAAAAAAAATTTAAATGGAAAGTTCTTGTCCTTTTCTAAAAGAAGGTATATTATAATTTTTAACTAAACCTATGAAAGGAATATTTATTTATCATGCACAACATCCATTGTATTTTCAACTGCGATGACCAATAAATGATTTAGGTTTTACCTTACAAATTTACATGGTTATTTAAAAATAAAAAATTTTCATTATTATTTGGTATTTTCTTTATTTTAAATATGTTATTTCAAAACTAAAAGGATATTTTCCTCAATGGTGTTTTAATGATCTTTTAATGGAATTTTTTTTCATCAATTAAAAGAAAACTTGATTCTACTAACTATATAATGGTGATATGATCTAATGATACTAGCCATATCCTTTATATGGATGGTTTACTATTATGATGATAATATTTATATCAAACCCATTTCATTTCCACAAGTTATACAATGAAGAAACTATTATGAAACACTTTTCATTTTCATGGGTTATGATATGATGAATGATTTTGGATCTTTTAGAACACATATGTATTATTTTCATTATGTAATGGGTGAGATAAGAATTATATATCCTTACAATTCATTGGGTTGAAATTGATATCTCTTAAGATAAACGAGACTTGAATTGGGAATGAACCCAATTCAGTATGGGAGTTTGTTCACTATGATAGTCTTGATAGTGATGCATGAGAATAATGATGGTATTTAGAATAAAATCATTACACTATGATATTCTTGGAGATGATACATGAAAATGGGTCTTTCTATACACCTGGTTTGACAATCATGAGGGTTATTATTTGGAAATTCAAAAACTCTTAATAAACCCTCATGAATGATTTGATTTGATGATGAACATGAATGAACTAGGTTAAAAAGAAGGTTTCGTGGATTAAAAATAAGTCTTCATGATTTATACATCCTATAAATGATTTATTCTCATGATTACATGGTTTACCACAATGATAATTATTTCTTTAATTGTTTTTCTTGGTTTTATTTGATGACTTCAACCAGAAAGAATAATGTTTACACATAATGGGATGAAAAATTAGGATCCTATGAGAAACCAAATTGGATGATGACTAGAGAGGAAGATATTTTGATGATTCCAAGTAATATATAATTATATATTAATGACAACATAATATTAAAATAGGTTCCTAACAATTAAAATAAGAATAGATATAACTTTTAAGGAAGTTTAGTTAACAATGATCATGAAGGTAAGAAAGTTCAATACCCTTAATATCAAGAATGTTGGAAGAATAACATATAATAATAACTCAAATAGAGGGGAATATGTGATTTTTATATTGATATAAAGGGAATAGAGAAAAATATACCATGTTTTTTGTGGCCTTATATGTGGGAAACTAGGGAATTATCTGAGTTAATGCCCAAAGCTATGGGTTATCCCCTAGACTAAAGGACACATGCTATTATAATTGTTTAGGTAAATGTATTGAAGTTTTTATATAGTAGGAATAAAATAATTCTATGATATAAGTATTTATACCATTGGATTTTTTTTATAAAAACCATGAAATATATATGGATTGTGTTAATTTTTGAAACATGTGAGATTGACTTAAGAGTAATGAATACCATCATGTGATTATGAGTACAAGGTTGATCATAACTCCAATGTCCTAAAAAACACTTTTTACGTTTTACATGATGGTATTTTAATGTAATTAATGAAATTTTAGGATATTTTATATTATGATATATTTTATATAACCCTACGGTTCAACATGAAAGACTATTTGATAAGAATGCTCTTTTCATTAGTTTAAAGGTGTTTCTGAACATCAAGATTTATATGATCTGTGATGATTAAGGTAATTTTAAATTATATTAATAATATATGTTTGGAATTTATATGAATTATATTAATATAGTCTTATTAAAAGGACAACATGTCACATTTGGAAAGTCCATGAGGTTTGAAAACACAACCGAAGGGTGATAAGGGTGGAATTCCTACCTTTGGCCTGGTTAATATTTATGTTCATTACTCATTTGTTTTTAAAATTATTTGATATATAAATATTAAGTTTTCTTTGGGAACACTTTTATTATTATCGAGATAACTATGGGGTAAAAATGTAATTGTATGATTAATATTATTTTGTAACAAGTTTACTATTTTGGGAACTCTATATAACTAAGGTCAAAAGAAAGTTTTGGAATTTTATTTAAGGAAAAAGGTTGAATTTTAAATTTCAACCATATATTATTTTAATATAACTTTATTTTTATTCATGTTTTATGTAAATGATTAGAAATATTGGTTATTATTCATTTTTTGAGATATATTATGTGTGATTGATATTATTCCAAGGTAAATGTCAAAAATATCTTGGAATATAATGTGATCATATCATTAAAATAATTGGATTTTTATCTTATCCTAGAGTATTTATTTTGTTAGATATTTATTGAATATCATATTTATAACATTATGTGTTATTGTTAATTCTTTGGTGACTAATCTGGTATTTTTTCAAATGATGGTTTATTTATTTTTTGAAAATTGTCTCATGTTAACCGTTTTGATTGGTTTAATTTATAATGAAAGGAAGAAGAAATTTATATCCTTTTTTGATTTATTAGATCCATTAATATATAATTTTAGATGTTCATTAATGAAATTTTCATCTTAAATACTCATCATTTAGAGTAAAATATGATATTGTTGTGGAAATTGAATAAATCATGAAATTCTACATATTAGGTTAGTATATATATATGCTTATGTTATCAGTAAAGATGTTAAATGAATATCAAAACTCTATGGAAAGGATATTAAAAATAAATTATATCATATTATTGATGGATTTATAGTCTTTCTCATGCCTTATCGATTTATGGTTTTTTGGTCATTAACTTTCTATTGATCATTCAATTTTTTGTGATCAATGACCTCTATGACTCTCTATAATAATTTTGACATTAAATTTTTCTCCATGTCCTTAATTTTATCCAATTTGGAATCTCATTTATGTGATAACCTTCGTATTTCCTTTTCCCACTTTTTTAGAGGAATTTAATTAACCATTTTTTATTGTGTGGGTTTTCCATAAAGGAATTTTGAAATATCAAAACCATAATAACCCAAACTATGTTTATAATTTTCAGTAAATAAATTATTTTTTTGGTCGGGGTATAATTTAACACCACAATACTTTTATAATATATTTCCCATTTAATAAATTTGATTTATTTGATATCTTGTGTTACAAGAAACACTTAGTTTTAACGAACCAAATTATACTAGTAAAAAATTATTATTTAAAATTCCTTATTATAACATAATCACTAGATTGGAGATTATAAATAGGATTAAAAATATTATTAATTATATGTATAAAAATCATAATAAATATATATTTATTTATAAATGATTATTAAATAATAACATAATTTTTATGGAAGTCGTTTTTTTCTTCAAAAATACACTTTTTCCAAAAATGTTATCCATTAATTTTTGTGATTATATTATAAAATTTATTCCAATTTAATTAATGTTTTTTATAAAAAGTACTCAATTTTTTAAATTATAATATTAAAATTATGTTATGCTTAAACTTTTATATATTTTTTTTAAAATATTGGATTTGTAGTGAAAATATCAATTTTGTAAAACTTTTATTTCCATTCATTAAATCAAAAAATTTAAAGTCCGATTATATATTTTGATCTACTCTAAAACTAAAACATTATCAATTTTATTTAGAATATACCATTTAATCTGATATGAGTATGCAATTTTCCTGATTTTTGTATAAGTATATTTTTATTAAAAAAACACACTTATTTGAAAACTATTTTAATTTTAGAATTCCTTTCCATTTTAACTAATTAAAATAAAACCTAAAAAATAATTTTTTAAATGATATTTATATATTATATAACTATATATATTAATTGAAATTAAAATATTATGTATTACTAGTCATAGAGTTAACGTAAATCAACTTTTCCTTGAAAAATGCATTTTCCTAAAAAACGGTCTTTCACCATGTTTTTCACACATGTTAATAAAATTATTTCTGGCTAATTTAAGCAAATATATCTAAAAAATGATGTAAATTATGAAATCAACATATCAAAATTATCTTGTAGTTTAATATTGATAATTTTTTGAGAGGATTAATTTTTCAATGAAAATTAAAAAATAATTATTTTTTTATTAAAATTTTCTTTTTTTAAAAGATATACAATGATCTAATTTGTTTTATTATTATTATAAAATTAAAATTAATTATTTTATGTCATTATTATTCAATTTTATGTAATTTTAATCTATTTAATGTTCATTTTGGATATAATAACTTTTTATACTTAAGAAAGCATACCCTTTGGTAAACCATTATTTATGTATCATATGTGGATTTAATTTTAAATTATGTTCTACCATTAATGTGAATTGAATTTCTTAAAATGGGTTCCATATTTGGAATCATAATTATTAATATTATATTATAAGGTATACTTAATTTTGTTTCATAACTAATAGTAAAAATAGTTAAAATTAATGACCACAATTGTTGTTAATACATGTTTACGAGGAAGCTAAACTAAAAATATAATGTTTAAAATTACATAAAAATATTTTAAATTCTGATTTTATCTCAATATTTAGACATAAATCATCTAATATTCATTAAATACCCATTTTGGATCCTTTAAGAATATTTATTTTGTCATTATATCTTTTTCTTTTCAAACATTTTAACTATGTCCTCTCCCCCACTTATAAAAGGGCACAAAATACCCCTCCCTCTTCAAACATATAAAGCCTTTTGGTTTTTACAATAACCATCCAAATCACTTATTTTATTCATTAAAAACATCATAGAGTCCTTATTTCAATTCAAAAACTTATAGAGTTAAAGTTTATTCCTTGTAAGAATTTTAAATATTTTTACATATATTTTCAAAGCTTAGCCTTGAGACAACGTGTGATTTCGGGGATCAGTGTTCCTAAAATTAATTTTATAAAAATATTAAATGTATTTTATATGGAATTAATGATGATTCTTAAATAAAATGGGATAAATAATAATCATAATCCTAGAATAGAAATCTGAGGCCGCATTTGAGTCTGCAATATGGTGTTTAACCTAGGCGCAACCTAAAATTGGTTGATGCAGGGCGGTCAGAGTCCTTTCTTGAAGGAAGTGTATTCGGTGAAGTGTGTAATTATTTTTTATATATTTTCATATTTCGTTTCATTGAAAAAAAATGTTCTATATGAATACTTCAATGGAAAATTCTCTAGGGTTAGCCACATAATCAATTGGAGAATTCCAGATCTCTTCCTTATTCTTCCATTGGAGAATGTCATTGGACTGCGATGTAATGCCAGATCAGATTAGATTAGGACAAAAAAAATGAAATGAATCCTCTCAATAATTTGTTGGAGAAATATTCAATGATGAATGATCCAATATACAGGTATAACTCATAAATTTGGTTATTTATTTCCTTTTTATTAAATTAACTGAACTAATCGACCCCTTATACAACCTGCGCCAATTGAGGCCTTTTCATTCACTTGAATATCGATTAAAATTTATTTATTTAAATTTTTTCTAATGATGGATTCTTACTCTTAATCATTGTCAAAGATATCTTGGAAAAATATGTTTGAACCTTTGTTTTTTTTCTTTTCTCCCTCCTTTTCGTTAGGTTTGTCACCGGTTGGACCCCATGGTCTTTGTTTGACTTTTCCCAGTGGTAACGAGCCTGGTTGGACCCCTAGAATAAATAATAATATATAAATATGGATTGAATCAATGATTTATGGTTAGATATGAGGTGTTTTTTGTCTATGTAGGATCTTTTCAATGACCAATGACCATATAATCAAAGGCGTAGTCTTTGGGATGTGAAACGACGTACATATTCTCAAAAACTCAAACAGAGATTGATTTCAGGTGAGTAACAGATAGAAACCATCAATCATGTCTAGATATACTCATCCTAGAATGGTTCAATGTAAGATATTTGTTTAAATAGATTGAATCAACTAGATCTGCAAATATGGATCACAGATCTATGTTTTTAGAGAAAACCATACTACACAGCATTTATAAGGATTAACACATGGTGTGTATCCCCCACTGGTCATGGATAGAGTTTTAGAAAAGTTATGGATTACACGATGTGAAACCCTCTTATACACTAGGTACCCCTTCTCAGGATGGACAACAAGTGTGGAGGATCACACGGGTGGGATCTCATGTGGATGTATATGGTTAGGTACATAGTCATGTACCCAAGTACATAGACATGATCAGGTCACCTGAGTGGCACTCCATGTGAGGAAACACTCCATGTACAAATTACATGGACCCATCATAAGTACACAGACATTGGTCATAGTAAATTGACATGAACAGAAGGACATGACCCATTACCAGGTAGCTTAGACATGTCGTGTAGTCAACCTAAATTGTGTGTACTCCAACATGGTAAGGATCTGTGTTCCATAAGGGACACAACCAAGTGGTGGATCGGGACCACAAAACATGTTTTCCCCTCACATGATTTGTACCCCTTGAACTATTTTTAGGAAACATTAATCATCTGTATCTCCTTCTTTTGAACTTTTATTTTGGAATGTGAATAGGTTATCATTAGTTTTTGTCCACATAAAATGTCATGGTTACCCTTGTTTTAACATTCAAGATATGATGTGAAATGACTTGGGGATTAATCTAATTGATGGGGAACCCGGTGATGGTAGTGATCAGGAAGAACCACCAGATACTACCATGTTTTACCCTCTAGTAGAGTTGGGCTGTGGGGTCCCTGATAATTGGAGTGGAACCCCCCATCAACATGGGGTCCAATCCTATACAACTACCATACGAGTGGAACTTACCTATAGAGAAATGTGCGAGTCCTCATGACATTAGAGTGGAAACCCCCATTATTTTGGGTGTGGGTCCTCTATGACTGCCTTCTGAGTGGATACCAATATCAGATAGGTTTTATGGACTCAATGACTAGAATCCAACCCCCTTGTGGCACCATGTTGTAGGTACTCAAATTCAGAGTGGAATCCCCTTATTGGATAGGGATCATGTTATTGGTGACAAGAGTGGAACCACATTGTCATAATAGGGAACCAGTTCAAGAAATTTTACTTGAAAACCCACATTAGCTTGGAGGTGGGTTCTCTACATACCCAGTGGATCCTACCCTATCATCATACGGTGTGGGCCGCTGTGACACTAGAGTGGAACCCCCCATCATTATGGATACAACTGATCTATGGTTACATAAAGAGTGTTCCCCTCCTGACGTACTAGGGAACATGTCATCTACTTTGAGTTTCTGGCCCCTCGACTATGAATCATAGTGACGAGGCATGTATTAACATTGATGGTTACTTATGGGAAAACAAATGGGATGTTAGGAATTATTGATGGACATTTGGAACTATTGTATACTATCCTTTATAAGTTGATTTTTAAAATTTAGATCCCATTACTATCTCATTTGGTATTCTTTTGACTAGGCACACACACACACACACACATATATTATTCTTTGGTTACTATCATTCTAGGAGGGGAAATACATGCATCATATTCCACATGTTATCCATTTAGCTTCACATGGTTTTTCAAATATACTCTCTTGCTATAGGTGGTGAGGACTTAATAGGTAGTTCATGTACTCACCATGTTGAACCCTTTGTGAATTTATGAGTTTACTTTTCCTCTTTGTTTGTGTTGACCAATTATTTTTTACTATATATTTCATTATATGTCCCACTGTCTGTATATTTATGTTGTATATCTTATTTCTCCCAATTTATCTTTCACAGTGTCCTACCGGGTATACCTATACTCACCCTTGAATTGGATTTTCCTACATGTTTCATGTCATATATAAATGTCAGACAGGCTAGAAGTGACTTCAAAGGTGCATAGGGACACTGGGTTATTTGGATTGTTTACAGTGGTCATAGCTTGTGATTTAGGAGCTGAGATCTCAAATTTTTTACTTTCCCCTTTTCTATATTGTTGGGACAGATTTCTTATTAGGCATGTATTTTTTCATTCAATTTTTAGTGTACACTACTGTACTTTTGTACTGTCTAGAGGTTCAAGCCCATTTGGTTTACCTTATAGCTATGTCAAATCTTTTACTCATTCCCTCTGCAATTTTTCATTGATATGGATGTGTTCCTTCATACAGGTACATTGTAAATGACCTCCCTAAGTTAGTTATACCATCGACACCTTTAGGAACACCGTAACATATTACGGTGGGCTTGGAGTAGTTGCAGCTCAAGAACAAGCTTGGGTTAGGTCATGAAATATTGGAATCAGAGAAAGTTCATTCATTGAGGCATTGTTTGTACTATTACCCTTATGAATATTTGGTTGTGTTTTGTGAAACAATGTCAATGTGTCTAGAGTGTGCCTTTCAGGCCAGAGAGTCTACTGATGGTGTGGGTAGCCAACATATCTATTCAAAAGGACCTTGATTACCTTTTTATTGAATCAACATACTGATAGATCAGGTTGAGGTATAAATTAAACATGCATAATATATTATTGAATCTTTGACTGTATTTTTTTGAGTCATCTCCCAATTGTTGTGATATGAATATATATATTCTCATCCTGACCATGGTACATCTCGGTCACTAACGAGATGCCTCCATGATGACATCTATCCATGATAAAATTTTCAAATTGTGAAGAAAATATGATGAGAAACGAGTCCTTAGTTTTTTTTCAATCCCACATTCCCCTTTCTCTAGGTGGGTAGGAAGCAGAACCTCCACTAATGGGCATAAAATTATTTCAGCAGAGCAATTTGTGGATACCCCCATTCTTAAAACACCCTGAGAGTTCCAGTGATGTTTTCAAATATGAATCAGTGATGAAAAAGTTTCTGAGGTACTTGAGGTTTGTCTTGAGTCGGTGATCCATGGTTTCTGACTTTTGCAGATCCCAACAGATCGGATGGATACACTTGCAACCACAACTCTTAATTGATTGGTTGTCGGTTCAGGTGGTACCGGACGATGAAAATACTTTTCTATGGGTGCATTGTTGGTTATGATAATAGATATCAGCTATGTGTCATGTTGAGATTTAATCTATTCTTAGGTGGTGGAGGTTAAACCTGATCTTATGCCTTAGATATCCCACTTGGATAGGACCACCTTCGATGGTGATCCTCATGGAGAGACCCCTCCCAAATGATACTGTTCATTGGTAGTGTCTTTCAATGGATATATTTTGGTGTGGTATTTGACATATGAGGAATAGGGACACTTCCCCCACAGATATGAGTCCTTGTGATGTGACTCAAAACAGTGAGGGTGAGTAAGTTTCTCCTACAATAAATAGTTTCAATGAATGGTTGATGATTTACTTTGGCTCACATGTTTGGGATAAAAAAAATGAGATAGGGTGTTGAATTATTCCTTGGTAGAGGATAATAGCATGATAAGAGAAAATATGATCTCTTGACGGATGTGACATCTATTTTAGGGGATCGAGTGTGGTTTAGGGTATGACCAATGTCCTTAATAATCTGGCTGAAGTAATTAAAACAGATTCAGAATGCACATTTCCCTGTACCTAACCCCTATTAAAAACCTAGAGAAACCAGTGGAGGCCCTTTTTTAAAAAACCTTTTGATGGATTCTCCTTCATAAATGTTCAGTGATATATGTTTCCATCAATGGGAAGACCTTAATATGAAAGCGGAGAGAGGCTCAGGCCAAATATTTCCATAGTGGTAGTGAGACCCTATGATGTTTGACTATGTATGGACTGGTCTTTTTCTTTACATCCTCAGATGATTGTTACCAGTGACTTTGGTAGTTCTTTTAGTTTATGGGATGGAGTATTCATCTATGATAAGGACAAATCCATGTACATAATAGGATGATCTCATTTGTATAAGGATACAACCAATTTAGGTGTTGGCTAGTAATACCCTTAGAATACTGAATGTTTTGAGCTCTATTATCCCCCCAATGATGGTGGGGCATGATGAAATTCCATGTTTACCTCCCAATAAAAATACAGAAATTTATAAATAATTTCAACCGGGATGGACCAATGTTTACTTAGCTCATCAGATGACGATATGGGGCTTTAAGTTGTACTGGTACAGTTGGAAGACCTTTAAGAAATTTTTTTTGTTAGACCCAGTGTGTCCCCCCCTAGGAAGCATCATTGTTATTCATAAAAATGGTATATAAGATTTTGGTGATTTGTGTGGATTATCATAGGCTGAAGAAGTCCACGATAAAGAACATGTATCCCATAATGAGGATTTTTGACCTCTTTCACAAATTATGATACGTGTTCCGGTTCTCAAAGATCGACCTCTGGTCCGGCTACCACCAGTATAGGTTTCATGAGGCAAATATTACAAATATTGAATTTTGATGTCACTATAGACACTATTAGTTCATAGTGATTCCAATTGGTGTTACTAATTCCCATTCCTTATTTATGGATTTTATGAACTAAGTCTTCCATTCATACTTATACTGGTGTGTAGTTGCATTTAGCAATGACATAATTATCTACTCTGCATTAGTGAGGAACATGAAGAGAACTTGAGGATGATTATAGCTTTTCTTTGAGTGAACTATCATTATGTAAAGATCTCAAAGTTATAGTTCTTCATTCATGGGGTTCACATTCTAGGGCATGTCATTTTGGAGCATTGTTTATCCATAGACCCCACAAATATCGATTTAGTGATTTCTTGGGAGAAACCAAAGAGTGTGTTATATTTGTAGAGATTTACTATCTTGTAAGAGTATTACATGGGGATTTGTTTCACTTCTCTAAAGTTACATCCCCCTTAACCACCCTGTTGTGAAAATGGAATCCGTTTACCTAGTCTGATTAGTGCAAGGGGGACATTGATGTGTTAAGGTCGACGCTAAAGACTGCTCAGCTATTGAGGCTCCATGAGAAGATCTAAGAGACTTGTGACTTGGAGATAGAAAAAGTAATCTTCACCTTGAGGATGTGGAGACATTACCTTATGAGGGAGCCTTTTATGGTTTACTTTGACCATCAATGTCTCATT
This sequence comes from Viscum album, assembly GCA_963277665.1. Taxonomy (NCBI): domain Eukaryota; kingdom Viridiplantae; phylum Streptophyta; class Magnoliopsida; order Santalales; family Viscaceae; genus Viscum; species Viscum album. The sequence continues at coordinate 856,254,277 of OY728160.1, forward strand.
TATGTCTTCATAGAGAGATAATTGAACCTCAGAAAGTGAAGCTGGTTGGAGTTCCTATATGACTATGAATTATAGATAGTATATACTCTAGGTAATGGTAACATAGAAGTAGATTATCGTAGTATGAAGTCCCATTCATGCTTGGTACAAGAGTCTTAGGAGTATTTTTCCTCCTTGTAGATGACCCTGGGGGAGGAGTTTGGTACAAGTTTTCTACAGTTGACGGTGTTGAATCCTCTGCTTCTCGAGCATGCGAGAGAGTCCCAATTGAGAAAAATTAACAATGAAGGATTACTTGATCAAATATTCATAGGTAACCCACAAGATGGATATTATAAAGTATGAAATCACATCATCTTTTTCTGGGGATGGATGATGGTCCCAATCACGTTGCGAGAGTAGGTGATGCGAGAGTTCCACACTTCTCCCCTATATGCACATCCTGGTTTGGGTAGGATGTATAGAGAAATTAAAAAGTAATTTTGGTTGCTCAGAATGAGATGGGGAATAGATGATATAATCCCTTGGTTCCTCACTTTTTACCTGGTGAAGGATGATCACCATTTTATGATAGGTTTTTTTGCAGCCCCTTGACACCCCAGAGTTGAAATGGTATGAAAAATCCAATGAATTTCTTATAGGGAATCTGCACATAGTGAGGGTATATGGATCCATCTGGTTGATTTTTGACAGACCCATGAATTCAGTGCACTTAATTTCTTTCGGGGTGCTGATTTTGGTGGATAGTTAGGGGTAGTTTTATGTATATGATATCAATCGCCTTCGTGGGGTGACCTCAATGATTATGTCAAAACATAATGCACGGTTTACATCATAATTGTCATTCATGATCCAAACGAGGATGAGTACAACCTTTCAATAAAAGGACGATGGGAAGACATAGCTTATTATTGAGGTATTAGAGAAAGTAATAAGGGAATGCGTCTTATATTTTTCCATAGCTGGGAGGATCACCTACCCTTGGTAGAGTTTTCAGAAAACAACAGCTGACACTATACTATCCACATAGATCCTTTTTAGGCCTTTTAAGGGATACCTTTCTAGTCACCCCAGTGCATGACAAAGATTTCTGATACATTTGTTATGGGACCAGAGATAGTGTAGATGATGACAGGGAATGTCCAAGTCATCCGTGAGTATATGAGGATGACCTAGAGAAGATATAAATCAGACATATATCACATACATATGCCCTTGGAGTTTTTGTAGGGAGACCAAATTATTATTTCACCCCCATGATGAGAATTATATAGGTTCGATAGGGGAGGTACACTACCCACAAGGTTCATTTGGCCATTAGAGATCATGTAAAGGGTTTTCAGGCTTATTATTGCCTCACCTTACCCCCATAGCTGGAGTGGGTTAATGATGTCTTCCATATGAAATATTTGAGGATATATGTGCATGACCCCTGACATGTTACCGAATGGGGTGAGATGGAAATTGAGGATGGAACCACCTTTATGAAGCACCTGGTGGAGATAGTGGATCAGTTGGAGAGGACCCTATGTGGTATAAAAATCCCTTTCATCCATATTTTGTGGAAACATGGAAACATGCTGGAGAGTAACTGTGAGCGAAACATCCAATTATGGGCTTAGTATCCCAAGTTGTTTGTTTAGTTTTTTATTTTTAGGGATGAGAATATTGAAGGATGGAATGATATAGAGACACACTTATTTCCATGTAACACTTTGAAATATTTATATATATATATTTACAGATCTAGGTGCTATGGAAACAACTGATTATGAGTCCTGGTGTTCCTATAATTAATTTTATAAGAATACTTAATATATTTTATATTTTTGATGTGAATATTGTTAAATAAAACATGATAACTCTAAAATGGAAGATCAAATCAGAAATACGAGAACACTATTGAGTCCAAAACACAATGTTTACTATATGAACGACAAAAAACAGGTTGACGTGAGGAATTCATAGTCCCCCTTCATAGGTGTTATGTTCATTGAAATAATTAATTATTTCATTTGGATTCTAATACATGTACTACATGATTAATTTCTTGTAAATTATCCATGGATAACCGTATACACCCGGGGAGAAATCTAGAGCTCTTATTTCCTCCTCCATTGGAGAATATCATCAGATGATGATGAAACACTGGATTGGATCATATTAGGGTTCATAAAATGTAATTAATTATCACAGTTATTGGAGGGTATGCTGTTCAATGATTAACAATCCAATATCCAAATAGGACTCATCAAATTAGTGATTTATGCAATTTTAATTAAATTGATTGAAAAGATCAACCCCATCTATCGATCTAAGAAAATTATTGCCTTTACATGTTCCCGATGTCTGATTTAAATTGATTTATTTCAATTTTTCTATCCTTGGATTCCCTTTCTTTATCATTGGACCAGAACAATTGGACAACTTTGCTTAAACCTTTGTATTGTTCCTTTCTCCCATGTTTTCTTCGTCTTATTCACTAGTTAGAGACTACGATACCAGTTTGACTTTACTAGATAATATCGAGAAAGGTTAGGCCCCTAGAATTATCAAGAATTGTTGAAAGTGGCATGGATCAATGAATTATGGTCTGATATATAGTTTTTTCAGGCTATGGTGGATCTTTTCTGCGATTCAATTCAAAATAATCGTTGCCAGAGGATTTGGGATGTGCATCGACATACAGGTTCACACGAACTCAACCAGAGAATAATTTTTGGTGAATGACGGTTGGAAACCCTGAATCAAGTCAAGGTACAATCATATTAGATAGATTCTAGGAGATATCTATGGTGAAATGGAGAAAAACGTCTAGATATGATGTGCTTATCACAAATCCCATTTTCTAGAGATAACATGACTACATGTTATGTACAAGGATGATCACAATACATATAGACCCTAAGTGGTGGTTAATAGGTTTTTATAAAAGATTAGGATGACAAAATGTGTGTCCCTCCTACACGCACTACACCCCTTCCCTAGATGGAAAACCCATGTGAAGGATCACATGGGCGAGTTCCCATGTGGAATTACATTGCAAACTATAAAGGCATGTATCGGAGCACAAGAACATGGTTTTGTCACATGGGCGGCACCTCGTGTGAGGAAAAACACCATGTAAAGAGTAAAAGGACATGCGTTCATTTCACAGACACAAGGTCTGGTCCACGGTCACGGCCAGAAGTACACGACCTGGTCTTGAGTAGCTTCGATATGTCGCGTAGTCCACATGGACTGTGTGTGCTCCTACACGGTCGGAAGCCATGTGCTGACCAAGGACATGACTATTTGGTGGAGCGAGACCACATGTTGGGGGGGTCCAATCACACACCATGCATCCCTGGAATTCTTTTTATAAAACCTCATTTTTTTATATCTCCTTCATTTTAATTATGATTTTGGGACGTGACTAGCTTATCCTGTGTTTTCTCGATGTATAATGTGATGGCACCTTTTGTTGTGATGCTCGAGATATGATTTGAAATGTTTATACATAAAACTTATTTAGGTGATGCCTAAAAATAGTATTGATCAGGTAGAATCAGTAGAGACTACCGAGTGGTCCCCTCCAGTAGAGATGGGAAATGTTGTCCTTGATTATTAGAGTGGAACCCCCATTAGTATGGGTGAAGATCCTCTACAACAACTTTCAGAGTGGAACACCCTTATCAGGTATGGAAGAGATACTTGTAGAACTAGATTGGAACCCCAATTAAATTTTTCATTGGTCCTCTACAACTACCTTCCTAGTGTAACCCCTCTTTACACAGGGTGAAGTTTTTAGGTGTCTAGAGTAGAAAACCCCTATGGAACTAGGTTATAGGTCTTTGAGTTCTAACTGGAACCCCATATCAGATAGAAAATAAGTCCTCAATAATGAGAGTGGGACTCCCCAGTAACACCATCGCATGGTTCCTAGATCTTTAGTGTGGAACCCCAATAATCTTGTCTATAGGTCCTTTAACTACCATGTGGAATCCTTCTATCAGGGTTGGGAGTGGGTCCTTAGTAAACTATAATAGAACCCCCCATCAGCATTGGAACATGTTCTCTATGATTACTCATAAAGTGGAACCTCCCTGATATACTAGGGAGTGATTCCTCTACATTATTCTTATGGCCCCTCGACTGTTTGGAAAAATTATGAGGCATGTATTGACTTGAATTATTACTTCTATGTAGACACACGATATGATGTGCATCATTGATGGACTTTTGGAACAGTTGGCTAATCTACTTCCAGGTATGAGCTATGATATGGGGAGACCCTTACTCTCTCATTTGGTCTTATTTTTATTGATCACACACACACACATATATATATATATGTCATATTTTTTAACTTAACATTGTATTTCATTACTTGAATTCTAGGATAGGTGAAGATGTATGGGGTATGCCAAATGTTTTTTGTGTTTATCTTCTTATGATTGGATGAGTCCACTCTCCTAGTATAGGTGGTGAAGACTCAATGGGTAGTTAACCTATACAAAAAGTTGATCCCATTATGATTGGATGAGGTTACATTCATTGTTGTTTTGAGTTGATCTGTTCTCTTTGAAATTATATATCATCTTGTGTTCAACTGTATTTTTATTCCTATTGTATCTCTAACTCGTACCCATTTAGCTTCTTTGGTGTCCTATTGGGTATGTATATAATCTCCCATGCATGGGAATTTCCCAAAAATTTTCTATTTTATGAAAAAAGGACATGTTGGTGATGACTTCATAAGAGCTTAGGGATATTGGGTTCTTTCGAGTGTGTACCGTGGTTGGAGCTTGGGATTTTGGAGAAAATCTCTTCGAGTAGTTTATATTTAAATTTTTTCTCAGGATGGGACATATTTTTGTTTGGGAATGTATTTCTTCCCATTAATTTTCAGATTAAAATACCATAATTTCATACTACTGATAAGTTCATGCATGTTTAGTTTACATTATTTTTGTGTTGCATCTTTTACTCTTTCCCTCTGCACTTTTTCATCGATATGGCTATGTGTGTGAGTACATGTATATAAAAAAGCCTCACCATGTTTTTTATTCCTTCAGAACTTTTTTCCACCCCTGTCCTATGGATTCATGCTTGGTGTATTTACAGATCATGTCTCGGCTTGGGGAAGGTTGTGAAAATTTCCTCCTAAGAGGTATTTTTATGGAAACCTAAATAGCTTTTCCAAAGAAGAGGTATTATTCTTAAATGTGAATTTTTTTATTTCTTCTTTCAAATCCTTTGGAATACTTTACAAATATGATGATATAATATCATTAATGTATACAATATACTTGGATGTTATTATTCTAATTTAATAACATATATCCATATCCTCTTCCTTTAAATGGGAAATAGAACTATCAATCTTTTGTATAACGGTCTACTACTTAGTGAACCGACGTAATTTTTTCCCATCCTTGTCATTAACGAAATGATATATTGATGGGTTTAAAGTATATATACAAATATATATGTATATATTTATGATATTTATGAAATAATTAAACTTCTATAATTATTATATTATATCTACCTTCTTAAATCATAACTCGTTTGAAATTGATAAATCCTATTATTCATAGTTGTGGACTACCACCTCCACAAAGCAATGTGATGCATTTTTCTTTTAATTTTTAAATGAATGGAAACAATGATAGTTTTAATGAATATATATTATATCTATGATGGAAAAATTATTTCTTAAATTTAATATTTAATTTTCTTTCATTTCATCTCTTGAAACATTAAAGCAACGTTCATGCATACATATGACCTCCCGTGTCTTTGGACTGTGTAGTTCATATTATACCTCTTTATTTTGTGGACTAGAATAAATAAATATATAATTATTATATATTATATTTATATCATGACTAATTTTTTTTGATTATGTAACCATAAAAATTTTACAAGAAACAAAACAACCAAATCCAAACATACATGAACACTGAATTAGTTATCACTAAAAAAATTTATTTAAATAATGAATTGGTAATAAACGAGTGATAAATGGTTATAGATAAATAATATATGATGTGATATATATTATTATTTTTGTTTGATATATTCATAATAAACCTATATTTATTATAATTGAGTTTATAATGTGTGTGAATAAATTCAAGACTTGAGGTAAGTGATTTCCATCTCACTATTATTTATATGAGACACAATAGTTATTAACCACTTATTTATTTATTTTGGTGTATATACTATAAATGAATTTATATTATGTTTATTATAATGAAAATTATGTTACATACATATCCATATAAGTTATTGCCCTTCCCTAGACTTATGACTGAAAAGTTACCAAAATTGTATGGGTTTTATGATACAATGTCATTGTTTATTGAGATTTTTTATGATTAAGTTTCCATTAATGAAATATTATGATCTATATCTCAAGAAACTCTGGAATTTTCTTATCATATGTTAATTTATGGAAATTACTTATTTTCTTTTCATTTAATATCATTATGTAGTCAATATTCTAAAATAATATTTTTATATAATGTTGAATTCATTTCTCTCATCAGTCTAAAATCCTATTTCTTATATGATTTTTTAATTTTATCTATTTTCTTAATATCATTTATAAACTTTTTTTGAATTTTTAAATAATGGTTTAAAATAAATATTATTATCATTTTCATAAAAAATGAATGTTTGATTTTTTCGTAAAAATATGAAAGGAATCATGATTTTAATCCGTGCTTAAAAATTTTATTTTCTGCCATCATGAATACTTATTTACTTATAGTTTCCATTAAAATTTTACATGTTTATTTTCAAAGAAAATGTTTTCTATAATATTTGGTATTTTTTTAGATTTGAAATAACTGATTTCAATATGGAAAAGTTATTTTATTGAGGGATGTTCTAATGATATTTTTTTTTGAAATTTCTATCATTTAATGAAAAAACTTTGAATCTACTTATGATTTTATGTGTTTATAGTACAATGATACCTTCCTTATTCATTCTCAATATGGTTTATGATTATGATATTAATTATTTTATGAAACCCATTTCTTTTAATGGTTTACTCTATAATGAAATGGTCTTGAAACCCTTTTTATTTTTTATATGTAGTGATACGATGAATGATTTTTCATCTTGTGGTACACATATATATATAATTTTTGTTATGTTAAGGGTGGGAATAAAATTATATATCCCTGAAATGAATTGGGAAAAGATTAATATTTCATGATATAAAAGGATTGTAATGGTGATTAAACATGACACAATAAGGGACTTTGTGGGCTATAATAGTCTTGGGAGTGATCCTTGAATAATATGATGTTTTGTGTAATGAACCAATCAATCTATGATAGACCTGAGAATGAGTATTTACTAGTAAGGAAATTGATTTTATATTTATGTGTATTATTAAAATCTTTTCCTTTTGAAAATGATATTCTATCGTGGCTTATGTTCTTTAATTCTTATATGATTCATGTCTTATGAACAACCAAGAATTATTCTATGACTCAAGATTATGATCTATGATATATAGGATTTGGTTTTCAAATGTTATGATCATGTTTTCATTACCTTATGCTTATGTTATGTTTATTTGATCATTGATATCTCCCATGTTTACCCTTTTTGGGCATTAAAGACCACCATTACATAAGTTTCCTTTCCCTAGGTTATAAATAATGGTATTATTTATGATATGATAAAGAATGGTGATAGTTATAAAGAAAATAGTGGTAGATGATATAGTTTTATGATGAAACATTTTTTATTCACCCAAGATTATAAATATACAATACCTATACTATTATGAAATGGGTTTTCATGTTATATACAAAATAATCATTTATTAAGATGTAATACCTATATTTGACAAGTTTTGGACACTTTAAAATTCTCATTAAGTAAAGTGGGTTTAATATCCATACAATATATCTCATAATCATACTGGTTTGTTATGGAAATAAATATATTAATTGAATTTATCACCATAACTGGTAAAACAATTCTCTTCAAAATTAATATCATGATTTTTTAACCCATTGACATCATGCATGATTTATAGGTAAAAAATCCACCATTAATTGTTTTTTTATTCTATAAAATACACTCTCACCCTATGGGATCACCCATTTAGGTGAATCAACCAATTTATTAACATTTTTATTATACATAGATTCTATTTCAAATTCCATATATTTTAACCATTTATTGGAATTATAATTCCAATTTTCCACTCAGAAGGGAGTAGGTTTACCACCAATAAATAATATTTAATTATAATTTTTGACAATAAATCCATTTCCCTCATAATCATAATTAACCCTAGTAGAACAAAAATGTTCTTATTTAACCACAATTTTTATTGTTTTATTACTCTTTGTGTATCTATCTGAAATTCATTCTTAAGATCACTTTCTACTTTTTGGTCTTGAAATTATAAAATTTCAAATTTCCTCCCAATGACATTCTTATACATGTGTTTAACTTAAGTGAAAACACTATATCATACCATTAACATTTTTTTATCAAAAATATTATAGAAATAATATACCACAGTCCCCTTGAGATTCAAAAAAAATATTAATTTTTGTAAATTGTGGATTATGTTATCAGAATAAAAATTTCATAAAATCACTTAAAAAACCCAAATCCACAAGGAGATAAATATATGGAAGTTTCGAAATTCATATCTCATAAAACCTTTATGACTACTTTATATAGATAAATTTTAAGTAAGAACTTTACAGTTTCTATAACATTCCTTTATAATGAAATTAGAAGGTCAAACGAGCTCATCATCTATTGAATCATGCCCAAAATGTTATGATTTATCTTCTTTGATACATAATTCTATCATAATTTTCTAGGAGGAGTGATTTGTTGAGTCACTGTATAATATCTTAGATGACCGACTAATTTTGGGATCAAGTATTCTATAACATGATCTGATCAGTGAGTCTTAATACTTTTTCATAGTTGAATATTTAGTTTCTTATGAAATTATATAAAATTTTCAGAAGTTTCATACATTTGTCTCATCAGAATCAAATGACCATATTGACTTATGTCATTTGTAAAATTTAAAAAGTATCTAAAGACACCATTTTTTTGCACATATTGATCCACATACATTACTATTTATAAGATCCATTATTCCTCTATTATAACAATTTTTTATATTAATGAATTAAAGTAACATATTTTCAACAGAAGGTATATAAATGAAATTTATATTTATGGAAGGAATAAAATTAAAGTTATTTAATCCCATAACTAATCCACTAGTTTGACTTAAATCATAATTTCCAATTACCAATTACATAAATCTTACTTTATTTCCAACACCTATTGATTCTTTTCCTTACTTAAATCCTCTAATATCTTTGAGGCTACCTCTACTAACTAAAACTTGTGATGAACAAATGGTATCTTGGACTGATGAGTTAGTGTTGTAGAACTTTTACTCTATAACATTCACATTTATATGCTCAGAATTCTTATCATTGAGGACACATATCAATCCTTAGATACCAATTTAGAATTGTTTTATAAGTCATAACTCTATGAGATCTAAAAATGATATACGTGAAAAATTTCATACTCTATATATATATATTGGTGAGTATCATGTTATATATCATTTCATTAAGGACATTTAAAGAATAAACCCCCACTAAAAATGATTACTCCATACATCTTACCCATTAAGTGACCTAAGAACAATATTTCACTATGATTTGAGTCCAATTTATTTTTTATATCACAACCTAGTAATTTTGGTTAGTTAACATTCCAATAATATCATATACGACTTTTTACAGTTTTGTCGAAAAACCTATTCCTAAATCCATTATATAGGTATAAACACAACACTATTCCTCTAGTATCCTAACACTTAGGGTTTTCTATCTAGGTATCACCCAATGCCCACAATAGTATATGGCTACCAAACTCTTAGGGATTTACATATCCACTATTCATTATAAAAGATAATCCATGTGTACCTATAATTAACAAGAAACTAAGTGATTGGATAATCATGGTCTTGAAATGTGTTTTATTTGCAAGGAATCTCATAATTGACATCAGAAGGTATTTATTTTAACTTCTTGACAATTTTATATAAATTAGATGTGTATTAAATTCATAACTATTTTATCTCATGTGATCTTGATTATATCTTGTTTTATTCTTTTATGAATGCAGTCCTTTGTAGATTTCATTTTGAATACCCATTATAACATAAAAATTAATATGTTCGCCACATAGTCATGTGTTTCTATTTACACATTCCATAGTTTGTGTTAATCACCAAAAAATAGAATTCAATCATATTCAGACAAATACAAATTCAAACTATGCATATGGAAAGTGAAATTTTCATGAAAAATATTATAATTATAAAAAACTGATAATTTTAACATGAGTAAACTGGGAGACACATATATTTATTACCCAAATTTCTAGAACACGGAACCCACCTCTTGGAAAATTGGAATTCTGATGAAAATCTCTTATAACTAGGGATAGTTTTCTCAAGATAGTGTATAATAATTAATAAAATATGAACCCTAATACATATATAATATATATTTAATAACTAATTTAATTCTAATTACTTTATGTATAAACTGACGTTAAGGTAGATGAGAACTATATCTCATGTTGTCATACCTAGCGTGTAATATATGGTGTGTTAATTTATAAAAATAAACTTTTCAAATAAATTAAAGAATACATATTTTTAACATTTAATAAAAAATTTATAATCATGAATACTAAAAGTAAAAAACAATTAAATAAAAAATTTAATTATATCCCAAACATGATATTTTAGTACGAGCTTTTTATATTTTACATAGGAAATCAATTCTTCTATTTATAATACAAAATACATATAATTTATAAAAATTCATAAACTATAATTATTTTTAAACAACATATAATTTTTCATCATTATTGGATTATATTTTATTTTATGATAAGTAGATTTTAGTTTCTATCAAAGTCGGTTATTAAGATCATCTAGAACCCTTTTATAACAATTTTAATTTTTAAGCTATAAAAGTACTCCAATATATGTGTTATGCTATATTCAAGAGTAAAATTCATCAAAATGAAAAAAATATAGATTTATCAAATATATAAAATAGTATTTTTCTCACAAAGGATGACGTTTTATGTATAAGTTTACCCATATGAATGAGTAATCTACTGAAAGGGAAACTCAAACAGATGTTCTAGTCATAGACTATGAAAAATTCCATATCATAACTAAGACATGATTATCTCTTCTATCACACCTATGTTTCAGTCATATCCTATAATTTCAAATATTTTATCTTATGAAACAAAATAAATACAAAAGTTATTAGTATATCATTACTTATGATATACACCAGTCATACCCTACAACTAAAAAAATTTATTTATAGTATCAAATATCATAAAATTGAGTGATCTAGAAGTTGAAATTCATTCCACATAAATAATATCGTTTGATATCGATATTTAGAGTATGATACACAATTTCTTCATGAAATTAAAGGAATAACATATTTATCTATTGATGAAAGTTGATTTGATACCATTAATGGGTTTTGTAGGATCATCATCTGGATAACATAGTAAAAGTATCCCATAATAAATATATATTAATCATAAATAAAACAAACTTGTAAAATGATGAACATAAAATTAAAATTATACCTGAAATGTTGTAGGTTTAGTATATAATGAAATTTAATAATTATGATCAATCGTAGTCACTTAAAGAGAACCAATGAACAATATACTTTATAGGAATGTAACTGGATACTAGAATACCTATTCATAAATTTCATATCTTTGTTGTCTCTTATAGTGGGAAAAATCTATCTCAAGTAATAAAATTAAGGAACATGAAAAATGGGTGTTTTGATTATGGATTATTAGTATTTCACACTAAAAATAGTGGTATCTCATCCATTTATATAGGCTCCCTTGAGGAAATGAAGAGATTCAAGTATCAACTATAATTACCCAATAACTAATATTGGTTATGAAAACACATGGATCAATATTTCTTTATAAGTATTTTATCATTTAAAATGATTATGTGTATCCATTATTGTTTCAAAATGTTGATACATAATTGAAGGTAAACAATGGGGGATGTTTGGTTGAATCCATGCACCCACATCCCATATTATAGTACTATTGTAAAATATGATTAAGTATGATATTGGAAGCCAAAAGCTTATTAGGATATTGTAATATCCTAATATTCTATATGAATTGGATGTATATTATAGGCTATAACACATAGTATTTCTTGCTATACCATATATATATTTTAGTGATTTTATAACATATTTATATTTATATTTACCTTATATTATTTATGTATTATCTAAGATCTATGATGAAATTTATAGAATTATCCATCCCACAAACCAAGTTAACACAAAATTTTGTAATGTTTAAATTATGCAAGATGTGTAGATAAATATTTTGGTAAGTCCCAAAATGGAATTCCTTAATAGGGGTAAATTATTATCTAAAATATTAATCATTTTTCAATTATTTTCCTTTTTGGATGTTGTTTTTACTAGTAATGAAAAATTGGATATCCCTCTGATTGAATTTTCAATGATAATCATGAAAATAAATAAAATAAATTATCAAAAATAAGAATTTACTTAGTTCACCCATACAGTGTGGGATAAGACTAATAGGGAAGAACAAATCACTACTATTTTGTCTAAATAGCAATAATTTTTATTTGATTGTAAATTGTTTAGAATATACTCACTGTCCCATAAAGATCAATTCCCTCATAATGAGATTAATTATCACATATGACTGCACCACTACCATTATAATGAAAAACTCAATAAACTCAAATGTAATATAACATTTTTTTTGAGATGGTGAGAATGATTAGTGAATTATTTTAGAAATAATTAATGTAAAACCCCTCTGATGTAACATTTATAACTTTAATTATTTCATATAGACAATATCCACACGGGTATCTTTTTTCCTATTTATTTTTAATTTCCCTTACAAAAATATATCCTTTTACAATAATTATTTGATATTTTTATATTTATATTTTTCAATATATTTTATCATGAATCTCTAAGATCAGACAATTATCATTAGACATTTAATTTTGATATTTTTTGCATGAATTAAATTAATATATTAAGCCTCAACTCATTCTCTATATTAATGAGATAATAAATCATAATGTAATCTGTGATTGAATTATGCCTTGAAATTACATACCTCACCAACATATGAATTTATTTAGTTATAAATATTCCACAAATAATTCTAGAATCCATTACATCCATCAAAAAACGAACTATGTCTCCTTGTTCTTCCATGAATCCTTAATCACAATGGGAATGATACTTTTTGAAGTTAGTTTTTTTATTCTACAATACTTTATTTCAGGAAATGAATAATAAAAAATGACATATTTATAATGGTTAAACATCCAAAATAGAATTGGATCTACTGATCTTGAAAAAACAATAAAAAAATAAAATTTCAACTTATTATTAGTAATTTTTATATCTTCCTGACTGACACCAATTGAATTTGGTAGGATCATAATTCTATTAAACATAGGTGCATCCCCTGAGCATCAAAGACTAGTAAAAAAAGTCAAATTGAATCACCAAATCATGAGGTATGATTTTACCTTACAAACAAAAAAACCAAAAATAAACCACTCCATGAAAAATGTATACAATATGACATATGAATAAAACAAAACCAGACAACAATACATAACATCACCAACCAATAATTAGAGTAAAATTAGAAAATTACATATCCAAAAGGAATGTAAGTGAAATGAACCAAATGTAATAACATGTAACATCAAGGCACATTATAAATCACCACATGACTGCTAAGACAAAGCTCATTACACCATCAACTGAGGAAAAAGTAAAAAATACTCCTTATGAAATGTATGAGGTATCCCTTTACATATATTATGTTAAATGAAGACTCTAAATGAACCAAGATGTAGATGTGGAGGTTGGATATATAAATTTTGTAGGAAATTAACCATATAATTCTCACCCAATCATCTTAAACAAGAATAATATATCTCAATTTTTTTATAAAATTATAGAGAAGAGTAATATATTACTCAAGGAACGAAAATAATATAGATACCTTACATTAAGAACCACATTTACTTTGAAATCTATATCTTCATCATAACCTCCCACACCACCAATAACCTATATATGTTATGAAATCCCATACCAAATATATAGATCCCCTCTTGAATATGAACTCTTACAACATAAACAACTCATGATAGAAACTCCATTCCTCCCACCCAAGACACAACTTAGTGGAGTAAAAATCCAATATGAATCAATTTGGCACCAGAAGCTATGTTGAATCTAACAAGGCCCAAAAACATTATTATAAACATGCACAAACCCACTTTGATCTAGTATTTCTTTAAAATCAGCATCCAAATCCATGATAAAAATCAATACGTATACATACATTCAAATCACTAACATACATCAAAAACCACAATTTCCAAATAATGTTTCAAAAATAATTTTATTAAAGCATGGGTTTCACAAACACATGAACACCAATTTCAAATCAATGAAGTTAATATAAGAAAACATTAATATATACGTTATGGGTTCCAACCAAAACTATTATTCGAAAACCACAACAAAAATGTTATATAATATTCTAAAGAATTTTCAACAATTATTTTACTATCATAAAAAAAATAATTTCATTAAAAAACTACAGATTTCAAGATCATAGAAACTAGATATTGAGAGAGAATCCACCCAACTACACCAAATTTCTCTAGAAGAATCCAAAAGTACGAGACATGGAAGGGAAAAATGTAATACCATGAGATTTAAAAAAACTATGTTTGATAGTGTATAATACATAAAACACCAAGCCTAAATTAACCATCAAATATTATTATTTAAATATTTCCTTTATATCCTAGACCTTAAATTAGTGCATATAAAGATGATTTAATTCATTATGATATATATATATATATTAAGGTAAGAAATAATGTAAATTTATTTAAAAAATTATTACAAAATAATCACTTAATTTTTATAAAATCCATTTTATTCTTCAAAAATATATTTTCAATTTTTTTTTCAAAATTTTATAATTAATATACAGTAAATGGGGTAAAATTTTCAAAACCATAATTATAAAATTCACTTTTGATGAAACATTTATATATTTATAAGAAGCATTATTTCTCAATTAATTTTTAATAACTAATATTTTTTATAGAAAAATGTATTTTTTATGTATTAAAGAAGTCATATTTTCTATTTGTAGCACCCGAAGATTTATTGTATTATTTCTCTCAAATTAAATATATTTATTTGATATTTAGTAGTTCACTTAACACTAGTAATGGGGTTTTATATTAAATAAATAATTCATACATTCATTATATTCTACACACATGTTAGGGTGTGTGATAAGAAACCCTGGCTTAGCTTACGTTACACACAAAACTGACTTGGAATACGTCATAGACTACATTAGGTTCTTAAGAAACATCATTTTATGATTACCTAAACTATATATTTATAAAATATATATTAAAAATAGTAATATGAATATTAATAAATAATTTGAAAATATTATTTATAATGGTTTTATATAAATAAAACATATGGATAATGAAAAAGTATAATTTTTGGTAAAGACATTATATGTCTAAGAATTCTATTTTCTCAAATGAACTGATTTTTAGTTCCTTTTATGAACAATAATAAAATTAATTTCACAAAATTTTAGATATTTAATTTAATAAAATAAAATTCAATTTTAATTTTATAATTTCAAAATTATATTGGGGTAAATTATGTGATTTTTATGAGAACATTAATTTTTGGATGAATAGTAAAAAAAACTGAATATTAATTCAAAAATGATTTTTAATCTAATTTTTATATAGTTAAATTATATTTTATTTTTCTTAAAGTATAAATATATCAAATACAAATCACTTAATCGAATTTAGTTCATTTTAACAAATTTCACAAGGAAATTGGATATAATAACTCAGGAAACTATTGAATATTTTTACTTTAAAAACCAACAGTGTCATCCCGCCTATAGAAGTAATTTTAAATTTATTTATACTCTGTTTGGAATTTGAAAAAATGAAATCCATATATTAATTAAAAATAATTTATAATTTCTAATAATTTCAACATTGTTTTTGAAAAAAAAATAAACGTGAAAGTGGTTAAAATTAATTACACGGATTAAGAGAAAAAATAGCTTAAAAAAGGACTAAACCTTAATCTTATAATAAAATATGACATAGAAACATGTAAAAAGCCTATTTTATTTCCATATTTTTACCATTTCTTATATTTTATAGACTTTGTGCCATTATTAGATCTACATTACATGTTAGAAATGATAGTGAAATTAATTTTCAAAAAATTAACAAGAGTGCCACTCCTCCTCTACTATAAATGCCCTCCTCTCCTAAAAATTCTTTACAGTCTTAAAAAACTTATTATTAGAAGATATATTCCCAATTAACTTCAAATAAAAACTTATATTCCTCCTTTATGCCTCTAATTTGGTATAAAATCATCTAAGGAATCCCTTTGGTGAAAACTAGAGGTGTTTCCAAAGAAGAGGTAACATCCTTACTCAAGTTACATTCTTTTATTTTATTTCCCAATACATAAAATAACATTCTTCCATGATTATATAATAATACCAGTTTCTTAAATATAATTATACTCATTTATATTGAGTTTTACACCTACACTTACACACACTTCTATATAATGGAGTTTATGTTTCAAAATTTACCCAATTGGTAAAGTAATTTCTTCTAAATTTTCCTTCTTTGAGAAACATGCCTTATTATTCACCTATATTTTTCTATGAGGTGTATATACTACCTTCAAAATGAATTATCATGAATATTTTTCTTTTCATGATATTTTTATTCTCCATGATATTTCATTTTCTTATATGGGGAGTGTGATTCAAAGTTACCATGTGGTAAGTGTTTTGTGAAATAATATCATCGTTTGTCAAGATTGTTTATAATTAGGTTTTAATTGATTATATATTATGATTCTTATATCCATAAATTTAATGGTTTTATTACCCTATGGTTATTCATGTTATATGCATTTAATGGAACAATATTCACTCTTTGGTACATAATATGATCAATAATGTTTTTTAATAACTTTAAACATTACCTCCCTATTTGGTTGGAAATATTTGTTCGTCATGTATGAATTTACCCACTTTCGTGACCTAAATTACCCAAAATCTTTTTTTTAAATAATAAATAGTTATTTTTTATAATAAAATATTTTCATAATATTCTAAAAATTCATTGTTTTAATGTGGTTTTCAATGAAAGAGTTTTTCAAAAAAAGTTTGTTTAAAAAAATGTTTTTAAATTGTTTTCAAAACTTTCCTTATAAGTTTTTCTGAAGGTTGTTTTCAAATAAAATGATTTCAATTATTTTGGATGAAATTTTTAAATTTTACTTGTTTATTCAGAGATATTGTATTGTATTCTTTGTCAATTATATTTTATATGTTTTCAAGGAAACTGGTTTTGAAATGTTTTTATGTTTTAAAATTCATTATTCAAGAAAAAGGATAATTTCATAAAGAATTTTTTTTGAAAAGATATTTCAAAATTATTTCCCATATAAGATTCCATCCATTGGTGTTAATCATTACTTTTTGGGGAAATTATTCAATGTTTCTATTCAAATATCTTATCTTAATGGTTTACATTTTATGAAATAATGATTATGAAATCCATTTCTCTTTCACGGGCTATATGTTTTTGAAATTCATCACGGGTATTATGTTTATGAAATATATTTCTCTTTCATAGGTTATATGATTATAAAATAGTATTATTTTAATGGGTTATTCTTTGATGACTGAAAATGAAACCTATCTCTTTTCTACATCTTGTGATGTGATTACATGTTTATGATACACATTTCAATTAATGGGTTATGACATGAATTTTTATGATCATATGGAACATGTATGAATGATTTAATTAAAAGAGGGGTAGGACCTATATTTCCATATAATGTATTGGGAAAATATTTATATCTCAAGAGATAGAATAAGATGGTATTGGGAGTGATACTTGAATACTAAGATGGATTTGGGAGTGAAACATGAAACCCAATATGGTATGGGGAGTAAAATTATACTGTTAAGATGGCCATGGGAATATCCCTTCACTACCACGATTTTATGGGGAGTGAAACCATAATACTAATATGGAATTAGCAATAATTACTTAACTACTATGGAAATCATTTTATATGATTAATTTTTTACACAATTCAATATTTAATTTCTTTATTATGATATCATGGCTTATATTATTATATCCTTGTGATTCATTTCTTATGAAATTTCAATATTTATTCCATTATTCATGTTTATTATCTTTGATATACATGGTATGATCTTATATTTTCATGATCATTCTCTAATTCCCTTATGCTCATTATTATGCTTACAAATGTCCCTTATTTACCCTTAGTAAGCATCTAATCTCACCATTTTTTTAAGTTTCCTTTCCTAGGTTATAGAGATATGTATTTTTTATGATGTGTCTAAGAAGGGTGATATTAATGGAGAAACTAGTGGGAGATAGTTTATATCACCTATGTACCCGTTTTTACCTTTCAATGTTTCAAAATTCACTAAAATAATTTGGTCCTTAGTCATCTATTTGTGTAATGTTTTATGTATTATGAAAAATTGATGTAATGTTAATTTAAGAAAATTAAGGATCGCTATAGTTGGTATCATAGAGAATTTTTAATCAACCTTTGGAAACTAGGATGAGAAAAATTTAGTTTGATCCCTAGGGGTATTTCTAAGGATATGTATAGGTATGTATTTAAGGATAAGTTTAAGGATGATGTCATGGAATCTCGTTAAAGTATATAGTGAGTGGTTTCCTAGAAATACACCCCAGTATAGATAATACAAGT
Organism: Viscum album; assembly: GCA_963277665.1. Taxonomy (NCBI): domain Eukaryota; kingdom Viridiplantae; phylum Streptophyta; class Magnoliopsida; order Santalales; family Viscaceae; genus Viscum; species Viscum album. Next base: position 856,273,308 of record OY728160.1, read on the forward strand.
GGATATGGATCTTGCACATATTTTTCTAGGTTAATAAATCCAGCAAGGTGTGTTAGTCCTAACTCAACATAACCTGGAAGATGACAACAAAACATATTAGACACCTGGTTTGACACTCTCTTGGGACATGCATTAGAAATCCAAAAAATCTTTATGAACTATAACGATGGATTTAGAAATAAGTTTGCTTTGAATAACCTATGATAAAGAAAAGTGTTCATATATTAAGGAAGGTGTAATAATTATGACATCCTTTATGCGGTATTTTATTATGTGGTTCCTCATAATGATATTTATCTCTTAATAAATGATTTTTGGTTTTATTCAATGGAGGGTACCTGAAAGAACTAGATTAAAGTACATTATGATATAAAATTTTCCACTGCGAAATTTGTCGGGATGATCACTGGAGTGAATGATGTTGTGATATTTCATAATTAATTTTTATAGAATATGATTAACAATGTGTAACTTAACCAAATCTTGGCCTCTCCAATAAATATAAGGAAGGAGTTCACTAAGTTTTTGGGTATTTAAGATCATGGAGGAAAGAATATTCAGTTTCCTTTGTGCCAAGAATGTTGAAAGATTAACCAAAGTGAATGTCATAGAGGAATCATAAGATGTTTTGACTGTGGAAATGAAGGAAAAAAAATCATATAACTGAAATATAAAGATTAAGGGTCCAGTTAATGGAATGGATGAGAATATAGGCGTCCCTAAGTCATAATCAAATGTTAAATTCTTTATGTGTGTAATGAATGGTCATTAGAAAAATTGATGTCCCAAGTGGAAAGCTCTTAAAGAGAATCAGCATGGTGGTATGAGTAATGGCTATATTGCTAATGATGATGAGACTATAGATGAAATGTGAATTAAAAGAGGTATTATGATTGGGGATGAGGTATCCTTCTTATTTCTTATATATGAAGAGTAATAATCAATGTTTTTATGTATTTGGATTTAAGAATTATGATATATGAATGGTGAAATATATAAGGATTTTCCCAGTTTATGTTTTTGTGCTATGGTTTTACAAGATTTTGTTAAAATTTTATGATGGAATGAAATGTTATTTATTAAAAACATGATGTTATGACTAATGGAATATAACCCTCAATATTTTATATATGTTAAGATAATATTTTTTTGGATAATCATATTTTGGATATGAATAAATAAATTTGACGGTATTGATTGCCTCAAAATAATCAAGTATTTATTGAAAAAGTAGTTATGAAGTAAAAAGATACTTGTATTTAATGAATATATTCAGTAATCTTTAGAATAAATAATATTTCATGTTTTCCAAAAGTGTGTATTTTAATTTTGGTTATTACCATGTTTCAAGAGAATATATGATGAAGTTATTCACATGTTTGGAATGTGACAACCATGAACTACATTATAATATATGGGATATCTATGTTAAGATGATTTCATGAAATTATTTCTAATGTTTTGGATTTTCATATTTTATAAGGTTTATAAGGGTAATTTTTTTTGAAATGTTTATGTCAAAAATTTAATGAATTATTTATGTATTGATTTTGTATTGAAAACCTAAGTTAACAAGCTATTTAGAGAATAACCTTATTTCAAGTATATACATCACATTAATTTTCAAAATTATATTGATGTGGTTTTAGAAAATGAAAAAAATAATGTTGGGTGAGATCTCATCATGTCTAGAAAGGTCGTGGGTTTTTATCCCACAACGGAATAGTGATAAGGGTTTCACGCCAACCACTATCCTACGTGATGTCCTAGTTATTGTGTAACTTTTTTCTGTTAAAAATTTTGATAAATAAATTTTAATGATAAATCGGTAGTGTTAGTTTTTATGTTTAGAGAATATTATATTACCAATATTTATTTTTAAGATTTTTTAAATACAAATAATTATACTTTTCATTATTCTATAAACTATAAGATCCGTTAAAAGTTCATTTTAGTGAATCATGAATTAAAGTTAATTTATGGATATCAATTTCTTGAAGTAATGTTTGAATTAAGAATTAATAGAAGTAAAAAAACATAATTAAATTGTGTCTATTTAAATACATCATGTTAGTATATTTCATTATATTATTGGTCAATAAAAGAATTACTCAATGTTAGGAAAATGAAGAATGTTTTTGTCCAAATACCTTAATTTTTTTTGAACCAATGGCCTTTTAAATCATCACAGATTTATGAAATTGAGGTACTAAAATTTTCATTGATAATTCAATTGTTTTTTATTGATGATATCCATCACCCCCTATTTTATTTATGATTTTCTCCAGTTCCATGTCTTAATATCCTACCAATGTTCTCCTATTTGCGAAGCTAGTTGTGAGCTACTTTAGGTAACAATTGAGTTTTCTACATTATTTTTTTAAAGGATGATTTAAAATCTTTTTTATAATGTTGGTTTATATAAAATTAACTTTCACGTATCAAACCATTGATACATAAATGAATTTTTAGGGTGAAATTTATTTTAAGGGGGTAGAATGTATCACCCTGAGATTTTGTGAATTATTTTTTTTGAATTAATTGAGTATTTTGGATATTTATAAAATCATGTAACAATGGAAATAGTTTTTATATTAAAGAACTAATTTATACTATCATTATATTCTACAAACAAGTAATAATGCGCTGCATGAAACATCAACTTGGATTGTTCTACATACAACACTAACTTGGCATACGTTACACAGAACACTGAGTTTCTACGAAACATCATGTTATAATTATTTAGACAGGATAATTATAACATAGCATTTAAAATATTAAAACTAATAGTAATAAATATTTAAAATATATAACTTATATTGGTTTTATAAAAATAAAACATATTTGTAACGAAAAGTATAATTTTTGGAAATATATTTATATGTTTAAAAATACTATTTTATCAAATGAACTTTTTTTTGTGTTCTTCTATGAAAAAAATAAAATTAATTTCTATACTTTAATAAATTCAATTGAATAAAATAAAATTCATTTTTAAATTCATAATTTCAACATTATCATAGGGTGATATTTTTTGATTTTTTTGAGGAACTTAATTTTTCGATGAATAATGAAAAACTGAATTTTACTTCTAAAATTATTTTTCATCTAATTTGTTTATAGAGTTACATTATATTTTTTAATTTGTGTTAAGATTAATTAGATCAAATATAAATCAATTATTACAATTTATGCCAGTGGAGGTAATTTTACATTGAAATTGGATATAAAAACACAGCAATCTTTTGAACATTTTTAAATTAAAAACCCGTAGTGTCATTCCATTTTTAGGATTAATTTTAAATTATTTTTTTCAATTATATTTTTGGGTTTTGAAAAAATGTTCTAAATATGAGGATTCATAAAAATTTATAACTTAAAATCTGTTCGATGTAGTTTTTGACCAAAAAATTAGCGAAAGTGATTAAAATTATTTGCAACGATTAAGAGAAAAATTAGCCTAAAAATGACTAAACCATAATCTATAAAACCAAAATGAACAAGAAACTTGTCAAAATACCATTTTATGTAAATATATAGATCCTTTAATCCCTTGTATATACGTTTTACCATAATTTTTTCAATTGACATGGGAAAAAGGTTTGTATAATTACTTTTAGAAAAATTTACACGAGTGCCACTCGTCCACTTTTAAAAGGCATCCTCTCCTCCCACTTATTCAAACATATCAGAACAACTAGGATAATCAATGATCATACCAATTAACTTCTCAATAACAATACCTTCCGTATTGAAGTATCCATTATGTCATATATCCATCAATGTACACTTTTTGGTGTAATAAAAGGAGTTACCCAAAGAAGTGGTAACATCCTTCCCCATGATCCTTTTATTTTGTTTATATAACACCTAAAATATCATTTTTACTGATTATATAATAAAAAAAGTATCCTAAATATACTTATATTTTTTAATAGTTTTTCCAAAACTGAAACATGATTCCATCTAATGGGTAACGAACTTACCTTTCTTGTGTATGGTGAACTACCTCATCACGAAATGGTGTTATGAATTTTACATTTAACACCTCTTATGGTTTTTCATTATGATGGAAAATATATTTTTATATGATATATATGATATATATGATATTTAATATGTATTTATAATTATTTATTTTTTATAAAAACCCTACCTTCATGATTTCAATTTTGTGTAAATACGATAATTTTGTTTGTAGAAGTGTAAACTACCTCGCCATCAAAGTGATGTGATTCATTCACACATTACATGGAATATTTTAATGATGGGTATAGTAAATTTATATTGAATATAAGAAAAAATAATTCACTTTTTAATTATTATATATATTTTTATTTACATACATGTCATTTACTTTCTCTCTTTCAATACAACAAGTAAATGGAAACAATGTTTATGTGTACATATGACATACCGTCTCCATGAATGATTTATTTAGTTTAATATTTATATATTTGTATGATTATAATATATTTTTATATACTAAATATATTATATATATGTTATTTTTTACATTCTATAAATAATGAAAACATGATCTATGTAAGATTATCAAGAATAATATGTGCAAAAATTTATGAAGAATAAAGCACATATTACCCGAAGAATTGAATTGTTAATATGAGGGTATTATGAAGTCACTATAAAATAATGTATGGTATTATGTATAATAATAAGGGTATGTAAAATATTTATAATAAAACTTACATTTATTATAAATAATGTTTGTATGATTACAATGAGATTCAAGACATAAGGTATCAGTATTTCATCTCACTTTTCATTTCCGTGAGATACCCGCCTTATACAACAACCATTTTTTGTATATATATAATTACAATGATTGTATATATATGAATATTATACATAATGTTATGGGTAATTAAATATATATTTTATGATATTTTTCTCATGGATTTTATGTTTCAAAAGTTAGGAAATCTGTAAAGTAATATCTTCACAATTTTCCTTCCTTGAGACACATGCCATGTTATGCACCTATATTATCATATATGGTGTATATACCACACTTGACAGGTTATATCATTAATATTATTCATTTCATGATATTTTTATTCTATATTAAATTTCATTTTATAACATGGGGATAATGATTTATAGTTACCATGTGGAAAGAGTTTCTTGAAATAATCTCATCATTTATTGAGATTGTTTATGAATATGTTTTAATTGATGAAATTTATGATCTATATCTCATGAAAACTCATGAGATTTCCTAACCGATATATATTCAGGTCATAACCATTTAATAGAACCATTTTCCACTCTTTGGTATATAAGTCGATAAAGAAAGTGTTGTTAATAATGTCCGACATTACCTCTCTCTTTGGTCGGAAATCTGTGTTCCTTCAGAACAATTTCATCTAAAAGGTTTCTAAAAATATTCCACTATTTTCTTATGATATTCAAAATATATTTTACCCATGTCGTTATTTTAGAAAAATAGTTTTTAAAAAAAATTAATCTTATTTTGGTTTTATATTCTAGACACTTTTCTGTACTTTTTACGTTGCAAAAGGAATGTTTAGCATGTTCAGATTTACCTATCATCATAACCAAAATTACTTGAATTTTAATTTTAAAAATACAAATGTTATTTTTATAAAATAAATTTTTTTCCTAATATCTTGAGAATTCATTGTTTTAAAGTGGTTTTCAACGAAAGATACATTAAAAAATTATTTTTGTGTTTAAAACATGTTTTTAAATGAATTTCAAAACTACTTTTATATGTTTTTCAAAAAATATTTATCAAACAGAATTATTTCAATGATTTTTTAGTATTTTTTTTGTCTTCAAAGTATTATCAATTGAATGGTTTTAAAAACGTTTTCTATATTATTTGAAATGTTTTCAAGGAATATGGATTTCAAAAGTGTTTATTTTTTTTAAATTATTTTTCAAGAATAACGGATAATTTCATCTATAAATGTTTTTAAAATATATTTCGAAATTATTTCCCAACTAATATGACATCCGTTGGTTTTACTCATGAATTTTTGGGAAAATTATAAAATTGTTTCATTCATTTTCGTTCTCCAAATGGTTTTAATTTTATTGATGATGTTTTTGAAAAATATTTCACTTTCACATATTATTTGATTATGAAATCGATTCCTATTTCATTTATTTTATATTTATGAGATCTATTTCTCTTTCATGGGTTATATTCTAACAAAACCTACTTCTTTTCACGATTTATGATTTGTGGAATGAGTATGAAGCCTATCTCATTCCCATAGGTTATGATATGATTACTTTTTTATGATAACCATTTCAATTCATGGGTTATGATATGAATGTTTATGATCTTGTTGAACATATATGTATAATTTCATTAAGAGATTGGTGGGACCTATATATCCTTCCAATGCATTGGGTAGAGATTTATCTGTCATGAGATAAAATAATGTGGTATTGTGGGTGAACCATAACTACTGAGATAGCCATGCCAGTGAACCATGACTACCAAGATGGTATGAGGGGTGAACTCACACTACTAATATTTCCATGGGAGTGAACCATGATGACCAAGATAGTGTAGGGCTATGACGCCCTACCACTTAGATGACCATTGTAGTAATGCATTGACTACTATGGAAATTATTTTATATACTTATGTATTTTCCATAATTCCATGTTTTATTTTTATTTTATGCATTCATTGATTATGTTATTAGTTCTTTATAATTCATGTGTTATGAAATTACAATTTTATGCTAGGATTCATTTTTAGGATCTTTGATACGTAGGATAAGATCTGTTATTTTCATGATCATATTCTCATACTGTTATTCGTAATATTATGATCACATATCTCCCTTCTTTAACCTTACTGAACATTTGACCTCACCCATTTATTTGTTTCATTCCCCAGGTTATTAAGGAATGTATTATATATTATTTGTATAATAAGGGTGAGCGTTATAAATAACCTATTGAGTTATTGTGTAGCTCATCTATTTACTAGTTTTTACATTTCTATGTTTCCAAAGGCACTAAACAAATATGGTCTTTGGGTGTCTTCTTATGTAATGTATTAAGTATTTCAAAAAATTTATCTAAGATTAATGTATGAAAAGAAAAGGTCACTATAATTTTAGATTAATTTTAAATTTTCATTAGTTTTTATTGAAAAAATATAATCCAATTATATTCCTAGGAATTAATATTATACATGGAATTTTTATAAAAATAATTTTATACCTAAAATTACATTTGTTTTGAAAAATGGTAAACCGTTATGTTTTCATGTTTTTATTTTAAATTAAAATTTAGAATTATTTAAATTTAAATGTTAAAAATTATATACATATTTTGAATCATGTGGACTGAATTTGTTAATTAGGTTCCTTTTATTTTTAGTCATTATGAAAGGTTACTATAGTAAATATTTTTCACCATGGAATGTTTAAATGGGATAATTATGGTTTAGAATAATATGAAAATGACAAAATAATTAACCCTAATATATCCCTTAATAATATTTTATAAGTTTATTTTGGCCATTTCAGTCCGAGAATCATATATATGGCAATTAGGTAACATATTTCATTGATATGGGCCTTTATAATATTTTAGAAAATAATATTGGAAAAAATTTCACTTTATTTATTTTAATAACTATAATATTGTTTGATAGGGATACAAATATCATCTTTTCCATTACAAATAATAATTTGAATGATAAATGAATTTTTATCATGTTATTTTTTTTCAATTTTTTAGTAAGGAAATAATACATTAAATTAATATGAAACACCAAACCATATTTATTCAATTATAGAAAAATGAAATAAATTATATTAAAAATACTAAAATTATAATAAATTGAATGAACAGTTCTGTTCCATGAATTTTTTAGATTACTAAAATATTTTAGAGAAATGTGGAAGTATTATATTAGAAATTCATTATCGTCATTCCATTTTCAATTTCATATTAAATGAATAGTTAAAAAAATGATATTAATGATATTTTAAGATAAATAATATTTTATAATATGTTTTAAAATAAATAAAAATACTATATTTAGATATGTGATTGAGATATGGTTGATAAAATTAAACTTGGTCCATTTATTAGCCACTTTTCTTTTTATAGTAAGTATCATAAACCCAAAAATGTCAAAATAGTGTTATCATTGTAATTTTCAAAAAGGGTGGACGTGATTTAAAACAAAGTGATAAGGGTATAAAAACAATATAAACTTGAATAAATGTTTTCAAAATAAATGACATAAATTTATAATTTTAATAAATTATGAATGTGCCCCTTTCCTCCCTTATAAAAGTGACCTAATATCGTATTTTATTCAAAATTAATAAGACTTTTGGTGATGGAAGTCCCTTTGTTAAATCCCATACTTACATACCTTACAATGACTTTTATTTTTTTTATTCTAAAACCCACCTTGGAATGGTTTTTGTGTAAACCTACAGAGGTTGTCTGATGAAGATGTATCTTTATTAATTGAGTGTTTTTTATTTTATCTCGTCCCCCACATCCTTCATATGTTATTTAAACAAACATTTATGATAATATTACTATATAGTATACACTGAGATGTTTTTATGTTAAATACATAAGATTCATCCATCCCTTCTTGCATCAAATGGGAATCAAAACAATCTTTCATGTGTAATGGGGACTTCCACCTCATGAACCTAGGTAATTATATTTCCATCATTACTTATTATGGATATTTATTATTATGTATTTAATTTTTATATTTAAAATTCATTAAAAAATTATCATTTTTTATAACTAATATATCATATATTTTTTATCCTTTATATACATTGAAATATTATAATTTCATACATTCATACGTGTGGATTACACCTCCACAAAGAGATGTGATTTATTTTTCATTACCACATCTCATGAATTATATATTGAAGTGTATTAAAATAAAAATATGATATTTGCATTATAATTATCATATTATGAATATGAAATAATCCATAACTTTTTTCTACCATGATGATTGAAAAATATAAATGTTACTCATGCTTAATTATGACATACCGTATATTTGATTGTAAAATTATTCCTATATCATAATCCTATTTCATGGTTGGTCTTGAAAATTAAAATTTATGTATAAAAATTATAATTATTTGATTATTATTTTTCAATATATTTTGAAATAATGACCTCATTGAACATATTTAACATGTTAATGTCCTTTTGGACTTATGAGCTGAATATCGTCAAAACATCCAACATATACTTAAACCTTTATGTAAAATAAAATATGATAATAGATAATGTAAGTTGAATAATAAAATTGAAAAAGATTCCTAACAAAGTAAAAAATTAGAATAATTTTTTTATTAATTAAGATAAAATGCACCCGTGATGATTCCAGATCAAAGAAATATACATTCTTTTCAAAAAAATCATCTTTTAATGTTTCTCTTCAAACTCTTTTTCTTCCATGTACATGTTATTATAAATGATTGAGTTTAGTTTTTATTTATTATTCAATGAAATATAAAGGTATTTTTTTCCATGTTTTACATTCATTACATTTTTTTTAAACAGTAAAATTTTAAGGTTATATATAAGGGTATTTTTTTAAAAAAACTCCATTTTATAGGTTTAATGGATTTATTTTCTAAATAACTGTCTTCAATTATCTTATTCGTAAAATTAGTTTATTAATGTATTTAAATGTAAATAAAGAAATTATAAATGAAATTATATTTCTCATTTGACTTTGTTTTAATGGTAATTAAAAGGAAATTATTTTTATATTTTATAGGAAACATTTTGAATTTAATTACAAAACACAAAAATAATGTTTTATTTTATCATATACAATGTCAATGAATTTTCCCAATATGAAAAACATTATTTTATATTTGAGTAAATATAAAAGCTTACTTATTTTCTTGTAAAAAAACATGCCTTCCCTTATTCTAATTATTTAGGAAAAGGGTTTTAAGTGGATGAAATATTTTGACATCTAAAAATGTTTTTTCTATATTTTTAATGGGTCTCTCTAATCCATCATTTTCTTCGATTTAGGTAGATAATCTCCCTAAAAAAATATCTTACTATCTTTAGTGATATATAATTATTATAAATTATTTATATATGTCTCCCACATATATACCTTGATTATTCAACATTCCATTTATGGGGTAATACAATCCATATGATCATTTATAAAATACCTTCTTTAAGAAATAATTTTTTATTATTATATGAGAAATGATTATGCTACCAGTTTTATTTATATGGTATATTCTTATGTTTATTCCATATGATTTATTTATTTTTGTGCAATAAATAATCATGAAGATGTTGCGATGGAAGTGCCTCGATAGGGCTCCAATGAATATGGAAAATCATTTTTCTCTTGAGACATTATGTATGGGATTAGGGAGTAAATATAATACACTATAAGACTTAGTCCACCACGTGATGTTAAATTTGATGTTGGAGTTTACATATGACTTTTTCATGGTTTGTGTTTCTATGAAAAATCCTACATTTCCATGATATTGTGACACTATGTTATTTATGTTATTCTCCCATGTGATTATTAATGATCCTATTCTTAAAGGAATGTATATGCTACTTCCCAAGGATCAAATGTATATTTTTTTGGAAAATATTTTAATAAGTTTTTCATTATTTAATATGACCTTTATGAATTTAATTTTTCATTTAAGATAAATTATGAAATGTGTTATGAAAATATTTTCATAAAAAAGTTGACTTATTAAGTAATATAAGGTCTATTTTGTCCGTGAACATTAATTTTCGAAAAATAATCATGTATAAGTATTCATGAACTAAAAATTTTATTTATATATTTTAATATAAACCTTGATAATGTTTTTATTCTCATACATAATTCAAAAAAATAATAGGGGTTTATTGACGAGTAGGGACAATGATGAGGTCATGATGAAAATTGTGAAGACATATCGTGAATGGAAAACATGTTATATCATAAATGTTTTATTTTTTGAAAAAAATGGAAAATAAGTTTAAGTTTACACTTTTTAAATTAAAATTTATTTATATAAATGATATATCCTAATTATCCAAAACACTAAAATATAATGATCCTCAAATTTATGAAAATGGATTATTTATATAAGACGCATGAGTATGTAATATTTAATGATGGGTCCTTACAAGAATCATCCAAAATAAACTTTAAAAATCTTCCTACATTAGGGACCTAACAATGGGAGGGATAATGATTATTATTCTAGAAGTGAATAGTTTCAAAATAAAAATTAATTTCTTGTAAAATATTTCCAATGATTATCCATTTGAATAAACATATTCCACATAATAATTCAATGAAGGCTTCATCGATTTTACATAATATTTTATTTCCCCCAAAACATGCTATCAGACTTACTATGATGTGTTTAGAATTCCCAACCAACCACCATATCAAATACCCTGACATAGATAAATATCCCATGCTATTTTGAATTGCCATACCGAAGGCAACGACATGGAGGAAGCAATCTCGTTATTTCATAACCCTCAAGTTCACATCCTTTATTAGACTATACACAACACAATGACTAAGAACCACTATGGAAAAAACTATGGTAATGAAACTATACCCATTTTTAATAGGTCAACCACACCATGAAAAATAACCACTATCATGATACATGGTTACTATACTCACCATTTCTATCATATCCCCAGATCTAGACTTTTTGATTCCCAAGTACCGCCATGACCCCCTCTATGGTCATGAAGTTATTCATATTTACCACTAGGGAAAATGTATCCACCCCACACCCAAAATATAGTGATCCTATTAACCATTACATGATCCAATTTTTTCATAGGGAAAATATAATTGCACCATTACCATGGACATTCAATTTTAACTCAATAGTTCCCAAAACATACAACGACCATACCCCGTATCCAAAAAATCTAACACATGCTAGAACAAAACCAAAATTATGGGTTCCATAATTGTGTGGTGAAGATGAGGGAGACAATACCCCGTTTCCCAAAAAGTGTTCCCATACAAAACATCCCATACCCAAACCATGAAACCATATATCCTAAAAATACATAATAAATCCCCTAATCAGGGTTTCAAATTCTACCCACAATTAGGATTTAAATACCTGGAAATATGGAGATGGTTTATTAGATACATATCAACCCACTGATCCCATACAACACTATACTAAAATTTATAAAAAACATAATGATGATACTATAATAGACATAGCAATGGTATGTGACGACCTTGAAGGAGAATATCATGTCCATTCAAAGATACATATATAATGTTTTCATACTGTTTAGGTGTATTATTTGTTAACTTTAGCCTTTAGCTGGGTGTTTTTAACTATTAATTCATTAGAAATAGTTTGTGGGGGTTTTGGTAAGTTTAAAAGTGTTTTAGAGGCATTTTTTATGGTTCATGCTTTGAATACATATTTACCAAAAGAAATTTTTCATCCAGAAAACATTGCAGCCTATTGTACTAGAACATGGTGTGGAACAAGGTTAAGGTGTTTTGTTTGAAAAAATATGTGGACCCACCCAAAAAATAGTTCAATTTTTCTCTAGTAGCCAAATGATCGGTGATCAGAATTCTTGAAAAACCATTATAGAAAACAATGCGGGAACCCAAGACTGGTAGTAAGACTTACCCAGTAGGCACATATTATGTTTAAATGATTCACCAAAACATGTGTGTGTGTGTGTGTAATAATTAACCAAAATCCCCACTAACAAAAATTTATTAATTATTTTGAAAAATTATTCATCCTATTGGTATCCCTCTCGAACCTAGAGAGTTTACAACTTTTACATGGTGAATTACTTCCCTTGAAAACTTGATTTTGGTGGATCCAATGGTGTGGATGACTAATAATTAATCTATGTGTTCTAGAAGCTCTGTTCTTTGGGTTTATCCTAGATCTAACCATCTTCCCATGATAAGAATCATATATCTATCATGTCATTTCGATTTGTAATGATTTTTATACAATATAATAATTAATTATTGGATTTTTTTTAGAATAGCGTCATATCTTGAGTGTTAGGAGCCTCTCCTTTGATCAATCTCAATTCTAGCATCATTATCATTTTAGTAGAGGTATGTTGGTGTAAAATATTGTATCGGTCTGGAATTACATCCAGTGGATTATAATTGATACCTATTAGGGCACTCCATGGGCGGCTACTCCCCCTGGGCAGGACACACCACCATCCCCAGTGGCAGCCGTTTCCACATGAAGCCCTTGGGTGGAGAGCCATGCTTCGTCCAACGCTCACATGTGAGAGTTCCCAAGGCTCAGATTCATTCCTAACTTCTTTGCCTCTGATACCAACTTTAGAGACCCCAAACTTGACATACATGGACATTAAATTACTTTTTCGGAATACTTAATACATAACGAAAACCAACACTCAAGGACTGTAATAGTTTAGTGTCTTTGGAAACTCGGAACATAATCTTTTAATATTGGTGAAAGATCTTCAAAATCTCCCATAAAGATATTCCTTTTTTTTCGTACCTAAAACCTTTATTTATATCCTGGTAAAATAATACATAAAAAGGGTGAGCTCAAATGCTTAGTAAGGGTAAAAATTGAGAACATAAAACAATCTATAATCATTTGAATACAAAAACATGAACATAAAATCTAAACATCAAAATCTTGAGCAAAGACATAAATCTTGTAAGTACGTAAGGCATGTATCATAATGGAACATCAATCATGATAAAATAGCATGGGAAGAAAACATGTAATTGTGGAAAACCATTAATCACATGATATGACTTCCATAGTATTCAAGGCATTGCTTCCAAGACTATCTTAGTGGACAAAGTCCCTTTCTAAATCGAGTTTACTCCTCGTTCCAGTCCTCTATCACTGAACCAGATTAACTTACCATTCTAGCCATTTCTATATCATGAGATATAAATCATTACCTAATGCATTGGGGGGAAATATAGGTCCCACCCATCTCATAATGTAATCATTCATTCGTGTGCCACAAAATAAACATACATCATTCATAATAACCGAAAGAATAAAGTGGGTTTCCTAAAAATCATCCCACTATAACGTAATACATATAAAATAAATGGATATCATTTCGTCATAAGAAAAATAAAAACATGTAAATAATAGAGACATTATACTTGAAACATAAACATACTAAATAATTTCATCTTATATGGAAAATAGTTTTGATAAAGCACTTGAAATTAATTCTTGAGGAAAATATCCTTTCTTCTTCAAAATCATTTTATTTTCTCAAAATGACATGAAATTTTAAAAGAAAAGGATTTTTTTTGAAAATAATCATGAAATTTTGTAGAGGAAAACTCATTGAAATAAGTCATTATGAAACCGTAAAAATCCATTCACGCCTTATAAGTTAAAAAAACATTCTCCTTGTACTTTTGCCGGAAAAGTCAAAAAATACCTCATATGGTAAAAAAAATAATGATTCCTTACATACCCTGTAGTAAAAGTCAAAAATGGGTAAAAAGGACTTTAAACATACATGAAACCATTTTTAGAAAACATGGGCATGGATGATAAATATAACCCCAGTAAATACTTACAAATAAACAACCTCGGATAAAAACTAGATTGGAAATGTTATCCCTTACCTTATGTCTGATATGATTCCTATGTATCTGAACCTCCTGTATAATGATTTAAATAATGTTATTTAATTATTATAGAATCATATTTATTTTTATGATATCATATACGGTTCACTTATGAGTTTATATTACCCGTTCTTTTGTAAATGCCATGTTAAAGAAGCGTTTTTGTTAAAATCGTTTCATTTATCGTCCGTGTTTTGACTTTTAATTATTGATATGATTTCTTAGATCATGATTAATTACTTATAGAATTTAAAAAATTATTTATATATAATATATTTTCAGAATATACATATATATAATAGATCGATTAATGGAAATAAATACACTATTAATGGAGATGGTAGACCGTACGTACACATGAACGCTATTTTTGTTTCCTCATTAAATTTAATGAAAGTAAGTAAATAACATATACATTAGTACAATATCATTAATATGTCATATATTTTATGATTATTTAATATATATACTTTATAATCATTCTTGAATGGTTAACATTGAGAATGAATCTCATCGCGTCGTGGAGACAGTAATCCGTACGTATGCACGAGCGATGATATCGTTCCCATAATTATTGAATGGAATTAGATTGGATGATATAATATCTCATAATTAGTATCATGTTATAATTACCACATATATAGTTATTCATTACACCATTATACCCATCCAAGTAAGGTGGTGGTGGAAAAACAGATTACACCACGGCGTGGAGACGGTATTCCGTACATACGCACGCGCGGTGATTTCATTTTCAGTAGGATGGATAGAAGGTTAAATGGGGTTGTTTCAAATTTATAATAACATATCAGTATATTATTGATACTTATGTTATTACTTTACAATGAAACAACTAAAGATGAAGAAGTTGAAGAAGAAGGAAACTTGAAAGAATTGGTAGAAGAGATTACCTCTTCTTCGACGCATCTCTTTTATGCTTCCTCTTATGGCACTAGAGTTGGTCATTCGAGAAGACCAGAACCTCAAGAATGTTTCTAGGGAAGTGTATAAGTGAAATGGGAAGGTTTTGGCCGAGCTTGAAGGGTCATCGTGTCGTGAAGAGGAGAGGGATGATGTCCCCTTTTATAAGTAGGAGATGGGGTCTTTTGGAAACCTCTAAAATATTAATTTATAATAAACCTAAAAAAAACTTAAAAACCTCCAAAAATGACTCATATTCAAAGAATAGATGATATAGGGTTGTAATATCATCAACCAATAAAATTTTGACATGTTGGAAATTTATTTTAAACCTTATCAACTTGATTTATCCTTATTTAATTTATTTAATCTTATTTGTGGTAATAAGATTCTAAATTTTAAATTGTTATAAATAATTACTTATTTTTACTGAATTGTCCATAATTGGGTACTTTATGACATTTTAGACCATATAAATTTCAATTTATAATTTTTAAATTTTTATATGATTTTTAATCAATTTAATCATATGTTATTTTTATAAAATAAAAATAGTGTTCATTTTGACACTATTCATTTATTTGAATTTAAATAAAATCAACACAGAGGATATATTCAGACCAAAATGTTTAATAGATTTCATAAATGTCATATTTATCTAGAAAATTTTTGGAGAACATTAATTATGTCATATAATATTTATTTTAATATTTTTAAAACCATTTATTTGATATTTCAATCAATAAAATAATTTCAACATCACTATTGTGTCACTTTTAATGATAATTATTTAATCCCTAAAAAATCTAAATAAATCCACATGATGTAGGTAATGTTATTATCTTTCTTTATAATATTCATTTTCGATGTTTCATGAAATTTATCACTAAATTAAAATTATTATACTTATAAGATTTAAGAGAGTGACATGTTGTCACTTTCATTAGTTTTGATAATAATTAAATTATTTTCATGGTCAAAAGTCCATAAAATTAATCTAATCTGACCCCTAGGAGACATGGGTCGTCTTTTAGTCATAAAATATAATTTTTTCATGTGTTAGGGTAATTTTATAATCTTAGGTGTACCCTTAATTACCCGATTTATCTTTAACTGAACTAAACAAAATATTTCAGTAGTTACTATACATAATATCAAAAAAAGTAACCTATTAACATAATTTTCACCCACTGAATAAAAATATGGAATCCATTTTTCAATATTAAAAACACATAAGTTGCAGTAATAAAATTAATATTTATACCGTTGTTAAGAAAACGAGTTTTAAAAGTTAAAATATTTCCAAAGATTGAAATGTTTTTACCTACGAATTCAATGTAAAATTTATGGTAATGAAATAAATAATTTTAAATGATAAAACTATATTCTATTTATACTTAAATCCATTAAATATTATAATTTAACCATATATATTATTGTGGTGAAAAAAGTTGTTTTGATTAAAATATAGCGTGTTTTTACTATTCATTAAAATATGAAAGTTATCAGAATAATATGAACAATTTATCCAAAGTAATTTTTTATATCCTGACTCCAAATAATAATTTTTTTGGGTCTAATTTAACTTATAAACATGTCAAAACTAGATTTAATGTGGGTGCGCCATCAAAACGCGGCAAAACTGCATTTTTAAAGAAATACTTATTTTACTCGAAAAATTTATTTTGTTCTCATAACATGTTCTAGGAAATGTGTATGATGAATAATAATGTTATAAAATTTAAAATTTAGTTAATACTATTCATAATGGCTAGTCCATACTAATATTATAACAATATATCGTTGTTTAGTGAAACCTGGTATTGCTTACTACACACGCTATCGAAGAAGGTTGTGATTGCGTGTATTGCAAGACAAGTCAGGGATGCGTGTAATGAAATATCGTTTTAGTGTAGTATAAAATTCAGGAAATAAATTAAATTAAAAAGAATAATTCGCATAAAATATCGGGCTGCTACATTCTGCCCCACTTAAAAGGAATTTCTCCCTCGAAATTCATCGGGGTTATAAATGGTTTACTATTTGAAAGTTTCTTTCATAGAAACCCACATCGTAAAAAGGAATACGAAAACATAATTTTAAAAAGTGAAGTATGAAATATATCGGTTACCCAAATGAACTCATCACTGGGCTTCCACATAGAAGAACATATGTGAAAATATGGATATGGAAGAGAACCCTAACCATCAAGTTCTGATGGAGAGTGGTAGAGAACATGGCTATGAAAAGACCAACAATCACAAAGCCATAAATTTGTGATGATTTAAGGTACCATCTGATTCATCAGATATAAGAGCACTAGGACATCATTTTTGGTTTTCAATATCATTTCCCTAAAGTTGAAAATTTTAAATTAGAAGAAATTCTTACTTGATTTTGGTACAATGTCACTATTGTTTGTTCCTTGAACAATCTCCACTTCATCTCTTAAAGAAATGAAGTTGAATTTGTCTTCCATGATGTGTTAGCAGATCATGCGATAGAATGATAGGTCATTCCATATGTCTCAAACAAAAGGTTAACAAAATTTATATACATAAGTAAATATATTGTGAGATTAGTCATAAATGGTTCCTAAAATGGACTTATACTTCACCTATCAAACCGCTTAATAAAATAAAACTAGTTTCTAATAACCAGGGACTTCCTGTTGGCCAGTGGTAGGCGATAAAGGTCAGTCGTAATTCAGTTGTGTGTTCGATTCCCGCAACCTTGTCTGACGTGATGGGTTGTCGCCCGTCCTGCAGGTTGTCCCTTTTTCTAAAACAATACTATTATAACATTCCAGAAATAATATCAAAAAAGGTTGTATCCTTAAACAATACTATCTAATGTCCAACTTAATCCATTCCAACCTTTAGGCATATCAAAAATAATTCTGTCCGATCTCATAGTATAAATAAAATTACTACTAGAAAGGTCATTTAACAAGAATTGAATACAATCATTTATCTCCCATATATCCTAAGATATATCTTGTTGGTCACATACCAAATATGTGAATTCCTTAATCATGTATCCTCTTGAAACATTAATTACCAAATATTTGTTGTGAAAACATGAATGCTGTCAAAAGTAAACACTTTCCACATACCAAAACCCCGAAATTTCTATATACTCAAACCATGATATAACTTTGTCCTTATATCAGTCATGAGCTCATTAATACCATCAGAAATCTCATTATCTCTTTATCTATTCATTATGCGCATATCATCTACTTTCCAAAAATATCTGAATAACCCTTCATAGTTACTAGTACCCTTCATTCAAATACTTTTTTAACAACAATAGTGTAACAATCCTTATATGTTTCTTTATTCCATAATACCATTAAATTACCCAGACAACATAACTCTTTATAAACATACAAGCATTCCACTACCTTCTTAAACCGTTGACCGAGCTTGAACAATTATTTCATCTCACATATCATTTGTAGTCTCTTCATCATCATTAACATAAATACTACCCATACGACCATGCTGATCCTCTTTATGAGACTTTACCTTAGGTAATTTGTTTGCATAATGCCCGTACATTACACATTTAAAACATCTAACCATTTTTGATGTCTTAGAAATACCATTATTCTTGTCCATGGTGTTAAATGATATTTTTTCCTTTGCAATTACTAGATTTGTGCCCATCTATTCCACACCCAAAGAAAATTCTAGTTCCTTTGAAACATATCCCTGATGCCTATTCCCACATGATTTACATGGGGGAAACTGAACTTTCTTTCCACTATGATCATCATGAAACTCCTTCTTTCTCTTATTATCTAAGTCAGGAAACTTACCAAAGTTGAGGTTATTGATCATATAATGAGATTGATGATTAGGCATAATAATTATGTCTGCACATCCAAATCCCACTTAATTTGGTTTCTCACAAAGAATATCATTCCACTATCCATCATATCCTCCATTATCGTGAGTCTTCCTGTTTCCAGCCATTTTATAAACCCCAAAAAGAATAGTGTGAGAGGAAAAAATCATACTAGGAAAACAACAAAATAAAGGGGGAATACATTCAATATATAACATCCTAGGTTTAATTTTAATATCGTTGCCATAATTTTGGGACTATAATCTATACTTATAATTAACCTTAGAGATGTCCCTAGACATACCTTAGAAATATCTCTAGGGACCTCACTAAAGTTTTTGCATCCTAGTTTCCAAAGGTTAACACAACCTTTCCTCTGATACCAACTGTAATAGTCTAGAATTACATCCAGTAGACTGTAATTGATACCAGTCAGGGCACTCCATGTGTGGATACACCCACTGGGTGGGACAAACCACCATCCCCAGTGGCATCCATTTCCTCATGAAGCCCTTGGGCGGAGATCCATGCTTCATCCAATGCTCACATCTGAGACTTCCCAAGGATCGGAATCATTGCTACCTCCTTTGCCTCTGATACCAACTGTAGAGACCCCAAACTTGACGTACATGGACATTACATTACTTTTTCAGAATACATAATACATAACAAAAACCAACACTCAATGACCGTAATAGTTTAGTGTTTTTTGAAACACGGAACATAATCTTCTAATATTGGTGAAAGATCTTCAACATAACCCATAAAGATCTTCCCTTTGTTTCTTACCTAAAAACTTTTTTTATATCTTGGGAAAAGAAAATATAAAAAGGGTGAGATCAAATGCTCAGTAAGGGTAAACATAGAGAACATAAAACAATCCATAAACATTTGAATGCAAAAACTTGAACATAAAATCTAAACATCAAAATCTTGAGCAAAGTCATAAATCTTGGAAGTACGTAAGGCATATATCATAATGGAACATCAATCATGATAAAATTGCATGGTAAGAAAACATGTAATTGTGGAAAACCATTAAGAACATGATATGATTTCCATAGTAGCCAAAGAATTACTACCAAGACCATCTTAGTGGACAAAGCCCCTTTCTGACTCGAGTTCACTCCTCATTCCTGTCCTGTATCACTGAACCGGATTAACATACCATTCCATCCATGTCTATCTCATGAGATATAAATCTTTACCCAATTCATTGGATGGAGATATAGGTCCCACCCATCTTATAATTAAATCATTCTTTCGTGTGCCACAAAATAAACATACATCATTCATAATAACCCAACGAATAAAGTGGGTTTCATAAACATCATCCCATCATAACATAATCCATATAAAAGAAATGGATATCATTTCTTCATAAGAAAAATAAAACCATGTAAATAATAGAGAAATTATACTTAAAACATAAATATACTAAATAATGTCATCTAAGATGGAAAATAGTTTTGATAAAGCACCTGAACTGAATTTTTGAGGAAAATATCCTTTCTTCTTCAAAATCATTTTCTTTTCTCAAAATGCAATGAAATTTTAAATGAAAAGTATTTTTTTGTAAATAATCATGAAATTTTGTAGAGGAAAGTTCATTGAAATAAGTCATTATGAAACCGTAAAAATCCATTCATTCCGTATAAGTTAAAAAAAACATTCTCCTCGTACTTTTGCAGGAAAATTCAAAAAGTGCCTCATATGGTAAAAAATAGAAAGATTCCTTACATACCATGTAGTAAAATTGAAAAATGGGTAAAAAGTACTTTAAAAATACATGAAACTATTTTTAGAAAACAAGGACATGGATGATAAATATAACACCAGTAAATACTTACAAATAAACAATATCGGATAAAAACGGGATAGGAAAAGTTATCCCTTACCTTATATCCGATATGATTCATATGTATAAGATCCTCCTGTATAATTATTTAAATAATTTCATTGAATTATTACAGAATCATAATCATTATTATGATATCATATATGGTTCACTTATGACTTTATATTACCCGTTCTTTTGTAAATTTCATGTTAAAGCAGCATTTTGGGTAAAATCTTTTCATTTATCATCCGTGTTTTGAATTGTAATTATTTATATGATTACTTAGATCATGATTACTTACTTATATAATGTAAAACATGATTTATATATAATATATTTTCTGAATATACATATATATAATAGATTGATAAATGAAAAGAAATACACTGTTCTTGGAGACGGTAGGCCGTACGTATGCATGAAATTTGTTTTTGTTTCCTTATTAAATTGAATGAAAGTAAGTAAATAACATATAAATAAGTCCATTACCATTAATATTTCACATATTTTATGATTATTTAATATATATTCTTTATAATAATTCTTGAATGGTTAACTTGGAGAATGAATCTCATCGCGTCATGGAGATGGTAATCCGTACGTACGCACTAGCGATGATATTGTTCCCATAATTATTGAATGGAATTAGATTGGATGATATAATATATCAGAATTAGTATGATGTTATAATAACCATATATATAGTTATTATTTAAACCATTATACCTATCCAAGTAAGGTGGTGGTGAAAAAAAGATTACACCACGACGTGGAGATGGTATTCTGTACGTACGCACACGCGGTGACTTCATTTTCTGTTGGATGGATAGAAGGTGGAATGGGGTTGTTTCATATTTATAATAACATATCAGTATATTATTGATACTGATGTTACTACTTTAAAATGAAACAACTAAAGAAGAAGAAGTTGAAGAAGAAGGAAACTTGAAAGAATTGGTAGAAGAGATTACCTCTTCTTCGACGCACCCCTTTTAAGCTTCCTCTTAAGGCACTAGAGTTGGTATTTTGAGAAGACCTGAACCTAAAGTATGTTTCTAGGGAAGTGTAGAAGAGTATTGGGCAGGGGTTGGCCGAGCTTTGAGGCTCAATGTGCTTTGAAGAGGAGAGGTAGGAGGTGCCCTTTTATAAGGGAGGAGAGGGGTACTTTTTGAAACCTCTAAAATATTAAACTATAATATACCTAAAAACCACTTAAAAACCTCAAAAAATGACTCATATTCAATTATTAGGTGCGATAGGGTTGTAATATCATCAACCAATAAAATTTATATATGTTGGAAATTTATTTTAAACCTTATCAACTTGATTTATCCATATTTAATTTATTTAATCTTATTTGTGGTAATAAGATTCTAAATTTTAAATTGTTTTAAATAATAACTTATTTGTTGTGAATTTTCCATAATTGGGTACTTTATAAAATTTATTCCATATAAATTTCAATTTATAATATTTAAAATTTTATGTTATTTTTAATCAATTTAATAATATGTTATTTTTATAAAATAACAAGTGTTCATTTTTACACTATTCATTTATTTGAATTTAAATAAAATCCACACAGAGGATATATTCAAAAAAAATGTTTAATAGATTACTGAAATGTCATATTCACCTATAAAATTTGTGGAGAACATTAATTAGATCATATATTATTTATTTTAAAATTTTTAAAACCATTTATTTTATATTTCAATCAATAAAATAATTTCAACATCACTATTGTGTCACCTTTAATGATAATTATTTAATCACTAAAAATTATAAATAAATCCAAATGATGTAGATAATGTTATTAGATTTCTGGAGAATATTCATGTTTGATGTTTCATTATGTTTATCACTAAATTAAAATTATTATACTTATAAGATTTAAGAGAGTGACATGTAGTCACTTTCTTTGGTTTTAATAATAACTAAATTATTTTCATAGTAAAAAGTCCATAAAATGAATCTAATATGACCCTTAGGTGATATGGGTCGACTTTTAGTCATCCAATTTAATTTTTTCATGTGTTGTGGTAATTTTATAATCTTAGGTTTACCCTTAATTTCCCGATTTATCTTTAATTGAAGTAAATAAAAATAACCATAGTTACTATTCATAATATCAAAAAAATAAAAGTAACCTATTAACATAATTTGGAACCACTGAATACAAATATGGAATAATTTTTTTTAAAATTAAAATCACAGAAGTTGTAGTAATTAAATTAAAATTTATCCTGTTGTTAAGAAAATGGGTTTTAAAAGTTAAAATATTGCCAAAGATTGAAATGTTTTTACCTATGAATTCAATGTAAAATTATTTGTAATTAAATAAATTATTTTAAATGGTATAAATATATTCTATTTATACTTTAAACCCATTCAATATTATAATTTAACCATATAAATTATTTCGATGAAAAAATTTGTTTTTAATTAAAATATAGCGTGTTTTGACTATTAATTAAAATATGAAAGTTATCAGAATAATATGAAACTTTTATCCACAGTAAATTTTTAAATCCTGATTCCAAATAAGAATTTTATTTTGGCAAATTGAACTTATAAACATGTCAAAAGCTAGATTTAAAGTTGGTGCACCATCAAATGGCGGCAAAACTGCATTTTTTGAAAAATAATTATTTTACCCGAAAAATTTATTTTGTTCACATACCATGTTCTAGAAAATATGTAAGATGAATAATAATATTATAAAATTCAAAATGTATTGAATACTATTAATAATGGCTGGTCTATAATAATATTATAACAATATATCATTGTTTAGTGAAACCGGGTATTGCGTACTACACACGCTATCGAGGAAGGCTGCGACTGCGTGTAATGCAAGCCAAGTCAGGGATGCGTGCAGTGAAAGCTTCTTTCGGTGTAGAGTACAACACAAGAAATCAATGAAATTAAAAAGAATAAATATCATAAAATCTCGGGTTGTTACAAATATAGTAAGATTTATTGGAATCCTCTAGTGACATATTATAGACCCAAGATATATTGGAGATGGGATTGGTTATAGAGATTATTGTTTTCTGGGATCAATTCAGTTGGAATGAAATAGTTTATTAAGTATTATTACTAGATGGGTTTTAGAGATTTCATTAACAAGATTAGGTTTGGAAATTCCTTAATATTTTAGTCCCTTTTAAACTATTTATGTATTTATTTGATAACTATGTTGTATTAGATTCTTTTACCATGTAGAATAGTTATCATATATGTGTGTTTAGCACAAAATACCCTCATATAATGTTTGATTCCATGAGTATTCTTATGTTTCTTGTTACCATGTTTGATTTTTACCACATGTATTTGTTTCATTCTGATTCTCATGATGAAATTCTATATTCTACAATTATAAGCTCTACCATGTTTTGATTAATTACCAGGATTTGGGGGAATTACTATTAGTACTTGAATACAATAGACTATTTATATCTAGTTATCCCTTATAGGTGGACTATTCATGACATGTGATGGTGATGATGATTGACCTGAGAAAAGGGTAGGAGCATTATGGCATTGGTGTTTACCTTTGATAGTTGGAGTAGAGGAACAATGGCATTGTGTAATAACTGATGACAATGGTAGTATAAGAATTATAGCCCTTTTTACTAACCTGAGACATAATGTCCAGATATTATGACCTTATGTCCAAACACTATGTATTTTTAGGATATGATGGAATTATAGTTATACCAATGATAGATATGGGGAATTATGACATTGGGGACCAACCAGTGACTCATTGATCATGTGGGTTCTTAGAAACCTGATAGATTGAATTGTGGTCAACCCATGATTACAAATTATGTTATGAAATCTCTTTTTTCATAGAGATGAAGCAAGTATGACCAAGGCTCATGGTGTCTTGTTTAGAAAAAAATTATCAACATAATATTGTTAATTCTTTTTTGAACATTTTTCATTATCTTATAATACACATATTATACTAGTGAACACATGTTAAGGTTATAATGGTGGTCTCATATTTGGTTTTATTACTCATACCATAGATATGAATCTTTATGCATGTATAAAAATAAATATTAAAGATCCAAGTAATAGAATGGGTCTTGAGAAATTTAACTGTACTATGGGGCTTAGAGTTAGAAAATGTTACATGATATACTCTAGAATACTCCATGGTAATTATTTATTTATCTACTTATAGTTTATACACTTCAATTTAGAATTACACATTGGGAGCATGGATTATTTTTATTTATGAAATGGGAAATAGTTTTATTACATTTTGTTTATTTTAAAATACACTTCATACTCTAGGTTATATTATATTGTTAGATATGATCACTAAGGATATATTATATCAACGTCACCATTGGAACATCACCTCACGTTTCTATACTCTTACATATGTGTAGGCATACATGAGGTGATGTGTCACTCTATACAAACCCAATGATTTATTATGGGGTATTATAAAATGGTATCATAGTTGAGTTTCCTTTCTTTTTTTGGTTAATATTTTAAAAGGTAGAAAAGAGATATATTATATAGAACTTTGGTAAGGGAGTTACCATGTGACCCATTAGCTCATTTTTAATGGACCTATGAGTTACCATTGATAGGATTATTGTTACAATTTTATGGTATTTGTAGGTGTCCATGGATGATGGGTAGGAATGTAGGATTACATACTATATATATACATGTAGTGTATTTATTGGTATTTTATTAATTTTAGTCCTTTATTTTTTCTTTCTATTTGGTATATAATTATATTTTATTTTGTGTGATTTATCTTTTTTTTCTATACTATTATGATATATCTATTATAATTAATCAGTTGAACATGATCATGGTGTTATGTTATAAATATATATATTATTTTGAATAATGTGTAGGTACAAAGGAATAGGCTTGAGCCTTGTGTACAACTATTTGTGTTATAAATTTTTTTCGATATATCTATTGATAGGTTTTCCAATAGAATTACTTTATGTTTAAATTAAATTTTGAGGTTGTTTCAATAAACATATTTCTTTTGGGAACTCTAAATTTTCGTCTAGTAGTTAAAAATGTATCCATAGTGGAATCTAGATTCTACCTATAGGGTGCATGTTCTAGTTCCACCATGGGTTGTGCAGAAGGATGCACCTACATATACCCTGACACCTACTCTAGTGATTCAAGCTTTGGAACCACTCCTGTCTAGATTCTTTTGGACAATACCTGCAAATGGAGGAGGTGGAGAAGAGATTAGGGTTGACTATTCTTGTGAGGTCTATCTCCCCTATCCATATACCCTTGAAGATATTGGGGGCCACATAGAATTTTGAGGACTTGATATACATCATTGAGTGTATATTTTACTAGGTTGAGACAAAAAAGGACATACAGTTCAAGATGAAATTGTTATGAATTAATGATTTGCTAATAGATGGTGGGGTGTCATTGGACAAGAAGATATACATGAAGTTATTTCATGGCTGGATTTTAAGAACCTATTATTGGGGGAATTTTTCTTGACACAGTGATTCTTGATCATGCTTAGGAAGTCATGCAGCTCCAGTATGGATCCAAGACTGTTTTATCATACTCCAATCATTTGACTAAACTTCTTTATTATTATCACTATTTGGATCGAAGTGAAGTAGGAATGAAAAGGAAGTTTGAAATATATAATTGTCTTTATATCATAAAAAAGTCATTAAATTTGACCTAAAATTGTACTGATAATTATATACAATGACTTGATTATTGAGGAGGACCTGTATGAGGATCAAATAATGTGCCTTCTTCCAACATTCAGTACCTTGGAAGGTGGCCATCCAACTACCACGAAGAGGGCCAAATCTGGTAGTAGGAATAGAAAGACCAAGGGTTTATTGTGGTATAGTGTTATTAAGGATTATAATAGTATTTATTCTTCAACCCCCTTGACTGTTTTTCTATATCGTTATATATATATTATGTTGAGACACCACCAGAAGTCTTACCAAACACCTCAGACAAAGTGTTGACAATATAGAAAGCTGGGGAATCTCCATTAGTACATTTCAAGAGCTTCATGGTCATATTTACATAGGGGTGCATGAAAAATATGATCTATGACCTAGGGATCCATATAGTGTCCTTGTTAGTAGTTCTATTCCCCTCAGATGATATTGAATTAGGCAATTCTTGTACCTCAGGGTAAACACCGTGTAAATGGGATATGCTGAGTGTATGCGGTGGACTGGGTTTCAACTAACTATGGAGAGGGATAATTGACCATTTAAGTCCTATTCTTGATAAATTTTTCTATTTTTACTACAATTTTCATTACTGGTGTTACAAATTATTTTTTTTATACTCAAATTGTTTCTCGTGTCATCTTATTGATTAAATTTTATTCGGAGTTTCTTTTTCTTGAGAGACCTTTGTGAAAGATATTTAATTATCTCCTGAGATGTAAAAATCTCCCATAGTTGTTTTTTTCTAAACAAAATCAAGGGAAATAATGAACCTAAATATGAATAGAAATGGTGTGATCCTTTGAATGAACTCACTGACCATTTTTCATTCTAACATCGATAGTTAGTAGAGAAAAATATTCGTTGTTTCACATATGGGAGAGATTTTTTTCCTGACTGGTGAGTTATATGATGTATAATTTATAGTGAGAATACAATTGAGACATATTGGATCCATCTTATCCTATGTATTGGTGTTACTATATCTTGAGTCCTTTTATTTTAATCCTATTAATGATCTCTATTAGGATATTTTACCAGAAAAATTTTATGGTATCCCTTAAGACATAGTAGTTGAGATTTATATCAAACTCATTCCACGAGTGAACCCTATATTAATTATACAATATCATATAGTTCCAATTTAGTTGAGATAACTCAATGTATAACTTACAAATTTCGAGGGAAAATGTTTTTTCATACTGAGCACATCAACCTATGGTGCTCTATTGTTGTTCATAAAGTAGTTGCAAGATTTATTTCGATTGTGTGTGGACTATAAGAAGATAAACTAGGTGTATATAAATAATCAATACCCATTTATGAGGATTTATTACATGTTTTACTTGTTCTAGGAAACTCATTGTCTCTCTTTTATTGAATTACAAACATGAAAGCACCATCATTGGGTCAGAGAGGTGGATATCAATATGAATAATTTAGGCGTAGATATGGAATGTATTGGAATATTTTATTGTTTTTTAGTAAAAAATATTTGCGATAATTTTTCCTGGATCTCTTGAAAAATGTATTCTACGCATATTTCAAATCATTCTACATGATCCATTCTGAAAATATGTGTATATATTTGTCAACTTCAATGTTTAATGATAGACAGCTAAAGACTGTGTGGATTAAAATTTATTTGTAGTTTTTTACGAAAATATTTTAAAGTGTTTTTTAGGATGTAATTTTTTCATTTTCTTTAAAATGTGATCTCATAGATAGGAATTGTCATGGACTTAGATAAGGGGTAAGTAGTGGTTACCTGGAATCCAGCTTAGAATGGTTTTGATATAAAGTGTTTTCTTGACTTAATGGAGAAATTTTGATGAATAATCGATGATTCCTCATGTTTCATAGCCCATAAGAAATATTTGACCATGTAATATGAAAAGTACGATTGGTTGGGCCAGTTCGAGTAATATTTTATTGAGATTAAGGGGAGGTTTGTGACTTCTCTGATTCTGACTTTTTCAGAACATAGCATGCGTTATATGGAATATTACAATGCCATAGGGTTTGGTTTTCTAGAAGTGCTAATATTGGAAGACTTTTTTTAGTAACTTCAGGGTCATTTTAGTTCTGATACCAAAATAATAATTATAATACCCATGAAATCGAATCATTATATACAATACATGATTTAAAGTGTTGGAATGATTATCTCTTTGGAGATAGGTTTTTTTCTACAAGGACTGCTAGAGTCTCCATTATATATTCTCATAATCAAATATACATTTTATAAAGAGTTCCTAGGTAGAATATATAAAGACTTTAGACTTAAAAATGTATTATTCTCTAGGTAAGTGTAATATTGTTGTAAATTCTCTTTATATAAAGATGTAGTATTCCTAGGATCTCAGAGAGTGTCCCTCAGTTTATGTGTGGCTTATGATATGTTTATTGACCGATTAGAGGTTGGATGCGACTGAGGAGTCAGGTTCTATGACATGTGAACCATTTCTAATCATTTCTTCTATGGTGGGCCAGGTAAAGGCTATCCATGAGTAAGATCGTGAGTTTGGGGTGATGCATGAATGGTTGGTTGAGTCTAATCCAGTACTAGGGTTGTCCTCATATAGCAAGGAAGATATATTTTATGTCCATAGGAGTGTTGTAGTTCTTCCTTCGATCTAGGAAATTTTTATGAGAGAATCCAATTGATGAAAATTGAGAATTCATAAAAGGATAAATAATATATACTATTATATCAAGTGGAACATTTGTCACTAGTTATGGAGAGGGATGTCATTGGTCTTGTTTAATGATGTCTTACATGCCAAATAGTAAATGCCATGTGTCAATATTATGGTGGTTTACATCATCAACATCCTATTCCCAATATTAAATGGGATGTTGTAATGATGAAATCTGTGATAGGGTTACCCCACAACCTTAGGAGTGATGATGTGTTTTTTATGATAGTTGATCAAGGAAAAAAATTTCCTAATTTTTTTCCGATCTATGAGAATAATTATGTAGATGAACTAGAAAATATATATGTACAATAAATATTATTATTTAAATGAATTTCATTGAGAATTTTTTCCAATAGAGACTTTTATTTCATTTTGTGGTATAAGAAAGGCTTGAATAAGTCTTTAGGGACTTAGTTGAAGTTGATTATGAAATATCATCCAATGAATGATGGATAGTCGAGGATGACGATTTAGATCCTTAAGGATATTCTATGTAACACCCCAGGTAAATAAAGAATATGACATTTTCATATTAATCCATATTTGTGAATAAAATGTTAATATTAATTTAAATGGAACACTATGCTCGATGGCGTACCCAATATGCAACAACAAGTTTCTTAGAAATCTTACGTTGCACTCTAATAATAAAATAATATTATTTTAAATGGTAGTTAATGCCTAGTCGTTGTAATGGAGGGAATGAATAGAAATAACTACAAAATTATTATATATGTTTTTCAAATATTTTTACTTTTATCCAATAAATGTTAGAGACTTAAAATGCTAATGAATCCAATTTTGAGCGTAAATATTCTAATATTCTTTAAAAGGTCGATTAACTACCTTTTGATGGTGAAACATTTTTAAATACACTCTTTGAAAATTTTATTTGTTATATTGGACCAAATAAAATCCTTCTTTAGAATCGGGACATCAAAATTTACTTTGTGTAAATTTTTGTTATTTTTCCGATAAAGATCATTTTTAGTGAAAATGTTGTATTTTAATTCAAAACCTCTTTTTAATATGATTTATTTATATGGATAGATTATCTTTTTAATTAGGATTAAAGTTTATTTAGAATATATTTTTACCATTTAATCCAATGGTGGTCATTGGAATTAATTTCACTTTGAAATTGGACTTAAACTAGTGTCAATCTTTTAATAGATTTTGTTTCTTAAAAACACGCTATTTTATTTGACAGCGGGAATTAATTATTAAATTAATTAATGAAAATTATATGTTTTGAATTTTGTAAAATAGGCATCATTTTTAAATTTGGAATATCAAATATATCTTAGGTTAATTTTTTGGTATTTTTCTGATAAACTTGAATTTTTGATGAATAGTGAAACCACTTAGTGGTAGTTAAAAAACCGATTTTTCGTTTAAATGAAAATTTACCAATTTTGTGATTTGATTTTCAAAAATACGACATACATGGTTGTCATTAGGAAGTAAAATGTGGTTTAATGGGACTAAAATAATTTTTTTTGGTGAATAGTAACTTTTAAGTTTTATTAATCACGATTAAAGGTAATTAGTGTAATTTAAGGTAAAGATAATGTTATAATAATATGAAATGACCTTAACATATATCCTTCCATTATTAGATGAGTCATCGACGACCAAGACAATCCATGGTTCAACTTGGGGACCCCATGGAGCCACTTGAGAAAGAAAATGACATTAATAACTTTTTATTTAAAGTTAAAATAAAAATTTAAGAAACATGTATTGTTTTACTAAAAAAAAATTTACATGGGGTTATACAAGTCATATTTTCAACTATAAAGATTAATTAGAAATATAAAAATATTTCATACATCATGATATTTTTTTTATAAATTTTAGACATTAAATAAATTAAATTATTTATGACACCATGATGATACATCGATTGCCTCATTATTTAACGATTTAAATAAAATGAAAATATAATGTAAAATATAAGACATAAACTTGTCCAAAACCTATTTTATGGGTGGATTTTTAATCATTTTCACCTTGTCCTAGACATATATCCTTTTGGGAACATTAAAATCCGAAAATCATTTTATAATAAAGTAACATTTTATAACAATCCAAGAGTGTCCCTCCTCCCTCATATAAACGGCCCCCACCTCTCAAGCCATTGTCTCGGCCATTATATGATCATTTTATCTCTACACATACCTCTCCTCATCCTAGAAGCCTTACCTTAGGCAGAAATCTCTTCAAGAAACGTTTTTGGTTCAAACCAAATGGAGTTACCCGATTTAAAGGTAATGTTCTCTCTTATGTTCTTTTGTTTTATTTTTCTTCTCCAACCCCCTAAACTCTTTTTATTACTTTATTTTGTAATTACAATAGTATATTCAATATACTAGGATGTTTTTATGAGAAGTATTCAATATAAACTTATACAAACCTCCGTCTAATGGTTAAAGAACATACTGTTTCCGTGGATGGCGAATTACTGCCTCACGAAACGATGATTGTTCTATCATCTCCAACCACCTCTCATGGTGGCCATTATGATGAAACTATATTTATTTATCATATATACTATATTTATTTCCTTTCTATGCTTCTGTATTTTATATTTAATACATACCTTTATGCTTTGCATGTTGTGCAAATGCGATAATTTCATTTGAGGAAGTGTGGACTACCACCCCCTCAAGTGATGTGACTCGTTCATGAAACACATGGAATGTATAAAGAATTAAATTGATGAAATTATGTGACCTATATATTATAATGGAATTATAATATATATATATATCTCATCTAGTTTTAATTGCATTATTGTGAAAAAGAAATGAAAGTAGCGTTCATGCGTACGTACGGCCTACTGTCTCCATGAACGTTGCATTTCATTTTTTTATCTACAAATGTTATGGAATAGTATAAAATGAATATATACTAGATATATATGATATTTAAATCATTAATACTGTTATGAAGATTATTTACTTATAACTACATGGAAAATTCTTTTCCAACAAGTTCGATTTTTACTCATGTACCGAACATCAGAAAAAACGTCTCATATGAACTCACATTATTAACAAATTATTATAAAATTATAATATGTGATATGAACTGAATAATAATATTTAAAGGAGTTCCTTAATCAATTATAAATTTTCCAAAGTTTATTATTTAGGAATATAAATAAAAGAACAAGATAAGTCAGACTAGAGGTAAGGGATCTGACCTCTCTCTTTCTTTTCAAGTACCCACTTTTATGTCATTTCATTTATGCTCCATGTTCTTATGTTGGAGGATTTTATTTTATATTAACCATAATGTAATTTTTATTTTCATATGATGAGATACCCCCATTACTCTCATCAATTCATTTTAATAATTTTTAAGTGGCGCCGTTAGGATGCTGAATTTTCATAAGGGATCACCCTCTCTCTTTCTTTTTAAGTACTCTCTTTTATGTCATTTCTTTTAAGCTCATGTTTCTTATGTTTGGTAATGTTAATTTATATTAATAATTCTGTAATTTTTATGTTCATATTATTAGGGACCCTATTTGATCTCATAAATCCATTTATGGATGTTTTATGTGGCGTCGTTAGGCAGCCGAGTTTTCGTTTGAGATTTTTCATCTCAGTTTTATTCCCATGAGATTTATGCCACATTTTCCACCATTTCCTTTGAGTGGTGTATGTACTTCCCATTATTCTACTCTTTGTGTAGTATAATTTATTTTATGTATATTTACATCAATGTTGTGTAGTCCTTCTTTCATGGGGTGTATGTTTCGAAAGTTACCCAAATCGGTAAGAGAACCTTTCACCCTCCCCTTTTAAAAAGAATTATTTTGTTAGGTCTTTTAATTTACATGTTGTTATGTTTGGATATGTTCTTATCTATCCTTATTGATATAAATATTTTGTCCAAGTGATGAGATACCCTTTTCTCTCTCATCAAATCATTTTTTTAATTTTAAAGTGACGCCGTTATGCTGTTGAATTTCTGTAAGGGAACTTCTTAACCCAATTTCAATTATTTGGGTTAAACCTCTACTTCTTGATTATGTCATACTATGAATATGTGTCGATGAACTCTGATTGTTTTACACTTAATATCATCTTATATTGGGTGCATTTATATTTTTAACACATAATTATTTAATTGATTTATCCTTAATCTAAGGATACCGAATTTGTAAGGGACTTCGTCTCAATTTCCTTTCATTGAGGCATATTTTGTTTTAGTAAAAGTCTTTCTTTTATACGCTGTATAAACACATTTTACATTTCATTTCATTCAAAGGGAATCTTTTTCTATGAAGCGTTTTACTAAATGACAAAAATGAATGTTTATTTTAACGTACGCGATGACAATGACCTTTTCCACCGTCACGAGTATTATTTGGTCTTTGGATTCCTCAACAAGATGTAATGTTTTTAAAATGAAATAAATACCATATACTCTTTTATGTATTTTGGTATTGAAAATGGTTTTGATAATGGATTTTTTATGTCAATATATTTAAGTGATATATTGTGATTTAAATGTGGAAATTTTTTCTTTCCATTATATTTGTTTTATATCTTATGATTTTATAATGGTACTTGGACATTTGACGGGTGGTTACGTGATAAACCATATGACGGGTGGTGCCATGAATACCAGGATGGGTGGTTACGTTATAACCTCCAATGCATTGGGTATGGAACTCGGCCGTATGGATATTCCATTTAGTGATATGTGTGGAAGTCGACCGTATGGTCATTCCATTTTAGTATGTTTTTGTCCCAAGTTACCTTTATATGTTATGAGTTCTTTATATGGGTTTTATGGTAATATTTTTGTTAAAAAAGGGTAATTAATGATCTTTTATTCAGTGAAGAGTTTTTACTACTTCATAAAGGTGAAAAGTATTACTTTGATATAGTATTCATGGTTTACTTGTAGTTATGAAAAACTAACAGTCTTTCTTCTTTGTGTATTCTTTACTAGGCTTTTTATGCTCATCCCAAGTTTTTGAAATGTTCTTCACAGGACTTAAAGATGAATACGGTGAAGGATGGGATTAAGGGAAGACATGCTATCTAAAACATGGAACTAGACATGTTTCTTTTTAAGAATTTTTATTTTATTGAAACTTAGTAGAAGTGTCTACTTTGTAATATTTTGAGATGTAATAATTATGTCCTAATTCGCTAAAACTCTAAACCTGAAAAGATCCTCTAGGTTAATTATTCATTTAATTCATGATTATGTAATGTTTTAAGGTTGGGTCCTTATAGTTGGTATCAGAGGTCGGTTTAGATAACTCTAGAGGTTAGGGTATTCTCTAAGCATAAGTGACATTACCATAATGGTTAGGATTTCAGAAAGAGTCAATGTTTTAGATAAAGTGAATGAGTAATTATATCTTAGTGTTTATCTTCCTCATTAGTACAAGATAATTTTGTTGATATACTCACACTGACATTTTTGGTTTTAGTAAATGGATGGATCTAGCAGGCGCCAATGTGAGAATGGATTTAAAGGAAACTGTGGTGGTTCTCTAATTAAGAGACTGGATGAAATGTGGGATTCAATGAGGAATCTCTTGGTTATTCTAAACCAACTATCAAGGAGTCATGATTAACCACTTGAACCTTGGTGAGTTCTCTAATGCATCATGTAGGATAGAACCAACTCTATGTGGATGTTCAGGTAATAATTATAATGCAAACCATTAGGGTTTATATGATCCTTACTTTTGAGGTAATTATGGGTTACTATATGATGGAAGATGAAAGGCATGAGTTAAAATTGAGGTTAAATTATGATATGGTTATTTTTGAAGATTTTATCTCTTTTTGGTGAATTTTTTAAGGGTTATATAGTTTTGGAAAAAGGACAACACACAGACCGTGTGACAACCCATCGTGTCCGAAAAAGCTATGGGAATCGAACCCACAACCAAAGTGCGACTGGTATTTATCTCCTACCACTGGACTATGTGAAGTCCCTGGTTAGTATGACAAATTATTTTTAGTTATATAATTTTATGAATCAATAATAAGTTGATTTTGGGTTATTTAGGAAAATATTGACCTATCATGGAGGATATATGATTAGGTCAATTACTTTTCAATATGAGACTTTAAGAGCAACTGATGTTATTTGGAGATAAATGTTAATTTTTACCTTGGAAGACTATGTGATTAAATCCTTCGAATATTTGGGTTTCAATCTTAGTTTGGTTTAATTTTAATAATTTCATGGAAAAATTGTTTATCGAATGGTCTTCGTTGAACTTTGGGTTTTGTTGGACAAATTTTGGAGATTAAGAATAAATTTTCTTTTTATATAGGATTATCCTTTTGTGGATTATCTGATCTTGTTCTACCAATTTTGGTTTTGGTAAGGGTCTAAAGACATGGGAAATATATAGTTCTCTTTTTTGGATTAGTTGATTCTCTAGAAGTTGATTTTAACACTCTTAATGTGAATAAGTCATCCTAAATACTAATCTTTTGGAGAAAATTTGAGTTTGTGTAAGCAATATAGTAAGAGATGAAAGTCTACACGACAAGTAAGTATGTTTCCTTAGGATTTAGTTAAGCTCATGAATGAATTCCTCAATGAAAAGTAACTTAAAACAAAAATGTTGTCCGTTAACTTTTCCTACTGGGGAATCAAATACCGTTTAACCCATCACAAGTTTGTGATTTTCTTGTGGTTAACTTTCTACTAAACATGTTTTCTATCACTCTCCATCAGAAAATGACCCTTTGTTTTCTCTTCCAAGTCCACATTTTCCTACATAGAATCCTAGTATGGGTTAACTCGGGTGACCTTTTTACTTCCCTTTCTTTCTTTTAAAGTGATAGTTTAATTGACTCCTTTTCCGATGTGGGGCTTTCAATGAAGTTTCCATGCCCAATTTTAAAATTGCGAGGATGTAATTCCCAAAAGGGGGGAAGGATGTAACACCCCAGGTAAATAAAGAATACGAAATTTTCATATTTATCCATATTTGTGAATAAAATATTAATATTAATTTAAAGGGAATTCTATGCTTGATGGCGTACCCAATACGCAACAACGAGTTTCTTGGAAATCTTAGGTTGAACTCTAATAATAAAATAATATTATTTGAAATGGAAGTTAATTCCTAGCCATTGTAATGGAGGGAATGAACAGAACTAACTAAAAAATGATTGTATATGTTTGTCAAATACTTTTACTTTTATCCAATAAATGTTAGAGGCTTAAAATGCGAATGAATCCAATTTTAAGTGTAAATATTCTAATATTCTTTAAAAGGTCGATTAACCACCTTTTGATGGAGAACCCTTTTTAAATCCACTTTTTGAAAAATTTATATGTTATATTGGACCAAATAAAATACTTCTTTAGAATCGGGACATCAAAATTTACTTTGTGTAAATTTTTGTTATTTTTCCGATAAAGATCATTTTTAGTGAAAATGTTCTATTTTAATTCAAAACAACCTTTTAATATGATTTATTTATATAGATAGATTATCATTTTAATTGGTATTAAATCTTATTTATAATATATTTTTACCATTTAATCCAATGGTGGTCATTGGAATTAATTTCACTTTGAAATTGGACTTAAACTAGTGTCAATCTTTTAATAGATTTTGTTTCTTAAAAACATGCTATTAGTTTTGACAGTGGGAATTAATTATTAAATTAGTTAATGAAACTTATATGTTTTGAATTTATTAAAATATACATAATTTTTGAATTCAGAATATCAAATATAGCTTAGGGTGAATTTTTGGTATTTTTCTGAAAAACTTCAATTTTTTGATGAATAGAGAAACCACTAAGTGGTAGTTAAAAAAATGATTTTTCGTTTAAATGAAACTTTACCACTTTTGTGATTTTATTTTCAAAAATCTGACATAAATGGTTGTCATTAAGAAGTAAAATGTGTTTCAATGGGATTAAAATAATTTATTGGTGAATAGTAACTTTTAAGTTTTATTAATCGCGATTAATGGTAATTAGTGTAATTTAAGGTAAATATAATGTTATAATAATATGAAATGACCTTGACACATGTCCTACCCTTATTGTATGAGTCATGTACGACCAAGACAGTCCATGGTTCATCTTGGGGACCCCATGGAGCCACTTGGGAAAGAAAATGACATTAATAACTTTTTTATTTAAAGTTAAAATAAAAATGTCAGAAACATGTATTGTTTTACTAAAAAAAAATTTACATGGGGATATAAAAGTCATATTTTCAACTATAAATATTCATTAGAAATATAAATAGATTTCCTACATCATTATATTTTTTTATAATTTTTAGACATTAAATAAATTAAATTATTTATGACATCATGATGATGCAGCGATTGCCTTATTATTTAACTATTTAAATAAAATGAAAAGATAATGTAACATATATGCCCTAAACTTGTCAAAAACCTATTTTATGGGTTTATTTAAAACCCTTATCACCTTATACTCTAAACATATCCTTTTGAGACCTTTAAAATCCGAAAATCATTTTATAATAAAGTAACATTTTACAACTTTCCAAGAGTGCCCCTCCTCCCTCTTATAATAGGGCCCCATCACTACCACCATACCCCAACCTCTCAAGCCATTGGATCGGCCAATCTCTACTAATTTTATCTCTCCACACCTCTCTCCTCATCCCAGAATCCTTACCTTAGGCAGAAAGATCTTCCAGAAACCCTTTTGGTTCAAACCAAATGGAGTTACCCGATTTAAAGGTAATGTTCTCTCTTATGTTATTTTGTTTAATTTTTCTTCTCCACACCCATATATTCTTTTTATTAATTTATTTTGTAAAGACACCAGTATATTAAATATACTAGGATGTTGTTATGAGAATGATTCTATCTACACATACACACACCTCCGTCGAATGGTTAATGAACATACAGTTTCCGTGGATGGTGAATTACTGCCTAACGAAACGATGATTGTTCTATCTACTCATACCACCTCTCCTGGTGGCCATTATGATGGAACTATATTTATTTATGATATATATTATATTTATTTCTTCTCTATGCTTTTGTATTTTATATTTAATACATACCTTTATGCTTTGTATGTTGTGAAAATGCGATAATTTCATTTGAGGAATTGTGGACTACCGCCCCCTCAAGTGATGTGACTCGTTCATGAAATACATAGGATGTATAAAGAATGAAATTGATGAACTTATGTGACCTATATATTATAATTGAATTATAATATATGTATATCTCTCTCATATAGTTTTAAATCCATTAATGTTCCAAGGAAATGAAAGTAGCATTCATGCGTACGTATGGCCTACCGTCTCCATGAACGGTGCATTTCATTTCTTTTTTTATCTCCAAATATTATGGAATAGTATAAAATGAATATATACTGGATATATATTATATTTAAATCATTAATACTACTCTGAAGATGATGTACTTATAACTACATGGAAAATTCTTTTCCAACAAGTTCGATTTTTACTCATGTACCGAACATCGACAAAAACTTCGGATATGAACTCACATTTTTAACCAATTACTATAACATTATAATATGTGATATGAAATGAATAATAATCTTTAAAGGAGTTCCTTAAGCAATTATAAATTTACCAAAGTTTATTATTCCGGAATATAAAGAAACGAACAAGACAAGTCGGACTTGAGGTAAGGGATCCGACCTCTCTCTTTCTTTTCAAGTACCCACTTTTATGTCATTTGATTTATGCTCCATGTTATTATGTTGGAGGATTTTATTTTATATTCACCATACTGTAATTTGTATTTTCATATGATGATATACCCCCTATTACTCTCATAAATTCATTTTAAGAATTTTTAAGTGGCGCCGTTAGGCTGCCGAATTTTCATAAGGGATCCAACCTCCCTCTTTCTTTTTAAGTACTCTCTTTCTTGTCATTTCTTTTAAGCTCATCTTTCTTATGTTTGGGAATGTTATTTTATATTCATAATTATTTAATTTTTATGTTCATATTATGAGAGACCATATTTGATCTCATAAATCCATTTTTGGATGTTTTATGTGGCGCTGTTAGGCTGCCGAGTTTTCGTAAGGGATTTTTCAACTCAGTTTTATTCCTGTGAGATTTATGACACATTTTCCACCACTTTTTTTTGAGTGGTGTATGTAATTCCCATTATTCTAATCTTTGTGTAATATACTTATTTTTATGTATATTTACATCGATGCTGTATATTCCTTCTTTCAAGGGTGTATGTTTTGAAAGTTACCCAAATCGGTAAGGGAACCTTTCACCCTCCTCTTTTTAAAAGACTTATTTTGATAGGTCTTTTAATTTACATCTTCTTATGTTGGGATATGTTATTCTCTATCATTATTTCTATAAATATTATGTCCAAGTGATGAGATACCCTTTTCTCTCCCATCAACTCATTTTCTGAATTTTAATGTGACGCAGTTAGGCTGTCGAATTTCTGTAAGGGAACTTCTTAACCCAATTTAAATTCATTGGGTTAAACCTCTACTTATAGATTATGTCATACTATGAATATGTGTGTATGAAGTCTTATTGTTTTACAATTAATATCCTCTTATATTTGGTGTATTTATATTTATCACACATAATTATGTAATTGATTTTTCCTTAATCTAAGGATACCGACTTTGTAAGGGACTTCGTCTCAATCTCCTTTAATTGAGGCATATTTTGTTTTAATACAAGACTTTCTTTTATACGCTGTATAAACACATTCGACTTTTAATTTTGGTCAAAGGGAATATTTTTCTACAAAGCATTTTACTTAAGGACAAAAAGGAATATTTATTTTAACGTACGCGGTGACAATGACCTTTTCCGCCGTCGCGAGAATTATTTGGACTTTGGATTCCTGAACCAGCCGTAATGTTTTTAAAATGAAATAAATACCATATAATATTTTATGTATTTAGTCATTGAAAATGGTTTTGATAATGGATTTTATATTTTAATATATTTAAGTGATATATTGTGATTGAAATGTGGAAATGTTTTCTTTTCATTATATTTGTTTTATGTCTTATGATTTTATAATGGTACTTGGACATTTGACGGGTGGTTATGTGATAAACCATATGACGGGTGGTGCCGTGAATACTAGGATGGGTGGTTACGTTATAACATCCAATGCATTTGGTATGGAAGTCGGCCATATGGCTATTCCATTTAGTGATATGTGTGGAAGTCGACCGTATGGTTATTCCATTTAGGTATGTTTATGTCCCAAGTTACCTTTATATGTTATGTGTTCCTTATATGGGTTTTATGGTAATCTTTTGGTTACAAAAGGGTAATTAATGATCTTTTATTCAGTAAAAGTATTTACTACTTCATAAATCTGAATAGTATTACTTTGATAAAGTATTCATGGTTTACTTGTTGTTTTAAAAAAAAGAGTTTTTCTTCTTTGTGTATTCTTTATGGGGCTTTTTATGCTCATCCCATGTTTTTGAAATGTTCTTCACAGGACTTAAAGATGAAACGTGTCAAGGATGGGATCAAGGGAAGACATTCTATCTAAAACATAGAACTAGACATGTTTCTTTTTAATAATTTTTATTTTATTAAAACTTAGTAGAAGTTTCTACTTTTTAATATTTTGAGATGTAATAGTTATGTCCTAATTCTCTAAAACTATAAACCTGAAAAGATCCTCTATGTCAATTATTCATTTAATTCATGATTATGTAATGTTTTAATGCCGGGTCCTTATATTCTATGTGATTGCGGCCTAGAATTTAGTGAGGAAATGGATGAAATTTTATTCTTAGAGGAGGTTTTTTTAATAATTGTGACTAGGATTCTATCAAAATATAAACATTTGATGATCTATATGTAATATATCTTGTTTCACTACTATGTTGATATAGAAATAATGAGACAAATATTGTAGGGATTAGCATGATACAGAAGGCCTTTACATGGGTGTAACTGATCAGGAAGTAGTGGACTATCACATAGTGTCAGTTGTGAGGGTATTTTGAAAGGAGGAGACAAGCTTTGTAGTTCACTATTAGTGATAGAGTTTTCTTTTGGGAGACTCCTCATTTATGGGAGAAAATTTTTCATAAGTATGTAAATATAGATCAAAGATTAAATGTATTGTTTTATATTGATATGTATATATGGATGACATCATTCCATATTGACCTACCTCGTTTTTACTGAGGTATGAATGATGTGTTTCTTGTGTCTCATCTTTTGGGATACATGCTCGATCATACGCCTGTCATTTACATTGAGGATGTTGATCCAGAGTTTAATTCATTGGAAGTGAAACTCTGCATGTGGATTGAAGACTCGAGTGAGAAGGTCTTATTTGGGAAGATAGTCCATATTGACTGGATGCTTTGGTGCTAAAGAATGATCCATGTGGAATATTTTGAGAGAGAGTATGACATTATGGGATAGTGGCCTGATTTCTATTCCAAATATTCCAAGAGATACTTATCAGGGATGGAAATTATTTATTTTGGGATGTTGAAATAACATCCGATTTATGTGATGCATTACAAGTTAATTTTAGTGTTTAATATGATGTTTTTGAACCATGAATCATTATAGATGAGTTCTTATGGGTTTTGTTTTTTCAGAGAGTTTTTATAATCCTTTTGAAGCATAATGATTCGATAATGGTTTTCCAAAACCACGATGATCCTCTAGGAAACCACGAGGCTAGGGGTAGTGAAACCATGGTTGAGCATGGTTAGGGTGTATGGTTTATGGAACCATGTGGCCTCACCTGAAAAGCTGCACAACATTAATTATTTTCTAAAAGAAAGGTTACCCATGTCTTGATAATCAACATGAACAATTAATGTGGGTGCGCATTAGAGGACATAATCTTCACACTATTGGCACAAATTGTTTCAAACTATGTGACTAAAATGTGTACAGATGAAATATTCATCTAAATGACCACATTAATGACCACTTATTTTAATTTTTGTCCCATTAGGATTCCTATTAATTTTATTCTATAAAATATTGACTCAAACACCATTCCATGGTGAATTCCTTACCATCTATGCTCGATTCTAGTGGATCCATGGTTGTTGATGATTTTTAATTAAGGTATGTCATGTAAAAACTATTGTTCTATAGGTCTCTATTAGATATAATGTTATTACCTTGATTTTAGTCATATATCTAGTATGTATTTTCAAGACAAATGTATTATAATTCCATATAATTAATAATTATTGGATCTTTTCTTGAACAGTGGAAGATATTGATTATAAAGGACACATCCTTTGACTAATCTGGATTCTACCATTATTAGCAGATGAATAGGTATTTAATGGTGTAAAGACTTCATCATTAGATCACAATATTCCTGAATATAATTATACAACCATGATATGTTTTATTTGAAACCATTTTTTGGGATTCTTGGTGTGAAGGATCAATCTAATTAAATCTTGGGTATATCATGGGTATCATCTCTCCATGGGATTTAGAGTTTGTTATCAAAAATATTATGGTACGAAGGTAAATAAAATTTGAGGCACTTATATTCTGTAATTTTTAGGATTTGATTGATTTTTTGGACAATCCTCTTTCAAAATTATTGATAGTGATCACATGGGTTAGTGTGTATCCCATGAGACCCATATATGATGTTTTATTGCATGACAATGCATATGTATCTTGTTACCATGTTTGATATTGATCCCATGTATTTTAATATTTATAATAATTCTCAAGATGACATGCTATGTTCTTCCTTTACATTATCTAACCTATTATGTCTAATTAGGATTCCTTTAGAAGAATGTACCCTGGTATTTGGAAAAAGTGGTCCATTAAGATATGGTTATAACTAAGACTGGAGTGTGAACAACACACAATGATGATGATGATAGAATAAATCAATAAGTAGAGGCATGATGTAAATGTGTACGGAATTAATACCCAATTTTAGGTTAAAATGTCCTTGGGCCTTGATCTGAGGTAATGTCAGGATAGGATGACCTTGTGGTTTGGGCCAAGAAAGTGATGGAGCATGTCATCCTTATTGGGCGACCTATGAGTATTTTGTCATGTGGCTACTCAAATACATGAATGTTGGTCTTATGGTCGACCCACTATTCTGAAGTTATTTATGACTATTGTTCCAACACAATGTC
The DNA here is from genome assembly GCA_963277665.1 of Viscum album. Taxonomy (NCBI): domain Eukaryota; kingdom Viridiplantae; phylum Streptophyta; class Magnoliopsida; order Santalales; family Viscaceae; genus Viscum; species Viscum album. Next base: position 856,317,158 of record OY728160.1, read on the forward strand.
AAATCGTGTATAGTTGGGGATCATGGTGGCTTGGTTAGTACAAGATCACTCTAAATGGGATTATTTATTATTTCTAGTGAATTTATCATTATCATGAAATAAAAAGGATATACAAGTGTACACATGTTAAGGATGCATTGGTGGTTTCCTACTAGGTTTTTTAATAAAAATATATGTGGGAATTTTGATGTACATTCTGATATCATGATTAGGAATAAAAGTATAGGAAAGTGTATCATGATAGATAGTTGAGCTATGGAGATTGGAGCTAGTGGTATTAAATGATGAACTCCAAAGGTTTATATGATGTTTTTTATTTATCTTCTTATAATTTATACAGTGGTTTGGATTTTCTGATCGGAATCCATGATTTATTATATTTATGAAATTGGATAAATTTTATATTACATTAGGTTTAATATATCTCCTTCTTCATACTATGGGTTGTTTTATATTTTTAATTTCTACGATTCATGACAAGAATTATAGAAGGTATTGTCTCCCCAAAACACTATTAGACCCCATCTAATTGTAGGTAGACTATTTAATACAGGGAGGCATGCAGGTGATGTAGAACTCCAACCAGACCGAATGATTTGGGTTGGGATTATACGGAAAAACATGAAGTGAATGTAATGGAAAATCTAAATAATTAGAAATAATATTTTAAAGACATAAATAATAGAGGTAGAGACATACCTCTATATATGTGATATTTAAAACAATAACACATAACAAAATGTGAAGGGAAATGTGCCTAGATAATAATCCTAAAAAATGTGATAAAAAATCCCAGTGTTCTCAATGCTCCAAGGTGTTAACTACCATTACATTATAAGAAAAAAACTCCCTATTCATGTAAATCCCATTAAGAAAAAATGATCCACATCCACCAATGATATTAGAATACCATAATATTCGAAAAAAATAAGGGAAAAAAGGTGGGCTCACACCATTTAGCCAAATGACCTCCCTTATAGTGGGTAAAATTCATAAATATATGGAATTCAAAAATAAATGACAACATCCTTCAAATAAAAATAAAGTATAATAATGATGTTTTTAAAAAACTAGAGAATTTTACACCCGGTCTTAATTTATAGTAGGTTTTCTAAAGAAAACATTATCAAAATACACAATGTTTTTTTCAATAATGTTATTAAAATCTAAAATAAAAGGTTTTATAAATTTAATTTTATTAAATCAATTTAATTTTTTAAATCACCAGATCATGTTTAACATTTGGTGATATTTTGTGATTTTCCTAAAATGAATCAGTTTACAATGAATAGTTAAAAAATTGAATTTTAAAATAGTGACATATCATTTAATTAAATAATGTTAGTTAAAAGTATCATCATAATTTTTATTTGCTATTAAATTTATATGTGATCCATATTATTTTAAAAAATATAATCTACAATATTCATGCTTTTGATATAAGTAAATATTAATGCTCAAAAATATTTTTTTCTTAACAAACTGTTTTTCTTTTTGTTTTAGAAATTAATATTAAAATTAATTTCCAGCAATTATAGAATTTATTTTGAGAAATAAGGATTAAATATTTATAAAAATGATTTTAATTATTGGATAATAGTTCACTTTTATTTTAAGGCTTTATGAATAGTAATCATGGTTAGAATTTTTACCTCAATAAGGGTAAATCATGTAAAAACAGGTTATAGATTCGAAACGTAGTGTTACAATTATATTAATACATTAATTTATGATATTATAAAATTGTATTTTTAATATAATCATCCAATTCATGAAAATATGGCTACTTGGTTCCTTTTTTCATTGATATTGACGTTTACATTATCTGATGAAAAGAATCAACACAAAATATCACTATCTTATCATTAATATATCAAATATTTGGAGATAATGATAAAAGAGGATATGATCAGTTTTATGACTTTATTAGAAATTTGAATTAATTTTTTTATCAGGGTAGTTATTTTTAAATTCTTGGCTATTTAATAATTAGCATAAATTATTACGCATGACTGAAATAATGTTTGTGTAAGTAGTAGAAAAACCTATTAAATGAATTTAAAAACAATAAAATTAATTTTTTTTCGTGATTTATATTGTACCATGAATTTTATAGACAAATTTAACATATTAGGGCTGTTTTAATGTTTTGTATTCGACATCAATTTTATTCTTCTGGTTTCCCAAGTCAAATTAAATTAACAGTTCCAAAAAATGACATAAATGATATTTTATAATAATTAATTAGTAAATGATTTCAAATTCATAAAAATATTATATTAATCAATTTAAAAGTGATATGGTTTAAAATATCAATAATTTTTTATTTATATTAATTTTCTCTATTTATAGTATTATTATTAAACCATAAATTCCAAAAAATATTTATATTGTGGTAATTGATTAATGGGTTAACGAGGGCTAAAACTAGGAGATATGGGTAACAACATAACAAAAACTTATAAAAAATTACTTTGAGGAGGTTATTTTTTCTAATACTCATATTTTATTTTAATTATATAAATTTGAAGCCATTTTCACTGAAAATAAATTTATATTAATTTAATATTTTTTCTAATTACAAGAGTTCCCCTCCACTCATTTATCAGAGAACACCCCTCCAATATTTTCTATGAACCACATTTAATAACCTATATCAACAAAAACCAAAAAATTTCTCTTCTAAAAATCATTATTAAATTTATATAGGTGATTTTGTATCAAAAAGAAAAACCTTTTGTCCCTTAAGAGGAGATTGAAAGGAAGTCTTCCAAAGAATAGGTAATCCCCTTTACCGACTCTTTCATAATTATTTCTTCTTCTTATTACATTAAATACATTTTAACCATTATAAAATAATTATCACAATATCATAAATATAAAAATAAGTTAATATGATTATGGTTAGACTATTTTCCACCATTTTCACATCCTATATAAATCGTAAATATCACTCGTTCTTACATACGACTTTTAGTCTACATTTAGCGATGTAATTAATTTTTCATCACCATTTAAATTGGATGATTAAATATATATATAAAAATATTTATATAGGATATTTATTGATTATTTTATTCTTATATATTTATAATATAATATCAACCTTCTTACCTTGTTATCAATTGGTAAATGTTTACGTCTCTCTTGCTTATGTGTGGACTACCAACTCAAAGAAGAGATGTGATCAATGTTTCATTTCCACTTTACATGGATTGTAATAAAAATATATTTATTGCACACATATGATATTTATATGATGTTAAAAATTATAGATATGATGGAACCATATTTAATGTAAAAGTATTGGAAATTATATGTCAAAATATTCTTGATAAAAAAAGTAGTTTACACCCAAAATAATGATAATAATAAATGATAGTTAATAAACGGGTGATTGGATGTCTTAAAGGAATAATTTATGATATTATAAATAATAATATAGTTATGTTATAAATTAAAGACATGTTTAAGACAATTATACATGATTTTAATTCTCGTTCAACTAAGTGGGATGTAAGGTAAGAGATTTTATATCAACCTCTACTCTATTGATACATATTTTATATAATGAAACTTTTTAATTTTATATGGTGTACATACTTCCCCTTTTTTCTTATGGGATTGGTTATATATTTATTAATGGAATATTATAATATTTTTTTCATAAACTAAATCTATTTTCTTATTATACAAATATTTAAGGAGTTTACATTTTTACATATTATTATCCCTCTCTATTTCACTTGAATTTATCATAGTAATATTTAAATTAAATGGGGATCTTATTTTTGATTTTCAGGAGTTATATTTTTTATCCATGTCTATGTTTTTCCAAATTATTTTAAAAAAATTACTTTTTATTTATTCAAAATTATTTTTAAAGGAGAATTAATAGTGTCTTTTAATTTCAAAATGGTTTGAAATGATTCTTTACAATGTTTTATAAAAGTATCATTTTAATATTTCTTTACAAAAAGTTAAATGGAATGTTTTTTTAACATATACCGTGTCAACTGATTTTTCTACCCTCATAGTTGTTTAACATTATTAAAATTCATCTAAAAAATTTCAATGTTTTTATGCTAAAAATATTTATTTATAACCTATTATAAATGTTTCTATTTTTTTCATCTATTCATTAAAAGACATAATTTTTCATAAGAACATAATTTCCTGATTAATTGATTGTAATATCTCTTTTTGATGGTTAATTTTTTAGTTATTAATATTATCTCAAATCACTCACTTTATTATAATCATTTTAAATTTAATTTCACATAAAAAGAATATTCATTATAGCATGGATATTACGAATTCCTAAATTTTAAACCATTTCAACATATGGTATTTACTTCAAAAGTTATTTGATTAATTGGGGAAATGTAAATATTACATTTTCATTAATAAATATAGAAATTTGTTAACAAGGCATACTGTTCATGAAATAAATTGATAATTAAATATATGAGAAATGTATTATACATGTAGTTATAGGTTGTCACCATAATTATAAATCCCCTTGATGCATCAACAGGTCTTATGAGTCAAACCTACATGCATTCCTTAATAAATGGATTAATGGTGTATACCTACACATAGTTCAAACTACCTTGGTACAAGGAATTGATGGTAATGATTTCACGAAATTTGATATCAAAACATAGAAAATTAAATATTTCTTTCATTGAGATTTAATTTATTTTTATCCATGTGTTTTCTATGTCCATATTCGCCATAAATACTCATTGAACTCAACTGTTGATAAATGTCATGTGATTTTAGTAATTTATTATTCCATATTTTTTTAGTTATGTAATCATAATTTATTCCATAGTAAATAAACGTTAATTTTATTATTATCTCACCCTTATTTTATTTCCTTCCCCCATGGTATAAAGAATAATTCATTCAATGAGTTTCAAGGGTACCAAACATTTTCTTTCATAATGTTTTATCTTTTATTTCCAATGTAAATATGGAATCTTATAGGTTCATGGTTATTCAAGGCTATTAAAAAAATTGATCCATTGGGATGATATCACTTGTATATTATTCTAATTTAATAAATTAGTCACTGGATCAGGGTTACTGTAATTTTTATTTTTATAATTATCGAAACCGATGATCATAGAATTCTCTAAATTGGGATATATAAAAAATATAAGGAAAATACTATAATGGGAAAAGTAATTTATCTATGGGAGACTACTAAAAATAGTACACTATGTGAATGTAACACATTGAAAAGAAAAAATCTAGTTAAATCATTTATAGACTTCATACACCTCAAATTTGAATGAAACAAACCAACTCAATTAGTTAGTGAAGTAAAACAATGATTAAATCATACATTAGAAAGGCATGAAGATTTGAAATACCATGATGATTCAATAAAATTAACATAAAGGCAGGGGTAACATTCAAAACTTTCCAAACTAGTTGGTTTCTTCTCTTCACCACCACCCTTATAAGTGAATGAGAAACACACCTGAAATTGTTATGATCGAAGGATGAATCTAAATTGGATATTTCAACACAATAAAGAAATTACATCCTCTCCTTACCCCTCAATTTCACACCTCCATTAATATTTAAAATAATGGTAATACTATATAAACCTACAAACTAAACTTTCTTGGACTTGGTCATCCAAATTAGTAAGGAGATACACTCAATGAAAAACAAAAACCCAATCATGGATAGTACAACTAATTTGAATTATATATAGTTAACCCCTAAATAATAAGTGATTCAAACATTCACTAGATAATCAGCTAATGAATTTTCTATATATGGAGTCCACCTCTCGACTTATTACAAACAATCGGACCTATTCAAGGATTTTTCTATGTGAAACCATCCATGAGAAGGAAAAAGTAAGGGTATAGAAATAACCCACTAAGAAAAGAGGATAAGTGTCCTTAAGATATATATAAATGATACCATTCAACTATGCTAGGAATACAACACATTCATTCCTAAATCAAGATACATGGAAATATACCCACCCATATCCAAACTAGCATAAAAGGTGGTTACTCATCTCAAAAAATATCTTAAAAAACACCAAATTAAAATATTTGAGTTATGTTTATACCTAAAAAATAAAGTCTACCATATTTCCTAGTTCACCCCAACAAAACTCTCGGTTTTGATGTTCATTTGGATACACATGAAATATGGTTACAACCCATATTAAATTATCTTGAATGATTTATATCTAATCCCTGTTAAAAATATGAATGTAATGAGCCTAAATCCAAAAAAACCAATATAGGTTTCTACTTTATTACATTGGAATATGATACAAGTTATCACACCCTTAAGGATGGTATAATTTTGTAGTCATAGTAAATGATATATGTGATGGAACTAAGGGTGTTTTTTTTTCTTGAATTAGATTATGGTTTTTGGTTATAGAATGAAAATGATATGTAGACAACATATTGGGAATGGTTTTCGAAGTGAAAGAGATTCGTGGGATGTTCTGCAGTTTTTGGGATGAAAACGGTTTGTGGAATGACGTGTTTTTCATGGAAACTAGATAGTTTTTTTTGATTCCTTGAAGGAAAAAGGCAATACATATACCACGTAGAGAATAATGGTTCATGGGAGAATGGTAAGCGATGAGGATTTGGTAAATTTTAGGTTTATTAGATTATGTAGATCTATTTTCATATATAAGATTTACTAATATCTTCATTAGCATGTGGCACAATGATTATAAATCATTTTGGAATTCAGTGAAGTCCAGATGTGGTTCGTGGTTAGACAACCCTGTGATGGAGAAGAGGTTCTTGAGGAAGACTCTATGAAAGGAGAAGAGGTCTATAGATATTTTATGTTAAAGGGGGTTTGTTGGGAACTATAGTATGTAAAGGAAAAAAATTAGCATAAGAGGAGTTGGTCCATGGAGAAAGAAGCGGTACAAGGAGTCAGTATGCCAAGGCATTACAAAGAGGTAGTTTGTGGAGGTGGTATATAGAGAAACACGTCCATGAAGGAACAAATTATTGTATGTAGTCTAGTGTGGTACATAGAGGAAAAAGGACAGTTCATGGAGAACAAGTTCACGAATGAACAATATGTAGAAAAATAAATTATATCCATAGGGGAAAATGAGACTTCAATGAAGCATGTATCTATTTTTGAGGATTTATGACTTAATAATAACCCATTGAAGTAACCTTGACGTAAATAAATTGAGTTATAATTCTATCAATGTACTGAGCTAGGGGGATTCAACGGATGTGATTTGATATATGCTGTGTGATATCCCTAAAACCATGTAAAGGTAGTGTGTTAAGAAAAAAGTTACTATGGAACATGTTTGTAATCCACAACTAGTGAAAATTAGTGGTCTTTCGTATCATAAAAAACCCTTCGGAATATTATCCATAGAAAATACCTTATTGGGTAACTATGTAAAATTGATATATGTTCCTTCTATGTGTGAATGTTTAAATTACTATACATTACCAAAGGAAATATTTAACAAGTTCATACCAATGTGGGAACCAGTTTGACCACTTTAAAATAAAATATTGAAATGTTGACTCTCCCCTCCCTTCTTAGGGTGTTTTGGGGGTCCTTAAATACATGTGTGATTTACATACTACATTTGAATATAAAAATTACAACATAATTTTAGATAATCTCATTATTCCCTCTATAATATTCTTTCATATCATTCAAATAAAACTTCCTAGATTGCTATGAATGGGGAAAAAATAACGGTGAGTTCAAATTATTAGTAGTAGTTATGAAAAGAATAGGTCATCATGAGTAAATGAAGAATAATAAATATGAAATAATCAATATGGAAAGGTATATATCTGAACACAATTTAAATTTAAATAATTTCACTATCATGATTTTATATGAAATAATCATTATGTAAAGCTAAATTACTTTACACACATTAAATTTAAATAAAATTTCCATGATTAATAGATAATGAATAATCAATTCTAAACATAAATAAGTGAAGACACATTACATTTAATGAATAAATGAAAATTAAATGAACCCAGAGATGATGTCATTTTGAACATCTCAGGGATAACAATAACTTTATTCTTAATGAATGAAATGATTAATTATTTAATGTCATTATCTAAAGCATCATGACAACTCTACTATCAAGACCATTCACAATATATTTTCAAACAAATTTTAAAAACCATTTAATGTTTTCTTACTGATTCCCCTCATGAGACTACCAATGAGTTTCAGTTATATATAATTATGGTCCCATCCACCACAACATATCTAAATAATTATTCATATATCTAATAATGGAAGAAATTAATGAACTATGTGCCTTATTGTAAAATATCCACATTTAGTAATGAATATAGAATTGTCCATATTTCCCCAAAAAATAGATAAAATTTAATATATAACACCATATACAGAAATTATATACAGTTTAAACAAAAAACATAACCATGATAAATAAAATTGGTATTTATGGGAAATTTATTGTTCAATGATCATATGAAAGTGAATATTTCAAGGTAATGTTAATGAAAAAAATGAATGAATAAATTGAATGTCGATAAGAACCTTGGTCAAAATAATTACAAGAAGTCTATATAATGAATTGGGGCAGTATTAATATAACATATCCCATTATTTTATAAGTAAAATTAAGGGTTTTATTCATTGATGAATTTTAAATACAATAAAAATATCTTTAAATATATTTTGAGGAAAATATCATTTTCACTATGAAAATATATTTTAATAAAACTCAATGATCATAAAATATTTTGAAAAAAAAATTATTTGAAAGTATTATTTGAAAATTATAAAGGAATATTTAAAACATTTATTGGTATTAACAATGGGAAATTCCATACATGGCGTAAACATTTAAAAAATGATTCTTTTCTTGTTTCAATATAATCCAGATAGGAAATGATTGGAAAATAACATGAAGATTCATTTCAAATGATTTTTTAAAAACTAAATCATGTGTATTTTGTTTTTAAACAATCATAGTAAAACTTGTTTTGAAATATTTTTATAAAATATGTATTTCGACAAAATAAATTTTTGACGAAAGAGAGAAATGAAGTTGAATTTTGTTAAAATTATTTTCTCAACAATTTTGACTAATAAATATTGGAAAAATATTTATATTTCTTTAATAATTCATGAATAACTATAAGATAAAAAATTAAATGGATTTATTAGACAATGATCAAATAATTTATTTCACTATAAATTCAAGCATAAACAATTGAGATTAATATGAGATTGTGAAATAAACACTTAAAAAGTTAACAAGGATAAAGTGTGAATTAAAATTTTTAATCAAAATAAATCATTTGGATATAAAACATAACATATTAAAAATTTCATACACAAATAATCTTAGAATATCAATGATAATTAAGAAGTAATATAACCAAATGAAAAGAAATCTAGCTACAAAAGTATTTACCAATTCATATCTTTTATATAAAATACCATTAAATATTTAAAATTGAAACTTTAAATACCATGAATTATTAATTAATAGTGATGTTACATGTCAAATTGGATTTATATATTCTATATAAAATTATTTAGGTTTATAACATTATAATATGTATTATACAAGGGAAATTGAGATGAAGTCCCTTACCTTACACTTCCTTTTGGTTGAAGTTGATTCAACCACATACATAATGTCTTTATGAATGTTATTAATTATTAAAATAAGAATATCCATATTTATAATATCACATATGATACCCTAATAATACATTACCATCCATTTTTTTAATAATATTCCCATATTTTCATTATTTCGGGTGTTAATTGCCTTATTCTCTCATGCGTGGCTTTTCATGAACAATTTGGTTCACACATATATTATATAGTTCCATAATATTTATAATTATATTAATTTAATTTGTTTCATTTTCCAAAAATATATAATTTTTTTTATATTCACTATTAAAATTTTAAGATGGAGAATATATGACATCATTTTCTGCAGACAGTTGGCTCTACATACACAGGAGTGAAATTATGATTTCCATAATGGGTGAGAGTCTAACTAAAATATTGATATATTAATGTTTATAAATCAATATAATTTCATATGTACCACATATATAAACTAAATATATCCTTATTACCTTCCATGTAAATCATAAGTGAAAAGAGAATCACATCGCTTCGCGGGGCGGTAGTCTGCCGTACAGACGAGGAACATTATGATATTTTAAAAGAAGTAGAACGTAAGAAGTTTTATGTGAAATTAAAATTATATTTTTAAAATAAATCATTATATAAATAAATTAAAGGTGGTTATTGAAAATGAATTACATCGGTTTGTGAGGTTGTCGTTAGTCGTATATACGATCAATAATATAATACCTTCTTTGATGGAAGAGGATATAGATATAGGTCATGCCCTTAACATAATAAAATATCAATATAAATAACATATTGATGATATTATATAATCATAGTTTACTAATATTTTGACTTTTTTTATAAGAAACACTATAATCATACTCTTATATGAACGTTACCTCTTTTTTAGAAAAATTCTTTAGGTTCACACAAAAAGACATCCTAGGATACCTTTTTAATAAAAAAGGATATAGGATGTGGATAGAAGATTAAATAATTTATTTGAACATGTATTGTATGAGCTAAATTTATTAGTATGTTTGAATAGGGGAGGATAGTTTGTGGCCTTTTATTAGTGGGGGAAAGGAAATACTTATAAATTTTCAAAAAAATCAAATAAAATAAGGTTTTGAGGATGAAAAAAACTCTAAAACACATCATTTTTTAGACTTATATTTTCAAAGGTTTAAATTTTTCTATAATAACGTTGTTGGAGAAGTTGATATGTCATTTTTAAAACAATACTTTTAGTTTATCCTTGGTAAATCATTTTTTACCTTAATACATAAAATCAATTTTTACTACTTTTCCAATTTATAATGGTCAAAAATTAAGTTTAAATTAGTTGATAATATATATTATTATGACTCAAAAATGAAATAAATTTTACCAAATACAATTAAAATAATTTTATGAATCTTATTTAAAATTATACATAAATACATGAGGATAAGGAAGGGTTTGAAAAGGGAAATTCTCAGAAGTATAAAAGGTTTAAATATAAAAATTAAATATGAAAATTATTTCAATAGCCTAAATTAGTTAAATTTTTATATATTTGAACTAATTTTTCTTTAAATCCATTCTATCATAAAATATTACCTTATAACTTATTTGAACTAAAAGGAAGTTTGAAATAGTAATTAATACGTTTCACTATTCATTGGAAAATTAAAAATTTCAGAAAAATATAATAAATTGAAGCTAAGATAATTTTGATATTATGATTTCAAAAATGAAGTTACTTTTTTAATATATATTTTATACACATGAAAAAAATATTTTTAAATTATTTGCACAAAGAACGACTGAATCGGTTTATAGAAAACTACCTTTTTTAGAGAACATTTATTTCTTTATTTTAGATGATTATTATATTATTTATAATTAATTGATAACCACAATTTTCATAATTTAGAATGTAATACTCATATCCAAAATTTTAATGAGTTATTTATAATTCTATACTATGTTGTAGTTCATTTAGGCTTAGAGTTTCACGTTGTATAAGCAATCAAAGAGAGTAAATCTAAAGAAATATATTTCACGGGGTTTTAAGAATTGTTTTGTCTGTAGAATATGTTATTGAATATAATTTTCTTATTTAAAAATATTAGGGTATTACATTATCCCAATATTAAATATGTTTAATCCTCCCAATTTAAACGTGATCTCGATAATCTAGGTTTTGATAATTGAACATACCACTGTAGAAAACCCTGCATCTTAAAAGGGTTATTAAAACATCATTTGGATAAGTGATAAAGGCATATAAAAATTTAATCTAGAATAAAAGATAACTTGGATTAAATGCATGAGAACATTGGTTTAATTTTAAGATATATACATAGAAGAAAATAGTAAATAAATAATGATAGTGACTGAGGTCATTGATTATAAGAATGTGAATGATCTAGGAAATGTTATAGACCTTAAAACCATGAAAGTATGCATGTTTAAAAGATCATTTGATTCATTGGATATGATGTTAATGGGATAAGTATTTTTTTTAAGATCCTTTTCATAAAGATGAGGAATTATTTTATTATCTAATAATATAATGAAATACACATAGTTGAAATAATTCTTTTTAATAAGAACAATATCATCCTTTGGATGTCCCTCGATCAATTTTGAATTAAACTATTACATAAATAAATTAATATCTAAAAATGATGTTTTTATTCTTTAAGTACTAAATTACTCACTCAAAAGACTCTAAGATCCATTAATGTGTGAAAATTATTTCTATTTGCCTCTGACTATTTTAAGAAACCAGTACGGTAAGCACATGTTAACCAATATAATACATTATTCTATAAACCTCAATAATAACCCCATTGGTTCACCAAAAATATTAATTAGTCAAATATTTTAAGAAAAAATAATGAAATATTAACCAAAACATCACATTGGCCAATGGTAGGCAGTAAAAACTGATCGTACTTTGGTAATGGGTTAACGAACCTTGACCATTCCAAATATAATGGGGTGTCACCTCGGATTCAGGTTTTACTTTTCCTAATAAGATATTAATATAAGTCATATAAAAGTCCCAAAGTTAATAACATATAATTAACTCAATATAAAATAAAAGACAAATCCTAATGTGCACCAATAGCTTTAAACATGTCCCCAAAATATAAAGGTAATTGTTAAATTATTTTTTCACTAAATGATATACTAATCCAATGGTTTTTATTTCCACAAATGACTCCCAAAATATCCTAAATACTAGTATAGTTCCTTCATAAAAAACCTAAAAAGGGTTGTTTAATACTTTTAACTAATGATCATTATAAAACTACTAACACAATGATGGTATCCCTAAGTCTTAAGTTAACAATGACTTATATGCTTCTAAAACGTAACAAAATCCTTAGATATTTCCTGATTCTTATAACTAGAATACAATTAGTAAAAATACTTTTACAATATACTTTTGGAATCCAAATACATAAAAACTTCATCATTATTATTTCAGCATAGGTCCTTCTTTTCTTTATGGATTAACCTTTATAATATTGAATTGACATGGATAATTTCGAGGTTCCCCACCATTAAGACCATGAAATATAAAATCCCCCCTATGAGGAAATTTATTTCCTTCCATCATTCTATTAATTTTTTGTTTGAAATTTATTGCTTTATTACTTTATTTTTCACTTGTAAAACATTTCCCCATTTTGTTGAGGTGATTTCCAAGGTGTATTATTCTACAGTTCCGACATGAAGGAACTTGATCCCTCTTTACTCTATGGTCTTCATTACTTGAGATCTTAGAAAAAATTATCCTTATCTTCCTTGGTAAGCCTTAGAGTTGTTTAGGTTATCTATTTTTAATAATATTTTTGTATAATTGATCATGAATAATCATGATATCTCTCACATCAGTCATCATCCAATTTAATTTCCCATATTCACCAAATTATCCATCATATTCAATGTCAACAAGTTTCTTTCATCTTATAAAAATTCATTAAAACCAAAAAATATAATGTGGGAAATAATAATCATAGTGGGAAAACCATATAATCTTTTATAGGATGTATTAGTCATGAAACTTTCTTTTCAATATATGAAAATATAGGTTTAACCTATTTCATTAATTCTATTCATACATTAAAATACATCACAATTATTATTAAATAATAGTTTAATTGTCCAAGATGTATCCCCTAAGTGTTTCTTTCTATGTGGGCAGTATGGCCAATTTTCATAAACCAGGCATTGCTCGATTAAATATTAATGCACCTTTTTCAGAGTTATTAGCCATATGTATCTATTCTAGAAGTACATCCACTTTTATTACCCATAAAGGACTGTATTTATAGGAAGTACAACTTAATCTATACCTTAACAAAATATTAGTGTGTTATTCTATAAATATCCACAATTTCTACAATAGGGTAATATTCCCTACACTTTGTCATACTAAATCTAGTTAATATGGATTCTACTAAATTTACTCAAATAGAGACCATATACACCCATACCCCTGTAACATGGTGGTGGTGTCTAGTTTATTACATTGTCATAAGATACGTGGAATCAAATCTTGAAGTACAACATATTTTTGTAGTCTTGGTAAACTTGATACATATACGGTTTCAATATTACATTCGAATATAAAAATTATAGCACAATTTTTTTCTTTAGAATATCATTATTCCCTATATAATATCCATGCATATAATTCCATGTACACTTTATGGATTCCTAGGAAATAAAACTAAATAAATATGACCTTAATTTCTTAATAAGTGTTATATAAATTTGAATATATCATGAGTAAATAAAAAATAGTTAATATGTAAAGTTAAAAATATGAACAAACACGAAATCTTAAAAACATCATTATCATGAATATATAAGGAAAATAAAAATGGAAAGGTTATTAAATAAATAATATTTCCATTTAAATAACATGAAAATCATGAATCGATAATTCATATTCAATATGGAAAGGTAAATGACTAAAAATACATTCCATTTAATAAATAATTGTGAATGGAATACTTATATAGATAATATAATTATGAAAATATATTTGTAAAATAATAATAGAACCCTAAATAAAGAAAATGCTTAATTATTAGATTTAATGATATTATGCATCATGATACCTCTACTATCAAGACCTTTTACAAGTCAGTTTAAATCTATTGGTAAAAATGATTTAATGTTATCTTACAGATTTACCTAATTGAATTACTGATGTGATGGGGGGATATATAATTCTGGGCACTACCCATCACTTTATTTCCAAATCATTTCTCATATATCAAATTATATATTTATTTCATGAAAAATATTCCATATAATCAAATATTTTTATTGATTAATGAATATAGATTTATCAATATTTAAACATAAAAAAATAACTTTAAATATATAACACCTTTTATACAAAAGATATATTGTTTATGTTTTAAACATACCAAGGATAAATAATATGGATATTTAGGCAAAATTTTAGGTCTAATGGTCATAAGATTGTGAATATTTCAATGGAATGTTATTAACTATAAAAATGAATCGGGGAAGTGAATGTGAATAATTTACATGGTCAAAATAATCATGAAATATCCATATAAGAAATAAGGATTTCATAAATATTAAAATATCCCTGGTGTAGCAGAAGTAAAAAAAGGTTAAAGTTAATTATGAATCGTAATACATTAAAAAGATATGTAAAAACATTGTTAAGGAAAATATCATTTTGTCTTTGAAACATATTTTTGTAAGAAAAAAAGTTCAAAAAAAGTTTTAATATATTTTTCATTGAAAAAATCTTTGAGACTTAAAAATTAATCTTTAAACCACTTAGTGGGTATGATAACATGATTTTACCTATATTCTATACATGTTAAAACAACGATTCCTTACAAATTTTTTATAAAAATTAAATGGGCCTTGTTTGGAAAAATACATGAGGATTCCATTCAAAAAATTACATACAAATTAAAACAATCATGAAAATGTCTTTAAAAAATCCTAGTAAAACCTTTTATAAAACATTTTTAGAAAATTTGAATTTTGAAGAAATTGATTTTTGAATGAAGAGAGAAATGACGTCAGATTTTAATAAAACATTTTATAAATAATTATAATTGCCTATGTGTGTAAAATGGTAATATCACATGGAAATAAATAATCAATAACTAGATAAGAACAAATTTAAGGGGTTTTATCATCCAATTATAAAATTTTGTTCTTCAATGGAAATTCATGTGTAAATAATCCTAATTGAAATGAGATTGTGAAATAAACCCTTACTAAGTGCTTAATATTAATGTTAGGATTAAACAATGGATAATTGTTTTGTATCAAATGAAAATAAACATAGTATAAATTTAAAGAAAACATAATATTATCGAAATTAATTACATACATAGTCTTATAATATCAAAGAAAATGAAGAAGTAGTATAATCCAATGAAAATAAATTGAGTAATGAAATTGTTTAGCACCTTGTTACAATTAAGTAAAATATAATAAATTAATTCAAATTAAAGTATAAAATTACATTATTTATTAATAAATCATGATATTACATTTCAAAGGGTTAATATATGCACCATATAAAATTAATTAAATACATAACATTACAATATGCCTTAATGAAGGGAAATTGATATAAAGTTCCTTACCTTTTGCTTCCTTTTGGTTGAATGTGATTTAACCTACTATATAATGTTTTAATAATGTTATTAATTTATACCAATACCATATCTATATTTATAATATCATATTTGAGCCCATTATAACATTGTACCACTTGTTTTTTAATAATATTTCATTATTTTCACTGTTCCGGGTATTCATTGCCTTATTTTCTCATCAATGTTTTTTTCCTAAAAGTACAGGATCATGAAAATATTATATACTTAAATCAACTAAATAATTAAATTAATGTTATAAATATCATATTTTAATTATATACATTTTAGAATCATTATTTAAATTTCAACATGGAGAATGAATTACATCGTTTTGTGGAGATGGCATGTCGTACGTATATATGAGAGATGTTATCATTTACTAAATGGGTGAAAGGGTAAGGAAGTTTTTAATATATTAATTTTCAAGAATCAATATTTTTTCATGTAATCCACATATATTCACTAAATTTATCCTTAACACCTTAAAAGTAAATAATAATTGAAAAATGAATCACATCGCTTCTTCAGGCGGTAGTCTGCCATAGAGACGATCGACAATATTGTATCTTATAAGGAATATATCAAAAGAATAAATAAATGATATAAAAATTATATAATTTTAATAATATAATAAAATTCATATAAAATTTTAAAATCCATCATTATATCCAGATTTTATAGGTGGTGATTGACTATAAATTACATAAGTTAGCGATGTGATATTCCTCCATACTAACTATTGACAGGTTCATTTCTATTTTTATATAATAAGAGACAGATAGAGGTCATGTTTTTAACATAATAAATATTCACATATAATATATATCGAGGTTTTTATAGTATTTTGGTTTAATAATATTTTAATGAGGTGTAAGAATAAACAGAATAAAAATGCTTTTTTAAGAATGCTGCTTCTTCTTGAGACAGTTTTTTTGGATTGCCCCAAAATCTTTTCTAGGTATGAATAATAATCACACCAAGGGATATATTATGTTGGGAG
The DNA here is from genome assembly GCA_963277665.1 of Viscum album. Classification (NCBI taxonomy): domain Eukaryota; kingdom Viridiplantae; phylum Streptophyta; class Magnoliopsida; order Santalales; family Viscaceae; genus Viscum; species Viscum album. Next base: position 856,334,459 of record OY728160.1, read on the forward strand.
ATGTTTATATAAGTGATATTGGTAGTTATTGGATGAACCTAATGTATTTTTAAGTTTGAATATGGGGGGAGGGGAGGCATTTTACAACTGGGGGAGAGGATACACATGAAATTTTTGAAATGAATTAATTGCACCCATGTTTTTATCACCAAGAAAGAATAAAAAATTAATAGTTATATAGAATCATTGGTGTTATCGTAAATTTTGTCCGTAATATAGGTTTTGGACTAGTTTTTTTTTTGTCATTTTAACCCTTATATATTGAGCTTGACACTCGGTAAATCAGTTTTTACCTTAACCAAGATAATAATTTTTCACTAATTTTTCTAATCATAGTGGCCAAAAATTAATTTGATCTTATTAGAAAATATAAATTATAGGTATTCCAAATATATAATCTATTATTTGACTACTAAATTCAAAGGAGTGGTAAAATCTAAAATAAAATTATACTTACAAATGCGACAACACAGTTGATTTCCAAAGTAAAACGTTTCCTAATTATAGAAGGTTTTAATATCAAAATTCAGTCTTAAAATGATTTCAATGACTTGAATTATTTAAACTATAATATAATATAACTATTTACACATTAAAATAAATTTGATATATAATCTATCATTTAAAATTTTTTAAATGGAATTATAGTTTTCAATAAAAATCAGTTTTTTTTCACTATTCATTGAAAATGAATCTTTTCAAAAAATTCCACAATATTTAACCAATGATAATTTTCATATTTTTATTGAAAAAAATAAGTTCATTTTCTGAAATATATTTTAATTTTTTTTTAAAAATTAGTTTCATTTTTTATAAAGGATAATGAAATCATTTTTTGGGAAAAAATGTTTTTCAAAAAACATTTCTTTTTATTTTAAATTGTTATTTTATTACATCTAATCAACATATAACCATAATTTAAATAATTTAGTTATTACTATTCATAACCACCAATTTAAAATCCAGGTTATAATGGTATTCTACATTTTAGCTCATTGAGGGTCAGGTTTGTGTGTTCCACAAGCTATCCAAGATATTAAATTTAGAGAAATATATTTTTTGGGTTGTTTCTACGAGGTGTTGTGTGTCACATACACTATCATATATAATTTCTTTATTTTAAAATCTTATGGTGTTATAATGAAAAACACATTTATATGATACCAAAGTGATCATCCAACTGTATAAACCAATATAACATTTAATTCTAGAAAGCACTACCTTCCATAGATCACAAGAATTAGTCTTCTAAGAAAACAAAAATCACTAAAACCGGACTATGTGATAGGTAATTGAACATGATTTCCATTATATATCCCAATATATCACATTACCTATGATTATTCATAATTCTCTTCCCATGATCTACCATTTATCATAATATCTTGTTTCCATTCTATATGTTATGACTTTTCCTAGCTTAAGAATAACTAGAATATATGATGATACAAAGATAATAAGCATAGAAGTGCAACCAAAATAATAATAATAAAAATATCAACCACCACAACACACAAAAAAAATAAAAAAATTCCCTAAAACATTTTCTTGTGCTATATTTCCATGTTCTACGACACACTATAGCCCATTGTAGAAATCACATATGGTTCTTTCGAACTTATTCAACATGATATAACAATGCTAAATATTATCTTCAATATTATAATGTTCCCAATAAAATTTCATGGATTTCATTAAAAAAATATTTTCAATAACTTATTTAATTAATCGATTTAAATTTATCATTGAGTTTGAATTCCATAAAAACCATTGAGAAATATCATTTATAAAATCTCTTTAGAAACCATCATGAAACAATAACAATTTTATGAAACAAATAATTATAATGTAGATATTTAAATTGGAATCCATGTTTTTCAAAAAACATGTCCTTAACAAATAGATTATATAATATTCCCTTAGAAATCATGAAAATATAAATAATCAACACTTGAACAGTATGAACTAATAAATTCACATACATGAAATGGATATTATATTCATTATCATGGCATGGTCAATAAATCAGTTTAATATAATAACCCGTTAGTTATTTTCCCAAAATTTACAATGATGTGAAGTAATTTTTATCCCAAAACCCTCTCTCAAAAGGCACCCATGTTGGTTCGAAATGAAGGAAGAGAGATAATGACCCTTGGGTCCCACCCTTATTATAAATAGGTTTGGTGACTAGAACTTAGGGTGTAAAAATTCTCATAGATATAATACATTACCCTCTAAATATATAGTAGGACTAAGATATAGGATATGAACCACCATGAAAATCAATTACATAAATATAAAGTATTAAAAATACATCCCACTATACAAGTGTTGAGTAAAAAAATTCAGAGAGTATGAAAATAAATACCAAAATGAGTGTCCTATGTTAGCGAAGTAGAATCAACATTGATTTTTGGTTTAGTTATTTCTAGCACATTTAACATAGTCCTTTTAGAAAACAATATTTATGTACATGGTGTGAGAATAACATGAATAATCATTAATATCATAACTAACATCTCTCATTAACATTTTAAAAGAGAGTAACAATGTGCCCAAGTCAAAATAAAATAAACAATAGAAACTAATAAGGAAAACTAACTAATCTCATCCTCATAATAGAAATCTCACCATGTCATGCATTCAATTATAGTATCATAATAAGAATATTATCCAAAAATAGGGTTTCTGACACCAATTTACAAATAATTTTTCACTCTCTTGGCAGAACTTCACCTATCCTATGTCTCACATATCTTCTATATCGTATTTCATGTATAAACCTATTATGTTTCACCATGCCCAGCACTGCATTTACAACTATCCATCTCATCCATCCCAAAGAAACTGGGGAAACCACATCATGCCAAGAACACCACATGAAACTAACCATCACATCAACATCCATCCATAAGGATTACCATATATCAATGATGGTAAGGAACAATAAACTATAGGAAAATCAACCATACACTATCCTCTTACCACGAAAGATCTGCACTATGAACCACCACATCATTATCACTAAACAAAAACAACTATGCACTATATCAGTGACTAGTCAAAACCGATGAGTATGAACCTCTTTAGAAGAGAGATAAGAGAATAAGGGTTTTCTATATAGCCATCATCACCATCTTTGATATAGGGGAAAACACCCCCGACACGTTTGGGTATTAACACATTGTGCTTGAGATGGGTTGGGTGTGTAAATAAATCAGAGTTAAAATACAATATATAATAGTCACACACACAATCACACCATATGTGTTTAAATTAATATAACCCTAATAACTCACAACATCACCACAAGTATTTATAACATCTACCCCATTCACTACAATATGTAAACAATCCCACCACACAAGTATTCCAGAAACCATAGAAACCATTCCTTATTTTATTTAAAAGTTAATCCATTCCACGATTTTATAATTTCTAACCACCCATATTTACCAATCCCATTAATTTATCATTAAAAATCAACTAATTTAACCCGAACGCCAATATTGATTCAAGAGATCAATATCTATTCCAACTCATGCCTTTTCATTTTTGTTAATGACATTTTATTCCATATCTACCAGGAAACTGACAAAACACAACACATCATAAACAACCAATATTCATCATCAGAATTTAAATCCAACAAGGCCCCAAGTATCATCCACTGCATCTCATCACAACTGAATCCCATTATCGATAGACATCACAACTACTTACAATGGAAATAACCTCTCACCACCACCACCACACAACACAACCACTGAAAAAAATAACCACTTTTCACATAACATATTTATTTTGAAAAGGGAGATCTCATCATGTTTACTTCAATATTTTTTAGGGAATTATCACCCATGAAAAAATTAAATTTGAATCAAATTTATTATTATGATATACATTATTATTCAATTAATTTTTGGTGATTCAAATCAATAACCATAAAAAAGTTCATAATTATTCAATTGCCACAATAACATACCAAATCACAATATAAGACAAATACATGAAAATGATACCTATAATAATCAAACATATTGGAAAAAAAATACGAACTTGCGAGACTTAGGTGAATTCTTCAATCCCATTAAATTTCAAATAAACTAATTTAGAATTTTTCATTAAGAGGGTGCAAACCATCTCACCAATAAAAAATAGAAGAATGATCTCTCAAATGTACAACTAAAGTATGAAAGAGGAAGGATCCCTTAACTGGATTGAATCATCAAGGAAAGTTTCAAAAATTATGGATTAATCACCAAAAATATGATGGGAATAAACATAGGATTCCTAAGAACAAAAAAAACCATTAAAATCCACCAAAAACTAGATAAATCTCACCACGATGATCTAAAAATGGAAGTGAAAGAGAATAAGGATGAATGGAGAAACATAAGTTTATCTAAAACCAATGGAGTCTAACATGAACGATCAAAATGAACCAAGGGGTTATGATTCAGAAGAGAATAAATGGTGTGGGATAGGGTGGTTCAAGAGTCTCTTACATCTTTAATATAGTCCAAAATAATCGTATCACATGAGCTCGAGCCTCATACTTATAACCAACCATCGCTGGACTCTACCACAACATGGTAAAAACCCAAAACACCCTTGGTGGTTTGGGAAAATGTGTGAAATGAAGTCTTTACATAAGTTACTATTCTTCCATTTTTTTCAAAAATAATATTTTACCGCCCCAACAACCCTAAAATTAATATGGTACAAGCTGTAGTGGTTATTCTTATTACCATAATGGAAAACTACAAGCCTAAGTGCAAACAAATTGGCCACTTCACCATCGCCCTAGAAAATACCATATCGTGGTTAGTAATTCTTCACCACTTTAAACAAGTACTCTTTCAAAACACCACATTTGGATCCACACCATATATAGGTAATTTCTAAGACACCCTTTATGAACTAGAAGACCACTAAACCAAAAAACCCACTAAAATGGATGTGCAAACTATTTCACAATCCATAATACATATTAAAAGTCCAAGACACCACATAAAATATTTGAATCCCCACCAAAATCTCCCCCAACATCACTAAGACTTGTGAAAACAAGAAGGGAAATCTGAGAAGGTCCAAAGCATTGAAAATTTCAACTAAAAGGGAATTTTTTTATAATACACCCTATAGAACCATAATTCATTTCACGACGCTTAATGAATAAAAACCAATCCAAATAAAATTTATTACGAGTAAGTCATGCTCAATTTAAAAAAAATAAAATAACCAAAATTAATATATCATATATTTTAGCATATTACCATTTCCAATAATCTAAAAATCATAAGAATCTCGAACAGATTAAGCCCAAAAACATGCTAGACCTTTTAATTTTCAATAATTTTACTTTTTATTCTATAAAATATACCAGAAATGTTTCACTAATAATGTATATTTGAATAAATTACAACAAAAATCTATTATTTATTAATTTCTAAAATTATATAAATAATAAATAACTGTATTCTAGAATTTTTTTCTCTCATCATAGTTAATATGAAACATAATGTCATTTTTTTTGGTTTAAGGGAAAGCATGGAATTTCGTGTAATTTTTTTAATAAAATAATAAAATAATTTAGTATATAATGTTTAATGATCTTACATAGTATATATACGAAAACAACTATTGAGAAATAATTAAAATGAACATGGAGTTATTCATTTAAGTACTCATTCTGGAATTGTAAACATTAACATAAAATATCATGGATTTTTATTATATTTTTTTCAATTACTCCAAGACAAAATCATTTTGAATTTGAGTTCTAGTTACACACTATTTCAATATTATGTAAATCTAAAAAACCTAGAGTGAATAGAAAATCTCAATATTTGAATGAATCATCATAGAACACTAATCCATGATATATTTACTATGTTCAAAAAATAATTCCTTATAAAATATTTTTTTTTCAAAAGCACAAAAAACCATTTCCAACAATCAAATTCATCATACTTCTATTTACCAATGAATAGAAATAAAACACTATGTTAATGTTAGAATCCTAATGGGATGTATCTTTTCTAATCCATGATACATAACTCTCATCGACTAAACCCAAATCAATGAGGTTATTAACAACTAATAAGTGCATAAACAAATTTTAATAAATATACAACAATGGGTACATGAAGTTTAACACAAATAGAATCAATATTATTTTTTATGATCTATATTTTATGTCCCAAAACATCTCCACTATCACCGACCAGCTAATAGTATGTAATAAAATTATACTATGTTCAATATCCTGACCCTAACCCATTAGTTTGGGTAAGGTCAGAATGCCCCTTACCATGGGTGAATCCTTTAGACAACAAAGTAAGAAAATAATCACCCAAGGGAACTTCTAAATAGTAGGAGGATAACTTTACATTACATAAAAAAACTATCTATATGAAAAAACTAGATGAAAATATATGAAATATCAGGCTTGAATAAATTGAGAAAAAACTCTAACACAAATAATTAATAAACCATAATCATAGTCTTAGAAGAGGTCAACATATCCAAAAAATGACAAGACCAAATACTCAAAAGGAACAACATGTTAAAATATTGAACACTCATAGTCTCAACAGGAATAATATCTCCATTATACAATTAATATCACCCAAGACCACAAAATCACTTCAGAACATTATAATGGTAGGATTTCCCCCCTTACCTAAATCGTTTCAAACAATGACTGCATAAAAAATTAGATGAAAATATAGGTGTGAGTACACAAACATAACATTAATACACCTAGTAATTCAAGAAAAATCTCTCAAAATGAACAAGATTTTCCACACATTATATAAAAAATCATAGAAGAGTAATATGTTACACAATTCTATATAATTATAACGAAACCACACAAAATACCCACTTATACTTTGAAATCCATAGTTTCCACAAAACCAATCACACTATTACTCACCCCGCATTCCATGAAATTACACTCTTAATTCATGAATCCCATATAAAATCAAAACACTCAAAATATACATACCTCATGATTGAAACCACATTCATATAAAAAAACAATTTCATGGTGGAATAACAATCCAATGTGATTAAATTTGAAACTAGAAACCAATTATAAACCAAAAAGGCCCCCTGAAATATGTTATGAAAACATACCAAACCATACTTACCCAAAATTCCCATAAATGTAGCACTAGAATCCATGTTATAACTTAACAAGGCTCCATACATAAAAATTATGAACATATATGACAAATTACTATCTAAGAAGTATATTTACAAAAATGTTTTCTTCCAAAGAATGAGTTCTATTGACACACCCACACCAATTTCACATCAACTATCTTAATCAAGTAGAAACTTTATCAACACCTTATGGAACAAGAAACCAACTCTCTTCAATAAACTCACACTAAATCAAGAGAATATTTCAAATAGGACTCAGTAATTATCTTACACCATGAAACACAATAATTTAATTTTAAAAACATAATCGTAAAGCACATAGAAAATTGGTAGTGGAAGAGAATCTACCCATATAAACCAAATTCATCTAGTAGAAAAAAATATTGAGCAATAGAATAGAGAATCACATGGTTTTATCTCATAAATAGTATTTTTTTAGAGAAAATGTAATGGATGGAGGAATTTAAATTGATTAAAAATAAAATTCAATATCCCCTAACTTACAACCTAGGGAATCACCATTGAACACAAATATGACCCCTCAAAACAACATGGTTGTTGTTTTCTATTTCGTAATTTTTTACCAACACCATGCCTTTCACCATGAAATAGTGAATTCATTTTGAATGAAAAGTAGGCCACTGTGGCTTAGGTCACATCATAGGGACATATCCCATTCAATTAACATGGAGGACCTTAGATCATAATTTCATCCCCATAAAGTAAATGATGTCACCTCAACCACACATACTAAAGTTCCTATGAACCACCAAGAATGTATCATCCCCGAACCAATTATGAACAAGAACAGTGCTATCTAGTCTGATGACATTAGGCTTAGGCACACATCCCCATACACTTAATGTTTTCGACTAGTAGTGAGGGTCCATAAGAGTGATAAAGGGGATACTACACCCTTAGGGGAACATAATATAAAAGTTCAAGTACATATATAACATACATAAGAAGAAAAGGATCAACAAACTCGAACTAGACAACCCAATGCTGGACAACCATCAATATCATGCAATAGTGAAAGAAATTAAAATTGTATTGGTGTAAATAAAGAATAACCAAACATAAAACTTTTAGTAATTTAATGCAGAGCATGCATACATATCTAGACATATATACAATAAGAAGTAATGGGTCACCCATGATTGACTATCAGTATATTCATATATAAGTCCAACTTAATCTAAAATATTACTAAAAAGTAATGTTAAAAATGAGGAAAATACCCCAAGTTCCCATAATGATATCCCATTCCAAACATCCACTATGATCCAACTTATGAGCCCAAACCATTAGTTGAATGGATGAAAATAAATTCTACAAATGTTTGGATGGGACTATGTACGGTGTGAAAATGAGTATCAGTAGGATACAACAAACATGGGCATAACCAACATAAGTGTTTAAGTAAATGTGATATAATTAATAACGAAACATAAAGAAATTAAATTAAAAAAATATTTTCTAGTTCTCAAAAACCACTAGGAAGATTTTAGTTTTCTTGTCCACCACCAGAATCCCTAAAGTAGAGAGGATACTTGTCCCATGTACGAAGTTATCCCCTGATGTAAAATAGACTAGGTTAACCCTCATGTTCCATCTCAAATAATGTTACCCGATACCATGTGCCTCAAGACACCTCGTTTCTCAACAAAGCACTAACGTCCAGAAGGCACCCTTAAAAAAGGTAACTAGTCCCACCAACCCCTATTTTAAAGCACATATCAACTAATAGTCTGACATACGAAGGCACAACGATACGTTACCTAGAATATAATCACCATTTGATCAGATCATGATGTCTTTATAAAAGACGATATCTTTTATCTCAGAGTCATCTTGGCCTAATGGCCTCAATCTGGTGAGCATCATCCCACAACTGATAGTCTCAATTCTATCATCCAAAGGACACTCATATTTTCCATGGGTTTATACAAAAAAACCCCATAAACCAAATACCCGATCTGCACTACCGGGGCCCTCAACCCATATGTGTTGTGAAAACCACCCCATCATTTAGTCCTCCTTTCATTACATGACTCCAATCAGTGTTTCTTCCATAATGGTTGAGTGAAAATACAAAAATTAGTAACTAAGACACATCAACTGGAACCTCATTCCCATGAGACTATGTTACTCAAAATGATGGCCACGCCATCTAAATATTTCATGTCTTTCCCATAAACCAAAAACCTTTTTGTCTTATATCGACGTCCACGAAACCCAATAGCATCATCAAAATCACTCAAATATTCGATTAGAGCTTGACTAGATGAACATGTCACTACAAATTTGTTAGACATTCCACTTCAATTTCCTCAATCCAAGCCTGTAACTATTCCATGGATCCCATCACATAAAATTCAAGCATTCTATATTTATAAATAAATTCAAATAAACAAAAAATTAAAATAATTGAATTGTACAATTATAATTAAACAAAAAAATAAAATTAAATCATGAAATCTCCCCGAACTAACTACCCAAGGTGTTTAATACCCTATAACCATATCTCACACATATGAATTTGGTTAGGGTATGCCCAGAAGCATCCCATAAGATCATATGATCAATTTAACATCAAGAATTAGGGTCTCTGTTAATTACACGACAATGCACTAACATACGTAACTCCAAAACTACTTTGAAAAAACATAGAAAGGTATGTACCAGCTACCTTGGACTTATATATGTAGGCATGTCTGGAAGTTGCCTCAAAATCCAAGGATTTTTGAAGAAATGGACGTTTTTGTAGAACACCATGAACGATAGGGTAAAATGAATCAAACATATTCAGTGTTCCATGAGGTGTAATAAAAACCAAATAGAGGCATGAGAGTTATAATTCTTACTAAAAAAATACAACGCATTAAAAAAATTGAATAATGGAGAATAAGTGAAGAGATTGGACCACACACTAGAAGTGGATAAGAGGAGGAATTCCTAATGTTGTGCATTCGACCAAGGAGTAGAATAAGGGAAAGGAAAAGGGAAATATGGGATGATTAAAAAATAAATTTTAACACATTTTTAATGCATCACAGTAAGATCACATGGTTTTTCAAACTGTGTGCAGGCCATGCGGGCTATAGTGCACAAGTACTTCTTATTTGGAACTACCCATGTGACCAACAACATGGTGTTTCCAGCCATGCATAAACCAAGTGATAGATATATTTTTAATACCACAGATATTTTTCATGGTCATGCAAAGAAACCCACATGTGTTTCCAAACCATGTGGAAATTAATAATTTTACCGCAAATTTAGAAGGAAGAGGCCCCACAGTTTATACAAACCGTGCATCTTGACCTGGGGCTCCATAACTTGGTGTCTTGTCATCCGACGCACCTGAAAACCTTATGATCACCTTATACGTTTGATAAAGCAATAAAACCATGAAAAATATGGATATTGTATTAGTAAAGATCTCGTAATGGAGTTCTAGTCATCAAAAGTGAAATTGGATTACCCACCAATTCAAAAATTCAAAATAAGAACGGTTTAAGACTCAATTAAAAAACCTGAGGCATTATAATCTCCTGACCTTAAAATAGACCATCCTCAATCTATAAGAAAAACATGGAGAAGATACCAAACATACCCATACCATTTAGAATAATCTGGACAACCCTAGTCTCAAGGGAACATGTCAACTACCTTAAGGGTCTACCCACCATAGGAGTGACGTACCCAGGTTGCATCCCGACTCAAAAATCAAATCAAAAAATTATCCATCAACCCATTACTAGACACAAAATTCCTCCCACTATGCTTCTTCACCATGGAACCTCATCAAGATCTACCATTTCATAGAAGAAACCCATCTGATTCTTTCACTGTATTAGTGTTTGCCTCATCACCATATCCCAAGTGACAACAACAAGGTCCTACATCCCAAAATATTCTCTAAATAAACCAAAGGGAACACAACTCAATCAAGTAACAAATTTAATTATGACTAGATTCTAATTAACCTCATGTAAACATATCTCATCAATAAAATGATGTCAAATCACCTCAATAATCCATGCACCCGATGGTTCTCATGTGTGAAATTTGGTCCCACAAAACTCATATATATATATATATATAATGCACACGAATCACTAACCTATAAAAAATAATCTGGTTAGTCCATATACATCATATGTGCACCTCATGAATTGAAAAAATAAATTCTTTAGTGGGCCATTCCAAAGTAAAAAAAGAAGAAGATCTGGTCACACCCATGACATATATTTGATCGTTGTCATTTAACTAGTCTACTCATCCCATGGAAGCTCCATGGAATGCGTCAATCCGGAAGATCCAATGCCTAAATCCTATCCTCCCTGCAGTGTTCTACCAGTTACAGACTAGTAACTCCACTACAAGGTCTTGTTATCTCTTCCATGACCTTTTGGTATGAGTGAAACTCAAATACCATTACCTGATATAGAGAATAGTCTGATCTCAAAACGATGAGTCTGCATCATTCCCTGACTGTGGGTTACCTGATAAGGCTTCCTATAGAACCTTTCAAGATTCATGGAATCTCCACAATGTCAACACTCCTTTTGAGGCCACTCATAGTGAATCCAGACATTTTATGTCTTTCCACACTTGAAGAAAATCATCAAAGACCCACTCTAAAGTGGTCGTCTTGAGTCCTTGGTATTATTTCCCTACTAAAATTCATCTCTACCTCGCTTCTGAAAATTTGAAGATTGAAAACCGAAATCTCCTGAAGATTCCTCTTATCTTGAGTAGAACCTATCCATAATGTTACCCTCAACTATGAAAACCTAGTTCAACAACTATGAGAATGAGTCCAACCTAAAGATGTTTACTTGCACCTGAATGGTGTGTCGAAAACCATCCTCAAAGTGTCGCACCCTCAAGGTTTCATTTCTTACCATGATAATTGAGAATCCAGACGACTCAGTGAATACCACTGCATGTTTCATGATAGAAATGTCACCCTTCTAGAAGATCATGAAATCCCAAGACCCCTCCTCTCATTAGCATCTCTGAGAAAAGGTGCACATAGAACCTAGTCTCATAGTCATTCCAAGAAAACCCCTCATGTATTCATACATACACCTACATGTCCCACTAGTTCTTATTCGGTCCTCTGATCATATAGGTTTACAGTTTCACCCTATATAAAAGAGGTATCTCTAGATAGTTGAAAATGACCTACATAGCCTCGATCCAATTCTTGATCACTTGTGGAACACCCTCACCATAAAAAAGTGATGGGTGTTGCGATTGGAACCCCCAAGTAAGATAAGATATATAAGGTTTGACTCCTAGAGCTCCCCTTTTGATACCCTAGATCACATGTATTGGGATCAGTCTAAGCTTATCATCTAGAAATATCCCAAAAAGCTTTACGATTTGGAGGCTACCTAGCCCACACTTGAGCATGTGACAGATCATGTACAGAATCTACCTAACACTCAGAGGTCTCAACCTTCTCATGATACCATGACATACCATATCTACCTTCCTGATGCTCCATCCAATCCATCCTGGTTAAAATCCACTGAATACCGTCAACGTGGTCAGGTATCCCAATAACACACACACACACAAACACTCATATATATAACGTAGATAGGGAATGTAGTAATCGATAGTGCCAACTCATTAACCATATTCTTCACCATCGAACCATGTCAAAAGACATACCAACCTCTTAGACTCCTTTACTTCCCATAATAATGACATGTATTAATCATACCTCAAGAAATTCCTATCTTGAAAACCATTTTCCCCTCAAACTGATGCCCTCATTGCCTAACATGGGGATCAGCATCACCCCCTATCGTAGTACCTACATAATCTTATAAGAGACGTGATAAAATTCACACATCATAGAAAATTTATATATATATCAAAACATATACAAAAATACATCTCACAAGCATATTACATTGGGGCCTCTTTCTTGGTCTGGTTGAGAAAGATTTCACCCAAGAGAGGCAAGGTAGTAAAACCCTTCTTATCTACCTTTGTCGACACTTTATACAACCTAACCCCATTTTAGCACAATAAAATCCCCTAATAGATATTATAATCCTTTTATATCACATGAATTTTTTATATTATAGGCACACACATATATATCACATCTCATTTTAAATGAAATTTTTATCAGTTCATGATGATATATAATTAAACATCCTACTGTGCCTACCAAAAATAGAAACAAGTATACCCACTTTACATACCAGATCAAGGGTACCAGTTCTCATCCATTTCCATTCTAGGACAAGGTCACATATCATAACATATAACATTCACATTCCATGAATTCCGCTTGGAGTGTAAATTATAGAAATTGTAAAATGAGAAAAATAGAACAGTAATTCCAGCCATGGTAACTTGGTCCATCCCTCATACATGGGGCATCATGAACCCAATAATGAGCTCTAATCTATGTTCCGACCATGTATAATATCTAGACTACCATAACTGACATTTTAATAACAACATAAAAGAAAATTTTATCTCGATCTCATTAGTATCCATCGCTACAATTCTACTAAATCATAGTCAAGAACTGATCTGATACCACTTGTAGACACCTTGACCAAATTTCCAACCCAAACATTGCTCTCGGTCCGGGTTCCAGTGGACTTAGGTATGCCTCCGAAATTCCAGAGCCCACCTAATAGAAGCAAGGGTGTAAATCAGTAATAGTGGGAAGACTATACCCTCAGGGGAACATTATATAATCATGCAAGTATATATATAACTTGAAGTAGAATAAAAGTCTAAGAATACATAAAAAACCTTCCAATAGCGTAAGGAAATAAATATCAAGCCATAAAAGAAGTAATAATAATAGAAGTAGTAGAAATAAAGAACAACCAAATATACCACATGTTGAAATTTAATGCAGAGCATGCATAAATTTCAAGTAATACATAAAATAATCATTAAAGTGTCCCCCATGGATGATAATCAGTTTATACATATATAATAATGTTGAAACTGAACAAAAACTAAAAATGAAATATCCAACTGAAAAAATACCTCAAGGTCCCTTGCCGACATCCCATTCCAAATATAAACTATAATCTAGCTCCCAAACCCAAAGATTTCCTTGAATGTATCAATATAAATTATACAGGCGTCTCGAAGGGCCTCAGTAGGGTGTGGGAATGAGTGTCATTAGTATACCAAAAAAATGTGAATATATAACATACATGTTTAAGTAGTTTTGATTTAATAAATAATGAAATAAAATGATATTTAATTGAAAAATGATTCCCTAGTGTTCAGGAGCCACAAAAAATCTTTTCCCTTCCTCGACGACCTAGTGAATCCAGGAAGAGTAGAGGATCTTTGGCCCATGGCCCAAGGTATCCCCTGATTTCAAATAGCCCAGGTGAACTGTCATATTATAACTCAAATAATGTAACCTAAAACCATGTTCTTCCTAACACCTAATTCCTCAACAATGAACTAATGTCTCGAAGGAATTCGAAAAAAAGTAACCGACCCAATGATCCCCTACTCAAAAGAACTCATTAGCTCAAATTGCAACATTCCAATTGACAATGACACATGACCTAAAATATAAGCATTATCCCCATATATAATGACATTCCATAAAATGAAAAACTCCATTATACCAAAGAAATATTGGCCTTACGACCTCAATATAGCAAGGAACATCCCCCAGCTGATAGCTACAATGACATCATTTTAAGGCTCCTCACCTTCCACATGGATTTATATGGAAAGAATGACCAAACCAAATACCTAATAAGCACTACTGGGGGCCTCTACCCACATGCATGTTAAAATCCACCTCATCACCAAGTCCTCTGATGTGTACATGACTTCAATCGGTGCTTTATCCATTCCAGGTGAGAGGAAATCACAAAATTAGTACTTATTCGATATCAACTAGAACCTCATGACCCTACGTCCACATCACTCAAGATGATGGCCATTCCATCCAAATATCTCAACCCTTTCCCGCACCTAGGAGGACTTTCTACCCCAGGCCGACATCCATGACACCTAATCCAATGATAAAAATCACTCAAATATCAGGGCCATGAATGAACTAACAACAATGTCGCCACAAATCCGATAGTGCCAAGCTACCTCAATTTCCTCAGGCTAAGACCATCATGATCTGATGGATCACATCACAAGTTATTTAAGAATTTTATATTTTAATCCAATTCATATAGACAAAAAATTCATTATAATTGAATTGTTAAATTCCAATTACACAAACAAACCAAATTAAATCAATAAATCACCTCATCGTCCCTACCCAAGGTATTCAACAACCTCTAACCCAACACCTCACGTAATAATTTTTATAGTGAAATCCTAAAGTCATAACATAAACCCATGAGATCAATTTAACATCAATCATTAGGGTATCACTCAATTACCTAAGGGCGTGATAAAATACGTACCCCCAAAATTAATATGAAAACCCAAATAAAGGTATACAATACCTACCTTATACTCATAGACATAGGCATATCATGTATTAGCATCTAACTCAAATTGGTTTGGATTTAATTCATATTTCCATCGAACATGCCTAAAATAGGGTAAAACAGATCGAATATATTTAGCAGTCCATGACAAAAATGAAAAAAAATAGAGGCATGGGTGTAATAAGCCTTACCGATATGGATCAAACACACGTAACAAATTGAATAACAGAGCATGTATAGAGAGATTGGACCACACCCTAGGAGATGAGAGGAGGAGTAATTCATCATACTATGTGCATGACCATGGAGGAGAAAAGTGGGAGGAAGAGATAAATAACATAGGAGGTAAAAACCATATTTTAAAACATTTTAATGGCCATTAGGTTAGCTCATAAGGTTTTCCAATTCATATGTATACTATGTTGGATAGAGTGCATGGGTACAACTGGAGTGGAAGTACCCGTGTGAGCTATCGAATGATTTTCCCAATCATGCAAAAACAATGCCATAATAATCCACTAAAAACTATAGATCTACCACATATCCATGTTCCCCAAACTACACATTTTTTTTAAAACATGTTGATATTCAAAATTAGGTAGGTCGATTTGTTAAAAGAGGCCACATGGTTTACACTAACCGTGCGCCTTGACCTGAAACTCCAAAAAACGGTCTTTGGGCCTCCGATGCACTTAAACACTTCCAAACACTCAATTATTTTTGTAAAACTATATACCCATAAAATATATGAATTTTGTATTGTGGAAAAACTTAGAATTGAGTTATGATGATTGATAAAGAAATTTTTTACCCACAAATTCAAAAATTAAAAACGTGAGAGGTTTTCAATATGATTAATTAATCCATGATGTTAGAGTCTCCCCACCTTATAATAGATCATCCCTGATCTATCAAAAAAACACTAAAATGGTACTAATTATTATCCTATCATTTAAAATATCCCAGACTGCCCAGGGCTCAAGGACACATGTCAAGTATCCCCAAAGGGCTCACCACTTTAAGAGTGACCTTCCCTGGTCTCACCCCAGACCAAAAATCATATCAAACAATGCTCCATCGACCCATTCTCAGAATCAAAATATCTCATGTGATAGATAGTTAATCGTAAAACTAATCAGGTGTTCTCGTGTCATAAATGTTACCTATTTGAATCCCATAACACATTAGCACCTACCTCAGGACCATGTGACACATGGAACCAACATGGTCCTACATCTCAATAGATTTTCAAGACAAACACAGTGCCTCAAACCTAAATAAATATCTCATATATAAATGCCTAGATTATAACAAGCCATATATAACCACATATCCTTGATTCCCTGATTCCAAAGAACCTCCATAATTCATGCACCCAATTGTTCTCATGTATAAAATATGGTGCCACACACCTCATATATATAATGCAACCAATGATTCCAACCTACTAACCACATATTGTTAATCGATATACATCTCATGTTAAACTTGTGCATCCTAAATAGTCATGCCTTAATAGGACATTCCAATGAAAAATGAAAGGAATATCTAGTCAATCCCATGATGTAGCTATGACCATCATCGGCCCACCAATCTATTCAGTACCTAGCGACTCCATGGCATGCACCAGGCCTTAAGCTCGACTGCCTAGAGCTTGACCTAGATGTAATTCTATACCAGCCACCAGCCATTGACCCCATTATTGTGTATAGATATCTCTTCTATGACCTCTATGGGTTGATTATTCTTGGATACCCTCACTTGGTATTGATCCCAGCATGATATCCAAAACCTGAGTTTACACCGGTCCATGAATACTGACTATCAAAGATGGATTCCTATAAACCTCTCAAGTTGCTCGACCTAACGACATTACCAAAAAACCATTGGAGGAAACTCACAATGAGTTTTTAAAATTCCTAAATGCCAAAATTGGAATAAAAATGTTGAATACCCACTCGGAAGTGGTCTTCTATAGTCCTTGTCCTTACTACCATCTTGGAACTCACCTCTTCCTCAATTCTTACTATTTGAACTATCGCCACTAAAATCACTTTAAGAAAAAAAATTTGTAGAGAATAAACAATCCATCAAGTTTCCCTCTATTAAGAGCACTTGGTTGACCACCTATTATAATGATGCAAAAATATATATTTACCTCCACCCGAATGGCATGTCATAAACCATTCTCAACACACATAACCCTTGAGGTTTCATTGATCACTATACCAGGTGAAATGTGATAAAACACAGTGAATGTTACTTCATTTTTCAATGATGGACATGTCACCCTGGTGAAGGATTATGAACTCCCAAGCTCTCTCCACCCTTAGTTTGTCTGGGAAAAAGTATTCAAAGAGCATGAACCCAAATTACTTCTGGTATAGTTCCTATTGTATGGAGAACTTCACCCTCCAGTTCCACTAATTATTAGCCGGTTCCCTAATCATATAGGTTGCAGTTTCACTCTCAGCTCTAGAGGAACCTATAGCCACTCGAAAATCATCTTTATATCCTCGATCTAAATCTCAGTGGCCGACAAGAATCCTTTACACTGAAAAATAGGTGGCTGCTATGATTGGAAATCTTGAGTAAGTTACACCGTAGTTGGCTATACTGTATGATATACCCTATAAATAACCAATATCACAAATACCAGGATCACTATGAGATGCTCATCCAACCATAACCCAAAATAAGTAATATTTCGCGGCTTCCCCACCTACACTAGAGCCCATGCCTGAGCCAATACCTTCTCTGCATGACCCTCATGGGTGTCAACATACTCGTGCTTCTAATAAACAACATCTCTACCTACCTAACACTACATTTGAGCCTTTAGGGTGTAATCCCACTAAATTCAATTAACATGGTTAGACAACCCAATAAAAAATACATAAAAGGTAGATAGGTAAAGCAGTAACAAGAAACGTCTAGTCACTACCCTTACTCTTCCCCATCAAAACCATGCCACCAGATGTCCTATCATCTCGGCCTCCTTTCCATCACTCAACATACCCATGTATCAAATATACCACATACCATTCCTATCCAAACAACCATTATTTCCTCAAAATGATGACCTCATTGCCCAACCTGGTGATCAACATCACCCAATGAAAGAGTACCTCCTAGATCTTATAAGATTCTTGATAAAATTAAAACATCATAGGAAATATATATATCACAGCTTATATAAAAATGAATTTTACAAATAGATTCTATTGGGTCCTCTTGCCTTCGTTGGTTGAGTAAGATGACACCAGAGAGAGGCTAGACCTGAAAACATTACGTAGCTTCCATTATTGAATCTTTAGAAAACCTAACCCCGTTTTAGTGCAATCCAAGTGCCCCATGAAACTAAAAACAACCTCATATGACCATAATTTTTTATATTATAGTCTCACACATATATATACCACAAATATTTACAATAAATTTTCCCAGGTTCATGACGATACGTAATTAAATATCATACTATGCCTATCAAAAATAGAAAAAATCATACCAAATTTCCATAAAAGGCCAAGGGTCCAAGTTTACATCCCTTGACATACCTTTCTAAGGTCACATATCATAACATATAATATCCACCTTCCAAAAATACCACTTGAAGTGGAAATAGAAGAAACTATAAAATGAGAAAAATAGTACTGCAATTACCATACATGGTAACTGTTATGTCCTTTATACATGGGGTGCATGAACCCGCACAGTTTCTCTAAACCCAATTCCTAACACACCTAATATCTTAGGCTACCATAACTCAAATAGTAATATCAATATAAAGGAAAAGGTAGTCTTGATCTCATTATTAGATGAACAAAAAATTCTAATAAATCATTGTCATGAACTTCTCTGATACCACTTATAGCATCCTCGACCATATTTCCCACCCAAAAAGTGCTATCATGCTCGGTTCCAATTGTGTTAAGCACACTTCCCCATATTTCAAAGGCTTCCGACTAGCATAGAGGGTGTAAAAGAGTATGAGTGGTGATACTATACCCACGAGGGAACAAAATGTAGTTGTTTGAGTACATATACAACATGAAAAAGTCAAAAATACTAAACCTAATCGAAAAAGACCCTCCAATATAGGAATCACTTCCTTATAATGCAATAACAAAAGGAATAAAATTAGAAGTAGATGAAATAAAGGACAACCAACCTTACCACTTGTAGAAATTTAATACAGTGAATATATACATATAAGGTCATACATAAAACAATAAATAAAGGGTATCCCATTGATGACCATATGTATGTACATATATAAGGCATGAGGGAACTGAAAGAAAATTAAAATGAAATCTCTAGCTGAGGAAAATACCTTAGGGTCCCTTACGGACATACCATGCCAAACATCATCTAAGATCCAACATCATGGCATAGGTCTTTATATAAATGCAACAACATAAATTCTACATGCTTCCCTAAAGGTCTCTATAGGGCATGAGAATGAGTCTCAATTGGATTACACCCATGTGTGAATATCCAACATCATTGTATAAGATGGTGTTATATAATAAATAAATTAGCATAATGCAATTCACTTAATAAAAGCTCTACTAGTTCCCAATAGCCACTAAGAAGCTTTTATCGGCCTCGACCAATTCAAGAATACTTGAATAGGATATTACCCTTGTATCGTGGCCCTTCATATCCCCGAACGTCAAATATTCTAGGTGAACCCTCAGGTTTCACCTCAAATAATGTAATATAAAACCATGGCCCTCCAGACACCTTGTCTCTCAACATTACACTGATGTCCCAAAGGCACAACCAAACAAATGTAAATGTTCCCATGTACCCATTCTTGAAAGCACTCATCCGATCAAATGATGAAATTAAGAAGAAAGATAATACATATCCTTAAATATAATCATAGTAGGATCATAGCAAGAATTCCCAAGAAATGATGATATCTATTCTCCCAAATTCATCATGGCCAAACAACCTCAGTATGATGAGCTTCAGACCCCAATCGATATCCCCAATGCTATGATCTGAAGGCTCCTCACCTTCCCCATGGATTTCTATATAAATACAACCCCAAAAAAAATATCTATGACACACTACTTAGGGTCTTCGCCCATATGATTGGTCAAAACCACCTCATCACAGTGTCTTACTGTGTTCACACAACTCTAATGAGCACTCCATCCATCATTGGTGGAAAAAATAACCAAATTAGTACCTATGACAAATTAATATGAACCTCATACACATATAACCGTATACGTCAAACGGATGTCCACACCGTCCAAATATTCCAATACTTTCCTACAATTTGACGAACTTTTCTCCTCAAACAAACATCCTTGACCCCCAATCATGTGATCAAAATCAGTCAAATATTCAGGCCAATCATGAATAGATGACCACATCACCTCAAATTTGATGGCCAAGACATCTCAATTTCTTCATCTGATCCCTTCAAGATCCCATGGATCCCATCACATGCAATGTAACAATTTAATATTTATAATACAGTTCATATAAAAAAGTAATTAAATATAATGGAAATGTATAATTCCAATTAAAAAAATCTTAAATTAAATAAAGAACTCACCCCAGACTAACTACCCAAGGAGGTCAACATCATCTTAACCGACCTCACACAAATGAATTTTTTTAGGGAATTCCCAAAGTCACCCCACATGTTTTGACGATCAATTTAACATCAATCATTAGGGTCCCAGTCAATTAAAAAACAACTCGCTAAAAGATACACCAACAAAAATACTATAGAAACACAATTAATGGTATTAACCACCGACATTGGACTCTTAGACAAAGGACCATTCAGTATTAGCCTCTAACTCCATCCAATTTGGAATTAATAGATGTTTCCATAGAAATCCTAGAAAATAGAGTAAAATTGATCAAACAGATTTAGTAGTTCATGTGGTGAAAGAAAAATTAAATAAAGGAATGTTTGTGATAATCCTTACGAAGATGGATGTAACGCACCTGGAAGCTTGAAGAATGGAGAAAGAAGAAGATATCAGACCACACCCTAGGAGATGAGAGGATAATTAATTACTCATGATGTTTTTGTAACCAAGGATGAGAAAATAGGGATGAAGAGATAAATATGAGAGGAGGGAAAAACAAATATGATGCATTTTTAAGGCGGAATAGTTTTCTATCAATGTTTTCCAAACTATGCACAAATTTGATAGGGTAGAATACATGGGTACTGTCAAAGCAGCAATACTTGTGGACCTACTATAAGATTTTACCAACAATGAAGAAACCATATAGTAGATCTCTAGTAAAAGCTATATAACTTCTCAAAAATCTTGATCTCTAACCCACTCGATTTTTCAAAACATGTGGTAGTGAAAAATTGGGTCACACGACTAGCTAGAAGAGGCCGCACAGTTTAAACCAACTCTGTGCCTTTACCTGCAAATCGAAAACTCAGTATTTGTGCCTTTGACACACCCAAATCCGTTTCAAACAGTAGAATATTTGGATAAAAATCTAAACCGATCCAAAATAAGGAAATTGGATTTAAAAGAATATTGTAATTGAGTTCGAATGATCAATAAGAAATGTATTACCCACAAATTCAAGAATTTTAAATGGGAGAGGTTTTCTACCCAATTCAAAAACTGAAAACATTACAACTACTACCATAATTGTTTTGGATTTTCCTATAGTTTACATGGGTGAACCACCCCATGTAATATTCTCACAACCTCACTATAGTGAACCCATGCTCTCCATTTACAACATTCCCTAAATAGATTAAATTTTCAATGCCCTAGAGTAAACACAACCACCATATGACCATGGAGCTATGATCATTTCCTATAAGGTAATACATAATTGAACCATTCCCAACAAAACAATGATCCCCATTTCTATATTATGATCTACATATTATAGGTAATCTCTATGTTCACTATTACCATGACCACACTGTTGAGTATAATTATCTTCCCACACATTCCTACCATAGTTTCAAAAATAAAAACACACATAATTATATTATTTAATTTCCTAAATTCTATACCTCACTAATTTAACGAATGTTATCTCATGAAATTAACTTCTTCATAATAAAGAAACATATGTTTATCTAACAAGGTATTCATATATTCTTATTCACCTATATTATAAAAGTTATTTCAATTAAATAAATCACATAACATTTACAAAAAAAAGTCACAATTAGATTCATTAAAATAAATTTTTTAATATTATATAATGTACTGCTCTCAATGTGACAACATGATAAATTAAATTCCCGAAAAATATTTTGATATATTATATTGTAAAATATTCCTACCCCTATAACTCTATTTTTATTCATATTCATTTCTTAATAGATAAATTTCACCTTTCTTAGAGGTGGTCGTATGGAATTGAAATGAAATTATCTCCACCTGATAATATTTAGTTCAACCTCATCATATTATGGTCGATTTTGATATCACCATTAAAATGATTTATAATTATGTATGATAGAAGGAACGTTGGTCATCTGATGGTATTAACTATGTTCATTCTATAAAATAGAATTTTTTGTTTGATAGAACATATGGATGCTATTCTGTAAATCCTGACCTCCTCCATTCGATAAATGTTACCTTGTATCTTTTTTAAAAATTATTCTAATAAAATTTCCTATACATAAAATCCCTGAATTTTAAAAATATTCATTTAATGAAATTTTTAATTGTTTTTTTGATATAGATGCATCCAATTATAGAAAGACTTCATCAGATAATCAAATGTTCTAAATCTAGAGAAAATGACTTTCAAACAAAAACATTCTTAAAACTAGGGAAATATATATGTTATTAAATTAAATAATTTAAGGAAATGAGTTGTGATTTTGAAAAATATTGTTAGAAAGTGTTGAATGACTTTAAAACTCCAGAATATCTCCCGTTTTAAAAAGCAAAAATCACAAATTTTTAGAATTAAAACTAACATTAAAACATTAAAAATTACTCCCCTTACCTCATATACATCATTTTTTTACATATCTATTATTTGTTTCTTTATCCCACTTTTTTAGATATTTTAGTAATCCATATAGGCCTTTAAAATGTTTTAGACTCTATCTTCAAAAGTTATAAAAATTTATCCCCTTTCTGAATTTCAATAAGAATATTTTTAGGGGATGTAAATCGTACCAAAAATGTTATGGAAATAAATTATATATTTTTAACAATATTTATAGAATCATCCAAAAAATTGATATACATACAGTAAAATATATTTGTTAAAAGATATAACCAATTTTATTTTAAAAATCCTTCAAAACAAAATATGTATAAAAAATGTCAAAAATATTTTTGAGTTATTATAAATAATATTCTTTATGAGTGAAGAGAATAATATCAATATTTCTATGGAATGTTTCTTATTATAATTATAATTTTCCTTCAATCCTATTGATACTTATCCAAAACTAATAAGGTATAATTCATCATTGTAACATATTATTCCTAAAATTTACCGTATTCTTTTCATTATTGAAATTGGAAACTTCTTCTTCCAAATAATTAATTCTTCCACTTTCACTCTAGTTCTCCTAAAAAACATCCATCATTTTTTTAAATTTAAACTGATTGTTACAGAACTCTATTATTAATACCTTATCATTTGTTCCCTTAATTAAGAACCACTATTATATTTATAAATACAACATTATCATGTAAAATTTAAAAAATTTATACTTTTTTCATAAAGTCATCGAATATATAATTTTAGACTATCTATTTCTTAGAGGGAGTTAGAAACATCATTACTCATACTTCTTACAAATATTTTCTCTTAAATTATTAAAATTTGAATACCATGAATATGATCATAATTATATTTGAAATAACATTCATTATGTTTGATCCAATAGATAAGTTCCATCAATTTTCATGAATCATATTTTTATCTTCAATTGAAATCCTAGATTTTTTTTATTCATTATTGATAAAGAAATTTGAATTTTTTTAAATATATTAGTTTTTCTTTAAGATCAATATTATCCTTTATATAGTTTCACATTTCGTGAATTTTATGTAAAATCTATATAATACCATAGAAATCAAGTATTACATCACCAATTTAATTTATCTTCATTTCTGTTCTTTGGATATAATTACTTAAAGGAAGATATTTGGAATAATATATATAAGTTGGACCTGAATACATGAGTTTTTTATAAGGTCTTATTTCATTATTATTATCATATTAATTACAAAAAATTGTCCATTAAAGTATAATCACCATCATTGGATGGAGGTTTTTCTTATGATTGTGATTTTGATTATTGTTCATTTTATTCAAAAGAGGCTTCCTAATCTGGTTTAATCAACAAGACTCTTTTCACGTATTTAGATAAAAATGAAGATGACTTGGCTTCTGATATTTCATGAAATTAAAAATGCACTATTAGCTCTTAAAATAATTGAGACATTATATTTAAACTTTTATTATCTAGTAAAGAGAATCAATTCTTTTGGATGAGAAGATTCATCAATCCCTTTATAATTTTCAAATTGGTTTTGAATATTAGGTTTTAAACCAAAATTAGCTTTTTTTTATTTTATAAATTGTTAATGGTTCAACTAAAAGATTAACTAGTTTTCCATTAGGTTGTACATATATTTTTTATTATGATGGATTGGATTAAAGAACAATAGTTTTGGTTTTAATTTCATCTATTGAATGAATTTGATCAAAAAATTTATGGAATATTGTGTCAATATTATATTCCATTCATTTTTAGCCATTAGATTATAATTTTATTCTTAAAAATGGTTCTAATATGTTTGTTATTTAAGATATATGACCTCAGCCTTATCCAATAAAATGGAAACATCCCTAGGTTTCTTATCTCCCTTTATTTTTATAAAATAAATAAAGGCTCTATTAGAGATTTTATTCTGTTTTTTCCTCTGCATAGGAAGGTATTTTTCAAATTATTTTCACATTTAAACTTTATATTTGTGTTTTTATCATAAAATTTAGTTATAGGGTTTTCATATATTCTAATAACATTTATTTTTTCCAATAATTTCTAATTCAAACATGTCTTTTTATGATTTTTTAATAAACTTTTTATTAGTGGTATAATATATAAACTTTTTCATGTTTATTGTTTCCACCTGATAAAGTAGACATTTTCCCTTGCAACTGTCGTTTCATCAATGATATTTTTAACTTTTATGAAATTTAGAAAAGGATTATTCTTTAAAATGGTTAAATAAGAATCTATATATATTTTTACCATAATTTCATATCATTAAAGACATTAAAAATATACATGATGAGGTTATATTTTTCTCGTATTAAAAGGAAAATAGAAAACATAAAAATATTTTACTTTTAGGGTTACTATGTCCCATTTTCTAGGAATATTAATATTTTGAACCCAAGTTTCTACTAATAATTATTTTGGTGGAATGTGAATTTTTTTCTAGCTTCTTCATTTGTTGATAAAAGATAATTTTCCTGATTTCATTTATCATATCTTGAAAAAATACTCTCAAATGTTTCCATATCAAAGTTTTTTGTTGTTGTTTTGATCCAAGGATTCTAGGGATAGGAAGGAAAATGTTATATTGATATTTCTAATCAGAGGGTTATGAGGAAAGTTAAAGAGAGTTATTTGGATATTTGTGTTATGGTCTTACGACCTTAAAGATGAAATATAATTATAGTTTTTTTAAAAAAAATGGATACATAAAGTCTAAGATATATACTTACTTAATGATAAATATTAATGTGTGGATTTTTATAAAACATCATTATTATTTTAATTGTCCTATATATATTTCCTTTTATTTATAAGTTTATATTTCCATTATCCTTGTGTTTAAGGAAATTTTAATGTTATAAACTTCTCTTTGACTCTAAATTTATAAATTATCAATAAAATGATCATTATGATTCCATCTATTAATAGGAAACATGTTGTAATTAATTAGCTAAATATAATGCATAATAAAAATTCTTGTTTTATTTTTATAGAATAGAACTCCATACTATTCATAGTAAATCTTTTACTATTTCAATACTAAACACACCATTTCACAACCCATGTTCCCCTAAAAAAGAAATGACTACAAGCAATTCCCACAATAGCCAATACATATTGGTCCATGACTATAATTATAGATTCCACCATTACATAGTGATGCATTGTGAGCCAAGTCTCCCTTCTCCAATCTCATTCGCTAACAAAACACCATGAAACCAAAGAAAGACAACACATATCATAAATATAAATTACTAAAACCATAATTTCACAAAATATTGGTGTCATAATATCAATTTAATCTAATTAAAACGGTCTTTGGAAATTAAAAAAAGGATATTAAATTTACCCTAACAGTGATTAACACATGTATTGCGCTTATAGAAAAATGATTCTGAATCCTTGGTGGATGACCACATCCTCTCAGGGGAATATCTAAATTAATAATTGATTAATAACTAACTATGTTATAGTTATACCCTCAAAAAATATATATATGCATCTTTTTATGATATATCATTACACACATTATTATCTTATCTTTAATAATTTTATATAAATATAAAAATCTTTGAAATAGGGAAACCATTCACTGAATATCCTTTATTCACATAACAATAACATGTAACTATTGGTTTGGATTAATTATTTTTTTTAAAAAAATACTTTTTGATTAACCCATATAAAATTAATTCTTATGTTTCAAATTTTTTTATCTAAATTTTTTTTTCAAATTTTATTTATATGGATCCTAACCCAAACCATTATTTCCATGTACGAATAATTACTTCTATGACTCCCCAGACCCATTCACCTAAAGAAGGTGCTAAACGAAAATTACTTTTTCCCCATTTTTTTAAATGGGCCTTAGACTAAGAGGCTCAAAATTAATAATTAAATTTAAAACTACAAATCCGAATGACGAATCACTAAATATCAAATTATCCTTTTAGTTCTTGATTTTCAGAGAATTAGGGAACTCTATTACCAATTAATAAACATGTATATCCCATAATTTGGAATTAATAAAATAATTTAATTATTACTATGACTCTACTCATGCTAAACATCATAATCATGGTCTTACTTTGAAGAATATTGTTTCCATCACTAAGCCCAATGAATGATATGTTTAAATATGGGTGAGCACAAAATTGAATGCTAATTTTTTAAGATAGATGAAAACTTTATTTTTAAATACTTGATGGACCTTAAAAATCATTTTCATATAAAAAAAGTACATTAAATTAAATAAAACGTTTCTTTAGAATAAAATTTATATTTTACTTTAATAATAAAAAAGAGTTTCAAGAAAATAATTTTATTAAGTTTCTTAGAGAAGAATTATAAATATTAAAAACTATTTGAAATACATCCTTTTATTTTTTTATAAAATCAAAAAGTAGAGATTATCTCTTTTGAAAACATTCCTAATGATTTTTTATAGACGAATCTTGTGTTTTCCAGTAAAATTATTTTAAATAATTAAAAAATAATTAGTTGATCGGAAAAAATTGATGTATATATAGGGCTTAACCATTACCCTAGATGTTTAGGTTCACTCTCCATTACTTATAATTTTTATAATTTAGAGTTAGTATATTAAAAAAACAATTTATCCATTTATATTGATTTCATTTTAAAATAAATACGGATTCATTAAAAAATATATAAATAAATTTTTGGTTTGTATTTAGAAACTTTATAAATTATATTTTTTTGAAATGAAAATTATTAAATAAAATACTACATGGGTAAGGATCTATTAAAATTCATGGAAATAAATATTTTAGGTCAACCATGAAGTGATAATATTTTAAAATTTATCATGGAATATTAATAAAAATAAATTAGAAAATGAAATTGTAATAACTTCATCATAAAAATCATCTATGAAGATAAAATTATTTTCAAATAAAAATATATTGTAACAAAAATATTTATTTTTTTAATATAAAATTATAATTAAAAAACTATATATATATTTTCCTTAAGAACAGTTCATTTAAAAAACAATTTTGAGGATATTATAAATGAAAGGGAATTTTTTATTCTAGAAGACATAATGGAAAATATTCAAAAAATATTAAAAATAGAAATTATAAAAAATTTATCACTTAAAAATAAAAATTTTAAATTAATATTTAACATGATTTTTTAATTCCATGACAATTTATAAAATGTTTGAAAATTATAGATTAAGAATTCTCTTAAAATAATTCTCCTAACAATGTTGGTTTTGGAAACTAAAAAGAGAATTTTATTCTAAAAAATAATTATACATTATTTAAATATATTTGAAAATTTATTCAAAAAGAAATTTATATTTAAAATATTTCCATAAGAGACATTTAAAAACAAAAAAAGTTTTTTTGAGAACATTCTTACATTATAGAGAAATTCTTTAATAAAAACATAAAATATTTTTTAAACAAGTTTCTTCACATACATTTTTCTACCAACCCGACATTGTAGACACTAATTGAGTCACACCCATGTTATATCACACCATTTTATCCTATTTATAAGAATTTGTTTGGGTTGTTATCTTCTAAATCTTACTCTCTCTATAATAGCTCTCTATATCTCTCTATTCTAAAACATGGGAAAAGTGTGTTTTATTTTACATAAACATCATTGAATTAATACCCAAGGATATGACCACTTTTTAATGAAAATATATCTGAGTGTTTTTTATATTATACTAATGAACATATATAATATTTACTATATTGAGGTTACCAAAAAATAGTCTCAACTACATGTATTAATAATCGATCATATTAAAGGGATGCATTGACAATGTTGGGTAAATTATTTTATCATTTTAAGAAATTTCTTTCACTATTCATGAATCAATTTTGCTGGGTGTGGTGTTTTTCAAAGGGTAATGTTTGTTTTAGTATTTATGTAAACTATCATGAACCTCTCCATAGTTGCAACTGGAAGAATGATGATGACATTGTGTTGGATTCCTTCCCTTTTCCTATGTCAAAATAGTTATAGATATATTAGAAATATTTTATATTCTACCAAAGGAACGATTATGCGAGGAATTTGATGAGTCACATAACATGAATTTGTTTTTATCCCCTAAATATTATGATTGTGAGGAATCCCGCCACATCGACATGAATATATATATATATATATATATATATATATATATATATATAACATGGTCATTCCATTACATTAGTGAATCAATGCCAGTGTATGGTATATGAAAATCACTCCGCACCCAGCTTGAACCAAACAAGCAAGTAGGAAACCATTCGTACATTTCCCAAAATATATTGTTTCTTTCCTTAACTGTATTACTATCGTGCACCCATAAAAAAGTTTCCATTCCAGATTTCACCCACTAACATCAAACATATTTTTGTTGGAGAGCCAGTTGGAAGGAAACAACTATAATGGTGTGGTTTTTTTTTGCTTTTTTGGAAATCCTATGAGGAGGAGGACGACCTGAACAATTTAATTTAGTTTATTTTAATTTATTTTTTATTTTTATTTATTAAATAATTTCCGAAAAAAATATATGTAAATTTATAATTATTACAATTTTTTAATTTTTTATATTTTGAAACGTAAATTTACTTCAATCATCAACATAATAATTATTAAATTATTAGAATTTGTAAGTATCATCAAATCTTCCCATTTTTAATTAATACACTCTTTGTAACTATATTATAAATCAATTCCTTACATATGTATCATAACACTTATATTTCCTAGTGAATAAATATGTATAATATTTTAAATCTTATTTCAGTATTAAAGTTTATAATTATCATGTATGTATAATTATGCATAAGGTAATTGACATAATATTATCATATGTGTTCATTTATAATTTCTATCACATATTTTATTATACTTTCTTTAAATTCAATATTATTATTTTTATGTCATATAATAAATTAATAAAAATATAAATTTTTAACAAGACCTTATATAGTTTTATGTATTATAAAAAGGATTAGAGTTTCTTGAAATTTATAGAGTAATTTTTTTGGTTTTTTTTGAAAAAAATTATTTCAATATTTATTAAATTTAAAATTAATATTAAAAACATGGTTGGTTACATTCTCATTTGTTAAATAAAACTTACCCCTATAAAATTTAAAAATCTAGGATAAATTTTTCTTTTAGTAAAACATGTAAAAAATACTATTTTACCTAACTATGATTACTTTGAGTTTGATAAATTCTCATTGAATAATTATAAAAAATTACACTATGAAATATTTTTTTCCTCATAATAACGCTAATGATTTATATAGTCAAAGTAATAAAACACTAGATAGCCTATATATTCTATTATTAGGTTTCAAGGTCTCTCTAAAATATACATAACCCCTGTGTTAAGTATCACCTTAAAACTTGTCCCCCAAAACCTCAAAATTAAGATTATAATGTTTAATTTATTTTCATCCAATAGAATCACATTATCTAAAGTCTTCTAAACATTTCATAGATACCTAGTGTGATGCGGAAAACCCAGGCACCCAGTTTGGATAATAAAACACAATATATTTTCTCAATTTAATTTAAAAGGGAATCAAAATAAGTAACATAAAAGTAATAATTAAAACCAAAACCTCTAGTGTGAATGAAAAATCAGTAAATATCCATGGATCTTTTTTGTTCTAGATTTTTTTAGAATTATGAAACGCTATTAAAAAATAAAAGTTACATTTATCCCTTAATTGGGCATCAAGGAAATAATTTAATTATGAATGTGGATCCATTAACTCTAAACATCCTAATCACGAACATACTCTAAATAATATTGTAATATACTCTAGTACGCATGAAAAATAATTTAAAACCTTGGGTGAGAAAAAAAGTTCTCCGTAAGAATTTTTAAATGAAATAAAAATATATCTTCTAAAATATTCAAAAAATATGTGAATTTTTATCAAAAAATAATACATTAAAATTAATACAATGGTTTCTTATTCATAAAATTCAACTTTTCCTTAATATTTAAAAAATATTTTTTAGAAAACAAATTTTATGAAATTTCTTTGAGAAGAATTATAAATATAAAAACCCTTTTTTTTTTAAAAAAATACTTTTTATTTTTTATAAAAATATAAAATATGAATTATCTCTTTTCAAAATTTTCATTATATGTTATTATAAATTAATCCCTTAATTTTTAACCAAAATCATCACAATGTTCAAAAATAAATAATAAGGTATCCTAGAACATTGTAGGATATATAGGGAATACCCATCACTTGGGGGAAAATTTATGTTGAGGCTTGGGTTAAATCCAAATTCCTCATCAATCTTATAATGGAATGATTCCATATATTTAGAAAATATTTTATATATTTCGAATTTTTATTTTAAAAGAAACCCAGATTCATAAAAAATATTCAAAATAAATTCTTATTAGTAGATATTAAATATTCAAAGGATGTTTTTCAGGGGATACTCATTGTTATAGAAATATTGACAAGTTTTTGAATAAATCTAAATTAAATGAAAATAAATATTTAATGTAAACTTTGAATTGATTTGGTTTACCAAATTAGCATTGATAGTAAATGAAGATAAAATACATCATGACATTCTAAAATTTTATCTTAAACAACATCAATAATGAAAAACGTATTTCCCAATAAAATTAGGATTTAACATAAATATAATAAATAATTTTAAAGAAAAATTCTATTTTTAAAACTTATGAAATTACAGATATGAAAATAATTTATTAAAATAATTTATTTTATAAAATATTGAAAAATAATTTGAGTTTTGTATCCTAGAAAACATAATTGAAGAATTTTTAAAAACATTTAAAAATAGAAATTCTTTACACTTTATCACTTATAATCTAAATTTGAAAATAAATCTTTAAGTTGATGTTATAAAACCATGTAAGTAGATATTTTTTTGGAAACATTAAATATATAAATTTTTATAAAATAACTCCCCTTAAAAATCAGGTTTTAGAAATTAATAATAGAATTATATTCTAATTTTTTACACTTACTATCTGACATTGGAATTTTTAAAAAACTATTTTAAAAAGATTTCTATATGAGGGTTTTTAAAATCAATAAAATAGTATATTAGAAAGAAACCCCTTGTTGAGAATAAAATTAATAAAAACCAAATGCATTTTTGAAGAAATTTTCTTTTCTTATCTATTGCTACATACCAGACCTTGAGAATATTAACAAATAACACTGAGAGTATCCCATTACGATTTCTCCTCATTAAAATAATTTCTATCTTGTTTGATCTTCTAGAACTCACTCTCTTTATTACTTATCTCCCCCCTCTCTCCATCTTCTACAAATAGGGATCAACTAGGTTTTCATTTAGAAGAATATCATTGAATTAATCCACGAGATAAATAGTTGTATTTATACCCAAAATATTTAAGCATTTGATATATTGTACTGCTATTATATATAATTCTTATGCTATTTCTATGAAAATAAAAATTCTTTAACTAAAATTGTGATCAACCCATAATACTATGTAGATTAATGGAAAAGTTGGATATATTATTTTATACCATTGCGTACAATATTTTACTATTCACAAATCAGTCTAGTCGGTTTTAGTTTTTTCTTTGTTGAAAGACAAGTTTTAGAATTTACATAACTTATCATCATATTTTCAACTATTTTAGATAGGAGGAAGAAGATAAAACTATAATGGATCCCTTACATGTTCTTTCATCAAAATATATTTACATATATCGCTAAAACAAAGATATTCTTTAGTGCTGAAGAAACAAGGATTCTAGGAATGAATCAACTCTTGTGGAATAATTATCTATTTGTTTCAGATTTCTAATGATCAAGGGGAATAACACTACATAGACATGAATATATAACAATATATAACCTAGTAATTCTATTATTGTAGTAAAAAAACACTAGCTATAAGAAAAGGAAGTTCACATGGCTTCTAGATTGAACGAGACAAGCTAGTAGGAGACCAGTCAAATATGTACCATGAAGCTGTCAATCGTAAAAGATAACTATATAAAAAGTGGTAATTTCACATCAAAATTTCAAAACCATCATTCTCCCCTACCAAAGTCTTAATTCTTGATATCTCTTATAGGCCTGAAGAGTGACCTAATCTAAGAGCTAAATAATAAGAAATGAAATTAATGGGGAGGTTATTATTTTTTTCCCTTATTTTTTAAGGTCTTCGAGGATGATGATGAAATGAATAGTTATTTTATTCTATATTAATGTTTCTATGTATTAAATTATTTTTCTAAAATCTATACCAAAAATATTTATGACATACTATTCCATTTTTTTGTATATATTAAAATTTAAATTTAATGTAATTTCCAACATAATTATTTTTATATTATAATAATTTATAATGGTTATCAAATTTTCCCATTTGTAATTATTGAAAACTTTTTAGTTATATTATAATTTAATACATTAGAAATATATCGTCAAATTTTATTTTCCCATTAAATTGATAGTTATAATATATTTAAATATTGTTTCAAAATTATACTCTATAATTAAACAAAATATGTATTTTTACATATAGTTTAATGACCCATGCTTGATGTACATGCACGGTATAATACTTTTGAGTATTACTTAATACATCACACAAGTAGACACCCAAAGACTGTTTTAGTTTATTTTCTTTGGAAACTTGGAACATAATCTTCTTACTTGGTGGAAGATCATCAACATCTCCCATAAAGATCTTCCCATCTTGTTTTCATACCGAAAACCATTCTTTATATCCTAGAGAAAAGAAAACATATGAAAATGGTGAGATGAAATGCTTAGTAAGGATAAGAATGGAAAATATCATACATAACATAATCATAATAATGAAAGAACATGAAAATTAATCGTTGTAGTACTTAATACATAGATCATAAATGAACATTATCTATGAAAAAATAGACATCGAATAAAACATGGAATTGGGAAAAATAAATAACAATATAATATGATTTCTATAGTATCAAATTTATTTCTCACAAGACCATAATAGTGGAAAAATTCCATTACTGAACCATGTTTACTCGTCATTCAAGCCATGTATTACTGAACCAGATTTACTTTCCCTTTTAGACCAGTATTACTAAACCTGATTTACTTTCTGTTTTATTTATTTCTATATCATGAGATATAAATATTTACCCAATGAATTGGAGGGAGACGTAGGTTACCCATCTCATAATGAAATCACTCTTAACTGTGTCAAACAAATATAAATCATTCATCATAGCATTTCCCATGAAATATAATGGGTTTCTTAAACATAATTCCAGCATAACATAATCTATATAAAATAAATTGAATTGATAACAATATTTCCATCATAAACAAAATAAAATAAAATTAATAATAGGGATTGAAACATAACCATATTTCAACTTATATGGAATATAATTTTGACAAAACACGTGAACTTAATTCCTGAGGAAAATATCCTTTATTTTTTTAAAAAAATTATTTTCTCAAAATTATATGAAATTTTAAAATTAAATAATTTAATAGAAAATAATCTTGAAATTGTGTGTAGTAATCTTCATGGAAATATGGTTTAATGAAACCTTAAAAATCCATTCTTACTATATAAGTTAAAAAATACATTCTCCTTGTACTTTGTGGGAAAAGGTAAAAAGTACCCCGTTTGGTAAAAAAATGAATGAATCCTTCCATACCATGTAGTAAAATGTAAAAAATGGGTAAATATAAATTTAAACATATATTTAATAGTAAATATTTTATAAAAACATTTTTTGAAAACATGTTCATGGATGATAAATATATCTGCAATAAATACTTAGGTTTAAAAAATTTCAGATAAAAATGTGATTGCCAAATTAACCCTTACCAATTTATAATCAGTTGAATCGTATGCCTCATTAAATAAACATATATTAATATGTAAATATCATAACCTTTATAATAAGAAAAATAAAAACTATCATGGGTAACATAAACACAACACAAAATAATTAGATGGTGTATAAGACATATGTCCCACAAAAATAAGAGTATGCCAAAATAATTCCTTACCATAGGTATGATATTATTAGTATGTATTAAAACCTCATATATAATTACTTAAATAATTTTATTTGCTAATTAAATAATAATAATCATTTTTATGATATAATATATGATCTTATTATCGTCGTGTGTTGGTAACATTTATCTATTACTCGTTATTCAGGCGGTAACTTCTTTAAGTTCTTTTGAATGTTTTTTGGAATAAGTTTCAGTTATCCTTATTAGGTAATAATTATATCATTTCAAAATGATATTAAAATAATATAACCATTTTTATTCATTATTTACATTTATATAATCATTATTTAATGACAATTATGTAAAATGAATCGCATCTAATTATAAAGATGATATGCCATACATTCACACGAGTAATTATATCATTCGAATAGTTGTTGAATAGTTTTGAAGTGGATGGTATATAATATTTTAGAATAATTATCATGTTATAATAATCATATATATTCATTAATTCCATCCTTATACCTACCCATGTAAGGTGGTGGTGAAAAACATAGTACACCACAACGTGGAGACGGTAAGCCGTAGGTACGAACACGTGGTGATTTTATTTTTCTTAGGATGGGTAGAAGGTGGAATATGTTAGTTTCATAATCATAATAACATATCAGTATAAAATTAATACTAGAGTTATTACTTTATAATTAAACAACTCATTATGATTATGTATAAGAAGAAAAATGTTTGAAATAATCAGTAAATGATATTATATCTTCTTCGACGTGCACCCTCTAAATATACTCTTAGAGAACTATAGTTGGTCATTGAAGAATAACAGAAACTATATAATGTTTCAATAAATGTTTAGAATACAAATGGTAAGGGTATTGAAGAACATTAAGGCTTAATGAGTTGTGGATAAATGAGGGAGGAGGTGGCCTTTTATAATTGGGGCGAGGGACACTTTTGAAATTTATGAAACTATTAATTTATAATAATTTTAAACTCAACCCAAATACCTCAAAAATTATATATATTAGAATCAAAGATATTATATGATTTTAATATCCTCAACCAATTTAATTTGGACATGTTTTGATGTTAATTTAAATATTATCATTTCAATTAACAACCAGTTATTCTATTTAATTTTAATTAAGATAAAAAAGTTTCAATATTAAAAGGGTTTAATATTTACTTATATGATTTCAATTATATCATAAATGAATATTTAGAACATTTAGACCATATAATAATTATTATATATTTTTTAAAATTGTTTCATGGTTTTGAATAGTTATCTAAAACAATATTTTAACAAAATATCAATTGTGTGAATTTTGACACTATTCATTTCATGGGTTTTTAGAAATATCAATATAAGGTGTTATCAATGAAGAAAATAATTTTTTATATACCTATGGGTTATAATGATTCTATTAAATTAATTGGAAAAATTAATTATCCAAAATAATAGTTATCTTAATATTTTTAATTATATTTGTTTGATATTTACCTTAATAAAATAATTAAAACATCAATATTGTTTAGTTTTTTGATATACATATTTGATGAAGAAAAAATAAAAATAAAATACTATTATGAATATAAATTTATAATATTTCCTAAATATATATTTATTCAATTTTATATTCTTGGAACGCTAATATTAAGTCATTACATTTATTAAAGTATGAATGTGACAATTTTAACATTACATTGAATAAAATAATATAGTTGACATAATCTATACCATAGGGCTCAAAATAGACCATAAAATGATAATTGGATTATTTTGGTCGATATATACTTGACCAAAAAAATTTGATAATTTTTTTTGTTCCATTAATGGTTATTATCTTAGTAATAAAAATATGATTATTGATTTTTCATCCATTAAATAATTCATGCATCATCCATATATATAAAATTAAGGTAATTATTTATTTCCTAAAAATTAGAAATAAATAAACCTTATAAATATAAAAATTTTATCTTTAAAATAAGTATTTATAGTCAAATTTATCTTTTGTATAAACATATTCTAAAAATAATATATTATTTAAAACAAGAATGTTCCATCTAAAAATTTTCCTTAAATAAAATATTATAAATACCGTAATATCTCACAATTGGCCCCAAAACGTCATATGTAAATTTATATTATGAATTTTTTTTTTCTAATTTAAAATTTACAATTTAGGTTCGTTTTTATCACTCATTTTTCCATATGTGAACACGTAAAAGCTATTAAAAACAAACAATATGAAACTTTGTGTCTTTCATTGATTTAAATATAATTTCAGTAATTTTCAGGTATTAATTTCCATTAAATGACATAGTTTTTATCTTTATATTTTAGGGGTCTAATTACATTCATGAAATAAAATATTTCCAATTTTTTGGACATTTTATAGTAAATATAATTTTATTTTTAACCTAAATTATGTAATTTATCCTTTACCGTGGTAATAAAATTTACCATGGTTATGATTCATTTTGGTAAAAAATAAAACGAGAATACTTACCAAATTTTAACATCCTGAATCAATATTTGACATCCATTTTTCAAAATTCAATACATTGAATATTTAGAATTAAATTTAAAAATTAAACTGTTAAAATTTCAAGAAAATCATTTTTTTTGGAAAAATTCCACCTTTTAAATGGAAAATGTATTTATAATTAATTAATGTATAAAATAATTTTCAAAAACCATAATTGGGAAAAAATTAACAAATTAAAATTTATAACCAATCCAAACGATAATTTTACTATTTAATGGCTTTAAAAATCAGTATTTTCATTATTCATAAAAAATAAAACTTATCATAAAAATATAAAAAATTCAACAAAAGTAAATTTTTATATTCTACACTAGAATAATATGTTTTTTTTGTCAAATATAATATATATAATTTTTAAAAAAAATATCTAAAATGGGCATGCCATCAAAAAGTGGGAAAAATGCATTTTTTTAAAACAAAATACTTCTTTTATCCGAAAATTTGAATTTCTTATTATATCATGTCTAAATAATACATAAGATTAATGTGAATGTCATATGAATTTCAAAATGTGGTATATAATATTTATAATGTATAGTTTTTATCCCATTAAATAACAATATTTTAATAATATATTGTTGTTTAGTGGAACTCGATATTTCATACAACACAAGACATCGAGGAAGTCCACTCTTGTGTTTAATGCATGCCAATAATAATGATTCGTATTCTGAAATCTATTATGGTTTTTCATATAAGAAAAGATATTTTTAGTGTAGCATACAAAAAATGGAATTAAATAAATTAAAAAGAATCTATCTCATAAATTTTCAGGGTGTTACATTCTACCCCCATTAAAATAAATTTCACACTCGAAATTCATCGGGGTTATAAAAAGTTTACTACTTAAAAGTTTATTTCATAGAAACCCAAATCATAAACATGGATTCTAAAAGATCATTTTAAAAAGAAAATTTATAAATATAATGGTTACCAAAGTAAATCAACACTATGTTTCCATATAAGAGAACATAAGTTGGAATTAAAAACATGGATATAAAAGAGAAATCTAACTATTTTGTTATGAAGGATAGTGACTGAGAAAAAGGTTTGGAAAAATTTAACTACCTTAAATCAAAAAATATATGATTATTTATGGGACTATATGATTCATTATATAAGAAGTTATTTGGAAAGCATTTTTGATTTCAAGATCCTTTTCTTAAAGTTGGTGAATTTTCACATGATGAGAAATATATACTTTATTCCAGTACAATCTCACCATTGTTTTTTCTCTAAAAAATTTCCACTTCATCTCTTATTTTAATAAATTATGTTGAATTTTTCATTCTTGAAGTGTTATTAGATTGTGCGATATAATGATAGGACATTCAATCTGTCTCAAGAAAAATTCATGAACATGTTATCAAAAATGCATAAGCCCACCTACAGTGAGATAATACAATTATTTAACAAACTTAAACTGAAATATAACTTGTACTATCCATAAATGGATAACACTAAAAATATTCCTAACATTGAAAATATAAATCTTTATATAGAGGTGAACCAAATTGACTTAAATTTTTTCTCACATATATCATTTGGCAGTTCTTGGTTGTCACATTCCAAACATGTGAATACCTTAATCATGTATTCTCTTGAAACATGATAATAGCATGAATTACCATATAACCATAGTGAAAAAATTCATTCAATCAAAATTAACTCTTTCGACACACCAAAAATACCAAAAATTATATATACTCAATCCATGATATCAGTTTTTCCTTTTATCAGTCATGATTCATTAATACTATCAAACATCTCATTATCTTCTCATCCGTTAATTATGTGCATATCATGTGATTTAAAAAAATATTTAAATAACTTTTCATTGCTATCAGTACCGCATACTTATGGAAAATCATAATGGACCTGTACATATATATTCCAATATTCCATAATACTATAAAAGATATTCAAATACATTATATTGGAATCCCCTTACATAAACACTAAATCATTACACCACGTAGTTATCATATTCAACATCTCCAATAGTGATCACATGTGAATTCCTTTTGAATTTTTCCTAAAGTGGTTGTGGACATAGATCATCATTAACCATTTGATTAGGTAATTAGTTAGAATAATGCCCCATTTTATTTCACTTGTAGCATTGAAGTGTTGGTGGTGCATTCTCTGTAGTCTTTTATCATTTCACATCATTAGAAACATTTTCCCCATTACTTAGTTACTCAACTGCTCCATAACCTTATTTTCCAAACATGAAACATTTTTTAATACCGTTAATAAAATACCTACCATGATTCATTCCACACATTGAGAATAAGGGAACATTTATCTAATTTTCACCATTTTTTAGATATTCCCTTGAACTCCATGTTTCATTTCTTGTTAAAACAAAGAGATTGTTATATAATAACACCCATTTGATCCTTGATAAAAAAACAAAAAATATCTTCATAGATACTAAATTATATTATATCCAATGCCATTAAATGACATGGTTTTAAACCACTGAATAATCAATCAACTATACTTTCAGGTTGGAAAATAAAACCTCAAGCATACCTTGAAAGTATTGTAAAATCTGTCTCATATGCACAAATGAATTCATCATCCATTTGCTTGAGCTCAAGGAACTCCTTTTCCCTATTTTTTCAAAGAATATGAGGGAAGTAATTATTGAAAAAAAAGTTCTTTAACATATCCAATTCCTTGGATTCAATTTCATCTTGCTGCCTTGTATTCTTAATTAGAGTCCACCACTAGTCTACTTCACCTTCTAAATGATAAACAACCAAAATGACTTTTTCATGTTCCAAACAGATAAGGATGGAAAATATAATTTCAATCACACTGATCCATTTCATAGAAACAAGTGAATCAGAAGACCCACTGAAAAAATGTAGACATACCTCAAAAATGACTCAATATAATGTTATTCTATTCTATACTCATTTGAAATTCCATAATGATTCATAGCATGTGTAAGTATAGAAATAATATTTTTTGTTCCATTTCCCTATAAAATTTTGTTGTTAAGGAGGAAAATTATTTCATTTCCTAGTGCATTTATCATTAACACAGTTCTTTCGGGTTCTATCCATTTTCTAAAAGCCAAATATAATATTGTGATAATAACGAAATCATACAAGGAAAGAAACATAATCAGGGGGGTATTTTCAATATCTAATATCATAGGATTAATCCTAGGTTATTCATGATCATTAACATAATTCTAGTACTATAAATTATTGTTACACTTAACCTTAGTGACTTCCCATGACATACTTTAGAAATATCTCTAGGGATATCACTACAGTTTTTGCATCCCAATTTACAAAGGTTGACTAAAACTTCATTCTGATAGCTACTCTAATGAAACATGCTTGAAGTACATTAAAATTTCATTACCTTTATGGAATACTTAATACATGACACAATAAGTCCCCCGAAGACTGTATTAGATTAATTTAAATGTAAACTTGAAACATAATCCTCTAATTTGGTGAAAGATTTTAAACATCTCCCATAAAGATCTTCTATTTTTGGTTTCCTACCTAACACCTTTAATTATATCATGGAAAAAAGAAAAAATATGAAAAGGGTGAGATCAAATCCTTAGTAACTATAATACTAGAAAACATCATACATAACATAATCATAGTAATGAAAAAACATGAACAAAACTTTTGAATATCAAAATCATGAGTTATGAAATGAATTTTGGCATTACATAAGGAACAGATCATAAAAGAACAATATCCATGATAAAATAGCATTAGAATAAAACATGGAATTTTGGGAAAAAATAAGAACATAATAATTTTCCATAATAACCTAAACATTACTGCCAAGACCATCATAGTGGAAAATGTTCATTACTAAACCAGGTTCACTTGTCATTTCAACAGTGTATTGCTGAAGTAGATTTACATGTTGTTCCAACCCTGTATTACTGAACATGATTTACTTTCCATTTTAGTAATGTTTATATCTAGAGATATAATTATTTACCCAATTAAATGGAGTGATATAGAGGTCCCACCCATCTCATATTGAAATCATTCTTACATGTTCCACAAAAACATAAATAATTTATCATAGCATAACCCCTGAAATAAAATGGGTTTCTTAAACATCATTCCATTATAACATAATCTATAAAATATAAATGGATTTAATAAATAAAATTTAATCATAAAAACCGTCATATCAAAGTAATAATAGCGATAAAAACATAACCATATATCACCTACGATGTAAAATAATTTTGAGAAAACATTTGAACTTAATTCCTGAGGAAAATATCGTTTCTTTTTCAAAAACATTTTCTTTTCTCCAAATTACAAGACATTTTAAAACAAAATAATTAATATGAAAATAGTCTTGAAATATTCTAGAGGTAGCTTCATGGAAATAATGTGTGATGAAACCATAAAAATCCTATCATTCCATATAATATAAAAAAACATTGTCCTTGTACTTTTCTGGAAAAGTCAAAAAGTACCTCGAATGTTAAAAAAAACAAAGTTTCCATCCATACCATGAAGTAAAAGGTCAAAATGGGTAAAAATGACTTTAAACATTAATATATTAGTAATAATTTGACTAAAAATATTTAGAAAATGTGGACATGGATGATAAATATATCCCCAGTAAGCACTTACGAATAAACAATCTCAGATAAAAATGAGATTGCAAAACTATCCCTTACCAATTTATAACATGTCCAATCGTATGCTTCATAAAATTAAGAAAATTATATAAATATTAAAATATCATAAAGTTAATAATAATAATAAAAAAACATTCATGGGTAAGATAAATACCACACAAAATAATTAGATGGTGTATATGGGATATATCCCACA
This sequence comes from Viscum album, assembly GCA_963277665.1. Classification (NCBI taxonomy): domain Eukaryota; kingdom Viridiplantae; phylum Streptophyta; class Magnoliopsida; order Santalales; family Viscaceae; genus Viscum; species Viscum album. The sequence continues at coordinate 856,377,530 of OY728160.1, forward strand.
GAAATAAAAGTGAGACCAAATAATCCCTTACCGTTGGTCTGATATGCATCGTATGTATCCAAATATACTATATAATGATTTTAATAATGTTACTGACTTCTGCAAGATGTATATTATTTTTTACTATATAATATTTGATAATATTATCATCATCTATTAGTAACATTTCTTTGTTACTCGTTATTCGGGTGTTAACAACTTTATGTTCTTATGCATGTTTTGTCAAATAAATTCTAGTTATACTTCGAAGATATTATTTATATATTTAAAAAAGGATATTAAAATAATAGATACAATTTTTATTCATTCTGTAAATTTATATACTCATGCCTTAATGAATATCATGTAGAATAAATCACATCGCATCGTGGAGGCGGAATGCCCTACGTTTGCACGAGCAATGATATCATTCGAATAGTTGTTGAATGGGTTTTAAGTGGATGGTGTATAAATTTTTAGAATAAATATAATTTTATAATAATAATATATTTTTATTAATTCAATCATTATACCCATCCAAGTAAGGTGGTGGTGAAAAACAGAGTACACCACGACGTGGAGACGATATGGTGTACCAACGCACACGTGGTGATTTCATTTTTCATACGATGGGTAGAAGGTGTAATATGGTGGTTTCATAATCATAATGACCTCTATGTATATAAGTATTATTTTATTTATTACTTTAAAATGAAACAACTCTTTTGGTGGAAGTATAAGAAGAATGATGTTTGAAAGAATCAGTAATTGATATTACCTCTTCTTCGACGTGCATCCTCTAAATCTCCTCTTAGAGAACTAGAGTTGGTCTTTGAAGAAAAAAAGGACCTATAGAATGTTTATATGGATGTTTATAAGTGAAATTTTCAGGGTATATATTAAAATTAAGGTTTAATTATTTGTGGAGAAATGATGGAGAAGGTATCCGTTTATAATTGGGGTGGGGGATAATTTTGGAATTTTCTAATCTGTTAATTTATAATAATTTAAAACTCAAAACAAATTCCTATATAATGAGATATATTAGAAGGTGAAATATTAAAATATTTAAATATAATCAATAAATTAAATTTATACTAGTTTTGAGGTCAATTTAAAAATTATAATTCAAACTAATAATTAGTTATTCTATATAATTTTAATTAAGAAAACAAATGATTCAATATTAAAAGGGTAAAATATTAACTTATTCGATTAAAATTATACAATAAATGATTAATATAAAATATTTTACACAATATAATAAAAATTATATATTTTTTATAATTGTTTTATGATTTTTTAATAATTTTACAAAACATTATTTTAACAAAAGAACAATTGTATAAATTTTGACACTATTAATTTCATGGGTTTTTATAAATATAAAGATAATGTGCTATCCTAGAAAAAAATATTTCATTATATCCCTATGGTGTCAAATGAGTCTATACAATTCATTGTAAATATTAATTATCCCAAATTATATTTATTTTAATATTTTCAATAACATTTTTTTTGATGTTTCCCTTAATAAAAAATTACTACATCAAAATTGTGTAATTATTTGATATACATATTTGATAAAGATAAATTAAAAATAAAATATTATTAGGAAGATAAATTTACAATATTTTAGAATTTTATATTTAGTTGAATTTATCTTTATGAAAATACAATATTAAAATTTTTAAACACATTAAAGTATGAATGTGGAATTTTTAACATTACTTTAAAAAAAATAATATAATTTTCTTAATATATACCATATTGCTCCAAATGGACAATAAATTTACCATTGAATTATTATGGTAGATATATATTCGACCAATATAACTTGGTTATGTTTTTTGGCCCTTTAATGGTTATCACCATTTCATTAAAAATTACATTATTGATTTTTCATCCATCAAATAATTCTACATCACCTATATATAAAACATTAAGGTAATTATTTATTTCCAAAAAATTATAAAAAACTATCATGTTAAAAATAATCATTTTATCTTTAAAATATTTTTTTATAGTCTTATTTAGATTCTGTATAGTTATATATTAAAAATTATTATTATTTTAAACAAGAATAATTGTTTTTTAAATTTTCATTAAATAAAATATTATAAATACCATAATATCTCCCAAATGGAATAGAAACGTCAAAAGTAAATTTATAATATTGAAATTTGTTTATTATGTTAATATTTACCTTTTTTATTCATTTATAGAATTCATTTTTCTATATGTGAGCACATAAAAAATATTAAATACAAAAAAATGACACTGTGTCTTTCTATGATTTTAATATTATTTAAGTCATTTTCATAGAAATGTTTCAATTAAATGACATAATTTAGATCCTTATCTATTAAGTATCTAATTAAATTCATAAAATAATTTTTTTTTCATTTTTAAATCAATTTATAATAATAATAATTTTATTTTTAAATTCAATTACCTAATTTATCCTTTACTTTGGTAATAAAATTATCATGGTTACTATTCATATTGGTCAAAACTAAATGGGACCTACATTCCAAATTTGAACCTATAGAATCCAAAATGGATATACAATTTTAAAAATTCAATACACTGATGTTTTAGAGTTAAAGTTGAAATAAAACAATTAAAATGTCACGAAAAACCGCTTTTTTGGAAAAATTCCCCCTTTTAAATTGAAATTATTTTTATAAAGAATTAATGTATAATATCTTTTTCAAAAACCATGATTGGATAATAATTAACTAATTAAAATTTAAAACAAATACAAAAAATATATTTACTCTTTAATGACTGTAAAATAAAAAATAATTATTTTCACTATTCATAAAAAAATGAAACTTATCAGAAAAATACCAAAAAATCAAGAGAGGTAAATATTTATTTTCTGAACTAAAAATAGAAGTTTATTTTTTCAACTATAATATATTAAATTGTTAATAACTAGATTTGAAATGGGCTCTCCATCAAAAGGCAGCAAAAATGCTTTTTCTTTAAAAAATACTTCTTTTAACCGAGAAATTGAAATTGTTGTTTTATCATGTCAAGAAAAAACATAAGATTAATTTTAATGTTATATAGAATTAAAAATTTGGTTAATAATATTCATAATGTCTTGTTTATATCCCATTAAAAAAATAATATTTTAATAACATATTGTATTTTAGTGAAACTCGATATTGCATACAACACAAGCTATCGAGGAAGGTCTCTCCTTTGTGTAACACACACCGAGAATAGTATTGCGTATACTATAAGATAATATGGTGATTCATATAGAACAATCTACTATTTTTATAGAGTACAACACAAGACATAAAAAATTTAAAAACAATCTATCATATAAAAGTTCGTGGTGTTGCATACTACAATTCACCTACTATTATAACATGAATTGGTTAATGTTTTTTATCCCAATGTAAATTATACTCATTTTAAATTATATATATATTTTCCTTAAATTATAAAAAAAAATTAATTTTTTTTAATATGATCTTATATAGTCTAATGTATTATTAAATGTAATATAGTTTCTTTGTAATGTGTGGTACAATTTTTTTTTTGAAAAATAAGTTACCATTTTCGTATTTTTATAAAAATATATTACAAAATCATGTTGCTGAAAATTTTTACCAAGGAATATGTCAAGAATATTATAAATATAAATTTTCAATATCATTTTCATTTTTTGTATATGATTCTATATTTTGAAAATTTTCTGGAAGTTATATAGGATGTTGAGAATATTATATGATCTTAAATAGGTCTTCTAGATTCTATAACCTATTTGTGTAGCTACTCATAATTTTTTCTATTTACTTTCATATTATTGGTTAATTCTTCTTAATTATTAATTTTTCTTAAAATTTTATCTTGATCTTTGACAACTTCTAAATCATTTCAATATATACTAACTTTAGTAATTGATTATGCTTTCAATGCATGAATATCTTACTCTTATTATTCCATATTAGTTTTTTTCAATCTCAAATAACTAAATTGTCTGTATTTTTATGTTCTCTTAAAAAATAATTCATGGATTCCAAGATTCTGAATTTTATATAAAATTCTCGTTATTTGTCTTAATTCTTTCACCATTATTATTCGTATCTATGGGTTATTTAATGAAAAATAAATAGCTTCATCCTTATAATATTAATTATACTTGATTTTAGAATCATAAAAAGTTTCATCCTTTTTACACATAAGATTTTACTTTTGAGGTTCACTAGTACAAGATTTTATGCTATTATCAATATTATCAAACAATATCCTTGAATAAAATTTATTTTATTATTCCTATTGAACCTTTTTGACTTAAATTTATCAATGTGGTGTATAATTTTTGTAATATAGAAACATTCTGGTTGATGTTTACATCGAATAATCCTTCAAATATGATGATATAATAGGAAAGGGATGAAATTACATAGCAATATTATTCATATTTTAGGTAATTTTCACAAATTTTTTTATTATATCCTTAAAAATCATCTGAATCGTATTCAAGTCAAAAAAATGAACATATTAATTTATATTAATATTATAGGTTATAAGTATGCTTTTAATGTTAACGACGAATATAGTTTTGAGATATTTTTTATAAATGATGCTAACCTTGGGATTATATTTTGTGGGTAGTCTTCATAGGATCTATTTTAAAATTCTCACATATTTAATGAACATATTTGGCAAACACATGCCCAAAAATATTTATATAATTTGAGAATATATCAATGGAATTTATGATTAATATCTTTATATCTTTAAGTTAATTTTTTTAACATAATGTTTTTCATATTTTATCTTTGAATCCACTACATATGTATTTAATATTCCCCCAAAATATTCAAATATATCTCTCTAATGCATTTTCATTTATTTAACTTTTTAGATCTTATTCATATGGTTGGATAAAATATTTAAATATCACTCATTAAATTTTATTTGTTTAAAAAACATGTAAATAAAAAAAAATCAGTGACACAGAAATTTAATTGTACCACCCTTAATGTAAAGGAAATGTCCACATATCATGAAATTATCACTATTATATCATGTCTATCACAATAATTAGCAGTTGATTAAAAACAATTAGTTGAGATTTTGGCCTCATAATGATATCCTCATCATAAGAAGTTAATTTACCACCTTTTATTGGATAATCATCACCACAATTAAAAAATACATCCATAAAAGATAATGATACCACCTTTGTAAAGATTGTGTAATTTTTTTTTTAAATTCCTTAATCCATTATATTGGACCAAATTCTCCATTAATTTAGAATTAAACAACCTTTATCTTTATAATATTTTTTATTTTAATTAATATATATATATTTTAACTCATCTCATTCTCCATAAAATCATCTTTATTTTTTGGAAAATATATTTTATTGGGTAAAATATTATGGCCTTGGACATTATATTTTATTCAAATATGAGTTGGGTTACCCATCCCTCATTTATATTGAATATGAATATTATTATTTTATATAAACAATTATTTTAAAATATAGGAATCCAAAAACATGAAAATATTTAATCTAGAAGCCATATTTTTCAATAAAAAAATTGACTTTTTTTATTTCTCACTTCAAATCAGTGGGTTTATCTTCTTATTTAAAAATTAATCCCCAAATGAAATCAAAACATAAATATAAAATACCACTAAAAAATTTAATAAAATATTTTTAATAAATTAATCAAATATCATGGAAAACTTTATTGTATTTGGATGACCATCAAAATTATTTTATGTTGGTTAAAATTAATCAAGTTGATACATTTTTTGGAATTCAGATTAGTGAATCGCGAATGTTCAGTCAAAGGATCTATTATTGGTAAAATTGTTTATAAACCTCTTAAAGGGGAGATTTTTTTTATTATTGTTTTATTCATTATACTTTAAAAATGTCAGTTCCAACTATGTATTTCAATATTAATTCATTGAGGAGACTTCATGACATGAAAATTGAGAATTATTATGACTAAAATAAATCAACATTTTATAATTTTTAGTTATTGAATATTTATCATAATTACATTTGAATTACATATGGTATGTTTGGTTCCATAAAAATCATCACAAGAATTATGTGCGAAAAAATATTTATCTTTACAAACGGTATCCTATGATGATACCCAATTAAAACTCATGATGTTTTTTATCATTGGTTTCTATAAGATATAACAATAATTTTTCTGTTTTTTATCATACTATGTATAATAGATTCAAAACCATTTCTATTGGGATGTATCCAGTGTAATCTTTCACAAATAAATCATGTTTATTTATCTAATACACTATCTATCTTGATAAAGACAATATTTTTTTAGTTCATTCATTATGATTATTTTCTACATTATAAATTTTATAATTTTTTTGTACTATCTCTATTTCACTCACAATGTGTGAAAAAACCCATGTTTATATGGGTGTTTTTATGAAGGTTCGGGTTTTTTTGTGATGGGGGATTATTCTCTCTTAGTGTCTAGATTTGAATTCTAGGGGTTGAAACCCATTAAAACATGAAATTTAGACATGGAATGAAGTTCCCTAAGGGTTTCATGAGGACATATTAGTGTATGGGAAGTTCATGAGGTGGTTGATGCATATAGACAAAGTGTTGAAGTGCCACCAAATATTTTTCCGAAAGAAACCAGTTAGCCTATGACCTTCCACGGTGCATGAGGTTCTTTCTGGGCTATTCAATTGGATGGAAAGTCACACCATTCAACTGGTGGGTTCTTGTTTCTTTCTTTTAATGGGTCAAAAGGGTAATTTCCAATCATCTCTCCCTTTACTCATAAAGTTATAGTGAACAATATTTAGCCAGTTTACAACATCATTGGTTACCTCCTTCCCCTCACCTAATCAATGGGTATATCCTTAATTTCATGGCCATTTCTCATTTATGTTGAGGTGGTCAAATGGTTTAATTCAAGTCCAAGACTCCATATTCTCTCCCATTTCAAATTAATCCATAAAATTTGATATATTTTAAATTAAGGATAATATTCCACATTTTCAAGATGATTTAATGTTCTTGTAATATATTCCATTTTGGATCAAACCAAAGATTGATATTGGACTATTCAACATCAACTTGAATACAAGAAGACACACTTGAGGACATTTGGTGCACCATACTTGGGATCTGGTTCAATGGAATCAATTCTTGGGAATTAAAACGTTGTATTAGAGGTTATTTTCTTTTATATTACAATTTAGGGTATTGTATACATGATATGTTGATTTTATTAGGGACTGGTAATGAGTGTATTATCGACATTTACATACTAATGTATGGTGTAAAATGAATTTTTTCATGAATGGTAGTTGTTTTTATTTCTTTTCCCTTTTATAATTGACTGATTTACACCTCTGGTGGTGCACTTGGATTTAATTTTATTAATTCATGATATATTTATTTTTTGAAAATATGATAATAGTGTTTTTTAGTTCATGAATGATTATAGGCACATAAGATTTACATGTCATTAATTTATTACCCACGATTTATTATTGCATGGGGTTCTCATATGTTTTTGTTTTTATTAGTCCTTTTCTCTTATATCTCCTTGACATTTACAATTTCATTTTGATTTAAAAAGTTTATTTGGTTGTTCATTTAATTTGTTTGTATCCATTTATATGTTTCTTCTCATATATAAGTTCATAGTGGAATTCTACTTGGATAATTCCTTTATTGACCCCATATATATTTTTAGTAGATATAAATAGATTAATAATTTAATGGTTTAGTTTAGTAAAGGTTATAGTAAGAAACTTATATGGTATTATTCATTATAACTTTTTGAATGAAATATTTTTAAACGAAACCATGTTTTTAATATAAAAATTAGAGATGTATGGTAAAATTTTTGGAATATCGGTGAAAATGTAATGGAATAAAAAATTTTAATCATAAAAAACAATGGTATATGACATTTGATAGTGAACGGAGATTAATAGTGTGAAAAAAGTATAAAAAAATTGGGTTGATGTAGCATATAATTAACCCCAACATTGATCCTCTTATTTTTTAATCTAAACGTGTTTCAGTTATATATGGTGAATATAAAACCTAAATTGTTTTACCCTTAATATCATGTGATTCAGACTTCTTATAAAGATATTAGGGCGGAGGAATTTAAAAATTTAACGGAATTGGATAATGATAAATTCCGAAATTTATATGATATGGATTCTCTATACCAAAGTAAATAATGTTTTGGGATTAATAAATATTCAGTACAAAAAATACCATGATTTTTACCACATAAATTGTGAAAGGATTACTATTTTACCAATCTTATTAATGAGAGAATAGTTAAGGGAACTTAATAATGGAAACCTGTAAAATTAATATATACCTAAATGAATGATAAAAGGAAAACCCTTTTAGAATATAGGTTTTATTCATTGAGTTATATATGGGGATAAGGGATTCTTTCTTGTTATGAACTTGTTTGACTGTCACTTTTTGTGTTTATGGTAAGGTTAGGATACAGAGTGATACCAAGTTCTAGTAAATTTATTATTTGATTGTTTCTATAGATTAATGTTTCTTGGTGTCTGGGCTAGGTGGAATGACCTAATGATCCTTATACATGGAATTGGTTCTGAGTGTATCAAATAATAGTGATTCTAGGGGTGACCTGTGATGGGGGTTAACGCATTCTTTTTTTTGGTCAAATGCAAGAAGCATGGGTAGAATATTTAACTTATAGAATTGATACAAAATAGGTATTATCAAGTGTTTTGTTTGGAAAATTTTTGTGACATGGGTTTCCAGAGAAAAATTTCAATGTTTTATATCACCCTTAGTATATATGGAATTAAAGGAAGGTTGGATTACTCATACACATATTTATTTATCTTCTCATTGAGTTTCACAGGTGTGGTTGGTAAAATTCTAATATAGGATTTTCTGGGTTTAGTAAATCATGTTGAAATATTATCAGTTTAAACTTTGTAATGATAAGTTATTAAAGTTATTTATTTTTGGAATTTGATACCATAATTATTGTGAGTTAACTTGTCTTATGTGGTCTCAAACACCTAAGTTACAATGATCATATAATCAAGTCTAGTTTTCAATGGTGGCGTTAGTGTGATTCTTGACCTAGTTCTTTTTAAATTCCTTATATTATGTGGTGTGGTTGGTCAGAAAAAAATTTATTCAATGATTCCCAGGTGATAGTGGTCATGGGGTGAGTTATTTCTTCATCAGATGGTCGACCCAACATGTGAGCGAGTCTTGACATTTTACAACTCAATGGGATATAAGGTTAGGTTGGAATATATTAACTGGGAGTGTGAAGCCCATAGGTTGCCGTAAAATATGAGAATAAAGATACCATTGGAGGGTCATGGTGTTACTTATGTAATTTGACTGGATGGCTTGGGAATTGGTGCGCATTATGTTTCACTTTCTCAATGTTTTTCATGTGAGAAACATTTGAGGTATATTGTGTTTGGATACATCAAACATGCCACCTATGGGTTTTTGGTAATTATTTCAGGCCTTAGAGAATCACAATAATTTTTGAGGTCATAGTATCATTGTGGGTGTGGTTTAATTACTTATTGGTGGAGATTCATGGATATATATAGGTTCTAGTTAGAAAGTTCCTATTGGAGTGACGTGATTAAGGATTTACAGAAAGTTTGAATCATTATTTCCCTTGAATTTTAATGTGAATTAATATGTGTTCTATAAGGTGTTTGTGACATTTTGAATAATTTAGGTTCACTATAACCATAAATCCTAATTATTTATAATTTAAGTATTAGAGTTAGATGATGTGGCTGAGTGTGGATAAAAAGATATAAAATGTATTTTTTTTATGGTTAATCCTATCATTTTTTATGAGGGTGGTATATGTAAATACATGTTGTAGAGAGTGAACCAAAGGTTGTTTGGGGGTAATATAGTTGTCTTGAATGTGGTTTTTTATTTTCATGGATTATTCTCTGGTAGGTCAATGTAAATTAGGTACTATTACGTCATGTCTAGTGCTTTTGTTTGAGTGGGGTGTCCATGTCCAACCATTATACACGGTTATAGAAGAGACATGGGCCATGATATTGGGGTGTTTTTCCTTGGGATAAGATAAGTATACTCCTTAATTTAGTATCATCAAATTGGTCATATAATATCTCACCCTCATGTTACGGTTTGGTCATTGTGGTGAGGCATTCCATTGGGCTAGTAAATCTGAATTCTATGGATCCTTTAGAGGATACTGGGATTGAATTCACATGTTATTTTGGATAAATGTTGAGAGTTTCAGTCATTATGATATGTCTTAGTGGTGATTTGAGGGGATACTATTAGGTTCTTGGAACAAATATGACATTAGTGGTGGAAGCTAGCTGGGTGAATGGGTTTATGAGGCAACTGTGTTTTGGTTTGTCTTGTTAGTTTCTATGTTATAGTTAATACTCAATATATTGTCAGTGTTGTTTGGAAGAATGAACATTATATGTTGTAATGGATGAGGATGGTCCAGTTAAAACATGTGTCATTAACCAAAAGTTGTCATGTTGGCGAATCAAGACTTCATGGATGCTATATGTTTTTGGGAAGAGGGGTTTAAAGAGGCACCATGGTCTATTGGATGATAGGTTTTTAGGTAGTGGACATAGTTAATGTGGTTTTTATATGACTATAATTAGTAATATATGATTATTTTTTGTGTCTGGAAAGGCTCGATGATTCCTAAGAGTACATATTGGGGGTGATATGTTTTATGGTGATGATATTGTAAAAACCTATATTTAAAAGAGAGTTCAGTATCTGAGGAAAGTTTGAGTTTTTCTAGTGGAGGGGTTATATTTTTTTACTAGTATACATAATCTAATTGTGAGTGTTAGTACCCCTCAACATAGCTTTTTTGAATGTGTAATGATGTACTTTTGGTGTTCAAAAGTTCTCCCTGGTTAATGATCTATTGAGGAGGTCGATGAGGCATGAATCTAATGATATTTATAGACACTATGTTATTGGTTTCCTTACAGGGGGTATGAGTGTGTTCTAGGGATCACTCGCTAGCCAGTGAAGCCAACAAATGAAATTATTATGGTTCACTAGCTCCATGGTGAGACCCACATAGAAAAAAGTGGGATTTTTTCCTTTTTAATGGTGTAAAATGATATTTATCCCCTTCACCCTCTATCTTCATAACCATATTTTGGATACTGTTTGGCTAGTTTCTAGCAACATTGGTACCCTCCTCCTTCTTTCTAGGTCCATGGTAGATCTCATCCATTTCTTGGTCTTTTATCCTTTCAGTTTTGGTGATAAAATTATCATGTAATTTCTATGACTCTATATTATCATTTTTATCATGTTCTTATATTCTTTTGGAGTTCTTTTAAATTAATGATAATATGCCCTATTTTTAGGGTTGTATTTTATGTTTTCCATATCTTAATTTTGTCTTAAACCAAAGATCAATCTCGAATGAGTTAGTGTCTCTAAGGTTAATATATGTTGTATCAATTCGCCAACAAGCCCGTTCCCGAGTGGTGAGGGCTCCTACTTGGCATCCAAGAGACCCGGGTCCAAAACCGGGAAAAGGAGAATTTTCAGGGTACTGTTGCAATCACTGTAGCAGCACTACGGTAGTTACTGTAGCAGTTACTGTTCGGTACTGTAGCAGCTAAAACTATTCACCCTATTTGGGCCTTTGGGCCACCGGGTTGGGCCTACGGGTCTCCAGGGCCATCGAGTCATCAATGGACTTCGGGCCTCAGGGCCTACAGGTCACGTAGACCATGGAGTAGCCAAGTTCACACAGAATAGGCACCAGAAGAGGATCAGAGCAGTAGAAGTAGCAGCCTCCAGATGCAGAGCTAACCAGATTGGAAAAATGAGATGGTATGACAGCCGCCATCGGGACCAGGCACTGTGTAGCTTTGTACGGGGCAATGATTTCCGATTAGCAATTCAAGGTGGGGAGCTAAGGTGATCAATGATATAAGATGATGGGGAGGGGAAGTTCTAGTGGGATGGGCCTACGGGTCATGTATGGGCATGGTATGCCTCTGGGCCTTCGGGTCATGTATTGCGGGTCATGTCGGGCTTTGTGTCTTGGGCCTACGGGTCATGTACAGGTTCCCCTTCAACTATTAAAAGGGGGATTATCTATAATAAGTTAAAAAAGGAGGCCTTCGGGCCATTCAGTGTGGTATCAATTCTTTTACCATAAATTATTGTTATTGAATTGAATTTTTGGCATTATGGTTATGCTGACACATCATAATCCATAGGTATTAATTGAATTATTTTTTTAATGGCATTATAGATGTCTTGAAAACCCAATTTTTCTTAATAAATCATTTTTTCATAGGGTGGACCTTCATTAAAACTATTATTTAAGTATGTTAGGATTAAACTTGGGAATGGTTATTTTAATTAGGTGTTATATTCCTTCCCTTGGTTAAACAATGTGTTAATTTATAATGTGGGTTTCTTAGGTTGATACATAGAAACATATATTTGTCTTGGCCAAGATACTTTTAAAATAGATTGTTAATGGAATTAAATGGGGAATTTGAATTAATATGTAATACTTTTCTAAATGTGGAATGAGATAAATTGGTTAATCTTACCTTGAGATGTGGAAAAGTTTTAAATTTAATTTTGGAATAATAATTTTTTTGGACGTATTTGAATTGATTTGGAAAATTAAAATACTTTTGAGTAATTCCTTGGATTCCTTATAAAATTTAGTAGTGTATAATTTCTTGGATGAGACTCGGATTCCACTAGGGGACTCATGTATATTTTGTGGGAGATTATTTCATTGGATTAAAGGAAGTCCAATTCTATGGCATACCTATAGAAATCTAGTTGAGTAAACTTAGATTCATTACCATGAATACCATGGGAAAAAATCAATCTTGGAATTACATAATTTCTTCATTTATTAAAAGATACAAATTTATGGCATGAATTCTTTGGGGTGACCCTTTTTGAATGTCACATGATGAGATCCTAATATTACATTCTATCATTATTGATATGTAATGCCTAGGGTGTAAGCCCCAGATTCCAATCGAGTCATGGTACTAGATATCAAGGTAATTCCTTTGATTTCAAAGCTGACTAGTCGAGGATCTTGGGAATTGATGGGAGGTAACTGTAATTTGAGTAACGTGGATTACACCCAAGATACATTATTATAATTTCTTGTATTGTGAAATTTGGAACAAAAATGATACAAGATGAATCAACCTTGGCCAGTGATAGTGACAAAAGATGAAATTTGAAATGTTGACATGGGTTATCCCCCTGATACCTGATTCCCTACTTCACTCCATTTATTTAATTAGATTACTGTTTTTAGAATTAAACTTATTTATTAAACACCATCATTCTTTTTGCACACTGACTCTATTTTTACTATATTACATTGGTTGTGGATTAATGATTTGTATATAAACCTTGCTTATTCCACAATGTCACTTTGGTACCCAAGTAAATGCTACATGGTCAAATGTTATTGGTTTAGGAAAGGGACAATTTTTATGCATGATTGTATATATATAGGATGGAGTTGGGAGCCAAGATTGTACTTAGAACATCCAGGGAGTAGTGATATCTTATGGTCCTTTCCGTTTGTTTACATCTAGTGTGTTGTACATGACCTTACATATATTCATGTACTCCAATACAAATGTCACATCCTTAGGAAATTTTAGGAAATTTTACTTAATTTCATTCACATATGATAATTTTTTTGATATTTTTGAGATGTTTTTTATTTCATTTAAGGGTTCGAACTGTGTTTAAAAATTCATAGTCTTACCCCATTAATCTCACATGACCTCATCTATAGTTGATATCCTTTTATGTACAAGGTGGAACAATTGAGGACATAAGGCACACTAGCCTAGGGAACCAGTTCAGTGGATTCTAGGTTGGGATGTAACACTGTTGATAAAATTATTCTATAATATATGTAAACTTAATTTTTAAAAAAATATAAGATGTATTAAGGATTATAAAAATAAATTAAAATTCTTATTTGTGTAATTTTAAACTCATTCTTCAACTTTTACTGATAATACATTTAAAAATTTAAAAGATATAATGTTCAAATATTTCGAACTTATTCAACCACTCATTTTTTTCAATATATCACTCTAAAAAGCGTGGTTTTTAAAACTGCTGCACTTTCTAAAGTGGGTTTTTTGAGATAACTATATTCCTTTGTGGCTACAGTTATCATTATTATATAACACTTCAATGAACATCACTATATAATCATTATAAAAACATTAACTTGATTTATCTAATAAACCATCATAACACCTTTACTATCATTTCCTAAATTTTAATTTTTCCACAATGATTATAATATAAATCTCATAGTTGAATATTTCACCATTATTTGAGTTCCATTTATGATTTCCTAATAATTCAAATCAATTTAATCTCATATTTTATATAGAAGACAATTTTTGATCACACAAATTTGTCATGACATGACCCTTATATTATCAAGATCATAATATTTATTTTCTTTATATTTAATCTAAAAACTTTTTATTTTATATGAGGTTATAAATATTTGTATTTATAGATATTTAAATTAATCATATCACATCATATGAAATTTTAATATATAATCATTCATGTAGTAATTTTACACACACATTCTATGGTTATTCAAAAAAATATTATTTTTTCAATTACATAAAGTAAAAATATTAGAAACTAATGATTTTTGGAATGCATAATATTAAATTATGTAATTCTAGTATATAGTTAACCAAATAAATGTTTTACATGGAGATAGTTCATGAAAATCCATTTATTCCTATGATAAAAATTTTAATAAGCTGAAATCATACTCAAGAGAATGTATTATTAAATAGACAATAAACCCCTTATTTTATAGATATTTTATATACCCTCCCTAAAATAAGAAGTCTAGAAAAAATTATTATTATCCATCGATAAGATAAAAAATTTAATTATAGTTTCAAAAAGGATTTAGAATATAAATATATAATAATATAAATACATATTTACCTCTTAATTTATATAAAATTAATAATTAATATTGTTTTAACTGAATTAAACAATTTATAATAGACGAAATGGGACTTTATAGAATCATGGAATGGAATATTAAGATAAGAATATAAATATATTATATTAAAAATATTATAAATTCAATCATTACATATTAATGAATATTTAAAATAAGCAAAATAGATGAACAATTTTGAAATTCAAATTTTTTTTATAAGACCTATGAATAGTTTAGAATTCAATATGAACATATATCAAAAGAAATTATATATACATCATTTAAAAATAAATTTTTATTTTTTTTTGACAGAATAAAATTTATGGATTTTAGTGGGAACCCATATGAGTTTAAAATAACATCGGAACGATGCAGATAAAAAATCAAAATCCGATAACCTTTCCTTAGGTCCATACATTCACCATTGTATACCCGAGCACAAATCCTAGTAGAAAGCTGGAAGAGTCTGTAAAGTATAGGTTGAGATCATGTAAAGAAGCTCCGTGATTAAAATTATGAGAAACTATGAACTGAAATGTAGATCCCCTACCATGATCAAGATTGTCTTTGTCCTATTTGATTCTATATTATTGTTTAGTTATAACAATATTTAATCCCTCTGTTTTAAAAGAAAAACATGATTTATGTTTTATTATTTGATATAGAGTGAATAATTTATCTTATATAATTGTTTTTTTGACATTCTTTAAAACTAGATCATAATATCTTATATTAACAAGGCTACGTACATTATGAAGATCCTTAAGATGACTCTTATTTCTACTTTTACCCTTAATAGTTAATGTGTGGGTAGAGCATTGAGCCTATATCACCAGTGAATACTTATCCAACCCCATGGCACCTATAGAATCAATTTTATTCATCCATATACATGGAACCTATGTATAATATCCAAAATTAATGGCAGATAATGAGGGTTGTTATAGAAAAAACCGCACTAGGGAAATCTATCATTTCCTTCATCTTTGAGGACATTATTTCAACTATAGAAACATTATATGGAGGTTGATTCATACTCATAGTGTGCCTAAGATACCCTCTATAATTCTGTAAATGGAATCCCTTTATTCCAATATCAACCTTCTCACCGGTTCTTTTAAAAAATATTAATCATATTTCTTAAAAAATTGAATTCTTCTAAAATATAAACCCTATGTATTTCATAACTTAATTTATATGAACAATTAATATTTCATAATATGAATTCTCCACATTATCCACATTATTATTATTTTTTATTTTAGTTTAATTTTATATAATCCCCCTTTGCAAGATCTTATCTTCTGAAACAATTTTAATATTAGCTAAAATCTAGTAGATTTTGTATATGACCAAATGAGATATACTAATGATGGTTTTATGATATGAATTTAATAAGATCAAATCATATTTATTTAATTAAAAATTATATATATATATATATATGTATTTATTAAATTGAATAATGAACAATTTATATTTCCATGAAAATCTATTACCTTTTCATAAATTAAATTTTTGATTTTTATATTTTCAATATTTTACAATTTAAAATCAATTTATAAATTATTTTTCATTTTTCAAATGAATAAAAATGATATTTTACATCTATATAAAATTTTATAATATCTTCATATCTTATAAAATGATATATTGGTTACCCTATATTATACATACTAGTAGACACTTTTGTGTACACATACACATATTTCACTGTATAATATATGTAAAATACAACATCTTAATCCCCTTATCTTGTAAACTACTTTCATAAAAATATTTATAATTTATTAAGAGGTATATAAAAATTCAATGGTTTTAAGGATGTTACACCCAGCATCATAAGATATACAATAATAATTATACAACACTCTATATTATGCTACCCATGGTTTTTCACATATCATTCCCTGGGATATGTTATATGATTATATGTTGTATATATTGAACCACCAGAAATGGCCAATTACACTATACAAAAAATTTATTTGAAAATTAAAATCCAATAATATCATTTCATTACCTATAACATCTATATATCATACCTAGTTGTCTTAACGTTAAATTTCAATTTGTTATGGATAAAAGTGTTGAACCAAAATATTGATTATTGATAACATTAATGAGAAAAAAAAAATAAATCAATTATTATCTTAAAATAATATTAAATTTAATTATACATTTTATATAAGCTATATTAAGTCCCAAATGATTTAAAAACATTATTTAGAAAGTATTGAAGTAATATTGAGTCATTAAGTGATTAACAATGTATTTTTTTTCTTCATATGATGTGCATACAAAAAAAATATAAATTGAATCGGTTATCATGGAACAATATCAATACAAAATCAATTGTCATAAAAAAATAGATTTTTATAATATCATTTAAATAATGAAAGTGAAAACAAAAAAGAGTCATTAATAATGATAAAATGAACTCTTATGATAGGATATGTTTTATAATTAAAAAATAAAATGTATATTTAAAACAAATTGAAAAGAAAATTATTTTTTTAATGTGAAATGATTACTTTTGGATCATCTATATTTTTTCCTATTTATTAATTTAAATGTTTAGTAAAAAAATAATTTTTAAGATTAGTGAAAATGGCGAATAATTTAAATTTATATTAAGTATGAATAAAAATTTAGATGTTTTTTAGAGTTTGTGAAGATCTAAAATGATCTAAGATATCCTGAATTGAAAGGTAATATACTATTTCATAATTTGTTTAGAGAAAATAGTTAAGGATCAATTGTTAAATGCTATGTATAAATAGGGATCACACATCGCCAATCTATGATTTCTTTCCCATGTAAAAGAAGATACAAAATAAGAATGTGTAAAATGGTTTGAATAATATTATTTACAAAAATATTAATAATTAAATAAATATTAAACCAATGATTCTTATTCCTTATATCTGAATCTCCCATTAATCTACCTTATTACCCTTGCATAATATTATCCATATCCTTCATTTTCACATTATTTCTATAACCATTTTGGGATTATCATGGTAATTATTTGCATTGATTCATGGTATCAATCCATTATATTATTCTATTGTAGTATTTTTTCCTTGTTATTCATTTTTCGATTGATGTATAAGGTTTTTTATGGGATAGAAAGAATGATTTTTTCTAAACATGACGAAATCCTTATATTGGTGGTTTTATATTAGAATAATGACACATTATCAATAAATAAGGATTATTTTCCTAGAGTTATTTGAGAGTTAATATAAAATATATATATATCACAGAGAAAGTATTAGTAATATCTCTCTATATTAGAAATATATTTATAGTTCAAGGTAATATTAATGTTTTTCTATAGACATTTTTTGATGGAAAATTATATATATTTTTATTATGTGATCATCATATACTGGATTCACGATCATGTTTTGATTCATATAATTTTTAAAAATATTAATTTTTTGTGGAATTAATATTTCTCTATGAGTTTATGATAAAATATAATTATTATGAATTGTATTTAACACTTCAAGATATTTTTTATTATATTATTTTTGTTAATATTGTATGTTTTATACCTATAAATAGAAAATATATACATTCAATTAAAATGCCCTAATTAATCATATAATATAGAGTTAAATAATTAATGTAGTGGGGGATTTACTATCCAAGGTGATGTTGGTGAATTGGATTTGAGATGAGATTTATGGTACTTTTTATATCATTTTATTAAATTAAAATATATTATTATAATTTTATATTAGCTTCTTTTTTAAACGAAGTAGTTTTGAAATAGTCAATTTTTTTGCGTAATGAATTATTTCCTAGTTATAAATTTTAAGGTATTTATATCTTTATGATGAAATGAAGGGTTTTATTGTATACTTGGCACAAATGGTAGTTTATTTCAGCACTGGTATATATTTTCATGATTCCCATTATTTTAGTAATTGTTTTTCGAATTTAATGTATTTATGAGAATTAGCATGATGAGGTTAGAGGTACTATTGAGAGTTAAATTGGTATGTGGTTGGGCTTGTATGAGGTGTTATGATATATTTTTGATTTGGTATTGGTTAAGATTTATGAAGGCAGTGTGTTAGGATAATGTGAATGTTTATGTGATAGTGACATATATATATATATACTATTTTATGGTTAAACATTTATTTTTCTTCGGAAGTAGGGGTTAATTAGTCAGTTTTTGAGTATTGGGTATCTAGTAATTGTTTAGAATGTCTATAAAAAAGTAAATATGATTTAGGGATATATGGAAATGAAATTTGGATTATTTTATGAAATGGTTTCTTTTGATATGAAATGGATTATTTATTTAACGTGGTCCTTAGGATATATAGTGAGGAAGTAGATATTTTATAATTAAGATTAAAACCATAAAATAATTTATATATAATTCAATATCATTTTTAAATATTGATAATAATTTTTAAAAGAGTTTTGGGCGAGAAATGTTGATGTTTGTGGTGATTAGAGGGTCATTTACTAATGCATTGATACATGGTACACACGGAAATCAACAATTTTTTATATAGTTTTAATTTTTTTAAAATATTTAGTTTAGAAAATGCATCTTACTACAACTATCCAGGGTCCCTCTCAAATTGTGAAGAGTGAAGGAAACTCACCACGAGGCCATTTCAAACATGATTTCATCAAAACTATCATATAAAAAATTTAAAAATCTATCATAAGAAGGGATGATTTTCTAGGATAACCCTTTCATTACATCAATATTCATATTTTAATTTTCATATTTAAAAATAAACCCATGAAATTTTATTTGTATTGAATGTAAAATCAATAACTTTATCTAGATATAGTCTATATATGATAAAATTTGATCATTGTTTCCATAAATAAGTGTTTCAAACCATTAAATTGACCTGGTCATGGTACCAAAATCCTAATGACACTCAATAACACTCTGATTTCAAAATTATTTATCATTTACATAGAAATTTAAAGGAATCCACTGAATTTATCTAAGATATAATTATTCATTTGTCTATAAGAGAGAATAATTTCTATATTGGGTATTTGGGGAGGTAGACCATCTATGTTTCTTATGAAGAGATTAATAGACATACCATATGGATTCCCTAAATGAATTCTACTATACATTTCTATAATTTCAGTCATCTTGTGGTTTTTTATTTTTGATCTATTTATATCGCTCATGGTATTGAAAAAATTATTATTCGGATTCCTTGGTCCATGATTGATTCCCATATCCCAATCCCCATTATCCAATTCAAAACATTCAATTTACTGGTCATAACATGAACATTTTTATTTTTACTAAAAAATGTTTGTTTTACTCAGAGATATATTATATGTTATTGTCCCGTATATGAATATCCACCAAGATTGTTGAATACATTCAAGAATATACACATTCAAACTATAAATAGGTTTCTTATTTATCAACTATCGAACAAATACGTTCCAATAATGGTAAGATATGGGAATCAAGTATTCAAACTGCATCGACCTACTAATTCTTTCAGAAAATATTTGATTTTTATCACACATTTTCATTGAGTTTTTGTTTGATATGTACAACTAGAAGAACAAATTTGGATAGTGTAAGTTTTTTCATATTTCACTATGATATCTGAACTCATTTTTGGTATCTTCTACAATCATAGGCTTAAAAACCAAAATTTTATCTTTTTTATTCTTTTTATTTCATCATTTATATAATAATTTTAGACTTTGATTAATATGATAATTTTTAAGGGAGGGATACACAAGCTAAGATGATTATTTCTTGTGATTTTGATGATATCAGGAGGGTTTCTATGATTAAAGATGAACAATTATCTTTTGAACCTCAATATGATGAAAAACATAGAAAAAATTTTACTATAAAGAAATCAATCTAGTAATATTATGTAAAATGGGTTTCTCCATATCCCAAATAAAATAATGATAAAATTAATGGGGTAAAATTAGTAGTGTAGGGGAATGTTGGTATATATAGGAATTTTAACTGGTTTATCAATTTCTCATTCACTATTTTCCTTGTAAGAATCAATATACCTCCATTAATAAAAAGTTATTAGTGATGTATAAAATCATATTCATCACCACATTTTTAGTAATTATCCCATTTTTCATAATAAATTTCTTGGGTGTAGGTATGATGATTTCTGAACTGGGATACTTATAATTACTAATGTTTATATTATTATTTCTATTATTATTATTTTCAAAATTTTATTATTTTAATTTTATTATTATTATTTAATTTTTATATTACCACATAATATTAATAATAACTTTATTATATATTTATTATCCTTTTATGTTATAATAATGGATTGTGAGAGAATTGTGTTATGTATCATCTAATATAATACATAATTGGATCCTACTGGGTGACTTCAATACAGTCTTGACTATTGATAAAATATATTTGAAAAAAATTTATCAATGTCGCTTCCTCTGATTTTAAACAAATCACTGATTTTTTCTTCTTCACTAAGATAATAATGGTGGGTATAGAATTTAACTAGTACAAGATGACTATTTATGATATAAAATATTGTAAAATATATCAAAAAAGTATCTATTTGGTTTTTGGTTCTATATCTCTTGGACTCTCTTGCATGAATATATCCAAATTTCACTCCGGCCATAACCTTATATAGTTTTTATGATAGTTACTAGATAAACTAATCACTAGAAATTAGTATTTAATAACTATTAGCTATCATTTTAAAACTCTTGGGATATATTTGAAAAAGAATTGACAGTTAATTAAGAGTGTCTTTCCTTTTAGAAGATGGCCCTGAAACAAAAGATGGAAACAAATTCCTTACTATTCTGGACTATGGATACAATTTCAAACAAGGATAATGACATTAATAAAGATTAATATAGTTTAAAAAATGGATAAAATAAATATTTCCTATGAATTTCCCCAACATGAATAATCTTAAATGGGATGTAATCTCGTTGAACTCCTTAATGATAAATAATGTATTCTAAAGGAATGATACTTTTTATAATGGATTAGCGAGGTGGATAAAAATTTTATATTATTCCACCTAGTACATAAAAAATGAATGGTGAATAAATTGATTATATATATCTGAGTTAGTATTAAATTGTTTCACTTTTAAGATGATATTGGAAAATATTTGGTTAATTATTTCACCCAACTCTTCAATGCTATTTTTAACTCCACCCACGAGGAGTTGAATCTTGATGATGTTACAATATACCACATCATAGATTTTTACAATTCATGTATTATTAATATTTAATTGGAAAAAGTGATTATTGTTTCCCTTTTTTATGTTAATAAACATAGTGAAACTTGTCAAGATGGGTTTTCTTATAAACTTTTCATCCAATATTAGGATATCTATCCAAATTTTATCTCTCAGTTTATGAAATAATTATTCTCCACGTAATACATTACCGCTAGATCTAAATCATATTTCATCAAGATTATTACTATTGTTTATCATGGAATGGATGATAAAGATCATATTCCCATTACAGTGGGAAATAATTTTCTAATTATTATTATAAAAATTCTAGCTATCTGTCTTGGTATAATTTTTAATTATATTTTCTTAGATGATAAAATTGGTTTCCAATATGGAAGGAAGTTCCATTAATTCCTCTAAAAAAATATCAAAATGGATCACCATTATAAATAAAATCAATAAAAATGATAATATTACAATAAAATGGTAAATTAAAAAGCATTTGACACACTTAGGAGGACCATCATTCACCTGATCCTACACATTTTTTTATTTTCTTCTAGGTTTAATAGGATCATTAAACCTCGTATAAAAAAATTTATATTATTTGTTTTTTTAATGAATCTTCTTACATGATACTTAAATAGTATTATAGGAGTGATGCCAGGTTGCATACTGTTAGCCTTCTCAATGGACTTGTTAAATAATTCCTCAATAGATGCATTATCAATATTATAGTCATAGGTTTGATCACACCAATGAATGTTTCCATGAACCATAAGTCTCCGAATAACACCATTTGTGACGATGAATTTATGATTTTATACATATATGAGGATTATAACATGACCTCAATCAAGGATTACTTTAATAACTATGAGAATGTTTTAGTAGAAGATAAAATATTGAAGAAATCTATGATTATTTTCTAAAAAGGGGCTTCTGATAGAATAAAAAACACATCACTAGAATTTTGAATATGAAGCAAGGTAATTTTCACTCAATTAACTGGGGGAACTCTATTAGATGGGTTAGTTAAATAAGAATACTTGTATGGAATTTCTATTTACATCACCTCACATATGATTAGATTGAAATAATGATTCTTATTAGAGGGTTAAGTAACATGACATGATAACTTAGTAATCTCTTCCATATATGATTAAAAATTTTATATATTTTTTTAAAAAATGATCAATGTTTTGGACAGAAACTCATACCATAAACTTTTTCAAGTATTTTTGTATGTGTAAAAGTAATCTAATCACAATTTATTAGTGAAATGTACTAATAATTCTGACATGGGTGTGGTTGGAATTATGAGTTTTATGGTCTCTAATTATTCTCCTTTTAACAATTATACAAGGAATCATTTCAAGAGAATTAGTGAGACCACTATATTCTGATGAAAAAAATGATCATTAAGAAACATCATTGTGGAAATAATTTCAACATAAGTTCATCAATTTGGATTTCCATGCGAGAATTCCATGCTAATATTATGAAAAACACACTCAAGATTCTCATATGAGATTATAAACTTTTGGAATGAAAAATTACACAATCAGAAAATATATGATGACATAGAGGTATCAAATTTTTTTAAAAAAGTATTTATTATAAATTAACTAGAAAATATATAATGTTATGTAGTTATTCATCATATTATAATAATAAAAAATATCCTAAATGTTAGATTCATGACTGATGAAAACCCATCTTTTCCCAACTAGGATGGACATATTTTTTTGAAGGTTGAATTTTATATTTACTATGTTAAATGCTAAAAAACCCCAAAAATGTATGAGATTATTCAAAAGGAAATCCATTCTAACCTAAGAAAATAATTTTAAGAACAACCATAATAGATTACTAGAGGATTACATGTGAAAAGATTCTTTTCTACAACTAATATTAGTTCATGTATTTTATTATAATAGAAATGAGTGCTGTGAAAACTTATTCATAAAATGTAGATCTATAAAATGAATATGCGAACATGTATTTTATCTCTTCAACTAAAATAATTCTATTAATTGTGATGTTGGGACCTTCATGGATTTCTTTACATGTTTTGAGTTGACTGATCAATTTAATGGATTTCTCAAAAATTCCTTTATATCATTTCTCTGTTATATATAGATTACTAGATTTGCTTATAGATTTGAAGGTAAGGGAACTAACAGAATATATATCATCCACTTAATTTTTATGGAAATTTATATATCTATTAAAATTCAAACAAGTATTATACATAACTTCTTTTAAGACCTAATCACTACAATATTTCATAGAATTATAGTCATTCCATAGAAACCTATCCATGAAATGTATAAAATATTGATACCTCTATTACCCTTTCTATAGATTTTAATTTTAATGGTGTAGAATGGGGTATTACTAGACCTATATGGTGTGGTGGTGTTTTAATTTCATCAAGGGGGTTTATTATGGGTTCATTCTCAATATTTCATAGATAATTTATTACAATTGAAGTAGATATTTAGGAATATTTCCATGATATCATGTGTACAAATCCATTTAGATGGTTAAAAATCAATATTGTATTTTACATCCAATCTATTGTAAAACATCATTAAAAGTAGATAATTTAAGGAACATTACAACAAGATAGAGATTAAGTAAAGTGTTTCCTCTACCTTAGAAGCATCCAATAATTAGTATCACATAATTAAAGAGGGTGGAATATGGTTGTGGATTCTAATTTGAGGAAATATATGGAGTGTTGTAGATATGTTTGGTCTTTTACTATAAAATATACCTTATTTAATTTCCACAAATCTAATATAAGATGTGACACTTATACCTTCCTCTAACTTCCTCTAATGTACTCTCTTATGTTTTTATTAAAAAATTTACAGATATCATCATCTGTGATCCATCACCCCTATCTCATTTGATTATATTAGTTTCATATATATAATTAATTTACTATAAATCACTTAATTTTATTTAACTCTATAATTGTAATTATTTTTCATATTTATCAATAACATTTATTTTTTTCAATTTTTAATTTCCCTAATATTATATAAAATATTTATAATAACAAATATTTTTATTATTATACATTTTTTAATTATTATGATTTAATTATTAAAACTATCACCGTATTTTAATATATAATATACAAATTAAAATTAGCAATGTAAAATTTTTTAACAAAAAAAGCATTTTACATGAAGATGACATATGCACACAATAATAATGTGTTTGTGTCAGGTGGGTGGGTGGGGGGGTATCAACCATTTACTTCATTATTTTAATCCCATATTTAAATTTAATTACAATTTTTCACCACTATCTCCATGGAGTTCATACAACATTCAACCCTAAACCCCTCACAATGTTTCAACACTACCAACACCCTTAACCCTCCAATATAATGAATCCCAAACACACTTTCCAAATATGTATTCCTCTCTTATCATTTACCCCCCTCTATAAAAAAATATACCATACTAAATGCATGATACTATACCATGCCAACTAATATATCTATCTATTTCCCATAACCTAACATTCAGCTTGCCCGTGATTCTCTACTAAGGTGATTAAATCCCAAGATTCGTCTGGTATTATTTCATTATATTACAATACAATCTCAAAGGTAACACATAATCTACTAAAATATATTATATGATAAGACCTATTTAATATATACTCAAAATTGAGAGGGGAGGTGAATCAGTTTAAGGAAATTTTTACCCAACTAAAACTGTTATCCCTTTTACCTCTTAGACCTGTTAAGAACTTGTATCTCTAATTCACTTTCCTTTCATAAGAATGTATATGAAAGAAATTAAATAGTTACCACGATATTTTTTCAAGTCTCACCACTCAACAAGATTATATAGTTCTTCACAAGGGTTGACAGCAATACAATACCACACAACTACTGGAAACCTATCCTTTTGATGTGGGTACAATAACCATGGAATACCTATTTACATTAATTGTATTATAATCACATTACAATTACTATTTTACATTTCACGGTTGTTCATTATACCACCTCAGAAGAAAATATTCACCATCTTTGTTACGTAAATTTGTAATAGAAATAATATTTTAAACAAAATGATACCTCTATTTGACTTCCTAGTGTTGTATTATTCTTCTATTTCTAAATCTTCCCTTAATACATGGAAAATAGAAAGTAAGAAACACTAAGTCCTCACATCAGTAAACTAGAAAATGATTAATCTTATTATTATTATTATTATTATTATTCATATGAAATTATATTTTCATATTAATCCATTAAATTTTTCCTTTCATCATTAGTTCTAAACAGACTACGATAATTTTCCAACTTCTTCTCCTAGTTCATCTAGTAACAAATGATAATAACATCTCTATTTAGTGTATGATTTAAGAGTTATTATTCTTTACAAAATAGTAAATTATTTTATTTCTTGAAAAAAAATTATTTGTGAATATCAAAATTATGAAATCTCATATCAATATCATCAATATTAATTATTTTGATCTTGTTCTAAAAAAAGTGATATTTAATTGCAGTGTTAGGTTCCCAATGTCACACCCAATTTGAATCATTGACTGTAGTATCTGTTTATATTTAGTGAAACACATTCTTTTCACAAGTTCGTGCATAATTTTAGTGTCTTGTATCATTTAAAATCACCTTATTTCACCCATGAATACTTTAAAAAAAATTCACATGAGATATTTAATCATAATGTTTATTATAGAAGGCACCACATACAGGAAAATGAATGAACTCTATGATTGGAATCACTATTTACTCATGTATATACATGGTGCACATTACCATGTCTTCTTTTAACTGAGTGTGTGTTATCATGGTTACTTCGTCACAAAAATGGTATATTTGGGATCTATTTTTATGCATAATGCTTATTTACGTAGTACTACTATAACATGAATCACATATTCTTCACATGAGAAGAAGTATTCCATTTATTCTTACTAAAAACTAGTAATATAACTCTAATAATATATGATTTTTATTATACACTTATGTAGTATATGTTTCTTCTTCCCATAACCCAGTTAGAATATGATACTCAAGAAAAGGATCACAAAAATGTTCTTTGTGATATGCGCCGATTGGTCGTTAACACTTGTTGAGTGTCTATAATACATATTATTCATGAAGGTTGATTTTTTATTCTTTCTCAAATAATAGATATAAACAAAAATACTTTTCATTGTGATACCTAGGAAGATGGAAGATCGTCCAGCCTCTAATAATTGAATTCTCATAGAATGAACAATTTTTGAGTAAAAGAGTTCTCTCATGTATATAAGGTGAATGAAAACAAATTTTTCTTGAATTTGTACATGGATAGTTATAGGAAACGATCAACACCATTGCAATGGATTAGAAATAAATTAAATTATATTCATCATGGATGTTTTAAAATACATAAAGATATTTTAGGTTGAAGGTTTCATTATACAAATCCCATACAGGGTTCCTTATTTAGTGTCATTAGAAATTATGGAGTTATTTCATTCATGATGACCTCTTAAGGTACATGTGATAAATACCAAAAGATTTACCAATATTTTAATGCTTTAATGAATCTATGCACTATATATTCTTGGAAAAACATATGGGACACTATTCACATTAATCTCATTCATCTTCATAATGAACAACTGATTTCATGAAAAGAATATAAACAATACTCATTGACCCTAGGAATATGATTGTTAATTCCTGTTTCAATTAATGAACATTATTATCAGTGCATGTCTTGATTGAAAATGGTGGCCGATAATTGAAATTCTATATTTAAATATATTTTATATCGGGATAAAGGATATGACAACATGGAAGATGGTGTAAACTTGGACCATTTGAGATCAACCGATGATTTTATATACGTATCATTTAAGTGGAGGAACACTACCCACTATACTTCAGCCATCCCATATCAATTTTCCACGTGATCAGGATCCTATTAAATGTTATTATTTTTCATCATTAATTTGATATATGACACCAATGCGAGTACCCAAATACACAACATTCACCTTTCTCTCATGGGCCATGCCAGACCATAGATGTGTCCATGGGCTCCCTATGCACACCATATGTACATCTTCCTACTTACTAAGGCACCTAATTTGCATCCTCCTACACTCCTTGACCAAAATCATGGATGGATGTGGGTTGACCCTTTCCACCAAAGCAATGGTTTTGGGGTCACTTTGGATTTCTAGGTGGTTGGAATAATTTTTTAATATTTTCCAACTAAAACTCTACATTTATTATTATCTAATTGTATAATATTTTATCAATCAATATCTCTCCATCATATTCCAAAGTAATAACTCTCCAATTTTCTATTCTATATTATTCATGAAAAATATTATCATTTCTCATGGTATTTAATTTATCTCTTTATAAGATAATAATTTTCAATATCTTCTTCCATTCGTCTTATTCAGTTATTTTCGGAATATAAATTCCAAAATCTGTTCATCATTGAATCACATATCTTCACATATTAATTTTTTAGAATAGTGTGTCACATCAGAGAAATCAGGGACATGTTTTCTTTACATTAATTATAGTCAAAAAATCCTAAGGCATAATAATGTCTGAAAGAACATCCTAAATGTAATAATACTTAAGTACTTTCATCTTCATAGAATTATCCATGTTATAATCACTTTTGAAATCCTGGTTACTATCCCTCTATAAAATTCTTTTTTTATAACTTAATTAACAATTTGAAATTTATGAAATATTACTATTTCATTGACTACCATTTAAAACTAATAACAATCATTACCAATAAATACAACTCATACACAATGATCAATAATCAACAAGGGTGTCTAGTCCTATGCATGGTTTGGAAATAATTAAATACCACATAGCCAGTAGGAAATAATCCTTTAATATAGATTAAACTATAAATGAATAAACATTCACTGGCATTGCACTATAGAAAATTTCCAATTATTGTTTTATAGATCAATGATGGCTATTTTTACTTCCTCTAAAGGAAGTCTTCACCTTTTTGTTTAAGGAACTTGGTAATTCCAATGAATTCTTCCACCATATGAGACTAATATTGGATATGAATTTTCTGATTTTTTATTCTACTTCTACTTATTCACATATTAATTTCATAAAATAATGCATGAAAGATTATTTTTTTAAAGCGGAAACCTAAATGCTGCTCAATAGTTTTCTTCTCCATCATTCGAAAAATGATATGAAAAATAATATATAATGTTATCCTTATTACTTTATTTTTTATTTTTCAATTGATTAGACTATATTTCTTACGTCTTCCTCATATTCATCTATTACAAAATGATAATAGAAACGTTTTATGTATTTGATAAAACCATTATTCTTCCTTATATAACACTGAATGTTTGGTCTTACTAGAATAAAAAATCCCCATTGTGATTATCGAAACAATGGATTCTCACCTAAACATAATTAAAATTAATTCTAATTCTAATGGTTTTTGACATAAAATATTTGATTTTAAATTGTAATTTTTGGAATTCAACGTAACATGAAAATTCAATCATGCAATACAGTATTAGTTTCTAGTTGGGGAAACAAATTCCTTATTCATGTGAACGATTAATGTTGATGCATAGTAGTTTTCAAATATACTAATTTCACCCATGAAAACATGGAAACAAATTATTCATGAAATATTAAATCATAATGTTTTTTCATGTATATACCTTATACATGAAAATTCATTAAATTTATATTTAATGTCACTATTTTTTATCTTTTGTATATGGTGAAACTTCTCTTACCTTCTCATAACTATGTAAGTGTTATCTCAGTTTCTTCTTCACATAAATCTTATATGCATGATCTCTTTCTTTTATGCATAACACTTATATACATGGTTCTATTATAGCAATTATATATTCTTATTCTTCAAATAACAATGTGGATTCCATTTCTTATTTGGGAAACCCTAGTGGATAAATTTCATAACATTTGATTCATGTATATAATTTGATGCACTATATGTTTCTTCTTGATATGATCTTTTTGGAATATGAAACTAAAGAACTGACTAATATAAATCTTCACTATGAAACATAAAAAAAATGTGTTAACATAATTTGAGTTTCCATAGTTCCTCTTCACGATGGTCAACACAGGGTTCTTGATCACAATCTATATGAGTTCAGAACTCCCATTATTCATGATTCTTGGGAGGCTCGTGGATGTTTCCATCTCATATAAATGAAAGCTTATAAATTGATCTATTTTTAAATAATGATATCTCTTAAGGATATAATGAGACCAGTAGCAACATGGGATCTTTTTGGTGCTTGGATATTTTTAGGAAAGGATCATTGATTTTGTACTACATTAGAAACCCGATAAATTATCCATGTAGTGTATGTTTAAATATAGCCCAAAATATTATGGATACATATTTTATATTCTAAAAGGGTTTGCATATTATATGATTCAATAAATCATGGATTCACTTCCAAATGAACTTCATATTACATGAAATACATAGCATGCATGCGTATCAATACAAGGAATATGATTGTACATGATTGTTTCGATCACTGGACTGAATTATTATGGAATGGATTGCTCGTTGGTGGTGGTTGATCACTAAAAATACTAGATTATAGAAGCTCTAATTTCTAGAGGAAGGATATGAATATGAAGAGGTCATAGATATAAGCGATTGAAAAAAATCAAACAATGATGTTATT
The DNA here is from genome assembly GCA_963277665.1 of Viscum album. Lineage (NCBI taxonomy): Eukaryota > Viridiplantae > Streptophyta > Magnoliopsida > Santalales > Viscaceae > Viscum > Viscum album. Next base: position 856,408,533 of record OY728160.1, read on the forward strand.
TTCATATTATTTATGTGGAGGAATAGTTCCCACTCCACTTTGAATATCCTACATCCAGCCTCCATGTAGTTGAGCACACCATAATAAGTGATTTTGTTCCTTAATAATGTTAGGACACAAAATTGGGGTTGTATCCTGGATACAAAACTCACACCCTGACCCCATGGGCTATGTGGGACCATTGCATGGTCAATGGTCTCCCTACAAACACCTCATTTTCTCCAGCCTTCTTATATATGAAACCACTTAGAATATTTCAGGTTTCTTATGCCAACACTTTTTCCTGCTATGGTTTCACCCTTCCCACCTAAGCAGTACCTTATGGTTCCCCTTTTCTATCTATTACTCTGGCCTAATTTCTTAATTAATTATAACTAAAAAAATGCATATATTATATTCGATGTTTAGAATATATTATCAATCCACATTTCACTATAAAATTCCAAACCACAAACTCTCAAATTATCTCTTCAATATTATTTATGATAAAATAATTTCATTTTTAATGATCTTTTTGTAATTTCCCCATGTAATAAATATTTATGTGACATTCTTCAATTAATTTTCTAATATACTTTCTAGAATATAGATCAAAAAATTCTCTTAATCATTAAATCTGCTTTCTTCAAAAAACCATTGTTTTAAAAAATGTGTCATGTCAAAGAACTTAGTGGAACATTTTCTAAAAAAACTAACAATGTAACAATCACCAGACATGATAAAATCAAAGCAATCAATTGAAATTAAATTAGATAATAAGACTTGGTCCCTTTATTCTTCATCCATTTATCCATTATATATTAACATTGGATATTTTTCACAATTCACTTCCAAAAAAATATATCTTGATAACATCTTAAACATATTATCATTAATTAAATATTAATATTTCATTAACCATTATTTAAAACCAATAAAAATCATTGACAACAACTACATGTAATTCACAAAGTGGATTCTTCATTATCATGATTTTCAATAATCAGCATGAGATATTAAACAATTGAAAAAACCATTTAAAATTAGATTGTGTCACATTGAAGAATATGAGAAGGATCATATTAAAAATTTTATAATTGAGAAATATGAAACATGTTATTCACTATAACAAAACTTTGTGGAAACAATAAATGAAATTCAATATACCCTACCCATTTAAGGATATTAAAGGGTCCCACATACTAAAGTGTTAACATTACTTTATTCTTAAGACATTAGTTTCCAAATAGAGGTGGCACGTAAAAAAAATTATTGATATCAAATTAAACATATAGGGTTTATATTTTACCAAAAATATTGGACTTATAAATATTATGACTGAAAATAATTTCCATCCAAATTAACAAAAAAAATAAATTATAACATTCCACAATTGTGGTTTTACAAGTCTAAACACTCTCTCCCTAACCATAAAAAATAGAGATGCACAAGATCATATAAATAATGATTCCAAAAGGATTGATCCAAATTGTTGCTTTATAATAATTTTTATAAAAAAATTAAACTATAAGTAAATAACCCTCCCATAATATCTTAAATTATTATATAAAATATTGAATAAGTTCCTTTAAGTTATTTTTGGTCTATTTATATTTAGTGACTTCCTATAAATGATATGATATATGTTTTTCAATTGGGTACCCATTCCAATACATTTTTCTATAGAAAAACTCAGTATAAAATATAGATAATTGACTAAGATGATTGTTATTAGGAATCCATGAAGTCTCACCCCATATCTAAAATAAAACACATCAAAATAATTTACTGTAAATTTATACAACTATATTAGTAAAATTTATGTTTTCCGAAAATGTACAATAAATTTTTAATTCTTTATTGTACACTTTTCCCCTTCTATTCATGAATAGAACTGATGATTATCTTCCAAAACCTAATTGTTCATTAGCTACTACCTAATAATCAACTTTTTTAGATTAATAATAATTATTTATAAGCTATCTTCTTAACCATGTTTTAGATAGATGCATCAAAAAAACATCAAATTTCGATTCAAAACTCATAAAATATCAAATTGAAATTTATACAAGATTCAATTCATTACAAAAATATTCAAAGAGATAAAATTGAATTAAATTTAATTTTAATATTATTTAAAATATACAAATCAAAAAACCATCATGATTATATCACCACTACCATTTTTTTCCCTTGTAAGTTGATTTTGATTAAGGATCTGATATTTCTAAAAAATAAAAGTAATGTAAATTATGATACTATTAAATAGAATTCAATTAAAAGTATGTTTTCATTATGAAAACTATCGTTTTATACTTATATATTTAATTATAACCTCTTTATAGAGGACATTCACTAATGATTAATATATAATTGATAAATAATGGTGAAAATCATAAAAAATTTAAATAAAAGTAAATTAAATAATTAATAAAAATAATTAATAATTTATTTAATAAATAATGGAAATTTAACTCTAATTAAATAATACAAAATTTAGGAATAAAATACCCTTATTTTATGATCCCCACACTCAAAATTACCTTGAATTTATGAAAAGTATGATGAACTAATCCACTAAGTCTCAATAACTATGTCATTTTATAATTAAACCCAAAATTTCGAATGTTATATATAGTTTGTCCATAATTATAATGTAATCCAATAGATTTATATCAAAAAGAAAATTATATTTGTTTTGCAACTTGAAAACATTTCCTAACATAATTTTATTTCGAATATATTCATAATATATATATATTTAATATATCTTGGAAATGAATATCTTTGGTTTTCATGATTTCTAAAATGGATAGATAATTTTAATTATAGTTTATTTACATACCAAAACTCCATTGTATATTATAATTTAATTAGTTTAAAAACAAAAAAGTTTTTAATTTATATTATAATAAAAACATCTGAAATTCAGAAATTTTAAAAAAGGATATGTCATAATTATTATAGGTTCTTCTATTGAAGTTATTTTATATAGTTTGAGAAATACTATTGTATATAACAATTAGTGTTTTTATGAATGTTATTTATGGAATAAATTTTATTCTATAAATTTCAAAAAAAGAAAAAATTATATCATATATTATATATATATTTAATTTTTTTGTGAAAAAATGTTTTGGATCATAAAATGAAATGACATTATTCTATAACATTCAATTATTTTCAAAATTTATTTTATACATTATTATATTTTTAACCAGAATTAAGAAATAAAAAAATAGTTATCTATGGAGTATTAATCTTCTATAAAATAAAAATTAATCATAAAAATATTTTGTTAATTTAAGAAATTTTATCACACATAAATATTTTATTATACACCAAAAAATATCAAAAAATAACCATAAAATAGACACAATATATTAAAATAACATTATAAAATCATGAATGTATCTAAATATATATAAATATTTAATCTTAAAGCCACACACGCTTATTATTTTAAATACATAATCGTTAATTAATGAATCTAGTTTTAAAATACAATTTAAATATCATCCAAAAAATTTTCCCTAAATTATGGAATTATATGTATTCACATGAAGAAAAAATTATATTTATTTAAATTTTAACCAATATTTTTGAATATGAAAAAATTATATACAATCTATATTGTCAATACATTAAAGGAAAAAATTTCTTATCCATATTTCTATCAAATATTCCACCAAGGTTTGTTTAATACCCTGTCATTATTATTTATAATTAAAAAATGTAGATATGGGTAAATTATAACCTTATAACTTTCAATATTATTCCATATTACTCTGAATAATTACTTTTATAAATATTTATATTACACCAAGGTTTGTTCTGTATTTTTTTTATTTCATATGTGAATTTGTGGTTTTATCCACTATACACTGGGTTTGTTGAATTTTTTAGCTAATAATTTTCCAAAATTATCTCACAGACATTAATTTAGTGTGATGGAATTTAATATGATTAATCAAAATGATAATATATTAATAAATATAAAATATTTTCTAATATAAAAAAGTATAATTTATCACTATTGATGTTATATATGATACATTGAATCTATTAAAAAAAGAGAAGTTCCAAAATATATTATGATGATTAGTGTTGTATTTGTTTTCAATTTTTTATTGAGAACTGAAGTAAATATGTATAGAAGTTGGATGACGATGAAGAACCTAATGAATGAAGAGTTCATTAGAGTTAGATTAATTATGGGTTTCCTATGTTAACTATATTTTCTACCTATAGTTAGATATATTGAGAATGATCTATGTATATGTTTGAAAATTAGAATGTGAGGCTACCATAAATATATAATAAATAAAGATAAAGACAAATAGAACTTGATCTGTTAGAATAGTCCCTTTATATTTAATGATTATAGTGTTGTGATTTTGATAGGTTCATGAAAAGTACTAAAATTTGGGTGATTGAATAACTCCATACTACACAATATGACTATGTTTGAATTAGATTGAAGTTTACTAGAATATTAGGAAGAAGTTTTTGTGATGAGAATGGGTGATGGTTCACACATCATAAATAAAAATACTGAAAATATAAACTTAATACATTAAAATTAAAAGTTTTGATGGTTGATGGAAGAACTATCTATAACAATATGTTGATATGGTTTAAAAGCTTCTAGATATTGAAGAGCATGAAAAGATCCAGAGTTGAAGGATGAATCTGGCTATAATAGGAAGTTAATAACCATACATAAGTTATCGATCATTAAGGTTACTACATATATTGGTAAAAATGCTTGTATAATGGTGAAACATTTTAATTAGAATATTGAATAAATTAGGAATTATAAATACTTTGAAATAATATTAAATAATATTTATATAATCTTGTATTCTTCTGGAATTTTAATATATTTTTTAAGGATTTATATATTACAAATTTAATTTATGTTTTTTTAGTTTTATTTAAGTGACTTGAGATGCCTAGAGAATGATTAAAATAAATCTAATCCAATTTATAGAATTTATAAAATTATTAGTTGATGTTTAATAATTGAGAATGTCATGCATAATTTCTTCTCAAAATATATTGTTATAAAATTAATGAGTCACGCTGTGAAATGTTACATTTTATAAATTGGGAATAAGGTTTTCTAGATGATATGTAATACATCATATGGGATATAGAAGATATATCTTGAATCTCAAACAATAATAAACCAAAACAAATATGATAATGTAATGTGATAAAATTTGGAGCATATGGAAGGTTTTTAGAATATATATAATATATCATAAATGATACACAAGATATTTTAAAGAAAAAATTAGCAATGTTTGAAACCTACTGTGATACAAAATTTATTCGGTTGGGAATAGTAGATTTTAAAGGGATTATTGATGTTTTTATGATAACATATAGGATCCTCATAAACATATAATGGAATATTCTTGAGGATGATTAGAATATTTAATAATGAAAAATTTATATGTGATATATTCTATTTATTAATCAAGGATAATCAATTTATAAAATGACAGGATTTTAGATATTCAAATCAGATAATGTTGAAACATTTTTCATGGATTAATTATCATAATGTTTGTGATTGATCCTTGATTAAAGTTATGTTAAATTTTTTAACAAATGACAGTAATTGTGGGATTTCCTTGATGTGATAATTCTTATACTTTAAATATGATGATTAGAAATCATTTATGAGGATAAAAAGTAAAAAATATATCAAAAGAAATATTTGACCAGATTAAATGAGAATATTGATGGCTATGGAATATCATTTATTGAATGTTCCAAAAAGGAAATAAAATTTGAAAACCACATGGTGAAACTACACATGCTTTTTTGAATAGACTGATTGAAAATATTTTAAGATCATAGTTATCATTAACATAGAAAATACGTATTCAAAATATAGGAAAAAATATTTATGTTCCATTGAGAATATAATATAGGAGGGATTGAATGGACAAGGTTGAAGTAGTAATTAAAAAAATTCCCCCATCCATTGTATACTAGAAGGTTCATAATAGAATAAAGAAGAAATAAGATATAATAAGAAGTAGTATATGTATAAGATATACTGCCAATGATATCATTATATCATACAATGAAGAGAATAATTGATAATGTGATTTGAGTATGGAAAAAATTTCCACAAGGAATATATATATATATATATATATATATATATCTATTTAACATGTCGGGTTCAGATGCCACCTAATAGTTCTCTGAGCCAGGTTGGATACATGGACTCAAGCGCATCTCCCTAAATACCAGAGGCTTCAACTATTAGTGAGGGAAATGTGATTATTGTGGGAAGACTATTACCTCATTGGTAGTGTATATAACATATTAATTGAGTAATATAAAAATAGAGGAAAAAATAATAACATACAAAATAAGTAAAAAATGGAAGACAGATAATATAAATAATCAGATTGCATAGTATACAAATATTATGATTGTTGATAAATGTTCTAGGAAAACACCAATAACATGTTACACTATAGTAATACAAAATATAAGTACCAATAGTACAAAAAGGATCAAAATAAACTTAGAAGCATCATAAGCCTCTGCTTGTTCCCATGCTCTTATACTCCTAAACAGTAATAAAGTAACATTATAAGGGTTCTTACCCTTATTAACACCTGTAAAAAAACTAATTGGGCCTAAAAACATGACAAAAAATGGTGAGATAGTAAATCCTAGTTGGTAACAACGCATGTTCTGTGTCAATCTATCATCGAATATATATGACAGGCTTTGTAAAATAGTGGATGCATTGAGCTTAGAAATACTCATATGTAAATATTCTTAAAAGTACTATCTTACATATAAATTCAGTTTATTTTCATTAATTAATTCAATTACATTTAATTACATGTGTATCTTGATATGGAATAAGCCTAAAACCCCCCATGTAAAATTAATCACAACACATACCTCATAAATCCTTTTAAAAAATTATTTTAAGAACAAATACAATCACGTGATTTGGCGTAGAAGATGCATCATAAGTCATTTCATTTAAATATTCAATTTATAACCGAAGCCTATCCTTGAAATTCTTATGTTGGAATTCAAGTATCACACGAAATTCAATTATATCCGCAGCCAATAATCCCTTCTTGGTGAACCTCTTAAGAATCTCAGTATCACTCTAGATGATAACCTACCAACATCCTACAAGACCATTCCAACGAACCTCTCTGGAATCCTAGTAACACTAAAGGTGTTGTATAATTCCATTTCAACTAATCCCATTACAAGAGGTCCTATAATGAATCCCCAGGTATCACTGATGAAATATAAACAAAGCTAATAGAGTATGTCCATGGCATCCCTCATCCATCTATGGTTCACTCTAAAGCAAAAGAAAACCCTCCATGAGCCCGACCGCTACATCTGTGGCTCTATCACAACTGGAACATAAAAACTAGAACAACCTCATAAGGCTTTTCCTTTAAATTACTCACAATGTAAAAATTTCACATAACAAGCTATACACGTAATGTAAACTATTACATGGATTGAAAATAATAAACTCACTTGGAGATATATCTTATATAAAGTAGTACATTTAAATTAATCTATTAAATGGTTAAAAATTAATCAACTCACATGGGAGTTTCATATAAAAATCCCATCATTCAATCTAAACCATTACGAGGCATTAACATAACACAAATCACATGGGTAGGTTCACAATTGGGGTGAAACATTCCAAGCATGCTTAAACATGCATTGGAATAATATGGGGAAAAGGGTCAATTTAGTAATCCTAGACCATTAATCAATAAAAATTCTATTTAACATAATTTAAATTACATTTAACAACCAAAACCATTTTCAACAACCCAAGAAGTGAAAATAAGGCATGCCTCATAGGCAACCTAGGACAAATAGCCATAAACAGTCATCGAATGGAAACACACCAAAGGGGTGGCCCTATTTCAAGGTAAACCCCCCCCCCAATCATGCATATAAGCACATATTCAATTACTTAAATACAATAAGAAATAATAAGGGTGAAATATAAATTAATAAACTCCCCAAAATGGGTGCGTGGAACTCCAGAATATATAAATAGCTTGACAATACTGAAAGGCTTGAGTCCACCTAACTCATGGCAGTGTGACTGTCCTCATCCATCATCGGCCTTTAATTCAACCTACAATTTATTAAATCTACAAAATGAGCATAAATTATAATATCTCGTTAACTAGGTCTATATAATAAATCCTGAATAAAGAAAGAATTGGAATCAGAAACTCATTGAGGGGATTCCAACACATCCCATGGTGTAAAAATCAGAGCTCAGATAATGAATCAGGAGAAAAGATGACCTCTAGAATTATTGTTCACAATACCCTGGTGGGGGGTTATTTCCTTCAGATGAAAACGAGGCTAGTACCCATTTTAGAAACAAAAAAATTACATGATATGTAAAATAAAATACATGCCGTGTATATTCCAGATCATCTTTTATGAAAACTTCTTTTCCCACGTCATAAATGATTACTGCCAACAACCTTACATAGCATGTACTGGAATTACATGGCGTGTACCACCTAGTCACATTGGGAAATAGTATTGAAGCTATTTATTGGAATTTATTTCTCATGTTTCTCATGTAAAACCCAGAATGAAATGATCTGGACATTAATGGAAGAACCGGGTTCTTACAAACATCCCCTCTTAAAGCAATTCGTCCTGGAATATACCATCCAAGGGTGGTGATGAAACATCTAAGAACTAATATGACAACTTATATCATACCTCGGCATCCCTATCCCAAGTCTCGTCCTATACTCAGTCATGCATCTATATCACCCGTAATAATGGAATAAACTGACCATGAAGAACCATCGTGCATTGACCCAAAATTCATATAGGATTATCCCCAAAGGAAACATATAATTGTAAATCAACACCATCTGGATAAAAAGTGAGAGATGCGTATTAAAATAAACTTTACAACTGAGAAATGTGGAAGATGTCATTCCTAGAAATATACCTCTAGGGTTACTGAAATACATAGGAAACATGCTCGAATCTCCCTAGAATCTCAAATGACTAGATGTATCTCGATGAAATTTAACCTTCTGTCTTGATCCTCATATATCCCAACCTCAAGGAAAAACATAGGAAAACTCAATCCCCAACCATGAACTATATAGGTCATCTGTAGTGATTGGTATACAATTTTTGAAAAGACATCACAATAGACATCTGATTCCTTATCAACTACACCATCTCTGTGGTCTCCTGGAAAAGAAGAGGTCCCATCATAGCTTCCTCTCCTGCCTACATCCAATACATGTGTGATCAGTATGGTCTACCATACAAAGCCTCATATGGAGCCGTATGAAAACTAGACTAAATATCTTATTATAGGAGAACTCAAACAGTGTTATGGGTTCCTCTAAGAAACCCCTAAAATCTAGGATGCATATCCAATTCATTTTCTTCATCACCTAAACTATGGGCTCAGACTGGCTATTTTTATAGGGGTGGTCGGCTGTGCTCAAAAGAAACTATGTTCCAAATAGACTTTTTACACATTTACAATATTTGAAAAAAAAACTAGGATAACCTATCAGAAATGATAGAATAAAGAATATTGATAAGTCATATAATCTCAAAGATATACAACCTTTGATGCTCATCATCACTAAAAGTTTCCTTGATTGGTAGAAAAAGTGAAACCATCGAGAGCTTGTCAAGAAAAAATCAAACATCATCGTTACCACAACACATGAAAAATTGTATAAACCCCAAAAAGGACAACCCTGAGCACCCTGTTGATTCTACTAGTGTGATTTAATTTAATTGGGAAACCAGAACACAACTGTAGTCATATCAGTAGCCTCACAACAAAGGATGACTGAACCCTGATAAAACTCAGCAGAACTAGTCACACAATCTTCCCTTGAAAGAAATTGTGGAATTCCACCCCACACCCACTATAAAATGGTGGACCAATCATACTGGTTAACTTGAACTATACACGCCGAAAAATAAGGGTATGGATTCAACCTTTCACTAGATGACTTATCTCCAGAAGGCCCGAATTAGGAGGCCAGTGTGTTGTAATAGAAACAAAATTCCTTTTACCAAGGAACCATACACCCAAAATAAACCCATTGAATAAAGAAAATAATTATCTCTCTGTGACACTCCTTTGTTAAACCATCCATTTATAATTAAAAAGGGTTATTTCATAGCATGAGTAAAGGAGAAAACAAAATATATCCCACTGGAATCATCACCCCTTTACAAATCACCAAATATGAGGTCAAATATAAGTATAAGATAACCTTAGATTCAACAAATCGGAGTCCTATGAACTCACCAAGGTGGTACATACTCCCCTTTATAAGTGAAAATTTGGTACATGTCTAAGAGGCCACATTAGAACACTGACTCAACCTAGATCTGCATCAACCTAGCGGTCACATCAAGGAATGTGAAAGGCATATGGAGTCCTTCCAACAAATTCCTACAAAAAAAACTAGTTTTCACTCAGGATTAACATAGCCTCATCAAAACCACATATCCAGCTCACAACATAGAAAGAGATCATGAATGATCCCAACAACTTTCAGTTGTATCATGACATATAACTGACAATATCTTAGTACATCGAAGACGATGTCAAGATAGAAGACGTTATCATCTATTAGAAATAGGAAACTAAGAGGATTTAAATTATTACTATAAAAGGACAATGGACCACTATTGGTCGACCTATTGAAAGAAACATTGCTTCACCTACAGACACATTGTCATTTAATTGACCACAATGCCCTTATCCCAAGGCATTACATGATAGCTCATGATTATCCTCCGAGGTAAATTTATGATCACCAGTGCATCAAAAGTGTTTCACACACAAAGAACGAAAAAAAATTCAGCCTAAAAATAATCAACATGAAACAGGACTTGCAAGCCACAATGTTATTCAAGTAGAATTGGCCATTTCTGAATGGTCCTTATTTGTGATCATTCAACCTGGAAGGACACTTGTAAATTGAACTGACATGAGGCTCCCCACCTAGGATGGTCTTAGATGTTGAGAAGAAAAACCATCCACTCTCAAACATAGTAGTTCATAACCAATATAAACACACGAGTGTCGTTCCACAAACCATAGTCACTATTCCATATCACATGGTATGAAAGCTAAATTTAAACTGGTCAGCATGTCAAGAAACCCATGTCCTAGAATGTCATCTTGAGTAGTGGGGCAAATGTGGTTCCATAATTCTCAAGTCTTTATACTCTATAGATAACCTGAGAACATATATAGAAACTCAATTCTCAACAATTAAACAAAACTCAATGGCACATTTTAACATTTAACACTCAACATATACCACATGTGTCAACATATACTACCCCATGTTTACAAGAACAAATGGAACATTATGGGTACTAATATAGGATATCCACCCTATAAATCCAAGTACTAGATGGATCATGTAGGAACTTTCTCAAAATAACATCACCAAAGAAACCATTTACATAGATGATAACATACCAAGTCATCGACCACTTAAGAAAGGAGAGGTTTTCATGACCTCCTAAGTAGATGACCATGTCTGAGGCAGTTCTAATTTTTTTAACCAAGTATTCCTTAATTCTTGTTACCATATTAAGGGCCATGATATGTAACAACACAATATTTTTCAAAAACATTTAATGCAAAAAACACTGAGTCTCTACAAACACCACTCTTTTATAACCTAGTGAGGAAACGTAATTTTTCCACCATTGTGATTTTAATTTCAAAAAACTGAGACACACAGTTGCATTCAGTAAGATATTTAGAGTCTGATAGAATCAACATTGTTTTTAATGAACAGTAACATACCATTAAGAATAATAACATACCCTTGTGATTGTAATGAATAGTAATGAATAGTAAATCAAACAAAAAATAGAAACTTCACCCATAAATGTATAAATAGAATTTAGTCATCTTATAGGTGATGAAACGATCATAGTATATATATTGGTATTTTTTATGTCATAAATATTTTAATTAAAATTTTATGAATAATTTAATAATTAAAAATGTATATTTATTTTCATTAAATGTAGTCATAATATTTTATATAATTGTCTTATGGTTATAATAAAACTTTATGGGACCTTGTTTAATTTTTCAGTGTGTTATAAAATGATTTATAATTTCAATGTTTTTATATAATAAATTATGAATTTATTTAAAAATTAAATTCAAAATAATCAGAAAAATATTGTAGAAAAATGGATTTCATTTTTTAATTATATATGTTGAAAAGTGGTTGGGTTTATTTTTTGGGATTTTTCTAAAATACTGCCAATTTTTGTGAATAGTAAAATCAGATAATTTACGATAAATACGAAATACCAGATTTATTGAGTCATAGGTCAAGTAAGGCTGATTTAAAATTAAATGGTTCGAACACACATGAACATATAACTATTCTTGGTCAAAATATTCATTACTATTGGTTGAATTTGGAAAAATAATAAAATAATGAGTAAAATAATGGGAAAACTGCCCCCTGTTCCATTATAACCCCCCCCACTCCCTATTATCTTTACTCCTCACAAGTCTTGTTACTTCTACAAATTACCCTCAAAAATCCTACCAAGAACCTACACCATTTCAATCATACCTCACTCTCATAAAAAGACCAAAACCTATCCCCTAAAGTGAATCTTAGAGTAGATTACTTCAAGAGGTAAATTCCTCTTTTCCTTTATTTTATTTCAAGTTACTTTCATTTCTTTTTATTTCCTCACCTACTTTCATACAAATTTTGTGATGAATCCAGTACCATACATGTTATATAATTTTTTTATGATAAAAGTATAATTCTTAATCATCTCTCCATTCCCCTTCTTTTATTCATGAAATGAAAACACCATCTGAGATGTGTTAATTTATCATAGTCAAGGACGACGAGTTTTCAATATATATTACCATCTTGTATTCTGGTCATGAAAAAATTTTTATGGTTTAAATGGAATATAATATATGTATTATAACTTATTTAACATTCTATAATACTTTTTTTCACATTATAACAATTTTTAAATCAAAATGAGTTCATTCTGAACAAAAACCACCAATTAACTCAAAAAATTGAAATCAATGAGTTATGTAACGATTAATCCTAACAAAAAATAACCAAATGAATTTTATGACCTTGTAATATTATGTTTGTGTACTAATAAAATAAATTTTTTATTATGGACTACCATTTTCATTCTACATGTTTATCCGTACATGAATATCAGTAAGCTGCTCATGAAAACCAATGAACAGAACACTCCCAAACAATGAAATTGAATCTATTAAACCATAAAAATACCATAGATGAACCTAATAAGGCTATAATAAATCAACAAAACATATACTAGGTTCTGTAATCATTAATTTATGAAAATAAATTTGATTATTTTGGTCATTAGGATCAAGAGAGGAACACCTTCAAACTTAAGGTAAGGGTCTTCCTCTCGAACCACCATTTTCATTAGGGTTAATTTTATTATCTACTTACCTCAATTATATTATTATTCAGTAATATTTACACATCATAAATTATGTTTAAATTTTCTATATATGTGTACCTGCCATAATCCTACCCTCATTTTGGGGGAATTATATGTTTTAAAAAAATCTTTCAAAAAAACTTCCTGAAATTCAAGCCTGGCTCAATAAAATTTCTTCTATTCATACCAATATTCAAGGGAAATCTATAATGTATTTTTAGAAACCATTATATTTATAAAATCACTCATTTTATTATGAAAAAACTATCTTACTTCTTTTCTGGTTTTATACAAAAACTTTTCCAAAATAACACTTCTTTTCAAAGTAAAAAAGTTTTTATCTCAAGAAATACTCGATGATATTATTAGAGTATCTTCATCTGTTTCAACACTCTTATTGATTATTAGGAATTAGTGGGTTTGATATTAATGAAATCATATACCATATTTAATTAAATGTATTATTTTTATTTTTATTGTGGATGTACTATCGTAAAACTATTCACCAATTTACTCTAAATGGTTAGTGTTTATGATTAATGTTCATGGTAAGTTATTTTCATTTCATATGATAGTTTCAATAATAATGTATATGTTGTTTATGTTTAACCCCAATCATATGAGGAATGAATTTTACTAATTATGTGTTGTTTGGGGCCCGCTATATCACTTCGATGGATGAGTAGGTATCGTGAGACAAATAGATATTGACTTGGTCGAGGCCTTGCCCCTTTGTAGATACGAGTTCGGTGGAGGCTTTAATCATTTTTAGATGTTCTAGAAGAGTCCTTGATAGCATGTTTTAGAAATTTGGATATAAGAATTTCCCTCAATATGAATATATAAAGTCAAAGACCATGGGGTTATTTGACTAGTATAGTACCCACAATTATGTTTAATTATGGAAATATTTACTCAGCTCATATTCCTGTAATATTATGTTAACCATTTATTAAGGCACGTGTTTTATATTATTCACCTATCCTAATGTTTATGTTCTCTCCTACTACAATTCTTACTTTTACTAAGAATTTTATCTCACCCCTTTCTTATTTTTCATTTTATCAGGACATGAAGAAATTTATTATGAATGGCCTAAAGAGATAAACTTATAGTTTTTGATGTCCCTAATAAAACATATATGTTATATTTTATTTCAATTTGTAATGTTGAATTTGTGTATTTATATTGTTTCCAAATCTAATAAAATACTTTTTCCTTTGGGATGCGTTTTACATGTATATATTAAAATGTAAAAAAATTCTTAGGCTCCGGGAAATTGGGGTCAGGTCCTTACAGCTGGTATCAAATGAAGTTTTGTAGAAAACATGGAAACTAGATTTAGAAAATGTATATTAGGGAACAAAACCCAAAGATATACTTTGAGTATAAACATACAATAAAATCATGGAATCTTGGTAAGTAATAGATTATGTGCACCTATCTAGAAAATATATCACTCTTTCGATAATATAAGTGGATGTGGTTTTGGAACAGATGTACCATAGAGTGAAAACACTAACAAAGAGTTATGGGATTGAATTGGGATATACTGGTACACAACACCTTGTCAAACTGTACACCTATTTTGACACTCCTTGGGGATATTATAAGGATAATTAATATTTTATTTAAAATCCATTATGAAGGATTTAAATATAAATTTTTCCTCATGGAAACCATGTTTGTGATAATGGGATTAGTCATGCATAGGGTTTCAATTTATGCTAAGTATTTCTATAAGTTGATATTATAAATTGTGATTAATTACATAATCTTGTGTATTAAATTATTTATAAATGGTGCTAAGTGGAAGTAATGTAAACTTAATATATTCAAAAATTATATGTGTACATTTCCCTCCTATGCAAGATCATGATGTTGGATCTGGATCTGCAACTGGTGCGAAGCAACTTATAACTATATTGGGACAACTATCTCAGGCTAAGAATAATAACCTTACCCATATAGAGCACCCATATTTAAAAAATGGAGGATCCATGTTATATTACTTAATGTAACAACAACCTCGTTCATCAAATGGTACTACAAACCCATTCATAGCGGAGTATTAGATAAGTTCCTTAGATAATATATTCCTCACCTTAGGAAGTAATGAAAGGGAGAAGGTTGTCATGGAAGTTTATAATTTTTTAGGAAAGGTTGATCAATTCAGGTCACTAATTCAAAACACAAAGGAGGAGGTAGAGATATATATTATGGAATTTAGTAAATTTAATGAAATTTTCTAAGATTAATACTTTCCTCATGAATAGCGAGTAGATATGTAAAAGCAGTTTCTGAATTTGAAAAAAAAATGAAGATGAGAATGTTGAAAAGTATGAATCTAACATCACATGGTTATCAAGACATGCTGTGGACTATATAAATAATCTAATGAGAAAGATTGATTGATTATCTGATGTCATAAAGACATTCCTCTCAAAGGTGCTAGTCTTCCAAACTTTTTCATCATAAGAAGATATAGTACCATGTGCTATCAAGACAGAAAAGTAGTTCTCTATGTCTTATGACATTAAAGGAAAGAAAGAAGATTCGGGTTGCTAAAAACTATGTAAAAGGAAATAAGTAAACGTGTAATAAGGGAAGTGGTGATTTTCTACCCTATGATAATTGTGGAGGGAAATAGACTGGTGCATACTGAAAAGGAAAAGGGGTGTTCTATAAGTGTGGAAAGATAGGCCATCACGCTAATATTTGCAAGGGGAAGAAAGAAATTATTAATGTTCAGTGATATAATTTTAGGGAGGTGAGACACTATTCAAATTATTTTCCAGAGCATCAAGGAAATGTGCCTCATTAATTTCCAAGGGAGTAGGGATAATCATACATGATCAAAACTGCTGATATCAAAGATCCTAATGACGTGGTGGCATGTACTTTAATTATTTCCTCAAACTTATCAAATGATTTATTTGATTCTAAATCATCTCATTACTTCATATCTTCCCATTTTTTCAAGAAAATTAGATATTTCCAATTTTTTTAATAATGTAGTGGTTAGTCAAAACTCCTAAGGGAAGTATGATTGCCACAAATTTGGGTCAGGAAGTACCCATTATGGCATATAAACATTCTTTATCTACTAATTTTATTGTCATACCCATGGTGGAATTTGATATAATCCTCGGTATGGATTGTATTTCAATCCATGATATGGAAATTTATTTCATAAAGAAAGAGTTTACAATTTTTGATGATGATGTTGAAACCCTTATCTTTAGGTTAGAAACATAATCATCTGATTTTCATTTAGATCCACCCGAAGTAGCTCTATATAATTCAATTTTTCGGGAGAAATGGAATGAAATAAATATGAGTGAGTAATAGAATGCTCAAATATAGTACATAGCTATTGTGGAAGAATATGTTGATGTCCTTCTAGAGGATTTTCAAGGACATCCTTCAGAGTGGGAACTTGAAATTTCAATTGACATAATCCCCAATTAAAGGCCCATATCAAAGAACCATTATAGAATGGAAAATGTGTAATTATTGAAACTTATGAAACAACTATAGGAATTGATTGTTAAAGGATTTACTCTCCCCAGTTTTTCTCTCTAGGGAGATCCCGTTCATTTCGTTAAGAAAAAATATGGATCTATGAGGATGTGCATTGACTCGTGGGAGATTAATGAATTAACAATAAAGAATAAGTATACCCCACCTCACTTTGATTATTTATTTGATCATTTTCTTGGACCTCAATATTTTTCAAAGATTGATCTTTGATTTGGATATCATCAGTAGCTTATGAGGAAGGAAGACATTCCAAAAACAACATTTGAACCAGGTATGGGAATTACTTGTTTACAATAATGCCTTTTGTACTGACTAAGGAAACCTTTATTTTCATGGATCTAATGAATAGAGTCTTCATGTTTTATCTTTATGACTTTGTGGTGGTATTTATTGTTGATATCTTGGTACACTCAAAAATATACGAAGATCTTGAAAATCAATTGTGCACTATCTCAAAGACTTTTACAATAAATAAATTATATGGGAAGTTTAGAAAGTGTGAATTGTGGCTTCAATAATTTTACTTTATTGGAGACATTGTCTTTTCGGAGGGAATATCTATTGATCATGTGATGAAAAAGGCTCTGCAAGAATGACCTACTCCAATGAACATAACTGAGGTATATAGTTTTATTGGTTTAGTAGGTTATTATCGGCGTTTCATTTAGAACATCGCCTGTTTATCCAACCCAATGACCATGAATACACATAAATGGGTAATGTTTGTATGGAAAAAATAATGTGAGAACTATTTTAAAGAATTGAAGAGGATGTTTTTGAATTCTCCAATCCTAACTCTACCATCAGCGAATGACAATTTTGTGATCAAAAGTGATGCATCAAATAAAGGACATAGCTGTGTCCCTATGTAGAATTATATAGTTATTGCTTAAAAATCATGTCCATTAAAAATTATTGAAAAAAATATCCTACAAATAATCTTGAGTTATATTATGTGATATTTTCTCTGAAAATACAGAGACACAATATCTATAGTGAATGAAGTGAGATATATATGGATCATAAGAGACTAAAGTGTATGTCCTCACAGAAAGAACTCAACATGAGGAAAATTCGATGGTTTTAACTTCTCTAGGATTATGATTGTTCCATACACAACCACCCAGGAATGGAAAATAAGGTAGCTAATGCATTGATAAGGAAGGATCATGGAGTTTAAAAAAATGAGGATCAAAGGTGATCCTATATTCACGGATCTAATAAGGATGGACAAGGGAATAATCAAAGAAGGTGAAGAATCACTACTTTTTAAACTAGTTTCCAAAACATCTTTATTATAAAGGATTAAAATCTCTCAACCTAATGACGAGAACCTTCGAAATAAAATTAATACTGGGAAAGATGGGATGTTGGCTAACTTTTTATGTGAAGATGGAATTATGAAATATGGGAATAGGCTATGTGTTCCCTCTATAACCAAGATGAAAAGGGAGTTAGAGGATGATGCCCATAGTTAGAATTTTTCTATACACCCTAGTACCACTATAATATATAGAGATTTGAAGTAACATTTCTTGTGGGACACCATCAAATGGGAAATTGGTGATTTTGTATCAATATGTTTAGTTTGGAAATATGTGAAGGACAAACGATAATATAGTAGAGGATTCATGCAACCGTTACCTATTCCTACATGTAAATGGGATGACATCATCATGGATTTTTTCAATATATTACCAACAACTCTATGAAAGAATGATGAAATATGGGTAATTGTTTATCGACATATGAAATCAACACATTTCCTCACTTTAAGGGAGTATTTTCCACTGAATCTCCTTACAAGACTCAAAATCAATGATGTTGTGAGACTTCTTGGAGCACGTCACACAATTGTGACTTACTATGGTCCTCGAATTAAATCAAAATTTTGGATAAGTCTTCCAAAATTGTTGGATACTGAGCTTCGTTTGATTAGTGCTTATCATCGTCAAACAGACATGAAATCAAAATAGATGATCCAACCTTAGAGATATTTTAAGATAATGTCCGCTTGATTTTCAAGTTATGTGGGATCAATATTTTATTTTTGAAGAGTCTTTATAAAATATATATTTCCATTAAATCATTCAAATGGAACCATATGAAGAATTTTATGGAACGAGATGTTGTACACCAACATGTTTGGATGAAGTCGGTGAAAGGAAGCATGTGGGTACAGAGTTTGTTGAGGAAACAACAAAGAAGGTAAAGACAATTCAAACCCATATCAAAGAAGTTCGAAGAAGAAAAAAGTTATATGCTGATAATCAATGGAAGGATTTGGAGTTTCATGTGGGAGATCATGTTTTCATAAAAGCATCTCCCTGTAAGGGTGTTATAATATTTTCGAAGAAAGGAAAATGAGCCCTAGGTACATAGGCCCTTTTGGAATTCTAGAGTGAATTGGAGAAGTTTTATATCATTTGGATTTTCCACCTATCCTTTCTAAAGTGCACAATGTGTTCCATGTCTCATTGCTGAGAAATTTCATACTAAACCCAACACATTTCCTCACTTCTAAAGGAATAGAATTGGACCCTAAAAAATCTTATTATGAAGATCCTATCCTGATTCTGGACACCAAAGAAAATGTGTTCGAGAATCAGAAGACTTAACTGGTAATGATACTATGGAAAAAATCATAAAATCAAAGAGGAAACATGGGAGATTGAGGAAATTATGATGAAGAACTACCCAAATATTTTTGTGAGGTAACATTCTAGTAATTTGAGGACAAAAGTTTCTTAAGTAGAGGATAATGTACCACCGTATGATTTTGAAAATAAATTTAATGCATAAACCCCTAAGTCTATACAAACAACACTTTGTTATAACATATCCAGTTCACATAATATTTCCACCTCTATGATTTTAATTTCGAAAAACTGACATACTTATTGGCATTTAGTAAAATATTTAGAGGCTGAAAGAATCAACTTAGATTTTGATGAATAGTAACATAACCTTATGAATAATTACATAACCTTATGAAAAGTAATGAATATTAATTAATTGTAAATTATAAAAGAAAAATAGAAACAATATATATGAATGGATAGTTACAATTTATACATCCTAAAAGTGAATAAATGATCATAGTATAAGTATTTGTTTTTTTTGTATTCCAAAATTATTTCAATTAAATTTTTTTGATTAATTTAATAATTAAAAATGGACATTTATATTCAAAAAATATAATGATAAAATGGTTATTTTACTTTCTTATGGTTATAAGATAATTTTATGGGACCTTGTTTAATTTCTCACGTTGTTATAAAATTAATTATTGTTTTAAATTTTATTTTTTGAATAAATTTTGATTTTATTTTAAAATTAAATTTAAAATATTTAGAAAATTAGTTTCAAAAAATGGATTCAATTTTTTAATTATAAACATAAAAAATTGATGGGGTGAATTTTATGGATTTTTCTAAAATACTGCAATTTTATGTGAATAGTAAAATACGATAATTTACGATAAATACTAAATACATGATTTATTAAGCCATAGGTTATGTAAGGCTAATGTAATACCACTTGGTTAGAACTAAAATGAACTTATTACTATTCTTGGTCACAATAATCAATACAATTGGTTGTCTTTGGGAAAATAATAATATAATGAGAAAAATAATGGGAAAACCATCCTCTCTTCCACTATAAAACCCCCCTCAGTCCCTCTTCTCTTCACTCCTCTAAAGCCTTGTGCCTTGAATAAATTATGATCAAATATCCTCCCAAGATCCTCCCCCACATCCATCAGACCATGGTCTCAAAGAAAGATCAAAACCTTTCCCCTAAAGAGACTCTGAAGGAAGATTATTTCAAGAGGTTAATTCCACTTTACATTTCTTTTATTTCATGTGCCTTTCTTTTATTTTTCATTCCTAACCTCCTTTCATCCAAATATTGTGATGACTCTAGTACCTTAACTATACATGACTTCTGTTATGATATAGTAATAAATATTCCTCATCTCTCCTTTCCTCTTATTTTATACTTGAAATGAAAACCCCATCTGAGATGTGTTAATTTATAAAATTCAAGGGCAATGAGTATTCAATTTCTATTACCATCTCAAATTATGTCCATGAAACCATTTTTATGGTTGATCCAGACTATAATATTTTTATTGTTACTAATTTAATGTTCTTTAATCATTTTTTATAGATTATAAAAATTTATAAATTGAAATGATTTCGTTGTGAACAAAAACTGCCAATTAACCCAAACTATTTTCATTAGAGTTGTATATAACGATTTATCTTCACTCCAAATAAAAAAATAATTTTTTGACCATATAATAATATGATTTTTCAATAATAACACAAAAAATATATTATGACTACCAATATCATTATACATGTTTATTCAGACATGAATATAAGTAAATCGATCATGAATACCAAGGAACAAAACACTCCCAAACAATGAAATTGAATCTATTAACCCATTAAAGGGTCAGGAATGAACCTAATAAGTAAATAATTAATCAGTTAAATATATATTATATTTATTAATCCTTTATTTATGAACCTAAATTGTATTATTCAGTCCATTAAGATCTAGTAAAGAACAACTTCAGACTTAATGTAAGGCGTTTCCACCCGAACCTCCATTTTCATTCGGGTAAATTTATGAATATACATACCTAAACTACATTATTATTCATTAATATGTTATCCTACTAAATAATATGTTAATGTTCTATATATGTGTACCAACCATAATCCTTCCTTCATTTATGTGGAATTATACGTTTTAAAAGGACCATTCAAAATTTATTCTTGAAATACAAGCATGACTCAAGGGACATTCTGAAATTCTTACCTATTTTCAAGGGAACTATATAATCTATTTTTATAAACAATAATATTTAAAAAATTACTCATTTTTTTATGAAAATGTAGTATTACTTAATTTCTGGTTTTATGTGAAATCATTTCCAAAGAAACTCTTCTTTTCAATGTAAAAGATTATTCATCTCAAGAATTACGCGATGAATTTATAATAGTATCTTCATCTGTTTCAACACTCCTGTTGATTATTATGTATTATTTGGACTAATATTTAGGATATAATCTACCATATTTAATTTACTGGTATATGATTAGTTTTACAATGAATGATCTATCTTAAAACCATTCACCTATTTACTCTGAATGGTTAGTATTTTTTCTTAATGATTTGGAAAGTTAATTAAGTTTCATATGATAGTTACAATATGAATGTCTATGTTGTTTATGTATATCCACATTAATATGAGGAATTAATTTTACAAATTATATGACACATAGGGACCACAATATTACCTGGATGCATCAGCAGGTCTCATGAGACAAATAGAAATGGACTTTCCTAAGGCCTTGCCCATTTTTAGAGACAATTTTGTCCCAGGCCTTAATCATATTTAGATGTCTGCTTTGAGGCCTTAATGATATGTTTCCAATTTTTTGGGATATTATTTTCCATCATTATGAAGTTATAAATTCAATGTTCAGGATATTATTCTACTATTATAATACCCATGATTATTTTTTGTTATGGAAATATTTACTCAGCTCATATTCCAGCCATATAATGTTAACATTTTTATTTTAAAGGCATGTGTTTTCAATTATTCATCATTCCTAATATTTATATTATCCTACAATATATTTTTTATTATTAATAATAATTTGATTTCACCCCTTTATTATGTTACATTTTCTCAGGACATGAAGATTTTTATTATAAATGACTTGTAGGGATAGACATATAGTTTTGGATGTTCCCCAAAAAAAACAAAAATGTTGTATTTCATTTCAATTAGTGATCTTGAACTTATGTATGTATCTTGTTTCCAAATATACTAAACTAATAAATCCTTTAGGATACATATTCCTTGTTTATATTCCCATGTAATAAAATAAGGCACCAACATTAGGAAACTGGGGTCGGGTCCTTTCAAGATACAACAAATATCATAGCTAAAAAGTAGAGATTTCAAAATAGGACAGGTCAACACCTTCCTGTAAGAACTCACCCCTCTACCCGCTCAATGGGTCTGGTCATGTTTTCCAATAATGAGGGATATTACCAAAATCCCACTACATATATTGGGGATTTTCATGTCAAATACTGAGGGCATTCTACATGGGATCCTCTAGGTAAACACGAGTGAAGGCATCCAACATGGGATCCTTAGATAAAACTTTAAGGGATGAATCCTACAATGAATCCAATAATTATAAAAATAGAGGCATACTAGAATAGGGATCCTAAAAAATGTTAAAAAGGAGAGGGATCATATTTGGGACTCCCTAAAATAGCATTTGATAGAGAGAATCCATCACAGGGTCCTTAAAAGAAACAGGTCTCATGACCTCATAGTCTAGAAGGGTACAAATCACATAGGAAACATCCTCAAAAGAATAGGTCACAAGAGACGGATCACTACTCACTTCAAATCAAAGGTCTCAACTGGGTTGGTATGAACACCCAACCAATCATCCATTCCCAGTCTCACTCTTATGTGAGAATTGAAAATGCTAACTGGAGTTAGAACCTCTACATTTAGATAGAATCCCCAAACACTCATTAGAAGTCATCAGAACACTCTACATGTTTCACCATCATGATCTACATGGAAAAATAATTATAAAGGACTATTGTTTCTTCAAAACTGAAAGAGGGGACTAAAATAGGAAAAACCCTGAAATGGTACCAAAAGAGAAGTATACAGCCTATAAAAATCATATATGATGTGTACCCTCAAGCTCTCACATAGGCGTGTAATCTGTCCAGACTAGACGTGTAAACACCCGAGGTACAAAGCTTTCTAGATAGGTACATGATGTTTACTCCAGTTTCCCCCTCCTATCCATGTAGTTTTTCATGGAAAGATTCACATGGGGTTTTCCTGGGTTTGACTATAAGGTGTGTACTTAAATTACAGAGTGTGTACTATTCAAAACCCATCATTCCATGTTCTCTCTCTCACGTATTGACACACGATCACTTACCACATGGCATGTACATAGAGTACATGGAAAGTACTTAATAAAATTTTTTATTTCAGAATAAAAGAACTCATGGAAAGTTTTCATATCACCACAAACCATGTTTTCTTGGTTTCCAAATATAAAATTCTCTTAAAATTCCCATGAACACCCATTTTATAAAAGTAACCAATTGGTATGATAAATTTCAATCTGCGGGGGTCATAGTCCTCACGAATCTATGATTGGAATCCACATATATCACATCATATACAATTTAAGGATGAAATATGATCCACCAAATTATGATCCAAGAACATCCATACACCTTAGAGACCAATACATTAATTCCGTCAAATTAAAACTATAACACGTACCAATACTCCTATTACAACAACATGAATATCCCACATGACATCTATCAAAACATTGTGAAATAAGTAATTCTCTCTAAATGGAATGAAAATAATAAAGCCATGTTATTTCTCACAAGTTTTTAAATGATGCATGAGATAGAATAGTCACATCTCATCAGATTTAAATCAAAACAGATCCACAATAACATCAATAATAAAATCACAATACAAGTGCATCCCCAACGGTTAAATCGAATCAACTGTAATAGATCAAAACCAAAAATCAAAATTCAATTTGAGACAATTTGTCTATTCCCTATACGTGAGGTAGAAAATTCTAGGAACAACTAATTACCAAATCCCATTTATTTCTTGTCCTTGTCTAATATTTCCAAACAATAAATAAAAGAAAAAAAATAAATCATCTGATAACACTTTGTAACATCTCGGGTCTGAATTCCACCTAATACTACTTCAATCCCATTTGTCCACATGGCCTCAACCACATATCCCCAAATAATAGAGGTTTTCGACTAGTATTGAGGGCCTAGGTAATGATTTTTTTGAGACTATTCCCCCATTGGCAGAGTATAACACAGTGGAATACAATAATATAACAATAGAGGATCCTGTAATACCATAAAATAGAAGTAAACAATGGAAGGATGATAAAATAAATTAAAAGATTTCATAGAATAAAAATATGATGAATCTTGTTGCATGTTATAAGAAAACAAAAAAAATATGATACACTACTGCAATACAGAATATAAGTACCAATGATACAAAAATGATGAAAAAACTCAGAAGCATCACAAGCCTCGTCTTGGTGCCATGCTCTCCAGCTCCTAAACATCAATCAAATATATGTAGAAGGGTTATTACCCTTATCAACTCCTACTACATAATCTATTTGGGCATATAAACTTGACCCAAATAGGTTGTGTGACTAAATACCATTAAGTAACCACCCATGTTCTGTGCCAATCTACCAGTGAATATATATGTCTGGTAGTGTACAGTAGTGAAAGAAGTAAGATAGGAAGTACTCAAATTTAAAAATTCATACAAGCACTATTTTCCATTTACATTCATATCAGGTTCATTAATTAATTCAATTACATTGAATTATATATGTCTCAGGATAAGACCTTTGACCTAAATCCCCATGTAAAAGTAGGCACAACATATACCTTAGAAGGATATCTAAACATGTATGTGAAGACCAAATCCATGCTTGTGCTTTTCCTTGGAAGATGCATCATAAGTCATTTCATTTAAATAATCAATTTATAACCCATTTATATCCTTGAAATTACTAACATGTATTTCAAGTACAACTCCATATTGAATTCTATATGCAAACTACAATCCCATTCCAGCGAACCTCTCAGGAATCCTGCTATCACTCAAGGTACAAACCGAGCCGCATCCTACAAACCCATCCCGATGAACTTATCTGGAATCCTGGTATCACTATAGCTGTCAAATAAGTCCAAATTAACTAATCCCTTAACTAGAGGTCCTGTTAGGAATCCCCAGGCATCACTCATGACATGTAATGAAATCTAATAGAGTCCATATATAACATCACTGAACATTTCATGTTTCAGTCAAAAAAAAGTAAATCCTCCATGATACTGACTACTACCTCTATGGATATTTAATGGCTTGAAAATAACAAATAGAAATACCTCATAAGACATTTCTTTTCAATTAATCATAGGAGAAAATTTCTCATATTAATCAATATATGTAATGAAAACTATTACATGGATTGACTATAATAAACTCACGTGGGGAAATATAATATATCAAGAAACACATGTAAATTAATGTACTACAGGGTTCACCATTAATAAAATCATGTGTTCATTTCATATACCAATCCCATCATATAATCTTAACCATTAAATGGCCTTAACATAACCAAACTCACATGGTAAGGTTCACAATTGGATAAAATTATTCCAAGCATGATAATAAGCTTTGGCATAATATGGAGAAAAGTGGGAAATCACTAATCCCAAACCCTTATAAAAAATTTACAAATTTACAAAATTTTAATTATATTTGATAACCAAATACTTTTTCAACAACTAAACAAGGGAAAAAGGGATGAATCGTAGGCAACCAAATCCAAATGACCATAAACGATCATCGAAGGGAAGCACACCCATGGGGTGGACCTAATTAAAGGTAAAAAACCCTAAACATGATTAAGAAAAAATATTCAATTACCTAATCATCAATAGGAAATAATAAGAGTGAATTATAAATCAAGACACTCCCAAAAAATGGGTTTGTGACACTCGAGCATCCATAAACAACTAGACAATTAGTGAAAGGCACGAGACCACACACCTCATTGTAGTATAACTCTCCTTACCGAGAATGAGCCTCTAATTCAAACTTGAACATAGTAAATCTATGAAATGTGCCTAAATTCTCAAGGTATTATTTCTAGGTCTAGAGAGAAAATCATGAATAAAGGCTATGGAGGAATCAAGAACTCCTAGAGGGGATTTCAACGCAACAAAAAGTGTTCGAATCAGTGTTTTTATGAAGAATCATGAGGAAAAACAACCTCCGACACTATAGTTTGTGATACCCTAATGAGGGGATCGATCAGTCTATAGAAAATGAGGCTACTACCCATTTTAGACAAAAATGAAATTATGCACAGTGTACATGAAAATACACATCATGTATATGCCCTATCGTCTTTTCTACCGACTTCCTCTTCTACATCATAAATGAGCCTTAACGACATCCTTACATGGCCCGTAATGGGATAACATGTTGTGAAAACCCTAGTTATGTTGTGCAATAGTCTTGATTCTCATACTTGGACTATTTTCCTACGGTTTCTCAAGTACAACCCGGAATGAAAATATCTGGGCCATAAATTAATAACCAATTTCCTACAATATATATATATATATATCTCTCTGTGTGTGTGTGTGTGTATGTGTGTTTGTGGAGACTCTTAAAGAATTTAGAGAATAAGAAGAAGAAGAGAAAAAGGAGATTGTGACAAAGATAAATATAGTTAAATATTAAAAGTTTCAAAGGGAAGAATACGTTAGAGTGAATAACATTCTATGATTTCCTAATATTATAAGGGGTGAAAAAGAAGAAAAAAATTATGTTGACGTAAATAGAACAAAAATAAAAAAAATACAAGAGATTAGATATTTCCATTTAATTAATTTCATTTAAGAATAATATCTCATTAGTTTATGAAGTGACATTTATGATCAAATTTAGGATGTTGTTGATAAAGTAACATTCTAAGTTTTATGTAAAATGGTGGGATCTAGTATAAATAATCAATTAGGATATTAAAAAATAGTTATGATAATTTATAGAGTTTTTGGAAGATGTACTTTGGTTTAAGGATGATACCTTACTCAATGATATCAAAATTATTATTATAGTAGATAAATATGTCTCCAAATTTCTCAGAACATAGTTAGAAGTATAGATCATATTAAGAGAATCTTGGTAACAATATTATGTTACTATTATAGTTTATTTCTCATTTTCATATATTTTGTTGTATTAGTATAGCATAAGAAAGACTATTCAGCTTAACATGCATAGTTATTTGGATATTAAGAGACATAATTATAAGATATAACAAAATTTAGTAAAACAATTCCAAACTCATCAACAAACCTCTTAGAGAAATTTCACGATCTTGCTGGTCACGACAAGTGGAAAAATAAATAATAATAGTTCCACCACTTATTGGATATATCATTTTCAATGTGCATTTAATAGTAAAATATGATGTCAATTTTTTATGTTTATATTTAGTTTCCTTAGATAGAGAAATTATTTTTCATTGTTGTTAGTAAAAACATGGAGGTTTTAGTAAAAACATTGAATATGGGATGAATAATGTTGAATATATGTTTATAAAGTATTCATATGAGAATTATGGCACACTACTAATTGAATGTAATAAATGTTTTAGTTTATATACTATATAGATTCAGAAGTTTTATCTTAATGAATAACATTTATGTTTTCATAATAATTTCCCTATTGAATAACTCATTGATTTCTACTTTATTATGATGGTTTATTTAAAAAATGTCCTTATTTATGTTAGTTCAAATGAATTATCATTTATTAAGGTTTTCACACCTTAAAAATATTTAGTTTTATTATTATGTTTAATGATTTTTCCTTATCCACTATTTCTTGAGTTTTAGGGTATTTTTTTGAATTTCATATAGGACCATGGAGAGATCCTCACCATAGAGGTTCTCATGGTATAGTGGATATGAGTTTAATATGGCAAATATTTTCCAAAAGAACTATGTAGTGTGTTAGAGAGACCGTAGGGGGGATTTATGATGAAAAAATGTTGAGATACCTAGGAATAAGGGGTTTTGATTGGATTTCTATATGCGGTTTCTCCCTATGAAAAATTTAAATGGATAAAATTCCAATAGATATAGGTGTTATTTTCCTTTGAGCCTTGGTGTCATAATGTAGTAATAATGTATGTTGTGGGGTATATGGGGGATATAAAAAATATCTCTTATTCCGTAGTTAAATCCGACTAGGTTTTTTGGAAAGGTCCTAAGGACCCCTATGACACAGATTAAGTCATGATGAAATCTACCCATCTTCACTTTTTCATATTAATATATTTCTATGTGAATATATATTTAAGTATCTTGTGATAAGTATATATCTCACAGTTCTCCGAATAGAGATAATAGAGGAATATTTTCAATGAAAATATCATAGCTTCTAACTCCATATCTGGCGTTCGATATTTTTTCTCATGAACTTTTTACTGCCTTGAGGTGTCGACTTTCAATTTATCATTTATCATCATTGCACACACTAAAACATTCTCTATATACCACAAAGTATTCCCCACTTGTCCGTAGTGTGAGAACTAATGTAGTGATAATCCTCCTTTTAATCTCCTTAATTATTTTCTCACATTATTGAATGAAGAAAAAATTCACTCCCTTTATAGTTATCTTCGTATGAGGGTTTTAAAATCGATATAAATTTCTCACAACTTGATGATAATACCCATCTAACCCAAGGAAACAATGGATATCTATCACAGATGATGGCCTCGTCCATCCATCAATTGGTTCCATCTTTCAAGGGTTCACATATATCCCATTTCTTGGGATGATATGTCATTGTAAAGAGACTTCCTTAAACTATAACTTAAAATTTCTGTACTTGGCATAAATATTATCCTTTTGTAGGGTCTTTAGCACAATTCTTAGATTCTCCTCATTCTCCACATTTCTTTTAGAATATACTAAAATATCATCTATAATGACTACATATTTTTTTAAGGTAATTTATAAAGACTAGATTATTAATGTCCTAAAAGATCTACAGATAATTAGTGAGAATGAAAGGCATCACTATGAACCCATAATTATAGTACCAGGTACCGAAAAATGTTTGGGAAATATCTTCATTTTTCACCCTTACATGGTAATATCCTGACCGATAGTCTACCTTGGAGAATTGTTTTCATCCATATAAGTAATCGAACAATTCATCAATTAAATATAGGGGATTCTTGTTTTTTATCATGATCTTATTGAGCTCATGATAATCAACTAAAAGGTGCATTGACCCATCACTATTCTTGACAAATATGACGGGTTCACCCTATGGTGGAGCACATGGGCATATGGACCCTTTAAATATATTATTCTGTAGTAATTTCTTTAGATCCTATTATTACAAAAAATCCATTATATATAGAGCATGGATATTTGAAACTAACCTGGTATATGGTCGAATAGAAATTCATCCTCTCAGCTAAGAAGAAAACCAAGAAATTCCTTGGGAAACAGATCAGCATATTACCCCATGACGGACATTTCTTTTGAGGATGGTTCTTTCCATAGAATAAATAATTTAAGCTATATATTATTTCTCATTGGGAATTATTATCCATTGTTGATATTTTTATGATAAATAAGATTCATCAACCTCTTTGTACTTGTAAATAATTTGAGGTCGATTCGCAATATAGAGAATAGTTTCCTTATCACAACAATTTAGGTTGTATCTATATAGGGAAATCCAATCCATGCCCATAATTTCTTCAAATTACACCTAAGTTAATATTAAAAGTATCATTGGAACGTTCATACAAACAATTATGAAACTAGAGGAGTTATATACATGTGATGCAATAATTTCCTCATTTTCTGTTTTCACCAACATATCTATTTATGTTCTTTTTTGTGGTATCAGAATAGTTTTACTTAACATTTATGATATGATGGACTACATAGAAATACAGATGATAACCTTACCCATAAATTTTTTATTTTGGTTCTAATATATAAAATATAGAGTTACAGATGAGTTTTTTATATTATTAAACTCATATAAGGTAATTGAATGACATTAAATAGATAACATAAAAATTACTTGTATCTCCTTAATTAACGAATTTCAAGCCTTAAATCTAGGTAATCCATGATCTATTTCCTAAAATATATTCTTAGGGTCATTTTTTACTCTTAATAATGGCCCATAATGAGCTTATAAATTTTCCAAATCATATTCCTTGAGATCGTGAAACCATGTTTGCAATAAGGCTCATTATCATGTACCTGGTTACCCGCGAGTTAATACTAGGACACCACATCCGATTTTTTACCACTAGGTACATCTATTTCCAAAACATGCCACCATGTAGTATCGAGATAGGGATTTGTTATCTTGATAAACCACTTACTGTGTAGTTATCAATATTTAGGAATTGTTTCTTAAAATTATTCTTATCAGTAAGGCTTTCTCTAGAGTTTTCTAGTCCTAATAACAAAAATAACTAAACATTTTATCTGAAACCACCTATGAAAACCATTCTCTTTATTAAACATTATTGCATGGTTTATTACATAAAATTCACACATAATAAAAAAACATTGAAATTTATAGTTTCTTTTGGAATTAGGTACATAGAATAATAAGGGATATAATAACATTAATGAAAACATCCATAACATATTTCTGAAATGCCATGGTTTTTAAAACTACAAGGGATATCATTATAAAAAACATAAAAAAGGGTGAGCTATAATGACTAGTATGTAATAAACAAGGAATAACATGAGAAATGATAAAACATTTTATAAAATAGGCATATCAATGGGGCAAAAAATGATCACAAATAACAAGGCTTGATATAGCATGAAAATCATATCATGTGAAAAGTGGAAATGATATAAAACACGGAATCCAAAAAATCTATAAAAGATAAACCCACCAAGACTTCATAGTGGAAAAATACCCATAAATTAAATAGGTTCAATCCCAATTGTTTCCTGGCGTAACATGATAATATACATTACCCAATGCATTAGAGTACAATTTGGGTACACCTATCATAATCATTTCACTGTCATAATTAAGTGTTCCACATAAATCATACAATATGGATTCATTCATCATCAAATTTTATTACATGATTAAGTAATGTGTATTAAATATATTTATGTCCCCAATAAATATGTTTATGTGGATATATGTGAACACCCTTGATAGAAAATGGTTATGGTATTCCCAATACAATTGTTTTGGAATAGAAGTTCGCAATGAAATTTTGGAAGCATAATGACATCAATTAAGATTCATAAAAACTGGTTGATGAGAGAGAAAAAGGTATATCCTCACATATAAATAAAATGGGTCGTAATTGGGGAATGTAAAATAATATACTAACATTAGAAATTATGAAATAGAAGGCATAGATAAATAAAGAAACTTGAATTGAAAAAGGAATACTAACTATATTTCGTCATGGTAACAGGTGTTCATACAAGTTCATGGGTGTCTTTATGGGAGGTAAAGGTGAATTAAAAATTCATAAATTAATTATAATTGTAGGTTAATGTGGAAGATCATATTCTGGTATGAGAAATTGGAATTTTAGAGACATTATAAATTGAATTTCTTGATAAAATGATGATAGTGGAAGACCCATTACAATCTTTTGGAAAAGAAATGGCTTGGGTAATGGTCAAAATGAGAGATTATAAATGATATATCATTAAAATAACATTTATTTGATATTAATTTAATGATAATAAATGAATTAAAGTACAACCAGTTGAAATTATAATTACTTATTTCAAAGAAGGTTCTTGAATTGAAAGAAAGAGGGGTAGGTGAGGATCCCTTACAAGAGTGTGTGGATCCTAATGCTTCATATGGGACTCATGGGAGAATGGGGGAACCACAGGATGTATATATTGAGTGGAGGCATGAGTAAGAATATTCTAAAATGAGTTTGAGTGAACAGAAATGGGATCTTAGCTTGGTTTATATAGGGGAAGAAGGGGATTTATTTATTATTTTGGTTTTGGACTCTACATAATAAAATAAAAAAATCCACAATACATAGTATAGTTTTTACCAAGGTATTTGAAAAATGGAAGTGGTTTTTATTATTTAATAATTATATGGTTTGAATATAGGAAAAATAATGCCATTTATTATGTGGAGGTGATTCACACTATTAAGGAAATGATTTTAAAAGCTTAAAATATATTATAGGTTTCAGAGGATACATAATTCCATAAAAAATTAAATTAAATAAACATAAAATCACATTTATTTAAAGGGAAATCATTTATTTGGTGTAGGATGCAATTTATAATAATTATAACATCACTTTTGGTTCATTATGATATCATAAAAGAATTATAGTCATACAATATTAAATTTTTAACCGAATATTTGTTTGTATCAGAAAATTTTGAACTAATAACCATTGAATAATTTTTATGTTTTGATTAAAAAATAATAATAATTTTACCCAAATAATATTCTAAATATGTGAATTTTAACTTTTAAAATAATAACCAACATTTATTGAAAATGATCGGTTTTTACATTAACAGTTTTTGTATCCTTATCAAAATTAAATTTGAATTCATAAAAATGATATTATCATTTATATTTGATAAAAATTATTTCTAGTAATATTTTATTAAAATATTATTTATTTATAAAATCTTATTATTTATCAAAGTAGATACCAGAATTGAATTTGAATACCTATCAAAAATAATATTTGTGTATTATTGAGTTAAAAAAATTTCATTTATAATGTAAAAATAATACGATGAAAATATATTCATTATTATATAAATAATAATGTACAATTTCATATTTCTAGGGTCTCGGTACATATCCCTTTAATACACCAACAAAATATCTATGAGTATTTTTTTGGATAGGGGGAATTTACTAGGGTGGTTTGGAAAATATTTTTAGTGAAGTAATCTCAATTATCTTAAAATTCTCAAAAAAATAGTTTTTCTCATGAATAAATTATTGGTTATGAGATTGATCTTGGTCAGGGGAAGAGCCTCGAAATTATATCTTCCTCGAAAGATATGATAAATGGAATTCATAGGGTGTGATCCTACTGGATTCGGACATCACATCCTTTATATGGGTAAATTTGATTTGATAAAACAATATATTTATTATAATCAGGTGATCACTCTTCAACAGTTATATTATCAACAATTATGATACATAACGACCTTTTAAATAAAATTGGATATAATAAATTAAATTAAGTGCATGTGATTTATTTAACCATGTTAGAAAATAATACCCTTAATTAATTAGAATGGGAATTTTATTAATAATAGTTTTGGTCGCTACAAACAACATATCTCAACAATAAAAAAAAGAAATTTAAAGACATAAACAAAATAAGTTCTTTATAAAAATAGGAGTGTGAAATATCCCTTACTTGACTGTGTGACTCCAAATTCTTAGGAGGGGCTTCGTGGGAGATTGGTGGAACTTGGAATGACTCTATCATTGATAGGGTAGAGTATGGAAATTCTACATGTATTTTGTGTAAAGAGAAATGGGAACTCGGGTGGGTTTATATAGAAAAATATTGGGATTTTATTATTATTTTGGTTATGGACTCTACAGAATAAAATATCAAAAAATCATAAAAAAACCGTGGTTTTTGCCCATGGATTATACCAAATTGGATTGAATTTGATTATTTTATAAGGAAATATTCAGAACATATTAAAATAATTCCCTTGCTAATATGGATGTGATTCAAACTCTTAAAGAAATGAATTTAAAAACATAAAAATATATTACATGTTTTGGAGGATTCATAAGGTATTTATAAAATATATCAAATAAAACTAAAATAATTATTTTTAAATGTAAAGAATATATTTTGTTATGGATATAGTTTATAGATTTTATTACATTAGTTTTTTATCATTATGATATAATGAAACCAAGTGTATATTTATATGGTATGTAATTTTTACCTAAACATTCGATTATCTCAAAAAATTATGAAGTGTTCACATTGGAAAATTTCGATTTTATAATTCCAAAAATAATATTAGTTTTATGTCAATAATTTTCAAAATATGTGAATTTTCACTTTTTGTATAATAACTAACATTTATTGAAAATGATGGGTTTTTTACATAACAGTTTCTAAACCCTTGTAAAAATTACAGTTGACTTAAAAAAAATTAAATAAAAAATTTAATTTAATATGAATAATATAATAATAATATAATATTAAAAAATCAATTATTTCATTAAATGTTATTTCATAATTTAAAATTTCATATTACAGCAAAATATAATTTGTGTTTTATCGTATAAAAATATAATTTTTGTCAAATTGAATTGTCAACCAAGTATAATGTAAACACATGAATAAATAAATTTAAAAATAATTTTAAATAAAAGTAAATATAAATATACATTTTTTAGGGTTACATTGTTTCTATTCTTTGTTAATTTTTTTTACCCTTAATTAACCTATTTATGTTTTACCATAGTAATTAATATTTACTATAGTTACTATTAAAATTGTTCAAAAATTATGTTAAACTTATTACCTAATACTAATTTCAATGATTCCAAATATTTAATCCATTTAATCAAAATCAATTCACAATGGTGAAATAATTTAACTTTTAAATAAAATCTGCAAACATTATGGAAAGCAGTTTTTCAAAAAATCCATTTTTCATCAAAAGATTCTTTCACATTAACAATATTACTAGTATTATTCGTTATATAAATTTAAATTAATAAAAAATAAATTTTAATGTAAAAATTTAATTTAAATAATAATTAATTAGGTCTTCCTTTATTTAAATATAATTGAGGAATAATATGAATTCTAAAACAATCTTCATAAAATTGTGATTTGAGTATTAATAATATACTAGTATTAAAATCTAGAATAACTATGATTTAAATGTAATTAATTAGATTAAATAAAACCAAAAAATAATTATTTTACCTTGAAATAAAATTAAAATAATAATAAAACTTTTATGATATTTCAATTGTCAAAAGAAATTAAAAATTTACATAAAAACGATATTTTTACTATTTCACTATTAAATGATGATCTTGAAAAGGTATGTATATTTTCACCTATCCTGATTTATTATAGCTATTTCCTAACCTTTTCAACATATCCCCTTGGATAAAATACCCCATGAGGCAATTTCATAGTGCATTATCCAATTTTTCTTTATCGTGAATTGGAGATCTTGGATAAAACCATATCTTATAAGAAAACAGTTCTAAAATTATTCTTAACATACATTAGAAATAGAAACATATTTATTTCATAATGATATTACAACCATTTTCAGTAATTAGTCATTCATACTTATTCCCTTATCTTTACTATGATTCTAGATGAAACCAATTTAATGTAAAAAATGTTCAATATTTCCTTTGGAAACAACCAGTTCTACTTATTTAATAACTCTAAACTCACCCATTTTTATTTTCTTAAGTAGTATAAAATAGTTCCAATTATATTCCTATTATAATTTTCTAGATTTATTTAATATTATCCCTCTATAATTTACATATAATTAATCTCAAAACTTGATATATATCATGGAATATGAGGTAAACTCCAATGCATTCTTTGTGATATGTTATTTTATTCACCCGGGAATATCTTCCATTACATTAAAAAAATGGAGAGTATTCATGAATTGTTGCATAATAAAAATGTAGGTTATTAATTTTTCCATCATGTATTTTCCAATACATTATCGAACAATGTACTATAAATTTATTTTAGCAACCTCCTTAATTTGCTTCAATAGATTATTTTTCCTAGAACCAAGGTTTCTAATCCAAATAATTCATAGTGAAATGTATTTCTTTATGCATAATGATCTATTAATATTGAATACATATTTTTGATATGTTATCCACATGTATAACCTGGAAAATTATTATACTCCCACCATCCTCTTATTGACACATGGAATATGTTCATTCCAAATAAATTTCATTTGGTGATTACTTATTGTATATATTTAATTTCACTAAGCCCTCTATTTGTATCAAAAATACATCATCAATAGTGTTTTAATAGAGTAATGTGCCTCTAATATCTAATTCATAAAATAATGTTTTTTGAAGAAATTTTTGAAATGTATAAATCTAGTGTATTTTAGTTTTAGAGTTGGTATAAGGATTTATTATAGAATATGTCATGATATTTCATGAAATATTTAGTAAACAATATTGATTTATTATTATCATAGTGTACCACCAGTGTTTGTTTTCTTTTTGAATACCCACCAATGGTTTTAAATCATCTAGGGAAATAACTAAAATATAGAACTAATTTTTTATACATGGAAACCAAATTTAAATTCATATGATCTCATCTAGCTTTTCGTATTTCTATTTAATTATTTTTGAATTATTTAATATTTCTATGAAATAATATATACCATAAATAAGTGAATATTAACCAACGAATTTTTTTATACTTCTTAGTTATTTTGTATCTATAGAAAAACTACTCCCAAAATTTTTTATGGAGTCTAGGATTCATACTACAACTCATTGGAATTTTAAGCCTTAACTTATTATAAATAAATTCCACTACCACTATCACAAATAGTTGGTCTTCCCTTTTATATAAATATATTTTTTATCACTAATTCTATTCAATCATGCAATTTTTTATATCTTGACTATATTTAGGTTAATTAATTGATATTTATATAATGTTTCTCATGATATATAATTTTATAAAAATTATATTTCATAAAAAATTCTCATTAAATACCTGATGTTGTTACATAATGGATCCAATAGTATTTTGTATTATATGATTTACATGAGTAAAAATGGTATTTACACAGAGATTTATTACATTAATATTTTTTCGGCATGCTTGGAAAGGGATTATGGTAAATTTACAATGTAGATAAGAATAAATTTTTATCTTCCTTATACTACATTCATGTATTTGATTTGTATAAGGAAATGTGAAATCAAGAGTGATTCCACTCAAAAATTTAAATTAATGATGAATAATTGATTTGTATATTAACTAACAAGGACACCAAATGGATAATATATATTTTACTATGTGAATTCATTTATTGATATAATCATAGGAATTATATGAACATATATCAATGTTGTCCTTATAATAGTTCATATTCTCTTACTTAACTAACTTTAGAATCAATAAAGATTACGTTTTTTAATGGTTTATTTTTTACACATATTATCTAAGTACATAAAATACCTAGGAGTTTTATTTATTAATATTTTAAAAATTAAATAATGTATATGTTTTACTAATAATCTTGGTTTTACGTGACTAATAAGTACCGATACCGAACTGAATAACATTAAGACTGTGGTTTTTACATCACCTGTAAAATAATTGTAATTAAAAATGTTTTAAAACTTTTTATTTATAAATATAACAATATAACCCACGTCATAGTTGGTTCTAACAAAAATTAATATTTTTAATGATGTTATAAAAATTTATAAAAATAGTTAGAATTTAATTGATGTTAAAACCCAATGTGATTTGGTTTAATGTTGACTATATAATAACAAACATCAAAATATAGGATTTTAACATTAGCTATTATATTGTTGATTTTAGAAAGGAAAAAATGTTATTTTTTAAAACAATAGTATGAATAATTAAAATCAGAAAATAGGGGTTTATCATTAATTATATTTATAGATGATGTTCAATAACCAATCACAATATTATTTCAATTTATTTATCTATAAACATATATTAAAATTAAAAATTCACATCGTGTGCTAGTGATCATAAATTTTTTTACTACACACCATTTTTTTAACATCCAACATAAAATTTATTACATTGTGGGAACAATTTTTGATGTACCATGAATTAATTTTTTTATTCCACATATTTCTATATTTAAGATCGACTAATACATTGATCAAAATATTTATCCTACCACCTTTTCTTCATTAAATAATTTTATATAGTATTTATAATTTTTATATCATTAATTATCTATATATGAATTTTTTTCCTTTATAAGTATTTTTCTTAATTATTTTATTTCTATGATTAACATGAATTATTCCTGTTGGTTTGAAAAGATAAAATTTAACCATGAGATTTACAGACCAGAGGATCAAATTACTTATAGAACATATTTTGAATTTATTTATTGTGTTATTTCATTAAAAGAAATTTAATTTCAATAATTAATTATTTGTTTCAATGGAAACCACTATAACCATGTAATAAATCCAAAAGTGTATTTTTTTTGTTATTTTCCTTTTTGTAATATATTTTTCTATTTATTCTATTATAAAATATATTCTGAGGGAGTTATGTGATTTGGAATATTTTAAAAAAAACGAGACACTTTCAACCTTTTGTTTATAAACAAATTGATGTCAAAAGTAAATTATTTTCTTTGTTAATAATATAATAATGGTTATAAGTCACTTTGAAAGTAAATAATTATGATAAATGATGTGAAATTTAGTTATAACGTTGTAAATGAAATCAACTTATGTTATACATTACTTTTGTAATCATTTATTTTGATAACTGAAATTGAATGTATTGAAATTTTTATGAATTAAAAATTTATACATTTTATTATATGAACAATATTAAAACAATTAAAATATTGTTTATTTTAATTATTCCATATTTTAAATTGTCACTAAGACACAAAAACTTTGTTAAAAATGTATTTTTTCTACTAGTTTATGCTTCCCCAAG
The DNA here is from genome assembly GCA_963277665.1 of Viscum album. NCBI lineage: Eukaryota > Viridiplantae > Streptophyta > Magnoliopsida > Santalales > Viscaceae > Viscum > Viscum album. The sequence goes on from OY728160.1 coordinate 856,448,039, forward strand.
TGGGTACAAGTCATATATTTTATATTAATCAATAATTTCTATTTTTGGATATCTATTAATCCAATATTACTGAACTACAAATTTGGTAGGTAATTAAATAACAATATTCACTCCAAACATGAGATAACATCTCATTGTATCTAACAAGATGCATGGATAAATTTTCTGGTAGTAATCTATATAAATCAATATATAAATAAGAATAAATACATTGGGAATTCTAATTTTGTGTCATTCTATTCTCTTACATAGGAATCACCACATCTCTTATATATATAGATTTCAACAAACTTTTTATTGATTAGCTTACTTACCTCATATAATTTTAATAAATTTATGCGATTTGAATGTTTTATTTAATACTCAATATATGAATCCAAGGTATTACAAGAAATTTGGATATACATAAAGTATAATATCTTGTTTGATTCTTCTTATATTCATTATTATTCCTCTTCAAATGAACTAACTTTCTACATGATAAGAGGATATCTTCCTATCCACATCACTACTTATGAATTAATTAACTCATTGATGGACGTGATAAAGGATCTATTGAAATTAAAATGCTCATGATATTTTAACCATGTCTTTCATATAATTCACTAATGTGGTGAGGAGGAATGTTCCCAAAATTCTTCAAATGATTAGTGAAGAATAGTTAAAAGATTCCATGGTGTCCTCTTTAGAATATTCATCATATAGTTGTTAGTGAATATGGTAAATGAACGATTAATGTAAGATTATATGAGATTAATTAATAATATCTTGTACAAATTTATTAATACATGTAACCACCCGGAATATAAAGGGTTGAATTTTTTTGAAGGAATTTGATTTTCTTTCATAGACAAATGGTTATTTCATGAATAAAGATTCAGATTAGGAATATTAATCTTGGAACATCATAATATGGTTGTCTTGTATGAGTATTGAGGTTATGAGGACATTTCATTTCCACAGGTGAACATTATAGTTGGGCCAGGGAGACCCTACTATTGAATTTTAACAACTGTAGTAGCTAATTTCATAATTCATAGGTCACACTGTGGGATCCCTCTATGATGGGGGTGTCATATCTGGGCTGTGAGGTTGTTTTATTGTGGGGTAATATGGTTTCAGGGAGAATGTTCTCATGGTAGAGGTATTTTTATATGACCATCTAGTCACACAACAATTGTGATCATAATTAGAATGATTTTTCTTTATGAGGGACGTCACATCCCTACCTTGGATGGTAAAACTATGATGATGGAATACCAAAGATCAATACATCACTGGGGTGACTCATTTTGTGATCATCTTGGATTTATGATTACTTTTAGGGAAAGAGTGTCATGACCCATCCTAGTAGAGCCCATGCCGTAACTCCCCATGCCCGCCTCTAATAGGCTAGGGGCTGGTGACTAGAACCGAGTAGGCATATCACTAACATGGGAAACATTTCCTATGTACCTATACAAATGCACACATCTCCAACCCCAAAAATGATGAATGTAAAAACAATTGAAGAAAAAATGCATGAATATACCTAAACCCAGCCAACCGAGTATAATCGAATGTAAAGTGAGGGAAGTAAACTTCTCCAGAAAACAATACCACAAAAAACAAGAGACTGAAAATTATAATGTCCATCCTCTAAGAACAAATAGGCAATAGGAATGATGCTTATAGTCATAGGAACACCTCATCCTCTAAGGAACTCATAATTCTCGGTCTGGTCCTCATCTACCCTGGACTCCATAAAAGGGGTTCTCATCTACAAAAGGAACGAAAACTGTGGGAAAAGCCAGTGTATAGGTGAGCATAACAATACCCGATGGAGGAACACACAAACCAAAAATCAATACACAAAGTAAAGGTATTTTTAGCTCTACATAGTATATATCTACTGAAAATATAGCAAGATAAAAAAAATCTAGATATACTCGAAACCGAGACACGTAGTCCACAACGACCACATATAAATGCTAAGGATTCAGTTCGAAGGTTTCAACAAAACAATAATCTAGGAGAACTCCCAACACGAGTCTGAAATCTCTAATGATTTATATATGAGAAGTACAGTTTATCTGGAAATTCTATGAGAGAGATAGATTCACTACATGATATGAAGAGAGAACAGATACACTCATTCAGGGAGAACACACTTCTCTATTAGAAATTATCATGAATCACATATGAGGATAACTTCCTAGGCCTTGGAGGATACTGCAAGCCACCCAGATTCACCTACTAAGTAGAATATCAACATCATATATGACTAGTTTTTTTGATACTAGAATTTTCCAAGGGACATGAATGGATATAGGATCTTACTCCAAGCCCCTCGAAGGGATACCTGACTCTAACTTGGAATGTACTACTGAAAGGATAGTACTCTAGTGGATGGAAATGATTCCTGATCTTTACGAGAATAAGAAAGGAACAATTAAACCAAACAAAAAATTTCCAAGGAATGTTGGAAAGATTATCAAGCCATGTTGAAGAGTGCACATGTCATGTAGGAGTGGTCACATACCTTGTTCCTTAACTCCAAGTACTGCTCGTGCACTATGGCCTGAGTTCAGAGAACATACCATATAAAAATGCATATATACGGTGTGTAAGAAATATCACATTCCATTCCAAGGTTTCCAGGGTCCGTCCCATGTACGTTGGCCATGTGCCCATACACAACCTTAACCCATGTAGGCCAACCCTTGTATTCCAACCCATGTAACCAGTACATGGGGTGACCTATATAACTGGCATTGTCTGTCCATGTGGTGGAGTACATGTATTTTACTACACCCAACGACCATGTATCTTCCTAGATACATGCTGAGTCCCATGTGAGGACCCACACAACATGTGATAGTGGTCACATGCCATGTGTACTCTTCTTGTCGCCCAAAACTCTAGTCGGCACTGGGTGCTGCCTACACACCATGTCTTCTTGAGAGAATTCCATGTCCTTAACCGTGTAAAGAGAAAAATACCTAGCCGCCACTATGCTGACCCTACACGACGTGTTCATCAGAGAAAAGACAATGTTCTTCGAAATTTTCCAGAAACATGAACCTCCATAATCACGCATCTGTTGACCTTTTATGGCCTTTTTCGACGATCAGTTTCCCGTGAAACCAGAGATCCATGGTCTCGCTACCATTCTATCGATGTTCCAGGAGGTTTCAGGAATTCGATCATCCCAGAAACCTTTGTTTGATCCACAAGTGCGAAGAAGGTTCAAATAAGGTTTCTCCCGATCCGAATCGATTCGTTATACACCATTGTTGTCGCACCTCCTCTAGGTCATCATGGTGTTTGTTCTCCAATTTAGAATAGTTTCATTTCGAAATGGGTTCGCAATGATCCATTGTTCGTCACCTTGTGAAGAACGCGACATGAAAAGGGGAGGAAATCCAATAAGAAAAAGAAGAACACAACTACATTGTCATTCGTCACAACGTCGATTCGCTCCCATTATTTGGTTTAACAGAGAATCAAACTATAATCCAAGAATTATCATAAACACAATACTCAAATGAAAACAAAAAATGGATAACAGAACCCTCATTAAAGAATGCACATCTATGGATCAACTTGTTTGGGTGTTGATCCTCGTTCGTTGTTTAATCCAAGAACGGGGAATGGATGAATCAAAATAACAAACCCTACCTAAATCATCAAAAAAGAGGGATATCGTCCATTGGTCGGGATTGGATCTCATTGCGCAATTATCCACGCGTTGTCGTTCATCAACGTTCGTCATGAATTATCCAAGGTCGGGTCCTCTCCAATCCTCTAGAAGATTATAGGGAGTTTTCCAGGGTAATGAGCCTAACCATGGGCTCCTGCATATTTAAAATAAAATAATCTTTTTTACATTATGGGAACATTTAGAATAAATTAAATTATCAATTTGGTTTATTTCCTTTAAAATGATGAAAAACTAGCTTTTTCAGTCGACCTACGCCGATCGATGTTAGGCCCCACCTAAGGTAAATTCGCTTCTCTGAACAGAGTTGTTCCCTCAGATTTCAGATTAGGGCACCCATTTAAAAGATATTATACCTTTTTGAGGAAAACTGATCGTGCATGCTATTTAGAGTACAATTTATTTCAAAAATTTATTACGGGTGCTCTGTGACTCAAAATCACAGGCCTTTGAAAAGTCTAGTCTCTAAATAATTCTAAATAATATTTAAAAATAGTAAAAGGAAAATATGAAACTTTACATTCTCTCCACCTTAGGGATTTATTTCCTCAAAAATCTAAAAAAGTCTACCCATATAGGTGTGGGTACTGGGGACGAATCTGACACTCCTGCTCACTTGTTTTCTCTTGAAGATTAACGTGATTCCAATAGACACAATCTAGAAGAATCTATCACCAACGAATAATACCCTCATGTTGATCCTCAATCTATATTTGGTACTCTACAAAGTATTCTCCATCCTCAATGTCCAGCTCGTCCAGTCGATGAAGTGAGATGGGTTGTGCATGTACCTCCTCACCTGCGACACATGGAAGACATCATGCACCCAGTGCAACTACAGTGGTAGAGCTAGGCAGTATGCCACCTCAAAAACTCCACGCAGTATTTGAAAAGGGTCACTAAAACTCAGAGAAAACTTTTCACCCCAGACATATATCTACAACCCTCAACATGGTGAGACCCAAAGGAAGAAAATTGTCTCCCTCGAACTCCAACGATCTCCATCACCTATAATCATAAGACTTATGCTAGTTCTGTGAAGTCTTCATCCGGCCCTGGATGATCTAAACCTTCTTGGTGGTCACTCACACCAACTTCAGACCCATGAGTGATAACTCTTCAGGGTCGGTCCAGAAAAACAGTGATAGGCAGGGTCTCCTGTATAAGGCCTATAACACTGTCATGCCAATGGTGGGGTGGTAGTTGTTATTGTACGCAAACACAGCCATTGGTAGGTGGTCCTCCCAACTTCGACCAAAGTACAAGATACATTCCCGCAATATATCCTCCTGAACATGAATGGTCCTCTCCATCTGACCATCTCTCTAGGGACGGAACACTGTGCTCAAGCATAACCGAGTCCCAAAAGCCTCCTCCACTCCCTTTCACAATTAGGATGTGAAATGAGAATCGTGATATGAGAATATCATCGAAGGGACTCCATGAAGCCAAACGATCACCTGCATGTAATGGTTTCCCAATATCTCTACGGAACAGTACTTCCTAATAGCTAGGAAGTGGAAGGACTTAGTGAAACGGACGATGAGCACCCTTATGGAATCATGTCCGTTGGACGTCTGTGGTATTCCAATCATGAATTCCATCGATATTCCATCCCACTAAAACTCTAGATACTTCCAGGGGTGAGATAACCCAACAAGATCTTGGTACCTATAATTCACCTGCTGGCATATAAGGCATCGGGAAATGAAATCTACCACTTCCTTTTTCATGCCTGCCCACCCAAACTAACATCGGAGGTCCGGGTGCATTTTTTTCACTCCATGATGTACCGACAAGGGGGTGTATGAAACTCCCTAATAACCTCCTTCTACAATGCCACTTGCACGACTAGCCATCGTCAGAAAAGGACTAAGTTCTCCCAATGTTGAAAATATCCATCAGGATCACATCCTCTAGATAATTGAGTATGTAAAGTATCATAGTTGACATGCACTAGTTGTGACTCCCTCTCTTTCTATAAGTGTTGAGGGGTGAAAACCATTGACTAGAGATAATAAGCGTCATCTCCATCCATGAAGGATACATATAACAAGGCCAACTGCTATGATTCCTCGATCAGTAGCTACGAAATCGATCTTCTACTGAGATCATCTGCCACAAAATCACACTTCCAAGGATTATAGAAGATCTCAATTTCATAATCCTAGAGGAACTATATTCATATCCTCTTACCCATATTAATATCCTTCTGTGAGAATATTTTCTCAAGGCTCTTATGGTCAAAGATGACAATAAATCATTCGCCCATCAGGTAGTGTCTCCACAACTTCAACACAACGACTACTGCTTCCAACTCAAGATCATGTATCATGTAGTTCTACTCATGTGGCCGTAGCTAGAGGGAACCATAAGAAATCAGGGCCTGACTCTACATCCGGACACAACCAAGCTCAGTCCCCTGATGCATCGTAGAAAACTACGTACTCAACACCCTCTTGTGGCAATTTCATGATCGGTGCGATCGTCAAACTCTGCCTCATCAGCTGTAAATATTGTTGGAACTACTTTTTCGAGAAGAATGGATGCCCATTTCAGGTAAAGGATTTCATCGGGGTCAATTTCTAGGAGAAATCAGGGATAAATATCCAATATTATCCTACCTACCCAAGTAAGTTACGCACCACATTAATGCTCTACGTTGGCTCACATTCTAACACAGCCTCGACCTTGGCTGGGTCAACTTTGGATCCATCTACTAAGATAACATGTACCCAAAATTAGACCTCCTATATCCAAAACTAGCAATTTTAGAACATCCAATAAAGATGGTTTTATTAGAGTACATCTAGAACCATACGTAGATGACTCATGATCCTCTTATGAAGCCGTGTACAAAAGGATGTCATCGATGAAGACCACTAGGAACTGGTCTATGTATGGATGGAAGATATGGTTCATAAGTCCCATGGACATTGCAGTAGCATTCATCATTTCAAAAGGTGTCACCAAGTACTTGTAGTGACTGTAGCGAAATCTGAAATCCATCTTTGGAACGTCCTCATCTCGTACTTGATGTTGTTGATAACCCAACATGTGGTCAACCATTGAAATCCAATGTTCCCCTATCAACTGATCAAAGTGGTATTTGATCCTCAGTAATGGAAACTTTTTCTTCACCGTCACCTACTTCAAGGACCGGTAATCCACAGACAACCTCAAATTCCAATTTTCATTCATTGCAAACAAAACTGGGGCTTCCCAGGGTGAAACACGCCCTTACTCTAAAAAACCTCCAACTTCCACCTCATATCACAAAACTCTGTGGGAGCCATCCGATACGCAGATGAGGATATCAATATTGTACCGGGATATAAGTTGATTTAGAAGTTGATCTCCCTGTGGGGAGGTATCCATGGAAGATCTTTTGGAAGGATGTTCTTGTACTCAGCCACCATTATTATGTGGTGGAATATCTCCATATATACTGCTCTGAGGGTGTGTCTATCCAACTCAAGATTGATCCCTTTCACCCTCTTATGCATGAGACCATTTTTTCTTCCTATGTCACCTTTTCACTGAGAAAGGAATACGTAATCCCATCGTTGTGGACAAACCACACTCTTCGCATAAATCTATCAATCTGGGCATGGACTGAATATAACCAATCCATATCGAGAATGATTTAATAGGGTATCAACACTACCACCAATAGGTTCCAACCAAAAAACTGGCCTCCAAGGGAAAGATCACACCGTTTAGAAAGATTCATGTCATTAAGTCTCCTCCTATTGGTTTCTCAAAGCACAAGAGTAGAGTCAACAACTCTACTGTAATCTCAAGGTTTCACATAAGACATGTTGTGAGGAAGGAATGACTAAATCCTATGTCTTTGAGTATGGTATCTACTACTGAAAAGACACATATTATACCTTGGATCATCCATGGAGTCCATGCATCATACGCCTCGATCGTATGTAGCTATCCCAGTCCATGTCCCTCATCTCCCTAAGCCTGATGTAGACTTCATGGTGGTGGTGGTGGAAGTAGATCAAAGCATTTTAAACCACCGACAACTCTCCCTACTCCTCTTCCACGTCCACCACCAGGTAGGTCTATCTGTTCCACTCCATTCCTCTGCCTCAGTGGTCCATCCATCGCCTCACTATCACAATCTTGACGAGTTCGACAGTATCCAATGAGATTTCCTCTAACTTTGTGTGACAAACAATGCATCTCCCAAGGCTGACTAGATCTAGATTGAGATCCTTGGAATATTTATCCCCTATCCTTGGTCCTCCTGTGACATCTCACATGTCCTAATCCCTATTCCTCACATTGGCTCCTAGATGTCGAGGTCTCCGCACCTTTCTGCCTAATAATGACCCCCACTGGCTTCCTTTGCTCCACCAAGAAGCTCTCTACCACCAAAGCTCCCTCGATCACACCAACATAAGTTGAGTTTCAAAGAGGAACTATATTAGCTCATATGTCCTATTTTAGACCTCTCTCGAATGTCTGATCTATGATGTACTGATTCCTGACCATATCTATCGAGTACCTGGAGAGGCTGGTGAACCTCGATGAATAGTCATCAATAATTGAACTACCCCACTAGAGCTGAAGAAGCTCTTAGATATGCACTATGTTGGGACCACTTTGTGTATGAAGATTCTATTTGTTTTCAACAGTTTTCAATGATGGAAAAAATGAACAATTAGATGAAGAATGAATCCAAAGTTAATGGAGATTGTATTAAATAATGATTCTTGGTGAATTGTTATGAAATCATAGCATTGGATATAATGCTTCTGAAATTCTCTATGAAGTCAATTCAGAGGATTTTTGAACTGATCCTAAGTTCAATGAACTTGTGTCAAACGTGACACATTTTTTAAAACAATTGATAATGCTAAAGTATCATCCATATAAGGATGATTGAAGAATAATTAGGATTTGAAGAAGACCATTCAATGCTTTACGATTTCATGAGAACCATGAAAGAGATTACCTGATGAAAAGAATCATATGATTTTCATGATTTAGAGAATGATGGTTGAAGAAGAAGAGATAGTGTGAAAGGGATTGGAATTCTATGAAGGTCATTCCTTACACATTTCCTTGAAATCAGACAATTTAGGCACTGTTCTTAAAGATAAAAATACTTGTATCAAAGGTGATACATTTTCTGCAACATTTATGGTATTTGAAGAAGCCCAAAGCCTCCACATTTTAATGAAGAGAGATAATTGAACTTCATTGGAATTAACACTCAAAAAGGAATTGACGATTTTATGTGGGGATGAAGAATTACTTGAGAATTAATATTCCAAATAGTATTAGAAGAAAGTAGAATGATTGTTGAAGATGAAGATAAGACATAAAGTAGTACATGGTCTCAGCACAATGAGAATTTCCAAAACTATCACGATGATTTGCTGATTTTTATTTAACAAATATCATATGATTGGAGAACATTGGATGAAAGCCTTATGAAAGATAAGTGGGGTAGAGAAGTGTTTTTTGGAGAAGGAGATAAAGTGGCGCACAAGTCAAATGTGGCGTGCAAGTGTGGCGCACATGTATATGTGGCACACAAGTGTATCTTGAGCACAAGTCATATTTCAAGATCAAAAGATAAAAATATGACAAAGGAAATAAAGTGGCGCTCAAGTAAGAGATTGAAACAGAAGTCAAAAAGTGGCATGAAAGTATAACTGGCATGCAAGTTTATGTTGCACGCAAGTCATATTTCAACATGATCATATCAAAACATGACAAAGGAATGAAAGTGGTGTGCTAGTGATGGAGTGGAGCATATGTAATATAACGATGCTCATGTGATGGTGTGGGGAACTTGTAGGAATGGAACACAAGTGTTTGTGGCACGCATGCCACCAAAATGCCTATAAATAGAAGGCTACCCTCCTCATTTTTTAGGTCTCAACAGTTAAGATAAAATCATGAGCTCTGATCGCGCATGTAGTAGAATGTGGCACGTAAGATGAAGTGGCACACAATTTGGGAGATATTTTTAAGGCTCGCAAGCAGGGAGGCGTGCACGCAGATTGGATCACTAGCAGAGTGGCGCCCAAGCCGGAGTGGCACATAAGATGTAAGAGGCGCACATGTAGGGAGTTGTCTGTAACATGTGTGTTGTGTCTAAGCCCAAAGTGGTGCAGAAGTTGTGAGTTGTACACAACTGTTGCATTCAAGTATTTTGTGGCGTGCAAGCAGGTATGCACACATGCAGGGTGGCACGAATGTAGGGAGGTGTGAAATAAGGGTGTCACACAAGTAGGGATTGGCGTGCAATCTGTGAGTTATGCTTGAAGTTCGTGCTTGCTTCTGGTCAATTATGATGATGCTAAGTTGATCTAAACTTCATTGATATAAAAATTACAAAGATAACATTTGATTCTAGAAATAATAAGAAGAAGAGTTTAGTGTAGTTGGTTTTGCACTAAAAGGGAAAGTGTGGTTTCAGTGCAGCTGGTTTTGCATTGATGAAGCAGAAGAAGAAGAGTGTGCACCTTACAGGTTTTCTGTAGAGAAATAAGACGTTGGTTACTTTCATGCTGTAAATTAAGTAAAGTGTAGAAGAAAAAGTTTGTGTAAAAAACAATGTATGATTGTAGTATCCAACAGGTATCAACTGGTGGTAGACTCTTTTGGTGTTGCAAACTCTTTTAATAGAGAGAATACTGTCTTCAGAGGCAGTATAAAGAACCAACTAGAGGCTATAAGAGACTGTCTACAATGGTGGTATAAAGAAAAATAAAGTGTAAAGGAATATCCTACTTATTCCAAGTTGGAATATAATTATATCTCCTCCCCCTCTAGGTATAGGGAGACACACATACTAGAGGATTTTTTTCTAGTCGATCCACTGTAACATCAAATCACATTATAGTAGAAATTGCGTGCACTGGTCATTCCCATGCACGAAAAGGATGTAGATGCTCTTATTGAGTGGTGAACCTTGTAAAAATATCATGTTCATATTTTTAGTACTTTCTATTATTTCATGCTATAGGGAAAAGAGAATAAGATAATCAATATCCTAACAGGTCAAGAGGAATTGGGATAGAAAGTTGGAATTGGTTTCAAAAGTCCCCAACATTGATTCACCCCCTCTCAGTGTTAGGTATATCCCAAACTGGTCCTCTCAATTGGTATCACAGGGAAAAGTTCACCTCTATTGGTTTCTATATATTGAAGATATTCTATTTTTAAGTGTTGGGATGCTTTTCTGAGTAAACAATGATGTACATTTTTGATGAAGAGTCATTTATCACTCAACAGAATCATATATCTACAAAAACCATGATGAAAAAGAAAAATAAGTATAAGGGAAATCTGAAGAAGATGTCCATCTTATCTAAATAAGAGGAAGTACCTATATCTCCATGCCTTTCTCACAATAAGGACATATCAAACATGGAATTTAATGAGATGGGAGCTCATAATTTCACAAATAGTGTGGACATATTTCATACCCTTAGTGATCAAGATATATGTGTTAGTACATTTGAAAACTATTCTCATGATGAAAATACAATCATAAGAAGTGATGATCAATCTAAAACCTCTCAATAATTATCAGTTGACACATTAATATATATTCTTTATGATATCCTTCAAGAGAGTGCATACCTTGTTTTAGGAGTTTTTCAATGTATGTAGGAAGATGTCACCGAACTAAAATAAGAAAATGATTTTTTGTGGGAGGGCTCAAAATAAAAAATTATTTAAAGTCTAAAGCTCTCCAGACAGGTTGGAGCGTTTGAATAAACAAAGAGGGAATTTGAAATAAGTTCCTCAAAATTGATCAATGAATTTGAGGAGAAAGAGGGAATCAATAAGACACTGGAAGAGAAGATCCATGCACTTGAAGATGAGAGGAAAAGGAGCACACAAGTCTAAAATTTATATCTGGAGGAAAATTTCAAGAAGATCTAGGAACTTGAATCTTTTCTAGAAAACAAAGTAAAGATGAATGAAGAGGAATTTGAAAGATTGAAGAAGTATTTTTAAGATAAGATGATTATAATTGAAGACCAAAAATACATCCTCAATATGAGAAGTCTAGAGTTGGAAGCTCAGTTGACTAATCATGAGAAGACACATATTGAGTCTCCACAAAAGAAGGAAGCAGTAGCTACTAGTACTCAATGTTCACTGAAGGATTATACAATAAAAAGGCCTCTGACGTGTGATAAGAATATCATGGATTCAACCATTGATCTATCATAAGAATATGAGAATGTGAATGTACTATCCCTGTCAACTTGTACTAATGTTTCAGAAACGATTTCTATAAAAATTATAGGTTGGAAGAAAAAATATAAACAAGTATGGATGAGGAAAGGTTATTAGATACCAAGATCCATGTATAGGTTCTATAAGAATAAGAATATGGAATATGGTTCCTGATATAGAGCACAACTCATCAAGAATAATACTCAACAATCTAAGACAAAAGATATCAAGAAGTCAAGATATGTTGGTAAATGCTGGTGCTGTAACAGATTTCAGAATTATGCACTGGATGGTTGGTACAATCCCTTAAATGTAAAAGCACCAATAAAGCCCATATGAAGGGTGATAAAAATATAAATGAAGAAGAAACATTCATTAATCCATAATCATATGTATACTAAAAATATATTTGGAATGCTGGAAAACATATGTGATGTATGAAATAAGAGTGTCACAAGAATGGTGCATGCTTATCTTAGAATGTATTCAAAGTTAGTAAGAACAGAAGACAACAAATGCTGGAAATGAATTAATAATCTATCTTGGGAAGTAATAATAAGTATTCTAGAAAACAAAATGATCCTAAGAAGATTCAAAGAAGGATAACTGAGAAGCCATTGGATTCTAAATCCAAGAAGTTGACGAGTGGTTCATCCAAAAAAACAATAAAGAAGGATGAAACTCTGATGAATCCATGTTGAAATTTCAATCCGACTTCCATAGTTCCTAAAGACATATTGGTAATATGGCCTAATGATTTGGAATGAATGAGAAAGGATGAAGACAGAAAGGATAAGGCTAGTACGAAAATTAATAAGAAGATTCCACAAGATAAAGAAACTGTGAATAAGAGGCTTTAGAAAAAGGCAACTCTAGTGTTTCGGAAGTTCTGTGTGTGAGGTGCAACAGTTCTAGTCACACTATTAAAAATTGTATCAAACTTATTCCATAATAAGAAGAATATATCTAAAGGATGAAAATTACACCAGGAGATTCTAATACTTGGAAAAATCTTGAAGAAAGACGATTCACATACAAAAAATTGGAAGAAGTACTGATATCCACTCAACCACAGTCATAATTGAAGATTATATGTGCAAGTGTGAGGAGTGTTGAAAATAGAGCATCATGGTTGATAATATCATCTCAACCTTGATGCTCACATTGAAGAATCAATTAGGATCTATCTTATTCCCTTAAATATTTGTGTGTTGTATTTGTTTTGATAATACAAGGAATTGAAGGTGAACCAAGCACTCAGGGGGAGAACCAAAAAATTAGTGATTGTTATAGAATATTGAAAGAAAAGATGAAGATGTTGTCATCTGTGGAATATTCATCAACTGATATTAAAATATTAATATTATGAGGGATCATCATTGATGAATATGATGAGTAGTTTTCCATTGAGGGGTATACATATGAATAAGATTCCATAGTTATTATTTCAATCAGTATCAACTTCAGTAGGTATCAAAATCAATTACTCTGAATATTGACTGAGGATCATGTCATTGGAAAAGGTATGTCATATCTCAACCTATCATACTTGGTTACTGAAAGTAAAAATTATTTTACAAATGGAGAGTAACTATGTCAATCAGTGAGATAAGAAGAGTGAAAGCACCCCGAGTCCACTTATTCTCCCAATTACACATGAATGTTTCTGATCTTTTTTTTTGAAGTAAGTGCTGGAGTTTCATGTTGGTTATCCAATAGAAAATTTAATGTCCTAATCCTGGAGTTATAGTGTAAATCCCTTGAAGACAAAGTACATGAGTTTTCATCTCATGAGGTACCATGATTAGTGCATAACATACAAATTTTTTGTCTAAATCAAATCCTATTGTTTTATACACCGAGAATTGCTCAACTAGACTTATAGTGAAATGGTTGATGGCACATTTATTTATAAAGGACTGATACCCTTTTCCTATGGACATTGTATTTACTGAAAATAATGGAGAAAGAAGCTGAAATGAAAGTTAGAAAAGTGATTTTGGAGAGAAATAAGTAAATGGGAGAAAGAATATTCTCATTTTGACATTGACACATTCATTTGAGGAGACTTTAAGGTATTGAAAACAAAATACAAAGGGGGAGATTTTTGGGACCACTTTATGTATGAAGATTGTATTTTTTTTCAACAGGTAACAATGCAGTTAAAAATGAATAAGGAGATAAATAATAACTCCAATGTTAATGGACATTGTCTGAAATAAGGATTCTTGGTGAAATATTTTGAAATCATAGCATTCGATGTCATGCTTGGTAAATTCTCCATGAAGTCAATTTAGACGACTGTTGAACGGATCAAAAGTTCAAATAACACGTGTCAAAGGTGACACAATGTTTAAAAAAATGGGGAATGGTGAAGTATCGTCCATATAAGGATGATTGAATAATAATGAGGATTTGAATAAGATCATGAAATTATTCACGATTGCATGAGAACCATGCAAGAGCTTACTTGAAGAAAAGAATAACATGATTTTCATGAAGTAGAGAATGATGGTTGAAGAAGAAGATAGATTGTGGATGAGCTTTTCATTATAATAAAGTCATGCATTATACATTGTGTTGAAATTAGACGATTGCTATACTATTCAAAATGTTCCAAATACATGTATCAAAGGTGATACATTTTTTGCAACATCGAAGGTATTTGAATAATCCTCAAGCCTCCACTTTTGTATGAAGAGAGAAGATTGGAGTTATACGGAATTAAAACAGAAAAAGAAAATGAGTAATTGAAGTGAGGATGAAGTAGTACATTTGAATTCATATTCCAAAGAGTATAGGAAGAAAGAAGAATTATTGTTGAAGATGAAGAGAAGACATGAAGTAGTGCATGAGCTTGGCACTATGATAATGGCCAAAACTAAGAAGATGCTTTTCTGATTTGAATTTAACAAATATAATAATTATGGAGAACTTCTGATGAATGCTTTATAAAGGATATAGGGAGTAATGAATCATTTTTTGGAAAAGGAGAGAAACTTGCATGCAAGTCAAAATTGGTGTGCAAGTGTGGTGTACAAGTATATGGGGCACGCAAGTTAGATATTGGCTCACAAGTAAAAAAGTGGGGTGCATGATGATGTTGCGCACAAATCATATTTCAACATCAGCTTATCAAAATATGAAAAAATAAAAGAATTTGGCGTGCAAGTGATGGAGCAGTGCATAAATAGGAATGGCATGAAAGTGTATATGGTGCGCAAGACACCAAAATGCCTATAAATAGACAGATACACTCCTCATTTTTAAAGACTCAAAAATTAATAGAAAATTTTGAGCTATGATCATAGAAGTAGTATAAAGTGGTGTGAAAGCTGATTTGGCACACATTTTGGGAGTTATTTATAAAGCGCGCAAGTATGGAGGCATCCAAGTAGAGTGGTGTGGAACTAGAGTGGCGCACAAGCAGAAGTGGAGCGCTTGTTGTAAGAGGTGCGCAATCCGAGATTTGTGTGAAAAAAGTGTATTGTTTCTAAGATCAAAGTGGAACCCATGTTTTGAGCTATGCACAATTATGGCATGAAAGTAGTTGGTGGTGTGCAAGACACTAGGCACACAAGGAGGGTGGATTTCTAATAGGGATTTTCACAAAAGCTAGGAGTTTTTCTAGAAGTTATTACCAGCTTTTGGTCAACTGTGATTATGGTAAGTTGAGTTGAAATTCATTGATATAACAAACAAAAATAGAACTTGTGATTCTTGAAAGAAGAAGATGAAAATTTTAGGGCAGTTGGTTTTACACTGAAAGAGAAAGTGTGGTTTCGGTGAAACTACTTTTTCATTAAAGAAGAAGTTGAAGAAGAGTGTACAACATACAAGTTTTCTGTAGAGAAAGAAGTGGTCGGTTACTTGCGTGCTGCTAAGTATGTAACATGGAAAAGAATAAGCTTGTGGAAAAAAAGTAGCCTTGTATAATCCCACAGGTCTTAGTAGGTGGAATAATCTTTTGGTGTTTCAAACACTTTTAATAGAGGGGAGACATTCTTCAGAGGCATTACAAAGAACAATCTCCAGGTTACAAGAGACTGTTTACACAGGCAGTATAAAGAACTAGAAAGTGTAAAGGCATATACTACTTATTTCAATTTGGAAGAGCATTATCTCTCTTCCCCCTCCATGTGTAGGGAGCCACACAGACTAGAGTATTGTTTTCCTAGTCTATCCACTATAACTACATATCATATTATAGTAGATATTCCATTAACTATTCATTCCCATGCATGGTATGGCCACAAATTCTCTTATTGAGTGGCGAACTTTGTAAAAATATTGTGTACATATTTTTACTACATTCTATTATTTCTTTCGATAGGAAATAGAGAATAAGAAAATAAATATCCTAACAGGTCATGAGGTACATGGATAAAATGTTGAAATTGGATTAAAAAGTCCCCAAAACTGATTCACTCCCCTCTCGGTGTTAGGTATGTCCAAAACTGGTCTTCTTATACCACTCTCAATATAACTAGATAGAACTCCTCCCTAATGAGTCACTCAAACAATCTCCACAAAAGTGTCTCCTAATTGTGTGTTTTCATGGTAAAACTCTATAATCGTCCCTCCAAACCCTAAAAAAGGATCACTCCTAGGATCACCATCTCTTTTTCTGGTGTCCTCACTAGACAGAAAACTATGCCCACCTCTTCAAGCCAGTCCTCAATTACCCGAGGGTCAGGTTCACCTCAGAACGTTAGGTGTCTCTATCTCCGAAACACATGGATCATTCTCATCCAGTGCTCCTCTCTTGTTGGTATGATAGGTGCCACGTGATGCCCCACTGGTGGTGGTATAGTAGGTGAACCACTAGGAGGTAACGCCTCGAGAACATGTCCCTGAATCGATGCCTCATCATTGAGGTGGTCATCCTCATGATCGAGCTGCTGAATGCTAGTGCGTATGCATTGCCGAGGCATCCTATAAAGAAATAGGATGTACCTTGGTCAAGAGTACACCTGGATAGATGACATTAAAAGGACACAGAAAAAACAACCCTTTTGTATATGATGCATGTAACATTATTTTATTTTCCTTTCAACTAGTGCTTTCATGTACTGAGTTGAAAAGAATGTTCTCAGAGTCATAGTGTATAGATACATCAATTTCCCACACCAACACTGGAGTCCCTATCCAGAAAGTTGAGCTCGAAACACTTAATATTTTTTCTCCAAACCAATGTCAAAGACCCTAGGTCCTATGGTAGAACCGACCACCTCTGATATAACCTTTTCATGACCCATCCCAGTGGGGCCCGTGCCGTGACTCCCTAACCCTCCATCCAATAGGCCCAAGGGTAGTGACTAGCACTGAGTAGGCATATCACTAATATGGGAGGAATTTATTAAGTATTTATACATACACACAGATCTCGAAACCCAAAATTGATGAAATTTAAAACCACTATGGAAAAAATTCATGCATATAACTAAACCCAACAAACATAGTACAAAGGAAAGTATATTGAAAAATGTAAAATGGGCTAGAATTCAAGACCACAAAAAATAGTATGTAAACTACAATGTCCAACCTATAAGAACAAAGAGGTACAAGGACCATTGATTGTTACTGTAGGAACACCTCGACCTGTAATGAACAAAGAAAGATTGGTCTAGTCCTGGTCCACCCAGGACTCTGTCCAAGGGGCCCTAATCTGCAAAAGTCGTGAAAAGTGTAGGCAAATACCATACTGGGGTGAGTATAACAATACTTATTAGAGGACCCCCAAAACCACAAATATGTACAAAAAGTAAAGGTACAATAATCTCTACATAGTAAATGTCTACTAAACATATATAAATATAAACACATCTAGATATACTCTAAACCCTAACCTGTAGTCCACAAATACAACATACACATGATAGTGATTAAGTTCGAAGGTTTCCACAATGCACTGGTATAGGAGAACTCAATCCACAAGTATGACAACTTTGATGAAGTTGGTGTGAGAAGTACTATTTGTTGAGAAATTCCATGAGAGAGATAGATGAAATGATAGATCTTAAGAGAGAACATGTACACTCATTCTGGGAGAACAAACTCCTGAGTGGATAAAGATCACGATAAACATGTGAGGATTACTTCCAGGGCCTTCGTGGATACCATGACTCATCCAGATTCACCATCTATGCAGAGGATCAATGTCCTATAGATTTAGTCACGTCGATACCTAACATTACCTTAGGATAAGGATGGATAGAAGATCTCACTTCAGGCATCTCATAGGGATACATGACTCTATGTCGAAAAGTATTACCAAGGGGATCATACTCCAGTTTATGGAAATGATACCTGGCCTTTAGGGGAAGATATAAGGGGGAAATAACCCAAATAAAACCAATTCATGGAATGGTGGAAAAGAGGATCACGCCATGTAGAAGAGAGTATAATGCATGTAAGAGTGGTCACACACCGTGTTCCTTGACTCTAGGTACTTCCTGTGTACAACGGCCCGAGTCTGGAGAACATGCCGTGTAAAAAAATGCATGTACACGACATATAGGAAGGATCACATGCCGTGTCAAGGTATCTAGCGTATGCTCCATGTATGCTGGCCATCTGCCCATACATAACCTCAACTAGTGTATTCCAACCCACATTACTTGTACAAGGGGTGACCCATGTAACCATCCACCTATGGCCATGTGGTGGAGTACATGGTGTGTACTCCACCTTGTGTTTCGATATCGTTCTAGATACATTCCTATTTCTGTATAATAACTCACTCATCGTGTGACTGTGGGCACACACCGTGTCTATGCTTCATGTAACCCAGAACTCTAACCGCCACTAGGTTGTTCCCACACATCATGTCTTCCCAGTAGCATGTTTTTTTCCTTTACGATGTGCTACACCTAATACATAGCTTCCACCATGATGACCCCACATAGAGTCTTCATCGGAGAACATGTTGGGTTCTTCAGAATTTTCAAGAAATGTGAACCTCTTTTGTTACACCTCCTTCGATCGTTCGAGGCTCGTTCTGTCAATCCTTTTTACAAGAAACTCTATATCCAAAGTCTCCCTTCCATTTTATCAATGTTCTGGGAGGTTTAGGGAATTGTATCGGCCCTGAAACCTCATTTTGATCAACCCACGTGAAGAAAGGTTAAAGAACGGATTCTCCTGATC
The DNA here is from genome assembly GCA_963277665.1 of Viscum album. Taxonomy (NCBI): domain Eukaryota; kingdom Viridiplantae; phylum Streptophyta; class Magnoliopsida; order Santalales; family Viscaceae; genus Viscum; species Viscum album. The sequence continues at coordinate 856,467,111 of OY728160.1, forward strand.
TGATTTGATTCATTTTCCGCCATCATTGTTCCTCATCTGTTAGGTTGTTGCAGTGTCTGATCTCTAATTTGGGATAGTTGTGATGTGAATCATGTTAGAAATGATACATTGATCATCACCACGTGAAGAATGCGGTAAGAAAATGGGAAGAAATTCAATAAGAAAAAGAGGAACACACCTTTTCTATCATTATTCACGGAATCAATTCTCTCATGTTTGTAGGTTTAATAGATAGTAAAAATAAAATCCAAAAATTATCATCAACACAATCCCCAAATAAAAACCCCAAAAGTAATGTAAAATAACACCCACTTACATGAATTCCCAATCCATTGATCAACCTATTTTTGGGTAGATCTATGTTCATCGTTTGATCCATTAATGGGGAAAGGAAGAATAAAAATAACAACCCCTACCTTGATAAACGATGATGTTGGAAATAAAACATTGGTGGGGATTTGATCTCGCTTTACAATGAACCATACATCGTCATTTGTCGGTGTTCGTCATGAATTCTCTAATGGTGGCTCCTCTGAAAAGCTCTAGGGGATTCTAGGTAGTTTTCCAGGGTTATGAGACTTACCATGGGCTCCTGCTTATTTAAAATAAAATACTAATTTTTTTGTTATGGAAACATTTAGAATCAATTAATTTATTAATTTATTTTATTTCCTTAAAGACGCACAAAGATAATCTTTTACAGTCAACCCATTCCAATCAATGTTATGTTGAACCTAAGGTAAAGTCACTTCTCTGAATACAACAATGCCCTCGGTTTTCTGATCCAGAAACTCATTTAAATGTTATTCCAAATTCCCAATAAAAATGCTCGCGCGTGCTATTTAGAGTTTAATTTATTTAAAAAATTTATTATGAGCACTTCGGGCCTCATAATTTCACAACATAAAAAATCTTAGTCTCAAAATAATTCCATATAATATTTACAAATAATACACAGAAAATCTGAGACATTAGAAAGAGGGATAATTACACCACTCCAGCATGTATGCATCGATATTGACACTGATTTTTTTCTAACAGGGGATGATCTCTTATTTTATGGTCATCCCCTCAATATAATAGGGGTAATTTTTTATCTCTAACCATACAAATTTATACTTAAATACTCCATGCAAATGTATGGTTTTAGTGTTGATTTGATAGTTATTATTTGTGTATTTTTACAGTCACTCCACTATCTATGGTTTCTCATTACCTCCTCTGATTTTGGTTGATTTTGGGCAAAGGGTTTAAGGAATAGATCAAAATTTCATTTTTTAAGATTCTTGATTCAATTGATCATTCTACTACTTTGGATATAGAATTTTTGAGAGGAATGAACTTATGAGGGACCATAGTGTTTAGACAATATCGTGTTTCTGGATGATTTTTTTGAATGTAACCCATTGATTTAAAATAAATAAATAATTTATAGCTCTATAATTTTTTATTTTGATGTTTTTGTATAATATATAGGCCTAATAGTTTGAAAAATATGTGAGGTTTCATGGATGGGATTGTCCAAGGGAAATTTATGCTAAATGTGGATGGAAACACTATTTTAGTGGTAGGTGGTCCCTACGATATAATCCAATATTCATATTTATACATAATTTATTTTCTTTATCCATGTCTTATGGAACCAATTATAGTGGGGAGGAATTGAGGGATCTATAGATAAATATTTAGTGTGGATTAGCCCTCCTCAGGTTAGAATAAGTCATATATTAAAGATGACTTAATTGGTATTGCATGTTGACTATATCACCATAGGGAAGATGTGTCAGTTTAGTTGAAGATGCACCTCAGTTTGGTCTGAGGATGTGAGATTTTTGTAGGGAAGCCTTTATTAGTTCCATGTGCTATAAAATATGAATGAGAGGGTTATTCATAAAAAATACAGGTGAGATGAAAATAAATATAACACATAAGAAGTGACACTCTTCTAAGGGTGGATGGAGATATGGTGTGTTCCATTAGTTATTAAAGTCCTTTATCACTAGATAAGTTGTAGTGCAGAGGGTATTCTTCCTGGATATGGGTGGATAAATCATCCAAGATTGATGTGCTATAGAAGCAAAGTGAGGATCGAGATATTTTAATCGGAATAGGACATGGGATGAACTACCGGGGTTTAGGTCTAATGGAGCCTGCATGCCATGGGAACAACCCTACGATTTTGGATGTGTCTTGGTTCCATTGATTCGAGACTGGGATAGGTTCGATGGAACATTGTGGATTCCTAGTTGGGTGATACAGGAATTCCATAAGAATAAATAAATTATTCTTATGTTACATATATGGTCTTGAGGGGTTCGACAATGGAGATAAATGGATGATGATGTACGTCAAGATGTAGGGATTCATCCTGAGTGAGTAGTTCCTTGGTGATGAGTTGGTGATATTATAAGATGGGATGTATACCTTTTTTATCATTAAATGTGTGTTTTTAGTCAATGGATGTTAGTGTAACCAATGTCAAGCCTTGATTATAATAAAAACATTGAGTGGTAAGGTATTGGTGAATCCATACCTTTAGTGATAATTAATATGATACTGGGACCTACCATGAGTTATAAGGTGGGGGAATGTATAAGATTAACCTTGATGGAGAATGAACTCACTCATTCTGACCTTCATAAATAAAGAAGAAATGTTGATGTGAATTCTATACCTTCCTTATTTGAGAATATATGGATTGAGGGATGGTATGCCCTTACATGGAGTGAGATGGTTTTAGAATTTACAACATTGAGTGAGAAGGATTGTCTAGTATTCAATATGTGAATGATGGACCCTATTTAGAGTGAGAGTTTATAGGTTGTGGCTTCAACATAGAGCTATAAATTGAGTAATAATGCAGTGGTCGGTACTTTTTGGTTGAACCCTCTTGAGTTGTAGGTGTTGGTCTCAAACTATGAATCATTACTGTAACAAACACCGTTGGGCTGTAGATGAGAAATTGGTGATAATATACCCTTATTATTGGTGTATTAACTGGGTTTTACATCAAAAATATTATGTGAGTATATTCTACCTTATATATTAATCAATAATCATAAAATGTTTTGGTGGAATGGTTAGTATTAAATTACCTAATATGGAGAGAGGGTCATGGGGGCCTGGTTAGCATATAATGAATGGTGAGATTCTGTGAGAATTTTGATTTCAATAATTTACATTATTCTTGTATACACATATATAATGATTTATATTTGTATATCTTGGCGATAATGTGTTGTGATTAATTTCTTAGACCATGCATGGGATCCTCATTGAGTTTTTGGATCATATATTTTCATTTATATTGATTAATAGAGTTGTTATAGACCAGGAATGGAAACATTATTTCAATTTAGTGACTTGGTTGGTGATGATTAGAGATGGTAGAATACCATATTGTATATTTTTCTTCTATTAATTTATATATATGGCCATTCTAGTGAGTAATATATGGGATGTATACCAACTTTAATATGTTAAATTTTTTATAGAATGATTCTTGTTAATTTATTATGTGCACTCTAATGTTAAATATGGATTTTTTAATTATTACCACAATTTTCATACTATTATTTGAGGGAATAATATACCCAATATATGGTTTAGGTACTTAACACTATAAAAAACGTTTTTCATAGAGAGAGGCCTTCCTGAGATCTTGTGGAACCTCGACTAGGACACTGGTTAGTGGCATCATGAAGGGGAATTACAATTTCAGTTATATTGTTGTTTTCACAGTGTTAACATTTTGAGATTTGATAGATAGGTAATAGATATATGATAGTGTATATTATGGACCTCATATATGTGAATCATTAAGGAAATTTTTAAAGGAAAGTCCTAGTTACCAGATTATCATATATTTTTTTCACTATTTTTGTTGAGAATATTTTTTCAACGGGATGTGTGTGTTGAGGTTTTTCATTTTTCTAGTTTGACTCTAACACATTGGTAGGAGGAATATCAACATACATCATATTTTACTCATATGATTCAGATAAAATATCTAGACTTGTGTGTGATTTATTTAATTTATGATAGGGGTCTAGTTGATTAAATTTTTAACAAGAATTTATATAATGTTTACTATATAACTTGTTGGAAGGATTAAACAAAACACTATTATATTATTTTATATAATTGAATTTCATTTTTATTTTATAGTAAGTAATTGTACAGCTATGGATATATGGTTCCTATACATTAGGGATTTATAGGGACTCTAGATGGGTTGGTAGAGGAATTAGATTCCATAACGATAGATATTACTATATGGTTATGTTACATAATGCATTAAAAATAACAAATATGGTGTTTTTATGTACATATTCATGATTTCACTCAACTGGACTGAACCTGGTAATAATTTGGGTACACAAGAGTGGTTTGAGGAAAGGAATGTAGGATTACCTGTGTCTGGTACCAATGTTAGGTGAGAGGGTATTTTTGGTTATATTTCATTCCCCATTGATCGTATATGATCATTTAGTAGCACATTGGGAGAGTAATTAGATGTTCATGGTTATAGGATAACACATGGGTGGAGGTTATAATGTGGATAACCTAGGAACTATTGAGATTAATCAGACTATTGGATGAGTTTGACATGTGATAGGGTCATGGGTAGTTAATTGGGAAGATTTTCGATAGATAAGGATATAAAGATAAAAAATTTATCAATTATAACAGATATGAATAGACTAAATTTTAAACATGATAATTAAGAATAAATCAAATCATTTAATAATACTGACTTTGGGGACGTGATTTTTCTATGGATGTCTACTTGAATTTAGAGCTCCTAGGAAAACTATGAGTGTCCTGGTAATAATATTCGATAGATAAGGATATAAAGATAAAAAATTTATCAATTATAAGGGATATACATAATTAAATTCATTTCATTAAGTGGTGAAGATGTTACCCTTTTAAAAATGTAGGAAATATTAGTTTTTTGAGAAATAATTACATTTTTCAATAACACCATGAAACTATTTAATGTTAAATGGTTTGAAATTAAAAAATGTCTAAGATAATATTCCTCAATTGATCTGAATTGGAAAAAAATATCTTCTAGACATGTAATCTAAAGATTATATGACTTTTACACTAGATTAATCTTAATATACCCATATTACTTTTACCTTGGAAATTAATTTCTATGCTTATAAATTAATTTAAATGAAAAAAATTAGGATGAAATTTTTTCACTAATTTGATACATATAACAAGATATTTTAAAATAATTTCAAAAAATAATATTTTGAATAATATTAATATTTTATTTTAAAATAAATAAACATCCTCATGTAAAAATAGTTTTTTGAAAAATAGTGTTTTACGATCTAATATTTTATATAGGGTAAAATTATAAAGGAAAGCTAATTTAATTTAATAAATTGAATTATAATGAAAAATAATTTTTTGAATCTTTTAATTAAAAATAAAACCGAATTTTCATTGAAAATACTTTTTTTTAAAAAAATAATGAGATTATTTTCAATATTAAAGGTACAATTTAATTATTGTTTTTAAAAAATCTATATGTTTTATAATTCTATGTAATGTATGATAGTAGATACTATTATTATTAATATACATATTTTATTACATAATGGTTTTGAATTTTTTTTTCATTCTCATATATCCGTAATTTCATAAAAATTACAAAAAAATTTCAATATGGTATTTTTCGTCAAAGAATCGACCTTTCAAAAAACCTAAAAATTTCATACAGATCTAATTTTGATACCTTTAAATAAAAAATATAGACAATAATTATTAATTTTAAATTTAAAAATTAAAAAATTTCTTTTTGAATAAAATCATAAAATATAATTGGTAAATAATTTTAAATAAAAAATATAAAATTAAAATATTAATTATTTTTATATGGATTTCTTATCATTTAAAAACAAAATTGGTATTAACCAAATATAAATATCAAACATAATTTATTATTATTCATAAGTTTTATTAAATAGAAATTGTATCGCATAAAAGATATTTTTTTATATGAATTTCTTAAAAAACAAAATATCATATCAGTAACTTTATGTAAATTAATTGAATTTCAATCATATTAATATGATAATTAACATTTCATATACATTTATTTCATAATTATGTTACTGTTATTCAATGCAACTAATTAAATGGATATGTTTTAATGGTTATAGGAAAATATTTATATTTTAGCTAAATATATCATGGTTTTCTTAAAGTTCAGTATTTTATTTTAGGGAAGCTATCAAACACATTAAATTAGTTAAGGTGATAATATTTTTTAATATTGGGGTATTAAATTATCTACCACCATTTAATAAATATCATCCTTATAATTTTAATTATCAGTTATAAAATAATTATTCAAGAAAATATAAAAGTTGGATATACTTGAATATATATTTTCTGATGAGGTTTTTAACATAATATTGAATGAATGAATAAGAAATACATATTTTCATCCATCATTATAACAAGACACTTATTTCATCTATTTCCTCCTTTTCCAAAAATAGAAAATCTTCCATTACATTGAATACAATTCTTGGTTGGATTTTCCAACATTTTTGACATGATGGAGAAAAAATAATCATTCATTTATCATCATTCTCACTATAATTGAATGAGAATATAAACGTACCATATTTTGAGAGTTGAGGTTTAAAATATTTTCATGTTGATAATAAGAATTATTAATCCCTCTTTTTATAAAATCATAAGATTTATAAATACACACCACACTCAATTAGGTTGTTTATTGGTTCAGTTTCTGCATTTTACATGGAACACATTTTTAACATGAATCCTTTAGGATTCATCCATATCTAAAACATGGAATGTTTAAATGAGAATCCATCATTATAAGTGAATTATTAGAAATTAACAAATAAAAATTTTCCTCAAGATTTATCACTTTATAAATCTCTTATATTTTCCTATAGTTCTTACATCTCAACTTCTATCAGACGTGGTTTAACCTATATAACTCTCAGTGTAACGTATATCAATTTTATATAATCCTATGTTAAATTTTGTGGTTTATCTCATACTTATTAGCCTAATGAAAATAATTTATATCCCAAATTACAATAAACATTAATAAATATTTTAAACATAATAATCCTTGATATTTGTGAACCCAAAAATAAAAATTTTCCTTCCTCAAACAACATTATCCATTCCTAGAATCAAATACCCATGTATGTATATACCCTACCAATATAATCTTAAGAACATAACATTTAAAAAACCATATCTAATATCAATGATAATAATCCACAATGAGATTATATATTTCTCCAAAAAATTATCTTCATTATTAACCCACATATACCACTGACCACTAATTTATAAGGACACACACTAGTCACTCTAAATAATATTCACAGAAATGTGATGAATATGTCCAAAAACATCATAAATCAATTATTAATCCTTAGTTTTAAAATTAGTATCAATCGTACTTATTCAAATTGAAACCACTCGTTATTATGTCAATATAATGTGTATATAGAATTTAAGATTTATCCATACATCAATCACATGTTGTCTAATTTTTTTCCAAAAAAGATAAACCTATATCATGAAATCAATATCATGGTTATTAATACCAATTAATATATGTTTCCATACCATTTATGTAAAACTAACATAGAATATTCCTTAGATGTTTCATGCAGTTATAAAAAGTTTTAAAATTTTGCAATATGTCATCAATAAATATCACTTCATAAATTAAAATAGTGAAGAGTATTATAGTTTTTAAAATACCAATCTCTCTACCTTATATAAGACTAGATATTTCATATTTTTATTCATAATAGTAATATGCTTAAATTATCACCCATTTAAGTATATTGCATTACTCAGTTATAAAACATAGTGGTTTCTATATAAATAAAATATCACCCTCACTTTTATTATCCTATTTCAACAAAACATTGAAACAAAAAAGGCTATGATAATATTCATAATATAAATATGAATCATAAATATTAATATTTATAATATAGTTACACCTTAATTTCATCTTTTAACACTTCTAGTTTATGTATCATTTCTTTATGTTGGGTTCTCTTTTACTTATTAACACAATACCTTAACACAATTATGGAGTAATTCATTAATAAAAGTACAAAAAATAATTTTATCAAAAAAATAATATCAACCTAGATTGTCTTGATAGGTGTGTAATGTTAAGCTCACTCATCATGCATCAGAGTGATGATTGAGTCAATTGTCAACAAATAATTTCCAAGGTGACTAACCTTTAATACTTTCATACCATAGCCAAATCCACATTAAAGTATCCACAAATGAATTTATATCTTGGAAAAACAAAATTATTTTTAATTTTAAAAAACATGATGTTACCCGATACATAGAATTATTCTTTGGGATTTTACTATTTTTTTCTCACCTAAATACCAAAATAAAATGTGCATTTTTTTAAAATTAAATCATATACTATTCTAAATCATCTTAAATAACTTTGAAATAATTATCAAAATTATCCTTTAAATTATTAAATTATCATTAAAAAATATATGAATCTCTATTGTTATCTAAACCTATCCTTTGATACCAACTCAGATGATCTACACTTGCACTCCCTTTTCTAGTGATCATAAATAAATACATTACAAAATTTCTATGATATCACATGAAAAAGGCTATATATAACGATATATAATTAACAAATAAATAACTATTAGTTCATCTCTTATATTTGAAGTAAAATTTCATGAATATTCATTTAGAGAATCTGAACATAAAATAAAAAGATAAATCCCATCACATATACATAAAATTGAAAATTTCCTATTACTTAATTCATGATAAATATCTAATTTATGAGAAAAAATCATCTTATCCATGTTTCCTTATATACATTTCATGGCTATAACATATCTCTATAACCTAGGTAAATGGAAATAGAAGAAGGGTTGATCTCAAAATCTAAGTTGGGGAAACATATAACTGTAACATTCATGGAAGAAACATGGCGTACTCATTATGGTAGTAATTGGTAAACAACATGAATCCATAGTAAACATGAAACTGGGAACATGCTATATCAATTCCAATAAATCAAAAAATTTATATCAATAATAATGATATCATAATAAGGGAAACTCAAATACAGGGAATAAGAAATGCTAAATCCCTAACTCCAGTAACCTAGATCCGGTCATTACATTATTACATTGGTATAAGATAAAAACATCAATCCCCATTGGGTCAATTAGTTTATTAGTATTTAAAAATAATACACATACATTATTCCAAAATTATATTGAAAATATCATTTAATATCTAGTATAGAAAAGTTATTACATCCTTTATATCATATTTAATATCCTTCTTTCAATCCTATGAAATATAAAAAAAATAAAGGGTGATCTCAGATACTCTGTAAGGGTTAAGTATAATGAATTTTATCATGACTAAAAACTGAATAATAATCATGGTAAAATGGATCTTAAAAACAAATTTTATTCAATAAACTATATAGTTAAACGATTATCCATGTACAATCTCAAACTCATATAAAAATGGGAAAAGAAAACCAAATTCTTAATTATAGAAATTCATAATTCGGGACATTTAAGATCTAGGCCTCTCAATCAAGATATCATTATTATTATTATCAAAGCCTATCGAAAGAGAAACCATTCTCCATAAATATGTTATTATAAACAAAATAACTATGTAATTTTTCATTCCATATATTTTTCATCATGATCATGGTCCATTAATCAATGGGTTATCAACAACCAAGTCACACACATCAGTTTAAAATTTTATTAATTCTTTATATTTGGATTATTCAATAAAATTCATTATCCTAAATTTATATAACTCAATAATTTACCAAACTGAACCGAGAATACATAAAATTATTAAAAACAATGATAAACCATCTATAGAATCATTTAATATGGTATCTTTGGACTATATTCCAGTAATATCAATCGGTTTTTTAATCATTGAAAATACATCTAAATTATCACCAGAAACATTATTGAGGAAAAAACCTCGGTAATTTGGAAATAAAATATTAAAAGGTTATAATTCACAAATAATAAAGAGAAAATGTTCTCTAAAAATAAAATTCGGAAATTTAAAAGGAAGCTACAAGACATTGAGTAGTCATGGAAGAGTGTAATTCTATTAAATTGATTCATAAAAAAACCCTTTAACAGTTTTGGTAAAAAGTAAAAATCACATATTTCAGAAAACAGAAATAATATAAATCATAAAACTAGTCATAAAAAATAAGTAATGGGTAAAATGAATTTAAAAAACCTAGGGTCATATTAAAAACATTTATGAGAATCAATTTTTTATAACATGGACATGGAAGAAAAATATTCTTTATTATGGAGGAAATAATGTTTTTTTAAAGAACATTTAATGATCTTTTTAAGTACCCAAGAGAGGAAAATGGAAATAATACTTTAATATTACATGTATAGACATTGTATTAGAATAATATAGGCTTTTAACACATATGTATCATATAATATCTCTTAATATAAATTCAAACATAAACAATTCTGAAATTAAATTATATTGTAAGAGAAATCAATTAACTCATGTTCGACATTCCTCATAGTTCTTTTAAAATCATGTATAAGAAAATTATATTTATCTTACAGGTGTTCAAAATTAATGTGAATAATTTTAATATCACATATTTTCTATTTATAAAAATTCAACAACCCATTTTTTTATAATATCTTATGTAAATCATCATTTATTGGTATTAAATGTATTATTTTTCATTTTAAATTTTGTTCTTTAGTTATAGTCCTTGTACATTAGTCATGGTTCCATAATATCTATAATTTTAAGGGTTTTATAAATTAAATGTAAATATTATATATATATATATAGTATTCGATATAATATATAGATAGAAAAATGAATTACATCGTTAATTGAGAAAGGAGGCTATACACACCCATGAACTTGGTTTTCACTATTTGATGGATGGAATGAATGATAGGTAAAAAATAATTCACATATATAGATAAATATATATATAATATATATATATAATATTATTTAAATATAAATTTTTTACAATCAATGTAAATAAGAAGTGATAAATGAATCACATTTCTTTGTGGATGTGCTAGTCCCTAAAAACGCACAAGCAATATCATCATTTTACAACAGGTTGGAATGTAATGAGGAAGATATGATATTATAATTAAAAAATAATTATTATTTAATATATATCATATATAAATATTAATCCCCCCATAATAATCACTCATGAATGATAGTGATGGAATATGATTTGTATCACTATGTGGAGTCGGTAGTCTACATAAATACACAAGTATACCTTCACTTCCCGTTAGTTGGAAAAGAGTTTGAATAATGGTGGGTACATAATAATAATAAAATTTCATATCATTTACAAAAACTAATTTATATTTTTAGATTAATATCATAAATTTGGTGTAGGTAGAAGAAGAAATAAATTTAACAGGGTCTGGTATGATGATTACCTATTATTCGGTATAGGTTCTTTAGATATCCTGGTAGGGGCCCATGTAATGGTATTTTATTAATAAAATAACATATAATTAATGAATTTAAAATTTTGTAACATAATTTATTTTTGTTTTGTCGATCTAGATGGGTCAACGTGGTGTAAGGAAAAGAGATAAGGGGCGTCCATTTATAACTGAGGGGAGGGTCACCCTTAAAATAATTTTAAGTATTAAATTAATAAAAAATTATGGTTCATGTGGAAAAAAAATTATACAATTAAAATATTGGATGAGTAACAATAAATATCATTTTATGAAATAATACTTATTCAGGATTATGTGATTTTTTACCCTTATCTATTAATTTTAACCACCCCTTAAACCCTTTGGAATCTACTAGAACATGACTAGTTTTTAATTTTTATCGGACAAGAATACATCCATAAAAGGACCATGAATGGTATTTTAAACTATATCCTGTTCAAATGTATGAAGAGATGTTTTTATTATTTTTAAATAATTTAAGAAAATATTATTTATCAAAAAATACCATTAATGTAATTTTTGATGCTATTAATTTAATTGGAATCTTAAGAAATCATGAAAACTATGGAAAAGAACAATAAACTTTTAAAAGATAAATATTATGTTTTACTTCTAAAAACAATTTATGGAACTTTTTAATTTGCCCAAATTTTATTACTATTACTATTTTTAAAATCATTTTATTTAATTTCTCAACTAATTCAATAAATATTTTATCAGCGTTTCATAACAATTAATCATAATTATTAAATAAATGAAAATTATAAATAAATTAACAGGAAAAAACTAGTTAATATTTCATATAAAAATTTATAACTAAACATAAACTAATTTTATCATTATGAAAAAAATATTTTATATGTTAATATCAATAGAGAGAGAGATTTCATACTTATTCACATTTTAAAATAATATAAAGGTCAATATAAATTAATAATTTTACCAAGTGGATATATTTTAGAGACTTTTATAATAATTTCATATATAAAATAATGAAATATTATAGAATAAAGTGTTTTCGTAATTTCAAATACTAATCCCAATGTATTAATCAAATTTTACATGTTTTACCCTTTCCGAGGAGAAAGTTATTTACCAAGGTTATAATTACTATTGGCCAAAAATAAAAGGGAATTATTTACCATATTATTTAAAAATTATTATAAATATATATTATATTTTTATAAAATTATATTAACATAAGTGATATAATTTAATTTAGAAGTAAACCTATGAAGCTCACTGAAAAGTGATTTTCTAGAAAAAATTATCCTTATATATAGAAATTGTTTTATAAAAAAATAAATTATAATGGTGATTAATTTACTATTTATTAGACATTTTTAATAAAAATGAACTTATTAAAATTTTAAAAGATATAAAATATAATTTTACTTTTTAAATACTTGAAATAAAATAGTTTTTTATAAAAATCAACATTTTCAAGTAATCAATGAAAAATTAAATGTATCATAAAATTATAACAAAATGAACACCTTGATTAATACGATATGATTATTTCATAAATGATATAATATTTATCAAATAGAAGTTCTTAATGTTCCAAAAATTATTCATAAAATTTTATCACAAAAATCAATAAAAATAATTTCTGAAGAAAATGTATTTTGAAGCATAAAATGAATCTATTGAAAAAATGAGTTCTTATTTCCTAAGAATAAATTATTATATTTTAATTCACTAAAAAAATTTAAATATATTTTATATTTTTTTATTCTTATCCATACCACTGATTTTATGTTCTAGGATATAATGGTATACAATATAATGATTCATTTATAATTCAGGTTTTGTGTCTCAGAAGCTATCGAAATAATTAAATTTATTTTAGGGGAATTTTATATTAAAATATTAAGGTGTTTCATTATACCCCATTATATAAATTTTGTCCTCAAAATTTCATCATATTTAATTAAAAAAATAAGGGTATTTTTCATCATCACATCCTCATGTTCCCATGAAGTTTACTCAATTTTATTATTTCACCATTGAAAATTGACCACGTGAGAGGTATTTTTTCACAAAACATTCTCTCTATAATTTAGAATTCACAATAGGTATTCCTCGTAAGATATATCTTTCCCTAGTAGTATTATCTATGAGTTTTATAATTGCAAATGTTCAGGTATTTAATTTATTTGGAGAGATATATTGAACACATCAAGATATTGAGAGAGATTTAGTAGAAGCTTCATGTTACAGTCAACTATCCCAATATGATCAAAAATTTCAAAGGGAGTGAAATATATTGGGATCATATTTAATTTATTTCATAATATCATAAATGTATTCAACATATATTTTCATAGGAATACTTTTCCACTAACTTTAAACACTATATCTCATCTTTGATTGTAAAAAAACATTTTTTCAAATTTGAGATTCTATTATGTTTTCGTGAATGCCTCAAACTTTCTATGCCATTTACTATCATATATCAGGCCCCAATATCATTATTTCTCCCAATATTTCTAGAATATTGATGTTATACACTTCATTCCACAGAGGAATTAATAAGGATCGATTTTAATGCTCGAGTGAATGCTATATTTGTAATAAAATTAAACAAAATGTACCATTTATTCCCAAAATACATTGAAATACATAGATAATGATGTCATCATATATTCCAGACTTTGAATGGTTCACTTAGCTTAACCCTTTGTCTAATGTTGATGAGTAGTATAGGTTCTCAACTATGTATCAGGAGCCTACTAAATGATTCTATAGAACATTGATGTAATCTTATACTGTTACGCCATCTAATCTAACATCATCCATAACGTAAAAATAAAAACTATGATCAAGATATAGATATTCTTCAATATTGATAAAATTTATATCTTTTATGAGGAAATAAACAATATCCCAATTATCTTTATAACCTTTAGATGTTTTGGGGAGTCCAATGATGAAATCCATGGTAATTTTACTAATTTGTATTCTATTACAGGTAATATTCATAATACCCCCTTACACTACGTTCTCTTAGCCCTAACATATTCACATATAAGGAATGAAGATAAATATTTGAAAATACACCTTTTCTTGTTAACCCATAAAAAACAATCCCTTTTTCTCTAAATATTTTCATACTTCCTAGATGAATAGAGGGTGATGAACTATCTAATTCATCCAAAAACTCCTTCATCGTCTACAGTATAGAAAGAACATATACTCAGTGCATAATAATTTTCAATCCATCATGAAAAAGGGTGAACATTTTAAGATTACAAGAATTAGTTTTAAATTATAAATATAATTTATATTCATTCTTAATGCAATCATTTATTTATTGTTTCATATTCATAAGATAAAGATAAGATCTATCCCCATTCATCATGATTTCAAGATCCAAATTTTACAAATCCATAACTTTAATATCTCATTAAATTACCATAATGTAAAACCTATCAAGGGCTTTATGATTCAGAGAATTATCCACCTTCTTCTCCTTCCCATAGTGGTAATGTATTAGGAATTCACAATCTTTTTCAACTCAAAAAATATTATATGTAATATATTTAATGCTTTTTTTGTAAATCTATAATTTATGTTGTTTTGATCAGTATATATATCACTTATTTTACGATACAAGTAATTCTAATTTATTTTTTAATGATAAAATTACCATTTCCAACTATATATCATGACTCAAATATTTTTTCTCATGAAATTTTAATTTTTGTGAGATATATTACATCACAATATCATTTCTCATGAGTTAAATCTCAGTCCATTATCTGATTCAACATTATATTTCAGAAACTCTTCTCCATCAAATGAAAATGTATACAAATTCACACTAACTAAAATTCTCTAAATTTAATTGAAAGTCATCTCATATTCATCTATTTTCATGAATATAAAACACTATCATTTTAAAATGGTGCGTGAATTATAAAATCATGACCAATATATTAAAAAGAATAAATAGTTTCCATCTTAGCCAAGAAAACTAAACATCTCAATTAACTTGGATTGTTTAGGCCATTTCTAATTAGCTTAAATATTTTAAGTGTAACACCCCAGGTAAATAGAAAATATGACATCTTTATATTTATACATATTTTTTAATAAAATATTAATATTACTTTAAAGGGGATGCTATTCTCGATGGCGTACCCAACACGCAACAACGAGTTTCTTGGGAATCTTAAGTTGCACTCTAATAATAAAATAATATTATTTTAAATGGTAGTTAACGCCTAGCCGTTGTAATGGCAGGAATGAACAGAACTAAATACAAAATAATTATATATTTTTGTCAAATATTTTTACTCTTTACAAAAAATTTTAGAGGATTAAAAATGCAAATGAATCCAGTTTTTAAGCGAAAACATTCTAATATTCTTTAAAAGGTCGATTAACCGCCTTTTGATGGAGAACCCCTTTTAAATACACTATTTGAAAATTTTATAAGCTCTATTTTTCAAAATAAACATATTATTTATGATTGGGAAAGTGAAATTTACCTTGGGTTAATTTTTGGTATTTTTCTGACAATGTTCATTTTTCATTGAATATTGACAAATACTGCATTTTACATCAAAACTACTTTTTCATATAATTTAATTATATGGTTATATTATCTTTTTAATTTGTTTTAAAGTGTAATTAGAATATATTTTAACCATGTAATTCAATTATGGTCATTGGGATTAATTTCACTTTGGAATTAGGCATAAACAAGTGCCAAACTTTTCATAAATATTGTTTCTAAAAAACCCGTTATTTGTTTTGACAATAGGAAGTTTTTTTAAATTAATTATTGAAATTTATGTGTTTTTAATTTGGTAAAATTAATTACATATTTGGAATCAGAAGTTCCAAATTATGTAATTAAGACTCTTTTGTTTTTGGACATTATGAATAGTAACGACGGTAATTATCTTTAATTATTTTGATTAATGAGTAATCAGGTAGTTAAAGATAATAAGATAATATCATAATAATAAAAAATGACCAGAAAATGAGTTCTAAGGCTACTGGTTGTCTCATGGCCGACCATGGGATGCCTCGTGACAAACTTGGGGGCCCCATGGAATCACTTTTGTGAGAAAGTGACTTTTTATCTATTTATTTTTAAAAAATGATGAATGTGACAAAGAATGTATCACCTATGTAAAATATTTTTAATTTTGCCTACACAAATGATATTTTGGACTATAAATATTAATTAGAAATATTAAAATATTTCCTACATCATAGTATTTTTTTTATAATTTTTAGACATTAAATAAATTAAATTATTTATGACATCATGATGATGCAGCGATGACCTCATTATTTAACGATTTAAATAAAATGGAAAGATAATGTAAAATCTAAGACCTACACATGTCAAAAACCTATTTGATGGGTTTATTTAGAACCCTTATCACCTTATCCTCGAAACACATCAATTTGGGACCATTAAAATCCGAAACTCTTTTGGAAATAATGTTACATTTTATACCTTTCCAAGAGTGCCCCTCCTCTCCTCTTATAAAAGGCCCCCACCTCTACCTCCATACCCACTCTTCTAAAGCCTTTGGCACGGACAAAACCTGCCAATTTTGTCTCTCCACATCCCTCTATAACTCCTTGAGGCCTCACTTTGGTCAGAATCCTTTCCAAGGAATCCCTTGAGCTCAAATCAATGGAAGTTACCCGATTTTAAGGTAATGTCTTCACTTGAGTCCTTTTGTTTTATTTTACTTCTCCAACCCACTAAACTATTTTTATTCTTTTCTTTTGTAAAAACTACAGTATCTTCAATATACTAGGATTTTTTTATAATAAGTATTCGAGCTACACTTACACACACCTACATCTAATGGTTAAAGAACATACTCTTTCCGTGGATGAAGAATTTCTGCCTCCCGAAATGATGATTGTTCAACATTCTTCTAACACCTTAAAAGGTGTCCATTAAGATGAAAATATATTTATATATGATATCTAATATGTTTATGTTTTACTTAAGCTTCTTTATTTTTCATTTATGGCATACCTTTATGGTTTCCATTATGGATAAACGCGATATCTTCATTTAAGGAAGTGTGGACTACCGCCCCCTCAAAGTGATTTGATTCGTTAATACCATATGTGGTACGTATAAAGGATATCTTTAATGATATTATATATGATACCATACTGGAATTAAAATACTATTATGTATCATTATGTTTTAATTCCATTAAATATGAAATAGAAATGGAAGTAGCCTTCATGCGTACGTACGGCTTACCATCTCCATGTACGGTGCATTTCATTTCTTAACTGTAAATGTTATGTAATATTATAAATTCATGAATATACTATATATATATGATATATATGATATCTACATCATGAATACAATTCGGGATATAATGAACATTTTTCCACACGAACAATATGTAATTGTAAGAAGTCCACTTTCGACTTAAGAACCAAATATCGGCAAAACAAATATTATTAACTTAAATGATTACATAATGTTTATGACATGGTAATAAGTGATATAAAAGGAATAATGAATTTGAAAAAGGTTATTAAGGAAGTATAAATTAACACATGTGTATTATTCAGGAGATTAAAGAACGATCGAGTCAAGTCGGACCCGAGGTAAGCGATCCTACTCCTCTCTTTCTTTTTAAGTACAATCTTTTATGTCATTGCTTTTAAAGATCGTATTTCTTGTTATTGGGATGTTATTTAACATTACTCTTACTGTAATTTTTATGTTCAAATTATTATAGACCCTTTGTCTCTCATCAATCAATTTTGGAAGTTTTGAGTGGCGCCGTTAGGCTGCCGAATTTTCGTAAGAGATATAACCTCTCTCTTTCTTTTTAAGTACTCTCCTTTATGTCACTTCTTTTAATCTCCTATTTATTATGATGGGGGTTTTTATTTTATATTCCTATAGATGTAAATTTTATGTTAATATGATGAGATACCCTATTTCCTCTCATCAATCCATTTTGGATGTTTTAAGTGGCGCCGTTAGGCTGCCGAGTTTTCGTAAGGGATTTTTCAACTCACTTTTATTCCCGTGAGAATTATGCTACATTTGCCACAATTTCCTTTGAGTTGTGTATGTACTTCCCATTATTATACACTTTGTGTAGTATAATTTCATTTATGGGTATTCACATCTTCATTGTATGACCCTTCTTCCATGGGGTGTACGTTTCGAAAGTTACCCAACTCGTCAATGGGACCCTTCACCCTCCTCTTTTTAAAAGACTTGTTTTGTTATGTATTTTAATTCACATAATATTATGTTGGGATATGTTATTTTATATCCTTATTGATGTAAATTTTATGTACAAGTGATGATATACCCTTTTTTATCTCTCATCAACTCATTTTCTGAATTTTGAAGTGATGTCGTTAGGCTGTCGAATTTTACCAAGGGATCTTTTTAACCCAATTTCAATTTCTTTGGGTTCAACATGTAGTTATTGAATATGTCATCTTTTGAATATGTGTGAATGACCTTTTATTGTTTTACACTTAATATCCACTTATATTGGGTGTATTTATATTTGTCACACATAATTTTGAGATTGAATTATCCTTAATTTACGGATACCTTCTTTATAATGGAATTCATCACATTTGACATTTCTACTGAGAATTAATTGTTGTTATGCACCAATTAACTCTTATATAGTGTATATACTATCCTTTGTAATATTATATCATGAATCCATTTATTCTCATGATATTATAAAGTTCTGACTAAATGTTATTCCTCAATTATTGTATTCATGTGTCTCTAATTTTGGTAGAACCCCTTTAACCAAAATATCGCTTTAAATGTTTTAATTATTTGTTCTTATTAATATCCATGTTTTCAAAGTGGTTTTAAGGATTTATTTATATGGGTATTAATGGTTTAAAATTTTAAAATCATCAAGGTGGTATGGGACACTTTGATTCAAAAATCTCTTTATTAAATGTTTTAAATAGTTTTGGAAATGGTTTCTTTTTGAATGGATTCATTATTTAAATATCCTAAAATGTTATATTTTGATTGAAATGTGGAAATGTTATGTTTACTTTATGCATGTTTTATGTGATACGTTTATGTTATGGTTCTTGGGAATTGTTATGAAAACGGGTGGTTATGTGATTAACTAAGGGCGGGTGAGACCGATATAGCACTCCAATGCATTGGGTAACACGAAGGAGTGAAACGTTAAGGTTTCTCTGAAGAGATTTAGGGAATATACTGTGGTGGGTATTCCAAACGTAACCAAGAGGGTTACTCCCTACGTAAGAATGTTATGAATGCCTCAAGACACCTTTTATGTCTTATGATTTCTAAGATTTATTCATGATTTGATATGCCTATGTTTTATGGGTAAAGTATGATTTCATTCTAATGTATATATGAACTCATGTTTCCTTTCCATATTTTTATAACTCTTACTGAGCTTTTTATTCTCATCCCAAGTTTTTGAAATGTTTTTCACAGGTCAAGGGAAAGGTACATGATTTGATGATAGTGTCAAGGATGTGTCAAGAAAGAATCCGTGTTTTATTTTAAATATGTTTCCGTTGATGGGAAGAATGAATACTATCTTTTATGTAACAACTTTGTTTAAATGTGGAATGTAATGCAAGTTTAATGATCTAATTCTCTGAAACTCTAAACCTGAAAATATCCTCAATGTGTAATCTTATAATAACTCAATATTAAGTAAGGTTTAAGGCTGGGGCCTTATAGTTGGTATCAAAGGTCGGTTTAGATAACTTTAGAGGTTAGGGTATTCTCTAATAATAAGTGACTTTACCATAATGGATGGGATTTCAGAAAGGGTCCTAGTTTTAGATAAAGTGAATGAGGAAGTATATCTTGGTGTTTATCTTCCTCATTTGTATATGATGGTTTTTTTGATATACTCACACTGGCCTATTTGGTTTTAGTAAATGGATGGATCTAGCAGGTACCAAAGTGACAATAGGTATGAAGGAAACTGTGGTGGTTCTTTGATTAAGAGACTGGATGAAATGGGGGATTCAATGAGGAAACTCGTGGTTGTTCTAAACCAACTAGGAAGGAGTCATGATCAACCACTTGAACCTTGGTATGATCTGTAATGCACCATGTACGAGATGACCAATCCATGTGGAAGTTCAGGTAATAATTATAAAGGTAACCATTAGAGTTTATATGATCCTTACTTTTGAGGTAATTATTGGTTATTATATGTTATGATGGAAAATGAAAGGCATGAGATAAACATGAGGATAAAATATGTTATGATCATTTTTGAAGATTATATCTCGTTTTGGGGAATGTTTTAAGAATTATATAGTTTTGGAAAAACGACAACACACAGACTGTGTGACAACCCGTTGTGTCAAACAAAGCTATGGGAATCGAACCCACAACCAAAGTGCGACTGGTATTTATCACCTACCACTGGACTACGTGAAGTCCCTGGTTAGTTTGACTGATTCTTTTTAGTTATATGATTTTATTAATTAAGAGTAAGTTGATTTTGGGTTATCTAGGGAAATTTATTAACCTATCATGATTGATATGTGATTAGGTTAATTACTTTTCAATACGAGACATTAAGAGCAACTGATGTTGTTTGGAGATAAATGTTACGATTTAACTTGGAAGTCTATGTGACTAAATACTTAAAATATTTGGGTTTCAATCTTATTTTGGTTTACTTTGAATAATTTTATGGACAAATTGTTTATCGGATGGTCCTCGTTGAACTTTGGGTTTTGTTAGTAAAAATTTTGAAGATTAAGAATAGATTTTCTTTTTGTAAAGGGTTATCCTTTTCTGGATTATCTGATCTTGTAATAAACTTTTTGGTTTTGGTTTTGGTTAGTGTCTAAAGACATGGGAAGTATATAGTTCTCTTTTTGTGGATTAGGTGATTCTCTAGAAGTTGATTATAGTACTCTTAATGTGAAAAAGTATTCCTAAATACTCGTCTTTTGGAGAAAATATGAGTTTGTGTAAGGAATCTAATAATAGTTGAAAGTCACCATGATAAGTGATTATGTTTCCTTATGAATAAATTCCTCAATAAAAAGTAACTTAAAAAATGTATTCTATTAACTTTTCATACCGGGGAATAGAATACCGTTTAACCCATCACAAGTTTGTGATTTTCATGTGGTTAACTTTCTCCTAAACATGTTTTCTATCACCCTCCATCAGAACACGACCCTTTGTTTTTTCCTCCATGTCCATATTTTCATACTTAGAATGCTAGTATTGGTTAACTCGTGTGATCTTTGTACTTATCATTCTTAATTTTAAAGTTATTTTTTTACCGACTCTTGTTCTGATGTGGGACTTTCAAGGATATTTCCAAGCCCAATTTTAAAATTGCGAGGACGCAATTCCCAAAAGGAGGGAAGGATGTAACACCCCAGGTAAATAGAGAATATGACATCTTTATATTTATCCATATTTGTGAATAAAATATTAATATTACTTTAAAGGGGATGCTATGCTCGATGGCGTACCCAACACGCAACACCGAGTTTCTTGGGAATCTTATGTTGCACTCTAATAATAAAATAATATTATTTTAAATGGTAGTTAACGCCTAGCCGTTTTAATGGCGGGAATTAAAAGAAATAGCTAAAAAATAATAATATATGTTTGTCAAATATTTTTACTGTTTACAATAAATTTTAGTGGATTAAAAATGAAAATGAATCCAGTTTTTAAGCGAAAACATTCTAATATTCTTTAAAAGGTCGATTAACCGCCTTTTGATGGAGAACCCCTTTAAAATACAATTTTGGAAAATTTTATAAGCTATATTTTTCAAAATAAACATATTATTTATGATTGGTACATTGAAAGTTACCTTGGGTTAGTGTTTGGTATTTTTCTGACAATGTTCATCTGTCAATGAATAGTGAAAAATACTGCATTTTACATCAAAACTGCTTTTTCATATAATTTAATTATATGGTTATATTATCTTTTTAATTTGTTTTAAAGTGTAATTTGAATATATTTTTACCATGTAATTCAATTATGTTCATTGGGATTAATTTCACTTTGGAATTAGGCATAAACAAGTGCCAAACTTTTCATAAATATTGTTTCTAAAAAACCCGCTATTTGTTTTGACAATGGGATGTTTTTTTAAATTAATTATTGCAATTTATGTGTTTGGAATTTGGTAAAATGAATTACAAATTTGGAATCAGGAGGTCCAAATTATGTAATTAAGACTCTTTTATTTTTGGACATTATGAATAGTAACGACGATAATTATCTTTACTTATTTTGATTAATGAGTAATCGGGTAGTTAAAGATAACAAGATAATATCATAATAATATAAAATAACCACAAAATGTGTCCTAAGGATACTGGTTGTCTCATTGACGACCATGGTATGCCTTGTTCCAATCTTGGGGGCCCCATGGAATCACTTTTGTGAGAAAGTGACTTTTTATCTATTTATTTTTAAAAAATGTTAAATGTGACAATGAATGTATCTCCTATGTAAAATATTTTTAATTTTGTCTACATAAATGATCTTTTGGACTATAAATATTCATTGGAAATCTAAAAATATATCCTACATCATAGTATTTTATTTATAATTTTTAGACATTAAATAAATTAAATTATTTATGACATCATGATGATGCAGCGATGACCTCATTATTTAACGATTTAAAAAAATGGAAAGATAATGTAAAATCTAAAACCTATACAAGTCAAAAACCTATTGGATGGGTGGATTCAGAACCCTTATCACCTTATCCTAGAAACACATCAATGTGGGACCATTAAAATCTGAAACTCATTTGGAAATAATGTTACATTTTATACCTTTCCAAGAGTGCCCCTCCTCTCCTCTTATAAAAGGCCCCCACCTCTACCTCCTTACCCACTCTTCCAAAGCCTTTGGCTCAGCCAAAACCAGCCCATTTTGTCTCTCCACATCCCTCTATAACTCATTGAAGCCTCACTTTGGGCAGAATCCTTTCCAAGGAAGCCTTTGAGCTCAAATCAAAGGAAGTTACCCGATTTTAAGGTAATGTCTTCACTTGAGTCCTTTTGTTTTAATTTACTTCCCCAACCCCCTAAACTCTTTTTATTATTTTCTTTTGTAAAAAATAAAGTATCTTCAATATACTAGGATGTTGTTATAAGAAGTATTCTAGCTACACTTACACACACCTACATCTAATGGTTAAAGAACATACTGTTTCCGTGGATGGCGAATTTCTGCCTCCCGAAACGATGATTGTTCAAAATTATTCTAACACCTTCAAAGGTGGACATTAAGATGACACTATATTTATATATGATATCTAATATGTTTATGTTTTACTTAAGCTTATTTATTTTTCATTTATGGAATAGCTTTATGGTTTCCATTATGGGTAAACGCGATATCTTCATTTAAGGAAGTGCGGACTACCGGCCCCTCAAAGTGATTTGATTCGTTAATACCATATGTGGTACGTATAAAGGATATATTTAATGATATTATATATGATAACATACTGGAATTAAAATACTATTATGTATCATTATGTTTTAATTCCATTAAATATGAAATAGAAATGGAAGTAGCGTTCATGTGTACGTATGACTTACCGTCTCCATGAACGGTGCATTTCATTTCTTAACTCTAAAAGTTATGTAATATTATAAATGCATGAATATACTGGATATATATTATATATATGATATCTAAATCATGAATAAAATTCTGTATATAATGAACATTTGGCTACATGAACAACATGTAATTGTAAGAAGTCCACTTTTGGCTTAAGAACCAAATATCGGCAAAACAAATATTATTAACTTAAATGATTACATAATGTTTATGAGATGGTAATAAGTGATATAAAAGGAATAATGTACTTGAAAAAGGTTCTTAAGGAAGTAGAAATTAACTCATGTTTATTATTCTTGAGATTAAAGAACAATCGAGTCAAGTCGGACCCGAGGTAAGGGATCCTACTCCTCTCTTTCTTTTTAAGTACAATCTTTTATGTCATTCCTATTAAAGCTCATATTTCTTGTTATTGGGATGTTCTTTTATATTAATCATACTGTAATTTTTATGTTCAAATTATGAGAGACCCGATTCACTCTCATCAATCCATTTTGGATGTTTTGAGTGGCGCCGTTAAGCTGCCGAATTTTCGTAAGAGATATAACCTCTCTCTTTCTTTTTAAGTACTCTCCTTTATGTCACTTCTTTTAAGCTCCTCTTTGTTATGATGGGGGATGTTCTTTTATATTCCTCTCACTGTAAATTTTATGGTAATATTATGAGATACCCTATTTCCTCTCATCAATCCATTTTGGAAGTTTTAAGTGGCGCTGTTAGGCTGCCGAGTTTTCGTAAGGGATTTTTCAACTCACTTTTATTCTTGTGAGATTTATGCTACATTTGCCACAATTTCCTTTGAGTGGTGTATTTACTTCCCATTATTATACAATTTGTGTAGTATAATTTCATTTATGGGTATTCACATCTTCATTGTATGACCCTTCTTCCATGGGGTGTATGTTTCGAAAGTTACCCAATTCGGTAAGGGGACCTTTCACCCTCCTCTTTTTAAAAGACTTCTTTTGTTATGTCTTTTAATTCACATAATATTATGTTGGGATATGTTCTTTTATATCCTTATTGATGTAAATTTTATGTACAAGTGATGATATGACCTTTTTTATCTCTCATCAACTCATTTTCTAGATTTTGATGTGATGCCGTTAGGCTGTCGAATTTTACGAAGGGAACCTTTTAACCCAATTTCGATTTCTTTAGATTCAACATGTAGTTATTGAATATGTCATATTTTGAATATGTGTGAATGACCTTTTATTGTTTTACACTTAATATCCACTTATATTGGGTGTATTTATATTTTTCACACATAATTTTGAGATTGAATTATCCTTAATTTATGGATACCTTCTTTATAAGGGAATTCATCACATTTGACATTTATACTGAGACTTCATTGTTGTTATGCACCAATTCACTCTTATATGGTGTATATACTATCCTTTGGAATATTATATCATGAATCCATTTATTCTCATGATATTATAACGTTTTTACTAAATGTTATTCCTCAATTATTGTATTCAAGTGCCTCTAATTTTGGTAGAACCCCTTTAACCAAAATATCGCTTTAAATGTTTTAATTATTTGTTCTTATTAATATCCATGTTTTCAATGTGGTTTTAAGGATTTATTTATATGGATATTAATCGTTTAAAAATTTAAAAGCTTCATGGTGGTATGGGACACTTTTATTCAAAAATCTCTTTATTAAATTTTTTAAATGGTTTTGGAAATGGTTTCTTTTTGAATGCATTCATTATTTCAATATCCTAAAATTTTATGTTGTGATTGAAATGTGGAAATGTTATGTTTACTTTATGCATGTTTTATGTGATACGTTTATGTTATGGTTCTTGGGCATTTTTATGAAAACAGGTGGTTTTGTGATAAACTAAGGGCGGGTGAGCCTGATATAGCTCTCCAATGCATTGGGTAACGTGAAGGAGTGAAACGTTAAGGTTTCTCTGAAGGGATTTTGGGAATATACTGCGGGGGGTATTCCAAACGTAACCAAGAGGGTTACTCCCTACATAAGAATGTTATGAATTCCTCAAGATACCTTTTATGTCTTATGATTTCTATGATTTATTCATGATTTGATATGCCTATGTTTTATGGGTAAAGTATGATTTCATTCTAATG
Organism: Viscum album; assembly: GCA_963277665.1. Taxonomy (NCBI): domain Eukaryota; kingdom Viridiplantae; phylum Streptophyta; class Magnoliopsida; order Santalales; family Viscaceae; genus Viscum; species Viscum album. The sequence continues at coordinate 856,493,406 of OY728160.1, forward strand.
TATATATGAACTCATGTTTCCTTTCCATATTTTTATAACTCTTACTGATCTTTTTATGCTCATCCCAAGATTTTGAAATTTTTTTCACAGGTCAAGGGAAAGGTACATGATGTGACGATAGTGTCAAGGATGTGTCAAGAATGAATCCGTGTTTTATTTTAAATATGTTTCTGTTGATGGGAAGAATGAATACTGTCTTTTATGTAACCAGTTTGTTTAAATGTGGAATGTAATGCAAGTTTCATGATCTAATTTTCTAAAACTCTAAACCTGAAAAGATCCTCAATGTGTAATCTTGTAATAAATCAAGATTAAGTAAAGTTTAAGGCTGGGGCCTTATATTAAGTGTCCAAAAATATACCCTATCATGAAATTATATTATCCATGAATGTTAATTTTACAAAAAAATGATCACGGAATTTTTTACATTTATCTTATCCTTTCTGGAGGTCATCAATACAATTCATAAATGTTTTTCATTCTCTTACTTTCTATTTGAAAATATAAAAATATCATATATAATGAATCTAAAAACTAATCATGTAAATCTATGAAGACTCTATAAATTAAATCCATGATGATAAAAGAAGCACCGATAAGTCTATATGGAATTTTGATAAATTCATAATGACCATACCTCACATGGAAGCCTTCATTGGGAATATCCTCCTTCTTTTAACTTATCAAATTATATACAGTCTAGAGATCAATATCAACAAATATCAAGATCCTCATAATTGATATAATATATCATATTGATATGTACAATATGATTCTTCTTATACAATGTCATCTTGTTAAATTATTAATAATCAAATAAATTATTTTATTGACCCATAATTATTACAAAAATGAATAGATGAACCAATTTGTGAAGAACTAGTCCAAATAAATCCATTTTCTAGATTCTATTAAAGTTACTTATTTAATACGTTCAACTCTATATGGGCCATTCTATATAGATTCTTTCAAATTGGTGTACCATCTTGCATGAGTTTTATTAAATACACAACTTCATGATATTAGAGTATACTGGGAAACACATCTAGAAGGACCTTATAAATCTCATTTAAAATATGGACATCCTTTATATTTATTTTCTCCCTACCCATATGAGTCAAATATGCCTCTCTAATTATAATTAAACCCCATTTTATAGATGTCATTTCTATAAGAATTCTAGTTTCACCCTTTAACTATTATATTATCATTGGTTTATTCAGAATACATAATATAACTTCACATGCCTATAATATATGTGGGATATATACTAATATATCCAATCTATTATAGAAATTTCATTGAATTCAACTATATGAAGAAAGCATGATTAACTTGAAGAACATTTACAAAAACTAATATCATATAGGTTCTTTGTACTTGAGATTTGATCATCTTACCATTAGAAGTTTTTAATTTCAAATAAACATCTAATCATTGATGTGCTTATGTAATAACCTCATAAAAAGTTTTAGCTACAAAATAGTGGGTAGAACCTGAATAAAAAAAATCCCTTTCAGAGTGGATAATAAGTGTACAATTCACCATATAATTTGGAACACCTACTTATGTTGTAGTAATTTCATAATAATTTCATAATAATTTCATTCTCATCTTGAAATATTCTTTGGTATGCTCCCATTCAACTTGGAATATTGATTTGAATAATTACCCATCTCTTTATAGTTGTTGTACTAGATATCAATGGTCTATTTCTTGACCATTCATTCAAGATCCTTATGAACCCTATCTCCTCACTTTAAAAAATATTATCTTCCCATTAACAATGTACCTAAATATCTATTACCATAATTATGACATGTTATCAATCCCATCATAACACTCATCTTCTTCAAAATAATATTTTTTCCCTGGGGCTCATCTTCCATCTATTTTCCTATCATCCATTGAATACATAAGACATAGGAAATTACTTCTCTATCTTGATGGAAATTGAACATATATAATTATATAATGAAAATTTCTAAGAAACATGTTCTATTTGGAAATATAGTTTAATTTTATAATTTTTTTTAAAATATTGAATTCCAAACAATGTATGCAGTTTTCAACATGCCCGAAGAATCTTGTAACGGTAGCCTCATAATATAACACACCTTATTCCTTCAAATTTAAAGTGAGAACCACACTATCCATTTAATATAACCATTATTTTTTTATTTAATTATAAAGTAATATATCATTAAAATTTATTCATTCAATTATTTCTATTATATCATCCTATTTAGTGTCCTGTATTAACGAACACTGTTAATCAACATCTTCTTTCAAACAATACAATTTCAGTATAAACTTTTCACATTCATTACATCCTAGAAATAGAAAAATATTTTCATGGTACATAATTTAGTATTCATTTACCGATTTATTAGTGGATTTATTAAAATAGGGTGACTGTTATTGGTTGATGTGATCAAATATAGGTGAATCACGCATTACAGTAACAAGTTATTCCACAAAAGCATGGTTAATCAATATAAACTGAGTCAATAACCCTTGTATAGCCATAGTATTCTTAATTCCAACACCATATATATCATATTTCTTATTAATACAATCCCTAAATAATTTATAGGTCCCAATTTAATTTTTTTTATTATGCATCATCACTAAAACATTACAAACACTAATTCTGATCGTAATCAACATCAATATAGAGACATAAATTAAAAATACATATAATGATAAAAATTATTAACCATAATAAGAGATTATCTATATTTGCATGTTACAAATGGTCAATTAAGATACAGTTCCCTTAGTTCCTACTAAACAAACTCCATTACAAAATCTCGAAAAAAAACTCCAGTACCCTAGAGTTGAAGATTATTTTATTACATTGGTAAAGGATACATTGAATCTCACCATATAGGATCAGTCAATTTGACATTCTTGTAAAACTAAATAAAATAATTCATCCTACATTAAAATGAAAATATAAAATAAAACTTATCATAGGAATCATTCATCAGCCCCAATATCATTCATAATATCATTCATGAAATTCTAAGGATTGAAAAAATAATAATGGGTGATGTTAGATTCATGTAATGGTTAAGTAAAATTAAAGTTATCATGAGAAAATAAGGCATAATAATAATTGAAGAGTAGATAATCAAAATACATTCTATTCAATAAACATTTTATTTCATTTATTTTCCATGGGTAAAATCAATATATAAAACATATGGATAATTAATATTGAATACTTAATAAAGGTAATTCAAAATTTATGACATTATTTATCAGGGAATATTAACCATGATATCAAAAATATTACCATAGTGACACCACAACCAAGACGTCATTCCTAATAAATTGGTATTTTTTAATCTAAATTCTAATATAATATATAATTCTAGCTATTTTTTCTAATGAGACCTATTGATGCATTTAGAGGTTATCTATAACATGGCCCCACCCATCACCAAAATGCCCTATGAATTCCTTATATTTTTAATGATCAATACAATTCATTTTCAAACTAGCTTAAAATTCAACAATTATAAATATTTTATCATGAATATATAAAACCATATAATCACCATCATAATAGATCTAGGGAAATAATAATGATGGTATCATTGGATCATAACTAGAGTAATTTTTTTTATTTTCATAGTTGTAAATACTTATAATATACAGTGAAAAAACTTATTTAGGAAAAAAACCTTTTCACTTAAGAATGAATTATTTATTTATAAAAGTTTACAAATATTAAAAGAAAACACATTTGTTGAAAATAACATATAAAAATTTCAAATTAATCTTCAAATAATTGAGTGATTATGATGATGGGGAACTCTATTATTTCAATGAATTCTAAAACAATTATTCTTTTTAAAATTTAGGTGAAAACAAAAAGGAGAATTATTTAGATTCAACCAGAAGATTCCTATTTTTCTTTTTAAAAAGTAAATTTTGATGTATCAACCTGGGATACACTTAATGGTTTTTGGATCCGGTGGCTGACATGGACTCTAGAGAACCTCCCCATATGTGAGAGGATGTAGACTATAAGAAAGGGCTTAGAGTGTGTCTGTGCAGAGACAATTTTATCATTTTAGAGTTTAGGACAGCTCTATAATAAAAATGTTAAATTATAGAAGCACAATAGAAATGATTAAATCAATTGAAGAAGAAATAAATAACCAAGAAACTGATAATAATGATCAAAAGATGAAAAATATAGTATAAAAAAGATTATAATGTCATGTCATGTCCCTAAAAAACTGAAAAAAATAGTTATACAAAGAAACACACAATACATAATGAAAAAATGAACCAAAAAAGAATCCAAACACTATAAAATCATCTCGAGTGCGGGCTCAAATGTCTTCTTCTCAGATCTATCCTATAAATGAAAGAAAAACCAGGTTTCCAAATAAAGATTCATTTGCTTATCAACACCAATATAGATGTAATATGCTCGTCTACCATTAGTGGACTAGATTTGGTGTGAGAAAAATATTAGTAGGCCACCATGAATGGTGTAAATAACATATTTTCTATTAATATAATATCCTAGTGTTCATGTATATAATAATTTAATCATTATCAAATAAATAACATATACCTGCTTTAGTATTAGCTGGTAATGTATTTTAACATGATATTGTTTCATTAATTTATTTCAGTTCAGATTATATAGATAAGTTATGTGATATTTAATTAACATTGAAAATATAACATTATAATAATGAAATAGGATCCCTAGTATAACCAAGGAATCATTGATCTTAGGGTTGGATAACTCATAGAAGTATCTCATGTTGTCTGGTAATAAAGGGGTCTGAGTGTAATTCTTGGGGAATCTCCCAAGGAATTCCAAAGTAAATGATTCTAACTGATCCCAGGGATATTTTCCATGGTATAAAATATCTTAGTATTAAAGTCCCCAATGGGATAATCCATGACACCACATCTTTTAATACATCATATTGGATCCAATTATTATAGCTAAGGCATCCAAATATCTGGTTGATAGAAAGGGGGTCCTATGGAATTATTCTTGGAATCTGTTAGTGTACATAGAAATTGTTCTATGGTGGGTATCTCCATTGGTGACATGATCATTTAATTGGAATTTAATCCTATATGTTCTCATAGAATTCCCTTTGGAATACATGCATGGATAATGTTTGACAACTCTAATTAAGATAAAAACGTCTATATTAAAATGGTGCCTTATACATAATTCATTACTAATTTATGTCCATGTAATACTAAATCCATTTAATAATTTAACCATTTAATTCCCTTTCAATTCACACTAGGTTATAAGGATAAATCAAGGGTATGAAACCATATTATACTTTGATTCCATATTTAATTTTTAGGTTCATTACTTTCCCTTGAATAAGAATGAAAATGTGGGATAATTCTATGAAACCATAAATTATTCAATTATAACTTTCCGAAACAAGTGATTTATATAAATTTAAATTCCTTTTAACAATTAAAGAGTTAGTTAATTAATTAGAACACTTTCCATGGAAGGTTAAAGTGATAACTATACATGTTTTGTAATTTAATAATTGAGGATCTATTAATTATAAAAGAACAATTTCCTTTTCAATTTCATGTTTATAATACCTTAACGATGGAGGAAATAGTAATTAAAAGACACTAAAGGCATTATTAAGGATGATCCTTACATGGGGTGATTAACATTGACTCCATAACCCCAAACAAAGTGAAGAAAATATTTGGAATAGGCTCCAAAATATTTGAACGATGATTATAATAATGTTGAATAAATTTAATATGAAATGCGCAGTGAAACCAACATGCGAACAGTGATGAATGATTATAAAATGGTGAGACATAAGGTATGAGTTATATAACACATAAGTTATTATTGTAGCACACTCCTAGTCTAGTATCAACCCTTAGTTTTTCATGGATCAGATGAAAATAGAAGTAAAAAAATGCCATTGAAATAGGATATATGGGCATGCATAAAAATATAATCTTATAACAAAATATGAGCAATGATATGATCCTAAGGAGTGGATAGAATACATAGTGTCATTTAATGAGACCAAAAAAAGTTGAATCAGTCATCAGATAGAGTAGATATCATAATTCCTAGGAATAGGTGTGATGAGACCATGAAGGGATATATCCTATTATTTGGGGGAGATAAAGAAGAAAAAAGGGGAGAGGAAAAAAATATGTCCCCCCATTTATTTTTTTCCATTTTTTATATGTAAAGTAAATTATTTACACTCAATGTAATTCATGGGCCTTCCATTTCAAGGAAAGTTTTGTACTCACATTGAATGGTCCTTCTAATTCCATTTCACATTTAATTTTGTTTAGTCATAGTGAATATAGAATATTCGAAACATAAAAACTCATTCATCCTTCAAACAAAAAACATCCGTGAGGAGTGGTTTATGATTTATGACTTAATTGGACTAAAAAATAGTTTTAATGGAAAAAAATCAGAATCGAGCCCTGATGTAAAAACTAGTTTCTTACCGTCTTACCCCCATAAATTAACTCATCCTCAATTTTCCCTTCCATGGTTTATAAAATTCTATTTGAGAATAACTATATCCAACTTGGATACATGTCGGTCTCCCTCTCATAGGTCTCATTATTTACATGAACATACATCCATATAACCTATACTAAAGGTATTGAATGGCCATATATATCTTTGATGATATTATCAATGATGCGCATGGGATAATCCCAAACTGATGTATCAACATCCAAATCAACATCATCAAGATCAAAAGTGTGAGAAGGGTTGGAAGGATACCCATGGATTTGTGGAATGTATAGGATATAATTCATATAATAGTTACTCTATCGTAGCACATACTGATTATCTACTGGCCAGAATCTATTAGAATCTAAAATGACATGAAATAATAAGGAGACATCTTAAATTTCCCCTATATTCATTTATTCCCATTTTTGGATGATACCTATAGGAGCAAGGTCCATAAACTAGAACTCTATAAGTCTTCGATGAAGAAAGACATGATATATCTATCTAGACTAAGCAGTAGAAGTATTTTTTCTAGTTAGATAAAACTTCTCCAATGTAACCTATAGTAGATAAGGACATAGTAGCACTACCTCCCCGACCCATAACTAGCATAGGGTGAGTGGAACAACCTATCATATAAGGACTCATAATGATCGATTTGAATCATTTCCACATATATATTATTATAGGTGAACTAGATTAGTGGGGTATGATTCTCCCATGACCCTTTGAAATCCATGATTAATTCTTGGATCATGTCCTCTAACATTTGTATCATTTGTTTTAAAAAGACATAGGTTTGAAGGTGAAATGGGGTGATGAGTATCACCTATATACCCATAGTTATTTGTATCCCCATCAATTAACACAATTTAAAATGAGATTCTCTTTTTGAAATGATAGTATGTGGGGCCCCATATAGCCATATGATCTCTTTGAAATACTATCTTCTCAGATCCTAAATTGATAAAGTCTCTCTAAAGGGAAAGATGCAGAATTCATTCATTAAATAATCCATAACTACCCAAAACATGTCACTTTCTTAAAGAGACCCCTGTAAACCAATGAAAAATTCTATTGAAACAAATTCCCATTTTCATTATGGGGCTGGTAATGTATATAAAAATCCATTAGGTCATTGGTGCTCTACCTTCACCTAAAAACATATAGAACACTTAGAGATAAAATCTGATAGTTTAAATTTCATCCTAGGACACCAATATTATTGGAATATTTCATAATACATATTGTAAAATCCTAGATGAACTACCCACTAAGAAGTACGGGAATATCACATGAGTTACAATTTCATATTTGTGGGAACCCATACATTCCCATTGTTACATATTATTTCATCCCCATCATCAAACCAATATGAATGTGGGTCCTCACTTGAAATACTCTCCTGGAGAACAGAACCCTTTGGATCTAAAAACAGCGTACTCTTTAACCTGTCTAAAAGAGAACATGTTACTAATAATGATGAATGATAATACTATCCATGAATCTCATAAAATATAAAATTAATCTTTGAAAATAGGTCACTAACATTCACTCATCACTAGCTTCACATATGATCTATGCCTATGTTTTCTGACTAACAGTATCAGTTAATATATTTCCATTTCTAAGTGTATAATAAAGCTAAAAGTAATAAGACTAAATGTATTTGACCCATATTAAATGTATATGATTCAAGAAAAACTATGGATGAATATATTTGAGTCTCTTTTGAATTATATACTCCAAAGAGTTATCACCCGTTAGATAATATATCGAGAAATTAAAGGCATGGAAAACAACTGTTAGCTCAAGGTAATGTGTCAGGTAATTAAACCTATCCGGTATCTAGGGGAAAGACCCATATGAAACAAATATATCCTCTTGTATCATCACTACACCTAGAATGATTTCTAATGCATCATATAATACTATATACCCTCTTCTAATATTTGTAATAATAATCAGTGTCATAGAAAGCCTTCCTTTTTCTCTCCTGAAAGTATTTTCACATACTTCAGACCAAAGGAACTTCACACCCTTCTTTGTAGACAAGTGATAGGTGAAGAACTGTTTAAAAATTCCTATATGAAATTCTTGTAATATACCACTATTCCAATGAAACAACATATATAAAACATGTTCTTGGGATACTCACAAGAAACCCTGGCACTCACCTTCCCTAGTTCAATATATACTTCTAATTTCAAGATAATATGACACAATAATTATACTTTGCTGATCTAAAAATGGGAGATAGAAATAATTAATAAAATATAAGTATCCCATGATATATTAAAGATGATATCAAGGTGTTCATAATAGTCACTGGGAGTATGAGAAAACACTAAGATGACATCCACAAACACCATGAAAAAGGAATCTAGAGAGGGGTTTATAACCCTTTTTATCAAGGAAATAAAAATAAAATGTTCATCTGTAAGACTGAAAAAATAACAAGATACTTATATAAACTTTATAGAAATTTAAAAGACATAGTTTGTATATCTAATGGCTCAACATTCACTTGATGATTTCCCAATATTCTGTTTATTTTCAAGGATATACTAGCCCCTCAGAGCTGGTTATAGAGATCTTCTATTTGAGGAAATGGATACTTTTTTTAAACTGTATGCAGGATCAACCGTTGTTTTTATAGACATTGACTAATGTTATCATCCATATAATTTTAAAAACAATTATTGGGGCCAAATTATATATACTAGGTATGGTAAATCCATCAAACTCTAGATCCTCCAACTGTCTCTTGAGATATCAGAGCTATATAAGAGTAATACTATATGGAGAATTAGACATTGAAAATGATCCTAGAACAAGATTAATTATGTACTATACCTATCTCTAGGGAGGAAATCATGAAAAAAATCTGTAAATATGTCCTTGAAACGATGTAAAATGAGTTGAATTTTTGACATATATATTCCATTATCCTATTGGCAAAGACTAGATATATGAGTGGTTACTCCACCTAGCCCATGATTATATGGTCCAACTCTACTGGAATGAATAGCCCACTCACCCTTTTTTGAGATAAATTCCATCGTCTCATGATATAATTGACACCCTACGGTGATAATAATAGATGAATTTGTGTTATGTAATCAACTAATACATTCCGAGAGTGACATTGAAGACTATCATATAGAGTATGAAGAGGTCCCATAAGATGAGATAACGTCCTACCTCCAGGGGGTAGTCCCTACATTAGCTTATGATCTATGAACACACTCCCAAGAGTGTGTATCTGTTTATCAAACCCCATAATTACTCTATTTATATCCCAATACATTCCATGGTTGATAAAGTTATAAAGGTGTGAGAAGAACCTGTATCAATTAAAATATACACAGACTAATGGAGGCTACTAGAATAGTACCTCGTATTGTAGATGGTCATTTACTATAACCCTTGAGTATAGACATTATAGCATGAAAGTATCCTAATTCATGGCCAATGGAAAATCTTTAATACCATGATTTGGTCCCCTATACTTTTGGTGAATGTGAAATTCCAGCTACAACAGTCATAATCTCCTCCTCAGCATGTCCTGTGGGTGCTACTCCAAAACCCCACCTGACATGGATTAATATATCCTTATATTAAAGGTGGATTTGTTTGGATCCTCATCCAATGAATTTAGATGGAAATTTAAGATTGAATCTATAAATATTCCCCAAAAACCTGTAATAACGACACTCAAGAGGGTCTCTCTCAAACATAGGATTCATATTCCCTTTTCGTCAACATTGATGGAAAATAATGGAGATTCCTTTGTAAAAACTCTAGCCACCACTAGTCTGATGAGAAATTACATGGCTATGATTCCTATTACTAGAAGAACTACCAACCTACATCATCACTAATCCTTGGTTCCAAAATGTTGACTTCCCTTTGGTTGCGCTCAATGATAATATCCTAATTTAAGATCTCTGAAATGTAGTTTGGTGAAATTCATTCATCTATGAGAAAATGTAATATCTGATCCCATACTTAAAAGGATGTGCTCATGATATTTATCACGAGCAAGAAGTATTCTAATGCATTGAAACTCATTAAACCATGCTAAATATTATAGAATAGTCATAACACCCTACTCTAGGGCCATTGAATCTATGGATTGGATAGCTCTCATATTATAAGTATAAAATTAATCATATAAAACAGTTTTTAAGTTATCAAGGACCATTCCCTGATTATTCCCATCCGGAGTAATCACATCCCACTGACGCTCGAAAGAATAAGAAATAGTGTAGCTAGAAATATTCACCCCCTCTATAGAGACATCTATAAATGATCAAATATAGAAATAGTGGTTTTTATCCAAGACTCAGTAGTCTATGGACCTCCATCCCCCAAAATATGGGAGGATGCTGATGTTGATGCTGAAACATGCGAGTCAGATCAGTCACAGTAGGTGTACGTCATGGACCCCCCTTTAAGGAAAACATCATAGATAGACATTCTTATTAAAACTAATATTGTGTTCCCATTTTGGGTATAATACATATTTCCTCATGTGGCACTTCAAGAGGTACCACGAGTGTCTTAGGGCCCACAATCTTCAAAGAATGGTTTTCACAACATTCATAGAACATGAATCGAGGATTTCATGGTGGAATAGCTCTAAAATAATCCATTAAAAATCTTAGAATAAGATTTTACAAATATATATTCACTAGAAACCATATCTCACAAATAATGGATCACTGCCAAAGGTAATACCCCAACTACACGGTTATATGGTAAGGGTATTGTTATGTTTCTGAATTTAAATTACAAGGGTTACAATAGATTAAGGGTCAATTTCAATATTCCTCTTTATTTACTCAATTAAAATTTAAAAATTCTATCTTTTAATCTTAAATTATCATTTTCTTATATACATATGACATGATTTGATTAAATGGATCGTTATTCCAAACTAGTAAAGGACCATACACATTATAACTCAATGTGAGACACATATAATATTTATTAGTCACTATAAATATTTTTATTAGAATGTAACATATAAAATACTATAGGTTGACATGGTATATTACGACTTCCAGTTCATGATTCCTCATACACGGCATGGATTGAAATAGGTAGTTACTAAATCAAATCCAAAATGATGATCTAGATAACAAATTAGCATAGCTATCATTGACAGAAACTAGGTATCTAAGATTCAACCATAAACTTATATTGGAAAAACCTGTTTAGATTGACTCTTACACATTAAATAATAAATCCTTTTACAGTTTAGAAGATGTAAGGGTCGAAGGAATATATATAACAACAATTTTTCATGAAAAAGGAAGCACAAGAAATTAATGTAGTGAAAATCACTTATATGGCTTACAAATTACATGGCATGTGAATTCTATGTAACAATAATGAGGAATGTAACAATTATTTTTTCTGTAATAGGCTATGGTACAATATCCATAGATAATATCAAATACCATAACTCATGTGAATCACCCAATAGTGAAATCATGTAAACTATAATAAGAAAAAATTGAAAAAAATTACCATTTCTAGGAAACATTGTGTTTACCCCATATGCAAGTTAGATTCTTCAAAATGTTACTTATATCCAACATCCAACTTATTTCTTAATAGTCGGTCTATATTCCAAAAAATATATAAGAAATATAAAGAAACTTCTCTAATACCACTTTTTGATATCAAATCCAAGATTCCACTCAAATTTTCATCTAGTTAGTTGGACATATATCCTCAAGAACCCCTTTTCATATGCCAGAGGCTACTGACTAGAAATGACAGACTAGCATTCCTAGTTGGGGATAATATGCCTTCATGTTAGAGTAGAGAACAATGGTGAAATAAGCCAACAAAATAGAGGAATCACAGTAGTAATGATTAACTCAATTAAATAATACATAAATAACCAATAAGAGGATAAGAATAATCAAAAGATGAAAACAAAAATATAAAAAATATGATAATGTCAGGTCATGTCCCTAGAATACTGGAAAGTAGGTATACATGGTGGTATAAAATAGATACTATACAAATTAATAATGAAATTCAATAACTATTAAAGAATTATGATCACTCGCTCGATCATCTAATACCATTATTTTCTTGTTAATGAATGTAGGATCAACTATCCAATGTGGGATTCATCCCCATACCAAATCCTACATACATAAAATATCCCTGATTACCATCAATGACCCAGATAGGGTGTGAGATAAATCCCAATATTCCACCACCAAAGACTTCTATACTATCCAATATCTAAATATCAGTAGACATTGTGTAGGAATATAATAATGTAAGAAAATGCTAAATAAAAAATACATACATGCTTTATCCTCAACCGATAATGTATCTGACTATGAGAACATTTAATTAATTCATTTTAATTCAGTTTATATAGATAATTCATTTAATATTTAATCAGTAATAAAAATATACCTTGATTATAATGTAAAAGGATCCAATGTATAACCAAGGAATCATTGTCCTTAGGGATCGATCAACTCATATAGGTATATCATGCATCCAAACAATAAAGGGATGTCAATGTAATGCAATGGGAATCACACAATGAATTCCCCTATAAATGGATTCATATGACTACAAGGATATTTTCCAATGTAATAATGGGATAAGCATGACTAGGGCCAATGAGGAGATTCAATGGTGCCACATGCCCAAAGACATTAAGCTGGAACAAAGGTGTGTATATGAGGAATCATATTATCTGGAAGATATTGATTCAATATTTCAGCGTCATACCTGTAGGACCCCGGGACACCTGGAGAGGGGAGGGGTGAATTAGGGTGTCAACTTTTTCTTCTTAAAGTTGTGGATCTTGTTCCCACATTGGTAGGAACTAATTAAACCTTTATGATGGATATGATGAGTAAGGAAACATTCACATGCAATGAGATGACACAACTATTTTTACTTGGTTCACCACAAAGGGCTACGTCCAAGGAGCATACGCCGAAATGTTTTCCTTCATACCAAAATACACTATGCTTCAGTAGCTGTAGATTACAAAGGTTTGGGAACAGTCACTCTGTCCCAGGCTCACTACCTTTACAGAAGTTTAGGGATAGCTCATTGCGTCCCTCGGGTCACTCCCGTTGACTCCCCCTGGCTCACTACCCTTGGTGAAGTCCCACATAGTTTATAGACATGAAGGTCTCTTAAATAGATTTTCATTTAAGTCTTTGTCTCCTTTTCAGCATGAGACAATGGTTGCCTAAGAGTACTGATTTGATGCTCTTTTGTATTCAATATTCTCCTTTAGGGATATAGCTGAATGCACTAAATCTTCTTCTTCTCTTCCTTTGATTCCCAATTCTAACACCTGAGTGTATTGATATGTTCCCCTCTTTCTGTGCAGTTCTGAGTTTAGTTGCATGAATATTTCTTCTTCTCTTCGCAAAGCACAACGAGGGTGTTAAACACCAGTCTTGTGTGTGCGTTACTAATTCTCTTCGTAAAACCAAATGGTTCACTGTTCTTCCGTCTTCGCAAAGCAGATTTGAGAGTGCTAAGAACCTGTCAAAGGCCAGCGGGACCCCCAAATTTTTCACGCACCCTTCCGAGTTTCTTGTGCATAAAATTCAAACCTTGCGCGTAAAAATACCTTTTTGGCGCGTAAAAGGCTTTTTGCGAAAATCTTCTTTTTCGCGCAGAACTTCCCTTTTTCGCGCAACACCTTGTTTTTCGCACAACCCTTCAGCTTTTTCGCAACACTCTATACCTCAATTTTTCCATGCGTCAGAGATCAGGATTTGTCTAAGTGTCTAGCCTCTCCGAATGAGAGGGGTTCACCTCATATTTATAGGCATTTTTATCCTGCGCGTAAAACCCCTTCCTGCGCGTAAAACTGTCCCTCGGTTCGTTGAATTACGCACACCTTCCTTTTATTCTCAAGCACCTCCTTGGTTTTTGGCACATCTCATTACTTCTACATATTTCATCATTCTGAACATGAATCCTCTCTTTCTTGTAAAACTTCAAACCCAAATTTTGCGCACAACCAACTTTACGCGCACCAGTTTGATTTTCCGTGCACATGGCGCGAACATCTCCGATTTTTCACACGCCTCTTTCCTTTTCCGATTTGCTGTATTTCTGATTCAATGCACTGCTTGCATGAAAAATTCACCCAGCTAATCTGCGCACAACATTTTTTGCGCACATTCCCATTTTTCCACGCACAGCTCTGGTTTTTCGCGCAGCCCATGCCTTTACCATTTTTCAACGTTCTGATTCTGAAACTCTATTTGCGTGAAAAACTTCGCTCCACTTGTTTCGTGAACCACGCTATTTTTCGTGCCCAAATCAAGAATTTCGCGCACACCCCTTATTTTCTGCACACCACTTCCTCTTTGTTTGAACCTACTTTTGCAAACAATCCATGTATCTGCTCTTTTTGTACCGCCACCAGATCATTCATTCCTTTGTCGACGTTCTCTGACCAAACATGGATCATTTACCACAGCCCTTGAACTCGAAATTCCACCATGGAATCTCCTTTGTCGAAAAATTTTTATGTCATTTTTTTGCTTATTCAATAAGCACAATCACCTCAAAAACACTTCTTCTCAGTGATCTGTATGCTTTAGCAACTCTTCTTCTTTCATCACAAACTCCACCATCGTGATATGTATTCCTTGAAGGAACAACTTTAGCATCATTATCTTCTATTACAATGTGATTTGCATGGCCATCTCGGAATTCCAATCCCTGCATGGCCATCTCATAATTCCAATCATTCCGTGACAATGTGATGTGCATGGCCAACTTAGAATTCGAATCCCTTGCACATTATCTTCTTCTTAAACCATCATTATCTAATTCGAATTGCAAGGACTTCATCAAAACCCCATTCTTCTTTAATCATCCTCAGATGGATTATACCTCACTTCTTCATTGTTGTAAACAAATATGTAACCTTTGACACATGTTCATTGAACTTATGATCAGTACAACAATCATCTGAATTTCAACTCCTCCATTTCATTGGAGTACTTCTTGATCTCCTTCATTTTGATCTTCATTTACAACTATTGACACCAAATACAACCTTATACACAAAGTGGTTCCAACAATACCTAGAATCTACTAGTAGACAAATACCATGTAACAAGGTGGGAATATCCCTTTTAAATTAGATCCTTGCATTAGAATGGAATCCTCTGAGTCCTCAAGGAATTCCCTCATTAATCTTTGGTGGGATTAAATAAGACAAATCCTATAATGATAAAAAGTTATAAATTCAATTAGAACAATATAAATAAGTCACTATTCATATATGGCCATGAAATAATCATTCCATTTGATAATTAATCTATTCATTACCATTCATTTGTACTAGGTGAAATGTTTAAATCAAGAAAAAAAATTTGTTTTCTACTTTGATTCGTTATTCAATTATCAGGTTCATTCCTTTACCTTTAATAAGCATGGTAAGGCATGATAATGACATGAAAAAATATGT
The DNA here is from genome assembly GCA_963277665.1 of Viscum album. Taxonomy (NCBI): domain Eukaryota; kingdom Viridiplantae; phylum Streptophyta; class Magnoliopsida; order Santalales; family Viscaceae; genus Viscum; species Viscum album. The sequence goes on from OY728160.1 coordinate 856,509,428, forward strand.
AATTAATTTTAACAATTAACTTAGATAGGTAAAGGTATTTCTATACATGTTCTAGCCATTTAACAATTTATGATCCATTAATTATATAATAAAACATACCGTATAATGGTCATGTAAAGAACACCCAAACTATGGTTAAAATAGACATAAAAATCCAATAAAGGAATAATTATGTAATAAACCTACTTAGAGTGGATTTAATTGAGGTAATAACCTCTAATTATTTAATGATGATATATGGAAATGGATATAGAATATGATTACATTGATTATAGGCATGGTATAAGAATTTAAAAAGCAACACCAAATGAAATGGGTGTGAATATAATGAAATATTTTATAAAATAAAAATACTTTGGGGATGAGTCATAGACCCCCCACATATCGCCTACAGTACAATCCTTATCCAATATCAGGCTTATATTGGCCTAGATCAGAAGAAAATGTAATAATCGATCGAAAACCTGAATATTGGTCATATGAGAATGAATAAAAATAGTGTCATCAAGGGAAGGAAAATGGTTGAGCTATACCAATGAGTAATGATCTTAACTGGAGGAATCCAATGAGACAAAAAAATCTAAATTCTACATTTGATGGAAGAGATATCAAGACAATTAGGATTAGGTGTGAGGAGTTCTTGAAAAGAAATATTATTCTGAGTGTGGGACATAAATAAATAAAAGAATCGATGAGAAAAATAATAGAGGTCATCCCCTACAAGATTTTCCAACCATTTACACAACATGTAAAGTATTTACACATCGTGTATTGCATGGGATTTCACTTATGGGGAAAGTTCACTACACAATGTGAATTGGCCTTCCCAGGCCTTTACAAGTCATGTATTTAATACATTCTACGTATTTTAATTAGATTCCATGTATTTTTCTTGAAGAAAACTTACAACCCCTTATACATTCGTCCTAGAAAAAATACCTGCCATAATGAATTATTTTAAATTTCATCCCTAAATGGACTACATTAAACGGTTTAACAAAAATTTAAAAAGGAATCCATATCTGAAAGAAAAAATTCATGTTCTAACATAAATGACAAGTAAAAATTAAGATAAAAAACCTAAGGTAATATTAAAATCATTATTAAAATTTTTAAAACAAACTTTGACATGGATGAAAATTATTTCTTACTAAATAGAAAATAAATTATATTTTTCATTGAAACATTTTTTTGAGATTATTAAGAACCCAATTGAGGAAAATAGTACCATTAGATGAGAATTCTATGATTAAATATATGCAAATAAAATTAAAAGGTTTTATTAGATATTTTTCATATAATTTCTCTCAATGGAATTTCAACAATAAATAATTTTAAAATAAAATAAGATTGTAAAAAAATCATGTTCCAAATGATTAACTTTCCTGATATGTCCTTTTAACCTTCCGTATAGTAAATTTAGATGTAAAAAAACTAGGTAATGATATAATAAATTATTATAATATTATTATTCTTAAATTGGATTTTTATATTCATTTCAAATATGGTCAACAATTTTTATAATGTAAAAAATTATTTTTCTTAATCCCGTTTCATATAAGGATTTATTTAAAATTATAATGTTAAATTATAGAGTTTAAACATGAAAAAATTTAACTTTCGATTCATCATGTCAAAATTATCTTAGGATTAATTTTTCGTAATTCTATGAAAATATTTATTTTGAAATGAATACTAAAAAATATGGTTTTTATATTGATAACCTTATTTTATTTTTATGTATTTAAAAAGAAAATTCTTTATGCTTGATTAGTTAGAAAATTTCATTAGTTCCTTGTGATATAAATTAATTCAATTTTAGAATTTTAAAAGAAATTTAATATTTAATATAGAATAAATAAATTTTATATTTTAAGAAATAATTTCTATGAAACATATTTTTCATCACATTTTTCATATTTTATTTTATATTAAATTCGAACACTTAATAGTAAAAATAATTTAAAAAAAGATTCCGTATTTTAAATATATGGTTTCAAATTTATTAAAGTGGTTTTTTATGTTTGGTCAATATGAATAGTAACCTTAGTAATTTTTGATTCCACTGAAAATGGTAAATTAGGAAATTAAGGGTTAAAATTAAAATGATATGTACTATAAAATGAGCATAATACTTTAAAATTATTATTATACGATTAAATATAATCCATAATCATCCAATGGCCAATGATATATCCTTTTTCCATTTGGATGAGATTATCCCCTTTATAATATTTTATTTCATGAAAAATAAAAATTTTTACTCTTGTTTTTAGTAACAATAATATTTTTATCACAATGTAAAACATATGATTTTTTTAGTTAAAAATATTCATTCTTAATTCAAAATATTTATATTCATCATGCTAACTTTTTTAACTTCTAATTAGGAGATAATTACCTTATTTATTTATAAGAATATGACATAGTAATTATTCAAATAACTATAAAATCAAATAAATGATAATAAAAATATAAAAATTAATATAATTTGGCATAAATAATGCGATAAAATAATTTTAAATATCACCACGACATTTTGGGGATATTATAAATTTTTTTTTGGAATTTTACTTGTTTTCCAAATTTTATGAGTGTCTATGTAATGAATAGTTCTTAAAAATGACATTAATAATATTTTATGATAAATGATAATTGTTTAAAATTATATAAAATGCATAAGAATATTATATTCATATAGTTGGTTATTATATAGTTTATAAAATCAACTATGGTCTATTTATGTGATGTTTTTCCATTTATAGTAACATCAAGACTCCAAAAGAGTAAAATGTTTTTTTATTGTATGTTTAAAAATGGGTAACGAGAGGTAAAAATAAAAATAAAAGAAGAAATCATATTATGAACTTATATAAATTTTAGTTGATGTGATTATATCAAACCATAATCATACTATATTTAAAATTAATTAGTTTTTATCTATTAGTAAATTAAATTTAATTTATTTTAAATAAATATTTTGAGAATTTCCAAGAGTGCTCCTCCCATCTCGTATTAGAGGGAACTACTTCAACTCAATAATTCTTACATAAAAACCCATTTCTATTAGACAATATCTATAAAAATTTCTTCCTAAAATTATTACACACAATTTAAAGGCCTTATTTAGGGATTAACATCAGCCGTAGTAATATTAAGGATTTATGCAAAGGAGGTAGTCTGAAGTAGAGGTATCATTCTTAAACAAACATTTTTGTTTTATTTCCACAAACACTTTTAAAAATATTTTTTATCAATGATAAAATTACACCAAAAGTATACTAAATATACATATATATTATTTTGGTTAATATCATAACCTATGTTCATCTCCAACCTCTATAAAATGGTAGATGAATTCATCATTTGTGTATACAAAGGAGTATCAATTCATGAATTGATCGAATTCAGTTTCCATCACCATCTCAGAATTGGGTTATAATGATGGAATTATGCTTTGTATATGATATTAACTACATAATTATCATACTAAAAATATGATATACCATTTACCTTCTTACTTTACCATGCACAAGAAAAAATGATACATCCTCTATGCGTACATGTGAACTACCACCTCCATGAAGCGAAGTGATTTCTTTCATCACAACATCACATGGATGATATATATAATTATATATAACGAAATAATATAATAAATAAGAAATTATTATCATTATATAAAAATAATATAATATTTACATTCATTCCATAATGATCACTCAGAAGTGGAAATGTTACTTATGAATATGTATGACCTATCGTCTCCCGGATTGTGACGTAGTTAATTTTTCATAAAAAAATTATGGATTGGTTTTAGAAGTGTAATTTATATTTAAAAAATAAAAATATTCCTTTATTATAATTCTCCACATGGAATAATTCTTAAAACTTTTACCATAGTAATTTTATTGATGTCATTTTAGACTGATGAACCAAATATCAACAAATCTTGCTTGGTGAGCTTAAATAATTATGTAAATACATATAATGATATTAAATGGAATTAATAAAAGTATAAATACAAATAATTATTAATAAATTATATATTAAAATAGTTTTTTAATTTAGGATGAAAATGAACATACATGATGAGTAAGACTCAATGTAAGGGAATTTATTTAATAAAATATTATTTTAATGTTTCTCTAAAATATCACTTTTACTAATATGTGATTATATTATAAAAATTATTAAATATTGATTTTAATTTATTTTAATTAATTTTTAAATATATTTTTAACCAATTATGACATTTTACAGAATAGTTTGAATGGAATCATTTTTTTTTCTTGACAATGTTCTTTGTGACCATTCCATCACGTGTTTGTAAGAATGGTTTTTATAGGATATGGCATCTGATTATTTTACTACCTTCAAGACTAATATTTTATCTGAAGTCTCATTCACAATTTTACAAGGTTATTTTTAATAAAAAATCACACTTTGTATTTTTAATATTTATAAAAAACATGATATTTTAAAATTAAAATAATAATTTCCACAAGAAATGTTCCATGTGATATTTCAAAATCATTTTCCAACTAACATGACATCCTTGGATGTTATTTGATGTTTTATTCATATAAATTCTCTAATATTTTAATCAAATAAAAACCCTATTTCTCTTTTTCTGGGTATTTAGTTGTCGAAAATTGGTTTGTTAATGGAATGTGATATTTTAATATATGGAACTGTTTCCCTATGCAAGTAAAGAATATTTTAACCTATAAACTACAATATTTTATGTGTTCATGACTATGTTGTGTTTCTTGGGAATTAATTTTGATGATAAATGGATTTATTATAAACTATTTGTGGGTGTTTTACTATAAACCAGGTATGGTTGGTCATGTTATTTACTAAATATGGGTGGATAAGTTATTTACCAAGTATTTGTGGGTCTGTGATAGCCCTCCAATGCATTTGGTACTCCGAAGATGGATGATGACTATATTGGTTGTTCCAATTAGATAATTGATTTGGAGAATGGTGTCTAAAGTTACCTAAATAACTTTTATATGTCTGATAATGAGTTTTCGGGTAAATTATTTTAATTTCAAAAGGAAAAAATAATGTTATTTTTGAAAAAGGTCATTTATTTTTTTGGGTAAAAATGTATTCTTTTAAGAAAATGTTTTTCAGTGGTTTTTATATATTTAACTTCAGTAACACATTTATTCTTATTATGTATAGTACTTATCATTTTTTTATCATCCCAAATTTTGAAAAAAAATCATTGTATATAAGAATGGGTACAGGAAAAGAAGAAGTCGTGTTGAAATTGGTGATGATTTTTTAAGAAAAGAAAACATCATTTGTTTTTAAAAGTATTATATTTGTAAAAATAGATACTCAATAGAAGTTTCCACTCTATAAAATATGAGTCTTGTATGTTAAAATTATAACCTAATTATCTAATATATCAAACCTAAAAGATCATTGGAAAAGAATGTGATTGGTAGTTTAAAATCCTCAAAATAAGAAATGTTTAAGGACATGTTCGTACTATTGGTATCGTAGGGATGTTTAGATAATTTCTTAGGATCATATAATGTTTGTAAATGAACTTATGGAATTTTAATCTATGGTTATAATGTTATATATATATAGATTCATGACCACGGAGACACTAAATGGTTCCCTGAACTGGTGCACTACATGGACTCAAGAGAACCTCCCCATATACGAGAATCTTCTGGAATGTAGTGATTTTATACGTTGGTATAGTGGGGGGAATATACCCTCATAACTAGAGGCATGATGTGGTGTAATAAAGAGATAAAAATAAAAAAGAAGAATGTAGTAACTAAATGATTGAATAACATAATTAAACATCAATAATATAATAAAAACTAGATATCAAATGAAATATACAATACCATACACAAAATGATGTAATGTCCTGAATCTAAACCAAAAGTATATGAATCAAGGAAGAAGGAATCCAATACAATAAACTAATATCAAATTATCCAAAAAGGCCAAAAAGAATTCATCCAGGTAGCATTATGAGTCATAGGTTGGTCTTGTGATCCCCACTGCAATGATAAAGAATCAAACATTGGAAATTTGTTGTTTTCACTCATCCCTACCAACATAAATAAATTTTATCTGGGTACAAATTGGAAGCCCGGATAGGGTCTGGGATAAAAATATTATGTCACCACCAATACTTTCTATAACAAATCCAAAATGTGTAATTAAATGATAAATACATGTAGGTATAATAGGTAATTATTATTCATGACAAGTATAACAATTCCATAGCACAATTTTTAAGATAATAATGCTAGAAAAGATGATTATAAATATATATATATATATATATAATGTATCATCATCCAGTAGTAACCTTCTCAGAAAAAGCCAGACTTGGAAAGAGTAACATACCCACATGGGTCCGGTCCTAGATCATATCACTTGGGAAACTGATATCTGGATATGTGAATGTGTATGGGTGTAACATATACCATACCTGTATCATCTATACCTGATCCTGTGTGGGTCAGCGCTCAGCGGTTCTGTGTGAGCCAGCGCCTACAGGTCCTGTGTGGGCCCGATCCTGGGTGGGTCATTGCGGGGGTTAGTTACCTATCGATCCTTCGTGGGTCCGACGACATAGATTGATCAGTGATCATCTTTATTGTCATCCGAAGAAGTATACCTGTTTGAGCTGAATCTTCTGTTACTCTCCTTTGTGGATTGTGTTGAGCTATCCTGTGTGGATTTACTGTTTACTCTCCTTTGTGGATTGTGTTGAGCTATCCTGTGTGGATTTACTATTTACTCTCCTTTGTTGATTGTGTTGTGCTATCCTGTGTGGGTATACGTTTTTCTTTCCTGTGTGGACTGGGTTGTGCTTGGGCTCGAATGTTGGAGCCGAACGGGAATTGATGACTTAGGTATATGTATGGGCATATACCTAAGCCGTGTCAGATGTTACTTCGTGATTGTATCTTTCCTTTGTGGATTATCCTTTGTGGATTTCGGGAGACCTTCGGGGGTCTTGGGGTCCCTACTGAGTAGCTTATACTCACCCCTGCACGGGCTATGCCTGCACTTCATTGTGTTGGTTGCAGACGACGGGCAGTACTGATCAAGGTGGAGGCGTACGGAGCAGGAAGGTACCTGGAGATGGACCACTGGGCGGGACATACTCGGAGCGGACGGCTGGACAGAGGAGCTGTGGAGGCTATCTTTACCCACCCTTTAGGTGGGACTTCCAGAGGATGACTCGACGCTACAGTTTTTCCTTTCAGTTGCTGTTTTTCCTTTCAGTTGTACTTTACAGTTGGGCTTGTATTTCCGTCCCCTTTTTAGCACAGCTTGTACCATTTTTACTTAGTGTTTACTTTTCCTCTTGCATACTCTGTGGTGCTTGTTTACTTTTCAAAGGCAATTCCTTCCCTTTTTGTTGGGATTTACGCCTTAGTGCTAGTTGCCAGCCCCTGGCCTATGGAAGGCGGGCTTGGGGTAGTCACGGCACGGGCCCCGAGGACGGGTCGTGACAAATTGGTATCAAAGGTGGTCGGTTCTACCACAGACTCTGATCTTTCTTCTATGTGAAGCAATAGTGTTTAGCAAATTGAGTGTGGTTATCAGTCCAGGGAGTCCAGTGTTGGTGCGGTGGCCGACGTATCCTTACACCAGGACCCTGACGTCTGATTTCCGACTTAATGCACGAAAACATTGATTGCGTGTGTGTTCCAAGTTTTCTTTGTGATTACTTGTGTCAGCTCACCAGGTATACTATTCTGACCGTGGTGCACTTGTTTCCTTTTCAGGATGGCCCGACGACAGCAGCCAGCTAGGGTTCCGAGAGTAGAGCTCGGCGATAGCCCGCCGAGTGACGAGGCCTCAGTACAGGGCCCGTTGACAGCAGAGGCACCGGTGGTACCTTTACCCGCCGAGCCCCCGATGCTTCCAGCACTGGCAGATGACGATGCACGACGCCTCGGAGCTCTTCACGAGTTCCAGCGCCAGCGACCACCCAGGTTACGTGGGGAGACGGACCCCCAGGTAGTCGAGGACTGGTTGGAGGCGGTCGTCCGAGTTTTCAGGCTAGTGAGGACACCAGCAGACCTCATGGTGATCCTCGCGGAGAGCCTACTGCACGCAGCAACAGGACGATGGTGGATCCTGATGCTCCAGGTACACAATGAGGCCTCCCTCATCTGGACGGACTTCGAGAGCCTCTATTGCTCAGAGTTCATCCTGGACACCCTCCGTGCAGTGCGCATTCAGGAGCTTCTTCAGCTGCGGCAGGGCAGCTTGACGGTCGCTCAGTACGCGGCGAGGTTCACTGATCTTTCTTGCTACTCGACCGACATGGTACGGGACCCCTTCTTCCAGGCCCGGACCTTCGAGCAGGGATTGAGACACGAGATCAGGGCATCGCTAATCTCCCTCAGCATCCCAACCCAGGCAGGGGTGCTGGAGCGAGCCCTTCTGATCGAGAGATTTCTGGCTGAGTCTACAGCGAGAACTACCGTAGGGCGGCAGGTGGCGGAGTCTTCGGCAGCGGGTAGCCGACGGATGACTCAGGGTTCCGGGCAGACCAGGCCTTCCGGCAGACGACCTCGGGACACTGGCTTAGCAGTGTGGGGCACACAGTGCGGAGCCATCCTTACGAGAGGCAGGTAGTGCTACTCGTGCGGCGGGCATGGCCACATGGCTCGTGACTTCCCGACCCGCCGTACGGTGGAGCATCAGATGGTGGAGGGGCCACCCAGGCAGAGGCAGAGGGTCGACCGTGGCGGTCCGTAGGGAGGAGGCGGATGAGCCAGAAGAGCTGGCCGAGCAGCAGGTGGTGGGCGACGCTTTGAGGCTCTGCCACCACCACCACCAGGAGACCCGCCCCGACCACAGGGAGCTGGCGGGCAGAGACAGACACAGTTCCAGGCAGCGGAGGCCTACAACCACGGTGTGCCAGAGATGATTAGAGGTACGATCTATGTCTATTCCACCCTTGCTGTAGTTCTTATAGACACAGGAGCGAGTCACTCTTTCATATCCACTTCCCTTGTTCGGAGCTCGGAGATTCCGACAGAGCCCTTGGCTCGATCCTTACGGCTAGAGACTCCTACGGGAGCAGACTCGACGATTACGCACTGGTGCCAACAGTGTGAACTTACTCTAGGAGGCGAGAGCTTCGGCTGGGATCTTCTTGTAGCAGCGTTGAGGCCTTATGACGTCACCTTGGGCATTGATTGGTTATCTACGGTCCATGCACAGATTGACTGCATTAGGCACAAGGTGCGATGTGTGCACATCGACGGGAGAAGGTTCACCTTAACCGGAGAGAAGGGATCCTTAGCAGTACATGATGGACTCCCGCAGGGGAGAGGACAACCCATCACTCATCAGTTGGCTAGCCTCATCCTGGGATCATTTGACGTGCGAAGTCCCAGTTTTCCTGCAGTGGTGGATCAGTATGCGAACGTCTTCCCCGACGACATTCCAGGGCTACCTCTTCACAGAGAGGTAGACTTTTACATTGATATGTACCCCGGAACAACCCTGATATCCACTCTAGCGTATCGGATGGCCCCCGCCGAGCTTCGAGATCTATGGGTACAGTTGGAGGACTTGCAGGGAAACTGGTTCATCTGACCCAGTGTTTCACCCTGGGCTTCCCCGATATTGTTCGCCAAGAAGGCGGACGGGAGCTTGAGACTGTGTGTCGATTATCGTCACCTGAACCAGGTGACAGTGAAGAACAAGTATCCGCTACTCAGGAATGATGATCTCTTCGACCAGCTCAAGGGAGCACGGTGGTTCTCAAAGATAGACCTCAGGTCAGGCTATCATCAGCTCAGAGTTCGAGACGAGGATGTGCAGAAGACGGCCTTCGGGTGTCGGTATTGCCACTATGAGTTCTTGGTTATGCCTTTCGGCATAACCAATGCTCCAGTAGTGTTCATGAGCCTCATGAACAGGATCTTCCAGCCATACCTCGATCGATTTGTCATGGTCTTCATCGATGACATTTTGTTGTACTCGACCACGGAGGAGGAGCACGCCTACCACTTGCAGGTTGTACTAGACACACTCCGAGAGCACCAGCTTTATGGAAATCTCTCGAAGTGCCAGTTCTGGTTACGTGAGGTCCACTTCTTGGGGCATGTCATTTCTGAGGCGGGAGTTGCAGTGGATCCCGCGAAGATCGAGGAAGTGCTAGCTTGAGAGCCACCCAAGAGCGTGACAGAGGTGCATAGTTTTTTGGGCCTAGCCGGATACTATCGGAGATTTGTGCCAGACTTCTCCAGAGTTGCGGCCCCACTATCAGCAGTGACGAAGAAGGGGAAACCCTTCGTATGGTCAGACAGATGTTAGTAGAGCTTTCAGGAGCTGAGGCAGAGATTGACCAGCGCACCTATCTTGAGGTTTCCTGAGGAGGGAGTTGGATAAGTAGTCTACTGTGTTGCATTAGGGACTGGACTTGGGTATGTCCTGATGCAGGAGAGGGCCGTGATTGCCTACGGATCACGTTAGTTGAGTCCGCATGAGCAGAACTACGCCACCCATGACCTAGAGTTGGCAGCAATGGTCTTCGCTCTGAATACATGGCGGCACTACCTAATGGGCGAGCGCTTTACAGTCTTTTCTGACCATCAGAGTCTCAGGTACATCTTCTCTCAGAAGGACCTGAACCTCAGACAGAGGCGATGGCTTGAGTTCCTCCAGGACTATGACTTTGAGATAGTCTATACTCCTGGGAAGGGGAACGTGGTAGCTGATGCCCTCAGCAGGAGGACGGGCATCCAGCTACTTGAGGAGGAGACAGAGCAGCTAGCCGCCTTGCAGATATCCTTCATGGATAGAGACGGAGCAGCCTTCCTTCAAACTCTCACAGTCTCTCCTCCACTTCTACAGCAGGTCAGAGAGGCTTAGCGTGGGGACGCTGACTGTGAGACACGGTGTGCACAGATATCCTCAGGACAGGAACCTGAAGGTTTCTCCCTTAGAGCAGAGCACGACGTCCTTTCCAGAGGACGTACCTTGGTACCAGTCACTTTACGAGAGGAGGTGCTGAGAGAGTTTCACACTTCTCCTTTGGCGGTACATCATGGAGTGGCGAAGATGTACCAGGATCTCAGACCAACGCACTGGTGGCCGGGTATGAAGAAGGCTGTGGCAGAGTTTGTTTCACGGTGCCTCACCTGCCAGCAGGTGAAGGCAGAGAGTCAGGTACCAGCAGGCTTGGTACAGCCCTTGGAGGTCCCGAAGTGGAAGTGGGATGGGATATCTATGGACTTCATGACTGGACTTCCACGCACTTCCAGAGGTCACGACTCCATTTGGGTGATTGTTGACCGACTCACCAAGTCGGCACACTTCTTACCCATCCGAGAGCAGGGCTCAGTGGAGAGCATGGGGCGTCTCTACGTTCAAGAGATTGTATGGCTTCACAGTGTGCCATCGACTATCGTCTCCGATCGGGACGCTCGCTTTACTTCCCGGCTTTGGAAGGGGTTGTAGGAGGTGTTTGGGACGCGGCTACGTCTGAGCACCGCCTTTCACCCTCAAAAGGATGGTTAGAAGGAGAGGACCATTCAGACTCTCAAGGACATGATCCGTGCATGTGTCCTCGACTTTGGTCGCAGTTGGGAGGACCACTTACCCTTGGTGGAGTTCGCGTACAACAACAGCTACCACTCCACCATCGGGATGGCACCATACGAGGTGTTGTACGGCAGGCCTTGCAGATCTCTTTTGTTCTGGACAGACCCTGGGGAGTCAGCACTCGTGGGACCAGAGATGGTCCAGGCCACGACAGAGAAGGTCCAGGTCATCCAGGATCGGATGAGGATAGCACAGAGCCGGTAGAATTCATATGCTGACAGGAGGCGGAGGCCACTAGAGTTCGAGGATGGTGACCACGTCTTCTTGCAGGTCTCACCTCGACGTGGTTTGCGGAGATTTGGTCGAGGCGGCAAGTTGTCTCCACGCTTAATCAGGCCTTTCCAGGTCCTCAGCAGGATTGGCGCGGTGGCTTATCGCTTGGCTCTGCCAACTCAGTTTCACCGGGTGCACGATGTCTTCCACGTATCTCAGCTGAGGAGATACTTGCACGACCCGACGCACATCATTGACTATGGGGAGATAGACGTGGATGATGGGGCAACTTTTGCGGAGGTCCTGGTGGAGATAGAGGATTGACAGGAGCAGTTCCTATGTGGGCGATCGATTCCTCTTCTGCGCATCAGATGGCAGCACGGGAACCTCCAGGAGAGAACATGGGAGCAGGAGGCTCAAATGCATGCTCAGTGCCCACATTTGTTTCCCTAGTTTATGATGTATCTTTACGGGGACGTAAATCCCTGAAGTGGGAGTAATGTAAAGACCCGTAAATTTCAAGGAAATTTTTTTTCTTAATTTTCTTTGGAATTTTACAAGAGCGTAGTTTCTGACGGAACCTGATTCCGAGGCCCGGTGTGCCTGGAATCATTTTCCGAAGTTTGGCTCGGGTACGTTCAGTGAACGGACGAGCGGGTTTTTCTAACTTTTGAACCGGTGCCCGGAATCGAATTCTGAGGGCACCGATGAAATCGCAGTGCCGGTATTCGCTTAGAAACGCCTCTTCTGGAGTTGCGTTTGCTCGGGTGTGGTTTTTAATTTTCAGGCTTAAACTTAAGAAATAAAATAATTTTGCGACAACTTTATTTTATTTCACTTAAGCCACTTGGAAGCCACTTAAAGCCACTTAAAGGCGGCTTGAACTGAGTTGAACCAGATAGGATACTATCCAGAAATGTCCTACCCTCTTGGTAGGATATTTATGAGGTGGGGCCCGCACGAGCCTCGCCGTTTCTTTCCGCTAAGTAACGCACCCGCGAAAACCCGTCATTATGAAAGTCAACTGACACGTTTTCTTAATTTCTTAACAGAACATTTAATTGGGAGGTTTATTTCGTAAATTAAATTAGTTGTTTCTTTTGTTGAATTAATTCAACGAATTGATGGGTCGTTACTTAGCCTTTTTTCGTGTGTTGGCATAATAATAAAATAAGACCAACCTATCTTTTTAGAGGATTACTCGTTGAGAGAGGATCCTTGAACCTTCATCCTCCTTCGCGAAGAATGCCGAACCCGGAAATCGACGACGCGACGCCGTGATCCGCGACACCGACGCTCCCTTCCTGCAACGTTCTTCTGCGATGTCTCTTCCTCCGCGAAGGATCTTCGATCGGCTGCTTGAAGTAAGAGCCTCAGTTTTTCTTTTAATCTCCTCTGTGGTTCTTTACCAAAACACGGATTTAATTAATTAAATTAAATCTGCTGTTTCAGGGTCCGTTGAGTTCGCCGACTCAACGTCGTGTTTCGCGACGACGCGACGCCCTTCCGCGATGACGCGACGATCTCCACCTTCCGCGATGAGCAATTCCGCGAAGAACGCTCACACGCGACGACTACAAGGTTGGGTTTTATTTCTTGGAAATTCCTCTTTTTCCCATGTCGTTTCCGTTCAATTTGAGGATCCCGTTTTATAAAACAATTTTTAATTCATTAAAAATTGTTTTCGGATATGCGTTCATTTTTTGAACTTTATTCCTCCCGTCGATTATCTCTAACGCGGAGGGTGTGGGCCAGACGAACACGGCCCGATGACCCTCCGCCATTCTTCGTTCTTGTTCAGATTTGATAGGTGACGAAGGAACGTGCCGCAATGGATGTTTGACGATCCCGCAGTGAAGAATGGAACTCGGGAGGAGCAACGGCGCAGACGGGAAGAAAATCGGGCCACCAGAGCGACTCCGGCGGCCCGCGGAAGCCGGCGGCGCCCGGCGCGCAGCCGGACGAGACCGCCGCGACACCGGCCGTGGTGGAGGCCCTCGCGGGACGCGGCTGAAGCCGCGTCCGGCGCCAGGGAGATGCCCCGCGGGTGTCCCGATGGTGTCAAGCGGGGGCGGCGGCTCCCCCTCGCGTCACTCGGGACGCGGATTCAGCCGCGTCCGGCTGTCTGGCCGACACCCCGCGTGTGCCGCGGGGGTGTCACGCGGGGCGGCGGCTCCCCCCGCGTTGGCCTCTCGGCCGAGCCGAGCCAGACCGGTCTGACCAGGTCGGACAGGGTCGGACCGGGTCCGGCCGACCTAGGGGGGGTCGGCCCGGGTCGGCCCGGGCACAGACCCCCCGTCTTCGGACAGTTTTGGTTCAAATGCCCGTAACTTGAGCTACGGGCCTCCAAATGACGCGCCATCAGCGGTAACATGATCCTTGGATCGAGACGGTCGTTTCGGTATATCGCACTCATGGTTTCAGAATACTTTGAGTTCGTCCGGGTTGGTTCGTACACGAAACCAACCGGGCCTTCGGAGCGGAAACGCTCATATCTTGAGCTACGGACGTCCGATTGACGCGCCGTCAGCTTTGTTGTTTTCCTCTAAGTGAGACGGATCTTTTGGAATACTATTCCCGAATTTTGGACGTAGGTGGAGTACGGTCGGGTTGGTTTTGCCTTAAAAACCAACCGGGCCCCCTGGGACGAAAAAGCCAATAACTCTCAGACCGGGCGTCCGATTGACGCGCCGTCTGCGGCGTTGAGTTCCTGTTGACGATACGGAACTTTTGGATACATCAAATTCAGACATTGTGTTAGTTGATGTATCAGCCTCTCGGCTCGTGGAGCGGACCCTCCCGAACGAGCTTGCTGTGTGCGGGAACCCTAGTGCTGGCTGCGACCGCTTCTTCGACAGTGACGACCGTACAGAGATCCTCAGTGGACTGCAGCGGCGACCGTGCAGAGATCCTCAGTGGGCTGCGGCGACGATTGTACAGAGATCCTCTGTGGACTGCGACGACTACAGCACTCAGCGATCCTACGTGGATCAGTGCTAAAGGTCCTGTGTGGTCCCGTTCCTGTGTGGGTCATTGCGGGGGTTAGTTACCTATCGATCCTTCGTGGGTCTGATGACTTAGATGGATCAGTGATCATCTTTATCGTCATCCGGAGAAGTATACATGTGTGAGCTGAATCTTCTGTTACTCTCCTTTGTGGATTGTGTTGAGCTATCCTGTGTGGATTTACTGTTTACTCTCCTTTTTGGATTGTTTTGTGCTATCCTGTGTGGGTATACGTTTTGATTTTCTTGTGTGGACTGGGTTGTGCTTGGGCTCGGACGTTGGAGCGGAACGGGAATTGATGACTTAGGTATATGTATGGGCATATACCTAAGCCGTGTCAGATGTTACTTCGTGATTGTATCTTTCCTTTGTGGATTATCCTTTGTGGATTTTCGGAGACCTTAGGGGGTCTCGGGGTCCCTACTGAGTAGCTTATACTCACCCCTGCACGGGCTATGCCCGCACTTCATTGTGTTGGTTGCAGACGATGGGCAGCGCTGATCGAGGTGGAGGCGTACAGAGCAGGACGGTACCTAGAGGTGGACCACTAGGCGGGACGTACTCAGAGCGGACGGATGGACCGAGGAGCTGTGGAGGCTATCTGTACCCACCCTTCAGGTGGGACTTCCAGAGGACGGCTCAACTCTACAGTTTTTCCTTTCAGTTGCTGTTTTTCCTTTCAGTTGTACTTTACAGTTGGGCTTGTATTTCCGGCCCCTTTTTAGCACAGCTTGTTCCGTTTTTACATAGTGTTTACTTTTCCCCTTGCCTACTCTGTGGTGCTTGTTTACTTTTCAAAGGCAATGCCTTCCCTTTTTGTTGGGATTTACGCCTTGGTGCTAGTCACCAGCCCCTGGCCTATGGAAGCCGGGCTTGGGGTAGTCACAACACGGGCCTTGAGGACGGGTCGTGACAAGAATAATATAAAATCCTAGTCTAGGCTATAAGAGATCTCAATTGGAGAATAGGAGGAGGCGATGTCCACCATAAATGAAGGAAGTAGGAGGGATAACCCCTTTAAATGAAAAGAGTTAAATGATAAAATCACCTAACCATTAGAAGTTTCATAGATTGGTAGTATAGTTTTACAAACAATTATCCAACCATGTGAACCCATATGTCTAGAGACTACACTCATCTAGGCTAGCATTGCATGGTTAGAAAAACTATTCCCATCACATGCACTACCTCTTCCTTAGCCCCACACAACATGAACATCTCATGTAAGGTTTAAAAAAAACTGTGTGGCCCTATTATATGCCCTAAAAGGCTTCACCCATGTATTCTCTAACTAAGTGAACTATGATTGATGGTATATACAGACATTTTTTCCTTCTTTAAGTTTCCAAAAGATAGGGACCTAGGTTTTAAACCAACTCCAACACCCTTTATTCCTCTCTAACCTCAATATGAATTTTTTTAGGTCCAATTCAAATATTTAAATTGAAATGAGAATATTTGTTCCCAAAATTAAAATGCATCATCTTATGTCTTCCCCCAGTAATGCAAAAAATCATTGAGTTCCCTTACCGGGGTGGTAAAACATCATAGGGGGAAAACTAAAACTATTCAGAATTTATGTCAGATTTCTTCTCCTTGGTCACATTAATTTAATGGTTATGCTACTATAACAACTATACAAGTAGAACTGACCTACTTTGGAAATAATTTTTGTTTCGGTCCACAATATGACCACGATGCTCCTCAAAAGATGCATCTACAACCAACTACACCATTTTTGGATAATAGATAAGAGATATATCATAATATTACAAATCAAATCATGAGACATGGAAGACTTAAGGCATATAATATCACCTATTAGGTAACTGTTATTGATAGTCTATCGACTTGACTCTCTCCATTTCTTCAAAATGTCCAACAAACCAAGTGTAAATCCTCCACTACCATCAAAACCATAGATTCCCTAGTCTATATGATTAACACAAGAATACACAATATTCATCCTCAAACTCTAGTTGTTTATGAGGATGATTTGTGTATGACATCTACCTAGACTAAGTTGTAGACATATTTTTTCTAATAAATAGAACCTTACTCCAAGTCTCTTGATTGATATGAGGTCCAACAAAGTATTCACACCTTCCTATAAAAAGTACAATGGGGGCCATAATTTCTTACCATACAAGGACATATAGGGAGAAATATGCCTCATAATTTGATTTTTGTTATTGTAGGATAACTAAAAAAGTGGTATATGTTTCTCCTAATAAAATATGAACTAATGTATGCATTCCTAGAGCTTGTCTTATAGTTCTTAAATCATTTTTCAGAGTAATAATTTGTTAAAGGGTGAATGGATATTCTCAAAAAAACTATGTACCAAGAGAATTCTGTGTCCCCATTCATAAAATCAATGTGAAATGAGCATCCCTAAAAGAAAATATTGCAAAATATATCCCATGTAGACATAAAGTCTCATAGACAAACAATCATCCAAGCTCATCCAATGAGAATGTATCTATACTAAATAATAATTGAACTAAATTCATGATCATATCAATGATCGCCCATACTGCATAACTACCTTTAGGGGATCTTGGTAATATTTTAACAAAATCCATCATGAAATTATCCCATATTCACTCAGGAATAGGAAATGGTTATAGAATTCATTTTGGTTACTAGTGTTATACCTTCACCCACTAGCATGTAGAAACATCATGTAGAGAAACTAGATATCCCCACTTTCGTACCAATCCACCTATAATGCGATGTAAATCACAATAAATCTTGGAATGACCAGGATTTACTTACCATGTAGAATCATGATACTCTTTCATTAATTCCTACAAGATATCTCTAGAAACCTAGAAACATATACGAATTCCCAATTCCCCATCATGATCAATGATCTATACTGGAGGCATGCCCCCTTCTTGAAAACACCCCCAAGGACAAGCCCTCAAGATTCGGTAACTTCATATTCCATACTGTCTCTTGAAGCTAAGAGGTAACTGATAAATATGAAAGTAGAAACCATCCAATACGGTCCTAATCCTCAATTTCCATCTCAAAAAATTATCCGTTAGCTTCTACTCATCACTGTCCTCTCAAAGTGATTTTGTCTTAATCATTCCACTCAGAGAATATGCTTCAGCATTAACTTTCCTAGGTACATTGGTAAGATCAATATCAAAGTACCATAGGAATTAAACCATACTTTTCTTCCTTAGGATTATGTACCACTATAGGAAAATATAAATAAGTATTTTTTTAGTCTATAAAAACCACAAAATTATCTCCTATAAGGTAATGCCTCATATTGTTAATGTTGTGATCCATAGATATAGAATCAAGATCGCAAGTAGGGAAATTCATCTCCTATGGTATCAATTGATGATACCTAAATTAGATAACTCAATCATCCTACATTAGAACTGATCATATGTTGATACATGATGCATTACAATATATTGAATTATTTTTTCTTATATTTGGTAAAATCAAGATCAGTTCTAAAAATAGTCTCACTTACATATCTTGAAATATTTTATCACAGTCTGATGACCATATAAACATCAAACCCTTCTTATTAAAACCCATAATATGTTTTCTAGGCATAAAAACTGTTTTATAGAGAACATATAATAATAATACTATCCCAAGAAATAATGTATGTCAAAAGAAATTATTATATTTTTCCTTGGTAACTACATCTATCACCTTGTCAAGGTCAAATGATACTCAAACCTATGAGATAATGTGAAACATGAAGTTCAACTTATAAGTCCAAAAGTGTCATTTAGGATACTAAGCATAGATTTGGTTCTCTGTCAGTGTTTTCAAAATGATATGAAGATGTTTTTAATGGTCATGTTGAGAATCAAAATAAACTAAAATATCATCTTCAAGGACTACCATAAATGAATAAAAAATGTTTTGAAATCCCGATTCATTAGAGCTAAGAAAATGGATGATGTATATGTGAGACCAAACGACATAATTGAATAGTCATAAACACTATACCTATGATAAAAAACGGTATGAGGTATTTCTGATGGTATAACACGTTCCTGGTGATAACATGGCCTCAAATATATCCTTGAGAACACTCTATCACCTCACAATTGATTAATGTGGACAACTATTTCAGGAAAAGTATATTATTTCTTCATAGTTAGTTGATTCAACTTTCAGAAATAATAACACACCCTAAGGGTTCTTCTTGAAATTATGGAGAATGGGATCGTTGAACACCAGGGAGTAGAACTAATCAATATAAAACCCTCAGCTCCAATGTCCTCTAGATACCTTGAGCTCATAAAATTCAGTAGTTTTCATCCTATAAGGAGGAATGGGTACACATAAATATCCCGGAACTACATCAATAGATTTTTTAATCACTCGTTCTGGAGTTAAACTCAAAATTTTATATGGGAAAATATTATTGAAATGGTCTATTATAAGAGGGAATACTTCATGATGTATTCCCTGATCATCCATTGAATGTATAGAAATCTGGCCTCTCTCACTACTCAAAACACAATTCTCTAGCCCAAGTCTTCTAGAATTTATATTCCACTATCCCTTGTGAATATTAGTTCTTCCCATTAGTGTTGTAAAGGATGACCATTGGTAACTACAATCCATTTATGCATGACAAATAACTAAAAAATCTATCCTAATAATATAGCCAAGCCCATACATCTCTAGGATGAAAAGCCTCCATAAAATATGATAGACACCAACCTCAAGGTGGAAACACCCTAAATTTGAATACACTCTAACTACGTATAACTAAATGGGTGTCATGATTGATCCCCCTAGAAGGGTACTAAATTTTATCTTTGAGTATTTCCATGACATCCAAAGAGATAAAAGTGATCAAATCCCATATATAAAAAAATTGATTTCATGGTAGATGTTTAGAAAATCATACTTCAAATAATGGAAGTTTCAAGAATATACTCCCTCAAAACATATTACACTGGATAAAACTGTCATGTTTCATCCTCATTAGATGCAACATGATTATGCTTAGTAAGTACTCTCTACTGGTGGTGCATACCTATTTCCATTATCCATTGCCTATAACCACCTCCTCGGCCTGACCCACAAAGATTAATCATGTTCACTTCCTGACACGAAGCTGGTCGTCCTACTCTCGGCCTGTAGTAATTATGGATCCCCTCTTATTTTCCCCTAGAGATATGATTATTCAAGGATGTTGCAACTGTCCCACGCTAACATATTTTTGATCCTCAACTATCTCCCTATCATAGTAAGGTTTCATGTGACCATACTTCCCATATTTATGACAGACTACAAAACTACATGTATGTGTAAACTAATTATTATATCCATCATGAGATATTTCAATGGGATGATTCTTATAACAAGATACTAAATTACTAGTTCTAGATGATAGTCCAATTTAATCCAGTTCTCCAATATCCCTATGAATATTCATGTTAATAATAACATCATTTAATATTTGAATGATGGTATTCAACTAGAAAAAATTAATCCCTAAATATTTGTGATGCGTAATCCTATCTCCAAAATGTTTTTACTATACTGGTTTATCAGTGGTATAGATTTTAACTAAGCACAAAATCATTGTAAAACAATCTTTTTAATCCATTACACACATTAAACCTTGTTTTGGGTTCATTAACATTGTGGAATGGTCATCCCTCATGGTCTTGGGAAGGAAATAGTCATAGAATACTATCTCAAATATATCCTAATATACACCCTAATTAAGATAATCTTGGGACATGACCTCCCAAAAATTATTTGGTGGATTCTCCATGAATTTATGTTGCGAGGTTCACTCTCTAACCCGGAGGTGTCTCATGATGCTCAATGAATGCCAGCATGACCTCTAGTTAGGGATCTACATCCTAAGGACCTGAATCCCCTAAAAATATGGGTATATTCTACTACTAGAACGTTCACAGCAACTCTTCGACATAAGAGGAAACTTGTGGACCTATATATATATAGATATCATAAGGCATAGAAAATCACCCCAAAATTAGGCATCATCACCCACATCGGGAATACAAGGAGGCTCCAAAGGTAACTCTACTTTATTAAAAACTCATGGCTCATGGACAACCACCTATAGAGCATGGACATTACAACCATCCTATCACACGACTAGAGGATGGTGTGGTGGAAAAGATCTAAAAATTCCAAGAACAGACCATAGATATATTTTTTTTAAAGATGATAAAGTTGTACATAAATGAATAGGACATGTATAAGCCTTCATATACAAAAGTCACACCCCTTTTTCTATTCCAAAATCTAGGTTTGGGTAATAAAAAGGACTATGTATAATTTGAGAAAAACATCCTATGACCCACTACTAAGGTCATGTTTGGGTCAAGCATAGTGCTTCACTGTATGAGTCCTAGTATATTTACTATAAATTTCATGTTATAAGGAGTAAACCCTTTAATTTAAAATTTTATTCCCCATTTAACATCAAAAAATATTATAATTAATATTTATTAATTATTTGATTTACTTAATATATTTGTTATATAATGTTACATTTTCAATATATACATGTACATGCTTTATAAATTTTAGTCGGTTGATCATTTAAAGGTATCCAAACCTTATACTTTTGTTTTTATAATGTAACGGGTAGTATAATTTGATTTAAATAAATGATTCTTCATTTTCAATTTTAGAGTAATCTAAACCATATAGATTAAAAATTAAATTCATCTATTCAAAATAAAATAAATATTCAGTCTATCTAACCTTGAGTGAATAACTCAAACATGTAATGATTTTTTGATTAAGGAGAGACCATTAACCTATATGAGAAAACACCATTTAAGTTATGAGAAAACATTAATGAAAAGTTATTCAGTCCCCATTTTTCTATAGGCACAATATTTTCATAAAAAATATATCACTCAATGCACATAAAATAAGTATCATTCAGCAAGGAAATGAAACAAAAATGGCATGTTGGTATTCATGAAATATTATAAAAATAAAGTTCCTAAACTGATGAATGAGCATTGATTTATTTCCATACAGTGAAAAATGATAAAATCTAATCAAACATCATACTAATTATAATATCACATATTATGTGTGTCACAAAATAAAAGATCAAATCAATTTTAATGGAAATAGATGAGAACATAATATCAGATCCCAAGTAATATGGTTATTCTCCCCATACATGGGTTAAATATTTACAGTTATTGGCTCATTTAAAAATTCATAAAAATTATATTCTCCTTTCTACCATCCCAAAAGTTTAAGGAAAATAAAATAAATACTTTCATAAAAATTTATACCATGTTGACATGAAATATACTAAATGATTCCTTGAGTCATTAGGTCACATTACAACAAGCAGACCTCCTCGTACGATAGAGGATATTGACTAGCTAGAAAAGTATAAGGTGGTACAATGGGGAGATTATACCCTCCTAATCCGAGTCCCAAAGTAGTGTAATAAACTGATAAATTAATTAAAGAAGAATATAATTACTTACAGTAAGAACAATGGATGTAATCATTGATAAGATAATAACATAAAATCAATCCAAGGTAATATCATGTTCCATGCAAAATACGATTTAACTTGATTTATCTAAACCAAAATAAAAGGAAACATAGACATAGTCATGTATTAAAAAACAATTATATAAAAAGAATAAAAAATAAATAAAATTCTACCTCTAGATATCCCCATGATCCATAGACTTGTTGAGTTATCCCCCACTCCCACGATATAACGAATCAAACATCAACAACTGGGTGCTTTCCATTTTCACTACCAATATCCATAAAGTCTATCTCAGTACGATTTGGAATCCCAAACTGGGAGTGAGATAAACTTAGTAAGAAAACAAAAAAATATTATATCAAAAAATTTTCCTATGAAATTAAACTATAATATTGTGCATGTATAATAGATGAGAAACATTTAATACATGTATAAGAAGTCCATAAAAAATCTATAAGGGAAGAAATCTATGACAGATGACTGTCTCTATTTTTATACTATCAATTGTAGTTCGTAACCACCATATAATAGGACCCACTTGATAATAGAAACATAAGGTCATGAATTAGGTCCTTGAGAATATGACAAGGGAGACCTTTATCCATAGATTTTAATGTATATGGGAGTCCTAGGTTCCATACCTCAATCCTCATCATCGGTTCAATACAATAAATAATCATACCTAGGGGTCATAGGGGCCATACCTCTCTCCCCATGTTAGGTTGATGCCTTAAATATTCATACCTAGGGGTTTTAGGAGCCATAACTTACTCCCCATTAAGTTCCATACTATAATTATATAGTTACTAAACAATCATCTAAAATCGGTGTCATACCGAGATATCCGATTTCAATAAATTAAATAATTTTTTAGGGCCATGTTAGTGTCTATAACCAATTCCACATATCATCATTTAGAGGAAAAAGCCAGGATAATATCCATCTCATGAAAATTTTAATTTTAATATAGTTATCTATTTATTACCATTTAATGAATTGGAAATCAAGCCATTATCCTCTACAAAAAACTCATTTTATTCGTAGGATCTCCCACAATAAAGGTGTAAATACCGCACACCCAATGGATGGTTGAACATAGGAAATATTAATGATCACACAATATGGGTGGAACAACTTGTGGTTGAAAACCTCTCACCATGTATATTTTCTACAATGGTGACCCATTGATGATGAAATAATTGATTTAAGGCTTATCATTTAATTTAGATGAAGCAACCATAATTTTTAGCATGCTGCACAATGACAGAAGTAAAATAAATAAAAACAACTATAGTGTAATGTTATAGACCACCTACCTTCATTTTATGGGAGAATATGTATCCAACATCGACCATTAGTTTTGTACATATTGGAATAAAACTAAATAAAAAAAGAAAACTAAAAAAATAGAACATAAAATCTTTCACAAAAACAACTTATTAAACAATAATAATAATTAATAACGGATCTAGTGGATTGGAGAGCATACAAGTGGTGATATGACTTGACAAAAACTAATTGAATCTAAGTTTGGATGGAGGAATAACATCAATGTCTTGGGTAGGATTGAGGAGTTCTCCACACGATAAGAAAAGGGGATCATCTTCATTTAAAATAAAGGATGATTGTTGGTTAACTAATTTATATCAAAGGAGGTAAAATATTAAAATCTAAAAAACTATAAAATTCTCATGGTTTTGGTGCATGATTGTCCTAACTCCGCACAGACCATGTGATCCCCTTTCCCAAGGAGCACACCCTTCATGACATGATGATCATAATTAGAAAAACCATGCACATTACATACACTCCCTCTTCTTTAGTCCCACATGACCTCATCCTCCCTTTCGTTGTTTGAACAGAACAATGTGTCCCTATGATATTCCTTGAATAAACCTAAATGTTATTTCTACAAATGTGAAGACTAGTCAGCATGAATTTTTCTAATAATGGGGCCTTTTTATATCTTTCAAAATTAGGGGAATCGGGCTTCAAAAGACCCTAAAAAATCCAAACATTCTCCATAATCTAACTATGAATTTCTATTATTTCCGTGCAAAAGAGTTAAACTAAAATTAAAAGGTTCCATAATTCAGGTATAATCTATGATATTATAAAATAATTTGGTGGTTACCCTATTTATTCATCTATACTATTTTTTTCAAAAATATTTCCCATAGAGAAAACAAGGGAGCTGTAGAATGAAGTAATAAACAATAAACAATCCGTCCAAATTTGAATGGTCAAATGGTTTGAATTGGAATATAATTATTATTTTATTAATAGAGTATTTTAAATAGAGTATAAATGGTAGTGTAATATATTCGAGAGAGAATAAATAATTACCTTATAGAAAAACGATAATTGTGGAGAATTTTATGGCACAATATCCTCTAACTTTTAGTGGATCCTCAGATTCTATGGTTCCTAAATGATGGATAAATACTCTAGAAAAGTTATTTTAATTCATTTTATATTCATAATAGAAAAATATAACCATTACCTTTTATCATTTTCATGTTTAAGAAAGTTAATGGTGGTCTCTCTATAAGAACACTAGATAGAAATATGATATTGATTCAATAAAATAGGATGATTTTAAGAATATTTTATTGGATAAATATTATAAAAGTAATATTCATCTTATAATGGAGAAAAAATAATTGTAATTGAAACAAAAATTATTAGGATTATGTGGACACTTAAATTACATTTTTAAAAAACTCTGTAGCTACGTACCAAAATTTTTTCTGGACATTAATAACAAAATTATTAGATTTTACGATGTTTTGAAACCATGTTTTCAAAGGACATTATCTTTTTGAGAATTTAAATTTTATGAGAACATTGTTTTTTGTGTTGAGAATTTTTTACTAAAATTTTCTAACACATATGTTCTCTATGATGACAAGATTAAGAAGCAGTCATATTAATAGAAATTTGGGGAATATATGTCAAAGAAATTAGGAGGTAAGAAAATAAAATTCTGATCTTGTGATAAGTCTGCTAAAAAATCACCCATGGGAATGTATTATAGAATCTATTAAATGACTTTAATGTTTAAATATTGTTTATATTTATTGTGATTAAAAAGGAAAATATCCCAACAAATCAAAAAATAGGGTAATAGATGGTCAACCTATGGTGAGGTGTTTTAGTTGAAATGAGTAATCTCATCATGCTAATTTTTTTTGATGTTATCTATACATGGTTGAAATCACCAATATTAGAAAAATAAGGCTATGGGAAAATAGTTTTCTACATCTATAGTTAATGTCAGTGTGTCAAATGATGCAGTGACTTGTATGCTTCTTATTTATTTGAATTATACCGGTATAATGTTTGAATTGTTAGACCCCTGAAGAACCTCATAGGGGAGGTGTTAATCAGGATGTCAACTATTTATATAAAATTGATGAATCATGATCCCACATTGGTTGTAAATAGTTAATCATATATTATGGAATAGTACAGGAAAAAATCATTCACATGAAAAGAGGAAACAATGTATTTTTACTTGGTTCACCACTAAGGGCTAGTCCATGGATCATACATCGTTAGTGTGTCGGTAATATCAAAATCCACTAATATTCAATAGTTTTGGAGTAATAAAGTTTAGAAATGGTCACTCTGTGAAAGGAACACAACCTTTACAATATTTTAGGGATATCACAGAATGAACCTCAGAACACTTCCATCAAATCCCCTAGCTCACTATCTTGGGTGAAGACTCACCCAATTTATCGACATGAAGGTTTATTCAATAGATTATCATTGAAGTGTTTGTATCTATCTTGTATGAGACTCAGTATAGATTAAACTACTAAATTTATGCATTTGAAAGCACTGATCAAAAAAACTGGATGTTCATAACTTCTTTGAAGCCTATAATGGGACTTGCACGTATTAGCGAATCTAGCACGCAAGATTTGATATTGTCGCAGAAGATTAATTTTGCACGTCCCTTATTTTCCATGAAACCCTTAGTATTCTTAGAGCTACTCCACAAGTTTCACTTTGTCTTTTTAGACTAACGGAAAAATTGACATGGAATATTTCCATTCTAAAAATCTTCCAAACACAACTATTTCACATAATAGATGAGCGTGATATTCATTGAAATGATCTTCTTTGTGAGAGGGGTAACATCGTATTTATTGGCCTTAATGAACCTATTCATAATATTATCTGTTAAAGCACAAAACCACTTTTGGAATCTCATGGGGAGTATTTGTCTTTTCTGTGAAACCTCATATTTCTCTCACATTTAAATATTTCAGGCATTTTTACAATTTACCATATTTCTATGAGATGGTCCCAAAACATGTCTTGCACGCAAGATTCCAAACCACATTCAGAAAAAATATCATATTGAACCATAATATCCCTTTCTATGAAAGCTCCATAATATTTTTACGAGGATTGACAATAAACAAAAACCATACTCCATTTATATAAAAGAACAACATTGGTTCCAACATGAATCTAGATCATCACATTCATTTTTTCTTAGAAATTCACATGTAAATTTGGAATATCACCAAAAGTGAGTATGCTACATTGGTGAGAAATAAAATTGGATGTAATAAAGAAAACATGATTTACAGGAATCTTTATTTTGTTGTTAGTGGAGTTTTCTTTATTGAATATCATATTGAAGTACCTAATGTGTAGTTTGATATTATTTTTTTATGGATTAGGATTCAATGTATCATGATAAAACATATTGTATATCAATGAGTGTTTTATTAAATTATTTCATACATTTGAATACCTATAAAAAAATCTGAGAAATTGGTTATATATGGTAGTAAAATTTACGTAGTTCATGTTTTTGGAAACAAAGAAAATATTCTAATTACTAATGTTTCAGTAGTTATTTAATATATGGATATTTTTCTAATTAATTTCATATTGTAATTCATGAATGGTTTATTGAGTTTAATATTGAATTAATAACTAATTCTCATCCTAATTCAAAACCCCCTATCGAATGGATCATATATATCTTTGGGAACATAAATTTTTTTTGCATTAGTTGGAATATATTACCTTTTTTAGAACAAACACTTCACTATGGGTTTATCATATTTTGTTTTTTAAAAATAAATATGGTTCAATGAGGATTTTAATTAATTATATATATTTTAATAACATAATAATTATGAAAAAGTACCCTTTTACTCATTTCAATTGATTGTTTGATCTGCTTCATAGAGCATATTAATATTCAAAAATTGAATTTAGGAAGATGTAACATCAGTTAAAAGTGATGGATTTAGATATTTTAAAGAATACATTATGGACTAGATACAATTAATATGGTTTTTTTGTTATTACCATTCGGATGTCTAATGAACTAGAACTATTTATGGATCAAATGAATAGAGTTTTACATAAGATATAAGACACATTTTTATTTATGTTTATTTATCATATATCTATTTATTCTTAATGTCATGAGAATCATGAATGAAAGCTAAGGATTTTTTTGAAAAAAAAATGAAAATGTATAGAAAATTTAATAAATTTGAATTTTGGTTCCAAAAAATATCTTTCCTAGGCCACATTATTTCTAAATATGGAATAACTATTGACCTTTTTATAAAATTTGTTGAAGAATGGACTAGAAAAAAATTCAGAATGATTCTTAGTTTTCATGTTTTATTGGGATACTACCATTGGTTTGTATGAAATGTTTCTCATTTTCTAGTCCACTGACTATGTTAAATCAATAAGTAATTATACCTAACTAACAAAAATTAAATACAATTCAATGGCCTCTTCAATACCCCCAAAATATTTTTTGGTTAATGACACCATGTGAAATTTCATGTAAATAAGTTCTTTTATTTCAATACTTATTAGTAAGAAATTAATTGTAGATGTCGGAGACATATCATCTCACATTACTTCATTTTGAATCATTTTCTTATCTCCTTTCACAATCTAAATAACAAGTTATTCCCTCTGAGAGAAGGTTGATAAAAAATTGATTTCATAGTAAAGATCATTTAGTTAGATAAATCTAAGTCTATATAGGAAAACCCATTGTAGATAACAATATTGTATGACCATAGTGATCAATTATTCAATAAATAAACTCTACATGTGTATCCATTATTATAAATTATATTTGGGGTTTCTTATCTGCATGAATATAGAAATAATTCATGCATGTAACTAAATAACCCCATTATAATTTTTAAGTACAAGACATATATACTCCCAATTTTCTCATATTTATCATAACCCAACAATCCCACCATATAAAAATATTTTGTGCAATATGTTTCAATTTTTTAATATTATATTGTCATTACACTTTATCCAATTTTATAAATTTGACAAAATTCATTATTTTCAAGGAAAAATTAATTTTAAATACTAATTATAAATCCACAACATTTAGGGATTAACTTACTTTTACTTCTTCATGGTAGTTAGAACACTCCATGAGGGGAATATTATTAATTAAACCATGTATAAAACACTCTATGTTCTTGATTTCTCCCATAAGAATTATTGAAAAATAAACATAAATAAGAAATTATATTAGGTTCTTTACATACTATGGAATAAAATTACCATGTTTGAGATTTATCTTTCATCATTAGTTTTATTTTATTTTCATATTTCTCATTTGGTTATCCCATCATTCAAGATTTTATTTTTTGTTCAAAAATTTGATCCTTTTCTGTTATTATAGACTTCTTCAAAAAAAACAGGGATACCATTATTAGAGATGCCTAATTCTTCTTATAAGTTATGTTTCAATAATTAAAATATTCTTCATCATATTTGGGACTAATTCCATTTTTAGATAGAGAGTACTCTATTAAATCATGAACATTAATGCTTGTTTACAATGATACATGGAAGAAACCTTTTTTCTACAATAGATGAGCCTATATTTTGGTTCTAAATCCTCAGAAATATTCATTTTAGACTCATTAAGAGTTCATTTTCCAACAAACATCTTTTGTTTCTCTTTTTTACTTAAAATGGAAGATTCATTATTCTTCCTAACATAGTTTTTAACAAGTGGACTTCATTCTCCTTTAGATATAATACACCTTTCATGTGACCTTATATGATATAACTAAATTGAAATTATATGACAAAATTCAATGGCTTGAGACCCAAATTTCTTAAGGTACAAACAATACGATATAGGTCAATTTTTTGTGATTGAATATACAATCTTGACATAATTCTGTACATGTTTTTTAATATGCAATGACAACTCATTTGGGAACTTTTTAGTGGGATACTTTTCTTAAAAGTAATAAAATTTATCCATGATGTAGTATTTATTTTTTCAATCATTTTTTCAAACAAATAATTCATATTATGGAAATAAAAATTTGTACGAACGTATTAAAAAAATTAATACATGATATTTTTTTTCTTCCATGGGTTCCCTTCTTCTGGAAACTTTTTGAAACCTGATTAGAAGAGTATTTGAAAACCATATTTCTAATAATACTATTAATTTTGGATCCATGAATATTAATATATACTTATGTATATGAATATCTATTTTCCACAGTTTGGGAAGTTCATTCTTATTCTAGTTCCATATTTCTTATTCTCAATTCAAGATCATGAAACATTATGTTGATGACATTATTCTTATCCCAAAACAGACCTAGCTTGTCCTCCCAATATGAATATCTTGAAATTTACTCGACGCACAATAACTGATTATTTTAAAAGAATTATAATAATCCTTCATCCATTTTTCATTAAACTATATATGATCACCGTTAATATCAATAATATTTTTTTCAAATGCATTGACTATTTCCCCAAATACAATTCTTGAATCCACTTTTCAGTAAAAAACCATTGTAATTATTCTTAAACATGGTAACATATTCTATTTAAAATTATCATTAGTTATTTTTTTCATCACCATGTTACGTCAGAGTAATTCACTTTCAAAACATATTAATTAGTGAATTATCTATTTCTTCCAATTTAACCTTGATCAAGGATTTTAAATTAATAGTCTTTTTAATAGTATGAAATATTCAAGTAACTACTTTGGTATCATTACTATCATTATCATTGATTTTTAGTATGATGATAAAAAAATTTATACATCACTATCATAGATTGAAAAAGATTAATTAGAATAATCAAAATTAATAAAATTATCAATATCATTTCCACTATGATTAGCTTTGGAATATCTTGCTTCTTCTTTCACATTAAAATTCATCTCAACCATCCAATAATTTTTTTCATCTATTAATCTTGTTTAAAACCTCATGATTTGTAACAATGGATGTATATATGTTTCTATTCATCTATGGTAGAATATAGCATCATGAAATTTAAACTTTTATAGTGTAATAAATTACCAATAGGGGAAACCTGGATCCCATTTAGTGGGAATGAATATTTACTCTAATAAAACATTTCTAACATTGTTGGGGTCAATCAAGGGCATAATTTTATGAATTATAATAATTCAATCATACCAATAATAATGATTAAGATCTCGATCCACACTTCTTAATATATATCAACCTTACAAAAATGTGTAGTATATAAAAAAAGACACAAGGATTAAAATGGATTAGTCTTGAATGCCTACTCCATATCATGATTTGTCAGTAATGCCAATAATGTATTTATAAACTATTTATGTTACGTTGTTAATAATAGTTGTCTAAAACTATTATTCAATTGATGTGTTCACCATATTCCCACTAGAAGATATTTATACTATTTGAATGGGTGTTATTAAATTCCCACTAGAAATGTCATTGTCTCCCACATCATAGCCCTCATGACTATAATGGAGTTATTTAAGTGCCCTTCCACAACCTTCAAGATATTCATTAACTCCATATATCTTCTGAAATAATGATGGTTTTTCTAATATTTTATCGACAATAAACACTGGTAGATTATCATTGATTGGTCTTCAAATATCAAGAACATAGTTGAAAGATCCACGTGCATGCTGGTCTCATTCTTCTTCTTGATGACAACCTTCAAAAATAATGATGTATATGAATCATATTCTTATTTTCCATCATGGATGACAATACATGGTGTTTTTATTGAAAATAAATTATCAATATTTCTCAATTCCCAGACTATATATGTCTATTTAGTTAATTGTAGAATCGAGAGCTATTATCACATTCCCTTCATATTATATTTATATTTAGAGTGTCGTGAATAATTAACTATCATATTATATGTAACAAATCCTTAATTTTTTGAAGTGTTAAATCCTCATAGTTTAAATTCATTCATTGTTATTTAATCGAGATCAAGTCTTCATTAAAATCCTCAAATAGTCTTTTCAGTTTTATTTCCAAATTTTAAAAATATTTTATGCCCACTACATTTAACCACATAAAAATTTTCATGTGTGCATTCCATTTTTACATGTAATTTCTACTTCCTAGTTTTTATCCCATATTAAGAACCAAAAACTCCTTCATTCTTGTCTTGGATCATGGTCCCCTTAAGAATAATTATTTTTGAAAGCATACAGTTCTATTTTGGAATAATATAATTTATTCATAGAAATTATTGCTCCAAATATCTTCAAGCCTATCATTTGATACACATTATGATAGTTGAACCATACATGGAATTTATGAACCATATCATGACATGTCAGATAATTTTGGTGACTTGTATCAGTCATACACAAAATTGTTCTCAAATATATATGGTTGTTTGATGATTGTTTCAACGGTATGACTAGTCTATATCAACCATACAAAGGTGGTTAACTTAACAATATGAAAATGTTATCTCAGACGTAATGAAATGGTTGTCTAAACATTATGAGATCCATAATTATCTATAATTAATTAATAGTTTAAAAATTATTACATAACCTTAAAAATTGTAGAATACACCACATGAATCATCATTTCTTATCATAATGTTGACGTGAAACTCATCTATCGTCACAGATAAATTTGTTCTTAATCTTTAATATTTCCAATTGAGTATCTTAAAGTTGTGGACTTGAAATCCTTTTCCATAAAACATGAAAACACTTCAATCTACTCATCATCATATATCAACACACATTGAAAACATATTCATACATATGTCAAATGCTAAAAAACAATTAAATCCTATGTTCACTTCCATGAGAACCACATATCACTTTTGAGAGATTACTTGAGTTACTATTCATTAGTCCTATGATAATTCTATTGAGATATTTGTTATGCAAAATAGTTCACACATCCATGGAAATGATATTTTTTTTATTACATATATGGGTTTAAGTAATTTTATTTATAAAGGGATGTTAAATAATTTTTTTCATTTTATGTAAACCCCATAATAATAATAATAATAATAATACTATTATTATTATATTTCATCATGTTTGATAACTCAAAAATATTTAAATATCATTTATTAAATATATAAATAAATAATTATTCTTGTGATATATATAATCTCAATATTTTTATTAACTTAGAACAAAAATACACCTTGACATTTTTTACACATTGAATAATATATATTTATTTTAAACAAATATCATTTTATTATTCATTAAATAAAAAAATATATATAATATTCCCTAACTATGGAATAAATATTTAGTTTAGTATTTAAAAATATATAGAAATATTTAATTAATAGGAAAATAATTATTTTCTACATTGTGATTAATAAAATCTTGATAAATAAATATTATTTATATATATTCTAATTAGAAAATTTTATTTATTTAATAATAAACTAAATAAAATCCTATCTCGAATAATTGGTGATTGAATTTTTGTGATCAATGAATCCAAATTTATTATTATTTTTCTGTATTGAAAACAATTAATATTCAAATATTGTATTCAAATGAAATTTAATCGATATTCTAGATATAAATTTTGTGTAAACCTCCTGGTATATTTGTTAATTAAATTAGGAGATCATGCCTAAAGTATAATATTAGCATATTAAAACACATCAAGGAACCCATGGGGAATGATATCAATTTCTCAAAAAAAACAACCTAAAAAAATATTATAGATATTATATCCCATTTTCAGATATCTCATATATAACGATTCATACTTGTGTCATCAACATATTAGATTTATTATCATTATTTGACTACATCAATTTAATTCATCAATGAATGACCATTGACGTGGATTTAATTGAATTGTTTTACATCATTAAAAATGTTACCATTAAAATATTCTGTCATGAAAAATGAATAAATAATTTCTTGAGTTATCTATTAATATCATATCACTTGTAAAACACCCAATGTAATGCCTCGACCTGAAAATCATGTAGCCGGTGTATTATCTTATTACATTTACATGATTACATGGAATCAAATCTCGATGTACCGATAAATTTAATAGTCTTGGAAAGACATATTACATACATAATACCCATAATACATTTGGAAATATGAAATAAAAAAATGATACATAAAAAAATGAAATAATGTGTGTCCTTTAATTCATATTCAAATATTAATTATTCAAAATCTAGGGAAATAAATATAATAAGGGTGAGATCAAATTATCATTGAGGGTAAATAAATAAGAAAAAATAATGAATCAACATGATTAGATTAACATGGTATGGAAAATAACTGATAAAACATTCCATTAAAATAACTAGGTAAGGAAAATTAAATATTTTAACGTAATAAACTGAAACACATTCCATTTAATCAATGAAGAGAAATGAAATTTATCCATAGATGCAGTGATTAAAAAGATTATGGATGAATAATAACTGAAATATATATGGAATAAATGATTAATTATGGGACATTGTGTATTAGACACCTAAGTAAATATAATATTAAGATCCATCCTCCAGATATTTTAATACTATAGGTATAAACTTGTTTAATTTGGCCAATTTAATTGTCTAATGAGAACATGTCGATTCATCGAGGAGTAATATAACATATGGGCTCCACCCATCATTACATGTACAAAGCATTCCTCACATTGAATAATAAATTTAATAAATAGAAAATATGCCTTATCTAATATCCATATTGAATAAAATATGCATATTTATTAATAATTCCGTAATTAATCAAATAGCTGTCAATGTAAACACCATATGTGATATGATATAAGGTTTAGGGTATAATAATACCCAACATTTGAAAATATAGATATTAAATTAAATTTCATATTAAAATGATTATAGTAAAATTATTATATCTAGATAATGTAATTAATCACAAAAGGAAGTGAGATTTTAAATATTATCATTAAGATCATTCTGGTGGATAATAATCATTAAAAATTCCAAAGTTTCCCATACCACTTTGAAACATTTAAACCCTTATCTCCATGAAGCTATTTCATTAAATGAAATTTATAATATCATGAGAATAAGTATATTCAAGATGTTATGTGTCAAAGGTCAGTATATACACCATATAAAAGTGAGTTTCTATATAACAACAAATAAGTGTCAATGGAATTTAAATTGAGAAGAGTACCCTGATGTCTTTCCGGAAGAGGTTGTAGCATAACCCCCTCAATGAGAGATTAAGTTTTGGGTCGATCTACAACCAGGAGCATCTCTTATCTCTATGTTTCAATATAGGATGACCCCTTCTGAGTTATGAGAGCTATGGATACAACTAGATGGTCTTTTACAGTGCAGTTTTTGTTTGGCCAAGTGTGTCATTGTGGGGTGCACTAGTTTTGTTCGTGAAGAAATCTGATGGCAGTTTGCAGTTGTGTGTCGATTATAGTCGCTTGAACAAAGTGAAAATAAATAATAGATATCCTATTCCACATATTGATGATTTATTCGATCAACTGAAGGGTGAATGTTGGTTCTCAAAGACCGAATTGCGTTCAGGATATCATCTGATGCGTGTGAAGGATGAGGGTATCATGAAGAATGCTTTCTATTGCCATCATGGGTATTATGAGTTTGTTGTAATGCCATTTAGTGTGACGAATTATCCAGCTATGTTCATGGGATTGATAAAGGCTGTGTTCCGTGAGTTCCTGGATAAGTTTGTGGTGGTTTTCATAGACGACATCCTTGTGTACTCCACATCTAAAGAAGAGTATGAAGAGCATCTACACGCCGTTTTGGGAGTTCTTTGAGAACGTCGGTTGTTTGGGAAGTTGTCGAAAGGTGAGTTTTGGGTGCGAGAAGTGTGTTTAATAGGGAATTTTGTGTCTCTATAGGGGGTAGTTGTGGATCCATCAAAGATAGAGGAATTTTTGTCTGGGGAAGATCCCAAGACTGTGTTAGAGGTGTAATGTTTCCTTGGTCTCACATGCTATTACATGGGGTTCGTAGCCAATTTCTCACGAGCTGTGACACCTCTGACTGCTTTGACCAAGAATGATTAGGCGTTCATATGGATTGATCAGTGTTAGGTAACCTTTTAGTATCTAAAGGAGAATTTAGTAAGTGCTCCAGTTCATTTTCTTCCAGAAGAGGGAGTTCAGTTTAATGTTTTCTACGAATCATCACATATGGGGTTAGGCTGTGTTCTAATGCAGTAGAGATCAGTTTTTTCTTATGGGTCTCTATAGTTTTGTTCCCATGAACATAATTATTCCACCCATGATCTTGAGTTGGCATCCGTGGTGTTTCCTCTAAATTTGGGGAGACATTACCTCATTGGTGAGTGCTTTGTGGTTTTCACTGATCCTAGGAGTTTGATGAATGCTTTCTCCCAGCATGACTTGAACTTACAACAATGTCTGTGGATGGAGTTCTTACAGGAATACGACTTCGAAATGTCGTATACACCTGGTAAGGGGAATTTTGTAGCTGATGCGCTGAGTCGAAAGTCACTTAGTAATGTATTTCCTGAATCTGGTGACTCTTGGAGAGTAATGGAAGAACTGTAATCATTACATCTTAATATGGGAGAAGTTGGGAGAAGATGTTGTCTTTATCAAATGACGGTGTAATCTTATCTTGTGCAGCAGGTGGAGGAGTCCCCATTGGGGGATCTTGAGGTGGAGGTCTGGAGAGACTGAGTTGTTTGTGGTGAGGCACCTGATGGTTGGACATAGGATGAACAACACTGAGTGTTGTATCACAGAAGCATTTTTGTTCCTTTGTGGATGCATGAGATGGTTCTCATAGAGTTCCATAGTTCCCCTTTAGCGGTGCATACTGGCATGAAAAAGATGTAACGATCCTTGAGGAGTCAGTTTTGGTGGCCTGGGATGAAGTGTGCGGTTTCAGAGATTGTGACTCGATATTTAGTATTCTAAAAGGTCAAGGGTGAGCACCGCATCCCCGATGGTTTTCTCCATCCATTAGAGATTACTTAGTACAAGTGGGAGGACATCTCAATGGACTTTTTTACTAGTCTACCTCAATATATTAGAGGACATGATGCTATTTGTGTGGTATTGGACTTCTTAACAAAATCGCCACACTTTATAGCAATCATGGAGTCGATCTTAGTGGAATTTTTGTCAGGGAAGTATCTAAAAAAGGTGGTGAGAATTCATGGAGTCCCATATACTATCATTTCTGATCGAGATACTCTCTTTAATACTAGGATTTGTAGAGGTCTCTAGCATGCTTTCTTTTCTCGGTTGTGCCTTAGCGCAGCTTTTCATCCTCAAACGGATCGTCAGATAGAGCGGACCATCCTTAATCTCGAAGGCATGTTACACTATTGTTTTATTTATTTTTGAGGGTTGTGGATGAGGCACTTACATTTGGTGGAGTTCTCTTACAATAATAGTTTTCACTCAGCCATCTATATGGCGCTATTCGAAGCCTTGTATGGACGACCTTGCCGTTCTCTGTTGTGCTGGACTGGGGTCAGAGAGTCAGTAATTCTCAGACAGAAACTAGTGCACAATAAAACAGAGATGGTTTAGGTGATTCATGAGAGGATGAAGACAGTTCAAGATCTTCATATATCATATGTTGATCAAAGGATGAGACCCTTAGAGTTTGATTTTGGGGATCACGTGTTTCTGAAGGTGACTCCCCGACGTGGGCAGTGAAGGTTTCTTCATGGGAGTAAGCTTTCTCCCCAATTTGTGTTTCCTTTCGAGGTGTTAGCTCGAGTTGGAACTATGGTGTATCGAGTAGCACTTCTCCCACAGATGAGTCAGATACATGTTGTTTTCCATGTATCATAGCTCCGTCGTTATTTTCATGATGACTCTCATGTCATCGATTATGGAGAGATCAATGTTGATGATGATGCGACCTTTGAGGAGCATCCTATGGAGATCCCAGACCGCAAATATATGGTGTTGTGTGGGTGTTCTATCCCCTTGGTTCATGTCTTGTGGGGACACGGTGGAATGGAAGAGAGTACCTCGGAACGCGAGTCGTAGATTCGTTCTCAGTACCCTGGGTTGTTTGATGATTAACTCTTTCCATGTAATGATATCCCCTTGTGGTTAGACCTTCCATGATTATAATATTGTTTTCTTTTGTTGCTTCTTGCAGCTTTCTCTCTTTTTAGAGGTATCTCGATGGGTGTTGCGTGGGCCTTCTATCCCCAGTACATTTCCAAATTTCCATTAAGGTGAACAGTTCCAACGGTAGACCGTTTTGAATAGTTCATCGGTAACCTTAGGTGAACAATTCCAATGGTAGACCGTTGTGAAAAGTGCATTGGTATCCTTAGGTGAATAGTTCCAACGGTAGACCGTTGTGAACAGTGCAAAGGTGAATTTCAAAGGGTGATTTTTCCTTCCTTTTCCATATTTTGAGTTATGTGAACAGTGTTTCTACAACGGTGAGGATTCAACGGTGAAGATAATGAACAGTGTTTCCAGAATGGTGGGGTTCCAACAGTGAGGTTCAGGAATAGTGTTTCCAAAACAATGAGGTTCATGAACAGTGTCTTCAGAATGGTGAGATTCCAATGGTGAGGTTCATAAATAGTGTTTCTAGAATGGTGAGCATCCAACGGCGAGGTTCATGAACAATGTTTCTAGAACGGTGAGTTTTTAACGGTGAGGCTCATGAACAATGTTTCTAGAATAGTGAGCTTCCAAAGGTGAGGTTTCAACGGTGTGATTCCTGAACAGTGATTCCAGAACGATGTGGTTCTAACATTGATGTTCATGAATAGTGTTTCCAGAATGGTGAGGTTCCAATGGTGAGGTTCAAGAATAGTGTTTTTCCTTTTCAGAATTTCAAGGCCATGAACAGTGTTTCCAACTTCCTACAGTTATAGCGCTTTAACAATTCATTTGATGTAAAATGCATTTAAAGCCTTCGTTTGAGGACTCTATGGCCGATTCAAAGGCCATAACTCCTATATTAATTATTCCTAAGGCTCAGGATGTATTTTTACTTGGTCAAACTATGTTTTTTTAATGCAATCTTCTTTTAATGGGAAATCAAGCATATCATAAACCGCTGCTATGTTAAATCTTCAAAAGGGACAGGATATCATCCTCCCTCATTATTCATCCTTGTTCTCTAGTGCGCGTTGCTCAAACCATTCCTTCCTTCCCATAGGAATCTAGAGATCAAACGTTTCCCCAGGGATTGGTTTCCTCGCCAATCTTCTAGCTTCATGTGCACCCCATGCTTTAGTGCAAACAGCAAGGGTCGATCCTTCATTGAAATAAGTTATGTTTCATCATCATTATTTTAGGGTTCATCTTCTCTTGTTTTATCCTTTATATATTATATATTGTGATCTCAGTGCTTCTAATGGAGTTTTCTTGGGTTTTGGTTGGCACGGACATACTGTGGTATCCTCGGGTGGATGCAGTTGTCACGAGAGGAGGTGATCGTGATTCGTTGTGTGGAATGCTGTCATATAAAGAACGTCAAGAACCGTTTGAGGTAGGGGATTCATTTCTTCTCTCTTATTTTATGTGAAACGGTATCGTTAGCATGTTTTATCCCACTGGATGACAATAAAAATGACATAATAAATATTATAACTAGATAAATAAATTGAAATCGATTGTATGTTATTGCCTCTTGTTTTTTTAGATAGTTTGATATCTATGGTTTCTTTGTTTAGCTATTCGTTATTTATGGAAACTAGTAATGAATGTAAATGGTAATTAATTGATAATTTTTCGGTTAAAAGATAAAAATTCATGTAAATGAATCTGGTTCTTTTTGTTGTAATTTGATGTTAATCAAATTGGCACAGTAATCATGTTTAATTATTTTTGATAGCTTACTGGTTAGGTTTCCCAAATTTTGAAACAATTAATAATAAATAAGTTAATACAAGATGGATTGACGAACTGGTGGTTTGATAAAAGATAATTTCTTGTAGGTTTCTGATTTACCCACTTGATTGTTAAAGGGCCAAGAGCCCAATTTTTAAGATGTCTATTTTACTTCTTCTTGTGTTTTGTTGTGAGCCTGGGTGGATGTGGTGATATGTGGAGGAATAGAGGCCTATTTTTGGTGGCAACAGTTGACGCCTAGAGTGGACAGATGCATCGGTTTATGCATGTGCTTTTTGGGGATGACACCGTGGATGATGGAATGGGATGGATGTGATTGTTTTTTGATTTATATTTCTTATTGGTTGATTGTCTACATTACTTTTCCCCACTGCTCATGGAACCTGGTATTTCTTACCCTTCTTCCAAAAGAGGTGAAGACACATGATATATGCCATGTGCTTTCCATGTTTTGCTTCTCAAGGGAGGATGGGTCTACGCTCCAGCTATAGGCGGCAAAGACTCTATGGTTACTAAATCTACGCACTGTTTTGAGATCCTTGCCATTAGTATCATAGAAAGTTTTTATAGAATGCCTATGAATATGGGAAAGTAATTATTTAATGAATAATTGAATAAATTATGTTAAACAATGGGGTTGGAGCTAGCTGGAATGAAATGCTCAGGTTACAATTTTAAAGGGAAAGTGGACATTGTATGTGATGCTAATGAAATTTAATGAGGAATTGTAATTGGTTAATTAATGTTTAAATAATTAATTAACATAAAGTTCATCTGATAAAATTTGAATGAAGTAATGTATCAAAGCTCTTTAAATGGTTGTGTTCTTATAATATACCTAGTCTTAGAAGTAACATCCCAGAGTCTAAGAGACGTTAGCTGATGTTGAGTCTAAAAATAGGTTATACCCATATTGTGGTTGTGAGGTATAGTATATTCTGTATTTTTTTTGTTTCTGAATGCTAATCCACCTTATCAATAAGGGAAACTAACACCTCGAGGATTCGGAGCTCTCAGAGGTGGTTTCCACAACATTTCGATTGGAGGATGGATGGATGACTACCACATTTGACCCCGCTCTCTTCTCTTGGTAGTTACTTGTGATGGCAGTCACATTTGTTAGTTTTCCCCATATATGTGTGTAGAGGGTTGTAATGCCTTGTGGTTATTCACACACATATATTCTGGATATTGTTTTCTATGGAAAACTATAGGTGTAACTTGTATAGGCTGTGATGGATTGATGATCCCTACTTAGTGTATGGGCTATAATAGCTTGAGGTATAATACCCGATGTATGTTACACGTTATGTGAACTATGGTGGCTCCTCGAAAATACCTTGTTACTTTTCTTTCGTGGACATGGTGGTTTTGTAGCATGAGGTGCATGTTGTGGTGCTTCGCCCAGGTGTCTGTGAGCAATCCTTTTGGAGAGAGATGCTTAGGACGCGCGATGTTGGGGAAATGCGGAAAACCAGTGGGGAAGTAGTAGTGGGGTACCCTTGAAAATATTTATTATATTATATACTCTTTTATGCGTTACTTGGGGAGAGTATCCATGATGAGGCTTGGAACATAGTATACATGCTTAGGTGGTGAGTTAGTTTCACTTTTTGTTCAATATTTTTTAGCATGCTTTCATTAATTTTTTCACAAGAGGCTTTAGGGAGGATCCTATTGGATATACTATTATACTAACCCAATGTATATATAAACTGATTTTTAGATCACTTGGATCAGGTTGGAGATCAGGCTGGTTACTACTAGCTTGTAGTTGGAGGACCTATTCGGGCTTGTGGTTGCTGTAGTTTTACTTTGTTTTGGGTACTTGTAGTTTTTCCCCTTTCAGTTGTAGTAGTTTTTCATGACATTACATATGTGTACTTGGGATTTCATTTACCTAACTGGTTTAGTTGGAGTTGGTTTGTGTTTATCTTATCTCCCTCTTCCTCATGTGTTCTCTTAGAGGGTAATGACTCACATTTGTGTGTTTTCTATACCCTCGGTGGAAGTCACCAACTCGGGGCCTATTGGAGGTGGGAATCAGGGGTCATTATCTTCCGTCTCACATTTCCGGCCCTGGAGGGGTACACTTTGTTGGGAGGGGGTCATGATATGCATCATTAATAGAGACGATAGACAGTATGTTCGTGTGAACAGTACATTCATTTCGTTATTTTATTATAATAATTAACAGTAAATAATATATGTATTTACAATTATTTTATAATTTCTATGTTATATATGATACATTTTTTTATTGATACAATCATTTATACATTCCATTTATGGTATGAACGAGTCACATTTCTTTGAGGGAGCGGTAGTCCACACCCCCTCAAACGAAATTTTCGTATTTACACATGATGGAATGAATAAAGGTATCTTCTGAGTAATAATTACTAGAGAATAAATAATATATAAATATCATAAATATCATATATATATAATTATATATTCAATCATAATTACCACCATGATACATGGTAATGGAAAAATGAATAATCATCTATTTGTGAGGCAGTATTTCTCCTTACACAGATATAGAATTTTCGTTACACATTAGATAGAAGTATGTGTATGTGTATGTAGAACACTTAGAATAAAAATATAATTGTATATCAGGGATACTGTTTTTTTAATATAATAATAATATTTTAGGTGTTGGATAATGGAAATAAAACCTAATAGCTTATGGAAAGATGTTACCTCTTAATCATATAACTTATTTTGGTTTGTACCAAATGGATATCGTGGATTTTTTATTAACCAAGTTGAGGATTCTAGGTTGATGGGAAGTATTTTTAGGATTTATTTGAGTATTTCATGGTTGATTAAATGTTTCATGAGAGGTGTGACAATGTGGGAGGATATGACGCCTTTTTATAGTGGAGGGGGAGTGACACTCTAGTTATATTTTGAAAAAATAATTTCATGCACGTTTTTCATATTGAAAGTGGGTAATATAATGATAAGTTTTCTATAAAAATATAATCGGGTCTATATATGTAT
Source organism: Viscum album (assembly GCA_963277665.1). NCBI lineage: Eukaryota > Viridiplantae > Streptophyta > Magnoliopsida > Santalales > Viscaceae > Viscum > Viscum album. Next base: position 856,551,953 of record OY728160.1, read on the forward strand.
ATAAAATAGCTTTTGGAATAGTTTATATGTCATTTTATTCCTTGAGGTTAATGTTTTGTCCCTTATTAAGCTTAATTTAACCAATATTGTTGTAATTAATTTTAAAAACATTAACTAATATTATTGGAAAAAACTAAGTTGGTATTACTATAAATTATAAATTAATTTTATTCCAAATAAGGGATCTCGTTTTCAAAATTCTTATAACCTATGTGAAATAAATTAATTTAAAATTCATCCCACTGGTTTGACAACAATATCGTTTTTAAAGTAAAAATGATCAAAATTATGATAAGTTTTTACATTCAATTTCAATGTGAATTCTATCTCAGTGAACAAAATTGGATTTATAGATAAATTTATGATCTAATTAAACCTTAAAAATAAATAGAATTATAATTTAACATTATAAATAAATTAGATGGAAAATCATCTTTGAACTAAAAGTTTGTATTTTTCAATATCTGTTAAAAATAAATCATTACAAAATATACAAAAATAACCCTAAGCTAATTTTTATGTTTATAATTCCAATAATAATTTTATTTTGATAAAATAAAATTATAAAATGTTTAAAAATTTGTTTTAAAAAGGTAATCCATTAAAAGGTGATAAAAATACCGAAATAAATATATAGTATTTTATGTATAACATTGTGTTTGTTTTTATCTTAATCCTACAAAATCTATTAGATGTATATAAAAATAGTTATTGAATATAGTATATTTATATATAACATTAATATAACTCAATAATTGTAATAAATTTAATTTTTTATTTTATAACAGCTTTGTTAGCATAAATATTATATTACTTTAATCCACATTCAATCTGATTCTATATTCATTTCCAATTAACTTCTAACAAATGGATTAATTTTATATTTTTGTAAACAATATGTTTTTATAAGATAGTTAATATTATTTATAAAAACTAATTTAATATATAGGTTTTTTATTATTATAATACATAATAATATTTTGATAATATATTTTTGTTCGTTAAAACTCCATCTTGTGTGTAATGAGGGCTTTCAAAGAAAGTCACTATTTTGTTTAACTTATGATAAATTATTGTTGAGTGAATTGAAATATGTGAAATATATTTATATTTTTTAAAATAGTAAATAAACTATACATTATCGGGATAATATATTATTTCAAGTTCCTGGTGATTCATGAGATACAATGTATGAAATACAACGTTATTAATAATTTTAGGGTGTTACACATAACATATCCTACCATTATACAATCATATTTCATAATATATTTAATTAATAAAATAAATTACATGATTCGTGATATAAATTAATAATAATATCATGTATAAAGACCAATATTATAAAGACCCAGCATTAAAAATTCCATAATATTGAATTAAATGAATAATTCACATTGATAATATTTTCATGTTTAGAGTTGTAGAGAGTTAGGCCATAACTATTACATTATATCTCAAAAGAATACAAAGTAGAAACATCTACTAGGTTTCCATTTTTTTTCAAAAAATAAAACTCTTGAAAGAAGAGTAATGTCTAGTTCCTTGTTTTAGACAACATGAACTTCCCTTGATCCTATCATTGACCCTATTCAACATTTTGTCCTGTAAAAAACATTTCAAAAAATGGGATGAGCATAAAAATCTTAGTAAAGGATACACAAAGAAGTTAAACTGTTAGTTTTTCAAAACAAAAAGTTAAACATGAATAATTTATCAAAAGTAATACTTTTTCACCTTTAATAAGTAGTAAATATACTTCATTGAATAAAAGATCATTTCTTTCAATTTTGTAACCAAAATATTACCATAAAACCTGTAGAAAGAATACATGATATATAAAGGTAACTTGGGACATAAACATAATTAAATGGAATAACCATACGGTAGACTTCCACATAAATCACTAAAAGGAACAGCCATAAGGCCAACTTCCCTACCCATGCATTGGAGGTTAAAACGTAACCACTCGTCCTAGTTTATCACAACACCACCCATATTTTTTTTATCACATAACCACCTGTAAAATGTCCGTGTACTATTATAAAATCATAACACATAAAACAAATATAAAGGAATGATAACATTTAACCATTTCAATCACAATATACCATTTAAATATATTGACATAAAAAACCTTTATGAAATCCATTTTCAATACCAAAATACATAAAAGATTATATGGTATTTATTTTCTTTTTAAAAACATTACTGCTTGTTAAGGAAACCAAAGATCAAATTATCCTCATTGCAGCGGAAAAAGTCGTCGTCACCACTAATGCTAATACATTTTTTTTGTGATTTAGTAAAAACAATCATAGAACCATATTCCCTATGAATGAAATGAATAGTAAATGATGTTTATATACCCTATAAAAGAAAGTTGTGTATAAAAAAAATACGCCCCAATGAAAAAATATTGATATGAAATCCCTTACCTCATGTCCGATTTGACCCGTTCGTTCTTTAATATTCTGAATAATACACTAAAGTTAATTTCTAATTTATTAAGAACTTTTTTAAAGTTTATAATTCCTTTTAAATCACTTATTACCATGTTAGAAACATTATTTAATCATTTAAGTTAATGAAGGTTGTTTTGTCGATATTTGGTACTTCAGTCAAAAATGAACTTCTTATAATTACAAGTTGTTCATGTGGTCAAAAGATCATTATATTCAGAATGATATTAATGATTTAGATATTATATATAGATTATATATCCAGTATATGTATGTATTTATAATAGTACATAAAATTTGGAGATAAGAAATGAAATGCACTGGTCATGAACACGGTAAGCCGTACGTACGCATGAACGCTACTTTTATTTTAATTTCTTATTTAAATGGAATTAAAACATAATGAAACATAGGTATATTATAATTCCAGTATAATATCATATATAATATCATTAACTCTATCCTTTATATGTCCCACATTAAGCATTAACGAGTCATATCACTTTGAGGGGGCGGTAGTATGCACTTCTTAAAATAAAGCATTTACCCATAATGGAAACCACAAAGGTATGATACAAATGAAAAATACAGAAGCATAAAGAAAAAATATTCATAATATATATCATTTTTGAATATAGTTCCATCATAATGTCCACCATTATAGGTGGTATGAGATAATTGAACAGTAATCCTTTCGTGAAGCATTAGTTTTCCATCCACAAAAACAATATATTCTTACCCATTAGATGGAGGTCTGTGTAAGTGCAGTTCAAATAATTATCATAACAACATACTAGTATATTGAGGATACTATTTTTGTTATAATGGAAAGGAATAAAATATTTTTAGGGGTTTTAGAAGTAAAATAAAAGGAAATAATTTAAGAGAAATAGTTAACATTAATCCGGGTAACACTCTTTGGTTTGAACCAAAAGGGCTTCTTGATGTGCGTTATGCCTATGGTATGGATTCTAGGAGGAGGAGGGGGGTGTAAGGAGATTAATTTGGAAGAGGTTGGTCATGCCAATATTTTTGAGAAGTGTGAGGAATGGGTTAGAAATGTGGGCTTTTTATAAGGAGGAGGAGGGTCTCTTTTGGAAAGCGTGGAAATATTTTTTTTATTATGTAATTATTTTCGGTTTCTAAAGGTCCAAATATTATTAAAGTCAAAGATAAGATGATTCATGGTAGAAATAAAATCATTCAACAATAATTGGACCAGTTTTGGATATTATTTTAATCTTTATAATATTATTTATTTAAATCATTTATTAAGGAGGTAACACTTCATCATTATTGTGTCATAAATAATTTTATTTATTTGGTGTCTAAAAATTATAAAAAAATACAACGATTTGGGAAATATTTTTATCATTCAAAACAATATTTATAGTCAAAGAGATAACTTATATAACCCTATGTAAAACATAATTTTCTAGAAGATATTTGTTTATGTCATTTTTACCTTTATTTTAAATTAATTAGAATAATGTGTCATTATAACTCTATGTGGCCCCATGAGATCCAAAAATCGACCCAAGGATGCCCATGGTCAGTAATTACTTATAAAATAAGGATAAAATAAGTTTTAATGTCATTATGTATTATTATGATATTCTTTTTACCTTGAATTAACCTATTTACCTTTAACCGTGGTAAATAAAAGTCAAAAGTGACTATTCACCAACAATTATTTTCATATTTTTGAACAAAATTTTACTTAATAATAACAACCATGTATGTTATAATTTCAAAATATAATTCACAGAAGTGGTAAAATTTTAGTTAAATGAAAAAGTCAGCTTCTCGGCTACTACTTAGTGTTTTCACTATTCATCAAAAATTGATGTTTTTTAGAAAAATACCAAAAATTAAGGCTAAGATATATTTGATATTCTGGATTCAAAAATGATGAATATTTTATCAAATTAAAAACATAGAATTGGAAGAAATTAAATTCATATTAATTCCCGCTGTCAAAACAAAAGGTGTGTATTTTAAAAAATAATAACTATCAAACGATTGACACTTGTTTATGTCCAATTTAAATGTAGCATTAATTCCAATGACCAACAATGGATTAAATGGTAAAAATATAAGCTAATTAAACTTTAAAACCAATTAAAAAGATAATATAATCATATAAATAAATTATATTATAAGGAAGATTTGAATTAAAATACACTATTTTTCACTATTCATCAAAAAATGAATTTTATCAGAAAAATACCAAAATTTTACCAAAAGTAAATTTTTATGTCCCAATTATAAAGAAGAATTTTATTCGGTCAAATATTAAAAATAAAAGTGACGAAAACTATCTTTAATGAGGGTTTTCCCTAAAAAGGTGGTAGATCGACCTTTTAAATAATATAAGAGTATTTATGCTTAAAATTAGATTCATTCACATTTTAAGACTCTATCTTTTGTTGGATAAATGTAAAAACATTTAACATAAACGTAAATCATATTTTAGTTAGTTCTATTCATTTATGCCAATACAACGGCAAGGCGTTTACTACCATTAAAAAAATTATATATTATTATTTTTCAGTGTGACCCAACGTTGTGTGCAATGTAAGATTTCAAAGAAACCTATTGTTGCGTATCAGGTAAGCCATCGAAAATAGAATCCCATTTATAATAAAATTAATATTTAATTCAAAAATATTAATAAAAATGAAAATTTATTATTTCTTTATTTACCTAGGATGTTACATCCTTCCCCCTTTTGGAAATTGCGTTCTCGAAATTTTATTCACTTAGCAAATAAATGCGGGTATTTATCTCTCATAGAATATTCAGATTCCCACGTAGCCTCTTCAACCATATGGGTTTTAGAAAAAAACATTACCTGGTAAATTACCTTATTCCACAACACTTTCTTTCCATGGTCAAGAATCTGGACTGGTTGTTCCACATAAGAGAGATTCCCTTCTAACTAAATGCCCTCTCGGCTAAAAACATGAGATGGATCTGGAATATACTTTCTCAACATTGAAACATGAAAAACATTTTGTACCAGGGATAAACTAGGAGGTAATGCCACTCTTCAAAAAACTAATCAATCTTTATCCAAGATTTCATAGGGTCTAATGAACCTCAGACTCATCTATCCCTTCTTTCCAAAACGCAGCACAATTTTCTATGGAGAAACTCTAAGAAAGTCATGATCACCATCCTCGAAAGAAATATCCTTTCTCCTATTATCTGCATAACTTTTCTTCCTTCTTTGAGATGTTCTCATTTTCTTCTAAATCAACTGATCTCTTTCCTCTATCTCTATTACAAATTCTGGTCCCATCAGTTTCCTTTCACCTACTTCATCCAAAAAGGTTGGAGTTCCACATCACTTCCCATTTAATGCCTCAAATAGATCCATATGTATAATGGAATGAAAAATGTTATTATAAAAAAATTCACCAAAGAAATATGTTTGTCCCAATATCCATGGTAATCCAGTAAACAAGCATGTAGAATATCCTCCAAGGTCTGGAGTTGTCATTCTGACTGCCCATCAGATTGTGGATGAAATGATGTACTAAAATTTAATTCAGTACCCCACGACTTTTTAAGGCCTTTCCAAAATTTAGAAGTATATCTGGGATCAAGATTAGATACAATGGAAAAGGGAACTCCATGAAACCTAAAAATCTCTTTAAAATACAACCAAGAAAGTTGATCTAAATTCAAATTATCTCGAATGGGAAAGAAATGAGAAGTTTTAGTCAATAAATCAACAATAACCCAGATTTCATTATTACCTCGAAACATCTTCGGTAATCGCACAGTGAAGTCAATGGACATATTTTCTCATTTCCACTCTGGAAAAGGTAAATATTGAATCATCCCTTTCAGTAACCACCTCTCTTCATTATAATGCTGACAAGTCAAAAACTTCGTAGTAGAATCAGAAATATCACTTTTCATTCCATCCCCCCAGTAATACTCTCTATGATCTTTGTACATCTTAGTACTACCAGGATGAACTGAAAAAGAGGAAATATGAGTTTCATATAAAAACTCATTCTTCATCTGTGAATCACAAGGAATTCAAAATATTTTCCCTATTCTAAAAACACAATAATTACCAACGTTAAAATCAGGAAACATACCCTTCTGAACCAACTCTACCTTTACTTGTAACTCACTGTCTTCTTACTGTGCTTGCTTAATTCTGTCTGATAGAGATGATTTCACTAACACTTGAAACAAAATAGAATAATTTCTTGTACCAAAAAATTCAATTCCAAAGTTTAGAAAATAGAAACCCAAAGGATCTCGTTCGAAAAGTAGCATGGTTAACGTAGAATTACTTTTTCGACTCAAAGCATTAGACACATTAGTTTATTTTTCGGGATGGAAAAGGATTGTGCAATCATAATCCTTGATTAATTCCAACAATCTCTTCTGTCTCATGTTTAATTATTTTTTAGAGAATATATACTTTAAACATTTTTGGTCTGAATATATTTAACATTTTACTCCATAAATATGATACCTCCAAATTTTTAAAGAAAAAAAATAGCAACTAATTCCAAATCATGTGTAGGGTAATTTGACTCATAACGATTAAACTAACGTGAAGCATAAGAAATTACCTGATAATTCTGAATAAGGACACATCCATTTCCTTTCAATGAGGCATCACTGTAGATAAAAAACTCACCATCTATAAAAGGTAATACCAAAACTCGAGCATTCACTAATCTTCTTTTCAATTACAGAAAACAATCATCACATTCCTTTTTCCAGATGAACATAACACCTTTTCGAGTTAACATAATCTTTAGACAATATAACCATGAATATTTTGCAACAAACCTCCAGTAATAACCTTCCAAACCAAGAAAAATATGAATATCAGTTATATTTGTGGGTCTTGGAAATTAATCAACAACTTTTGTTTTAGCAGCACCAACAGTTACACCATATTTTGAAACAATGTGACCAAGGAAAGAAATTTTGTTTTTACAAAAACTCACACTTACTAAATTTCCCAAATAGTTTCTTTTCCTTTAAGGTTCTAAAGACATCCTTGAAATGAATTTCATGCTTCAATTTAATTTAATAATAAAACACAATAGCATCAGCAAATGCAACCACCATTTATCACCTAAGTAAACTAAGTCCTCACTACAACAAACTGTTCAATTCAGATTTTGAAAATCTTAGGATGATGATTTGGAATGTTATTTCCCTATGTATGCCTTCCTAGAATATCTTCCTTGTTTCCTCTATGAAAAACAATTTTGAATGAAAATATCATAGATAGAGATACATAGTAATATTTACATGCTATATCATTTCAATTTTACCATAAATTAATTTATGGATATTAATTTAACAATACTCTAACTCCTGATGTTATCTAAACTGACCTCTAATACCAACTATAAGTAATCGACCTTAAACATTGAATAATATTTAATTAAATGAATAATTCACATTGAGGATATTTTCATGTTTATAGTATTAGAGAGTAAGTCATTAACTATTACATTACATCTTTATAGAATACGAAGTACACACTTCTACTCAGTTTACATTTTTCTCACAAAATAAAAACTCTTGAAAAGAAAAGTCATGTCTAGTTTAATGTTTTAAAAAGGATGACTTTTCCATGATCCCATCCTAGACCCTATTCAACATTATTTCTTGTGAAAATTATTTGAAAAACATGGGATGAGCATAAAAAGCTCACTAAATGATATAGAAAGAAGGAAAACTGTTAATTTTTCAAGACAACAAGTAAACCATGAATAATTTATCTAAAGTAATACTTTTTCACCTTTATGAAGTAGTAAATATTTTTCACTGAATAAAAGATCATTACTTACCATTTTATAACCAAAAGATTACCATAAAACCCTTATAAATAACACATGACATATAAAGGTTACTTGATACATAAACATAGTTAAATTAAATAACCATACGGTTGACTTCCACACATATCACTAAATGGAATAGCCATATGACTGACTTCCATACCAAAATGTATTGGAGGTTATAACGTAACCACCCATCCTAGTTTATCACGACACCACCCACCATTTGTTTTATTATGTAACAACCCCTCAAATGTCTATGTACCATTATAAAATCATAACACATAAAAAAAATAGAAAGGAATGATAAAATTTCCACATTTCATTCAAAATATATCACTTAAATATATTGAAATAAAAAAAATCCTTTTTCAAAACCATTTTCAATACCAAAATACATAAAAGAGTATATGGTATTTATTTTCTTTTTAAAATCAATACAGCTTGTTAGGGAAGCCAAAGATCAAATAATCCTCGTGGTGACGAAAAAGTTTGTTGTCACCTCTTACACTAAAACATTTTTTTTTATTTAGTAAAACGCCTCGTAGAAAAATATTCCCTTTGAATGAAATTAAAATTCAAAATTTTTTATATATTTTATAAAAGAAAGTCGTGTATAAAACGAAATATGCCCCCACAAACGGAGATTGAGACGAATTCACTTACCTCATGTCCGACTTGACCCGTTCGTTCTTTACTCTCCTGAATAATAAACTAAAGTTGATTTCTAATTTCTTAAGAACCTTTTAAAATATTATCATTACTTTTAAATCACTTATTACCAAGTTATAAACATTATTTAATCATTTATGTTAATGATGGTTAGTTTTTCAATAATTGGTACTTGAGTAAAAAATAAGCTTCTTATAATTAAAATTTGTTCATGTCGTCAAAAGTTCATTATATCCAGATTGATATTAATGATTTATATATAATATATAGCTTATACATCCAATATATGTATGTATTTTTAATAGTACATAACTTTTGGTGATATAAATTAAATGCACCGTTCATGGACACGGTAAGCCGTACATACACATGAATGCTTCTTTCATTTCTATTTATTATTTTAATGGAATAAATACATAATAATGAATTGGTATATTATAATTACAGTATAATATAATATATAATATCATTAAATCCATCTTTTATATATCCCACATAAGGCATTAATGATTCATATCACGTTGAGGGGGCGGTAGTCTGCACTTCCTAAAATGAAATAATCGTGTTTACCTATAATGGAAACCACAAAGGTATGCTATAAATTAAAAATAAAAAATCATAAAAACATATAAACAAAATATATATCATATATAAATATATTTACATCATAATGGACACCATAAGAGGCGGTAGGAGATAATTGAACATTCATCATTTTGTGAGGGGTTAGTTTTCCATCCCTAAAAATAGTATGTTCTTTATCCATTAGATGGAGGTGTGTTTAAGTGTAGTGAGAATATATCGCATAACAATATACTAGTATATTGAGGATATTTTTTTTGTTATAAAATAAATGAATAAAAATAGTTTAGGGGTTGGATATTTAAAAAAAATAATAATTTAAGAGAAACAGTTATCATTAATTCGGGAAACTCCCTTTGGTCTCTACCAAAAGGACTAATAGAAGTGCCTTATACCTATGATAATGCTTCTAGGAGGAGAAAATGGATGTAGGGAGCTTAATTGGATAGAGGTTGGATGAGCCAAGGGTCTTGAGAAGTGTGACTAATGTGTTCGAAGTGAGGGCTTTTTAAAAGGGGGAGGAGGGGCTCTTTAGGAAAGTGCGAAAATATTATTTTATTATATAGTGATTTTCAGCTTATAAATGACCAAGACTTATTAAAGTCGATGATAAGATGACTCATGGTCGAAATAAAATCATCCAATAATAATTGTACAGGTTTTGGATATTATTATAATCATTATAATCTTATTTATTTAAATCATTTATTAATGAGGCAAACATTGCATCATTATTGTGTCATAAATAATTTTATTTATTTGTTATCTAAAAATTATAAAAAAAATACCATGATGTATGAAATATTTTAATCATTCATAATAGTATTTATATTCAAAAATATAACTTATATAACCCTATGTGAAAAATTAATTTACCAAAAGTTTTTTGTTTATATCATTTTTGCCTTTACTTTAAGTTAATTAAAATAATGTTTCATTATCACTCATAAGTGGCTCCATGGGATCCCAAAATAGGCCCATGGATGACCATGGTCGTCCATGACTCATAAAATAATGTTAGGACAAGTGTGAAGGTAATTTTTTGTTATTATGACATTCCTTTTACCTTGAATTACCCTATTTACCTTTAACCATAGTAAATAAAAGTCAAAATTTACTATTCACCTAAAATTATTTTTATCTTATTGAACCCCATTTTATATAATAATATAAAACATTTATGTCAGAGTTTAAAAATTTAATTTAAAGAAGTGGTAAAATTTCATTTAAATGAAGAATTCATCTTTTTTACTACAACTCAGTGTTTTCACTATTCATAAAAAATTGAAGTTTTTCAGAAAATACTAAAAATTATGTATAAGATATTTTTGATATTATGAATTCAAAAATGATGTATATTTTACCAAATTATGATATATAAGTTGTAGAAATTAGTTTAAAATTAATTCCCGCTGTCAAAACAAAAGGAGTTTTTTAAGATATAATAACTATCAAAAGATTGCCACTTGTTTATGTCCAATTTCAAAGTGAAATTATTTACAATGACCAAAATTGGTTTAAATAGAAAAAATATAATATAATTAAATTTTAAAACCAATTAAAATGTTATTCTAACAATATAAATAAATTATATTAAATGGAAGTTTTGAATTAAAATACAGTATTTTACTATTCATCAAAAAAATAAATTTTATCAGAAAAATACCAAAATTTTACCCAAAGTAAATTTTGATGTACCGATTATAAAAAAAATTATTTGGAATAATTGTAGATAAAAAATTACCAAAACTATATTTAAAGAGGATTAGCCATCAAAAGGCTTTAAATTGGCCTTTTAAAGAATATTATAGTAATTATGCTTAAAATTAAATTCATTCGCATTTTAAGCATCTAACTATTATTGGATAAATGTAAGAACATTTAACAAACATGTATAATAATATTTTAGTCAGTTATGTTCATTCTAGCCAATAAAATAGCTATGTGTTAACTACCATTTAAAATAATAATATATTATTATTTTTCAGTTTGACCCAACGGTGTCTACACCGTAAGATTTGAAAGAAACTCGTTGTTGCATATTGGGTCTGCAATCGAACATAGAATCCCATTTATATTGAAGTTAATATTTATCTCAAAAATATTATGAAAAACGAAAATGTATTATTTCTTTATTTACCTTGGATGTTACAAATACACACTTCTAAAGAATGGATAATCCAACAACACTAGACATGTGGAATTATTATTTCCAAGATTGTCCTTATAATCTCTTCTCGTGGAGATTATCATGTAAGAAAAATTATAAGTATAATCCAAAATTGAATAAGATCATCATAAAATAGATAGTCTAAAATTATATTTTCCCTATAAAATAAATTTTATCAAGATCATAGGTAATAAGATTAGGAAAATTCTCATTAAACTTCAATATTGTCATTATAGTGGTGAAGAAGTATAAAATTTCAATAAAAAATTACTCTTATAAAATTATCACATAATGTTTTCCTATATTATACTAATTATGTTATGATATATTTCTTATATTTTATGTATGAAAATATTCATTAATCAAAATTGAAATTTATTATGGTTTTTAGGTACCAACTCTAACATCTTTGATGATTGCCGTAATAATTTTTTTGGTTATTTTTAATGAAGAAATTATTATTAATTTAAAATTTTTAGAGACAAAAATGTAAAATAATGAATTTTTAAACCTTAAATAAGATTATGAAATATTGATAGTTTAGTAATTTTTAATTATAATTTAAAAATATATAATTAATTGGGATTTTCAAATCTTATAAATGAATTCTTATTGAGCCTTATGAACTATAGTGATTGAGTTGTTTTCCAATATAATAATGGGGTTTTTTATTTTCATTTCTCTTATGTTAGTAATATATTATCTAAATTCCATGATAGTATTTCTATAATTATAATATAAATAACAAATTTGAAAATAAATTGTTTTTATTTTTAAATGGTCCAAGGAAGTGAAGAAATTTTTTCGTTAGGTCCATAATTGAATTCCTTAAGAGTGGTTAAATTATTGGATACAATATCAATCTTCTTTCAGTTATTCTTATTTTTAAACCACATTATTAGTATTTTTTAGGACATGTATACCAATCTAATTTAGTTTTATTTATTTCTCATTAAAATCAATAAAAATATTAATTAAAACATGAATTTACATGGTTCACTATAAAATTGGACAATAAGCCCAATGATCAAGAAAATATAGTCTCCATATTACACAAATCATTATGATTATTACTTTATTATAAAATTTTCGTAGTATACACTATAACCCTTAAAGATCACATCCCTCACCAAGAGATCAATTCTTAAACATGACTGACTGAATGACTATAGAATGAATCAATATCTCACCTCAGATGAATAATTTTTCCTTTATAGAGAAAATTAAGTAATTATCATCATATTATATTTGAAATAGTGAATGTCTATATTCTCTAATGTAGTTATATATATATTCAATTCTAATTGAGTGGCAATATACAATGAAACAACCATTTTTTATTAACTAGGAATACACCCTATACTATACTATACTTTTATCATCAATATATCAAATTTCACATTTATATAGATTTATATCATTTATCTTGAATCCATAAGACATATTATTTATCATTCCACATGTAATAATTACCTTAAAATTTTGAGTTAAATAATACCATTATGTTTTGTTACATTCTAAATCATTATGAAATTGGAAATCATAAATTAATGCATTATTGAAATAAATCCTAACATTACATACCTCATCAAAACACATTTTTCTAGTTTTCTGTATCCAAAAAATCATGCATGAATCCATTATATTATTAAAGAAATATGAATAAACATCCTAAAACATCTTTAAATCCTTCATCAATATGAAAATTTTTCCTCTTGAAGGGGGTATTTTTCTTCCTTCATTATTGTCACTAACAAAAAAAATTATAAATCCTAACACAGTTCTTATAATTATAATAAAAAAATTCCAATGCGTAAATTGTTCCCTAAAAACATGATCACCAAAATCCTAGTTCAATGTATTCTTGTAGATTAGAATTTATTCCATTTAAATTCTATTTTGAGAAGGAATATCCATATTTACTTTACTATAACTTAAATGGGAAGATATTCTATTCATCAAGATATTAGGATTTTTTATTCTTTTTGGTTTATCAATTATTCTAATTCGTATATCTATATGTATTTGTGATGTATAATAGATTAGCATATACTAATACTATTCACAAAATAATAATATATGTGAATAAGAATATTTATATTAAATACCAATATATTCATTCCATTCTTATATTTAATAATTATTTTTAGAAATTATAATCTTTTAATGGAGAACATATTAACTAAATATCATATATTACCCTGATGATAACATAATTAATTTGGTGAATGTGACTGATATTTACATGCAGTAGAAATCAACATTTTAGATTAAATGATATGAATGTTCATGTTATATGTGATAATTATATTCTTTATATGAGTTTTAAATTTTCATTAATTTTATCAAAACCCAAACCTTTGATTCCAAGATTAAATGAGAATTTATTAATTAATAATTAATGAAAAAAATTTGATGATCAGTTTTATTTTTATTTTTCCATTTAATTATATATTCTTATATATTTTATATAATTACATGAAGTAATATATGTTGTGGATAATCATATTGATCATAAATATTTATATATGCCACCACAACCTTAGTCTCATGTTGTTATGTATTTTTTCAGTACATTAATGATATTTTTTATGTATTCATACCTCTTTCTTCTTCTTAAAATGTGTTCATCATCTCAACAAAATCCTGAATATTTTAGAATGTTAATTATTTTAGAGAATATTAATCACATTAGAATCCATTTATCTTAGCGTTATATTATTATATATATATTTTTAAATCTCATATAATATAATTAGTGGTATTTTAAAATTCTCTTAGAAAACGTATATTATTGAATGGATTTTAGATCACAACTATTATGTCAACCAACACTTGTTACTCATCATTTTTCTTCATTATTATTCTTATATTGCAATTATTTAATTAAAAAACCCATATATTTATCCTTAAAATATTCAATATCATTTATTATAACTATAAAATGATTCATCTTCCATAGAGAAAATTTTCCCTTCTAAGGTTCACTTTTATAAAACTCTATCCCATTCTCCATCGTTTTGAAATCTATCATTGGAGACAGCTTATTTGATTAATTTTATTTAATATTGTTTGAGAATTTATTAGTGATTCATATAATTTTTCATGAAAAGATACATGTGATTTGAATGTTAACTTTTTATATTTTCTTTTTCCTCTTTAAAAATTATAGATAAAGAATTAAATTACCTTGTCATCTTCTTTCTATTCCAATTAAATTCCAGTGATATTTTTTCATACCATTAAATTTTATCTAATTTATATTGTTTGAAAAAAATTAAAATATTCATTCCTACCCTTATTATAATACAGATTAACAATTTTTGTATCATCAATTGGTAAAGTGTAGATATCTATATATACAATTGTAGAAACATTGGGAACTAACTTTTTGTTTAGCCTTTATATGATCTATTTTTAACTGATCTCATATTAAATATTCTCAACTAGGAAGCATAATCCACTAAAAATTTCATTTACCTAATTAGATAATTCTTGAATTTTTTTAACTATTAGTATATTTATATCATCATATTCATTTATTATGGTTGGATATTTTCCATCATTGATATATCATCCAATGATTTTACTTTATATTTTCCATCAATAAACAAATGAGTTTGATAGTTTTTAAAAAACACAACCGTAAAACTATATATAAATAAAATTAAAAGATATTTATATTTAATATAATTGATGAATATAATTAATGATTCACTTAGGAAACAACAACTATGTTGAACAACTTCTTTTAAGTATTTAATTAACGAGAATTATTTATTTCATATATAATATCTTCAATTTAATTATGACTATTAAAATAATGGTAAATTTTTTTATCATCTATACAATTAATTCATTGTTTATAAATTTACTAAAAATGAAAATAAAAACATTTTAAGGTAAAAAGGTTTTTTATAAAAAATTGATATTAGGAGCACATCAAGATTATATATAAATAAATTAAATGAATCAGTATTTATGAATATTTTTAATTAAATGAGAAGATAATATATTTAATGAAAATATTTAAAATTAAATTAATGGGTGTTACCAGGATGGTAATGATAATATAATCTATTGTGTGATTAAAAATTCATTTATTCTAAAGTCGGATTTCATTTCATTTTTTTCACTTATTTTAAATTTAATTTATGAAACTTTGAGAAATTTATATTTTAAAATTGTTTAAATATATGTAATAATAATGTATAATTTAATTAATGACATTATTTTTCATATAATGAGTTGTTACTTTGGTAGAACATTGTCACCGGGGTGAGGATTGAAAGGGTTAGTGGTGGTGGGGGTAAATCATAGAGGTAATGCATAAAATATATCTAAAACATGGAAGAATGTGATTGGATAAGTGAATTTAGCACCAAAATTATTTTATATTAAAATTTTGATTCCATTGGGGTTAATTTCACTTTAATATAAATTTCTTATATATATGTTTTATGTTATTACAAGTTTCCCATAGACTAAACATATAAAAGGTTTATCATATTTTGCATTATTAACACATTTTTAGATATATATATCATCCAAAAATTGACAAGATGTTTTCATAACATCCACTCCCACATCTGGGAGATTATTCCCTTCCTAATAGACAGATCTTTGAATGCTTAAGGTTTATGTTAATGGCGGTTTCCAAAAACAAGAGGTAACTTTATTTAGTAATATATTTGGATATTCTTTGTTCCTTAACATACACAACATATTTTACAATGATATTAACTTTATTAAATATATATAATTTCTATTATTAATATTTTTAATGTTCAAATTATTTTCTATCATATTTCAATCATATGGGAAATGATAACATCGTTCGTGCATATGTTTGGACTACTACCTCTCTGAAGTGATTTGATTTTTTCTGCCAATCATATATCGTTGGTAATTTGGATGGAATTAATGAATATTTATTATATCTATAATTTTATTATGAATATGTAATGTTATAGTGTAATTTAACTTTCCTTATTTCCATTAACTATAAAATACAAACATTACGGATGCGTACGTATTTACAACCATCACCATAGAGTGATATAATATAATTTTTCATGACAACCTTATATAAATGCTGAGTATAAAATGAATACATATTATAATTATAATAAAAATATGATCATGGAATTGATGACACTATTTTCAAGGTACATAAAAGGGAATGTTCCTATTAAACATGAATGTAAAACAAACCAATTTTCACCTAAATGTTGACTATAGTGAAGAATTATTAATAAATTAGTAATGGATAATTATAAGGGATTTCTATATTATAAAAAAATTATTATTATATTTATAATATATATGTATAATAAATATAAATTTTGTTATTCTAGAACATAATATTTTGTATGAATAAATTCATGAAAAGATGTAAGGGTTTATGTTGCAATCTCATTTTAATTCAGAATAGCTTATGCTTGAATATAATTTGGGGAATTATGTAACATTTATATCTAGAAACACATATATTTCACTATCCCATATTAATTAATTTGGGTTTCTTTTTTTCTATTTATTATCTTCTATTTGGTATATAAAATGATCAGAATTTTTTTAGGAAAATACGACCATATTTCCATTTTGTTTATTGAACTTTTTGATCCACGTATATATTCATTAAAACAGTATCAAGAATGGTTTTATATGGTCCAATGATTTTTCAAATTAATTTTAATCCATTTTTTAATTTATCTTTAATGTATTGAAAATGAATAATTTTAATATTTTCTGAACATCTTATTTATGATTTTTCTCAAATAGATTGCAATGGATCATTATTTTTAAATTCAACTCCTGAAAATATTTCCCTCTATCAAAACCATTCAGGAAATTATATATTAACATAAATATTTCCATGGTTATTTTAATACAAAGTCATTTTATCATTATTTTGTTAATTTTTATTTAATATTTTATCAAAATAAGTAGTCATTTTTTACATGTTTTCAAAGAAAATTATCAATGTAATTTTAAAGATAGGTTTCATGTATCTCAACATGAATTAATATTTATAATGCTTAAATGGGGCTATGATCTAATTATACCATTATTTTCTTTTCTCTGGACATATAATCAATATTTTATGTTGAAATATTTTTTAAATCTATTTCTTTTCCATGGGTTATAATTAATTTATGAATGATTTTAGGACCTTATGGAACACAGACAAACACACACATATATATATGGTTTTCACTATATAATAAGTGGTCCTTGAATTATATATATCTATAATAAAGTGGGTAATGAATTAGATACTATTATATAATATAGAATATTATAAGGGGTAAACATATTCTTATAATGTAGAGATGATCAGGGTGGGAACCATTTCTACAAATGAAAAGAGGTTAGGGTAGTAAAGCTAATCAATGATAAAAAATTTTCCACTAAGAGATCATGTTCATGCTATTGAGATTTTAATTTGGATATTATTTTATATACATATGACTGAGAATTAATTCCCATAATATGTTCTTATTCTTATGATTTTTTTATGGCTCATGATAGATTATTGATTATTCCTCACATTTATAAATAATTTATTTTGAAATGATAAATATTTATTCCGTGACTTATGATTTATGACTTATGACTAATTATGTACGAACATAATTAGTTATGATGATGATATCGACAATTATTTATATCTTATTCATGAAAATGTTCATTCATTGATATATCCCATGCTTACACTTACCTAATATCCAAGATCGCTCCTTTATATGTTTCCATTTTAAAATAGTTGTAATGAAATTTTATGAGTATGATAAGTAATATAATGGTATTATAAGAGAAGAATATTTTTGAGAGATATTGGTGTCTTACATGAAATACCCTAATTATGTATCTGGTCTCTAAATAAACCAATAATTGACTATTCAAGGCTGTGAATTATTTTGTAATATTTTTTGTTTTCAACTAATACGATGAACTATGTATGTATGTTTGTTTTGAGATTAGTTAGTTCATATCACAGTAGGTTTTAGTAATATTTGGATACTAGGTTATGAAGAAGTTGTGGATATTAATTAATATATACTATGGTAAACTGAAATTCATATATTATGAACTTAAATGTCCTATAGGTTGATAAAATGGTGCGTGAATAAAAGACATATATGGAATGATTTTCATGATTATATGATTGGTCACTCTAATTATTATAGATTATTGATTACACCAAGATCATTGGTTTTATTCAATGGTTTCATCTACATGGAATCATGTTAATAATTAATACGGGGTAAACTGTAATGATTGTATTCTAAAGAAACCAAAATCTAGGGAGCTATAAAAGAAAATAATGCTTCTATTGTGAAACAATTATACCAAGATATGATACATATATAGCTTCTAAATGGGTATAATAGGGACAAAAAACAATGAGTATTTCATAAGGAAAAATACAACCCCTTTCAAAAGGTCATCTGATCTATTATTTCATGATAAATGGATTCGAATCAATGAAAATATGTTTTCTATTATGTAGTTCTTAGAATGTAAAAATGTATTTTTTTGTTGTGTATAATTTAGAACGATAATTTGAATAATTATTGAATATTATTATTAATATGTGGAAGGAGTAAGAAATTAACTGTATATAATAACATGTGTTTATGGGAATTTATTTTAGTAATTATATATTTTGAAATCTTAACATAAAAATATACAGGGAATTACTTAAGATAAAAACAAATGATGATAAATATATTGGTATATATTTGTAAAAAATTACAATACATGATAGGTATGAATATATTTTTATCACTGTCCCTAATAGTAAAATGAGTTGATTCTTTATTGGCATAAAACCAAGTCCCCAAAATTAATTTTCCTTAAGATACATTATTTCTGGTGAAAAAATTGTTCAATATTCCATCAAGGTAGAAATTGATATCAGAGAATCACATTATTCTCATTATTTAGATAAGAAGATAATAAAGTATTTTCAAAGATAATATAACAATAAAACCACTAAAGAATGAAAATTAATATTAAGTTATAATAGAAGTATGGAAAAAGCATGGGAAATTGCTTTTAGGGAATAAGTAAACGATTTAATTATGGAAATAAATTCCATTAAGAAAGGTAATAATAATGATATATAAAAGGAAATAAAATAAAATGAAAATGGAGAAAGATCAACCAAATTAAACATCTATATTCTAGTGATACAATTGTAAGGGGTATAGGAATTATATCAACTTGTGAAGGAATCAAAGGGTTAATGAACAAAATCATAGTCAACAACCTTTTATTCCAAGAGACAAATGGAAAGATCAAGTTATATCAACTTCTAAGTTGGGTCATGAGAATTAAGTGGTGAAGGGTTCACATACCAACCTCTCAAAAATAAAAAATATCTTATTTATTTCTAGTTCTACACAATCTTTTGTATCTTATGAATTTTCCTAGGGTTTCATATCTTCACCTCAATGATAATATATTGAATTATCAATGAAGAATATTATTTGTAAAATGACCACATAAAAAGTATATAGATACACTATTATAGGGGTCTGTGTGAATATACTTCCTAAAACTACTATCATTCTATCTCTTGTTGAATTTGATGGGATTTTGGGCATGGATTTAATTCTTCATAAAAGATCCCCAAGAAATTGTTGATGAAGGGAAATAATATTTCATATTGAAAATACAATAATTATTCTATATCGATGTGAGAATGAATATTAATATCCAATGGTAACTAATTCTCTTATATAGGTCATCATACATATTCATAAGGGGCAATTATCTCCAATTGTTGAGGAGAAACACAACAATCATTAAATTACTATTTTTTTTGGAAGTATGCCAATATATTTCCCGAAGAGTTTCGTATTTTTACCCAAAATTAAGTAGTTGAGTTTTTAATAAAACTCATACCAATGGATATAGATATTTAAAATATTTCTTATAGGACATATCTGATTGAATTATTGAAATTAAATAACAACGTCTAATAAAATCTCAAAAAATGAATCATACCACCAAGTGCATCACCGTGTGAAAATTATTTTTTTTTGAAAAAATGCTAGTCAATGAATCATTTAAATTATAGTCATGAACATAACAATATGGCCATAAAAAAATATCCTATACCCTATAAATATTATATTTTTTATTATTTTTTTTAGATCAATACATTTAAATTAATTACCCATGATTTGGATATCATTTTTTGATGTTTATGTCTTGACATATCCAATACATCCTTCTATATTGGCTATTGACGCATTGAATTTTTATTTATTCCATTTGGTATTATAAATTATAATTATATATTCATAAATATAATGAATAAAGTCTTTAGATATCACATTGATTCATTTTTTATAGTCCTTATAGAGGATATCATTATATATTCCATGTGAATAGAAAGGAAAAAAGGACTTTGGATGATTTTTTTTAAATTATTTGGGGAAGGTGATGTGTTATTCCAAATTTATTAAATATTAATTCTAGAAATAGAAATTATCATTCATGGGTCATGTTATCACAAAAGATGGAATATCAGTAGATCCTTAAATGATATAATCTATTGAACATTGGTGCAGACTAACCATGGAAACTAGAATATATAGTTTTCTTAGGATTGATGAATACTACTAATCCATTTTGATACATTTATAAAGGATATCAAATCTTTTAATCATGTTGACCCCTAAGGGATATAATTTTATTAGGATAGAAAAATGTGAATAAAATTTCATGGTACTATTGAGAAGGTTGTTTAGTGCACCTGTACTAACATGACCCTATAGTAGATATGGGTTTGTGATCTGCAGTGATGCATTAAATATGGGACATGGATGTTTTTTCATGTATATATAATTTTTGTATCTTATTCCTCTCACCAATTGAACATTCATGGAATAAATTAGCCAACTCGTGACTTGGAACTAGAATTGGTATCTTTTTTTCTTTGAAGATGTGGAGGTATTATAATTATAGTGAAATGTGTAATATATATACCGATTAGAAAATATTTATGTATTTATTAAAAAAATAAGGAGTTGAATATTTAATAAAATAAATCGTTAGAAATGATTAAATATTATTAGAGGTCAATATATTATTTCTCTAGGAAGCCGTACATGGTGTACAAGGAACTTATTCTAAAAGACAATACTAGTTTTTCCATGACAAGGATTGAAACATATCCAGTAAAAATGGATTTATATAGAGACCTTTCAATCATAAGGAAAATATAATTATTATTTATTTCTAAAATGAATGGTCAACCATATATTCATGGAATGATTAATGAGTTGCTGGATGATGATATTGAGATAAAACAAAATGTGACAATTGATCATGAGTTCAACCTTAAACATCATTGAATGATAAGATTCAAGAAATAGATATGTATCCTAGTAATACCAGAATCGAAAAATTATTTATTTGATGAACCTTCCAATTAGTTATCATCTATTAATCCAGTACGTACAATAATTTATAAAAATGTAAAATAATATTTCTTTTGGGACAACATGAAGACTGTTATTAAGAAGTATGTATATCAATGTTTAGAATTCCAAAAAGTTAAATATATGATATATAATTCTAAGGGTATGTTATATTCACTACCCATACCTTAGTTTACATGGGAAATCCCCACCATGTATTTCCTAAATGAATCTTTATGACATCGAAATGTTATAATAATCTATGGGTTGTAGTCAATTTCCTTATGAAATTAACAAATTTCATTTCTATGAGATACAATATAAATTTATTGATTAATTAAATAGAATATATATGAATGAATTTGTATGTTTTCATAGAGTTCCACTATCAATAATATATCAATGTTATCATTGGTTTACCTCAATGTTCTGTAGAACACCTCATCATACACTAAATATTGAATTAAGATACAAAAAATCATAAAATAATCAGACATATGGTTAGTCTATGGGGACCATTCAAACCATAGAATAAATAATAAGAAATTTCAATATAGATTTCAAATGAGGATTGGATTAATGCATTACCTTTATTAAACTTTTGTATTATAGTATATTTCAATCATACATTTAAAGGGCTCTATATGAATCCCTTTATAGAAATAAATGTTGAACCCCAACATGTTGGGATGGGGTTGATGATGTAATGCTATTAGAAACTGATCTAGATAGGGTAATGGTACAATATGTAAAGTATATTAAACAGAACACCATGGTAGATTATATTGAATAGGTTTTTTTGTTTATAATCATCATGGAGATCTCAATTTTGATGTTAGTGATAATTTACTCCATCTAATATCTATTTAGAATAATTTTTAATATTTGGAATTATTGGATATATAAGAACCAAATATATCATTCCCTAGTATATTCTTATTCATATCTGGAAGATATTTGTTCACATTGATCTTACTCAAAACCTCACTAAAGGTCATGATGTTTCAAATGTTTCCCTTTTGAGAAAGTGAATACCTGATCCTTTATGTGTTCAAAACTCAGATGTCCTACCACTAGATAATGATCCTTCCAATAAAGAGTAATTCATATAAATTTTATATTATAGAGATAATATGCTAGTAAACAATACCACACACCTAGTTAATGTTCAATAGAGGAATCTTAAATTCATGGAAGGATCATGAGACCCTGATGATGTGATGAGGTAGTGGTAACCCCAGTTGTTTGTATCATAGTGGCATAAAATTGAGGATGAAATTATTATAAGAGAATAGAATATAAAAACCTAAAATTTTAGAATAAATTTATCAGTAATTAATAAATTCAATTTATATATTTTGAAGCATGAAAAATTGATCTTATATATTAAGAACAGTTTATGGTATTTAAAATAAATATAATTCTTGAAAATAATTTTTAGTTTGATTAAGAAATACTATTGATCATGAATAACTATTCTAAAATCCTTCATTTCTGAACATAGTTTTTTCATGTATTTTTTATTTAAAGGTTCATTAAGAGTATTTAACTTATTAAAATTCAGTTTATACACATTTATAAAACGAAATCATCTGTTACAAATTGGTTATGAATTAAAATAAACACATTTGAAGGTAAAAAAGAGTTGTTTTTATAAAAATATTATTTTATGTACACGACAAATTTTTTTTATTAAAATATTTAATTAATCATTATTTATGAATGATGTTAATGAAATTTTAAGATAATATATTAATAAACATAATTTAACATTCATTTATCAATTGTTACAAGGCTCTAAATGAGAATAAATTCATTTTTTATTTTAAATGAATTTACATTAAAATGTTTATGCTTCAAATTTCATTCTTATTTTAAAATTTATTTATTACGATTTAATAAAATGAATATGGTATATTGGTACAAATATATGGAATTATAAAGACAAAATAAACTAATAATGTCAATATTCTTGCTTATAATGAATATTTATTGTGGAAAAACATTGTCACCATGATAAGGGTTAAATGGATTGGGGAGGGGGTTTAAAGTTAGAGATAATGATATATATATATATGACATGAATTAATATTATTTTTATGTGTATTTAATAACAGCCTTATCATTACATCTTATATCTATTTCCTTGGTGTCAATATCACTTGAATATCACTTTATTATATTTTCAATTTTTATGTATTTTGATGTTTTTCACCCACCTCACACATAAAAGGGGACCTCTTATCATGTGTTATTAAAACTATATATGACATTTATATGACAATAACTCTAAAATATCTTCAATTATTCCCTACCAATGTTCTAGAACATATGGTCATCCCAAAAGATCGTATTTTTAAGTCTTAAGAAGTAATCCAAAATCAATTTCCCAAAAGCGGAGTAAATTATATTTATATATATATTTATAGATTAATTATTCCTTAAATTCATAATTTTTTTAAAAAATTTTAAAATTATTTATTAATTAATGTTAGTATACAATTGTTTTTCTAATAATAGAACCATTTCTTTCATCATTTACATTATCAGAGGAGTGATGATGTCGTCCATTCGTACATATGGACTACAGCCTACACAAAGGGATGTAATTTATTATTCATATAAACAATAAACAGATAGTGATTTGGATGGATTTAAGGAATATATATGATTTTATTAAAAAAAAATTAATGATATATCATTATTTAAAATTCTTTCTTTCCATTCATTTGAAAATGAAAACATTCATCGTGTGTACGTATAGAATACCTTTTTCACAAAGTGATGCAATTTATTTCTCATCACCAAATTCTATGAATGGTTTTAAATGTTTATATATTTAATAAATATTATAGTTATCATAGGTATATAATTTTTAATATAATTAAACCACGACAAAGTTGCAAGGACTAGAACCATCGAACCAAAACATACATGGTAAAAAAACATATTTAACATAAATGTTAATTTTAATAAAGATTTGTTAATAATTGGGTAATTAGGTAAAGAGGGAATAATATATTTAATGATAAGTCTTAATATGATTTTGGTATAGATATATAAAAAATCTAAATTTATGAAAAAAAATTCTTAAGAGTGCATCTGATAATCTTTTCGACCTCAGGTATGATTTTTTGTTCCAACATAAGTGTTAATTTGAATTTTTTATTTATGAATCTTTTTTCCGGGAATTGTATGATATTTCTATCTAAAACAAAATATATTTTATTATAATTTTTTTAATTATATCGATTTTTAGATTTCCTTTCATTCTCATATCCTTTTAAAATTAGATGATCAGGAAAATATTTTTGAGAAATGATGGCCTTATTCCATCTTTGGTCGACCAACATTTTCTTCCATGTCCATTATCATTAATTTCATAAAATAATGTTATTTTATTTGATAAAACTTTTATTTAATTTCATTTTCAAACATAATTTAATTTATCTAAAAAATATTAAAGATTAATTTTTTCATTTTTTTTGAAGATGCAATTTATGACTTTTACAAACTGTGTAAAATGAATCATTGTTTTAAAATTTACTACCTGAAAGGATTTTACTAGCACATAGAATATTATTTGATTTTAATCATTATATAAAATTTTACATATTTACTTTAAAATTAAAAATTCACCAAATTTTCTATATATTTTAATTTTAAAAAGTTTCAATATAAATGGATGTTTCTATAATGTTTTCATGGAATGGTTCAAAAGTTTTTAATGGAAAATCTCATCTATGTTAACATCCCTTAAAAATTATTGTGATTTGTTATGGATGTGATCATATGATCACATCCATGTTCTTCCTCTAGATAGATTAGTAGTATTAAATGTTAAAATAGTTATGAAAACCCTTTATTCTCTATAGGTTATGATGAATTGTTGATTTTTTATTATATTAGGGAACACATAAGAATGGTTTTCATTATGCGAGGTGTCGGTATAGAATTATGTAGCACAAAAATTCATTGGTTAATTATTGATATCCTATAATATAATATGAAAGAGGGTGTGGGTGAACCCATTACACATACATGAATAGGATGGGAAGTGAAACCATTTTAAAAATGAAAAGTGGTCAGGGATTGAATCCAATCCATTTTGAGTCTTTTTATTCAATGTGACAATGTTTATGGAATTTATCCATGACTAATGGAATGATTTTCTACAAATATTATCATGAAATAATCGATAAAAAATTCCTTATACGTATGTTATACACTAATGGATCATGATTGACTAATGATTATTCTTTACACATATTACTTCTATCTATTGAAATGCTATAGAATTATGACATGAATCAAGATATACGATCTATGGATGATTTAGTATGAAATTTTTATGTTATTAAAATTATATAATACCCTTGTAATTTTATTATTATTTCTTATCACCATCAATTTATATCTCTCTGGTTTGACCATAGTGATCATCTAAGG
The DNA here is from genome assembly GCA_963277665.1 of Viscum album. Classification (NCBI taxonomy): domain Eukaryota; kingdom Viridiplantae; phylum Streptophyta; class Magnoliopsida; order Santalales; family Viscaceae; genus Viscum; species Viscum album. Next base: position 856,578,558 of record OY728160.1, read on the forward strand.
TCATATTTCCTTTTGTTTTCATTTTCTGTTGGTTAGAAAGAAAAATTTTAAATTGGTCATTTCTAAAAAGGGAAATACGAGAGAATAAAATTAAGATATATATTAGTGAACTTTCATGAAATAATTTTATAATATAGCTAGTTTCTAAATACTATAAACTTTTATGGATCTGAGAAGTGAATTATTATATGATATGCCATGCATTCATCTAAAAATATGAAATGTTCATGTATAAATTTATTGGGTAACATAATCTGAAAATCATTTCACCTTTATAGATAAGAAATATTATATCAAACATTTAATTGGAAGAGTTAGATTACATAAAATATTTATACACTGTATTGGATATTGTTCGCTTAGGGTATTCAAACCGTTATTGTATTAATATACTTATTTGAAATATTTTTATTGGAGTGATTCACTGGTCATGTAGACGGAACAAGTATTATACCTATCCATAAAATGAACATCAATAATAGCAAATTAAATGTTTTATCATGTCTAGTTATTCTAAGTCATATTTTTTTCATCTAGTAATGAAATATTAATCCTTTTTTATTTTTACAGTTTTTAGATATTATTCACACCATTAGTAAAAATATTTGAATATAGTTCATTAACATTTATTAATTTTTTTTATTTAGTTAAATAAAAAAACATATGAAACACATAAATATTTTTATTTTTTGAATAATGTTAAGACTATGACCATGTATCATGAAATACTCACTATAAACATACCCAAGTCAATGCAATCATCTCTTTAATACACAATGATAATAATGGACATTTCATGACCCCCTCCCTCCAAATATGGCCCTCTAGGGATGGAAATGAATAAAGGGAGATAATGACCAAGAGTACCACCTTCAATAGGCCCCGGGGTGGTGACCTTCTCCAATGGTATACAAGTCTCACAAAATGGGTGGCATTGACCTTTTTAAATAAACAAGATCAACAGATAAGGTGTTTAATCCCAGAACAAATACCACACACACACACACACACAAACACACACATATATATATATATATATTATAAATCCAAATTCATCCCACATGCATGATTAAAAATAGAACTGATAAAAAAGAAAATTATAAAAAGTATGTACCAAATGTATATCTTGATAGGGACACATCAACTGTCATGATCCAAGTTAGTGAAGTCAAACATAGTCCACGAAGTCCTCTGAGAAACCTAAAAAATGTTTTCTATATGTAGGGTAACAATACATGTATACTCAATATGAAACCCAAATTATCTTGTGCACAGGTGAAAGAAACCTACTAATGGTCCTTTGAAAAAACATCAGGAGAAAAGAGAACATAAGAAGGTATACTAACCACCCCATCCTCACAAGGAATGATCACCAATTAATTTAATTCAAGGAAATTAATATAATGCACATCAATACTAGGGTACCCCAACCCACATTCCCAATGGTTAGTCGCTCTCACACCATTATGTAAAATGTCTTGATTCTCCCACCTATTCCGAAAATGCCACATCATATCCCGCTCGCATACACTTGGGCCTTACTAACAAATTCGTCCCACATCCACCTGGTCTCGAAAAACCACAACCTTGTTGAAAAATATTAGGCTACCACCACATGATAGAAGGAGCTTGGATCAATTGGTGCACATCCATCCATCCTCCCACCAGGATGTTTGGGAAAGAAACCCCCATGATGATGGGGGTGATCGATACAATGTACTAAAATAGGGTGGGATGCGTATAGAATTATAAAAGGAAATACATGTATATATATATATATATAATAAAAAACAATCGTACCCAACCATTTGGTTCTCAAACAAAAAACCATCTCAAAAAACATCCAAATTCACTGCTACCTCTAAATTCAAAACACCACATATCAAACAACTACACAAATCATTCTTACATCCAATTTAATTTAACTATTACAATTCTTCATTAAAAATACATTTATTCATTCTGTTAACCAAACCAACCCAAACCAGTCCCAAAATTTATTAATCAATTATTTATTCATCCATTCTATTACTGTTCGAGAAACTACCAAACACGACACATAACAAGCATCCCAACCAAGGAAACACAAGGAGAAACTCCATGAAGATTACCTATAAAAACAAAAATAAGTCACCATTTCTCAACCACATCTAACAACATAACTAAAGAACCAACCAATTATAGCCCCGCTGCACAACACTTCTCATCCATTCCATAATCAATCAATTTCTCAACTTGATATTTCATCACACCTTTGGAACCATCCCACTGCACACAACCATGAAACCCACAAACAACACTCAACCGTGACTACAACCATATCACCACACAAAACAAACAAAATATAAATTCAATATTTAAAAAGGCATCACTTAATTAGTTCCACCTATTAATTCAGGTGTTATCGTAGAACCTAAATAACACTAGGGAATACTTTCATTACCCCGGTGTAAATTATTAACCAATTTCCATTTAGGGTGATGCCACAACATCCATAAAAAAAGAGGCAAAAACAACATATATGATCAATGTATAAAATAAAAAAATGTCCACCATTTTTAGGGGTGATAGACTCGTATAATCAAAATATCACAAATAATAAGAAAATGTATGAAAAACATGAAATAAACCCATCTACACTTTTAATTCAATTATCTGGTTATTTATATTTGATAAACCTGACACAACCATAATCTAAGAGTAATAGAAATAAAACCTCCCGTGTGATTAAAAAATATATAGGGATAGGGAATCCATAACTCTAAGGGGTTTCAATGTTCTTACCTTGTGAATGGATAAAGTAACAGACCTCCAATCACACCCCCTGGAAGATCTGTATCTATTTGAGGACGTCGGGACTCCAAAACACCATAAAAACTGACAATGACCACATTATGAATCTTAGTTAAGCATATTCCATGGTATAGTGAGGATATATGGAGTATAATGAGATCAAACTGAGGAAAACTACTAGAAAACGAATCGATAATGTGCCTTGGAACATCACAGATCGCCAAAAAAATTATAATCAAGACCAATAGATCAAAGAGGGAGTAAGAGGGTTCAATGAACTCCTTGGGGTGACTAGGGTTAATCTAGAATAAGAGAGACTACTGAATCTTTAGTATTTTTGAAAACATGAGTAGTTTGGATTGTTTTAAAACATTACAAAATTGGGGTATAACACGATGTGTAATCCCCTTTCACTTCGGGAAATCACTTGTGGTCCATTTCCACTGAAAACACCATCACCACATGGGTTATTTTAATTTTCAAACCCCAAAATATTATATGTTGTGAATCAGTATTATACTTTTTATAAAATTCTACACATCATGAAGCTTTCTAGGATATGTTGTGATACAAGACTTTACATCATGTTATCATGTTGCCTGACATGTATCCTACCTACATCCATATTTTAAGAACTGAACTTCTCCAAAATCCATCCGAACCTCCTCCATGACCATCCATTGACCAAAATTGAAATGTAACAGACCATTAAGGCATATATTGTTACATTAGATACCTCGAAAATGATTCTCATCCTCAATAATCCAAAACCAATCCTATGAGAAAAAGGGGTCCAAACAACCACCCCCTGAGATACCTCTCAATGTTATCAGTACACTTGAAACCCCACAACAACCAAGAGCATCAAAATTCATTGATAAAACACCCTATGTTGTTGGAAAAATTGAATGGAAAATCCCACATCTACAAACACCCCTTCTGACACCGGCAACCAAGCCTTATATAGACTACCTAAACGTCCACAAGACACATCACATGAGAACAACAACCACATAGTACGAACATGTGAACCAATGAATTCCATCCTCTATGTCATGATACTATCCACTCAGGGAGGCACTGACTCACTCACACAAGTTTAATAGAATCTTAGTTAACATATCTTGATTAGTAATTTAATCCACCCTTTTCCACATGTCATGAATTGGTCACAGAATGTACCACACATAGAACACCTAAGGGGAAAACATATCATTTAAAAAAAAAGGTTCCAACATTACATATATTAAAAAAGAACAAGAAAAAACTCAAAACAACTTCAGGTACTGTGAATGCATCTGCATTTCTCGTTCCCCAGTACTCTCCTCCTGACCACCATACCTCCATAACACGTGAACCAAATGAATGGTCCATTAATGAAACACATTCTCTTAATGATCCTAGATCTCTAATGCCCAATCTACAAATTTCTTGTCATCCTTTCTATATAACTCTCCCAAATAAATGATTTGGGAGTCATCGTGTAGATACTGACAAAGTTGAGAGGCGTGAAAGTCATCATGGACCCTAACCAACTTGGGTGGAAATGCCAAATGGTAATCCACTTCTCGAAATCATCCCAACACCTTTAAGGGTACAAAAACATGGGGGAAAGATTTCTCCATCTCCCAAACCTCTGTTTCCAACATTGATGGGAAACCATCCAGAACACCTGGTCCCCAACCTCAAACTCCAAAGGCCTCCTCCTGCGATTGGAATAAGAATTCTTCCAATCATTCACCAATTTTATCCTCTCACGAACCAACTGAACATTCGATATCATGCTCTCCACCTCATCCATACCAAGAATAACTGTCTCCCCAACCTCTGTCCAGCACAACAGAGAATGAAACTGTCTCCCATAAAACTCCTCAAAACGATCTACGCCGATGGAAGACTGATAACTATTATTATAGGTGAACAATACCAAAGGAATGTGTTCTACCCAAGATCCTCCAAAGACTAAGACACATACCCACAACATATCCTCCAACGTATAGATAGTATGCTCTGTCTTCCCATCTATTTGAGGGTAAAAACTCAATATTGAGGTGTAACTAGGTGCCAAAAGCCTGATGTAATTCCCTCCATACTCGTGAGGTAAACCTTACTTTTGATCTAGGACAATGGAACACAACCCTCCATGAAAATGCACCACTTCATCCTCATACATCGTCGATAAGGCATCCAATGCACCTGGCTCCTTGATCACTATGAAGTGAGAATATTTCTTCAGTAGAAACACTACTACCTAGATTGAATTGTATCCTCCCTATTCCATGGGTGAACCTATAAATAAATCCATTGATATGCCATCCCACTACCACTTGGGGACATCAAAGTGATACAACAAACCAATAAGAACACAGTGCTCAACATTTACCTCATAGAAGACCATGAATCTTTCCACCAACATTGCTACTAACTATTTCATCCCAGGCCATAGAAACTGTATCATCAATCCACAATACATTTTATAAACTTCTTCTTGTACCACTAAAGGAGAGTTATAAATCTCAAGCAGAACTCCCTCACGAATTTCTACTAAAACAAATGACATCCCACATAACAACATCTGATTCTGACCATCCTCCGATCATCCCTCTAGAGCATCACCATGGCCTACACGATTTCACAACACCTTTTCCTTTGAGTCTCCCCACTGAGACTCCACCACTAGATGCACCAGAGAAGAATATACTATCATCTAGAAAATGTATCCTCTACCACTATATATTCCGAAATCTATATCAATGGCTTCCAACTCATCCATCACATTCAAAGTAGCTACAAATTCCCAAAAAACCTCCTTATACAACCTTATACTCAATGAATCAGCCACAAGATTACCCTTTCACGAGGTGTAAGAGATTTAAAAATCATATACTGGATGAAACTCCATCCACCACCCCTTCCTCAGATTTATATCATGCTATGAATATATATATATCAAACTCTTGTGATATTTGAAGTCCACAAAGCATTTCCCAGTGAGGTAATGTTTCCACAACTTCAGCGCAAACACAAACGATGCTGAATTCAGATCATGAGTGGAAAATTTATGCTCGTGGGGGCATAACTTCCTAGACCCATAAGTGATCACTATTGACTGATGCATCAATAGTCATCCAAAACCCAAATGGGAAGCATCAAAAAACACCTCAAACATCACTCCTTCCTCAGCAATCTAGATCATTGGAGCACAAATCAACTTCCATTTAAAATAATCGAATTCCTTCTAAAACCACTAACTCCACAAAAAATCCCGGTCCTTTATAGTCATGATTTCAGTGGAACTAAAACATGAGATAGATCAGGTATAAATATCTGATAATAGCTCATGAGACAACGAAAACTATTAAATTATGCAACATTCTTGAGTGATTCCAAACAAACAACTTCTTCAACATTTGATGGGAGAACTAACAAACCATGCTGATACAACAAATTCCCAAGGAAATAAACCTCTCTTATCCAGAACATACACTTGGACAACTTTCTGTTGAGCTGATGGGATCAAATAACCTTGAAGAATGTTTTGAGGTGATCATCGTTCTTATCCTCTAACATCGAGTAGATCAGGATATTATCGATGAATATGATGACAAACTGGTCCAAGAATTCAGTAATTTCAGAGTTCATAATCCCCATGAACATGGTTGGTGTGTTCGTAACACCTATTTGAATTACTAGGAACTCGAAATTCCCATACTTACATCTAAAATATGTCTTTGGAATTTCTCCCTCCTTCACACTTAACTGGTGATATCTAGACCATTGAACAATATTACGAAACTAACTCACCCATATTAGATGGTAAAAAAGATCATTTATCTTTATAAGAGGGTAAAAAATCATGACTTTCACCAAATTAAATATTCTATAGTCCATGAAAAACCACAGAATACCATCCGTCTTCTTTGAGAACATAACTAGAGAACCCCATGACGACACACTAGGCCAGATAAATCCCATCTTCATCATATCATCTATTAGAATCCTTAACTACCACAAATAAAAATGTTACATCTGATAAGAAAAAATAAAAACCATAGAAGCATCGAGATTCAACTCTATCTGAAAGTCAACGTCATGTAGAGGGGGTAGAGTCACAACCTCCTCATGAAAAAATACATGAACAACCCCAAAAACTCTAGGATCTTTGACCATAAAAACATTTGTTTATTTCACTGAAATATCATCCATCAAGGAAAGAATATTCCCTATATTCCAACTATCCACCGGAAAACTGAGAACACCAATTAAATCTATAGGCTGACCATCCATGTTTGAAAACAAAAATCTTCTTTATAAGCTGTTGATGACAACATGAATGGACTAAAACCAATAATTGGAGATAATGACATCATATTTCTACATATGTAGTAAGAAAATATTCTCATTGGACTAATGTAGTCACATTATTAGTCTACATCAACATCAAACATCAAAAAAGTTGGTCTGACCTCCGACTGGGGTACTCAAAACAAGGGGCATGGGAATCCTATCTGTGTCTACTTCCACAGAATGGGATAGAATAGGTGAAAAAAAGGACTGTGAATCTCTTGAATAAAACAAAGAAAAATCAAGTGTAAACAAAAGCAGATGGTACCTCTAAGAAGGTTTGGATTCACCAGAACACATACATCACTACATGAAACTAACCACACCAATCTTCTCTACCCTTTTCTGATGACTGGATCCACAACCAAACCAAGGTCTAGGTCCTTAAATGACACCTTGATTTTGGCCTCCACCTGATCTATCCCCCTAGTGGATCATGATAATTTTGTCTATACTATTGAAACAACTCGACAGACATCTTCTACTAAGGCTGGCACTGAACCTATCGTTTTCCATCCAATATAGCTTGAGAAGAAACTTAGAAATATATCTGAAGATGTTTGTGAACCCCATAAAAGAAACACATCAACCCAAATCCAATACTAAAGGAAATGAGATCACTAGAACCATAATGATTGAAATAAAACTGTTAAGGTCATTTCCCTAGTGGTCTAAAGAATAAAGGTCCTAACACCTGAGATCCTCCACTAATGACCCTATATCTTAAAGAACTATATTGGTTCTCCTCTTATAGTAGACCTCCTTATGAGTTCATCCCATCAATCACCTCTACCTTCTTCTGGACATCCTGATATTTTGGAAATGTAAAAGGATGATCAAAATAATGGATAGAAGGGTGGAGGGACTCCTCAAGCCATCTTGAATGAGAATCCTCATCCAAAAATAGATATATGGAGAATCGAATATGATACTTGAATTTGATCCCAAGTTCCCGCACTGACATACTCGCCTACTAAAGGGAGAGTAGCTCTTAACACCTCTCAATATCAATGGTTGATGAAAGAAACTCCATGCAGAAGTCATTCAGAAAGTCGAACCACAACACGTATGCATCCTTCCTCTCCCCTAGATAATTTTTCCACCACTGGCATACTACATCCCACATCTCAATCACTATCAAAAGATCCCAGTACTCTATCAAAGCTCGAATCAAAATGAAGGTGATCTCCATTTCGCCTTTATAGATCTCCTTCTCTATGTATCAAAAACTACCCTCTTATATTCCCAAGTCCTACCTCTAGAAGGAATAGAACATTATATTCCACTGGATAAACCCTCTATCGATCAACTAGATCAGCTTACTGAGCCTCAACCGCTCGATCCACATGTGGATAGTGATTGGGTTCTACAATTGAATGGTAAACAAGGAATTACTAATCCATATTAGTATGGAATTTTATTTAAGATTTATTTTTATTTATTATTTTAATCCTATCAATTTATACCTTCCCAAAAAAATCCCAATTCATGAAATAACACAAGACATTATGATGCATGTACCTTTCCTATGTATCTACCTTCAAAATTGTGCAGCCTCACTTGGTCCTTCTGTAGGCTCAGAGTCCTTGTATCGGATCACTAGGGGCCCAAAAATCCCATTTCCTAGATGGTTTTCTTTGGCCTATATTGGAAACAATGATCCTCTGACATTTTTTCCCTACCAACCCATGCAATCTTTACTATTCCTAACTTCATACTATATCCCATCTTTCAATCATCACTCTGATGCAATTCTGTCATGACCCACTCCATCCAATGATGCCCCTCCTAGGATAACTAGATGAAAGAGAGGTCCTGACCCCCAAGTCCCACCTCCTGTAGGCAACAGGGTGGAAACTGGCCCCAAGGGTATATAAGTCTAAAAAAATGGGAGGCATTTCCATCATTAAGGAAACATGATTATAGATAAGATGTTTCACAAAAAAATAACACCAATATATATATATAAATATAAGTCATCCAAATCCATCCCAGATCCATGTTTAAAATCGAACTGATACCAAACAAAAGTATCCAATGTATGTACCAAAATAATAGATATGCTGCAACTTAAAAAATACAAATATTTGAGCTAGTAAAGTCCAACATGACCACAAATACCTCCTTAAAACTGAAAAAAGTTTTATATGTGTTGGGTGAGAATACATGTATACTCTGTAGGAAAAACAAATTCTCTCATGAACTTTATGAAGAAGCATAATAATGCCTATGTGAGAAACCAACATAAGTTATGTTTGTATACTATCCACCCTATCCTAAAAAAATGCTCTCTAAATAACCCAGGTCAAGTGAATCAATATGATTCATATCGATAATAGGGAACCCCACACCACATTTCCACTAATTAACCACTCTCACACCCTAATAGAAAAAATCGCGGTGATCCCACCTTTTCTAAACATGCCACATCACAATCCTTTAGCTTAAACCTAGGCATCACAGCCACATCCTGCCCAATGATAACTGGTCCCCACAAACCAAAACCTTCCCAAATATTCTTGGTCTACTGCCACCTGGAAGATGGAGTAGGGAAGAGAGGGTGTCCAACCATTCATCCTCTCATCAGGATGTTTGGTAATGACATCATCCCCCATGATGATGGGGTGTTCAACACATAATTCTCAACTAGGGTGTCGTGGATAATGAAATCACAATGAAAATACTTGTATATATAGATATAAAAACAAACACTCTTTCCCAACATCTACGTTCTCAAATGAACAACCAACTCACAGAACATCCGACTTCACTATTACCTCTAAATGTGAAAGAACACATATCAAACCACAACCCAAATCATAATTCTATCTAACGTAATTAAACCATTAAAATTATTATTTCACAATTAATTTCTTCGTTCTGTTAACCAAACCAACCCAATCCCATCCCAAAATTTATTAATCAATTATTTATTCATCCATTCCATTAAAATCTCGGAAACTACCAAGAACATCACATAACAAGTAACAAAACCAAGGCCAAAAATAGAGAAACTCTTGTAAAATTACCTACACTAACTAAAACATGTCCCCATTTATCAAACACATCTAGAAACACAACCAATGGACAACCCGATATTATCCCCGTTGCACAACACTACTCATCCATTCCAATATCAATCAATCTCTCAACATGGGATTACATCATACCTTAAAAACCATCCTGTCATAAACAATCATTCATCTCATATAGAATACACAACCATTATTACCACCATATCACCACACAAACCAAACATAATATAAGTTCTATATTTACTAAGGCATACCTTATTTACTTCCTCTTGTTAATTCAGGGGTTATCATTGATGCTATAAAATCCTGAGGAATCTATTCATTAGCTGGGAGTAGGTGACTAACATATATCCATTTAGGGATATACCAAAACAACCACAACCAAAGTAGAACACAAAACCGATATAACCCATGAAAAAAATCCAACAACGACCACCATTTTCAGCGGGGAATTAATAACATATTATCAAAATATGACATAAAATAAGAAAGGATGAGAAAATCATTAAATAATCCCATTTACCCTTTAAATTAAATCATTCAGTTATTTATCATTTATTAATAAAGGAAAACCATAATTCAAGGGTAAGAAAACCAAGAAACCTCCCACATGATGAACAATTAAAGAGAGATAAGGGAATACCTACCTGAAATGGGTGTCACCATTCATTTCATGAGAAAAGATCACATAAAATACCTTAAATCATAACTACCTCAAGATCTGTGTCCATATGAGGATTCCGCAACACCGCAATACCACCAAAAACTGAGAGAGACTCCATTACATATCATGGATAAGAAAATTCCATTGAACTATGAGGAGATATGGAAGAGAATGAGCCCAAACCTAGGTAAACTGGTAGAAAATAAAGGGAGAATGTACCTGGGATCACCATTGATAACCAAAAAATTATCACAGAGATCAACAGATTGAAGAGGGAGGAAGATGGTTGGGAGAACTCTATAGGGAGCCTAGGGTTTTCTTGGAGTGAGAGAGACTACTACAGCTATAGGATTTGTGAAAACCTGAGTGGTTGGAATGTTTTATTACATTAAAACATTATAGTATCACACAAATGGAAATTCCCTTTCATGATGTGAAATTCATCGCTGTCCAAATCCACCGAAAGGCCCATCGCCTCTAGTTTTATTTTATTTTACAAACCCTAAAATATTACATACTTTGAAACCCTATTTCATGGCATTCAAAATTGTTCATGTTGTGGAGCTTTCTTGGAAAATCTAAAAAACCAAACATCACATCTTGTAATCAGGTTACATGATGTGTAACCTACATAAATCAAGATTTTAACTACTGAACATTTCAAGAATCCCCCTGAGCCTCTTCCAAGAACTTATAATGACCAAACATACACCGAAACAGATCGAGAAGGAATGAACCATTATAGGACTCAATTAACCTCAATGATATCTCTATAACCAAAAATTAATTTAGCATATACCAATTCCTTATATCTATTATAATGAAAAAATATATCAAAAATAAATAAATTTAACACATATATAAAGAATGTGAAAAATTATTTTCATCTTTTTTCCCTCTTGGGAGTTTTAGTTTCTCCTTTAACGTTGTGTGAAACATACTTTTTCTATAGGTAATACCGTATTTTCTTGAATATATATTTTATGGATTCATTAACTCATTTCCGGAACATTCCACTTCTATTTCTGATTTTTTAATTTTGTAGTGAAAATTATTTTAGTCCAAATGCATTAAATTTTAGAGAATGAAATATTGAGTTTTCCATCCGAAATTAATATTGAAAATTCAAATTTATATATCATATCTACCATTAATTTTAAGGGAAAAAACCCAAATCTAAGAATTATTTAAATATAGAAACCATAGCAATCATCACAATAGAAATTATTTTAATTTTAATATATATTAGTGGATATATTTTTTCCAATAAATTTGTTTCCTTAAATGAAATGAAATATAGATAAAAAATACATGGAGGAAATCGAAAAAAATATTAGGTTAACTATTAAAAATAATTAAAAAATATTATATTGGGTTGAACCCTTTAAATAATGTTATGTATGGTAGAATTAATAAAATATATGTTTTTTGAAAAAAATAATAATTAATAAGTAGGCTTTATCAAAATCATAAAGGTAGTTAAAATAGTGTGTAAATCTTATAAAATAGAGACTATTTTTAGGATTTTATTTAAAGTAGATATATAAAAATTAATTTATTACTTTTGATTTCAAATTATCATTATTGATTATACATCATGATCCAAGAATTGAGTAATTTTGTTTCCTATAGATATCCAACCTTCATTACATTCTGTCAATATACATTTATTAGAATTGGATTAGAAATACATAAGGTATCATTAGTTCTAAAAGACTCATCGCAAACATTTTTTATGTTAAAAATTTGTACACTATGACTAGTAACATATCATGTTACTCAATAAATTCTCATTATATTTAATTACCTTGATATTTATTAGATATAACTATCACTTTATTATTTTTCATACCATGTTCAATAAATTACAAATTATTTCTATAATCATGAATCCAATGGAATATTTCACCTGATGCATATAGAAGATACGAGGGAACCTCTATTAAAATATTTTTGTTTAATTATATTTGTGTTTATTAAAACAACTTATTATATAATTTATATATTTTATAATTTTTGAATCCTATTTTTAATAGACGAACATGGTATGATATTTACAATTTGTTCTAAATTTTTTACCCTTAAATTTCTAAAATTCATGTACTGTTAAAGAGAACTCAAAGTACTAAATTGATTTTTAATTAAATTATTTTAGAATAATTCTAAATCTAGTGATGATACTAAAATATAAATAGATTTCAATGTCAAATAATTATATAAATATTCATATATTCAAAAAATAAACATCATATATATCTATTAAAATACATACTTTCAAGACCATACCACATGCTAGGGTGATGTTCTTGTGAAGAACTCATTCCTTGATGGATAGACCTATCAATAAAATAGAAAAAATCACTGGCCTTACCTATATACTATTTATAGAAAATACTACGAGAATCATCTAATTAACTACCAAAAAACGTTTTCTATTATTATGTATATTTTAACATTACCCAACTGAGAATAATAAAAACTTTTAGCTGTCTATTTCATTTTAATTTGATTCCCCTTTCATTTTTATCATTAATTCATAATTATTTTATTATACATATAATATATATGATAATATATTAGCACACTACATTGGAATGAAAAACCCATTTTAATTATCAAGATCTCAATGAGTACATACTTTAGAATGAATCTTACACAGTGTTATTTTAGGCGTTTTAAAGGACACTATTTATCATCATTTATTCGATTCGCAGTACATCACATGAAATATCAATATATATGAATAATTTTAGTAATTTAAAAAAAAATATTATTATTATTCAATCATATTAACAATTTTCAATCACCTTATTATATAAAATTTATAAAACTAATCATTTTTCTTATATATCCATAGTAAAATCTAAAATTTCTGTATGTATATATACAACCAAATGATTCATATGAAAATTGTTGTTGAAATTTAATTCATTCCTTGTATTAGAATCATTAAATTTTCAAATACTAATTGGGAACATGTATGGTGTGATTTATAACCAACCAAATTTTTTTTTGATCTTTTATACACATCAAATAACATAATAATGCTGGAAAAATTTATCACTATCCCTAGGTAAGAACTGAAACGTTATTTATATTCTCAATAATTAATTTAATCAAAAAATTATGTGAATATACTATTAATCAAAATTAGCTTGAACGCCTGGTTAGAAGACATGGCCCCATGAAATTAAAAAATTATAGATGAAACGAAACATTATAAAATCATATTATAAATTTTTAAATAATAATTTAAATATTTTAATAAAAAAAATAAAAATTTTAAATATATAAACAATATATATTCATTGATATTTAAAATAGACATCTATATGAATAATTAAAAAATTCCAAAAAAATTGTGACTTATGAATGATTTTCATTACATGGAGAAAATATACATGCATAAATATATAAAAAATATGAATTATTTAAAAATAAAGAACTAAAATATATAGATATTCTATATATACATAAATATTTACTCTTCATATTTAATAAATACAAATCATTTTTGTTACAATATATAATAATTTTAAAATATAGACCATTTATATATCATATCATAATTTATATGAAGACATCAAATATCTCAACAAAAATATTAACATTATTTAAATTATTATATGTTTGAATTAAATTTAATATTAAGTATCCACCTTTTATATAAATATTTTCCTCAAAAACATATTTAGTGGGGGTTTAAATCATTAAAATTTAGCTTAGACAAAATAGTCCCAGACTAATGAAGGTTTTATGAGAGCAACATGAAATGAACAATTCATAATTAGTTTAGTAAATATTATATGAACGTTTAAATATTTTAATAATGAATATTTTATATTGAAAATTGAATTTATGATCTTTTTTATAAATTAAATACATATGTTTTATATTTTAATAATTATATACTTTATAATGAATTTTTATATTGTTATTTTTTTAGATTTAAATATGATATTTTAGATCCATATCATAATATATAAAATATCTATATCATATAATATGATATAGAGGACACACAATATTATACATAATTTAATACTCTTTTACAATATAATAATATGTGCTATGAAAATAGAGGGTAGGGAAAACACATATTTCACTATATAATATAAAGTAAATAAGTTATCATAATATATCTAATATGCTCATCACCTACAATTTTGCTTTTTCAATATATATTTGGATACATAAAATATCCCAAGTTTGACTAATTTTAAACTCAATATAATAAGTTATACTAAAATGGAGATACAACAATTTGTATTTTGTTTCACACACTTTTACACATATCATACCATAAGATATGGTAAACAATTATATGTGATATATGTTCTGCTATATGAAATAACCAATTATACTCTATAATTGATTTATTTATTGGTTACAATTAAACCATATCATTTAATAAACTATGATACCTAAAAATTTTAGCCTATAGATTTTAATGTTTAATTTTAATTTGTTTAGGATAACTATTTTAACCACACTTTTTATATTTCTTAAAAGATAAACGTAAACCCAAAAATAAATTGAAGATTATCTAAAATAGTTTTCTATTGAACTATATAATTTATATTAGTTTTATTTTATCCTTGATAATTAATAAAATATGTATTGGGTAATCACTAAAATCGTACTAACTAAGTATGTTAATAAACCATGTGTCAAAAAATGTTTTCATATAAAGTTTATGAAAAAATTTAAATAATGTAACTGATCATAAAAAAATATTAATAAAAAAATCAATGATCATAAAAATGTAATTTCAAAAAATCATTAAAATTAGTCAAATTAACACATAAAAAAATAAATCAATATTTAAAAAATCATTCATTTCCACAATATTTATTATATTATAGAAAATTATGTTTTAAAAAATTGAATTATACTAAACCAGATTGAATATTCCTATAGTGACGTGATGAATTCTGTAAAACCCATTTTTAGATATTTATTGATTTTTATTTGGAGGACCTAAATAAAGGATCAATGTTTTGAATATTTGGAACAATTTGGTTTTTTGTTTTTTATTGAATTTAAATCATCTGTTGGATAATGTTTGGATTTTATAAAGAGTTAAACTGTTCAATGAGATCACATATTAATTGGAGGGGTATATTTAAAAAAATTTTTGAGATAAAATAATAATGGATCATGGGTTTTGGCCTATGCATAATTAGGAATGATGATTCCTTAGACTATTCTTTTTTCATAGTTAGAGGTAGATGAAAAAACAAAAATTGTATAATTGTATTAAAATTATTATTCAAAATAAATTTCATCATGGAATACCCATTAGGCAAAATATTTTGTGACATTCAATCTCTATATGTCATTGCAATGACTTCTTTCACCTTTTCA
The DNA here is from genome assembly GCA_963277665.1 of Viscum album. Lineage (NCBI taxonomy): Eukaryota > Viridiplantae > Streptophyta > Magnoliopsida > Santalales > Viscaceae > Viscum > Viscum album. Next base: position 856,594,761 of record OY728160.1, read on the forward strand.
ATCCATAACCCTTTCCTAGAATATTTCATTTGGTTAAGAAACATGGTGGGATTGATCATGGCCATTATGTGTGTGGATTCATGATATGAATCCATAACATTCAACATTTCATATTTTCTATAGTTATTTATTATTAGAGTGGAATTTTTTTATATTGGTTAAAAATGAATGTCTGGTCAGTACATGAAAAAGACTCTGAATAAAGGTTTCATTGAAGTATGATGGAACTTTTATATCGATATTTTTTTCCACATAGGTTTATGAGAACTGATATAATGGATGAAAATATATTTTGAATATGTATCAATGATGTATCCCTATCCTATAAATATATTTAATGTATAATTTAGTGGCGATGTTTCTATAGAAAATATTGTTTGTTAAAAAACTGAATCATTATGATTAAAATATAATTGAATGATGGATTTGTGATCTAGGTGTGGTACAAAAATTTATTAAGTGATTTAATTTATATATAAATAATCTATTTTGTTAATTTTTTTTGATAATATTGGAGTAATTTGAATTTTTATTAAAATTTCACAGTATTTTTGTTAATATATTTTTAAAATATTTTTTATTTTGTCTATATAAGTGAAAAATAAATGTAATAAATTTGAAGTCACTGATTATTAATAAAATGATGAGTTAAATAGTTAATCAATTTGGGTGACAATTATCTTAGGTAATGTTCATTGAATGATATTTCATATTATAATTATGGAAATGTTTAATTCAAATTAGTTTACCAAAATTAAAAAAATTATTTTTAATTTATTTTGGATTTTTTATGAATCCCAATGGGTTGGTAATGGTGATTAAATTCTCAAAATAAAATTATGTTCCTAGTGGTAATTGTTTTTAATAGTTTCATAGGTTTATGTTGAATTTAGTGGTTCTATTAAGGACAAGTCATGAAAAGTATTTTGTGTAATTACAGGATTAAATTTTTATAATTCCCATCATTTGAATAATTTGGTTTCTATGATATTGATGTATTACTTAGAATAAATATGATAAGGTTAGAGGTGATTTTTATTTTTTAGTTGATCTGAAGGATTCCTGGTTATTGTTCTAATGATATATATTGTATTTTGGATTCATCACAATTTTATAAGTATAGGTTTTGTAATAAATTACATGATTATGAGGAAGTGACAAAAATATTTTACTTTACTGATTGGGTATGGTTTTTTTGTAAATAATGGCATGATTTTAGGGTTAGTATGAATTAATAATTAAATATTCATTGGGTATATTTGGTAGTAGATTTTGGATTATTTTATCAATTTCCCCTTTGGATAGAAAATTGATCATTTCAGTAATGTGACCCTAGGGATAAAAAGTGATGAGGTACATAATTGATATTTAGTATTAGATTTATAATATAATTTATAACTAAAACAATATTACTATTAGTAGGTGATAAAAATTTTCAAGAGGAAGTTCGGGTAAGAATTGTGAAATTTTTTGATCATTCATGGGTTACCAATTGAAACATTCATTCATGATTCATATATAAATAATTAATATTTTTATGTATTACTTAATAAGTGTTAATTAATTAAATAATCCTTTATTTCATGTCAATCGATTATATTAAGGTCCCTTCCCTCAATGGAAGTGTATTTCTCATAATATTTCATCACAACTCACCTCTTGCAATGAAAAAATTATATTATAAAGAGATAGGATATTATTTTTTTAGTTGTACCATTATATAAATGTTTAAATATTATTCTGTATTTGAAAATTATCATATGAAATTACTAAGAGGGTTTAAAGAAAAATCTAGAATAATATCTCGATAGTCTATATACATGAGAATAAATGGATCATTTTTTCCCAGAATATGTATGTCCACCAATTAGAAATGGGAGGTGTTGGTATAAAAACCCCAATGGGGTTCCAAAAATATTTAATTTATTACAACCTATATAACTTAAATATATTTCTCAGGTTATGAAATATATTTTAGTGATCCATATTTAATGGTAGTATAATCAGAGTGAATAATTTTTCATACAGGTCTTCGGTTCGGTCATCCACCAGTGCATCATATAATTAGATTGATCATCATACCATTAGTATTCAACCAAATAAATCTGATATGAAATTTTATAATGTTTAATATATAGAGTTTTTATTTATAATTTTTTTTCTATCCATCATGGCTTGGTTAACATTTCATCTCCTGATTCCTAATATTTTTTGGACGTAATTAATGCATATTTCATTGCAATCATTAACCAAAAAATTAAAAAATTTCAAATTATTGATTAGGAATAAAAATTAAATATTCTTATTTTAATAGGAATACCCATTTTTTATATATACAAGAGATACTATTGTTTTGTAACAGAATCTTCACATATATACTTCAATCACCGTAGGAAAACTTTTATTCAACATTCTTGAGTGATTAGTACATCAATTTTATACAATGAATGACTAACACTTGATTATAACTTATCAGAATCAATTTTATATAGTCTATAGACATATATTTATATTTTAAATTATATGAATTTTCACTCTCTTTTTCATTGAGTGTTTCATTGTTATACAAAATTTGAAGAATGCCTTTTGCGTGTTTTAATTACTACCGCCTATTAAATGAAATATTTACTCATTCGTAGAATGTGTATGCACTAACAATAAAAGAAAATAAATATTAAACCTTTTAATGGATAAAATTGTTTTATGTATTCAATTTAATTATAATTTAATAAATAAGATCAGGTTTAATGGGAGAAATTGTTAGACCCCAGCCATAAACATTACATAATCTCGAATTAAGTTAATAATTCACCTTGAGGATCTTTTTAGGTTTAGAGTTTTAGAGAATTAGGACATAACTATTATGTTACATATCGAACACTAAAATGTAGACATTACATAATCTTTTCATTATCCATTATTTTCATAAAATAAAAACTCTTAAAAGAAAACCAAAATTCTTTTCTTGATATAAATCATCCTGTATTCTTGCTTTCTCGTAACAAGCCTTATATCCTATGAAAAACTTTTCAAAAACATGAGACAAGAATAAAAATCTCACTAAGGGATATTAAATAATGAAAGAAAAAATTAGTATATCATTACATACAAAACAAATGATATTTAACATACCTTATGATGTCCTAATATTTATGAATAACACATAGTAAACACAAATCATAATGGTAACTTCTGGCTTCCATAACATACGTATGTTGTAGATTTCACCACTACATAGGGAGTTACATTTAGAATACCCATCACATTATATTCCTTAAATATCTTAGGAGAAACATTAACATATATTTCTGTCACATTACCCAGTTCATTGGAGAGGTATCTCGGGCTCACCTTCCCTTGGTTTATCACGAAACCGCCCATATATGTAAACAACACCCAAAAACCATAACATATTCATAACCAAACCAGCATAATGGAAAGATAAAATTTCCACATTTTATTCACAATATATCATTTCATGATATTGACATAATAAATACTTTATTAAACCATTTTCAAAACCATTTAAAACATTTAATAAAGAGAATTTTGAATCATACTATCGCATAACTCTTTGAGGTTTTTAAAGGAATCAATATTTTAAAAAATTAATTTCCATATTAAGAAATCCTTAAAAACATTTTAAAAATATGGAAATTAATGAGAAATATTTAGATGAATAAATCATTAAAACATTTAAATTTATGTTTTAGTTAAAGAGTCAGTTCGCACTTGAGGGAAAATATGAATAAAAATAATTAAATAATAACAACAATAAAAACTTATAATATCATGAGAATAATGAGATTCATGATATAATATTTCAAAGGGATGTATATACACCATATAAAAGTGAAATGGTGCATAACAACAAATAAGTATCAATGGAATGTAAATTGAGACGAAATCCATTACAAAGAATGTAGAATTAGATTAAGGATAAATCAACGACATAATTATGTGTTAAAAATATAAATACACATAATATAAGTGGATATTAAGTGCAAAATAATCATAGGTCATTCAAAAATATTTGTATCACGACATAATCAATAAGTAGAAGTTTAACCTAAAGAATGGAAATTGGGTTAAGAAATTCCCTAACCTCGAGTTCAACTCGTCACGTATGTTCCTTGTTCTTCCTGAATAATAAAATTAAGTTAAATTACACATGATTATGAAAATTTATAAAATATATTACTCCTTTTATATATCTTAATACCTTTCTACAACAATTAGTTAATTATTTGAGTTCATATCGGACATTTTATCAATGTTCGGAACATGAGTCAAAAATGAACTTGTTATAATTACAAATTGTTCATGTGGTGAAAAGTACATTATCTACAAGTTTTTATTCATGATTTAAATATCCGATATATCATATATATCCAGTATATATTTATTTTGAATAGTCAATATCATTAGGATATATGAAAATGAAATGCACTGTTCATGGAGACGGAGGCCGTACATACGCATGAACACTACTTTAATTTATTTTTTTTCATTTCAAAAGGAATGAAAACTAATGATACATAGGTATATTATTATTAAATAATAATATAATATTTTATATATGATACATATCTTCATTAACACCATCCTTTATACGTTCCATGTATGGTATGAACAAGTAATATCAATTTGAGGGGGCAGTAGTCCGCACACCCTCAAATGAAATTATCGTATTTACCCATTATGGAAACCATAATGGTATGCTAGAAATGAAAAATAAAGAATAACATATGCAATATAAATATAATATATATCACATATAAATATAGTTCCAACTTAATGTCCACCGTAACAAGTCGTTAGGAGATAATTGAACAATCATCGTTTCGTGATGCAGTAGTTCACCGTCCATAGAAATAGTATGTCGGTATCCATTAGATGGAGGTGTGTGTAATTGTAGTTATAATACATATCATTAAAACATACTATTATATAGATGGTTTTTCTTTTCTTATAATACAATGTAATAATAATTGTTTAGGGGTTGGAGAAGGAAAATAAAAGTAAAAAACTTGAGAGAAGATGTTATCTTTAAATTGGGAAACTCAGTTTGGTTTGAACAAAAAGGCTATTTTGATATGAATTATGACTAAATTAAGGCTCTATGTGTAATATAGAGATTTTGGGATCTTATTTGGGTAGAGGATGGACGAGACATGGGGGTTTGAGAGGTCTTGGAAAGGTTTAGATGAGACAGATTTTTATAAGGGGAGGAGGGGCTCTTTAAAAATGTTTGAAAATATTATTTTATAATAAATTGAATCTCGATTTCAAAAGGTCCCAAAATCATTTAATTCAATTATAAGGTGTGTATTGTTCTAAATACTCTTATACAACAGGTTTTAGACAAGTTTAGGTAAAAAAACCTTCTCTTTTAGCTTTAACCTTTAGTTAACTAATTTTACTTTTACCATGTCCTCTTATATATATATATACTATATGGTTAATATATTTACTATAAAATACAGGAAACAAAAAAAATTTATCATTAGTGAAATTAGTAACATAATATATGTCAGTTGGATGAATTTATATTCTTAGGATTATTTTATAATTTAATAAAATAATATTAATTTTAAAAACTCATTTATGTAAATTTATAGACTCTAAATATCAAGACTTTTAAAAAATATATAACAACATGATTCATTTGAAAAAATTATAATAATTATAATATAACATGTTATAATCATCCATAAAATTTCTTTATGGCATAAAAAGTTTCAAAATAAATTTATTTTAATATTAATAATATCATTTATTTAAAACATTCATTAATGAGGTAATCCTTACATCATCATTGTGTTATAAATACATTTAATTATATGATGTATAAAAATTATATATAAAATACCATGATTTAGTAAATATTTTTATCTTTTTAATGATTATTTATAGTCAAAACTATCACTTATATAACCAATTATAAAAACTACTTTACTAAGAGATAAATGTTTATGTTATATTTTCCTTAACTTTATATTAATTTTTTTAAAGTGTCATTTTCACTTAAAAGTGGATCCATGGTGTCCCCAAATAGACCCAAGTATTCAAATGGTCTTAATTGTATTAGAAAATAGTATTGGGGCATGTGTTAAGATAATTTTATATTATTTTTATATTATTTTTTTACCTTTATTTACCAGATTTACCATTTAACCATTGTAAATAAAATATTTACTGAAGTTACTATTCATAATATCTAAAAATAAAAAGTACCTATTTAAAAAAATTTGTACCTCCTAATTACAAATATAGACTCCATTTTTCCAAATTCAAAACACATAATTTTCATAAATTAATTAATATTAATTCTTGATTTCAAAACAAAAAGCATGTTTTTAAGAAATAATAACTATCAAAATATTGAAATTTGTTTATGTCTAGTTTCATAGTGAAAATAATTAAAATGACCAAAATTGTGTTAAATAGTAAAAATATAAGATAATTAAACTTTAAAACCAATTAAAAATATAATATATCCATATAAATAAATTATATTAAAAGGATGTTTTGAATTAAAATGCATTATTTTGGACTACTCATAAAAAATAAACATTGTAAGAAAAATACCAAAATTTCATCCAAATTTAATTTCGATTCCCTGATTCTAAAGAAGAATTTTATTTTGTCAAAAATAACAAATAGAAGTTACAAAAACTAGATTTTAAAAGGATTATCCATAAAATGTTGGTAAATCTACCTTTTATAAAATTATAGAGCATTTATGATTAAAATTGGATTCATTCAAATATTAAGCATATAATTTTTAATGGATAAATGTAAATACATTAAAAAAACATGTATAATCATATTTTAGTTACTTCGGTTCATTCCAACCAATACAAAGTCTAGGAGTTAACTGCCATTTTAAATAATAATATTATATTATTATATTTTTCCAGTATGACTCCACATTGTGTGAAACATAAGACATCGACGAATCCCATTGTTGCGTGTCGGGTACGCCATCGAACATAGAAGACCCTTTAAAGTAAAATTAATTTATAATTCAGAAATATTAATAAATATGAAAATGTAATATTCATTATTTACCTGGGATGTTACATCCTTCCCCCTGCCGGTAATTGCATCCTTGTAATTTTAAAACTAGGCTCAGAAACTTCAATGAAGGTACCACATCAGAAAAAATAGTCAATAAAACTCTCACATTAAAATATATAAAGAGAATTATAAAGATCACTTTATATAACCCATACTATGAATACATGAAAACATGGATATATAGGAGAAACTGAGTGTCATGTTCTGATGGAGAGTGATAGAAATCATGATCATGATAAAGTTAACCACCAAAAAACCACACAATTGTTGTAGGTTAAAAGGTGTTTCATTCACCAGTATAAAAAGGAAACGAACAATGTTTTTTTGGATCATATTTTTATAATGTTGGAGAATTTATTTATGAGTTTGACTAAGAACATAAGGAAATATACATACTTTTCTAGTAGAGTTTCATTATTTAATAAGTTTCTTCCAAAAACACATCTTTTCTCCAACGATGAGTATTCAAGATGATATGGTCACACCTGAAGCTCTATAATCAACTTCTAGAGAATAAAATTTTCCACAAAAGATGAATCATATATTTCCATTATCAATATACACTAACAAAAAAAAAATGGTTTGTTCATGTTCAGATAATTCGCAAAAGGACAATCCATCATAAAAAGAAAGAATACTCTTAATCTCCAAAATTCAAAAAAGAATACCCAAAGTTAAACCAAGACCATTCAATACAAAATTTTCCTTAAAATTATTCAATGTAATCAAAAATATGATTGAAACAAAAAACTCATAAGGATTTGATCACGTAGTATTCGATGGTAAATCATAACATTTATCTCCAAATAACATCAACTACTCATAATGTATCATACTGAAAAGTAATTAACATAATCACATATTCTCCAAGATAGGTTAATAATTTACATAACTAACCTAAATCCCTATAAGTTGAAAATTCTAAAATAGATTCTTCCAAAATAAAATATCAACCATTACACCACAAATGAAATTCTATAATATTCTATTTTACTTTGGTATATAGTGTTTATACATAATAGATAAATTCTTCAAAAAAATCCTTTATCACTTAATCACCAAATCATTTTCTTATACTAAGGATACCCATTTGAAAAGTATGATTTATTTTTTTACCCAAATCATTTTCTCTTTCGGCATGTTTTTATACATTAAAAAAGAAAAATTTCGCTCTACTTCTGTAATATAACTTTTCGTTAGAATTGGAAAAGTTGATATCTTGAAATCATATGAAAAAGATACCATGACCCATAATTTTTTTAGAAATGAGTAGGTGTTGGATAGCTAAAACAATTTCTTACAGGTGATTTTAATACTCAATAAGCTATCAAAATCATTCCAACATTCTTTTTCCATAATAATGATGATCAAATAGTTGGTGAGGGATAAGAAGGTTGTGAAAAATAAATTTCCTTCCATCATGAAAAATTAGTTTATGAAAGTAATAAACAGATAAACATGAAATGAAATATTATAACTAAAAAACAATACCCTATAGGATAAATATAACATAAAAACATTTATATTACTCAAATCCATCAACCTCTTTATGTATATGATATTTATGTTTTTCTAAAAACAAATTATTTTACCATCTATCTTCATAAGTTTCCATTTTATAATAACCCTCTTGGTTATATGGGATCCTTTACTTACACCCATATTACATCATATGCTCTAAAGTTATTAAATCCAACACCTGATACCAACTGTAAGGCCCTAGACTTAACCATTACATAATCATGAATTATGTTAATAATTCACATTTATTATCTTTTCAGGTTTATAGTTTTAGATAATTGGATCATAACCATTACATTACATCTATAATAATACAATGTAGACATAACATAATATTTTTAGTATCCATTTTTTCATAAAATAAAAAATATTAAAATAAAACATGATTTATTTTCACGATATAAATTGTTTTGAATTATTCCGTTCTCTTACCCTGACTTATATCCTGTGAAAAACATTTCAAAAACATGGAATGAGCATAAAATGATTAGTAAGGGTTATAAAATAAATACATAAAACATTATTATATCATTACATAAAAAAATAATCTCTTTATCATAACTCATGCAATCATAATATTTATGAATACAAAATAGTAATCACAAATCATAAAGGTAATTTTTGGATTCCATAACAAACTATCATTGTAGCTTTCACAGCTATGTAGGGAGTTACGTTTGGAATACCCATCATAGTATATTCTCTAAATATCTTAGGAGAAACCTTAAAATTTACCTCTATGAAGTTACCCAATGCATCAGATAGCTATATCGGGATCATCGGCCAAGGATTATCACAAAACCAGCCATCCACGTAAACAATTTCCAAGAACCATAACTTATTTTTTAGAGTCAATAAAGATTATTTATGAATTTTCTATTCCTTTATGTTTTGAAAATCAAAAATACTCTATCTGAAGGAAAATTTATGTTCCCCTATTATTTATCATAATAAGGAAAATTTTCCTTCCCCGAGGATGTTTTCTCATCACCTTTGTTTTCATTGTTCTTGTTATAGTTTATCCAAATATAAATAATTTTATTTTCAAGAGTAAAATTAGGTTTTGCATGTAAAATCCATGGAATCCTATAAATATGTAGATATAGAGTATTCTTCTTTCTAGTTCTGAATTCAGGTTTCGAATTCTCTGCAATTTAGTCTCTGAATTCATTGAAATTCAGACTCTGAATTCTTTGAAATTCAGACTCTAAATTCTTTGAAATTCATACTCTTAATTATATGAGGATCAGGTTCCAAATTCTCTGAAATTGAGACTCCTAATTCTCTGAAATTCAGGTTCCAAATTCCCTGATATTCGGACTTTGAATTCCCTCCTATTCAAACACCGAATTCCTCAGAATTCAGACTCTTAATTCCTTATAATTCAGAATTCGAAGTCTATATAATTCTCATTCCGAATTACTTGATAAAAAGAATCCGAATATCCGTGTAATATATAATAGGAATGTTCATTTTCTAAGACTCTGAACTTTTATTTTTCTTAGACTCCAAAAATTGGATTTGGTTAACAGTCATATTTTTTCTTACCCTTGTTAAAGCTATGAAACGATGTCATACATTTTGTTTCTAACTAACTATTGTTTGAGTGACTTGTGTATAGGTCCCTCCAAGATTAAAGGAAAAATATGACCATTGGAGGGGGGAGCTGACCATTGGAGAATAGCCTATAAATAGGACCTCATTTAAATGATCTCAATATCGTTCCATCACTTTAGAGATTTCATGTTGTTGGAGTTATTTCTATAGAGAGATACTATTATTCATTGTGCATACTGAACATATTCTTCATCTTGCTTTGTGAAACTCCGATTGTTGCTATATAAAATCTAAGGATTTCGAGGATAGGAAGACATTGGTGCCTACTATCTTAAAGTTCAAGGACTTCCTTGATAAGTAAGACATAGGTTATGACTACATTGATGTTCGGGGGCTTGCGAGGATAGCAAGACAGATTCCGATATTTCTATCGAGGGCTTACCCTGGCGTTGGTAAGACAAACTTTATTAAAAGATTAAATCAAGGGACCTTTATCCAAGGTTGTTGGATAACATACTCTTTGGGTTAAAATATTTCATAGTTGTTACTTGGTTTGTTTAATGTTTATTTGCCGCTGCATTTTGATTAATAAGGAAAGTATAACTATCTTATATTTCCTTGTACTCTTTTATACTCTGATTAGTATGATTCAAAACACTTTAAGGTAGAATCCTTTCCTTTTAAACAATTCTTATGTTTCATTTCCAGAACCATACTTCTGGAACCTATAATGATTGTAGATCTATTTGGTTTTGTGAATTTACCTTGTTTAACTTTTTTAAACATAGTTTTCCTTAACATTAAAAATGAATGTTTTATACCAACTTTAAAGGTTCCAATGAAAATTTTAAAGTATAATGTTTACCCCCCTCTTGTATATTGAGAATCTACATCATATTTAGATCCGACAATTGATATCATAGGAGGTATCTGAAATCCTTATATTAACATATAAGTTTTCATGCTCGGTTTTCATTGTTCTTATTTTTTTCCTTTCTAAGGAAAATTTTCCTTGTTTATAATATTTTACTATTAACATTTTTTGTGCAAAGATAGTTACTTTTAGATGGCAAGAATCAATGTTGGTTCCAATGATAATCTAAATCCTACCAGACCACCTATATTTTGTTGGAATGATTATGAATAATGGAGTGTTCATATAAAGGCTTTTTTTATTAATTCTAGAGTGGATTTTTTTTCTTACTAGAGATAAAAAGATTCCTGATAAGGAAGTCATAACATTTACAAATCATGAAAAGTCAGAATATCAACTAAACTACAAGGTATACAATACTTTCCTGTGTTCCATGACCAGGAATATATATAGTCAGATTTCTTCTTGTGAAGATGAAAATTTTATTTGGAAGAAATTAATGGTTACTCATTATCATACATCCAATGTTATAGAAACAAGAAGATCTATTCTTAGAGCATAATATCATGGATTTTTATTTCCTTATGGTGAACTAGTGTGAAAGGTGAAATAACGGTTTATGGATATTGTTAATAGTTTACAATCCATGGGTGAGAAAGGTATTGATGATGAGGCACTTGTTGACAATATTATAGATATCATGCCTAATGAGTGGGAATCTAAGAGAACCGCTTTTGATGACTATAAGAAAGTTTCTCAAATTACTCTTGATAATATTTTTGGAACTATCTGTAGACATGAGACAAAAATGATATTATATGATGATATGAATAAGAAGAAGAATGGTAATGGAAGTGTTTCCCTTACTAATACAAAAGAAAAGACTAATAAATGGGGTTCAAGATACAAGACTAAGAAAGTCATTGCTCTATCTGAATCTAGTGAAAGTAAATATTTTATGAATGAATTAGATAATCTTTCTCAAAGGATTAACAAGTTACTTAGGAAGAAAGACTCTCAGTATAGATTTAAGAAGTATGAAAGAAAAGATAAGAAAGAATCAGAAGTCACTTATTATGAATGAAAAAGGGCAGAGAATATAAGACCATATTTTACTATGCTTAAAAAAATGATAGAAAGGAAAATAATTCTGAGTGTAATAGAAATGAGTATTACAAAGCTAATGATAAGAATGTTTTAAAGCAAATGACACCTAGAGTACCACTCGTGGTGAATCTTCTAATGAATCCTCAGAGTATGAATCTTTTTCTCAGACGAATCTTGGTCTAATATCTAGACTACCAATTAAAAATCATTTTCTAATAACTATGGTACACAATGATTAATCTATCCCAAATGTGTCTTTGAATGAAAATTTTAGTGATGATAAATACTATGAATATTCATATGAATAATATTCTTCTAACGAAGATTATACTTTTCCCACTTATGAATAAGTTTCTAAGTTTTCTAAACTTCTTGATAAGGAAAATTATAAAATCAAGAAAAAAATTGATAAGGAAAGTTATAGAATTTATATTCTTATTAAGGAATTATCAGATCTTTCTAAAGTTCTTGATAAGAAAACTTTTTATTTTGAAAGTATTTCCAAAGACCTTGAGGATGTTAATTCTGAGATGGATAAACTTTTTGAGGTTTGTGAAAATGTAATTTATAAGAAAAATATTTCAGAGACTAACTCTAGTTTTAAAACTAATGTCTTTTAGGATAAAAACATGGGTATTAAACAAAAGTTATAAATATTTTCCTTGAGGATGTTTTTTTCTAACATTACCTTAGTTAAGGAAAATTTGGACAAGATTTATTCCCAAATTCGACCTTTAAGGAATAAATATGGTTTTGGATATACTCATTCTAAACCAGTTTTCTGTAATAACTATTTGGTTCCTCAAAGTGATCCATTCTATACTAAATGTATGTATGGTGATCATTGGGGAAAAAGTTTCTTTAAATAAAACTCAGTCTTTAGGCTTTCATGAAGCTTATTTTTTTAAGAAAATTTGGATTCCTAAAATTTTTCTTTTTAAAATATCTAGATACAAGAAAGTTTGGATTCCGAAAGTCTAACACACTTATTTTCAGGAAATAAAGATAGTACCAATATCAATACATGGTTTATGAATAGTAAATATTCTCGACATTTGACTGGTAAAAAAACATCGTTGAAAATATTTTCAAGACGGAATAAAGAAAAGTAACCTTCATAGATAATGATCAACGAGAAATTATTGGTATAGGTAACGTTTTTCGTCTTAGAAAAACATTGATTTAAAATGTTTTAATTTTTACGAGTCTTAAACACAACCTCATTATCATAAGTCACTTATGCGATGATGGTTACATTGTGAATTTTAGGAATGATAAATTCTTAGTACAAGATTCCAAGTATGAGTTTATTATTTCTGCTCATAGGCAAGACAATGCATACACACTAAAATTATAAGACCTTAGGGGCCAAGATCTACATTTTTGGAGTTCAATGGAAAATAATTCTTGGTTATGGCAGAGAAGGTTAGGGCACTGTAACCATAGGAAAATATGAAAACTCTCTAATAAAATACTTGTTAATGATCTACCAGATTTTAGATTTGATTCTTTTAAAGTCTGTGATCATGGTCAATATGGAAGGAAATATAAATCATGTTTTAAATCAATCGATGAAGTGTCAACTACTGATGCAATAAAATTGCACATATGTGATGAAACTGATCCTTTCGTTTTTAAACAATCTCAACCTACATCTTAAGATGTGTTTTCAAAAACTGATTTTCAACCTCTGATAGAAGATCCTTCTGACAAGGAAAATTTTCAAGAAGATGTTTCTGCAGTATTTACCCTAGAAAAATTTCCACCATATGTTGATGAATAGGTTTTACAACAACCAAACTAGTTGTTTCTAAAGAAGCATGTCAGTGATAGTATCATTGGTGATGTTAATCAACTTGTAAATAATAGAAGTTCCTTGAGGAATGAAGTATAACATCTAGAATTTCATTCTCAATTAAAACCTAAAAGCACTGATGAAGCTTTAGGTGATGATGGTTTGATTATAGACATGCAATATGAGCTGAATAAATTTGAAAGGAATAAAGTATGGTCCATGGTTTAAAGACCTAAAGAAACTTCTTTTATTGGAGTAAAATGGGTCTTTATTAATAAGTGTGATGAAAATGGAATCATAGTATAAAATGAATGTAGATTGGTTGCTAAATTCAATAACCAACAAGAAAGAATAGACTATGAAGAAACCTACGCTCGAGTAGCTAGACTTGAATCTATTCATATTTTACTTCCCATCGTAGCATTCATTAATTTCAAACTTTTTCAAATGGTTGTCAAATGTGCTTTCTTTATTGGTTATGTCCAAGAGAAAGTATTTTTTGAACAACCTCCCAGGTTTGAAGACATAAATCATCCTGAACATGTTTTCAAACTTACCAAAGCTTTATATGGACTTAAACAAGCTATTGGGGCATGGTATGATAGAATTACAGGTTTTTTGGTTTAGAATAATTATATTAAGGAAAATGAAGATGCAAAACTTTTTATAAATAATGATATGAAAAATGTTTTTATTGTTCAAATTTATTTTTATGACATTATATTTGGATCAACTCAGTAATATTTAACTGATTCGTTTTCAAATTTAATGAAATATGAGTTTGAAATGAGTATGATGAGTGATTTAACATTTTTCCCAGGTTTTTAAATTTATCAAAAAAAGAGAAGGAACTTATATATATCAATATAAGTATATCAAAGATCTTCTTTAAATGTATGGATATGACAACATTAAGAGTAAATGTACTCCTATCAGTACCTCAAATACTCTTTATCTTGATGAAGTTGGGAAACAATTAGATCAAACATATTTTATAGTTATGATAGGTTTTCTACTTTACTTAATAGCTAGTCATCCATACATAATGTTTTCAGTATTCTTATGTGAAAGATATCAATCTAATCCTAAGGAATCTTATTTAAAGGCAATGAAAATAATTTTTTGTTACATAAAGGGAACCATGGATTTATGAATCTTTTATACTACTGGAAATTATTTTTTTAAAAATATTTTCTGATACATAATTTGATTGATGTAGAATGTATCAGAAAAGTAAATCTGGAAACTTTCATTTATTAGGAGATTCATTAGTTTCTTGGTCATGCAGAAAGAAACACTCAGTAGCACTTTTTTCTGCTGAAGCTGAATTTGTAGTAGCTGGAAGTTTTTGTGCTCATGTGTTGTGGATGAAACACACACTCAGAGACTATGATATGAATTTTACCAAAACAATACTTTTTTGTGATAATACTAGTGCAATTTCCTTATGCAAAAAACATGCACATCAATCTTTTGAAAAACACATAGATATTAGGCATCACATTCTTAAGGATCACACTCATAAAGGAGATATCATTCTCCAATGTATCAGAATGCAAGATCAATGTGCTAATATATTCACAAAATCATTATCCTCCGATAGATTTTAATACATTAAATAGATGTTAGAAATGAAAATAATAAGGTAGATATTCCATATGTTATAACCTATCATTTTATAGTAAGAAAATCCTTTTCATAGGGGGGGTACATTTTCTTGTTAGTATAAATTTATTTTCATAATATAATTTTTTATTCGTAATCTAAAATATTTTATAAGCTAAAGTTTTTTCATAGACAAAAATTTTTGTTATAAAAATTTTCAGAATCTAATGTTCATCAAGAATAATTTTCCTCCTTTCGAATAATCAACCTAGCAATCTGAAAGTTATGTTTCCTTTCCAAAATTTTTGTAATCATATTTTACTTGTTGGTTTTTTCATTTTTTTTTTCAGAATCATCTTTTCCATTAATCCAATTGTTTATCTTAAAAACCTCAAAATATCAGAACATATCAAAATTCTTCTTCGGCTATCACCTCAACCACCAGATCTAATCAATTTTTTTTCAATCGATGGATCTTGTATGGAAGTTGAACCATCGACTCAAACACCAATATAAAGCCCCGTCGATGGTTGTCCCACATTGGACTTTAAATCATTGGGGTGCTGATGTTATGTCCCTCTACATAAGAACATTCTGAATCTTTAGGTTTTCTCAAACTCCAAATGTATGTGCAAGCCTCTCGTCAGAATGAATTGTCTTCAGTAAAGGAAATAACATAATAGAAAATATACCGAGAGAGGTTAGTTGATTAGAAGTTATTCTCAAAATATGATTCTATCATTTCCATGAATATTATGTTGAATGGCTAGAAGAGACTCTATATTTCAAAGTCGAAGGCACATGATCTAGTGTATACAGAATTAATGGTTTAGTTCTATGAGACAGTTAGTTTTTGCAATGATGGAGGGAGAGATAAATATTCTTTCAAGTGCTATGGAAAGACCTAATCTCTCACTTAAACCAAGGATGCAATCTTGATTAGAATTACTTTTTATGGAGAAGGTGATTTCTGTAATCACTCATTACTGATTGTATCAGGATCATTCTACAAAGTGAAGGCTCTAGTTTGTCTAGGTCTTTTAGAGGTGAATACTCTGAAGATTGTTCAACTTTCTACCGATTTCCGGATTCTTGAACTATGGGTTCATGGTTTTGTTATAATGAGGAATGGAAATATGGATACTCTGAAGAAGAGTGAAATCTACATTTTGGGTTTCCTTGTGAACCTATGAAAGATAAACTTGGTCAGGTATATCCTAGTTACAATTGATAATATCAAGAATGAAAATTTGAAGTCTCATATTGTCATGTATTTGGCCATTCTTTCAAAAATTATTTCTCTTTTTCTTCAGTCATTCAAGATTCCTTGTAGTTCAAAGCCCAGAAATTACAAGGGGATGCATTTGAGTGATGATACTATTAGGAGGATAAAGATAGGTTTTTCCATTGAATTAGGAAAATTTTGTGATTTATCAGAAGTTGAAGTTGATGCTCTTTTAAAGAAATAAAAGGAGGATAAAACCTGTAAAAATGGAGGAAAGAAAAGGAAGTCATAGGAATCAGAAGAGAAAGAAAAAACTCTTATGTCTAAAGAAACTCAATATGCACCCCCAAAACCTTTTAAGAAAAATACTAACACTGAGGAAGTAGATTCTAAGTGGAGAGATGATAAGAAGAACAAAAAGGAAGGGGATACTATTTTTTGTTTGGATACTATTGAGGCAAAAGCCTTGGAAATAATGCTCCTGTAAGATCTTGAGAAATAAGAGAAATAGAAGAAGCAACGAAAGAAATTGCCAGAAGAGGAAATCGTCCAATCCCTTCTCAAGAATGCTGAAAAATCTCTGATAAAATCCTAGTACCAGAATATTTTCTACATGAACAACTACCATAGACTCTTTGAAAGATGTTGGCGGTTCTATTACAACATCGAGAAGAAGAAATAGTTGAAGAGGTATCAGAAGAAGAATTTGAAAGTGGATGTGGGGACACCAAAGATATGATAAGGTAAGTGGATGATTATCATGATAAGGAGATCCATTCTGAGAAATTATCAACCCGATCTTCTAAAGATGAGTCTTCAAAAATTGCTACACCAAGAAAATATGAGAAGGATGAGGAAGAAGTCAATAAACTATGTGAAGAGGAAAGCATCAATCGTGATTTTATTCAGTCAGGGGATGTTGAGGCATCAGCTAAGAAGGAAGAAGTAGATGATGATAAAGCTGGTTATTACTATTCCCTTATTCACAAGTATATAATCATAATGCAAGATGCTTTAGCATAAAATAATTCAAAAATAAGCTTCATTCTCCATGGTGATGGATAAATGTGTGAGTCTTTAGGAAGTTTTCAAATCTTCCTTCATTGGTTATGAAGCTCATAAAAGATGTTTCAAAAAGATTATAAGATGGTTGAAGAAGACAATCAAGGAAATATTAATCTTCGATGAATTTCATGAAAATGTCAAGGATTCCTTTGACATCAAAGATAGAACGCTTAATGATCTTACTATTAATTTTGAGGAGAAGTTAAGCCTTGAACAGAAAAATTCAAAGCAGGATGTTAAGGATTTGAAAGGGAAGCTATGTTATGTGGCTATGAATTTCAAAAGAGAAAGGGATCTTATAATTGAGTTTGAAGGGAACCTTGTCAAGCAAGAAGAAGTGTTGAAACCTCATGTGGAATATCTTAAGGCATAGGAAGAAAAGATTAAAGCATTATAGAAGAAAATTGTAGATCATGATCTGTTGCTTGAGCATGCAAAAGAAGATCACAAGGAGTTAAATAATCTTAAAATCATTGTCAAGAAGCTGATACCGAAGGAGAAAAAGGATAATTTTTCCTCATTCTGATCTTTTCTTGTATTATCTTCATTGAAAAAAAGTATTTCAATCTTAATGATTTTTTTGTTTTCTATATTTGGTTGTTTCATACTAGTATTTCAGGTACCATATTTTCTTTTCCATTCCCTTTATTACTTTTTGAAAATATCAAAGGGGGAGAAAATAATGTTAAAAAGAATACTAAGTAAATAATAAATTCTCCTAAGGGGTAGTTCATCAAAGGGTGGGGGGGTTATCATGAAGATTTTTTTATTAAAGAAAATGAAAATTTTCATTCAGGAAATCAAGAATACAATCCTTAGGATTTCAAAACCTAAGGGAGAGTTAGTCGTATTCACTATGATTCCGAAGTAAAGGGAGATAAGTTTTTATTTACAAGTCTATAAAATTTTAAATTCCTTATATTTTTTTTCGTAAGAATGTTTGTGCTATCCAAAAAGGGGGAGATTTTTGAGTCAATAAGGATTCATTATGAAATTTCCATTCCTTTATGTTTTGAAAATCACAAATACTCTATCTCAAGGAAAATTTCTTTTCTCCTAAGATTTATCTTAATAAGGAAAATTTTGCATCCCCAATGAAATTGTCTCATCACCTTTGTTTAAATTGTTCTTGTTATAGTTTATCTAAATCTAACTCATTTTATTTCCACGATTAAAATTCGGTTGCATTACTAAAAACCTCAGAATCCTATAAATACATATATAAAGAGAATTATGTTTTTAGGTTTTGAATTCAGGTTCTGAATTCTCTGAAATTCAGTCTCTGAATTCTCCAAAATTCAGAGTCTGAATTCTCTGAAATTCATACTCTGAATTCTCTGAAATTCAGGTTCTGAATTCTTTGAAAATACGACTCTGAATTCACTGATATTCGGAATCTGAATTCTCTAAAATTTAGACTCTAAATTCTCTGAAATTATGGATCTAAATTATCTAAAATTCAGACTCTGAATCCTCGGAAATTCAGGTTCAGATTCTAGGAAATTCAGGTTCTGAATTCTCTGAAAGTCAGACATCAAATTCATTGATATTTAGACTAAGAATTACTTATAATTCAGACTCCAAATTCCTCATAATTCAGGCTCCTATTTCATTAGAATTCAGTATCTAAAGTCTATAGAATTCTATCTCTAAATTCCTTGATAAACAGAATACTAATATCCATGTAATATAGAATCCGAATTTTCTTTTTCTTAGACTGCAACCATTTATTTTCCATAGACTCCAAAAATTGGATTTGGATAAGCAATCATATTTTTTCATACGCTTGTTAAATCTATGAAGTTATGTCGTACATTCTGTTTCTAACCAACCATTTTTTGAGTGACATGTTTACTGGTCTCTCCGAGATTAAAGAAAAAATATGACTATTGGAGGAAGGAACTGACCGTTAGAGAAGCACTTATAAATACGAGCTCATTTGAATGAGCTTAATACATTTCAATCACTCTATAGATTTCATGGTACTGAAGTGATTTCTTGAGAGAGATACTCTCATGATTTATGCGTACTGAAAATCTTGTTCAGATTTCTTCGTGTGACTCTGATTGTGTCTATATACATTAGTGGGATTCTAGGGATAGGAAGACAGAGGTTCTGACAACTTTAAAGTTTGAGGACTCCCTTGACAATTAAGACAATGGTGCTAACTACCATGAAGTTCTAGGGATTGTGGGGGTAGCAAGACATATTCCGATATTCCACTTGAGGGCTTACCCAGGTTTGAGTAAGACAGACTTTCATGAATGTATGAATTAAGGGACCTTTATCCACGGTTTTTAGATACCCTGCTATTTGTGTTAAAAAATTTCATACGTGTTGCTTGTTTTGTGTCAAGTTTATTTTCAACTGCATGATTATTAATTAGTAATGTATAACTATCTTATACTTCATTTTACTCTTGTATACTCTAATTAGTAAGACTAAATACACTTTAATGTATAATATTTTCCTTGTAAACTTTTCTTAAGTTTTATTTCCAGAACCATATTTCTGGAACTGGAAATGTTTGTAGAACTAAGAGGTTTTGTGAATTTAATATGTTTAACCTTTTTAAACATATTTTTCCTTAAGGTTGAAAACATATTTTTTATACCAACTTTAAAGGTTACAAAGGAAATTTTATAGTAATAAATTCACCCCACTCTTTTATATTGAGCATCTACATCTTATTTCGATCCTAAAATATTCATAAAAAAATCATAAAGTAAATATAACATTTATACATTGAAATCACAATATATCATTTCAGGATATTGACATAATCATTGCTTTAACGAAAAATTTCAAAACCATTTACAAAATTTAATAAATATATTTTTGAATCAAAGTTTCACATACCTATTTGAAGATTTTAAAAGAATTAAAATTTTAAAAAATTAATTTACATATATATAAATCCTTAAAACCATTTTAAAAATATGGAAATTAATGAGAAATATTTAGAATAATAAATATTCAATACATTTAAAATGATGTTTTAGTTAAAGAGTATTTTGCCAGTTGAGGAAATACTTGAATAATAATAATTAAAGAATAACATCAAAAAAAAAATATAATATCATGAGAATAAAGAGATTCAGGATATAATAATTGAAATGGAATTATATACACCATATAAAAGTGAATTGGTGCATAACAATAAATAAGTATCCGTGGAAGGTAAATTGGGACGAAATCCCTTACAAAAAAGTTGTACCATTATATTAAGGATAAATCAATGAAATAATTATGTGTGAAAAATAATAATACACCCAATATAAGTGGATAATAAGTGTAAAAAAATCAGAGTTCATTCCCATAAAATTAAATCACGACATAATGAATAAGTATATTTTTAACCCAAAGAATGGAAATTTTGTTAATAAGTTCCCTTACCTTGAGTTCGACTCATCACACATGTTCCTTGTTCGTCCTGAATTATAAAAATAAGAGAATTTATACTTGATTAAAAACCTTTTTAAAATATATTATTACTTTTATATAACATATTACCAAGCTACAACAATTAGTTAAGTATTTGAGTTCATATGGGACATTTTTTTATGTTCAGAACATGAGTCAGAAATGAACATGTTATAATTTCAAATTATCCATGTGGTCAAAATTCCATTATCTCCAAATTTTTATTCATAATTAAAATATCATATATATCATATATATCTAGTATATATCTATTTATAATATTCCATATCATTTGGATATATGAAAATGAAATGCACCGTTCATGGAGACGGTAAGCCGTACGTACGCATGAACACAAATTTAATTTAATTTTTTTTATTTTTAATGGAATGAAAACAAAATGATACATATTTATATTATTATTCAGATATAATATAATATTTTATATACATTAAATATGTTCATTAACACAAAACTTTATACATTCCATGTATGGTATGAATGAGTCATATCACTTTGAGGGGGCGTTAGTCTGCACTTCCTCAAATGAAATTATCGTATTTACCCATTATGAAAAACATAATTGTGTTATATAAATGAAAAATAAAAAATCACAGAGACAATATAAATATAATATATATCACATATAAATATAGTTACATCTTAATGGACACCATAAGAGGCGGTAGGAATAAATTGAAAATCATCGTTTCGTGAGGTAGTAGTTCACAATCCATAGAAAAAGAATGTTCGTATCCATTAGATGGATTTCCATGGAAGATTAGTAAGAATTATTGTCATAAAAACATCATAATATATTTATTATACTGGTTTTGTTATAAAATAATGGAATAAATAGAGTTTACGGGGTTGGAGAAGGAAAATGAATGAAAATAACTTGAGAGAAGACATTACTTTTATATTGGGTAACTACCATTAGTTTGAAGGATTTTTTATGTGCCTTATGCCTAAGATAAGTATTCTTGGTTGAAGATAGGGATTTTATGAGATTATTTTTATAGGTTTTGGAAAAAATAAGGGGGCTTGAGAGGTGTGAGTAAGGGTTAGAGGTGATTTCATTCTATAAGGGGGAGGACGGGCTGTTTAAGAAATTTTGAAAATATTATTTTATTATAAACTGAATTTCGATTTCAAAAGGTCTCCAACTCATTTAATTAGAATATAAGGTGATTATTGTTCTTATAACTCTCATATAATAGTTTTTAGACAATTTTTGGGCATAAAAGTAACCTTTTATTTTAGCTTTAACCTTTAGCTAACTAATTTACCTTTTACTATATCCTCTTCATTATTTCTAATATATGGTTAATATATTTACTATAAAATTCCAAGAGACCCAAAAATGGATAATTAATTACATTATTAACATAAAAATATATCAGTTGGAGGAATATTATATTTTTAGGACTATTTTATCATTTAATAAAAAAGTATTCATTTTAAAAACACATTTATGTCAATTTATAAACTATTCATATCATGACTTTTAAAAAATCTATAAAAACATGATTCTTTAGAAATAACAACATCAATTCAAATATAAAAATTTGTAATCATCCATGAAATTTTGGAATGGAATAAAAAGTTTCAAAATAAATTTATTTTAATATTTATAATGTCATTTATTTAAAACATTGATTAAAGAGGTAATCATAATATCCTCATTGTGTAACACCCCGAGATTTTATAAGATTTATTATTTTTATTTTATTTCATATCTTCTGTTGTACACTACACTAAGATTATCTTATGCTATATGCAAGACCGTATTATCTTGCAGTATACGCAACACAATTCTTGGTTCATGTTACCCACAATTTCATGTTTGTTTGATAGAAGTTATTCTATGCAACATTGAGTGTGTGTATATATATATTCAATGTATAAATGAAATATGGTTGGATTCTATTATAATCAACAATAAAGGAATCTTTCACTACCCACAACCCTGACTTGGCTTTCTTTACACGCAATCGTGATCTTCCACGATAGCGTGTGTTGTATGCAATACCGGGTTTCAGTAAACAATGATTTGTTATTACAATATTATATAAACTAGCCGTTATGAATAGTAATACCCAATTTTTGAAATTTTATAAATTTTTTCTTTCAAAATTGACTTCATTTTTGGATTCAGAATATTGAAATTAGCCTAGGATGAAATTTTGGTATTTTTCTGAAAACTTTCAATTTTTGATGAATAGTGAAAACACTAGGTTACTATTTAAAAACTGACTTTTTATATAAATTTATTTTAGGTCATAATTGTTACATAATACCTATATAAGTTCAAATTAATTCATTGGAGTCATTTTATAATAATTTTAGATATATAAAAATTTTATTGAACTTTTCACCGTCTTTTACCCATCTCATAGGAGAGTTTGAAAATTTACATAAAGCATAATTTTACCGCTTCTGTGAGTGGAATTTCAAAAATCTGAGAAACATGGTTAATATCAAAGAGTAAAATGTGGTTCAATAAGATAAAAATAATTTTTGGTGAATAGTAACTTTTTTACTTTTGTTTACCACTGTTAAAGTAAATAGGGTAATTAAGGGTAAAAATGATATTATTATTACCCTAACACATGTCCTGATTCTATTGGATAAGTTTAATTCAACCAAAAACAACTTTAGGAATAAAATATGACCATTTAGGTCCACTTCGAATAGATTAGGACACTTATTATTATTTCCTTTAAAGAAGAGTTAAAAGAGTTAAAATCAAAGATTAATAACTGAAACATTTTTAATATAGGGTTATACATAAGATAAATTCGACTGTAAATATTAATTAGAAAGATAAAAATATTTACTATATAATGGTATTTTATTTATAATTTTTAAACTTTAAATAATTTAATTTATTTATGACACAATGATGATGCAGTAATTACCTTATTAATGAAATATTAACATAATTGATGTTATAAATACCCAAATAAATGTAATTTGAGACTTTTTATAAATTACAATATTTTTTTAGGTTAATATGTCATGTTATAATTGATTCAATTAACTTTTTTCGAACTAATCCTGATGTTATGATTTTCAAAAAAAATCAACAACCAAATAGTGTCAAAATTGACATAAAATAGTTTTTAAATCAAATATTATATTATTAATTGTTATTTTATTCCTAAAAATTTAAGGGTCGGCCAAATGACATAGATAAGGATATATATATTAATATTGAACTACTTGGGGTTCTTTTGGCTTGTTATAGTAAGTTTAGTAGCCATATAGTGTAAGAAAACAAGAAGAGACAATAAAAGTTAAATTATTTAACATAGAGTTAAATATAAAAGATAAGGTTAAAATATTAACATAAACTTGTCTAAAACCTATTATTTGAGAGGATTTCGACCCATACCCACTTTATCTCTGAAATAAATCAATTTTGAGCTATTATAAACCGAATATGACTTTATTATAAAATAATATTTTATGTTTTTCCAAAGGTTCCCCTCTCCTCCCTTATAAAAAGGGCACCCATTCCCTCTTATCTTCACAACCTTTTGAGCCTTGAAGCTTGGAAAAACCCTGAACATTTCTCTTCTCCACTTACCTAGCAACATTCTGGAGGTTTTTTGCTTCTCAAAATACCAACTCTACTTCCTTAAGAGGAATCTTAAAGGAGGTGCGTCGAAGAAGAGGTGATCTCTTCTTTAGATTCTCTCAGGTTTCTTTCTTCTTATACTTCTTCTTCTTTAGTTGTTTTTCTATAAAGAAATAACATCAGTATCACTAATATACTGATTTATTATTATAAATATGAAAAAAATCATATTTCGTCTTCTATTCATCCTATGGAAAACGAAATCACCGTGCGTGCATACATACGGAATACCGCCTCCACGCCATGGTCTAATCAGTTTTTCCACCACCACCTTACTTGGATAGGTATAATGGTGTAAATAATAACTATAAATGATTATTATAACATCATACTAATTATATGATATTATATCATCCACTCCAATTCCATTCAATAAATATGGGAATGATATCATCGCTCGTGCGTACGTACGGATTACCCTCTCCACGACGCAACGAGATTCATTTTCCATTTTAACAACTAGAGAATTATTATAAAGTATATATAATAATTAATCATGAAATATATGACATAATAATTATACTGGATTTATGTATATATATATGAACTTCATCTACTTAATTCCATTCAATTCAATAAGGAAACGAAAAACAACGTTCATGCGTACGTACGACCTACCGTCTCCCTGAACGGTGTATTTCTTTCCATTTATAGATCTATTATATAAATATATATATGTACATACTGAATATATATGACATAAAAATCATGATTTAAATTCTGGAAGTAAGTAAATCATGATATAAGTAATAATAATATCAAGAACAACAATTCCAAACACGTATGATAAATAAAACGTTTTTACCCAAAACGATGCTTTAACATAGAATTTACGAAAGAATTGGTAATATAATGTCATAATTGAACCATATATGATATCATAACAATGAATATGATTTGGTAATAAGTAAATGACATTATTTAAATCATTATACAGGAGGTTTAGATACGTACGAAGCATATCAGACATAAGGTAAGGGATAATTATCCAATCTCATTCTTATCTGAGATTGTTTATTCGTAAGTATTTACTGGGGTTATGTTTATTATCCATGCCCATATGTTCTAAAAATGTTTTCATAAAATGTTTAATTTTCATTCATGTATGTTTAAAGTCCTTTTTACCCACTTTTTACTTTTACTACATGGTATGTATGGAATATTTCTTTTGTTTACCATATGAGGTACTTTTAAACTTTTCTAAAAAAAGTACGAGAAGAATGTTATTTTTAACTTATATGCCGTGAAAGGATTTTTACGGTTTCATAATGCCTCATTTTCATGAATCATTCACTACACAATTTTATGACTATTTTCAACAAATTAATTTTCTTTCAAAATATCTTGGCATTTTGTGAAAATAAAATGATTTTGAAGAAGAAAGGATATTATCCTCAAGAATTCATTTCAAGTGTTTTATCAAAACCATTTTCCATCTAAGATGACATTATTTCAGATGTGTATGTTTCAAGTATAATGTCTCTATGATTCAAATGGTTTCACTTTTCTTATGATAAAATATCCATTTGTTTTATAAGGATTATTTGATGATTGGATGATGTTTATGAAACCCATTTTATTCTTTGGGGTATGAAGAATGTTTTAAGTTTATTTTGGGGTACAAGTAAGAATGATTTCATTATAAGATGGTTGGGACCTATATATCCCTCCAATTAATTGGGTAAAGATGTATATCTCATGAGATAGACATGGCTGGAATAGTAAGTTAATCCGGTTCAGTGTTACAGGACTAAAACGAGGAGTGAACTTGATTCATAAAGAGACTTTGTCCACTAAGATAGTCTTGGCAGAAATTACTTGGCTACTATGGAAATCATATCATGTGCATAATGGTTTTCCACAATTACATGTTTTATCTCAATGCTATATTATCATGATTGATGTTCCTTTATGATATATGCCTTACATACTTCCATGATTTATGTCTTTGCTCATGATTTTGATGTTTAGATTTTATGTTCATATTTTTTTCATTAAAATGTTAATGGATTGGTTTATGTTCTTTATGATTACCCTTATTGATCATTTGAGCTCACCCTTTTATGTTTTCTTTTCCCCAGGATATAGAGAAAGGTTTTAGATAAGAAAACAAAAGGGGATGATCTTTGTGGGAGATGTTGAAGTTATTTTACCATGATTAGAAGATTACTTTTCGGGGTTTCCAAAGACACTAAACTATTACGGTCCTTGGGTGTTTGTTTTTGTTATGTATTAAGTATTCCTAAAAAGTAATTTAATTTCCATGTACGTCATGCTTTGGGTCTCTACCATTATGTCATAAATAAATTTATTTATATGATATCTAAAAATAATAAATAAAATAAAATGATGTAGGAAATATTTTTAGATATATTATGACTATATATAGTAGAAACTATCACTTATATAACCCATTATAATTTTTTTTACTAAGAGATAATTTTTTATGTTATACTTTCCTTAAGATTAAATTAATTTTTATTAAGTGACATTTTCACTTACAAATGGCTCGATGGGGTCCCCAAATCGACCCAAGGATTCCCATGGTAGGACACGTGTCATCCTATATGATTAGGTCACTTGATAGGGTAATTTAATATTATTATAATATTGTTTTTTATCCTTATTTACTAGATTTACCCTTTAAACATGGTAAATAAAATATTTACTAAAGTTACTATTCATACTGTCTAAAAATAAAAGATACTTGTTTACACAATTTGAACCTAATGATTCCAAATATGGAAAAAAATTTCAAATTGAAAATAGATTTTATACATAAATTAAATTAATATTAATTTCCATATTCAAAACAAGAAGGCATGTTTTTATGAAATAGTAACTATTAAAAGATTGAAATTTGATTAAGTCCAATTTCTAAGTAAAATTACTTCAAATGACCAAAATTAGATTAAATGGTAAATATATAACTTATATACACTTTAAAATCAATTAAGAATATAATCTAACCATATAAATAAGTTATATTAAAAGCTAGTTTTGAATTAAAATGTTGTTTTTCACTATTCATTAATAAAATGATCATTGTTAGAAAAATACAAAAATTTAATCAAAAGTAAAATTTGATGTCCCGATTATAAATAAGAATTTTATATTGTCAAATATAAAATATAAATGTGAACAAAACTATATTTAAAAAGGGTTCTCCATGAAACGATGGTAAATTGAACTTGTAAAGAATATTAGAGTATTTATTCTTAACATTGGATTAATTCACATTTTAAGCCTGTAAATTTTATTGGATAAAAGTAAAGACATAAAAAAACATCTATAATCATATTCTAGTTAGTTATGTTAATTCCCTCCAATAAAATGGCTATCCGTTAACAACCAATTAAAATAATAATATTATAATTTTTTTGGTATGACTCAGCATTGTGTGCAATATAAGACTTCAGAGAAACCCATTGTTGCGTGTCTAGTACACCATAGAACATAAAATACCATTTCAAGTAAAATTAATATTCAATTCACACATATTAATAAATATGAAAATGTCATATTATTTATTTACTTGGGATGTTACAGAAATAATCGTGTTACAGATATCATTGGGGATATATAGATGGATTTTATTATAGACTCCCATTGTCATCTTTTATACAATTATATTAATTTTTTTTAATTATATATATTTTATAACATTCGTCATGTGTATTTTGGAATTTTTATGGTTTATAGGGTAGATCATGATTGGATTATTGCTAATACATAATGTCTGTCCCAATAGAGGAAACAAATTAGAGATTGATAGGCTCTAGAGGAGGGCACACATCTAGGTGCATGAATTGTAAAAACCAAGTGGCATAACGTTTATAACATGTTGAATGTGA
Organism: Viscum album; assembly: GCA_963277665.1. NCBI lineage: Eukaryota > Viridiplantae > Streptophyta > Magnoliopsida > Santalales > Viscaceae > Viscum > Viscum album. The sequence goes on from OY728160.1 coordinate 856,623,513, forward strand.
CATTATAACATGAATGGGTGGTGAAAAAAATTAAACCATGATTCAAAACCATGTTTCTCTATCAAGTATGATATGAGGGGGAATAAGGTTTATCAAACCATGTTGCCAAACCCTGAAACTCTCACCATAATCCCAACAAGGGAACACAATTAGTAATAACCATGTGGCCTATCCTAAGACACCTTATGATGGTAATTAAATTCTCTATAACTTTTGATTAATATTTTGAGACCACCATTTGAAATAATAATATTATACTATTCAAATCTTACTCAATCATTTTGATCCTGTAAGCTCTATAGAGAGTATTTTCTCTCCACCAATAAAATTTATTCATGGATGAAAATTTCATTGGGTGCATTGATATGATTTTATAAGGGTGGTAAAATTTCTTTCAAATTATTATTTTTTCATTTATATACTAATTTGAGTGTTATATAACCTAATTTTGTTTATTTATCTATATCTTTATTTATTGATTTTTAGACCTAAGAGTCTCTCGTGGATATTCTTCCATTTAAACCATCATTTTCAGATCTTGGGTTTTGTTCGTGACATTATCATGATTTTAGGTAGGTGGGTAAATATTTATTTTACATAAACATAAAAAATATATTACTTGAATGATATCAAATAAATTTCTAATTGATTTATTGACCTTGAATTTAGAAAATTTTATGATTGATTTCAAAAAGTCATGTAATTTTTGTTTCATTTTTTCCAAGGCTTCTAAAATATTTGTTGGATTTTGAGAAAAAATGGATCTTAATGAAAATTTATTTGACGAAATATTTCTATGTTGATTCTTCAAAATAATGGCATTAAATGGAAGATGATTTTTGAAGGGAATGGACATGATAAACACTAATGACTTGATTTTTATGTTGAAAATAATCAATTAAAAATAACTTCAGAAATTAAATTATTGTTAATTAAGTGAATTGAAATTAATTATTTTCCATAGATTTATTTATTGATTTAGTGGAAGACCATGTGCACCAGAGTAGTTAGAAGGAGACGTAGAAAATCACATAGGGAATCTTAATCCCAAATAATTGGTTGACGATGAAAACTACAACTATACCTAATTGGGATTGGGTTTCTTCAATTTCGAGTTATGTGATTCTATCCTGATTACATAATCCTTTGAGATGTGTACACACATCGAGACATGATTGATTGACCAAGTTTTACAATGATATGAAATCCATGAAATAATGAACGACATCATATATTACCATGATACTTTTTTATTTGATTATTATATGTCAGTGTCTGTTGAAATGATTTATTTATGACCATATAATATAAAAATTTTCATTTGATATTGTTTTTATATACTTTACCTCTACTTCATTGGAAATCTTGTTTGGCTAAAAATGTAGAAATTATTTTCAATGAATTATTTTTATTTAAATTATTCAATGAATAGTTTATTTGGAATGGTTTTGCTTATGGAATGTATGGTTATATTGTGATGTGATATTTTTCTCACATAATACATTTTCTTTCGGTTAATTTAAGATTATGATGGGATAGTTGTAGGAAAACGGAAGACTATTCTTGAGGTGGGGGGAGTTCTTGACTAGTTGGACCTTTGGTGATGGTGGTGACCAGATGTGCTAGGATCCACTCGTCATATAAATATTTTGTGACTTTTTCTTGATGAATGTTTTGATTTTTATTTGATGATATACCATAGTGGGGTCTTATATGTCATCCTATGGAATTTTTATCCTTTATGGGAGTTTGGAATACCGACTGTTCACATATTTGTTTTCTGTTATTCTTTATTTATTGATTGTTATTATAGAAAATGATCTCCTCTAACCCTTTGTTGATGCTCATATTCTAGTCGATATCCCATGGGGATTTGGAATTATTTTCTGGAGATTAGAAAACCAAATTGGGTATCAGTGTACCAGGGTAGTTAGGATGGATTAAAAAATTATTGAATCAAAGGGAGGCTATGTGTCTCTCCATGATGACAATATACAGTATTGGTTTTCTTGGTAGATAAGATATAGGATTTCTTGGTACTTGATGAGTATTTTATGAGGGATTGGTTTCCCAGATCTCATTCTAGCAAGCCTTTAGTCACAATGGGTTTCTAGAAAAGGAATCCATGAGAAAAATTGATTTTATTATAGTCTTTGTCAAAAATTCCTCATAGTATTTTAAAATCCTAAAAATTGAATTATATATAATGGAATTTATATTCATGAATAAGTTGATGGAGTTAATGATCTCATCCTTGATATTTTTTCGTTGTTTATTTTTGATGTTGTGTAGTACCATGTCCCTAATAATATGTTTGGATATTAAATTATAGTAATCTATTGATGAACCCATGAATGTGAACCCTCCAGTTGATCATAATATTTTTTAGATTGAGGTGTGGGTGGTTCAATATCTAGGAACGGTAGCCACACATGTTCTTATTCTTGATCTAATAGTGTATTCTTTAAGGGACGAATCTTGAGTTCATGCTCAATATATTCTCTAGAAGAAATGAAGAGTATTCTATTGCTCTAATAATTCTCTAAAGTTCGTGGTTTGGATTGAAAATATTGAGCTTATTCTTGATTTTCTGTAAAGAATATATTCATAATTGTGAAAGTGATATCTTCATGTTTGATGGTCTAAGTAGGAGGTGGTGTGAATTTTTTGTTTATGATTATTAATGATTAATGATTTTTTAAGAATGACTTTATAGCTATTTTCAATGAGTTATTTTATCCACAAGTTGCAGTTTTAGGGAATTATATAGATTTTTTTTGCCTCTTATAAGGTGATAGAAATGTTAATCAACATGGGAAATACTTTTATGACCTTGTTAAAGTTTCTATTAAGGTATTATTGAATGATAATGTGATGAATTAATGATTAAATATTCATAATTATCATATATAAAATACATGTTTTCATGTTGCAGATCATCTATTGTAAATATGTTCTAGATAGAGCAACGACATCTAATATTGTCCTAGTTGTTAAGTCAGTGTTGGAAGGATTTCCTATTTACACTAATAGAAATTATTTTCATTACTTAAATAGAAAAAATATGTGGGGTGAGTCTTTTAAAGGGTCTCAATATAAGAAATCATCTAGAACTTCTATAGCATCTAGAAAAGGCACATTAAATTACATTCAATGTGTAATCATTATGAATTTAATGATGGGATTTATAAATTCACTGTATATTTATGGTTCCTATTTTTGTATATGCACATGAAGATTTTTTTAATTTTCTTTTATACCCCACATTGTTCCACCTGATCATTAACAATGAAATTCACTACAACACTGTTAGATACATTATGATCTATGGTCTTCCTCGGATAGGCATCTAGAATGATGCTTCTTCACAGAATGGCAATTCTCTAGAAGAAGTTTATGAGAGACAGTAAAAAATTATAAGTACCATTTATATAGATTCATTTTTATTGACTACTCTTTTTTATACTTGTGGATCTCATTCTACTTTATCAACTCACTCTATGAATTTTCTAAACCATACTATAGAGATTTTTTCATATGTGATGTTAATTTATATAACCTTTTGAATAAGGATAGTGTTGGGTATTTGATGCCCCTATTGCTCCTTATATTTATAAAATATTGAAAAAATTCTATACTTGATGATTCAAAGTATGAATTGTCTAGATTTCATTATTACCATGTCTTATATAATTTTCCATAAATCAAAATTTTACTCTTATATTTGATGGGTATAAATTACTTCCCTCAATGGGGTGTACTATGTTTTCCAACGAGTACGGGAGTAGAGTTCTTGTATAGATAGACCAACTCATATGGATTTGGTACAAATGATATTGTGTTTGACATGGATAAGGAATATTCAAGAATTGATATCGCTCTAATGGTTTTAGAGTTTTCTAATGTATAAGTATCTAACTTTTTTGGATTATAAATTGTAAGGGATGTTTTTTTCTTTTAATATTGTACTAGGTTACCAACATATATATAATAACTATTACTATATTTAATTATATGGATTTAAGTGTGTAATGACCCATTTTTATGATTTATTAAACAGAGGTTTCATTATCCCATGTTTTTCACATAGGGATGTGCCAGCTCTTTTTATGATGAAAGCTGATATAACCCATCACCATTACATTGAATACAAAATATTCAATTGATTCATGGTATTGAGAAAGTATAATTTTACATGGATTGGTGATTTATTTGTTAAGTTAATCATCATCTTAGAATCATGGAGTTTGATATCCAAGAGACCAACTTCTAGAGTAGGTATGATCATTACAACCACATTGTTATGCCTTCTAATTCAACATATGCTCTAGAGAGTTTTATTAAACACATGAATATGATATCCCATCACTATATTGATACATTAATTTTGGTATTTATGTATGAGATATTAGTTATCTCTAAAAATTGAGGAACACCATGTGTGTCAAGAATATGAAGTTCTATAAATCATGATTGATCACCAACACTACACCAAGATTTAAATTTTTAATTTTATGTTTTGGGAAGTTATTTTATTATGAAAAATGGTTTCAGAAATAGGGATTTAAATTTATCCTACAAATGTGTAGGAAATATTTACATGGTTCCAACTAAAATTTTTTCTGATATTCAAATATTATTTGTATTATAAATGTATTACTAAATGTTCATTAATGTTTTTTATAAAAAATTCTGTAATGACCACACTCTTTCAGAATGTAGAAGTGTTATTATGAATTTGAGATATCATTATTATCTTGATAAATTTATGTTAATTTTAATGTATTATTTACTGTTGACTCTTCTAGTTGTTGTGTATGGAGATGTGGTATTTCTTGATACATACTATTTGGGTTTTTGTTTTTTTCTCAGGTTGGTTAACCCACTCAAGGGACCATGGTTCTTGAAATATAAGGTCACATGAGAATAAATATCGTAATCATTGTCTAATAAATACATATATGATGTATTCTATTAATATTAAGAAGTATTACCCTTTTATTGAATGGTTTACTTTTTTATTCTACTAGGAAAAAGACAATTTATATCTTCTCACTAGAATATTTGAATACATGTTAGAGGTGACAGGTGGAATACTAGAAATCATTTTATTATGAAATTTCATATATATCTTATTATGGTAATGTCATTTCAAATGCTTTGAGCTATAATATTATTAACAAATCTGTGAAAGAATCATTTAGAGTGTGGACTTTTATAGATATCATTCATCAAAGGCATTTGGGTATTTGGGACAATGAGATCAAGATAATTCCAAAAAGTGTACAATTGACCTTTTCCCCAATTGAGATTATTATACAATATTATTGGATTTGTTATGGTTTCAATGGGAGTAGGGACTCTCTTTATGCTGCAAAGATCATCAGTGAGTTGTCGTTATCATATTTGGGTATCATATGCTTTCAAATTTGGTATGTTGTAACAATACCAGTGATAAAATCCATGACATGGAATTACCATAATAGTATCTGGATGGTAAACCCTAGTTCAATAAAAATGTTCTATGATATGAAGAAGTGTTTCATGATTCATGATATGAGACTAGAGATCATAGATTTTTTTTCATTGTTATATTAATTAGTAAGTCATGGTAGAGTGCCCAAAACAATGGATTTTACTTCAGAACCATCTTATGCTGAATTGGATGTCGTATGATCTATCTTTGGATTTCACTATCAAGATTATACATACCACTCAAGGCAAGAATGTGATATGTGTAGTGACCGATCAAATAACTGCAATAACAAACATTATTCTGATTCATGATTTGATGACTGTTCAGTACATAGGAATCCATTATATAAATGAGATCATCAGATTACATTGAGTTCCATATGAAATAGTTTATGATATAGATCCTCAATGCACTTTTCAATTTTGGGGAGCCCTCTAAGAAGAAATCATATCACAGGTTAGTTTGTGAATAAGAAATCAATCATTGATGGATGGCCATAGAGAATGATATATAATGATTCTAGAATATATATATTAGTCTTGAATTCTAAACACTGGTGGATCATCATATTGTCACATGGGATGTGTAGAGTTTAACTATAACTATAGTTTCAAGGGATCTATCAACATAGAATCCTTCATGTCCTTATATGTATTACCATTTAAATCTCTATTTTGTTGTTCATTGATTGGTTATTATTCCAAGGTTTTATATAGTATGGTATAATAAATTATATAAAATATTATGTTGATTCATCGAATAATGTTGAAAAATAAATGTTTTTATAAATCTTGATCAGATCATTGATGATACTATTTAGTGTTTTTAGTTGGTGACTAGGAGATTCTGAGATTTTCACTTCATTTGGACCACCACTGGCATAGAAAATAAAGAAATATATATCCTAGATGCATGGTACAATTTTGGAAAACATATAATATTCGAAATATGGATGACCATTTGGATTTCAACCATAGTTTATGTCAATTAATAATGTGATTTAGGTGTCATAGAATAGAAAGTATCTCCAAAACCCATATAATGTATTGATTTAGGAGGAAATTTTTGTAGAACATGATTTATGATTAATAGAGTAGAATATTTGGATTACTTATTCTAATAGGAAGACTATTCATGGAAATTATATACCTCGAGTTTGATTTCTTTGGAAAACGAATTCTGATTCACTCAATCAATAAGATTGTGTGGAACTGATTAGAGATAAGTGGCCTCATCTATTTGATATGGAGTCAATAATGTTGGCTTTCTGGGGGTATAAAGCACTTATGGTCAGAAGATTGTAACATACCATTACTAGGTTTTTGGAAAATATATTCTTTTGCGGTGGTCATGTAATATTTGGAACATTCCATGAGTGGTTTTGGGTGTATTTTGATGTTTTTTAGTTTTCTAATCCTGGGGAAGGTTGCAGCATGGTCAGTAAAAACCAAATGACCCCTCCTTGAAAAACATTTTACATTTCCTAGGATCTAGTGGAGGGTACATTGTCAGAAAAATGGTTAATGAAAATCATGTTTCCTAAACCTAAAACCATGTGGCTTTAGATAGTTGGGAATTTATGTTTGGAAATTGTTTTCAAAATAGGTTGAAAAAATGTGTATCTCTATATCCATTTTTCTAGGAGGCAATTCATTATGGGAAAAAGAATTTTCAAATAAAGTGTGTTTAGTGTAAAACACTCTTAAAAATCCCAATAACTACAAATGGTTTTTCCGATGTTTAGTACGAACAATGTAGCATGTCCTAGGAAACCGTTAAATAAGAAAAAAATTGTATAAATTTTATAATTAATATCCAAGACCCCATTTTAAATAAAAATATGCTCTAATTCGAATCTAACACGATCCTTTGGCCATTGGGGTCTCTCTAGGGAGGATTTTGAATTCTCCAAACACCATTTTATATGGATTGAATTGATGGTGAATATGTTAGATCTCATCTAAAATGATTAATCTAAATGATTTTGAATGATCAATTATTAGTTTATCTTCTTACATTGGAGTGATAGATCATCTTTCTGTTGGTAGATTTAGATATTTCACTATTTTATTATGGAACTGGGACTCTACCATGATTTTTTTATCCTTAAACTCATCATTGTTTGGTCCCATGATGGGGTGAATACATTGGAATGTGTAATGGAAGGTGGTTCCCTGAGGCCATTCCTTAATATTGAAGCCATGATTGTGTTTATGATTTAAAACAAATTTTCAATTGATTTCATGATGTTTAATAGAGAAGATTATTTTTTGACTTCAAAAAGTCATGGAATTGTAAAATAAAACAGTTTTTCAAAGTATTTGAAAATATTCAGTGGATTTTGAGAAAACCTCGCACAAAATGAAAATTGATATTAAGAAATGATATAATATTGATTCCTTATAGAAATGGATTTGGATGAAATATTATTTTTTAATGGAAATAACTTGATAAAAATCTATGATTTTGTTTTGATGTAGAAATAGAATGAGGAAACATGAGGATGTGTATTTGAAAATTGATTGATGAATTAAATTGAAGAGAATAAATTTTCACTGATTTATCGATTGATGAATGAAATCAAAATTGATCCTACGTAGTTAGTTTTTGATTAGGATAAGCACACTTTGACTCTTACTCGATAGAAATGCATTAATGAAGAAAATTATAGCTATACCAAATTTCCATGATTTCCATTGATGGGTTATTGATTGATTTTATCATAATGTTCAGATCCTTATGTTTGGGTGGAAAACCTAAAAGTTGATTTGTTGACCAAGTAATGTGAATATAATAGATTTTATAAATTTAAAACCTCATGGAATATAATCATTGTTTTATTATTTTATTATTTCACAATTCTACATATTGAATAAATTTTTTCATTTCCATATAGTTTATGAAAATGATTATTTAATCCTAATATTGACATAACTTAAATCTTATCAATTTAAAATATTGTTTGACAAAATATGTGTAATTGGTATGAATTTCCTTGTTTTTATTCAAATTGAAGAATAAATGGTATATTTTTATTGTATTTCTTATGACAATTTTCATGATATAATACTGGGATATTTTTCTCGCACCCTACCTTTTATTTCATGTTCTTATAAATCACATTATTCTAAGTCCATGAAATGGGAAATCACCACTAGGAAGAGGTAGATGTTCTAGAGTAGTGGGACATCAGGTGATAGTAGTGAATGGGAGGGTTGTGACCCACTCATTTACCCAGGATTCTAGGATATTTTGTTGAAAAATATTTCATTGTATAGTAGACGACGTACAATTTAGGGGTCACATTTTCCTTCTTGGGGTATTTTTTATCCATGATGGGGGTTTCACATACTAATATATCACTAATTTATCATCCAATTTTATATATTTAATGATTTTTCTTATTTATAAATCATTATAGTTTACCATGTGTTGATTTCCATGAACAAGCATCCAACCTAGGATGATCGGGGACACACTTTGTCCCATGTCAGTCGTGACTCAAAAACCAGTGTACTTGGGTATTCATGTTGGTTCATTACATTTAGAATTCAATTTGGATAAATAAAAAAGTATATAAGTGAACAACTTATTTTGAAATCTATTATAATACATGGTATACAGAGGAAACCACTATAGTAATATTATGTGAAATGAGTTTCACCTTGGGTTAGCTGGAAAAATTTTACCATGTTGGGATGGTTTTGGGAGCTATAGGAGCTGGTGTTTTCCATAGGAATTATTGGGCCTTTATCAAAGGGGTTTTTACATAATCTTATGGAAAAATTATATAAATGATGCTGATTTTTTGGAAATCTCTAATATAGTTTATTATACAATGAATACAAGATGGAATCCCCTGTATTTTGAGAGAGACTCTATTCAAACGATCAAAGAATTCAAAAATATTATTCTTTTCATCACTTCTATAGTTAATATACACTAGATCCAATTCCTGAAAGCTCAATAGGTAATTCATAACAATATAAATATAATATACATGGAAGAAAACAAGGATGACGATGCACTTTCATGGAATTTTGTTTAATAGTATATTTCATACTAGTCCTTTAATATTTAAGAATAATTTATGTACCTACTCATTCATATTTTATTAGTGATGTATAAACTCATCATAATCACTCCAAATTTTATATAATCTCTCATTTTTTGTAATAAATTTCATGGTTGTGGGTTTCATAACCCCAGACCTTGTCAATTTCAAATTATTAATATAGATATTTTTATTTTCAATAATATTTTTCATTACATATTTTTATTTTTAATATTATTATAAATATTTATAATTGATATTAGAACTAGTTAATAGAATATATTTCCATTTATTAGTTCTATATGTCACACAATGAAAATATTTTTTAAATTAATACTAATCATGATAGAATTTATAACATGAGACTTCATGTTTTATTAAAATTGTGATATATTAAAATCATTTTATTATATTAAATTGAAAAATATAACCTATTAAATGAATTATAAGGTATGAATGTAACAAACCGAGATTTTATAAGATATAGTCGTTTTAATTTCTTTTATATCTTATGTTGTATGCTACACCAAGATTATCTTGCGCTATACGCAACACCGTATTAGCTTGCAGTATACGCAACACTAATCTTGGATCGTGTTACACACAATTTCATGTTTGTTTGATAGTATTTATTGTAAAAAACATTGAGTATATATATATATATATTCAATTTATTTTTTTATATGCAACAAAAAAGGAGTCGTGCACTACACAAAACCCTGACTTGGCTTGAATTACACGCAATCGCGACCTTTCTCGATAGCGTGTGTTGTACGCAATACCGGGGTTTACTAAACAACGATATATTATTATAATATTATTATGAACTAGCCATTATTAATATTCGTAACTAAATCTTGAATTTTATAACATTATTATTCATCTTTCACATTTTCTAGAACATGGTATATGAACAAAATAATTTTTTTGTGTAAAATATGTATTTTTAGAAAATTGCAGTTTTCCCGCCTTTTGATGGTGCACCCACCTTAAATCTTGTTTTTGACATTCCTATAAGTTAAATTTGACAAAATACAATTTTTATTTAGAATCAGGATATAATAATTTACTTTGAATAAATTTTTCATATTATTCTGATAACATTCATTTTTTAATGATTAGTAAAAACACACTATATTATCATTAAAAACAAATTTTTTCATCACAATAATTTATATGGATAGATTATATTTTTAATTGATTTTAAAGTTTAATTAAAATATATTTTCACCATTTAATCCAATGTTATTCATTGGAATTAATTTCACTTTGAAATTGGATATAAACAAGTATCAATCTTTTGATAGTTTTTGTTTCTTAAAAACACGCTATTTGTTTTGATAGTGGGAATTAATTTTAAAAATAATTAATTCCACTTCTATGTTTTTAATTTTTCAAAATATACATCAATTTTGAATTCGGAATATCAAATAATGCTTAGGCTGAATATTTGGTATTTTTTCTGAAAAACTTTAATTTTCGATGAATAGTGAAACCACGTAGTGGTAGTTAAAAAACTGACTTTTTTTAAATTAAATTAAATTTTACCACTTCTGTGAATTGAGTTTCAAAAATCCGAGAGACACGGTTAATATCAAGGACTAAAATGTGGTTCAATGAGAAGAAAATAATTTTTGGTGAATAGTAACTTTTTACTTTTATTTACCACGGTTAAAAGTTAATAGGATAATTAATGGTAAAAATGATTTTATTATTACCATAACACATGTCCTAATTATATTGTATAAGTTTAATTAGACCAAAAAGAACCTTAGGAATAAAATATGACCATTTAGGCCCACTTGGATTAGATTAGGACATTTAATATTAATTTATTTAAAGAAGGGTTAAAATAGTTAGAATCAATGTTTAATAAGTAAATCATTTATAATATAGGGTTATAAATACGATAAATTCGACTATAAATATTAATTATAAAGCTAAAATTATTTCCTACAAAACGGTTTTTTATTTATAATTTTTAGAGATTATATAATTTAACTTATTTATGACACAAAGATGACGCAGAAATTATCTTATTAATGAAATATTGACATAATTGATGTTATAAATTCCCAAATAAATGAAATTTGATACTTTTTAGGAATTTCACTAATTTTCTAGGTTAATATGAAATGTTAGTTTTGATTTAATTATCTTTTTTCGAACTAATCATTATGTTAGGGTTTTTACAAAAATCAATTACCAAATAGTGTCAAAATTGACAAAAAATAGGTTTTTAAAAAATATATTATATTATTAATTGTTATTTTATTCCTAAAAATCTTAGGTTTGGCAAAATGACTTATATAAGGTTATATATATTAATAATAAATAACTTGGGGTTCGGTTGGCTTGTTATAGTAAGTTTATTAACCTTATAGTGTAAGAAAACAAGAAGACACTGTAAAAGTAAAATTATTTAACTTAAGGTAAAATATAAATGATAAGGTTAAAATAGTAACCTAAACTTGTCTAAATTACATTGGATGAGAGGATTTCGACCCATACCCACATTAGCTTCTAAATAAATCAATTTAGAGCTATTAAAACCCGAATATGACTTTATAATAAAATAATATTTTTAGTTTTTCCAAAGGTGCCCCTCTCCTCCCGTATAAAAGGGCACCTCCTCCCTCTCTTCCCCAAACCACTTTGAGCCTTCAAGCTCGGCCAAACCCTACCAAATTCTCTTCTACACTTCCATAGAAACATCCTAGAGGTTCTGGTATTTTTCAAAAACCAATTTTAGTGCCCTAAGATGAGGTCTCAAAGAGGCGCTTCAAAGAAGAGGTAATGTCCGTTACCGATTCTTAAAACATTATTTCTTCTTCCACTTCTTCGTATTTGGTTGTTTCATTATGAAGTAATAACATAAGTATAACTAATATACTTATATTTTATTATAATTATGAAACAACCCTATTTCACCATCTATCCATCATACGGAAAACGAAATCACCACGCGTGTGTACGTACGGAATACCGTCTCCACGCCGTGGTGAAATCTTTTTTCCCACCAACACCATACATGGATGGGTATAATGGTGTAAAGAATAACTATATATGGTTATTATAACATCATACTGATTATGATATATTATACCATCCACTCTAATTCTATTCAATAATTATGGGAATGATATCATTGCTCGTGCGTACGTACGGACTGCCGTCTCCACGACACGATGAGATTCATTCTCCATGTTAACCATACATGAATTATCATAAAGTTTATATAATGAATAATAATGAAATATATGAAATAATAATGCTACTGGATTTATTTATATATATATATATATATGTATGTCATCTATTTAGTTTCATTCAATTCAATAAGGAAATGAAAATAGCTTTCGTGCGTACGTACGGCCTACCATCTCCATGAACAGTGTATTTCATTCCTTTTATCGATCTATAATATATATATATATATATGTATATGATGAATATATATTATATATAAATCATTTCTTATATTCTGGAATTATGTAAGTCAGGATATATGTAATAATATCAAAAACGACAAGTCGAAACACATACGATAAATGAAATGATTTTACCCAAAACGCTGCTTTAACATGGAATTTACAAAAGAACGGGTAATATAAAGTCATAAGTGAATCATATATGATATCATAACAATGAATATGATTCTTTAATAATTCAATGAAATTATTTTATGCATTATACAGGTGGTTCGGATACGTACGAAGCATATCAGACCTAAGGTAGGGGAAAATCTCCCAATCTCAATTTTTATCCGAGATTGTTGATACTTCAGAATTTACTGGGGAATATTTATCATCCACATCCATGTTTCCTCAATATGTAATATTATTTCTATCAAACTACAATTTTTTAAATCTAATTTTACCCTTCGGTGTGTTTTTAGTAAAATATATAAAAGGAATCTTTTGTCGTTTTTCGTACGAGGTACTTTTTGACTTTTTAGGCCAAAGTATGAGAATAATGTTTTTTTTATACGGCATGAATGGATTTTTAGCACATTATTTCCATGAAGATTCCTTTATAAGTTTTAATGTTTGTTTTTAATCAACTTCTTTTAGTTTAAAAATTTTATGACATGTTATGAAAGGAAAAAAAAATTTAAGTAGAAATGATATTTTCCTCAAGAATGAAGATCAACTGTTTTATCAAAATTATTTTCCATCTAAGATAATACAGGGTCTGTTTCTATCCCTATTTTTACATTGATTTGATTATGTTATGATGGAATTTATTTTTAGGTTTTCTTTTTATCTTGTATGGATTATGTTATGATGGCATGATGTTTAAGAATACCATTTTTATTACATGGGTTATGATATGATGTATGATTTATGATATTGTGGCACACATAAGAATTGTATCACTGTGAGATGGGTGGGACCAATATCTACCTCTAATGAATTGGGTAAAGATTTATATCTCATGAGATAGACATGGCTGGAACGACAAGTTAAACTGGTTCAGTAATACAGGACTGGAACGAAGAGTGAATTGGATTCAGAAAGGGACTTTGTCCACTAAGATGGTCTTGGTAGCAATGCCTTGGATACTATGGAAATCATATAATGTGCTAAATGGGTGCCACAATTACATGTTATATTCCCATGATAATTTATCATGATTAATGTTTCTTCATGATCTATGCCTTATGTACTGCCATGTTTTATGTCATTGCTCAAGATTTTGATGTTTCGATTTTTTTCTCATGTTGTTTTTACATTCAAATGTCTAAGGATTGTTTTATGTTCTCTATGCTTACCCTTACTGAGCATTTGAGCTCACCCATTTTATGTTTTCTTTCCCCAGGATATAAAGAAATGTTTTAGGTAAGAAAATAAAGGGGAAGATCTTTATGGGAGATGTTGAATATCTTTCACCACGATTAGAAGATTATATTCCGAGTTTCCAAAGACACTAAACTATTACGATTCTTGTGTTCCTGTTTTTGTTATGTATTAAGTATTTCGAAAATGTAATGTAATGTCCATGTACTTCGGGATTCAGGTCTCTATAGTTGGTATCAGAGGAAAGGTTTAGTAAACCTTGGGAAACTAGGATGCGAAAACATTAGTGAGATCCCTAGAGATATTTGTAAGGTATGTCAAGGGATGTCCTTAAGGTTAAGTATAAGTATAGTTTATAGTCCTAGAATTACAGTAACGATATTAGAATTAATTCTAAGATGTTAGATGTCGAAGGTACTCCCCCTTGATTTTTTTATTTTCCTTGTATGATTTTTTCCTCTCACAGAATTCTTTTTGTGTTTTAGTCAATGGAGGGAACCAGAAGGAATTCGGTTAAAATTGAATCCAAGGGACAAATTGGTGACTATGAGCAACAAAATTCTGTAATGCCTAGAGAGAAAGATATTGTGATTATTCCGAATCAGTCATCGTGATATATGATTAATAAGGTGAAATTTAGTGGTATGCCAAATTCATCAAATAAGAGGAAGATAGACTTTTATTCATGTTCTCCTGTTGAGGAGCATAAATAAAAAAAGATTGAGATTTCTAAATAAGGGAAGAAAAATCTTGAGGAATACCTCAAATGGAGGGACATATGTTATCTGTGTAGAGAAAAGGGTCATAGAGTGAAAGACTATTATGGAGTTCAATGTCTTATTTTTGGAGAAGAAGAGCATTACCCAACTCAATGCCCTTACCTAAAAAGTTACTTCTAAATCAAGGAAGGACTTATTCCAGGAAAATCATTGAAGAGGATGAATTGATGTGTTTATGTATTGGTATTCAAGAATAATGCTGTTGAGGTACTTTTATGGTATATTGGAATATTTATGTATTGGTTTATTGTGGTTTTCAATAATTTTATGGTACTGGTTACCATAGAAAGGGATTGTGATATTTTTGGAAAAAAGATGATATGCGCATAATGAAGGGATAAGAAGAAAATGAAATGTTTTAGAGTATTCATGAGATCATGACTGATATGAGGAAATAGTTATATCATGGTTTGAGTATATATAATTTTGGGGTTTTGGTATGTGGAAAGAGTTATCTTTTGACATCACCCATGTTTTCACTAAGATTCAATGGGTATTCATTTTTCAAGAGAATACATGATTAAGGCCTTTGAATGTTTGGAATGTGACCAATAAGATATATCTTATTATATAAGGGGATCAATGATGGTATTAACATTCTTGTCATATTAAATCTCTGTTAATCATTTTCACTATTATATGAGAGTAGACTACAGTATTATGGATAAGCCTAATGATTGGAATGGATTATGTTGGACATAAGTTAGTATTGTTTAAGGATAGAAGTTTTTTCGATATTATTGATGGGATTTTATAGTAATGTAGTTTTAGAAAAAGGAAAACCTCCAGGATGGGCGATAGCCCATCGCGTCGGACAAGGCTGTGGGAATCGAACCCACAACCGAAGTGCGACTGGACTTTATCGCTTACCACTGGCCTAGAGGAAGTCCCTATTTCGTAGAAATTAGTTTTATTATATTAAGTAGTATGATATATGAAGTATAATTCCATTTTAGGAACCATATATGATTAATCTCACTATAGATGGACTTATGTATTTTCGATAACTTTTATAACCTTTTATTTGAGATAGATGGAATGACCAATCATTATATCACATGATCTGCTAACACTTCACGAATGACAAATTTAACTTCGTTTCTTTAAGAGATGAAGTGGAAATTGTCCAAATAAGGACCAATGGTGAGACTGTACCAAAATCACGAAAGTATTTCATCTAATTACAATTTCATCAACTTTAGGGAAATGATCTTGAAAACCAAAAATTATTTCCTAGTGCCCTTATATCCGATGAATCATATGGTACCTTAGATCATCACAAATCTATGGCTTTGTGATTGATGGATTTTTCATAGCCATGTTCTCTACCACTATCCATCAGAACAAGATGGTTAGATTTTTCTTCCATATTCATATTTTCACCTATGTTCTCCTATATGGAAACCTAGTGATGAGTTTCTTTGGATAATCATTATATTTCATACTTTAGTTTTAGTATTCCTTTTTACGATGTTGGTTTCTATAAATAGTAAACGATTTATAACCCTGACGAATTTCGAGGGAGAAATTCATTTTAAGGGGGGTAGAATGTAACAAACCGAGATTTTATAAGATATATTCGTTTTAATTTCTTTCATATCTTCTATTGTACGCTACACCAAGATTATCTTGTGCTATACGCAACACCATATTAGCTTGCAGTATAGGCAACACTAATCTTGGGTCGTGTTAAACACAATTTCATGTTTTTTTGATAGTAGTTATTCTACAAAACATTGAGTATATATATATATATATTCAATGTATTTTGTTATACCCAACAACAAAGGAGTCGTGCACTACACGCAACCCTGACTTGGCTTGCATTACACGCAATCGCGACCTTCGTCGAAAGCATGTGTTATACGCAATACCGGGTTTTACTAAACAACGATATATTATTATAATATTATTATGAACTAGCCGTTATGAATAGTAGTAACTAAATTTTTAATTTTATAAAATTATTATTAATCTTACAAATTTTCAAGAACATGGTATAAGAACAAAATAAATTTTTCATGTAAAATATGTATTTTTCGAAAATTGCAGTTTTCCCGCCTTTTGATGGTGCACCCACCTTAAATCTTGTTTTTAACAGGTCTATAAGTTCAATTTGACAAAATAAAATTCTTCTTTGGAATCACGATATAAAAATTTACTTTGGATAAATTTTTTATATTATTCTGATAACTTTCATTTTTTTAATGAATAGTAAAAACACGCTATATTTCCATTAAAAAAACTTTTTTCATAGAAATAATTTATATGGTTAGATTATATTTTTAATTGTTTTTAATGTGTAATTATAATATATTTTTACCATTTAATCCAATGTTGTTCATTGTAATTAATTTCACTTTGAAATTGGATATAAACAAGTATCAATCATTTGATAGTTTTTGTTTCTTAAAAACACGCTATTTGTTTGGATAGCGGGAATTAATTTTAAAATTAATTAATGCCACTTAAATGTTTTGAATTTTTAAAAATAGAAAACAATTTTGAATTCGGAATATCAAACAATTCTTAGGCTGAATTTTTGGTATTTTTTCTGAAAAACTTCAATTTTTGATTAATAGTGAAACCATTTAGCGGTAGTTAAAAAACTGACCTTTTTTTAATTTAAATTAAATTTTACCACTTCTGTGAATTGAATTACAAAAATCCGAGAGAAATGGTTAATATCAAGGACTAAAATGTGGTTCAATGAGATGAAAATAATATTTGGTGAATAGGAACTTTTTACTTTTATTTACCACGGTTAAAAGTAAATAGGATAATTAAGGGTAAATATGATATTATTATTACCCTAACACATGTACTAATTCTATTGGACAAGTGTAACTCGACCAAAAACAACCTTGGGAATAAAATATGACCATTTAGGCCCACTTGGATTAGATTAGGACATTTAATATTAATTTATTTAAATAAGGGTTAAAATAGTTAAAATCAGTGTTTAATAAGTAAATCATTTTTAATATAGGGTTATTCATAAGATAAATTCGACTATAAATATTAATTATAAAGCTAAAAATATTTACTATATAATGGTATTTTATTTATAATTTTTAGATGTTAAATAATAAAACTAAATTATGTCACAAAGATGTTGCAATAATTATCTTATTAATGAAATATTGACATAATTGATGTTATAAATACCCAAATAAATGTAAGTTGAAACTTTTTATGAATTTAAATAATTTTCAAGGTCAATATGACATTTTAGTTTTTATGTAATTAACTTTTTTAGAACTAATCATACTGTTATGATTTTTACAAAAATCAATTACCAAATAGTGTCAAAATTGACATAAAATAGTTTTTAAAACAAATATTATATTATTAATTGTTAATTTATTCCTAAAAATCTATGGTTCGGCCAAATCACTTAGATAATGTTATATATATTAATAATAAACAACATGGGGTTCTTTTATCTTGTTATAGTAATTTTATTAACCTTACAGTGTAAGAAAACAAGAAGACACGGTAAAAGTAAAATTATTTAACTTAAGGTTAAATCTAAATGATAACGTTAAAATAGAAACCTAAACTTGTCTAAATTCTATTTTATGAGAGTATTTTGACCCATACCAATATTAGCTTCGAAATAAATCAATTTGGTGCTATTAAGAACAGAATATGACTTTATAATTAAATAATATTGTTTTTCCAAAGGTGCCCCTCTCCTCCCTTATATAAGGGAAACTCCTCCCTCTCTTCCACACCCCACTTTGAGCCTTCAAGCTCGGCCAAACCCTATCAAATTATCTTCTCCACTTTCATAGAAATATCCTAGAGGTTCTGGTATTCTTCAAAGACCAATTTTAGTGACCTAATAGGAGGTATCAAAGAGGCGCTTCAAAGAAGAGGTAATGTCAGTTACCGATTCTTTCAACTTTATTTCTTCTTCCACTTGTTCTTCATTAGTTTTTTCATTATGAAGTAATAACATCAGTATAACTCGTATACTGATATGTTATTATAAGTATGAAACTACCCTATTTCTCCATCTATCCATCCTATGGAAAACGAAATCACCTCGCGTGCATACGTACAGAATACCGTATCCATGCCGTGGTGAAATCTGTTTTTCCAACAACACCTTACATCGATGGGTATAATGGTGTAAATAATATCTGTATATGGTTATTATAAAATCATACTGATTCTGATATATTATACCATCCACTCCAATTCTATTCAATAATTATGGGAACGATATCATCGCTCGTGCGTACGTATGGACTACAGTCTCCACGACACGATGAGATTCCTTCTCCATGTTAACCATACATGAATGATAATAAAGTTTATATAATGAATAATAATGAAATATATGAAATAATAATGCTTCTGGATTTATATATATATATATATATATGTATGTCATCTATTTAGTTTCATTCAATTCAATAAGGAAACGAAAACATCGTTCATGCGTACGTACGGCCTACTGTATCCATGAACGGTGTATTTCATTCCATTTATCGATATATAATATATATATGTATATGATGAATATATATTATATATAAATCATGTTTTATATTATGGAATTATTAAAATCAGGATATAATTAATAATATCAAGAACGAAAAGTCGAAACACATACGATAAATGAAATGATTTTATCCAAAACACTTCTTTAACATGGAATTTTCAAATGAACGGGTAATATAAAGTCATAAGTGAAACATATATGATATAATAACAATGAATATGATTCTGTAATAAGTCAATGAAATTATTTAAATCATTATACAGGAGGTTCAGATATGTACGAAGCATATCAGACCTAAGGTAAGGGAAAATCTTGCAATCTCTATTTTTTTCCGATATTGTTTATACTTCAAAATTTATTGGGGAATATTTATCATCCGCATCCATGATTCCTCAATATGTAATATTATTTATATCCTACTACAATTTTTTAAATCTAATTTTACCCTTCAGTGAGTTTTTAGTAAAAGATAAAAAAGGAATCTTTTGTCGTTTTTCGTACGAGGTACTTTTTGACTTTTCCGGCCAAAGTACGAGAAAAATGTTTTTTTTATACGGCATGAATGGATTTTTAGATCATTATTTCCATGAAGCTTCCTTTAAAAGTTTTCAAGTTTTTTTAATCAACTTATTTTAGTTTAAAATTTTCTGTCATGTTATGAAAGGAAAAAATGTTTTTGATGTACAAAGGATATTTTCCTCAAGAATGAAGATCAAGTGTTTTATCAAATTTATTTTCCATCTAAGATAATATATTGTTATGTTTCTATAACTATTTTTACATTGATTTGATTGTGTTATGAGGGAATTTATTTTTATGATGTCCTTTTATCTTATATGGATTATTTTATGATGTCATGATGTTTAAGAATCCCATTTTTATTACATGGGTTATGCTATGATGTATTATTTATGATATTGTGGCACACATAAGAATGGTATCATTAAGAGATGGGTTGGACCTATATATCCCTCTAATGTAATGGGTAAAGATTTATATCTCATGAGATAGGCATGGCTGGAACGGCAAGTTAAACCGGTTTAGTAATACAGGACTGGAATGAGGAGTGAACTCGATTCAAAAAGGGACTTTGTCCACTAAGATTGTCTTGGCAGCAATGCCTTGGCTACTATAGAAATAATATCATGTGCTTAATGGTTTCCACGATTACATGTTTTATTCCCATGCTAATTTATCACGATTAATGTTTCTTCATGATCTATGCCTTACGTACTGCCATGTTTTATGTCATTGCTCAAGATTTTGATGTTTAGATTTTTTTTCTCATGTTTTTTTACATTCAAATGTATAAGGACTGTTTTATGTTCTCTATGCTTACCCTTACTGAGCATTTGAGATCACCCTTTGATGTTTTCTTTTTCCCAGTATATAAAGAAAGGTTTTCGGTAAGAAAAAAAATGGTATGATCTTTATGGGAGATGTTGAAGATCTTTCACCACGATTAGAAGATTATATTCCGAGTTTCTAAAGATACTAAACTATTACGATCCTTGTGTGTCTGTTTTTTTATGTATTAAGTATTCCGCAAATGTAATGTAATGTCCTTGTACGTCATGCTTCGGGTCTGTACAATGAATATGAGTAACCAGTTTATGAAATATATATAATTTAACTCTGGATTACAATGTTATTGGTTAGTTCATAGGAAATGTGAATTCGTTTTTTAATAAAGTCATTTTATACTTTAATTTTTTTAAATGATATTATTTCATTTTCTGAGCTAAAATTATTAATAATTACTATAGATTTTATAAAATTAATTATAAAAAATGAAATTCTTTTTTGAAGTTATAACATTAACTTTAATGATACGATGAAATTTTTGGATTTCCTCACAATGATTGATTTTCCAGTGAATAGTGAAAAATATAGATTTTTCATTAACATTATTTTCATTTCATTAAATATTTTAATTTGAAAGTCCCATTAAATATTGGATTTTTTATTAATGTTTAAAATGGTCAGAGACATTTAAAATAATAAATATTATTTCAATTGATTTATAAATATTCATGATTTTGAAATATGTTATTTTTTTCTTAAATATGAACTTTTCTAAAACAAATTAGTGTATTTTAAGATTTTTTATTTAAATTTTTTTTTCCAGTTATATGAATTGAATTTGATGAGAAATTTTTTTATAATGTAAGTCAAATTTTTCTTAAAATTAATGTTTCAAATTTTTAAAAATTATTTATTGTCTTAGGGACTAATAAAAAATATAGTTTTTATGAAGTAAAATATATTTTACAATATCATAATGATATTAAAAGGATATCAAAATTTATTGAACTAATGGAATGATTAATATATGATAATATAAGTAAATTATCATATAAAATAGTTCAAATTATATAAGTTATAATTTATTTTCATAAAAAATATGAAAATCATTTTTAATGTCGATGTAGTGCTTGTGATGACTATTTGAGAATGAGGAAGTCTCTAAATGACATGATTTATTAAATATAGAGTATTATTCATTATTTTAATGATATAAATGAATTTTAGTGTTATATTATATGTGACTTAACCAAATAAGTTTTTATCACTTACACAAGGATAAAAAAGTGAAAATAAGGTATAAAATAATATTTGATGGAATAAAGGTGAGTAAATATTAAATTTCTGTAAACAAAAAAGTCTATATTAAAGATAATTTAATTTAATTTAATATAGGTAGTGTATATTTAATTTTTATTAATGAAATTATTACCTTAAATTTTTATGATGTACTGACATAGTGTATCTAGAATCAGGAATCAAATATAGTAAATTTTGTTACAAAACTCGAAATGTAATATTTTTTTGGGTGATCAAAATTTTTCCATAAATTTTAATGAAAAACATTACGTATTTGTGATGTTTTAGATTATTATCCTTCAATTATATTTAATTCATGTTGTTTTATTTTTTTATTCATGTTTTTTTGTGATATTATTTTGAATGTTAAATTAAATGAGTAGTTCATAAAATTAAATTAATGTTATTTTATCATACATATTTTCTTTAATTATTTTTAAATAAAAAATAACATTAAATAGAAATATCAGGATATAAAATGGTTATATAATGGATCTCTTGGACTTTTATGAACCAATTATGACCTTATAACAAAAATTTTAACCCGTTGTTATTACGAAATTGATTACCATAGTAAATTTTAAAATAAACTAACAAAGGGTTTAAACCAAAAGATAATGTTTAAAAGGATTTATATATGAATAAAAATATTATTTTTTGATCATGTTAAGACCATATATTTCATTATATACAAATACATGCAATTTTAGAACCATTTTTCATAGGTTATAAACATATTATATTATAGTATTTCATATATTTCCAAAAATGATGTTACTATATATTATCATATACAGTATTTTATAAGTAATTTAAAAATAATAAAAACTGTAACATAAGATAATTTAATGGTATCTACTAAATATACTAATTATGGTATTTCCATCATCCACATGTCCATTCAGTATGCATCCACATCTCTAATTACTTACGTGTCAAGCCACCGAAAATCCACATACTGCCTCCCTGCGGTTTCTATTTTTTTCCTCCCACTCGTGCTTCATCTGATCTCAAGCTAGGGTTCCCGCACCCCCGAATCTTGAATGCCGATTCCCATTTGCACATCAGATCCCTTGCTCCGCCTCTTCTCCATCCTCCCTCTCCCCTCCTTCCTCCTGTCACATCCTCCATCCCGCCTCTGTTCCACCTTCACCTCGATATCCTCCCCCACCCCCTTTGTATCTGCCTTGGACTATGAATCCCCCTTTGTCTACCCATCCATATCCTTAACGTTCATCTTCTCCACCTAAAACTCCCCCTCTAACTCACTCTCTGCCTCCGCCTCCGTCTCTGTCTCCCCCTCCGACTCGCTCTTCTGTCATTTTCAGAACATGACAATCCTCATAGATCATCACGTCCATAGTGAGCGTACTTTTCAGTTATTATTTATTCTTTTGATGAGAATGATTCTAAACCTTTAGCATTGATTTATTTTTTTGGCACAGGCTTTGATAGGAATGAAACCAATGAAGAAACCAAGGGCTTGGTTGCTGGTGACAGATTTCTTCCTCTGAATATCAATGCTTTCGGCAACACATTCTCGTACACAGTCCGAAACTCCTCCTGGATTATCGATGATCTTCATGGTTAGTAATATTAATTTATCAACGGTGTAGGGATTTCAATGTGGAATATGAAATTAAGATGTCCTTGGAGGATTTATATTGGGAAAACCACATTAACTAGACCTATGATTTCATTAGTCATTGTTCTTCTATGTTGACAAATTCATTTTTTTAGAAAACCCCAATTGATGGGATTTTAGGTGAAGTGGATGCGGGAGTAAGTGAGATTAGACAAGGAGGATATGAGTATATAGGAGTTTTATGAGTTGATTAATAACGTAGTGGATGGCAGCGATACAGATTTAGATGAGCCATAGATCGAGCATCTGTGGCAGACTACGAAGGTCGTTGGGAAGGACTTCCCAGATGAAGATTGGCTTCACATTAATATCGTGATCCATGGTATGCAAGAAATTTTATCATATCCTCATCTTTATTATAAATGTCTGATCCAACATTGTTATCAGATCTAGGGAAGGTTCTTCTTCCTCCTTAATTCAGGGATCTCCCTCAATGGACTATTGTAGATGAGATTTCAATTTCAAACTCAGTTAATATAACTTTAATTAATTAGATTCAAAATCTAAATCCATAATCACAGGTGAAACATTTCCTCTCATTTGTGCTTTCCAAGAATCCATAGTTCATCACATGGCCATTTAAAATATGTTCTACATAAAAACCAAAAACTTTTTTCCTATCAAAATTTTAATATGTTGCCAATTTGCAGTATTTTAAGGAGAATCTAGACTGCTATAATCCTGCCTACAACACAACTAATGGAATGTACACAGAGGGATATGGGCTTGATAAAGTGATGGTATCATGGGGTCATAATTTTTCATGTATTTGGTATTCCATATATTTCCATCAATTAAACTTTCCCTCTGACTCTGAACTGTAAAACTCCTCACACTTGCAGGTGTAAAAGAAAAATAAAACAACCCTTCCTTCTGCTGAATTGTTCATAGTTCGGTTTCATTCATTCTATTGTATGTTTTCACTACATTGAATTTGAATTTGAATACACTGATTTCATATATTTAATAATCCTCCTTTCGTATCTTGAATCTTCTGCCATTGAAACTTAATGCAATGGAAAGGATTTATACAAGCATATTAGATTTGAAAAGGATGATTGTGGTGTAGTTTTTCAGCTTTACATTGGTCAGGGGGTATAAGAATCCCATGAATGAGGAGGATGTTTGGCACATAAAATGGAATAAAGTATTCAAGTATGATTCACATTTTTACATATTTACATAGATTCAAGAGAAAGCTAAATTATAGATAAAATTATACAACACACAAATTTAAGGAACTTCTCCCCTCCCCCGCAAACCCAAAACTCGTCCCCCAATTCCCATCTTTACATCCCATCCCTAGCTCTGCATCTTCTCCATCCCTCTCCCCTCATTCCTCCCATTGCATCCAATATCCTACCTCTGCCTCCTGCTCTTTCTTTGACCTCCTCCTCCACCGCCTCCTCCTCCACGACATTCATCTCCGCCTTGGTCTTTACCTCTAACTGCGACTCCACCTCTTTATACCCATCAATATCCTTAGTGTTCTCTTTCTCCACCTGCAGCTCCACCTACAACATGCTCTCTACCTCCGTATTCGTCTCCCCCTCCAACTGGCTCTCTTCCTCCCCTGACTCTGACTCCCCCTCCGACTAAAATATCCCATGCCTTGGTCTACTCCTTCACATCAGCATCTAATTTCTTATTTATGGTAGGGATTCATTGATTTTAGATCTTTCCCTCGAGCAATGATTTTTCTCCTAACATTTCATGTTCATCATCTCCACCTCCTGAGGTAGTAGGTTCTAGAGATGGCATGACTCAGCAGTCTCCGCCGTGGAGAGCGGTGTCGTCAGGGGCTCTAGGAATTGTGGAACCTGTGTAAATATTTCCATGCTCATATTAACTTTGGTCAGGATGTGTATTCATTTCTAAATCATCTCCCTCATGGGGGTTTTGTTCTCATGAGGTGACCTGGGTTGAATTTCATTTGGTTTCCTAATATTTTCCCACATGGGGGGGGGGGGTTTCTTTCATTTCAGAACCTTCTTCGCCACGGGGGGTTTGTTCATGAAGTTCATGTTATCAATTAAGCGCAACTCACAACCTATTCAGAAGACCTCAATGAGAGTAACTAAGGTGAAGGGAGAGGACCTAAAGGTGTGGTGGTGTAGCTGTGTGTATTAAAATCCCAATTTAATGATAGACTTAGTGTGGAACCTATAATTCATTATCTATACCACTACCACTATATATTAGCATGAATGAGTTGATGTCTGCATTGTTTAGGGCTTTTGGACTTTTAGGCACAGTTTTCAGTGCTTTTTACACATGTTGTGCATGATATCGGAGTGCTATATGGTTTGGATGGTAAAAGTTTTTTCCATGGTTCCAGTTTTGGAGCATGGGAAGACTCATGGCCAATATTCAAACACTAGGTAAATCTTATGATGAGCATTGTTTATGAATTGTATGTCCCTTGTAGAATTATTTTCTTCTTTCTATGAATTGGTTATGGTGTAAACTGAAAATGATCTTTCATAGTATTCTCTGTTAAGTGGAAACATTTTTTTGAGTATGCTTGGAAATCATATTTCTTGGGTTGTAAATATCATATCATATGAGGCATTGAAATACATGTATATTTTATCTAACAATGTTTATAAGAGTTTGATAAAAACTATGGCCAGCAACATGCAACCCAATGGGATAACTCAATTTCACTTATGAGAGTAAATCAAACCATGAGGGAGCCCATCCTTGTTGCTTTCCCAAGGAAACTAGCCCATCCATGTTGATTGAAAATCTATAATTCTATAAGACTATTGAGATTCACTTTTATTGATCTCAAATAATTTGTGCGGTTAATGGAGAATGATGGAAGTACTAAATGATTTCCATCAAACTCCACTGATAAGAGCTATGATTGAGGTAAATCCTACAATAATCAGATCCCCAAATGATGAGTTAAAACCTACACTTTTTAGCGCCCGGAATATTTATCCATGTTGTTATTATGATGTTCTATATGCCATTGTTGGCCATAGGTGTCTCCATTATTAGGGAGGACACAGTACGCTTTCCTGCTAAGTTGTAGAAACCAGGTTGTTGCTGACTATAGAATATATGTCGAGGTATGTAATGATGTTCAAGATGAATTTGTTATTTCTGACTATGTGTTGTGTGCTACACAGATTTAAGATGATGGTGTGGCCTCACGGTTCTCCAGTGCTTTAGATCAGGCTTGGAGTAGATTGCATTGACCAAGCTTTATAAAATGTCTCAGTGAACTCAGGTTGTGAACCCATTTTTTAGATTGTATATATGTTTCCATTCACTATTTTCATGTTGTGCACTTTTAATATCTATAATACAGTATATATGTGTTTCTGGTTAGTATGTTATGCTCAATATTTGTTCATGGTTGGAATTTTTTGTTCACTGTTAATATGTAGTGCACATTTTCATGTATTTTATACCAGCTCTAGAATGGTATTCTCTACTATAAATTAATGTACAGATTTAAATATCTTACATATCATTATGGTTTGTTTCCATAGGTTTAATATTTTGTTTCAATATGTCTTCATTATAGTGTTTAATAAGTATCCTATTTAGGTAACATTTCAATATATGTACATATACCTAGAATGCCTAACCATGAAATTTCATGTTTTTACCCATTTGACTGTAGGATGGGATACCAGTTTTATTGATCCATGTAGAGTTCATTTGATGTCTACAAATTAAAGATTCCAAAAAATACCAAGAAAGAATACATGTCTCGCCTTGCTGATTGAATAATTCCCCTTTGTGGATAAAGTCTCTTCAATTTCGTCATTCACTATTATTTTTCTTGGTTGATTGTATAGTGCTTCCATCATTGATCTAAAGATGAAAAAATGAATATACACATGAAATTTTCTTCATCTAGAGGAAAACCTTTCATTATTTACCTCAATTCATGCAAGACAATTGCAAGATTATCAATTTCTGTTTTAATTTCAAAGATTCTTCTCTGCTCATTCATCTTGAAATATTATCTAAGCAGACAGCTGGAGGTCAACATAGCTAGTTGCATCCTACCATATAGTATGCCGGTACCAATTTTTTAAGAATTGAATTTCATGCTACGTGTTCAGATTTTATCTTCTGGTATGATTCTTCGTTTACCCTTTTAGGAAACCATCAATAGAGCTGGTTGCATCCAACTAGCTCGTATGTTTATTCGTTTACCCTTTGAGGAAACCATCATTAACAAATTTTTTGCTGCTGGTTCAGATTCTATTTTTCATATCCAAGTTAGACATTTTAAGAATTTCAAATATTTGGGGAGGAAAGGATCAAGGATCAATGATTTCATCTACAGACCAAGGCTTCCCAGCAGTTCATGATCCCTAGCACGGGATCTGGGATATCAAAACTAGACAATGTTGCTCTCATGGAAACCAATGCATGAGCCTTATAAGAAGAATTAGAGGATAATGAGAACTAGGAAGAGGTTAAGGGCGCTGATTTGGAAATGTACCAGGCAGGCATATGGAGGAGTAAGGTCCTGGAGGTGCTGAATAGAGAAAACAGAGATGTTGTAATTTAAATAATGTTAACACATCAAAGTTGTGTCATAGGGGTAGTAAAAAATTTCTCCTTCTTTTGATTAAATTTTTAATGAAGTGTATCTATTTTTATATCATAAGAACTCCATTAGTTTTTTTATACATCAAGATTTACTGAATTATTATTCTTACCATTAAGAATCAAATTTGTAGTAATTTCCATTCTAAAATGTCCACAAAATCTCATAAAATAGTAATGTCGATATAGTTGTTTTTCACTTATATTTCATTACAACACACAAAAGATGCACAACCTAATGGTAAGGCACCTATATCCATAGAAATGGTTTTACATAAATAGTCATGAACAATGACCATTAGTTGTGGCCCTGAACATCAACTATTTACCAAATGGTCTTATAGAATGTTTCAAATCATTTCAGGTCTATAGAAAGTTTCAAAACATTTCCCGTTATAGTAGTAGACTTGTAATTGTTACACAAGTGATATAATTTTTAAATTTGAGATTAGGATTCAACATTGATCATGATTAATTCATATTATATATGTTAATCATTTTTTGTATGAGATGTAAGGAAAATAATATTTTAGTGTTTTTTCTACATTTTATCCATTACATTTACAAGTAATTATTATTAACATCACATCAGTGTTGTATAGTTGGATACTATCCATATTTGGGTAGACAAGTATTGTTTCTTCAAAAATCATGCAACTAATATAAAAGAAGCATTGGCTCAATTTGAAAAAATGATTATAAAAAAACATTGACTATTATTATTTTTTTGAAGTGTTCAAACACATTTTTTTTTACTTTGAATGATTTTTTCCAAAAATAAAATTATAGAACGAATTTATTTTCAGTTACATGACTTTAATTTTATCATTAATTTTTATAATAATCATAATTTGAATTATCCAATTGCATCATTTTTTCATCCATGTATTTGATTTCTCTATCATGAATGCACAATATAAATTTTAATTCCTTACTAATTAAGTAACATATTTTCAATGATTTTTATGATTTCATAAAAATTTCTATAATATCTATAGTTTTATAGGTTTATTTCTTCTACATGTGTCGAATCCTATAGCGATTCATATATCTTTACTATGCCATTATTTTGATCCAAACCGATGGATCCAAGAGTTCTATAAAAAATTCATCGGGTGGAAATATACATTACAGTATTGAGATGAACCGGAGGGGCTGCATTTGTTTTCTTAGGAACAACATAACTTCTTGTGGTCCTGTTTTTGAGAGGATAGGATGGAAAAAATGCGAGGACACTTTGAAATGCTATGGAGACGTTGAAGATAATATAATGTCCATGACCAAATCTTCCACCATGGCCTCTCTCTCCATCTAAAAGTGATTATTTGTTGTGCTTCTGTAAGAATCAATATAAAGTACTTATCCTATTTAACGTTGACTATTTATTTAAATAAATTATTTCATATTTAAATATTATTTTCCAATTTCTTGCCTCAAGTAGTTTTTATGTTGTAGGCATGAACTTTATAAATTCCTACAATTATACTTTGAAATGCACTTTAGTGGCCACATATACAATTGTATTGATATTTTATTAGTTGCATGATTACATTTTAGGTAATGAATTTATATCTAAGATAGACCGACTCTTTATTATTAATTAAATTATGCATAAGACTTCACTTTAGAGTATGTAATATGTATGTTTTTTTAAAAGGTTGGGGCCGAAGCCTCAATTTATTATTTAAAGCAATGACCTCTTTAGAGGGTAGAGGGAGAGCCAATACATAGCCCGAAGGCCCAAGGCCAAGTGGCCCAAATACAAGGCTTGAAAGCCCATTTTTGGCCCATAGGACCCTCTGTGAATAGTACTGCTACAGTACCATGCGTAGCTACAGTACCGCTGCCGCTATAGTCCTGCAACAGTTCATCCGCTGCTATAGTTTCTGCTACAGTGCCCCCCTACAATGCCCTACTATAGTAACCCGGAAAATTCAACACTGCCCGGATTTGAAACCGGGTCTTTTGGATGCCAAGAAGGAGCCTGTACCACTTGGGTATAGGCTCATTGGCAGTATGTAATTTGTATGTGTTTCAATATTCTTTAATTTAAATATTTTTATAGTATACAAAAGTATTTTTTATGAAAAATATTGTGCTAAGTGGATTTATGTATAGGAATGTGTGTTTATGCTTATTATATGATAAAAATTTGTATGTATAAAATAACATAATTTCATTAATTTGTGATGACATTTATATATACATTATGTACGAGTTGGTTACTATATATAGATATACATCCCAAGACTATTGAAATATGGTGAAGAAACAACCAGATTTGTCATTATCAATTTTTTTATTCAGTTTCATATTGTCAATTATTATGAAGTGGTTGTCTACTCTCTATCTTCATCTATTTATTTTATTTATTTTCATATTTTGATTCATCTTTGACTCTAATCTCTACTTCCCTCATTCCATATTGTTCAATATACATGATGAATAGTTTCACTCCATTTTCTTTTTTCCTGAACATCCCATTAATTTAAAGTATTTTTATTTAATTTACTGTCAGATTTCTCATTTGTATTATTTTAACCACTATATTATCTTTGAATTATCTTTCTATATTTATTTCATTTCCCACATTAAAGTTATTTTGATTGAAATTGAAAATTAATTCAAATCTTCTTCCTCAAAATTTAAAAATTCATATACATTTACTATATCCTTTTTTTCAACGATTTGAATGGTGTATTAATATCTTATACACTCCTATTCCATTACATTCAAATTAAAATTTATTCAACATTACTGTTTCTTCTCAAGTTTTATAAATATTAATCTCTTATTAAAAGAAAAAGCATTAATCGAATACACCGTGAAATAGCACAGGCGTGTACTAGTATTGTTTAGAATATCAACCATATACTCTTTATGTGTCACTTTTTCTTTTATAATAGATTTCATGTACCCTAAATAAAAATAACATTAATATCATGATACTCATCAAAAGGGTTAATATGTGGTTAAAACATAGGGATATGAGTAAGAACATAAATTTTTTTTGTCCAAATATTATTGGATTCAATGATTTAGAGTTATAATCTTCTTATTATTGTAATATATATATTCAGAGAAACATAATTAAATAACTAATATATATTAATTTAAAACATTAGGTAATTCTCAGGGGTACCTTATCTGAATTATGAAAGGTCACATCATCTCCATCATTATTGAATATAATTATAGATAAGATAAACACATCCTTAATTTAGTCATATATTACATCCATACTTCATAGAGAATTCCTTATTTCCAACATACTATCATTTCAAGGTTCAAGGTGTGAGAAAAAATAGGTTTCTCATTAAAGAGTTATAACTCCTTACTGGGTGTGATATATCAACTTTTTGTTAATGTATCTACAAATTTAATTTCTTAATATGGAATTAGGACTTTCCCATGATCATTAAATCCTTTTAATATTCATTAGTGGAACCTAGGCTAGGGTCGTTAATTATTTGTGATTTATGGTATGTTTTTATGAGTATTTTCCTTACACATGATTCCTCAACTTCTTGACCTTTTTAAAATATATTTTGAAATAATTTCTAGACCTTGAACTAAGAATATTTAATAATTATTTCAACAGTGAATAATATTTTTAAATAAAACCTCTTTTTAAAAGCAATGAAAATATTTTTTAGATTTTTAGAAAAAATAATTGAAATGAAATTTTATTTGATAAATTATTTTATGTGTATTCATGAGAAAAATGGGTTCAAATGAATGGTGATTTTAGAATGGAAATGACACTATGAAGACGTATGATTTGAATTTGAATTATAAATGGCATGATTAAACTTAAAATTGGGAATTTGAACTATAAATGATGAATTGAAGTGATAATATTATTTTTTCCCATGATTTATAGATAAATTGATTGAAATAAAATTTTATCCTTTTTAGTTAGTGGGTGACTAGGAAAAGAATGGTATAACTATATATCCATAGTGAAATATTGATATGATAATTATAAAAAAACCAAATTTGGAATGATTTTCCCCAATTGGGTATTGATTTATTATATCATAATGACCTAATACTTATTGTAAAAACATTGAAACATGATTTTTTGAACATATAGTATAAGGGTACAAGAGAAAAGAATTAACAAAACATAGGGTATATGACTAAGGTTCTTTTTCAATAGATAATCAAAAGCTAATGCTAGTTGTACTGATTAGTTTATTCCTTTATATTTTGTTAAAACATTGATTTAATCCGATTATTGATATAATTTTCATATATTATATTTGAAATCATGTTTGATATAATTGTGCAATGAAATTTACATGCTTGGTTTTTAATTAAATTGAATCTTATATGGTTTTTTAGTTATGGTATTTATTATGAAACATTTGGTGATATCATATAGGGTATTTTTTATCAGACACCACCTTTTCCTTTGGGTGTTTACATATTACGATTCACCAAGTCTATAAAAATTGAATCTCTCTCTTGGAGGAGGCAGGTGTGTTTGACTAGATTGGCCTTTGGTGATGGATTTGAGTAGTTTAGTTTTTATCCTCTAATTAAAATAAGATCGTTGGAGTTTTTCATAATGTATATTGTGTCTTTTATTGGAACATTTACCATTTTGGGATCTTTATCATTATTCTTATGAAATTATTCGCCTCAGGGAGTGTTAGTTTTATTGACTATCAAATTATTTACCTTCCATTTTTATATATTTATAAATTTTTCTTGTGGAATAATCATTAACTTTGACAATTTCATGATTCCCAGGAACAAGTCACCAACCTCTGTGGATTGATAACACCCTTTTTTAAATCCTTATTATGAACTTTTATACCTAGGTATTTGGTTGGTTCATAACATTTATTATTTAACATGGATCAAATAAAATCACCTCAAGGACATTTTTATCATGAAAATTTATAGAACACAACGTATAATGAAGAAACCACTCGATAATATTATGATAAATGGGGTCCACCATGACATAAGACTGGTAAAGTTTACCTAGTTGTTGGTGGGTATTAAGAGCTCATGGAAATTATTGTATATTTTAGAATTATTGGGGTTTCATCAAATTTTCATTCAATTAATTTCATGGAAGTGGTATTATGTAGAAATTTAAATTATTGGGATCACTAATTTGAAAGAGTATACAAAGACAGGTGGATGGAATCTCATATATATTGAGAGTGAATCTAAGTAAGATTTCAAAGGACACAAAGTTATTACACTTATAATCCCATTTCCATTCCTTATATACTAGATCCAATGATAGAAATATCTATAAGTTGTTATATTCATGATTACTTATATATATATAATAAAACATAGAAGATTACGAACATTAAAAAAAGTGGGTGGAGAGGGTGTTTCCTACTAATCCTTTAATATTTTGGAAAAATTTATGTACTTATATCAATAATATTTTATTGGTGAAGTACATGATCATCATCAGAACTTCCTATTATAGATAATCAACCATTTTAAAAATAAATCTCATGAAGTTGTATCTACCAAACATTGAGCAGAGCTATATCTTATTATTAATATCGTAATTATTTTTCAATAATATTATTATCATTATTTATATTAATTATCTTTTTTATCATAATTATATATAATTTATTTTTTCACTAATCATTGTTCTATATTCACCCTTTATTGGTACTATATGTAACCAAATGAATTTTTTTTTGAACTAAAAACTTTATTGATGGATTTCGGAAGATGCAACAATGAATTTTAAGAGCATTGAGATATATTATAAAAATATTTTTTTAAATGTTTCCATTAAATCCTATCCGTTGAATTGGAATTTAGGAAATATCGGTATAATTGTAATATTGAATACAAATTTAATAATCAATGACTAAGAAATTAGAATATAATTTATAGAAAGGTCATTTATGATTTCAAAATTCATTTTATTTAAAAATGTCTTTATATAATTTTTTTCATGAAAATTATAAATAATTTCTACCACCACTATAAATTCAATTCATTAAATATATCTTAAATTTTTAATAATAATATTATATATATCATCATGTGAAATCTACCTTGTTTTTTGAAATGTTTCAATTTTTAGTGATTATTAAAAAATAAAAATTTTTAAAATACACAAATTTCATTTCATTAAATAAATAACTTATATAAATCCATTATATTTTGTATTATTTTAATTTTATATATGGTTGGTTAAATTTATAATAATATAATTTATGCTATTTGAATCGGTAATATTAATGATATTGATATAAGTTATTTTCTATGATTAAATAGCATTTTTCTAAAAAAATTATGTTTTACAGATTTATATAAATTTTTTTCATTTAAATATCTAGGAATAAAATTTTGTGAAATGGAAATATTATTATAATAAAGTAATTATAGTTTACCCATTTATTTATTTTTGATATTTTTATGAAGTAAAATATTTGGCGAATAATAAAAAATATAGTTTTATAAAATATTTTATCTTGTATGATATCACCATGATATAAAGATGAAGTCAAAATTTAGAAAACTAATTGAAAAAATGAAATATAATATATTAAAAATATAATATAAAAATAAGAAAAATAAATATTTTTTTTGTTTAGTCACTGATAAATATGTTAATCATTTCAGTGCATAAGCAATACTTGCACAAAACATGGAAGGTCAAATTTGCCACGCTGAAAAAAATACTGGATTGTTACGAATTATTTGAAATAAGTGGTTGTTAAATATGAATCATTTTTATTATTCTTTTTTATATATAGTAATTTTGCATTAATATAACAAGTTAATTATCCAAATGCTTTTTCAATGCTTGGAAAAGGCTAAAAAAAATGACATATTAAATATTTTTACATGTAATTGATGTGGATAAATTTATAATTATAATGAATGAAAAGATTATTTTTAACTTAACTAATTTATTTTAATAATGTCAATTCATTTAAAATATTTATTATTGATATTGTAAAAATAAATTATTTTGAAGCACAGATACAATGCTTATGCAATGAGTAAAAATGATTAAATTATATTAAAATATCTAAAAGTTATATTTTTTGGGTTCATTAAAGTGTCACATTAATTTTAAAGACAAATATTAAAATTTATATATTTTTTAGATATTTATATTTTAATTAAATTAATATTATAATATTTTCATGATTTATTTAATTTATCATTTATTGAAATGAAACTAATATTATTTTATGTTAAATATATTTTATTAAATTATTTTAAATTAAAAAATATCTTAGAAGACGAAAATTATGATGATAAATTGTCTAATATATAATTTCCATTCCATTTATGAACCAATTTTTACCTTATAATTATAATTATAAGAGATTATTTTTTAAAAATTCATTAGCATACTAAATGATAAAATTGGTTAACAAACTGGTTAAACTAGAAAGTATGGTTTAAAATGATATACAGAACTCTAAAAAAATAATTTTATGATTATATTATAAACCTATAATCTTTATATTTGAATCAATTCCATTTTAAACATTTTAAATGAATTATATATATATTATATTATAATATTTCACGGATATCAAAAAACAAAATTAGTGATATTTTATAATAAATAATATTTGAATAAATGATTATAAATTCTGAAAAAAACATTATCATCATGAATGTTAATAGAATATTATAGGGAATAAATACCATAATCTTTTTATGGGTCACTTTTCCTTTTATAGTATCTTTCATAGACATTAAATATTTTAAAATTATGATATCATAATTATCATCAAAAGTGTTAATAGGGGTTAAAACAAAAAAAAGAGTAAATACAAAGAAAATTATCTAAAAATTTTATTTTATGATATTATTTAGACATATAGTATACATATATTCTAAATATATAAATTTTTCCACATGATTATAAAAACTAATTTATATTAATAAAATACTTTATGTAATTCGAAGGGTGCCCCTCCCCCTCACAAATAATGGTCACCTACCTTCCATCATTATTCAAAAATATTTGAGACTTCATGAAAAAAATATACCCTATTATCTTACTATATTCCTTATACACATCTGAATATATTATTTTCTTTTCAAAATATTATGCTTTTAAGGAATAATTAGTAATAAAAAAGAGGTTTCTCAACAGAGGAATAACACATTACCTAGAGTTTTCAATTTTATTTCATCTTATACCAC
Organism: Viscum album; assembly: GCA_963277665.1. NCBI lineage: Eukaryota > Viridiplantae > Streptophyta > Magnoliopsida > Santalales > Viscaceae > Viscum > Viscum album. The sequence continues at coordinate 856,660,130 of OY728160.1, forward strand.
CTCTAAATCCATGGTATCGAGTATAATATAATTAACTAAGTATATATAATATGATTAATTGTTATTATTTAAATTAATACCAATTTTCCACCCCTTTTCCATCATATGGGAAATGGAAACATTGCTAGTGCATATGTTTAAACTACCACCGCCATGAATAAATGCATTTTGTTTTTCACCACCAAATAACATATATGGTAATGATAAAATATTTGATTAATATATGTGATATTATTATGATACGTTAATGGTTAAATATTATTAATTATTCATTCGTTCTTCCATCAAAAAACAAAAATAGTGTTTATGCATTTGTATGACATAGTGTCACCATGAACGTTGTAATTTATTTTACTTACACCATATTTTATAGAATACGATAAACATATCTATATTTAAAATAAATGATATTTATATATTCAATAATATTATGAATATTATGGATCCATGATAAATAAATAATGTCTGAAACTAACAAACTAAAACATATGTAAAAAATTAGACAGCTAAAACACTGAAACATTGATTTCAATAAATAATTACTAATTAATTAGTATTTAAATTTTAGAAGTGGATAATATATGATATCATGCGTATTTATATATCTATGGGATATAATTATAATTAATTTATAGTTACTATAATGGTAACCTAATTTTTTTATACTATGAGGAAACATGAGGTAAGGAGATCTTTAAATCTATTTCTTTTCATTGGGTCATATAAATTCAACGATGTATTTAATATTCTAATATTATATATGTCATATAATTTCATTATTATTATTTATTTACAATTTTTTTATATGGAGTTCCATATGAATCACATAATCAATTCATTGATTAATCCTTAATTTAATATTATTATCATTGTTAGATATTTGGTTTCAATTTCCACTCCATTGAGACATATTTGGTATTGCACAAAAACATAATTTTATGTTGCGTATATAAACCATTTTGATGAATTTAACATGAAAATATATTTATTCATGATGAATTAATTTTCAATTATAATGTACTCCTCCAAGTCTATACAATTTTTATATCACAAAAAATTTAATAATTAATATTAAGAGACCCATTTTCTGTCACATATCTTTTTTTATGAAAAGTAATAGTATATTTTATCTTTCAAAAACTCAATATATTTTTTTATTACCTAGATATTTAAGGATATTCAATGTATTCATCCAACTATTCCTCTAAATTTTACTTTAAAAAAATAAAGGCTTAAAATAAAAGCTCATATTATTTTTATTTTGACGCAGTTTGTTTTTCTTGCTTATCAAAATTTATCAAAATCTATTTTACGAAAGTAATTTCTTACTAAAATTATTTATTAATGAAATTATGAATTATCAGTGAATTTTTAATTTTTTAAAGGATTATTTATTTTATTCCAACATGGTAATTTTTAACTTTCTATAAAAAAATTATGAAGCAATGTTTCATTTTCAAGTACCTGACATTAATAGAAATTCCTACCATTATAACAATTTTACACTATTAATCTTATACTACAGGTTTTAAATATATTTAAAAATAAAATTACTAAATGTAAATTTATTTTATTGTTTTTTTAATTTTATTGTATTATTCAATTGACTTTAATTTATTAAAAACCCAATGGTTCTGATGAATTGATAGTTATTTAAAAAATATTCTTAATTTTTTCTCATTAATATATTTTTTTTCAAATATTCACATCGTTATGATCATCATTCAGTTGAAAATTTTATATTATTTTCATTATAGATATGATTATTTACTAAACCATATACTATTTCTACATATGGGGTTTTATATCTTTTTTAACTAGGGAAATAATGTTATTCCATATCCATTACTCAATACCAATATTTATTACTATGCTAAAATATTTATGAAATAACTTTGATCATCCAATATATAATGAATGAAATGGGAATTATTAGGTGACTGGTATAAAATAGTATAGATATCCCCTAAATGTATTATTAGGACTCATGATATAAACTATTTTGGCTATTTGGAAGAGGCCTTATTAATTTATGTAAGATTTTTTCCTTGATCCCTTATTGATACGTTTAAAATGTATGTCATTATTTTTCCTATCCTTATGAAATAAATTATGGATGTTTATGTGATTATTTAAATAGTTCTTATATCCATCGATATGTTTCCAAATCATGCGATTGTATATATAGTATAATTCGACCATCATTTATTCCTTCCATATTATTCATTATGTTAAAATTATTGATTGAATTGAATGTATTTTCCCATTTTTTACCTTTATATTAGGATTATGATTAGTTTTCTCAAAATATATTCCATTGTACATAATCATAACCTATAATATGATTTCAATTTTATTTTGGTTCGTTTCCATGGTATTCTATATTGTATATTATGATTTTTGTAGGGTTTTGATAGTAAGAATAATGATGTTTTGAATTAAATAGAACTTTTATATTTTTGTTTTTATATATTTCTTAGAGTCAAGTATATATCTAGATTTCTATGAATACATAACTATACTATCATTTAGGATGTTATCAATTGTATATATTTGAAATATTTTAAAATAATCACCATCAATGAGTTACTAGAGTAAGTGAATTTATAGTTGGTATCAGTGAATATTTTGAAGAAACCTTTGGAACAAGATTTAGTCAATCATAGAATAAGGAAAATATCCAAATGAATAAAATTAATGATTTTCGTAATTTGAGGATCATATCATAATGTTTATAGTATGGTAGAGTTATGTGGATTTACCGAGATATACATCACTTTCCGGATACAACAAGTGGATGTTATTTTTTTATAGATGTATCTATGGGTAATGATCTTGAAAAGAGTTGATTGAATATATCTCAACCACTATTCCAGTGCATGGTTACTTTACCCATACTTCCAACCTCATTTGCAGTCTTGTGGGATATTCATGGGTCAATTCACGTTCTCCTTATGAATAATTATGATGAATGGGGGAAAAAACATTTGGAAACCGATGACAAGAAATAGTTAAATCAGATAAAACAAAAGTGTATTAGGCTTATAAGACTAAGGGTGATGATATGTTTAAATATAAAGATACCCATTTTTAGGTTTTTTATGATGGATTTTTACCATGATTCAGTATATTTTGGGATTTAATATAAGAAACCATATTTTTATACACATTATTTCATAAATTCTTACATAAATGTACACTAAATGAAACCCCAAAATATCATGATGTTGGGTGTCTTTGAGATATTAGGTAAGTGAAATAATATCTTAAAACATGGTTTCAAAATCAGTACTTAAAAACTAAAAAACATTCCCTTATATTTGATATATCTTATAAAATGGAATGGGATGAGTTGGGGACCTACATAAGAAAGGCATGATCTTTAAAGTACTATATGGGAATATGGAATGTTGAAATTGATGAATGAAATAGATATGATTCAATAATAAAATCAATAAGGATTTAAATTAGTTAAAATCATAAACATGATCCCCAAATAATTGTGTATTATCATTACATCAAAAAAACATAGCAATATTCAAACAAAATAATACATTAATGAAGCATAAGTCAAGGATAACTATCAAGAAAACATAAAATACTGGAAAAATTACAATAGTGGATTAGGTTTATTTCATAATACGATACAAAATGTATCAAGGAAAAAATACATTTCCTAATTTATTGGAGGCATATATAATTCTAGGTGCACCTGTCACATTCATATCATGTATAATAATAAGTGTTCCACAAAGATCATATGCAAAAGGTTATCATTATTCATTATTAATCCCTTGATAAAGGTGTATGGGTTAAATACAGGGATATCCCCAAAAAATTATGTTTGTATAAATCATGGATAATACCCTTTATTGGAAATGTGTATGGTCATACAAAACAAACGTGTTGAGCATTAAAAAGGAGTTATAATTTGGAAAACATAATGATTTTATAAAAATATTCATAGAAGGGTTTAATTATAGTGAATGGGGTATCTAGTCACTAGAAAATAAGAATTATAGTAAATGGTATGTTTAATAATATATACAAACATGAAAAATTGAAGATCAATAGCTACATAATAAATATGGTGATTGAGTAAAGAGGATAAGGATAGGATCCCTTACATAGGGTGGATGCTTCTAAATGTAAGATAAATGATTATTATAAGCTTGTGGTAACATCAGGAGAGATATATAGTGGGAAGGGATGATTATATTTATTCTTCATGGGTTTTTAGTGAAGATTAAATGGAGGTTGTGTGGATTTATATAGACATAGAGATGAAATTTGTATATTAATTTATTAACATGTCTTTCAGACTATATAAAAAATTAATAAAAAACACAATCAATACCAATTATTTTCTAGTATTTTAGTCCAGGGAGGGGTGGATTTAATTTTTTACTCATCCAATATGAAAATCCCATAGAATAATACCCTTATATATGTATGATTTATTCAATTTTTAATGAATTGATTTTAAAACACCTGAATACTATATAACTTTAGGAGGATTCACTAAGGGTCTACCAAAATAAAAAAATGGATTTTTTTAATTGTTAAATAAAATTTTGGTCGAATATACTCTTCATATCTTTATTACATCACATTTTGTCTTTCATGGTGTAATAATTCTTACTATATAATTATAATTTTTTTAATTTTTTCCCAAAAATTAGGTTGTCTTCGAAAATTATAAAGAAGTTACCATTAAATAATTTGAACATGGAGAATTAAAAAATTTGGTTATTATATTAAAATAATTCTATAAATAATATAATTAAATATAATAAATATAAATTGCACAATTATTGAGAATGGAATGTTTTTTAACAATTACCCTTTTTGAACCTTATAAGAATTACACTTGCAATCATGAATAATATTATAATTTCTATTCAATAAATATTACTTAACAATAATAAGATATTAAAATATAATTTATTTCATGAATTCATTATATCAATAAATATTATGAATTTATTTAAACTATATATTTATTAAAAATAACAATTATGTTTCATCATATCATAATCGAATTTTTACCAAATGATATTACATAATAATTAAAATGTAATAAAATATTAATGTAATAATTATTTTGAGTAAAATATACCAATTCATAGTTTTAGGGTTTATATTTAGTTTCCATTTATTACCCCATTGAATTACCAAAGGGTATGGTTTGTAATGATCAAATTGTCTTTGGCTGGTTTGGAAAAAATGGTCTCGACCGTGATCTCGACGTGCTTAAAATTCTATCATAAACAATTTTAGTCATTATTTTGTTGATGAATCTTGAGTTGAGATTTGTCATGGGAAAATTCCAGGGATTATATCTCTCTTTAATAATTAAATAATATGGATTTATAAGGTTGGATAATACTATTTGAGTCTATAAATCCTTCCTTCTATGCCATTTTGAATTTTTCATAACCCTTAATAAGCTAATCAGAGTAGTCAGTAAAAAAATCATATAATGTAAAAATAAAAAATTATAAAATATTAACACCATATTTGATAATGTATATGAAATACAAGTCCAATAATATAAGAAAATACAACACTTGAGAATTTATGAAATATTTTTAATAGATGGTTATACATAAGATAAATTAGATTATAAATATTCATTAGAAAGATAAAAAATTTCATACATAATGGTATTTTATTTATACTTTTTATACGTTAAATAATCTAATTTATTTATGAAACAATGGTGATGCAATAATTACCTAATTAATGAAATATTAAAATAATTGATATTATAAATATCCAAATAAATGTAATTTGAGACTTTTTATGAATTCCACTAATTTTATTGGTTAATGCGACATGTTAGGAATGATTAAATGAATATAGATCGAATTAATAAAGTTGTTAGAACTTTAAAAAAAATCAATTATTAAATAGTGTCAAAATTTACATAAAGGAGATTTTAAAACAAATATTATATTATTAATTGATTTTGTATTCCTAAAAAACTAAAGTTCATAAAAAGGACTTATTTAATGATATGTGTATCATTAATGAACAAATTGGGGTTCTCTTGGATGTATATAGTAATTTTATTAACCATATAATATACAAATACAAAGAGATATGGTAAATGTCAAACTATTTAACTAAGAGTAAAATATAAAGGGTAAGATTAATATAGTGACCCAAACCTGTCTAAAATATATTGGTTGAACTTATTTAGACTCATACCCACCTAATCCTCGAAATAAGTCACTTTTGAGCGATTATATACCGAAGAATAATTTATTATCAAATAATATTTTGTGTTTTTTCTAAGGTGCCCCTCACCCCTCTTATAAAAGGGAACCCCCTTCTCTCAAATTCATTCCTTCAAAACCTTTTATTTTGGACAAAACCCTGCCCAAATATCCCCTCATCTTCCCTCACATCATTTTATAGGCCTTCCTTTAGTCATAAATATAACTTAAGGAGCTGTTTTGATCAAATCAAATGGAAGAACCCGAAGAAGAGGTACAAATGTCACCACCTCTTTCAAGTTCCATTCATCTTCCAATTAATTTTTCTTGGTTGTTTCCATTATAAAATAATAACTCTATTATCTTATATATAATGTGATTTTATTATAAATATTGTACAACCAAATTCATTATTCTATCCATCCCATGAATGACATGTCACCATATGTGCGTAAGTACGGCTTACCGTCTCCACGTCGTGGTGTAATTATTATTCCATACATTATTATTTTGATGGGTATAATAATGATGTGTAATTCAGGAAAATAATAAATATAACATGATAATTATTCTGTATATATGATACAACATCCAAATATATATTATTTTAATATCAAAGGAATCACATTGTCGCTCATGCGTACGTACGGACTACCGTCTCCATGAACACGATAAGATTCATTCCACATCGTATCCATTCAAGACTAATTTTCATTTGATGATTGAATATAATGTTTAATGACTTGATATAATTATGTATATGAATAACATACAACCTATGGATAACATACATAACTTATGTAACAAAACATATAAATGAAAATGAGTAAGTGAACACCGAAACGACGATAATACTAAAATATTATTAACAAAGAAATATTAAAAGATCATATATGATATCATATTTATGTATATGATTCTATTATAATTTATAACAATGATTTAACTAATATACACGAGGATAAACTACCCTCAACAAAGGAAAAGTACAAGGTATTGTTTTATTTCACAATCTCTTCATTATCTGAGGTTGTTTATACGTAATTATCAACTAGGACCTCTTTATCATCCTCATCCGTGTTTATTAAAAATGGTTTTCAAAACATTATTTATGTTTTATAGAATATGTGTTAAATTTATTTATACCCTTTTTTTAAATTTTTATAAGATGTTTATAAAGTAATCTTTCCGTCGTTTTCCAAATAAGGTCATTTTTATCCTTTTTGAAAAAATTAACGTAAGAATGTCTTTTTTTTTAACTTGTGTAGTTGGAGCGGATATTTTCTGCCATTATAAAATCATCTAAGCTTCCCTTACAAGATTATAAGAATATTTTCAATGTAAATGTTTTCCTTTATAATTATGTGACTTTTAAATGATTTCAAAAAAGTGAAATTTCTCTCAAATTGTTTTTATTTCATCTATGTCAACATCATTTGATGGATTTTCAGCTTATTTTAAGTTGATTCATTATGATACAAAACGTAAATATTGTATTTAAGTTTTTGTGATATGCTTGAATGTGTATGTGTTATTTTTATACCATTCATGGTTTATGGAGAAAGTATTGACATTTCGTATGCTAGTTTTAATACGAATGTTTATGTTATGTTGAAACCTGTTCATATGAGGAAAGAATTAGACATAGTAAGTGACGAGTGGAGCCTGCTATAACTCCTCAATGAATTAGTAGGTCTCATGAGACAAACTAGTGTCTTGAAAAAAAGCCTTGAGAAAATATTATTTGTAGTCTTGGCACTAGGCCTTGACTATGTGGTTATAATAGTCTGGCATTATGCATTCCATCATTATCATAGTGGTTATTGATATTGCATGTGATTATTCAACTAGTGGAATATCCTTGAGAATAAGTAAACAGAATTTTTTCATTTTATTTTTGCCATATTAATTTGATGTTCATGTTTAAAAGTCTTTTTTTAGTTATAAATTGCCTTAAATTTTTAGGATTATTTAAGAATGTTTCAGCTATATTGTTATCCTTACTGAGCATCTGAGCTCACCCCTTTCTATGTTTTATTTTTCCCAGGTCCTGAAGAAATTTTATGACTGAACTACAGGGACAGTCAGAGGGGATATGAGTGTAGACTATGGAGACTATGTTGTTGTAGTTTTCACTTTATGATGTAATGTAAGACTTATGAATGTATCTAGTGTTTCCAAGGATACTAAATTAATCGGTCATTCAAGACTTGATCTTTTGTGATCATGCCACTCTTATGTAATAATGAACCAACTCTAGGTAAATAGGGTCAGGGCATTACAATTGGTATCAGAGTAAGTTCAGTACAAACCTTGGAAGCTAGATTTAGATAAACTTTGATTAGAGAACATAGAACTAAGATGGATTTTGAGGATTAGTGTAGAAGAACTTCCTAGAATTTTTGTATTGTAGAGATTTTGTGAGTTTTCCGAGCAATAAATCCCAGTCCAGATATAAGATGGTTGATGTGGCTCTGGCAAAGATGTACCGAGGGGTAAAACCCGAAAACACAGATTTGAGCTACACTCGAACAGGAACTGGTGCATGACAACAGGCCTTGATGAACTATTGGTTATTACACACCTGAGGTATATGCTTAGGATAATTCTAATTTTCCTTAAAAAATATTATGAATGTTTTATGAGTATATACTTCATTAAAGAAAAAATTTGTATGATTATGGATTATATCCATAAACTATTCAATTTCGGTTAAGTGTTTTACAAGTTTGGATTTATGTATTACAATTCATAAACTAATATAATGTATGCCATTGTTTAGAAATGGCTCCTAGTGGAAGGAATGGAAGTCGTATCAATGGACACACTCCATGTAGGGATTTCCCTTTGGATTATGATAATTATAGTGCGGATAGTGATGCAACTGGTGCTGATCAGCAAATCACCATACTTGGACAACTCAATCAGGTTATGAATAATAACCTTACCCTTATGGAGCACCCTGATCCGCAGCATAGAGGATCAATTTTATATCGCATCATGAGGCAAACACCACCAACATTCAATGAGAGTAAAAATACACTATTAGTGGAGGAATGGATAAATTCCATAGAGAAAATATTCCACACCTTGGGGAGTAGCGAAAGGGAAAAAGTTGTCCTGGCAGTTTTCCACCTCACTAGAGATGCTGATCAATGGTGGTCATTGATTCAAAATACGATAGAATATGATGAAGTATCAAATATGGAATTTAGGGAGTTTAAAGAGATTTTATTAAAAAAATACTTTCATAATGACCATTGAGCAGATATGGAAAGGAAATTTCTGAGTCTGAGGCAAAAGGAGGATGAGAATGTCGCAAAGTATGAGGCTAACTTTACAAGGTTATCAAGGCATGCTACATATTATATACGTAACCCAAGACGTAAGATTGATCGTATCTTTGATGGGGTAAAACAATTTCTCCATCAAGCATTAGTCTCACAATCCTTCTCGTCGTGCGAAGATATTGTCTCAGGTGCTATCAAGACAAAAAATGAATTCTCTAAGTCTGACGACTTTAAAGAAAAGAAAGAGAAGAAGAGATCTTCTGATCACTCTGGAAATAGAAATATGGGGAAGAATGGAAAGGATGAATATACATCATGTAGTAAATGTGGGAAGAAACACCCTCGTACTTGCTTGAAGGGAATGGGAGTCTATTACAAGTGTGGTGAAAAAGGCCACCAAGCTCATGATTGCAAGAGGATGAAAGAAACTACCGATGGTCAATGCTACAATTGCTTGGATATGGGACATTATGAGAATGAATATACTAAGAATCAGGGGAACATACCTCAAAAAAACAATGGGATGAAGTCCAAGCTTATGCTATCACTACTGCTGAGGTAGAAGCTCCGAAAGAAGTGGTGGCATGTAATTTAATGGTTTCCTCAAGATTAGAAAATGATTTATTTGATTCTGGATCATCGCATTGTTTCATATCCTCATAGTTTGCTAAGAAAATTTGATATTTACAATTTTATTTAACAAAGGAGTTGTCCGTTAAAACTCATAAGGGAAGTATCATTGCTACAAAGTTCTGTGAGTTAGTTCCCATTAGAGTATATAAATGTTCTTTCTCTGCTAAAATCATCATCATACCTATGATTGAGTTTGATATAATCCTTAGTATGGATTAGATTTCGGACCATGATGGAAAGATTTATTGTAAGAAGAAGGAGGTTATGATTTTTGATGATGATGATAAGGAGCACCTTATCTTTAGAGCAGAATCGTCACCACTTAATTTTTATCTAAATCCACCCCCAATAGCTCAAATAAATTCATTTATTGGGGAGGAAGAGAATGAAATGATTGTGGTTGAGGAATGGAATTTTAAAATAGAGTATATACTAATTGTGAAAGAATATGTTGATGTTTTTCCAGAGGATTGACCTGGACATCCTCCAAAATGAGAAATTGAGATTCCCATTGATTTAATTCCAGGTTCAAGGCCCATTTCGAAGACCCCTTATAGAATGGCCACTATGGAATTACTGGAACTAAAGAAACAACTACAGTAATTGAGTAATAAGGGATTTATTATCCCTAGTGTTTCTCCATGGGGAGCCCCTGTTATTTTTGATAAGAAGAAAGATGGATCTTTGAGGTTGTGCATTACGAGTTTACAGTAATGCCTTTTGTGATGACTAATGCACCCACTGTTTTGATGGATCTAATGAATAGAGTTTTCAAGGAATATCTTGATGACATTGTAGTGGTATTTATTGATGATATCTTGGTATACTCCAAAAGCTACGAGGATCATGAAAATCACTTGTGCATTATTCTAAAGAGTCTTAGAAGACATAAATTATATTGGAAGTTTAGCAAGTGTGAATTCTGGCTTCAAGAGATTTATTTTCTTGGCCAAATTATCTCTAAGGATGGAATCTCCGTTGATACTTCTAAGACAAGAGAAATCCAAGAATGGCCAGCACCGACGACTATAAATGAGGTACATAGTTTTATTGGTTTAGCATATTATTATTGACGTTTTGCCCAGAATTTTGCTCGATTGGCTAACCCATTAACGAAAACCACACGTAAAGGGGTTAATTTTTTTTGGACAAATTAGTGTGAAGAATGTTTTGAAGAACTGAAGAGATGATTAGTCAATGCTCCTATATTGAATCTAACATCGAGGAATGATGGGTTTGGTATTTATTGTGATGCATCAAAGAAAGGACTTGGTTGTGTCCTTATGCAGAATGATAGGGTTATTTCCTATGCATCACGATAGCTAAAAATCCATGATAAAAACTATGCTACTCATGATCTTGAGTTAGAACCTGTAATATTTTCTTTGATGATTTGGAGACACTCTCTCTATAGTGAAAAATGAGAGATGAATACCGATCATAAGAGTTTGAAGTATATTTTCTCACAGAAAGAACTGAACATGAGGCAAAGGCGATGGCTTGAACTACTCAAGGATTATGATTTCACTATACACTACCACTCGGGGAAGGAAAATAAGGTGGCAGATGGTTTGATCAGAAAAGATCATGGAGTTTTGAACAAGATGTGATTTGAAAGGGATCCTATTTTCATGGATCTAGTAAAGATGGATATTGGAATAACCATGGAAGGTGAAACATTAGTGATTTTTCAAATAGTTTCCAAACCATATTTAATAGAAAGTATAAAGAGTTCTCACATCAATGATGAAGAGTTTCAAAAGACGATTCACGCTTTGAATGATGGGATATTGAGTGACTTCATATATTAAGATGGGATTTTGAAATTCGGGAGGAGACTTTGTGTTCCTGATATACCTGATCTAAAAATGGAATTATTGGACAATGCTCATAGTTACAAATTCTCTATACACCCTAGAAGCACCAAGATGTATATATATTTTGATGATCATCCTTTGTGGGACAACATGAAGAGGGAGATTGCTTATTTTGTTTCAAGATGTATGGTTTTTCAACAAGTGAAAGATGGAAGGTAACATCCTAGAGGAGTCATGCAACCTCTTCCCATACCTGAGTGGAAATGAGATAATATTACTATAGACTTTTTCATGGGACTACCATTGAATCCTACATGGAACAATGTAATATGGGTCATTGTTGATCGTCTTACCAATTCAGCACATTTTCATGCTATAAGGGAGTATTTAACACTTGAACATATAGAAAGACTATATATTAATGAAGTTGCGAGACTTCATGGAGTAACCCTATCGATTGTTTCTGATCGTGATCCACATTTTACATTAATATTTTGGAAGAGTCTTCAAAAGTACCTGGATACTTAACTTCATTTGAGCACTGCCTACCACCCACAACCAGATGGACAATCAGAACGGACAATTCAAACCTTAGAAGACTTGTTGAGATCTTTCTCACATGACTTTCAGGGTATGTGGGATCAATATTAACCTATGGTAGAATTTTTCTATAACAATATCTTCCATTCAGGTATTCAGATGGCACCATATGAAGCTTTATATGGAATGAGATGTTACACACCAACCTGTTGGGATGATGTTGGTGAAAGAAAACTCGTAGGCCCAGAACTGGTGGAGGATATGACGAAAAAGGAGAAGGTAATCCAAAACCACATCAAAGAAGCTCAATGTAGGAAGAAGAGCTATGTCGTTAACCAAATGAAGGAGTTGGAATTTCAGGTAGGAGATCATGTTTTTTTGAAGGTATCTCCATGGAAGTGAGTTATACGTTTCGGTAAGAAAACTAATCTTGAGTCCCAGGTACATAGGAACTTTCGAAATTCTAGAATGAATTGGGGATGTAGCTTATCATTTGGAAATGCCACCAAATCTCTCCAAAGTTCATGATGTGTTCCACGTATCACTATTGAGAAAATACATGCTTGAACCAACGCATGTACTCACCTATGAGGAATTATAACCGAAACCCGATCTGTCTTGTTGCGAAAAGACTTTCAAGATTCTTGATATCGGAGAACAAGTGTTGAGAAACCGTATGACTCGTCTGGTTAATGTTCTATGGAGAAACCCTAAGATGGAAGAGGAAATGTAGGAACCCCAGGAACTTATGATGAAGAACCACCCGAGTCTTTTTATGCAGTAATATTCTAGAAATTTCAAGGACGAAATTATTTGAAGGAGGGGAGAATGTAACACCCCAAGCTTCCACGGTACACTTCTCTTTGAATAATACAGTAGCATGTGTTGTACGCAACTTCGAGTTCTAACACACACCATAACCAATCAAACTAGCCGCTATGAATAGTAATACCCACTTTTTGAATTTTTATAAATTTTATCATTCAAAATGGACTTAATTCATGTATTTTTAATATTTAAATTATCTTAGGGTGAAGTTTTGGTATTTTTCTGAAAACATTCAATTTTTGATGAATAATGAAAAACAGTGATTAATAGTTTAAAAACGAATTTTTTATTTAAATAAATATTTAAATTTAATTAAGGTCAAAATAGATATATAATACCTATATATGTTCAATGTAATTCATTGGAGTTAGTTTAGAATAATTGTAGATATATAAAAATTTTATTGAACTTTTCACCGTCTTTTACCCACCTCCTACAAGAATTTGTAAAATCACATAAAACATAATATTATCACTTTTGTGAGTGGAATTTAAAAAATCCTAGAGTCACACTTAATATCATGGAGTAAAATGTGGTTCAATAATATAAAAACAATTTTTGGTGAATAGTGACTTTTTACATTTATTTACCACGATTAAAAGTAAATAGGGTAATTAAGGGTAAAACTGATATTATTATTACCCCAACAAATGTCATAATTCTATTAGATACGTATAATTCGACAAAAAACAACCTTAGGAATAAAATATGAACCTCTTTCGTCCACTTGGATTAGATTAGGACATTTATTATTATTTAATTCAAAGAAGAGTTAAAAGAGATAAAATCAAATTTTAATTACTAAATTTTTTTAATATAGGGCTATACATATGATAAATTCCATTATAAATATTCACTATAAATATAAAACGATTTATTACATAATGGTATTTTATTTATTATTTTTTGACATTAAATAATTTAATTTATTTTTGACACAATGGTGATGTAGTAATTACATAATTAATGAAATTTTAAAATAATTGATATTATAAATATCCAAATAAATGCAATTTGAGACTTTTTATGAATTATACTAATTTTCTAGGTTAATATGACATGTTTTGATTTATTAAATGGAATTAGTTTGAATTAATAATGTTGTTATAACTTTAACAAAAGTCAATTGTTAAATAGTGTAAAAATTGACATAAAAGAGTATTTAAAACAAATATTATATTATTAGTTGATATTATATTCCTAAAAATGTAAGGTTTGTCCAAAGGACTTAGTTAATGATAGGTGTATCCTTAATGAACCACTTGGGGTTTTCTTGGATGTATATAGTATGTTTATAAAAGATATAATATAAAAATACAAAGAGACATGGTGAATATCAAGCTATTTAACGAAGAGTTAAATATAAATGATAAGGTTAATATAGTGACCCAAACCGGTCTAAAATCTATTGGATGAAAGGATTTCAACCCATCCCCACCTTATCCTTGAAATAAGTCACTTTGGTGCAATTATAAATAGCATAGGAATTTATTATAAAATAATATTTTATGTTTTCCCTAAGGTGCCTCTCACCCCTCTTATAAAAGGGCACTCCCCCTTCTATCAAATTCATACCTTAAAAGCCTTTTTGTTCGGCCAAACCCCTTCCAAAATATTCTATCAACATCCCTCACTTCATCCTAGAGGCCTTAAAGTAGTCAGAAAGCCAACTTAATGAGCCCTTTTGATCAAATCAAAAGGAACAACCCGAAGTAGAGGTAAAAATATCTCCACCTCTTTCAAGTTCTTTTCTTCTTCCACTTACTTTTTTTTGTTGTTTCCATTAAAAAATAATGACTCCAATATCTTCTATATACTGTGATGTTATTATAATAATGGTACAACCAAATTCATTGTTATATCGATCCCTTGAATGACTTTTCACCATATGTGTGTACGTACGGCTTACAGTCTCCACGTCGTGCTGTAATTGTTATTCAATACATTATTATTGGATGGGTATAATAATGAAGTGTAATTAAGGTAAATAATAAATATAAAATGATAATGATTCTGTATATATGATACACTGTCCAATTATATATTATTTTAATATCAAAAAAATTATATTTTTTCTCATGCGTACGTACGGACCACCGTCTGCACGAACGCGATAAGATTCATTCCCCATCGTATCTATTAAAGAAAAATTTTCATTTGATTATTAAAAATAATGTTTAAGGAATTAATATCATTTTTGATATTAATAAGATACAATATATGGATAAAAAACATGGGTTATGTCACAAAATATATAAAATAAAACGACTAAGTGCACACCTGAAACAACGATAATACTAAAATATTATTAACAAAGCAACATTAAAAGATCATATATGATATAATATTAATGTATATGATTATCGTATAATTTAATAAAAATGATTTAACTATTATACAATAGGTTAACCTACCCTTGACCAAGGAAAAGTAAAAGGTAAGGGTTTATTTCACAATCTCTTCATTATCCGAGGTTGTTTATACATAACTATCAACTGGTACCTCTTTTTCATCCACATCCATGTTTCTTAAAAATGTATTTCAAAACATTATTACTATTTTACAAACAATGTGTAAATGTAATTTATACCCTTGTCTGAATTTTTATAATATGTTTATATAGGAATCTTTTCGTCATATTACAAACAAGGTCCTTTTTATCCTTTTCAAGAAAATTAAGGCCTGAATGTCTTTTTTTAACTTATACGGTGGGTCCGGCTATTTCCCGCCATTATAAAATTATTGAAGCTTCCATTACAAGCTTATAAGAATATTTTCAAAGTAAATGTTTTCTTTTATAATTATTTTACTTTTAAATTATTTCAAAAAAAGAGATATTTCTCTCAAAGAGTTTTGATTTCATATATGTCAACATCCTTTGATAGATTTTATGCTTATTTGAAGTTGATTCATTATGACACAAAACATCCATATTGTATTGAAGGTTTTGTGATATATTTGATTTTGGATGTGTTATTTTTATACCATTCATGGTTTATGGAAAAGTATTTTCATTTCGTATGATATTTTTAATACGAATGTTTATGTTATGTTTAAACCTGTTCAAATGAGGAATTCATTGGACTTAGTAAGTGACGGGTGGAGCCCCCTATAGCTCCTCGATGTATCAGTAGGTATCATTAGAAAAAATAGTGTCATGGCACAAGTCTGTGACAAAATCATATTTGTAGTCATGGCACAAGGCCTTGACTATGTGTTTATGACAGTATGGCATTATGCATTCCATCATTATGAAAGTGGTTATTGATATTGCATGTGATTATTCGACTAGTAGAATATCTATGTGAATAAGTAATTGGAATTATTTCATTTTATTTTTGACATATTTTACTGAATTTCATGTTTAAAATGCTTTTGTTTTAGTTATACATTGCCTTACATGTTTATGATTATTTATGAAAGTTTCCTCTATATTGTTATCCTTACTGAGCATCTGAGCTCACCCATTTCTATGTTTTACTTTTTCCAGGATGTGAAGAAGTATTTTATGACTGACCTGTAGGGATAGTCTGATGGGATATTAGTGTGGACTATGGAGACTATTTTGATTTAGTTATTCACTTTATGATGTAATGTAAGACTTATCAAAGTATCTAGTGCTTCCAAGTCTACTAAACTAATAGGTATTTCGAGACGTGATCTTTTGTGATCATGCCAATGTTATGTAATAATGCACCGACTCTGGGTAACTAGGGTTGGGGAATTAAAATTAAGAATCAAGTTATTATCTTCCAAGATATTATCACTATGATATTATATCATGATGCATTTCTTTATCAGTTTATTGATTAAATATAATGTGTTTGTATTTGTTTATTTTTTTGTATTTACTCTTCCATATATAGTTGTGATTTTCATGTTATTCATTCATTGGAATGTGTTTTCAGTTATTTACCTTTATATATTGATTATTCTAGTAAAATTATTTTAAATACATGTGTGTTCAGTTATTTACTTGGATATGTTTATTATTCTAACTGATTCATTATAAATATCATCATACATAACCCTTACTATGACATTGATATCACCCTAATTTTTTTTCTTTACCAGGAATCCCTAAAGTGTACTATTATTGGTGTTCATTAATATTCATTATGGAATAATGATATTCTCAACATTTTTTTAATTTGTTTGTTCAAATATATTTCAAGAATCAAGTAGATATCTTGGTTATCAAGAACACTAAACTACTCTATCCATCGGGATGTGATTTATTGCATTTTAGGGTAATGTAGTAAACTTGACACTAGGTATAGGATACTGAGGTTAGGTTCACTATATATATTATCAACTTTATGATTCTTAATATTATTTTAAATATGATTGATCATATAGAAATCTAGAATTATAAAGTATTTTTTTCTTTTTGAATTACTAAATTCCATAATAATGAAATTATTCATTCCAATAGGGACTTTAATTTATCAATGATTGGGTTATAACATTCTTCCAACCTCTTTTGAATTTCACCATTAGAATTTTCATTTTTTCCAATAAAATAGATTAGGTTAATATTGTTTCATAACCTCTTTTAGTTCATATGTCACTTCTTAAATCTTGTAGTTCCACCAAAACCACTTTGACAAGGTGAGTTTTCATGACATTTATAACATTTTCCTTAAAATCTATTTTGATCCTTGGCTACTTCTCATATGAAATATCATTCTCAATGGTAAGATTCTAGAATCAGTACATTTGGGGTGTCTAGTATATACTATTTCACGAGGGATAAATAGAACACATTATGTATGAAGATATGTTTGGTTGGAGTGATAATTGATAGTCCAAAACTTTTATATGATCAAGGATCTGAGAGAGAAATAATTATCTTTGGATAAGGCTTAACTTCATCCTAATTCTCATGATTATTTTTCACAATGATATATGAAGGACCAACTAATCTCTTGACTCAAAATAAATATCTTGTCGACAATTTTACAAATAAATTTTATATTGACATTGTCTTGATTAGATATGGCATTGAATGTTTTTAACCTTCTATGTCATATCTTGGAAAAGATCAGGTCCCACCATCATTCACTCATCAACAGTATGCCAAAATGTTGGTACCTAACACCTCTCACCATTTACAGACTCACAAGATTTGATGTTAATTCTAAAATCAATACGGTAGTTATATGATAACTACACTATAAGAATTTTTTTAATACAAGAGAATTCGAAATATATTTAGCATGATCCCAATAAATCCTCTAGAGTTTTAATAGTTCTTTTACTCTAAAAATCAATATGAGGGTGATAAAATATGGTGAATCTTAGCTCCATATCCAACACTTGATTAAGGATTCTCTTGAAGATCGAGGTAATTCTTAGATATTGACCAAATACAATTGAGAGTATAAATTTATGTATTCTTACTACTTCCCTTATATATATCATGGTGTTTTTTTCAGGGAATAAATCATCTTTAATAGGAATAGAATGTGGTTACTTGGTAATTTTATTAACTACCATCCATATGGAATTATTTTTTTTAGGGGAAATAGGGTGTCCTAAAACAAAATACATGGTTATTTTTTTTACCATTTTTATATTATTATGTTTGATGGTTGTATCATCCCATTGAATTCTATCATAAATCCTTGAAATATTGGAATACCATGCATTAAGATGTAAATTATATTTTCTCCATATTCATGTTCTCCCAAAACATTTTTTTCATATATATAAGTTAATTATCTCTTCTTGGATAAATAGAGAAGCAAATTCTATGCGCATCATTTAGTAGTTATATCGTCAGTAATGGTATTGATGGGACCCATATATGGGTTATAAACCTCATAACTCCATCATTGGATATTTTAAACTCTAGAACATTTACTAAATTTTTATATAGAACCTTTTAATCCTTTTAATCCTTATTTATACTCTCAAGAATATATTGTTGATAAGTTATTTGACAATGGTAGGATGATAATCATTTTATTATTTCCATGTTAATCATTTATATTCACAAGAAGATTATGTACCCTAGAATTCTCATCATGGATAGGGATTTCAGATCCGTTCTTCTCAAAGAATCTCCCAATATTTTTCCATCCAAGGATGGAAATTGATTTAAGACTCACAGGAACTGATCGGCTTCAACCACCTTAATTGGTTTATATAGAAATCATTTTTTGTCAATATATTTTTGTTGATTTTATAATGTGTGTATATATATATATCACACATCTCGCCATAGAAATAAAGTTGCTAAATATTCAGTGTGAATATTATTTTAAAAAATTTTAGATCTTTTGTTGCAGAGTTCATCTCCAGGATATTTAAATATACAGATAAATTTAATATCAATTTTTCATCTTTCATGAGTAAAAGACTCAATCACTTTTTCCATGTTTCATGGTTGAATACAAATACTTTTTCATTAGTGGGTTATGTGAGAACAGGTGCAGGGATTACCCTCTTAATCAAATCCATAATTATCTCTTTACATTCATAAATACATAAAAACATGGATAAACTCAAAGTTATCTTGGTTAAGGGGTTTCAAAATAATTAGGACATTCTCAAAAATTGATAATAGTACCTAGCTAATTCTAGGAAAATATCAAGTGCGGTCACATATGTTGGTCTATGCCATCCATTAATTGCCTTTGTTTTGAGGAATCCATAGATTTCATATGTATAATGATAACATTCCCCAAGAATATTTCATTATCAATATAAAACTACAATTTACTATAATTTGAAAAAAAATCCAATTTCAAATACTTGAGTATGACATTCAAATTCTTCTCATGTTCTGCCTTTCATTCAAGGTAGATAAGAACATCTTCTATATAGTCTAAGAAATTCATTTTGGTAATCCATAAGTACATTATTCATCAATATAATGAAGATATATAAATAATTAATGGGTCTAAATAGAATCACTATGGAATCATAGTTTTCATACCGCATATAAAAATAATTCTTTGTTAAATAAAAATTCTTCATCATTAATCATTAATATACTGACTGAAGATCAACTTAATATTGTATTGTACTCCATGATGCAGATAAAAATATTTATTAATCAATGAAAGATGATACATTTTCTTTATCATGATCTTATTGAGCTCATGATAATGAATGAAAAGGATCATTGAAATATATTTATTCTTTATAAAGTGGACAGGTTTACCCCACAGTAATGCACATTGGTGTATAAACCCTTAATCCAGATTCCATTTTAGATAATTATTTATCTCTTTATGTTCAACATTTTTTATTTTATATGTTTTACAGGATACTGGAAAAGATATAGATATTATCTCATCTGATAACTCATCCTCTCTTCTATAATAAAGACTATAATATTCTTCAAGAAAAACATCAGTGAATTCACTCATAATGGGATTGTCTTCATGGATGATCATTTCCTTAGTGTTAATCATTTGAGAAAGATACTATCTATTATAAGGATGTAATAATCATGATTAAGATGATGATACCAACTAAGATTCAATATCATCCATTCAATTTTATAGAATCTGAGGAAAATTCATCACATGGAGGGTGATTTATATCTCTTAGAAATTTATATTTTGCTCTATATTAGGAAATACAACCTCTGCCTTGTAAATCATTTAATTATACTAAATGGAGTATCATAAATTTAAAAATGAAATTCAGACCACAAATTTGGATAGGGTTTGAGTTATATTGTTGGTATAAAATGAATGAACCATTTAAATTATTTAATAATAACACAACTTCCAAGTTTTGAGGCGGTGATTGAATGGTATTAGTAATCTGAAATTATTTTAAATAATGTCTATAACTGTGAATGATAATCCGACCTTTCAGTACTTTTTTTTGGTTCTAATCATACACATCACCAAAAATATTCCTATTGATGATAATGTTGAAACTATTACTCAAATGAAAGGAAAATAATAAAAATTTAGGGGATAAAACATAAAGGTAAAATATCTCATAACTTTTGATTTTCTAGGTTTTAATTTATGTCATTGAGATCTATCTCTTGACATAATGTATTATGGTAATTTTTTCGACCAGTAATGTTTTGTAAAGATCTTTTTAATTTATCAAAGCACGTCTCTGTGTAAATTAAAATCATATTGTTAGAAGGGCCTCTTTTTATTACACCATGTGATAATCAATTACAACTCAATGTTTCATTTTTCAATGGTACTACCCCATGGTACAGTTGTGTGAGATTCACAACCTCTTGTATTATATAAGGAAGGATTTATTTTATAAAAAACAAACGCATTATAATTTACCAACATATGTGGAGTTTTTCTAATGTTTTTTCTTATCCTTAAGTTTTTTTTCTAGTATTTTCTAATTTATATCCCAAAAAAACTAATTAGATTTTACAATGATACAAAAACAGACATCCCATATATTTTATACACATTATTTATTGATTTATTTACAAAAAATACTCTATGTACATGCCTATAAGATCATACAGTCGATTCTCTTTGGGAAATTATGTACATGACATAATAAATTAAACCATGAGTACAACATAATTATTTAAAAACACAGAAATATTCCCTTATATTCCTTAGACATTTTAAAATTGTATGGGATAATCTACAGAAGTACATTAGAATAAGGTGAGAAATAAAAACAAGAAACGGAATAATCAAATCATATAATGGTTAAATTAACACATATGAGTAAAAATGACAATGAACTAGATATAAATTTTTTTATGAATAATAAATATGAACATCAAAGTATAATAAATGAGAATATTATGAAGGTATGATAGGAATGTGTTAATATCATTAAATATGATATAAGAATATTTCAAGGATAATTATCAAGATAAAAGCACTTGGTTGAAAAGGTCCAACCGTGTATTAGGGTCACTCCCAAATCATATATATTATGAATCATTGGTATAAACATTACACAATTCATTGCATGAATCTATAATTATGAGCCCACCCGTCACATTCATATAATGTACATGTATATGTTTTCTACATAGAGCATACAAAACAAGGATTTATTTCATCACATTTACTCCTAAAATTATGTAGTGTGGGTAAATATGTTGAAATTACCCATAAATGAAGGAATTTTATATCGATATGAATAAAATTGAGTTGAAATGGAGACGGGTTCTCAAAATAAAAACATTTAGTAAAATACATAGAAACACTTCAATATCATAACTGTGGTATATAAAGATTCATATTAGGGTTTAATGTATTTGAAATGAGACTCTAATCACATATAAATCATAACAATAGTATGGAGGAGGTGTAAGAACATATACCAACAATAAAACAAAATTAAAATGTATAATGTAACAATGGTTCTTGAATAGAGTAGGATGAGAGGATCCCTTACCTTGAGTGGGAGATTATAAAAGCCTATAAGTAGCTTCTATAGATCAAGGGGAGTAATTGGTAGGGCTCTAGATATGGTAGGTTTGGGTCACACTGTTCTCAAAGGGTTTTTATTGAAGTTAAAGGGGAGGTTGGGTCGTGTCATATAAAAAAATAAAGAGGACTTCTATATTAATTTTCAAATTTAGGTATTGGACTTAGTATAAAAAATTAATCCAAACCATGTCACATTTCATGGTTTATGCTAAATATTAGTGCTTATTATTATTATATATGTAAATTAATGGGAAATAATAAAATAACACCCTTATTGTTGTCGATGTTAGTCATGTTTATAAATAATTAATTTAAAAACCATAAAATACAATATATGCCTTACTAGATTCATAGGGTTTATAAAATTAATAAATTAACTTAAAACATGTTATTTTTAAGGGGAATAATAATTTTAGAGATGGATATTCTATATAGTATTTATCACTTCAATTTTGGGGTTTTCTGATTTCATAATACATTCTTTATAATTATAAAATTTTTATTTTTTACCCAAAACATAATTTTCCCAGAAAATAATGAAAAATATATCACTGGTTAATTTCAAGGTACGAATTTGAGTTATAATTTTTTTAGAATATAATTATCTAAATATTTTAATTTTCAAGAATTAGTAAAAACCCCTTAATTATTATATAATACCGGTTTTTTCATAATAATAATTTTGTCACCAATAAAAAATAATACTTGATGTTGCAGAAATATATTATCATATATATGTCAAAAAATATTATTTAATAATAATATCTAATTAAAAGGTAATTTATGTAATTTTTTTAAAAATCATCAAAAAGTGTCTTTAATGTAATAGATCTCCAAAAATATAATTTGTGTTTCATCATTTTAAAATCTATGTTTTTTCAATATCTATTATTTAACCATTAAAATGTAATAAAAGATAAATTTAATAATTATTTTGCTGAAAATATACCAAATCAAAATATTATGAACTATATAAAAAACAATTATTAAACCAATGAATTCCTTAGGGTTAATTTCTTTGATAGTGATATTATCATGGGATTTTTCGACAATCATTATTTGGGTCAAAATATCAAGGATCTTAAACTTCTCCCATAATTGGTTTCATTCATGATTTAGTTGTTGAATCTCAACTTTTTCATGATCAAGGGAGTGTCCTAATGATACTATATACCTTAGAATCTCTGATAAATTGGTTCATAGTGTATAACCCTACTTGTCGAGGTCATCGCTCCTCCCTTCTATTTCAATTAGACATCCTCATAAAGCGTAATATACTACTATTAACTATTTTTGTATAAAAACAATATTTCCATTGGTAATGATTGTTAACAATCATTTAAATATGATTGACTATAAAATGATCCAAAATGATCATAGTAGTGAATTTATTTTCCATTCCTAAATTACATAAAATGGAATTTATTCATTTAAAAATGTAATTTGATTTATAAAATTTCATATGGTTTAAAAAATTAGGGGAATATACCCCTTTAATTTTGTATATGTTTTAGTGAGAATACTCTTTTTGGAATCATTCTTCTATATTTTTTTGAAATATGATTTATTGTTTTTTACAACTAAAACTATCTATATGATCATTAATGTTATGGTAATAATAGTCCATTAATATTAATTGATTTCTTTAAAAAATATATGTTGAATAAAAAACCTTAGTTTCTACAAAGTGATTTGAAGAGTAATATGATTTTTAGAATGTTCAACATTTTTTTTATAATCTTATAATTATTATATTAATATATACTGGGAAGAAGGAAAACCCACAGGCTAGGTGATAACTCGCTACAATCTAAAGGCCATGTTTCATCAACCCACAACTGAAGAACATTATATGAAAAAAAATATTATTATATTTCATGGATTTTGAGGTTATTAATGATGTATTAAGAGTCAATTTTTTGCTTTGATGTATATATAACCATATTTTTTAATATAAGGGATAATTTTGAAGAACTCTAATTTGTTTTTTGATATGTAATATGAATTTTATGAGATAAAATTTGATTGAAAAAAATGATTATTGTTGTGGATATTTAGTATCTTTCGGATATATGGTTAATTATTTATTGAAAAATACATGGAATACCATTGGCATTGCTTTTGAATTTCAGATAATAATGTGTTATTTGAAAATATAGAGTTTTATTCATATTTGGTATGATATTTCATCATGATAACCATTATTTGATTAAAATAGGAGGAAAAATTCTTATTCTATTATATATTAGGTTATCTATTTGAAGTTTACTTTAGTGCTTGTGGCATAAAATATTCATTTTGAATATTTATTTCATAGAGTAAGAGATGGAGTGTAAATTCATCCAATCACTACCAAATAATGATATTGCACTTATTAAATGGAAATAAATAATATAATTATAATTTATCACATTCTTTTTCTTGATAGTGAAAAAATCCCTCAACATTTGGAAAGGGATATTGAATTGAAAATTTCATCATTCAAATTTGTTTCTGGTTAATTTAATGACTTTTAAACCCACACTGATTTATCATTTTGTTTTCATGAATATTCTCATTACTATTTTATAAATCATTCTCAAATATTACATAGACAATAGTTTTCTCCTACATGTATATATTTGTAATTACAATATATTTTATTCTTATCTAGGACCCTAAATATGTGATATTTCATGTATCCTTTTTTGTATCCCGATTTTCATTTTAAAAATATGTTTTAATATCCCTTTGTATTATGTGGGTGTGAAATAAATATATTTTTAAACATAGATCCATTGATAAATCTAATATAATTTTCAGGGAATAATCTATTTGACGTGGGTAGAATAGAAAACCCCAAAATTTTATTTTAAAACAATAATTTCCTCAATATCATTCTAAATATGATGCACAGAGAATTAAGGGAGATGAGTTATATTAAAAAAAATATTATAAATTATGTGTTACATTTATAACATAATAGTTAAATTTGAAAATATGAATATGAGTAACCACATTATGAAATATATTTATGATAGACCTACTAAATAAAAATGGATTGATTAATTCTTATGAAATAATTACTCAATTTATTACTATGTTATTTTATGCTTCCAAAAGTCCTTTTATTCAAATTTTCATTTATTCAAAAAATTCATGAAAAATATAATTAACTTATAGAAATTTTAGAAATTTTATTTCTATCAAATTATCTTAATTTCATAAATTATAATTTTGATTTTATTATTTGGTGAAGATTTAGGATTTTTCAAAAAGGATTCATTTTCAGTGAATAATGAAATATACTAATTTTTAAAATACTCTAATTTTTTTCATTAGATAAAGTAATTTAAATATAAAATAAATTTTCTTTATTTCATATTAATGTGTAATATGGACCCTTTTATTTAAAATAGTCTAATTAATTCAATTTAAATCTACAATACTTATTATTTTGATATAAGATATTATTTTATGCTAAAAACGCATTTTTCTAAAAAAAACTATTTGTAATTGTGTTTTATAAATTTATATTATTTTTTTCTACCAATTATTTTAATTTAATTGCATTAAAAGGGATACATTTTCAGATCCATTTATTCAAATTTATAATCTTTTTATTTTATGAATGTTTTCTAAGGAAGTCAATTTTGTTGTGAAAATATACAACATCGTTTTTGATATTCCCAATATATACAAATTTAATAAACTTTTTTAATTAATCATATATGATAATATATGAATAATATTATATAAAAACATTTAAAAACATATACATTATAATTTATTTTATGATAAATATGAAATACATTTTTAGTGTTGATCCAATACCTATGCAACATTGAAAAAGTCAAATTTTGTGTCCTAAAGATAATATTTTGGAATAAGAAAGTATTTTATAAACATTTTTATGAAATATTATTTATTATTTATGATATTTTATGGATATGTAAATTTTTATAGTTAAATAGCATGTCACTTGTCGATATTATTATGCAATGCATACAAAAGACTAGAAATGGTAAAAAACATTATTAAATAATTTATCAAGACATATATGGGAGAATATAGTCAATTTTATTGAAAAAATTCTCATTTTAAAATTCTTGCATTTTTTATTATGATGATTAATTTTTACTTTTTTTACGAAATAAATCCACTAAATTATTATGTAATACTAATATAGTACACGTGAAATCATTAAAAAATCTAGTAAAATATTAAAAACCTATAAAATTAATATTTTCAATGAAATTTATTATGTTAAAAGAATTTAAAAGATAAATATAAAATATTAGAGATGTGTGAAATTTTTATATTCAAATTACATTACTATTATGTTGTTTACAATGTTAACTAATGTGAATAGTTCTTAAAATGTCATATATAGTATTTTACATTAAATATATTTTATCATATAATTTAAAAATATAAATTTCATGAATGAAAAAATTAGTATACCAAATTGATCAAAATTATATCTTTTTGAAATTTGTTATCCAATTTTCACCTTATAAGAAAAATAATAAACCATTAATATTTAAAAATTCATTACAATGGTTGACATTAAAAAATTTTAACTATAGGGTTAATCTAGAATATAACATTTAAATGTATATTTAAACCAATAAAAATATTAATGGATGATTATATTAACAATATATGTTCCTTATATATATATGAATAAATGATATTTTGGAACCTTTTTACATTATTTAGAAACATATAATTTTATAATATTTCCTGTGTTTTAAAAAATGAACGTAATGATATCATATTGGTAAAAATATATTACTAAATGATTAAAATTTAATAAAAAAATATTTAAATTAGTAAAATTTTATATTTATGGTAATAGAAACAGAATTAAGTTTATATGTAGGTTTTCTATTTATATTACCTATTTATGACTAATTTTTATATAACATTGTTATCATGGTAATGATCCAGAGGGTTAATAGGGGTTAGAAATAAGATATATGTGTAAAAATATAACAAAAAAACATTTAAAATTTTATATCACGAGAGGATTTTGATATATTATCATCCTATATTCTAAATATATTATTTTTCATCCACATGATTATAAAAATTAATTTATATTATTTTAATAAATTATGTAACTCCAAGGTTCCCTACCCTTCACTTATAAAAGGTCACCTCCTCTCAATTATTATTCAAAATATTTGATCCTTATAGATCTGACATTAACTTCCAAATATAATCCTATATTAATTCACCATATTCTAGTGGTTATGGTCTTTCCTAAAGATTATCCTTTTATTGATTGTGGTTTATTCATAAAAATGAATTCTAAATGAAGAGTTATAATTCTTAACCAATCAATTTCAATTTCACATATTCTAATACCACCTATAAATATATGGTATGAATTATGAAATTGAACTTAGTATATTAATGATTCAGAATTTATATTATAATAATATAACACAATTTTCACCTCGTTCAATCATATGGGAAAAGAAAACATCGATCCAGTGTGCCTGTAGACTACCACCTCATTGAAGTGATGCATTTACTTTTTCATCACCACATAATATTGATTTTTATGATTACTGCAAAAAATAAGTTTTTTATATGATATTATTTTCTGTTTCTTACAGGTGAACAACTATTTACATATCATTAATTCTATCTATAAAAAATAGAAAACAAGGTTCACCCATACGTATGGACTACCCTCTCTAGAGACAGTGTAATTCAGTTTTTTATATATGTATTTTATGAATGAATATAAATATCTATATATGAAATATTTTTTATATTGATGTTATGAGTAAAATTTTGGAGATTATGGAAGTATAATAAATATTAAAGGAAACAAAGTAATAAAGAAAAATATACTTGAAAACATGACAATTAACACTCAGAAACAATTACATTTAAAAGATAAATATTAATAAACCAATACATAAATTTTATAATTTGATCTAACATGATATTATAATTATGTATATGGTTATATTATAGAATTATATTAAACTTAAATTGATTAAATTTTTTATAAAAAATCTTCAACTATGATTAAAGGTAATTTAAGGGATTTCAAAACTCAATTTCTTTTATTTGATTTTAATTACTTCTACACTGCATTTGATAATATAATATAAATTCTGTGATGACCTTTGATAATTATATGTCTTATTTACATGATTTTTATGATGATTTACATTTTATACACCTTATAACATCACTGATAAATTATTAGATTAATATTATGATTATTTAATGGGATTCTGTTTCAATTTCCTCTCCACTGAGATAATTTTGGTATTATATACCTATATATTTTTCTGTGGTGTATATACTAATCCTGTAATTTATATAGCCTGAGTATCTAATTATTAATTTTTAATATTTTTTATAATTCGAGTTTACTCTATCAAGGGGATTCAATTTAATAGTATCAAATAATGTAAAAATTTATCTTACATTTTTTTTTGGGATTGGTGCAATTTAATTTAAGTAATATTAGGATATTTCCTTCTAAAACACCTTAATTTTTTTAACCTTAAGATATTTAAGAATATTTAATGTTGTTATGCATCTATTCATATATTTTATACTTGAATCAGGACAATAAATTCTTAAAATAATATATATATTTATTTCTCTTTTTATATGTTAAAATTTTCATCAATGTCTATATTTTTCTTTGTTTAATTTAAAAAAG
Source organism: Viscum album (assembly GCA_963277665.1). Taxonomy (NCBI): domain Eukaryota; kingdom Viridiplantae; phylum Streptophyta; class Magnoliopsida; order Santalales; family Viscaceae; genus Viscum; species Viscum album. The sequence continues at coordinate 856,689,533 of OY728160.1, forward strand.
TATTTTAATTTACTAAAATGATTTATTGAGGAGATTTCATTTTGTCCTTGATTTTAAAATAGGTTTTAAAGGAATCGTTCAAATGATTTTTAATGGTTCATTTTTAAATTTATTTAAAAGAAGTAAAAAATGGATGTTTCTTTTTACCATATAAAATGTTAATGGGCATTCCCACCTCCATAATCAATTTACCCTATTTATTTTAATTAAAATGATTTAATTTATTTTTTAAATAAAACATTGTAATGAAATCATATTATAATGCTTCCCTTTCATTTTATTTCATTGACCAACAGATTTAAATTTTTTAAAAAGACTATATTTCTGATGAATTAATAGTCAACTATTTTCTATTATGAAGTTAACTGTCATTAAATTTATTTTGAAACATTCACTATATTTTGATAAATAGTAATGAGAAATATCTATATTATTTACATCATGGATTTTCTTATTTCAAAAACTAGTCACCATATTTACATATGATTTTTTACAACTTGATTGACTGTGTAAATCTTGATATTTAATATTATTTACTCTATACAAATATTTATTACTATGATATAATTATAAAAATTAAATTGATAATTAAATATATGAAAAATACATGAGGATTATTAAGTGATATGTGGCACCCACTTATCGATATCCCTTAAATCTATCGTCATTTCTCATTAGAAAAATAAGTTTGGATATTTAGCTGAGGCATTAAAAATTTATGTAAAAATAGTTGGAATGAGTTATATATGATTTGTTTTGGATGATAATCACTATGTATTCCATCCTTATGAAATAAATTATTTATTTCCATTTGATTATATAAGTAGTTAAGATATACATGGATATATTTTAATCACATGTGATTATTTATATGGCATTTTGTGATTATCATTTAATCCTTCAATATTATTCTTAATATACACATTATTCATTAAATTTCATGTGTTTTTATTTTTTATAATCCATTTAAAACGTTATTTATTTTATCAAGATAACATCTCTTGTATATAATCCCTACTTATCATTTTAGATCATCCTTATTTTCTTTATTTTCCATGTGATTCTATAGAGTGTACTACAATTGATATGAAATTATATTATAGTAATTAGAATTATGTTCCAAAAAAATAAATTTTGGAATTTTATGTTCTCAAATGTATGATATTTTCATGTATGTATCTAGTTTACCATGAAAAATAAATTATTCAGTCGGTTAGGATATAATCACTCATATGTAGTGCCAATATATTAAAACAAGAACTAACTCTATGTTATAGAAGTCAATTTTTTACACTATAAACACATTTTATTAAAATTAAAAATATTTTACATCATTATATCATTTTAAATCTCAAAGTGTTTTCATAACTAAGATTAGAATTGACAAAATCACAGTTTTAAACAAAAATAAAATCACTGATAAAATGAATTTTATTCATAAATTATTAGAACAGTGAAAAGGTAACCTTTATCAATTATTATTTTCAATTTTAATTTAGTAATCCTTTATATTGTGCATAATTAATGTTTATAGAGGATACTCCTAGCTGTTTAAGAGTTCTAGCTAGTATAAAACTAGCTCTATGTGGTAAGAGAATCAAAATAAAAAAATAATATAATTTTTCTTAAAAATTATACATTATACATAAATAATAATTTTAATTTAAATTTTAGGATCATTTAATCGAAAATATTATATTAGTGGAATTCATAAAAATTAAATTGTGTTTTATTAATATTTACCTATAAACCAAAATAATTGTAGATAGTACATAAATAACTCTCATGAAATTCCTTCCCCATTAATCAACCCAAATAGATAAAAATGGGGTGTGTTCATATGATAATATAAAATTTTCATTTATTAATATTATATGAAAAAATAAATTATAGTATTAATATCAAGTAATCAATGAAAAAGTTCCATTTGAATGATATACAACTATGTGCTACAAGTCAAAAATTAATAGTCATTTACTTTGTAGAAATATCATGATAATCAAATATCATTTTCTTGGGTTTGATTATTTTATGTTTAATAAAACATTTAATGATATAATAAATCATTTTCATATTTATATTATACAAATTTATATTTATATTCATTATATATATTTAGTAATTTTTAAATCATTATGGAAATAGTTGTAGTAAACTCATTTATTAATGATCTATTTATATGTATAATTTTCAATTACATAATTTTTCATGAAAAACTGACTTTCCTTTTTGATATATGACTATCAAATGTATAATAAGATTAATTTTAGAGAGTTATTTTAAAATATTGAAATTTTAATTAATAGTGAAAATATTGAATTTTTTTGAAAAAAAATATTTTCATTTAAATAATTTTAAATTAAAAATAAATTTCGGATAATTAAAAAATTGTTTAATTGGTTTTATGCTAATTAAATTAGGTTTTTAAACTAAATTTTTTACTTGAATATATCATAAAGACAATTTTTATTTGAATGATCATTTTTCTAAAAAACTGGTTTTCATTTTGTTTGGGAAATTTTATTTTAAATTAATTTATGTCACATATTGGTTTTAAATTTTTAAAAATGGACTACATATTTTTAGTTAGTGGATAAAAATTTATCAAATATGTTTTTTTATTTTTTTCAATATGAATAATACCCATAGTAATTTTTTAGCACTTTAGTGGTTAAATGAGAAAATTAATGCCTAAAAATAGAATTATAAGAACTATACATGATCCTAAAACATTTATAAATTTTATCGGGTGAATAAATATCATAAATAATCATCCAAAGGAAAATTTTATGGCCTTTTTCCATCTGTATGATATTAAAATCCTGATAATATTTTATAATAATAAAAATTTAAAATTTCATACACTTGTATTTAATAATTGTAATATTTTTATCACAATGAAAATCATATGGTATGTTTGGATATAAATACAAATTTTAACTATATAATATTTATCTTTATCATAGTAGATTTTAATAAATTTTTATTGAAGATTTAATTTCCTTAAATATAAACACAACAATGATGCAGAAATTATTCAACTGATGGGGAAATCAAATAGAGGATTTGAAATTTTTTAAATGAAATATAAGATGAATATATAATATTATCAAATAATTTTATAGATGAACATGAAATATTTGGGTTATAACATAATATTATTTTCTAGTTTTAATAGTTTTTTTATCATATTAGAGTCAAAATATCGAGTTTCCCTAAAATTGACTTTAATGATATTTTATAATTAATAATATTTTGTAAAATGATATAATAATATTAATAATATTATATTAAAAAATTCTTTATTAAATATCTTATAATATCAAAAATGGGCCACTTATTTTACTTTTTTCTATTTATGAAAACTATCTTGACACACATGGTGTGGAAACCATGTTTTCGCATTGTCGTTAAAATTGGTTAACAAGGTGTTAAAATCAAAATATATGGATAAAAATAGTATAAACATCTATTATATTTATTTTGAGATATTATTTATACCCATAATCATCCCATCATAGAAGTAAATAATATTAGAGACATTTTTTATTGAATATTAGTGTATATTAATTAATTATTTTGATAAATTCGAAGAGTTCCCCTCCCCTATTTTTTAAACAAAAACACGATCTTATCAATTATTCTCAATTAAAAATTATTTATATAGTCCATGATCCACCCTAATTTCTTCTAATAATCCTTTTCAACGTTCTATTGGCATAATTTTGGGATTCACAAAATCTTCGATGGTCTTAAGGTGTTAATCAAAGCCGGTTGTCTGGAGAAAATGTTCCATTATTTACCGAAACCTTTTGTTTTTCATCTTCCACTTCCTTAAAATCATCATCAACCATGAAAAAAATAACACAATAAACCACCATAATCTTATTTGTTATTATTTTAAAATCATAACTTATATCTATCTCCAATCCACATCAAATGAGAGAGGAAATCATCATTGGTGCTTACAGCAGACCACCGCTCTGTGAACCGATATAATTATTTTTTCCATCAAAATATCTCAAGAATGTGAATAATAATTTAATTTTGTTTACATATGAAATTAATTAAATATTAATCATTATAAAATTATAATTTAAAAATTTAATTCATATATTCCAATAACAATTTAAAAATTATAATGTCATTCATGAATACGTGCATACCACCTTCTCAATGAAGTGATGCAATTCATTTTTCATCACCCAATCACAAGGATTATATATATAATTGTATTTAAATAAATAATATTATGATAATTAAATAATGATAAATATGTAAAGATAAAATATGACATAATTTAATTCCATAGTTATCATTAAAAAATGAAAATGTTACTCCTAAGCACGCACAATCTATTATCTCTAGTATCATAATGTATTTAATTCTTCAAAACCATAATTCCATAATTGTTTATAAAATTTAACTGATAGAAAAAAATTATAATTAGGTCGTGATTATTATTCTATAGATTTATGAATAATGCATCTTTTACGACATTCAACATATTGATACAATTTAGGACTTATGAAGAAAATATCGTCAAATATCTATAAGTAAACATAAATGATTATGTAATTATATATAACATGATACAAAATGAAATAATGAAATAATGAACATGAATATTTTTCATAATCAAGCATAAAATTAAAATTATGTTTTCAATTTGGATCATAAAAGATGTATGTGATGAGTTAGAGACTAGGTGAGGGAATTTCATTTGAAATAATCTAATTCTAATGTTTCTATTTAAGATATATTTTTCTTCTAGGAATATATTTTCAAAAAATATTATCATTAATGTTTTTAATATTATTATATGAAATTTTTATTTTTATTTTTCTCATGTTTTAAATTTAATAGATAATTTTTAAGGTAATATTAATTTAATTTTCCAAAAAAGGTATATTGTGTATTTTACTAAAAATGTATGGATTGAATATTTTTTTAACATATACAATATGATAGGATTTTCTTTCTATCACAAATAATAATTACCTTGAATAATCCTTTAAAAGTTTACAAGTTTATATTTAAATGAAATACATCTCTCTATATTTTCTCAATTATTTTTTTATGAAAATGTAATTAAAATGTTATAGGGGTATTTTTGAAAGAAATGTTCCAAGTGATATTTCAAAATATTTTTAAAGATAATATAACATCCATTTATGTTATTTGATGTTGGATTCCTTTATTGGATTCCATATTTTCTTTATAGAAAAACCATATTTCCCTTTTTCTCAGAATTTTTCTAATAAAAATTGGGGTGTCAAAATAAATAGATATTTCAAAATGAAAAAATGTTTTCTTATAGGTGGAAATAATATTTTTTGTTGGAAACAATAATATTTTATTTTTTATGTATTTAATGATTCATGGGTATTTCTAGTGATGATAAGTGGTTTCATTATAATTAATGGATGGGTGGTTCCGTAATAATCCAAAGAAGGGTGGGTAAATTATTGTTCAAGGAAATATGATTACATTACTAACCAAGGATGGGTGGGATAATAATAGAGTATCATCCCTAACCTAGAACCAATAAACTGGTTTCTTATGCTGTGCCACCACATCGCCTCAACCATTCCTCCACATAAGACAAAGGTTTTTGACTAGTAGAAAGTGTATAATAGATTATTTGGGTAGTACATACCTTCTTATAAATGTAATCCACATTAGATAACTTATTAAATAAAGGGAAAAATACATAACAATATAGAAACATGAAATATTATCCACTTCCCAAATAGGACACAGACCACATCCTAATTACTATGGGATATAACCTGCAGACTGCCTACCTTGAATTTTTATATGAATGCAAACGTAATATTAGCCTTAGATCTCAACTCAAGCACCCTTTCAAGACCCAGCCAAATATTTTCTATTAAAAGTGGGGTTTAGGTATTTTGATGAAGAATAATGAAACCACAATCCCTAATTTAGAAATGTGAATCAAGAGGAGCATTAGACTTAACCCGAACTTTGATCCACACCCATTGGAAATCCAAAAAACATTTAAAATATTTATATTAGACCATGTAAAGGTTTAAGAGAATTGGTTCATCACTAGGGTGAGATTTGGAAGAATGAAGAATAAAATTAGGTGAAACTGTTAAAATAATGAGGGGAAATTTTGTAAATTCTATCATTTTAATGGGCAGAGGGTTTGGCCACAAGGTTGGTTAAACCATTCAACTGCATCTACCCAATATGGATCAATGTTTAATGGTTACCTAGGAAACTAGAACGTTTTTAAAAACCATGCAATAACTATGAAATATTCTATTGTCCAAGGTCACAGTGTTTTCCTTTCCCCATTGAATAGTTTAGACTAACGACACAAAAACCATGAAACATGAACATAAAGTCTTTATTTCCCTTTCTTTCATCTCTCGAACCCCTAGAACACCCTCGAACATCCTCACATAGATTGTAAAAAATTAATTTTTGAAATTATTAAATCTTAACTAAAATTTAAACAAGAACATAACTCCATGAATTATGAGATCTTACAACCTGCACACCATGTAATATCTCATCCCGAAGGCCTTCTTCCCAAGCATCACAAAGCTTCCATGGTAAAAGTAATGGTATACTAGGACAATGGATCCATCTCTCACTCCCATGTTTCTTCATGAAAATTATTGTTCTTCAATAATATTTAAACTAATGAAATATTCATGACCCTCAAAACATTATTACTATGATCTATAATAAAAACATGATGCCATCAAAGGATGTAACAACCTCAAGCTTAACATCCGCAACATAAATCGGAAGATATGGGAATAGTGACACTGATAAAGCTTTAATAAATGAAAATCATCATGCATACCATTATACCATTGTGGTAGGTCCAATTAGTGCACCACTAGTCTGATCCTCTCTAAAATCTCAATGGCCCCACATACATGGGGGACACATTACCTTATTTTTGAATCCCATGTAGATCCTTCCTTGGAAACAGTAGAAGAAACACATGATCACCCGCCAAAAACACAATAGGTCAATGATTCCTATACATATAAAATTTATTCCTACTATGAGTTATTCCCATGTGTTTTGGAATCAACAGAAAATAAGTTGTTGTATCCTATACAAGATGAGCCCCAAATTACTTTGATTCACTAGCTTCCATCCAACACAATGGAAATATTCTTGACCTAATATAGAGGTCCTTGTATAGTGACATTGGAGTAATATCTTGTTAACTATATATTTAGGAAAACTAAAAAAATGATAAGAGATATTCCCATGATCCACCGAAATCTAGTACATATTCCCACAATATATCCTCTCATACCCGAATAGTATGCTCTGGTTTCCCATCCATCTACTAGTGAAAATCCATAATCAATAACATCTGGGTCCCATGCTCCATCATCAATCCCTGATAGAAGTATGGGAATAATTCATATCATGATATGAAAATATGGTCCATGGTACTCCATTTAACATAACTACTACTTGAACATATAGCATACCCAACTGATCAATCATGAATGCCTCTCGAATTGGCATGAAACAAGCTACATTGGACAGCCGATACAAAACAACAGAGATCACGCAATTCTTTTGAGAAACTATTGGGATACCCACTATGAAATCCACCATCCTTATATCCTAAATCTTTTCAAGAAAGGGAAGTGGCTACAAAAGAAATAGGTCACTGATTCTCGGCCTTCATATTCTAGAAGGTAAGGCATTGCGCCCTAAAACCTACAACATATTTCTTTATCCCTTGCCATCGATATTTCCTACAAATATCACAATACATTTTTTCTGTAAAACCAAGATTCACTACCAACTTTGATGGATCAAATTTGTATATAAACTATCCCAACAAAAATGTGAGCTAAAATAAATGACCATAATCAAAAATGATCCCATATTCACCAATTCCCCTACCCAAAAGGCAACACCCCACTTTTACAACATTACCTTCAAAAAAATTCAAAATCCTCATGCTAGATTTCATTGATCTGGTTCTGATGAATAGGAAAAACTACCAAAGACACAAGGGACATCTTCCCTTGTCCATCCTGCACCTTCAAATGTATATTAGTATACAACTCTATCATTCTCCACTCAAGATTGGATTCTTGAACTTATAATTTTTTTCCTTCTGACTCAATGAATCTACAAAATTATTTCTATTTTCTTTCTTCGAGACCAACCTGAAGTCTAATTAATCCATGTATTAAAACCATCATCACTTTTGAAGAATTAAATCCCTCTATGAGAAAATATACTTAAGGATTTTATGATCTACATTTATCGTGAACCACTCTCCCATAAAGTACTTCCACCACCTCATCAAGGAATAAAAGAATGTGAAAAACATTGAATCATGATTAGGGTAATTTAACTCATGAGGTATTAGATTTTGGGAACCATGTGTAACTACCCATTAATGTTGCATCGATACTTCCCCAATACAAACACAAGATGATTCATAAAATAAGGTATACCCTTTACATGTATAAGGTAAGATTATATTCAATGTTGTAGTTAGCCTCTTATTTTCCTCTTGGAATGAATTTTCACACACCCAGACCATTCCAACCTGATTAATTTTCTACTCAAGTTATAATGTGGTACTTCTAAATAATAAAAATATATAAGGATCCTTCGGTAATATCACAAAAAACCCAGAAAAAAATCATACATCCAAAACATTATTGGGATGCTCCCAAGATAAAACCACCTACACATTATCTGGATCCATTGGCAAGCCCTCCACAGAAATAATGTGGCCTAATAAATTCAGCCTATTTCTATAGAAATTAAATTTGGATATATTTTCAGATAGAATATTCTATCTTAGTGTACTCAGGATTTTGTCAAGATGTTCGGAATGATCTCCTTGAGCTATAGATGACAATAAGGTTTCATTAAGGAAGAAAAATAAAAATTGATATAGGTATGCATGAAATATTCAATTCATTAGGGCTAGAAACACTTATAGAACATTGGTCAACCTATAAATAATCATGAAAAACTCGTATAACCCATACTATCTACTAAATGTAGTCTGTTTTACATCAGAAGGTTTCAACCTCTTCTAATGATACCCAGATCCCAGAACAATCATGGATAACACTCCAGCACCCTTTTGCTGGAAAAAAGACCACTGATTCAAGTAATATGGTATCTATTATTAACATTCATCTGATTCAACTCCCCATAACTGAAACACAATCACAATGACCCATCTAATTTGTTTGAGAATAACTTCATAGATCCACAAGGTGAAATTCAATGCAGAATAAACCCCTTGTTCTATAGTTACATTACTTGGTTTTCTGTTCCTGGAGTTTTTTTTGTGCCATTATGTATAAAAGAATGGATAATGGTTCTTCTCTTAGTAGAAACTCCATCGTGAACTCAACATCTCTCTCAAATGGAATCCTCACGAAGTCATCAAGAAAAATATCCTGAAACTGATCCACCATAGGATGTAAAACAATCTACTCTAGTCCCCCTTAATCTATTATAATACAAGCCATATGGGTGATGAATTCACCCAACTACTAAAAAATACACCATGAACGGCCTGCCCATACATCTCATTCACCACATTGGACATAAGTTTCACCATCAAGAGATGTGAACATTACCCAATAGTGGTAATATTCAATATTTTCTCGGTACAAGACTAGCTAATCCATGCTCAAAATCAGATAAAAACATAATATATAAATCACAAAAACTCTTATAGAAAACTATACCCACTGACTTCCAGAGTACACCACTTATATTCTATGATATTTTCTACTCCCACCCCTAACTAGGTATCGATAAACATTACCCACACACATATTTAACTTGTATTCCAAACGTACTAACAAACTGAGTGGATATATAATAATGTGGGACACCAATTTCTAATATATCACATTCAAGAGTTGATGTTTTGAAAATCATACCTCGTATATTTGATGGTTCCACCTTACCACATCTATATGATGAATGAGATGCATGATGTTTACTTGAAACATTACTCTAGTTATTTAGTCTCAGTTCCATGTGCTGCAGTACCATACTGATATGGACACTCCAAAATTAGAGTACCTCGTCCACCACCTCTACCGGTATACATAGTTGAGCTAAAACTGCCTGCATTAATTGAAAAAAAACCAATCACTACACTAAGAGGAAATTTCTCTCTTCTAAATACACTACCTCCCACCGTGATGGTGTAAATTTTTAATAAGGTTCTTCATGCTATGGAAATATTTTCCTCTGGGTCTCCAAACTAGGGCTTCTCAGTCACCAATAGAATATTCCTGGATATTTCATTCCAAAATAAAGGCTTTAATCCAGTAGGTCATTAAACATCTTTAAACAGATGATATTGACCTGGGAAATATTCTCTTGACTAGTCTATCCTAGAATTTTGTCTCTATAGCCACCCGATCTACCACCACAGATGGATCAAAACATTGAAAGTTAGTGAAATGACTGACACAATCCATCACTCACATAGACCCCTAGGTCAACATCATAAACTCAACAACCTTATCTTGTATCAAGGTATATAGATATATATGTACCCAAAAATTTTCATATAAGTCCACTCATATAAATCCATAAGATTTATGGGTCTGAACCAGAACATCCCACTAGTGTTTTATATAACCTCCGTGCATATAATTCGCTAGCTTAACCCTCTTCAGAGGAAGAGGTCTCTAATTAATCAATAATTTATTGGATTGACTATATCTAGAAATCTTCTACATCCTATCCACCCTATCAAGAAAATGTTAGAGGATGTTGTAGTTGGAACTCTCTTATCCACTCAAACATATTCCACAAACCCTCCCAAGGTCCCATTACATCATCTACATGAAATAAGAAAATTTATCGCAGAACGTATTTTTTTCCATGTTACCCTCATTCACTGGGTTCGCTTGCTCCACCTCTGGAGGAGAATTCTCGGTGATATACACTTATTTTCCAACTGGATCATGATGTCATGGTTGCATATTACAACAATTCCTTGCACACATCTTAGAGAACATGACACAAATCATTCATAATTGAACAAAATAATACACTATAATAGTCATACACATCCAATTTTACATTAACTGTCCAAACTAACATCATTAAATCACTACCCTAGACCATTACTACAAAGGATCATTGTTACATTGAGTTAACCAACATGCATAATCACTTATATCTCATTATACAACTTCTTAAAATTATTTCCACACTTACAATGTAAATGTTTCTTCATGAGAACATTTCCCATTTCACAACATGTTACAACCAACTTTTTAACATGCTTACAAGCCTTCATTGAGAAAAATTTCATTAACCACCCTTTAACATTCATTACATTTACCCATTTTAATTACCTTTATGAAAAATAATTTTATTCAAATTTTCAAGGATGTGAAATGAATTATTCTTTTCATATCCTGAACACTCATCGCGTGAGTGCCTATCATGATGCATGCCACCTATATCCATGGGCTCTTATCATGATGCATGATTGAACAATAGCATACCATTCTGACCATGAGTAAAATATCATAAATTAATCTCATAAAAAATAGTTGCATCACCCAATGGTGAAATATCATTCATCAGTAACAAAACCCATTAAGAAACAAAATTCCCACCCTGGGAACTTGGGGTTTCCATTTTACATGTGTCAGTAAATCCCATGAACGAGATGATGTCCAAGGCCCAAAACATCCTAAGATATATTATACTATCATAAATAGTAAAAAAGGAACCACTTTAATACTACATTGTTACATCTACAACCTGGAATCCACAAAATTGGAACCACAAGTCGAGTAGCCACATGTCCTAAGAATCCCTCACTGCATAAGAGCTTTCCGTCTAGTAGTAAGGGTCTAATAGATCATGTGGGAAGACAATAACCTATTTATCAGAGTAAGACACATCAGGTAACATATGAAATTAGGTATATAATAAAAAATAACCTAGAAATATTATTTACTAACCGTTTCTCAAATAGGTCACAAACCACAACCAAACAATAAATATGTCATTTCATGCTAATAATGGGAAAAGTGAAGGAATCCAAAAAGAAATAGAAAAAAATCCCCAAAAAAGGTCCTAACTCTATGTCCATATCCTCATCCATACACATCCCAATACTATATCAACTCCCTAGCATCAGTTATTTTCCCTTGTACTAAACTACAAGCATGAAATCTATTGGGGTACACAATGGAATCCAACATTGGGTGTGAGTACAACTCAGAAGGCCATCACCAATGATGCCAATAATATAAATAGTCTAAAGACACAGTTCACGAAATGTATGAAATAAATTATAATATAAGTTAGTAGGAAACTCTGATTCCACTAGTTAATAATAGTTACATGAAAAATTTCCATCATAATTTCCATTTTCATCACTTATAACATCTTTATTATCAAATTCATTTTCATTATATGTTTCGTCAGTTATGCTTTTACATTATTTATAGAGTGGCCTAAGTCATTCAATTGTCCTTCATAAGAGAATATGTCAAGTTCCATATCCCAGTAGGAATTAAAATTTCATAAATAATAATAACACTCTATCCTTGGAGACTTAGTCAAGTTAGTCTCATCCAATGCAACTATTAAGGGCCTAGAGAATTAGTCTGACTCCCTAACCTGTGCATTCTAAGTTATGGTTTAGAGCCTCATTCTAATGAACCCGTTGGGGGAACCACATTCCATTATTACATGACACCAAGCCGTATAGACATTCTTATTTATTTATTTACCACATATACCATATCATAAACCATACGCACCAAATATAAAGAACACATAAACCTTACATTTCATACATTATATATATCAACAACATGACTTAACACATTTATTCATTTTCCATTGACATTGAATATCCCATTTAACCCATTCCCCTTTTCATACATTATCCCATTTAGAATATTCTAAAATTACTACACATTAAATCATTGAATATATTCATTAAATCACATGAATTTATCTATTTACTCGATTCAAATAAAAACTCATAATTCATTTGATACATTCACATAATTCCATTTGACATTTTTTCACATTTTTTCAAACTATAACTTATTCCATTTCCAATGAATACGCATAACTACCACCAGTATCTATATATAATTCAAAATAAAGTGTCACCAAAATTATCATGGGATCTATTTTGACACAAATTAACTTCAGTATTAACATTACACCATTCCATGTTCAGAAATGTTGGTGCACCCCAGGGGTGGCTCTAATATAGACTATTAACTCTCAATTCATCCCCTAGGAAGGATATGAGGTCAATATTATCATTTCAAAAACCGTTTTACCAAATCATACTAATGGAATAAAATTCAAATCCATAGGGTAGAAATATCACAACCAAACTTGAAAAAATTAATAGTAAGACTATGAGATATAACTTGTAGAAACTCTAGATTGAATTTATTGATAAATACTCACTTAATCATAGCCTTAGATCTGGATTCAAGAACCCTTTGCATCACTATACTATGATCTACTAGAAAAACTGTGTTTTTGTTATTTATAAGAAGAAGAGTGAACCCACTAGCCCTAATCAAGAAATAAAAAGCAAGAGGAGCATTGGACATACCTGGGTCATCGATCCACATCCAATGACACTCAAAACATACTATAATTCAATGAGAAACCACATTTGTAAGATTTTGGAGTTTTGGTTCCTCAAAAATTGTTGAGGAGGATGAATGAGGAACAAAATTGGGTGAAACACTAAAAATACTATGGGGAAAATTTTGTAAATTCTCCCTTTGTAAAGGGTGAACGGTTTGGCAACATGGTTTTCCAAACAGTGTAAAAAATGTTCCCCTAACCCCATTCAATAGGATCCCATGTCACATGATTTCCTAGAAAACCTGTATCATTTGTTAAAATATGCGCCAACCAGGAATGGTGCCTCTCCCCTAGGTATCTTTGTTTTCTTTATCACATTTCACGATTTACACTAAGCAAAAACCAACCGCGCACAATGCATAGAATGTCCCGATTACCCTTTAGTTCATGTATCAAACCCCCATAAGAACCTTGAAAATCAAATAACACTAATTAAACATTTAATTTTACAAATTAATGGATTGAAAACAATATTTACAAAAGAACAAACCTCCCTGATTTCTAGGATCATTCAGATAGCCCTTAAATGTATTTGGTACTCCGGAGATGATAATTGGCCAAATTGTTTTTTCAGTTTGAAATATTCATATGGAAAGTTATATCCCAGGTTACCTACATATAAATTATGATATCTCTATTGAGTTATCTTGTTTTTTTATTTTTAAAGGTAATATAATGATCCTTTTTAAAGTTATGATTCAATTTTAAGGGTAAAAATATGTGTTTTTATGAATTGGTTTTCATTGGATATCATGTTTTTCACTAATCTAACAAATTTATTATTTTAATATCTCATTCTATGGTTATTTTATTCATCCAAAATATTTGAAAAAAAATACATAGGGTATAAGGATTGGTAAGGAAATATAATTATTAATGTGGAAATTGGTGACAATTTTTCTTGTAAGAAGTCCATGTTGTATTTTTATAAGTATTACATGGTTAAAAAAAATTACAAAAAATAAGTGTCCGCCTTTTGATGTATTAGCATGATATGTAAAATATATGACATAATTCACTCAAAATTTAAACTCAAATGATATATTTTAATCGAATGGGATTTCATGTTTATAGTCAATAGAATATATAATGTGTAAATCATGTGTTTATAGTTTGTATCAAAGTGGGGTTCAGATAATTTTAGTTTTCATTATAATATTAATAAATACATTTAATTGATTTTTTCTTATGGTTATATTTTTTTAACATTTTAATATTTTCTTTCTTCTTTGAGTAAACAATTTCTTTTCAGAATTGTTTTTCTGTAGAGGAAACATGGGAGATATAGTTAGAAGGCATTGGGAGGAAAATTTCCTTCCAATTTAATATCCCAAAATGGTTTTAATTATTATTGAATAGTTTTTTTATAGCAATAGATACATTTAAATATGATATAAACAGTTGTTTAGTCAATGGTGTTGAGTATCCAAATCAACCCCAAACGAACATGAAAATAAATGAGATTTTTATGAGATAACATCTTCCATCTTTATGTGTAACCACAAATCCAGAGGTAGGAAATGGATTAATAAATTCTCTATAAAATATATTTGACAACATGGAATATTTAGAATGCAAAAAGTAAACAATTATGGTTTATAATTTGGAGGTTTAAACTAATTGATAGCGTTATCTAGTTAAGAATAAAAGATTTAATGATGATCATGATTCCATGGAATTTGATTCTCTCGAGAATCACATTATAAAAAAAAATTCTCAAGACTATTTGTCTTAGAATGGAGATTGTTTTTAACTAATTCTAAATGATAAGGATATTTTTTCTGCATATGAATCTAGTTTTAGAAGACCATCCATGTAAAAAATAGATCTTGTTCTGGATGATGATAGTAAACATAATTGATATTACTCTTAATTGAAAATAAGTCTATGAAGAACTTTATATTCATTAGAATTTAAAATCTATTATAAAGTTTTTCATTATGTTGATAAAGTTGAAATAGATTTAGTTGACACATATGTTCCTCGTGACTACAATAGTAAGAAGCAGTCCGGTTGGTATGTGTTTGGGAAGGATTCATCAATGAAATTGGGCAGGAAAGAATAACATACTACTATATTGTGAAATGTTTAGTAAAAATAATGCTGGGGAATGTCTTAAAAAATCATTGAAATTCATTGTATGTGGAATCAAGGGTCAGTTTAACCAGGAATACAAATTAAAGGACCCAGAAACCCTAAAATAAGGTAAGATATAGCCAACCAATAGTGTTGTGTTTTAGTTACAATTAAGTGGGCCATTATTCTATCATGTATTCAAAGCTATATGCATCAGGTGGAAATCAGGATGGTCATAAATATAAGGATATGGAAAATATATTTCTACAACTATAGTTAATGTCGTGCCTTCAAATGATTTGGAGACATGTATGTTTATTATTATTTTCATATTATTCTAACACTATATTTTAATTTGGATCTTCACATTCATTCTTTTCAATGAAATTCACATATAAATTTCTATCATATCTTAATTAAAGTATTATATAAATTTTGGGATAAACTATTAGTGAAAGTATAAAATCAAAAAAGATTATAGAAATATTATTATTATTTTTAGTGTAATTTTCGTTATTGAAAATCATGTTGAACTACCCATACTAGAGTCTGATATCATTTTGCGTATGGATTGGATTTCAACATATCATGATAAAATATATTATAGATACAAGAATGTTTTATGAAATGGTTTATTACCTTTGATAAATTACTAAGAAGTGAGAGTGGTTTGATATGGTAGTGAAAGTTACATGTTTTATGTTGTGGAAAAGAAATAATATTTTCAAATTAGTGATTTTCCAATACATAATGAATATCTGTATGTTTTTCCTAATAAATTACAAGGTGTTATTCTGACTTGTAGGTTGAGTTTACAGTTTACTTTGTACATGATGCTTAGACAATTTAAAAAACACATTATTTAATGGATTGAATAGATCATTTAGAAATGGAAAATAATTAAAAATGTTTTCTAGATAATGTATTAATATAACCTTGTACTTAACAATGGGATGGTCTATTTTTCAAAAAAATAAATATAGTTCCAGGAATATTTTAATTGATTATAGATATTTGAATAACACCACTACTAATAACGTGTACCAGTTGTGTCATATCAATGATTTGATTGATTAGATCTAGGGAGAATAATAATTTTCAAATATCAATTTTAAGATGGCGTAGAACCCATTGAAATTGAATGAATAATTTTTTCCTAAGAGTGTGTTTATAATAGATATTAGAATTATGAGATTTAATTTATGCCCCTCTGTTTATCTAATGTATTGGCTAAATTTATAAATTTATTTAATAGATTTTTCAAAGAGTTATTGGATGAAATTTTTACTATTTTTATTGATTATGTATTGGTATATTATAATTTTTTTGAGGATCGTGAATAAATTTATGGAATTTTTTATAGACACTAAATGAGTAATAAATTATTTTCAAAATTTATTAATTGTGAATTTTGGATTCAGAATGTTTCTTTCTATAGGAATATTATTTCTAAATGTTCCATAACTATTTACCCTAATAAACAAATTTCTCAAAAATGGTCTCAACCAAAAAATTATTACTATGATTTATAATATTATTGGTTTAGTGGGGTTCTATGAGAGTTTTTCTGAAAAACATTCTTGGTTTTCTATCCCACTAACTAACTTAACATGAAAATAAATTAATTTCATATTTCATAAATAATGTAATGATTTTTTTTTTGAGATTTGATATCCTGAATTTTTAATTATATTGTTTTTTTATATTCTCTAAATAATGGTGAGTTTTTCATCTATGGTGATACTTTAATTAAAAGGGATTTATTTTGTCCATATGTTGAATGATCAGGTAACTTCACAAGTTTAGATAAACTAAAACCTAATTAGAAAAGCAATCCAACACATGATTTGGAATTAAGTAGTACTATTTTAATATAAAACAATCATTTACATCGAGAAAATTGTGAAATATATATTGATCATAAAATTTTGAAGTATACATTCACTAATAAAGAGTTGAACATGAGGAAAAGAAGTTAGTTGGAACAAATGAATGATCCTCATTGTACGATTCATTACCTTCCTTCAAAATAAAACATTATATGTGATTCTTTGTTTTAGAAATTTAGTGTTTTAGGTACCCTGTTAAATATAAAACATTATAGTTTGGTTAATGATTTGGTGATTTTTGGACTAGAATTTGTCGATGTAGTAACTCTGTTTATTTTCATTCCAGATTCAATAAAATCATGTCTTTCAAAAAGTATTGTGATGGATCATAAATAGGATTATGTTTTACAAAAAAAGTAATATTTGGCCATGACGGGTAGTTTTCATTAATTTAATTTTGAAAATAATTTGTTTTTAGATTTTTAAAGAAATTATGTGTGTTATGTGATTCCATTATGAATATATAATTATTGAATGCATCTTATATTTCCTTATTGTCTGTTCATCCTTGCCTCACTAATATGTATAGAGACTTATGGGATTATAACTGGTGGGATGGACTGAAATGAGATATTGAAAAATATATATGAAGAATTTTTTTATATTTAAATATGTTAAACCATAATAAAAATTATTAAATGGTTGTCTCCACCCTTTACCAGTTCTATAGTGGAAATGGTAAAATGTATCCATGGGTTCATTTGTGGTCGTACAAAAGAAATCTCAAGGTAAAAACACAATTTTGATTATTATATATGGATCAACTAAATATGTGAATTTATTTCCAATTGGAGATAATATATCTTTATATTAATATTATTGACATTACATAAAGGATATAGCCAGTATGGAAAAAGTTTCTCTCTCAATTGTATCTATTCATAATCCCACATTCACTTCTAATTTTGGGATATGATTTCATAGGCCATTGGGTACTGAAGTATTAATTATTACAACCTTTCATCATTTTTCTGATTGATAGTATGACGTAATTTCTCAAACATTGGAATACATTCAATATTATTGTTCATTATATTACATGTGAATTTGGTATTATAAGCTTTTATTAAATGGATTTTAATATAATAACAGTTCTCATTCCAATATAAATATGGAAACCTTTCAGTCAGTATATGGAATATGATATTAGGATCTTACATTTTGATATTAAATAGGGTAAGGGAAGCTGATGAGAGTGGATTTGATATGGTAATTGACTAAAGAAGTGAAGATGATTCTGTGGTTTTTGAGGATCTCTCAAAACATGAATAAATGAAATGTATATAAACTAAGGAAGGATCTCTCTTTTTGAGGTATGTGGTCATGTTTTCATTAATGTAACTCTGTGGAAAAGTGTTATTAATTTCGGTAGAAAGTTTAAGTTATTTAAATGGTTCACTGGACTGTAGGAAACTGTATCACCCGAGACTTTTATGTTATATAAATCATCAAAGGAATATTTTTCTACACAACACTTTCTTGGCTTGCTTTACACGAAATCACGACCTTCCTCGATAGCTTGCGTCGTACGCAATGCCAAGTTTCACTAAACAACGATATACAATTAAAATATTATTAAGACTAGCTGTTATAAATAGTAATAACCACTTTTTAAAATTTTATAAATTTTATTTTTCAAAATGGACTTCATTTTTGGACTCAAAATATCGAAATTAGCCGAGGGTGAAATTTTGGTATTTTTCTGAAAACATTCAATTTTTGATGAATAGTGAAACCGCTAAGTGGTAGTTAGAAAAACTGAATTTTTCATAAAACATAATTTTACCGCTTCTATGAGTGGAATTTTAAAAATCCAAGAGACACAGTTGATGTCAGTAAGTAAAATGTGGTTCAATGAGATTAAAATAAATTTTTGGTGAATAGTAACTTTTTACTTTTTTTACCACGGTTAAAAGTAAATAGGGTAATTAAGGGTAAAAATGATATTATTATTACCCTAACACATGTCCTAATTCTATTGGATAAGTTTAATTCCACCAAAAACAACCTTAGGAATAAAATATGACCATTTAGGCCCACTTGGATTATATTAGGACATTTATTATTAATTTATTTAAAGAAGGGTTAAAATAGTTAAAATCAAATTTTAATAAGTAAATCATTTTTAATATGGGGTTATACATAAGATAAATTCGACTATAAATATTCATTAGAAAGCTAAACGATTTCCTACATAATGGAAGTTTATTTGTAATTTTTAGACATTAAATAATTTAATTTATTTATGACACAATGATGATGCAGTAATTACCTTATTAATGAAATATTGACATAATTTATGTTATAAACACCAAAATAAATGTAATTTGAGACTTTTTATGAATAAAACTAATTTTCTAGGTTACTATGATATATTATTGATGATTTAATTAACATGGTTCGAACATATAATTCTGTTATTACTTTCACAAAAATCATATATCAAATAGTGCCAAAATTGACACAAAATAGTTTTTAAATCAAATATTATATTATTAATTGTTATTTTATTCATAAAAATCTAAGGTTCGGCCAAATTAATTAGATAAGGATATATATTAATAATAAACAATTTGGGGTTCGTTTGGCATGTTATAGTAAGTGTATAAACCATATAGTGGAAGAAGACAAAAAGACACGGTAAAAGTTAAATTATTTAACTTAGAGTTAAATCTAATTGATAAGGTTAAAATAATAACCTAAACTTGTCTAAATCCTATTGGTTGATAGTATTACGACCCATACCCACTTTATCTTCGAAATAAGACCCTTTGGAACCATTATAAACCGATTTTTACTTTAATATAAAATAATATTTGGAGATATTCCTAAGGTGCCCCTCTCCTCCCTTATAAAAGGACACCTCCTCCCCCTCCTCCTCACACCAATTTGAGCACTCAATCTCGGCCAACCCCTGCCGAAATCCCTTCTACACTTTCCTAGAATAATCCTAGAGGTCCTGGTCTTCTTCAAAGACCAATCTTAGTTCCCTAAGTGGATGATTCAAAGAGGCGTTTCAAAGAAGAGGTAATATCCATTACCGATCTTTTCAATTTCTTTCTTCTTGAACTTCTTCTTCTTTAGTTGTTTCATGAAAAAGTAATAACATAAGTATTACATACATACTGATATTTTATTATAAATATGAAAAAAAACCAATTCACCTTCTATCCATCCTACGGAAAAATGAAATCACCACGCGTGCGTACGTACGGAATACCATCTCCACGCCGTGGTGTAATCTATTTTCCACCATCACCTTTCAAAGGATGGATATAATGGTGTAATGAGTAACAATATATGATTATTATAAAATTATATTGATATTGAAATATTATAAATACACTTAAATACAATGCCACGATCATGGGAACAATATCATCACTCGTGCGTACGTACAGAATACCGTCTCCACGATGTGATGCGACTCGTTCTACATGATCATCATTACATAGTAATTATATAAATGAATTTAATAAATAAATATGATATATGTTACACTAATAACATTCTGGATATAAGGTATCTATAACCTCAAAATAAGAATAAGAATTTATTCGGCAAAACATGCATAAGAACAAAAGGCAATAAAGACCCGAATAACAAGTAACAATGGGATATTATCAATAAGAAGCTAAGAATATGACCATATATGATATCATATAGATATGTATGATTCTGTAATAAGTAAATAACATTATTTAAACCATTATACAGGAGCTTTAGACACTTACAAATCAAGTCGGACCTAAGGTAAGGGAAATATCACAATCTCACTTTTATCTGAGATTGTTTTTACTTTGGTAATTACTGGGGTGTATTTTATCATCCACATCAATGTTCCCTCAATATGTAATATTATTTCCATCATTCTAAAATAGTTTATATCCAATTTTACCCTTCGGTAAGTTTTTGTAAAAGATATTAAAGGAATCTTTTGTCGTTTTTCATACGAGGTACTTTTTGACTTTTCCGACAAAAGTACGAGAAGAATGTTTTTTTAACTTATACGGCATGGATGGATTTTTAAAACATTATTTCCAAGAAGCTTCCTTTACAAGTTTTCAAGTTTATTTTTAATCAAATTCTTTTAGTTTAAAGTTGTATGACATGTTAAGAAAGGAAAAAAAATTTGAAGAAGAAAGGATATTTTCCTCAAGAATGGAGATCAAGTGTTTTATCAAAATTATTTTCCATCTAAGATAATAAAGTGTTTTGTTTTTATCCCTATTATTACATTGATTTGATCATGTTGTGATGGAATTATTTTTATTAATTCCATTATCTTATATGAATTTTGTTATGATGTCATGATGTTTAAGATTCCCATTTGTATTACATGTGTTATTCAATGATGTATGATTTATGATTTTGTGGCACAAATAAGAATGGTATCATTATGAGATGGGTGGGACCTATATCTCCATCCAATGCATTGGGTAAAGATTTTATATCTCATGAGATAGACATTGCTGGAACGGTAGGTTATACCGGTTCAGTGAAACAGGACTGGAACGAGGGTGACTCGGTTTAGAAAGGGACTATGTCCACTAAGATAGTCTTGGCAATGTGTCTTGACTAACAAGAAATGATTCTCTATGATTATGTGTGTATTCCACAAAGTTTCAAGTTTTTTGTTATGATTATTGTGATTACATTTCACTACCATGATTTATCCCATGTTATGAAATTATGATCTCTTTTGCAGGTTTAATATTTCCAAAAGTTATGTGCTTGTGTATACGATGTGATTGATATTTTTTTTTTACCCTTTCTGAGCATTTGAGCTCACCCTTTTGTATGTTTTATTTCCACAGGTCAGGAAAAAGGTTATTAAGTAGGATATTCCAAAAAGGGACTCTAGATATGATGAAATAAATGGGAGGCAAAGTAGATGCTTTATGAACCAGTTGTTTATGTTTCCCAGTTTCTAAAGACACTATACCTATACGGTCCTTTCGTGGTTTTGTTATATGTTGTAATAAGTATTCTTCAATTTTGAAGTATTAACAATGTATGTCATGTATGGGCCATTATAGTTGGTATCAGAGGAAAGGTATAGTCAACCTTTAGAAACTAGGATGTGAAAGCCTTAGTAAGAACCCTAAGGATAAGTCTAAGCATATAACACAATCTTAGTGTTTTAGAAATGGCCATGAATAACCTAGGATAAGACCCTAAGTGTGAAATTTTATTCTTGATTATGTGGTTTTCCTATTATAATTAGTATTGCTCACACTATTCTTCTTGGTTTTAGTCAATGGCTGGAACCCGAAGGAACCGTGTTAATGCGGAATGCAACGGGAAATGCAATGATTGTCCCCCTGAGCAACCAAACGTTATGGGAGCTGGAATGAAAAATCTTGTAGCCATGCTCACACAACTTTCTCAAGCTATGAATCATGCAGGATTTCCAAACGAGCAATGGAAGGAGCAACATTCTGTTGAATCCTTCATGAGACAAAGTCCACCTTATTTCAGCGGGTCTACTGATCCATTAGTTTCTGAACAATGGATTAGTACTACTGAAAAGATATTTTCAGTTCTTCATTGTTATGAACATGATAAATTCATCCTAGCAGTGTATCGTTTGGAAGGAGATGCTGATCAATGGTGGAATCTTATTAAGAATACGAGGCAAAGGGATGAAATTGATTCCATGGAATGGGACGAGTTCAAGAACTTATTTTTCAATAAGTACTTCCCCCGTATTCTCCGAAAAAAGATAGAGAAAGAGTTTCTTGAACTGAAGCAAAAGGATGATGAATCTTTTGGTACCTATGAAGCATATTTTACAAGACTTGCAAGGTATACTTCTGGTATTATTATCCAACCTGAGAGTAAGATCGATCGATTCTTTAGTGGCTTAAAACCAAGTCTTCGAAGGGCGTTAGCCATAAGGGACTTCAATAGCTACGAGGAAATCGTTCGATGTGCTCTCAAAGTCGAGATGAAGATTAGAGTAACCCATCAGTCACATGGGTTTCATAAGAAGAGGAAAATGGAATTCAAAGGAAACTCTAAAGAGAACACTGAAAAGAAGATGAGCTTTCCCTTATTCTCAAAGTGTGGAAAGAAACATGGAGGGAGTTGTCTTAAAGGGACAAGTAAATGTTTCAAATGTGGAAAGGAAGGTCATTGGGAATTTGAATGCCGCGATAATGGGAAGAAGATGTCTAATGATGCAAACAAAGGAAGGGATACACAAAATGAACCTACTACAATTCAATGTTTCAAGTGCAAGGAGATGGGGCATTATGCCAATCAATGCCCAAATCCAAGGGTTGATGATGATGGTCGACCTCAACAAACTCTTAAGGCTAAAGACAAAGGAAATTCACATGCAATTTCTATCAGCGATGTGGAGTACGATAACGAAGTGGTGAAAGGTACACATACCATCCACTCT
The DNA here is from genome assembly GCA_963277665.1 of Viscum album. Lineage (NCBI taxonomy): Eukaryota > Viridiplantae > Streptophyta > Magnoliopsida > Santalales > Viscaceae > Viscum > Viscum album. Next base: position 856,713,566 of record OY728160.1, read on the forward strand.
AATGTAGCAAATGTTTTATTTGATTATGGATCCACCCACTCTTTTATTTCTGAAAAATTTTCTAAGGGTATCACCGTATTACCTCAACAATTAGATGTTGAGTTAGCTGTGACAACACCTAATGGCACAACAGTCGCATCAAAAGTTTATAATTCTTCTCCGATCGAAGTTTGTGGGAAAGTGATTCCTGCAAATCTGGTGATCCTTCCTATAGTGGAATTTGAGGTGATTCTTGGCTGGATTGGCTTTCTTTATATGGAGCTCATATCAATTTCCAAAGAAGGGAAGTCACATTTCATATTCCAGATCAATCTAAGATCGTATATCAATGAATGGATGAACATAACCTTCCAGTGCAAATTTCATCCATTTTATGGGTATTGATTGCACTAAATGAAGGTTATTTATCTCAAATGGTTGGTGAGAAACTCACGATTAAGAATATGCCCATCGTACGGGAGTTTGATGATGTCTTTCCGGAGGAATTACCGGGTCTTCCACCAAATCGTGAAGTTGAGTTTTCAATAGAACTCGTACCGGGTGCTTTGCCTATTTCAAAGACACCATATAGAATGGCCCCAATTGAGTTGCAGGAATTGAAGAAGAAACTCCAAGAGAATCTTGATAAGGGATTCATACGCCCTAGTGCGTCACCTTGGGGAGCACCTGTTCTATTTGTTAAGAAGAAAGATGGATCAATGAGACTCTGCATTGATTATCGAGAACTTAACAAGATCACTATCAAGAACAAATATCCTCTCCCACGCATTGATGACTTATTTGACCAACTACGCGGAGCTCAATACGTTTACAAGATCGATCTTCATTCAGGGTATCATCAATTAAGGGTCAAAAGGGAGGATATACCAAAGACGGCTTTCCGTACAAGGTATGGACACTATGAATTTATAATGATGCCATTTGGTCTTACTAATGCCCCTGCTATCTTCATGGATCTAATGAATAGAGTCTTTAGAGACTATCATGATCAATTTGTGGTAGTCTTTATAGACAATATTCTGGTCTATTCAAAGAGCAAGGAAGAGCATGAAGATCACTTGAGAATTATATTGAAGACCTTGAGAAAGGATAAGCTTTATGCCAAATTTACCAAGTGTGAATTTTGGCTTCAAAAAGTTGCATTTTTGGGTCACATAATCTCAAAAGAGGGGATATCTGTGGATCCAGCAAAAACGGAGGTTATCGAAAGATGGTCGAGACCAACAACAGTAACTGAGATCCGAAGTTTTCTTGGTTTGGCAGGATATTATCGACGTTTTGTGAAAGATTTTTCACGATTATCTAATCCACTCACCAAGTTGACTCGGAAAGGAGTTAAGTTTGTTTGGACAGAGGAATGTGAAGAGAATTTCAAGGAGTTGAAAAGAAGGTTATCCAGTGCACCTGTGCTCACACTGCCTTGTAGTGCAGAAAGGTTTGTGATCTACAGTGATGCATCCAAGAAGGGATTGGGGTGTGTTCTTATGCAAAATGATATGGTGATAGCTTATGCATCACGACTGTTGAAAATCCATGAGCAAAATTACCCAACACATGATTTAGAGTTAGCTGCGGTAATCTTTGAATTAAAGATTTGGAGGCATTACCTTTATGGTGAAAGGTGTGATATTTATACTGATCATAAAAGTTTAAAGTATATTTTCACACAAAAGGAGTTGAATATGCGTCAAAGAAGATGGTTGGAGCTGATTAAGGATTATGACTGCTCAATCCATTACCTCCTTGGGAAAGCAAACAAGGTGGCAGATGCATTAAGTCGACAAGACCATGCTAGTTTATCCATGATTAGGATCACAAAAGATCCAATATTTATGGATTTACAAAGGATGGATCATGGAATTATAATGGAAGGGAAAAAATCTTATCTTTCTCAAATGAATGTTCAACCATCTATACATGTGAAGATTAAAGAGGCACAAAAATAAGATGTCGAGTTACAAAAGAAGGTGATAAATGTTCCTGAATTCAACCTTGATTGTGCTGGGATAATAAAGTTCAGGAATCAGGTTTGTGTTCCTCCCATCCCCGAATTAAAGAAGGAGCTGCTGGATGAGGATCATTGTTCTTCATTCTCTATTCATCCTGGAAGCACGAAGATGTTATGGGACCTGAAAGAGTACTTCTGGTGGGATGGCATGAAAAGAGATGTTGCTGAATATGTCTCTCGATTCTTGGTTTGTCAACAAGTTAAAGCTAAGAGACAGAAGTCTAAGGGGATGTTACAACCATTACCCATACCCGAATGGAAATGGGAAAACATCACTATGGACTTTGTCACAGGACTTCCTAAAACATCCAAAGGCAATAATGCTATCTGGGTCATAGTTGATCGTCTTACAAAGTCTGCACACTTCATTTCTATTAGAGAGGATTTCTCTCTATATCATCTTGCCAGGATATATGTAAAGGAAGTGGTAAGATTGCATGGAGTACCACTTTCTATTATATCTGATCGGGATCCGAGATTTACCTCAAAGTGCTGGAGAAGTCATCAGCATACTCTGGATACAGAGTTGAGTTTCAGCACTGCTTATAATCCTCAGACCGACGGTCAGTCTGAGAGAACAATTCAAACTCTAGAAGAAATGTTGAGAGCTTGCTCTATGGATTTCAAAGGAGGTTGGGATCCACACCTACCTTTGGTGGAATTTTCTTATAATAATAGCTTTCACTCCAGTATTCAGATGGCTCCTTATGAAGCTCTCTATGGAATGAAATGCAGGACTCCAACTTGCTGGGATGAAGTTGGGGAAAGAAAGCTATTAGGACCTGATCTCATTGATGAAATGGCAGAAAAGGTCAGATCTATTCAACAACACATTAGAGCAGCTCAGAGTCGACAGAAAAGTTATGCTGACAACCGAAGAAAAGACCTAGAGTTTGATGTGGGTGATAAAGTGTTCTTACAAATATCTCCCTGGAAGAGGGTTATAATATTTGGAAAGAAGGGGAAGTTGAGCCCTAGATATATCGGTCCTTTAGAAATACTGGATCGTGTTGGGAAGGTAGCTTACCGATTGGCGCTTCCACCGAATCTCTCTCAAGTTCACGATGTGTTCCATGTATCTCTCCTGAGAAAGTACATACCTGATCCTTCACATGTACTCAGCTTAGAAGTTGTACCGCTGGAGCAAGATCTTTCTTATGAAGAAAAACCGATAGAGACTCCGGATCGTAGCGAGAAATTCCTACGAAACAAGACCACTCGATTGGTGAATGTTTTATGGAGGAACCACCAATTAGAAGAAGCTACATGGGAGCTTGAGGATATGATGAGAGAGAGGTATCCTCATCTGTAAGTTACAAAGTGACGAATTTCGAGGGCGAAATTCATTTTAAGGGGGTACAATGTAACACCTGAGACTTTTATGTTACATAAATCATCAAAGGAATCTTTTTCTACACAACACTTTCTTGGCTTGCTTTACACGAAATCGCGACCTTCCTCGATAGCTTGCGTCGTACGCAATACCGAGTTTCACTAGACAACGATATACAATTAAAATATTATTAAGACTAGCTGTTATAAATAGTAATAACCACTTTTTAAAATTTTATAAATATTATTTTTCAAAATGGACTTCATTTTTGGACTCAGAATATCGAAATTAGCCTAGGGTGAAATTTTGGTATTTTTCTGAAAACTTTAAATTTTTGATGAATTGTGAAACCACTAAGTGGTAGTTAGAAAAACTGAATTTTTCATAAAACATAATTTTACCACTTCTGTGAGTGGAATTTCAAAAATCCGAGAGACACGGTTGATGTTAGTAAGTAAAATGTGGTTCAATGAGATGAAAATAATTTTTTTGTGAATAGTAACTTTTTACTTTTTTTTACCACGGTTAAAAGTAAATAGGGTAATTAAGGGTAAAAATGATATTATTATTACCTTAACACATGTCCTAATTCTATTGGATAAGTTTAATTCGACCAAAAACAACCTTAGGAATAAAATATGACCATTTAGGCCCACTTGGATTAGATTAGGACATTTATTATTAATTTATTTAAAGAAGGGTTATAATAGTTTAAATCAATGTTTAATAAGTAAATCATTTTTAATATGGGGTTATACATAAGATAAATTCTACTATAAATATTCATTAGAAAGCTAAAAATATTTCTTACATAATGGTGTTTTATTTTTAATTTTTAGACATTAAATAATTTAATTTATTTATGACACAATGATGATGCAGTAATTACCTTATTAATGAAATATTGACATAATTGATGTTATAAACACCAAAATAAATGTAATTTGAGACTTTTTATGAATTAAAATAATTTTATAGGTTACTATGATATATTATTGTTTATTTAATCAACTTGGTTCGAACATATAATTCTGTTATGACTTTCACAAAAATCATATATCAAATAGTGTCAAAATTGACACAAAATAGTTTTTAAATCAAATATTATATTATTAATTGTTATTTTATTCCTAAAAATATAAGGTTAGGACAAATTACTTAGATAAGGATATATATATATTAATAATAAACAATTTGGGGTTCGTTTGGCATGTTATAGTAAGTGTATTAACCATATAGTGTAAGAAAACAAAAAGACACGGTAAAAGTTAAATTATTTAACTTAGAGTTAAATCTAATTGATAAGGTTAAAATAATAACCTAAACTTGTCTAAATCCTATTGGTTGAAAGGATTTCGACCCATCCCCGCTTTATCTTAGAAATAAGAACTTTGGAACCATTATAAACCGATTTTTACTTTAATATAAAATAATATTTGGAGATATTCCTAAGGTGCCCCTCTCCTCCCTTATAAAAGGACACCTCCTCCCCCTCCTCCTCACACCAATTTGAGCACTCAAGCTCGGCCAAACCCTGCAAAAATCCCTTATCCACTTCCCTAGAATAATATTAGAGGTCCTGGTCTTCTTCAAAGACCAATCTTAGTTCCCTAAGTGGAGGATTCAAAGAGGCGTTTCAAAGAAGAGGTAATATCCATTACCGATCTTTTCAATTTATTTCTTCTTCAACATCTTCTTCTTTAGTTGTTTCATGACAAAGTAATAACATCAGTATTACTTACATACTGATATGTTATTATAAATATGAAACAACCCTAATTCACCTTCTATCCATCCTACGGAAAAATGAAATCACCACGCGTGCGTACGTACGGAATACCGTCTCCACATCGTGGTGTAATCTATTTTCCACCATCACCTTTCAAAGGATGGGTATAATGGTGTAATTAGTAACTATATATGATTATTATAAAATGATATTGATACTGAAATATTATAAATACACTTAAATATAATGCCACGATCATGGGAACAATATCATCACTCGTGCGTACGTACGGAATACCGTCTCCACGATATGATGCGACTCGTTCTACATGATCATCATTACATAGTAATTATATAAATGAATTTAATGAATAAATATGACATATTTTACACTAATACCATTCTGGAAATAAGGTATCTATAACCTTAAAAGAAGAATAAGAATTTATTTGGCAAAACACGCATAAGAACAAAAGGCAATAAAGACCCGAATAACAAGTAACAATGAGATATTATTAATAAGAAGCTAAGAATATGACCATATATGATATCATATAAATATGTATGATTCTGTAATAAGTCAATAACATTATTTAAACTATTATACAGGAGCTTCGGACACTTACAAAGCAAGTCGGACCTAAGGTAAGGGAAATATCACAATCTCACTTTTATCTGAGATTGTTTTTACTTTGGTAATTACTAGGGTGTATTTTATCATCCACATCCATGTTCCCTCAATATGTAATATTATTTCTGTCCTTCTACAATAGTTTATATCCAGTTTTACCCTTCGGTAAGTTTTTGTAAAATATATGAAAGGAATATTTTGTCATTTTTCGTACGAGGTACTTTTTGACTTTTTCGACAAAAGTACGAGAAGAATGTTTTTTTAACTTATACGGCATGAATGGATTTTTAAAACATTATTTCCAAGAAGATTCCTTTACAAGTTTTCAAGTTTATTTTTAATCAACTTATTTTAGTTTAAAGTCGTATGACATGTTAAGAAAGGAAAAAAAAATTTGAAGAAGAAAGGATATTTTCCTCAAGAATGGAGTTCAAGTGTTTTATCAAAATTATTTTCCATCTAAGATAATAAAGGGTTATGTTTTTATCCCTATTATTACATTGATTTGATCATGTTGTGATGGAATTATTTTTATGAATTCCTTTATCTTATATGAATTGTTTTATGATGTCATGATGTTTAAGATTCCCATTTTTATTACATGGGTTATGCAATGATGTATGATTTATGATTTTGTGGCACACATAAGAATGGCATCATTATGAGATGGATGTGAACTATATCTCCCTCCAATGCATTGGGTAAATATTTTATATCTCATGAGATAGACAAGGCTGGAATGGTAGGTTATACCGGTTCAGTGAAACAGGACTGGAACGAGGGTGAGTCGGTTCAGAAAGGGACTTTGTCCACTAAGATAGTTTTGGAAATGAGTCTTGACTAACAAGAAATGATTCTCTATGATTATGTGTGTATTCCACAAAGTTTCAAGTTTTAAGTTATGATTATTTTTATTACATTTCACTGCCATGATTTGTCCCATGTTATGAAATTATGATCTCTTTTACAGGTTAAAGATTTCCAAAAGTTATGTGCTTGTGTATACGATGTGATTGATATTTCTTTTGTTTACCCTTACTGAGAATTTGAGCTCACCCTTTTGTATGTTTTCTTTCCCCAGGTTAGGAAGAAGGTTATTAAGTAGGATATGCCAAAAAGGGACTCTAGATATGATGAAATAAATGGGAGGCAAAGTAGATGCTTTATGAACCAGTTGTTTATGTTTCCCAGTTTCTAAAGACACTATACCTATACGGTCCTTTCGTGGTTTTGTTATATGTTGTAATAAGTATTCTTCAATTTTGAAGTATTAACAATGTATGTAAAGTATGGGCCGTTATAGAAACCCTGGATAAGGTTGTATTATTTTCATACAGAATATCCTTGCCTCGTAGTTCATCCTATGAAGAAAATTTATATAATGTTTTATTGTTAAGAAAATATGTTCTGGAATCATCTCTTGTTATGATACCTAAAATAGTTAAGATGGAAAATAAACTTCCCTATGTGGAACATCTAGTTTGGATTTTTGGATATTGAGATAATATATTGAAAATTCAATTAGTTCAGTATGTTACTATTTTTTGGAGAAACAATATGGTTGAAGAAGCAACGTTATAATTTAAAAAGGATATATGGGAAATATTTCCCACTTAATTGATTAGTGGATAAAAATGACAAGTAAATAATTTCAAATATTTAAGGACAATTTAGAATCCTATGTAATGATATAATAAATCAATATTATTTTAATATTCTCTAATTGTATATTTATATTCATTTAAAATATATTATGTAATTTTTAAAATCATAATTGAAAAAGGTTTATTAAATTCATTTTGATACGGTTTTTTTAAATAAAATTTTCACTTATAAACTTTTAACAATAATTAATTAACTTCATATTATAACACATCATGTCAAAATTATCTATGGATGAATTTTATAGAATTTTCAGAAAATATTGATTTTCAATAACTGGTTAAAATATTGATTTTTTTCCAAAACCATATATTTTTTTAAATTAATTAAAAATAAAAATTTTATTTTGGATTAATTTTAATTTTTTTTATTTAATTTTTATTTTAGATAATAAAATTGTGGTTTTTGAAATTAATTTTTTACATGAATTTAGTATAAATTCATTTTATATTAAATGTTTTTTATGGAAAAATAATATTTCATTCAATTTTACTGATTTGGATTTAAATTAAATTCTATTAATTATATATATTTTAGTTTTAAAAAATTTATTTCTGGTTTGGAATCATTTGGTAAAAATATATTAAATATTTTTCTTTTATAATTGATTAATATCAATAGTAACCTTAATAATTTTGGTTACCATGGTAAGGGGTGAATGAGGTAATGAGGGGTTTAAAAATTAAATAATAATGACTATAAAATTTCACTTATAGTTGCCTAAACATTATTTTAGGATTATATATCATAAAAAATCATCATAATGATTATTATATGGATTTTTTTCAATTGAATGATATTTTTATTTTTATAATAATTTTTATCAAGAAATGTAAAAAATGTCACACTCTATTATAATTACTATAACATTTTATGTGTTGTAAAATATAGTATATGTTCTGTTATAAATAATTATCTTATTTCTAAAATATATATATAAATCATGTTAATTTATTTTTATTTTTTATTTAATAAATTTTTACCTCAAATCTTTAGACAATGCTGACATAGTAATTATTCAATTAATGAGAAGATTAAATAACTGATATTAAAAATATTATAAAAAAACATATTTGAGATAAATAACAAAATCCATGAATTTATAGATTAGAATGATATTATATATATATAATAATATATTTTCTTCTAACATTACTTGTTTTCATGATGATAATAGATTAAATGTAATGAGTTGTTCTAAAAATAGAAAATAATGATTTTTTATAATAATAATTATTTTATTAAAATATTATAAATTTCATAAAAACATTATATTCATCCTTGTGGTTATGATATATCTGATAATATCAAACATGACCCATTACTTTCATGTTTATCCATTTATAGTAACTACCCTTACCCACAAACTGTAAAATCCTTGTTGTCAAGTTATGTTTAAAAAAGGAAACTTAGGGTGTTGAAAGCAACATACAATGTTATATATAGAGTAAAAAAATATCAAAATTTTACTATATGAGTGTATTGAAACTCATTTGAATCCTATATTTAAAATAAATAAATTTGGATGAATTTTTAAATGTATATTAATTTATATTAATTTAATTTTTTAGTATATTCCTGAGTACCCCTATCGACTATTATAAAAATGAACCTCTTCATCTCACTACATCACACATTATAAGATATTATTTTCAAAAAAAATATCATTCCAATTACCTTTATAACATCCCTCTTTATATTATAGAATTCATAGTTTGGTTATAACACCGAAAATATTGATCTTAAGATGTTAATCAAAGGAGGTTGCCAGTAGAAGAGGTAATGTTCTTAACCAAACGGTTTTCTTTTCTTTTTTAATTCACTTCTATTAAATATTCTTAAACCATGATAAAATAATATAAATATTATTCTCAGTAGAAAGATATTTTATTATGTTAATAACTTGAAAGATATCTATGTAAAAACATTATAAAATGGTTGAGTAATCCATCGTTCATATCTATAGCGAACTATCACCTCATGAACCAATGTAATTCATTTTCCATAACCATGTCTCATTAATAATTCAAATGATATAATATAAGTTTATATATGACGCTAATGATATAATTACCATTATAAAATATAATATAAAATTTCACTTCTTACATTTCCATACAACGGATAAATGACAATTTCATTCATGCGTACGTGTGGGGGCTAGTACATTCATGAAGTGATGTGATTCAATTTTAATCACTAAAACTAATGGAATATATATGTAAGTATATATAAATAAATAATATGATACAATAAATTTTATGGAAAAACCTATAAATTCCATGGAAATTGCTTTCTTAAATACATGGGAATTTTAAGAGTGCATGAAAATTGATGTCGCATGATTCCGAGACCCAGTGGGCTTGGAATCAATTTCAGATGTTTTGTTTGGGTGTGTTCAGTAAAAGTACAAGTGGGTTTTTTTAGAATTCAAACTGGTGTTCGGAATAGAAATCTGAGGGCACCGTTGAACTCGCAGCACCGATATTCACATAAGAAGACTTTCACCTCAATGACAGTCAGTTGAGAATAAAAGATAGTTTTTGGGTTTTTTAGAGAATGAATTAAATAAAAATAATGTGTGTGGATTTATTTTTATTTGTTTTTTTAAACCAACACATGGAAGTTGGAGGTGGGACCACCACACCTTAACCTCCCATGAGAGGTTATGGTGGTGGGTCCTACCCGAACCTAACCTCCCGCGAGAAGTTACGATTTGGGGACCACACAGGACTAAACACCCCTATTAATGGTGGGAGAGGAAAAACTCTCAACTCCCCTCATTAATGAGGGAGAGTCTATCTACCCCCACATACTTTTTTGGTGCCAACTCCCCAAATTTATTGATGCCAAATCCTCCACATTAATTAAAGGGGGAAAAGTTAATTAATTCACCCATTTTGAATTTTTTTCTAACAAATTAAATAATAGATCAACATAATCTATTTTTTTGTGTGGCATATTCATTTTGGTGGAAACTCTGGAGAAGGAAGAGCATAGGGATAAAAAATATATCGCCAACGAAGAATGCGTTCTTCCAACAAAGATTACCGGTAATGATCTCCTTCGATATTCACCTTGGACTCCTACCGACGTGGGACTTCTTCGACCAACCTTCCCTTCTCATCGTCATCAACGAACCGACGCACGTGCTTGGGATTGGAAGTGTGCGGTGGATACAATGAACGACAACAACACTATCTTCTCACCCGTGACTCCATCAATGAACATCAACCAAGGTAGGGGTTTGTTTTATTTTACTTGACATGTTCTTCCATTATTTCAAAACAAAGAACTAGGATATGTTTTCTTTTTGTGGGAGAGTTCTTGTACATCTTTTTCCTACCTTAATGATCCGATTTCTATCACCCTAAATGCGGAGGGTGAAGGCCAAACGAACATGGTCCAACTCCCTCCGTCGAACTCTTTTGTGATGTTATTCTTCATGGAGAAGAATCGACGAGGCCACAAAGGCGACCAGTAACGATCGCGCTACCCGTGGCCTTCACAACCCGCGCCGCCCTCGTGGCATTCTTTCGATCCGCCCCATCCAAACCCTGTCGGCCTGCACTAGCCCGAGCCGCACCGACCCGGCCTCCCAACAACTACCGAAATCCTGTAAGCCCCGACCGGACCCCGCCGTCCTAACCCCGGCCGGCCGCCTGCCTGCACGGCCTCCTCCCCCCCCCCCCTCGAGCTGCCTCCCGGCGCGATGGCCGCACCATACTCCCGAGCCGGCCCAAGGTCCCCCTCGAAGTTCCCTGGTCGAACTGGACCCAGCCACACCCTTCGGGCTCAGTCGCACTAGGCCGCACCCTCTCGGTGCTCCGGGCCGAACCGTCCCCGAGCCCAGGCCAGACCACCCTCGCAGCCTGCTGGGCAGGGCCCAGGGGGCCAAGACAAACCAAACGGGCCGGCCCACCCTACGGGTGAGGCCGGAACCCTCGGATCAGGATAGGTTAACCCAAACCGGGTCGGCCTTGACTAAGTCGGGTCGGGTCGATTCGACCAGGTCGGGCCAGACCCGGGCCCACTACCGGCCCTCTTTACTTTCTTTTGCCCATATATTTGGCACCAAACATCTGTTTGACGAACTATCAGCGACACTAGAAATCTTGGAGCTTGATTGTACCTTTATGTATACGCAACTAGAGTTCAGGGTATATTTGAGTTATGGTCAGGTCGGATCGTGCATGAATCCAACCGGGCCCCTGCGACTAAAATACTAATAACTAACAGACTGGGCGTTCGATTGATGCATCGTCTATTGTGTTGAGACCCCTATGACGTGGTAATACTTTGTGATACTTCTTCGTGGGTCTTCGTGGTAGTTGAAATATTGAAACTTTGCTTGAAGTGAAGACTCTCCGGGAATCAAGAATGCTTTTTGCGGAAAACCTGTGGTTGGATGCTCTCTGACTACTGTTCCTGGATCCTATATGGGTTTGGCATTTCTGAATTCTTTTCCTGGATCCTGTGTGGGTTAAACAGAATAGCTGTTCCTGGATCCTGTGTGGGTTTAACAGTTTTGACTACTTTTCCAGGATCCTATGTGGGTTCAACAGGTCTGACATCTTTCCTAGATCCTGTGTGGGTTTGACAGAATAGCAGTTCCCGGATCCTGTGTTGGTTCGACAACTCTGACTACTGTTTCTGGATCCTGTGTGGGTTTGAGAGTTCTGACTTTTGTTGTTGGATCCTGTGTAGGTTCAACAGAATATCTGTCCTTGGATCCTGTGTGGGTTCAACAGCTCAAGATACTGTTCCTCGATCCTGTCTGGGTTGGACAGTTTTGAATTCGGTTCCTAGAACCTATGTGGGTTCAACAGAAGAGTTTTTCTTAGATCTTGTGTCGGTTCGACAACTCTAAATATTGTTCCTGGATCCTGTGTGGGTTCGACATTTCTGACTTCTGTTCCTGGATCTTGTGTAGGTTCAACAGAATAGATGATTTAGTGGCTACATCTAATCTTCTCAAACTCTCTACATAAGTTGTTTACCTATGTGAGATGAATCAATAACTTTTTTTCCTCATGATTGAGATAGATTACTTGATAACTTAGATATATATATGGGCATATTCTTAATTGGGTTTAGCTATTTATTTCATATTTTGTTGTTTATACTTGTTGGATTTTGTGAGACCGTGAGGGTCTCAGGGTCCCTAATGAGTATCGTTATACTCACCCCTGTATGGGCTATGCCCGCACCTCATTGTGTTGGATGCAGACGATGGATAGCTCTGACCGAGGCTGAGTGTACCAGGATTGGACGGTACCCAGAGGTGGACCACATGACATGATGGTACACGGAGGAGACAGACATACGTGGAGTGTTGTGGAGGCTATCTGTACCTACCCTTCATGTAGTATTTCCCGATGGATGATCCAGGAGCTGTTTTCCCTTTTTCCAGTACTTGTACTTTTCGTTTCCATGTCCTTTACAGTTTGGCTTGTATTTTCGTCCCCTTTACATTTCAGTACTCCTTTATTGTACAGTTTTACTTGGTATTTTTCTTCCATATTTTACTCTGTTGTGTGAATTATTAGGTTATAAAGGCATTACATTCCCAATTATTAGGGAATTACGCCTTTGGTGCTAGTCGCCAGCCCTTGGCCTATGGAAGGCGGGATTGGGGTTGTCACGAAATGGGCCCCGGGGGACGGGTCGTGTCAAATTGGTATGAGAGGAGTCGGTCTAGAGCATAACATATGACTCTGCTCTTTTCTCTGAAGCAATATTGTTAAGTGTAGTGAGTGTGGTTTTCAGTTCAGGGAGTCCAGTGTTGGTGTGGTAGCCAACATATCCATACACCAGGACCCTAACTTCTGATTTTTGACTTAGTGCATGAAAACACTGATTACATGTGTGTTTTCAAGATTTTTCATTGTGATCTATTGAGTCAGCTCACTAGCTTTAACTTATTTACTGTGGCACACCTATTTCATTTCAGGATTCCTCCACGCAGACAGCCAGCTTGGGTTCAGAGAGTAGTATACACAGATAGCCCACCGTGAGACAAGGCCACTGTGCAAGGCCCTTTTCCAGTGGAGGAACCATTAGTAGTACTCCATGTGGGGCCACCGATGTCACCAGCCCCAAAAGCAGACGATGGACGCTGCATGAGCGCGTTGCATGAGTTCTAACGCCATAGGCCACCCATGTTCAGGGGAGAGACGGACCCGTAGGCAGCTGAGGATTGGATGGAGGCTGTGGTGAGAGTCTTCAGACTAGTAGGGACACCAACCGACCTTATGGTGATCCTTGTCGCGAGTATCCTTCAGGAAGCATCAGGAATATGGTGGAGCCTGATGCTCCAGGTGCATGATGAGGTGACACTACTCTGGGCAGTCTTCGAGAGCCTGTTTCAGGCGGAGTTTGTCCCAGCCACCCTATGTGTAGTACAGATACATGAGATACTTCACCTGCAACATGCCATTACGAAGGTGGCACAATAGTCAGGGAAGTTCACCAACCTCTAACGCTACTCCACAGATATAGTGCAAGACCAATTCTTCAGGGCTCAGACCTTCGATCAGGGGCTCATGCAAGAGATCAAGGCTTCGATGAACTCCCTCAGCATCCCGACGTAGGAGGGGGTGTTAGAGAGAGCCATCCTAGTAGAGAGTTTCCTTACTAAGCAGTCTCTAGCCACGAGATCCACCACCAGTTGACACATAGAGGAGTATTTTGCGGCTGGAAGCAGACATATGTAGCAGAAGTCTAGGTGGACTAGACCTAAAGGTCGATGAACGCATGACTCAGGGTCAGTTGTGCGGGGCACAGGAGACAGAGCCAGACATGGATGGAGCGGGCAGTGTTACTCATGCAGCGGGCATGGTAACATGGATTGTGACTGTACGAACCTCCATACAGACGATCTACAGATGGTTGAAGGACTGCCCAGGTATAGACAAAGATTTGATCGAGGTGGTCCGCAGGGAGCAGGTGGACATAGCAGAGGATCTGGTCATGCAGCCAGTGGAGGATGACGTTTCGAGGTGTTACCACCACCACCACGAGGACGTCCACCCCGATCGCATGGAGCAGGTGGAAAGGTGAGAGTTCAGCTCCAGTCAGCTGAGCCCTATGATCATGGGACTCCGGAGATTATTCGAGGTATGATCTATGTCTACTCCTCCTTAGCTATAGTACTTATAGACATAGGTTCCAGTCACTATTTCATTTCAACTAGTCTCTTTTGGAGCTCGAATATTCTGATGGAGCCATTGGCTCGATCTTTATGGCCTAAGACTCCTACGAAAGAAGATTCGATAATTATGCACTAGTAACGACAGTGTTAGCTTACTATAGGAGATGAGAGCTTCACCTGGGATCTCCTAGTAGCGGCCTCGAGTCCTTACGATGTCATCTTGGGTATGGAATGGTTATCTACAGTCCATGATCAGATAGACTGTATTAGGCACAAAGTGTATTGTGTCTGCACCGATGGGACTAGGTTCACCTTCACCAGTCAGAAGGGAGCCTTTGCAGTGCAGGAAAAACTTACTCGGAGGAGAGTGCATCCGATCACTCATCTGTTGGCCTGCCTTAACCTCGGAGCAGTTGATGTGGAGAGTCCGACCTATCCTTTAGTGGTGGAACAGTACACCGATGTTTTCACTAATGACGTTCCAGGTCTACATTCTCATAGAGAGGTGGAATTTTATATTGACTTGTACCTTGGAATGACACTGATATCTACACCAGCATATCAGATGTCTCCCTTAGAGCTTCACAAGATGTGGGTAGAGTTAAAGTACTAGCTTTGGGAAGGGATTCATCTGTCCTGGTGTTTCTTCCTGGGCAGCCCTGATTCTGTTTACCAAGAAGTAGGATGGATGCTTGAGGCATTTTGTTGACTATCGACACCTGAAACAGGTGACCATGAAGAACAAGTACCCACACTCGATGATTGACGACCTCTTTGATTATCTGAAGGGATCCCGGTGGTTCTCGAAGATAGAACTCAGATCATGCTATCACCAACTTAGATTTTGAGATGAGGATGTCTAGAAGACGGATTTTAGATGTCGGTACAACCACTACGAGTTCTTGGTTATTCCATTTAGTATAACCAACGCTCCTGCAGTGTTCATGGAACACATGAAAAGGATATTTCAACCATACCTTGATCGATTTTTGTAGTCTTCATTGAAGAGATTCTGATCTACTTGACTACTAATGATGAGCAAGCTTCTCATTTGTGGGTAGTACTGGACAAAATCTGAGAGCACCGGCTTTATGGTAAGCTCTTGATGTGCCAGTTCTGCATCCGAGAAGTTCACTTTTAAGGTCATGTCATCTTAGAGTCTGGAGTTATAGTAGAACCATTGAAGATTGAGGAGGTACTTTCTATGGATCCATCTAGGGGTGTGACGAAGGTACAACGTTTCCTGGGTTTGGCTGGATACTACCGGAGGTTCGTACGAGACATTTCCAGTGTTGCAGCAGCACTACCAGCCTTGAAAAAGAAGGGTAAACCCTTTGTGTGGTTAGAGATATTCCATAAGATCTTTCAAGATATGAGGCATAGATTGACTAGTGCCCCCATATTGAGACTACCAGAGGAAGGCATAGGGTACGTAGTTTACTCTGAAGCATCAGGGACCAGACTCTAGTGTCTCCTGATGCAAGAGCGAGCAGTAGTAGTATTCACCTTGAAGATGTTGCGACACTATATTATGGGAAAGTGTTTTACCATGTACTCTGATCACAAGAGTCTCAGGTATATATTCTCTGAGAAGGACAGAACCTAAGACAATGACGTTGTCTTGAGTTACTATATGACTATGACATAGAGATATTCTAATGTCTTGGAAAGAGGAACGTTGTTGCATATTCATTTAGTAGGAGGTTTGGTATACAACTACTAGGTGAGGAAACAAAGTAGCTGGTTGCTTTACAGATATCTTATAAGGCCCCAGCCTTAAAACTTACTTAATCTTGAGTTATTACAAGATTACACATTGATTATCTTTTTAGGTTTAGAGTTTTAGAGAATTAGATCATGAAACTTGCAATACATTCCACATTTAAACAAAGTGGTAACATAAAAGACAATTTTCATTCTTCCCATCAACGGAAACATTTTTAAAATAAAACATGGATTCTTTCTTGACACATCCTTGAAACTATCATCACATCAGGTACCTTTCCCTTGACCAGTGAAAAAAATTTCTAAAACTTGGGATGAGTATAAAAATCTCAGTAAGGGTTATAAAAAATATGGAAAGGAAACATGAGTTCATATATACATAAGAATGAAATCATACTTTACCCATTAAACATAGGCACTTTAACATACCTCATCAAACCATGAATAAATCATAGAAATCATAAGACATAAAGGTAACTTGAGGCATTCATAACATTCTTACGTAGGGAGTAACCCTCTTGGTTACGTTTGGAATACCCATCACAGTATATTCCCTAAATCTCTTCGGAGAAACCTTAACGTTTCACTCCTTCACGTTACCCAATGCATTGGAGAGCTATATCGGGCTCACCCGCCCTTAGTTTATCACGGAACCACCCATCTTCAAAATAATTCCCATGAACCTCAACATAATCGTATCACTTAAAACATGCATAAACGAAACATAACATTTCCACCTTTCAATCACAAGATATCAATACAACACATTGATATAAAAACATTATGAAAACCATTTTCAATAACAAAATAAGAGAAAAGTAAAACATGGTATTTATTTTTCTTTAAAAAAAAGATATGGCTTGTAGAGGAAGCCGATACTCAAATAATGGTCACGGCGGCGGAGAAGTCGTTGTCGCCGCATACGTACGACAAAAACATTCCCTTTTGTCGTTTAGTAAATGCTTCATATAAAAAAGATTCCTTTTGAATAAACCTAAAAGTCAAAGGGGTTTATACACCATATAAAAGAAGGTTGTGTATAAAACAAAATATTCCTCAATGAAAGGAGATTGAGACTAAGTCCCATACAAAGATGATATCCTTGGTTTAAGGATAAATCAATTGAATAATTATGTGTGACAAACGAATACACCAAATATAAGTGGATATTAAGTGTAAAATAATCAAAGGTCCTTCACACATATTCAAAATATGACATATTCAATAACTACACGTTGAACCCAAAGAAATCGAAATTGGGTTAAGAAGTTCCCTTGCAAAAATTAGACAGCCTAACGGCGTCACTTCAAAATTCAGAAAAAGAGTTGATGAGAGATAAAAAGGGGATCTCATCACTTGGACATAAAATTTAAATCAATAAGGATATATAAAAACATATCCCAAAATAATATTATGTGAATTAAAAGACATAAAAAAATAAGTCTTTTAAAAAGAGGAGGGTGAAAGGTTCCCTTACCGACATGGGTATCTTTCGAAACATATGCCCCGTGAAAGTAGGACAATACAACATTGATGTAAATACTCATAAATGAAATAATATTACACAATGAGTAAAATAATGGTCAGTACATACACCACTCAAAGGAAATTGTGGCAAATGTAGCATAAATCTCACGGGAATAAAAGTGAGATGAAAAATCCCTTACGAAAACTCGGCAGCCTAACGACGCGACTTAAAACTTCCGAAAATGGATTGATGAGATCAAATAGGGTATGTAATCACATTAAAATAAAATTTACATCAAGAGGAATATAAAATAACATCCCCTATCATAACAAAGAGGATCTTAAATGAAGTGACATAAAGGAGGGTACTTAAAGAGAAAGAGAAAGGTTAGATCTCTTACGAAAATTAGGCAGCCTAACGGCGCCACTCAAAACATCCAAAATGGATTGATGAGAGAGAATAGGGTATCTCATCATATGAACATAAAAATTACAGTAATAGTAATATAAAAGAGCATCCCAATCACAAGAAATATGAGCTTAAAAGGAATGACATAAAAGAGTGTACTTAAAAAGAATGAGAGGAGTAGGATCCCTTACCTCGGGTCCGACTTGACTCGATCGTTCTTTAACGTCCTGAATAATAAACTTGAGTTAATTTCCACTTTATTAAGAACCTTTTTCTAGTTCATTATTCATTTTAGATCACTTATTTCCATGTTACAAAAATTATGTAATCATTTAAGTTATTAATGTTTGTTTTGTCGATATTTGGTTCTTAAGTCGAAAGTGGACTTCTTACAATTACATGTTGTTCGTGTGGTCAAATTTTCATTATATCCAGAATTATATTCATGATTTGGATATCATATATATCATATATATCCATAATATACATGTATTTATAATAGTATATTACATTTTGGGATAAGAAATGAAATGCACCATTCATGGAGACGATAAGCTGTACGTACGCATGAACGCTACTTTCATTTCAATTTCATATTTTTATGGAATGGAATAATAATGATATAGAGGTATATTATAATTCCAGTATAATATCATATATAATAACTTTAAATCCATCCTTTATACGTCCCACATATGGCATTAACGAATCACATCACTTTGAGGGGGCGGTAGTCCGCACTTCCTTAAATGAAGATATCACATTTACCAATAATGGAAACCATAAAGGTATGCCCAAAATGAAAAATACAGAAGCTTAAGGAAAACATAAACATATTATATATCATATATAAATATATTTTCATCTTAATGTCCACCTTTTAAGGTGTTAAAATAATGTTGAACAATCAACGTTTCGGGAGGCCGAAATTCGCCATCCACGGAAACAGTATGTTCTTTAACCATTAGATGTAGGTGTCTGAAAGTGTAGCTCGAATCATTCTTATAAAAAAATCATAGTATATTTATGATACTGTAGTTTTTAGAAAAGAATTGAATAAAAAGAGTCTAGGGGGTTGGAGAAGCAAAATAAAACAAAAGGACTCAAGTGAAGACATTACCTTAAAATCGGGTAACTCCCTTTGGATTGAGCTCAAAGGGTTCTTTGGGAAGACTTCTGCCCAAAGTGAGGCTTAAAGGAGTACGAGAGGTAAGTGGAGAGACAATATGGGTCGGGGTTGGCCGAGCCAAAGGCTTTGGGAGTGTGGGTAAGGAGGTAGAGGTGGGGGCCTTTTATAAGAGGAGAGAAGGGGCACTCTTGGAAGGTAAAGAAAAGTCAATTTATTTTAAAATGGTATTCGGATTTAAAGGTCCCACATTGATTTTTTTCGAGGATAAGGTGATAAGGGTTCAAAATAAACTCATCCAATAGGTTTTGGACATGTGTAGGTCTTAGATATTATATTATCCTTCCATTTTATTTAAATCGTTAAATAATGAGGTCAACGCTTCATCATCATGATGTCATAAATAATTTAATTTATTTAATGTCTAAAAATTATAAAAAAATACTATGATGTAGGAAATCTTTTTATATTTACAATAAATATTTATAGTTAAAAATCGGATTTGTATAACCCCATGTAAAAATTGTTTTAGTAAAACATTTCATGTTTGTCTTATTTTTACTTTAACTTTAAATTAAAAGATATTAATGTCATTTTCCAACCAATGTGGCTTCATGGGGTCCCCAAGTTGACTCATGGGTTGTCTTGGTCGGCCATGACACATCCAATGAGGTTAGGACATGTGTCAAGTTCATTTAATATTATTGAAACATTATTTTTACCTTAAACTACACTAATTATCTCTAATCGCGATTAAAAACAAAATAAGTTACTATTCACCAAAAAATTATTTTTATCCCATTGAACCACATTTTACTTCTTAATGACAACCATGTATGTCGGATTTTTGAAATTCAAAACACAAAGATGGAAAATTTTCATTTAAACAGAAAAATCAGTTTTTATAAGTACCACTTAGTGGTTTCACTATTCATCAAAAATTGAAGTTTTTCAGAAAAATCAAAAAAATTCACCCTAAGCTATATTTGATATTCCGAATTCAAAAATGAAGTATATTTTACAAAATTCAAAACATATAAGTCACATTAATTAATTTAATAGATAATTCCCACTGTCAGAGAAAATCACGTGTTTTTATGCAACAATAAGTACCAAAAGATTGACACTAGTTTAAGTCTGATTTCAAAGTGAAATTAATTCCAACTACCACTATTGGATTTAATGGTAAAAATATAATATAATTTCACTTTAAAACCAATTCAAAAGATAATATAATAATATAAATAAATTATATTAAAAAGAGGTTATGAATTGAAATACAATATTTTACACTATTCATTAAAAAATGAACTTTATCAGAAAGATACCAAAAATTTAAAAAAGTAAATTTTGATGTCCCAATTCTTAATAAGAGTTTTATTTGCTCCAAAATTATGTATAAAATTGAACAAAACTATATTTAATGATGGTTCTCCATCAAAAGGCGATAAGTGAACCTTTAGTGAAAACTAGGGCATAAACGCCTAAAATTGAATTCTTTCCGTATTTTATGACTTTATATTTTATTGGATAAATGTAAAAACATTTAAAAACATATATAATCATATTTTAGTTATTTATATCCATTCCCGCCAATACAATGGCTACATGTTAACTACCATTTAAAATAATATTATTTTATTATTAGAGTGAAACGTAAGATTCCCAAGAAACTCGTTGTTGCGTGTTAGTTACGCCATCGAGCATAGTGTCCCCTTTGAAGTCATATTAATATCTTATTCACAAATATGGATAAATATGAAAATGTAATATTCTATATTTATCTGGGGTGTTACATCCTTCCCCCCTTTTGGGAATTACGTCCTCGCAATTTTTTTTAAATTGAGCTTACAAACATCCTTGAAAGTCCCACATCAGAACAAGAGTCGGTAAAACAATCACTTTAAAATAAAGGAATATAAGTACAGAGGTCCCCCGAGTTAACCCATATGTAGAAAAACATGGACATGGAAGAAAAAGAAAAGGGTCATGTTCTTGATGGAGAGTGATAATAAACATGTCTAGGAGAATGTTAACCATATGAAAATCACAAACTTGTGATGGGTTAAACGGTATTTGATTCCCCAGTAGGAAAAGTTAATAGAAAACATTTTTGTTTTAAGTTACTTTTTATTGAGGAATTTATTCATAAGGAAACATAATCACTTATCATTTTGACTTTCAACTTTTACTAGTCTCCTTAATCAAACTCATATTTTTTTCCAAAAGACGAGTATTTAGGGAGACTTGTTCGCATTAAGAGTACTATAATCAACTTCTAGAGAATCACCTAATCCACCAAAGAGAACAATATACTTCCCATTTCTTTAGGCTTTAACCAAAACCAAAACCAAAAAGGGTAGTACAAGGTCAGATAATCCCGAAAAGGATAACCCTTTAAAAATAAAATCTATGCTTAATCTCCAAAATTTTTCCAACAAAACCCAAAGTTCAACGATGACCATCCAATAAAAAAGTTGTCCATAAAATTATTCAAAGTAACCCAATCTAAGATTAAAACCCAAATATTTGAAGGATTTAGTCACATAGTCTTTCAAGTTAAATCATAACATTTATCTCCAAACAACATCAGTTGCTCTTAAAGTCTCGTATTGAAATGTAATTAACCTAATCACATATCCTCCATGACAGGTTAAAAATTTTCATAAATAGCCCAAAATAAACTTACTCTTAATTCATAAATTCATATAACTAAAAAGAATCAGTCAAACTAACCAGGTACTTCACGTAGTCCAGTGGTAGGCGATAAATACCAGTCGCACTTTGGTTGTGGGTTCGATTCCCACAGCTTTGTCTGACGAGACGGGTAGTCACACGGTCTGCGTGTTGTCCTTTTTCCAAAACTATATAATTCTAAAATCATTCCCCAAAAAGGGATAAAATCATCAAAAATAACCATAACATAATTTAACCCCAATTTTTATCTCATGCATTTCACTTCAATCATAACATATAATAACCCATAATTACCTCAAAAGTAAGGATCATATAAACCCAAATGGTTCTTTAAAACTTTGTCCACAAAAGAAAAGATAACTATTCCTTGAATAAAATTTTCATATATTAAACATCAGGGTTACACATAATATAAAAAGTCTTCTAATGTAACCCCATCATCAAAAGAGACATAATACTCTTAATAATTTCACCATAACTCTTGAAGCCCTTATATGTTGACATCTTACTAATTCAACATTCTTCATGATCCATTAACCATTCCTTTCCAACTTATTCCGAAATACCTCTTTCCTACAAAAAAAATCATGAATCATATCCTAAGAGTCCAAAATATGAAAACAATAGTCATGAAATAATACATACCTTTGATTGGTCATTGTCAGTTTCTTCATCCTCAATCGGAATGGAATTAGGCATTGGTAAACGAATATTTGTACGCTCTTGGTGATCCCATTCACGAAACTTCTTCATAGGACATGTGTTTGCATAATGACCATTCACACCACATTTAAAGCATTCAATTGATCCCTCAGAAAGAACTTCTTTCCCTTTCCTCGAGTCAACATGATTATTCCTTTTTCCATGGCAGGTTCTTGCTTTATGATCTTCATTTCCACATCTATAGCATATCTCTTTCCCTTTCAAATATTTTCCTAGGTGTTTCTTTCCACATATTTGACACATAGGTTTTTTTACACACTTACCTTTATGATTATTACCTGTACTTCCGTAGGGATTTGTTTCTCGCATATATGATGCCTTGGAGAAATAAACAAGGTTCAGGTGGTCAATCCTGACTCTAGGTAATTGGTTGAGGATAATCACAAGAGTTCTCATTGCAGCTCTTATATCATTCAGTTGCTTGCTCAAAAAACTATCACAGTTTCCTTCACATCCACTATTACTTTGGTGCCTGCAAGATCCAGCCATTTACTAAAACCAAAAAGGTCAGTGTGAGTATATCAAAAAAATCATCATGTACTAATGAGGAAGATAAACAATAAGATATACTTACTCATTCAATTTATCTAAAACTAGGACTCTTTCTGAAATCCTAACCTTTATGGTAATGTCACTTATGCATAAAGAATACCCTAACCTCTAAAGTTATCTAAACCGACCTCTGATACCAACTATAAGGCCCCAGCCTTAAACCTTACTTAATCTTGAGTTATTACAAGATTACACATTGAGGATCTTTTTAGGTTTAGAGATTTAGAGAATTAGATCATGAAACTTTCATTACGTTCCAAATTTAATCAAACTGGTAACATAAAAGAAAATATTCATTCATCCCATCAACGGAAACATTTTTAAAATAAAACATGGATTCCTTCTTGACACATTCTTGACACTATCATCACATCATGTACCTTTCCCTTTACCTGTGAAAAACATTTCAAAAACTTGGGATGAGCATAAAAAGCTCAGTAAGGGTTATAAAAAATATGGAAAGGAAACATGAGTTCATATATACATAAGAATGAAATCAAAATTTACCCATAAAACATAGGCACTTTAACATACCTCATCAAAACATGAATAAATCATAGAAATCATAAGACATAAAGGTAACTTGAGGCATTCATAACATTCTTACGTAGGGAGTAACCCTCTTAGTTATGTTTGGAATACCCATCACAGTATATTCCCTAAATCTCTTCAAAGAAACCTTAACGTTTCTCTCCTTCACGTTACCCAACGCATTGGAGAGATATATCGGGCTCAATCGCCCTTAGTTTATCACAGAACCACCCGTCTTCATAATAATGCCCAAGAACCTCAACATAATCGTATCACATAAAACATGCATAAAGGAAACATAACATTTCCACCTTTCAATCACAAGATATCAATAAAACACATTGATATAAAAACATTATGAAAACCATTATCAATACCAAAATAATAGAAAAGTAAAACATGGTATTTATTTTTCTTTAAAAAAATATATGGCTTGTAGAGGAAGTCGAAACTCAAATAATGGTCACGGCGGCGGAGAAGTCGTTGTCACCGCATATGTACGACAAAAACATTCCATTTTGTTATTTAGTAAATGCTTCGTATAAAAAAGATTCCTTTTGAATAAACGTAAAAGTCAAAGGGGTTTATACACCATATAAATGAAGGTTGTGTATAAAACAAAATATGCCTCAATGAAAGGAGATTGAGACGAAGTCCCATACAAAGACAGTATCCTTGGTTTAAGGATAAATCAATTGAATAATTATATGTGACAAACAAATACACCAAATATAAGTGGATATTAAGTGTAAAATAATCAAAGGTCATTCACACATATTCAAAATATG
This sequence comes from Viscum album, assembly GCA_963277665.1. NCBI lineage: Eukaryota > Viridiplantae > Streptophyta > Magnoliopsida > Santalales > Viscaceae > Viscum > Viscum album. Next base: position 856,738,099 of record OY728160.1, read on the forward strand.
ACATATTCAATAACTACATGTTGAACCCAAAGAAATCAAAATTGGGTTAAGAAGTTCCCTTGCAAAAATTAGACAGCCTAATGGCGTCACTTCAAAATTCAGAAAAAGAGTTGATGAGAGATAAAAATGGGATCTCATCACTTGGACATAAAATTTACATCATTAAGTATATATAAGAACACATCCCAAAACAATATTATGTGAATTAAATGACATAACAAAATAAGTCTTTTAAAAAGAGGAGGGTGAAAGGTTCCCTTACCGACATGGGTATCTTTCGAAACATACGCCCCGTGAAAGAAGGACAATACAACATTGATGTAAATACTCATAAATGAAAGAATATTACACAATGAGTAAAATAATGGTCAGTACATACACCGCTCAAAGGAAATTGTGGCAAATGTAGCATAAATCTCACGGGAATAAAAGTGAGATGAAAAATCCCTTACGAAAACTCGGCAGCCTAACGGCGCCACTTAAAACATCCAAAAATGGATTGATGAGATAAAATAGGGTATCTCATCACATTACAATAAAATGTAAAGAAATAGGAATATAAAAGAACATCCCCCATCATAACAAAGAGGAGCTTAAAATAAGTGACATAAATGAGAGTACTTAAAGATAAAGAGAGAGGTTAGATCTCTTACGAAAATTCGGCAGTCTAACGGCGCCACTCAAAACATCCAAAATGGATTGATGAGAGAGAATAGGGTATCTCATCATATGAACATAAAAATTATAGTAAGAGTAATATAAAATAACATCCCAATCACAAGAAATATGAGCTTAAAAGGAAAGGCATAAAAGAGTGTACTTAAAAATAAAGAGAGGAGTAGGATCCCTTACCTCGGGTCCGACTTGACTCGATCATTCTTTAACGTCCTGAATAATAAAATTGAGTTAATTTACACTTTATTAAGAACTTTTTTCTAGTTCATCATTCATTTTAGATCACTTATTTCCATGTTATAAACATTATGTAATCATTTAAGTTAATAATGTTTGTTTTGTCGATATTTGGTTCTTAAGTCGAAAGTGGACTTTTTACAATTACATGTTGTTCGTGTGGTCAAATGTTCACTATATCCAGAATTATATTCATGATTTGGATATCATATATATCATATATATCCATAATATACATGTATTTATAATAGTACATTACATTTGGGGATAAGAAATGAAATGCACCGTTCAGGGAGACGGTAAGCCGTACGTACGCATGAACGCTACTTTCATTTCAATTTCATATTTTTATGGAATGGAATAATAATGATATAGAGGTATATTATAATTCCAGTATAATATCATATATAATAACTTTAAATCCATCCTTTATACGTCCCACATATGGCATTAACGAATCTCATCACTTTGAGGGGGCGGTAGTCCGCACTTCCTTAAATGAAGATATCGCGTTTACCCATAATTGAAACCATAAAGGTATGCCCAAAATGAAAAATACAGAAGCTTAAGGAAAACATAAACATATTATATATCATATATAAATATATTTTCATCTTAATTGCCACCTTTGAAGCTGTTAAAAGAATGTTTAACAATCATCGTTTCGGGAGGCCGAAATTCGCCAACCACGGAAACAGTATGTTCTTTAACCATTAGACGTAGGTGTGTGAAAGTGTAGATAGAATAATTCTTATAACAACATCCTAGTATATTTATGATACTGGATTTGTTAAAAAAGAAATGAATAAAAAGATTTTAGGGGGTTGGAGAAGCAAAATAAAACAAAAGGACTCAAGTGAAGACATTACCTTAAAATCGGGTAACTCCCTTTGGTTTGAGCTCAAAGGGTTCCTTGGGAAGACTTCTGCCCAAAGTGAGGCTTCAAGGAGTATGAGAGGGAAGTGGAGAGACAAAATGGGTAGGTTTTGGCTGAGCCAAAGGATTTGGGAGTGTGGGTAAGGAGGTAGAGGTGGGGGCCTTTTATAAGAGGAGAGGAGGTGCACTATTGGAAGGTAAAGAAAAGTCACTTTATTTTAAAATGGTATTCGGATTTAAGAGGTCCCACATTGATGTATTTCGAGGATAGGGTGATAAGGGTTCGAAATCCACTCATACAATAGGTTTTGGACATGTTTATGTCTTAGATATTACATTATCCTTCCATTTTATTTAAATAGTTAAATAATGAGGTCATCGCTGCATCATCATGATGTCATAAATAATTTAATTTATTTAATGTATAAAAATTATAAAACAAATAATATGATGTAGGAAATCTTTTTATATTACCAATTAATATTTATAGTCAAAAATCTGATTTGTATAACCCCATGTAAAAATTGTTTTAGTAAAACATTTCATGTTTGTCCCATTTTTACTTTAACTTTAAATAAAAAGATATTAATGTCATTTTCCAACCAAAGAGGCTTCATGGGGTCCCCAAGTTGACTCATGGGTTTTCTTGGTCGGCCATGACACATACAATGAGGTTAGGACATGTTCCAAGTTCATTTCATATTATTAAAACTTTATTTTTACCTTAAACTACACTAATTACCTTTAATCACGATTAAAAACAAAATAAGTTACTATTCACCAAAAAATTATTTTTATCTCATTGAACCACATTTTACTTCTTAATGAAAACCATGTATGTCGGATTTTTGAAATTCAAAACACAAAGATGGCAAAATTTCATTTAAATGGAAAAATCAGTTTTCATAAGTACCACTTAGTGGTTTCACTATTCATCAAAAATTGAAGTTTTTCAAAAAAATCCCAAAAATTCACCCTAATCTATATTTGATATTCCGAATTCAAAAATGAAGTCTATTTTGCAAAATTCAAAACATATAAGTCACATTAATTAATTTAATAAATAATTCCCGCTGTCAGAGCAAATAGCGTGTTTTTATGAAACAATAAGTATCCAAAGATTGACACTAGTTTAAGTCTGATTTCAAAGTGAAATTAATTCCAACGACCACTATTGGATTTAATGGTAAAAATATATTCTAATTTAACTTTAAAACCAATTCAAATGATAATATAATAATATAAATAAATTATATTAAAAAGAGGTTATGAATTAAAATACAATATTTTACACTATTCATTAAAAAAATGAACTTTATCAGAAAGATACCAAAAATTTACAAAAAGTAAATTTTGATGTCCCAATTCTTAAGAAGAGTTTTATTTGGTCCAAAAGGACGTATAAGAGTGAACAAAACTATATTTAATGATGGTTCTCCATCAAAAGGCGATAAGTGAACCTTTAGTGAAAACTAGGGCATATACGCCTAAAATTGAATTCTTTCTATATTTTATGACTTTTTCTTTTATTGGATAAATGTAAAAACATTTAAAAACATATATAATCATATTTTAGTTATTTCTATCCATTCCATCCAATACAATGGCTTCATGTTAACTACCATTTAAAATAATTTTATTTTATTATTAGAGTGCAACGTAAGATTCCCAAGAAACTTGTTGTTGCGTGTTGGGTACGCCATCGAGCATAGTGTCCCCATTAAAGTCATATTAATATCTTATTCACAAATATGGATATATATGAAAATGTAATATTATTTATTTACTTGGGGTGTTACATATCTTATGTGGATAGAGATGGAGTAGCCTTCCTTCAATATCTTACATTCACTCCCCCACTTCTTCAGGTAGTCAGGGAGGCACAAAATGAGGATGTTGACTGCGAGACACGACGTGCTCAAATATGCACAGGATAGGCACTTGATGGATTTTTTGAAGGTAGGGAGCATGTCATCCCCTTTAGAGGACATACCATGGTACCAATGTCACTTCAGGAGGATGTGTTGAGGGAGTTGCACACATCCCCTCTAGAGGTACATCCAAGAGTGGAGAAGATGTATCAGGACCACCGATGACAGCCCTGGTGGCCATGTATGTAGAAGGTAGTAGCGATGTTTTTCTCTCGATGGCTCACTTCTCTGCAAGTGAAGGTGGAGCATCAGGTACCAGCATGCTTGGTTCTTCCTTTAGTGGTCTCAGAGTGGAAGTGGGATTGGATATCCATGGACTTCATGGCGGGTCTTCCACGTACATCTAGGTGTCACAAATCGATTTGGGTGATCGTCTTCTGACTCACGAAGTTAACCCACTTCCTACCGATTAGAGATAAGGGTACAATAGAGAGAATCAGATACGTCTTTGTGTAGGGGATTTTGCAGCTACATTGAGTACCATATACTATTGTCTCTGATTGTGATGCAAGGTTTACTTCCCGGCTATAGAAGGGGTTGCAGGAGGCTTTCGAGAGACAGCTTCGTCTGAGCACCCCCTTCCATCCTCAGACGAATGGTCAGACTAATGTACCATTCAGACCTTCATGTACATGCTGCGTGCTTATGTCCTCGACTTTGGTCGAAGCTGGTAGGATCACATACCCGTGGTAGAGTTTGCATACAATAACAACTATAACTCTTCCATTGGGATAGAACATTTTGAGGCATTATACGAGCGACCATGCAGATCATCTTTGTTATGGTCTGACACTGGGGAGTCAACACTAGTTAGACAAGAGACGGTACAAGCTACCACAGAGAAGTTGCAGATCATCCAGGAGCGGATGAAGACTAAACAGAGTAGATTGAGGTCATATGCTGACAGGAGGTGGAGGCCTCTAGAGTTTGAGGATGGAGAAAACGTCTTTTTATGGGTCTCACCACGACGAGGTCTACAGAGATTTGGCCAAGGTGGAAAGATATCTCTAAGATTAATCGGACCTTTTCAGGTCCTCAGTAGAGTTGGTGAGTTGGCTTACCACTTAGCTCTTCCACCCCAGTTGCACCGGGTGCACGACGTCTTCCACGTATCCCAGCTGAAGTGATACGTCCACGACCCTTCCCACATCATCGACCATGGCGAGTTGAATTTCAATTATGGGGAGTCTTTTATGGAGGTTCTAGTGGAGATTGAGGATCGACAGGAGTGGGTCTTATGTGGAAAATCGATACCTCTGGTGCACGTTCATTGGAAGCCCATGAACCTCTAGTAGAGCACATGGGGGTGGGAGGCTCGGATGCATGCTCAGTACCCCCACTTGTTCCCTTAGTTTGAGTTGTAGCTTACATGGACGTAAATCCCTAAGGTGGGGAGAATATAAAGACCCAGAAATTCAGTTGAAATTTTTTTCATAAAAACATGGGAATTTTTGGAGTCCGCAAAAATTGACGGCACATCATTCCGAGGATCGGTGTGCCCAGAATCAATTTCTGAATTTTTTTTCGGGTACGTTCAGCAAACGTATGAGCGTGTTTTTATAACTTTCAAACCGATGTTCGGAATTTAAATATAAGGGCACCATTGAACATGTAGTGAAAATATTTTCTTAAGAATACTTTAACCTCGACGACAGTTGGTTGAGAATAAAAGATTGTTTTTTTGTTTATTTAGAGAATGAATTAAAGAAAAATAAAGTTTGTGGATTTATTTGTATTTGTTGGTTAAAACCTCCACATGGAAGTTGGAGGTGGTACTACCACACCTTAACCTCTGATGAGAGGTTATGGTGGTGGGGCCCACACAAACCAAACCTCCCCCGAGAGGTTACGACGTGGGGAACACACGGGAATAAACAACCCTATTAATGGAGGGAGAGGAAAACCTCTCTACTCCCCTCATTAATTAGGGAGAGTCTCTCCACACCCCTTGATTTGTTGGTGCCAACTCCCCTAATTTAATGGTGCCAAATCCTCTAAATTAATTAAAGGGGTCCAAGTTAATTAATTCACCCATTTTGAATTTTGTTCCAACAAATTAAATAATAGATTATCCTAATCTATTATTTGTCTTGGCATATTCATTTTGGTGGAAACTCTGAAGAAGAGAGAGCATAGGGAGAAAAAAACTTTCGCCAATGAATAACACATTCTTCCAACGAAGAACGTTGCAATGATCTCATTCGACCATCACCTCGGACACCTACCGAAGTGGGATGTCTTCGACCAACCTTCCCTTCTCATCATCCTCAATGAACTGATGAACGTACACGGGATTGGATGTGTGAGGTGGATGCAACGAACGATAACCACACCATCTTCTTCCCCGCGACTCCTTCAATGAACATTGACCAATGTAGGGGTTTGTTTTATTTTAAGTTCCATGTTCTTCCTCTCCTTCAAAGCGAAAAAGAAGATATGTTTTCTTTTGTGGGTGAGTTGTTTTTCATCTTTCTCCTACCTTAATGAACCTATTTCTATCACCCTAAACGCGGATGGTGCATGCCAAAATAACATGGCCCGACTCCCTCTGTTGAACTATTTTGTGATGTTTTTTGGCATGGCCAAGAATCGATGAGGCGAAATAGGTGACTACTAATGATTGCGCTACCCCCGACCTTCACAACTCGCGCCGCCTTCACGGGGTTTGGCCGATCTACCCCCGGTCGAGCCCCGCCGGCCCGCACCGGCCCGTGCCGCGCCAGCTCGACCTCTCGGCAGCCCGGCCTCCTCACCGCCCGCGCCGCTCGGCTACTCCGGGCCTACCGTACGCCCTGGCCTAACCCTCCGGCCTGCCCGGCGGCCTCCCGACTGCCTTTCGGCCTACTAGATCACCTCCCAGCCTTCCTCCGGCCACCTCTCTGCCACCCAGTGCCCGGGCCACGTAGGCCTCCCAAGCCGGCCCGTGGTCCCCCTCGTGGAGCCTTGGCCGAACTAGGCCGTACCACCCTCGCGGCCCGCTGGGCAGGGCCCGGTGGGCCGGCCAAACCCAACAGGCCATCCCGCCAAATGGGCCAGGCCAAACCATTGGGTCAGGACAAGTCAAACCAAATCAGGCCGACCCAGACTAAGTCAGTTCAGGTCGGTCAGACTGGGGCGGACGAGACCCAGACCCACTAGCGACCCTCTTTACTTTCTTTTGGCCATATCATTGGCTCCAGATGTCTGTTTAACTAACCATCAGTGGCACATGAAATCTATGAGCATGGAAATACATTTAAGTATACCTCACTAGAGTTCTGGGTATAATTGATTTACGGTCAGGTTGGATCATGCACGCATCCAACCGGGCCCAAAGGACTAAAAGGATAATAACTCACAGACCTGGCATCTGATTGATGCACCGTCTGTTGCGTTGAGACCCCTATCATGTGGTGGACCTTTGGGATACTTATTCATGGGACTTCGTTGAATTTTACTTAACGATACATGGCTTGAGGAGTGGACCCTCCTGGAATCAAACTTGGTTTGTGTAGAAACCCTATGGCTGGCTGCGTTCTGACTATTGTTCCTGGATCCTATGTGGGTTCGACAATTCTGAATTTTATTCATGGATCCTATGTGGGTTCAACAGAATAGTTTTTCCTGGATCCGGTGTGGGATAGATAGCTCTGACTATTGTTCCTGGATCTTGTGTGGGTTTGACAGTTCTATCTTCTGTTCTTGGATCCTATGTGGGTTCATCAAAGTAGCAGTTCATGGATGTTGTGTGGGTTCGACAGCTATGACTACTGTTCCTGGATCCTGTGTGGGTTCGACAATTCTATCGTCTATTCTTGGATCCTGTGTGGGTTCGACAGAATAGTTGTTCCTGAATCTTGTGTGGGTTTCATTGCTCTGACTACTATTCCTTGATCCTGTGTGGGTTTGACAGTTCTGAATTATGTTCCTAGATCATGTGTGGGTTCGATAGCTCTAACTATTGTTACTCGATCCTGTGTGGGTTTGACAGTTCGGACTTCTATTCCAGGATGCTATGTGGATTCAACATAATAGATGATTTAGTGGATACATCTAATAATCTCTAACTCTATACAAAAGTTGTTTACCTATGTGAGCTGAGTTAGAATCTTTTGTGTTTTTCTCATGATTGAGATGAATTAATTGATAACTTAGGTATACATATGTGAATATACCTAAGTGGGGTTATCTGTAGATTTCATACATTGTGGTTTATCCTTGTTGGATTTTGTGAGTCCTTGAGGGTCTTGGGGTCCCTACTGAGTATATTTATACTCACCCATACACAGGATATTCCAGCACCTCGTTGTGTTGGATGCAGATGACAGACAGTGCTAACCGAGGCTGAGTGTACCAGGACTGGATGGTACCTAGAGGCGGACCACACCGTGTGACGATACATGAAGGATTCGAACAGACGTTTTGTGCTATGGAGGCTATCTGTACCAACCCTTCAGGAAGGATTTCCCAGTGGACGATCCAAGAGCTTTTTCCCCTTTTCCAGTACTTGTACATTCAGGTTCCATGTACAATAACGTTGGGCTTGTCTTTACGGCCCCTTTACTTTTCATTACTCGTTTGTTATATATTTTTAATTGGGGTTTTTCTTCCAAATTCTACTTAGTTGTGTGCATTATTTGGTAATAAAGGCAATTATTTCCCGGTTTTTAGGGAATTACGCCTTTGGTGCTAGTCGCCAGCCCCTGGCCTATGGAAGGCGGGTTTGGGGTAGTCACAACAAGGGCCTCGGGGGACGGGTCATGAAATTTTATGATTATTTATTTAACATAAAGTTTTTATCACATTATTTTATTAATGATAGTTGAAAATTGGATGTCTTTGTCATTTGTACGTAGACCTATGAAAGTTATGATTAAAATGTAGTTAATTTTTCATGACAATATTTTCTGATTATTTTTAGGAGTATCTTTTATATATAAAAATTCTAATTTTATCCTGATAAATATTTTGGATAAGGAATAATAATGGACTCTTTGACCATAGTCACCCTATCATTATAATTTTGGAAATCCAAATGAAATATCATCAAACCATCCTAGGTGTGCATAAATGATAATGTAAATATTTTTAACATTGAATTCAATCAAATATAGAAATAATGAACATGAAAAATGTTCATAAATAGTTAGAAAATTAATATATGTTTTTCATCCATTAATATAAATAACATACACATCAATTCAGACTAAAGGTAAAGAACATTATTTAAAAAAAGTATCTTTTAAAGTTTCCCTTTAATCACTCATTTTCTTCCATATAAATATTTTATAAAATTGTTTTATATAAGATTTTTACTATTATCCTATTAATTTTTAATGTCATTTTTAAAAATGTTTTACATTTAAAACAATTTTTTGAATATAATATTATTTTCATTTTCCAAACAAGGTACTCTATGAATTTTACAATATAGGTATTGATGGAGTGTTTCTTAAATTATAGGTCATGAAAATATTTTTCTTCCAACACGAATTATATTTTCAAGAAAAATTACATTAAAATATTACAAGGATTTTTTCGATGGAAATATTTCTCTTACTTGTATATGTTTTGAAAAAAAATGATTTCTTTAAAAATGGAATGGGAGTCTTCTACAACATTTCTTCATAGTAATGTTTCAAAATAATTTTCTAGAGATGGGATATAACTATATATGTTATTCTATTTGTATTTGTGTTATAGAAAAATATGTCCCATGATACCTACATAACTGTTTTTTGGAATTATAATTATGTTTTCTTTGAAATCATTTTATATTAAAAATGTAATATAATTATAATTTTGAAAAACGAAGTTTCCTTTTATGGGTAAAAAGTTATGTTTGTTTGAAAATGATTATCATGGGTTTTCATATTTTTCACCGGAATAAAATATTTATTCTTATTTATCTGCCTTACTATGTTTATTGTGATCATCCCAAATTTTTAAAATATTTTTCATTTGGTATAAGGATGTGAAATGGAAAAGAGTACATAATGTGGAAAATAATGAATATTTTTTAATGAAATGAAAAAATTATTTATTTTTAATAACATTATACTAAGGAGAAAATAGATACTAAATAGAAGTTCCTACTTTGTAACACATGAGTTTTATATGAAAAAGTAATGGCATATTACTAAAAAACTATAAACCTAAAACATATTTAGGAAAATGAATGTGATATCCAATTAATATTCAATATAATATTCATTGTTGAGGCCTGGTTCTCACTTGATAGTCATTTTGGAATAAAATTTCAACATTAAAAAGAAAACATGCAATTTTATTCATTAAATCGACACCATGTGATGGATTGATATGTGGTTATTTTAACTACATAAAAATTAAAAAAGGGATCATTGTTTTAATGTATTGGGATAATTTTACCATGTTTTACTAGTTTTGATATGTGACATATGTTTTTAGAAAATATGTCACTTTTAAATGATAACACAAAATTTGAATCATACATTGTTAATTTTTATATATCACTAATTAATTGTGATATTTTTTAAGAAAATGTTTATAATAAGAGTGTGTTTTATCCATTTTGAGGCTTTGATGTATGTTTTTAAATAAAATTTCACATTAAAATGAAAAAATAGACATATTATCCTATAGTGTGTCAGATTTACTAAGGTTAATTCCAAAACATTAGAAATTAATTCCAAAAAAAATTCCAAATTTATATAGAATGTAAAAGTTAATTTTATCAATTTAGAGTACGTAATGTGTGTTTTAGAATCAAATGTAACTTCTATCTAAAAACATACACTTTCAGTCAATCTGGAAACAATGTATTTCATATTTATGTGATGGTAATTAATTAGAAAACAAAAATGAATCATCGATAGTTTAAATAGATTTTAAGATAATCATAGTATGTCTTATCAATGTTGAGTATTTTTTTATGTGTAAGAATAAAATATAAAATATAAATTAAAACAAACAATTTTCGTTATACTAGAAACACTGTGTTTTAAATAAATGTGATATTTATTCCTACATCTCAAAAATAAATCATATATCATATTAATTAGGTATCAAGACAATGAAAGTTATTTTTCCTTGTAATATGTGATTTTGGGTTTAAAAAAAATGGCACCATTAAACAAAAACAAAAAGGGTTATCCTAAACTATTACATAATGTTTTGGATTTAATTGTGGTTATTTATTACAAATAAAAAAGAATAGAATATATTTTTCATTAATAATGAATATAATATGAGAATATTTTTATCATTTTAGAATACATGATGTGTGTTTTGAACTAAAATATCACTTATAAATAAAAAACATGCACTTATAGTCACACCATCCACACATCATGTTTTATTGATATAATGTTAATTAATACACCTCAAAAATAAATCATAGATCATTTTGAGAATGTATCATGATATTTTGGAAATGTTTGGTTAGTTATGAGTATGTAACATGTGTTTTACACTAAATTGGCACTTTCTAATTTAAAAATTCACATTAAGTCAATCCATCAACACTATCTATTGGATTTATGTAAGGTTCATTCCAACAGATCACAATGGAATCATGATTTTTTTTCAAAAACTTTTCCAAGATAGTTCGAGTACATTGACATTTTTTATATATCTGAATAATTTTTTTGAATAAAATGAAACATTTAAATTGATAATACAAACTTCTATTTGAAACCGACACATTGTTTATTTGATTGATTTTCTGTCAATCACTATAGTTTATAAATAAATCATATATTGTATTTCTATTATATCATGAAGATTTGATCGTTATTTATCAATTTTGGGTATGTAATGGGAATTTTGAACAAAAAGTTAACATTTAAATTAAATCAAGTATTTCTATCCATACCATCAACACCATGAATTATATTAATATAAAGTACATTCCTACCTGTTACATATAAATTGTTTTTTTTAAAAATTATCATGTCGATCAAATAGTCATTTCATTGTTTTGGGTATTTAATATACATTTTGGAAAAAATGACACTTTTAAACAAAGAATAAAATATCAGTCAATATTTTATTGTCATCTATATGATTAATATTAGGATAATTATTATAGAAAAAAATTTAATCAATAATTCTTTTCCTAACATATCACAAAAATTCAATATCATGTGACTTGTTTTGTACACACAACGTGTGTTTGAGGAAAAAATGATAAAAAAATGACATATTAGTCAATCCATCAGACCATGTTCAAATTGATATGAAAGTAATTACTAAATATCAAAAAATAAACCACAGATAATTTAATTAATTTATTAATAAAATATATCCTTTTTTCTCAATTTTGATTACACAGTGTGCATTTTTGAAGTAAATATCACTTTTATACTAAAACTAAAAACATTGAGTCATAATAGCCACACTATGTGTTAGAGTGAAATGTGATTTATTCATAAACATAAAAACTTTATCATGATCCTTTTTTATAATGTGTAATTTCTATTGGAGTATGATTTATTGTTTTGGATTATGTATTGCACAATTTGACCATAAGTGCCACAATTATGGGAAAAGGTGAAGATTCATTCATATCAGCCACAAAAAAATGTCAGAATGATAAGTAATAAATTAATATTTGTAATAAATCAGTAGTTTATAATTTTATTTAAAAAAATTACATTATGGGCATTTTTGGATGGTTTTGAATATGTAATTATTATTTGAAATAAAATATTACTTTTAATTAAAGATAGACACTTTCAACCATACTAGTTACACCATGCTTTAGAATAAAACGGATTTGAATCTTAAATTTAAAAAATGAGACTCAAATCATTTTTGTTATATATCAAGAAATTATTTGTGTTATTTAATGTTTTTGACTTTGTCAGAAACAATTTGAGCTAAAATGACACTTTTATACAGAAACTATGCATTTCTTATAAATATTGCTACACTACTTGTCAGATTAACATGTACATGATTATTAAACATCAAAAAACATATCATTATTTTTCGTAATGTACCAATAAAATATTATTTTTTTATCAAATTTTAAAATATATATTTTTTTATAAAATAAAATGTATCTTTTATACTGAAAACACCAACATTGATTTATACTGGACACATTGTGTGAATGATTTATGTGTGGATTATTTAGAATAATTTCAATATTTTATCCATCGTTATTTAATAATATTAATTAAATATATATTATTATCTCTATCACAATATAAGAATGATCCTAAATTGAAATTAATTACTAAGGGTATAACATGGGATCCCATTCTCACTTCTATAACAATATTATACAATAATTTTTTTAAAATAAAATCCATAAATTTTTTATAAATAATATCTAGATGAAATAATTTTATATTCAATGTTTCTCAATATATAATTTACATAAAATGATAATAAAAATAACTAAATATGAAATGTATATAAAAACACTTCAATATCTAAATGAAATAGAAAAAATTACAAACAGGATCAAAATGAACTCTTCATGATGGCCCAAGAAATTTGAAACCATTTGATCTTCCAACTCATTCATAAAAATATGCATCCTCTTTTGAGTATATCCCTGAAAATAGAGAACATTAACTGTGGTTATTTATAGTGGGTTATGAATATTTGTTTCTCAATTAACATTCCATATGAATAAGTAGTTATTCATTCATAGTCATCAGTAAAATATACATTATTTTTTAAAAAAATTATTATTTGGAGTAAATAAAAATCGTTAATCACTATAATATACCTGATTTATTTTAAAAACAATAAAAATATTATAAAGGTTTATTAACATAGGATAATCTATTCTATTATGGGTGGTTGATAACTATGTTTAATCACTCAAATTAGTGGTGGTGAAAAACCCCTGTTATTTTTTTTATAAATTTTAAAAATCAATTTTATTTTAGTGGGAGTCCTTCTAAAAATTCCATAAATTCTAATTTGAATACTTATTTGGGAAAATCCATAAGAATATATATAATTTATTGATAAATAATTTAAAAAATAGATGGGTTCGTTATGAAATGCTAGTCTAATTGATTATAAGGGTTTATTAAACCCATCTAGATCATTTAATTTTTCAATAACAAATTATTAGATCCCTATTGAATTGTTTAGGATTTTTTTGATAAGCATAATTACTTTGAAAATATGGTTTTATTACACGATAGAGGTGGAGAAAAGATGGATTTGTGAAAAATAAGTGGATAGATCATAAAATCATGATTTAAGGTAGTTCATAGTGTTAAAAGAGTTATAACCAATGCATTGATATCCTGAGGAAATCTACAAGAGATAATTAATTAAAAAAATGCAAGTACATGGTTGATATAAGGGCTAGATTTGTGTTAGATGAATTTTGGAGAAATTTAGGTGAAAACTATTACATAATTCAAGGTGATTTGGAAGGTAGTTTACAAAAATAGGAAATATAGAATAGAAGATTTCATCATAGTCCCCATTGTTGATTTGGCAGTCACATATGTGAAGTTATAAATAAATTTGGGATTTTCATTTGCTATGTTCAAATTATGGATGAAATGGAAGATCTTGAGTTGAAAAAAAATAAAAAATGAGTAGAAAAATTTTATGTAACTAGGTTTGGTGTATATGAAGATTGAAAATAAAAATGAATAGACTAAACTGATATTTCGTATTCTTGTGTCTACAAAGGCCATCCAAATAGTATCAAATCATTATAGTGAAATTTTTGCTATGAAAATGGAATGTGTTTTATCCACACAGCATAGAACATGGTTTTTTCTTGTGACGTTTCACCTATGATAAATAGTGAGCCCAAAAATATTGTGGTTCTACTTATGTTCATAATGTTTTATTTAGATAACAATGCTGATGTTCCATATTCCTAAAAAAGTAAAAATATCAAAAAAAATCATAAAGTAATATTTTTTGATGTTTTTTTCCATGGAGACTGAATAGGACATGTCATAGTGTTTTTATGCAAGGTTTTTTAGTTGAAGTTTCTATGGTAGATGTTCCAAATTGGGAGGTGAAATATCTAAAAATGGATGAATCATTATTAAATTTTTCATAAATCATGGACATTAATTTTATTCGATGATTCAAACCTAAAGTAAATTATTTTTTCAATGATACAATTATAGATAAAATGTAATTAATTCCATTCTATAATAGAATATAGCTGGAGAAACAATGTATTTATATCTAATTGACTTCATAATGATTGAAATATTAGGTTATAATTTGGTGTAATGGAAAGTTTTAGATTACCCGCTAATTTTTAAAGGTTGCAATTAAGTTTTATTATGATATACTAATATAAATGGGATATTGAGTACTTTATTATTCGGGGGTGATATTGAGAATATTTTTTATTATAAAAATAAATAAAATTAAGGATTTATTCACCACTAAGATATATTCATAGAAAAAAAATGATTAAATTTTCATGAATTTCTATATCTGAATTCCATAATGCAGTTTATGGATGAGTTTATTGTGAAGATATTATATGAACTCCCTATTATAATACTATAATGAAGAAGTTTTTTTGGATGATTTTTAATTAAAGAAAGAATTATTAATAATGAAGAATTCATAGATTTTGGGGGAGAAACCAAGTTGTTTTTAGTAGTCCATATATATTAAACTGAGTATGAAATCAATACAAGGTATGAAGTTGACGAGGCCCTCATGTCCATAATTATTGAAAATATGATCATTTTTAGAGAAGTGAGTTAAGGTAATGAAGTTTAAGGGAGTGATCTAGGGGAACCAGTGGGTTTTCACATAACAAGTAAGGGGAGTGGCCACTAGAAGTAGTGACCAAGAATAAAACCTAATGAATAATTGTTATATTTTATTGATTTTGTGTATTCACACATTATTAATCGAATACACCATGGACTATACCACGTTACAATTCCATGTAAAATCATCTATGTAGTATTTTTTTTAATGAACATCAATATGATGTCATTAAATATAATGAATAACAGAGAAAAATATTTGGTCAGTAAAATTGCATCAGATCAATATTTACTGGAAATAGAATAAAAAGTTACTTTTAAGGTGTGAATTTTAAGATCCTATAGGATAGAGAGTGGTATAGAATATGTGTTTAAAAATGGTTATAATTGTATAACATAATCCCATTATGGTATATATTATGTTTCCCATTTTTTGTATTATCAATTGGTATCAAAGTGAAGGTTTAATTTCATTTTTATTTTTCTGTTATACATTAATTAAATTTTTGAATAAAATTGGTACCGACTATAATAGATTCAATTATTATGTAAATAATTTCATGAAATTTTAATGTTAGTTCACGTGCTTCATAGAATAGTCACCTTGAGTTCCTCTTGAGATTTTTCTCTATGGAAAGGGTTTTCAATGCCTGAAAAGACTTATATTTGAAATATAACAGAGATGAATTGAATCTGTGGAAATAGTTGACAATGAAATCATGGATTTTACTGGGGATGAAGTATAAAATTATATTCCCCCTCATAGATTATCTAATTAAATGTGTATTTAGTTAGAATAATTATTTTGTAAACAAAAAATAGGATATCATGAAATTTTGTTATGTCAAAAGGAAAGAAGATGATACATCTTAAGACGAGTTCTCTAGTTCTGTTAAATTTTGAATTTAATGTTTCAACCTATTATAATATATACCTCATGAAATAATATGATTCTTCATACATTATAGTAGACTAGATAAGTATAAGG
Source organism: Viscum album (assembly GCA_963277665.1). NCBI lineage: Eukaryota > Viridiplantae > Streptophyta > Magnoliopsida > Santalales > Viscaceae > Viscum > Viscum album. The sequence continues at coordinate 856,754,496 of OY728160.1, forward strand.
GACTCTAGTGGTGAAAAGGCAATGATAACTTGTTTCTATTCCAGAATGTATTCATTTAATTACCAAGGGGATTTCCAAATTCATCAAGAGATGGGGGGAAAATGGGAAAGAATGCATGAAGCATATTTTTAGATAATTGATTATTTATCCTTGTAATATAGTATGATAATGAGATAGTTAGTGGCCTTGAATTTTAGCATAAATAAAATGGGATCAAGATAAGTGAAATATATGAAGATGTTTCCTAATAAATAATAAATTGAAGTTCTATAGTGAAGGAACTAAAGGAAAATATAATTCCTCTCAGAAAAATAATAATATGAGATTGAAAATATAGGAGTGATAAAGCATTTATTATTATTTAAATGTCTCAAAAGTGAAGAAATTTATAACAATACCATGTAACATGACTTGAGGATAAACATCTGAATTTTGAATATGGAAATCCTTTCAAAGGAATCCCTAATTGAAAGAAGAAATCAAGGTCTCTATAATGGATGTAAAGAGGCATTCTATGAAAAATATATAAGAAATAATTCATAAATGTAAGGTGGCGCAAAAATGATACTATTTTGGAAGAATTAGGATAATTATGATTATGTTTTTAAAACCCAAAATCCCTAAAGTGAAATAAGAACTTTAGATATGCCAATAAATTATTCAAGGAATACCAAAATGAGGTAGAGTTTTATTTTTAGATGTATTATTTGTTCTAAACTTGTTCATGTGGAATGGTCATGTTGTTGGTAGAATGATGGGAAGGGAAAATAATACAAAAGGAGAAACTCTACTCTTATGGAATACATAGAAAGAGTTATTACATGAAAATTAATGTTAATATATAAAATAGGTTTAATATATCAGAGAATAAGAATGAGCCTCATTTTTAATTGAATCACGTGAAAAAAATTATTCTACCCATTATATATATCTAGAATGGAATGAAAGAAAATATAGAAACAAAATAATGGCATTGTACTAGCTGAGAGAAATGTTTAAGAATAATCAAAGGTGAATATTCTAATGAAGAATACATATTCTAAGATGAAACCCATGGAAATCAAGGAGGAAGAATTCATAAATGGTCTAAAAAATAACAAAAAAATTCCGAATTAAATATTTCGTGAAGTTTACTTTAATTTTAAAACAATTTAAAAGGAGGATCCAAAAATTTAACAATATAAGTATAAATATAATCATTTTTTATGATTAAAAAATAATGTTAAACCTCATGATAAGGAATGATATAAAAGTTCATATATTATATTTATATGTATAAGTGGGTTCACACAATTGATATCCAGTAACATAATGTTGGATTGGATGACTATAAGAGATGGTGATGATTATGAGGTATATAAGGTGATATAATTCCTTCCCCTTAAACTGAAAATTGAAATTCATTATCTAATATGATGGCTTGGTTCATCTTAACCAGCCTCATTTCGAAGTACGAGGGGGGGGGGGGTTGAGGTACCAATTTCCCCATATGTTTGATTTTGTTTGAACGCTTTTTTATTAGGATCAACCTTAATGAGGAAATATGATCAATTATGTTATTATGATAAATGAAAATATAAATATGGTGACTGTTAGTGCCATAAAATCACATATGTATTAGTTGAATATTGTTATGAGATTATGGTTGTTGAATGAAATCAATAAAGCCAATGGCGATTATCTTTGTAATTAGTGTAATGGAAAAAGGTGCATGATGAGGTATAATTTTTATACTAAAAAAATCAAGGAAGTGGCCTAAACTAGTGAAAATTAATGGTGTTTTGATTAATCTAGTATATTTATATTGTAATTATACTAAATATGGAATTTAGACATTGGTATCAGGCCTCTAGAAATAAGTGTGTCCGTAGAAAAAACCCATAAATTTAATATTCTCAAAATGATTTTTATTTTATTTGTTACCATTTTTCTTGAGATACAGGATACCATATGTTACTGAGTTGAAGATAAGTTTTGAATAAGTGGAATCCCCCCCCACCGAGTTCATTAAGATTGATTGTTTCGATAACTGAAGAAACATGGAAAGATGATTATCAAAATAAAAAGTATTGTCAATCTTATCTAGATTGTGATGAACCATATGAATAATTAGAAGGGAACTATTTTCAATTGAGATAAATTTTTATTTCACAATTGGTATTAGTTCATCATTCTGTTTGGTTAAGAAGTGTTCCTTTGAAATATTCTATGGTTTTTGGATGTTCATGAGTGGGATATACAACCATTGTGTTTTGTAAAAAATATTATTTTCTACAATAATCCCTTTATCGGTATGATTATATGAATATTTTAAATATCTGAATTACTAGGTTATAAATTCACTCAACTAACCTCTTAAGATGGTTAAACTATATGATAAATTATATTTTGGAGTTGTATATTGTATCAATGAATTGTTTTCAATTTTATGGAATGTTGGTTTCGACAATCAACAAGTGGTATATGCCAAATTTTGATGTGTATTTCTAATAAGGGTGACATGTTAGAGATATAAAATTCCTCTCTATCCTCAATGGTAGTATTGAATTACAATAGGAATCCTTTATTATTAACTAAATCCATGTAATATTTACTTTCATATAGTTTATTCCAACACGTCAAGGTGAAAAGTTGATGAGAATTTGGAATAGATAACCCCATTCGAAGGGTGATAATTTATAAAATAGAAGATCCCTATTTTTAAAGGGGGATGATCCATTGACCCATACGAGGAGAGAATTAAGGATTAATTTTCTCTTAGTTTTATACACTATTGAAATAATTTGTATGTCAAATAATTAACTTGTAATTTTTCATAGAGTATATTTCACATTTAATTTCACTAAAAAGATGGGGTATCATATTATAAATGAAAATGTGTTGATATTTTTTCAAAATAATACAACGGGGGAGATTATTGTAACCCCATCTAACTGTGTAGGATTAATTTTAAAGAATTTTCTTGTTGAAATGATTTTCTTTTGACAAGATTAAGATGTGGAGTGAATTTAAATTTATTTACATGAATTGAAATGTTAGAAAAAGAATGATTAAAAGTGGTTCTTGGTGTTAATATATTTCAAACCAATGAAGGTATATCCATAAGATATTTTCAAGTGAAAAGAAATTATACAAGGATCCTACATTTTTTAGAGAAGGTATAAATAAGTTTTGATTACATCGTGGAGAATGGAAGTTCAAGTCTATGAAATAATTCAAGTCAGTTTGTTTTATTGTTGACCAAAATAAGAAATCTAGAAAGCATCATGTAATGGTGATCCCCGTGTTGGAATTACATAGAAGTCATGAAAAATTTTAGTACCCATATTGTAAAATATGGTGTTTGAAGATGAAGAATGGATGATAATAAATATGTGGAGTAGAAAAATTTCTAGAAGGAGGAGGACCATATGGTGGAGTAGAGTGTGGTGCATTGGATGTTTAATTATAAAAATCAGTATCTGAAAATTTCCACTAAATGTGATCATAGATAAAAAAATAATCCAAAGAGTACAAAATCATTGTAGTGTCCAGGTTGTGAATAAAATGGCCACTTATTTTCTAACACTCCATTGTGCATGTAATTTTTAAGTGAATCTTAAACTTTGAGAAAAATTTTTCCCCAAATGGGGGTGGTGTTGCTCAAGGTTATGAGTATATTTCTGAAAATGAGGGAAATGTTTCATTTTCCAGGGAAGAATAGAAAAATTTATAACATAAAATAATATGTGAATTTTAATTGGAATTTATCTTATATATTTTAAATTCCATTCATTGGTGTTTAAATGAATGGTTTTTAGATGTAATTTCACAGGGAGACATGCGAAATGTGGGGATTCTATATATGAAGATACATGAATTACTCATCAACATATCATATATCATTGAACTAAATGTTAGTTCATGATTCATGTCTAAATTGAAGAAATTTTTAAAAAAATGTAAGGTGTTTTAAATGGATTTAATTACATGTTGTAAAATTAGAGAGAAGGATCCATGAATCAGTTCGTTTTCATTGACTATGAAATAGTGGAAATCATTGGGAAATCTAGGCGAGTTGTTGATGTTTTTATTTACAATATTGTGCTAAATGTTGGCTAAAATAATTTTTTTTGAACTCATATAAAAAATTTCAGAATGAGGTCAATTAATTTTTATGTGAACATAAATAATATTGCATATCCAAAAAAATAGGTATGAGGAAGGGGTTTGTCAACACTTGAAAACAATCAAATTATAGGAAAATAAAGAATTTATATGATATTAAATCCCTTGTTGCGGCAAATAAGGATTTAACCATTTTTTAATTCTATAGTATTTCGTCAAACACATTTCCATCAATGATTCATGAAGTGTGATGTCTATGTATATACAATTATTATTTTTTATACTAATTACATGGAGGTAGTATTCTTGAATAATAATTTTTTGGATTAGTATTTCATTTCTATAAGGGTACAAATTATAGTCCTCATTTTCTCCGATTTTCTTATATTTTTGTTCAATGTATTTAAGGTGGCCCTTAAAAAATAATTTGGATAGAGAGGCTAATAAGCATACCAACTCAAACAGGGGAACATATAGAAGTCATCTTAAACAAGCTTCAGGAACCATCCATCAAAAATTTTGAGTGGAAGGTTCTAGTATGATCTTATCTCGTGTGGTGGATGCATGGGGTGAGGTGTAGGTATTCCCTAAGAGGAAATGTAATTAGAGGGAATGACTCGTGATGAGATGGTTCATGTGTTATGGGTGATGAATCCATTGTTATCTCAACCAAATACTTCCATCAAATAATTTATGATTATATTAGTTAATATTATCTTAATCAATTGGGTCATGGAAAATTGGAGCACCATTAATCCATTAAAAATGTAGATAAAACCTACCATGGATGATCGATCAGATTAAATCTATTCAATCCTAATATCATATCATCATCATACTCCAACTCACTTGCCAAAATCAAGACACAACATTTTTTAGCCTAATACACCTGACGCCATCACATCACCTGAAGTCCCACATGACAGCCACCCCCGATGATTGATTCATGAAACCAACGTGCAAATGGCTGTACAAATCGAATCATGAATCCTTTCATGCATGGGATTATTTGAAGAATAGGATGATATATCACATTATGGTCATATATTTCATGAGTTAACATGTATAATGTTATTATGAATCTACAGAACCATCTTGAATGAAAACTAGAGGATTATTTTAATGGAAAAACACACTAGCCAAGAAACACTTGCATGATTACTTTGCATGATGTATTATGGATCATGTGAGTCCTTTATCACTAATTATTTATGATATTGATCAATTTATATCAAAAAATAATTCATTATTAGGAAAAGAAAATATGGGTGTCACTGAGGCATCATATGAAAAAGAATGTTTATTTTCATTGGGTGTTCGTCCAGTCATTAATGAGATAATTGAAAGCCCAATCACGAGACATCTTGAAACTGGTCATGGGAAGCCATCTAAGATCCACTACCCCAACATCGTGAATGTTTATTCGTGATTTTATTATTTTGATCATGATAATCCCAATACAATTTCATTTCATGAATGAAAAATGGACACAAAGAGGCCCTGGATAGTTGGTGAGTTCTAAGAAACTTTCTCCTAAAGCCTCATAGTGATCTCAGGAATATCATATGGGACTCATGAAAGGATCTCCATCACATTAATCCATCACTCAAGGAACCATCATTTTGAAAAGATCTGATTAAACACCCCACCTATACCTATATAAAGCCCATCCTCCCAAAATTAAAAAAACATGGGAGGGGGTGAATAGTTAGAGGAGTAGTAGATAAGGGGAAAAAGAGAATGATTTGGCTACCAACATTGAATTAGTTCTCCAGGTACTCAAAATCCCCACCATGAGGTTTCAACATGAGATTACAATACATGACACCCCTAATATCATTTGATTCCATGATAATTGGATCCCCATGTGAGACCCCTATCTTTTGAATCAATCATGGTATTTTATTAGTGCATCAACATAGTCATGTGTATGCCCCTTAACAAGAATATTACCTTGAATGAACTCCCTCCTCTTTGATCTAAAAACCCTTGGAGGTGTAAACATGATAAGAACCCTCATCCATGCACCATTCTATATGGCACAGTATGCATCCTTTATGGATGTTTGAAAGATCCCTCAGAAGACACCAATGGGGTAATGTGGATCACACGAGCAATCGAGCATTAGGGATCACTATCATTTGGGTACCCCTTGACATTTATGATTCCTTAACATGAATATGAGGACATAGATATTCTATCCACTCACCATGGAAACCCTCACATGTGTAGTCTCAACATAATCCCTCAAACATGTGCTCCACCTCCAATGTGAATCATTTACCATGCTATTAATGTAAACTATAATTATAAATTCACTCTTTTTATGAAATTATCAGGACACATGACCTCATTATAATTACTATTAAATACTATCCTCCTTCCAAGAATAACATTTTCTATGTGGCCTTATGAATGGGCCCCTTTTTAAGTGATTCTCCAACCTATTGGCTTGCACTCTTTTTCTTTCATGCAATTAGGTGATTTTTTTAGGACCCCACCACATGAATCCCATAAAATCACAAGCCCAACTAACTCCTCATTTGTCCCAAAATTCCTTTTTACTAAACAGGAAATTCCATAACATTCATTCAATAGTCAATTTCCTTGTCAATATTATCATGTGACACCCCATGGAAAAACATGGTTGATCAAAAAACAACCTGTGGACATTCCAAGTTGATCATGTGATGAATTCATAGACAAGTTATTTGATCATGCGGAAGACCATGGACATGTGTGATTTAATCATACAAGTAATTTTTGTATAATTCATTTGATCATGTGATGATGTTATAGACACATAAATTTGATCATGCGAAGAAATATTGTAGAGGTGTCCTTAATCATGTCAAAATATTCTATAAAATTCAATTGATCATTCAATGAAATCATCGACAAGTCAGCACATCATGTAAAAGATCATGGACATGTTAACATATTCTATAAAAAGAATCATGTAAAAACTCAAAATACACCATTGGATTTATATTACATATAAAAACTAACACCCTAATCATGATAGGAAGATGATCTAGAAATATCATTTAGACATTTAGGAAATGTTGGGGAGACACCCTAGGATATTTCATTCTTTCCCCTATAGAACCACTTGTATTTTCACCATGTGAACCACCATCCTGAAACCATTAGTTGAATACCACGTTTATAAGGGGAGTCTCCATAATAGGTTATGTATACATAATCATGTGAACCTCTTTGTTTCATAATTTCAAGTGGGTCCTCCATGTCATTCCATGTATATTTATCAGAACATTCATGGTCATCAACCCTATTTATCTATCATATGATAGAGGATGAATATGAAACATGGGTATCCATCTTATCATATGAACAAGGATTAAAAAACCATGGAGTTAACAAAAATTTTTCCTAGTGCAATCACTAATCCTATCATATCAGTGGGTTAGAGGATAAATGATCAATGAAGAAATTTGTTCATCTCCATGACCCATACATAGGACGCCTTCCTAAGGCCCATGCTCCAATTGGAATCAATAATGGTATAATCCTAAAAAATTAACGAACCTCTAGGATAAGATAAATTTCTTCACATGGAGTCATCCACCTCTTCCATTAGACATGTTACGGGGTGAAATAACTATGAAGGATCTAATTCAGGTCCAAGAAAAACATTTAGGATTCCTTCCTAAGGCATGAGATCTAATGGGAATGCACCTTGGTGTAAGTACCTCTACATCTAAAATATCCTTATCCTATGATAATTAATTCTCCCATAAATCATCCATCATTAAATGTTCATAAATGGATAGGAATTGGTCTTATACATAGACATCCTTTTATGTGTAATCCATGAACATGCCCTTCGGTATCCAAAACCCATCAATGGGATAGGGAAGAACTAATGTAAGAGGAATATGTTTCCAATCATAAATTAGATAAAAAGGACCCTTTATTATGGATCTTTATCCATACAATATCCTCCTTGAGCTTGGTAATAATACCTATTAAAGGGAAACATTAATTTTAATGCCTTGTTAAAATATACTCTCATTGGATGTGTCTGGTCATCCTTAATCTCTCTTGTTTCTCACACCAAGAATAGATCACATGGACTTAGAGACTAGTGATTATTGAACCAATCACATTATAATGATTCCCGAGTGTGGTTCATTTATTGAGATGTGATTTTTATTACATATCATCTTCATTTAGAGGGTCGCATCCTCAATGAATCTGTTTAAGAAAGCCTTACAAGCATATGTCTGGCACAAGGTCTCTGTTTTGACAAACTTATGATGCATAAACCAATATAAAAAAAAATTAGAATATGATTAGTGTATTAGAAAGATAATTATAAATCATATTTGAGGATCAAGCCTAATATTTATGTCCATACTATTTTATGTTACACTAAATGGTATAATCCATTAATACTTATTAAACCTATGTCAAACCAACTATGAGGGTTTTGATTGATACTTTCAAAGGATGTGTAGGATACCTAATAGTGGTTCAATCCCATATTAAAGAATCCAACCCAATACCTATTTTTTAATAATCTCTAGAGCACCCAAACATAGATTTAAACAAAATAATCCTAAATGAATAAGGGAATGATGGAGAACCTATGACATACACAAAATTGATTATTTCAACACATGGTTTTATTCAATTTATCTTCATAGGATTAAGTTGTTTTTAATTAAGGAAAGGGAAGGATTAAAAAAATGTATCTTAAAAGTATTAGAGATTCCCAATATGGGATATAATTCTTCCCAAAAGTGTATGATGTGTCCAACCTCCCATCACCTCAAATAATGTGAGTTCCCAAATGTCCCTGGGAATGAAAACCCAATTGATTAAATGCCTTTGGAAAGCTGGTCCATTCCTTATCATGGAATTATAAACCATTTGGATTTTATGATTAATAGAAATATGGGTAACCTACTATAAATTATTCCGCAACAAACCTCAACCACCTACATATGAGTTTCTAGAAAAAACCCGTTGATTTTTTCATCAAAAAAAATTAAAAACGTGACTTGAAATCATTTAACTACTTCATCCCCACCAGGGATTAAAATGGATAGACTTCCAAATTCACATCAAGAAATTTTATTCAACAATTTTTATAAATGAAAATAGTGGACTTATTAAATTTTTTTAACCACACTAAACCTATAATAAATGAATGGATCACCCCATTATCATTTAAATGTGTATGTAATTGATTGACCATATACGACTATATATGATGCTTCACTTATATGGTGTTTTGTTTCATATTTAGGGTTTATCATATTACTCATATCCAAATGACATCATCAGATGTTACCAAAGTATTCGAGACTATCATACAAGATAGAATTTTTTTTGGAACACCTCAATATATTGTGAAAACCCCGCTAATACATTGACCATGTGCATTGTACACCATGGAACCATTATCCCCAAGGCCCAAATATAAACATTAACCAATGTAACACCTCTATTTCTAGATGGTGAATGTATTTCTCTAAGGTTACCACATCAATAGCCCTATCTAATCTTTGGAAACATATCATGAAATCATCTTGAGGATTACTTACCACTTAACTTTTTTATTATGACAAGCCAAAATGTTAGAAGTGGGTGTCGCTTGAATATTCAACCTATTTTGGAGAATGTATCTATATTCAATCATTATATACCATCCCAACCTTAGGAAAGTGGATAAGGAAAATCAACACATCAACACAACCTCTCATGTGCTACCTACGAGGGATCCAATCCATTTCAGTCAACTTCATCGACATGTGACTATGATTCCACAAGGAGATGTAGTGAATGTTGTGCCTAAAAGAGCCTTCCAAATTTGGGGATCCAACCAGTGGTCCCCCGTATGGTATGAGAAAAATGAAGTTGAAGAGAAGGCTCATATCACTATTATGAACAATATAACTATGTTTTGTTGGTGTTTCCTTATAGTGTCCTAGAAGCAACCCTAGATCATCAATATACACGAGCTTCTCACTTAATCAAAAAACAGCCCAGGTGACTATAGAATCCGAGGGAGCACCCCATCCCACTAGTATATGTGGAATTTTTATCATATTTTTCCTGGGATCATCTTAAATATGGATTTCGACCTACCAAATGGCACTAGAAAAACAAAACATGAAAAAGTACTATGGGTGATGACCCATCAACCGGTATAGAAGGCACTGTCCCACCAAATGAAATACTATTAATTAATCCTTCAAATAAGATACTTCATAAAAGAGGGGAACCAACCCAATTATGTCTCCATCAATATGATATAAAACAAATTTGAAAAATTCTCGCTAGATCTAGATAAGGTCACTCCTAGAATTTATAATCATGCCCTACTATAGTCATTAGATTCTAAGCAGATTGTCCAACATTCAACATCTAACAGATAAAAAGAAGGTCCCAATGGAATATTTAATTAATCTATAGAAGGTATTATACGGTATGTTTGTGTTTTAGAGTGAAATGTTGATGGACCATATGGCCAGTGGAAAAATAAAATTTTGTATTATTGTTCAATATTGATACATTTTCCGTCATTTAATCACCCTACCATAAAATTATAAAAGGGTGTTTCCATGGATGCAGTTATTCATCCCCTTAAGGATGAAAATAAAAATTTCTATGAAGGAATAGATCACTTGAGTCCAATGAGATAATAAATATCTACAGGAAATAATTGTGGGAATACTCTTGGGATATCATCTTTGGAAGGACATACCACCACCATCCTAGGGAATCCTTCTTTCCAATAATGTTCCCCAGTCCACAAGGCTGGGGAATTTTCTATATTGTTTATTCTCTCATTTGGTCAAATAGTGATATTCTTCCACTGCATCCCAGCCCACATGGATGGGGGGAAATTTCATATTTTCAAGACCCCATCCTAGAGGCCTAGGGGAATTTCAATAATTTCCATTCCCTCATTGGGTGTACTATATGAATTTTTTAAATTAATTACTGAGAAAAAATCTACTTGGGGAGTAAGGTTTAATTAATTAGTGGGAAGTGCATGCATAATCTAGGGCCCCAAATTATTCAAAAATATACCCCAAATCCAATAAATACTAGAGATTCAGTTCCTAAACTCCAAACTCAGCTGTGTTCCCATGTCAACATAGGTATATGTTGTTTTCAAGTGAATTAGTATGGCCACATATCTCTTGGTGATAGACAATGAAGACTATATTCCCTCAAATAAAAAAATATCCCATGTTACTATGATTATTCCATGGAAAATGGTTCAATAGAAATTATAATAATGATAATGTCAAATGATGTGTGGATGATAGGAAATGACAACCACTTCCCCTACCACTGACATCATTTCCATATGATGGAGAGTTTAATTAACTTAATTGGCTGGATTCATAAGTATATGGACATGAGAATATTAGATCAACTAACACACAAATCACCAATACTATCATGCGATATCTCTGAAAAAATTCACAAGTTATTCAATAGATAACGAGACACATATGTCCTGGTTACAACTGACCATGTTTCAATTAAAGATGAATTAAATTATGGCCCTTCATGAAAAACGCGTCCCTAGGTACATTTATTATTACATGAAGAATGGATTCATAAAACTCCCTTCAATAGGGAAGCAGATTGATGCATGGTTGTTAGGCCAAGACAATTACATCCCCAACCACCGACATCATAAGTACACAACAGAGAGATAAGTTGTCTTTAAATATTGACTTGATAAATAGCTAAACAATATTTTAATAGAATTACAGAATTCTAAAACTCATGAAATATGAGTAAGAGTCATATAATATCCATAAAAAGTCTACATCCTGATAAGTTATGGAACAAATTCCCATTCTCATGATGTTAAACTACATGACAACATCCGAGGAACATAATGTTAAACTACCTGAAAAAATACTTATAGGATGATGTTAAAATTCATTACAAAAATCAATTCACATGAAATTAAAATACATAACACTATACTTGTCTCATTATGTTAAACATTATGAAAACATCCATACTGCATGATGTTAAACATCATTGAACACGTCTGGATCACATGAAAATAAAATATGAAACACTTGAATATTTAGGAGGCATCATCATCATTAGGTGGAAAATAAATTTTATAGAAGAATCATAAATATATTACAATATAAATCCCATAAATATCTAAATATTTACATTACCCCCATAGTATCCTACTGAGGGTATTACCTGATAGGTCTCCACCCAAAACACTCAGATCTGGGCATTAAAGACACCTTGTCAAATGCTGAAAGCTATCAACCAGAGGAAGATTATTCTTATCTGATCCATTTTATGTAATATCTTCTATCATATCCAGAAAATATATCATGGGACATGAATATATCCATTCCTCTATTCATAAAGACAGTATTCATTTTATGATGGCCATGGAGGTTATGTGTGTCCATACTTCCCCACATCAATCAATGACAACAACTAAAATATCCTGGATACTTATAGAATGCTAAAATATCTTAAAATCCATAACCTATTGAATTTATGGTAAATTTTGATAAAATAGAGGACATCCATCGGTATAATATAGTGATTATGTAGAGACATGCATACATTTCTTTCCCAATTGTTAGAGAAGATAACCAACGTGGTTAAAATCAACAAGTAGACACTCCAAATAAAGCACATAATCTTACACCCAGTTTGGAGGATTAATTACATATTCATATAAAAGGGGAGTTATAGGAATGGGGTCATAACCCTTTTTTGAGAGGTGAAAAACATTTCATAACAGAAAATGCCTCAAGATGTGGAAAATTTATGGTTTAAAAAATACTGGTCGTATACTCTAAATGTGTATGACCAAACTCGAATCCCCGTTCTGACCAGGGCTCACCAATTGATAGTGGAACATTTCTTGGTATGATCTTATATTCATTTCTAAAATATACAAATAAATATTATAATGTCACTAGAAAATGATCATATCCCTACCCTAATCTTGGTTTGTTATGATAATATGGAAACCACCTCAGAGTATGCTCATATACCTACCAAAGAATATACTCGACATATTTTAGTAGCTTATAGAAGGAAGTTCATGTCCCTTGTCTCCTTTTGGATATTCGTCAGAAAATTATGATGGGGAATTATTATATGAACCATTATCATATACCTATTTCAACTTGTATTGAAGAACATATTTTGGGATAGACCTACTAAGAGATTCACATCAATAATGAAAATATATAATTTCAGTAGTATAATCTTACAGATTCTCATCCACAAGTTCATATTTACAAAGCCTTATACGGTTATCAAAATATTCTAGTAGAAATTATGTTGTATGAAAATTTCCATGCCAAACCCCAAAAGCTAGGTTGACATATTACTTCCATGATGAAGAATGAGGCTCATATCCTTATTCTTCTCAATTCAAGTGTCATTGAGGAACATTAATGCATATACAAAACAACTAAAGGGTCCTATGTCTCTTTAACTAAAGAAAAAAAGATATAATTATCTCTATATTATTCATCATTGTAGTATACTAATGAATCACATGGACTCTACTCTCGATATCCACCACGGTTAACATCCCCATGGTTATAGCTACTTCAGATAAGAAAAACACCATCTTTCCTAGACACCATTATCAATAGATGTTCTCAAAACATAGACACATTCCTATATAAATGTGATAAAAAACACTGGTTTTAACCTTACATAGATCCCCATATACCATAACTATCACATCACTATGGTAATCAGGTGAATCAGAGAGGTATAGTCTACCATATAAAAAAGTGAAGACATATATCCATAATGAATAAGTTCCAACATTGATATATATTGATAGATTTATCCAAATAAAACATCCCAAATATCCTCTTTCCTATTTACACTCCAAATTATGAGATCCCAAATAGGATATAAAGAAATTGACTTATTCCCATTCTAATAAATATGTAGTCATCTTGTGAATGATTGAATGAATGAAACCAACCTTTTAAAGGATATGAAGGTCACCTCTAGATCCTAAATACACTCCATTGTTTTGAGAAGGATGTATTCCATATTACTTTGCACATAAGATTAGAAGAGAATAATGAAGGCCTAATATAAATTATATCTTCATCATCAAATCTCTATATTTGATTGGCACAGTTTCATCAGATGGTTTTTCTAGGGAAGGGGAATGTATGTAGAAATTTAATTCACCCTATCCCTAGGGTAGCAATGGTCCCTAGATTAGACACTCAAAAATTCCATAATCACATGATGAATATTTGGAATTGATATGGAAATGAAATCCATCTTTGGTAATAATCCTATGAATCCATGGATTATACTCGACAATGGTTATGTACTACCCATAAACCTAGTTGAGGAAGAATACATAATCGAATATTTCCAAGCATCTCCATTTCCCCATTATAGCATAGAATATAATAATAATCTCTGAAATATTTCTTTGACGACTCTGGTAGTTCATGATATCAATGTATCTTCTTAGGGACTCTCTTACCATGATAGTGATAGAGACGTCATCAGATTATTCACTATGTCAAAAAAATGTCTTCATAGGTTCATAGGTGGATTAAGAAGAGCCTGTATTTAGGAACTCCCTCTTATTTTTGAGGAAAAAATCTCGTAAACCATTGATAAGATCGGGAAGGGGGATATGGAAATAATATAATACCCACAACCAACATGGATTTGTGCTACCGTGATTCTCAATGGGAAAGAGTAGTATATTTCATTTTGAAATCATCATGAATACATGTTTTCTTAGAATTATGTTGAAATTCCCTAGATTAATTCTGATGTGGATATGAATCACCCAGTCTTACCTAATGTCCATCATGGATTAAAAACAAAATATAGGAGAATAAAACCCTCTAATATTATCATTTATTGATAGTAAGACTCTAATCTACATAGTGAACCATTGTACTTGTCACATGACAGTAAACTTCTTGATAATTCCTAGTTGCATGACAGTAAACTCAATGAAAAACATCCATGATTCTTTTTTTAACTTCATGATAGATAAACCATTACTTCTTGATGTTAAACTGCATGATAGAAGTATATATGGTGAAATATTAAACCGAAAATCATCCACCATCCTAGTCATATGACTTTAAACTACAATACACCAAAGGTCCTAGTCATATTACATAAAAATAAAAGACACCATGGGTCCTATTGGAATGAAACAAGACAAAAATATTTCCTTATTCCTTACCACATGATGATAATATTCATGGAAAAAAATCACATCATAGATGATTAATTACACATGAGCTAGAGTTGTGTTCAAGATGAATTAGGTTCCCCCATCCCTGTTTTTTATTTACTTCCACATAAATAATATCCCCACTTTATAACTATGCATGGATTGATTCCATCCATCACAAGATCTGTATTTATGCCCATATATCATGTAACAGGGAATCTGTTATATATTATTCCCGATCATAATACATTAAAATGTGTAATAAGGTATTCAATAAAAGACATTAAAATTTGGACATACCCTATGTACCATACATGTGATGCCCTAGGTAAAACATACAATAATACTCATGTTACAAAAATGGTCTTCCACGCAATATTTTATTTTTTCAAATTCTAGGAAAACATTTATTGGGATTAATTTCTTATTTTACACATCTGGTAACCTATAACCTTGCACTATGATGTTAAAATACATCACTAATGTCCATAATGCATAGAATTGAACTTTATGGTTTCTCTTGAACTATATATGTCTTGATATTAATTCCAATAGGATGTGTAGATAATTCTAGATCCTATATCTTTTACCAACCACCACATAATACAAAATTACCTCTTCATTTATTTTAACCACTTCAATGTTGTGGAATAATCATTTTCCATTCCCTATTTGACACACTAAGCCTAGATCGTGTTGTATTTGGAAATTTGGTAAGGTATTTACCAAATGATCTATGCATATAAATTTAAAATAGGAATAACATGGCCATGAATGAAGGATCTGTAACGTAAAAACATATTTCCTTTTTATGTGATGTTAAACTACCTGATTGATTTATCTAGCATTATATAAAATATTCATCAATATAGATCTCTATAAGGAGGGACATTATCATTGGTGTTGGTCTCCCACCACACCACCATTTAAGGACTATATGTGGATTGATTTCTATCATCACAGGATATGTAGTGATGTATGGATCTTTAATCTTAGGTCTATACATAATAATAAATGGGAACAATTCCACCTTAGAGTATGGCTCCATCCTATGTAGAGAGATTCCCATTAAAGAAATACAGTTTTCATGATTTGTTTTCATCACATTATACATAGTAACACCTAGATAATCATTCATGGGGTCCATCAATAATAATAAATGTGAAACAATTCTCCATATGTGTATTGGTATGACCAATGTGGATTGTTTCTCATCTGTTGACAATGGGTGGCTTGATTCCTATCATCACAAGAAATATATTAATACTCTAATCTCAAATCATAGGACTATACACAATAAAAAATGTGAAAAAATCCCCCTCTGCATATGGGTCAGAAATATGTGGAGAGTTTCCCATTAAATTACTATGCATTTCATGATTCTTATCATGACAAGATATGAAGGGGTGCCATAATATTTAATATTAGTTCTAGCCACAACAATCATCAAAACCATTACCTCCCTATGTGTATGGTTCAGACTTATATAGAGTGTTTACAATTCAAGAACCACATGTTTTGTTTCTTTTAATCATAGGATACATAGAGGAAGTTGTATAAGTTGACATGGGTCCAATCACATTAAAAAATCTCCCCTCCCTGTTTATGGGCCGTGAATGAGCATGGATATTTTAGGTAAGAACTATGTATGGATTCATTACAGTTATCATAGGATATTTAGTGACTTATGGATCCCCTACTTTTCACCCATCCATGGGTTTTTATAACCCCCAATTTTGTTTCTCGTTGATAATCAGATCTGTGTAGTGGTAATAGTCCATAATAAATTATAAACCCCTTACATATTCCCCATCAATTATTCATGCATAGTATAATTGAAATCCATATTTTCTATTGTTTCTTATGCTAAGAGTCGATTATGTAAGATTATTGGAGCATGTAAACTACATTGGATAGCATGATTGAGACTTATCATAGATTAGGAACCATCTCCTTGTCACATGGAACTACATTTCATGACCAAATCCTAGTATGATGAATCAAAACTAAAAAGAAAATTCCATCACATTAAATATATCCAACCCTCTGATGGTTTTGTATCCAAGATTCAAAAACATTACTCATTCTCTTAAATATCTTATCAATACACACTTTCATTTCCTTTAGGATTCCTTATCCCTTCTTAAATATTAAATTTTCTATAAACAAAAGTTTTATATGCGCTACCTGAGTTGATACCCCCTGGTCATCGAGTCGATACCCTTAAATTTGAACCCCATAGACATTTGGCTTCCATGATCATAGATATTCCCTATAGAAAACTATTAATAGGGATTGGTCTAACCAAAAAGATCCCATGGTCGCAGGATGACCCCTAAATCTAGGAGTAAATTTCATCATCTCATGGAACATTATAGGATTCTTTTATTTCTAGTGGTTGACCTGTAACCACCGGTTCCCAGAAAAAGTTTAGTCATATATTCTTGGGTTATGATTTACACCTTCCAAGACCAAAATATTGGACTGTATTGACATGTTCTTGATGGTACACATATTTTTATCACACCAATTTTAAACTAAATATTATGACATAAAATCCTTTTACCCTTCCATTTCGGGGTATGAATCTTGTGTGGAGACCTGATTTGTAAGAGTTAGTCACCCCTCCACCTTCATATGTGTAAGATCTCTAAAGGATTATCTATTTATCAAATATTATTATGGAAATATTAATTACCTAAAATATTAAAAGGAAATACCAACAAAAACATACATAAAAGTGGTATATACACCAATTTAATGAGGGTCAAGTCATATAAAATCATTCTTCCAAAGCATGAGTGAGATCTATTTAAGGATTAGTGGCATGGAAGAAAAATATATAAAATATGGGTTCTTGCAGAATCCTACCCACCAAAAATCTAATGAATGGATTAAAGGTGTTTTTTACACCCGACCAGTGATAAGTTCCCACAATGAAATATTTTACAATTTCTCGTTGATTCCCTTATCCAGAGCACATGCTGTTAAACTACAAAGAAACAATCATTTTCACCTGATACTAATCCTAATGAAAGATATATCACTATGACATGATGTTAAAATGTGCATTCCATAACCCATTTTCATTCTTTATGAAAGGAGTACATGTACCTGAACCCGTTTAACAAAAGTATTCAGTGCAACCATCTTATTTTAAGCCCCAAAATAGGTACATCACCATATAGAAACGTCATATATATATAAAATATTTAAATAATTCACCATTGTGGTTACTTTTAAATAATTAAAATTTTAATCCATTCTAAAATTGAATAATTTTTTCATAAAAATGCATCTTAAACATACAAATGGATTTATAAAAAATTCATGAAAATTTATTATTCCAATTAAATTTAATAAATTATTTTAAATTAACTGGAAATTATATCACTTTAATAGTAAATCCTTTAATATTATTGGACTATCAATTATATTATTTAGTGAAAGTAAATAATAGTTTTAGAAAATTCATATTTTTATTTAAAGAAAAATCTTTTTTTAAAAAAATCTGAATTTTTCACCCTTCACTATTTTTGATATGATGGTATCAAAGAAACAATATTCATATTAATGAAATACCATTAAATAGTGATATAAATTACTTAATTGGCACATAAAAATTAATGAAAGTCATTTTTGAAGAAAATAATTTTTGATTCATAAAATTAGATTAGTAAAAATTGTGTGTTTATTTTATAATAATTAATCAATAAATCCTTATTTATTAGGGATCTTATATATAAATATTCTATTGTGTTGAATCCAATTTATTTCAAATTCAATATTTTTTATAATGTTCATATTTATACAAATCATTTTTATAGTATAATTCTATTCTTTAAAACATGGTGTTTCCTCTAACATAAAATATCAATGAATAAAATATATAAATTGGGAAATATATTACAATACCTTGTGATGTTACATAGATTGGTAAGAAATGGTAAAAATATTTAGTATAGTACATATGAATTATCATGTGTGTGTATTCTAAAGGTAGTTATATGTAACAAATCATGATATTGAGATAGATTTAGTCGAAATGAAATGAAATAAGAAATTATCTAAATATGATCAAGAATTTCGTAGAAAATTAAATTTATAGGGATCAATTTTTTCCTTTCTAAAAAATCTAATGGCCTTTTTCGAAGAAGAAATTCGCAATAATACCTTTTTCTCAACTTTGATCTTCGTATATCACCAAGAATTGACATCATAATTGGTTTTGACTCTATGATGCCTTGTTTTTCTGCTAAATAAATATAACCCTCTCTATAATTTCATCATATTTACATGGTCCCAATATATTTATTATCTCAAATTTCATCTTGAAACATTGTATTTTTTCATTTCCTACCATAAAATTAATTATAAGGATCCATCATAATTCTTGAGTGAAATATATTATTGTATAAAAATTATATAATAGAAAGATGTTGATCGCAACCACCTTTAAAATTCTTATAATATTCTCTCATTATTTATTCTTAATATTAAATGGTTCTCTCATACTAACCATCTTTAAAATGATTATATGTCATACTGAACCTTGAATATGTATCTAGATACTAATAACTAATTCTCCAAAACATATAAGTAAACCTCATATTCTGATCAGACATAATTGAGAGTGGTACTTTATAAAATTTCACCACTTCCTTAATAAAAATCATATATAGATGGTCATGTGAGAAATCATCTATGATGTAAATGAGGTGTACTGATTTTGTAGGTGATTTAATACAACCAAAATTCCATTATTCCCTTTTATATTTTTTGGGGATTCCTATGATGAAATGAATGGAAATGTTTAACTATTTACATTCTCTTATGGGTAATGTTTACAACATACCCTTAAAATTATATCTATTATACATAACTTGTTCACCTAGAGGACTTCTAGAAACATACTCTATAATATACCTTTCTATATTATCCCTCTATAAATAATTTTTTCTGATCATAATACATCTTTTTTACTTATAGGGAAGATATAGAATAATGATCTATGATACTTATCCAACAAATAATTCATCATTTATGTTATTTAAGATACATATAGTTAGTTACAAAATTTTTGCTTCCAATGTGTTCATTGTCGAACATAGGATCATTTCTCTCTTTATTCATTAGTTTTACTCCCTCATTCTTTGCCTATTAAACTTTCAAAAGGAAGGATAATTCATTAATCATATAATAAAGATATGATTTATCCCTTTCCTCTTGATTTCATGATCTATCTTCTATAAATACATAAATATTTGATCTCATCCAATCCTCATCATGGAAAATATAATATGATACTTTTTACAAAGAGAAAAAACAACCATGCCTGCCTTTCCATAATTTTATTGTATTGGGGATTCATAATATTTAAATATTTAGAACAAAATCCATTAGATAATGTTACTCACTACCTGTGTGAATATATAAATAAATCATTTATAAATAATATATATATCACATTGTTAACTACAAATATAATTCATCCCTTTTTTAGTGAAAATTACTATTTTGAGACGAATATCTAGTTTCATATAATTTTTCTATTAAATATTCAGATAGAATGGTCATAAGAAATCAATATATCATTTTTCATTTTCATTCAACCTGTTTTTTTCTTCAATTCATCAAAACAAAATTACAAACATTTCTCCACTATAGTGTAGTCAATGTATATTTTTTATGACTAAACATCATTTTAGCAACGTGAAAATTTCCTCACATTAATATATATGAAGAAGATTATCTCCCTTCTGATTCAACTTGGTTATTAGATTATATTTCCACGATAAATACCTCATAATGTGATGGTAGTTTCAATACAACCAAATAAAACTATAGATCTTGGTTACTATGGTTATTGTGGGCCATTTTTAAGTACCTTACATCACTGAAGGATCTATCGTTATACCCTCACATGATATTATATCACCTAATAAGGAAACCTTCCATATCAAAAGACCACAATTGGTAAATTTATGTTATAATTTTCTATTCCTCTAGTTCTTAGTCCCAATCGGTAATTATTCAGTTTTATATTCCATACACTTTAGAAATATAAGAATGTAGTCTATAAATAATACAAAAAATTGATTGAGGCAACATCTAAAGACTCTTTTCATTAGGTCTATCACATTAGTCGTGATTTGTATGAGTCTATATGTATTCTTTAAAAATTAATAATGAAAAAAGCTCATATGGATGGATGTGTGGGATATATCCTCCCACTTACCCCTATATTTATGATATATAAAATGGATGCCAATCTAGGAAAATTATTGGGATAAGTTCATTTTTCAAACATGTCATCAATATGGGTTCAAGGATACTTCTTCTTTAAAGTGGTCTTATTAAGTTTCAGATAATTAATAAATAGTTGAATTGAAAAATATTTATTCAATACAAAAGGAACAAGTTCACCCCATGGTGATACACTATGTAATATGAATCACTTATCAAAATTTTACTTTATGTTAGTCATTAATTCATATAAATAAAATAGAGAAATTCTATATGGCGTATTTCAAAAGGGTTTATCACAATTTATAAGTTACATTTAAATAGAAACATGATTATTTGGGGAAGTAATTTTAAATTATTTAGTTAATACATCTTCATAATCCTAAAAAATAGACATATCTTCAATATTGAGTTTATTACAAACCTTTTGAGATAAATAGCCCTCATGAATCAGTAGTGAGACCCATAATATGTATGTAACCTCTATTTAAATTCATATTCAGTATCACACCAAAATATGATCATGGTTTCACTAAAAATATCAAATATGACATTCCATCCTTCGAAATTGCTATGGATTTATTAAAAAATTTGGAATCCATTTCCAAAATTAGATAAATTTAACTAGTGGGAGAACAATATATTTTGTAAGATATTAATACAAACAATCATACATTGAAGAGGAGCTATATACTTAAAGTACGATAATCATATCGTTAGAATGGTTTACCAATAATTCAATATATATTCATAAGGTAGTGAGGTAATACCCTTTGAAAAATTTTAGATGAAAATATAACATTTAAAATTTTAGATTTTATGGTAAGTGTAACATTCCCTACATCGCTATCATAACCCACCATAGTAGTTTTCATCACATGTGAAATACCTTTATCTATGGGAATAAGATATCACAAATGTTAATTATCATTACTGAACCTAAAACTCATGCACCAGTTGGCGTAATGTCCATACACCATTAAATTATAATATTAGATTGTGGGTGTCACATTTTTTTATGATTTTCCACCATTTCATTCATAGACCGGCCTCTTCCCATCACATAAAAATTATTTGTCATGTTGACTTTATTTTCCACAGTTAAAAAATTTATAATACCTCATATGAAAATTTCCTATATTCATCATTCCTCACTTCAGATATGATGGGAATGTAATTTTATTTCTACAAAAGGTTTCATTATTGAGTTTCTTTAAAATAAAACCATCTTATTTATATCCCCAAAATAATGATAATAGAGAGAGTATCTAATTTTTAATCCACGTTATTGATTAAATAAAATGATTTGTTTATACTAATCAATGTATCATATAAATAATAACTTTAAAAGACTTGGTCTCAAACAAGTAATTAATAATTCAAATTTTCTTAATGGATCAATGATAAATGGGAGGCATACCATGAATGTTTGGAGAAATTTACCTCATATGTACTAATGGATTCCTCATCCTTATACTTTAGTTATATAAATATTGTTATCATTCTTTTTGAAAATAATTTATGGATAATATCTTTGGAAATATACCCTCTTAAACACATTCCATATCATTTAATTACTTTCATCATCTAACATCATATTCCTGATTAGATTCCACCATTAACCTACATCACCTTCAGAATGATAATATTCCATGGAAAAAAATTTCTTCTTTGAAAAATTAGATAATTGAAAATATCACTTCATTCTTAATGATATATTACATATAATTTTTTAAGATATTGGAGCCACTGATATAAAGATCATGTTATTTCATAAAGACCCAATAATTAGTTTTTATATCCTTTGGCCATTTATAATATCAATATGAATCATGTTACCATTCATAGCATTGGATATTTGGTGAGCATATCCCCTTTATTTTGTATCATATCTCCCACTTAATTTGGTTTCTCATAATGATATACATTTCATTTCCCTTCACATACAACATTAACATAATTACTCATAGGTCCACCCATGTTCTATGACATAAAATAATTGTTTGAGAAATAATAATCAAAATTATTAGTAATGTATTAAAGAAAAATTATTCATAGAATGTGTAAACCATGAAAAAATAGGCTTAAACATATATATTCCATGTAATTATTTATAAAATTCATTCAAAATGGTTTATAAAAAGGTGTAAATTGGCCCAAGAATATCCCGTAGAAGTGTCTATCAATGTGTGTATTCTTAGGACAACCCATCATACAACATTGATGATCGAGTTCATACCATATATTATTGGTTCAATGTTTTTCCCCAAGCTAAATCAGTTCCATAACCACATCTAATTTATAGTATACAAATAGGGATTTATTTTCTCGGAAAACCACACAATCAATACTTTACTAATGATTTCATATTTTTTCCAATACTTAGGCCTATCCTCATCATTATCACTACTTTTTCCAACCCTTATAATGAAATATTAATTAAATATTGCTATTATTAAAACTAAGGAAACCTAATAATTTAAAACATATATATTATATTACTTTTTATGAAGATACAATTCATCTCATAATAAAACATGATCCAGGTCAATAATGTTTTACACCGAAGGCAATCATAAATCATGGAATCAGTATTTATCATAACAATTTCATAAGTCATATGTGCTTGAAATCATAAATAATCAATTATAAACATTGAAAGCATATCTTATGCTTAAGATATTTATTTTTGGAATGATCATAAGTATATAATATCAATTCTTTTTCCAAGGATCTCATCAAAGGGTATTCTAGTTTATTTGGTTCACTCCACATTCTATAATTTCATTATTCATGGGTTATTCCCAAGATAATAATAATTGGAAAATTCCCTAATTATACTAGGTTTACTACCCATTCTAGTCTTTATTACCACAATAGATATCATCTTTACCCAATACATTAGATGTAAATATTACTCTAGTAAAACCGATCACATAATAATAATATATTTATAGGTGTTAAAAAAATTCATAAAATATTAAATTTACCATTATATCATAACTTATGTAAAGAAAATGAGTTTCATAAACATTTAAACATCTCATCAAATCATAAATCCGGCAGAATAACAACGAATAGTGTCAAAATGATTTTTAACATCAGTTTTTTTTCTTTTTTATGTCAGTAATTAATATCTATTATTAAAGGTGATGTTGTAAATATTTCTTTAAAATCATTTAAAAATGAATTATTTAAATGTATATTGGAGCTTGTTTTTTTACATTGGTTATTTAATAACCGATGTAAAAAACAGTATACCATGTTGGTTCTTATATAACTAATATGCAAATGCTTCACAATGAAACGTTTTTTTACATCTATTATTAAATAGGAGACATAAAAAACATTATTACACATCAGTTTCTATAAAAAAAGTCATGAAAATCATCAAGATAAAAGGATTATTAATTTTACTTATTTAATAACCGACATAAAAATTAATTTTCCAATACAGTTATTAAATAACTGACGTTGAATGCCTTATTAAATCGTTTTTTAAGGTTAGTTATAAAATAGCCGACATTGTTTTTTTAATATTACATTTAAACCTACCTCTCCACTTCCAACATAACCAAAAAAATAGAAATAACCAGAAACAAAAACAATCTAATAAACCAGAAAATACACATTCATATTTATAACCTAAAAATTTAACAAATTAACTAAAAATAAACTAAATACAACTAAAAACTACCAATTTAATATTTAAATTTATATTATTGAAAATTACAACATTCACTAAAAACAAACAAAAATTCAACATAAAATGTAATGTAAATTTCCCATTCCACTTGTAAATGTTTTATCTATTATGTACTATAAGGTAAAGATTCATAATAAATAATCAAGTTAAAAGTAATGTATTTGAAATTTGTAATGAAAAAAACAATTGAAATATTAAGGAATGGTTTATAAATAAATCTAACCTAGTTGAACTTATTAACTATTCCAGTTGTAACTATTTCATAAAAAAAATCATAACACATAATATCCACATTCATTAAAACCTTTTCTTAAAAGAAAATTATATTTAAATGAGTTTTTCTGTTCAAAATAAGATTTTTATGTAATATTTCCCAAATTTACGGATTTTAAATGAAAAATCACCTTTACTTTAACAAATTCTATATTAGTGATCATTTTATTTGTGTTTTTTAGAAAGAAATATCATCCCCTATTATAAATTAATATGAATGAAATAAATTTGAAATTCAATGTATCATAAAAAGCTTTTATGAAATTAAATCATATAGTTCCAACATGTTCTTAGAATTAACACACACATATCTAGGGATAGAAAATATAATATAATGTGTCTTCTCCCATGAAAAAAACACCTAACATCCAGTGGTCATTGATGCAAATGAAAATTTAATGTCATTGTTCATTATGTAAAAAGATAAAAAACACTTTATGAGATATAATTTTCATACCTATCAAGACAAGGTGACATCCAACACTATAAAATTATATTTTGTACAAATCTCTTAGGAGTATAAATTGTTCTTTCATATTCAGTCATTTTTCACACTTTAGTTGAAATTAAATATAGGTCCATCAATCCTTATAAATATATCTTATCATTCTCCTCATACATTTTAGAAATACACCTAATACAAAAATACATAATTTTAGATTTCTAATAAATTTAATATAGGGAATGATATACGTTAAGAAATAATTGGAAAAAATAAGAATTTTGTTGATTCCCAAAATATATATAGTCACAAGATCTATGATATAATTTTTAAAAACCCCCACAGTCATTGCACACCAACATATGTTATATTCCATTTGAATATCATAAACACCCACCAAAAAAATTTAATATCGTGAAAATCATTCAAGATTACTAGAATGTCTATCTGAAGTCATATCCATATGTCCTTGTTGTAGGTTTTAAAATATTTATTTACCCATAAATTATTACTATAAATAAATAGATAAAAGTATTAACATTAATATTTTAAGACAAATTTACTAAAAAAACAAATAAAAGATAAAATACATGCATACCTCTATGATAATATGTCACAAAAGTCTAGATGGCCAAACCAAAAAGTGGTTGATACTTTGTGCAACTTTTCTCACCTCATATTTAGGTAACGATACTGTAGATGATATATATATATATATAATATCATGTAAAGTAACCCTATAAAACCCCATCTCTAATTTTTGAAGATGAATGGTATCTCCAATATAATATATCAGCCCATATGCAACAATTTGATACTAAGGATCATCAACATAAATTTCATAGTAACTGAGAAGCTATGGGGGAGGGGGTGTTGGATTAGGATAAAAAATTGGGTCTGTATGTAGAGGTGGAGGAGTGGGAGCTACTAGTTTAGGTAGAGGAGTTGGAGCTGTAGTATGAAATTGACTTTTCATGTCTACAAACATGGATTGTACCGATACTATGATCTTATCCCCCATCATCACATTAAAATTCTAATCTTTAGCCTCCAATGATTTTATTTATATATAAATACCCTCCATTGTATAATATTAATAAAAATAGTAACACTTTTGTCATTTATACACCTTCGGGGTATCATGGTACATGACATGGGTGATTTGGATTTCCCAATTCTATAGATAAAATATCATGCCCCACCTATACTGTAAAACCCCCCATGTTCTCTACTCCTCAAGATAATCCTATGTGAATTATTTTAAATTTTTTTAATGATTCAAAATATATAACTAATTCAATTCACTTAAATAAAAAAATAAATTAAACATTGTATAATCCTCTCAGATACAACCCCAAAGCATTCCATAAGATATTTCCATTTTTTTCAAATCCGGGACCTCTTCAATTTTTATTTTCTAGATTAGGGGCAAGGAGGGGAAACCTCTCTAAATCTTGAAGACTCAACTCTCTATTTTTTTATATTTTCAGCTATAATTTTTTTGTCCAATTATCTAAATTCTCCTTAAGATAATTTATGAGGACATACATTTATATATTGGATCTCTGGATGAGATCTCCTCAATTTCTATTAATTAATAATATGAAATCATTAATAATACAATTAATATAAGATAACTTCTAAAAGTTTACATTGGACATACCAAAAAATTTTCTTTTCATCTAATTTCGATAATTTTGATCCATGTGTCTTCATCTATAAAATTATATATATCACATGGATTATAATGTCTCAAATTCCAAAAAATAAGTTAGAGGTGAGGGTTGATCTGAAATCCCACCATATCCTACCATAAATTGATAAACATTTCTTTCTGACTCATCAAGTGTTAGGTATATCATTTTTCATCTAAGTAAAAGGGGTAAATACATATATTACTATATAAATTTCATGATTAGTAAACAAATAACAATTGATATTCACAGAACTATAACCCAAAACTAAGATAGTTTTCCCTCCCCAACACAACTCCAATCATTAAACAAAATAATGGGTTTTCTTTTCCCCTTATGTGATACAAAATTCGTGATTTTTTTTTAATTAGGACCACTTGGAATATTGTTTTCATCGACGTTTACCACTATATTCTAGTCCTGGCAAAGAGAAATAGATAATTTTGGTAAATGTGTGCTTCCATGTTTACTAACCCTTGGAATCTTCTCTGGATCTATGCGAGTATATGAATCTTGTAAAGAAGGTTGGGGATCATCATATGGAGCATTTGCATGTTCCTACCCATAGGTATGTGTGTTATCATATCCAAAAGTATGTATTTGACCAGCTAATTAATCATTCATTATCCTTCAACTCAAAGTAAAAAACAAATATTACTCAAATATACAAATTCAACGATTATAATACTAATGTAAATGAAAATGAAAAATTATTAAACACAAAAGCAAACTAAAACATAACACATTATTATTCATATTATATATAGTTAAATAAAATGGTAAAAATAGTAATGATATATGAAATGTCATTTAAATTAATAAAAACAAATCCATAATTGGTATAGGAATATTAAAAATGGCCCAAAAAAAATAAATCATTTTTTTCACACAAAATAGAATAATGTTTCAATAGACACTTGTAATTTTTTTTACATATTAGATTTAGAATAATTTTATTTCAAAGAAATAAATAAATATAAAGTAACTTAATGGTAAACACAGATAAATAAAACAAACTAAACTAGTATAAACAAACATGTTAACTTATTAGTTTTAATATGTTTTTTAATAAAGAAAAAAAATTAACATATCGAAGATGTTAGGAAATTAATATAAGTAAAAGAGAAATAAACAAATGTTACCAGTAATATTAAGAATTTACTAATGGATTATTTTCCAAAATTCCTTCATCATGATCTTTCCTTATGGAAAAAACCATGTCTATTATGTGTTCATCATTATTATCTTTTAATCATTACCTGGAAGTAGGGATATCACATAAATCAACATCTTTTATTAGATGATCATCACCAATATATTGTTTTTTTCCTTATAAAACAATAGACCACTATATATTGGATTGATCAAGATCATAGATTTTTTTCATGTGTATCCATTATAAAAGGATTAGTTGTGTCTTCTAATATATTCAGATTAACATTTTTCATTTCAAATTCATCATGATTAAAATTGTGGTTACCGATAAGACATTTACATTGAAACCCAAGAAATTTAAGGTTAATGTAATCAACCTCTCATATTTCTTCAATGACTACATAACATGCGATGGATGGATAAATTGGGTTTTTGTTTTTATGAATAAAAAATGTATTGCTTCTATGAACAACAATACTCCACTATTCTGATCTACACTTATGCCGCCCTGATCATTCATATGAAATATATAGCCCTTAATTCCATACCTAGACCATGTTATTTCATTTTAACTTGGACCATCCACTAACCATATTAATTTTTCTGATGCATCTGATCTACCAAATAACCCAAGGAAAAAAAATTATATTCATCCAAAATCCACATATATTTTACTTCTTTGAATGAGATAGTTTCAACACATTAATATGAAATTTTATATATGTTTGAGAATCATCTATGTTATTCTTGATGTATAAATGTGTCCTCATTATCTTTTCACCTAATCAATATTTTAATTTCAATCCACGAAATTTCTTTCACCCACAATAAATTTAACACCCCAAGCTTCCACGATATGTTTCTCTTTGAATAATATAGTAGCTTGCACAGTAAGAACTTCTAGTTCTAGTACATTACGTCCTATAAAACTAGATATTTAAAAAAGCAGTTATGAATAGTAATACACGCGTTTTCAAATTATATAAATTTTATTTTTGAAAATATACTTCATTTTTGGATTTGGAATATAAAAATTAGCTTAGGTAGATTTTTTGTATTTTTCTAAAGACATTCAATTTTTGATGAATAGTGAAAAACCCTATGTTATTGTTTTAAACTGAATATTATTTAAATAATAATTATTTTTATTTAATTTTATTTTAATTTCAATATATATACATTATACCTATATGATTACAATGTAATTCATTGGATTTATTTTATAAAAATATTAGATATATAAAGTTTTATTGAACCTTTTAATGACTTTTACCCATCCTCTAGGAACATTTGAAAATTTTCATAAAAGGTAATTTTACCAATCCTGTGAAGTTAATTTCAAAAATCCAAGAGACACGGTTGACATCAGTATGTAAATTTTTTTTTAATTGGGTGAAAATAATTTTTGGTGAATAGTAACATATGAATTTTATTTACAAAGGTTAAAAGTAAATTGGGTTATTAAAGGTTAAAATGATATTATAGTTAAACCAAAACATATCCTAATTCTTTTGAATAAGTGTATTTCGACCAAAATTATCTTTAGTAATAAAATATGATCCTCTTTGATCCACTTGGATTAGATTAGGACATTTATTATTATTTTATTTAAAGAGGAGTTAAAAGTGTAAAATTCAATGTTTTATAAATAAACCATTTTTAATATAGGGATACACATAATATAAATTTGACTATAAATATTAATTAGAAATCTAGAAATATTTCATACACCAAGGTCTTTTATTTATAATTTTTAGACATTTAATATTTAAATTTATTTGTGACACAATGATGATGCAATAATTACCTTATTAATGAAAGATTAAAATAATTGATATTATAAATATCAAAATAAATGTAAATTGAGACGTTTGATGCATTACAATACATTTTTAGTTTAATATTAGTATTTAGGGTTGATTTAATGAATTTATTTCTATGTAATCATGTTTTTCTGACGTTTACAAAAAACAAATACAAAATAGTGTCAAAATTTACATAAATTAGTTTTTACAACAAATAATATATTATTAAATGATATAATATTCCTAAAAATCTATGGTTCAGCCAATTTACTTATATAACTATATATAGGTCGTTAATGAAATAGTTGGGGTTCTGTTTTCATTTTATAGTGTGTTTATTAACCATGTAATGTAAAAATACAAGAAGATATTGTAAAAGTTATGCTATTTAACAAAGAGTTAAATCTAAACTAAAAGGTTAATATGGTGAACTAAACTTGTCTAAAACCTATTTTTTGAGAGTATTTGGACCCATTTACACCTTATCCTAGAAATAAATCCATTTGTATCCATTATAAACTGAAAATTAATTAATAATAAAATAATATTTCAAGATTTTCTTAAAGTTATCGTAATCTCTCTTCTAAAAGGGTACATCACTTTCTCTTAATTTCACACCTCCAAAGCTTATTGGCTCAGCCAACCCCTTCTCAAATATCCTCCCAACTACCCTCACATAATCCTAGAGTCCTTGCATTTATTAGAAAGGAAACCTAAGGAGCTATTTTCTTCAAATCAAAAGGAACAACCCAATTATGATGGAATGACATCATCCCCTCTTTCAAAGCTCTTTTCTTCTTCCACTTCCTCTTTATTTGTTTTTTCCATAATAAGATATTAAATCTGACACCTTATACATACTGAGATGTTATTACTAATATGTTATAACCATATTCATTATTATATCCATCCTATGAATGAGAAAGTCACTATACGTGGGTACGTACGGCTTACTGTCTCCATATCGTGGTGTAGTTTTTCATTCAAAACATGATTATTTTTATTGGTATAACAATGTGTATATATGATTTAAATAATAAATATAACATGTTAATTTTTATGAATATAAATTATACCATCCAATTACATATGATTTCACCACTATGATAATGATGTTGTTTCTCGTGCATATGTACGACTTACCCTCTTCACAACGCGATGAGATTTCGTTCCTCATCTTAACCAATCAAGAATAAATTTAATTTGATTATTAAAAATAATGTTTCAGAACTTAATATCATTCTATATGTATAATATAAATCCTATCCATAACAAAAAATGACTTATATAACAGAACATATAAATGAAAACAAATCAGGTAACACCCAAAACAAGGATACTACAGAAATATCATTAAAAAATAAACATTAGAAGATCATATATGATATCATATATATGTATGTGGTTCTTGTATAATTTAATATCAATTATTTCTCCATTATACTAAAGGTTAAATTACCCTCAACTATGGAAAATTACAAGTTAAGGGTTAATTTTAAAATCTCTTTATTATCTAAGGTTGTTTATACGTATCTACATGGACTTCTTTATCTTCCAAATCCGTGTTTTTAAAAAATATATTTCAAATTTTTTTAAAATTTCCATGAATATGGTTAAATGTTGTTTATACCCTTTTTTTACTTTTAATAAAATGTTTTGAAAGGAATCTTTCCATTGTTTTCAAACAAGGGAGCTTATGACCATTTCGACCAATTAAGGTAAGAATGTTTTTTAACTTATTCGTCGGGTGTGCATGTGTTCTGCCATTATAACACCTTAGAAGCCTCCCATACCATATTCTAGAGATATTTTAAAAATAAATGTTTTCTTTTATTATTATGTTACTCTTAAATGATTTCAAAATAGAAATAGATATTTCAATAAAATAGATTCGATTTCATATATGTCAACATATGTTGATGGATTTTACAATTGTTTGAAGTTGATTTATTATGGTATTATCTTCCATATGGTATTGAATGATTTGGGATATGTTTGAATATGGATGTGTTATTTTTATACCATTCATGGGTTATGGTTAAAGTATTAACATTTCTTATTCTATTTTTAATACGAATGTTTATGTTTTGTTTCAACCTTTTAATATGTGGAATGCATTAGACATAGTATGTAATTGGTGGATCCTTCCATATCTCCTCGATGACTCGGTAGGTCTCATGAGAAAAACTATTATCTTGGCACAATTCCTTGAAAAAATAATTATTTGTAATCTTGGCACAAGGCCTTGACAATGTGGTTATGATGTCTGACATTATGCATTCCATCATTATGAAATTAGCTATTGATATTACATGTGATTATTCAACTTTTATAAAGTCCACTTGAATAAGTTAATAGCTTTATTTGAATTATCATTACCATATTATGCTGAATTTTATGTATCAAAGACTTCTATTTTAGTCTTATACATTTCCTTAAATGTTTATGATTTATTATGATAGTTTACGCACTATTGTTATCCTTACAGAGCATATGATCTCACCCCTTTCTTATGTTTTATTTTTCCATGGATGCAAAGAATTATATTATGATTGGATTGAAGGAATAGACTAAGGTATATTTTTGTGATCAAAGGGGACACAATGTTATTGTTTTTTCATTTTGAATTGTAATGAAAAAACTAATGTATGTATCTAGTGCTTCCATGACCACTAAACTGATCAGTCTTTTAGGATTTAATCCCTTATTATCATGAAAATGTTATGTAATAATGCACTGACTCTGGGTAACTAGGGTCGGGGAATTGTAGTTGGTATCAGGGGAATTTTAGTAAAAACCTTTGAAACTATATTTAGAAAATCTCTGATTAGAGAACTTTATTATAAGATAGAATTTTAAGATTATTATAGAATACCATCCTAGAATTTTTCAAATGTAGAGATTTTCTAAATTTTACAAGAAATACATCCCTATCTGGATACAACTAGGTAGAGGAGGCTCTGGCACAGATGTATCTAGTGGTACAACCCAAAAACAGTGCTTTGAGCTGGACTCGAATGGGAACTGGTGCAGGACAACAAGCCTTACTACACCCATGGTAACGACAGTCCTGGGGGATATTATTAGGATAATTCACATTTTTTGAGAAGACATTATGAAGGATTTAAGATTAAATAATTCCTCAAAGAAATTTATTTTTATGAATACATATTATATGCATAAACTGTTCAATTTATGTTAGGTATTTTACTAGATTTTAATTATGTATTACAATTTATAAACTAATCTAGTGTATTCCATTGTTTAGAAATGGCGCTTAATGGAAGGAATGGAAACTGTGTCAACACATGCAATCCTTGTAGATATTTCCCTCATACTCAAGATATTTATAGTGGAGATGGTGATGCAACTGGTTCTGAAAAACATATAACCATACTTGGAAAAATCACTCAAGTTATGAATAATAACCTTACCCATATGAATCCCCTAATCCACAATGCAGAGGATCAATATTACTCTGCTTCATGAGGCAACAACCACCAATATTCCATGGGACTAAAAATCCATTTGTAGCTGAACAACGGATAAGTTCCTTAGAGAAAATATTTCAAGCATTGGGGAGTAGTGAAAGGGAAAAATTTGTCAGGCAGTTTATCACCTCATAGGAGATACAGATCAATGGTGGTCATTAATTCAAAACAAAAAAAGAGGATGAAGAAGATTAATATATGGAATGGAGGTAGATTAAAGATAGTTTCTTTGAAAAATAATTTCCTCATGGCCATCGAGTATATATGAAAAGAAAATTTCTATGTATGAGGCAATATGAGGATGCGAATATTGCAATGTATGAGGATATCTTTAAAAGGATAGAAAGGCATGATGCATATTATATAATTAACTCAAGGAGTAAGATTGATTGATTCTTTGATGGGTAACATCTATTTTTTCATCGATTACTAATCTCACAATCCTTCTTGTCATGCGATGATTTTTCCTCATGTGCTATCAATACAGAAAATAAATTTTCTATGTTTTACAATATTAAATAAAAACAAGAGAAGAAGAGATCTGGTCAATAATCTGGAAATGGAAATAATGGGAAGAAGGGAAAAGTTGAATTTTTGTCTTTTAGTAAATGTGGGAAGAGACACCTCTGTACTTTCCTGAAAGGGATGTGATTTTGTTACAAGTGTAGAGAAAGAGACCACCAATCTCGTGATTGCAAGGGAATGAAAGAAGTTATAAATGTTGAACGCTACAATTGAAGAGAAATGGGTCATTATTCAAATGAATTTCCTATGTGTGAAATAAAATCTACCTTATAAAAGGCCAGGGGGGCAAGGCCAAGCATATGTGATCACTACTGCTGAGGTTGAAAACCAGAATTACATAGTGGTAGGTATTTTAATCATTTCTTGAAAATTAGGCAATGCATTATTTGATTCTTGGTCATCACATTCTTTCATATCTTCTTAGTTTACCATGAAAATTAGATATTTACAA
Source organism: Viscum album (assembly GCA_963277665.1). Classification (NCBI taxonomy): domain Eukaryota; kingdom Viridiplantae; phylum Streptophyta; class Magnoliopsida; order Santalales; family Viscaceae; genus Viscum; species Viscum album. Next base: position 856,789,618 of record OY728160.1, read on the forward strand.
TTTGACTTAACAAGAGAAATGTCACTCAATAATCTTAAGAGAAGTATCATAGAAACAACTTTTTGTCAATATGTTACCATTATGGAATATAAACAAGCTTTATCTGGTGATCTTATTTTAATTCCCATGATTTAATTTGATATAATACTTGGAATGGATTGGCTTTCAGACCATGTTATGAAAATTTATTTTAAGATGAAGGAGGTTACAATTTTTGATGATTATAAGGAATCCCTTATATTTAGAGTAAAAACATCACTATCTTATTCACATCTAGATCCACCCCTAGTATCTAAACTAAATTCAATTATTGGAGAGGAAGAGAGTGAAATAACTATGGGTGAGGAAAGGAATGTTGAAACAGAGGATGTACCTATTTTGAAAGAGTATATTGATGTGTTTCCATAGAATTTACCTGGACATCCTTCAGTACGAGAAATTGAGTTTTCCATTTATTTAATTCCTGGTACAAGACCCATATCAAATACCCCTTATAGAATTTCCACTGTAGAATTAGTGGAACTATAGAAAAAACTAGAGGAATTGAGTAAAAATGTATTTATTCCCTAGAGTGTTTCTCCATGGGGATCCCATGTTCTTTTGGTTAAGAATAAATATAGATCTATGAGTTTGTGCATTGAGTACATGGAGATCAATGCTATAATAGTAAAGAACAAGTATCTCCAACCTCGCATTGATGATTTATTTGATCAAATTAATGGAGATCAATATTTTTCAAAGATTGACCTCAAATCTGGATATCATCATTTATGCGTGAAAATGGAATACATTCCAAAGCCAGCATTTCGTACCAGGTTTGGGAATTACAAGTTTACAGTAATACCTTTTGTATTAAATAATTCACCCTCAATTTTCACAGATCTAATGAATAGAGTTTTCAAGGAATATCTTTCTGACTATATTGTGGTATTTATTGATTATATCTTGGTATACTCTAAAATCTATGAAGACCTTGAAAATCCCTAGCACATTATTCTAAACACTCTTAGATGAAATGAATGATATGGGTTGTTTAGAATGTGTGAATTCTAGAATTAGGAGATTTATTTTTTTGGCCATATTGTCTCTAAGGATGAAATCTCTATTGATCCTTCTAAGACAAGAGAAATCAATGAATGTCCATCACCTACGAGTATAACTTAGGTACGTAGTTTTATTGGTTTATCAAGTTATTATTGGCACTTCATCCACAATTTTTCCTGATTGACTAACCCATTAACCAGGCCCACACGTAAATGGGTTAAATATATTTGGGCCAAATAGTGTGAATAATGTTTTGAGGAATTTCGGAAAATATTATTCGATGCTCCTATATTGTCTCTACCATCGGGGAATGATGGTTTTTTATTTATAGTGATGCTTCAATGAAATGACTCAGTTGATTCCTTATGCAGAATGATAGGTTTATTTCTTATGCATCACGGATGCTAAAAATTCATGAACAAAACTATCCCACTCATGATATTGATTTAGTAGCTATAATATATTCTCGGATGTTATGGAGACACTATATATATGGTAGATTAAGTAAGATTTATACTAATCACAAGAGTTTAAAGTATATTTTCTCACAAAAATAACTCAACATTATGCAAAGGCGATGTCTTGAACTACTCACGGATTATGATGGAACTATACACTACCACCCAGGGATGGAAAATAAAGTGTTGGAAGCTTTGAGCATAAAGGATATTAGAGTTATGAAAAATATGAGAGTTTAAAGGGAACCTACATTCGTTGATCTTGTAATGATAGATATTGGAATAGTAATTAAAGGTGAAATATCAATACTCTTTCAAATGGTTGTAAAACCATATTTTTTAGAACTAATAAAAAGTTCTCAAACTGATGATGGGTAGTTTCAAAAGATAATTAATGTTGTAAATGATGGGAGATTTATTGACTTCGTATATGATGATGGAAATTTCATATTTGGGAGGAGACTTTGTGTTCATAAGATACCTGATCTAGAAACGTAATTGTTGGATGATGCATATAACTCAAATTTCTCTACAAACAATGGTAGCACTAATATTTATAGAGATTTGAAGGAAATTTATCAGTGGGACAACATGAAGAGGGGAATTCCGGATTATGTGTAAAGATGTATGGTTTGTAAATAAGTGATGGCTAGAAGAAAAAATCTTGGAGGAGTCATGAAACCTCTTACCATACCTGAGTGGAAATTGGATGATATCATGATGGAATTTGTCATGGGGCTACCAAATACTCCTAGAAGGAATGATGAAATATGAGTAATTTTTTATTGTATTACAAACTCAACACATTTTCTTGCTATAATAGAATATTTACCACTGGAAGGATAAGCAAGACTATATATTAATTAATTTGTAAGAATTCATGGTGTACCCCTATTGATTTCTTATGATCGTGATCCCCATTTTACATCAAGATTCTAGAAAAGTATTCAAAAATCACTATATACTAAACTTCATTTGAGCACAGCCTACCAACCTCAAATCGATGGACAATTAGAATAGTCTATTCAAACCATAGAAGACATGTTGAGATCTTTCTCACTTGACTTTTATGTAATGTAGAATTATTATTTACCTCTCGTATAATTTTCCAATAAAAATTGCTTCCATTCAAGTATTCATATGGAATCATATGATGAATTATATGGAAAGAGATGTCGCACACCAACTTTTTGGGATGATGTCGGTGAAAGAAAACTAGTAGTCTCTAAACATGTTTAGGAAACAATGAAATAGGTGAATATTATCCAAACCCACATCAAAGAATCTCAATGTAGGAAAAATATATTTGCCGACAACCAAAGGAAGGATTTGGAATTTCAAGTAGGTGATCATGTTTTATTGAAGGTATCTCTATGGAAGGTTGTTATATGTTTCAGTAAGAAGGGTAAATTATGTCCCAGGTACATCAGATCTATAGAAATTCTAGAAAAAAATAGAGTTGTAGCTTACTTTTTGAAAATAACACCAAGCCTCTCAGAAGTTCATGATTTGCTCCACGTATCACTATTGGGAAAATACATGCATGGAAAAACGCATGTACTCACCAATGATGAAATAGAACTGGAACCTGATCTGTCTTATTTTGAAGAGACTCTCATAATTTTTTATACCAGAGAACAAGTGTTGAGAAACCAGACAACTTTTCTGGTAATAGTTCTTTGGGGAAGCCATAAAATGGAAGGGGAAATGTGGAATCCTGAGGAACATATGATGAAGAACCACCCGAAAATTTTTACGGAGTAATAATCCTTAAATTTAGAGGAAAAAATTATTTTAAGGAGTGGATAATGTAACACACCAAGCATCCACGATACGTTTCATTTTGAATAATACAACAGCTTGTGTTTTACACAACTTCGAGTTCTTGCACACCACGACTAATCAAACTGGCTATTTAAAAATCAGTAGCGAATAGTAATACCCACTTTTTGAAATTTTATAAATTTTATTTTTTAAAATGTACTTAATTTTTGGATTCAGAATATCAAAATTAGGTTAGGGTTAATTTTTGATATTTGTCTAAAAACATTCAATTTTTGATTAATATTGAAAAAAGTTTCATTATTGCTGAAAATCAACAATTATTTAAATAATTAAAATTTTTATTTAAATTTATCTCAAATTCTATATAAATATAACCTAAATTAGTCCAATATAATTCATTGGATTATCTTTATAATAAGATTAGACATATAAAATTTTATTGAACTTTTTAATGTCTTTTTCCCAACTTCTAAGGACAATTGAAATTTTGCATAAAAAGTAATTCTATCACTTCTATGAACTGAATTTCAAAACTAAAAGAGACATCTTTGACATCAGTAAGTAAAATGTGGTTCAATAGGATGAAATTAATTTTTGGTGTATAGTAACTTTTGAGTTTTATTTACCATTGGTAAATGTAAATAGGGTATTTAAAGGTAAAAATAATATTATAATTACCCAAACTCAAGTCCTAATTCTATTGGATTAGTGTATCTCGACCAAAAAATACCATATGAATAAAATATAATCCTCTTTGATCTACCTGGATTATATTATGACATTTATTATTATTTTATTTAAAGAATAATTAAAAGTCTAGATTTTAAAGTTTAATAACTAAACCATTTTTAATATAGCAGTATATATATGGTAAATTTGGATATTAATATTTATTAGAAAGATAAAAATATTTCATACACAAGGGTATTTTATTTATTATCTTTTTACTTTAAAAAATTAAATTTATTTATGACATAATGATGATGTAAAAATTACCTTATTATTGAATGATTAAAATAATTGATACTATAAATATAAAAAAACGTGAATTGAGACTTTTAATGCATTCCTAGAAATTTCTATGTTAATATGAAATTTTATGGTTGATTTAATTCTTTTATGAAGTAATCAAGTGTTTTTTGACTTTCAAAAAAACAAAATACTAAATAGTGTGAAAATTAACATAAATGTGTTTAAAAAAATACTATATTATTAAATGATAAAATATACCAAAAAATCAAAGGATTTTCCAAAGGACATATATAATGATAGATATGTCGTGAATGAACCACTATGGGGTTTTTAGGAATTTTATAGTAATTATATTAACCATTTAATATAAAAATACAAGAAGACATTGTAAAAGTTAAACTATTTAAGGAAGAGTTAAATCTGAGTGATAAGGTTATTATGGTGACCTAAACTTGTATAAAACCTATATTTGAGATCATTTAGACCCATATCCACCTTGCACTCTAAATAAATCCATTTGGAGCCATTATAAACAGAAAATCATTTTATAATAAATTAATATTTCAATATTTTCCGAAAGTGACCCTCACCTCTCTTATAAAAGGCTACTTCCCTTTCTCTTAATTTCACTCCTCCAAAGCATTTTTTATTGGACAACCCCTACTAAAATATCATCCCAAATACCCTCACTTCAACCTAGAGACCTTAAATTCATCATAAAGACAACCTATGGAGACATTTTGTTTAAATGAAAAGGAAGAACCAAAAGAAGAGGTAATTACTTCATCACCTCTTTCAAAGTTATTTTCATCTTTCACTTCCTCTTTCTTTGTTTTTTTCCATACTAAAATAATAAATACAGAAACTTCTACATACTTAGATGTTATTATAATTCTTTTACAACCATATTTATTATTCTATCCATCATATTAATGACAAAGTCACTATATGTGTATATGTACAACTTACTGTCTCTAAGTCGTGGTGTAGTTTGTTATTACACACTTCATTATTTTTACGGGTATAATAATGAGTATAACATATTTATATAATAAATATAACATTTTAATTTTTCTGTATATATAATATACCATTAAATTACATATTATTTCACCCCTAATAGAATGATATTGTCACCATTGTGTATGTACATATTACCGTCTCCACGACGAGATGAGATTTTGTTCCGCATTTTAACCATTAATGAATAATTTTTAATTTTATGATTAAATATAATTTTTAAGAACATAATATAATTTTTGATATAAATTAATTAAATCCCGTGAATAAAAAATATTACTTACACAATATAACATATAATGGAAAATGAATCAGTTAACAACCAAAACAATGATAATACTGAAATATCATTAATAAAGAAATATTAGAAGATCATATATGATATCATATATATATATATATGTGTGTGGTTATTGTATAATATAATAACAATGATTTCACCATTATACATGATATTAATTTACCCTTGACTAAGGAAAATTATATGGTAAGGGTTAATTTTAAAATCTCTGTATTATCCAAGGTTGTTTATACAAATGTATCTACTCGAGCTTCTTTATCATCCTCATCCGTGTTTCTTAAAAATGTATTTCAAAACATTTTTTCTATTTCCTAGAATATCGGTTAAAGTCATTTATACCCATTTTTGACTTTTTATAAAATGTTTTCAAAGGAATCTTTCAGTCATTTTCCAAACTAGGTACTTGATATCCTTTTCGAAAAATTAAGTTAAGAATGTTTTTTAACTTATACGGCAGGTGCAGCTACTTTCCTCCATTATAACACATTCAAAGATTCCATTACAAGAATATAGAGATATTTTCAAAATAAATGTTTTATTTTATAATTATGTGACTTTTAAATGATTTCAAAATAGAAAAGAGATATTTATCTCAAATAGTTTTTATTTCATCTACGTCAACATCATTTGATGGATTTTACACTTGTTTTAAGTTTATCTATTATGAAACAATCTTTGATATTGTATTTAAGGTTTGGTGATATGTTTGATTATGGATGTGCTATTTTTATACCATTAATGCTTTATGGTTAAAGTTTTATCATCTTGTATGCTACTTTTAATACGAATTTTTATGTTATGTTTCATCATTTTAATACGAGGAATGAATTGGACTTAGTAAGTGATGGGTGGAGCCTGCTATAACTCCTCAATGCATCGGTATGCTTCATGAGAAAAACTATTGTCTTAGCATAATTCCTTGACAAAATCTTTATTTGTAGTCTTGTCATGAAGCATTGACTATGTGGTTATGTTTTCTACCATTATGAATTCCATCATTAGGAAATTAGCTATTGGTATTATATGTGATTATTTGACTAGAAGAATATCCAAGGTATTAATTAAATGGAATTATTTTATTTATCTTTCCCTTATTATTCTGAATTTTAAATTTGAAAGGCTGGTGTTTTATTTTTATAAATTTCCATAAATGTTTATTCTTATTTATGATAGTTTCAGCTATATTGTTATCCATACTGAGAAACTAACTTCACCACTTTCTTATGTATTATTTTTACCAGGATGCGAAATGTATTTTATGATTTACCTACAGAAATAGGATAAGGGATATAAGTGTGTTAATATGGGACACATTTTTTTGTTTTTATAATTTATGATTTAATGTAAAACTTATATATGTATCTATTACATCCAAGGCCACTAAAATGATCGGTCATTCGGGATTTGATCACTTGTGATCATGCGAATGTTATGTAATAATGAACTGACTCTGGGTAAATAGGGTCGTGGAATTACAATTAACTTGTTCATGGATAGATGGTGGCAAAAACATGTGCTCCACCATAGAAAATTAGCTCGTAAAAAACTCTACAACCTCCTCAGAAACATTTTTTTCCAAAATGGAGGATTCAATTCTATATAAATTCTTAACATACCTCTTCAATATATTTATATACAATTCAAAAGGATACATCCAAAATATATATACAGGTCTAAAATTCTTTTTTTGTCTAACCGAATTATCCATTATATCTACCACTATATAAAAAAATATGGATGGAAATACATTTCCAATTTACAATGTATAAAAATTGAATCTCTTTCCAAATTTCTCAAAGAATTTAGATCAATCACTTTATAGAAAAATTAATTAAAAAAACACAAAATCGTGATAGTATTTCATACAAATATGGGAAATAATACATGAAATTCAACACGTAGAAGTTGTTGCATCAAGATGTTACAATCATGAGATTTCATACCTGTCAAATTCATATCCTTTATAGAATATTTTTTACACTTGAAGAATAACCCTGCAGAAATTTGATATCATAAAGAAAATTATAGAAGTTAATTCTATCCCTCTTTGATAATGTATGAGAAGATGGGGGAAGAAATTTTCACCTTCCATCATGAGTTTGACCTATCTCCAAATGCATTCCCATTGACAATTAGTCCCATAATGCATTCAAACCATCTTTAGTCTTCCTTTTAATATCTATCAATTTTCTAATTAGGTTATCATAGAGAGTCTTCTCCATGTTCATGGAATCAATGTTATGTTTCACATAATGGTATCTATAATATGGTAGATAAATTGTTTTTGACTATTTCTTTGAAATAATTCTACCATTACCTGATTTATGCGTCTTTCAAAATGTCACATCAAGGGTTTTCACCCTCTCAAAATACTGGTTAGTTGTTAACGGTTCTAGATAAATATCAAATTCATATAATCCATTGAATTCCTTATTTACTCTTTTATAAGAGTGATCCATAAAAAAAATTTCGTTGACCCACGTATACTATTTTTTCATGGTGAAATTGATAATATGAATCCTTTTTTTGTAAATTGTACACACTTTATACCCCTTAACACAGTATCTAGAAAAAATTCCATATGCTGGTATTTCATTTATAGATAACAAAATCATTGCACGTATGTGAAACTAATCCATTTTTATGAGTCATACAATATAATACCGTCCTACCAAAGGAGATTCAAATCATAAATTAATGGTGAAAGGAAAACATCAATATCATTTCCATGGTGTTTTTGTCTAGTGATCATTGAACTCAACATGACATATTATAGATTCATACAAAATTCAAGAGATAAATTGTAAATTATTAATAAAATAGGCCATGAACTCTATATGATAATAAATATTAGATATGGATTCATTCCATTAATGCACATTATAATTCTGAGATTTCAAACTTCATTTACGAATATAAGAAACTGGTGATCAATTTTCCTCCACTATGGATAACCAGATGGATGATGTATTTTTCCATCACATATATGCTCATCAGTATACCATCATATCCTTTGTTTCGTCATTTTAATTATAAAATAAATGTTTCAAATGAGTAATTATATTAAGATATAAAAATTACATGGTAGGGGACTCTGTTTCCACGAAATGAGCGTGTGATATTTATTTCAACTTATACAGTGAGGTCCCACATTTAGGACACTGATAGAAATTCACATTCTTTCTAATATAATACACAGTCATTGGGTAATTCATGTATTTTTTACCCTAATACGATCTATAATAGTATATTTGTTTCTTTATAATGTGAATCAAGAAGTTCATTGTCTTTAGGATGAATATATTTCAACAATTTTATATAATCAGTAAAACCTTTATCACTCCAACAACATTGCACCTTCAATATAATCAATCAAACCACTGATGATAAAACCATAAAATCAGTATACCAATGATAAAATTGTTTTTTTGGCATCACCATATAGATGATCAATTGTTGGTTCTTTCTAAAATTTCCTCTACTTGAATAGAATGAATCATTTCTTCAATTTCATAAGTGTTACTATCATGCAATGAATCATCATCCGTAGATCATAAATTCTACACAGTTTCACAATGCCGAATCCAAGTGTTTTAACTTTTATTAAAACCATGAAAAAATAAATGACCAATTATCTCTCTACTTTTCAAATTCTGCATATTTAAACATTTCAATAATGGGAAGAAAAACTTGTATTTGTTTTGGAACATTTCATTTAGAAAATTCTAAAAATTCATCAACTGCATCCTCATATTCATCACTCATTGGATGAACCAAAAAAAACATTGATTTATTATTACCTCTAATAAATATAAAAACATATATCTAGTTATGATAAGTCAATTTTATATTTATATGAAATATGACATTATTTGAACGTAAAAAATTTTGGAAATATAAAACCAATATATTACTATTTGAATAATATAATTATAAATTCTATACAATAATGGAAGATAAGTTTAAATATAAATGATAAATCATAAATGGAAATGCATGGAAATAATTTAACAAATAAAATATTATTATATCAGACAATTTAATATTTATATGAAATATTAAATTATTTTAACTACAAATAATTTTAAAATATCAATAAAATATATTTTTATTTGATAATAATAATCATTAATACAATACAATAATAAAAGATAATGTTAAATATAAATAGTAAATCATTAATACGTATGCATGGAAGTAATTTAAAAAATAAAATATAGTTAAACTAAATTTTGGAATCTAATATACGCACTCATTGGGATATTAGATATTCACATTCATCAAGCTTGTAAGTTGATTTCCTGCAAATGGATTCGGTTAGGAAAACATATTCAAAGAAAATTAAATTGGTGTGGGGATCAAAAATATATGTTAATTCTAATACATTTAATGATATTTCCAGAACTCAACTAATTCATTAAAATAATTCACTCGTATTTTAATTATATTCTTTCTGACCAATAAGATTGTAAAACACTATGTAAAAATATATTATCTTCCACTAATGACCCATCATATCATTTTTCCTCAATGTAACTATTGGGAAAATCAATACATGTGTATAAAACCTTTTAATCCATATAATAATTCAGTCACATTTTATATCACAATATATATTAACAAATTTAAATGATATTTTGTATATGAATAATATCAAAGGGTTAAAACATTGAAGTAATGTTCTATAAATTTTCTTGAATGTACTCATGATAGTGGATATCATGTGGTGAGGAACTACACTCAATGAATCAAAAATTTTAAATAGCGAATTTGGACATATATACAATCTAAATATATCACCACAGGTTCAAATTAAATTGTTTGAAATATTTATTAATATTTCTTATGAAATCACTATATTTTATAAGACAATGTGTTATAAATTATAAATGATAATATTAAATGTTGAAATTTATTAGGTTTATGTAAAACGACATATAATTGAACCCAACATATTGGAAGAAAAGCCTATGAGACTGGAGAATGAAAAATGACATTGTGTGTCCAATAAAATTGTAAAAAAAATTAATTTCCTTATTTAAATTAAAACTAAAAATCAGGATTCAATTATAACTTGTATCGTTAAACATATAAAATCCATCATTTTTTATCCATGAAACCATTATCAAGGAACATTAATTGACATTTAGAAGTACAATAGAACATTATTATGTCTTATATGAGAAAATGATGTTATTGTATGGATAATATTCCATGATCTATCTATGAATTCAATGCGATAACATGATAATATTTAACAATATGTTATTGTGTTATGTTAGAAAATAAATTTAAAAAAAGAGAGTTATGAAATCCAATAAATCGAACGACCAAAAGAAAGGTGTTTGAGGATTACATGAGATTTTCATGTCAATTAGTTAGATGCGACAATGAAACATTGGATTAAAAAATAAAGAAAAATTAAGTTGGAGACCACATGATCAAAGAAACAATTTTAGGGTTTCCACGCGAGAGATAATCAAGTCTACTATTGCCTGATGAAAAACCATAATAAACCAAAACAAGAATTCATAAAATTTTAAATGATTTATCACGTCTATTTTTAAATAAAATATGTGATAGTGTAATTTTAATTTGATTTATCACATCATTTATTATATTACTTATATTATAAATTGATTTACTACATTATTTATATAATAATAGACATTATGAAGTAATGATATTTTTATTTTCACATCAGTTATTCAAATAATCGATGTAAAAAATCACTTTATAACATCGAATATAGAATAACTGAAATTACAATTAATTATACACAATTTATCATGAAATTTATAGAATAACTGACTGGTTAAATCAGTATACTTGGATTTTCATGTAGATTATAAACAACTAACGTGACGTGTCCAATGGGATAAATACATTTTTCACTACTGAATGTTTAATAAATATATCATCAACATAATAATAAACAATCTAGTGAAAAAGTAATTATGTTATAATTGAATCACATCTCTAAATAATCATATATAAAATTAAATGATGTTATCATGGATGAAAAAAATTTAAAAATCCCTATAATATTTAATGAGGAAAACAACTATTCCATTTTCAAAAAATTTATTTAAAATATAAAAATTTAAAAAATAATATTGGAAAAATATTATTTAAAAAAAACCATGGACAATTTTTAATTAATAATCAATGAAAATAATGATCATGTTGGTGATAACTTCTATTTATATAATATATGTTTAACAAAAACATTCATTTCGCTTCTCAAAAATTAATAAAGAACTACTTGTTCAAAAAAATGTATCTTAAAATGATTCCTCTTTATACCATTGTAAATAAAGTTAGGGAAATTTAAAATGACATTTTATGAACATTTAATAATATGTAAAAATATTCCCAGAATAATTTTGATGAGTATAGAAATAGTAGAAATAGTTCTTCAACCAAAGTGGAGATAATGTCTACTTTTCATTAAAATATATATATAAATTATTGATGTGATAATGAGAGTAAAATGGTTTTAATACATAAAATCTATTGAAATATCTATTGGATATGAAAATAAAATGGTTTTAAAAGTTAATATTTATGGTGGAAAAATAATTTTGTACAAAAATATTACATCTTTTTATATGAAAATCCATTATATAACACTTCAAACCATGGTAGAACCATAAATATTTAATGTCTTTAGACACAAGATACATGAACCCCTTATTTAGGCACATTCATCATAATCTATTATAATGTTCTTCCAACTTCATAACCTTCTTTGCATAACCAACTAACAATCATTCTCCATAACCTAGGGGAATGAATTATAAAAAAAGGAAAGATTAGATGTTCAGTAATGGTAAACATATTACACATTAATAGATTATCAAATTAAGAATAATTTAATAATAAGTGGATGAGATCAAGATCATAACATACAAATTTCTTACACCATCTATCATAGATCATAAATAGGAGTCACGGGAAAAAATATCATTTTAAACTGCATAATTCATAAGTGTGATAGAACATCAAAATCATTCATGAATCACATATTCAGATCAAATTCCTTTCGTAAAATTGCCACACTATCACAGGAATAAAAACCATTCCGTATGATTTGTTTATCAAAGAATACCATAAAATCTTAATCTATCTATAATGAACACCTATTTCCCATATCCTAACAAATCTGGCATCATCCCATGTTTCCCATAGTAGATCAAGCTCATGGATTCCCATAGTAGATCATGCACATAATCCTGATTCTCATAAATATATAATTTGATGTGAATATTAGAAAATTCCTTTGAGGGGTATAAATTTATTTTTCGACTTAAAACATATTAAAAACCATACATAGGTATTCCAAGATATCATAAAACATCCATAATATCAATATAATAAAACTAGTGGAAATGAATCTTAGTTCATAAACATTTCATCATTTCATCACAGAATAAACTATAGATAATAAAAATGATCACAAAAATATCATAATAATAATCATAATAAATAAGAAGAAATATTTATTATTTAATCATTAGACCTTATATACAGTAAATCAAAAGTAACATCACATTTGTTTCCATAGTTGAAAATTCCTTTGAAATATATCTAAATGGTTTCTAAAGGAAAATAACCTATTCATTTGGAAACCGCATATTCAATGTATGAAAATTTCCAATATTTATAGAAAATATTTTCTTAGAAATGAATCTTTGAAACATGTAAATTATGCATCAAATCCCTGAGTGTTCATGATATCGGGAAATTCATTTCAAGCTCTATTCATTAAAATAAAAATTATTTTCATATTTAATTAAAAAAATACCTCATTTGAAAAATGATACGGAGATTAATTTTATTTTTAAATAATTAAAACATGGGTGAAATTTTATTAAAAAAATCATGGATATTTTTAAAAATATTATTCAAAACATTTTAAGATAACATGGTTAAAGGATAAAAATTATTTTTAACCAACGCGAGAAAAAAAGTCAGATTTCCTTATATATATGATTTGGGGATATTAAGTAGTTGATGAGAAATAAATAAAAGGGAAAAAAAATTATATTGAAAAAAATTAGGATTAAAAAATTAATTGGATTTATCTGAAATAATCATATAATTTCTTCAATGGAAACCCAAACATAAACAATCCTGAATAAAATGGTATTGTGATGTAAATCCATTACCATAAGGCATTTCATTCATCGTATGTGTTTGAACCTCCTAAATATTAAATATAGATTTATTATACATGTATTAAAGAATATTAATAATATATTTAATTCCATATATAATGTGATGTAACATTTTATTACCTGTTCATTAATAATTCTGTATTGAAATAATTATTCCTAGTTATAATTTTTTTATTTTCTCACACATGTTTCAGTTCAGTTTTCATAGACATTGTACACAGATCATATAATAATCATCTCAAGAATGTTTATCATGATATAAATATCATATATATGCATTATATACATTTATAGTCATCCATAAAATTATAGTTCGAAAAATGAATTACACCATCCAAGGAGAGGGTAGGTTGTATGTATGCTTGATTGGGATTTTTAGTTTTTGATAGTTAGAATAGAAGAAAGATAAATAATAATTCACCAATAAAAAATAATTATCATATAATATATGTTAATTATTTGAATCCTTATTTCTATTCTTCTAAATACTATGTAATAATGAATTACATCTGTTCATGTTGGTGGTAGTCCACACATATTCATGATCGAAGTAATCATTTTCAGACTAATGTGATGGAGATGGATAATAGTTGTTCAACCAAAATAATAAAAAAACAATATATTTATGAAAATGAATTAATTATTTTAGAATGGATAGAATATATTTATATGAGTTACAATAAGGAATGAAATTGACAATAATCAATAAAGAGTTATACCTCTTTGCTGACAAGCCTTTTTTGGATTACACCTAAATCCTTGAAAGGATATACTTTTTCACAATACCAAAAGATCTAGTGTGTTTTTAAGGAATATATGATGGTATTTTGTTGGTATTAGATAAGATATAATGGTAAAAAATTGTGAGGAGAATAGGAGAAGGGGATCCCATTTATAATTGTGTGGAGGGAAAATCAAGGAATTACATAAATTATTAAATTAATATAAAATACTTTTCAAAGGAAATTGGTGAAAATTTGATATAAATAGAATATAGGGTAAGAATATTTTTTTATTATCTCATAAAATTATATTTATAAAATTTTAAGTTATATTTATTCCCTTTTATCATAGTTTTATCCCCATGTTATCCCTTTTGAAAAATACAACATTATGAAAATATTATTCTCATTTAGGATTTTTAATTTTAACACTAAATGACAAGTGAATAATAATTTAATCATGGTTCATATTTTAAACGATATCCCAGTCAATTTTATGGGGATAGGATTTTAAAATTTTGAGACATTTAATGGAAGATAATTTATTATAAAGTATCAATAATTCTGTTTTTCACTAATTATTTTAATTTTACTTTCAAAAAACATGATACCAAATCCATTAAAATATAAAACATCAAAACATAAATAATATGTTATATTTATCATTGAAATTAATTTAAAATATTAATTAATCTATATTGTATTGATTTTAATATTTTTAAATTAATTTAATTTATTTTATAATTAAATTAACTAATAAATTACCGGCAATGTGTAAGAAATTTATTTAATTATTCAACAAATAAAAATTATAAATAAATTTCAATAATAAAAAATAATTTTGATTTCAAATAAACATTTACATTTTAAAATATCCACTTTTTATCCATACGTAAATGTTTTGGAAATATAAACGTGAAGAGAGTGACATTTTGTATTTATTATTTCCTTAAATTAGTGTAATGGTCACAATCAATGGAAAACAGAACCAATTTTACATATATTCAAGAATATTGTTAACATGTCCAAAATCAACTCATAAAATTTGATAATGGAATTTAATATTTAACTTGTAAATCCATTCCTTACTATAAAACATGTTTATTTCCACAGGCCTGTAATAACTGATTGTATAAATGTGGCTATTGGTATTTTACTAGGATATAGGCATAGTTTAGATAAATGCAGGGGTATAACTACAGTTTACAACAAATTTTTTTTTGAACTATTGAAATATTTTTTTATTTAATGATATTGCCTCAGTTTTGGAAAACTATGGCTATATGTCCATGTATATAGTAACGATTTTTAGGAAAACGATGTCTATAGGTTTTTTTGACCATGATATATCCACATTTTTGGAAAAATATGGTTATATATACATTGATATATGCACCATTACTCGAAAACATAGATATAGATATATTTTATAATGATGGTATTCTTAAATCATGGCCATATGTTTTTTAGTCTAATCTATAACAAGAGTATTAGAATGCCATCGGTATTAGTTTTATGTCCTGTCTATAGCCACTGTTTTGGAAAATAGTGGTCATGGGTACCCTTCTATAGCCATGGTTCATGATCACCATGGAAATCAGTATCCCACAAAAACCTGAGAAAAAAATATCCCATGGGAAATGCATGGAAAGACATATAGACTTGGTTTTCTTGTTATTCACATTGTTACTAGATGTATATATATTAAATATATACACATTATTAATAGATATTTTATATAGGGTATTGGTTCATTTCATTAAACAGAATGTAGAGTCCAAGGTTCAAATTTTTCTGGTTAGATTTTATTCAGAGCTTATAGTGATTTCTTTGTTTCAAAATGTGGAAATTGGTTTATTCACATGGTTTCAAACAATGGATAAAACCATATTTCCATGGTTGAAAACTATCTCTGTAGACCTATTTATGTGGTTTGAATCCAACCCATGGAAATAGAACTATTTCCACAGTTTTAAACTGTTAATATAGAATTTTTTTCCAGAGTTTAAAACACACATATAGCCTAATATTGAATGTTTTAAACCATTGATATTGCCATATTTTAAAATTTTCAAACTAATTCTATAGGGTTACATAAATCATTTCAAACAGTGGCAATTGGTTCGACCATTTAGACACTCTTATAGGTTCTATGAGTGGCTTAATCGTGGATATCAGTAATAAAAATTGTTTTTAAATCTATACAAACCATTTTTTACCTCATAAATAACCAAAATTTATAGTTGTGCTATCAAAATTTTTTAACACTCTTTTACTTATTTTACTCCCACTGATGTAACAATTATTTTCCAAGGATTATATTAATTGTGACTAAATATAATAGGGACCTATTTAAAAAAAATTAAGTATCCCAATTTGATATATCGATTAATATTATTTAAAAAATTATTTTCATCTTATTTTCTAGATTTAATTTTAGAGGAAACTACAATATGTAAAAAAAAGGTTTTTCAAAAAGATTCATTTTTTATGTATAAAAATATATTGGTAGGAAATTCAATAATAAAATTTATTCAAATAATAATAATAATATTATTAATAATATAATATAAATAATGTTAGTTTTAATCCATTTTAATAAAACATGTGTCTTTATAAATTAATGAAATAAAATTATAGATTCCTTTAAGAATTAGTTTTTCACTATTTACCATATAATCATTCTTTTCAGAAAGATACTAAAATTTCGTCCTATGATAATTTTTAAATTCCTAGGTAATAAATTCTATAATTTTCATAAAATAATATCTGTAAATATTCAAATAATTAATTATAATATTCAGTCATAAAATGGAATAAACACCATTTTTGTGGAAAAATACATTTTTAATGCATATAATTACTTTGATAAGAATATATTTCTATTATAAAAACCCTTTAAGAATATTTCATCAAAATACGGTTGTTAATATTCATTAAGAAAATTAATGGATCTAATATAATGGTATACTATATTACATATCTTTTGGACTTGGGATTTCATGTACCCCAAATTATCAAATTTATTAATATATTATAAAATAAATGGTTGTTACATTGTACCACATTTTAAAGAAATGAACCCTAAAAATTCCTTCACTACGATAAACAAATATATTGATGGTGGTGCAACATCACATCCATGGGTCCCCACATATTTTCCTCTAATTTATTATTTTTACTCTAGACATTGAAAAGTTTAGTGTTCTTGTTTCATAGAACAGTCATCATCAAAGTTACTTTTTTATTGAGAAACCACAAAAAAACATACAAAACCCAACAGAAAACATAGAAGCAAACAACCTATGGGGGTATGAAATAGTGAAAACTTAGGGCATCCCCTCTAATCAGATTAACCCCTTCGGGTTTCAAAGAAGATAAATCATGCATCCATACCGGATCAGGACCCCGAACATCCATGGAAGCAAGGTGATCCGCCACATGATTACCCTTGCTCCATACATGACTGATTTTGGTGCCATTAGATTGCATACTGTGGCACTTGTTGTTAATATAGAATATTGACCAAGGCGACAGACAAAAATCATTAAGGGAATCATGCAGAATTTTCGAATCTATTTCAAACTCAGAGATATCCAGCTCCTGTTGGTGGCATAGGGAAATACCTTTATAAATGGCCTTGGCTTTAGCCTGGGGGGAGGAAACCGATTCGAAATCCTTTTCATATACATTCAACACCAGATCTTGATGATGATTTAAAATAATATATATCTATTAACATTGATATAGACTAATATTTTGGTGATTAGATCTACCTTTCTCTTTATTTTATTAACAAACATACATTACTAATAGATTTATTTATCCAACTTCATCCTAGTCTGTATGAATTATTTACTTCCTAAAATATAGGTCTTCATAGAGAGAAATATGATTTTTTTATTGAATGATATTGTTGTATGAAAACTATAATTGAAAAAGGAGTTGATCCCAAAAACATTTGAAATGTTTAAAAATATAACTCATAATTTCTTATGTGTTTCTAAGGTTCTCTCAAAAAGACCATCTCTTTGTGGATGATAAGTGGTTCTAACACACGGCTCTAAATCCAAATACATCAAATTAATTTTTCAAAACATCAAGGTAAAACATGGATCCTGATAAGATATAAGAGAATGTTGTAAGATACCCAATATTTTTGGAGATGTATCTAGCTCATTTACATGTATTATTATACCTTATTATGATTGTATTTTTGTTGTTTTTTTATTCATTTTGGGTGAAAATTGGAGAATATTTGATGGAGGATCGGTATTGCATGTTTACCGCATATTTTTCCAAATCTATGTTACCAAACCTAGAAAATGATGCAACCCCTCAAAAAGAGCTATTGTACAGCTGGTGCAAGGTTTTTCAAACTGTGTGACCTATTAGAAGAAACCACACACCCACATGGAATATACACACAATTATAGAACATTGTTTAGAAAACTATTTACCCCTACCTAGGAAACCAGGCCCGAGTAATTAATTAACATGAAATTTTGTTTTAAAATTCCCGAACCCATATCTTTAACCCCTAACTCACCTTAGATTGACCCAACACATTTTCTATTAATTTGGAGGCACATGGCTCCTATCCTCTATTTTTAATGATTCAAATCCTGGATCAAAGATCTACAATTCTCCCTGTAATTGAATCTCATCACAATATGTTACTATATCCTTCTCATTATTGTCCCGTAGATGAGGGTATGATTTACTATGTTTGTGACGGATATAGATCAAGGTTTTATATTATATAATATTTTTATATCTAGGATATTGGAATTGAATTAATATATCATTTTTCATCATGATTAGGGTTATTCCTCTCAAATTGGGGATATCAAATGGTGAGTGTTCATCAATGTTTTTGAGGTAGGTGGTCTACAATTCAAGTGACAAATTATTGATTTTAGTTAAATATATATAATTGTAATAATTCAATTAGACGATTAGAAATTGGGTTTTGTAAATTGAATAAATTAATTTGAAAAAATAACAAATTAAGGGATTTTGAAATTAGGGATGTCGAATTAATTGAATTATAATTATTAATTGTTGGATTAATTATGGACATATCAGGATTTTTAAATTGGTCTAATTAACTATTGAATTGATTCATAGATATTTTTTGTTATTATACAATTTCCTATGTGATTAATTTATTTTTGAATTAATTAATTGAATTGATGTGATTAGTTAATTTTTTAATTATTTAATGGAATTGTTGTGATTAACTAATTATTCAATGAATTACAATAATTAATGTAATTAATTACATATTTATTTAATTAATGGAATTAATGTGATTAATTAATTATTGAATTAATTAATTGAATTGATGTGATGAATTAATTGTTGAATTAATTAATCAAATTCATGTGATTAATTAATTGTTTAATTAATAAATGGAATGATGTGAATATCTAATTATTGAATTGGAATAATAAATTTATAGATTAATTAATGGGATTTTTCGGTACATGTGATATTATAATGCATGTGAAATTGTGAAATGAGATGAGTGGGTTAATTTTCATTGACCCTGATTGAAGTGATATTATGATATACGTGATTATGTGATATTTGTGTGTGGGAAAAGTCCTGGTATATCAAAATACCATACTGATAAATTGATATTTGATTGTGGGACAAGGTTTTATATTTCAAAATCCACTAATGATAAAATGATAATCATGTGAGGGACATGGTCGGTTTCATGAAAAGCCCACATGGGCCGAGGAAAGGGGAACATGACCTAAATTGTTGGCACTAGAGCATGGTTCGAATTGGTCTTAATAATGAATGATATGAAATGGGTAATGAAACCATTTGTGTTATAATAAATTGGGAATGAATCTGTGATATGGTTCAGAATTTTTCCGGGGTTGAATTAGATATTGAGAGTTCGAGTTACCTCCGAAAACCAGGGGTTTATGAAGTTATGTAATGGATAATTGAATGAATGTGAACTAATTATTTGACTTCCTGTATTTTAACCATTAGAGAAATTCATAAACTGTTATTGACTAGATGTTCTTTTAGATTCTATTGGTGGTGTCCAACTGAGTTGTTCACACACCCTACAAAGCCTTCATGATTGGAACCCAAATAGATTTTGGGGATGCATGATAGGTTGAGGGATATTACCCTATATAATATGGTTGACATGGGATGAAGCATGTTTGAGGGAACCATAAGTGATTCTGGACCATCTTTGGAGATTTCATTATCATTATTTATTTTGGGTTTCTAAAATTGAAACTTCAAAATTATTATTCACAACATGTATATAGTTTTGTTTTGGATATTTTATTTCTTATTTTGGTTATTGTGTGATAATATTTTGTTCCGGTTATAGATATATCACTTGGTTATTGTTTATCTTTTTCAACTGGTTTATTACTCTGATAAAGAGAATAATGTCTCCCCATGACTGATATTTTACCATTATGGCTAGTTAGAAGCCTCTGACATAGGGGATTCATGCTTGAGGGCACGTCACAGACCATCTCAGGGAACCGGTCTGGGGCCCCTAGGTTGGGATGTGAAAAAGTGGTATCAAAGCCTGGTTTTATTTTCTTTTAATATTTATTATTGTTTTGGAAAGGTAAGAAGGAGACTGGAAATCTTCATGACATGGTTATCAGCAAGTTCATGGGAGTAGCTAACCCATGAACAAGGGAGAACACGAGTACATAGGGTGGTATTATTTTTATTGGTGTTTTCTATTACAGTTTAATCATATTTCACAGTGGGTGAAACACTTGTTGTGTGATGTGATTTCAGATTTAGTGGTTTTTCTGAGACATTAATAATGGGATGATATGAACCAAGAGTTGATTATGCATTCATTATTCTAGGAACTGAAAGATTTTTGTGACCTGCTTCATTACTGTAACACATGAGAAAACATGTTTTTGAGTATGTTGTTTCACATGAAATCATTTTTCCTTTCTTCTGAATTGGAACTAAAAAGGGGTCATAATGTGAAATTTTAAAACTTTAAAATGATGAAAGATGTGAATAAATGGTTGAGTAATGAGACATGAAAATGGGAATCAGTTTACCAATTTTTACTGATGTCCTAGATTATTGATGGTTAACGGTAGTGATAGTGCCTTATTTTTGACCATATGAAGGGGTTTAGGGAAATGAAAAGTTATATATTATTTTTATTTTCCATAATTTAGTATAAATTATATTGTGTTTACTATGGTATTTGTTTTGGAATTATATAGTTACACCTCCATGATGATGCTTGTTGAGATGATGACTTGAAAAAATGGATAGGGATGATCCATTACTGGTTGAACCAACGGCACTACTAGTGCTGGGTGAGGACGTAGGATAGCAGTTCCATGAGAACAATTATCATTTCATGTAGTTCACGGAACGATACCCTAAGCATGTTGTGAATGTAATGTCTAATATAACAAGGGATTTTGAGTTGGATCAACCTCCAATGTTTACTAGAGTGGGTGATCATGAGGCATTTTATTTTTGCATTGAATCTATCAAGAATATACTTGAACACTTACAGAATCTTGTAGAAAAGAGTGTCAAATTTCTTTCCTACATGTTATGTGTTAATGAGAAGTGATGGGGGATATCCAGACTTAGTATGGACCGATGGAGGCTATATAGTTGGATTTATTTCAAGGCTATTTTATATAGAACATTAACCCAGATACACTCATGCTGGAGAGGGAAGATGAGTTCTTGAGGCTGAATATGGGGGACATGACTATAATGGACAATTCTGGACACTTAAAGAATTTTAGGAACTTAATAATATCATTAGAAGGAGATGAGGAGACTATTTGGAAGTAGTATCTTGATGGGATTAAATGCTAAATTATGTCCTAGGTAAATATTTTCGGGATGAAGATGTTTTATGTGGTTATCATATATGTGGGAAAACAATATGAGGGTTCCCATTGAGGACATGTGGTTTCACCTAAATGATTTTGAGGTATGACTTTTGAGAGAAGGAAGCATTTTTTTTATAATTATATCCAGTTGTGTGGAATGAAATGTGGACAGATAGAGGTGTTAGTTACAGAGAACTTCACCCAAATGATCTGTCATTAGTGTTGTATGTTAGGATGCTTTGATAGATAATTCCCCATACCACCAATGCAGTGTTGGGCATGTAGTAAGATTGTTCATTTGTATAGGTTCTATTAGAACCCATGAAATAATGTTAATAATGGTGTAGTTTAGTAGAATCATAGTGTGGGAATAGGATCTTCCACACCATACTAGTGTTGTATCCAGTGATCTATTTATCATGGTGTTCTCGGTAGTTGAAGTGGTTCATTTGGGAAATAGAAATTTTCTCATCAGAGTGGTGCAACTCAGGCTACTTATACTATATCATAGGGAAAAATGGATGTATAGTTTCATGCTAATAAGACAACACATGTGGATAGAGGCCAAACATTTGATAGTTAGAGGTACTATTCGTGTGGAATCTAAAATATCTCGTGCAATATTTGATATCATTGACTCTAATTATTTTATATATGTATAACATGTAATTGTAATGATCCTAGGAGTGGATTTTGTGAGCGGGGTTAGGATTATAGATGCACCACTGGGAGTTTTACTAAGAGATATATTTTGGTGTAAGTGTTGTTCTCTTGAGTTTATCGAATATCATTTTCTATGGGGTATTTAAATTATTTATATTTGGAGCTTCAAACTAATTATGGGTACGTACTGTTTTGTTGTATACTAATCCAATAGATAGTTTTACCAAAATGGAGTGACATTGATGACCCTTGAGGGTTAAAAATTTATTCACTATAGAGGGTTGGATATACAAGGGGACATTAATGTCCAGTTCACCAAAAACAAGAGGAGATTACCACCTGGTTTTCTAGTCTATTTCTAGATGATTGTGGTGTGAAACTAGATGTATTTCCCCTAGTAGTGGATTATTTTTAGGATGTGTTTTCTGAAGACATCTCAAGTATTCCACCTAAGAGGGATTTTCAATTTTCTATTGATATCAATATAGGGGATGAGACGTTTTCTATTCCACCATATGTAATGGAACCAATACCTCTTTAATGGATTAATATTCAATTGGAAGAAATTATGGATAATGGGGTTATCATTCAGAGTATGTCACCTTGGGGTTCTCTAGTTATGTTTTCTAAGAAGAATGATTTGACTCTAAGCTTATCTTTTGATTACCAGAAGCTAAAATAGATGAATTTGAAAAATTGCAAACCTATTCCACATATCAACGATTTTTATGACTAGTTGAGGGGAGGTTGTGACTCCTCAAAGATCAAATTGAGATCATAATATTATTAGTTATGATTATATAATTATTATATACCAAGTAATACTTTCAAAAGAAGGTATGACTTATATGATAACATCTTAAGGTCGTTTGGGTTGATGAACACAATAGTAGTGTCTATGTACATAATGAAGAAAATACTACAAATGTACCAAGATCAATTTATGGTTGTTTTTTTGGATGAAATATTGGTGTAATATAAGACTGTTGAAGCTCATTCCCATCATAATGACATCGTTTGGAGTAAACTAAGAGATAATCAACTATATGAAAAGCTATCAATGTGTCAATTCCCTATTGATCATGTACACTTCATTATTCACATCTTTTCAATGTAACATGTGTCTGTGGAAATAGAGAAGGTTAAGGTAGTGGTTTTTTTGGATAATAATAGGAATTTTTTTTATATTCATAGATTTCTAGGGATAGAATGAAATTATCAAGGGTTCATTGGATAATTTTCTAATTTTGAATCATATATTTTAGGCCTAAAATGAAATTGAAAATATATGAATGTCCTGGATCATATGAGAATTATTTCATGGAGTTGAATAGATCTTTAAAATAGCACCAATTTGCATCATATTTGAGAAGGGTGCAGTGTACGTGGTATTTTATGAAACTTCTAGAATAGTACATGGAGTAGTGTTGATGCAAGGGGATCTAGTTTTAGAATATGGGTCTTGGTAGTTGAAGCCACATAAACAGAATTACCATATTCATGACCTCGAGTTGTATATAATGGTTTATGCTTTCAATAGATGAAAAAATTATCTATTGGGAGAAGATTTTACTATGTATTGGGTTCATAGATGCTTAAATAATATCTTTTAATAGTGATATTAGAATATATGGTAATGTTGTTGGTTTGAATCTATTCATTCATTTGATTTTGTGATAACATATACACTTGGGAAGGGAAACCATGTTTCTAATGAATTAATCAGGAAGACTCAAACATAGAGAGTTCATGAGTGTTGCTCTGAGTGGAAGATGATTACTTTACAGGATGAGAAGAATATTGTGGTTCATGAGAGATAGGAGAAGAGGAATCTTGTGTCACATTCAGTGGATTATATAGTTTTTAGACAGACTAGTGATTTGAAAATGAAGATCAATAGTGTTTTACAGTGAGGGAAATCCATGGAGATGGGGAGATACCTTCATATAGTGTCATAGATGAGGATTCAATCTTCTATGGTAGGAATCCGGTTGTTGTGTCTATGGACATGTGGGAAGAGTTCATGCATGAATTTCATTCATTAATAGGGATGATGTTTCTTGATGTGAACAAAATGATACAAGGCCTATGATGAAATGTTTTGTGTACGGGAATGAAACATAGATAATAGGGTTTGTGAGACAAATATACACACGTAAACAAGTGAAGCCCGATCATTAATGTCCTGGTGGTTTACTACAGCTCTTTCCCGTTGCAGAATGGAATTAGGATGGGTTACCATAGAATTAGTGGTGGTTATCACGTTGAATCCTCTAAAGAATGATTCTATTTGGGTGATTGTGGACTATTTGAAAAAGGTAGTTGATTTATTACACAGATTGGATACTTTCTCAGTTGGTCATTTAGGAGACTTATGTGTTGCAATATAGTCTATCTATATGAGGTACCATATGGCATTGTTTTAGAACAGGACTTGTGTTTTACTTCACAATTCTGATAGGTCCTGTAAAAGTATCTTAGTACATAAGTATTATTGATTAAAACATTCGACCCACATATAGACGAGGGGTCATTTCATACTATACAGGTACTTCAGGACATTATTTAGGCAAGTGGAATAGCCTTCAGTGGGTCTTGGGATAATCAGCTATCATTGGTGGATTTCCCATATAACAATTGTTATCAGGAAACTATAGAAATAGAGACATATGAACCTCATTATGGTAGGCCATAAATATCACCTCTATGCTGTATATAGGTAGGTGATTCATATTTTTCGGGACCATGTCTCATGAAAGAGACATTAGAGGAGAAAGAGTTGATTCTGAAACATATTCATGTGGCACAAAGTAAATAGTAGTCCTATGCTGTTAGAAATAGATTTCCCTTATAGATTATAGAGGGTGATCATGCATTATTTTGGGTGTTTCCATTGTTGGGTCACCATAGGATATAGATACGATACAAGTTTTACCCCATGATTGTTGGACTGTTTTTTTTGTGGAGAGAATCGGTTCATTGGCATATCGATTAGATCTTCCAAATTGGTGATGTTTTATGAATAATGTCTTCCATGTGTTTCATCTTTGGGAGTGCCTCCACAAACCTTCTCATGTTGTCAATATGGATGATATTGAGCATAATAGTGGAACATCCTCTAAGGATAATTTGATACAAATGAAGGATCGAAGTGAGAAGGTGTTATAGGAAGGTATACATGTGGATTGTTCATATATTATGGAAAAATGGGTGTGTGCAAGATAAAACATGTGAAATCGAAGATGATATTCTTGATTAGTTTCCTAATTATTTTCCTCAAAATCATAGAGATCCTTGCGAGAACATCTTGGGGATTATCTGTTATAAATTTAAGAGATTGTAAGACCCCGACATTTTCCAGAGTTGTATCAAGCTTGTTTAGAGATATTATTCTTCCATATTTTTAGTGTAATTTGGTTAGGTTTTGTTTTGGGTTATTGTTTTTATAATTGGATAAAATTTCAAGGAGTATGGGTACTTCATGGTTGGCACATTGTTTTCTCAAATAGTGCACCCATCCCTAAAAAACCATGAAACCCCTCATAGAGAGGGATTATATGGATTTTTCATGGTTTTTCAATCCATGACCCCACTTAGGATAATCCGTTATCTCCCTATAAGAGTCGTACAGTTGAGGTGCATGGTTTTGTAAACTATTCACCCCTTGTTAGGAAACCATGCACATTTTTTTAATTGACAATTTTTTTTAAAATTCACCAAACCTTGTACTAACTCCTAATAGGCCCTAGTTTGACCCAAAACATTATCTCTCATTTTTATAGGATCCTGGATGAATTATTAGAGCTCCCAACCTCTCTTATTAACTATTCTAATCCTAGATCAAATATATGAACCTCTCATATTATGTGAATCACATCCCGATTTGTTTCCCATATTATTATCATTATTTTTGGTTCATTGAAGGGATATATTCCTCTATTTTTTATGGATATATATTTATGTGTTATTTTAATTAATTTATTTTACTCTAGGACCATAGAATTAAATCAACATCTCCTTCTTCATCTTTATTAGAGTTATTCTTGTCAAATTTGGAATATCCATTGGGGAGCGTTCATCACAATTTTTGAGGTAGGTGGTCTATTATTCAAATCTCAATGTCATGATTTCAATCATGTGTATATATTTTTAAAATTTATATTTTTTGATTAGAAACTAATTTTCTTAAATTTTATTAACTAATTTATTAAATTAATTAATTTATGGATTTCAAAATCTGGTATAAAAAATTTATTTAATTGGAGTATTAATTTATTAATTGATTTTGGAAATACTGGGATTTTGAAATTGGATTAATTATTTTTTGAAATAATTAATTGATATATTTGTGATTATATAGTAATTGATGTGGATAATTAATTATTGAATTAATTAGTGGAATTGATATTATGAATTATTTATTTAATTGATTTATATAATTGATTTATTTAATTTGTTGTCAAATTATTTGAGGGAATATATGAGATTATTTAATTTTTGAATAAATTAATGGATTTGATGTGAATAATTTAATTTTGGATTAATTAATGGAATTAACGTGATTAATTAATTTTTGAATTAATTAATGCAATGATGTGAATATGAAATTGTAAAATTGTATTAATTAATTAGAAAATTAATTAATGGTATGTAGTGTTACATGTGTTTTTTTAATGTGAAATTGTGAAATGTGACAAGAGGTTTACTTTTCATTAACTAGTATTGACGTGATGTTGTGATATATGTGATTTTGTGGTATTATTGTGGGGAAATTCCTAATACATCAAAATAAAAAAGCGATAAATTGATATTTTTCTGTTGGGAGAGGTCTTCTGCATCAAAATCACAAAGTGATAAATTTATATTCATGTGTGGGACAAGGTCTGGTGCATTAAATGCCCCCGAGGTATTAAGCATAAGGATATTAGCCCAAGATTTGGGAATTGTACCATTGTTCCATGTTGTTGTGACAATGATATTCGACGAAAATAATAATAAAAGACCCATGTGTTGTCATAAATTGTGAATTGATTATGTGATATGGTTCAAACTCTAATACAGGACGAATCAGGTAATGAGTGTTTGGGAATCCTTGTGTACTTGTGGTTTAGGATGTTAAATAAATTATAGTTGAATCAATATAAACTGTTTAATTTATTTATTTTATTTTATTCATTATACAACTAGATATAATATTATTGACTGTATAATTATATGACACCATTGGTTGTGTCCTACTAAGTTTTACTCACACACTTCTCGAGCTACATGATTTATAACCGAATATATTTCATTGATTCATGATTCGTTAAGGGAAATGGGCATATGTTAGATGGATGATATGGGATGAATCATTGTTGAGGGAAACCGACATGATTCGAAGCATGCTTGGTAGTTTTTAGCACCTATATTTATTTTTGGTTTTTCATATTGACACATGACACATATTTAGCATGAAATTTCTATGGTTTAGTTTTGGATATTGTATTTCCTGTTTTGGTCATCATGACATATTGTTTTTTTCTAGTTAAGGTTATATCACTTGGTTATTATTCATTTATTTCAACTAGTGTATTACTATGATAAAGAGGGTATATTCTCCACATGATTGATATCCATCCCTCACTGTTAGTTAAAAGACTAGGGAATGCACATAGGTTCACTTAAGGTCACATAGCAGACCGGATTGGGGAAATTATGTGTAACACCCGAGTTGGGACCACATAAATGTTGCATTTTATGATATATCACCACTTATTTAATATATAATTTTTGAAGAAAGATCAATATTTAAATCTTATATGGTGTCAATTAAGTGTTCAAATTTTATATAGTACAAACTAAAACGAAAATAACATTATTCCCATTAGATTTTTCAGGTAATTTGAGGAATAATGTGATGGAAATGTTTTCCGATTTCCATTCTGGTATGGGTAATGGTTTTATCATATTGTTATAATAACATCTTTCTATATTATCTTTATTATATTCTAATAGTTATGAATCTTTCATTGAAATATAAAAAATTTGGTTATCCCAATTGAGATATTATTTAATATATATTTATATATATACATATTTGTTCTTCTAGTATGAATAGAGAATGAATAAATAGGATCTTAATACAATAAATACTTCATGCCTGGAATGGATTGGAAAAATATATAGTTTCTTGTACCATATAATTCCATCTGAATAATGGTTCAACTTAGGAAGAATTATAATTTTATTCTCATGTTTTACATATCCCTTCCGTGTTTATTAAATTTTAACATGAATAAAAGGTTGAACGTTCATATAAAAAATATATTATCCATCCCATTTCTAAAGGATTTGAAGGTCTATACTCCATATATCCATAAGAATTTTATCTATTTAAATCCTCTTCATAGACAAACAAGTATGGTCTTTCCAACATAGAGCATCATCCACATGTTCACCTTCCTAGGGTTGTAATGTATTATGTATTTGTAATATTAAATAAATTCCAGCCATATTCTATTGTGCGCAGTCAAATCATTCTACAAAAAAAATACATCAATTTTTTATTTTTATAATTATGTCACATATTTCATCATAATGTTAATTCCTCCATATAAACATTTTAAAAAAATACTATAGTGAACTCCAAATCATATGTCATTTATTTTTCTCTTTTTTTTCAATTACTGTGCTATATTTTCTATCACATTATCATTCTTCATGAGGACACATCCTGATCCCTTCATTGATACATCACTATAGATAAAAAACCCTTCCCTCTTACATGGTACTATGAAAATAGGCACACTAACCAACTTTACCTTTAATACCTTAATATTCTATTTACATTAATATTTTTACAAGAATATAGCCCCTTCTCTGTAAGCATTGTCATTGTATTGGGCAGTGATGTAAAAGTTAAGGTAATATCTTGATGAAACTAGAATAAATGGATCATAATAACCATAAATTCTCTAGTCCATTTATCAATAAATTTCATCTTTGTAGGATCCACTTAAATACCCAAATAAAAAATTATATCACTTAGTTATGAATTATTATGAATCAAAAATTTTCACACGATAAAATATTCAAAAAAATATTTCCTTCTTGAGGACCTTAAGTAAAATTTTTAAGTTATATTAAAGATCTTCCATACTATTTATATACAAAATAATATCATCAAAAAAGATGAATAAAACTATTCAAGGTAATATCTAAAATACCTTTTCATTAAATCCATGAATATATCAGGGTAATTTTTAATTCCAAATGGAATCACTATATATTTATAATTCCTATACTGTGTCATAAAAATATTCTTAGGAAATCATCCTTCTTAACAACAAACTGATGATATCATGAATAAAAATAAATATCATAAAAATTTTCATATACTAGTAGTTGATCAAACTAGTCAATTATTATGGTTAGAGGATAATTTTTTGATAAAAAGATTTTTATGTTCATGGTAATTAATGAAAATATTAATTGAACCATCATTTCTCCAACCAAATAGATTAGTTTCACCCTATAGTGATTCACTAGGGTGTATGAATTGATTATCACGACTATAATGGAATTTATTCTTCAACTAATGCATACCAGTTTTGGTTATTCTTTATGAATTATTTTAAATAAGTGAAGGACCACGTATAAGATCTTTTGTGACGTCCTGACACAGGTTCCTCATGATGTCATCTTGTTCCAGTTCACTTCATGACCTTAGGAACATCTCCACATACAACAGAGGTTGACGACTAGCAGTGAGGGTCTAATAAGTACCATGGGGTGACTATACCCCTGTATCAGAGTGGAATAATAAAATAAATTAAGATATAATATCAAAATAATAATAAATAATAACCAATATGATATCATAATCCATAATGAACAACCTCACATGAATATATTTAATATATGGAAAATGAACACAAATGAGAAAAATAGGTATATCATGTCATATATGTGTCCAATTTATAATTAGAACCAATATAAGACACACTAATAACTATATAGTAGGTTATTATATCTTTTATGGTTCCCTCATCTATGCTCCATCTCGAATCCAAACTAATCCATCTGATATAGTTCTCTTTCATATATTCTGTTTAATAATCATGAAGTCTCTTCAGGTAATGATTTGGAATCCCGAGTAGGGTGTGACTACAAATAAGTATCCCACCACCACCCATTTATAAATAAATATCCTATCTACAATAGTGTATACAATTTTATAAATATTACTTAACAAAGTACAAAGTATTCATGTTTTTAATTAATTATTCTTCAATCACTAACATCATAAATGCTTCAGGTTGTGATGGAGTCTGATCCATACACAACAGGGATATAACCATTATTTAGTTCCAGGGTTATCCTTTTTAATTTAAATTCAATTTCACATTCATACATTGTAGGAATGTATCAACAGTCTCTCACTCTATGGGTTTTTGTGGAAGCATTCCATGACCCCCAACTCAGTGATCCCAAGAAAATAAATATGTATATCTTTGTAGCCTATAATATTAGTATATAACCTCAAGGGTATTTAATTTATCACCCCATTACCCACAACACATTGATCAATGAATATGAAATATCACATATCATGGTTTCAAATTCATTACACCTATATCAAAAAATTTCATGATTTATTTCACATCTCATATATCCTAAAGGTTATGTCGATCAACCACTAAAATTTCATTATAAAACATGAATAAAAAATTTATTTCAAATACAATAAACCATTATTCACCCATTTCAATTAATAAATCAACAATTAAATTTAATTTAACATCCAATGATATTCCCTCAACTTTGGTATAATAATCTCCAATGATTCCAATGAAATCTGTGATGTTTTCACATTCATATGGGAATTGATTCACTAATTTAATTTAAATCACAATTTTACCAAGATAAAAAGAAAAGACACAAATAAAACATGTGAATCAAAATAAGGACTATGTGAATTTAAAATTTTAACACCTACCTCAATATCCTTCATGAACACTTATAAAATTTTAACCCTCAATTCAATCTGGAATGGACAAATTGATAATGGTGTCGGATATCTAGAATACAAAGATATGGTAAAGATACAATGAAACAAGATCCTTGAAAACCTATATATAACCAATAAAAAATGGTGGAAAATTATTCACCTCTAAATTGGATGAAATATAAAAGAGAGAGGTATCTATATAAAGAAGAGATTATATACTGTATAGGGTTGAATCATTCCCCCAGATCCCCGATTAGCTATGAAATGGGTTTGAGAACACCAGGAAAACTCTTGAAACCCCCAAAGACAAAATAAATCAATATTATCCCATATTAGGGTGTTTATGTAAGAAAAATTTGGTTTTATAATTCTAAAATAAATTTTTTGTGGTTTAAAATTTGAATGCATGGTTTCCTAAGCAGGGCACACAGTTTTCCACACCGTAAAAATAAATCATGAAACCATACTATTTAGAGTGAGTGGTTACTACTAGGTGGATTTATAGTCTATAAAACAATTTTACTACCATGAAAACACCCACAATATCAGGTTTTATGGTTTTGGGAGGGTGGCCACATAGTTTGGTCCAATGAGGTGCTACCTCATGTGGCTCGAAAATGTGGTACACCATTTCTAGGGGGAACTAAATGGTTTTACCTCATTTTGTTCTAGTGTTTTGAAAACACATGGGATTCAAAAATTAACAAAATTCAACTAAACTTAACCTAATGAAAACCTAAACATGGGGTGATTTAAACAATTGTAACATAATAACGTAAAAATAACACAATATATATCCAGAAAGGTCCGGATCATACAATCTTCACACCTTATAATAACTTGTCCCTATTCTCTACACCTAGTAATATATCATATCATAATTTATAAGTATTAGTTTTATATATTATATAGAATAATTAAAATACTAGCTGTTAAGACAACATTTGATTGAAAAGTCCGGTGTGCCTAATATAATTTCTTGACGTGCAATAAAATATAAAATAGAACGCATGTTTAGTTTTCCTGAAAAAGTGACATAACATCTAAATGGTTTTCCAGAATAGAAATATGATGGAACCGTTGAGTTTAGAGTTGAAAATTTATCATAGGAGGGGCCTGACCTTGACCAGTGCAGGTTGACTGTGAAATGAAAATTTTGGATGTTCAAATAAATAATGTAAATGATGTTTTATTTTATATAAAATAGTGCGGTGATGGAGAAAAGGTTTTATTTTTAATAGACCTTGTTAGAGAATTTAGGGTTTTCATTATAACTATATAATTACTCTAAAAGTATTATAAGGATCTCTCTCCAATGAATTATTGTTGATCGAGGATCGACGTCGATGCGACAAAATTTATTCGCCAACAATGGATCCAAACTCTAGGTATAGTGTTTTTTTGTGATTTCACTGTTCTTTATTTGTATTGTTAATTCGGACTAATACATGAATAGATTATCCCATGGATCTATAGTATGTTGTAGAAGGGATTTTTTGTAGGTTAATGAGATTCAATTTAATCTATTTTCTAACCAAAATAACCCAGATCATAATCATTGGCCAAGAATGCTTGGAAAACAATTTTAAACCATTTATAACTGCATATATCCTTATATTCATTGTGTTATTAACCATTGGAACACTCCAGTTACTAGATCTACATTTCTATGTGGTTCTGAGCCTGATTAGACAGCTATATTCGATGTGAACCAATACTAGAGGAAATATTAGGGTAGACAGGGTCACGAGGAACCTAGATCAAAGATCGCTTCAATTTTGAGGCTACATAGGCCCCTCGATCAACTTAGGAAGGGACCACCAGTGTTGGATAGGCGATGCAAGATGGAAGAATTATAGAGTCATAACGAAGACACCAATGAGGAGAGGTGGTGGTGGATTGAGCAGTAGTGGCTAGAGAAGGCGGCAGTCGGCGAAGGCTGAGCGGAATGTGGCAATCAGATCATTTGGGGGGGCCCGTGGAGTCCACCGGACATGGAGGCTAGAGTAGAGGGTAGATTTGGGTGTCAGATGTGGATTATGTGGGATTTGGGGATAGTGGAGGCGCGGAGCATGTGTGGCAGATATAGTCTAGTGGGGTGTGGCACAACAAAGAGGGGAATCTGGTCTAGGATGCACGCGGTCGGGGCAGACTGCCTACAGTGGACCAGACAGTCCCACATGCATGTGTGATAGAACAAAGTAGTTGGGCCACTGTACAACAGACATGGTGGTCCATTCCAGTTTGGGCCAGGCCGGGTCGGTTGAATTGGGTTGGTCGTTGGGTCGGATCGGACCCAGGTTAGACCATTTACGAAAACAATCATAACTATCAAATCAGATTCCCATTTGATGTGTTATCATTGGATTTGGGACCATTTTGGTGAGATGGTACTTTTAATATACTCTAATTGAGTATTTTTGTAAGTTTAAATATGACCTAATGGATTGAGGATTATGTTCTCTTGAAAGGATCACTCTACGAGCTGAATATTGTGGTTGGTTGTGGCTTTGAGTGTACATGATTTTTGGACACTATGTTACTTTATGAGACCAAGTGTCATAATAATATTATGTTCCTTACTAAGAATACATGTCTTACTAAGGCTAAATTTCTTATTGGTAGTAAGTATCTCATCAAGAATACATGTTTTAATGATATTGGTTGTTTTGTGTATTATGTCTGATAATCCAGTTTTACGTACTATAGACAAATACCTATGTGATATAAATATGTGTCCTCATTGTTGAATACTTAATATACTTATTTGTGGTATACATCATCAATTTTTCCATGGTATTCTTCATGTATTTCTTATTTGTATTCCTTTGTAGTTTTAGGGTGTCCAAATGATTATTGATTCACTCACCCATGCACAGGCTTTACCCACACATGTCATGTCATTGTGAAGACGATCAATGTTTTGAAGGAGTCCTATGTGGACTAGGACTAGGTGGTGATGAAAGAAACTAGATAGTCAATGTATGCTCCTACAGCTTCAGGAAGCTGTCCAGTACCATTCCCTTCATGTAGGGTTTTCTATGGATGAGTTTCAGGAACATGTGCATTCACTTTCCTAGACTCCTTTTTGTGTTGTGTTGTATGATGGACTTGTTTTCTTTCTATTTTTCTACTATTGTAATCTATTGTTTGTATATTAGTGGTATTCATGTTTTTTACTCACTATTTTACATTTCAGCATATTGGGCATGGAGATGTGTGCGAGTTTACAGATACTTCGGCAAATGCCTCCGATTTGTGGGATATTCCTACTTGATTCTAGTCATCAAGCCCCCCCCCCTATTGGAGGAGGTATTGGGATAGACATGGCATTGGTCCCTCCGGGAATGTTCTTGATAGATTGGTATCATCGGTTTTAAGTTCTACTTAAGGACCAAGAGACTGTGAGATTGGTTTGGGGAAATAATGTTAAGTATTTCGAGTTCGTCTTTCAGGCCCGAGAAACAATTTTTAGTACAGCGGTCGACATATCCATAAACCAAGACACTGAACAATACTTTTTCGACAAGGTACAGGAAAACACTAGTTGTAGGGAAATCAATGTTATATGCATCATATATTATTTGGGTGTCTACTCATGTTCCTCTTGAGTCATATCACCATATATACTCTATTGACTATGGTACAACTTGTTCTATTTAAGGATGCCTTCACATAGACAACCAAACCGAATTCTATGAAATGATCACAACGATGATTCGCCTAGAAATGAGGCATCAGTACAGGGGACCATACCAGAGATGGAAGCCATGGGTGGTTTGACTAGTGTAGTACCACCCTCACAGTAGAAACTAATCTAGCACTAATGGATGAGGATGAACACATACTGAACACATTTCATAAGATATAGAGGTAGAGGCCTCCTAATATTCTGGGTGAGCCAGACCCCCTAGTAGCTAATGATGGGTTGGAGGCAGTTACACGTTTCTTCTTCCTTGTGAAGATGACATCTAACCAAGATGTTATCCTAGCCATGAGTCTTCTTTAGGGATCAGTAAGACGATGTTAGAGATTGGAGACCATGAAAAATGATGAGAGAACTCTCTCTTGGGTTGAATTCGAGAATCTATTTATAGAGGATTTATTTACATATACGTTATGCTCAGTGTTTATAAAGAAAATTATGCAATTGTAGGGGAGGAGTCAAACCATGGAAGAGATCTTAGTGAGATTTACTAATCATTCTAACTACTCCAATGATATGGTATGAGACCCATTCATTAGGGATCATACGTTAGGGGATGGATTACACTGGTAGATCTAGGAATCCATGATATCCCTTTGTATTCCTACTTATTTTGGGTTACTAGAGTAAGCTATGATAGTGGAGATATTTCTAGCTGAGAAGACACAGGCAGTGGGAGCTACCACCGGGCATCAGGTAGCAGAGCCTTTGGAAATTGGTAGATGACAACTGTCATAAGGAATGAAGTGGGTCAGTCACTCAAGGGGACAACCCCAGGTCATAGGATCAGTGTTGCAGGGTCCCCAAGGCCGAGAGATTCAGCTGAAGGTCTGGTTGTGTTACTCATGTGGTGATCGAGGACATTTGGCTCAAGGGTGCATGTACCATCATACAACTGATTATGAGGTAGTCAAGGGACTGATCAAATAGAGGCATAAGTAGGAAAATGGTGGTATTAAGGGAAATGGACATGGTAAATGAGTAGGAAGGGTAACATGGGGTGGAATTATGTTTGATATATTACCACCACCACCCCCCAGGTGGTTCATGACAGGATCAGGGAGCTTCTAGACATGGATGAGGATAGCTTCAAGTAATAGAGGATTATGACCCAGAGGATCCATGGATGATTATTGGTATGATATATGTCTTTTCCACCATAGATACAGTTTTCATTGACAAAGGTCCCAATCATTATTTTATTTCCCTGACCCTTTTTCGAGACTCGACGATTTTGGTGGAACTGTTGAATCACCATTACACATAGAGACTCCTTTGAGAGGGGAATCAATGATGACATACATGTGATGATAGTGTGAACATACTCTTATATCAAAGAGTTTCAGTTTAGATCTCTTTTTAGCTAAGTATAGGCCTTAAGAATTAATTCTTAGACCATATTGGTTATCCATAGTCCATGCTCAAATTGACTATTTTGGTACAGAGTGCAATCTTTCTGCAATGATGGGAGAAGGTTTTCCTTTTTCAGTGAAAATACTCAATAAGTGAAGGATGCACTCCTACATAGGGGGGTTCAGTCTATGAAAAATTAGGTGGATATTCTGACCGTCGATGATGTGGATGAGATGATTGCCTAGTTTCATGTATTTTTGGTGGACTAAGATGACATCTTTCTCGATGATGTTGAATTATTTACTACCCACAGTATAAGGACCCGACCTTAAAACATTACATAATATTGTCTTAAATGAATAATTCACATTGAGGACCTTTTCAAGATTTGAGATTTAGAGAATTAGGAGATAACTATTACACCTCAAAAGATTACAAAGTAGATACTTCTACCCAGTTTCCATTTTTTTATAAAATAAAAACTCTCGAGAAAAAGAGTAATTCTAGTTCCATGTTTTAGACAACATAAATTTTTATTGATCCCATCCTTGATCCTATCCTTTATTTCCTATTAAAAACATTTCAAAACTTAGGATGAGCATAAAAATATCAGTAAGGGATACACAAAGAAGGAAAAATGTTAGTTTTTCAAAACAACAAATAATCCATGAATATATTATCATAATTAATACTTTTCACCACTATGAAGTATTATAAACTCTTCACTTAATAAAAGATAATTGTGTACCCTTTTGTAACCAATGGATTACCATATAACCCATATAAAGGACACATAACCTAAAAAGGTAACTTGGGATATAAACATTATTAAATGGAATAATCATACGGCCGACTTCCATACATATCACTAAATGAAATAGCCATACAGCCAACTTCCATACCCAATTAATTAGAGGTAATAACGTATCCATCTGTCCTAGTTTATCATGGCACCACCTGTCATTTTTTTTATCACGTAACCACCCATAAAATGTGAAAATACCATTATAAAATCATAACACATACAACAAATATAAATGAAAGAAAACATTTCCACATTTTAATCACAATATATCATTTAAATATATTCAAATAACAAATCTATTATCAAAACCATTTTCAATACCAAAATATCTAAAAGAGTATACGGTATTTATTTTCCTTTTAAAAACATCGCGTCTTGTTAAAGAAGCCAAAGATCAAATAATACTCCCAGCGGTGGAAAGGTTGTTATCACCGCGTACGTTAAAAAGTAACATTTTTTTTGTTATGTAAATTGCCTCATAGAAAAATATTCCATTTAAAATGAAATGAATATTCAATGGGTTTTATACACTGTATAAATGAATGTTGTGTATAAATTAAAATATTCCTCAATGAAAGGATATTAAGATGATGTCCCTTATCTTATGTTGGACTCGAACAGTTCACTCTATAATTTCCTTAATAATAAACTAAAGTTAATTTCAAATTTCTGAAGAAACTTTCTCAAGTTAATTATTCCTTTTATATCACTTATTAACTTGTTATAAACATTATGTACTCATTTATGTTAATAACTATCATTTTGTCGATATTTGGTACTTGAGTAAAAAATGGACTACTTATAATTACACGTTGTTTATGTGGTCAAAATTTAATTATATCCAGAATTATATTCATGATTTAGATATCAAATATATAATATATATCCAGTATATACATGTATTTATATTTTTACATAACATTTGGAGGTATGAAATGATATGCACTATTCATGGAGACGGTGAGTCGTACATACGCATGAATGATACTTTCATTTCTATTTCATATTTTAATGAAAACAAAATTATATATAGGTATATTATTATTACAGTAAAAAACCATATATAAATTCATGAATTCCATCATTTATACATCCCACATAAGTCATGAATGAGTCATATCACTTTGAGGGGGCGGTAGTACGCACATCCTAAAATGAAATTATCGTGTTTACCCATTATAGAAACCGTAAAGGTATGATATAAATGAAAAATACAGAAGCATTAGGAAACATAAACATAATATATATGTCATATATAAATAAAGTCCCATCTTAATGGCCACCATGATAGGCGGTAGGAGATAATTGAATAATCATCGTTTTGTGAGGCCTTAGTTTTCCATCCACATAAATAGTATGTTCTTCACCCATTAGATGGATGTGTGTGTAAGTGTAGATAGAATAAATCTCATAAAAACATCCTATTATTTTGAGGATAATGGTGTTGTTATAAAATAAAGGAATAAAAAGAGTTTAGGGGGTTGGAGAAGTAAAATAAAACAAAAGAACTTAAGAGAAGACCTTACCTTTAAATCGGGTAACTCCCTTTGGTTTGGACCAAAAGGGTTTCTTGAAGTGCCTTCTGTCTAAGGTAAGGCTAATTGGATTAATAAATGGAACTTGAAAGCTTATTTGACTAGATTTTGGATGAGCCAAATGGCTTGAGAAGTGTGAGAAATGGGTAGGATGTGAGGACTTTTTATAAGGGAGATTAGTGGCTATTTTCTAATGTTTGAAAATATTATTTTATTATATAATGATATTAGGTTTATAAATGTCCAAAAATAATTAATTTACAAGATATGGTGTCCTGTGTTCGAAATAAAAACATCCAATAATAATTGGACATGTTTTTTATATTGTATTAATTTTTTATCTTCTTATTTATTTAAATCATCAATTAATGATGTAAACATTGCATTATCATTGTGTCATAAATAATTTTAATTATTTGATGTCTAAAAATTATAAACTAATTACCATAAAGTAGGAAATATTTTTATCTTTCTATTGAATTTTTATTGTCAAATATATCAATTATATAACCCCACATTAAAATTTTTTTACTAAAAAAATACAGGTTTATGGCATTTTTATTTTTACTTTAAATAAAAAGTTATTAATGTCATTATCTTACCCATGTGGCTCCATGGGGTCCCAAAATTGACCCACGGTTTTTCTTGGTCTACCATAACTCATACAATAAGATTTGGACAATTTTCAAGGTAATTGTATATTCTTATAACTTTATTTTTACCTTAAATTACCCTAATTACCTTTAATCGTTGTTAATAAACGTCAAAAACTACTATTCACCAAAAATTATTTTCATGTCATTGAAACAAATTTTAAATACTAATGAAAACCATGTATATAATATTTTTGAAATTCAATTCACATAAGTGGAAAATTTTTATTTTAATGAAAAGTAAGTTTTTAACTACTACTTAGTGGTTTCACTATTCATAAAAATTGAAAGTTTTCAGAAAAATTAAAAAAATCACCCTTAACTAAATTTGGTATTATAAATTCAAAAATTATTTCTATTTTACCAAATTAAAAACATAGAAGTTAAATTAATTAATTTTATAATTAGTTCTCGTTGTCAAAACAAAAAAGTGTGTTTTTAAGAAATAATAACTATCAAAAGATTGATACTTGTTAATGTCCAATTTCAAAGTAAAATTACTTTCAATGACCAAAATTGGATTAACTAGTAAAAATATAATCTATTTAGACTTTAAAACCAATTAAAATGTTAATATAACCATATAAATAAATTAGATTAAAAGGCAGTTTTTAATTAAAATACATTATTTTCCTTATGCACTAAAAAATGAACTTTATTAGAAAAATACCAAAAAATTTACCCAAAGTAAATTTTTATGTCCTGATTCTAATGAAGGATTTTATTTTGTCAAATATAACATATATATGTGATATAAATTAGATTTAAAAATGGTTCACCATCAATAGGTGATAAATTAACCTTTTAAATAATAATAGTGTATTTGTGCTTAAAATTGGATTCATTTATATTTTAAGCCTCTAAATTTTATTAGATAAATGTAAAAACATTTAACAAACATGTATAATCATATTTTAGGTAGTTCTATTCATTCCCACCAATACAACGTCTTGGCGTTAACTACCATTTAAAATAATAATATTATATTGTTAGTATGCAACGTATGATTTCAAAGAAACCTGTTGTTACATATCGGGTACGCCATCGAACATAACAAACCCTTTAATGTAAAATTAATATTTAATTCAAAAATATTATTAAATATGAACAATGTATTATTCTTTATTTACCTGGGATGTTACATCCTTCCCCCCTTTTGGAAATTGTATCCTAACAAATTTTATTCTCTTATCAAATAAGTGCGGGTATTTATCCGTCATAGAATTTTCAGATTCCCACATTTACTCTTCAACCATATGGTTTTTCCACAAAACCTTCACCTGATGAATTACTTTATTCCACAATAGTTTCTCTCTACGTTCAAAAATACAGACTGGTTGTTCTTCATAAGAGAGATTCTCTTCCAA
Organism: Viscum album; assembly: GCA_963277665.1. Lineage (NCBI taxonomy): Eukaryota > Viridiplantae > Streptophyta > Magnoliopsida > Santalales > Viscaceae > Viscum > Viscum album. Next base: position 856,831,054 of record OY728160.1, read on the forward strand.
ATGAACTACCTCTGCACATAAAACTTGAGATGGATCTGGCATATACTTTCTCAACATTTAAACTTGAGAAACATTGTGTACCTGGGACAAAATGGAGGTAAAGACACTATGTACGCAACTGATAAAACATTCTCCAAGATTTCATAAGGTCCAATAAACCCCCGGAATAACATTACCTTCTTTCCAAAACGGATCACACTTTTCCATGGAGAATCTCTGAGAAATAAATGATCACCTACCTCAAAAGAAAGATTCTTCCTCAGGTTATCAGCATAACTTTTCTTCTTACTCTTATATGTTCTCATGTTCTTCTGAAACACATGAACATTCATTTCCATCTCTTACACCAATTCTGGTCCCATCAGCTTCCATTCCCCTACTTTAACCCAAAAATATGGTGTTTGGAACCGCATGACATATAATGCCTCAAATAGGGCCATCTGTATACTGGAATGAAAACTATTATTATATGAAAATTCAACCAAAGAAATATGTTGGTACCGACTTCCCTGGTAATCTAGTGAACAATCATGTAGCATATCGTCCAAGGTCTGAATTGTTCGTTCTAACTGCCCATCTGATTGAAGAGAAAAAGCAATATTGAAATTTAATTCTAGACCCATCAACTTCTGAAGGCCTTTCCAAAAGTTAGATGAAAACATGGGATCACGATCAGATACAATAGAGAGGGGAACTCCATGCAACATGACTATCTCCTTAACATACAACTGAGAATATTGATCTAGAGATAATGTATTCCGAATAGGAAGGAAATGAGAAGATTTAGTCAACCGATCAAAAATAAAACAGATTTCATTATTACCTCAAGATGTCTTTGGAAATCCCACAACAAAGTCCATTGATATATTTTCCCATTTCCACTCTAGCATCGGTAATGACTAAAACATCCATTTCGGTAACTATCACTCTTCTTTAACCTGTTTACAAGTGAGACACTTCATAGTAAAGTCAACAATATCTCGTTTCATTCCATCCCACCATTAATACACCCTAAGATCTTTGTACATCTTAGTACTTCCGGGATGAACTGAAAATGGAGAACTATGAGTTTCACATAAAAACTCATTCTTCAACTGTGAATCACAGGGAATATATAATCTCTTTCCAAACCTCAAAACACAATTATTATCAATGTTAAATTTAGGAAACTTAACATTCGGAACCAACTATAACTTTTTCTGAAACTCACTGTCTTCCCTCTTTGCTTGCATAATTCTGTCTCATAGAGATGATTTCACTGACACCTAAAACAAAATAGAATAACTTCCTACACCAGCAAATTCTATTCCAAATTTCATCAAATCAAAAACCAATGGATCTCATTCTAAACGTAGTATGTTTAATGAAGCCTTATTTTTCTGACTAAAAAACTAGCCATATTATTTTAATTTCATGGATGGTAAGGATCGTGCAATCATAATCCTTGATTAAATCCAGCCATCACCTCTGTCTCATGTTCAATTATTTTTGAGTGAATATATACTTTAAACTTTTTTCATCAGTATATAATTCACATTTTACTCCATATAGATTATGCCTCCAAATTTTTAATGCCAAAAAAATAGTAGATAATTCCAAATCATGTGTAGGGTAATTTAATTCATGAGGTTTCAACTGATATGAAGCATAAGAAATTAACAGATCATTATTCATAAGGACAAAACCATGTCCTTTCAGTGAAGCATCACTATAGATAACAATCTCAACATTTCTGGAAGGCAGTTCCAAAATTGGAGCATTCACCAATCGTCTTTTCAATTCATGAAACCAATCATCACATTCTTATGTCCAGATAAACTTAACACCTTTCCAGGTTAACTTAGTCATTGGACTAGATAACCATGAAAAATTCTCAATAAACACTGGTAATAAACAGAAAAACAAAGAAAACTATGAATATCAGTAAAATTTGTGGGTCTTGGCTATTATTCAACAATTTTTGTTTTAGAACGATCAATAGTTATTCCATTTTTTGAAATAATGGTACCAAGGAATGAAATTTACTATAACCAAAACTCACTCTTACTAAATTTCCCATATAATTTATTTTAATTTATGGTTTCCAAGATAACCCTTAAATGAATTTCATAATCCTCTTTACTTATGAAAAGAACAAAAATATCATCAATGATAAAAACCAAAAACTTATCTAACAACTCACGGAATAATCTATTCATAATATCCATAAATACAGCAGGTGTATTGGATAACCCAAATGGCATAACTACAAATTCATAATGGCCATGTCTAGTATGAAACGTGGCCTTCTGAATGTCTTCTTCTTTTACTTTCAACTGATGGTACCCCAACCTCAAGTCAATATTAGAAAAATTTTGTGCTCCCTAGATCTGATCAAACAAATCCTCGATATGAGGCAATGGATACTTGTTCTTAATAGTGATGTTATTCGAAGCTCTATAATCAATTCAAAGCCTCATTGAATCATCTTTCTTTTTAAAAAACAAGAGAGGACCACCCCATGTTGATGTTCTAGGATGAATGAAACCTTTATCTAATAACTCCTAGAATTTATTCTTTAACTATAAATGTTCAATTTGAGCCATTCAATAAGGGGGTTATGAACTTTCCTTAGCATCATGAACTATGTCAACAATAAATTCAACTTCCTGATCATGTATAATACCAGGAAACTCATTAGAAAAAACATAAAGGTACTCATTTACCACTAGCACATCATTAATCTGAATAGTCCCTTTGTTTTCAACAATAGGTGTAAGGAAACATTAATTTCCACCTTTTACTAGTTTCTCCACTTCATGATATGATATCAAAAGAAAGGGTTAATTCATGTACACAAACTGAAAATATTTCTAAAAAGAAAATTATTTATCACTGCTGTCAGTCATAGAATGATAAAAAGAAATCCAATACATACCCATAATAACATCTAACTCAACTACAAGAAAAATAATAAGGTTTTCAGGTAGATTGTTTCCACACACAAGGATATGAAGGTTCTTATAATTTCATTTTGTCTCAACATTTCCTCCGGGTGTTTTTACCATATGTTCAGGATTCATATATTGAGATAGAATTTCCAATTTACTAGAAAACTTCTCAGAAATGAAAGTTTGTGTGGACCCTGAATCAAACAACACATAGGTATAATCAGAACAAACAAAAAAGTGTACCAGATACTACTTCAATCGCTGGCCCAACATCTGCTGAAGTAGTGGAAAAGGATTTCACCACCCCTATATTCTTGTAGATTGGATTATTTCCCTCAGTTGAGTTCTTCGTTGGACACTAAATTGTATAATAACACATTTAATTACACTTAAAACATCTTACCGCTGGATTTTCATTGCCTGCATGATCATCTTCCTTATAGGTACATGCAAAATGACTAGACTTGCCACACCAGAAACACATTCCAGATAATGATAAACATTCTCCACGATGATTTTTACCACACTTCTCACAAGGTGGATATTTATTTTTCTTACCTACATGCTTCTTTGATAAATACATTCCATTTTCCTACAAACTGGACCTCTTATTCTGTTATTTTTCATAGAACACCTCATCATCAGAAAACTCCATTTCCACCTTCACCGCACCTCAAACAGGCTTTTGATAACATTTGAACTAATGAGAGGACAATTCTCTTCGATATAGTGGCTTCAGTATTGAGTAAAATAGATTTATCTTATTATCAAGATCTCGGATGAAATTTGGAGCATACCATGCCAGTCGAGTTAACATTCCTTCATAAGAAGCCACTGAGTTATCCTCTTCCCTCAATTCCAAGAATTGTTTTTCAATCATAAGTCGAACCACCTTAGGATAATATTTCTCAAGGATCATACCTTTGTATTCATACCAATACTGAGAATCAATCTGATCATTATCCCTGATATTTTTCACCATCGACCACCACTGATCAGCTTCCCCTTCAAAACGGTAAACATCAAGAGTAACCTTTTGAGGTTCTGAACAGCCCATGACATTAAAAAAATTCTACAGTGCTTTAATCCACCCTTAAGCTAAAATAGGGTCAGATGATACTCTGAATGATGGGGGTTGTTGACTCATGAAATTCTCAACTACTGATATTTTCATTTGTGGGTGATCTGGCTTATCTCTGGCATGGATAACACAACCATTTATAGCCTGAGTCAACTATGTCATCCCTGCAATAAACTGTTCGGTTTCGATTCTGACCATCTCAGGTTTCTGATTTGAAAGGTTGTCTTCTTCCAAAAGTTTCCCCAACATAACTTCCTTGTTTCCTCTGCAGAAAACCATTCTGAACATAGAAATATCTTAGGTGAAGCAACATTTTAATCTGTAAATTCTATATCATTTAAATATTTCCATAAATTTATTTATGGATATTAATTTAACAATAACCTAACTCTTAATCTTGTCTAAACCAACCTATGATACCAACTATAAGGACTCATCCTTATAACAATACATAATATTGAATTAAATGAATAATTCTCATTAAAGATCTTTTTTAGGTTTCGAGTTTCAGAGAATTAGGAAAAAACTATTACATCTCAAAAGATTACAAAGTAGACACTTCTACCTAGTTTCCATTTTTTTTTAAAATAAAAACTCTCGAGAAAAAGTGTCATGTCTAGTTCCATGATTTAGATAGAATGTCTTTTCCTTGATCCCATCCTTGAACCTATCCATTATGTCATGTTAAAAACATTTAGAGACTTCGGATGAGTATAAAAATCTTAGTAAGGGATACACAAAGAAGGAAAACTTTTAGTTTTTCAAAAAAACAAGTAATCCTTGAGTACTTTATCATATGTAATACTTTTCACCATTATGAAGTAGTAAATACTCTTCCTTAAATAAAATATCATTTCTTATCCTTTTTTAACCAAAATATTACCATAAAACCCATATAAATAACAGATAACATATAAATATAACATGGGAAATAAACATTCTTAAATGGAATAAACATACGGTCGATATCAACAAATATCACGAAATGGAATAGCTATACAGCCGACCTCCATACCCAATGCATTAGAGGTTATAACGTAACAACCAGTCCTAGTTTATCACGACGCCACCCGTTATATGGTTTATCAGATAACCACCCATAAAATATCCATGTACCATTATAAAATCATAACACATATAAAAAATATAAAGGAAGGAATACATTTCAACATTTCAATCAAATATCAATTAAATATATTGGAATAACAAATACATTATCAAAACCATTTTAAATACAAAAATACTTAAAAGAGAATATGGTAATTATTTTCCTTTTTAAAACATTACAACTTGTTATGGAAGACAAAGATCAAATAATACTCATGGCGGCGGAAAGGTTGTTGTCACCATGTATTTTAAAAAGTAACATTTCTTTTTGTCGTTAAGTATATTTCCTCCTAGAAAAATATTCCCTTTGAAATTAAATGAAATTTCAAATGGTTTTATAAACCATATAAAATAATATTGGGTATAAATTAATATATGCCTCAATGAAAGGAGAATGAGGTGAAGTCCCATACTTCATTTCTGACTTGATCTATTTTTAATTTAATTTCCTGAATAATAAATTAACATTAATTTATACTTTCTTAAGATCCTTTTTTCATGTTCATTATTCCTTTTATATCCCTTATTACCATGATATAACCATTATGTAATCATTTTAGATAATAACGGTTGTTTTTTTGATATTGGGTAATTGAGTCAAAAATGGACTTCTTAAAATTACATGTTGTTCCTGTGGTCAAAAGTTCATTATATCTAGAATTATATTCACGAGTTAGATATCATATATATCATATATATCCATTATATACATGTAATTATATTTGTACATAACATTTGGAGGTAAGAAATGAAATGCACTGTTCATGGAGATGGTAAGCTGTACATATGCATAAACTCTAATTTAATTTCAATTTATTGTTTTAATGAAAACATAATTATACATAGGAATGTTATAATTCTGGTATAATATCATATATAATTTCATTAACTCCATCCTTCATACTTCCCACATAAATCATGAACGATTCATATCACTTTGAGGGGGTGGTAGTGCGCACTTCCTAAAATGAAATTGTCGCGTTTACCCAGTATTGAAACCATAATGGGATTCTATAAATGAAAAATACAGAAGCATAAATAAAAAAATTATTAATATATATATATATATCATATATACAAACAGTTCCATATTAATGGCCACTATGATAGGCTGTAGGAGATAATTGAACAATCATCGTTTCGTGAGGCATTAGTATTCCATCCACAGAAACAGTATGTTCTTCACCAATTAGATGGATGTGTCTGTATGTGTATTTCGAATCCACTTAATAACAACAACCAAGAATATTGATGATAATTTTGTTGTTATAAATTAAATTAATAAAAAGATTTTAGGGGGTTGGATATGTAAAATAAAACAAAAGAACTTAAGAGAAGACATTACCTTTAAATCGGGCAACTCCCTTTGGTTTGATCAAAAAGGGTTTCTTGAAGTTCCTTATACCTATGGTAAGGCTTATAGGATGAAAATATGGATCTTGGGAGCATAATAGATTAGAGTTTGAATCATCCAAAGGGATTGATAAGTGTTAGAAATGGGTAGGAAGTGAGGTCTTTTTATAAGGGAGAGGAGGGGCTGTTTTAAAATGTTTAAAAATACTATTTTATTATATAATGATATTCGGTTTATAAATGAAAACAAAACAATTAAAATCTATGATAATGTGTCCAATTTTAGAAATAAAATCATCCAATAAAAATTGGACATGTTTTTGATATTTTATTAATTTTTATCTTCTTATTTATTTAAATCGTCCACTAATGACGTAAACAATGCATCATCATTATGTCATAAATAAATTTTTTTGATGTATAAAAATTAAAAAAAATTACCATGATGTAGAAAATATTTTTAGATTTAAAATTAATACTTATAGTCAAATATATCAATTATATAACCACATCTTAAAATTGTTTTAGTAAAACAATACATGTTTATGACATTTTTATTTTTACATTAAATAAAAAGTTATTAATGTCATTATCTTACCCAAGTGGTTCCATGGGTTCCCAAAATTGACCCGTGGATTTTTGTGGTCATCCATAACTCATCCAATTATGTTATGACATGTTTCAAGGTAATTTTATATTATTATAAAATTATTTTTACCTTAAATTTCTTTAATAACATTTAATCCCGGTTAATAAAACTCAAAAATTACTATTCCCCAAAAATTATTTTCATCCCATTGGACAAAATTTTACTTAACAATGACAACCAAGTATGTTGGATTTTTTAAATTGAATTCACAAAAGCAGTAAAATTTCATTTAAATTAAAAAGTTTGTTTTTTAACTACTACTTAGTGGTTTCACTATTCATCAAAAATTGAATGTTTTCAGAAAAATTCCAAAAATATATGCTATGATAAATTTGATATTATGATATCAAAAATGATGAATATTTTACCAAATTAAAAAAATATAAGTTTCACTAATTAATTTTATAATTAGTTCCACAGTCAAAACAAAAAACGTGTTTTTAAGAAATAATAACGATCAAAAGATTGATACTTGTTAATGTCGAATTTCAAAGAGAAATTACTTAAAATGACCAAAATTGGATAAAATGGAAAAAAATATAATCTATTTAAACTTTAAAACCAATTAAAAATATAATCTAACCATATATATAAATTATCATAAAAGGCAGTTTTGAAATAAAATAATGTATTTTTCACTATTCATTAAAAATGAACTTTATTCGAAAAATACCTAAAATTTACCCAAAGTAAATTTTGATATCCCGATTACAAAGATGGATTTTATTTTGTCAGAAATAACATATAAAAGTGACAAAAATTAGATTTAAAAAGGGTTCTCCATGAATAGACGGTAAATCATCATTTTAAAGAATATTTGAGTATTTGTGCTAAAATTTTAATTCATTCAAATTTTAGGCTTCTAGTTTTTTTGGATATATGTAAAAACATATAAAAAACATGTATAATAATATTTTAGTTTTTTCTATTCATTACCGCTAATATAACGACTAATCATTGACTTCCAATTAAAATAATAATATTATATTTCTAGTGTGCAACGTAAGATTTCAAAGAAACACGTTGTTGCATATCAAGTACACCATTGAACATAGATACCTCTTTAATGTAAATTTAATATTTAATTCACAAATACTAATTAATATGAACAGTTTCTAATTCTTTATTTTCCTAGGATGTTACATGTAGTGATGTAGACTACTATATTGATCTGTACCTTGGGATGACAATGATATATACACCATCATATTGGATGGTTCCTATAGAGCTTCATGAATTAAGGCGCAGTTGGAGGACTTGTAGTGGGAGAGATTTGTGTGACATATTGTTTCACCATGGGTATACCTAATTATATTTTCAAAGAAGGAAGACAGAATGTTGAGGTTATGTGTGAACTTTTAATGCCTTGAATAGGTGACATTGAATAAAATTTATCCACTTCTAAGGATCAATGACCTCTTCAATCAGTTGAATGGGGTGTCATGGTTCTCTATTATAGAACATAGATTCGGATATCACTAGATTCTTGTAAAAGAGAAGGATATAATGAAGATGGATTCCAGTTGTCATTACAACCACTATGTGTATATAGTGTGGCCATCTAGCATGATGAATGCCCCAGTAGTGTTCATGGGACTCATGAAAAGGATCTTCCAGCCTTACATAGATTGGTTCTTAGTGGTATTCTTAGATTATAACCTAATGTACTTATAGTCTGAGGAGGATCACCCGAGACAATTTAGGATGGTCCCAGATATACTCATAGAGCACTAGAATTACAAGAATCTATCAAAGTGTAAATTATAGATTTTAGAGGTCTATTTTCCAGGACAATTCATTTTTTAGGCTGTAGTTGCAGTGTATCTAGAGCAGATTTAGGAGGTTCTTATATGGGAGCCACTCAAGAGTGTTACCAATGTACGGAGTTTCGTTGTGTTGGCTGGATACTATCAGAAGTTTGAACCAATATTTTCTATAGTATAATATCCCATGAGTTCTTTGACATTAATTGGGAATCATTTCATGTGAAAAAAAATATTATAGGATTTTTTTCAGTAGTAGTGGCACATAATGGTGAGAGCACCCATCTTTAGATTTCCATAGTAGGGTATCAAGTATGTGGTGTTTAGCGTTGAATTCGGAACCAGGATTGAATGTGTCTTAATGCTGGGGAAAGTGGTGATTGGCTATGGTTCACAATATTTGAGAATAAACATGTAGAACTACGTGACTTATTATCTTATGAAAGAAACAACACACTTTCAATTAAATATGTGGCGACACTGCTTGATGGACAAGTGATTTATCAGATACTTTGACCATAAGAGTCTCGTGTATATATTCTCTCTTACGGATCAGAACATGAGATATTGGACATGGGTAGAGTTATTCTAGGACTATGATTGTGATATTTTCTATACTACTAGGAAGGGGAATGTGGTGGCAGATGCTCTCTGCTTGAGATCGAGTTCAGAGCTACTGAACAAGGCATCAGAGAAGTTAGCCCCGTTTCAGATATCCTTTATGTATGAAGATTGAGCCACATACCAATAGTCTTTGGTTTTCACCCCTCCACTCTTATAGAGAGTCCAGGAGGCACAAATAGGAGATACTGACAGTGAGATATTACATTCTCAGAAGGCATAGGGCATGCCCTAAATTGATATTTGAATGGTGTGGAGCATATCATTATTTTCAGTGGACACGTAGTGGTAATGGTGGTTTTTTGGGAGGAGGTCTTGTGAGAGTTCCATGAATCACCATTGGTGGTACATAATGGTTTATAGAAGATGTAACAAGACCTACAATGTTAGTTCTAGTGGCTGGGGATGAAGAAGATAGTGTAAAAGTTCTTTTATAGATGCATCACTTGTCAGCACGTGAAGGATGAGAACTGGGTTCCAATGGTTTTGACTCAATCCATTGAGGTGCTAGAGTGGAAGTGGGATGGGATATTGATGGACATAATGATAGGGTTACCAAATGCGTCAAGGGGGCTTTATACTATCTGGGTGATCGTTGATGTTTTCACCAAGCCGACCCTCATCCTAAAGATTTGGGAGAATATTTTAGTAAAGAGCATGGAATGCCTTTATCTATAGAAGATAGTTTGACTCCATGGAGTTCCATTAATGATAGTATTAGATATTTATTCTCAATTAGAATCCCAGTTATGGATTGGATTGTAGGTGGTTTTTGGGACTGAGCTGGACATGAGAACAACTTTTCACTAAAAAACGGATGACTGGATTGACAAGACCATACATGTTCTGTAGCACATGCTACATGGTTTCATCCTTGATTTTGGCCATAGTTGGGAGGATCACCTACCCCTGGTGGAGTTTGCCTACAACAATAGCTACCATTCCACCATCGGTATGTCACCATTCAATGACTTTAATTGGAGACCATGTAGGTCACCTCATTTTTGGACAAACCCAGGAGAGTCAGCACTCATGGACCCATAGTTGGTGAAATCAACTGCATTAAAGGAGTGAGTCATCCAAGAGTGGATAAAGACCTAATAGAGCCATAAAAAGTCTAATTATGACTCGCGACAGAGGCTTTTGGAGTTCAAGGAGGTAGAAAATTAATTCCTTTGGTTCTCTCATCAATTCTAGATACAAAGAATTGGATGGGGTAGCAAGTTATCTCTAAGGTTCATCGGCCCTTTCTAGATACTATGTAGATTTGGTGAGGTGGCGTACCTCTTACCATTGGCTCTGTAGTGAGTGTGGGTGCATGACCACTTCAACATGTCACATATGAGGAGATACATTAATGATCCATCACACATCATTGATTGGGGTGAGCTAGACATTGAAGGTGGGGTGATAATTATGGAGTACCTAGAAGAGATTGAGGATTGATAGGAGAGGATACTTTGTCGATAGTAGATTGTTTTGGTTCACAATTGGTAGTAGAAAAGGAATATCTATGAGATCACATGGTAGTGAGAGTCTCAGATTCATGCCTAGTACACTCATTTGTTTATTCAGCATTTTGTTATGGATTTCTAGGATTTAAATCTCTAAGGTGGGGAGAATGTAACATCTCAGAATTTCCATTTATTTTTGTTATATATAATATGGAATTATTACGAAACTAGTCACTGAGATGGAGTGTGATATTGAGGCCTCGTGTTCCCAGCATTATTTCATGAAGAATAATAATATATTAAATATCGTGTGAATGTAGTTTTCGTAAAAAATAGGAAGAAATTATAAATAGGTGTGTTGATCATAAATACAAGGGAAACATTGTGTTCTGATCGGTGACATTTCCTTAAGAGATTCCTAACATTGACCGGATCGGGATGACTATGAAAATAAAATTTTATAAATTTAGTGAAATAAAATAAATTATTATTTTTTATTATACATTACACATCAATGAATCAATAATTTTCTATTTAATAAAACATTTCATAGAAATCATGGTTATTGTCATAACCCTGGAAATCATCTAAAAGGCATAGAAGGAGCTCTCTCCACCAAACACTGATGGATCAAGGATTGATGAGGATGCGAACTCTATTATTCATCAACAAATGATCTACACTATAGGTATGGTTTTTTATTTCCTTTTAATTTTGTTGTTCTTTTGTTCTATGATGAACGCAGACTAAGCCACGAATAGAATAGATTTTAGATGAATAATATGTTGCAGGTTCATGATATTTGGTTTAATATGTTTTTAACCCAAATAATTAATATCTTGATCGTTGGCCAAGAACACTTGGCCAATCATGTTAATCCTTTTCTATGTGAATATCTCCCTTAATTTTTTTCCATTGGAGCTCTATGGTTCCCAGATCGACATTGATGAGTGGTTTCGAGAATGATTAAACACCCAGATTCGAGGTGAACCAACAATTATGGCCTCAAAATGGTAGATCAGGTCACGAGGTACCCCGATCTATGGTCATGCCATGTTTTGGGTTTTAGAGGATCCTCTTTGGTCTTCCTAAGGGAACACCAATTTGGTTCTAGCACGTTAGTCCAGTGATGCATTATTACAGTTCTGGTGAGGATAAGAGGCAGTGGTTGGAGCGACGGTGGCCAGAGGCGGTGGCTGGAGTGGCGTGTAGCGGTAAGCGGAGGTCAAGCGGGACAAAACAGGTGGATTGCATTGGAGTATGTGGAGAATGATGTGGAAAGGATCTATGGGAGGTAGCTGTAGAGCACGTAGTATCTAGGGTAAACAGATTCACAAAGCGAGTGGTTGGCCAGAGGCTAGTGGAGTGCGGCGCAACGCGAAGGGGCCACGAGACTAAGAGGAACATGATCTGGGTAGACCGCATGTACAGACTAGATCAGACTTCATGTGTGATTGATAGACTAGGCTTGGCTGAAGTAGGCCATAATGGGTCGGACGAACTGGGTTTGATCGGGTCCGGTGGGTCTGATTGTACATGGATCGGACCTGGTTTGATCTTTTTACAAAAAACAACCATATCCTTCAAACTGTGTGTCTGGTTGATGAGATGATTGCGGGGTTGGGACCCTTTAAATGTTACTATCCTTTTGATATACTATATGTTAATTTTTGTGGAATCATGCATACAATATAATGGATTTAGGAGTAGGTTCTCTCAGAACGTGCACCCTATGTGTAAAATCATGTGGCTGGCTGTGACATTGAGACTGCAAGACTTTCCAAGAATAAACCACTTACAGAGACTATATGTATTACCACGACTATATTATTTACAATGACTACATGTCATATCAAGAATGAGTGCCTCATTGAGACTATGTGTCTTTTCGATATTGTGTTTTTTGTGGATTATGTATAATAATCCATTTATGTGTAATATATACTAATACCTCTGTGAGATGATTATATATCTTCTTTATGGTATAAATTTTATAATTATTTGTTTTAATTTTTTTTATTTTTTCATGGTATAATTTTTTTATTTTTTTAGTGGCATTCCTTTTGTCATTTTGGGGTGTCCTATTGAGTATTGTTTTACACACAATTGCATTTTCTTTTCCAGCATGTGTCGTGTCTTGTGCAGACGATTGCTGCTTTGATGGGGTCCTTGATAGACTATGACCAGGTTTTGATTAGAGATCCCAAACAGTCAAGGTGTTCTACTATAGATTTTGGCTACTGTACAGTACCTTTTTCATCAGGTAGGGATTTCAGAAATGGGTTTTTTTGGAATGTGTGAATTAACTTTTTGAGACTTCATTTTTGGGGGTGCTTGTATTCTCGCCCTGTTGACTTTCTAGTTTTCTACTCTTGTACTCTATTATTAGAATCTTAGTGGTATGCATTCTTGTTTCCTTATTTTTTAAAATTTCAGAAAATTGGACTTGGAAATGTGTGTGTGTGTGTGTGTCAAAGAAATTAGTCAAATGCCTCCCATATATAGGATAGGCCTTCTCGGTGCTCGTCACCAGCCCCCAACCTATTGGATATGGTCTTTGGGTAGTAACAGCACGGGCCCCTCTGGGATGGGTCACGAAAAAAGAATCCATATGATTTTGAGGTAAAATGTTTGGACTATTAAGTTACCATATCAACATCTCTTTACTATGTTTTCTCCTAAACATATTTAAGGTAACCCAACATTCAGAAAATCGACACTATCATTCCCCACAACAATTTATCCCTACAATCCACAACATGAATCTCCCCAAATGGTGTATCATCTTCAAGATCAACATAATTAAATTTGATCACTTGATAAGGTTTGATGTAATACATATGAGGATAAAAAACATAGAATTTGTCATGCATAACACTATATATATTTGGAAGATCCATTTGGCATTCCACCAGAACAATTGTCCCCATTATTTGAAACGGTTCAAGAAACCTGAGAGATAACTTTCCCTTCTTCTAAATACATAATAGACCAAATCTTGCTGACACCCAAATGAATAAGTGATCAGCCACTATAAACTCAAGGGTTTTATGATGTTGATCAGCATAAGACATTTTTCTGATAAGATCTATAGAAAAACCTTTTCATGTATAATGAACCTATTCTGACATCTCCTGCACGATAATCATTTCTAGTGACTATTACTCACCTGACTCCGTCCAAAATTGCAGTGATCAATTTGTATTACAATAAATATCCTCACAAGGTTCCATATTAATACTCACATGATAACTAGTGTTATAGGAGAACTAAACTAGTGATAATTTCTTCTCCCAACACTATAAAAAATAAAGGATACGTATTTTAAGAATGTACTATAGAAGCTAAATGGTACGCTCTTATTTCCCATTTGAGTGTTGGTGAAATTAAGTACTTAGATGTACCTAGTAACCAATATAATTCTACAAGATTATATATGAACAAGATGTATATTGAGAATCATGGCCTAGATATATGATGTATGGAACCACATGAAAGTAGAATATCTCTTGAACATAGATATCCTCCCAACTATTCAACTATCAATGTCTCCCCGATTATAATTTTTTTTACTTTCCATAATCTTTCCACAATCACCAATATGTAATCATTCTTCAGAGGTGTTCCCAGATGACCCACCCTGAGTCCAACTGAAATTCCATCACACTTCTATTATAGACTGAAAAACTCATATATTAAACCACCATGCCATGGATCCTAACCCTTCACCTCCTAACAAGTGTAGAATCATGTAATGAAACCTAAAATCTTCCTTTTCATGTCCGACCACCAATATTATTCATACATTTCATGTTCTATTTTGGTCCCACTAGGATGTACCACCCACTTCATGGCATGAGACACATTGATTAGCTCCTCATGCAATTACGTAGGCACAATTACACAAACCTAGTAACAAATAAAATTTCCATTAATTATAGTCTAAACATATGGTGAATAAACACCTTCATGGATTTACCTAATAGATAAACACTCATATCCCTATGTTGTCTCTCCCTAACACAGCTCAAAATTCTAGACTGAAATGATAAGGATAAAAATTTCATCTGCTACTGGACCTCTTGATCCTTATTATGCATCTCAGTTAGCAAGGTTATCATCTTACTCTTAGAAAAGGACTCCTAAATTTCCTATGATTGTGTCTACCAACTCAATGAATTAGAAAAACTGATTTCCTTTCATGATGTATAGACTATCTAAAATTCAGAAGACTGCATATACTCAACCCATATTTTTTACTGGAGATTAAATTCTTGTGGAAACAATATATTCTTTAATATTTTGTGATCGATATAAAAAGTAATCTTATCACCCAATATGTAGTGTTCCCAAAACATTAAGTAATAGACCACATTGGGTAAATCAAGATTGTGCATAGAGTAATTTCGTTCATATGGCCTTAATTGTCATGACCCATACTCCATAACACAATTTTTATACCTCAATAAAACACCAATTCCGATTCCAGATGCACCTCAAAAGATGCTGTAATCATCAACAAGATCTGGTTGGGAAAAAATTAGATTGGAATTCAGACACTCCTTCAATTCATATAAATTATTATATCATTGCATAGACCATTCAAACATGATTCCCTTCTTGGTAAAGAATACAATTGATTCTACCAAATGAGAAAAGTCCTAGATAAACAACGTCTAATATACCAACAACACTAAAAAGATTCAAAAATGAACAAAAATATTGGAATGATCCTACAAAACAACTATTTTAACTATCTTAGGGACCACTAGCGCACCATCCCCAATGAGAATTTATCCTATGAAATGTACCATGTCAAACAAATATTAAAACATAGATATCCTGGTTTATAAACATAACACCCTTAGAGTACTCAAGACGTTTTCATTAGGATGGGCATGATCATTCTGAGACATGGAGTATATAATAATTTTATGCACATAAATAATGAAAAACTGATCTAGGTAAAATTGAAATATTTGGATCAGTATGGCCATAAACATAACTGTAGTGTTCTTCAACCCAAAAGGAATCAATAAGAACATTTATACCCCTTACCTAATTGTGAATGTATTCAGTGGTATATATGATGGTTTCACTCTCGAGTGATGATACCCTGATATCAGGTAAGTCCTGGAGAATACACAAGATCCTCCCATATGGTAAAATATCAGAAATTTATGGAAGGTGAAACTTGTTATTCACATTTTTCTTGTTTAACATCGGATAATCAACATATAATCCAAATGTATGATCACCCCTCTTCTAAAAATAAATATATTCCCATGTCGACATACTACTACATAAAATCCCATTATCCATCAAATCATCCAACTAATTATTATAATCTTGAAGATTTATAGGTGTAATTCTGTAAGTTCTAACTGAAATTGGTTCATCTATCATCATGAGATAACCTGCGAACTAAAAATCTCTCTTTGGTGGTATCCCAAAGAAGTTCTCAGAAAACATGTTCTAAAACTGGTCTACTACATGTGGAAATACATCATACTTTATACCTCCATCATCCATAAAAACTACAATCCATGGGGTAAGCATCCCCATTTCCATATAAACTAGAATAACAAGGATATCCATGATATCCAATTCATAACAATGACTATAAATGTTATCCTTATGAGATATAAAGGTCACTCCTCTATGGTAAATGAAGATGTGGGGGAGGTACGATACTAATTAATACATTCCGAAAATCAATTTAAAACCTGAAATTTCAACTATATAAATATCACAAATGAAAAGATATTTAAATACATGACAGAAACACCATTTAATAGGAAATTGTTCCTCAAACTCTCGCCCAATGGTTTGTTGAGATTCATAACCCCTCTCACAAATTCCTCCTTCAGTAATAAACAATTCACATGTTGGGAAGATATAAAATAATGAGAGGCTCCTATATCAAATAAATCACTAGTAAGATTAGAAGATATAATATTAGTACACCTCACTATTGATGGTCCAACATCACTATCATAAATATTAGGATGAACTACATAAAACTATCATGAACCTCTACCCAATTCAATAACATATTTCTCCTTTGTCGTACTACACTATTGATACATGTGCTATTTCCCCGATATACCACATCCACCACCTTGAAAAACAATAACATAATAATTCCAACTACCAGAATAATTTGGGGTAGAATACCCTCATACATTACTCATATTCAGGCTTACTCCTCCATCACCACCAATATATCATAGGTTCTTATAGACTAGTTGTATGCGACCCATCCCGTTGAAAGTTTGACACTCCACGGGTGGTTGTGGACACTGTCTTAGAATGTCACACGACCTTCATCACTAATGGAAGTACACTTCATTACCTCTTTGGGAAACTAATAATTATCCCTTTCAACTATTCTTTCTAATATTCCAGTTAACATTCTAAAATTGATGCTTCATAATCTCAAAATAAATACCCCCAAATCAACCATAAAAAACCACCTATACAGAGATTCAATCCTCATCCCGGTTCCCTTATAAAATGAGATGCAGATCAACCACCTTATAAAAAATAATCAAATTAATGATCTTAAAAGGGGGATTAATATAACATTTAATCCATCATGAAAATAATTAACCACTGTTTCCTAAAATCCATCTAATTATGGGAAAAATAACTGTAACTCATTGATTCGACCAGCACAATTTATCCTGAATGCACTCCTCTAGGTCAACCACATAAACATTGTTTCATTATCCAACCAAATAATCTCAGGGTAAAGGGTTTCTAAAACATCACCTAATTGTATTTCCATACCATGTCCTCCAATTGATCATCCCGACTCTTAATGTACCACCACTGATTCTCCGATCTACATGACATATATGAGACCAACTTCAATGCCTTCTCAGAAGTAGTCTCTAAATGGTCATGTATCGTCTTTATAGAAAAAATCAATAACTTTGATACCTCAGGATCACCTTCTGTAGTGAAATTTGGATGGGGGATGTAACATGAAATCCCAATCCAAATAATACATGTTCTATACAAACCTCTTAGGGTCTCTATCAATAAATAGTATAAAGAGAGAAATGAAATCTTGGAAATTCTCTCTCAATCCTTCACCAAAAAATACAAGGTCTTCTGTTTCCACTCCTAGAGGATCATTTCTATCTATGTCATCTATTCGTTATATAATCAAGTGTCATCATTGGGGAGTGTGTAAAATTCTAAACTCATTTTTATGATATAGAACACATTATAAATGCATTTAAAATACGGAATCACATGAGGTGATAGAAATTTATCCCACATACCTTTATACACCATCTAAACCAATACACTATCACTACACAAAACTATCTATCAACTAGGTCAAGGCCATTATTGTGTAATAAAAATTAAAATTTCAATATTTCTTATTAGAAACCCATTTAAACCATATTAATTATCATCATTTAGAAACATTTTAAAATTTTAATTCATAATTTGGCCCCATTTATTTTTAATTAAACATGTTATGAATTGAATTTTCATATCAACAACTCATTGAAAAACTACATTTTTTGTTCATTCCTAAAATGAGGAATCTCAAACTAATTAATGATTACCTAGTATGGTTTCTGTGTACACAACCATAATTTCATACATGGTCATGAGGATTATATTATCAAAATAATAACATAAAAAAAGGTGAATCTCCAAAGATGAAATAACATTCAACCATTACAACAGACACGACGATTAATTGTCCCATACTTGGTACTTGGGTTTTCCCCCAAACTTGTGTTAGAATATCCCTTTAACAAGATAATGAGCATGGCCCTAATCATACTAGTCTCCTATTTAACATTACAAAATAGAATTCCCACTATAAATAAATTAAAGACATCTATGATACCATTTTTTGACATCCCGACAAAGATTCCACATACCGATGCCCTAAGCTGGTTCACCATAAGACCTCAGGCACAGATCCCTGTATTCTAGAGGCTGATGACTAGTAGTTTCGGTCTAATATATAATGTGTAAAATATATATCTACATTTTAGAGATGAAAAACACAATAAATCAAAAAAATTGAAAACTGTTAAGATACAAAATCCAAGATGATAAAAAAAAATAAAAAAACCAACATCACATGAATATATCTAAAATATGTAAAAGTAACATGAACAAAAAATGTAGAAATTGTAAGTCGTGTATGTGTCCATTTGAAAATAAAAACAAAAAATCAGACACAGTAATAACTCTTAGGTTTGTCCCATCATCTTTTTTGGTTCCCACATCCAGGCTCTATCCTGAATCCCAACATAGTTTCCTAACATAGGGCTATTTCCCCTTCCATATTCTGCATATATGAAGTCTATTCACATACCAATCAAACAACCAAAGTAGGGTTTGTATAAAACTCAATAGGCATCCACCATTGGTGTATCAAGAAATTACCATTCTATAATAGTGTATGAAATTGTATAAAAAATAAATAACAAAAGGAAGATTAAAATAGATTCAAATGTATTATTCTTTAATAATAATCATCATACTTATTTGGTCCGCGTTAGTGACTAAACCATAAAACATATGGATATCAAAATTCATTCATTAAGTGTTTTTCATTATTTAGTTAATTATAGGTTTTCATTTATGCATATGTGGTATAGGGAAGTAGTTTTTCACCCCAGGGTTATTTGGAGAAGTAGTCCCTGACAAACAACAAAGTGATCACAAGAAAATAAATTTGTATAACATCGGGACCTATAATATCATTATAGAACCCCAATGTTATTTATCGAATAAATACATAATACAAAACTCATTGATCAATCAATAATAAATATCACATATAATAGTTCCATATTCATAACACACTTATCGAAAACTTTCATCATTTATTTCACAACTCATTATCCCTTCAAGGATAAGCTAATCATCCCTTTAAATATCACTATCAAAAATTAATCAAGAATTTAGTAAAAATAAAATTACACATTATTATTATTATTATAATTCTTGAATAACCAATTCCATGTAGTGGCACACCCCATGGTTTTTCATCATGTTCAGTCTCACAATGAAAAACCGGTGCAATGGGATCTAGGAAGGGTTTCACACTCATATGGGAATCGATTCAATAATTTAATTTAAAATTAAATTTCACAATGTGAAAAAGTAACAGAAAAAAACTTGTGACTCAAAATATATAATATGGTAATTAGAAATTAGAATACATACCTTACGACCATCTATTAAAATTATCTAAATCTTAACCCTCAATTCGATATAGAATGGTCAAATTTTCAGTGTCGAAGGAGATATAGAATCGAAATCCTGGATCAAGATCCACTAAAATTATATCTGTCAAAACCTATATCTAAACCAATAAAAAATAAGAAAAATAAATACCCTACAAAGAAGATGAAATATTTTATATGGAGGAATCAAAATGAAGAAGATATTACATACCATATTGGGTTTTCTCATTCCATCAAATCATTGATTCACCATGAAAAGAGATCGAGGATCCTAGAAAACTTCCCAGGAACCTACGATATCAAATGAAATCATGTTAAGACATATTTGGGGAATTAGGGATAATGATATTTAGTTTTTAAAGTTCAAAAAAAAATCAGGTGTTTAAAAACGTGTAAGCACAATTTCCATGGGAGGGAACATGACATGGGAAACTATGTTCCTTAACAATGTGCCCCTACATTCTAGGGTTCATGGATACTCCATTGTGGGGGCATGGTTTTGAAAACTATATGCCATCTTTTGAAACACCCAGTATCTCATGGTGAAATGTTTGGGTATGGTGGTTCGTGGTTTGGCCAAACTGCGATCTACCTCATGTGGCTACAAAATAGAGCGCGAGGCATCATGGGGAAAACACATGGTTTTCCGTATTCATTAACCCACCATTCACAAAACCATGGGATTCAAAAAAACCTCTAAATTCATGCAAATCAAACTCTATTATAAATGTAACCATGTTATGATAAAAATGGTAATATAATACTTTAAATGGGTATAAAAAATCTTTATAATGGTGTGGATCTTACATCTTTTCAGAATTCAATTTCACGATACGAAGGGAGAATATGTAGTAATTTATTAAAGACATCATAAAAAACCTATATAATTGGCATGCCTTAAATTTCTAGATTCTCCCCAACCATATGATATACATACACTTCATCTTTATGTAATAAGACCACAAGATATCAATAATTTTAAATAGGTGTTCATAATAATCCTAACACTGATAAATGATCGTACATTAATTTAGAATATGAAATGAGACTTCCATTATTTAGTATTTCATATTGCTTACATATAATGAAATCTATTCCATTCTATGAATCACATAAAATTCAACTAATGGGGAAACCACAAGATTTTCATCTTGAACATTCCCAAACACATCAATTTGAGAGGAATTTTAAAACATGAGTTGTGACCACCATATGATTTTGAATTTTCAACACTAACTTAACATCATATACATGAAGATATGAGTTAAAATTAATTGGTTTTTTTGGAAATATAAGAATACATATAACTAAAGGTTAAATAGGTTACTTAAATATTTTATAATAATTATTACCAGCAGAAATCTATTATTTTATATTGAATCCCCTACTAAAACAAAAATGTAATCCATAATGATCAAACATCTATAATCAGAGTAATAAATCATATAATAATGAGAAAAAATTCAAATTATGTCTTAATCATAACACATTCTTCTCAATTTAGGGATACATAGCATTAACCTAGGTTATCCAAAGTCATTATAAAAAAATTGGTATCTTATCCTGTAATTATACATATAAAGATGCTTTTCAAATGTTTTTTCCATCCCTAATCTCAATAGATTAACTAAAATCCATTCTAATAAAATATATACTATCCCAATAATTTCATACAAAAATATTACATAATTTTAGATGAATATTGAACATATAATATTATAACCCACACTATTATTTCTAAGTTTTATTACCATTGGAGTCAAGATAAATGAATATATTATTTAGGTATATTATTAATCATCTATCATAATGTTCTTCCCACTTTTTACTATTTCTAACATGAAATATTTAAAGTAATTCATTATAACCTAGGGAATGGAAACATGGGAAAAAGAGAGATCATATTCTCACTAAGGGTAAACCTATGGAATATCAATCAATGATCATATAAAAGAATAATATATGTCTAAGGGTGTGAGATCATGATTATAACATATAATTTCCATTCCCCATATTTCACATATTGTAAAAATGAGTCACATTATAAAATAATATATCATAAAAGGTCATTATTCATAAGTTTTTAGAAACATCACATTCTATCATAAAGAGAAATATTAGATCAATATCATGTCTGAAATGTGTGGTGCTATTATAGGAATAGAATCCCTTTCACATATCATGGTTAATAAATGATACCATTAAACTATACTTGATCAAGAATCCACAAATGATAATCCATTCATAATGGATCTTAAATTACCACCTTCTTCTAATATTCTATCAAGAACATCGACTTGTTTCCCATAGGTGATCATGCACATCGACTTGTACCACATAATTATCTCATCATATATAAAAATTACTAAATACATCAGAGGAATATATTATTTTGATCCCACCCATCACATAATTAATACAATACATATGAGTTAGGAAAATTCATAAAAATTATTCATATTAGTATAATATAACTCATGGAATGAAATTTGTTTCATCTATATTTTTTTCAGTTTATCACTGAATAACCTATCAAAACTAATTTTTTTAATAAAAATCAAAATAATAATAATAATCAGAAACCATTCATATAATTAATTATAAGGGTATCATTAGAAAATTTAATAATTAAAAAATATTTAAAATCAATAAAAGATTCATAGGTGAAATTTACATTAAATGGGTAGTGGGTTTTTTAAAGAAAATAAACTTTACGATTTCAAGTCACATTATTAGAATCTAAAAACATACTAAATATTATGAAATAATATTCCTTAAAAAACATTGTAAAATAGAAAAAGATTTTTCAAATCAGAAAGTGGTCAATATGGTTAGAAATTATATTCATTCTATATACATTAAACAAGTTATTACTTTTTACATTTTAAGTAAGAATTCAGAAGTAACTCATTTTGAAAATGAAAAAAAAGAATAAATTATGATAATTTTCATTTAAAATTCAGTCATATATTAAATTTAGTTTAAAATATCATTGGATAATTTTAAAAAATGTTCTTTAATTTTATTATATTACAATCATAGAGAATGGAAAATATTTTATACCTAAAATTGAAATAAAGTTAAATATACTTAAACAATTTATCCATATCTTGAGTACATAAAGAGATCAAAAAGTATTTTTGATCAGTATTCTAAAGAAGTAAAACAAGTTGAATAAAAATGAATTATATTTATAAGATAAGGATCATATAATTTCCTCAAGTGAAATTCAGAGATAAATAATCCCAAATTAAATGGGATTGAGACGTAAATCCCCTTGCTAAAGCCTTTCATATTTTTATATGCATTGAAACATCCAATTAAATAAAAATAGGTTTATTATAAATATATTCATGAACATTAATGAAATATATCTTAAAATATATATCTTAAATATACATATTATCAACTGTCTATCAATATTTCTTTATTAAAGTAACTAGCCCATATAATAACTTTTTTGTTTCTTTTTTATGTTTTGGTTCGACACTCACGAACCTTATATATTGATCATAGTTACATAATCAAAATAATTTTATTCATGATAAAAATAAATTATATATTCTTAATATATATTAATATCCACCTATAAAAGGTAGATATAAAATATATTAATAACACTATTAATGGAGACGATAGGTCATACTCGATCATGAAAATTGTTTTCATATTGTGATGGATAAAAAAAAGATAAATAAAACTAAATTATCCCTTAAAAAATAATTATATAATAATATATTTAATATATATTCATTAATTATATCCTTATTACCATCTATTTTAAATATAAGTGAAAATGTATCACATCGCTTTGGGGAGGTGGCAGTTCACACTTACGCATGAACAACGTTTTCATTTTCCAAAAGATAGCAAGAAGGTGCATAATGGTCATTCCATCATAATAATTACATAAAATTATATATTTGTATAAATTAATTAATTAATAGTATATATAATATATTTAATAGATGTATAACAAGAAATGAAATTTAAATTTCTCAATTAAGATTTATATTGCTTCATTGAGAAACCTTCAGTAGATTACACCTTAATCCATGATAGGATGGTCCTATTCATAAGGAAAAATTGATTTTGGATGCGTTTATAGAATTTATGAAGGTATTATGTTCTGTATTTGCTGATCTAGATTTCACAAATGGTAAAACCATGAGAGGATAATAGCTGTACATTAAAATGTGATGTGGGGATCTCTTGAAATTTCCTACAATGATTGCATTTATAAAAATTAATTAATAAAATAAGAATAAAATATTGATATATTAATTATATTGGATTTGGATAAGTTGATATTTATTAATAATATATTATTTATTCAAATATATTTTACTTTTAACACTTATCTATTAATTTAAACCCCGGATAACCCTTCATAAAATAATGACATTATCTAAGTTTTAAATTATTTAAGGGTTAAAAATATTATAATAAAGTGAAACAGAAATAATAATTAGTTCATGGGGATATTTTAAACCATATCACATTAACTATTATAATTATATCATTTTTATGTGTATTAAATCATTTAATAAAATATAATTTCTTATAAAATATCATTAATGTCATTTGTAAAACTAAGAATTAAATATGATCTTCAAAAATATGAAACAAAATTAGATCAGATAAAAACATTTACACATTCATAATAGGATATATTTATAAATAATTTTTTTTGAAACAACAATTCATCCATATTATATTCTTTTTAATATTTTTGAAATCAATTATTTTATTTTTTATATTAATTGATTAAATATTGTGTTGGCATTTCATAAGAATTTATGGTAATTATTCAATAACAAAAAATTAAAAATAAATGATCCAAATAGAAAAAATAATCAATCATTTAAGTAAACATATATAACTAAAATAATCCAGCAATTATCCTCATAATATTTTTAGAGATATTATAGTCAAGTGAGTGACATTTTGTATTTATTATTTTCTGTAATTGATATAAAGTTCTTAATGAGAAATAAAGGGAACCATGTGACCATATATTACATATATGGATGAAAATGTCCAAAAAATTCATCTAATATGATATAATTTAGTTCTAGATCAATTTATAAGCCTTTTGAAATTTGTTTGACCCCATTTTACCCATTTCACAATGGGAATTGTGGAAATTATTTTTCAAGATTACGATTAATAATGAAATAAATGAAACAGAGCATTTTACAAAATATTAACATACTGACACAAAATATGGGATATATTTTTCAATTTTCAATTTATAGAATTTGTGGAAATGTATTTTATAGATAATTGAAAAATTCAACAAAATAATGGCCTTCATAAAAATGTCTTTTCAGGTATAAAAATGTTTTTATACCAAACTCAACTATAAAATAGACTCCAAAGAACATAATTGGATTTTTAAAATTTTAAAAGAAGTAATTTTTCATTAAATAAATTGAAATAATTGAACATTCAAAATTCATTAAATAGTAGTATAATTTTATATATAAATTAGTATTATCCACTATTAACTATATAATGAATATTTATAGAAAAATAAAAAAACTCACCATAGGATAATTTTTATATTTTGGTTTCAAAAATAATATCTTTTTTTTATAATATAATATTTCTAAATGTTCCAAAAATTAATTATAATAATCATTCAAAAAATAAAAAAATAACTATTTTTAGGTTTTTTTATTATTTAAGAATATTATAACTTTACATGAAATCTATTATCATTCTCTAAAAAATGTATACATATTTCTCAAAATGTGTATTCTTATTCATTTTGTCGATTTAATGACAAGGTTATAATGATATACTAAAAGATTGTTTATTTAGAGTAAGGGTTTCATGTGTTATAATATATAAAATATTTTAATATATCATAAAACATTAGGGTGTTACAACATCAAAATATTTTCCCTCATTATAAATTTATTACACACAATCTCAAAAATCAAGGATATTGCAACATAGCTCTTAGCTCATTTTCCATATTTATTCATACACATACAAGTCCCTAGAATAATAAATATATATTTATTGTACATATATTCTTGAACCATAACCGTACATAAAGTACTATGTATCATTCCTTTATAATTTCAATATATCTTTTTATATATAATTTCTCTAGTACAAAGAACATTTTTTGTAAATTATGTTTGATTTCCATATTTGATTTCATTCAATGGTTCTGGTACATTCACCCTGGTCACGGTTTCATCATTAAATGAAACATAATCATGAAATTAGTATTATATTTATTCATAATATACACATTAATAATTATTAATATAATGTGGTGATGATAAATGGATATCATAACTATGTGGAATTCGTAATCCTCACATATGCATGAGTAAAATTAAACATTGCCAAATAATATAATGGAATGAGGGTAGATAAGATATTTCAATTATAGAAGTATAATTATTTAATAAATATCATATATAGACATTAAATTCATTATAATAAACACTAATACGAGTCAGTGATGGAAAATGAATCGTATCACTATATGGAGGCGATAGTTTACATGTACGCACATGTGATACACTTATTTTTAGTTTTATAGAATGGATGTGTAAATTGATTTATTCATCGTTATAATAATATTGAAGTATATTAAATATAGGTATGTTATTATATTATAATTTATATCATTGATTTAGAAGTGTTAGGTGTAAAAAATAAAATTTAATATATGTATATTATAACTATTCATCTTCGTTGGGAAACCAATTTTGGATTACACCTTATGAAATTAAAGGATTATTTTTTGATCAAACCATAAAAACATGCATTTTTGATGGAGTTTAGTACATGAATAGTGTATTTAATGCATGATCTAGAAGTATCATGATGTGTGAGGAATAAATAAGATGTGGTATCCTTTTATAATGTAGGGAGAGGACACTCATGGATGCTTTTAAGAGATTATAAAAAAATAAGGATTTACTTAAGTTAAGGGACTAAAATAGGGAAAATAATTGAATATAGAAGGGATAAGGTCAATATTACACCATCCAATATAGTTAAATAAATTTTTGGTGATATTTTATACCTTATCTACTTGGTTAACACTCATGGTAAACTAATTTTATCATTAATCATGTTAACACAATTTTAATGTTCTTAATATTCATTGTGACAAAACATTATGTTGAACTAATTAATTTTTATTAATTTTATGATTCCAAAAATTGAATCCATTTTTACCTGATTCAATATCTATGATTTGTGGAAATTAATTTTCAAATAATAATAGAAAATAAATCCAGACTCTTTTTAGTAAAATTTATCTTTAAGCGTAAAACTATGTTTAGAATCATTCCATGACATATAAAAACTATTAGAAGAAATTTAAAATTTTTCATCGAATATAATATCTAAAAATTTAATTGAAAACATTTATTAATAGATTTTAGTTTTCTTTATTCTTGTGATACCATAGTAAGTGCATACAAATAGTTTTTTTTAGAAAATCATATTATTTTTCCCTCAAATGATTTTATAATAATTTATAACCTATTTAAAAATACAGAATTAATGTACATATGTGTAGTCAATACATATTCAAAATTTAGATAGTCTTATTCATAAACTACAATCCATTGACTACTTAATAACTATTACATTAAATAATAATTTGTTAATAGTATTTTTTAAACATGGTGTTTTATGTGAGGTAAGATATAAATGAAATTAAATTTATTTGTAGATAAATATAAATAAAATATTTATGTGTTACATATTGTGTAGTAGGTGAATTTTAGATATAACTATAGTGTAAATAGTATTCCATTAAAATGGCTAGGAACTCTAGTGGTACTATAGTGGATCACTATAACAGTGTGTTTTAGTTATCCTATAACATCCTTAATAGTGGACATATACCTGTTAGGGGTTTTTGTGTGGATAAATGGATATATCCGAGAGTAAGTGGGTTTGTGTGCATGTGTGTTTATCTTATTTATGACTTTTACCCAAAAATATTGTATATATTATATACCATTCAAAAATAAAAGCCATACTCCTTTGATCACTATCTCTTACCAGTTCCATAATCATAATCTAGAAACCCTAACCCCCAGCTATGACTACTATCTCCCACAACCCTTTGTTTTAGTGATTCTCGATCACACCACACATTCATATCATATAATCATACATCACATTAGTATGTCACCTCTTATACTCCCAACACACCACTACAATAGGATAACTGGCATCTCTATAATTTTCCTCCACTTGAACCCACCTCAGGCTCGTTAAATTCCACTAAGATAGGATCATACCCTCCTCCACTAGCACCAGACCATACTACACACACCATCATGCCTCCCCCATGTTCATTGATTTGAGTATCTTTAATTATTTTAAAATGCTCCTTGTCCAACCAACCAGTGTGTACCGTTCTAGTCAGGCCTCCAACTTCTAGTGATCCCCCCAAATCTCATGGTCCTCATCATGGGAGTTATTAATCGCTATATCAGGTTGTTTTGATATTAAAAACATTCTAGTGAATATTCATGTGTGATATGTGAGATCTTATGATTTATGATTCATTATTTATGTCAAATAATATTTTGAGTTGTGCGTTATACATGGTCTAGTTGAATTATTTGAGTTGAGGTTTTAGTTGTGATCCTATATTTCTAGTGGTTGTGTATTTTGAATGTGGATCTGTAGTTTTTCTTTGGTGTTCCAATGATTCACAATGATATTTCTCATTGGATGATTATCTTAAAAAACCTATGTATATATTTACAATAATGAGATCAAATATATTTATATAAATTATTCAATGAGGTAGGTTTATGTTACAGATAACTAAATTAATTGTGTCATGGTTTTGATTTTGCGATGATATGTTATTTCCCATTTATTTTTTTACCTCATTGATTTCCATTTAAATATAATATAATATTAAATTTATTCATTTAAATAATATTTGTTTATGAATAATTGTTTTATGAAATTTTCATGGATTCTTTGGTTCCTACTCATATATTACTTAAAAATTAATGAAAAGTTATTTTAAAACTAGTTTTTTTATTTATTTTATATTTAATCAATGAATGAGAGAATTATTTTTTTTCCTTTGAGTGAATATGATATATATAAATATATTAATTTATTAATTGTCATCTTTTGTCAAGTAACATCAAATGTTGATTTTTGATATAAAAAAATTGTAATTTTATGTTTGAAAACTCAATAAAAATAGAAACTATTACTATATGTGAAGTGTGTATTTTTTATCTCAATAATTTTTTTGATATTTAAATGTTTTTAAAATTATTCATAATAATGGATAATCAAAGAGTGAATAATATTTTAAAAAAAATAGATAGTTATCTAACTATAGAAATTGAGACGCATGGATATTTTCAACAATTTTGTATAGTAAATTAAAAAATAATCATTACAATATGGAAATAAAATAATTGGAATTGAATGCATGTATGAAAATATATTAAATATTACACTTCTATTTTGACATTATTCCATTAAATTTATTTTAAATTAATTTTTTTAATATCTATAATTTTAGTTGACATCAAATTAAAATATTAGTTTCTTAAATATTCTTTAAAGTGGGAATTACCTATGTCTACATCGATTCTCCCTTTGGGATGAATAACTATCATCATTGATATTGTAGTTAATGGGATAAATGTTTTCTAAAATTCAAGTGTTGATGAAGTAAATACCAAAATTTAAGCATTTTTTCAAGGGGAGAACTGTAGAAATATGCGATCCCAAATATAAATTAATTTAGGTAATAAAAAATAAAAAATATTAAATCTACATGTATGTTTTGGTTTATAAGAAAATTCATGATAAACAGGGGATAGAATTTTAATTTTGGTAACCACATGTTTAGAACTAATTCCTATCCCACATTCCCATAGTGTTAAGTATGACTTAAAATTTTTCAATACCCGAGATTTATCTAAGTATGTATTAAAATTTAAAATACTATAATTAAATAGAATAAAATTATTCATGGAAGAGACCGCCACTAAATTTTTATATAATTTAATACTATGGATTTGATTATTCTTCAATTCATGATATTTTAGAAAATATAGAGCCTTGGATTATTGCACAATTTTTATGTCATAAAGAAATTTTAAAAAATATTTAAACTAAACTGAAAATTCACAAAACTCTTTAAAATATGATCCACCTCACTTAATTTAATATGTTTTTCAATTTTTAAAATCACTATATAAACCCATAAGTTCAATAGTGGGGAAAACGATTATTAATATGATGAATGAGGTAAATAATAGGAATGAACTTCTAGAAGTGTGTAACGAAATTTTTGATTCCTAACTGAAAAATCTAGAAAGACATATGAGTTTTTCATTTTCAAATAATCTTCCATTAAATAAATATATATCCATTATAAAAATAGTTTTTATGAGTAATATAGGATAGTAGATCCATTTTCACAACATTAATTTTTGGACTCTAATAAAGGGTATAGTGGGATTAACCCCTCCTTTTTTCACACCATAAATGATTCAATTCCCCAAAAAATTGATTCTTAAACTTTATAACATTTCCACAAACACTCTTATAATTAATTTTGGATACAATTTTCAATTAGTGTATGTGATTTCATGTCCATCAATCATGAGTCCAAAAACCATACTTCCCAAATATAGAAATGATGTCATTGTGGAATATAAAATTATATCAGCTGAGGTTGATAAAACATTTGATCTTGAAGATGACTTTGAATTGGGAACCATCTTTACTATATAAGTTTAGAATTTTTGAAAGACATAATGAGTTTCCATACACTAGATAAAATCACTTCATATGACAATCACTATCTGTTTTTTATAAAAAACAATGAGTTAGAAAAAATTTCCAATATAGAAAATTTTGAAATAGTTAGAGTTATAAATTTGGTCGATAATGGTGGTTGAACTCACACATAACTCAGAAGACCTTACCTACTATGACCCCTATTTAGATTTCATTAATCAATATACCATCCCAACATTTCTACAATAAAAAAATTTATAGTAACTAACACGAATTAAATGAATCAATCATGATGGGATGAATAACCTAGACCAATAATAAACAACGTGATTCTCCAAACAATTAATTAATAATTCAAAAATGACAAATAATATCATATCCAATGCATGTAATTCACGAGATAATATCTATGATACATAAAGGATAATAAAATTATTAATCATAATGATATAGGGTACGATTCATTCCAAATAGAAAAAAGGATAGACTAGCATACATTAGTTAAACTGATTCCCCGACAAAAATTTTGATTAATTAAATAATATCCATCACTACTTGAAATATATTTTTCCACTATGCTCTGCCAACAGGATTACAACCAAAGTAAAAATTCTGAGATAGCTATATATAAGCCACAATAGAACCAAATCTTCTTATAGTAGCTTCGACCTATGTGTCGAATACGTAGACACAACATGTACAGGCATAAATGTTGAGAAATAGTGAGTATTAAAATACTCTATAGGGAAACCCAATACCAGAATGGAATGATAAAAAAATACTTCACCCTAAGGCCCCCATATATATAAGTAATACGTGAGAAGTAAGTGATGTGAATCAATATATTTTATATACTTAGGAATGGGGAGATAAATAGGTTCTAGATATCCTTATCAAACCCACAAAGGATCAGTTAAAAACTCTAAAATCCAATACATGGAGTTTCACTATGATTATTGTAACGCCCTGACCCCAGCTACCCAGAGTCGGTGCATTACTTCGTAACATTGGCATGATCACAAATGATCATGTCTCGAATGACCGATTAGTTTAGTAGCCTTGGAAACACTAGATACATTCATAAATATTACATTACAACACAAAGTAATACAAAACTACAAAAACATCTTGTCTTATTATCCCCTCATACAATCCCTACAGGTCATTCATAATATACTTCTTCACATCGTGGAAAAATTAAAACATTGTAAGGGGTAGGCTCAGATGCTCAGTAAGGATAAAAATATAGCGGAAGCTTTCATAAATAAACATAAACATTTAAGGCAATGTATAACTAAAACAAAATCCTTTTAAACTTGAACTTTAGCATAATATGGGTAAAGTAAAATGAGATAATTCCATTTACTTATTCACATGGATATTCTACTGGTCGAATAATCACATGCAATATCAATAACCCCTTTCATAATGATGGAATGCATAATGCCACACTATCATAACCACGTAGCCAAGGCCTCGTGCCAAGACCACAAATAAGATTTTGTCAAGGCCTCGTGCCAAGACACTAGTTTGTCTCATGAGACCTACCGATGCATCGAGGAGCTATAGCGGGCTCCACCCATCACATATTAAGTACAATGCATTCCTCATATGAACAGCTTTAAACATATCATAAACCATAACATAATCATATCACATAAAACATGAATAAAGGAAACATAACATTTCCACATTTCAATCATAAGATATCAATACAACACATTGATATAATAAAAATACTTTCAAATCCATTTTCAATACCAAAATAAAATAAAAGTAAAACATGGTATTTATTTTTCTTTTTTTTAAAAAGGTATGGCTTGTAGAGGAAGCCGAAACTCAAATAATGGTCATGGTGTCGGAGAAGTAGTTGTCACCACATACGTACGACAAAAACATTCCCTTTTGTCGTTTAGTAAACGCTTCGTATAAAAATATTCCTTTGAATAAATGTAAAAGTCAAATGGGTTTATACACCGTATAAAAGAAAGTTGTGTATAAAACCAAATATGCCTCAATGAAAGGAGATTGAGACGAAGTCCCTTAAAAAGATCATTTTTTAAATAAAATAGATATATTATGTGTATTCACTATAATTAAACATAAATAAAGTACAAATACATGATAGGACATAATAATATCATGACGTAATTTGAATGTAAGAGATTAACCCAAAGAATGGAAATTGGGTTAAGAAGTTCCCTTACCTTGTGTCCGACTTGATTCGACCGTTATTTAACCTCACGAATAATAAACTAGAGATAATATCTACCATTTTAAATTTAATTATCCTTTTTATATCACTTATTACAATGTTATGAACATTATGTAATTATTTAAGTTAATAACGGTCGTTTTGTCGATCTTTGGTACTTGAGTCAATAATAAACTTCTTATAATTACAAGTTGTTTATGTGGTAGAATATCCATTATC
This sequence comes from Viscum album, assembly GCA_963277665.1. Lineage (NCBI taxonomy): Eukaryota > Viridiplantae > Streptophyta > Magnoliopsida > Santalales > Viscaceae > Viscum > Viscum album. Next base: position 856,864,452 of record OY728160.1, read on the forward strand.
TCCAGAATTATATTCATGATTTAGATATCATATATATCATATATATCCAGTATATACATTCATTTATAATATTCCATAACATTTAGAGGTAAGAAATGAAATGCACCGTTCATGGAGACGGTAAGCCGTACGTACGCATGAACGCTACATTCATTTCTATTTCGTATTTAATGGAATGAAATCATAATTATATAGAGGTATAATATAGTTCCAGTATAATATCATATATAATATCATTTACTCCATCCTTTATACATCCCACATATGGCATTAACGATTCCCATCACATTGAGGGGGCGGTAGTCCGCGCTTCCTAAAATGAAATTATCGTGTTTACACATCATGGAAATCATAAAGGTATGACATAAATGAGAAATACAGAAGCATAATGAAAACATAAACATAATATATATGTCATATATGAAAATAGTGTCATCAAAATGGCCACCATTAGAGGTGTTAAAATAATATTGAACAATCATCGTTTCGTGAGGCGGTATTTCGCCACCCACAGAAACAATATGTTCTTTAACCATTAGACGAAGGTGTGTGTATGTGTAAACCAAATCCTTATCATAACAACATCTTAGTATATTTTAGATACTGGTTTTGTTACAAAATAAAGTAATAAAAAGAGTTTAAGGGGTTGGATAAGAAAAATAAAACAAAACAACATTAGAGAAGACAGTACCTTAAAATCGGGTAACTCTTTTTGATTTGAGACAAAGGCTTCCTTGGGAATCATTCTGCCCAAAGTGAGGCTTCTATGAGTAAGGGAGAGAAGTTGGGAGAGTATTTGGGTAGATTTTTGCAGAGCCAAAAGGCTTTTAAAGTGTGAGTAAGATGGTAGTGGTGGGGGCCTTTTATAAGTGGAGAGGAGGTGCACTCTTGAAAAGTAAAGAAAAGTCACTTTATGTTAAAATGGTATTCGGATTTAAGAGGTCCCACATTGATATAATTCGAGGCTAAGGTGATAAGGGTTCGAAATACACCCATCCAATAGGTTTTGGACATGTGTAGGTCATAGATATTACATTATCATTCCATTTTATTTAAATCGTTAAATAATGAGGTCATCGCAGCATCATCATGATGTCATAAATAATTTAATTTATTTAATGTCTAAAAATTATAAAAAAATACTATGATGTAGGAAATCTTTTTATATTTCCAATGACTATTTATAGTCAAAAATATGACTTGTATAACCCCATGTAAAAATTGTTTTAGTAAAACATTTAATGTTTGTGTCATTTTTTACTTTAACATTAAATAAAAGGTATTTATGTCATTTTCCAACTAAAGTGGCTCTATGGGGTCCCCAAGTTGACCCATGTATTTTATTGGTCTGCCATGAAACATACAATAGGGGTAGGACAAGTTTCAAGGTATTTTCATATTTTTATAATATCATTTTTACCTTAAATTTCACTAATTACCTTTAATTGCGATTAATTAAACTTAAAAGTTACTATTCACCAAAAAATTATTTTCATCCCATTGAACCACATTTTACTTCCTAATGACAACCATGTATGTCGGATTTTCGAAAATCAAATCACAGAAGTGGTAATGTTTCATTTAAACAAAAAATCAGTTTTTTAACTACCACTTAGTGGTTTCACTATTCATCAAAAATTGAAGTTTTTCAGAACAATGCCAAAATTTCACCCTAAGCTATAATTGATATTCCGAATCCAAAAATGATGCCTATTTTACAAAATTCCAAACATATAAGTTGCATTATATAATTTTATAATAAATTCCTGCTGTCACAACAAATAGAGTGTTTTTAAGAAACAATATATATCAAAAGATTGACAACTGTTTATGTCCAATTTCAAAGTGAAATTAATTATAATGACCACCATTGGATAAAATAGTAAAAATATATTCTAATTATACTTTAAAAAAACTCAATAGTATAATTTATCACTATAAAATATTTTGAATAAAAAAGTTGTTTTTAAGTATTTTTCACTATTCATAAAAAAATTGGAAGTTCTCAGAAAATTGCAAAAAATTAAACTTTGGATAATTTCGATATTCCGAATACAAAAATGAAGTCCATTTTGAAATATAAAATTTATATAATTTCAAAAAGTGGGTATTACTATTCATAACTACTACTTTGATTGGTCGCGGCTTGTTAGAATCTCGAACTTGCGTACAATACAAGCTATTGCATTATTAAAAGAGAAGTGTATCGTGAAAGCATGGGGTGTCACATTCTCCCCTCCTTCAATAAATTGCGTCCTCACAATTTGAAAATGTTCTTCGAAAATAAAAGGTTGAAAATAGAAAATACCTTTGTGGAAAACCCACATCGGAAATAAGGTTAATAAAAATATAACATTAAAAGAATGCAAGATAAGTACAAAGGTCACCCGAGATAGCCCATTCTAAGATTCTATGAAAATAATGATATGGAGGAGAAAAAAAACATCAAGGTCTGATGGAGAGTTGTAGAAAACATGATTAGGAGAAAGTTAACTATAAGAAAATCACAAACATGTGATTGGTAAAATGATCAATCTTACTTCTTGGGTTACGTATATAATCTGATGCATGCCTCACTAACCTTGTAAATTTAGCCTCATACTTTGCGACATTCTCATCCTCCTTTTGTCTCAGACTCAGAAATTTACTTTCTATATCTGCTCGATGGTCATGTGGAATGTATTTTTCTAAGAAAATATCTTTGAACTCTCTCAATTCCATACTTGATACTTCTTCATCTTCCTTTGTATTTTGAATCAATGACCACAATTGATCGGCATCTCCAGTGAGGCGATAAACTGCCATGATAACATTTTCCCTTTCGCTACTCCCCAAGGCGTGGAATGTTTTCTCTAAGGAGTTTATCCAATGCTCAGATACTAATGGATTTGTACCCCCATTAAATGTTGGTGGTTGTTTCCTCATGAAGCGGTCTAACATTGATCCTCCACGTTGCGGATCAGGGTGCTCCATACGTGTAATGTTGTTATTCATAACCTGAGTGAGCTGTCCCAGTATGGTAATAAGTTGATTAGAACCAGTTGTATCTCCAACTCCATAATAATTATCTTGAGCAGGAGGGCAATACCTACACAGAGTGCGTGCATTGATAGGGTTTCCATTCCATCCACTAGGTGCCATTTCTAAACAATGGCATAAACTAGATTAGTTTATGAATCAAAATACATAATTCCATACTTGTAAAACACTTAACACTAATTGAACTATTTATGGATATAATACATAATCATAAAAATGTTTTCTTTGAGGAAGTATGTACTCATAACCCTTCATAGTGGTTTTTAAAGAAAATGAGAATTATCCGAAGCATATCCCCCGAGAGTGTCGTAACCAAGAGTGCAGCAAGGCCCATTGTAATGCACCAGTTCCCATTCGAGTCGAGCTCAAAGCAGTGTTTTCAGGTTTTACCCCTAGGTACATTTGTGCCAGAGCCACCTCTACCTGCTCGTATCCAGACAGGGATGTATTGCTCGGAAAACTCACAAAATCTCTATAATACCAAAATTCTAGGAAGTTCTTCTATTCTAATCCTCAAAGTCTATCTTTGGGCTATGTGCTCTAATCAGAGTTTATCTAAATCTAGCTTCCAAGGTTAGTACTAAATTGCCTCTGATTCCAACTATAACGCCCCGACCCCAGCTACCCAGAGTCGGTGTGTTACTTCGTAACATTGGCATGATCACAAAAGATCAAGTCTCGAAAGAACGATTAGTTTAGTAGCCTTGGAAACACTAGATACATTCATAAATGTTACATTACATCAAAAAGTAATACAAAACTACAAAAACATCTTCTCTTTCTATCCCCTCATACTATCCCTGCAGGTCATTCATAATATACTTCTTCACATCCTGGAAAAATTAAAACATTGGAAGAGGTGAGCTCAGATGCTCAGTAAGGATAACAATATAGCGGAAGCTTTCATAAATAAACATAAACATTTAAGGCAATGTATAACTAAAACAAAAGCCTTTTAAACTTTAACTTTAGCATAATATGGCTAAAGTAAAATGAGATAATTCCATTTACTTATTCACATGGTTATTCTACTGGTCGAATAATCACATGCAATATTAATAACCACTTTTATAATGATGGAATGCATAATGCCAGACTACCATAACCACGTAGCCAAGGCCTCGTTCCAAGACCACAAATAAGATTCTGTCAAGGCCTCGTGCCAAGACACTAGTTTGTCTCATGAGACCTACCGATGCATCGAGGAGCTATAGCGGGCTCCACCCGTCACTTATTAAGTCCAATGCATTCCTCATATGAACAAGTTTAAACATATCATAAACCATAACATAATCATATCACATAAAACATACATAAAGGAAACATAACATTTCCACATTTCAATCACAAGATATCAATACAACACATTGATATAATAAAAACACTTTCAAAACCATTTTCAATACCAAAATAAAATAAAAGTAAAACATGTTATTTATTTTTCTTTTTAAAAAAATGGTATGGATTGTAGAGGAAGCCGAAACTCAAATAATGGTCACGGCGTCGGAGAAGTAGTTGTCGCCGAATACGTACGAAAAAAAAATTCCCTTTTTTCGTTTAGTAAATGCTTCGTATAAAAATATTCCTTTTGAAAAAACGTAAAAGTCAAAGGGGTTTATACACCGTATAAAAGAAAGTTGTGTATAAAACCAAATATGCCTCAATGAAAGGAGATTTAGACGAAGTCCCTTACAAAGATCATTTTTTAAATAAAATAGATCTATTATGTGTATTCACTATAATTACACATAAATAAAGTACAAATACAAGATAAGACATAATAATATCAGGACGTAATTTGAAAGTAGGAGATTAACCCAAAGAATGGAAATTGGGTTAAGAAGTTCACTTACCTTGTGTCCGACATGATTCGACCATTCTTTAACCACCTGAATAATAAAATATAGTTAATATCTACCATTTTCAATTTCATTATCCTTTTTATATCACTTATTACAATGTTATGAACATTATGTAATTATTTAAGTTAATAATGGTCGTTTTGTCGATCTTTGGTACTTGAGTCAATAATAAACTTCTTATAATTACAAGTTGTTTATGTGGTAGAATATCCATTATCTCCAGAATTATATTCATGATGTAGATATCATATATATTATATATATCTAGTATATACATTCATTTATAATATTACGTAACATTTAGAGGTAAGAAATGAAATGCACCGTTCATGGAGACGGTAAGCCGTACGTATGCATGAACGCTACTTTCATTTCTATTTCATATTTAATGGAATGAAATCATAATTATATATAGGTATAATATAGTTCTAGTATAATATCATATGTAATATCATTTACTCCATCCTTTATACATCCCACATATGGCATTAACAATTCACATCACTTTGAGGGGGCGGTAGTCGCACTTCCTAAAATGAAATTATCGTGTTTACACATAATGGAAATCATAATGGTATGACATAAATGAGAAATAAAGAAGCATAATGAAAACATAAACATAATATATATGTCATATATGAAAATAGTGTCATCAAAATGGCCACCATTAGAGGTGTTAAAATAATATTGAACAATCATCATTTCGTGAGGCAGTATTTCGTCACCCGCAGAAACAGTATGTTCATTAACTATTAGACGAAGGTGTGTGTATGTTTAAACCAAATCCTGTTCATAAAAACATCCTAGTATATTTTACATACTGCTGTTGTTACAAAATAAAGGAATAAAAAGAGTTTAAGGGGTTGGAGAAGCAAAATAAAACAAAACAACATTAGAGAAGTCATTACCTTAAAATCGGGTAACTTTTTTTGATTTGAGCCAAATGCTTCCTTGGAAAGAATTATGCCCAAAGTGAGGATTCTAGGAGTAAGGGAGGGAAGTTGGGAGAGTATTTGGGCAGAGGTTGGCCGAGCCAAAAATCCTTGAAAAGTGTAATTAAGGTGGTAGTGGTGGGGGCCTTTTATAAGTGGAGAGGAGGGGCACTCTTGGAAAGTAAAGAAAAGTCACTTTATTTTAAAATGGTATTCGGATTTAAGAGGTCCCACATTGATATAATTCGAGTATAAGGTGATAAGGGTTCTAAATACACCCATACAATAGGTTTTTGACATGTGTAGGTCTTAGATATTACATTATCATTCCATTTTATTTAAATCGTTAAATAATGAGGTCATCGCTGCATCATCATGATGTCATAAATAATTTAATGTATATAATGTCTAAAAATTATAAAAAAATTCTATGATGTAGTAAATATTATTAGATTTCCAATGACTATTTATAGTCAAAAATATGACTTGTATAACCCCATGTAAAAATTGTTTTAGTATAACATTTCATGTTTGTGTCATTTTTTACTTTAACATTAAATAAAAGGTATTTATGTCATTTTCCAACTAAAGTTGCTCCATGGGGTCCCCAAGTTGACCCATGGATTTTCTTGGTCGTCCATGACCCATCCAATAGGGGTAGGACAAGTTTCAAGGTATTTTCATATTTTTATAATATCATTTTCACCTTAAATTTCACTAATTACCTTTAATCGGGATTAATTAAACTTAAACGTTACTATTCACCAAAAAATTATATTCATCCCATTGAACCACATTTTACTTCCTAATGACAACCATGCATGTCAGATTTTCAAAAATCAAATCACAGAAGTGGTAATGTTTCATTTAAACGAAAAATCAGTTTTTTAACTACCACTTAGTGGTTTCACTATTCATCAAAAATTGATGTTTTTCAGAACAATGCCAAAATTTCACCCTAATCTATAATTGATTTTCCGAATCCAAAAATGATGTCTATTTTACAAAATTCCAAACATATAAGTTGAATTATATAATTTTATAATTAATTCCCGCTGCCACAACAAATAGCGTGTTTTTAAGAAATAATATATATCAAAAGATTGACATTTGTTTATTCCAATTTCAAAGTGAAATTAATTCTAATAACCACCATTGTATAAAATAGTAAAAATATATTCTAATTATACTTTAAAACCACTCAATAGTATAATTTATCACTATAAAATATTTTTATTAAAAAAGTTGTTTTTATGTATTTTTCACTATTCAAAAAAAATTGGAAGTTCTCATAAAATTACAAAAAATTCAAATTTGGATAATTTCGATATTCCAAATACAAAAATGAAGTCCATTTTGATATATAAAAATTTATATAATTTCAAAAAGTGGGTATTACTATTCATAACGGCTACTTTGATTGGTCACGGCGTGTTAGAATCTCGAACTTGCGTACAATGAAAGCTATTGAATTATTAAAAGAGAAGCGTATCGTGAAAGCTTGGGGTGTTAAAATTATAATACAAGAATATTAGAACATTGAAAATATAAAACATAAAATTTAATCTAAATTTGGTAGCCCAAAAATATATAAAACCATAAATTTTCCATCATGGTTCTTATAGAATCTTCAGTATTTATGTATCAGGTCATCCATGACTTCTATTCACACAATCACTATAAAACATAATAGTGTGACAAATCCTTACTGATGTATCATTTTTTCGAGGGGAAACCACCCTTAACATCCATAAAAACTGATATTGTTCTCGGTATAGAAATCTATAGGGGTAACAACTTGTTGAATAAGAATAGACTTCATTTAGGGGTGTACTCACCGCTACTATAATAAAAACCAATACTATGAGTAAGACAACAATAACTGATAGAGAACTGTAGTGGGGGAAACATTCTAAATTGAGAGAAAATTATCATTTGAGGGGGATAACATTACAATGTGAATGAAATTATTCTTCAGTATCACACAAAATGTAGGGGAAGTATCTAATATCATTAATATAATACCCATGGCTAGAGTATAACAAATAATGAAATCAATAGATGGTGGAAGGAAAAAAAATTATGGAATATAAATTAAGTCCATTATTAATAAAAAAAATCAACAACTACACAATAAATTATATAAAATGTGATGAGTAATGTCTAAACTGATGAACACTCTTATTGAGAATCATGATCTTCATCTTTTTCCCTATAGAAATAAGAATAATAAAATACTATCAAACCCGATAGAAATCCTCAAATTTATTTAATGAACCAAGCCATTAAAATGAAAATGAAAAAAACACTGAAAAATGAAATTTATTTTATTAAAAAGACTCATAGTGATTAAATAGAATAAATAAACCCACAAAGGCTCTATGGGATACATAGAGACTCCATGATGCACCACATTGAATTCCATGGGAGGTTCTAGGAAAACTGATATATGAGTTTCATTCCCATTCATGAATCGATTCTTTGGTAAATGGGACCCATGTGAACTTCTTCAACCTCTACCTTTGTTAAGCAAGGTGATCCTAGACCGATTGACTAACCAAGTTTATTTTCCATCGATTTACTTGTTATTTATCCTTGTATTATTTTAGTTAATGAATCCATGTTCGTAGTATAGATTTTAAAATATCGTCGCCTAACCATCAAGGGATGTAGGGGGACCATTTAATCATGAGGGATCATATACCATATCCCTTATTTTCATTGACCATACAAAGGAGGACCTTACATCCATTTTTGAATGTTTATCCCACTTAAAACTACTATGGAAATAAATATTTCTATTAATGTCAGCCACTGCTTTCTTCAATCATTTATATATCTTAATCTCTGCATGTAAGCTCCAATATAACCTCCACTAGCTACCTCAAGCACATCACCTGACCTCCACCAAGACAAATCTCATGCATCATTCCACTATTCTGTTGCGACAACCTCACCCAAGCCACCCAGTTTCCTATGATACTAATTTAATCCAAAATCGACCACTCTATGAACACATATTTGAAATCCAACCCCTGCGTCCACTATAAAAATGAAACCTTTTGCATGTAAATAATTTATCATAATATATGAATATTCACTTAATTACATAAGGTTCTATGATAGAATTTTTTACGTATAGGGTCTTTAGAAACATGGAAATATATAAAACTGGTTCATAAGTGAACTATATCATCTCCATGTATGTTCTTCATATCTAACCTCCTTATTAAATATGTTTTATATAATACCAATTTTCCAAAATTTCCAAAGGACACATAAGAAAGGGAGATATTAGGTTCTCAGTAAGGGTAAACATAGGTGATATCAACATAACATGTCCCTAAGGTTATGTGAACTTACGAATAAAATTTGAACACAACACCTATGATATCATTGATCATAAAAATGAGTAATAGAAACAATAATGGCAGTTCATAAGAAATTAATCATAATTGTATTAAAAAATTATCCATGAGGTCATGACATAGGAAAATATAATATTTTATATAATACACAGAAGAATAGAATTTATTTACAATGTATTCATGACTCGCTTCCAAGACTATAATAGTGGGTCATGTTCTCTCCCAAAACAATCCTGGTAGTCCTGGTGTAATCCCAATTCAATCATAGTAGTCATGGTTCAATCCCATTATTTTAATAATTAAAAACATCTCTTACTAAACTTGTATCACTCCCCATTTCAGTACTATTTATCTCATGAGATAATGACGTTTACATGAAGAATTGGAAGGATATATTGGTTCCACCTAAGAAAAATAAAAATCATTCAAACATGTTCTATAATATTATATTACATTAATCATATCCAATCCTATGAAATTAATTTGGGTTTATAACACATTTATTATACTATAAACCCGAAAAAATTGATTTCATAAATATTTCATCATAACATAATCAATGGAGAAGAAACGGGTTTTATAAACAAATTTTCATCACAAATATAAAACACATAGGGAAATTATAATTAATGATTCATTTGATAATGTCTATTTTATATCTTATGTGACATTAACATATGATATTTGTGAAGGAAAATGATTTTGAAATGTCACTATGAACATTTTAGGGAAGAAACATTTTCAAATTTGAATGAACCTTCATAAAAAAAATTTAATTTTTTTTTGAAATTTCATTCATTAAAAATGTAATTTAAATAATACAATAAAGCCTTTATAAAAATTAATGTTCATGATGTGAGGAAATAAAATTGATGTTGTACACATTTATGAAATTATTTTTTTCACAATTTCAGTAAATGAAAAATGGGTCTTTTTTTGAGAGTTACATGAATATTACATTTTTATAAATTAAAAAATTAAAAAATGGTAAAAAATTACATTAAAAAGTTATATAGAGACATTGAAATATACATGAAATATTCTTTATAAATCATGGAAATGGAAAAAAAGGTTTTGGACCAAAGTGAAAAATAAAATATATAATTTAATAATTAATTTTGAGTCAAGAGTAAATAAAGTGAGGAAAACTAAGGGAAAAATTTATTCTAAATAGTTAAATAGAGGAGAAAAAAATTCATGACGCTATGAAATATATCATATGATTTTATCATTGAAAAAAAATCATAATCAATCCCAATAAACAATGTGGATGTAACATCAATCCCATAAAAATTTAATAACATCTGAATCTTAAGACCATTAAAATAGATAACATTATGTAGATATTTATATCCCATAATTTAAATGAAAATAATCATCAAATAAATTCATGGTTAGTATATACACCTCACACAAGAAACAAGTAGGGTATAAGGCATTTTTCCCACAAAAATTAAATGTAGTTGAAAATCCCATACCATACGTCTCCGCTTTTGTCACACATGTCCGAATATCCAGTTTAATTACAATAAGTTATATATATATATAATTTATCCATAATAATATGAATCATGGAATATATTACACACATATAACATTTTATTTTAAGTATATAAATAATTCCTTCTTGAAATCACATTTTATGTTATAATTGGTTCATTTTTATGAATGTTTTATTTATTTATTTTTATTCCATTTAATTTGATCAGGGATAAATAATATAAATTTTTTAACAATGATATAAATATTATATATAATGATTATGTATTTAGTGAAATTAATCCAATAGTTTTTTATATAGAGAATTAACTACACCGTTCATAGAGACGATGGGTCTTACATACAAGCGACGTTATAATATTCCAAAAAAAAAGTATGAAGAACGGATATTATAATTATATATTTATAATAATGTCTTAAATATTATATATATATATTAAATACATCATTTTTTCTATTCATAATATGTGTCTATGAAAAATAATATATATCGCTTCATGTGACGGTAGTCTAGCATACACATGATTGACAATTTTGTTTCCCATTAGATCGAAGAGGATATGGGTATAGGTTATGAAAGTTAAATGTTTTATTATATTATAATTATTATTATATGAATGAATGTGATATGATGATAAGTAAACCAGGAAATAAATTTCTTAATGCAATTACATTGACTTAGAACAACCTCCTCTGAATCTCTAATAATGTACCCTATGATTGGTATTACAGGAAGAAATTTATCTAAATAAAGTGGCAAATGACTATTGGGAGAAATTTTATTAGGTTTACCCCATTAAAAATATATTAATATGTGTATATAAGTAAGGGGATTAACTACCCTTTTATAATTGGGGGGGTGGGTTTCATGTTTGATAACGCCAAAATTTGTTCCACAATGGGAAGTCATTATCACCCAAAGTTAAAAAAACAATTTTTAACTAATGGATCTTTGGGAAGATAAATTAAATCCATATCTAAAAATAAATTTACATAATCATATTATGATTATCCATTGTGTTCTCTTCATTAAATCGTTTTAATTTTCAATATGGTACCTTGTATAATTTTATTTACCTAGGTAATTTTACTTTTAAGAAAAAAAATTAAAATGGGAGTTAGTAGATATTTTTTACCCTATTATTCCAAATATTAAATAAAAATTACCATTTAACATACAACGTTTGTGTATAAATAATTATATCCTAAACACTTATAATGTGAATAAACCAGGTTTTACATTTACGTGCGGTAATAAATTTTTATTATCATTGTTAATCATTATGAAAATAAATTATATTGACCATGTTATGTAAGAAAAATTACATGGTTCATATATAAAATCCATTTTTTACAATTATAAACACAGAAATTAGAAAACATAATTTAATATTAATCATGTCGACATGATGAAACATTAGTTTTTTCAAAGATAATATTTTCAAATTATAGACAATTTAAATATGAAAATTCATATTAAATTGATTCTGATGACCTACATTTGATTAATAAATATACAATTGAAATAATTTTACATTTAAAATAAATTTAAAATAAATTTTATCGATTAAATTTCTTAATATAAAAGGTAGATTCTTAGAAGGAAAATTATTTTTACAATTCATTGAAAAATTATTATATTTAGGAAATTATTGATTATTAACCCTAAAATAATTTTGATATTTCTATCAGAAAAATGAATAAATTTTTTTAAATATTATTTTTATAAATCGTTAAAAATTTATTTTTCAAATTTTTTACCAAAAGATTAGTTTTTTTAAAAGTAAATATTTACAAAACATAGAAAAACTACTATAAATTTAATAAATTATGATAAATTTGATTTATTTACCTATAAAAATTATACATAATAATTCAAATAACTTTATTCCTATTAATACATCTATAGTTTATTTATATGTTATAATTTTCATGGTTAAATAATTATATTAATTTTAAATTACAGTTCTTTAAAACACAGGGCCTCTTAAAACATAACATCTAAATGAAATATAATAATTAAAAAAATTTTAATAGATATATCAAGGGGTGTTACATTAAACCCCCATAAAATGAATTTCTCCCTCAAAATTAAACACTATGAAAAAATGGGGATACATATTCCTAATAATTTTAAAATATTCACACCAATATTCTTCAAATTTATGGATTTTTTAAAATTCATTGACAATGTTAGTGGTATGGTTCCATTTTACATTATCACTATGATTATGAATTTCCATTTACTTTTCCTCATATGAAATATCATTCTCTAGGGAAAATACCTCTAGGTTCATTAGATGAGAAAGATCACATATTCACATACCTCGGAGATATACAAAGATGCTAAATGCTATAAACTACCACCCATATATGTTCAAGAATTTTAAATTGAAATATTTACCTATGTATCAGTTTTCCATTCTTTATAAATATCATTTCTTTATTCCATGGACATATTTTTAGAAACATCATGTCAAAAACTTCAAATTCTTTAGCATGTCAGTTATTGTGATGATAAATTTTATGCGGACATTATACTAACACTTTTGTTAACGAATGGATCTAACCATATATTCTATATCACAAGCTTACTCATGTAATAATAGTTTTATTTCTCTATCATTATCCTATCACATTGGTGTCTTATAAATGTTTCCATATATTATTTCATTTGTAGCCTTAGGAATGCTCATGTAAAAGCGATTCTTGAATGAAAAATCAAGTATTGGATGATGTAGATCCCAACCACCATTAAAATCCAAATACAAATATATAAGAATATCCTATAACATTTGAATTACTAACTTAGTCTGACCATCTATATAATGATTATACAATATGCTAAAACTCAACACTGTATCAAGTGTTTGCTAAATATTTCTTCATTATTTAATGTTATTCATCAGATCCCTAATAGATATAAAGAGATGTGGTACTCCATGAAACATTAGTGCATTTATAATGTATATAAATATTTTTGAAATTTTATTAGGAGAGAAATATTCTCTAATAGTGATAAATTTAGATGACACTACATTTCAATCAACTACAACCCATATTACATTATTCTAATTATATATTTTGGGGTGTCTAATAAAAAAATCAATGGTGTTGTTGTTCAATTTATATTCTGGTATGAGTAATGTGTCTAAAAACCCCTTAGATATTTTTTTCTCTAACTTTACATACTGACATTCAAATCACTAAGATTCAAAATATATGATATCTCTCTTTATTTCATCCAACCAGAAAGAATTTTTCATATCTCTTTATATATTGCTACTTGTATGATGAATAAAAAACTATGAATTATGATAAAATTGTAACTTCCCATTCTTCTAATATGGTATGGATGGAAAATATACGTGGATTCAGAATCATAACATTCTATCATAATCAAGTTTAATGTTGAGAACATTTATTTCTGTCTTCTGAATATCTACATTTTCATTATGCGACTATGTAATCATAACATGAATAGATGGATGAAAAAATATTGTAGAAAAATAATATTTCTTCTCATCCATCATGATTTTAAGATCCAACATATAAAAATATATAAATATTAGAACTTCATTATCTTCATCATGGATAATATAGAATATTCATTTCGACATAAAAGATCATCCACCTTGTTCACATTCTCATGGTTGTAATGTATCAAGTAACCATAATAAATAATTTTTACCAAAAATATTCCATGATGACATTTTCATGAATTGTATTTGAACATATAATTTCAAAAATTCTATTCATTGTATTTATCAAAAATTATCTTTAAATATATTTCCTTAATATCATTAATACAAAAATTAACACATCATACTCTAAATCATGATTTATATAATGTTTTCAAATAAAAATCAATTTTTATGAGGCATAAGAAATCCCCACATCATTCTACATGAGAATTAATCCCAATACCATCTTAGATGCATCACTACATATCATGAAACTGTCTCTACTATAGTAAATTTATAATTGGTTCACTAATTATACTTATCATCAGTTTCTTAATATTTTCCTCAAATTCATATAACAAAAGGAACTTGGATACCTTATGAGTTTACATTATGAGTGTACTATATATCCATGATAAATTATTCAAAAAAGCATTAAAAATATCTAGCTCAAGAATGAAATAATTTTATCTCATTTACAGTGGTTAGCCTCAGCTAATGTTTAATAACCTACTTCACTGATAAATATACTCATAAACCCTTAATTGAGTTTATATTAACAAAATATGGAACCTTTTGTCAAAAAATAGATATTTTTCAATCATTCGTACCATTTATTCATTCTTAAGAACATTAACAAAATTATTAAGTTATCTCTATGGTATTCCATGATTTTTGAGAAGATAATAATACACTATATAAAGACTAACTCAAAAATATTAAGGTAATATATAAAGACTCTGTTAATTTGAAACATGAAAATTGTGGTGGAATTAGTACGCTAAGATGATATAACTATATACTCGTAGTCTCCATACCTTATATTGGATAAGGTATTTGGCATATCCTCCTTCTTGTCCCTTAATTGATGATATCTATAATGATGGAAAATAATGATAAAGTATTGGTATCCATGAATTTGATCAAAAATTCATCAAGAAAGTTAAGTGGATACATTTTCTTAATTGTGATCTTATTCAACACCTATTAAAAAAGTAAAAATCAGTTTTATTCATATTTATAATTAAAAAACGAATATGTTCACCATAAGTGACACAATTGGATGGATGATTCCCTTATCAAGGTTCTCTTCTAGTTTATTCTTCACTTAATACAACTCAATATAGGCCATTATATATAGATTATATGAAATATATTATGGAAACATGTATGAGATCTATTGAAATTTCAACATTGTTTTTCAATTGTAGACTAGAGAAATTTTCCTAAAAAATACCAAACAATTCCCATAAAATAGGCATATCATTGATGCCAAGTTTCTTTCCAACCACATGGGATAAACATCCATTTTGGTTTGGAATCAAAAACCATATAATGGGTATCATTTCCAATTATATGTTTATATTTATCATCACATTGACAGAAAATCACATTTTGGTTTGCAATATCAAAAAGGACGTACATTACTCAACAACTGATTTGGGCTTGATTTAAGGAAATCCAAATCTTGCCATAGATAACAACAAATTCAACAAGAGGTAAAGTAAATGGATTTATTGGAAGCACATTTCAAAAAAAAATTATATAAAATTCATAGACTTGAGATGAGATCATCTTACAATTTTTTCACTAATAAATCACCATCAATTTGTTTAGTTATTATTTTGATTCCACTATAAAATATTTCATATATAAATGACTTAAAAGATTTAAAATCAAATAAGAAATTGGAATTAATAGATTGGATGGTAAGTGTACCGCTCACCAAATATTTATCAGACCCATCATCTAAAATAGTGTTCAAATAATATTTACCTTAGTCCCTAATAATAATAGGTTACTAACATCGATCACTATAATTCTCCATCAAATTTGGTCATTGGTTAGTATAATTACCATATTATTTTCATTAGAAACACTAGAGTGTGGGAGTGGTATTATATGGATAATTATCATTATTTTCATCATTAGATAATATCTTCACATCACTTCAAATACTCATTTTCATTTAACATCATTTTTCAAACATAAATCATTTACCAATCCCCGTAATGAAATCTCTCTATTTTCCCTTCCGTACATTGTGTATGAAAGAGAGATCATTTCTTTATCTCCTTGGGTTTGTATTTTCCATTGAATTACATAACTCCTTTCATTTCAAGATCATGATATTTATTAGAAACTCCAATATCCATATCCATATTATTTTAACATCGAACAATATCTATATCATTATTGAATTCCCATATTTCCAACCCCATTTGGATACTTTGTTTTAAGACACTAATGAATCGATCAACCTCACATTCTGGTTATATTATATCACTAAAATCATATTTCACAAGTAATGTAAAAATATTCTCATATGTACTATCATATTCGTCATCCTTTTTTGTGAATTCAATGAATTATTTCCCTATTATTATGTGAATTATCTGAGGAAGGTACTTATTGATTTTTCTATTAATCTCACCCAACTCCAGAGAGAAAATTTCAATATTTTTATTCATATTATTAATTATATTCCCCCATTGATTTTATTTTCCTTCTAATTGATAGATATTAAAATTTATTTTTCCATGTTATGAACAGTAAATAATGAGAAATATATTTTTATTGGAACACATCCATTGATCAGTAACTCAATTTATAGTGGAAAAAATAAATGTGTGTGTATGTTTCCACATGAATTAGTTAATAGAATTTTGTTACCTCCATTATTAATTTTTTAGTTCAACATGATTCATAGCTTTAGAAAGTTATGGGAGTATCACAATGATATTTTACATTCCAATTCAAATTAAATTTATTTTCTTAAAAGGAAAATCATATAATTAACCATAAAATTAAAATTTATCATGTTTTTTTTGGGTTCTATCCATTGAATAAAAACAAAAATCATAGTGTGTGAATAAATAATCATAGTGAGGAAGCACATAATCCTGAAAATCATTTATATAATTTCTAAATTAGGAAAAAATATTTCAATCATTGAAACATTAGGTTTATCCAAGGTCATTCATTGTTTTCATATATCTAATATGTTATGATGGTACTTAAATAAAATATTTATCTACCACAAAATATCTTGATATTATGTCAAACTGGTTGCGTAGTGAAGGAACACCCACGATACACTCGAATAATTCCCTGTATTTACTGAACCAAATCTTTTTTAGGGATACATTCCATAAATGAATATATGCTGAAACCATGTTTACTTTTAGTATCAAAATAGAGATTTTTTTGTTTGAAAATCATATAATATCTTGATTACCAAATCATTAATATTTTATCCTATACTCAATCCAATACTATGGATCTTTCACAAATTTATAATTTTTTTTCAAAATAAAACTAATATTTTCTCTGATTCCAAGTATAGAGTCCAAAACATTATATAAATAAATATTACGTCTTAATTGAATAGTATAGATTATAAATAAAATAGTCCATGTAAAAAAAATTATATGTATGGTGCCTACAGAGACGTGAAAATAAAAACAGTTTATAAAAGATCTATATCATCACCCACTAAAATTATCAAAACTAGAACCCTTTATAGAAATGTCACAGATAATACCATTCTTCACTTCCAAGGGGAACAAAACATTAGAATGGATGATAATAGATTCTTGGTAATTGTATACAAATGAGATATCAATATTACACACCTAAAGGAAATGCGAATATGAGAATGAAGATTTAAAGCTATTCCCAACATATCATATATAAAAAACATGATCCATTTCATAAATCATGGATGTTCATAAGTCATGAATCAAATAGCAATCAAAGAACATGATCCATGTGAAAATATCCTTGGCATAAGACATATATTTGCATAATAGAAATAAGTATAGAAAATAATTTACATAGTACAAAAGATTCACTGGGAATACTATCAATATATATTAGATTCACTCCATTAAAAAATTATAATCATTAAGGTTCACTCCCAACACTATCATAGTAGATTATCTTCACTCCCCAAACTATTATAGAAGTCACGGTTCACTCCCATTATTATCTTAGTGGATAAAGGGCCTTACTGAAATGGGTTCACTCACTCTTCCAATCCTATTTATATCATGAGTTCTCAGTTATTAAGACATTTATTAGGCAATAATATATTCCCTACACAATAAATAATGTAAATAAACCATACATGTACCATACCATAAAAAATTCATTATAACAGAATCGATGAAATGAAATTTCCTTCATAACACATTTATCATGTTAGGAACCATGAAAATGAAATGGGTTTCATAAGTACTTCATTATATAATAAATTGTGGAAAATAAATGGGTTCTATAAACATATTGGCATCATAAACATAAATCATCCAGATTAATAATAATTATGGTATCATTGGATCATATCCCCTGTAAAACATATAAAATATTAATATATTTCATCTGATATGGAAAATTATTTTGAAATTTAAATTATACCTTTTGAGGAAATTAACATCTTCATAAAAAATTAAATTTTAAAACTCATGGAAGAAAATTTTGTAAATTATTTTCAATAAATATAAGCACTTAATCTTATAGAAGAGTATTTAAAACATTAATTGTACTTGAAGATGATAAATTGATTTCATGCAACACATGATAAAACAAATATACATATCACACTTTTGGTAAAATCAAAATGGGAATTTTTTGGAGTGCAAAAAAAAGATTCCTTTTAATTTTTTTTAAAAAAAAATCAAAAATTGGAAACATTTATTTAAAAATAATATAGGGGAATTAAAAAATTAATGAAGGAATTTGTAGAAAACATTGATGTGGAAGAAATAGGCCTTTTGACTAAAGATAGAAGTAAAATTGGATTTCTAAAAAAGCATTATTTTATAATATTTAGTATATAATAAAAGGAAAATGAGTGGAGAATATATATTACAAATAAGTAATAAGAGGATATTGAAATTCAAGATGTTCATGGAAAATTATTTATAATATATAATCATCGAAATAATAATCATAAACAATGTCGATAAACAATGATATTGTAATATAAATACCTTACCACTTTTTAAACATTTGAATCATAAAAAAAGATGATCTAAAAAAATTTGGATATTCATATACTATAATTGTTATGATAAAAATCATAAAACTCATAAACTGTAAATATATTCACCACATAATATAAACAAATTTTGTATAAGGCATGTGTCCCATAGAAATAAAAGGGAGATTAAAATACCTTACCTTATATGTCAAATTTCATTATACACATTATAATATCATATATAATAAATATATGTTTATTATAATTATATTACAAAACCATTCTCATATTTATCATACCATATATGATTTATTTATGACCTTTGATTACTTTTTTATTAACTACTCCTTAAAATCATGTTTGGGGAGTACCTATTTCGTTTATCATTTATACTTAGTTTAGGTATTTTCTATCCTTTAATATAGATAATTGTTCTATAATATATAATTTTTTACCATGATATAAATATCATTTATATTCATTATATAAATATTTTTAGTAATCTAGCAATGTTAGATATAATAAATAAATTACACCATTCATGGAGATGATAGAAATTATGTATGCATGAATTCTACTACTATTTTATTGGCCAGTTAAATGAAATAAATTAAAATAATATACCTCCATCACTTATTCATTATGATTTTATATATATCAAATTTATTAATTCATTTCTTCATTATTACATTACATGTAAATTTTTAGTGAAAAATGAATCGTATCACTTCAAAAAGTTATAGTCCATCATACAAATGAGAAATATCATTATATTCCAACATAGTGAAAAAATAAGTTATAAATGGTATTATAATTATATAAGTATAAAAATATCATAAATATGATTTATAAACATTAAATCCATCTATGTGTATTTGTGATTGAAAAAAAATATCGGTTCATGAGACTGTAGTCTATCCTACACTCGATCGACGTGTATTGACATTTGATGGAATATGAGATGGTTATTGGTACACCAAAAAGATAATAAAATCTCATCATATTTATATACATTTTTTATTTTATTTTAATTATTAGGAAATTAATAAATGTTTTAATAAAAAATTAAAAATAACGAGCTTGTTGATGATAATTACATTCTCTTAGAAAACCCCCGTTTCATATATTATTAATGACACTTGGATTTTTGTTTTGTGGATATAATAAGATCAAGAACATGTATAATTATTTTGGGGAGATATTTTGATAAGATTTAGTAATGACGAATTTTGCAATGATGAGTGAATAAGTGAGGAGAATTCTGTTACAATTGAAGAGGAGGGCTATTTTTATAAATACCAAAAACTATTTAAAAATGGGAAGTCACCCTCACCTAAAGACACTCCAAAAATGGTTAGAAATTTAGTTTGTGGATTATATATTCAATACATATCTCCATAAAAAAATCATTTTTTATCATGTTATTCCTTACCCTATAAGTTTACATAATTTTACCATTTTAGTTTTCACCCACGTAACTTGTATAATTTTATTTATCAAGGTAATTTATAATTTTATAAAAAATAAAAAATTACTATATAATATGTAAACACATATTATCAGTAATAAATTAAATTTACAATACAAAAATACATGGTTTTTGGAAATTAAATTTTAAAACAAGATCATGTGACACCTAAAACCACCATTTTAAACATAATCCTAGTAATAAGTGTTAATTTTTTTTATCATCATAAATTAATTTTAAATTATTATATAATATAAATTATTTTCATTCTAAATATTTATTCAATTTTATAGAATTCAAATCATAGAAGAAGAATAATTTAATTTATGATTAATTCGCCAAACATAACAAAATGTTTGCTTTCCAAGGAAATATTTTTCAAAACTATAGAAATAATAAATATCAATATTCACAATTAAATTGATTAATATTATATAAAATGGGTTACTAAATATATAACTGGTCTAATTTTATTTATAAAACCATTATAAAATAAAACATTATCTGGGAAATTCATTAATTGAAAGGCATTTTTGAATTAAAATAAATATTTTTTTTGATATTCATAGAAAAAATTTCATTTTAGAAAATACACAAAACATTCAAAAAAAAATATTGAAACTATGATTCAAAAAATGAAGTTATTTTTTTCAAATTTATTTTATAATTGTTTAAAAATTTTAGTTTTACATTTTCTCACAAATATTAATGAATAGAATTTATTTTGAGAGAATATAATTTTCATAACATATAATAAATTACTAAATAATATGTAATTTTTATCAGTATGATTCATTTATATAAAACCATTATAACAAATTAAAAATATTTAATTATTCATATTAATAACACCTAGTTTAACGACTGGGTTATAACATTTATTTTTACATAATAATATTGAAACCATATTGTGTTTCCTTAAAACTCTGATTTTTGTGGATTATATTACATCGTTGAAATTCAATTTTTCAAAAAAATAATTCATAAAAACCCATGGTGCTATATTAACAGAAATTTGGTCTCATGTGCACATAGATTAAGGTTTGGTTAAAATAAAAAATAGAGTCATGGTTATTGAATATATCATAAAAAAAGGGGATCAAATCCAAAAAAATGAAGTAGTAGAAATAACTAATTGTACAACCCATAAAAAAATATAGAAATATGAATTACAGAATATAAAATTAAAAATATTGAAAGGAACCTCAAAAAAACATAGTCACTTAAATCTGATCTTCCAATTTGATGTAAACTTTTTTCTGTGATTCATGGGTCTTTGATATTCTCCTCCTCAACCTCATCCTTCACCTCTCCTATAATTTGTGTTAATGGGAAACCCTAATTTGAGGAAATAAAGATGATTTTAAATATTGGGTAATATATTTTACACATGGTTCAAAGAATTTATTTTCTAACATTTGTTAAATCATCTCACACAACGTTGAAGACCGACTCATGAATTTTGATGAAAAAATAATTTAATACAATATATATGGTAAACAATAATTGTGGACCCATCTAATGAATCTAACTTCTAATCATACGATCTATTTAAAAGAAAAATTATAATTCCTCTAAATGCATAAAAATGAGATAAAAATAAGATTTTTATAATTGAAATAATATTTTCGTGGTGTTGAAATGCCCATGAAGTCACATCATATCTGCATCAGGTTGAAAAAATACACTAGTATAAAAAATTCAGATAATTTTTCAAAGGTTATATGAGTTGTTAAATTTAATATTTTACCCATGAGGTGGTCTAAACACTCTAGATATTAGAATTAGGCTATTTCCCATAAGGCAAATTCCAGGTTACAATATCCACCATAATGTAACACCTTCTATCCTAATAAATAAAAATTTGTCTCAAAAGAATGTAATATAAAAACATTCCTTTGTGAAAAAAAATAATCACCATCATACAAAACTTCCTCCCTTATAAGTACGAAGATCTCTAAAAACAAAGTACATAACCATTTAAGAAGGAAAAATCCTACTTCAACTACAAAGATACTACCTCTAATCTGTCATGAAGAAATTATTATGTGATTACATGTTTTTGATCTTAGAAGGACATTGAAATATTATATACCCAAAAAATCATAAAAATATCACATTAATCCATTATACCTGATGAATCCAATAAATATGGACATTGAACAAAAAATGTTTCTTCTCCAAGGATATCATATAAGGGATAAATTCACTCCATATATAAAAATATCAATCATGTTGGTTTTATAATAAGGAAAATCATCTATACCGGAGTCACTAATGAGCCCTTAATAATGATTTCACATTGAAACAAGTGGAATTTTAAGAAAATAGGTTCCCTATTTTTAATGTTTGTTTTTATATCATCTGATACCTATAAATAAATAGACCCCCTGTCATATTTTCAATGAAAAATAGAATCATAGGCCATTTGTATTAAATCTTCACAGTCCAATCAATTGGAATTATAGCGACATGACATTTTAATACATAGATATTACACATTTTTAAATTAATATTCATGAAATTAAATATACACACAGAATAACTATAATAGTTTAGCATCATTGGATAGTAGGCACCCAATCTTCTAATTTTTCAATTTTCTTCATCATATCCAATAAATATCACCCCCTTTATTACCAACATACCCTATTTGAAACCATTCTTGATACATTAAGAAAAAAACATATGAAATGGTAAAATAATATTATTAGTAATTGAAAACAAGGAAGATATATGAGAATAACAAGAATATATGTTTATGATTATAATATTTTAAAACCATATCCTACATGTCAAATATCATAATTATTAGTCATGAACTATATATGTAGTGTTCATAAGATATGAATTACAATAAAATCGTGATCATGATCCAAGAAAGGATAAAATTGGAATGAGACTTGCAATTGTTGCATACACATCAGTTTATAACATTGGGAAGATGTATAAATATATAAAGGATTAGTCATTTAGTTATGGAAATTAACTCTGTCCCACTAATAAACATATAGACATTAAACCAGGTCCAAGAAAAAAATATGGACATGAAATTTAGACGTACAATTAATAATTTGAATATGTAATCAGGTTTATGCATAAAATTCTGACCATTTAACCAAGTTCACATATAGAATTCTAAACATGTAATAAAGTTCAGACATAGAATTTTGAATATTTCATCATGTGTACTCATAAGATTGTGAAAATGTAATCAGATTCATGCATAACATAGGTACACATTAGTTATCCATATTTACCTAATTTATTAAGGAATATATAGTTCACACAAACCATATAATTAATACCCTATATATGTGTTCCAAAATATTAAACAAATTAATCATAACATACCCCATTAAATAAAATGGGTTTTATAAACATATTTCACGTCATAACCTATAGAAATGATACATGATTCATTATCATTTTATTTTTTATTCATAGTGTAACCTGTCAATTATTTGGTGTGTTTCAAAATAATTTTATCATGGTATAACCTGAGTAATAGAAACAGGTTTCAAAAATGTTTTTTCATCATTTTTTTAAAAGGTTAATAATGGTCTATTTGGTTCATACCTCAAAAAATTAATCAGATAGATCAAATGGTATATTTTTAGATTGATAATGATTTTAAAATATCACGTGGAGTATTTATTAAAGAAAATAATCTTTCATCCGTGAAAAATAAGTTTTAAAATAATATATGTCTGAGCCTCCTTTTAATTGAAATTAACCGATATAAATTATATAAGTACTCATTAATCAAAATAATGTTAATAATAGTGATAAATTCTGTACATGTCGTACATGTTAAAACAAACATTCCATTCATATTTTTTGTAAAATCAAAATGGTTATTGTATAAAAACTACATGAATTTTCCTTTAAAAAATTTTTGTAACATAAATAAAATATTAGAGAAATTTCTTAAATAAATTTTTTTTATTTTTTTAATACATGGTTTTAGAATAAAATGGTTATTTGACTAAACTAAATAATAATAACAATTTTTCATAAAAAATTAATTTCAAATTATATATAATTAAAGAGTATAAAATGATTGTAAAAAATTTATTCTATATAAATAACTATAGTATAATAAATTTTATGGTTTTATTGATAAATTGATCATAATATTTCATCCTTGTAAATATAGGAATGAGAAATCCCAAATAATGATGATATTTCCATGTAAAACCCTTACCATTTTAGTAAATTTGTATAATAATATTAATGAATGAGTAATATTAAATTAAAAATTAAATATCATGAAATAAAAAAATTATTGATTTTAGATGTCAAATTTGTCATATATACACCTCATAAAATATGACATGTACATAAAAATCCCTGACTCAATGAAGGAAAATTCAGAAAAAAACTTAGTAAATTAGTAATATATCGAACCACAATCCCTAACAATGTATGAAAAAAATGAAAATTGATAAATTATTAAAAAAATATAATTCATGATATTAAATTTCAATCAAGAATTTTTTACACAATAAAAAAGAAACAAGTGGAAAATTTTCATATGTCTTCCATAAATAACAGAGAGTCTTGAAATCTATTTCCTAAAATCTAAAATTCCTTTGAAGATATTTTAACATCCCTTATAATAAAAATTATTTCATTGTAAATTTATTATAAAACCTTAATTTGATAAATATAATACAATATATAATTTATTTATGGCATTTAATTTTCTGTTTATTTCATATTCCTTGTTAAAATCATTTTTTGGGCAGTACAAACATTATTTTTTTATATGTTTTTTATTTCATATTTTCAATACTATTAAATTAATAAAGATTCCACTATGTCTATAATAATAATCATGAAATAATGTTCATATTTATAAATAAATTATATATTTAATACCAATATTGATAGATTGTTTTCAGAAATGGTTAATGTTATGATCAGGGAGATGGTAGGCCGTATATACACATGGGGAACGTTTCCATATTTAAATAAAAATTATTAAAAAGCTGTAATCAATATTTAAGATTTATATAATTATAAAAATATCATAGTATCATATTAAATATGCTTATACATATCATCTATGTGGTGTAGTGATGAATAGAGAGAGTCACATCACTTTGGGGAGGTGGTAGTCCACACATACATGAATGATGTTATCGTCTTTTAGTGAGTGAAATTTTAAGAAAGAAGATGATATATTTTATTTTATAAAGGATAGAAATGTTATATATATCTCAATTATATCATTTATATAACATAAATTAATAAAAATTATAATTGTTATCATCCATGTATAGATTTTGTGAAAAAATAATAACGTAGACTCACAAGGTGATAATCCACCATATATGCAAGTAATGTTATAATATTTTTTAAATAATAGAACGAAAAAATATATATGTTATATAATTACTCATGCGATACATGTATATTATAAATATCATATATATACATTATATCCAACATCAAACATGACTATGAGGGGTGGAAATGGAAAAACAATTAACATTGGTTCTTGAGGCGGTACACCACTATAATATGAATGATTATTTAATGACCCATTTGAAAAAAGTGGAGGTGGATGTAGGTCTTTTGCTTAACATAACAAAATATCATAATATTAGATATATTGAGGTAATTTTATCATTATAATTTAATAATAACATAAATGGGTAGAGGAAAAAATAAATAAATTTCTCATTAAAGAACATTATCCTCCATGGGTTTTCACTAAAATACTTCCTAGTTTGGATTTCCAGCCCACCTAAATCTTTTTGAATGAGAGCAGGGAAGTTGGTAAGGGGGTTGTGAATTAATTTTAAGATCCCATACTTTTCTAGATATATCTCATTCTTATTTTTATGTACCCATTTTACTTATTTTTAGTATTATGTGTTTGGGTATTATCTTGGGTGGTTTGGGTGAGATTTGGATGTTTTTATAGGGGTTTTGTGTAGTACATGATTAGTTCATGGTTTACGAAAATTGTTTTCCCTGCCAAAACAAACCATATTACCACTGAAATATGGGGATTTCATGGTTGATACATGATATGAAAAAAAAATTTCCCTCTTAGTTTCAACCATGCATGCCCTTGGAGGAGGTTTATTGATTGGCACACATTTAGGGAAGAGCTTTGCTCCCCTACTAGGAAGTCTCATGCCGGAAACATTAAATCCCTAAATATTAGATAAAAAATTCCCAAACCCCACATACATCACCCAATTTCAACACAACTCGATCACAAATTTTTTTCTCTCATTTATTGAGGTCCACATATGAATTCCAAGGCATTGAAGCCCGTTTTCATGGCGAATCAAAGCCCTGATTGAAGATATGAGCGTTTCTTGATAAGAGAGTCTCATCCAAATTATTTTCCCCTATATCTCCCATCATTACCTAATCCTTTTAAGGGATGTTTTCCTCCATTGGTATTGTATGTAGATCTAAAATATTATTTATCTAATCCATATGATATTGTATGTAGGATTCAGAAGTAGATCACGTTCTTCATTGTGATCTTAGATATTCAACTTCAATTGGTGATTTCTTGTGGTTAGAATTCATTATCAATCATCAGGTAGGTGGTCTAAAGTGAAAATACTATAGTCTGGATTAAATTAAGAACAAGTAATTGTGAACATATCCATTTCTATTATTGGGCTATTACGTTACTGATTAAATTTATCTAATTTAATTTCTATGAAAAAATGATAAGGGTTAAATTGGGGCAATTTAAATTGGTGGAATGTGGAATAATTAATTGGATAATTAATCAGAGGAATATTGGGATTGTGAAATTGATAGGAAATTAGGATTATGAAATTGGTAAATTATTGTGATATGAATTAATTGGAAATGTGGATTATTGGATATTTGACTTGACCTTATTGTGTAAATGGGTTATATTTGTTGAATAATGAAAGAACGATTAATGGTGAATTACAAAAATTATTTCATTTGATTAAGGGGTTGTACCGTGATTGTATTTGATGAGTTATAATTGTAAATCGTGATGTGAAATGTTGGTTAATGGGTTAATGAGGATTAGTATGGGTAAATGTGGTATATGTGACCTGTGTGATAGTTTTTTATACTTTTGTGGGACATTAAATACTACTTAAAAATAAAATAGTGATAAATGGTTGGGGGAAATAGACTATTTATTTAAAATACCATAGTAATAAATGAGTGTGGGACACCAAATGCTACATAAAAATACCACATGTGTGATTTATTGATAAACATGTGCGAGACATAGACTGTTCCTTCAAAATATATTTGTGATAATGAGTTTGGGACACAAAATAATGCTTCAAAATCCCACTTGTGTGATAAATGTGATAAAGAATGTTTCATAAGAACTTCTACATCAAAATAAAACGTGGTCCTATCCATGTAATTATAGGCCCAAAAATGTTGGCATTGGACTATGGTTCCAATTTTCAATGATATGAATTCTAATGTAATGATAAATGATAACCATGGTATTATTATATGAGATATTCCTTGGGGATGGTTCAACATCAACATGGTACATAGTAGGTATTGATATTGTGGTCTTCCTTGTGAACATAATGATTTATGTGGTCAATTTAATGAATAATAAAATGTCATAACTGTTTACTTATGCATTGTAATTTATTCATTACACAAAGGAAAAAAACTGTAATTGAATGGAATGTTTTTTAAACAATATTGGTTGTGTCCTACCATGTTGTAATAAAACCCTACTTGGGAAGCCATATCAGTAACCAAAGAGACATCATGTTTGAAGGATAGTACAAGCGCAAGAGTTCTATGTTAGATGGATTAGTTTGGATGGAGAATGTATGGGGAAACTAGAAGCCATTGAAGAACCGTTTTGGAGTTTTCTGTGTTTTTATTTATTTTGGGATTTTTCATATTGAAACATACAATATAATTTTAATGAAATATCTATTATTTATTTTTTGATATTGTATTCATGTTTCTGGTAGTTATGTGATACTGGTTTGGTTTTGTTATTTTTTATACCATTTGGTTATTATTATTTATTTTTGACGTTGTGATAGTTTGATAAAGAAGTTATAGACTCCCCATTATGGATATTAGACCCATACTTCTAGTCACTATATTTTTTTCTTTGGGGGGACACCCATGAGGTCATGCGACCAATTGGTCGTGAATTAGTATGTGGATCCCAGGTTAGGACATCTCATAGTGGAAATAAATGGGGTTTACTTTTTTTTTCTTTTTTATTAATATTTTGGATAGTTAGCCAGGAAAATATGATGATTTTGGACATGGTAAAGAGTTTTTTCATGGCAGTAGATAACCCATCATTGAGGGTAAAATCCATGTACCAAGGGTGGGATTTTTGTTTTTGGTTTTTGTGGTCTCATTTTGATGTTATTATTCCTCGAGTGATGCATTTTTTATGTGATTCCATTATTTTTTCTGATATTTTCTAATATTTTACTCATGACCTAAAATAGAATTAGTGTTTATTATAAATATCTCATTCTAGGAACTCAGGATTTATTATTACATGCATAATTTTTGGCATTTATGTGAAAAGTGGTTTGTGTAAGTTGTTGAAGTTGAGATGTTTTTACTTTATTTTGTAACAAAATAAAAAAGGTGCCTAATAGTAAATGCAGGTTTTAAAATGATGTAAAATTTGATGTAATGGGTGTCTGAGGAGAAACCTGAATATGGGAATTATTTTACCTTTGTTTAACCATGACCTAGAAGTACCATTCTTAAGAGAAGTGATAGCTCCTCAGTTTTGACTGTGTGACGAAATTTTGGGGAATGACATGCTATGGATTATTTTGAATCCATAATAAATAAATGTGAAATTATTGTGTTATGTGTCCTAAGAAAAGTGTTTGAAATTTCAGTTATATTCCTTCATGATGATGCTTGTTTAGAAGAATTCATGTGGACATGACTGGAGATGATCCACCGGTAGTGGAACCAGAGGCACCAATAGTGCCTCATGATGAAGTCAAAGAGTAGTTCGAAATGGAATTTTGATTGCATCATGCATTTCATGGAAAGAGACCCAAGGTAGGTTGTGAAAATAATCATTGATATGACATGGGAGTTTCAGTGCGACACCCTCTAATTATTACCAAAGAGGGTGGACCTGAGGTAGCCGAGTTCCAGATTGGGTCTATCTAGGTGCTATATGAAAACATAAAGACTTCTTCTATGATGAGAGTAAAATTATCTATGTACATGTCATGTGGTTAAGAAAATAATTTGTGTGAAATCTAGACATGGGATGGATATATGAATAGTATATAGTGGAAGGACTATTAGGAGTATTTTTTAGACCACTTGTATCCTGTAATATTCAACCATGAGAAAGAATCAGATTTTTTGATGTTAAATTTGGGGAGTATTTCCACTATAGACTATGATGGACACCTTACTAATTTTTAGCACATTATTATAGCATCGTTATGATATTAGGTGAAAATGGAAACAAGTTTTAGTATGGGATAAAATGTAAAATTACTTCCCACATGAATATATTTAGGTTTAATGTTTTTGACGTGGTGAGTTAGGCTCAAATTTTTTAGGGGAACCTGAAAGAGTAATCTAGAAGAACACATATGGTTTTATCTATATTTATAGAATGTATTAAATAGATGTTAAATAGGCATCATTATGAGAATATTGACAAGATAATTGAAAAGAAGAGTGGCCAGGGGGACAGATCTCTTTCACAGTACCTTACATGAGTGACCTGTCACTGGTGTAGTAGGTTATGTCACATTCATAGAATGTGACCAAAACCATAGGTAGAGGGAAAATATTTCATTAGGATGTGACATATACATAGTTTCTATAGGAACCCATGAATGAAGGGTAACAATGTTGTAGATAGGCAGAATCAGAGTGTTGGAAGGGGGTCTTCTACACAATATTAGCCTAAAATTTGGAGTTCTACTAGATGTGGAGGTAAAGGTAGCGGAAAAGGTGATTTTTGGAAGAATTTTATATATTAGTAGAGTGGTGTAGCTCAAGGGACCTATACAACATCATAGGAAAGATGGGAATGACTATTTCATTCAATTCATTTTATATTAGTGGATAGCGATGATGTACTATCGATAGTTAGAGGTACTATTCTTATATCATCTACTCTATCTAGTACCTTCTTTGATACTAGTACCTTTCATTATTTTACATCCATATAAAATTTGAATGGTTTATGCCTAGTTGTGGAATTTGTGAGTGGGGTGATGATGATCAATACACCACTAGGATTATGATCAAGAGACATATTTTTGTGCAAGGGATGTTCTCTTAAGGATTGAGAGTGTCATTTCAGTTGGGAGACATACATCCTTGACAGATGATAGTTTTACAAAATTATGTCTATGGATAGAATAGTAGCATACCAATACAACATAGATTGTTACCTATTGTGAGTTACTTTTACTTATCCTGAGGATAAAAATTATAATTTTCATGGTGAGTGGTATATCTATGAAGACCATGCAATGCCAGTTCATTAGAAACTAGGGGATCTCACCACCCAGGTTGCATGACTTTTAATTGATGATGCTGGTGAAAGGAACAATATCATTTACCCATAGTGGACTGGTTTCAGGTTTTATTTCCTAAATAAATCTCAGGGTCTCAACATGAGAGAGATATGGAATTAAAAATTGAGCTCATGTCACTGGATGATCCAATTTTTATTCCACCATACATAATGGAACCAATATAGATCCAAGTTCTCAATACTGTGCTGGATGAGTTGATGGATAAGGTGCTTATCCATATGAGTGTGTCACTTAGGGATTCTTGAGTCTTGGTTTCTATAAATTCTGGTAGAATATTGTGCTTCAGTTTTGATTATCTAAAGATGAATAAAATGACATTGAAGAACCATTATCGTCATACATGTATTGATGATCATTTTAACTAGTTGATAGGTTCATGTTTTCTCTCCATGAATGACCATAGATAACGATATCATAAGTTGAGATTATATCCTTTTGGTATATCGATGAACTATTTCAGAATCATGTATGGCCTTTATGAGTTTGTTGTGATGTTTTTCCGGCTGACGAATGCACTAGTAGTGTTTGTGGCCTTCATGAACTGAATCATCCACCTGTAACATGATAAATTTAAGGTAGTATTTTTGTATTACATATTGATGTAATCCAAGACACTAGATGATCAGGACCAACATATTGACATAATGTTGAGTATACTTATATAGAATATGTTACATGAATTGTTTTTCATTATTCAATTTTGGATTGATCAGTTACACTTCATAAGTCACATCGTCTTTGTGAAATGTGTGTTAGTGGACACAGAGAAGCTATAGTTTAAAATATCTTGATAGCATCCCAATATTTTTTTCAACATTGTTATTTTGTTGGGGTTTTCTGGATATTATATAAGTTTTATTCTGGAATATTTCCCATTTGGTATCACCACATTCATGCTTTACCAAGAAGGGAGTAACCTTTTATAGGTTAGGATAATGTGATAATTCCTTTTCTAAGATTAAGAATAATTTGACTACGTTACCAATAATGATCCTATCTAATACTTGGGGGGAATATAAGGTGTTTTGTGATGCTTCTGGTATAGGCCTTAGAGCATTGCTGATTCAAGGAGATCAAGTTATGGCATATGGGTCCTGATATTTGAATCCATATAAACCTAAATATCCTAATCATGACCAGGATTTAGCTAAAGTGGTTAGGGTTTCACATGATAGAACCATTATCTATTGGGTTAACAGTTTACTATGTATAAATATCACAATTTATTAATGTACATATTTTCCCAATTCTATTTTAATATCTAGTAGGGAATATGGGTTGATAAGATGCTGTCATTTGATATTTTACTAGTATATATACCCAGGAAGGGAAACAATGTTGCTAAAACATTAAACAGAAATACTCAGACTCAGATAGTTCATGAATCTAGTGATGAGTGGAATATGAAGAATTTACTAAATTAGTTTCATGTAGTGGTAGAATAATATGAGTCTCATACTAGATTCAATAGATTCTACACTTTTGTCCCTGATTATATATAGTTAGTGTATTGGTCCATAATGTTTTTTTTGGGGAGTCACCTTCCAACTAGATAATAGATGATGATGTGATCATCTACATCTAGGTTTATGTTGTTATTCCAATGAGTATGTGGGTGGTACTGATTCTTGAATTTCATTCATCAAAGTGGGTAGTGAATTTTGGATGGACCAAAATGTATTATAACCTACATCGGAAATATTCGTGGTCAGGAATAAATAATGAGAAAATAGGGTTCGCGACACATTGATACACTTTTCAATAGGTGTAGGCTAATCGTCAATTACGTGGTAATTTACTACAGTAATTTCTCTTTCTTGAATGGAAATGGGATGATGTTACCATGTATTTTTTGGTGGATCTCCCAGGGATACCTTAGAATAATGAGGATATTTGGGTTATTTTGGACCAAATGATCAAGGTACATCATTTCATGCCTATATGGGAGGATTTCACGGTGGTTTGATTGGAAATTTGTAAGTTCAGGAAGTGATCCGTCTATATGGGGAGCCATGAAGTATTTTATTAAATCATGAATCATGTTTTATTTCACACAACTAGAAGGTCTTATATAATTTTCATGGTACACAAGTATTATTTAGTATGACATTCCAAACAAAAAAATTGGGAAGACATAAATTACTATAATTGTCCATAAGGATATGCTTCGGTCTTGTGTACTAGACTTTGGTGGGTCTTGGGATAAGAACCTAGATTTGGTGGTGTTTTCCTATAAGACGAGTTATCATAAAACTATTGAGATGAAACTATATGAGGAACTTTATTATAGGCCTAAGATATACTCTATGTGGGATGGGGGAATGTGAGTTAAGGATATTAGGACTGAACCTCATATAGGATATTTCATTGAAGGTTCTAGTGATTCTGATCATTATTATTATGAAAAATGTATACATATGTAGTATGGTGAGTGACCTAGAACTCTCCTCAAGAATAATGTGGGTGATCATTTGTTTCTTATGATACCTCCTTGATTGGGTCACTATAGGATTTAGAGATAAGTAAATTTGGCACCCATTTTTTGACCATTATATGTCATGGAGAGAAGCATGCTAGTGGTGTATCGATTGTCTCATACACAGATGTATAGTTTTATGCCTAATTTCATTCACATGTCCAAACATCAGTGGTATCACCACAACCATTATCATGTTATCAATGTGGACGATTATTGTCTTGGGAATGATGCATCCTTTGAGGAGAATCTGATACATGTGTTGGATCATAATGAGAAAGTGTAGTGGGGGAATACTGTGCTAATAATTTCTGTATTGTTGAATCATTGTTGTGTTCAGTAGTAAAAAAAGGAGAGAGAAGTAGATATATTATCTCTATGGCATACTGATTTTTCCTTAGAATCATAGTGACGATTTGGAACACAGGTCGATGATGAGATATTATAAGGTGGGGGGAATGTTAGATCCTAATGTTTTCAAGATATATCTCATGATTATTTTGGGTACCAATTTTCTAATTTTTCTAATATAACTTGTTTGAGTTTTATCATGTATGTCTTTCAGTGAAGTTTTGATGTTTTGGAAAGATTTTTGGTAGTGGACAGTCGGTGGGTGGTTTTCCAGAAACATGTACCATTCCCCAGAAAATTGTACAACTCCAAGAAGAGTTGGATTGCAAGATTGGTGTATGATATGTAAAATAGTGAACCCTATTATTATTAATACTGAGAGACCATTGGATGAGGTGAATGGTTAGGTTCACAGTTAGGCACATGGTTATGGAAAACTCTGTACCCTGTGCAGGAAACCATGCATGAAAAATTTTAAACGACCAAAAATTAGATTAAAAATTATTGAACCCCAAAAACTTCAGACAATGTCAACCCAACTCAAAGCTAAATGATCTATATACTTTTTTAGTGTTTCTTAGATGAATTCCATGGTATTACAACATCCATTTTTGGATAAAATAAGCCTTTATTTATATAATGAAAACGTGTATATAGGGAAAAGTTCACTCAATAATTTATGGAAATGAAATTAGGCCCTTGAATAATCTTATGGACATATAAATAGCTCCACAAATAACATTATGATCAAGAAATATCGGTCCACATATAATACTATGAAAATTTAATTAGGTGTATTCATATAATTGTGAACATGTAATTAGGTTATCAAATGAAATTTTGAACATTCCCTAAAGTTCATGAAAAAAATTGTGAAGATGTTATCAGTTTCACACATAAAATTATGAACATGTAATGAAATTCACATTTAACATATTTACTCTTGATTAATCTATAGTTACCAATAAATTGGAGGGAGATATTGGTCCCACAGATCACATAATAAGAATCATATATATATGTGAGAAACAAATTTATAAAAAATGAATCACATAACAAACCATAAAATTAAATGGGTGTCATGAAAAATTCATCATATCATAAAATTTGGGAAAGAGACAGGTTTCACAATTATTTCAACATAGCATATCCTATGGGAAATGAGGCGGGTTCCATTAAATTTTATCATGGTAGAACCTATGGAAGATAAATGGGATTCATAAACATCTTGTCATCAAAAACCATTCAAATAAATAACATGAAGAATATCCTTAGTTCATATCTCTATAAAATCATATGTTTTATCGATGGATTTTATCATAGATAGAGAAATTTTTTGAATGATAACTTGATGAAATTCATAAGTGAAATAACATTTCCATATTGAAAAAGAATTATTAAAAAATAAAGAACATTTAAAATTATTTTATTTGAAATTAAACATGAAAGTTTATAATGTAAACTTAATTTAAAATAACTTCCATTAAGTTAGGATATTTCTTTCATGACGTACATGTTAAAATAAATATTACTTTTAAATTTTGCATAAAATCCAAACATGATTTGTTTGGAAAATAATACGAATATTCCATTAATTTTTTTTAATTATAAATAATTGGTAAAATTTTCATTAATAATTCATTTTAATATTATCAAAAACATATTTATAAATATCTATTGAAAATATAGTATTAGAATAAAAATTTGTTTCAATCAATGAGAGATATCATCTGATTTTTCCTAAAAACATCTTTTTGAAATATTATATACATTTAAAGAGGAATATTAAGAGAAAAAGTTTTCCCTAGAAATAAATATAAGAGAATAAAATTCATGAAATTATATAGAGCTGAATAATAATATTTCATCATTATAATCCTAATCATGAGAAATACTGATTAACAATGAGATTAAAAAATAAAACTGTTATCACTTTTGTAACATTAAATCATAATCCTCATAAGACAAACACAAAAAATGAAACATAAAATACCATCATAATAAATAAATTCAGTATGTTAATATAAATTCATCTGTATATACACCGCATAAAATAAGATAGGTTCATTAAATGACATAAGTCTCAAATAATAATTTTTTTTATTAAAATCCCTGACCACATTAGTGATATTTTGTATCCTAATCTCCAAGAAATAATAAAATAAAATTAAAAATTAAATAAAATTAAATAAATTAATTAATTATATAAAATTTAAAATTGAATTTATATACACGACATAGTTAAAATGAGTGATGAATTTTCACATATCTCCCAAAAATAAAAGAGAGACTAGAAAACCCTTACCCTATATCTCGACATCAATGGAACATGTTTGAACATCATGTATAATATAATTATTTTTATTATAGATATATTATAGAAACATTAATATATAAATTATATCTTATATGATTTAATTATGACCATTCATTATACTTTTAATTCCAATTCATTGTTAAAATCACATTTCAGGTAACAATCATTTTTTTAGTATGTGTTTTGATTTGTTATTTTTGGTCCCCTTATTTTTATCATGACACCATAATATCTAGAATAATTATAGTTTCATAATTATTATATTTATAAATCCATTATAATATAATCGCCAATTATTTATGATATAATTGATAAATTAATTACTTTATGATCTGGGTGATGGTAGGCCATACATACACATTAGTAACGTTCCAAATTACAATGTTTATTACGGAAAAGCAGTGAGTAATATTCTATCTCTATATGATAATAATAATATAATATTACATTTTAAATATAATAATACATATGATCCATGTTCATTTGTGATGAAAATATAGAGTCACATCTATTTTTGATTGCGATAGTTTACACATACACCAACAGTGTTATCATATTTTAATTAGGGAAAATATAAGAAAGAAAATGATATATTATCACATTAAAATTTATTAATATGTCGTTAATATAATTTTTTTTCATTTATATCACTTTTATTCATTAAAATTATCCATATTTTCTTCCATGTAAAGAGTTAGAGAAAAATGAGTCACATCTCTTCATGAGGTGGTAGGCTGCCGTACACATGGGCAATATTATCGTAAGCCCTACAAAATATGAATTAATAATGTATATATTCTCAAATGAATAAGAAGATATGATTATTTTATAAATATCATATATATACTTTATATGGGTAATCATATAGAACTATGATAGGTGGTGAGGTAAAAACTAATGATATCGGCTCGCGAGGGGGATGTTAGTCGTACGCATGAATGATAATTTCTTAACCCATTTATCTGGTGTGTATATTTTTATGGGTCATGAAACTAAAATAAAAATATCTCATTATGTTTATGAAATTTATTTTATGATATAATTTTTTTTAATAATAATTTAATAAGGTGTATGCAGAAATAAAGTAAAAACTCTACTTGAAGAATGCAACCTTGTTTTCTTGTATCCTCGAAAGGATTGAAGAAAAACCCTTCCTAGGTAAAATTTATTACCAATATAAGGATTATATAATGATATGAGGTGAATTTTTATGTGTTTTGGAAATTCCATTTCCTAAAAAATAGTTTATTAAGGTATGAATAAAAAATGATAGGGGTTTTCTTTAATAAGTGAGGTTAGTGGCGCACATGTAATATTAGGAAAATAAGAACATGTACCAAGGTTTATCAGAAAACACAAGGATAAAAAATATATTATTATCAAGATGTAGATATTATATGGTCTAAAACGATCCATTAAATATATTTTATACATGGTCTTATATCATTTTAACCCTTACCTTTTTTTACTTTAACCCCTTGGAAAACCCATTTTCCCCTTAAATGTGTTAATTAATTTCTGTTCTTTTCATTGTAAATTATGGTGAAAATTATATTTATCCATATTTTATAATTATTATTTTGATTATTTTAAATACTCGATAAATTATTCAAAATCCCATTAAATGAAGTGGAATCTTTTAATTTATGATTATTCTTATAGGTGCGATGAGAAAGTTATTTTCAATTAGAAAATGTTAAAATGTATATAAATTAATTATATGAAATTTAAATATGGAAAAGAAAAAAATTAAATAAATTAGATTAATATATATATATTATTGATCTATTTTTACTTTATATTAAATTTATAATAAAATTATTTTAGATAATTAAAATGGAAAGGCTTTTTTCTAAGAAAATTAAGTATTTTTCACTGTTAATAAAAAATATTAATATTTTGGAAAACGTTTCCAAAAATTACTGAAATATAATTTTGATAATATTAATTCAAAAAAAAATTATAAATAAATTATACAAATGTTTTAAATATTATTCTTAAAAAAATGGAAAAAAAGATAATAAAACTATTTTCATGAAAAATTCACTTATTGAGCATAAAATTGACATTATTATTATCTATTGTATAGAAAACTCATAAGATGAATTTGAAAAAATTTATTTAATATATAATATATATATTTCATTAAAATCTTCCCATAATTGTTTTTAATATTTATTTTGGTATAAAAAATTTCTGAGTATGAAAATATTTTTTTTGAAAATGATTTATTTTATTTTTAATTATGTTTTATTTTCATTTATAATTAATAGGTCACCAAAGAATTAATTTTATGTACATTTATAATCCATATATAATCCTAATTTTGATAATATAATTGATAACCACTATTCCATTGGCTGGGTAATAACTATCAAATCAATATGTTAATAGTACATCATGTTTCATTTACACTCAGTGTATCATGTTACAGAAAATAAACTAGGTTTTGGGTGTACTGAAAAATAAATACGGTATGGTGTTAAAAGAAATATAAAATCATTTTTATGTTTAATGGAAGATAAACATGGTGTTTCATGTAAATAAAATATCAAAAGGCATAAATTAATTTTAAAAGAAAATATTTTAAAAAATATCATGGTGTTAAAGGAATATTTCATCTATATCATGAAGTAGAATTTTTTCATTATCACTATCAAAGATTGACTAGATGAATTTACATCAATCAATCATAAATACAATTTATGAGAATATCAATATCTATATAAATAACATAAATCCACTAATAACCACACAATGGTTCATCATGTTTCAATATCCACTTCAATTGAAGGTAGAATGTCTTAATCATTCAGATGACTCTAAATTTTTGTTAATAAAACTCAGGAAAACACCTTCCAATAAATGGAAATAAAAATTATTAAAACATTATAATGAGTCCCCATAAATTATGGGATATAATGAATATATTGATATGGTTACATCAAAAATGATCATATAGTAATAATATACCAAGGATCATGGAACACTATGGGTTTCCCCCATTCATGATATATATCATATTATTGAAAAAATACCAAGAGACATTATCATATTAGAGAAGTGATTGATATACTCCCAAACTTTTAGAATACCCTTTGAGCCTGATTCATGAAGAAAACTAGTTACATTATATTATTATTTTTATATCACCACCATTTTCTGCCCAACTACTGACTAAGAGTGTGGGATCCCCACTTTTACCCGAAGGGGAGAATAGTCTCTCTACCTCTCTCTCCAGGTAAATCACTACTCTATATCTTACAGCTCATGTGCTTTCTCCACCTTCTAGACATCGATTGATTTGATAAAACATTTAACAAAAAGATAATGTTGTGCCAGTAAGATCATATCATCCACCACTATTTCTATTACACAAATCATTTCACACATTTACAACATATCTTATACACTCATTGTGAGACTAAAAAAGTCCATTAAAATCAAAGAAATACCATCCATGAATAAATAAAAATGTTGAATCGATTAGTGATCTCTCTAACACCATAAGGGTTATCATAATTCCAATTTAAACTCTTCAAAAATATTTCATATAATGTAAGTAAATTAATATAGAAACCACTCAAAAGGGGTTAACTATATTATACCTTGGAATGTATCTATAAATTAATCAACACTTAAATAATGTGAATTCTTCATTCATGCACATATGACATAAAGATGATATTACCATATGATGGGTAGTTAACTGTAACTTCATAAGGGTAGGATCTAATTGAAAAAAACCAAATGATGGATCATACTCACTACTAGTAGTTTAAAATCACACCATTTAACTATGTGGATAGTTTTTGGGACTCAAAATGTACTCAATCATTGTAAAACAACATTGTGGGTGGTTAAACATCCCCACAAGAGACCCAACACAAGTTGAAAGATCAAAACCCAACCACATTATTATATTATCATCATGATTTTGATAGAATAATTTTTCATTATTAGTGTACTCTCTACAATATAGATATTGATGCATGTATCATCATCGGGTAAGTGAATATTTTTATCATATAGAATCCTGAGTCCTATAATCTAGTTGATCAACTATTTTTTGACGATATGAATTTCCATGTTCATTAGAACTCAAACAAAATATCCAACTATGTGTATTATAATCTCACATATCAAAAAATATTATATTCTATAAAAATATTATTTCACCGTGTAAAAATGGAAGTGAAGATGCCTCAACTCATAGGAAAAATTTTTCTATCAATAATGCTTTTGAAACAACATATCATATGTTCAGGAACACTGATAGTATTAGACCGAATTATCTTACCCTTAAATCCATATAGTTTTTGTAATGAGACGACTTAGGTTTCCCTTAAACCCAGAACCCGACCCTTCCTGTCACATACCCGAAGGGCATTATTGATCCCCATGGAATGAAGAAAGACCCTGGTCATGGAATGATAAAACTGACAGAACAATTACACGCAACCTGAAAAACCACATGGAATACATTTATTTAGAAAGAAAGTAACAATGAAATAATATTAAATATATATTCCATAATTGTAAGGAATAAAGTAAAAATAGAAAAATGTAAATAGTAGCTAAAAACTCCAAAAAACAAGTCTGACTATAAGCGACTAAAAAACAAATAGCTACACCAACGTTGGAATTGATGAACACCAACAATCTCACCACCATATACCCATTATAGCTAACATGAAACTCACCGCCACATTATGACACTTTGACTTTTCCCTACACTGGATGACAACCAATGTTCTATGAACCACAAAAGTAGTCTGGAAGGTGTGAGATAACAGGCCCAGTAAGATCCCACCAAGGTGTTCCATATCAAGTCTCTTTATAACAATTCATGTATGGTTATTTAAAATTTAAAACATAACATGATGAGAGGTAAATAAATTTTATGGAAAACATTTTAAACATTCCCTTTTCCATATTTATAAACAAATGAAGGTATATCAGTTTCAAATAAAATTTTATATATCATTTTCCACAAGAATAAACATGCATATCAAGGATAACTCAAAAATCCATGAAATATAAAATAGAAACACGAGTATCACAACACCATGGAATACTATTGGTCTATGGAGGATACTAATAGTACCACAATAATCAATTAAAAAAGTGATCCCAGAACAATTGGCCTAGGAATAAGACAAATACCCCATGGATAAACCCCTCAAAATGTCAATATAGGTCTTCTAGAAGAACATGCCTACAAAATAGTGTTATTCACCAAGAAAAATACCCTTGTTAATAAAAAATAATTGATGATGTCCTTAAGATAATCCTTATACCTACGTAACCAAGGTAACCCATGTTCCAATTTTCATAAATCCATTTCACACTGAATTCACAATCCATTCAAATGCCATAAAAATACCCCTTTTCATTCAATTTTTTGAAAACTAGGGAAAACCCATTTTTCATCGAAAACTATTTTCAATGGAAACAAAAAAAATCATTCCAGTTTCAATATGAATTAGTTTTTAATGTAAAAAAATATGATTCATTGTCATAAGCTAGAGAAAGAACCACCTACCTCAATGTTCAGGTCGCAGATGCCCACAATAGAATTCCAAAGTAACAGACCCCATCAATTCCATCTATGAAGCCCCTAGAATGAAACCAGCTTCGCAATGGATTGATTAAAAATTGAATACAAGTGATTGTTGTATATAAGAAAGACCATGTAACTTAATAATGAACATCCGCTTCACCACAACTAGCCAAGGAATGAACTTCAAGACAAGATCTTACTACAGGTCCTCATAAAGACAATATGAAACATCCAACTTGGATAAGCATATCCGATAATGCTAGTATAGAGTTCTATAATGATCAATCACAACAAAGAATTAGATATAACAGTTACCCGAAGAGATTCACCAAATAGGAAATGATAAACTATAGCTGATTGGGTTGATCTAGGAAGTGAGACACCTCAAAAAATGACTAGGAAATGTTTAGGGATGAGATCCTGGATGATCGTATGGAAAAAAGATGAGAGAAAAAGAAAAAACGTGTGACTTAATCTTGGTCACAGGCTGTCTCATGACATGTACCCCTTGGTCCTGACGTGTAGTCTATGCTAGATAATTTAAGCCAAACATAACTATTACCTCGAGTTAAAAATCCACTATATAATCCCTAAATGACGTGTACCTTAGGTACACGATGTGTACCTAATATGTACCTACTCAAGACAAGATCCCCGATCCAGGACATGAATTTTGTAACCAATACACTATGTGTACATTAGGTACATGACGTGTACCTGTTCTGCAACCTTATATAAAATGAGAAGATCACATTTGTGGATTTTCAAAACCAGAACTGAACTTAGAAAAATGGAAAACATTCCCAATTATGGTAACCGGATGTTATAATTCATAAGGTAGATAATAATGTTCACTATATTACGGGGACCCCTACCTCATCATGTTAATGGGAATATATTTTCCATAAATGAATAGTATATGTAATCCCCATAAATAGAGGTGAATTCACCAGTATCAATGGGGGAGTTATGAAATACCCAATATTATTTGAGGAAACCTCTAACCATGAATCAACACAATTACTAGGAGGATTCATGAACTCATACACTAGTTTCTACATAGTTCCAATGGTAATTTATGACTCCACACTCTAGGATCCACAATGTGTTCATGGAGAATATTTAGAAGAAACAACCTGAGAGAATCACATTTCTATGAATAGTTCTATATCTCTCATTATCAGTTGAAGGTACCTCAATCACCTATTTATAAGGGAAATATCTATCCTCGTTTCATAGAGATATATCATCATGTATGATATCACACCATAATATGAACTATGAAATGATCACAACATGATGCATGGACCTAATAAACTGTACCATGTAACCAATACCCTAAGTAAATATTTTAGTCAATAGATTATCCGAGTATTTTTGAAGGAATGCATCATCCACCTCACCATTACTAGTCTCTCTATTCTTAAATCAATACCTATATAACATTAGGAATGATCACACTCTTTCATTAACTAAAATTATAAGACTGCAATCTCAAAACTGTTTTTCTAGGATAATCCCACACTGATAAAATTTTGATGTGGCCAAACCTACCGAGAACGTATTAGTTAGTGAAAATTTGTGTGTTCCACACTACCCACCTCTAATAGTCAAAGGGAAAGTGACTAGGTCATGAAGTCAAATCAATCAGTTTGGTAGGACATAAATCTACTCACAAGAAATAAATTATATTTTTCAGGATAAGTAAAAACATGTGAAATGTAAACAACTCATGTAACATACACTATAATATAGCAAGGATAAGACAACACATAATAATAACAAAAAGGGGAAATATACATGCCAAAACCTAGAATTTAATGAAAAACATTAATTATCTAAAGTTAATCCATCATAGAAAGATGTATTGAAACGTGAATAGCACTTGTGTACATCATCTCTCAACACCACTAGTATCCACAAACACTATTTCCACTTGGGTCAGCACCTTGAAATAGTTCTAACTGATCCTGAGTATCTCTATGTAATCCACGAAAATTTACATTAATTAAATTAGCTAACCAAATAGAACAATTTTGGGAACATGTCATAGAATTAATGAATATAAATAATCATAATAATTCACCTTGAAAACAAAATAGAAAGATAAGAAAACAAGCCATTTCTTGTACCAATACATGGGAATAACTATAGAATGGACAGAAAAATAAATCAATATATTGTCTATAACTAGATATATGAAATAATAGATGTCATGGTTGTAATATTCCTAACCCATTATATTTTTTTGAATCACCTTAGCACCAATCCATGAAGGTTTTCTTTGGTCATCTCACAAGTATGTAAGATATATATGAGT
Organism: Viscum album; assembly: GCA_963277665.1. Lineage (NCBI taxonomy): Eukaryota > Viridiplantae > Streptophyta > Magnoliopsida > Santalales > Viscaceae > Viscum > Viscum album. The sequence goes on from OY728160.1 coordinate 856,908,871, forward strand.
ATAAAATTTCCTTCATTAACAAAAGATGGTATCCAAAAAACACATCACACCATGAAGGGAACTGTGGTGTTCATGAGGTGCTACAATTCTCAATGTATTAAATATTCGCATGCTTCAATTCACATATCCATAAGAAATTTTAATTGTAGTATTATAGAAAATTAATTTTCACATAGATTTTTTATTTTTAATATCTGTTAGTACAAGATGTTATTATAGGTGAAATTGTAAATATGTTTTTATGTTAATTAATAAAAATAAATGTTGTATAGAGATTACTGTATGTTTCATTCAAATGAGTTATGAAATAACTGATGTGAAAAAACAAATAAATATTAGTTCTCATGTCGATTAATAGATAACAAAAGTGAAAAACCTATGAATATTGTTTTTTCATGTCAGTTATCAAACAACAGATATGAAAAACTAATATAGATATTTTTTATGTCGGTTATCACATAAACAATGTCGAAAACCATAAATATGTTTTTTTATCACTGGTTATCTGATAACAGGTATGAAAAATTATTATTTTTAAATACATTTGTTTTTATTCCTTCTCTCCACATCAGAAATGAACAAAAAAGTTGATAAACTTGTATAAAAAATGTATGAAACAAGAAGAAAAACTAGAAAAAAACAAGCTTACAATTAGAACATTCATGTCTAAAATTGTATACAAATAAATTAAAATCAAATCAAACCTATGAAATGATTCACCCATTCAATTTTTAAGTGTCACAAATGTTATGAAATAGAAGGGTGAGGATCATTAAAAAACTAAAAATTAAAATTACATAATTTTATAAGTATTGTAAATAAATAAAATAAAATACTAATGAAAGGTTTTAAGTAAATCTAACCATATTTCACATAGTAACAGTCACATTTGTAATTATTTCATAAAAAACTAGAAAAAATACTATATACATTACATTATGCAGTATTTTTTTATCAAATTATTTTTACAAAGAATTTTAAATTCACAATAAAATTCTTATATAATATATCTAACATTTAGTAATTGTTAATGAAAATTAACCTTTGATTTCATAGATTTTGTATTTTCACACTTCTTTCTTATACTCAAATTAAAGTAATTATATGAACTATTTGAAAATAAAATGAATAATATAAATTCAAAAATTGTTATAATATAAATAAGTATTAATATAATTATAATTCCATGTCTAATACATTGATAAAATTTTCTCACACATCACCATGGAGTGAGAATAACTTGTAAGGTTACTTCTCCCTTGAAAAAATAGGATATCCAATGTCCACTGATGTAAAATAAAATTCAATGTTATAGTTTAATATGTTAAGAGGTATATAAAACATTATGAGAAATAGTTTTCATATGTTCGTATATACGGAAACATCCAATACTTAATAATTTTATTATTTTTTAATGTTTCGGAGATAAAAAATTATTCTTTTTGAATCATTCATTTTCCTCAACATAGGTTATACAAAATTGTAGTTCCTCAAATTCATATGCTTCTTTCTTTTCATAATCCGTAAAAATTGAAAAATGATACCTAATAGAAAACACACATAACTATAAATTTTCATTAATTTAAATTATGTAATTCTTAATGTTGATTCCTACATGGAAAAAACTTACAACATGTTGATTCCCAATTTATCTCTAGTTACTAGATCCGTGATATCATTTCCAAAAGATCTATAATCATTTTACACCCACAAAATCCAAATTCAACTGTAATATCATAACTATCCAACATCAAATATGTATATGTTCAAAATCTATCAAGACTATATGAATTTTTATCTGATGTCCTAAAAAATTGTATTTGTTTTTGTCTATATATTATTTATTTACCATTAAAATATCCATATAAAAAATAGATAAATATATAAACATTAAAATGTTGAAACAAGTTTAATATAAAAATGAAATAAAAGATAAAATATAAACATACATCTTTGGTAATATTTCGGACATTTCTAGATAGAAAAAATAAAAATTGGTTGATACTTTGTCCAACTATACTCATCACATTTTTAGGTAATTTTATTCTTTGTGATAAATCTATAATATCATATACATTAACCCCATAACATTTTATCTATATATATTGATGATTAATGGTAATTTGAATAAAAAAATATCATCTCATATGAAATAATAAAAGGAATGAAATACTTAACATAGAAATAAAATAACTGGGTATTGGTAGAGGAGGGGTTGTACGTGTAGGATAATGAGGAGTGGGGTCAGTAGGTAGAGGTTGAAGAGTGGGATTTACTGGTGGAGGTGGGGAAAAAGTAGTAAGAAACTATAATTTCATGTCTGCAAAAATGTACTATACTGAAGTTCAAATCTAATCCCCCCTCTTCACAAAAATATCACAAAAATCAGCTTGAAAAGATTTATTTTTTATAGACATCATCAATTGAGGAATATTCAAAATATGGAATCTTTTTTCACAAAAACACATTTTCAGTATCCTCATAAAAGACAAGGGTGTTCAAGATTTATTAAATTTGTAGCTAAAATATTCTTTGAAACCTCTCCTCTAATGACCCCCAATGTTATTTTCCTCTCAATAGATTCCGTTATGAAATATTTGAAAAAATATTTTAATAGTCACATTATGAAAGGAATTGTCTTATCTTAAATAAAAAAATAAATAACACAAAAATATTAATATCCTCTCATACACAACCCTTATTTAGTACATAATATATTTTCCTTATTTTCATATTTAATCCCTATTAATTTGTCATGTCTAGTTGGGAGGGGGAGGGGGTAAACCTCTACTGAGCCTAAAGACTCGGCTATTGTTTTTGGACAATTTTCAGTCATAATTTTTTCCTCCAATAATGTATAACCCTTTCAAGAAATGTTTTTGTGGTATAAATTTTTAGATTGGATTTCTTGATGAGATCAACTCGATTAATTGAATTAATAATAATGAAATAATTAAAAAGTTCACTAATATAAAAATACTTCTAAAAGTTAAAATCTCACAAACTAAAAAGGATTATTATAATTTACATTAACAAAATTGATTCCAATTTCTCCATCAATAAAAGGATATATATCACATTTATTTTGTTATTTACTATGCCCAATAATGAAATATTTTGTGAGGGTTGGCTTAAAACCCCTCAATATTGTAGAAGATAATGACAAACATATCTTTTTTACCCCTCCAGTACGAGGTATATCATATTTAATATGATAATAAGGGGGAAAATATATATTACTTTATTTTTTCTAGATAATTAAAATAATAAAGAATGATCTTACAAAAAATGGTCTCCCAGAAGACATATATTTTCAATTTTTTAAATCTTCTCCAATCATCAGTCAAGATAAAAATGTTTATTTTTTTGGAACTAATATAAATGTATTTAATTAATATGTATTTAGATCAATTTTAATATTGTTATCATCAAGTATACTAGTATACTCTGGTCCTGACTATGTTGACTGATAATTTTGGTATACGTGTGCTATCATGTTTTCCAACCCTCATACTCTACTTTTTTCTTGTGGATGTATATGTATCTTGTATATAAGGATGTAGATAATAAAAAATTTGAACATGTACAATCCTCCTCTATGGTATGAGTGTGATCATCTCAAAAAGTATGTGGTGGATCATATAATTGATCTATCATTATCATAAAAATCAATGTAATAACAAATTAGAACGCAAATATACCCATCAAACTATTACATACTGATTAAAAAAATATGAAAAACTGTTAAGAAAAATGTAAAATAAAATAAATTTAACACTATTTTATTCATATTTGTAATAGTTACCTAAAATTAAAAAAAACATTAATGGTAGGTGAAATGATATATAAAAAAAATTAAAACCAATCCAAAAATGTTGTATGAATATTAAAAAACCCCTAACCTAATAAATATTTTTATACACCAAAAGAATATTTTTTAAATATACTCTTATACAATTTTATTTGTTTTTATATAAAATATTAGAAAAAAAATATTTGTTTTAAAAAAAATTATTTACTAAATACATTACATATGGGAAAACAGGGTATCCTAAACAAAACAAAACTAATATTGACATATTTTAACTTATTAGTTTACATGAGTGTTTTAATAATGAAAATAAAAATAAAATATCTTTAATTTTATAAAATTTAAAATATTAAATGATATAATAACATATGTTATATGTAATATTTTTAATGTATTGAATGATGATTTTTACAAATTCTTTATTCATGATATTTTAGTACGTATGAAACCATGTCTATGATGTACTCATCAATATTTTGTATTAATATTTCCATTGAAGAAGGGATCTTATCTAAATCTTCATCTTCATCATGTTTATCATCACCCACATACAGTCTATTTCCTTCTAAAAAATAGAACACTGCATATTAGAATGATCAAGAACAAGTCATTTTTTTGGCATGTGTTTCCATTTTAAAAGGATAAACTATGTATTCCAATATTTCTAGATTAACTATTATAATTCCAAATTCATCTTATCTAACAATATTTTAACTGATAATCAATTTGTAGTTAAATACTATAACTTTTTATTGAAATTATTAAACATCCCAAATCTATTTAATGACTCTATAATATACACTTGATATGAATATTGGGTTTTTTTCTTTGGAACCCAAAAAATGTATTGCTTCTATGAACAACAATACACTACTATTCTGAACTGAAATACTTTTGTCCGGATATTTTGTATGAAATATATACACATTAATGTCATACCTAGACCATGTTATAAAATTTAAATATAGACCACTCACTAACTGTCTCAATATTTCTGATTCGTCTGATCTACCAAGAATGGTCTCACTAAACAATGGGATTTATTTTTGGTTAACATCATTAAAAATCCTCATTATCGTTCTTCATAGGATAAATTTATTTTCAAACATTACTATTCAATGTTATATATGAATGTTAGTAATTTATTTTATATATTATGTATATATTTACCATCATTATCTATTTACCCATAAATGATTTGACTTTAAATCCATGAATCTCTTTTCACACATAATGAACTCATTGATGGAATGATGTAGGCAAACAAATTTTCTCTAATATAGATAAGTATATTGTAAAAAAATCTACAACCTCCAAAGACATATTTTTCATTAATAGAGGCATTAGCTAAATGTGAATTCTAACATACCATTTCAATATCATCATATAAATTAAAAAATGATTCATCCAACATATATATACACGTTCTAAAAGCATTATGTCTCACACAAAATCAAACATTTAATGCACCATGATATCAAAAAATATGGAGGAAAATACCATAACAATTGAAAAAAATATAGAAACTATTTCATTCTAAAAAATTCCAAGGAATTCATATTAATAAATTGATAAAAAATTCATTTGAAAAAATAACACAACTTCATTATAGTCATTATAACATGGATGGGAAATTTTCCATGCAATGAAACTGGTAGAACCGGTTGTATCATAAAATAAAATATATGAGATTTCAAACATATCAACTTCAAATCCTTTAAATACATAATTTTTTATATTTCATGAATAACCATTCTAAACATAGATTTGATGAATAATATGACAAAAGATAATATTCATCTTCTTTGATAATGTACAACAAGATGTGGGTAGAAATGTTCACCTTCTATTAGGCGTGTTATATGACTCTAAATGTATTCCCATTGAGAGAATGTCCAAATTACTGTCAACCCATCTTTAGTGTTTCTTTTAATATCTACTAATGTTATGATAAAATTGTCATAGATATTTTCCTCCATGTGCATGAAATCAATGTTATGTTTGACCTCGTGATATCTCCAATATTTTTTCTCAAAAAATATTGACCATTTCATCCAAATATTTCAACCATTACCCTACATAATTGTTTTCATGAGGACGTCTTAACATTTTATCCTATCAAAATATGGATCATGGATAAAGGATTTGGAGAAATAAAAAAATTGAGTTGCTGAATTCCTTTTTTAATCTTTCATAATTACGATCCATAGAAAAAAACATTTGATGACCCGTGTATACAATTTTTCTCACCTGATGTAGTTGATAATATAATGTTTTTTGTTCACAAATTGAATAACATTTAAATCGCTAAATAGTATATCCAGAAAAATTTCCATATGCTTTGAATCTTTTTATAATTATCAAAATCATTACATTTAGTATAAGTTTTTTCATTTTATAAGAATCATAAAACCTAATACATTACTCTACTAAATTTTATGAATTATAAATTAATAGTAACATGAAAACATCAATATCCTTTATATGATTTTTTTCTGGTGATCATTAATATCCACATGAAATATGTTTTATTCATTGAATTTTTAGGAGATATGTTGTAAGTTTCCAATAAAATAGTCTATGAACTATGTGTTATATTAAGTATTAGATATGAATGAATTCCAATCCTGAACAATTAATGTCTGATATTTCCAACTTCATTTCTAAATTTTGGGAAATACTACTCAATTTTCTTATATTGTGGAAAATAAAATGGATACCATAATCTTCAATGACATATTTTCTTGTCTTCATAACTTCTTAATGTTTTTTCATCATGTGAATTTTAAATAATAATTTCATATGAGGAATTATAGTATGATTCCAAAATTACAAGTAATCTCTTGGACTTCTAAATTTGACTTTGATTTTTCTTTCAACATATATTGTGACATCCCACATTAGAACACCATGAAAAAAATCATATGGCTTCCATTATGTCACATAGTCATTTAGGCAGGAATGAATATTTTGGTACCCTAATCCCATCAGGCATATCATATTACTCTCTATATAATGTGAACATGGATTATCATTATGTTTAAGAATAATATATTTCAATAATGTTTTCATCTCTATAAAACTCTTGTTTCTCCATCCATGGTTCTCATGTTAATCAACCTTATCACCATTGAGAAAACTATAAATTCTATACAACCCACAGACAGTGGTTTTTCATCATCACCATATAGATGGTCTATTTTTGGTTCATTCTTAATTTTCTCTAATTCAATATCATAAACTATTTCTGCAATTTGATTGGATTTATAATCTTACAAAGCATCATCATCAATTGACCTGAAATATAACACAGTTTAACTATTTAAAATCCATGGACTAAAACTCAAATTGATACTATAAAAATTAAATTATCTTTGACCAAAATTTTTATAACTTATTAATATGTAAAAATTTGAGGCCTGGAGAGAAATAAATGTAAATTTTTGTAACATCTTTTCAGAAAATACAAAAAAAGAACAACACCTTTTTCATATTCATAAATTATTTGAAGTTTCATAATCCAACTTCGACTTTTTATTATCAATAAAAAATAGCGCAGATAAATTTCTTAAAAAAACAATATAGTGGCGATAAAATTGAGTAAGAGGGGAAATAGTAGATTATTTCAATGATAATAAAGAAGTGATACTTGTAGTATAAATCATCAGAAAAACATTTCTATGATTTTCAATTATAATGAAATTAATTTTTTAAAAGATAATATCGTTGGAGATGAAATGGAATGATAATTTTAATGATTATAAAAAAATTAAATATAAAATAATTTATATTTATATCAAATAAATTTTAAATTTAATGTACATTTTTTTCATTTTTTAAAAAAAATATGAATTGAAATTTATAATTATAAATTATAGAAAATAATTGTATATAAGTTTGAACATTGTTGGTGAATTATAAAAATATTTTTATAGAAAAAAAATTTCAATGAAAATATAGTCATAACATTCTCACATTTTTCTTTTTCTTCTCTATGAAATGAGATGAAACATGAAAATGATTTTTATTGACCAAATTCAGAATAAGTGTGCATTTTCCATTTTTATTTGAATATTTATCATCAAAATATTTAATGGATTTTTTACATTAGAAAACCAAAAATTAATATAAGAACCACTAATTCCTACTATAATATAATGTATAGTGAGTTCAAAAAAGACAATGATAAATCTTTAACATAGTAAATATATGCGTAAAAGACTATCATTGCAATTTATTAATGAATATTGTATTATGAAAATTGTGAAAGGCAAATTATGAACTGTTTATTCTATGAAAAAATTATTCTTTTGAATGTAACACACCAATAACCAACTTTTTAAAAATTTCCATCTATAACATTTGATATAATTAAAATCCACATTTATGCGGAAAAAATCATTCAGTTTGAATTCCGTGTGAATCATGGGTAATTTAATTCAAATATATCATTGAAATACTCTACATATATAGTGGTATAAGACTTTAAATTTAAAAATTAATGTAACTTAATCTATGCATGAGGATATGTTGTGCATCAATATCTATTCCCATTTGTACCAAATGGGTTAATTTTTCTCAATATTGTCAAAACCTAACATTTATCTATCAGAATATAAAAAAGATATGTAATGGAACCAATTGGAATTTCTTATTGTGTATTCACCAATAATCTCAGCATTATATCAAAAATAACTACTAAAATAAATATTGTATATTTAATGTTTTATTTTTCAAGATAAGAACAGACTCACATCATAAAAAATGTGTTGATACGCATATACACTACATTTATGATTTTTTATATCAAAATGTATGAAATTTTCATTGTATGTATATCTTATATTTTAAGAATAAAAATTCACTAATAAATGCATAAAACTAATTTAAATTTATCTATTTCATGGTAGTGTATGTTCAAACAATGAATGATTCACAAATATCATCCAAATATGAATCGTTTTGAGATTCGACAATGATATATAATATGTCGTGTAGTATAAAAATCACTATAAAAATTTAGTACAAATTCCTATTAATATATTCAAAACACCATAAAATTACAAAACAATGTGGATACCTATGATCTAATATACAACATAATGATATAATGAAATCCACGCACATTTTCAATTAAATCAATAGATAATTAAGGTATATGATGATGTTAATCGATGATTTTAGGTGAGTAGATCTTTATTAAAATGTTAAAAGATGATCCCAAAGATTATTGATGGGTTATAATGACCAAAATGTTAGATTTTAGTGCCCATAATCAATTTAATGATAGTTATGGTGTGAGCACCATTGAACCACCGAAATAGGGGATTAATGTTTGAGGCTTACAGGAGGAAAAAACAAGATAAAATGCACAACAATGAAGATGAAAAAACTTGAGGATGAATGAATATGAAAATCTAATATTGGAGTCCATCATATTGAATAAATTAGGGTTAGGGATACTACGTTAGAGTAACGAGTTTGTTTTTGTGAGATTTAATAACACCAAACTGATTCACACCGATGATTCATAAATATTAAATTGTATAAAATTCCAGTTTTATAATATAGATGTAATTATTATATAAAATTTTCTTTTTCACATCTATTAATATCTACCAACTTGAAAAAACACGTTATCACATATATAAATATATTGCAAAAGTGAAAAGGATGACATGGAAGATAATTTTATTTACTAGTGTGTGTGGTTCACTCCTCACTAATGTATGTACATTATTTTTGGGGGAACCTCAAATTTCCATCCAAAAGTACCAATGAATTCATACTTATAATTATGATAGGGGGACCTTCACCTTTACTATAAATCAGTTTTAGTCAATGGAGTTCTGACCCATACTATTATAGCCACTAATTTGATATTAAAATTCATTTCACATCATAGAGAACTATAGTGGAGGGATCACACCATAATGATGGAAATGAATTAATAAAGTGAGATAAATACCCCCAATGGAATATCCATGCCTATACTAGCACAAAAAAATGTTGGGTAAATAACTAACATCAACTATAGAGGAGAAAACCAAAAGTACCACAAACAAAAAAACACAATCAATACCGAAAAAAACTATAAAACAATGGAAGAAAAAATATATGAATTATCAATTAAAGGATCCCATGGCTGGTTTAACATCATACAAATTACTTGGGGGAATAAATGTATTCATGAAAATTCTAGCTTTCACTATTGAAATTCATCGATATCTCTAAGGACCTAAAAAAAATTCCATTAAATTCCTCCTTGATGGCCTCTAATATCTTATCATACAACACCATTGATATTTATGATGAAAATTACACAGGATATGATATGTATTATCCCAAAATGGATACATAGTGAACTCAATTTGAAAATAACATCGTGAAGAAAATACAATCCATGTAGCAGCCCCATTGAACCCTGGGTTGAATTCTAGGATAGGATCTTAGATATCCCAGCAAGTCACACCATTTTTTTCCATAAATGAGCCTATACAGGGAAAATATTACCTAGTTTCATCACTTGGTCTTGTGAATTCCTTAGATAAACACTTGGATAGCTTGATTGGTCATCTTTAAAAGTCCACCCATAAAGTGGATGAGCTTTATAGACCCTACACCTGACATGTAGGGATAAGTGTATTATCTAATAAAAAGGTATTTTATGGCTTGTAGAGCTAACCCTGACTCCATACCCCTCCTCGATCACAAAACGTTGGTCATTTGTGATGCTAATGTTAGTATCTCAAGATGCCTGATGAAGTGGATATACTTCTTACCATAACTAACTATTACCACCATACCTAGATACCTTATCTCCATCGCCTTTAAAAAAATAATTTCTAGCAACCTTGTATCCTTGAATGGTAACACCACACACTCTTTCTGGCCTTCGTCAAACTACCATGAACACATAATGTCATGTGTTCTTTTCTTCTGTTTCCTCCCCACCCACACCACCCCTACCATCTAATCTTGATCACTAACATTATTTATATAATTTTTTATACTACAGGGTCATATCCTCATATATATCACATGAATAAAAAATAATGTTAAGGGGAAAAAAGTTATATTTTCATTGATTGAATTATTACTCATGGACAGGGATCAAATCCTGAAAATTTAGAGGATTGATGATCAATAATGGGATAAAAAATACAAAATATGACTCAAACAAGGAATACCATATAAAAAATAGAATAATGAGCCAAAACATAATTTCATTCCACCCTATATTCAATATAATCCTATAATTAATCATAGAAATTTATCTATGGTTCATGGATACTAGATATCTTCATCTTCCTTCCTCCCTCCTCTAATTAGGGTTTACAAAAGAACCCTAATAACAGACCATATCGATGGTTTTTTTAAATATTCTGAATAGTGTTACCAACTTCAATCCATCTTATTATTAAATTAATTATTTTTATTAATTTATCTATTCAATAAAAATAGGATGTCCAACCCCAGGAAATGTAATACCAGTAATTTTTTTACCTTATATAGGTAAAACCCTCATTCTATATAAAACTATAATTTTAGTTTTCTCTTCCATTGTTACATTTAGGGGGTAAAATAACATTTCAAAAAACTAAATTTGTACATGATGAAATTATTTCTTTACATAAAATATTATTCTTTGAGGCTCTGTAATATACAAGAAATTACATAAACAACTCGAGAGGCTAAAAAACACACCCAATGTTCAATAAAATAATAAGATATTTTTTAAGAAATTAGAAAATGGTATCTTAACTATATATCCTTATAGAGGTATCGGGACTCTCAAACTAAAAATTCAATAGTTCCTCGCTCAAGAAGATACTAGGCCAGTACAATAAAATTATAGAAACACTTGTAATATAAGAAAGGTTGTAAGATTATTTGACAAAGGTGAAACATGTTCCATTAATGAAAAAAGATTATATAAATATAGTAGAAAATTTGGGAGAAGATACTCTTCCATGTGCAAATTAGATATCCAGTCAACTAATCTTGAAACACTTTTTACATGCAATAATGTTTCTACTTATCCCCTAAAAACCTATATGGACTGAATATAATCCTAAACAATGATACCTAAGTGTTATTGTGGGGTATTAATTCAGTTTGAAACCTATTAAATTTATGTTAATTTTTCTCATTCACAAAAAAAGATATATGATTTTCATATGATATGAAATCGTGGATGTGGTCAAAACATGCCAATTAGTAAGGGTGTATTGTAAGGGAATTTTTCACTCAGAAACATGAAAACAAGTAATTATTTTAATTTTCATGAAACGTTTCTTGATAAAAATTACAATTATTTATTGATTTACCCTCATATGATTATTATTTGTCTCTTTTTAAGTTGAATCACATTTCTTACATTAAAAAGACTCATTTTTATAAATAGTTTTCATTAATCAGTTATGATGATTTTGGATAATTAATTTTAAGATGGGTACATTAAATATGCATATTGAAAAAGAACTAGATACATGGTAAGCATTTCAATTCCATAATGGTGGAATGCCAGGAACGTCAAGATGAAGAAAAAGTAAACTTAGTACTCATGGGGATTCAACACATTAATAGTAAGTTTTTATTTATATATATTTAATTTTATTCCATTTAGTGTCTTTAGTACTAAAATAGAATGAATTTATCTATAATATTATGTATTTTAAACTATAATATATTTTATTAATCTTACATATTTCTATCAACCACTTCCTTATTATAATATTGTTTTTTATTAGAGTATGATTCTATTTTTTTTGAAGCATTTTGGATATTTATAGGATTATATATTTTTAGAGATCCATAAGATATTGATAGCCTCTTCATAGGTATCTACAATAATATATGGAACTGTAACATTTTCCATCAATTCTTATTTGGCTTCTAAATACCCCAAATAAAATACATCTACAACACAAAAAAATTAACATCCTTTTAATTTTTAAAATAATATGAAATATATTCTATATCATTAGTCATATATTTAGGGCAATACCAATGTATTCCCTACTAATTCTGGGTTCGTGATTCCTGGATTAATTGATTTTATTCATTATTACCATGATTTTATATGAATGTTGATATGATTACAAAAATTGGAAAAAAAATATTCACATATTTAATTCGGAGACACTAATTTACACTCGTTCTCATATGTGTTAAAAAAATCAATATTAAAATTCCCATGAGGTCTCTTGATCATTTTTTTCTCATCATAATTTTTTTTATCAATGAAATATGATCCATGTAAAATAGTTTAGAATATATTTTATTCTACAATTAAATTGATTATAAATTTTAAGGTTTTTCTAAAATGACTAAGGATCCTTTTTTGTCCCCTTTTACCCACTAAAATATTATTTATTCTATATCCATTATAATCCATAAAAACTAGTTTTTAAGATGGTACCATAGAAGATTCCATTCCTTACGTATATCTCGATTATTTCCAAGATGATTTTATCTATAAGTTTAGTGGTGTCAATCATTCATGAAGAGACTTTTTTGGGGGAAATGTAGTTATTTAATCCAAATATATATACATTTTTCCTCATGTGTTAATTTTTTTTCCTAGTAACTACATTACTGGTTCAGATTTTGTTCTTCTGGAATATAGAATTTTTTCCCAATAATGTATGTATTCATGGTGATTATAGAGTAATCCTCAATGTAAGAAATACCATTATAAGATATAAACCATTACATCATGATATTTGGTAATTTTATGTCACATAGTTTTACTCTTACTCAATATAGATTGATCTTATTATGTAGTTTTTTATATGGTAAATTTTGATATATGGTTTTCCTGGGGTTTTAGATAATCTCTTCAAATTGTTTTTATTCTCAATATATTTGAGTGAGTTTTGTAATTTTGGTTAGCTTTTGACTTTTGATTTTATCATATTAATGATGATATGTAATTTTTATGTATTTTGGAGTGAGATATTTAGTGAGACACATGGATTGAAATTCAGCATGCTTATATTTCGAGAATCAAGCCTATTTGTTTTTTCAAAAACTGTCTAAAAAACTTTCATGACCACCATACCACTTCTTCATAGATTACTTGATCCCAGTGCAAGGGCCAAATTGTTATGGAAATTTATTTATTTTTAATTAGTAAAGATGAAGAAAAAATAGAATGAAAATAGCACAAAATAATGTTTATGAGAATTATGAGAAGATTCATTTGATGACATCATGAGTAATGAAAATGATGTAGTGGTTGGTCACATTGGGGCATGCGCATATATAATTTTTTAAAAAAATAATATGAGTGGAGCATAAAAAATTTCATAAAATTATTATTTTAAACAAATCATTATTTTATTTGGGTAAAAGGGTTGAATAAATTTAATCTTCTAATTATGTATTATTGATCTGATTAAGTGAGAACTGTTGTGTTAATCATGGGTTCTTATAAAAATATTTAAAAATTCATATTATGGTGGATTTTATTATGTAATATATTTATTTATTATTAATTTAAAACACATTTTAATTTTATATAACATCTCATTTTTCTAAAAATATATTTTTACAGTGAAGTATAAGAGGTATTGGCAGCTTTTGAGAAGTTTCATGGCCCCATTTTCCCTGTTTTGAAGAAGCAGGATGAGGCACACTGTAAGTTCGTGGTTTGACTAACCATCCACATCAACTATGCATCCTAGAATGGGAGGTTCATGTTTTAAAGAAAATGTGAAGGGGGGATGTAAACCATGGGATAGCTACAATTTATTTCATGTTCACCATGACGTATTTTCAACTAGATTTTCTAATAATGGGTGTAAGTGATGTGATGTGGATTTCTACTAGAGAGTTTAGATTCGAAGTTGGTGCACAGTTCAGCCAAAAATGTTCCAAAACTATGCCCCTATTAAAAATAATCAAAATAACAATTTCCACTCCTTTCCTTTAAGTCTCACTTTCTTCTTCCTCCTCCCCCATTTTCTTAGTACATCCACAATATCTATCCCCTTGCACTTTTTCATTTTTATGGACCCCCTCATCTTACATCATATTCCTTTAGAGTTGGTCACATTAGACCACCATTGGTTTTTATAATATTCCTTTATAATACTATCATACATCCTATTTCAATATTAATATCTTATTCAAAATATGACAAAAATTCATTATTTTTTGGGTTTTTTGTCTTATTATTTATCGTTTTTATCAAAAAACAGAGACTCATATAATAGGATGTTCCCTTTACGAGCTTAGGAGGGTTGTCTAGTGATTTGAAAAAAAGTGTTGTATATTTATAATTTTTTCCATTATGAAACATTCTAGAACATCCATTAATGTCAACTAAAATGTATAAATGATTCAATTAATCAACTAAATATAGAACAGATAATTACATGTGTATGTTAAGAAATTTTATAGGTTAAAAAACTAATCCCAAACTCCCCCTTATGGTGTGATTGTTTAAATATCCCTGGAAATCATGCTTTGATGAAAACCGAATCACCAATAAGGTATTTTTTCATGTCAATTTATAGTCAAATGGATTAATTACATTAATTTAATTATTAATTGGAATGAAGTAATAAGTTGACCATTTTATTTATTACTAATTAATCGTTTGATATAATTTGGTAAATTGATCACACTATTAAATGCAAGTCCTACCTTGAGTAACCCTTATATTTCAAAATTTGAATTCCTTGAGAAATCTCATAGCACTCTAGTAAATTCAATGATATCAATCCCATGTGGTACAAAAATCATGGATTAGGTCTCCATCTTATATTAATGAATTCAATAGATTAAAGCCCCATAATTTTTTGACCTCCCCATAATATTTATAATTCCTAGGATAATCTCACATGATTTTCCTTGAATCCATCAAGCATAGACTTCCTTATATAATCCCATTTCATTCCAATCTATTATATCCCAATATCACATTGGAATTACTCCAAGGTATCAATTTTGACCAATATAATAATCAAAATTCCTTGGAACACCCCATGGATTCCACTAAAAACCCAAAGTTAATGTATTCCAAGAGTCTTCCTAGGAATTTTTTTATATTATTCTAATATTCCATAAACACATTACTCTCATTATTTTTTGAAATAAAATTTATATGCACTACGATATCAATTCTAGGATAATGTGGGAGGTATTTTTGGGTTCCCATCCTCTTTAATGGTATAACTATTTATATAAGAAAAACGTTTATATTTTATATTCACATAGTGAATTTACATTGGACACCATTATTGGGGGTCTAATATGTGTAATTCAAATCCTTTTCGGGCCTTCGTTTAGTACTGTGGGAGATTTCAATGATATTTGTTTGGATAAATGGAAGAACCCAACAATGGTAAATTAATTTTATATTTGTATTAGAGAATAGGAGTAGGGGACAGTTATTGTTATATGGATTCTCATGGTGATGACTAATGTTGGAATTTTGTTTCATGTTATTTATATAACATTTTTTTAATACTAGTACCATGTACTATCTTAACTATATTTTTTATACTATCATGACATCATCCAAATATAGTGTTAATTACATTTTTGTGTTAATTTTATATTATAAAGATGATTTATTTCCAATTAAATTACACATTAATTCATTTCACCATGATAAAGATCATATAGTATTCCCACAATACAAATATGTGAACTCACTTATTTTCAGCAACATTGTCTTTTGTTTGGGAACCCTCCATGCCTTATGTCCAACCATGCTTGTTACATGTCTATAAACCATTCTATGTAAGTTAAAAACATTTATCAATGAAATTTTTTCATTTTTATTACAATTTTGGGATTGTGGAAAGGAGAATAAGAGTGTCAAAAGATGGAAA
Organism: Viscum album; assembly: GCA_963277665.1. Lineage (NCBI taxonomy): Eukaryota > Viridiplantae > Streptophyta > Magnoliopsida > Santalales > Viscaceae > Viscum > Viscum album. The sequence continues at coordinate 856,925,530 of OY728160.1, forward strand.
TTATATTATGAGTTGAATTATCTGACCCCATTGTTCTGAAAAATCCAATTTACTAGTAATGAGACTTGATGTTATAAATTTATCTTCTTACAGTTTAACTACATTCAACATTATGAGACACACATTATTTATGATGTTTTTATGGATTTATACACATGGAATGGTTGGAAACGGATCATTAGATCATGAATCATAATAGTCATGAAAGGTATTATATTTAATTCGTATTCAATTCCATTCATATACTATTCCACGTAATATTTTATGCTTATTTGAGATGAATTGATTTATATACGAGTTAGTTTTAACATTTCAATATGAATTGAAAAAAAGGTTCATAGAAGTGTATGAATAAACCCAAATGGTTCTTTCTAACATATCATAATTATGGAACCTTTTTTACCCTATTATAGTGTGGCTAAAGCTATGATACCATTATTACATAATCTAAAAATTTTAATTGGTTTAGGTAAATTTAATTTCAAATTAAATTTATAATGTTATGACTATATAAAGTGGGAATGAAAATACATATAACTGAAAAATAATATATAGTCTTGGAAGATTATATTCCCGTATGTAATAGGTTGGTTATAGTAAAGTAGATTTCCTATATAAAATTATAATATTTTAGTTTTTATAATTTGGTAATTGAAATCTTTATAACTATAAAATTATATATATGAATCCAAAATTTAAATTCATATTGTTGAAAAATGGTAATTACTAATTGGGGATTCCAATTGAATATTTAATGGTGTTTACTTATATGACATTGAATTAAAAACCCATATAACTATTCACAGATGATTATTACTTGAAATACTACCTTAAGAGATAATTGTAGTAGTGTGTAGTTGGGTAGTGTATCTTGTGTAGTGAGGCCTTCTGCATGTGTTTCTTCCTATATCTAATCACTTTCTATTTGTATCATATTTTGAGTTCTGTTCTTGGTATTGTAGTTATATGACTCTATAATATCCTTTGGTCAGGCTGTAGGAGGGCATTGTCAAACATGCTCTAATGGTGCTAGGACTTGAACCACATGTACTGCCACTTATGTAACATCCCATAGTACCCCTATTTTTCTTAGACTCGGTACCAATTGCCCATTTATAGATGCTTTTCAACATCTATACATGTCATTAGAGGGATTTCTATGCCATGAACCTACTATGGTTGAGTTGACGATGGATTTCCTATAATAAAATCCACCTACCATCTTTGGAGAACACATTGCCTAGGATATGGTGTCTTGGATAGAGCATATTATCATGATGATTGAGCATTAGAAAATGCATCTAAAAAGGAGGGTGAAGAATAAAGCTTATTTACTTTGTAGATATTCCTTATAATAAACACATATTATTACATATAAATACCATTATGGGGAAATAGTATCGTGGGATTTCCAAAATAGTTTTTAGGCATAATTTTTCCCAAATAGGATGGTGGAATACCGAAAAGGAAATTCATGTATCTAGAGTAGGGTACTATATCTTTTATGGGTTACTCATCTCTTTTATGTGAGATACAAGTAATTTAAAACAAATTAGTTGGTTATGATAAATCTACAGAAAGATGTTTTGAGGATTGGATTGGGTATTCCATCTAATCCTAGGGGAACATCGTCCAGCTAACCACTATCATTGAGATGATGATCTAGAGCCTTATATATAAGAATAGTCCTAGGTAATTTTATGTTATAGGGAATTGTGGTTCAACATATAGGTATGTAAGTGGTTCATCTAGGGTAAATAACATCCTCTTTGAGACTTATCGTAGGGGAAATGAAATTGAGAGTATACAAATGAGTAGTTATGTGGTATTCCATCAATGTGGATGAAAGGGTCACATAAATCCCAAGTGTAGTAGATATCTAATATAGTGTCAACTCTATGGTAGAATGGTCTATCTCCCAAGAATTTTTAGTACCTGTCCACTAGTGATTAGTTAGTATAATATAGACCAGTAACACATTTTGGAATGAGATATGTGGAACCATGTTAGGAAATAATCTAGAGCACTTAAATATGTTTAAACCTAGGATATATATATGAGGTCACGGAAGCCAGAGACATGTTTTTCAATTAAAATAAACCAACCTAATGTGGTTAGGTTGTATCTTGGGGACATGTATATGGGAAATTATATACAAAATATCTTGTACTAGAGTATCAGAATTCTTCAAAATCTATATTATGTGTTATTATGTTAGTATCCTCAAATTTAGTATTCGTATTGTCTTAAATTTGAAATTAAAAAGTATTTATAAAATCCCCATTAATATTAATAATTTTCTTATAATATAATACATTAATGGTGTCATTTCTCTTGAAATTCTTTTGGGATTTTGGTCAAAGAGTGCATTATTGTACCACAAGTTTCCTCTCAAGATAGTTATTTATAGTATCTTATAAAATATTTTCTGTCTCGAGATGATGGGCTTAAATATATTACGTAGGATATACTGGTTTTGTAATTTCTGAGTGTATATATCTTCTTATATATAGAGGGTATCTTTATCATTTTATAAGGGAGTTAGTAATATTAACAAAGGATAAAAACATTTCTTGGAATTTTTCCTGGTCCTGAGCATCGTCGGATAGTTGGATTTATAGTCTTGTTTTCAAGACTTTTTACTGATGACCAAAGATCATGGAAGCCCAAATTCCCTCCCTTAGTAGTATGATTCAAATATGTCATTCTTAGTTTTTTTTGTGATACCTGAAAAATTTGAGTTTGAACTCACCATCAATATTATTCTAAGAGGAAAATGAATATTTACTCCTCCAATCAAGATAGATCATCCTGAGCATCAGAATATCGATAGGTAGTTAGAGGACCTATAATCTAAAGGTTATATATGACAAAGTGCATCACTTTTCGGTTCACATATATCTTTTCCTAACAAGGAGTATGGTATAATGAGGCTATGTGTGGATTAAAAATGGTGAAATCATTTTATAGTTAAGAACCGGTATGTGAACCATTGTTTATATGATCTTTTCACCAATATCCAAGTAGTCAGTGTATTATAAATGATTGATATGATATTGGGATATCTTTAGGAATTAATTAAATATTTATGTATAGAATGGACAAAATTATGAAACGAGTATTGAAAGTCCAATTATCTAGTCATTCTTTTCAGTATAATGAAAAACCATACTATTATTATGGTTTTGATGAATTATATTTTACTTATATACCACGATTAAATTATGATCTTTTTTGCTGAAAAATTCTTAGTGCACTTTAAAACAAGACATGATCATATAAAACACCATGAAATCAAAATTATCACACTAATAGAACACTTGATATATTACAAGATCAATAGGAGCCCACTTTTGGATAAAATATTTTCTCTTATTGTTTCATATTTTATTAGAAGTAGTGGTATCTATGGATCTATAGAAGTTGAGGTCCATGGTTTCTTAGAAACATCCCAAGAATATTTTTGTGATACATTGATTCTTTATACTAGAAGATTGTAATCATAAATTCAGCCATATTTATTTAATAATTTTCACCTCTTATAGGGTTGACCATGAAGGTCGTGAGATTAAAATGGTTAGATACTTTTGGAAGGTTATTCAAGTGTTGATAGAAATGTTGACCTCCATGCAGGCACTAAATTTTCTTACAACTTTCAATGGATGACATGTTTTTTTATAACCCATCAGGAATTAGTATAAGATATATTTTTATGTTAGGGAAATATTCATTGAAAAAAAGTATTTTTAGTTGAGGCTTCTTTAGTATAATTTTCTGACACATGGCCACTAGTTAGTATCTATTTTACAAGACATAAATTCCTAGAGACATTATAAAAAAAAGAGAGTGGATTTTGGTATACATAGACTACAAAACCATCAAATAGGTATTCTATAAATTATAAATAAATTTAAAATAAGGTTTAAAGTTCAATATTTTAATTTTTTGATACTAATATTGCATATATAGTAGGTAGGGGTAATGAAATTGCTGATGAAATGAGATGAAAAAATCACAGTCATGTTTTAATGATATTAATAGTGAAAAAAAGTTAATGATACTTCTTTCTGAAATACATCTGGATTTTTAGGAATATTATTGGAATCCCATAATTATTTTTTATCATTGGCTTCATCACATTTATATTTAATGAATATGAGAAAACTTTTATATTTTAAAATATTTTTCTGGAGGGAATTTCATTCATGTGTGGAACCATTAATTTTTTATGTACTTGATGTGAATTGGATCCTATATTCCCATGACTGATTCTAGATTCCATTAGACATGTGAGATGAAATGGTGTGAGAATATCATGCTTCCAAATAGTCAGTTTATCATGAGATTACATAAATATATCACGAATTACTTCCCCAATATTTTGTGGCCCCAAATGAATAAGAATATTTCTGTATTTTTCACTAAATCTTCTAGATAATAATTGGTGATAGAGAAACACGAGTGGCCTATTAGGAATTTAAAACTATACATACCATAGAATATAAATTGGATAATTTTACCCAATTTATTGTGATGGGGTTACCATATAATCCCTTAGGTAGAGAAATTCTATTAGTGATTATGGAAATGATGATGGAGGTCACCCACTTATTGCCTAACCATAGGCCGACTTAGTTGAAAATATTAGGAAAATATATTTCAAAGAGATCATATTTTTCATGGGATTCTATATGATGTTCTATCAGAAAATGACACTTTTTTAATTCTATTTTATAGAATGGGTATCATAAGGGTCTTGTTTCATAGGTACTTTTGAGTATATAATACCACAAACAAACTAATTGTCAGACTAATAATAATATAATGATACCGTGTGACAGGTTCACAAAATGAATCCTTGATTTTAGATGATATAGGGATAATTTCACTTATAAAATAAGTTTTCATCAGACAATTCAGATCTATCCTTATTTGTAAGTCTATGATAGGCCATGTTGATCAAATATGAGTGGTTTAGAGGTAGCGGTTGAATTACTAATAATACTACATCTGGTTTATAAAACGTACCAAATTGTACAACTAATAAGGAAATGTATGGATATGGATTAATCTAGGTAGAAGTCATATGTTTATTCTTGTCACTAAACACATGAGTTTGAGTTAGTGGCTCATGTATTCCTATGATTCCTACCAAGATTGGATCATTAAATATTTTTAAGGAAATGGAGGATGAAACCTATATTTATTGGGCCTTTTGATATCATATTGAGAGTCTGGTTGTAAAAAATTTGATTTGTCATTTTCAGTGGCACTGGGTTTTGAAAAAGGTCTACCATGATACTCAACTATAGTGTTATTTATCTAACCAAAATCATGTCTATGATTTTGAGGATGATGTACTAGAGGCTAATGAATTCATTTAAGAGTATATATTTTGAATCATATACTATACCATGAAGGGTATTAGAGGTATTAAGGATATCTAAATTACTTACTTATAGTAGAAAATCTCAGTTCATGAGGATAACTAGGAACTGGAGTCTGGATTAGATTGTCAATAGCTGGTGTTGTTTTGGGATTCCGCTCACCAAATTAAGAAGTGTTACATGGGGAAATGTTGTCTTAAGGATTTTATATTGTAATAATCTTGTTCTTTCGTAAGTAAAATATCCTTTTTAATTATTTTAAACAACTTATTTATCACTAAATGGAAGTTTCCAATGGTATATAGGAGGTCCTATATGCATTTAGGATGTTTTAGTGCCCATGTTATATGATTTTATAGAATCATGATGAGAATCATAGTTATCCCATTGTTCAGATAACCATTCCCCTCACCATTACATCCTATGAAGGGAGGATCATTATTTGATATACCATGAAAAGGATGGATATAAAACATGTGGGGTCTTTAATTAATTCTTGGTTCACTATATATTTTTTTAACGATTTTGATAAATGGGAGATAAAACCATGTGAGCATTACTTCTCATAGAGAGTGGGGATGCATAACTGGTGCACAGTTTGACCAACTGTATGGAAAAACACTGTGGTATATTTAAAAATGATTGAAGTGATCATGTTCCCCTCCACTACATTAATCTAAATTTTTTATTCCTCCTCCCTCATCTACACATCACCTCCACTATTTCTCTCCATGTAACACCCCGTGCTTCCACGGAACGCTTCTTTTTGAATAATACAATAGCGTGTGTTGTACGCAACATCAAGTTCTATCACACACCACAACTAATCAAACTAGCCGCTATGAATAGTAATACCAACTTTTTGAAATTTTATAAATTTTATCATTCAAAACGGACTTCATTTTTTGACTCGGAATATTGAAATTACCTTAGTGTGAATTTTTGGTATTTTTCTGAAAACATTCAATTTTTGATGAATAGTGACAAACACTGAGTTATATTTTAAAACCGAATTTTTATTTAAATAATTATTTATTTTATTTAAATATAATTAAGGTCAAAATGGATACATAATACATATATATGTTCAATGTAATTCATTGGAGTTAGTTTAGAATAATTTTATATATATAAAAATTTTATGGAAATTTTCACCGTCTTTTACCCACCTCCTAGAAGAATTTGGAAGTTTCAATAAAACCTAATTTTACCACTTTTCTGAGTGGAATTTCGAAAATCTGAGAGACACGGTTAATATCAAGGAGTAAAATGTGATTTAATAAGATAAAAATAATTTTTTGTGAATAGTAACTTTTTACTTTTATTTACCACGGTTAAAAGTAAATAGGGTAATTAAGGGTAAAAATGATATTAATATTACACTAACACGTGTACCAATTCTATTGGAAAAATGTATCCCGACCAATAAAAAATCTTAGGAATAAAATATTATCATTTAGGTCCACTTGGATTAGATTAGGACATTTATTATTATTTAATTCAAAGAAGAGTTAAAAGAGTTATAATCAAAGTTCAATTAATAAAAAAAATTAATATAGGTCTATACATAATATAAATTCAATTATAAATATTAATTATAAAGATAAAAATATTTCATACATATTGGTAATTTATTTATAATTTTTTGAAATTAAATAATTTAATTTATTTATTACACAATGGTGATGCAATAATTACCTAATTAATGAAATATAAAAATAATTGATTTTATAAATATCAAAATAAATGTAATTTTATACTTTTTAGGAATTAAACTAATTTTCTAGGTTAATATGACATATTTGGATTGGTTATATAATTTCATTCCGAAGTAATAATGCTGTTATGATATTATCAAAAACCAAATACCCAATAGTGTCAAAATTGACATAAAAGAATTATTAAAACAAATATTATATTATTAATTGATATTCTATTCCTAAAAATATAATGATCAGCCAAAGGACTTATATAATGATAGGTGTATCATTAATGGACCAATTGGTGGTCTCTTTGAGGTATATAGTATGTTTATTAATTATATAATATAAAAATACAAAGTGACACGGTAAATGTCAAACTATTTAACTAAGAGTTAAATATAAATGATATGGTTAATATAGTGACCCAAACCTGTATAAAATCAATTAGATGAAATTATTTCGAACCATCCAAACCTTAGACTTTGAATAATCCACTTTGGATCCATTAGAAACCGAATATTAATTTATTATAAATTATTACTTTATGTTTTTCCTAAAGAGCCCCTCCTCCCCTTATAAAATGACACCACTTCTAACCAATTCTTCACACCATAAAAGTCATTAGGCTTGGACAAAACCTACCCAAATATCCTCTCAACTTCCCTCACTTCAACCTAGAGGAATTAGTTTGATCAGAAACCCAACCAAAGGATCCCTTTTGATCAAATCAGAGGAAGAACCCGAAAAAGAGGTAATGTTTTCACCACCCTTTTTCAAGTTCCGTTCTTCTTCAACTTCTTCATTCATTGTTATTTAATTTCTAAAATAATAACTCCAGTATATTCTATATACATTTATGTTAATATAAATATGTTAAAACCATATTTAGTATTCTATCCATCTTTTGAATGACATGTCACCATACGTGCGTACGTACGGCCTACCGTCTCCACGTCGTGGTGTAATTGTTATCCAATACATTATTATTTGGATGGGTATAATAATGATGTTTAATTCATGTGAATAATAAAAATAATATGTTAATGATTATATATATATTATATACCATCCAAATATATATTATTTTAATATCAAAAGATTGATATTGTCGCTCATGCGTACGTACGGACTACCGTCTCCACGAACAAGATGAGATTCATTCCCTATCATATCCATTCAAGTCTAATTCTCATTTGATGATTAAAAATAATTTTTAAGGACTTGATATAATTCTGTATATCAATAATATACATCCCATACATAACAAATATGGCTCACATAACAATGAATATAAAGAAAAACAAATTTGATAACACCTAAAACGATGATAATACTAAGATATTATTAACAAATCAATGTTAAAAGATCATATATGATATCATATTAATGTATATTATTCTTGTATAATTTAGTAACAATTATTTCACCATTATATAGGAGGTTAGCCTACCCTCAACCAAGGAAAAGTACAAGGTAAGGGTTTATTTCACAATCTCTTCATTATCCGAGTTTGTTTATACATAATTATCTAGTGGGACCTCTTTATCATCCACATCCATGTTTCTTAAAAATGTATTTCAAATCATTCATACTATTTTACAGAATATGGGTTAAAGTCATTTATACCATTTTTTACATTTTATAAGAAGTTTATAAAGGAATATTTCTATCGTTTTCCAAACAAGGTCCTTTTTAACCTTTTTGACAAAATAAAGGTAAGAATTTTTTTTAACTTATTCGGAGGGTGCCTATATTTTCAATCATTGTAAAATCTTCGACGCTTCCCTTAAAAGCTTATAAGAATATTTTCAATGTAAATGTTTTATTTTATAATTATGTTACTTTTAAATGATTTCAAAAAAAGAGATATTTATCTCAAATAGTTTTTATTTCATCTATGTCAACATCCTTTTCTAGATTTTAAGCTTATTTGAAGTTTATTTATTATGATACAAAACATCCATATTGTATTGATGGTTTTTTGACATGTTTGACTATGGATGTCTTATTTTAATACCATTCATGGTTTATAGAGAAAGTATTTACATTTCGTAAGCTAGTTTTAATACGAATGTTTATGTTTTGTTTAAACCTGTTCATATGAGGAATGTATTGGATGTAGTAGGTGATGTGTGGAGCCTACTATAGCTCCTCGATGCATCAGTATTTCTCATGAGACAAACCAGTGTCTTGGAATGAGTCCTTGACAAAATCATATTTGTAGTCTTGGCATGAGGCCTTGGCTACATGGTTATGATAGTCTAGCATTATGCATTCCATCGTTATGAAAGTGGTTATTGATATTTCATGTGATTATTCGACTAGTAGAATATCCATGTGAATAAGTAAATGTCATTATTTCATATTATTTCTACCATATTATGCTGAAGTTTAAGTTTAAAAGGCTTTTTTTAATTATACATTTCCTTAAATTTTTATGCTTATTTATGAAATTTTCCCCCTATATTGTTATCCTTACTGGGCATTTGAGCTCAACTCTTTCTATGTTTTACTTTTCCCAGGATGTGAAGAAGTATTTTATGAATGACCTTCAGGGGTAATATAAGGGGATATGAGTGTGGAGACTAAATGTTGATGTATTTTTTACTTTATGATGTAATGTAAATTTTATGAATGTATCTAGTGTTTCCAAGGATACTAAACTAACCAGTCTTTTGAGACTTAGTCTTTTGTGATCATGAATATGTTATGTAATAATGAACTGACTCTTGGTAAATGGGGTTGGGGCATTACAGTTGGTATCAGAGGAAGATTAGTACAAACCTTGGAAGCTAGATTTATATTAACTCTGATTAGAGCACATAGACCTAAGATGAACTTTGAGGGTTAGTATAGAAGAAAATCCTAGAATTTTGGTATTGTAGTGATTTTGTGAGTTTTCTGAGCAATACATCCCTGTCTGGATACGGGCAGGTAGAGGCGGCTCTGGCACAAATGTACATAGGGGTAAAACCCAAAAACAACGCTTTGATCCAGACTTGAACGAGAACTGGTGCACGAAAATGGGCCTTGCTGCACTCTTTGTTACGACACTCCTAGGGGATATGATTAGGATAATTATTATTTTCTTTACAATCCATTATGAATGGTTTATGAGTATATACTTCCTCAAAGAAAACATTTTTTTATGATTATGGATTATATCCATAAATAGTTCAATTTATGTTATGTGTTTTACAAGTATGGAATTTTGTATTTTGATTCAAAAACTAATCTTGTTTATGCCATTGTTTAGAAATGGCAACTAGTAGAAGGAATGGAAATTTTATCAATGCACACACTCCATGTAGGGATTTCTCTCCTTCTCTAGATAATTATAGTGGAGGTGGTGATGCAACTGGTGCTGATTAGGTAATCACCATACTGGGACAACTCACTCAGGTTATGAATAATAACCTTACCCATATGGAGCACCGTGATCCGCAGAGTGGAGGATCAATGTTAGATCGCTTCATGAGGCAGTAACCACCAACATTCAATAAGAGTACTAATCCATTAGTAGCTGTGCAATGGATAATCTCCCTAGAGAAAATATTTCAGGCATTGGGGAGTAGTGAAAGGGAAAAGGTTGTCATGGCAGTTTATCGCCTTACTGGAGATGTTGATCAATGGTGGTCATTGATACAAAACATAAAGGAAGATGATGAAGTATCAAATATGGAATGGATAGAGTTCAAAGAGATTTTCATAGAAAAATACTGTCCTCGTGACCATCGAGTAGATATGGAAAGGCAATTTCTGAGTGTGAGGAAAAAAGAGGATGAGAATGTCACAATGTATGAGGCTATCTTTACAAGGTTAGCAAGGCATGCAACAAGTTTTATACGTTACCCAAGAAGTAAGATCGATCATTTCCTTGATGGGTTAGAAGTTTTTTTTCCATCGAGCATTAGTCTCACAATCTTTCTCATCACACGAAGATATTGTCTCATGTACTATCAAGACAGAAAAGGAATTCGCTAAGTCTTACGACTTTAAGGAAAATCAAGAGAAGAAGTGATCTGCTGAACACTCTGGAAATGGAAATAAAGAGAATAAGGGAAAAGTTTATTATCCATCCTGCAGTAAATGTGGGAAGAAACACCCGGGGCATTCTTGAAGGGAATTGGATTCTGATACAAGTTTGGTGAAAAAGGCCACCAAGCTTATGATTGCAAGGGAAAGAGAGTTTCTATCAATGTGGAATTCTATAATTGTAGAGATATGGGAAATTATGCAAATAAATCTCCTACGTTTTAGGAGAACATACCTTATAAAAGGCCAAGGGATCAAGGTCAAGCTTAGGCTATCACTACTGCTGAGTTAGAAGCTCTGAAAGACGTGGTGACAGGTAATTTAATGGTTTCCTCAAGTTTATAAAATGCTTTATTTGATTCTGGATCATCGCATTGTTTTACATCTTCCCAGTTTTCTATTAAAAATAGATATTTTCAATTTGGTTTAACAAGGGAGTTGTTGGTTAAAACTCATATGGGAAGTATCATTGCTATAACGTTCTATGGATCTGTTCCCATTAGAGAATATAAATGTTCTTTTTCTGCTGATCTCATCATCATACCAATGGTTGAGTTTGATATAATCCTCAGTCTGGATTGGCTTCTGGACCATGATGTGAATATTTATTGTAAGAAGAAGGAGATATAAATTTTTGATGATGATGATAAAGAGCACATTATCTTTAGAGAAAAATCGTCACCACCTAATTCTTATCTAGATCCTCCCCCAGTAGCTCAAGTAAATTCAATTATCGTAGAGGAAGAGAATGAAATAACTATGGGTGGGGAAAGGAATGTTCAAATAGGGGATTTAACTATTGTGAAAGAATATGTAGACATGTTTCTGGAATATTTACTTGGACATCCTTCAGAACGAGAAATTGAGTTTTCCATTGATTTAATTCCTAGTTCAAGGTCTACATCGAAGACCCCTTATAGAATGGCCACTGTGGAATTAGTTGAACTAAATAATCAATAAGTTAAATTGAGTAATAATAGATTTATTCGCCCTAGTGTTTCTCCATGGGGAGCCTCTATTCTTTTTGTTAAGAGGAAAGACGGATCTATGAGGTTTTGTATCGACTATAGGGAAATCAATGCTATAAAAATAAAGAACAAGTATCCCCTACCTCACATTGATGATATATTTGACCAATTGCATGGAGCTCAATACTTTTCAAAAGTTTGACCTTCGATCGGTATACCATCAGTTGTGTGTGAAGAAGGAAGACATTCCAAAGATAGCATTTAGAACCAGGTACGGGCATTACTAGTTTACAAAAATGCCTTTTGTACTGACTAATTCACCCTCTGTATTCATGGATCTGATGAAAAGACTTTTCAAGGAATATCTCGATGATTTTGTGGTGGTATTTATTGATGATATCTTGGTATACTCCAAAATCTACGAAGATCATGAAAATCACTTGTGCATTATCCGAAAGACTCTTAGAAGACATGAATTATATGGGAAGTTTAGCAAGTGTGAATTCTGGCTTTAGGAGATTTCGTTTCTTGGCCATATTGTCTCTAATGATGGAATTTCCGTTGATCTTTCTAAGACAAGAGCAATCAAATAATGGCTAGCACCAAGTAGTATAACCGAGGTAAGTAGTTTTATTGGTTTAATAGGTTATTATCGATGTTTCATCTAGAATTTTGCCCGATTGGCTGACCCATTTAAAAAGATCACACGTAAAGGGGTTAAATTAGTTTGAAAAAAAGAGTGTGAAGAATGTTTGGAAGAATTGAAGACAAGATTAGTCAATTATCCTATATCGACACTGCCATCGGGGAATGATGGGTTCGTTATTTATAGTGATGCATCGAAGAAAGGACTTAGTTTTTTCCTTATGCAGAATGATAGGGTTATTGCCTATGAATCACGACTGCTACAAATTAATGAGAAAAACTAACCTACTCATGATCTTTAGTTAGCTGTTGTAATCATTTCTTTGAAGATATGGAGACATTATCTCAATGGTGAAAAATGTGAGGTATATACCGATCACAAGAGTTTGAAGTATATTTTCTCACAAAAAGAACACAACATGAGGCAAAGGAGATGGCTTGAACTACACAAGGATATTGATTACACGATACACTACCACCTGAGGAAGGCAAATGAGGTGGCAGATGCTTTGAGCAGAAAGGATCATGGGGTTTTGAATGTGATGAGATTTGAAAGGGACCCTATTTTCATGGATCTAGTTAAGATGGATATGGGAATTACCATGGAAGGTGAAACATCAATACTTCTTCAAACAGTTTCCAAACCATTTTTACTAGAAAGGATAAAGAGTTCTCAGACCGATGAAGAAGAATTTCAAAAGAGGATTAAAGCTTTCAATGATGGGGGATTAAGTGACTTTGTGTATGAAGATGGAATTTTGAAATTTGGGAAGAGGCTTTGTGTTCCCAATATACCTGATCTAAAAAGGGAATTGTTGGGCAATGCCCATTGTTCCAATTTCTCTATACACCCTAGGATCAACAGAATTTATAGAGATTTAAAGGAACATTTTTTGTGGGACTACCAAATACTCCTAGAAAGAACGATTCAATATGGGTCATTATTGATCGTCTTACCAAGTCAGCACATTTTCTACCTATAAGGGAGGATCTACCACTTGAAAGTCTAGCAAGACTATATATTAATGAATATGTGAGAATTCATTGAGTACCCCTATCGATTGTTTCTGATCGTGATCCCCGTTTTACTTCACAATTATGAAAAAGTCTTCAGAAAACCATGGATACTGAACTTCGTTTGAGCATTGCCTACCACCCCCAAACAGATGGACAATTAGAACGGACTATTAAAACCTGAGAAGTCATGTTGAGATCTTTCTCACTTGACTTTCAAGGTATGTGGGATCAATATTTACCTCTGGTGGAATTTTCCTATAACAATAGTTTCCATTCAAGTATTCGGATGGCACCATACGAAGCGTTATATGGAAAGAGATGTCGCACACCAACCTGTTGGGATGACGTTGGTGAAAGAAAACTCGTAGGCCCAGAACTGGTAGAGGAAATGATGGAAAAGGTAAAGGTAATTCAAAACCCCATCAATGAATCTCAAAGTAGGCAGGAGAGCTATGCTGATAATCGAAGGAAGGATTTGGAATTTCATGTAGGAGATCACGTTTTCTTGAAGGTATCTCTATGTAAGGGAGTTATACATTTCGGAAAGAAAGGTAAACTGAGACCCAGGTACATCGGACCATTCAAAATTCTATAACGAATTGGGGTTTTAGTTTACCGTTGGAAATTCCTCCAAGTCTCTCCAAATTTCATGATGTGTTCCACATATCACTATTGAGAAAATACATGCCCGACCCAATGCATGTACTCACCCATGAGGAAGTAGAACTAGAACCTAATCTATCTTATTGCGAAGAGACGGTCAGGATTCTTGATACCTGAGAACAAGGGCTTAAAAACAGGATGACGTGTCTGGTAAAAGTTCTATGGAGAAACCATAAAATGGAAAAGGTAACGTGGGAAAACGAGGAACTTATGATGAAGAACCACCTAAGTCTTTTCACACAGTAGTATTCTAGAAATTTCAAGAATGAAATTGTTTGAAGGAGAAGAGAATGTAACAACCCAATCTTCCACGGTACGCTTCTCTTTGAATAATATAGTAGCGTGTGTTGTACGCAACTTCAAGTTCTAACACACACCACAACCAACCAAACTAGCCGTTATGAATAGTAATACCCAATTTTTGAAATTTTATAAATTTTATCTTTCAAAATGGACTTCATTTTTGGATTCAGAATATCTAAATTATCTTAGGTTGAATTTCTGGTTATTTTTTCTGAAAGCATTCAATTTTTGATGAATAGTGAAAAAACAATGATTTATAGTTTAAAACTGAATTTTTATTTAAATAATTATTTATTTTATTTAAATTTAATTATGGTCAAAATGGATACATAATACCTATATAAGTTCAATGTAATTCATTGGAGTTAGTTTAGAATAATTTTTCATATATAAAAATTTTATGGAACTTTTCACCATCTTTTAGCCACCTCCTATGAGAATTGGAAATTCAAATAAAACATAATTTTACCGCTTATGTGAGTGTAATTTTTAAAATCCAAGATACATGGTTAATATCATGGAGTAAAATATAGTTCAATAAGAAAAAAATTATTTTTTGGTGAATAGTAAGTTTTTACTTGTATCTACCACGGTTAAAATTAAAAGAGTAATTAAGGGTAAAAATGATATTAATATTACACTAACACATGTCCTAATTCTATTGGACAAGTTTATCTTGACCAAAAACAACCTCAGGAATAAAATATTATCATTTAGTTCCACTTGGATTAGATTAGGACATTTATTATAATTTAATTCAAGGAAGAGTTAAAAGAGTTAAAATCAAAGTTTAATTACTAAAACACTTTTAATATTGGATTATACATAAGATAAATTCGATTATAAATATTCATTAGAATGATAGAAATATTTCCTACGTGATGGTATTTTATTTATAATTTTTATACATTATATAAGTTAATTTATTAATGACACAATGGTGATACAGTAATTTCTTAATTAATGAAATATTATAATAATTGATATTATAAATATAACAATAAATGTAATTTGAGACTTTTTATGAATTAAACTAATTTTCTAGGTTAATATGACATATTATTATTGTTTATATAAATTTTTTTCTAAGTAATAATGATGTTATGAAATTATCAAAAACAAAATACCCAATAGTGTCAAAATTGACATAATAGTTTTTTTAAAACAAATACTATATTATTAATTGATATTCTATTCCAAAAAATCTAAGTATCATCCATAAGACTTATATAATAAAATTGTTATCATTAATGGACCACTTGGGGGTCTCTAGGAGGTATATAGTAAGTTTATTAAATACATAATATAAAAATACAAAGTGATATGCTAAATGTCAAACTATTTAACTAAGAGTTAAATATAATTGATAAGGTTAATATAGTGACCCAAACCTGTCTAAAATATATTGGATGAAAGGATTTAGACCCATACCCAACTTTTATTTTGAATAATACACTTTTTAGCTATTAGAAACCGAATATGAATTTGTTATAAATTAATACTTTAAGTTTTTTCTAAAGACCCCTCCTCCCCCTTATAAAAGGACACCACTTATAACAAATTTTTCGCACCTTAAAAAGCCTTTTCGATCAGAAAAAACCTTCCCAAATATCCTATCAACATCCCTCAAATAATCCTAGAGGCTTTGTTTTTATCATAAATCCAACCTAAGGATCCCTTTTTATCAAATCAAAAGGAAGAATCTGAAGAAGTGGAAATGGTTTCACCACCATTTTCAAGTTCCTTTCTTCTTCAACTTCTTCTTTCTTTATTGTTTACTTTCTAAAATAATAACTCTATTATATTATATAAAATTTTATGTTTTTATAAATATGTTACAACCATATTCAGTATTCTATCCATCCTTTGAATGACATGTCACCAAACGTGCATACGTTCAGCCTACCGTCTCTAAGTCGTGGTGTAATTGTTATTCAATTATTTTATTATTTGGATGGGTATAATAATGATGTTTAATTCATGTGAATAATAAATGTAACATGTTAATGATTATATATATATATATGATATACCATCCAATTATATATTATTTTAATATCAAAATAATGATATTGTCGCTCGTGCGTACGTACGGACAACGGTCTCCACGAACGCGATGAGATTCATTCTCCATCGTATCCATTCATGTATAATTCTCATTTCATGATTAAAAACAATGTTTTGGGACTTGATATAATTATGGATATGAATGATATAAATCCCATCAATAACAAATATGGCTCACATAACAAAGAATATAAATAAAAATGAATTCGTTAGCACCCGAAACGATGATAATACTAAGATATTATTAACAAATAAATGTTAAAAGATCATATATGAAATCATATTAATGTATATGATTCTTGTATAATTTAGTAACAATTATTTCACCATTATATAGGAGGTTAACATACCCTCAACCAAGGAAAATTAAAATGTAAGGGTTTATTTCACAATATCTTCATTATCTGAGGTTGTTTATACGTAATTATCTACTAGGACCTCTTTATCATCCATTTCCAGGTTTCTTAAAAATGTATTTAAAATAATTCTTACAATTTTACAAACTATTGGTTAAATTAATTTATACCATTATTTACTTTTTATAAGAATATTATAAAGGAATCTTTCTGTCGTTTTCCAAACAAGGCCCTTTTTAACCTTTTTGACAAAATTACGGTAAGAATGTTTTTTTAACTTATATGGCGGGTGCGGATATTTTGCATCGTTGTAAAATATTTGAAACATCCCTTACAATCTTATAAGAATATTTTAAAAGTAAATGCTCTATTTTATAATTATGTGACTTTTAAATGATTTCAAAAAAAGAGATATTTCTCTCAAATAGTTTTGATTTCATCTTTGTCAATATCCTTTGATGGATTTTAAGCTTATTTGAAGAAGATTTATTATGATACAAAACATACATATTGTATTGAAGGTTTTGTGATATGTTTGACTATGTATGTGTTATTTTTATACCATTCATGGTTTATGGATAAAGTATTTACATTTCGTATGATAGTTTTAATACGAATGTTTATGTTATGTTTAAACCTGTTCATATTAGGAATGCATTGGACTTAGTAAGTGATGGGTGGAGCCCTCTATAGCTCCTCGATGCATCGGTAGGTCTGATGAGAAAAAATAGTGTCTTGGCACGAGGCCTTGACAAAATATTATTATTAGTCTTGGCACGAGGCCTTGGCTACATGGTTATGATTGTCAGGCATTATGCATTTCATCATTATGAAGGTGGTTTTTGATATTTCATGTGATTGTTCGACTAGTAGAATATCAATGTGAATAATTAAAAGGAATTATTTCATTTTATTTCTACCATATTATTCTGAATTTAAATTTCAAAAGGCTTTTGTTTTAGTTATACATTTTCTTAAATGTTTATGCTTATTTATGAAAGTTTCCGCTATATTGTTATCCTTACTGGGCATTTGAGCTTACCCCTTTCTATTTTTTATTTTTCCCTGGATGTGAAGAAGTATTTTATGAATGACCTGCAGGGATAGTATAAGGGGATATGAGTGTGGAGACAAAATGTTGATTTAGTTTTCACTATATGATGTAATGTATAATTTATGAATGTATCTAGTGTTTCCAGGGCTACTAAACTAATCGGTCTTTCGAGGCTTGATCTTTTGTGATGATGACAATGTTATGTTAAAATGCACTGACTCTGGTTAATTGGAGTCGGGGTGTTATACTCCAAACATTATTTTTTGTTTTATTGGATCTCCCTCATCAGACATCAAATTCCATCACCATCAATCATGTTAGAACACACTCACAAAGTGTAACAATTCATTTTGTGTCTATATTTATTTCCCATTTGTTATAAATTTGTTTTGATAACACTAAAAATAAAATATTTTCTAGTTTTTTGTTTAATATTTAAATTTCTCATATTCTATCCCAATTCTAAGGATGCTACTGCATAACAATAATTTTACAAGGGTTAAGTTGTTATTCTTTTTCTTTTCCAAAATAGTCTGATTATTTATAATTTTTTCATTGTGTTTCACATCAGGCCTTCAATTGATTTAATATAAAATGTATAAATCTTCTATATAAGGTCTTATATCCTGACTTGTACCTCATATAAGGCCCTTAGAAAATGTTGTATGTTGATTACCTCTACCCAATCTACCAATTATTGTTTGTTTTCTAAAATTACAATGACAATCAAATATTACTTAAAAACCGAAGTTCTTCGTGGTATGTGATTATATTTTCACAATGTAGTGGAATGTGTTAATATAATTAATGTATTTTTTAAATATAATGTATAAATTAACTGAAATTTTGATTAATTATTATTAATAATTGTCGAAAATTATATACTTTGATTACACATATAATGGTGTGGATGTTGTTGTTAATGTCTTGGATCCCTCGTAAGTTGGAATCATATATACATTATTCTATAATTAGATTAAGGAATATAATATGATTCAATCAATAATTTATGTAAAGACCCGAAAATTTCAAGGAATGTTTTTTTCTTAATTTCATTGAAATTTTACGAGTGCGCAGTTTCTGACGTCACCTGATTCCGAGGCCCGGTGTGCCCGGAATCAATTTCCGAAGTTTAGCTCGGGTACGTTCAGTGAACGAAAGAGAGGGTTTTTCTATCTTTTGATCCGGTTCTCGGAATTGAAATCCAAGGGCACCGATGAAATCTCAGTGCCGATAATTTCATAGGGGGACCTTTGCTTTAGTTGCGTTTTGAGCGGGTTGAGGTTTAATATTGAGGATTTAGAATAAAATAAGTAAAATTTTTTGTGTACAAATTTTAACTAAGGAAGGTGGGTTTTATCCTACAAAGGGGAAGTTAGATGTGGGGCCCACACCCACCTAACATCCCATGGGAGGGTTTAGTGTGGTGGGGCCTACATGAACCCCTAACTCCTCACCTCCCCATAACTCCCATTAACCCCCTTTGATCTTCCCTTGCTTTTATTATTTTGACAACACTCCCATTTATGAGACCCCTCACCTTCCCCTCTCTCTCTTTAACTCATGACAACAAACTTAATTAATAGATTAAAGTTAATTAATTAATTAATTAAGTTTTTTATGTTTTTAATTTTGAAATCTTGGCATGATTAATTAAAAGGAAGACTTATTTTAATGGGTTGGCAATTGGTGTGTTGAGGATTTGCAGAGCTCATGAGTTTTCTAAAGAGTACCAACCCACCGACGAATAACTATCACACTTCTCAATGAAGAAAATATTCCTCCCATGAAGAAAAACACCTCTTCATCGAAGAATACTGAGGTTCCATCTTCTCTAATGAGACACTGACAAACTAGCCGGGATCGGTAGCGTGGTGTGGATGCAATGAACTACGTTTACTCCGACGTATTCCTCACGTCAAATCTGATGAACGACAAACGACATGAGGTAGGGGTTTAAATTTGTGTATACAAATAATTCCTTGATTCTTTCCTTCTAAAAATAAAGAACTCGGATCAACTCCTTATCAATTTGATCCGCAAATATTTTTAATCGCGGGATGGGAATATTTGTTTGTGGAATGGTTTGCTCCAATTTTATTTAAGAGATTTCAGGATGGTTTGCTTCAAATTTTCTTTAAGGGATCGTGTTATGGTTTACATAAATTTTATTTAAATATAACTGATTATTCATTATTCATAAAACCCTGTTAAATATTGGTTATTTGAAAACACTTAATGCGGAGGGCGCGGGCCGAACAAACATGGCCGACGACCCTCCGTAGATTTTTGTTGTTGATGCGTGGATTGACAGGCGATAATGAAATGGGAACGCAACGGCGTTTGGAAGACGTCGCGGTAAAGAACGGGTCCCAGGAGATCCATAGGCTCATTTGGCGGGAAAATCGGACCACCGGAGCGCGTCCGGTAGTCTGCGGAAGAAACTGCCAGCGCGCCGCGCCGGCGCGGCGGCACAGGCGACCGGAGGCGTCGGTCGGAGCCGTCCGGCAGCCTGGAGGCGGCGGCGTCCCAGCGCACTGCAGGAGAAATCCTGTCGCGGCAGCGGACCTTCAGATCCTGCGGCCACGCGAGATCCCGGGACGGCAGGGGCGGTGCCAGCTGGCGCCGCCTGCATCAATTAACGGCGGGGGGGGGGGGGGGCGCCCCCCACTCCGTGGCTTCCGCTCGGCCACATTGGTCGACCCGCGGCTGGCCACACGGTGGGGCCGCGCCGGTCGGGCCGAACTGCACCGGTCGGGCCGTTCCACGCCGGCTGCGCCCAATTGGGCCGGACCCAGACTCGGGTCGGGTCGCCCGGTTCGGGCCGACCCAGGGGGTATCGGGCCGGGTCGGACCGGACCCAAACCCCCTAATTTCGGACCGTGTTTGTTCAAATGACCATATCATGGGATAATGACCTCCCATCAATGCACCATCAGTTGTGTAGGGATCATTGGATCGAGACGGTCGTTTCAGTATATTACATTCAAGCATTAGTTAATGTTTGAGTATGGCCGGGTTGGTTCGAACCCGAAAACAACTGGGCTCTTAGAGCCGAAATAGTTATAACATGAGTTCCGAACATCCGATTGACGTGCCTTTGACTTTTTTGGATTCATTTTGGTGAGAAAAATCTTTTGGAATACTTCACCTGAGGTTTGGATGCAGTTGGAGTATGGACAGGTTGGATTGTACCCAAAATCGAACCGGGCCCCTGGAACGGAAAAGCTGATAACATTCAGACCGGACGTCCGTTTGAAAAATCGTCAGCGGCGTTGGTAATCACGTTGAGAATAGGTCCCTATTAGTATACCCTAAGAATGTTCAGGGTACTATTGAGATACGGTCGGGTTGGTTCATACATGAAACCATCTGGGCCCCGGGGACGAAAAGGAAAATAACTCACAGACCGGGCGTCCGATTGATGCACAGTCCATTGCGTTGAGACCCCTGTGATGAGGCAATCCCTTGTGATACTTCCTTGTGGGGATTTTTGATACATGGAGTATCAACTAGTAGTCCATGGAGCAGTTCTTCTCAGAGAAAAGCATGAGGAGTGCGGAGAACTAGTAGCTGTGGACTTGATGACTGCTTAACCGATTCGACTTGGAGTGAGTCGACTAGCCCAGTGGATGGAGAACTCGGTACTTGGTGGCAGACCCATGGTGGACAGAACGCCTTGTAGTTGGCAGTAGACCCACAGTACTCGGTAGGAGGAGTACCTATGTAGGCTATTAGGGGAACCGCTACTGTGTTTGGGCAGCAGACCCCTGGCGGGGAGCACTACCGTGTTTGGGTGTTGACCCACGACACTCGACAGGAGGAGTACCTCAGTAGTTTTAGGTTAGTGAGTAGCACCTCAGAGTCATGATAGGGCTACTATACTCGATAGAGGAGGAGTTCTCCAGCAGTTGTGGTTTCAGTATCTTTAATGAAAATCATGGTTTGAGCTGAGTCGTTGAACATTGTGATTTCCTCATGATTGAGATGGGTTCCTTGATAACTTAGTTATATGTATGGGAATATACCTAAGTAGTGGTTATCTGTTGATTTCATATCTATGTGATATCTATTGATTGAGATATGTTACTTGATAACTTGGGTATATGTATGGGCTTATACCTAAGTAAGGGTTATCTGTTAGATCCTTATTTGTGGTTATCCTTGTTGGATTTGGTGAGACCTTGAGGGTATTGGGGTCCCTATTGAGTATCGTTATACTCACCCCTGCACAGGCTGTGCGCGAACCTCGTCTTGTTGGATGTAGATGAAGGACATCACAGACGAAGGCTGAGTGTTCGAGGACAGGACGGTACCTAGAGGTGGACTTCACAACGAGACGGTACTCGGAGGAGGTTGACGGGCGAGAGAATTGAGGAGGCTATCTGTACCTACCATTCAGATAGGATCTGTGGTGGACGATCCAAGAGTTGCGCTATCTGTACCTACCCTTCAGGTAGGATCCAAGGTGGACGACCCCGCAGCTGCTTCTATTTTTCCAGCTGTTTGTCTATTCTGTTGTACTTTCATTCAGTTGTAGTTGTACTTTTCAGTTGGGTTTGTATTCTGGACCATTTACTTTTCAGTACATCTTTTTTTACTTAGTGTATTACTTCCGCTTGTACTCTGGTTGGATGTTTTTATGATTTATAAAGGCAATGCATTCCTAGTTAACATGATTTATGCCTTAGGTGTTAGTCGCCAGCCCCTAGACTATGGAAGGTGGGCTTGGTGTAGTCACGACACGGGCCCTGAGGGAGGGTTGTGAAAAATTGGTATCAGAGGAGTCGGTTCTACCTCAAGAACATATGACTCTGATATTTTTCTTTCTGTTAAGAAATAGTGTTAAGGGTACTAAGTGTGGTTTTCAGTTTAGAGAGTCCAGTGATGGTGCGGGCGGCCAATTTATCCATACACCAGGACCCTGACTACTGATTTTTGACTCAGTGCATGAAAACACTGATTGCGTGTGTGTTTTCAAAAAGTTTTTTTAAAATTAGCTCAAACCAGGTCAGCTCACCAGGTATAATCGTTTGACCGTGTCACGTCTGTTTCATTCCGTATGTCTTCACCTAGTCAGAAAGCGTGGGTACCGAGTGGGGAGCGCGATGATAGCCCACCGAGCAGTGAGGCCTCAGTACATGGCCCTCCTCCAGTTGACAAACCAGCAGAGAGTGCACGCCACTTGAGCGTGATTGACGAGTTCCAGTGTTAGAGGCCTCTGACTTTTCAAGGAGATTCAGATTTTCAGACGGCTGGGCACTGGCTAGAGTTTGTAGCAAGGGCTTTCCACACAGCCGGGACACCTGCAGACTTGATGGTGTACCTAGCTTTTTTCCTCTTCCAGGGAGCAGTTGAGAAGTGGTGGATCCACATGTTCTAGTTATGTGATGGGATGACCTTCACCTGGGGACACTTCATGGCCTTCTTTAGAGTAGAGTTTATACCAGCGACTCTACACTCTGAGCATGCTCAGGAGCTGAAACCCTTGATGTAGGGTTTTTCATCAGTAGTCGAGTCATCTGTAGGAATGAGATGGATGATGCAGAGGTTCAAGAGGACCGGATCTACCGGTGGGTCACCTCGGGTTATAGATTCAGTTATGCATGGAAAATGAAACAGATCCAGTCATACGAGGAGTAGGAAGTGCTATGCATGCAGCAGACAGGGTCACATTGCTCGAGACTGCCCGACCTGTCTAGCTGATGACCAGCAGGCAGTAGATGAAGGACCTCCCAGGCAGAGGCAGAGGTTTGATTGAGGCGGACCGCATGGAGCTCCAAAAGCAGGCGGACAGGAGCGGGACTAGATCCAGGCATGGAGGCCTTTGTTATTGGTGCTTCTAGCTTCCCATTGTTGTTTTTGTGGTTGTATGTGTCTTTGTACTTTGAGCTGTAGTAATAAAAGACACCTTTCTTTGTGACGTTTACTTTCCTATCCTCACTTTATGTTGTTACTAAGGGGTTCTGGTTTAATACCGTTGACTTGATCTTCCCTTTCTAGATACCTACTGGAGGAGACCCAGTAACCACACACTGCTACCAACAGTGTGACTCGACCCTTGGAGGCGAGAGTAACGGTTGGATCTCTTGGTAGTAGCTTCGAGGCCTTACGACGTCGTTAATGGCATCAAATAGTACCGTTCATGTCAGGATTGACTTTATTAGGTGAAGAACGTGGTTCATCTAGGAGATGACACCAGATTTCTCTTTTCGGCAGAAGAGAAATCCGAGCAGCTCTTTGGTGGAACGTAGATTGAGAAGGGTGGAGATGAGTTCTTACAATTGGCTAGTCTCACCCATTGTTCGTTGAGCGAACGATTTACGGCTCTCTCCAAAACAATCTTTTCAGGTGTGTCTACTCTCAGAAGGATAAGAACCTGAGACAGTGGTGATGGCTTGAATTCCTCCCGGACTATGACTTCGAGATAGTTTATACTCCCGGAGAGGGGGAACATTATGGATGATGCTCTCAGCCGGAGATCGGGCACTCAGCTACTTGGAGAGGCGACAGACCAGCTAGCTGCATTGTAGATATCCTTCGTGGATAGAGATGGGGAAGCCTTCCTACAGTCCCTCACAGTGACTCCTCCACTTCTTCAGCAGAAAGAGAGGCACAGTGTGGGGAAGTTGACTATGAGACACGACGTGCACAGATATCCACAGGACAGGCACCTGATGGATTTTCTGTAGGAGGAGGGAACATCATCCTTTTTAGAGGACCATTCAGACACTCAAGGATATGCTCCGTGCATGGGTCCTTTACATTGGTCACAGTTGGGAGGATTACCTATCCTTGGTAGAGTTTTTGTACAACAACAGCGAACACTTCACCATCGGGATGGAACCATTCGAGGCATTGTACGCTCGACCGTGCAGATCACCTCTATGCTGGACTGACCCTGGGGAGTTAGCACATGTATAACCAGATATGGTTCAGGTTACGACAGAGAAGGTGCAGATCATCCTAGAGCGGATGAAGACAACATAGAGTAGACTAAAGTCCTATGCTGATAGGAGATAAGACCACTGGAGTTCGAGGGTGATGACCACGCCTTCAGACGAGTCTCACCTCGACAGGGTCAGTGGAGATTTGGTCAGGGTGGCAAGTTATCTCTACATTTCAACCAACCTTTCCAGGTCCCTAGCAGAGTAGGCAAGGTGGATTACCACCTAGCCTTTTCACCTCAGATGCATCGGGTGCACGACGTCATCCACATATCTCAGCTGAGGAGATGTGTGAACGACCTATCCATCATCATTGACCATGGATAGCTGGCCATCGATGACGGGGAGACATTCACGAGATTCTATTAGAGGTTGAGGATCAACATGAGTGGGTCCTACAGGGATGTTCGATTCCACTTGTGCGCTTTCGTTGGAAGCACGTGAACCTCTAGGAGAGCACATGGGAGCAGGAAGCTCAGATGCGTGCTCGGTACCTTCTTTAGTTCCCCTAGTTTGTGTTTTAGCTTTGTGGGGACGTAAATCCATGAGGTGGGAGTAATGTATAGACCCAGAAATTTCAAGAAATTTTTTTTCTTAATTTAATTGGAATTTTATGAGTGCGCAGTTTCTGATGGCACCTAATTCCGAGGCCCTGTGTGCCCAAAATCAATTTCCTAAGTTTAACTCGGGTACGTTCAGTGAAAGAATGAGCGGGTTTTTCTATCTTTTGAGCCGGTGCTCAAAATTGAAATCTGAGGGCACCAATGAAATCGCAGCGCCGATAATTGCTTAGGGGGACCTTTGATGTAGTTGTGTTTCGAGCGGGATGAGGTTTAATATTGGGGATTTAGAATAAAATAAGTAAAATTTTTTGTGTAAAAATTTTAACTAAGGAAGGTGGGTTTTATCCTACAAAGGGGAAGTTAGAGGTGGGGTCCAGACCTGCCAAACATCCCATGGGAGGGTTTAGTTTAGTGGGTCCCACATGAACCCATAACTCCTCACCTCCCCATAACTCCCCTTAAGCCCCTTTGATCTTTCCTTGCTTTTATTATTTTGACAACACTCCATTTTATTGGACCCCTCACCTTTCTCTATCTCTATTTAACTCATGCCAACACACTTAAATAATAGATTAAACTTAATTAATTAATTAATTAACTATTTTAAGTTTTGAATTTTGAAATCTTGGCATGATTTATTAAAAGGAAGTCTTATTTTAATGGGTTGGAAATTGGTGTGTGGAGGATTTGGAGAGCTCTTGAGTTTTCTAAAGAGTACCAACCCACCGACGAAGAACGATCACCATTCTCGATGAAGAAAATCTTCCTCCCGTGAAGAATGACGCCTCTTCATTGAAGAATATTGAGGTTCCATATTCTCTGATGAGACACCGACAAATGAGCAGGGATTAGTATCGTGGTGTGGGCGTAAGGAACTACGTTGACTCTGACGTATTCCTCACGTCAAATCTGAAGAACGACAAACGACACGAGGTAGGGGTTTAAATTTGAGAATACAAATAATTCCTTGATTATTTCATTCTAAAAATAAAGAACGCGGATCAACTCATTATCATGTTGATCGGTGAATATTTTTAATCGCGGTTTGGGAATATTTGTTTGCAGAATGGTTTTCTCCAATTTTATTTAAGATATTGTGGCATGGTTTGCTTCAAATTTTCATTAAGGGATCATGTGATGGTATGCTTCAATTTTATTTAAATAAAATTGTTTATTCGTTCTTCGTAAAACCCTGTTTAATCTTGGTTATTTGATAACGGCTAACGCAGAGGGCACAGGACAAAAAAACACGGCCTGTCGAACCTCCGCAGATTGTTGTTGTAGATGTGTGTATTGATGGGAGATGATGAAACGGGACCGAAACGGCGTTTGGAAGTCATCATAGGGATGAAAGGGTCCTGGGAGAGCTGTAGGCGCAGTCGGCGTGAAAATCAGACCACCAGAGCACGTCCCGTGGTCCGCGAAAGGAACTGCCGGCGCGCCGCCGGAGAAATCCCGCCGCGACAACAGCCACAGTGGCGGACCGTTGGATCCCGCAGCCGCGCGGGATCCCGGGACGGCAGGGCGTCCCCAGCTGGCGCCGACGGCATAAATTAATGGCGGGGGGGGGGGGGGGAGGGGCACTTCACAGCTTCCGCTCGGCCATGCTGGCCAAGACGCGGCCATCCACGCGGCCGGGCCGCGCTGGTCGGGCCGAACTACACCGGCCGGGCCGCACCATGCCGGCCGGGCTACGCCATCTGCTCCGGGACATGCCCAATTGGGCCGGAACTAGACCCAGGTCAGTTCGACCCAGTTCGGGCAGACCCAGGGGGTATTGGGTCGGGTCAGACCGGGCCCCAACCCCCTAATTTCGGACCAGGTTCGTTCAAATGACCATATCATGGGAAACGGACCTCCGATCAACACACCGTCAGTTGCGTAGGAATAATAGGATTGAGGCGGTCATTTTGGTATATTAAACTCATGTTTTTTGTAATGTTTGGGTACATCCGGGTTGTTTCGAACCTGAAAACAACTGGGGTCTCGGAGGAGAAATGATTATAACATGAGTTCCGGACGTCCGATTGATGTGTTGTCGACTTTGTTGGATTACTTTTGGTTAGATGGGTCTTTTGGTATACATCACCTGAGGTTTGGACGCAATTGGAGTATGGCTAGGTTGGATTGTACCTGAAATCCAACCGGACCCCTAGAACAGAAAAGCCGATAACTCTCAGAACGAACGTCCGTTTAACGAACCGTCAGTGGCGTTGGTAATCACGTTGAGAAGCGGTCCCTATGAGTATAAACTATGAGTATACCCTATGATAGTTCGGGGTACAGTTGAGTTACTTTCAGGTTGGTTCCTACACGAAACCAACCGGGCCCCTGGGATGAAAAGGTTAATAACTCACAGACCGGGAGACCGATCGACGCGCCGTCTGTTGCGTTGAGACTCCTGTGATGAGGCAATCCCTTGTGATACTTCCTTGTGGGACTTTGTGATACTTGGAGTATTTACCAGTAGCTCGTGGAGCGGATCCTCCTAGAGACGAGCGTGCCGAGTGCGGAGACCTAGATGTTGTGGACTTGAAGACTGCTTGACCGATTCGACTTGGAGTTAGTCGAGTAGACCAGTGGACAGAGCGCCCGGTACATGGTGGCAGACCCATGGAAAATGGAGTTCCTGGTAGTTGGTAGAAGACCTACGGTACTTGGTATGAGGAGTACCTCTGTAAGATATTAGGGGAACCACTACTATGTTTGGGAGGTAGACCCCTGGCGGGGAGCACTACTGTGTTTTGGTGCAGACCCGCGGTACTCGACAGGAGGTGTACCTCAGCAGTCTAAGGTTAGTGAGTGGTGCCTTAGAGTCATGACATGGCTACTGTACTTGACAGAGGAGGAGTTTTCTAGTAGTTTTGGTTTCATTATCTTTGATGAAAATCCTGGTTTGAGATGAGTCATTGACCTTTGTGAGTTCCTCATGATTGAGATGGGTTACTTGATAACTTAGGTATATGTATGAGAATATACCTAATTAGTGGTTATCCGTTGATTTAATATCTATGTGATATCTCTTGATTGAGATGGATTACTTGATAACTTAGTCATAAGTATGGGCTTATACCTAAGTAAGGGTTATATGTTAGAACATTCTTTGTGGTTATCCTTGTTGGATTTAGTGAGACCTTAAGGGTCTCGAGGTCCCTACTGAGTATCATTATACTCAACCCTACACAGGATATTCCCACACCTCTTCATGTTGGATGCAGACGACGGACATTGCAGACGGAGGCCGAGTGCTCAAGGACTGGATGGTACCCGGAGGTGTACTTCACGACGAGATGGTACTCGGAGGAGGTTGACTGGAGAGAGCGTTGAGGAGGCTATCTATACCTACCCATTAGGTAGGATCTGTGGTGGATGATCCTGGAACTGCGCTATCTGTACCTACCCTTCAGGTAGGATCCGAGGTGGAGGACCTAAGAGCTACTTCTATTTTTTCATCTGTTTGTCTATTCTGTTGTACTTTTGTTTAGTTGTACTTGTACTTTTCGGTTGGGTTTGTATTCTAGCCCATTTACTTTTCATCACTCTTTTTGTACATAGTTTATTACTTCCGCTTGTACTCTGGTTGGATGTGTTTATGATTTATAAGGCAATGCCTTCCAAGTTAACAGGATTTACACCTTTGGTGCTAGTCGCCAGCCTCTAGCTTATGGAAGGCGGGCTTTGGGTAGTCATGAAACGGGCCCCGAGGGCGGGTCGTTACAATTTACATGGTATTAGTTGATAATTTACGTAAATATAATTCCAAGGATTCAAAGGATAATCTAGAGAAACTGCTAAAAATGTTTATTACACATCATGAAACTCACTTACATGACCTATAGCCATTATTCATATCATATGACAATTCATGAAGTAATTCGTGAAACAATTACAATCCATAAAGGGATTACATGATTTTGAGTCACCGATAGACATAGTGTAATATTCTAATTTCAATTCCCTCCTTTAATATCCATACCAAAGGAAAACAATCATCATGAAGAAGAGTTGCACATCATGAAAAAAGATTCAATTTCAAAATCTCAATGATCAAGGTTGAAATTTACAAAGTATTCAAACAAAAATAAAAATCCTTGGAGAAAAACATTTATTATTATTACACACTGTGAAATCATAATACACATCTTGTAATATTAAAATTATTTACCTATACTAGGCATGAAATCGACATAACAGGCACATATTCTCATGTCATATTCAATTTCTCCCATTTTTCTTTGATTCTTCTCACTTTTGTTCTTCTTTCTTATCCATAAACTAATAGCTAACAATTAGTTTCATTTTTTACATCGATTCATGTACTGTAGATTAAATTTTAATGATTTAATAATTATTTTACATCACCAATCAGATCAATGTTCATTATTTATTTCAATCAATGATCAACTAGAAACCCTTTCTACCTTCCTCAATGTTACTTTTTCATTCATTTGTTTGGTTGACATTGTAATTGATTCAGGAATTAAATTTATTATTATTTAGTGACATGATAATAATTTTTTAAATCAAAATTTATATCAGTAAAATCAACATGTATTCAGTTTATTACATGTTCTTGATCAGTTTTACTTGGAGTGGCTAAACCACATTGGTTTGTGTCGAGAGTAGTGGTTTACAAATTTGGTGAATAAAAAATAATAAACATATGATATCTAAGGACAGTAATTAGTTTAATTTTTTTTATCTAATTCATATATCGAACCTTAACCATATGATGTTTGAAAAAAAGACCCTGGACTTATTGGCGTATAATAGGTTTTGACCAATATAATATGATACTTTCTACCTTTGAAGCTAAGATTAAGGTCTTTAGGTTTTATCCATCTCTAAACATAGGAATATTTTCCCCTTAGATATATATCTAGTGTGTTTGACCATGTTCAAATAGTTACCTTTTCTTGCTTCGCAACCTAAACCTTAGGACCATAACAAGTAAGGATTGAGATTATGATTTTCCCTAAACCATGAAATTAATCTAGATCCCTTCTATTTTTCTCTATCTATATGATATCAAACCCTAATAACCTTAGATTTAGTTATTCCTAAACACAGCCAAATTTTGAGGACTCCTACATATAGGGTATGAAGCCTTAGTTCCTTTAATCCAGATCATTTCCCCATGGGTTCAACCATAGTCTATAACTATGATACATTATAATAGAAAGTGTAGCTTGGGAAGCAGTAAATATTATTTGACAACAACCCACGAAAATAAAACGACATGTAGAGGCTCATAAAATTTTCGTGTCATTGTAGTGGAAATATTTGAAATTTGGGCTCGCACAAAATCCTACTATAAGAAAATAGAATTATGTCACCCAATAATTCTTTCCTTTTTTTATTCGTCTCTTTTATGTCTAATTTTTTGACACCCCTACGTCTTTATCCATGCATCTTAGTGAAATAATCTGGTGCCTTGGACTTTTTAAAACATCATTGATGTATAAAAAAATATTAACTTTTAATAAAAAAATAAAATGGAACATTTCTACATGAAAATATTCAAAAATGGTTTACCACAACAATCTGACTTATCCAATCAATCCATAAATGAAAAAATAAACATGTAATACATGGAGAGAATCCAGTGCATGAAAAATGCACCACTATTGATTGTGGATTCCCATCAAAAATGGTTCTACAACAAAAATTATACACCATCCTATTCAGGCTCACAAATTCAACTTCATACCTGGAATCGATCATATTATCCAGAATATGGGACAATTTAGTGGACATTAGTGTGAAGATCCACATAAACATATCTCAAATTTCTTGTAAGTCTTCGATACTTTTCACAACCAGATATCATATTCGGATTTCATAAGACTAATATTCTTTCCCTTTATCATATGAGACTGATCAATGTATTAGCTAAAAATTAAAAATTTATAATCCGTTGTGACATGTGTTGATTTAGAAAAGAAAATCATGGACAAGTAATTCTCGCCAATCCATCGTTCGAAATTCCAGAATAGAAACCATAATTTCATTCAAAATGATGGAGAGATGACATGAAAATCCTGGGATTATTTCAAAGAACACAATTATCAATGACCACATAACAATCCTTATTTGTGGATACAAATTCGAAAAATTTATCAAGGCCTCCAACTAGCTGCTCTCATATTCATTCATGACGTCGTTGATGGAGGGATAATTTTGAAAACACTAGAGGTTGGTTGAGAAGATTTGGATGATGTATCTCATAATTCTTACCTATGGAAAATATATTTTCATCCTACCCAAAATTTAATCTTCATGTTTGAAGAAAATAATCAACTTGATTAAAAATTTGAGGCCTTAACACAAAAATCATGATTTCTTTCATCTACTGACTACACCACCCCCTATTACTATAGTAATGGAAATTGAATCTTAAAAAATGTGTAGTTTGAAAAATATATATCAAGACTGTGTAGATAGTTTTAGTGAAAAAAAATCCATGATTGTTATTATTTAAATTAAAATCATAAAAATCCACAATTTCAGTAACCATAGTAGTATTATCAGCAGTGGAATGTTCATCCACAACAACAAAAGAATCAAGTGTACCACCAGTACTGAATTGGTTAGGTACTTATCATGAAACAAGGTCCACTAGGATGTCCTAAATTGAATCATTTTCCTATAACATCACAAAAATAACAAAAAAACCCTTCACACTATGATCCTTGAAACAATTTCAAAAAGATCTACCAAGACAATTGTAATCGGTCATCCCTCTTCAATCAAATCTAGAAAATCTATATCATGGATTTGTTCAAAATGACGACAAGAGGATGACCACCCAAGAGATTGGAATAATGAAACAATCATATGATCTTCACAAAATCAAGCATACAATGGGTTAGATATCAATGACCTTGTCATATTGATTACCAGGTACCCTACCTGGTAATATAGTGACATACCACAGGGAAGAGGAAAAGCTAGTGGTTTTGAGGAGTGGAAAAGTATAATAATTTCATCAACCATGCAGAGAAGAATAATTTTTTTAGAAACCATGACTCATATAAAAGGCATAGGATAAGAAAATGATAAAAAATAATAATGAAAATGCTAAATAAAAAGAAAGATAATAACCAAAATCTTTAAAAGGCCCAATTCAGGAAAAACCTAATGAAGATGTATACATTATTAAAACACATTATAAACCACATATTCTATTTCCATAAAGATTGAGGCAAGGATGGAATGAAGGTAAAGAATATAATTTTTTTAATAAGTTCACAAAATGTTATATCAACGTTCCATTGGAATATGCAATCGATACAATGCAAATCTATATGAAATTTCATAAGGAGATTATTTCTAAAAAATGGAAGACTTAGGATTAATATTGAAAAATGAATAGTTCCCTTCTATTTTTCATAAAAAAATTCAACCAATAATTAGTGATCCTAGAAGTTTCTCAATCCCTTGATCAATTGGAATAAGTAACATCGGAAGAGCCTTATGTTATTTCAGATCCAACATCATCCTCATGTCAATGAGTGTATTCCACAAACTGGAACATGAGGAAATCAAATCGACCATAGTGGTACTATAATTGGATAAAAAATCAATAAAATATACATGATTACATCTTATGGATGTCTTAGTAAAAGACGACATGATCATTTTTCTAGTGTATTTCCCAATTTTGGTCACTGAATAAAATGGAGACTTTCCAGTCATCCCATGATGACAATTCATGGTAACTGGAAAAGAAAATATTGATGCAAATCTAGGAAAATTTATATTTCAAGTAGGTGATGAAAATGTTGTGTTCGACCTAACCAATGTTGAAAAATTGACAGATGAATCTTTTGATTGCACAGCTATTATTCTCATTGATGATAGAGATGAATACTTAGACATTGAATAAGTGTGTGAGAAATTTCCACCATCAGATGATGATGTGAATGAATTTTAGTATGTGGACTAAATATATCCCCTTACAAGGGATATCATCCCACATTTCATACATTCCTTCATTCAAAAAATGAAATTGGAACTAAACCCCCTCCCCTATATACTAATGTATTCCTTTTTGGAAACTGTTGTTGCACTAGTAGTCATTATTAACAAAGAATTTACAATGTAAAAAGAGGAAAAAATTATCAATGCCTTGAAAAGTCATAATAAATATTCTTCATTAGGGATGGGAAATATCAAATTCATTTGTCCTTTATTACGAACTTTTATTTTTTTAGAAAAGGTGAAAAACTGATCTCCAACAATAGGAGCGACTCACCCCAAATATGAAGGAAGTATTTAAGATGGATCTAATAAAACTTCTAGTTACTGGAATAGTTTTTTGATATTTTATAGTTAGTGGGTGAGCCCACTGCATGAGGTACTAATGAATGGTGGTCACATAGTTCAAAAAAATGAAAAAAATGAAATGATCTCGAATATCACCATCACTAGATAGTGAGTATGCATGGACTAGAAAAACCAAAAATGATGCAACACAGAAAGATCAATTACCCTTTTCTTTCATGGTTCAAATATTAGAGAGAATAGAAGCATATGGATTATATTTTTTATTGGATGGACATTTGTGATAATATTATATTGCAGTCAACCTAGATGATTACTCTAAAACAACATTCACAATCCCATTATGTACCATCGCCTACAGGTGCATATCATTTTGTATGTGTAATTCACTAGAAACATTAAAAATGTGCATGAAAGATATTATCAATCATATGGAAGAGGAATTATCAGAATTTCTGATGAATGAATTTTAATTTTATGGATGATATTTCAATGTTTGTCTAAGTAGTATTGAGTTTCTCTTGCAATAGAGTAAAGATATGTCTCTGGTATTAAATTGGAAAAAAATGTCACATTATTACAAGAAGAGGCGTAATATATAAACAAAAAATTAAAACAATTTCATTGAAGTGGATCCCACTAAAATAAAATTAAAACAATTTTTACTTGATCCTTAAATAGTTAAATTCTAAGAATATTTCTAGGCCATTCCAAATTCTATCGGCATTTCATAAAATATTTTGCAAAATTTTTCGATCCTCTAACAAATATGTTATCAAAAGAAACATTGTTTTAAATAACAAAAGAATTTATGAAATTATTAAAAACTTTAATGACATGTCGGGTAGCTGGACCGATAATAATTTTTGTAAATTTGAGAAAACTGTTTGAATTGATGTGTCCCACAAGTGATATCGATGTTGGATCCCTTGTAGGGCAATGAGTCGGTCTATTATTTTTTCTAATATACTATTCCAGTAATGTGATGAATGACTCATACTTAAAATAAACAACTATATATAAGGATCTCTCAGTAGTTTTTTTATTTTCATGAATTTCACTCCTATCTTGTTTGTCAAAGGCCATTAAATACACTGATCATGCAACCTTATGATATTTGATGAATAAAAATGATTCTATTCCAATATTGATAAGGTTTATCCTATCTCAATATGAATTTGAAGTCATCCTTACAAATACCAATGTAATGCAAATTTTTTTTGCTGATCATCTTCCTAGACTTCCACTGCGATATATAATAGACAATGATGATCTAGACATCAAAAGTGGCCTTTCCAGATAAAAATAGTTTAAACATAAAATCACCATCGTGGTTTTTAGATATTTAAAATTATCACTCCATGGAATTTTACACCAACACGTATCCTACCAGATCATGAGAATATTTCTACTTGAATCTCCACACATCTAATGGGATGAACTGGTCTTTTTTAAGTGATGTGATGGTAGATTATTGTGATGTTTTATACCATCTTATGAAAAATCAATTGTTTTAAACATGTTTCATATCTCACCCTCTAGAGTACATCATGGTCCATAATGCATTGTAGAAACGATCTTATATACTGGTATTTTCTATCCCACACTCCACCATGTTGTAAGGGAGTGTTGTTAATGTTTTGATCAGTGCCAATGAAAATGGAACCATTTGAAAATGTAATGAATTGACCCAAAACCCAGTCATGGAGGTCAAAATATTTGAAATTTAGGGAAAAACATTGCTGGGAACATTTCTCAATTCACATGGAATGTTCTATGTCATTGTTGGTGGTTACTACTTCTCCAAATGGGTCTAAGATGAAGCTATAGATCATGAAACAAGAATGGGGGTCTTGAATTTCATAAATAACAATGTCCTATAATGAATTTCAATTTTATAGATGAATAATTACATATCGTGGATTTTTTTGTTACAAATCCTGATTTTGAAAGAACGGTGGAGAAATATGGAATTAATTATGACACATGAACTCCCTATGACCCGCAAACAAGCGGTCAAGTTGATCTATCAATTAGAGAACTTAAAAAAATTAAAAATAATGTAAACACACATAAAAAGTATTAGATTCTAAAGGTATATTATTTACTATGGGAATACAACATGATATAAAAAATACCCATTGGTACCACACCATTATGTTTGATATATATAAATCCATATTATTTTCCAGTAGAACATGGGAATGTCTCCTTTTGGATTTTTAAAATGCTCAATCTGGATTTTCCAAAATTTAGGGAACCTAGGATAATGAAAATATATAAATTATATGATATCATAAATTATTCCTATGAAAATGGAATGATCTATCAAGAACAAAAACATAAATAAACTGTGATCAATGCATTCGAAGATGCATTTTTGTCGAAAGAAATATGGCCTTATTGTTTAACTCACGATTAAATTGTTCCCTAATAAGATGAAATCTAGATGGCTAGGAACCTTTGTGTTCATGCAATTATTTTCATATTGGATCATTGAGATTTTTAAAGTGGGTAGAGTAAAATTTTATATCAATGGTAAATGATTAAAAATAAATTAAGAACACTTCTATGAGGGTTGTATCGCCAAAAAAAATAATCTAATTTTTATAGAGTCAAGATCTAGTCATTAAATAATGCACTAACTATGAGGAAATAAAGTTTAGACCACCTTAGGATTGATTGATAAAAATAATATTTAGTATATCTTAGGGAATGATGCGATCAAAAGAGTAGGCACTGATTTCAAAATAGAAAAAAGAATAAATTACTTATCATGTATTCATTATTCACATTGTGTACTTTTCATTTCAATAAATCACAAAAATAAAAAAAATATACACCATGTACTACAAATACATGTCTTGTAATTTGTTTATCAGTTTATGTCTTGAACCTGGATTTCATGACACCCTCCCCTCCCCCCTGCCTCCCCCTCACCACTTGCACCAGACCATCCCTCTTTGTCGCCACTCCCATCCCACACATGCAGCCCAACCTTATGTCAAACCCACATCCCAGCCTCCCCATTACTCTCCAATCCTCCATCATCTACAACTCCATAATCCTAAATCTACCTCATAAAATGGTGCAATAAAATATCATGAGAACTCCACCTTCTGATCCGATGCCAACGAAATATGATCTACCACCGATGAAGTGACAATGTGGGGAGACACCTTTATCACCCATGCCTTTCCCTCCTAAACTACAACTATATCCCTGGAGGATAATGCTGCTATGGAGGACTCCCAATCAAACTCAAATTTTTTGAATGAGGTAGACTACCCACATCTGCACCTGATCCTACATTTCTCATACCCCAAGTACCTTGTTGTAATCATCTTGTTGTGGGACAATGCAATAAGGATAAAAAACACTTCATATGACCATCATATCATACCTATATATCAGTTAGGAGGTGATCCAACTCTTTAAATGTATGCATATCTCCTCCATTATCTATGTTAGGGAGGAAACACATTGGTAATTGTTCCTCGTGATTCAATGCATCTTTGAAGAATCATTTTTTATCCACTACATTAGATTTTGTTGACGACTGAAGGAGATTTATTTTGTGGTGTTTTCTATAGGACTCAAGATTTATAATAATGAGTTAGCCACATTTGAGATATTCCCAAAATTTCAACTTGATCCATGAAATTCGGATTACAAAATCCTCTGGTGGATTATTGCATGGGATTATCACATGAAGAAAGATCCCATGATTATGAAATCCTCCCAGCATCGAGGTCATGTGCTCTACATCCTACATAGGGAATTTACATATGCCTCGATTGATTAATCTCTGTCCCATGAAAGTGTTAGTCATATGGAAATAAACAACCTCACTATTGACAGGGGTGTACCTTCCATCAACATGGAATCTTACATGACATTTTACTACAAATATCATAGAAAAATATCATGAGTCACACTTTTAGATAGACCATTCACCACTCATTTAGTCCGACATTTCGTAATTTTTGAAGCCACCCTTAAACTCACCTCCCTCAGTCCAATAAATTCTATTGACTTCTTATTGCTGTAAAAGATGCATCTGCTGACCAAGGATGGTGGCACATACCGGTGGGTGCTAGTATTAGTTGAGGTTACTGAAAAGGGACCATGAGATCATGCAGCAGACCTTGAGCCTCTTAAAAACCCCACATCCAGCTCAGGACCAGAGACTTCCATTCCATCCACAGACCCCACCAATTTTACTACATCTACTATGTATCATAATGATCCACCCAACCCAATATACCCATAATATCTCTTGGATATGCACCTATGCATCCAGTAGAATATTCAATGGATCTCAAAGAACCTACACATCCTGTTTTATGAGTTCCCTTATTTAACTACCCCTTCATCACCACAATCACATCATGAAGCTTCTCATCCACCACCGACCTCAACTGACCATTCATCATCCACGACACCTTCCCCAACCAAAACACCGGTTGGAAGACCAAGAGAGATGGAAAACCCTACTACCTAGTAGGAGTATCTGTCAGATCATGGACAGCAAGGAAAGAAATCTGTAGCCATCTCATCTAATGAGGTGCCTTTCATTGATCTAAAAGTTAAACATAAGGCCACACTCTAGATTTGTACCTCCCTGCCACCCACTACTAAGATACCTTCCTGTACTATGAATCCACCATCATTAGATGACTGCCTAACACATTCATCCATTTCCGCCACTGACCAGTCATGATAGCTACATCAACACTCCATTTAGGATTGGACTGAAAATAATGTGCTTGATGAAATTAAGTTTTGTTATTCTACCATATTCCTCTCCCCCATTTTTATGCTGTTAGGGTTCTCATTTCTTTACCATCTATATTTCCTTTCATAAATTAATTATTGTATATCATATATATGAGATACTATTTTTACTCAATTTTACTTGGATTATTTTTCAATTCATTATATTTTTCTAGTAGTCTTGTCTAGCTCCTCATATTTTTCTATGCTCATCGATGCGCCTGGGTCATCACCATCATCTTTTGTTCTCCGAGCGAATCAACATCTAGATGATGTAGTGTACAAAATTCAGGTTCTATTACTAGATATCCATGGTTGGTAGCTATCTCCACCATGATCATAGATATACTTCATAGAACATTAGATCCATTATAGGTATTCTTATAAAGTGATCTATACTGCAAAAAAACCATGAGATATTGAGGTTACAGACACCAGAAACTATTCAAGACAAATAATATCTGAGCTGATGGATGATATTGATTGATATATTGGTCCATCCATCTTGTTGAAGACTTAATTATAAGTTATTTATGAGAGTAAACCCATACTTCATCTATTTTTGTCATAATTATTACAAATGATTTTATCTTGTTGATCTTTTATAACTTCCTATTTTTCATCATCAGCCACTTTGATCTTTATTATGTACATGTACCAACATTTTTATAAAATGTTACTCATTTCTATTCACTATATCCACCTTCTTGTTTTAATTCTTAAAAAATGCTTAACCCCTGTGGACTATTGTTTTATCAAGTGCAATATTTTATTTTCTGTTGAATTTTATAGGTAACTCAATTAATAAAAGAAAGAAATCTCAAATTTCCCCATGGAATTACACTCACTATATGGATATCTTGATTCCTTTAAAGTGCATATTAGAAATATTAATTTCCAATTCTACACTTTATCTTTTATACCCCTCTCATGGTACGTTGACAGATAATGTGGACACTGTCTCATTCTATGTTTGGGAGAGTCTTCTTTGATTTTTGATTTTGATAAACTTGAATTATTACATGTTATCATTTATCTAGGAGAAATTTTTCATTTGGAAGAGTGGTTTAAACCTGAATATCATTACACCCATTATAATAAAATAATTTTTTTGATGTCAATTATTGAAATTTCATGTTTTTCTCATGTTTATATTTTTATAATTAATGTAGAGTTTAGTAATTTAATTCAAAATTATAACTTTTTTGAAGATGATTTTAATAGAGATATTAATATATTTTATTCACATTATGCTGGAAATTTTTTTATATTTACACACATTTTTGAGATGATTCTTGAACATCTCATTTCATATTATTTTCTAGGAATATTCTTAAGTTACACTAGGGATATGTACATATATCAAAATATGCATTGAGATCTTACTGAGTATATGAATTAAAAAATACAGTTTTAATATGATTGGGGAAATATTTATTGAGTGTCCTTTTCCCGAGACCCATATAGCATCATTATTTCATTAATCCATTAGTGTACATGAATTACCTTTATAGTACATATCTATTACTAGATAATTTTCCCATCCTACCCTGATCTTTGTATGATTTTTGAATTTAATTTAAATAAGTGTTGTGGAATTTTTCATCCAATTGAAAAGTGATGATTTCAATAAGAATGTGTATAAGGGTTGTTAGTAGATTATTATATTTTGATCCTTGTGTAATTCATGGTATTTTTCCCCTATCATGATCCTTTGAAAAATAATAAAAATAAAAATGTGATTGGGTTGTGTATCAGGAATGTCAGAAAATAAAATTTCCAAACTGATGAGTCCCCTTTAGGATCATATATGGATAGGTGATGGATATGAGATATGTAATAGACAAGAATTTTGAAAAATAAATTAATATGAAACAAAAAATAAAGGAACATGATAGCTTCTATACTAAATTGATATGTTCATGGATCCAACATGAGCTTTTGAAAGCATGAAATTCATTTTCTATAGAGGATTTATTTCATTAAAATATTCTCAAAATAATACATTATATGTCATAGATTAACCTCTATATTGATCTTGTTCTTTTCACTATTTAATCACCTTCACCCATCCTCATTATCATTTTAACCACTTTTCAAAATCCCCTATGGTTGATTTTTTATTGGCCTTTAAAAAGTGGATATGATAGAACCAATGCATTATTATGGTTAGGAATATGTATTTAGGGTATGAGAATAAATCTGGTTTCATTTCACTCATTATGTTGGGGGAAAAGTCATTCTGAGGTAAATCTCAAATGGGTATGGTATTTATAGAATCATTAATAAATTGTAACGAAGAGATTAAAATTATTTTAAAGACCTGTTCTCTGAGGAATGAATTTTTTTTCTATTAAAGGGTAATTGAGAATACTTAATTTTTCTATCATAAACATAGTTTTATTTTCTAGTTTTTTATGAATGTTTCCTATTTTTAAACTTTATTACCTTTGAAAACCCATATTATGATCTTTTTTCTTGAGTAAAATTTTTTTTCAAGGGTGGGGGAATTTGATAAGCCAGAGTCATATACATATTATGATGTCATTTGAATAAATATTATTTATGATTTACTATACATTTAACATGGTATGTGTTTATTATTTCAGGAAATAGATATATTAGGTTTCAAAGTAAATTCTAGAGAAAATGACAAAAATGTTCGTTACACATCATGAAACTCACTTACACGATGTGTAGTCATGTTTCACATTATATTACAAGTCATAGAACAAGTCATTAATGAATTAAAATCCATGAATCGATATCATGATGTGAGTCACCAAGACACACCATGTGTTATTCAAATTTAAATTCCAACTTTGAATATCAAGACCAAATGAAAAGGAAACTTGTTAAGACTAGTTAAATATCATAAAAGGTTTCTATTTTTATATCTCAAAGAACCACGATGGGATTCACCTGCGATATGTGTAGAAATAAAAATTCTTGGGTAAAATTGTGGATCCCAATTTCATGATGTGATATACCATTACATGTTGTGTAATATCATGATTATTTATCTATAATACACATACAATGGATAAAAGTGACATAGATAGTCGAGTATTCTTCAATTTCTCTCATTTTTCGGTAATTCATATCTTGTTATTTCTTCAACCTTCCCTTTAAACTCAAATTTTATCAATTCCTTTCATTTCTTAATATCTATTCAAGAACAATGGATGAAATTTTTAATGATTGTTTCATTATTTTACATTGAAAATATGATATAAATTCATTATCCATTTATATTAATGATCAATAGAAAAACCCTAAAACTTTATCGAATGTTCTTATTTCATTTTAGTGTTAGTTTGAAGTATTAATTCATCCAGGTTATAAATTTATCATTCTTAAATGTATGATATTTAATTTTTTAATACCAATTTCTATCAGTCAAATCAACATGTTTTCAATTATTTGTATATTCTTGATCAATTCTACCATGAGTGGATAAACCAACCGAGGTAGGGGTTGATCATAGGGTTGTCTGAATTTAGTGAATATTTAATTCTAAAATTATTAACCCTAAGGATAATATTAGAGATGAAAAAGGTACCTAATTTGTTTAAGAAACCTTGACCATAATATTTTTTAATGAAGGACCCCATCCTTATTACAGTATAATATGTTAGGACAAATAACCTATTATACATTCTTCATTAGAATATGTGATTAATTTAAGTAGGTTATAGCTATATCCCATCCAAGGAATATTTTTATATTAGATATATTTAGTTGTTTTGACAATGTTTGACTAATGACCTTTAATTACTTATTATCTTATACCTTAGGACTATACCATGTTAGGATTGAAATTATCCTTTTATCAAAACCCCAAATTTTATACTAATCCATTTCCTCTATTTGATCTAATACTCCAATTACCTTGGAATTAGTTATTCCCAATCTCAATCAACTTGTGAGGAGTCCTACACATATGGTTTTAATACAGTGTTACTATATCTTATCTCACATCCACATGAGATCGACTGGGCACTATCCCTATAATACGTATTAGTAACAAGTGTAGTTTTGGAAATAATAATTATAATATGTCAATAACCCACACAAATTAAATGATTCATGTGGGAATGTAAATCCCAGAACTATAATTTCTTGATTGAACTCATATGATTCCTCGTGATTCATGGTTATGACTTGAAAGTGGTACACCCATACGGGATTTGGTATTTTTCTTAATTTGAAGAATACTTCAGCCTACCGTCATATGATTTTTCAACCTCCCTAGAAAATTTATTATGCCTAGTATGAGCTCCCATGAGTAAGCCTAATGTCCTAATACAAATGATTCATTAGATCATACATTTTGATTCGAATGATTTATATCCCAAGATTACCATATTTATTCGCCAAAGGTTTGATTAATTCCCTTCTAAAAGTTTAATTCATTAGAACAACACGTAGGTTCCACCAAAAACCTAATGGTCCAGAATTATATGAGTCTTCCAACTATTACATTGATCATATTCCTGGATTTCTTTATCACATTCTTTAGATCCCTGTATAATATAAAAGGTCGTATTCTCTTATACAACCAACCTATTTCAAAGCTTGGTGAATTATTTGACACATGTACTCTCAACTACTTTCCTTATTTAAAACTATACAATTTGATATTTTATATTCAAAAACCAAATTTCAATTAGGCATTACTTTTTGTGGCCTGTTAATTTGAACTCATGACTTGTTTGGGTGGTTTTTTGGTAGTGGGGAAGATCTCATGGATGCATTTAATGATAAAGAAATTTTCCCATCTATGGATTATTGATTTCCTTAGGATGGGGGCTTGGGTTCCTAATATCGATCCACTGTTTAGAATTCTCATGGATATAGATTTTTTTTGATATATTTAACATTTGTTTATTTTTTTATGAATAATACCATGTCTTTCACGACTAATATTTTTTCTATTTCCATGAAAGAATCCTTATTTATTTCTCATTACTATATCATATCTATTTTTTTATCTGGAAGGTTTATTTCTACTAAATTCATTTATCCATTAATTTTCACAATGATAAAGTGTGTATTGTATCCCCACCATACCACCATAAAACATCACTACTACATAGTATCCTATGGAATATTGGGAGCCACACTAAAGGATTTTAAAGCCATTACATGACAATTATTACATGGAATGTAGTCATTCAGTGTAATACAAACAAACATGACAATAGTATAAAAATATAGATACACAATAGATTCATATAAACAATATTTTAATGTTTTTATTATTCAAATTTTATTTTAAAAAATTAATATTAATTAAAATAATCAATATTTAATTAGAATTAAAAGATAATAAATAACATGAAAACTACCATTGATTCCAAAAGAACTATTTTTATGATTTTTTTATTTTTTAAAAAGTAAATTCAATATAATAATAATATCAGTAAAATATATTAATATGAAAATACTATTAAAATAAATTAATAACAACCAAATAATAATTAATATACTATAATGAAAATTATTTTAATTAGTCATGGACAAGCAATGATATCTTGTTTAAAAACATCAATTTTATTATTTATAATATGGTTTTACATAAAAGCAAATTTTTTAACATTTAGATTATGAAATAAAATGATATTAATGATATATATATATATATTATAATGTTAATTATATTTCATTTAATTATTCTTACATGGAAAGGAATAAGAATAAATTCAGTTTTACACTTATATTTTCTAAAAAATGTTTTTTATGTGATATTTTTTTAATTTGAAAAATATTTCACTACATATTGATGATTTTTTTAATTTTTTTTAATTATAAAAAATAATTTATCACCCATGTGATGATTATTAGTTTATATTAAATGAGAAAACGTAATCTTAATTTAAACAAATCATTTTTCTATAAAAATAATATCTTCTATATACGTATTATATTTAGTTAAAAGTAATATTTAAAATTATTATATGTTTAATTAGGCTAAATAGGGTCCCAATGATGAATTAACATGTCAAAATCACATAATAAGAGACAACATATATTTTAATTATAAAATAAAATAAAATTATTGTCCTGTTAAATAATTAAACAAGGTAAAAAGAGGTAACATAAAATATGTATACTTTTATGTGATTAAAATGATATATAATCATTCATAATGATATAAATTTTGTAGGAGTAAATAATAAATCTA
Source organism: Viscum album (assembly GCA_963277665.1). Lineage (NCBI taxonomy): Eukaryota > Viridiplantae > Streptophyta > Magnoliopsida > Santalales > Viscaceae > Viscum > Viscum album. The sequence continues at coordinate 856,970,487 of OY728160.1, forward strand.
TCAATAATATTTTTTACCTAACTCACCAAACACCCATGGGATTCCATCATTACCCTTGACATATCTCATGATTTCAATGAAACATCCATCATTTCCACCAATAAATGGAGCACTATTGAACCGAATAAAAATCAATTCAATACATATATTTCAGATTATTTACCTACCTAAATTTATTATCTTAATATATTATCCCGTCTTTTTAGCCTTTGGACGTATGAAGGGGGACTAATTACTTCACTCTGGAGGAGGACATTGTTATAAAGAGCGATTCCATCCGTGTAAGTGGAACATTTTTTTCCAATTGTATTATATATATTTTCTCAATGCGCTTACTTAATATATCTCTCAACATTATGTATGTAACATTTACATAAATATTATTAAATAATAATTATTTCATCATAATATAATTCTATTTTATAACTCATTCATTAGTTATAACACATTAGTATCGAAGTTGATTTTACACCCTACATGATCGAGGATATGATGTTACAGTCATGATTGATTAAGAAAAAAATAATTGTAATATAATTTATTGATTATTAATTTGATATGGTTTAAAAAAAATTGATGGATATATATATTCTCTATGGGAAGAAATTCTCTTTATTCAATTAGAATTCAAAAAGATAGTTTAACTACTCTTAACGAGACAAAATAACAACTCACTTACAATAACCTTAATAATTTGGAACTATATAAAACAAAATTATATAAAATATATGTAAATTATATAGGTCATGAAGATATTTACAAGGATAAATTAATAAAACCACCAAAATGAAGTTGACACCTAATAAATAGGATAATTAACACCAAAATATTATTCTAACAAAGAATTATTAATAAATGGGTAATACGAAATTAAAAATAAATGATATTAATAAAAATAAACACAAATAAGGGTATTGTATATATTAATAACAAACCAAAAATGATTATATAAAAAATAATATCATGTTTGACCAAGAAGGAATCCAAAATAATGGGTTTCACCTCAATTTCCCTTTATTTAGACTTCATTCATATTATGGACCTATTTTATTTTATTTGAATTATATGCTCGATCTAAGAAATATTTTTTCATAGTTTTGTTTTTATTCATATTATTTGATGTTCATTTAAATTTTACTATTCTAATGGATTTTTATTCAAGAGTAACCCAGGAATTATTGTTTTCTTTTCCCATATCTCTTTGAAATCAAGATTCTTTATGGATGAATTTCCATTGAATGATATTTTTTGTTATTTTTATATAAAAAACCCTTTAATTTATTATATTTTGTTTTCATATATATTTTACATTCCTTATTACCATTTCACTTCCCCTTTTTATAATTCTATATAAAATATTCTTATAAGTATAAATGACCATATCACTTATTTTTAGTCATGATTGTTTCTCGTACATGGCTATATTTTTTATATGTTTTAATGGATATCCTTATCCACAAGACAATGATTTATTACGTTCATTTTATATTGAAATTTAAATTATAAAATATTTTAGAATGATATTTCTAACCTTCATCTTCCGTATCTTCCACCTTTTGAAAAAAACACAACTCCTCCCATTGCAATCTTCTAAGAGTGATACACTAGTCCTCCTTAAACACATCAATAAAATACAACACCTAAATCTCCCATAAAACATTTATAATAAAATTCATAGTCACACCATCCATATATCAATTGTTCTCATATCATTAAAACATACCTCTATCGGTCATATCCCATACATCATGGTGTCACTTCACCAGGCTATCCAATAACTCCATCTCTTTCCTCTGGCTAAACTCAAAAAGTAATTGTGTAACTCTACTAAGCCAACATTTTCCCCTCCTACACATATAGTAGCCCCATATTTTTATAATAATTAACCTATTACCACTCCCTTGATTTGAGGATCATTTTTATAATCCACCACCCAAAAATATAAAAATTATACTCCTTCTAACACCTTCTCTACAGAGTACTATTCCCTCCCTCCAGGAGCCCATCACCAGTAGATAGCACCACCATCTTTCTTAACCCTTTTCTAAATAAAATCCTAAAACAATATTCCTAAATATATTATTATAATATAATTATACCAAAATTATCTAGGTCACCTCTTACACTCCATATTCATGCTTCACCATGTTATCCAACACCTCTATCTATTTCCTATAACAGAACCTAGCACCCACTTTTCCCACTAAAGAAAGTTGATTTCATCCCCTCCAACACATGCACCATATAACATGAAACATTATTTTCATTCAAAAATATTCTATTTATCCCTAAAATACAATATATTTCTCTTATATTATGTTGTATTTCATATGAAGCCTATAATTGTGGGGTTTGATAAATTTGATTAACCATTCATGTGTCATAGATACTCTTTTGTTCTTTATGATTCATGGTTCATGTCATGACCAGTAGTGAATTTTGTGTTTGTCTTGAGATGGTAGAATTGTTTTGGAATAGGTTCTAGTTTTGTATGAAATTATCATTTTATATCACATTTAAAAAAATAGATTTTAATTAACATTTTGGTGATTAATATTGTTATTATCCTGATTTGGTGATAATTAGCATAGATAGTGGTGATCATTTTTTGAAATTGAGAAAATTGATTAGAAATTGTTATTTTATTTTTATTATCTGTATTATGGTTGGAAAAATTAATTCCATTTTCTTTTTTACTTATGTGATGATACATAAATTCACATTTATTTATTAGGAAATATATTATAGAATTGCATTATTTTATATTTATTAATGATAATTGGAGTCTCCTCAGTCAGAAGAGTGATAATATAAGAGAACTAAAAATATTAATTTATGAATATTTTTTTTCTATTCATATAAAAAATTTATAACTACTAACTAAGAAGTAACATCATAAATGGGAAATTGAAAAAATAAATAGTCTCACTTTATGATAAAAAATAATAATTTTATTTCATGTTGATATTTATAATTAATGTTTTTTTATAATTTTTTTCTATTATGAAAATATGGGACATTTAACACTTTTTAAAAAAAAATCTAAACATTATTTAATTATAGATAATTCTACATAATCATGTTATAATTAAATACCAATTCACTTATAAATCCATACATAATAATTTATAAATTAAAACAAAATATTTGTTAACAATTTAACCTAATGATAAATCATAACTATTAAACATTCTTCTCAACTTACATGCATTATATTTGTTTTAGTTTAAATAAATAGTTCATTATTTTATAAAATGTTTGCTTACATCAAATAAAAATTTCAAGTATTTAATAAATCTTCAATAAATAATATTTTGTCTATCTATATAAAATCTCTTTATGGTTCATCCCTTCCCATAACTCATGAAGTTTTTATTACAAAATGAATTTTATATATTATGTGTGGTGTGATATAAAGTACCAACTTTTTAACATTATTGTTGTGAGGATATATTGTAACATCCCAGGTAAATAAAGAATAAAGAATTTTCCTATTTATTAATATTTACGAATTAAATATTAATTTTATTTTAAAGGGGTTGCTATGTTCGATAGCGTACCCGATACGCAACGACGAGTTTCTTTGAAACTTACGTAGCACACTAGTAATAAAATAACATTATTTTAAATGTTATTTAACAAGTAGCCGTTGTACTGGCGGGAATGGATATAAATAATTAAAATATGATTAGATATGTTTTTAAATGTTTTTACATTTACCCAATAAAAGATAAAGGCTTAAAATACGGAAAGAGTTCAATTTTAGGGCATATATACTCTAATTTTCACTAAAGGTTCACTTATCACCTTTTAATGGTGAAACAACATTAAATATAGTTTTGATCACTCTTATACTTTATTTTGGACCAAATATAACTATTCTATAGAATCGGGACATCAAAATTTACTTTGTGTAAATTTTTGGTACCTTTTTGTTAAAGTTCATTTTTTTATGAATAATGTAAAATGTTGTATTTTAATTCAAAACCTCTTCTTAATCTAATTTATTTATATGATTATATTATCCTTTGAATTGGTTTTAAAGTGAAATTAGAAAATATTTTTACCATTAAATCCAATAGTGGTCATTGGAATCAATTTCACTTTGAAATTGGACTTAAACTGGTGTCAATCTTTTGATACTTATTGTTTCACAAAAACACGCTATTTGTCATGACAGCGGGAATTAATTATTAAATTAATTAATGTGACTTATATGTTTTGAATATTGTAAAATAGGATTCATTTTTGAATTCTTAATATCAAATATAGCTTAGGGTGAATTTTTGGTAATTTTCTGAAAAACTTCAATTTTTGATGAATAGTGAAACCACTAAGTGGTACTTATAAAGACTGATTTTCCGTTTAATTGAAATTTTTCCATCATTTTGTTTTTAATTTCAAAAATCCAACATACATGGTTTTCATTAAGAAGTAAAATGTGGTTCAATGAGATTATAATAATTTTTTGGTGAATAGTAACTTATTAAGTTATTAATCGCGATTAGAGGTAATTAGTGTAGTTTAAGGTAAAAATGGTATTATAAGAATGTGAAAACACTATGAAACTTGTCCTAAACCTATTGGGTGGGTCATGGCCGACCAAGACAAGCCATGGGCCAACTTGGGGACCCCATGGAGCCACATTAGTTGGAAAATGACATTAATATATTTTTATTTAATGTTAAAGTGAAAATTACACTAACATAAATTGTTTTACTAAAATAATTTTTAAGTGGGGTTATACAAGTCCAAATTTTGATTATAAATAGTCATTGGAAATCTAAAAATATTTCCTACATCATATTATTTTTTATATAATTTTTAGACATTAAATAAATTAAATTATTTATGACATAATAATGATGCAGCGATGACATCATTATTTGACGATTTAAATAAAATGGAAAGATAATGAAAAATATAAAACCTACACATGGAAAAAACCAATTGGATGAGTGGATTTCGAACCCTTATCACCTTATCCACGAAGTATATCAATGTGGGACCTTTTAAAACCGAAACACATTTTCAAATAAAGTAATATTTCTTTACTTTCCAAAAGTGCCCCTCCTCTCCTCTTATAAAAGGCCCCCACCTCTACCCCATTTCACACACTTCTCAAGCATTTGGCTCGTCAAAACCCTTCCCAATTACTCTCTCCACATCCCTATCCTCATCCTAGAGGATTCCCTTTGGGCATAATCCTTTCAAAGGAAGCCTTTAGGCTCAAATCAAAAGGGAGTTACACTTTTAAAGGTAATTCATTCTCTCTTGTTCATTTGTTTTATTTTGCTTCTCCAACCCTCTAAACTCTTTTTATTTACTTCTTTTGTAACAAAACCAGTATCTTAAATATACTAGGATGTTGTTATAATATTTATTTTAGCTACACTCTCACACAACTACATCAAATGGTTAAAGAACATACGGTTTCCGTGGATGGTGAAATTCTTCCTCCCGAAACGATGATTGTTCAATACTCATTTAACACCTTCAAGGGTGGCCATTATGATGTCACTATTTTTATATGTGATATATAATATGTTTATGTTTTCTTTAAGATTCTGTATTTTTTATTTTTGGCATACCTTTATGGTTTCCATTATGGGTAAACACGATATCTTCATTTAAGGAATTGCGGACTACCGCCCCCTAAAAGTGATGTGATTCGTTAATGCCATATGTGGGACGTGTAAAGGATGGATTTAATGTTATTATATATGATGTTATACTGGAATTATAATACACCTCTATATCATTATTATTTCTTTCCATTAAAGTATGAGATAGAAATGAAAGTAGCGTTCATGCGTACGTACGGCTTACCGTCTCCATGAACGGTGCATTTCATTTCTTATCCCCAAATGTAATGTACTATTAAAATTACATGTATATAATGTATATATATAATTAATGATATATCTAAATTATGAATATAATTCTGGAATTAAAATATACATACCACTCATTTAGTTTTAATTCCACTAATATGACAAAGAAATGAAAGTAGCGTTCATGCGTACGTACGGCTTACCGTCTCCATGAACGGTGCATTTCATTTCTTACCTCTAAATGATTACGTAATATTATAAATACATGTATATGCTGGATATATATGATACATATTAAATCAAAATCGGGAATTTCATTCTGGATATAAAGAACTTTTGACCACATGAAAAACATGTAATTGTAAGAAGTCAACTTTCGACTTAAGAACCAAATACTGACAAAACAAACATTATTAACTTAAATGGTTACATAATGTTTATAACATGGAAATAAGTGATATAAAAAGAATAATTAACTTTAAAAAGGTTCTTAATCAAGTATAAATTAACTCAAGTTTATTATTCAGGACGTTAAAGAACGATCGAGTCAAGTCAGACCCAAGGTAAAGGACTTCATCTCAATCTCCTTTCATTGAGGCATATTTTGTTTTATACACAACTTTCTTTTATACGGTGTATAAACTCCTTTGACTTTTACTTTTATACAAAAGGAATCTTTTTCTACGAAGCGTTTTACTAAACGACAAAAAGGAATGTTTTTTTAACGTACGCGGTGACAACGACTTTTTCCGCCGCCGCGAGTATTATTTGATCTTTGGATTCCTCAACAAGCCGTATTGTTTTTAGAATAAAATAAATACCATATAATCTTTTATGTATTTTGGTATTGAAAATGGTTTTGATAAAGGATTCTATTATGTCAATATATTTATGTTATATTATGATTGAAATGTGGAAATTTTATCATTCCTTTATATTGGTTTTATGTTTTATGATTTTATATTGGTACTTGGACATTTTAACTGGTGGTTACGTTATAAAACATATGACGGGTGGTGCCGTGAATACCAGGACGGGTGGTTACGTTATAACCTCCAATGCATTGGGTATGGAAGTCGGCCGTATGGCTATTCCATTAAGTATGTATGGAAATTGGCCGTATGGCTATTCCATTAAGTGATATGTGTGGAAGTCAACCGTATGGTTATTCCACTTATGTATGTTTATGTCCCAAGTTACCTTTATATATTCTATGTGTTCTTTATATGGGTTTTATGGTAATCTTTTGGTTACAAAAAGGTAAGTAATGATACATTATTCAGTGAAGATTTTTTTTACTACTTCATGAAGGTGAAGGTATTACTTTGATATAGTATACATGGTTTACTTGATGTTTGAAAAAATAACAGTTTTCATTCTTTTTTTATCCCTTACTGAGCTTTTTATGCTCACCCCAAGTTTTTCGAAATGTTTTTCATAGGACTTAAAGTGGAATAAGGTCAAGGATGGGATCAAGGGAATTTCATGTTATCTGAAACATGGAATCTAGACATCTTTCTTTTTAAGAGTTTTTATTTTATGGAGACTTAGTAGAAGTGTCTACTTTGTAATCTTTTAAGATGTAATAGTTATGTTCTAATTCTCTAAAACTCTAAACCTGAAAAGATCCTCAATGTGAATTATTCATTTAATTCATTATTAAGTAAGGTTTAGGGATGGGGCCTTATAGTTGGTATCAGAGGACGTTTTAGACAACTTTAGGTGTTAGAAAAGTGTTAAATTATAATATGATTGAAATGATATAGCATTTACGGATTACCAAGTTGCTTCGCATAAGATATTTCTGTGTTCAGAATGGTTTTCCGCAGAGGAAACAAAGCAGCTATGTTGGGACGACATCAGGAGGAAGATAACCTTCCAAATCAGCAACCTGAGATGGTCGGAATCGGAACTGAACAGTTTGTTGCAGTGATGGAACAGTTGACTCAGGCTATAAATGGTGGCGGTATACATGCACGAGATCAGCCAGATCAATCACATAGGAACATGTCAGTGGTGGAACACTTCATGAGGCAACATCCCCCATCATTCAGAGGATCATCTGACCCTGTGCAAGCTGAAGGGTGGATTAAAGCACTGGAGAAGATTTTTGATGTCATGGGGTGTTCAGAACATCAAAAGGTTAGTCTTGTTGTTTACCGTTTTGAAGGTGAAGCTGATCAGTGGTGGTCGATGGTGAAAAATATAAGGGATAGTGATGAGATTGAGGATCTTCACGAGGAAGAATTCAAAGGTATGTTTCTTGAGAAATATTTTCCTAAGGTGGTTCGTCTTATGATGGAAAAACAGTTCCTAGAATTGAGGCAGGAGGATGATTCAGTGGCTACTTATGAAGAATAGTTCACTCGATTGGCAAGGTATGCTCCAAACTTCATACGAGATCTAGTTGGCAGGAAAAGGGGAAGAACTCATCAAAGAAGCAAGGAGGTAAGAAAACCAAATATCCATCCTGTGAGAAGTGTGGTAAAATGCATCCTGGGGAATGTTTATCCAAGTCTGGTAAGTGATTTCGGTGTGGTAAGTCTGGTCATATTGCTCGTAACTGTAAGGAAGATGATCAAGAAGGAAATGAAAAGCCAACGGTAAGATGTTTTATGTGTAATGAAATGGGTCAATATGAAAACGAGTGTCCAACTAAGAACTCAACTGGGGGAATGCAGCTAGACTACAAGCAGAAAGGGGTGGTAAAATCCTTTGCAACAACTTCAGCAGATGTTGGGCCATCAAATGAAGTGGTATCAGCTCCAGGGAGCTCAGTATTTTTCGAAGATTGACTTGAGGTCGGGGGTACCATCAGTTGAAAGTAAAAGAAGCAGACGTTCCAAAGACTGCGTTCCGTACTAGATATGGCCATTATGAATTTGTAGTTATGCCTTTTGGGTTAGCCAATGAACCTGCTGTATTCATGGACCTTATGAATAAAATTTTCCATGAGTTCTTGGATAAGTTTGTGTTTGTGTTTTGAGGTTTGTGAAGAGGTTATGTGTGCCTTGTGATTCACAGTTGAAGAATGAGTTATTTTTTCATCCTGGAAGTACTAAGATGTACAGAGGTCTGCGGGAGTATTACTGGTGGGATGGAATGAAAAGATACATTGCTGATTTTACTGTGAAGTGTTTGACATGTCAACAGGTTAAAGCAGAGCAGCAGTTACCGAAAGGGATGCTTCAGCCTTTACCAGTGCCAGAGTGGAAATGGGAAAACATATCCATGGACTTTGTTGTGGGATTACCGAGGACATCTCGAGGTAATAATGAAATCTGGGTTATTGTTGATCGCTCGACCAAATATGCTCATTTCCTTGCTATACGAGATACTTTCTCTCTTGATCAACTTTCCCGTTTGTATCTTAAAGAGATAGTAAGGTTACATGGAGTTCCTCTCTCCATTGTATTGGATCGTGAACCCAGGTTTACTTCTAACTTTTGGAAAGGCCTTCAGAAGTCGTTGGGTACTGAATTAAACTTTAGTACATCTTTTCATCCTCAATCAGATGGGAAGTCAGAAAGAACAATTCAGACATTGGAGGATATGCTACGAGCTTGTTTGATGGATTATCAGGGAAGTTGGGACCAACATCTTTCTTTGGTTGAGTTTTCTTATAATAACAGTTTTCATTCCAGTATACAGATGGCACCATTTTAGGCATTATATGGGAAGCGGTGTCGAACTCCAGCTTTCTGGGATGAAGTTGATGAAAGGAAGTTGATGGGAAGAGAATTGGTAGAAGAGTTGGCAGAAAAAGTTCAGCTGATTCAGAAGCACATGAGAACAGCTCAGAGCAGGCAGAAGAGTTATGCGGATAACTGGAGGAAGGATCTATCTTTTGAGGTAGGTGATCATGCTTTTCTCAAGGTTTCTCCTTGGAAAAGTATGATGAGATTTGGTAAGAAAGGAAAGTTGAGTCCAAGGTTCGTTGGACCATACGAAATTCTGGAAAGAGTTGGATCAGTTGCATACCGAGTGGCTTTACCTCCGAGTTTATCTCAGGTACACAATGTTTTTCACGTTTCGATGTTGAGAAAGTATATGCCAGATCCATCTCATGTTTTGAGTCCAGAGGTAGTTTATGTAAAGACCCGTAAAATTCAAGGGAAATTTTTTCTTAATTTTCTTTAGAATTTTACAAGAGCGCGGTTTCAAACGGCACCTGATTCCGAGGCCCGGAGTGCCTGGAATTAATTTCCGAAGTTTGGCTCGGGTACGTTCAGTGAATGAACGAGCGGGAATTCCTAACTTTTGATCCGGTGCTCGGAATTGAAATCTGAGGGCACCGATGAACTCGCAGCGCCGATATTTGCTTAAAGAGACCTTTTCGGGAGTTGCGTTTGTTGCGGGTTGAAAGTTAAGTTTTGGGGTTTTTAGTTTGAGTTAAATAAAATTGTGAAGAACAATTTTATTATAACTAGTTAAAACCTATCAAAGGAGGTTGGAAGTGGGACCCACACCCACTTAACCTCCCTTGGGAGGATTAAGTGTGGTGGGGCCCACACAAACCCCAAATCTTTTCAAATTCTCTCAACTTACTTAACCCCTAATTAATTGACTTAAGTTACTTAATTAATTTTGGGAGTTAAACCTTTTTGAATTTCAACTTTTGAAATTATTGTGTGTTTTGTAATAATAAAATAAGTTGTTATCTTATTTTATTATGGGTTGTTTGTTTGTCACCTGGAGAGCTTTTGGAGAGCTTTTGGAGAGCTTCTTCTTCATCTTCAAGCTCTGACGAAGAACGAAGAACGCCCAAACTCCGACGAAGAACGACGCCTCTCTTCTTCGTCCTCGGTGTCAACAAGAGGGAACGCCGCACCCTCCTCGGACCTTCTTCGTCGGCATACGAAGATTCGCCAACGACGTATCTCTTCGGGCATAACTCTTCGTCAACGGATTTGACGAACGACGACCGCGACACCGACCTCCGCGACGCCGTCTTCCGCGGAGCGTAGACGAATCTTCGAACCTTATACCAAGGTAGGGGTTGTTGATTTAATATTTAATTATTTCATTCTTGCCCGTGGTTCGTATGACTAACGTGAGGATGTTGATTCTTTAAAGTTGTGTAATTATTTAACGTGAGGGGGGCCGGACCGCATGAACATGGCCGAACCCCCCTCCATCGTTCATGTTGATTATTCTTACGTGAGGAAGCAAGTGGCGTGGTGCCGTCGCACCACGCGGATGATAGTGCAAATATTTTACGCGGCGCCGTCTCGCTACGTCGAGGAAGAATCTTCAAGAACGCGACGCCGTCGCGCCGCGTTGAAAAGAATCATGGCACGGCGAAAGGGGCGCGGTGCCGTCGCACCGCGCTGGACGACGAACACCGCGGCCGGTTCCGGGCCGCGGCGGGACGAGGAGACCGCGGCCGGATCCGGGCCGCGGCGGGATGTGAAGACCGGCGGTCGGGCCGCCGGCGTCGGAAGTCGAAGGCGGGACCGGAATTTCCGGTCCCGTTGGTAAAAACCGGCCGGCCAGCTGGCCGGCCGGATGACATAAAACCAGGGGATTAAATCCCCCGGCCGGTTCAACAAAACCCCCCCTTAATGAGGGGGGGCGGTTCCTTGAAGGAGGGGGGGGGGGCAGCCGGCCCCCCGGTTCCGCGCCAGCAGGCCCCCCACGTGGGGGGGGGGGCGCTTTGAAAATAACGGCGCGGCATAGCCGCGCCGCCTGTTGAAAAACCGCGGGGCTTGCCCCCCGCGTGCCGACCGTGTGCGGCCCCTCGCGGCACCCCGAGCCGCCGCGGCCCCTCGCGGCGCCAGCCCGCCGCGGCTCCCCGTGCCGCCGCGCCGCCCCGGGGGGGGGGAGGGGGGGTCGGGCCGGGTCGGCCCGGACCCGGACCCCCCTGTTTCGAACCAGATTTGGTTTTTGGCCCATAACATGAGCCTCAGACCTCCGAATGACGAACCGTCTGCGGCAACGCGATCCTTGGATCGAGACGGTCGTTTCGATATATCGCACTCAAGGTTTCGGTTAACTTTGAGTTCGGCCGGGTTGGTTCGTTCACGAAACCAACCGGGCCTTCGGAGCGGAAACGCTCATATCTTGAGCTACGAACGTCCGATTGACGCGCCGTCAGTCGCGTTGTGTTCCTCTTAGTGAGACGGATCTTTTGGCATACTCCACCCGAGGTTTGGACGCAGGTGGAGTACGGTCGGGTTGGTTTTGCCTTAAAAACCAACCGGGCCCCGGAGACGAAAATGCCAATAACTCTCAGACCGGGCGTCCGATCGACGCGCCGTCTGTTGCGTTGAGTTCCTGTTGACGATACGAAACTTTTGGATACATCAACTTCGGTCTTCGTGATAGTTGATGTATCAGCCTCTCGGCTCGTGGAGCGGACCCTCCGAACGAGCTTGCTTTGTGCGGGAAGCCTAGTGCTGGCTGCGACTGTTCTACTGCTACGACTACTACTGTGACTTCGACGACGACAGTACAGAGATCCTGTGTGGATTCGATGACGACGACTACAGCACTCAGCGATCCTACGTGGAACAGTGCTACCGAACCTGTATGAGCTGAATCTTCTGTTTACCTTGGGCGGTGGAGCGCTTGGGTGTAGCGGCGGACCCGTGGTACTTGACAGTGGTGGTGCGCTTGGATGCAGCAGCAGACCCTTGGCGGTGGAGCGCTTGGTTGTAGCGACGGACCCGCGATACTCTACGGAGTGAGTGCGCTTGGTTGTAGCGACAGACCCGCGTCGGTGGAGACGTGCATGCGGAGTACGGAGACCGTGTAGATGACTGAGACCTGACGACTGCTTGACCGACTCGACTTGGAGTGAGTCGACTAGCCCAGTGGACGGAGCGCCCAGTAGTTGGCAGCAGACCCACGGCGGACGGAGTGCCTGGTAGTTGGCGGCAAACCCGCGGTACTCGACAGGAGGAGTACCTCAGTAGGCTATCTGGGTGAGCGCCCGGTATTTGGCAGCAGACCCTCAGCGGACGGAGCGCCCGGTAGTTGGCAGCAGACCCGCGGTACTCGACAGGAGGAGTACTTCAGCAGTCTTAGGTTAGTGAGCAGTACCTCGGAGTCGTGACAGGACCACTGTACACTTCAGAGTTGGGGCTCTTCAACAGTTACGGTCTCGATAATGAAAATCCTGGTTTGAGCTGAGTCAATGATCTTTGTGATTCCTCATGATTGAGATGGGTCGTTTGATAACTTAGGTATATGTATGGGCATATACCTGGGTAATGGTTATCCGTTGATTTCATAATATTGTTATAATCTGTGTGGATTTTACTGTTTACTCTTCTTTGTGGATTGAGTTGTTCTTGGGCTCGGTGTTGGAGGCGAACGGAATTTGATGACTTAGGTATATGTATGGGCATATACCTAAGCAGTGTCGGTTGTTACTTCGTGATTGTACTTTTCTTCATGGTTTATCCTTTGTGGATTTGAGAGACCTTCAGGGGTCTCGGGGTCCCTACTGAGTAGCTTATACTCACCCCTGCACGGGCTTCGCCCGCACTACGTTGTGTTGGTTGCAGACGACGGACAGCGTTGACTTACCTGAGGCTTGTAGAGCGGGACGGTACCCGGAGGTGGACCACTGGGCCGGACGTGCACGGAGCGGACGGCGGGACCCGTGGAGCAGAGGAGCTATCTGTACCCACCCTTCAGGTGGGATTTCCGGTGTACAGCTCGGAGTAGCGGCTTTTACTTTACAGTTGCTGTTTTTTCCCTTTTCGAGTTGTACTTTACTTTCAGTTTGGGTTTGTATTCTGGCCCATTTACCTTTCCGCACTTTCAGTCGTACTCTGCTTGCTTAGTGTTTACTTTCCGCTTGTTTACTCTGTGGTGTGTGTTTACTTATCAAAGGCAATGCCTTCCCTTTTTACCGGGATTTACGCCTTGGTGCTAGTCGCCAGCCCCTGGCCTATGGAAGGCGGGCTTGGGGTAGTCACGACACGGACCCCGAGGGCGGGTCGTGACAAATTGGTATCAGAGGAGTTCGGTTCTACCGCGAACTCTGATCTTTTCTATGTGAAGCAATAATGTTTAGCGTATTGAGTGTGGTTATCAGTCCAGGGAGTCCAGTGTTGGTGCGGCGGCCGACGTATCCGTACACAGGACCCTAACTTCTGATTTCCGGCTTAATACACAAAAACATTGATTGCGTGTGTGTTTCAAAGTTTTATTTGTGATTTCTTTGTGTCAGCTCACCAGGTATACTGTTTGACCGTGGCGCACCTGTCTCTTTTCAGGATGGCCCCACGACGGCAGCCAGCTAGGGTTCCGAGAGTCGAGCGAGACGACAGCCCACCGAGCGACGAGGCCTCGGTGCAGGGCCCTTTTCCAGTTGTGGCACCGGCGGTAGCTTTACCCGCCGATCCCCCGATGCTTCCAGCAGCAGCCGCTGACGATGCACGTCGCCTCAGCGCACTGCATGAGTTTCAGCGCCAGCGACCGCCCAGGTTTCGCGGGGAGACGGATCCCCAGGCAGCAGAGGACTGGCTGGAGGCAGTGGTTCGAGTGTTTAGGCTAGTGAGGACACCAGCAGACCTCATGGTGATCCTCGCTGCGAGCCTACTACACGCAGCAGCAGGACGATGGTGGAGCTTGATGCTCCAGGTCCACGATGAGGCATCCCTACTTTGGACGGACTTTGAGAGCCTCTTCCGCTCGGAGTTCGTCCCAGCCACCCTTCGTGCGGTGCGTATCCAGGAGCTTCTACAGCTGCGGCAGGGCAGCATGACGGTCGCTCAGTACGCGGCGAGGTTCACCGACCTTTCTCGGTACTCGACAGACATGGTACGAGACCCCTTCTTCCGGGCCCGGACCTTCGAGCAGGGTTTGAGACACGAGATCAGGGCATCACTGATCTCCCTCAGCATACCGACTCAGACAGGAGTACTGGAGCGGGCACTTCTGATCGAGAGTTTCCTTGCTGAGTCTACACCAGCACAGCAACTCACCGCAGGGCGGCACGTGGCAGAGTCATCTGCAGCAGGTAGCCGACTGATGACTCAGGGTTCCAGGCAGACCAGACCTACCGGTGGCCGACTGCACGACTCAGGCTCAGTTGTACGGGGAAGCCGGGGTGGAGTCAGAGCCAGGCGTGGCGAGAGTGGGCAGTGTTACTCCTGTGGCGGAATTGGTCACATGGCTCGTGACTGTCCGACCCGCCATGCTGATGATCAGCAGTTAAGTGAAGAACCTCCCAGGCAGAGGCAGAGGTTCGACCGTGGCGGTCCGCAGGGAGGAGGCGGACGAGGCAGAGGAGCTGGACGAGCAGCCGGTGGTGGGCGACGCTTTGAGGCTCTTCCACCACCACCACCAGGAGGTCCACCCCGACCGCAGGGGAGAGCTCAGCTTCAGGCAGCCGAAGCCTTCGATCATGGAGCTCTGGGAGCCGATGGACAGGAGCAGAACTAGTGGATAACATCCTTTGTACTTCTGGTTCCTTGTTGCTTTTGTGTAGCATCTTGTATTATGAGCTGCAATAATAAAAGACGCATACCTTTGTGATATTTTCGTTCCTTTCCTCTTTCGTGATGTTACTAGGAGATTCCAGTTTTGGATGTTGACTTGACCCTCACTTGTGAGACATCTACTGGAGGAGACCCAGTTAGCACACACTGATGCCGACAGTGTGACTCAACCCTTGGAGGCGAGAGTAATGGTTGAATCTCTTAGTAGTAGCGTCGAGGCCTTACGACGTCATCCTTGGTATGGATTAGTATCATCCATGTTAGGATTGACTGTTTTAGGCAAAGAATGTGGTTCATCCAGGGGATGAGACCAGATTTCACTTTTCGGCAAAGAAGAAATCTTGCAGCTCTTGTGGGACCAGAGATGGTCCGAGCCACGACAGAGAAGGTCCAGATCATCCAGGAGAGGATGAGGACAGCTCAGAGCCGGCATAAGTCATATGCTGACAGGAGGCGGAGGCCACTGGAGTTCGAGGATGGCGACCACGTCTTTTTGCGTGTCTCACCTCGACGTGGTTTACGTAGATTTGGCCGAGGCGGCAAGTTGTCTCCACGCTTCATCGGGCCTTTCCAGGTCCTCAGCAGGATAGGAGAGGTGGCTTATCGCCTGGCTCTACCACCTCAGTTGCACCGGGTGCACGACGTCTTCCACGTGTCTCAGCTGAGGAGATACGTGCACGACCCGACGCACATCATCGACTTTGGGGAGCTTGACGTTGACGATGGGGCGACTTTTACGGAGGTCCCGGTGGAGATAGAATATCGACAGGAGCGGGTCCTGCATGGGCGATCGATTCCTCTTGTGCGCATCAGATGGCAGCACGGGAATCTCCCGGAGAGCACATGGGAGCGGGAGGCTCAAATGCGTGCTCAGTACCCTCATTTGTTTCCCTAGTTTTGATGTATCTTTACGGGGACGTAAAGCCCTGAGGTGGGAGTAATGTAAAGACCCGTAAAATTCAAGGGAAATTTTTTCTTAATTTTCTTTAGAATTTTACAAGAGTGCGGTTTCAGACGGCACCTGATTCCGAGGCCCGGAGTGCCCGGAATTAATTTCCGAAGTTTGGCTCGGGTAGGTTCAGTGAACGAACGAGCGGGAATTCCTAACTTTTGATCCGGTGCTCGGAATTGAAATCTGAGGGCACCGATGAACTCACAGCGCCGATATTCGCTTAAAGAGACCTTTTCGGGAGTTGCGTTTGTTGCGGGTTGAAAGTTAAGTTTTGGGGTTTTTAGTTTGAGTTAAATAAAATTGTGAAGAACAATTTTATTATAACTAGTTAAAACCTATCAAAGGAGGTTGGAAGTGGGACCCACACCCACTTAACCCCCCTTGGGAGGATTAAGTGTGGTGGGGCCCACACGAACCCCTAATCTTTTCAAATTCTCTCAACTTACTTAACCCCTAATTAATTGACTTAAGTTACTTAATTAATTTTGGGAGTTAAACCTTTTTGAATTTCAACTTTTGAAATTCTAGTGTGTTTTGTAATAATAAAATAAGATGTTATCTTATTTTATTATGGGTTGTTTGTTTGTCACCTGGAGAGCTTTTGGAGAGCTTTTGGAGAGCTTCTTCTTCATCTTCAAGCTCTGACGAAGAACGAAGAACGCCCAAACTCCGACGAAGAACGACGCCTCTCTTCTTCGTCCTCGGTGTCAACAAGAGGGAACGCCGCACCCTCCTCGGACCTTCTTCGTCGGCATACGAAGATTTGCCAACGACGTATCTCTTCGGGCATAACTCTTCGTCAACGGATTTGACGAACGACGACCGCGACACCGACCTCCGCGACGCCGTCTTCCGCGGAGCGTAGACGAATCTTCGAACCTTATACCAAGGTAGGGGTTGTTGATTTAATATTTAATTATTTCATTCTTGCCCGTGGTTCGTATGACTAACGTGAGGATGTTGATTCTTTAAAGTTGTGTAATTATTTAACGTGAGGGGGGCCGGACCGCATGAACACAGCCGAACCCCCCTCCATCGATCATGTTGATTATTCTTGCGTGAGGAAGCAAGTGGCGTGGTGCCGTCGCACCACGCGGATGATCGTGCAAATATTTTACGCGGCGCCGTCGCGCTACGTCGAGGAAGAATCTTCAAGAACGCGACGCCGTCGCGCCGCGTTGAAAAGAATCATGGCACGGCGAAAGGGGCGCGGTGTCGTCACACCGCGCCGGACGACGAACACCGCGGCCGGTTCCGGGCCGCGGCGGGACGAGGAGACCGCGGCCGGATCCGGGCCGCGGCGGGATGTGAAGACCGGCGGCCGGGCCGCCGGCGTCGGAAGTCGAAGGCGGGACCGGAATTTCCGGTCCCGTTGGTAAAAACCGGCCGGCCAGCTGGCCGGCCGGATGACATAAAACCGGGGGATTAAATCCCCCGGCCGGTTCAACAAAACCCCCCCTTAATGAGGGGGGGCGGTTCCTTGAAGGAGGGGGGGGGGGGGGGGGCAGCCGGCCCCCCGGTTCCGCGCCAGCAGGCCCCCCACGTGGGGGGGGGGGGGGGCGCTTTGAAAATAACGGCGCGGCATAGCCGCGCCGCCTGTTGAAAAACCGCGGGGCTTGCCCCCCGCGTGCCGACAGTGTGCGGCCCCTCGCGGCACCCCGAGCCGCCGCGGCCCCTCGCGGCGCCAGCCCGCCGCGGCTCCCCGCGCCGCCGCCCGCCGCCGCCGGCCGCCGCCGCCGCCGCCCCGGGGGGGGGGGGGGGTCGGGCCGGGTCGGCCCGGACCCGGACCCCCCCGTTTCGAACCAGATTTGGTTTTTGGCCCATAACTTGAGCCTCGGACCTCCGAATGACGAACCGTCTGCGGAAACACGATCCTTGGATCGAGACGGTCGTTTCGATATATCACACTCAAGGTTTCGGTTAACTTTGAGTTCGGCCGGGTTGGTTCGTTCACGAAACCAACCGGGCCTTCGGAGCGGAAACGCTCATATCTTGAGCTACGAACGTCTGATTGACGCGCCGTCAGTCGCGTTGTGTTCCTCTTAGTGAGAAGGATCTTTTGGCATACTCCGCCCGAGGTTTGGACGCAGGTGGAGTACGGTCGGGTTGGTTTTGCCTTAAAAACCAACCGGGCCCCGGAGACGAAAATGCCAATAACTCTCAGACCGGGCGTCCGATCGACGCGCCGTCTGTTGCGTTGAGTTCCTGTTGACGATACGGAACTTTTGGATACATCAACTTCGGTCTTCGTGATAGTTGATGTATCAGCCTCTCGGCTCGTGGAGCGGACCCTCCGAACGAGCTTGCTTTGTGCGGGAAGCCTAGTGCTGGCTGCGACTGTTCTACTGCTACGACTGCTACTGTGACTTCGACGACGACAGTACAGAGATCCTGTGTGGATTCGACGACGACGACTACAGCACTCAACGATCCTACGTGGAACAGTGCTACCGAACCTGTATGAGCTGAATCTTCTGTTTACCTTGGGCGGTGGAGCGCTTGGGTGTAGCGGCGGACCCGTGGTACTTGACAGTGGTGGTGCGCTTGGATGCAGCAGCAGACCCTTGGCGGTGGAGCGCTTGGTTGTAGCGACGGACCCGCGATACTCTACGGAGTGAGTGCGCTTGGTTGTAGCGACAGACCCGCGTCGGTGGAGACGTGCGTGCGGAGTACGGAGACCGTGTAGATGACTGAGACCTGACGACTGCTTGACCGACTCGACTTGGAGTGAGTCGACTAGCCCAGTGGACGGAGCGCCCAGTAGTTGGCAGCAGACCCACGACGGACGGAGCGCCTGGTAGTTGGCGGCAAACCCGCGGTACTCGACAGGAGGAGTACCTCAGTAGGCTATCTGGGTGAGCGCCCGGTATTTGGCAGCAGACCCTCAGCGGACGGAGCGCCCGGTAGTTGGCAGCAGACCCGCAGTACTCGACAGGAGGAGTACTTCAACAGTCTTAGGTTAGTGAGCAGTACCTCGGAGTCGTGACAGGACCACTGTACACTTCAGAGTTGGGGCTCTTCAACAGTTACGGTCTCGATAATGAAAATCCTGGTTTGAGCTGAGTCAATGATCTTTGTGATTCCTCATGATTGAGATGTGTCGCTTGATAACTTAGGTATATGTATGGGCATATACCTGGGTAATGGTTATCCGTTGATTTCATAATCTCGTTATAATCTGTGTGGATTTTACTGTTTACTCTTCTTTGTGGATTGAGTTGTTCTTGGGCTCGGTGTTGGAGCCGAACGGAATTTGATGACTTAGGTATATGTATGGGCATATACCTAAGCAGTGTCGGTTGTTACTTCGTGATTGTACTTTTCTTCGTGGTTTATCCTTTGTGGATTTGAGAGACCTTCAGGGGTCTCGGGGTCCCTACTGAGTAGCTTATACTCACCCCTGCACGGGCTTCGCCCGCACTACGTTGTGTTGGTTGCAGACGACGGACAGTGTTGACTTAGCTGAGGCTTGTAGAGCGGGACGGTACCCGGAGGTGGACCACTGGGCCGGACGTGCACGGAGCGGACGGCGGGACCCGTGGAGCAGAGGAGCTATCTGTACCCACCCTTCAGGTGGGATTTCCGGTGGACAGCTCGGAGTAGCGGCTTTTACTTTACAGTTGCTGTTTTTTCCCTTTTCGAGTTGTACTTTACTTTCAGTTTGGGTTTGTATTCTGGCCCATTTACCTTTCCGCACTTTCAGTCGTACTTTGCTTGCTTAGTGTTTACTTTCCGCTTGTTTACTCTGTGGTGTGTGTTTACTTATCAAAGGAAATTCCTTCCCTTTTTACCGGGATTTACGCCTTGGTGCTAGTCGCCAGCCCCTGGCCTATGGAAGGCGGGCTTGGGGTAGTCACGGCACGGACCCTGAGGGCGGGTCGTGACAGTTTAGCTGGAAGAGAACCTATCTTATGAGGAACAACGTGTCTAGATTCTTGACCACAGGGAGAAAGTGTTACAGAATAAGGTGATTCATCAGGTAAAGGTTTTGTGGAAAACCATGTGATTGAAAAGGCAACGTGGGAATCTGAAAATGCTATGAGGGATAAATACCCCCACTTATTTTGATAAGTGAATAAAATTGCAAGGACGCAATTCCCAAAAGGGGGGAAGGATGTAACATCCCAGGTAAATAAAGAATAAATAATTTTCATATTTATTAATATTTATGAATTAAATATTAATTTTATTTTAAAGGGGTTGCTATGTTCGATAGCGTACCCGATACGCAACGATGAGTTTCTTTGAAACTTACGTAGCACACTAGTAATAAAATAACATTATTTTAAATGTTAGTTAACAAGTAGCCGTTGTACTGGAGGGAATGGATAGAAATAACTAAAATATGATTAGATATGTTTTTAAATGTTTTTACATTTACCCAATAAAAGATAAAGGCTTAAAATACGGAAAGAGTTCAATTTTAGGGCATATATACTCTAATTTTCACTAAAGGTTCACTTATCACCTTTTAATGGTGAAACGTCATTAAATATAGTTTTGATCACTCTTATACTTTATTTTGGACCAAATATAACTCTTTTTTAGAATCGGGACATCAAAATTTTCTTTGTGTAAATTTTTGGAACCTTTCTGTTAAAGTTCATTTTTTTTATGAATAGTGTAAAATGTTGTATTTTAATTCAAAACCTCTTTTTAATCTAATTTATTTATATGATTAGATTACCATTTGAATTGGTTTTAAAGTGAAATTACAAAATATTTTTACCATTAAATCCAATAGTGGTCATTGGAATCAATTTTACTTTGAAATTGGACTTAAACTGGTGTCAATCTTTTGATACTTATTGTTTCACAAAAAACACGCTATTTGTCATGACAGCAGGAATTAATTATTAAATTAATTAATGTGACTTATATGTTTTGAATTTTTTAAAATAGACTTCATTTTTGAATTCATAATATCAAATATAGCTTAGGGTGAATTTTTGGTAATTTTCTGAAAAACTTCAATTTTTGATGAATAGTGAAACCACTAAGTGGTACTTATAAAGACTGATTTTCCGTTTAAATGAAATTTTGCCATCATTGTGTTTTGAATTTCAAAAATCCGACATACATGGTTGTCATTAAGAAGTAAAATGTGGTTCAATGAGATTATAATAATTTTTTGGTGAATAATATCTTATTAATTTATTAATCGCGATTAGAGGTAATTAGTGTAGTTTAAGGGAAAAATGGTATTATAAGAATGTGAAAACACCATGAAACTTGTCCTACACCTATTGGGTGAGTCATGGCCGACCAAGACAAGCCATGGGCCAACTTGGGGACCCCATGGAGCAACTTTAGTTGGAAAATGACATGAATATATTTTTATTTAATGTTAAAGTGAAAATGACACTAACATAAATTGTTTTACTAAAATAATTTTTATGTGGGGTTATACAAGTCCAAATTTTGATTATAAATATTAATTGGAAAGCTAAAAGGATTTTCTACATCATATTATTTTTTATATAATTTCTAGACATTAAATAAATTAAATTATTTATGACATAATAATGATGCAGCGATGACATCATTATTTGATGATTTAAATAAAATGGAAAGATAATGAAAAATATAAAACCTAAACATGGCCAAAACCAATTGGATGAGTGGATTTAGAACCCTTATCACATTATCCACGAATTATATCTATGTGGGACCTTTTAAAACCGAAACACATTTTCAAATAAAGTAATATTTCTTTACCTTCCAAAAGTGCCCCTCCTCTCCTCTTATAAAAGGCCCCATCCTCTACCCCATTTCACACACTTCTCAAGCCTTTGGCTCGGCCAAACCCTGCCCAATTACTCTCTCCACATCCCTCTCCTCATCCTAGAGGATTCCCTTTGGGCATAATCCTTTTAAAGGAATCCTTTAGGCTCAAATCAAAAGGGAGTTACACTTTTAAAGGTAATTCATTCTCTCTTGTTCATTTGTTTTATTTTGCTTCTCCAACCCTCTAAACTCTTTTTATTTACTTATTTTGTAACAACACCAGTATATTCAATATACTAGGATGTTGTTATAATATTTATTTGAGCTACACTCTCACACAACTACATCTAATGGTTAAATAACATACGGTTTCCGTGGATGGCGAAATTCTACCTCCCGAAACGATGGTTGTTCAATACACATTTAACACCTTCAAGGGTGGCCATTATGATGTCACTATTTTTATATATGATATATAATATGTTTATGTTTTCTTTAAGCTTCTGTATTTTTCATTTTTGGCATACCTTTATGGTTTCCATTATGGGTAAACACGATATCTTCATTTAAGGAAGTGCGGACTACCGCCCCCTAAAAGTGATGTGATTCGTTAATGCCATATGTGGGATGTGTAAAGGATGGATTTAAAGTTATTATATATGATTTTATACTTGAATTATAATATACCTCTATATCATTATTATTTCTTTCCATTAAAGTATGAGATAGAAATGAAATTAGCGTTCATGCGTACGTACGGCTTACCGTCTCCATGAACGGTGCATTTCATTTCTTATCCCCAAATGTAATGTACTATTAAAATTACATGTATATAATGTATATATATAATTAATGATATATCTAAATTATGAATATAATTATGGAATTAAAATATACATACCTCTCATTTAGTTTTAATTCCACTAATATGACAAAGAAATGAAAGTAGCGTTCATGCGTACGTACGGCTTACCGTCTCCATGAACGGTGCATTTCATTTCTTACCTCTAAATGATTATGTAATATTATAAATACATGTATATGCTGGATATATATGATACATATTATATCCATATCGGGAATTTCATTCTGGATATAAAGAACTTTTGACCACATGAACAGCATGTAATTGTAAGAAGTCAACTATCGACTTAAGAACCAAATATTGACAAAACAAACATTATTAACTTAAATGGTTACATAATGTTTATAACATGGCAATAAGTGATATAAAAAGAATAATGAACTTTAAAAGGGTTATTAATCAAGTATAAATTAACTCAAGTTTATTATTCAGGACGTTAAAGAACGATCGAGTCAAGTCGGACCCAAGGTAAGGGACTTCGTCTCAATCTCCTTTCATTGAGGCATATTTCGTTTTATACACAACTTTCTTTTATACGGTGCATAAACTCCTTTGACTTTTACTTTTATACAAAAGGAATCTTTTTCTACGAAGCGTTTTACTAAACGACAAAAAGGAATGTTTTTTTAACGTACGTGGTGACAACGACTTTTTCCGCCGCCGCGAGTATTATTTGGTCTTTGGCTTCCTCAACAAGCCGTATTGTTTTTAGAATAAAATAAATACCATATACTCTTTTATGTATTTTGGTATTGAAAATGGTTTTGATAAAGGATTCTATTATGTCAATATATTTATGTTATATTATGATTTAAATGTGGAAATGTTATCATTCCTTTATATTGGTTTTATGTTTTATGATTTTATATTGGTACTTGTACATTTTAACGGGTGGTTACGTTATAAACCATATGACGGGTGGTGCCGTGAATACCAGGACGAGTGGTTACGTTATAACCTCCAATGCATTGGGTATGGAAGTCGGCCGTATGGCTATTCCATTAAGTATGTATGGAAATTCTCCGTATGGCTATTCCATTAAGTGATATGTGTGGAAGTCAACTGTATGGTTATTCCACTTATGTATGTTTATGTCCCAAGTTACCTTTATATATTATATGTGTTCTTTATATGGGTTTTATGGTAATCTTTTGGTTACAAAAAGGTAAGTAATGATACTTTATTTAGTGAAGATTTTTTTTACTACTTCATGAAGGTGAAGGTATTACTTTGATATAGTATACATGGTTTACTTGATGTTTGAAAAACTAACAGTTTTCATTCTTTTTGTATCCCTTACTGAGCTTTTTATTCTCACCCCAAGTTTTTCGAAATGTTTTTTACAGGACTTAAAGTGGAATAAGGTCAAGGATGGGATCAAGGGAATTTCATGCTATCTAAAACATGGAATCTAGACATCTTTCTTTTTAAGAGTTTTTATTTTATGAAGACTTAGTAGAAGTGTCTACTTTGTAATCTTTTAAGATGTAATAGTTATGTTCTAATTCTCTAAAACTCTAAACCTGAAAAGATCCTCAATGTGAATTATTCATTTAATTCATTATTAAGTAAGGTTTAGGGTTGGGGCCTTATATATATAATATTATAAGAGCTTTAATATAGTTAGATTTAGGTAAAAATTATAAAACTAATTTGGGTAAATATTTCATTATTGTAAAACTCAAGGAGTATAAGAGTTCATAATTTCATCTTCAACACCCCATGTTTACAAATATACCTACAATGACGCCCAGAAACAATTTTCAAGGATTATAATTATTAATCATCTACGAGTACCCTTGGTAAGACATTTAATTTTAATAATTATTGTTAATTTGAATTTAACGATTCCAATGAGAGTGGTTCACCAAATTCCGATGCGGATTTATACACGGTATTCATATATTCTAATGGTCTAGATATTTCAGAACAATAAAAATATAGTGATATGTGGGGATTTTCTAGATTTAAACCCCTTTTAGAAAAATATTATAATCCTATTTATAATATAAAAAATGTTATGATATTAAAATCCAAGAATAGAAGATAATAATATTCAATATGAACAATCCATATATAAATCCATCACATTAATAGTGGAGATAATGATGTAACAAGGATGAATAATGTAAATAATATATTTTAAATTAAAAAAAAGTGTCTAATGAAAATTTTGATTACTCAATGAAAAACAGAAAATATTGATAATTAGTTTTCAAATTAACATCAATGTAATAATTTAAAATCTATATTTCAAACTACTTTTATTATGAAAGTGATTTAGAGGTTATACCTGATTAAAATAAATTTCTTATTTACAATGAAGAGACTTATTTGATTAACCAAACGTCCTATTAAACTATAGAATATTATTTTAGAAGAAATAATATTATTTAATTCCTTTATAAATTTAGCATACCCACATATACAATGTAGAATATATTTTTATAATATTGAAATTGATTTTATATCACTTTCTTAAGAGATGACAAGCCTTACTCCTAAATGTGAAAAACTATATCATTGATAGACATGAAATTTTACATCATGAGTATAATAATTCATTTAAATATGAAGATGGAAAAAAATTGGGACTCACATTTATGATGATCATTTTGAAATTTACCAAATACCCCGTGAACATCTATACACTATTGAATATTACATAAATTAACCTTGAATTAAATGTTTCTGAGAAAAAAATTTTGTTATAAAAATTTTCAAAAATTTATTTATTTTAAATTGATAGAGAGTAATTAAATTTTTTCGTAATGGTGGTTGATAACACTTGTAAAATTTTGGATGTAAAAGATAAATTAGATTTTATAGAGGATTACAAGACCAACGTGGAACATTATGAATGTAATATAGAAATAAATATACAAGAAGGTATCACTATAAGTATAATTTACTTTTCCAATCAAATAAATATTTTCCACCATTATAAATTTATCATGGTTTCCACCAATCAACCTAAACCACACATAGGGACTAATGATAACATTTATCATTGAGTATTCAATGTAATTGTGGATAATGAATTGAGTTTGAACCCAATGAATTTCTATATGTTGGTGTCCATTAATAGATTATAACTATACTAAGTGATATACATAAATAGGTGAACTCAAGGAATTATTGGACACAAACGATGTAGTAAGGGAGTTTTCAAAGGGAAAATTTCACTAATGAACATTCAAAAGCGTAATATTTCTTATTTTGATGAAAATAAAAATTATGTTGATTACTGTTATTCAGTGATTTATCTTCATATGTGGTTTATTTATTTAATCTTGAGATTTTTTATTTTTGTTCCATTCCATGGATCCATTTTTATAACCAGTTATTTCAAATTCATCATGTTGATTTATAGACCATTGTTTTTATCCATGGATGAATTTAACACTCCCATTAATAATGATGTAGATACATGTTACACCTTTAAATTCCATCTCAATGTAATTCCTTTAATATTTTGTGGAAGGCAATGTAAACAAAGTGTGAAATAGGGGGAAACCAATTATTAAATATTTTGCACCACATTTTCATATATTTATCATGTTTTATTAGTGACTGGAATTAAATTTAGTTACCTGTAACTATTTTTATCATTGAACTACAGTTGGTTTTAATTCATCATACATATTTTTATCTTCCACGTTCTTATCTAATTATGGTTTAATATTTATGTTATGATGTATGTATATGATTCATTTGATTGTTATTTAAATGTTTGATTAATTTTTTATTATTTTGATATAAATAATTTTCAAGTCTATATTATATTATAAAGGGATGTGTTAAAATATTTACTCTATTTAATTTTAAATTATTGAGACACTATGGAAAATTATTTAAAATCACAATAAATAACACACCATGAATTTTTTAAGCACATGAATACTGTTGATTTATTGTAGACAACTAGTATGGGGTATACAACATAATTACCAAATATATATGATAATGATATTAAAAGTTAAATTTATTTTATTCGTTATAAAAATTATTTTAGATGATTGGTATTATTATTCCGTTATTTGAAAATATTTTTTCATTATCATTTTTTTAGAAAATTATTTACATGTCTGTTTTTCTATGTTTTTAAAAACAATATTTTTTGTACTCATGTGGAAACTAGTCATTATAAGTATAATTTCATAATTACGATTTTATAATGTAAATATTTTCGTAGTTATATCTTCAAAAAATTACTATGTTTCTCTATAAACATAATCATAATTTTGAATGATTCACCAGATAATTGAGGAATTTTCTTGTTTAATTTAGGCCAATATTCCCATAAAACCACCAATAAATTTTATTCATTTAGTAACCCTGAAAAGAAATGAATAATCCTATTTTGGATGATTGTAATGTTGATAACCCACCCCAACCATATCTTGACTATTGTCATGATGATTTCCCATCTTTGTTTGGGGTCTCAATCAATTCATAAAGAGTATTGTTTGATGGAAAATAAGTGATTGGATACACATGGATATCCATTATTTTCTAATATTATATGTTTTTAGTTTCATGGTACCTCTTTTCATTGAATGTATATTCTTTATATGGGAACGAAAATTCTTCTGGTTATAATTAATTTTTTGATTCAGGGTTATTATAATGTTAGCCTCACCGTAATGGAAAAAATAGGGATAAAAACTACATTAGGATATACAAGAGATTTTATATGTCCTTACCTTTATGTATTTATATCATAGGGTTTTGATGTATTTCTTATTAGTTTTTTTCTTGTAATTATATTTTATTGAGTTTTGTCCCCATGGGTATCATTTGTATTTTTATTTTTTCTATTATCATTGGGGCATGTGATATTTTTTGTATGGGTGAGTGTGATTTATAGGAAAACATTGTGTTTGTAAATTAATATATATATCAACATCAAACAGACATTTTTTACTAAAAAATGACTAATTTTTTATGAACTACCGTCGCACAACATCACAGATTATTTGAACGCAATTTGAAGCCCTTAATGTTAGGGAATTATTTTGATTTCAACCTATTAGTGAAATGATATTCATGATGTAATTATTTTAATAATTCAAGTTTATTCTAATATTTCATATCTTTTTGGAAATCATCTTTATTAACATGAACTGTGGAGAGGTAGGTCACATTAATGAGTTAGTGTGGATACTTATTTTGAAACTAATTTGAGTTAAAGGGAAATTACGGTTGAATATTTGTTTTTTACGTGAAGGAGGATGGTTTTTGTTTCAATGTATTGAAATATTTTTAACATGTGATTGTGTTTTTTTCTAATAAACTATGTGTACAGTTTTGTTTTACTCTTTATTGTTATTACTAGGAGTTAAAAATATTATGTGTGGATGATTTTGTAATATCCCAAATTAAAAATTACATGTTATTTCATTTATTTTTTTATTCAATATAATTAATTAAAACATATATAAGAGGTAGCTCATAAATTAAATGAATATATAAAAATAAAAAACAAATTATTACATTAAACCTAATTGAAATAATATACTATATACTATTGATTATTAAATAACATGGGTTATTAAAAGATTATAAATATAAATGGATAAATAATTTAAAATTAACAATATTTTTATAACAAGTGGGTTCCTTGAATTATATTCACCCTTGAGAATCAATGTTATTATAAATAAACCTATAAATAGAAAAAACATATTCAATGGTGATAAAACTGTTGTAAAATAAAAAATAAAGGTTAGAGGAATATTAACTCTACTTTGTGAATTTATTATGTATTGAGTTTACATGATTCAATGGTTTTAATATGGATATTATATGGCCATTATTAATGGTTATATAGTAGTTAGGTATAATAAATGTAAAATTTTCTAATGTTTTGAATTACTATTACTTAGTTAATATTCTTAAGGGTTATTTTGATGTTAGAAGAATATTATTTTTTATTATAAATAACATACTTAAAATAAAATTTTTAATTTTTTAATAAATTATGGATATGATCATAAAATTCTTAGGGTCTCATATCAATGAGAAGCATGGGTCTGATTGATTATCTTGATCCATTAATACAATGGGATGATATATTTTTGAATTATCCCGACTTAGTGAAACATTATTGACATGTCAAAATGGTGAGATGATACTATAACATAAATTTCTAAATAATTCAACCGATAATATTTTATTTAAAACAATGATATATGTTTATACATAGATTATCATAATTAAGGGGAGAATGGTGCACATTATTTTTAACCAAGAATAAGTTTACCAAAAAATCATGTTGTTTAGGATCATGATCATTGGATGAGTCATATTATCATGAGGTGAATATCCTTGTATGTTTAATGAACTATGTTGGAAAATATATATGAAATTGTACATTTATTATTAGAGGATTATAATTAACTAATAATATCATACATATGCATTAAATCACTTTTTCAGAATACTAAAAACATTATATAAATAAAACCCAAAAGACAGTAGTAGGCTAGTGCCTTTGGAAACAAGGAAAAACAACAGTAGTACATAAATGAGCTACATTATCTCCCACTAGATTCTTCTTCACTATAACCAATCTTAGAAACATCAAACATAATAAATATATTCATAAACAGAGAAATGAAACAAAAAAATGGATGGTCTTAGATTTTGAAAAAGGGTAAATAAGGGATACATGTAAGCATAATCATGAGAATAAAG
Source organism: Viscum album (assembly GCA_963277665.1). Taxonomy (NCBI): domain Eukaryota; kingdom Viridiplantae; phylum Streptophyta; class Magnoliopsida; order Santalales; family Viscaceae; genus Viscum; species Viscum album. The sequence goes on from OY728160.1 coordinate 857,000,019, forward strand.
GTATAGGAACATGATCAAGAAAATAGAAGATCATAACCTATATATAAAACATTATAATCCATAATCATGTATAAATATTGGTAGTTCACTAGAAATGTATCTCAATTAAAAAATGAATATAATCCATTAAATCATAACTTAAGAATGAAACTTGGAGTTTTGGAGGACACATAAGTATATAATATGATTTCTATAGTATTAAAGGAATAACTAGAATGACCATATTTGTAGTATTGGTTCACTCCCTATACCATCTTGGTAGTCTTGGTTTACTCCCATAGCCATCTTAGCTGCATGTGTTCACAACGAATATAATCATGGAAGTCATGTTTCACTCCCATGGCCATCTTAGTGGTTAGGGTTCACTTCCATGAACATCTTAGTCCATCTCATGAAATATAAATCATTACCCAATGCATTTGAGGGAGATATAGGTATCACCCATATCATACTGAAATAATAAATATATTTTCAAAAATATCATTAACAATGATATTATGACCCATGAAATGAAATGTATTTCATTAACATTTAATCATATCATACACGTGGAAAAGATATATGTTTCATAATAAATTCATTAAAGAATAACCAATGAAAATAAGCAGTTTTGACAAGAATATAACCTGTGAAAGAGAGATAGATTTTGTAAACATCATGAAATAAAATTTAAACCATTAATAGAAAGAATATGAATGAAAACAATGAATCATTTCCCTATAAAGGCAACCAACAGATCATATTTTAGATGGGATATAATTTTGAAACATCATTTAAAAACCCCTTATAAGAAAATTATTTTTTCTGCTATGAAAAAGTATTCTATAAATGTTAAACATTTTTAAAACCATTTTCTTGAAAATAAACATGAAAAAAAACAAAAGAATTATTGAAAATAAATTGAAATCCTTTTTCCATTGAAAACATGTAGAGGATCTTCAAAATCTTTTGAAGCCATTTTTTCTTTGAAAACATATAAGGGAAACATGAAAAAATTTTGAAAAAAATTATTTTATATGTAACTTTAATAGAAATTTTCTAAAAAATTGTCCTTTTCAAAATTAAATGGTAGCTTCACAGAAACGATGTAAGGTACATCTGTATATGTCATACGACATTAAAAGATCATTTTTTGCACTCTAAAATGTTCAGAAAAGGGCATCGAATGGAAAATAGAATAAACATTCTTTTGAAAACATTGGTAAAATACAAAAAATAAGAAAAAATTTATTTTAATGATAATAGGATAATAGTATAAAATTAATGGAAACCCTTTTTAGAAATCATGGTTTTGAAGGAACGTAGATTTCCAATCGAAGAGGGTAAAATCCTGATTTCTTAAAAAACACTTTCTTAAATATGTTATGTACCAAATTTCGGTAAAATGTTACCAATACTGAAATATATAATAAATAAATAGAGGATTATAATTTCCATCAGTTTTCTTGAGATATTTATAATAATATTTCATCAAATAAATCATAAACATAAACAATCTCAAAGAACGATGAGATTGTTTTTCTAAACACTTATCTCTTGGTAACATGGGGTCATACTCTCCATGTAAGAATATGAAATTTCATGAAGATAATAATATCTTTAAATTAATGATATTCATAATATTACATGTAAAATTTAAGTATATGGACCTCAAAAAAGAAGTTATCCTCATAACAAAATATGAGTCTCAAAAATAGGAAAATTGAGACAAAACAATCTAACTGATTTGGTAAATTTTGAAACATAAACCCAATGAAAGAATGTAAATAAATTGAATATGTAAATAAACATAAAAATATAATTATAATAAACCTATAATAAATTAATGGTCAGTACATACTCCACCTAAATTATGTGAGTGGTGAATAAGGCATGTATCTCACTGAAATAAAAAGTGCAAGGAAATTCATAAACATTGAGTCTTGACTCTTGTCATACTCATTAAAAACACCAAAATAATAAGTATAAATATTTTATAAATATATAAAAAAACATATTATTACCTCTAATACCATATAGGGATTTATTATGGATTTATATTACCCGGTTGTTAATAATTCCATTTTAATGTTTCATTCTGAGTAATATCCTATTTGTTATCCGCATGTGTCTTAATTTTTTATATCATTGACCCTTATACATATATAATTAATTACATAATTTAAAAAATGATTTAAATATAATTTATTTTCATTATATGTGTATTATAATAATACATTATTTATAAAAGTATGAAACAGAATACACCGTTCATTGAGACAGTAAGCCGTACGTACGAATGAACGCTATTTCTATTTAATTGTCATGTTGAATAAAAAAATGTAAAAGAAATATATGAATATATACGTATGTATATTTATATATCAGTAAATATATGTATATATTTGTATATATATCATTGTTATAGTATCATTATTATATCAAATATGTCAAATATATTCACTAAACCAATCCTTAACACATTCTATGTAGTTTATAAAGGAATCACATTGCTATGAGGGGGAAGTGGTCCACATATTCTCAAAAAAACATATTGTATCAACAATAATGGAAGGTATAAAGAAATTTGTCTTAAAAGGATTATATAATCCTAAAGGTAGAATTAATTTAATATATAAAATATATAAACATATTTACAATCCTAATTTCCACAATGGGAGGCGATAAAGGAAAAATAAACAATCATCATTTAGTGAAGCGGTAGTTCACCGTACACTTAAATAGAATGTTCGTTACCCATTAGATGGATTTTTGTGTAGGTGTAGGTAGAAACAATTTCATAAAATAATTATTTTCGACTTATTATTCTTGTATTTTTATAAAAGTATGAGATAAGATATTTGTGTGTGTAGATAAAGATAATCAAAAAAGGAATTTGAGGCACGGTGTTACCTCTCAATCGGGTAACTCATTTTGGATTGCACCAAAGAGATTCATTATAATTATTTCTCACCAAATAGTGGCTTTGTGGATGAAATTATTGATATTGGGGATCTATGTGTGTAGAATTTGGTCGAGAAATAGTTGGTTGAGAGGTATGCAGATGTAATAGGAGAAGAGGCCTTTTATAATAGAGGAAGAGTGAAACTCATATAATATTTTGGAAAAGGAAAACTCCACTGACGATTTTTAATTAAATTGGTCCAAATAATGGGCTAGTGTCAATAAAATGGAGTATATGGTCAAAATATGGATAGAAAATGGATTTTTACAAGTTTATAGGTCGTTTTAGGTCCTAAATGTAATGTTTAGTTCTTATTTAAGATTAATTTTACATTAATTGATGTAATTAATTTTAATTACCTTCAATAATATTTTTGTTCAAAAAGAAATATATCCATATTTGAAATTACAAATTAACTTGATTATAAATATGTAATAAATTTCTCTAAATTATATTCAAATAAGTGGTAGAAATTAATTTAAGATTAATCCTGCAGTCGAGTCTACAATGTGTTGTTTTAATGAAAAAACATTTAATAGTTTTCTATGTTTCTATACCCAATTTCAAAGTGAAATTTATCTAAATAAAATATATTATATCAACTAATAAACATATTATGAAATTAAACTTTATAAAAATTAAAATATAATTTAGTATTTTTAATAAAATTGATGAAAAATTAGTTTTGATCTAATATTATGAATTTTTCACTATTCATTAAAAAATAACACATCATAGAAGAATACTTAAAAAAATTACCCTATACTAATTTTTATGATATTATATAAAATATTAAGGTTATTTAGAAATATTAAATTTGTAAAAGATCCAAAAAAATTATAATTGGTTTCCCATAAAAAGGCTGTAAAATTGCCTTCATAAAAATATTTTTTTAACATAAAATTGAGTTTTTTATTATATTATATTTATATAATTTATTTTATGAATATAAAAATTGTTTTATTGAATATATTACTTGTTTATTACGTTAATATCACTCAGTAATTGTATTTAATTTAATTAATTAGCATGAAACAACATTGTGACCATAAAAATAATAATATTTCATTTTATATTCAATCAGGTTTCAAATTGATTTCGAATTAATTTTTATCCTATGTATTAATATTATAATTGATTAAACCATATATTTTCACAAATTATATAATTCTATTAATAGATTCTAATTTAACATCTCGGGTATATCTTATCAGGTTAATTAAAAACATTTTGACGATATAATATAGTTCGGTAAAACTCCGTATTGCATGTTACACAAGTCATCAAAGAAATTCATTGTTGTGTGTATTGCAAGATAACCTCATGGTTTTATATAAATAAATTTATATTTTATGTTATGTGTGGTTCATGATTAACATGGTGTTACATATTACACCAGACAAACATAGTTCATTAATATCAAATAACCATGCTTCAGTGTAGTGTGAACTGAAAAATATCAAACAGGATAAATTAATTCAATAATATTATTTTTTGAAATATCATGGATTTTTATTCTACCTTCATTAAAATTAATTTCTCCATAAAAGTTCATCGGGGTTACCAATTTTTTATATGGTGAATGATTAATTCTTAGAAACCCCCACCGCAAAAATAGATACTAAGACTTCCATTAAAAAGGGAAAGATGAAACCATAATGGTTACCCTAAGTAAAATATAACTATATTTCCAAATATGAGAACATAGGTTGGGAGTGAATATTGGTCATGGAGGAAAAGTGCAAAAATTTACAGGGAGTGATTGAGTTCATTAATCAGGAACAATTATATGATGAAAGAAAATTTAATGGATTTAATATCATAAATATGTGATGATTTAAATGTACATATGTTAAAAAAAATCAAGGTATTAGGAAAACACATTTTCTTTTGATAATTATTTTAATGATGAATAAATATTTTTTTTAAAATAAACATAAGGAAATATACTTACATGATATATTCCATTCATTATTTGTTCTTTTATATATTTTTAATTCATCCATTACATTATGAAATTTATTTATAGAAATTATCATTGATGGTAAAACTGATAAAATAAGCATTTAGAAAATATTAAGTCCCATAAAAAAGTAAAGGTATAACTATTTATCTATTATAATTCTTCAATAATCAATATTATTTATACACTAATCTATAAACATAAAAAGTAACGCTACTAGTTCATAATTCAAATTGTTCAAAAAAAAATTACACATAACCTGATCATCATATAGACCAGTGGTAAATTTAAAACCATTATCATCCTTCAATTATGGGTTCAAGAACTGCTACCTTGCTAATATTGATTTGTTGTCTCCCGATAGGGATGATTTCCTTTTCTAAAACCCCACTAATATAATATCAAAAATTAAAAAGATGAACAACATTGTAATAAGTTTAATCACTAAATATCATTTTAACCCATGATTTGAATACAAAATCAGTGCATAAATACTCTATATGTTGTTAAACATTATCATCTCGTTAATGTTTAACCTCATAACACTTATGAATTATGATATTCTAAAATATTAGAAATATTTTCACGAAATCATTTTAACATTGATTCCACCTAATATCACAAATATCTATTGGTTGTAATATTCCAAACATATGAATAACCTCATCATATATTATCTTGAAACATGATAATATCCCAAATTAAAAAAATAAATTCTATAAATCATTCACGCCTCCTTATTTCACAGATTACTGGATGGTTTCCATAAGTCCAAGAAGTTATAAACTTCATCCATGATTGTATAAAATACTTATCTACAATCCCTTAATTAGTTTAAAGGTAATTAGTAATTTCCAATTTACATATATCCAATATATCATTATCCAAACAACATTATCATAACATAATTAACATATTGATAGTTATCTTTTGATTAATAAAGGTTTTTCTGTGGAAATCACTTTACAATTAGAGAATATTTATATTCCATCTGATCTATTCAACATATTATTTTAAATAATTAGAAAAGAAACATAAAACTAAATATTCTTATATATTTCAACTTTCATATAACATATTTCTTGAATCCAAATATATAAAAAAAATTCATTCTACTTTATCATTTTTCCTTTAACTAGGTTACCTATTCCAATTACACACTAACTATTTCTTTCACATTTCATTCTTAGTATGGTCTTCATCCGCAATGTAACCATAACTCAAACCATATTTTTTATTACCATAAACATATTTCCACTTAGTATATTGAGTTTCATAATGAATTTTTATTCCACACAGAATACAATTAGCCTTTGGTGATGACATAGGGAGGCCAATATTCTTATCCATTTCGTTAACTAAACTCTTCATTTTTAGCTTGTAATCACTTTCTTTGTTTCCTTCTATTCAATTTCCAAAACATCATATTATTCTTATAAGACATTCATAGAGGTGATTCATTCAAAATTCCTAAAACAAAAGAAATAGAGTCTTATTTCCTCCATGGTTTCCATTACCCAACCTCTCACCAAAATCCTTCTCCCTCTTCATTCGCAAGTCTGAGTGTTTGTTAAGGTACATATTTTTATTCATTTTCCATGAAACCAGATTAGGTATGATCACAAAATCTTTACACCGGTGATCATCCCACTTGACTTACCATTAGAAAATATTCCATCAATTTAAAGGTTAATCTGGTTCCTTCTAGTTCCCTCCATGGATTAAAACTAGAAGTGTATTGTGAGAATTATATATCATAGTAGAAAACCACATAGTCACGAAAAGAATTACATATCGGATATCTAAATCATTTAATATTCGTTAATCTTTGTAGACCTAGGTTCATCATAGGTTATTCACAACCAAATTATATTTAAATCCTTCATGATGGTTCCTGATAAATTTTGTGAATTCCAAATGCATATACCCCAGGAGTATCAAACTAGGTGTGTAGAAAGGCATTCCATCACATACCAGCTTACCCCATATTTGTACAAAAACATCTTGTGTGAGTTTGTACCCCATGGTACATCTATCCCAGAGCCACACCCACTTCAAGTGTCCATACATGGATGTATTTCGAGAAAACCACTCACATAACCTTTACCAAAATTCCAATTCATTTTCCTAAACATTAACTAGTCCTTATACTTATCCATAGAGATATCCCTATAAACATCCTTATAAATATACCTAGGGTTCACTCTAATTTTTTCTCATCCTAATTTCCAATTATTAACTAACCCTTTTCTCTAATACAAAATATAATGACCCAATCATATGTTACATAATAATTACATTACTTTTGCAGAATACACAAAAAATTTAAAAATAGATTCTAGAAGACCATAATTTTCTAGTTCCTTTTGTTACATGGAAATATAATCACTCTTAAATAATTGAGGTGCATTAACTCCCATTAGCTTCTTCCTGACTATCACCCTTATTAGAGACATCAAAAATAATACATATATTCATAACCTAGGAAAGGACACATAAACAGTAATGTGCTCAAATTCTCATTAAGGGTCAATAAGGGAGACAATTAAGCCTAATCATGTGCTCAAGGGTATGAGAACATGATTAAGAAAATATAAGATCATACCATATATTTGAAAGAACAAAAAAATTAATAATTTAATAATTATTCATTTTTTATAAGACGTGAATCATAAATATATAATTAACATAAACCATGAAATAATAATATAGGAATAAAAAATGGAATTATTGGAAGAGATGTTATTATATAATATGATTTCTATAATAGCGATGTAATTATTACCAAGAATATCATAGTAGTATGGGTTCATTCCCCATACCACTTTGGTAGTCATGGGTCACTACCATGGACATCATTGTAGCATTAGTTCCCCCCTCATACAATCGTAGAAGTCAATGTTCACTCCCATGGCCATCTTAGTAGTATAATTTCACTCCAAAGACCATCTTAGTATATCTCATGAGACATAAATAATTACCAAATGAAATAGAGGTGGGTAAAGGTCCCACCCATCCCATAATGGAATCATACATACATTTTCCAAAAAATCATAAACAATCATATCATAGCCCATTAAATGAAATGGGTAACACAAACATGTAATCATATCTTAGCCTATGGAAATTATATAGGTGTCATAATCATTTTATCAAATAATAAACCATGAAAAAAGTGGTCTTCATAAGAATATAACTTGTGAAAGGAAAATGGATTTCATAAACATAATTCAATAAAACGCAAACCATTCTGAGAAAGAATATTAATGGAAAAATTGAATAATTTACCCAAAAATGGATGAGTAACACCAATATATGTTATCATATTTGTGAAGTAATCATGAAAGATCTTTTGAAAACATATAATGAGAAAATTATCCTTTTCATTTAAAAAATTATTCTTAAAACTTTAAACATTTTGAAAATCATTTTCATGAAAATAAACATGAAAACATATAAAGGAATCACTAAAAACACATTGAAAAACAATTTTCCATCGAAAATATATATATTATCTCGAAAACCATTAGAAAACAGTTAATAATTGGAAACAAATAAAGGAAACATGAAGAAATTTGGAAAATAATTTATTTGAAAAATAATTTTTAAAAAATGTTTCTTAAAAAAAATTATTTTAAATTTGAAATGGAATATTCATAGAAATGATGGATGGTAAGTCATTACATGTTCTATGAGGTAAAAATAACATTTCTTTTTCATGGTTTTTTTTAAAAAAGTACATTCACCATAAATGGAAATAATATTTCTTTGAAAGTAATTGTAAAAGAAAAAAAGGTTTAAAATGACTTTTAATCATTATTGGATAATAGTATAGTATTCATGGACCCCATTTGGAAAAATTATTATTTAAGGAACAAATATTTCTGCCCAAAGAGAGGGTAATATCAAGAATTCCTAAAAAACATTCATAACTATATTCTATAACAAATAGTGGAAAAGATAGAAAAAATACACAAATATATCATGAATAAATAAAGGATTATAGTTTACATTAGTTTTCTTGAGAGATGGATCTTAATATTTCCTCAAAATAATCATAAACCTAAATAATCTCGAAAAACGGTTGGATTTTTTTAATAAATTCTTATATTTAGGTAAATTGGGGTCATACTCTCCAAGTATGAAAAAAATATATGAAGCTTAAAACATACAAATAATATTTATATTCATGATATAATATTTAAAATGTAATCATATACAAATTAAGAAAATAATTTTGGGGCATAAATAAACATGAGTCTCAAAGAAGAAAAATTAGAAAAAACTATCTTACTGATTTCGTACATTTTTAGACTTAAACCCAAAAAAAATAGTTTATAAAATAGATATGTAAATACCTATAATAATTTAATTATAAGTGAAATATAATAAATTCATGGTCAGTATATAGACAACACAAAATCAGTGAGTGGTGAATAAGGCATTTGTCTCATGCAAATGAAAATTGAAATGAAATTCCCATACCTTATGTTTTCAATCCTGTCGTAATCATTGAAATATTATATATAATATGTATAAATTTATTATAAATATATAATAGAACCATATAATTACTTATAATACCATATATGGTTTGATTATGTATTTATATGACCTTCTTGTAAACAATTCTATGTTAAAATTTCACTTTGGGTAAAATCCGTTTTTTCGCATGTGTCTTAATTTATTATATCGTTGGTCCTTATACTCATATAATGATTTATTGAATGTTATGTATGATTTGAATATAATTTATATTATGTATATTTTAATTATAATAATTCATTTAATGTTATGGATTAAATATAATACACCATTCATGGTGACAGTAAGCTTCATATATGCATGAACGTTATTTCTATTTAATTATCGTGTTGAAAGAAATAATTTAAAAGGAATATGTATATATATGTAAATATATCAATGTTAAAGTATATTTATTATATTCTATATATAATATATATTCACTAAACCCATCATTAATACATTCCATGTTGTATGTGAATGAATCACATCACATTGAGGGGGAGGTAGTCCACGTATCATCAAACGAAATTATCATATTAACACAAAATTGAATGTATAAATAAAATTGTTGTAAAATAATTATAGAACCTTAAATAAATGATAAATTTATTATATATAATATATATAAATGTTTTTCTATCATAATTTCCACACTGAGAGGTGGTGATGGAAAAATGGGCAAATATCATTTGGTGATACGGTTGTTCAGCGAACATGTAAATAGTAAGTTTGTTACCCATTAGATGGAAGTGTGTGTAACTCTAAGTAAAAATAAATTATCATAATAAAATCCTATTATTGTGAGGATAATTTTTTATACAATAATTAAATTATTATTTCATGGAGTAGATAAATAAAATAAAATAAAGGAGTTTGAGGGAGGGTGTTATCTCTTAATCAGTTAACTCCTTTTGGTTTGCACAAAATGGATTCCTTGGAAATATTTATTCCCAATTTTAGGCATAAAGGAAGAAATTTCGGTTTTTGGGGAGTATTTTTTTGAATATTTTTGTTGAGAAAAAGTTTCTTGAGAGGTTTGAGGAAGTGGTATTAGTGGTGCTATTTTATAATGGAGGAGCAGGGACACACTTGTAATATCGTGGAAAATAGAATCCCCACCAAAATTATTTGGTTATTGTGGACCCAATAATGGTCCAAATTAATCAATGGTAATGATATGGTAGAAATATTTCGGGAAAATTTCTTTTGGAAAAATTTATCGGTCGTTTGGTTTCTTAAATATATGTTTTAACCCTTAGATAATCTTAATTTTACAAAAATAGATATAATTAATTTTAATTACTTTCACTAATATTTTTTTCCAAAATAAATTTTACCTTATTAAAAATTATATTTTTTTCTGATTCCAAATATGGAATAAATTTTTAAAATTCCAATCATAGTAGTGGGAAATATTAATTTAAAATTAATCTCACATTCGGGTCGACAATGTATCGTTTTAATGTAAAAACATTCAAAAGTTTGCTCTATTTTTCATACCCAATTTCCATGTGAATTTGATATAAATGACCTAAATTATATTAATTGACAAAAATATTATCTAATTAATATTTTAAAACAATTGAAAATATTTTTTCACCATATAAATAAATTATTAGAAAAAGTAGTTTTGAATTAAAATTCAGTATTTTCAACTATTAATTAAAAAATAAAAGATCACAGAAAACACCAAAAATTTACCCTAGACTAATTATTATATACCAATTTAAAATATGATGATTAATTTGACATATTTAATATGTAAAAATTCCAAAAAAGTTCATTTAAAATGGGTTCTCCATTAAAAGGTCATAAAATGCCATAATAAAAATAATGGTCTTTAAGCATTAAATTGGGTTTATTATTATATTATCTCTATAAAAAATATTGGTTGAATATTTAAATTTTTTTATTGAATATATAAAATTTATATTAAATTAACATCACTCAAAATTTTTAGTAAATTTAATTTATTATGGTAAAACAGCCTTGTGACTATAATAATTATAAAATTTCTCTTTATGATCAATAGGTTTTTGATATTCATTTCTAATTTATTGGTAACCTATGAATTCACATTATATTTTTTTAAATAATATATTTTCATAAATTAAATTATACGAACCATAATTGGTAATTTTACGTATCAGTTATATCTTATTGTATTATGTAATAACATTTTAATGATACACTATTGATTTGTAAAACTCGGTATTGTGTGTTAAACAAGATATCGAGGAAATTCATTGTTACAAGTAACACAAGCTAACCTAAATGTTCCATGTAGAGAAATATATATTTTATGTTGCATATTTTTCAAGAAAAACAAGGAGTTTCATATAAATCAATCCAAACATAGTGCTTTAATATAAAACAAATTATCATCAATTTTGTGTGCAATGAAAAATATGAAAAAGGATAAATTAATTTGAAAAAAATAATTCCCAAAATCCTGGGGTGTTATAAGGGTGACCTCTATTTGGAATGGATTTCTCCACATCAAAATTCAATAATATGTTATAAAGAACTATTCTGAGTTCATTGGATCATTATTTTGAAAAACAAGTACCTTATTAATTAATAAATTAGATTAACTTTTTTACGGTTATGAGTCCATCACTTATATTACCCAAGTTTGTGTTATAATTTTTAATTTGGGGTTGATTTACTATAATCATGATATTCCATGGGATATTGTCTGATCTATTTGAGTTACAATCAAAATGGATTGGGAAATTGGGAATTCCAAAATTTGATATTTTTCTCAGATTTTGGATATGAATTATCTATCAATATCATTCATCAATCTGTTTGTTGCCTTTCATATATAATGCTAATTTAAAAATAAATACTGAATATGAGAAAAAATAATAATTTTTTGTTGAATTCTAAATTGTTAGACTTATATCAAACTTTTATATAATGAAATATTTTTTTCTTTTTTCAAGACTTGTGTTCTTGAGAAATATTATAACAAAAATAAAATTATGTGTCAGGGGATGATTTGTAAGCATAGAAATTTTTATACCTTTGGTCATATATTTGAGAGTATCGATTATAAGAAATTGAATAGATCTTTCGATATTAGACCAAATAATGTTCTTCCAATACATTTATTGGTTCCTTCTATTGGGAATCATAATAACCATCAATAATAGAGTAATCCTTTAGTTACTCAATGAATAGTGTATCCATCATAATAGGTTAGGAAATTAGGAGTGAATAATATAAATTGGAATGATGTAGATGATTAAAGGGATCAAATAGTTTTAAATTACAATGTTCAATAGAATAGTAAGCCTGATAATGAATGTATGGCCTATATTTGATTGAGAAATCCACCTCCCCTATGCGATAATTTTAGGTACAAAGATCTGGTTAATGAGTTTGTTACTATTAATTATTTTTCATTTTATCAAAATAAGCTCAAAATTTATGATTTTTTTCAACTAAAGGAATCCAATCAGGCATTAATGAGATATTGGGGAAATATTTTATCTCCAATGGCAGTAACTTCAAAAATAAAGAGTTCAATGTTGGAGGAATTCGTTATAAATAAGATAACAAAAAATTAATTATATGTACTTTTATATCTCGAGAATGTGATATTCATAAAGACCTTAGGTGTGGGGTCAAGATATAATTTCAATGAGGAGACAATAAAGAAAATAAATAATAACTATCAGAAATAGGGAAAATCAAGTTCCTCAAATACAGGATCTACAATATTTATAACTATCCCTATTATGGATCAAAAAATATTGAGTGGGATATAAATGGTAATGATTATATTAATTATGTTTTCTGTTAATAGATTGATTAAAAATACATTGAAACATATAAGAGATTTTACGATGGTCATATAAAAATTGATAAATAACTTGATATTTAGAATTATATTATTTTAATAATATTTATGTATTCCAAGATTAATACTAATTTATAGTTCTAGGATCTCACCTTGGTATAAGAAATCTACTTATATTTTATGAAGACTTTTTATTTTTTGATTCTTTTATTCGTTTTATGGGTTCATATAAGGATACATGGTCCACTATCAAATATTCTTATATTATCACTGCTCTCACTGAGCTATTAAATTCAGTTTGTATAGATTAGTGAATAAAATATTTCTATTTGATTTGGCCCATCATTTAGAAATGGTGGAAATTTAGGTTATGATGATTCTTGGTATAGAGTAATAATTCTTGTAGGTTTTTGCAGACTACATATCTTTTTATCATGTTTTTATGATTTTAAGTTTACTTCTAAAATCTATATATTGTTTTCAATAGAATTTATTTTCCGGTTTTGTTAGTTAGGATAGTATATTATGGTTATACATACTTTGGATGAAGAATCATCATTTATTTTCAGTTATTACGCAATGTACAAGGATGTGTCTAACTATGATGAACTTTCTAACATGTGAAGGAGTCATCCAATGATAGAATAGAATATTAGATAAACCTATAGGGAGGTAGAAAAGTATTTATCACAATGAATTCCTGGCTTCCACACTACTGATCGTATTATAGAAGCATAAAATTTATTATTTAATGATATTTTTTTTAATTTTCATTTTTGGGGATGTTGGCTATGTAATCCTAAAAAATTCAAATACTGGTGTTTTGAACATTTTTTTCAGTTCATGGGTTTAGTTATCTAACCATGTAGTTCATTACATTTCGTATTTTCATAATAGAACTAAATGTTAATAATTCACTATAGAAAATATTATTTATTCTAAGGAAATTTTTTTATGAATTATATAATTTTGTTAAATTTATTGCCCTTAATGAAATATATAAATAAAATTTATTTTTGAAAAATTATTTGTAGATTAAACTAATAAAATCAAGAAAATAATTATTTAAATATAAATAATACTAATTTAATAATTCATGGGAAAAAATTCAATTAAATTTTTTGTTTTTACTATATATTATATGTTTTTATTCAATGGTTAAATATCTTATATTTTTAATATAAAATTTAATGAAATTAATTATATATATACATATATGATCATATAAATTATAAGTCATATAATGGTTTCTATATGGCAAATAACGAGAATAAATTATTTTTAATACCTAGAAATTTATATTTAAAAAATAATAATTTTTTATGTGTTATGCATTTTTATAATAGAAACCTAAATATATCATGGTTTAATAATTATTTTATTAAAATTAAATTTTTATAAATATAAAAAATAGTTTATAACTCATGAAAATAGTACTATTTGATGTAATATAATAGTAAGAGGAATTATTGTTTTATAATTAAATAATTTTTAAAAAGTGGGTTACATATATATTCATTTAAAAGATAAATTTTTCATTTTTAGAAATTTAACAAGATTAAATTAAGAAATAATGTAGAATCATAATGTTTGAAGAATTTAAAATTGTTCATAATATTTTCCATGTAAAAATAAAAATAAAATAATTACCATTTTGTAACATTAAATAGGTAATGAAAAGTTAAACTCATACAGAAAAATGTAAATTAATAAGGATTTCATATTGGGTAATTAAATTGATAGGAAATAAATCATGAAGTCTTTATTTACGTTGGATTAAATGATATTTGTTTCACTAACATTTCCTTGACGAACTCAGCTAACATTTATGTTATTCAATGTTTACCCTTCACCTAAATCTTGTTTCCATTGAAATTGAATTCATTTTATCCAATAAAATGTTATTACTTCCACCAATTCCAAACCACTATTATCCAATAAATTTTTATGTAATACCTAAAAAAAATAAATTCTAAATTATCCACCCAAATTTTTTCTCCACTTGTGGAATGGAGGTCTAATTCATTCACTCCAAACGAAACAGTTGTGACAAAAGAGATTTCATCATTGTAACTGATCACCAATTTTTCTTTACTTCCACCTAATTTTTCATATACTCAATTCTTAATTATCATTATATACTCTAATTATGCAATGATAACTTCATTATTATTATATAAAATTTATATTATGACAATTTAACTATTTTTTCTTCCTCATTAAATAGTTATAAAACATTCATATTTGGGTTTGTTTTACCACATACATGAATAATTATATAACATTACAATTATGAATGATTAAGAAAACATAATAATAATAATATAATATAGTAATTATTAATTTATTAACTTTTTTATATTTCTATAATAGTAATATATATATATGTATGTATATTTAGTAATAAAATTAATTATTTTTAATAAATCCCAATTAACAGAAAGATTATTTTTACCACATTGTATGAATATTTACATTAGCATTATAATATGTCCATTGGATTTTATAGCTATAAAATAACATCCATGAAATCCTTTCTATTTTTTGGGGTTATGAACACATGATAATCGATCAAGGACTAGAAGCACCATACTGAACCTAACACAAAATAAACGTGAAAATTAGTAGTAGAATATTAAATTTCTGTATGAATGATTAATAAATAGGTAATAAAAAGTTTTAAATGTATTTTTTAAAGTAAAATTAAAATAATTTTGTTTCATTTATAGATGAATAATAATCATAAATATATATAAAAGAACGTTTTAGTTCATCTGACTGAGTGATAATCCAAGGTGAGACTCTTTCATTTAATATTACTTTTATAAAGATATGTTTTGTATTAATCATCTGATAACATGTCCCAATAAAAAAATGATAAAATAAATGGTATATTCCCACTAAATCACTACAATATATTCATCACACAACATGGTAATATATTCTCGTTAAATATGATTTATAAGATACCTTATATATGTCCAAACATAATATCATAACCATCTATGTCTCTTCTCACTAGGTCATATCCCCATGAGCTTCTACATCCTTACTCATTGGCCTGTATTTTCTTTGAGATCTGATAAATCTCTATAATGACCATATTCTCTGAGGATCATCTCTTTAGTTTATAATATTCTTGTGAAATTTATTCCCCGAACCATAGGGTTATATTAAATTCTAGTATTTATCACATTATTTTCAACAGTACAAATTACCTTTAGTGTTTACCAGAATGTGTGTATAATGAATATTTACCACACCAATAATCAGTTGGAATCCTTCAAATAGCTTCCAATACAACATGAAAAAAACAATTGGGTGATTATTTTTCATAGGACCATAAACGGTATGGCCATAATTATTAAGATACATCAAACTATGTGGGTTATGATTCATTTCATAGAGGCACATAGTAGTGCCCTTTCACAAGACTGATCCCAACATCATGGACATACAATTCTTTCTAAGCGGGTGATAAAAACTATGGCTCTTAGCTGTGGAGCTTTAAATCATAATCCTATATAAAATTATGTATTTCCATTTAATGATGAAACAAAATGGATAATATTTTATCCATACAGAAAAAAACATTAATGGTGAATCTTAAAAACATATATAAGTTATCATTAATACAGATTTATAGACTGGTGACCTACCAAAAATAGTTATTAGGCCCATATTCTGGATTCCACTAATGAATCTCACAAACATACCTTAACAACAATCTTCTATCTTGTCCACATTCCTATTCATTCCCATCAAGCATGCCATTATACTATAGAAACATCAGAGGAAGGCCATCAATGTATCCCCATATTATCTAGGTGACATTAACACATTCCCTACATTGAAATTAAATATCTTCAACTTATCTCATCTACAATTTGAGGATTGAAGTCAGACCATATTATAATAACCCATCCTTTAATATTACACAATCTTGAGTTTTATGTCAATAATTTATTTTATTATATTTGATGATATTTTCTTGTTTATATATTCAATGAATTATCTCCAAACACAAACATAAAAAATCAATAAATTAAAACTGTAAAGTTTGGATTGGTATGAATTTTTACCATAATATAACAATTTTAAAATAAATAATGATTCTGTTTACTGGAAAATCTTTTTCAGTTTTGATTTGACCTCTTATTTTCCCTAAACCATCCTTAAACCTTATGAATGACATTTTAAAATATGATATTATCTGAAAAATCATAGTAAGGGACATGAAATGATGATAAATATTAGTCCAATGAGAAAAAAATACCCTATGAAAATTTTACCCATTTTCTCAAAGTAATTTGTGTAAAAAAATACATTATTTTTAAATGAATTAAAAACACCCTTTTATCTATAAAAATAATTAAAACAGAAAAAAGATCAATAATACATTAGAAACCTAGAGAATCACATTCATAACCAATTTTACTCATGTGTCCACAGAAAAAATATCCATGTTAAATACGTTAGAGAAACCCTTTGGTAACAACCTTCTTTCAAGACTTTTATAATAATGAAAATTACCCAATTAATTAGAGTATTATCTAGATTAACCCTTCATAAAATCTACATCAAGATCACCCATCATAATTTGGGAACACCCATCACCATTTGGGAACACCCATCAAATAATCTCTATCAGTCTCACCTTGTGATATCTTTGAGAACCTATCATATAAACTACACGAGGTTGCCTATGTATAATTTCATTATCTATTTTCATATCAGGAATAAAGCCTTTTTATTTTGAATATCGAACTAATCTTTTAATTAAAAAAACTTTTAATATAAAAAATTACATTAAATTGGAAAATAGTGTTTTTATTTTCAAACAACTAATATATTTTAATGAAATCTTAAATTCAAATAGATTTAATATCATGGTGAAATTCTTTTTTTCATATACATTAAAATATAACATTATGGTTTTCATTTGTAAATATATTAAAAAATTAAATAAAAAGATTCCTTTTTGAGAAAACATAAATGAATTAATAAATATCAAGTATCAAATTCTATTATCTATAACAAAATAATTTTAAAAACATGTATTTGGTAAAAATTTATATAAGTAAAACATTAAAATGTATTTTTTTTAAATAAAATCCCTTTATCATATTCGAAATAATGGAATCCAAATCCACATGAAAAAAACAACATAAAAAACACTAAATCCTGTGAGAATAGTGAAATTATTTATATAACATTTAAAATATATTTTATATTTCTCTCACAAAATAATTTAGTTTTAAAAAAAAATATTTTGGAACTATATTAAATTGAGATGAAGTCTTTTACCTCAAGATTGATTCATCTTTCTCATTATTTATCTTCCTAAATTATAAACATATGTTAATTAATTCCTTGGTTAGGAAAATTTTTCAATTTTATTATTCATTTTATTTTAGTTATTACCATGTCATTTGAAATTAGAAAATCATTTAATTTACATTTAATATTATGATTATATTAGGATTATGTGTCAAAATGACTTCAATAAGTTGAGTATTGGACCAAGAGGTCATTATTTTTACATATCCAGAAAAAAAATGAAATATAAAATGTATTAATTAATAAATTATACATTTAAAATAAATAATTAATGATTTTTATGAAATATTAACTATATTTAGATCATAAGGACATTATGACATACACACACATGAATAACGTTTCCATTTTTGAACAATCATTGTAGAAATGAGGTATGGGTTATTTAATCATTATAAAATTTTAATAATACCATATATACCATATTATTTATTTAGATATAAATATATATCATTATTTTTAAGTGGAGATAGAAAAGGAATCACAATGCCTCACGGAAGTAATAGTCCCCATGTTCATGTAGAATATTGTCATTTCATAGTGAAAGAAATAAATTGATAAATTATTATCTCAGAAAGAAAAATATGTCATTATTATTATATTTTTATCATTTATATCAAATTTATTAACTAAAATTATCCTTAGTATCTTCCATTTAAATTTTTACTGAAAAAAAATCTCATCTCTTTACGAGGCAGAAGCCCGTCGTACACACTTGAGACATTATCGTATCCCACACCGAAATATAAAATAAGTAGTTATATGTGATATAAATACTATATAATTATTATTATGTTATAAATATTATATATAAATATTATAAATAAATAATTAAAACTTTTAATGAGTGTTGTTGAAGGAAAATGTATTACATTAGTTCTAGAGGTGGTAGTATATTGTTCAAAAAATGATGATTTAATAACCATTTAATGGAAGAGGATATGTATTTTTTTACTAATTTAACATAATAATATCTATGTATAATTAGTATTCTAATAATATTTTATAATTATAATTTTATAATATTATGATGATGTTTAAGAATAAATAATATAATAATGCTTGCTAAAGAATGATACCTCTTCATTAGACAACCCCCTAGGTAAGCACCAAAATTCATGAAATGATGGATTTATGATAAAAATAAAGAATCTAGGTCATGGGGTGTGAATTCAGAAAGAATTTTTTTTACATTATTGATACAACGATATTTGAATATGTGAGGAGGATAGCATAGTGGGTGGACTTTTATAAATGAGGTGATTTGAACAATTGTAATTTTTTGAAATAAAAAGGTGTTTGTCAGTTTTATACATGAAAAAAAGATAATTTTTATTACCATTATTTTTAATTCTTTGTTATTTGGAGAAAATATCGGATTAAATAGATTTTAAACATTTCTTAGGTAATTTTAGAACCTATCTTTTTAGTTTAACACCTTGATAATCAATTTTACCCTAATCTTGTTAATTAATTTATTATATTTTCACTATTAATGATGGTTTTAGGGTCCCGACCATAGAATTCCTAGATTGTTTGTCATTAAAACATTAAATATCCATAGGATATAACTAAATTACATTCCAAAGGACCAAATTGTTCATTTTTCTTGGTAAACTAGATACGTATATGAGTCTTTTATTAAAAATTAATATAATAGTTAGAGCATATGTTTTTCTTTTTAGGATAATATCGTTATTCCATCTAATACATCCATTAATATTTTTCTTTGAACACTAATGGGAATGAGTGTGAAAGGATATAAAATAGCAGTGAGGAAAATTATTAGTAATAGTGATGTACAATGGAAAAAATAATGAGTTAGTGATAATTGTAAATATGGATAGGTAATACCTGAAGACACATTACATGAAATAAATAAACTAATAAGGAATTTCATAAAAAATATATAAATATAAATAACTAGAATAAAATTACATTCAAATAAATAGATAAGGGAAAATCAATATGGAAAAGTAAGAAACTAAAAACACAATCTACTTAATAAATTGAGTGAGAATGAAATTCATCCATAAATATTGTAACAACGAAAATATCATTGATAATAAATATTTAACCAAATGAAGGAAATTATTATTTATTGTTTGTCATGTCTGAGGCCTATAAAAACCTCCACAATAAAGACCTTTCATAGGATGTTTTTAAATTATAAGTATAAATCCATTTAATTTGTAGAACTTATTTGTCTCATGAGAAACTATTGGCACATCGTTGGGCTATATAAATTCATTGTCCCATCTTTAATTACATGTCAAAATAATTCTTCAAATTAAATAATTGATTTAATTAATAGAATTTATTCCTTTTAAATATCCATATTGAATAAAGAATATGAATTTTTCAATATCTCAATAGATAATAAAATAACTAAAAAATTGAACACTGCATATAAAAATGTTATATAGTTAAGGTAATAAAAATATAAATGATAAATGTATGGATAATATGATGAAATTAAATGTTTAACGATTATAGGAAATTTAATATTTCTTGCAGACCTAAAAAATGAACCAATAATGTTATTTTCAATAATATCCTTCTCCAAATCAATCAAAACCATACATAAGAATCAAAGGATAGTATTATTGGTTCATAACCCAAGTGGAGTAAAAACATTTTGTTGTCATTTATGAATATAAATTCAACAAAAATATCTCTTAAAACCATTCTTGAGGAAAATGTCATTTTGTTTTTAAAAAACATTTTAAAAATACATTTCATTGAAAATCACTATTAAAAACACAAAAAAAATTATGTAATGGGTCAAAATTAATATCATAATTCATTTTTAATATTTTGAATTAATTTTTAAATCACATTAATAAAAAATGATTTTGAGATAAAACAAATCTCTATCCCATGAGAGAAATTGAGTCCGGTTTTAATAAAAACATTTTCTCAAAAACATTAATTACCCAAGAGTGAAATTATTTTATGATTACTTGAAAAAGGTCCATGAATAACCAATGGAAAAGATAATTAAACAATTTTTGAACAACAATCCAATAATTTTCCTTCATGTAAATTAATGTAAATCAATCCCATATAAAATGAGATTATTACGAAAACCAATAAAACACCATAATGTTTATGTGAGAATAAATAAATTATTAGATTATGTGTTTGAATTGTAAATAAATTTAAAATGATAGGAAATAAAATAATATAGTTTAAAATGTTATTACAGACATGATCATATAATATAAATGAAAATGGAGAAGTAATATATCCTGAATAAAATAAATTTGGTTATCAAATTATTTTCTACTTGGTAAGGATTAATTAAAATCCCAATTAATGAAATAATTCTATTTAAAAAACAAAAAATAACTATTAATCCCATTAATCATGATATTATATATCAAATTTTTTGTTTTTACATAGTATATAAGAAATTAGGTGCACAAAAATAAAATAGGTCACACGGAATGTAAATTGAGAAAAAGTCCCCCATTTAAATTGAAATACCCAAAAGTAAAAAGAAAAATATTAAAAACATAAATAACTTGAATATAAACTAATTAATGACATAATATATCGAAATTTTTAGGCTACACACCACATGAAATTAGTATGTGTTGTTAATAGTGTATGCCTCATAGAAAGAAAAGTGTGAAAAGATCCCTTTTACATGCATCTCCTTTTAGGTGAATTTCTTTTAAATTCACATATAATGGTTTTAAACATGATAATTACTTATTATATAACCCTATTAATATTTAATATATCAAATATTATCCTTATATAATATCTTATTAGTGGTTTGTTATCAATATTTCATTATTTTGACTCTTTCAGGTGTTAATTGCCTAGTCTATAAAATATTATTTGACTTGTAACTTGTTTTCACTATCATGGTTTCATAATATATTGAATTTAAAACCATATGTAAATATCATATATATTTATTATATATTTATTTATAATAATTTATAATATTTTGAGAAAGGAAATGAAATGCACCGTTCCGGGAGATAGTAGGTCATACATATGCTTGAATGCAACATTCATTTTTTATCATATCAATAGATTGAAATGTAAATATATATATATGTATGTATGTATATATATATATTATAATTATATTATCATATAAATTTAATTTATTTCCCATATTTTTGTTAGAACCATCCCTTATAAGTATGTTCTATAGTTTGAATGAATCACATTGCTTTTAATACATTGTAGTCCACCCATCCACCAACTATGTTATCATATTTACATAAAATGGAAATAATATTTCTATGTGTTGTGTAAAAATTAAATAAGAATAGATAAATTATAAATATTATATATATCATATAAAAATTGTGATTCCATCATAATCCCTAACCCTGAGAGGTGGTTACTGAAAAAAATAAGGAAATCATTTTGTGAGGGGGAAGTTCACCATACACATAAATGGAATGTTAATTAACCAATATATGTAGGTTTGTGTATGTATAGAACGACAAATTATAATAAAACAATTAATTATATTTCTAATAATTATGAAAATTTATATGCACGTTTTGAGAATAGTCGATGATGTGGATAATGAAAATAAATCAATAGAGCTTGAGGAAGGATGTTACATTTTCTTTCAACAACTTTTGGTTTTTCCCAAAGGGCTACATTGAGTGGATTTATTCCCAAATAGAGTATTATAAGATTATTGGTGGGATTTTTGGAAGCTATTTTAATAGATATTTTTCGAAAAAATTATCTTGAGAGGTGTGAATAAGTAGGATGGGTGAGTTCCATTTTATAGTGGGGGGTTCATTCTCGAATTTTATTGAAAAGGGAATTACACCCACATTATTATTATGAAAATTATCTCAAATAATAGAAAAAAATTTATAATAATGTGTAAAGGGTATATATATGGATAATAATGGATTTTAGAAATGTTTCAAAATCAATTTGGTACATAAGTTTTAGGGTTAGTCTTTTGTTAAGTTTATTTTTCTCTTTGTCACTCTAATTAATTTTAATTAATTTCATAAATAATTTTTTTAAAACAATGTAGACCATATTATATATCATAAATTATTATTTGTTACATATATGGAATCTATTTTTCAAAATTAAAATCCCTTAAAAGGCATAAATTAATTTAAATTTTATTTCACAGATGGGATGATGATGCATGGATTTAATGTAAACATCTTTCAAATGTTTTCTAGGTGTTTATATTCAATTTCAATTTGAAATTTATTGAAATCAATGATATTGTATTAATTGATATATAATTAATATAATATTACTATAAACCCAATCTAAATTCGAATTTAAAACATTTATTAAATTTGATGAAAAAGATGTTTTGAACATAAATTTTGTATTTTTCACTATTCATAAATAAATGTTTCTTCTTAGAAAAATATAGAAAAAATGACTCTATGGTATTTTTTATATTCCAACATCAAAAATAAAGTTCATTTTGAGCTGTAAATTTTATAAATGTCTCAAAAGGATGATTTATAATTGGTTCTCCATTAAAAGTCATCAAAAAGTTCATTTATAAATATATTTATTTTTATTCTAAATAATGGGTTTGTTCTTATCTTCTAACTACTGAATCTATTGGATGAATGTCAAAAATGTTCAACAAAATTATATATATATATAATTATTATTTATAACAACTAATTTAACTTCAATATTACGTCTTATTATATTTAATAATAATATTTTAAAAATATATTATGGTTATGTAAAACTATGTATTGTGTGTTATGCCAGCTATTAATGAAAGTATTTGTATAATGTAAAAGAAAAGAACTCATAATTAAATGCATTTCATGTTATATATTGATTTTTTTAAATAATAATTATATTTATAAGGCTTGGGATATTATATTCCCTTTCTATCAAAGTTTACCTTTTTTATTTTCTAACTCTTTTAAGGGGGTAGTGAGATCTCTCACAAAAGGTTCAAACAACAAAGGAAACTACTGACTTATTAAACACATGTTTACAATGATTAGAGTCTCCTTCCCTCGATAGTTTTCAAGGGAGGGATCTTACCTGGCATTCTGGATCTTCTTATATGTTGTCTTCATAGTGCCTTGCAAGGTATTACAAAGTTTTAATATATTATTATTTATAGATATTCTCTATAATGAAGCCTCTAATCAATATATGATCTAGCTTGTCAATCCATTCCTCTTTCTCCCTTGAAACTTCCACTTGAATTAATCATTCCATCATTTGTTCGATGTCTTCCCTCTCCGGCTTGTTCACCCAAACATCCTCTTTCATTTCTTCTCTATAGTGCATGAGTAGTACCATCTTTGTTTCTAGATCCTAATCCTTGATAAGGATATTATATTCCCTGCGTGCTTAGTGTTTCCTGTAATAAATACTATTACATAAAATGTAATTATTTATTATTTAATGGAATTATATTCTCTCCACCTTAAATAAATCGCATCCTCACAATTGAAAATAAATCATGTTAATTGATTGTATGATATTTATTATTTTTAAGTCCCACATCATCAGAGGGGTTTTAAAAATTCCATAGAAAATAGTGAATAGAAAGTTCAAAGGTCGCATGGACTATTATATAATTGGGTCTCTATATAGGATAATAATTGTGGAATTTTAAGATGCATACATGTAAGAAATGATTAATGATTTGTAAGGATTTCATGAGTTCATTAATAAAAATGATTAATTATCAATGGAAATTTGAGGGCCTCAAATACATAAATCAATGATTATTAAAAATATAACGGGTTGAACAAAAATTAAAGTATTAGGAAAAAATTTATTTCTAGATCATTTTCCAAATGTTTTGTAATTTCTATACTTCTTAAGGATATAAGGAAATATAATTACTTAATACATATTTCTAAAAACAATTTTCTTACTTTTTTTCTTTGATTAATTTATAATTAATCCATTACTTAATGAAATGGATATCCAAAAATTAGCATTTTTTCCTAAATAACTAAAATAAATATTCAAAATGTCATAAGGCCCATAAAACAACTCTTTTCAATTTTCC
This sequence comes from Viscum album, assembly GCA_963277665.1. NCBI lineage: Eukaryota > Viridiplantae > Streptophyta > Magnoliopsida > Santalales > Viscaceae > Viscum > Viscum album. The sequence continues at coordinate 857,025,616 of OY728160.1, forward strand.
ATAAATATTCTCCCAAACATATATAGTTAAACCATTAATCAGTATACCTAAAAAGTAACACAACTTTTTCATCATTAATATTTATTCATCAAATTTTTTACCTAAAAATGACATATTTAATAGGAAATTTTGTAGGCTAGTGGTTAGTGTTAAACCCTTATCACCCTTCGTTCAGGGAGTCATTTCCTACAGCCTGTCAGATATTATTGGAATTTTCCCAGCATACAAGCTTTCCTTTTCAAAAACCATATTAATATAATTTAAAAAATTTGATGGGAATACTTGAAATTTAGTGATTAAATATCATTTTAACAAAGGAATTAAATAAAACCACTATAAATAAATACTTTTTCCATTTATTTCCAAAAAATTACTTCCTTTGTAAAAAAAATCATTTAGAAGAGGTTATTTCCTCTAACCAAAAACTATAGTGTGTGAATAAATTATCTTTTTAGAAAAACCATATAATCAAATTTCGGATTTAAAAATCTTGACATATCATTTTATTACTTAAGACACATTAGGATTATCCTAGGTCATTCATTATCATTATATTTTCAAATAAATCACAATGTTTAGAAAAGAGAATGTGAATTATCCAATTTCAATACTACGGTAGTGTCAAACATGAGGTGTAGTGAGGCCCATTATCATGTACTAAGTTACTATCATATCGAGCACAATGCACATTGTTAGATTTGTTACCCATAGGTACATATAATCCAGAACCACGTCTATTTTTAGTATCTAAACATGGATTTATTGTAAGGTAGACTCACATAATATCTACCTTACCAATATTTTAGGATGTTATTTTATAATTATTCGTTGTGTCTATCTTAGGATTATATTCTCTTATCCTTGTTTTTCTAAATCTGGCTTCCAATCATTCTATTAAACTTTCTCTGATAAAAACTGTAGTGAACTGACCCCAAAATTTCCGAAGTTGGTGTCATTCTACCATTACATCAGCATATGATACAAGTAAATCCCATCCCAAAGGACCAAACTTTTTAGTATTCCTGGTAAACTAGATATAATCATGATTCATGTATTATAAATTAATACACTAATTACAACATATTTTTCTTTGTAGGATATTAAATTTATTCCATTGAGTGTATCCCTACATATAATTATTAGAAAGCTTTGGGGATTCTTGGGGATAGGAAATAAAATAAGGGAGATATAAACTTCTTAATAAGGGTATGGTATAATGAAAAAAATAATTAATCAATGAGAATATTATATATGTAATGCTAATAACTGAATACAGACTCCATTGAATTAATAAAATGTGAAGGAAGTACATTTACAATATGTAAATGTAAATAACTAGAAACACATGTTGTTAAAAATAACTCGATAAATAAAAAATAACAAATAAAGCTAAGAAATTGAAAACACATTCCACTCAATCAATAGAATGTGAATTAAATGCATCAATATATTTTTTCATAGTGAAACTCTCATGGATAATATATACTTAATCAATTTGAAGGAATTGGTTAACTATTTTATATCATGTCTCGGGCACAGTAAAAACTACACCATCATAACTATTCTCATGATGATTTAAAACTACAGGTTGAAACCCATTTATTTTTTGAAACTTATTTATCTCATGATAACTGTTCTATGATTGATGGTCTATATAATGTCCAAGACCCTCCTAAAAATTCCCATCCAAAACATTCTTCATATTTAATAATCAATTTAATTAATATGAAATATACCTTATCAAATATCGTTATTGAATAAACAATATGAATTTATCAAAAACTTTCCTAGATAATCAAATAGTTATCAAAGTTATAATCATATATAAAAATGATATATGGTTTAGGAAATATACATATATTTTAAAAATGATATGAATAATTAGTCGAATATCAATATTCAATTATCATATGAAATTTAATATCTAAACATGACATAAACAATGAATCAATAAAGAGAATGTCAATAAAATAAATGCAAAATCAATAAAAAAACTATCCAGAGGAAGAATATTGATTGTACCAATATAATATATCCCAATATGACTAAAAATAAATTGTTTTTTATTGATGAATTGAAATACTATAAAAGAATATCTTAAAAACATTCTTGAAGAAAATTTAATTTTTTTAAAATAATTTTCAAAACCCATTTCATTAGAAATAACATTTATAAAAAAAATTATGTAAAGGGTGAAAATTACTTTTATTAACCATACTCAAATTGTTGAAAAAATTAAAAACAATTTTATAATACACGGTTTTGAGAGAAATAAAATCTTTGAACCAGGATAAGAATGGGGTCGTGTATTCATAAAAACATTTAAACAAAATTAAGTACAAATAGTTGAAAAAATTTACTATAACAAGAAAATGAATAATTAATAACCTAATTAGTAGATAATTAAAGGTATTACTAAAAAATTATCCAATAATTTCTTTATATAATATTAAATTATTAACAATCTTGACCAAAATGAGAATGTGAAGTAAACCCTTGAAACGTCCAAAATATTTATCTGAGAATAAATTGATAAATATATTATTTCTATCAAATGTAAATCCACATAAAAAAGTGGAAATAAAAAAACGATAGTAAAAAAGTTATTACAAAAAAATCTTATAATATTACTGGCAACAAGGAAGTAATATAACCTAAAAGATGCAAAATGAGGTTATGAAAATTTTTTCCACTTTGTGTCTTTTGAGGTTCTTAGTTAATGTCAATTACATAGAGGTTCTTGGGAGGCACTGATCTTATTAAAAAAATTGGTTGTTTCTCCATTATCCATTTTTATAGTAATTTACTTTAGTTTCAAAATAAAATATCTATAAAAGTATTTAGAATACACTTTTTTATTAGTTTGAAACCCAATTAATTATTTTTTTTGAAATATTTATTAGTTTTTTTTATTTTTATTATTATTTTGGAATATATATTTTCTGGATGGTTTTATGATACATAGACATGTCATGTTGGATTCTTATTGTTTTATATTTCTAAATTATATGATTTATCATTGGTGAAACCATTACCAAGTTAAAATTCATAAGACACGTGAACAATTTTCTATCCTATTGGGATTTTTAACACTATTTGGGTCTAATGATGAATTAGGTTACGTGACATCTTAGATCAACCTAGGATGGAATATTACAAGAAAAATACCAAATCGAAGAGTAAACATATTAATTTCATATACTAACTTTTGGGAACAAAAACATCTTTTTTAACTCATCTATATTCAAAATATATTTATTGATTAAAAAAATCTATAAAACTAATAATGAAAATTAGAATTAAGTCCAAGTGTTCCCCTCTACTCTATGTGTTTTCCATGATTCATCTATATTCTGTAATATTACTAAATTTTCTTTTCTTATCATATTTACAATGTTACCACTTGAGTATAGAAATTTAAAAATTGGTTTAATGAAAAAGTAAATAGGATCCAATTAAAATATTGTAGTATATATTTAATTAAATAAAATTTCCTCCTATGTAAATCAATTTATGTATTTAGTTTCCTAATATTAACTTGTAATTGATTTTATCATATTTATTATATGAGTATATTTTTTACTAACATGATTTATATTTTTTCTCCCCCAAGAAAAAATTTAGATTAGAAATTATAGAATAGTCTTTGTTTAGTGGTGAGTTTCTAACAATCACTAGGTTATTATTAAATTAAATCATCTATCATTGATTTTTTTATAAAATAATTATATATTTGGGTTATTACATAGTATTTTAGGGGTACATTACAATGTTTGGGTAATTTTATATCTTTTAACAAACAAATGAATCACGGTTGGCAAATAGTGATACTATTGGTTAATTCTAAAATTGCGTCAACATAATGGGAATAATGAAGCAATTTTCGGTAATTTCATTTTCAAATTAATAAAAAATGTGAATTATTTTTTTAAAAAGTCCATTTCATATATTTGTTTCAATTTCATTTTATAATAAATTATAAAAAATAAAACAACCCATTTTACATATTTTTTATTTTACTTTTTCATTACTCGTTGTTAATAAGAATGGTTTACAATATATTATATATATATAATATAATGTTTCAACAAAAGTTTTCAATACTATGATATCTATGTCAAAAAAATGGTTTCATTACCAATTATTTGTTTCTAAAATACACAAACATTTAATTGAATTAACCACTCTACTATTGTCTTCATTTTCTCTCTTGATCATAAAATTGAGTGGAATTTTCTTACAATACACTGAAAATTAAATATAATAACTAATTATGTGTATATTTCCTTAAATTTATATAGTCAAAATCATAGGGTTCACTATGATCAACATGTAATGGATATAAATCTTAACCAACCATTTATGATACTTTATGCACCATAATTCATTGATCAAAATAAATATATTTTCATAATGTTGTATATAAATGTTTTAGAAATAAGTACTAGGATAATAGAATTGTCTCATAGAATACATAATATTTCTGTTGATGTCCCAAATAAACATATAATGGAGTTTACCACGATATTATATACACATAAATCTATAAGTGTTGTAAACAATACTTTTATTTGAAGGGAATTTCTATTCTCCTTGGACAGAGTGTGAATATAACCGAAGCACACCCCACAGAAAAAGAGAAAAATTATCTGGATGACTACTAGAGGGTCTTCTACTATATATTTATTCCTACAAATGAAGAATAATATATATTAAATAGATATATTCTATAATTTATGAATATATGGATACATTATTTGAATACTATAAATGTGTTAACAATTTTTGTGAAAGTTACCCTCACCAAGCCAAATAAAAAACCCACTATTAGTATATCTCTATTAAGGAATACATGATAGAGATAAGAACCATATAGATGTATCATTATTAAGATATTTTACAAATTACTCACCAGTGGAGGTTAAAGTACTAATATAAAAGGTAAATAATAATTTCTATCAAAATAGTATATGAATTATTTGTATAAGAGGACTATATAAGGAGATATATTATGTTTCCCCCCATTTGGAGCCAATGATAGTGGAATTAACAAGTTTGGTTTGAAATATGGGTTTGACGTTATCCATTTATAATTACATATTGGTGTGGGTATGTTCTTTATAATATTTTTAAAATGATTATGCTGACTAATGTGTTGAATTTCACAGAAATGATTATTTGGTAGTAGCTTATTATAAAAGGTTTTTTCCATTACTAAATCAAGAATGAAACGAGAATTCTAAGCTCCAATGTAGATTTTTGAATTAACATAATTATACAAGACCAAATTATTAGAAACAAACAATAATAATCCCACCCATTTCAATAGCTATATAGAAACAAATTCAGCAAACCATATAGCACCCCCACAAACTCATTTCAGAAAAGAATACTTTTGAGAATCCCTAAACTAGTTCACAACATCTAATAATGAACCAAAATGGATCAGAAAACGAGAAGTTGAAATATGTGCTGATGTGACTAAACAATCAACTACTAATTAATATTGATATATTAACTATTAATATAGGTAATATACCAAGATCAACTAATCCTAAAACTAAATGGTAATGTGGGAATGGTAATAAAAAATACATTAAAAAATAAATTTCATGTTGAACCAGTACAATACAATTGTGAATGAAGTAATGGAATATGAATCGAAACCAAATAACTATTTCATTGAGAAGTATGAAATCATATAGGATAAAAAATAAATGAAAAACGATGGAGTAACAATCATATTTAAAAAACAAGTTGACGTTAAACAAATATATCACATCTTTTACTGAAAAATTAATTAAATCAAAAAACTGTAGAAGGAAGAAATTTAATATGAAATATACGATTCCTTCCTAAAATTTGAGATCATTATACCGTAATTATAAACTCCAAAACAAATACCAAATAATTATGGGTTCTTTTAGTAACTATGACCAAAAAAGTGATCTTTAAGGTAATGATATTTAATATTATTACAAAAAAAAACATTATCTTTGATCACACCATATATTACTATTAATTTTTATTATCCAATGAATTTTAATATCCATTATTAATTTATAAATATTTATTTTTAAGACTATTTTTTGGTATCATAAAGAATATATATATATATATATAATGTTATATTCTATATTTCATTCTTTATATATTGGGTAACTAAAGCTCATCCAAGTTTTCTAAAATGAAAACATATCCACTACATTCCTAAAAAGAATCATTGATGATGTTATAGTCATAATATAAAATCTAATCATTCATTATAAATTATATGTGTTTAACATTTAGGATTATAGTACCCCCAAAAAGCCACCGATAATCTTAGGTAGACCATCCATAAATATATTTATAACCATATAAAATGTGTATAGATAAAATATCACGGTGGAGTTTTTTATAAATAACTATCTATTTTAATATATTTCATTCCATGAAGTATATATAAGGAAATTTTTAAGACTGTACATAATCATAAATTGAATAAATTAACCATAGAAAAGAATTAGCTATGTTACATATATTATTTACTCATTTAAAATAGTTATTATTAAAAGATTTTGTAAGAATCAAATATGCGAAACATGAAAAGTGTACATAAAAATATTAATATTAGATAATAACAAACTTTGTTATTGGGTTTGAATATTTTTTCATTTGAGATATGGAAGATATATTAAATTTTTGGTATATAGTAAAATCATATGAGCTGAGAAATATATTTCCCATTTCATCCTTAGAACATCCCCAAAACAAGGGCTTAACCCCATTCCTAGAGAACAAATATTAGTGTAACTAATAAAAATAGATAATTGATGGTGACTTATACTAGGAACTTATTCATAGACTCTGAACAATTCAAGACAGATGTTTTGAGTGAAAATTGGCCAACAAAAGTCAATAATTTAGTAGACATATTTAGGATAAATGAAAAAAATCCATCTACACAAATTTTCATAATAAAAATTCAAAAACTTATTAAACTTCCCATAGAATATAGAATCCAACAGTGAAATAGTTAGTTTGAATAATAGATAAGGATATATATATATATATATATATATATATATTTATAATTTACAATATATCTGATTCACAATGGGTATGTTCTTTTTACATTGTCCATAAGAAATTATAACTTAGAATAATGAAAAATTTGAATAAAACATTAATATCAATATGATTTAAAAAATGTATGATATTTATAATTATTTATAATAAATTTAACCGGATAACTTGTAAATATCATTTCACATTTCACATTATTGACCAAATGTAAAAATTATAATCACAAAGGGCTGATTATTATTTTCTTAATGGGTTTTTAGGATACTTCTTATTGCTTATTTTATTTAAGGTCCAGGAAAATAAAACCATTACATGTCTTTATGGGACTATTCTTTATATAAGTATTCCATTTCCCTTGTGAGATACACCATATACCTTTCCACGTTCCTGTAAATAAATTTCCCTAACCTAAATGAATAATTCATGGATGTGTCCATAGATGGTTTTATTATTTTTTTGAGACTCTTTTGATTATTTATTTTGAAATGTGAATAATTTTTCAAAAACAAATATTAAAAGGAACCATGTTTTATGTTATTACATTTAGTTTTCTTATTGGAAACAAGCATTATGTTGGGGTATAAATTTTTCAAATAAATATTGGCATGGATAAGTCTAAAATTTAATTGATAAATTAACTACACTATTCGTCTTGTGTCAAATATTAAAGTACTTTTCTGTGAAATGGATGATTGTAAAGAATAATTGTGAAAAAATAATTTACATTTCCCTACATCATTTCTGAATACTTTTATGATATGATGAATTTAATTTTTTGAATGATTGTAAAAAATATTTTTATGTGTTGATGTAATAAATTAATCAAAAACTAGTTATATTCCCTCCAAAAATGGAATTCAAATTCAGGATTCTGTTTTATTCTTAAAACCATGTTGTAGGTGTAGTGATATATTAAATATTTAAAAGGAAACCATTAGTGACTGTATATTATATAGTAACACTAGATAAATTCCAAAAATTATCAATCCACTAATTGTGAGTTTATTGTACTATTTTAACTATAAAATTTAGTCCATACATGTTATGTTATAACATGATTATTTTATCTAATCACTTACTCATTAGGTACATAATAAATAATAATTATAAACCATGGCCATATAGATTCTTACTAAATCTAAAATATTTTTATTTTAAGAATAAATACAAAATAGATGTTCAGAATCCAGTGACATATCTCCTAAGAAGGATAATCAACATATAAAAGCTGGAAATTCCTACAAAATAATCCACAAATTATATTTACTAAAAGTGAACTAGTTTAAAAAACAGTATTTAATGTCGGGTTTTTTATTTTTTATGTCATTTCATAACCAAAGTCTATAAAGGAAACGTAAATAAAAGCATTTTCAGCATCGGTGATCCAAAATCGGACGTTGAAAATCATTTTGGTGCAGGGTTTCAGCCTCAATTTCTTTAACAAACCGATGCCAAAAAATGAAATAGGATCGGGTTTAAGGTGTCGGTTTTATGCAAAACCGACTCCAAAAAGCCTTTTTTATATATCGGCATCAGTTTTTAAGATATCCCACAACATAAATTAAAATAAAAATTAGAAAATTCTTGAAAACTATAATTCCAATGAAATCAAAACCCCTGTAAAAAACACAAGATAAAACAATCAAACAGTATTTATCATTCTATACATTTGAGTTAAAGGAAAATTTATTGATCAATGCATCAACAAATCTTATAAATAATTAGACAGATATTGTAGAGGCACTTTAGAGAACTCAATGAATTCTAGTTAAAGATCTATTCAACAATATTTCTCATGATGACATGTATTATGCTTCCTCATATGTTATTTCTTGCTGAATTTATTACTATACCTAAGGAAGAATTATGTGGAATTTGGAATAAGTGTACCATCATTATTTGATTATACCAGTGTGGTTGACCTGACACACGACAATTACAACAATGTACATATGATATTATTGTGGATAGACCTAAAATTGAATTCATTATGGATACTAATTACATTGAATGAAATTGATTTCATGTAGATATCAAGTACATGTTCACTCATCCTTATTGTTGACTGACTCAATTCTCGATGCCTTAATGATACCATTTAATATATTTAATTTTCATTTGGATTGTTCACGGTCACTTATAAGGACTTTCTTATCCTTTTGGAAAAGAGTTTTAGCAATTATGGCATGGATTCCTTTTAGCATGGATATTACATGGCCTCTTATAACATGGTTGATTGATTATTAATCTTTTCATATACCAAGCATAAACAAAAGAAACGTATGTTGAAAGATTAAAAAATTTAAATGTCAGAATATTATACTTTCAAAATAAAGTATAATTAAAATACACGTACCTAAAATTTATGGAATGATCATTGTTGGTTTTTTGAAGCAGTATTTTTATTATTTGTAGGCTCAAGCACCTAATATATTTAAAGAATTAATTTTTTTAACCCATATGTAATATTAATTATCAATATTAGAATATACATACCTCAAATCCTTATCAGACTTCACAAATAGTTGCAAAAATAGATTTAATAGGATTCATATCAAATTGGGAATAATAATTTCAATCATTGAATTCCTTTAATAGCATCGAATGATATGAGATAAAAAAATTGAATAATATGGGATAAAATATAAAAAAAATAATATAACTGACCTTATCAAATCCAATAGTTTCCCCAGTTGTGATTATCTCGTACATGAATCATAGAATATAATAACCACATTAAAAATTTTCTTTTTGATGACGACAATACAATTATAATACGTTAAAATATTCATAAAAATTAATATATTACAAAAAAATGAGAACAAAATATAATATTATAACTAATTTCTTATACTTCCACATATTTGATTTTATTCAATGTCATTATCAATTTGTATTACTTGATAAATTATTTCCATGAACTGCATTTTCATATATATAAACTAATAACACATATCTAAACCATTAGAATAATAAATAATGAGATTATAAAAAACAAAAAAATGTACCTTTCTAATAAGGTGGAAATGTTTTTATGAACATTTAATAATAAAGAGAAAAAACAATATTCGGTGCATTCAATTGGGCATAATACGCCTAACAACCAATGCCTCCCATAATACAAAATGTTTAGAATTAATGACATTGTTATTATAATTAGTTCATAATTTATTTTCTTACTTCTCTTTAATGGCCTAAACCAACATTGAATATACATATTTAATAATCTATCACACATATATGAAACTCTATGAGGATTCTTAAAATGGTGCACTTATATAGAAATGAATTCTAGATATATAAAACTATAAATTTATGTACATTCATTTTGTAGAAGAAGCATTTGTAGATACCTAATTTAAAAAGAATATATAGTTAGTCAAATCAAAATCATATTTTATTAAATAAATACAAATTCAAATGTCAATTTAATTACACGGTAAACAACTACATCACATTCAAGTACAACTCTTCAAAATATATTAGATGCATGATATAACCTTTGAGTAATATTAATGGATATTATCTTCTTTGTATATTGTTTATCATCCAAAAATCGTAGATATAATTCAATGAAGATTATTCCTAAGATAACATTTTTATCCCATGTGAAATATTTGAAGTAACTCCATTTGATTGTTCTTGAACATTTTGTTTCATTTTTGATGCGTCTTTTTCTTTCATATAGTCCTTTATAAATTAAATGTCCGAATACATTATAATTTATTTTGAATCATTTCTAATTAATATTAAAAAAACACTTCTGTCATATGAAATATAACAAATAAAACTAGTTGGCCAATGTAAAAAAAATCTCCCACACAATCTCCAACTCGGGTGATCTTCGCTGTATGAAATGGTAGTAGAACATTAGGATCTAAAATATCGTTTAAAATTCTCTAACCTGACCCATATTCATAGTCTGGTGATGTACTAAATCCCCTAAAAAAGTCATGAGTCCTAATGCAAGAATATGTGTTTGAGGATATCTAGAAAATAACTCACAATATATGTATTGGACTGAGCGAGGTGGTGGAGAATCAATGTAAGATGATGGGGTAGGGTAGTCCGGGTTATAAGGCTTGGAGGATAAAAATTTAAAAGGTTATAAATGTTGTAATAATTTATAAAATAGTAAATTGATAAAAAAATTAATGATATGCTAGGGAAGGCTACTCATACGTGGCAGGCAAGGCAGGTGAGGTATGGTAGTCCTGTTGAGCAGACTGGGAAGGATGAAAAATGTAAAAAATTTAATATTGATTATAATTTATATAATAGAAAAACTAATAACAAATAAATAATATACCTAGGAAGGCTACTCATACAGGGTGGGGTAGGAAGATGGGGCAAGGTAGTCTGGGTGAGCAGGTTGGAAGGCTGAAAACGAAAAAGTTATATTAGTGTTTATAATTTATAAAATTGAAAAATAGATGAAAAATAAATAATATACCTGGGAAGGCTACTCATATAGGGTGGGGTAGGAAGATGGGGAAGGGTCGTCCGGGTGAGCAGGCTGGGAAGGCTAAAAAATGGAAAGGTTATATTAGAGTTTATAATTTATAAAATAGAAAAATTGATGACAAATAAATAATATACCTCAAAAGGATACATAGACTATGACTATCTTTCCATGTGTTCTAACAAGGCCTTCTATACAACTACTTGAATTTGATCACCCATAGACTATTTCATATCTTTCAGCTATAATTTTAAGGATCCTATTTTAGGGACTCTTTATTGATTAATCTAACCAAACACCATCCAAATACTAACAACCTCTTGATATCCTCTTACACGGATGGGGTGTTCTGCCTTTCCCAAAGCAGTGGATAGGATATCCATTCTACCATTAGGGATAAAAGATCCATGTGTCTCCTACTATTTACGTTCATCCTGAAATGAAAAATAAAAAAATTATATTACTATTTATAATTTAAAAAATTTAAAAATTGATAAGAAATAAATAATATTTAGATACAATTTTACCACGTACATTCTTATTATCCCCTATAAGATACTATTCATTTTTTATTCTTGTTTCTCTTTCCCATTTTTCATAGCGAGTGGGAGGAGATGGAGGACAAAATTGCACCTCATCCGAACCACTACTAGATGGAGCTCTTATTGCTTCAAATTTTCCATCAATCATTTTCTGCTCCAAATACGATGACCGTCCATCTGATAATGTATGAGTGTATCATATCAAAAATGGATCTCCTAATGAGATATCCAAGATGACTATTATACAAAAATAAACTACTAGGTAATAATACAAATATATAATAAATTTTAAAATATAAAAAAATTATCAAACCATAAAATTTTCGTCATTATGATTGACAACAAATCGCTTTCATGTATTTTCATCTATAAACTGATACTTCAGGAATGGGTTTTGAAACCATCTCTTTCCAAAAACTTAATTTTTTCAGTTTGTTTTAAAATATCTCCATCAAACTACTGCTAAAGAGAGAACAGTTTGTTAATTTCTTTGTTTTCCTCAAAATTAAATGTCGTCTGTAATTGAAAAAATTAAATATTTAATTTAAAATGTATAATATTAAAAAAATGAGATAAAATAAATAAATTAAGACATATTACCATCGCGGCCTCCCAAAGTTTTTGTATCTCTATCCTGTATACTGACTTTCAATAAGAATATAAAATACTCATCCTACAACGGCTCTGCATTGCTATATAAATGAAAAAATGAACTGCATTTGGGCCAATTGAATTATTATCATCATCAAAATGTATGTGTACTCATTTATCATAATGAAAAAGTTATAGTTTTGGTAAACATGTAATACCATGTTTAACAACATCAGCACCCGATTTTGTAGTAGTAATAGGAGAAGTCTCCTCTACTAAGGACACATCAGAAGTCCTACAAAATAAAATTTTAAATTAACAGTTTTATTTTGTCAAATATGTACATTTCTGAATATTTAATAATAAGTAAAAATAGATATACCTTAGTAACTTCTCCTCTCTATCTGCATATGACATTGCTATTAAAAAATGCAATGAAATTTTGTGTACCTACATTCATTAGAAAACTGAATATTTAGAAACAAGGAAGACAAACAATAAGTTAGTATAAAAATATGGATTCATTTTTATGTTTCAAAAAAATAAAAAAATATAAATATTTACCATAAAAATTAGGTGAAAATTTTAGTGTTTTTACACATTCCTTCATCATGATCATTACGTACTGCATGCATTGTGTCTGTCTTATACTCATTGTAATCATCCTAATATTGCGTAATAGGTGAATAATACTTTTGTAAATCACTAACATCATCAGCATCATCCTCATAACATACATAGTTTCTTTGATCAAGGACATAAAATAGTTTCTTTGCATGTGACTCCATGAAAAATGGTTCCTCATTGTAATTAAATTTTTCGAATCAACCAGTTTAAAACCATCATCATCATGTTTCACACCACTATTACTATCAACCCAATTACACTTAAAAATGGTGACTCGAAATTCAATATAATCAATTTCCTATATGCCTTCTAGAACTAAAAAATATTTCGTTGATGCATAAATTGGTTTTTTATCCTTGGCACTCGAAAAATGAAATTCTATAGAAAAAATCATCACACCACTATTCTGAAGAGTACCCCTGTCATCTAGGTTTTTTGTGTAAAATGGGTAGACATTGATTTCAAAACTATATCATGTGATCACATTAAGAAGTGGTACCCCTACTAACCAGTTTAATGTGTCTGAAGTAGAAATATCTGGGGTGACTTTATCTTTAAACCATGAAACAAATGTCTTCTTATGCTCAATCATCGACAAATTTTTGATTCATTTCTGATCTCATAACATTAATTCAACAATATGTGAGGATACATATTATTGAACCTCATCTGTTTTGCTCAAAATGCCTAAATGTTCCTACATCACTTCATCATGTGGAATGAAATTTACCTTTAAGCTGCAAACCCCTCTACCTCAACAATCAACTTTCATATGTCGAGATATAGGGAGACCAATATCCTCCACCTCCTAAAAATAATTAGTACAGAACTCAATAACCTCTTTTGATACATATTTTTTGAACAATAGAGGCCTCCGACCGATAAGGATTTTAATAAATGCCTTCAAAATTTTCATATATCTTTTGAAAGGACACATCCTTCTTAAATAACCAGGCCCACATATTCTTATCTCACGTACCAAAATAAATCAATATATAAACCATTATATCAAAAAATTTGGGAGGGAAATAAATTTATAGTTGGCAAAGAATAAAATTTTCTTCATTCACCAACATATATAACAAATATGGTTCAACGAATTTGATAAAAATGGATTTAAAAATATAACATAACCTGATGTTTGTCTTTCTAACAAATGTCGACAATATACCAAGTAATTTTACTAGTACATGTTGTTGAATCAATATATGGGAATCATGATATTTCATACTGATTAATTTAGAATCATTCAATGACACCAAATTATTCACATTTGAAGAAAACCCACATTGTACATTAATACCATGATGACACTAACAAAAATTAATATTTTCAATCTTGCTTAATGTCTGACAAGCCGGAGGTAAATATTATATGTTTACTGTTATTGTGTGATCTAACTCCAAACATATTCTCATTAATATCAAGTCTAATCTAGCATGAATTCCATCTTTTGTCTTTCCCTATTATGTCTATCAATGTTCCAATCAAACATTCCCATATTTTATTCTCAACATGAATAACATCGATGTTATGTTTTATCTCTAAAAAATCCCCAATAAGGTAGTTCAAAAAAATCGTCTCCTTCTTCTAGATATTTCGTTGAAGAGAAAAAATTCTTTTATTGACAAATGTCAAATAATTATATTTCACCCTTTCATTATATTATTCAACTAACAATGGTCGAAGGGGAAGGCTTTATTCATGTAATCTGTTAAATTATTTTTATAATATACAATAAGGATGATCAATTCACAAAAAATTATCGATTTCCCAAGTAAAACATCATTCTTCCCTTCTGCAATTAATGATATGATGTTTTTTCTTCACAAATTGGACATGATTTATTTTCCTTAACAATATTTCTAGATAAGTTTACATATTCAGGAAATTTGTTTATAGTGAACATTATCTTAACACACAAAAGAAAAGACTATTTCTTGTATAAATCGAAAAATTTAACACCTACCTACCATAGCAGTTTCTAATCATCAATCAATGGTAAAAGATACACATCAATATCATTTCCCAGTTTTTTTGGTCCAAAAATCATCAAGTTCATCATAACATATTTTTTATTTAAAAATTGTTGTTGGGACAAGTTGTAAACTACTAGAAAAACATGCCATGAACTATGTTGTCTACTGAGGCTCCAATATATATTAATTCCATCAGTACATAATACCATTTTGAGATTTCAAACATCACTTACAAAATCATGAAATTTTTTATCATAACACTTAAACTGTGATGAATCGACAAGGTGACATAAGTTACCATTAGAGATACACTCATCTGAATGTCATCATAACCTGTTTTGGTCAATTAAATTAGCAAATAGACTCTTCAAATGAATAATAATTGGAAGGTACCAAATTTCTATAGTATGAGTATTTATTATGGTACCTAAAAATGAATCCCAATTGAAATATCAGAATTGTATGAAAAAAATATTGGATGATATCATTAGAAAGTACAAAATTGATTTTCCTTGATATTAGATGACATCACCTGAGAATGAATCTGAGTTGGCTTTCCCATATATCTTATAGAATGATGTCCCAAATGTAGGACCACTTGATAAATATTCATTTTATTTTCTATGTAGTGCACAATCATTGGGGCAATCATGTATCTTTTTATACCCCAATCCCATTACGAATAATATTTTATTCACCTCATAATTAGAATCTGGAATCCCATTGCCTTCTGTAAGAAGCTCTTTTAAAAATTCAAGTAAGATGGAGAAACTTTTATCACTCCACCCATTTTTTCATTTTAAGTTAACTAGTCTCAAAACTTCTAATAAAAATATATATTTACTGCAACTGGGGAATAATGATTTCTCAGAATCTCCATAAAGTCATAAAACAATTGATATTTTTCTGATGGCTTCATATAACATCGTAGGTAATTAAAGAATAAAGAATTTTCATATTTATTAATATTAACGAATTAAATATTAATTTTAATTAAAAGGGTTTTCTACGTTCGATAGCGTACTCTATACGCAAAGATGAGTTTCTTTGAAAACTTACGTTGCACACAAGTAATAAAATAATATTATTTAAAATGTTAGTTAAAAATTAGCTGTTGTACTAGAAGGAATGGATAGAAATAACTAAAATATGATTATATATGTTTTTAAATGTTTTTACATTTACCCAATAAAAGATAAAGGCTTAAAATACGGAAAGAGTTCAATTTTAGGCATTTATACCCTAATTTTCACTAAGGGTTCACTTATCACCTTTTGACGGCGAACCGTCATTAAATATAGTTTTGATCAATCTTATAAATTCTATTGGACCAAAAATAACTTTTCTTTAGAATCAGGACATCAAAATTTACTTTGTGTAAATTTTTGGTATATTTCCGATAAAGTTCTTTTTTTAATGAATAGTGTAAAATGTTGTATTTTAATTCAAAATCCCTTTTTAATTAAATTTTTTTATATGATTAGATTATATTTTGAATTGGTGTTAAATTGAAATAAGAAAATATTTTTACCATTAAATCCAATATTGGTTGTTGGATTTAATTTCACTTTGAAATCGGACTTAAACTAGTATCAATCTTTTGATACTTATTGTTTCATAAAAACACGCTATTTGCTCTGACAACGGGAATTAATTATTAAATTAATTAATGTGACTTATATGTTATGAATTTTTTTAAAATAGACTTAATTTTTGAATTCGTAATATCAAATATATCTTAGGGTGAATTTTTGGTAATTTTCTGAAAACCTTCAATTTTTGATGAATAGTGAAACCACTAAGTGGTACTTATAAAAACTGATTTTCCGTTTAAATGAAATTTTGAAATCATTGTGTTTTTATTTTCAAAAATCCGACATACATGGTTGTCATTAGGAAGTAAAATGTGGTTCAAGGAGAATAAAATAATTTTTTTGTGAATAGTAACTTATTAAGTTTTTAATCGCGATTAGAGGTAATTAGTTGTGTTTAAGGTAAAAATAATGCTTTAATAAAATGAGATGAGGTTGAAACATGTCCTAACCCTATTGGTTGTGTCATAGCTGACCAAGACAACCCATGGGTAGATTTATGGGACCCCATGGAGCCACTTGGGTGAGATAATGACTTTAATGCCATATTTTTAAATAAAAGTAAAAATGACACAAACAAAATATGTTTTACGAAAACAATTTTTTCATGGGGTTATAAAGATCAGATTTTTTATTATAAATATTCATTGGAAAGCTAAAATGATTTCCTACATCATAGTAGTTTTTTTATAAATATTAGACTTTAAATAAATTAAATTATTTATGACATCATTATGATGCAGCGATGACTTCATTATTTAAACGATTTAAATAAAATGGAAAGATAATGTAATATCTAAAACGTAAACATGTCCAAAACCTATTGTATGGGTAGATTTCGAACCCTTATCACCTTATCCACGAATTATATCAATGTGGGACCTTTTAAAACCGAAACACATTTTCAAATAAAGTAATATTTCTTTACTTTCCAAAAGTGCCCCTCCTCTCCTCTTATAAAAGGCCCCCACCTCTACCTCATTTCACACACTCCTCAAGCCTTTGGCTCGGCCAAACCCTACCCATTTTGTCTCTACACATCCCTCTCCTCATCCTAGAGGATTCTCTTTGGGCAGAATCCTTTCAAAGGAAGCCTCTAGGCTAAAATCAAAAGGAGTTACACTTTTAAAGGTAAGTCATTCTCTTTTGTTCATTTGTTTTATTTTGCTTCTCCAACCCCCTAACCTCTTTTTATTATATTCTTTTATAACAACTCCAGTATCCTCAATATACTAGGATGTTTTTATAAGAAGGATTCTAGCTACACTTACACACACCTACATCTAATGGTTAACGAACATACTGTTTCCGTGGATGGTGAATTTATGCCTCCCGAAACAATGATTGTTCAACATTATTTTAACACTTTAAAAGGTGGCCATTAAGATGTCACTATATTTATATATGATATATAATATGTTAATGTTTTCCTTAATCTTTTGTATTTTTCTTTTTGGTCATACCTTTATGGTTTCCATTATGGGTAAACACGATATCTTCATTTAAGGAAGTGCGGACTACCGCCCCCTTAAAGTGAGTTGATTCGTTAAATACCATATGTGGGACATATAAAGGATGGAACTGTGATATTATATATGATATTATACTAGAATTATAATATTCCTTTATATCATTATGATTCCATTCTATAAAATATGAAATAGAAATGAAAGTAGCGTTCATGCGTACGTACGGTTTACCGTCTCCATGACCGGTGCATTTCATTTATCACCTCTAAATGATTATGTAATATTATGAATAAATGTATATGATGGATATATATGATATATATGTTATCCAAATCAGCAATGAAATTCTGGATATAAAGAACCTTTGACCACACGAACATCATGTAATTGTAAGAAGTCCACTTTTGACTTAAGAACCAAATATCGACAAAACAAACATTATTAACTTAAATGATTATATAATGTTTATAAAATGGAAATAAGTGGTATAAAAGGAATAATGAACTTTAAAAAGGTTCTTAATCAAGTTGAAATTAACTCAAGTTTATTATTCAGTACATTAAAGAACGATCGAGTCAAGTCGGACCTGAGGTAATGGACTTCGTCACAATCTCCTTTCATTGAGGCATATTTCGTTTTATACACAACTTTCTTTTATACGGTGTATAAACCCCGTTGACTTTTACTTTTATACAAAAGGAATCTTTTTCTATGAAGCGTTTTACTAAACGACAAAAAGGAATGTTTTTTTAACGTACGCGGTGACAACGACCTTTTCCGCCGCCGCGAGTATTATTTGGTCTTTGGCTTCCTCAACAAGCCGTAATGTTTTTAAAATAAAATAAATGCCATATACTCTTTTATGTATTTTGGTATTGAAAATGGTTTTGATAAAGGATTTTATTATGTTAATATATTTATGATATATTGTGATTGAAATGTGGAAATTTTATCATTCCTTTATATTGGTTTTATGTTTTATGATTTTATATTAGTACTTGGACATTTTAACGGGTGGTTACGTTATAAACCACATGACGGGTGGTGCTGTGAATACCAGGACGGGTGGTTACGTTATAACCTCCAATGCATTGGGTATTGAAGTCGGCCGTATGGATATTCCATTAAGTATGTATGGAAATTGGCCGTATGGCTATTCCATTAAGTGATATGTGTGGAAGTAGACCATATGGTTATTCCAATTAAGTATGTTTATGTCCCAAGTTACTTTTATATATGTTATGTGTTCTTTTTATGGGATTTATGGTAATCCTTTGGTTACAAAAAGGAAAGTAATGATAATTTATTCAGTGAAGAGTTTTTACTACTTCATGAAGGTGAAGGTTTTACTTTGATAGAGTATATATGGTTTACTTGATGTTTGAAAAACTAACAGTTTTCATTCTTTCTGTATCCCTTACTGAGCTTTTTATGCTCACCCCAAGTTTTTTGAAATGTTTTCACAGGACTTAATGTGGAATAAGGTCAAGGATGGGATCAAGGGAATGTCATCCTATATAAAACATGGAACTAGACACGTTTCTTTTTAAAAGTTTTTTTTATGGATACTTAGTATAAGCGTCTACTTTGTAATCTTTTGAGATGTAATAGTTATGTTCTAATTCTCTAAAACTCTAAACCTGAAAAGATCCTCAATGTGAATTATTCATTTAATTCAATATTAAGTAAGGTTTAAGGCCGAGGCCTTATAGTTGGTATCAGAGGTCGGTTTAGACAACTTTAGGAGTTAGAAAATTGTTAAATTATAAGTTAATTTATGATATGATTGAAATGATATAGCATTTACAGATTACCATGTTTCTTCACCTAAGATATTTCTGTGTTAAGAATTGTTTTTCATAGAGGAAACAAAACAGTTTTTCTAGAAGGCATACAGAGGGAAATGACCTTTCAAATTAGTATCCTGAGATGGTCAGAATCAGAACTAAACAGTTTGTTGTAGCGAGGGCTCAGTTGACTCAGGTGAAAAATGTTCGTTGTTTTCATTGATGTTATTTTGGTGTTTTATAAAAGTAAAGAGGAGCATGGAAGTCATTTAAGGGTTATCTTGCAAACCTTAAAAGAAAATAAACTATCTGGAAAATTCTGCAAGTGTGAGTTTTGGTTACAAAAAATTTCTTTCCTGGGTCACATTATTTCAAAGGATGGAGTAACTGTTGATCCTACTAAAACAAAAGTTGTTAAAGAATGGCTGAGACCCAAAAATGTTACCGAGATCCGTAGTTTTCTTGGTTTGGCAGGTTACTACCGAAGGTTTGTTGAAAAGTTTTCACGGTTATCTATTCCAATGACTAAGCTAACTCGTAAAGGTGTTAAGTTCGTCTGGACAAAAGAATGTGATGATTGTTTTTAGGAGTTGAAAAGAAGATTGCCGAATGCTCCAGTTTTGGCACTTCCTTCCAGGAATGGTGAGTTTGTTATATACAGTGATGCTTCGTTGGAGGGACTTCGTTGTGTCCTTATGTAGAATGATCAGGTAATTGCTTATGCTTCACGACAGTTGAAAACTCATGAGGTAAATTACCCTACACATGATTTGGAATTAGCTGTTGTTGTCTTTGCTTTAAAAATTATGAGGCATCATTTGTATGGAGTAAAGTGTGAAATATATACTGATCACAAAAGTTTAAAGTATATATTCACTCAGAAAGAATTGAACATGAGACAGAGGAGATGGCTGGAATTAATCAAGGATTATGATTGTACGATCCACTACCATCCAGGAAAAGCAAATATAGTGGCTGATGCTTTGAGTCGAAAAAGTAATGCTTCATTAGCAATGTTGTGTTTGGAACGTGATCCTTTGGTTAAGGATTTGATGAACTTTGGAATAGAAGTTGTTGGTGCAGGAAGACCTTCTGTTTTGTTTCAGGTATCAGTGAGATCTTCTCTATCAAGCAGAATCAAGCAAGCACAGAAGCAGGACAATGAGTTGCAGAAAAAGGTTGAGTTGGTTCAGAAAGGTAAGTTGCCTGAATTCAACATTGATAATGATTGTGTTTTGAGGTTTGGGAAGAGATTATGTGTGCCTTTTGATTCACAGTTGAAGAATGAGTTGTTATGTGAGGCGCATAGTTCCCCGTTTTCAGTTCATCCTGGCAGTACTAAGATGTACATAGATCTGTGGGAGTATTACTAGTGGGATGGAATGTAAAGAAATATTGCTGATTTTACTGTGAAGTGTCTGACTTGTCAGCAGGTTAAAGCAGAGCAGCAGTTACCGAAAGGGATGCTTCAGCATTTACCAGTGCCAGAGTGGAAATGGGAAAACATATCCATGGACTTTGTTGTGGGATTACTGAGGACATCTCGAGGTAATAATGAAATCTGGGTTATTGTTGATCGCTTGACTAAATCTGCTCATTTCCTTGCTATACGAGATACTTTTTCCCTAGATCAACTTTCCCGTTTGTATCTTAATGAGATATTCAGGTGACATGGAGTTCCCCTCTCCATTGTATCTGATCGTGATCCCAGGTTCACATCAAACTTTTGGAAAGGCCTTCAGAAGTCATTGGGTACTGAATTAAATTTTAGTACAGCTTTTCATCCTCAATCAGATGGGCAGTCAGAACAAAAAATTAAGACCTTGTAGGATATGCTACGAGCTTGTTCGATGGATTATCAGGGAAGCTGGGACCAACATCTTTCTTTGGTTGAGTTTTCTTATAATAACAGTTTTCATTCCAGTATACAGATGGCACCATTTGAGGCATTATATGGGAAGCGGTGTCGAACTCCATCATTTTGGGATGAATTGGGTGAAAGGAAGCTGATTGGACCAGAATTGGTAGAAGAGATGGCAGAAAAAGTTCAGTTGATTCAGAAGCACATGAGAACAGCTCAGAGCAGGCAGAAGAGTTATGCGGATAACTGGAGGAAGGATCTATCTTTCGAGGTAGGTGATCATGTTTTTCTAAAGGTTTCTCCTTGGAAAAGTGTGATGATATTTGGTAAAATAGGAAAGCTGAGTCCAAGGTTTATTGGACCATATGAAATTCTGGAGAGAGTTGGATCAGTTCCATACCGGGTGGCTTTACCTCCGAGTTTATCTCAGGTACACAATGTTTTTCATGTTTCAATGTTGAGGAAGTATATGACAGATCCATCTCATGTTTTGAGTCCAGAGGTAGTTCAGCTGGAGGAGAACCTATCTTATGAAGAACAAACAGTCCAGATTCTTGACCACAGGGAGCAGGTGTTACAGAATAAGGTGATTCATCAGGTAAAGGTTTTGTGGAAAAACCATGTGATTGAAGAGGCAACGTGGGAATCCGAAAATGCTATGAGGGATAAATACCCCCACTTATTTTGATAAGAGAATAAAATTGTGACGACACAATTACCAAAAGGGGGGAAGGATGTAACATCCCAAGTAATTAAAGAATAAACAATTTTCATATTTATTAATATTTACGAATTAAATATTAATTTTAACTAAAAGGGTTTTCTACGTTCGATAGCGTACTCTATACGAAACGATGAGTTTCTTTGATAACTTACGTTGCACACAAGTAATAAAATAATATTATTTTAAATGTTAGTTAAAAAGTAGCCTTTGTACTGGTGGAAATGGATAGAAATAACTAAAATATGATTATATATGTTTTTAAATGTTTTTACATTTACCCATTAAAAGATAAAGGCTTAAAAAACGGAAAGAGTTCAATTATAGGCATTTATACCCTAATTTTCACTGAGGGTTCACTTATCACCTTTTGACGGCGAACCGTCATTAAATATAGTTTTGATAAATCTTATAAATTCTATTGGACCAAAAATAACTTTTTTTTAGAATCGAGACATCAAAATTTACTTTGTGTAAATTTTTGGTATCTTTCCAATAAAGTTCTTTTTTTAATGAATAGTGTAAAATGTTGTAATTTAATTCAAAACCTCTTTTTAATCTAATTTATTTATATGATTAGATTATCTTTTGAATTGGTTTTAAAGTGAAATTAGAAAATATTTTTACCATTAAATCCAATAGTGTCTACAAATCATTTTTTTTATTTTCTAATAGCCGGTTTGAGGGTAGCCGGTTCCCTTGCAGCCCGGTTTGAGGAAAACCGGAAACCTCACAACATTCCAGCTTCAAATCAGCATAAGCGGGATACAAAACACAGCAAATCAAATTCAAATTCAAAAATTACTCGAACCACGTGCCTCCTCGAGCCGCACGCCACCTCGATTTGCGTCACCTCGAGCCGCACACCACCTCGAGAAGCGAGTCAACGAAAATCCAACCGCCTCCATCCATGCCGCCGGTGAGAGATTTCAGCCATCTGCTTCCATCGACATCGTCGAAAATGACGGATATCATGTCGCCGGCGAGAGAACCCGGCCAACACCATCCATCGGCTCGTCGAGAAACCATGGATCAACACCATTCAAAAATCGTCCCAATAGTGGTCGTTGGAATTAATTTCACTTTGAAATCGTACTTAAACTAGTGGCAATCTTTTGATACTTATTGTTTCATAATAACATGCTATTTTCTCTGACAGCGGGAATTAATTATTAAATTAATTAATTTGACTCATATGTTTTGAATTTTGTAAAATAGACTTCATTTTTGAATTCGTAATATCAAATATAGCTTAGGGTGAATTTTTGGTAATTTTCTGAAAAACTTCAATTTTTGATGAATGGTGAAACCACTAAGTGGTACTTATAAAAACTGATTTCCCATTTAAATGAAATTTTTCAATCATTGTGTTTTGATTTTCAAAAATCCGACATACATGGTTGTCATTAAGAAGTAAAATGTGGTTCAATGAGATTAAAATAATTTTTTGGTGAATAGTAACTTATTAAGTTTTTAATCGCGATTAGAGGTAATTAGTGTAGTTTAAGTTAAAAATAATGCTTTAATAAACCGAGATGAGCTTGAAACATGTCCTAACCCTATTGGTTGTGTCATGGCCGACCAAGGCAACCCATGGGTCGATTTAGGGGACCCCATGGAGCCACTTGGGTGAGATAATGACTTTAATGCCTTTTTTTTAAATAAAAGTAAAAATGACACAAACATAATATGTTTTACGAAAACAATTTTTACATGGGGTTATAAAGATCCTATTTTTGATTATAAATATGAATTGGAAATCTAAAAAGATTTCCTACATCATAGTATTTTTTTTATAATTTTTAGACTTTAAATAAATTAAATTATTTATGACATCATTATGATGCAGCGATGACTTCATTATTTAAACGATTTAAATAAAATGGGAAGATAATGTAATATCTAAAACCTACACATGTCCAAAACCTATTGGATGGGTAGATTTCGAACCCTTATCACCTTATCCATGAATTATATCAATGTGGGACCTTTTAAAACCGAAACACATTTTCAAATAAAGTAATATTTCTTTACTTTTTCAAAAGTGCCCCTCCTCTCCTCTTATAAAAGGCCTCCACCTCTACCTCATTTCACACACTCCTCAAGCCTTTGGCTCGGCAAACCCCTGCCCATTTAGTCTCTCCACATCCCTCTCCTCATCATAGAGGATTCCCTTTGGGCAGAAGCCTTTCAAAGGAAGCCTTTAGGCTCAAATCAAAAGGAGTTACACTTTTAAAGGTAATTCATTCTCTCTTGTTCATTTGTTTTATTTTTCTTCTCCAACCCCCTAAACTTTTTTTATTATTTTCTTTTATAACAACTCCAGTATCCTCAATATACTAGGATGATGTTATAATAAGGATTCGAGCTACACTTACACACACCTACATCTAATGGTTAACACACATACTGTTTCCGTGGATGGTGAATTTATGCCTCCAGAAATGATGATTGTTCAACATTCTTTTAACACCTTCAAAGGTGGCCATTAAGATGTAACTATATTTATATATGATATATAATATTTTTGTGTTTTCCTTATGTTTCTGTATTTTTCTTTTTGGTCATACCTTTATGGTTCCATTATGGGTAAACACGATATCTCCATTTAAGGAAGTGCGGACTACCGCCCCCTTAAAGTGAGTTGATTCGTTAAATACCATATGTGGGACATATAAAGGATGGAACTAGGATATTATATATGATATTATACAGGAATTATAATATAACTTTATATCATTATGATTCCATTCTATAAAATATGAAATAGAAATGAAAGTAGCGTTCATGCGTACGTACGGCTTACCATCTCCATGAACGGTGCATTTCATTTCTTACCTCTAAATGATTATGTAATATTATGAATACATGTATATGATGGATATATATGATATATATTTTATCCAAATCAGGAATGGCATTCTGGATATAAAGATCCTTTGACCACACGAACAACATGTAATTATAAGAAGTCCACTTTTGACTTAAGAACCAAATATCGACAAAACAAACATTATTAACTTAAATGATTATATAATGTTTATAACATGGAAATAAGTGATATAAAAGGAATAATGAACATTAAAAAGGTTCTTAATCAAGTAGAAATTAAATCAAGTTTATTATTCAGGACATTAAAGAACGATCAAGTCAAGTCGGACCCGAGGTAAGGGACTTCATCTCAATCTCCTTTCATTGAGGCATATTTCGTTTTATACACAACATTCTTTTATACGGTGTATAAACCCCTTTAACTTTTACTTTTATACAAAAGGAATCTTTTTCTACGAATCGTTTTACTAAACGACAAAAAGGAATGTTTTTTAACCTATGCAGTGACAACGACCTTTTCCGCCGCCGCGAGTATTATTTGGTCTTTGGCTTCCTCAACAAGCCGTAATGTTTTTAAACTAAAATAAATACCATATACTATTTTATGTATTTTGGTATTGAAAATGGTTTTGATAAAGGATTTTATTATGTCCATATATTTATGATATATTGTGATTGAAATGTGGAAATTTTATCATTCCTTTATATTGGTTTTATGTTTTATGATTTTATATTGGTACTTGGACATTTTAACGGGTGGTTACGTTATAAACCATATGAAGGGTGGTGCCGTGAATACCAGGATGGGTGGTTACGTTATAACCTCCAATGCATTGGGTATGTAAGTCAGCCGTATGGCTATTCCATTAAGTATGTATGGAAATTGGCCGTATGGCTATTCCATTAAGTGATATGTGTGGAAGTCGACCGTATGGTTATTCCACTTAAGTATTTTTATGTCCCATGTTACCTTTATATATGTTATGTGTTCTTTTTATGGGTTTTATGGTAATCCTTTGGTTACAAAAAGGTAAGTAATGATACTTTATTCAGTGAAGAGTTTTTACTACTTCATGAAGGTGAAGGTATTACTTTGATAGAGTATATATGGTTTACTTGATGTTTGAAAAACTAACAGTTTTCATTCTTTATGTATCCCTTACTGAGCTTTTTATGCTCACCCCAAGTTTTTTGAAATGTTTTCACGGGACTTAATGTCAAATAAGGTCAAGGATGGGATCAAGGGAATGTCATCCTATAAAAAACATGGAAGTAGACATGTTTCTTTTTAATAGTTTTTTTTATTATGGATACTTAGTAGAAGTGTCTACTTTGTAATCATTTGAGATGTAATAGTTATGTTCTAATTCTCTAAGACTCTAAACCTGAAAAGATCCTCAATGTGAATTATTCATTTAATTCAATATTAAGTAAGGTTTAAGGCCGGGGCTTTATACTTCAACACTTAAATCGTGAATTATTTCATCAATATGATCCTCATCCTCATTATGAATAATGTCATCAACATTGGATTTTGAATTTTCAGTTCTTTAAATATTCTATATTCAAAATTTTTAATTAAGGCTAAAACCATAACAAATTAGGTGGTCCTTGATTTATCTGGAGTTTAACATTCCAATATTTAAACACTTCACACATGGACAGAAAATCAAATCGATTTTTTGAAGATGTCGTTTAGAAAATTCCAAGAATTCGTAAACTTCTTTTTTATATTCACAAGCAGTTCTTCCTAAATGTATCCAATTAAGATCCATTCAATATCTGATATCAGAAAATAATTAGGGAATATATTAAAACATATATAAATTTAAATGTATATATATATATAGTTACAGATAAATTGTAAATAGAAACACATTTAATAAAAAAATATTGATAATTAGATATAAAAAATCAGATATGAAACAATGTCAAGAACATTTACTAATAAATTTATACATAATGTTAGATTAAAATTCATAAGCTAAAATCACACAACTCTAATCCATATCATGAATAGTGTCTAGTCACTCTGAAGGATGACTATTAACTATATTCCAACATATTTTATATAAAATATAAACTAATATTTGACTAAATTTACAATTAAAATTATATGATCAATAATTTATCTTCGAAATTAAAATAACATACAAAATTCAGAGTTCAACACGAAAATATATCCCCAATCTGTATTTTGATTCGTATAATGATTTGGTAAATTAATCCCTCCAAGATCGAGAAAAAAATGATTATAAAAAAAATAAAACTAAACAATAACCTAAAATCAAACCATGTCTGAATGTCACTCAAAATAGCATTTAAAATAAAAAATAATCCATCGAAGATAATAGAAGAGAATATAATGAAGAACGCAAAACACAGATTATGAAAATAGAAGAAAATTGTCAAAAATGGCGGTTGGAGATCACAAATACAACTTTGAAGTCATTGCGAGTAGAGAGTAGAAGATGTGGGTTTCTGTTTTGAAGAATGAAGAAGATTAGGGTTTTCCCGGTCCATATAATTTTTAAATGACTTTCGGCATCGGTTTTTTCCAAAACCGATGTTGAAAATAAAAAAAAATTGTGTCAATTTTTTTCAAAACCAGTGCCGATAATATATATTTTTTAGTTTCTGCATCTATTTTGGTAAAACCCAACGCCGAAAGTATTCAATTTTTTTAGTTTTGGCATCACTTTTCAAAAAAACTGAATCTGAAAATTAAAACTATGGCGTGGGTTTTCATTAAAACTGATGCGAAAACCTTTTATTTTTATTTTTGGCATCATTTTTAACATAAAACAATGCCAAAAATCATTTTATTATAATTTTTTTGCATTGGTTTTTAGTAAAACTGATGCCAAAAACCACTCATAAAGATTTTTGGTAACAGTTATTACAAAACCTAAAGAAAAAAAATTGTCTCTCAAACCATCAGTATCGGTTTATAAAAAACTGTCATTATTAATTCGACGTTAGATATCGTATTTCTACTAGTGGAGGGAAAATATGTTTGGTTAAATAATAGTTATTATAGTATTATGATAGGGTAAAATTTTTGTAACATCTCAAATTTTCTACCTGTTGAACCCCAAACATATTATTAGTCTCAAATATGAATAAATGTTTTATATTTGGAAGAAACCATACCAATATAAATTATATAATTACCAATTTATGTATATATGTTTTTCTAATAGTAATGTAAAATATGTCATTGAATGTATCCATAATTTAACACATGAAGGGATAATTTAAAATCAAATAAATTCCTGGAAGTTTTTAATCTCTAGTGTATAATCGACCACATTGATTAAAGATGCCGAATATTTTTTTTAAAATTTATTAACAACTCCTGTTAGCTGGTAAAATATAAAAAATTCATTAAATATATAAAACCCAATATTATTTTTTAAATAATTGAATTATTTGTCATATAACTCATGGGTAATTTTCCCATGTCATTTGAAAAATATTATATGCTACAGGTAGTGGGCTATATTTCACAATTAGTGGACTATAAATCAACTGAAATCAAGGATGATTATATTTTTTGTGATCTTATCAGAATCATCTTTTTTATATTATTAGAGTTCCAAGAGACACAATTTGTGACCAAGGTACTCACAAATTAAATAATAACATGAAATAGATCATTTGGAATTATAGAATACACCATAAAATAATAAAACCATACCACCTCACCCCATACCTATTGTTCTATGATAAGAATTTATTCTTACAAATGGAGTTGGAAAAAAAATCCTATTTAGTAGTAATTAAAAATAAAATTTATTTTAAAATGTAAGGAAGATAGATTATTTTAGATTCAATAACTGGAATAAATATATAGTAATGATTTTTAAACTCATAAATTTATAAAGAGTTAGCATTAGTAGCCCATTAAGAATTAATTCAGAAAAAAATATTATCACTAGGGAGATTATTTTTCTTCTCTACATTTCTTGATTTAAATTAATTCTAGTAAACATAATTTTAGATAGTAAGGTCCCTTAATTTTAACTAATATATACGTATTTATTATTGTAAAAATATTCAAATTAGTGGTATAAAAATTCACATTCAATGTAAATTAACAGAAAATGTATGACACCAATCTTATAGAAGATCTATTGGATGTGATCATTCGCCCCTAACTAATCCGCTAACAAAAAACATTGATACTACCAATATTTAATAGTCAATTTATTTATGTAATTATTTTAATTATAACTCTAACAACCATTTTTATTATAGTTCATTGATCATTCTTTTTCATTCAAATATGGGGAATAGAAACATTTTCTATTATTGAAATTTAAAATTTTTTAGTTTCTTGTCATTAAAATTTGTGTTCCGTTCTACTTAATTTTGTGTGTTTTTATATATCTTCTATTATGAATCTGAATACCATAAAAAATATACACCAATTTAAATAATGGTAATTTTATTTGAAAAACTAATTCTACATAGATGAATACTAAAATAATGATGATTTTAATTAAAAGAAATGAAAATTCATAAATATTCCATTTATTTCATAATCTTATTCTATAGTATAATACCCTAAAATATAAATACTCACCTGAGAGAATCATAAAGTAATTTTTACATCATCATCATAATTAACAAAATTATTGAGAGAACTATATGTTGTTTGAATAACAAAAATTTTATGAGAAATCCAATAAAATTCATTGAATTTTAAGGACCTCGAGTTGAAAATTATTAACTCATTATTTTGGTCTTAAAACCATTTTTTAAATTTTATATATTTTTTTAATACAATAAAAGTGATCTCTTTAAGTCCACAAAATCCAATAATGAATTTTATGTAGACATATTAATATAAAATGATTTCAATAAGTATATTTCTATATGTTATTTTAACATCATAGTTAAACTCAATTGTGGGTGAGTAATAAGAATAAGCTTAGATAGATATATGTATTGTAATATGTTTTTACATATTGATCCAGAGGAAATAATTCATAAATACTTTAAAAAACATTATAAATATATTAAAAATACTAAATGTGAATGAAATTGAAATGAAAATATCATCGAGACTATGGAAAGTAACATCACTCAATTCATGGAAAATAAAATATCTCTCTCTAACTATAAAACTCAAGGAGGGAAATAACTATATCAAATAGAAAAAATACTGAAGGAAATATATAAGATAAAATTTATTTACTACGGAAGTGTTGAATGTGTACGTAGAACATTTAAATTCTAGGTTGATGGATGTGGAAAACATCATAGGAGAGTGATAGTGGTTCACATTCATGGGGGAAAATGGTATATCATGTATTTTTATTAACAATAAATGATCCAAGACGAATAATTCCACTTTAAAATATATTAACATCAAAAAACCATCCCATAGATAGATAAAAACACTAAAAATATCTCATGATTTGAACACATATATGACTCTTAGTGTTGATATTTGTAAATTTTGCAATCCTATGGTGTCCCCTACATGAAATTTTAATAATAAAAGAACTTTAATTAAATTTATAACATATATAATGATTTAATAATTATAGGAAGGTAATTATTTGAGATTATATGACTTTTGAGAAAGTGTACATAAATTTTCCATAATTTATGATGAAAATGGAATAAATAAAATTTTATAATCCTTATAAGATTGAGTGGAATTACGTTAATTAGGCAAGATACATTGGATAGTGTTTTTAATATTTTATTAGAAAAAAATTTTATATTGACACATCATAGATCCTAAGTTGAATATCTTGGGGAATTCACATTAGAAAAAAACAAATTATATTTTACTAAAAAATAATTTAATAATATTCTTACACAATTTCAAACTAATTATGTTTTAAAATTATTTATATTTAATGTAATATATTTTTAACATTTTTGAATATTATTTAATAAACAAAGAAGTTAAACCTAATTATTTTATTTATTATATGGAATAAATGGGTGGATAAATATTTATCTTCTTATTTGTTAAATGTTTGAATGGAAATGAAATGGTTGAGGTAATTTTAGGAAGTGATAGGGATGAATAATTTTTCCACTGTTGTGGGACCAAAATTTGGTGATCTCATCCCATATAATAGATATTCTGCAACATTGAATAAAATTGGATAAATCATAAGAAGTGTATAATATTTTACTTTATATATGATATATTTTTAGAATAGCGGAAAATGGAAGTATCATCATAATTAATGTGATATATGAAATTATTGGATGTTACATAAATTTTTTACAATTTTTGGTTTTTAAAAACGACTACATGTAATATATTTTACATGATTATTATTATCGTTTAGAAATGAATGTGGAAAATAGAAAATGATGGCCATGAGTCCGCAATATGAGAAATTTGTCAGGTTCTCAAATTATATATATCAACATTGGATGTTATATAAATCATTTTCCTCTTTCTTCATTGAGGAATGTGGATGAGTAATATTCCTATATGGTTTGAACAAGAGAGATTTTGATAAATATAGAGTTTCATACCATCTCTTTATCAACCAAAATTTCTTTAGTTTATGAATAATAAATTCATGAACAAGTATACAATGATAAATAATTTATTTTACATGGATTTTGAGTGATATTTAATATTATCTACATTGATGTCATTGATAATATGTAATATTTTTTAAATTACCTCTTGGGATGTGTAAGGGAATATAATTTCAATAATTTCATCTAAGCTCAGACATATGGTTTTTTACTTTATAAAAATTGGAAACCCTATTCCTTGAAACATTGAAGGTTTAGTTGCACCATGACTATTTCAATTTTGATGTGGCATGAATCTTGATAGTTCAATCCATACAAAAACTCCCTAATATGATCTGGGTAACCTAGATATTGTAAACTAAAATGTAATCATTGGTAAATATCATCTAACTTTGTAAAAAGGGAAGTGCTCAAATCCCCACAAATTTACCAATGTAGTTAAAAAATGAATAATTCAAAACTGCATATTTTTAGGATGTCAAAAATTATGGAGAGATTATTGCACTTTAATTAAGAGATTATACTTGTAATTGAATGAGGAGAAAAATAAAAAAACTAATCTATTAATGGGATGGATGATCAATGAATAAAGGATTTCAGATTTATTTTTTTCTATTTGATTCTTTATAGTTTCATTTTATATTCTATACTATTAGTAAATATTAATTTCTCATCTTCGCAATACTTTTATGTCATTAATGGAGGGGTAAAAACCATTTTTGATTTGAGAAGTGAATGGGAACCAAATTCAATAATCCATTGATATATTTTTTAAAATTTAGTTGTTCACAGTTATATTGTAAATTAAATAACAAACATGGGGAACTATATTTTAAATAAGGAAATATTGGATCCCACAGAGCCCCCATATTTACAAATTCATAAAATCAATAAAATAAATGAATGAGGTATTCTGAAATATTTAATTTTATAAATTATGAAATTTTGGGGAGTTTATTAAAATTAAATGGAGAGAATCTAATTTCATTAGACTAATAAAAAAATGTTACAATAGATGAATCTACAAAAAGGATAGTAGGTCAAGGAATAAGGGATTCCACACAGTGTTCCTCAATTTTTTTCATTTTCAAGAATTTATTTTCTATTCTTACTAAAAGTCATTTTCCTCAATTCCCACCACTTTTATCTCCTGAATATATGGGTGAAAAGAATTTGTGTTTTGGGAATGGAATAGAATTTGTTGATATTATTACTTAATGAAATAATATGTATTATTTTGTTACTCGATTTCATTAATTAGTGGGAGAATCTTATTTGGTTGAGTTTTTATTTGAGTTAGTATATAAATTTATTCATTTCAATCCCGATTGATGTTTATAATCACATCATACACTTTTATTAATCAATATACAATGTAATATACAGGGAGAAGTTGGGGGGTGTCAACCGATTGTTGGAATTTTTTTGATGTAAGTGAGATATTATGATATTTATTTAGTAGAAATTTATCATGATATGTATTTCCTTTGTGGTTTTGGGCTTGTAAATTGTTTTTATGTAATTTGATTCCTTTAATGACATATAAGAAGAAGGGTTTCCCATCATTGATTTTTTTCATTAATTATCTTGTTTAATTCAATCTAGTGGGATTTATGATTGAATTGTGTCTTATTCAATTTATAAATTAATAAGAGAGATATGTGAACTATTTTGAATACAATGACTGTTTTTCATTTGGTATTCTAATCCTAAACCCATAAAAGTTTTATTATTATGATAAAACATAATTCCTTTGGTAAGATTTGATTTTCTATAATAACTAAATTCAAAAAAAAATTCACCCCATTTACTAGTTTCATTAATTTAATTTTTGAACACATATATATGGAAAACCATGGTTTCCTTTGTAATATGAATAAAAATATATTAACCATAGATATTATCATGATTGTCTCTTACCCATAACTATTCATTTTGTCGTTAATGCCTCCTACTTTTAAATATATTCTTATTACTCCTCTTCTAACATCATACATAAATTTACAGCACTACCTCTCAATATTTCCATGAAATTGAGTGGAATATTTATTATTCCACCCATAATTCCCAAAATATATTATTTTACTGAATATTATTAAAATATTAATATATATAAATTCAAATTCTAAATAAAAAATATTTTTTTTGTTTTCTAAAACGTACCCATGTTATGTTTTTGTTAGTACTTTATTTAATGTCTAGATATACAGGTTCCTCCTTCAATTATTTATATATATATATAATGAACCCATCGTTCAAATTTTCCATGTAAAGATTAAATCCTTAACAATTTAATTTTAATGAGGGTGTATCCTCCCGTTGGATCTCAATTTCTAATAGTGGAATTATTATGAGCACTATAAAGGGTCGCCACTAGTGTCTCTTTATTTTACATGGATATAATTTTAATCCTGACATAAAAAAGTATATCTTCTATTTGGGAAATAATTATCTTCAATTAATGCATCAGTCATGACAATTATTGGTCTTTTATTTATTGATATTACAATTTTACTAATAATGTATCAGTATTTACTCAAATTCATTTAACTATAAAAGTATTATTTCTTTAACTTTTTGTAGGTTAATGTTTACCATCAACTTATCCCAATAGTATATATGTTTATTTTCAACTACTGAGTTAAATAGTTTCCTAATGTTGAGCCTAAATGGGGTTATACCATTTTTTTATGAATTTTATCTAGTATACCCATTAACTATCATCATAAAATTTTCACTCTTAATTTTGGATTGAAATAACAATGTTCTAAACAATTTATTTCAGTTAATGTTTTGATGGTTTTATATTCAATTTGGTTTGTGGGTGATAAGGGTTTTGGAATTGAATCAAAATCCATAGTTTTCTACCAATCCCCTCAGTATTATATTGTTTAAAATTTTTGATTGATCAGTAATTTGTAAAAAAAATGGATACCTAAGGGTGGAAAAAAGTTTTTGAATAGAATTTTGATCTTAATACACATTTTTTAATTGATGTTTAATGATAATACACCTATTTAGATATGTGATCCACATACACAGGTAGTTATGTGCCTCTTAAGTAGTTTTGAAAAGAACCCATGAAATTTATTCCAACACATTGAATATATGAACTTAATGAATTGATTATTACAATATCACATTTCTGTATCCAATATTACGAGTAATTAAACTTCATGAACTATATTTCATATATTAGAGCAGGATAATAATATATTACTTGAATTGTATTTTACACTATCTAATTAGGTACATGGTTCCTTATTATGATATATAAAATCTATAGTTCTAGAACAATATTAACCTTGAATTAAAATATGTATCCCTGAATGAACATATCACCATTGTTTAAAATGTTAATGGATGATCCAAAAAATAATGTATTGAGACAACCAAAAACATGGTTTCACTCTAGATAAGTGAAATGAGGATCGATTTTCCCATTCTCAAAATAAGTTTTTCCGCATAGAAATCAATGATATGATTATAAATTCATATAAAATGTATTATAATTTTTTAACTCTTTATACATATATATATTTTCATCTTCCTCTATTCTTTTCATTTATATCCTATGTAAATAATCATCCATCAAATTAAAAAATACCTATTTAATTTAAATTAATATAATAAACTATATAAGTAACTAGATCCTCTAAATAACTCATGGATTCACATTATTTTTATTTACTATGTACCTCATGGTTTAATGATCCATTTAGATAATTATCATTTAAGTAAAAAATATGAACAAAACATTTTGAAAGAATATAACACTGTGTGAATTTATTTACTCCTAGAATTGTTATTGATATAGGCTTTATTGGGTTTGTAGTTTTCATAATAGATAAGATGACTGATTTAATTAGCCAACTATCCTAGTGAATATTTTATAGAAAAAAAAACATGCAATACACATCAGCTCAAATGTATTCTCCCAATTGAGAGAGTATATGATTTTGGCTTCTATAAAATTATTTCTCAACATATTAAATAGATAAAATACTAATTAATCAAAGACAAAAAAAATTAATTAGGTAATATATGGATTAGTGTCCAAGCAATATTAGAAAAATATTAAATTTTGTAAGGATAGAAAAACATTTTCCCATGAATTATTAGGATTCAATTCTATATTGATAAATTATTAAGATCATATATATCTTATATTATTTATAGATAAATCATGATTCAATGATTTTATGCCATACACCCAAAGATGATTCCATCTTTAACCATGAAATAAATCTTTTACTAATTGAGAAATAGGTGATTCTACTCACATATTTTTTGTTTCAAAACATGGTTGTGAGGACATACCTCAATTGATATCCCATAAAATTACAAATGATCAATGAAAACCTTAATAAATTCTTTTTAAATATTTTATAACATATATATCATACACCATAAAATTTTCTTCTGTGTGATGAAAATTAGAACACCTGGATCTAATAAATATAATTTAAACCATCTAGTATATAGCAAGAGATCTTACCACGATCTCCTCTATAAGATATAATTAATCACTAAAATTACTTCTTAATTTATTCTTAATAGTATTTTTTTTATTAAAGAAAATATTAAGTGGTTCTTAATGGTTTGTGAAGACAAATGAAAAGAAAAAAAATAAAAAATATCAATAAAATGAGAAAAGTAATGGTGATAATTTGGGTAGATTTCTACTTCATACCGACAATTCCTTAAATTTTAATTACTCTACTACCACCCTTTATCAGTGGTATATTCTAAAATAATGCACCTGTCACCTTCAAATTTAGCTGAAGATTTAATTCTAATAAACTATATGAATTGTGTATTGTCCCTTGTATGATTCAAAGGAAATAGAGAAACCTAACAATAACTTTGAATATGCATAGTCAAAAGGTTCACCATAATATTATGTTTGAACCAATAAAACATGTATCTTTTTATAGTGATGTCTAAAATCCTGATTTCCCACTCCTATTCTTCTATTTGTGTTATATTTCACTACAAAACCCACAGAAAATTACATTATATCAAATCATATGGGTAATGGAAATAATGATTAAAATAATGTAGATACAAGCGTAGTTAAATGTACATAGAAAATAAAGAAAAACATAAATAATTATTTCACTACAACCACTATTGATAAGTAATAAAATAAAAAGGTGGATATATTTCATTTAATAGTAGTATTTCAAGGATTATATTTTCTCTCCCTCATGAGAAAAACCACATATGCGACATATGTGTTTTTATTTCTACATGAATATGAGATATAAGGATAGTGATAATGAATAAAATGTAAAAATGACTAAAACCACTATATAACATAAATGGACAAATATAGAATTCCATTTTCATAAATTACTTCTCCCATTTTTAGAAAATATGAGGGTACCCCAACAATTTCTTCTCAATTATTAAAACTTACGTTACATGATAAACATATTAGGTGCGGATATAATTGATGAGAAAATTAAGAAACCATTAATATTGTTCATTATTTATCAAAATCATCTAATCGTCTCTTTTCATCCCCTTTCATTATATGTGAAACATGAGGAAGAATCAATCAAGTATTTTCAATTTTAGTTAGAAAAATGCAATGATATCTTATTTTATCTTTTATGGGTCATTATATATATCAATGTATCACATTTTTTGATCACAAGGTCATTTTTTATCACCAATAGGGCTATTTAGGGTACGTAACTGATCATAAATACTCTCCTTATATACTTTATTTTCATCATTAGACACATGAATAGTTGGAATTTAATGGTTTATAAATTTGTATTAATAAAAATTGATATCCCATGTAGAAAACCATTTTATTTTATCTAACCTATCATTCCTGATGATATGATGTAGTAACATAATCGTAAATGAGTTCTCTAGTTTTTAGGGCCATTTATAGATAATGGATGATTTTCATCATGGATTATGATATAGGTAGTCCATAATTCCACATCAATGGTTATATTATTATAAATAGTAGAATATATTCAATGCATCTACCCCTATATAATTATCCTCACAGAGACATGGAGACTGGGTCTCTATTATATAGAGGCTTGACCATATGAGTTACAAATTTGATGAAATCATTCTAAATTTTAAACATTATTATCACATTATCAATGTAATTTATTTAAAATGGAATAAATATTTAAATGGACTCCTCTTAAATATTAACTCAAAAATTGGGTAATAAAATGTGATAGCTCTCCCGCACCAGTAAATATTATAAATGGTGGTATGGTTGCTATTGAAAATATAAGATGTTACTGATGATATGGTTCTTCCTTTTTTACATGTAATTGCCATGGAAAATGTTCCTCAAATGTTGGCATATCAGTCATGGCTAGTGACTTCCAAACATAAAAAATTCACTATATATTATCATTTTATTCATATAAAAAACCATAATTAGTCCATGATTATTTTAAATATGTTTCCACTATAGAAGAAAACAATTAAATTTCTAAATTGATTCCTTAAAAATTTAATTTTATTATTTACCTAGAATTTATAAATTTAGATAATTTCCAAAAAAATAATTTAATGGGAATTTCAAACATTGATCACCTAAACTATTTTATAAACTTATGTTTCACATCAATACTTTTTTAAAATAAAGTGAACTTCATACTCAAAATACAAACTAAATATTTAATCCATGTTTTGTAGTAAAATGTTTTTTCAAATAGTTGATTCATCATGTTTCATAAAAGTTCATTCATTTTATATTTTATATTGAATATATTAATTTCAGTATTTTTTTTCCTTCCATGACTATTTATCATATACCTTCAATGAAAATTTTCTCTCAGACTCAAAGTGACAACTAACTAAAAAATATTTTATTATCTTGAAAATAGTTATAATTTTCTATAATATAATCATACACTTAAATTATACACTAATTTGATCAGGGGGATGCTAATACAAGGACGTTTCAATAAGTAAATCATGGAATTAATTGGTTGTTAAATAAATTATTAAACATCAATGTATATAAAATGGTGGTTTGTCTCCAAATTATAATGTTTATTTTAAATGTTTTATCATCCTTGAATTTTTTCATCCATTAGCCTATAAATATCATAAATTCAATAAAAAATCTATATTATTGGGATTTCCAAACATTAATAATTTTCAGAAACTCAAATTCATTTCTCAAAATACTCTTTTTTTACATCCCTTTTTTAATTTTCATAATCTCTAATATATTGACAATTTTTTATAAAATATAGTCTGGGAATAAATTTTACACCATGTGGTGTGGATTAAAAATTCCTAATGTTACGTAATACATGAAAAAATCATCCACATCACAATGTTTATTATCAAATAAAAACCATTTAAATGATATAGAAATCATTTATTACCAATTAATATTTAAATCATATTTTAATCATGAGGAAATTGTTTTGGGTTTTAATTTTTTAAATTTATCCAGGATTTTCTATTTTTTGATCTCTAAGACTTAAACTGAGTATAAATGGTTTGTAGGTCATCTAGGTGAAAAAAGGATCATTAATTTGATAATATGGGATTAATAATTATAATATATTAAAATAATGATAATCTTTTAAAATAATTACAAAAAGATATAAATTATTTCATAATGAAAAAAATCCCCTAAAATTATAAGGTTGTCATGTAAAGATTTGAAATAGGTTGATAAGACTCTTTGGTTCATGATTAAAGATCTGAAATGTTATCACTCTCCATGGAAACTTAATTAGATGAATATTTAACTGAATGTCAAAATGAATAAACAAATATTGATTTCATTTTAGTTTTGATTTTAATTAATCATTGAATTCCCCAAATATATCCACTATTATTAAAAAAATATCAATACGAAATTGATTAAATTTACGATCAAGATTCAAAAACAAAATATTAAATCCTAGATCAGGTACACATTATAAAACCTATCCACCAAAATTATTTTCTTGAATACCTTAAATTAATTCCAATAATGAAAATGGTGGTAAATTTTATCAACAAGAGGATAGCATTCAAGATGTTTTGAAGATATATACAACCCATTAATTTCCATACATTCAATAACATCTCTATAAGTTCTTTATATTTTCTATTAAAATGAATCCACTATCATATTCAAACCAAACAACTAAAAACATAAAATTAATATTCAAATAAACCCAATTATATTAATAAATAAAATTAATGAAGAATATTATTGGGATAACTCCTAGTATATGATATATTTTTTATTGTCCATATCTAATTAGTTTTGAGTTTCATAATATAATAAAAGGTAGAATTATGTAATTTAAGCCACCAAATCCTTTTCCCCATAGATCAGTTTAAAATTAATCTTTCAAATGTCCCTCTATTCATTGTGTTTCTTTTCTAGCTACATCCTAATAAGAAAATTAATGAAAAAATAGTTTTGAATGTGTGATGCAAGGGGAAAATTTTAAACGTGTATGAGGAAATGAATAATTCAACAAGTTAATATTTTCTATCTAAAATGATGTATCTTCTCTAATTGATGTTCGAGTTGGTTGATCATTAAGGATTTATCATTACTTACCAACCTCCTTATATAAACCAATTTTTAATATAATATCACTTATCATATATACAACTTCAACCAAATTATATGTTGTTGTATCACTATTATAATACAACGGGGTTTGAAAATGTGGGGATAATTCTTTATTTTTTTAATAAGATAGATTGTTAGGGATCTCATTTTCATATAAATATGATTATAATGAAATCATAAATTAAAATATTCATTAACCTTTTAAACAAGTAATTAATTTTCATTTTATTTCAACTTATGGTATATGGATTGTAATGTGTAGTGAATGGTAAACATCATGGAATTATTTCTTCTATAAAAATTCTAAATATATTGGAATCCTTTATTTCTCGTCATCAATGTATTAATCACCTTATTATGGTTGTAGTAATGTTGAATCAACTATAAATCTACATTAAAAAGGAAAAAATAAGTCAAAAAATTAAGACGAACCTTTTCTGAAGGATCAACGAGATCAACTACTGTAGCAACAAAGTTTAAGGTACACTATATTATTTTTATTATCTTTTTCATATTTTTTGGAGGGTTTGGTTGTTGTTATATGAATGTATATATGACCTGGGAAAGACACCACCTAAAATCCATATTCAAAAATGGATATGATATAGGATGTGATATGTCACATTCTAGATTCTGCTAAAACGATTCATGATTATGAATTATTACATTCCATGAAATCTTTTCACATAGCGAAAATGTTGATATGGGTAATTTAATACATAGGTGATTCCCTTTAAGTATTTTTTTT
The DNA here is from genome assembly GCA_963277665.1 of Viscum album. NCBI lineage: Eukaryota > Viridiplantae > Streptophyta > Magnoliopsida > Santalales > Viscaceae > Viscum > Viscum album. The sequence goes on from OY728160.1 coordinate 857,066,995, forward strand.
ATAATTTTAATTAATTATTTGATAGGTATTCAAGACATGAATTCTTCTGGTCTAACGATTTTTATTACCATGCATGAATGATTCATTTTACATTATTCATTCAGGATTACCTCTCAATCCTAAGTATGATTTTGGTTTACATATCTACATTATGATCACTTTGTTGGGTGTTTTATCTCATTGGTGGATGTGTTTCTTCTACCTAGTATGTGGTATTTTGGCTTCATTATTTTCATTTATTACAGTAGTGGAATTGGGTTTGTTTTTTGAACAGATTTTGATGATTTTGTTTTTTCTCTTGATCCTATGTATTTTTTCCCATGTGAATTTTCATTCAGAGACCAATCTCCATAATTAAAATCTCAATAATTTAAAGTTAATTGATTTCATTATATGGGATTATCTATAAGAGCTGTTAAATATTTATTTGTTATATTCTATTTTCAATTACAATGGATTATTTGATAATAATTCCAGATTTGATTTTGGCATGAAATATTTCGAATAGATACATGATAATGAAACAAGTATTCAAGATCAGAAGATAAAATCATTTGATGAGTATTTTTTTATTTAAAGTAAGATTAGTTTTTAAATAGATTTTAAAAACAAAGAAAAAAGGGTTGACTTGGTAGAATCATTAATAGACCTGTCACTATTTGTGTGTATAATAGAACACCATGTTTTATGTCTCTTTACTATGTGTAATTACACTAGATGTTGTATTTTATTGATACACCATGAACATCGATTTTAAATCTTCATTCATTCATAGGATATATACAAATAGGATAGAGCTCAAAGTGTTTTTGTTTTCATTTATAATTGGTTTATCACATAGTGGTATATTTTGTGGTTATTTTATCACATCTGTATCATACGGTTTATCCCTAGTTTACCTATGATTTTTTCGAAATCAATTTTACGTGTTATAATACCGTATTTGGTGAATATGGTGTTCTTTTATACAAATAAAATATTCTTCTACAATATGGTTTTGTTTTATGATATTTCTTTGAAAAATATATTTTCAATAGGTAGAGCTAATGTGATCATGATATTAAAAATTTTATAAATTTTTTTGTGACACCTTAATAGAATTATTTCTCAAACCCTAAGTTTTTACTTAGGGTGGTTGTAGATTTTGTTTTATAGGACATATTATAAGGGAAGGGCCTTATTTATATGATGGTTTATACTATTATCATTGCATTAATAGAAGGATGATTTGGTTGTGATAGATGTTCATAAGGGAACATTACTAGTGTCATCTGGTTTGGACATCTGTTTATCCTCTTTGGATTGAGAGTGTATGTATCATAGATATTTATACCTTCGTTAGCTACATAATTTGATTATCCTTATATTATAATTCTTACAAGTGTTGTTCATTTTTTCTAAATCACCATGTGGCATACCAACTTAGGAGAATTTTCTAGTTTTCATAGGTTTCCTTGTTAATAATTTTTATTAGAGGGAATACCTAGCCTAAGGTGTTGTGAGACTAATTTATTATGTATTAATTATACATGAGTTAGAACCATTGGGATTCATATAGTAAGTAAGGTAAGGGTCCTAAAATTTCCAATATTGTGATTGAACCTGATTTTTCATGGGTGGGAAGGGGGTTTTCCAAGATTGAGGATTAATGGATGATGTTATTTCAATGAACTGGATATATGGGTTTTTTAAATTAAATTATTCCTTCCATTTTGATAAAAAAATAAAAAAATATATAATCAGTTTAAATTATTTTTTTAATAGAATTGACATGGTTACATGGTGGTGGTGTTATGATTTAGAAATTTTATCATGAATGATATGTTTTCTCATGTTTATTAGAAAATGTTTAAAATCATATTACATGTTTTAGGAGTTTCAAGAAATTTATTATAGTATCAAATGTTTGGATCACATTTTGGGGTGTTTTAAATGTTTTTATGGACATGTTTTGATGGTTTTTGGTTGTGAAAACAATTTACCCATGGTTTGACAATTATTTTACTAAACAGGAAACCTATACAGAATGTGGTAACATGGTTTGAACATGGTCCAACTTAATTTGCGGGATAACCATGCAACTTTTCATGTGGATTTTTATGGTTTCATAGTGAGGAGTAGGGGTATTACTAGCCATGTGACCTAAATTATAAAATTGTGTGATAAAATTTAAAATCATAAAAAAATTAATTCAAATATGAAAATCTATAAAAAACCAAAAAAAATTACACAAAAACCTAATTTGATTAATTGGAGGTTTTGATCAATTTTGAGGGGTTTGGGCACTTCAAACCTCATTTATTAGTGGATTTAGGTGTCGATAAAAGTAGTGATCCTCTTCAGGATAGTTTTTTTTTGATGGTCTTTAATCTCTCTTTTTAGTTTAATTATTTCTTCATGGATATTTGGATGTCATTTCTTTCTTTCTTTTCTTGATTTACTGATTTGGAATTTAAGATCTTGTTTATTTTCTAACTTCTTTAGAGACCCCAATTCCATGATTTGGTGATCACCATTAAAGGAAAAACATATCAGATCAGTTGAGGTTAGATATCATATTTTCCATACTTGTGATTCAATTCATTTTTTTCATTTTTTAATTTATTTCTATATAATAATTTATAGAAATGTTCCACCTTCCCACATATGTTCTATAATTATTTATACTGAATTTCCCTACGTAGACCTATTGTATCCACTTTTGACTAAATTTAACAGGGAAATAATTGAATACTTATAATCCTATTATTTTTTTCTATTTTTAACTAATTAATTACATGGAACTTTTGATTTATTTTCAATGAACTATTAATTGTTGTTTTAGTAAAATTTGGGTATTTGAGATAGGTTTTAATTCAAAAAGGGCATTCCATGATTCAAATAATGTGAGTTGAACAATTTGATGTTTTCAAAATAGTTTATACTAAATGAATTTGGGAAATTAATAATAGCCATGTTTGAATGATTTTACCATGGTTTCTAAAATAGGATCAATTGGGTGATTTATTAACATGGAAATAGGGTGTAAAACCATGATTTGAAATATATTCGATCATTTTATAATTGTAATATTTCTTTGAATGCATGAGGGTTTATTAGGGATAAATTATTATTTTAAAGGGATGTTGGAAATTATTATAAGTAATTTTCAAAAGGAGAGGAAATGATTACCTTCTGAATGACTTATTTTTTTAAAGGATCTGAATTCAAATTGATTATTCTTGATGGAATTAAAGAATATTTATTATAATTCTATCATTTAATAATCCCATATTTGAACTTTTTTATTCTAAAACCTCCCACTCGTTGGTGTTGTAAATGGAATTTATTTACTTTAAGGAAGTTAGGGGATGAGAGTGGGATTTAATTTGAGGACATGATCCTATGATTAACATTGATAAGGATCACTGAGTGATCCTTGTAATAAGATTGAATCAAAACCATATTATTACTAGTCATCGGAACATAGATAGGTAGATTTATTGAGTTAGATAATCTTTATTAGGAAAGTCACACCCCATCTAGTGTATCCATAGAGAACGTGAATGGATCATCCTTTTGACTTGTGACATATAATGTGGGTGTTTGTGGAAGTGGTTTTCCTGAGACCCCATAATACTAGAAGTAAACTTGGATATTAGTCATGATTAATTTTAATTATCTATTCTTTGGCGTAGTAACTATTATATCAAGTTTGTAACCAATTAATTTGTAGACTTGATAATTGATACTTTTTTTGTTCGTAATAAACACATGGTACTAATGATACCTTTCATGGCTGATACATTTATTAATATGATGCATGCGCACTTTGTTGAATTTAATCATATACATATTTTTATATTAGGTTCATATTCTCATATTTTCATTATCATTTCAATTTATCTTGTGAATCATTATCAAATAATTTCAAGAAAAGGATAAATTTTTCAATTGTAAAATGAATTTTTTTCGGTTTGATTTTATAAATTAAATTTAAATATGTAAAACTATATTTTTCAAATAAATCCCATGCTATCATTATTGTACTCATATTTTACCAAATTTGACTTACCTAAAAAAGTAACAACACAGAATCATTGTTTTAATTGTTCTCATATTTATAGATCACACCAAGATTGTACTATTTGGTGTTTCTACCCTTTATGATCACATAGTAGTGCATGGTGATTTTTCTTTCCTTTGAGGGTTATGGATATTGTTACCAAGTGTGGATAACTTGTGATATAGTAGGTAGTCAAGGACCACTATAAGATGGGTTACGGTAGTTTTTTATTTATTTCCTTGTATTGTCTCCTTGTACATGATATGATTATAGTGTTTTATTTATGAGATGTCATTTCCACATCATACAATATCTATTTTAACAATTTTGGGAGAAATAATTCTCAATAGTTATTTCTTAATGCCATGGTTAATGTCGCTAGCCCATGAAGATTTGTTATTCTCTTCTCGTTACTAGAAAATTGGCTTTGAAATCTATTTGGATGGTATTATAGGTTAGTTTTGTTACAAATAGTACCAATAAAGGATTTTCCTTGAATTAATACAGTTCTCATTGAAATATGTTATGTTATTTGGAGTGTTTCATGAAGGAAAATAGATTAAATATGTGCTAGGACTCAAGAAATAGTCTGTGAGTATGTGATTTATCACCCAATCCTCCGGATGAGACCTTAGTTACCGAGGATTTTGGGACATGAGAATTTATATATAGTTTTCTCTTAATGAAAATGGTGTTTTGATTTATAATTATACTATCATTGGTTTAGGGATTCTGTTATGAGTATTAGATTTATAATGTAATTATTCCCATAGTCCCACCATATTTTCACATTATGTTATACTAGGAAGAATCAATTTGACTAATATGGGAATTTTTCCGTGAAATAATGTGTTTTTTTTGTGTTGTTTACCATCCCATACAAATTATCCATGTATAGTTCTATCCTGGTTCATAACATAGTACCTTTTATTTGTTGATATAGATGTGTTCACTTGTGTAAGGTCATTTTGGATGATTAGGGATGAGTTTTATTTTTTCCCAATTGTTGGTTATTTTAGCATTAATACCTTAGTGATGATTTGAAATCAATATATAAAACCAAATTGGGTCTTAAAATAAGTTTTTATTTAGATATTTGAGAATTATTTTTAATTACCATGAATAGATTTTTTTGAATTTTTTTAGGAATACTATTTTTCCAGGAAACATCCATTTTTGTTATATAATTTTTTTAAGATTATATTTTATTAGTAATGGATTTGAAATAGAAATGGTTTTAATAATTAGAAAATTTGATTAATTTTTATTAAACAATGGAATAATTTCCATGATATGGTAAAATATTTGAAATATAATTTTGGATTTATAATGGGATTTATCATTTTCCACGAAAAGACTAATGTTATAAAAATCGTTAAATCATGTGTGTTTTGAAATGAAAGATTCTTTGATAAAGTGGTTTGTGGCCTGAATAAATTATTTTGGATTTCTTTAATTTTATTTTTGGTATTTTTTGTTCTTATGTTTTATGATTGTGTTTTTTATGTTGAATAGAAATGCACTCAACGATTATTTCAATTAAATTTATAATGTTCTTCCATCATTCCAATCTTCAGATTGGCCCTTCAACTTTTCCAGATTTGTCATCTCTTATTGATGACTATACAAAGACTCTATATTGAGTGGTAGATCTAGATAACTCTTACACATTTAGAACCATCCCTTTCATCATGGAATATCATTCGCCTTCCTATATAATTGTACAAGGTTATGTTGAGGTAGTACAGTGTCTTATAAATTTTGATGGGATCTTCACCTCTCCCATGATTTTAGATGCTATGATGGTCAAATCTGTCGTATACATCTTTAGGGAACATATAAAAGAGTGGTGTGAAGTTGTGTATCCATATTTTTTGAATTAAATAGTGTCTTGGGAAATATCTATGTCATTCAACATTCAGTAGAATTATCATGAGAATGTGAATGAGAAATTTTATATATTCTTTGGATTTGGTCATAAAGGGAATTTTTATGGATTATTCTAAGAAACTAACATATTTTGGTTGATTTTTACCTTGTATTGATGTTGATTAATTTATAAGGATATATATTTTAGAAAAGGTCTTAAACCAGACCTTAAAATTAGAATGCTAGTGGCATTGAAAATTTATTATTAGGAGATGGTCGATTGGGATTTTTCAACAGAAGCAGATCTATTTATATGACTTGAGGGGAAGAAATATTCATTAATGGATGATAAATAAAAATATCCTCAATGAATGAATCTGAATACAATGTGTTTTCAGTGTGATGAATTATGTCATTTTATGTGATTTTTTGTGAAATCTATGATAATTTTTTGATGGTGTGGCTCTTTTGTTCACATTGAGAGGTTCTAATGGTGCGAGGCTCAAAATGTGATGTTCTTTTGGGATCATAAGAGCCTAAATCCGAGGAAGATGATAAATCAACATTATATATATTGGAATTAGAGTGAATATACTCATGTAGTGGAGGAGCAGTCTGCTTTCAATTACCGATTGTGGTTGATATTGATCCAGCATGTTGTTTGCATCATTGAAGTTGAAACTTCTTGAATTATTCTATGTTGTAGTTTTTCTATTTTGGAAACCTCTTGATTTGGGATCATTTTGGATTACATATTTTGAACCTTGGTTTGATTATTTTTTTCATTGATGATATGTTTATGGTTCCCACTTCATTAATCTCTATAGTTTTTCTTTTTCAATGTGCACAAATGAATTACTTTGGCAGTTTTTGTAATAAATTTAGTTAATTGATGTTCGTTGTTCCCTTGGTGATGGAGTGTAGTCTTGTTCTAGGAATCCTTTAGATGTTTTGGGATTTTTTCCCTTATTTATCTTGATTTTCCTTTTGTTAGATCTCAATTTTGATATATTGGTTGATCTCCATAGTGAGAGTCTAGTACCCTAGGTGGAATGACCTAGATATTTCTACTCTTTCTTGTTCGACTAATAATAACACTGGGAATGTACTATTGTAACTTGGACGATGTGAATATTTCATGTACCAGACACTTTGAGGTGTTGGTGTTTGATTTTTTGTTCTAATAGCGGAGTGAGGGTTGATTCTGATAATCCAGTTTTACCATCGAGTACATACCCATGGTATAAATCCTTGTTGGTTCATTTCCTTGATTGTGGAAATTTGATTTTAGTTTATTCTCTGTGGTGAGTGGTTGAAGACTTTTATTTGGGTCAAAGGGATGAGATTATCTTATTTTACTCCATTTTGGTGAATCATTATATTTTTGGGAGACATATGATAAGTATAAAAAATTTCATTAATATGGATATGTGTGTTGATTTAAGTATTTTAATATTGCAGTTGTGTGTGAGTTCATAACCATTATATTAGTCTCTCTTCTAGATCGTAGATTGTGCACCTCACATGTTGAGTAAGGTAGATTAAATATTGTATTGTTGTTATATATTTGTTATTAGAAACATTATTTGGATAAAAATTTAAATTATTTGGAGTTTAAAACATATTGTTTCTCATTTTTAGGTGTTTGGATCCATTAATTTGAGAATCTAATGATGGTATCTCTTCACAGATCATTTTTCTATTTTACATGGACGCCTTTTGAATGTTTTTGTCCATATGCAAGGCTTGTGAATGGTTGGACAAACAATGGAACCTTGATTGAAGGATGTTTCATGGTTTTATCTTGTTTAAAATAAATGTGTTTACTTACTATATGGAACTTCCAGTGGATCTATTTTAGTTTCACATTTATGATCATTGTTACTACAAACCACGGGACCTATCTAAAGATACCATCCTATGGGATTGTGATGCTTCAAAACATTCATGTGCAATCCTAAAACCAAAATAATTTAAACCAATACTCTCCGAAATGAATATAATTATATCCATTGTCCTTTGAGATCCATTTAGAAGTTTCTTGTCTCTCCCAAACTCATTTCAATGTAGATCAAATCTTGGATCAAAGTGATGATCATCATCCAATGAGGTCTATACTTATTAGACATTTATCTCTCTTCTTATATTTGTTTTTTATTATTATGGTTAATGGTGTACAATTGTTTTGTTGGGTATTGAATGGTTGATGTAGAGTTGGGTATATTAGGTATTCTCTCTCTACTATAACGACCCATCTAACATGATTCAGTTATTGAAATTTGAGAAAAAACATCTTATATTCATTATGTTTGGATCGCATATTCTACATGTTAGTGTTACTATGATTTTTATTTACCTTATAATTAATTTTTCATGATAATTTATAGATATTGTTTCCTTCCAGAACATATTATATAATTTTTTGTCTTCAATTCCTACGTGAAATCATCTTTTATCCTATTTAAAAACAAATGAAAATGGTATTAATTGAATCTATATAACCCAGATCTCTATCACCAATTTGTAATTTCTTTAATTCCATGGTTGTATGGATTTTTTTTCAAAAAAAACATCTAAAATATGTTTTGGTGAATTTGAGCCTTTTATAGCACATTTTTATTTATAAAATGAAATTCCGTGATTCAAAGGAAATGATTTTAAATATTTGATTTTTTATAATTAGTTTCTATTATTCTATTTTTGAAATTACTATGACATTTTTTTGAATTCCCCCCCCCCCCTTATTTTTAAAATATTTCCACTTGGGAGCTTTGAAATGTGTGATTTATTCCCATGCAATGATGGTGTTAATGAATTTTTTTTAATGTAGTCAACCCTTTTAAAATTTTAATAACTCCATTGAATGCTTTAGGTTTTCCATGAATTAATTGGGTGTTTAAAGGTGTGTATGGAATTATTTTGATTATTTTTAAATAGAAGGGTGTATGATTACCCTATTGAATGTTGAATATTATAAAATACTTTGAATTGAAATTATTGATTTTTGATTTCCATGTTGGCATATTATGATAATTTTCCAAGGTAATAATACATTATTGTACATGTCCAATTATTATGCATCTCATTGTTAGGTGTTGAAAAATTAATTTATTTACATTGAGAGAGTTACTAGTTGAGTGTTATATGTGACTTAGGGACATGAGCCCAGGATATAATTTAATCTAGATCATTATGTGATCATTGTAACTTGATTATATCACTCTCCTCATTTGACTATTAATGGGATCCAAAATAGATTTATGGTATGGTGTAGATTTATTCTTAATTAGTAGAATCACACTAAATCCAGTAGATCCATGGAGTAAATGAAAGGTTCAGTCTATGGGCATGTGTCTAGAAAGGAGTTTCTTTATGAAACTAGTTTTAATAAGACCTCGCCACAGTAGATGTATGCCCAATGATTAGTGATAATGATTTTATTATTAGATATTATATGGTGGAATCATTATATAAAATCGATTTTACCATGAAATCCATATTCTAGTTACTCGATACATGATAGTATTCATTCTCACAACATGGAACTAGAGTTTCATTTCATGATTGGTATGTTTATTGATACATTGCACCTCAAATAAATTGAATTGAATATTGTATTTGTTTTGAAATCAAGTTACAATCCTTATCTTTTATTGATCATTTAAATTATATTGGGAAATTCATTTCAATTATTTAAGAAAATTCTCTTATGTAGTAGACTGTCATTTTTTATAGATTTTTTTGATAAATGAATTTTAAATTTTTAAATATCTACTTTTAAATTAAGCCTCATACTATCTTTATTTTACTCATCTTTTAGAATATTTGGAATACCTTATGATATAACTATGTAGAATCTTTCATGGAATCCTAATGGTATTTACATGTCACACCATACTTTTACAATTGGGGTTTTCCAACCCATTATGATATTATTGATGATGATCATGCTTTTAACTTCATTTGTGCGTTCAATCCAGGATGACCACAGGTGATTAACTTTAGACCTGGTTGGTGGTTGTGGACCACCAAGAGATGTGTTTTGTAATCTTGGTTTTATTTCATGTTTTGTATTGTATCTTTATACATGATTTGATTATACTGATGTATGTATCTGATGATATTTCCACATGATACGTTATTTATTGAAAAAAAAGTGTGGAATCATTCCCAGTTATTATATTTTGATTCGGAGGTTCACATCGTCAGTCTGTGTAGATTATGAATTCACATTATGTTAGTGAAGAATTAGTTGACATATTTATTTGGAAGGTATTATGGGTTGGTTTGTCACAAAATTCATCCCAAAAGAGATCCATTAAATACGATCGAGAATGTAGTGAGATTGGTTTCACAAGTGAATATTCTGATGGACCCTTGTTTGGTGGATTATATACTCAACACATTTAATAATCAAGGTCATGTGGTTGTTATGAAATCCAGTAAGATTGGTGGACCTTGGATCCAAACTTATTAAGTGAGATCCATACATCTTCAATGGTCTAAATTGAATCAAGAATTATGAGGGACGGAATGTAAATATTGAGATGATCTTCATATTTTGTAAGACTCATAGAAATATAAGGTTGATTTTCCCACATATATTCCTAATGAAAATAAAGTAGATGGTTAGAATATTTTAAGAATGATACGTTTACTGAGTTTCATAAACCAGCTTCCTTTAATAAAATATTCCACTGGCTATTTTTTATTCAGTTTTTATGTGTGGAAAAGAAAAATATTTTCTGACCTTAGAGAATGAAGAGTGTTCCAATCTAGATTAATCAACTCACTTTGGTGGGCTGGAACACGAGGAGTTAGATATTGTTCCAAATTATTTCCTCAAGTATTGATGAATTGATATGAGGCTAAGGTTTAATATTCAGTGAATGGTTTTAATCATGTAATTTATGAATTTTGTAGAGGTGATCAATGAAGAGACTATATAATAGGAACAAGTTTCTAGGAAAACAAAATTGGGTGGAGATTTTCTGGTGTATTTTTTGGGTATGATGTGCCTTCTAGCCAAAACAGAAGCCCAAATGTTTTTGGTTTTAATCCAAATTATTTTCTGTGGATTTGTTAGGACAATAGTAGGTTGATTGGTATAAGCGTGTAAGACCTATTCATACCATGAATAATTTCTAGAGTTTCCTGAGACATTCCATCATAGAAGAAAATCTAGATATGTGAAGAATTTTTGGGATGGATTTACCAAGGAATAAGGGTGGATCCACTTTCACCAAGTTTTCACAGGTTTCTGATGATGCATTCATGTGAGGTGGGTCTAGTAGTTAGTCTAGGTGGGATTTTCATGTGTATAAGAATGACTATGTATGAGTTGATATAGGTTGAATTTATGAAAAAGTTAGTTTACATCATTGTCTAATATTTAGAACTTATTCAATTCTTGTCAGATATTTTCACACATTGTTAATGAGGTTCGAACATGTTTTTAAAATTCATGCATGTAATGTGAATATTGTTGACCTTGAGGTGGAGTGGTACTTGTTGGTACATGGTCATGATATTTATGATCTAATTATTAGCATGGTCCTCATGATTAATGTTAACAATTATATTGACTTTTATAATCATCAAGTGATGTTTCTATATCATGAATAAGTCAACCATGTCATTAAGGGTGAGTGGGGTTATATGTGAGGGAGAGGAGGGTCCATTTTTTTATGATTGGGTGAAATCATGTTATTTTTCAAATATGATTCTCGATGATATTGATCATTATTCAAAAATCCCTCTTCACATGGTTGTGTGAGTATACCCCCAAATCATTCCTGATGATTTTTATGTTTTTCATCCTTGGATAGAGGTAATTTCTACCATTGAACTACTAAATGGTACAATTCCTATTTATATGCCATCATATCATATGGAAACATTTTTTTTGTTGGAACATAAATTCCATCTTGCAGACCTCGATGGCAGTGGATTTAATCATCCTAGCATTTCACTAAGGTCATCACCATTACACTATACTAAGAAATTCAATGTGAGACTCATACTTTTGGTGGATTATATAATCATAAACCATGTGAACATAAAGAAAAAATATCCCATAATAATAATTGATGTTCTCAACAATCATCTCATATGATGTTTTTTGATTTCAAATATTTACCTTATGTTCGAGTACCAATAGATTATTTAGTGATAAGGAGATATACCTAGGATAATTTTTAGGAGACTATATGGGAATTTCAAGTATATGGTTTTTTAATTTGGCCTCACTAATGATACAAAAGTATTTATGTCATTAATGAACCATATTGTTCATTAATTCTTGGGATATTTTTTAATGACTTTGTAGATGATATTTTCGTGATATCTATGTCAAAGGAAGAGCATGTGTACTATTTATCTATCATTATAATAAAATTGGGTGAAAATATTTTTTATGATAATATTTTCAAATGTTATATTTGGATCCGAGAATATATGTCTATAAGACATGTTATATATGAGATGGTGTCCCAAAGGATACAGAAAGGAAAAAGGTGGTCTTGTCCATATAACATCATTGAAATGCGTTTGAGATTCAAATATTCATGGGGTTGGATCATTATTATATGAAATTAATTTTGGATTAATCAAGTATAGAATCTCATATGAAATATTTAGATCCTAATGTAATAAAGGATTTTTAAAATCATAAATATCAAATATATTTCTAGAAACTGAAGGTGAGGTTGACATAAGGTCCAATTTTGATACTTCTAGAATTGGGTTCAGGTTGAGATGTTTTCTATTATGCTCCTCAAATGAGTTTGGGGTGTGTATTTATGGAGTGAAAATAGATGGTGGCCTATGAATAATTCCATTTATTCCATCCTGAGAAAAAATACCCTACCAATGAACTTGAGTTTGTAGAGGTTGTGTATGAAGTCAAAGTAAGGAATCATTATCTATTTGTTGAGTGGTTCACGTCATATTAGGATAACAAAGTCTAAAAGAGTATTCTCACATAAGGATATCCAAACATGAGATTGAGAATCTTGTTTTAGTATGTTTAGAATATTTATTTTTATATTTATTACACTCCCATTATAGTGAATATCTCCACCTATTCCTTAAAAAGTAAATTTACGACTAAAGATTTGATGGAATTAGTAGTGGAGTGTCATATGATGTGTTTCATTGTAGATTTGATATTGGGATTAAATGCTGTTGTCAGGCATATTCACCTGGCCTAAAAAATGGTTGAATCATCATTTGGGGATGGGGTTTATCTTATTCAACTACATAAAATTGAGGGCCATGAATATAATGAAATCCTAAATGGTGGAGAGACCAAGGATGTGTGGTCTCGGTCTCCTAGTTGTTCCTTAACATTCAAAAGATGGATGGTTTTTCCTTTATCATTGAGGTAGTAATTGATGGACAATGGAAACTAGTATTGTACGGTCCATACACAATAGGATTAGAAAGAATTATTAGATTATGAAACATTGGTATTTGTTTCTAGGGATAGGATGATGGATTAAATATTTCATTTCATGGTATCTTACATGATAATGTATTATGGTGGATCACCAGAGACCTATATGTTAATTTTATTCATTACCCATTCTACTATTGATGGTGGATGATATTTCCATTGGATTAATTAGTGGTTTACCATGATCCCATGGAAGGAATGATTCTTTTTTGGGTGATGATTTATCATCCCAAAAAATAATCACATTTCATTAAAATCAAAGATATGACTAATGTAGAATATCTTAGGTAACTTTATGCTCCTGAAATTGTGAGACATTAAGGGTTTCCCCATGTGATCCATTTTGATATGGACCCATGGTTAATATTCATTTTTAGGAATATTTTTCATGTGGTTATGGGTTCCCAATTAAAATTGAACATTGAATATCAATTTTAATCTAATAGAATGATATAGAGGGTTATCTAGGTTCTTGAAGAATTATCCAAGAATATGTGCTTTATTTATGTGTTTCTTGGGAAAAGAACATTTTTATAGTTGAGTTTAGCTATAAAAATAGTTATTTGGATTTAATTAATAGGTAACCCTTTGAGGAATTGAATGTGACACCATATATATCTCCCATATGCTTGTATGATTTGGGAATGTGGTCCATGGTATTGAAAAGACTTTTTCAGGAGATTATGAAAAGGGTGCAGTTGATACATATGAGATTGGTCACCGAATAGAGTCACCATAATTACTATATAGACTACTATCACTGATTACTACAGTTTGAGGTTGTTGATCTAGTTTCTATCAAACATTAAAAAAGAATTGTACAACATCAGATGTGTAGGAAAGTAATATTGGAACCAAGGTTTTTTAGACCCTTTGATATCATAGGATAACATTCAAGGGTGTCATATCAGTTGGAAATACTATAACATTTGACCTTGATAAATATCATGCTTCATTTTCCCCATCTGAGGAGATATCAATTGAATCGTTCCAATGTGACTGAATGATAGTATTTTGATCACTATCATTACTAAACTATGATTGAAAAACCATTGTATATTAAAAATCTCCATGAAAAGTTATTATGTAGTAAAACAATTCTCTTGGTCAGTGTAATTTGTCATTGTGGATGTGGTATCCATGAGATCTATCAATGGGAATTGTTGATGGGGTAGCAATAGTCTTCAGTTTTTGTGAGTCCAAATTCATGGATAAATTATGGGTATAAAGTTAATTATTAAGGTGTAAAATTATAGAATCCTGGTTTATGGTAGCTTGTTTTTGTCATTTAGATATTTTTACTTGGGGTAAGAGGTTTTTTGATTCATTATACAAACTTCTATTAGACCATGACTAGACACTTCTAGTAGTACATACTCATGATGTGAATATTATTCAAAATGTGAATAATTCATTTTGAGTATTCAAGGAAATATATTTATAGAATGAAAAAGTATAACCTATTAAATCTAATCACTTTGTGGAAACATAGATTGGGGTAATTTAAGAGAGAGGTGATTCACATTTGATGAATTAATCTAATTATTGTAATCCACATCGTGAAAGTGATTTTTGAGGTAATCACTTTAGGGTCTTGTGGTTCTTATTACTATACACAAATGAATATTTTCAAATTCTTCATATAGCCCTCCCTCTCGATGTATACAGTGATTTTGAGTGATCTATTTCCATCCATATATCTCTATGCAGTATTTTAAGTTTGTGGAAGTTTTATCTCTTCTCACTGGTAAAGGGTCATTATATATCTTCATTTAGATTTATTACAATAGTGGTGTTTTTTGAATTTTTTGGTCCATATTTTCATTATTTTCTATTTTTATAGATCCTTTTTCATTTCCCTCTATTCATATCTTTTAAAGTTTATTCTCTGTATTCCCAATAAATATTGTTGAAGGAGTCCATGTTTCCTCCTTTATTAAGGTAGGAGTATTTAAACATGGGGTTAATTCATGAATTTTTATATATTTCTATAGATTAATTTGGGTTGTTTAATGAAAATTAAAAAATTTATATTGTAATGGAATCTTTAAAAGAGATACATATTTCTAGAATATTTTTATTTAAAAATTGATTTGTTCCTACTATGTGATTGATTAAATTATTGAAATGGTGGTTTTTTATAAGGGTCTTTAAGAATGGAAGATTAAAGGTTTTTATATGAAATAATTTTTATTGAATTTTTTAATTATTTTTAAATGTATTTTGAAAATCATATCACATTGGGTAGCATTGGGTGTGTATAGAATAGAATTTTAACTCTTTTTGTGTCTTATGAAACTAAAATTTTTATGTCACATTAGTCTGTATAATTACATTCGAATTTATATTAGTTTGTCCCACCTTGGAATATATTTGGGAATCACATTCATGTCCATATTGTATAACCATAGTATAGATCCCAAATTCTATTCTTTTACATTTACATTTGGCTAATCACTTTATGGTATATTTGATGGTTATTTTTAAAATTATTATCATATAGTGTATCCAAGGATATATTTTTCTATGATTTAGTACAAGGTTACCTTCACATGGAATACTAGTTAATTTAATAAATACTATAATTCTTTATTAAAAGAAATTTTTTGTTTTAGAAAATATATTTTTTATGTAAATTATATTTAAACTAGTAATGTTTTAATGATACTGAAAATGTATTCTTGATTTAATAACTGTTATTTATTCCCAGGTTGTATCCTACTTTTATTTTTTCTCACATCATATTTTTTACATTTGGTATGTGGTATTTGTTTAGGAATTTGGAAAAGGGAAGAGAATTGTGTAGCATGCCAATTTCTTTTATGGAAATCACCATTGTAGTAGGATGTTTGGGTGGTGACCAATGGTCACATGGGGATGTCTCTAGTTTCACATAGTCTTATATTTTCTTTTGGAAGATTTGGTATGATGCTATCTATCACATGGATATTTACCCCTTATTCCACTATTTATATTGATCGTTCATCTGTTATACATGAGACATGTGTGGTTCTTTGCTGCTACTTCACTATATGGAGGACCACCTTGAATGAGTTGTCTAGTTAACCAAGGTGGGTTCGTTACATACAAAAATATTTCTTCAATAACTAAAATTAATTCTATCAAATATATATTCCTCATAAATATTCCATAAATATATTATATTTTTTATTGAAAAATATCCCATTGTAAATTCAAAGGATGGTGAATTCGAATATTTTTTATTTTTATATATTGTTTAGAGGGGAATTTTTAACATAGTTCTCAAAATTGATGAATAATTGATAGAAATACTATCATATATCTCTTATAAATAGAATTAAAAACTCCTATAATGTATCTAGGGATCTAACCAGTGACATCTATCAATGAGATAATCAATCACCCATTGCACATATTCACTTATTACTATGTTTTTCTCATGTAGTAAATAAAATAAAGGGGGGTATGGGTTGTGTGTGAGTATAGGATAAAAATAATAAAATGAAAACTACTAACAAAATAAGATTTATAGTGTTGAATCTTTGTATCAATTTCAAATTCATCCCAAAAATACCCTAAAATAATAAGACGTGACATAAAGTTTTATCTATGATATAATATAAAACCCTGGATCTACCATTATCAAATTGAAATAATGATTATATTATAATATAATATAACAATAGTGAAACAAAAATCATTTCATATTTTAGAGTTGGATAATTCTAGATAAACCTATGTAGGTTACAAGACATTGGGTATAACTATACATAAAACACCCAACTAGGAGAATTTGTATTTTGTTACATTGGAGTCCCTAATACTTTTTACCCTCTATCAATCACGCTCCTACGAGAAATTTAAATGAAAATAAAGCACCAATAAACCATATATGGAATGGGGTGGTTATATGGAATAATTATAAAAATAATGAAATTATAATCATAATGAAAATAGTAAAAAATCATTACAACCACCTTAAATTTAATCTCCCTAGCCAATATCAAAATATAATAAAATAAATTGATACAAATGTATCCATTATGAAAAAGGGATCAATGAGAGTAACAAATCCTCCACAAGATTCACCACTATTTTGGTGTTAATTATTTATGAGGATGATATTATTCGAAGATAACTATTAAAAATATTAAAATAAAAAAAAACTATACATTCTCTACACTAGATACATTAAGAATGAATTTATATTCACCTACCTATCCAATTTGTAGTAAATATGAGGGTTTAGAAGATTTTTATTACCCATTAACCAAAGACATGTTATGTGTTATAAATTTAATATGATTTATCCTTAATATGAAACATGTATACAACTTATAAAGTGGTCATTCTTACACCACATCAACCCACAACCCATAATCATCCTTTTTCCATAGATATAGAACACTAGGACTCCTAATTTGAGTGATTCTAAATATTATTATACAAAGAGAATGATATATTATTTAATTTAATGTATTCATCCATGGACTCCAATTTTCACTTGGAATTATCTCACATTATACATCAATCAAAATTAATGACTTTTAGTGAACATTTATGATCCTAAATGTTACTTTAATAGGATTCATCTTCATGCATAGATGCATGAGTAATTGGTGGTGTATTAATTAAAATTATAAATTATAAAATTTAGATATGATATATAGAGATCATGTTTATTTCACCCACCTAATGAATATTTCTGAAATAACTCATTCAAGGGATCAGAATCGAGTTTTTCTAGATTATCGGCTCATTTGATGAATTTAACAACTATTTATCATTGATTATAAAACATTATGGCCATGGTTCCTCAAACAAAATATGATTCATTATCATAGGTAATGAATTTAGTTTTTTATTCCATAATGGAAACATCCCTATAGACTATGTTCAATATTGAAATAGTGTTAAGTAGAAGGATAGTCAAAAAAGTTACACTTAAGTGGTTCTGGACCATAACATTAATCATATATATTGCTTCATCAATGAATTCTATTCATACACCATAACATTTATATATGGATTAGTCATACTTTTCACCTTGTAAATTGAATACTATTATGTGATTTATCTTCCACACCTATTACAACATATACATACTATTGAGATCCTCAGTCACAAATGGAGATATATTTCTTCATTTGACTCACAAACAATAGTAAGGGATAATGTTACACATAACTAGGTAATTTTGTTACATATTACAGTATCAAAATATAAAAAATTCACATTTGGTTATCTTATTCCTCACATATGAAAAAACCCAGAAATGGTTCAGGATTATTAAAAATAGTTTTCTATCAATGAGTAAAACATGAAAATTCTATAATTTAATCCATAAATATTTAACTTTTCTGATTTACCTAAAACTATATAACCTCTTTAATGACATTGAATTTTCAAATTTGTAGGCGGATTAAACATGGAATTTAAAAATATTTTTATCATAACATCGAATATATAAATTTTTAGTACACAAAAAAAATGACAAGTGACAATAAGAAAATATCCATTATATGAAATTAGATTTAGTCTTTTATGGGATAATTATATAAAATTTTATAAAATTTTAAGAAAATTATATATCCAATAATGAATATAAATAATTATTTCCAAACCATTCCATCATTTTAAAAATGAATTTTGGTGAAATTTTGTGTTTCCTTATAGATGCAATTAAATTCGGGTAGTCAAAACAAACTCTCCACCATATAATAGACTTTATGAGGATGAATCTTTTATCCCTGATCATTATCATTTTCAGAAATAAATTAATAATAATTAAATTAATAGAGTTTATCCATTAAATATATAAATTTTAAAATGTGGTTCCCATGTTGTGTATTGTGATCACTTATTTGTTAACAACTTTATTAGTGTTTAGATTCTATTTTTTGATATTCTATTATGTTTATTTACTTATTTCAAAACTACCTTGTGTGTAAAAATGATTGGCCTAATTAATTTCATGTTTTCAATATTCAAATAATATAATTTATATATTTTCATCGAACTTTTTTAATTACACATATTTCACATTTTTTATTTATATATTATTTATCAATAATAATGTACAATTCTCCCACAAATAAATACCTCACGGATTAGGGTAGGGGCTATAACTCAACTATTAGTGTATTTATGATTAATGTGATCAACACTTAGTACGATTACCTTGATAAGTGTTATTTCCATCACTTCTCTATAACTCCTTCTTTATCCTCTTGTCTGAATGTTTTTTTTTCTAGTATCTCATTTTGGAGTTTAGTCATATTTTCCTAATATTGTTGCTAAAGAGTCATGTTGGAGGTGTATTAATTTTTTTAAAAAATATAATATCATTCCTATAACTCATTTATATACTTTTTGACCTTTTTATGATCAAAGGTCACTTTTTTCATCACCATATTGAAATATAATCTTATCTTTGATTACATCATTCATGGAATTTACCAAAACAAGGATTGGTCAATGAATGATAATGGGAACATCAACATCTTATCACATTTTTGGAATAAAAAATTCAGCAGGAAATAATTTTTTTCATTTTTAGAAGAATTAATTTAAATATTGTTTGTGAGTACTTCAAAAAATTATTACCAATTTGAGTTATTATTCACATTATATTTTTCTCATCAAATCCTAGTTTTTGAAACATACTTATTGTAAAGAAATTAGAATTATCTTTGAATTAACATAGTGACATCATATATGTTTATTATTTGGAAAGGATTATGATATATCATAGATTTTTCGGAATCCTTCTTTGAATATTATTTTATAAATAATTGCATAGGGATATAAATTGATGGTCACCTAATTTCATCATGCTTAAATGTAATTACTTAATTAAATTTCATGCCAACATTTGATAAATATCATTGATGATTCTAATATTTATGTGAAGTAATTTAATTATATCCAAAAATTATATATTTGGGAATTAAGATTTTTTTTATTACTCAAATATGCAAATGGTATAGTGGGTCTATATAGATTTATATTATTATATCATTCCATATATTGCACATCCTCTCCATACTTTTCTATTTTTCATTCTCATATTTCCTTTCAATTTTATGATAACCTTCTCCTTATTTTTTTCTCTTTGTACACACACATTCCAAACTATTTTTTACCATTTATAACCATTTTCCTATGATTCAAAATAGAATAAACCACCTCCCATTAATTTTTATCGATGGTATCTAATAATTTTCCATGTAATCCCTTATAATTTTTTTGAATAGTATTATTATCTTGTTGTTATTTATTTTAGAAAGATTATTATTGAATAATTAAATATTTATATTTATTTATCATCCAATGATATTACATCAAGATAAATTTATTTTTCATAACCTTAACGAAATATATTTTGGGATATGGATGTCATTGTGGTTATAATTACAATACATGTTAATTGATTTGTGGTCCACGATTTGGGTGGGGAATAAATATATTTGGGGATTATGGATGATGGAAATATTTAAGGGTAACTTAATTTCATGTTTTGATTTGGATACATGTTATTTAATCATAAAATTCTTTTGGTTGGTATTTGAGGAAACCACACCCCTTGGACTGTTTAACTAAAAATTATTTTATATTTTATTATCGAATCAATTATAATGGAAAATTGATAACCATTGATTCAATAAAAACAACTAGAACTATAGAAATGAAGTCCCAAAAAAATGTACGGCCTCTCCCCAGCATGTACATCATGAGTAGGCCCCCACCATCCATGAGCACTCGGAAACCAGCCCCATGCAAGGATGCATGGGCATAAAATCGATAGCCAGGCCATACCCTCTCAGTATTCTACTCCAAGTGCCAGGGAGAAGTGATAGCCTCATGATCTGAACCCCATCTTAAGCAAAACCATGTAAAATGTAGGAATCAAAAAACCCAAAACATCTCCAGTCACAAAAACTGAAAATTAAAACCACATCTCAAGAACTAGGGAAAGTGAGAAACTTGGTATTAACTAGAAAACTTTAAAGAGTCATTATTGATAGAAAATATTATTCTTCAAAAATCCATATCCCTAAAAACATCTAGAAAATAGAGGTTACCTGAGTGTGAAACTCTTCACTTATAAGGACCTCAAATGTAGAGGTCAGTTTATCGAAGACCTCTATATAATCCTCAAGTATAATCATCACCTTATTGAAACCCCAAAATAGTATCATGTCTCATTTTTCAACCTAAGAATATTGTTCCACACATAGATTTATTACAATACATTGACCCATCATCTTGGCCGCTTCCTCTTCTGAGGCATTTAGAAACAGGACATGCTCTATCACCTCATCCTCCGAACTCAGAATCAAATCCATGGAA
This sequence comes from Viscum album, assembly GCA_963277665.1. Lineage (NCBI taxonomy): Eukaryota > Viridiplantae > Streptophyta > Magnoliopsida > Santalales > Viscaceae > Viscum > Viscum album. The sequence continues at coordinate 857,088,699 of OY728160.1, forward strand.
TGTTTAGAATGGAGAGGTTATTTCTGAAACATGGACTCTCCTTCCATCTTCTTATACATTTTCTTTTTGATGACTCTTTATTTAATGGGGTTAAAAGGAGGATTATTCCTTCTTAACCTTCCTCCCCATATTACTACTATTACTCCTCAGGGTGATTTCCCCTACAGAAATACTTCTACTTGCTTCAATGGTCCCCTCCATACACTCCCTAGCTGTACCAAGGCCTTCAAAGCTATTTTTCACCTGAATACCATATTGGTTCCCTGAATAATAAATCCCTTTCTTACCAGATGAGTTATGGGCCTCTACATCCAATGAAGACCTCTCCCTTCCCTTGTGTAGGTCCCCAATTCCTCTATGCACCTCCCCACAAGAGGTTCTTTAAGGATCCTCTTCAACACCTGTCACTTGGGTCTCACCCACTGCTTGTATACCATCACACTTAGTGGCATTAACCTGGTAAAATTCCCCATCACTTGGATGGATAACCTCTATTTAAGATTTTGTAGCCCTCCATGAGACAACTCTATCTGAACCATATGCCTTAGTAGATATCCACTACATCGTCCACCTCCTACTCCACTGTATCCTTAATCCCCATCACATGGGTCCATACTCAAACCACATCCTAATGTAATAATACTCCTTCAGTTTTGGATGAATTTTGCTTTTTAGCATGGGGAACTATAACATCCCTCCGCGATTCCAACCCATGTGTAACCTTGACCGACCTGTTACGATCACCTTTCATGTGTTCCTTCTCCACCAGCTGCGGTGACTAAAATTCCCTACCACTGCCTTCACCTTTTGTCTTCTGTGTCAGTCCTGCTTCTAAACTAACATCAGGAGATTTACCCTTCACACTATCCTCATTCCTTTCTGCATACTGGTCCCCCCGATGATAGACATCCTGGGGTGGGATACCACTATGGAAAACCTCCAACCATGACCCAAATGACTGCATGAGGAGAAGAAATTTGTCCAGCTCTCGTAGATGACCGTTTGTCTGCACCTATATTCCTCGCCAATTTTAGTCCAAACATAATCAAAATGAGGCCGAGATGCATCTAATTCAACACAGACTCTTGGATTGGCTTGGTTACAAACAGCTTCAGGGTGACTATCTTATCACAAAAATCGATATACGTGATTAACTAGTAAGGGAATAACAGAAGGATTCTTGAACAATAATGGAAGGTTGGGGAAACATACCCAAACCACATTAGATGAGGAATCCCGATTCATATAGAATTATAAGGACCATCAGAAGAGGAATAACCTAGACCCATTGATGCTACGCGGAGCACTCGACCAAGCCTTAATGATATCTGCTTCTGATTCAAATTGAATCATGATGTGGAAACTGTCATGAAATCCAAAAATCTCCCTTTCCGGGAGATTCCATGTTCTAATTATAAGCCTGTCAAACACATCAATTGAATGTCTCCTCAGATTGAAGCTTGTAGCTAACATGAGATTCAAGAGGGCAGACATTTCTGAGAATTCAGAGGTCGAAAACTGATGATTAGGTAGGCCATCAATGAAACCCATAATATTAGGGATTGATGTAGCTTTTAGGAATGGAGGGAAAAAATCCTAGTTGGAGAATGGATGAAATGCTAGCCCTTCTCTCCCGATGGGAAATAAATCTCCCTCCCCACTGTGGGGGACGGGGCCGGCACAGGGGTTTCCGTTGTCATTGGAAGAAGGATATCATATTAGGGTTGGTGTCGCACCATGATTACTTGTAGTGGAAGACCTCAATCCATATGATATTATATGGTGAACCATCCTCTTTTGATTATATGATTTTTTGGGGTTCAGTTATAGATGAAATATTTATAAAGAGAAGTTAAATTATCATCGAAACCATATCATAACTCTTGGTTTATATTTGTTACATCTCAAAACTCCCAATATTATTATAGGCATATAGTGTTAGTTATTTTTGTGAAGGTTGTTCTATTGTTTAAAAAAATTTATTTTTTGTATAGAACCTCTGTAAGGGAAACCAAGTGGGTTTTTTCTTCTGATTTATTAATTACTCCCCTTTGATGATGTGTATCACAATTTCATAGGCTAAAATTTTGAGATATATTGTTGAGATAGTCTCATGATTCCAAATGAATTTTTAGTATTACACCTACGTTAGCTAAAGCATCAATTAAGAAATAAGGAATTTTCCATAAAACATAGTAGAATGTTTTTGGAACACCCCATGTAAATAAAAAATATTACTTTTTCATATTTATCCATATTTTTGAATAAAATTTTAATATTAATTTAAAGGGAATGCCATGATCGATGGCGTACCCAATACACAACAACAAGTTTCTTTGAAATCTTACGTTGCACTGTAATAATAAAATATTATTATTTTAAATGGTAGATAACGCCTTGCCATTGTATTGGTGGGAATGAATATAAATAAGTAAAATATGATTATATATGTTTGTTAAATGTTTTTACATTTATCCAATAAAAGAGAAAGGCTTAATATAAGCATAAATACTCTAAAATTCATTAAAGGGTCGATTTGTCACCTTTGGATGGTGAACCCTCTTTAATATAGTTTTGGTAATTATTATACATTCTATTTGACCAAATAAAATTCTTCTTTTGAATCGGGACATCAAAATTTACTTTGTGTAAATTTTTTTACTTTTCCGAAAAAGTTCATTTTTTTAATGAATAGTGAAAAATGTTGTATTTTAATTCAAAAACTCATTTTAATATAATTTATATATATGATTAGATTATATTTTGAATTGGTTTTAAAGTCCAATTATAATACACTATTACCATTTAATCCAATAGTTTTCATTGGAATTAATTTTACTTTGAAATTGGACTTAAACTATTGTTAATCTTTTGATATATATTGTATCATTAAAACCCGCTATTTGTTCTGAAAATAGGAATTAATTATTAAATTAATTAATTAAACATATATGCTTTGAATTTTTTAAAATAGACATCATTTTTGAATTCGGAATATCAAATATAGCTTAGTGTAAATTTTTGGTATTTTTCTGAAAAACTTCTATTTTTGATGAATAGTGAAACCACTAAGTGGTAGTTAAAAAAAATGATTTTTCATTTAAATGAAACTTTACCAAATCTTTTATTTGAATTTCAAAAATCCTACATTCATGGTTTTCATTAGGATGTAAATTCTGGTTCAATGGGATTAAAATAATTTTTCAGTGAATAGTTAGTTTTATGTTTTATTAATCGCGATTAAATGTAATTAGTGTAATTTAAGGTAAAGATAATGTTATAATATTATGAAATGACCATGACACATGTCTTAATCTTATTGGATGAGTCATGGACGACAAAGACAATCCATGTGTCATCTTGGGGTCCCCATGGAGCCACTTTGGTTGGAAAATGACATTAATAACTTTTTATATAAATTTAAAATTAAAATGTCACAAACATTAATTGTTTTACTAAAACAATTTTTACATGGGGTTATACCAGTCATATTTTTGACTATAAATATTAATTATAAAAATAAAAAAATTTCCTACGTCATGATATTTTTTTTATAATTTTTATACATTAAATTTATTAAATTATTTATGACACCGTGATGATGTATCCATGACCTCATTATTTAATGATTTAAATAAAATGAAAAGATAATTGAAAATATAAGACCTATACTTGTCAAAAACCTATTTTATGGGTTTATTTTGAACTCTTATAACCTTATCCTAGAAATATATAATTTTTGGACCTTTAAAATCCGAAAAGCATTTTATAATAAAGTAACATTTTATAACAATCCAAGAGTGCCCCTCCTCTCCTCTTATAAAAGGCCCCCAACTCTAACACCTTAACCACACCTCTCAATCCATTGTCTCAGCCAAGCTCTGCCCATTTTGTCTCTCCACATCCCTATATTACTCCTACAATCCTCACTTTGGGCATAAGTCTTTCCAAGGAACCCATTGAGCTCAAATCAAAAAGAGTTACCCGATTTAAAGGTAAAGTCTTCCCTAGTGTTCGTTTGTTTTATTTTGCTTCTCCAACCCCCTAAACTCTTTTTATTTATTTATTTTCTAACAATAACAGTATCTTCAATATAATAGTATGTTTTTATTAGAAGTATTTGAGCTGTACTAACACACACCTCCGTCTAATGGTTAAAGAACATACTGTTTCTGTGGATGGTGAATTACTGCCTCATGAAACAATGATTGTTCAATATTCTTTTAACACCTTTAAAGGTGGAAATTATGATGTCACTGTATTTTATATATGATATATATGGTATTTATGTTTTCTATATGCTTATATATTTTATATTTAAAACATACCTTTATTCTTTGCATGTTGTGCCAATGCGATAATTTCATATGAGGAAGTGTGGACTACCGCCCCCTCAAGTGATGTGACTCATTCATTCAATACATGGAATGTATAAAGAATGCAATTAATGAACATATGTGACCTATATAACATATATATTATTCTTTAATTTTAATATATATATCTAATTTATTTTTAATTCCATTAATATGACAAATAAATGAAAGTAGCGTTCACGTGTACGTACGACCAACCATCTCCATGAACGGTGCATTTCATTTCATTTTATCTACAAATGTTATGGAATGGTAAAAAATGAATATTAACTGGATATATATGATATTTAAATCACTAATACTATTCTAGAGATGATTTACTTATAACTACATGGACAATCATTTTCAAACAAGTTCATTTTTGACTCATGTACCAAACATCGGCAAAAACGTCTGATATGAACTCACATTATTAACCAGTTATTATAACATTATAATATGAGATATGAACTGAAAAATAATCTTTAAAGGATTTCCTTAAGAAATTATAAATTAACCAAAGTTTATTATTCCAGAATATAAAGAAATGGCCAAGACAACTCAGACTAGAGGTAAGGGATCATACCTCTCTCTTTCTTTTTAAGTACTCTCTTTTATGACATGTCTTTTAAGCTCAAATTTCTTATGTTTAGAGATGTTATTTTATATTCATAATTATGTATATTTTATGTTAATATTATGAGATAACCAATTTGATCTCATAAATCCATTTTTGGATGTTTTATGTGGCGTCGTTAGGCTGCCGAGTTTTGGTAAGGGGTTTTTCAACTCACATTTCTTCCTGTGAGATTTCTGCTACATTTGCCACCATTTCCTTTGAGTGGTATATGTACCACCCATTATTCTACTCTATGTGTAATATAAATTTTTTATGAGTATTTACATCAATTTTTTATTTTCCTTCTTTCATGGGGTGTACGTTTCGAAAGATACCCAAGTCGGTAAGGTAACCTTTCACCCTCCTCCTTTTAAAAGACTCCTTTTGTTATGTATTTTAATTTAAATCTTATTATGTTTGGATATGTTATTATATATCCTTATTGATGTAAAATTTATTTTCAGGTTATGATATACTTTTTTTGCCTCATCAACTCATTTTATGAATTTTAAAGTGAGACCGTTAGGCTGTCGAATTTTTACAAGGGAACTTCTTAACCGAGTTTCGATTGCTTTGGATTCAACTTGTAGTTATTTAATATGTCATCCTATGAATATGTGTGAATGAACTATGTTGTTTTACACATAATATCCACTTATATTCGGTATATTTATATTTTTCACACATAATTAAGAGATTGATTTATCATTAAATTTTGGATACCTTCTTTATAAGGGATTTCATCTCATTTTACATTTCTTTTGATACTTCATTGTTGTCATGCACAAATTCACTCTTATATGGTGTATATACTATCCTTTGGAATATTAAATCATGAATCCCTTTACTCTCATGATTTTATAAAGTTATGATTAAATGTTATTCCTCAATTAATTGTATTCAAGTGTCTCTCATTTTGATAAAAAGTATTTAACTAAAATATCGTTTTAAATGTTTTAATGATTTATTCATATAAATATTTCTCATTAATATCCATGTTTTCAAAGTGGTTTTCAAGGATTTATTTATATGGATATTAATTTTTTAAAATGTTAAAAGATTCAAAGTGGTAAGGGAATTCATCTCAATCTCCTTTCATTGAGGTATATTTTGTTCTAATACAAGACTTCCTTTTATACAGTGCATAAACGACATTGACTTTTAATTTTATACAAAGGGAATATTTTTCTATGAAGCGTTTTACTAAACGAAAAAAAGGAATGTTTCTTTTAACGTACGTGGTGAAAAATACATTTTCCACCACTGCAAGTATTATTTGGTCTTTGTCTTCCTCAACAAACTGTAATGTTTTTAAAATGAAAAAAATACCATATACTCTTTTATGTATTTTGGTATTGAAAATGGTTTTTGTAATGGATTTGTTATGTAAATATATTTAAGTGATATGTTGTGATCGAAATGTGGAAATGTTTTCTTTTCATTATTTTTGTTTTATGTCTTATGATTTTATAATGGTACTTGGACATTTGACGGGTGGTTACGTGATAAACCATATGACGGGTGCTTCCGTGAATACCAGGATGGGTGGTTACGTTATAACCCACAATGCATTGGGTATGGAAGTCGGCTGTACGACTATTCCATTAAGTGATATTTGTGGGAGTCAACCGTATGGTTATTCCATTTAAGTATGTTTATGTCCCAAGTTACCTTTAGATGTTATGTGTTATTTATATGGGTTTTATGGTAATATTTTGGTTAAAAAAGGGTAAGTAATGATCTTTTTTTCAGTGAAGAATATTTACTACTTCATAAAGGTGAAAAGTATTACTTTGATAAAGTATTCATGGTTTACTTGTTGTTTTGAAAAACTAATAGTTTTTCTTCTTTGTGTATCCTTTATTGGGATTTTTATGCTCATCCTAAGTTTTTGAAATTTTTTCCACATTACATAAAGATGAATAGGGTCAAGGACGGGATCAGAGAAAAACATGCTATCTAAAACATGAAACTAGACATGTTTCTTTTTAAGATTTTTATTTTATGGAAAATTAGAAGAAGTGTCTACTTTGTAATCTTTTGAGATGTAATAGTTATGTCCTAACTATCTAAAACTCTAAACCTAAAAAGATCCCTTTTGTGAATTATTCATTTAATTCATGATTATGTAAGGTTTTAAGGCCAGATCCTTATAGTTGGTATCAGACGTCGGTTTAGATAACTTTAGAGGTTATGGTATTCTCTAAGAATAAGTGACATTACCATAATGGTTAGGATTTTAGAAATATTCCTGGTTTAAGATAAAGTGAATGAGTAAGTATATCTTAGTGTTTATATTCCTCATTAGTACATGATAATTTTGTTGATATACTAACGCTGAAATTTTTTGTTTTAGAAAATGGATGGATCTAGCATGCACCAAAGTGACAATGGATTCGAGGGAAACTGTGGGGGTTCTCTGATTAAGAGACTGGATGAAATGGGTGATTCAATTAGAAATATCATGGTTATTATAAACCAACTATGAGGTATCATGATCAACCACTTGAACCTTGGTGAGTTCTCTAATACATCATGTATGAGAGAACCAACTCGATGCGGAAGTTCAGGTGATAAATATAATGGTAACCATTAGGGTTTATATGATCCTTACTTTTGAAGTAATTATTGGTTACTATATGTTATGGTGAAAAATGAAAGGCATGAGATAAACATGAGGATAAATTATAAAGATTTTATCTCTTTTTGGGGAATGTTTTAAGGATTATATAGTTTTGGAAAAAGGACAACACGTAGACCGTGTGACAACCCATCGCGTCAGACAAAGCCGCGAGAATCGAACCCACAACCAAAGTGCGACTGGTATTTATCACCTACCACTGGACTACGTGAAGTCCCTGGTTAGTTTGACTAATTCCTTTTATTTAGACGATTTTATGAATCAATAGTAAGTGGATTTTGGGTTCTCTATGAAACTTATTAACCTATCATGGAGGATATGTGATTAGTTTAATTACTTTTCAATATGAGACTTCAAGAGCCACTAATGTTATTTGGAGATAAATGTTAATTTTTACCTTGGAAGTCTCTGTGATTAAATCCTTAAAATATTTGGGTTTCAATCTTAATTTGGTTTACTTTGAAGAATTTTATGGACAATTTGTTTATCGAATGGTCTTTGATGAACTTTTGGTTTTGTTGGACAAATTTTGGAGATTAAGAATAGATTTTCTTTTTTATAAAGAATTATTCATTTTTGGATTATCTGATCTTGTTCTAACAATTTTTGTTTTGGTTAAGGTCTAAAGACATGGGAATATATAGTTCTCTTTTTTGTATTAAGTGATTCTCTAGATGTTGACTATAGCTCTCTTAATGTGAACAAGTAATCCTAAATACTCATCATTTGGAGAAAGTATGAGTTTGTGTTAGAAATCTCGTAAAAGATGAAAGTACACAAGAAAAGTAATTATGTTCCCTTATAATTTATCTAATCTCATAAATAAATTCCTCAATTAAAAGTAACTTAAAACAAAAATGTTGTATGTTAACTTTTCCTACTGGGGAATCAAATACCGTTTAACCCATCACAAGTTTGTGATTTTCTGGTGGTTACCTTTCTCATAATCATGTTTTCTATCACTCTCCATCAGAACATCAACCTTTGTTTTTTCATCCATATCCATGTTTTCCAACATGGAATTCCAGTATGGGTTAACTCGGGTGACCTTTGTACTTCCCTTTCATTCTTTTAAAGTGACAGTTTTATTTACTCTTTTTCCGATGTGGGGCTTTCAAAGAAGTTTCCAAGCCCAATTTTAAAATTGCAAGGACACAATTCCCAAAAGGGGGGAAGGATTTAACACCCAAGGTAAATAAACAAAATTACTTTTTCATATTTATCCATATTTTGAATAAAATGTTAATATTAATTTAAAGGGAACGCTATGCTCGATGGCCTACCCAATACGCAACAATGAGTTTCTTTGAAATCTTACGATGCACTCTAAAAATAAAATAATATTATTTTAAATGGTAGTTAACGCCTAGCTGTTATATTGGCGGGAATGAATAGAAATAACTAAAATATGATTATATATGTTTGTTAATTTTTTTTACATTTATCCAATAAAAGATAAAGGCTTCAAATAAGAAAAAATACTCTAAAATTCACTAAAGGGTCGATTTATCGCCTTTTGATGGTGAACCCTCTTTAATATAGCTTTGGTCACTCTTATACATTATATTAGACCAAATAAAATTATTCTTTATAATCGAGACATCAAAATTTACTTTGTGTAAATTTTTGTTACTTTTCTGATAAAGTTCATTTTGTAATGAATAGTGAAAAATGTTGTATTTTATTTCAAATCCTATTTTTAATCTAATTTATTTATATGATTACATTATATTTTTAATTGTTTTTAAAGTCCAATTATAATAAATTTTTACCATTTAATCCAATAGTGGTCATTGGAATTAATTTCCCTTTGAAATTGGTCTTAAACTAGTGTCAATCTTTTGATATATATTATTTCATAAAAACACGCTATTTATTCTAACAATGGGAATTAATTATTAAATTAATTAATTCAACTTATATGTTTTTAATTTTTTAAAATAGACATCATTTTTGAATTTGGAATATCAAATATAGCTTAGGGTGAATTTTTGGTATTTTTCTGAAAAACATCAATTTTTTATAAATAGTGAAACCACTAAGTGGTAGTTAAAAAATAGATTTTTCGTTTAAATGAAACATTACCACTTCTGTAATTAGTATTTAAGAAATCAAACATACATGGTTTTCATTAGGATGTAAAATGTGGTTCAACTGGATTAAAATAATTTTTTGGTGAATAGTAACTTTTAAGTTTTGTTAATCACGATTGAAGGTAATTACTGTAATTTAAGGTAAAGATAATGTTATAATAATATGAAATTACCTTGAAACATGTCCTACCTTTGTTGGATGGGTCATGGCCGACCATGACAATCCATGGGTCAACTTGGGGACCCCATGGAGCCACTTTGGTAGGAAAATGACATGAATAACTTTTTGTTTAAAGTTAAAATTAAAATGTCACAAACATGTTTTGTTTTACTAAAACAATTTTTACATGGGGTTATACAAGTCATATTTTTTAATATAAATATTCATTAAAAAACTAAAACTAATTACTACTTCTTGATATTTGTTTTATAATTTTTATACATTAAATAAATAAAATTATTTATGACACCATGATGATGCAGTGATTACCTCATTATTTAATGATTTAAATAAAATGAAATGATAATGTAAAATCTAATACCTAAACTTGTCAAAAACCTACTGGATGGGTGTATTTATAACTATTATCACCTTATAATGGAAACATATAATTTTTGGACCATTAAAATTTGAAAATCATTTTATAATAAAGTAACATTTTATTACATTCCAAGAGTGCCCCTCCACTCCTCTTATAAAAGGCCCCCACCACTACCACCATACCAACACCTCTCAAGCCATTAGCTCAGCCAAGATCTGCCCATTTTGTCTCTTCACATCCCTCTATTACTCCTAGAAGCCTCACGTTGGGTAGAAGTCTTTCCAAGGAAGCCTTTGAGATCAAATCAAAAAGACTTACTTGATTTAAAGGTAAAGTCTTCCACAGTGTTTGTTTGTTTTATTTTGCTTCTCCAACCCCATAATCTCTTTTTATTTATTTCATTTGTAACAACACCAGTATCTTGGATATACTAGGATGTTTTTATGAGATTTATTTGAGCTACACTAACACACACCTCCTTCTAATGGTTAAATAACATACTGGTTCCATGGATGGTGAATTACTGCCTCATGAAATGATGATTGTTCAATATTATTTTAACACCTTTAAAGGTGGCCATTATGATGTAAATGTATTTTATATATGATATATATGGTATTTATGTTTTCTATATGCTTCAGCGATATATATTTAAAACATACCTTTATTTTTTACATGTTTTACAAATGCGATAATTTCATATGAGGAAGTGTGGACTACCGCCCCCTCAAGTGATGTGACTCGTTCATGAAATACATGGAATGTATAAAGAATGAAATTAACAAAAATATGTGACCTATATAACATATATATTATACTGGAATTATAATATATATATCTCATTTATTTTTAATTCCATTAATATGAAAAATAAATGAACGTAGCGTTCATGTCTACGTATGGCCTACCCTCTCCATAAACGGTGCATTTCATTTCATTTTACCTACAAATGTTATGGAATGGTGTAAAATTAATATGTACTGTATATATATGATATTTAAATCATTAATACTATTCAGGAGATGATTTACCTATAACTAGATGGACAGTCATTTTCAAACAAGTTCATTTTTGACTCATGTACCAAACATCTGCAAAAACGTCTGATATGAACTCACATTATTTACCAATTATTATAACATTATAATATGTGATATGAACTGAATAATAATATTTAACGGATTTCCTTAAGCAATTATAAATTGACCAATGTTTATTATTTAGGAATATAAAGAAACGTACAAGACAAGTCGGACTAGAGGTAAGGGATCATACCTCTCTCTTTCTTTTTAAGTACTCTCTTTTATGTCATTTCTTTTAAGCTAAAATATCTTAGGTTTGGAGATGTTATTTTATATTCCTCATTCTGTAAATTTTATGCCCATATTAAGAGAGACCCTATTTGATCTCATAAATCCTTTTTTGGAAGTATTAAGTGGTGCTAGTAGGCTGCCGAATTTTCGTAAGGGGGTTTTCATCTCACTTTTATTTCCGTGAGATTTATGCTACATTTTCCACCATTCCCTTTGATTCGTATATGTACTGCCCATTATTCTACTCTTTTTTAAATATAATTTCGTTTATGGGTATTTATATCAATTTTGTATTTTCCTTCTTTCATGGGGTGTACGTTTCGAAAGATACCCACGTCGGTAAGGTAACCATTCACCCTCCTCTTTTTAAAAGACTTCTTTTGTTATGTCTTTTAATTTACATATTATTATGTTGGGATATGTTATTATATATCCTTATTGATTTAAATTTTATTTACAAGTTATGAGATACCCTTTTTTTCTCATCAACTCATTTTCTGAATTTTAAAGTGACGTCGTTAGGCTGTTAATTTTTACAAGGGAACTTCTTTACCCAGTTCCGATTTCTTTGGGTTCAACTTGTAGTTATTGAATATTTCATCCTATGAATATGTGTGAATGACCTCTAGTTTGTTTACACATAATATCCACTTATATTGGGTGTATTTATATTTGTCACACATAATTATTAGATTGATTTATTCTTAATTTAAGGATACCTTCTTAATAAGGAATTTCATCTCATTTTACATTTCTATTGAGACTTCATAGTTGTTATGCACCAATTAACTATTATATGGTGTATATACTGACTTTTGGCATATTATATCATGAATCCCTTTATTTTCGTGATATCATAATGTTCGGATTAAATGTTATTCCTCAATTACTTGTATTCAAATGTCTCTCATTTTGTTAAAAAGTCTTTAACTAAAATATTGTTTTAAATGTTTTAATGATTTATTCATATAAATACTTCTCATTAATATCCATGTCTTGAAAGTGGTTTTTAAGGATTTATTTATATGGATATTAGTGGTTTAAAATGTTTAAAGCTTCAATGTGGTAAGTGACTTCATCTCAATCTCCTTTCATTGAGGCATATTCTGTTCTCATACAAGACTTACTTTTATACGGTGTATAAACCACTTTGACTTTTAATTTTATACAAAAGGAATCTTTTTCTACGAAGCGTTTTACTAAACGAAAAAAAGGAATGTTTATTTTAATGTACGCGGTGACAACGACCTTTTCCACCGCCACAAGTATTATTTGGTCTTTGTATTCCACAACAAGCCGTAATGTTTTTAAAATGAAAGAAATACCATATAATCTTTTATGTATTTTGGTATTGAAAATGGTTTTTATAATGGATTTGTTATGTCAATATATTTAAGTGATATATTGTGATCGAAATGTGGAAATGTTTTCTTTCCATTATTTTTGTTTTATGTGTCATGATTTTGTAATGGTACTTAGACATTTGATGGGTGGTTACGTGATAAACCATATGACAGGTGGTGCCGTGAATACCAGGACGGGTGGTTACATTATAACATCCAATGCATTGGGTAAGGAAGTCAGATGTATGGCTATTCCATTAAGTGACATGTGTGGAAGTTGAACGTATGGTTATTCCATTTAAGTATGTTTTTGTCCCAAGTTAGATTTATATGTTATGTGTTCTTTATATGGGTTTTACGGCAATCTTTTGGTTACAAAAGGGTAATTAATGGTCTTTTATTCAGTGAAGAATGTTTACTACTTTATAAAGGTGAAAAATATTTCTTTGATAAATTATTCATGGTTTACTTGTTGTTTTGAAAAACTAATAGTTTTCCTTCTTTGTGTATCCTTTACTGGGATTTTTTTGCTCATGCCATGATTTTGAAATGTTTTCCATAGGACATAAAGATGAATAGGGTCAAGGATGGGATCAGAGAAAAACATGCTATCTAAAATATGGAACTAGACATGTTTCTTTTTAAGAGTTTTTATTTTATGGAAAATTAGATGAAGTGTCTACTTTGTAATCTTTTGAGATGTAATAGTTATGTCCTAATTATCTAAAACTCTAAACCTGAAAAGATCCTCTTTGTGAATTATTCATTTAATTCACGATTATGTATGGTTCTAAGTCCAGGTCATTATAATTTAAATTTTCAAAAATACATTAAGAACATATAGTGGTTAATTATTTAAAACAAACATGAATAAATTCCATTTTTAAATAAAAAAGATCCATCTTGTCAAAAAAAATTATAATTTTGTCACACTATTTTACTATCCTCACTAAGGGAAAATATTAATCCAAAATACATTTCAATAAAAGTCCAATGTAATAATAGAAAAAGTTGGTTATGTTTTCAAAAAATATTTCAATGAATATTTGAGATTTAATTTTATTTCATTAAACCTACTAGAATCATATGACAATCTATTGCATATTAATATATCAAATATCTCTAAAAAAATTGACAAATTCTTATAGGGTTCTTCATGTTAAATCCCTTCAAATTATCCCATATTCATAATTATCTTGAAAATGCTTGAATAGTTTTCAAATTTTTCACACGGAATGTTGATCTAAAAATTTATTGGGCTTCCGCATCAATGTTTGGTAATTTTGTTTCTATGGTTGTTCAATACCATTTAACATTTCATTCAGTGTAACATGTTTACTATTTGAAAAACTGTCCATTAACATTGTTAAGTAAAATTTGATGAATGTTCCCAATAATTATTATTCCTCAATGAGAGAAATCTAATATCACAATGTTAGGGTTTAATTTTAAGAATTATCTTTAATAAGTACACCATGTTTGAATTATTAAATCTTATCTTAAAAACTAATTACACTGCAAGAAAAAATAAAAACAACCCATAAGAGTAAATAAAATAATATGGACAATGTAAATAAGAGTTAATAATTGGGTTAGCCAATGAGGGGGTTTTCCATCATAATTTCATTATAAATATATGGTAATAGTTTATATAAGAATAATTGATCCCACATTAATGGTTAATTTTGATAAATTTTAGTAGTTTATAATTATGTCTAATTATTTATTTACGAAATTATTAGGGTATATATTATTTAATGTGTGTGGTTTTTTCCACGAGAAAAACTAATAAACTTCGTGATTTTATATGAAATTTATTTTTATCATACATGTTTGTTCCAAATAGAGATCATTATTAATTAAAACAATGAACTAGGTGTTTAAAAAAATTAATTAAAATCATAATTATGAAACTAATATAAAGTCATGACTTTTTTAAATATTTTAACAAAATAAAAAAATATTTTTAATAAATAATCTCATGATTTTTTTCAAGAGTTTATAGAATCTTATTTTTTAAAACAATTTATTGTAAATAATTATTATCTATCATTTTTATAAAAAAAATTAAGTTCCTCATGTAAACTCACATATGAAAAAGTGGAATCCCAAATATTACTAATATATTATCCTCTCACCCACTTTTGATGTATTCCCTTAAGAAACCTATTATTATAGAATTTATTGAGTGATATAATATTAAAGTGAAATATTAATGTGATTCCTATATAAAATAAACTTAAAATGAAATAATTTCAAAATTATTTAAATACACACCCATCTAATCTTAATCTTTTACTCCATATATGAATATATACTCTAGGATTAAATTAATTCAATAAAAAATAAATAGTTCATCATATGTGATAAGTGAAATAAATGTAAATGATTTCCAAAATATAGAAAAATATATAAAATGGATTAAAAGTAAATCAATCATACTATAATTAATGAATAATTCAAAAAAAAGAACTACCTTGACTAAAACATGAACACAAGAACTATATTTCCTAGTGAACCCTGCATACCCACCATTGAGTGGGTTGAATCATGTATGAACCATTTTTTACAAACATCCAATTTCATATATTAAAATTTTACAACCTCTATGGATTTGAACCATTTATGTTAGTTAAAAATATTAGAACTTATGTCATTTAACCAAATATTCACCTTTACGCAATGAATATAAATTATCATATGGATCATGTGTTTTTACAAGGTTCGGTCCCTCATTGGAATCCTACTAATTATTAGGCTTTGGAAGTTCAGGACCTGGATTCAATAATAAAATATTAATTTAAATTAATAGTAGAGAATGGGATGCTATTATCCCAACCCATCCTCACCATAATACATATGAAAAGACTCAAAACTATCGAAATGTGAATAATAGTATATTTTTATAGTTCTTATTCAAGAAAATATCACATATCTTGATCTGTCAACTTCCCTCCACTTCTTAATGTAGATATCTAATGTTGGTTTTTAATGTCTCTATACCCAAAAAAATATTTTGTTCCTTAGGAAAGATAAAAATTTCACCCATTAAATAATAAAAATAATCTCTTGAAACCCAGGCTTTGAAATTTCCCAAAGCTCCTATAAATCTTCAAACATATTGTCAAATTTATGATAAGTTTTCAAATAAAAATAATATAACGAAAAATACTTTTCATAATCTTACCACATTGAAAAAAATAAATGTTATTTTTTCTCATGATATAACATTCAGTAGTTAGCCTTTTTTGTTTACTACATAATGATTCTTATAGGTCTACTGATTTTTCTTCATACACAATTCTTCTTCTTCATCACATTTAATTCATTCTCTGAGTCTTAAATACATCTACTAATACTTTTTATACTTCTTATAATTTTAATTGTGGATGGAATTTCATTGATCTTACAATATTCGATACTTTCCCTAGATGGTTCTTACTCTCTTGGCCTACACTTCCACACCTTTTCCCATACACTATAGTATACAACATGTTGTTTTTATTTTTCATCTTCATTTTAATGTGAAATATTTCTCATGTAACAATCCTTAACAAAAAATATATATGAATACACGATGCATCCTTCTTTAATTTTCCTTGATCTAATGAATTTCTCACATGTGTCGGTGATAAAAGTAAATTTACCCATTAATTTTCAATACCATTTAATTGAATAGAGAGATAATTTTAATATTTTAAATGGAATTTTGTGATAATTAAATAACCACATTTGGTTTAAATGATATTTTATGCATAATTATCAAAATATATAATTAGAAATGAATTTATATAATTATTTAAATATGTTTTGTTTTCTGAAATTTCCACAAATTTTCTTACTAAAGAAAATATCTTCCTACTTATTATTCATTAGGATCTCCATTGTCTTATTCTTTACCATGATTCCATAAAATTCGGAATTTAATTTATTCTTAAATTAATATAATAATTTCATCACAACAACAACATGTGGAGTTGAGAATTCATCATTTGATTTTAGTACATCAATTTTTACTTTTATAGATAACCACTAAATTATGTAATCAAAAACCAAAAAAAAGACCCATCATATCACACATGAATAAACAAATACTTTAGATTTCTGATAAAAAAATATACATCTCTTTTATTTATAGATATATAATTTCATCATTTAATTAAATCCATAATTCTTTTAATTTTAACATAAAAATATTTCTCTATAATTCACTTGTACCTTAATCTTATTCACAATATATTAGGTCAAAATAATTTTATCTGTAATAAATAACTTAATTATTGATAAGAAATATTTTTATTATTTACGAATGTTCATTAAATAGTTTTCACATTATCCAAAACAATGATCCATATATTTTTCTCTTTTAATTGGTCCAAATATAATTCTTGTATCACATCTTATGAAATATTCATGATGATTTTTGGCATTATCAAATGGATCTTTCATTATCACATTTGATTTCCCATTTCAAATATACAATAATGATATTTTCTAGAGTTTATTTCATTTGTATGACATTGAAAGACATACAATCTATGTGGTGGGTTTATCCATATAGCATGACATTAAGTTCATATGGTCTCTTAGTCATACACTACATCAAAGTCATACACTTGTCATAAATGTCATATTCATCATAGAATCACCATTTTTTATGACATCATATGTCACACAATGGGCCAAAAGGGGTACAATGAAGTCATATGATAATTTAATATTATATCATAGTTTATAACATTTTACAAAGTAAAAATCTATAGTTATATGATGAAGTGTAATTATTTAGTCAAGTCACATTTCCAGATCAATGAATTATAAAAAATTCAATAAATATACTCTAATGTTATAAAAAATTATTTTAGTGACAATCCACAAGAAGAATTATGAATCTTCTAAAAAATTCATACAATCTATATGAAAATTGATGCACTAAATTTCTTTTCCATTATTCATTTCAAGATCCTAATTATATACTATTTAAAATTAAATTAAGGATTCTTGTCAGTGACTCCATACCTTTTTATGCTTCATAAAAATGTGGTGTTGTAACTGACCAATCCAGTCCAAGAACATGATATTGTCCACTTTGTGCCTAGCCCACATTGTTTTTCATTCCCTAGGATCTAGACCTCAAGAATCCCAAAGAAAAGGCCTCATGATGGGAGAGGTATCCAATCCACCTTTTAATGGGGTGCTTAATGCTCCTCTTTCTCCTATGTGGAATTCCATAATCCACCCCCTAGAGGTGCTGAGTGACCTCGCTGGAAAATTAACATGACACCATCTCTGATACCATTCGCAATGGCCATGTCTAGCCCAGGATACTGATATTTTATACTTTGGTCCTATACCACAATGTTTTGATATCTTGAGGCTTCGTCCCTCAGTAATACCCCATGTAAATGCCTCATTATTGGAGAGGCCCCATCAGAGAAACTACTTAATGCATGACCTTGAGTAACAGCGGTTTTCCATGGATTATGTGGATGGGGACATTATCTGTAGGGTGAGATATTTGCGGTGTACATATATAACAAGAGACTCCAATATATAATTACACAACATTAATTGAACTTTAGCCAGTAGATATGGGTTGAATATCTACATTCCATTGATATTGAGCTTCCCTATAAGCCTGGTAATGGAAATATTATTTCAGATATGCTGAGTTAAAAATAAAATAAAACCCATGATGTATGGGAATCATGTGATGAATGGAAATTAAAGGACCTATTATATGAGATGCATCTAGATTTTCATGACATTCATGACCAGTATTACCTCTCATCTTTGACAATCACCTCTTAACTGATTGATAATTTTATGGGTAGAAAATTTTCTGTCCCTGAGGGCCTGGTTTTCTATGATAGTATATCAGGACATAATCCATAAAGCGATTGGACTATAGATACAGGTATCTTACATATTCCTGGGTTTGTATGGGATTCTAAAGATATGAGATTTTTGTTGATGGTAATGACCTATGCTTCTTAGTGGGCAGTTCATCCATTTTTCCCTATGCTGTATCGAGATATATGATACTAGTATTGGTTGTCTGGGATGAAATGTCAGATTGAAGCAATTATCACCATGTGTCCACTTGTCCATAGGTGAAGATGGAGAACCAAAAACCTTCAGGCTTGTTAAATTATCTTATATTCCTAGAAGGAAAATGCGAAGATATCACCATAGATTTTGTAGTCACCTTACCTAGGTCAAACAAAGGTAGCGATGTTTTGTGGGTAGTTATTGAATGACTAAAAAAATTATCCCATTGCATTCCAATTCAAGAGACATTCTCAATCAATGAATTGGTAATATTTTATGTTTGTGAGATCATACAACTACATGGGGAACCTTATACTATCATTTCAGATAGAGATTCTTATTTCACATTATGGTTCTTATATAGATTACATAAATCTATGGGAACATGGGTGCTTCTATGCACATATTTTAACCATTATACCAATAGACAATTGGAATGGAAAATAAATCTTCTATATGACATTATCTAAGAATGTTTACTTGATTTTGTTGGTTCTTGGTAGAATCACAACAAATCTCATTGATTTCTCCTATAATAATAGCTTCCAGGAGATGATTCAGATGGTTCCTTTTGAGTCTTTATATTGTAAGTCATTCCATTCACCCCTATTCTTGCATGAGGGAGGTGAGGCAACCCTACAGGGTCCTTATCTCATTTTGATGGATTTGGAGTTTGTTTAACTGATTATAATGATTATGAATACAGATCAGTATTGATAAAAATATTATGTTGGTCTACTTCGAATACCATTGGAGATTGAGGTCGAGGATCATGTTATTCTTCTAGTATAAGCCAATCACGGGAATTTACTGTTACTAATGCATGGGAAGTTTTCTTCTTATTACATAGAGCTATTTGAGATTCTAGAGAGTGGTAGACTAGTAACCTCTTAGTTTAAACTACGTAAGAGGTATCATTCCATGCACGAAGTCCTCCATGTTTCACAACTTCACCAATATAATGCGGACCCATATCATTCATTTTATCCCTATAATGTTGATCTAGATTCTAATGATATATTTATTGAGTATCATGTATGCATCGTTGACCGGAGAATGAAGGCTCTTTGAGGCCAGTTTATCCCTCTAGTATGAGTGATATGGAAGCGCGGTCATGAGTAAGATGAGACTTGGGAGTGGTAGGATGATGTACATTCCCAGTGGATAGATTTTTTCAAATATAGTATATACCTACCCTTGGAAGTTAAACTTAGGGTTGAGTTATTTTAATGTGGGGAGACTGCAAGAACTCTATTTTTCACTCAGTTATGAATCCTTTAAATTTTAGTCTAATTCATTATTTCTGACTGAATATGGATTCCTTGTTGGTTAGTGAAGGTATGAAGGGTGTCATGGGATTGTTCCAAGATCGAAACCAATATTTTTGAAAAAAAATGTCATGTCACATGATTAGTGTAAAACGTGCTCGAAGGGAACATGATTAGATCTAACCGTGTAGATGGTCTTCATTTTTTGGTAGAGATATCTCACATGGTTGGTGTATGGTTTCCCTAACCATGTGGAAATCTATGCGCTAATCCCCTTTATCTCGGTACCCATTAATGGTTTACACACTATTCGTGAAAATTTGCTGAAAAACTGTTAAAAAGATAATTTTTTCAGGAATATTACATTTTTACCATTAATGATCTAATTTATCCCCTCTTTCATCCCTATTACAATTTCTAGCAAGATTATCCTCCATTTATCTTATTTTGGATCCATTTGAAGTCATAATATAGGGATCATGTGATATTCTTAATTAAAGATTGTTTCAAATTTCATTCATCATGTTGGATGAACAATAGTACGTACTTTAGTCTAGTAGATATGTTATTCATCACTCTTTCTCTTGACCTAGATGTTGATGTGTGATTTTTTCTTATATTTTTCTTATATCTACTTTGATCCAATATGAATTTGAGGCTAATACGGGAGGAGAGTCTAAAAATTCTTATATGGGTGGTCTATAACTCATCCCTCATGTTAATTGATTTTGGAATTGTCGTTTGGGGCCCACCTATTTCATCGATTGTCATTTAATAAATTTATCTTAAATGATTATAATAATTAGATATTTATGCATATGATATTTTCAAATATGTGATATTTTGTTTTTGGTTACACATAAAACTCCATCCATCCCATGTATGATGTCCTTCCATAATTGTTGTTTTAGTGTTTTGACACGTTTCAGCGATTGTTCTGGCGTCCCTTAACTTGACATTCCTAAATGTATGATTTTCTATATTAAATGGGTTTATTTATATCGTGAATTTAATAATGATAAGTACCATGTATACTCACCACTTTAACCACCTATTTTAAGAGATTAAATTGATAATGAAATGTAAAATTGAAATGGGAAGGCATACTATGAATAGGATGTGGCCTTATTAAATATGACTGAATAATATGATTCTTGTTCATAGAACCCATTACCTTATTAATGTAAGGATTTAGAGTTAACCATTATTATTAAAATTCCATAAATGGATTAAATGAATATTTCATTATACTTCTCATTGTCACACTAATTAAAGTAAAGGCTTGATCAAAATAGACTTATTAATTCATTATGACTTTATTATATGGTCTCATGCTCAATTAGCCTTGTCATACCAATGAATGGTAATTTCTTGAACCTTATGTAATATATATGACTTCATTGTCAAATGTTTTGTGGCATGACTCGATCTCACCTTGGATTCTCATGTAAAATCCATAAGTACTTGAGTAACTCATTTCGATTTCAAGGATACGACATTCTTTGCTTAAGACCCACCTAGAACCTGATATTTTTCGAAATTTGGATTCTCGATATGAAACCATAGGATCCTTCTTCTATTACTATAATATGCCATTGGTATACTTTTTTGGATCCATCATTGATATTTAGGTTACATGGTTAAATCTTATCAGGCCTAGTAATTTCTTAACACCATTTTACCATGGATGAACTCCTTAGACAATGTAGGCATATTATTGCGGAATTCCTTAGACTGTGATCCTTGGATTATAGTATTACCCTTAGCCAGGGTATTGTAATTACTGAGTTATTGACCCTTGAGGACTATGTTTCCTTAGTTATTACCTTGAAACTTCATTATTAAATACCATTACTAATTGCCTGGTTACATCTTGGAACCTTAACTATTGCAAACATGTGAATTATTTATTAGCTGGTAATAATCATGTAATGAACTAGTTATATGTTTATCCACTAGCTCAGAGATGAAGTAGGTACTTATGTATTCAATTACATTTTACAACATTATATTATATATATACATGCTTCCAAACATTTAGATTTCCATTAGATAGGTCGGATGTCATAGACACCATTGGTGGTGGCCTACTAGTATTTTTGTCACAACCTCTCCGGGTTCCATTTTGTACTGGGGCATATTACATGAATGTTGTAGTTGACAAAGGGATGAATATGACTTAGAACACTTAGTTTTTTACTTTTTAGGATATCTTTTCATAAAATATGACCGAGTTTAAGGTTTGGATGCTTGGGATAGTATTTTTTTTACAGTTAAACATTTGTGGAACATGTTTTGTCTGCTATCTTGTAACCATGTTTTTTGGTTTTCTTATTACATAACATATCATCATTAGTTATTCATGTTGATTCAGTTATTTTTATCCTTGTCTATTAATTATTTTTATCTTATAACACTTTGTTACATATATTCCTTCTGGTATTTACATATGATTATATTTATCATCTATGATACACTCAGGTAATAAGGGCATATTTTCTCCATGGACACTCCCAAGGATCGTACTATTATTCAGAATCCTATAGAATTTTGGAAGATGCATTTTAGGCCATGGGACCCACCGGGCTTGGGGAACCTATTAAGTGGCATCGGGGTCTATGAAATCACAAGTAAAATTTTAATTTTAACAGACAACATGATTACTATTTTTGATATGTTCTATTAAAAACATCAATTTCCTAATTTCGATGAATAAGTATTCTTTAAAAACCTTTTTTTAGTAGGATTATTCAAAATATCTATCTATATATTGTAGATAGTACAAAAAATCCTTGGTAAATTTCATTTAAATTATGAATATTATCTCTCTAATCATTTGTTTTAATATCAACTACATAAGATCTATGAAACCATTCATAGGTAGTATTCCATCCATCATGTTTTCAGAATTCTATGTGTGTAATATTCCCTTCACATTACCAACGTGAGATAATTACTTCATTTTATATTCAAGGTAATCTAAAAAAATACATTGATTGTTACTAAATGAAAAAATTTAACATCATATTCCCACATCCAAAGGAAATTCGTGAACAAAAAATGTTAATGGAATGCATAACAAAAACCCAAATGTTATAAAATGATGGTAAAAAATACTATTATTTTTAATCTCATATGACCACCACATAGGGGTTTTCAGCATGATATGGTGGTTACCTTTATAATCGGGGATCAAAATTAATTTCAAATGGGGTCTTTATAATGGGAAAAAAATATATATCTATTACCACTATAGCTCCATCTATAAAATTTTATTTCCCAAAACCACAAAAAAATTTACAGTTTCATATATTGTGTAGGAGAAATGAATTCAATTAACTCTATAAGGGTGTTATACAACACTATATAAATGAATTATATAACATCAACATGACAGAGATTATAATATATTCATCATGAAAAAAAGGACGGGAATGATCAAATTGTGGTATCATTAATTTCCATTGATTTCAAAAAGTAGCATAAAAATAATTTTTTTTTTGTAAAAAATTATTTTTATTGTTAGAAAACAAAATTTTTATGGGTATACATTTTCTCATATATCAACCAAACAATTCATGGAATCCTAATTTTATCTGATGATATACTCTATTGTGTGTATATGGAAACTTAATGGAAAAATTATCAATAAATTATTTTTTCCCTATAATTATCCACTTAATCTCTTATATGAAAATATTTCCATAGTGAGTCAAAAAAATAACAATTCATAACTAAATATCATGATGTTTGAATGTATAATAAAAAAAAATTGATTATAAAATTGAAATATTAGGAGAATATCATTCGAATAAATATTTGACATCAACATAAGTACATTAATATTAATAAAAAATAATAATTTTACTCATCACTTTAGTAGTTTTGATTTTATAAATAATCTCATTTTGTTTAAATGAACCCAAAAAACCAAAGGAAAACTATGTCATAAATTAATTCATATTTATTTTTACCCTTTTAAACATAATCAATTTCCACCATTTATTTCAATCAAATAATACATTTAAATTTAAAACATCAAAAACATTATGTATATATTATTTGACAAAAAATAAAAATATAATTATATAAAATGTATTTTATCAATAAATTATGTCAATAGAGTCGATTTATTTAAATAAATACTATCATATTCCAACAATTTTATTACCAAATCGAGAATCAAAAATCCATATTATAGCTTTCCATTTCATAATAGATGAAATAAAATAGTTTACTGTTTAATATATTTTGAAAAACACTAATGTGGGATTCCCTAAAAATAGAATATATATTTAAATATTTTATAATATTCTCAAAATCAGGTACCTCACACATTTAGGTGATGGTTTCTCTCTACTGGGATTCTCACTAATATTAGGAAGAAAATGATATTTATATTTTCTAGTGTGAAGGGATTGAATCATCACTAGTGTAAAAGTTTTAGGGATTATATGGAATGTGTCTTCTATGAGAATGAATAAATAGGGAGAAGGTTTCAAGAACAAAACCTCTAGTACCACTCCTGAAATGGATATTAATGAAATACTTGACCCCAAACCCCATATCCAATATTCCATATGTTAATGAAGTGAACCAATGGTATAAAATACTCACATATTGAAATAATTACCCACAAATTTATAAGGAATGATAAACATCCAAAAAAAAAATCTATAATAAAAATAATCCTTCAAATATTAAAACACAATATATTATAAAATTATATCAGAAAAATAAAAATTTATAAATCCTAATGATGAATAAAACCCTACAGTGTAAATATATCAATGGTCTTCATTTATGAATTATTTAGATTCATCATGTTAAATCATTTAAGGTAATCTATTAACAAGATAAATTATAAAAGCCTCCCATCGTGTGAAAAGGTAATAATAAACAGACAATAACATAGTATTTACATGTGTTAAAAATAATATACTAGTCATTTCCATGATTTTTTATCCCCCACCCTCCATTATTGATTCATCCATTTTATTCAATAATAATATTCAACAAAGTATTTTCCATTCTTATTAATAAATATTCAATGGCGTTCTATCATCTAGTATCCTATGGTGAAACTAAAATTTCTCAAGAAATGAACATATAATGAATGACCTACAGATTACTCATGATGTTCTATGCACACCTTGATGTGATACTCCACCCTAAATTTATTGATCAGTACATAGGCACATGTATAGTTATTGAAGGATGTAAATATTGGATTTAATTAGTAAGTCTCCATATATCTTTCTTAGTAATCCCATTTTTAATAGGAAATTTCCATATTCAATACATTGAATACTTGGACACATAAGAAAACATATTCATAAATGACTCCCAGATTCCAAATTTTTCATCTCTATTAAATACATTGACGAGTATCGAGATCGAAAAAAATATCATAAATATTATCATAGAGTTTTCAAAAAAATATCCACCTCTTTAATTTGAAACTTCAATTTATGTATATAAAAAATATTATTTTATATATTACCTCAAAATATATAATATGGAAAATAATTCACTAAGATATGAAATAATCTCATTAAATAACTCACTGAAATACTAGATCAATCATTCCTTTTGACTCCCCATAATGATCAGCCATTATTTCCTTCATGATGTAATAAAATATAACATTGTATTTATCCCATATAATTCACATTTTAAAAATATTAAAAATCTCCATGTCCTTGGAATCATGTATTTTATAAAAATAGAAGGATACCATTGTAGTATGGATTCCCCTATTATAAAACTCAATCATCTTACCACATTGAAGGTTTCATAAAATGGTCACCCAGAAATTATTAAAAAAAATTGTAACTTGTTTTTCACATAGGTTAAATTAACAATGAAAACATTTATTTTTCCATCTTGGTTCTTATAGTCTACCCATTTTCCCCCATAATCATTAGAACACACCTTAAATTATTAGCACATTAGCTATATAAAATTAAATATAGTGTGTTTGTATTTATTTAATACCTTCATAAAGTTTGGTCTACATTTCTTTAGTAATCATATTTCAACTATGGAATACCAAACTCATCACCCTAAATCATAATCATCATTGATTAGTTTCAATGTTTAAATCATTAATAATAGAACAAAAACATCCTTTAGTTTAAATACAGTTATAAAAAAATATTATATATTCTTAAATATCATAATTTTACCATGTACACTATAACAAAATTTATAAGTGTTGATTTCATATGATATCTCCATCAATGTCAAATAAATACATGAATTTTCCAATTTTCAAATAATTATGTATTTTTTATGACTTGAAAAGTGATATAAAAATTTCCATATCCTAGGAAATATTATTATGTATTTTTAAATATATGTTGTAATTATTTTAAGTCATAAAAGGTTTAAAAAATTATCATTTTCATAAAGAAAAGTCATAAGAAACAACATGATATCATATTGAAATCAATAATTCATATGAATTTCCTTCTAATGTTACATGAAAAACTATACACCATTTTAATTCATTCCTTTTTCAGGATCCTCATTCAAAACATAAAATCTTGGCTATACTAAATATAATTTTTGTGTTTTTAAAATAATTATAAGGCTTTCTATATCATATCTGAGAAACTGCCAAAATATCATAGACCACTATAACTTCATCCACCTAAATGTTTTTTTATTTATGTTAATAACAGCACTTCAATCCACATAATTACTCCTAGTTATTTATCTATAACAATCCTAAATTCATCATTAATTCAATATTTCTCACTTATAATGAATTCATAGTCAACACATGGATTCCTTATTAAAAAATTAAATTAAATTTCCTAATAAAATTCAATTCATATTTTTTTGTCAATACCATATTGTCATTATATGAATATGGGAGACCTTATCTTCTATAGCTTATTGAAAATAAATACTACAAAATTTTAGGTAGGGGTTTCTCATAAATTATTTTTTATTACAATGTTATTGAAACACATTGATTTTCTCTATTTACATATCTGACCAAGATATCCTTTAGATAAATTAGGGACATATGATACCACATCGATTTTTATGAATAGAGACATCAATTTATATACCCTTTGTATACGTGGGAAAAACCTATGTAGGAAAAAGTGATATTCAATGTGATATAATTGTCAAAATTTCATTTTACAGGATCCCTATAAACATACTTTTTCAAAAAATATTTCCCCAATAGTAATCCTATAAAACTATTCAAAATTTTATACATAAATATACCTATTGTAACAACCTTGACTTTTTATCAAATTAATCTCCATTCATTTATAAAAATTCAACATTTAGTATTGTAAATTATATAAAGTACATTTAATACATAATGAAAACAAAAAAGTTTTTATAAAATTGACATGGAAATCAATTTTAGTGGAAAAACATACCAATTATAATTTTGAATAGTTAAATTAGATAAAAAATATAAATAAGATAACTATACTATGAAATTTTGGATCTGATCAATCCCCCAAGAGAACCGTACTCATGATAAACACTATAAAAATAAAAAAAATTCTAATGTAAAATTTATATTGAAATGAAAATTTATATAAAAATGTATAAAATAGAGCTAAATGAAGAATGAATAAAAATTTATATATTCAAAGAAAGTAAAAAAACCGATGCAACTATTTCAATTAAGATTGTTGGAATTGTAATCTATCCATTTCAATAGTAATATGACCCTAACAAGAATTAACTATTTCATGAACCATGCTGGGATTTCATCCAATATGACACGTTACCTAGATCAAGGAATTACTCTAAGGGTATTACAAATACCCATGACCTAGAAACTAGTGCCCAGGTATCAAAAAAATATCTTCGGAAATATTTCTCCTGGTTTAATAATATTAAATAACACACAATAGTTAATAAACAAAAACTAAACAATCACAACCAAACATGATATAATAATTTTTAGATTCAATGTTTATAACATTTAATCAAAACCCAATGGGGCTACAAAAGATATGAAACAAGACACTATCTCAATAACAACCATGAAATAAGTGGATCATTTACCTCAACCAACCATTGCAACACCAATACGGGAAGATAAATAGCGTCCTGAAACACCATCTCCAAGAATCATTCCTTTACATATGTCAAACATAACCAAGTCTACTTAAACCCAAATACGTATGTAGGATGTGATCCAATGCACAATCGAATTCCACTAAAAGAAATATTCAATTCTATATACATTATAATACAATTTACATGCATGTTTTAGAAAATAAAATATGAAAAAAATCATTATAATAAATACATTAATGAAAAAATTGCATTTTTTTGAAATTACTGACAATAAGAATCATGTACTGATAGAAATTATGATATAACAAGAGTAATAAGTGAATAGAAAAACATATATGCACCAACTAAAATGGGAGACTAGATACACATTTTTTATGTGGAACATTGTTTTTCAACCACATCCAATAATGATATCATACATGAGACACTTGGAGGGAACATCCAACTAACCAAGTGGTTTCCAAACATCATCATTGATTACTTATTATTATCATCGTCAATCATTCTATATTAATCTAGTACATGCCACTTCTGAGAAAACTAGAATACTAGTCCTTTTCCGCCTACCTAGATACCCATGTTTTCCTTTCTACTCAATATTTCATTTCACATATAACATAAACGTCACTTTCAAATGTTCGTAATCTAATCACCATGACACACATGATAAAGAACCATTTAGACATCCAAAACCATTTATAATCCAAACCCACATCAAATCCATTTCAAAATAGGAATGGGACCACCAATATGTTTTATAAAAAACCTTCAAGATACAAAAGAAGGAATAACATATGAAACCTATATTGAACACAACCCATTCCCATTAGAAAACAAATTTTAATCACCAAATCTCCTAGAATCATTTCCAAAAAAAGGTTCTTTCCTCACACATGATATATAGAATACAATCAAGAAACAAAGAATGCATATCAGATTTATAAAATAATTTTTATGCATGGAACCACCTACCTCAAGGGAAAAAACCTTTTGAAATTAGTGAAAAACCAAAAAATAACCTCTAAAAAAATTAATGGAATGATAAAACCATAAAAATCATGATCAAACTATAAAGAACAATATCCAACCTTATAAATTTAACCCATCCCACTGGAGAACAAAACCCCCAAATAATATGTAGTGAAATCGGAGAAAAAGGGAAAATTAAAGAGGATAACCACATTCTTGAATATTTAATCGAAAAATCACCCCAAATTTACCATAAAAATAAATATACAAGAGGGAAAGACGAAGAGTGAGATGAGCCTGTGGTAGAAAAATTTTGAGTTAGGAGGAGAGGGGTGGATTATGGTTAAAAATCCGGGTGAACGAAGAAATAAAAATTCAAATTTTTAAGACTTAGACTGCCCACATTGTTTAACCACATGGTTTTCCAGACCATGCAGCAACTGTGCGGCCCTTAATGTCCGAGCATGAAATGTAGCATGGTTATCTTACACGTTTTACAAACCATGAAATAACCATGTGATAAGACTCATTCCAAAAAAACAATTGGCCACATAGTTACCTAGGAAAGGGGAAAACGTTTTGAAAACGTTGCACCAACTATGTGCACCATGATATAAATCCCCAAAAAAATATTTTTAACCAAAAATTGAATCCAAAGTGGAAATTATAGAACAATAATAAATAGAACAATACCTTGAATTGAAATCATGGGTGTTACAATTCTCCCCACTATAAAAAATTTATATCCCCAAAAATTCAACATGATGCTTGATCAGAGAATAATAACTCATACTCCAACTCCACCCAAGTCTTGTACTTAAGAGTCTCATGAATATTATTACCATGGTTCCAATGAACATGGACCAATGGGATATAATTCTCTCAATGAACATTATCTTGTGATTCTCTAATCTGTACTGGATGGTTGACCCAAATAAAGAGGGATCCAACTACAATTCTCCCCAATTTAACAAAGTAGATGGGTCTGGATCATAATTTTTCATCCGAGGGATGTGAAATATATCATAAAATAAGGTCAATTTATAAGGAAAGACTAACTCGTATTTCATTATCCAATGAAGATGACCTAAGTGGTGTGACACTTTCTTGAACACTTAGTCACCCACAAAAACACTTGAAATATCAGTGCCTTTGATTGGAAGAAGATTTATGGTGACTCTGATATATCAACAACAACTCCATGATCAGATTGACCATCTCAGATTTCTATAATACTAAGAGAAATCCCAATAATGATGTATCTCACACCAAATTCCAATATAAAAGATCTTGACATGGAATACTATAAAGGGCCTCAATAGGATCCATTTGAATCAAGGATTAGTAACTATTGTTATACGCAAACTCAACCAATGAAAAATGGTTGTCCCATGAACCACTAAAATCCAACACTCATTCCCGGATCATGTATTCCAAAATATGATTACCCCCTTTGTCTGACCATCAGTTTGGGGAAAGTATTTTTTTATATATTCAAGCTGTGACCACATTTCCTTCTAACAGACTTCCCAGAAATCAGATGTAAAATTGGGATCCCTATCATAAATGATTTTTGATGGCACACCATGAAGCCTCACAACCTCCTAAACATAAATACATCCTAATTTGTCCACTGTCACTGAATTTATGACTTGAATGATGTGGGATTATTTGGTAAGATGAAAAACCCCTACCCATATATCATTCAACCCATAGAAAGTATGAGGTAGGCCAATAATGAATTTGATGGAAATATCACCTCACTTCTAGGTAGGAATGGTTAGCGGCTGAAGAAAACCTAAGGGTGTTTGTTTCTCTTCTTTCACCATCTGACATGTAAAACACCATGATACAAATTTAGACACTTACTGACTCATACCGGGACACAAAAATTTTAATCAAACATCATAATAGTTTCTTACGTCATGGGTATTAATGATCCACTATGACTAGTGGATATCATGCATCACCACCTTCCTCAAGGATAACTGCACCACAATGAAATACAAAAAGTAGAAGATTACATCGGTAGATAATGACCAATAACATGGTGTCTCCCCACAATGAAGTAACATCATTTACTACAACAAAAACTCATCATTTGGCTTATCCTTCTATATCCACTCCAAAATATAAAGATTCAATTGATCACTATCCATGAATACACCTCCACTCTATTCCTTGGTATCCAAATGAAACTAGGAAAAAAGACCCATAAATGACTACTCATTACTAGACTTCCTCAAATAATTCACTAGTAATTTTCTAATCAAATCATCTACCATTGAATTCTATTTTCTTAGGATATTCACAATATCAAAATCAAACCCCTGAGGGTACTCAACCCAATGACACAATGTTATATTCAAATATTTTTGAAATAAAATGTATGGAATGGTTTTATGATCTGAATCAAGAAAGAAATTTCTAAAAAAGGATAGTAAAATCACTTATTCAAGGCCTTAATTATAGTTTATAACTCCATTTCATGGTACAGGTAGTTATCCTCATGTG
The DNA here is from genome assembly GCA_963277665.1 of Viscum album. NCBI lineage: Eukaryota > Viridiplantae > Streptophyta > Magnoliopsida > Santalales > Viscaceae > Viscum > Viscum album. The sequence continues at coordinate 857,120,468 of OY728160.1, forward strand.
GTTGGACCTGACGACAACCATATGCCCCAACATGATCATTCTGCATAAGAACAAACTTGAGACCCATACCCGAGGCAACATAATAAACCAAATACCATGTTTCATGTTTTTGAAAGATCAAAATTGCGGTGGTGGTCAAACAACTCTTATGATCCTCAAATAATGTATGACATTATAGGACCCATTCAAACTTCATTCCCTTCTAGGTGAGCATCTTCAGGGGCGAAGCATGCTGAGAGAAATCTTAAACAAACCACCGACAGTAACCATCCAGGCCCATATTCAAATGAAAAAACTGCACTAATATTCTAAAGATCCACCAAAACCCTTGATCAGTTATAACATATCCCAAAAACAATACCTCATAAATCCAAAAGGTAGAATTAGAAAATATGATATAAAGTCGATGGTATCAAAGAGTGCCCAATATGATCCACAAATTCGAATCATTCTCCTACTCAAATTTGGAATGAACTTGGATTTTTTCCATGAATACCATGAAAAATTAATAGAGATATTTGTGGAACAATATATTTATAAGATCCATGAAGACAGCTGGAGAATTTTCCTACTCAAAAGGAATAAATAAGTACTCCAAATGGTCATACCATAATCAAAAATACATTTTTATGATAACTGCCTCTCTCACTATGACATAGTCATACCCATATCACATATTAACTTTATATTAACACATTTCCCAATATAGTTAATAAAACAAGTTATTAATTAGGGGAGGAGATATTTGTTCTTAATGTTTACCTTATTCATTCTTCTTTAATAAATTTTAAACTGGAGAGATCCATAATCCTTTTTCACAAACAAGGCTCGGGAAGACCAAGGTGAGATTCTTCATCTAATGAATCCATTATATTCAAAACCATTAAGTTTTACCATTAATTCAATCAACTCTGTGGGGGTCATATGGTATTAGGGAAGAGATATCAATTGTGTTCCTCGCGCCATGTCTATAGAGAAATCCATATCCTACTTCGGAGGAATGCCTAAAAATTCATCTGTAAATACCTATGGGAAGTCATCTATCATAGAACTTAATACTACCTTTGGGACATAACCACTACCTTCCAACTCTAGCGATGATAATTGAGAAATGATACTACCAACCTCTGGATGTGGTGGTTCAGTAGGACCCGACTGAGGATCCCATTCACCATGAAAGATGTAGGTACTCCCACCAGGTTCTATAAAACTCACTCTCCATATATAACAATCAGTTTTTGCATGAAATCACACCGTACAATCCATACTAATGATTATCTCAAAATGGACAATTTCTAAAACAAGGAAATCTCATTACATCATTACCCTTGACAAGGTGAGTACACATGTGGTAAAGCTGAGACCCTTCTCTTTCTTCTTACCCAATGACATTACTATCTCCATCGAATATGGAATAATATCAGTTTATAAAATCAAAGAATTCAAAATAAAGTTTGATATAAACAAAAAATAATACCCATTTTCAATCAACATAATATCTACAGATGAGGTAATAAAAATAGTAACTTGAACTATCATAGGTACCACATCTGATTCTGTGGGTGCTCAATCCAGTGCATGAAAATGCCTCATCTCAGCCTATGCCTAAGAAAGACCATTAGGCTATGGATATTACCAAACTTGATTCTTCCCTAAATAAAATCAAGCCATGTCTCCATGATAACCAAAATGAGATCCCACTACCTTGGACAGCTTGAACTAGGTTGACATCCTCTGATAAACCATAGATCATGCCCCAATCTCATAAGGATGCATCACATTGAAAAAACACTCCAAGTTTCCCATAATTCCATGATGGTGACAAGTTCTCAGTGGAGATTTTCATGCAGGTCAGATGATACCAACCTTCCCACAATGGTGGCACTTAATAGACCATGAATCAAAATATTGAAATGAAGGGTGAAAAGAATGATAGCCTAAACTACCACCTTCCTTTTACCCACATCTAACCATGATCGATGGAAATTAGGATGGTCGCTAAAATAAATCATCACCACAATAGCATGATTGACCACCTTTCCATGGGTATTTAGTATTAAAAAAAGGACTTGAGATCTGATTTTTTCCATTACCCCTTTTCGAACCTCTGATCATTCATTTTATGATTCAATATGATCTTGAGTGTATAGAAAAACAACTCAAAAAAATAGTTTTCATAATCTATCATAGTCTGGTCTCCTTGGGTACGGTCTATAAACTATCATGATCTTTCATAGTCCAAGACCTCAGGAAAGTACTTATTATTTAAAGTTACCTTGAATGTCATCTAACTCATCTTCTCGTGCTTCAGAGCCTTCACCACCAATTCCCACCACATAAAACTGTGACCTTCCAACAAAAATAATGAAAATTTTACCTTGAAAATCATAGGAGTATCGAGGAACTAGAACTTCCTCCCTATCTTCCCAAGCCACTCCTCTGCTTCTTGAGGATCAACACTACTTCAGAAAGAAGGAGTCGTGTTCTTGAGGAACGCATATTATTTTTCCATTATAGGCCCTAGTTCAGCTTCTCTAACCCTTGGAAGACCATAGAACTCTCATTTTCATAATGTATGAAAAGCTTAGACCAGAACTTACACTAGTCTCTAAAAAATTGGTGAGGGAGAACTCCCTATGATATGTTCCCATATTTGTACATGAATTATTCAAGGTGGAAACTTTCTATAGGAAGAATTGAAAAAAATAAAAATATCAATCACAACCATGCTGAAATTTTCACCCATAAAAAGAAACATAAACATATCATAAATAAGACATAACCAAATCCATCACAGTAATAAGAAAACCAAACCAAAAACTCCACCTGCACATAATGTCCATATAGAGTTTGTATCCTGTACATCTCAGCTATAGGATAAGTCAAACATATCCTAATATCCCATGGAGACTCATGTTTTTTTATAAGGTCTACTGGCTAGGTACCCTACTCACAATAAGATCAAAAAGTCTTGATAGTCCTAACTATTTTTTCTCAAGGATCATCCTAAAAAAATTACCCATAAAGAACATGATCTTCTATGATATAATTTTCTTACTAACTATGCTAGGATTCCATCTAAACTACCACCCATCTAGTTCATGGAAAGACCCAATGTGAATTCCAAATAACCATGGGCTGGTAACTAGTGCTCTGTATCAAAAAAATGGGTTGAAAATGATTTCATATTATTTTGTAATCATAAACATCCCAAAATAATAAATAAATCTAAACTGAAAAACATGACAAAACATGACATTAAAATTTTTAGATTCAATTTTTACAACTTATAAAAAGAACCCAATGGGGATACAACAATAAGTAAAGAAGTCACTATCCCAAAATAACCGTGTAATTAGAGAATAATCATCGCCACCCCACCACCACAACACCTAAAATGGAAGGCAACTAGCATACCGAACCACAATCACTGAACATCATGCCTTTACCTATGTCAAATGTAATCTAGTCTAATTACACTCAAAGGTGTATGTATGTTGCGATCCAAATCCTAATAGGATGCCACCAAAATAAGGATTCCATGCTTAAAACATTATAAGACAATTTATATGCATATTTTATAAATGAATAGATTGAAACATCATTATGTAAAATAATTTTATCAAAAATATGATTTTATTTGGAAATAACTAACAAAGGGTCTTATATTCAATTGGAAAGTATAATATCACAAGAGAAATAAGTCACATGAAACCCCTATAGCCACTAGATAAGTTGGTACACAATGTACATCATTTCTCGATGGAATGTGGTATAGACACCACAACCAATAGTGTTCTCACACATGATCAACTATGATGGAAAATCCCATTGGCATAGTGGTTATGCCTCTTAGTTTAGTTTGTGTTTTCATCATCAATCATGATAGATGAATCTAGGCCAATCCACTTCCAAGTCAACTAGCATTGTAGTCCTAGTCCACCTTCCTAGATACCTAGGTTAACCTTTTTGGTCAATTTTTTCTTTCACAAATCACATAAACATAACTTTTAGATTTACATAATCATATCACCATAACACACATGATATACCACCATTTCCACATCCAAAACCCATTTCGGGATAAAAAAAACAAAAAATCAATTTTAAAAGAGGTTTCTCACCACCTACACATTTTATCAAATGCCATCATGAGAAAAAACAATGAAGAACATATACAACATACCTAGATCATAACCCATTCACATTATAATATTAAATTTCAACCACAAAGCAGTGTGAATAATTTCCAAAAACTGGTTTGAAACCACACAAAAAAATAAAAAGAACACAATTTGGAAGCAAGGAATGTATACACAAATCCTTAAATAATGTTTAAACACAGAAAACCCTACCTAAAGTGAAGAAACTTCCAAATAATAGTGCGAAACCACAACTTCACCTCAAGGGATCCGTACACTGGAATGATCGATCCATAAACAACAAGTTGAAACCCAAAATAATGATAACCAATCCTAAAAATTTGACCCAACCCACTCGAGAAAAAAAACCCCAAAGAATAATGATAGCAACCCTAGAAAAGAGTAAAAATTGAATATTAGAACCACTTAATTGAATATTTCAGGGAGAAATCACTCAAATTTCACAAAAAAAATAAAGATCCAATAGATGAACAGTGATAGGGTGAAGAACTAGGATAGTAAATCCTGAGTGGGGAGGAGAGGAATATATTATACTTTAAATCATTTAGAGATAAACATAAAAATTCAATTTTTAATGACATGGAAATGCAACATGGTTTTACTATATGGTTTTCCAAACCGAGCAGCAATCGTCCACCCATTATTTTCTAACCAGAACATCTCTAATAGTTATACCACTCGACTTACAAATTGTGCGCTAGCCATACGACAATACATTAAAAACACTGCTTGTCGACACAGTTACCTAGGTAAGGGAAAACCATTCAAAAAACCAAGCACTAATCATGTGCACCATGTTTTAAAGCTCAATAATACCCTTTTCAATACAACATAAAAGGATTCCCAAAGGAAAATTCTAAATGAAAAATAATAAAATAAAACTCTGAAATGGAATCACGAGTGTGACAAACCTAATAGTTAGAATAAAATCTTCTCATATAGAAGTGTAAAATAATTTTATGTGATTATATAAAATAAAATAATTACATATTTATTCCTAAATAAAAGTAAATAAATGGTTCCAAAATAAAAAATTAGGTGTTTCAATTTTTTCAAAACAAAAATGTTTTATTTCAATTTTAATAAAATAACTATTTAAAGTAAGGTGTATTTTTAAAAATTATATAAATAAATTTTTTCTCAGTTGTTTTAAAAAGATAAAATAATTTTATGGGACCATATGTAATTTTTCAAATGAAGAGAAAATTAATCATAATATTAAAATTAGTATTTATTAAAAAAAATATTTATTTTAATTAAACTATAAATTTATTAAATTTTTAAAATTATTTTGAAAAGAACAATTTCATTTTTGAAATACATTTGAAGAAAATGGATTGTATGATTTTTTTTAATTTTTATAAAATTGATTAATTATTTTTAATAGTGAAAGATGGTAAAAATAATGTACGTAACATTATAAGTCAAATACACGATTAATTAAAAATGTGGATTTATAAAACACCATTATCTCAAACTCACATATCCCATTTACTATATATAGTAACCAGAATCAGCAGTAGTTGTACTTTGGATGAAAAATATTAAACTAATAAATATTATACTAAAAAAATATCCCATCTTATCCTCTTACAAATAGAAACCCTCAATACCCATTCTCCTCACACCTTATAAAACTTTGTCAGACTAAATAAAATTTAATATCACCTAAATAGGTATCCCAAGAAGATACCAAAAAGGGAGAGGTAAATTCTCAGCTAAAATTAATTAAATTTAATTATTCTTCATCAATCCCCATATATTTTACATCCTTCAAAACATAGTGACCCCAATATCCCAAATATACTACCATTTTTAGAATATCCAAATTTTATCCAGTGTTCTATTGATTATAAAAAAATTGTTCACATTTTTTAGTTCAGGGCCTCCCTGAAAAAATGCACTTTTTTTTCTCAACCTCCATTGCAGATAGTTATATAAATATTATTATAGTTAAATATGATGATAATTTTTATAAATAACTTATTTTATGTTCTGAAAATTTTTATAGTCATTTAATTAAATAAATAAATCCATGTTCATTCTGGTTAATAAAACAACCTAAATGAACTATTCATATAACGACAGTATTTTATAAAAAATGAATCATTTTTATATTCCAATATATATATATTTGGGACCATTTAAATTTATTTAAGGAAATTTATATAATTTTATATCACATTTGATGACATATTCCAATTTTACAAGAACCAATAATTATCCCTAAGTGATCAACCTTGGAACCATTAAATAAACACCCCTAGAACAATGAAATTAAGATTTACATCTCATTAAAATGGCCTAAAATAAAAATAAAATAGTAATATTAAATAAAATATATATTAATATTTCCCGAATTTAGTAAATAATGTATTAAATTTAATTGTTAATTTTTTAGGTAGAATTCTAGAATGATCTAGTCATAATGTAAGAGTTCTCCATGAACAAACCTATTTTCATATTGTTGTGACCATTCCACCTCTAACAATATTTATCAATATCTCTTACTTTGATGTCACAAAATGTTTATAAATTATATTTATATGTATCTTAAATGTCTATATAGATTATTTACCCTTATTTTAATAGGTTTTCAAATATATGAAGTTCATTTCTCAATTACATCATTAAAATTAAACCTAATTAAGTGGAAATATTTTATGCACAAATCATTTAATGTACCACTATATCAAATTAATTAATCGTATATGTAATTTAATTAATTAATGGAATATATTATGTATAATGATTCAATTTAACATATTGTTTTGTTGGATTTTATCATGAATCATTAAAAGTATTGAGATTATTTCATAAAATACTATTTAAAATGTTCATTTCTATAACCATTTCTTAACCCTATATCATAATTTTTTTGAATTTATAAAAAATTTGAGTGTAAATGATATTTATTCCGATATGAATATCTATGTTACTAAAACTCTTATTTTCTTTTATATCATTATGAAGTACCCATTCATTATGATTTGAGGAAATATTATTCCATTCACTTCATTCCATGGGTAATTTTTATGATTATGATATATGTTTGATTCCTAGTTTTTGTACAAATTTTCATGTTCAGGCTATGATGTGTGAACCTAGATAGTTCTCCAATCCAGTTTGTGACATTTTTTGTAAAATGGTATTAATTCTATGGGATTAGGGAGTTGACCAATTATTTGATGGGACTATGTACACCATGTCATGTTGTCGTTGTAGTTAGCCTTGAATTCTAATTATGTAATTTTTTATATTACTTCCATATTCCTATGATTAAATGATCTTATGATTTAATATTATTTATTTTATACTCGTATATTATTATCCATGATTACTATCTTTTATCATAATATGTTATTCATTTTGACTCATATGTTATGTTTATGCATCGTGTTTAATCCCTTAATGGACTTTATGTATCACCCATTTTGTTTATATGTTCCCCAAGATATCCAATGATATTTTAAGAGATCAAAGGGATTTAGGATCTCATTATGGATATTATTAAAAATTAATATTATTTATTTCCATTTTCATTTATTTTGGAACATTACTTCTAATTTAACTAGGCATCTCAATCCATTGATTTAATTTAAAGTATATTTTTATTAAAAAGAAAATAATAATATGTGTAAAGAATTTGGGTCATTATAGATGGTATCTGAGAATGGTTTAGTTAGTTTTGGTGTTAGAACTACATTACCTTAGTATGAGGACTACAGTAAGACAATTTATAGGTAAACATTCATGAAATTATTATGATTTTTAATGCGAGTGGTTTCAATGAAATGAAATTCATATCTAGGTACTTAAAATGGATTCGGATTTGGGATAGACGAACATAGGGGAAATAACCATGAATGTCATCATTAGGTTCAAACATGAACTATACCAGGTGCACAACAAATAGGTCTTGTTTTATATTTTGTTTGGTACACCCAAGGGATATGATTTGGAAAATTTATATACTCTCTATAAACCTTTATAAAGGAATTTAATTGATTTTTTTGGTTATAAAACGGAATAGGAATGTTACCTTGGGTAAAATTGATATAAATATAGAGAATACAATGATTTTATACAAATGTAATTTATAATTTATTACTTCTATGTTAATATTTTCCCAATTTATATGCTTACTATTATAAGTAATTTGATCCCAATGTTTATTTTTGATATTTTAAACAAAAAACCATAATGATTTAGTGAAAGATGAACTAAATATATAATATAAAGATTCATGTGTCATATATGATTACAATTCTATACACTCTTTTATATATTGAATGTTATGTAGAACTATTCAAAAGGAACCTCAAATCATGGTGGATGAATAATTTGTGAGAATAAGAAACAGAGTAATTATTATATCCCAAATATATAACTACTACTAATTAAATTTTTGTGGAAAAAATATCCAATAATATATTTTATTACTTACATTAGTTTAATTTGATGATATATAGGGAATGTATTGGATGTACTTATATAAATCCAACATCATCATTTTGGAGAGGGGAATTTCTCTCCACATCCCAAGTCATTATTTGATTATGTACAAGTGTCAGGAGGAAAATGAATTTTAATTTTAATTTCACTCCTGGAGTTGTTGCCGGAGATACATCCATGCACCCACATGAGGGTGTTACTAGATAGGGAAATTTCAGGACTGGAAAGTCCCAATCCGGCACTCTCAAACAGAGGTATTTTTCTGAGGTAAAGGATGTCGGTCCGGAGCAAATGGTCAAGAAAGGTGACACAGCATGTGTTACTGCTAACCGACCAACGATTCTTGACAGATTTAAAATTTGTGAATTCTCCATAATCGCTAGGATTGTTCTTAACATTGGAGGTAAGTCATGGAAACGTGATGATTTTGTTCTTAAGTTGGTCTCTATTTGTGGGTTTTCTGGTTAAAGATGTATTCCCTTGTGTCATGGTTTCTTTCACATCATTTTCTCATCCGTGGAACTAAAGAGAAGGGTATGGGGGTGCTTCTCAATTGCCTTGAAGCCCTGTATTATTTTTTTCAAGAGTGGGATTTTCGTTTTAATCCCTTTGTAGTAAATAATACTAGGGTTCAAGTATGGATCAAAATTATTGTCATTAATTGGATGTTGTGGAATCCTAAGATCTTATTTGATATCACCTCTTCTGTGGGAATTCCGATCAAAATGGACAGGAGTACTGAGATTGCAAAATTTGGGCATTATGCTAGGGTACTGGTGGAGGTTGATTTGAGCTCTATCTTGATACATAATGTTGTTTTATTGGAATTAGATGATGACATTCATTTAAAATTGGAGTATGAAAGAATTCCTGATTTTTGTGCAGAGTGCCAAACTATTGGTCATGTTTAAGATAAATGTCGCAATAATATGTTTTTATCCTTTTGTTCTTTAAAAGGGTACCATGAAGCTTCTTGTAGAATGAAAATGAGGAAGCCGAAAACACAACATGTGGTCCATCCTTGTGGTGTACAACATACCAATGTCAATGTGGGTAAGAGATTTCCACAAGGGACTCATGGGTTAGGTGAGATGGCCGATAGGTTAATGCCAGGAGAGACTGAGGGTGATCCCATTCCAGGATCCGCCCCTGCATTTGAGGTCCAACAAAATCCGAGTGGTGACAGGAATCTTTCAATGATCAAATTGGAAATAAATAAGTTAAGGTAATCTTAGAAAATTCATGGAAAATGGGATGATATTGAGGATGACTCCCCAAAATAATCATCTTATAGTCAGGTATTGTCCAAAGGGAAAAATGTTGTTGTGGATGATGGAAGTTTTTAACCTGTTTCTCCAAGGAAAGTGGGACGTTGAAAAGATTATTCCTACCTAAAGCTGACTATGGTTACCAGGTCCCATGGTCCGGTTGATTTTGATTATGATTGGTATGGTGATGATGACTCCTATCAATATGAGTATGATTTTTGAACTGGCATGAGGGCATGAATGCTTGTATTACCCCAACCTTCTACTTTATGTATTTTACTTTTCATAATAAAAGGGCTCTATCCTAACCTTTTTAGTATATTTTTTATTTAAGATAAAAACATTCATCATCAAATTATTCAAATAATGGAGAGAATAATTCATGAAGACCTTCTCATCTTGATAAACTATGTTTTTTTGTTCCTTGAAGAGTTTAATAGACCATTTCTTGATAAACATGTTTAGATCCCAATTGATCCTATATGTGGATATCTACCTATTTACAAGAATCCTTATATAATAGTCATTATTGAGTTAGATGAACAGAAGAATCAGTTGCAAGAGAATATGAAACAAGGGTTTTTATGACCATCTTCCTCAGAATAGAGTGTTTCTATCTTATTCATCCTACTGAAGTATTTATCAATGCACCCCTTCATTTATTTTCATGAAGTTAAAAAATATTTTAATGAAAAATTATCCCCTACTGTGGATGGATGCATTTTTTGATAGATTATCTGAACCCTAATATTTATTTACCTTCAACCTTGTGTTGGGATGTCACCAATTAAAAGAAAGGAAGGATGATATTCATAATGATACCTTTCGAAAAAAATATTCACACTTTGTTTTAATGGGGATTCCATTTATACTCACCAAATCTATTAGAATCGTGATGGACTTGATTAATAGTTTCATTAGATAATACCAAAATAATTTATCATTGTCTGTGTAGATGATATGTTTATATACATTAAAATAAAGTATGGGCGTGATGAGTATTATAATACTTTACTAATGACAATTAAAAATGAGATATTTCAGTAAAGTACATAAAATATTAGTTTTTTATAAAAACCACCCCCTTTATTTCATTTTTAAACATGATTTATTACATAAAATTTTACTTAATACAACTCAGAATATCGAGATTTCTACTGTCAATGGGTCTTAGGAAAATAACATTACAACTTAAAACATAAATTACACATCTTTATTGAAAACATATATTACATGACCATAACATTCCTTTATACTCAGAAATTGATGGGATAACCTGAGGATATACATAAGAAAATGGTGAGCTATAAGGCTTAGTATGGGACTAAGTCACAACATGAATACAAAAATACTTGTCAGTAAATAGGAATATAAATGAATCATCAGAGAATCATGAACTTAAAGGCATGATATAACATGATTATCATAACATTTAAATGTGGAAACAACATAAGACATTTCCTCATTAACATAAAAGAATCATGTAGAACCCTGTCCCAACATGGTGGAAAATATTCCTAATAAAGAATCAGGTAAACCTCTATCCCAACATGATGTATCATGATAATATAAATTACCCAATGTATTGGAGTGCTATCAGGTCACACCATTCATAATTATTTCAATCTCATACTTAAGTGTGCAACATAGATCATAAAAAATGGATTCATTCAACATCACCATTTATTTAATGATTAAGGATTTTGGGATTAATACATGTATGTAACCATTTAATAAGTATATGTTCATAAATTTGAATACCATTTATATTTTAATGGGCATGGTATTCACTACATAATGATTTTGGCATGGAAAATTGCAGTGCAATTTTGGCAACATAACAATGTAATATAGAAATTGATAAATTTGGTTGATGAGAGTTAATGGGGTCTATCATCAATTAATCAAGGTATGGATAGTAAACATATCATTAATAATAACATCCCAACATGTGGAATGGAATTTATATACATAATATAAAATAAAATCATGAATTGATATGAGAGGAGAGAAATCCCTTAATAAATTTCGTTGTGGTAACACGTGGGTATAAAGGATGATAGGGGGATTAATGGGAGATATAGGAAGATCCCATCATTTATAAATAAAATTTATAGTATGTTGGTATGGAAGAACAAATCCCAAAAGAGGAAAATGGAAATTTAAAGGCATGAAATCAAAGAGGTTCTTGAGGAAAAATTACATAGCGATATCACATACAGAATTTTGGAATAGTAACGGCTTAGGTACAGGTCCAAATGGGGGAGGGTAAACGATTCTTTATTGAAATAACACCAAATGGATAGTAATTAAATGACTTTAAATGAATAAAATTATAATCATTTTAAATTAAAAGAACTAATTTAAAATAAGATTCTTGAATTTGAAAGGAGATGAGGAATGTGAGGATCCCTTACTTGGATGTGTGACTCCAAAGGCTTCATAGAGATGTCATCGGAGATCAAGGGAATCATGGACGGAATATATGTAGTAGAAAATAGAGTATGGTCGAGATTCAAAGATATTGAGTGAAGTGAAATGGGTTATTGGTGGGATTATATAAAAAATTTGGGGGAATTAATTTTTATTTTGGTTTTGGACACTACACACTAAAATATTCAACACTACAAAGGAGACTGGTGGAAATTATTTTGTAAGGCTAAGGGAAGAATATGTCAAAATATTTTGTTTATTTATGTGGAGGTGAGTCACACAATCAAGTTAATGTTTCTAAAATCTTAAAATAGTTTATATGTATTAGACTTTTCACTAAGCCTTTGTAAAATAAATCATATAAAACTAAAATTTTATTATTTTAATGGAAATAAAAATTTGGAATAATGTAACTTTTATATTATTTTATTACTTCACTATTTGGTCATATGATTTCATAAATCACATTATATATCAATAAAATATTTAATTTTTACCTAAAAATTTGATTCTCTCAGAAAATTATAAATAATTTATAGTTTGATGATTTAAATGAAATCATTCCAAAAACAGTTTTTATTTTTTCAGAATAATTATATATATATTTGAATTATCACTTTTAAAAATAAAAATAACATATATTGAAAATGGACGGGTTTTGGAAAAAACACTTTTGAAACCTAAATAATAATTTCAATTAAATTCATAAATATTATACAATCTATTGTATTTTATAAAATTAATTTAATAATAAATATTTATGAAAATATTATTTAATTATAAAATCCATTAATTCATAAAAATGGATTTCTGAATTGAATTTGAATATTAACCAATAATACTATTTGTGCCTCAAAAATCATTGACAATGTAACAATAATAAAATGAAAACATATTCATTATTATATAAAAAAATAATTCAGATAAAAATAATTCTAGGGTCTTATTAGAATTCCATTTATTAAACCAACATACACCTTAAGAGTAATGTGTGTGATGGTGGATCTTTCATGGGGTCATTCGGTGAACATGGTTTTGGCTATGTTCTCAATGAGCTAGAAAATCTCTTGTAAATGGTTTCTATCATTCTTAAGTTGTTGTATTTCAGATTTAGATAGGTCTTGGAAAAAACGCAATATTGATATATCCCTTGGATGCTGATTGTACCACGATTCACTATTTTATTCCACCCTTACACCGTTGTTTTTAAACTGGTTTTGTAATAAATATTCCAAATATAATAATAAATTAAACTTACTGGTTGATTCAATGAATTAATTTTTATTAATATTTAATTGGGAAATTTTACTTGTTTATGTGTTTATATTATAGGAGGAGGTGATTCGGAGAGCCCACGATGGTAATCAAGCAAAATGGGCCAAACTGCACAAGGGCCCAAGCATTCATGTGGACATAAATATGTAATATGGATACTCCATACATTAAATTGATCTACAAATAGGTTTATGCAAGTAAATTTGTTTGGGATACATTTCTCTAGAAGACCGTGAAGCCCAATTCGCCCATTTAAAGTCCCATAATAGGTCCACATGGTGAAGCAATTCTGGGAGGTCCAGATTGGACCCCCTTCTTTATTTCGGCAATAACCTGGTCCTAGGAGATCCAATTGGGCTGATTACACCTCCCATGGACATCTAACTGGAAGGCCCACATCTCCACCGAATTTCATGTCATTTTCACGCGGTTTGGTCAGCCAACAAGCCAGATAAATATTGAGTAAAAATTCTACCCTGAATAGTGACCTAGTCTCATAGGCACTTGACTTCTTTTGTGGAAAGTGTGATGTGTATGTCCATAAAAACACCTCTCCCCCTCATTATCTCATGTTTCACGACCAGGGGTGAAGGTGAGTCGAATTTGAGGTCTTATTTCATTTATTTTAGTTCCCTTCTCCCTCGTGTACTTCTAAGTTTCTTAGTGATCAAATTGGGGGTGTCCATTATTGTAATCCCGAGCTCTACATTTGTAATCTTCGTAAGGTGATTGAATTTCCAGATTTGTTTTCTATATTTCATAATTTTTAACTTATGAATTTTTGTTTATTCTTTATGATTAAATATAAATCAATAGAATAATAATCCTCATGCTTCCATGCATAACCCGGATCATGTGATGATTTGAGTGTGTTTGCCTCTTTTCTCACCTCTTCTATTTCCTGAGTTTGCTTTTGAATTAACTTGTTTGACGATATCTATAAGTTATAACCCATTAATATGAATGTTTTTGTATTGGGATCAATTCTTGATAAAGACCCAAATCTGGAAATCTCATCACGTTGTTGATGTGATGCCTTGGTTGAGTTCGGTTCTTACATCGACATAGTTTTATTTAATATAAGCGGTCACTGATAATCAATAACGTTGATCAATAAAATTATAGGTGGTAAACAAGTAAGAACTCACATTATACTGGTTTCAGTGCGTATAAAATCAAGGAATCAAGGATCATTCTTATTCCCTTGAGAGCGATGACGGACTGAGATTCAAGGGACACTTACCCGGGTTGATCATGATTTCTCCAACCAGTTTCTCTCACTTTGTAGTATAGTTTCAATTGCTATTTTAAAATCATAGAACCCCCAACCACTTAATTTAATTTCAATTTTTTAACTTAATCAGAACCTTCTTTTGAAATTAGTGATCTAAGGCTCCGTCGAGAGACGACCAAGGGTTCCTGCTATACTGCAGAAATTCTTGTAAAAACTTCACCTCTAATTTGTCGCGCTCGACAACGCTATAAAATTTTGGCGCTGTTTCTGGGGAGCCAAGATCATTTATTTTATTTTATTTATATATTTTACATCTTAATCAGTACTCTATTCAATACCCCCCCCCCATTTGATTGTTTTTGTTTTAGTTTGTTTTTGTTTTTTTGTGTTCTCTCTCTCTCTCTATCTTCTTATTCTTCTTCTTTTTCTTCTCTATCTCTCTAATTATATATTATAACATTATATTTTATATACTAATTTAATTTCATAAGTTTTTTTTAATTTTATTCACCTTCCCTAAAATAAAATAAAAACATAAAAAACAATCAATCAATCAAATTGGGCATTGTTATTGCATGATAAGATCTGTAAAAGAAACACTAATCAAATTTGACCCTGAAATTGAAAAGCCACTTCACTCACAAATCAGGTCATCTAGATTAGGACAGTTAAGTAACACTAAGGAACCCCATTTGGAACCTCAATTGGTCTTAATCCAATCAAAAATTTAACCAAATCAAACCCCAGAGATCATGGCTGCAAATAACCGGACATTAAAAGAACTGACCACCCCAGAAGTGGAGAACCAACAGTGTACATCCAATATCCTAAGGAAGACGTCAAATTTGAGCTAAGATCAGGCCTCATCCACCTCCTTCCAAAATTCCATGGTCTTCCCAGTGAGGACCCTCACAAACAACTAAATGAGTTTCACATAGTGTGCTCCACTATGAAACCCCAAAATGTGTCTGAGGACCTCAATAAGTTTAGGGCCTTCCCTTTCTCCATTGATGGTGTATCCAAAGATTGGCTATACTATCTGCCTATAAAAATTGGAGGCTGGAATGACCTTAAATGACTATTTCTAGAGATGTTTTTTCCCGCATCCCAAACTGCATCAATTATGAAAAAATTTGTGGCATTTGGAAGTTACAAGGAGAGACCTTCCATGAATACTGGGAGAGATTCAAAAGACTTTGTTCAAGTTTCCCCCACCACCAGATTAGTGAACAACTTTTAATTCAATACTTCTATGTAAGATTTATCTCCATGGATCGTGGAATGATTGATGCTGCAGCTGATGGTTCCCTAATTGACAAATCTCCTTCTGCCGCTCGTGACATAATAGCCAACATGGCTCAAAATGCACAAAAATTTGGTACACGAGCTATTTCACCAACCCGAGGAGTTCATGTGGTAAGTCATTCATCCCTAGAACAAAAGGTAGATAATAACCATGATGAGATGCATACCATTCTAAGGAAATTATCTCAAGCACAAGGTAACTCACACTCTCCTCTCATTCCATTACATTGTGGTATTTGTTCTGATAATACTCATTTTTCTGACCAGTCCCCACAACTTCAGGATTCATCTGAGACTTGTGTTGCAGTGTTCCCTAGGCGTCCATTCCAACAAGCACTACCGTTCAAGAATGAACTATTCAGGCGAAATCCAAACCCCGGGTGGCAAGCACACCCACAATATCAACAAGGAGGAAACTCAAGCTACCCAAAGTAGAACTGGTATCAACAAGGCCAAGGTATGAAACCTTCTTATCCTTCAACATCTCAAAACAATCCTCCTCCTACCAAGTCTGAACCAAGACTTGAGCATATGGTTAAGAAAATGGAAACCCAGAACCTCCAGTTCCAACAAACCACACAATCAGCTATTCAAGACCTATGAACCTAAGTAAGGAAATTGGAAAACACCATCGGTGAGCATAAGATGTAATGTTCTGGACAACTACCATCTCAATCCATTTCCAATCTAATGGAAAAAGGTAATGTATGTGCAGTTACACTTCCTGGTGGTAAATTAGTTTCTCCTTCTACTGATTCTACATAGCAGGTATGTCCCCCTCATGAAAACTCTCTTTTCCAAACATCAAAAATTTCATGTAAAGAAAAATAAGACAAAAATGGTAATCAAATTTTCATTGATGATTCAAATGAACAATCCATTCCTCTTCCATTCTCTAAAAGACTCTCTAAATCTCGGAAGAATTTGGATAATGAGATTGATAATGAAATAAATGATAATTTTAAAAATCATCAAGTTAATATTCCATTATTGTATGTAGTTAAACAATTCCCTCGATATGAAAACTTTCTCAAAGAGCCTTGCACCCATAGAAGGAGGATGAGGGGGAATGAGAGAGTCAACTTGGGAAGAATGTCTCGGCCTAGATTCAACCAGCAATGCCAACCAAATGCTAGGATCCCGGCACATTCACGATACCTTGTACTATAGGGGAGACCTTCTTTTCTTATGCTATTCTAGATTTTGGTGCCTCTATTAATGTAATTACTCACTCTGTGTATACTTCTTTACACGTTGGAGAGCTTTAACCAATAGGCATTGTCATGAAACATTCCAACCGAAGCACAACACACCCATCGGGAGTGGTCGAGGATGTCCTTGTAAGAGTTAAGAATCTCATCTTCCCTGTAGACTTTTACATTCATGAGATGGAAGATACCCGAACCCAAGGACATGCCCCTCTCATACTTGGGAGGTAATTTCTCAAAACAACAAAGACAATCATCAACGTTCACAATGGTACGTTTTCCATGGAGTTTGGTGGAGAAAAGGTAAGTTTTAACATCCTTGAGTCTATGAAACACCCCGTTGAAGTGCAATCCACTCTTCCTATCTATTTGATGGAGGTACTCTCTAACAACAAACACACACAAAATTCTATCCTTGACCCATCCTCTAATTTATTTTCCTCTTATTCACCCATGGATGATTTGAGTTTTGGTTCTTCTTTTGAATGTTGTGCGGGTTCCGAAAAATGTAAATTTTTTGCATTAATTGATGAGTGTGTTTATTTTGAGGTACCCATGACTATCAATGATTCTGCAAATCTCATTTCAATAGATTCTCTTTCCTTTGAGAATAAACATGAGAAGATAGATAGTTTCATGGACCTCAATCCCCCTAAATCCACTCCCTCAATACAAAAACCTTCTGTGTTGGAATTAAAACCACTTCCATCAAATTTAAAATATGCCTATCTTGAGGGTGTTGACCAATTGCCCGTCATTATTGCCAATAACCTCTCCCCACAACAAGAATTGAAACAACTCAAACTTTTGGGAGAGTGTAAAAAGGAAATATGTTGGACATTTGCTGATATTCCTTAGATTAGCCCATCTATTTGTATGCACCATATACTTTTGGATGATGAGGATAAGCCCGTAAGGCAGGCTCAACACCGATTGAATCCCACTCTCCTTGAAGTGGTAAAATTGGTATTCGGTTAATTACTTGCTGTGGGGATCATTTATCCTATATCTGATAGTAAATGGGTTAGCCCAGTGCAAATTGTGCCTAAATATAGGAATAATAGTTGTGTCAAATGAAAGGAATGAATTGGTTCCAACACGTGTGAAAAATAGTTGGCGAGTCTGTATTGACTACCGTCGACTGAAACAGGCCACGCGAAAGGACCACTTTCCATTACCTTTCATTGACCAAATGTTAGAATGATTTGATGGTAAGTCCCATTATAATTTCCTTGATGGATATTCGGGTTATTTCGAAATCCATATAGCCCCTGAGGATCAAGAAAAGACCACATTTACCTGTCCCTTCGGCACATTTTCATACAGAAGAATGCCATTCGGTCTATGTAATGCTCCTAGTACTTTTCAGCGATGTATGTTGAGTATTTTTTCTGAGTACCATGATAGTTGTATGGAGGCCTTTATGGGTGATTTCATGGCCTATGGTTCTTTTTTTTATGATTGTTTCAAAAACCTAGGTTCTATCCTCCGCCAATGCATTGAAAAAGATCATGTTTTAAATTATGAAAAATGAAATTTCATGGTTGAGCGGGGGATAGTTCTTGGGAATAGCATTTCAAATAAGGAAATTCCCATTGATAAATTTAAATTCAATTAATTTCATCCCTTCCATATCCAAAATGTGTTCGTGAGGTGCGATCTTTCTTGGGTCATGCTGGTTTTTACGGCCGATTCATTAAAGACTTTAGTAACATCGTACTTCCCATATCTCGTTTATTACAAAAGGATTGTGAATTGTTTTTGATAGAAATTGTGAGGATGCTTTCAATTCACTAAAAATGAGTCTCACATCACCTCCCATAATCCAACCACCATGGTGGGATCACCCCTTCGAGCTTATGTGTGATGCCTCAAACATTGCAGTTGGGGCAGTTTTATCACAATGGGTTGAGAAGGCTTCTCATGTCATTGCATATGCCTAGCATAACCGTGACCCTACCCAGGTAAACTACACAACCACTAAAAAATAACCCATTTCTGTAGTGTTTGCTTAGGAAAAATTTTGTTCATATCTTTGTGGGTCAAAAGTGATTGTGTTTTCTGATCATGCTGCCCTTTTATTCCTCCTAAAGAAACCTGAAGCCAAACCCCACCTCATTCGATGGATGCTCCTCCTCCAGGAGTTTGACCTTGACATTAGAGATAAGAGAGGGGTGAAGAATGTGGTAGCTGACCACATTAGTATGATTTCCCCACAATTAGACCATCATTTTGACTCACCCATACCCATTAGAGAATTCTTCCCTCATGAGAACCTTTGTGATGTTGTGGACCTTACTCCCTAGTATGCAGACATTGTGAATTTTCTAGCAACATCTAGGTTCCCTACTGATTTTATCATTTCACAGTCCCAGAGACTTAAGCATGATTCTCGTTGGTACATTTGGGATGACCCAAACTTTTGGAGAATTTGTAGTGACCAAGTAGTTCGTCGGTGTGTCCCTGACAATGAGTTCACCTCTTTTTTGACCTTTTTCCACACCTTGGCATGTGGGGGCCACTTTGGCTCTCAAGGTACAACTCGAAAGGTCATTGACTCAAGACATTATTGGACAACATTGTATAGGGCTGCCCATAGATTTTGTAAGTCATGTAGTCATTGTCAATTCACAAGGAATATCTCCAAGAGGAATGAAATGCCCCAACAACCCATGTTATTCTGTGAAATTTTTGATGCATGGGGCATTGACTTCATGGGGACTTTTCCAAATTCATTTGAATTTGTGTATATCTTATTGGCTAATGACTATGTATCTAAATGGGTGGAAGCAAAGGCCACCAGGACCGATGAATCTCGAGTGGTTGTTGATTGTGTGAGGTCCCAAATTTTCAGTAGGTTTGGTTTCTCAAGATTCATCATTAGTGATCAGGGTTCACATTTTTGCAATCATAACATGAAAAAATTTCATTGTAAGTATGGGGTTTTTCATAAAGTCTCCATAGCATATCATCCCCTAACTAATGGTCAAGCGGAAATTTAAAATCGGAATGTTGAGAGAATCTTGGAGAAAATGGTACAACCCAATAAGAAAGATTGGAGTTTGCTCTTGGATGATGCACTTTGGGCATACCGTATAGCTTTTAAAACCCCAATTGGATTGTAACCATACAAAATTGTGTTTGGAAAGGCTTGTCACCTCCCAGTGGAGGTAGAACACCGTGCATATTGGGCTGTTGAACAATGTAATATGAACCTTTCATATGCAGGTGAGCAAAGAAAGCTGCAGATTCAAGAGTTGGAAGAAATTCAACGTGTTGCATATGAAAAATCGCGGATCTATAAATAGAATTCAAAGGCTATTCAAGATAGAATGATTCACCAACGGAAGTTACATATTGGTGATAATGTCCTCTTGTACAATTCCAGGATTAAGCTCCACCCAGGTAAGCTTGGTTCCCGATGGATCGGTCCTTATACTGTTACTAATGTTTACCCTTTTGGTGCAATACAAGTTTTTCATGAGTAGGGTGGACGAAGTCTTACCGTCAATGGGAAGAGACTTAAACACTTCTATGAGGATTTTCCAAAGAATTCAGTGGAGTAAATCCACCATCTCGACGCATCATACCAATAAAACACAGTAGGTTTTATCCTTCCTTCCCATATTCTCACTTATTTCAATGAGGACACTGCACATTATAGGTGTGGGGGGGGGTGGATACATTCCTGGGATAGTTAGGAATTTTCATCGTTTTTTTTCTCTTTTTGGCCTTCTTTATGGTATTTTCATTTTTTCCCCATCAACAATTACAATGTTCCATTATTTGGTGACCATAAAGGGGGGAAAGTAAAAAATACCATAACGAAGGGAAAAGAGAATAATTGTATGAATTTAACATCAGGGAGTGATTTTCTTTAGTTAATTGGGTTAATTTTTTTCATCTTTAAATGATATTTCCATACGTTCGTTCCTTATTCGATTTTCTTCATTACTGTACTAGATTGACCTATGCGTATGTACCTAATGTCCGAATATTGTATATCCTCAAAAAAAAATATAATTTTTGTGTGTGTCTTGTGCAGGTCAAAAACCACTCCTCCTCAACCTTTGATCTTATTATAACTATTGCAATTAGTGTCGTGAGAAGATCAAACAAGGGTTGAGAGATGAGTGTGATATTTGTTCCAAATGAAACTTCTAAAAAAATAAATAAATGAGGGGATTGATGAAATGTGCAACATATGTGGATGTCTAGGTCAGGAGCTTATGGTTTGACTTCTGGGAATACTTAAGTGAGTGGGTCTTGAAATATGATTGCAAATGATATAAGGTAGGTTCGGTGGACGATATCATTTAAGCTGAAAAATGTTAAAATAACATATATTTATTGGATAGAAAGTGGAAATAATTTCATGGAATGGTTTTCTCACACACACATGGAGAGTTAGTGTCATGGTTTAATTCTTAATTCCTTTCTCAATTGGGTATCATGAAACTTTTTGAATTTCCCTATGATATGATTTATGAGACATCTTTTTCTATTTTCACTAAGAAGAACTCCTTGGTGTGGTTCATGCATTGATCACTTTGATTTAAAACAATTCCTAAAATTTTGGAAATATATATATATATATATATATTCAATATTGGGATATGTGACTTTTCCCTGAAGTGAAAATGATTAGGTGTGGGGGTGTGATCGGACCACGATTCATTGTTTTATTCCACCCTTACAACGCTGTTTTTAAACTGGTTTTGTAATGAATATTCCAAATATAATAATAAATTAAACTTACTGTTTGATTCAATGTATTAATTTTTATTAATATTTAATAGGTAAATTTTACTTGTTTATGTGTTCACATTATAGGAGGAGTTGATTCGGAGATCCCACAAAGGTAATCAAGCAAAACGGGCCAAACTGCGCAAGGGCCCAAGCATTCATGTGGACATAAATACGTACTGCGGATACTCTGTACATTCAATTGGTCTAAAAATAGGTTTATGCATGTAAATTTGTTTGGGATACATTTCTCTAGAATAACATCATGCCCAATTCTCCCATTTAAAGTCCCATAATAGGTCCACATGGTGTAGCAATTCTGGGCGGGCCAGATTGGACCCCCTTCTGTATTTGGGCCATAACCAGGGCCTCAGAGATCCACATGGGCTGATTCTACCTCCCATGGACAGCTAACATAATGACCCACCTCTCCACCGAAATTCATGACATTTTCACTTGTGTTGTTCAGCAAACCAGCCGTATAAAATGGAGTAAAAGTTCTGCCCTGAATAGTGACCTAGTCTCTTAGGCACTTGACTTCTTTTGTGGAAAGTGTGATGTGTATGTCCATAAAAACACCTCTCACCCTCATTCTCTCATGTTGCACGACCAGGGGTGAAGGTGAGTCTAATTGGAGGGCTTATTTAATTTATTTTAGTTCCCTTCTCCCTCATGTACTTCTAAGTTTCGTAGTGATCAACTTGGGGGTGTCCATTGTTGTAATCCCGAGCTCTACATTTGTAATCTTCATAAAATGATTTAAATTCCAGGTTGGTTGTCTATTGTTCTTAATTTTTACCTTATTAATTTTTTTTTATTCTGGTATGATTAAATATAAATCAAAGGAACAATAATCCTCGTGCTTCCATGCATAACCTGGGTCTTGTGATGATTTGAGTGCATTTTCCTCTTTTCTCACCTCTTCTCTTTCATGAGTTTTCTTTTGAACTGACTTGTTTGATGATATCCAAAAGTTATAACCCATGAATATGAATGTTCTTTTATTGAGATCAATTTTGATAAAGACCCAAATCTGGACATCTCATCACGTTGTTGATGTGATGCCTTGGTTGAGTTCGGTTCGTACATCGACATAGTTTTATTGATTATAAGCGGTCGCTGATAATCAATAATGTTGATCGATCAAATTCTACGTGGTAACCTCGTAAAAACTCACATACTACTGGTTTCAGTGGGTATATAATCAAGGAATCAATGATCCTTCCCATTCCCTTGAGAGAGACGATAGATTGAGCATCAAGGGACACTTACCCTGGTTGATCACGATTTCTCCAACCAGTTTCTCTCACTTAGAAGTATATTTTCATTTTATATTTTAAAATCATAGAACCCCCAACCACTTATTTTAATTTCAATTTTGTTAACATAATCATAACCTTCTTTTGAAATTAGTGATCTAAGGCTCCGTCGAGAGACGACCAAGGGTTCCTGCTATACTGCAGAAATTCTCGTAAAAACTTATCCTCTAATTTGATGCGCTCGACAATGCGATCTGATGCTCTTATAAAGGGGCCTCAAAGGGTATGATCATACGTGTTGAGGTCATCACCTCCTTTTCCTATGAAAAAAGGATTTTTTTAAACCCTATTTTTTTACTCGTCATGTGATCATTGTTCAATAGCTATATAATCAATGGTAAGGATAATTATAGTCATTTAAATCGAATTGAATATAATAAAACCAATGGAGCGCATGTTTTTATATCTATAAGACAATTAATTAAAAGAAAGATAATTTTACTCATAAATGTTCGGTTTGTTTCAACCTTCCCCCCTTACGAAATTTCTCCGTAAAAGTTTCTATTTTCTACACTAAAACAATGGTGGGTAACTCTGCCTCATCACTTCCTTTGGTTCCAGCATTGATTTTTCCAACATGTGGTTTCTCCACAACACTTTGATGAGGGGAATTGACTAATTTTGAAAAAAAAATCTCTATTATCAATTATCTTCAAAGAAATATCTTAATAGGGGAGGTCATTCCCCAATGGAACCAACTCTGGATTGAGTATATTTGATGGGTATTGTATATACTTTCTTAAGAGTGATAAATGGAATACATCATGTACATGAGACAGGTTTGGTGGTAGTGTTAGTCGATAGGCCACTACCCTTATGAAATCATGGATATCAAAAGGAATGATGTACCTTTGAATAATATTTCCCTTCATCCCAAATATCATAACTCAATTCCAAAAAGATATGTGGAGGAATACCATGTCTCTAACATCAAACTCTAGGTTTCATCGACAATTGTTAGTACAAATCGTTTTTTCGACTCTGGGAATCTTTGATGTGCTGTTGGATGGACTTATCCTTCTCCACCATTTTTTTGACCATTTCCGAACATATAAGTATTCATTCCACAACTTCATCCAAACATGGCAGTGATCTGGACCTCTTCCCACAAAGGGATTCATAAGGATCCATTTGGATACTAGAGTGAAAAATTTTGGTGTAAGAGAACTCCACCAAAAAAATACTTCGGTCTCATCCAAAAATTATGTCCATTGGGAAATCTTTCATCATTTCCTCATGTTTTTTGATTGTCCCCTCATATTGGTCATCATTTGGATAGTGATAGGTCATGAATAAGTTCAACATAGTGTTCAGAGCATATTGGATTCTCTTCCAAAACATAAAGGTAAATATTTTATCTTGATCAGATATAATCGATAATGGTACTCCATACAACCTTACCACTTATTTAATGTATATATGTTCTAGTTGATCTAATTATATGTCATCTCTAATTGCAATGAAATGTGTAGTATTTATAATACAATGAACAACAACCCAGATAACAATGATTAATTTGGATATCATTGAATGTCTGGCCACAAATTCTCGTGTTATGTTGTCCCATTTCTATGTTATCAAGTGTAATGGTTGTATCATCCCATTAGACTTATGCCTCTCAGCAATCACTTACTGATATACTAGACATTTTTATGAATATTTAGTTACATTCTTCTTTATGTTATCCGCCCAATAGTGGTCCTGGATATCTCGATACATATTCATTTTTCTTGGGTGAATGGAAAAAATTTAAACTAGGTGCACCATCCAAAAGTTATTTCTTTAACTTTGGATTTGATGGAACACAAATTTTTGACAAAAATCTCACAACTAATTCATCAATAATATTTATGATCAAGTATTTCCCTTTTCTGATAGTTTCCACTTTTTTATGAATTCCCACAACATATTTTTCAGCATCCTTTTAACCAATCCAAAAAATATGTTTGAGAAATCATCTGTGAATATATTGGGGATGTTTCGTTGTTTATGATTCCTATGTCTGTATTCATCGAATCTAAAAATTTGGGATCCTTTTCAGTTCTCATCAATGAAAGAATTGATGGGTTCTTTATACTTAGAGAATCATCCACCTTGTTTTGTACCCCA
The DNA here is from genome assembly GCA_963277665.1 of Viscum album. Classification (NCBI taxonomy): domain Eukaryota; kingdom Viridiplantae; phylum Streptophyta; class Magnoliopsida; order Santalales; family Viscaceae; genus Viscum; species Viscum album. Next base: position 857,145,983 of record OY728160.1, read on the forward strand.
TTGAGTTAATGTACTGATTAGTCATAATCCATCATCATATCTATCTATCTTCATTGGCACATATTTATCTCTACCAGTGTGAATATATATTTGAGATTTTTGTGGTCCATATTTATTTCAAAACTCTCCCCAAAGAAATAATTCCAGCATATTTTCATCGTAAATATAAGAGCTAGCAACTCTAGATAATGTGTGGGATAGTGCTTCTCATGAAATTTAACCTTTTTTGTGGCATAAGGAATGGATTTTTGATTTTTCATCAATGCATAACCCATGTCCTTGTTTAATGCATCATTGATGATTACAAAAATCTACCCACTTTTTGGTAGTGTGAGAATAGGGGGAGTGATAATCCTCTTCTTCAAATGCATATATATTTCTTCACACTCATCATTATATGAAATCATGAATCCCTCCCAAGTTATCATTCTTAGTGGTTTTTAAAATCTTGTGAAATTTCCCTCTAATCGGCAACAATATACACCTAACCCCAACAAGCTATGGATATCTATCATATATGTCGGCCTCAGACATTACTATATTGATTTGGTTATGGAAGGATCCACTTATATCCCATTTCATATGATGATATTCCCCCATAATGATAATCCCATCAACCAAAACTCATAATTTTTGTACTTTTTATAGAGCTTATTCTTTAACAAGTCTCTAGTACTATTCTTAGACTCTCCTTATGCTCCTCCATTGTTTTGGAATATATTAGAATATCATCTATAAATACTACCAAATTTTTTTGAGGTAATATCTAATGACTGTATTCATCATGTCAATGAAGATTTCAGGAGCATTAGTGAGTCCAAAATGCATTATTAGGAATTCATAGTAACCATACCTTGTACGAAAATAATTGTTGACGATGTCCTCCTTCTTTACCCTTACATGAAAATATCTTGAATTTAGCTCCAAATTAGAGAACTATTTTTATTCATATAGCTGATAGTTCAATTTATCAATTCACGGAAAAGGATACATGTTCTTTATCGTGATTTTTTTTGAGCTCATGATAATCAATGGAATGCTCATTGACTCATCCTTCTTCTTGATGAAGTGGAGTGGTGAACCCCATGGTGCAGCACTTTGCCATATATTAACTTGATCTAGATTCATATTTTGTTAATTATTTATCTTCTCAATCTCCAAAAAATACATTCTATACGGATTCTTGGATATTGGAAATTCCCCATGTATACGATCCCTCGAGAATTCAACATATCTTCTAGGAGGAAGACCAGACAATTCCTCTAGAAACACGTTAGTGAATTCCAACTAAATAGGAATGTCTTCGAGGATGGTTCATTCCATAGACTTAATCATATGATAATGATACGTGTAACCTTAGGGAATTAATATCCATTCTAGAGATAATGTTTCCAGATAAGATTCATCCTCCTCCTTGAACTTTTATAGAATCAGGGACTCGATTCACCATATAGGGAGTGATTTCTGGCTCACGAAAATTAATTTTGTCTATATATAAGGAAAAAAAATCCATGCCAATATTTTCATAATATTTAACCAAGGGATGTATCATGATGTTATCTAAGAAATTAAATCCACAAATTTTAATAGGGGAGGAGTCATATTCTTGGAATGTTATAATTACCCCATTTTCTGTTTCCACTAGCATCTCTACTTCCATGATTTATGGTTGTGTTTGGATTATTCTACTAAGTTTTCAGGATATAAAATAAATGTTTATAAATTCAATTAAAATGTATGTTCAATATTCATGAATGAATAACATGGGTACCTATCACCACTACATTATTGGGATTCACATTGGTCGTAGTGATGAAAAAACTATCCCTCTATATATTAGAGGTTTTTGGTTTCCCCCAAAAACCCTTGTCTTGGGGAACTGGTTCACAAAGTGCCCTGGTCCATTGTAGTGGAAGAAATGAAAAATGTGTTGAGGATATAATGTCGAGTTCCTTTTTTATTTCTCAGTAGTGTATTTTTTGTACCAACAATCACAGGATAGGTACCCTTCCTCCCCGCACGTAAATCATTTCATTGCACCCTTCTTCAATTTCTAGAGTGCTTCTTTCAACCCCTTTGGAAACCAAGGTGCTGACATTTCATACCATAATTGTATTTATCCATTGGAAATCTAAGATTGAAGTCCACTTTCCTCTTCTTATCCCCATGATAACCATGAGATTCACTGATATCCATTTTTACATTAATAGAACATTGATAAATCTCTTCACAGATGCCAATGTCATGGATCACTAGGGATTTATGAAGGCTAGGTTTTATCCCACCAAAGAAGCTACAAACCTTGAATTTGGGGGTAACTAAAAATCTTGGGGAGTATCGTACATGTCTTGGGAGGTTTCACTCAAAATACCCAACAAATTAATCAACCTTTTTCTTGAGTGCAAAGAAATCCCTCTTCATCTTAATATTGATGGTGCGATGGAAATAATTATTGAAAAGCAATTTCTAGAAATCCTTCCATCCCATCACCATTGTCTCTTCCTCAAGCTTCAAATTATTGACCAATTTACTACATTTTTTTGCTTCACCCTCTATACAATAAGCATCTAGAATATCCTTATCTTATTCAGAATGCTGCAGGTTAGAGAATATCTTCCCAATGGAGTTGATCCATTCTTTTTTGATTGAGTTATTAGTTGATCCATAAAAAGTAGGATGCCTTTGTCTCATTAATCCCTCAGTTGTGAATTTTTATTTCTGTGTATGTGTGGGGGGGGGGTGTATGTTCCTCTTGATCCACATTTCCATTCAACACTTGAGTTAACTGAGGGGGTATTATGAGGATGTTTTCAATTCCTTCTCCCATCGGATTGGAAATTTCATTAGAGAAGTCATCACATTGATTTGTGCATCAGTTGATAGGCCAATTCCTTCTATTACCAGACATTGTCTAGAAGAAAATGAAAATTAGGGGGAAATATTTTAAATATTAAACACATTAAGGTGAATCCAATGATAAGAAAGGATAATTTATTAATTACATTTATCTTCTTAGCTGATTAATTTCAATGCTATGATCTATGTTATCCATGATACAATTCTTAACATATATTCTTATGGGAATTTTTTTTGTTTCCATAATAATGGTCCTTACAAATATTATTAGTTTAGAAAAGCATATCCCATTGGAGTTTCGAACCAATAGTGTAGCAAGGCAATTTCTCATTCACCAATTCTAGTTCAATTCTAGCTCAAAATTGTGTTTTCATATTTTACAAATAGATAAATATGTACTATATCCACCTCTACTTATTCATATCACAACAGGGATGTATTATCATGATAAAACAGATAATATATAATTACAAAAATTTTGGTATTATTTTCATATACATAGTATCATACCTATCTATTTTACAAGAATTTTCTAATTCTAATACCAAAAATAACTAATCCTATCCTCATATACCAACTATAATAACTCTCCTCATTATTTCATATTTAAACATGATTTATTACATAAACTATCAAATGTTATAACTCAAAAGATCGAGAGGTCTAGAGTATTTTGGTATTAGGAACATGACATAACAATTTAAAATATGAAATACACATGTTTATTGAAAACATATTTTATATGACAACATAATTTCTTCGTACTTATCATTGAATGGGATAACCTGAGAGCATACATAAGAATAGAGTAACCTATAAAGCCCAATAAGGGAGTAAAAAATAAATAACATGAAAAATAAAATACATTTTAGGAAAAAGGAATATCAATGTATAATAAGAGAAATATGTAAATAAATGAATTATATATCATTATTATCATAACATGGAAATGAGGCAACAATTTAAAACAATGCATCATTAACATAAACGAACCAGGTAAACCCCTCTCCCAAAATTGTGGAAAAAAATTCCTATTTAGATTTCTGGTAAAACCCTATCTCAAAATGGCATATCATGATACAAGACATTACCCAAGGAAATGGAGTTCTATCCGGGTGCAGCCTTCATAATCAGTTCAATGTCATGCTTATGTGTGCCACATAGATCAAATAACATGGATTCATTCAACATATTCATTTATTCCATGATCAAGCTATATGGAATTAATACATGTAAGTCAAAATTCGGTATGTATATGTGCATATAGGTTAATTCCACTGAAAGATTAATTGGTATGGTATTCACTACGTGATGATTTTTGCGTGAAAAATCACAGTGCAATTTTGGCAGCATAACGACGTCATATAGAAATTTATAAATTGGATTGATGAAGGAGAAGGTTGTATCTCATCATTTACACATGTGATGGATAGTAATGGAATCATGTAACATAATATCAAACCATTTTCAATGGAATTTATATGCATAATAAAAAATAAATTCTCGATTGGAAATGAGAAGAGAGAAATCTTTATAGAAATTCAGCATGGAAACAGGTGGGTTTAAATGATCATATGAGGATTAATGGGATTTAAAGGAATATACCATAATGTATACATAAAAATGAAATTATGAAGGTATATAAGAACATATCCCAAATCATGAAAAAGGAAATTATAAGCCATGACATCAAAGTGATGCTTGATGAAAAAGGAGAGAGGGAGATCCCTTGTGGAATTTTGACATAGTAACGACATACGTAAAAGTCCAAATAAAGGAGGATAAATGACCCTTTATTGAAATTACATCAAATAGATAGTAATGTAATGATTATATATGAATGAAATTATTTTATTTTAAAATTACAGTAACTAATTTCAAATAAGGTTCTTGAATTTGAAAGGAGAAGTTGAAAGTGAGGGTCCCTTACTTGGATGTGTGACTCCAATGGATTGGGAGGGGATTATTGGGGGATTGGTGGTGTCATGTAAGGACTCTGTGGAGTATGGATCATAGGGTGGTCGAGTTTAAATGTAATTGAGTCAAGAGAAATTAGTGATTCAATGGGATTATATAGGAAATGTGGGGGAATTCATTATTATTTTGGGTTTGTACACTATACACTAAAATAATCAAAACCAAGAACCATACCATGTTTTTACCTATTTTTTATATAAAAGGGGAGTGTTTTATATTATTTTATAAGGATAAGGTCTCAATAAATTAAAATATTTTCATTTGTTATGTGAAGATTAGTCACAAATTCAAAGAAATGATTTTAAAATAAAAAATATTTTAAATGTCTGGGAGGATTCACTAAGGATTTATTAATTAAATAAAATATATCTAAAATTAAATTATTTTAAGGTAATAATATATATTTTTTATAATATACCTTTTATTGTATTTTATTACATCACTATTGTGTAATTATATTGTCACAGAACACATAATATATTTACACGGTATTAAATGTTTTCCCAAAATTTCATATGTCTCAAAAAATTATGAAAAATTTTTTGTTGGATATTTTTGACATCCTGATTCAATAAATAATATTAATATTATATAAATAAATTTATAAATTTTTTAAAGTTTTATTCTAAAAAGAAAACCTACATTTATTGAAAATTGACGATTTCTGACAAAAATAGTTTCTAACCATCATAAAAATTACATTTGACTTCATAAAAATTATAAGATCATTAATATATAATAAAATTAATTTAATAGTAATATTTTATGAAAATATTATTTAATTCAAAAATCCATTAACTCGTCAAATTCGATTTTTTAATTAAATTGTATTATTATCCAAAAATACTATCTGTAATTTAAGAATCATTTATAAAGTAACCATAATAAAAAAATTATATTCATTATTCTATAAAAAAAATAATGAAAAAATAATAATAGTATGGTAATGTTACATATACCTTTATATTTTAATTATACTCCCTAAGATTATGGTGTGAAATCATGGATATTTCACGGGGTCGTTCGGTGAACATGATTTTGGATGTGATCTCGATGAACTTGAACTTCTCCCATAAATTGTTTCGCTCAGGCTTATGTTATTTTATTTTGGAATGGTCTTAGCCTAAATAAAACCCTATAAATGATTTTCCATTAGACAATTCGATAAATGGGCTTCAAAGGGTGGGATTTTTTTGGTTGCGGCCATTTCCACCATTATCTATGCAAAAAAGATTTGTTAAAACCTAATATCTATACTAGTCGCGTGATCACTATTCAATAGTTATATTATCAATATTAGGGATTCTTAATAGTAATTTAAATCCAATTTGATATAATAAAACCAAATCAGTGCATGTGTTTCTATATCCATAATACATTTAATTAAACTAAAGACAATTTTATAAATAAATGTTTGGGTCGTTACATTTTGTATATAGGAACAATAATTTTGGGGGGATGTTATCATCAGCAATGAAATATACATATATATAACCTTATAAGAAAAAGGTAATTAAGGAGTGGCCTATACAAACAAATTTGTAAAAAAATACATATTTTTCTTGGCTCATTTGTGAATTATTGATGATTTGTGAGAAATTTCTCATAATTATCTAACACAATAATAATGATGACTCGGATTAGAGTGATTTTTTTCTATGTTAATTAATATAAAAAGAGATTCAAATAATTTAAAGAGACCGTTATGCCCACACCAATATATAAACATAAAACATATGGTGAAATATTTACAGCATACCTTGATTCTTTAATGATGGGATAAAGTTTTTTATTGATAACAAATGAAAGTGTGATGGAATGTATATTAAGGAAGTCATTTGTACATGGGAAGAATTTTCCAATACATGATCTAAATTTGGTTTCACTAATATTTCCTCACAAATTTGGAATCAATACCCTATTGGGAATAAGTTTGTAATAATTTGGAATCATAATATCATCAAATATATATTCACAATGAAATATTTGAACAAGAAATACTATGGATAATTTTAGCTGATCAATAACTATGATTATTAAATCCACCAAAATCCTAGTAATGAAAATTAATTGGTAGACTCTCTATGTATAAGGGATCAGTAAACAATGAAAATTATTATACCTGAGAATGATCTTATATTTTTTTTAAATTTATTGGGTGGACATGGGAATCATAAAGGAAGTAACATAACAATAAGTTTATCAAATGAGTTCTAAAACATATATTCTATAGAAGGAAAAATATTCAAAAAGAAATAATGTGAAAATATATAAGAAAGTGTTATCTATAAGAAATGTGAAATCCTCAGTGTTCAAAATAGATGAAAAATGAGTTGAGTTAATTGATTCATTACTACATGTTCCATTTAATCCTAAAACAAAGAAGGAGATATTTAATATTGTAGATATCAAGATATTATATATCAACATAATAATAATTATGTTGTATTAAGACCTAAAACATCACTTTTGGTTGGAAAATATAATGAAATTTATGATTAAATATACATAAATGTGTCTAGAATGTTAGTAAATGACTTATGAAATGAAAAACTCCAAGTGTTCGATGCAACCATTATTCATAAATATAATGAAATTGGAAAACATCACCATTTACTTTGTTACTATAATACTAAATAAAACTTGAGAAAATAATAATATATTGGTTATGGTTAATCATCAAAACAATATAGATCAATTAATGTTAATTTGAAAGGAATTGTCACTCAATCAGCATGAAATGGAATACACCAGAGAAGTGGTGGGACTCTAGGAAACCCCACTATATATTTAATATGATGGTGAATCAATGTTTAGATATAATTGATAGATGAGTCTATATAATTATACAATTATTGAGTTGATCTTCAATATGGTTTATAATTAAAAAAATTACGGTCAAACTGAGTGGTCTATCTAGGCTGTTCGAATCATCTTTATATAATTATTTATTGACATTAATGTTGGATGAGATAAATATATTATTCTCATTAGATTATTTAAAAATAATATCCTTCACTCTTTCATGAAAATAGTACTATATAAATCCATATATGGGAATTATTGTATAACACCAATTTTTTGGAATGAATTTGGTGAATTCATGACGCATTGTCTGGAAATGGTCTATGAAATTGTGGAAATGATCAATAGAATTCTGAAAAACATTAGGTTTTGTTATAGTAGAAAAATGATATTTGTCGGTAGGCATTGAAGAGATATGGAAATTAAGGATTGGAGACAAATGTTTCCTCCTTATATCCCTATGGAAGAGATTCATGATATGTAGGAACATGGGAAATCTACATTCTGGGTGCATCATCCTCTTCGATATTCTCAATCTTATCAGAGCCATGGCTTATCAACTAGAACTCCAAACAACCTATATTAAGTGAATTCTATGTTCCACCTATCCCAATTGAGGTTGTAAGTACCTGATCCATTACATGTAAAACAATTTAAGTGTTACAGCTAGAAAATGATATCTTTTATAAGGAGAATCAATTGAAAATCCTAGACTATATATAGAATGTTCTATGAAAAAAAATCACTTAGTCGAATCCTATTGGTGAAATCATAAGTAACAGGAGTTGATATAGATAATGGAAGAAACAATAAATAAAAAGTAACCTCGCCTTTTTTTATGTAATTATATTAAATGAAATTTTAAGGAAAATTTTCTTCAGTGGAAGAATGTAAAGACCAATAATTTTTTATCAATTGAATTTCCCTCTAATATGGACTTATAATATAATTTAATGTATTATTATATAAAACACATGAAACATATATATAAGACAAGATATATTTTGTTATACTAATATGAATATTTCTTTTTGAGAATAAATATATGAATAAGATTTAAAAATATTCAAATCGGATAAAAATTATAAATTTTAAAACTATAATATTAAATTTTGAATATTATACATCCATGTAAATAATCTCATTGATTATCAACACTATAGAAATGGAAAAAAATATTATCCATAAAATATCCATCTTAAAAATAAAATTATTTATCAACATTATATAAAATTTAATTTAAATTTTAATTAATGAAATATGATGTTTTTATATGATTTATGAAATCCATATGACTAATAAAAATTTGACAATTGGTAATGAAATCTTACCATTGATTTTCTTATATGACTATTTGTAATAGTACATCATAGTTATAATTGTATGATATATGTTTGATTCCCAGTTGTTGTACACATGATCATGTTCAGGCTATGATGTGTGAACCTAGACAGTTCTCCAATCCAGTGTGTAATATTTTTTGTAAAATGATATTACTTCTATGGGATTAGGGAGTAGACCAATTATTTGATGGGACTATGTACACCATTTCATTTTTTCGTTGTATAGCCTTGAATTCTAATTATGTAATTTTTTATATTACTTCCATATTCCTATGATTAATTGATCTTGTGATTTAATATTATTTATTTAATACTTGTATATTTTTATCCATGATTACTATATTTTATCATAATATGTTATTCATTTTGACTCATATGTTATGATTATGCATCACGTTTAATCCCTTAATGGACTTTATGTATCACCCATTTTGTTTACATGTTCCCCAAGATATCCAATGATGTTTTAAGAGATCAAATGGATTTAGGATCTAATTATGGATATTATTAAAAATTAATATTATTTTAGTTTCATTTTCATATATTTTGGAACTAGTCTTCTAATTTAACTAGGAATATCAATCCATTGATTAAATTTTAATTATATTTGTATTAAAAAGAATATAATAATGTGTGTAAAAAATTTGGGTCATTATAGATGGTATCAGAAAATAGATTAGTTATTTTTGCGTGTTAGAACTATATTACCTTATTATGAAGACTAGGGTAGGACAATTTATAGGTAAACATTGTGAAATTATTATGATTTTTAATGCGATTAGTTTCAATGAAATGAAATTAATATCTAGGTACTTAAAATGGATTTGGATTTGGGATAGATGGACATAGGGGTAATAACCATGAATGTCATCATTAGGTTCAAACATGAACTATACCTGGTGCACAACAAATTGGTCTTGTTTTATATTTTGTTTGGTACACCCAAGGGATATGATTTGGAAAATTTATATGCTCTCTATAAACCTTTTTAAAGGAATTGAAATGATTTTTTTGGTTATAAAACGTAAAAGGAATGTTACCTTGGGTAACATTGATAGAAATATAGAGAATACAAAGATTTTATACAAATGTAATTTATAATTTATTACTTCTATGTTAATAGTTTCCCAATTTATATGCTTACTATTATATGTATTCTGATCCTAATGTGTATTTTGGATATTTCAAATAAAAAAACCATAATGATATTGTGAAAGATGAACTAAATATACAATATATTGATTCAGGTGTCATATATGATTACAATTCTATATACACTTTTATATATTGAATGTTATGTAGAACTATTCAAAAGGAACCTCAAATCATGGTGGATGAGTAATTTGTGAGAATAAGAAACAAAGTAATTATTATATCCCAAATATATAACTACTACTAATTAAATTTTTGTGGAAAAAATATCAAATAAAATATTATATTACATACATTATATTAATTTGATGATATATAGGGAATGTATTATATTTCCTTATATAAATTCAACATCATCATTTTGGAGAGGTAGGTTTTTATCCACATCCCAAGTCATCATTCGATTATGTACAAGTGTCAGGAGGAAAATGAATTTTAATTTTAATTGCACTCCTAGAGTTTTTGCTGGTGATACATCCACACAGCCACATGAGGGTGTTACTGGAAAGTGAAATTTCAGGACTAGAAAGTCCCAATCCGGCACTCTCAACCAGAGATATTTTTTAGAGGTAAAGGATGTCGCTCTGGAGTGAATGGTCAAGAAAGGTGACACTGTGTGTGTGACTGCTAACCGAGAAGCGATTATTGACAGATTTAAATTCTATGAATTCTCCATAATTTCTAGGATTGTTCTTCCCATTGGAGGTAAGTCATGGAAACATGATGATTTTGTTCGTAAGTTGGTCTCTATATGGGGGTTTTCTGGTTGAAGATGTATTCCCTTGGGTTGTGGTTTCTTTCACATCATTTTCCCATCCGAGGACCTAAAGTGAAGGGCATGGGGTGCGGCTCAATTTCCTTGAAGCCAGGTATGATTTGTTTTCAGGAGTGGGATTTTCATTTTAATCCCTTTGCAATAAATAATACTAGGGTTCAAGTCTGGATCAAAATTATTGGCCTTAATTGGATTTTGTGGCATCCTAAGATCTTATATGATATCACCTCTTCTGTGGGAATTCTGATCAAAATGGATAGGAATACTGAGATTGAAAAATTTGGGAATTATGCTAGGGTACTGGTGCAGGATGATTTGAGCTCTAGCTTGATCCATAATTTTGTTTTATCAGCATTAGATGATGATATTCCTTTAAAATTGGAGTATGAGAGACTTCCTGATTTTTGTGCAGAGTGCCAAACTAATGGTAATGTTAAAGACAAATGTCACAAGAATGTGTTTTTCTCTTTTTGTTCTTTAAAAGGGCACCATGGAGATTCTTGTAGAATGAAAATGAGGAAGCAGACCTCACTACATGTGGTCCTGCCTTGTGATTTACAACATCCCAATGACAATGTGGGCAAGATATTTCCACAAGAGACTCATGGGTTAGGGGAGATGGCAGATAGGTTAATGCCAGGAGTGACTGAGGGCGATCCCATACAAGGATCTTCTCCTGCATTTGATGGCCAACAAAATCCGAGTAATGATGGGAATATTTTAAGGATCCAATAGGAAATCAATAAGTTAAGGGAATCTCAAGGAATTCATGGAAAATGGGATGATATTGAGGATGACTCCCCAAAAAATTCATCTTATAGTCAGGTATTATCCAAAGGGAAAAATGTTGTTGTAGAAGATGGAGGTTTTCAACCTGTTCCTCCAAGGAATGTGGGATGTTGAAAAGATTATTCCTACCTGAATCCGACTATGGTTACCAGGTCCCATGGTCCTATTGATTTTGATTCTGATTGGTATGGTGATGATGACTCCTATCAATATGAGTATGATTTTTGAACTGGCATGATGGAATGAATTCTTGTATTACCCCAGCCTTCTACTTTATGTATTTTCCTTTTCTTAATAAAAGGGCTCTACCCTATCCTTTCTAGTATATTGTTTATTTAAGATAAAAACTTTTATCATAAAATTATTTAAATAAATGAGAGAATAATTCATGAAGACCTTCCCATATTGATAAACTATGTTTATTGTTCCATGAAGAGTTTAATAGACATCCTCTTGACCAACATGTTTAGATCCCAATAGATATTATATGTGGATATCTACCTATTTCCAAGAATCCTTATATAATAGTCATTATTGATTTAGATGAACAGAAGAATCAGTTGCAAGAGAATATGAAACAAGGGTTTTTGTGACCATGTGCCTCAGAATAGATTTTTTCTAGCTCATTCATCCTAATGAATTATTTATCAATGCACCCCTTCATTGATTATCAAGAAGTTAAAAAAATATGTTAATGAACAAGTGTCCCCTAACGTGGATTGATGTATTTTTTGATAAATTATTTGAACCCTAATATTTATTTATCTTCAACCTTGTGTTGGGATGTCACCAATTAAAGGAAAGGAAGGATGATATTCATAATGGTACCTTTCACATAAAATAGGCACACTCTGTTTTAATGGTGATTCCATTCATACTCACCAAATCTATTAGAATCGTGATGAACTTGATTAATAGTTTCATTATATAATACCTAAATAATTTATTATTGTCTGTATAGATGATATTTTTATATACATAAAAATAAATTATGGGCGTGATGAGTATTATAATACAATGCTAATGACATTTAAAATTGAGATGTTTCAGTAAAAGTACAGAAAATATTGGTTTTGTATAACAACCATGCCCTTTATTTCATTTTTAAACATGATTTATTACATAAAATATTACTTTATACAACTCGGAATACCGAGATTTCTACTGTCATTGGGTCTTAAGAAAATAACATTTCAACTTAAAATATAAATTACACATCTTTATTGAAAACATATTTTACAAGACCATAACTTTCCTTCATACTCAGCAATTGATGGGATAACCTAAGGACATACATAAGAAAATGGTGAGCTATAAGGCCTAGTATGGGATTATGTCAAAACATGAATACAAAAATACTCTTCGGTAAATAGTAATATAAATGAATCATAAGAGTAACATGAACATAAAGGCATAATATAACATGATTATCATAACATTTAAATGTAGAAACAGCATAATACATTGCATCATTAACATAAAAGAATCAGGTAAACCCCTGTCCCAACATGGTGGAAAATATTCCTAATAAAGAATAAGGTAAACCCCTATCCTAACATGATAATTCATGATAATAAAAATTTCCCAATTTATTGGAGTTCTATCAGGTCACACCATTCATAATTATTTTAATATCATACTTATGTGTGCCGCATAGATCATAAAAATGGATTCATTCAACATCAGCATTTATTCCATGATTAAGGATTTTAGAATTAATACATCTGTGTAACCATTTAATAAGTATATGTTCATAAATGTGAATACCATTTAAATTTTAATGGGTATGGTATTCACTACATAATGATTTTGGCATGGAAAATTGCAGATCAATTTTGGCAAGAAAACAATGTAATATAGAAATTGATAAATTTGGTTGATGAGAGTTAATGGGGTCTCTCATCAGTTAATCAAGGTATGGAGAGTAAACGGATCATTAGTAATAATATCCCAACATGTGAAATGGAATTTATATACATAATATAAAATAAAATATTGAATTGAAATGATAGGAGAGAAATCCCTTAAGAAATTTTGGTGTGGTAACACGTGGGTATAAAGGATGATAGGGGGGATCAATGGGAGATATAGGAATATCCCATCATTTATAAATAAAATTTACAGTATGTTGGTATGGAAGAACAAATCCCAATAGAGTAAAATTGAAATTTAAAAGCATGAAATCAAAGAGGTTCTTGATTAAAAATTATAGAGCGATATCACATACATAATTTTGGAATAGTAACGGCTAAGGTACAGGTCCAAATGGGGAAGGGTAAACGATTTCATATTGAAATAACATCAAATGGATAGTAATGAAATTATTATAAATGAATAAAATTATAATCATTTGAAATTTAATGAACTACTTTCAAATAAGATTCTTGAATTTGAAAGGAGGTGAGGAATGTGAGGATCCCTTACTTGGATGTGTGACTCCAAAGGCTTCGGAGAGACGTCATGGGAGATCAAGGGTATCATGGAAGGAATATATGTAGTAGAAAATAGATTATGGTCTAGATTCAAAGAGATTGAGTGAAGAGAAATGGGTTATTGGTGGGATTATATAGAAAATATGGTGGAATTAATTTTTATTTCGGTTTTGGACACTAAACACTAAAATATTCAAGACCACAAATGAGATTGGTAGAAATTATTTTGTAAGGCTAAGGGAAAAATATATATCAAAATATTTTGTTTAGTTATGTGGAGGTGAGTCACACAATCAATTTAATTTTTCTAAAATATTAAAACAGTTTATATGTCTTAGATATTTCACTAAGCCTTCGTAAAATAAATCATATAAAACTACAATTTTATTATTTTAATGCAAATATAAATTTGGAAGAAAGTAACTTTTTTATTATTATATTACTTCACTATTTGGTCATATGATTTCATAAATTACATTATATATCAATACAATATTTAATTTTTACCTAAAAATTAGATTATCTCATAAAATTATAAATAATTTATAGTTTGATGATTTAAATGTAATGATTCCAAAAACAGTTTTTATTTTATCTAAATAATTATATATATATTTGAATTATCACTTTTAAAAATAAAACTAACATATATTGAAAATGGACGGGTTTTGGAGAAACACTTTTTAAACCTAAATAATAATTACAATTAAACTCATAAATATTATACAATCTATTGTATTTTATAAAATTAATTTAATAATAAATATTTAGGAAAATATTTTTAAATTATAAAATCCATTAATTCATCAAAATGGATTTCGAAATTGAATTTGAATATTAACTAGTAATACTATTTGTGCCTCAAAAATCTTTTACAATGTAACAATAATCAAATGAAAGCATATTCATTATTATATAAAAAAATAATTCACATAATAATAATTCTAGGGTCTTATTAAAAATCCATTTATTAAACCAACATACACCTTAAGAGTAAGGTGTGTGACGGTGGATCTTTCATGGGGTCGTTCGGTGAACATGGTTTTGGATGTGATCTCAATGAGCTAGAAAATCTCTTGTAAACGGTTTCTATAATTCTTAAGTTTTTTTATTTCAGATTCAGATAGGTCTTTGAAAAATCACAGAATTGATATATCCCTTGGATGCTGATCGTACCATGATTCACTATTTTATTCCACCCTTACACTGCTGTTTTGAAACTGGTTTTGCAATGAATATTCCAAATACAATAATAAATTAAACTTACTGTTTTACTCAATGAATTATTTTTTATTAATATTTAATAGGGAAATTTTACTTGTTTATGTGTTTACATTATAGGAGGAGGTGATTCGGAGAGCCCACGATGGTAATGAAGCCAAACGGGCCAAAATGTGCAAGGGCCGAAGCATTCATGTGGACATAAAGACGTACTGTGGATACTACGTACATTAAATTGTGCTAAAAATCGGTTTATGCATGTAAATTTGTTTGGTATACATTTCTCTAGAAGACCATGAATCCCAATTCACCCATTTAACGGCCCATAATAGGTCCACATGGTGAAGCAATTCTTGGCAGGCTAGATTGGATCCGCTTCTGTATTTGGTCCATAACCCGGGCCTCGGAGATCTAATTGGGCTGATTCCACCTCCCTTGGACAGATAACATTAAGTCCCACATCTCCTCCCAATTTCATGACATTTTCACGGGTTTTGGTCAGTCAACAAGCTGGCTAAATATGGAGTTAAAAGTCTGCCCTGAATAGTGACCTAGTCTCTTAGGCACTTGACTTCTTTTGTGGAAAGTGTGATCTTTATGTCCATAAAAACACTTCTCACCCTCATAATATAATTTTTCACGACCAGGGGTTAAGGTGAGTCGAATTGGAGTGCTTCTTTCATTTATTTTAGTTCCCTTCTCCCTCATGTACTTCTAAGATTCTTAGTGATCAACTTGGGGGTGTCCATTGTTGTAATCCCGAGCTCTACATTTGTAATATTTGTGAGGTGATATAATTTCCAGGATTTTTGTCTATTGTTCTTAATTTTTACCTTATGAATTTGTGTTTATTCTGGTATGATTAAATATAAATAAAAGGAACAATAATCCTCGTGCTTCCATGCATTACCCGGATCTTGTGATGATTTGAGTGTGTTTGCCTCTTTTCTCACCTCTTCTCATTCATGAGTTTTCTTTTGAATTGACATGCTTGATTATATCTAGAAGTTATAACCCATTAATATTCATGTTTTTGTATTGAGATCAATTTTGATAAAGACCCAAATCCGGAAATCTCATCACGTTGTTGATGTGATGCGTTGGTTGATTTCGGTTCTTACATCGACAAAGCTTTATTGATTATAAGCGGTCGCCGATAATCAATAACGTTGATCAGTAAAATTCTAGGTGGTATCCTAGTAATAACTCACATACTACTAGTTTCAGTGGGTATAAAATCAAGTAATCAATGATCATTCTTATTCCCTTGAGAGCGATGACGGATTGAGCTTCAAGGGACAGTTACCCGGGTTGATCACGATTTCTCCAACCATTTTCTCTCACTTAGTAGTATAGTTTCAATTTCTATTTTAAAATCATAGAACCCCTAACCACATAAATTAATTTCAATTTTTTTAACTTAATCAGAACCTTCTTTTGAAATAAGTGATCTGAGGCTCCGTCGAGAGACGACCAAGTGTTCCTGCTATACTGTAGATATTCTAGTAAAAACTTAACCTCTAATTTGACGCGCTCGGCAACACGATCAAATTTTGGTGCCATTGCTGGGGAGAAAATATCATTTCTTTCATTTTATTTATATATTTTACATATTAATCAGTACTCTATTCAATACCCCTCCCCCCATTTGATAGTTTTTGTTTTAGTTTGTTTTTGTTTTTGTGTGTTCTCTCTCTCTCTCTTCTTCTTCTTCTTCTTTTCTTCTCTATCTCTCTAATTCTATATTATAACATTTTATTTTATATACTAGTTTCATTTAATACGTTTTTTTAATTTTATTCACCTTCCATAAAATAAAAAAACATAAAAAAACAATCAATCAATCAAATTGGGCATTGTTGTTGCATGAAAAGATATGTAAAAGAAACACTACTCGAATTTGACCCTGAAATTGAAAAGTCACTAAACTCAAAAAATCAGTTCATCTAGAGTAGGACAGTCAAGTAACACTATGTAACCCCATTTCGAACCTCAATTGGTCTTAAACCAGTCAAAAATTGAACCAAATAAAACCCCAGTGATCATGGCTGCAAATAACCAGACATTAAAAGAACTCACCACCTCGGATGTGGAGTACAAACCTGCGTACATCCAATATCCTGAGGAAGTGGCCAATTTTGAGCTAAGATCAGGCCTCATCCACCTCCTTCCAAAATTCCATGGTCTTCCTGGTGAGGACCCTCACAAACATCTAAATGAGTTTCACATAGTGTGCTCCACCATGAAACCCCAAAATGTGTCCGAGGACCTCATTATGTTTAGGGCCTTCCCTTTCTCCCATGATGGTGTATCCAATGATTGGATATACTATATGCCTACAACAATTGGGGATGGAATTACATTAAACGACTCTTTCTAGAGAAGTTTTTCCCTGTCTCCCGAACATCATCAATTAGAAAATAATTTTGTGGCATTAGGAAGTTACAAGGAGATACCCTTCATGAATACTGGGAAAGATTCAAAAGACTTTGTTCAAGTTTCCCCCACCACCAGATGAGTGAAAAAATTTTAATTCAATACTTCTATAAGATAATTATCCCCATGGATCGTGGAATGATTGATGTTGCAGCTGGTGGTGCCCTAGTTGACAAAACTCCTTCTGCCGCTCGTGACATAATAGCCAACATGGCTCAAAATGCACAACAATTTGGTACACGAGCTATTACACCAACCTGAGGAGTTCATGAGGTAATTCATTCATCCCTAGAACAGAAGGTAGATAATAAAATTGATGAGATGCATACCATTCTAAGGAAATTTGCTCAAGCACAAGGCACACTCTCCTCCCATTCCATTACATTGTGGTTTTGTTATGATAATACTCATTTTTCTGACCAGTGCCCACAACTTCAGGATTCATCTGACTCTTGTGTTGTAGTGTTCCCTGGGCATCCATTCCAACATGCACTTCCATTCAAGAAAGAACCATTCAGGCCAAATCCAAACCTCAGGTGGCAAGCACACCCACAATACCGACAAGGAGGAAACTCAAGATACCAAAAGCAGAACTGGTATCAACAGGGCCAAGGTATGAAACCTTCTTATCCTTCTACATCTCAAAAAAATCCTCCTCATCCCAAGTCTAAACCAAGCCTTGATTATATGGTGAAGCAAATGGAAACCCAGAACCTCGAGTTCCAAAAAACCACACAATCAGCTATAAAGACCTACGAACCCAAGTGGGGAAATTGGAAAACACAATCGGTGAGCTTAAGATGCATGGTTCTAGACAACTACCATCCCAACCCATTTCCAATCCAAAGTACAAAGGTAATGTAAGTGCAGTTACAATTCGTAGTGATAATGAAGTTTTCCCTTCTACATATTATGCATAGCAGGTATGTCCCCCTCATGAAAACTCTCTTTCCCAACCATCAAAAATTTCATGTAAAAAAAATACAAAAATGGTAATCGAATTGTCATTGATGATTCAAATGAACAATACATTCTTCTTCTTTTCCCTAAAAGACTCTCTAAATCTTGGAATAATTTTGATAATGAGATTGATAAAGAAATAATGGATAAATTTAAAAAGGTTCAAGTTAAAATTCCTTTACTAGATGTAGTTAAAAAAATCCCTTGATATGCCAAATTTCTTAAAGAGCTTTGCACCCATAGAAGGAGGCTGAAGGGGAATGAGAGAGTCAACCTGGGAAGGAATGTCTCGGCCTTGATTCAACCAGCAATGCCAACCAAATACAAGGATCCCGGAACATTCACGATACCTTGTACCATTGGGGAGACCTTCTTTTTTAATGATATGCTAGATTTAGGTGCCTCTATTAATGTAATGCCTCAATCCGTGTATACTTATTTGAAGGTTGGAGAGCTTCAACCAATAGGCATTGTCGTGCAACTTGCCAACTGAAGCACAACACACCCATCAGGAGTGGTCAAGGATGTCCTTATAACTGTTAAGAATCTCATATTCCCTTGAGACTTTTACATTCTTGAGATAGAAGATACCTAAACCCAAGGACATGCCCCTCTCATACATGGGAGTCCATTCCACAAAACAGCAATGACGATCATCAACGTTCACAATGGTACGTTGTCCATGGAGTTTGGTGGATAAAAGGTAATTTTTAACATCCTTGAGGCTATGAAACACCCCATTTAAGAGAACTTCACTCTTCCTATCTATTCGATGGAGGTGCTCTCTAACGACAAACACACACAAAATTATATCCTTCACCCATCCTCTAATTTCTTTTCCTCTTATTCACCCATGGATGATTTGAGTTTTGGATCTTCTTTTGAATGTTGTGTGGGTTCAGAAAAATGTAAATTGTGTGCATTAATTTATGAGTGTGTTTATTCTGAGGTAACCATGACTATCGATGATTCTGCAAATCTCATTTCAATAGATTCTATTTCCTTTGAGAATAAACATGAGCAGATAGATAGTTTCATGGACCTCAATCCCCCTAAATCCACTCCCTCAATACAAAAACCCTCGGTGTCGGAATTAGAACCACTTCCATAAAATTTAAAATATTCTTATCTTGAGGGTATTGACCAATTTTTCGTCATTATTTCCAATAACCTCTCTCTACAAAAGGAATCAAAACTACTCAGAATTTTGAGAGAGTATAAAAAGGAAATAGGATGGACATTGGTTGATATTCCCAGGAATAACCAATCTATTTGTATGCACTACATACTTTTGGATGATGAGGCTAAGCCCGTAATGCAGGCTCAATGCCGGTTGAATCCCACTCTCCTTGAAGTGGTAAAATTGGATGTCAGTAAATTACATGCTGTGGGGATCATTTATCCTATATCTGATAGTAAATGGGTTAGCCCAGTGCAAATTGTGCCTAAAAAACAGGAATAACAGTTGTGTCAAATGAAAGGAATGAATTGGTTCCAACACGTGTGAAAAATAGTTGGCGAGTCTGTATTGACTACCGTCGACTGAATGAAGCCATGTGGAAGGACCACTTTCCATTACCTTTCATTGACCAAATGTTAGAATTATTGGTTGGTAAGTCCCATTATTATTTCCTTGATGTCTATTCGGGTTATTTCTAAATCCATAGAGCCCCTCAGGATCAAGAAAAGACCACATTTACCTGTCCATTCAGTACATTTGCATACAGAATAATGCTATTCGGTCTATGTAATGCTCCTGGTACTTTTTAGCAATGTATGTTGAGTATTTTTTCTGATTACCTTGACAGTTGGATGGAGGTCTCTATGGATGATTTCACGGCCTATGGTTCTTCTTTTGATGGTTGTTTGGAAAACATAGGTTCTATCCTCCGTCGATGCATTGAAAAAGATCTTGTATTAAATTATGAAAAATTTCATTTCATGGTTGAGCGAGGGATAGTTCTTTGGCATATCATTTCAAATAAAGGAATTTCAGTTAATAAATCTAAAATTGTATTAATTTCATCCCTTCTATATCCAAAATGTGTTCGTGAGGTGCGATATTTCTTGGGTCATGCTGGTGTTTACCGCCGATTCATTAAAGACTTTAGTAAGATCGCACTTCCCTTATCCTGGTTATTACAAAAGGATTCTGAATTTTTTTTGATAGAAATTGTTAGGATTCTTTAAATTCACAAAAATGAGTCTCACATCACCTCCCATAATCCAACCACCAAGGTGGGATCTCCCCTTTGAGCTTATGTATGATGCCTCTAAATTTACAATTGAGGCAGTTTTATCACAAAGGGTTGAGAAGGCTCCTCATCTCATTGTATATGCCTAGAGTACCCTTGACCCTGCCCCGGTAAACTACACAACCACAAAAAAAGTACTCCTTTCTATAGTGTTTACCTTGAAAAAATTCCATTCGTATATTCTTGGGTCAAAAGTGATTGTGTTCTCTAATCATGCTGCCCTTCGTTTCCTCCTATAGAAACATGAAGCCAAACCCCGCCTCATTCGATGGATTCTCCTCTTACAAGAGTTTCACCATTAGATTAGAGATAAGAGAGAGGTGGAGAATGTGGTAGCTGACCACATTAGTAGAATTTTTCCACCATTGGACCATCATGTTGACTCACCCATACCCATTGGAGAATTATTCCCTCATGAGAACCTTTGTGATGTTTTGGACCTTATCCCCGGGTATGCAGACATTGTGAATTTTCTACCAACATCTAGGGTGCCCACTGATTTTATCATTTCATAGTCTCAGAGACTTAAGCATGATTCTCGTTGGTACATTTGGGATGACCCATACTTGTGGATAATTTTTATTGACCAAGTAGTTCGTCGGTTTGTCCCTGACCATGAGTTCACCTCTATTTTGACCTTTTTCCACAACTTGGCATGTGGGGGCCACTTTGGCTCTCAACGTACAGCACGAAAGGTCCTTGACTCGGGACTTTATTGTCCAACATTGTATAGGGATTCCCATAGATTTTGTAAGTCATGTATTCATTTTCAATTCACAGGGAATATCTCCAAGAGGAATAAAATGCCCCAACAGCCCATGTTATTCTGTGAAATTTTTGATGCATGGGGCATTGATATCATGGGGCCTTTTCCAAATTCATTTGGCTTTGTGTATATCTTATAGGCTGTTTACTATGTATCTAAATGGGTGGAAGCAAAGGCCACTAGGACCGATGACTATCGAGTGGTTGTTGATATTGTGAGGTCTCAAATTTTCTGTAGGTTTGGTTTACCAAGATTCATCATTAGTGATCAGGGTTCACATTTTTGAAATCATAACATGAAAAACTTGCTTTGTAAGTATGGGGTTGTTCATAAAGTCTCCATAGCATATCATCCCCAAACTAATGGACAAGCAGAAATTTCAAATCGGGAAGTTAAGAGAATCTTGGAGAAAACGGTACAACCCAATAGGAAAGATTGGATTTTGCGCTTGGATGATGCACATTGGGTGTACCATATAGCTTTTAAAATCCCATTCGGAAAGTCACCATACAGAATTTTGTTTGGAAAGGCTTATCACCTCCCAGTGGAGGTAGAACACTGTGCATATTCGGCTATTAAACAATGTAATATGAACCTTTCAGATGCAGGTGAGCAAAGAAAGTTGCAGATTCAAGAGTTGGATGAAATTCGACGTGATGCATATGAAAACTCTCGGATCTATAAATATAATACAAAGTCTATTCATGATATCATGATTCACCAACGAAAGTTCCATATTTGTGAGAAGGTCCTCATGTACAATTCCAGGCTTAAGCTCCACCCAGGTAAGCTTCGTTCATGATGGCTCGGTCCTTATATTGTTACAAATGTTTACCCTTTTTGTGCAATACAAGTTTTGCATGAGTATAGTGCATGAAGTCTTACCATCAATGGACAACGACTTAAACATTTCTATGAGGATTTTCCGAAGAATCCGGTGGAGGAAATCCACCTTCTCGACGCATCATAACAATAAAACACACCATGTTTTATCCTCCCTTCTCACATTCTCAATTATTTCAGTGAGGAAACTGCACATTCTAGGTGTGGGGGGTGGATACATTCCCGGGTTAGATAGGAATTTTCATCATTTTTTTCTCTTTTTAGCCTTATTTATGGTATTTTCATTTTTACCCATCAAAAATTTCAATGTTCCATTATTTGGCGACCATAAAGGGGGAAAGTAAAAATACCCTAACGAAGCACAAAAAGAATATTTGTATGAATTTAACATGAGGGAGTGATTTTCTTTAGTGAATTGGTTTTCTGTCAATGATATAAATGGTCTTATATATGTGAAACCATTGAGATGATTGATGCCCTTTGTGTGAGTAGGTTTGAAAAAATTGTGTGACTAATATCTCCAAAAAAAATTCACCAAACCGCGAAGTGTGATTATTTCGTACTTAATATAAGGTAAATATATGTTGGGTTAATATTTTTCAGCTTTAAATGATATTTCCATACTTTCGTTCTTTATCTGATCACTTTCATTACTCTACCAGATTGACCTATGCGTGTGTACCTAATGTCCGACTATAGTACTCCCTCCAAAAAAATATTTAAAATTTTTTGTGTCTTTGTAAGGTCAAAAACCACTCCTCTCCAACCTTTTATCTTGTTATAACTATTGAAATTAGTGTCATGAGGAGATCAAACAAGGTTTGAGAGATGAGTGTGAGATTTTTTCCAAATGCTACTTCTAAAAAAAGAAATAAATGAGGGGAGTGATGAAATGGGTAACATATGGCGATATCTAGGTTGAGAGCTTATGTTTTGGCTTCTGGGAATGCTTAAGTGATTGGGTCTTGAAATATGATTTCAAATGATGTATGGTAGGTTCGGTGGACGATATCATTTAAGCTGAAAAATGTTAAAATAACATATATTTATTGGATAGAAAGTGGAAAGAATAGAATGGAATGTTTTTCACACACACACATGGATATTTAGTGTCATGGTTTACTTCTTAATTCCTTTCTCAAATGGGTATCATGAAACTTTTTGAATTTCTCTATGATATGACTTATTAGATATCTTTTTCTATTTTTACTAAGAAAAACTCCTTGGTGTGGTTCATGCATTGATCACTTTACTTTAAATAAAATGTCCTCAAATGTTGGAAATATATATATATATATATATATATATATGCAATATTGGGATATGTGACGTTTCCTAGGAGTGAAAATGTTTAGGTGTGGGGGTGTGATCGTACCACGATTCACTGTTTTATTCCACCCTTACACCGATGTTTTGAAACTGGTTTCGTAATGAATATTCCAAATATAATAATAAATTACACTTACTATTTGATTCAATGAATTAATGGTTATTAATATTTAATAGGGAAATTTTACTTCTTTATGTGTTTACATTATAGGAGGAGTTGATTCGGAGAGCCCACGATGGTAATAAATAAAATGGGCCAAACTGTACAAGGGCCCAAGAATTCATGTGGACATAAATACGTACTTTGGATACTCAGTACATCAAATTGGGCTACAAATCAGTTCATTCATGTAAATGTTTTTGGGATACATTTCTCTAGAACACCACGAAGCCCAATTCGCCCCGTTAAAGGCCCATAATAGGTCCACATGGTGAAGCAATTCTGGGCGGGCCATATTGGACCCCCTTCTGTATTTTTGCCATAACAAGGGCCTCGGAGATCAAATATGGAAGATTATACCTCCCCTAGACAGCTAACTTGATGACCCACATCTCCACCGAATTTAATGACATTTTCACGCGTTTTGGTCAGTAAACCGGCCGGATGAAATTGAGTCTAAAGTCTTCCCTGAATAGTGACGTAGTCTGTTAGGCACTTGACTTCTTTTGTGGAAAGTGTGATGTGTATGTCCATAAAACACCTCTCACCCTCCTTATATCATGTTTCAATACCAAGGGTGAAGGTGAGTCGAATTGGAGGGCTTAATTCATTTATTTTAGTTCCCTTCTCCCTCATGCACTTCTAAGTTTCTTAGTGATCAACTTGGGGGTGTCCATTGTTGAAATCCCGAGCTCTATATTTGTAATCTTTGTAAGGTGATTTAATTTCCAGGTTGGTTGTCTATTGTTCTTAATTTTTACCTTATGAATTTTTGTTTATTTTGGTATGATTAAATATAAATCAAAGGAACAATAATCCTCGTGCTTCCATGCATAACTCGGATGTTGTGATGATTTGAGTGCATTTGCCTCTTTTCTCACATATTCTCTTTCATGATTTTTCATTTGAATTGACTTGTTTTATGATATCCAGAAGTTATAAAACATGAATATGCATGTTTTTGTATTGAGATCAATTTTGATAAAGACCCAAATCTGGACATCTAATCACGTTTTTGATGTGATGCCTTGGTTGAGTTCGGTTCTTACACCGACATAGTTTTATTGATTATAAGCGGTCACCAATAATCAAAAATGTTGATCGATTAAATTCTAGGAGGTAACCTAGTAAGAACACACATACTACTGGTTTTAGTGGGTATAAAATCAAGTAATCAATGATCCTTCCCATTCCCTTGATAGCGATGACAGATTGAGCATCAAGGGACACTTACCCGGGTTGATCATGATTTCTCCAACCAGTTTCTCTCACTTAGTAGTATAGTTTCATTTGCTATTTTAAAATCATAGAACCCCCAACCACTTAGTTTAATCTCAATTTTTTTTAACTTAATCAAAACATTCTTTTGAAATTAGTGATCTAAGGCTATGTCAAGAGATGACCAAGGGTTCCCGCTATACTGCAGAAATTCTAGTAAAAACATAACCTCTAATTTGACGTGCTCGACAATGGGATCAGATGATCATATAAATGGGACTCAAAGGTTATGATCATACCTATTGAGGTCATGACCTCCTTTTCCTATGAAAAAGGATTTTTAAAACCCTATTTTTGTACTAGTCATGTCATCATTGTTCTATAGATATATTATCAATGATAAGGATAATTTGTGGTCATTTAAATCGAATTGAATATAATAAAACCAAGCGAGTATATGTTTTTTATATCTATAAGACCCTTAATTTAAAGAAAGATAATTTTATTCATAAATGTTAGGTTTTTTTCAACCTTCCCCCTTAGGAAATTTATCCATCAAATTTTCTCTTTTCCACACTAAAACAAAGGAGGGTAACTCTACCTCATCACTTCCTTCAGTTACCACATTGATTTTTCCAACATGTGGTTTCTCCACAACACTTTGATGAGGGGAATTGACTAATTTCAAAAAACATTTTCTCTATTATCAATTATCTTCAAAGACATATCTTAATAGGGGAGTTCATTCCCCAATGGTACCAATTCTAGATTGAGTATATTTGATGGGTATTGTATATAATTACTTAAGATTGATAAATGAAATACATCATGTACATGAGACATCTTTGGTGGTAGTGTTAGTCGAGAGGCCACTACCCTAATGAAATCATGGATATCAAAAGGACCGATTTACCTTGGAATAATATTTCGCTTCATCCCAAATATCATAAATCAATTCGAAAAAGAAATGTGGAGGAATACCATGTCTCTAACATCAAACTCTAGGTATCATCGACAATTTTCAGTATGGATCTTTTTTCGACTCTGGGAATCATTGATGTTATGTTAGCTGGTCTTATCCTTCTCCACCATTTCTTTGACCATTTCCGAACATATAAGTCTTCATTCCACAACTTCATCCAAACATGGCAGTGATCTGGACCTCTTCCCATAAAGGGATTCATAAGGACCCATTTGGATTCTAGAGTGAAGACTTTTGGTGTTAGATAACTCCACCAAAGGAAGATTTTGGTCTCATCCAAAATTGTTGTCCTTTGAGAAATCTTTCATCATTTCCTCATATTTTCTTATTGTCCCATCACATTGGTCATCAGTTGGATTGTGATAGGTCATGATGAAGTTTAACTTAGCGTTCAGAGAATATTGGATTCTCTTCCAAAACCTAAAGGTAAATATTTTATCTTGATTAGATTTAATCGATAATGGTACTCCATACATCCTTACCACTTATTTAATGTATATATGTTCCAGTTGATCCAATTAGATTTCCTCTCTAATTGCAATGAAATGTGTAGTATTTATAAGACAATGAACAATAGCCCAGATAACAATGATTCATTTGGATATCGTTGAATGTCTGGTCACAAATTCTAGTGTTATGTTTCCCCATTTCCATGTTAGCAAAGGTAATGGTTGCATCATCCCCTTAGAATTATGCCTCTCAGTAATCACTTACTCATATACTAGACAATTTTATGAATATTTATATATAATCTTCTTTATGTTATCCCCCCAATAGTGGTCCTGGATATCTCGATACATATTCATTTTCTTGGGTGAATAGAAAAAATTTAAACTAGGTGCACTATCCAAAGATATTTCTTTAACTTTGTATTTTATTGAACACATATTTTTGACACAAATCTCACAATTCATTCTTCAATAAAATTTATGATCAAGTATTTCACTTTTCGGATAGTTTCCACTTTCTTATGAATTCCCACAACATATTTTTCAGCATCCTTTTAGCCAATCCAAAAAATATGTTTGAGAAATCATTTGGGAATATATTGGGGATGTTTCGTTCATTATGATTCATATGTCTGTATTCATGAAATCTAAAAATATGGGATCCTTTTCAATTATCTTAAATGATAGAATTGATGGGTTCTTTATACTTAGAGAATCATCCACCTTGTTTGGTTCCCTATTTAGGTAATGTACTGATTAGTTGTAATCCATCACGATATCTATCTATCTTCATTGGCACATATTTAGCTCTACCATTGTGAATATATATTTGAGACTTTTGTGGTCCATATTTATTTCAAAACTCTCCCCAAAGAAATAATTCTAACATATTTTCAACGTAAAGATAATAGCTACCAACTCCAGATAATGTGTGGGATAGTTTTTATCATGAAATTTAACCTTTTGTGAGGCATAGGGAATGAATTGTTCATTGTTCATCAACACACAACCCATGTCCTTGTTTAATGCATCGTTGATGATTATGAAAATCTACCCACTTTTTGGTAGTGTGAGAATAGGGGTAGTGATAATACTCTTCTTCAAATCCAAATATATTTCGTCACACTCATCATTATATGAAAACAAGAATCTCTCCCAAGTTATCATTATTATTTGTCTTTAAAATTGTCTGAAAGTTCCCTCAAATCGGCAATAATATCCAGCTAACCCCAACAAGATATGGATATCTATCATTTATATCGGCCTCAGACATTCCTATATTGATTTAGTTTTGGATGGATCCACTTATATCCCATTTTTTATGATGATATTCCCCCATAATGATAATCCATTCAACCAGAACTCATAATTGTTGTAATTTTTATATAGCTTATTCTTTAACAAGTCTCTAGTACTATTCTTAGATTCTCCTTATTCTCCTCTATTGTTTTGGAATATATTAGATTATCATCTATAAATACTACCAAGAATTTTTTGATGTAATATCTAATGACTGTATTCATCATGTCAATGAAGATTGCAGGAGCATTAGTGAGTCCAAAATGCATTATAAGGAATTCATAGTAACCATACATTGTACGAAAATAATTCTTGACGATATACCCCTTCTTTACCCTTACATGAAAATATCTTGAATGTTGCCCAAAATTAGATAACTATTTTTCTTCATATAGATGATAGATCAATCTATCATTTCATGCAAAAGGATAAATGTTCTTTATCATGATTTTTTTGAGATCATGATAATCAATGGAAATCTCATTGACTCATCCTTCTTCTTGACGAAGTAGACTGGTGAACCCCATGGTGCAGCACTTGGCCATATATTCACTTGATCTAGATTCATATTTTGTTAATTATTTATTTCCTCAATCTCCAAAAAAGACATTCTATAGGGATTCTTGGATATTGGCAATGCCCTTTGTATACGATCCATAAAGAATTCAACATATCTTCTAGGAAGAAGACCAGACAATTCCTCTAGAAACACATCAGTGAATTCCCACTCAATAGGAATGTCTTTGAGGATGGTTCATTCCATAGACATAATCATATTATAATGATAATTGTACCCTTAGGGCATTAATATCCATTCTAGAGATGATGTTTCCAGAGAAGATTCATCCTCCTCCTTGAACTTTTATAGAATCGGGGTGTTGATTCACCATATAGGGAGTGATTTCGGTCTCACGAAAATTAATTTTGGCTATATATAAGGAAAAAAATCCATGCCAATATTTTCATAAAATTTAACAAAGTGATATATCATGATGTTATCTTGGAAATTAAAATAAACAAATTTTGATAGGGGAGGATTCATATGCATTGAATGTTATAATTACCCCATTTTCTGTTTCCACTAGCATATCTACTTCCATGCTTTATGGTTGTGTTTGGATTTTTCTACTAAGCATTCAGAATATAAAATAATGTTTATAACTACAATTAAAAAGTATGTTCAGTATTCATGAATGAATTACCAGGGTACATGTCACCACTACATTATTGGGATTCACTCTGGTCGTAGTGATGAAATAACTATCCCTTTATATATTAGAGGTTTTTGGTTTCCCCCAAAAACCCTTATCTTGGGGAACTGGTTCACAAAGTTCCACGGTCCATTGTAGTTATAGAAATGAAAAATGTGTTGAAGATATAATGTAGAGTTCCTTTTTTTCTCAGTAGTGTGTTTTTCGTACTAGCAATCACAGGATTGATACCCTTCCTCCCTGTATGTAAATCATTTCCTTGTCCCCTTCAGGCAATTTCTAGTGTGCTTCTTTCAACCCCTCTAGAAACCAAGGTTTTGAAATTTCAAAGCATAATTGGATTTATCCATTGGACATCCAAGATTAAAGTCTACTTTCCTCTTCTTGTCCCCATGATAACCATGAGATTCACTGATATCCATTTTTACATTAATGGAACATTGATAAATCTCTTCACAGATGTCAATTTCATGGATCACTATGGATTTATAAAGGCTAGGGTTTATCCCACCAAAGAAGATGCCAACCATGAATTTAGGGGTAACTATAAAACTTGGGGAATATTGTACAATTCTTGAGAGGTTTCACTCATACTCCCCAACAAATTAATCATCCTTTTTCTTGAGTGCAAGTAAATCCCTCTCTATCTTAAGATTTATGGTGCGATGAATATAATTATTGAAAAACAATTTCTAGAAATCCCTCCATCCCATCACCTTAGTCTCTTCCTCAAGCATAAAATTATTGATCAATTTACAAAATTTATCCGTTACACCCTCCATACAATAGGCATCTAGAATATCCTTATCTTATTCAGAACATTGTAGGTTAGAGAATATCTTCTCAATGGAGTTGATCTATTCTTTGTTGATTGAGTTATTAGATGATCCATAAAAATAAGGAGGCCTTTGTCTCATTAATCCATTAGTTGTGACTTGATTTTTCTGTGTCTGTTGGGGTGGGGGGATGTTCCTCTTGATCCACATTTCCATTCAACACTTGAGTTAACTGAGAGATTATCATGAGAATGTTTTCAATTCCTTCTCCCATCGGATTGGACATGTCATTAGAGAAGTCATAACATTGATTTGTGCATCAGTTGTTAGGTCGATTCCTTATATTACTAGACATTGGCTAGTAGAAAATGAAAATCAGGGGTAAATATTTTAACAATTAAACACATGAAGGTGAATCCAATGATAATAATGGATAATTTATAAATTACATTTATCTTCTTAACTGATTAATTTCAAAGCTATGATCTATGTTATCCGTGATACAATTCATAACATATATTCTTATGGGAATTTTTTTGTTCCTATAATAATGGTTCATACTAATATTATTAGTGTAGAAAATAATATCCCATTGGATTTTCTAACCAATAGTGTATCAAGGCCATTTCTAATTCACCAATTCTAGTTCGATTCTAGCTCAAAATGGTGTTTTAATGTTTTACCACTAGATAAATATGTACTAGATCCACCTCTACTGATTCATATCCAAACAAGGATGTATTATCATGATAAAGTAGATAATATATAATTACAAAAAATTTGGTGTTATTTTCATATACACAGTATCATCCCTATCTATTTTACAAGAGTTTTATAATTCTAATACCAAAAATAACTAATCGTATCCTTATATACCAACTATTATAACTATGCTCATTATTTCATATTTAAACATGATTTATTACATAAACTATCAAATGCTACAACTGAAAATATCATGAGGTCTAGAGTATTTTGATATTAGGAACATGACATAAAAAATTAAAATACGAAATACACATGTTTATTGAAAACTTATTTTATATGACCACAAAATTCCTTCGTACTTATCATTGAATGGGATAACCTGAGAGCATACATAAGAATAGAGTAACGTATAAAGCCTAATAATTGAGTAAAAAAGGAATAACATGAAAAATACAATACATTTTAGGAAAAAAGAATATCAATAGAGAATAAGAGAAGTATGTATATAAATAAATTATATATCATTCTTATCATAACATGGAAATGAGGAAACAATTTAAAACAATGCATCGTTAACATAAAGGAACCAGGTAAACCCCTCTCCAAACATTGTGGAAAAAAATTCCTAATTAGATTTCTAGTAAAACTCTATCTCAAAATGGCATATCATGATACAAAACTTTACCCAAGGAAATAGAGTTCTATCAGGGTGTAGACTTCATAATCAGTTCAATGTCATGCTTATGTGTGCCACACATATCAAATAACATGGATTCATTCAACATATTAATTTATTCCATGATCAAGATATATGGAATTAATACATGTAATTCACAATTCGGTAAGTATATGTTCATATAGGTTAATTACATTGAAATATGAATGGGTATGGTATTCACTACATGATGATTTTTGCATGAAAAATCACAGTGCAGTTTTGGCAGCATAATGATGTCATATAGAAATTTATCAGTTGGATTGATGAGAGAGAAAGTTGTATCTCATAATTTACACATGTGATGGATAGTAATGGAATCATCTAACAAAATATACAACCATGTTAAATGGAATTTATATGCATAATACAAAATAAATTCTTGATTGGAAATGAGAAAAGAGAAATCTTTATAGAAATTCAGCATGGAAACAAGTGGGTTTAAATGATCATATGGGGATTAATGGGATTTAAATGAATATACCATAATGTATACATAACAATGAAATTATGAAGGTATAGAAGAACATATCCCAAATCATGAAAAAGGAAATTATAAGCCATGACATCAAAGTGATGCTTGAAGAAAAAGGAGAGAGGGAGATCCCTTATGGAATTTTGACATAGTAATGGATTACGTAAAAGTCCAAATAAAGGAGGATAAATGATCCCTGATTGAAATAACATAAAATAGATAGTAATGGAATGATAATATATGAATGAAATTATTTGAATTTAAAATTATAGTAACTAATTTCAAATAAGGTTCTTGAATTTGAAAGGAGAAGTTGAAAGTGAGGATCCCTTACTTGGATGTGTGACTACAAAGGATTGGTAGGGGATTATTGGGATCTTTGTGGTTTCATGTAAGGACTCTATGGAGTATATATCATAGGGTGGTCGAGTTTCAAAGTAATTGAGTCAATAGAAATTAGTGATTCAGTGGGATTATATAGGAAATTCGGGGGAATTCATTATTATTTTGGGTTTGTACACTATACACTAAAATAATCAAAACCAAAAACCATACCGTGATTTTTACCAATTTTTTATATAAAAGGGGAGTGTTGTATATTATTTTATAAGGATAAGGTCTCAATAAATTAAAATATTTTCATTTGTTATGTGGAGATGTGTCACACATTCAAATAAATGATTTTAAAATAAAAAAATATTTTAAATGTATGGGAGTATTCACTAAGGATTTATAAATTAATTAAAATAAATATAAAATTACATTATTTTAAGGTAATAATATATATTTTTTATAATATACCTTTTATAGTATTTTATTACATCACTATTGCGTCATTATGATGTCACAGAACACATTATATATTTAAATAGTATTAAATGTTTTCCCAAAAAGTCGAGTGTCTCAAAAAATTATGAAATATTCATTGTTGGATATTTTCGACATCCTGATTCAAAAAATAATATTGATATTATATAAATAATTTTATAATTTTTTTAAAGTTTTATTCTAAATATAAAACCTATATTTATTGAAAATTGATGATTTCTGACAAAAATAGTTTCAAACCATCAAAAAAATTACAATTGACTTCATAAAAATTATAAGATCATTAAAATATAATAAAATTAATTTAATAGTAATATTTTATGAAAATATTATTTAATTAAAAAATACATTAACTCTTCAAAATCAATTTTTTAAATTAAATTGTATTATAGACCAAAAATACTATTTGTCCTTTAAGAATCATTTATAAAGTAACCATAATAAAAAAAAGTATATTAATTATTCTATAAAAAAATAATCAAAAACTAATAATGGTAAGAAAATGTTATATATACTTTTATATTGTAATTATACTACATAAGAGTATGGTGTGAAATCGTGGATATTTCATGGGGTCGCTCGGTGAACATGATTTTGGATGGCTTCCCGATGAACATGAACTTCTCCGGTAAATTGTTTCGCTCAGGCCTATGTTACTTTATTTTGGAATGGTACTAGCCTAAATAAAACCCTATAAATGATTTTTCCTTAGACAATTCTATAAATGGTCTTCATAGGGTGGGATTTTTCTGGTTTAGGCCATTGCCACCATTATCTATGTGAAAAGGATTTGTTAAAACCCTATATCTATACTAGTCGTGTGATCACTATTCAATAGCTATATTATCAATATTAGTCATTCTTAATGGTAATTTAAAACCAAGTGGATATAATAAAACCAAATCAGTTCTTGTGTTTCTATATCCATAATACATTTAATTAAACAAAAGACAATTTTATTAATAAATGTGGGGTCATTACATTTTGTATATAGGAACAATAATTTTGGGGGGATGTTATCATCAACAAGTAAATATATATATATCACCTTATAAGAAAGAGGTAATTAAGGAGTGGCCTATAGAAACATCTTTATAAAAAATACATATTTTTTCATGGCTCATTTGTGAATTATTGATGAGTTGTGAGAAATTTCTCATAATTATCAAACACAATAACAATGATGACTCAGATAAGAGTGATGTTTTTCTGTGTTAATGAATCTAAAGAGAGCATCAAATAATTTAATCAGACACTTATCCCCGCACCAATATATATACATAAAACATATGGGGAAATTTTTACGGCATACCTTGATTCTTTAATGATGGGATAAGGTTTTTTATTGAAAACAAATGAAAGTGTGATGGAAAATATATTAAGGAAGTCATATGTACATGGGAAGAATTTTCCAATACATGATCTAAATTTGGTTTCACTAATATTTCCTCACAAATTTGGAATCAATACCCTAATGGTCATAAGTTTTTAATAATATTGAATCATAATATCATCAAATATATTTTCACAATGAAATATTTGAACATGAAATACTAAGGATAATTTTATCTTATCAATAACTATGATTATTAAATCCACTACAATCCTAGTAATGAAAATTAATTGGTAGACTCTCTATGTATAAGGGATCATAAAAAATGAAAATTATTATAATTGAGAATGATCTTATATTCTTTTAAATTTGTTGGGTGGACATGGGAATCATAAAGGAAGTAACATAATAATAAATTTATCAAATGAGTTCTAAATCATCTATTTTATAGAAGGAAAAATATTCAAAAAGACATAAGGTGAAAATATAGAAGAAAGTGGTATCTATATGAAATGTTAAATCCTCAGTGTTCAAAATAGATGAAAAATGAGTTGAGTTAATTGAGTCATTACTACATGTTCCATTAAATCCTAACACAAAGAAGGAGATATTTAATATTATAGATATCAAGATATTATATATCAACATAATAATAATTAAGTTGTATTGAGACCTCAAAGATCACTTTTGGATTGAAAATATAATGAAATTTATGATTAAATATACATAAATGTGTCTATAATGTTAGTAATTGATTTCTGAAACGAAAACCTCCAAGTGTTCGATGAAACCATTATTCATACATATAATGAAATTGAAAAACATCACCATGGACTTTGTTACTATAATCCTAAAGACACCTAGATAAAATAATAATATATTGGTTATGGTTAATCATCAAATAAATATAGATCAATTAATTTTAATTTGAATGGAATTATCACTCAATCAACATGAAATGGAATGAACCAGAGAAGTGTTGGGACTCTAGGAAACCCCACAATATATTTAATATGATAGTGAATCAACGTTTAGATATAATTTATATATGACTCTATATAATTATACAATTATTGAGTTGATCTTAAATATGGTATAAAATTAAAAAAATTATGGTCAAACTGAGTGGTCAATCTATACTGTTAGAATCATCTTTATATAATTAATTAATGACATAAAAGTTGGATGAGATAAATATATTATTCACATTGTATTATTTAAAAATAATATCTTTCACTCTTTCATGAAAATATGACTATATAAATCAATATATGGGAATAATTGTATAACACCAATTTTTTGGAATGAATTTGGTGAATTCATGACGCATTGTCCGGAAATGGTCTATGAAATTTTGGAAATGATCAATAGCATTCTAAAAAACATTAGGTTTTGTTATGGTAGAAAAATGATATTTGTCGGTAGGCATTGAGGAGATATGGAAATTGAGGATTGGAGACAAATGTTTCCTCCTTATATCCCTATGGAAGAGATTCATGATATGTGGGAACATGGGAAATCTACATTCTGGGTGCTTCATACTCTTTGATATTCTCAATCTTATCAGATCCATGGCTTATCAACTAGAACTCCAACCAACCTATATCATGTGAATGATATGTTACACCTATCCCAATTGAGGTAGTAAGTATCTGATCCATTACATGTAAAGCAATTTAAGTGTTACAGCTAGAAAATGATATCTTTTATAAGGAGAATCCATTGAAAATCCTGGACTATATATAGAATGTTCTTTGAAAACAAAACTCACTCAGTCAAAGTCTATTGTTGAAACCATAAGTAACAGGATTTGATATAGAGAATGAAAGAAACAATAAATAAAAAATGACCTCACCTATTTTTATGTAATTATATTAAATGAAATTTTAAGGAAAAATTTCTTAAGTGGAAGAATGTAAAGACCAATAATTTTTTATCAATTGAATTTCCCTCTAATATGGACTTATAATATCATTTGATGTATTATTATATAAAAAACATGCAAAATACATATAAGACTTGATATATTTTGTTATACTAATATGAATGTTTCTTCTTGAGAATAAATATATGAATAAGAATTAAAAATATTAAAATCGGATAAAAATTATAAATTTTAATACTATAATATTAAATTTTGAATATTCTACATCCATGTAAATAATCTCATTGATTATCAAAACTATAGAAATGGAACAAAATATTATCAATAAAATGTCCATCTAGAAAATTAAATTATCTATAAATATTATATAAAATTTAATTTAAATTTTAATTAATGAAATAAGATGTTTTTATATGATTTATGAAATCCATATGACTACTAAAAATTTGACATTTGGTAATGAAATCATACCATTGATTTTGTTATATGAATGTTTGGAATAGTACCTCATAGTTATAATAGTATCATACCCTTTGTAATTGTGAAATAATATTTATTTATTATATAAACTGAAATTATGAAAAAATATATATAATGATACATATAAATGAATGTTTTAAAAATAATAAAATCTGTTTTTGAATTTTTTTAAAAAAAATTATTGTTTTATATTTTTTGTAACAAAAAATATTAATTAAAATAATATTTAATTTCAGAAAATGGGTGTATAAATTAATATTATTTTTTATTATAATTATAATTTTTCTTTATAAAACCATAAGATATATTCTTGAGGGTCATAAAATTGATCTTAATATTCATATTTTTTAATAAAAAATTTTAATTAAAAATAAAATTATTCATATTTTGAAAATTATTCTCAAAATATAGATTTAATTTTTTGAATATAAACATTAAAATTTAAATTTAACATTTTAATGGTATTTTTCTAAAATATGTGAATTTTAGGGGAATAGTTATATTTTTTGAATTACAGAATTTTGCATTATAAGTTGAAAAAAATTATTACATATGTGATAATGAAATGACCAATTATTTCAAAAATAAATCCATTTAATATATATATTCATAATAACAAGATATATTACATGTATTGAGGATGAATAATAATCTAATGAATATAATACTCAAAAATCTCTTTTCTCCCCTTATAAATATAAACCCTTCAACTACTAAGCACGATAGGTGAAAAAACTATAGAAATAATTCCCTAATATATCTACCAATTTACCTAGATCAATTCTTATCAAAAAAGACCATTCTAATGAACTTTAATGGGTAAACCAAGAGTAAAAACCCATATGGAGTGGAAATTTCTCAACATAAAATCCTTCATGTTTATACTTATTCTACAACGCCTATATGTTTTCCATAAACATAGACATATAAACATAAGTGTAAAAAATACAGTAATATGTTATTATTCTTATGTAATGTCTATATTATACC
This sequence comes from Viscum album, assembly GCA_963277665.1. Classification (NCBI taxonomy): domain Eukaryota; kingdom Viridiplantae; phylum Streptophyta; class Magnoliopsida; order Santalales; family Viscaceae; genus Viscum; species Viscum album. Next base: position 857,183,431 of record OY728160.1, read on the forward strand.
CTCCCATCAATTTTACCAAAAAACAAAACTTTTTCACAATATGGTCATTTCACACTCTCCATAAACAACACACTTTATTTTTTCCAATGAATTCCAGGATAGTTATATAAATTTTATTATAGAAATTTTTTTATAATAAGTATTATTGAACTTATTTAATTTTATATATTGTTTTGATAATCATTGACTTAAACGAAACAAATAGAATTCACTATGATTGGTATAACTAACTATATTTAATAACCTTATAACGACAATGTCTATTCAAAATTTGTCATAATTATATGATAGAACATAAGGATAGATGGGAAAATTTAAAATTCAATAAGTAAATTATTACCCAATCACTTAAATTATGGATTTATAATCTTATTTGATAAGAACATCAATAATCATCTGAAATTGATATGACCTTAGAACCATGAAATTACAGCCATCATTGAAAAACATTACACCTCAATGAAAGGGATATATATTAACATAATATAATTATATAATATCTAATATAGATAGAGATGTTTATAAATTATTATATTAAAGAATCTAATTTTATTATTCAAGTTGTTAAGTGTATGTGAATAATGATTCTGGATTATAAGGTAAGGGATCTCTCTAAACCATCTTATATTTTTTGGGTTGTGTCCTCTCTCCCACAAAATAAATTTCTATATCACCTTGATATTATATAATGATACTTATATATATATTTATATTTATCTTATATATTTTCCTACCTTATTCTCCCATCCTTTTATATGGTTATACATTCCTTATGTTCTTTTATAATTTACAATTTTAAGATAAAACTCAATTGAGTAGAAATTTTCTAACCCTTAATGTTTTTTATGTATATCAGTTTTTACTATTTATTCAAACTCATGATTTTTTTTAATAGAGGAATATATTATCAAAAAAATCATGTTAACCTAAAATTATAAAATAAAACACCATGTTTTTACTTAATTCAAATGCTTTTATTTCATTTTTTAAAATATCATTCTGAAATTTTATTTTATACTAAATTCTCTACCCATTAACATTATTTTTTAAATGAACACAAAACATGGGGCCTATACATACATATTTAGATATTAAGATCAAATATTTTTATTATTTATTCTATTTAAATAATTATGAAATATTATTTTATTGTTCTTTTAGTAATGATTATGAAACATGTTTCTTTACATTATTATTCTTATGTTTATGCACTATATTTTATTTCCTTTTCTAGAACCTAAAAGAATAAAAAATTTATAATGGTTGATCCAATATATGACTTCAATACATTAGGAAATGGTTATTTTTATCATGAGATAATATTTATGGTATTATGGAGTAACCCTAATCTGTTATTGGGATTTTTCCACCAAGTGATGTTTTCTTGGTAGTTAGCTCTTTCTTATACATATGTCATATTTTATATTTCAACTAGATTCTAATTATTTCATGACATTATTAGGCCATATTATTTATTTCATCATACAGTGGGATTATCTATGATACTCAACTATAATTATATTACATTATTCATTTTTAATCAGATGAAATGATTCCATATCATTCTTATTAAATTACTGGGATTTAAAGATCACCTCTTTTGTTAATGTATTCCCAAATCTATAAAAAATATTTCAAATATGAATCTATTTATGAGATCAATATGAATATTAAAATAATTATTTTTAATTTTATTTTCATTTTAATTTATTTTAAACCATATATTCAGAAGACACTAGGCTCTTGATCTTTAGGCATTATTTATTGGTTATTTTTTTAAGAATAGTATAATAATATTTGTAAAAAACATGGACTATTATACATAAACTTTACCTTAGGATTATAATTTTTAAATGAAAAAATATCATTCAAAAAAAAGTTTGATAACAAAATATAAGGGTTGAATACATGATTGGAAATCAATTTTCTCTAGTGTTTTACTATTGAACAGAAGGTTCATATTCATTGTATGTATTCTTCTTCTTATTTATTATCGAAATCCTGGGATGAGATCAATACCTACAGTCCATGTTAGTTAGAAAAAACCTTACAAAAAAATTTATTTGTTGGAAAATATGTTCAGAAATCAATCTAATAATTCAATTCCAAACTTGTTAGAAAAAATAAACAATTATTTTTTGTAATATAGATGGGAATTTTTGTTCCTCTTATGTAACCATGATATTGATATTTTTTCACTCTACCTATTTTGAAATTTTCTACCAACATAATCCCTTAATTTCCTATCATAAGTCTTTACATGTTTATTTCTCATCTTTTCTTGAATAGATTGTTTATAAAGAATCGTTTCATTTCCCTCAGATGTCAAATAAAACAACCTTGAATTCTTATTGAGAAATTATTTCCCTTCTAACATAAAGGTATTTTAATATTATTATACATTTTCCCATGATCATAGTATATAAAATTCCAACACACATTAACATAAAAAATAGATTACAATATTTGGATGAATTATTATGAAAGAATAGTTTTTTATAAGTAACTAGTGGTTTTCATTTAACATCAACATATATCTCTTGTTTAACAATTATCTTGGTAGTCTCCAACAAATATATCTTAAATATCAAGAATATTCATTTAGATTTCATAGTTTTATTGTAATTTTCATTTCATTGTTACAAAATATTATTAATATCTTTTTTGTAACCTTTTGATTTTCATTACTTTTCTCTTCATCGAGAATATTTTGGGTAAGCTAACCATGAAATCCTCTATAATGTGAGCCAAAAATTATGTTTACTAATGAAATTTTATGAAATTTCTAATTTATATTTCATGAAAATTACTTTAATTTATCTTCACACATTTTTTATGTTTATTATTTTTTCTTATTTTACTAAAATAACACCCCATGGTTCATACGTCTTCCCATATAGATATATTTTTTCCAAACAGAGTTGTATTTTTCTGTATACCGTACACAGCACCAGTTATAACATCTGAATTGTGATGTACAATTGATAAAAGATATATATATATATATATATATATTTCATTTCTTAGTGAAAACTTGTCATATTTTATCATGGGGTAGTGATATCTTTAGCATATTGTACCATTAATTTACTGTGATAAATTTAATATTATTTTTATTCATAATCCAGAATATGTTTGCTTTCTTTTTATGACACTCACAATTAGAATGTATTGATCCTTTTGGAGTCATATTGGGAAAAAATTTATATTTTTAGTTGGAGTTTATATAACCATTAACCTAAGAAGATCAACAATTATCATCAGTGGACTTAGTGAAATCATCCATGAATTTTCTAACTCATTTTCCACAATAACGAATATTTAAATTTTTTCTCACATGCTACTTCATCCCTTGTTGCTAGAATCTCCAAAATACCATTTTAAATCTTTCAAATATCAGCTAATTTTGGATTCTAATTATTGATTATATTCACACAGGTTTCTTCCTTTCAAACTATCTCATATGATTCATCATTATACTATTTATTTTATTTGATTGCATTTCTGTTTTCTTTTGGGTCTTCTTAATCTACTTCATATAGTTGTCTAATTATTCTTCCAATTTTTACTAAATATTTGTATTTTCCTTACCATCATTAATTATGAAAACTAAAGACCATTCTAAATATGAGTAATGAAATTTAACTCATTATCTATTTTACTAGATGAGGAGTGACCCTTTTCCCTTATTTGTCTTTAAACTTATTTTCATGAAGAATGTTTTTTTATTTAATTCTGTTTTTTCAACATTATGTGTTTAAAATCCTTCTCGTACAATTAATATTTTCAAAGAGACTATATGTGAAATATATTTCAATATTACCAATATCGGTACAATTATGAAATATTAGTAACTTCATGACATTTATTTCAAAATATCCCTTGATTAATATCTCTAATAGAAGGGATTTGTTTGTTTAATTGTTCATAAAACTCGTAGGATTCAGGTGAATGTGGTAGTGTTCGAGATTCTCACTAAACCCTTAACCCTTAATTACAATCACAATAAATCTTAGAAATATCCATTAATTTCATCATAAACATATATCTTAATATGTTCAAATATACTCCCCCAAAATTACAATCGGGATTATTTAAAATTGATATCATCTTCATAGATACTTCTTATTTTCCATATTTCTTCATTTTAGTTTCAAAACCCATCATATTTTTATAAAAAAATTATAAAACAGAAGTAATGATAGAATTTTGTTCCTTTTCAGCAATACCTAAAATTATATTTTCAAATAGTTTCATTACAAATCCCTCAACAATTTATGGAAAACCAATTGTGATCATATCTCTTACATATATGATAAGCGATTAGTGGTGGGGAAATGTCATATTCTTCTGGTTTTAGAAGTTCATTCCATCAAAAATTGGAATTCCATTGATATTCATAGTTTTTATTATATATACTCAATACCTTCTTTGATATTTAGTGGAATACTATGAATTTTCTCTAATATGGTATTTTTTTCCTGATGGATGAATAACTGTTGAGAGGGGTGGTGAATTTGTGGTTTTATATTATGAATTATCTTAAGGAAACCTCATGAAATTGTTATTTTTTTTTCCTAATTAAAAACTCATTTCCTAGCATCATGTGAAAAATTAATATGCACTATAAGTGAACACAATATTTAAATTTTTTTCTAGATTCGAATACTCATTATGTTATATTATATCAATCCTAATCAAGGATTCTTATATTATATTCAAAATTAACATACCAAAAAAATCATATACTATTACAAAGATTCCACTAAAGTGACTCATGGTTTTAATACATAAATATTTCATCTTTTAGGTCATTGTTCCATACATTTCACAACTATATTCCCATGGACCATAAACGATTAATTTCCTTTTAGAATGGATATACAGTCTTGTTGTTTTATGAAGGATCCTCGGAATCTACCAGGAAGATGATTCAATTTATTAATCATCATACACATACCCTAAATATACCAATAATAATAACCACGGGAAGTAAAATATAAGAAAAGATGATATGTGATGCTCAGTAAGGTTATATATTGTAGATACCAATAGATGATCATATAAAAGCATAAGACAAGCATAAGGGTATGATATCATGAATATAAATTACAATGTTCACAACCAATCTACCATGGATCATAATATTTACACATTGAAAAAATATTATCATTTTAAAAGATATGAATCATTAGAGTGAGAAATCATTTTAAATTAATCATGACATGTAACGTCAGGTCATATAAGTGTGGCACATTTTTATGTATAAAAACCATTTCATATATCAAAGTTATGTACCAAGACCATTCAATCATGATTTATTAGGAATCATAACATTTTTAGTATAACATAATGTATAAGGAAACATCATATGTATCCCACAGTGGATAAATAAAATCTATAATTTTCCCATAAGGGATCAAGAACAACTACATGTTTCCCATAATTAACATAGGGTATATAAATTCTACCCAATTAATTAAGGGGTATATAATTGCTTGGTCGTCCATCACATATATGTGTGCCATAGAATAATATAACATTATTGTTGACATCATATCCTAGACCATGCAATGAAAAAGTGTTTCATAATCATTTCACAAAATCATCATATCATAACCCATCAAAAATAAATGTGATTCGTAAAAGTATAATCATCATAATCATAATACATTTAGAGAAAGAATAAATATTGTTTCATGGGATCATATACCCAACATCAAGAATGTTATCATTGGTGAAAATTGTTATAAAAAGTCATTACAATATTTCTTGAGGAGAATTAAATTTTCCACATGAAATCACATATTTAAAATATAAAAATAAACGAAAAAAATAAATTAAATATTTTCATTTAAAAAAACTAAAATTAATTTAATATCACTTCAAAATCATGATTGTTAATGATGGCGGTAAATTCTATTCCTACCTTAAAATATAAAAGAACACATTCCTTTCAAATTTTTGTAAAAATTAAAATGGTACCTATTTTGGAAAATAAAAATAAGATTCCTTTGAAATTTTTTTTGTAAAAAATCAATTTTGGGAAAAATGAATTTTAAATTTGTATTATAATTTTAATGTTCCATGTTTTGAACCTGATGAAAAAGAAGAGGAATAAAAAATTTTATGTTAACTCGGTAGGTCGGTCTTGAAACTGAGCAACATAACCTTTTATTTCTGATAGATGACATTGCGATGTCTCTTTTAACTAAATTTTATTAAACTAATTTGATTAAAATAAAAATGGAAACAAATTAAATGAAGGGTAAATGACTTATTAAAACATTGATATTTTATATATATTTTTTTAGAGTTAAAAAATGTGTCAGCACCGGGTTCCATGACCTGTAGACTCTCGGAATTGATAGAATAAAAATATTAAATTTATTGTATTAATAAGTGTGTTTGTTTTTAAAAAAAATTGAAATAACTTTCAAATGGTGCATCATTTGAGAAATACCTGACCATTTTTAGGTCCAAAACGTCGGGTTTACCATAGGCATGGTATAACATTGATTCACATCGGGTGATTGACACCTTTGCACATGATAATACCATCCTTATTTTAATTTATTTTATTATTCTGATTTTTAAATAATAATTAATTATGTTGTCACAAACGGTGCGTCAAATGTGAAATCAGAGTCCACCAATAGTTTCTGGATGTGCGGTTTACCCTTGGAAGGTTATAACCTTTGTGAGCATCAGAAGTTTGGTCATATGACACCCGAAGATAATTTAATTGGGTTTAATAATTTTGTTGGATAATTAGAAAATATAATTATAATTTTATTATTAATATTATTATTTTATTAGAAGAAAACAAATAAAAAATCACTTCCACAATTATTAAATTATGTCGCAGTGTAAATAATAACTGAATAGTGTAATAAATGTTATATTTTTAATTATACAAATTTTATACAAATGCATAATCAATATTTATTTAATAACTGTTATCTTTTTTTATGATAATTTTCGTTAATTTATTAATGGTATCATTGATGTGTTGAATTAAATAATTATTATTTTTATTATTGTTAATATTAATATATTAGGAAAAAAACATGGAGATATATGTACATGATGTATATATATATGGGATTAAATATATATATAGTTATATATATATACATGTGCAGGTGTATATATATTTTAATATAAAGATGTGTGTGTGTGTGTGTGTGTGTGTGTATACATAACACGTGTATATATATGGGAGAATATTTATTGTTGGGTTAAATAAAATATTATTAATTACCCACATAATTTTATGTAACATCTCAACATAAATCAAAGTGTGGATTGTTATGTTTTTAGTCCAAATCATTATAGTGACCCAGGGCGTGCTCATGCACACCCAGTTGCGCATCCTGGATAGATATTAAAATTATTTAAACGATTCATTAAGCTTTATGTAAAATATTACACCACGCCATAGTTCAGTGTGTGGGTTAGAAATAATTAAAAATAATTAAAATAAATTAATGAAATTTAATGAGAGGTAAAATAAATAAAAAAAATAAATAAAAAAAATTGTTGAAGAGAAATTAAAAATAATTAAAATGGGGTAAACCCATTTTAATTAATTTTTTCATTTCATCCATCATTTTTTTATTAATTTATTTATATCATTCTTTTTTTCCTTTTCTTTTTTATTTATCCTTTTCCTCTCCTCTATTCCCCTCATCCCTCTCACGTTATGACTCCCCCTCTCCCAAAGTGGCGTACCACCTTCTCTCCTCCTCGGAAGATCATCGCACCTCCATTCATCATCAATTTTCTTTTCCGCGAGGTGCGCTGTGAACCTCTCGGTAAGGATTATCTCATGCACCAAAAATCATATGATCTCCTCCTATATCCTTTGTGCAGTTCAGTGCGGAAGGAAGTTACGCTATTTTGGGGATTTTCTAAAATCATATTTTTTATCTGTTTTTGGTCAAATAAAAGACTAATGCGAATCATAGGATCATCTAAGACCATATGATAGGGAATCTACTCTCTTTCCCTCCATTTCATTATGCTTTATAAAACCGCATGGTTGTGCCGTTCTTCGGTGCCTACTGAAGTTGTGTAAATTCACCAAATATTTTCATTCCAATTATTTCACTTAATTGTTGAACACCTATTTGTTATAAATTTTAATTATTTAAATTTTTTCAACATGGTTGGAGACCCCTTTGGGTTTGGTGAAGTGGTCCGTATAAATTCTTGTTAGCCCATGTATTTAATTTGTTTAACTTCATGTGTTGCGGAACATATTTTTGTTGTGTATAATTTAAATTAATAATATAGATTAATTATGAATATTTAATTGTTGGGTCTTTGGTAGTTGTTTGTAGTGAATTATTTATTTATTAAAATGTGCATTTATCTGTTTATGTTGATGTGGTATTTTTCCTTGCTAGGATTGTTATGATGAAATATTTAATATATACCATGTGATGCACTGGTGTATCTATTCAGTTTTAAAGATGAAATTTCATATGATTATTATTTCACATCTGCTTCTATGAAAACATTAATTAAATTCCGAACGGGGAAAGAAGGTGGGTCCCATATTAAGGGATTCAATTAGACCCACCGTTCCTGACTTGTTACCATTACGCTGCGGGGGCAGTGTCTTTAACTTTTACAGACTGAGACATCCATGGGATTTTTAATACATATGAGTGATACTAGTTCCAAAAGGGACCATCCGGGATAGATCCATTGGAAATGTGGCTGATCCATCCATGGATGATGCTCGACCCCTTTTTGCGAGATCGAGACGGACTCAGGGAAAATCCATGCCTCATGCGATACTTTGTCTTTCAAAAGATTTTCTTTGATGAGCACGTTGGTATTGGATAATTTGAAAAATGTTCTATAGCGATACCTTCGGGACAGGCTCAGACTCCAACTCTCAACTTTATGATTAATAATGATGCACTGAGGTTTTATTTTCATGCCTCTTTGAGTCTCTTGAGATTTGTCATTTTTTTCTTGTATGTTGATGAAAACCTGGTTGACACATAACTTAGATCCCAAGTTAAATCATACGATTTGGATATTCCTCTTCATTGTTTTACATTTATTTACTAGGATTTATATATATTTAAATGTTTATCCTGCTTATAGGTAATCGTTTTAGACTTCCGGCTTAGTCCAAAGCAAGTGATTTGGGATGAGTGTCATTGGGAACCTGGGCTGAGTTATTTATTTCATTGCACTAAATTAATTATTAGAAATTGTTATATATTAGCACAATAAATTTTATTATTTCATGAAATGGAAAGGTTTAGACACCGTGTGTGATGGATTACTGATATTTTATCTCATAGCCTACTCGGGTTCGATGGACACCGGTGTAGATTACATACTTGTATCAATTGACAAAGGGAAGAAGGCTTCTTCTGATGGTTGATTGTTTCTTACTTATTAGGATGGAGACTATGGAAGAGGATCGATCCTTGATTGTGAGGTAGTGTTTGCTTTGTATCTTTTCATTTTACTTGATATAATGCTTCGGTTTCTATTTTACCGACCTTCAGTTTAGACATACATCATTGCATGACATTGTTTTATGAGCTTCTGCACATCATTGTTATTCAGTTAGATTATTCACATTACTCCTACTGTAGTTTTTTTGTTTATATGTTTCCGAAATTTATTATTAATTTTTTTACTTACTCTATGATAATAACTATTAAATATGAGGGCAATGTATCCACCTTGGACAAAAAAGGCCCTTGCTACTAGTCAGCATCTTCTAGGGTTCTAGTATATACACTTGAGGTTATGTATCCTACTGGTCAGAAAACTATCTTAGAGAGATGCTGGGTCGGGACGTTACAAAGTGGTATCAAAGATGGTATTTTCCCTTTTTCTTACTAATTTTTTTGGTAGATTGGATACTAGGAATGTGTCATCCCATGGTTAATAGTTGTGCCTGGAACTAATCACCCCACATATGGGAAATGACTAAGTGTCCAGGGTTGGGATTGTTTTTCATGTTTTTTGATGTTTCAATTGATATGATTTAACCTTGATTGATTGGTGTAATTTTCAATACTGGTGAATTTATGAATTTATGATATTTTACCTTTGGCCTGTTAAGGTAAGGATGAAGCATTGCACGCATCATAATAGGCACATAGGAATTCACATACCATGTATAGTCTCACACCATGTAGTATAATTTTAGGGTTCCTGTTGATTCATATTTTTTTTCCTTGAATGCATTCCTTGTCTTGTAATTATTTAGCATGCCTTTTTAGATACCATGTTTCAGTGATATATATTTCATGTTAGCTTTTTTCCATGATTCCTATTTAATACCATGTTTTCCTTGTATCCTTCTTCTATTCCTATTAGCATGTCATTGTGATTAAAAATTGAATGCTTCTATGATTACAAAACGCGTCTCTCTGTTTTCTTCTTGTAGTGCCTTGTTAGCCTATTTTTTATGTAATTCTTTTCATTGATAAAATTTATTGGTTTCATATGAATGGGGGTTAAATTCCAAAACCTATAATGTGTATGTCGCTTTATAGGTTGATAGCCACCCATATATCTAGGTTGATATGTTTTTTATCATGTTATAATTTCAAATGAAATGGTTAACTACCTAAAGGCACAACTAGGACCAACTAGGATAGTTGTTTTATGTTCCTTATGAGATAACCCTATATGGATTTTGTGACTATTAATAATTAAACAACTATTTTTTTCATTCAAATAAACTCAGGTCGGCTTAGTGGGACCCTTATAGCTCGCCTTATCTACATAAATGGAATTTATGTGATATATTGACTAATTAAGGATGAGATGTCAATTAATGTAATTTTTTTAAAATGGTGTTTTATAATGCTTTCATGTTTGTCCCTTGAGGCATTGGTTAAGATCATGTAACCTGTGGATTGTTTTGAAAAATGGTACTCAATGTTTTGATTAAATCTCTTGATGATTAAATATTAAATGTGATTAAATAAAAAGGATTGGATATTGAACCTATAGTAATGTCCCTTCTTTAAGACCCTGGTATAAGTGTAGTTTCAGTTCTTCCATGAGTTTATTTGGAACAGAACCATTCATGTGTCATTGTTCGTAGTCGGACCCCCTTTATTAAATTTACACCCATGTTCAGATTGGTGGTCATTTTTTCCCTGATTTTTTTGGGCTTGGGAATTCAGTAATGATCATTTCCATCAAGTTAGGAATGTCTTGGGACCGGTCAGTTGCCTAATAGGTCATTCGACCCTCTCTTATCCACAGTGATGGATCACTTGGTATGCCATCATCCGAGATAAAATTAGTCTTGTTTGGGATTTAATGACAATAGATTAAATGTTTTCCTTATAGTAATCTCCAAATCCTGTTAGTGTAGTCTTCCTTGAGTGACGATCATGTCGTATATCTTGCCTTATTCCTTGATGCACTATGAGAGCATCGGTATTACGCCATGTTAAAGCTTTAAATGTTTTTGGGTTTGTTTAGGGTGGTTTTCATAGTGTTTCACACTAATGTGTCATTCTTATCAATGCTTTGGTTAGTCTAGAGTAACCCCCATATGTTTTTGTAGGAATTATTTGGACTAACTTTTGTACACCAACATTTTCTTCTAACATGACTTCCATTCCAATGCCGCTCTGGGCTCGGTCAATGTTTTAATATGGGTATATTTCCCTTGTACCAATGTATCACTCATAAACATGGAGTATGGGCTACCGTACGTTAGTTCCATTTAGTCCTCCTATGACAATCTGAGGTTACCCTAGACTTGTTGTTAGGACTAGTCATGCTTAAATCAAGGAATGTTACCAGAGGTAAGGTATGATCTTCGGAGGAAGTGTTCATAGTAAATGCAAGATACCTTTGAAGAATACATCATAGTTCAGTTTGTAAAACACCTTCCGTCTAATTTGTGGATCTTCTGAAATGGTCGGTTAGAGTGACTGGACTTGTTATCTCTCTAATTCAATGAAGCACTTAGTGAAATACCTTTTTGGGACATCCTCAAGTGGTAGGAGGTCAATTTCGGTCGGCCAGGGCTTCTCAGGAAAAACTTTCTTGACTTGGGCTTGTAGGACAATGAGATTCAACTATTTTATCCATTTTTAGAAATCACGCAAGATGCATTGCAAGAAATATTAAGGGAGTTTCTTATAGGGAATTAAAATAGTGGTAGCTTTGGTGAAATGGAATTTTATCCTTTTTAATTTTAAAACCTTAGGTGGGAAGTAACCTTGTTCAGAAGTTAATGATATTCCGACATGGTCACGTCTCAAGAAAAAAGTGTTTTGATAAATACGGTCTCGGTGTTTCAGTAACAAAATGAGTGTTGGATCAAATCTTAATTGATTATGGGTCATTTTCCTAACCATTTTTTGAACGTTAGTTGAGCATTTAGAGATGGGAAACAACCTCATTTTATGAGACATCATGACCTTGTAGATCGGGTGAGAGTTACTCTGTTCCCAAAGTCTTCTCATGAATTAGAAGTTTTAAGGTATGAGTGATGTAACGTTCTGTGTTTTGATCCAAATGAAAATGCACAGGAATTAAAATTTCTCTATTAACTTGGAAGGTTGGCTTTCAAACCGAGTGTCAGAACATTTTATTTCTGATAGTTGATAATGTGATTTGTCTTTTAAAAAATGTATTTAATTAATTAGATTAAAATAAAAATAGAAACAAATTAAATGAAGGATAAATTCCTTATTAAAACATTAGAATATTCTATATAATATTTTCAGAGTTAAACAATGATTTAGCACAGGGTTCCGAGATTAGTAGACTCTCTACGTTGATAGAATAAAAATATTAAATATATTTTATTCATATGCATCTTTTTTTCTTTTCAAAAAATGAAAATAACTCTCAAATGGTGTGTTGTAAGAGAAATATGAGACCACTGTTAGGTCTGAAACGTCATGTTTACACTAGACTAGATATAACCTTGATTCTAATTATGTATTTTCACCTATGAACTTGAAAATACCATCCTTATTTTTATTCAAATTATTATTCCTATTTTAATATAATAAATAATTATTTTCTCTCAAAGAATGCATATAATGAGAAATCTGACACCACAAATTGTTCTAGGGTGTGGGTTTTACACTATGCAGGTTATAACCATTGCATGTGTCAGACGTTTGGTCATATCGCACCTGAATATAATTTATTTGGGTTAAATAATTTTGTTGGAAAATTAAAATAATAATAATAATTTTATTATTAATATTATTATTTTCATTGAAGAAAACAAATAAAAATTCATTTCAATAATTAATAAATTGTGCCGAGATGTAAATAATAACATAACAATTTAATAAAGAATTTATTTTTAATTTTTCGAATTTAATACAATTGCGTTATCAATATTTATTTATCAACTATTATCTTTTTTTATGGATTTCGTTGTTAAAATATTAATGGTTTCATTGATGGGTTGAATTAAATAAAAATTATTTTAATTAAAGTTAATATTATTATATTAGAAAAATCATGAAAATATATGTATATGTTGTTTATATATATGAGATTAAATATATATAGTTATATATATACATGTGCTGGTGTATATATATGAATATATAGATGTGTGTATATATATATACATTACATGTGAATATATATGGGTGAATATATATGGGTGAATATTTAGTTTTGGGACAGATAAAATATTATTAATTACTCACATAAATATATGTAATGTCTCAACTTAAATAAAAATTGCAGACCCTTATGTTCTTAGTTAAAATCTTTAAAACGACATGAGGTGCATGCATACACACCCGGTTGCGTGTCCCAAATAGCTATTAAAATTAATTAAATGATTCTCAAGCTTTATGTAAAATATTATGTCGCGCCATAGTGCATCCTTCATGTTAAAAATAATTAAAAAGTATTAAAGGAAATTATTATAATTAAAATCAGGATAAAATAAATAAATAAATAAAAATGGTTGGAGTGAAATTAAAAATAATTCAAATGGGGTAAACCCATTTTAATTAATTGTTTCATTTGATCCATAATTTTTTTAATTTATTTATTTATGTTATTTTACCTTTCTTTTTTATTTCTTCTTTTTCAACTCCTCTCTTCCTCTCCTCCCTCTCACGTCATGCCTCCCCCTCTCCCTCGGTGGTGTACCACCTTCTCCCCTCTACAAAATATCGTTGTTCCTCCATTCATCATCTGTTTTATTTGTTGTGAGGAGCACTGTGAACCACTCAATAAACATTATCCCTCTCACTAATAATCATACGATCTCTTTATCTATCCTTTGAACATTCTTCCATGGAAGGAATTTACCTAATTTTGGGGTTTTTCTAAAATCATATGTTTTCTTCTATTGTAGGTCACATCAAAGCCTACCGCAAGTCATATGATCATATATGACCATAAGGTAGTGTGTCTACTCCTTTTCCCCCCATTTCTTTGCAATTTATTGGAACACACGGTTGTGTCGTTCGTCGGTTTCTACCGACGTTGTGTAAATTCACCAAATATTTTCAATTTAATTATTCCACTTATTTGTAAATTAAATTGTTTAAATTGTTGAAACATTTTCAGACACCTCTTTTGGTGTGCCGACATGGTCGGTATAAATTCTGTTAGCATGTGTATTTAATTCATTTAACTGCATGTGGGGCACAACCTATTTTTGTTGTGTTTAATTTAATAAATTAATTTGGATTAATTATGAACTTTGAATTGTTAGAACTTTGGTAGATCTTTGTTATGAATTATTTATTTATTAATATGTGCATTTATCTTCTTATGATGATGCAATATCTGGCATTTTTAAGATTGTTATGCTGTGATATTTAATTTATACCTTGTGATGCATGGGTGTATCTATTTAGTATTAAAGCTAAAATTTCATATTTTTATTATATTATATATCTTGTTGTGAAAACATTAATTATATTTATGGTGAAGAAAAATGTGAGTCATGTATTAAGGGACATGATTAGACCCTTCGTTCCTAACTTGTTACCACTACGTGTCGGGGGCGGTTTATTAGACTTTTCTATAATGAGACTTCCTCGGCCTTTCTAATACTTATGAGTGATTCCGGTTTCAAAAGGGCCAATCGGGGATAGATCCATTCTAAATGTGGCTATGAACCCCTTGGATGATGCTCGACCCATTTTTGGGAGATCGGGACAAGCTCAGAGTAAAGTTATGCCTCGAGCGATATATGGTCTTTCGAAAGATTTTCATGGAGGGGCTCGATGGTATTGGATAATTTCAAGGATTTATCTAGCGATACCTTCAGGATGTTCTCAGACTCCAACTCTCAACATGAACCTTAATAATGATGCACTAATGTTTTATACTAATTCTTATTTGAGTCTCTTGAGACTTGTTATTTTTTTCTGGTATGTTGAAGAACACCAGGTTGACTCATGGCTTAGACATCAAGTTAAAGCATGAGCATGGGGGTATACCTCTTCCTTGTTTTACATTTATTTTCCAGGTTTAAAATATATTTATATGTGCATCCTATTTATTGGTACCCCTACTAGACTTCCAGAGTAGTCTGAAGCATGTGACTAGGGACGGGTGTCGTTGGGAACCTAAGCCAAGTTAGTTATTTCATTCCACTTAATTAATTATCATAAATTGGTATCTATTGGAACATAGAATTTTATAGATTCACAAAATTTAAATTTTTAGACACGGTCTATTTCATCTTACTGGTATTTTATCTCACACCCTACTCGAGCGTCATTGACACCGGAGTAGATTACATTATTGTAGGTATTGGAAAAGGGAAGCGGGATGATTCTAATGCTTGATTGTTTCTTGCTGCATAGGATGGAGGCTGGGGCAGAGGACCGAACCTGGCTCGTGATACTATTTTTTCTTTGTGACTTTTCATTTTAGTTGATATAATGCTTGGGTTTCTGTTTAAAGAGATTTCAGTTTAGACAGAATTCATGGAATGAAATTGTTTTGTGAGGTTCTGCACTTGATTATTATTCAGTTGGATTATTTACATTACTTCTATTGTAGTTTATTCATTTATATGATTTTGTTATTAATTATTAATTGTTTTTTACTTCTTCTGTGATAATACCTATTACCTATGTGGGTATAGTCTCCCCCTTGGACACAAAAATTCCCTCACTTCTAGTTGACAACCTCTGGCGTTCAGGGATATGCGCTTGAGTTCATGTATCCTACTAGTCTAGACACATTTTTAGAGGTGAACTGGGTCAGGACATTAAAATAATACTAAAAAGATTTCTAGTAAAAGAAGGAAATAGAAGAGAACAAATGTTTGATAGGGGAGAAGAATATTGTTGGTTTTTATTAAAAACATTATTTCAATATCATGAGTACTTAATGTCAATAAAGTGAAATGAAATCATGAATTATTCAAAAATAAAAAAAGTTTAATAGTAACTAAATATATTTTTTATTTAAAGATCATAAAATTTCATCAATTTAAATTCATGCATAAACAATCCTGATTAAAAATGGTATTAAAAAATAAATCTATGACCACAAGTATCATCTAACATCATAAAAGCTGGAAAAAATTGTATAATAAATATGGGTTTATTATAAAATAATAATATAAAAATATTCATATTTATTTTACCATTTATGATTTACTTATGATATCATATCACCCATTTATTAATTATTTTTTAATATAATCACTATGTTGGGTGATAACTACATTATGTTTCATGCATGTTTTAGGTTTTAAGTGCGGATTCTTGTTCCACGATATTGGATATAAAATAATATTAATATTAAAAAAGATATTAATATTATATATATTCATTATATATATTTAGATTCATCCATAAATATTACTGAATGAAAAACGAATTACCCCATTTGTAGGGAAGGGAGGCAGTACATTTGCAAGAACATAGTTTCCATTTTTCATAAGATGAAATGAATGAAATTTAAAAATGAAATATATCATATATCATATCAATTCGTTAAATATATCTTTATTATCATTCATGTAAATCATAAATAAATAAATTTCACTACTTCATGGTGGTGGTATTCTGTACGTGTGCACGACCAATGTTATCATTTTTTAGTATGTTAGAATGTATGAAGATATATGTAATATTATATTTCAATATGTATAATAGTTTCATATATATTTATATATAATATATTAACATATTAAGAATAATAATAAAATTATATAGGATATGTTAATGAAAAATCTATTTTATAACTACGTTTAGAAGGTAAGATATACATATTCATGAGGGCTACATTCACTACTCATAGGATAGGAAAGAAGGAAGATAATTTTGATTTCATAAAGAAAACATTTAGGATTATTGGGAAAATTAAGGTTATTATTTTATTAAAAATACTATATATTTATTGGAGGTAAAATAATAAGTAATAATTAAATGATCGATTATGTGGATTACTTGTTCTTTGAAATAACTCTTTTGGATCTCTTCTTAAGGACCCTAGGCTTGGACATTTTGGGAGACTAGTACATATATAATATATAAAGGAAATATTTTAAAAGGCTTTGTTATAGGTTGGTCAATATAGAATGTTCATAGTGATGTAAAGAAGATAAATTAGGGATGTTCTTTTTTATGGGATGGATAAGAACCATTTGAAATTTCATAAATGATTAAAATTTAATAAATTAATTATCAAGATATATGCATCAAAATGGAAATGAATTAGAATAAAAATATTATAAGGTCGTAATGGAATCATCCATAAAAACATATATAGGTTTATGTGTCATTTTAGAATATATCTCTTTGATTAATCACTTCATAATTCATTTATAACCCTAATCGTAGAAACAAATTTAAAAAAATTAAAGAGTCAATTTTTTACCTTAAATTGAAATATGACTCATAAATGGATCATGTATGATATTTGGAAACCAAATTCCATCCACTTTATATAAAATAATTATATTATTAATTTCTGTTCTTTTTTTAAAAAAATTATTATAAAATGACATTATTTAAAATATTTGAGCTATTCTTTTTATTAGACATTTAAGACACCAAAAAGATATAATTTATCTATAATATTGTCATACATTCATAATATTTTATATTTATATACAAATTTCCTGGAATTATATACATCACTCAAATTATTTTACATGTACTATTTTTGAAAACATCATATTTTATTTTCCTATTAATTATAAAGATATTATGTAGGGATTCCATATACATTTAAGGTGATTATGTAATTATTAAAAATTTGAAATAAATTACCATAATGAAAAAAAATAATTATTAAAAAAATACTATTAAAATTCCTTCAAAACATTCAATTTTCCATATTTTAACACATAATAGGTATTTAAAAGTAAGAGCATGACATTTTGTGTTTTCCTTTTCATAAATTTAAATAATGGTCATATTCCAACCAATATGAAACCAACAAGTAGTATATTAAATTCATTGATTTTAAAGTGAAATAAAAAAATAATAATATGATAATATCTAGTGTTAGATATATTTAAAAATTTTATAAAAATATTTTAAAAAAATTTAACTTCATTCTCCCTTAATTAGGTGATAAGAATTTTCCATGACTACAATTCATATTGATGAAATATGAAAATGTTCTAATTGAAAAAAGTTTGATCCTCTTGATTCCTTATATGGAATAAATTTTTTATGATTAAATTTCAATATGTGTTAGAAATTTTTTAAAAATGAGTTCCTAAACCTCAATTGAATCATATTATACAAGAATATATATTTTAATGAATTTCAATATATTTATTCTTATACCACTACTATATGAAATATTAGAATAAAGTTAAAATGTTTGAATACATATATATAAATTTAATGAAATTCATTATCACATATTGATCAGTTGAATTTATTAATATTAATATACATTTCAGGAAGAAAAATAGTTTTCATAAAACATCTCATTTACTTTGAATTTATTTTTATTTTAATTTCTGAATAATTTATTTCCAATGAATTAATTTTATACATGGGTAAGACATAAATTTTTATAATTTATTTATTCTTATTCAGGTATTTTAGCACAATGAATATAATCTAATTATAAAATAATAATATGTTAATATAATTACATAGTTCAATTATAAAAATTGTTGTGTGTAAAAAATTATATCAACGAAATTATTATTATTTTAAATATTTTCATAAAATCTCCGGGTGTGACATCTACAATTTCTATCTTCAAATATCCTATAAATAAAACAAAAATCCTACAAAATTGTTCAAATAATGATATACCTTTAGTATATCGCCCATTTTTTTTACAACCCTTAATGATTTTCCTCCTTTACGAGTAGATATATCAGTAGTTAGGTACATTTATAAGTCCTCATGTATGTATACCAAAACCTTCTTCTTGGTGTGTGCATCAAAAATTCATATAACTCTAGTTCTTCTTTAGGATTTTCCTCTTATACACTTTTAATTCTTTGTAATAGAAGACAGATTTCTATTCAATGACACATAGCATAAATCTACTTCTCTCTTCAATGTAGTTGTATATATTGGTCACTCCTAATATCATAATGTAATGTGTTCGTGATTTATTTTAAAAATATACCCAACCTTTTTCATGACCTACGTGATATTAGTTCCATAAAACAATAACATAAATATTATCTTCTACACTTAAATATGGAACCTCCTTGTCATGTAGCACGATCATCCCTCATTAAATGACACATTAAAATATCATGTGAATAATTAATTTCTAATTTATATGTAACCCATGCTATAATTTGTTCCGTCAATATTATGAAAATATTTTTTACTCTTATTCCCAAAAAAAATCACATATTCAAATCATTCTAAATCATTGTATTAATGAAATCTTGAATCTAATCCATTTGTAAAACAATAATTAGAACATGTTGTTTCTTGTGATGGACCACAACCAAGTTTCTCTTTCAAGGGATTATTAATTTGGAATCCCAAAATAAAAATAAATTTTTTTAAATCCAGTATTTATCATGGGTGAACTTCTCATACAAAACATTCAGTGCTATTACATTATTATGATATCCTTCTAATTTTTTCTCCATGATCATCACAACTAATCATAATAACTCATCACAAAAGAAAAAAAATAAAACATGAATTGGTCATCTTTATTTAATAGATCCTTGTGGAATGGTCCTTATTTAATTGTAATGGAGAATTTCAGGTTTTCAACTCAAAAAATAATAGCATGAATCATAATCATTCTATATTTATTATGATATTTAATTTCATAATCCCAAAAGAGAAATATCGTATGATTTAACTATATTTATCCAGATTATCTAATATTCTTGAATCTCAATATTTCACCCATATAAATTATCATAATTATCTCTGTGTTGGAGTCATACATTATCTCCATCAATGTTATATTTTCACATCCCTTTGATTTTTTAGGAAATCATTAATTTCATATAACTTGTGATGTTGTGAAAAAATAATAAGCAAATATAAAATCTCATAAAGTTATTACAAACCACTTTGTATGTATTTGAATTCATAAGATTATTACTTTTAAATTTTTATCCTCACACAAAATTCATAAGACACCAATTTATGTCACAATTATTTCACTAATTAATAATAATTTTTTCAAATGACATATAAAAAAACTATGTCAAAGGAATTCATTCCATCATGAAATTAATTCTTTACCAATCAAAATATAAACATCACTAAAATTAATTTTTTTAATATTAAATCATTATGTTGGATATTAAAATATCTCAAATGAAATAAAAAAATGTTGAAGACTAGTGAACATTCATTTAACAATACGTACCTTGATTTAATTAGTGAATAACTCCATATTCATTTTAACTACTCTTGAATATATATCCAAAACAATCCACCAGAAATCATTCCACTTTTATTTTCTTCCTAATATGATATCATTTGAATAAGAAATATTAATGTATCATTAAATACTTATATTCTATTATAACAAAACGTTTCTATTCAAAATAAGTGGAAAAACCCACAAACCAAACTTATAGAAGTTACCATTAACCCTATCAATTACTAGTCATCTTTTTTGAGATTCTAATATACAAATAAATCACTAAATCCATCACATATACAAAAAAAATAGTTTATATATGTATTTTTGAGAATATAGGTATACATAGTATGATTCTCATGAAAATAATTCATGAAAATGTAATTGAATCCAACAAAAGACCTGGTGAATAAATATAGAAACAAACTCATCACTTAGAAGGTAAATTGTTTTCCCAACCTCGCCAAGGATCACTCTAAAGTAACATATATATATATAGGTACTGTAATTATGATACATTTATATAATAAGGGTCCTCAATACCACTTACCCACTAAACCAGTCATTCTAATCTCCAATGACATAAATCTTGTTGCACATATCCCCTACATAAGTCATGCAACACAGCCCCTAAAATATATGACAACCACATCTCTATAATCCTTTTAATAGGTCTACCAATCCCCCACATTAATAAAATGTGATCCAATTAAACCTATGTAATTATGGACTATACCTAAATCCATTAAAACCGATGCATAATTACATATGGAAGACATGTAAATTTTATAACCTTAAGTATCCACAACTGACACATACATCTATAAATTAACTTAGAGACATTGAAGCACATATGTGTACAAGTACTATACTGTAGTCCACCATATTATAGACATGTTGAAATAAACAGTCAACATCTAATGGATGGAGTGGGGTGGGGAGTAGTCAACCATCAGTTCACTCGACCACTTGGATTTTAGTAAAATAATTGAACCCCAAGGCCAATATGGGAATCATATTACCCAACCAACATGGGCAGTGGAGTATGAAAATAACATTATATGTGGATATTTTAATCATAAAACATTGATATGGGGAGAAACCAAGACCTATAACTATAATGAAGCTAACACCTCATATAAAAATCCATCTACATTCATTAAGGACTAGATATTAAAGAAATCCAAGATACAATCTCTTTATAAGATTAAGTTATATTTTAATCATTTATAGTATTCCATCATTATTGAAAATTACGATTCATTTTAATGAACATGTCTTGGAGATTATATGAATTATTATATTAACAAAATGCTCCTTAAATATTTTACTCATTATATATTAATTGACATGTAGTAATATATCATTAATTATAACAAATAATACCCTTAAAATTATTTCATCATTTCTATGGCATTCCATAATTTTTGGCACAATGTATTTTTTCTTAAATACTTATAAAATATTCGTAAATGGGATAAATACTAAAAAAAGTGAATAATTCATTAAATAAAATGATATAAAACATTAATATTTAAATAAGACATTCCACAAAACCCAATACTCTAATATATCATTGTCACTATCCATATCTAACACACGTCTCATCATCCATTACATCAATTAGACATAATGTAACATTAATATAGAACAAACCTCACTATTTCAACCGACCATTCTCGTTTATCACATAAATTAAAATAAAATAATTATTTAAATATTATTAATATCCTATTTTAAGTTTAAATTAATAATTTATACATTGAAAAATATTAATGGATAATCAATATTCTATATTTTAGGTATATACAACCATAATAATAACACTGTTTGAATGATTTCCTACATTAGTATTTAATTTCAAAAATATCAATTTTAATTAAATTTTTATTTAATAAAATTAAAAATAATCATATCCATAAAACGTAATTAATATTTTATAATATATTAGTTCTCAATAAATGATAAATATTTTATATAATAAGCATAATGTAGTTCTTCCAAAATTGGGATGAATAAATTTTTTTATTCATAATATTCCTTAGCCTTTAGTAAAAAAACTAACTATTCAGTTTAAATGAATTAGATATGATTGTAAACTTAATGTACTAAAACATCATAAAATCAAACTAACAATCCATTAGCATTCCATAATTATAATATAAATTCCTTTTCTTATAAAATCAATATTATCTCATTTAAATAATTTCACAATAAAAACATCATTATATTCCCATATTTTAGGTACCTATTCATTTTAAAACATTTCTTATAAGAATGAATGGTTTATCATGACAACTAAGAATAATATACACACTAAATATGTAGAATATATCACAATAATATAATTATATCATTCTAACATAGGGCACAATCTGATTTTAAATTGTTTATTTATATATTATTATAATTATTTGATTAACATATTTTCTTTATTAAATGAGAATGTTAGAATAGTAATTCCACATGTTGAAATGGAATAATGAGAAATTTTGGATCCATTACATGGTCCTAGAATTAGGTTATTTTTTTGTGCATAGATCATTTATGGAGAAAGATGTTTGAAACCTACTATGCATGAACATAAATGGGGGAATAAAGTTCACAAATATAGGTTCACACAACGAAATTAGGATCAATGTGGAAATTCAATGATGATGTTATTCCAAGTGGACTCATATGTTCTAATATTTAGTAGAAGACATAATTTATTTAAGATTCATGAAGAAAAAAATCAAGAGGATATGTATTATAACAGAGATTCAATGCATAACCTGTTGTAACACATGGATTCATTATGAAACAACATCAACCAACTATAAGAAAATTATATTAAAAAATAGTTTTTTTATTTTTTTATTTAATAATCCTATAGTGTATTAATCCATGGTATCAATATGTTATAATTTTTCCAAAACATTATAGTAATCTATATATTTAATACAATCGTTACATTTTCCATAATTATTAAATGACCTATTTTTTATTTCAAAATCATGACATTCCAATCAAGTGGAATTTTTTCCTAACTTTTTCATAAAAAATCCTTTTATTTTTCCATCAAAATTATAACCCTCTCCATTTTTAGGAAATATATATATATTTTTGAAAAATAAATTCAAAGTATTTTTTCTTAAATAGATTCCATGTTTTGATTAGTAAAACATCATGGTTCTAATTAGAATCTCTATATTTAAATCATTATAAACAATTTTAACCACACACTTTTTATTTAAATCATAAATTTCATATTAAATTAGTTTTAAATTTATTAATTTGAATCAAAACATTTTTTAGTAAATATGTTTTTGTAAATACCTGTAAAATCCATGGAATTTTTTTCTTAAATTCAATGGAATTTTTCGAGACCGCAGTTTTGAACAACACTTGTTTCTGAGGCCCGGTGTGCCCAGAATCAATTTCTGAAGTTTTGTTCAGGTACGCTCAGTAAACGTACGAGCAGGATTTTATATCTTTTGAAACGGTGCTCAGAACTGAAATCTGAGGGCACCATTGAACTCGCAACGTCGGTGATTTCTTAGTGAGACCTTCACCGCAGTTTCATTCTAACGATACTGGAAGTTAATTTATAATGTTTTTAAATAAAATTAAATAAAAATATGTGTAACTTATTTTTATTTGTTTGGTGGTCAAAACCTCCAAGTGGAGGTTAGAGGTGGGGCCCACCCGCACATAACCTCCCTTAAGTGGATATTATTTTAGGGGGACCCACCCAAATTTTAACACCTCTTGAAATCAAAGAGTTGGGGCCCACATGGGCTTTAAACCCCCCACATCCCCCAATTAATTGGAGAGCCTCTTCACCTTCCCCTCATTAAAGTGCCAACTCATTCACTTAATTAATTAGTGCTTTTTGAATTCTTTTGAAATTCATCCCAATAATAAAATAATAGATAAATCTGTTATTTCTTCTTGGTTGGAAACTCTCTTTTGGTGGAGCCTTAGAGAAACTTCGAAGAATTGAGAGAACTTCATCCTCTATATGAAGAACATGAAGAACGCCCCTCACCAACAAATAACGAAGAACACCATTTTCTTCCTTCTTCAACTGGGGAAAGAAAGGGAAGCACAACAGCCCATGAAGTACACCGACGATGTCATCTCAACTCTTCTTTTCTGAGATCTTCCTCCTCCAACAATGACAGAACGATGTCTACCTTCCGCGACTCCATTATCAATCACCAAACATGAGGTATGTGGATTTTGAGTTGATTTTATACCCGTTCTACATCGTTGAATTTATGTATGTGAATTGCCGAATGATGACACCATAATGAGGAGGACTCGGACAACACGAAAATGTCTTTCCCCTTCCCTTTTTTTATTTTTCTTGTTTAACGATGATGGCAGCAATGCAACTATGCCCCCGACAGACCTGACCGCGACGGAGCAACACGACCTGCATCAGGACGACCGTGAAAAAAACCGGCCGTGCAAGGGTCGTCGGGTCACCAGAGGGGCGCAACGTCATCGCGCCACACCGGAAGAAGGGGCCACGAACAGGAGGTCTACGGAGGTCAGACGATGAGCGCGGCACAGCCGCGCCGCGCGGAGGAGATGGAGGCCACGGCTAGGTCGAGCTGTGGAGAAGG
Source organism: Viscum album (assembly GCA_963277665.1). Lineage (NCBI taxonomy): Eukaryota > Viridiplantae > Streptophyta > Magnoliopsida > Santalales > Viscaceae > Viscum > Viscum album. The sequence continues at coordinate 857,208,831 of OY728160.1, forward strand.
GGGTGTGACGTCGTCCCGCCGCGAAGAGGCCAGCAGAACTGTGGCGCTATCACGCCGTCTTGGAGGAACCCGGGGTGGTCGGCTGAGCCGGCCGCTAGTGCGCGCTACAGGCGGGACCCTTTAGGTCCCACGGTTACCAGGCCGGTGCCATGCGTCGGCCATTTCAGAACGGAAGCAGGGGGTGTGACACCCCCCCCCCACATGTGGCCATCTAGGCCACACGGGCTGCCGTCAGGCCGGTCCACACCCTCATGTCGGGCCACTCTTAGGCCTGACCACCCTCTCAGGCCGGGCCAGACTCACGGACCGGGTCGGACCCCAGTCCGGACCCGTTTAAACCGAAATCACATTTTCATCTGTATCATGGGATATGGGTTTCCGATTAACGAACCATCTGCTATGATGGAATGTTTAGAGCAGGACGACCCTTTGGGAATACCACACATAAGGTTTGGATGTAGTTGGTGTATGGCCGGGTTGGTTTGATCCTAAAAACCAACCATGCCCCAAGAACAGAAAAGCCAATAACTCATAGACCGTGCGTCTGATTGACACGCCGTCTGTCATGTTGTGTTACTTATTATGAGATGTAACTACGGGATATATAAACTTGAGACTTAATGGTAGTTTATGTATTTACACTTGGCTTGAGGTGAGGACCCTCCCGGAATCGAGCATGTTATGTGCGGGAACACTAAGGTTGACGGCGATTGAGACAATAGGATTCTACATGGACCTACTACTAAAACAGGATCCTCTATGGGGTCGACAGTGATGATACTATACCAGGATCCTTCGTGTGTTCGATAGCGACGGTACTGGATCGGGATCCTCTGTGGGTTCGACAGAGATAACTTCTCTACTGGGAACCTCTGTGGGTTCGACAGCGCTAATACTATTCCAGGATCCTACGTGGGTTCGACAGAGAATATGATTCAGTGGTTTCACCTAATCATCTCTACACATCTACATGAGTTTTATACCTATGTGAGTTGAGTCTTTAATTTCAGTTGTTATCATCGAGATGATTGACTTTACTTCCTTTGTGGAATGGGTTGTGCTTGGGCTTGAGTTTTGGAGACGGACTGTGATTGGTAAATTATGTATATGTATGGGCATATTCATAAGTAGGGATGATTGATACAACATGATTGAATCTTAATACTATGGTTTATCCTTAGTGGATTCTGGGAGACCTTAGGGGGTCTCGGGGTCCCCTACTGAGTATTGTTATACTCACCCCTGCACGGGCTCTGCCAGCACCTTGTTGTGTTCTGTTCAGACGACGGTCAGTAGTGATCAAGGATTAGGGTGACAGACGGAAGGCTTCTCAGACCTAGATTAGACGAGACATACCTCAGGGATGAATTTTTTGAGATCCGTACCTGCCCTTCAGGTAGGATTTCCAGGTGGACGTTCCAGGAGATGTTTTCCCTTTTTACTTGTACTTGTACTTGTTTTCAGTTGGGTTTGTATACAGGAGTACATACTTTTAGCACACCTTAATTTTCTATATTTGTACTTGTTGATTTTTCTACTTGTGTTCAGACTGTGTGTGTTATGGGTTTAAATGCAATGCATTCTCTTTTTATCGGGGATTCGCGTTTCGTTCTAGTCGTCAGCCCCGAGCCTGTGGTAGGCGGGCTTGGGGTAGTCACAGCATGGGCCCCGAAGATGGGTCGTGACAAATTGGTATCAGAGGAGTCGGTTCTACCGCATAATGTGGAATCTGATACATTTAATGGTAATAGTATTAAGTGTTTTTGGTGTGGTTATCATTTTAGGGAAACTTGCGTTGGTGCGGCGGCTGATGTATCAATACACTAGGACTCTGACTTCTGATTTCCGAATCAGTGCACGAAAACACTGATTGTGTTTGTGTTTCCTTTGAAAATATTTCTTCATGATTACTTTGTGTCAGGTCACCAGGTATATTGTTTCAACCATGGTGCACCTACTTCTTTTCATGATGGAACCACGTAGGCATCCAGCAAGGGTTCCGAGTTTTGTACAAGATGGTAGCCCACCGAGCGACGAGGCCCCGATGTAGGGACCTATCACAGTAGAGGTACCAGTGGTACAAATAACCGCTGGTCCACTGATACCACCAGCTCCAGCAGTAGAGAGTGCTATTCATCTATGTGTGTTACACGAGTTCTAGTGCCAGAGGCCACCCAGGTTCAGGGGAGAGATGGACCCACAAGCAGTTGAGGATTGGATGGAAGCTATTGTGAGAGTTTTTAGATTGGTAGGGACACCAGCCAACCTCATGGTGATCCTTGTTGCGAGTCTCCTCGAGGAAGCATCGGGAAGATAGTGGAGCCTGATGCTCCAGGTGCATGATGATGCATCACTACTCTGGGCGGACTTCAAGAGTCTCTTCGGGTCAGAGTTTGTTCCAGCCACCATTCGTGCAGTTCGGATACAGGAGCTACTGCATCTATAGCAGGGTAGCATGACGGTAGCTCAGTACTCAGTGAGGTTCACCGACCTCTCGTACTAGTCTACGGATATGGTACGAGACCTATTCTTCAGGCCCCGGACCATCGAGCAGGGACTCGGGCATGAGATCAGAGCTTCGATGATCTCCCTCTGCATTCTGACGCAGGAATGTGTGTTGGAGAGATCCCATTTGTGGAATTTTTTCTTACTGACTAGTCACCAGCAGTGAGACCCACCACAGGGCGACACATAGTGGAGTCTTATGCAGCCGATAGTAGACAGTTGTTGCATAGGTCCAAGTGGACCAGGCCATCAGGTGGGAAACACAAGGATACAGGTTCGGTTGTGTGGGGCACACGAGATAGTGCCAGCCATACGAGGAGTAGGCAGTGTCATGCATGCGGTGGGTAGGGTCACATGGCTCGAGACTGCCCGAATCGCCATACATATGAGCAGTAGACAATATAGGGACCTCCCATGAAAAGGTAGAGGTTTGACTGTGGTGGCCCGCTGGGAGCAAGCAGATGTGGCAGATGAGCAGGCCGAGCAGCAGGTGGTGGATGATATTTCGAGGTCCTACCACAACCACCACAAGGACGTCCACCCTGACCATAGGGAGCTGGCTGAAATGGGCGGGCTCACCTCCAGGCAGTCGAGGCATATGACCATGGGACACCTGAGAGGATTTGAGGTATTATATGTGCCTACTCCACCCTTGCTTCATAACTTATAGACACATGTGCGAGTTATTCTTTTGTTGCTGCTTCCCATGTTCGGAGATCGTAGATTCAGACAGAGCCATTGGCTCGATCCTTGCGGCTAGAGACTCCTATAAGAGGAGAATCGACGATTACACACTGGTGCCGGCAGTGTGAGCTTACTCAAGGAGGTTAGAGCATCGGCTGGGATATCTTCGTAGCGGCGTCTAGGCATTACAAGGAGGAACACGCCTACCATTTGCGGGTAGTACTGGACACACTCTGAGAGCACCAGATTTATGGTAAGCTCTCGATGTGCCCGTTCTGGATCCGAGAGGTAAACTTTCTGGGACATGTCATATCCGAGGCTGGAGTTGTAGTGGATCCAGCAATGATCAGGGTAGTACTTGATTGGGATCCATACAGAAGTGTGATAGAGGTACAAAGTTTTCTGTGACTGGCTGGGTACTATAGATGATTTTTTCCAGACTTCTCCAGAGTTGCGGAACCACTTTCAGCATTGACGAAGATAGGGAAAACCTTTGTGTGGTCACAGAGATACCAGCGGAGTTTTCAGAAGATGAGGCAGATGCTGACTAGTGCGCCCATCTTGAGGCTACCATAGGAGGGCATTGGGTACATAGTCTATTGAGATTCATTAAGGATCGGGTTCGGATGCGTCCTGATGCCGGAGCGAGCAGTGATTGCTTATGGTTTCCATCAGCTGAGACAGTACGAGCAGGACTACACTACCCTTGACCTGAAATTGGGAGCAGTGGTATTCTCCTTGACGATGTGGTGGAACTATCTGATGGGCAAGCATTTTACAGTATACTCGGACCACTAGTGTCTCAGGTACATCTTCTTGAAAAAGGACATGAACCTGAGATAGCGGCGTTTTCTTGGGTTCTTCCAGGACTATGACTTCAATATATTCTATACTCCTGCAAAGGGGAACGTTGTAGCAGATGCTCTCAGTATAAGATCATGCATTAAGCTGGTAGGGGAGGTGACAGAGCAGCTGGCCGCGTTGCAGTTATCCTTTGTGGATAGGGATGGGGCAGCCTTTCTGCAGTCTCTTATAGTCACATCTCCACTTCTTCAGAGATTCAGGGAGGTGCAGTGTGGGGTTGTTAACTGTGAGTCTTGACATGCAAAGATATCCATAGGGCACCCACGGGAAGGATTTTATGTTGGTGGGGGGGACATCATTCCATTTAGAGGATGAACCATGGTACCAGTAGCACTTCAGGAGGAAGTGTTGAGAGAGTTAGACACATCTCCTCTAGCGGTACATCAAGGAGCGGCGAAGATGTATCATGACATTAGATGACAGAACAAGTGGCTTGGTATGAAGAAGGAAATAGCAGAGTTTGTCTAATGATGTCACACTTGTCAGAAAGTGAAGGCGGAGCACCAGGTTCCAGTAGGATTAGTTCAGACCTTAGAGGTCCCAGAGTGGAAGTGGGATGGGATATCCATGGATTTCGTGATGGGACTTCCATGTACATCCATGAGTCAGGATTCGATATGGGTGATTGTTGATAGACTCACCAAGTTGGCCCACTTCTTTCCGATCAGAGATCAGGTCTTAGTAGAGAGCTTAGGATCCCTCTACCTATAGGAGATTGTGCGTTTGCATGGAGTACCTTCTTCAATTGGCTCCGACCAGGATGCACGCTTTACTTCCTGGCTATGGAAGGATTTTTAGGAAGCTTTCATAACACAACTTCGTCTGAGCACAACCTTCCATCCTCAGACAGATGGCAAGACCGAGCGGACCATCCAGACCCTCGATGTCAAGCTCCAAGCCTGTTTCCTCGACTATGGTTGTAGTTGGGAGGTCCACTAACCGTTGGTAGAGTTTTCCTACAACAAAATCTATCACTCTACCATCGGTATGGCACCTTTCGAGGAGTTGTATGGTCGACCATCCAGAATGCTACTGTGATATACGGACCTAGGGGAGTCAGCACTAGTGGGACCAGAGATGGTGCGAGCTACCACTGAGAAGGTGCAGATCATCTAGGAGTGGATGAAGACAGCACAGAACTGGTAAAAGTCCTATACTGATAGGAGACAGAGGCCTTTAGAGTTCAAGGATGGTGGCCACGTCTTTCTACGGGTCTCAGCTCAACGAGGCCTATGGAGATTTGGCCAAGGCGGCAAGATATCTACAAGATTCATCGGACCTTTCCGGGTCCTCAGCAGAGTAGGCGAGGTATCTTACCGCTTAACTCTTACACCTCAGTTGCACCAGGTGCAAGATGTCTTCCATGTGTCTCAGCTGAGGAGATACGTGCAAGACCCATCCCACATCATCGACCATGGAGATCTGGACATCGATGATAGGGTGACATTCACAGAGGTTCCAGGGAAGATTGAGGATCGACAAGAGAGGAACCTATGTGGACGGTCGATACCTCTAGTGCGCGTTCACTAGCAGCATGGAAACCTCCAGGAGAGAACATGGGAGCGGGAGCCTCAGATGTCTGCTCAGTACTTCCATTTGTTCCCTTAGTTCAAGTTGTACCTTTTGGGGAGGTAAAGCCCTGAGGTGGGTAGAATATAAAGACCCGAAAATTCCATGGAAATTATTTTTTCTTAAAATCATGGAAATTTACGAGACCGGAGTTTCTGACGGCGCTTGATTCCAAGGCCCAATGTGCCCAGAATCAATTTCTGAACATTTTTTATATACATTCAGAAAACGTTTGAGAGGGATTTTATATCTTTTGAACCGATGCTCAGAATTGAAATCTAAGGGCACCATTGAACTCACGTCGTCAGTGATTTTTTAGTGAGACCTTCACCGCAGTTGCATTCTAACGAGAATGGAATTTAATTTTTCGGGATTTTAAATAACATTAAATAAAAATAAACGTATCATATTTTTATTTGTTTGGTGGTTAAAACCATCAAGTGGAGGTTAGAGGTGGGGCCCACCAGCACATAACCTCCCTTGGGAGGATATTATTTTAGTGGGACCCAACCGAAGTTTAATACGTCTTGCAATCAAATAGGTGGTTCCCACATGGGCATTACACCCCCTAAAACCCCCAATTACGTGGAGAGCCTCTTCACCTTCCCCTCATTAAAGATAATACTACTTCACTTATTTAATTAGAACCTTATGAATTCTTTTGAAATTTATGCCAATAATAAAATAATAGACCAAGCTATTATTTCTTTTTGGTTTGAAACTCTATTTTGGTGGATCCTTGGAGAATCTTGGATGAATTGAGAGAACTTCATCCTCTCAACGAAGAACATGATGAATGCCTGTCACCACCAAATAATGATGAACACCATTTTTTCCTTCTTCAATCGGGGAAAGAAAGGGAAGCACCACCACCCACGAAGTACGCCGACAACGTCCTCTCGACTCGTCTTCTCTGAGATCTTCCACCCCCGACATTAAAGGAATGACGTTAGGCTTCCATGACTCTGTAATTGATAACCGAACTTGTGGTAGGGGGATTTTGAGTTGATTTTATACCCATTCTGCATCGTTGAATTAGTGAATGTGAATTACCGAATGATGACACCATAACGAGGAGGGCTCGGACCGCACAAACACGGCCCGAAACTTCTGCCTTTTTTATTTTTCTTGTTTGATGATAGAGGCGGAGGCGCAATGGTGCCGCCGAAAGACTGGACTATGACGGAGCAACATGATCTTCATCAGGTCGGTCGCGAAGAAAACCAACGGCGCAAGGGTCGCTGGGTCACCAAAGTGGCATGGCACCGTCATGCCGCACCTGAAGAAGGGACCGCAGCCAGGAGTTCTACGACGGTCAGATGATGAGTGTGGTGCTGCCACGCTGCTCAGAGGACCGGGAGGCCGTGGCCAGGCCAGGCCGCGGTGGAGGCGGTGGGCCGCCCTCACGCCGCGCGGAGGCCAGTAGAACAGCGGCGCCGCCACCCTGCGGTGGAGGAACCAGGGGCGGCGGGCTCAACCGGCCTCAGGAGCACTCTACAGGCAGGACCCTTTGGGTCCTGCGATTACTACGCCGGTGCCATGCTCCGGCCATTTGGATCGAAAGTAGGGGGCGTGACACCCCCCCCCCACCCCCAACACGCGGCTGGCCAGGCCACGCGTGCCTGCCAGCCAGGCCACGCGGGCCGCCGTTTCATCGGGCATGGCCGCCCTTAGGCCGGGCCGGGCCCTTAGAATGGGCCGTCCTTCGAGCCTGGCCGCTCTTGGGCTAAGCCGCTATCTGTCCGGGCCGCCATCTCGGGCTGGGTTAGACTCTCAGACCGGGTCGAACACCAGTGCGGACCCGTTTAACCCGAAATCACATTTTCATCTGTATCTTGGGCTATGAGTGTCGATCGACGAACCGTATGCAGTGACAGAAGTATTAGAGCAAAACTATTCTTTTGGAATACCCCACATGAGGTTTGGAAGCAGTTGGGGTATGACCAGGTTGGTTTGAACCTAAAAACCAACAGGGCCTTTGGATCAGAAAATCCAATAACTCATAGACCAGGTGTCTGATTGACGCGTCGTCTGTCACGTTGGGTTCCTTATGCTACGACATAACTATGGGATACATAAAATCAAGACATAGTTCTAGTTTATGTATCGAAACTTGGCTCATGGAGAGGACCATCCCAGAATCGAGCTTTCTATGTGAGGGAACCCTATGGCTGGCTACGACTGAGATGATAGGATCCTACGTGGACATACTACTATACCAGGAACCTCTATGGGTTCGACCGTGACGATACTGTACTAGGATCCTCTGTGGGTTCGACAGCAACAATACTGGACCGGTATCCTCCATGGGTTCAACAAAGATGACTTCTGTACCAGGATCCTCTGTGGGTTCGACAATGCTGATACAATTCCAGGATCCTATGTTGGTTCGACAGAGGATTTGATTCAGTGGTTTCACCTAATCATCTATACCCCTCTACATGATTTTTATACCTCTATAAGATGAGTCTTGACTTTCAGTTGATATCATTAAGATGATTGAATTTACTTACTTTGTGGAATGGGTTGTGTTTGGGCTCGAGTGTTGGAGTCAGACTGTGAGTGGTAACTTAACTATATGTATGGGCATATACATACGTAGGGATGATTGAGACTTTGTGATTGTATCTTACTACTGTGGTTTATCCCTAGTCGATTCTGGGAAACATTCGGGGGTCTCGAGGTCCTGTAATGTGTATTGTTATACTCACCCTTATACGAGCTCCGCCCGCACCTTGTTGTGTTCTGTGCAGACTACGGTCAGCAGTGATCGAGGCTTAGGGTGACAGAAGGGAGGATTCTAAGAGCTGGACTAGATGGGATGTACCACAGGGGAAAGTTGTTCGAGATCTGTACCTACCCTTCAGGTAGGATTTTTGGGTGGACATTCCAGGAGATGTTTTACCTTTTTACTTGTACTTGTACTTGTTGTTCAGTTGGGTTTGTATACTGGCCCACTTTCTTTCAGCACACCTTTATTTTCTATATAAGTACATGTTAATTTTTTACTGCTTGTGTTCAGACTATGTGTGTTATAGGTTTAAAGGAAATCCCTTTCCTTTTTATTGGGGATTCACCTTTGGTGCTAGTCACCAGCCCCTGTCCAATGGAAGGCGGGCTTGGGGTAGTCACGACACGGGCCCTGAGGACGGGTCGTGGCAGTTTTATTTAATTTTTTTTAAATGTATTTCATTTTCAATCATATCACACTATTCAATTATATATGTATAATAAATGTATTTTTCAACATATCTTTTTATAAATATATATATTATAAAATTACATATAATTGTGTAATATATATATATATATTATGTTTCATAAAATATATTATTTTTAATGTTTTATACCAATGTTATATAATTATATATAATAAATATTATATATATATAATTATTTATAAAATAAATACTAAATTTTTGAAAATAAAGATGATACACAATACATATATATATGTAAGATATATACCATAATTCATTTTCATAAAAATACTTTGCAATATTTCAAAGTATCTAATATTTAGGAAATAGGGTTGTACTAAAAAATAATTGAATTAATAAAATCAATATAAACTGTCATAACTATGTGAAATTAATAGTTAACATATCAAGAATCCCTTGACATACAAGAATTATAAATGAAAGGTTAATGAAAAATACAAACCCCTGTATTATATGTATTTAAAAATATTCTCATCCTTGAGAATAAAAACATTATTCCGTAAAGAAAGAAAATGTAAACATCGATAAAAATACCATGTGATAAAAATCAAAAAGGGATCTCATTGTGAATAGAACAAAATTAATGAATCATAATGTAAGACATAAAATTATATGAATGAAATAATCACTATACGATTCAATCCATTATAAGGATCAAAGTAGAATAATGGAAGATGTTACCTCATACCATATTTTGGGCAACTGGAACTTGTGTGAAAAGGGACTATGTTTAACTATAACATGGTTTATGTGTTTTATTTTCACTTTATCACTATGGATGAGGCGAATTGGGGTGATATCTTCCAACCATAGTGTCTCATCACTTCTGTATTTTTTGTTTTTTTCAAATGATACTATTTTTATGGTTTTACCTAAAATGTTCCACCAACTATATGGTTATTAGCTATAAAGGATAAAAAGTTAATTTTTTTTGATGTACACTAAACCTTAAATATAATAAAATAACATTTGAAGCCTCATCATGTGTTTGATAACTGATGGATCCTGAGAAAGTAGAAAAATGACATTGAGGAAGACACCTCACTATCACAGAAATTTACTTTCTAGTAAACAATGAATTCATGGACACATTTCTTCTTCAAAAAGAGTCATAATTACTCCCCTACCATGAAATTATCTTCTAATAATGCTTCCTTTATATAAGCTAAATCTTTTGAAATATTTCGAAAAACATTGACACAATAAATTGTCTAACCTAGCATTGAATATTTATATTTATCACCTCCTCAAAATGACCCACTATTTCCTCCTGGATACATATAACATTAAAGTAATATCAAAGAAGGGTCATAAAATGAATACAAAATTCTTAAAAACTATAAATAATTTTTTGAATGAAAAAAATTTTAATTCAGTGTGATACCTTTTTTGTTGAATAGAGAAACTCATCTTAAAAATGATATCAAAGATTCTCCCATGAAATATTTGAATCTTAATGATAACCTAGATAAAAAATAAAACACTTATAGGAATAATTTCACACAATACTAATGGATAATGAAATTAATTTCTCTTTTATAACATTGATTATACCTAAGTAAATCTCCACCTCCTCTAACCAAGCCTTGGTCTCCCCATATGAAACAGATCCCTCATATTTCTATATGATCTGGCATTGAAACCCTAAATGCATATTTCCTTATGTAATTTAATTGTCACTTTGACCCTATAACTATAATTCATTATATCATATTTAATATCATATAAATGACCCATATGGGGATGTTGACCTATATCCATACATGCATAATTGAAAATATTTATAGACAGATAAAAATAGAATAAATTATAATTAATATTAGATAATTAATATTTATTATAGTTAAAATTATCTCTAAAATTAAACCCCAATTCAAAAAACAATGATACATGATCCCCAAATATTTCAAAACCCAACAAGTTGCATCAAATATCAATAAATATTAATTTAACTTAAGGTCATTGCATTCGATGATATGATACCCTAAAATAATGTGTCCATGATGGGATCCCTTCCTTATATCACGTAATATGTCAAAATAATATTATTTACCATAATAAATTGTATTAATCACTATTTGTTATCCCAACACATAATCATATATCTAAAAAATATTTCATGCCACTTTTTCAAGACCCACACACACTGGATCCCATTCTGTGATGGTATTGAATGTGTTTTCTAATCCTTAAAGATCACCTCCAAAAGGCCATGGGGTGAAAAATAGAATAGATGATATATTAAATAAAAAATAGGAGGATTGAAATTTAATATTTCTAAGAAATATTGACATTCACTAATCATTTTCAAAATATAAATATACCATCCATTCCGAATACACGATGTTTCATACATTGATAAAGGAAAAGATTAAAATTTTCCATGAACTAATAAAACGATAGTGACCACTAACCCTATCAAATTCATATAAAATTTTTAGGCATGTATAATCCCACTTGATTATTAATTTAATCCCACACACCTAAAAATAATATATATATATATATATATATAAGTATAAAAAAATACATTCTAGGATCCTTCATTAAGACTACCCTGAAAATTTAGAAGAATCACACCAAAGACCCAATAAATAAAATGAGATTCCTACACATAAAATAAATAGGTGAAATATATTCCCAAATTCTGCAAGGTTGACTCCAAAGTAACACATAGAAATATATAGAATAATAATGGAATATGCGTATAAGAAGGGTACTCTGCTAAACAAATTCCAATGAATCACTTTCTATAAACATCAATGACTTCCATCATAGTTCCCCCTTCACCTACAAAAGTCATGACACATATCAATAAGAAAATATATATTATAGAACTCCATATAATCAATCAAAATTTTGATTGAGTTCTGTTAGGGGAACTATCCCCATTTATTCCTTTAATCACCTTTGTGTTTGAAAAAAAACCTTGAACTCAACAATGATATGGGCATCATCCGCCCACACCTACATGAGTGGTTGAGTATATGTATTCACATAATAAAAGGATATATGTAGTAAAAACTATAATAGTAAAAACTACCAACCCCTAGAATTATTATAAATTCGATGCATCACTTCGTGATCAAGTATCCATTTCTATTGAATTGACTGATAAAAAGAATAAAAACAACATAATATAATTCTCTCATAAAAAATATTTATCTTTTAATCATTTATGGTATTCCATCATCATCATAAAATAGATTCATTGAAATCAAAATTTATAGGATCTTAAATTTATTATTATATTCACCACATTACCCTTTATTGATTCTTGGCTGAATTTTATGTAAATAATTCAATATGTGATGTTCATATTGTAATTAGTATTGTAATTTTGTTTTGAGTTTTTTTTTATTTTGTATTTTACAAAATGAATATATTTTATGGAGATTTTAAAAAATAATATGGGCAAAGTACACAAGATCCAAAGGAATAGACCTCAAATACACACATGGGTGGTCATATGGGTCAACCACCATGGGAGATCCCTCCATGGAATCATCATGGATGTCATGGTTGTGTATGATTCTAGATGTGAATCATGCACAAAATTTAAAAGTTGGGTCTTATATATGGCATATTGTGCATGAGGCTGAAGGCTTGCATTGGTCTTTAAGGTCTCTTACTTGGTTGAAGATGATTTTGTTTCTATTGTGTAACTGGTGAAGAACCCTAGTAGCCTGCTCAGAGGAATGGGGGAATTGATTAATATATATATTGTAGGTTAGGAGATATGAAAGACTGATATCTGATGAGAGATGATGCGGTACAATTTATCCACCATTAAAATGACATAAAAAATCATGTATTTCAAATCAATGAAATCTACACCATCCATTTTAACCTTGGGAATTGTGTATTTTAAAGAGGAAATCATCTACAACCTTGGTCACCTGAGGACTAACTATGCAGTCTTGAGGGAACTGATCATCCTCACTCAATATTTCGAAGGCTTGAGACGTGTACGATGAAGCAATATATGAAATGAAACATTGTATTGTGTGACTATGATTTTCCTAAACCTATATCATTAAATAGTTCATTATTTGATGATAACACAAGATTTTATTTCAAAAACACGAGACAATAATTGAATCTATTATGAGAACCAATGATTGAAGGAAGATAAACATTTAGACATTGCATGAAGATCTTGGACTGTGAAAATAGTTTTTTTTATTTTCACCAATTATCATTTCTATTTTTTTTGGATTGTTAGGTATATGTCCACAATGCATCAAATATGGGTTCATAATGGAATGATGACATTCACCAAGGAATTTCAAGAATATTATAGAGTTGATACATGATCAATTGATTTGATCATGAGATTAGCTGATATCCTCGATATTTCTTGGTGAATATTAGAATATCATAATTCATGAAATCTTAATATCTCTAAGTGTTTGAATAATTAATCTTCACATTATTAAACATGATGATACATAGTGTCAACCGACCTATAAAAATACTTGCTCATTTGAGTGTAAAAGTTGCAGAAACCACAAGACATCGAGAGAGAGCCCTCTCGTATTTGATGAAAGTGTATATGTGTCATCCAAATAATGCGAGGATATCTCATGAACCTCTCTAGTTTTGTGTGGGTCAGAAAGGGTGTCCTAAATGATCGTGTATACTTGGTCCATCTAAATAAATATATAAGAACATACTAAATAAACTATGTCATGAAAAAATAACACGCATGCCATGAATGTCTTGTAAAGGATATGAGGAACATAATGCAAAAAGTACCTCATATCTTGGGAAACATAACATACAAAAAAATATAACACAAACTGAATCCATTAATCATACAACCTATTATATAGGAAAAGTTCCAACATATTGTGTATTGTTATCATAAATATCTCATTTCATCATATTTTAATACATTAAGGAGAGATATGTTATATAATTATTAGGTAATTTTCATTTCAAAACCTTGGACAGGTCACGCACATCACATGAAATAGTAAATTTGTGAAGTGAATGTTGTGATCTCATTCCTGTAATTGTACTGGGGTGAAGATCATTGAAAATTTGTTGGTTAAATATACAATCAAATATATCCATTGAGGAAAAAGTTCTTTAGTAGATGAAGTGAAATCCTTTGAAGCAAATAGATCTTTTCAGAGTCTTTATTGATTACATTTAATGACTAGTGGAACTAGTATAAATAATGATAATGATTAAGGATGACTGAATGTTTTCCGCCTGAACATTGAATTCCAATTCCATGTATTTGTAATTATTTAAAAACAACAGTTATAATATAATCCATGAATCAACCACCAGTTGATCACATTAAGTATTAGAATCTTCCTGAACCATGTAAAAATCCTTATGTGATATTGAATTCTATTATTTTTTTCATAAAAGTGAAGAAAAACTTTATAGAATGACAAATTAAGGCTCTAACAATACATCTATGTTGAATTTAAATGTGATTTCAAAAAATGTACTCACTAATTCACCACCACTTTATGTATCTAATATGTGGATCTACAAGTGGTATTAGAGAAAAACAATTCAAATTAGTTTCTCCCTTTTAAAGACTAATTTTTATACTAAGAATTTTAAGAATAGAAGTGGATTTACTTATTTTGATGGAATGATTTTTAGGGATGAAAAAGATTAATTCGTCAATGTATGTTATATAAAGGGATATAAGTAATTTATTTCTTCATTATTTTCTATCCATTAATTGTAAGAGATGATTCCATGTATTTTTTGTGAAAATTATTTATAGAGGTTACTGAGAAATAAAGAAACAATATTACACCATCATTTTCAAACAATGTGTACAACTTCTTGACGAGACTATAGATATCCATGTAAACGTTGTAAAAAATAGAAAAAATGTATCATGGAAACATAAAAATCAAGGAAGAAAAATTAAAACTTAAGTGGATAAATTTGTAGAATTAAAAATAGTAGTGGTTGAAAATGATATTGATTAATTTAAAAAGTGTGTATGATATTGTTAGTCATATCAGTGGTTTTTGTGAGAAACTAGATGATACAAATATGGTAAAAAATTAATTACAAACTTTATTGATAGATTTTTTCCAATAATTTAATCTTTTTAATAAATCAAATACATCCCATACGATTAATTTCACAATATTCTATGAAATTTTGAGATGAGGAAAGATCAAGTTTTCTAAAAATATAGAAAAATAATAACTTTCATTCAATGATATTAATGGGTGATGATCAAAGAGTAATAACACGTTGAACCCAAAAATTATTTGGATAATTATTATGATAGTTATAAGATTCAAAATAAAATCTTACATATTATATAAATATAATAATGGGGGAAATTTATGTACAAAGAAAATATCCCAATTAAATTATCTAGTTGTAGGGTTATTGTAATTTATTCAACCAATTGATCAAATGTGAAGAAATATATAAAATCTAAATAATAAAAAGAAGAATAAGAAGAAAAATCACAATGGAATTCAAATGATAAAAATTGAAAAAGAAACAAAAAATTAATTTTAGGAAAAAACTAGTCTTTTGGAAATAAATGAATAAGAATGATGAGAAAAGTTGTTGAAGATAGATCATCCGTATATGAGTATCTATAGGATGAATGTCTTATAAAATAAACTAAAATTAAGGCCCATATTGAAAAAAATATGAATTTTCTGGATGGAAAGTAGAAGAACGAAATGAATCCTATATGATTCACATAGTGAAAAAATAACTAGAATCTTATCTTGAAAGAAACAATTGGATCAATAAAGATGTTAATGCATCCAATATGAAATTTGATATAGATAATATGGTTGATGCTCAGGTTCATAATAATAGTAATGAGTAAAATGAGGATATTAACTTTCAAGTTCAAATTTTCAGAGAAAGAAATAATTATAAGAGTGTCATAGAAGAAGATTCCTACCCTAGAGGAAGATCATAAGATTCCATAGTCAAGATATCTCAAGGGGAAAAGTCCCATGGAATGATGAATATTTATTCTTCCAAATCTATTCATTGAAAGGTTGATTAATTTCAATATTCATAGAAATTTTGTATCAATTATTAGAAAAACACTCATCCTATTTAAATTTAAAATTTTTAAACTATACATCATAATAGTTCATGTATATTTATCATTACTAGGAATACATGGGTTGAAAACCACTCTCATTTAATTTTTCCCTAACTTGGGGTGATTTAGAATGATAATCAGAACAAAGGTTTTTTAAAACCATCCCAAAAGAAGGTCATTTATAATTCAGAAGAAAAATATTACTTTAAATGATAGGCTAGACAGTTATTTGGAAGATCATAATTCAACGGATACTTCTAGTAAAGCCAAAAATAAGGAAAAAAAACTATATTATTCTGGTATAAAATGGATTTTCCCATTAACCTAAATGGTCCCTCATGTGGGATGAGTTTATAAAATAAAATGATCAGCATTCCTATTAGAAAAGAGATAGATAATTATATATATTTTGTGGTTTATAATCCAAATAGGTTTGAAGGGCATGATGAAGTGTCTGGATTATGTGAGAAGAAAGAAAACCATGCTGAAGGGTCTCTAACTATTATTCATGGTCATAAAAAACATTAATATGTAGGAGTCAAAAAAATGGGAAAACTGAAAATGAATAAGTTTTGTATGTTTCTTTAAAATCTAAAGAAAGGGGTATACCCTATATTATTAATAGTGGATATTTATCATATTTTACAAGACATAATATTATTTTGAAAAGTAATGAGGGTAATAATGGAGGTTTTATGACCTTTGGAAATAAGTTCTAATAAACAAGTAAGGGTGTTTATTCAATTGAAATTGAAGAATCTTGAGTAAATGAATGGGAGGCCATATTTGTATATAGTCATAAACATAAAATTTTGAGTGTTATAAATTATTTTGATGAAAGAAATGAGTTCATCGTAAATAAAAATATTTTTCTTATAATGATAAATGTTGATAGAATGTTATAATACTTGGATAATTAACTAGTGAAAATTAATTTCTAATTCGATGTCCTGATAATTCTTTTTCATCTTTTTGAAAAAGAAAAAAATAATATGTGGCATTAAAGTATATTTCATATTGGTCAATTTTTTTAAGATATCTTAATCGAATATGGTTAGGTATTTTTGTACGTGAATCCATGATAATGATCATGTTCTCACAACATTTCATGAGGGTATATTGACTCATGGAAAACAAAAGTCAATGGAGAGACAATATATTAGTCCACTATAGTCAAATAATTAATATATTTTTTAAAATATGAGACATCCATATAAAAATTGAGATGTTTAATTAATCAAATTCAATGATGATTTTAAAATAATGATAAATTATTTTTTAGATAATTATAATTATTTTATGTGTTCAAGACACAAAGAAGATAATTTGAATGAGATCTCAGTATTATAATCAAGAAATTGTGACCTGAAAAGGTGGATAAATATACTGGAGGTTCTTAAGAATCCTATAAAAAAATATGGAAAAAGGCACCATTGTAGAACCCCCTACACAATAGACTATAATGGAGGTGATGATAGAATGAACTGAAGAATTGTTCAAATGGGGAGTACTATGCATGATGAGTTTGGTATATTACATTTCATTCAGATGGTTATTGTGTGTACAATATTACATATTCTGAATATATGTTTTCAAATAAGAAATTCAAATCAGACATCATAGGAAATATGTTTTGATCAAACATTTATATTGGAATATTTTTGAGTCTTTAGGGGTCCCTAAATCATAAACATTAATGATTGTTTTGATAAATTTGATGATAATGGTGTTGAATATATCTTCATGGATATATTTATAAAGGGATATGATATAGAAAATGGAATAAGTAATATCACTAAATGGTTGACTATTTTGATTTTAAATAATTGACTAACAATCAGTAAAGCCTGATTTAAATGTAATAATCATTAAATGAGATGATGTTAACAATATTCTATTTCATTAACTAGTTTATGAAAAAAAAATTCATGTACTATCTTGTATAGAAAGTGATTATTGAGATAAAATAGATGATTAAAATGATATTAGTGAAATTTAAAAGTACTGATTACTGATGATACTTGTTGAAAGTTAAAATATTATTTGAGTTCATTTTGTACCTATGTAAACCTGTAGAAAGCTATGATACAATGATCATACTACAGATCCATCACAAATAAGTTTGATGTTTGAAAACCTAAAAATTACTTTTCTCTCAAATTGATCACAAATGAATAAGAGAATAATTTGAACAATAATAACGGATTGATTCTATGAATGAATTGATTATTCAAATTGAAAATAACCAGACATGATATCTTATTCCAAGACACAATGTTTAAAATACAATTAGAAACAAGTGGTTCTATAGACAAAAGATAAATTATTTGGGATATATTCACATAAATAAATCAAGACTAGTGTGAACGAGATACTCAAATGTATAGGGTGTTAATTTTATATAATTTATTTTATTCTACTAGGATGTAAGCCATTAGGGTGTTCATTCCTGTTATAGAATTTGGAAATTATAAAAGTTATCAAATTGATTTCATGTTGATGTTCTTAAATGTCGAACATGAGGAATGTGTATATATGGATAAACCTGATGGGGGTTTCCATGAAAATTCTGACACAAGAATATGAAATTTGAAGAATGATATATATATATATATATATTTAAATAATCTTGAAGAGACTTGTATTCAGAGATGAACATCTTCTTGCAGGAGAAAAAAAATTAAAAGGAAATGTCGATATAAACATATATATTAATTAAATTAATACATGTACACATATTGTAATGTTATATGTTTATGAGATAATTTTTTAAGGTGATAGTGAAAATTATTGTTAGTAATTTTTATATCCAATGTAATAATATTTTAAGATGTCCATGATTGGTTACTATAGATACATCTTGGGATTAGAAATTTTTAAATATACTTTTTTACTTTCTTATACAAAGAAAAATAATCTATCTAATTGTTGAATAAATTTGAAATTTCAAAATCAAAATATTCTCCCCATACCTTCATGTGGGAAAATAGTCATATAAATATTTAAATGGTTAATGTTTTATTCATATAAAATTTATAATAATTATTATATTATATATTATCTAAAACGTTATGGATGAATCTATATTTCATATATATATATCAAATGGACTATAAATTATACGGTTCATTACATGAATGGTTGAATCTTAAATTTTACTTCTTTTACATATTATTCTTCACTAGGTGACAATGATGATAGAAGTTCCACCTCATATGGAATTTTCTTATTGGGAGATAGTTGTGTGAGTTGGAATTGTACGAAAAAAACCAATGACACTGAGTAATACTGATACTCAATATGTTCCACTTCTAGATCTCACAATCATTATTTTGACGGGGGTATAATTATATTATTTAAGGGTTAAAATTTAATAACCACTAAAAAATCACTATGATAATAACTATGTATTAGATATTTCTAAAAAAATGTGTAATATTCAAGATCCAATAATATTGATATCTTATTTTATTTGATCAATTATAATGTTTCAAATGGAGACATTAAGTTGAAATTTATTCCAAATAGAGATAAATTGGAATATTTCTTCACCATGTTTGTTTTAATTGATAGATTTGAGACACTATGGATGAGCATGTGTATTAAAAATCTTATGAGACATTAAAACCCCTATGTTGAGAAACAAAAAAGCCTTTAAATTATATTGTTAAAAATATGTGTGTCATTGTATGAGATGAATGTGAAGTTCATTTGGGATTCCCATTGATGAGTTTTTTTGAGTTTTTATAATAATTATTTCACATTCATGGGTTTTAAAAGATATATTAGACATCCATTGTTGAATATTTCTCTTTTAAATAGTGATTTATCCTATGTAGACATGGTGTTGATTAACTAAAGGTTCTTTTCCAATAGAATTATATGAGAAGAAAAATGTGTTTAGAAGATCCCATTTTTTCATTTCATATTGATGTTAACTAAGGGGTATAAATGTTTTCATGATATATTTACTTACGATATGTGCTGATATTAAAAACATGATACAAAGGAGGACATTTTTGAGACTTGGATGAATTATTTAAAAAAAATCAATATGTGATGTTTTTAATGTGTTTATTCTTGGAATGTGGTTTTTTATATTTGTGATTATGTATTATAAATATAGAATATATTTTATGGGGGATTTTCTATACAGTTATGTGAAAACCACACAATTCTTAATAGGTTATCCCTTAATCACCCATTGGGGGCCCCAATGATCAAGTTGTCTGGGAGATCCTTCAAAAGTAATCCCCATGGAGGCCATTTTTGTGTATAATCCTTGGGGTGAATAGTTTTTGGTAGTTTCAAGTGGGAACATGTATAAGGTCAGTGGTGCATGATCCTAGGGGCTCACTTAGAATGGTTTGGTTTACCTATATGATACTTCCCATGGTCTTTGTCTTTTATAACTGCTGTTGATCCATGGTATACATCTCTTAGTGAAGGATGAACTACATAGGGCATATACTAGAGGAAAGGATCTATAGATGACCTATATGGGACTCAAGTTAATGTAGTATTGTTCCTCTTCAATTAAAATAGAATATATAAACATACTCCTCCAATCATTAGAATCACCACCATCTATTTAGATACCATGTTACATGTATTTGAAAGAGGTGACCATCTTCATCCTCAGGTACTTGAGGACATTCCATAAATTCTCGAGATAGTAGATCAAATGTGATTGTCATTTTGAAGGATCAAGACATGTAGGGTGAACTGATGAATGGAATGAAACATACACCTATAAGAATAATATTGCCTTGAACATTTTTCAAGACACATGGCCTCAGAAAAATATAGTTTATAGTTATATAACATGAACATTTTAAATGTTATGAATCTATTGTGAGAACTAGTTAAAGAAGGAAGAAAACCATTTTTGTGTCTCATGAAGATATATGACTGTGAGAATCATCCATTCATTAAATTAATTATCTTTTAGTTTTTTTAATTATCATGAGGGTTTACACCGATCATGCAAGAAGAATTGCACGAAGATAATACAACATTCACCATGTAATCAAAGGAATATTACAATGGTGACACATGATCAATAGAAAAGATCATGTGATCGCATTACCACCACAATGGTGCTTGTAGAAGTAAATAATATCAAATTTCATGGAATCCCAAGATCCTTGGTTGATTGAAGTCCTCGACACAAGTTAGAACATAGATATATGTGGTGTCAACCTACCTAAAAAACTATAGCCTTCTCTGAGTACAGATGATGCTGAAACATCGAGACATGGACAAAGAGACCCACCATATCTGATCACAGAGTATCCTCACTATCCAAATTAGTTGGAGGATATTTAAAAAACCAATCATGTTTTTTTGAAGTAATGTATTATTATCTTATGTGATATTCCTAACATTGATCACATGATAGAAGGTCAAAGAAACTGCAAATGCAACTTGTGTCATGAGAAATCATCTTACAATTTTTCCTGGTCTCGCGATGTTTTTGAGGAATATACCATGAATTTTTTTTCGTATTTTTCAAAATACAACCTGCGAACACATTTCATGTCACCTTATGTGATCACATGAATCACATATTTCATATTTGAATGATCCAAATATAGTGTATTGAGATCTTACGATACTCCTTTCTTTTTATTTTAAGACATTAAGGAGACACATGTGATCACAATATTAGGATATGATCTTTACATAATCATTTATAGGTAATGCAATTCAAATTAAATAGTGATGTTTTGAATCATAAGTTTTGGTCAATTTTTATGAAGATTATTTAAGTTGACGTGCATAGAATATTGTTGATTAATATTGCAGTCAAAATACTCCATTGTGGATTATGTTTTTAAAAGATGAAACAACATACTTTACAAAAGAGTTATCTTTTTCAATGTTTCTATTAATTTCAATAGAATAACGGTGGTACTAGTTTAAAAAATGAAACATGATCATAATGCTTGATTTTTTTTCTTACTAAACACTATATACCACTTATATGCAGTTTTAATCACTTAAAAACTATAATGATAATGGATTCAATGAAACAGCCATATTGTTATCTTGATAAGGAGTAGTATTTTTCTAAAACATGTAAACATCATTGTGTTGTCTTCATTAATTTCATTTTTTCCATAGAAGATAAGTGAAACTTCATATGATGATAAATTGGGGATCTTGAAATCCATATAGGTTGAATAATAATGTAATTTTATAAAAGGTATCCACTGATTCACCCCCACCACTCAGTGGATCTGACCTAGGGCACTACACCATTTAATCTCCTAATAATTATATATTTATTAATATGAAGTCATATTCATTTTCTGGTGGAATTATGAATTTCATATGAAATGTAATTCACTTACCCTGATGATTTGGGTTCGGTTTCCATAAATCCTACTACTATTTCAACATCAATCAATTAACTGAGTGTTAAGAAATATCATAGGAAGTTCTATTTTCTTATATAATAGGATTAGATCTATTTCGACCCAATTTTCCCATGAATATATGTTGATTGGGATGTTTGAATACTGCATGTTGAGTATCTTTTGGTTGATGTTGGAGAAGAGGTTCATTAAAAATAATTGGTTGTTTTTGAATCATGGTTTTATTTTTTTATTCGTGTAATAAAATGACGAATTAATTGTAATTATATAGCAATAGGATACAGAGTGTTTATCAAAAGATGGATACATGGTTAGGAAGTAGTGATAAAATCTTCATGTCTGGTTCCAGAGAAAATTAGATGCATCATTCCCCAGTTGGAGTGTTGATCGAGAAAATCAGTTTCTTAGATGTTATACACAGTGGAACACATGAGAGAAGCGAGTCTTCCTATACTGAGTTGCTTCATGAACATTTTTTTGATATCCTGAGCGGCTGAGTAATGTATGTCATCAGTTAGAAGAAGACAAAAGTAATATCTTGGGATATGAAAGTTTTAAATATTAATATAATATTGAATCACGGCCTGTATGAGGTGTATGAAAAATATCTTATGTATATTCATTAGAATACAGTGAAAACATGTGACATAGCTAAATGTAAGAAGGTCATACATGGGGGAAGTGAGTAAAATTCAATGGCATGAATAAATTGTGAAGTTCGTGAGGGATGAGTGCTTGGAACATGTATGGAAAGGTCACAAAGAATATTTCTAAAAATTCATATTTTTAATCACTCTGGAAATTTGGAGTCTGAAGGCTTGGTTTAGGAACAAGGGGGTGAGAAAAAATCTAGAAAGGGTGTCCAAACTTCAACACAACATAAGAACCTCTCTATAGATCATATAGTTTTGGGGGTTGGTTTGGATGATGGTTTATCTAGATATTTTTTGGGATAAATAATATATGGATATCATGATATAGGTCTATACTGCTGTAGGTTGAAGAAGGGGGAGAAGTTTAAAAAAATTCAGGGAGTTCCATTATGTTAAAGGATAAGAAGTAAAAAAGGTTTTAGTAACTACTCTCATATACCTATGATGATGGTAAAAAGGTCTGGTGAAAATAATAATTTTATGGATAGTGATTTCACTTCCTATAAACATAAAAATATATATTAAGTGAACATTAGGAGTCAGTGGTTTCTAATGGTGAGGTTAGGGGATTTGATAAGATGGATGCTGGAAAAAAGTTGGTTTCAGAGCTTATCTATCATTCCAATAAATAAATTCTTGATGTAGAATTAAATGTTAATGAATCCTAGTAGGATCTTAGTTGGATGGTTGATTTAATGATTCAAGTTGAACTCAATAAATATTAGCGTACATGGATCAATTATAAAATTTTCCTTTTAACACTTGTCCTTATAGAAATAAAGATTGGTTGTTGAATAGTTTATAAAATCTTTCAAAAATATGGCCTATAACTTCGAAGTCATTATCATGGAAAATATAGAAAAGAATTCCCCTGCACTTCAATAGAGTCTCTATTGTGTTAAGGTCCCTAAAAATATTAAAAACCATTTTAATAAAATTTTTATTTCTTTTGGAATTGACTGATATATTTTTTTTGAAATTTTACGGTTTCCCACCTTTCCAAAAAGGTTCATTATTTAATAAAAAATCAATTTTTAGTCATCCAAGGTTCACCTAAAGGAAGGTATTTTACAAAATATATGTAATGATGTACTAATAAAATAATAAAAAAAATATATTTTTTTATTAATATTTTTCCATAACATTCCATGTGTAAAATACTTATCCAATATAAATTCATTATACGAAATAGTAAACATAAGGATATTACAATATAATAAAATCATAGAAACCAGAAATTAAAATCTAATCATAATAAAAACAATGAAATAATTAGGAAACTATCATAATATTTCAATTAAATAATACTTTAATTATAACCCCATTATATTTACATTTTTAAAATAATTATTCTATTTTAAACATGTAAAAATTTCATGAATTATTATACCCATCTCATATTTTTAAAACACACATTATATAGAAAACATATATTATAATAAGTTAATTACAACATTTTTATGTGGAACAAAATTCCTTTTTAATTTTATTAATTCCATTATATTATCATTTTTGAGTTAATATCCTATAATAAATTCAATTAAAACAGGGGTATGATATTTCAATATTAACACATAAAACAATGGGAGGTTTTGAATCTCATTCCCGGTTTATGAATAATGATTGATCACTACATAAGGAGGTAATGATGAGATATAGGTTTGAATCGTACTATTCATTAGTTGTAAGTGAGTAATGAAGGTTGAAAAATGAAGTTCATGTATTAAAACCAAGATCTAAATGTGTGGTCAAATATGAGACTGATCAAGGGGATCATAAAAACTAAAAATGTAGTGAAATTCATCCTATCTTGAAAATAATCATTGAGAAAATTTTACATTTTATTATTATTTTAACGAAGTTATGCATAAACCACTACAAAGGATGGATGTGTTAAGCCATCAGGTACACCTATTTTATATGTTTTCTTTTAAATGGATTCTTATATTTGTTATTACACTTTTTTATAAGACCACAAGAATATTTATCTATCACTTCATGATGTTTTAATTTTCCATAAATATTTCTTTCATATGTATATTCAATTTGATACAGATTTTTTCCTTAATTAAAAAATCCCTTTTTTTAAATGAGTCATTTTAATTTTATTTTCTTATTTTTTCTCTATGAATCACTACCACCCCAATTTTATTATGCACCATTAATTTTAATTCAAATCACTACATTTTTCTTATAATATTATTTTAATGTTTTATTAAATCGTATTAAATAATCTTTATCATATCACAAATTCAAATTTAAAATGTATAATAATAAAAATTCGTCAAAGTTTTTTTATAAAATAAATATATTACACCGTAACATAAAAACTAATGTCTATATATATATTTATGTACGTAAATATATATTATTTTTTGTAACATAATTTTTTTTCAATGTTTTATATCAAAATTATATAAATATATGTGTTAGTGTCTGAAATACTTTATATTAATTTACTTATTAACTTGTAAAAAAAGAAAATTAATAAATGTATTTACAACACATAATATATATCAGATATATTTAAAATTATTCCTTTTCAAAAATTAATTGTGTAATATTTCAAAACCATGTGTAATATATAATACATTTCCAAAATTAGGAAAACAGATTAAATCCCCAAAAATTAAATTACTAAAATATATATAAACCCATCCAACACTTTTGATAATCTAAAACTTATATCGGGACTCCCATGACAACAGAGAGGTGAAAAAGGAAGGGTTAGTGAAAATATTATTCCATATATAATGAAACATGTTTTTACATATTTAATTTAAATATTTTAAAAACTACTCGGAATAAATCCCAAATATTTTTACAAATGGTTTCATAAAAAACCACTAATAATCATATTTAATTGTTTAAATTATTGTAGTGAAAAGTATCAAGATCCATAAAATATTGATTACATTTCTTTCTATTCCATCTTTATATTTACTGAATACATGACCTGGTCTATTCAACACTATGAAATAGTGTTTCTTCCAATTCACAAAAAAATTACAACTGTGATAATTAACTCTTGGACCATACAGATTTTTATTTGAACATGATAGATTTTCTCAAATAATGGTAACTATGGAGCATACAAAAAATTCATGATCCACCAATTACTATAATTAATTCACCACAAGAATTTAATATTTCATACCATAATATTATCAAATAAAACCTGATATAATTTCCTCACATGATGAAATGTAACTAATATATAATCCTTCATAAATCTCTATCAAACTATGATCACTAAAAATTACTATTTTTTATGAAACATTAACTTGTGGACCAAACCACATTTTTCCCCTTGTGTACATTTAAGAGTTATTTTATTCTTCTCTAGGAATGACTAGTAGAATTATATAAATTTTCCCAAACTACTTCATAAGTTGTATTATCATTAATGAACCATGAATTTTTTTATTCTTCAATGGGGATGTTGATAATAAGTTTTATATGAAAACATGTTCTCATTAATCAATATCTCAAATCTTTTCAAATTATACTCCCACTGTTTTATTTAACTAAATACATCGTTATTAGACAGGGTAATTCTAGTGACATCATGATAACTCTAAATGTATATAACAGTACTATGCTTACCATGTAGAATTTACTAGTCCGCATTCTCTACCATTTTCATCACACTACATGAGGAATCCTCAATCCCTCTATTTAAATTTATTAAAAAAATGAATTTTCCATGAAAAATAATGTTAGTATTCAAATATTTAATCATGTATCCACTCAAGTAAAATTAACTTAAATACATTCACCCACATTTCTTTCCCCCTAAAAAATAAGATTACATCCCCTTTTTTAATAACCTTTTATCAATGAATTAGAATAAATTAAATATTACAAATTAGAAAAAATGTATTATCATGTATTTAAGGGGGGAAAATGTCCAAAAAAAGTATCATTTTCTAGAAGTTATCATTCCTTAGTGGAATTTTCAATATATATATAGAACTTGTTTCCCTATTCACATTACACATTACCCATAATGAAGTTGAATTTTATATCATTATTTTTTGAACTAGAATTTTTTTTAGATTATTTAATATATTAATCCCACTTTGGTTGTCACAACCAATAATCAATGGGCATGTGAATTCCACTATCATTTATTCATGTTGTGATTTTATCCTAATATTTTAAATTATAGTTTTTGATGTCAAAATTTATTTAGATTGTTCTTTTATGTGAGAAAAAAATTTCTTCATAGAGTTCCAATAAAAACATATTCTATTGATATAAAAATAACTTATATATGTAAACTTTCAATCTATAATATCACTTTCCCAATCAATATATAAGAAATAATAATGCTAATCAAATTTAAATTTTCAATAAACAATTCATTACCAACATTCCCTTTGACATTATAGATGATTTTCCTCACAATTATTATATTCAACTACATCATATTGATATGGAATTATTCAAAAAAATTAATAACATAAATAATATTTTTTCTTATTATTATAAAATATACAGAATGAATAATATAAATCTAAATATTCTTTTGATCCAAACCCATTTTATAATCATATTTGTATATGTCACGACCCCCTCCCACCAAAGATGCCCCTCCTGAGCTGGCAATGGTGAAAGGGAGATAATGACCCCCGAGTCTCGCCTCCAGTAGGCCCCAGGGTGGCGACTAGCACCAAGGTTATGAGTTTTCGAAAGTATGGGAGGCATTACCCTTTTTATTTATTTAGGATCGGGAAATAGGACTAGTCAACCACCAAAAAGGAAAAAGTACAAGTGTATAGAAATAAACCCAAACCAAGCCCACATTCATGTTTAATCAATTTTCTAACAAGGTACAAGTACAAGAAGATCAAAGTACAATACCAAAAGAAAACAAGAGAACAAAAACTGCAACAACTCCAACTGTCTGACTAGTAGGGTCCCCGCACGGCCCTGGTAGTCCTCCTAGAAACCTGAAAGTAAACGTAGGGTGAGCATATAAGTATACTCAGGAGGGAAACCTAAAGCTCTCGTGCACAAGTGGGGAGACATCCTAATGTCCCGTGAGAAAAACAGAAGAAACCGAGCAAGGAATTCTATCCCACCAACCTCACCAGCCACACTCACCAAAACACAAGAACATCAGGTAGTAGTATATAAGAAACAAGAGTATTGGGTACCCCGCACCAGTTCCCTTTAGTTAGCTGCTCTTCCTAATGACGAACGTCCTGACGCTGCCACACTCTCCCCTCCCGCACACACCTGGGCCTCACCACCACTTATCCCGCCCGCACACACCTGGGCCTCACAACCACATATCCCGCCTGCACACACCTGGGCCTCACAACCACATATCCCTCCTGCACAAACATGGTCCTCATAACCATATATCCCGCCCACACACACCTGGGCCTCATCCCAAAGATTCTTGGGAAAAAGTAGAACCGGCCCGAAGAGTCTTGGGCCTAAGCCACCCCAATTGAAACCTACCCGAAGAGTCTTAGATGTAAGGTCGCCTCAAGCCATCACAAACTAGGGGAGAAGGAGTAGGAAAGAGCTAGTAACTAAGGGAAAAACACCCTCTCCCATGAAATTGGAGTGTTCAAGAACTAAGTGCTCAACATGGGTGGGGTGCGATAAAACAGAAAATATACAGATATATATATATATACCAACCACACAGACCAACCTATGGCTTCAAAACAGAGAAACTAAGCACGTCCCTTGGCACTGCTACTATGAAGCATTTTTCCACAAAACAACCCCAACCCCATTTAGGTTTTAACGTTTCAGCAGAATTATATTATTTAGTTCCTTAACTACTAGGCAACTATCCACAACCAACCACATCGATCGTTCATAAAACATATCCCTGCCATCCACAAATCAAGTTAGGAAAACACAAGCAACACAACCAAGCCCTTCTTATCAACCATCCATCCCCATTGATTATTAACTCCGTTCTATTACCACGCCCCACCATTTATTAACTCTTCCACTTTAATTTAAAATTCACAACCCATAGCCCATTCACATTTAAACACAGCCCTACAGCCCCGCTGCTAACCACCATAACCACAACCGCACCGAAACTCGTACATCATTTCCCCTTTAAATACCATTTATTACAGCCCCCATGCCCACAACATTCACACTAACCCACATCCAAGTCAACTGCTGCCCCACTGCTCACCCTATCCACAACAACCCACAAAACACCCCCATCACATGCCACATATCCAAGACAACACCCACATGTTCATTATTCTATTTTGTCCAACCGGGGTGATCACACAAGGGTTCCAGATTTTAAATATCCAACTTTACATGATTAACCAATTTCCACATTCCACAAATTTCCATCCACAAAAATAGTCTAGAAAGATAGGGAAACAATTAATTTCACAAGCAAAGGCCCCCAACGACAGTGATTTTCAGTAGGCATAAGCTTATTCAATTCACAACATAATAACATAGGGTATAAAGTAACAACAAGCACAACTTCCCAACCCCGTTGTATAAGCTAGTTATTATATTTATTAAACCGGTTCAAAAGTGTTTCACATAAATAGGAGAACACCCACCCCGCATGATGAAAAAACTAGAGAGACGAAGGTAAGATCCCTACCTCAACAGGTTCTGATCACATCGCTCCCCCGGATCAACTTCAGAAGAAGTCCGTCGGCGTCTGTCACCTCTGTCGGGTCCCGGAAAAACCTCTTCGGGTGGAATTCGGAAAGGAAAGGCCTAACACTACTAGAAAAACAGCTATTTGCGACGGGCTAGTTGCGACGGGATCCCGTCGCAAATGGCTTTTTGCGACGGGACCCCGTCGCAAATAGCCCGTTGCTGAAAACACCGTCGCAACTACACTTATTTGCGACGGGCCCGTCGCTATAGCGGTTTATTGCGACGGGCATTCTCCCCGTCGCAAATAGTATTCCGTATTTTTGTAAAAACTTTTAAAAACGTTTTTGCGACGGGACCCGTCGCAAATACCTTTTGCGACGGTACCGTCGCAAATACTATTTGCGACGGTACCGTCGCAAAAACGTTTTTAAAAAAATAAAAAAATATTAATAATACTAGTATTTGCGACGGGCATCGCATCCCGTCGCAAATAATATTGATAGTATTTGCGACGGGTCCCGTCGCAAATAATATTTTTTAAAAAAAATAAAAAACTATTAATAATATTAGTATTTGCGACGGGTATAGTATCCCGTCGTAAATACTATAAAAAAAATAAAAAAAATAAATTTTTAATAAATTATTTTAATGAATATAATAATAGAATTATAATTTACAAATGAAAATAATAAATTATTTTAATTACTATAATAATAGTAAAATTATAATTCAAAAATAAAAAATAATAGAATATTAATAAATGATTTAATTAATATAATAATAATACAATTATAATTCATAAATACAAAAATATTAATAAGTTATTTTAATTAATATAAAAATAATAGAATTATTTTACATTCAAATATTAAAATAATTCAAGTATTACAAAAAAAATAATTAAATTATAATATTATAAAATTTTAATATATATAAAAAATTAATATAATAAAATATAAATAATATTATTATTCATATTAATATTGTTATTTAAAAATATAATATTATTAATATTTTATAATGAGACAGAAACTACGAATAGAAAAAAAAAATTTGATTTCTCAAATTTTATAACTGAAATACAAAATCTAATCTGAAGGAGGGGGGGGGAGGTGGGGGATCTGCAGATGGTGGTGGAGGAAACTCCACCCCTAAAGCATGAGTGAGTCGGCGCATGTACTCCATCTGCTCCTGATGCTGCTGCTGCCACCGCCTCGTCTGCTCCTCGTACAGCTGCTGCTGGCGTCGACGCTCCTCCTCATGCTGCTGACGAATCTGCTCCTGCTCCTGTCGGAGACTCTCTATCTGTGCAGTCTGAGATCGCAACTGATCCTCATACTGTGTAGAAAAAGATGCACGAGCTCCTCTCGAGCTGGACGCCGACATCGCAGCACTGCCATAATAATCTCCGGGAGTCAGTCGAGAGCCGATACCAACTACCCGGCCCTTCTCGAAAGCATACTGGGTGGCCTGCATCCATGCCGCCTCATCAAACTGACGGGCAGTGGTCTGATCTGATGACTCGGCCTGACTCTCAGGCCGGGTCTGTGACGCTGCGGCCTCATATGACTCCTATAGTTGCAATTTAAAATTAAAATTGTGAATATATTATATGCAGTTATTTTTTAAACTTGAAAACAAATTATACTGACCACGATGTGATGCTGACGATCACCTCTGAGCTCCCCAGTAGCAGGATCACTATACATCCTCCGATATACGTCGTACTCTGTAATATCGGGGTGCTCGACAGCCTATAAGAATAAAAAATAAACTGTTAATATTTATAGTTATATAAAATATTTATAAATAATGTACGTACCAGATGCTGTCTATGAGTACTGAAAGAACGACTCCCAGCTCGATGAGTCACCTCCTGTCTCCCCCGATTCTGCCTCCCCAGCGATGATCTCCTCTGAAAGGCACCACTCAACCAGTGCGCACATAATCCATCCCATACATGGGATGAAATATACTCTGGTCGGTGTGCTCTACATGACTCCTCAAAATCTGACACTCCTGCTTTCTTCATCGCAGCTTTTCTTAAATTGTGCAAAATTCAGACGGTCCCAACTCAGGATTTGAAGCTATATCAGCCGGAGTTTCTGTATGTTGAATAGATGAACCTGCAACATCATGTACTAAATCTTGAAACTGGGATGGATCCGGAATCAAGTTGGTATCACCTGCTCTGGAACTGCGTTCACCGTGTTGATACCAAAAAACATAATCTGCTTGAAAACCAAAACGCAAGAGATGTTCCCCCACTTTGTCAAACGTGTCAAACGTTCTCAATGCACATTTTCTGCAAGGGCATTTTATCTTTCCTTCTGAAACAAATTCTGAATTTGATGCCGCAAATGATAAAAAAATCTCCACACCCTCTATATATACTGGATTTAATCCAGAACCATTTGGATTTCTACGTTGATTTATCCATATGCGGTCATCTAATAATGACTGTTGACGACCTCGTTGTTCCATATTTTTCTATAAAATATAAAAGCATTACTGGTTTTGAATAATTTGTTAGAAAAAACACTCAAGCAAGGATTACTAATTATTACAATTTATTACTAATTATTACAATTTATTGCTAATTATTACTATTTATTACTAATTTAGCAATACTTAGCAATACTTAGCAAAAGGAAAACTGCTTGAATAATGAAAGGAAATTTGATAATCATCGTTGTGGAGATGGTTATAAATTTTCCCTTCATTATCCAAGCAGATTTCGTTTACTAATTATTAGTAATAAAAAAATATTATCAATATTTACGAAAAAACAATATTAATATTATTAAAATAATAAAAAAAATTAAAAAATATTAAAATTATCAATATTCAGAACAAACTTTGTTCTATTATTAACATGTTCAAATCTTAAAGGGTCGTCAATTGTCAGGTCATGCGCAATAAAAAGTTTGTGTCAGCCATGTCTAATGTAAACTCTATAATTGTCCTTGCATGGTTGATCACTTCGCAAGTAATGTTGCAATCAGACAAACCAAGCCATTCCCTTCTTAACTATAAGAATTATCTCACATGAACCTCTACATAGATCATTCTTCCTTAAAAATTTGAGGGGATATCATTATTTTTCCCTTAAATTTTCAAGGAAGAATGGTCTATGTAAAGGTTCATGTGAGATGATTCTTATAGATAAGAAGGGAATGACTTGGTTTGTCTGATTGCAACATTACTTTTGAAGTGATCGACCATGCAAGGACAATTATAGAGTTTACATTGGACATGGCTGACAGAAACTTTTTATTGCGCATGACCTGACAATTAGCGACCCTTTAAGATTTGAACATGTTAAGAATAGAGCAAAATCTGTTGTAAATATTGATAATTTTAATATTTTATAAATTTTTATTATTTTAATAATATTAATATTTTTTTCATAAATATTGATAATATAATTTTTTTTGCTAAGTGTTCTTGAGTATTCCTGAGTATTCCTGAGTATTCCTGATTATTTGTGAGTATTCGTGAGTATTCGTGATTATTCGTGAGTATTCGTGATTATTCGTGAGTATTCGTGAGTATTCCTGAGTATTCCCGATTATTCCTAATTATTCCTAATTATTTGCAATTATTCCTAATTATTTGCAATTATTGGTAATTATTGGCAATTATTGGTCATTATTGGCAATTATTACTAATTATTCCTAATTAATCCTAATTATTCCTAATTAATCCTATTTAATCCTAATTAATCCTAATTATTCCTAATTATTCCTAATTATTGCTAATTATTCCTAATTATTGCTAATTATTACTAATTATTGCTAATTATTTCTAATTATTGCTAATTATTTCTAATTATTGCTAATTATTTCTAATTATTGCTAATTATTGCTAATTATTGGTAATTATTTCTAATTATTTCTAATTATTCGTAATTATTACTAATTATTGGTAATTAATACTAATTATTGGTAATTATTGCTAATTATTGGTAATTATTGCTAATTATTGGTAATTATTGCTAATTATTGGTAATTATTGCTAATTATTGGTAATTAATACTAATTATTGGTAATTATTACTAATTATTGGTAATTATTACTAATTATTGGTAATTATTACTAATTATTGGTAATTATTACTAATTATTCGTAATTAATACTAATTATTCCTAATTAGTACTAATTATTCCTAATTATTGTTAATTATTCCTAATTATTACTAATTATTGTTAATTATTCCTAATTATTACTAATTATTGTTAATTATTGGTAATTAATACTAATTATTGGTAATTAATACTAATTATTGGTAATTAATACTAATTATTGGTAATTAATACTAATTATTGGTAATTATTACTAATTATTCCTAATTAATACTAATTATTGGTAATTATTACTAATTATTCCTAATTAATACTAATTATTACTAATTATTGTTTATTATTCCTAATTATTACTAATTATTGTTAATTATTCCTAATTATTATGAATTATTGTTAATTATTCCTAATTAATACTAATTATTGGTAATTAATACTAATTATTGGTAATTAATACTAATTATTCCTAATTAATACTAATTATTCCTAATTAATACTAATTATTCCTAATTAATACTAATTCTTCCTAATTAATACTAATTATTCCTAATTATTACTAATTATTGTTAATTATTCCTAATTATTACTAATTATCGTTAATTATTCCTAATTAATACTAATTATTGGTAATTAATACTAATTATTGGTAATTAATACTAATTATTGGTAATTAATACTAATTATTGGTAATTAATACTAATTATTGGTAATTAATACTAATTATTGGTAATTAATACTAATTATTCCTAATTAATACTAATTATTGGTAATTATTACTAATTATTCCTAATTAATACTAATTATTCGTAATTATTCCTACTTATTGTTAATTATTCCTAATTTTTACTAATTATTGTTAATTATTCCTAATTATTACTAATTATTGTTAATTATTCCTAATTATTACTAATTATTGGTAATTAATACTAATTATTGGTAATTAATACTAATTATTGGTAATTAATACTAATTATTGGTAATTAATACTAATTATTCCTAATTAATACTAATTATTCCTAATTAATACTAATTATTGGTAATTATTACTAATTATTCCTAATTAATACTAATTATTCCTAATTATTACTAATTATTGTTAATTATTCCTAATTATTACTAATTATTGTTAATTATTCCTAATTAATACTAATTATTGGTAATTAATACTAATTATTGGTAATTAATACTAATTATTGGTAATTAAGACTAATTATTGGTAATTAAGACTAATTATTGGTAATTAATACTAATTATTTGTAATTAATACTAATTATTCCTAATTAATACTAATTATTGGTAATTAATACTAATTATTCCTAATTAATACAAATTAATCCTAATTATTCCGAATTATTACTAATTATTCCTAATTATTACTAATTATTCCTAATTATTCCTAATTATTGTTAATTATTCCTAATTATTCCTAATTATTGTTAATTATTCCTAATTATTACTAATTATTGTTAATTATTCCTAATTATTACGAATTATTGGTAATTAATACTAATTATTACGAATTATTGGTAATTAATACTAATTATTGGTAATTAAGACTAATTATTGGTAATTAAGACTAATTATTGGTAATTAATACTAATTATTGGTAATTAATACTAATTATTGGTAATTAATACTAATTATTTGTAATTAATACTAATTATTTGTAATTAATACTAATTATTCCTAATTAATACTAATTATTTGTAATTAATACTAATTATTCCTAATTATTCCTAATTATTGGTAATTATTACTAATTATTCCTAATTAATACTAATTATTCCTAATTATTCCTAATTATTACTAATTATTCCTAATTATTCCTAATTAGTACTAATTATTGTTAATTATTCGTAATTATTGTTAATTATTCCTAATTATTACTAATTATTGTTAATTATTCCTAATTATTACGAATTATTGGTAATTAATACTAATTATTGGTAATTAATACTAATTATTGGTAATTAATACTAATTAGAGGTAATTAATACTAATTATTGTTAATTATTGGTAATTATTACTAATTATTCTTAATTATTGATAATTATTAGTAATTAAATGAATAATTATCAATAATTAGAAATAATTACCAATAATTACAAATAATAACATTATTAATATATTTTATTATTAATATTAAAATAATATAATTTTCTAATTTATATACAGTTCTTTTTTCATCTGTGCGTTTTCTATCTCCACATACAAATAATACATGTGAAGACAGCAAACACACAGATGAAAAAAGAACTGTATATATATAAAAAATTATATTATTTTAATATTAATAATAAAATAAACTAATAATGTAATAATGTTCTTATTCTTAATTATTGGTATTTATTACTAGTTATTAATATTTATTCTTAATTACTAAAAATTATTACTAATTATTCCTAATTACCATATAAACAATTAAAAATAATTAAATTACAACTAATTAATAATAATAAAAACTAATAAAAAATTAAAAATAAATAAAAAATTAAAATAAAGATAAATACCTTGAAAATTGATCTGTTCTGATCGTTCTTCAAAACTTTAATATCGGCTCCGGAGAAAAAACTTAAACTAGAGAAAAACTCAACTCTAGAAATATGATTCTGAGAGAGAGAGAAGATAAGGAATGAGAATGAAATGAAAAAAACGGATGGGGGTATTTATAGGTTAGATTAGTTGCGACGGGCTCATTTGCGACGGGATTCCCGTCGCAACTAGTATTATTTGCGACGGGACCCGTCGCAAATACCTTAGCCAACATTTATTACGGTCAACCGGTAAATAGTTATTTGCGACGGGTCCCGTCGCAAATAACCCTCTGCCGACATAGTATTTGCGACGGGGGAATATTCCCGTCGCAAATACCATTTACCGCCGCCGGTTATTTGCGACGGGAATATTTCCCCGTCGCAAATACGTTTCCCGCGATTTGGCGCGCATCGCGGGAAAACTATTTGCGACGGGGAAAAAAATCCCGTCGCAAAAGCCTCCTTATTTGCGACGGGAAAATACCCCCGTCGCAAATAATTTTTTAACATGACTATTTGCGACGGGATTTATTCCCGTCGCAAATAACCCGTCGCAATTGCTCATTTTTCCCGTAGTGTAAGGGAAGACAACAGATCCAAGCTCGGAAGTTCCGTCTCATCTTCATGATCCCGTGGCCACAGACGGATCATAAATCGGAGCTCGGACTAAGAAGTTATGGAAGGAAGAGCCTTCGAGTCTCTTAAGAGAGCTCTACTCAGAGGAAAGGGGGGGGGGGGTTTGTTGAAAGGAGGAGGGGACCCCTCCTTTTATAGGTGATAAAAGGAAAAGTACACGGCGTGTACTTTATGGTACATGGAATGTACTCGGTTCTTTCACACGGTCTCCACGCGGCTTCCAACATGGCTCCGTGGGCATTGACTGGTCAACACACAGTTTGAGGGTAACGCATACGCAGGGAAGGACTACACGGCGTGTATTTTAGACACACAGCATGTACTAATTTATTACACACAACATGGACACGGCTCCAACACGGTACATGGTCGTTAACTGGTAACGCGTATGCGGGGAAGGACTACACGGCGTGTAGAACTGGTCACACGGTGTGCACCCATTATTCCACACAGCAAAGACACGGCTTGAAACACGGTGTATACCCGGAAAAGGGGTACATGGCGTGGACTCAAACTACACGGCGTGTAGTTTCAAAATTCTGGAAAGTGTGGGAAAAGTCCATTTTACCCTCCAGAACACTTTGTGAACTTGTTTTTGACAAAGGAAAGGGCCGGAGAGGACTGAGCCATTACATTAGATACCTCTTAAAACATTCTCATCCCCGAGAATTCGAATCCAACCCATAGAAACCCAACAAGATATCTCTTAGGGTTCTCGTTATAACAGGAACCCAACCAACAACCCTAATCAAACATGTTAGGAATTCCTTCTCCTATGTTGAGATATTATCAGCTTTCGGCGGCACTGACTCGCCTGTACGGGTTTAATCGCATCCTAATTTATGCGTCTCGATTAAGAAAGGGGTCTTCCCACTTTCGTACATTTGGATTTTTCAACTCGCACTACCCCCAACACCACACAACCAACACACTGCCCGAACATGTGGCTTTGGGAAATTCCTTCTCCTATGTTGAGATATTAACTGCTTTAGGCGGCACTGACTCACCTTCATGGGTTTAATCGCATCCACATTAATGCGTCTCGATTAGGGGTTAGGTATTCCCCTCCCCACATGGTAGGGCTCTTCACGTATATTTAATGAAAAGTGGGAAACAACTTAGCATTAAAAACTCACAAAAACAAGGTCAAGGCCCAAAGAATGAGCAAAAGGAGTTCCAACAATGGAGTGTAATTCTCCCAAAAAAACATAAAGGAGATCATTTAAGAAAACCCAAACACATCTCTATCGATCCCTAGTCCTTCTAGAGATACTGCCTCTGATGCATGCAACTATCTGTGCCCAGCTCCTTTGCCTCTCTGTTGATGTCCGCCTCCTCAACCACGTCCCGGTTGGAATCCTTGAGGAAATCCATGTGGCTGGCCACCACCTGCTCCATCTCCAGTCAGAGGGACTGGAGCCTGTTGCTGCTAGAAGGGTCTTTCTGGTGACTAGTGCTGCTGAGGCGGGCATTGAACCTGCCCCCCTCCACCGTACTGAGCTTGGGTCGGGCACCGACTCTGGACGTGCCCGAAACCTCCACAAGAAAAACACTTCGGTCCTGGGATCGTGAAAAAGGGACGATGACCTGAAGATTTGAACTGGAACTACTGGGGCCTGCTCCCTACCAGCCTGAAACTGGAAGGTCCTGTCGCAGGAGACCTGCTGCTAACTACCTCCCCCTTTGACGAGCCTGGATGGATCCCCTCTCGGGTTGCACCTCCCAGCGAGTGCATCCTCTCTACAACCTCTGCCTTCTTTTGCACCACCAAGTACGTCGGAAGGGTGAAGGGGGTGACAGAATACTGGAGCGAAGGACGAGGCGCCTCCTCCAAACGTCTCGCACGAGACTCCTTATCCAGAAAGAGATCCAGAGCAAAGCGTAGGAGATCCTTGAACTTGATCCCCAGCTCTCATACTGACATACTCCGATGATAAAGGGAGAGTAACTCCTGCCGCTTCTCCGCCTTAATCATGGAAAAAAGGAATTCCTCTCGGAATCCCTTCTCATAGTCAGCCCAAGGAACCTCTGCCTCTATCCTCTCTCCGAGGTAGAGTGTCCACCACTGTCATGTTACGCCTCTCAGCTGACTGACAGCTAGGGGAACCCAGTACTCCCTCGAAGCACAGATCAAGGTAAAAGCGATCCCTAGCTCCTCAAGCCACCCCTCTTTCTCCGTATCCAAAGTACTACCTTCATACTTCCTGAGGGTCTGCCGCTAGAAAGAATGGAGAGTCTTCTGCCACTGGCTATCTTCCTCCTCTCGGTCAATCCTCATCTGATCGACCGCCTAAATCTGCTGGGCCTCGGCCATCTGAGCCACTCAGGGACAACGTCCCGGTGCCATAGCAGTACAGTAAACAAGGATCGCCTAAGCCCAAGTAGTAAAAAAACTCAAGGTTTTATTTTATCATTTTATTTCAATTTCTTTCCCAGAACACCCAAATAAAGTAAAACACAATCATGATGATGCATGTACCTTCCCTAGGGTCTCTACCCTGCAAAAAATGTAGTCTCACTTGGTCATTCGGAAGGCTCAGAGTCCTTGCATCGGATCACGGGGGGCCCTAAAATCCAGTGTCCTAGCTGGTATTCCCTGGCCTATGTCACAGACCAAGATTGACTAACATTGTCACCCTACCATCCCATGCAATACTCACTACGCCTAACTCTAGACTCCATCCTATCTCTCAAACATCAGCCTCTGATACCATTCTGTCACGACCCCCTCCCACCAAAGATGCCCCTCCTGAGCTGGAAATGGTGAAAGGGAGATAATGACCCCCGAGTCCCGCCTCCAGTAGGCCCAGGGGTGGCGACTAGCACCAAGGGTATGAGTTTTCACAATTATGGGAGGCATTACCCTTTTTATTTATTTAGGATCGGGAAATAGGACAAGTCAACCACCAAAAAGAAAAAAGGACAAGTGTATAGAAGTAAACCCAAACCAAGCCCACATGCATGTTTAAACAATTTTATAACAAGGTAAAAGTAAAGGAAAGATCAAAGTACAATACCAAAAGAAAAGAAGAGAAAAACAACTGCAACAAATCCAAGTGTCCGACTAGTAGGGTCTCGCACGACCCTGGTAGTCCTCCTGGAAACCTGAAAGTAAACGTAGGGAGAGCATACAAGTATAATCAGGAGGGAAACCTAAAGCTCTCGTGCACAAGTGGGGAGACATCCTAATGTTTCGTGAGAACAACAGAAGAAACCTAGCAAGGAATTCAATACAACCAACCTCACCAGCCACACTCACCAAAACACAAGCACAAAAGGTAGTAGTATATAAGAAACAAGAGTATTGGGTACCCAACACAAGTTCTCTTTAGTTAGCTGCTCTTCCTAACGATGAACGTCCTGACGCTGCCACACTCTCCCCGCCCGCACACACGTGGGCCTCACCACCACGTATCCTGCCCGCACACACCTGTGCCTCACAACCACCTATCCTACCCGCACACACGTGGGCCTCACAACCACATATCCCGCCCGCACACACCTGGGACTCACAACCACATATCCCGCCTGCACACACCTGGGCCTCATCCTGATGATTCTTGGGAAAAAGTAGAACCTTCCCAAAGAGTCTTGGGCCTAAGCCACCCCAATTGAAACCTACCTGAAGAGTCTTAGGTGTAAGGTTGCCTCAAGGCATCACATCCTAGGGGAGAAGGAGCAGGAAAGAGCTAGTAACTATGGAAAAAACACCATATCCCATGAAATGGGAGTGTTCGGCACTGAGTGCTCACCATGGGTGGGGTGCGATAAAACACAGAAGATACAGATATATATATATACGAACCACACAGCCCAACCTATGGCTTCTAAACAGAGAAACTGAGCACGTTCCTCGGCACTGCTACTACGAAGCTTGCATACAACAAACAACCCCAACACCATTTAGGTTTTTACGTTTCAATAGAATTAGATTATTTAGTTCCTTAACTACTAGGAAACTATCCCCAACCAACCACATCGATCTTTCATAAAACATATCCCTGCCATCCACAAATAAAGTTAGGTAAATGAATGAAACACAACCAAGCCCTTCTTATCAACCAACAAGCCCCATTAATTATTAACTCCATTCCATTACCACGCCCCACTATTTATTAACTATTCCACTTTATTTTAAAATTCACAACCCATAGCCCGTTCACATTTAAACCCAGCCCTACAGCCCCACTGCCAACCACCATAACCACAACTGCACCGAAACATGTACATCATTTCCCCTTTAAATACCATTTATTGCAGCCCCCTACCCACAACATTCACACCAACCCACAACCAAGTCAACAGAAGTCCCACTACTCACCCTATCCACAACAACCGACAAAACACCCCCATCACATGCCACGTATCCAAGCCAACACCCACATGTTCATTATTCCATTTTGTTAAACCGGGGTGATCACACAAGTCATCCAGATTTTAAACAGATAACTTTACGTGATTAACCAATTTCCACATTTCACAAAGTTCCATCCTCAAAAATGCTCTAGGAAGATAGGTCAACATTTAATTGCGCATGGAAAGGCCCCCAACGACCGTGATTTTCAGTAGGCATAATCCTATTCAATTCACAACATAATAACATAGGGTATAAAGTAACCGCAATCACAACTTCCCAACCCCATTGTATAAGCCAGTTATTATATTTATTAAACTGGTTCAAAAGTGTTTCACACAAACAAGAGAAAACCCACCCTGCGTGATGCACAAACTAGCGAGACGAAGTTAATATCCCTACCTCAACAGGTGCTGATCACAGCTCTCCCCCGAATCAACTTTAGAAGAAGTCTGTCGGCGTTTGTCACCTCTGTCGGGTCCCAGCAAAACCTCCATTGGTGGAAGCCGGAAAGGAAAGGCCGAAGGGAAGACAACGCATCCATGCTCGGAAGTTCTGCCTCGTTGTCACGATCTCGTGGCTGCTGACGAATCGTAAATCGGAGCTCGGACGAAGAATTTATGGAAGGAAGAGCCTTCGAGTCTCTTAAGAGAGCTCTACTCAGAGGAAAGGGGGGAGGGGTGAGTTGAAAGGAGGAGGGGACCCCTCCTTTTATAGGAGAGAAAAGGAAATGTACACGGCGTGTACTTTATGGTACACGGCGTGTACTCAGTTCTTTCACACGGTCTCCACGTGGCTTCCAACACGGCTCTGCGGGCATTGACTGGTCAACACACGGTTTGAGGGTAACACATATGTGGGGAAGGACTACACGGCATGTAGTTTAGGCACACGACGTGTACTAATTTATTGCACACGGAAAGGACACGGAAAAACACGGTACACGACCGTTGACTGGTAATGCGTACGCGGGGAAGGACTACAGGGCGTGTAGA
The DNA here is from genome assembly GCA_963277665.1 of Viscum album. Lineage (NCBI taxonomy): Eukaryota > Viridiplantae > Streptophyta > Magnoliopsida > Santalales > Viscaceae > Viscum > Viscum album. The sequence goes on from OY728160.1 coordinate 857,250,985, forward strand.
ACTGGTCACACGGCGTGCACCCATTATTCCACACAGCAAGGATACGACTTGGAACACGGGGTATACCCGGAAAAGGGGTACATGGCGTGTACTCATACTACACAGCGTATAGTTTCAAAATTCTGGAAAGTGTGGGAAAAGTCCATTTTACCCTCCAGAACACTTTGTGACCTTCTTTTTGACAAAAGAAAGGGCTGGAGAGGTCCGGGCCATTATAGGATAATTTTTCTATGTAGAAAGAGGATTATACAACTCTCTTAAATCAAGATCTCTATACCACTTCAACAATTGAAAAGTAATTTTTTTCAAATAAATATTTAGTATACCATATTTACCCATTAAAAACCTATAAAATTAGAATATCCCTAAACATTAACATTATGAAGAGTTTTAGTATTTTGGAACCAAATTCTTCATAATATTTTACTTCATTTATGAAAAATATTCTATCATAAATATACATGATAAAATTGTCTCTTTAATTTATAAAATATTATAAGATTATCCCTTCCTGAATTTCACGATGTAATTATTTTTATCCAAAATTCAATACCCTAATTGAGGAATTTTTTATCCCTTAAATATTTTTTTTTTCAATTTTCACACATGATAATTGTAATTATCATGAATAAATCCCTTAGGTTGTATAATCCACAACTATTCTTCATGTTACATATTCAAGAAAATGGTATTCAAATGCATTTGGAAAATTATAAAATTCCATTTGGAAAAATTAGATGAATATTTTTTATTGATTGACATCCTACAACTTGTGAAAAAGTCTCATTGAAATATATTCACTCAAATTTAGAGTATCATTTGAACCCTAGATGAGATTTATTCTATAAAACATCACACTTATTATATAACAAATTTTTGAGAAAACAAAATTATCCTTATAGTTGAAATTATATTTTAAAAATGATCTTACAAAAAATTCATAATTTTAAATTATTATTTTCTAAAATTTTAATGGTTATATTATTTTTTTAGTAATTTAGTTAATTTAAAAAAATTGGTACATAAGTCATATTGAAAATTGGTCTTTGGGAAATCCTATAGAGAATTTTGTGCCTCCTTAAAAATAGAGAATTAGTTCATCATTCATTGTTGCCTTCATGTAATTTCTAAATGTATTAAAATGACACAGTAGCGTCTTTGTCAATCTTAATTCGGAGGGATGAGGTCTGACCAACTAGTGAACCTGGGTTCGTGAATTGGTTTTAGTTTTTATCCATTAAAACAAATAAACATTGATTATTAATGTTATTATTTATATTTTTTTATAATTTACAATTAATTATTATTATTAGGATTATTATTAGTATCATTATAATCGTTATTATTAAATTATATTAAGATTCTTTTATTATTATTATTATTATATTTTATCCCAAGTATATATGTTTAATTATAAATATATAATTAAATTATAATAGGTAATTTATAATAATTATTATTATTTGATTTTATAATGGATTATATCTGGTAGAATTTTAAATATTGAAAATTAATTTTTCTTAACGTGGTCACGTCATGGGGGTGGAGATTATGCAACCAATATCTTTTATAATGAAATCTCAGATTGAAAATAATATAATCATTATCTTGGTTTGTGTAATCAAGAATTAATATTAGCAACATTCTATAATATCCCTCTAAGGAATATCCATCAAAACACTTACTTCACTACCTAGATTACACCACCCACTTATTTTACAACTCATCACCACTGGCCTCCTTGGTTTACAAGCCCCTTTACTAAAAAATATGTCATTACCCAATAATTATCTTATAGAGAACCAACATAACCTCTAGAATCCACTATATGAACTAGTATGATCACAAGATTGAACCTAAATACTAGAGCACAACCCCTCCACTAATATTTATCAATGCTTCAGCTAATGCAACACCTAATCTTCTTCATAATGAACACTTTAACACATTTTGGTGCACCATGAATTATTCTTTCCATTCATATTAAATATAACATAACACTATGCCAATCCCATATCCAACACATGACTCCATTCACAATATGAGTTTTGATATCCCCACCCCTCTATATTATAAGATAAATACAATGTGAAAATTAATAAAAAATGAATAAAATATATAACCTGTAGACCCCCCCCCCCCAAGGAACCCAATGACACACTCTCACCATGAAGGAACATCATTTATTCCACTAAAATCTGATGATTTGAAAATTTGGACTTCCATGACCACCCTCAGAGAAAATCCTTATTTAGAGGTTACAAATCAATTTTTCTAACCTCTCATTTAATCATTATTTTTATCTTCCAGTTTTTGATATAGAAAAGGGGAATATAATTTTTTGTCAAAAAAATTTTTATCATAAAAAAGTTCAAATACAATGCTTTACTCATATGGGATATTTATTATTCACATTTATTTGAGTACCCTATTCCACTATAACATTGGTTCAACATTCACATTATAAAATAATATTATAAATTTTAAGTAAACCATTTTCAAATAAATGTGGTTCAAGAATGACCCTGTGTTCAGATTGAGTTAAAATCTAAATCAAAATGGGAATAATTTTTAATTTTTAATATGTAGATGAAAACATTATTACAGAACAATTTTTCTCCATTAGATTATGTTCATTGAATTCAGTACAATCAAATCGACTATTTACGATTATATTAATCATTGCTTTCGAAGAGTTCACCATGTGAAGGATGTTGTCATTTGTTTCCTTGAATCAACTATCTATATATTAGATTTTATTTATATTAAAATAAAAAAATATTTATTGAAATATTTTATTATAAATCAGTCATTATTATTCATGAGGTTAGTGTTATTAAGTCCCATATTAACTATCACATTTAAAATCATATAATAGCTCATTGATATGATGGGAACCAAGAATTTCATGATATCAATATTGAATCATTTTCTATTTCCAGATAAAATTATATTTTGTGGAACATAGTATGTTGAATATCAGGGATTAGTACTCATAAGTAGATTTTCATATCTTGATGGTCACTTTTTTTAATCTCAAATATAAGGGATTTTGAGAATAAACTCACATGTAGGAAATTCAAAATTTTATGTGTCTTTTAAGTTTAATATAAATGATCTTGTGTATTGATCCTAAAAATTTAATATTATTATTAATTCAGGTCCTGAACCATAAGCATTCATGTATTGTCATAAACCACAATGAGACAATTCATGTAAATTTTGGGTGCATTGTCTGCATCATTAATGACATGATATTAATGAATAATATGATAAAGGAATTTCCCCATACATGTTATTTTATGTTGATATCTCAACCATTTGATTGAAATAGAAGCATAAATTTTAAATATCTTCCCATAGTGTAAAAAGAAGAATATTTCATGTAGTCCAAAAATATGTATCAATCATATAAGTTTGTGACAATGGTGTGAAACATATATATTGAGGTATCATGAAAAAGGGATTATGTTAAATAGTTAATTTTCATATTTAATTTTGATATTATGACTTATATTCCTCCATTATGGTTTCCTTAATCCGTTTATGGAAAATAATTGGGATATATAGACAAGTTCACCTAATGCCACTGAGGTAGTGGTCTATAAGGTCACAAAAAATGTGTTTCCTTTAATCTTAGTAAATTAGTATATATATTTAAATAATGGAATATATTTTTTTCTTAATTCTTAGAGATAATATTTATTCAATATTTATTAAATGATCACAAATATTAAACAAATATTCATTCATAAGGTAAATGTTTAATTACCTAAATCGATAATATGTATTTTTATTATTTTATTAATTCAATTTTAAGTATATATTTATTCACTAAATAATTTAATTTTTAATGGTGTTTTAAATAAATATTTATTTTCTAGTCAGTCGATATAATATTTATTTTTTTATTTAGTGAATAATTATTTAATTATAACATTTAATTTTATTTTCTGATAAATACTGAGGAGAAAGAGCAGCCCATGATTTGTCCCAGTTATAAATATTAATATTCAAGACACAAAAAAAATATTTAACTTTTTTCTAGTCAGTGTACGCCATGAAATAAAATAAGACTATCCTCTTATTTCACATAATGTTGTTTCTCAGGGTTTATTATTTTATTAATGGGCCACTATGTAATTAATATAATTTTAAACCCTAAACTTATTTATATAAATAAAATATTATTATATTGATGATAATTTTAATGTTTGTGCATAATAAATTCCACTCAAGATATCCATCCTCATATCATCTTATCAATAACATGTAGAACAAGAGAGATCCTATAAAGCCTGAATTAATGTTATGTAATAAAAGAATAATAACACATGATGAAGAATTAGTAATGATAGATCATAGGAATAAATTGGGATCATTATGAAAATGAATGAACATAAACGGATCACCGATAGACAAGATCTACATTAGGTCCATCAAACATAACAACACTACAACGAACAGACTATAATTATCAACATCCTCAACGAAAAAATTTCTCAAGAAAGAGGTAGACCTTCTATTTATTATTAAATTAATTATTAAATTGGAATAAAAATATCATATCACGGATTCCTCATTTTATTTTTAAAAATAGTTTCATTAATTTTTTTTGGTCATGACATTTATGTCATGTAGATTTCAAATGATTTTTGACCTCCAACAAAAGTTGAGTGGGACATTAGCCCAATAGGAACATCCTATACTTTAATAACTATTATGTTTAATTAGAGGAGTATCATTCAATATTATAATTATTTATTTGAGTATAGATAATTATACCTCTAAATGATAAATTTATTTTTAATTTTTATTCATTCTTTAGTTTCTGAAAAATATCTCTTCTTCTCCTCTACATTTCTCGATTTCATAACAATTTTGTTTAATAATTCATGAAGATCAAATTTGAAGAAACCATATGGAGGTGAAAATTATTTTTATTGATAAAAAACATTATATAGAATATAATCCATTTTTACTCATTAGGTATCCTTCTTTATTACACTAGGACACCAGCATGGCCTTCGGTTTATCATGCAATGAGTACACATTGTGTATATTAAATGAACCACATGTTGACCAACAAATGTGGTACAAACATTTTCTAAACTAAACTTGATGTCTATGGGATACACATCATGTATTATACATGTTCATGGCTAATAACACGGGGTCCAGATATTTCATTTTATTAATTTACCATTTTTATTAAATACATGTCGTTCTAACGATGGAATCTATATAACATAATGTATATATCGTGTATCCATCACACATGTCATGTACCTCATAAATATCTATGATAAGTAAAAATATAGTCCCTAGGAATCTATTATATACATAAAATAAATAAATGTATACATCCTGTTTCCAGACTTCACATACAATATAGATTACCTTTTTATGTTGAAATATTAAATTTGTCCAATTATTTTATTAAACCACACCAGAATGAGTTCTTTGAGTCATGAAATTACTAATACATGATGGTTTTTTCATTTTATAATATATTAAATTCCTAATTAATTCCAAGTAATATTTGGGAGAAGAATTCATGTATGATCAATTCATAATAAATACCCATCGTACATTAGTTCATATAGGAAATGTAATTTTCATTTTCTTAACATTCATTTCATTTGAAAGTAGTATAAATAAAATTATATGCTATGTTTACTATGAAATATGTCTTATGAGTTCATTGCATACAATATAGACACAACTAAGTAGTTCAAATCGGAATATTCCAATTTTATTCTATGTATAATTTTGTTTAGTATTTTATAAAAATTTAACCATACTATATGGATTCATTATAATGAAAAATAACATTGGGTGATAATATCATGTATAATTGGATATAATATGATAATTTTAATTACGTGATTGTTATGCAAATTGAACCAATTAATTTCGAGGAATTTTATCTTATTAAAGAATGAATTAAAATTAATTTCATCTTGATGTTTTAAATTCATAGTGGTTTCATGTGTAAGATCAAACATGCTCACAATCAAACCTATGTATTTATTGTTTATATTTGGTATAATTTAATTTCATTATTTTTGAAATAATTATTATTTAATTAAATATTTTTTCTTCTGTTCTATCCCATCATCCTTTTATATGTTGTAAATATATGTCGAGGGTTATTTTATATAATTCAACATAACTAATACTTTGTTTCCCATGACCTATATGTGAGTTATCAGACATAAGTAATAAAAGTACTATCTAAATAGGAATAGTGTTCATTAAATGAGGAATCAAGATGGAGGTAGGCCATTCTAGGATTGGGATGAAACCAACATGGGTGATATATATGTGAACACATGAAATTCTAGAACTCATTGGACGATTGTAAGAAGGACTTCTTCCCCAATAGTCATAAGATGATTTATTGTCTACTCAATATATCCGAAATTTGAGAGGATCCAGATCATGATCATTTATTTGTTTATTTTATTTATATCTATGTGTGATATAATATATATTCAAGGTCACTATAATAATAATAATTGGTTTAATGGATAGAATAGAATTAAAATAAATGGATTTTACATAAATGTTTTATCTGTACATGGTTAATAACTTAATATTAATCTATTTATGATTGAAAAGATCTATAAAATATAATATTTGAAAGTTTACACATATTAAAAAAATACATCAAGTTAATATTATATAATTATGCCTTCAGTAATTTGTATTAAGTAGAACGATGGATATATTGTCATTTCAGGCCATAGTCAATGTCACTTTTAACTATCGAGGTTCATTAAGTAAGATGAAGTGTATACATAACATAAAATGTATTGAATTTAGTGTCTATATTCAATTCAATATAAATATGGAGGTTGGTGATGATGAAATCAAATTATTGATTTACGGATTTTGGAATAAACCCAATAGAACAAGAAGCTAAAACATATTGTTGGAGGGACCGTCTACAAAAACACCTTCCTCTGGATTTCATTGATATTGTTTGGATCCGACGGAGTGAAATAAATGTTTTTTGCACTTGAATTTATAATTTGGATGCAAATTTCAAGTTTAATGGTTAGGTTCACTAAGACATAATAAAATATTTTGATACATAATAGAATTATAATTATAATTTTGACTTGTATAATTGGTATCATGAAAAATGAAAATAATATTGTATATTATTATATAATAATTAAATGTTCTTCAATAACCAAATAACTTGGAATAATTATGTTCAAATACCATATCTTAACTGAATATAACATCCCAGAATGGTTAAAATTCCCAAAGGTATCATTGTTCCATGAATATAAACATTATCTACTTGAATCATCAATCGTTGATTCATATATTAATAAGGAAAGTGATTTGGAGTTATCTTTCTATGAAAAAACTAAAATATTCAAAACATTTTCATTTCATTAATGATTTCTTCTATGTCTTCGGTTTTAGTTAAGATTAATATGAAAAGGGATACCTATAGAGTTCCCTAGTATCTCCATGATCTATATCAGGAGAGGATACAGAACAATGGTTTGAGATATACGTGCTACTCATTATGAGAAATCATAGAGAAGATATGACAGTTATGACAAACATAGTCAAATATATTTCCTACACTGAGTTACTTGAGGCTTTAGGTATTATGCTTCATGAATACATATGAACTGATATCATTAATTCATCACTATCTCAAATCCTCTCCAGTATTTTTAAAAAAATATATATATAAAATAGAGTGTGATCTTATATATATTCACAATATAGTTCTCAAACATGGAAATGATAAAATGATCAAAAACACTTATGTTCTTGTGGAAAATAAAATAAAATGCCAAGAAAATAGATACATTAATAACATAAACTCTAAAGATTCATCACACTGACCTTATAAGAAAAGGATGATCAAGGAGAAATTTGGGAAAACTCTATTTTTTTAGTGGATAAGGGGATAAATTAATAAAAACAACTCCTTGAAATGAAATACATGTAGTGTTTAATGTTTATTCCTTATTTAGTGTAAAAATGTGGGATCATGGTTCCGTGGAAGTGTTATTTTCTAGTATGACCACCTTATCATTTAGTTTTGAATAATGTGTAATTTTTTCATTACATTATCAAAATATTATTCCTAATGAAAACAATATATTACTTTTCTATATTAAAATTCTATAACCATTAGGGAAGGATTTTCAAATAAAAAAATTTCTAAACCAATTTAGAATTATAAAAATATGTAAATCTATTTTCTCTAATTATTGATTGAATAGATCTCACCGCACTATTATTGAAATACTTGATCCAAGTGACTAATAGGTCTAGTTTCGATCCATATATTCAAAAAATTATTTTGATGAATCTATAAAATAAATAGTTTATAACACAGATGATCATAATCTCTTGGTTTATTTGTAGTTGAATCAAGAAAAATTATTCTTTATTAACGAATAAATATTGATGACCTATTTTTGGAATTACATAGAAGGGGAGGGGAGAACTCTATATCTTGTTTTTTATCTCTAGGGATTAATATAGTCTCACTCCTTCTATTGTGAAGAATAATTTTTTGTTGGGAATGATATACAGTAAGACATTTATTGCCATAGGTTTTAGGTTTGAAAATAAAAAACAAACCATTTAAAAATTACATAATTATTAATTGACCCCACTATCAATAATAATAATAATACTATTATAATTGTTTTCATGAGATGTTCAATGCATAATGAAAATAAGTAAATAAAATTTATACAATTACTAATGACTCCATCAAAATTAGTCTGATTTCTCTCATCTGCATTTATCAATCAAAAAATAATGGATATTTAATTAATAAATTAATATCAATAAATTATTTAATTATAAATAATTATTATATTCAGAAAACATGAAAAAATATTTCTTACTATTATTTAAATCCATTATTCTTTCTGATAAATATTAATTAAATTATAGTGATTATCAATCCCTGAATAAATAATATTTATTCAAACAAGATAAATTCAATATTATAATTTTACTGAGATTAATGTGACATTTAGTGTGTGACTATCCACGACTCCTTCTTTCTCAAATTAAACATAACCATATATAGTTCAATATGGAGTATAGTAAAACGCCAAATAATCAATAGAGAAAGAAGTTAATGTCTTAACAGTATCTAACCTCCTATAAATCAATACCTTGTATTATAATCCATTTAACATAATATCTCAAATAAAGTATGTTAAATGATGGTTCCATTAAGCCATATGCAAAAAATATATTTCTTTAACAATAGAGAAATAAATTCACTCATCGAAAAACATTTCCATGTATTAATTCAAGAAGTTCGAAACCCTTCTAAGGGATTGATATATTATCTTTTGGAGAGCATGAAATGAGATTAATCCTTTTTAACCGTATCCAACAATTATATATCACTCATGACATGCCCAATTTTTCATACTTCATCATGAACATGTTTTTTCATGGTTTAAATAAGTACATAAAATTATAAAATTCATTATATCCATTATTGATAATATTAATGTCTAGGGATCAATACACATGTCTAATAATAGGAGCATCCAATAAAACATGAAATTGTGGATTTCCTACTAAAAATATTGTTCTCATAACCTCATTTCATAGAAATTACCATGGGAAATCTCAATGGGAATTCATCTCAATGTTTAATGATCGTCATAATGCTAAAAACATGTATAATTTTCTTCCCAATATGCCCTATCATTCATCAATAGAACACCTTTTAAAAATACTGTCATGAAACCATTGGGTTCTCTTCCAATATGTTCAATACATTGAATTTTCAGAGAAATATATTTTCTTACGACATTATAATATACAAATATTATATATAAGAATAATCATGATTTCATATGAATTAATTTTTTTTAATAAAAAACATGTAATATAGAACTAAAAAAATTTGATCTAGGGAACCAACAGTAACAATATCCCAGTTACGGTGGAACCAACTGACAATATAACTTACTCCACTATCTCTCACATGATATTTAATAATCTGATGGGATAAATTATTCATTATGTATACCATAGTGTTTTCTCCCATGGGTACAGTACTCACTACAACATTACCGCATTGATAAAAAATCCCTCAAGAGATGTAACTTTTGATGCAAGCTATTTTTCCTTTGGGTTAACCTAGGATCTTTAGATAGAACCCCCATTGTATTTTTGTTATATTTAATTATGATAGGAGATTTACTTCTGGGTAGATTATCAAGATATTGGATATATATGTGTATCCAAAATAATTCTGATCAGTATGAAGTCAAAAATATGCATAACCCCTTCTGACTTCTTCTTCATATCCACTATTAACATGGAATGTACCATTTGTATACCATAAATATATAAGGATAACCTTGATAGGATCAAAATATTTTCCAACTCTACTATCATGATATCTTCCTAAAATGATCAAATCATAGGGAATATAATGCCAAATGCATTACATTACATACATGATAGGTCATATCACAGAAGCGTATTAGATGTTACACATTCTCACTCGTTCCTCATGTGTCTAATGAAACATTTTTTAGAAGGATGTATACCATGAGACATAAGAAACAATTATCTATTATATTGGTCCATTCAAAACCTCTCCACTATCTTATCAATATATGTATCTTGACATATAATAGGAAGCCTCTTAGATCTATAATTTATGATCATAATCCCAAGAAGACTGGTGGATTGACCAAGGTCCTTCAGAGAGTTTCACTTTTTTAATCATGCATTGTCATATTTTATGTATTTTATATCATTTATAATTAGTAATTTGTCATAAAGATTAACTAATATAAAAAGTTATACTATCATTGAATTACTTGTAAAATCATTTATCATATTTCTTCACTATGAAACCAAATTCATTTATAGCTTCATTGAATCAAATATTCCAAGACCCATATGCTTTACTTTATCCAAATATGGATATCTAAAACATTAATAACTTTTTTTAATATAATAAAGAAACAACCCATTCTTTTTTAGTTATGTACACAACCCCTTAACAGTTCCATTTATGCAAAATAATCTTTAAGTCCAATTTCTAATTATCATTGTCATGGTATGATGCAATTTTTGGAAAATAAAATCTGATGGATTGAAACATGGATTATGGATTAAAGGTATCTTCGTAGTAAATTCTTTGGTTTCATTAGAAATCCTTTAGAAACCAGAAATGGTTTATTTATATTAAATTTAAATTAAATGAACATCTTTATCTTGGATAAAAATTTACACTCAGTAGGCTTTGGATCAACTGTTGGATCAATTATAACTCAAACATGGATTTGATACATGGAATCGATCTTAGAAATGATGTATTCCTGAAATATTTCATCAAATGAGAACACTATAGGATCCTTATAAAAGATAATATCATCATTTTCAACTAATAATGAGTCCCCTTCATTAGTGGCCATAATAAAATATCTATCATATTCAATTAACCCTCTAAGTCTCTTATGCTGAACATATGATTAATTAATAATATATTTCATATGAATAGTGTAATTAGTTCTCGTACAACCTCTTTTCTATCTTGATTATCAACTTCATCAAAGTCAATATTTCTCCCACTCTCCACATTGATAATGATTCCCCTCTATAGAAAGATAGTTTTTCATCTGAAATTTACAGTTTTATGAATATTTTTATAGATATTATTCCATTATTTCCTTGGGATACAATATAAATATGAAATTTGTACCTCGGGGTGCAATTTTTTTCCTTGATCTAGCATTATTTAACTCCTTGCAACACTATTCATTAAAATGTGACAAAAAAAGTTTCTTTCAACTCCATAAATAGTAGGGAATACCATTTTATACTTTTGTCAGTACTCATTTTATTATATATAATTTCTTATTTAACTTGTATTCCCAAAAGGGTATTAGAAGACATACATGACTCATTTTCAACCATACCATATTTTACAAGGTAAAATTTCTATATTCACTAAAACCATTTAACTATACTTTATATGGTATATTTAGTTGTTATAAAACCACATACTCATATAGGGTGTTGATAAATTATTGGTTATTTTATTCACTACCAAGATCAGATCATTTTTAATTTGTATTGTTACCAATATAAATATCAACCACATAATTTAAATCTTTGAACATCTCAATGTATTAATACTTGTACGAAACAATGTTTATATAACCATATCTAATAAATTCTTTAGTAAAAGTAAAAAGTGTGAGAATCTAGATCTTGTATCCACATGAAGAGGTCCACACTTATCATTATGTACCAATTCTCAGTGATATGTGGCCTTTATCCTTAAACACCGAATGACATTTTAGTCATATTTCCATATAACCAAGCATGACATATTTTATTTTCCTTTAGATAAAAATATTCTAATTGACCATATTGATATAGTTTTTTCAATTTATTATCATTTATGTGAACATTATGGTGATTAAACAATATAGTTTCATATGAGTCTCAGATATTATCTCCTTTATAAATTTACAGTATTTCGTTTTAATAATTTAGTAAAAAAATACCATTATTCAGTTTTTTCATACCATAACATATTTTATATTTAAAATACTAGAAACCCCCATTTTCAAAGATTTAAATAAAAACATAAATATCTAACATGAAATGGAAATAACTTTCTTAGTAAAACTAGTAACATAATAATAGTTATTTAAAAAATCAATCATTTTAACAAATGTGAGATGGTAGACTCTAATTTCTAGAGAAGATAGCCCTAGGATATTGGAATATCTTAGATCCACCTCATCTCTAGTATTCATCCAAAATATACCCAGTTACAATATTTGGATACATATTTGAGAACCAAATTTAGTATCTAATACCAATATTATAAAAATGGAAAGAATACACATAATTAAAAATTCACCCGAAGATTTCCCTTGCTTATTTTTCTTTTAAGAATTCAACTTCTACTATACTTTATTTCCATAATGAAAATGTATCATATCTTGTTCCATTCATTTAATCAAAACACTAGTATTATTAAAGGTATGATGCTCCAAGTACTTGAGCATTAAATGAGTGTTCAACCTTGTTTCCTAGTTCCACTTATTCTTAATCACCATTTGGATAATAGATTTTTCTGATCGTACATCTATATCAGCTTGGAAGGTAAGTGTAATAAGTTTTGATAGTGTCTTGACATTTTTTATCAGATTATAATTCACAATAAAACTAGATAGTTTTTGTGTAGTGAGGAAATAATAACATCAATACACAACTAATATAGGAAATATAATCCCATGATGTACATATGCATTATATATCCATTCATTTTAACTGAATTTGTTCCAGATAACACCCACTCTCCAATATACCATAGAGAAAGTGCATTGGAGTTCTCATATTACTAGAATATTTACGTCTCTTTATAGATATCAAAAATTTAACAAAATATGTTGTATGAATCCATATCCTCACATTAATATAAAATCTCATTGAACATGGAGGATAACATAAATCATTGTACATCCATTTTGTTATCTATATGATTTTGATAGAGAGATACCTCTCCATCACTATTCTCATGGTCAAGAAAAATAGGATTTGGGGTTTCTAGGACATACAATTCGATTCATGGAATAGAATAACGTGCATGAACCAATAAATTTCATGTATATTCAACCCACTGAGAAGTTGATCATTATCTAGTATAGATTGCAGTTATACTATTAATGTTTTTTGATATTATATCTTTTACAAATTAATAGAAGTTATTTTCAATTTTTTTATTATAATAATATAATAAAAAATTCAATATTAAATAAATTTTTATTTATATCCTAACATTTTAAAAAAAAAAATTCACTCACCCTTAGTCTCAAAATATATTTCTTTTAGATATTCTAGTAAAATTATTCCATATTCCCTTATAAAAACCAATATGTTGGTTGATAACCCATTTAATGGGTTTTATGCATATGTAATTTTTCACTACATTTACACGTTGTTATATAATCTATTATGTGGACTCCTCAATCATGATATCATGTTTTATGATTTTCTATACCATAGCCTCTTAATTATACAACTTCATTCTTATCCATTGAACCCTTGATGTAAACTATGTTAAGACAACCTAAAACATAATGATAAAATTTAAGGGATAGTTGAAATAACCACAACATGGTTTTGTTTCGTACATTAAACTATGGGGTAAATTATAAAAAAAATCATCAAAGGATAAAAAAACTTAATATTTTAATTAATGGATTTTATCATTATAAGTAAAACCCCATTTTATCCTCTTATGTTACTTGATTGCATTAAGTTTATCTAACCAATTTGATTAACCATATATGATAAAAACAATTAAGAATATTCATATTTACTTTATTCCATCATCAATTCTTCTTAATTAAATTTTTAGGTGATCCTATAGTATGAAAAAAATGTAACTGACCATGAAACAAACATAAATAAAATACACGTTTCAGGATTAGGAGATTAAATAATAGTTAGTTTATCAAGAAGATAATAAACAAACACTCTAGCCTAGGGGAAAACATAGTTGAACCATATATTTTTGTGTGTTTCAATATTCCACATTGGCTCCTATGAAACAAAAAAATTTGTTTAACCTCAGTTCCATCACTTGTATAGCCTCCATATTCATTGGATCTCAATCATTACATAAAATTTCACGCACATGTAGATGATGGAATAAAATAGATTGGATAAAGGGTGTTTACATAATAGAAATCGTAGTAACATATGCCCTTAAATAATTATTATAAGGGGATTACTTTAAGGACACAAATAATAATTGGATAATAATAAATTAAAATTAATCGATCATACACAAGGGGTGGTCTAATAAATTTTTCCTACATACATCAATAAATGATCTTATAGTTTGCAGCTTATTATCAATTACATTTATTTATTGTTTAATTAATATAACGTGAAAACAATTAATCAAATTAATTCAATTGTTATTAATTCTATCTAACCATCAGTTACTCACCATGATCTGTAATTTTAATCCAAATTAATTTCATTTAATTTTAATGTAGTAAACATGTGTACATGGTGAAAATCTCATGTTTTCATCATATCTTTTACATGAAAATTAATTTTATATATAATTTTTAATCATTTAACCTAGAGAGTATTGTGAAATGAATGAGAAATAAAGCTCATAATAAATAGGTTTAACTATAAATTTAAGTATTCATTTCATTAAAATCTAAAAAAATATCAATAGACTACATGGAGTGTAAAAAATACATGGCATGTACTTTAATTTATCCAATTTTCATTGAATATTCTATCGGTCATTCATTGTTTCCTATCATGGATGTGTTCGAGGTTCCTGGATTTTACTAGTAATACATGGAAGGAGGCCTCATAGTTTCATGACATGTCTATCACTATATTTTTTATCTAATACACTACTCTATAGGACAACTAATTTTCTCAGTTTGAGGAAGACAAGGACTCTATGGGGTGTAATGTACTTACACAACATCTACTTCTATAAAACTTGTTCAAATATTTCTGGATCCACATATCGATCAATATATATATGACCCTAAACCTGATTCGATCGATTCAATCAAACTTTTTCTCATGATATGGATGTCAAAGAAAAATTACACATTTTTTATTTATTTTTAAAGACCACGTACTTTGGTTTTCTCCATCCAGAACCATTGGCACTTGTAGATGGTGTGAATCAAATCTATATTCATTATTAACCATGATGACGTCATATATTAAATCTAATCATTTTATGAAAAATAAAAAATTGAAAAACTTTTAAATAATTAATGAAAAATAAAAAAAAATGAAACATTAGATCTATCAGATACATCATGTAGGTTCCTGTCACAATGGATGTGTCAATTGTTGGTATGAATAACTCATCTATTATTCATGAATCACATTTAATCATTAGTTTACCTAATCAAAAGTACATGACCAATGAAAATATTAGTTGACTTGACTATATTAAAATTCAAGAACCATTGGTGATGGATCATCACATGTAAATAATAGTTAATTGATAAATAAATATACAATTACATTAACTGGTAATTATCTCTTCATTGATGACCAATGTAATAGATATCATGGAACAATCATTTAAATAAATTATACATTTAAAAATACATCAAGTGGTGATCTATATGTGTACCAAAATCTATAAATTACATCATCAAATAGTCAAGTGCTAGCATAGTTGATCCTATTCACATCCATTTTCATGGTTTACTAGAGCATAACTCTTCTTTGGATGTGCATAAATATTAATGATATCTCATAAAATTGAGATATTAGGGGAGGATATCACTCTAGATCTCATGATATCTATCTAGGGATTCAGAGTGTCCCAATTAATTTTTATTTGAGAAAAATTGTTTTTATGGAAATATATATAA
The DNA here is from genome assembly GCA_963277665.1 of Viscum album. Lineage (NCBI taxonomy): Eukaryota > Viridiplantae > Streptophyta > Magnoliopsida > Santalales > Viscaceae > Viscum > Viscum album. Next base: position 857,267,412 of record OY728160.1, read on the forward strand.
TTTGATAAATATTTTTTTCTACTTTAGTGATAAATAACCTCACACAATCTATTTCTATATTCCAAAATTCCTATTTCACACCATTTTATATAAAAATAAAATATTATTGTTCTTATTAAACTCATGTCACATGCAACATGCAAAGAATAAAAATTAATTTCATTTATACTACTTCCAATTAAAATATTAAACATGGTAATCTTTTCCTAATCCACATTTTCTAATCATTTAATAATTACATTTTATTTAAAAAATAAATATCCCAACATTATTAATCTAGTAAAAATATTATATTCAAGAAAAAATGAAACAAATAAGTATTATTAACAACAAACTCACTTTTTCTTTTAAATAACTTGTTAATTAATTTTGGTGATTAACTAAACAAAAATAATAATTAATTATTCCATCTTTATAATTTAAATAAAATATTTTAACTGGGATTTCATATATTCTATGTAAGTGACCATATATGAATATTTCTCATTATAATTAGGAATAAAATTAAAAATTCAAAGGATATTATCTTGAAACACTCCATTTAATCCATAGAGAATGAATTCTTCGTTACAATGATATCCAACCACACTAGAATGTTTATAGTATAATATAATCCTTTTATCAGAATATCTCAAATCAAAATGGTTACATATCATTTCTATCAACATATATACTCTATGTGTCTTACATTGAATTTCCAAAAATGAACTCACCCGAAAAACATCATGTCAATATTTTTTTAATGTAATTTTATTCTCATTGAAGGGACTGAGATATTCACATTCACTAAGAGACAAAAGGGATAAATATGTTCTCATATTATCCATTAATACTATATAACTGATGAAACACTAATGTTTCCTACTTCACTATGAACATATATTGTTATGAATTTTTCCAATGCTTCAATGTACATTATTCATGACATCCATAAATGATAATCATAAACTCTACGGATCAATACAAATTTTGGTAGATAGTAACATCAAATGAAGAATGAAAATGATGATTTCCTATTGATGGGCATAATACCATAGTATCCTATCTTGGGGATTACAAAATGAAATGAAATTAAAAGTTGTATCAATGCCATATGATCCTCCTACCCCTAATAGCTAACGTTAATTCCATAACATTAGACTATATCATTAGGCCATAGAATAAGGTTCAAGAATAATTTCATGAATCCTATACATTTTGTTCATAAAATCAATCTATTATATCCTTTATGAGATACATATATTTTATGGATATTTTCACTTACAAATATCATGTAGAAGAATAATAAATATTTTACATGAAATAATATTAAATAAGAAAATCATGTCATTATAAACAATAAATGATGGTTCATGGGAATCAACTACAATATTATATACTTTTCACCATATTTTTACTAGATATTATATGTAGTGCTCGCATATGTTTTTAAATATTGGAATGAGTGTTGAGTCTACAAGAAGAAAATGAATTCATACATGATATTGTGGCTAATTGGAACGACTAACTCATGTTTCAAACTAGAATGATCATGGTTCTAAAAGATTTATATTTTGTACCTTCATTAATCAAGGAAAAAAACTGTGTCCCGCTCTTATATACATTGATTTATTTTCAAATGTTTACATTAGTGATGATTATTGTATATATAAATAAATTTTCATGGTAAGGAGTATTTAAATATTAGTCATTACATGTTTTATTACAAAAAACTTGTAATGGTAATCGATAATAAAGAAAATTCAATGGACTCGTACAATACTGAATTGTAGAATCAACAGAAAAGTCATTTAAATGAAAACTTTTTGATCATATTACATAAATTATGATATTATAATTAATTTGAACAAAAACCAAGTAGTTTTTTTTGAATGTTTACAATCTAAAATTACCACAACCACATTTAGTGGAACATTTGAAAGGGAAACTAATATTCTTGATTTAGTACATACAATTGATTATGGCCTATTCTTGTTGATTCCATGGGTTGGTATAGATACTTCAAAAATTTTAATTCATACTTTAGTAGTTATGGATATGTCTAATCTGTGAGATTTAAGTTAGATAGCATTGAATGATTCTCGGGAAATAAGAATTATATTGAAGAAGAAATTTTTACGAATTTTTAGAAACTCTACTCTGTCCTTTAGAGATAATTTCATCATAAATACTTCATTGATTATTTAGGGTGTTTTATATTTTATCTAAATGGACTCCACCTTATACACCAAATTTTTTTTGGTGAATGAGATATTTCAAACAAGAATCTATTATAAATGAAAAGAATAATAATTGGTCATGATAGTAATCTATTATACTTTTGGGGAAACAATTTGAAGAGAGTAGTATACATACAAAAATTAGTGAAAACTAAAAAAAATTGGCATTTGATATCATACTTGGTATGTAAATTGACCTATGTTATCACATATATGATTGTGGGGTTTCAAATCTTATGCAATCTATATTTTTTGTATAAACATTTTTTCCAATGACACTAAGTGTATCTTTATACAATATCATAAGGAAACTAATGGTTATTACTTGTACTATCCTTCAGATAAAAATGTTATGGTTAAAAAACTCCCCCACCTCTATTTAAAGAGGATACATCTCCAATGGTGAACATGGGAGTGGGATATAGTTTGATTATGTCATGGCTCAATATACACAAGAGATATTAATGGAATTCAATTCTTAAAACCCTATGAAGGTGGATGATCCAAATACGCACATACTACATAAGATTTTGAGAGAAGATAGATAATAAAAAGTACATGGTATTATAGGCACTGATAATGGAGACTTATTATTAGTTCACAATAATGATCCCATAACCAAAAAATAAGGAATAACTGGCATAAATGATTCCAAATGGAAAAAATATATGATTTATGAAATGGATTACTTATACCATAAATAAATAATGTTTTTGTTGATCCTATCATGGTTGTAAATTAAGTTATTTGGAAATGTGTATTCAATAGTAAACTAAAAAATTATTAAAAAGGTACTACCTATAAGGAATGATTAGTTGTAAAGGGTCCCAATAATTTGATTGGAAAAATTATTATGTAACCATTACACCATTTTATTTGATAAAAGTAATCAGAATTATACTTATAATAAAATCCTATAATGATTGTGAAACATGGATGATGGATTTCAAACCACATTACTTAATGGGATCCTTCCTAAAGTGTGTTATATGAAATAACCTGACAGTTTTGTAACCCTAAAGAATTAAAAAAAAGTATGCATGTTGTAGAGATTAATTTGTTAATTATGGTTAGTATCCATATCATTGAAAATTATTTTATATGTTGCCATAATTTAATTTCGTTTCATAGAGAAAAAATTTTAGACTTGTATGTATAACTGGTTCAGTGGAAGTTCATTTGTTTTTCAAATAGTTTATGTCAATGAAATACTAATCATTGGCAGCTTATTACCAATCCCATGATTTGTTAACGTGTGATTGAAAAAATTGTTCTCCATGAATAAAATAGGTGAAGCAAAATATATTATTCTGATTAAGATCCATTAAGAAATATGAAAGAGTATACATGGACAATGAAAATGCTCATAGATTAAAATAATGTAAAATAGATTAATTATGAAACAATAAATTATGGAAGTGTTGATAGTGACAAATGGAAATCATATTTATAATAAAACTCTACTCAAACACATAATGAAATACATGGGGGGTAGGACTCTAGATATTCCAATGGTTGTCTCATAAATGTATATTATGCTACAAAATAGGAAAGATTTTTCCTACAGCTTATATATAGTGGTGAGATATAAAGTTGACTCACATAACCACTAGTTGATGGTTTTCAAGTATTCCCTTACATATTTAAGGATTAATAAGTGATTTTTATGGTTTATGATGTAAATGAGGATCTAATCATCAAATGATATTCACACGCTAGTTTCTAAATATGATCAAGGTGATATAATATCATAATATGTGTATATAACCACACTAAATAGAGATGTTGTGTGGTATAGGATCTTAAAGAAAGCAATGAATGTTGATTCTATTCTAGTGTATGAATACATTATGACTTATAAGGATGTTAAATTATCAGTTTCTATTTTAAAATTCATCCAAGTTCTTAACATGGTGTTAAGAATAAAGACCCTATCAGTCTCTATTTCAATAATAATACAGTGTAGCTCTTTAATAGGAGCCACAATCACCTCATTAGACGAATCACATACTTATGAAATTTCTTATCATGAGGGATTTTTTTCAAATACATAACATCCTTCTGATGATATTCTCAATGATATAACGATTGAAAGACCTAAGATCAAAATAATAAACATAGATAAAAAATGATCATCATGAGAGGCTTTGTTAATTGAAAGTTTTTCAATGTTTTCTCTAGTCCATGTGGGAGTCTATTTGATTTTTTTCCAACAACTTTTTTCTTATAGTTTAGATTGAATTTATATTTAATTAAGTGGAAATTAGTTAAATTATTTTGTTATATATCATTCCTATTTCTACATGAATATAATAAAATAATGTCCCAGAGTGTATTCCCCATTGTAAAGGTTGTAACAACTCCCTACTATGATAACAAACCAAAAAGTTATAGAATTATATTCTTAAAAAAAGTAATTTTGGATAATAACAAACTATTATATGGAACACGGTATGTATTTTATGGGTTATTGTACTCATAAGTATATGATAATAAATCTAATGATGTTCAAACCTAATAATTTCCATGTTTATATATTTGGAGAACATACTCACTTCAAGGAATTAAACCTATTTATATCCATATTATTTTTCTATTTGAGAGTGTTTGTAATTATCCTTATAATATAGTGGTATTATTAATTTATAAAATGGGTGACATATAATGATGTGTTTTTTTAAACCACGATGAAACTTTTTATTATGAATATGGGCATATTACATGCATCATGAATGATATATTTTTAATGAATATGTCATGGATGGGTTTGTCCCTTCCATATTTTTAATAGTTGGTATCTCAACCATTTGATAGAAATGGACCAATCATGTTAAATTCCAAGACCACATTGTAATGATTTGTTTATATGATTTATTTAATGAAATACATAATAAGACTATAGGTTAATGAAATATATGTGAAACTCGATTGATGAGGTATCATGAAAAAAAGATTATATTATCGAACCATTTTTATATTAGTTTGTTATTGCAATATATATTATTCCATTGTTGGAGATTTGATCCCTTAGAAGTATGTAATCATGTATTTTAAGAAATTTATCCTAATACCTCTGAACTATAGTCATAGATCTTCATATAAAACGTGTTTACATTGATATTAGTTAAATATTATTTATTTTTTAATATTAGACTAAATATTATTCTCTAAAATAATATTTAATATTTATTCATTATTTTTAAATGATTGAATTCACTCAATACCTTTTATTCACTTGAGACTTAATTAATTAGATGAATATATATTATTTATTTATCACATGTTAATTATTCAACCGAGATTAAATATTTATTTAATAAATAGTTTATTTAGTTATGTGAGTATTAAATAATATGTATTACCTAGTATATGAATAGAATATTTGATTATTTACTTGTTGAATTAAAATTTAATAATAATATTTATTTGGGGATTCAATAAATAATGACTTGGATGAGACGATCAAGGTTAGGTTTAGTAATAAATATTAATTTACAAGACTGTAAAATAAGATTTCCCTTTACAGTAGTAATCACATGTCATAAAATAAAATTATATTATTTTTTTATTACATTGACATCCATTTCTCATGGTTTAATATATTTCAAAGGGTCATTGTGCTGTTAGTTAATCATTAAAACCAAACCCTAGGTCTATAAATTGGCGTCATTCAAATACAAGAGATGGTTAATCATTATAAACAACTTATTATCCTAAAAACATCATCTTCCTATTATCACCTCAAGAACAATAAGAATAAAATAAATTCTTTAAATCATTAAATAACATGTAGTGGTAAATAGAGAATAAATTATGATGATTAATCAATCATGCTGGAACTCATGATTTCTTTTGGAATTTTTAGATATTTAAGGAGCACATGCGGATCACTATAATAGGGAAATTACATTTTGTCCTTGAATCATAATGTTTCTTCATCAATCATTTTTGAGATATTAACATAATAAATGAATAATGATCTCAGAATAATCATAATGTTTCTTCTTATGAATTAAGTTATTATAAAAATCATGTGAAGGGATATTATCTAGGTTACATTGTATTATTTCAAAATATTCTTGTATAAAATTTTAAATATTCATGTAACACTTTGAGATATTTTGATTTATTTTTTTATTAATTAATTTAATGATTTTGATATTTTGTCATTTAACACAACACTAAAAATTTTTCATTTTATTTAATAGTACTATGTTTTAATGATTTTACACAAAGCAAATTTTAATAGTGAAAAAAATTTAGCCAAAAAATTATCATGATTTACAAGGAAAAAATGGTTATCCTCTGTTACTTGCAGAAATTACATTCCATGATGACTTTCGTAACATGCATGACTGAGTTTTACCAAACAATAATATATTATTATAATATTATTATTTAATATAATAAGATATAACCAAGTAGTTAAATTAATGGGTATGAATAATGTTAACTAACATATGAAAGCATATGTTTTAAAAAAATATAATATGAATTCATATGTTACCAGTTATTTACAAATGAATATGAAAACCGATTTAATCTAAAGGGAAATATTATAATTTTTATGGACACAAATCCATATTACGCTAATAATTTAAATTAAAAAAATTAGTGAATGATATCAATATAATACATGTTTTAAACATTAAAGAAAAAGTTTATGACATTCATTCCATACATTTTATTTAAATTAGATAAGAACAAACCCAATTTTATTCTTAAAACCATATATTTTTATAATGTAAGTTCTAACTCCTTTCAATAGAGAAAAAATTTTAAATACAATTTTAGGAACTTTTATTGATTTAATATGTCAAAAATAAACATTATATTTTGAATCTATACAGTAAAAGTATGTTAGGATAAATTTTTGGTACTTTTATATATGGTTTCATTTTTTTATAAAAAGGTAGAGATACTTGATTTGAATTAAAAACTACCTTTTCATCTAATTTAATTATAATGATACCTTATATTTTATGTTTTTTATGTTTATTTAGATAATTTTTTTGTAAAGTAATCCAATTTAGGTAATTGGTAGTAATTTCACAATGAAATTGGATATAAAACATAGAAATTTTTTTTTATCATTTTTACTTTCAGAGTCAAATATGTTGTCCAATAAATTAAAAATAAATTTCTACTACTTCTCTGATTGGAATTTTGAAGAATTTATAATCTATTTCGAATAATATTAATTTATAATTTTCGATAGGGAAAAAATATTTTTTAAAATAAATATAATTTATTGTAATTAAAATTAATTTTAATTAAGGACTAGACCATAAATTTAAGACCCAAATTGATCTACAGACGAGTCTTAGAGCCTTAAGATATCCATATTTAGACCCTATAATCATTGGTATTGAATTTTTTCCATTATTAAATCTATTGGAAATGTGAAAAATGTGTATGGAATTTATTTGTCAAAATATTACTAGAGTGCCACTCCTCCTCCACTATAAAAAGGCATATACTCCTCTTATTTAATTAAACCTATGAAGCCTATTAGATAAAAAAATTAATATTATCATATAAGCTCCCAAAATCCCTAAATTATTATTATAGGACTCCCCTTGTGAATAATGTTATTCAAGTAAGCCTTTTGGAACAAACCAAAAGGAGTTACCAGATTAAGATGTAACTTCTTCTCTCAAGTCCATTTATTTAATTTTAATTCTCCACCACCAACAATATATTTATCCCATTATTGATAAAAATTATTATCTTCAATAAAATAGTATATTTTTTGGATTAGGGTTTTTCTTACACATACACAAACCACCATCTAATGGGTAACAAACTTATTGTTTCTGTGTATGATGAACTACTACCTCACAAAATGATGATTATTATTTTTTCCTTACCACTAATCATGTTGAAAATTATGATGTAATATATTTTTAATATATTTCATATATTATATTTATTATATATTTAATCTTCTTCATTCCTTTTATAATTCATATCATTTTTACTTTCAATTCGGTGAATATTCGATAATTTTATTTTTGGAAGTGTAGACTACCGCCCCTTCAAAACGATGTGATTCATTCCCACAATACATATAATGTATTAAGGTTGAGATTAGAGAACATATGTGATATATATAATATTATAATGATACTTTAATGATATTATATACATATATAAATATATTTCATTTTCATTATTTCTTTTAATACGACATTAAAAATAGGAACATCATTCATGTGAATGTATGGCTTACCATATCCATGAACAATGTATTCAATTTAACAATTATATTATATATATATATATTATAATAATAATAATATAATGAATATATATTATAACTATAAGTTTTTTTATATTATTTAATTATGATACAACTATAAGTAATTGTGATATAACAAATGAAGAAAAAAGTGAAGAACAAAGATGATATTACCTAAAGTAAACCTTAACATAGGATTGTTAATAAGATAGTAATATATGGTAATAATAAAACCATATATGGTATTAGATATAATAATATTATTATTGAAAATATTTATAATAAATTTATATTTATTATATATGTGTTTTGAACAAGTACGATGAGAGTAATGAAAAAAATTAAAGGAATTTCATCTCACTTTTATTTCTATGATATAAATTCTTTAATCACCACCTGCTTATTTTTTTGGTGTATGTAATTCACATGAATTTATTCAATTTTTTTTATAAATAAAATTATGTGTATTAAAATATTAAATTAATGATATTTATTTCAGGGATTTAATGTTTCAAAAGATACAAAATTGGTAAGATAGTTTGAACTCAATTTTCTTTCTTTGAGACACATGTTTTCATTATACACCTTTTTTAGGTGTATATACATCCATTTGACATGTTATATAAAAAATATAATTATTCTATTTATATTTTAAAATTCATTTTATTTCTATTTCTTAAATGGTGCATACGATACCATGTTACCTAGAGATAACAGTTCATTGAAACAATCTCATTGCTTTTCGAGTTTTTTTATAATTATTATTAAATTATCTAAATATAAAGATACATATATTCTGAAAACACAAGAAATTTATTATACTCTGTTTATTAAAAAAATATCAATATATCGGTACCATGTTTTCACTCTTTGGCACATAATATAGTAAATTAATTGTTTTTATGAATGCCTAATTTACCCCCCCTATTGTTAGATATCAATGTTCCTAAAAACCCATATTTTATAAAAAGGGTTTCAAAGAAAATTATACTATTATCCCATAATATTTAATTTGAATTTTTTTCCTTTTTTAATTTTTCTATTTTTTTGAAAGGAATCATCATACCAATTTCAAATCAATAAAATTTTCATATAATTTTAATATACAAAAGGAATATTATTTTTACCACATATGAAATGTATATATTTACATGTTGCCATTTCAATGAGGATCCTTTACATGTATAAAAGTATAATTTTGAAGAATTTTTTTAAAGTTGTTTTGATTGAAATTTTATTTAATGCTTATATTATAATATTTCAAGTAAAATGGTTTTTAAAAGATTTTAAAGATTTATTTATATGTTTTCAAGGGTATTTTTAATGAAATGGTTTTCAAAACGTTTTTAGGAATTATTTTAATATTTTTAATATTCTCAATTAATGAGGTTATTATAATTTTATAAATAATATTTTATAATTTTTCAAATAAAATGGTTTTCCATATGTTTTCAGGTTTATTTAATAAATTTTCAAGGGAAAAGGAATTATAAATGAAATAAAGACTATATTATAAGATTTAAATGTATTTTCTAATAAACTATTTTTAAAATGATTTTATGTATTAGAAATCATTTTTCAATGAGTAAATGGTATTTTACTCATGAGACATTTTGAATGTATTTCAAAATAATTTCCCAACAAATATGATATCCTTTGGTTTCACTCATTCATTTATGGGAAAATGACTCAATGTATCCATTAATATTATTTAAATGAATGGATTATTATATGACATCATCAAGTCTGTGAGACACATTTCTCTTTAATTGGATATATTATTTTGAAGCCCACATCTTTTCACATGTTATATTTATAATGAAATGACTATTAAAAATATATTTCTCCATATGTTATGGTATGATTACATGTTTATAAAACCAATTTATTTTAAGGGGATATGATATGATTATTTATAATTTTATGGAACATATATGTATGATTTCATTATTATGTGGTTTGAAACTATATCTCCATCCAATGAATTGGGCAAGGATTTATATCTCATGAGATAGACTAAGATTGTCTGTGGAGTGAACCTTGAGTACTAAGATGACCGTTAGAGTAATCCATGTGTACCATGATTGTATGATGAGTGACCACATTCCACTAATATGGCCATTGTAGTTAAACATGAATATCATTATGGTATGGTTAGTGAACCCATACTACTAATATGGTATCTGAAGCGATGCATTTGATACAATATAAATCATATTATATTATTTTTATTTTCCCCAATTTCATGATTTATTTTTATATTATTTTTTCATGGATTATGTTCTATATTTCTTTATGATCTATGTCTTATGAACTATCAATATTTATTCCATAATTCATGTTTATGATATTTTATATATAGAGTATTATCTTATAATTTCACGATCACATTCTCATACCCTTATGCTCATGTTTGTTGTTACATGTCTCCTTTGTTTACCCTTATTTAGAATCTGAGCTAACCCCTTTTTATGTTTCCTTCCCAAGGTTATGAATACATGAGTTATGTATGATGTGTATATAAATAATTCAAGTCATAAAAACCTATTAGGAGATAATTTTTCTCTATTATATATCTGTGTTTATGTTTCTCTGTTTCCAAAGGAACTAAAATAATAAGGTCATTGGGTGTCTGTTTGTATAATGTTTTATGTCTTAAATAAATATTATGTTTTGTTAATGTTTGAAAATAAATGGTTGTTACAGTAGGTATCAGAGAAATGTTTTAATTATCATTTGGAAACTAGTATGGTAAAACATTAATTATATCCATAGGTATGATTAAATGGACATGTCTAAGGATTTATCGAAGGATAAGTATAAGTATCAGTCAACATTAATAATACATCCTTGAATTTTGGTAAAGGATAATGTGACTAGTTTTCTAGAAATATATTCTTATTTGGATACTATTTGTGGATGCGGCTCGACCATAGATTTACCAAGGGGTAACAACTTCAAAAAAATGTTTCGAGACTATCAACGGATAATATAGTACATGAAAATGGACCTTACTTCAGGAATGATTTGACACTTCTGAGGGATATTCTTTGGGAATTAAAAAACTCTTAATGAACCATCATGAAGTATTTAAATATATGTTGGCTATTAATACCCTAGTATAAGACTTGGGTGTTATATATCAAGGAAGGTTTCACGATTTATACATCAATTATTTAATTATTTTGTGGACAATGTGGTTTTATTTTGTGATAACTAATGTTCAGACTATGCTTCTAGTTTTAGACAATTAAAGGAACCATAATGAACTAGAATAATGTTAAATTTTATGGAAAATTGTCTAGCATGCAATATTGTTGGATGATCACTAGAGTTGACGATGTTTCAATCATGTCAAAAGTGTTTTCATGGAATATTATTAAGAATGTGTACCTTAACGAACTCTCAAGATCACTAAGGATGATATAGAATGGATTAAATGATAGATAGGGTAATGGAAATCATGTTATAAATATTATTAAATTATATTTGTGATAATAATGTGAAAATAATCACCTAACTGAATATATTATAGGAACAACAAAATGGTTTGACGATGGAAAAGAAGGACAAAAAGAAAGTTACTACAAGGGAAAAATTAATAATTCACTTAATGAAATGGATGAGAATATTTTCCTCCCATAGGAATCATTGAATTTTAAGTGTTTAATGTGTGTAATAAATGGTCATTAAAAAAACTAAGTGTCCCAATATTAAGGATCCTAAAGAGAATCATCAATGTGGTGCGAGTAATGGTTAAATTACTACTAATTGTGTGACAAATGATTAAATATGAAATTAAAGATGTATTAAGTAATATAATGTGGTAGAATTCATTAGGAATATGGATGATGTGTAATATTAAATTATTTATGTATTTGGGAACAAAATATTATGTTATGTGAATTATGAAATATACAAGTATTATTCTACATATATTTTTTAGCTCAGTATTTACAAGTTTATGTTGAATGTTCCAAATGTAGCATTGAAGTGATTTAATGAAAATATGATAATTTGATTAATGTAAGTAACCCATAATATTTTATTTATGTTAAGATAATGGTGTCATGTATAAGTAAATTTGATGATACTAATTAATATGGAAATATATAAGGGCATGTTGACAGGTGGCTTATGCTATCATTGATGAATTTTATAGAATTTTTTGATTTAATCAATAGATCCAATATACATTGCAATATGGAAGAATTAATGTTTTACAAAAGGATTTCTAATAATTAATGTTATTATAATATTTCAAGAAAATATAGGATAAGGTTATTCAATGTTTGGAATGTGATAAAGAAGATATAATTTTTGATATATGGGCGATAAATGTGAATCTTATTTCATGGATTTCTTTATAATGTTTTGGATTTTCATTTTTCATAAGGGTAATAAGGTTAACCATTAATAAAAATAATAGTTTTAATTTCAGAGGTAGCATTTTTGTACTATTTTTTCATTGAAAAAATTGGTTAAAAGTCAATTTACTAATTAAATTTATTTCAAGGATGTCCATATTATTTAATTTTGAAATTATATTACTATGATTTAGAAAAATAAATCTTGTATGTCAGGTGACAACTAGTAATGTCCAATCCTGAACCCATGACTAAAGGTCTATAATGGTTTCACGCCTATGACTGGCCTACATGATGTCTTAGATAATGTGTAATAGTTTTTATTGAATAAATATTAACGATGAACCAGTAGAGTTACATTTTATGTTTACAAATTATTGTAATAAACATATTGATATTGATGAATATTTAGAGACAAATAATTCTATTTTCATTATTTTATGGGTGATAATATCTACTATAAGTGTCTTTTAGTACTTCAAGAATCATTGTTAATTAATTGACATCCATTTCTTGAAGTAATGGATGAATTGGAAATGAATAAAATCAAAACTAAAGAATAAATTTTTTAATATAAATATATAAATTAATTATATATACATATATTAATTTTGAATAAAATAATTACTCAATTTTTGGATAATTAGAAGAAAAATTTGTCATAATTCATTAATATTTGTTAAACTGATGTATTTTTAAATCATCACATATTTTTGACATTGAGGTTCTCAACAATTCATTGATAATTCACATGTTTTTGATTGATTACCTCAATCACTCCCGATAAATATTTATTCTTTTATTTTGATTTTATTATTTTATTCATAACATTTTATATATTTCCTTTAATAAATTTCATGTAAAAGTGAATAATTAGTGTGAGAAACTCATGTTTTCATACAAAATATAATTTTTGTGCATTATTTGAATTTTTACAATTGAGTTAGATTAATTTTTTAATGAGAAATCATAACTGTATTGTCTAACATGAATTTATCTTGTTTTATTGGCTTCATCATTAAATATCAAACATTTCATTAGAAGGGATCTTGGGCCAATTCTGCCATATGACTGGTTATATGGACCACACAAGAAGGACCATAGAATCTGTGATGAAACTAGACTGTCCATGAAGATATAACTAATGGGATCAATAAAGAAGTCAAAAACCTTTAATTCTCCTTCAAAGTTCGGGGTATAATTCAATTAATCTTGGATAAAAATTTCATGGCCCAACACAACAAAAAAGGGGTTGAACTGATGAATGTAAATCCATCCCACCATTCTGTCTGGGAATTGAAATCAGCACACCATTTTTAATTTTACTCCTGATATAGACATAAATTAGTGCTTATACATTTCATTGTAAAATTTAAGATATATATGTACAATTGTTTTTGAATAAAGTGTTCTAATTTGGGGGAATATTTCTATTCAAAAACATGTTCACATTATGGCCTTCAAAAACATGTTGATAAAAATGTACAGGTTAAAATCTTTATTAAAATAGCCATATCGTTGGCTAAAAAAGTCCAATGGCTTTATAATTTTGTGGTATGATAATAAGCATAAATATATACAAATTTATAGAAGAGAATGTCTTGATATTCATCTATCTTTATATACATATTTTCGATCCAAGTTGAGTGGAAGATTTGGAATGAAAAAAGTCCCCCACATTGGGTTATAAATGCATCCCCATATACTCTATGCATGGGGTTGAAATATCATATGAGAGGATAATACATTGTCACAACTAGAGCGTTGAAAATTATTGATATGACCATCAATGCTCTTGTTTTCACCTGATATACCCTTCCGCCTCTAATTTTTTTCAAGTTCTTTATTGTTCTTATTTGTAATTGTGTAAGTCGATTTCCATTTCAATAGTATTTTAATGCTTTTTTCGTCTTCTACATATATTATTATCATATACCTTATATTAAATAATATTAATGGTCTTAAAATAGTTTAAATAAATTTGAATCCATTTCCTTTATTTTTCTTTCTCATTCAATCTAAAGTATGTATTTAATTCCCCTTACCAGTTGTGTGTGTATTTTGGCACACAACTCTATTATTATCCTTTTATTTTTCATCACTTATTAATTCATAATAAAAATTATAATAAAAAATATTAATAATAATATTAATGGATTTTTAATCTATCATTTGGGTGAGTAAAAATTTAGGGTTGTTATTTGATTGTGTGTATTTTCTCGATGAATATTCTTCAAATTAAAATTGTGTAAGTTGAACTTAACATGTCATGGATTAATGACTTGTTTTGTTTAACGTCTGGTTTCCATGGATTATTAGACCCATAAATACACTACCATTAACATGTAATGATTGATATTAGAACCCTATGTTATATTATGGCTTGGATTAATGCCTTAACACTTTGGAATTCCAGTTAACATCATATTATGATGTGGGAGTTAATTACATGCAATATAAAGCCAATATAAAGGATATCACAAAATTAAATCCCCAATAATGAACTCATATCAATATTTATCAAATTGTTAAATCAAAACTTCATCCATAAATTATTCCATAAGCTCTTCAAAGAAACCGTCAAATCAAAATACAATATATTTAAAACAATCGACTATATAAAGTATGATCGTAGAGGATTCAAGATGAGTGCTTCTATACATGTCACGACTCGTCCAAGTGGGGCCTGAGCTGCAACTCCCCAAGCCCTCCATCAATAGGCAAGGGGCTGGTGACTAGCACTGAGTAGGCATGATACTAACATGGGAGGCATTTCCTATAAACCAGTACACACGCACACACTTCTCCAAGCCCACAAAGCTGAAAAGTAAAAACTACTAAAAATGGAAATGCATGCATACACTAAAAATATCAACCAACAGAGTACGACATGAAAGTGATGTACATCAAGTGTAAATCCCTGTTCCAAAAGTAAAATCCCACCAAAAGAGAGTCCGTAAAAAAGTCAATCCTGTAAATAAAGGTGTTGAGATTGCAGTCTGTAGCCGTAGGAACACACCTCGGCCTGTCTGATCTCACTGAGTACAATTCCGTCCTGGTCCACCTAGAATCCTGTCAAAGGCTCACTTATTTTCACAAGACACGATAGGTTCGGGAAAAACCCATTCAGGGGTGAGTATAACAATACCCAGTAGGACACCACAAAACCACAAAAGAAACACAACAAGGGAAAATACCACAAAGGAAACATACAATCATCTCTACACAGTATATGTCTACAGAACATATAAAAATAATATCCAGATATTCTCATACATGATTGATGTTCGCGAAACCACCACTGAGATCCAGCTCGAAAATTCCACTACGAACGTAATAAGGAGAACACACTCCTAGTTCTGAAGAGAGAGATACGAAGTACTCATTCCGGGATAACACACTCCACAAGTACTTGAGAACATGATTCTCCGATGGGGATCATAACCAAGTCATGGGGTGATTCCGAAAACTCAGTCTGAGCTGATCCTCTAAGCAGAGGATCAGCGCCCGGGTAAAGTTGGTCACATCGATACCAAGAACTCTGCCTAGGGTTCCTGGAATGAATAGAGGATCCAGCTCTAAGTCTCACAGAGGGCATTCAACAACTCTATTTGGGAAGTCCTTCTGAAGGGATCATACTCCTATATGTAGGAAATGATACCGGAAACCATTAGAAGACAGACTAAGGGGAAGAACCCTAAGGAAACTAGCCCAAGTCATAGAAGGCAACTGGATCAAGCCATGAAGAATTGGTTACACAGCGTGTTGTATGGTTACACACTGTGTTAAATGACTTTGGGAAATGCCCGTGTAAACGGACCATGTCATCTGTTCATGCTGTGTAAAACTCAACTATTCGACATGTAGTAGAATTACATGTCATGTTCCTTGACTCTGGGTACTGCCCATGTAAACGGCCCGTGTCATTCGGATTTTCGGATAGAAAGTAACTACACAGCGTGTAGAATAATCACACGCCGTGTCTGAGCACCTGGTTTCGCTCCGTGTATGCTGGCCATGTGCCCATACACGGTCTCTGTCCGTGTCTCCTACCCATGTACCATCACACAGGGTATCTCATGTATTTGGTCGAGTCTGGCTGGGGAGCGGTATACACGGCGTGTCTTTGGCCGTGTACCCAACCCATGTTTGTGTACTCCCGGAGTACATGCCAGGTAAATCCACTGACGAACACAAACCGTGTAGCCCACACTACATGCTGTGTAGTCAAGATTTTTCCAGAAACGTTGTCTTCCTCCTCGTGTCGCGGCTGATCCTCTGGATCCACAGTTTCTCGTCCGATCGTCATAATACTCCAGGGGTTGGTTCGTTTCATCATACGAACATCGTAACGGGTTTTTTCGGTCCTCAAATCGAATCATAAACCTTGAATGATCCATCCGAATAAAAATAACCGAAAACTCAAATCTCTAGATCTGCTCTGAATTGGCAGAATTGTCGTCGCACCTCTATGACAACGGTTTGGGGTTGGATCTAAAATTTGGAATCGTTGCATCGCAGAACGGATGCGCGATGATCCATTGTTCATCGCCCCATTAAGAATGTGAAGAATGCGAAGAAGAGAAAGGGTAGAAATCCAATGAAACAAATTTGTGGAACGAACCTCCATCGTCGTTCATCATGGCATTGATCCACTCTCGTTAATAGGATTAAACGGAGCAAAAAATCAACAACAAAAGATCAACTTGGATTCAATATCCCAAACCCCCCCGCAAAATCCAATATTGGAAGAAAGATCGATCTATGGACTAATCTGTTCATGGATTATCCCACGTTCGTCATAGAAATCATGAACGGGGAAGAAATCACAATTTAAACATCCTACCTGGATTTGCGGTGTTTGTTGGCCTATATCTGGTCGCCGCGTCGTCGTTGCTGGTGGAAATCGTCAAGAACGTCATCACTACGTTGGGAGGTTTTCTCCAGAGCCTCTAGAGATTCCAAGTGTTTCAGGGTTATGAGGTTTGTAACCCTGGACCCCCTATTCTAGCCTTTATTTAAAAAAGATAAAAGATATCTACTGTAACATATATCATAAAATATTTTAAATTAATTATTTTATCACGGTTACGTCCAGAACCCAGATTTATCCACCGGCCTACTCCAGTCGATGTTAGGTCTCTTCTAGGGTAAACCCGCTGCTCTGAACGCAACTGTGACATAAGATTTTTGATCCGAGCATCTGTTCAGTAGTTATTCCACTTTTTTCGGAAAACCGCACGCGCGGGTAATTTATTTATTAAATTAAATTCCAACATTTGTTCCGGGCACACCGGGCCTTGGAACTACATGTCGTCTCAGAGCCTGGTCTCGAAATAATTCCCTTTATTTTTAAGAATAATGTATGGAAAATCCGAGACATTACATCAAACCAACCTTATGGCTTCTATGTCCCCAAAAAGCCAAAACAAATGCTACTCAAAAATATGTGGGTACTGCACATGAATCTGAGCCTCCTGCTCGCACTTGCTCTCCTGGAGATTCTCGTGCTGCCACCAGACACGAACCGAGGGGAATAGCTCTCTCATGAAAGATCTTCTCCTGGGTCTGTCTAGCAAATTGGTGACCTGTATGGTCACCCGTACAAAGCCTCGAATGGTGCCATACCAATAGTATAATGATAACTGTTGTTATAAGATAATTTCACCAGTGGTAGTTGATCCTCTCTGCTACGATTGAAGTCAAGAATGCAAGCTCTAAGCATATACTCCAGAACCTGGATGGTCCGCTCTTTCTGACCATCAGTCTGAGGACGGAACGCTGTGCTCAAGCATAACTGAGTCCCAAAAGCTTCATGCAATCCCTTCCACAACCAGGATGTGAAACGAGCATCACGATCTGAGACGATTGTGGATAGAAATCCATGAAGTCGAGCTATCTCCTGTACGTAGAGGTGTCCCAACCTCTCTACTGAACTCTTCTCTCGTAGGGCTAGGAAGTGTGCTGACTTGGTGAGTCGATCAATGATCACCAAGATGGCATCATATCCCCTGGACTTGCATGGTAAACCTGTCACGAAGTCCATGGATATCTCATCCCACATCCACTCTGGAACCTCAAGGGGCTGAGTCAAACCTGCTAGCACCTGGTGCTCACCCTTTACCTACTGACAAGTAAGGCACCAAGAAACAAACTCTACCACACTCTTCTTCATTCATGGCCACTAGAACTGATGTCTAAGGTCCTGATACATCTAGTCCATGCCTGGATTATAACACCCCTAGATTTTATGAAAAATATTTTTTTTAATTTCATTAATGTCTTGTGTTGTATGCTACACCAAGATTACCTTGCTCTATACACAACACCGTATTAGCTTGGAGTATACGCAATACTATTATTGGATCGTGTTACACACAATTTTGATAATAGTTATTCTACGCAACATTGAGTATATATATATATATATTCAATGTATAAATGAAATATGTTTGGATTATATTATACAAAACAACGAAGGATTCTTTCACAACACGCAACCCTAACTTGGCTTGCATTATACGCAATCGCGACCTTCCTCGATAGTGTGTGTTGTACGCAATATCGGGTTTTACTAAACAACGATATAGTATTATAATATTATTATGAAATAGCCATTATGAATAGTATTAACTAAATTTTGAATTTAATAACATTATTATTCATCTTACACATTTTCTAGAACATGGTATAAGAACAAAATAAATTTTTCGGGTAAAATTAGTATTTTTCAAAAAATGCAGTTTTGCCGCATTTTAATGGCGCACCCACATTAAATATAGTTTTTGACATGTTTATAAGTTAAATTTTACAAAATAAAATTCTTCTTTGGAATCAATAAATAAAAATTTACTTTGGATAAAATTTTCATATTATTCTGGTAACTTTCATATTTTGATGAATAGTAAAAACACGCTATATTTTAATTAAAAACAACTTTTTTCATCGCAATAATTTATATGGTTAAATTATAACATTTAATGGTTTTAAAGAATAAATATAATATGTGTTTACCATTTAATATAAGGTATGTCATTAGCGTTGATTTGACATTAAATTCGTAGGTTAAATCAATTCATTCTTTTGCAATGTTTTAAAGAAAAACCCGTTTTCTTTCGACAACGGTATTAATTTTAATTTAATTTCTGAAACTTTTGTGTATTGAATTTGGAAAAATGGATTCTATATTTGGAATCAGTGGGTCGAAATTATGTTAAAAAGCTACTTTTTATTTTTGGGAATTATGAATAGTAACTACGGTAAAATTTATTAACCATAGTTAAAGGTAAATCGGGTAATTAAGGGTAAATATAATATTATAAAATTACCCTAACACATGCAAAAACACTATTGGATGACTAAAAGTCGACTCATATCACCTAAGGGTAGGATTAGATTCATTTAATGGACTTTTGACCATGAAAATAATTTAATTATTATTAAAACCAAAGAAATTGACAACATGTCACTCTCTTAAATCTTATAAGTATAATAACTTTAATTGAGTGATAAACATAATAAAACTTAGAAAATGAATAGTATCCAAAAACCTAATAAAATTATCTACATCATGATAATTTATTTAGAATTTTTAGGGATTAAATAATTGTCATTAATGGTGATACATTAATGATACAGAAATTATTTATTAAGTGGAAAATAAGTAATATAATTTTTATTGAAATAATAATACCCATTAAAAGGCCAAGAAACCTGACCAAAACTTATTTTTAGTGTATATATGCACCTTAATCATCCAATTACCTAATATATAACCGTTTTTAGCCTTATAAAAGTGATTATGACACTTATATTATTTTATTTTAAATGATGCCAACGTTGTCACATTCATAATTTAATAAATATAACAATTTAACTATTGTTATTTTAAGATGATAAATTCGAGTAAAAGTATTATTGTGAAAGTTAATAGATTTATCTTCATCATAGGATTTTATTTTTAATTTTTATGCAACAAATTAGTATATTAAAGAATTATACAAAAATGTGGTAGTAATTATTTTATTAAGAGATAAACCAACTAAATTGTTTATAAAATAATAAAATAAATATTATATGAAATATTTAATGAGATACACTAATTTTATAGATACCTATGACCTTTTATAAATCTATTAATGCTTTTATTTCGAACATATCTTCTGTATATATTTTATTTAAATTCAAATAAATGAATAGTGTCAAAATTGACACTATTGTTATTTTAAAAAAATAACATATTATAAAATTTACTTAAAAATCACAAAAATATTTAAAAATTATAAATTTAAGTTTATATGTTCTATAATGGTATAAAGTAAACAATTATGGAAAATTCACAACATATAAGTATTTATTTTTTATAATTTAAAATTTAGAATTTTATTACCACAAATAATCATAAATAGATTAAATAAGGATAAATCAAAATGATAAGGTTTAAAATAAGATCAAAACATGTCTAAATTTTATTGTTTGATGCTATTACAACCCTATATCATCTAATCTTCGAATATGAGTCATTTTGTGATGTTTTTAAGTGGAGTTAGATTTATTATAAATTTATATTTTTAAGAATTCCAAAGGTGCCCCTCTCCTCCCTTATAAAAAGGCACCTCCTCCCTCTCTTCCACACACCACTTTTAGCCTTCAAGCTCGGTAAAACCCTACCCAATTATCTTCTAAACTTTCCTAGAAACATCCTAGAGGTCCTGGTTTTCTTAAAAGACCAATTTTAGTGCCCTAAGAGGTGGTCTCAAAGAGGCGCTTCAAAGAAGAGGTAATTTCCGTTACCGATTCTTTCACCTTTATTTCTTCTTCCACTTCTTCTTCTTTGGTTGTTTCATTATGAAGTAATTACATAAGTATAACTCATATACTGATATGTTATTATAAGTATGAAAAAACCATATTTCATCATCTATCCATCCTATGGAAAATGAAATCACCGCGCGTGCGTATGTACGGAATACCGTCTCCACGCCGTGGTGTAATCTATTTTTCACCACCACCTTACTTGGATGTGTATAATGGTGTAAATAATAACTATATATGATTATTGTAAAGTTATATTGATTATTTAATAGTATACATACACTCCAATAAAATCCATGATCATGGGAACGACATCATCGCTCGTGCGTACGTACGGAATACCGTCTCCACGACGAGATGAGAATCATTCTCAATGATTAACCATTCATAAATGATTATAAAGTATATATAATAAGTAATATTGAAATATATGACATAATAATGATATTTTATTTATGTATATATATATATGTATGTAATCCAATTAATTCCATTCACTTCAATGAGGAAACTAAAACAACGTTCATGCGTTTGTACGGCCTACCGTCTCCATGAACGGTGTATTTCTTTCCAATTATCGATCGATTATATATATGTATATTATGAATATATATTATATATAAATCATGTTTTACATTCTGTATGTAAGTAATCATTATCTAAGTAATCATATGAATAATTACAAGTCAAAACACGGATGACAAATGAAACGATTTTACCCAAAACGCTCTTTAACATGGAATTTGCAAAAGAACGGGTAATATAAAGTCATAAGTGAACCATATATGATATCATAAAAATTAATATGATTCTGTAATAATTCAATAACATTATTTAAATCATCATATAGGAGGTTCGGATACGTACGAAGCATATCGGATCTAAGGTAAGGGATAATTTTGCAAATCTCATTTTTATCCGAGATTTCTTATTCGTAAGTATTTATAGGGGTTATTTCTATCATCATGTACATATTTTATAGAAGTGTTTTCATGTATGTTAAAAGTCCTTTTTACCCATTTTTCAATTTTACTACATGGTATGTAAGGAATCTTTCTTTTGTTTACGTTACGAGGAACTTTTTGACTTTTCCGACAAAAGTACGAGAAGAATGTTTTTTTAACGCATACGGCATGAAATGATTTTTTATGGTTTTATAAAGCCTTATTTTCATGAATCTTACTCAAAAATATTTCATGACTATTTTCAATAAAATCCTTTTCTTTTAAAATTGCATGACATTTTGTGAAAAGAAAATGATTTTGAAGAAAAAAGGATATATTCCTCAAGAATTCATTTCAAGTGTTTTATCAAAACCATTTTTCATCTAAGATGACATTATTTCATATGTGTATGTTTCATGTATAATGTCTCTATGATTTACATGGTTTCACTTCTCTTATTATCAAATGATATCCATTTCATTTATATGGATTATGTGATGATGGTATGATGTTTATGGAACCCATTTTATTCATTGGGTTTTTATGAATGAAGTATGTTTATTTTGAGGCACAAGTAAGAATTATTTCATTATGAGATGGGTGGGACCTATATCTCCCTCCAATGCATTGGGTAAAGATTTATATCTCATGAGATAAAAATGGCTCGAATGAAAAGTTAAACCGGTTCAGTAATACAGGACTGGAACGACGAGTGAACTCGATTCAGAAAGGGACTTTGTCCACTAAGATGGTCTTGGAAGCATTTCCTTGGCTAATATGGAAATCATATCATGTGCTTAATGATTTCCACAATTACATGTTTTAGTCCAATGCTATTTTATCATTCTTAATGTTTCTTTATGATCTATGCCTTACGTACTTCCATGTTTTGTGTCATTTCTCAAGCTTTTGATGTTTAAACATTATGTTCATGTTTTTAAGTTCAAATGTATATGGTATGTTTTATTTTATCCATTATTACCCTTAATGAGCATTTGAGCTCACCCTTTTTATGTTTTCTTTTCCCTAGGATATAAATAAAGGTTTTAGGTAAGAAAAAAAAGGGAAGATCTTTATGGGAGATGTTGAAGATCTCTCACCCCGATTAGAAGATTGTGTTCCAAGTTTCCAAAGACACTAAACTATTATGGTCCTTGTGTGTCTGTTTTTGTTATGTATTAAGTATTCTTCTAAAGTAATGTAATGTCCATGTACGTCAATATTTGGGTCACTACAGTTGGTATCATAGGAAAAGTTTAATCAACCATTGGAAACTAGGATGTGAAAACGTTAGTGAGATCCCTAGAGATATTTCTAAGGTATGTCTAGGGATGTCCCTAAAGATAAGTACACGTATAGGATATAGTCCTAGAAATACGCTAAAGATATTAGAATTAAACCTAAGATGTTAGATGTCGAAGTTACTCCCCCTTGATTATGTTATTTTCCTTGTATGATGTTTTCCTCTAACAGAATTCTTTTTGGGTTTTAGTCAATGGAGGGAACCACAAGGAATTCGGTTAACATTGAATCCACTGGACAAATTGGTGACTATAAGCAAAAAAATTACATAATGCCTAGAGAGAAAGATATTGTGATTATGTCGAATCAGTCATCGCGATATATGATTAACAAGGTGAAATTTAGTGGTATGCCTAATTCATCAAATAAGAGGAAGATAGAGTTTTATGCATGTTCGCATGTTGAGGAGCATAAAGAATGGAAGATTGAGATTTCTAAATAAGGGAAGAATAACCTTGAGGAATTCCTTAAATGGAGGGACAGGTGTTATCTGTGTGGAGAAAAGGGTCATAGAGTTACAGACTGTTATGGAGTTCAATGTCTTATTTGTTGAGAACATGGGCATTACCCAACTCAATGCCCTGACCTAAAAAGTTACTTCTAAGTCAAGGAATGACTTATTCCAGGACAATCATTGAACATGATGTATTAAAGTGTTTATGTATTGGTATTCAAGAATAATGTTGTTGAGGTACTTTTATGGTGTATTAGAATATTTTTGTTTTAGTCTAGTGTGGTTTTCAATACATTTATGGTACCGGTAACCATGAAAAGTGATTAAAATATTTTTGAAAGCAGATGATATGCTCATAATGAAGGGATGAGGACAAAATGAAATGTTTGATAGTATTCATTATCTCATGATTGATATAAGGACTAAGTGATATCATGGTTTGAGTATATAGAATTTTGAGGATTTTGGTATGTGGAAAGTGTTAACTTTTAATTGCATTCATGTTTTCACTAAGGTTCAATGGGTATTCATTTTTCAAGAGAATACATGATTAAGGCCTTCGAATGTTTGGAATGTGACCAACAAGACATATCTTATGATATATGGGGATCAACGATGGTATTAAGTCTCTGGTAATCGTTTTCACTATATTATGAGAGTGGAATGCAGTATTATGGATAAGCCTAAAGATTGGAATAGATTATGTTGGACATAAGTTAGTATTGTCTAAGGATAAAAGTTTTTTCGATATTATTGATGGGATCTTATAGTAATATAGTTTTAGAAAAAGGAAAACTTGTAGGACGGGCGATAGCCCATCGCGTCGGACAATGCTGTGGGAATCGAACCCACAACCGAAGTGCGACTGGCCTTTATTGCCTACCACTGGCCTACATGAAGTCCCTGGATAGTAGAAACTAGTTTTATTTTATTAAGCGGCATGATATATGAATTATAAGTTCATTTTTAGAACCATATACGGTTAATCTAACCATAAGATGGACTTATAACTTTTGCTAACATTTTTTTGAAAGAGATGGAATGATCCGTCATTCTATCACATGATCTGCTAACACATCATGAATAACAAATTCAACTTCATTTCTTTAAGGGATGAAGTGGAAATTGTTCAATTCACAAACAATAGTGAGATTGTTCCAACATCATGTAAGTATTTCTTTTAATTCATCAACTTTAGGGAAATGATCCTGAAAAACAAAAAATTTGTCCTACTTCCCTTATATCCGATGAATCAGATGGTACATTAGATCATCACAAATCTATAGCTTTATGATTGTGGGCTTTTTCATAGCCATGTTCTCTACCACTCTCCATCAGAACTTGATGGTTAGATTTTTTCTTCCATATCCATATTTTCACCAACGTTCTCCTACGTGGAAACCTAGTGATGAGTTAATTTGTGTAACCGTTACATTTCATACTTTAATTTTTAAAGCCATGTTTTGGTATTCCTTTTTACGATGTGGGTTTCTATTAATGAAGCTTTTGAGTAGTAAAACATTTATAACACCGACGAATTTTGAGGGCGAAAGTCATTTTAAGGGGGGTAGAATGTAACACCCCGAGATTTTATGAAAAATATTTTTTTTAATTTCATTAATGTCTTGTGTTGTATGATAAACCAAGATTACATTTCAATATACGCAACACCGTATTAGCTTGCAGTATACGCAATACTATTCTTGGATCGTGTTACACACAATTTTGATAATAGTTACTCTACGCAACATTGAGTATATATATGTATATATATATTCAATGTATAAATGAAATATGGTTGGATTCTGTTATATGAAACAATGAAGGATTCTTGCACAACACGCAACCCTGACTTGGCTTTCATTACACGCAATCGCGACCTTCCTCGATAACGTGTGTTGTACGCATTATCGGGTTTTACTAAACAAAGATATATTATTATAATATTATTATGAACTAGCCGTTATGAATAGTATTAACTATATTTTGAATTTTATAACATTATTATTCATCTTACACATTTTCTAGAACATGGTATAAGAACAAAATAAATTTTTCGGGTAAAATAAGTATTTTTCAAAAAATGCAGTTTTGCCACCTTTCGATGGCGCACCCACATTAAATCTAGTTTTTGACATGTTTATTATTTAAATTTGAAAAAATAAAATTCTTCTTTGGAATCGAGAAATAAAAATTTACTTTGGATAAAATTTTCATATTATTCTAGTAACTTTCATATTTTGATGAATAGTAAAAACACGCTATATTTTAATTAAAAACAACTTTTTTCATCGCAATAATTTATATGGTTAAATTATAATATTTAATGGTTTTAAAGTATAAATATAATAGTTTTTTACCATTTAATATAATGTATGTCATTAGAATTGATTCGACATTAAATTCGTAGGTTAAATCAATTCAATCTTTTGCAATGTTTTAAAGAAAACCCCGTTTTCTTTCGACAACTGGATTAATTTTAATTTAATTTCTGCAACTTTTTTGTATTGAATTAGGAAAAATGGATTCCATATTTGGAATCAGTGGGTCCAAATTAAGTTAATAAGCTACTTTTTATTGTTGGGAATTATGAATAGTAACTACGGTAAAATTTATTTACCATAGTTAAAGGTAAATCAGGTAATTAAAGGTAAATATAATATTATAAATTTACCCTAACACATGCCAAAATACTATTGGATGACTAAAAGTCGACACATATCACCTAAGGGTAGGATTAGATTCATTTAATGGACTTTTGACCATGAAAATAATTTAATTATTATTAAAACCAAAGAAAGTGACAACATGTCACTCTCTTAAATCTTATAAGTATAATAATTTTAATTGAGTGATACATATCATAAAACGTCGAACATGAATAGTCTCCAGAAACCTAATAAAATTATCTACATCATGATAATTTATTTAGAATTTTTAGGGATTAAATAATTGTCATTAATGTTGATACATTAATGATACATAAATTATTTATTAAGTGGAAAATAAGTAATATAGTTTTTATTGAAATAATAATATCCATTAAAAGGCCCAAAAACCTGACCCAAACTTATTGGTAGTGTATATATACACCTTAATCATCCAATGACCTAATATATAACCGTTTGGAGCCTTATAAAAGTGATTATTACACTTATATTATTTTATTTTAAATGATGCCAAAGTTGTCACCTTCTTAATTTAATAAATATAACAATTTAAATATTGTTATTTTAAGATGATAAATTAGAGTAAAAGTATTATTGTGAAGGAAATAGATTTATCGTCATCATAGGATTTTATTTTTAATTTTTATGCAACAAATCGGTATATTAAATAATTATACAAAAATGTTGTAGTAATTATTTTATTAAGAGATAAACCAAATAAATGGTTTAAAAAATAATAAAATAAATATTATATGAACTATTTAATGAGATACACTAATTTTATAGATACATATGACCTTTTATTAATCTATTAAAGCTTGTATTTCGAACATATCTTCTGTATATATTTTATTTAAATTCAAATAAATGAATACTGTCAAAATTGACACTATTGTTATTTTATAAAAATAACATTTTATAAAATTGTTTAAAAATCACAAAAATATTTAAAAATTATAAATTTAAATTTATATGGTCTATAATGATATAAAGTAAACAATTATGTAAAATTAACAATAAATAAGTAATTAGTTTTTATAATTTAAAATTTAGAATTTTATTACCACAAATAAACATAAATAGATTAAATAAGGATAAATCAAAATGATAAGGATTAAAATAAGATCAAAACATGCCTATATTTTATTGTTTGATGAGATTACAACCCTATAACATCTAATATTCGAATATGAGTCATTTTTTGAGGTTTTTAAGTGGGGATAGATTTATTATAAATTAATATTTTTAAGAATTCCAAAGGTGCCACTCTCCTCACTTATAAAAGGGCACCTCCTCCGTCTCTTCCACACACCACTTTGAGCCTTCAAGCTCGGAACAACCCTGCCCAGTTCTCCTCTCCACATCCCTAGAAACATCCTAGAGGTCCTGGTCTTCTTCAAAGACCAATTTTAGTTCCCTAAAAGGAGGTCTCAAAGAGGCACTTCAAAGAAGAGGTAATTTCTGTTACCGATTCTTTCACCTTTATTTCTTCTTCCACTTCTTCTTCTTAGGTTGTTTCATTATGAAGTAATAAAATCAGTATCACTCATATACTGATATGTTATTATAAGTATGAAACAACCCTATTTCACCATCTATCCATCCTATGGAGAATGAAATCACCGCGCACGCGTATGTACGGAATACCATCTCCACGCCGTGGTGTAATCTATTTTTCACCACCACCTTACTTGGATGGGTATAATGGTGTAAATAATAACTATATATGATTATAATAAAGTGATATTTATTCTGTAATAGTATACATACACTCCAATAAAATTCCACGATCATGGGAACGACATCATCGCTCGTGCGTACGTACGGAATACTGTCTCCACGACGCAATGAGATTCATTCTCAATGATTAACCATTCATAAATGATTATAAAGTATAAATAATAAGTAATAACGAAATATATGACATAATAATGATATTGGATTTATGTATATATATATATGTATGTCATCCAATTAATTCCATTCAATTCAATGAGGAAACGAAAACAACGTTCATGCGTACGTACGGCCTACCGTCTCCATGAACGGTGTATTTCTTTCCATTTATCGATCTATTATATATATGTATATTCTGAATATATATTATATATAAAAAATGTTTTACATTCTGGATGTAAGTAATCATGATCTAAGTAATCATATGAATAATTACAAGTCAAAATACGGACGACAAATGAAACGATTTTACCCAAAACGCTCTTTAACATGGAATTTGCAAAAGAACGGGTAATATAAAGTCATTAGTGAACCATATATGATATCATAACAATTAATATGATTCTGTAATAAGTCAATAACATTATTTAAATCATTATACAGGAGGTTCGGATATGTACGAAGCATATCGGATCTAAGGTAAGGGATAATTTTGCAAATCTAATTTTTATCCGAGATTGCTTATTCGTAAGTATTTACTGGGGTTATTTCTATCATCATGTCCATGTTTTATAAAAGTGTTTTCATGTATGTTTAATGTCCTTTTTACCCATTTTTGACTTTTACTACATGGTATGCAAGGAATATTTCTTTTGATTACGTTACGAGGAAATTTTTGACTTTTCCGACAAAAGTACGAGAGGAATGTTTTTTTAACTCATACGGCATGAAATGATTTTTTACGGTTTTATAAAGCCTTATTTTCATGAAGCTTACTCAAAAATATTTCATGACTATTTTCAACAAAATACTTTTCTTTTAAAATTTCATGACATTTTGTGAAAAGAAAATGATTTTGAAGAAAAAAGGATATTTTCCTCAAGAATTCATTTCAAGTGTTTTATCAAAACCATTTTTAATCAATGATGACATTATTTCATATGTGTATGTTTCAAGTATAATGTTTCTATGATTTACATGGTTTCACTTCTCTTATTATGAAATGATATCCATTTCTTTTATATGGATTATGTGATGATGGTATGATGTTTACGAAACCTATTTTATTCATTGGGTTTTTATTAATGATGTATGTTTATTTTGAGGCACAAGTAAGAATGATTTCATTATGAGATGGGTGGGACCTATATCTCCCTCCAATGAATTGGGTAAAGATTTATATCTCATGAGATAAACATGGCTGGAACGGAAAGTTAATCCGGTTCAGTAATACAGGACTGGAATGAGGAGTGAACTCGATTCAGAAAGGGACTTTGTCCACTAAGATAGTCTTGGCAGCAATGCCTTGGCTACTATGGAAATCATATCATGTGATTAATGGTTTCCTCAATTACATGTTTTATTCCCATTCTATTTTATCATTCTTAATTTTTCTTTATGATCTATGCCTTACGTACTTCCATGTTTTTTGTCATTTCTCATGCTTTTGATGTTTAAACATTATGTTCATGTTTTTAAGTTCAAATGTATATGGTATGTTTTATTGTATCCATTCTTACCCTTAATAAGCATTTGAGCTCACCCTTTTTATGTTTTCTTTTCCACAGGATATAAAGAACGGTTTTATGTAAGAAAAAAAGGGAAGATCTTTATGGGAGATGTTGAAGATCTCTCACCACGATTAGAATATTGCGTTCCAAGTTTCCAAAGACACTAAACTATTACGGTCCTTGTGTGTCTATTTTTGTTATGTATTAAGTATTCTGCTAAATTAATGTAATGTCCATGTACGTTAAGATTTGGGTCTCTATAGTTGGTATTAGAGGAAAAGTTTAGTCAACCTTTGGAAACTAGGATGCGAAAACGTTAGTGAGATCCCTAGAGATATTTCTAAGGTATGTCTAGGGATGTCCCTAAAGATAAGTATACGTATAGGATATAGTCCTAGAACTACGCTAACAATATTAGAATTAAACCTAAGATGTTAGATGTCGAAGGTATTCCCCCTTGATTATGTTATTTTCCTTGTATGATTTCTTCCTCTCACAGAATTCTTTTTGTGTTTTAGTCAATGGAGGGAACCAGAAGGAATGCGGTTAACATTGAATCCAATGGAAGAATTGGTGACTATAAGCAAAAAAATTGTGTAATGCCTAGAGAGAAAGATATTGTGATTATGCCGAATCAGTCATCACGATATATGATTAACAAGGTGAAATTTAGTGGTATGCCTAATTCATAAAATAAGAGGAAGATAGACTTTTATGAATGTTCGCATGTTGAGGAGCATAAAGAATTGAAGTTTGAGATTTCCAAATAAGGGAAGAAAAACCTTGAGGAATACATAAAATGGAGGGACAGATGTTATCTGTGTGGAGAAAAGGGTCATAGAGTGACAGACTGTTATGGAGTTCAATGTCTTATTTGTGGAGAAAATGGGCATTACCCAACTCAATGCCCTGACCGAAAAAGTTAATTTAAAATCAAGGAAGGACTTATTCCAAGACAATCATTGAACAAGATGGATTAAAGTGTTTATGTATTGGTATTCAAGAATAATGTTGTTGAGGTACTTTTATGGTGTATTAGAATATTTGTGTATCAGTCTATTATGGTTTTCAATAATTTTATGGTACAGGTAACCATGAAAAGTTATTCAAATATTTTTGAAAGCAGATGATATGTCGATAATGAAGGGATAAGGAGAAAATTAAATGTTTGAAAGTATTCATGAGCTCATGATTGATATAAGGACTAAGTGATATCATGGTTTGAGTATATAGAATTTTGAGGATTTTGATATGTGGAAAGTGTTAACTTTTAATTGCATTCTTGTTTTCACTAAGGTTCAATGGGTATTCATTTTTCAAGAGAATACATTATTAAGGCCTTCGAATGTTTGGAATGTGACCAACAAGACATATCTTATGATATATGGGGATCAACGATGGTATTAAATCTCTGGTAATCGTTTTCACTATATTATGAGAGTCGACTGCAGTATTATGGATAAGCCTAAAGATTGGAATGGATTATGTGGGACATAAGTTAGTATTGTTTAAGGATAGAAGTTTTTTCGATATTATTGATGGGATTTATAGTAATATAGTTTTAGAAAACGGACAACCTGCAGGACGGGCGATAGCCCATCGCGTTGGACAAGGCTGTGGGAATCGAACCCACAACCGAAGTGCAACTGGCCTTTATCGCCTACCACTGGCCTACAGGAAGTCCCTGGTTAGTAGAAACTAGTTTTATTTTATTAAGCGGCATGATATATGAATTATATGTTCATTTTTGGAACTATATACGATTAGTATAAACATAATATGGACTTATAACTTTTGCTAACTTTTTTTTTGAATGAGAAGGAATGACCCACAATTCTATCACATGTTCTGCTAACACATCATGAATAACAAATTCAACTTCATTTCTCTAAGGGATGAAGTGGAAATTGTTCAATTCACGAACAACAGTGAGATTGTTCCAAAATCATGTAAGTATTTCTTTTAATTCATCAACTTTAGGGAAATGATCTTGAAAACCAAAAATTTTGTCCTAGTTCCCTTATATCCGATCAATCAGATGGTACCTTAGATCACCACAAATCTATTGCTTTGTGATTTTTGGCTTTTTCGTAGCCATGTTCTCTACCACTCTCCATCAGAACTTGATGGTTACATTTTTCTTCCATATCCATATTTTCACCTATGTTCTCCTACGTGGAAACCCAGTGATGAGTTAATTTGGGTAACCATTACATTTCATACTTTAGTTTTTAAAGCCAAGTTTTGGTATTCCTTTTTACGATGTGGGTTTCTATTCATGAAACTTTCGAGTAGTATTACATTTATAACCCCAATGAATTTCGAGGGAGAAATTCATTTTAAGAGGGGTAGAATGTAACACCCCAAGATTTTATGAAAAATATATTTTTTTTTAATTTCATTAATTTCTTGTGTTGTATGCTACACCAAGATTACCTTGCGCTATACGCAACACCGTATTAGCTTGCAGTATACACAATACTATTCTTGGATCGTGTTACACACAATTTTGATAATAGTTATTCTACGCAACATTGAGTATATATATGTATATATATATTCAATTTATAAATGAAATATGGTTGGATTCTGTTATATGAAACAACTAAGGATTCTTGAACAACACGCAACCTTGACTTGGCTTGAATTACACGTAATCGCGACCTTCCTCAATAACATGTGTTGTACGCAATACCGGGTTTTACTAAACAATGATATATTATTATAATATTATTATAAACTAGCCGTTATTTATAGTATTAACTAAATTTTTAATTTTATAACATTATTCTTCATCTTAAACATTTTCTAGAACATGGTATTAGAACAAAATAAATTTTTTCGGGTAAAATAAGTATTTTTCAAAAAATGCAGTTTTGCCACCTTTTGATGGCGCACCCACTTTAAATCTAGTTTTTCACATGTTTATAAGTTAAATTTGAAAAAATAAAATTCTTCTTTGGAATCAAGAAATAAAAATTTTCTTTGGATAAATTTTTCATATTATTCTGGTAACTTTCATATTTTGATGAATAGTAAAAACACGCTATATTTTAATTAAAAACAACTTTTTTCATCGCAATAATTTATATGGTTAAATTATAATATTTAATGGTTTTAAAGTATAAATAGAATATTTTTTTACCATTTAATATAATTTATGTCATTAGAATTGATTTGACATTAAATTCGTAGGTTAAATCAATTCAATCTTTTGCAATGTTTTAAAGAAAACCCCACTTTCTTTCGAGAACGAGATTAATTTTAATTTAATTTTTGAAAATTTTGTGTATTGAATTAGGAAAAAAGGATTCCATATTTGGAATCAGTGGGTCCAAATTATGTTAATAAGCTACTTTTTATTTTTGGGAATTATGAATAGTAACTACGGTAAAATTTATTTACCATAGTTAAAGATAAATCGGGTAATTAAGGGTAAATATAATATTATAAAATTACCCTAACACATGCCAAAATACTATTGGATGACTAAAAGTCTACCCATATCACCTAAGGGTAGGATTAGATTCATTTAATGGACTTTTGACCATGAAAATAATTTAATTATTATTAAAACCAAAGAAAGTGACAACATGTCACTCTCTTAAATCTTATAAGTATAATAATTTTAATTCAGTGATAAACATCATAAAACATCGAACATGAATAGTCTCCAGATCTCTAATAAAATTATCTACATCATTATAATTTATTTAGAATTTTTAGTGATTAAATAATTGTCATTAATGGTGATACATTAGTGATACAAAAATTATTTATTAAGTGGAAAATAAGTAATATAGTTTTTATTGAAATAATAATACCCATTAAAAGGCCCAAAAACCTGACCAAAACTTATTGGTAGTGTATATATACACCTTAATCATCCAATGACCTAATATATAACCGTTTTGAGCCTTATAAAAGTTATTATGACACTTATATTATTTTATTTTAAATGATGCCAAAGTTGTCACCTTCATAATTTAATAAATATAACAATTTAAATATTGTTATTTTAAGATGATAAATTCGAGTAAAATTATTATTGTGAAAGTTAATAGATTTATCGTCATCATAGGATTTTATTTTTAATTTTTATGCAACAAATCTGTATATTATATAATTATACAAAAATGTTGTAGTAATTATTTTATTAAGAGATAAACCAAATAAATGGTTTAAAAAATAATAAAATAAATATTATATGAACTATTTGATGAGATACAATAATTTTATAGATACATATGTCATTTTATGAATCTATTAAAGCTTTTAGTTTGAACATATCTTCTGTATATATTTTATTTAAATTCAAATAAATGAATAGTATCAAAATTGACACTATTGTTATTTCATAAAAATAACATATTATAAAATTGTTAAAAAATCACAAAAATATTAAAAAATTATAAATTTAAATTTATATAGTCTATAACTTCATAAAGTAAACAATTATGTAAAATTTACAATAAATAAGTAATTATTTTTTATAATTTAAAATTTAGAATTTTATTACCACAAATAAACATAAATAGATTAAATAAGGATAAATCAAAATGATAAGGATTAAAATAAGATCAAAACATGTCTATATTTAATTTTTTTATGAGATTAAAACCCTATATCATCTAATCTTCGAATATGAGTCATTTTTTTAGGTTTTTAAGTGGTGTTAGATTTATTATAAATTAATATTTTTAATAATTGCAAAGTTTCCCCTCTCCTCCCTTATAAAAGGGCACCTCCTCCCTCTCTTCCACACACCACGTTGAGCCTTCAAACTCGGCCAAACCCGGCCCAATTCTCTTCTCCACATCCCTAGAAACATCCTAGAGTTCCTGGTCTTCTTCAAAGAATATTTTTATTGCCGTAAAAGGAGGTCTCCAAGAGGCGCTTCAAAGAAGAGGTAATTTCCGTTACCGATTCTTTCACCTTTATTTCTTCTTACACTTCTTCTTCTTAGGTTGTTTCATTATGAAGTTATAATATCAGTATAACTAATATACGTATATGTTATTATAAGTATGAAACAACCCTATTTCACCATCTATCCATCCTATGGAGAATGAAATCACCGCACGTGCGTATGTACGGAATACCGTCTCCACGCCGTGGTGTAATCTATTTTTCACCACCACCTAACTTGGATGGGTATAATGGTGTAAATAATAACTATATATGATTATTATAAAGTGATATTGATTCTGTAATAGTATACATACACTCCAATAAAATTCCACGATCATGGGAATGACATCATCCCTCGTGCGTACGTACGGACTACCGTCTCCACGACGCGATGAGATTCATTGTAAATGATTAACCATTCATAAATGATTATAAAGTATATATAATAAGTAATAATGAAATATATGAAATAATAATGATATTGGATTTATGTATATATATATATATTTATGTCATCCAATTAATTCCATTCAATTCAATGAGGAAACGAAAACAACGTTCATGCGTACGTACGGCCTACCGTCTCCATGAACGGTGTATTTCTTTCCATTTATAGATCTATTGTATATATGTATATTCTGAATATATATTATATATAAATATCTTTTTACATTCTGGATGTAATTAATCAAGATCTAAGTAATCATATGAATAATTACAAGTCAAAACACGGACGACAAATGAAACGATTTTACCCAAAACGCTATTTAACATGGAAGTTGCAAAAGAACGGGTAATATAAAGTCATAAGTGAACCATATATGATATCATAACAATTAATATGATTCTTTAATAAGTCAATAACATTATTTAAATCATTGTAAAAGATATTCGGATACGTACGAAGCATATCAGATCTAAGGTAAGGGATAATTTTGCAAATCTCATTTTTATCCAAGATTGCTTATTCGTATGTATTTACTGGGGTTATTTCTATCATCATGTCCATGTTTTATAAAAGTGTTTTCATGTATGTTTAAAGTCCTTTTTACCCATTTTTGACTTTTACTACATGGTATGTAATAAATCCATCTTTTTTTTACGTTACGAGGAACTTTTTGTCTTTTCCGACAAAAGTACGAGAAGAATGTTTTTTTAACGCATACGACATGAAATGATTTTTTAAGGTTTTATAAAGCATTATTTTCATGAAGATTACTCAAAAATATTTGATGACTATTTTCAACAAAATCCTTTTCTTTTAAAATTGCATGACATTTTGTCAAAAGAAAATGATTTTGAAGAAAAAAGGATATTTTCCTTGAGAATTCATTTCCAGTGTTTTATCAAAACCATTTTTCATCTAAGATGACATTATTACATATGTGTATGTTTCAAGAATAATGTCTCTATGATTTACATGGTTTCACTTCTCTTATTATGAAAGGATATCCATTTCTTTTATATGGATTATGTGATGATGGTATGATGTTTATGGAACCCATTTTATTCATTGGGTTTTTATGAATGATGTATGTTTATTTTGAGGCAAAAGTAAGAATGATTTCATTATGAGATGGGTGGGACCTATATCTCCCTCCAATGAATAGGGTAAAGATTTATATCTCATGAGATAAACATGGCTGGAATGGAAAGTTAAACCGGTTCAGTAATACAGGACTGGAATGAGGAGTGAACTCGATTCAGAAAGGGACTTTGTCCACTAAGATGGTCTTGGTAGCAATGCCTTGGCTACTATGGAAATAATATCATGTGCTTAATGGTTTCTACAATTACACGTTTTATTCCCTTTCTATTTTGTCATTATTAATGTTTCTTTATGATCTATGCCTTACTTACTTCCATGTTTTGTGTCATTTCTCAAGCTTTTGATGTTTAAACATTATGTTCATGTTTTTCAGTTCAAATGTATATGGTATGTTTTATTTTATCCATGCTTACCCTTAATGAGCATTTGAGCTCACCCTTTTTATGTGTTCTTTTCCCCAGGATATAAAGAATGGTTTTAGGTAAGAAAAAAAAGGGAAGATCTTTATGGGAGATGTTGAAGATCTTTCACCACTATTAGAAGATTGTGTTCTATGTTTCCAAAGACACTAAACTATTACGGTCCTTGTGTGTATGATTTTGTTATATATTAAGTATTCCGATAAAGTAATGTAATGTCCATGTACGTCAAGATTTGGGTCTCTACAGTTGGTATCAGAGGAAAAGTTAAGTCAACCTTCGGAAACTAGGATGTGAAAACGTTAGTGAGATCCCTAGAGATATTTCTAAGGTATGTCTAGGGATGTCCCTAAAGATAAGTATACTTATAGGATATACTCCTAGAACTATGCTAACGATATTTGAATTAAAGCTAAGATGTTAGATGTCGAAGGTACTCCCCCTTGATTATGTTATTTTCCTTATATGATTTTTGCCTCTCATAGAATTCTTTTTGTGTTTTAGTCAATGGAGGGAACCAGAAGTAATTCGGTTAACATTGAATCCAATGGAGAAATTGGTGACTATAAGAAAAAAAATTGTGTAATTCCTAGAGAGAAAGATATTGTGATTATGCCGAATCAGTCATCGCGATATATGATTAACAAGGAGAAATTTAGTGGTATGCCTAATTCATCAAATAAGAGGAAGATAGACTTTTATGCATGATCGCATGTTGAGGAGCATAAAGAATAGAAGATTGAGATTTCTAAATAATGGAAGAAAAACCTTGAGGAATACCTCAAATGGAGGGAAATATGTTATCTGTGTGGAGAAAAGGGTCATAGAGTGACCGACTGTTATGGAGTTCAATGAATTATTTGTGGAGAACATGGGAATTACACATCTCAATGCCCTGACCAAAAAATTTACTTCTAAATCAAGGAAGGACTTATTCCAGGACAATCATTGAACATGAGGGATTAAAGTGTTTATGTATTGGTATTCAAGAAAAATGTTTTTGAGGTACTTTTATGGTGTATTAGAATATTTTTGTATTAGTCTATTGTGGTTTTCAATAATTTTATGGTACCGGTAACCATGAAAAGTGATTAAAATATTTTTGAAAGCAGATGAAATTCACATAATGAAGGGATAAGGAGAAAATGAAATGTTTGACAGTATTCATGAGCTCATTATTGATATAAGGACTAAGTGATATCATGGTTTGAGTATATTGAATTTTGAGGATTTTGGTATTTGGAAAGTGTAAACTTTTAATTGCATTCATGTTTTCACTAAGGTTCAATGGGTATTCATTTTTCAAGAGAATACATGATTAAGGCCTTAGAATGTTTGGAATGTGACCAACAAGACATGTCTTATGATATATGGGGATCAACGATGGTATTAAATCTCTGGTAATCATTTTCACTATATTATGAGAGTGTACTGCAGTATTATGGATAAGCCTAAAGATTGGAATGGATTATGTTGGACATAAGTTAGTATTGTTTAAGGATAGAAGTTTTTTCGATATTATTGATGGGATGTTATAGTAATATAGTTTTAGAAAAAGGACAACCTGCAGGACGGGCGACAGCCCATCGCGTCGGACAAGGCTATGGGAATTGAACCCACAACCGAAGTGCGACTGGCCTTTATCGCCTACCATTGGCCGACAGAAAGTCCCTGGTTAGTAGAAACTAGTTTTATTTTATTAAGAGGCATGATATATGAATTATAAGTTCAATTTTGGAACCATATACAGTTAATGTAACCATAATATGGACTTATAACTTTTGATAACTTTTTTTGAAAGAGATGGAATGACCCATCATTATATCACATGATCTAGTAACACATCACGAATAACATACTCATCTTCATTTCCTTAAGGGATGAAGTGGAAATTGTTCAATTCACTAACAACAGCGAGATTGTTCCAAAATCATGTAAGTATTTCTTTAAATTCATCAACTTTAGGGAAATGATCTTGAAAACCAAAAATTTTGTCCTAGTTCCCTTATATCCGATGAATCAGATGGTACCATAGATCATCACAAATCTATAGCTTTTGATTGTTGGATTTTCTATAGCCATGTTCTCTACCACTCTCCATCAGAACTTGATGGTTAGATTTTTATTCCATATCCATATTTTCACCTTTGTTCTCCTACGTGGAAACCCAGTGATGAGTTAATTTGGGTAACCGTTACATTTTATACTTTAGTTTTTAAAGCCACGTTTTGGTATTCCTTTTTACGATGTGGGTTTCTATTAATGAAACTTTCGAGTAGTAAAACATTTATAACCCCGACGAATTTCAAGGGAGAAATTCATTTTAAGGGGGGTAGAATGTAACACCCCGAGATTTTATGAAAAATATATTTTTTTAATTTCATTAATGTCTTGTGTTGTATGCTACAACAAGATTACCTTGCGCTTTACGCAACACAGTATTAGCTTGCAGAATACACAATACTATTCTAGGATCGTGTTACACACAATTTTGATAATAGTTATTCTACGAAACATTGAGTATATATATGTATATATATATTCAATTTATAAAAGAAATATGTTTGGATTCTATTATACAATACAACGAAGGATTCTTTCACAACACGCATCCCTGACTTGGCTTGCATTACACACAATCACGACCTTCCTCGATAACGTGTATTGTACGCAATACCGAGTTTTACTAAACAACGATATATTATTATAATATTATTATGAACTAGCCATTATGAATAGTATTAACTAAATTTTGAATTTTATAACATTATTATTAATCTTACACATTTTCTAGAACATGGTATAAGAACAAAATAAATTTTTCGGG
The DNA here is from genome assembly GCA_963277665.1 of Viscum album. Lineage (NCBI taxonomy): Eukaryota > Viridiplantae > Streptophyta > Magnoliopsida > Santalales > Viscaceae > Viscum > Viscum album. The sequence goes on from OY728160.1 coordinate 857,307,535, forward strand.
TAAAATAAGTATTTTTCAAAAAATGCAGTTTTGCCGCCTTTTGATGGCACACCCACTTTAAATCAAGTTTTTGACATGTTTATAAGTTAAATTTTACAACATAAAATTATTCTTTGGAATCAAGAAATAAAAATTTACTTTGGATAAATTTTTCATATTGTTCTGGTAACTTTCATATTTTGATGAATAGTAAAAACACGCTATATTTTAATTAAAAACAACTTTTTTCATCGCAATAATTTATACAGTTAAATTATAATATTGAATGGTTTTAAAGTATAAATAGAATATGTGTTTACCATTTAATATAATTTATGTCATTAGCATTGATTTTACATTAAATTCATAGGTTAAATCAATTCAATCTTTTGCAATGTTTTAAAGAAAAACCCGTTTTCTTTCGACAATGGGATTAATTTTAATTTAATTTCTGCAACTTTTGTGTATTGAATTTAGAAAAATGGATTCCATATTTGGAATCAGTGGATCCAAAATATGTTAATAATCTACTTTTTATTTTTGGGAATTATGAATAGTAACTACGGTAAAATTTATTTACCATAGTTAAATGTAAATCGGGTAATTAAGGGTAAATATAATATTATAAAATTACCATAACACATGAAAAAAATACTATTGGATGACTAAAAGTAGACCCATATCACCTAAGGGTAGGATTAGATTCATTTAATGGACCTTTGACCGTGAAAATAATTTAATTATTATTAAAACCAAAGAAAGTGACAACATGTCACTCTCTTGAATCTTATAAGGTTAATAATTTTAATTGAGTGATAAACATCATAAAACTTCTAACATGAATAGTCTCCAGAAACCTAATAAACATATCTACATCATGATAAATTATTTATAATTTTTAGGGATTAAATAATTGTCAATAATGGTGATACATTAGTGATACAGAAATTATTTATTAAGAGGAAAATAAGTAATATAGTTTTTATTGAAATAATAATACCCATTAAAAGGCCCAAAAACCTGACCAAAACCTATTGGTAGTGTATATATACACCTTAATCATACAATGAACTAATATATAACCGTTTGGAGACTTATAAAAGTGATTATGACACTTATATTATTTTATTTTAAATGATGCCAAGGATGTCACCATCATAATTTAATAAATATAACAATTTAAATATTGTTATTTTAAGATGATAAATTCGAGTAAATGTATTATTGTGAAAGGTAATAGATTTATCATCATCATAGGATTTTATTTTTAATTTTTATGCTACAAATCGGTATATTAAATAATTATACAAAAAAGTTGTAGTAATTATTTTAATAATAGATAAACCAAATAAATGGTTTAAAAAATAATAAAATAAATATTATATGAACTATTTAATGAGATAAACTAATTTTATAGATACATATGACCTTTTATGAATCTATTAAAGCCTTTATTTCGAACTTTTCTTCTGTATATAGTTTATTTAAATTCAAATAAATGAATAGTGTCAAAATTGACACTATTGTTATTTTATAAAAATAACCTATTATAAAATTGTTTAAAAATCCCAAAAATATTTAAAAATTATAAATTTAAATTTATATGGTCTATAATGTCATAAAGTAAACAATTATCTACAATTAACAACAAATAACTCATTATTTTTTATAATTTAAAATTTAGAATTTTATTACCACAAATAAACATAAATAGATTAAATAAGGATAAATCAAAATGATAAGGTCTAAAATAAGATCAAAACATGTCTAAATTTTTTTGGTTGATGATATTACAACCCTATCTCATATAATCTTAGAATATTAGTCATTTTTTGAGGTTTTTAAGTGGGGTTAGATTTATTATAAATTAATATTTTTAAGAATTCCAATGGTTCCCCTCTCCTCCCTTATAAAAGGGAACCTCCTCCCTCTCTTCCACACACCACTTTGAGCCTTCAAGCTCGGACAACCCCTTCACAATAATCTTCTACACTTCCCTAGAAACATCCTAGAGGTACTGGTCTTATTTAAAGACCAATTTTAGTTCCCTAAGAGGAGGTCTCAAAGAGGCGCTTCAAAGAAGAGGTAATTTATGTTACCGATTCTTTCACCTTTATTTCTTCTTCCTCTTATTCTTCTTAGGTTGTTTCATTATGAAGTAATAACATCAGTATCACTCATATACTGATATGTTATTATAAGTATGAAACAACCCTATTTCACCATCTCTCCATCCTATGGAGAATGAAATCACCGCGCGTGCGTATGTACAGAATACCGTCTCCACGCCGTGGTGTAATCTATTTTTCACCACCACCTTACTTGTATGGGTATAAAGGTGTAAATAATAACTTTATATGATTATTATAAATTGATATTTATTATGAAATAGTATACATACACTCCAATATAATTCCATGATCATGGGAACGACATCACCGCTCGTACGTACGTACGGAAAACCGTCTCCACGACGCGATGAGATTCATTCTCCATGATTAACCATTCATAAATGATTATAAAGTTTATATAATAAGTAATAATGAAATATATGACATAATAATGATATTTTATTTATTTATATATATATATATATGTATGTCATCCAATTAATTCCATTCAATTCAATGAGGAAACTAAAACAACGTTCATGCGTACGTACGGCCTACCGTCTCCATGAACGGTGTATTTCTTTCCATTTATCGATCTATTATATATATGTATATTCTGAATATATATTATATATAAATCATGTTTTACATTATGGATGTAATTAATCATGATCTTAGTAATCATATGAATAATTACAATTCAAAACACGGACGACAAATGAAACGATTTTACCCAAAGTGCTCTTTAACATGGGATTTTTAAAAGAACGGGTAATATAAAGTCATAAGTGAACCATATATGATATCATAACAATTAATATGATTCTTTAATAAGTCAATAACATTATTTAAATCATTATACAGGAGTTTTGGATACGTATGAAGCATATCGGATCTAAGGTAAGGGATAAATTTGCAAATCTCATTTTTATCCGAGATTTCTTATTCGTAAGTATTTACTGGGGTTATTTCTATCATCATGTACATGTTTTATAAAAGTGTTTTCATGTATGTTTAATGTCCTTTTTACCCATTTTTGACTTTTACTCCATGGTATGTAAGGAATCTTTCTTTTGTTTACGTTACGAGGAACTTTTTGAATTTTCCGAAAAATGTACGAGAAGAATGTTTTTTGTTAACGCGTAAGGCATGAAATTATTTTTTATGGTTTTATAAAGCCTTATTTTTATGAAGCTTACTCAAAAATATTTCATGACTATTTTCAACAAAATCCTTTTCTTTTAAAATTGCATGACATTTTGTGAAAATAAAATGATTTTGAAGAAAAAAGGATATTTTCCTCAAGAATTCATTTCAACTGTTTTATCAAAACCATTTTTCATCTAAGATGACATTATTTCATATGTGTATGTTTCAAGTATAATGTATCTATGATTTACATGGTTTCACTTCTCTTATTATGAAATGATATCCATTTCTTTTATATGGATTATTTGGTGATGGTATGATGTTTATGGAACCCATTTTATTGATTGGGTTTTTATGAATGATGTATGTTTATTTTGAGGCACAAGTAAGAATGATTTTATTATGAGATGGGTGGGACTTATATCTCCCTCCAATGCATTGGGTAATGATTTATATCTCATGAGATAAACATGGCTGGAACAGAAAGTTAAACCGGTTCAGCAATACAAGATTGGAACGAGGAGTGAACTCGATTCAAAAAGGGACTTTGTCCACTAAGATGGTCTTGGCAGCAATGCCTTGGCTACTATGGAAATAATATCATGTGCTTAATGGTTTCCACAAGTACATGTTTTATTCCCATTCTATTTTATCATTCTTAATGTTTCATTATGATTTATGCCTTACGTACTTCAATGTTTTGTGTCATTTCTCAAGCTTTTGTTGTTTAAACATTATGTTCATGTTTTTAAGTTCAAATGTATATGGTATGTTTTATTTTATCAATGCTTACCCGTAATGAGCATTTGAACTCACACTTTTTATGTTTTCTTTTCCCCAGGATATAAAGAAAGGTTTTAGTTAAGAAAAAAAGGGAAGATATTTATGGGAGATGTTGAAGATCTTTCACCACGATTAGAAGATTACGTTCCAAATTTCCAAAGACACTAAACTATTACGGTCCTTGTGTGTCTATTTTTGTTATGTATTAAGTATTCCGCTAAAGTAATGTAATGTCCATGTACGTCAAGCTTTGGGTCTCTACATGGATGCACCGCAAAAGGGGATGTATGGAACTCCCTTAGAACCTCCTCTCGCAACGTCACTAGTACTACTGTACGCCCTCTGAAAAGAACAACGTGCTCCCCAACTTCTGAATATCCATCAGCCGCTACACTTGTGGATATCTGAGCACGTAGAGTCTCATAGCTATTATCCTCGCACTATGTTTCCCTGACTCTCTGTAAGAGTGGAGGGGTAACAACCATATATTTAAGGTAAGAGTCCTCATCTCTATCCATGAAGGATAACTGTAAGGAGGCCAACTGTCTCGTCGCCTCGTCCTACAACTGCGTACTAGATTTCCTGCTGTGAGCATCAACCACAATGTTCCCCTTCCTAGGTTTGTAAATGATCTCAAAGTCGTAATCCTGGAGGAACTCAAGCCATATTCTTTGTCTCAAATTCAGATCCTTCTGAGGAAATATATATTTTAGACTCTTATGATCAGAGTAGATGGTAAACCGCTTGCCCATCAGATAGTGCTGCCACATCTTCAATGAGAAGACTACTGCTACCAACTCAAGATCATGGGTCGCGTAGTTCTGATCGTGTGGCCTCAACTGACGTGAGCCATAGGCAATCACTGCTTTCCTCTACATCAGGACACAACCAGGCCTGGTTCCTAATGCGTCGCAGAATACCACATACTCGACACCCTCCTCCAGATATCTCAAGATTAGGGCTCTCATCAGACTCTGTCTCAACTGTTGGAAAGCCTGCTAGCATCTCTCGGTCCACAGGAAAGGCTGCCCCTTTTGGGTCAAAGTTGTCATGGGTGCTGAAATCCTAGATAAATCAACAATGAATCTCCTATTGTAGCCTGCCAACCCAAGGAAATTATGCACCTCCGTCACGCTCCGAGGTGACTCTCATTCTAGGACTACCTCCACCTTGGATGGGTCCACTTCTACACTATCTACTGAGATAATGTGCCCTAGAAAGTGGACCTCATGTATCTAGAACTGGCACTTCGAGAGTGTACCATACAACTGGTGCTCTTGGAGTGTGTCTATAACCATCCTTAGGTGTCTGGCGTGCTTCTCCTCGGACGCATAATACACAAGGATATCATCAATGAAGACTGCTATGAACTGATCTAGATAGGGCTGAAAGATCTGGTTCTTGAGTCCCATTAACACTGCCAGGGCATTCGTCATGCCGAAGGGCATCACCAAGTACTCATAGTGACCGTAGTGACATCTGAAAGACATCTTCGGTACATCCTCATCCCGTACTCGCAACTGATGATAGCCTGATCGTAGATCAACCATTGAGAACCATTGTGCCCCTCTCAAATGGTCGAAGAGGTCATCAATCCTCGGTAGTGGATACCGGTTCTTTACGGTAACTTGATTCAGGAGCCAGTAATCCACACATAGCCTCAAGCTCTTGTCTGCCTTCATGGAAAACAACGCCGGGGCCGCCCAGGGTGAAATGTTGGAACATACAAAGCCCTTCTTCTATAAGTCATCCAACTGCATCCTCAGCTCACGAAGCTCTGTAGGAGCCATCTGATATGCTGATGCTGATACCGGTGTCGTCCTGAGTTTCGACTCAATGTATAAATCTATCTACCGATGAGGAGGTAGTCCGGCGACATCCTCCGGAAAGACATCCTCGTACACAGCCACTGCTGCAGGAAACTGGAAACTTGGATGATCTATTGTGCCAAGGGCTACTTTAGCCAACTGATACGATATCGGTTTCACCTTCCTATGCACGAGTACATCCTGTGTTTCCTGGGACTCTCTTTTAGCGACAAAAGAGAACATCGTTCCATCACTGCAGACACACCGCACCCTTCGCCTAAATTAGTCAATCTTGGCATGAACTGTGGATAGCTAATCCATACCATGAATGAAATAGTAAGGCCTCAACACTACCACCAAGAGGTTCCAACCGAAACTCTCGCCTCCAAGGGTCAGTTCACAGTGTCTGGAAAGGTGTGTGATCTCAGAATCTTCTCTAGTTGATGTTTCTAAGCGTAAGGGTCGAGTCAATGGATCAACTGGAATCTTATGGTCTTGAATAAGATAAGAAGCCAGAAAAGAATGAATAGCACCTATGTCTATCAGTATGACATCCAAAATATAAAAGACACAAATTGTACCTCTAATCATTCCAGGAGAACCTGGGTTATAAGCCTCTGCCGCCTGAACCTGTCCCAGCCTCTGTACACCAGCTCCTAGAGCCTAGGGTGGACCTCGTTGGGGTGTTGGTGGAAAAAGGTCAAAACGATGAACACCTCCAGCTGCTCTCCAAACTCCCCTACCACATCCGCTGCCCCGCAGATCTGTCTACTCCACACATTTCCTCTGCTTTGGTGGTCCATCCACTGCTCCCATGTCAGTTTTACGGCGGGTTGGAAAATATCAAGTGAGATATCCCCTACCATCTCATGAGTAGCACCGCCTATCTCGAGGATAGCTGGATGTGACCTGCGAACCCTGTACGGCAGATCCCCTGTCCTGGGATCTCCTCTGAAAATGTCTCCCATGCCTAGGTCCCTGATGTTGGCTCCCTACATCTGAGGTCTCGGCTCCAGCTTGCTTGCTACTGACAACTGCTGGTTGTCTCTGCTCTTCCAAGAAGTTCTCGACCACCAAAGCCCGCTCGAGCACCCCATCATAAGTATGAATGCTAATATGGATGATTCTAGCTCAGATATCTCTGAGAAATCCCCGTTAAAAAGTCCAAGCTCTGATGTACTGAGATCTGACCATATCCATGGAGTACTATGAGAGGTCGGTAAACCTCGATGAATAGTCAGCCACCGTCATGGTTCCCTACTAGAGTTGAAGAAGATCCTTTATACGTACTGCTCTCAGGGTAACCGGTGAAAACTCCTATCTGAAGAGATGATCAAACTCTGTCCATGAAAGAGTCGCCTCATCATGACTCTGAATAACCAAACTCCACCATCGCCTTGTTGAGCCCTGTAGAAGGCTCGCTACCAGGATCACCATCTGGTCTGATGGTGTCCTGACCAAACGGAAGACTTTGTTCACTGCCTCAATCCAGTCCTATACTGCCTGAGGGTCAGTCTCGCCTCGAAACCTGATGGGGTCTCTATCTCTGAAACTCTTGGAGTGCGCTCACCCTGTGCTCCTCCTCCACTTCTACATCAGGCACTAAACACTGCTCCATAGGTGGCGGGATAACTGGCCAACCACTCGAAGGTAAAACTTGGGGATCTGGTCCTTATATTGTAGCCTCATAACTGAGGGGGTCATCCTCATGATCGACCTGGTAGATCCTAGCGGGTGCACGTCCCGGAGGCATCCTGTAACGAAACAAGACGCATCTCAGTCAATGGGTATATCTGGAGAGCTGACTCAAGAAGGACATGGAAACCAAAACCCATTCCTATATGATGCATGTACCATTATTTTTCCCCTACAACTAGTGCCCTCATGTTACGAGTCGAAAAGAAAGTTATCAGAGTCCTGGTGTATGGATATGTCGGCCGCCCGTACCATCACTGGGGTCGATGGCGCCTGAAAGGCGACCTCGAAACACTTAACATTGTTGCCCCAAACCAACTCACAGACTCTCGGTCCTAAGGTAGAACCGACTACCTTTGATACCACTCTGTCACGACCTTTCCCAGTGGGGCCTGAGCCGCAACTCCCCAAGCCCGCCTCCAATAGGCATGGGGCAGGTGACTAGCACCGAGTAGGCATGCTACTAACATGGGAGGCATTGCCTATAAACCAGTACACAAGAACACACATCTCCAAGCCCACAAAACTGAAAATAAAAAACTACTAAAAATGGAAATGAAAGCGTAAACTAAAAATCTCAACCAATAGAGTAGGACAGGAATGTAAAGTACATCAAGTGTAAAACCCCAGGCCAAAAGTAAAATCCCACCGAAAGAGAGTCTGTAACAAAGTCCAACCTGTAAAGAAAAGTGTTGGGACTGTAGTCTGTAGTCGTAGGAACAAACCTCAGCCTGTCTGATTTCATTGAGTACCATTTGGTCCTGGTCCACCTAGAATCCCGTCAAAGGCTCTCTCGTCTGCACAAGAAACAACACGTGCGGGTAAAGCCAGTGCAGGGGTGAGTATAACAATACCCAGTAGGACACCCCGAAACCACAAAGGAAACACAACAAGGGAAAATACCTCAATGGAAAGATACATTCAGATCTATATAGTATATTTCTATAGAATATATATCAAGAATATACAGATATACTAATACAAGATCGACTATCGTGAAACCACCACTAAGATCCAACTCGAAAATTCCACTAAGCACGTAATAAGGAGAACACACTCCTAAGTATGAAGAGAGAGATACGAAGTACTCGGTCTGGGAGAACACACTCAACAGGTATATGAGAACATTATGGTCAGATGAGGATCACAACCAAGTAATGGGGTGATTATGAATACTTAATCTAAGCTAATCCGAAAAGCAGAGGATCGGCCCCGTGTAATGTTGGTCACGTCGATACGAAGAACTCTACATAGGGTTCTAGGAATGAATAGAGGATCAGGATCTAAGTCTCACAGAGGGGACTCCAACAACTATATTCAAGAAGTCCTGCTGAAGGGATCATACTCCTATATGTAGGAAATGATATCATAACCCTTCAGGAGAAAGACCAAGGGGACAAACCCAAAGGAAAATATCCCAAGTCACAGAAGGCAACAGGATCAAGCCATGAAGAATTGGTTACACAGTGTGTAGTATGGTCACACGCTGTGTTCATTGACTCTGGGTACTGCCCGTGTAAACGGCCCGTGTCATCCATTCATGCTGTGTAAAACTCAACTACATGGCGTGTAGAATAATTACACGTTGTGTTACTTGACTTCGGGTACTGACCGTGTAAACAGCCGGTGTCATTCGGCTTGTCAGATAGAAAGTAACTACACGGCGTGTAAAAGAATCACACGTCGTGTCCGAGCACCTGGGCTCACTCCGTGTGCACTGGCCATGTGCCCGTACACGGTCTATGTCCGTGTCGCCTTCCTGTGTACCAGCGCACAGGGTATCCCATGTATCTGGACGGGTCTGGCTGGGGAGGGGTATACACGGCGTGTCCTTGGCCGTGTACCCATCCTGTGTCCATGTAATCCCGAAGTATACGCTAGGTAAATCTTCCGGTGAACACACACCATATATCCCATACTACACACCGTGTAGTCGAGATTTTTTCAGAAACGCCGTTTTCCTCCTTGCGTCGTGGCTAATCCTCCGGATCCACGATGTCTCATCTGTTCATCCCGATACTTCGGGGGTTGGTTCTTTTCATCATACGAACACCGTAATGTATGTTTTCGGTCCTAAAATAGGATCATAAACCTCAAACTATCCATCTGAAGAAAAATGTCCAAAAACTCATATCTCTCAATCCACTCCGAATCTTCCGCGGAATCCGTCGTCGCTCCCACATGACATCGCTCTGGGGTTGGATCTACAATTTGGTATTGTTGCATCGCAGAATAGATGTGCAACGATCTTTTGTTCATCGCCCCGCGAAGAACGCCAAGAAGAGAAAGGGGATAAATCCAATGAAACAAATTTGAGGAACGAACTTCCTCTGTCATTCATCGCAGCGTTGATCCACTCCCATTAATAGGATTAAACGGAGTAGAAAAATCAACAACAAAAGATCCACATGGATACAATCTCCCAAAACCCCCACAAAAGCCCATCCTGCAAGAACGATCGATCCGCATACTAATCTGTTTGTGGATTATCCCGCGTTTGTCATAGAAATCAAGAACGGGGAAGAAATAACTATTTAAACATCCTACTTGGATTTGTGGCATTTTCTGGCGAAGATCCGGTCGCCGCGTCGTCATCACCGGCAAAAATCGTCAAGAACGTCATCACCGCGTTGGGAGGTTTTCTCCAGAGCCTCCAGAGCTTCCCAGGGTTTCATGGTTATGTGGTTTGTAACCTTAGACCCCCTATGATAGCCTTTATTTAAAAAAGATAAAAGATATCTGCTGCATCAGCTTTCATAAAATATTTTAAATTAAATATTTTTTTACAGTTACATCCAAAACCCAGATTTCGCCACCGGCCTACATCAGTCGATATTAGGTCTCTTCTAGGGTAAACATGCTGCTCTGAACGCAACGGTGCCATCAGATTTTTGATCCGAGCACCCGTTCGGGAGTTATTCTACTTTTTTAGGAAAACTGCATGTGCGCGTAATTAAAATATTAAATTAAATTCAAACATTTGTTTCGGGCTCATCGGACCTCGGAACTTCAGGCCGTCTCAGAGCTTTGTCTCAAAATAAATTACATTATTTTTAAGAATAAAGTATGGAAAATACGAGAAATTAAAATAAATATTAAAAGAGCACCGGAACCTTGAAAAGTTGATAAGAAACAATCATCCATGCTTTAAAATGGCATTTCTTTAAAAATATATCTGAATTCCTCATATCCTCCCAAACAATGTGTTGTATTTTTTTGACCATGAGATTGAGAGAACTCTCCACCAACAAAGGAGGAACATAAGGGATAATAAAATCATTCAAGAACAAATATTTATACAATAAATTGAATTAGATATGGCTAATCCTAGAGAAAAAACACTTAAATAACATGCTTCCTTTGATATTAATTATCTACCCATTATTATTCAATATCCATACATAAAGGTGGACTTCGAAATCAAATCGAGTTTGATTCATATTCTTCCTCATTTCAATGGGCTACCCGGTTGAGGATCAGCATCTTCGTCTAAATGAGTTACAAGTGGTGTGCCCTACCTTGAAGCCTTGAGGGGTTTATGAGGAAAGAATAAAACTTTAATAATTCCATTTCTCCATAGTTGAAACTTCCAATTCATGGATCTAATACCTCCCTCTTGGTTCCATAACCACATGTAATGACATCAAGCATCATTTCTTTGAAAAATTCATTTCTATTTATCGTATTTGTTATATCCGAAAAGGAATAAGTGGTATTCGTCAATTCCATAATGAATCACTCCTTGAATACTGACTGACAACTAACATTTTTATTGATTTTAAAAGAAAGTTGATACGAGGAAATCACGGAGGTCAAAAAAAGTGCAGTCCCAAGGAATCATTAATCACAAACTTCATCCCCTCAGTAGGAAAAGAACCTATATTCAAGAAAAGAGACATACTTTGGTTGGGCGAATCTCTGGACGCCAAGAAATCTGCCACCTGGTTCCCTTCCCTCCATGTGTGAGTGATATCAATAAGATTACCCAAACTCTGCTTGCACTTCCTAATGATATAAACGCTATTCCACAAGACCCGACCTTTACCTGCTAATGCTTTGAAGAGAATTAACGAATCTGTTTCAACCGCTTTGAGAATGATATCCCGCTGTCCACACAACTCCAAACCCGTGAGCATAGCCTACGCTTCCGCCTGAAAAACGTCACCCCTGCCATAGGAAGCAAAAAAGGCTGCTACAACAGACCCTACCTAGTTACGGATAACCCCTCCACCTCTCATCTCCCCCCACAAGTGATCCATCAGTGTTTAATTTTAGGCCGAAGGTGAGTGGGTGCCAACTTACCCAGTTCCCGCGGCCCAACTCCCTGCTTCGGCTGGACCTAATACAGCTGGGTATAATAGCCTTCACTGATGGCGCATCCTGGCAGCTATCACACACCCTGACCAAGTCCTGAAAAGAATTCTGCACTCTGAAAATGATACTGGCATGTGTACCTCTTTTGTTATTGTGACGCGCATCATTCCTTGCCCTCTATAGGGTCCATCATCCGGCAAGTAACAGAATAGATCGATCCTTCCTTTCAGGTCCTTGACCGCCCGCGCCTTGGAACCATGCAGTTAAGAAGATCTCTATTGTCCCTACCTGCCCGCTCCATCCAGTGAGATCACCGAACACCGTCCATATCCAACCGGCCCATTCACTATCAAAAAACAAATGCCACATAGATTCTGTTTTGGGATCTCGACAACACCAACATCTGGAGGCAAAGCAAACACCCATGCACTGAATATTATCATCTGTAGGCAACTCCTTGAATACTAGAAGTGTAAGATCTTGCCTCCTTCACCCGTTCCAACCTTAAAAATATTGAAACACAAATTGGTCAAATTGCATCTCACCTAAGCCAGCAACAACAATGAAATTATTTCTAACTCCCAACTGAACCATTTCCAAACCCCAATGGAAATGTAGGTGAAATTGAAGTTAGATCTAGAAAGAAATTTTTTTTCTTTAAGATAAGTCTTACAACTCTCCATTGAATGTTGAACTACTCAACCAAAAGAAAAAAGAAACCTGAAATTGAATATGGATCCATTACCTCACCTCATTCCATTCCACTTAAGAATTCAGTTTTATTCCCTCAAGTTGTTTCTAAGCCAAGGAAGTCCATTGAACATTATCCTAAAATAATCGACATGTTTATATGTGTTGAATTCCAAATTCGCCACTTATATTCCATAAAACGAATCCATATGTACCCCAATTTTCTTAAGGAATTGTGCACCCATAACAGGCAACATAGGTCTTTCAAAAATTATTCCACCCAGTAGCTTATTCCCGTAAAGTTAAAAGATCGAGTTACCTTTATAGTTCCATTTCAAATGGGACGTTTCAGCTTTGATGATGCACTCATAGACCTAGGAGCCTCGATAAATGTCATTCCTAATTCCATATTATACAATCGTGTTCTAAGACCTTTACACCCAATGGGTGTTGTCATTCAGTCATCCAATCAAAGAACAACTACTCCTAAGGGAACAATTGAAGATGTCATTATCCAAGTCAATGATCTTATCTTCCCAGATGACTTCTATATCCTTGACATGTAAGGTGAGACAACTTGTTTCCAAACTCATATGATTCTTGGAAGAACTTTTCTCATGTCATGTAAAACAAAATTTTTTGTCCATGCTGGCATGTTAACCATGGAATTTTGTGACCAACTGGTCATGTTCAATATTTTTCAATCCATGTGACAGCCATCAAGGAATCAATAAGTAGTCTATATTCATGCTTCCAAGATATCTATAAGAGTCTATTGAATCCAAATCCATATTTTTCTTCCTTTTCTAGTAATATAATAGTTTGTAAATATTTCATCTTCATTAACTAAGTATTACATTGATAAGTTGATGTTGATATTAAAAATGAAAACTCCATTGATCTAAAGGATCTTGAAAACTCTTTACAATATCTTATTACCTCTAACCTCCACTTATCCAGCTTGGATGGTAATGAGGAAAATTAAATAGCATGTTCATTTTTTAATTCAAATATGATTATCCAAAATCTATAATTATCTATCCATGATTTTTAAAATTTTGTTATATATGAGGTGAACCCTAAACATATGTGTTTATTACATCCCGATGGTAGTGATGTTTGTGATATTTTTTCCTAATTAATAATGCAATCAATGGTGAAGATGAAATTTACCATTCTTTGGTGAACAACATTGAAATATACGATATTAAAAATTTTATTCAGTCTTATGACTCCATTTATCCTCATTACCCTACATCGATAAGTGATGAAATAAATGAGTTAAAAATAGCTGGGATCTCATACTTTTATTTAATATTCTCTAGAGCCTGAATAATCATTCCATCAGAATTGAATCATCCTTCTGAAATTCAAAGAAAAAAACCAATATTAAATGGGCTACATAATACATCAAGTTATAGACCAATGGGAGGATAGTCATATTCTCTGTCCACCCCTGTTGAATTATAAGCACTAAATAAAGGAAGGGGAGAAATTATCCAATGAAAAATTAGGCATCCCAAAGGGGTTTTTTTTCTGTAATCACACTAGTGTTGAGAATATATTGTGGTCACCATCGTACTATAGATATTCCATTACAGTTTCGCAGATGTAGACAAATAAATAGATATCTTCTTGGGAGGAGACCCATGTTTTATTTTACTTTTGTGAAATTTTTATGTCTTTTTTTTTAATTTGATGAATAATGATTTCTCTTTTTCAAGTAACATCCCACATGAGGCACATCAACCTCCACTGACCCACTAATGGATAGAGATGAAGAACCACAAAATCCAAACCCGAGGCACCAATTTCCCTTTAACTCCATCTTTCTCTCCTATTCCTCCTTCTATCTCTCTCCCTTTTTCTTCTTCCTCCTCCCTCATTATTATTTGTTTTACCACTTTAATCATCACACTTTTTAGGTACTATTTATCTTTTTTGTGGGTGTGTGTTTATAAATAAACTAAAGAAACTAAAAAAACTAAAAAACAATAATAAAAATAAATTTAAAATTATAGAAAATCTAGAGATATAATTACTCACCTTCAACTTTTTAAATTTTGTCTATCTATTTTGGGGAATCAAAGGACATGGTTTCATCTAAAAAAATTTGTGTTTTCATCATATATATAGATAATTAATATTTTTTCAAAACCAACAAATTTTTAATGATAAATTTTTGATTTGGAAAATTATTTTCCCCAACCATATGAAAAAAGATTAGTTTTCATGACAATTAAAAATATTGACATATTTTCAAAATTTGTGTTTTTACCACCATTTGTGAGTCATTAGTTTCTGGACCTTAGATTTTAATTTCCTACATTGTTGTACATTAATATGATATAGTCATTTTCTAAACCTCCTAAGCATCAATAGAGCCCAATAACCACACATTAAAATTACATTAACCTTTATTTTGAAATCTCTTTTGATACTATAAAAACCCTTTCTTTTATATCAACATTACAAGACCAATACCTTATCCCAAAAAACATCTACATGGACTTTCATTATATAATTTTTTTTTGAAAATTATGTGTGGGGTCAATGGATTTCATTTTTTGTACCATTTCTGGATTTTACTATGCTAGAATATTCTTATGGGAAAACATAATTTTAAATTTGGGGGTGGGGGAGGTTTTAATTTATTGGTTTTTTTGTAATTTACATATTCTTAGTACATGTTGTACAAATTTTACTTAAAATTTTTCAAAAAAATTAAAAAAATTAAAAAAATAAGAAAAAGAATCGCATGTTTCATGGGAGGGTCAAAAATAAATCTTCTTAAACCATTTATCTTATTATGCCTACTTAAATTTGTTTCATGAGGAGATAAATAATGGGTTGGGATATGCGTCTAAGATCATTTTCTGGTTCAACATTTCAAAAAACATCACAAAAATTGAAAAGAAAAAAATGAACACTTGCATTATGTATTATTCTATCACTGAGATATGTTTTTTGTTCTATAAAAATTTCATATTCTCATCCCCTTAAATTTACTTCCTCCTTTATGTCTTTTTTCACACAATATTCCCCTTGTAAAAATCATTTTTCATTTCCATCCATGATTCATTTCAAAAAAAATTGTGAATTCTTTACACATACTAATGTTTTATCCCTCTTCTCGTCTCTCTTGTAAATTATATTCCTACCGACCCATATCCATAGAAAAACCCCTTAATAATACCTCTTGATTCTCGTGCACTTTAGGATAGGGAATGGAAGCTGATATCTCTTTTAAACTCCCATATTTTTACTTCTGGTTGGTGAATGAGTGAACCTCCAAAAATAACTTTTTATCATCTAGAGAGGAGTGAGTTTTTAGTTCCTACATTTTCCATTTCTAAATTTGAGAATGAAAATTGAATTTTTTTTGGAATATTATTTATGTATCAATTTTTAATTTAATTAAATATGGATGAGTGAGATGGACTAAACCTATCCTGATTGGGGAAACCAAATTTTAATATTTGTTGGAACGTGAGAATAATTTGGTTATGTCTTTATATTTGTTGCACATGAGGACATTCACAAGGCTAATTTTGGGGTAGTTGATGTAATTAATTTATTCATAACTTTTTTATACTTCTTTTATAAAATTTCACGTAAAAGAGAATAATTGGTGTGACATACTCATGTTTTAATACTAAATATAATTTTGATCATTATTTGATGCATTTAAATTGAATAATTTTGATATTTTAAATATAATTGTCATCCTACTTATCTAAAATTAAGGATTATTAATTTATTTGATTCTAAATTAAATATCCAACATTTCATTAGAAGGGATATTAGGCCAATTATGCGATTTGTAGGGTCATATGGACCATACAAGAAGGCTCACAATATCTATGAAGAAACTGGATCATCCATGAAGATATAATTACTTGGATCAATAAATAATTCCAAATAATTTAATTCTCCTCCAACCATCAGGGTAAAATTCAATCCATCTTGGATAAAACATTCAAGGCCCAAATCAACAAAGAAGTTCCCAACTGAAGAATTTAAATCCATCCCACCATTCTCTCATGGAATTGAAAGCAACACACCATTATTGATTTTTCCCCTTATATATACATCCATTCAAGATGTTATTCTTCAATTTGAAAGGTAATATATAGGCGTCCAAAATTGTCAAATATACTGTTAGAAATTGGGGACATATTTCTATAAAAAAACCATTCAGATTATGGCGTTTGAAAAAGATTTGATGAAAATCGATAGGTAAAAATTATTTAGAAAAATAAACATATATATGGATCCAAAAAATCAAATGCATGAAAAATGTTGAGGGATGATAGTACACATCAATATCTAATACACGAATTAAGATAATATCTCAAGATTCACCTCTCTGTATGGCCAAATTGGCAACCCATGTGGAGGGGAAGATTTGGAATGAAAACAGTCCACCACTTGGGTATATAAATGCATCCCCCTCTCGTCCTTGCATGGGGTTGGAATTTAAGAATAGAGGAGAATAAATTTTCCTGAAAAAATCCATGAAAAGTGATTGAGATGACCTTCCATTCTCATGTTTTCACTTGAGATAACCTTCCTCCTCTCTTTGTTCTCATGTTCTTTTTGTATTCTTCTTATTTGTAATCGTGTATGTCTGTTTTCATTTCAATAGAATTGTAATGCATGTTTCTTCCACATCATATATTTTTCTCATCCACCTTATATTAAATAATATTTATTATCTTAAAAGAGTTTAAATATATTTTAATCCCCTTCCCTTCATTTTCTTTCTCTTTCAATCTAAAGTCTGTATTTAATTCCCTTTAGTGTTTTTGTGTGTGTGTTCGACACACCACACTTTTCTTATCCCTTTATTTTTATTCCGTTATTAATAAATAATCATAAAATTAATAAACCTTATTACTAATATTTTTAATGGATGAGTATATCAATCATTAGGGTAAGTCAAAATTTAGGGTTTTACGTGATTGAGGGTATTTTCTCGATGAATATTATTCAAATTAATATTTTGTATATTGGACATAACATGGAATGGATTAATGACTTGTTTTGTCTAACATGTGGTTTAAATGGAGTATTAGAACCATAAAAACACTACCATCAACATTTAATGACTGATATTAGAACTCTATTTTATGTTAAGTCATGGATTAAATCCTTAACAATTAGGAATTCCAGTCAACGTCATCTTATGAAGTGGGTGTTAATTTAATTCAATATAACAAAAATCTCAAGGATATCACACGCTTAAATCCCTAATAACGAACTCACCTGAATCATTATCAAATTTTTAAATCAAACATTATCCATAATTTATTTCATATGATCTAAAAACAACCCCCAAATAAAAATACAATCAATTAAAAACAATCGACTATATCAAGAATCATCGTTGAGGATTCAAGTCGAGTGATGCTATACACATTTGCAGAGCACCAAAACCTTGAACATTAAATAAGAGACAATCTTCAATGCATTAAAATATAGCCATTATTATGGATGGTTCATAAAGTAGTCATTAGTTTTTGGTTTTTGTAAAAAAACAAAAAAAAACAAAAAATTAAAAAAACAACTAAAAAAAACACATAGAGAAACCCGCCTTCTCAAAAAAATCAAAAATGAAAAAAACCAAAAAGAAAAACCCGTCTTCCTATTACATTAAAAATATATCTTAATGTCCCATAGCCTCTAAAAAAATCCCACAAATTTTTTTGACCCTGAAATTGAGTGCACTCTTCGCCATCATAGGAGGAACATAAGAGATAATCCAATCATTAATGAACTAGTCCTTATATAACCAATTGAATTATATATGGCTAATCCTAGAGAACAAATACATAACGAAACTTTTGAAAAGGATATGAATTACCAACCCCTTGATATAAAATATCCAAACATAGAGGCCGACAACGAACTCAAATCAGTTTTGATTCATCTTTTTCCTCATTTCCATGGGTACTCGGTGAGGATCAACGTATTCATCTTAAAGTGGTCCAAGTAGTGTTATATCCAATGAAGCATCAAGGGGTTTCTGAGGAAGAATTCAAACTCTGAGCATTCCATTTCTCCCAAGCTGACACTTCCATGTTATGGCTCTGCTACCTCCCTCCTTGTTCTATAACCACATGGAATTACATTAAGAATATTTTCTTAGAAAAAATCATTCCTGGTTCTCGTACTACATCTATCCAAAAGTAAATATGTGTATCCATAAATTCTAAAATGAATCACTCCATGAATATAGGGAGAGGTTCAAAAATCAGGTGGAAACCTGCCCACACCACCAAACCCCCGACCAAATATTGAACCAATACTTCTATGAGGGGTTACTGGTTATGGAGAGAAATCTCATTGATGTCACAAGTGGTAGTGGTATTATTGATAAAACTCCCGCAGCAATAAGAGATCTCATAATGAAAAGGTTAGGAAACACACAACAATTCCATACTAGAGCACATTCTAAAGGAAAACAAGCCCATGATAGTTATTCGATAGCGCCAAACATGATTACGGAGAGGATGGGTGAACCTATATGTCTTGTGCCAACTCTAGTTGTGGCTGCCAAATCCCAAACCTCATCTTCTCCACAATATCTATCCCCTAGACCTATCATGAATTGTGGAATCTACATCTCCTCATGTCATCCAACTTAAATATGTCCATAACATCAAGAGGATCCCTCTGATTCTTCTGGACCAATAGATCTCAATGAAATATATGATTAGAGGAACACCACCCCTCAAAAACTAGGTTAGTTCATTAGAAACTTCAACCAACCCCACTCTGCACCTTTCTCTTCTACCCTCGACCAAAGATCGAGGTATGATAATCCAATTTCTCATCCCCGTCAATCTTATCCTAAAATCCAAAACCTATTCAAATATGGTCAAGGTTTGGGTAACATCCAACAACATAACCATTTTTTCCTCAACATCAATTGATCAATCCTCCTCTTTATCCTCATGGATTACATTATACTAGTGAACCTTCCCAATTCTCAAACAATTACATTGGATTTCCCAAGAACAAACATCAAGTCAATACCAATACAAGACAAGCTTATTCATCCAAGAAACAATGAGAATGTAATGTGGAAGAACATTTTTCCCACCTGTCTCAGTCTTTCAAATATTGAAACCCAAATCGGTCAACTTGCATCCAACCTGATCCGGAAACAACAATCAAAATTTTACCAACTACCATATCAACCATCACCTAATACTAAGGTTATTGTAAGTGCAATTGAATATAAATAAAGAATGAAAATTGTTATTCCTTAAGATATGTCCTCCAACTACCCTTTTTATTTTGACCAAGAAAATTATATGAAATGAATCATGAAAAGGAATCTATCTCTATTCCCTCACCTATTTCTATTCCACTTAGGAATCCAATTCATTTCCCTAATGCTCTTTATAATATAACAAATCCCTTTGAACTTGATATTGAAATGATCTTTTTATTTAGATGTGTTGAAGAAAACATTCCCCTCCTATATTCCATAAAAATACACTATACACCAACTTTCATAAAGAAATTTTCACCCATAAGAGGCAACATAGGAACTTAGAAAATGTTTCAACCTAGTATTCTTTTCCAAAAAACTGAAAAAATACATGGAACTTTACGATTCTGCGCCAAATAGGATTTTTAATCTTTAATGATTCCCTAATAGACATGGGTGCCTCGAAAAATGTCATGACTAAATCTATATTCTCCAACCTTAGTCTAGGTCCATTACACCCAATTGGGGTTGTCATCCAGTTAACCAATCAAAGCATAACCAGTCTTAAGGGAACAATTTGGGATGTCCTCGTCCAAGAAAATGATCTTATCATCCCAGCTGACTTCTATTTCCTTGATATGGAAGGTGAGATAACTTGTTTCCAATCTTCTCTTATCCTAGGAAGACCTTTCCTCCTGACATATAAAACAAAAATTGATTTCCATGTAGGCATCTTATCCATGGAATTTTGTGACCAACTTGTCAAGTTAAATATTTCTCAATCCATGCGATACCCATCAAGGATTCAATATGTATTCTATATTCATTATTTTAAAAGTCTCTCTAATATTGTGTTGAATCCCAATCCACCGTTTTATTCATGTTCAAATGATAGAGGAGTTTTTGAATATTTAGTCCTCATTAACCCAGTAATAAATGGTGAATTTTATGTTTTCATTACAAATGAAAACTGCATTGATCAAAAGGATCATGAAAATCTTTGGAATATCATATTTCCTCTAAATTCCACTTATTTGGCTTGGATGATAATGAGGAAAATGAACAAGCATGTTCATTTTTTGATTCAAATCTTATTACCCAACATTCATCATTTCCTATCCATGATTCTAAAAATTCTGTTATATGTGAGGTCAACCCTGAACCCATGTGTTTATATTGTCTCGATGGTATTTATGTTTGTTATATTTGTTCCCTAATTAATAAAGTGATCACTGGTGATGTTGAAATTGACTATTCTTTGGAGAACAACATTGATATAAAGGATATTGAATTTTGTTTTCATTATTATGACTCCACTGATCCTCATTACTCTACATCAGTAAGTGATGAAATAAATGAGTTAAAAAACTAGGATCTCATACATTGATTTCATATTATCTGGAGAATGCATAAACATACCATCAGAATTAAAACATCTTTCTGAACAGCAATGCATTGGAAACCAACACTCAATGGGCAGTATAATACATCAATTTGGAAACCAAAAGGATGAAAGTCATATTCTCATTCCTCCCCGATTAAATTTCAAACATAAAATCAAGGAAGGTGAGAAATTATCCAATGAACAGTTAGGCATCCCAAAGGGGATGTTTTTTTGGAAGCACACTATAGTTGAGAAAATATATTGGACACCATAGGACTATGGATATTCCTCTGAAAATTTCCATCTGTAGACAAATAAATGTAGTGATTATTGGTAGGCAACCCATATTTTCATTTACTTTTGTGAAATTTTAATTTATTTTTAGTTTTTCATTAGATGAATAATTATTTTTCATTTTCAGGTAACATCCCACATGTGGCACATCAAATTCAACCGACCCACCACATGATGGAGACGGTGACCCAAAAAATACAAACAAGGGAATCCTCATTCCATTTAAATCCCTCTTTATATATTCATCCTACTTTCTCTCCATTTTTTTCATCTTCATCCCTTATTATAATTTTGTTTTTCACCACTTTCATAAACAAACATTTTATTTACTCTTACTCTTTTTTTGGGTGTGACATTATAAAAAAACTAAAAAATCCAAAAAAACGAAAAAAATATTAAAAATAACATTAAAAAATATTGAAAATCCAGATTCAAAATTACTAACCTTAATAATTTTAAATTTTGTCTACCCATTTTGGGGAGTCAAAAGACATGGTTTCATCTCATAAAATTTTTGTTTTCATCATGTATTTTGATAAATAATATTATTTCAATACCATAAAAATTTGAATGATCAATTTTTAATTTAAAAAATTATTTTCCACAAATATGTGCAACAATATTATATTTCAGTCCAAAGCCACCAATGTACGTCTTTTCAAAATCTCTATTTTTCATCCATTTGTGCGTGTTGATTTTGTGGACCTTTTAGTTTTATTTACTAGTTTAGTGTACATTAATATGATAGAGCTATTTTCTGAAGCTCATGAGTATCACAGTAGCCAAACAGTCTCCCTTTAACCATTCATTAATCCTCCTTTTGAAAGAACCTTCAATCCTATGAATACCTTTTCTTTGATATCCAAATTACAAGACTAATACCTTATCCCACCCAATATCTATATTTATTTTCAATGAATAATTTTTTTTAAATTTAAACATGGGGGAGTGGATTTCATTTTGAGTACCATTTTTTATTTCCCTGTGTTATCATATGGTTGAGGGAAAGAATCATTTTCTGTGTGCAGGGGGGTGTTTTAATTTAGTGAGTTTTGGGAATCTGTACATGTTCATTACATCTTCTAAACATTTCTTTGAAAAGTGTTCAAAAAAATAAAAAAATGTTAATGAAGAATGGGTTTTTTCTTGGGCAGGTAAAAAATCACTCTTGTTAAACCTTTGATCTTGTCATTACTATTTCAAATAGTGTCACGAGGAGATCAATATTGGGTTGGATATGAGTGTGAGATCTTTTCGAGTTCATCATTCAAAAAAATCATAAAATTGAAAAGAAAAAAAAACACTTTCATTAAATATTCTTATGTCACTAAGATAAGTTTTGTGTTCTGTAAATATTTCATTTTCTTACCCCCTTCAATTTTTATCCTCCATTGTGTCTTTATTCACACAATCATTCCCTTGTAAATATGTGTTTTCAGTAACATTGATGTATCATTTAAAAAAATTGTGCATTATTTACCTATACTTAGGTTTTACCCCTCTTCTCTTCTCTCTTGGACATTATATTAATACTATCACATAGCCATATAAAAACACCATACAATAGACGTCTTGAATCTTATGAACTTTAGGATAGGGAATGGAAGCTGTGAGATCTTTCGAACTCTAATATTTTCACTTTTGGTTGGTGTTTAAGTGAACCCCTAGAAATAAATTTTTGTCATCATGAGAGGACCGACATTTGAGTCCCAAAATTTTCCATTTCAAAATTTTAGCATGAAAAATGAACTATTTTTGTAATATTATTTCTGTAAAAATTTGCGGTGGAATTCAAAATGGATAAGTGAAATGGTTTAAACTTCCCATGATTGGAGAAAACTAAATTTTAATATTTGATGGCGACTGAGAATAATTTTTTTTGTTTTTATATTTGTTTCACATGAGAAAATTAACCAGACTATGTCAGGGGGATTTTAATTTATTACTTTCTTAATAACTTTTTATATACTCTCTTTAGTAAATTTCGTGTAAAATGAAAAAAAAAGGTTAGAGATACCTATCTTTTAAAACTAAAGATAATTTTTGAACATTATTTATAGAAGTCTAATTGATTCAGTTTACAATTTCAATTATAACTCTCAACCTTCTTATCTAAATTTCATTTTCCTTGTGTTATATTCTTCTTCATTCAATATCTAACATTTAATTAGAAGGGATCTTGATCTAATTTTCCCATTTTAAGGGTCATATGGACCACCTAAGAAGGACCACAAAATATGTGAAGAATATTGAACATCCTTGAATATAGAATTAATAGGATCAATATATAAGCCCAAATACATTAATTATCCTCCAATTTTTAGGGGTACACTGCAATTCAACATGGATAAAAATTTCAATTGCCAACTCTATAAAGGGGCCCAACAGATGAATTTAAATCCTGCCCACCATTCTGTCTGGGAACTGAAATAAGAACACAATTATTGCTTTTTCATGTGATATATTCATCCATTCATGCTGATATTTTTCAGTGTGAAAGGGAATATAAAAGAAGCCAACTTTGTTCAATAAATATTTCGAATTTGGGGGAATCCTCTTTTTAAAAAACCCATTCACATTATTCCCATAAAAAAAGTGTTGATGAAAATGGAAAGGTGATAGATATTTAGTTAAATAACCTTATATTTAGCCCTTAATGTCTAATTTAATCTAATGTTTGAGGTATGACAGTAAATATTAAATATCTAAAACATTTAAAAAGATAATATCTCAAGATTAGGCTTTATCTATGGGAAAATTGGAGATCCAAGTGGAGGGGCATATTTTGAAAGAAAACATTCAACCACCTTGGGATATAAATACATCACCCTCTCCTACATGAATGGGGTTGGAATTTCAAAAGATAATAGAATACATTAAAACAAAAAAATCCTAGTCAAAGTCTAGGGATTACCTTTCATACTCACTTTTTCACTTGAGATACCCTTCCTCCTCTCATTGTATTCATGTTCTTTTGTGTTATTCTTATTTGTAATCGTGTAAGTCTTCTTTCATTTCATTATAATTTTAATGGATGTTTCTTCATCTTCATATATTATTCTCATCCAACATCTTTTAAATAATTTTAATGGTCTTAATATAGTTTAAATACAGTCAAATCCCCCTCCCTTCATTTATTTCTCATTCAATCTAAAGTCCATATTTATTTCCCTTTATCGGTTGTGTGTGTGTGTTCTGCACACACATCATTTCTAACAATTTTATTTTTCTTCACTTATTAATTGAATTTCATAAAAATTATAAATATGGTTACTAAGAATTTTAATTGTTGGGTTAATATCTCATTTGGGTAAGTAAAAATTTAGGGTTTTTAAGATATTGAGAGTATTTTCTCGATAAACATTATTCACATTAACATTTTTTATGTTGGACGCAATATGTCATGGATTAATGAATTGTTTTATTTCAAGTGTGGTTTCCATGGATTATTAGAACCATATATACACTATCATAAAAATGTTCTGATTGAGATTAGAATGAAAAGTTATGTTAAGGCGTGGATTGAAGCCTTAACACTTAGGAATTCCATTCAACGTTATCTTATGAAGTGGGTGTTAATTTAATGCAATATAATGAAAAGCTCAAGGATATCACAACCGTAAAACCTTAATAATAAACTCACCTATATATTTACAAAATTGTTAAATAAAAAACAACACATAAATTATTTCATATTATCTAAAAAAACCCCAAATCAAAATACAATCAATTAAAAACAATCGACTATATAAAGTATCATCATCGAGGATTCGACCTGAGTGATACGTTACATATTAGTAGAGCACCATAAATATAAACATTCAATAGGTGAAAATTGATAGCACTTTCAGATGGATCATTTTCTAGGTATGATTCCTAATGTAGTCATTAGTTTTTGGTTATTGTAAAAAAATAAATAATTGAAAAAAATTGAAAAAAAAACACAAAGAAAACCCCACCTTCTCATAAGAATCATAAACGGAAAAAACAAGAAAAAAATCATCTTCAGCTTCATTTCAAAATATATCTGAATTCCCCATGGCCTCTGGTTGTGCCCAAATTTACCCTACAGGTATAAGCGGTCGTTGAAGTACATATAGGGGTCGAATCCACAGGGACCTAAGAAGTAACCTTTAGAAACACATGTTTTATGGAGGTTGGGTTGTGAAGTTGCTAACATGGGTTTGAATTGATTGGATAACTAATTATTTAATTTAAAGAACAATTAAAAAAACAAATTTACTTGATCTAAAACAATTAATTAATATGGGTTGATCCTAGGTTGTTGCTTTTGGTGGATT
Organism: Viscum album; assembly: GCA_963277665.1. Classification (NCBI taxonomy): domain Eukaryota; kingdom Viridiplantae; phylum Streptophyta; class Magnoliopsida; order Santalales; family Viscaceae; genus Viscum; species Viscum album. The sequence continues at coordinate 857,333,265 of OY728160.1, forward strand.
GTATTCATTTCTTTTCTTAAAAATTTCATGTAATTAATTGAAGACGTATCCAAAGAATGAGATAATTCTCCCAAATCATTCACCAATTTAATACCTACACAATTCCAAGTCCAATCACCAATTCACATTTAGGATCACTTTACTGAGCACTCAAAGTAAATAGATCATACTAGAACTCAAAATGTGTCATTTTTAAACTTGTAAAAGATGAAGAAGAACATAACTCATCGAATGGAAATCTTAAAATAACAAACAGATTTAAAAATTAAAGTACGTGAAATAACATCGAATCCATAACATGCAACTATCTAGGACCAAAACATAAATGTTTATCCCTCTATAGATATTATTATATCAATGGAAGTGATAAGTCTACTTAAATAAGTGGAATTGAAGAAGAAAAACAATTGTAAAAATGAACACTCCACCGTTGTGTGAGAAATTCACAAGTGCTAGTGTGAATAATTTCACACCTTGATTCAACGGTATCAACGTGTGAAGAAAAGGAAAATAAAAAGTGAAGAATAAGAAGAAATTTTATTTAAAATGATAAACATGAAAGAAAAACTTACATGGGAAAACTTGATGATGCGATTACAAATTGAAAGCAGGAAATTACAATTGAAAGAAATACAATGGATGAAAGAAAAACATGGATTCAAAGACTAATGTTAGATGATAATTTCCTTCACTACCATATCCTTATATAGGAATATTATGAGCCTTAGGTCCACCCCAACAATTAATTCACCCCCAACAATTAATAGATTGAAAAAGAGGGTGAATAATCAAAAGGAAATTGACGATTCGAAGTTGACCCGGAAAACTGTCCAGATTCGTCCACTATTTTGACGTTCGAATAATTAATTGATGGAGGCCGAATCATGGGGGTTCGTAGTAGCAAAATATCTTCGTACATGTGTCCTCTATCCTATGTAAATATTTCAGGACATTTGTCTTAGCCGTTTAGAAGTTATGGTCGAAATGGTGGGACGACATTATGTGCATTAATGTCGGGTCCAACATTAAAATCTCAGCTTCATATCCCTTTATCATCATGAAAACATCAGAATTAGCTCCGGACACGGTTGAATAAAATGATCCTCATATTTTTATCTTTCTAATTTAAAAATTTTAGCTTCATTGGGCCTTTTTTGTGAGCCCCACATTTGTTTGATGGGCCTTAGGCCCATTATGCTTTCTCTAGAAATGTTTTGCATTCGGGCGCAAAATTATCCATCTTCCCTTGGGATTCATCCATCAGACCTAAAAGACAAAATGTTCCAAACAAAGTGATAAATCATATCCCAAAATTTCAAATTCATAAAATGAATATAATGTTGTCCACAAACAATTTAATGATTGGGCCCAAATATGCATTTTATATATGAATTGCATTTAAGATGAGAAATGAATTTCTATTTATGTAATGCACTAAAAACAATGTTTATGAACGTTGGAAAAATGAATATAAAGATATTAACAATGAATATTAGCCACTTTCAGTGACAAATCCGCCTCCCAAAAAATCTCTTAGATTTTATTGAACCTGAAATTGAGATAAATATTCACCATCTTAAGAGGAACATAATAGATAATAAAACCACTCAAGAACCAGTACATATACACACGATTGAGTTAGATATGAATAATCCAAGAGAAAAAACACTTAAATAACTTTCTTCCCATGATATGAATTGCTAACCCCTTGGTACTGAAAATCCAAACATAGAGAATGACTTCAAACTAAAATCATATTTTATTCTTATTCTTCCTCATTTCCAAGGGCTAACCGGTGAAGATCCACATCATTATCTTAAAGAGTTCCATGTGGTGTGCTCAACCATGAATCCTCAAGGGGTTTATGAGTAACAATTCAATCTCCGATTATTCCATTTTTCCCGAGATAAAACTTCCATGTCATTACTCTACTACCTCCCGCCTGGTTCCATAACCACATGGAATGACATGAAGCATATTTTCTTAGAAAAAGCCTTTCCTGATTAATGTACTTCATCTATCTGAAAGAAAATAATTGGTATCCATCAATTCCCAAATGAATAATTCCATTAATACTGGGAGAGGTTCAAAAAGCTTGTGGCAACCTACCCACACCAACAAATCCATGACCAACTCGTGATCCAATAATTCTATGAGGGGTTATTGGCTATGGTGAGAACTATCATTGATGCCCAAAGTGGTGGTGGTCTTGTTGAAAAAACTCCCACAACTACAATAGATTTCCTAAGCAACATGGATGCGAGCCCACAACAATTCTATACATGATCACATGAAAATGTCAAAAAATCCCAAGATAGTCAATCTATAGAGCCAAACATGTTGATAGAGTCTATGAGTGAACATACATGTCTTGTGTGACAACTAGTGGTGGCTTTCAGAGACCCAACCTCATCTTCTAAAAAATCATTATTCCATGGACCTATCAATAATTTTGGAATCTGTAGATCCTCATCTAATCCAACTGAAAAATGTACACAACTTCAAGAGGATCCATCAAATTCATCTATACCAATGAAGCTCGATGTAATATAAGCTCATAAGAACACCATCCCTCAACAATCGGGTTAGTACATTAGAAACTTCAACCAACCCCACTCTGAGCCATTCTCTTCCACCGTCAAACAAGGCTTGAGGTATGGTAATCCCATTTATCATCCCCCTCAATTCCTTCCCCAAAACCCAAACTAATTCCCATATGGTCAAGGTTTTAGTAACTTCCAACAACCCTACCCTTTTTTTCCACAACCTCAAAGGATCAATCCTCGTATATCTACTCTTGGATTCTGTTATCATAGTGAGCCTTCCCAATTCCTAAACCAATAAAATCACATTCTCAAGAACCAAAATCAAGGGAATCCCAATCTAGAAAAATTTCCAAGAAACCATTGGAATGTGTAGTGGATGATAATTCCTCTTTCACTCATCCCCTAATTAAAAATATTGAAAACAAAATTGGTTAACATGCATTCCAACTAATCCATAAAATACAATAAAATTATTCCCAAATCCCAGCTTAACCATTACCTAACACCAATGGTAATGTAAGTGCAATTGATCTTAGACTGGGAAAGAAAATTTATATGCCTCAAGATAATTCTACTAACTCCCCTTTGAATTTTGACCTAGAAAATGAAATGAAAAAGAAACTTGAAAAGGAATATGAATCCATTCACTCACATACTTCCATTCCACTTAAGAATCCAATTCATTTCCTTCATGCTTTATAATCCAAGGAAGTCCTTTGAACATGATCACGAAATTATCGACATGTTTAGATGTGTTGAAGTCAACATTACCCTCTTATATTCCATAAAACAAATCCCTATGTACACCATGTTTCTTAACTAATTGTGTGCCATAAGAGGCAACTTAGGACATTCGAAAATGATTCTGCACAGTAGTCTATTCCCATAAAGTGTGAATATCCAGGGACCTTTACAGTTACATGAAAAATTGGAAGTTACAACTTCAATGATTCACTTATAGACCAAGGACCCTCGATATTTTTTATGCCTAAATCAATTTTTTAAAACATTTTTCTAGGCCCTTTACACCTAAAGTTTGTGGTCATTCAGTTAGAAAATCAAAGTACAACAAGTTCTGAGAGAATAATTGAGGATATCCTTATCCGAGTCAATGATCATATCATTCTAGTTGACTTATATGTCCTTGAAATGGAAAGTGAGACAATTTATTTCCAATCTCCTCTGATTTTAGGATGACCATTTTACATGACATCGAAAAACTAAAATTGAAGACTATGTTGGCATCATAACAATGGAATTTTTTGAAAAACTCATCAAGTTCAATATTTTTCAATCCATGCGATACCCATCAGAGAATAAATCAGTATTCCTTATTCATGGTTATAAAAGTCTCTTTGAGAGAGTGTTCAATCCCAATCCATCATGTTCTTCTTATTCTAATGATAGTGGAGTTTATGAATATTTTATCCTCATTAACCAAGTCCAAAATGGAGATGTTTATGTTGACATTACAAATTCAAACTCCATTGATCTAATGGATCTTGAAAACTCTTTAGAATATTATATTTCTTATAACCTCCACTTATGTGTCCTTTATTATAATGATGAAAATGAACAAGAATGTTCATTTTTAATTCAAATATTATTATCCAACATTCATTATTTACTATCCATGATTCTAAAAATTCTATTACATGTGAGGTGAACCCTGAAACCATGTGTTTATATTGTCCTAATGGTAGTGATTATTGTTATAAATGTTCCCTAGTTAATAAAGTGATCACTAGTGATGCTTAAATTGACCATTCATTGGTATAAAACATTGATATAAAGGATATTGAAAAATTTATTCAGTCAAATGACTCCAATGATCCTCATTACTCTACATCGGTAAGTGATAAAATAAATGAGTTAAAAATAATTGGGATCTCATACTTTCATTTCATTTTATCGGGATCTTTCATAAACATACCTTCAGAATTGAAACGTCTTTATGAACTTCAATGAAAATAATAACTACAATAAATGGGATGCATAATACATAAAGTTGGACACCAAAGGGAGGATAATCATATTCTCCTTCCACACCCATTGAATTATAAACACAAAATCAAGGAAGGGGAGAAATCAGACAATGAACAATCAGGAATACAAAAGTGTAAGTGATTCGGGAAGCACACTGAAGTTTAGAAAATACAGAGGCCACCATCAGACTATGGGTAGTCTACTACAACTGTTCAGGTGTAGATAAATAAATGCAGTGATTATTGGGATGTAACCCACGTTTTATTTTACTATGGTGAAGTTTTAATTTCTTTTTAGTTTTCCATTATATGAATAATGGTTTTTATTTTTCAGGTAAGAAACCACTTGAGGCACATCAACTTCCCCCAACCCACCACTGGATGGAGACTACGACCGACAAAATCAAAACTAGGGGAACCTATTTCCATTTAACACCCTATTTCCCTCCAATTTCTCATTATCTCTCTATTTATATTATTATTACTCCCTCATTCTCATTTTTTTACCACTTTCCAAATCGTACTTTTTATTTACTCTTTTTCTTTGGTGTGGGTGTTTCATTATATAAAAACTAAAAGAAACACCTAAAAAACTGAAAAAATAATAAAAACCACATAAAAATATGGAAAATCCATATTCTTAATTACTCACCTTCAACATTATAAATTTTTCATAGCCATTTTGGGGATTCAAAATACATGGATTCATCTAACATATTTTCTGTTTTCATCATATATTTGGATGAATAATATTATTTCAAAAACAAAAAAATTTGAATGATCAATGTTTTTTTTATAAAATTATTTTCCCCAACCATGACGAACAACATTAGCTTTTATGACAAGGCCACCTATGGCCATATTTTCGAAATGTGTGTTTTTTACCAAAATTTGTGATTCTTGAGTTTGTGGGACATTGAGTTGAATTTGTTATATTAATGTATATTAATATGATAGAGACATTTTATGAACCTCATAAGCATCACAATATCCAAATAGCCTCCCTTTAACCTTACATTAATACTCCTTTTGAAATCCCATTTGAAGCCTATGAAATCATTTTCTTTGATATCAACATTACAATCCCAATAAGTTATTCCATGCAATATCTGCATGGATTTTCATTGCATAATTTTTTGAAATTTAAGTGTGGGGGGAATGGATTTCATTTTTAAAAACCTTTAATTATTTAACATGTTATCATATGCTTGAGGGAAAGCATTAATTTTAGTATGGGGAGGGGTGTGGAGGTTTTAATTTAGTGTGTTTTGGAATTTATATATGTTTAGTACATCTTGTACAAATTTAAATTAAAATAGTTAAAAAAATAAAAAAAATGAAAGAAGAATGGGTTGTCCCTTGGGGGGTAAGAAATCACTTTTCATAAACCTTTTATCTTTTTATAACTATTAAAATTACTATTGTGTGGAAATAAATGATGGGTTTGGATATGAGTGTGAGATCCTTTTCAAGTTTAACATTCTTAAAAAAATTAAAAAAAAATAACAGAAAAAAAATAACACTTGCATTATATATTCATAAGTCATTGGGATAAGTATCTTGTTCTATAAATATTTCAACTTCTCATTCCCATAAATTATGTTCCTCCATTGTAACATTATTCACAAAATCATAGCCTTCTAAATATTAGTTTTCATTTCCTTCCATGTTTTATTTCAAAAAAATTCTGCATTGTTTTCCCATGCTAATGTTTTACCCTATTCTATTCTCTCTTGGAAATTATATTCCTACCGTCCCATAGCCACAGATAAAACCCTTAAAAGATACCTCTTCATTTTAATGCTCATTAGGATAGGTAATAGAAGATTAGATATCTTTCAAACACTAAGATTTTCACTTCTGGTTGGTAAATGTGTGAACCTCTAGAAATAAATTTTTTATCATCTTGAGAAAAGTGAGTTTTAAGTGCCTAAATTTTCCATTTCAAAATTTAACCACGAAAAATGATTTTTTTGAAATATTATTACTGTAAAAAATTTTGTTTGAATTCAATATGGATGAGTGAAATGGTCTAAACCTCCCCGTATTGGGGAAAATAAAATTTTAATATTTGCTGGCGAGTGAGAATAATTTTGTTATTTTTTTTATATTTTTTCACATGAGAACATGAACAATACAATGAGTGGGGGGTTTGATTTTTTTAATTTAATGATAACTTTATTTATTTTCCCATTGGTAAATTTCATGTAAAAGTGCATAATTTGTGTGACACACTAATGTTTTATTACTAAGTGTAATTTTTGAGCATTATTTGATATAGTCCAATTGAGTCATTTTACTATATTAATTATAACGGTCACACTATTTATCTAAATTTATTTATTATTGTTTTGTAGGATTCCGAATTGAATATCGAATATTTCATTAGTAAGTGTCTTGGGCCAATACTGCCATTTAAATGGTAATATGGACCACACTAGAAGAATCATAGAATCTATGAAAAATGGACCATCCTTGAAGATAGAATTATTGGTATCAAAAAAGATGTCCAAATCCATTAATTCTCCTATAATGGTCGGGGGACAATTCAGTTCATCTTGGAAAAAAATTTCGTGCCCCAACTCTACAAAAAAGGGTCCCAAATAATGAATTTAAAAAAATCCCACCATTCTGTCAGGGAATTAAAAACAACACACCATTATGGATTTTTCTATTTATATTGACATAAATTCAAGTTGATATTTTTTAGTGTGACTGGTAAGATAAAGGAGGATATATTTCTTGAATAAATTGATTGAATTTTTGGGCATCTTCTTATTAAAAAACCCATTAACATTATGTAATTCGAAAAAGTGTTGATTAAAATTGATATGTAACTTTTTTAGTCAAGTATACATATCATTGGATAAAAAACTAAAATGGACACCAAATTTTTAGGATTGAAATTAATCATAAATATATAAATATTTATGAATGATAATACCTCTAGATTTAGCTGTCTGTATGGAGAAATTGGTGGGCCATGTGGAGGAGAAGATTTAGAATGCAAATAGTCCACCACCTTGGGCTATAAATGCATCCCCCTCTCCTCAAAGATTGTGGTTGTAATTTTAGAACAAAAGAGAATAAATTAAAATGACCAACAACATTCCAAAGTCTTCGGAGGACATTCCATACTCATGTTTTCACTTGAGATACCCTTCCTCCTCTCTTTTGTCATGTTCTTTTATTTGTAATCGTGTAAGAATGTTTTTATTTAAATAGAATTTTGATGCATGTTTCTTCTTCCTTATCTATTATTCTCATCCACCTTATGTTAAACAATATTAATGGTCTTAAAATTGTTTAAATACAGTTGATTCCCCATCCCTTATTTTTCTTTCTCATTCAATATAATGACCGTATTTAACTCCCTTCACCATTTGTGTGTGTGTGTTCGGCGCAAAACTCTTTTCTTATCAATTTATTTTTCTTCACTTATTAATTAATCATCATAAACATAGTAAACCATATTAATAATCCTTTTAATAGATTAGTAAATCTCTCATTTGGGTGAGTCAAAATATAGGGTTGTTAAGTGATTGAATGTATTTCCTCGATGAATATTCTTCAAATTAAGATTGTGTATGTTGTACTTATTATGTCCTGGATTAAGGACTTGTTTTGATTAACATGTAGTTTTCATGGAATATTAGAACCATAAATAAACTACCATCAATTTGTAATGAATTTTATTAGAACAATAAATTATGTTAAGGCTTGGATTAAATCTTTAACACTTAGAAATTCTAGTCAATTTCATCTTGTGATGTGGGTGTTAATTTAATGCAATATAATGAAAACCTTGAGGATATCAAAATCTTAACTCTCTAATAATGAACTCACCTCAATTGTTGTCAAATTGTTAAATAAAAAATCATAATATCTATAAACAACCCCCCCCCCCCCCATTAAAAATACTATCAATTAAAAACAATTGACTATATAAAGTATCATCGCCAAGGATTCGACTTGAGTGATGCTATACACATTAACAGAGCACCAGAACCTCAAACAGTCAATATGAAACAATCGGTCATGCCTTCATATTTCTTGTCCAATATTAACTTGTAACCTATTTTCTCCCAAGAGGAAACGTCATTATATGTTAGTTTGGGTAAACATTATGTTTACAACATTCACTTTTTCAGGGAATTTTTAGTATTCATTTTTTACTATGTGGGTTTCTATGAATGAAAAATTCAATTATTAAACCTTTTATAACCTAAATTAATTTTTCCATAGAAATTAATTTTGATGGGGTATAATGTTACACCCTGGTATTTTATGATTTAGTTTTTTCAAATAAATTATTCATTTTGTTATTTTTCATTCCTCTCAAGACTAAAAATTGTTTATTTTATATTAGACCAATATGATTGAATTACATTTTATGAAACACCACATTAATAATACACCAAACACAACATAAATTTTATCTTTCTTTTCATATAACACAGATTTTAGTTTAAGTTATATAAAATAATGACTTTCCTTGATGGCATGCATAATTCATACGGAATATTTTTACAAAACGATAATATATTATTAAAATATTATTATTTTGAAAAAATATGTTATAACATAGAAGTTAAATTAGTGATTATGTATAGTATTAACTAATTTATGAAACAATATGGTTTAAACAATTAAAAAAATAATTCCTAGGTTATAAATTAATTAGAAATGAATATGAAAAGTGATTGAATATAAACAGAAATAAAATTCTTTTTCTGGTCACAAATATATTTTACCCTAAAAATAAAATTAAATATAATTGGAAAATTTATAGAAATAATATTTCCAAATAAAAATTACCTTTTGATTATAAACCATAAAAATTAATTTAAGATAAATTTTTTCTAATTTTTGGACAGTTTCATTTTTTAATGAATTGTTAAAAATACTGGATTTTAATTCAAAAAAGTTATTTAATCTATAATATTTATAAGGATAAATTATATTTTAAATTATTTCCCAATTCGTATTAGATATTGGTTTTATAAATATATATAATTTAGGTTGTTGGAACCTATTTCATATTGAAAATGGAAATAAAAACTTATCAATCTTTGGAACATTTTTACATTAAAAACTCAGAGTGCCTACCCATCTAGGGGAATAATTTTATATTAATTTATATCACTTATGAGATAAAAAATTTAAAAATAGATTCCATATTTGGAATCATGATAATTTTTACATCCAATAAGGTTAAATCAGTTTTAGATTAAAAATATTAGTGAATGTAATTGAAATTAATTACATCGACTAAGGTAAAATTTTGCATAACTAATGACTAAAAATTAAATTTGAGACACAAAACGACCACAAAATTTCCCTAGAGACATTTTATGGCCATATTTAGTCCATATACTCACATGCATGAAATTACTTCCTTTATTGGATCTATATTAGTTGTGAAAAAACTTTAATGGAATTATTTTTTCACAATATAAGAAGAGTGCCAGTCCTCCTCCATAATAAAATGGAATCCTCTCCTCCCACATCATCAAACCACAATATCCCATTTTCACTCCCAAAATGTACTAAAATAAGATCCTAAAATTCCTCCATTACTCATAGAAGCCTACCTTTTTTCAGAAATCAATCCAAGGAATCATTTTCTAATAAACCAATAAGAGATAAACAATTAAGAGGTCACATCTTCTATAATGATACTTTTATTTTATTTCTACACCCCTAGACTCTATATATTTCATAATTTTATAAAACAAATAGTATCTTAATTATACTATTATTTTGTTTTCTACCATTTCGACGTATCCTTACACACACCTCCATCTAATGGGTAACAAACATACTGGTTATGTGTACATTGAACTACATCCTCACAAAACGAGGATTGTTCCCTTTTCCTTACCGCCTCCCATGAAAAACATTATGATCAAAAAATTATTTATATAATTAATTTATTATATTTAAATTTTCATTAATATTATTATTTTATTTTATAACACTTATATTTATACTTTTCATTTTGTTTAATTATGATAATTTCATTTGAGGAAGTGTGGACTACAGCCCCTCAAAGAGATGTGATTCGTTCACACACTACATGGACTGTATAAAGGATGGGTTTAGATATATTATATGATTTATATAAAATTATAATCATATTATAATGATATTATATTTATATATACTTATATATCAGTTTCCTTCTATCTTTTAATGTTACAATAAAAATAGAAACAATGTTCATGCGTACGTACAGCTTACCGTCTCCATGAATAGTGTATTCCATTATCGTACATATTTATTCAATATATTTTTATAATAAAAATATGCTGAATATAAATTAAATTTATATCATGATTTTCATTATGGAATCATGATATAAGTATGAGGATAGAAGATATAAAAAATTAAGACACATGAAAAGAACAAAGCATACATTACCTGAAGTAAAACCATAACATAGGATTCTTTACAAAAGGGTAACATAAGGTAAAAATAAATACATATATGGTATTATATATAATAATATGGTTATATAAAATATTTATAAACTATTATTATTTATTATACAGGTGTTTTGAATGAGTACGGTGAGAATCAAGACACAAGGTAAGAGAATTTCATCTCACTTTTATTTCCATGAGATACATGCCTAAATCAACACAAACTTATTTTTTTGTGTATGTACTATCCCAGAATGAGTTAAATGTATATTTCAAATAAATATTTTTGTATTCACATATATATTGTATGATATCATTTTCATGGGGTTAATGTTTGAAAATTTACCAAATCGATAAGACAGTTTTTTTAATTTTGATTTCTTTGAGACACAAGTTTTGTTATACACATACATTTTTTGAGGTATATATACATCCATTTAACATGTAATATTATAAATATAATTATTTTCATGATATTAGAAGATTAATTTATGTTCCTTTTCTTACATGGATACTCTTAACCAACTTACCTCAGGATAAGATTTTATTGAAACAATATCATCGATTTTCAGGTTTGTTTATGGTATGCTTCAATTAATGAAATATATTAATCCATATCTCATTAAACGTCATGATTTTTATTCTTCCTTATTTATTAATGATATATCCCTTTTTTACCATTTTACACTCTTTATTTCAAAATATAGTGATGAAATAGTTTTGAAGGAATCCTTACTTTATACTCTCTTCGGTCAAAAATCTACGTTCCTTCAACCCCGTGTTTTATAAAAATTGATTAAATGAATATTATAATGTTATCCCATAATAATTAAAATGTATTATAATATTTTTTACATTTGCGAATGTTTAAATTGGAATCTTTTTATCACTTTTTTAACAAGGAAATTTTCTTAAAATTTTTGTGAAAAAGGAATATTATTTTTACCTCGTACAACATGTATGGATTTAGTCACTGTAATATCTGTGAAGGCTCATTTAAATGATCAAAATGATAATTTCTATGAGTATTTTTTAAATATTAATTTTCATGGAAAGTTATTTTCACAATGTTTTAAATATTCTTTCATAATATTTAAATTAAAAAAGTTTTCAAAATCTTTTGAATTTTTCATTAGATGTTTTCATGGGGATTTTCAACGAAATGGTTTTCAAAAAAATTTCATTAATTATATTAAATTATTCAATGTTTTTTTAAATAAAATAGATTTTAATATTTTTTGAAGTTCATTTTATATGTTTTAAAGGAAATTTTTTTTAAAATGTTTCCAGGATTCATTTATAAGTTTTCAAGGATAATGGATTTCAAACTGAATTCAATTATTATTTATTATTATTCGATGTACATTATATAAAAATGATTTTTAAATGGATTAATTTATTGAAATTTATTTTTAATAGATTAAATGATATTTTCCTAAAAAATTATTTTGAACGATATTTCAAAATTATTTCCCATCTATGGTGACATAGTTTGGTGTCACTCATGCCTTTATTTGAAAATGATTGAAAGTCTATATTAATACTCATTCAATGGATAGTTTATGTTTTGATAGCATCATTTATAGGAATATTTTTTCTATTTCTGGTTTATATTCAATTGAAATCCTCTTGTATTCATGAGTTATTTTTATGATTAAATAATTATGAAACCTATATTTTTCCACAAGTAATTATATGACTATATGTTTATAATAGACATATCATTTCATGGGTTATGATATTATTATCTGTCCATTTGTGTCAATTGTATGTTTTATTTTATTATGAGATGGGTGGGACCAATTTCCTCCTATAATTAAATGGGTAATGATTTATTTATCCAAACATAGAATAATATGGTCTTGCGAGGGAACCTTTACTACTAAGATGGCCATGGGAGTTGAACATGACAACCATGATGGTATGAAGAGTGAAATAATGATACTAATATATACATGGGAGTAAACCATGACTACCCTGATGGTATGTGGAGTTAACCCATACTACTAAATTTATATTGGAAGTGATGCCTTAGCATCTATTGAAATAATATTACAAGTTTATGTCAATGAAAGAATTAATATTTTATTTCTATGTTATGATTTTAGGGATTATGTTATGTAATTAATTTTGATCCATGACTTATTAACATCCATACATCAATCCATGATTACTCTTTTTGATATTTGATATGAAAGGTATGATGTTATAAATTTATGATCACATTATCCTACCCTTATGCTCATATTTATGGAGACATGTCTCCCTTGTTTACCCTACTGAGCTTTTGATCTCACCCATTTTTAAGATTCCATTAGAATTTTATGTAGACACCTATTATATATGATCTGTATAAGAAGGGCGTTAGTCCTGAAGAACCGTGTGGGAGTTAATGTGTCTCCCATATAGATCAAAATTTATATTTTTGTGAATCTAAAGGCACTAAACTAATACAGTTTTTGGGAATATTTTTATAGAATGTTTTTGTATTGAAAAATGTTCTATAATGTTATTGTTTGAAAATTGACGGTGGATATAGGAAATAACCATTATTAAATTTTAAATTGTGAATGATCCTTCAAATATTTCCAAATAAAATTTATCCATTAGAATAATATAAACTCATAATACATCAATAATAATAAATGGGATGATATAAGTACATACTAGCTATAGTAAAATTTTATGACATATGGTGTAAGACATGATCAATTAATGTTGAGATGAAAATCATGAATGAATTAATTGTGGTGATAAATCCTAAAAATATATCAATGAACCTTTATGTTATTATTATCAAAAAATAAATGGAGTGTTATGAGTAAAAAATAGAGGTTTATGTTAGGGAAATTAATGTTGAGGATTAAGGATATCATAGATTTGATCCATTCTGATGTTTAGAATTCCGTTATTATATCCCTTGTAGGTGCCATTAACTTTGTACCATTCATTTGGGATTATACCAAGAGATGTTCGGTGAACCCAATTATCTTGAGGGTGGATGTTTTAGTAATCTTAAAAACTTTCATAGTGTAGAAGGTGCATTAATCATGAATGATTATAAATTTTATGATGTATGAACATGGTGGAGAATTTCTAATTAAATTGTTTGATAATTTTTTCTATGGGATGACATAAAGAGATAGTTCAGGGGGGTGTACAATCCAAATAAAAAATGATTGGTAGAGAATATTAATATAAAATTTTTATATACCAATGTATTTGATGAAATTTTATGATATTCCAATATATTTAGTGAATAGGTTTTATAATCCACATATAATAAGATCAGTCAATCATCGGTATTAGCAATTGAATAAAAACTCGTATAATGATAAGGAATGATAAACCCATTGACTATTTTCAATTAAACTTTTTTATATAACATTTATACATTCTTTAATTACTTTGAAGTATCAAATATGGTTTTAAGATCACCGGAATGTATATTAATTGGATATTTTGATGGTGTTAGGGGGGTCATTTCTGGGAACTGAATACCAATAAACATTCATCAGTGAGGATTTATGTTTTTTCTAAAGACAAATTTAAAACGATGATTGATAAATAAATAAAGAAAGAGAGTATCCTGAAAATAGTAGTATGTGTGGATGACAAGCCAATGGAAGCACCTTTTCATATAATTCATTATTGGATCATTATGTTAATAAATCGGTTAAGGCTACACCATCATGATTGAATTTAAATAAAAGATCACTAATATGGAACTCAAACTATGTCACTACGTGAAAAATTACATACTGATTATTGAATGATAATATAGAGTCATATTTTTTTGATTTTGACTTAATTTCTTGATATATACTCATAAATGGTGGTGATGAATGTGTAATTTGATTACCAATACATGAATAAGAAAGATGATATTTTTCAATTACCTAATTTAATAAGGAATATTAGATACTTTTGGTTCTTTAAGAACAAGAAAGATCGAAACGAATCTAGTGTATGATATTTTGAAATACTTAGGGCCAAAGTATATGATATAAAGAGATGTATTGAATTCAGTTGAATATTTATTTCTATTATTGGAATGATCATTGTTAAGCTGTTTCTTGTGATATGTTATATATGAATAATCCATCATAAATATATTGGTATGATGAGAGATTTTATACATGGTGATCCTGATAGATAAATATATATGATCTAACCAAAAGGCTTTGGAGAAGAAGGAAAAGAAAACAGGGTTTGACAAATATTATTATAGTCTTAAAAAGGTGCCATTATATTATTAAAATAGATTTAATTCTTATAATTACCAAACCATAAACAATACATAATATTCAATTAAATGAATAATTCACATTTAGGATATTTTCATGTTAATTGTTTTATATAATTAAGCCACAACTATTACTTTACATTTCAAAAACTACAATGTAGACACTTCTACTCAGTTTCCATTTTTTTCACAAAATAAAAACTCTTGAAAAAATGAGTCATGTCTAGTTCCATGTTTTAGAAAACATGACCTTTCCATGATCCCATCCTTGACCCTATTCTACTTTATGTTCTATGTTAAACATTTTAAAAACATGGGATGGGAATAAAAATCTCATAAAGGGATACACAAAGAAAGAAAACTGTTATTTTTTCAAAACAACAAGTAAACCATGGATATATTATCATAAGCAATACTTTTCACCTTTATGAAGTCATAAATAATATACAATGAATAAAAGATCATTACATACTTTTTTGTAACCAAAATATTACCATAAAACCCTTATAAGGAACAGATAACATATAAAAGTAACATTGGACATAAAGATACTTAAATGGAATAACCATACAGTCGACTTCCACACATATCACTAAATGAAATACCCATACGGCCTAATTCTATACTCAATGCATTGGAGGATATAACGTAACCACCTACCCTTGTTTATCATGGCACCACCCATTTTTTTTATAACGTAACCACCCGTCAAATGTCCAAGTACTATTATAAAATCTTGACACATTAAAGAAATATTATGGAAAGAAAAAATTTCCACATTTCAATCACAATATATCACTTAAATATATTGACATAAAAAATCCATTATCAAAACCATTTTTAATACCAAAATATGAAAAATAAGATATGGTATTTATTTTCCTTTTAAAAACATTACAGATTGTCAAGCAAGCCAAAGATCAAATAATACGTGCGGTGGTGGAAAGGTTGTCATCACCACATATATTAAAAAGTAACCTTATTTATTTTCTTTAAGTAAAAAGCCATGTATAAAAATATTCCCTTTGAAATGAAATGAAAATTAAAAGGGTTGTATATAGCGTATACAAGAATGTTTTCTATAACTGAAAATATGCCTCAATGAAAAGAGATTCAGACGAAGTCCCTTACCTCATGTCCAACTTGAACCGTTCATTCATAAATCTCCTGAATAAAAAACTAAATTTAATTTATACTTTCTTAAGAACCATTTTCATGTTTATTATTCCTTTTACATCACTTATTACCTAGTTATAAACAATATATAATCATTTAGGTTAATAACGGTCGTTTTTTCAATATTTGGTACTTGAGTGAAAAATGGACTTCTTATAATTACAAGTTGTTCATGTGGTCCAAATATCATTATATCCAGATTGGTATTCATGATTTAGATATCATATATATCATATATATCCAGTATATACACATATATATAATATTACATAACATTTGGAGGAAAGAAATGAAATGCACTGTTCATAGAAACGGTAAGCCATACGTACGCATGAATGCTAAATTCACTTATATTTCGTATTTTAATGAAAACATAATGCTACAGAGGTATATTATAATTCCAGTAAAATATCATATATAATTTCATTAACTCCATCCTTTATACATTCCACATAAGTCATGAATGAGTCATATCACTTTGAGGGGCGGTAGTCCACACTTCCTAAAAGGAAATTATTCCATTTACACATTATGGAAACAATAAATTTATGTTATAATTGAAATATACATAAGCATAAAGAAAACATAAAAAATTAAATATATATAATATATAAATACAGTCCCATATTAATTTCCACCACGAGTGGTGGTAGAAGATAATTGAACAATCATCATTTCGTGAGGCGTTAGTTTTCCATCTACAGAATTAGTATGGTTTTCACCCATTAGATGGATGTGTCTATAATTTTAGTTCAAATAAATATCACAAAAACAACATAGTATATTGAGGATAATGTCTTTTTTAAAAAATAAAGGAAAAAACATAGTTTAGGGGTTGGAGATGTAAAATAAAAGAAAATAATTTTAGAGAAATCGTTACCTTTAATTCGGGTATCTCCCTTTGGTTTGAACCAAAAGGACTTCTTGAAGGATATTATGCCTAAGGTAAGGATTCCAAGAGTAGTATAGGGATGTAGGGAGCTTAATTTTTTTTGTGTTTGGACGAGAAAAAAGGCTTGAGAGAAGTGAGGAATTGGATAGAAGTGATGTCCTTTTATTAGGGAGAAGAGAGGCTCTTTAGGAATGTTTGAAATATTAATTTTTTATATAATGATTTTCAGTTTCTAAAGGTGAAAAAATCATTAACGTCGAAGATAAGGTGGAAGATGTTTGAAATAAAATCATCCAATATTAATTGGACCAGTTTTGGATATGTTTTTTAATTCTTATCTTCTTATTTTTTTTAAATCATTCATTAATGATGTAAACACTGCATCATCATTTTGTCATAAAAAAAAATTTTTTGTCTAAAAATTATAAAATAATAACCATGATATAGGAAATCATTTTATATTTCTAATGAATATTTATAGTGAAATATATCAATTATATAACCCCATATTAAAAATTCATTTAGTAAAACAATACATGTTTATGAAATTTTTTTTTTACTTAAAATAAAAAGTAATTAATGTCCTTATCTTGCCCAAGTGTCTCCATGGGGTCCCAAAATTGACCCATGAATTGTTTGGGTCGGCCAGAACTCATCCAATATGGTTATGAAAAGTGTTAAGGTAATTTTATATTATTTTAACATTATTTTTACCTTTAATTACCCTAATTATCATTAATTGCGGTTAATAAAAGTAAAAAAATTACTATTCACCAAAAATTATTTTCATCCCATTGAACCACATATTACATATTAATGACAACCATGTATGTTAGATTTTTGAAATTTAATTCACATAAGTGGTAAAATTTCATTTAAATGAGAAATTCAATTTTTTAACTGCTACTTAGTGGTTTCACTGTTCATCAAAAATTGAATTTAGAAAAATTCCAAAAATTTACCCTAAACTAAATTTGATATTCCGAATTCAAAAATGATGTCTATTTTACCAAATTCAAAACATATAAGTTTCATTAATTAATTTTATAATTACTTCCCGTTGTCAAAACCAAGAGCATGTTTTTAAGAAATAATAACTATCAAAAGATTGATACTTGTTAATGTCCAATTTCAAAGTGAAATTACTTTCAATGACCATAATTGGATTAAATGATAAAAATATAATATATATACACTTTAAAACTAATTAAAATGATACTTGGACCATATAAATAAATTAGATTAATAGGCAGTTTCGAATTAAAATAAATTATTTTTCACTATTCATTAAAAATGAACTTTTTTAGAAAAATACCAAAATTTTTCCCAAAGTAAATTTTGATGCCTTGATTCTAAAGAAGGATTTTATTTTGTCATATATAACATATAAAAGTGACAAAAATTATATTTAAAAAGTGTTCTCCATCAATAGGCGGTAAATCAACCTTCTAAAGATTATTGGATTATTTATGCTTAAAATTGGATTCATTAACATTTTAAGCCTCTAAGTTTTATTGGATGAATGTAAAAACATTTAAAAAACATGTATAATCATATTTTAGTTAGTTATATTCATTCCCACCAATACTACCGCTATGCGTTAACTACCATTTAATATAATAATATTATATTGTTAATGTGCAACGTAAGATTTCAAAGAAACCCATTATTGCATATAGGGTACCCCATCGAACACAGATACCCATTTAATGTAAAATTAATATTTAATTCACAAATATTAAAATATATGGACAATGTATTATTATTTACTTACTTGGGATATTACATCCTTCCCCCTTTTGGAAATTGAGTCCTCGCAATTTTTATCCACTTATCAAATAAGTGTTTGTATTTATCACTCATAGAATTTTCATATTCTCATGTTGCTTCTTCTACCAAATGGGTTTTCCACAAAACATTTACCTGGTGAATTACCTTATTCTGCAACACATTCTCTCTATGGTTATGAATCTGGACTGGTTGTTCCTCATAATAGAGATTCTCTTCCAACTGAACTACCTTTGGGCTCAAAACAAGAGATGGATCTGGAATATACATTCTCAAAATTGAATAATGAAAAAAAATCTGTACCTGGGATAAACATGGATGTAATTCCACTATGTGGGAAATTGATCCAAATTTATCCAAGATTTCATAAGGTCTAATGAACCTCGGGATCAACTTTCATTTCTTGACAAAACGCATCACACTTTTCCATGGAGAAACTTTAAGAAAGACGTGATCACCTACATCAAAAGAAATATCCTTTTTACAGTTATCCATATAACTATTATGCTGACTTTGAGCTATTCTCATGTGCTTCTGAATCAACTGATCTTTCATTTCCATCTCTTCCACCAATTCCGGTCCCATGAGATTCCTTTCCCCTACTTCATCCCAAGAAGTTGGAGTTCGACACTGCTTGCCATATAATTCCTCAAAAGGATCCATCTATATAATGGAATGAAAACTATTATTATTATAAAATTCAACCAAAGAAATATGTTGGTCCCAAAATTCATGGTAATCTAGAGAACAAGAATGTTTCATATCCTACAAGGTCTAAATTGTTCATTCCAACTACCCATCTGATTGAGGTTGAAAATTTGTACTAAAGTTTAATTCGGTACCTAGAAACCTCTAAAATCCTTTACCAAAGTTAGATGTAAACTTGTGATCATGATCAGATATAATGGAGAGGGGAAGTAAATGAAACCTGGCTATCTTTTTAACATAAAACCGAGAAAGTTGATCTAGAGAAAAAATATCCTGATTAGGAAGAAAATGAGCTTATTTAGTCAACCGATCAACAATAACCCGGATTTCATTACTACATCGAGATGTCTTTGGTAATCCCACAAAAAAATCCATGGATATATTTTTTTATTTCCATTCTGGCACCGGTAAAGACTGAAGCACCCCTTTTGGTAACTGCTTCTCTTCATTAACCCGTTGACAAGTTAAACACTTCATAGTAAAGTCAAAAATATCTTATTTCATTCCATCCCACTAATAATACTCTCGATGATCTCTGTACATCTTATTACTGCAGATATGAACTGAAAATGGAGAACTATTAGCTTCACAGAACAACTCATTCTTTAATTGTTAATCACAAGTCACACATAATCTCTTTCTGAACCACAAAACACAATTATTATCAATGTTAAATTCTGGAAACTTACCCTTATGAACCAAATCTAAATTTTTCTACAAATCACTATATTCCTTTTGATCTTTCTTAATTCTATATGATAAGGATGATCTCACTAACAACTGAAAAAACAGAAATACTTCCTACACCAATAACTTCTATGGCTAATTTCATCAAATCAAAAACCAAAGGATCTCATTCCTAACGTAGCATGGTTAATGAAGCATTACATTTTCAACTCAAAGCATCATCCATTTTATTTTATTTTCCCAGATGGTAAAGGATCGTGCAATTATAATCCTTGATTAATTCTTTCCATCGCCTCTATCTCATGTTCAATTATTTTTGAGTTAATATATACTTTATACTTTTGTGGTCAGTATATATTTCACATTTTACTCCATACAGATGATGCCTCGAAATTTTTAATGCAAAAACAATAGTATATAATTCCAAATCATGTCTAGGGTAATTTAATTCACGAGGTTTCAACTGAAGTGAAGCATAACCAATTACATGATCATTCTTCATAAGGACATAGCCATGTCCTTTCAACAAAGCCTCACTATAGATAAAAAAATCACCATTTCTGGAAGGTAGTGCCAAAACATGTGAATTCACCAATATTCTTTTAAATTCCTAAAAACAATCATCACATTCTTTTTTAAAAATAATCTTAACACCTTTTCGAGTCAATTTAGTCATTGGACTATATAACCGTGCAAAATTATCAAAAAAACCACCGGTAATAAACTGCCAAACAAAGAAAACTATGAATATCCATTATATTCGTGGGTCTTCGCCAGTCTTCAACAAAAAAATTTAGTAAGATCAATAGTTATGAAATTTTTTGAAACAATGTGACCAAAGACTGAAATTTGTTGTAACAAAAACTCATATTTGTTAAATTTCCCAAATAGTTTCTTTTCTTTTAAGGTTACCATGACAACCCTAAAATGACTTTCATGTTTTTATTTACTTTTTTAAAATACCAAAATATCATCATTTAACACAACCACAAACATATCCAAGAACTCATGGAAAATTAAATTCATAAGAACTATAAATACAGCAGATACATTGGTTAACCCAAAAGGCCAAACTAAAAATTCATAATTTCCATATCTAGTACAAAACACAGTATTCAGAATGTCTGCTTCTTTTAATTTTAAATTATGGTACCCTGACCTCATGTCAATCTTTGAAAAATACTGAGCTCCCTGGAGATGATAAAAAATCATCGATATGAGGCAAAGGATACTTGTTCTTAATAGTTATGTCATTTAATGCTCTATAATCAATGAAAAATCTCATTACACCATATTTATTTTAAGAAACAAGATAAGAGATCCTCATGGTGATGTGATAGGTATAATGAAACCATTATCTAATAACTATTTCAATTGCCTCTTTAACTCTAAAATTTCAATTTGAGCCATTAGATAAGGGGGTTTAGAAATTGACTTAGAATAAGGAACTAAGCCAATAGTAAATAGAACATCTTGATCAGGTATAATACCAGGAAATACTTCAGGAAAAACATCAAGGTTCTCATTTATCACTGGAAAATCATTAAGATGAGTTGTTCATTTATTTTCAATAATATGTGCAAGGTAACATTCATTTCCATATTTTACCAATTTTTCAGCTTCCTGATATGTTATCAAAACTAAGTGTTCATTTTTGTACACACACAAAAAATCATTCTGAAAGGAAACTTTATTACCTCTTCCGTAAATCTTATCATGATAAAAAGAAAGCCAATCCATACCCAGAATAACATCAAACTCTACTATAGGTAAAACTATATGGTGTTCAGGTATATTGTTTCTGCACACAAGGATAAGAAGGTTCGTATAATTTCTTTTTGTCTCAACATTTCCTCCGTGTGTTTTTACCATATTTTCTTGATTCATATCGTTAGATGAAATTCCCAATTTATTAGAAAATTTCTCAGAAATGAAAGAGTGTATAGACCCTAAATAAAACAACATATTGGAATAATATGAACAAACAAACAGTGTACATGATACTACTTCATTAGATGGACCAACATCTACTGAAGTAGTTGCAATGGATTTCACCACCCCTTTCTGCTTGTAGTCTGGCTGCTTTCCCTCAGCTGATTTCCTCATTGGACACTCATTTTCATAATGACCCATTTCATTTCACTTAAAACATCTTACCGCTAGATTTTCATTGCCTACTTGATTAGATTCCTTATAGTTATGAGCAATATGATCAGACATACCACACCGGATGATCTTTAGAAACTTTGACAAACATTCTCTAGGATTATTTTTACCAAACTTCTCACAAGATTTATTTTTAGTTCTCTTACCTCTAGGATTCCTTGATGAATTTTTACCCATTTTCTACCAACTGGACCGCATATTTTATTGATTGTGAAAGAACAACTTCTCATCTTCAAACTTCATTTCCACCTTCTCCGCACATCAAACAAGTTTTTCATAACTTTTTAACTCACGGGAGGTTAATTCTCTTCGATATCACGATATCAGTCCTAAGAAAAATCAATTTATCTTACTATAAAGATCTAGAATGAAATTTGGAGCATACCATTACGGTCTAGTGAACTTTCCTTAAAGAGTATCCACTGAGTCACCTCCTTCCTCAATTCCCAGAATTTCTTTCCATCCTAAGTCGAACCACCTTAGGAATATATTACATAAGGAACATACATTTGAATTCATCCCAATATAGAGCATGAATTTCTTCAATATCCCTAATATTTTTCACCACCGACCGCCACTGATCAGCTTCACCTTCAAAATTTTAAACAACGAGACTAAACTTTTGATGTTCTGAGCACCCCATGACATCAAAAAATTTCTACAGTTCTTTAATACACCCTTCAGCTAGAATAGGTTCAGATGATCTTCAGAATGATGGGGGATGATGCCTAATGAAATACTCCACCACTAATCTGTTCCTTTGTTGTTGATCTGGATGATCTCGTGCATGGATACCACCACCATTTATAGCCTGAGTCAACTATTCCATAAATACAACAAACAATTTAGTTCCGATTATGACCATCTCAAGTTTCTGATTTGGAAGGTTGTATTCCTCTTGATGACGTCCCAACATAGCTTCCTTGTTTCCTCTACAGAAAACCATTATGAAAAAATAAATATATTATGGGAAACAACATGGGAATCAGTAAATTCTATATCATTTCATTATTACCATAAATTAATTTATAGATATTAATTTAACAATACCCTAACTCCTAGAGTTGTCTAACCCGGCCATTGATACCAACTATATGTGCCCAGCCTTAAACCTTACATAATGTTGAATTAAATGAATCATTCACATTTAGGATATTTTTAGGTTTATAGTTTTAGAGAATTATTCCATAACTATTACATTACATTTCGAAAATTACAAATTATACACTTCTACTCAGTTTCCATTTTTACACAAACTAAAAACTCTTGAAAAAAGGGCCATGTCTAGTTCCATGTTTTAGACCACATGAATTTTCCTTGAACTAATTTATGACTATATTCCACTTTATGTTATGTGAAAAACATTTTAAAAACATCAGATGAGCATAAAAACTTCAGTATGGGACACACAAAGAAGAAAATCTGTTCGTTTTTCAAAACAACATGTAAACCATGAATACTTTATTATAAGTAATAATTTTCACCATTATGAAGTAGTAAATAATCTTCACTGAATAAAAGACCATTACATACCCTTATGTAACCAAATTATTACCATAAAACCCATATAAAGAACACATAATATATAAAGTTAACTTGGTACATAAACATTCTTAAATAGAATAACCATACTATCGACTTCCACACATATCACTAAATAGAATAGCTATACACCTGACATTCATACCCAATTAATCGGAGGTTATAATGTAAAAAAACATACTGGTTTATCAAGGCACCACCCGTCATTTGGTTTATCAATTTACCACTTATCAAATGTCCAAGTACCATTATAAAATCATAACACATACAACAAATATAACGGAAATAAAAAATTTTAACATTTCAATCACAATATATCACTTAAATATACTGACATAAAAAATCCATTATCAAAACCATTTTAAATACCAAAATAAATAAAAGATAATAAAGTGTTTATTTTCCTTTTATAAAAATTAACGCTTGTTAAGGAATCCAAAGATCAAATAACAGTTTCGGCGGCAGAAGGGTTGTTGTCACCGTGTACATTAAAAAGTAACATTCTTTTTTGTAATTAAGTAAGACACCTCGTATAAAAAGATTCCATTTGAAATGAAATTAAAATTAGAAGGGTTTTATACACCGTATAAAATAATTATGTGTATAAATGTTAATATTCCTCAATGAAAGGAGATTGAGACCTAGTCTCTTACCTCATGTCCGACATGACCCGTTCGTTCTTCAATATCTGGAATAATAAACTAAAGTTAATTTCTATTTTCTTAAGAACCCTTTTCAAGTTTATTATTCATTTTATATCCCTTATTCCCAATTCATAAACATTATATAATTATTTAGGATAATAACGGTCATTTTTTTGATTTTTTGTACTTGAGTCAAAAATGAACTTCTTTTCAAGTTGTCCAAGTGGTAAAGAGTTAATTATATAAAAAATGTAATTCATGATTTAGATATCATATATATAATATATATCCAGTATATACATGTATTTATAATAGTACATAAAATTTTGAGGTAAGAAATGAAATGCACTGTCATGGAGACAGTAAGTACGTACGCATGAATGCTACTTTCATTTATATTTCATATTTTAATGAAAACATAATGACACATTGGTATATTATAATTAAATTATAGTATAATATATAATTTAATTAACTCAATACAGTATACGTCCCACATAAGGCATGAATGAATCATATCACTTTGATGGGGCGGTAGTCCGCACGTCCTAAAATGAAATTATCGTGTTTACCCATTATGGAAACCATAAAGGTATACTATAAATTAAAAACAAGAAGAATAAAGGAAAAAAACATAATATATATATATATATCATATATAAATATATTCCCATCTAAATGGACACCATGAGAGGTGGTGGGAGATAATTGAACAATCATCGTTTCGTGAGGTGTTAGTTTTCCATCCATAGAAACATTATGTTCATCAACTCATTAGAAGGATGTGTGTGTAATGGTAGTTTGAATAATTCTCATAACAACATCCTAGTATATTTAGGATACTACTGTTGTTACAAAATAAAGTAATAAAAAGTCTTTAGGGGTTGGAGAAGTAAAAAAAGAAAATCATTTAAGAGAAACTGTTAACTTTAATTCGGGTATCTCCCTTTGGTTTGAACCAAAAGGACTTCTTGAAGTGCCTTATGCCTAGGGTAAGAATTCTAGGATTAGTAAATGGATGTATAGAGCTTAATTGGGTATACTTTGGATGATTCAAAAAGCTTTACTGGTGTGAGTAATTGGTTAGAAGTGGTGTCCTTTTATAAGGGAGAGGAGGGGCTCTTTAGGAATGTTTGGAAGTGTTATTTTATTATATAATGATTTTCGGTTTCTAAATGACCAAAAATAATTAAAGTCAAAGATATGGTGGCCCATGTTCGAAATAAAATCATCTAATATGAATTTTACAGGTTTTGGATATTGTATTAATTCTTTTCTTCTTATTTATTTAAATCATTCATTCATGACGTAAACACTACATCATCATTGTGTCATAGATAATTTTATTTATTTGATGTCTAAAAATTTTAAAACAAATTACCATGATGTAGGAAATCGTTTTATATTTCGAATGAATATTTATACTCAAATATACCAATTATATAACCCCGCATTAAAATTGGTTTAGTAAAACAATACATGTTTATGACATTTTTATTTTTACTTTAAATAAAAAGTTATTAATGTCATTATCTTACCCATGTGGCTCAATGGGGTCCCAAAACTGGCCCAAGGATTTTCTTGGTCGTCCATGACTCATCCAATAAGTTTAAGTCAAGTTTCAATGCAATTTTATATTATTATAACATTATTTTTTAACATAAATTAACATAATTACCTTTAATCGTGGTTAATAAAAAACAAAAATTACTATTCACCAAAAATTATATTTATCCATTTGAACCACATTTTAATTTCTAATTAAAACCATGTATGTCAGATTTTTGAAATTCAATTCACAGAAGTGTTAAAATATCATTTAAAAAGAAGTGAGATTTTAACTACTACTTATTTGTTTCACTATTCATCATAAATTGAATGTTTTCAGAAAAATTCCAAAGATTCACCCTAAGCTAAATTTGATATTCTGAATTAAAAAATGATGAATATTTTACCAAATTAAAAACATTGAAGTTTCATTAATTAATTTTATAATTAGTTCTCATTGTCAAAACCAAAAGCGTGTTTTTAAGTAATAATAACTATCAAAAGATTGATACTTGTTAATGTTCAATTTCAAAGTGAAATTACTTCCAATGATGAACATTGGATTAAATGGTAAAAATATAATCTATTTAAAATTAAAACCAATTAAAAAGATACTCAAACCATATAAATAAATTATATTAATAGGCATTTTTGAATTAAAATAGAGTATTTTTCAATATTCATTAAAAATGAACTTTTTTAGAAAAATACAAAAAACATACCCAAAGTAAATTTTGATGTCCAAATTCTAACGAAGGATATTATATTTTTCAAATATAACATATAAAAGTGAAAATAGTTATATTTAAATAGGGTTTTCCATCATTATGCGGTAAATTGACTTTTTAAAGAAAATTAGAGTATTTGTGCTAAAAATTGGATTTATTCACATTTTAAGCCTCTAATGTTTATTAGATAATTGTAAAAAATTTAACAAACATGTATAATCATATTTTATGTAGTTATATTAATTACCTCCAATACAATGTGTAGGAATTAATTACCATTTAAAATAATAATATTATATTGTTAGTGTGCAACATATGATTTCAAAGAATCCTGTTGTTGCGTATCGGGTACGCCATCGAAAATTGAAACACATTTAAAGTAAAATTAATATTTAGTTCACATATATTAATAAATATGAACAATGTCTTATTCTTTATATACCTGGGATGTTATAATTCTCATATCATGAGGCTTTGATTCAATATAATCTATTTGGTTAATTTGGTATATTTTTCAGTTTAGATGGTAATGGTTTTAAAACACTTCTATTTTATGTGAATAAAATGGTTGTTGTAGGCCCAAATAATGATCATATCTAAGAGGTGAAGGGAAATTTTTAATGGTGATATAATATGAAGTAGATGGATCCAAAAAAAATGATTATTGGGATACGAATATGTTAATATATAAATAATGTAATTATTTAGCTATTATAAAATTATTTAATCAATAAAATATTAAGACAATTAAAGATTAAATATTGTAATAAAATCAATACATGTAATACTATTAATTTAATGTTATAATCATTGACGAGCCTAACTAGTTTACAAAATAATATTAAGATGATCGAGTGTTAAATTCATCAGTAGTGGGATGTCTACTGTTCACCATGGTTTTCACAAGAGAAATATTTTAAAATTAAAATGGATTAATAAATAGATACGTTGAGAATCTAGGGATGGATAACTAGAACACAATAAAGAGGACCCGGATATACATAAATGATACCTCATATGCTACATTTTGTAATAGAGGATTAAATTTTACTATCAATGGATATACTGATTCATATTGTTACTCTGATTCTGACCTGAGAAGATCCACTACTAGTTATGTGTTTACTCTTGAAATATGATATATGAGATAGATTTTTAAGTTATATTTATTTTTGTCTTTATTCATTATCAAGGTGGAGTACATATAAGGTACACAATCTTTTAAAGAGAATTATTAGATGAGAAGTTTATTGGAGGATTTTAGTCATATTCATGAGCAAATTAAATTATGTTGTGACAGTCATATTTCCATTCACATAGAAAGGAATAAATCATTTTCTGAAATTATATCACACATTTGGCTAAGGTATCAAATTTTTTATTATGTATTTGATAAAGGATATGTGGACTTGAAAAAATTTACACTATAGAAAATCCATAACTTTTTCTGATGAAGTCGATAGACATAAATTTTTTTGATTGTGTAAATGATTAACTTGTCAAATAGATATGGGTTTAGTACATTTTTATTGATATTAATGATTTTTGTAGAAATGATTCATTATCATAATAAAATCTATGTAATTTATATGTCCGAAAAAACCCATTAAATTTGTTAATGGAGGAACGTAAGGATAGTGAGGTGGGATTAAAAACCCCACTAACTCTTATAATGAAGGAGGGAACATCGGTTTTGGGAGGCCTAAAATGCTATATCTATCATCTAGGTTATTATAATAAAATCATCATGGAATATCAATATAATGATTTTCCCTTTGTTTTTTATGCTTGGGGTGGTCCACGATATATCTGAGGTCTATTTATTTATACATTTTTATGTCACAATTATCAGAACATTGAAGGGAACCACATTTTAAGATTAAATGCACCATTATATATTCACACATAACTTTTAAAACATTAATGAACATAATGTCAGAAAATATACTCAAGACATTTTCTAATATCACTGAATGGAATCACATAAGGTTTCAAGTTGATTTATAGTTAATTAGAACATGAATCCAGCAGTGTGTAAGAATAATTTTTTATGATGGGTGTAGATGATATTCCATCGAAATTTGTATAGTGATTGGTGATTGTGTTTTGAAAATTTAATATATTAATTTCATGAGAATATGTGGGGTTATTTTAAGAAATCATTGAAAGTTATTCAGACACAACATATATAGGATTACATGGTGGTCTTGTAGTTCCAATTCAATAAGTCCACTTCACTCGAAGTGTGTTTTGACCAACACATAATTATTTTTTTAATGTGATAATATTTTTCATGGATTATTTCTTCTATCCCTGAATTCACATATTAATCATGATGTTAGTATAACCATTTATTTTATTGGGTTGCATGAATTTTAGGATAATATTAAGCATAACAGACATCCACTTTATTTTTATTTTTCATATCTATTTATATTTATTTTAATTTTTTAATCATAAATTTATTTTTTGGTAATACAATCATTTATATTTATATATATCCAGTGGAATTCAATGTTTTAAAATAGATACAGCTAAGGAAACTTGTTCATCTAATTATATTGAAAATATTTGAATTTGATTTATATGAAATGAGACATATATTTTCACAAAATAAGTTTTAATGTATATCAATGTCTTAATTTATTTCTTCCATTAGAGAATGGGACAATAAATTCATTAAAATAAAACACTATGCTCTTCATAATATTATATAATGTAATATATGTAGATAATTTTGTTGAATTATTTTTTAACCATTGTAAAAAATTATGGTCTATACAATATTTTTCATTACACAATCTTCGTAGAATGATTTAGATAAAAAAAATTATTCTTCATCTTAAATATAATTTTTATGTTTCATTAGTTTATTTACATTTTAGTTTCATAAATTAAAATAGAAATTTTACTCTCAAAAGACTAACCACTTGAAAATTATTGAAATAGACTTACATCAATTTCCTAGACATGTTTTCTATGTGAATTTTCACAAATTTTCATTGCATAATAGTTTTTAGGTTGAAAATATAAAAACTTTTGGTATTTCATGAAAATGAGTAATACATATTTATCACCATTTTAAAGGGGTGAATGTCCATAATGTATAATAATACTCCTGAATAAATATTTATTTATGAATTATGTCCATTATAGTGATCACCCATAACATGAACCAGTCAATAAATGTGTGACCAGTAGATCAAAAATAAAAACATCACAGAAAGGAAATTTTCTATACAATGTAGCTCTTAAAATAATTGAATGTATCCAAGGGAATAGGGTGTTAGAATCTTTATTCTAACACATCTTAAGGGATGATTCCACCCTCTATTCCTGAATCATTTTAATGATCATAGAACTAGGAATTCTATGAAATAATAATTGAGAACCAAAAAATTTGATGTAAGAAACCAGGTCTTCATTCTCATGTATGTCTTTCTTTTTCTTTGATTTTTTAGAAAAGAGGGGTTTCTAGAAATTTTTTATGTACATGTCTTGTAGTCCCTTGTCCCACCAGGCGGTGTGCTGGCTGTGCCCAGGCCACACACACGGTGTGTAGAGGCGATGTGGCGGCCACTTAAAGCAGAGTACGGAAAACCAGAGTACACGTCGTGTACCCCAGAAGTACATGCCATGTATTTTCTTTTTTTTTCATTAAATGGACTAGGGTTACTCCTGATGGATAGAACACTCTCCTTCTTCAGTTTCTTCTTGCGGGAGCGACCCTTACGACCTCGATTCTTCTCTGGATTCCCGAGCCTCCATCCGTTCTCTGAATAGACTGTCGTTGATTTCGTTGGAACTGCAGCGGTGAGTTATTCTTTCTCCCAGAGCCTTGTTTTCAAATTTCACCTCTTTCTCAAGATATCGTTGGTTGAGAGTTTTTGATGTATTCACAGATCCTCAACATTCTAAGGATAATCAATCATCGTGGTTCACATATATCATTCTCCTAGAATCTAGGTAGGTGTGTTGTTTCTTTCTGTAGAAAGTCTGTGAATATTTTGGGAAAATTCCACCAATACCCTTGAACGGGGTATTGCGGGATTCCTGTTTTTCCCTTGTTGTTTCCTTCTATGCTTGATTGATTGAGTTGAGGTAATTGTTTGTGAGTAGGGTAAATTGTATAATGCTCTGGATGTTTTTCCAAGATTGCTTTGCTTTTTTGGCATTTTTTCAGTTTCTGTGCTTAGTTGTAGGATAGTGGAACTATTGTACTGTTATGCTGTTGTGCCTTATAATGATAGCCAAGTAGTTCATGATGTATACTTGGGGTGATATGCACGCTATACATGTTTGTTTTACACAGGGCTAAGAGAACCTAGTGTAGTGGACCATAAGGGGAATGGACGTAAGGGCTTCTCCATAGTGTCTTTAATTTACGATGCCAGGCCACAGGGGGAATTGACAATGAGTGATTCCTCAGAGAGTTTTTAGTTCCTCAGCATGGGCCACAGGGGGAATGAGACGTTGAGTTCTTCCTTAAAGATCCTTTAGTAAGATACGAGACTATATGGGGAATTGACAGTGATTGCTTCCTCAGAGAGCCTATTTTATAGCTGAAACAGATGGGTGAGACTGTGTGTGCCTCCCATGGGGTTTCTAGTACTGTAGTTTGAACCTTAGGGGTTAGACAGTGAGAACTACCCAGAGGTTACCTTTTTTTTCTACTTACTTGAGTGATAGTTTCTTGTTTGTAGATTATATGCTCGAAACTGTGGATTGCAGCTGTTGTGTACTTTCTTGTTTACTGCTTCCTGTATGTTTACTTTCCATGTATTCACTGACTATTAGGCACATATCTTTGGGTTGTTGCCTACTGGGACCTTATCCCACACCCTGTTTGGGCCATTATTTTTGGCCCAAGAAGATTATATTGTTGCAGGTATAGATAAGGGCAAGCGCCCTTCTACTTCACGTTCTTGATTGTTGTGGAGCTGCAGAGCGTGGGACCAAGACTAGGCTTGCGATGCTGAGGAGTCACTCATCTGTTTTTCTTTTGTACTTTGGTTTAGAACTATTTCAACATTGTGACTTGTTTGGCGGTTTTCCTAGGCATATATACATATCATGCATCATTTTTATATATGTGTGCTCCAGTTTTCTTCTTTCAGTCTTTTGGTATTTATTTAGGTATGGACCATTATTACTTCTGCTGTTGTGTGTTGTTTACTTCAGTTGTGTACTTTTCGAATGAGGGCATAGTTTCCCCACAATCACACCCAAGTCCCTTGCTTTAAGTCGACAGCCTCTGGTATTTGGAGAAATGTGCTTGAGGCCATTTGACCAACTGGGTACGGGGCACCTCTGGGTGGATTTTGTAACAGGGACGTTACAAAGTGGTATTAAAGGGGTTCTTTTCTCTTGATTTACTGTTTGGATCCTTTATCCAGGGATAGGATGGATTAGGTACTTGGTATTAAGCTGTGCTCGAGAGTAGCTAACCTGTGTATATGGAAAAGCCATACTACCTCGTTTGTTGCAGTTTTCTGGTTTTGAGATTTTACGGTTGATATTATTTCACCTACAGTGATTCACATGCCTTGAGTTGCTATTGTTGTTGATATTGTGGTTCTATTTCTGTCGCAGCCCGATGAGATGAGGTTATGCCTTCTCATGCATCATATAGGCACTTGTTATAAATCACATGTCATGCATTCTTTCCATGCCATCTAGGGTGCACTAGCGATTTCATGTTCTTGTGATAGGCTTTGTGTAGATTATGTATGATGTTGTGATATATGCATTGATTGAATCTCTGTTGTTTGATAGAGAACTGTTGTATTGTACTTTACTTAAATGAACTCCAAATTTTGGTTCTTGAGGTATTATGGGCCCTCTTGAATCGGAAATTGGTGAATCATTTACCAGTTTTTCCTTAAATATGACTATATTGGATGCCAAGCTTTGATTCGTGGTGAGTATAGGCCCTCAAGATTCGGAATTTGCCACCTTCATGTTCGTTTTTCAGTGTTTTCTGGGCTTCGGTGCAGTTTTAGAGCTATTGCCCAGAAAAACACAGAATACAGGGCGTGTACTTTATATATACATGCCATGTAGTTTTAAACCATCTCACTGATTGTGTGAGCAGAAACACAAGTTATGAAAATCTCTAGTAACACGTCGTGTACAGTAGATACATGTCGTGTAGTAGTGAGCCGTGTACCCGGTCATTTCACTAACAAAACGGGTCGGGGAAGCTCGTGTCATACACGTCATCTTGTGTATGAACACGCTGTGTATCCATGTCCTTAGTACATCTCTGTGTCATGAACAACACGGTACGGTGTTTTCACTTTCTGTACATGTCGTGTTTGTTCGGAACACGCCGTGTAAGGTTCAGTCATGTACTTGGCCGTGTCGCCAAAAACACGGGTCGGGAAAAATATTCATGTACACACCGTGTATGTTTGGAACATTCCGTGTAGTCTCAGTCGTGTAATCATCTGTGTAACTAAAAAAACGGGTCATTGAAACCTTGTCTACTACATGCCGTGTCCACAAGGAGCATGCTATGTAGTCTCCATTTAAGAAGATTGTGTGGGTTAGCAGTGAAAGGAGACTCGGGCAGGGGAATAAAGGTAAGTACACACTGTGTAGAATTTATACATGTCGTGTAGTCATGTTTTGTAAACATTGAGTGTTTCCTTCTCTTGTTTCCATTTCATACTCCTTTTTTCTCTATCCTTGTTTTCCAGATCTAAGGTTTAATTTTGATCTTTCGGAGATATGCCTCTGAGACGTCCCCCGGTTGTACGTCAGTTGTCAGGCAGTGGTCAGATTCCAGATACGGCTGATTAGGGACTTCCTGTCCATCCTCCAGTAGTTCCAGACTTGGCACCGGTTGTCATACCAGTTGTGGGCGCATATGTGCAGTTCAGGGAAGGCTTCATGATGATGATACAGACCATTCAGGGAGCACCGTCTCCTGCCACGACAATGGCAGAATAGATGCGGGTTTTCCAGCAACATCATCCTCTTTCTTTCTCGAGGGAAGGAGGACCCCTGTCTTCAGAGTCATGGCTGGAAGCCATGCTGACTATCATTGAGGCTCTGGAGACACCTCCAGAGAGGCGGGTCAATCTCAATACCTATATGCTACGAGACTCCGCCAAGAGGTGGTGGGACGTGATCTCACAAGTGGGTCATCAGCGGGTTATGGCTTGGGAGGATTTCTAGCGCGTGTTTTACAACCACTTCTACTCGGAGACCTTGAGCGCCGATCGAACCCAGGAGTTCATGAGTCTAGAGTAGGGTACTCTTTCTGTCATGGAGTGTTCCTATCGTTTCTTCGAGATGCAGTGTTTCACACCCCTCCGGGATAGAATTGGGGTGTTCTTAGCAAGGAATTTTGAGGATGGTCTCTGGTGGGAGATTCGCTCGTAGGTGAATCTCTTCCATTTGACTTCTATCACTTCAATTGTCAACCAGGTGCTGATTGCGGAGCACAATCTGAGTGACTTCGGAGCTGCAATCCAGGGTAGTTCTGCTTCCAGAGCTAGTATTCCTCCAGTTGATAGCAGGAAGTGTCGTAGGGAGTCTATGCGTGGTGATCCGAGGAGGTGAGATACATTTTCAGGTAGCCAGGTAGTATGCTACCAGTGTGGAAGGGTAGGGCACATTAGGCCACAGTGCTAGAGAGACCCAGTGGAGTGCTGATCATGCGGAAATATGGGTCACCTTCAGTGTTTCTGCCAGGTTTTCTCACCAGTAACTGGTGAGAGGGGTTTTTCCATGACTCCTCGTTAATGAGAACCACCACCAATTTCTCACCAGTCGGGGAACTGGAGCTCTTCCGGCCTTTAGGTCCGAGTTTGAGGTTGAGGCCGTGGTGGTCAGTCACCAACCTTTCAGTGTCAGTAAGGAGGATCAACTCATAGTGGTCAGGCAGGGTCACAGGGTTGTGGGGTAGGCCAGACTTTTCCAGTGGAGCATGCCTATCAAGAGCAGGATCCAGGACCTTCTACAGTTCTAGTTATGATCTTTGTATCCTTAGTTTTATCTTATTCTCTTTTTTATACTGGTGTTACGCATAGCTTTATCTTTGCTGCTGTTGTGGAGAGACTTGTGCTCTATCTCTTTTCATCTTCCGACTTGTTGACTCTAGACACACCTTTGGGGACAAAAACATCTAGTATACCTCAGTTCATAGAGTTCCCTCTCAAGGTTGCAGGGTATCATTTCTTATGGTATCCTTATGTCCAAGAGATGACATGCTTTCATTTCATTCTTGGGATGGATTGGTTGGTTCCCTTCCATGTAGTCGTCGACTGCTATCGCCGCAGGGTGAGTTTCATTTCACTAGAGGATGAATCTTTTCTTCATAGAGGCGAATGAGACGTTTAGGCATGTCGATCAGGACTCGAGCATCATGGTATAGGAGGGGTTACGACCCAGATTTCTAGTCATTATCTGGATGACTAGTGGACTTCTCAGTTGGAATTTCCTCCAGTGGGGGATCATTTTTGGGATGTCTTCCTAGAGGACTTTTCAGGTTTGCCTCTAGAGTGCGAGGTAGACTTTTCTATTGAGCTCATTCCAGGAGCGACACCTGTGTCCATTCCTCCTTATAGGATGGCTACACCTGAGTTGCTGGACCTCAAGAAGTAGTTGGCGGAGTTGCAGGAAAAGGGTTTCATCTGACCCAGTACTTCTCCATGTGGTTCGCATGTCCTATTTGAAAAGAAGGAATATCATACCCTTAGGCTCTGTGTGGATTATCGAAAGCTGAACAATTTGATGGTCAAGAACCGATATCCCTTGCCGAGGATTGATGATCTTTTCGATCAGCTTAGAGGAGCCCGGGTGTTCTCAAAGATCGATTTGAGGTCCGGTTATCATCAGTTTTGTGTTAGCCCATCAGATATGCCTCTAATAGCCTTAAATAGAAGGTATGGTCGCTACGAGTATACGGTTATGCCGTTCGGTCTCACGAATGCGCCAGTAGTTTTCATTGAACTGATGAACCGAGTGTTCCAATCTTACTTGGATTTCTTTGTCGTGGTCTTCTTGGATGATATCTTGGTGTACTCTCATACTCTACATGACCATTCTAACCATCTTGAGATCGTTCTGAGTACACTGAGAAAGCATCAGCTTTATGCTAAACTCTCAAAGTGCCACTTTTAGATGTATCAGATTCACTTATTGGGTCACATCATCTCAGAGGCAGGAGTATCTGTGGACCCAGAGAATGTGAGAGGTGTAGTTTCCTGGGAGAAACCGAAAAATGTTTTTGAGGTATAGTGTTTCCTAGGGATTTCTGGATACTACATACGCTTCATTCAGGACTTTTCACGCCTAGAAGCACCATTGACAGGTCTGATCAAGAATGGGGCGAAGTTCTTATGGTCAGATTCTTGTGAGTCATCCTTTTAGGAGCTGAAGGGATGGTTGAAGTCAGCACTGATACTAGTCTTTCCAGATCCAAGCAAGAGTTATACTATTTATTTTTATGCTTTAGGTATCGGGATGGGCGTTGTGCTTATGCATGGAGATGGAGTCATTGCATACCGGTCTCGGCAGTTGAGCCACATGATAGGAACTACCCGACGCACGATTTGGAGTTGGCATCTATTGTTCACGCCTTGTGTAGTAAGAGACATTACCTTCTGGGGGAGCACTTTGTGGTTTTCACCGACGACAAGAGTCTCAAGTACATCTTCCCTCAGCGTGATCTGAATTTGAGACAATGCACGTGGGTCAAATATCTTCAGTCTTTTGATTTAGAGATTACCTATACTCCGGGAAAGGGCAACGCAGTGGTAGATTTGTTGAGAAGGAGAACTCAAATTCAGGTAGTTCAGGAGGCCAGCAGTGAGTGGAAGATTATGGCTATGTTCTCTGAGATGCATCTGGTGGTGCATGACAGACAGGGATAGACATTCCTATCTTCTATAGTTGTTACCTCTATGCTTCTTGATCGGGTATGAATGAGGCAGCTATCAGACTCAGAAGGCTTATTCTTGCAAGAGAGTATGTTAAGATAAGACCCTCTTCCTGGATGGATAGTGGGCGAG
Organism: Viscum album; assembly: GCA_963277665.1. NCBI lineage: Eukaryota > Viridiplantae > Streptophyta > Magnoliopsida > Santalales > Viscaceae > Viscum > Viscum album. The sequence goes on from OY728160.1 coordinate 857,370,368, forward strand.
GATGAGATCCTGCGTTCCCAGGGACGCGTATGTGTTCCATCGGACATACACGAGGAGATGATGCGGGATTTTCATTCCTCAATTTGGGAAGTTCATCCTGGCATCAACAAGATGTATTAAGATCTTTCATAGCCAGTATTGGTGGCCAGGTATGAAGAGAGATGTTTCTGGTTTTGTCATGAGATGTTCTAATTGTCAGCAGGTGAAAGACGAGCATCAGAGACTAGCGGGTCTTTTACAGCAGTTTCCCATTCCTGAGTGGAAGTGGAATGACATAGCGATGGACTTCATTATAGGTTTGCTGAGGTCACTTCGGGAAAGTGATGTTTTTTGGGTTGTCATCGACAGGCTTACGAGGGTTACTCACTTCTTACCGATCAAGGAGACCTTCAGTGTTGATTATCTGGGATGACTGTACATCTGAGATATTGCACGTCTACATGGAGTTCCACACTCCATTGTCTCAGACATGGACTCATTCTTTACTTCTCAGTTTGGGCCGGGACTTCAGAAGGATTTGGGTACATAGGTACTTTTGAGTACATCATACCATCCCCAGACTGATGACCAGTCCGAGCGCACGATCCAGGTGCTTGAGGATATGCTCCGAGCTTTCATTCTAGACATTGGCGGTTCTTGGGAGAATCATATTCCTCTTGTTGAGTTCTCCTGCATCAACAGTTTACAGGCGACTATTCAGATGGAACCTTATAAGGCTTTGTATGGTAGGCCATGCCGATCACCCTGATGCCGGCTGGAGGCAGGAGAGGCAGCTTTGTTGGGACTACATCTTGTTAAGGAGACCAAAAAGCAGATAGAATTGATTAAGAAGGGGATAGCTACAACAAAGTCTCGATAGAAGTCTTATGCTAGTCAGCAGAGACGACCTCTGGAGTTCGAGGTCGGGGATCAGGTTTTCATGCATGTCGCATCAAGGTTGGGACGCAAGAGGATTCAAAGATAGGGTAAACTTTCATTGTGGTACGTTGGGCCATTTGAGGTATTGGAGAGAGTTGGACCGGTTTCCTATCATTTGTAGTTAACTCAGAGGTACCTAACCATGCACGACATCTTCCATGTCTCTCATCTCTGACGTTACTTTTCAGACCCGTCTCATGTCTTTCAGGCGGTAGAGGTTGAGCTCGAAGTGGATGCATCATTTAATGAGCATCCAATCCGGATTGTCGATCACAGTATGAAGGTTCGCCGTGGGAGGTCTGTTCCTCTAGTATGATTGCTATGGCAGCATGGGTGAGTACAGGATGGGACTTGGGAAAGGGGGCCGATGTTCGATCACAGTGGCTGGTTCTATTCGGGGTTTCTTCTTCTCTACCTCGTTAGGGAAATTTGGGGACAAATTTCATTAAGGGGGGATGTTTGTAGGAACCAGGGTCTTCGTTTTCTGGTATTTCTTTCTTTTTCATGGGTTTTTTAGAAAATAGGGGTTTCTGGAAAATTTTTATGTACACGCCGTTTACTTTCTAAGTACACGCCGTGTACTCCCTTGTCGCGCCAGGCTGTGTGCTGGCCATGCCCAGGCCATACACACGGTGTGTAGAGGTGATGTGGTGGCCGCATAAAGAGGAGTACGGAAAAATAGAGTACATGCTATGTACCCCAGAAGTACATGCCTTTTTTCGTTTTTTTTCATTAAATGGAATGCGGTCACGCCTGATGGATAGAACGCTCTCTTTCTTCAGGTTCTTCATCCAAGAGCAACCCGTACAACCGCAATTCTTCTCTGGATTCTCGAACCTCCGTCCGTGCTCTGAATCGACCGACTTCAATTGCATTGGAACCATAGTGGTGAGTTCTTCCTTCTCCTAGATACTTGTTTTCCAGTTTCTCCTCTTTCTCAAGATACCGTTGGTTGAGAGTATTTGACAATTTCTTATATCCTCGGTGTTCTAAGGAGAATCAGTCATCGTGGTTCACGTATATTGTTCTCCTTGCATCGAGGTAGGTGGTTTGTCCCTTTCTGTAGAATGTATGTGAATATTTTTTTGCAAATTCCTCCAATACCCTTGAATGGGGTATTGCATGTTTCCTGTTTTGACCTTGTTTTTTCCTGCTATGCTTGATTGCTTGAGTAGAGGTAATTTTTTGTGAGTAGGGTAAATTTTATTGTTCCCTAGATGTTTTTCCCTGTTTGTTTTTCTTGTTTGGCATTGTCTAGTTTCCATGCCTAGTTGTATGATAGTTGAACTGTTGTATTGTTATGCTTTTGTGCCTAAGAATGATAGCCTAGTAGTTCATGATGTCTACTTGGGGCGATACGCGCTCTATGCATATTTTTTTTACATAGCACTGAGAGAACCTAGTGTAGTGGGCCATAGAGAGAATGGAAGTAATGGATTTTCCAGAGTGTCTTTCATTTACGATGCGAGACCGTAGGGGGAATTGAAGATGGGTGCTTCCTCAGAGAGTCTATAGTTCCTCGACGTGGTCCACATGGGGAATGAGATGTTGAGTGCTTCCCTAGAGAGACTTTAGTACTATACTAGACTATATGGGGAATTGACGGTGAGTGCTTCCTTAGAGAGTCTATTCTCTAACTGAACTAGAGGGGTGAGACTGTGTGTGCCTCCCATAGGGTTTCTAGTATTGTAGGTTAAACCTTAGGGGTTAGACGTTGAGAACTACCCAGAGATTACTTTTTTGTTCAACTTGCTTGAGTGGTTGTTTCTTGTGTGTAGATTATATTCTAGAAAATGTGGATTGCAGGTGTTGTGTTCTTTCTTGTTTACTGCTTCCTGTACTTTTACATTCCATGTATTCACTATATTTTGGGAATAGATCTTTGAAAGGATTCCTACTAGGACCTTGTCTCACAACCTGTTTGGGCCCTACATTTGGGCCCAAGTAGGTTATATTGTTTTAGTTATAGATAAGGGCAAGCTCCCCTCTACTTTAGGTTCTTGATTGTTGTGGAGCTGGAGAGCATGGGACCAAGCTGAGGATTGTGATGTTGAGGAGTTTCTCATCTGTTTTTATTTTGTACTTTGGTTTAGTAATGTTTCAGCATTGTGACTTGTTTGGCTATTTTCCTAGACATATATACATATCATGCATCATTGTTATATATGTGTGCTCCAGTTTTCTTCTTTCAGTCTTCTGCTGTTTATTTCTGTATGGACCATTATTACATTCACTGTTGTGTGTTGTTTACTTCTGCTATGTACTTTTCCAATGAGGGCATAGTTTCCCCACTATCACACCGAAGTCTCTCACTGCTAGTCGACAGCCTCTTGTGTTTGGGGAAATGCGCTAGAGGCCATGTGATCAACTGGGTACGGGGTGCCTCTGGGTGGCTTCTAGAACCGGGACGTTACAGTAGAGTCTATCTTAGGCATTATAGGACCTTGGATCCATGTAAAACAGGTTCGAAAATATAATTTTTATAATAAATTCACTATTAAATTTATTAAAATATAAATACCATTATATAACTGTTAACATATTTAACAACGTTTGTGACATATTAATGTATAACATGGTCAATGGTGATGCACTGGTTCTAAAACACTTTGTTTTCTCCATGAAAGTAAATAGTAAATATTATTTTTAGAGATTAGATCTATAATGTATCATTGTATTGGTAGTGTGGAAAAGAAATTTTGATAGTAATTATTATATTAAACTATAAAATCCTTGATGAATAATAGAGGAAATTAATCCTTTATTTAGAATGATTATGATTCACTGGAAGAAGTGGTCGTGACCCAAGAATAGTTTTCAAACATATTTCATCATTATATATGATAAATTATTATATTACACAATAATTCATTACAAAAAAATTATTTTATTTTGAGATTAGATAAATTATATTGTTAAATCATCAAAATTAACCAATATATGTCATAATTCTCATCACTGATTGACTATTCTGATACATATCCTACTCAATATCATTCTTCATAACCTAGGGAAAATGGAAATAAATTAAAGGGTGAGATCAGATTCTTTGTAAAGTTAAAAATCAGAGATATCAAATGATCATCATATGTAACAATAATATAGGAATAAGGTTATGTATTTATGATTATAAATTACATGGTGTATACTTAATATCTCCTAGATCAAATATCATGATTCATGACATAAATCAGTATCTTAGTAAAATGAATGAGTCATATTACTATGAAATTTCCAATATAGAATCATGATCCATGAAATCTTATCCTATCAATAATAAAATATGATTTGAATTAGGTCACAATAAAAGGAATATAAAATATATAATTGGTCGTGGATCACTACCAAGATTGTAATCATATTGTAGATGATATCCCATAATCGATTGGGTTCACTACCCAACTTATTTTCATTATTGAAATGGGTTTACTTCCCATCCCAGTTCATATTATCTCATGAGATATTCAACATTACATATTTAATTAAAGGAATTTAATCGACCCACCATTAACATAATGAAAACAATATTTTTTTTCCAAAGGAGAATAAAAATATTAATTACTTCTAAATAATCTAATTTTTGAAAGAGATTGAAATGGGTTTAGTGAAAAAATCATTAAAACATAATCATCATAGGAAATATAGATAACCTATTAGGATGGAATCATATTATAAATACCATACTGAAGCATAATAATTTTAATATTATGTTTACAATGGAGAAAAATATTGTTAATAGAGAATTATAATCATTCTTCAGAAACATGGGGAATATAACCTTTTATTTTGAATAAATTTTAAATAAAAATAAATATAATATTAAGAATAATTATTTTATTAAAAATTTTCATGTAAAATTGTAAATGAAGCATCAAAGTAAAGAAATATCATGGTAGTTAGAAAAATCTTTCATGTTGTAAACCTCAACATAAATATTTCTTTCAAACATATTTAGAATGTAATAAATAACAGATTAAAAAAACAATAAAAATAATTTTTTTAATTTGAAAATTATGTAAAATATGGTTAAATATTAATTTAAATAATAATTTCACCCTTTAAATTTAACCTATTAAATACAATTTAGAGAAAATAGACCTGGAAGAAATTTTTAACCGAAATAAGTGTAAATAAGATCAACATTTTTTAATAATGTGAGTGGAGGGATCACCCCAATCTCTCCCTAAGAACTCTCTTGAGCCTGTTTCACTCCTTATTCCCAGGATTTCTCCCTCGGTAGTGGAATGCTATTCTGACCTCCTATCTCATTAAGATCTCCCTGGATCATTCTATTTCCACTTTCTTAAGGATTCATCCATAGATGTCCATTTATTTTCCTAAGGTATCATTCCACTTATATTTATTCCTTTTGTGTTTAGGGTTTCAACCCTCTTTTTTTGTTTTCAATATCATGTTTATTTAGCGTTTCGCCTTTTATTCTCCTTCATGGTGGTTATGATTTGCAGATCTCTTTCTATTTGGAATTTTTAAAGTCACGGAGGTCTATGTTTTTCATGTGGATGATTTTGGATTCTAATTTGTGAATGGTGTGTCTTTGGATGCTCATTTGGGTCTTGATTTGGATGTTTCAACTAGTTATACTCCTCTCTGGCATCTAAGTCAATCACGCTCTTTCAGGTCAGTTTGGTACACTGGATTCCAAGGGGCTTTGTTTTGGGTTCTGTGTTGTGGTGGTGGTTCCATGATGCCCAAAAAACATTCATTAGACGATGTGTTATTAGTCTGGATAGGGGTTGTCTGTGATGATCTCGTCTCTCTATGAAAGATCTTTTCTACTCATATTATGCTCTGGTTTGGTGTACCTTCACTCCTCCATGAGTCGGTCTAGTGATGTGGTGTTCACCATAGATTTTATAGCTGATTTTTAGTGGATATCAGTGTTCCTTCAGTCATGATCCTATCTTTATAGTGTTTGAATAGTGATGATGTTCATGGTTGCAGTTTGGTGTTGATGACAATCTTATTGTAGGAGGTGATAATGATGCCGACAGTGTCGGGTTCTGGAAGTGGACATCATAGATATGATGATGGGGACAAGAAGATGAGGGTGACCTCAATTATGGGATGGTGTGATGGTAGTGATGGTCAATTTCTGATAATGTGAATCTTGAAGTGATTTGGTCCTCGATGGTAGGTTTCTCAGGAAGCGTAGTCTCCTCAGTCGGCTCCCAGGGTTTCCTAGGTTTGTTGTGATGATGATATATTTTGAATTTTGAAACATGTGGTCTTGGAGTGGTGAATGCCTATCTTTTATTTTTTTTATTTCAACTCTATTATTTTTGTTTTTATGGGTGTGACTTGTTGATGTAGGAGGTTTTCTAGGTTCCCACTTTTCCTCAAAGTGGATTCTCAATAAAATTAAAAAATTGAGTGTGGAAGGTCAACATTTTAAAAAATATTGTATCCATAATTATAAGTACCACATAGTTGATAATGAAAATAAAATATAAAAAACACATAAAACCGTAGGATAATTGAATATATTTTGATTAATTTTTATATAGTTTATAATTCTGCTAATGGATATTCAAGCATGAACCATCCTTATGAAAAAGGTTATTGCAACATAATCCCTTGACTCATGTCTTGAAGTTATTCATAATTAATATTAAACTAAATTATAAATTCTGATTTATTATTGAAATATAAAATACCATATTAATTTTTAAATAACAATATATCATTTCCTTTTAATTTATAATTATCCATTAATTAACTGTTATTCATTAAAATCATCATGCATTTGTTAACTTTCATGTTTTTATTCGACAGTTACAATCCTTGAACATTGTTCATGGTTTAATCATATTCAAAATATTAATCATTTAATTAGTACCCCATTTTTTCAGTAAGTAAAATTTTATGACAATTCAAAAAATGTTGTGATTATAAAATATTACATCACTTCATGGACATGGTACACTGTAAATATGCACGAGTGATGTTTTCAATTTTTAATTTATTGAATGAAATAAAGATAAATAATAATACTTGTTTACATAATGATAGTAATATATTTAATATAAAATATATTAACTCGATCCATCTATATGAACAATCATATATGTATTCTATAAGAAAATAATTACATCACATTTTAGAGGTTGTAGTATAAATATACTTATAAACAAAATTATAATTTCACATTGGATAGAGAGGAGGAATAAAATTATTGTACCATTAGACTAAAATTATTAATAGATAAGGATGATTATGATTTAAAATTTTTTATATAGATATTAGATATTTATATTTTATTAATGATGAAATAAACTCAAAATATATTGGTAAATACATGTAACTCTTATTATGAACCCTCCACTGGATTAAACCTTAAGTCTTACAAGGATGTTATTTTATGAATAAAATGAGGACATGGAAATGGGTATGAAATTTTTGGATGTATTTTGTAGGTATTTTCAAATAGAGAAAGGTCATAATTTTAAAGGCATGAGGGGGGAGTAATTCCTTTTAGAAATGATGGGAGGGGAAATCATATAAATATATAAAATATTAAAATATAATATCGTCAAATTTATTTGAAAGTGGGACCTAGGAACACCATATTATAGTATAAGATATGGTTGTTTTTAAGTGAACATAACCAAAAAAAATTATTATTGTTTTATAAATATTATATTCCATATCTCTATCTCTCAAAATTGTTAATACTTTTAACCCTTACGATGGTTCCAAAGATTAATCTCGGTGAATATTCATTTTGACAAAAACATTTACCACATTATTAGATGTAATAAAATTTACTAAAACTATGGATAAAAATTACAATAATTATTTTTTTATGTGGTAGAGATTAACTGAAAAATATTCATTCAAAACAAAATGAAAACTATTTTTAGAAAAAATATGTTTTTAGAATAAATATAATTTTATTCCATTTTTTTCCAAATAACATAAATTAAATTTATAATATAATATATAATTGAATATACATTCAATAAATTTATTTATAAATTATTCATCAATAACTATTATTTTAATTAATTAAGATAAAAATTATTTGAGCGCATAGATGTCATACCATCAAATACATTTATTTTCATTTATAACCCATTGTTAGAAGATGAATTCAATTTATACATGTAATGTCCCATATTTTCCAGGTATTATTTTTTAAATATTATATGGAATTATTATGAGACCAAGCGCGTAGATGACATGTCATTATGAGGCCAGATGAGCCCGGAATGGTGGTTTGAAATTTTTTAAGCTATATAAGTTGTCGGGTGTGTGTGGTTGTGGAAGTTTCCAAACGGATGTTTGGAATAAAAATCCAAGGGAACTGTTTCATTCGATATGATGAATTTAACTAATAATAGGCCTAACCTTGACCAGCACAATTCTATGTAAAAAGATAATTTTCGTACGTTTTAGAAAAATAAAATAAAATTCTAAAGGTTTATTTTTTTTATTTAGAAACATCCACTACAACGTAATGATGGGGAAATTGTTTCGACAACGAATACTACACCATAACGACTCAAAAAAAATAAAATTGACTCATTAATGTCCTAGCGCAATGGGACACAGAAATGCATTACCTCTTTTTAATGGGTTAATCGAATGTTGCTCATGTGCAGAAGATTAAGAGAAACTCAGGTGAATTCCTAGAACATTGGAGAGATCTCTCGATGAAAAACGAATGTGAATCCAAAGTGTGAATCACTAAGCCAATAGAGCTTAAGTATCTCGGTGACGATGATAGTTCAATCCATTCGTCAACGATTGATCCCTCCTTAAGGTAGGGGTTTATTATTTTGATTTAGTTTTTCCCATTGTTCAATTACACGACCTATGCGGATCAACCCACGAATAGGTTGATCCACGGATCGTGCGTTATTATAGGGGTTTTTATTGGGATGATATTTGGGGATTAATTTTCGATGTTTAAATCCATGTTTCGATTCCTTCGGTTTAATCATTCTATCGGGAGAAGATCAATGCTGAGACGAATGACAGAGGAGGTTCGTTCTTCTTTTGTGGTTGGGTTTTATTCCCCCCCTTTTTACCCTGCGTTCTTCGTGTTATTCGTTGTGTGAAGAACAACAGATCGTTGCACATCTTCTTGAAAACACAACAATCTGATATTGGAGATCTGACACCATGACAACATAGCAGAGGTGTGAAGACAATGGCAGACGACGAATCAGCTCAGATCAGGAGAGACTTTTCTTCGAGCGTTCTTCACATGGCTAGATCAATATGCATTTTTGGGACCGATCAGAGGCCCAAAAACAATCGACACGACTTTGGGACATCAGGGAAACCTAGAATCTAGTGTTTCATGAAAAAAAAATCATCACAAAAAATATCCTAGGTTCACCAAGGCACTATGAAGCAGTTCTGCGATTCTACAAATTTCTCGAACACACAGCATAATCCCAATGAAAATTCCATGTGGACCAGCAGTAGGGGCTATGGTCTGTGCATGGAAAGTAATGAGGATCACAGAGTGTTATCTAAAAAATAGTATGTGGGTCCTTATGTAGGGCTCAACATGCATCCACTGGATACACGGACATGGGGTGGAGTACCTAGCTATGTACTCCACCACACGGCCAGATAAGACCGGCTGCATGGGTTACCCCGTTCACCAGTTACATGGGTTTTAACACACATGTTGAAGCTATGTATAAGCACATGGACAACGTACATGATTTCCTCATTAGATAGAGGAAATCGGAGTATCAATCCATTACACAATGTGTATACCTTTTCCTACATGACAAACCGCGCGACTCGTGCCGTTGTACACTGGAAGTACCATGGGTCAAAGGACACGACCTGTGAGTTTTCTACATGTCATGTAATTTTCAGTACATGGAATTATATTCTATTCCATAGTATCTTGGACATGTTACGTTCAGGTTAGTGTCCCTTTTTCTCATTCCCCTGGAGGTCAGATATCATTTCTGTTTTTAGGAGTATGATCCCTTCAGTAGAACATTCTGATATAGAGTTAGGTATCCCACCAAGAGGCCCAGAGCGAGATCCTCAATCTATTCTTGACCCTAGGTAAAGTCATGTTTCGACATCACTATTCCCATAGAGTGTCTATCCTCTACCTATTAGGTGAATCTAGATGAGTCGCGGTATCCGCCAAGGCCCTGGCCGTGATCCTCATATGTGTATTGTGATCGTTCCACACTCAGGAGTGTGTTCTCCCAGAATGATTGTATCTATCTCTCGTGAAATTTCCCTAGAGACAGTACTTCTCGAATGGACATCATCAGACCTATCAGAAACTTGGAGTGAGTTATCCTAGACGAGTGCTTCATGGAATATTCGAACTGAATCCCTAGTGGGGGTATGTTATTGAGTGACTTCTCTCTAGACTATGTGACTCGGTTTTGAGTATATCTACATTTTTTTACTCTTTCTATATGTTCATTAGAAATATATTGTGTATATCTGTTTGTACCTTTACTTTGTGTATTTCATTTTGGTTTTTTGGGTCCTCTACTGAGTATTGTTATCCTCACCCTTTTACATGATTTTCCCACACATATCGTGTTTTTTACAGATGAGAAGCCTTTTGACAGAGTCCAGGGTAGACCAGGACAGGACAAATACTTTTGAGTTCCCTAAATGACGAGTTGTTTCTATGGCTACGATTAGTAGTCCCAGTACATCTTTGTGTTTGCAGATTGGATTTTGTAGTTTTCATATACTTTTTTGGGTGGGAATGAATTCTGGCCCAGTTTACTTTTAGTACATTACTTCCAATTGTACTCTATTGGTTAGGTTTATTTGTATGAAGGAATTTTTTCCCATAGTGGTTTTTTTATATTTCCATATTTGGGGGCTTAGAGATGTGTGTGTGTGTATAGGTATATATGCAATGCATCCCAGGATATTAATACGCCTACTCGGATCTAGTCATCATCCCTTGTCCTATTGAAGACAGGATTGGGGAGTCGTGGAGCGGGCCCCACTGGGATAGGTCGTGATAGAGTGGTATCAAAGGTGGTTTGTTCTACAATAGAAACAAGATTCTATGACATTTGTTTGGGGAATTAGTGCTATGTGTTTTGAGTTTGGATTTCAGGCCAAATACTCCAGTGTTGGTGCGGATGGCAGACCTATCCACACACCAAAAATCTAATAATCTTCTTTTTGACTCAGTGGATGGAAAAAATAGTTTCATGGAAAAAAGATATTGGTACATGTAACATATAATAATGATTTCTGTTTTCCATTTCCTTTGTGTCAACTATCCATATATAATCATTGACCCTGGTACATTTTGTTCCTTACAGGATGCCTCTATGATTCTTACTCGCTAGGATTCAGTTGCATGATCACGAGGATGACCCCCTCAGTGAGGAGGCTTCGATACCGGGACCAGTTCCCTTGGTGTTGCCTCTAGGTGGTGGACCTATTATACCACCACCAGTGGAGAAGACCGTGGTACCTACAGTACCTACAGACGAGGGGTGCATGATGAACGTGCTCAATGAGTTCAAGAGACAGAGACCCCTCAGGTTCCGAGGTGAGCTTGACCCTGATACAGTTTATGAATGGCTTGAGGTGGTGACCAGAGTTTTTCATCTCGTGAGGACACCGGCATACTATACTAGATGGTGATCCTAGGAGTGCGCCTTTTTCAGGGTTCAATAGGACGATGTTGGAGTGTGACCACACAGACTCACGATGAGGATATTCTGTCGTGGATGAAGTTTGAGAGACTCTTTAGGGAAGACTTCTTACTAGTTATGCTGAGGGAATTGCGTATCGAGGAGCTTCTTCAACTCCAACAGGGCAGTTTGATGGTGGATTACTATTCATCTAGGTTCACCAAACTCGCTAGGTACTCGATGGATATGGTCAGGGATCGACACTTCAGAGCCTCGACCATCATCGAGGTCTACGATGGGACATCCGAGATAGTGTCGGGACTCTTCACATTCCAACTTATACTAGAGTTCTTGAGAGGATCTGGGTGATCAATAGCTTCTTGGTGTATAATTGATACCCGATGACAGTTAGTAGCAGGTATACATGTGCGGAGATTGCGGTAGCAGGGATCTGATATCAAGCACAACGATCAGGTCGTGGGAGACGTCACAAGAGGACCCAAGCCAGGGGTTTGGATGTCTAGGGCTCTCAAGATGGATCCATTCATCCTAGGGGGAGGTGATTCTACTCCAATGATGGTAGGGGCATATATTTAGAGAATTTTCGACATGTCGAGATACTGACAGAGAGACAGTGGATGGACCACTGAGGAAGAGGCAGAGAGTGGAGCCGATAGACCCGGCATGCGGTGGACGTGGCAGAGGAGCAGGGAGAGCTGCATGTGGTGGAAGATTCTTCGATCTACTTCCGACACCACCCCAGGAGGTCCTTACTTGGCTTAGTGAGCTGGGGGATAGGGGTGGGGACAACTACATGCATTCGAGGCAAACGACCCATGGATGCCAGGGATGATCTGAGGTACGATCTATGTCTTATCTATCTTAGCTTTCCTACTTATAGATACAGGTTCCAATAATTCAATCCTTTCCACATGTATTCTATGAAACCTTTAGATTTTGGTAGAGCAGTTGAATCGATCCTTACAATTAGAGATACCCGCGAGAGGAGTCTCAATGATCACGCACCTTTGAAGACAGTGTGATCTTACCCTTGGAGGTGAGAGTTTCGGTTCGAACCTCTTAGTGGCAATGTCGAGGCCTTAAGACATCATTCTTGGTATGGATTGGTTATCCTAGTTCCATGGCTAGATTGAATTCTTTTGGAAAAGTGTGTGGTGTGTCCGCAATGATGGGATGATGTTTTCCTTTGTTAGTGAATAGGAGACTCAGGCAGCACGGAATGGGATCCTGCGTAGGAGAGTACAGCCGATCAATCATAAGTTGGCTAGCCTTACCCTCAGAGTAGTAGAAGTTGTGAGCTTCTAGTTCCTAGTAGTAGTGGTAGAGTACGATGACATCTTTCCCGAAGATGTTCCCGGACTACCTCCCCACTGGGAAATTGACTTCTATATCAACTTACACCCTGGGACGACACCTATTTCCTCATCAGCATATCGGATGGATCCCGCAGTGCTTCGCGAGCTAAGGGTGCAGTTGGAGGATTTTTAGAGAAAGGGTTTCATGAGACCCAGTGTTTCACCCTGGGAAGACCCAGTTTTGTTTTCCAAGAAGGAAGACGAGAGTTTGAGGTTGTGAATGGATTACTAGTGCCCGAACGAGGTGACTGTGAAGAAAAAGTATCCACTACCAAGGATTGAAGAAATCTTCGACCAGCTGAGAGGGGACTAGTGGTTCTCTAAGGTTGACCTTCAATCAAGTTACCACCAATTATGAGTACGGGATGAGGATATACCAAATATGGCATTAAGATGCCTCTACGGTCACTATGAGCACTTGGTGATTCCTTTTGGTGTGAGGAATGCTCCTGCAGTGTTCATGGTACTTATAAACCGAATCATCCTACAATAATTGGACCGATTCATAGTGGTATTCTTCGACGACATCCTTTTGTACTCAGCATCAGAGAAGGAGCACACGAGACACCTGCGGATGGTTCTGGACGTACTCTTAAAGCACTAACCTTATGGGAAGATCTCGAAGTTCCAGTTCTAGATTCAGGAGGTCCACTTTTTAGGACATTTCATTCCAGAAGATGGAGTAGTTGTGTACCTAGCCAAGGTGGAGGAAGAGTTAACATGGGAGCCACCTCAGAGAGTGATGGAGGTGTAGAGTTTCCATTGGATTCCAGGATATTACTGGAGATTAATTCCTAATTTCTCCTGAATATCAGCACCAATGACAGACTTGACGAGGAAGGGGAGACCCTTCATGTGGAAGAAGAAGTGTCAGCATGCTTTCGAGCAGTTGAAGCAGAGTTTGACAAGTACCTCTATCATGAGATTACCAGAGGAGGGTGTTGAGTATGTAGTTTTCTGCAATGCATTGAGTACCAGGCATGGTTGGGTCCTGATGCAGATATAGACACTGATTGCTTATGGTTCGCACCATCTTAGGCCACCTAAGAAGAACTCTGTGACCCATGATCACAAGTTGGGAGAGGAAGTCTTCTCGTTCAAAAATTGGTGACACTACCTTATATGAGAGCAGTTCATTGTATACTATGACCACAAGAGCCTCAAGTACATCTTCTCACCAAAGGATCTCAATCTGAGATAAAGGCATTGGATAGAGTTCTTCCAAGACTATGATTTCGATATCGTCTATATTTTTGGGAAAGGGAACAAGGTGGAAAATGATCTTAGCAGGAGATCGATCTCGATGTTGTTGAGTGAGGCGACAGAACAGTTGGCCTCATTGCAATTATCCTTCGTGGACAGAGAGGATGCAGCTTACCTTCATACTATGGTTTTCACCCCTCGTTCTTACACCAATTTAGGAAGGCACATATTGGGGATGTTGACTGTGAAGATTTCGTGCTCATTTATCCACAAGACATGCTCCTGATGGATATTCACAAGAGGGAGAGCATACTTATTTTCAGAGGATGTAATGTTATACTGGTCTCATTGTAGGAGGAGGTCCTAAGGAAGTTTCATACACCCCCTTGGCGGTACACCCTAGAGTGGTGAAGATGTAACAGAATCTCTGATGATAGTGTTGGTGGTTGGGAATGATGATGGAAGTAGAAGAGTTCATTTCTCAATCTCTTACGTGCCAGCATGTGAAGGCTAAGCACCAGGTTCCAGTTGGATTAGCTCACCCTTCGATGTTCCAAAGTGGAAGTGGGATGGAATATTGATAGACTTCGTGATGGGCTTACCACAGGCTTGTAAGGGGCATGATTACATATGGGTGATCGTTGACCGACTCACCAAGTCGGTCCACTTCCAAGCTATCATAGAGTAGTGTTATTTAGAGAGTTTGGGATGCCTCTATTTGCAGGAGATATTTTGGATTCATGGCATCCCTTTGAAGATAGTCTCAGATCATGATTCCCACTTAACTTCCCAGTTATGGAAGGGATTGCAGAAGGATTTTGGGACTTAGAAACGCTTGAACATGACTTTCCAATCCCAGAATGATTCTCTAACGGAGATGACCATTCAGGTTTAGGAGGATATGTTTTGGTCCTGTATCTTGTACTTTTTTCGTAGTTGGGGGGACCACCTACCACTTGTGGAGTTTGCGTACAATAACATATACCACTCCACAATTGGTATGGCGTCATTTGGGGCCTTATATGGGAGACCCTACAGGTCACCAATTTGTTGGACCGACCTCGGAGAGACAGCACTCATGGATCCAGAGTTGGTGTGAGCTACCACTGAGAAGGTGCAGGTCATCCAGCAGTGGATAAAGACTACACAAAGATAGAATAAGTATTATGTTGATAGATGATGGAGACCTCTGATGTTCTAGGAGGGAGACCACATCTTCCTTCGGGTCTCAAGTTGATGAGGGTTGTAGAGATTTGGACATGGTGACAAGCTATCTCCAAGATTAATCGGACCTTTCCAGATACTGCACAGAGTTGGAGAGGTGGTGTACTATCTTGCTCTACCACCACAGTTTCATTGGCTATATGATTTCTTCCACGTGTCGCATCTGTGGAGGTACGTGCATGACCCATTGCACGTCATCGACTAGGGTGGGATGGACATTGATGATGGAGTGAACATTTCAATGTACCTTCTGGAGACCGAGGATCAGAAAGAGTGGATCATTCGTGGGTGATCTATTCGCTTGGTGCACGTTCAGTGGAAGCACAAAAATCATCCGGAGAGCACAAGGGAGCGGGAGGCTCAGATATGTGCCCAATAACCACATATGTTTTAGTAGATTTTTTGGCTTTTCAGGGATGCAAACCACCAAGGTAGGGAGAATGTACTGTCTTGTATTTTCAGTGTATTATTTTCTAAATATTATATAGAATTGTTATGAGAACTAGTGAGGAGACGACACGTCATTCCGAGGCACGATGAGCCTTGAATAGTTGTTTGAACTTTTTAAAGCTAAGTTGGCAGGTGTTCACGGTTGTGGATGTTTCCAAAAGGATTTCCGGAATAAAAATATGAGGTCACCATTGCATCCAGGATGATGGCATTACCTATGACCATGCCAATCCTCGACAGCTGCGTGCCGAGGAAAAAAGTTAATTTTTGGATGTTTTTTGTAAAATAGAATAAAATAAAATAAAATTCCAACATTTATTTTATTTTATTTTATTTGGAAACATCTACAACAGCATACTGATATGGTAGTTGTTTCGATAATTAATACCATGCCATAATGACCCAGAAATAGAAATGCTAAATCATTAATGTCATAGTGCAACGGGACACAGAAACATGTTCCCTTTTTTAATGGGTTAATTGAATGTTGGTCATGGGAAAATGTTGAGAGACACTCTGGAGAATTCTTGTAACTTTGGAGAGAAATATTGATGACGAATGACTAGGAATCAAAAGTGAGAATCACTACAACAACAGAGTTGAAGGATATCGATGACGACGACAGTGCTATCCATTTTTCAGTGATCGATACCTCCTCGAGGGAGGGGTTTGTTATTTGGAATTATTTCTTCCTCATTCCTTGATTAAATGAAAAACATGGATCCACCCACGAACATGTTGATTCATGTATCATGCTTTCTTTTGGGATGGTTTTTATTGGGATGATTTTTGGGGACTAATCCATGATGTTGAAACCCATTTTTCTATTCATTTTGATTAATCATTATAACTGGAGCATATCAACACCGAGACGAATGATAGAGAAGGTTTGTTCCTCTTTTGTGGTTTGGATTTCTTCCCTATCTTTTTACCCTCTGTTCTTTACATACTTCATGGTGTGAAGAACAATATATCATAGCACATCCATTATAAAATGATACCATCCCATTTTGAAGATCCATAATCGTGATAACATAGAGGACGTGAGAAGAAAGTGGAAGATAACGAATTGACTCGGAACTGGAGAGATTGTTCTTCGAGCGTTCTTCACGCGGGTGGATCGATACGCGTTTTCAAGACCGATTGGAAGACCAAAAACAATGGATAAGACTTTGGTATGTTGGGGAGACCTATAATCTGGAGTCTCATGGAATAATGATCGTCAAAACTATGATTAGTGGATCACCGAGATGCGGCAAAGCAGTTCGGAGATTCTGGAAATTTTTGGAACACAGGGCGTGTATCCCGATGAACGCGCAGTGTAGACCGGTGGCGATGGCTAGGGTTTGCGCCTTGAAAGTGATGAAGAACGCATCATTTTCTCTAAATAACATGGCGTGTGGGTTATTAAGTGGGACTCGGGATGTATCTAGGGGATACATAGACACAGGGTGGATTACATGACCATGTACTCCACCACCTGACTATGCCAGGACGACTGCATGGGTTACGTCATGCACCAGTTACACGGGTTGTAACACACGGGTTGAAGTTGTGTACGGTCACATGGCCAGCGTTCATGGATCCCTTCCTGGATATAGGAACACGACATGTCACACCATTACACGCCTTTTATATCTTCTCCTACACGACAGGCCATGCGACCCAAGACATTGTACACTGGCAGTACCCAGTGTCAGATGACACGACGTGTGACCTTTCAACATGCCCTTTACTTTTCAGTACATAGATTTATATTTCATTCCACAGTATCACAGACATGTTTTTTTTCAGTTTAGTGCCCCTTTTTCTCATTCACCTGGAGGTCAGGTATCATTTACTTTTTCAGGAGTATGATCCCTTCAGCAAGACTTTTCGAGATAGAGTCGAGTACCCCTCCGAGAGGCCCAGAGAGAGATCATATATCCATTATTTCCCTAATGTAGAGTTAGGTATTGACGTGACTATTTCCACAGGGCGCCAATAATCTACCTAGCAGGACAATCTGGATGAGTCACGATATCCGACAAGGACCTGGTATTGATCATCATCTTTGTACCGTAATCATTATCCACTCAGGAGTTTGTTATCCTAGAATGAGTGTATCTATCTCTCACGACTTTTCCTGACAGAAAGTACTTCTCAGAAAGAAATCATCAGAGATATCAGACTTGTGGAGTGAGTTCTCCCAGATGAGTGCTTCATGGAATCTTAGAATTGTATCCCTAGTGGGGGTATTCTATTTAGTGACTTGTCTCTAGACTACAGGACTAGGTTTTGAGTATATCTGGAATTTTTTACTCTTGTTATATGTTTAGTAGACATATATTGTGTAGATCTATATGTTCCTTTAATTTTTGTGTTGCTTTGTAGTTTTCAGGGTCCTCTACGGAGTATTGTTATACTCACCCATGCATGGGATTTGTGTGCACATATTGTGTTTTTTGAAGAAGAGCAGCCTTTTGATAGAGTCTAGGGAAGACCAGGATAGGACTGAGCTTTTTGAGTTCCATATACATCGAGGTGTTCCTACGGCTATGATCAGCAGTCCCAGTACATCTTTGTGTTTACGGGATGGAATTTATAGTTTTGAGACTTTTTTTGGGCTGGTATTCTGGCCCAGTTTAATTATAGTACATTACCTCTAGGCATACTCTGTTGTTTGGGTATAGTTGTATGCATGCATTTTGTTTCTTTGTAGTTTTTTTACATTTCATCATTTGTGGGCTTGGAGATGTGTTTGTGTGTACAAATACTTAGGAAATTCCTCCCTTGTTAGTAATATACCTACTTAGTGCTAGTCCCTAGCCCCTTACCAATTGGAGGCTGGCTTGAGGAGTCAATACGTAGGCCCCACTTGGATGGGTCGTGACAATACATGCGTAAACTATAATTTTTCAAATGTTTAGTTCTAATAAAATTAATTTAAAAAATTATTTCAAAAAAATAGTTCTCTTAATCATATTTTTTTAGAATATTATGAACTATAAAATTTCATCAGTGAATTAGATATTATTTTAAGAACATATAATGTACATCATTTTATAATGTATTAACATTATTCAAACTATTTTTGGGTTGAATTATTCAAAAAAATTGAAATATTTATATTTATAAATGATATATATCATTCTAAAATTTCAGGGTGTCACATTTTATCCCTCTTATAGGAATTTATCCCTTAATTTTTTTCACTCTGATATAAGTAATTGGGGATACCTCTACGTCATCCTATATACAACTTTAACAATTCTTCCTAAAATATAGAATTCCTCTATATAACACTCACCGGATTTTTGGCTCTTCATGTTTTAACATTATTACTACTATCCAATATTTCTATATGTATTTCATTATAAGAAAATCATGTTTTCATTGTTTGAAATATAATTTCACAACATGAAAGAATCATGTTTATACTTCCCCAAAAAAATGTGAACATCGATGAGGTTCTCAGAATGCCCTAATTGATAATCTACGGCCTCAATAAGATTAAGAATCTCATTAGAACTGATGTTAAAATAAAATAGTTCTAAATTCATTAAAAATTTCATTACAATCATTTATGTTTATTTTCAAATGAATAACTTATCACCACATTAAAACTCCAGATATCATTAATTATTTTCAACATAAATTATTTTTTGACTTTGATAATCCATAATATGATACTGAATGGTACTAAATATCTATACCATTTCCACATTTACCTCTATTCTCAATATATTTTTCCTTTACTCCATCTTCACTTGTTCGAGTTCAATACTTGTTTCCATACAAGGCTTCATAAATATCCATCCAAATCATTTAATGAAATATATTTTTGTAATAAAATTTAAGTAGAAGGTTTTGATATTTAAAACTATGATAATTTATTGAGAAATCTCGTAGAATATATTTTAAAGTTTGGATGGTCCTCTCATAATTACCATCTCCCTAAGGATGTTATACATTGCTAAATCTCAACTCTGTATTCAAATATTCTAAAGATTTATCAAAAAGTTATAGCTAATCCTATCACCATAATCATATATTAATGAGAGTATAAATCCATTAAATCTAACAGCTTCCTTAACTTATAACTTTAAAATATGATCGATAGATAAATATACTATGATAACATTGAAATATGGTAATTTCTTAAGCCCACTGACTACAAATGAGATTTCATTATTCCCATTAGATTTCATGGGGGGTCCCATGATGAAATCATTTTTTATGTTTTCCCATTTACATTCAATTTTGTGTAATGGTTGTAAAATCCCTTTAGACTTATTTCTCATTGGATTATCATGATATCATTCCAATCATTGAGATACATATCCCCTAATATCCCACTTATGTTAATCATATCATAAATTCCCTCCACGAACTCAATACATCTTTATAATTAATTTATAAATAGATAATGATAAAATATGATCTTAACCTAGCTTCTCATATTAAAATTATGATATTTATGGGACACATACTCTGTTCTTAAACCTCATCAATCAATCATATTCATAACTGAATATTGGAACATTCCTTAACTTATTCACATCTCCATATAATAATTCTATGCATATTTAAGATTTAAATTAATACATGGTAACGCATTAATATGGTAAAGATAAAATCAATTCTTTTTTATTATGATTTAAAGTTCTATCCTATGAAAATATTTAACTATTGGATATATTTTAATAATTATCCTATAGAAAATAAAAAGGGTGTTTTAACTCATAACATCATAAAAAATTTCATCTTTTCTTGATGGTGATGTATTTTGTAGTTATGGGATTTAATAAATTCCATCTATCGTCAATGGAACATACTCAAATCATTTATTTGTGAATATGATATTTAATATGTTATGATTGGTATATATTTCATATCATTGAAAATAAATATAATGTCTATATATATTCATATAAAAAGATACATATTCTAATTCAAAATACCGAATCATGTAATTTGGAACACGAACCACTAATTGAAATTATGTATTATATATATAATTGCCTTTATTTATGATGACACATCCTAGTCCCTTATTTATCGAATCACAATAGATCACAAACTTATCTCTTTTCCAGGGTGTTGTGTTCACAGGAGGACAAACCAACATTATCTTGAAATCCATTAAATTATATTAGAATTATTTTTTCCATTGTAACATATATCCGTTATATATTAGCATAGTTATTGGATTTGAAATCTATGAAAAATTATGACAGATTTTCGGTACTATCCATCCAACTCGAGAAAACTATAGATTTTGATCACCATGGTTGGTATGGACCAATGTTCAATAACATACATCATTAAAGGGCCAAATGATAAACCCTCGCTTGTAATTACATGACACAATAATTATTCTTTTAATTTCAAGAATACACATTTAAAAAAATTGAAAAATTCTATTTCCTCGAGGTCGTCAATGAAATCATAAAATTATCTCTATGCTCTGCCTTAATATTCTAATATATAATAATATCCTCAATAAATTCTACCAAAACCTGATCAAGGTAATATTGAAATAATATATTAATTAGATCCAAGATGAAAGTAGGGGTATTGGTAAGTCCTTTTGGAGTCATTATAAATTCATAGTTTCCATGTCTCATATAGAAGTCCCACTAAATCATGTCCTTCTATTTGACCCTAACTAAAGATATCCATATCAGTGGTCAATATTTGATACATTTTTATATTATTATAGTAGGTGAAAATAAAAATCTAAATGTAATGAATGATACATTTTCTTGAAGAAAATATTGTTATGTTCTTGATAATGTATTCAAATATAAATTGATCAATATTTCTTTTTAACGATAATAAAATATTATCCAAATAGTAATTGACTTGGCCAAATGAATAAACTATCAATATTATCCTCTATTTATTTATTTAATTTCTATAACTCCATATACCGCATTATATAATTATTGAAATAGAAAAGAAACCAGATATAGGTTCTATTGAAAACTCATCTTCATAATGTTTTGGAAGACTATTATATAATTGATTGAAAAATCGTTTCTAATTTCATTGCCTTTATTGGTTTTTGGTGTCATTTAATGGGATATTGGATGGGTTTTGTGATAGATATAGGGAAATATTATATTCTTATTAGATATGGTCTTGATACTGAAATGGTTTTATTTAATGGATCATTCAAACAATGTATAATATGGAAATATCATTTCTAGTGAAATTTCTACAAATAATATTGAAAAAAAAGGTTTTTAGAACCATGAAATGGTACTTAATAATTAACATAAAAATTAATTTAAATAGATTGAAATAATAAAAACCTTGGAATTCATAT
The DNA here is from genome assembly GCA_963277665.1 of Viscum album. Taxonomy (NCBI): domain Eukaryota; kingdom Viridiplantae; phylum Streptophyta; class Magnoliopsida; order Santalales; family Viscaceae; genus Viscum; species Viscum album. The sequence goes on from OY728160.1 coordinate 857,392,471, forward strand.
TTTTCTTATACAAATATATTAATTTTTTAAAACCCTTTATTCTTAAAAATCACTTCTCTTGTAGGATCCATGCATAGAATACCTATGGAGTTGATCCACACGTGATCTTATGATCTAAAAACAAAAAAAATATTTTCCAATTCTACTGTATCTAATCATTCATATTTCAATTTGAATCATGATTACTATGATGATTCCTTCTATATTGAAGAAACATTCATGCACTATCATTCCATATATGATAGTTGTGGAAGGTGAATCTCTATAGTGTTCTATGGTAATGAGAGAGATATGTTAATTTCATATTGTACAATGATTCTTAATTTCCATAAATATCTATACATTAACATAATATTATATTTATAGAGATATGGTTGGGGTTAAAATATTATTTTATTAATCAATGGACCTTAAATAATATATTAATCTTTATAAGAACCCATTCCATGTAATATTTTTTTTAAAAATTGTATTTTCATGTGGTGTGCGCTAATTGGAACAATAAAAAATAATATTTTATTCATTTAAAAATTAATATTTATCAACTGACATTATCTATTTTCAGTAGTAATATTCCATATTTTTCAAATAAATAATTATATATTTATTCATTAATGAATTAAATAAATATTATAAATAGAAACAATTAAATAATTACATTTTGAATAAATATTTATTTAATTTATGTGATCATTAAATCCTGAAAAACAATTATTCATTCACATTGAGTATAATAATTATCCCAATAATTAGATTCATATAAAATTTATTTGATATCACTAGAAAAACATATCATGTGACACTTTAGGATTCATTATCATTGGTATGTGGTGGGATTTTATAATGTCCCAGATTACATTCCAGCAATGGGTCACAACAACCAATATAATGAACTTAATGTCTCAATTTCGACAACCTCAAATTATTTTTCTTTGTGTAATATATTTTAAATGTTATTTTATCTCATAATGTAGTTTTCAAACCCATATCATCAAATTATATGTTTTTTATATCCTTATTTGACTATCATAAATAAGCACTTCATTACACTATATACAAGGAATTTAATGTGGTAGTTCTATTTCAATAGGATGGATGAGATATGAATTACTATAAACATAGAATGGTAAGATCCATACCCATATATTCATTAATAAAAATTCATTCATGATGCAACCAACATGCCCTACTTCCCATAAACATATGGAATCATAGATTTTATTTGTACATCAAAGTATATGATTCATGAAATGAATCAATAATAATATTAATTTATATTAAACATCAAAGACACATGAAAAAATGAAATTTTAATAACACTAAAACATGGGAAATCCCTATAGGTAGGTTTGTTCTAATATTATGTCTAATTATATAATACAATGCGTAATCTTTAGGTGAAAAAGTATCATCTGTTTACAAGTACTCAAAATGGCATTACATACTCAAAAGGCCCAGGAGTAAGTCAGACTCACTCCTACTCAAAAATGGAATTACATAATTTATATGTCACATAATTGATTTTTATCTTCCCATAAAACTATATTTTTGAACTTATTCCTGTAATTTCTAGGCACCCGTCATAGTAGAGAATTGATATAACCTTTTTCAATGAGATAGATACTCAAAAACCGTATTTTATTAATTCTCTTTAGGAAAATTAACTATATAAAAATATGTTTTTATTAATATTAATGTATTTTTATGTTCATGTACTCAAAAGTAAAAATATTTGGTTCAATAACATCAACCCCAACTGTCTTTCATTTGTCGTAGATCCATCTTCAAACAATCCTTAATCCAATAGATCTCACATGATTTTCATTTTTCTTATATGAAAAGGTTTTAGGAAAGGGTTATTCTATGTTGTATTCATTACAGACACTACTCACTAAATCATTTTATATTTGATAAAAATAATTCAAGATTAGATATTTATAAAGTATGTGCCTCATCAGTTGATGTTATCTTTTCACCATTTCATGTTCCAGAATTGTATTATTGTCAAAACACAGTGTTATATGACTATTATTTCTAATATTAACATAATGATATTGAAAAAAGTTATATATCACAAATGATATGTTATATTACCTAAAAAACATAGTATAAAAGGATTTTATTATAGAATCTATGACCATGAAAAACTTTGAGGTCTTCCAACTCACAACACCTCCATTGAGAGATGATGTATATCTGAACTATGATTTTAGATAATACTGAACTTTTTTGATACTAGAAAATGAATATCAAATAATGATTAATTCCTTATATACTACATATACTTGTAATGTATATCTAGTTCTTATTGAGATCCAAATATTTCATATATAAATATTACATATTGTTATATCAATACACAATACATTCAAAAAATACATGCCCAATGATATTAAATGATTACTTTCTATAGATATTGTAAATGAAATATTATTATTTTGTGTAGGATAATTAATATATCCCATAGGGATATTCAAATTTTTTTTACATTTATAGATACACCTTACTTAATAATTTCATCATAACTTGAGGAAAGGAAAGACGAGAAATGTTGATGTTAGATTATGAGAAATGGTAAAGAAAGAAGGCATTGATACATGATCTTATCAAAGTATAAGTGATGTTTAAGGGAAATATATCCTGAGAATAACATAAAGAGTTCATACTCATTCTGTAAAGAAATGAAAACATGTTTCTTAGGATAGAACATTATCATTTCAAATTAGATGAATCATAATTTTGAGAAATCCTAAAAATAAATCATAAAACATAATTTCATGTGATAAATGCGTGCAACCAGTATAGTTATATTACACATATCATATTCCATAATTATATAAGCACACCCTGAAATCATAGTGTATTAAAAATCCACACATATTTATATATTGTATTAAACATATCAAATTATTTCCCATAGTGGATCAAGCACATCTACTTCCTTCTCATAGAGGATCAAGTTTACCGACCTTCTTCCCATATTCATATAATGACATATGAATCCTTAACAGATGACTTGGATGGATAAATAATTTAAATTACACCCATAAAATAATATAAGACATCCATATTTTTGAAAAAATATCATACAACATTCATTATATAATAATATACTTTCCCATACAAAAAAATATAGCACAAACATTCAATCTATTCCACATACCATAACACATAAAAAAGAAAGGGGTTTTCTAAATATATTGACATAGTAATTGTAAAATGTTTTGTAATAAATAATGATAGTACCATTGGAACATATCCATTATAAATAATAAGTAACAATAAAGGATGTTATTATAGATCACAATTCCATTAAAAGAGCATTGTGATATTTTGTGAGAAAAATACACTTTCCATTTTGGATTGAAATAATTAGAATAAAAATATTAATGAATTATTAATGATCATATTTCATTTAAAATAACTATGGAATCATGAAATTTAATTTTGAAAACATTTATTGGACATGATTGTATAAAATTCCATTTATTCTGAATAATTTAATAGAAAAAAATCATCTCACGCACTAGTAAAAAGTCAAAAGTTAAAACATTTAGACAAACATAGGAATATTACATTTAAAATTTTCTATATAAATTTATAACAAGGTATAAATGAATTTTAAAAACCATAGTAAAATATAAAAAAAATGAAAACATTTAAGAGTAAAAATGGACTGGAAATAAAGTATATATGACTTAATAGTGAAATGTAGTCATTTTTTCCTTGAAAAAACACTTTCAATCTCATGAGAACATAAAACGTGGAATATGAAATGAAAACATATATTATATATAAATAAATATATTATACAAAAACGAAGGATAATTATCATAAAAATATCGTATAATTTCCTAAACAAAATTTCAAGTATAAAATATCACAATTAATATTGGATTGAAACATACATCACATACCACTTTTGTAACATTCAAATAAAGAAAAAATGAAATATAAAACCAAATATGGATATTTAAATGCTCAAATTTTTTATAATAATATACATAAAATAGATTCATGAGCATTATATACAGAGTAGAAAAAAATATATGTGATGAATATGGCATTTGTCCAACAAAAATTAAAGCAAGAAAAAAATATCTTACCTCATGTCTTGAAATTATTCATACAAGATTCATCCTCATGTATAATAAATTAATAGTTATTATAATTTTATTTTCAAACTATTATAATATATATCATACCATTTATTATTTATATATGGCCTCTTACAAACTTTTTATTATCAATTATTTAGTTAAGTAAAAATTCCATCTGATAACGGCTTCTTTTGTCACATATGGTTCTGTTCATTTATAAATTTTTTATATAAATAAATAAATGAATTATAGTGTTATTTGAGATGGTAGGCCTTATGCACATATGAACACTGTATTCATTTTTTACATATGAAATGAATGAAAAAAAAATTGTCATTAGAGAGTAATTATTTTATAATTTATATCATATATTCCTTATATCTATCTATATTTGAATCCAATTAAAATGTAAATGGAAAATCAACCCCATCACTATATGGATGTGGCAGTCCAAATGTATTCACGAGCGATGTTATAATTTTGAAATATATTGGAAGGTAAAAAGGTATATGTTATGCCATATATATTAGACTATAATTATTTCATCAATATCATGTATAAACATTAGACCCATCATGATTAATGTTTATTGAAAATTAATTATATCTCTACGTAGAGATGATAACCCGTACATATGCATGATTGATACTTTCACAACCTATTTGATGGTTAAGATGATTAATAATGGGATTTTCAAAATCATAATAACATTCCATAATATAATGGTAGCTGAATTTTTTATTTTATAATAAATAACATATATTCAGATTAGTTAAAATACGTTTTAAATAGAAAGTGATCGTTTAGGGTGATTTTTTTCATGGAATGAACTCCTTTGGATCACATATTAAGGAGAATAGGGTTAGTATTTTAAGAAGGCCAGATCCTCAAGAATGTGGTGTAAGAATCTATTACGATGATAAATATGTTATTGGAAAATATAGAGGGATCGATTTTTTGAAAATAAAAGAAAGGAGGTGTATCCTTTTAAATGTAATTGAGTGGACACACTCAGAATATCTTAAAATATTAAAATATAACAACTTCAATCTCATTAAAATTTCTTCCAAATGTCCATGATTTATAAAAAAATAATTGGTTTTAAATAACATAACTAAATGAAATTTATAATGGTTTTTGTTTCATTTTTAACCTTTCGATTTTTATTTACCCCTTCATTATTCATTTTATACCTTAACCATGGTAACAACTATTCCAATCACTAAGGGTTAAAAGTGTTTCTATAAATGGGAAAAAGTATCATAAATAGGAAATTTATGATATATTAATCCATATTACATTCACATTGGTGAAAATAAATTTTTTACAAATGTTAACCCATTTATGAAGAAATTATTTTGTATAATATATCATTACTTTGAGTTTTGGAACAACTCATTTAATACAGAAATCAATACATATGGAAAAAGATGTAATTTTAATATAATAATTCAAAACAAAATTAAATATTCCTTATTCACATAGAATATTAATTTAACACTAAAACACTCTCAAAAAAATTTTATTTTTTTATTTTTAATATAATTATTTTTTTAATATTAATAGATCAAATACAATATCAGGGTTGCATAAGAATTTAATGTAATTATATATTTAATAAAAAATATGAAATAAATTATAATCATTGAAGAATATTCATTATTTTAAAAATATAACTTTATATTTTTCAAAAAAAATAATTTTTTACCTATGTAAACACAGAAAAGATATTTAAATGTAAGAAATCGACATTTTGATTTTTTATTTTCATAAAATAATATAAAGACTATATTCAATGAAATATGGCATAAGGTAAACATATATTACATAATTGGTTTAAATAATAGGACATGAGTAATAAAATATGATAATTAAATGTGTTAGATAAATTTAAAATTTGTATCCTAGTGTTAAATCTGTATTTTATCCCTTTTACCGTTATAGTAGAGAAATAATTTACTATAGTTACAATTAGTATAAACAAAAAAGGTAATATTTTAAAAATATGATCCACATTATTCCAAATATAGAATCTTCTTATCATGATTCAAATTCAAAATCGGTGGAAATATGTTTTAAAATATGTGTGAAAAACACGATGAAAACGGCTTAATAAAAAAATATTTTTTTAAGATTAATAGTGTATTAATTCTTATCCCACACCAAATTTTATTTAGATGTATGTGAAATAAATTTATTTAATATTTAATATATAAAATTCACTAAAATAATTAAAAAATAATAATCAATATAATTTATTAAGATAAATACACCTTACGGACAAAACAATTTATTTCAAAAAAATATATCATTTATTTTCAATTAATTTATATTTAAATTTCTAATTCATTGATAAATAACGAATTCATTTTATAGACATGTTAAATGTAAATTTTTATAATTTAGTCAGTTATATTTTAACATAGTCATGCAATGTATAAATGAAAAATAAACATTTAATAATAATATTTTTATAGTGTATCGGGATTTGTTTAATCTTGATGATTTGTTTTTCACAAGATACCAACAAATTTAATTTATTCAAAAACAATATTTCATAAAATCTATATATGTTATAATTAACCTCATATACGTGTGGAAATTATTGAATTCAATCCAATGGAATTCACTAGGGTTATCTGTAGATCTTTCTAAAACACATAAGTTGTATGTTCCATCTTGCATAGTATATATCATAACATACATGATTGGACCAATCACTAATGAGTATGGAATCATCGCTATCATCTATCTATCCTCAAGTGTTGGAGGGAATATTTCCATGGAAAGATGAATTCCATGTGAAACTAGAAACAATACCATCTCGGTTTTTCCAATATTGGATCTTTTTTAGAACTTTTCAATATATGTCCTTTTAATTAGACCGATAATCATCATTGAACTGTCACGATGGTTCATGATCCAAATAGTATATGTAATTTTTCTTAATTCCTTCACCGTAAATCAGAATTTGATCTATTATTTTAAGGATTATAAGACTCTTATTTCATTTCAAATGAGAAATAATTCTTCAAATTAAACTATTTGGAAATTGACCACACTCCAACTAAACCATGTATAAACACATGGATCACATTCATTATTTATGAAACTACATTTCAATTTGGATTCATCAAACTAAAAGTTCCATGTCCATGATTATTACATTAATCCATAAATTGATATCTTCTAGTTTCATAAATTTTTGGAATCCTTTTTATTTACAAAATCATTTTCTTACTAAAGTATCCTATTAAGGAAGGAGATTTGGACGTCCATCTTCATTGTATCATTTTCATGGTAAGGTTATATGGAAAAAAGAATTATAATTTGATTTAGCATAGTGAGTGGTGGAAAGGTTTCTTCATAGTAAATTCTTCGATTATGTTTGATCCATTTTTCATGATTCTGTTCATTATAAGTAATGAATTTTATATCCATTTCTAGTTTCTTCTTGAAGATCCATTTATAAACCAAAATATTTTTGTCCACCATGGGATACACTAAATCCAAAAAAAATTTGGATTCAAGGAAACTATTTTAGAATTAATAGATTTTCCCATTTTCATCATCTCAATAACCTACTTCATCCTTGTAGGTTATAGAATCATTATTATCAAATACTAATGAGTAAACATCCTCAATTACTAGAAAATAATTTCCTTTCAGTTCTTTAACCTCTAATATACATATTCATAGTACATGAGTGTCCAAAATACTGACCTTACATAGTTCATTGTGGAATATGCTCATGTGAAAATCTTTTCTATACCTTGAACCTAAAATGTATCTATAAATTTATATCTTATTCCAACTATCTATTTTTAGGATGTTCTCCCTCTCAAGTTAAACAATGTGTATTTCAAAAATCACATTTTTGGATAGGGGGTTGAATGATTCGTATAATCTTGTTTCCTTGGGCTATCCTCTAATGGTGCACATTATTACTGATGGTGAATGTTTGGTACTTGAAGATTCCTTAAAAAATTATTCATAATCCCACACATTTAAATTTGACATCACATATTTACTTTCACACCAAATTTTATATAAAATACATATTTTCACATTAGTTGGAACCGGGTAAAATATATATGATTTTATCTATAGTGTGTATCCCCAAATGGGAAATTTAATACTTATGTGAGTCTTTATTGATCTCACCACGTCTCATTTATTGTGGTTTGTAAATACTTAGAATTTCCATGTAAATTGCTTTTTAATTATATGGAAATATTACGAGTCTGGAAAAATTGACGGCGTGTGATTCTGAGGCTTAGTGTGCCCGAAATGAATTTCTGACCTTCTTTTGAGTTAAGTTCTGTAAACGTGCATGTGGGTTTTTGTAATAATAGAATCGGTGCTCAGATTATAAATACGAGGACACTGTTGAACTCAAAGCGCTGGTATTCACTTAAGGAGACCTTCACCTCGACCGCAGTAGGATGAGGGTGAATGTTAGTTTTAGTGTTTTTCGTGGAAATAAAAATAAAATAATGAACAAATTTTATTTTATTTTTATAACCTAACAATTTGAATCTGAAGTGGTGGGAACCACCCAAGCCTAAAACCCCCCATTTTTTAAAATAATGAGGGGGACCACCCGAACCCTCTTTAATGGGGGAAAACCTTTCGACTCCCCATTTAATTATTTTACAGAACTAAAATTAATTAAATGTTTTATCATTTAATTGTGCCAACATAAATTAATTTTCTATACTTAATTTATTTTATATAGGATCCCCTCCACCATTGAGAGGATTCGTTTTCAAATAATAATTGGGGGAGAACCTTGGAGGAACTCATCCCCCAATGAAGAATCCACTATGGAATTGAAGAATGAGGGCGACGCCTAAGACCAGATCTGAGGCACCTTGCGGAAGTGAAGAACGCCAATGTCACCATCCCCAATGACTTCGTCTACTTTATCAAGACCTCCTCTAATGAATAAAAAGGTAGGGTTTGTTGTTTTGAATACCCCCTTACCCATTCATGACGTTCTTCGTGATTCAAGAATTATTGAGCCGCTTGCAACCACCCTAATGTAGAGGGTGCAGGCCAAACGAACATGGCCAGACATCTCTAAAATCCTTTGGGGTTTTTTGTTGAGTTCTTCACGATGGAGGAGGCCGGTGACTGGTGCCCGATATTTAGCACTGGTGGGACTCGGGAGCAGCGGCTGACACCATGACCATCCATGAAGACAATGGCGGCACAACCGCACCACCGTAGATGAGCTGTGGCCTGTCGGCCGCGGCGAAGCAAGGGCAGCGGCCGACACTCCGGTCGGAAGCATGAAGGGGACGGTGGCGTTTTTCCTCACCGCCTCGAGTGAAAGAGTTGTGACCTTATGCCGCAGCAGCAAGAAGAGGGAGGCAGGATCACGGCTGGCTGCCGGTGAAGGCGCGACGTGCAACCGCGCTGTGAGGAGGAAGGCTGGAAGACTGGCCAGCCATGGGATCTTGAGCCAATGCAGGTTGTGTCATCCACGTGGGCTGGGTCTCGCCGCGGGGCTGGACCCAGTGGGCCAGATCATACCCGAGACCAGATGGGTCGACCCGAACTAGGTCGGGTCGGGCCGGGTCGGTCCAGCCGTGTCGGATCGGACCCATACCAATTTCAACCCTTTTCGCTCATTCGGACATATTTTGAGCTACGAGAATCTGTTTGACGAACCGTCTATGGAACAAGAAACCTTGGAGCGAGAAGGTTCTTTTGGTATACCCCACTTGAGTTTTGGATAAATTTGGGGTATAGTCAAGTTGGATCCATCACGAATCCAACCCGTCCCTCGAAACTAAATTTCTAATAACGTACAGATCGAGCGTCCGACTGATGCACCGTCTATTGAATTGATAACCATTTTAAGTGGCGGTCCTTTGGGATACTTCTTTGTGGGAATTCGTGGTAGTTGGAGAATTAGGCCTGTGGATTGAGGAGCTGACCCTCTCGGAATCAAGTGAGCTTAGTGCGGGAATCCTGTAGCTGGCTGTATCATGAGAAAGGGATCCTATGTGTGTTTGTGCATTGGGATCCTTCGTGGGTCTGTGATTGAAGGTCCCACATGGATCTGCTCTAGGAATCCATGAGGGACTACTCTAGGATCCTTTGTGGGTCTACTGTACTAGGGTCCTATGTGGGTCTGATGATGTACTGTGTTCATATGTGGGTCTGAGGATGTACTCGGATCCTAAGTGGGTCTGATGACGTACTCGGATCCTATGTGGGTTTGATGATTATTTAGGATTATATGTGGGTCTTCCTATTAATAGAATACGATGATTCAGTAGTTAAATCTAATCATCTCTACTACTATACCTATGTTATATCTGGTATGAGTTGAATCTTTACCTTCGTGGTAATATTCTGTGTGGTGTACCTTGGTGGTATTTATCTTCATGGTGATACCTTTGTTGTATTCTTCTTTGTGGTGTAGCTGTGTGGTACTTACCTTCGTGGTGATACCTTTTTGGTATTACTCTATGTGGAATTACAATTTTGGTACATACCTTCGTGGTGATACATTTGTAGTCCTCTTCTGTGTGGCATCACCTTTGTGGTACTTTACCTTTGTGGTGTTACCATCACAGTATTCATTCCTTCGTGGAAGAGTTGTACTTTGGCTAAGGTTTTGGGCCTTGTGTTGATATGGGTTTACTTAATAACTTATGTATATGTATGGAAATATTCCTAAGTAGGGTTTTCAGTTATTTACATGCATTTTGGTTTATCGTTTGTGGATTTTGTGAGACCTTTGAGGGTCTCGGGGTCCCTATTGGGTATCGTTATACTCACCCCTTCATGGGCTACGCCCGTACCTCATTGTGTTTGGTGCAGATGATCGAAAACACTGACTGAGGACGAGGGTACCAAGACTGAAGGTTTCTTAGAGGTGGACCATAGATGAGGCGTACCACAGAGAAGACCGTTCGAGAACTATACCATCCCTTCTGGTAGGATCCGTGGTGGGTGTTCACAGATCTGTTCAGTTTACTTATACCTTCCATTTTTCTTATACTTTCTAGATGGGCTTGTATTCTATCCCATTTTACTTACTATACACACAATTTTTACATTACAGTTCACTTGGGTTTGTAACTTGATCTGTGATTGGTTTGTGTGAGTTGCAGGTTATAAAGGCTATGTCTTCCCAATTTTAGGGAATATGCCTTTCGGTGCTAGTCTCCATCCCCTGTCTAATGGAATGTAGGCATGGGGTAGTCACGGAATGGTCCCGAGGGACGAGTCACGAAAAATTGGTATCAGAGGAGTCGGTTCTACCAGAGAACATTAGACTCTGATCTTCTTAACAGCAATAGTGTTAAGTGTAGTGAGTGTGGTTATCATATTTGAGAATCCAGTGTCAGTGTGGTAGCTAATGTATCCATACACCGGGACCCTGACTTCTAATTTCTGACTCAGTGCACGAAAACACTGATTGTGTGGGTGTTTCAAATGTTTTCTTTGTTAACACTTTGAGTCAGCTCAATTGGTATAACTTATTGACCATCGTGCACCTGTTTCTTTTTAGGATTCCTCCACCTAGACAGCTAGCTAGGGTTCCGAGTGTAGTAGGCGATGGTGGCCCACCGAGCGAAGAGGCCTCGGTGCAGGGCCCTCTATTAGTAGAGGCACCATCGAAGGCACTAGTGGTACCATTACCCATTGGGCCACTGATGCCACCAACCCCAGTAGTAGAGGGTGGATGCCGCTTGAGCGTGTTTCATGAGTTCTAGCACAAGATGGCACCCAAGTTTAGAAGAGGGACAAACCCATAGGCAGATGTGGATTGGCTGGAGGTCCTGGTGAGAGTCTTCTGACTAGTAGGGACACCAGTCGATCTCATGGTGATCCTTGCCGCCAGTCTTCTATAGGAAGAAACATGCAGATGGTGGAGCTTGATGCTCCAGGTTCACGATGAGTTGACACTAATCTGAGAAGACTATGAGAGCCAGTTTCAGGCAGAGTTTGTTCATGAAACCCTTTGCGCAGTGAGCATACATGAGCTTCTTCATCCGCAGCAGGGCAACATGACAGTGGCTCAGTACTCAGTGAGGTTCACTGACCTCTCACGCTACTCCACTGATATATTATGAGACCCATTATTCAGGGACCAGACCATCGGTTAGAGACTCATATGGGAGATCAGGGCTTTGATGATTTCTATCACCATCCCCACGCAGGATGGGGTGTTAAAGAGAGCCATCTTAGTAGAGAGTTTTCTTGTTGAGCAGTCACTAGCAGCGAGACCCACCACCGGGCATCACATAGTAGAGTCTTGTATAGCTGTTAGCAGACAGATGTCACAGAGGTCCAAGGGGACTAAACCTATAAGAGAATGACCGCAGGATTCATGGTCGGTTTTGCGGGGCACCAGATAAAGACCTAGTCAAGCCAGGGGTAGGTAGTTTTACACAAGTGGAGGGTAGGGTCACATGGCTCGTGACTTTCCGACCTACCAAACGAGTGATCAGAAGACGGTCGAAGGACCACCAAAGCTGAGACAGAGGTTCAACCGAGGATGTCCGTAGGGAGAAGGCGGACAACGAAGAGGATCTAGTTGGGCAGTTGGCGGTGGGAGAAAATTCGAGATGTTCCCACCACCACCACCAGGTGGTCCACTCCGACCACAGAGAGCAGGTGGATAGGGGTGAGCTCAGCAACAGGCAGCTACGGCCTATGACCACGACGCTCTGAAGATGATATGAGGTACGATCTGTGTCTATTCTACCTTAGATACAGTACTTATAGTCATAGGTTACAATCATTCTTTTATTTTCACAACCCTCGTTCAGAGCTCTGAGATTCCGATGGAGCTGTTGGCTCGATCCTTGCTGCTAGAGACTCCTACGGGAGAGGATTCGACAATTAAACACGGGTTCCAATAGTTTTATCTTACTCTAGGGGGAAAGTTCTTCGGTTGGGATCTCCTAGTAGTGGTGTCAAGAACTCATTACCTCATCTTGGGTATGTACTAGTTTTCTACTTTCCGTGCTCAGATTTACTATATTAGGCGCAAAGTGCGGTGTGTTCGCACGGATGGGACTAGGTTTACCTTCAATGGTGAGAAAGGTGCCATAGCAGCACATGATGGACATAACAGGAGGAGAGTGCAGCATATCACTAATTAGTTGAATAACCTTACCCATAGTGCGGTTGATGTGGAGAGTCTGAGTTATCCTATAGTGGTGGACCAGTATGTGGATGTCTTCCCTGATGATGTTTTGGGTCTACCTCCTAGCCGAGGGGTGGAATTTTACATTGACTTGTACCTCAGGACGATACATATATCTACACCGGCATACCAGATGGATCCTTTGGAACATTGTGATATGCAAGTATATATGGATGACTTACATGGAAAGGGGTTCATTTGACCCAGTGTTTCTCCTAAGGAGGCCCTGATTTTGTTCCCCAAAAAGGCAGATGGGAGATTGAGACTTTTTTATGACTATCGGCACCTGAACCAGGTGACCGTGAAGAACAAGTACCCACATCCGAGGTTTGAAGACCTCTTTGATATGTAGAAGGGATAAAAATGGTTCGTGAAGATAGAACCTAGTTTAGTCTATCACCATCTTAGAGTACGAGACAAGGATGTGCAGAAGATGGATTTCAGATGTCGGTACGGCCATTAAGAGTTCTTGGATATGCCATTCGGCATGACCAATGCTCCAGTAGTGTTCATGGGACTCATGAACAGGATCTTCTAGACATAACATGATCTCTTTGTAGTAGTCTTAATCATTGACATTATGATATACTCGGCTACCATGGAGGAGCATGCCTATAATTTAGAGATAGTTCAGGACACACTCCCAGAGCACCAGCTTTATGGTAAGCTCTCAAAGTGCCAGATCTGGATCTGAGAGGATCATATTTTTGGACATGTCATCTCAGAGGCTGGAGTTGCGGTGAATCTAGTTAATATTGAGGTGGTACTTGATTGGGAACCATCCAAGAGTGTGATAGAGGTACAGAGTTTCGTAGGTTTGGCTAAATACTACCGAGATTTGTACTAGATTTCTCCAGAGTTGCAGCACCGTTATCAGTGTTGATGAAGATGGGGCAGCCCTTCGTGTGGTTAGAGATATGCCAATGGAGTTTTCAGGAGATGAGGTAGATACTGACTAGCGCCCCCTTCTCGAGTCTTCTAAAGGAGGGTGTTGGGTACGTAGTCTACTATAATACATCAGGGACCAGACTTGGATGTGTCCTGATGCAGGAGTGAGCAATGATCGTGTATGGTTCTCGAAATCTGAGATAGCATGAGCAGTACTATGCTACCCATGACCTGTAGTTAGCAGTAGTGGTCTTCGACCTGAAGATGTGGAGACATTCATTTATTAGAGAACGTTTTACAGTCTACTATGATCACAAGAGTCTTATGTATATCTTCTCTTAGAAGGATATGAACCTGAGACAACGACGTTGGCTTGAGTTCCTCTAGGACTATGAATTTTAGATATTCTATACTCCTGAGAAGGGAATCGTTATTGCATATGCACTTAGCAAGAGATCTGGTATACATCTGCGAGGTGAGGCGACGGAGCACCTGGCCGATTTACAGGTATCCTTTGTAAAATGAGATGGAGCAGCTTTTCTTCCGTCACTTACAGTCACTCATACACTTCTTCAGTGAGTCAAGGAGGTGCATCATGGGGACGCTAACCACAAGGTTCGACGTGCTTAGATATCCATAGGATAACAACCTAATGAATTTTCTAATGGTGGGGAGCACTTCATCCTCTTCAGAGGATGTACCATGGTACCAGTGTTGCTTTAGGAATAAGTGTTGAGGGAGTTCCACACATCACCTCTAGCGGTACATCCAAGAGGGGAGAAGATGCCCCAGAACTTCCGAAGACAGCACTGGTGGTTGGGAATGACGAATGTAGTAGCAAAGTTTGTCTCTCGGTGCCTCATTTTTCAGCAAGTGAAGGTAGAAAATCAAGTAACAGCTGGCGTATTTCAACCTTTAGAAGTCCCAGAGTGGAAGTGGAATGGGATATAGATGGACTTCATGACAAGACTTCCACTTACATATATGGGTCATGATTCAGTTTGGGTGATCATCGACCGACTCACCATGTCTGCCCATGTCATACCGAACAGAGAGCAGGGTTCAGTACAGAGCATGGGATGCCTCTATTTGAATGGGATTGTGAAAAAAAATGGAGTACCCATGACGATTGTATCCAATCGTGACCCGCATTTGACTTCCCGAATATGGAAGGGGTTGCAGGAGGCTTTCAGGACAAATCATCGTTTGAGTAGCATCTTCCATCCTCAGATGGATGGCCAGACTGAGTAGACTATTCAGATCCTCGAGGACATGCTGCATTCCTGTGTCCTCAACTTTGGTCATAGTTGGGAGGATCAATTTCCCTTGGTTGAGTTTTCATACAATAACATCTATCACTCCACCATTGGGATGGCACCATTGGAGGCTCTGTACGGGCGACCGTAAAGAATGCCATTGTGCTGGACTGACCTAGGGGAGTCAGCACTCATGGGACCAGATATTGTAAGGGCTACCACAGAGAGGGTGCAGATCATCCAAGAGTGGATAAAGACTGCACAGAGGAGGCAGAATTCCCATGCTGACAGGAGACGTAGAACTCTGGAGTTTGAAGATGTCAACCATGTCTTTCTACGGGTCTCATCTCGGCGAGGTCTATAAAAAATTGGTTGGGAGGAAAGTTATCTACGAGGTTCATCGGAACCTTTTAGGTCCACAATAGAGTTTTCAAGGTGGATTGATGCATAGCACTTCCACCTTAGTTGCACCGCATGCACGACGACTTCCATGTATCCCAGCTGAGGAGATACGTGCGCAGTCCATGACATGTCATCAACCACGGTGAGATGCACATCAACGATTGGGAGATGTTTACAGAGGTTCCAATAGATATTTAGGATCGATTGGAGATAGTCCTTCTTGGGTGGTCGATAAATTTGATGTGTGTATGTTGGCAGCATGGGAACCTCTGGGAGAGTGCATGGGAGCGAGAGGCTCCTATTCGTGCTCAGTACCCCCATTAGTTTTTCTCATTTTTGTGATGTGGATTTCAGGGACGCAAAGCCATGAGGTGTGGAGAATGTAATCACCCAGAATTTACGTGTAATTTTTTTAATTGTATGTCAATTTTACGAGTTCGTGAAAATTGACGGCGCATGTTTTCGAGGCCAGGTGTGCCCGAAATGAATTTCTAATCTTTTTTTCGGGTACGTTCAGTAAACGTGCGAGCAGATTTTTGTAATTTTGACCTGATGCTCGGAATAGAAATCTGAGGAAACTGTTGAACTTGCAGAGTCGATATTCTCTTAAGGATACTTTCACCTCGACTACAGTAGGAAGAGGGTGAATGTTAGTTTTAGTGTTTTTCGTGGAAATAAAAAAAATAATGAACAAATTTTATCTTATTTTTAAAACCTATCAATTTTAATGTGCAGTGGTGGGAACCACCAGAGCCTAAAACCCCCCATTTATGAAATTAATGGCGGGGACCACCCAAACCCTCTTCAATAGGGGAAAACCCTTCAACTCCCAATTTAATTATTTGAGGGAACTAAAATTAATTAAATGTGTCAACATTTAATTATTCCGACATAAATTAATTTTTTAAACTTAATTTATTTTTTATTGTCTCCACTCTACCTTTCATAGGATTCGTTGGAAAAGGGGAATTAGAGGAAAATCTTGGATTAACTCATCCCCAAATGAAGAACGCACTTCAGAATTGATGAACGAGGGTGACACTTGAGCCCAGATTGGAGGCGCCTTGCGGAAGTGGCAAACGCCGATGTCACAATCCCCAACGACTTCATCTTCTTCCTCGTGACTTCCTCCAATGAACTAAAAGGTAGGGTTTGTTTTTTTGAATACCCCTTACCAGTTCTTGATGTTCTTCTTGATTTAAGAATTATCGAGCCACTTGCTACCGCCTTAACGTGGAGGTTGTGGGCCAAACGAACATGGACCGACCTCTCTATAATCCTTTGAGGTTTTTGATGAGTTCTTCGCGATTGAGGAGGACGAAGACCTGTGTATTATATTGGCACAGGTGGGACTCAAGAGCGGCGACCAACACCAAGGCCGGATTTTAAGACAACGGCGGCGCAACCGCGCCGCCGGAGAAGATCCACGGCCCGTCGACAGTGACAGAACAATGGCGGTGGCCGGCAGACCGACGGGGATGGCGGCACACGTCCACACCTCCCGACATGCAATAGCTGCAGACATGTGCTGAAGCGGCAAGAGGAGGGCTATCGGCTCACTACAGGCAGCCGGTGAAGGCACGACACGCAACCGCACCGTGCGGAGGAAGACTAGATGACTGGTCACCCACGACACCGCGAGCCACCGCGGGCTACCGCATCACGATCCACTGTGGGCCACCACACCGCGAGCCACTACGGGCCAAACAATAGGTACGAGCATGCAAGAAAGCTGGGTTGTGTCGGGGGGGCTAGGCCGGTCCTACCCGAACAAGGTCGGGTCAGGACGAACCAACTTCCAGCATTTTCGCTCATTCGGCCATATCTTGAGCTACATGAGTCCATTTGACGAACTGTCTATGGATCTAGAATCTTTGGTGCGATATCGTCCATTTGGTATACCCCCACTTTATTTTTGGATAATTTTGGCATACGATCGAGTAGGATTGAGCATGAATCCAACCAGACTCTCAGAACTAAAATGTCATTCACTTATAGACTAGGCATCCCATTGATGCAATGTCTATTGCTTTGAGACCCCTATTACATGGCGGTCCCTTAGGATATTTATTCATGGGACTTCATGGAAGTTGAAGTATTCGACCTGTGGCTTGATGAGCGGACCCTCTAGAGATCAAGTGAGCTTAGTACGGGAACACTGTAGATGGCTATAGCATGAGAAAGGGATCCTATGTGGGTCTATGCTTTGGGATCCTTCGAGGGTCTGTGATTTAGGGTCCCACATGGATCCACTCTAAGAATCCATGTGGGGATACTCTAGGATCCTTCATGGGTCTGATGTACTAGGATCCTATGTGGGTCTAATGCTGTACTAGAATCATATGTGGGTCTGATGATGTACTAGGATCCTATGTGGGTATGATGGTGTACTAGGATCCTATGTGGGTTAGATTATGATTTAAGATCTTAAGTGGGTATGCCTCTTAATAGAGTAAGTTGATTTAGTAGTTAAATCTAATCATCTCAACTACTCTACCTATGTCATACCTGGGGTGAGTTGAATCTTTACCTTTGTGGTAATTTTCTATATGGCATACCATTGTGGTACTTACGTTCATGGTGAAACCTTTGTGGTATTCTTCTGTGTGGCTTACCTATGTGGTACTTACCTTCATGGTGATGCCTTTGTGGTATTCTTCTGTGTGGTGATTCCTTTGTGGTACTTACCTTCTTGGTGATACCTTTGTAGTATTCTTCTATGTGGTGTTACCTTTGTGGTGTAACCATCGCAGTATTCTTTCCTTCGTGGAAAAGCTGTAGTTTGGATAAGGATATGGGCCTTTTGTTGAGATGAGATTACTTGATAACTTAGGTATATGTATGGGAATATACCTAACTAGGGATGTCAGTTTTTTACATGCTTTGTGGTTTATCCTTTGTGGATTTCGTGAGACCATTGAGGGCCTCGGGGTCCCTACTATGTATTGTTATACTCACTCAAACATGGGCTACACCCGGACCTTTTTTTGTTTGGTATAGATGATGGATAGAACTGTCTTAGGAAGAGGGTAATTGGGCTGGAGGTAGCTCGTAGGTGGACCTTATATGAGACATACCGCAGAGAAGACCATTCGAGAGTTCTACACACCCTTCAGGTAAGATCCTTGTTGGGTGTTCACGGAGCTATTCAGTTTACTTGTATCTTACCATTTTCTTCTAATTTCTAGTTGGGATTATATTCTGGTCCCTTTTACGTACTGTACACACTCTTTTTACTATACAGTTCACTGGGTTCGTAACTTTTTGTGTGATTGATGTGTGTGAGTTACGGTTTATAAAGGCAATTCCATCCCAGTTTTAGAGAATACACCTATCGATGCTATTTGCCTGCCCCTGGCCTATGGAAGGTGGGCTTGGGGTAAACACAAAATGGGACCCATGGGACAGGTCATGACATGGTTCCTCCATTTTTACAATTTTCATTTATAGTGTATAAGGAGTAGTGAGTTATTATAGAATCCAAAACCCTCACAAATAATCAATGAATCCCTGATTATGATATTCATCCTATTATTTTGAGAATAATTTATAAATATTCTTAACTATCAGGTTCTCAAGTTCATCCAAATATTAATTTAATTTATCAATTGAATTTTTCTTATTCCTCATTAATTAGATACTTCCATATTTACTAATTTAGTTATTAAAAGTAATAGCGTATGGGTAAAACCCCATTATTTCAACTGTTTGTACTCCAAACACGTCATTATGATAAAATTTATCAATATCCTTAGTTATATAAACTTTTACAAGAAATGTGGTTTTTTATTTTTCACATATATACATGCTATACTTACACCAATTGGTTTAGGTTTAAAATAATCCATAAGAATATATTTGTCTAATATAGTCAAACTATTTTATTTTACATATCTTAGCAAGTGATTCCATAGATTCATGTGGTATGATTCATGTGAAATATTTTCGATCAATTTTATTTAAATGGTTCAAATAATCCAATACAGTAATAATTCTATGTAAATTTTCCTTACCATATCCAATTAATTATATCTCATATAAGAACAATAATTTAAAATTTTGAAAATAAATCCATCTTCATCAAGAATGAATAAATTGATGTTGTTTCTTAAATATGTTAAAAAAATCATTTAAAAAAAATATTAATCATGTTGGGGATGGTAGCCAGTAGTCTCTAATAGTTTCAATAGCAATTTTGGATCTCTTTTCTTCTTATAGACGCACAAACCCATTGTTAATCTCGTGAAATCTACATGGTTTTTGTATTTGAATACATGTGTGAAGACCCCATGCTATATCTAATAAATAATTTCTATAAACATATATATTATTGAAATCTATGTTTTTCATATATGGATATCAGATCCAAATAGATGAATATATAATAAATTTCAAGAATACGTACTTGAGGACCATATAAGTTTAGTTTCACTGGAGACTAGATAAAAAATCTTATTATTTCATTAATGATTTTCAATATATCCCTTTAAAATCGTCCCATTTATCAATATTCATAGTCATTCCCTTCTTAATCCTATCATTATAACCTTAGGGAAGGGAAAATATAAAATGGTGAGATTATATGCCAACTAAGGGTAAACACTGATCAGATCAATCGATGACCATATAAAATCACTGGATGAAAATATGGTTATGTGATTATTAATATAACATACAAAGATAATACATAATCTCTCATGGATCATGAAACATAAACATAATCCATGTAATATAACATTTTCATTTCAAAGAAATTAACCTCAAAAGTTATAAATCATAATAAATCATTCATGAACAATATAGAATACAAGTGGGGTACTATCATTAGCATAGAACCCATTACATATATCAAATTTAACATCCCAAACCATCAACAAAAAATGTATAAGTAATCAATACCGGTTTTACATTTCATAATATACTAGGTATCATCACATGTTTTCAATTTCATAATAGATTAGGAACAATCACCCATATCCCATATTGGATCAAGAACCTCATCTTGTATCCCAAATATGATAAAGCACACTAGATTATTTCTCATCACTAACTTGTGAGATAAAAATATTTACCAAATGCAACAGATGTAGATATATTTACCAACCATCACATAATATATACATTTTTTTCCATAAAATCAAAAAAATTTACTCTCTTCATGAACCATGAATTGAAATTTGTTAAATGAATATCTCATCCTAGAATAAATAATTGAGAAGTAATGCGGTTCATAAACATATCTTCATTTCAATATATAATAACACATATCGATGTAATGGGTTTAATAAAAATAATTTTAGTATAAATATTAACCATCCTGATAAATAATAATGGTGGTATCATTGGATCATATCCCTTGTAAATAAACAGTAAAACTATCGATAAAATCATAATTATAAAAAGATTTTGAATGATCACGTGTGAAATTTATTACAGAAAATAAACATCCCGCTTTCAAAACATTAATTTATAATATAAAAAATTATTAATTATTAATGAAAACATTTTCCTTAAAATATTGTAATAGAGGATTCAAATAATTGATTTTACATGATGGGGTAAAATTCAATTTGAGTCATATACATGAAAAATTTCATGTTCTCATTATCGATAGAAAAAAAATTGTCCCCGGTTAGAAAAATAAAAAGTGCTAAATTATGAATCATTATGTAAAAGTTCAAACATGGGTAAATATTCGTTTGAAAAAAAACATGATAATGTTATAAACATTCTTTATATTTTTTTAAAGAATACATATACATGAATAAAATGTTATTTTGACCAAAATGATAAATGAAGTTTATTTTTCATGAAAATGTTCTTTTGGTGAAGTTATTCCATAATGAGATAAAAATTATAGGGGAAAATTATTTCTAAATAAATTACTAGACAAAAGGAAAATTCAGGATTTATCAAGGTGGAAGATCATAATATTTCATACTCACAAGAAATTTTTTTAACATTGTTGATAAACAATGGGATTGTAACATAAAAACCCTTACGACATTACTGAATTTTGAATAATAAATACCATGGAATATATAAAATTTTGTGGAAATTGAAACCAGATAAAATTTATATTAATAATCATAATATATATTCATGGTAATTATATACACCACACAAAATAAACATGTGGATAATATGTAACGTGCTTAAGAGTTAATAAAATGAGATAGAAATCCATTGCCTAATTTCATGAAATTATTAATACATGCTATAAAATACTATTTAATAATTATTTGATTATTATAAATAAATTAAATAATCATAATAATATTTATCCAAACATATATGAATTACATATGACCTTTTATTACCCATTCATTAAAAATTCATTATTAAAATCATGTTTTTCGTCATAACATCATTGTTATTGATGTCTGTTTCGGTTTTGTATTATAAATAATTTAATTTTTATCTGGGTAAAATAATATCAAGTATATAAATAATAATTTAAATATCATATATATCCATTATATATAATTTTTTTTAATAAAAAAATTAAATATAGGAAATTAATTACACCGTTCATTGGGCTGGTAGTTGTTATATATGCATGAACGATTTTTCCATTTTCTAGATGGATGATAAAATCATATTTAAAATAATTTATGGAAACAATATTGTCATTATAATGTTATATATATCAAATATATTAATTTAATTTATCTTCATCACCATCCATGTAAAATTTAATTCAAAAAAGAATCAAATTGCTTCACGATGCGTCAGTTCACAGTACACACCTGTGGTGATGTCGTACTCCCACAAAGTAGAATATAAGAATATAGAAATAATATTATAATTTAAGAAGTTTATATATTTCATAAATATCACATATAAAATTTAAAATCACCATTATCTCTATCCATGAGTAGTGGTGATCGAAAATGAATTACCTCTGATCATGAGGTCATAGTTCTCCATACAAAAAATCCACATTTTTTTACATGTGATGGAAGAGGTAATGGTTGAATTTTATTCCAACAATATAATAACATCTTAGTATATGGTAAATAATTTGGTTAGTATGTAAACATATATTAATAATATTTTAATTTGGTTAAAAAATAAATAAAATATAAACTATTTGTTCATAACATTACATCTTCTTTAGAAAACCAGATTATATTTGAACTAATAGAATTAATATAATATATTCATAATCATAAAAATGATTATAATACATGGTTAGGTTCTTATGAAATATATCTGGGTAGGTATTCAGTATAATAGGGATTTTGTGATGTGTGATCACGTGTAGAGATGGGATTCCATTTATTGGTGGGGGATAAGGCTGACTTGGAATTTTCCAAAATAAAAAGGTGTAACCACGTTTTTAACATGAAAAAGGGATAAAAAATTAATCATTATTGAAACAAATAATATATAATGTCAAAATATGTCTATAAAACGGTATTTGGAAACATTTTTTTATAATTTTCCCTTATAGTGCTATATTAATCCCTAAAAACATGTTTTAGCATTAACTATGGTAATTATAATTTTGTCTATTTTATAATTAATTATGATTAAAAATTATCTTGAAATTATTATGTAACTTCATGTAACCAAATATATAGTATTTATCTACTCTTTTAATTTCAAAATTCATTTGTGTGCATTCTTGGTCTTCTGATGATGCAGAACCATTGATGGGTAAAATAACCTAATGTTCGGGGATATAATTTTTTTTGATGAAATTATGTCCGAGTAGAATCTTGTTAAAGTCTTTGTGGGTTCCTCTACAAGATCAGAGAACATTAGTGTTGATCTGGGATTTTGTGGAGAATCTATGGTTTTATCTTTTTTAAATAAAATACATGTCTTCAACCATTTTTATATCATTTATTAGTCACCAATAATATGTAGATTGTTTGGTTCAAAGCTCGAAAAAACAACACACCATAAAAATTTTACACACAATTGAAATGTCTATATATTGTGTTATTTATTGATAGGATGTCATGAAAATGTATAATAAATGAATCAATTATATGCCAGGTATATATTTCACAATTTGAAATTGTAATATCTGTATTTTTCATCTCTAGCAATTCCTTTTTCTGCTTTCGGGTTTCCTCTCTAACACTTCTTGATAGGGGGTTTCATACCTTCTAATTCCTATGGTTTGTTCTTTTTAGAGAACTAAACAACGTATTTCTTATTAATTCATCTAAAAAAACATCACTCTAGTCCAAGGATCTTTCAAATTTGATTTTAGATACATCATATCCTTTGGGGTTACATATTTCTATGGTTTTTCATCATTTCAGTTGTTGTATGTTCATTAGAGTAATGGGCACATCAACTTCCTCATTTCCATTTATCATGATACCAGTGTTGTGTCATGTTATGTGATTTTTCCCCTATGATTAAAATATTATTGATCCATACTAGATCCACTATGTTATCATCATCCATTGGCTGATAATTGGTTAGTTGTGGTAGGGTGGGTGTGTTGACATTGAGGTTTATTAATATCGACCCTTTCCTCCATCTTTATTGTTTGATAGATGTGATTCTAATACATTAGAATTTATCTTAGGGCCCCAGTTGTAGACAATTTTTTTTAGTTGGCGGATCCCATTGCGGGTGTGTGTGACTTGAGTTTGAGGTAGGTGGTTACTACTCTATCATGTGTTAGAAGAACTGTATTTCACTGGCTTTATAAATTATTTTACCAATAAATAGGTATGATTTATTTGTGGGGGTGAAAATTGGTTTTAGTTACCATATGTTTTTCTCCTTATTTTCGTTAAATAAAATCTTTCATAAAATTATTGTTAAATGGAATTTTAAATTTTTTTCAAAGAACAATTCTAACTAAATAGTTTGGGAAATAGAGAACATGGGTATCCTTGGGTACCAAGGTTAAAGGTGTAGTAGTAGGCCTTGTATGTTCATACTATTAGTGTGTCCACTAATGGGGTTTTATTTTTCTCTATATTCATATTATAATATGGACTTGATATACCTCTAGAGAGGTTTACATTTTGTGGTGTTCCCCTAATCTCTAGATTTCATGCATTTCTAGACACATGATGCCCATGATTGTAAATTTTTAAGTTTGAATGTCCTTGATATCCTGGAATGTTATGAATTTTTCCCCTATATTAACTATTCTTTATAATTGTACTATTTTAGATATATATTCCACAAATTTGATATGATATGTGGTGAATGATTTGATTTTATTTGACAGCTTTGTTGAATATGAAATGATTTTAAATTTATTTGTCTATATTTTTTTTAAATAATGGAAAATGGAAAGATAAATGTTTTACCATGATTTCGAAATAGAAATTGTTTGGGTATTTAGAATTCCATGTTTTTTCTAATGATTATAATGATAAAATTCATATACAAATAACTTTTATGCAACATGTGGGTTGGATTCTACATATCATGTTTGGAAGACATCTTGTGAACCCATTTATTGGTGTGATGACCATTTTATGACTTTTAATATAGTGAAATTTAAGGAACCATAGTGAGGTAGAAATGTTTCAGTTAACTTTTTTTGGGTAGCCAATGAATAGATTTTGGAATTCGTACTAGAAGAACTCATGTAGTAGTTGTTTTAGTATTAGTTTTTTGTTGTTGTTATACTTGTCTCTTTGAGTCTATTTATTTAATTTTGAGTTGTATAGGTTCTCCAATTTCCTTATTTTATGACTTATATAGTTGTTTATTCATCCCCTATTTCTTCATTTCATGTATATATATATATATATATCATTTTTTATTTAGTTAGGGAGAAATGATTCAATTTGGTTTTAAATGATGCATGGGTGCTGGTCTCTAGCTAGTGGGGATAGAGAATTCGCTTTGGGTATGTGGAAATTTCGGTTGGGTACCAGTTTGAGAGGTTAATTGGTTTGAGTTCATCATAGTTTAGTATTATCTGACTTATGTACCCAATAGTGATTTTTGGTACTTTTGGTAGACTGAATATAGGACTATTAGTACATGAGTGGTTGGTTATGGAGAGTTCTTTTCTAAATATTTCCCTAAAAGGACTGAAGTTACCTTGGTATGTTGGGATGTGTGTCTCCTTTTTTCAGTTCATGATCTTAATCATGGGGTTATCTTATGTTATTACCATTTAAAATATAATTATTATATTTTATTATTGTTTCTTAGATTTTATTGTGAAGTGGTATTACATTAAGTCATGTTCCACAAGTTCATCAGGAGGTTGCAGCATATTATCCTCAAGGGAATCATCCAATATATCAAAATCATATTGAGGCTGTCCTTTGTAAATTTCATTATGCTACTAAAAATATACCCAATATAAAAAACACATTTTATTATTCAAATATAGGAAATTTGGGAGAAAGGGGTCATCTAGAATAGTACTTACGTGATAATCCATTGTCTATTAGGGGTACAATTGAACCACAGGAGATGGATAATTGAATGGAAAATATCAACCATAAAATTAACTTCCATGATACACCACATATTATAATGTTGGTGTTTTTATTGTTTACCCTTTAGGAATACATGAAACGATGGTGGTATTCCATCATACAGGCTGATAGGCTTGTGTGCTTGGACTGTAAGGGATTTAAAACTATTTTTCTAATAGTTATTTCCAGAGGAACTGATGATGGTGAAGATTCTTAAGCTCCTCTCATTGCAATAGTGAAATAATTCAGTGATGGAGTACACAAAAAGGATTGTTGAGATGGATCACTTTTTCGATAAATATCAATGAATGACCATATTATGTGGGAAAAGTACCCACTGGTTCTGAAACTAGATATCAGATCATAGGAATTTATATTGAATATTTCAACCTATGGGGTGATAGTAGACATGACAATGATGGAAGAGATGAAGATTATAGGAAGTGTTTTTTATTATTCCCCTTCTATTCTACCCACTAGTATATTAAGTGGTTCTTAAAGTAAAATAATGAGGTAAAGTGATCATCAAAGGTGTGGTGGGAGTAATTCTTTAGCAACAAGTCTCGTATTCACCATCCATTGTTGCCAGTAGTGTACCCCGGACATGATAAAAGTGTCGAAAGGATGGGCCCTCCAGATAAAAATTTTTATTTACCAATGATGTTGTGTAATAGTTGTGGACATTATGGTCAACTATATTTCATTTAGTTTGGTTATGTCTATGAATTTTTATGAATAGTGGTAATTAGCTCAAAATGCTACTTTCTGACATTCAAATAATTTAAAGACTTCATGGATTCATCTATGGGCCTCATAAGTGAATCACTTATACATAGTAGATGAGTTTATAGAAGATGAAGATGCTAGTATAGTGATAGAGAGATGTACCATCATTATTGCATCCTCAGAAGTGATTTGTTTTAGTGATACATGATCTTCCCACTAGCTTACATCTAGTTGATTTGTTGATATGATTAAAGATACAACAAAACACATATCCTATTTTATCGAGTTAGTGACACCTATTACATAGATGAAAGAGTAGGTGTTTTATTTCCCTTATTGTTCTTTATTGATCGATTATACATAGTTAGTATTTGATTTTCTCATTCTCAATCACATTCTATTTAAAATCTTCATCAAGATTAGTTTCATTGTCTCTCATTATGCTTAGGATAATGGTTTTCATAATTGTGTCATTTTTATTTTTCCCAATTGGGTATTTTTATTTTTTTCGGGAGTGTGGGATCTATTTTTTTCATCGATGACCTTCCCACCCAGATATTTGATGTTTTTTGTCTTATAAAATTGTTCAGCTCAATGATATTTCGTCTCTTTCTCATACTTCCTCAATCAGTTAGGATTTTCCTAATTTTTTCCAAGATTATTTTTTTAATCTTCTTCTAATGTGGGATGTAGATTATAAATTTATCTAGTTCCACATACACATTTTATTTTGATACCATCTTATCGCATGGAAGCATTGAATATGAAATATATCGATATTTAGTAGGATACCCTGATTTGGAATCTTGTTGTTCACCAAAGGGTTTGTCCATGGGTATAACTTGTTCTTTTTGACAAGAAGGTAGATGGTGCACTCCGACTATGTGTGGATTATCAGAAGCTGAACCATTTAATGGTTATGAAAAAGTATCATTTTACCTATTTGGATGATTTTATTGATTATCTAAATAGGGAAAAGTGTTTTTCAAATATTGGTATTCAGTCTGGTTATCATCATCCATGATTTTGTGTGTTTTTTAAAGTGAAGATGAATTTTTGAAGCATGCATGGCCATTATGAATATCTTGTGAGGTTTATTGGTGTTAATAACACTCAATATATTTTTATGGATTTGACTAATTGGATATTCTATGAGTATATCAAAACTTTTTTGGTAGTGTTAATGGATGATAGATTAGTTTATTTTATATTCAATCGCGAGAATGAGCACTATTTTTTCTGCTAAAAATAGATAGGAGTAACTATTTATTTGGGATTCATTATAATTGAAATTTTTATATCTAATAATTGATCATTTTGTGTCATATTATTTCTAAGAATGGAATAGAAGTTTCTACTAAGATCGTGAAGTATGTTTCATCTTGGAAAGAACCACATATCATCTTTGAGATTCAATTCTACATCGTTCTTTTAAGATATTATGGGTTGTTAATTAATGATTTCTCAATGATAGAATCACCATTAACATATTTTAACAAGAAATGGGTGAAATTAATATGGGATGAAATTTTCTAGTGTTATTTTCATGAGATGTATTGACTTATGAAATCTGATATTATTCTAAACATACTTGATCTGTGTAATTGGTATTTGGTATTTAGAGACTATTTTGGTGTCTATGTGGGTTTTATGCTTATGAATGAAAAGAATTTTTATGGATTATGGATCTCTCTAGGATAAAATACATGAATTTAATCACCTAACTCATGATTTAGATCTTTTTAAAGTTATGTATTATCAAAAATATTAGAAGCACTGTTTTTCAAGGTCAAGGTTCATGACATTTTTTGGATATAAAAGATAATAATAAATATTTTAAAATAATGACAAGAATCATTGAAAGTGGTAGAGTCTATAAAAAATTTGTATTTTTTAATTCAACATCTTCAAAACCTTGGATTACAGTAAAAAAACCACCATTATATGTTGTTCATGAATCGAAGGATGAGTGGAACCCTATGGGTCTCTTCAATCAGTTCCACTTGCATTCATTGGAGGATGTATTTTTTTTGTGGTATTTAATAATGTTCATCTATACTCATATCACTTTGATTCTATTCTTCTGGTTCAGCAATGTGATGAAGAGTATAGAGGAATTTGTGAAACATTATTTTTTGGGTACATAGTTTCGAATTAGCCTGTCAATTAATAAGGTGTTCTATATTTTGGGCATCATATTGTTTCCCAAAAATCAATGATAATATATATTTCCTTTTACCTTTATAGTTATTTTTGGTCCATTCATAATGTCACTAAAAATTTGTATTATGAAATGGGAACCCAATTTTGGTGGTCGGGTATGAAGCACGACATTGAAAATTATGTGTCCCACTATTACACCTTCTAACAGATAAAGGTCATGTATTTTAACCCTTATA
Source organism: Viscum album (assembly GCA_963277665.1). Taxonomy (NCBI): domain Eukaryota; kingdom Viridiplantae; phylum Streptophyta; class Magnoliopsida; order Santalales; family Viscaceae; genus Viscum; species Viscum album. Next base: position 857,421,838 of record OY728160.1, read on the forward strand.
GTCTTTTATACCATATCCTGGTTCTATTTTGTAAAATAAATGAGGTCTCCATGGTTGTTTTTTTGTATTACTATAGAATCCCAGTGGGGCATGAGAGATTTTATCTTTTTGGTTATTGATTAGTTGAATAGTGTGTTCACTTCATTTTGAACAAGGAACACAACTAATGTTAATTACTAGGTTATTTGTATATATATTAGATCATGATGTTTTATTCCTTACATATACCATTGTTTTAGATAGGGATCTAAAGATTATATAGAGTATTTAAATGAGTCATTAGGAGGAGATTAGTAAGGTGGAGTATAACATATTATCCATAGATAGATTATCAGATGTAGTGTTTTTTTCAAATCCCAGAGGATATGATCTAAGCCCACATATCAATTTTGGAATATCCCGGGACATCCATATGGTACTAGATTTTTTATATAATAATATTTTTTTTCAGTCATCAATCAGAATGAATCCCATCAAGGCTTTGTAGGTTCGCTCCTAGAGATCGCCTATTTGAAGGGAAGTGGTGGACGAAGACTCTTCGGTAGGAAAAAGTATCATTTTTGAGTTTTTATGGTGGTTTCAATGTACATTTTAGTACATAATTATATTTTAGATTCGATAGAAATAAGTGGAAATCATCAACATCGTCCTTTAGAGTTTTCAGTAGGTGATCATATATACTTGAATGTTTTTTCGATGTTGGTTCACCATTTCTTGGGAAAGCATGGAATGTTTTATATGAGGAATATCGGACCATTTGAGGTGAATGAGTGGCATTGGATGGTTTCATAAAATGTGTAATATACAGTATAGTTTTTGTGAATTAATTAACTTTCCACATATTTCATCTCCTGAGATGACATCGTAAAACGTCTCACTTTTTGAGTTGGGAAGTGATCAAGTGCGATCTAGAATAATTTTTTATGGAAAATATTGTGGAGATCATTTACACTTAGGTTCAATTATTTTATAGGAATTCGATTCTGTTGAACCAAATATTAAAATGGTGTGGATGATATTCTTTTAAGACAAGGGAGTGTGGGACATTTATTAGTGATTATTGTCCTCACCACTTCTTGGTCATCATTCTTCCACATGAATTTCCATGGTTTGAAGGTATTATAGTGTAGCGTTTGTAACGTCTTGTTATACAGTTTCAGTTATTTCTCAACTATATTTTCATTTCCCTCTTTATTTGGTTGTGTTTGGGGACTTATGAGTATGGAAAGACTTGCATTAATAAAATGAAATAATTTTCAAGAATGTATGTCTATTTGGATTAATGGAGTCTCGGTATAAACATGTTAAAGGGTTTGTGGGGTTCTTCCTGAGTTTAACGATCACTGGTTTTGGTTTCGGGGTTTCTAGATAATATTTTATTTTCACATTGTATAAGATAAATACATGTTGTGGAAAATTTACATGATTTTATATTAGTCATTGGGAAGACATCATGAGACGGGATTAGATAATGGAAAACATGAACACTATGAAAAGACTATATGTCATAAAAATTGTTCACATCATGTATTCGTTATCGGGAAGATGTCAAAAAAAGGTATATTGATTGGAATTATTACACACTATGTATATGTGTCATGTCATGAAGTTGTAAAATTGGGACATTTAATCTAATTTAACAGATTTTTTTTGGTATTTTTTGGTTTTATGGAATACACATAGTAAAAATGGTTTCCATGTCATGTAATTATCATGATTTCATCATTATGTAGTAATTCATGAGTGATTTACTATTCAATCAACTGTATCTTATTCTCTCTTGGGCATGGAGTTCTCCCAAGTGATCTTAGGGACCTCTTCTATTTCTAGATTTCTTTTTTCATCTATTGATCATTTTATGAGGTGGTGTATCTCCCTATGTATGAGATACTTCTACTTACGAATTATAGTTGATCATGTAACCATCAATTTTTTAAATTATTATATCTATTAGACTATGTTCATAATATTCTTGATCATTTATATATATATTTTTGATCTTATTTTATGACCTGTTGCTCTATTTTTTTAACTGAATAAGTTGCATGTTCATTGATATTTTTCAGGATCTATATGTTCCTCCACAATATTTGATTATGTAATGATATTCTAATATAGGGTAACTGATCTCATAGACATAATTATTGAACTTTTTTTCCTTTTTAGTATGTGGATCCCATTGTGTGAGTGTGTATCCAATGATTGAGGTGGATGGTTCTATCAATAGAATACAATGGATGAACTTTACCGATTTGGATTTATAAACTCTTTCATAAATTAATTGGTATTGACAACTTCTGTTTGTGAATGTAGTTTTTTACCCAAAATATGGGTTTGACCTTATGTTTTTAAATGAAAATTTATTTTAAATAAATTTTTAAATGTATCAATGAATATTATTTAAATTTTTATTTTGATGATTCTTTTTTGAAATTGAGAACATGGAATGCCATGGGTACATAGGTGGATTGTGTAGTAATAGGCTTCATCAATTAATACATTCGAAGGGTTCACTCATGGGGTTTCACTCTACTACATAATTCTATTTTTCTAGGGACCTGTTTGATATGTTGGGGGTTCAAAATAAAATTTTTTCTATTTCTCTGTAGATTCAATTAAAATGTCTATAGGATTTTTTCATGTGATTATCTATGGGTTGGTACAAGATTACATGAAATCTTGTTTTGAATTGGTCTTTGGAATGATGATAAATATATATTTTTCTTTCACTATTTTACCTTGTTCTTCTATGGATTTTATAAGATATTTGATTCATGATTTTATTTTATTTTAATTACTTTGATTATATTAATTTATTTTTGATTTCTTAACCATGCTTGTTTTGGAAATGTGGGAAAGTGGAAATTATATGTTTTACAATGATTTTGATATAGAAAGTGCTTAACTATTTATCATGATTTTTCATTTTATGTTTAGCGTGTTAAAATTTTTGTATAGTGAGTTGATATGGAATACCTGGGTGGGATACTACCGATCGTGATTAGCTCAAATGCTACACAACCCTTCAGAGGTGCACATAACATTGTATTTATTTTTATGTAAGGAAAAGCAAGGAGGGGTAGTTAGGAATAATGGTTTTAGTAATAGGATTCTGGGTTGCTAATAGTGAGATATTTGGAGTCTGAATGAGATAACATTCTATGTATCTATGTTGGTATTATTTGTTCATTGATAATTTACTTTTCTCATAGAGAATGTTTAGAAAATTTTGATTTTTAAGGATTTCAGTATTTTCTTTTTTGACATAAATAGTCATTTTATCTTCCTCTATTTATTTCTGATGTTTGTGTGTGTGTGTTTGTATATTCTATAATTTTGGATAAATCATTTCTTTTGGCTTTTCTTGATGCCCAGTTTCTGGTTGACAACCTATGGTGATTGGAAACACCCATCCTGTACGTGGAAATTCGAGTCAGGTATTAGTTTGATAGGGTATCTAGGTTAGGTTTGGGTCATATTATATAATATTAAATATTATGCCTCAAAATATAAAACCCATTTTTCAAATTATATCCCTATAAGTGGGTAATTTAAATTTCAATTTAATTTTTAGAAGTGTTGAAAAAACAATTTCCTAAAGAGAAATATTTCATAAGTATAATATTTTGATATAAATATTCAACATGAATTTGAGACCAATGACCTATATTGAAATAATAATATCTTTAAAAAGTAATTAATATTTTTAATATAATGTTAAACAATATGGTACATGGTATATTTGTTAATTTATAAAGTATTTTTAAAAAAAACCCTCTTTTTTAATTATTCATCAAAAAACTATTATTATCAAAAAAACAGGCCAATATAATTTTGAAAAGTTGGATAAATAAATAAATTAAATGTTTTTAAATTCATCTGTAGATTGTTTAAAATTAATTTCAGTATTTTTTCAGAGAATCCAAGAAAATCAAATTTTTCAGAAAATAATTCTTTTGAATCTTATAAATAATTTAATAAAAATATAGTACTTATTAATAAATATTTTTTTTTATAAAACCATTGTACAGAGTTGTCAAAAAAAAATTATTATTATTCATTCCAAAAAATTAAAAAATAGATTATAAAAGTCCTGTTAATGTAATTATATTAACAATATGTTGTGGTTATTTGAAACACAATGTTTCATGTAACACATGCTATCAATGAATTTTAATTTATTTTGAAAAAATATATTTCATAAAGTCATGGGGAATTAAATTCTCCCAAAAATAAAATGAATTTTTCATTGAAAATTTATTACTATGATATAAAAAATAGGATCCTTCATCCTAATTATATCCACATGTTCCCACATAGCTTCTTAAATTTTGTTGTTTCCACACAAAACATTGACTAGGTGAGTGGTCTTGTTTTTTAGAGATTAATCTCTATGATCCTGAATATAAAATGGTCGTTCCTCATAATAAGGTCCACGATACAGTAGTATGACCACTCAATTTAGTACATGCGATGGATCTTGTATATAATTTCTCAAGAAAGATACATGAAATGCAACTTGAACCATAGAGAGGTCTAGTGGAAATTCCATGAAACAATCTACTATCCCAAAGTGATCAATAATTTAAAAGGGGGTGATATACCATGTGTTTATTTTTCCATTATCTAGAAATCACATAAAAATCATCCATTTAAAAAATCATAGGAATGTCTTATCACTAAATTCATTCACCAGATCACAATGAGGATTGTTAGCATAACATTTTTTCAGATCAAATATTCTTTGATATTTTGTTGTCTGGATCAAAATTTATCTACAAACTCCACACAAAAATTGGGTCTAAACATCTTTTTCCACATCATCATCTTTAAAAGTTGATGTTTTATGATTTCTTCCATTTAGTGATTCATAAAGATTCATCTAAATGTTTTAGTGAAATCTATTATTGTATGAAAAATTTACTATAGGAAGGTGTTGATAACAAGAATCTTTGAATTCCGTAGAATAATATATCTGAATATACAATAGAGTTTAAATTTTTCTCTTACACCAACCATCTATCAGTGGATGATATTTAGGGTTGAAAATCAACTCTATATCAAGAGACATCTAAATAATTACATAAAACCTTAAGGTCAACTATGAATCCAAAGAAAATACATTGTAACTTTGTACTCCATGAAACCATAAAACTTTGTTAATGTATATTCAGAAAGCTATTCCAATGGTAAATACTCTCAGATAGTGCTGAAGTGTGTAGTCATTGTAATAAGAATTACTAAAACCCATAAAAAATTATTCCATATTGACATTTTTGGGATCCCAATGACAGAATCCATGGTGTTGTTTTTTAATTTTGATTTTATTCTAGGAAATGGTTGTTATATCCCCTTGGAATTTTGTCTCCCAACCTTACTATTCTCATATTAAAATAAACATGATATAAAATCTACAATATATCTCTTCATAGAATCCCACCAAAATTAAACATTCATATCACTATACATCTTTTAATTACAATATAAATAGATAACAAAGAACTAAGAGCCACATCTAGAAGCTAATTATTTACATACAGTATGGAACGAATGCATAATAATTATTTTACATTATCATTCCCCCAAAATAAATTTTAAAAACATAGGAAAATTACCCTCCTTATTCTATAGCTTTAATTCTTCCTTATACACCTCTTTAATTTCAAACTTTATATATGGATGAACATTAATTTGTGAAAGATAATATTTCTCACCTACCAATAGTATTTCAAGATCAATAATTTAAAAATCCTGAATTAATTGGACGTTTTTCATTGCTCGACATGGATTATCTATAAGAATATTTTCAATTAAACTAATTAGACAACATGTTCAGTTTACCATGGATGTAATGCAGTAAAAACTCATAATCATTAATAATATACAATCATTTTCTCAAGAACATGTTCAACACCTAAAATTATAATATATAATTTAAATATATGTGATCAATAATATAGACACATTTCTACATGAATATAATTACTTGATATCATTAATTAAGAAATTTTTATGAATTACTAAAAAACATGTGTTGGATAATTTTTTTATAAAAATTGAATTATCATAAGTCATATGTAGTAACCAAGAATTCTTGAATGAGAACACATCCTAATCCCTTATTTGAGGCATCACTATAGATAATAAACCAATCTCCATTTTATGGAAGTGTAATAAGTGGTACAATGACTAATTTTCTCTTTAATTCCATGAAATTATACTTAGATTCATCTATCTAGAGGAAAATGGATCCTTTACCTGTTAACATGTTTCATAGAATAGATAGTTGTAAGATAATTCTCCATAAATCATTGATAATATCCAGCCAAAACAATAAAATATTCATTCTTTGTTACCATAGATGGACTAAAGCAACATTCAATAGCCCTCTTCACAATTAGATTAACCAAATACCCTATAATGATATTATATGACCATAAATTTAAACTATATGAAGCCAAAATCCACACATTTTAAATTTCTCATATATTTTCTCATTCCTCAGAGTCTATAGTAAAATTATCAAGTTATCTCTAGGATCTACATTAATAATTGAATATATAATAATATCATCCATAAATAATACCAAAAACTGATCAAGGTAGTCTCTAAATAATGAATTCATTAACTTTGTGTAGATAGAAAGGGAATTTATAGGACTAAATAGAATCAATATATACTCATAGTGACTATAAAATGTATGAACCAACTAAAAATTTTTAACTTCTTCCTTGAACAATAATTAAAGATTTCTTGAATATATTCAATATTTGAAAACTATTAGGCTTCAGGTAGTTGATCAAACAAGTCATCAATACAGGGTAGCAGATACTTTTTCTTGATGGTGAAAATGTTCAGTTCATGGTAAAAAATTTATAGTCACAATTATTTATCTTTTTTCCTAACAAAAAAAATTAACCCAAAGGTGACAAAGAAGTCAAATGTATCCCCTATCATGCTTCTCAAAGAGATTCTTATTCAATACATACAACCCATTTGGTTCCATAACGTCGGGTGTTTTTAAAATCAATGTGGTACCATGTATGAAGTATATTGAGAACTCAACTTCATGATGTAGTGGGTGAATAAGAAATTATTCCATAAATATATAAATAATCTCTCAAAAAATAATAATATAATAGATTTTGTCTTTCTAAATGACCATCGAGGATAAAAAAACCTTTTTTATATGACTCAAAACCCAAACTATAGATGTTATATCCAAACATATTACATAGTTATAATCACATTGATATATGATTAGGGATTTATTTTTAATATAAAAGGTGACATCCCGTCCTCATAAATTTATATGGTTTCTATTTAGATAAATATACTAAATCCATAATAATACATAAAATTCAACTAGAGGGAGAATAATATGATATATAGGAAACACTTTCCCACAAACATCAAGTAGGGGAGATTTTTTACTTGATATGTGATCATTTTACCATTTGGGTGTTTCACTTTTAATTCAAAAATTAATACTTGAGGATAGTAAATAATATTCCTAGTTATTTTTTATTATATAATTTAGTCTATATAACATTTTTAATTTATGTTACATAATTATTTGAGCATACATATCACCACCCAGCTACATTGTTCTATATTCAATCAGTTAGTAACATAAAATTATTCAACAAGACTATCCTGAATCATTGATCATAGTGATAAATCATTAATAATATTTTTAAATAATTACACATTAAGACTAGAATTGGTCATTCATGGCCATCATATTTTCAAATCCTTTATTATGGTTTGTAATGATTCTGTGAATTTGAAAAGAATATGTCCTGGGTATTTAAAACTACACCTGCAATAACTCTTGTTGGATTAAACCATGAGATGTTCCATACCTAGTAATTTCACCCATTCCAAACCTATATCCCAAAATTAAAACATTTTAATATCCACCACAACTTGTAGTATCCCAATAATGATCTAATTTCATTAAAAAACTCTCCATATACATCACTAAAATTATAAGAAATTTTCTTATACATTGTCCCATCGATAAACTTGTCCAAATAAATTTACATATTTATATCACTAAAATTTTATCATTCTATTTTATAAAAGACAAATAATACATTTCTATAATACCATCTATATCAACCTATTATTAATATATATAGATATTTTATATTAATGGAATAATAATCAATACATTTCAGAAATTCAATCCTGAGAAATATAAATTATTTTGAATTTATATAATAGATACACAATATTCATGTTTCTTAAAATAAATTCAATAAATATCATAATGATCTTACCATTTGTTGCACTTCATATTCATACCCTACTGAAACCATTTTTATAACCTGGGGGAAATGTAATATAAGAAAAGAAGGGTTCAGATGTTCGGTGAGGGTAATAATTAAATATATCAATGGATGATGCTATAAAATTATATTTTAATAATAAGGGTTTTATATTTTTAATATAATGTAAAATTTTATCACCCAATAAATCATTTATAAAAACATGATATGAGGAATAAAAAATATCATTTTAAAAATAAAAACCCTAAGAGTGAAAAATCATCATAAATCAATGATAAAATTTATTTCATATAAGTTTTGAACTATCATAAGTATAGAAACAATTTCATTTGTCATGGTTAAAATTTGATACCATCAAATCATAATGGATCATTAATCAATACCCATTACAAATTTATAATAGATCAGTATTATTCAACTATTTTATATTTCAAATTAGATCAGGCACAATCAACTATTTCCCATATTAGATCAAGCACATCCTCTTATTTCCAATATAGAATCAAGCACATCACATTATTTCCCATTATTATTTCAAGAGACAATAAAATTTGATCTAATGAGTTGGACTGAGATATATGTCACACGAATTATATAATCAAAAAATATATGTTCCAAAAAATGGTAAAAAATTATTGATCTCATTAGTCATGAATATTAATGGTTTTCAATAAAATATTATCATATCATATTCTAAGGAAAATAAATGGGTTTCTTAATCATTTTATCATTTCACCATAGCATAACCCCTGGACAGTGAACAATATTCATAAATATCTTATAATCATTGAAATAAACCATCCTGATAAATAATAATTATTTTTTCATTTGATCATATCCCCTAAAAATAATATATTACATTAATGGATGTAATCATAGATGGAAAATGATTTTGAAATATCAGCTTGAAAATTTATTGAGGAAAATAATCATTCCATATTAAAAAAATATTAAAAATATAATATTTTCCCAAATATTAATGAAATATATTGATTTTAAAATAATCCTGAAAACATGTAAATAAATATTCAAATAATTGAGTATTTATGTTGCAGAAAAGATAATTCATTTCATATAGGTGAAAAATATATTTCTGTCTCATTTTTAGGTAAAAAGACGAATATATTTCTTGTGATGAATGAGAAAGATATTCCATTGGAATGTTTTTAAAATTTTCAAAGTAGGGTAAAATGTTATTTGAAAAAATAATTTTATTGTTTTAAAAAAACTATTTAATAGAATTTCATAAAATATCGACATGGAAGATAAATGATTTCAATCGAAGAATTAAATAATTTTTTTTTCTTAAAAACATTATTTCAGTCTATTTAGTTCTATAAGAGAATGAATTTATTAGAAAAATGATTTCCAAATAAATAACTGTATCTGATGAAAATTAATGTTTTTATTTTTAGTTATATCATAATATTTAATTACCAAAATAATAATCATAAACAAAGTTGATAAATAATGGGACTATATCATAAAAACCTTTCCAAAATCATTTATTTTTAATCATATTCCCCATTTATGAAATAACCATAGATGTACATATAAATACACATTATAATGATATGAATAATCAGTAAATAAATTCATTTTTATTATATACACCACACAATATAAAAAATGGTTAATATTTCAGGTCCCTGACATATAATAAAGCGAGAATGATATCCCTTACCTCATGTACCAAATCACTCCGAACACATTAGAAACACATGTATAATTTATATTAGTTTATTATATATTTTCTAATGAATAATAATCACATTTAAAATAATAAATATTGTTTAATTTTACCTTTTATTAAATTTTCATTAATAATTCCTTTTTAAAATCACATTTTGGGTAGTAACATCTTTGTTTTCATGTTTATTTTTTGGGGGTATTTTTTTTACTTTTATATTTATCATGGTAAAATAATATTAATAATTTTAACCAAGGTATAGATATTATAGATTTGAATTATTTATGTATTTAGAGTAATCCATTAATTTTAAATAAAAAAATGAATTACATTTTTTAGGGAGATAATAGACTGTATGTATGTATAAATGGTGTTACAAGTTTCATAATAAAGGATGACTAAAAGAAACATTAGTAGAATATAAAATATAAATAATAATTATATTTTAATATTTATAACATATATTAATTTAATTTACCTTTTTCTATTTCCAATTAATTAATAACTGAAAGATGAATTACGCCACTTCCCATGGTGGTATTTTTATATAAAAAAAACTAACACTATCATATACACAAAAAACAGAAAAAAAGATGTTTTTCTTCATAATATAATTTTAAAATAAAAAATATGTTAGGATTATAATCTATAATCATTAAATTAATCACAATATATATAAGTGTTAGGTGGTGATGGAAACCGACCTACATCAGTTTATGAGCTAGTAGTCTCTATACAAAAGATCAAATGTTTCATTTTCAATTTGTTGGAAGTGGAGATAGATGTTGTTTATTCCACTAACATAATAACATATCAATATGTTATTGATATTAATTTAATTTTATAATCATAATTTCATTAAATTAAAATTAGGAGGAATAATAAAATAGAATAAAAACCCTCAGTTATGAGCATTAACTCTTCTTTTGACAACTTCCTTAGGGTTTCACCATAAGATTTCGTAGGTGGATTTCCTAATAAAAATATGGCATATATGATATCAATATGGAAATGATGAAATTACTTGGGCAACTATTATCCAAAAAATGGTCTTTGAATTTTGAATTGGATAATATAGGGTTTCTCTTTTATAAGTTGGAATGAAGACTCACTGATAATTTTTGAAAATTAAAAGTTATACGCAAATTTTAATCATGCCACGAAGCAAAAAAATATATTTTTTTAACATTAAATTAGATAAGGTCTTGATATGTTTATAAAATGGGATTTTCACTTATTTTAATGTAAATTTATGCCATATATTTTTAAATCAATCCCCGATAAACAAGGTATAACATTAATCAAGGTAATTAATTTTTTTTATTTTTACCAATCCTTTTGAATAAAAATTATTTTTTCCATACATTAACATATTAATTATGATAATTATAAATTTTTGTTCTATTTTTTTACAAATTTAATTCACCCAAATAAAAAATATTAATTTTAACTTATACACACAAAAATAATGAAAAATGGGTTTCCAAGGAATTTTTTTCATATGTGTAGAAATTATTTCTATAAAAACTAAAAATTAATTGGATTAAAATGAAATTATTTTTTAAAATAATAACATATTTGAAATAATTTTACGTTTTTAACATTTTTAACAATATTTTAAATTTTAAATATTTTATTTCGAAGGTTGATTTTTAATAAAATTTTCTATTTTTATCTATACAATGATTTTATAATGAAAATTAATTATATTATCCAAAATATAATTATGATTTTTTTTCCTAATAAAAATCCAATTTTATCATGAATATTTTCTAATAGTGTAGAAATTTAATTTTATTATTCATTCATAAAAATAAATAAAAAACAATTTTTAGGAAAATAATGTATTTTCAATACAAATTAAGACTTTATTAATAATTTATAATTTATTTTTAAATATATTTTAGTTAACTAAATGTTTCATAAATAACATTAAAAACTAGTTTATCCATACTCATGCCACAATTTTTCTAGCTATTTAATAATGTACATGTTTATATAACAGTATTATTATTATATCTTGGTTCCTTAAAACAAATTGTGGCGTGTCATGCATGATATCAAAGAAAATGAATTTATTTGAAAAAATTATTTTATAAATTATTTAGTTATTCAATAGATTAATATCAATATTTGAAACCCTTGTATATTTCCCTTTCATCATTTTATAGGTTCCATTTTACTTGTAGTTTCCCTTCATGACACATTTCAAATAGAAGTCATCATTTTCCCTCGCTTGTCCATAAGTAATTATATTCTTAGATGGGTATAGTCATGATGGTCCATAAATATTTTTGATGCATGAATCATGTTATTTACATTTATTCATCATAGGGATAAAAGGTTTTTCATGCTTCATATCCTTGTATTCATTGTTATGTAAAGGGAGAAGATCACTGAGAGACTACTATAAGTGTTTTCATATTGAAAATCATAACAATTATATTGAATATATTTATGTGTGATGAAATGATGAGATTGGTGTGTAGATAATTAGGTATATTAATCCATTGAATCTATAGGAACTTAATGTATTTACTGAGTTTTACTCCATAAAGCCTAGATTTTATTCCTTTTTAATGATTTATATTTAATATCACATTGTATATCTCAAACCATTCCTATCAAACTCTCTCTTAATAAAGATCATAGAGTGGTTATAGGATTATATAATAATAAAAATACATTCCTATATTTGACTTCATGATCTCATATGATAGATATTATGGAGTTAAAAATTTAAAACCAGCCACATCACTCGAGATTTTATCATATACAATGAATTAATCATCACTAGACTCTTTTTATATTTGATCAAGCATTGGGGATTTTATAGTGTACTACTTTTCTTTATGGAACAACACATACTATATGAATCAAAACTATTGATTGATGATACATTTATTTATTTTATGTTACCTCTAAAGAATTGATCCTTAGTATTAGGTGGTTGAATTATTATTCATTACTCTACAATAAATGAACTTATTATTTATAATGTTACTTGATTAAATTTTATGTGTGTCATGATTATTATTAATGTTGTTAAGTGTACCATTTTTATTAAGTTCCCACAACCATCTTCATTAGAATGATAATTTATTGTTTCTTGAATATTCTAATCTTAGGGATCCAGATTCCAATTCTCATTAACCAATAAGGGATTGGTCCGTTACTAGAAGGTATTTATGTATAAAGGAATTTGGTAACAACAGGCTCATAGATCAGTGATCTGTTGACTGGACTCCCCAATCATGAAACCCTTTTTTGGGTTTCCTCAACACATACATTTATATATAAAAAATTATATAAAAGGATACTCCTCCAAAAATAAAATGTTTAATTAAACCCAAAACATTCATATAAATTCCATGATAAAAGTATGTGTCCAAAAAAGGGTTGGTCAAATGCATAGTTCAATAGTTTTATTCATAGTCATGTGATGGAAGGAATACTGTGAAATAATATTATCTCTATGGATTTTATTTATTGTGCTAAAATATTTATTGTATTATCATTTTCATGTTTTATTAACACTAATTAGTTTTCACATAAGGCATTAACCATGTTATAAAAGAGCATTTATGTATAAATAAATTGTTTTAATTGTGTATTTGAATAATCTTTTATTTATTTATATGATAGCAATCATATAAATATATATATATAATAAATCTTGTATACGGATGAATTACAATATATTATTAAATAATATGATCATTACCTTATATAATGGATGATTTATTTAGTGGAAAATCAAGTGACCTACCAACATAACTGAAACAATCCTTCGGATGGCCGTAGAATGAGTTGAAGCATTCCTTCTATCAAACCTTGAATCATAAATAATTTTTATCCTAGTTCCATATTTATCAACCTCAACACAAATATATATTGAGTAGTCTACATGCCCATTATAATAATCATTTTATTACACATTCCTTATAAATTACACAAGGGTATGGGGAACAATTGTATTAGTTAAATGGAATTATATAAAACAACTGTGGACATGTAGTTCCTCTATAATAATGGGGGGAGGGATGACACCCATTACATGAATTAAAGATTAAAAAAAATATTGAAAAAATTAAATTAAATAAAATAAAATTAAACTAATACATACGTTGGTATAGTTAATGATCATTATCTGTCATAAACTTGTAATAAATATACATTTTAAGCATTATTTAATTATTCAATTCAATTCATTCTTAAATATGATAAAAACGACTCAAATTAATCTCATTAATTTTATTCTTAGTCAATTAATGATTTTTGTCTTATTTCATCTATTCATAATGAAATTAATACCCACTATGATTTTATAGAATGTAAATTATTCTATTTTATTTATAAATCCATAGAATTGTACAGAAATTTCTTCATGGAATAAAATTAGAGAATATCTATTTGAAATACTAAATATGGTTCTAATTTTATACAATGAACCCATACAACACTTTACGTACAAATCACGTGATGTAATTTCATAGTATGTCAAAACAAATAAATGGATAATGGGAAATAATAATATGGTATTTTATGTTCATTTTAATGTGATGAGTAGTTAGTATGCAATGAACAAACAAAAATTGTAATTTTCAATATTACGTTGAATTAATTTGGAATTATATATGATTTATAACCTAAATACTAGAATAATCAATGAATTTAATGAATTTGAGACCTTATTTCAATGATGTTTACTTGGGTAATATGAAATATTTAATATTTTCACGTAAACATGTTATATACACAACTTATGAAATTTTTACACACAGCATGTAAATCGCATTATAGGATATCTAGAATACAATCCAAGGGAAATGAAATGTAATTATTGATGAAATTGATGATGTACATGGTGTGTAGAAAGTATAAAATCATTTACTTCAAGAATTATTATTTTTTTCTGATGCACATGATGTTTTAACTACATATGTTGTATTAATGTGAGATGTCTAGAACCCATTTTTTCAGACATAAAAATATATAGAATACACAACATGTATTTCAGATATTTTTTTCCATCCAGGTTGGAAAACACATAGTGAATTTAATGAACATGGAATTTATTTATTAAACGATGAACTTGAGTCCAAATATATTTTCTAGTGTAATTAACAATGATCCATGAAGTATGACAATAGGGTACACACTCTATAACCTTTTATTATTTTTGATCACCGAATGTGATGTTAATATTTATTTTAAATTAAATATTAATATTTTATGGTATTGTGAGTTAGAAATGAAAAGTTTGATGAATATATTTTGATAAAGAATCAATAATGAATTAAAGCATGAATTTCACTATATCTTTTAATGGTTTAAGGATAAAAAATTATGTAAATGATTATAAATTTGAATCTGACCCCTTTAATACAACATGATGGATCATAGTACAAAAAATGTTATTAAAGGGGAATATTCTAACATGTAATTTTTTGGATTCAATGAAACAATGACATAATTGAAAATATTTATATTCCATGACCAAAAAAATTAAACAATATTGAAAAAGAATGTATCTAGAACCAAGACAAGTTATTTTCAAATTAAACATATAATTAATTTTAATACGTCTGAATAAATAATAAACCATTTTTGTAATTTTTATTTGATCAATCTATTGAGAACATGAAATACTATTCAATCATCAATCATTTAACTTATAGGATCCCAGGGTCAAATACTTCTAGTGGCGAACAACACATGATTCTATGATCTAGAGACAAGATCAATACATTTTGGGGTACTAACAAGGAAGATCAATCGTGTTGTAGTGTTCATATTTACCACTAGGATGATTTATTTTAGACTGAATAAAAATCATATCAATCATATTATGAAGATGATGGAGGAGGAATAAGAATCTCTAGAGCATTCCTCAGTCTTGGGAGAGAGGTCAAGTTTTTCTGGTGTATAAGGATTCTCAATTTAGATCAATCTTTATAAAATAGACATAATCATATATTTATAAAGATATAGTTAGGGATATAATAAGAGTTAATTATAAAACACCCCTGAATTAATTTTTTAAACCATATATAACCCCGTTACATATTATAATAATAATACATTATTTTATCTCATGGTGTTCACTAATGAGAAAAATAATAAATATTGTTTCATCAGTATAAATATTAATATTTTATCAACAGAATAATTATTTGTACTCTATCCCTCTTTATTTTCTATTGAATTCTAAGATAAATATTTATTAATTAAATATATAAATATATATAATATCTCCATATAATTAAAAAAATTCCTTGAGAATAATTTTTTATTTAATATATGTGATCATTAATTCGTGAATACAACTATTCATCAGTGTTGAGAATAATATTTACTCCAATATTTGAATTAAAATTGAATTTAATTAATATCTACTTAAACACATAGTGTTTTCCCTCTTGAGATTATCACTAATTTTTATTATTAGGGAATACCTAATATACAATATTACTATCTAATGATGGGTAAATTCAACCAAGAGAAAAAATACTAAATACAATTAGGTTGACAACTCTTGATGAGAAATCCTAGTGTAGTCTTATTTATTTTTCTTTAAATCTCAACCTGAATGAAGAAAACTAGTGTTTTACCCATATGATTTTTGTCTCATTATCTTAATCTCCCAAATAAACTCATTTTTTCAATGTCTATATGATTCTATGTGATAGTTATATTTCATTCAATGGGTTGATGTTTCAACTATAATAAATATATAAGGGGCAGAGCCTTCCTCAACTTATTCGTTAATAACATGTAATTTGTGATTCACCCTAACTCATATGAAGAATTCTAATCATGGTTTTGGTTATTAAATTATTTTATTCCTACCATGAAATGCATTATTAATAATATCATTGTACAAATATAATCACACATGATAAAAATAGGAAATCCCAATGACACACAAACATATTGTGTTTTAATGTGCATATCAGTTTTCATAATCTCCAGACATAGAGATTTATTGGGGTGAACATACTGTAATAATTTATCAATATCTAATGATTACGTTCACTTTATGTTAAATATTCTATATGCCCAGTAATATAATTTTATTTGACCATAGAACTATATTTATTAATATCATCAAAGAATTTCATTATTCTCATCATATTTGGGAAACTATATGACCCTTTTTAATTTGATAGATACTTTAGGACATTATTTCATCATTATCCTGATGAAAAATAAACAATATATAATAAGTTGTTTTTATTAATATTCATATCATTGAATATTCATTTATTATAATGTAAAAACCTATTGCTTCTAGGACACTAAATCAAACAATTTGGTTGATGCTTTGATTCTATTGGCCATTCTAGGGGAACCACACTATGGAATTAGGTGTTGTTGATCCAATGGTGCTATTTTCCATTTTGGAGATTGGTTGTATGGAACTATGTATACCATGTCTCGTGAAATGTATTTTTAATCCTTTTTTGAGGTGTTATTGAGGTTGGAGTTTCCCTGAATAAAATAGTCAGTAGTATATTGGTTGAGGTGGCCATTTCGATCGTCATTTCTATCAGGGAAGACACTTTTGTGAAATAAGAACTTCGGAAACACCTCATCTAAGGCATTATTTTCAGTGAAGAGGGATTAGTTGAAAAGGTGGAATAAAAATATAGAATATTCATACACTAGTTGGAACACTATAGTATTGGGTGTAGTGGACGAAAATAGAGATGAATTTTTTAAAGCACTATGGTGGCTCTCATGATGGTGTTCTATATGGTTTCTAATGTGTTAATAAAACTTTCTAGATGATACAACAGTTTGGATACATTGTATAATTAAATTTTAAATATCATTTTGACATGGAATTATATTCCTTTTAGATTCCCCTATTCTATGTAAGGTGCTACACTAGTTTTCTTTAAGATGCAGAAGGTTTTTATACAGTTTTTTCTCAATTTGGTTTTCATATCCTAGTCTAGTATCTTATTAGAGTTTAATGACCCGACCTTGGAGCGAACATTTCTGGTACCCCAATCCATTTTTTCACATTAACTCATACACCCTTACCTATATGCATGAGGCTACTGACTAAAATGATAGTCTAATAAAGCCATTAGGGATACTCTCTATAATTGTTTTCCACATTATATAAGACATTAAATAACGGTAAAATTTATAAAAATAAACATTAATCTATGTACCATTTCCAAAAATTGAGTATATGCCCAAAAATAAATTATATATATGTCATGTCATTCAATAAAATGAAAAGTATAAAGAAACCCCCAAAATAATTACATGTTTAAGAACACCAAAACAGGTACTGACCCCATGTTTGACCCACTAAACCATTCACATCAATGATATCCATATCAACTACCTATAATATAGCCATTTCCCTTATCCAGACCTGCAACATTGATGTTTGTTCAGGTACCCAGTGGTGTCCCATACAAGGGGTGAGTCAAACTCAGTAGTCCACCACCAAAGGTGGATACAAAACATTCCTTCTAAAAAAATAATGTATTCCTAAGTGCAATAAATAAATGATATTAATGTTAGGAAAATATGTTCATTCCATTGATACTATTATAATTATCCATTTTTTTATTTATTTTAAGGGTTACCCATATTTATCAATATAACTTTGGCATGTGACGGTCAACTAAAAAATTCATATGGGTGATCAAATTCCCTACATCACATTGATAACCATTATACAAAACACAAACAAAAAACATTAACCTCAGAGCCTTGGTATAGGTAATCATATCAAGAGCATATGATAGGTTTATAGAACTCTAATTTGACACCCTGGCACATTCTATACATGGATGGGGCTTGGAGATTTAGTCTATATGAACTCATGAATATAAGCCTAACCCCAACCTACAAAATATACCACACATTCATGTTAAATGTAGTTTTATAAAATTTAACACATTTTGTAATTACATTCCATAACCCTGTCACATCCAATTTAGAAAAAACACCCCCTATTTCATTATTTACAACTATCACAATCATCATAAAATTTATTTTATTATCCGATGTCATCAAACTAAACACAAATATTATTGTGATCTCCTTAAAAACCATTTTTTACATGTTAAATAATATTTTTGTATGTTCTATTTCATATACCATTCAATTACATTTTAAACTACAGAATAACTTGTTCATGAAAGCTGCTCATCCCTTGGGTATCCTTTAACATAATCTATTCTTCATCAAAATATATTACATGGATTTTGAGGCATTCAGTAGATCATTTATGCTACCATTTTATCAAATTATTACTAATGAAAAAAGTGGAAATCACAATAGAACAAGTGCACGACCACATAAACATAATGGGACATCAAGGCCATGGAAAATATATTCTACAACACTCGCCTTGAGTTTTATTAACACATTTTTAGTCGTAGAATATTATTCAAAATCTAACTGACCATAATTAAACTACCAAGAATATGATAGAAAAATTTGATTTTTAGTGATTTTTAAGGATACTGAAAAGTACACAAGTACTTTTTTATAAAAAATAGGTAGGAAGAGTTTCATACTCACGATGATAATTGATTCACACCAAAACGTTCTCTATATGATCAAGAATCAAGGTAGAATTTCCCCTTGGAAGCTTTAGGGGTTTTACATCTTCACAATTGATGATGAAGTAAGAATAGAGAAATTTTAGTTTAGAACCCTTAAATAATAGGGACAAAATTTTAAATTACAACTTTTAATGGGGAATATGGTTTGGTCGCACGGTTGGCCAAACATAGAGCCAACCCTACACTCTCATCTATCCAATGTGGGGCTTGTTCATACAGATGCTAGGTAATCCCACATGGATTGAATACCCATTCAATATCCTTGCTGGATTGATCTATCCAACAACACCTGTTTTTCCCTCACCATGCACAATTATATAAGCCATTCACCATCCTTCTCCTCGGTGTGAGGTTCTTGGGCATGGTTTGGACAAAATAGGTGGAAAAGGTGCAATATAAATTATATGGATATTTTTACTCATCATTCATATCCTGAACCCCTGGTACACAACCATTTCACAAGATATAATTGAGAAATAATTCATTAACCATTTTATATTAATTTAAACCAAAATGTAAACAAGAATGTTTCTCAATAGAATTTCGGGACATTATAACCTCTGCACATTATAATACATCCTCTATGATCCACATTGCCAAGAATCACTCAGTTTCCAAATTAAATATATTTTCTTACAAATACCACATATTTTTATCTCTCTCCCATTTTCCTCATCTATGTTACTATTCCACAACAAAAATTGAACCACAAACACGGTCTTTTATCTTAAATTTTTCTCACCGTAATCAATAATAAAAAAAGATTCTCCTCAAAGGCTCCATCAATATCATGCTTTACATAACTAGAATTTATCACAATATTAGATTTGGGTGAAACTACCAAAGGTGTGAAAAATAAAAGACATCATGCATTGCACTATGTCATTATTAAAGAAGAAATTGGTACACCACTAGTCTAATCCTCTCAAAAATATCAAATGGGCCCATGTTCATAGGCACCATGATTCCCAATATCTAAATCTGATTGTGTCCAAACCATGGAAACACTTGAAGTAATCCACAATGACCAACCATAAATTCTATAGATCATTGGGGTCAACTAGTATATGACGTATTCCAACTCTATGATAGAACTATATTTTTTTGAATAATATGAACCCAATATAATGTATATATAATGAGACTAAAAAAAACTCTAATTCAATGGCCTCTATCAAACATAATTGGGATATACATGGCCTACCATAAAGTGCTTCATATGGTTCCATATATGTATACTCCTAAAAATATTTTTTACAAGATAAATCCATGAAAACTAATTTATTATGCCAATATCCACTGAAGTCTAGGGAATATTCCATCAACATGTCCTCTAGAACTTGAGTAGTATGCTCTGACTGCCTGTCTGTGTGCATGTGGAAAATAGTACTAAAAAACACAACATTTTAAAGCACATTTGGTATTCCATTCCTGAAGCATGAAGTAAAATTTAGATCCTGATCCAGAACAATATGTTGATGTAGCCCTTGTAAATTCAATATCTCCAAAATGTAAAGGTCACCAATTTGATCCAAGATAAATGTCTCTTGTATCAGTATGAAATGGTCCACTTTGGTCAACTGATCCTCAAATACCCATATATATTTGTTCTTCCTGGTCTTACTCAAAATAAACACCATAAAATCCATTGTAAAATCATTTATCTTTCATTCCAAAATGGGTAATAGATAAAACATACCACCTTTCCGTAGATGTTCGGCCTTCACCTGCAGATAGGTGTTATATTAGATCATGAATTGTAGAAATATATTTTTTCTCCATGGAAAAAAATATTTTCTATGAAAGTGATAATAAAATTTTATTAATCCAAGATTCACTGAAATCTTTGGGGAATTAAAATCAAACATCAACTTCTTACACTTTCAATTAGGCACAACCACATGACCACATAAATAAATGATTTCATCATCATCATCATCGATAGTCTAGTCAAAATATTTCTCCACACCTTCATGGATTTACATCTAATACAATCACTCCAAATCCTCATAATACATATCATTGATATGAACCTAAATCATGGAATAAAATTACATGGACAAATGGTTTATCTGTCTCTATTCCACCCAAAACCCTATTTCAATCTATAAAAAAAAGACATCATCTTCCACTAAAAACTTGACTTCTGGACATCCAGAGCCTTTATATTCAAACTCAAGTAATATGAAACATTATTTTCCTTCCCGTACCTATATTCTATATCAAAATAAAAAAAATAAAAATTCAAAACCTATCTACACTAAAAACAATTTTCACACTCATATATAATATAAATATGACATTTATGTTTTGTATAAACAAAAAAATTCTCCCATAATTTAGTGCCACTAATAAATAAAATCATATAACATGAAATTCAAGTCAAGATCATGTATAGAGTAATTTAATCCCTTTTCCCTAAAATGTTGTGACCCATACATAGGGACCTCATCTCGATGCATCAACACTGCCCCGTTTTCCAAATGAGTTGTATCTATAAATAAGGTATACTACTTAAAATCATGGATATGATCAAAATATGTAAATAAGTGAAGTGATAATCCATATATTATAGATAATTATTACATGTCCCTTCTCTTTTGAAATTTAAAACCTTATGGTTGACTTCCAAAAGAGGTCCTACCAAGTAAGAGACATTTGAAATGATTCTCTTGTAATATCCAATCAAACCCAAAAATCTATCGATGTCAAAAACATTCATGGGATACTCCCACCATAAAAATACTAGAACCTTCTCTTGAACCACTAATACAAATTCACCATAGATGATGTGTCCCATGAAATTCACCTTGTTTATTGATAACCAACATTTAGATAGCTTGATATATATAATATTCTATCTTAGTGTAATCAGGATGATGTCAAGATGTTGGTAATAATATTTTGAATTCTTTTTAGTACACCATGATGTAATTTAAAAAACACTCAATAATATATCCAATTTTTGTTGACTAATTTGGTTCATTAAATTCTTAAAAATGGGAGGAATGATAGTAATCCCAAAGGGAATCATACTGAACTCATACATACCAAACCTGCTATGGAAATCTTTCTTGTGGTATATCAGAAGGTATCACCCTTGGAATATAGTCCACATCCTCAAATCAACTTCTAAAAAAATAGTATCGACTTTAATATAATCAAAAAAGACTTTGATACATGGAAGTGGTAGTAGTTCTTATGTTTTATCTAATTTTACATCATAAAATCAACAAACAACTTCAATGCCTGTAAATCAAAAAAAGTGATCACCATTGTATCATATTGGGGAGAATAAAATAATTATTCTCCAACTCCTATGACTGAGTCTTAGGTAGCTATATTTTATATGGTTTGGTCCTATAAGGAGGAATGGATAATATCTCAGCTCTATGATTGAGTACAGTTATGAACTCAATCTATGTCTTAGGAGGAAACCTTGATAATTATACATGATAAATGATCTAAAAATAATCTTCTAAAGGAGGAAAGGAATCTTATTTTATCCCCCAAAAATCAGTCATGAGATGTATGACTTGGGAAGAGAGATCTTCCAACTTCTTATAAACTGTCCATGCATGGTTTTCCTTGATATTCAACTCACCTTGGTGCACATATGTTTCACAGTAAGGTGACGTGAATGTCACCCTTCAGTGGTAACAATCAATATTATATTGATGAATCAACATCCAATCAATTCCCAATATCATGTCATATCCTGATATTTGAAGCATGAACAAGTCCCAAAGTAATTGTTACCCAACAACATTGAGGGTTCACTCCATACATTTTTGAATATTTTCTTCTCGCACTCCCGTTGGAGTGTATATTGATATAACCCTACACATGTATTTAACCACTAATAAGGACTCTATAGTCTTGAAGCACCATGTATTCCACCTCAAATGGGACAAACAATATAAATCTTACTACCTTATTGTAATGTGGTATTATGTCCTATTACTCCCATATACATGTACCTCAACTTGCATCACTACCCATCCATTATATGTTCCTATTAAACCTCTATACATGTCTCATCCAGTCGGATGTATGACACTCAACAGTTGCTCATGGATACTTGATATGTTTGTGTATCAGTATTCTCCACTGATAACATAACACATGATCACAAACCTAAGTGGTCAAGCATGTTCCTAAAATACTCTGTCTACTATATTCATAAAGAAAATACTCAAAACGTCACATACATTAATAATAAGTTACACCATTGGACTTACAAAATTAAACGACACACCCACCACCAGGAGACTCCCTCATGTTCCTCTCCAATAATGAGTGCCTAATCCAACACATAATAAAAACGTTTTGAGGGGATGATATTTACTTGGGACCTACTCTCATGCCTATTTCCATCATAAAAGATCATTTCCATATCTTCCTCACCCCTTCCATCCCTAGAAATATCATTGTAATTTAGGGAAGTGGCCATGATAATCTATCACCAACATTGTTCCCGGATCCATCCTCCTAAAATACACATATTTCCGATATATTAAAGAATCCATAAAAAATGATCTTGAAATTGCACCTTCAAACTGGTCCACATCTTACCATATTCCTCCTTAGAATGATTTAGGATATCTCACTAGCTCATAACAATTAATTTCAGTATATAAGACACCTACTTGAATCTCTTTTCATTAAGATTATCCATGTGATCCAAAATCACCCAGATGGATACTTTCCAGAACTCGACTACCTCATATCCAACCTCTCAAGAAAACGTTAGAGGGTGATGAAAATGAAACTCTCTAGTGAGATCAAATATACTCAACATGATCCACCCTCAGTCCCATACCATAATCTACATAAATTTTGAAATTTTATCACACAACCTCTTTCCCCCTATGTTTCCAGAATCCACTGGGCTTCCTCCTCCACCATAGAAGATACATTCATGGATATGTCCTCATGTCTCCCAACTAGTAAACATCTTCGTGGTGGTATTTATCTATAATTATGAACAGATGTCACAAAACACATTATATATGATTTCCATAGTTTAAAAAAGGCGGGTCCACCAACATCCATTAACATATCATCCCTTATATACTATTATAATGGTCATGGATAGATTTTAGTCACTTTCCCCAACCACCGCTACCCTAGGCCACAGTCAATATGGTTTAAAACCTAAAATCATATAAGTACATGCCTCTCACTATAAACTCCTTTTCAACCATTCCACTTTCATCAAATCAAAATTTTATCATTTAGTTACTAATTAATAAATTTCACAAAAATATCTCAATTATTTATATAATTATATCAAATATATTTTAAAAAATATCTTTTAAAACTCAATGAAATTTAAAATTCATCTTCAATTCATATAATGGAACATACCATGCTTTCTCCCTATATTACAAACATGATGCATTTATTAAATACACATAACATCCTAAAATGATGCACAGATACAGAATGTCATTCTATTTTGGGACACAAGAAACATCTCCTAAAACAAAAACACCACAGATCATGTGAATCACCCTATGGTGAAATCACATTAAATTATAAAAAAAGTATTATGAATAATAATCACTCCCCAAATAATATGTTTTCCTCCATAAATAGGTCAGCTAATTTCATGCATGA
The DNA here is from genome assembly GCA_963277665.1 of Viscum album. Lineage (NCBI taxonomy): Eukaryota > Viridiplantae > Streptophyta > Magnoliopsida > Santalales > Viscaceae > Viscum > Viscum album. The sequence goes on from OY728160.1 coordinate 857,447,043, forward strand.
TATCATTTCCAAAAACCAAAACCTCTTATTCTCATGTATACTTCCCCCCTACTAAAAAAATAATAGAAAATTAAACAGATATGTTACAAATTTGTAACACCATAACCTGGGTACTAGTATGTCTACTTCCCTAGCCTAGTTTTTCATATAACCACATGAATGCCTCCACATAATCTAGAGGCTTATGACTATCAATGATGGTTCTATAACGCATGGGGGAGACAATCCCCACCTTATCTGAGTTTAACATAGTTAATAAGATAATAAATATGGTTAGAAATAAAAAAACATGCATCATAGATCCATTTCCCAAAATTTAGTGAATGTCCAAAACCTAATAGGAGATATTTTTGGTCATGTCAAAAAATTCCATGTGTAATGAAAAATACAATATGAATATATTTTTAAGAATCCCCAAAATGGGCCTAGAAACCGTGTCTAGTCCCCCCATCCATGAAAATCAATTATACCCAAAGAATTATTTTAGCATATGAACCTTTTCCTTGTCTAGACTATGAACAAGGAAGTCTACTCTAGTACAAAATGGTGGCCTGAGTAGTGTGTGAGTACAACATAGTAGGACACCACCAATGGTGTCTATAAAAAATCTAATCTAAACAATTGTTTATGTGGAAGTAGAAAAACAAAATATGGTAAATAATAGAAATCTGACTTCAATCATTTGATAATATTTAAATAATTTTATTTTTTCCATTAGTTCCATAGGCTACCCATATTCATCAAATTTACTTCGGTCTATTCCAGACAACAAATCAATACATAAGGGGGATCAAGTTCCCTATCACACAGGTTTAGACATTAAAAAATACCCAAAACTCTTACCTCAGTACCTATATCCATGTAATCATATCAAGAGAGTCTTTTATGGAAAAATAACATTAGGCTGACACCCTATCCCATCTTATATAGTGGTGATGCCGAGAGCCTTAATATATCCTGACCCATTGAGAAGATCCTCATTCAACTGACCACACATACCACCAATTCGTTTTAACATTATTTTTAACCCATTTGAAACATTTACCATTCATATGGTGTAACCCATTTATCATATCCATGGAAATATTAAAATACCTTTATTTTATGTAATCAACTTACACAATTATTATAAATTTCATTTTGTATATGCATATTATAAAAAGACAAAAATATTATTTTTCCCCTTATAACCAATGTTAGAATGTTAATCACCACTATAATAGGATATATTAACTAAACCCTTAAATTACAAATTTACCACACCAATTTACAAAATTATTATGATGGGAACCCAAATGGACATCACAATGGAATAAGTTCACAACCACATACACATAATCAATCCTCAATAGTATAGGATAAAAATCTTAGACCACCTATAATGAGTTTGTAGGTGAACGAGTGCATATTATTAAAATTTGAATTCAATTAAAACCAACCATAATCCCACAACATAGAATATATTATAAATAATGGTTTTATATCTTTGGAAGAATAATAACAACTATAGAATTCCATTTCTATAAAAAAGTGTAAGGAGGACGGTTAAATTCACCCAAATCCCCAATTCCCACCCCAACATGCTCCAAATGGTGAATAATTGATGTAGAATCATCCCATTTATGTTTGGGTGGTTTTTTTCAAGGCCTAGGATGATGGAGGATGAATGTAGGAGAAATTTGGGTCGAACCCCATAATTATGGAAGGGGAAAATTGAAAATTCCCACTTTTAATGGGGTTCAAGGTGTTGTTGTAGGTTTATCCAAACCATGTGGGACCCTTTATACACGGGGGGACCAAGTTGCAACATATTTTGGAATTCATGAAATGTTTGAATACCAATGTGGTAAACATGGGGGAAAAATCTTTCTAATACTACATGTTTTGGTCCCTCCCCATTAATGGTTTCACCAACTATGCGCAATCTCTCTCCATGGTGCATAGTTCTAGAAAACAGTTATCACTAAAAATTCTATAGCCATGAAACCTTTACATTATGGCCTTTTTCCCCCTATTTCAAACATCAAACCCTAAAGAAACCACAAAAATTTCCACATATCATTAGGAAACTATTCATTAAACTTTTAAATGTATTCAAACCAACAGATAGACAAAACTGTACCTTATCATAAGTTCATGATCATAAATTTAGAGTCTTAATGAGGTGTTTCTATACATTCTATTTATAATACTAACCTCTTTTATACTATTATGTGGTTCTTCCTTCTAAATTAATTAATTATTCTCATCTCATAACTTGTTTTTTCTAATTTATTCTCTATGAATGAGGGAATAAACATTGATATATGATTCCTATATTCCAAAATATATATCTTGATTATGTATAAAATGATTAATATTAGTGGTATTTTCTTTTGGATTTATTGACTCAAGGGTTTATTTCTTTGTTTATGTTTATTATTATCTTCTCAAGGTTTGGAGTCCACGATCACTCCTTTCCATATTCATATGTGTGCATTGAATTAGTTTTTTTCTACTTTTGGTGAATGGAGTGGATCGTCTTAAAAAGTTAAATAATTATCTAGAATTGAAATTGAATGGGAAATGGAGTATTAAATTGTTTTTACTAATTTTATTCATTTCTATTATGAGATAATTCTTTCTTGATGTTACTATTATAAATAACTATCTTTGGGAACCAGGATTGTGTTCTCTTTTTTCTGATAACCTTGTTGTTATTTTTTATTCTTCAATCCATGAATGAATTCGACAACCCCTTATATATGGATAATGAACTAGATATTTTGACCCATTATTATCATACGTAGATATTACATTACATTTTTATATTCAATAAATTATAGAAACACACACACATGAGGATATTATTATTTTACTTTCATTGGAATCATGGAAAACCAAATTTTAAGTCCAAATGTAAACTACATCACCTCCCAATATGTTATTCTTAACCAAAAACATTCATATAAATATATTACATAACAAATTTATTAATAACCTATGGAAAGGAAACATAAAAAATAGTGATCTCATATGCTTGGCAATGTAAAACTAGTGAGATACATAATCATAGAATGAAAATAAGAGTATATGAACTAGAGAATGAAAATTTAAAACCATAACCTACAAATCTAAGATCATAATCATGAGTCACGGAATAATGATTGGAAGCTAACAAGACATGAATTATAAGGTAATTCATGAACCTATTCCTTGATGGTATAAAATTGGCAGAAGACATAGATTTCTAGAATACCAACATTTGCAGAAAATCGTATCTAGAGGAACCCACCAAGACATTCATAATATGGTAGGATTATGCTAACCACCCATTTACCAGCTTCATGCATTGGATAATAGACCATGTTCCAGTATTTGTGAACTTGGGACAACCAAATGTATAACCATTTAACATATATATAATTTATAATTACTTCATTCATTGGATAGAGATATAGGTCCCACCCAAATTACAAGGAAAAACATATTTATGTGCTCTAGAAGACCATAAAAAATTCAACATATCTAATCCGAAAAATTGAAATGGGTTTCAAAAATATTTCATCATATCATAACTAGTAGAAAATATATAGGTTCTATAATTATTTTATCATGTGATTTTTTAATAAACAAGGAAAAAGAATTTAGATTGATAAGAATTTGATTATTCTATAACCCATGCACATGAAATAGGTTTCACAATGATTTTCACATAGAAAATATAATCCTTTAAAATAAATAATAAGTATGGTATACATGGATCATATCACTAGTAAATCATATGTAGAATCATTGGATGTCATCTTATATAAATAACGGTTTTGAATGATTAATTGGAAAAAATATCAATGGAAATATATTTTCCAATTTAAATAACACTTTTTAATACATAAAACATTTTCAAAATTATTTACAATGAAAATAAAATTCAAAAACTATAATAGTATACTAAAATCATTAATTGGTCATGATTATGGGGATTCTCATTCATTATTTACATATTTAAAAGAAAGATTCCATTCACATTTTCAGTAAAAGAAAAATGATAATTTTTTTAAAATTGACATAAATATTCCATTAAATTTTTAAAAAACATTTATACATGGGTAAAATTTTCTTTTAAAACACATATATTAATAATAAAATAATTATGAAAACGTTTTTTGAAAACATGGTTTCATATTAAAACAATTTTCTAACTGAAGAGAGAAGTAAGGTCATGTTTTATTAAAAATTAATTCCCATTTATTTTAAGTAATAATGAATTTATAAATAGAAAAAAATCATTAATATATAATTAAAAACCACAGAATAATACAATTCATGATAATATAGAACAATAGTTAAGAATACAAAATTAGAAAAAATCTCAAATTATGAGATTGTTACATAAAATCATTAACACTTCAGTATCTTTGAATCGTAAGTACTGTGATAGAATAACATAAAATGGAAACTAAAATCCCATGAGAATAAATAAATTCCTTATATAAAACCTAAATTTTGATGTATTTACTAATCATGAAAAATATAGGTGCATAATATAATATACATTTAAAAAAGGAAAATCGAGACAAAAATCCCTTTCCGCATTAGTAATATTTTGGATCTTAATCCTTAATAAATCATAACATCAAATAATGTATTAAATATCATGAGAATAATTTTTTTCATGATATATCATGTCAGTAGTTCATTATATACACTGAACAAAATAAACAGTTGGTCAATTTTAATATGTCTTCCAGAAATGAATGACATGCTTTAAATCACTTACCTTTAGTAATTACTTCCATTGTACTCCATCAAAACTCACGTATAATAAATATATGATTATTTTACATTTATTAAGAATATATATACATATATATAATATTCCATATATTATTTTCCTATGACCTTTAACCGATTGTTTATTAGCAATCCCTTCTAAAACATACATTTAGGGTAATAACCACTTATTTTTTCATATAAGTTTTATCTGTAATTTTTGGTTCACATTCTGTAATAAGTATTTTATCACCACCAAAATTTTAAACATGATATAAATAAATTATTTATTTATTATATTCTTATTTAAATTAACATATATTTTTTAATGATATAAAATTAAATAAATTTTTCATGGAGATGGTAGGCCACACATACACATGAAAATTGTTTTAATTTTCTTGACGGATTTATAGAATTATAGGTATATGGTATATTATAATTCTAGAAACACACACACAAACACACACACACAGATATATATATATATATCCTATATGTGACATTTTTCATTACATATAGACTTATTAACTTCCATGTAAAGTGTAAATTAATCATGTTTCTTCACAATGTAGAATTCCACAATATAATAGAGAAACACAATTGTATTACAATAAAATGAAATGAATGAATGTATTTGACATATAATAACTTAAAAATTAATATAATATATTAAATACCTTATGTTATGAATAATTACATTATTATAACAGACCGTGAGAGGTGGTAATGGAAAAAAAGTATGACATTTTTTCATGAGGTGGATGTCTTACTTACACATGAGTGATGATTTAATAACCCATTTGATGGATGTTGTGATGGTTGTTGGTAATTAACATAAAATAATAATATACCAGTTCATGGAATATATTGTGTATTTTATATCATCGTGTTATAATAATAATTAAATGAGTTTAAGGAAACAATTAAACAATACACTCTTTAATTATTGTTACCTCATATTTATATATCCTCCATAGGTTATCAAAAAAATAGTTTCTAGGAAGAATTTATTTACAAAAAAAAGGATTTTGGGATGAGAGGATAGATTATTGGAATTGATTTGGGTGTTTATTTTATGAGTCAAATTGGGTTTATTGTGGAAGAAGATAGGTGAAGGGGTGGCCATTATAATCAATGTGAGTGGGACATTTTTATTTCTTTACTATTCCACCCATATTTTTTAATTTCATTAGGATCATATAACTGGCCATTATCATCCATAGTTGGATTAAGTTATAAATATGTAACAATGATGGTTTCTTTACAATTTTTGGGTTATTTTAAAAACAAATACCTTTTGGTTTGACCACTCATAGGGTAAACCTATTTTTACTTCACTGAGGTAAATAATTAATATTGTATTTACTATTCATTTTGTTAAAAATTTATATTAAACATATTATAAAATATAAAATATTATGATTCCAAATTTTTAATATATTTTTTAAAATTCCATTAACATGGGTGGAGATTATTATTTTAAAATTAATCACACAGACGTGATGACAATTCGAGTTTTTAAAGAGATAATATTCAAAAGTATGAAGAAATTTATATCAAAATTCGAAAAGAAGTGGATTCTGATGAAAAAAATTTGGATAATGGATGTATAATTAAAATAATTTCATGTTAAAAAGATATTAAAATATAATTTATCTTCATTAATAAATTAAATTAAATTTAATTTTTAAATTAATTCCTTATTTTTTTATTATTCATTAAAAATGAGACTATTAAAAATAATCCAAAAAAAATAACCCTATGATAATTTCAATATAATGATTTTATAAAAGAATATTATTTTACAAAATTAATTTTAAAAAATTCCAAAAAAATAATTTATTGATTTTTACAATGATAAATAAAAAATATATATTGTGAAATTTTTATTCCGAAATATATAATATCATTACCAAAAATTAATTTCATTTTTATAAATATTATTCCCTTACATAAAACTATAATAATTAATATTTAATTTTTTATTACTATTTATATTTCTAATTATAAAAAATACGTTATAATTTGATCTTAAATTATCTATATTGATTAATGGATACCAAGGGGGGATGAGAGATGTGGTTCCCACTCTCTCTACATTTCTTTTCAGTTAGGGTTTCGTCGTTGTTCTGTCGAAGATGATGGATGCTTCAGATCTCTTTCCTCAAGGTAGGTTCTATTGCTATCGTTCTTCTATGGCAAGTAGGTTCGTCGACCTAGATGCGGGTAAGGCGATGTATGTTCCTGTTTCTCCCATCGGTAGAGAATTCCTGGTGGTTGCGGCTGGCGCAGACACGGTGGCCATGCCGTCTGGGGAGACTAGGAGGACGATGAAGCTTGTGGATTCTGAGAGTGGATGGACCTCGATGTCCTTTCTTCGATGGCAGAGTTGAATCGCAACGCGGCTTCGATTTATGAAGTTGAGGGTCAGGGATCTAGTGTGGGAGGAACGCCTCTGAAGTCTAAGGTTTCTTGCTTTGCTACAGACCAGATTGGGGTTACGCCTCCTCTAGGAGTGACCTCAGTAGGGACTGTTGGAACGGACTCATCGGTGCCTTTGACTGCAATTCGGGATGGATCAATTTTTGCTGGCTCAGGTAACCTTGATCCATTTTTGGATTCCTCCAAGGAAGGTCTCCAAGAGGGCAGGGTTGTTCACACCTTTTCTTGTCTCAAAGTCGGATTTGAAGATTCCATCCGAAGAAAAGGGAACATTGCGCACATCAAAGCGGATCCTGCTGTGGTCTCTGAACGACTCAAGATGGGTGAGTTCTCAATCATTTCTTGCCTTTTCCTTCCTAAAGCTTCATAGCCCTTGAAAATTGATGAACTCAAGGATCGTGCGTCATTGATTTAGGGTTTCTCATCATGGAAATGTGTATCGCTTGGTCGAGGATATTTTCATATGCTCTTCCCCATGGATGAATTGCAAACTCGAGCATGGGGATTTGGGTCTATTTCCCTCAAACAAGGAATTATTCACTTGCGTGAATGGGATAAAAAGTTTAATCCTTGAGAGGTTGGTAACACTACTACCCAAATTTGGGTTAGAGTTTATAGGTTAGACTGGATACTCTGGCATCCCAAAATATTTCATGATATTGCCTTATCCATTGGTATTCCAATAAAATTTGACAAGGAAATGGAGGTTGCTCATTTTGGACACTTTTCTAGGTTTATGGTTGAGGGTGATATGGGTTCTACCCTTGTTGAAAAGGTGATGCTTTATACTGAGGATGATAAAATTGAGATGAATCTTGTTTATGAAAAAATGCATAAATTCTTCCATGATTGCAATGTTATTGGCCATGACTCTTCTTCTTGTCGATGGTCTTTAGTTTTTGTCTTCTATGCTTTGCATGGTCATAATGTGAACAAATGTTTCAAGAAGAGAAAAACTTCCTCTACTTTGAAAACTAACCCACAGTTGTTGCATGAGGATGAAAAATACTTCAGTAAGGGTCTAGATGATTTGAACACTTCTTCTACTCCAGCAGAGGGAGAAGCGCAAAATAGTGCTCATGAAGAAGAATCTAAAGTTGATATAAAAGGCTCATTCCCTGACTCACCCTAGGTATGTGCTCCCTCTCCTGTAATCAATAAATATAGGGTTGATATTTTCTCAGAAGAAGGAAATGTTCAAGAGCAAGTTAGAGAAGAAGAAGCGCAATCTCAAGAAAGCATTATTCCCCCAGTGATTTGAAAAGGAAAACAAACCTTATATTCTGACTCCCCAGTCATCTCTAAGGCTTGTCACTCTTCCGCGAATCCATTTTTTGATGATGACGGCTTCCGTATTGTTTCTTAAAAAAAGACACCACCCCCAGTTGTTGCCCCAATGGTGGTTGAGCGGCCTATTGTAGAAGAAATGGTGACACCAGTTTCAAAATATTTTTCTCTTGAAAAATGTAAGGAGGAGTCTGAGGATATCTCAGATTCGGAGACCACTGATGGTGAGACACTTTCGGAAAGAATTCAAGATCTCTCCAATAGGGAAAGTGCGTGTAGAGGGAGATCTAGAGGTTGGGTCGTGGGCGTGGATGATTGGTGCTGGAAGCAATTAGAGATGAAGAACAAAGGGTAACCGAGCGACTGCTGAAAAAGCAAGTCAAATAGTTTATTTTGCTATGGGTTTTCCATGTTCCCCTTCCCCCTCCATGGTTACTCTTTTTTCATAAATACAATAAAGTGGCAGCGCCTAAATCTTTAAAAAAAATACTTTATAATTTTTTCATTTACATAACTATATAAATTATATATATTTATTCTTTTAAAAATAAATGTCATGAGGAGTAAAAGATAACTCATTATTATATATAGAATGTGAAAAACATTGTGTTGTGTGAAATGTAATAAAAACATGGTCTTTTATAAGGAAAGCAATAAATTAAATTCAATTTATTTGAGTAAATAATAATTCATTAAAACTCAATTTGTAACAACATGACCCCCTAAAAATGAGTTTCACCCTAAAAAATCATCACATTGAAACAAAAAAATGAGTACACTTATGCCTCATCACATAACCAAGTTCTTATATAGCACCCTTAAGCTTGTGGTTCCTCCACAAAAAATTTAACATATTACCAGTCTTGGCTTGTAGAACATTCTCAGTGTGATCTAGTATCACCATCAGTTTCTCCTGGTAATAATGATCATTCTATAGTAATGTGACCATTGATTTCTGGACATGTGAAGGGATGTGTATGTAATTCATTAAGAGAGATAAACATAACACATCATGGACTACATATTCATTTTTTGGTAGTGATAATAAATAGGATATGATCCTTATATGACCAATAATTTCAAAGTGGACAGCATAAAAGTGTATTAGTTTACTTTTCTATATGAATATCATAAACACTGTCCATAGAGAGACTTTTAGAAACACCTTCTACTAACCCTAAAATTCTCAATCACACTAGTGATTATAAGCATAAAGTTTCTACAAATTATATGATCCCATGATCTGTTATTGAATGGCTCTACCTATATCTATCTTTTCTTAATCGATCTAGTGTCCCAATAGATTTATTTTTCCAACTTAATTCCATCCCATTGTAATTCTACATTTAATTTCAAATAGGGATTAATAAGAAGACTTCTAAATTCCTGAGTGAAAGATACTGTCATAAAAAACCATCTAGAGGAAAGTATTGATCCAAAATCCATTTAAAATACAATTACTAATATCTCAACATATCCTCTAGGGTTATAATTCATCTTCCAAACTAACAATATTTTTGAGTATGATATGTTTTCTTGAAACTAAACTCTGTATGATGATCATGATGAATATTTCTAGAAAATTGAGGTAATCCTCAGATCTTGATTAGACGTAATAATATTTGGTACTCCATAAAACATTAAGACTTTTTTTAATATATTATCAATAACATTTTCTATAAAAAAAATTTATCTAAGAGCGATGAAGTTTGATCACTTATTAAGGTGATTGACTACAACCCTACAAAATTATTTCCATTAGACATTTTGGGGATTCATATAATAAAATATTGGATGATATTTTCCAATTTCCATTCATGTATAGGTTGTGGATTTAACATTCCCTTATAATTTGTTATTTCATCCCTAACAAGATGACATAACAAGCTCAATGATACACACTCTATGATATCCCTCTTTATTCAATCACATCAAAAATACTCTTTCAAATCTATATACATCTTCATACATCCCAGGTGACTATATAATGAATAAATATGACCATCCTATAACAAATAATTATAAAAATATAGTACTTATGGAATTTATAAGAGTTTCCTGAAACATATCATTACGCTATTTCATGGTGGAACTCATTAAAATTTCTATCCGATATTTTCATCTCTACATATTACTTTTTCCGCTTTTTATTATTCCCTTACAAAGATGGTTGAGAAATTTATGATTTATTCTAAAAATTTCGGCCTACCACATACATCCTTTGAACATCCAAATATATTATAACATTTTTAATCATCATCATGGATAAGATACCATTCTCTTTTCAAATCAACGAATTGACCTCCTAGTTTCGAGTCACAGGGTTGTAATATATTTACGAGTAAAAATTTTAATCAGATCTAACCATCTTGAATTCTTCATATAATATTCCTTCTAATTGAATCTATACTCTAATCATTTAAGATTATATATATATATATATATCAAAAAAATATCAAAAAGTATAATGTCTTGATATCATTAATACAGAAAACATAACATCAAAATCCAAATCATTATTTGGGTAATGGTTATAATGAATCTATAATTATCATGAGGAATACAATATGACCATTTCATTCTACACAATAACACATCTGAATTCCTTCTTGGATGCATCACTGTTAATTAAAAGACCTTCTCAACTACAGGGTAGAGTATGAATAGTTCCTTTAGTGATCCATCCCTTTATTTCCTTGAAATTTTCAACAAATTTAACTATCTAGATGAACATTGATTCATTTAGAGTTAACAGGGTTATGGTATTAGATAGTCACGAGAAATTATCCAAAAACCATTGATAATATCTTCCTAATTAATAAACTATGGATCTCAATCCCTATGGTTGTTCAAGGCCAACATTCAATAGCCTCCATAATTTATGGACCTATAGATACACCCCATATTGAGATTACATGACCTAAAAATGAATCCTTTTGCATCCAAAATTCACAATATGTAATTTTTTCATATAAATTCTCCTTCCTAAGGGTCTTCAGTAAAAATATAAAATGATATTCATTCTATTTAATGAATTTTTATGAGATACAAATAACTCATATAAAGAGTCTAAAAATGATCATGGTTGTCTTTAAATACACTATTCATTAAGTCCAACAAGATAGTGGGGAAATTGGTAAGACTGAATGGAATAAATGTATATTCATATTGTACATAACTTATTTAGAATGATGTATTTATTGTATACTTATTATTTACCCGCAACTAATGATATCCATAACGAAGGCCGATCTTGGAAAAGTTTTAGATATTTTCAGTCGATCAACAATGTCATCAATACAGGGATGATGATACTAGTTCTTTATTGTGATTATATTCGTCTCTATAAAATCATTAAATATTATCATATATCATTATTTCTACTAAAACATGAACAAGTGAAACCAAAGGTAACACACATGGGAGAATTATTCCCCTGTAATGGTTTTCCTAGAGTTTCTTCGTCAATTCATGGAGGTCAATTGTGACCATTCTATATAGAGTCTCTGAAATTAGTGTGTCCCAAATTATTAGTTCTTTTGAGAAATCAACACCACATTTTGGTGGAAGGATTGGTGAATCTTCTAGAAATAAAAAATTCCCTTAAAAACGAATATAATTGATTTAATGTTTCTCCCAAACCATTTCACATAAATAACCCTTTTGAATGAGAAAAAAGACTAATAAAATGGATGGTATCTCTAATAGACGTTCCTAATTATCGTTAAATTTGATAGATGATCCTAGGATGGTTTATAATATCAAATATAACATTACCCTAAACAACAACCAATGAAGTTTCATATACATGGGATGTGGCTATCAGGTTGTTATAGGTTTCTAATGCTAATTAGATATCTATTTTTTTGGGTGGACTCTTGATAACCATAGAAAATTATTTAGATATGAAATAAGGTATATATCTAAGGTGAAATTAGACATTAGTAGTTACAGAGTTGATGGTATGTGTACCTCACACTACATAATTATCGAACCCATCATAGAAGATAGTGATTTAATGATAATTTCATTTATCACTTCTATTGATATATTTCTAGAATTTTAATCTTTCATTAATCATCATGTTTGGTAAATTTTTAGTATAATTTCCAAACACCATTCATTTGAAACATTTTAGTGTGGGGGTGTAATCTTTGGAGAATTCTCATTATTCATAACAATAGCTAACATATTCCAATCACATTGGAATTAAGACACATGATGACCATCCATTACAAATGTATAATAATTTTTATTCCACTTAACACAATTTCATATATTATTATTCAGATAGTTTTTTCAAAAATATTTTCCCATATTCAGCTCCCATGGTTTATATATTTTAATTTAAATTCAATTTTTCTCTTCTAACCAAAATCATGATATTTATATGTAACTAAAACCTCTATTTCCACGTTGGGAGGACATCAAAAAATATCTTAATAGCTAAAAAAAATTATTATCAATAACGCACTTTAGAGACATTGTTTTAAGCCACTGAAGAATTTATCAAACATTCATTTAGGTTAGATGATATTACTAGAGTAATACCTCATAATTCATGTATAATTTTCCCCTTTTGTACAAAAATATTCCTCATTTGTTTTGTTTAGCTATATAATATAACTATTGGTCTTAGAAAAATGAATATAAGAATTTTTTTTATTGAAAAAATTTTTCTAGAACTCATCCCAATACATAGAGACAATTTTATATTTCTCCCTTGTATTCTTTATGCGATTATACTAGAGATGTGCTTCACCATTCAAGTGGTATACAACCAAAATGAATATTTTAGGTTATGAACACTAGAAAATAGAAAATATATTTTTAGTGGTATTGATCAATTAATAAAAAATTTATCATTATGTTGATTCACTAAAGGAATGTTGGAATTTTCACATCAGTGACTCAAAAAAACATTATTACCACTAATGTTTGTTTTGATGATTAGCTTGATTCATGGCTCAAGAATGTTTCATGAGCATGGAAATGAGATTTTTTTATTCCATATCCAATAATGTTTTGATATTATAGAGTAAAATAATTTAATTTTCTACCACACTAATATTTAAAATAGTTCCTTTGGGTTATAAACATGGACTAAAAAATCACAGTGTATGAAAATATAATTATAGTGAAGAACCACATAATCATGAAAAATCCATTATAAGATATCAATGTCATGACCACTTCTTTAATTGATGACACCTTAGTTTTACCTATATTCACCCATAGTCATCGTATATTTAATTAAATTATTATGGATAAAAAATTGTAGCGAATTTCCAAAGAATTCCCAAGGGGAGTGTCAAACCAGGTTTGAAATTGGGCCCATTTTCATGCACAAAGTCATGATCAAGTCTAGTTCAATGCACTCTTTTTAGATTTATAACTCTTATGTACCTAATTTTTGGAGAGAAATCTAATTTTGATATCTATAAAAGGATTTAATTTCTTAAAAACTACTCACACTATACTTTACTATTATTTCATGTAATATTATTATACATGGACTCATCATTGGTTTCATCCTTATACATGTCATTGGGGGACTCAATATGGACTTCACATAATATATTACAATGTAAAACTTAACTTATCATTTTATAAAAACTATTCTGACCTATGTTTATCATATAAAGATATTAAGTCATACATTATGAATATTCATTTCATGACACAAATAGATACATGTGTACAATAATAGTTTTGTGTCTCTAGAAAGATGGAAATTTAAAAAACTGATCCAGGGGTAAACATCATTATCTACTACTATGATCTTCAAAACTATCACCCTTAATATAAATATCATATGTAATACATTTTTTTAAATCTGATGGAAATGAATGATTATAAAGGGTTAGACCATATTTTCAGTTAGGGTAACAAAAAGGAGATATTTAATCATTAAATGGAAAAAAGGGTATGAGAACACGATCATAATATTTGGAAAACATACACTACATATCCATGATTACATTATTGAGTCATGGAATAATTATTGGAATATCATAAGATATGGGTCATAATGAAATCAATAAACATTAGACATAAGGGACTAAAATTTGCATAAGAAATATATTTTTTCCATACACAAAAAACATGGAAACTTTTATATAAGGAATACCCACCTAAATGTTAATAACATGTTAGGATTAAGACAAAAACTCATTTACATACCTTAGGATTGGCCTAACAACCAACATACCCGTCTTTTGGGATTGGGATGTCTATCTATGTACACTTTTATGTCGTATAACATTTCTCATTACCCAACACATTGGAGGGAGATATATTTCTCACAAACCACATATTTAAAACCAAATATTATGTTTCAAAATACTATAAAATAATCATCATATCTTATATCATGAATGGAGATACATTTCATAAACATGTCATTATATCATAATCTATAGAAAAAAGGAATATTTCATAATCATTTCATCATTTCATCGTAGAACAAACTATGGAAAACCAGTGTGCTTTTTATCAAATTTGTCATGGTATAACCCATGGAAGATAAAAGGTTAACATAAAAGAAATTCATCATAAATATAACCCATTATAAAAAATATTATGAATGGTATCATTGGATCGTATCTCTGGTAAATCACATGTCACATCAAACGATGTCATCTTATATGGACAATTAATTTGAATGATTACTTGGAAAATTTCATGATGAAATTATAAACTCATATTTGTATTATCATTTCTTAAAACAAAAATAATTATTAAAGTATTTTTCATTGTAAATAGCCTTAATATCCAATAAAATAATTTTTAACAAAAATAATGTTCATCATTAAGGGAAGTTGAATAAATTTCATAAACATTTAAAAAATATATTCTAATAAAATATTTTATAGGAAAAAAGGATTTTTTTGTGAAATAATATGAAGATTACGTTAAAAAAATGTAAAAAAATTGTAACATGGGTAAAAATTTATTTTCAAAATTCTAGGATAATAATTTAACATTCATGATATCATTTTTAGAAAACACATTTTTTGAAGAAAATGGATTTCGAATGGATGAGAGAAATAATGTCATATTTTCATAAAAACATGATATCAATTATTTAATCTACCATAAGGTGGGAAATGGAACTATTACATGAATATGTTCTTAATAACTATGTTATAACTAAATTCATTAGTTTTTTATATGTATCATAATTGATAATCGTGAACAATCCTGATAAATGATGAGATTATGACATAAAATAATGGCCATATTAGTTTCCTTTAATTATAAGGAATGTAATGGAATAAACTAAAATAAATCATAAAACAATTCCATTATAACAAAACTAATTAAATTATATGTTAAATTTTCAATATAAACACCCTGTGAGTCAATTTAAGTGCATAACATAACAAACATCTCAAAAAAGGTAAATTGAGAAAAAAATATCTTACTGCTTTAGTAATATTTTGAATCATCATAAAAAATAAAGAAAAAAATAAAATAAATCATTAATAACTTGAAAAATAGGGATTCATGATATAAAAAATAAATGGTGAGGTATATAGACCATATAAATTAAATGCGAAGTGAATTTTTATATGTCCACTAGAAATAAAAGATATTCTTCATATCCATTAAAGAATGTATTTATTTTTTTCATAAAAATTGAATCATAAATTATAATTAATACAAGATTATTATATATCTCATATATTACAAAAATGATATATATCATGCCTTATATTATTTTCTTATGACCTTTTATTACCCCTTTATTGACAATTCTTTTTTGAAGTTATGTTTCAGGTTTCAATCCCTTTTTCTTATATGTTTTGATTATTTAGTTTTGTTCCTATTGATTTCATTATGACATAAAATTATAAATAATGTTAAAAATGATATAAATATATCATATATTTAATATATATTTATTTAGTGTAATCCAAAAAAAAATTCATAGAAAATTAAATACATCATTTATATGGATGGTATGCCATACATAAGAATAAACGTTGTTTCCATTTCATTTTGGGATTGAATTAAAGAAAGGAAAATGATATATTATAATTCTGGAAACATTGGTACATCATATAAATCACATTTTGTTTGTTAATCCCATCATTATTACATTTCATGTAAATAATGAATGAATCACATTGCTTCACGAGGAAGTATTCCTTTGTACACATGACTGGCGTTATTATATTACAAAAACATATTAACTATGACAGTAAAAATGATATAATAATTACAAAAATATAATAATATCATAAATAACATATCTAAAAAATTAAATCATTATAATGTTCCCCGATAGGTGGTGATGGAAAAAAATAATGGCATCAATTCGTGAGCCATGAGTCCACTGTACACATGAATAACGATTTCATAACTAATTTGATGGAAGTAGATATGGTTGTAAAAATTAACATGTCTTAGAAACATATAAATAAATTTATAATACATATTATATTATATCTTCAAGTAATAATAATAATTTAAGGATATGTAGGATGAAATAAATAAAAGACCCTTGTTGATGAATATTACCTCTTCTTGAGGTCTCCCCTTTTGGGTTTCATAATATCCTTCCAATGATGGATTTATGTACTAAATAATTCATCTATGATGAGATTATGTATGTGGGTAATTTATTTGGATATTTATTGTATGAACCAAATTGGATTTATGGTGAGTATAATGGGGGAGAGAGGGTGTCTTTTTATAAGTGAGAAGAATGGAATAGTTTTATGGTTTTTAATGAAAGAATACCATCCAATGATTTTACATGTCCAAAAGATTTAATTATGATCCATTATCTATCCTAGAACTTATATGGTCCAAAATATTTCATTAAATAGGGATTCGTCTTGTTTTGGGTTTTTTTATTCACTATCTTTTTAGTTCCACCCCTATAAACCAATGACTACCTTAATGGTTGTAAATAATTTTCACGCTTTTTACTAAAGTTTTTGGAAACTTATTAAGTTGAAAATTTTAGATAATACAAAAAATTATTATATTAAATATGGTATAAAGTTTTCTAACTTCATTTCATATAATTTGATAGTTTTAATTTAATATTAATCAAAAAGACATGATGAAAATAACTTGTTTTTATGGAGACCATTGTAAAAAGATTATAAATATTTTATATGAATATTCAATATAATATTTATTAAAGTGAAGTAAATTGGATTAATTGATTTATAATTTAAATTTTTTTAGTTAAAACCAATTCATAATATAATATAAAATTATAAATAAATTTAATGAAAATGAATTTTTCAATTAGAATTCAGTGTTTTTCACTACTTAGAAAAAATAAAACATTTAATATAAAAACATTTAAATTAACCCTAAGATAGTAATTATTTTTTATTTAAATAATCAGTAATATTTTATCAAATTAATTTTCATAATGTGTGAAATAATAATTTTATTAATGTTCACAAACTGAAATAAAATTTATTTTTTTGAGTAAACAATATTTTTGAAACATATAACGACATCACTGAAAATTAAGAACATTTTTATCAATGTTTTTTTTATTTAAATACATTATAATGATCTTTAAAAATTATTTAATTCTATTCATATTTATATTGTTATCATAATGGTAATAACCATCATTCTTATATAACTATAATAGTAATATATCATGGTTTTGTTAAAAATTAGTGTCTTGTACAACACAATCTAAACTAGTATTTATTGTGTGGAATGAATAAATTATTGTTATTTATATTTCATTATTAACATAATGTTTCTTATAACAAAATAAATCAATGAAATTAATTTATTTTAAAAAATAAAAATTCATAAAAACAAGGTGTGTTACACATGTTTCACATGAAAATGTAGAATTTTGTGATAATACCCTTGATAAAATAATGGTGAGTTATGAAACCAATTGAACTATAATTGTGGAATATTGGTATTCTATGGTATCATGATATGTATGGATTTTATTACTGTTCCTACTTTTGTAATGTTTGATGATATATTATGTATTTTATTAGTGATGGTGTTGAATGGATTGAGGTGGAACTTGTCATGTTGCGAAACGTTGAATAATTGGGATGTGATTTGATGTGTGCTAATAGGTAGTGGTTGTGATATTTATGTTTATTTTGGTGAGACATTTCATTTTTGGGAAAAAATCTATATATTTTTATTGTGATTTTGTTTCATGTGGGGTGGATGAGCTATGTTGTAGTGTGGTTTTTGTGGTTTCTTAGTTAGACATGGATTGATTTTTTAAAAATGAAACTGAAATGGGAGTCATTCGAGACTTAGTGATTCTATAAATGTTGGAACATGTAATTGAAAGTGGGTTTCTGGGGTTTGTGTGTGGAAGTTGTGCAGTGTGATTCCACTATGTTGGATGTGGATAGTGGGGGATTTTGTTTTACATCTTTTTAATGTCATTAGATATGATGGTTTTATTTATTATGAACCCATTGGATCAGGTTCATATTTTTCTATCTATATTTTATTTTTTATGTTACTATTATATGCACCCCACCAAAAGTGTGTACTACAATATAACCCCAAAATGTTTTGGGGGTTGTTTTCCCCATCATATGAATTGTGAATAATGGTTGGATTGTTATTACTCTTCCCCACTCCATCTTCCATGTAATATTATTACTCATAGATAGTGATGGTTTGATGATATATCATACATATAGTAATGTTCTATGTGGGGATGAGGTGGTTTACAGTGGGGGTGGGGTGTGGTTGATGGAAGGTAAATAGTTGTCATCATTCTTCATCTTCATACTCTAATATTTTAGTTCGTGATATTGGTTATGGTATTATGATGATTTTATAGTTTCGAAATATATTAATTGCATGTTCTTTCTCGTCATAATGATGATTTTAATTCTATGAGGATAATGAATATAGAAGGGATGTGAGCACTAAGATGTACACCGATTTTTGTGTGAGAGCATAAAATTATTATATATGTGGGGAAGGCCACCCTTTATTCATATTTTTAATTTTTTATAACTATACATGGGTGTGTTATTTGGTTAGTAGGACATGGTGATGCTAAGAATATACAGTTTACTTTATTATGTGTACGTTTGTTCAGTTTTTTTGTTCAATAGTACATTAGTCTATCTTTTTCACATATTCACATGATATAAGGTTATGATCTAGAAGAGTATACATTTTATGATCACCCTATATATATAAACTATTTTCCCTATTCATGGTTAAATTTTTGACTGATATAGACATTAATAGATGGGATATTAGGGCTGTTATTGAGTCAATGTCATAAGACATTACTTTTTTAATTAACTTATAGTCTATTATTATATTATTTAACATTGTACATGCATTTTTGAATTGTATGGTTTCAGTTCTCTAAAATTTTGTGATATATTTTTTGGTGGGTTTTCCTTTATGTTGAAACAATGATTATTATTGTCTTTGATTACTTCAATATGTTTGATTTTGTACCCTCGTTCTTAGTCCCCTTCCTAGGGTCTAATGAATATGAAAATTAGTGGACATTATATATCTCAACTCATTATTGGCCGAACAGGGGTACCATTGAGGGGAGGGGTCATGATAGAGTGGTATCTTATGTTTTTTTGAGATGTAGGTTTGATCATAGAGTTAGTTACTTGTAAGGATTTCATGATTTTGTAGGGAAATGGTATCACTGAAGCTTGGTGTGTGATATAGACAATAGAAACTAACCTGGAAAAAACATTTAGGGATACCCATGGTATGATGCAATGAATTTGTGTTAACTGAGTGACCAATTTTAGTGGTTCCAAATTGAAGGTGGAGACGTGGGTGAGGTTCGTATATAACACTTTTTATTGTTTATGATATGAATAGGTGGTGTTAGGATGTAAAGATGAATCTAATTCAATATATCATGAAATTTAATGTTTGTTTTCTTAAATATACCTATGATTTTCTAATGAAATATTTTTTTCATAAATTGGTTGAATAACCTAAATGAAAAGTGAAATATGATTATTATATTGATTGATCTATTTTTTATTAAAATTTTATGCTATATAAATTTTTTTATTAATAATATGGAATTATTATTTTTTGAATATGAGATCCATTACGTGGATCATAGGCCCATAGTTAATTAAATCACAACACATTCATAAAACCCCCATATATATTTCCCAAATCTCACTCTATTTAATAATATAACTATAGTACATGGGTTTCAGTAGTAGTATCAATGCTATAGTTCCATTTATTACGCCCTCCACCGCTATAGTGTTACTAATTCAATTGTTCTGTATCTGTTGTAGATCAACTATAGTACCACTATAAAACTATTGTAGTACCTACTATAAATGGGTTTTTAAGCCCATAACCTTGATATTGTATGATTGGGTGATTACCTATTATCCAAAATCAAAATATTATTTAAAGGACCAATTTGTTTGAGAATTTTTTGATACATTAAATGTCTTATTCCTTTTCCTATTATTACATTCTCCATCATGAAAATAATTTTAATTACATTATTAAGATGGTTGGCATGATAACCTACTATCCTATTTTTTAAATTATTAATAAATAATGATTAGGTTATTTTTTAGGAATAGATTTTTTATTTTTAACACCATTATGAAGCATTTTACCTTTTGTATATTTCTTACTGCCATGATAAAATGAATTTTTTTAAATCATGATTATGAGTATTGTGATTCTTTTCATGTTGGTATTCCATGAATTGTATCCCTTCCTGATGTATCATGAGTATGTAGAGGAATATAGCAAAATATTTGTTTTAAAATTTAAAGATTTTAATACCTTGTAAATCACTATAATGATTATTGATGAATTTTTTAAATTATAAAACCTTTACTTAAGAAATATTACCCCCCTTTCTTATATAAATATTTTTTTAGTATTAATACATTTCAATATTTTATTCCATTATTATAAATTCATGGCATGGGAGAAATTTTTGGTTATTTTGTTTCTAAATATTCGAAAAGGATAAGTATGATCCATGACAAAAAATCAAAAAAAATTGTATTACAAATAAATAAATATGTATCGGTTTCCAATAATTTCTATAATATATTCTAAGATATATTACATGTGTTATTAAAAATATATATTTTAATTACAATAATTATGTTACATTTCATCTCTTTATATGGGACTTTCATGTGTTTTTAATTTATTATATGGTTAGATTTTGATTGTTTCCTATAAATTCTTAGAAGATGATAACAAAGTCTATGGTAACTTGTTGAGACATGAAAATGTTTATATGATGAAACATTAACCTTTAATTATTGATTTTTTTAGTATTCATAAAACCATTCAACTCATGTGATTCTAGGAAGAGTTTATTATTGGGATACTATTTTATGTTAGAAATTTGTGTACAACATATTATGAAATTAATATCATTTGGATCTTGATCATGAGAACTATTATTTATATAGTAATTGTAATATGAGGATATGTTATTTACTGAAAATATTTTATTTTAATATAAAATAAATGTCATGTTATTATTACTAAAATGTATAACATGTTTTTTAGAAATGAAATGTTTAATGAATTTATAATTCATGAATTCCATCCACCATACAAAATGATAAAATATGTGATATTATTTCTAATTTTACTCTTGTTTTATTTTTTGAAATTAGAAATAATTTTTCCAATATGATGGATTGTTTATGAAAATTTTATATTTGTATTGATAATTAGTATCTTAGAGAATATAGTATATATATAATTATTTTATTATGGGAAACATGTTTCACTAGAACTAAATTATATAGTTTATCTATTCCCAAGATTTGTTTGTAACATGTTCACTATTTCATTAAATGAGCTACATGATAGAGTTTTCAAGATGAAATTCCTGATGTTTCCCTAGGAAAAAATTGGAGATAATTAGTGTTGTTTGGGGTATCTTTGACTATTTATTTATTAATTGAAATATTGTTATTCCTATTTGAAAAAGATTGATTATATTAGAATAATATTTTTAACGGATGTTTCTGATGATTTTCCTCTAGGTTGTTCCTCTTAATGTCACATTTTCTAGGTTGATTGGCTGATGATTCATTTTATTTCCCCACATTACCTCTTTCAAATGGTGGGTGACATTCCTCACTTCTTCAGGGATTTTTTCTACTTGATTGAAAAGGGATGATGGGATGCCAGTCTCTCCTTATGTGGATTGCTCCTCTGATTTCATCATCTAGTCCTAGCCACCCTTAAAGATTAAGACAGTGATTGGAAAGAACTTACTTATTAAATTTCATTGTGGAAGGTGGTTAATTACTCAACTTATGTCAAGATATTTCCACGGGGTCAAATCAGGGAAGAGACCTTCAGTTAGAAGAGTTGTCACGTTGGGCATGGATGACATGTTTGGATGTTGAAACACTGGTACAACTAGATTTTCACTTATAAGAGGACATCTCAAGGGAATTTAATCCGGATGTATCCCATGTAAAATGTGGGGAATTTTATACCCGAGGAATGTCTCTGAGGATTTCCTAAAATTACACTATCTGACTCGAGGTATGTTGGAATTTAAACATTTAGTGGAGACAGATTAGACTGATCAAAACACTGGTATGAGTGGATTAAATATGTACATCCCTAGAAGGTAGCACCTTTAAATTTTAAAATATGGAAGGGTAATAATGCCCAATACGGATGGACCCATGAAGTTGTGTCCCAGAAAGAGGATGGTTTCACGCCGTGAAGTTAGATCTGGACAACATAATGTGAAGATCATAGGATAATGGGTCTCGACATAGCAGACACCACAGTTTTCCATTTGCTGTGACTGAACCTTGAGGAGGCTTCCAACATATCTGAAAGGTATAAAAACCATGTAGTTCGAATAGGTGTGTCATTAGATAAGGGTGTACACAATGGACAACAACCTAGAAACATGTTAGGGATTACGTATGGTTAGAATCCCATCATAAGTGGGGAACAATTTGATGGAAGAATATGGATTGTATGAGGCTTATGAATCGTTAGCTAACCAGGTACAAATATGAGCAACGAGGAATTGGATTTCATGAAATCACCAAGATCTTGCGGCCTATGTAAATTCAAGATGTATATGGAGGAGGTGTCGTAGGATGGAATTACTGGGATGGAACCGACTTAAAGATGGAGCTGGTGGGATTAATCCTCTAGGAGTTTTCTTATATATCCTAATGGTTGGGAATAAATGTCTACATTGTTCTGGAATAGGGAGATGAGTCACCTGAGGAGGCATCTCATCAGAATGGACGCATGGATGGGAGCTGAAGGAAGTGGAACCTCCAGATTAGAGCATGATATTCAAGAAACACAAAGGATTAATGAATAGACCATGAGGTGACATGGGTTATGGGATTGAACCTTGGGAATCTTTATACAAACCATTCTAAAAAGGTGAAAGGATCAATGTCCTTATAGTTTTGGATTAGGGAATATAATTAGGGTCAATAAAAAGGATATCAACCCAATGACATGTTGGGGATTTAATATGGATATCATTCCATCACAAGAGGGACTCTCTTGGTCGTATGGATATGGATTTGTGTGGGTCTCATTCACGGTTAGATACCCGAGTGGATTAGAACACCTGAGGGAGGATAATAACAAAGATGTGTCCCAAAAATGAAATATTTCACATCATGAGGATTAAAAACATGGAGGGAGAACATTAGTTTTTAGATGGTTAGGAATTGAACCCTGAAGTGGCTTCCTACGTACCAGAAAGGGATGGAGATCAGTGTAGTTTAGAGATATAGATTTACATCCTGAAGGCTGAGAGGTAATATAGTTTAATGTCATGAATGATGAAGGGATAATATAATTTAACATCATGAAATAAGAGAATGAACTGGCATGATGTTCATAGAAGAGGTGAATTATTGGCTGTGAGGAGCTTTGGCCTTAGAGAGGCATCCTACGTACCCTTCGTAGAAGGCAGGGATCAGGGTCCCCAATGTTTGGGGATTAGGAGGATAGGGATTATGCATTTTTAGTATCCTAGAGAGTATTAAATTGTCATTTCATACTCTAAGGCCACATGAGTCATTCTTAGTGTGAGAAAAAAGAGGTAGGAGTAAACTAGATGATTGTGTCACACAAGGTGTGTCAATGAGGGGTGGTGTGGGGTTTACACGTGGTTAGAGACCCAAGGAAATATACATTGGGACTTACACCAAGAGATGATCCCATGTAGGATCTAATTCCTTGGGAGGATTATATCATTCCATTCCAAAAAGAAACAATGAATCTCACTCTAGTAGAGATGAGTCAGTGAAGAGAATTCCCAATGCACACATAGAGACAAAGCCCAACGGGAGAGGGAGAGTGGGAAGGAAGTAGTTCCCATCCAATTTATGGTACTCTCAGGCCTATCACATTTGTGGAAATAAAATTTTAACATCATGTGTTTATGATTCTATTTCTTGGTTGTTTAATGTCATGCAGGTCGGACAATGAAGACTTTATCTCCACCCCTAAGGGTTACCTAAATTTTACCAACCTAGACATGGGGGTGGGAAGGTACATGAAATTATGGTCATTAATTTGATGGAGGAGTGGTCATATAGGGTTTAATGTTAGTTTATAAATTAGAATTGGAAATAACTATATGAGTTCTAACGTGATGCAGTATTATGTAGGGAAACACAACCTGAAGCACTACTCGGGGAACTAGGAAGTCATTGAGCGCAACCCTGGAGGGCCATAGAGAGAAGTACACACATGATCAGGGTATTTCATGAAATAAGGGCTCATACATAGTGTATTAGGGTTTTTAAAACATGTGGAACATAATAATGGGTGCTTGAAGGATTGTATACATGCACGCAAGATGAGGGAATGCTTGCATGATTGAAGCCTACATGAAAGATAGAGGGCATGCATGAAAGAATTGTAGTCTTCCTACCAAATGAGGGTTTAGGAGTGAAATAGAAACTTTATATGGAAAATAGTGTATAAAAGAAGGAATTTTTTCCAAAAAAATCATTGGATTAAAAGAATGTGGCATGGATCAATCCCTAGTGGGCCCACTGAAAGGAGGACCTATAGGAGACCTGTTATGAAAGATCCAGTAACTTGAGGCCATTTCTTTTACACAGTCACAGAAGGGTTTGTATTATTAACATGAGAGATATGTTTCTTATAGAGGAATGGTACCCTGATGTGAGGTGGTATGCTTCTATTTATAGTCAAAACATCAACAACAGTGTGCGATATGGAATACATGGAAGATTCATTTTATGTCACATTGGGCGTACATGTTCACATGAACAATCCATTTTCATGCATGTTAACTTGACTTATTTATTGAACATGACATTATTGTTTTAGGATCGTAGGATAGAATAACCCAATTGACGTCATGTTGGGCATTAATTGATCTTTCATGCGGATTTCATTCTTGCGCTCATGCATCAAATTTTGTGGGTAACTCCCTTTGACTCCTTGTGATCATTCACCGATTCAAAATATGCCTTCGGTTTGCTCAAATATGACCATTTATGGACTAGAATGAAATTTGGCATTAAACTAATCCACCCCTCAGAATTTGTGCTGATAGGGAACCATAAGGTCGAGTTTCAAGGGAAATGGTGAAGATAATAACAGAGCTATGGTGGTGCGTGAAAAAAACAATCTAAAGTGAAAACCTATTACACAAGCATTGAATACCCGATATGTTCCTATAAATAAGCGGGATGGGTCCCAAGAGCCATACCTCGACTCTCCCATTTGATCAGTGATTCCTCTCTCATGTGTGAAATTTCATCTCTTCTGTGAGAATGTGCTTGAATCTAGTTGGATTCTTTCACGCACCCCCAGATTCTTTCACATTACTACCAAATATTGAACACATCTAACATAGGTTTTATTTTCCATGAATAATTTCCATATTTAACATACCTACTTGGTATTTATTCCAAATTTACATTTTTTCACAAATGTCCCTTTGTGAGTTCTGAGACATGAAAGATATGGCTGCTGAACAGATAGATGCTGAAAGGGAAGATACCTGCACTGCAAGGAGGGATTATATGATTGCAGACCATTATATTCTTCCTAGAATAAGGGTAGTATCAAAGAAAATGATGCTATTTCGTATTCTAACACATGATCAAATATAGTAGGTTCTGAGTGATAGCCTCCCTCTATGGAACTTTGGCCATCTTAAAGAGGTGTTGATTCTTGTCTTTAAGACCAACATTACGTGATCATGGGTGACAAGTTGGGATGTCCTATTATAGTACAATATCATGAAAAATGGTCACCCTACCTAGGAAAATAAGTTCATATTTGTGTATGTCCTAAATCTGGAAACCATTATTGTCAAGGGGAGTGACACAGTTCCTAAGGAATCTCTAGCTCACTATGAGAGAACCTTCAATAGTAGTTTCACCGATGAGAATAAGGGAAGGAAATTATGGAAATTTAGGTCTAAAGGAATCATCATGAATAAATTGTAATGAAATTAATTTGTATGCATGAAATTGGAATATTTTTTGTGGATAATTGATACATCAGTTTGTTCAAGGTTATGTGTACATTCAAAGTTCCATTTCCATTATCTACAAAACCTTGTTCTAGATCAGTTTAGCCAGTGGTCTCGTAACACAAATAATCTCCACCTCCACAATGGGAAGGTTGGTATTATCCATTGATAATTCCACTATATAGGGTAGTTCCCCTAGAAGGGTATCAGTACGAAGAGTTCCTCCCAACAGAGAATGTATTGGGAGATAGAACGTGCACCCCCATTCTGACATGGCTACTATTTGAGCTGGTGTAGGAGAATCTTTGAATATGGAACATCCTTAAGGGTATATCCTATCTAGGATGGTTCATTTTATTTCTACATTAGGACAATGTGGCGAAAGTTCTATGCTGAGGGAAATAGTGCCCAGACACATCCCATAGCTATAAGGAATGATCATACTGGATGGTCTTGGAGGCAGGTGAGTACCAATCAATGGGCTTAAACCTAAACAAATATCGGGACTTGAATGTTTTATATCACGAGTTTCTTGATTCATTCATGAGTGGGTGACTTCATCTAGTGAGGGGAAAGCGAATTGGGGCTGCCTGGTGACATTGGTGACGGGCGTGATTATAGTATCCAAGAAAAAGTTCAATATGGGGGTACCCATGTTGGCTATGTTGTACAACATTCTAGGGAACATTTCAAGAGGAAGTATTCCACCACAAATATATAGACAATTCAATATTATTCAGGGATGGGTTTTATATCACTATAGTGGATATGACTTCCCGAACAGAGGCCCCCCTCCAGGTGGCTGTATGTAGCTATCTCTTCTAAATATTTCTAGAATTCAGCTTTTGACACATAATGATGAGGGGATAAAAATAGGATGAAAAAACATGAAAACCTCAATTTCCACCCTTTTCAAACCTCGACCATCCATATTGTTGATGATGGGATAGGACCACTAGAACAATGGTAGCATCTACAGAGTATCAGGGGTGGTGTGCTATTATCTCGGATCGATGGGAGGATCTTCTGCAAACCCTATGTGCCTTCATGGTATTCTAGGTAGTTCAGGTGCATGAAGAGGATGTGAAAGAAGGTGTATACATAGATCAAGGAGGACCTAAATCCCTATATCATTCACCAATTGTGGCTCAATTTTACAAATTCTATCTTTTGTGAAGTCATTACTCCCCCACTGACATCGATACTAGTTTATTAATGGAATATGTTTATCTTTAAGTAGTAGTGTGTCCAGATGCGATTATTTGGAAAATATTTAAATAGATCAAGGTGGAAAGTGTAGAGTTTGTAAGAAAATAGATAAGGTGAGGAGATGGAGGGGAAGTGAGACCAGAGGCGAGACATGCTACTAGGATGACATGAGCAGGAACTTCAGTGGTTGGAACGTCACCAGGTGTGGTCGGACCTCCACCCTATAAATGGAATTGTCCCCATAAGTGACATCATGGACCAACTAGGGAATTAAATGTGAAGTAGAAAGGATAATTTATCCAACCTACCGCTGAAGAAAGTTTCCCTACACTATGGTTGGCGTGGAAAACCTTACGGTAGTCAATACGTTCTGCTGACTTGTGGAAAAAATTTACATGAGTTGGGATCCATCTACTAGAATTTGGTGTCATCATGGTTACTGAAAAAGTGAAATTTCACTGTATATACACATATATGAAATCCATGGATATATATGTGGGCCCACAATGTATGTATGAAGAGCCACTACTCTTGGTGGAAGTGATGCTCAACTAGGAGCATAACTCCAAATAACTGAGGTCAAGGGATATTGACAATTATGAACATGAAGAATAAGACGAAGAATAATAATAATAAGAAGAGGCGTTGGAGGTAGAATAAAAAAGAATGGAGGGGAATAAGAGGGATTGTATTATGCGTGTCCTGGAGGCGAGGAGAATTAGGGGATAATGTACAATCAATGAAGCCCATCAGAGAGTGGTGAAATCATAGGCTCTAACATGGAACTAGCTGAACAACTCATGGTAAGTCCCAAATATATTATTTCTTATCCATTTATAATTTCGTAACTTGGATCGACTAATCAAACTAAATATTTTTTAGGATCATATTGGTAGAGATGATCAGGGAGTTCCCCCTACGGGGTGAAAAAATGCACCGATGGATGTGAAAGGGCATCTCTATGGCCCTGCATCTAGGACTGAGTAGGGAAGAGGACCGTCTGTCACTGAAGTGGTCATCGGTGAGACAATAGATGGAGTTGAAGTGGATCCCTCATATTATTAGTCCATTCCCATAATCCAAAAGGATATAGTTCCTATCATTTAATTAACAAGAACTGAGGGGTATCTTGTGGTGGTGGCTCCTGCATTCACACAAACACTTGATACCACTGCACGTAGATCCTGTGAGTCTCCACCTTTATATCCACACAACTATTATTGGGGAACTCATATTACCAAGGTACCAATTCTCCATGAAGTGATCTCAAGATTGGAGGCTCGAAAAACTATCGAGTTCAGAACATCTGTGCGAGATCCACTAGTGATTATTCCAATCTTTGAGGATCATGTCATTCACACTGGTCCCGCCCTAGCACCCGATGAGAAATATGTTGTGTTCAAAAGTGGTTATATTATTAGGGTTGATATAGAAGTTGGTAGAGTTGAGTTCACCAAAGACGAAATGATTCAAGAGGAGGACCATTCCACTAAACTCCGTTCTATTTTCCTTAAGTATAAGCTTACTTGTCCTATGGAGCTCCACAATTATGACCATAAAACTACCGAAGAGAATCACATGACATGGTGCGAATGGCCCGAAGACCTTGTTTTTTAATTTATTATTGATAATACCCCTTTTAAGGGTCGAAGGGGAACCCATACATGACCCGTAGGCCCAGACACAAGGCCCGAAAAATCCCCAATTCTTGAACCGAAGGCCCAGAGGCATACCATTCCCAATACATGACCCATAGGCCCAGCCCAATTGAACTTCCCCTACCTAGCTTTTGGTGTCATTGATCACCTAGATCCCCACCTTGCATTTCTTATTGGCTAGAATTTCCCCGTACAAAGCTGCACGGGGCCTGGTTCTGATGGCGGTTGTCATACCCTCTCATTCATCCAAACGGGTTAGCTCTGCATCTGGTGGCTGCTACTCCTGTTGCTATGATCCTTTTTTAGGGCCTGTTATGTGTGAACTGGGCTGCTCCATGGTCTACGTGGCACGAAGGCCTTGTGGCCGAAAGGCCTTTGATGACCTGAAGGCCCTTGAAGCCTATAGACCTAACCCGGTGGCCTGAAGACCCAAATCAGGTGAAAAGTATTAGCTGATGAAGTAACCCAGAAATTCACCTCCACCTGGTTTTGAACCCAGGTCTCTTGGATGCCCAGCAGTAACCCTTACCACTCGGGTACGGGCTCGTTGGTGGATGATCCATATGGGCCGTGTTTTGGTCGAACAGATGATACATATTTCCCTCTTTTTTTACTTATCCCAAATGACATGCATGGATATACTTCTTCCTTTCTTGTTTAAATTAGTGCATCTCTATCATAATTGTGAAGTAACTAGAGATCAATCCCTATGAGCGTGTGGGTTATACCAGGGGTGAGAAAAGAGGGAAACTACATAATCATCTGTTATTTGTATGAGTTCCAACTAAACATCGAATACTCAGGATTTTTTATTGTTAATTTACCACTAAATGTATCTAGTTAGAGAGATGTTGTGACTAGAGGGTAAGGTCCCCTGAGTTTCCAAATTTCATTTCTCTATGTGCTCTAGTCCACGAGAAGGGTAATGACATGGGAATTAAAATCCATCCAAATGAATGGGAATGAGAGGTGTTAGTAAAAATACCTAATATTAGGAAATTATTAATTGTGGTGAGCCAATATAAGATAACTGTTGACCTTATTTGAAATGCAGCAGCTATATTAGTAGCCTGAAATATGGAAAAAAACATGGGTCAACCACTGACCATATCTGAAATCACAAGGCCAAACATGACATGTCATCTGATGCCTTGTAGAATAATTTCTCATGATGGAAGGTGAGAAAAAATGTCATGGGATGAGACTATTATGGGCTTCCCTCAAACATGAAAGAGGATGAGGATCCTAATAAAGGATACAAAATGCGTGGATATGGGGTGCTGAGCTATTTGATGGGTTTCCAGCACTATTGAATCTATATGACCGTTAAAAAAGAAAATTGGATGTGAATATCAGTCAGAATAAAAAAAATCCTACTTCTGGGATGGAACTCTCTGATGAGGACATAAAATTCATTTCTGTTTCACATCATGAAAATGAGGATGATAAGCATGTAGGTTAGCATCCTTCATTATTAAAGATTCATTGAATAATTTAGCATCATATGACCAAGACATCCAAAATAGTATAATTCCACACATATTGGACCATGGATGATAGTTTAAAGTCATGTCACATAGACTAGAGACTCCTAGATTAAGGCCATTGATTTTGGACCATGATTAGCGATAAAGATCAATAAGGGTTAATGAACCTAGGGAAAGGCCCAATGATGTAATGTACAGAAGTTGCTACGTATAGCATAATGATCTGAATCAATACATACATAGTTCATGAAGATTTAATGGTATATGGATGATATTATATGGGGTTTATATCCTATCCTATGAGAAAAATCATTTTTTTTTCACATCGTTTAATGTCATACAAACTAAGAAATGGTAAGTCTTATTTTAAAGGTTGTAGAGTTTGGACCATAAGGTGTAGAAATGTGTGGCCTAGAGTCATTAAGTAATACCCAAAATGGGTGATAGAAAATAAGTTCCATACCAAATCGCACCTTTCTGAGAAGAAATGAAATAACAAGAACAAAAATGGGTGGACAACTTCCATAACATTGTAGTTAGACCCAGAGGAAAAGTGCATGGGCATTGATACGTATCCCATGAGGGTGATAATCAAGCCAAACGTAGTTCTAAAACGTTTCATTGAAGAAGGAAAATTCTATAGGGAAAATGAAATCTCGAATAAAGATATTATTGGGCTGGTAAATAATTCAATACACAGCCTATACAAAAAAGGTGTAGTTAATGTCATATGATAAGGATGTAAGATATCTTATTTTTGGTCATAGATCTCCTACCAGAAGGTGAGACATTCAAGGAGGAAATATATAACATGGTTTCATAATGTAATACGGCTTTAATGAGGGCCAAGGAGGTCTTTACCACACCACAAATTCTCAAGATGACAATTCACCCAGTTTAATGTCATGATCCCTCAACATGGACGCCTAGTTTGAAATGTGAACTCCTAGTGTAATGTCATAGGGTTCATAACAATGGTAAATGTTGTTCTTCCATGTGGGTACAATCCTTAAATAGACCCCTAAGCCCACATGAGATATGTTTAGTGTGGGAAATAATTGATGATAATATATTTACAACACAATGAATAACACCGTACGGAACTGGAGTTATGGAGCCATGGATAACCCATTTACACTAGTTCTTCTACTCAATGTGCAATGGTATATAGAGGGATATCACCAAGGGTTTCACAGTTATGTTTGAACATGATGAAGTGGAAAGGGGTGTGATTAATGAGACCAATACTAAGTGCATAATGGGGTTGGAATAACAATAGAGGATTTTTTTTGAACATATTCAAAGATCAAAATCCTTATTGTGTTAGTTTATGTTGGAAAAAACATCTCAGGGTTGGCCACTAACCATAGTCAAAACACAGAACCTATCTCAAAATTCCATTCAAAATCCTCTAGGATGTTGCCTTGAAAAGGTAGGAGTTCCATAAGTCCAACCAACCATTCCATTTGGGCTTCCATTAGGATGATTATGATGATATAAACCTAAAATAATGGACTCTTGATGCATGGAAATAGAAGGAAAGATTGTACATGAAGAATCCAACACTCTATGTCCCAAACCATAGTGCGTCTAAAAGAACTATTGAGGATTAACATAGGTCATTTGGTACAATTAAGAGAAGATGACTTGAGGAGATGAGTTAGAGAATAGGTAAATGATTGTCGATGATTCTGGGGCTAGAATCAACAACATGTTCGAGCATTCCTACGTATCCCATAAATATGAGAATCAATTAACACGTAGTTCTAAAATTACATGTAGTTTAATATCAAGTGGTATGAACACAAGTGGTAGAGGTTTCTCAAGAGAGGAATGTGTGTGGAATGGCATAATAACAGAACGTGAGTGAGGATGAGAGAAGTCCACGTCATAACATAAACCCCCAATATGGAACCAGGTCGAGAGGCTGAATGAGAGGGAAATCAACAAATTTTCATATGATTTTAATGTCGCACAGGATGAAGGGGGGAATTCCTTTTACGTTCATGAAAAAAGGACCATAAATTCTAGGAAGTTTAATGACTTGATGGTAACACAGAACAATTTAATTTCATGTGAGATGGGTGAGATCATAGTTTTTTTTTCGTAGTGCTCAGACCTTAATGTGGGTTGTAATGGCCATAAAGGATATTGACCATAAGGTTGGACGAATCGATGAAGTTCTTGAACATTTATTTGTATCACATAAGAATGAGAATCAATCAATACGTCATTCTTGAGGTTCCATGTAGGTTAATATTATGTGGGGAGGATGAGGGGAAAAGGGAAAAACACTACGAAAGGGGTAAGTGGAACATCTATTAAAAGAACACAATGAATGAATACCAATTTGGCATGTTGACACATCATGTAATACCAAAATGAATCTACACCAAGGGGCCAAATGAAAGAGAAGATTTTTGGAATCAGCGGTTGGACCATGGGAAAAATGTACATGTAGGAACCTGTTTTTTTTCATAAAAGACTTTGGAATATTCTTGATGTTATTCCAGAGAAGCGCCTTCAGACAACGTGTGATTCTGAGCCCCGGTGTGGCGTGAATTATATTTTTAGTGCGTTCACACTGGACAAACAAAATAAATTAAATAACTCCAAAATGG
This sequence comes from Viscum album, assembly GCA_963277665.1. NCBI lineage: Eukaryota > Viridiplantae > Streptophyta > Magnoliopsida > Santalales > Viscaceae > Viscum > Viscum album. The sequence continues at coordinate 857,480,992 of OY728160.1, forward strand.
TAGCTTGGATTGGAAAAAAGAGGGCATCGTTGAGTCCGGAACGTTCCGTTTACCCTAGGAGGGGTGAAATTTTCGTGAGCAACACCCTTCTGTGTATGTTTCCACCAGGGGTGTTTTCATAATTTAGTGGCCTTTGACATTAAATTTTATAACTTTTGAACGGGGCCTCATATTAAATTTCTAAGACTCCTGTTTTTCTCGAAAGGTGGTGTTTACCCGAGGGGAGGCATAACCTCGACCCTCTCAAGAGTTTCGGGTGGTGGTGTTTACCCTAGGGGAGGCTTCTCCTCGACCCCGCCAAGAGTTTCAGATGCTGGTCAATATGGGGTGTTTAAAAATTAATTAAAATTCTAATTAGTTTTCTTTATTTAAGCCCTTACCCTACCCCCTCCTTCCCTTGTTCATCCTCTAGAAGATGCTCTCTCAAATAAGTATCCCTCTGATCAACCTCAAGCCCCTCTCCTCTCCATGACGTTTATGGATCTGGCTCCAGCGGGTCGCTCGAGAAGTGACAGGCTACGCCCAACAGGTAGGAGTCATGGTGTTTTGTATTATGTTTCTTCACCATATTTGATCTTGATTCATGGCGTCGAATTGCACTTATTTTATCTATTGAAACCCATGGTTGTGTGGTAATTTTTATGAGATTTCCAAATCATATTTCGGATTGAAAATCCGAGTTCTGAGGCGATTGAAGTCATCCGCCGAAGATCTGTAAGTTTTTGGAGTGTTTATCGGCGAACTGGGGTTTTCCGGCGGGTTTCAGGCCGGTCCTACAACACGCGTGGCGGCCCGGTGATCTAGCGGTGGCGGGGCTCTCCAGAAATGGCAGCTGGACTCTCCTTGGTAGGGGATCTTGGTGCGAGCACGGTGGTCGGGCGCAGCAGCGGTTGTGGGAAAGCGGGTTCCTCAGGGCAGAGGTGGCGGGCCTCAGGCGACAAGGGAGGTGGGCTGGCCGGCTGAGCATGCCGGCAGGATACAGGAATCGGGGTCACCGCGCGACCCTGGGGTGTAGAGCAGACCCGATAAGTGTGGGTCCGTGTTGGAGAAGCCGGACCGGCCGAGCTGATCCAGGCGTTGATGTGTAGTCTGTGCGGTGAACCGTGGACAACCGGTTCAGGCATTGGGTGGGCCTGCCGAACCAGCCCGGCCCACCCTGTTTTGGTCCATTATTATTAAAATGCTTCTAAAGTATGATCTAGCGGGTTCGAATTCACATGCCATCTATGGCGACGCGATCCTTATATCAAGACGTATAATCTTGAGATGGTATCGGGGATATTTTAATTTCTGAGATGAGGGGCTTGGTGACACGTCGCGTCATTATGTGGTTTCAACACTTACCCAAGATTCTTGTTTTGAGTAGCGCGGACACATACGAAGTCCGTTTTGAGCACCATCGGTGGCATTGCGACCCTGGCGTTGAGGCAGATTTTTCCAATGGGTTTTTCAGCATTAAAGCCAGAGTTGGGACATGGGCCCCATGACCCGTCTTTTAAGCTGCCAGCCGCGTTTCACAAATTTTTCATCAGAAGTCCGTTCGGGGCTTGCGATCAGTCGATTCTGAGTGTTTTTCCAAAGGCATTGAAATGGCGCAATCCGCATGATTTAATTCTGCACAGTGGTGCGGGCCCCACGAGGGTCGTTTTGGGAGTTGACTGTGAATTCAAACTTCTTCATTGGGTGTCCCTTTGGGACAAGTGATTAGTCAATATTGTGTAATTTTTCGAGAGGATCACAATGGCGTGATATGTTTATTGTGATGCAGGGCCGGGATGTGGGTCCCACGTAGTACCTCTCATGTGTGGTATGGAGAGATGCATCTTTTACTCCAAATATCTATTCCATGTAAGTAAGCAGTTAATTTGAATTGTTTTCTCGATGTGATCACGATGGTGTGATGTGCCCGATTGTTTTCAGAACCAAGGCTCGGCCCCACGGGACGTCGTTCAGGCGTAAAGCGGGGATGGATGACTTTTCCCTTGGATATCTGTTGCATGCGAGTAAATATCCAATCTTGCGTGTTTTTCCGTGAGGATTACAATGGTGTGATCCTTTTGGATACGCGGAGCCTCATTCGAGATGTCATTAAATGTGAGTGCGTAAAGGGTGTACCAGTGTTGGTTCTTCCTGCGGTGTTTGTAGAGAACACTTGGTGTGTGATCGCGTTCAATCTTGGGAGAGTGAAGTGTGTGCTTAAAGAGACGTGGTTGGTTGTGCTTGGTCCGTAGAGGAATAATGTTGTCGAAGTTAGGTTTACGCCTTTTTTGTGTTGACATTGGGTGTCATGTGCACGATAGCCCTTGGGCTGCAAATGTGGTGTACTCTGGGAATATATGGGAATGCTTGGAGGTACTTATTGTAGTTATACCCAGGAACATTCGTGTTTGAGTTTTAGAGATGAGATTGGGCCACACATCATGTGGGACCCTTGTGTGTGCCATGTTCTGCTTTACGTACCTTTGACCTCTTGTGATGTCGAGGGTCCCTCTGTTAATGATGGTTTAGTCCGGCAGGGTTGAGTGGTTTCCCCTAGTTTTGTTCGTGAAGGTTTGATCGAAAGAGTTGTTTGGGTTCCCCTATCCCTTTAGCTATGTAGGATTTCACTATCACGTCCCTTCGAATTCCCTATAAGGTTTTTGTGGATTCGGTGTGACCAATACATTACACGGGCATAGATACTCTGCCCAAGAGATTGTTTCTAGTAGGGTACAGAGCCCTAGTGAGCCTAGGTGCAGATTCCCTAGCCAGGTATCGGGATCATATCCTCCCTCCACGATCTACTGTGACGTGTTTCCATAGGTAGAGCTCCAGGTATCAGCATGACCTACACTTAACGGGCGTTAAACTTCTAATAGGTTAATTGTTTTGGAGTTGGGTGGTTTTGCGATACCCACTCCATGTTCTGTTGACCAATGTTGTACCATTCAGTAGGGATGGCCAGAGTAGATCTAGGTTTACCCTCAAGTGGGGATGGGCAGTGGGTTGCTCATTTAATTCTTTGAGTTTACCCTCCAGCGGGGCTGGGCAGTGGGTTTCTCATTGACTTCTTATGGTTTACCCTCCAGTAGAGATCGGGCAGTGGGTTACCTGACGACCACTTAGGGTTTACCCTCCAACAAAGAATGAGATGTGGGTTAACTGATGAACGCTTAGGGATTACCCTCCAACAGAGACTGTTCAGTGGGTTACCCAACGACCTCTTAGGGTTTACCCTCCTGCAGAAACATGACAGTGGGTTACCCGATGACCTCATAGGGTTTACCCTCCACCAGAGACTGGGCAGTGGGTTACCCAAAAAATTCTCTCATACTCAGTCCTTTCTACTAGGCTAGTATATGGCTTTCCTCCGTGACTACCAGAGTGGGACCCTTGGTTGTACGGGTCAGTGATGTGACCTCTTTGGCTTTGAGCAGACCTCTTGACTGTGGGATAGTTATGAGGTGTGGTTTGACTTACCCCAGAACTCTCAAGTACGAGGGGTACTTTCTCTACCAAGACACATCCTTGAGATGCAGCCTAAAATTGTGTGTGAGATTTAGTGTCGCCCAAAGTGAATAGTGTCAAGGTGCGGTGATTTGAGCCCCTTGACTTGCATTTTGGGACAGACGGGTAGGATGCTGGGCATCGATGGTGTTTACTTCTGGGACTGTTGGATACTCACTTTCTTGGGCTGAGATATGGGATAGAGATCCCCTTATGATATTGTTCAGGCTTCTTGATTGAGAATATAGATATGTATATACCTTTTTCCAGTACCCACTTCTTGGTTTTTAGTTACTCTCCTTATAGGAGAGGTGAAGACGCATGGGGTATGCCGCGTGCTTTCCGTGTCTAGATTCTCGTGGTTGGACAAGACTACTCTCCTACTATAGGTAGTGAAGACTCAACGAGAAGTTCATCTTCTCACCGTTTCTAGCTCCTTGTGTTTGGACAAGTCTACTTCCTTCCTATTGTTGGGTTGAGTTGTACTCTTTATGCCCTCTCGGTTGTACTCCTTTACTATTCCCTGTTCGATCTACTTATCACCTCTTCAGTACCTCCGTTGTTGCTACCTCTAGTCTTCAAGGTATCCTACTGAGTATTTTTATACTCACCCCTACATGGGATTTTCTCGCACTTGGTGTGCCCTTGCAGACGACAGATAGGTCGATCGTGACTTCATAGGATCTTAGGAGTTTAGGCAGCTTGTACCACGTACGGTGGTCGTAGTCGGGTTCTAGTTGAGGGACCCTCCCATATGTTGTACCTTTTTTACCTATTTCCGGGTTGTAAAACTTTTCTTGTTGGGTGTGTGGTTTTCCTTTTTCTTTCCAGTTTACCTTCAGCATTTACATTGTTACGTTTAGAGGTCAATGCACTTTTTTGTTTGTTTATATCATTTATTACTTTAATTTTACTTTTTCTCTGCACTTTTTCATTTAGTGGGCTGTGTGTGTTTACAGGTACTCAAGCAAAGGCCTCCCAGAGTTGTTTAGCCTTCGGTGCTTGTCACCAGCCCCTAACCTATGGAGGCAGGCTTGGGGTAGTTTCGGATTGAGCCCGGGTAGGGTCGGGTCATGAAAAAGTGGTATCAGAGGTGGTTTGTTCCTTGGGACATTGTGTGGACATCCCTAAAAAGGAATTGGTTAAGATTTAGGGAAAAAGTGTTGAAGTGTCTCGAGAGCAGCTCTAAGGACAGGGAGTCTAGTAATGGTGCAACGACCAACGTATCCATTCACCAAAACCATGATAACACGCTTGTTGTCTCAGCATGCTATGACACTTATTGCAGGGAAATTGGTTTTTTCATCACACAGGATTGAGTCTTGAATATCCTTCTTGAGTCAGCTCCCCATTGTTGTTACTGTTATATACATATATGCTCATCTGACCATGAAACTCCTTGATAACATTCAGTATGTCCCCGCGAAAACAACCGTCTAGGATACCAGCTTTGGATCATGAAGACGACCCTGTGAGGGATGAGGCCTCAGTCTAGGACCCATTATGTGAGTCCCTTTCTCCGGGTGTTTCGGTAATAGTACCCCCACCTGGTGAGCAGCAGACAGCTCTAGCAGAGCAGAAATATCTTGATCATAGGTTGAGCATGCTCCATGAGTTCCAGCAACAGATTCCACTGAGGTTCAGTGGTGAGCCATACCATCAGGCTACAGGGGTTTGGCTCGAGACAGTGGTTTGCCTCTTCAGTCTTGCGTAGACACTGACAGATCAAAGGCCGGATCTGGAAACTAGCCTTTTCCACAGAGTAGTTGGGCATTGTTAGAGTCTAGTGACTTAGTCACTTGATGATTCGTCACTTTTGTGGGGCGACTTTCAACTGCTGTTTCATGAGGAGTTTTACCCCTCCAGCTTATGCTCCATTCAGATCCAGGAACTCCTTCATTTTCAGTAGGGATGAATGTTCGTGACTGAGTATGTGACATGTTTCACAGACCATGCATGTTTTTACCCGGACTCAGTCTATGACGACAACTTCTGAGCGCAGAATATCAAGCAAGGTCTCCGTAGAGAGATTTGTTCTATCATATAACCCTTGGGAATTATCGCTTATGAAGAGGTTCTAGAGCAAGAGATGGTGACTAGGAGCTTCCTGTCACGCTTTACAGTTGGTGGTGGCAGTAGGAATGATAGAGCCGAGACATCTACCACAGCTAGCAGGCATCAGCAGATAGAACCTCATTATAGGCAGCCTTTCCACGACCGATTTCGGAGACTTGGTCGTGCACCACTGAAGCGGAAAAGAACAGGGGGTCATCCTAGGAGACCCTTCCGTGAGCGGACCTAGGGGTAGGGTCGTACATTTTATTGGCGTAGGAGGGCACCAGGGTAGCCCAGAGATTTTTAGTCCTGTGCTTGCGATGGGCGAGGTCACTTGGCATGGGACTTCCTGACTATGTATGCTGAGAACTTCAAGTAGGTAGAAAGTCCACAACAATGATAGAGGGAGTGTCGTGATCAGAGTGTTACCCAGATAGGTGGTGCTAGCAGAGGAGTGGGAGGAGCTGAAAGTGGAGGATGACCATACGAGGTTTTCCCATTGCCACTAGGCGGTCCACATCAGGCCCCGGAAGCTGAAATTTGGGACCGTGGGCAACTGTGAGCTTTGGATGTCTACAATCCTACAGCACATGAGGAGATCAGAGGTAGGCTCTACATCTTTTCTACTTTTTTCGGTAGAATTACTAGACTTTGTGCATGAAGTGCTCTTTTTCTTCCTACTTCTTTCTTGAGTTATCACCAGGGTGATGCGGGGTGTCAATGTAACCCTTTTTTAGTAAAGTAGTAGGCATGTAACCTTTCACTTTAGTCGATGGTGTCGACTCCTTCGCTCTATGTGTGTGTAAGAGAGTCTGAGTCATTGGGCATCGACTGTGGAATCTTGCGTAACTAGATATCCTTGAGTGTTTCACCATATGGATATTCTGAAGGGGGAAATCACCAGGACTTGTTACATATACAAATAGTGATTTCAGTCACAGCATGCGATGTACAGGTGTGATCGAGGAGGTGAGCTACCCCCGAGGACCTTCGGGTCATTTGGGTTTGTAAGAAGGGATGGTGAGGCTCCCTACCACCTTTCCCAAAATCCAAAGGCTGGTTTGGGTGCATAAAGTCTCCCATATGACTCACCTGAGAAGAAGTGTGCATGCACCTATACCCATCATCAGCGAGGGTAGAACCCACGAGAACAGACCAAATCCTTTGGTCCCTGCGCGGTGATGTAGAACTATGCAAGAATTCTTCTGGGTATGGGAGAGCCAGGTGTGGGCTTAGTACCCTGAGTTGTTTCCCTAGTTTTTATTTTCGGGGATGAAAATATTGAAGTAATAAATGATTTAAGATCCAATTTTCTTGCTATAAAAGACGTTGTAATATTCTTTATGTCATTCCAGAGAATTTCCTTTAGACGGCGTGCGATTCCAAGCCCCGGTGTGGCCAGAATTAAATTTTCAGTACGTTCACACTGGGCACGCAAAATAAATGAAATAACTCCTAAAAGGTAGCTCATATTGGAAACTAGAGGGTAATGTTGAGTCTAGAACATGCTGTTTACCCTAGTAGGGGTGTAATTTTCACGGGCATGATCTTTTTGGGGAAAATCCCACTAGAGGCGTTTTTCGTAATTTAGCGGCCTTTGCCGTTAAATATTATAACTTTTGAATGGGGCCTCATATTAAAATTATGAGACTTCCGTTGTGCTATGGAGGTGGTTTTTCAACTAGGGGAGGCTTAATCGTGACCCCATTAAGAGATTTAGATGCAGGTCAATATGGGGTGTTTAAAAATTACCTAAAATTCTAATTAGTTTTCTTTATTTATGCCAAAACCCAACCACCTCCTTCCCTTGTTCTTCCTCTGCCAGAAGTTATCTCAAAAAAGGATCCCTCCCATCAACCTCAAGGACCTCTCGTCTCTATGAAGTTTGTGAATCCAGCTCCGGCGGGTCGCTTGGGAACCGACGGGCTACGCCCAACAGGTATGCGTCATTGTGTTTCGTATTATGTTTCCATTCCCTCTTTGATATTGATTCATGGAATCAAATTTCTATTACTTTATCGAGAGAAGCCCATGGTTGTTTATTAATTGTTATGATATTTAAAACTCATGTTTCAGATTGAAAATCCTTGTTCTGAGGCGAACGCAGTCGTCTGGTGAAGATATCTGGGTTTTTGGAGTGTTTACAGGTTAATCACGGTTTTCTGGCGGGTTTTAGGCCGGTTAAGTGGCACGCACGGTGGCCAGGAGATCCAGCGGTGGCGGGGCCGTCTAGCGGCGGCGACAGACCTCTCTTCAGTAGAGATTCTCGGCGTGATCATGGTGGCCGGGCAGAGCAGTGGCTGCGGGAGAGCATGCTCATCGGGGTGGAGGGGGGGGGGCTCAGGTGACATGGGAGGCAGGCCAGCCAGCAAAGCCGGCCGGCAGGATGCGAGAATCTGGGTCGCCGCGTGAACCCAGGGTGCAGAGCAGACCCGCAATGTGTGGATCCCTGTTGGTGAAGTCAGACCAGCCATGCTGGTCCTGGCGTTGACATACGGTCCGCATGGTGAATTTCGGACCACCGGTTCTGGCATTGAGTGGACCGGCCGAACCGGCCCGGCCCACCCCGTTTCAGTCCATTATTATTAAAACGCTTCTAAAATATGAACTGAGTGTCGAATTCACATTCGATCTGTGGAAACAAAATCCTTAGATCAAGACGTAATTTTTTTTGATGATCTCGGGTATTTTTTTAATTCATGAGAAAAGGGGCTCTGTGGCGCGTCATGCCGTTAAGTGGTTTTAACACATACCCGAGAATCTTGTTTTGAGCGGCGCAGACACATCCGAAGTCCGTTTTGAGCACCGTCAGTGGCGTTGCGACCCTCGCATCGAGGTGGAGTTTTTTAGAGGGTATTCAGGCATCGACGCTAGAGTTGATACATGTTCCCCACGGCCCTAATTTTAAGTTGTGAGCCGCATTTCACAACATTTTCATCGGATGTCTGTTCAGGGTGTGCGAGCAGTCGATTCCGAGTGTTTTTCCAAGGGCATTTCAATGGCGCAATCCTCCTATTTTAATTTAGCATGGTGGTGCGGCCCCCATGAAGGCCGTTTTGGTAGTTGACGGTGAATTCCAACTTATTCACTAGGTGTCCCTTTTGGAAAAGTGATTAGTCAATCATGTGTACTTTTTTGTGAGGATCGCAATGGCACAATCCGCTTGTAGCGCTTCGGTATCGGGATGCGGGTTCAACGTAGTACCGCTCATGCGCGGTATGACGAGACACAAATTTTTCTCTGGATATCTGTTCCACATAAGTAATAAGTCAATTTGACTTGTTTTCTTGAGGGTATCACAATGGTGCAATGCGCCCGATTGTTTTCAGAACCAAGGATCAGGACCATGGGACATCGTTCGGGCGTAAAGCGGTGTTGGATGACTTTTCTGTCGGATATCCGCTGGAGGCATGTGAATAGTCTATCTTCCGTGTTTTTCCACAAGGATTACAACAGTATGATCTGTTAGGATGTGCGGAGCCTCATTTGAGATCCCATTAAATGTGAGATCCTGAAGGGTGTACCAGTGGTGGTTCTTACTCTAGTGTTTGTAGAGAACCCTTAGCGTGTGATCACGTTCAATCATGGGAGAGTGAAGTGAATTCTTAAAGAGATGTGGTTGACCTTGATAGGGCCATGGATGAAGAATGTTGGTGAAGTTACGTCTACGAATTTTTGTGTTGACATTGGGTAACGTGTGCATGATAACCCTTGGGTTGGAAATGTAGTGTACCCTGGGAATTTACGAGAATGCTTGTAGGTACTTTTTGTAGTTATACCTAGGAAAGTTTGTATTCGTGGTTTGGAGATGAGAAAGGGAAACAAGTCGTTTGGGACCCTTATGTGTGTCATGTTCTGCTTTATCTACCTTTGACCTCTTGTGACGCTGAGGGTCCCTCTCTTATTGATGGTTTAGACCAGCAGGGTTGAGTGGTTTCCCCTGGTTTTGTTCTCGACGGTTTGATCATCGGATTTTTTTGGGTTCCCCTGTTCTTTTAGCCATGTGGGCTTTTAGTATCACTTCCCTTCGAGTTACCTGGTAGGGTTTTGTGGATTTGATGTGACCAATACTTTACGGGGGCACAGATCCACTACCCAGAAGGTTGTTTCCAGTAGGGTACGGAGCCCTAGTGAGCCTGGGCGCAGATTCCCTAGCTGAGTATCGGGATCATATCCACTTTCCGTGATCTACCATGACGTGTTTCCCTAGGGAGAGCTCTAGGTATCGGCGTGACCCAGACTACATGGGCGCAGAACTTCAACTAGGTGAATTGTTCTGGAATTGGGTGGCAGCGTGATACCCACTCTTTGTTCTTTTGGCCAGTGTTATACCATTTAGTAGGGATGGCCAGAGATGTTCTGGCTTTACCCTCCAGTGGGGCTGGGAAGTGGTTTTCTCATTGAATTCTTTAGGTTTACCCTCCAGCAGGGCTGGGCAGTGGGTTTCTAATTGATTCTTAGGGTTTACCCTCCAGCAGAGACTAGGCAGTGGTTTACCCGATGACCTCTAAGGGTTTACCATCCAACAGAGACTGGGCAGTGGGTTACACGATGAACTCTTAGTGGTTAACCTCTAGAAGACTCTAGGTAGTGGGTTATCCGACAACCTCTTAGGTTTTACCCTCCAGCAGAGACTGGACAGTGGGTTACCTGACGACTTCTCTCAAACTCAGTCCTTTCTACTAGGCTATTATGTGGATTTCCACCGTGACTACCGGAGTGGGACCCTTGGTTGTATGGGTCAGTGATGTGACAGCTTTGGCTTTGCTTCTTGACTGTGGGAGAGTGACAAGGTGTGGTTTGACTTACCCCAAAACTCTCAAGTATGAGGGGAGATTTACCCCCCAAGACGCATCATAGAGATGCAACCTAAAACGATGTGAGAGAGTCAGTGCCACCCAAAGCGAATAGTTTCATGGTGCGTTGATTTGAGCCCCTTGACATGATGTTCGGGGCAGACAGGTAAGATGATGGGTATCAATTTTGTTTACTTATCGGACTGTTGGATACTCACATTCTTGGGGTGAGCTACGGGATGGAGATCCCCTTAAGATCTTGTTCATGCTTCTTTATTGAGCATATGGACATGTATATACCTTGTTCTAGTACCCACTTTTTTGGTTTTGGTTACTCTCCTGCTAGGAGAGGCGAAGACGTGCATGGTATGCCAGGTGCTTTCCGTGTCTAGCTTCTCATGGTTGGAAGAGTCTACTCTCCTACTATAGGTAGAGAAGACTCGACGATAAATTCATCTTCTCACCATTTATAGCTCTTTTTTTGGATGAGTCTAATTCCTTCCTCTTGTTTGGTTGAGTTGTAATCTTTACTGCCCTCTCAGTTGTACTCCTTTACTATTCCTTGTTCGATCTACTGCTCACCTCTTCAGTACCTCCTTTGTTGCTCCCTCGAGCCTTCGGGGTATCCTACTGAGTATCTTTATACTCACCCCATCTTGGTCTTTGCCTGTACATGGTGTTCCCTTGTAGACGACAGACAAGTCGATCGTGACATTAAAGGAGGTTAGGAGTTCTGGGAGCTTATACCACGTATGGTGTTCATAGTTGGGTTCCAGGTGAGGGACCCTCCCAGCTATTGTACTTTTGATTACCTATTGCCGGGTTGTGGAACTTTTCTGGTTGGGTGCGTTTTTTTTCATTTTTATTTTCAGTTTACCTTCCGAATTTACTTTGAACTATTTAGAGGTCGATGCACTTTTGTGGCTTTTTATAGCAGTTAGTACTTTACTTTTCCTTATAATATACACTTCTACATTGAGTGGGCTGCATGTGTGTGTAAAGGTACTTAGGAAAAGGCCTCCACGAGTTTTTTAGACTTCGGCACTTGTCGCCAGACCCTGGCCTATGGAGGCAGGCTTGGGGTAGTTGTGGCTCGAGCCTGGGTAGGGTTGGTTCGTGACAGTACGACTATTCCTACGTACCCTATAAGGATGGAAATCAAGCCTTAAATAGTTCTGTAAAGTTCGTTCTTTTTAATTTCATGCAATGAGGATATGGGTGAAAGGATGTGTTACTAAGGTGGGAACATGATAAGTCTATTTTATAGCATACACGAATGAAGAACAAAGAAGTAATCATCACACCATGTTCTCCAAAATGGAATCTTAGGTCATAATACTGAAAGTGGAAAACATGGGGCTTAACATGAAGACAAAAATATTTGGGCTTCCCAACATATCCAGTAAGGGAAAGAATCAAGCCATATGTTGTTCTAATAAAAAAACGTGGCTTGAACCCACACTGGCAGGGGAAATTCTCTCTTGTGAGGATGTCAATGCATCCCATAAGATAGGGCATCCTGAACTCATTCAAGGTGGGTAAAAAATGTTTGGATAGTAGATTATGTGGCTGGCCTATGGACAATATTTCTAGGAATCACTATGTATCCCGTACGGATGGGAATAAAGACATATATATTTTTTGAATTCCTTGTCGTTTAATGGCATGTGGTGAGGAATAATGGAGATCTTAATTTTGGGTTATAAAGCTCAGACCGTGAAGAATGTTTTCATTTATCATTTACCGTCATACAATAAGAATTCTCCCTCATTAAAAGTATTGTTAGAAGAATTTGGTATTGGTGGGAAGAGTAATGATGTCACCATCCATGGTGGCTAGGGATTACACATCATTGGGGTAAACCTTTTGAATGGTATAAGGTATCTCCAATGTGGGATCCATATTTTTTGGCATCCTTCTGGGTATCATATGTGTTCTTAGGACCGATACCATGTCACCTTGAAGGAAAGATTGGAGGTGAAATTTCTTATCGAAAGCTCTAGCTATTTTCTTCTAGTGTCTCTCCATGTTATATAAAGCAAAAATACTATTTTAATTAAGAGCATACAGTTAAGCCTAAAGGACTTCATCTACTTTATCTAATGTCTTCTAATTATAGATTATTTCATAAAGATATGGTAACTAGATTTCAATGGAAAGGACTAACTCGTTTCCATACACTAGGTAATATGGAGTCACCTGGGTGGAATTACGAGTCATTATCTGGTAAGCCCATAGATCATTGGGGAGTTTATCCATCCCACTATTCTTATTTTGACCAACCATATATTGAAACGTTCTAGATAAGGTCTTGTTTAAAGGCTCGATCTTCCCATTTTCTTATGCATCATAGCGAGAGGTATGGAAGAGACGGATAATATACATGGTGTACAACTTATTCGGATCAGCTACTCAAAAGATGGCTTTGTTATCAGTTTGAATGGAATAAGGCACTCTGAATTGGTGAATGATGTTGGGGCTCACAAAATAAATGATATAATGGGCCATTAATTCCTAGTGTGTAATTTACTCTACAGAAATTGAAAATAAATCAATGGTGGTTAGGATTAAAATGCAGTGGGGAGCTTCTTCTTGTGGATACGGTCCCTTGACATCAAGTCCCCATAATGGAAAGGGACAGGAGAACATGGTAGCATGGAGAGGCTCTTGCAGTTGATGAACAAAATTACTATCGATCTGAAATGCGTGAATCCTCTTGGTGAACTCAATACATTCATGTAACATGGTGGGCCAGAAGTAGCCCAATCATCGAATCTGATAAGGGAATTTTGGCCCTGCCCGATGAGCTCCATTGGAACTAACATGAAATTATATAATAACCTAGGGGATCTCATCTAATTGAATGAAACAGAGGAGAACTACATAAAACCCATGTCTATAGAGAATTTTCTCATGATTGGGACCACTCTGGATAGTAGACTTGACTACTCAATGATAGGTTCTCTCACGGTCGTCTCTCTATGTCGGGAGATTTCTATTTTGGAGGTGCTCGATTAAATGATTTTTCCAATCAAGGTTCTATTCCAGTGTTGTGGTGGGGGGGGGGGGGGGCTGGAGGAGCCTATGTGGATGAAATGGTGGTATGTTGGGTTACCTACTATCTAACATCATCATTCGGGGTAACAGGAGTGATGGAACTTCAATGCGCTACATGGATGATCTAATCATCCTAATATGGATCTGTAATAGATTTGGAAATTGTGGACAAGGAATAAGATCGACCACTCTATGAATGGGGAAGATGAGTAACCTCTAGTAGAGAAGGTAACTAGGACATTATTTTTTTGAGGGAACTCTAACAGTGGCACGAGCTTTTGATTTTTGACGATGTAGTCACAATTGATATGCTTGATGAACAACTTCGAGTATCTTTCTGATGTTGGTGGGGGACATCAATCCTATGGGCCAGCTTGAGACCTGTGATAAGGGCCTGATACTTTGACTCATTGTTGGTTTAGACTTCTATGAACATGAATGAATACAGGTGGAAAGACTATTCAGGCGTGGTCAATACAATTCCTAGGCCCACCTGGTTGATTCTATGATATTTGAGTCATCTACCAGTGGGGATTCAGGATTTATTATTGAAGTTAATATACCAAAATGGAACGAATTGATCCACTGAGAGGATGGACTCATCTAGGAAGTCGGGATTGAAGGACTACTCTGCGAGGATTGGATGGGTAGAAATAAAGTCTTCCAACACCTGACCCTTGACATCGTTCTGTGGAATGAACCTGATATCGAACTATTGAAGGATCAGTTCCCACCGAGATAGATGACCTTTCAACATTGGGTGATTTAGAATATAATTTAGTTGGTCTAAAGAATACACCATATGTTTCTCATAGTGTTTCATATAATGATGAATTTACTAGACCGAAATGTCTAGAAAGAGATAGATCTTCTCAATAGTGGATGATCTGGTCTCTGTATCATGGAGCATGTAGCTAAGATAGTATAAACTATTCTCTATCCCTTCACTATTTTTCTGGGAATGAAGGACACTAACAGACTTTTCAAGGGTGGTCACATAAAGGAATATATGATTTTTGAATATGGGTGGAATTTGAACCAGAGGTTATACTGGGTACTTATTGATCTCATAAAAAGTGACCTGCCACTCTTCATCCCACTTGTATTCAACATATTTCTTCATGATACAGGAAAATAGATTACACTTGCAGTCTATATTGCCAATGAATCAGAGTATGTGGGCTAAGTGGCCTTGAATGACTATGAGATCCCAAATGTTTCTTGGAGGTGGGATCTAACTGATGAGATTGATCTTCTCTTTATCGATCTTAATGAATCTATATCTAATGACAATGAAGACAAAATATAAATAGATAACTCAGAATTCACACTTCAAGGGGTTTATCATTGGATGGAGAGGGTGGAGGAAGACAAACACTTCCTCAACATCGATGAGATGGTCTTAAAACTGGACGGATTTGACCACCAAATTATCCACGTAGCATTCCACGAATGTAATGATGATCCGATTTAATATGTGGAGGATGGCACAATGATAAGTGAAACCTGTATTCTTTAGGCCCAAAGTCATTACATGGTAATATAATGTAATTCTTGGTTCTCTAAAGGTGTTATACTCTTCATCCTCAAGGGCCATTGAAATATGATTTTATCTACAATACCCATCCATGAAGGAGAGAGATTGGAATCTTGTAGTAGCATCGATCAACAGCTCTATCCCAGTAAGGGTAAAGTCATCCTTTAGAAAGTGATGGTTGAGATCTTGGATGTTGATACATACTCTGATCTATCTATTATTATTTTGTATGGGAATGATTTTGGCTAAAAATATTGTTAATGGACTTCCTTGATGATGTTCTCTTTAAGGAGATTGTGAAATTTTACCTCGACCATGGCACTGTGGGAGGGGTACATCTTTCTAGGATGTTTTTTGAACCCGTGATGGTTTATCAGGAGACCATGGTGGTACATGGAGACATTAGGATCTATTACTAGCATCTCATCATAGATCTAGTTGGATACATCTTGGTGATACTTCATGAAATCCATATACCGCAGCTTCTCCTCTACATACGTGGTTGTTCTGACCATCCCTAGATTTAGATCTGTCTCAGTGTTGAAGTTCACCTATACCAACTCTTAAATGGTTGTGGAGAAACCTTCCTCAGACATAGGATAAGGGTGCTCCAAATCCGCTTCATTTTCCATATCTATATGTTTATTAATTGGGGAAATTCATCTGAGTGGATGATTCTAATAGAATGTTGGGGTCAGCCTGAACGACAGTGGAATCTTTGTTGGGGAATTCATGCACTTATTAAATCATATAGATTAATGCATTTGATTTGATTAAGTCGTGACTTCAACACAAAGACTCATGCTTGATAATATCAAAGCATTAGTGGCACATCATCTTTAGTTGGTTCAACCATGCTTGGAAAAACAAGAAAGCGAGGCATATTTCTATTTCCATGGGGGGAACATCCTGACACCTTACAGGGGTAAGGGGATCTAGGATCACTCAAGATGGATTCATGTAGGAGAAATGAGTGACCTTTCATTATTCCATTCACTTGGGAACTCACTTTCTCCTTGTCCTAAATATGAAAAATCAGTGTCTAATGCTAGAGGTAATGGCCTCCATTTGTTTCATTGAGAGGACATAGGCATCAACCATCTCATTCCATGGGTCGACCATAGAGGTAGTGTTATTAACCACATTTTCATGAACCTCCTTGTTATTTCTCCTATAACAGTATAAATCGAGGTAGTTGGCATCACATGTGGAAAAGGGAGATTCATCACCTTGGAGCACGCACAATCGACCATTAAGGTAGTATTTGAGGAATTGGAAATTAGATGAGAGGATTGTTGCATGCATCTGGAGCCAAGTCCTACCCATCAGATCATTATAGGTGGTGACCTATGTGATGACCATGAACAGTAGTCTAGAAACATGGACACCAAATTGGATTTTAAGGTGGATCTTCCCAAGAGGTGGATGCTCTGTTCTGTCACAGCATTGAATCTTTAGATCAGAAGGAATCTGAAATTTTTCGGAGAGTCCTATTTTGTGGAGCATTCAGATCAGGATGTTATTGATCCCAGAACATGTGTCAACTATAAAATGATTTACATTAATTCCATTGAACTATCCAATGATGTATAGTGGTTGGATGTTCTCATTTATAGGGGAACCATTATCTTCTATTGAGAATGATATGATGGCCTGGAATTTTGTACATTTAGCCCTATTAGTATGGAAGGCATCTACGACCTCATCATCCATTTAAAATCGGAGGGGGATCCTCAATGTCTCTATGATGTATTCACAAATAATTTTTTATAGGAAGAGAGCATTGAGAAATGAGAATTTTATAGGAATTATGACAGGGTGCATGAGCACATCATACATCTGTGTTAGGCACACATTTCAGTAGACATGAGGTTGCTCTATGGTAGGATGTATGGTAGACACTACAGGTTGGATGCATGGATTTTGGTTTATTTTGGGGGTATCCCACTACTAAGTAGATGTATCTCTAAAGTTGACTACTAGCTCGTTTCTAGTTGACTTTGGCATGGGCTCATCTATATGTGGCTGATCATATCATAGTTTGGATGGCTATTCCAAGTTGAGTAACACAAATAGTAGGGGAAGTGAATCTGATGAAACGAGCTAGGAGGACAGTGCATGATGAGTCCTAAGATAATCATGTTGTCTAGTTTCAATGGAATTCATGACTTGGTTGGAATCATTGGTTTGTGCAAATTTATGGTTAACATATCCACTCATTCTTCAATGTTGGAATTATCAAGCAACATTAGAATTTTCTTCCTAGAATGCCTCGTCATCGAGGATCATATATGGGTACACCTGCAAGATGGTGTTCACTGAGGCATACTACTAATTATCACTTAATGAATCTTCCATTTCTTCAAAAAATATGGTGGGAATCCTCATCTATTATGGAATGAAATCTCTAAGAGTACATGAGGAATTCAGTGCCACCGGGGGGCTCTGCTTCCCATTGCGTCATCGGTGAATTATCTCATGATAAGATGAAGACTAAGATGATGATGTATAAGTAGTATCTAGAAGTAGCACAACAATTTTTGAAGGATTAGGATGATTTAAAAATTCAATATTAATACCTTTGGAATGAGAAACTGCATTGCATTGTATTAGGTCATCATACTTTTCAGACCCGTCGCCAGAGACCTGCTACCATTCATCCTCACTATCACTATTAGGATTTGAAAACACACATTCCACCTGTACTGGGGATGGATCCAATCTAACTATGTTGTTATAAACCTAGTCTTCAATCTAGTCCTTGAACACATATCACTACTTGATAGAGTCTCCATATAACTAGTGATAGGGGAATTAATTTGGGTTTTTGGTACAAATTTCTCTTTGGGCCTCCAGCATTCTGGAAACTACTGGATTATCTAGTCCATGGAACTGTAGAAATATCCAGGGACCTGAGATTTATGGAATGAGTAGTTCTTGTTTCTTTAATCAAGGAATGAGACCTAGGGAGCTAGGACTTGACACGGGGTTGGAGCCTAACGAAGAGGTGGAACCTAGTATTCACACTTAGGTGGCTATAGTGCATTACATGGTGGTGCATGCTGATTCTGAGGCGGGTGATGTTGATCGTAATGTTGATGCAGGGATGGTGGACCTATAAAAGGCTATAGATGTGGATCTTATATTAAAAACTATCGCTTTTTGGTATCCTCTACCTATGAAACACCAATGGTCTCGACCTTGGAGGATCGTCTTACATGAGCTGTGGGAGGAAACAAGCATGCCTTCATGTCTTGCTACATGGATTCCTATAGGAGATGAGACATATCAAATAAATATCAGAATCCTCATAAGATATTCTGAAAGATGAGATAATGGAAAAATCCATTCTTCAAATTTCCCACACACATCATCATCAGCTTCTCCTGAGTTAGTATCACATCGAGTGAATATGTGAGGCCCTTCCACCTGGTGATAATAAATGTGACTCTCTCATCCTGATTTTTCTTTCACTTGAAGAGGTTATAAATACAATTATTGTGTGTGGTGGAGCTAAACAAGTAAATCAATTTCCAGTGAAGATCTTCCATACCAGCTATGGATCCAATGGGTAATTGACTATTTGAGACAAACACGGGCCCTTCAGATGTCTGTAAAAAACACCTGAGCACAGTAGCCTCCTACTATGCTAGAGTCCCCAGCATGTGTCCAGATATTGAAATAAAGTGGTCCAGATGCTATAGCGGGCCTCCTATCCAACTAAAAGGGGAGAAGGTAGTATTCTTAAAGACTGAGGGTGACAGAAAATCATCCACCCACACTGGATATGTCCTTCCATCACGTGTGATTTCAACCTATCATGTTTCAATAGCCTTGAGGCAGGAAATGAGAGAAGCCATTAGATCATCTTGAAGATGATTCCTTTCCTGGAAAGGGTTCTCGAATACTATTGCATTGGAAGGTTCTTCAACAAGAGAAAATACCTCAGCAGCCCGCAGTTCTACTAGTGGAATTAAGCAAGGGGCAACTAGAGGAACAACTTGTGGAGTGGCTGGAAGATTTACATGTGGAGTGGATAGAGAAACATACGCTGATTCTCGAAGAGTATTTTCCCACAGATTAAGTGGATTCAGTTATTCATAACATGATCACTTTTAATAAGACTTGGCCAATACTCTGTCTAGATGGGTAGGGTTGTCCAGAAAACTAGGAGGCACCCCACCAGGGGAACTATTCCTACACCTACTACCATGGTTGATGTTTACCATAATCTGGTCATTGTTTCACAACCTTTTGGCAAGGAGCTCATCTACAATCCTTTTCTCTTTAGTGAGATGCTGATGTAGTGTGGATTTTATGAGATCCTATTATATATTTTTCACTAAACCAGATGAATTAGAGGGCTTAAAAATTCCATAGTGAATTTTAACTATGCTGGGGTATCGACCAAGAGGTAATGACTCAAAATTATCTCCCATGACAAGCGTCTACCTCCACTGAAGTGTTTTTACACCTGTAGATTCCTCCGAGTTTTGATCTGCCCCAGGGGGTGTGTCATATTACCAAAACATGTGTTGATTCCATTATCTATGTATATATAAACCACATCCATGTTTACCGTAAAGATAAATAGAGTCACATACTCTATAACTCTAGGTAAATTAGGTTTTCATAGGATAAGACCAAAATCCAGGGCAGTGCACTGCCCCCAACCACGGTTCCAGACTTTTGAGGAGGCCTCCTTAACAAATCATTGGAGCACAGTGAATCTCTGGACACATTATTGATGGAGGGTCCGATGGTAACCCGATGATGTAGGGTGTAGAGTGATATGAAGTTCGACCAACTCAACCAGGAAACATTATTGGATGATGTCATTGAAGTGTTCCAAGATTTTGGGGTAAACAAACTGTCGATGATGGAGATGGAAGTGTGTCATCCATGAGGTTATTTTGAAGAAAATAACCTCATCATGGGTGAAGGACTCCATAACATTGAAGCATAATGTGGAAATTGGCCATAACATCTCGATGAAATGGTCTTCCATGATACTGCCCCACAAAATTCTCTACTCAGACTTAAGATCCATCCCTTGGTTTCCCCATTCTTCAACTGGGGGTGGTTGAGGGATCAGTAATGACAATTACATAGACCATTGCGATAGTGGACTGTCGGTGGAGAGTATGATGCACACACTGAAAAACCACCGCATACTGGTGTGTCTCTTGGGGAGTATTCTGACTATATCACCACATCCCTGTAGGATGGGATACAAACGACTACTTCCTGTGAAAAGGTGGTGGTCATTGCCAATAGATCATGATGGTTCTCGTCATCCATTGGTCCCATGAACAATTCTTTGTGATATCATTACTAGGAAGAAAAGTTTCCCGATGGTGATAGAAAAAATTTCATAGCTAGACCATGGAAATGAGCGATATCATCTTCCTAATGTATGTATCTGCTGAGGGAATCAGGGATCTAATAAATATCTGTTTTTTGGGAGGAAGAAGAAGATATGTCGAGTTCTTATCTGAACCCTGATACTGAAGATTAGGGTGAGGGCACTATCATCATATCACATTGTTCTTCGAATTCTAAAAGGATAATAGGTTTGACTAAAATCTATAACATCTCAAGATCCTTCATTTAGAAGTGACAGATCATCCTCTAGCCCTAGGGTGGCTCTTTTGGTTGGATTAGATCTTTGACATTGGGAAGAAGTCTGTGAGGGTCGGTGTTGGAATGAAGAGGACCTCCGCCCGGATGAACTAGGGTGTGGGGAGAAACCGGGAAAATTTCAAATGGAACAGAAGGAAGAATTTTGTGGTTGATATTAGTAGTGTGGGGAGGGACAACGCTTCAGATGGATCTCATAGAAGTGGTATAATAATGACATTCATACTAATCATACAAAACAAGATCAATACCCTACGTGTCAACCGTCGATGGAGCAGAGAGTACCTCCGCCGGAGTCGGTGGAAACATGAGTAGGAATTCCATTCTGATGGGTGAAAATGTGATGAGTACCTTCACATTGACTTCTTGGTTTGAGGGAAAATTTATATACCTTGGATTAGGGTCATGGGGAGGAACTTCATGTTGGGTGTAGATAAGATGGGGAGGAACTCCACCTGGAATGATGATTGTGCCATAGAGAGGACCTCCATGGTTGAAATGACAATGGGGAGGACTTCCACTCTATATGATGGTTGTATTAGGATGACCTTCATACTGAACATCATCATCATGCATCATCCCGGGATTTCTGTTGATCGTACCAGTGACCGAGAGAGTAAAATAGGCCTTCCATAGGGCAGATGTGGCCTCACCCCTGACTGAGTATGGAAGTTCCCTTGATCAATGATATGGAAGTTCCCCAACTCTATAGTAATAAAGGGCCGATATCTTGGTCGGTTTTGGTTGGGTCTAATGAATTAGAATATGATTCCCCCTAGAAGGCATCCTCCCGAGCATGAACCTGGCATTGGTGTTGGGCTAGCAGATCTATTTTCAGTTGAATGGGGGTAGTGGACACCTTCTCCTTGGCCTATGAGGCCATCTTGCAGTATTGAAATAGTCTGCTTAGAGCCCTCCATGGGTTCCACTGGCTAATTTCTAAGCCGAATTGACTTGGAAATCCCTTACCTCATCAGCATAAGGGAGTGAGTCATAAGGGTGTTTCATCGAGAGGCTCCCAAAATGATGGATGATCATAGTGGGGAGAAGTGGCTCCCTTCACGACCACTGGGGGAAATGGTAACAAAAAGTCACAAAAGACTCCAGATCATGATGGGACATAACCCACATTAGGATGACCCCCACATTCTCATATCATTGAACAAGAATATCCATCATCCTCTTATGAACAATGTTATATGGTGAGATATGGTTTTTTCTCTCTATAGTTGTGTTAGTGGATGATGCCATTGTGGAGGTGGAGCTGTGCAGGATTTTCATGATAGCATTTCCCCTACCCCTTCATCTATGGGAAGGAGGTGATTGATTTATTATAGATCTAGCTTGGGTCATTGAAAAGAAGGTAGATTCAACCATCATTACAGATATTTGGTATGAAATTACTAGTTCCCCAATGTTGTTCAATATTCCATGGAAGGATAGAAAGATCCACACTTACAATGTCATAGACCGGGATGCCCAATGATTAACAACCCCAAATCCTAGTTAGTTTCATGCAAGGACCATTATTTTCTGGGTGGTACTTGACACAAGATAAGTGGATTTTATGACATGCTTATCTTCTAATGTCCTTAATTATAATAATATGAAAATTATGGAGAATTTATTCATGTAGGGTTTACCATTTCAGTTTTTTACACTTTTCTTCTTGGGAACGCCTCATCAGGTTGCATTTTCTAGGATTCATAGACTATGGTTCACATTATTTCCACACATTCCCTCATTCCAAAGGCAGGAAACATTTGTCTCCTCTTGAGGGATGTTTTCTCTTTGATCAAAATGATATGATTTTATATTTGTATCTCCATTTTTGGATTCCAACTCATAATTCAACGCCTAGATTGGGTCTCCCATAAATATTAAGACATTTTTCATGAAACTCTTCATAGTTCCATAGCAGTGTTGATGCTAGTTAATTACATTGTTTCTTTCAAGACATTACAAATAAGTTATGTCAGGGATGTTACCTACGGTCAAGAGAGTAGTCACGTTTAGCATCGCTAGCATGTCTACAAGGTAAAACACCAGCACACATAGATTTTACCTTATAAGTGGTATTATTGATGGAATGGATTCCCAATGCATCCCACGTATAGTTTGGGGAATTTTATTACCGAGACATGTAACCGAGGATTTTCTCATTTTTCCTTATTTAACAAGGTGTTTCTTTTGTGATTTTAACATTCAGTGAGGATAAATAAGATTGATCAAAACAGTAATTTGAGTGGATGAGATAGGTACCTCACTAAGAGGTCGAACCTATAATGTTTACAGGATGTATAGATTAGAACACCCAATAAGGATGGTCCTAGGATTGTGTGTCCCACAATGGGTAAGGTTTCACACCATGAAGTCTAATATAGACACCAAAAGGTTGGATCAAAGGATGATGGGTCTCGAAAAAGGGGACATAATTGTTTACCATTGGCTGGGATTAAACCTCAAATAATCTTTTATGTACCCTAAATGGAACAAAACCCACATAGTTCAAAATGGTGAGTCATTGGATTAGGGTTTCCAAAAAGGAATAAAAACCCCAAAACATACTGGGGATTATGTATTGTTAGAAGCCCATTTAAGGAGGGGAAATCATGGAAGGAATAATATGGATTGTACATGGCTTATGCAAGGTTAGGTATCCAGGTTATGCTAGGAATATCAAGGATATTGGTGGCATGATCTATATGATATGTGGTGGCCTAGGTAAAATCAATATTGATAAGGAGGAGGAGCCAACGGATAGATTGACTATGATGGAACATGTGTGAAGAAGTTGGTATTAGGATTGAACCGTTGAGAGGTTTCTTATGTATCCTGGTGGATGGAAATCAATTTCCACATAGTTATGGAATGGGGCGATGAGTCACCTGAGGATGAGGCTCATGAGAATGGATGTATGGATCTGCCCTGAAGGAAGTGGATCCTCTGAAGTAGGCCATGATCTTTCCGAAACCCAAATTCTTAAGGGTGATACCAGGATGGGACATGGGATATGGTATTGAACATATGGATACTTCCTACATACCATGATCAAAAAGGGAAAGGATCAAAGTTCACGTCGTTTTGGAATGGGACATAGAATCTAATGGCACAAAAGGACATCAATCCCAAGATATGATGGGGAATAAACTTGGGTGGAATCCCATCACAATAGGGGTGATCATGGCTAGATGGATTTGGATTGTGTGAGGATGATGCATGGTTAGCTTCATGAGTGGATTAGAACACCTCTGGGAGGCAGATCATGGATGTGTGTCCCAAAAAAAGAATTTTTCACATCATGAGGATACGTCCCTAGGAGAGAGCACCCGAGTTTTTTATTGGTTATGATCTGGTCTCCAAATGGGCTTTCTATTTACCTGAATGGGATCAAAACCTGTTTAGTTCAGGGATGTAGTTTATTGTCTTACAGGATGAAAGAGCATATAGTTTAACAACATGCGGGACCAAGGGATAATAAATTTTAACGTCATTATAGAAAAAATGAACTGGTATGATATTCAAGGATCATATTAATTATGGGAAGTGAGGAGCTTAGTTCTTCAAAAGGCATCCTACATACCCTTATTAGAAGGTAGAGATCAATGTCCATGTAGTTTGATTATGAGGAGTGATGGGGCTTATGCATAGTTCAAGGACCATAGAGTATTTCTTTGTCATTGCATACTATAAGACCTTGTGAGTCATTCTCGGTGTGATAAATAAGAGGTAGCAATAGAACTAATGATTATGTCACATAATCTGAATTAGTGAGTGGTGGTGTGGGTCTTACGCATTGTTATAAGCCCATGGTGATGGGTATTGGGACTTAATCTAGGAGGGAAGCCCGAGAAGGATCTCATTCCATGCGGGGGGGGGGGGGGGGGACATCATTACCTACTAAATTTTTTGAGGAATCTCACTCAAGTGGAGACTATTGGATAAAGAGAAATGTTGGGGTGCACATAGGAATATAGCCCAGTGGAAGAGGGAGAGAAAGATGCTGCTGGTACCCATACACTTTATGGTCCTCTCAAGTCTATTGCGTATGTTGAAATTGCAGTTTAACATAATATGTTGAGGATGTGAGTTCTTAGAAGTTTAACATCTTACATCTTTGACGACAAGGACATTCACTTCACCCCAATGACTTACAAAACTTGTACCAATATGCACTTAGGGGTGTGGAGGAATAATAAATTATACTCATTAATGGGATGGAGGAGTGGTCTATAGAGGGGTTCATGTTATTGAAGGTGTGAGAATGGGAAATAGACACTATCATACCAATGATATGAAGTATTATGTAGGGAAACACAACACGAAGCACCACTCAATGAACTAGGAAATCATTATACACAAGGTTGGATGGTCGCATGGAGGATGTTCATACAAGATCAGGGTATTTCATAGAAGAAGGGATTATAGTTGGTTTCTTATGGTAAGGATAACAAATGGAACACATAGAAATAGGTGTGAAAAATATTGAAGGCATTCATGTGGTATAAGGTCCTACATGCAAGATGGAAGCCAATGCGCAAGATGGGGGGCATCAGTGTAATATTGGATGACTGCATGAAAAATGAGGGGTTAGGGGAGAATGTGACACTATATAAGGGAGAATATTACATGTAAGATGTAACTTTTTCATGGAATTTACATGTAATAGAAGGATATGGTTGAGGATCAATCCCTAGTGGGCCCACCCATAGTAGTTCACTTGCAATAGTTGTCGAACAAAATCTAGTACCATGAGGCCATGTCTTTCACGCAGCCACATGAATGTGTTTTATTCCACCAATGGGAGATTCATCTAGTCTTATATAATAGTACGCTGAAGTGAAAGGAATGATTATGTTTCTATGAAAAGACTCCAGCTGTGACGTGCAAGGGGGCCTACGTGGAAGTGTCGTTTGACGTTGCATTAGATGCACAATTTCTTACGCAATGTCGACTTTCATGCACGCCATCCTAATTACATTAGAACTCATGGAATTTCAATTTTATGATATCATAGTGTAGAATAATTCATTTGATGTCACATTAGAAATAGAAGGATACTTTTCTCTGATTTCATTCTTGTGTGCTGGCTATAAATTTTGCATGCAGTTCCCTTTCAGCTTCCCAGGAATGTCCGAATATTAAAAATATGCTTTCGTTTTGCTCGAATATTCCCATTTATAGCCTCAAATTAAATATAGTTCCAACAATGTATTATTAAGAATAGTATTTTCCATAACAAATCATAATCCATGAACCTTTTATATTTCATAACATTGAAAATTATTTTATTTTTTAGGTGATATTTCTTGTGGCAATGATCATATACACCTATTAGGAATATGATTCATTCTCTGGCAATATTGATGGAATTTCCAACCTCATATAAATTTTAAACAACATAATTTTAGTTATTAAATGGTTGTAAAAAATATATTTTAATCAATATATATGATTTAATTCCCCACACTAAAATTATTATAATGATTGATTGATTTCTATGTCATGTTGTTTGGGTTTTCGATGAATTAACATAGAATAAAAATGGGGTTTTTGGGTTACATAATATGTAAAGTTGTAATCCTTATCCTAAATATAACAAAATTCATTTATGGAACATTATAAAACTGGGTAGGAGTGCAATTTATACCTAATGAAGATAATATCATGATGTGGTACGTGGGTTCCCTTTCTTTTTATGGTTGAGGGGGGTGTCATTTTTTTGGAAGATTATTTAAATGGGATATATAGTGGTTAATATCATGGTGTGTGTGTTTATGAGGAATATAGTTGTCTTGTGGAAGATGCAACGTTGTGTGGTGATGTTCCTGATAGAATACAGAGATGTGGTTGTGTGGGGTGTGGTGTAAATGTCTTGGATAAAATGATATACTGGTGTTGATGGGATTATTATGATGTGTTTATGTTCCTTGTGTATTGATTTATGTGAGTTTGGGACATATAATAACATGTTTTCTTCATGGAATATTGTTATGTCATAAAAACACCATCATGGTTTGGGGTGTCGGAATAAAAAGGAGATTTCAAAGTGTAAATCCTTTTTTAAATTCTAAAGTCATGGAGTCTTAATTTTTTAACATTGGATCCCACAGACCAAATATTTAGGTTTAATGGGAGGTGTTTGAGTTGTATATGGGTTATTGAAATCCATGGATGAATTTTTATTTTCTGTGGTTGTTGGTTTTTTTGAATGTGGATCAAAGGTTATTGGAGAAAAAGTGTGATGTCATAAGAGAGATTTTTTATGGGAAGTGTCTTAAATTATTCAAGATAAGTTTCATTTTCTGATTATAGATTCATGACTATTTTAAGGTGGGTTTAAGGGAATATCCCTCCTAAGGGGTTGGGTTTGTAGAGGTGAATTCATTGGGGTGCATGTCTCATGATTTGAGGGGGAATATATTATGTGTCCCTATAAGGATAGTGCACAACATGGTACTCTAGGGTTGAGTTGTTTGAGGTTTCTAGTATCTTCAGAGATGATTATCAATCAATGTGATTATATGGTGAAGTGTTTGTATGAAAATACAAATATTCATTATTTTATATAGTCTTGTATAGGGAGTTAGTAAAGGAGTCATATATCTATTCCACTTCATTCACTAATATCATATATTATGATTGGTAATTTTTGTAATAAAATTTGGAAAAATCTATAATATTTATACATAACTAACATCCTCAAAAGGTTTCGGTAATACACATCACATAATAAAGTAACTATGTTAATCATTCCTAAAAAATTATTTATCATGGTATGGAAATCATGCAACCTGGATGAGAGGAGTAGTTTGGGAGATTTAATCATGATTGAAGAGGATGGTCTCACATTGGATTTATCGAGAAGTGGATTCCATTTAGATAAGCACCAACTATTTTTTATATGGATTCCATGCGACTTTTGTCTAGGAGAATCATGGTATGGTTCTTATTAACATTTTTTGTAATATAATTTTTCTGTTTGAGATTTAATCTCGAGGGAGTATTTTAGTGGAAATCACCTTCATTGTATATATTTTTGATTCTGTAGGATTTGAATTGTCTGAGTGGTATCAAATTTATCTGTAGAGACTTTTATTTTTGATACATTCCTAATCCATTATGTTTTCTACATGAGTTCTTGGAGTCATTTTTCATTTTTTTGAGGTGTCTTATATTTTTTAATTGAGATCTTGTCCATTTTTTTGGGGACACCATGTTGTGTTGTTGGGTGTGATAGAGAATTTGGTTGTGTTGACCATTTTTAAAATGGTATGGGTGGTACATTGTTTCCATAAAAATGTGAAAGTATAAAAAATCATTTTGGAGAGTGTTTTGGGATGGATGATTCCCTTTGGGGAACAATTAATAATAAAATATTGTATGTGGATGATTTAGTGTGTGTTTCAACTGAGAAGGTATTCTGTATGAAATAGATACTTCTGAAGCGCCCCGGAAAAGGTGAGTTGGGTATTTTTGGGAGCTAGTTTGAAAAAATTTCGAGTCGAGCTACAAAACAACAATCCAAGTTTTACCAAGAATCTATCCTATGAATGGTGGACTAAATTGGAATAGAATTTATATATAAACATGGTTTATCTAGTGTTAGTTTTCCATGTATGTTTTAATTAATTTATAAAACTCATGAGATTATTGGGCTGTTATATTTATTTTAATGAGATGATTTCTAATATCATTTGATGAGAATTTATTGTATTTTCAATGCATCCACAATAAATAAGCAGCTTTGTTGATTTTATATATGAGAGTGTGGTTGACCTATCTTTCTTATTCAAACTATTTTCTATCTTCTGAATCCTTGGACGATATTAGAGTCCCCACCAATGGGTTCTTTATATTATTTTGATAATAATAACCTCTTGAATATTGGCATATGCCTCCTCTATTGATTTAAGGTAATTCCTATCATATCTTATGTTGTTTGTTAAAAATATTTCTCCATAGATGTGGGCATCATCATTATGGTATTTCTCTTATAGAATAAAATACATGTCCTGGTGATTGATGAAATGTTTTTAGATTTATGTGGTTTTATGTGGATTTATTGGGGGCATGGGTTCATCTATACATTCATAGTTCTTCTTGCCTTCTTAATTTATGGGATCGTTAGTTTTTCCTTTTTTTTAGTTTATATTTTGTAATTTGATTCATTTTTTCTCCATTGGGTGAATGGTGAGGGTTGGCATATGAAAAATAATAATTTATAGAAACAAAAATTGAATTGGGTGTTTAGCATATGCAAGTGATCACAAATTTTATTATATTTCTTTTTATATTTTCATTTAATGATGTCATTGATGAAAAGAATGGTTCTTGGGAATGTTTTTTGCCGATGATTATAGTGGATTGTGTGAATGTTTTGGTGATTGTTTAATTGATCTCACCGTTATGGAATAAAATCGTCAGTTATTTATGGTTAAGGAACTTGTTTCACATAAAAGTATAGTTTTTTATAATACCCATACTAATTAAGATATGTTGTAATGAAATCCATTGAACAAAAAATATGGTATATATTAAAGATTATGTATGTTAATATTTGATTTTGTGATTATTTTGGTCTGTGTGTGTGACATGTAGGGATATTGTGTTTATTTTATCGACAATGGTGAATAAAATGTTCAATTTTAAATATATTTGGTAAATAATCAGTGATTTTTCCCATTTTATGTGATATTTGATGATGTGTATGGCTTGTAATCTTTGTTCTTGTTTTGGTCTGATGGTTGGGGTTGTGGAAATGCAGTGGAATATATTTTATTTTTATTTTGGATGGTTACTGTGGAATAGTTTTTATTAATTGTGGTTTTCTTGGGTTCCTAGTCACATATTAAATGAATTTTAAATTCTAAAAATTTAATATCATGGTATATATTTAAATAATAATGTCCTTAATGTTTTTTTTATAAATGGAATAAATTAATTTATTGATAAAATGACTATTTTGGGAATATGGAATATGAAATGAAATAGTATATTAGAGTTAATGGTAAATCAATAATTTTATAGATATTCGAAATTGAAATTTAATTTTGGATTATCTGGCTTATGTGTTGTGGTTTTTTGGTGTTGTGTATTAGTTATAGAAGTGGATAATGGTGAAGGTTGTGGGACATTGTGTCCATGTAGAAATATATTGTGGTGCTCATATTGTCAACATGTAGGTTAGTCTTATGTGATTTCTATCTATAATTAATATTCATGTTACTTTTATCCTCACCCCACCTATATGGAGTAATATGTGTTGACACCCAAATGTTTTTCTAGTGTTTTCCTAAAAATTTTAATGGTGGGGAAAAGATGGATGGATATACCCTCTTCACTAATCGATCTTACATTTATGGTTATTACACAATTCTTGTAATGTTGTGTGGATAGAGTGCGTATGTGGTGATGTTTGATAAAATGTTGAGGGTATTCATTATGGGGGGTTTTGTATCGATGGGGGAGTGAATGAGGTTTGTGAACATCATGTTAAACATACCCTACTATTTTGGATTATGATAGTATATATGGGAGGTGATGATGTGATGGTTGTGGAGTAGGTTAATAGATACAGATTTCCCATTATGATGAATCATAGAACATTATAAGGTAGATTGATACATATGGGATGTGGGATATGGGATTTATGATGTTTGGGAATGAGACCATGAAATAAATGAGGATGTAGTGTGGGGTATCCCTTATTAACATGCATCATCTTATATTATAATATCTAGGTGTGTTATATAGTTAGTGGGACATGGTGGGGATGGTATTGGCTAGTTGACCTATAAGTTTAATATTTTTTCCTCTATTTTTTCACAAGTTCATTAATTTCTTATTTTCAAATGTGCATAAGAGAACTCGGTTATCATCCAGTTTTGTATACATGTTATTCTCAAACCACACATATATAAATATTTACCATGATTCTTGGAGGAAATCAGGGATGATATGGATTTTACTAGCTGGGATATTGTTGCCGATGTTGAGTCACTACTATTTTCCATGTTTTTTGGTTTTAGGGGGAGTATTTAATTTTATTTTTTGACTTTGTAGAAGTATTGTTGGACGATTTTGAATAATTTATTTAAAATATGTGATAGAGTTTTTTGTTAGTTGATTTCATATCTTCATATACTATGTTTAACATTGAGGTTAATTCCCTCCAAATTTATTATTTAATACCCTCAATTTTATTCATCAATCCAGGACCTACTGATGGTGAGAATTAGTGGTCATTATCTCTCTTCCATCATTGTCTACCTATAAGGGTTGCCTTTGGATAGAGAGAGTTGTGACAACAAATCTATTTAATAAATACATAAATGTTTTCCCAAAAAATATGTGTATATTCAAGAATATTTTTATTGTCAACAGTTTGAGATATATACTCTTTTTGAATAGGTTTTATGACCCTTATAAAGGTTGTTGTTTCCATTGTAACTTTATATTCATCCTCACACAGAAAATAATAATAAGTAAATTTAGAATATTAAATATGACTTAAATTCCATGAATATTTATATGGAATCTATATATAGTAAAATAATCTATTCACAATATGACATTAAATTTAACTAGATGGAGAATCCCAATATTTTTAGGGAGCACATACTTAGAAAAATCCATTAGAGAAGAGCTATAGACTTGTTATTTAATAATCATGCCTTTAGGAGTTGTAACTAATAATTCAACATCTAATCCTTGAGGTGGGCATATGTTATCATTATAAAATTATTAACAAATAAATTTGGGGGTAGATCTATAATAAAATATTATATTTTTAATGATAGATATTTGATAGATTTTCCTTGCAACACTTCTTTCTCATAACAGACTTATGTGATTGTATTATCATTATTGTTCCCATTATCTATTAGATAGAGGGGTTGTTTATCTCGATTATCCTACAAAATCATTGGCATTGTGCACCAATTGACGTAGTTATTATGTTAATTATAGTTTTATAAATATAGTGTGGGTTTTAAATTCGATTTTGATTCCCCCCATATGTTTCACTATCTCACTTCTTCATATAAAATTTACTTCATTTTTCTTGATGTACTAATTTTCCAGGATTAGAACATGTTTTATTCCCTTAAAGACAATATTTAAAAAGATTAGTTGAATACATATTTCCTAGAGGAAGATTATGTTTCATTCCACTATGAGTTTTATTAGTATATTTTTCCAAAATTCTATTTTCATCATCCTATAATAACCATAAGAACGATTGGAATCTCAACACTATTTATACCTTCATAGCACATTGAAAGTTTTATTCAGACCAACTAAAGTATCTTATTTCCAATTAATTTTAGATAACTTGTTTCAAAATACTAAAGAACTAATCATGTTTTATTTTAGGTTCAATGATAAAACCAAAATAAAAATTTATAGGTCGTGTAAAAGATTCCTCATTGTTTATAATAGATACATCATCCTTCCGCTTAAGATGAATTAATTTCCTTTATTTCTCCTTATGAAACATTTGTGTAATATAATTAATGAAAACTAACATATTAAAATCACCACATTCTATTGAGTCAATTTATTCCTATTTACTCATATTCTAAATAAAATTCCACTAATTTATAAATTTCCTTTGAAAGGATACACATCTACAAAATGTTTTACCTAATCTGTACTCTGGAGAATAAAAAAAATCACATGTAGTGTTGATATATTACTCAATTACTATTTGATCATACTACCCACTTAAAGAATGTGGATTATTCCTCATTAAAGACTTAATAGTGCATTGGTCAATGATTATTTATCTTGAATATGAACATGAGTCATATCATTAGATATTTATGTGAGTAAAACAAATTATTTTTCATTTCTTCTCTCATGTTATTTTTTTCAGAAGAGGAAAATCAATGTATTTTATTCCAAATTTACTGTTAACATGATTCTTATAGGTTTCAGTAGTTGAATAAAACTAAAAAGCATATTGTATGTATTAATAAAAAATAACCAGATTGATAATTAATAACATAATGAAAATCATCCCTAATAATTATTAATAATGACACCATATTATTAACCACTAATAATTATATGTTATCTCTTTGTAAATTTAAATTTATAATAATTTTCATATTTTAGATACACATATTATAAATAATATAATATAAAAAAATAATTAAATAATTCTATGATACAAAATTACATGACCTGATCATAATATACATACACATTTCATCATGTTAGATGAACAAAATAATATATAACCAAAAAATTCATTTCGAAAAACAGTGAAGGTCTATTTAATTTGGGACTTTATAAAAAATCAACATAATTAATTAATGATATTTAATGACTTCCAAAAGGTTCTTATCTCACATTATCCTTTTTTCACAATAATAATTAAAATTTTTCATTATAATATATGTTAAATAAAAACATAATAATGGGTGATCTTTGATCGTAAGTAAATGTAAAAATGGGAGATTTCAATTGACATTCATATAGAGTAATAATTTAATAATAATTGAATAATATCATGATCATAACCTACAATTTAATTATCAAATAAATAATAAATAATAATCCATGGCTCCTAGTATAATGAAATATCATTTCAAATGTACAGATTAATAAGTCTAAGGAATCATTTTTCTTCAATCATGATACATTGGATAAAATCATAAGAATAAGAAATGTATTAGGAATTATGGGAAAATCATAATCATAGAAAATGAATTCATTAGTCAATAATTTCCACAAGGATAATCTTATGATAGTCGACAATTTCCTACAATTTATTGGGTTTACACTAAGGGAATTTCATATTTTTCACATTGGTTAATATAAATATATTTGAAATATTTCAAATTAGTTAAAAATTAATTGATGTTAGATATCATATTAGTAGACTTTCTACATCATTTATTTTATAAAAACTTATAAAATGAAATTTTTTATTTTGAATATTTCTTAATGGATCTATAAATCATATTTTAAAAAATTGGAAAGTGTTTATCTTATTTCTTTGTTTTGAGTTTTTCATTTTATTTCACCCCGACATAACCTAATTTTCTTTTTAAACTATCATCGACCATTAATATCTCTCATCCTTCATCTATATCAGTATTCTTCTCACCACCCACACACCTCAGTCTCATATTTTCCATAATTTATAAAATATTTTTCATCTATTTTCATCATCTACCACCACATCCCCATAATATTTAATTAAATTTATTATTCATACGTTAGTTTCTTTATTCATCTTATGTTTGTATAATATCAAAAATCATTTTTTTTATTTTTTTAAAAAGTATTTTTTTCATTATTTTGTTATAAATCATGTTAATTTATTGATTAATGTGTGTTTATGTATTTATTAATGGGTTTTATTATGTACTCAATGCATTTCCAGATAAATACAATATGTTTATTGTGAGGATTGATTCATGGGTTGTAGAACTAAATTTTGTGTCAGATTATTCATTTTCATCATCAATATATCTCTCGATATCCTTGATTATTTATGAATTTTTTGTTAATATATAGGATTTATAAATTACATTAAATAAAATGAAGGAATTAATTTATCATGTTTATGTAATGATTTATTTATATTCATTATAATGTTTTATATCTCGATTAATTTTGGAACAACATATTTATATGTGATAATTAATGTTCTTTTCCTCACTTATATTATTGATTTATTTTTTATATTTTATTAATTGAGTGTGGTCTATTGAGGATTTCATAAAATAAAATCATTGGATATTATGAATATATATATAATGGTGATTTATCCAGAATAAAATTCAATGAGATATTTGGGGGTTTTATGACCACTGAGTTGGAAGGATACTTTTTTGTGTATCCACCTATAATGGTAAACTCATGTTATCTCATCATATAATTTAACATATTATGTGTGCTATAATTTTTACTTTTTATATTCAACAGTCAAAAAATACACATTAGAAAAAATTCTCGACTGTTTTATCATTTATTTAATTTAATATTTTATAAATAGATAATATTTCATAAAATATTATATTTTAATATTATACATTATATATAGATTGACATTGTATATGTTAAAATTTAAATAGAATTTTTAACATTCTAAAATAATTTTTCCATTTATATTATAATATTTCTTTGTTTGTATAGTTATTTAATAAAGTATAACTGAAATTAAATTTCATTATTTTGTAACACATATATATATATTAAATTTTAAATAAGTTAAAATGATTAGTATATGGATTAATTTAATTTGAACATGTGACGAAAATGAGAAAGCGAATGACACATTATGTAATTATCCTATAAAAAATTTATAAAAAAGATCAAATTTTCCTTTCATTGTTTGACATGTTTAAATATGAAACATATTATACAAAAAGAAATATACTATCGATAATTTTATCATGGTTTTATTTAGGGTATAATCCAAATAATGGGTATTGTAAAATTTGGAAGAAATAAAAATCTATGGGTGATGAATATTATTAAAAAAGATATGTTCGATCAAATTAGTGAAATGATTCATTATATTGGAGTAGATAAATTTGATAATGAATCAATGATCTGGAACATATATAGGGATTCCTAAAAAAACCATTATATCTAGGTTGAATGAATGTATGGCTTTATCAACTATGTTAATAATGATTAACTTGATGAAGAAATTGGTAGAGTAAAAATAGTTTTATAATGTTGTTATTGTTTTTCAAAGTCATACTTCTTATAAAAATGAACATCCATATTAAAAATATATTGCGAAAAAATAACTATTAGAGATGTATTTGGGATTAAATAAGATAAACACCTTCATAAATGATTTTATTATATGTAATAGGGAATAAAAATATGTTATTTTTCGAAATTTGGCACATCATTATAAATGTGGAAATGAAAATCAATGATTTATATAGAAATTTCCGAGTCTCCTACTAATGTAATTTGTTATCTTCATATAGTTCCATATTTGAATCATTTAATTGAAAATTAAAATGATGAAAAACGTTTATGATGAAATATAAATGAGAGAATATGAAATGTAAAATTATTTCATGCAACAATTTCTTCAAAACATAAGAAAATTGACCAATAGTTTCATAACTCTATAAATTAATTTTAAAATATTAGACAGGGACTATGTACTGATGGAATCTATCAATTTTATATCCTTAATTTAAATCACAGTACATGAGATTTTTTATTGGTAACTTATAATTTATCTCTTGAATTTTGTATAAAGTGAAAAAAATCTTTTTAGATTTAATGATTTATAGGTGAGAATAACATAAATTTATATTTCTTTTTAATTATCCCTATTAGCTATTTGTAACAACCTAAGGTGTCCTAAAAAAATTATCCTTTTGATTAGATTAATTGTATTATTATGTAATATGGATATAAAAAACACATTCACTTATTTGTTTTTATTATATACAATCATATTTATTTGACCATTTTTAATCATTAATTTTTATAATATATATATATTATAGTGATCACATAATTATTATAAATATGGAGTTTTAGAAAATCAAATTGACATAGAAAAAGAATGTGATGGCCCAACCAGTTGTATGATACCCTGTAAAGAACATTTATTAGGACTTATGAGGGATATATTTTCACTTCTAATTTTCCAATAACAACTCCAAGATGATATCCAAAAACATAAGCCCAATAGAAAATTTTTAAAGGAGAAATTAAATATCATTGATACAATAGAACAACCCATCTATGTCGATCCAACCCATGAAATTATAACCGTCACACACCATACACTTTTAATGTTTTCTAATGTCATAATGGGATATGTATCAAGACCCTATAAATATGGGTATGTAAATTATATTTCATTAAATAATGAATTTATTTTCATCCTATTATTATAACATTATATAGGATTTTTAAATTGATATAAAAAAAATGAAATAGTATTTTTGGTTATGATAAAAATTTAATTATGGACATTATTTGATGAATTAATCTATTTTTGAAATAAAAAATATTTTAAAAAATTTTTATCATTACATAATGTTTATCAAATATAAATTATCATATAATTTTTAGGATTTCAAATGTAATTTTTACAAGAATTTGAAAAGTGTTATTGTGAAAAGTCCCTAAAATCCTCAATAAATATTCATTATTATTATAAAAGTTAAACTAAAAATCTATATAAAATTATTTATATAAAAATAATATTATATTTTTTTTAATTAGAATGCCTAAATTATACAATGCATATTTTTTCATAATTTTTTGAGAGAGTTGAATTTTTGGTTTAAAATTAAATATAGTAAAAATATGAGGTGTTCACAATGACATAATAATGAATGAAAGTGATGTAATAATACTATAAAGGGTATCCATGAAAAAATAAATGTTTTACCTTTATAATAATGTGATATTATGTTTATTGAATTAATTTTATACATCCTTCGTGAATCCCACAAAATAATTAATATATTTTAATGTTTTAAAATCATTTGTTTAAGAGTATTACAAGATTCCAAATTGGTAACTTTATTATTTAAATATGTTAGGAACCTTAGCATATAAAATAATCAAATATAATCCCATTTTTATGAATCCATGGGAAAAACAATTGATTTTTTTGGTTCTTGGTTATTTCAATATATAGATTCTAAAACCTTTGTTTGGGAAATAATAATGAAATCTATACTCATTGCTGATATAAACCCACCCACTCTCCCTATTCACAACACGAAAAATCATTTTAGCTCATCCTTACTCTGACCTCACCTCTTTATATTACTCCCAAGGTTCCCCGAACCTTTTTAGAATCTTGTACTAAGCATTTGGTTTCAAACACTGAAGTAAGGTATCCTCAAATTCTCTACTTTATTCAAGATTCTTTATTATCTTATTCCTTATTTTTCAAAATATTAATGTGGGGATATTTTTTTCTATGTAAATAATACATCAAATCTTGTGTAAAAATAGTTTGGGTACACTTTCTATCTAATCAATCCATTTTATGAATTTTTATTTGATGTTGTTATGCTGCTGAAAATTCAAC
This sequence comes from Viscum album, assembly GCA_963277665.1. Classification (NCBI taxonomy): domain Eukaryota; kingdom Viridiplantae; phylum Streptophyta; class Magnoliopsida; order Santalales; family Viscaceae; genus Viscum; species Viscum album. The sequence continues at coordinate 857,518,607 of OY728160.1, forward strand.
CCAATTTTTTTTAAAAAAATTGATTAGTGAATACAATATCAATTTCATATCAATGTTGTTATAATTTATAAACTAATAATTTATTTACCTGGGTTGTATATGTTTTTAGATCACCCTCCTTGGTCATGGGGTTAAATATAATGATGAATTACAAAAGGATTTATATTATATGTGGAACACTTGATCATGAGAATGAAATGAAAGTAAAAGGTGCGGCAAGAATTACATATCACTCTAACGGATTGGGCAATTTTTAGTCACACTAGATTTCATTTTGGGAATGGTTGTGATCATAATTCCTTTATGGACTTTTTCCATCACGATTTCATGGTAGTTAGAATTGACCTATGTTTATGATGCAGTGTTTTTTGTTTTTTACACATTTCCCATGTTCTTGTATGTTGTCATGCTAATATCATGTGTCATTATAAATTTTTATGATTATAAATATATTATTCCCCATTTATATTCCTATTTTCTAACATGTTTTACATTTCTCATTTAATTCCATATTTATTCCATTACTGGGATTTATACCTAACCCATTATTTATGAATGCCCACTTGTTATCCCACACTATTTTATGTGAGAGCATATTAAGGATGTTTCCAGTAAAGTTGTTCTTTTCAAATTTCAATTTTTTGGATGTACCTAAATCCCAAAAAAATAATAATTGTAAATACTCTACGTTGTATTATGTGTATTATTTTTTAGTAAGTCATATATTATTGTGAATTAAAGATAAGGGATGTCATAGTTGGTATCAAAAGAAAAGTTTAAATATTATTGGGATTAGAATTAGAAAAATATAGATAAAGTATTAAGAATAAATCTATTTATATGAAAATAACCCTTTTATTTTTTATGTATATAGTAAGTTTTTTATGAAGACAATTTGTCCTTGTCCACATACTAGAATTGGATGTAGCACTGTAAAAGATGTACATATGGGTAAAACATGAATTCTCTATGTTGAGTTAGACTCAAAATGAAACTGATGAATGAAAAAAATCCTTGCTACACACCTCGTTCGAAACTATTAGAGGATGCAATTCATTAAATATATTATCTAATTATGAACCATTATTATGGAAACAAAAAGATTCCCATAAGAGTATGTCTTGGGAAATAGATCATGGATAACATATATTGACGCCCAGAAAATCATATGTTATGGGAATACCTTTTATTTCAATGTTATATCTTTAATTTAATTGAATTATCATTTATGTTCTTAATAGATTAAAAAAATATTTATTAATTTTATCTTTATTTAAAAAATAGCATAAAATATGAGGAATTAGATAATAAATCAATGAGAAGAGAAATGTGATGAATGCAAAACAATATACACAGCCTATTGGTAGTGGGAATCTAGATATTTTTTATGATACTCTCTCATATGAATCATGTTATGAATAGAAAACATGAATAAGAGGATTTCTTGAATCCTCCTAATAAATAAAAAGCTACAATCGAGATCTTTATGTTATAATAGACTCTGAATTTCAATGGATAATATGATCCCTTAATCGTAGAAAAATGGATGAACTCAATTTAGATGATCTTATCTATACATCAATGTTACGAGTAAGAGAATGTTCAACTAGATATTTATCATATGTTTCAAGAAGCTGATCAGTGGTGTTCAATGATTAGTAATATAAATCCCATGGAAGAGATCAAATAAATGGGGTTAATGGAATTATGAAATTTTTTTTTCAATAAATATTTTCCTCACACTCTCCAATATAACATGGAAATGGATTTATTTTCCATTAATAAAAAAGACAAAAAATATATTAGGGAAAATAAAGAAAACCTAAAAGTACTTGAATGATATGCCTCCATTAGTCTTATTACAATCAAAATGATGTTTGAAAACTTCTTTGTTGGGATAAAACCTAATCTACACTATCCCTGATCATCTAGGACTATGATAACTATGATGAAATTTTATGATGTGCCCTAAAAGTCTAAATTAAGAATGAAAAAACTCAATTTTATAATAGGGATAAGAGTCAAAAAGTGGAGGATAACATTTCTTGTTTTATAGGGAAATTTATTAGTTCCAATAATTTAAATCATCCAACATAATAACGGTTTGGAATGAAAAATCACATAAATTACCTAAGGTGGATGGGGAAAATATTTTTTTGAGAAAGGGAGGGCACCTAGTTAGTGAATATAGACAGGAGAACCGCATTAATTTAGTAGAGTATATGAATGATCTGATCAAACCTCAGTGTATTTTTCATTGATTCAAATTCAAGGAACTGGCTCACTTTGAAAATGAGTTCATTAAGACAGGAATTTCTCGAGACAACAAAAAACATTCAAGGTAGTATGGGTGAGCTTTTTGACATTCAAGACCTCTTTATGGTGCATTTTCTTATAACTAATTCATACTTCACTCGGATTTGAGAGGACATATCACTAAATCCATTAGCATGGATATAAATCACAGAACTGGTGATGCTACGTGGAGTACCACAATATATTGTATCCAATAATGATATGATATTCACCTCCTTGTTATGGAAAAGTATTAAATATCATCTAAAAACTTAGAAGAAATTCAACACGTCTTGTCACCGTCAAACTGATGGCCAATCTAATTTAATTACCCATACACTTGAAGACATATTGAGAGAATGCTTAATTGACTATAAAAGAGTATGGGATCAACATCTAGATCTGGTCGATTTCTTATACAATTATAGTTTCCACTGAAGAATCCAAACGAATCCCTATTAATACATTTATGGTAATTGGTGGAAAACAACTGAATGCATATATGAAGGTGGGTAACGAAAACCTATGGTTCCTGAAATGGTCGAGGAAAGTGTGGAAATGTTTTAAACCATTAAAAGGTACATCAAGGCTACTTAGAGTCGATTGGAGCATTATGCTAAAAAACATCGATGAGACCTAATGTTTAATGTTAGACACATTATATTCCTCTGCATAAAATCGTGGAAGAATGTGATGGAGTTTTTTAATTAGGGAATTCATAGTCAAAGATACATCTACCCCTTTGAAGTCCTTGATCATATTAGAGAGGTGGCCTATTGACAAGAACTCCCACATAACTTATCTCAAGTGCATGATGTATTCAACGTATATATATTGAGAGATTACTTACCACAACCGTCACATGTACTCGATATAGAGGTGGTACCATTGGAGAATGATCTGTAATATAAGGATATTCTAGTGAAGATATTTTATTATAGAGAAAATGTTCTTTGAAATAAGACAACAAACTTGGTCAAAGTGAATTGGATAAACCATTGTTTAATGAAGTGATGTGGAATCTAGAGGAAGTGATGAAACATAAATTCCCTAAATAGTTTTAGTGTGGGAATTAAAATATCAAGAGTGAAATTTTGGTAGGGGTGATTTACTTAAAAACATATTATGTAATATGGTTATATTAAATACATGAATATATTGGGTTTAATTATGTCATATAGTATTTAATTGAACATTAATCATCATTACCATTGATAATATTACCTTTGAAAAGTGATTACTTGATTAGTATAAATATAGGGTTTTCAAAAATCCATTTGACACAGAAAACGAAGTGATGACCTTAACTAGTATGATAATACCCAAAAAATCCCATTTATTGGATCTCCAATGTTATAAAAAATAACAGGTATTTTTCCTGGACCAAGACAAATATAATATCCAACAACATAATCTTGAGAAACCCCATTTATGATAGAAGATCAAGATTATGGAGATCATGACACAAACAATGTATGATAAACCACCACATAAGAGTCTCACCATTATGGACCTTAATCATAGAGTGTTTGATGGTTTATTAAAGGGATATATATCAAGACCTTATAAATATAATAATTTAAATTTTATCCATAATAATGAATATATATTTGTCCTATTATTATTACTTTATGAATATGTTTTTTATATAATAAAATACAAATAAATTTTTTTCATAAAATTCTTAGTCGAGGAATGAATTTATTTTTCTGAATTAATCATTTTTTAAATAACTATTATTTTAAAAAAATATTATAATAAAATACTTTTTATAAAAAATAAAATATCATTTAATTTTTATGAAGTCAAATTTAATTTTTCTATGGTTTTGAAAACTATTACTGATAAGAAAACCAACATTTCCCAATATATATTGTTTCGTATATTAAAATTGAAAAAAAAAATTCAGAACAATATTTATATAAAATGATTATTATTTTTGGAATAAGAACATTTAAATTATCCATGGTATTGTTTTTCATGATTTTCAGAGATATCCAAATTTTCGGGTAAAAATTAAATACGGTATTAATAAATGATGTGTGTTATGACATCTTAGAGACCCAAAAGTGATGTAATAAATACTATAAATTGTGTGCATGACCATATATATTTTATTACTTAAGAGTTATTTTATTTTATCTTTATATGATTAATTTTATAAATCCATTTTCAATCATCCAAAACCATTATCATATTTGAAGGTTTTAAACACACATCTTTAGGAGTATTCATCGTATACACATAAGAAAGGGTGTTATTTTATTAATTACGGCCCATTTAGTTTAAAAATAATGAATAAAATCCCATTTCAGAAAAACCATGGTAAATCTCATGTGAAGGTTTTTGGTTTTGGATATTTTTTATATATAGTCCAAAACCTAATTTTGACCAATAATAATGAAATCTCTACATGTTTCCTATATCAAACCACCCATGATACAATTTTTGTTCACTCATTATCACTAGTGAACATCCTTACTCTATGCTCCCCTCTATAGATGCCTCAAAAGGTTCCCCCAAGCTCTCGTGAAACTCCTCCCAATCATTTGGAGTCACATACTTTAGTAATGGATCCTCACCTTATCTTCTTTATTCAATTTTAGTTTTTATTTTATGCATTATATTTCAAATTATTAATTTTTGGATATGTCTTTTTATGTCCCTCTTACCTTACATTTTATGTAATAATTTTTAGGGAACCTTTTTTCTCTCATCAAAGCATTAAATGAATATTTAACTGATGTCATTATGATTTATAAATGTCACTACAATTTTCCTTGTCAAAATAATTGTGTCTTGAATACCATACTGATTTCCTGTCATGGGTGTTCATATTTATACACATACAAAAAAATGAAATTAGACATAAATTTATGTATCCCACAATCCATTATCGGGGAATGAAATATGGTGATGACTAAATCCATGTTGTATTATTTATGTGGCCCAATTAAGAATGAGAGAGAAATGAAAATGATAGGTGTGATCGAAATTATATAACACTCTAATGAATTGGGTAATGTTTAGTCTCATGAGGCATCATTTTGGGATAAGGAATTAACTGATTCCTTTATTTTACATTTTCCATCATTATTTGTTTTCATTTATCCATGACTATTTTTATGATGAATTTTTTTATGTTGTTTCCACATTTCCCACATTCCCTCATGTTGTCATGTTATATAATGTCTCTTTATTCATGTTTATGATTCCCAATATTTTATTTTCCACTAATATACTTATTGAATAACATGTTTTACATTATTTATTTTATTCCTTATTTTTTCCCTTACTAGGATTTATAGATCACCACTTTCATTTGTATGTTCCCACTTTATCCCATTCAGTTTTATGCGTGACTATGTAAATGATGTTATCGATAAATATGTTATTTTACAAATTTAATTTTATATGTAATGTACCTAATTGCCAAGTACAATATAAATCTTGATATTATGATTTTTATTATGAGTAATATTTTGTAATTAATAATGTATTATTTTTAAATAAAGTTATGTTTTTTCATAATATTGATCTGAAATTTTAATGGTGTAAGGTCTCTATTTGTTTGATTCTTAAAAATGGAAGATTTTAAATAGATTTTAATGATTATGATCACTATAAATAACTTCCTTGTGTATAAAACCATTCTTTGTAATAGTTTCAGGGTCTATAAAACTTATACAATCTGTGATGAACCAAATTTATATTATCAAATAAAAAATGGGAAAAAATAATGCATGTGTGTCATCGAAGGTTTATGCATCTGGAATACATTTATTGAAAAATAAACACTTTATTCAGTAGCTAAATTTATTTTACATTTATACAAAAGATGTTCTATAAAAATAGTATTTTTAGAGGGTGAGAAAAAATTATTCCATATTCAGAAATGAAAAAAATTATGGTGCTGGTATAAATATTTAAAATAAAGTATTAAAATTGATTAGCTTCCCTATTAGAGAGATTATTTAGTAAAACACCACATTTTTTTCATGTATATGGAGAATAATATATATGATAGTTTTATTTGAATATTTTATGATATAAAATGAAATAATAAGGATGTGTTGAATTCAATATTGGATATATTGTCAATGGTAATATATTTTGACTGAGTTCCCACTACTTAAGGAGGAGAAACATACTAGCCTCTGACTTTTCATAGATTATCCAAGAGGGAGAAAATAAGTTTTTTATAGTTCTTCCATTATATCAATGTTTCTTATGGTAATTATATAAATATAAAAATTATTTTTTTCGTAGTCATATTTATATCCAACAAGCCTGGAATCTCTAGATTTTCACTTTATGAAAAAACAACTCAAACAAGTTCTATTTGGTGGACTACTACCCATCCATCTAATATTTTTTATAATAAATGTGCTTTTTTAATTATATTCTTAATAATTTTATTGATATTAATTATATAATTAATTTATAGAAAGACAAAATTTATTTATTTTATTTAATTTTAAATTTACTTTCCTCTATCATTTTTTTCACGGTGCACTTATTTGTTCACTCAGTGTGAGAAATAAATGTTATGACACATGTATATCTATGTTTGATGCATCATTTTGAAAGTTATATAATGATATTTAAGGGATATATAAATATATTATATTGATTTTAAGTATCCACCTTTGAGAATAATATATTTTTGGTGGTTATATTGTTTTTTACAAACTATTATTTGTTATTGATGTCATTTGTTTTCCTCGATCTTTCCATGAACAAGTCAGTATTGTGGGAAAGGTTATTCATGTATTTAAAGTAAAATTATTGATAGTTGAATTGATTAAGTAGGTAAATTTATAAATATTGCATAACCTATATTACTCTATTCCATATATAACATTTAATATTCATGTGTTATAAAAATTATATATAAATAATAACAATATGTATTAATTTAATGGGAATATTATCACGAATATACTATTTCATACATAACTATATCATTTTTTTAAGATAAAAAATAAAAATTGTTACAATTTAGTATCCAAGTATTTAGTATCTTGGAAAAATTAGGATCATACATCAGTTACTCATAATAATACATATTATTTTGAATCACCTTTTTATCATTCTAAAGATCATGTTTTCCTCAGTACATTTAGTCACTAGAGGATATAAATAAATGGAAGAGGTTAACTAAAACCCCATAAATATGATGAATATAGACCTGAATAAATTTAATATGGGTGAGAATAATCATAATAATTATAACACAATAATAGGACCATCGTCATATTCATGAGAGGAATCATTATATAAACCCAGGGAATGTGGAAATTCATAAAAATGAATCCTATTATCTCAATGGTCAAATACCACATGTTGTTGTGAAAAAATATAGAATTACGTTCTTTTATAAAATATGAGAATAATTATAACAACATAATTATGAATAATTATATAAAATTTTCCTCACTTATTACACATTATCTCAAGAGATACATCACAATACCCAATACATTAGATGGATATATAATTTTGGGCCCACCCTTTACATCATAAAATTTATATAATCTTGCATGCCACATAGAATGTTTTATAATTTTTGTCATGAAAAAAATGTAAATAATATAATGGTTTTCAAAAGGATTTCCTCAATAATACATTCATGAGTAATGTTTGGGGTTCTATAATGGAAAAGGAAGAACATATTTATAAAATTCTGTATTAGTCATCATTAAAGTAGACAGAACTCCATTAGAGTAAAAGGTGTGTTTTGGAAAGAAGTTTTATATGGAAATTTTTTTATTTAACATAACATCAATTTGGAAACATTTATTTCCAAGAAAATAAAAGTGATGAAAAATAAAATGATATTTAATAAACATTAAAGTAATATATGTACCAAAATTGGTGTTATATATGGAAAACTGAAAGAAATAGAGTTATTTTTGAGAACCCCCTTACATAAGAAGGATATAGGGAATAATTTATTGAATCCACATGGCATGGAAGGTGTGAGTAGAAGAGGTGATGAGATGTGTTATTTATAAGGGAATATAGGAATGTTTTTTGATTATTTTCTTCATTTGAATTTTTTTTGGATGAAGAATATAAATATTGATGATTTATATGACAAAATATTGTAAATGGTTGACGATAGTTTGAAATAATGATTTCCTACATCATCCATACAACATACATGAATAAATAATTCCTATATATAGAATAAACTTTAAATTATCATATTTTACTATTCACCAAAAAATGCAACGATTTTAAAAAATTCCAAAAAAATTAACCCTATACATTTTTCAACATATTGATTTCATAAATGAAGGATATTTTTTTAATTTTTTTTTCAAAATACAAAAAAATTATTATATAAATAAAATTATCATTTATTCAAAAAATAATTATATTAATATAATAATCGATTCTATTACCCATTGAAAAATTATTTAATGTCTCTTAAAATTATATTATATTTATAATTTAAAAATATTAATTATTGAATCTATTTTAAAAAATGTATTTTATTTTAAATAAATATATTATTTGTAATATTTTAAAAACTCATTTATATTTTTACAAACTAAAAAAACATAATTTATATTTTTCAAAACATTTATTTTATTATTCAATTATATAATTAGATCATATTTTCAATTAAAATACACCTACATTTTATTTATACTTTTATAGGTGAGTTTATTATTATAACAGTCCGATTAAAATTCCTAATGGTCATATTTATATTCCAATGGTCGTGTTACTATTCAATCTATATAGGTTGCTTAACATTTTTAAATACTAATAAATTCATTCATCATTAACATAAAAATTATTATATTGGATTATCTATGTTATATTTGTTTTTTAGGACTTAATTATAACAAGAAATTCAGTGGATAAAATTTTTGGTGGTTACATTACTACCCGCTTATGAAATTTCATCCTTGAATTTTTTTTAAATATATGACAAAAAATGGGTATGGAATTTCTCCTTCATTGATTACTATAGTTCCCAGGTAGCCTCTTCATACATGTGGTTCCACTAAAACACATTGATAGGGTGATTAATTCTATTGATAAGACCATTTCTTGGTTTTCGAGGACATTTACCGGTTGGTCCTCATATGAATGGTCGTTCTCTCGTCACACCCCCACTGAATATACTACTCTTGAGGGGTTAGGATTGAAATTCACCAGGGTAGATACATAGAGAACATCATGAAATTGATCCATATGTGGTGGATGTGAATTCTGATAGGAAACTTCTCAAACATGATCAAGGATCCAAAAGGGTCCACTATAACTCAGGATATTATTCCTTTTATTTTCAAATTGATGACTCTATTCAATGGACATATTCGAAGGAAAACATTATCTCCAACATTGTATTAAAATTCACTTTGATAGTTTTCATCATAGCTCTTTTACTATCTGTTAGAAGATCTTATGTGTTGATGTATTCCTTGAACCTTCTTGGTGATATCTTGAACAAGATCTGTACTGATTAGATTTCTTTTTCCATATTTATTATGATATATTATAGTTCTACATCATTTCTGATACATAGCTTCATGTGGATCTGTATGAATACATGATTGGAATCTATTGTTATATTAGAACTCAACAAATTAGAGAATTTGAACCCATCAACCATTAAATTAAACTGATTGAGATGTTAGCATATCATCCAGAGTGTGAATACACATTTCAAATTTACTATCAGTTTTGGGGTTATATGATGTATATAAATTAAATTCGTTATTAAAATCATGTTGAATACATATTAAAAAGTTGAATTTGAAAATTGTATAATGATCAGATATGGTAATAAGTGAAACCCCCTTAAACCTCACCACTTCTTCTACATATATCATGTAATGTTTTTCAAGTGATTAATTGTCCCAATTGAAAATGAATTTTTCACTCTTGGTGATTTTATACACCTCATCCCATATATAATTTAATCCTTTATATGTCTTTAGTAGACTAATAATGATGTTCATAGTGATATTATTTAAAATACATGTGGTTATATGAAATGGATGCATCATTAATTTTCACTTTTTTTGCTCTACATTATCTTTATTACATAAAAAAATCATTACATCAACTTTGTAATCTCCTACATCATGTTTTTTCACGAGAAGTTGTGTCGAAGATCCTAATACTTCTTGGTACATCCTGGATGGATAGAGAAATATGATCTTTATGAATTATCACTAATATCCTTCATTATGTTAGGTGAATGCATAAAGTAAATCCCTATTTGAAATTAGATGAAATCATCCACATCATGTGAAAATCATGTCGCTTCCATTACTTTACTTATTTCAGCTTCATTTTTAGCACCATATAACACATTTGTTCCTCATTTATCTTATATTGGATAGATGGTTTCGAAATAATTTTGGAAAAGTAAGATGTATTACTAGTCAATATGATTTCTAGAAAAATAATTTTAATTTATATAAATATAGGCTCATTATAAATCAACATAATGGGAAGAGTAGCCAGTTATTTTCTACTAAGATCATCAGCTAACATGACTTCCTTTCATGGATGATAGTGGATAGAGAAGTCGTTGTAATTTATATGTTCTAACCATCTTATTTGATTCATATTGGTCTCTATCAATGTGAATATATACTTTAGACTCCTATGATTATTATATATGTCACCTTTTGTACCATATAGGTAGTCTCTCCAAATACTCAAGGAGAAGATTGAAGTTCCTAACTCGAGTTCATGCATGGGGAACTTCTTCTTATAGATATATTACTAGTAGGAGGCATATACTCTCAATTTATCATTTTTCATGAGTACACAACCCAATAATTTCGTTGAAGAATAATTCTATATCAAAAAAATATCTACTTTATGGTAATGTTATTACAGGTGATGTTATTAGCCTCTTCATGGACTTCTTGAATCATCCCTCACATTATTCAATCAAAACACACTTTACCCATTTCTATGTTAGCTTTGTTAGTGGGGAATGAAATCATGATAAATTTCTTACAGCACGTTAATAGTACCCATATCACCTAAGAATACTATATTTTTTATGACACTTGGGGGTTTTTTCAATTCCATAATTTCAATTTTTTTCTAAGGGTCTACAAAAATTCCCTCAGTTGTGATCATGGTGAAATGAATGTGACCTTCCAATTCCATAATTTGGTTGTTTAATTTTGCATACAATTTCTCCATCAATAATTCCATCATTGCAATTGTTATATGTTCTTAATTCTCCTATTTTATATTCTTATAAATGAGAATATCATTGATAAAAAATACAGAAAATTTGTTGAGGTAGTTTATAAAGACTATATTCTTCATATCCATAATGACTAATGAGAAATAACTATATCCAAAGGAAATGACTATGAAATCATAATTCCCATACAATTTACATAATGAAATCATTTGAATAAGTTCATTTTCACCATTATATTATGATATCAATAATGAATATCCATATTTGATAAGTATTGAGATCATCAACGTCTATTGAAAAAGTTATTAACCATTATAAGTGGATACTTGTTCTTTATGGTGATCTTTTTGATCTCCCAGTAATAAATAAACCACTTCAAGGATTCATCCTGTAATATATTATATTTTTAATGTTTTTTTTAAAAAAATTATATGGAATTATTTCGAGACCAGGCACGAAAACAGCACATCATTCCGTGGCTCAGTGAACCCAGAACGTTGGTTTACACTATTTATGTTAAGTGAGTCAGCACTTGTGCGCAGTTGAGGTAGTTTCCAAACAGTTGCTTGGATTAAATATCTAAGGGCACCATTGCGTCCAAGAAAAGGAATTTACTTAAGAATCAGTCTAACCTTGACGGACGTAGGTCGAGGGAAAAAGTTTATTTTCAGACGTTTTTAGAAAAATAAAAATAAAATAAATTGCTAAATGTTTATTTTATTTTATGGAAACATTTGCTGCAGCGCAGCGACGAGACATATGTTTCCTTATTTAATGATGCATCATAATGACTCATGAATGGAATGATTGAGTCATTAATAATGCAGTGTATCCTTAATGCCAATCATGTTTCCCTTTTAATGGGTTAAGAGATCGGTGGTCGTTGACGAACTATTGGGAGAATTCGCTAGAGGATCCGAGGAGCACTGGAGAAAACCCTCAATGGAGAACGGCGATGGATCGGAGTGGAGAGCCGTTGCGCCATCGTTGTTGAAGGGTCTTAATGACGGCAGTAGTGCGACAGCTTCTTCAGTGATCGATCACAGTAGAGTAAGGGGTTTGTTATTTAATTTCCTCTTTCCTCATTCTTGATTTAAAATGATGAACACGGATCAACAAAAAACAACTTGATCAGGGTATTCATACATTCTTGGGGGAGGGATTTTTCTTCGGTATGATATCATGTATTTGATCCATCTTTTGTTATATTGTTTGATCTTACCCCATTTAAGCCTACTGACGGGAGCAGATCAACGTCGTGACAAGCGACAACGGAGGTTCATTCCTCATGTTGTTTTATTGGATTTCTTTCCCCCTTTTTCTTTTCTCGCGTGTTCTTCATGTTGTTCATGGGGAGACAAACAATGGATCGTTGCACATCCGTTCTGTGATTCAACGATCCCAAATCGAAGGTTCTTCACCGCAACGACCATGCAGAGGTGCGACGACAATAGCGGACGATGAATCAGACCAAATCGAGATGGACCATTCTTCACACGAGAAGATCAAAACATGTATTTGGATCCAATAGAAGGCCTGAAAACACTAGATGTGGCTTCGCGGTGTTGGTTTGACCAAAACCTGAAGGTTTCGTGGTGATCAAACAGTCAGATCAATGATCAAACCAGCTCAGGAGGCGCGTCGCTGAAGAGCGTCCTTTCTGGAAATTTCCAAAATACATGGTGTGTACTTCCGAGGAACACGCCATGTAGTACTGACGGTGGTGGATAGGGTTCGAGGGTTAGAGTAGAATCACATGGCATGTGACCCTGGTAACACGGCATGTTAGACTTTCCCTGAATCTCGACATGTATTTTTGGAAATACACAGACACGGGATGATCTACACGGCTTCAGGCGACACGGCGTGTACATCATGGCAGAGGCGGCTACGCGGAACTCGGCGTGTATCCAAGGGCTACACGGACACAGGTTGATGACCATGTACGACCCCATGATCAAAGACACGAGGCCAATCCCAGTCACTAGGACACATCATGTAAATCGTACTACACGCCGTGTACCCAGTTTTTCTACACGACCAGCCTTACGACACGGGCCATTGTACACGGGTAGTACTCGGGGCCAGACAACACGGCGTGTAACTTTTATACACTCCATGTACATTGTGTAAAACAGCATGGTCCTTTGGTTAACTAGTTCATGGAAATATTTCATTTGGGTTAGTTCCCTTATTCCCATTCCCATGAAGGTCAGACATCATTTCCTCACACAGGAGTATGATCCCTTCATCAGGACTTTATGTGATAGAGTTAGTCATCCATCTGAGAGGCCCTGATTGAGATCATCTATCCATTCTTGACCAAAATTAGAGTCAGACATCGATGTGAAAAACTCTACTGGGCGTTGATCGTCTACCTAGATGGTGTATCACCTAACTGGTGAATCCAGATGAGTTGCGGTATCCACCATGGCCCTGGCTGTGATCCTCATCTGTGTATCATGATCTTTCCCACTCAGGTGTGTGTCTCCTGTAATGAGTGCTCATATCTATTGGAAATATTCCCACTCAAAAGTGTGTGTCCAGTAATGAGTGTGACTACCTATCGTGATGGTTCCTGAAGGACGATAATTCTAAGACGGACGTCATCAAAGCTGTAAGACTCGTGGAGTGTGTTCTCCCAGGACGAGTGCTTCGTGGAATCTTTAAACGGAATCCCTAACGGGGGTATGCTGTTGTGCGACGAGTCTTTTGACAACAGGTCTGGGTTTTTAGTATATATGGTTTATTCTATATGTTCTGTAGACATACACTATGCATAGCTGACTGTACCTTTACATTGTGTATTGTTTTGTGGTTTTTCGGGTCCTCTACTGAGTATTATTGTACACACCCCTGCATGGGATTTGCCCGCACATCCGGTGTCTTGTGTAGATGAGAAGCCTTTTGATAGAGTCCAGGGCGGACCAGGAAATGACCGATCTTTCTGAGTTCCCTATAGGCCTAGGTGTTCCTATAGCTACGAGCAGAATTCCTAGTACCTTTGGAGTTTACAGGTTGGACTTTGCAGTTTTCAGAGTCTTTTTTTTGTGGGCTTGTATTCTGGCCTAGTTTACTTTCTAGTACTCAACCTTTTGTCATACTCTGTTGGTTGGGTTTAGTTGTATGCATGCATTTTTGTTCCCTAGTGGTTTTTACATTTCAGCATTGTGGTCTTGGAGATGTGTGCATGTGTTCAGGTACATAGGCAATGCCTCCCATGTTAATAATATGCCTACTCGGTGCTAGTCACCAGCCCCTGGCCTATTAGAGGCGGGCATGGGGAGTCACGGCGCTGGCCTCACAGGGACGGGTCGTGACACATATTTTTTTATTAAAAAGAGAATTGGTGCACCCCAAGGGAATTTACTATGGTGTATGACCCCCTTTTCAAAATTCACTTTTAATTTCATCATTAATTCCACCAGTTCCAATGGAGCCATCCTATAGGTACATTTTCTGATAGGAGTGGCTCCAAAAACATGTTTTACTGATAAATAAATCTCACAATTTGGGGGAATTCGAGGAAATTCATTGGGAAATACATCACTGTAATCCCTCAAAATGCAATTTTTTCAATGTTTTATACTTTTCTACAGTGAAAAAATTCAATTCAGGTGTTATTCTTCATTGGGTATCAACACCCACTCCATTGAGGGATTTTCAAAAAGAGATTAATGATCATCCTTGAATTCATAGAAGATAATGTTATGGTTCGAAGTATGAAAATATGTTTTCTTTTCCAAAAAGATGATGTGTGATATATATAATGTGATCTAATCCATTCCCTATATAGAATCAAATTATACCAAGTGATGTATTTTGAGATATTCTAGAATAATATTCCCCCATACTCCAACATTAGAGAGTCCAACACTTGGGTTGTAATGATCACACCCCTAGGTGTTTGTAGGGATATCTCTACTTCATGGTATCAGGGATTCGATTCAATAGTTCTATTAATATTTTAGGATTTAAAAGAATACAAATAACCAAAAACAAATAATAAATTTTCCATTCAATAGTTAATAGGAAGTATCCCATTTATGACATCATTTTCTCTCTCATGTTCAGTAATAGTCATGGAATATGCTTTTCCTTGATCCTTTGGCTTTGGTAGCTGCTGAAACTGATAACCATAAAAGAACCACGGTTTAGTGCACTTTCCTGCCTAATTATCTTACTCTCTACAGTTTAAGCATTGTGTAATGGATGAATCTATCATTTCGTATATAGCATTGGTCATTTTATTCATTTTAATTAGAAATTCATGATCTTGGTAGAATTTTCTCCCATATTTATATCATTTTTCTATCCCATTTAGTTAGTTTCCATGAATCTTCTTCTAGGAGTTTTTAAATGTTGGTAGTTGATATTTCATTCCACCATTTTCGTTTGACCACTAGTATTAAACCCCATCATTTTTTCTTATCTCTGTAAAATAAAACCATTATCTGACCTCCATATCTACTTTGATAGTGCATTAAACTAATTATTCAGAAAATTTGATGTATTATATAGTTATAGCCTTTAGAATATTTTTTTAAACCAATAAATAATATAACTATTTTTCTATCATTTATTTTAACAAAACCTGAGGAAAATATCTAAATTCTTGTGATTTTTTATTCTTAATGAATGATATATTCTCCTTACTTTTTATTCATTTATATAAAATCTATCTATATTTTTTGTGTAAGGATTTCAAGGGATGTACTAATTATGAAATATTTTATTAGTTTTTTAACACTCCATATATTCTATCTCAACCATTAACATGATGTTCTTTATATATACTCACAATATATGAAAAAATCCATCTAAACAATAGACAGATAGTGTAACATTCTCTTACTCAGAATAGTGGAGGATAGAAAATATCACCCCTATTGTGTAAACCAAACATTCCATCAAAAGTGGATAAGAATATATACTAAATGTAGGTTTTATTTTCTTTCTAATGGAATCAATGACTAGTTTCTCATTCATGGTTGATATAAGAAGTTCTTCATGGTTCATATTATTATGCAATGCTTGAGACAAATAGGTAAGAATTTCCCTGAGTTTATGAACTATACCTCCTAATGCATAGAGGGTGTCATTTTTGGAAATTATTTCACCCTTCACATGGTTTTTGGACTTCTTTATCCTATTTTACAATTTTTTACAAAATGTACTTTTTTTCTCAAAACATATGTCAACAATTCGAGAATAAATAATCTATAATTTTTGTAGAATTAACTCCAATGTCGTATCTTATTGGATCCCAATGGTTTTAATTTTTCTAAAATAAACCTTCTTATATGATTTCATATGAATAGTATTATATTATAGGTTTTCAATAATATTATCAAATACTAATTCACAAATTAACCAAACCATGCAACAATACTAACAATATTGGCCCTTATTTTTCGTAAATAACTATTCAATGGTTTTTTATGATAAAAACACAAAAACGTTACAATCCAGGATAAAATTGTTTACTGGCATGGAAAAATCATGAAAGTACCTCACATAATAATATAAAACAAAAAAACTTATTTAAAATCATTTACTTTATCAATATAAATTTTTCCTTCTATTTAGTAAATTTATTCACTTGAAAATATACATCAAATAATTTGTGAGCTAAAATTCCAGTAATAAGATGAATAAAAAAATGAATCAACATAAAATGGATGATGATATTCATAATCATTATATCATAATCATAGGATCAAAATAATAATCCTGATATGAAACATTAGGTAATGTAATTGAAATTTGAAATGACTAAAAATGAAACCTCATTTCTTAGTGGTCAAATAACACAACGAGTTGTGAAAATGCTTGCATCATGTCCACACATAAAATATGTGCAAAATAATTACATATTAATTATGAGAAAATATTTAATACTATTCGTGAATAGTAAAAATTATCTCATTAGATACATCACATTACATAATTAATTAGGGAAATATATAAATCAGGGGCCACCCGTCACATCACAATATTTACATAGTCATGGAACTAACATAGAATGTATAACAATCATAGTCATGACATAATCCCATGGATGGGAAAGGGTTTTGTAATTATTCATAGTGAATAAATTATTAATAATATTTGGGGATTGCCAATGAAAAGGGGAGAACAAATTTTTTATAATGATTATCATTCCTGAGTAAAAAATATTCAACTGAATTGGAGTTAATTGAGTTTTTTGAACATAAGATATCTTTTGAAAAATAAATTTATTTAACATAAAATAAATTCAAGACATGTATTTACCGAAATAATAATAATAATGGAATGTTATTTGCATATCATTAAAGTGAAATCTATTTTGAATTTTTTGTGAAATAAGGGAAACACAAAGAAAGAGTGTTGGGTTCGAGAATCCCCTTACCTTAACTCCCACGCCTTATGCACTTGAAATTAATATCAAGAAAAATAAAATTATATTCATTAATTACTAAATCAAAAACCTGATATAGGTTAATTTTATTTATTCTAATTTTATTAAATTCATTTGTGGATTTTTTATGTGCTATGTTGTTCAATTTCTTTGTTCTGTGAGTGTTTGTTTCAAGGTTTATGTTTGATTCCCTTGAGTATAATTATATGATTTATTATAAAACTAATAAAAACTACAGAAGTGGATTGAAATGGTATTATTATACTTATATAAATTTATATTTTCCCACAATTGTTTTTCAATATTGAGGAATATTCATTATATAAAATGTTAATGAAAACAATATTTAATTTAATGTGGTGGGTTTCACAACCAATACGAACTAGTATCATTTTATTTAATATTATCATTATATATTTTTTTCAGAAATTAAGAAATGTTTTAATATATATATATATTAATACTAATTTAAAAATAATAATGGTTTTATATACTTACATGAAGGTGTTAATGGGAATAAAAAAATCATCATCCATGAAGATGGTGAACCAATATATCACGTGTGATGATTTCATTTTTTCAACAAATGTATAATAGATTATATTTGATGATGGATATTATAGTAATAAAATAATATTACTGTACTTATATGATATTCAAGCTATCATTCCACATTGGATAGGGGATGTGAGGGTTGGATTATAAAATAAAAAAAATAAAAGAGAATGAAGGAGGATTTTACCTTTTGAATATGTTCTCCTTGATAACCTCTTTAAGGAACATGGGTTTATTATTTTTTTGACACTAGTAGATATTGGACATGGGGAAGAACCTTGGGAAAGGAATTATGATAAATTTAAAAAATGTAAAAGGCTTTGGATTTGTGAGGATTAGAGGTGTTGATTGGTTGTATTTATTGGGAAGGTGATGGGTGTTTATTTACTATTTTATTCAATTGATTATTAAATTAAATCATGACTATAAATTTGGAGGACTCCCATGACTAAATTCTTTAAATTGGTTAGGGTAATTTGATGAAATGTGTTCTAAAATCATATATACATCATCCATGACTCAAAAATTTAGTTATATAGCTTATACCGTAAATTATTGAATTTCACTATTCGCTAAAAATTCCTCAATATTAGAAAAACACCAAAAAATAAACCAATACATTTTCCAAAATTTGGATTCAAAAAATAAAATATACTTTATGAAAATAAATTTAAAAATGTGAGAAATTAGATTTTTTAAAAAAGACATCCTCTAGTTGAAAAATAACGATTTAAATATTATAATTTATTTTTTGACCCTCTGAGAAATTAATTATCGTATCATAATGTTATATTATAATAATAATAATATTATTATATTTACTTATTAATCTATTTTATGAAAATAATTTTTCATTTTATATCATTATATTAATTAAAACAATTTAAATAATCATTTGCTTTCTACAAATATTCCATCATGTAATTCATCATTTTGAAAACATTTATTTACTTATTCCATGATATAATTATTTCATATTATCAATTATAATTTACATAATTTATATTTATACCTTTATATTTAATGTTACTATTCAAATGATCAGATATCTATTCCTAATGGTTATATTATTATTGAAGTGTCCATGTTACTATTCCATTGGTATAGGTTCCTTAATTTCTGTAAATACCACTTTTTTAATTCTTCACTTTTTGGAATATAGTTTTTATTTGATTATCTATTTTATATATTTGTTTGTTAAAATAATTATGTGAATGAAAATTCTCTGGAAAACATTTTGTTCCATTACACATTAGTAATCATTTTTTCAATAGTTTAAAGCGGTCATGGATGGTATATCCATAATATTAGAAACATGAATATTGTTAGCTAGTGTTATAATAGTAAATTTAATATCATAGTACACATATGAAATTAATGGATGTACATTTTATAAAATAGGCTATGAAAAAATTTCATGTATATAATAGTAGTGTTTTTGTGTTTGTGGAAGTAATTTATGTTTCAAGTGCTAAATATGACAACCACCACAACAAAAAAATCCTTTAAAACGCTAAAAATAGAATTTATTAGTTCTAGAGAAGAGTTGAATAGTTGAGAAATATTGAAATCCCATGTATTTTATCAGTTCTAACAATGCAGTGATAAATGAACATTTATCAGTGCTTCTGTAAGTTATGATAAACAACCACTTTATTAGGGCTTTTAAATAGTTCTAATAATGGGGCATATTGTAGTATGATTCTTATGACACAGTACCCCACTAGCACATTGTTCTAAAATATTACACTATATCAACAAAAACACTAATAAATCATAAAAATAACTTATGAATATTTAATTTAAATTGAAATAAAATAATATAGGATTTTTTTTCAATTTTGGCAATATGATGAGTGTTTTAATCCAAAATGATACTTATATATTGAGAAAAAAAAACTTGGGTCATAATGGCCACACCATTCATCAAATTGAGTTATGGTTTATTATTTCAAATCTCAAATTTCATATGGTACATTTTCCAAAATTATCCAAACAATCTGAATGTGTTCACTTAGTTTTGAGTTTGTGCGATGTCTTTTTTACTAAAATGAAAATTTAAACTAGAAACTTTCTCCTTGAGTCATGTACGTCATATCATGTTTCGGTTTTATGTGATACCAATTTATACATGTCCCAAATGACTTATGACTCTTTTTACCATATTATAATGATAATCTGAATGTATTTCCTCATTTTTTAGTGAGTGATATTTTTTTGATCTGTAATGTTGATTTTAAATCGAAAACAAACCCATTGAGACATACCGGACACATCGTGTATCAAATTTTGGTGTGACTGATTCCTAAAAATCAAAAATTATATATTGATAATTTTCATTATATATCAAAATAATATGAATGTGTTCTTCTCGTTTATGAGTTGGTGGTTTTTCCTTAAATCAAAAAATGATGTCAATTTTAAATAAAATGATGAAATTTGAGTCATTTCAGTCACACCGTTCTTCATATTTAGGTGTGAATAATTCATACACATACCAAATGCCTTATGGAACATCTTCATAATGTATCAAAATAATCGAAAGTGAATAATTATTTTTTACTATGTAACTTGTCTTTTTTACTAAAATGTCATTTTAAACTAGAAACACGCACTCTAACTCATATGGATCACATCATATATCGATTTGATGTGATACCAATTCCTTCACATGACTAATGAATTGTTAATTAATTATCTACATTATCAAGAAAATCCAAGAATGTTTTCTTAGTTTTCCGTGAGTGACAATTGTTTAACTAAATTTTACATTTTAAACTGATAATGGACACATTGAGTCATATCAGGCACATCATGAATTAAATTGAGTTTAAGATTACTCTTACATGTCAAAAATGACATATAGAACATTGACCTAATGTGTAAAAACTATATGAATGTGTTTTATTGGTTTTGTGTAGGTCAGTTTTCCTGTATATTAAAATTGATGTCATTTTTAAATAAAGGCATAGTTGGAGTTATAACAGTCACACAATGTGTCAGATTGAGGTAAAGTATATTCCTAAATTCCTAAAATGAGTTATAGATCAATTTAATAATGTTTTTAAAAAATACCAATGTGATTTTTCAGTTTTGAGTATGTCACATGTTTTTTTTACTAAAATTTAATTTTAATCTAGAAACCCTTTCTTTTACCTATACCAATCACATCATGTATCAGTTTGACATGAGAAAAATTCCAATTTATAAAAAATGGCTTATTAATCATTTTCGTAAATTATCAATAATATACAATTACTTTTTATTTGTTTTTATTTATTTAAATTATTTATATAAGACTATCAATTTTAAATGGATAATCGACACATTGAGTCATAGAAGTCACAATATGATTCTAATTAAGGTGTGGTTTATTCCTATATTACCGAAATGCCTTATGGATCATTTTATTAAAGTATAAAAATCTTTATAATAATTTTTCTCAGTTTTTAGTATTTTTGTTTTAATTTTGCTAAAATTAAATTCTTATTTTATGTAAAAAGATGCACTAGAGTCATACAGGTCACATTGTGTGGCAGATTGAGGTGTGGATGATTCCTAAACATCCCAATGCTTTAGAAAAAACAATATCATCCCATTTTATCACACAACCATTTTCTTTATATATCTAACTACCATCCATGTATATTGACTAAATGTTTTTAGCTGAAAAAGAATTATCATTGTTGAAAGTCTTAAGAGACACGAATTTTAACAATTATAATGGTTATTCATCTTAGAACATCACCTCTATATGAAGTGTTGGATGTTTGAAAAAAAACTCAATGTAAATAGAAAACCTATAAACAATAGTAAAAATGAATTCTTTTATCTATTTTGGGTCTTGTTGCAGATAGTAGAATGAAAAATATGACCTCCAAAAAGATATAAGAAAAAACTAAATAATTATTTGATAATAATGATAAGTAAATTAACATACAAATATTAGATAAAATGTTGTCAAATTTAATTAAAAAGTAATATGAATTAATTTTTCCTGATGGTTTTATGCATTCTTGAATCATTTACCCATTATCATTATCTTAGTTGTGGGATGAAACAAAATAATCCACTTGTACAACAAAAAAATTATTATATAAGTAACAATGAAAAGAAAAAAAATTAAAAATAAATATGAAACAATAAATTAATTCTTTGGAAAATTATTTTATTTTCAAAACGATGTTTACCCTAGTGGTATAATGACAATAGAATAAGAGTGATGATTAAAAAACAAAAATATATCTCACCAAAAACTCCTTCAAAAAGTGTGGGGTGAGGATAATTTCTCCACTATAGTCGGTGATATCCTCTATATTAATTCAAAGGTGAAGGTTACAGACAACTGTTATCCTCATCATCTTATCTCCAAAACATTTATCATTGCTTTTTTATACAAATTCTCCATCTCTTTTGTACATGCATGTATGTTTCTTGAAATTACCAAAGTAGTAGTCATCCATGAGATGAAAAATTATTTGGGAAGAAAAAGAAACATAAAAGAGATGGGGGACGAGTCTCAATGAAACCCAATTCAATAACAACTATTCAAGAGATAAAGCCGATGATGATTCCATTTTTACTTCACTGTGTTCTCTAAAAGGGGAAATGCCACACATTTTTGAGAATTGAACTATTGGAACTAGTTATTAACGTGATTCCTCAATTCCCACCAACTCCTTCTAGAGAAAATCCCGACATAAATGGATAAATAATAGAGTGAACGGTGGGAAAATATTGTATATGGTGGAGATGAAATAATTAGAATACAAAACTATAGTTAGGAATAGCCTAGGGGTCTTGGGATTATATATTGTAACTTTTGGTGATTAGTTTATGTTAATGAAATTAATTTATTTAATTTATTGTGGATGCAGAATTAATTATGGATTACATTCATTTAATCCACAAATTTATCCAAAAAGTTTCTGAATAAACCTATAATAAAATAAATTTTTGAAGTTTATTATAATTTTTTCCTATAATCTTGGGTTTTTAACGGTTTTTATTTTTTAAAAAAATTGATAAGGTTGTATATTATTGGAAAAATGGTTTTATGGATGTGAGTACTTTGTTCTCACTTACCATGATAGGTAATAAACAAAAACAGGTTTCATGCCTTCCACCATCAAAAACAATAAAATGGAGGTCACTTCTCATTTGATGTATATATAATTAAAGTGAATCTCTCTATTTGTAAAATATATACATATGTTATATATTTATATTTATTATATTAGTAACATTATTTGAATATAATTATATATAATTATATTATTTATCATTTTTAATTTTTTAGATTTACAATATATTATTTGTCATATATATAAACAGCACTATTTTTTCTAGTAAAACAAAAAAAGTTATTAATTATAATTTTATAATTATATTAATTATAAATAATTATTAATCTGAATAATTATGTACAAAAAATAATTATCTAACTTATGAAAAGTTTAAAATATTTCCAAATAACGTATATATAGTTACCTAATTTTATTATTTTGAAAAAAAGATGTTCTTACAATATTTTATTAGTTATTTAAGTATAAATTATATTATTTTCAATTAAATATATATATAGTCAAAAATTGTATATATATACCTAAAATGATGAATACCTAAAATTATTTTCTAATTTATTTAATTTTACAAAATCCATTATATTTTTTTAACAAAAGATGTAGTAGCATAAGGTTTCTAGGGAGGCCCTCTAATACACATTGACCTGTGCTTGATATTTTATGGATCTCCATAAAAAGTTGGCATAAATTAATAAAAAAACAATTATGATCAATATTTTTAACCCTAACATCTTCAAATCAGACCATAGTAAAATAAATACAAACCAGTACGGATTTTGAAATTTGAGATCCATTAAAAATAAATAAATATGGTATCACCATTAGTAAGATTTCTCTTAAAATAAAACAACATAATTCTCTGAAAATATAATTTAAAGAAAATACCATAAATTAAAATATTAAAATAGAATTTAAAAAAATAAAATCACTTACATGAATTGCATGTAATCAGCTTCTGTTCCAACATCGCAACATCATCAAACTAGGAATTCGGTTTCTAAATCAACATTATCTTTTATTTAATGTTCATATATCCAACACCTCCATTGTTTATATAGTTTATTAAATATTTATTTGATCATTTATCATTGGGACAGAGGTGATTCAGTACGATTTCAAAATATTTCCAAAAAATATGCTTTGTGCAGAAATTAAGGGTACTGATGTAGAGAGAAGAAAATTGATTCCAAAAAACAATTTAGAAAGACCAAAACATGATATCCAAAATAGTAATAATGAAAAAAATGGATCATAAACAGAAAAAAAAATATAAAACAACCTGAGCACAAATATAGAATGAAAATTGGATCCTACAAGAGAAAAATTGAAAACCCTCAAATCCAGATCTTGAAAAACAAAACTGAAAGAAAATCAAAACCTATAATGGAAAAAATATTCCTACTTATCCATGATGAATAAAATCTAGGAGACTTAGATCCATATCTCTATGTTTTCATTAAAAACCCTAACTACAACCAAACACTAGATTACAGGCAATGTTCAATCAACTAGAGGCAGTGTGTTTGTGTGATTCGAGCTTGGATTCACAGAGGAGGAGAGCCGATAATGGGTGGTTTCCATGAAAAGATATTGGTATCGTGATAGGTTTTCAATATGTTAGGTTTTTTATTTAGATTTGGACACTTTTATCAACACATATTATTTATGCACAGATAAAAAAGAATATTTATAAGCACCTATAAAGCACGGATAAAGAACTCCTTTTTGAGGGAAAAAATAATGTGCTGATAAATGGTTAAATATATCACTATATTCATTAGCACTGATAAAGAATACATTTAGGAGAATTTTTATCTATTAGTGATAAATTCAAGTGCTATTAAATGTCAGTTTGTAGTAGTGAAACCCATCTCAACATCATGTTTATTTTATGGAGTTATAGAAGAAATATGTGAGATTTATTACATTAAATTTTGAATTCCATTATTTAACTAAAAATGAGTTATTGGAAAAAATACTCTTAGACATGATGAAGTTGTCATGAGGATAGTTAATAAAAATAAATTATAATAACAAAACAATATTATTATTATGGAAACACATAGAAAAAAATTATTATATGTTCATGATCCATAAATGTTTTTGTGGTTTCTCATTTTATAAGGAAAAAATAACATATTTCTGTAATGAATAACAAGGTGAAAACACTATTTAGAGTGAGATACAAAAATCCATTGAAGGATTATTATTAAATATTGATGACCATGTAGTAAAACTGTTTTATTCCGTATAGAATGATCACAAGGAATTAATATTGAAAAATAATCCTTGAACAATATCTTTTTATTATATGTAAAATATAATATTTTATTTCTTACAATATTATGTTCCATAATTATTTACATATATTAATATAATTTTCTTACACAATACACTAATTTTTTTCAAAAAATATAATTTTTTAGAATATAATTTTTTATATTTCCAATATTTTAATTGTTTGTTTTTATGTAACGATTAGATTTTTGTACATTTATATGTATTATTTTTCCTTTTTCTATATCATTTTAGGTTTCATAAATAATTTTAATATTATTTTAACATTGTTTTAAACTTAAAAAATTTATAAATAATAATTTTTGTCTTTTTCCCAGATTATTTTCACTACTCCGATGAATATAATTAAGAGTAGTTTTTCTTGAACTATTTTGTTTTTTCTATTTTTTTAAAAAAATTATTCTATATATTATGTAATGGTTGGATTTATATAATTTAATATATATTTTTTACTTTATTTATAAAATTTCAACTCTCATTAAATTTATTATCATTTTAGTTAAAAACATTAATAATTTGAATAAAATGTGTTTACTTTATCTTATTTTTTTCAATTCTTTTTCTTTTTTATTTTATTTAAAATGTAATATTTGGTTCTATATATTTGTGGACTAAATTATTTTTGACATTATTTTTTGGATAATCGCATATCAAATATTTGAGTCACTTCCAATATATTTGGAGTACCATACATATAGATATGAATTGGAGGATCCATATACCTCTACATAGAATTTTTATACATATAAAGGGGAAAAGAAGGCTTTAGTTGTAGGTAAATGTTCTAGAAAACATTTTCTGATGTTTTAAGTTCACATACCTATTACTAATTGATAAATGTTTTGTTTTATGACAATGATAGTGTTATGGTTCCAAATTAAAAAATATATTATATTTCAATAAATTAGAAGTCAAAATTACGAATTTCTATTTTTTATTGGAGAAATGTATAAATGTGAAAATATATCAATTATGGAAGAAACATATTAAATACATATATATTATTTTTTATCATATAACGAATGGATTTTAATAATTTAATTTTTTCACTTCTTATAAGTTGAAATTTTATATAATTGACTATTGTAATTTTATGAAGAAATTTTTATCTTTGGATGCATGGAGATTGGGAGATTATAAATAAAATTATCATCAAATATCATTTTTAAAAAAATAAATAGAAATACTTTTGATATATATCAACTTCTAGATGAATATTCATTGAAGTTTTCTACTAATGGTAGATAAAAATATTCATACATGGTAAGTGAAATGTTAGATTTTAGGAGTTTTTTGTAAAATATTTATCATATAAATACCCTTTTTATACATGATTTTGATAACTAATAATATATACTTATTAGATATAATCAAAAAATGTGAACCTTCATAATTGATCTTGAGGGTGGTACATGTAATTTGGAGAATAATTGATGTCATAAAATAAAAAAAATGTGACCGGGGTCTTAATTCCATATAAAGTTTCACCCTCCTCTAAACATATAGACATGAAAAATAGAAGATTTCTCAAATTAGAAAAAAGGGATGACACCTTACATAATATATTAGGGATTTATATGAATTGATTATATATAGGTTTTTATTTTATTTATGTTATTTTGGATCATTATATATTTTGATTCAATAATATCATCATCAAATATTATACACAAGAATCCCTTGAGGGGTAGAGCATTGGGGGTGATTTAAACATAAGGGTATGAACACCATTTTAGATATTATATTTTCCAATCCCAACGACCATGGATGCATAAAAGGATTCTAGGTCAGTGCAGAAATTAAAAAAAATCTTGGTTATTCTGGAGATTCTTTGAAGGAGGATATATATAATAGAAAATATAATCTTTATAAGTTGAAAGCTCTAAAGATGAATGATATGAATGAGTAGTGTATTATATCATTATTGTAGATTATATTTAAACAAATGAAAAAAAAATTAAGTTGAATATCCACCTCATCAACCATTGGCTTATTATCTAACTCCTTAGCCCATTCCTATATATCCTCCTTTTACACCTCCACCTCCATAGCTACCCACATATTTTCAGTTATATAAATTGGATTGAATTCATCATAATATTAAATATGGGATTGTATATTATGTTTTGGAATAATTTTCATCATAAATATATAGATATTGGTTGGAATATTGTCACAGAGAAAGATATTATAGATAGATTAGAAATAGTACAATTTTATATAGATGAGGTCAATACTTTTGGAAAAAGAATGTGACATTTTATAGTTTGGATATGTATAATTTTGTGATAAATATTCACCATAGTATATGTGGATTTAATATTTTGTTAATATTATTGTTTTAATGTCCTTATTATATTGATATTTATCTATTAAACTATATTTTTTAGATGAATACAGTAAATATAAAGTTATACTAATTTGAAACAAACACTTATTGGACAT
Source organism: Viscum album (assembly GCA_963277665.1). Taxonomy (NCBI): domain Eukaryota; kingdom Viridiplantae; phylum Streptophyta; class Magnoliopsida; order Santalales; family Viscaceae; genus Viscum; species Viscum album. The sequence continues at coordinate 857,546,883 of OY728160.1, forward strand.
TACAACTTTAGATACTACTTCTTATAGACATTATAAATTATCAACATATTCATATTTTTTGTTTATATCTTATAAGATTCCAACGGTCTCAATCCTTCGTCTATGTGAAATAACAAGTATTATTTTAAAAAGTGTTATCATTGAGCTTATAATTTAAATTTTTTTGGGAATTAATGTTATTAATGTGTTTTCAATGTAATTTTATTATCATATTTATATCAATTATTTTGATTTGAGAAATCATAATAATTATGTTTATTTTTATTGGGTATCTTTATAATCATTCTATTCAGTATAACACATTATCAATATACAAATTTCTTCACACATAAATGACATCTCCAATAATAATTGAAATGAATTATATATAACAAAAAATGTATATTGCATAAAAATTTTAAAATAATGAACTTTAAGCTTGAATTATTCCTTATCATTAAGGGTGAAGAATATATATATCTTACTGTTTTATTTATCATAACTAAATAAAAACACTTATTATATTTTATTATATTAATATTCATTAGATGTTATGTATGTATTGTCCAAAAGATAAGACATCTTACTATATATGTTCAATATAGGGGGATGTTTGATAAAATTTTTATAATATATTTAAAATTTATTATTGATTATTTAATTACCTGTATATCATCTTGAATTTTAATTTTATTTTATATATAAAATTTTCAAATATATAATGTGATTAATTTAGATATACAAAAGGAAGGACGACAACAAAGATCAAATATATGGGTGCAAAGGTGACATCTTCTATATAATTACTATATTTTAGCTCTAATAATATCAAATATTATTTTTTAATTCAAAAAATCATTTAAAACTAAAATATCATCAAGAAAATGGAGTAAAGGAATGTCAAAACTAAGTTCTATGATTTAAGTTCGAAAAAATATCCACAAGAACAATTAAAAAATTATATAAGGGTAAATTTTCTGATTAGTATTCATTTAATTTCTCTTATAATTTTATTTATAATATATGTTAAATTACATCATTTTAATCTATATACTATTCATAAATTTCACCATTTTTAGTAAAACGAGATATGTCACTTACATGGAGCGTGGTTTGATTATTTATCATGTCTATTTTGATTTTAGTTTATTTTAAATACATATATTAATGTTTATATTTTAAATTTCAGATATTAAATGATTTTAATATGCGAAAGTGTATTATGGTTTTACTTTAGTGGGTACGTTCCATGTTTTTTATGTGTTGTTGTATAACTGGGATATTATTTTATAATTTAATTTTTATAAAATATATATTTTACATGTCTTTTGTCGTATAGAATGTGTGAGTATATGAAAATTAAAATCTCCACAACATTTATTATATAAAAAACATTAAATATTGTTAATCACGTATGTTATTTTCAATAACCAACTTGGTAGTAGGTTTTCCACATTGATTCTTATATAACCTATGTGAATAAACATCCTATTAAAAATTTTATGAAATATTTTTATGATGATTTATTTAATAACCAACATAGTATAAATTTTTTTAATGATGGTTGCCAATAGTAAATGTGAAAACCCATTTTATTATTCTAGTTATAATAATTTTTCTAGGTAACTCCTGTTAAACAAAATGATGTGGAAACCCCTTTTCTCACTACTGTCACTCCAAAACATTTTATCATTCAAGGATTGGGTTAACTCCCCATCCTCTTTAAAAATATCTCATGAGATATAAATATTTACCCAATACATGTTAGGTATTTAATGGAACCACCCATCAAATAATTAAAATAAAAAATATGTGTGCCAAAAGATCATAAAAACAGTCATTATTTCGTTATAACATAATTAACCAATGAGAACAAAATGAGTTTCATGGAATCATCAAAAAAAATATCAACATAATGAATATATATTTTTATTTAATGGTATAATAATAGAACATCCCTATAAAATAATATGAAACATCAAGGGATATTGAAATAGACGATGAATTCCTTTAAAATAAAACATATATATTTCATCCGAAAAATGAGACAAATGCCACATTTAATTGATAATATTTTGAATAAAAATTCAAAAAATATGGATATATATTTTTTTAATTTATAATAACCATGAAAACATGTAATTTAAGCTTAAATGAAAATAAGTATATGTATTTTATGAAAATATATTCAAGTGATAAATGTTAAAACAAATATTTCATTCACATAATTCTAAAAAGGAATAAAAAACCTGTTTGGAAAAAAAATTAAAATTATTTTTTAATAATTTGATAAAAATTAAAATGTTTTCACATTACATTATATATTAATTGGATCATAAAATAAATTAGTTTTGTAAAATATTAAACATCATTAAAAATGAATAATATGATCACTGACCAAATGGAAATAACGTAGAAGTTTCTAAAACAAATTTTTTATATAATTTTATATAGAATAGTGAGGGAAACAAAAACTAAAAAATAAAAACATTTAAATAAACAGAGATAAAGAAATTATATATGGTTTAATAGGTATAAAAAATATATTCCACCTAATTATATTCAATCATAATTAATTTCTATTAACAATGATATTGAAAAATAAATCATTACATAATGTCTTATCATTCTTCATTCTCTCAATTAGTATCCTTTAAAATAAATTTAAATTTATTATAAGTGTTCAATATATCAATTATTATTAAATATATTTTAATATATCAGTCACTTACAATTGTAAATTTCCCATTAATTTATAATTCTTCAATAAAATCAACATTCAGGTGTTAATTGTTCTGTTTCTCATGCATGTTTTTGTTTGATGGTTCCACTCCTATCACATTGGTCATATATTCTTGATATCCCTAATATTAATCATTTTATAATTATCATATTTATTTCATATATTAAATTTTATAAATATTCATATAATGTTTTGATAATAAATTAATTATATTACATCATGGACATGATACTCTATACATATATATGGGTTTTATTTTCACATTTCAATAGATAGAATAACGTAAAATTAAATAATAATATATATTTAAAAATAATAATAATATCCCAATTATCGTATAAATTCATTAAATCCATTCACATGACCATTTATTTATGGAGGCTACGGAAAAATAACATTAGTTCCGGGAGGTGTAAGTCTATACATATGCAAGAATCATGTTTTCATTTATGATAGAATTGAAAATAGGTTGAAAATTATTATACGAATATCATAAAATATTAAATTATATTAGTAATACTGAATTCACTATTTAAATATTTTTATGTAATATTTGTATGTTGTTTTTGGAAGAAATAATCGTGAAGCTAATATGTAAGTAAAATTATCTCTTCATTGAGAAAACTCCTTTGTAATGTGTCTTAATCTATTAATGGATTGTTCTTTCAGAAAGAAATAAGCTATAAGAAATGTATATTGAAATTATTAAGGTATTTAGGATGGTATTTAATATGATATATTACTCTATATGTGTGAAAGAGTGATGGCTAGATGTACTCCTTTTATAGTGAGGGGAGTGGCACTATTTGAAATACTTAATACATTATAACTAAATAAATTCTTATTCAAATGCAATTGACACTAAGGAAACCCAAATTGTCTGATAAGATACAGGTGTTTCTATACCCCCTTGACTAATCATATTTTTCAACATTATATAAGTAATTTATTTCTTATCTATATGATTTACCCATAATAATCCTTTTAACCATTACATTGGTAAAAAGGTCTTACCGTCATAATTATTCATTATAAAAATATAATAATTATTAATATATATAGACATAAAGATTAGTAATATTGAAAAAAATTATGATATTAAATCCCAATAAGAGGAATATATTTTTTAAATAAACATGAAAAAAATAATAAGTTCATTTGAAAATTATATTTTTAAGTATAAGACTGAATTTATAGTCCTTGTATTCCATGTAACAACCATTAAATAAATATTACAGTATTTTATTGAATCTATTTTCAAAAACTATCATCAGAATAATTCTTCAATAACTATTAATTTAATTTATTAACCAAAATTTCATGCATAAAAGTATTTTTTAAGATAACATCTCTTTTACATTCAAATTATTTTATTTTCATTCCTAACCAATCGATAAGAAATTATGTTATTTTATACTTGTTTATAGAAATTTTCGTTAATTGTATTAATATATAGAGTATATTTTTTAATATATATATATATATATTAAAAACCAAACATAATAAAAATATTATAAAATAGTTTCATATGATTAAAAGTATTTATTAATTGAATTAAAATTTATTTTCAAAACAATATCACATAATATGATTTATTTTATAATTATTAAGAATTATTAATATAATTTCATGGTTTTGTGATTCACAATATATTGGACACATTTTTTTATTAAATAAAATGTATATTCAAAACTCTTAGGGTGTTATAGAAATATGGTAAATATTCATAGTCATGACATGTTGTTACCCACGTAATAGAGTGTAGCTAGAATTTTTTTTTCAAATTATTTATTTTGGGAATTTACTAGAATATAAGTTTTCCATCAATATCAATTCATTCAATGAATTAATTGATATGGATCCAAATTATCTATAAACATTCATTCAAAAAATGGTCGATCAAAATTTCAAGATTCAAATTTTCTACACTCAAGATGTCCTTATGATTATTCAATGTTTCCATATGACACATTGGATAAATATATTAATAAATTTAGTTTCTTTTGTTATAATAGGAAATATTAAGAGAAAAATTATAATTCATACATGAAAAACTATAACCAGTATCTCAGTTCGAATGAACCATTATCTAGTCATCGAATAATAAAAATATGGATCCACCTGGATTCCCTGATCTACCTGAATTTATACCTATATGATAATAAAAAGGGTAGGGATCTAAACAAAGATATCTAAAACCCTCACATTAGTAATAATAATATAAAAAATACCAAAATCAATGCTCATAATTTAACACATTTCCAACATAATTGGAAATCAATTATAGAACAATTATTTTCATCCATTTTATAAAATTTCCTGACTAAGGATTCAGAAATGTAAAGAAAAAAAATATTTTTAATGTCATATTGTAAATAAATTGGTATAGATAGATTAATATATTCTATACTTAAAATAAAGATCTCTGTCTAGTAAAAAAATTATTATGTATTGAAAATAGGTAATGGTTATTTCATTATGTAGTAATATGTAATTTCCAAAGTGAGAATAGTCATAAATTTAACAAATATTTAACATCCTGATCTCGGATCCACACACTGGTCCCCAGAGCCACATAGACACATGGCCTCAAGCCCACGTCCCCATACACCATATGTTGTCGACATGAAGCAACGGTCAAATATCGATAATAATTAGACTGTTCCTTCTTTTTTCAGATTAATACACTGGTAAAAAATGAGAAATAATGACTGGATTACATAGAACCTCACAGATAAAAGAAGAGTTACAATATCACAAGGCGACCAAAATTGAAGATACAATAAAAAACCGAAGATTTTATATGTTATGTTAAAGTTTTTCCTAGGTGACAAATGCAATCCCAAAAAGAAAAGACACCGATGAAGCCCAAGAGGGTCCCGAACCCCATTCAGTTCCCTCAAACATGATCTATCCCAAATTAGCCATCTAACATTTGTAATTTTCCCATATCTGGTCCTATAAACTGAAAATCTATCCTGTTATTGATTAGGAAGCCTGATTATGGTGTCAGAACAACTCAGTAGGCCACACCCAATGATGTCTAATACATTGTTAAATCTATAATAGTGTATGTTTTTGAATAATTAAATAATTTCAACAGATAACTAAATAGTTATGAAATTATCTATTATTATTTATTTTATCAAATAATACACCACGTTCTTGATTATACTTGTCCCCTAATACATTCTTCGGCACATGTCAGGTCTGAACCTTCTCTAGTATTTACATCTCATTTCACTAAAACACACAGTATAATATTATCCATTTCTGTACAATTAATTCCAATAGAAACTTGGAACCATAGTCCAATGCTAGTGTTTTAGGGGTAGAACGCCAAGTCTAGAACCATGCATGTTTCTGGAGAATCATTCCACGTATCACACCAGATGGGAATTTGGAGCATCGGTCCATATCCCAACCAATTTAGCATTCATGATTTGGGTGTAAAACTCCATTTCTAGAACCATATGAGTATTTGGAGCATCATTCCTTGTCTCACACCATGTTTATTAACCATTCACACATATAACAACATATGACATTATCCCATCAAAAAATATTAGTTTACATTAAAATTCATATAATAATGATCCACGATAATGTTACATTAACTAATTCATAAAATAAATTAATCCTTTATCATTAATTAATTAATCACATAAATTTTATTTAATTAATTCAATAATTAATTAATCTCATTTATCCCATTAATTAATTCAATAATTAATTAATTTTCCAAATTCCAAAATTTCTAGATTCTGATAAAATATTAAATAATTAATTATTCCAAATTCACAATCACAATATCCAAATAATTAATTAATAAAAAATTTCCCACGTTAAAAAAAAATATCTCAATAATTAATTATTTAATTAATTATTCCCAATTCACAACCATAATATCTCCATAATTAATTCAACAACTAATTATTCCCAACTCCAATATCACATTATTCAATCAAATCCCCAATCCATTAATTGAATAATTGACCAAATTAGTTATTTCAATTAGATGATTCCAATTGCTAAAAGAACCATATAAGTTATATAATTACATACACATAACTAAAATCAATACTATAGTATTTGAATAATATACCACATACCTCGATTATTTGGAGAGATATCACCCAATGAAAATTCCCAAATTTACGCGAGTAATAATGTAAAATGATATCCGGGTCTAAAACGAAAATCATGATTGAAAAAATCCTGATCTCATTAATCAATATCTATTTATTCAATCCTAGATCTAGATCCACAAAATGAGATCTAGGTCTGACCAAATTAAAGAATTAATTCCCATAATAATAGATAGAATAATGAGAGAAGAACTAACAAATATCCAGGATGATATCTTATAATAGATAAGGGTTCATATCTTTGATATATGCTTCAAATCACTAAGAAATGTTTTCAAGAGGGATTTGAATCCATCCTTGAGGCTCTAAAATCAATAAACAACATCAAGGGTCTAATAGGGTTCGGTTTGGGTGACTTTCTGGGGTTCTAGTAATTTTAAAACTAATTTTTGGGTGGATTAATTTTTTTTCATGGTTTTCGAAGAATCTAAACACAGTTTTACGTAATATTTTGACTATACAATATACCTAATTTATAAGGGTTCATAGTTACCCCTAATCATGAATATAGTTTGGAAAACCATGTACCAACTATTTAATACACCTCTATGTATGGTTGCACAATTTTATGGTTTGGGGAAAACTTTTTAGGATATTAGTGTGCCAACGTTGTATTTCCCTTCTCCCAACCAATTTTATCAAATTTCATCTTAAAAAAATTATGTTATATTCCTAAATAATTACTCTTACATGGAAAAACGATTACCTAAAATCAAGAATGAGACATCTATAAAAAAGTTTAAAATATTACATTATTGATATCTTATAATAGAACATCCTTGAACTTCACCCCATGCATCACTATGATTCTGATTCAGAAAGATTGGTTCACTATTCCACATATCTTCCTTGACTTCCCTTGTCTCATCTTACACACTCCCATGTTGTCACAACCCATGAACTATCGGTATTTCCTTTCCCCACAACAAATTCTCACTAAAATCCAATACACAAATTAGATTCTTCCTAAAGGACACATCAATCTTATGCTAAAAATCATCCACGTCGATCAAATGATAAGGGATGATGTGATACCACTGTAGTTTTGATACATGAAAAAAGCATGCATAAAACTGAATATATATGGAAGATCCACTTGGTATTCCACTAGCCTGATTTTCTCCACAACCACAAATGGTCAAATGAACCTAGGTTATTGCATCCCCTACATCTGTAACCTTCGGTGACCCAACCTATGTGACACCTATAGGAATACGTGATGACCCTATATAAAAAATATGTGTCATCGGTGACTATTAGAATATGACATATTTATACTTTGAACCATATACATATTCTTCTAAATAAATTGAACCTACTTTGTCACCTATTTCACGAGACATGTTAAGAATAAATATGATAATTCTACCTCCACCATGCATACATGTTATCCATTAGTCCAACCATAAAGGGCCTTATATGGTTCCATCTCTATTGCATCCTGATAATTATTGTTTTAGAAAAAGTACACCAAATCCTGGTTATTCTCTCAAGACCCACTCCAATCAAGAATTCACACTCACAATATACCCATATGAGCATAGATGGTACATCATGACTTCCCATCTATTAATGGGTGAGAATCCATTTTCAATTTTTTTTTTCCTATACAGCTTCGATAACCCTTTCTTGAAGCTTATTATAATGCCTGTGTCAATATATGAAATAATAGTCTATGGTACCTGATACCATTTGACTATCTCCCGAACATACAAGTCTGCCAACTAATACACTAATAAATAATCTTTTATAAGTTAGAAATGTGATACCTTTTTTAGTCAATACACCATCACCCATATAGAATAATTATTTAAAGACTTCATCATGATACCCACAACATGGTCCATAATCACGTCACACCACTTCAATTATGGAATGGAAAACAGATATAGTGAACCTTGATGTTTTTGATGATATACCTTTAAATTTTGACAATTGTAGAATCGTTTCAAAAACAAACTTATTTCCTCTTTCATGCATGGAAAATAAATCTTTCTCCATTGGTCACAGTACATTTTTATCACACCTACATGTACCACCCACTTTGAGGTATGAAATTTCAACATCAACTCCCCTCGGATGATTGTAGGCACCACAAACCAATTACTAAAATAGATGATCTCATCCTTATCCATTTTCTAGTCTAAAGGTATCTCCCCACCATCGTGGATTTCCCTCAAGTATAGAAATTATGGATCCTCATATTTTCATTCCCTTATCCGACTCAAAAGTATAGACTCCAATAAAACTGATACGAGTGTCATCTATTTATAACTCTCCAAGACTGTATTAGTCATCTCATATAAAAAATATATCATCTTTCACTCAAAACTGGACTCCTGAACCACCTCAATATGATTTTTCATGCTCAAAGCCTCATCCACACAATTTCCCTTCCCCTTTTTATATGCTATCTCAATATAAAAATAATGTATTAACTCAAAACACATATACAGCTAGAGATTCATGTATAATTGAAAAAAGATATACATTTATATAATGTGATATGTATTAAATATAAATTTCTCACTAAAAAAATAGTTCCTTCCACAATTAAAATAATAAACCATTACATCCAACACGAGGTCACCCATATGGTTGTTCAGTTCATGTGGCCTCAACTACTAAGACCAGTATGCTACAACCATATCCGACTGCATAAAAACTGCCCCAATTTCCAATCCCATAAGCATCCAAATACACCATATAATCCCCAAATGGCTCAGGTTTTATCAATATAATTGCTTTTGTAAAGCACTTCATCAGCTCATGGAAGAAATTCTCACATGCTTCTATCCATTTAAACATTAACTCAATTTTTCAAGCCTATAAGTGGTGTTCTAGTTTAAAAAAGTCCTATATTAATATCCAATAATATCCAAACAACACCAAGAAGCTATAGATATCTAAAATATTCTTGGGCTACTACCATATACAAATAACTGTTCTATCTTTGGTTCTATTGACACCGCTTTCTCTAAGACGATGTGCCCAATAAATTTAATTGACCAATCCAAAACTAAGACATAGATAACATGGAATATAGATGATGATGTCCCTATGAAGTTAATAAGATTTCAAGATGTTAGTAATGATAATCATGAGTCTTGGAATGAACAAATATTTCATCCACAAACACTTCAATAAACTTATCTTGTAATGAGTTTATGATTCTCTTCATCAAGGGCCTAAATGGTTTGTTGCATTCGTCAACCTAAAATACATTACAAAAAACACATATAGGACATAAATTCTCTAGAATATAGTCATAGGTATATCAAATGATATAAATATCAATTGAAGATAACCTGATCTCAAGTCAGTCTTTGAGAAAAACCTATCTCCACTCAACTAGTAAAAAAGATCACTGATACACATAATAGGATACTATTTTTTCAAAGTCATTTGGCTCAACTTCCAGTAATTAATTCATAATCGTAGACTCCCAAAAGACTTCATTCATAATAACATAGATAATCCCCAAGGATATGTACTTGGTAATATAAATATCTTAACCTCAAACTCCTCATACTAATTCTTGTGCTCTTGAATCACTATTGTTTCCATTCGGTATGTTGTAATTTAAACTGGGCAGTCCCCTGTATTGATATCAATAGTTAATTACACATATATCTCAAGTGAAAAAATGATAATTCATTAGGAAAAAAATCTTGAAACATTCCAATGTGGGTGGAAATTCATCTTGATTGTCATCTTTGACATCCAAAAACAAACAAGGAACGTGGTCTGTGATCTCTCCCAGTTTCTGTGAAGTTGGCCCTGCTCAGCCTTCTTGAATATCCAACTCTCCATGGGGAATATAGTTATCCCCATTACGAGGTGTAAATATTACTATCCTATATTAATAATAAATTTGTGAAAGGTATTCTTCTAACTATCATGGAACCAAACTAAATTCAAATACTGACATGGGAATAATATATAGGTCCCACAGAAAATAATTCTCCCAAACATCAAGGGAAACCATTTCCATAGTCATTTGTCCCTCGAATGTACTCCAAAATGTGCATATATCATCAAAAACCCTTTACAATATCCACATCCATGATAAAACCATTTAAATATTTTTCATAAATCAGGGGATGTGATGAACTAGTATCAAATAATTCACTTGCTAATATAGAATATACCCGAATAGAACCAATCAATATCAATTATGTATCATATATATCCAATAGTATAGTCTAGACTGCAAGTCATTTTTTATCACCCTCCCATGTGATGTAGTATGACTCCCCTGGTTCTCACCACCATGTTTATATGGGTGCTCTTTACCATGAGAACCTTGTATACTGCCTCTATGGCCACAAAAAATAGTACTCTATCTTCTAGCCTCTTGTGTTGTAGAAGATCCCCCTCCCACACCTAGGTTCTTTATTTCTCCTCCATCTCTACCTATCTGTTATGGGTTCTTATAGAACCTATAAAAATGAACCACCTTTTCATAGTCTCATCACTCCACCAGTGGTCAATAATAAGGTTTATGAAAGTGTCCCAGACTACCAAATTAGTGGGAAAGAACGTAGGTAAGATCCCATGTAACAGATCAATATATCTGGACAATATTATTCCAACTTCTTTGGAAACATTTATCATAATGATACTTCATGTTCTCCAAAGTCACACCTCATGATATTCCAACACAAACAATATATACACAACTAGAATATTCCTTCAGTTTCTTCTTAGATATGGGAGCATAATTCAAAACATTGGAAAACATATTTATCCTGACGATATTAATCTCTGACTTAATTTCACACCTAAGTCCATATTGAAATAATTTTTTTGATATATCCACACACTCTTCCAACATTGGAGAAATGAATTGTAAATCTATAAATCATATTGCATAGTTCATTTCAAACATATTTCCCTATGTTAAACTCATGAACTGAAAATATATCTCTTTTACGAGTTTTTCTAGATAAAAGTTCCCTGTGAACATATCCTTAACGTACAACCACTCCATAGACTCTAGTTGTCCATCCCGAGTCTAGAGGTCCCTCCAAAATTTTTCCTGACTATGCAACCTATAAGAAGTCCACCTAACTCTATTATCTATAGGAGTATCCAGGTGGTGAGTTATAATTTGGATGGATTCAATATAGAACTCTACTACCTCATGCCCACCCTCTCAAGTAATCATCAGAGGTTTCAGCAATAGAAACTTTCGTTTCAGATTAGATATTTATCTCACAACCATCCCTATATATCTTTACATAAACTATATAAAGTGAGAAAGGTTCTCCTAGAAATACTCTCCATCTTCCTCAACATGTACTACTAGTGCCTTAGGTTTTATCATTGTAGGATCATAACTATCCACTTCCACCCGATGCTCCCTCAACATGTGTCGTCAGGGAGGAATATATATATAATTCTTTATAAACACCTTATGATACATCTCATTTCATTAAAAAAGTAATGGAAAACCCAATATGTTATGAAATTTCATTTCCTCAACCCCCTCCACAAGGTCAAAACCAAAGAACTCTTAGTATCCCTAACCATCATAGACCTAGGTCCTTTTTATCATGGGTGAACACATTTTCATTATTCAAATTTAATGATCAATAGCTATATATTCCCATTTTTTATCATTTAAAAGTTTCAAATTTCACATTAAGAACCATTTTCATTTCAATATCAAATATGTAATTTAAAAAATCAATGTTCACATTTTACCCAAAAACATACTTTTCCTTGAATTCCTAAAATGATTAATGTCATAATAATCATGAGTTCCTTGAGTGATACATTCATACTCAACTTTTGTGCCTTACTAGGACATGATTCATATCTCATAAAATCTCAACAACAATTTTCATATCACACAAAACAAGCATCACCCAAGTTGAAATAAAATTCAATTGAAATAGAAAACAAAAGTAACAATAATCCCAACCTGGGTACTTAGTTTTCCCCCACACATGAGTTTGAAACTCTCAATCGTGTGATTATGCCTAAGAACACACACTTCTTATTCTGATTTCTACCATTCCTAAATAGTATGAAAAAATGAATAGAAAAGAAAAATAGGCTCTAATACAACTTTTTAACGTTCAGACCCTAGAGTCACATGGTGGTTCCCTGAGCGATATTACCACATGACTTCATTCATGCCTCATTATGTGTCAATGGTTTCTGACTAGTAGTGAGGCTCTAATATGTATAATTGGGAGAAAATACACTCTTTTATTATATTAACACATTAGTGGAAAATAAGAAACAATAATTAAATCATAAATAACAATAAACATGATAAAATAATACTGATATCACAAGATGGTGATCATTGTAGATACAATATCAATACTGAATTGTAGATATGCTCTGCAAAAGTATGTGCCATGTGTCAAAATGAAAACCCAAATTGAAGACAATGGTGACTCCTAGGTAGGCCCTAAATCAAGTTCGGTTACCTCAACCATGCTCTATCCCAAATAAATCATCTATAACAAGGCCTTTTCCATGATATTTTCCTTCCAACATGAAATATATTTTTTTAACATTCAGGTATCCCGAGTTGGGTGTGAGTACAATAGAGTTGGACACGTACAACTTCATATAAAAAATATACATCCAATAACTCTTTATGATGTTCTATAATGAACTTAGTACAATTAATAAGTAAATTATTATTACATTATCAATTATTATTGATTTAACCACATTAGCCATTGGGTTCCAAAGGGTTCTCATACCTCAATGATTGCTTCGACTAGTGTAGGGTATGAACAATGACTGAAATTCAATTAACATTTCACTATAACAAAAGGGATTAGATTATCCATGAAATTTCAATTCATTACTATGGTCACTTGGAACCATTGTCCAATTCTAGTGTGTTGGAGGTAGAACACCATTTCTTGCACCCTATGAGTATTTGGAGCATTAGTCCCTATGGAACACCTTGTAGGTGTTTGGATCATCCGTCCATATCCCATGTAATTTAGAAAGAATGATTTGGGTGTATAATTCCATATCTTGAATCTCATGAGTATTTAGTGCATCATTCCTTGTCTCAAACCCCATTACTAAATCATTCACACATATCATAATGAATCACATTATCACACCAACTAAGATTAATCAACATTAATATTATTATCATAGATAACTACCAAAATCTTCCATTAATTAATTCATAAAATTAATTAGTCCAAGTGTATTAATTATTTAAAGAAATAATTTATCAAAAAAATTTCCTTAAATTAATTTGGAAAAGAATAAATAAACTTTTCACAATTAATTAATTCACAATTAATTAATTTCCAAAATTTCGTAATTTAATTATTTTACTAATGAGTTTAATAGTAAATTATTACTATTTCACAATCACAAGATATCAAGAATTATTTCATCAATTAATTATTTTGTATTAACAGTAACAATATATCAATAATAAATTCATCAATTAATTATTTCCAATTCACAATCACAATATCTCAATAATTAATTCATAAATTTGTTATTACCAATTCAGAATCACAATATCTTAATAATTAATTCACTAATAAATTAATCCCAACTAGAAATTGGCATTATTCTATAAAATCCCCAATAATTAATTAATTAATTGTCCACATTAATTAATTTAGTTTAGGAGTTTATAGTTTTAAAATTCACCCTACAAATTCTACAACTACATACTCATAATTGAAATTGATAATGTGGGATTTTAATAATTGACCACTTACCTTGATTCGTTAATGAGTGACCACCCAATGGAAATCCGTAATTTCACTAGAGTAACGAAGTAAAATGGGATCCAAATATAAAAAATAAATTAATATCAAAAAAATAATGATCTCTTAAATCTAGAACTAGATAGAAAATACTAGATCAATATCTAGAAACAATTTATATATCTAACCAAAATAGAGAATAACTTCCCCTATAAAAATAGAGAATAATTACAGAAGAATAGGAAACCATATGGGATGAGTTTTTATTACTAGGAGGGTGTATATCATTGATATGGGATTTAAACCATTAATAACAGAGGTTTGGAGGACTTGAAATTCATCTGATAGGCTGTAATATTTTAAAATAATGTTTGTGGTAAATTGGGTTTTGATTTGGCTGAGTTATGGGGGTTTGGGTAATTTTTAAAATATTTTTTATGTGAATTCAAAAGTCGGTCATGTTATGTTGGGCCGGGGAACATGGTATTGCCTAACTATGTCCAACATTTAGAAGGGATAATGGTTACGACAAAGACAACGCACTGTTTGAAAAAGAGTGTGCCAATCATGGAATCCCCCTCTAGATAAAGTTGCAGGTTTTTCTGTGTCGGGCCCAATAGTTTGGGAAAACCATGCGCTAATCATGAAGAAACTTTCTTTGTTCCATTTTAAAAAAAATCACTGAAACAATTCTTACGATATAAAAAACCAAAAAGTAATCAAAGATTGAAAAAAGAGTACCTAAAATCAACTGCGAGACAACTCTATACAATATCGTGCTCTTATATAATAGTACTAATATGTATACCTGATACAGAATATGATTATTAAAAAATAAATGGGATTAGAGCATTATAAATAGAAAATGAAAATTAATGAAATAATTATGAATTCGTAAAATTGAGAAATGAATAAAAAATAAAAAAAATCAACAAAAGTAAAATCCCATACACCACATCTTCCAATTCAAAAAAATACTAATATAATGAAATATAATTGATTAGTTTGAAAAATATAGATATATGTTTAAACATAATCATATAAACATTACCTTTACTATGTTTATTACAAAATGGCCTCACTTTGATGAATTACAAAAAAATAACCTATTTTGAATATAAAATTTTATTAACATGGGAACTATTATATTTTATGAGTAATGTCTGAATATTATACCATGATTTATACAAACTAAAATAAGAGACCCTTATTTTTTCAAAATACCCATTAATATTAAATGTTATTAATTTAGGATAGTCTTATTTTAATTTTGATATATAATTACCATCATTCCTTCTAAAGTACAAGAATATCTAGTGATTACATATTGAAATGAAACTAGAGTAACCTTAAAAGAATTTTGTTGATCAGTGAAGCAACCTCTATTAATTTTAGAGGATGTTCTAATCAAAAATAGAAAATTATACAACCTCATTGACTTCATTATCCTTAAATATTCATGGGATATCCTCTTTATCAATAAATAACTATTTTATTTATTTCCAAGAGGGAAACTAATTTTCAGAGTTAGATAATACAACTTAACACTTGATGTCCAAAAGGAAATATAAAAACATTCAATTATTAATTATCATTTCATAGATATTGTTGAATAATGTGACTATTTATATAAGGAATAAAAAACATCAAGTAATTTTACACAGAATATGTTTAATTTTCGGAATTAATATTAGATATGTTATTCATTATAAATATAATTGATCATCTAGTTATAAAATAATTCGAATCATTAGTTACATCACTTGAAAACCCTCTAAAATATTAGCATAATATACATTGATTTAATTTATTATATAACAATTTGTGGGGTTTCAATATTCTAATGGTAATATTAAAAAATATTATCATCCAAAAAAGAATGTAAATTCATCAATTTTTTTGATAACTAAAACATGGGATAGGCAAGACGATATAAT
The DNA here is from genome assembly GCA_963277665.1 of Viscum album. NCBI lineage: Eukaryota > Viridiplantae > Streptophyta > Magnoliopsida > Santalales > Viscaceae > Viscum > Viscum album. Next base: position 857,563,402 of record OY728160.1, read on the forward strand.
ATTTTAATGGTATAAAACATACTATTTATACAAATATATATATATACATGTATAAAAGATAATATCATACCATATAGGCTTCCAAAATGACACATAAGTCCTCCTATAGAAGATGTCATCATGAAGAAATTTGTTAAACATCACAACAATATATTTATTTTTTTTATCCTTCCTATTCAGTGGGATAGTCTCTTCAGGATGTACATAAAAATTGTGGATCCAAAATTGATGAAAAATGATAAAATATAATTTATAACCATTCAACCATTTAATATATTGATTATTTCTATTAACTACTACATATTTAAGGATGTAACAAGAAAGGATATCTCCACATGACCCATAATTGTTTAAATTATAAAATGTCTAGTGGAAAGAGATTTCTATTGTTTTCTAGATGGATATCAAGGGTATAATTAGTTATTTGTTGCACCATAAGATCATGTGAAAATAACATTCACATGACTTTATGATATATTCACTTATTGGTTTATTCCAATTGGAATGTATAGTGTACAATACATTTTTAAATGATACATGGTAGAAATATTTCATGGTATTAGTGAACATTTTTTATAAATATTCCTAATTGAATTATTTATTTTTTTAAATATCTTTATTTAATGATTAACACATTTGGATAATGGTTTGGGATAATTTCAAGTGAAGATTTTTTTGATCATAAAGGAAAAGGATCACTTCCTGGTACATGTTAAGAAAGAATTATACAATAAAATTTCAAATAATGGAATCAAATCTTACCCCGTAATGATTGGTATAATTTCAGAGTGACCTATTTTATGATAGACTATTTTTAAAAACAAAATCCTCAGTAATAATTTTTTATTAACTACTATTGTATTTAATATTTTTGATTTAATCACATTTTATAGGCTAAATAAGTGTTAATATTTAGAAATGTATTTAGATTTATGATTTTTATTGTTTTATTTATTTTAATTTTATTTTTATATGTTTTAAGCTTAAAATGGGATTTCAATGTTATTCTTGTGAAATTGTTTTTTTAACGAGAGAATAATGAGGGTTGTGTGTGATTAATTCCACGTATATAGGATTAAAACTTAGTTTTGGTATATCTATGATATTAGAAGATAAATATTTAGGTTTATATGTGATTAAATCACATATTATAAGGTCCATGTGTGATTGAAAATTTATAGATAATGGTGGATCAATTTATTCCTTGTGATAAATAAAAATATAATCAACACCCAATTACTTAGATAAGAATAGATTAGTTTGGACACATTATAGAAGTTAATCAAGAAGTCATGTTATTCTACGTAATAATAAAAGGATTATTCACTGTCGTGTGTCAAATAAAAATCTCACAGTATATGTATATAGAATAATAATAGAGAATTGATATCAAATTCATTCGACTGTAATGATAAATGTGTATGAATAACCAAGATAGAACTACCACTACATTGAAATAATTGGACTCTCTAGAGTAAATATAATACTTAACCCCCAGTCCACATGTTGTATTAAATTCACTAACTAATGTAGTAACTCAAGTAATGTAAAATCTATCTCACATAATAATGCATTGGTCATGGCATGAAAACGTTGTATATTAAAAATGTTATTTATAATAACCCCTAAGATTAAAATCTGGTCATGTTTGAATAAATTACATGCTCTATAGACTATATAAGTGGATATAAAATTGGAATTTGTATTTCATATCTCCCTTTGTGAATCATATTATCAGGGATCACATCCTATTAATGTCACAGATTCACTTCTCTATATGATTAAAACTTGAGATACAAAGATGAAATTGTGGTATCACTATAAATTAAATTACAATACCTTTTCTATATCAAAAATAAGATTAAACCATGGAATTAAGTGTCCATTCAACCAACATATGAGTTAAAAATATGTAATGGGATATGGTTCCTGAATATTGAATATATTAAGACTGAAATTAAATATAGTGAATGTGGAGGCTGATGTGAATATAAGAATTAATATTTGTCAGAGTTTTTTTCAATCCATCGCATAATTATATAAAATAGAAAGATTCATAAATTAATGAGTGGGGATGGAATATAATCATTTTGGAACTCCAAAACAAATACATAGATTTCCTTTTAATTTTTTTATATTTTCATTACATTTTTGAATTCCCACCCCTGTAATATATCTTCATATATGGTTTTAGATGGTTAACCGGAGTGTAGTTAGAATGAGTGGGAGGATCCAAATGTTTTAATAGCGTCTAAATATATTTTTATGTGACATTTTTAAATTTCATAATTATACGTTAGTTTAATATGTTTGGTCATATGAATTAATTATCATCATTTTCCCAATTTTGATTCGTGTTCCCCATTACATATTATTGTAGAAATTTCATTTCTTTTTTTTTTCTTGTTTAATACATTGCGTAGGGAATATTATGAGGGTTATAGTTCGATAAAATCCCAAAATTCTTATACATAATTATTACAACTTTTTATATTTATATTCGATATGTTTTATTAATATAAATCTGAGGACCATAAATGTTTAGTGTCTCCTGAAATATCGATACATCCACAACTACATCATCTGTGAACTACGTAGTCTTTAACTAAGTCCTTTTTGAAATAACACCCTTGTAATATAAATTATAAATAATTCCAATCATCAACATTTGGTAAATGAGACATTAGAAGGGGTTATCTCTAATGCACCGTAAGGGTAAACAAGGGATATATCAGTGATCACATAATCATTACATATACATAAGGGTATGAGAATATGAGAATAAAATATAAAAAACATACCATACATATCAAATACCATAATCTTGAAATAGGAAATTAATATTGAGAACACATAACACCTGAATCATAAAGGAATCAATGATCAAGATCCAAGAAAACATTAAATTAGACAAAAATATATGTATTAGTATACATTTATGCATAGAAAATCATTTTTTAGTTAATAATCATTACCATGATTAACATATTTTAATGGGTTCACTACCCAATCCCACAAATTAATAAATGATAATTCCTAATACTATCATTGTGAAACAATTCCATTACTGAACATGGTTCACACCCCTTTACAATCTTTTTTATCAGTTCAAATATCGAGTATTTCTGAATGCATTGGAGGGAAATATAATTATAAACCCTCCAAAAATATAATTAAAATTATATAAATAAGTGTTAAATAAGATCATAAATTATAAATCATATCATAATACCAGAAGATAAATGGTTTTAATAAGAATTTCATCATGGTATAAACCATGGAAAAGAAACAGTCTTCATAAAAATTTCAACATTTCAACATTCTATAACCTTTTAAAAATGAATGGATTTCATAAACAATTATTCATCATAATAATAAACCATATAGAAAAAAAATAATATTGGTATCGCGAGATCATATCCCCAGAAAACTGTTATCTATATCCAATAATGTCATCATAGAATAAAAACGCCTATAAAGATCACATGGAATATTTGAAGAGAAAAATCACATTTTAAAATTGAAATCAATTAACTAAAATATAAAAATATACAATATTTTAAAGAAAATATTTTTTTCAAAATTAAATTTAAAACATGTATGTAAAGAATTAAATCATTAAGCTTTCATGATAGGGGATATTCCATTCATTACCTATATAATAAAATAATGGTTCCCTTCATATTTATGGTAAAATGGAAACAATAACTCATTTAAGAAATAAACAAGAATATTCCTTTTAAAAAATATTTTAAAATGTAAAAAATGAATAAAATTTGATTTTATAAATCATTGGATAATTTTAATAATATTAATCAAATCATTATTACAAAACAATTACATGGAAAATAAATGATTTTTAACCAAAGATAGAAATAAATTAAAACATCTATTTGAAATTTATTTTAGTCTCTAGAGTTATTAAGGTGAAGATTATTTAATAAATCATGTTTCTATAGATATAAAAATAGTATAATAAAATTAATTATATTATTCATATATATATATAAATAAATTTGATTAATTAAATCATAATCAAAATCATTCCGGATAAAAAATTTGATTATAGAATAATTTCATTACATCAATTGTAACGATTGTACCAAATACCCCATGAATGAAAGAACCTTATATGGATATGTAAATCCACATAACATGAATAATAATAACCATAAATATAATTAATTGGAAATATATACACCACATTAAAGACACTTGTCTTGAATATTTCATATGTCTCATAGAAATAAAAGTAGGATGAAAATCGCATTCCTCTAGTCTTGACTCTACTTATAGATGTTTTAAGCTCCTATATAATTAATATTGGTTTATTATAATTATATAAAATAACTAAACTTATATATACCATTCCTTTTATTAATTTCTTATAATATTTTATAAACCCTTTATTACCAATTCCTTATTAAAATCATTATCCTATGTGATAACGGCTTCATTTTGCAGGTTAGTTTTAGGTCAGTAGTTTTGGTCCTTGTACTCTGATCACAGGCTTATCATATCAAAAATTTAAAAATGATATAAATATAATATATATTCATTATTTAGTTATTTTTATTCATCTATAATAGTTATATATTAAAAAATGAATCACATCATTCATTGAGACGATATATCATACATACGTATAAATGATGTTTTCATATTACTACAGATGGATAAAATAAACATAAATAAAAATTATAAATTAAATAATCATTTTAGTATCATTGATATAATATATATTCATTAAATATATCCATATTACAATCCATTTCAAGTAAAATAAAAAAATGATCACATCACATCATTGAGGCGGTAGTTAACACATACGCACATGCGGTATTATAGTTTTCAAATGGATTAAAATGTAAGAATATGGATGTGATAATATAATTACAGAATTATAATCATTTCATTAATATCATCTATCTATATATATATATTAAATCCATCATTATGTCCAACAATGATAAATGGAGATTGAAAACCGATAACATCGGTTCACAAGTCATTAGTCCACCATACACATGATCGATGGTTGTGATTCCCATTACATGGTTGAGGGTATTAAATTAATGTAAATAATAATAATTTTATATAATATAATAGTGTTATTGTTTTATCATATTTGACAAATATTTGATTCAGGTGTTAGAATATTTTAAAAAAATAATTCAATTATATAATATTCCTCTTCTTTAGAAAACCTCTTAGGATTTCCCTAAAAGCCTTATTAGGATGGTTTCTTAACAAATGAAATAATTTATAATATTAAAAGGGAAGTAATAATGTAATTTTTTAGGGAATTTTCTTATCCAAAAAGGTTTTGACGAAAAAATAAAAATTATAAGATGTTTTATTTTGTATCTGAGAAGGAGTGGCAATTGCATAAATACACAAAACGATTCAATAATGGGAAAACATTTTAAAATAATGTGTCTCTGAAATAAATAAATAGTGGAATTAAGGGAATATAAGGAAGATATATACCTCAAATAATATAAAATATACTTATTTTAAACATGATAAACATTTTATGTATATTTTCACACACATTTACCATTCTAGTAGACACCAAGGTAACCCATTTTTTAACTTAGTAATTTATCAATTAATACAAAATTTAAAATTTATCTTATTATGTTATTTTATCCAATTTATAATAAATATTATAACCAATTGAACATATAAATATTTTATTTGTGTGGAAAATTATTATTTAACAAACCAACATGTAACATGGAAAACACATTAAGTTATTAATAGAAGTAATTAATATTTAATGTTTTTCGAAATCATTTTGACAAAAAATTAAGTTGATAATATTTCCATATATTTTACTCATTCAAAATATTGGGTCAATTTTTTCAAATTGAGTTATTATAAGTTTCATAATTTCCATTAAAATAAAATTTTTAATAGATAGGTAATTTTTTCCCATGGAAAAGTACTTCATATGTAGAAAAGGTTTTTATAACAAAAATAAATATTAAATTTTGTACAAAAAACTAAATATGATTTATAATAATATAATTGACCTAATTTAAATTTTAAAATTATTTTTAATTAAAATTTCACTTTCAATATTATTTAAATATTAAAACAATCTAATGGTTATGTTAAACGATAACATTTTAATAACAATATTTTAACATGTTGTTGTGGCTTTTTAAAATAAGGCCATTCATGTATCGCAAGAGATCTAGGTAATTTTTTTTTTGAAATAAAATATTTCATAAAATACCATGGTCTTATAGTATAATTATAACAAAATTAATTCCACCCACATAATTTAATTACATCGATTCAATAAAATGGTATATCTTCATTTCGTTACATCCATATATTTCCATGTAGTTCATAAATTTTTTTATTCCCCAAAATATCTTTTAACATGTGAGAATTCATGATTAGTATAACTTTATCCCTACTATCCATGATTCATACTAGTTTTTATCATAGGAAATAACATTCTCTAGTCACACAAGCTCTGAATATAGAACATTTGATAGATTAGATATATACTTCCACAAGATAGTTACATGGAACATGTTGTCAAATTGAGAGGGGTTTGGGGGTAAAAATTGATAATATACCAATCCTACGTGATAATGAATATAAAAATTCCAAAATAAAAATAGATCATATTCTGTTTTTTTCTAAATCTCATAAAATTTTCTTATGGAGAGATTCTCTAAAACAATTTCTCACGATTTTAAAATTATAGACAAAGCTTATGATTTTCAATTTTACTTTTCTTTTTAGTATGAGATTACATGATGTGATTTCTAATGGATGTGAAATTATATAACATTTCCTCATCTATATTAGGTCAGAAAAATATTCCTTATACAACATAATATTAGCATGTTGGAGTTCAAAATATCATTCACCATAAAACATCATAAATATCCATCTGAAAACATGAGTGAAATATATTTTTCTTTTCAAATCGACTACCAGAATGTATTTATCCAAAATGAATCTAAAATCCAAGAAAAACATATCATCATATCCTCTCAGGTTTTGAAGTGTTATATTATCCTTACCAACTATCGGAGGATGATAATAAGTTTTAAAACACAACTCAGTATCAAGATCATGCTGAGGACTTTATATGAACATTTTGGTAATCCGTAGATCCTAGAAATATACAATAGAATGTGGTTCTGTATGAATCCTTATGAGTACGTTAATATATTTTAAAAAAATATAATCAAGCTAAAAAATATTTTTGATAGTAATGAAGTGTGATTTCATTGTAAAGGGATTATCTATCACCCAAATAACATTATATCCCTTAGAGGTTTTGGTTATTTTGTTTGAAAAATCCATGGTGATATTTTTCCATTTCCATTCTAATATGGGTAATGGTTGTAAAATTCAATTATAATTTTTTACCCACACCATATCATTTTGACATAAAAAACACTAAGATACAAACTATTCAATATATCACTTCCTGCAATTCCACCAAATGTTCTCCATTCAATCTCTATACATCTTTGTACTTCAATGATGAATAGAGAACGTAGAATTTTGAGCCTCCTCTAATAACTATGTATTAAAATATGGTATATATGGAACACATACATGATTCTTAAACATTATGATTCCATTAAAATTATGGTTAAATGAGTACCTTTTCTGAACTTCTTCAAAAAATCTATTTCTTCCTTCTTATGTCGCTTTAATATTTACTTGGATAAATAGTTTAAAACTAATTTGAGAATAATAATAGTCCCCCCTTCCTTCCTGATTTAAAGGTCCATATATTGAAAAAATAATAATTTTGGGTGTTTTGTGATTCTAAATATATATTATCAATCATGATCTATTTGACCTATAGTATCTACAACCTATTTCACATTCCATGGGTGATAATTTATTGAGCGATCAAAATCACTAATCAACAACAACCATCTACAATGGAACAGATCTATAACACCATAGACATTTTATTGTATGTTTATCATAAATAATATCAATTCATTATATAACTTTTATTTTATGAATAATTGAGTCACAATGATAAAAAAACTTTGTTTTTGTAGGATATATTAATAACCTATCCATTAAAAATAAATTTTCCACTTCTGTGTTCTGAATTTTGAAAAACGGACAAACACAGTTCCAATCAGGGTGATATTTGGAGTATGATAGAATCAAGTTTATTTTGAATGAATAATAACAAACCCTTATGAAAATAAAATAACCTAATGAAAAGTAAAAAACCCTTATAAATATTAATATGTCGCTTTTTATTGGTAACCTTTCCCACGAAAGTATAAATAAAATTTAGTCACATTAAAAATAAAGTTTAATATTTTAAGTGTTGGTATTGTTCAATTAAATGATTATTTTAATTAAAAATTATATTTCTCATATTTAAATAATTATTTTTGAGAAATTTAGTTTTTTTAGATTCTAAATTTTGAAAAATGGTTAGGGGGAATTTTTTTTATTTTTCTGAAATACTTGAGTTTTTGGTGAATACTAAAATACGGTAATTAGGGTATACATACATTATGAGATAAATAAACTATTAAATGAATCATGGATGATGTAAGAACTCATTAGTTTCAAATTATATGAGAATTTTACTATTTTGTTCATGGAATCATCATATAATTCTTGTCTTAGGGAAAAATAATAAACTAATGACTAAAATATTAAGAAAACCATCCCCCTCCACTATATAAACCACCCACCCCATCTTACTCTAACACTACTAATGAATTGAGGCTTACCTATATTCTGAAAAATAAAATTCCCATGCCCCCCATCCAAGACCTAACGGTGTCACCAAAAGCCCAAAATAAATGATTTTAGAAGATTTTTTAGTAGGAGTACGAAAGAGGTGAACCTCTATCCATTTTTTTCAACTTCTTTTACATGTTCCATTATTTTGTTTATATCTCCTCACATCCCATTATAAAAATTCAAGTATAATTTATATACCTTAAATGAATTTTAATTTTATTATTCTAATGGAATATTTCATCGTCATCTCCCTTTTCAACCTCCTCCAACACGAAAAATTAAAACAACGTTCAAGATGTGTTAATTTATCACATTCAAGGATGAAGTTTTTTCAGTTTCCTTTATAATATTCAAGACTATTCATGAAACCTTTTTAATTGTTTCTAAAGATCATTATATATGTATTTTACCTTTTTAAATGCTCTTTAATCCTTACAGACTGATAATATAACATAATAATACAAAACAAGTTCATTATGCACAAAACCGCCAACTTAATCCAAACGAATATAATTATCTTTTAACTATAGGTCATCCACATGGTATATAACCCAAAATCATTATAATATCATTTATATATCTATAATTTTACTAATGAAATATGATAACAATTCTGTATGTTTAAACCTATTTCAAAATAACCTCTATTCATGAATGAAGGTAAATCGATCATGAAAACCATGGAAGAAAATGCTTACAATGAAATAAAATTGAACCTCTTAAACCCATAAAAAAGGACATAAATGAACATAATAATATTATAATAAAAAAAATTACATGTATAAGTGGTACAATAATAATTAATTAATGAAGATATATTTGACTATTCGGGTCATTTTGATTAATTGAGAACACATTTGGGCATAAGTTAAGGGGTTTCTCACATCACTTTTATTTCCATGATATTTCCATTGCCCACCACTTATTTCTTATATATGTTGTATTTTTTACCTCCATTTGATACATAATATCATGGTTATATTTATATTCAGGGTATTTAGTGACTGACATGATGATAATTAACTTGGTTGATTACAATATTTCAAGGGACTTTGTTTCTGTTTCCATTTCATTGTGATTTAATTATTATTGTGCACCTAATCATTCTTATGTAGTGTACCTACTGCCCTTGGAGATAATTTTTCATTTTTACATGAATCTATATTATATATCTATATTCTAGTTTTATGGATATGATTATTTTCCTAATCTGTGTATCCTTTTACATACACTGTTTATTTCGGATGCTGTTTTAACTATAGAAATATTGATGAATATGTACCATATACTCTGTGAGGATATTGAGGAGGCATATTGTAAATTTATTAAATCAATGTATAAATAATTATTTGGAAATCCAATGACGAGTGGGGCCCACTATATCCTCTCGTTGCTTCGATAGGTCTCATGTGACAAATCATTTGGCGACAAACCCTTCGAGTTTGCTTCCAAAACATAATCAGATGGGTGGCTACCCATAATATTAACAAGTTTTGATAGTATAGATGTATCATGTGATATATACATGATATCCAATTAATAATAATTATCCTTACTCATTATAGATTTTTCCATGAGTCATTCACTATAAAAAAATCTATGGATGCATTTTCATTCTCAGTTTATTAATGCTGTGTTTTTTTATTTTATTCACCATGCCATATTGACTATGACACTTTTTATTATTATTAAATTGTTTTTGATTCATGATTATACTATTTGTGACTCATACTGAGCATTTGATCTCACCCTATTTCTTTTGTTTACCTTGAATAGTTTATGAATATGAGACCATTTATTGAGTTCTCATGGATTAAATTTATAAGTGTTTATTATGTATTGGATTTTGTACCTTTTCCTAATGTAATATGAGTTACAAGTATGTATCTAGTTAATTTAATAATACTAAACATATCATTCCTTCATGATTTCATTACATTTACTTATTAAAATGTAATATGTAATACATTAGCTCCAGGCTTCTGGGGTTAAGGTGTTACATTGGTATCAGATGACGTTTATAAGATTCCTTGGAAAAAATATTTAGGTAATATTGTTTAAAGGATATAACCCTATGATATACATTGTGTAAAATCCTAGAAAAACATCCTTGAATTTTGTTAATGTAGAGATTATGTTGGTCTTTGTAGAATATAAATATATATCTTGATAAAACAAGTGGACGTGGTTCTGTTACAGATGTACATAGAAGTAACAACTCTGACAAGGAGTTTTAGGTATGACCTGGGGTATACTGGTACATGAAAATGATCCTTACTTCACACCTAGTTTGACAAACCTTGGGTATATGTTTTAAGATAATTCACATTTTCATTACAAACCATAATGAAGTATTTAAAACTAAAAATAAACAGTGTTTATTATTATAAGACTAGTTGTGCATAAATTTGCAGACTATATTACGTGTTTTATAGTTAGAAATTACTAACATTGACCAAATTTAGTATAGGATATTTTTTTATGATGGATCCTAATAGAAGAAGGGGAATCAATACCCGCGGATAATTATGGGATTGGACCACTAAGAAAGTCAACATATTCAATGATGGATCAGATCAGATAATTACTATATTGGGTGAACTTACTCAAGATGTGATGAATAACCACGATACACCTCTACTGTATCATTTCATGTAGTAGAAGCCCCCATATTTTAGTATAAATACAAATACAGTGGTTTCAGAGCAGTAGATCAAGTCCCTTGAAGAGGTATTTCTTGCATTAAGATGTAATAAGAATGAAAAGGTAGTACATGAAGTATATTGCCTTAAGGGTGATACTGATCATTATTGGCCTTTGATCTAGAATACCAAGGCGGAAGAATAAATATACGATATGGAATGGAGAAAATTTATGTATATATCTATCGACAAATATTTCCCTCCTGAACAAAGAACTGAAATGAAGAAGAAATTACTTAGCCTAAAGAAAAGGGAAGAAGAGAGTGTTGTGAAGTATGAGGATACCTTCAAAAGATAATACATCTATGGTACAGATTATGTGTGTTATTTGGAAGACAAGATTGATCATTTCATTGAAGGTTATATTCCAAGTATTTGAAGGGAACTTGATTCCCAAACATTTTCATCATATGATGAAATTGTATTAAGTGACATCAAAATAGAGAAATAATTTTCTAGATCATATTAGTTCAAGTGAAATCAAGTTAAGAATATTCATTCTAAAAACCATATAAAATAGGAAGCAACAAAAAATAATAATAGAATGAAGCAATTTAAATTATGTGAGAAATGTGGAATGAATCATCCCAGATAAAGCATTAATGTCTTGGGAGTTTTCTATATGTGTGGAGAAAAGGGTCATCAATCTTGTTAATGAAAGTGGAAGAGACAAGTAAATTATTTTTAATTCTATAATTTTCGATATATGGAACACTATGAAAATGATTTCCCTATGTTTTTAGGATACTTTACTCAGAAAAGGCCACAAGAGAAATGGAATGACTAATCAATTACAACCTTTGTTGCTGAAGATCCTAAAGATATGGTGGAAGGTACATTAATTGTTTCCTAAAACGTACCTAATAATTTATTTGTTTTTGGATTATCACATTCATTAATATCATACATTTTTTCCAAGAAAATTTCACATGTCTAATTTGATTTAATAATTATGTTGTCAGTCAAAACTCTTAGGGGATGTATCATTGTAACAAAGAGGTGTCGATCAGTCCCCCTCATGATACATAAACATTGTATATTTTCTAACCTTATAATTTTACCAATGATTGAATTTTATATAATTTTAGTTATGAATTAGTTGTCAAATTTTGATGTGAAGATCTATTACAAGAATAAGGAAGTTAGAATTTTTGACAATGGTGTAAAATCCCTTATTATTATAGTAGAAACATCTCCATCTATTTCTTATATAGATCCAATGCCAATATCTTTACTGAATGAAATTCCTGGGGAGGAGGAGAACACAATATCTATGGGTGAGAAATCAAATATTCAAATTTAAGATGTAATTTTTTTTAGAATACACAGATGAATTCCTAGAATATTTACCTGGACACACTCCATAGAGGGAAGTTGATTTCTCTATTGACTTCATTCTGGGTGCAAGACATATATCAAAGACTCCCTATAGAATGACCACTATATAATTAGTGGAGCTAAAGAAACTAGAGGAATTGAGTGATAAAGGATTTATTTGACCATGTGTTTCTCTATGGGGAGCCCCTATCCTCTTTTTCATGAAGAAAGATGGATCTATGAGGCTATGCGTTGATTACATGGAAATTAATGCTATTTAAATAAAAACAAGAATCCATTGACACGAATTGATGGTTTATTTGATCATCTTCATGAAGACCATTATTTTTCGAAGATTTACCATTGATATGGATATAATCAGCAATGTATAAGGATGGTAGATATTCCAAAGATAGAATTTTGAACTAGGTATGGGAATTAAAAGTTTACATTAATTCTTTTTAGTTTTACTAATGAACCATCTTATTTTTAGGAACAAATAAATATATTTTTCAAGGAATATCATGATTACGTTTTTATGGAATTTATCGATGATATCCTGGTATACTCCAAATGATATGAAGACCATGAGAATAACGTTAGGATTATTCTGAAAAATCATAGATTAAATTAATTTTATGGGATGTTTAGAAAGTATGAATTTTGGTGTTAATAAGTTTATTTTCTTGGAATTATTTTCTCTAAGGATGGAATCTTTGTAGATACTAGGAAGATAAAGGCAATCCAATAATGGCCCATGCCAATGAATATAACCGAGGTACATATTTTTATTGTCCTAGCATGTAACTATCGGCATTCCGTTCATATGTTTTTCTATATTGGATATCACTATAAACAAGATCATGCGTAAAGGGGTTAAGTTTGTAAGGTTGAAGGAATTTATAGAATGATTTTTAGAATTGAACATAATATTGGTGAAATCTCCAATTTTGACTCATCGATTTGGAAATGATGGATTTCTGATATACAGTGATGCATAAATGACTGTACTGGGTTGTGTCCTTATGAAAAATTATAATGTTTTACTTATGAATAAAGGTGGTTGAAGACTCATGAGAACAATTACCCAAACTCATGACTCTTGAATTAGCAGTCGTAGTATTTGCTCCAAAAATATGGAGACATTATCTCTACGGTGAATGATATGAGATATATATGGATATGAAGAGTTTGAAATACACTTTTACATAGAAATAACTCAACACAAGGAAATGAGATGGCTCATATTACTAAAATATTATTATTTATCAACACAATACCACCCATGAATGGAAAATAAGGTGCAAGATACATTAAGAAGGAACGATCATGGACTTTTGTCCCAAATGAGTATTGCGAGACATCCTATATTCATGGATCTACTAAATATTGATATGGGAATTGTTATGGAAGGGGAAACATCTTTCCACTTTCATATGATTTATAAATCATATTTACTAGAGAATTTAGAAATCTCTCAATATGATGATGGAAATATACAAAAGAAAATTAAAGCTATTATGGGTAGAATATTGGTAGACTTCATATATGAGGATGGAGTTATGAAATTTGGGAAGAGGTTATGCATTCCATCAGTACCTGATTTAAAAAGAGATCTTTTAAATAATGCTCATAGATAAAATTTCTATATACACACTTTTAGCACTAAGATCTTTAGAGAAATGAAAAAACATTTTTGGTTGGATAACATACAGCAAGAAGTTACTAACTCTATTTCAAGTTTTGTAGTTTTTTAATTTGTAAAGGTTGAGAGACAACATCGTCGATGGGTTATAAAACCTATACCTATTCCTATGTGAATGTGGAAAGAAATTACCATGGATTTTGGGATAGGACTACTGAGGAAACCTAGAAAGAATGATGTAATATGGGTAATTGTTGATCGTCTAATGAAATCATCACATTTCCTTGCAATGAGAGTGGATTTATCACTTGAGCGCCTAATGAGACATTATATTAATGATGTTGTAAGACTTCATAGTGAATCTCTATCGATTGTTTCCAATGGATATCCCCAATTTAAATAAAAAATTTAGAAAACCCCCTAAATGGATTTTGATACTGAGATTTATATGATTTATTCTTATCACCCCCAAAAAGATAGATATTCTGAAAGGACTAATAAAACACTGGAAGAAATGTTGATTTCATGCTCTCTTGACTTTCAAGGTATGTGTGATCAACACTTACCTTTGGTAGAATATTCCTAAAATAAGTGTTTCTAGTCTAGAATTCAAATGGAGCCATATGAAGAATTATATGGTTAGAGGTTTAGAACTTCAACATGTTTGTATAATGTTGGTGATAAGAAACCTAAAGGCCTAGAAATTATAGAGGAGACAAATACAGAGGTACGGAAAATTCATGACCATATTAAAGAAGTCAAAAGTAGGAAAAATAGTTATGATGACAAATAGAGAAAGGATTTGGAATTTGATGTTGGATATCATGTCTTTATAAAATTATCTACATGGAAGTTTGTCTTTATGGATCGTTTGGAATGTGAAACTTAGCCTTGGGTACATCGAACCGTTTGAAATTCTTGAAAGGATCAGGGTTGTATCTTACTATTTAGCAATGCCACCAAGTCTCTCCAAAAGTTATAATGTGTTTCATGTTGCATTGTTAAATAAATACACGACATTCCCAATACATGCACTCACCTATGAAGAAATAGAGCTATAACATACCTTGTATTACATTGAAGATGCTATTGAGATTCCTGATGCAAGAGAGAATGTACTACGAAATTAGAGGACTCCTCTGGTAATGTTTCATTGGAGAACACATAAAATGGAATAAGTGTCATGGGAACCTATGGATTTTCGGAAGAAGAACCACCCATAGATATATAATGGGACTTCTTTTCAAGGAAAAATATCTGAAAGTCGGAAGAATATAACACTGAAAACATTTTGTGGTATGTTTCTCATTAATACTTTCAATTTAATAGATGACATGTATTGCATGAATAACTGAGTCACTACGATACAACACTTTTTTATTATAATAGATAGTCATAACCTCGCCATTAAACTTAAATTTCCACATTTTTGTATTGAATTTCAAAAAATAGACATAAACGGTAGCAATAAGAGTGATATTTGGAGTTTGAGAGAATCAAGATAATTTTCAATGAATAGTAACCCACCCTTATGAATAGTAACATACCCTTATGAATAGTAAATTAACCTTATGAATATTAATATGACCTTTATGAATGGTAACCATACCGAATGAAGTATAAATAAAATTTAAGCACCTTAAAAATGAAGGTGAATATTTTAAGTGTTGGTATTTTTCGATTAAATGATGACTTTTATTAAAAATTAAATGTCTCATATTTAGATAATTATTTTTTTAAAGTGGATTTCATATTTTTTTTACACATCGAAAAATGTTTTGGGTGAATTTTTTGGATTTTTCTGAAATATTTGAATTTTTGGTGAATAGTAAAATATAGTATTTATGGTATAATTATTTTATGAGGTGAATAAACTATTCCCTACATCATGGATGATATAAGAAACCATTAATTCAACATCACATGAACTTATTACTATTTTTTGTAATTGAATCCTCACAATTAATTATCATAGGGGAAAATAATAAACTAATTATTAAACTATTAAGATAATTGTCCTCCCATCCACTATATAAACCACCCCTCTCCCCTTCTTCCTCCCACACCACTCATGATTTGAGCATTTTCAATGTTCAGAAAAATAAAAATCCCAATCCCCCCCCCACATACAATAAAATTTATTCTCACAAAATGGAAAAAAACAAAGGCCATAAAAAATTCTCAAGGAGGACTACTCATAACATGAAACTCTATTGCATTTTCTTTCAACTTCTTTTACAAGTTCCATTATTTTGTTGATCTCTATTCAATTGCCCACATATAAATTATATGATAATAATATTAACTTAATTGAACATTAATTTTATCCAGATAATGTAATAAATTATCATCATCTCTCTTTTCCTCCTCCTCTAAAACTAAAAATGAAAACATTGTACGATAAGTGTCAATTTATCCCATTCAAGGACGACGAGTTTTCAATTTCTATTACTATCTTCAAGATGTGTCATGAAAATTTTTATGATTTTATCCATATCATAATATATGTATTTTTCCTTATTCAAATTTTGGCAGTCCTTACACACTCGTAATATAAAATAATAATACCAAACAAGCTCATTGTGCACCAAACCTCCAAATTAATCCAAGTGTTTATCATTATCTTTTAACTAATGAGCCACACTCATGGTATATATCCAAAATAATTATAAGATCAGTTATATATCTTTAATGTCACGTAAAATATATTTTAAAAATTATGTATGTTTAAACACATTTCAAACAAACTTTTATTCATGAATACAAGTAAATGGACCATGAAAACCATGGAAGAAAATGCTTCCAATATAGTAAAATTGAATCTCTTAAACCCATAAAAAAGGAAACTAATTAACTAATAAGGTTATAATAAATCAATTAAATGTATATTAGGTCGTTTAATTACAAATAAATTAGGAAAATGTTGATTTTTCAGGTCATTAAGATTAATTGAGAACACATTCTAGTATAAGGTAGTGGGTGTCTCATCTCACTTTTATTTCGACGATAATTTCATTATTCACCAGATATTTCTTTAATGTGGTGTATTTTTACTACCATTTGATATATAATATCATTATTCAATTTATATTAATGGTATCTAGTGATTCAATTGATGATTATTAACTCGATTGATTATAATATTGTAAGGGTCTTGGTTTCGGTTTCCATTTCATTGTGATTTACATGGTATTGTGCACCTAATAATTCTTATGTGGTGTACCTACTACCCCTTTCAGGTAATTTTTTATTTAAACGTGTTAATAAATTATATATAGTTATTATGGTTGCATGGATATGGTTGTTTTCAAATTTCATATACCCTTTTACATATGGTGTTTATTTTGGATGTGATTTTAACTATGGAAATTTTAATGAATCATTATTCTATAATATATATGGATATGGTGAAGGAATATTATTCTTGTATTAAATAAATTTATAAAGAATCATTCAGACATGTATTGATGGGTGGGGCCCACTATTCCCATCGATGCATCGACAGATCTCTTGAGACAAATCAGTTGGAAAAAAACCCTTTGAGTTTATTTCCAAAATAGGATCAGACAAGTATCTGCCCAAAAAATTAAACTGTTTCAATTGTCTAGTCATATCATTTGATGGATAAATGATTTCCAATTAATTATAATTCTACTTATTCATTTTTTTTATTTCTATCCTTGAGGTTTTCACTATAATAAATTCTATAGATACAATTTTATTCACTTTTTATTAATGGTGTTCGTTTTTCATTTATTCCCCATTCCATATTGATTATCCCAATTTTATTATGATTAAATTATTGTTTATTCATGATTATTATATATTTAACCATTAATATTTATTTGATCTCACCCCATTTCATTTGTTTACCTTCAATAGATTACGAAGATTAAACCAATTATTGAGTTCTCGTGGATGCAGTTTTTTTAGTTTTTGTTATGTATTGGATTTTTTTTCCTTTCCCAATTTAATATGAGTTACATGTATGTATCACGTTTCTTCAATACTACTAAAATAATCATTCATTATAGATTTAATATCCTTTAATCATGATAATTTAATAAGAAATGCAGTGGCTTTGGGCATCTGGGGTCGGGGTGTTACAATATCAAACTATTTCTATGTGAAAATATTATTTAAGCTTTTATGATTGATATATATGTATAAAATATTTCTCTATAATGATAATTAATCCATATATATAATGAAATTTTTATTATGTACAACTTGAAATCAGGAGTTGGTTAATTTATCTCTTGAATCTCTAATTTTAATAAGGCCAAAGATTCCAATATATAATTACGCATGAGGATGTATCCAAACCCATTCTATGATGCATCACTAATGAAATAGACCCTTCTCCATTGATGGGTAATGTAAGAATAGGTTTAATAACTAAACTTCTCTTCATTTCCAAGATATTTTCCACATAGTAAACTATCCAGTGGAAGATGGTTCACTTCCATGTTTACTAGGTGAGTGGATGGAATAACCATGAGAAATGTTTTCCAATGATCTGATAATATCATTAAAAACCATGAAAACTATGGATTTTAGTCATAGTAGTTTTTTTGGTCTAGTATTAAAAAACATTTCACATTCATAGGCACAAGTATATACCCTTATATAAGATTAAATAACATAATAATGAAAATTTCCAAATAAAAACTTTACATATTATTATAAATTTTTATATTTTATCCTTCCTCGTGGTGTTTAGTAAAATCTTCAAGTGATCTCCATATATTTCATTTATCTTTTAATATATAAAATTATCATCTCTGAATACTTCCAAAAACTGATCAAATTAGTCTCAGAATACTATATTCATTAAAACCACTAATAGTGCAGAGGGATTTCTAAAACAAAATATAATAACTATATATTCCTTTTATGAAATCTTGTCTTGGAAATACCCTCATCATTGACTATAAATTGATAATGTCTAGAATGAAGTAAAATCTTGAAAGATTATTGATCATGTAGTACATGATCAAATAGTTCGTCAATAATGGGTATAGGATACATGTTATTTATTTTGATCAAGTGATTTTTTGGATAATTATTGGGAGTCACATTGATCCATCATTATTCATAACCAAAAGAATAGATGAACCCCTAGGTGACACATATTCAGAAATTAATCCCTTTTCAATATATCATGTAGTTTCTCCTCTGATTATAAATACCCAATATGGTCCATTATATATAGAGTATTTGAAATTGGTGAATCACTAGGTACAAGTTCCATTGAGAACTCAACAATAAAACTCCATGGAAGGATATGAAACTATTCCTAGACTATATCCACCAAATCCCACATAATAGAAATATCATTGATCTTTGGATTCTACCCAACCATTTTATATAAACACCCCATTTTAATATAAATCATGAATTATACAATGGTTGTTATCTCCATTGTAATTTTGTATTTATCATCACCCTAATAGATACTCATATGAAGGTCTGGAATATCAAATAGAACATCCCTTCAATAATAATTAATAAAGGATCTATGAAATGAAATGAAATCTATTAAAATGATAAAATCAAATTTAGCAAGATAAAGTATAAGCATATTTTTAGGAATCACATTCCTAAAAACATCAATTGTTGAAGAATCATTTAATTGATATGATATCACCATACCATATGAAATTCTTATAGATAATGTAAAATATTATCTGTGAGTATAGGAATTAAAATTCATAATTACATTCCATGAAAGAAGGGAATTATTTACTTAATATAAAATTATATAATTAAATATTTTTAACAAACCTGTCACCTCATAAACTTAATTTTTCTATCATCAATCCCATTGTAAAACTAAAATAGTCATCCTGGTGGTATAAAATCTTTAATAAAACTGAAAAATCATTCCTCGGATTTCTAAATAAAAACACCATATTTTTCAATCAAATACACACTTGGTTTATCCTTGTTCATTCATGATCATTATCTTATCAAATAATTCATGATGATTCATAAATAAAAAGTAAATTAAACTAATCATATCCTCATATAGTATCAATCCAAGTGAGAAGGAAGTGAAAAATCAATACATAGAACAATAATGTATGACATAAACACAAAATCTCTTTTCAGGGTAATTATCTATTTATTCATCTATTCCAAAAAGTATCTGATCATGGATTGTTCTAGAAAACTACTCTCAATTCATTAAGATAACATATAAAATTATCTTATACTAAATATTTTTCCATGGGTTCTTAGTAGATTGTTCCCATCCTATTTTCCAAAGGTTATATGAACCTGCCCTTTAAGAGAAACTATAGAAATCATAGACATTCATAAATATATATCATATATTTTGAGATTAATATTCAATCAATTTAAAAAATACATTCCTGAGGACCATAATAGTTAAATGTATTTTGAAACTTGGATCCCTAAATGATTGGGTCATAAAAGAACTGCATAATTTCTCACAATTTTCTTCATATCTAGAAACCTTATTATACATATCATACAAAATATCATTCTTCAAAACATGAGGAATTAAAACAATGGAAATGGTGGAATCTAAAGCATAGTAAGGTTAAACAAGGGAGGTATAACTGATATTTTAATAATAACATCAATGTAATGGTATAAAACTACAACTATAAAATTTAATAACAATACCATTTATATCATATGGAATAATATAAAAACATGAAATTAATCATGGTAGTTCATAAGACATGATTACAAAATAATTCAACGAATGTGGTCTATGAGATCATTACATTGACGTAAGTAATGTGTTTTTGGAATACACATAATCCTAGAATATCATTTCCTTAGTAGTCAAGGCTCAATTACAAGATGATAAAAGTGGATTGTGTTCACTCCCCAAATCATCATAGTACTTATGATCCACTACCAAGATAGTCATTGAGGATATATTAATTTACTAAACTATGTTTACACCACATTCAATTCCCTGTTATCTCATGAGATAGTTATATTTATGAAATGTATTTGAGGGATATATAATTTTTATCCAAACCAATAAATAATGATAATTATATAGATGGGTAATGTAAGATTATAAAACATAAATCATATCCTGAAATATAAAAATAAAAATTTTTATAAAAATTTCCTTAATTCATAACTGTTATAAAATAAATCGAATTCATCGAAATATCACTAGTTCCACATATCATAACCCATTGAAAAGTAAAAAAATTCAAAAATATATTTTCACTGAAAAAAACAATTCATAGTGAAATAATAAGGATTGTTTCATTGGATCATATCCCCAATAATACATTAATAACATCAAGATATTTTATCACATATAAAAATTACATTATAGAAATCATGGCATATTTCATGAGAAAATATCATTTTCCATTGGAATTCTGTTATTTAAAATAAATTAAATTTACAAAATATCATTGAAGAATTATATTTTATGATAAAATTGGAATATTTAAATTATTTCTTTAAATCATTGAGAATTCATCATGGCATGAAATTATCTTCTTATTATATATGTTAATAGAAAGTCTCTGTTCACTTTTTTGGTAAAAAGTAAAAAATACTACATTTTTTAAGGCAAAAAGAATAATATATTAAATATTTTTTTTAAAAAATAAATGGTGTGTAAAATTGAAAATTTAAAATAATTTGATAATATAGAAAATATCT
Source organism: Viscum album (assembly GCA_963277665.1). NCBI lineage: Eukaryota > Viridiplantae > Streptophyta > Magnoliopsida > Santalales > Viscaceae > Viscum > Viscum album. Next base: position 857,585,497 of record OY728160.1, read on the forward strand.
TTTAAAACATTTTTATAATATAAGGACATTATTGATAATAAATTTTAGACCAATGAATTAAATAAATTGAATTTTCATAAAAAATATTTCTTATGAGTCCATAAAGAGTGGAAAATGGAAGGAAAACATGTATTATTTGAAAAAAAATTAAAATAAAATTAAGGATACTATTGAGAGGTATATTAAAAAACATCATCACAATATGCATAATCAGAATCAATCCCAATAAATAACGTGTTTGTAACAAAAAACCCTTAACTCATTGGTAAATTTTAAATGAAAAACCATATAAAAGATAAAAACTTATATTTAATGTTTAATTAAAATAATTTTTGTATCAATTATTATAAAATAAATTTATGGGTAGTATATAAACCATATCAAATAAACATGTGGTGAATATAGCATGTGTCTCGCAAAACTAAAAGTTTTATAAAATCACTAAAATCAAGTCTCGAAATTCATTTTGACTATTTAAACATCGTATATAATAATTATAGTTTGAATAAAAATATATTTCGGAACCATTATAATATATAAAATATCATATATAATTTATTTATATCCTTTTATCCCTATTTAATAAAAATTCATTATTAATATCACTATTATGGGTGATATCTCCTCTATTTTTTCATGTATGTTCTGGTTTGGTAGTTTTTGTCCTTGTAAATAGATTATGGTTCCATAATATTCAAAATATGTATAATTATAAAACAATAGCATATATTAATTATATAAATATTTATAGTTATCCATAAATGTTTGAGGTACAAAAATGAATCACACAATTCTGGGATAACAATTGTTGTATATACGCATGAATGATGTTTCCAACTATCAGTGGATTGAAAAGGGTGACTAATAATCAAAATATAAAAAATTATATTTATATCCAATATATCATATATATATATATATATATATATATATATTTGTTAAATAATTCTTTACGACCAGCCACGAAAAAATTAAATATAAAACGGATCACATCGCTTCATGGACGCGATAGACCACGCATACGTACGAGGGACATTTTTATTTTTCAATGAATTTGAAGGTATTAAGGGGGATGATATATTTTAATTAATGAAGTATTATTATATAATAATGAAACTCCATATGAATCAAATACATCATTATAACCATCTATTTCTGGAAATGATAGAAAACTAGATACATCGGCTCATGAGGTAGTAACCCTCCACACACACAATCGTTGTTTATATTTACCATTTTATGGAGGAGGAGATGGATATAAGAAAATATATTCACATAATAAGATAGTAGAATATATAATATATTTTTTATATTATTTAATCTTATTTGACCAATATTTTATAGTGGTGGAATATGAAATAAATAAAAAATGTTTGTTTAAGAACAATATATTTTCTTCGAAAAAAATCTATAGGATTTACCCAAAATTAGGTTTAAGAGGGTTTAAAAATCAATGAAATGACTCTAAGACGTGTTATGGGAAGTAAGGATGTGATTTTGGTTGGAATTGTCTCATTTTTTTAATTGTGGTTTGACAACGATAAAAGTCAACAATTTATAAGTGATAAGTTACATTTTTGTAAATGAATGAAACTATTCAATAATGGGAAATAATTCTCAAACCAAGTTAAAAAAAAATTGACCAATAATAGATTTAAAATGGAATAATTCTAATCCACACCTCCAATATTAAAATTTAAAAAATTTATAAACATTTTACACCCTTTAGCTTTATAGTTACTCACTTTCTCATTTTTGTTTTCTCCAAGATATATAATTTTTTCCTCAATAATTAATCCTCTATGACAGAAAAATAAAATGAAATGAACAAGATAAGTTTGACTCATTTATTATATAAATGATATAATATTTATCAAATGTAATTTATATATGTGGAAAATTAATTTTAACTCAAGTGCATGTAACACGGAAAACCCTATTATATCCCCACCTAGAGTAATTATTTATTTATGCCTTTTCTAATTATTAAAAAATTCAAATTATTAAAAAATATTAAATATGGTAATTATAAATATATATAAATTTTTACATATTATGTTCATATATATGGTATTATTTATTTTAAAATTAAACCATCATATTCAAGGAGAAAAGGTTTTTTTAATGAAAATGTTAGTAAGTATAAAATGTTTTTATAATAAAAATAAATATATAATTTGTTAAAATGGAATATATTATAATTATAGTAATATAAATAAAATAATATTAAATTTAAAAAAAATTATAAGAATATATAACATTGTAAATTATTTAAACAAAAATATATTTTTGAATCAAAAACGAGTATCATTGACTTTTTATCAAAAAATAAATCTTTTTAGTAAAATATAAAAACTACACAAGAATATAATTTTGGAATGTTGATTTAAAAAATAAATTCATTCTTTAAAATAAATTATCTATAAGTTTGAATTAAAAACTAAAATAAGTGTTCAAAACGTAATTAAACTACTTTTTTGAAAAAATACAGTTTTTAAGGATATAATTATACTGTTTGTTATCCAATACCACGAAAAAAATAATAAATGAGTGATAATTTTTTTAAATATATTATTTATATATTTTATTAAATTTATCCACTAATAGTGAATAATATAAATTTCCTAGAGAGAAAAATTTACATATAGAAAATGATTTTTTCACAAAAACAATCATTTTACATTGAAATGATTTTTTTTTATTTTTTAGTCAATTGATAACCCATGAATTTATATTAAAATTTTTAAAAACATATATGATTTATAATTAGTTAATAGTATATATAACCATTAATTTAATGGTTTGTTTATATTGGTAATGTTTATATAATGAAATTTTTATTGTATATTATAGTCCATTAAAAGAAAAAGTTTCATGCCATCCAAACTATCATGGAAATTATGTTTAACTAAAAAAATATATTCCTAAAATATTTTCGAGTTATGGTTTTGGTAAGTTTTTTCAATGAATAATGGTGATTTAATTTTTTTTAAGGCCTACGTATATTATTTTCAGGCTTCAAACTCTCGATTGATTTATGATTTCCCCTATTGGTTATAAGAGAATAAATTTGTACATTAAACATGAATTTATTGTGTATTTTCTACCAATAATTATATATATATATATATATATTCAGATATGGATGGATGATTACTATCAATTTTGAACATCATATAATATTAGTGATAATATATATATTTATAATTAAATATGGAAGCTTCACACATGGAATTTCTTAAGGAATGTTGATTACTCTTTTACCCTATATATAAATTATTCATTTCATAAAACACATATTATCCAAATTCCATCATATGATTCCAACTATTAGTGTGAAAAATGTATAATAATGTAACTAAATTTAGTGAGTCATAATTGAAAACTCCTTTGGGAAAAACCAATGGTCAATTCCCTAACAACATTAATGGAGAATATAAAATATTCCATTTAACAAAACAAATCCAAAAATTAGATATGGGTTCGTCAATTTTAGAATTGTTATAAGGGAGGATTATTATTTAAATCATTTCTTATTTGAATTTGTAAATAACACATTATTATTTTTATTCATTATTTTATGTGTGATGTGATCATAACACATACAGTCCCATGGATTTTTAAAAATAATCTCTTTTCTAACACAATGCATGGGTAGCACATAAAATACCACTAGTTTAAATTATACAAATATATTATTATAAATTATAATTTCCAAAATAGAATTATTGTGGATAAAATTATTGTGGTGACTAATGAAAATTTGATCATAAAAAGTTATCGGAACCTTTTAACCACTTCACCTCCAATAATTAAGAGGTGTTAAGGTAGATTAAAGGGTATTAACCAAAATTTCTAGAATAATTTAATATTATAATGTCAAAATTTTCCCATTATAGTATTATGTGAGAAAAAAACTTGTGGATAAAGTTGAACTTATGGATGATCTACCCACATTCCTCATAACACATCCAGGGTTAATATCTAAAGAAATAATGTCAACCTCTCTATTTTGGAGAGTGAGTTCTATTTTAATTGTTTTTCAATATTTTTTAGAAATAAATTGAAATAATTTGTTCTTATACTATTTTTTATAGAATTTGTTCCAATATTCTATGCCCTGGATAATAGGTGTTAGAAAATAAAAGTAATATGGAGTTTCTATTACATTATCATGAAGACATATTTTCAAAGTCTATCTGTGAGAAGAAAGTACATAAATCTAAAACTTATGGGGGTGATAATCAATATTAAGATTATTATTATTATGATTTAAAACATTTATATTATATTTTTGTCTTCAATACACTATTATATAAAAATGTGTTCCAACTATAAAATATTTGGAGTAATTTTTTGGTGGTTCCATAATGGAAGTGTTCGTTGTCATTGAGAGAATATTAGAGTTTGTCCAACCCATTATGAATATTGTGATGGATGGTACGGGGATGGAATTTATTGATGAAAAAATAAAAAATCCATAAGTATAAAGAAATATACATAATATGGAATAAATTATGACCACAATGGGAGGAGTAATTGATTATGATATGAAAGAGGGTGATCCACATATCATCATTACAACCCCACATTTTCAAGAGTTAGATGTCGAAGAGGATGTAGAAAAGTGATATAAAGGATAAAAGAAACTCAATAATAACAAGAATAAATAATTGATGGAAAATAATTCATAGACAATTCAGTTCTGTGTATCATGGTACCTAAATCAACAAAAAGATTATGGGTGATCCCTAATCTATCTAATTGAGGATCTACTAACCACAACAATTCTATATGTGATTGCGCCAAAAAATTGTAACCTTCCATTTTTTTAATTTTTGTATATTAAAAAAGTATTTCATTAAAAAATGGTCTTTTCTAGTATTATAGTAAGAAATTATTCTTCATACCATTGTAGATTTTAAGTATATTGTTTTCTAACAAGGAAATAAATGATTAGGTATACTTATCATGTTTATTTTTAGTTTAATACTATTTTCATTTATTTTATTTGAATTTTATATAATGTGGAAAACTATTTTTATGCCTGTTGAAAATAATTTGGGACATCTATATGGGTTTCTACATTTATATAAAATGAAACTCTAATATCTTTATATTTTCAACACACTAATTGATAAATTTATATTCTTGTTCCGGATTAGTAACATCAATTAGATCATTTATATATTAAATGTGTGAAATAATTTCTGAGTAAGTTTTCATGTGTATTAGAATATAGTTTTTGGTTTTTTCAGATTACCTTTTCTTAGTTTTTCATATGAAGGATTTTAGATTAAATGTAATATATAATTATTATTAAACCTTGAATTAGTTTTGGGGAAAATAACATGATATTTGTAAAAATATGGATTCAAATGAGTATTGATATAGAATCAATTTTTTTAATATTTCTATTTTCAAAGAAATCGTAGGAGTTTTGTTTTAGAATTTCGAAAACGCATCCCACATTATATATTTAGAGATATAAGTTTCCTCCCTCAAGAGGTACACTATACCCATTTGTAAACATCTTCTTCGTACTCTCTATTACTGACTAAACATATTAATTTTTCATCTAGAGTACAAATTTTTTAAATTTTAATATATTTTCAATATGAATATGTATTATAGTATAATTTAATTAATTCTATTTTATGAACCACCATTTTATCCATTATTATTCATATCCAACAATTTACCATTTTTAAACACCTAGTATCTTTGACATTCCATATAAATTTTACATATTAAAATATTTTTTTTGTACTCATATTAAATCTTGGTTATATTTCATTATCATTATTCAAAATAAGTGTCAGGGTAATATGTTAACCCTTATGTCATTATGGGGGTTGAGTGATTTTGATTGGTATTGTTTAGGATGGTAACCATTTGATAGAAGGAACATAATTAATATTTTAAATTTTTATTCAATTTTTCCCTATAAAAATAAATTTAAAAATGAATACAAATTGATAAATAAAAAAATGGGATGGAATTAAATAATTCGTTTTACCCTATTATTTGACCTAAAAATATCGTCAAAAAAATATGTAATGTTTCATGATTAATTTAATTTATTCTATTATCTTTGAATATAATAAATAATGTGTAAACACGACAAAATAGTTTAATACATCAAAAACATCATTTTTTTAACATGTGTTCTTATTTTAAAAGTTGGGATATTATGTTGGTAACTCGTGTGTGGGTACATTTAGTGAGTAATTACCATTAAATTTTGGATCATTGATCATGACTTGTCTTCAAATAATCATGACTCCTCTTTGTAGAATACAATATTCAACATCTAACCCATTTGTCCTTAGAATCAATACACAACTAAGAAAAATATATTAATTGTAATAAAAATCATTGAATATTTTTGAGAGTGCTGGGATTCTACTAATATTATTCTATTACTTTCTATGTATGGTATAATAATAACATCAGAAATACTTCACACATAATATATGAGTGACATGAATTTATTTTAGAGTATGTTATAGTATTGGGTATTGGTATATAAATAATGATAAAAAATATGAATGTCAATTCATAATATTAAATAGATATCTTTTAAATATGAACTAAACTAATTAAATGAATATTTAATTTTTGGTCATTAATTCTCTAAAATGATACATTAGTAATAATTTATTATGAATAAATTAAATTAATTGGGCATTCCTTGAATAATATTCAACGATTTAATGATAATGAGAATGAATATATATTATAACATACCAGGAATAACATATATATTCATTAAATCATTTTTTGAGTACTTAATAAATTAAAAAAATATGGACCAAAAGGATGTATTAGTTTAGCGTCTCTAGAAACTTGGAAATGTAAAAATTTGGACATAATTTAGCTACAACCCCCCCCCCCCCCCCCCCGCCATTAGTTTAGTAATGAATATCAACCTTCTTAGTCACACCATACATAATACATATCTTCATAACATGGGGAAAGAAAAATTTAAAGGTGTGAGCTTAAATGATTAGTAAGGTTAACAAATGAGATATGTAAGCATAATAATGAACATAAGGGTATGAGAACATTATAATAACATTAAAAAAGAATACCCTTCATATCAAAGATCATATAAATGAGTAATTTCATAAATATTGGTAGTTCATATGATTCCTAAGGTTATCATGAAGTCATAACATAGGAATAAGATATGGAATTGTGTAGATACTTAAACATTTAATATCATTCCCTAAAAGATAGGGTTCACAACCCAAACTTATCATGGAAGTACATGGGGAATAAAACTACTACATGAGACACACCACCAACCCAATTCCTAGTGATTTCCTTGTACCATATCAGGTATCCTCATCTTTACATAGTGGAATGGGATTTCTTATCTTCTTATAGTGGATTAGGGTTACCCATATTATATAGTTGATTAATATCGCCCACTTGAATCCCGTCATTACCTCATGAGTTATAAATATATAGGCAATGCATTTTAGAGAGATATAGATCCTACCCAAATCATAATGAAATAATTCATATGCATTCCCAAATATTATAAAAAATCATACCATAACCCGTGGAATTAAATTTATATCAAATACATGTTATTTTATCATAACATGTGGAAAAATAAGATATGTTTCAAAATAATATTTTCAATGAATAACTCGAGAAAAGAAGTGGGTTTCATAGTCATATAAACCTTGATAATGAAATGGGTTTAATAAATATCATTACATAAAAACATAAACCATTTAGAGAAATAATATAAATGGAACCATTGTATTATTTAGCAGAATGTCATGAGAAACAACAACAGATGTCATTACAGATGTAAAATAATTTGGAAGTATATTTTTAAAAATATTTCTTGAGGAAAATATGTTTTATTCTATAAACATACATCCTTTTTAAAACATATTTCTTTGAAAACAAAAAATTGGTTCTCGAAAACATTTTAAAAAAAAATTCCCTGAAATCATCTAAAATAATCATGATGAAATTTTAGTAAATGTTTATTTGAAATGGAAACTTGAATTTTTTTTAAAAAGTGTTTTCTAGAAAATAATTTTAAAAATTAAAATGGAGCCCTTGAAAACCGTAAAATAAATTTAAAATTATTTTCTTTGAAAATGAGCTCTTAAGAGAATTTAAAATATTTTTTTGGCAATCATTGTTTTTTAAATAATTAAATTTCAAACCGAGAAGTGAAATGAGAGTGGATATTAAATAAAGAAATTTATTAAATATATTAGGTAAAAAGCATTGGAAAATGGTATTTATGTATGAATAAATAAACAAAAATGATATGATAAGTAAATTTATCTATTTCAGGAGATATGGATCAAAATAATTTATCAGTGGATTCATAATCATAGACAACCTTAATAAATGAATAAATTATTGCAATAAACTCCTACCTGATGTTAACATAAAATAATACTCCCCATTTAATAAAATAAAATTATTAAATGCCAAAAATATAATTAAAAACTATATTCCTTATAGAACATTTCAATTTGAAAAATATACCCCTCAATAATGTATATAGGTGCATAACAAAACACATGTCTCAAAGAAGGTAAATTGAGACGAAATTATTAACTCTGTTGGTAACTTTTGAATCATAAAGACCATAAAATAGAGATCATAAAATGGGTTTAAATCACTTGTATAGTTAATTAAAACATAAATAAAATATTTTAATGGTTATTATATACATCAAACAACTGAAATGATTCATAAACAGGGCATAAATATCAAAGAAATAAAAGGGAGATAAGAAAACACTGACCTTAGTTCTTGGATTTCTTCATGCATGATCAACCCTAGGGTATAATAAATATAAATTTATCATGAATATACCGAATAAAAATATTAGTATACATCATACAATATATGATATAATTATGAATTTATATTACTCTTTTAGTAACATTTTCATTTTTATGTTATGTTTCTGGAAATATCCACATTGTTTTTCATATATGTTTCGACTTTTTATTTATGATAATCTTACATAGATCATGATTTAATTATTTATAAAATTAAAATAGTGATTAAAATATGATATATATTTTATATAATTTATTTTAAATAATCCATAAAATATATAATTATTAAATGTAATACATCATTTATGGAGACGGTAGGTCATATATACACATTAATGTTGTTTTATTTTTTATTGTCGTATAAAAAGTAAGGATGTAAAATAAATAATAGTATATATATATATATATTATCATTCTATTATAATTATTATTTCATATATATCTTAAAAGTTTAATGAAATAATCCTTAATATATTCCATATAATGTGTGAATGAATCACATCCCTTTAAGGAGGAGGTAGTCCACATGTCCACAGACGAAGTTATCATATTTTCAATGAATAGAAACCACAAAGGTAAAATATATATAGTAACACTATAAATAAATATAAATCATAAATATCATATAAAAATATATTGTCAATCATAATTCCCAACAATAAGAGTAGGAAAAAGAAAAACATACATAATTTTGTGAGGTGGTAGTTCGGTGTACATAAGAACAGTATGTTTGATACCAAAGAAGATATATGATTGTGTAATTATAAAATTAAAACTTATAATTAAATGATATAATTATCATTAGGATAAATAGGGTATTATATAATCCTATAATAAGTTGATTTTTAGGGAGGAAATGAAAATAAAACAAAATAGCTTGTGGAAGGATGATAACTCTTCTTTGAGTAACTCCTTTTGGTTTTCACCAAAGGGATTCCCTGGCTAGATTTATTCGTGATTTTAATTAACTTGTATGATATTAGGGATTTACGGGGCTTATTTTGGTAGGGTTTGGATGAGAAAAAGTGGATTGGTAGGTGTAAGGAAGGGAAGTTAGAATGCCTTTTTATAGAGGAGGAGGGGCATTCTCGTATATACAAAACTTTAACAGTATTTGGAGACCTCCACCTCATAATGTGAATAAAAATGAAAAAATAATGTATTATAGGGGAATATTGGTCAATAAAATACTATAAACCAAAAATAGTTTTATTTTTATAAAATTATTCCATAACTTCTATGTTTCCCCAATTTATCATTTCTGTTTTTATTAAGACAACTTTTTTTCTAAACAAATTGATTTAACCATTATGACTAAATTAAATTGAGTTTTATCAAAAAATATATAATAAATTAATTTTATATATTATATTTAATTTATACAAATAAATCCAACATGTGTTCTAAATAAATTTTAAAACAAGCGCCTGTAACGTGAAAAAACACTTCTTTAACCCGTACCATGTTAACAATGTTTTTTAATTTAATTGTAAATATGTTAATTATAAAAGTAAAATTTCTCCTTTATTATAAAATATTTATTATTTATTAACATTTTAAAATCAATTGGAAGTATATATTTTTTTTAGTAATTTAAATTCCTTTAATAAAATATTATATATTATAAAATAACAATAATTTCAATTCTGATATTAGTTATTTAATTTCAAATTAAATATATAAATAATTATTGGAATTAAATTATATTATGTTCAAGTATCAGTAAAATTATCTATTCACCTACAAAAAAATGTAACATGACATTCCATCAAATTTACATTACATTTAGTGTTTTTAGATTCATTGATTTTACTGAATTATAGACTAAAGAATCCATGCCTTACTGTTTTCTAATCATTAAATTTAATTATATCATCTATTAAAACCAATGTTAATTTAAAATGATAAAAAATTTATTTCCTTTAAAAATAAATGTTATAATAGAAACTATGAAGCTTCTTCCAAAATCTAATGATTTTTTAATGTTATAGTTAAGGAAGATTCCTCTATTGTCTTTTTCATTGCATAAATTATTATATGGGTAACATTTAGTAATATGTAACCAAATAAATAACAATATTAAATAGGAGGTGATATTCATAAAATATGGGTATCAAAAGGCTTCTGTAAGAATTTATAGTTCATTTTTCTCTTATGTCCAAAGTTTAGTCCCCGGTTAGTCAAAATTTTACCTCAATCCATATAATTAATTTTAATTACTTTGACTATAATATTTGATCAAAAAATGATGATCCTATTAGAAGATAAATATTAACTTTATTAAAAACATGTATATACATTTTGGAAAATTAAAATCACTAAACTAAAAAAATTAAATTTAAAGTTAATCCCACAGATGTTGCAAGAAATCGAGATTCTAATATGAAATGCTAAATGTTTCATGAAGTTTTCATATATAAATTAATTTTAAAAATTATACCAATGAACTAAATTTTATTAATATATGTCCAATTTTATATCATGAATTTAAAACTAATTAAAAATTTAATTAAACATTTAAAGTTATATGAAATGAAAAGGAATTTTCAACTAAAATGCAGTATTTTCCACTATACAACAAAAAATAAAACATCACATAGAAATACCTAAATTATACCCCAAACTAAATTTGAAATTACACATTAAAAAATTCATTTTATTTTGATAAATACAATTTGTAAATGTTTTGAAATAATGTATTAAAATAGGTGTGCCGCTAAAATACATTAAAACATGACTAGGCGTTTAACAAAATCTAACTATGTGTTATGTGTATCGTATTGTTATCTTGGTGCAGAGTATATAGAAATCATAACTTGGTGTATCATAAAAAGAAATAATAACTTGTTTCATTAATAAAAAATAATCTACAAACCATTTTTTGTGAAATGCTTCATATCAAAAAAATTAAATTAAATCGAAGAAAAAATTTAACCAAAATAATGGGGGTTACATCCTACACCACTTAAAATAAATTTCACCCTTGAAATTATTCTGGATTATTAATGGTTTACTAATTTTATATTCTTTTCATATAAACCCATATAAAAAAATAGATACTTTTACTTCATTTCAAAAAGAAATTCGATACCATATCGGTTACCCAAAGTAACTCATAACTAGGTTTCCCTATATGAGAACATTGTTGGAATGTGAAAACATCGGCATGGAAGAGAAAATAATCCATCAAGTACTGATGGGGATTTATGTAGAATATGGAAAATATAATTTTAACAATCAGAAATCCATAAAATTTTGATGATCTAAGGGATCACTCAATTCATCATAAAATGAGGTGTCGGGATGTTGTTTTTGGTTTCAATATCCTTTCCCTAGATTTGAATATTTTTTCTTAGAATATATATTAACTTGATTAAACCTAATATCACCCTTTGTTTTTCCTTGATCAAATTCCACATCATCTCTTTTTTCAAGAAATGAAGGTTCATTTTTCATTCATGATGCAATAAAAGATCATGTGATTCTTAAATAGAATGATAGGCCATTCAAAATATCCTTGTAATAAAATGTTTACTACAAGTTATCCCATATGCCTAAATCCTCTTGTAGATTGATAATAATATAATCTTTAAAACATCATTTTCTGTTTAAATTAAACCATCCATTAAATGGTCATTCTTGTAATCCTTCTAAAAGTTGATTATACAAAATTTTTGAATAATTGTCACTAAATCACTTTAACATTGATCCCATATATATTATAAGGTTGCAATTGGTTTCAAAATTCTAATCTTATGAATACCATTATCATATGTTTCCTTGAATCATGATAATAACCTAAATTATGAGAAATCCATTTGGAAAACTTGTATGTTTCCTTATTCTTAATATTAATGAATATATTCCTCATGTCCAAGATGTTGTACACTTAATCCATGATATTATATCCAACTTCATCAATAAACCATTTCTCAGTTATGAGGTCATACATACTATCCAATATAATTTATACAAATCATTATATCATTATCTATAAAAAATATCATTTTATTATTTTTAGTTACATGTTAATGGTTAACATGCCTTAATTTAACCTTTCCATTAAATCAATTTTATATCTCATAATGATATAATTTAAATCATACCACACAATAATTAAAAAATAACTTATAAAAAAAATCATTATATACTACCGGATTCATATAAGATAATATTTGAATTACAAAACATATACAGTTCAATCATCCAACATTATTCTCAAAAAATTACTCAGGTTTCATCAAATTATTCCTTAACACTTCTTTCCTAAAATATTAAAAATGAATCATGTATTAAGTTTAATCAACTTAAATCTGATCTTGATTCTAAAAATTAATGTAAAGTATTTTGGAAAACCATCTCGTACCATTCAAATTTCATTAATATCCTCTTTATCATCAACAATATAACCAATACTCGTACTATCTTACTGATTCTATTCCGGAGAATTCCACTCTAGAAATAGATTTTAGTGTATCCCATACATTACATATTTGAGAAATTCGATTTTAACCGAGTTCCTTGTAGTCCCTACCACAGAATAAGACAAAAAATAATTGATTTAGTAAATCTTAAAATGGTGAAAAAACATAATCATGAAATATTACATATAGGATGTCTAGATCATGAAAAATTATATAATATATGAAACCTAAAGTATATACTAGGTTATTATTAGTTTTACGTAATTTAAATCCATCATGATATTTAGTAAAATGTTATTTAATTTCCCAATAATATCCCTTAGGAGTGTCAAACTAGTGGTTCCACATGGCCCATTCTCATGTATCTGGTCCAAATCGAGTCTTTCTCAATTTGGTGCCTTTATGGTTAATACCCCATCATACATCTATTCTAGAGCAACATTCACATGTATTATCCATAAAATTATTTATTTTCATGGAATCCACTCTATAAATCCATTCAAAAAATTCCAAGACATTTTACTATACATTATCTAATCCATAGACATATCCTTCGATATGTCCATATAAATATACATAGAAATATCCCTAGGAGTCTCATAAATGTTTTGTTATCCCAACTTCCAATGTATAAATAATCCTTTACATTGTTACTAACTATAATTCCCATGGATTAAAATATATATAAATTTCAACATTTTTATGTATTACCTAATACATTACACAAACAAAATCCCAAAGACCATATTAGATTAGTGCCCATGGAAACCTGGAAATATAAACACTGGTACATAATTGAGATACATTATCTGCCACTAGGTTTTTAAAGATTAGAACCCTTCTAAGACACAACATACATAATACATATCATAATAACTTTGGGAAAGAAACATAAAAAGGGGTGTGATAATATTCTCAGTAAGGGTAAACATGGGAGATATGTAAGCTTAATTTTGAACATAATGGTTTGACAACATGATCATAAAATTAGAAAATCATTCCATGCATATCACTGCTCATAATAATGGTCATGGAATATATATTGGAAGTTATATGAATCATAAGGGAATCATAAATTCATAACATAATAACAATACATAGAAATTTGGAAGACACATAAACATCTAATTTTATTTTTAATAAGTTAGGGAGCACTACCTAAACTTATTAGGGCTCTTTATGGGGAAAACACCTACTATTAAAGAAACATAACCATCCCCAGTTGAATCCCATTCCATGTAAGGGATTAGGTTTCCCCAAATTCATATAGTGTATCAGGTATCCCTTTCTTTCCATTGAATATTAGTCTTTCCCATTTTCCATATTTGATTAATCTCATCAACTTGAATCTCATCATTATCTATTGACATATTAATTTTTAACCAATTCATATGATATAGATATAGGAAACATCCATATCTTTATTAATTATTACATAAATGTTCAACAAGATCATATACAATAATAACAACACCCCTTAAAGGAATAGGGTATCAAAAAATGAAATCATATCATAACATGTGGAAATAAAGATTGGTTTCATAATCATTTAATCATGGAATAACCTATTAAAAGAAGTGGGTTTCATAAGAATATTACCCATTAAATAGAAATAGCTATCATAAACACAATACCATTAAAATATTAATCATTCAGTTAATGAATATGAGTAGAAACATTTGATCATTTCATGGAAATTATTGACTAACACTGATGAATTTCATCTTAGATGGAAAATAATTGGCAAAGATTCTATTAAAAACATTTAATGATTAAATTATACATTATTAATTAATAATAAATCCTTTTGAAAACCTAATTCATTGAAAATATTAAAAGGATATTTGAACTATTTTTGAAAACCATTTCCATGATAATATAATAAATAATCTTGAAAAAGAAATTGAAAACCTTTTTCCTTGAAAATATATATAAGATGTTTATAAACATTTTGAAAACCATTTTTTTGAAGACAATGCTTTAAATTTTTTTTGAATACTATTTATTTGAAGATAATATGAAATATTATTAGGTAGCATTGAACAATATAAAAAAATTTAAATGCATTTTCCTTGATTATGAGAATTAAAGATCATTTAAAAAAGCATGGTTTTTAAATACATATATTTCAGATTGAGAAGATAAATGTGATCGAATATTCATAGAAATTTTTTTATAATTCTCATAAGTAGAATAGAGTAAAAAACGGTAAAAATACATTAATACATTATGAAAAAAAATTTGTTTAAAATTCATGTGTTCTCTTAAGAGATTGATCTGATGATTTCATCAATCGAAGTATAATCATAAAAAATATAAATAATCATTTTTATTGTTTTAATAAACACATACAAGTTGGTAACATTGAAGAATTATCCAAATTTATGAAAATTAAATGAAGTGTAAAATTTCAATTATATAATGAGATTTCAGATAAAAAAAAATTCAAAGGAAATAGATACACCTTCTAAAAGATTATTGGTGAATCACAAAACATGCCTCCAAGAAGGAATGTTGAGGGAAAATTACATAACTAATTTGATAACTATTGTAAAATAAACCCCATGAATGAGAGATAATAAAATATATCTTTAAATAAACACATATTTAAGGATAAGATACATATAATATATTCAAGTACATTATATAAATCACACAAATTAAATGAGTTGTGAATAGGGAATAAATCCGATAGAAATAAAAGTGAGATGAGAAAAACCTTAATTTAAGTGTGGCTGTCTTTGTACATATTCAACCATCCTGTATAATATGTATAACTTTATTATAAAAAAACATATGAACTTATTATTATTTATATACTATATATGAATTTATTGTGACTTTATATTACCCTTTTAGTAACAAATTTCATGTTTGTGTTTCGGTCGTTTTGGGTAATATCAATTTTTTCAGTTGTATATGGTTTGACATTTTATTCATGATACTATTACATAGATCATGATTTTAATAATTTTAGATTGTAAAAAATTATTTAAATATATTATATACTCATTATATATATATAATATATAATATATAGATATATTATATTGAATATACTATTCAGGGAGACGGTAGGTCGTACATATGCGTGAACGTTGTTCATGTTTTATTTTCATTTTAAAATTAAGAATGTAAATGAAATATATGTATTCATAAATATATTATCATTAAAATATCATTATTATGTCCTATATATCATAAAATTTCACTACACTCGTCCATAAAACATTCCACGTCATGTGTGAATGATTCACATCTCTTTGAAGAGGCGGTAGTCCACACGTCCACAAAGTTATCATATTTCAAAAAATGAAATAAAAAGGTATATTTTATGTAATAACTCCAAAAATATTAAATAAATACTACATAAATTATATATATTATAAAAATATATTTTGAATCACAATTCCCAAACACGAGAGGTGGTAATGGAAAAACGAACAACATCCTTATATGAGGCTGTAATTCTCCATACACAAGAACAGTAAGTTTATTAACCATTTGATGAAAGTGTATTTATGTTTAGGTGAAAAACCTAGAATTAAAAAATCATGTTATTTAACATAATTAAATTTTTAAATAATCATTTAATAGTAATATTTTTGGGGGTTTATAATTTTAAGGAAAGAAAAGAGATTGTGGAATGATGTTACCACATCTTTGAGTAAATCCTTTTGGGTTGCATCAAAGGGATTCATTGGATGTATTTAGGCCAATCGTTAGGATTCTAGGTTGAGAGTATGTTTGTAGGTTGATTATTAGTAAATGGGTTTTACAATCCAATGTGTCTTTATAGGTGTAAGGAATGAGAAGAATGAATTTCTTTTTATTGAGGGGGTGGAGTGGAATTATTTTAAATACCAAATGGTAAACACTACGTGAAGGTATCTCTAAACTAATGTTCCTTTCAAATTGAAAATTAATGTAAAAATATTAATTATGGTCAATCCAAAAATCCACTAAATATTTGAGTGTAATTTTATTCCTTATCTTTAAATTTTCCCCACTTTTATAATTTTGGTTTTTTTTATAAAAACTGCTTTTCTAACTTGATTGATTTAAAAATTAATCATAAATTAATTTGAGATGTATTATATACTGTAGAAAAAAATGAATTATAATTATATTATTCAATTTCAATAAATTAAATCCCATGTGTGTTGGAAATTAATTTTGATGCAAGAATATATAAAGCGAAAATACCAGTACTTTAACACAAACAGTGATAATAATGTTTTCTCTATTAAAAGGTAAATATGACCATTATAAATTACAATTTGGTCCATGATTTGAAAATAATTTATATTTAACATATTTTAAAATAAATTTATTGAATATATTATTTTTAGTAGTTTTAGTTTTTTAATAAAATACCATTTATTGTAAAATAAGATTAATATTTGTTTTGATATTTTTTTTATTTTCAATACAAAAATAGAAAAACATTATTGGAATTAAAGTATATTAATTTAACATATATATAAAAAGATAAGTTATGATAAAACAATAATGGAACCCAATAAATCATTAAATTTACATTACTTTTAATTTTTTATCATCATTTAATTTCTTTATTTATTAACTAAATACCCCATGCAGTAGTGTTAGTTAAACATTTAAAGTAATTAAATCATCTATAAAATTAAATTTCAAAAAAAAAATTCTATTCCTATATAATGTTTATAACTGATTTAATGTAACTTATTTCATACTGAAAATCATTATAAATGTTTAAATTAAGTACTGTTACTTTTTGGTCTTTTCCATACGTAACATATTATATGTGTCACTTTCATCAAAATGTGTCCCAATAACTAAAAAGTTCAAAAAATGAGGGGATGTGGTATAAATATATGTATAAAAAGGATTTTTGGAAAGTTTCTAGGACATTATAGCCCTTAATATTAAAGATTTGTCCCCGGTTAGGAATTAATTTACCTTAATCAATGTAATTAATTTTAGTCAATTTTACTAATCTTTTTGGATGAAAAGTTATGTTGATATTATTATAAAATAAATATAAAACATATTAATCCCAATTATATAGATTTTTCCAAATTTATGTATTATAAGTGTAAAATTTGAATTTTAATCTAATCTCGTAGATGAGTTGAGAATTCAAGGTTTTAATGTGAAATGATGAAAATTTCATTAGTATTTTATGTACATTAAATAAAAAAATGGTCCCAATTACCCATGTTGGAATAATATATTTATAAATAATCTATTTTTACTGTAAAAACAATTTAAAATATGATTTTACATTAATAATTATTTAAACGAAAAAGAATTTTTCAACTATAATGCATTATATTTTACTATTCATCATAAAATAAAAATTCTCAAAAAAAAATTACAGTAAGATATTTTTGATGTTATAAATTGAAAAATTTAGTTTTTTTAAATAAAACTTATAGAAGTTTTAAATTTTAGTTTTAAAAAAATTTTGCCACTAAAAGGTGTTAAAAGTCGGTCTTGGGTGTATCGCATACTATCATAATGTTGTTTGTGTTGTAAGATTATCCCAGTGTAGTGTATAATTAAATCGTAATTGTTTTTAGCGTAAAAATAATTAATAACTTGATTTTTCAATATTACAATATTTATTTACTGTTCTGTGAAATGAGAAATATCAAAATAAATAAATTATTTCAAAAAAATTATTTCACCAAAATCTGAAGGTGGTACATATATGGATACATTTAATATGCTAAATGAATTTAATTGAATGAAATTGATCATTGATTGATATATACTATGATGTGATACCTCTAGTTTGTAAAAAGTAATTCTGGGGAAAGAATCTAAAAGACCTTTTCCCACTCGTAGCTTGATATCATCCACAGTTAAGATGGTAGCACCTATTCAAGTGTGTCAAAGTCCATTGATAGAAATCGAGATCCATAGGCCAATTTAATTACTCTAAAGAAGAAATAACTTATTTCATGCTTTAGTGAACATAATTAACTGAAATTATAGGTTATTACTATATTTCAAATTTAGGTATACAAATTCTTATTCTCTATTTATTTCATGTTGATTACATCAAAGATCAATCATATATGTCTGGGTTTTTATTCTCATTTCATGTACATATAGTGGACAATAAAACCCCAGTTGTGGTGTTAGAGGGTGTAATTATATCAAGAATCAACACATTCATTTTATTTTCTAATAATGACTATGTTCTTTATGTAGTGAAATGGGTTATTTCATGCTTTTAAACAAATATGAAAATCCATAGTTTAATTAAATAATTAATATAATGTTTAATTAATTTCTTTGGTTGTTCATGTTTATAAAATTTTATATAAAAGCGTAATAACAATAACAATATTTACATTATAAAATACATTATATTATCCTTTTTCAAATAAACAAAGTTCACATTTATTACTCATGTTTTTTAAAAAAATAATGATTTCAGGTTAATCAAGAAAAAAAGTAATAATAGAATTATTTTTCTAAAAAGGAAAATATATTTTGAAATATTTAAAAAATTAATTAATGTTTTTAAAATTATTTAACTATAAAATTTAGTACATAAATGTTATTTTTTTTAAAATATGTATTATTCATAAATTGTTTATAAATCATAGAAAACTATAGTTTGAAAATTAATTAATTTATTAAAGGTTTATAAATTAGTAAATTATATATTTTCTGTAATTAATGTTATTAATATATACGATTTTTTTTCAAAAAAGTAATCCAGATAATATATTTTAATATTTAAAATACATTGTACCCATTTATTTCTTTTTCCTTGTGATCTAAAAATAAAATATTTATTCAAGAGTCATAAGGGATGTTTATAAGGGGTTTAAAATTGTAATTTTTGTACAAAATATAAAGAAGATTATATTTGATGTTATGAATTGTTGATAAATAAATAATGTGATATTTTTGAAATTAAAAATGAATTATTTTTCATTATTATCAAAAGTAATTTTTTGTAAATAATAAAATATTTATTTATAACGAAAATTATTTTTTAATTAGAATTAAATTATGTTTATTTTTTATTGAATATTGAAAATCATTTATGGAATATTTGTAAACTCTGTAAGATGGGTTTTTAAAATTAACTAACTACAAAATATTTGTATTTTATTGATGAGATGTTTTTGAATCATTTATTATGAATATTATTTTATCATTAATGAGTAAATATTAATAATATCATTTTCATATTAATGTGATTTGTAAAATTTATAAATGATAATAATTAATATTGTGACTTTTTTATCAAAAACTATATGAAATACTTATAACCATTTTGTAATTATTTTATGTAGGATTGTAAAATTTATACATAAACATGTTTATAAATGTCATAAATACTATTTTAAGAGATTATATTAATAACTATGAATTTTTAACAATTAATTAATTTAAAATTGTTCAAATAAATATTGGACATTATTTAATTATATTATTTATGATGACTCAAAAAAGTTTATGATTTTTTATTTGATTAGGGGATTAAATAATAACTTCATATTTCATATAATAAAAATATGAATGATTTCATATATATTTTAATATAAGAGAGTTTATTTTAAAAATTATGGAATTATTATATTGTAATCTTGATTATAATAACATTATAATTATCTTTTATTTTTTAGTTCTTTTTAAATGTATATCTCATGGTTATATTTTTATTAATTTTCATTTATTTTTTTCAATAATTTATTCATAGTTATAGTTTTTTATTAAGAATGTGTATTCTATAGTGTAACTGTTAGAATGATTCAATGGACATTTCCTTAATTTACATTTTATGAGTGGCTACTTATTTTTCAGTTTTCATTTACCTTCATCTTAGTTATTAAATTAATTTATTAGTCTAATTTTTTTGTTAGGAATAGTTTTTTGTGTATTATGATTTAGAGAAATCAAGAATTAATTTCTCATTTGAGTAATATATCCATGGGTTGAGGGACATAGGTTCATCCCACTTACAATCATTGAGGCTTATTCCTTCTCATGAAATTTGAATGAGGTCAGTTATTTGTCGCTTTAGGATTACACATATGGGGGTTATCAATCACATATCTTTCTATTAATTTACATGAAAAGGTTATATACCTTAAATATATGTTGTCATCAGATATGTTATAATATTTTTACCACCTATTTTTAGGTGAGTAACCCAAACTTGTTTATTTTTAAAAGATACAAATTAATATGGGTTTAATGGATTAATTTGGTTATTAGAATAGGGATTCCAAATATAAATAATTAGAACCATGCATAAAATAAAATGAAATAAAATGCGAGAAGATTGTGATTGTATAATATTTAATAATTATAAAGGTAATGTTAATGTTATGAATACTAATTGGTGATACATTAAAATAAAACCCCACAAATACTAAGTGTGACATTACTTCCAAATAAACACTTCTCAATATGTAATATATCAGACTAGATTTTTGTACCAAAGTGGGGTACCTTTAGATTATATTTTATATGATATGGATGTGATAGTTAAAACAAGAACATCCTTAGGTAGTTTCACTCCAAAGAGGAGATCCCATTTATTATCCTTTAATAGCCTAATTTTATTATTTTTTTGGGTAATACTTAGATGGGAAACCTCATGTGTTGGGACACCAATGGAATAGACTTGAGTATTTTCCTGTGAGGTATTTGGATAAATAGTTATCTTACTATCTATCCAAGAATAAGGACTATTATGATTGGGATGAATCACATCACAAAGAACTTAATTATTATGATTCATTCCAATGAGGGGTTATTTATTAGTGAAATATGGATCTTGTATCACAAAATGTATATGATATATGGTTTAATCAATATTAGTTTAAGAGATAACATTAAAATTCCTTAATCACATGATATAAGACAATATATTCATCTAGAAAACATTTCTACCTTACATAAAATCATCATCATTGCCAAAATAAAAATTGAATGTAATACATGAATTGATAATCTTAAGGTACATTACCCATAAAACTGGTAGAATAAGAAAAAATGTTATACAAGTTATATATTCTATAAGTTAGAACATTTCCTTCCTGAGTAACCAAATTTTAATGTTTTTTAAAAATTGAACCATGAGTTTTTTAAAACATACAATTATTATCTTTATAATTAAAATTAATTTAATTAAAAAATACCTATGAATTTAAGACTCTACTAATATAATAAATATTATAGGATATGTCAATTATATTCAATATTATTGAATGGGGTAATGACTTGGACTTACTATGAGCCATATTATTGTTAAATATATCATTTTCCTTTCATATTTTGACAAGACCCATGTGTTAGAAAAAAATTTTACTAAATACTTTTACGTTTTTTAGAATATATTATCTTTACATAACATGTTTAGGTTTTATATTGTATTGATAATAAATGGTGGTATAAGAGGAAAAATATTAGTGTAAAACGTAGGAAGCCTAATTCTATATGTTAAAGAAGCCAATTAGAGTTATTTTAAACCTAAGGGTATTATCAAGAAGTAGTAATGAATCCATATGATTTTATTGTCTTGACTACCTTAAGGGGTTTGAAAAAATCATTGAATATCCATGTATCCTATTAATGTAATAAAAATTAATTCTTATCTTATTATGGGTGTTTAATATTGAATTTATTTGAAAACAGTTTTAAATATAAGGGAGTTAAAAATCATAATAATAATTTAAGAATAGTATAAGAGTTTTCATTAAAGTGATTAAGCAATTAATTTCTATTTATGAAATGTTACATAAAAAAATTTGTCATGCTCAGATAAATCCATGTAAATAATGTGTGTCTACATCTAAATTATCTTATATTAGAATAGTTTTTAACAAATAATTGTTATGAATAAAATCAAGAATTTAATTTCACACATTGTGTTTCTGATTCATTGGATAATATAACATCTCTTCAAAATATGATATAGGTGAATTTGTTTTACCAAGAGTAAAGTGGATATCAAGTTGTTTTATAAAATATGATTGAATGCAGTTCCACCAATTATTAGTGTATTTTGTTGAGTGAAATATATTTTTTCAATAAAATACTCATAATGAACTAGAAACGAATTGATGTATTAATTTCATGTATTATTTGAAAATAATTTTATTAAAAGGAGATATGTTTTATCTCCTAAAACAATGGTGTTTTTTTGAGTATTCGAATTATATTATAAAAAAACATTCAATTTCAACAATTATATATGTTTTATGGTTGGAAATATATAAGTTAAAATTAAAAAATAAATATTATGTGATTTTCTATTTTATATACAAAAAGGATCTTAAGATATGTGTTTGTAATAATATAAAATGTTACATTGAGTTACCATATGACGATCAATATCATTATTTCAAAAAAAATTACTAGAATAAAATTATACTATTTCTTCAAATAATATCTTATAGGTGATGGTAATGGATGATTTACAGAGATGAATTTTGATACTATAACATTTAAACATCACTGATCCTGAATGTTTTATACCATAAAATACAAAATTTATGTCATGTGGAATCCCAAAACTACTTTGGGTATGGTGGAAAAGAAAAATAAATGATTTACATTTGTTACCATAATTAAATGGATGAAATATTATCTGAGAAGTATTTACGATCTGATTCTATGTGATAGAATAAATAGATATTTACAAATGATTCCAAGTAATAATTTTTAGAGAATGGGATCCAATGATAATGATGATGTGATTAGTAAGGATTTTAGGTAGAAAAAGTAAGATAACATTATAACATTATATGA
Source organism: Viscum album (assembly GCA_963277665.1). Lineage (NCBI taxonomy): Eukaryota > Viridiplantae > Streptophyta > Magnoliopsida > Santalales > Viscaceae > Viscum > Viscum album. The sequence goes on from OY728160.1 coordinate 857,609,516, forward strand.
TATAAAATTAATGAGTTTGAATATAGTGTTAAAGTGTTAATCATATGGAACATTATTCCAAAGTCTCATCATTATTCATTCTAGTTTGATTTATAAATTTTACTCACCAAGTGGTCTATGGGATTATTTTAATAGGGGGCCACATATAGATCAGAAAATAATTACATATGGATATAATGTTTCTAAAAACACATTAATGTATCATCCATATGAGGTTCATATAATAACATATTGTTTTTAATATATATGATATTGTTGTAATGGTTGTAATCATATCATTTTTTATAATAATGGTAATATTAATTTAATATTTAATCATGTGTTATATAATTTAATTTACATGATCTATCAGATGATAAAAATCCACTCAAATGAAAAACATTTATATTTCCATAATCAATAAATATCATAGAGGATAATGGGTTCTGATGATATGTTCTGATTATCTTGAATAAAGTCTTGTACTCATTAAAAAGGGTTGTATATGAGATTAAAATAATAGATTAATGATATAATAAAATGAGACTTATTACTTTGATAGACTCATTAAAGGATATCTAATTGAATCTTATATAGACATAGACATTCTTAGGGGTGTATTCTTGTTATTAATCCTTCTTAAATGTGGAATCAAATATTCCTATCTTAAGAAAAGTCAGACTTTGAAGCCATATATACATAATTCAACATATTTACTTAGATAATTGGAGGGTGGTTTGGTTTGTTGGTTTTTGATCATTTAGTGAGTTAGAGTGAAACCAATATGGGATTTTTCTAATTGTATGAAATGAAAATATATATGTCCCATTTTAAGATTATATTGAAGAAATGTATGTCCATGCTTGGTCAAAACACAATAGGTGTGTTTAAAAACTTGTATAAGGGGCATGTGATGTACTCATATATTAGATAATTGACATGAAACATATTTATTGACATCATCAGTGTATTTATAAGACTCAATAAATGGTGATTTGGATATACTAGATTGAAATGTTTCATGCCTAGTTTTCATATGATGAAATAAAAAAATGTAATGTATAAGTATTCATATATTTCATACGATACATTTAGTGGTGGACATGTTAATGTATATATATATGAGTATTTTTATAAATATCACACTAATCCCCATAATAGCTTATGTAACAATGATGATTATCTAGAGGTCACTCTTTATTTATATCTACATAATATAATATTCATAATTGTTTTCAAAAATTCTAATTCCTCAAGATCATATAGTTTGGCCTTGGGATAAAGATTATGTTTTGGAGAATATGTTTGTTCCAAAATTTTGATATTATCGAGAAACCACATCCTAAAGTACTTTTGGGTACATTTAGAATGATTTATGAAATTCCCAATAGGATCCTTATAGATTTTAGTGTTCTAAGTAGAATTTTGAATAAAAATAAACATAATTAATGGAATATTTATTTTAGCAGAATTTATATTCAATGCACTTTCATTTATAATAATATGTAATGAATATATTGAAAGGAATGAATATTAATAGAAGATGATTGAATAAATTTATGATAATAGTAATATATTTAAATAGATTCATTAAATATGGAATTCTTTTTTCATTAAATGAAAAATTTCATAGGTGGTTTTATAATGTGTTGTGATCCCACATATCAAAAAAAAGTAATTTTTTGGTTGGACTCTCAAATATCTCTTCCTTTCAATTTATTTTTATCACCATAGGTGAATATTCTAACACCAACTGACATATATGAGATTCCTATTATAGATTTTAGGATCCATGGGCATGTGTAATCGCTCAGAGGTAAGAAGAGTTTTTTTCTTCTATAGTGGTCTTCATCAAGATAACTATATAGATATTATTGAATTGGTTATCTAGTTACACACATTTATTTTCATAATTAATTACATGTTGATTCCATCAAATATAGATCATATATATTTGGTTATTTCTTCTTCTTTAATATCTATTGGATGGATAAATAAAACCATGAAAATTGATTACATAAATTATACATGATTAATTTCCTCTGAAAATGAATCTATAAAACAATCTTTCCATTAATTTTATTATAGATAATTATTTAAATGTTTGATTTTTTTAGAGGTGAAAACTGTTTAAGTACAAGAGATTGATGAGAGATTTATCTTTTAATATTTTCATATTATAAATAATTATTTATTAACCTACATTTTAGTTAGTATTTTGTAATTAATCACTTTTTAGTTTTCTGATTAAATTATTTAAATTAATTTGAAATATGTTTCTATACATTATTTTCACTATTTTATTCATTTTAAATTTTTTTGGATATTTAATATATATGAAATAAGATTTAAATGATTTACATGTGTTATGTGTGATTGAATGGGTAATTTTATGGGAAATAGGTGATCAAAACCACTTTTAGAATATCATATATGAGTTTTAGTGGTTCTATCATATGAAATGATAAATCATATGGATTCTTGGAGATTAAATTCCACATTATAAGGGTTTTATATTATAAAAAATTATTTTTATGGTTAGATAGGTCATTCCACATGTTTTTTAGTATTAAGACACATGATAAATGGATCATGTAAGAATAGTTATGGCCAACCACATACACTATAATAATTAAACAAGAATTATATCCTATGTAATAACTGAGAAGGAATAATAAGATTCATGTTAGATAAAACTATACTAGACTTATCCTATTAAAGAATAATCCATAGCTTGTGTCAGATTCATTTTTCTGGGAGGTCCACTGTATAAAAATAACCTGGCTAAAAAATCCTCAATGTAAGAATGAAAATAATTCACTACATCTTACATAAGATTAATCACATTAGACCACATTTTCGTTCTAATTAAACCATTTAATCATGTGAAATAATAAAAATGTAATAATTTATATTCTATGACATGAATCTTGAAAAAAAGGAATTCACGGTCCATGATAGATTAAAATCAATCCCTGATTGAATAAATTACACACTATAATGGATATACATGTTGTATGATATTTTGATTTGATATTCATTGTATACCTATAAGAAAATTTATAAGCCTTCTAATGATATTAAACATCATAATTCACTACAATTAATGATCTAAACTAGATTTAAAATGAATAAATTTATACATGACCATAAATACATTAAAAATTCCATTTTTCATCACAAATTAAGAAATAACCATACCATGAATCATTCATCCAATAAATTACAGTTTTTGAATGTTTTTGTGGGATATCTTCACTATATATTGAATATACACAAACTAAAATCAAGGGATTCCCACACCATGAATTATTAGAAGAAAATATTTAATATTGGTATCATTTTTTTCAATCAAACCTATAACAATCTGAAATGGAAAGAGATATAAATTTATGAGAGGGGATGTGGAATAATAATTTTTTGACTTGCATTCCTATATGTAATTTTCCTTGTAAATTTATATGCACGTTTATCTTTGTGTTATATATCCTATAAGAAATATTTATCCCTATATTTGGAGAGATAAACCATATGTATATGGATTAAGGGGGATAACCTATATTATTAAAATAAGTATAAATATATTTATCACTACTAATTTATTATTTTTTGATGAGATGTCGATATGAGTTATTTGAGGGTTCTAATTAGAAATTATAATTCTTTATCTTTTATATCAAATCCCCATTCTTATTTACTTTTCAATATTTTTATGGTTCAATTAACTATGTTCCCCTTCATAAAATTTATATGGTAATTCTAGAGGAGAGTTATCTTGAGGGGGATCCTTCATGAGTTATATATTGTTATATCAGTGAGGAATCATATGGTGGGAGACGATAATGAACATTATGGTTTGTCTACTTAATAAGGCCTACAAATATTCATTACTAAGGCTTTATTCACTTGGAAGCGGTTTTTTATCTACCACTTATAATAATAGAATATAGGGAAAACACACATGTAAAATTTACGTTATTTTTACTATGAAATTAAAAAGAACAAGGGATGTAATGATGAGTGATATTGACTCGGAATGTTGGGAGTAGTTAAGTACAATATTAAATTATTTAACAAGTCAATGAAGACACACCCAGGAAATTATTTAAGTAAATTACACCATTATTTTTAAGATTTATTAAATTTTGTAATTTCCAAATTCACATAGATTCCAACATCCTGTACATGTTTCGAAAAATAGAATCACCAAAATGAAATTATTATAACATTGTTTGGTGAGTTATATTTGAGGCGTCCTTAGAAAACAACCATGATCAGATCCTAAGCTGTATTAATGGGGTATTTTAAATTTTTATATGAAACATGGAATTCTTTGGTTAAATATAGGTGTTTCACAATGTCTATTTTTTTTTCTGAAATCAATTATATTTTTGTATTTGATATTTTATTTGTGATTTATTAATGATTTTTTCTATTATATCCGATCATACCTATATAATTTTATCTAATTAAATATTCTATATGTAAAATGATATTATCTTGTTAATTTATAAAGGTTTTATTGTAATCTCCTACCATATGAAAAAAAATGTTCTTAAAATACGAATATTCCATTTTTATCATCAATTACCTTAAGATTTTGAATTATTAAAGAAAATATTAGTTGAAAATAAAATTATGATTTCATAAGAATGGAAAAATAAATTTGAATTTACATATGGAATATGTAGATATGTATTATTTGCTGATTTTGGAAGAAGAAGGAAAAATAGATTCAAAATAATTTATTACAGTAGTTGAACATTTAATAATTCATAACAGAATTACAAAATAACTTGGAAGGATCAAGAAATGGAAATATTTTCATTTGAGAATTTTAGTCATAATTTCATATAAATAGTCATAGTGTATAATAACCAATATACCCTATGTTATTTAATGGAAAATATTGATACCAATAAAAAATCATTTATTGGATCTTTTTAATTCATGACTTTTATCATTGAAATCAAGGATAAAAAGGGAGCTGAAAATGTAATTGTTTATCATTCATCTCACCTAGATCTAGAAACAAGTGATATTAATTTCAGAATTATTCATTTAATATTTATTGAAGAATAATTTTAAACCCCAATGATTATAATCCATTACATGTTGATATTGTAATTTTTTCCTCCAGCTTTAGTGTACATATAATTATATAAGGACTATATGATGAGATTTTAATATAAATCATGTCATTACTAATTGGAAAATAAATTATTTTTTATAATTAAATATACATCTAATATTATTATAATAACATTTTATATTTTTCAAATATTTTACTTGAAATATTATAAAATAACTAGACTTTCATTGGGATCTATATTTTCATTTATACCACGATAGAAAGAACTCAGATTCATAGTGATAAATTTTACTATGAATCGAAATCATTTTTGGATTCTATATATTTGACATTACCTCACAGTTTATTCTATAAAATATTTAGGAATACTTAAATTGTGATGAAATTATGATAAAAATTAATGAAATAAATTTTAAAATATCCTTTAACTAATTATATAGCTAGTTCACATTGGAAATCATAGGAAAATTAGAATAAACACATAGTATTTGGGATCAAAATTCCACATGTATCTTTGTGGATGATTCAAATACTATACTTCTCTCACTAGATGTAAGTGAGCTTTTCAATGTTAATGTGGATTATTTTTTTTATTTAGGATGGTTTGATTAAGTATAGTAGTTCCATTATACCTTTCTAACTATTTGTATAATGAATTTTTTTCTAGGATATATTCCAGGATAGCTCTAACCTACACCTTTAATTCAATATATTATATTATATTTTTGACTTTAATCATAATATCTCTTAAATAGATCTATTTCTGATCCCTCAATATATTTTTTATTTGATATATTTTATATGACTTTATATGATACTTGGTTTTATCGTATAGATCATTTTTTATGATTGTATGCTACATAATAATAAATCTACTCATGGGGTAGTTCTTTTTATAGTTAGTATAATTATTACCTATATCAATGGTAGCTTATAATACATGTAATCACTATAATTTACGAAATTATATTTAATTAAATGAATTCTTTTTTTAAATCACACAAATGATTCAAACATAGAATCCAAGCGGGATATTCTGTGTTCTATGAGTGAAATAGAACAATCATCAAAGATAATCAACTTAGGGTCAATTTAATGGGTTCTAATATAATCCCTAAAACAGAAATAAATCTCGATTTTTGGTTGAATATGATTACTTAATTATTAAAAAACCATAAATTTACTCTTTGATCATAATAAAATAATATACTATGATTGAAAATCTAGAAGTTGCCCAGGGTTAATTGCATTCAATATATAGGATTATGTTAATTTTTATAGTTAGTTGGGGTTTAAAAGGTTATGAGATAATAAAACATAGAGTTAAACATAAGGGATAATTATGAATCAATAGTGAAGGGGTATATTAAGATGATTATTCCATGTCATATTGGGGTTTTTAATGAAATTAATTTCATGTTTTATTCCATTTATTTCAATTTAAATCATCAAAAAACATTAGTTCCCATTCGTTTTCATAAAATATAAAACAAATATAATGTAATAATGTAAAATAGAATATTTTGAGATTAAAACTAAGGATACTCATTATATATGAAATAGGCCACCCCTTTTGATATAATTAGTAAAAATAATAATTCATTTCATATTTTACATGAAAACACTAATAAGAGAGAAAAAAACAAAAAAAATACACCTTATACGTAGTTTCATGCTGACATGGTAAATTATCTAATCCATATGAAATGATATTTGGGAATGGAGTATACCACTCTACGTAATGAATTAGTAATGTTAATTATGAGCCAATGAACCAAATAAATTGAATTATATAAATTTATTTGGATGAATATATTAAATATAAAAGTTAATGGGGTAAAATATTATTTTTTGCATTTTTTTCATTTTTTCATTTATCTTGTTTTTGGAAATAATCTAGGAAGTGTTATTTTCTCAATTCACTCTTAAATGTTAGTGAATTTATTATTATCTTGCATATATTTTATCATTGACAACATATATCTCCTTTCTATTATCTTTTTGATATGATGTAGTTAATTGTTTCTTTTATTTGATATTTATAGGTATATGATTTTCGGAGTCAAATGGGATATAAAAAATATATCTATGTAAATTTATAGTTACTAAATATTGTTCTATATTCTATTTAATATTTTATGTAAACTTATAGATGAAATATGTAAAATAACTAAGTAAAAATATTCAAAAAAACAAATAAAAAATTACTATTCACATAATTATTGAACCAACATATGAATTGTCTGTATATCTACTTAACAAAATCGAGGAAATACAACTTTTATTGGTGTTATTTGTTTACGTTGATGAATCCTAGTCACAATAATTGTATTTATCGTAACCATTATTTTCAACGATTGTTGATTTCATTCCATGTCTATAAAATGTTTTTTAGGAAATAATTTAGGACACTTATTTACCTTTATGCTCATTTGTGATTTATAAAATTGTATTTCTATACCCATGATGGATATGAACCTAATTTACATCAATTTTTATTTATATTTATATTTAGGGAATCTCCACCATGATTTGTCTTCTATTACATGTGATGTTTTTTTGTCAAAAATATTTGTCATTTAAATTTTTCCAAAAATAACTAATATTATTTTTTGTTATATTTTTCCTTTTGATCCACAGATCCACCCTTAAATTTTTATATTATGTATCCTTTATAACCAAGGAATAAATTTTTTTAATTTTATTTCATAGTTATTAGAATATTTTTCTCATATTTAGAATAATTTCATGATGATTTTTATTCTTAGTGTAGGGGATAGAGTCATTCATGGACGGGTTTGTTGATGAATAATAATTCATTTGATAAAAATTGATATACATCACCGAGTCATGTTGTATTGTTTTCAAATAATCTCTATTCATTACATGTATTATTTGATATGTGAATATAAATAATTTTTGGTTCAAATAATGAGAAAATGTATAGATATTTAATGGTAGATTGCATCATAATAAATATATATAAAATTTATAATCCATTACATTATAATGTAAATATTTTTTATTTGTTCAACAATCACAGAGATTATAAAATTTAAAAGCTAATTTCGTGTTCTTTTAATGCGATATTTCATTATATTTATCTCACGGGGTATCATAGATTCTCCTCACATGATTTTCATTTCATTATATTCTAATTTGTGTTGTTACATTCCATAAACATTTAGTTTTTATATTATTATTTGTTTTTGGTAAAGAAAATGTTAATGTGTGGAGTGATATTTGAATCTGATAGATTGTTTTACATTTATAATGCTTTTTTCAAAATTAATCCCACATTTTAGCCAATGAATTTGAAAATAATTTAAGTACCATCATACCACAAACTTATAGATATTTTGATAAACATTTTATATCATAGTGATATATGAAATCATTCTATTTCAAACTACTAAAGATATAAAATTAATATAAATTATATTTTAATAATTCATCTAAATGGGAATTGATAATATCAATGATGAAATTGGTCATGATAAGTTGGAATTTTGGCGAGTTGGTAACTTGAATAATTAGTGTAAAAACATTTTCTAAAAATAATTCATATGGAAGTGAAATTATTGTTTAGAAGTTCAATATTAAACAAATCAAAATGTATTTGGGGAAAAATATTGATTTTTTTATATCTAATTCTGTTTTTTATGTGACTACAGGTATATTCATGTGTTGTTTTTTTATTTCTAATATTTGAGTGGAAAATAATTTTTAGAGGGATTTTATGAACATAAATTTCAAAAATAATTATAATATGTTTTTAATCATAATTTTAATGATTTAAATTAATATTTATTTAGATTTTTTATTATTTTTATTTTTTTGTATTTAATTATTTTTTTATATTTTTTTAAATTATATGTTATTATTACTTATTAGTGTTTAATTAAACTTATTTATTTATATTTATAAATATAATTTATATTTTCACTAAGTATTGTGAATCATTTTCTTCGTCACCACCCTCAAATTTAGGAAGAAAACATATTAGTATGGAACCATGTGATTAGAAGGGTGGCACATTCATATTTTATTGGGTTGGCTGGTGTGACATGTGATGTACTTAACTTGGTGTAAAAAGAAACGTTTCAAACCTCTCACTTAATAATTTGGTTAGTTAATTTAATGTGGTCATTTTGTTACATGAATTCCTCTCTCTGATTAAATGTTTTCAATATTATTTATCAGTATCAATATTTTGATCATATTTTTTTACATTTTTCAATTAACAAATTATATCTAATTATATACACACTCTAGTGATATCTAATTTCTTAGAATCAAAATAATTATTATAAATTTTATTATCATCATCATATAATTATTCTTATTATCTTGTATTCATTATAATTATGGTTTCATTTGGGGGTCACTTGAGGGCTATAGTCAGCGCATAATTCTACATCCCACCAAGGATCAAATCTTGGTAACCCCTTTAAGGGGGATTCAACATACCAATTTTATAATTAAAATGTGTCCACAGTAATGGAATATGAAAGGTAGCTATATAGTAGAATCCAAAAATGTTTCATAATGACATCAGGGGAATGGTGTGGCATAACTAGGAATGTAGTGCCACATGTGACATATAGACATCACTAGGTGGGTGTCTTGAATGATAAATGGGTGTGTCGGTACATATAAATTGGCCCTCCACCTAGTGAAATTTCTAATAAGGGACATAGGTCCTTCTTATAGTGGAGTGGTAGCGGGAATCATGGTGTGAGAATTATTGAATTGGGGTGATGTAGCATACATATTGGGGAAATCATTGGGATACTCGTGTGACCAGATGAATGACATAACACAATTGGAATATAATGCCACATGGTTACATCAAAGAATAACTAGGTGGTTAAAAGAATGATACATGATGAAATTGGAGCTTATCATAAAATATATTCCTACATGGATTTCTGAAATGAGGTATAGGATTTAAATTCCATGACGTAATAGAGGAAAACATGGAATTACCATGCTAGTATAGGGTGTTATTGTGTAAATACATGTGAGAGAAAATGATGCAAATATTATCATTTAAACCATAGAATTATTTCATTCAGTTTCATAGTGGAAAAGATTATTTAATAGTTCATTCCATCAATAACATAATCATTTTAGCCACATATATGTAATAAAAAGTGTCATTTTTGTTTCATCCAATCATTATGAAAAATTATATGGATTAACCCATTGAAATAACTTAATGGGTGTGTATTTTTGATTCATAATTCCCATACATAATATTAATTATTATTATTATTATTCAAATCTAATATAATTTTAAACTGTATTTTATTTGGTAGATTTATAAATCAACACAAATTTATTTTCATCGATGTAGGTGCATTAGAGGGGAGAGGGTAATCCTGCCAACTTCATCCTCACTATGATAACATTCCATCTCTACCAGAATCTTTATCTTACCCAATATTATTTATGAAAATATCTATGCCTCACACCATTTTATTCTATTGAACCATCTCTAACCATTCTCATTCTATACATTTTATCCAACTAAACCATTCTCTATAATAGTATATCACTAATAGTATCTCAGGTTTGCATGTCCCAGTGTTGAAAACTTTTTCCTCACCCTATCCTCCAATCATAAATAACAATGTCAAGATCTATTAGATTCTCTAATAAATATTACTCTCATTAGAAAACACCAATATTTCATCTCTAGAGTGTATCCTCTCAATCATTCTCCTCCAATGCCTCTATTGATCTCATCTACAATGATACAATTATACTTCTCACACACCTGCATATTTTTATCTATCCCTTGAAAAAAATATACTACTACCAAAACCTAGATAGAGAATTCCTCTATCACATTCCCTTGTACACCAAATGTGTTTTTAATAATAAATATTTATTTTTATGTATATAACTAACCTTAAAATTTTTATAGAGGCTTGTGGACATCAATTATGGGCTACATCATGTGTTTGAAAAAAGAGGCTTCGACTGAAAAATCTAATCTAAATCATTAGTAATTTCATTGTCTATTTTTTTCATCATTTGATATAATGTTTTTTTATATCCCTATTAACATGTTTTCATTTACGTGGTTAATGATCATTCATATTATAATAGAAAAAATTCCCTGCAACTTCTATTTTTTCTTGATTACCACCATTAGTTATGATCTTCTGCAATGGTGTTACAATGTTGTATCTCTATTTTTCATATAAAATCTGGAAACACTGGTATAAAAACATTTAATAATGATTTTTAGTGTGATATAATTTAATATATAAAGAAATATTAGTTTTATTGGATGGAGGAGGAAAAATATTAATAGTTAGGATAATTCATACAGATTAGAAGTCTTCCCTGTTAGAATTACAATAATGTTCAAAATTAATAATTAAAATTTTCCCCACAATTTTCAACAAATAAATGGTTATAAAATTTCAAGAATTCTTTTTCCCACTTCCCATAGACTCCCTTATCTATTTTATCCATAAAAATAATGGTTTCACCATATTATATTCTTTTTATCCATCATGTAGTCTCTATTTAACAAAAAAATACCCCTTTATTTTTTAAACAGTATTATCATTTCCATGCCCTTATTTTCTTTTTATACCTCTTCTACCTTTATATTGATATAAAAATTCCTCTATTAATTTTTTTATGAATGATATATAATTTTTCACTCTGATATCCGGGACCCAAATTCCACATGATGGGTCCCCCGAGCCCAGTGGACCACATAGACTGAAGCTTATCTCCCGGAATGCCAAAGGTTATCAACTACCAAAGAGGGCCTATGGTGTGTCCATGGGGAGACTATTCCCACATTAACCAAGTGTAGTTATTTAGGTGAAAGTAATCATAGAAAAATAGCATAATCAATATGAGTAAATATATGGAATATGGGAAAATAGAGACAACAATTACAATAACTAAAACAATTGGAAATTACATTAACAATTGATGATATGTCAAGTCACTAGAATACAGGATAACATGGGTACATGATATGCGGCATAACATGTTCCACATAAGTATAATTGAAATAAAATATTATCCCAATCATCCCTAACTCCATCTCAGTCATCATATATGAAGATTCATACTAAAGAAAATGTAATCATGTTTTTGAAGCTGTATACTTCCCTTTTTCAACACCTGTAGCCCTGTAATCTACTCCGGGAACTAAACATCACCCAGAGAGAGTGTGAGATAAATCTTAGTAGGCCTCCACAAGGGGTGTCTATAAATTTTGGCCAGTGTAATGGAAATGTAACAGATTGAAAGCATGTTCATATAATGTAATGTAATAAAATGTATCAAAGTACCCAAGTACTTTCTTCATCCCTTGAATGGTTTCTGAACATGTAACCAGTTCATTTAATTATGTAATTATCAATACACATTGATAGGTCATCTAAGGCATATCCAACACTTAAATAACCAAGTGATAGTCTAAATATTAAATGTTCCAATATGTAACAAGGCAACCATGATTTATGATATTTAATAATGAAGTCCCAATATAGTAACAAAGCTGATGTATACCTCAAGGGTCTCTAACTCAGTAATAACTGTAGCCTAGAATGGGGTAGAGTGTATTATAAAGAACATAATCTAGGGAATTATACAATGTGTCACTTACCGAGTCCATGGTGTTCGACCAAGGTAAAACATGGCTATGCAGAGATAGGGCCTGATAGGCTTTAACCATGTCAAATTCTTATCAATGTGGGATCCAAGGAGCATATCCAAGGAATCCTGTACTAATAGAAGGGATCTTATTATGTCATCATAGGAATCCAAGAAAATAAAAAGATCGGGATCTCGGTGTGTCAGAACCTACATAAGCTGTATCCTTGAATCATAATTGGTTTCAAGAGTCCTCATGACATTCTCCTATCAGAATCCAAGGGGAGATAATTTCATTCCATTCATATTTGATTATGAAGTCATGCAATATCTTATACGGTTCAATACTTTCCTTTCATTAGTGTGATAAGGTCAAGTAGCATGCTACCTATTTATCAAGTCATCTAATTCAGGCATTTTCTTTTATTAGTGTGACAAGGACATATAGAATAAAACCATTTAATCCATTTAATTCATATTACATATTCAAGGATCATTCCTCTCTCTTCTATTAATGTCGTAAGGGGTGCTATGGATATGCAACAAATTAATAAATCAAATTAAATTTTCAATTTTAAGCACTTACCTTAGGAAGGTGAAGTAGTGAGAACACATGGAACTTTCCATTATTCGATCCACATTAAAACCAATCCATTTAATATAGGAATTCTTACCCTTAGGAAGTTCAAGCCAAGGCACACCCGAATTGTGGCTCAAACATTTCAATAGACTAAAACAAATATTATGGTATAAAATCCTTCATGGGATGAATGGATTTGTGGTCATAACAACCATCATTTAATCAAATATATGGAAAGAGCATAATCATAGGATTCAAATGATTATAAAGATGACATATAAATTAGAACAATGGAATTTGAGGAAATCTGTGGGCCCCACACAACAAATCCAAATACAAAAGACATGAGGGATGAGTTATAGACCATCCACCTTAGGCATGTACGACTCCCCTCCTCTATTACTAGCCCTTGATTTAGCTCAGATTAGAGTAGATTTAGGAAAAGGAGATAAACACCCATACACCAATATCTAGTTCAAGAGAAAAATATAGCGATAATGCCTCAAGATGAAATGAGTACATACCATTGTGCATACAATGTGATGAACAAAAGCTCGATCGGATCGCAGATGGCGGAGATATCTTAATCACTTGCTTATATCTTCAAAAAGAACCAAATTGACAAAAAAGATGTTATTTCTACTATTTCCCTTATTAAGAGGAAGAAGGTGGGATAAGATCATTAATGGAATTTTTGTAAGATTTTCGAGAAAATTGATAAATACACATTGTTTTTGCACGGTTTGAAAAACCATGCACAAAACTGTGTGAAGTGGTTCTATTATGAAATTTCAACCTTCATGGTTAGCCAAAGTATGCGCAAACCAAGAGCTAACTATGGAAACTATCTAGTTTTCCAAAAAAGATGGGTTCCAGGCTCTGATCATTCCCCTGACACCCCTAATGAAATTTCTAACTCATTAGGAATACATATTAGGTCCAAAATAAATATTTAGACTGAAATATAAATGATCCATACCTGTGTTGGAAACAAGATCTTACAATAACCCCCCCCCCCCCAAATAACTCATCCCATAGTTCACCTTCCAAATGCGGAGAAACACTATTTGAGAGCAACTCTTTCCACAGAGCACGTATGTCGACATCCCTCTCTCATGTCTTATCATGTACCAGGCCATTATTCTATAACACCCTTATTAGGGTGAAATACCATCCATAAGGGGCCTTCTTGTTCAAGTTGACTATAAGTAGTAGATACTCCTCAAAGGTAGCCTCAACATCACACTCAACTTCCTTGGTATCAAATGTATGAGACTGATAAGGATGATACTGGTGATGATGTGATACGTGAAAGACGTCATGCGTGGCACGACACCTCTAAGGTAGTAGATATTACTAAGATTCCTCCATAAATCATTCCATAGTTCAATAAAACCATACATAATGGGGGTGAGAACTTACCTTTATTCTATAACCATCTATGCCCTAGACTGGGAAACACCTGATGGAATCATGATCCCCATCCTCGAACTTGAGAGGTCATCGGCGGTGATCAGCTTAAGATTTCCTTCTAGACTAAGAAAAATTCATACACTTTTTGACTAGATGTACATTCTATGTATTCTCCATAACCAGACGAGGACTTAGTAGAGCTTCCTCACCTGCCTTTATACTATACCGGGGTAAACGACATGGCCTTCCATATAAGGCTTAAGAATGATCCGTCAGAATTTTTTCATGAAACATATTTTTATAAGAGAACATAAAGAGAGGGATATGCTCCTCCCATGAACTGCTGAAATCAAGGACACATTCTCGAAACATTTCCTCTAGAAAATGTATCGTCTCCTCTGATTGTCCATCGGTATGACATATAATGGTTGTGATTAGAAGCACATGTGTTCCCATTTCTTTCTACAATCTCTGCAAGAACTGTTATGAAAAATGTGAATCCCTCTCTGAAATGATAGTACATGAAACCCCTTGTAGTCCTATTATCTCAAGGTCTTATAGTCTTCCTAGATCATCAACTGAGATAGTCTCCAGAATAGGAGTAAAATGGGACGATTTCGTTATTCTGTCAGTGACTACCCATATAACATCTCTACCCCTCAGTGACCATTGTAAGACAACTAAAATATCCATAGAAACATCTTATCATTTCCATTCAAGGAATGTAAGTGATTGTAACAAACCTACAGGTCTCTGTTGTGCCACCGTCACCTACTGGAAAGTGGAACACCTAGTGATAAAGAATGCAATATGATGTTTCATCCCAGTCCACCAATAATGGAATCGTATATCTCAATTCATATTTGAGATGCATAGATTAAATAACCACTAAGAGGTATGGGACACATTAATCAAACCCTATATCATATCTATAGGAACCGAGATATGTCCATGGACATATAGGACGCCATCTCTGTCGACAGAAAAATCTGGAGGTGGGTTATCTCCTGATATACTCTTACGGATAACTAAGCCTTCAGAATATTAAAATTTTATACTCATAACCTTTTCATGGATGGAATAGGTAACTGTCATGGATGATAGGTATGACATCTCATAACTATCATGAAACTATAGGTGTTTCTCAGAAAAGAGGCCCATTAAATTCTATTCATCACGGGCTACTTATATGACTTGGGCTTGAGTTTTCCGAATCATTGAATCTACAACGACATTAACCTTCCTAGGCATATAAGCATTCTAAAAAACAAAGGATTATATATATTTGACCAATATATAAATTATGAGGATCAAGTCACAGTGAGAAAAGATATATTTGAGGCTCTTGTCGTCTGTGTACACCACAAAGTGCTCACCCATCAGATAATGTCTCAAGAAACATAATCCATGGACAACTACTTATTTTTCAAGGATGTGCGTATAGTAGTTTCTATCATGAGGCCTCAAATTCTGATATCCATACACAATGAACTTATTCTCCTGCATCATCACTTCACCAAGGAGAATTCGTGATGCATCCTAGAAGTCATTATAACCTATATCGAGCTCAGGAATAATTAGAATAGGTGATGAGAAAATCCACCTTTAATCTCCTTAAATAAATTCTCACATGATTCTGACCATAGGAAATTGAAACCCTTATTTGTAAGATGAGTAATAGATGATGAATGGTTAGAATTGTCTTGTAGAAAATGCTTATAATATCCATTTAACCCTATGAAACTCTGTATGTCAAACATGTTCTTGGGATGATCTTAGGAAACTACAAAACTTACCTATGTTGGGATAATGGATACTATTGATTCTGATATAACATGACCAATTAAGTGAAATTATTCGATCTATAAGTGGAACATTGCAAGCATGAAATTAATCTGATTCTCTCTTAGTGTACTTGGAATGATCTCAAGTTATTTGGTATGGTCGCAACGAGTGTGAGAATACACCAAAATTTAATCTAAAAAGAATATTAAAAAATAATCCAAATAGGGGTGGAACACCCTATTCATCAAATCCATGAAAATGGAAGACTCGTTCATAAGACTGAATGGAATAAAACATTACTCATACAAACCGCACCTCCAACAGAAAACTGCACCAGGTTCATCTGATGGCCTAACACACAACTGATGATTCCGTATATCATGTCGATCATGGATAATAAATTTTCTACGCAGAGCTAGTTGAAGAGATCATCTATTTGTGGTAGTGGATACCAGTTCATGACTTTAAGAAGGTTAAAAATTTTATAATCTCTATATAGCTATAAGTTTCTATTTGATCTCATTAAAAAAGTCATGAGTGAATCCCAAGAAGATGTACTGGGACATATAAAACCACTGGCCTCTAAATACTCTAACTACCACTTGATATCTTGAATATTTATAGGTGTTAACCTCTACGGAAGAATGGAAACTGGAGATACTCATGGATCAATATCGATTTTAAACTCTACCTCTCTCTCTCAAATGGTTTTCCAAAACAATTTTCAGGATAGACAACCCTGAAATGATACACTGATAGATGGAAATCATCCTTAAGAAAACGTTGATCCTCCATGAAGATATTTTCAATCTAGGTGGTCACACCACACAACCCATGATGCTCTTGTCCCGATCTACTAGCCTGTACATCCCACTCACCATTATGTAGATAACTGCTTCCCTCTGGTGATGTAAATGACAACCTTTAGATATAGTAGTATACAAATTAATGATAGGGAACTAACCACCCTATACCATGAGTTACATCGAATCCTTTCATATCAATAATGAAGAGGTTCTATATTAAAGGGTAACTTCCCACCTCATGGGGGCGTTCCTACAATTGTGTATGACATATATTCGTACCCCTAACTGTGTATCTAGGGTCCTTACACCATAGTAAAATTGTATCTCCAGTTAGAGACTCTCTATGATATATAGTGTGATAAAATGGTTCTAATCACCTATATAAAATAATATAGACACTATAGTAGAGGCCACATGAATATTACCTCATACTATAGATGGTTCATCATCCTAATCATTTGGTATCTCCTGTAGTGCATTAAACTATCCTGAACCACGACCCTATGTAACAGATGGACAACCATGATCAAAGATACTCCGTTGGTGATGCCATTGATTAGGAGTCTTGCAACCATGACCACAACCTCCTCCTTAGCCAAACCAAATAGAGCTATCCCAATTCCCTACCTGATGCGGTGTAAAATAAATCTCCCCTGAAGGTGGAGTTGGTGAGGATTCTTTTCCACTCGATGATGGTGGAAAGGTCCTACAAGAATGTTATTCATTCCCCATATTTCTGTAATCCCAACAATGAATTAGGTCTCTATCACATGGAAACTTCTTCTTCCCCCATTGTCCACCCTAATCAAACACAATGGAGCTATCGAATTAGTCAATATGGTTGTCATTTCACGGAGAAGAAAGTTCAAGATAATATTTTATACCGTCAGAAGATCTATTAACCTGACATGGAATTTATCCTCTATTCATGATAATATTTCTATCCCTCGGGTTACACTCAGTGAGAATAGCATGATTGAAAATCTCGAAAAAATTATGTAGGTGAAATATATTGAACTACATATGGATGGTATAGAAGATCCCATTTTAAAAAGTCTAGCACATGAAATATAATCACTTGATTGAAATGGTGGAAAGAACTGTAACACCAGAAAATACATTGAATATTCTATAACTAACATAGAAACATGATATAGATACATGATCTCTTTGGATCTGTTAGCTCTCAGTGTCGGAGAAAATAACTAATCATAGAAGGAAGTCTGTAAATCAACCCATAACAAGCCATGTTGGTGACCAGCCTAGGAATTCACATCCCACCAATGGTTGAAAAAATCAAGAATCATGTATGTGTAAATATTGACCCTCTTCTCTAGAGGCATATTGATATTCTCAAAGATAGATAGCGTGTCTTCTAGCCAAGACATAGCAGCCTATTGACAACCATCCCCAGAAAAATTTGGAGGATGTTGCTTCTAGAACTCATGTTTTTGTTTAGGCATCATCGGTGAGAGCTATGAAGCACCAAGCATGGAATGTATCAGACATATTAAAATATCATGAACATGGTAAATATTTCACAGATTAGGTACAATAGGTGGTTCCTTGGGTGGCACACATAGAAGTAAGATAGGAATCTAAAGGCCCACCACATCTGGAGCATGGTCTTTGCCACCGTCCTCGCATAAAGTACGAGGATTTCATGGAGGAATTGGTTTACAATTTCCTAGAACATATCTTAGAATAATCTTATAGGAAAGGATATTTCATCACAAGTTGAAGATGAACATATGAAAACTCACAACCCAAGGAATAATACCCAAACTACCCATTTATATGTCCAGGTATTGGTATGTTCTGATGTATATGTTTCACTTTTTTTTATATTTATCTTCCATTATTACTCATTTACCATTCATAAACATGACATGGAGGGAAAAGGATGTTAAACGATTTCATTTTATATTCCAAGTTTGAATTTATAATGGATATCCAATTAGAATGAATTATTTCCCATGCACCTATCCCAAAAATTGACAAATATTTATTCATAACATAATGGCTTTACAGGATTAATTACTCTTGCCAACCCATTAGGGCCCATTTGCCTCGTGATTTGTGATAGAAATCAATCAATCAAAACCAATATTCACATAGGAAAAAGATAACTATATATATACCAATAAATAATCACCGGAATACCAGGTAATGAGAAATAGTTAATTGCACCTATATGGCATTGAAAAAATCATGACATGTTAATTCTTCATGCCTATAATGATGCATGTAACAATGATCCCAACCCTCATATCACCAGCACAAAAATGATATAAATCCCCAGTCCGAGTAAAAATCAACAACACCAAAAAAAATATTTGTCTCTCAATAGTTAAATAATGTCAACTATAATAGGAAAAAGCAGAACAACAATTATATTTTGGTTTACATGGCTGTTACCCTGAACATTGGTTTGAAAAATCTAAGAATGACCTATTACCAAGTCCCAATTGTTCATCATCTTATATATATTTTTTCCAAATAGTATTGAATGAAATGAAATTCCCTTTGATACTAAATTTTGATGTCCCAGAGCTGGATTCCACTTGATGGGTGTCCCGAGCCCAGTGGGCCACAAGACATCATGCACATCTCCCTGAATTCTAAAGGTTGACGACTAGCAGCGAGGACCTAGTGTGTGTCCATGGGTAGACTATTCACTCATTACCAAAGTGTTTCATTGTGGGTGAAAGTAAACACATGAAAGTAGTATAAGAAATAAGAGTAAATATAAGTCATAACAAAATATAGAGACAATAGTAACAATAATTAAAACAACTAGAATCGAATTAACAACTTGTGACATGTCATGACAATAGAATATTGGAAAACATGGGTACTAGATACATGGAATACCATGTTAAATATAAGTATAAATGAACTGAAAGAATATCCCAATAATCCTGAGTTTTGACCTGGTTATCTGCTAACAAGATACATAATAAACACCAAGCAATAAATTGTTTGAATCTATATGATTCCCTTTGTGAACACCTATGACAATGTAATCTACTATGGGTACCAAATGGCTCCTGAAGAGGGTATGAGATAAATTTTAGTGGTCCACCACCAATGGTGTCTATAACATCTTGCCCGTTTAATGGAAATGTAATCGTGTGCAATCATGGATTTATAATGTAAATTAGTACAATGTAACTGAATACCCATGTACCTACCTTATCCCTCAAATTGTGTTTGAAAATGTAACCAGATCATTTAATAATGTAATTAACAATTCATGTTGATTGGTCATTTTGGGCATATCCAACACTAATTTAACATCATGACAATATAAATAGTGATGGTTCCCATATGTAATGAGGAAACCATCTTTTTTTATATTTAATAATGACGTCTCAATTTAATAACCAAGGTGATATAGACCTCGAGGGTCACAAAATCATTAATAAATGTAGTGTGGGATGGGGTAAGACTGTAATACAAGGAGCATAATAAATGTAATTCCAAAATGAAGTGACCACCAAATACAAGGTTATAGACAAAGGTAAAATGTGGCTAAGAAGAGATAGGTACCCATGGGATTTAACCATGGTAACTACATGTCGATTCAAGATCCAAGGAGTATATCCAATTCATCCTATAATAATATGAAGGGATCCAACGGTGACATACCAGGAATTGAATAAAAAATATGGATTGGGATCTAAGGGGGTATCAACCTAATAAAGTTGTATCATAGAATCAAAATGGGGTTCCCGAGTGCACTTGGTATTCTCCGATCAGAATCCAATGTGAGCTCGAGTCAGTCCATTCCTATCTGATTATGAAGATGTGTAATATATCCTTCAGTTCAATACATTCCTTTAATTATTGTGATAATTTCTAGTAGAATAAAACCATTCAATAGATTCATTTGGTTCAAGCCTTGATATTCATTAGTGTGATAAGGAAAAGTTTCATGAAACTGTTTAATCCATTTAAACGATTATTCCACATTAATGGTTCATTCCTCTACCTACCATTAATGTGGTAAGGGGTTCTATAGATATGAAACCAGTTAATCATCCATATTATATTATCAATTTGAATCACTTACCTTAAGTGGGTTAAGTTTTGAGAACAAATGGTACATTCCATTATGATTTTCTAATTAAAAAATCTATTTAATATAGAAACTATTTCCTATTGGAAGGTCAAGCCAATGAACACCAGAACGGTGTTTCAAAAGTGTCAAAACACTAAAACGAAAATTATATAATAACAACCTTCACTGAATGAATGGTGTTGCAGAAAAAACAACAATATTTAATAACATGTATGGGATGAGAATAAATATATGGTTCTAATGATTATAAGAACGACATATAACTTCAAATAACGACATGATATGAAATTGGGGGGGGGGGGGGGGCACACAACAAATCCAAAATCAAGTAACACGAGGGATGGGTTATAGACCCACCCCCTTAGGATTGTACAACTATCCTCCACTTGTATTGGCCCTTGATTTGTATCAGATCGAAGTATATCTATGAATAAGAGAAAAATTGTCATACCCTTATATCAATGTTGAGAGAAAATGAGAAGATGAACTCCTCAATAGGACTTGAGTACTTATCATTGTGCATCCAACATGATGAATAGAAGGATAATCATCTCCCGGATGAGGGATATGTGATTATCACAATTTAAAAATTTAAAAAATATCCATATTGAGAGAAAAATGTGCTAATAACACTGGTTCTTATGTTAGGTGGAAGAAGGAGGGTTCGAAGATCATCAAGGTATTTTTTTAAACATACCCAAAAAATTACTTCTTCATGGTTTCTCTAAAGATTTTGAAAGCCATCGCACAACTAGTGTGGGGTTTTCTCGGTAGAAGGGAACATTGCATAGTTAGGACGCATGACCATGCACAAACCATGCTATGTTATTCAGTCTAGAAATTTCAATCTGCACGGTTAGCTAAACCATGCACCAAACATGCCCTAACCGTGTGACTTGTCGATATTTCCCAAAAAAAGGGTTATGGGCTATGAAAATTCCCCGAATACCCATGAGACCGTTTCTAACTCGTTAGGAATCCCATATTAGGTCCAAAAGAATGATTTACACTCAAATATAAAGGATCCATACTTGAGTGGAAAACCGGGTTCTTATATTCAATTCCAAAAATTTAGATTTCAATGCTTATGTATATCTTCATATTCCTTTTCCCTATCCAAAATAATTTTTGAAGCATCATATAAAATGAAACATTCTAGATATTGATTAAAAAAATTAAAAAATAAATTTTGATAACTTGTGAATACAAATATGAATGCACTTTATAACCCAATAAGTCATGTACATTATGAAGGATTGTTACATCAATCTAGAATCCAAAGCATCAATGGATTCACTTCTGGAAGTTCAAAACCAGACTCTTCTATGAGAATAATGTGAGATTGAATGACCAAATTCATCATCTTTCAAGAAATTTACGAATAACAATTAAAATTATTTTTCCGTGAAAATAATTAGTGGAGGTATGGGAAAATCATCATAAATAATTAATAGGTGTTGATAAAGTAAAGAATTTGGATTCAATCTCTGTGAGGAGATTTACAATAACATCTTATAAAATATTCTAAAACCATTGATGAGTATCATACTCATGTAATGATTCTCGTGAACCAAATATGAATAAATAAAGAAAATCATGTTGGCATGTGGGTATAAGAGAATATTTTGTGATCCTCAAATCCTATATTTAAATTGTTGGGAAAAAAACTCTCAAGATATCATTGAAACATTTTTGAGGTGATTGTGTTTGTTGATAAAAATGGACAACTGTGTTGTGATTATTGACAAAGAAAACCATGAAATACAAATTTTTTGACAAAGGAGATTTCATGGTGGCATACCGAGTTCAAGAGTTGTGGTTAACGATCAATGTTTAATTCAAGAACTTCGACAAAGGAATGGATGATCTGATGCGATACAAAATAGAATAGATACAAGGTGGTTCCCTTTTCCAGTGTTTGAAAAATTTTGGGGCCTAAAAATTGACAAATTAAGAAAAGTGGTTTTTGGAAAAGGGACCTACACGCCGTGTACATAATGTCTTGAAAACTTGCGCGCCATATGATTTTCAAGATCAGATCATCAAAATATGGCAAAGGGAAAAGGGTCGCGCAAGTATTGAGTTGGTCACACAGGTGACTTGCGCTCCAAGAGAAAGGACTTGCGCGCTGGTGCCTAGGAGGATTGGAAACTTGTGCGCCTGTTGTTTTTCAAGATCATAACTTCAAAATATGGCAAAGGAAAGTGGTTCGCACAAGTATGGAAGTGGGTCGCACAAGTGACTTGCAGGGGAAGAGACCTACGCGCCGGGACTTGCGCGCCAAGGGTTGACTTGCGCACCATCGCGTAGGGTTGTCAAATTGCCTATAAATACTAGACCACCCCTCCTCATTTTTGAACGAAGATCAACAATTTGAGAAATCAGAGTTCTCTTCATGCAGGTGTGGAAGTCGTGCAAGTGGTGGTGTGTCGCGCAGGTGGGACTTGCGTGCTAGATTTGAAGAAGGGCGGTTGTTGTTAGTTGCATGCCAATGTTGGTTTAGGTGTAATGGTATGTGAGTCGCGCAAGTTTGGAGTTTCATAAGAATGTGTCATGAATGTGTCTAAGTTAGACTTGTGTGCTGATACTTGCACACCGGATTAGAATTGCACGCAAAGTAAGGTTGTTTTTTCAGTAGTGTTTTCAGGCAGTGTGGAAGCTGTAAGTTTGCCCGATACCTTCGGTGCAAAGAGAAATTCATCTATGGGTGAAAGATGGACTTCAATAGTGCATCTACATACAATAAAAGATGCATTATTTCATGCAAATGAAGTGACCTAAAGTTCTATAAACTGTGAGTGGATCCTTTCCAGAGAAGTGATCAAAGGAAGAGGAAGAAGGTGATCCTCTTCACCGGCAGTGATCCAGAGAGAGAGAAACAGGGAGTGACCCTTGGGAAAGCAGTGAGCTGACCCTAAACCTTTTAAAGGTAGTGAGCCTGGGACAAAGTGACTGTGCCCGAACCCTATAATCCATAGCTAGTGATGTTTAGTGTAATTTGGTATGACCGATAACCTGTCAGCGTATGCTCCTTGGACGTATCCCTTAGCGGTGATCCAAGTAAATATTTCTGTGTCATGTGCTTTCTTTACTTTCTATTTATATTTTGCAACATGAAAGAGAGAGAAGAGTGTTTTTCTCAATAGTGAAACAAGATCAGAACAGGCGTTAATTTTAAATTAGTCATACCCTGATCCACCCCCCCCCACTCTCAGGGTATCCAGCCTTGTGGACCTAAAATAAATACAGAGTCATTTTCCTAAAAGAAACAAAAAACATAAAGATGATTTCAATTAAAGAACTCCTGGGATATTTATAATACCCTGAGATGAAATTGAATCACTAGAGTAATTATGGGGGAGTGGAATGTTCCATGTAATTAATTTTGTATCTCAATAACTCAGAAAATGATATGGGGGATACATTTAGATGTTTTTGAGGAAGATGATTCATTGGAAATGAATATGATCCAAAAAATGAATGATTAGGGGTAAGAAACCGAAAATGACTAGTTTTTGTATACGAAAATTATACTTCATTAGAATGAGAACATCAAATAAGAAGATAATTTAAAAATAAATAACAAAAATATAAATGAAATGACTAATTTATAATTTTCAAAACTATCGACATTAAAATAATCAATGTTTGAGTAAAAAACTAAATAGATTGTTACTGGGGAGGAAAATATCACAGAAGCACGAGATATTTTTACAGGATCCCTTTTTTTAAAGCAACAAACATTACCTCAAAATCAAGGTATGTGGTATCCTAAATATAGAGCATGAAACCACATGAAGAGCCCCTATACATTTTAATGTCCCTCAATGAGAGTGTTTGAGGAGTTATTTCATTTTTTAATCTCACAATACTATCTATCAAAGGAAGAGGAGATATTCTCATCAAGATAAAACATATAAATCATGATTTCATATCCAATGTATACTACGTACATGACATGATGACCAATATTGTGTGTCTTGGGAACATGTTGTAAGAATGATAAATAAAAGCCAAAAAATAAAAAAACGGTTATTTTTTTGAAAAAGGAAATGTGGTCACAAATGTTCAGATGACAAAGAGTGATATGTTTTGACATATGATCTACCCAGCGTTCCACAATGTTTATGAAAGTACTTAATGGTATAGATTTGATAATGAATATCAGGTTACTAAATTCAAAATATGAATTATTAATATTATTGGGAATAAATAAGATAGTGAATGTTATTCTTATAACTAACAACCCAAATAAAATATTTGAAAATGTGATCTTAGAAAAATAACATTTAAATAGATTTGAAATGAAGTCCTACTTGAATTTTTCTTCACCCCATGAATTATTACAAAACAATTTTTTTGTCCATTGAATCTGTAATAAAATATAATAAAGAGTTAGATTATAAACTATATTGGGGATTAATATTGGAAAACATTGATATTGTTTCACAAGATGATCATATAAGTGTTTGATTTAGTCAAATAATTCAATGCACTAGTGGAAAATAGATGCAAAAATTATATACAAAAAATCTAATCAGATCAAGATGGGGATAAAAACTCTGATTTTTTCAAGATTACATCATGAAATACTCAATTAATTACCCAATAACATCATATTACACAACAAAACTTATAATAGTATCTAATACTAAAAATATAACCATTTTCAATATGGAGAGAAACAAGTTGAACGACAATGGAGTGCCCCTGACATTATCGTTTGAAGAACCTTTATGTGTGGTTTATCTATTCATTAGAATCCCAAAAAAACATCAAAGAAATAAACCAAATGAATCATGGAGTAATAACCAGAATATATTATTCTCTCATAGAGTTTATCATTTCATTTCCAATGTGATGTTCTCAAACATATTAATTAAAAAACATGAGGACAACGAAGTGAAATGTGCCCTTATGGTGTAACTGGATATCACTTTTATACTAACATACAAAAGAATAATATATTCATCATTGATATTAAATTATAATAAAATAATTAAGGTAAATTAAATCAAGATGATAATTCTAGTCTGGTGTACCACACACTAGAAGATAAGGAAATCATTAAATATGTACCCAAAGAGGAATGATGAGTTAAATAACTAATGAATCCATCAATGCATAATCCTACACAAAAAGACTATGAAATTTAAAATTTCTATATATATACCCTAAATGAAAATTCCTTGAATACATATATATAAGAGTACATAACCAATAGTGGAGTATATGAACATATGTTATCTCTAAGAAACATCTGATCTAGTTAGCTTCATGAAGAAAATTTTTGATAAAAATGAACAAAATTGATTGATCATGAAATCCATTCAATCAACACCACTAATGTTCATTTTTTAAAATATATTTCTTTTAATACAGTGAATTAAATGAACCTAATGATCAATATATAAGATTCATGAAGAAATATGACATAAATTCTTTTATTTAAGGAATACATGTATAAAGGGGGTATTAAATAATGAACTTGTATTTCCTTGTATTAAACTAACCTTTCTGCTATGATGCAGTATTGATGAGTTAAAATATAGGATAATAGATTTTTTTGGTATTGGTGGAATGTGTTGAACCTACGGATCCCAATCTGGGGACTTTTATTTTTATACGTATATCAGCGTTAAATTTTATTGTGATTTAATTTCTATAAATATGGTGTGTTTTAGATTTTTTAAGATCATTTAAATCTAGAGAAATAAATATTTTTCATACCGATGCAACTTTTTCACTACAATCACTTCATGTTATTTGTAGATTAATTTTCAATTCCACAATAAATCCCTATTTTTTTTTATAAAATCAGCATATTGGATTTCCCACAGCCTGATCCCCTACTTTAAAAAAAATCACTCAATACACATTTATATTGAAACATCATCAAAATGCCATAACCTATGAAATCTACTTACCCTTGAATGGAATCACATGTATTATTTTTAGGACACAATACATTGGAACATGTAGTATTCATATAGATAGTATTTTTTTTGAAACAGTATATAGAGAGTGTTGATGGAATTTTGGTGATAAATCATGTCTTGTCTGTGATGATATATTTGATTTTCGGAGGTAATAATAGGTAGTTTTACAAAAAAATTGATGTGTAAATATGTTCACATTGGCATTCTAATGTTAAATGACAATGATTTCTCTTTGAGTGGTTGGTGTTCAAATGAGCTGAATATTGTATTTTTAATGTGATTACAACTTTCATATCTTATTATTTTATTATGGAATGAACATTTTTTTGGCTTGTACATTTTTTCATAATTCTAGGATAACATTATACCGTGTCATTACAACCTCAAATTGAGAGAGTATTTTCAATGCAATATTTTTATTTAATTTATTCTCTTACATTTAATTTCAATAAATTTTAATTTAAATTATTTATTTCTAACATTATATTTCTACTAAAATAAACTTCAAAAATAAAATTAATGTTGTTTAATGATTATTTTATGATTATATAATAAATAAATAAACTTATATAAAAATTTAAGTAGAATTATGTGATATGTCTTATTGAGAATCCTGTCACCCCATTTTGCTGAGTAAATTAGGTTCTTAAAATAATCAGATATTTTTTATAAATCTAATGATAATTAACTTAAATAAAAAAGAGAATAAAATTATTCTCTCAAATAAGGGTTTATAATATTTATCTAACAAACCCAATCCTTGGAAATTATTTTATTTTAACCTTTTATTGGATTTGGATCCTTTGGTTGAGGTTTGGGTTAATCCCCAGTTTTTTTTTTGTTTTGGAATCCATTGAGTGAGTTTTTTTAAAAAAATTGAGATTTTTGGATTGGTATCTTGTGGTACATGATTAGTGCATGGGTGGGGTAAAATATGAATCATTTCCTAGGTAACCATTCAACTAATGGTTTGGGTTCTAGACTTGGATATAGACATTTAGCATTGTAGAATTAATGTTTGGAAACCCATATAGCCAAACCATATAGGGTGTGTCACGAACCAACCTGGGTCAACCTTAAACTGGTTACCCAAGACGATCTATGTCAAGGCCCGAGAGTCAATCGTGATTCTCTTGGGCTAGATAAAATTTCGACGGTAATTAATAGAGAAAATGAGTTTTATTTTCACGAAAAAATAATAAAAAGGACGAAAAATAAATAAATTAAAAAACCAAACTAAATATGGTTTTTCAATATTTACATCATTTACATTACAATTTAAGATACAAAAAACAAAAGATAAAACTATTAAAAAAGAAAAATTTGAACATGATGCACAAGACATCTCCATGTGACACCAAGAGTCTCCCTCTAATCCACAACCAACCATTGCCAAAGGCAATCGAACGAAATCCAGAACCTGAAGAAAATTCTTAAAAAAGAAAAGACTATAGGTGTGAGTAATAAAACTCAGTATCTATGCCTGAAAAATTCTATTCCCAAAAAACATACTATAAATAAAGTAACATGGATTAGTATGTTTGAACTATAATGTACAAAAATATATTTTCCCACACTCTCATTTAGTGAAAAAAGCATGATTACAATTTGTTTCCCTCAAATTCTAAAACAAGGCTCGTTCATGTTACGAAGGTTAGATTTATAAGGGGGGAGGAAAAAAGGAAACAAATAAGAAACATTCATTTTTAATTTTTAAGGGAAAATAGGTAAAACAAAACTTATTTCAAAAAATCATTCTTAAAACCCTTCTAACAAACCATTCTTTCACAGTCTACCAAAGGAAAATCGAAACCAAGAACAAGGATATTGATTTCACACAATGAGTGAAATTATATCAATAGTTCTAGATACAGAGGAACACAAGAATACCTAGAAAATCAAAGGAAAACCAAAACATAATAATACATGGTACCCCATCCCTGATAGTATTCCATTCACGATGAAATAAAAATGACAAAATTCCTAGCCACTCTAAATCAGGACATACCGAGGGGCCAAATCCTGTAGCAATGAACCCAATTATACACCTACTATGATCCACTGGTCAGTGTTTGAACTATGAGTGTAGAAAATATTCTCTGAATTCATCTTTCTTATTCTAGGTTCCAATGCTATGTTTATAATGGGGTGTTCCACAAATTCCAAACTACAAGAAATATGTATATACCATTATACACATCAAAAAAACTGGAATCACCTCAGCCTCCTCAATGAGTACTCCATTAAATAAAACAATTATAACATAAGGTTGGTAATATACCGAGGATACTTTCATCCCATGATAAAACAAGGAAATAATCTCTCCCAAATGGGTTTTCCAAATGAAACCATTTTAGGAAAAATGCTAAATGGCCCCAAGTAACTTTCACATATTGATCCCATAAAAAACCACTCACAAACCATTTCAAAATTCAAAACAACTTAAAAAACCATTTTTTGGAACACAAAGCACCATTTAAATATCAAAATATCATTTAAAAATCAAACTATATCCTTTAAAAATTGAAAACTAGTTAGAAAATCAAAACTAATGATTAAACAAACAAATGGTGTGAAAAACCCACCAAATCCATTTAAAAAATACAATGAAATTATGAAATAAGTTTTATTTGACATGGAACAATAATTCAAATCATGAGAAATAACACTCTTAATAATTAATTATGTTTTCTAAAATCAATAAATCAATGAAATATTAATATTAAAGGAGATTTAGAATGGGATCCTACCTCAATCAAAGATGAACATCCAGAATATAGTGTGAAACATCGTTTCCAACTCAGTCACACCAATGGGGGGCTTGATCCAAACTCAAGGTACCCTAAGAAGGGAAACCCACAAAAAATGGGAACCCGTAGCCCTGAAAGTCGTCCAACATGGACACTAGGGTTAGAGAATAAGATAAAAATTAAGTGAATGAATGAATAAGGGAGAAATAAACCCTAACATTTTGATTCTGAAGGGTAAAATCCAAGAAACTACCATTAATCCCTATTGGAGATCCATGGAGGTAAACAAATCCCCCATGGGAGGCACGTTGGTTGGAGGAGACCAAATGGTGGTAAAATGAGGGGTTATGGTAAAAACAATTAGTAGTGAGAAAGTCCTTTTAAAAGTATAGACATGTTGCATGGTTAATCTGCACAGTCTGTCAAACCGTGCGGATACCATGCAACCAGTACTTCCATTATAAAGATCAACCTCATAGCCTAATCGCATATTATGACTAACTGTCTGGTAGCCATGCGGTAGCTACTGTCTCACCCAGGAGCTTCATCATGGTTTCCTGGGCAAGGGTGCATGATTACAACTAATCATGCGCTTACCATGTGTCAGGGCTTGCTCACCACAAAAACAACCTTCTTCAACAAAAATCAATGGGAAGATAAATAAGGAGATTTATTCCAATAAAATAAGGAATAAATAATCCAAAATTTCTATCTAATAACACCCAGTTCCTAAGGAAACACCCGAAAAAACAACATGAACCAGGACTGAAGATGAATTCCAAAACCCAGGTTTGACAATTCTCCCCACCATAATTCTTTCCTCTCCTAGAATGCAAACCCAGGTCTTATACCAAAAGAAAAATCACTAATACATTAATACTCAAGGATAATTACAATGAATGACAAAAAGAAGCATTAAATAATTACCAACAATTAAGAGAAAATAAAATGAACTTCTGAGACCAAATAGGCTCTCCGCTAATTGTTATCCACCCCCTATAAGTTTAGACTCCTCCAGTTGATTGGTTCTGAGGATATATAACCTTCCAAAATAAAAAACCAACCATAATACACAATCACCCTAAAAATCCCCCATCATAACTCACAATATCCACCAAAAATAGATAAACATGCATAAAACACCTCTCCCAGATACAATTATAACAATACATAACAGATATTTCAAAAACAGATCAATCAAAATCGATACATAAATGATAGAAAATAAAAATGTAGTGGTTCTATATGAAACCATCAACCACCAAACTGATACGAGTAAGGGATTCATGATACCGCATTGGGAGGCCCGAACTGACTCCTAATGATTATAAATGAACCACCATATGAGACAAAGACAATGACTAAACTAGGATACCGAAATGGGGAGGCATGAACTGACTCCCCACCCTATGAGCTATCAATATTAAACTGATTTGAGAACCCTCCCACAAGAACAAAAAATCCCCCCCACAAGGGTAGTGGAGGAAAGATACCATCTAATGGACTAATAAAACCACAACCGACACTTCATACAAACCCTACACATCCCTAGATAACCTCAACCCATCCAAACATGATTCATATTAATGGTATACACAACGACCATAAAATGAAAAACACACAATTGGTGGGATACAACCACTGTTATTTTAAGAAGATAAAAACTACACCTCTTTCTATCTAAGGGAAAAAATGTACAACCAAATGGTTCAAAATGTGGAATAGGGGTTCCTACGCCATTTTCAGCTAAACAGAACCATTAGAACCATAACAAAAACAAAAACAGGGGATTGAAACGCCTCCATAACTCGTGCTAAGGATAGATATTTAATCCAAGCCATTCATACAATTGGTGTTCTCCTGACAATGTTTCATCTGAACTCTAGGACCTATGGCTATATCACCAATCATTGATTCATCTCCAACCCCACAGTCAGGTTTCAGAAACCCCCAAATAGAACATCTCCTTCTAGTGCAACATGAAACCATACTACCTAGAGAAAAAATCCTACAGAACCCAACATACCCCAAGGATCACTCTACCGCAGCAGGGCACATCATCATGATATGTATTTATAATGTTCATATGAAACATCATTTTCTACTCTAACAAGGAAGCAAGATATAAAGGATAGAAGGTAAAAAACATCCATTGCGAAATGATAATCTCGGAATTCCAGAAGGAAGGACATTCTTATATCAAAAAATAATACTTAAAAATGCTAAACAACTCCACCATTTCTTTTAAGAGAGTAAATAACACAACCATACACCATTTAAGATGGACCTTGAAACCAAAAGGAACATCACAAAAAAATGGTCTTAACCGAGGAATAGATTCATTACATTGATGAATTGGAGGATTTTATAATAGATAATTACATGTGGCCACACATAAATCATGAACTAACTCATTATGGGGGTGCAAGATCACCAACCAGGAAAAAAAGACCAAAACCAAACTGGTCCATTGGTCGAGATACACCACAGTGGAACAAAAAACAGACAATGGGGAACCACTGTAAGGTATTCCTGAAACATTTCCTAAATGAATTCACAAATAATTATCCCAAAACTATCTAACTAGAAATAACTCAATCTTGAAACCATCCATCAGGGAAGAAGGGCTAACAAATAAAAAAACATCTTAAAAAAATTAACAAAACATAAGAAGACACTCCACCTGATCAATATTTCTCAAAATACACAATTTCCATTTATAATCATCATTGAAAAGGAAGTAAGATTATAGGATTACAGACCCACCAATAGTGTCCGAGAGAGCCTTATATATGCTTATTCTTTGGCCATACCAGGAACCCATACACCATCATACACAAAACATTGCATTTTTTTACTCAAGGGAACACCAATGGTTAAAACAATACTTTTTACACCTACCAAAATAAGGAATTCAACCCACATCTCTATTTCAAAACATGCCAAACCTCTATTCAAAAATTGATAACCAAAAAAATTTGAAACCCAATCCAAAACTAGAAAAACATTTCAATAAAAACACGACTCATTCAATTGAAACCACATTTCCAAACCACACACATCCCTTTCAAAAAAATTACTGAATTAAATGATTTTCAAAACCTCACAAAAAATCACTGACTGACCATCCAAAACCATTTATAGACTAGACACCTTTATTTTAAAAAAATCTCATCACATTTAATCAATTACCAAATAAAAAATTTCATGATTTCGAACATTTTTTCGGTGTTTGACCTATACCTTTAAACCATTTAAATATTACCCCAGAAATTCATTTCATGAAAAACAAAATATTCTGGACCTTCCATAAAATAAGGTTTGAGAATCAGTTTTCCACTCACCAAAATAAATCCATTACCATTATAAATTCATCATTTTACAATTCTTAAACAAAACTTTATAAAAAAATCTCTTAAATTATGGAAAATCAATATGATTCAAAAAAATGTAAACTAGTGTCGATGGGTGACAAGGACATATGGTTGGAAGCCATATGCCAATATCACCGCTAGCATGAGGAGTATTCATGGGTAATTCATAGAATCCATAGGTCTTTCCAGGCCCTACGAGCTCATAGATTCTACATTACCAATTGGATTTTTATTTCCTAATAACACACAATCCACAAAAACCCAAGGACACTAATGGACCCAGACATCCCACAGTTAGTAGAGGTTCATATTGAGTGAGGGTTCATTATTTCATTGCAATAATTATGTTGTGAGCTCAAAATTCCTACTCTTTATAACATGAAATCCCTAAATAATGATGGGTTCTCTAAAAACAAAGGTCCTCAAAAGTTATGACCTTCTCAGGTACCATTTTGTCAAGAACCAACTTGGGTTGAACCTGAACTGGTCACCCGAGCTGATCCGTTAAAAGGACAGAGAGGCATTTTCTATCCTCCGGGATTTCTAAAGAACCAAGATAATCAATATAGAAAATTAAAATAGTTTCTCCCCATAAAAATAAACAAAGGATGTATAATAATTAAAAGAATAACCCAATGTAAATATGATTTTCAAACATTACATCATTTACATTACAGTTTAAGATTCAAAAAAACAAATACCAAACTATACTAAAAATAAAAAAACTAAAACTAACACCCAATATGTATCAATATGACCCAGAGGGTCTCCCTCTAATCCATAACCAAAAAATGATCAAGGTGATCGAACCATAGTCGGAACCCACAAAAAAATGTTAAAATCAGGAAAAGACTATAGGAATGAGTATTAAAACTCAGTATGTAGGCCCAAATAATTATATTCCCAATGAACATTCATTACGTAAATAAACCATAATTAATATGTTTTAACTATAATGTTTGAATATAGGTTTGGCCACAAATTCATGTAGAGAAAAAAATTACAGTCAGAATCCATTTACCTCACATTTTAAAACAAGGATCCTTCGTGTATGGAAGGTTATATTCATAATAGATAAGTAAAAAAGGAAACCAATAAAAAAATTTCATTTTACATTTTTAAGGGAAGATAGGGAAAACACATATTCTTAAAAAATATATTTCTTAAATCCCTTCTACTAAACCACACTTTCACAATCTACTAAGAGAGAACCAAAATGAAGCACATAGATAATGATTTCACACAATGAGGGCAATGATATTAATAGTTCTAGAAATAGAGGAATATAAGAATATCTAGGAACATATAAGAGAATGAGAACAAACTAATACATGAGACCCCATCCCTAGTATCATTACACACACGATGAAATTAAACTCCAAAAACACCCATCCACCCTAACCTATGATAGACCAATGTCCCAAATAAAAATAATCCTAATTATCCAACTAGTATAGGCCATTGGCCAGTCGATGAAATACTAATTCAGTAAATGTTCACAGAATTCATCTTTTCTATGCTAGGATCACATTATATGTTCAAAATTTGGAGTTCTACACATTCCAAACAAAAATACATATCTATATACCACCATACAAATCACTAAAACTGACACCACACGAAACACCTCAAGGTGTAGTTCTTGACATAAAAAAATTATTATATAATGGAGGTCCCATACCAAGGACACTCCCATCCCACGATCGACCAAAAAGGAAAGACTCACTCCCAAGGGGGGTTTCTAAATGATACAATTTTAGGGAAAATTTCATATGGTCCCCCAGTAACATTCACGTATCAAACCATTTATAAAAAACCACACACAAATCACATTCAAAATCAACCCATCTTTGAAAACCATTATTAGAAACACCAAAAAACATTTGGATATCAAATTATCATCTAAAAAACCAATATACTCACTTTAAAAATCACATACATGTTAGAAAATCCAATTGTTCTATTTAACAAGAAATTGATGTGAAAACCCCACCAAATTAATTTCACACATACATAAAGATTAAGAAAAACATTTTATTTCACAAGGAAAAAATCATTCAAAGCATGAAACATCATTATTTAATAATTAATAATGGTTTGAAAATCAATCAATCAGGGAAATAAAAACATTAACGGAGATGTGAAAAGGGATCATACCTCAATCGAAGAAGAACATTCATAATCTAGTGTGAAACCTCATTCTCCCCTAAAACACACCCAAGGGGGGATATATCAAACCTCAAGGAACCCTAACAAGGAACCCCCACCCCAAACAATGAGGAACCTAATCAATGTAAATTGTCCAACACGGCCACTAGGGTTAGGGTAGAAGAGAAAAGTTTATATAATTCAATAATAAATAAGCAATAAACCCTAACATTTTAAATTGGAAGGAGAAACAAAAAAAATTCCATAAATTCCTCCTGGTGGGCCTTGGAGGTGCCAAAAGACCCCATGGTAGGTGCCTATGTCAGAGGAGGCCTAATGGGGGAAAGGGAGGGTTATGGTATAATAATAGTGGGGAGAGAGTGTAATTTTAAAATCCTAGATAGGTCGCACGGTTAGTCTTCATGGTCTACAAACTATATAGATACCATGAAACCACTACTGCTGAGATATATATCAATCGCATGGCCAACACACATGGTATAACTGACTATGCAGAATCTAGGCAATAACTATTATCTCAACCAAGATCTTCCGCATGGTTACTGGGGCCAGGTCGCACGGTTACATGGGATAGGTTGCACTATTACTATTGACCATGAAATAACCATGAACTAGGGACTTTCCACCCCAAAAACACCCATCTTCAAAAAAAACATTGGGAATCCAATGTATGAGATCTATTCTAACAATTTAAGGAATAAATAACCCAAAATCTCAAACCCTTCACACCTAGTTCCCAATTAAATAACTGAAAAGATGACCCAAACCAGGGCTGATGATGAATTCCAAAA
Source organism: Viscum album (assembly GCA_963277665.1). NCBI lineage: Eukaryota > Viridiplantae > Streptophyta > Magnoliopsida > Santalales > Viscaceae > Viscum > Viscum album. The sequence goes on from OY728160.1 coordinate 857,645,910, forward strand.
CTTTGGTGTGAAAAGTTTCCCCCTTTTTCTAGTATAGGGTGAATAGTGGGTTCATGGGTTTAACAAAACATGTGAGCTACCCAAATTCTTAAAAACATGAAATTACATGTTTTCTATCCATTCTTTAAACACCACATCGTGTTTCTCCTCTCCTGATCGACCTAGGCACATTTGTAGGCACTCCATGATCCTCCCGTCTTTCCCGCATTCCATTTTTATTTCCCCATTATTGTTATAAGGTGGGTTTATTTGTTTTCGTCATTGATTTTCACATCATCATCCCTATATCCCTCAATTCCTCTATTTTCACAGAGTAGTTCTTCTCTTGGACAAACCCTAGAGGCAAGGTATGATGGGTGGGTTATTTTTCTTGGATGATAGAGTGTGGATATTACCTCTTAGGCTTATATCTTCCTCCTCTGGATGTTTGGTTTTGATAACATTTAATTGAGGTTCATTTTTCCATCCATATCCTTTTCTACAAATTTGATTTCATGTTTTATCTTTCCATACTGATTTATAAATGTGTTTACCTTACTTGTGATGTGTTGGAATGAATTGTTTTTGATTTTTTTATTTAAAAAGTGTTGTAAATGGTTAATAAGGGTATAATTAATTATTACTATTTTTATATGCACACAAGGTATTTTATAATATGTGAATTTACATTTTAATTTTAATTTACTTCTATTAGTAGTGTTTTTCCTTGGTTATGTTTTGACATGATGTTGGGTTATAAGTTGTACGTTGTATATGGTAATTTCAGGCCTCCATAGTGTGATTTTTTTGTATAGTGTGTTGTGTTGTTTTAAATTCCCATGATGTTTCCTTTAAAAGGGTGTTTTCAAAGAGGATAAAATAGATCATGTTTTTGGATATAGTTTTCTAAAAGATATAGACTTTTTTTGTAGTATTTTTATAGTGCACCTGGAGTGGGGTTTCTGAATTTATTTAGTGATGGGAAATTTGTTTTAAAATTGGATTCGATTATTAAATGTATTTGAATGGTCTTTTCACCATATAAAATTTTGGATTTAATGTGAGATTCTCTTTTTTTATCTTCCAAAACAGGTTTTTTGAACTGTGGAAGTGGTATGGAATTTGTTTAAAATAGTATGGGTGTTTTCTGTAAATTTCAATATGGATTAAAATGTGATCTCTACATCATGCCCTATTTTTCTTTTTGAAATTTTTATTGGTGATGAATTTTTCATGATGGATCTTTTGGATCTTTACGACATACATGGTAACCATTGGATGTAATAAAGACCATTTGGATCTTCTTAAGTTGATGCATGTTTCCACTCGGTCATGGAATTTTTTTTATTTGATGTGTAAAAGAACATTTTACATTTCGAACATAAAATTTATTCTTTCCATTGACTTTAAAATAATGGTATAAAAAGTTTCGTTGAAATGTATTTTTGATGCATAATGATTTGTAAGTAGGTGATGTGAAAACCAAGTTGGTATCATGGAATTGTTTTAGAAAATTATTGAATTATTTAGTGGATGGAAGGCCTAGTAGGTATTTTATAATGATGTAAAAGTGGTTTTTATTATTGAAATAGTGTTTTTCTTCTGATACTTTAGTTGAATAAATTAGATAAAGGGTTTTTATTTTTACTTAGATGCTTGGATTATGTTTTTAGGCTACTAGAAAGATGGATGCATTACCATCTAGTAGCCCATGTACATGAACATTGGTATTGATTCAATTAAACCTAAAATGTGTTCCCCTCTAAATGATTTCTCATGAGGACAATGTGGGTTATGATTTATATAAATTTTTTTGAAAAATATTGTTATTATTATTCTCATGGGATTTATGGGAGTCATCTAGAGGGTCGAGTGATGGTAGCTTGTCCACCCAGATTAGATGTGTTGGCACCTCTTGACTTCTGAGGGATATGTAGGACATTCCCATGGATTTTCTAGTTTAGAGTGGATAGTTTTTCATTGACTACAAATCTTCTATATATGTGAATAGTGAGTATAAACTAGGTAAGTAAAAGAAATACTGCTTGAGATGTTTATGAAATGTTCATAAATCACTATCTATATGTTCTTTTTATTTGTTTCACATTTGTTATTGGATTTTCTATTTTCAGTTTCTTGTTTGGTTTTCTTTACTATCTTCGCACCACATTTTGGTTATTTGGATTGAGTTTGTATTTGGATTTTGGTTTTCAAATGGGTTGTGGTATGTGAAACTATATTGAAAATAAAATTTATTATTTTGGCTTTAATAAATAGAATTTATTGAAATATGTATTTACATTTTAAAAAATATTTATTATAAAGTTATCTAAATTTATTTCAAACCATTTATTGTGGAATTGTTCGGGAAAGGAAATGCATGGAATCAATGGGGATTACATTGTATTCTCTTTAATCTTACACCCCACTTATTACACTTGGCGCTGATAGACCCGAGATGTTTTACATGTTCAGGTTTCTAGTTCTTTTGCAATCCTTTGGAGTAGGTTGGTTTGTGGTTAGTGGTGACCAGGGGGGCACATGGTGATCATGCTATGTTTTCTGGTCTAAATATTTATTCATGTTTGTTTTTTATTATATTTTATATTTGGATTCAATTTTGTATCTATTGATATCAATTTGTTATTGTTTAAATAATGTGTTTATTTTATATACTTGATCCTAGTGGTTTGGGATAAATCATTCCCATTTTTATTACTTTGATTCCTAGTAGTATTTTATAGCATGACAGGATCCAGAGCGCCCTTCAGTCCATGTCTCAGACTAGGTTAGATGTTGGATTTCATGGAATCCTTTCTTGTTTTGTTATAAAATTATATCATAGTAGGCACATGTTACTTAGAATGTTGGTTAGAAGAATATTATAACTATCGAGGCATGGGAGGTATGTATGGGAAGGAGTCCATGAACCCTTTCTCATTTTGATACTTGAGTTTCTAGGGGTATTTTAGGAATTGAGTCCTTCATTTTTGTTTTGGATTGAGGATTGAAAATTAGGAAGATTCGGTGTCATGTTGCGATCTCACATAGAGTAGTGACCAATATTGATTCTGAATGCACTGTTCATGGCCCACATAGTGGGTATTACTTTCATGGGGCATCATCCACTAACCATCACGTAATGCTATGGATGGACACTATTTAATTATCATCAGAGTTTTTTGTGAGTGATATTTTAAAATGAAAATAATTTTTGAAATGTGAATGATTTTTTTCAAGAGGTTTCAAATTTAAAAGTGAATGAAGTTTTTAAAAAAGATATTTATTCAAAATTTTCAAAATATTGAGGAAATGTGGAGGGTAACATAAATATAGAATTGGGTAGATGATTGGGTTTGATGATAAACTGGTGGGAGTGACACGTTGTATTCCTTATGATCATTTTTATATGTGTGTATATGTATGGAATATTCATGTTGGCATGAGTTCATGGATGATATAATGGGAAATGGGATCAATGCTTATGTGATAGTTAATAAGATTCAATGGTTGTGTATTTAAAATCAAAATATTTATGGTTTGTTTTTCTTTGAAAAGTCAGTTTTTAGTTTGTGAAAATTTATTTTTTAATTTTAAAGTGTCCTTAGAAGAATGATATTTTTAAATTTAAATGAAAAGGATGATTTTTAAAAATCAATGTTTTTATTCTAATTGTATATGTTTGGCTTGTGAGCCTTTTTTTGGCTCAATGTGTTCTTTTTTTGTGTTGTGGTTTAATGAGGATTTTTATTTCACGTTCCTTATCTTATTCAAAATGTGCTACCCAGAAAGGTCCATAAAATTTCTAGTGGGTCTTATCTAGAATATGGTTCTTCCAGGTTGTGGCCCATATTTTTTGGTGATCTAGTATAATTAGAGGTAGTGAAATGACTAGAGGTTTATGAAAATGTATTTAGATCATTGAGAAATCCTAAATTTGTGATATTCTATGACATTTTGGGTTCATTTTAGGGACCATTTCTGGATGAGTGGATGTTTATTGATCCATCATAGATACAAGTTAGGATGAAATGCGAGGTGTGAAGACCACTTTCATTAAATGTATCATACCATAATAGGTAAATATGATGAAGGTGGAAGAGCTCGTGAGTATTCACAATGTCCAGTAGTCAGAGGAGTCATATACTGAGATTTTTAAGGGTCCTGTATCTTTCTCTATGGTGATAGCATCACGTGTTCTGTTAAAAGATCCACCTTCTGTTTGATTTCTTCACCTACAGAACAAGGAGTCTGTTCTTTCATCAATTGTAGTTCATTTAAAAATTTTAAAAAATGAGGTGTTCATAGCTATCCCAAATTTTGTGGCGAAGTTAGTGTTAGGTGGTTCTTTTAATGGTTGCCCATTTAGTGAGATTTTTGTCCCAAAGAACATATTTCTGAGAATCCTCCTTCATTGGTTAGTGTTTCTTTTGTTTCTGACCATTTTCTATTGTGTTTTTACTGTCTTCGGTTTGGGTATTTGATGTCATCCTGTCAAAATCCTCCAAATACATGTCATTAGTGTGGCCATTTGGGTCATCTATATTTTTTATGAAGAATTTCCTAAATAATATGTCCTGGTTGATGGATTTTTGTGCCTAATTGTGAGGAATTTGATGCTTCAGACCTAAAGGTTGTAACCATAGTTCTCTGAGTGAAGCTATCACAGATTCATGGAATCACTAGTGGTGTGGGAATTCTTGGACTAGGTTTTTTTCTCCCATGTTTGGGTGGGGATGTTTTAATTTTTCTTTTTTTAGTTTATAAACAATAATAATATCATCATTCCATTTTAAATGTTTTATAGAATTTTTATTTTGTAATCTATGTGGTTATGATTATCTGAGTGTGGCTATTAAATTTTTTTTCTTTCTTGGGTGTGCTTAACCATTTTTTGGGTTAGATATAGTTTTAATTTTTTCTTGTTCTGAAATATTGAACCTTAATGTGTTGGTAAATTTTGTTTTTGTTCTGCCTTTTGATTTGGACATATTTAGTGGTTCTCACCTAATGCTTGGTGTTTTTGGTTTGGGATGGGAGATCTTGATTCGCCTTTTAGTGGTTTTTCCATGTTGGTGCTTCCGTGTATGGGTTTTAATGTTAGTGGTGTTAGTATGTTCCATATGGTTGGAAGAACCCTCCTGTGTTCTGTCATTGTTCATCATTTCATGGTTTCCTCTAGATCTGGTCAGGTGTGACTTTTTTAGTGAAAAGTCACCCCAAGGTACTTGATTTTTTTCACCTTTATTCAGTTATGGGATCATGTTTTTTTTATTTCTACTGGGTGAAAGTATGGGGGAACAAAGTGTTTGGGGGGATTGGCAAACCCTAACCATGGAAAAGAATATATTTTATTCATTTATTTTATTTGGATCATTTGGTTGATGCTCAGGTTGGTCCCTAATATGAGTTTTTATATTTGGAAAGCTGTAAGTGAGTTTTTATTGAGAAGATGTGATTTTGGGAATTGTAGAAGGTGGAACAGAGTTACTTCATGGTTTGGGAAAACTGGAAGGTATTTCACAAGTTATAGTGCCACTCCTGTTTTGGGGTCTGGGATTATCTCTTTGCTTGCACATGGATATGGAAACTGTACGGAAAGCATGGGGTGTGGATATTGTATTTGATAGAGTCATTTATCTACTTTGGATCATAGTTTGGAAATCTATGATGAAAACTCGTGTGAGGTTCCCCCTCTGTCTAGTAGAGGGTGCACAATTGGTGCATTGTTTTCTAAATCGTGTGGCCAAACCATGCGAGCTCCCAATATTGTTAAAAACCTGAAATTACATGTTCTCGTCTCTATTATATTTACCCAATTTGGGGATTATCCAACCTTTATTTACCTTTTCACACTAAGAGGTCCTCAAAGTTCCTACTCTCCTTCCCTCCGTCCAATTTTTAATCCCCTTGAAGGTTCTAAGGTTTCTTTCTTTAGGTTTTTGGTCATTTTCCTCCCATTATCTCTTGGTTAACTCTTTTTTCTTGGTGATAGTTTTCTTCTAGATGAACCCTAGAGGTAATATATGATGTGTGAGTGGTTTTTCAGAGATATTATCATGTGTGGCTTATCTCTCGATACTAGATATTCCTCCATCAAAATTTTATTTGAGTTCTCATGTTGTTGAGTTAGGTGTTTCTGACTATTTCATTTTTAGTAAATTCCATTGGATGCTTTAGCTTTCTTATGTGATTTATAAATGTGTTTCCCTTTATTTTGATGTTGTGTAAGGATTGGTTTGGTATTATTATGATATAAAATGGGTTTAAAATAGTTTAAAAATAGTTTCTTTAATTATGAATATATTCATATGCACATTTTTTAAGGAAATTTCAATAGATATTTTAATGTCTGATTGGGTGCTTTGTGTGGTTTTTTAACGTGGTTGTTTTTGAAATGATGTTGGGTTGTGAGATGGAAATTTCATATGGAAAATTTTGGACTTCATGGAGTGATTCTTATGTGTTTTGTGTTGTGCTGGTTTAAAAATAATGTGATGTTTCTTTAAAGAGGGTGTTTTCAAAGTGTTTTAAAGTGCACATGGGATGAAATATGGTTTTCTAAAAGAGATGGACATTTTTTTATGTGGTATTAGTTACCGTTTACATTATGTGGGTTTGAAATTTTTTTAAGTGGTGTAATATGAGTTTTAAAATGGATTTTATGTGCATATGGGTTTGCTATTATTTTTACCTATGAAAAGGTTAGATTTCATGAGTTTTTCTCTTGTTATGTATTCTAAAAATGTGTTTTATAAAGAATTAATGTGGTGTAAAATGGGATACAAATGGACTTGGTGTTTTTTTCAATTTAAATTTTATTTCAATTGTGTTCTCTAAATCTTAGCCCATTTGGAATTTTTAGATATGGCATGGTGATTAATTTTCCATGAAGGTATATTTGGGGAATTAGAGAATGCTTGGTAAACATGTTTTGTAAAAGGCCAATTTGGTGCTTATCGTGTTGATTCATGTTTCCACATGGGATTGGAAATGGTTTTTTATAGGATGTGTGTATTACATTTTGGAATTGTACACATGAAATTGGTTCATTTCATTGACTTTGAAATAAAATGGAATAAAAGGGTATTTGAAATGTATTTATAATGGAAAATTATTTTTCAGATATGTGATATGAAATCCGAATTGGAATCATGGAATGTTTTTGTAAAATGATTGAAATATTGGGAGGTTTAAGTGGCGATTAGTATTTTATAATTATGGTAAGGAGGTTTTGATTATTGGAACATTGATTTGCATATGATCCTTTTGTAGAGTGAAAGAGAGAAATAGTTTTTCTTATGTGGTAGAGATTCTGAGCTTATATTTTGAGACTAGTAGACCTTGGTATGTTCTCCCATCAAGTGGATAATTCATAGGAATGCTAGTATCATGTCAATTAGAACATATGATGTGTTATCATTTAATGGGTCATGGATGAAGATGCTACTGGTTTTGATTTCAATACCATAATATGCCAAGTATTATTATTATTAACAAGGGATTCATGAGCATCATCAAAGTGGTCGACTGATGGTTTTTTATCATCCCTGATTAGATGGGTTTGTACCCTCTTGACTTGATAGGGCTAGGTGGTATGTTTCCCCAAGATTTTGTAGATTATATAACCCAATTGGTTATTTATTATGGTGTTCCAAAATATGATAGAAGATGAGTTTGAACTGAGTAGGTCCACAGATTGCCTATATATATTTTCAAGAAATTCTCATGAATATCTATTTATATATTCAATTTTTATGTTTCACATAGGTTTTTGAATTTTATAGTAATTCATGCATTTTTAGTTTCCTTTACTTTCATCAAAACCCTTTTTTGTTTTCCCACTTCAGTTTTTATTTTGATTTTGGTATTGAAATGTATTTTGTAAAGTGAAGTCATTTGGAAAATAAAATATCTTTATGTTGTTTTATAAAATTAATTTATTGAAATAAATGTTTACATTCTCAAAATTATTTAAAAGATATTTTCTAAATTATTTTCAAATCAGTGTTTTTTGACTGTGTTGGTAAATTAAATACATGGACACTGTGGTGATTACCTACTACAATATTTAAGATCAAGCCCTACTTGTGACACTCAGACTCGGTATACCTAATCATTTTTTCATGTTTAAGTATCTCGTTCATGTTTTCTCCTTTAGAGTAGGTTGGTTTTGTGTTTGGTGGTGACCATGAGGTCATGTGGAGATCGTGTGGCCCTATCTGGTCTCAGTTTATAATCAGTTTTTTTAACATATGTTTTTTCAGGATCTAGTTTTCAATTTATTGATGTTTTGTTATTATTTCTATTCCATGTGATAAATTTATTAATTTGATCTTAGTTTTTTGGGATAGATCATTCCTAATATTATTATTACTTTGATGTCTAACACAATTTTCCAGCCTGTGGGGATCAGGAATGCCCTTCGAGCCATGTCTCATCCTGGTTCAGATGCCTCATTGGATGGAATCCCTGTATGATTTGTGAAATTATTGGTGATAATCACTAATAAATATTCTATGTTATCAGACACTATAATTTATCATCTCTAAAAAACACTTATAAATAGGGTAAATTAATCATCACAAAGAGAGGCACTAAAAATTCTTAACTTTATCTATGCTAAAAATACATATAAAAGGGTTTCTATTTCCAACATATTCTTAAGCTCTAATAAAAAACCCTTTATCACTTCTTTTTGTAGGGATGGTAAATCTGAACCCTTTATCATCCCTGAATATTTTTTTCTCACGAGTAAAATGTATTTTTCAATATATATATATATATATATATTAAAGTCCATATTTTATTATATTAACATATTTTTATTTATATAGCTATAATATAATTTATTAAATAATATTTAAAAAAAATAAAAATCTATTAAAAAATAATATATATTTTATTTAGAGAAAATAGTGTATGAAATAATAAAAAAATAATCATTATTTGAAATTTTAATATCCATTTTTTGTAATATTGATTTTATAATCACATGGTGATAGAAAATATCAATATATTAACTTTAATTTTCAGAAAATATAAAATCATGACCATAAAATCAAATGGAAAAAACAATTTATCAGGGTGTGAATTTGGGATCTACATGTTTAAAAATAAAATTTCAAAGATATATTTGACATTTAGTTTATGTTTTTCATTTTAAACCATTTTTGATTAAAAAATATCTGAGAGTCCTCCAAAATTGAGTTTTTAGTTTGAATTTTGGATATTATGAAATTTTATGAAATTTCCTTCATTTTAAGATGGTCTTATTGTCCTATTTAAGTGGGGATAAAATTTATTCCGTGTTCTTATATTCATATGGATATTACTGTATTAAAAGTATATCATTTTTTCAAATTATCACGTTTTTAAATATATTAATATATTTATACATATACATATTTTCTAACATTTTCATATAAAAATTTAATTGAAAAAATAAATATTTAAACATATTTATTTGTAATATATATTTTGAAATATATAAACAATAATGAAATTGAAATTAATTACACATTTTATTTAAAATTAACAAATTTCCATTTTAGTAAACATATAAAAATATATAAGTATATGCATTCAAAATCTATAGATAATTCTTATATATTAATATGCGTGTGTTTACTGATAAATTTAGAAATGTTTATGTATATATTCTAATCTATATATACATATAATAAAATATGTATATGATATAGAAAATAAACAAAACATTATAAATATTTCAATAAATAACTTGTAAAATCCATTGGGCTAGGGGTAAGGGTGGTTTTTTAGAATGTGTTCGATAGGTGTTCGAATCTCAACACATTAAAATAACATCTAGATATTAGTGATGGCGTCACATGTCATTCATAAATTTTTCAATCTGATTTTAAATATTTATATATAAAAACACACACAAATGCATGAATGTATGAATATATAATATATTAATATAAATTCACACATTAACACTTTTATTTTATAAATTCATTAAATATTTTTTATTTAAATATGAATAATATATGGATAAATATATGTGAAAATATAGTTTAATTAATATATATATATATCATAAATTATAGGTTAAATCATGATGGTGTAGCGGTAAGGGTGTTCTCTTTGAAAAAAGACGTAACATGATTGAGTTCATATAAATGTGTCTGGCTATGTAAGGAGACCATGTATTTTCATTACTAAAATAATACTGAATATTCAATTAATTGGAACTAATAAACATGGTGTGTCTCCAGAATTCATTGAATATTATTCCCTATAAAAAATATTTTTTAATATTTTTTGATTTTTTATCATCTCTATAAATTAGTTCTAACAAATATATAATTTATTAGAAGAAAAACATATCAAGTACGGACCCATCTATCAATGGTTATTTAACACTTATAATTACTTAATTCATCAGTTATCTTTCCTCACTAATAAAAATGATCGAATTTCAAAAGATATCATCAAATTAGTTTTTTAGTTCTTATAAATAAATCTAAAATAATTTTCAAAGACTCATCCTTAGTTTTGAATTGAAAGGAAAAATTATTCATTATTGAAATATATCTCAATGGTGTTAAAAAAGTTTCCACAACATTGGATTCTTGGAAAAATTTATTTAAATGAAGCTCTACATCACCATAAATTGAATTTTTTAATGTAACTATTTCATTTTCTTTTCAGGTTTATAAATTAATAATAATTTTTCAATGAAAAGTAAACTATATAGATTGATCACCTGAACATTTTTTAAAAATAAATACACTACTGTCATAGTCATATGTTCCTTAATGGACAACTGTCTGTTCCCCTTCAATATAGTTATTAAGATAAAATGATTCTAAATATTTTCAGAATACACTAATTCATACCACCTATCATTTTCTTACCCTTGGGGAATGAGATTAATATCCATGTGTCTTTTTTCTCTCAATTGGATTTCTTTTTTCTTTTCTTGTATTAATACACCCACATTTTATAAATCCAGATTAATACATTTTCATTCATCTTGAGAATGGATATTTTTTTCTTAGAAGTCCCATAATATCATTATATTTATATACATTTACTCCCATTTCCAATTATATGTTTATTATCCAATTCATTTATAAAAATTTAGAGTTTAGAAATTATTTTCTGTAATACTTCATATTAGTGTAAATTTTAAGAATAAGGATGTACATATTTTTATAATATATGGAGCACAAAATTTTTAACATTTTGATCCTAACATCATTTCCAAAATTTATCAATTAAATTATCCAAAATCAATGGTTTGTGTGATTTATAATGATCCTTTCTGAAAATTAAAAAATTATAATACACTAATAATCTTGTTTATAAATCCTTAAACTACATATTATGGGTATATAAACAAAACCATACCATCATTTTCATTTTTATCAAATTTTCTATATTTTTTCCATTTGATCTTGATAAACCTTGATATATTGAAATATGTCATTCTGATTATATATGAAATCCTATTATAAATTATCCCATAAAAAAGATGATATAATTTTTTTGATGAATAAATTGATATTAATGTAGAAAACCACTATTTTGGATAGTCTCTAAAATTTAATTTAAAATATCATGTTATGATAATACAGTCCTTACCATGTCAACAAAAATCTAATTCATCCATATTAAAAAAATTATTTTGTAATGTATTCAAAAATATATTCATGAATTATTCTATTTTTCAAATGATATTATTCAATGTATCTATTGATATATTTGAATTCATTTTTTGGTGAAATATTATAAGGATACATCATTGTTTCATTTCAATTTTGTACTTGTAATTTTTAATCCTAGGAAAAATCATTGGTTAATCGGATATTTATGAAACATAAGTCCTACACGTGAAAACATTATCATGTATCATGTAATATTTATCTCCGTTAGTTTATTTAAAATTCACTAGTTTACAGACAATAATAATTATGAGTTCAAGTGTACTTGTTATTTTCATCTTCCCAAATTGAGTTTCATAATATTTTTCATGATTCCATAATTAATTGTTATAATTTATTTATTTTAGATGAGGGATTCAAATATTTAATTCCATGTATACTTCTTCTCCTAGAAACATAAACTTTAAGGGTTTTATCCTTAATAATTTAAAATATATTCATAAATTTTCATTCTCTATTCATAAATAATGTGATATAATTTTCTATTAAATGAAACATCAATGTTATAAAAAATATCCCCTTATTTTATTACCAATATTTTGAGATATGTAAAACATATAATTTATGATCACATAAAAAATGTAAATATAATTATAAATGTTCTTCATATCCCCAATTTTTATGATTAAGATTCCTTTAATATTTTATGACATATCATTAAAAAAATTCAATAACACATTTTCAATTTATTTTTATTATCATTTATGTTTTATAAGATACTAATTTTCAAGATCCATGGCCTTTCATTATTTGATTATTTTTATGTGAAAATAACCACCATTAAAATATGTGTTTAATAAATTTATTATGAATCATTTATTTACACATTTTTTCATTGATATAATATTTAGATAATCATTTTTGTATGTCCTTGTTGATTGAACCTATATAATGTTTCCACAATTGTTATTATATTATTTTACAATTACAATTTTTTTTGGTTGAAAATTTTGTTTATTATTTATAGTTTTACTGCATCTCATGAAATGATGAGTTTTTTTTACTAATAGAAATATATGTTTTACATGATACATTATTCCTTATTACAAAAATATATTGTGTCATGTTTCTAGGAGTGTGAAATTCAAAGAAATATGATTTTTTTACTCTTGATCAAGGTTTGTTTTATGATTTGGGATTTATATAGAAATTTCAAGAGTTCTATAATATTAAGAATATGTTTTTTGTTGACTATAAAGGTATAAAATGTGTCAAGGATTGTTGGGATCAGATTACAAAAATATTGAGAGGTTGTATGATAAAATTTATGTCATTTATAACATTCCATACTATAATGATATGAAGTAACAACACAATGTCAAACATTGGGGGATTTCCTTACCTATAGGAGGACGTAATCCAAATGTGGTGCTTCTTGATATTTATAATTTCATGAGCCTAGAGCGTCTCATGGTATATGTGGTTACCCAATTGGAATTACCCTCTTCTTGTTGGGGTTGTGATGTAATATGCATAGTTCATAGGTGGTCACAACATAATGATAAAGATCACCATGTATGGTGCCTCTTACTAAGTGGTGATTGCATTATGAACCTCATGACCACTCTGCAACAAACATATGAGGGTTTATATTAAGGAATTATCCTTCTTGTGAAGTCATACCTCTTCATAATATAGTTAGATTTGGGGGGGGGGTTCACTATCAATTAACCATCCCTCAATCCATCATCCATCGATCAACCATGGCGGGTGACACTTGCTGAGGTAATGGAGTAGATATTCAAGGTATGTTTCACCTCTTTCTTCCATGTATTTTTTTTCCATTCCATCCCTCTATTTTTTTCAACCCACGAAGGTTTTTGGTGATGAATCTTTCTAGATAATTTTGTATATCATATCATATAATGGAAACTTTTCTTGGTGTGTCTATAGAATTTTATTATATGATGAAAATATGAAAAAAAAATATTTTATTGGGGAATATATATTCTGATTTTATAATTTTATTTTCAATTATATTCATTAAAATTTACTATTTATTGAATTAAAATTTTTAGTTATTTCACTCAACAGGATTTCTGGAGTATAACATTAACCGTCCTCGGGTGGGTACTCATTCTATTAGTACAATTGAATTTACCTGCTATTTATTATTCATTTATTCCAATTTTAATTAATTTGAATTTTTTAATATGTTTATTAATTAATAATTTTTTTGTTTTATGGATCAAAATAGGCGTCTTAGAGATATTTCAAGCATGAAAGAGGCGCATTCGAGATTCAATGGTGGCTCACATAAGAGAGTAAATTTGTGAATGAGGTAGGTGGTGCCAAAGAATTTCCTTACAGTTTATGAATATTCACATATGATTTTTTATAAAATCTAAAAAACATGGGAAATAAACCTTCTATCATTTAATTAAATGAATCATTTTTGAAAACATATATTAAATGAATAAAGTGTGTAGGGCCATGATAGGCCCTTCAGAATTATCTTGGTGCATCATCCACAGACAGAATTTGGATTGAATATAACATTTATGTTTTATGACATATATACACTATTTTTATAATGAAATGAAATTTAAAAATAAATTTTCATATTACAGATTACCTTAAACACATCTATATAGATGAGAGCATTGGACTATGATTATTGACATTAGTAAACCATTTTGAACTATGATATACCATATAGTCCACAAACTAGTATATTATTTAGTCGAGAAAGTGATCCTTCCTAACATAAATGTCATTACAAAGGTTGTTATAAATTGGTTTGATATGTGATAGGTCATATGAGTGAATTGGCCTTGGATAGCTGGGGAAGTGAGATGGGTGTTTTGTAATCTCTTTGGTGTAATGATGGTATGACATTTCCTATGATGTCAATTAGTGCACTATAAAAATATGGTCATGATGATTAATGGCATTCCCTCATAGTGACATGCTATACCTATGATTTTAGAATTAGATAAATGATCTCATTGAGGGTTTTTGGGCTACGATGTCTACTAGTGGAACTTCATCGGTACAATAGAATTTATGTAACCTTAATGGGGGTTGTTGTAGTGAAATAGGTATTGTGAACATTAGTTTTCACCTTAAATATGGAATATCTTTAGTGTGGTAAAGAAGTGTAATAAATTATGATGATTGGTAGTGTAACATAGAGGCTAATATTATAATTATGCGATGGTTTCATACATTGAAAACCAATTATTATTATTAATATAAGTGATATGAGATATCACGTGATTGATTCACATCCGCGATGATATTAATAATGATATTCATAGGATACATCCTATGATATAGTGTTGGAACCTAATTAATTTTAGATACCAAAAATACACAATAGGATTCACTATTTACACATGATGATATATAGCTTCATATCATACATCATATGATCCCAATAATATCAGCTAATAAAACATGGGATGGATAAGATAATTCCAAGGATCCAGTTGTTATGATTTGTACTATATATTGGAATCTAGTTATACTTCATTGAACTGAATTATTTTCACCAACTATAACATGATTTCCTAAGAAATTTCAAAGGATCCATCAAAACTGTCTAATGAATTATATAAGCCAATGATAATCCCTTGAATACATATATTATGACTTTTAAAATATGATATATATTGGATGATCCTTATAATCTTTTTTATTCACATGATGTGTTCATATTGATCAGATATATGGTAGGAAAAATATCCCCTTAAAATTAATTTTCATGGTCATAGAAACTGTTGAACTAGATGAATAAGTTATGATTGATCCTAAGTATCACACTAGAAACATATGATTGGTGAGAGTTTATTTTATTGAACTTCCACCATTTATTTATTTTACTATTAATATCACTTGTGAATACACTTTGTTTTAAACCTCGATGTTGGTGACTTGTTTAGTAGTACACATTCCATGATCAGGAAGGCATGACACATTGGTACATTTTAAAACATCACTACATAATTTTTTTATGTATATTAAATGAATACTTTTCCATTATTGATGAGGATCTAGATTATGTAATATACCACATTGGGGGTTCCTAAATAAGTTGTACTAACACATTGATTGGTAATCCAGGAACCATTGGTAATCGAGAATCACTATTTAATGTTATAAAACCTAAGGATAAAGATAAATGAAGGAGGAATTTTAGCATCTTATATTATATCAATTTATTTTTATTTTTTATATTTTTTGGGACCATTTATCGATCAGAAAATGTTTTATACTATATTCTTCAACGTTTTTCATTTATTATCGCATGATTTATTTTTTCTTCCCCTACATACTCAATGTATTTATTTTGAATTATGATTCATAATTATTTACACAATTATTGTACTCTAATATGAGGGTATCACCTCCCTATAATGACACATTAGAACCCTGATACTAGTAGAAATCCTTTGGAATATGTGGAGTATAACATAAGGAAACATAAGTCTATAGACACAGACACTAAAGAGTGGTCTTATATATATGAGAAATTGAAAAGAGGTATCAAATTGTTTTTTTTCTATTTTTATTTTTGAAATGGTGGACATAAATTAGGGTTGTATCAAATCTCGTGATAGAATTTGAACCATTTCATTTGTAACTACTTTTTTGATGGTATATCCCTGTTATCATGGGTGTGGGATTTCTATTATTGGGTTTTTCTATTTTTATTGTCAAACTTATTCAAATTTGATGTGTGTGTGTGTTTGAGGTTCGTATTTATGGTTTTGAATCATGGTTTTTAATATGTTGGTTTAAAAATGTTATTCATAGAAAATGGGACGCATATACATATTAATTTTTGTGTCTAACATCACCGATCATAGGTGTTTCAATTGGTTAATTTGTTAAGAATAACAGATATGGGATATTCAAATATAAAATATTGGATGAATTATAATTGGTGGGACTATGGTATATATATTTCAAAATAATTCATGTGGATCTCATGAAGGGATTTTCCATGATGAATAACATATAGTAACATTTTATACGGGATGTATAGTGACCATTATTAGGATGGAACATGTGTTAGATTTAATCATAATGAAACTCTGGTAGGTAACTATCATACTAGTTTTGAAAATAAAATTGGGGTTTGGTTACATAATGGGCCATCAACTACATATATAACAAGTTTCCCATATAAATTACTATCTAAATCCACATTAAAAAAACCATATACCTACGGTTTTACTTGATATGAATCCACATATGATTATTTCGTCATATTTGACATAGATAATATCACTATCATCGAGGGGGTTGACAGAAATATAGAATCCTAGTGAGGATTAGTAATCAGGAGTGGACTGATAATACAGAAAATGATTCATTATGGTTATATATATATATATATATTTGTTTGTGTGTGAAAATAGAGTTAGTTTTCACCATGTGAGTTACCTATTGATATTGGAGGAATGATTATAGGGATGTCCTATGAGTTTTGAAAAATGTTAGCTTTCGTTTATGGACCTTTTTTGAGGGCCTATAAGTACTGAAAAGCAACTCATGATACTAATGATCCAGGTGATGTTTATGAGGGTAACATGTTAGTGAAATTTTTAAGTAAATATAGAGATCATATATATGGGAAGGATGGGTATTTTAATTTATTTTATGAGATCGATACATGGAATGTATTACAATGTATGTGGTATGGTTTTAGAAATTCAATGGACATTGTGATGTATAAAAAATTATGTGATTTTGTATTAATGATATTTTTTGAGGGATGTATACATGGTAATTCTAGCCCTGGTGATTTCAATTGAGATTTTTGATCATATAGTGAATTTTGAATCAAGACGGTGGAATATTTGATTGATATATCCTGGTTACATGGTTTTTTTATTTCGATGATTCCCATTTTGTTAGTGATTATGCAGTAGAAATTTTCATGGGTAAAATTTCAGGATTTAAAAGGGGAGCATTGAGGGTTTTCATTCTAGGAATTATTTTGTTGTTGTGGTGTATGGACAGTGGTATAAGCATGTGTTCCCATATTTATTTTTGTGTTGCATCTGAGATCAGGAGTTGGGTGGTGTGATTGGGTAGTATAAGAGCATATACCTATTATTAAAATATGATATCAAGGATTTGTGTGATGAGTTATGTATAGTGATTAGAAGTTTAATTAGTGTGAGTAATGTTACAACTAAAACTAATAAGGATACCAAGGATGGATCCTGGTATTGTGGTATGGTATACTTGAGGTTTTTCCATGATTGTTTTTGATAGGTTGTTGAGTGTGTCTTGAGAGGTGGAAAAAACATGGGACATTTATACCTTTTGAGGTCATTCTCACGAAGTGGTTTAAGTAAATCCATATGGTGGGGTGTTAACTATTGGTCATTGGAGGGTTCAAACATTTTTTTTGATGTTAAATTCAATAGATTTTGAGGATCTTATTCTATATGAATCACGACTGGTTAATGATTGATTCTTTATATTGATGCATAGGTATGTATAAGGTATTTTTGTCTAATAATTTCATCCTATGATGGATGCAGTGTGTGTGGTTGAGGTATGACCCCTCTTTTGTTAAGTTTATTGGTGTTATGAAACTGGTTATGGGACAGTGGAGGTGAAATTTTAATCCTTGTGTATATGTGATTCCTGTTTTATCTAGTTCTTCAGTGATTATCATATATAAAGGTTTTCGAAAATATTGAATGGATTCCAGGTATTGGAATCATGAATGAGATGGTTTAGATATGACATGAGAAATTAAATGATTCTATATTTGTCGACACTATTGAGTAGATAATGGTGACACATTTGAATGTATGGGGATCTAAACATGTGATTATATAGTATTTTGGGATCAAAAATTATTTTGGGTATCAAATTATCATGGGATTGCATCAATGCATAATCCATCATGACTAATATGTGAATATTCCAATGGTATTTGAGATTATTCATTTATTTTAAGGTTTAAAAATGGAGAACCACATGATGTATTCATTATATATTTTATGTAGTGAGATGAAACATAAATTATGTGTGTCACTGGGCCGCTAAGAAAATATTTATCTTGGTGACGCAAATTACGGGGAAGACCACATATCAAAATCTAACATTATGGGTAGAGAAAAATGGTGTGAAGTACCATTTACCTGAGATGAATTATTTTCTTTACTCCCGATGAAATATTATATAAAGATGTGGTTGAGTGAAATATTCTTGTTGGTGATAATGTGGAGTAGGAAGCTTAGGTATTAATGAATAGTACACCTAGAAGTTTGGAATAAAATAAAAGAAACATATTCAACATTTTGGTTTTGATTAGATTCGTAGATCATGAACTAATCACATGGGAAGGATGGGACTTATGGTTGAAAGACCGCAAATGATACTTGTATATGAGAAGCGCTATATTGGGGAGGTGGTAAAATCCTAGGTTTTTATTGGTTGTGAAATTTAGTAAAATTTATTTTGTGGGCTTGGTTGAGAGTTCAAGATGGTTTAGGAGGTTATATGTTGATATTTTATTTTTCTATATCATGGAATGCTTCAATTTATGGTGTTCATGCATCAAATTAACTAAAAAAAGATTTATTTAGATTATGAAGAACAATCCCCACACCGTGAATGAGGATGTAGGCCAGGTGTACTTCTTCTAGGGATCACTTCACCTCTTGATCATAAAGGGAAATGCACTAAAATGGGTTGGGATTGCGATTTGCCCCTATATTTTGTGGTGTCATGTGAAGAGAGGTATGAGGTTCATGAGGTCACACTTTATAAAACTAGGGAAGTAGAGTGATGGAGGTGGCAGGATAAGGGTTATTCATTCTTGAAATGTATCATGTCAGGTTCAGGGAGGGTTATGTCATAACGGGGGTTGGCTATAACCAAATTCCCCAAATTGGTGCTGTTGTACTATAAAATTCATGGTGTATATGAGGTTTTTTATGTATAAGAGGGCCTCATGTGATGCCTCCCATTGAGGGGTGGTCACATCGTGATTGATGGATGGATTTTTTTTGGAAGTCCACTATTTTCGGGTTTGACAACTTCATGATTTTGGGGGACATGAGAGTATATGGGTACCATTCATAGTTGACACAACTCTCTCGATCCTACGTTGAATCCAAATTATTGTGCGATGTATTTTTATGTTAAATGTTAGTGATTCTAGGTAAATTTACCCATAGCCTTTATCCTATTTTTTTCATTATATCCATAAACATTGGTTAAATCCCTGATAGGGTTTCGAAAATGATTCCCACCACATCATATTGTATATCATCATATATGCTGACGATTTTACTACGCACAGATAGAGTATATCCTGTATAGAATATCACACACTATTACATTATATTTTATTGGAGGGAAAACTCCTCATGTATTTCGTGGGTATTGGGGAAGAATATAATATTATTTATTACTATTGGGTGCTGATTGCTATGAATTTTGACCAAGGGGGTGTTATAAACATGCCATAATTCATTATAAAGTGGTTTGAGGAATTTTTTTTTTAATTTTTGAGATGACTAATTAAGGTGTAAAATTTTTATATATGAATTAACTAAATTTTAAAATAAATAAAAAATGCTAAATTGATTTTTTTATGTATTTATTTAGGGGCTCGAATGATTTTATTAGTAATGATGAGGTTTGTGGAATATTGGGTAGTGGTAGGGCTAAGGTAATTACACTATAAATGAGTTTGGAGGTCATTATACATTATATAATGTTTTATAAGGGTTTTAATATATATAACATATTAAACCATCCATGTTCTATTATGCCCTCTTTTATGATTTATGGGATAGTACATTGGGTAATGAATGTTTTTTATTAGACCTGATTTTTTTTATTTTTCTGGAATAGTTAAAGGGGCTATATCATGGAGAGTATATATTTCGGTGTGGTTTGAGATCTTTGTGTCATCAATTGATAATATATGGATTAGAGTAATGGTAGGTAATTTTTAGAGGCACATCCATAGTTGGGATAGTTATGCCATCATAACCAAGCAATAGAGTATGCCTTTTATGATGTTGAGCCATATGGAATCGATGGACGGTACTGATGTGGAGCTTATTAGATACACATCCACGATTTCTATGGTTGTGGCATAGGGGGTACATGTGGTGCCTCTTCCAAATTGAACCTTATTGTGATATGGTGTCTTTGGCTATGTTGTATCCTTTCCTTAGGAGATGTAGATATCATTGAGGTTTGACGACATGGATTATGGATGATAGTAGAACGAGAGTTAAGAATTATGGATATGGGGCTCTATGTAGTTTCCTTACACCTTTATGGCATGGTCCCTGATGCATTTACATCATGTTATATTTTTCATAAATGTATAAATGACCAGGATCCATCAAAACATGCTCTTTTATAACTATTGTCCCTCAAATCTTATGCACCCAAGAGAACCCATTAAAGTCCATGATGACTCAAATTGATGAAGGATAAACATTAGATTTTGAAGATCATTTATTTTTGATTCATCTCTAATATTATGGTATGTGTATCTATATAAAATGTTGTAATCCAGGAATTTATGGGATTCTTATAAAAATTCCATTGGATTATTTTAATAAAATGGTCCTATATGATATGAAAATCAACTTGATTTTGGAAATATACGTTGAAATGTATTTTTCATTAATTTTTTTTGGACACATGATGTGTTTAAGAAATTACTTTGATGTAAATTTGATCTAAAAAATGGGATTTCAAGCATGGTTGAAGAATAGTTTTGAGTTAAAATATTTTAAAAAATGTGATCATGATTTAAAATGATTTTGGAAAATCAAAGAACATTGGGGTCCTCGTGTGCATTGGGAAATAGAGATGTCAATTTAGGGTGTGTGTGTGTGTGTGTGTCTAATAACATTATAGGAGTTAATATAAATATAATATGGTAGTACTGAATATAATTTATAATTACATTATACCAATTTTAATTATCTCTTTTTTATGTCCACTATATACTCCAGGAGGATGGATCCAAAATATAGTTCATTGTAATTTATTCATGGGTATACATGTGATGCTATATTTCATATTTTATTAATCACATGTTTATCATATGATGTGTCCGTGGATTTTTTTTCTTACGCGCACATTTTTTTCTATCATTTATATGACATATTCATTGTTTATAAGAACACATAATAATTTTATGAAAACCAAGGGTATTTAAAAAAATATGTTATTAAATTGCATTAATAACTAAATTTGTTTCAAACCTAGAACTAAGGTTTTCCATCTATAATGATTTGAATAGAATCTTTAGTAAAATCATACATTGATATATTATCACACCAAAATTTATCAATTATGAATTTCTTGGTGTGATTTTGAAAGACATAGTTAAATAGTAGGGTGTCAGGTGGTTGACCCAATTTTTTGGAGGGTTATCATCATTATAGTGGTATTGTTACTTGTGACATATGACCACATAAAATTTAAACTTTTTATTTTTTTTATTAAATATTTTTTTAATCCATTTTTCTTAACACTGTATGCCTTTGGGATATTTACATTTAATTATGAAATAGATTTTTTTTCTTCTAGTATACATGATACTGTTTGGGTGTTTTTTAATATAATCCCTTGTGGTGGTACATCATGGGTGATTTAATTGATCAATTTCGTGTAGGTTCAATACATCATTGAATAAGAGGGAATACCCATCATGATATGTTATGAAACTACCTAGGTTTGGATCAGATTATTTTGTAGAAATATGTCAAGATAGCTATAATATTGGTAGTATGTTTATAATGGTTCTAATATAAATAACTTTTTTGAATAAATTTAATTTTACCTGGGTAGATGGAAACATAATCAATGATTGAGACTTGGTGTTTTAGGTTATTTGAATGCTCTAGATATGTAGATTTTTAAATGGACCTATTCTATTTTTTTTATTTCATTCACAACACTCATGAAGGCTTTGAATATTATTTTTCTAAATTCAATGATATGGATTCATGAATTTTGGAATATTATTTGTAAAATTTCTTTCAAAATGATTAGTTATATCCTTTTTTATATATTTACAAATTCTTCCTACAAGATATCTTATAAATCTAAACAAATATGTTGTAATATAAAAGTATTGGTGAATCCTCAAGTATAAAATTATTTTGTGGATTCAATAATATTCAAATTTTTAGACATTAGGTCAAGAGAGTGTTTCACAATAGGGAAGAGTGGTGGATCATAGATTAAAATTAACAAACCAGAGTCCACCCAACATCTGGGATGAAAAAGGACCCCCTAAATCAATAGAGTGGCATGAATATATAGAAAGAATCTTCTATTTTATTAAACACATGAGGATTGTAAGGTGTATTTTCCACATATATTCTTGAGGGCTAGGAATGGGATTTCGGGAATCTATCATGCATTCAATGTTCCATGAGAATCTCATCTAATATTATTTCATGAAAATGTTCAATTTTCATTTTGATCTAGAAAAATTTCAAATAAAATATACCAAGAAATTTATGATGATGGTGGAGGAAGAGTATATAGTTTTTGAGTATTTATCCCATTTCACTTTGTTGATACACTTTCCACCATCAATTTTTACAAGTAACAACATCAATCCTCATATGTTTCTGAGCGTTTGAGGTATGATATTTGATAGAGTGTGATTATCTTATTCCTTATCAATTTTTTTGAAGTGATTGATAAGGTTGATTTGGCTATGGTGGAAAAATCTGGGATAATGGGACTTAGTGGAGCTTCAGTTATAAATTTTTTGAAGAAATTTGTGTCTTCTAGCCAGAAAAAGAAACATAGTGGTTCAACATTTTCTTTGTCAGCAGTTTCACAGGATTCATTGGGATAGTTGTAGTTTCTCATCTATTTTTGTGGCAGTCATGTTCAAACTATGTTGAATTGTATAAAAGAATCCACGAAATATCATCATTGTGGTAAATCAGGCTAAATCATTCGACTTATTTGGGAGGATTCTCCAAGGATGTAAGGCTTCATCCACTCTCACCAAGGGTTCATAAGTTCATTTGAATTCTTCCAAGGGTATTGGGTATTATCCACAAGACAATGAGTATGTTCGTAAAACTATATGTGATAAATTTGGAACTGATATTGGATTATTTTATGTAATGAATTATGTTCTAGATGAATCTAAGGTTGGTCCAAATTATATTAAATATATGGTGAATATTTTATCCTTTATTATATTAGCTTTGTTTGATAAATGTGATACTCATTCCTTAATATCATAAGAGTTTGTTGATGGGTTGGGATTTTGTTCCTAGATTATTTCATAGTTTTGGTAATATTCCAAACCATTATAAAAGAGTGGTGGGAAATTTTCTAATTTCCCCTCATATAGTGTGATGATAGAAAACATAGATGTGGTGTGGGACTTATTAGTTATTGAGCTTGATGTGTTCACCTAATTAGTGTGATGAATTTGTTAATCACTATAAATTCCCTGATCAACTCTAATCATCATTGAATTCAGTTCTTATATTCTGATGGGATCTCTCATGTCCCTCAAGGTCAGTGAGATAATATGTTAAGAAGATAAGGGTATTTTTATCCTTTTTATGAGGAGATCTGTTTTGAGTTATCAGATGTGTTCCAAGATTTTTTAACTCTTAGTCAATATTTAAATTTCACTCAATGGTGTATGAATACCCAATTTTTTTTCTTGAAAATATTTCTAAGATACCACCCCAATGATAGTTCTCGTTCACTATTTACTATATCCCTAGTACAAATCCCATTTTTCATCCAAATTATCACATGTTGAATGATGAGTTGATACAACATAATTTATTTATAATGGACCTTGAGGGTGAGGTATTTAGTCAATCCTATCATTTCACATATGAATTTTACTATGCTCAATGTAATGAAAGCTAATAAAAGCTAAAAAATCATATATTATCAAAATCTAAATTTGGTGAAAATTGTGAACATGTGTCCCTTTCCATGAATTGATGATCACTTATCTCAACTCAATGAGGATTTTTTGTTATCTATGATTGAACTTTGGTCGGGACACCATAAGGTGAAATTCAAAAAGAAGGATTCACATAACATAGTAATTAGGATCATTTATAGGCTTTTTGGTTTCCTGTTATACCATTCAGTCTCACTAACAGTCATGTATTGTTTATGGTGTTGACAAAATTATTATTTCATCACTTTTTGGACTCATTCATTATCAGGTTTATAGATTCTATTTTTATTTCCTCTCTATCATGGGTAGAGAACCATGATCACTATGATATTATCCCCAAAATATTGAAAGAAAATTTATTATAAGGGAATATATCTATGTGTGAATACTAGATCCAAGAAGTGAGGTTTCTATAGAATATAATATCTATGAGAGGAATATAGGTTGATCCAGCAATGATACAAGTTGGAATATCTTCAGAATAGTGATGAAATATGCTTTATATCTAGCGTTTTTTGGGTTTTTCATTACTACATGCGAGTGTTCCATTCTTCTCCAACAATACATCTCAAATGATACATCTCCAATGAAAAATTTTACTAATAAATGTGTAATGTTTTACTCGAATAATAGGAGTCATAGATTCTTTTAGGAATATAATGTGGGGTTGACATCAAATATGTTTTTCAATATATCATAATCTGACTCATTATATGATGATGTATATGATACTTCATGTATGTGATTGGATTTTTTCTAATTCTAGTGGAAGAAGGTTGTGGGATTTCACTCTAATATGTTTAACCCACAATAGAATAACTACCATACCAAATGATCTTGAGTTGGTAGATATTATTAATTGACTCAAATTTGGATGTCACTATCTTTTTTTTGGAGGATTTTATGGAATATTTTAATAGTTAAATCATTTATTATATTTTTTCTCATAGGTACCAAAACTAGTGACTGAGGCATTTGGTTGAGTATCTCTAGATTTATTATTTTGATATTTCTTACAATCTTGGTAATGGTAATGTGACCACTGATGCATTGATCAAGAAATTACTAACTCGTTCATTTAATTAATCAATGTAGGAGTGGAATCTGATAAATTTTTTCAATGAGATGAACTTGGGAGAAGAAGATGTTAGTGTGTAAGTCTTGTTGGATATAGTGAATTCAGAATATTATTTTCAAGATTGGGTTTGTCATCAGTTATTTTCAAAATATCATTATCATAGATTTATTAAATTCAATTATTATGTGGTTAAATCAGGTGAGTGTCTTTGATGTACAATGGGACCACTGGGGTTTTTATGTTAGTCGGCCATTTTGATACCTATAATGTAGTCAATGATGGACACCGGAAAAATTATTTGTTTGTTTTTGCAACATGGAGATACTGAAAAATATGATTATTTGAGAAATTTGTATTACAAGTCGGTTATGAGGAAGAATATTGGAGATTTCTTATAATAGTGCCTAACGAGATAGACAATTATATTGAAAAAAATGAGACCTACTATTTTGGTTCAACCTATATCCATACCAGTATAGATGTTGGATGCGATTTCCATGGAATTATTTATTAATTTTCCATGAAATCTTAATTGGAGGTATGTTATTTTGGATATTATTGATCATATTAAGAAAACAGTTCATTTCCTCCAAATAAATGTGATAATGTAAGTGAAATAGATTGGGAACTTTTATGAATGAGAGGTTATGACACATCAAAGGGTTACCTTTGGGATATTCTATAGCATGGACCTAAGGACCACATTCATGATTTTTATAGGTTTTAAATGGTTTATGGATTCCTAGTTTATATTGATCGAGTAGTATCATCAATAGATAGATGAAAAATTAGGGATTTCTATTCAGATTCATGAGAATATTCTCCAAGAATATGTTCATGACATTGGTGTTTCAAAGGAAAATTATCTTCCACTGGTCAAATATTACTACAAAGAAATTATTAGGAAATTATTAATATGGATTGATTTTAATCATTTTATGGGAATCCAATTAGATCTCCCTCGTACTAAGAAAATTTGGGAAAGTGGTCCTTTGTTTGATTTAGTCTTGTTAATTAGATTATGAAAAATGTAATGATGATCTTGCTGATATATTTAATGACATATAGTGAACCAAAATACTTTATGACCCTTCATAATTGACATCTAGAGTCTATAATTGGTGATTTGGCCTTTCTTCATGTTTCACCAAGCTTCAGGAACCATCGAATGGGTAAAGAAATATATGTTCGCACCAAGATTCATGGGCCACATTGAGATTGCAGTGTATCATGGAATAGTAGAGTATCATGTGGACATTTCATCCATGTTAATGTCGATTCATGGTGTGGTTCATGTTTCCAATCTACTGAGGAATCAACGAGACCCTTCCCTTGTGATTGAATTAGAGGACGTTGATCTTGAACCCAACACCAAATTGGTTGAGTAACTAGTTTTGAATGTGGATCACTAGGACAGGTTACTACATTATAAAATGATTAAATTGGTTTTTGGTATCTGAAAGTGTATATAGAATATTCATGAAACATTTGATTAGAAATAATTGTTGTGACAATAGTGGCCTTCATATTTTGTGATTATGAGACCTTGAACACTTTCTGGTAACAAAAGTATTTTATTTTGGGGAGTATTATGATTCCCTCATAATCATTAACCACTCTCTTTTAAGGATTAACATTTAGTGGTTAAATCCCTATGCATTTTTGAGGAGATCCTTATTTTTCTAAGATATTTCTACAATTTCACAATGTTATACACTTTGGAGGGTATAAACTATCATATGTAGTTGTATTACTAAATTGTGGTCCATAAGGATGCAATATAGGGTCCCAATATCTTACATTTGGGTCCTACATCCATATTTAGCAGGTTATTGTCATGGTCAACTAGCTGCAATATATTCCATTAGTGTGATTGAGTCATACGGTGTTGAAAGAAAACACTATCTTGGGGATTATTATAGAAAAGAAAAATATGGACATGGATTTGGTTTGGAGTATAGATTTAGTGTAGGGTTTCCTTGGGTTCCTCTTCAAAATTTAGTGGGGTTTAGAATGGCGTCTTTGGTAGTGTCATATCCATGGCTAAGGAAAATGGATCAAGTGAATATCTATGACATGGTTTTCGTTAGCTGGTTGAATGGGGGTGATTGTAGCACGTACATGTGGCATGGTGGGTTGGTCTACAGAAAGGTATTTGAGGTTTCATTTTGGTGTTTAGTTTTACACAATTTCTATAAATTAAAAGTCTCCTTATGTACTAGTTTCTTTTCCACTTTTCTTCCTCACACATTAGATTCTCAATAAATGATTTGAAGTCCTTCAATCCCATATTTGATCGTGATTATTCCCATGCTTTTTAAAGATCTATTTTTGGTGATTCCTCTCCAATCATAAGGTATGTGCCTTATTGAAATTCTATTCCATGATTTTCTGACGTTATTATAAATATATTTTTTATGAAATTGTTAATGGAGATATGAATGGTTTTTTTATGTGTGAAATAAATTTTTCAAATGTATTCGAATTTGATTATTTTAACACATTATGTTTTGATGAAAGTAATTTGATATTCTTTTTATTCAAACAACATGTTTTCATACACTGAATCAACAAGGAATTTTGATGAAAATGTTTTTTTTAATTTCATATAGTTCATGAAAATCATTTCATAATGTGCATTGTAAAATAGGCATGTCACTTTATTTTGAATGTATAAAACCAAGAGTGATGTTGATATTAATAAACTATGGAAGGAATAAATATCAATCTGATTCACATTAGACATATAATAGTTATTTAATTTATGTCTACTATGAATTCTCATAGGATGGAGCCCAGATCTTGTGATTTTCCTTTAATTTATAGTTTGACACGTGCTGGGATATTTTATTTTTAATGTTTCACATGTTTATCTTATGGTGTATCAATGGATGGTTTTACGTATAGTTACCTTCATTCATTCTTTTATATGAGTAATTATTTCGTTTTTATTATATAGAACTCTTTTATGAAAAATAAACAATTTAAAAAATGATGTATCTTATGATATTACCTTAAATAAATTATTATTTTTAAATAATTAAATAATGTCGTCATTATATTGTACTTTATATAGATTATTTGTTGAAATCCTATTAGACTATGTACTCAAAACCTAGTTTTTTCGATTTGGAATTCGAATATCATGTTTTTCTGGAAAAGGATAATGGGATGTGCGTTATACAATTATTATCTTATCTATAGTGTTTAGTGGTGATAGTTGTTAGCTTAGAGTATTGTATTTGGAATATCTTTTCCACTTTTTGGTTTAGTCATTTTTCAAGAATTTGTATATGTTATGGATAAGTAATATTTCTTCCACTATGTATATTGTTTTTTATTTGGTTATAGATGAGAATATTTAGTTCATTTTTTATAATAATCTATTATAGCCGACCATCTTGGGTGATGTGTTTGACTGACCTGATTTGGTTCGTAACATGGTATATGTGATATCTCCACCAAGGGTGATTGTCCTTATGTTTAAAAAATGAACCATTTTATTAAAAATTATTAATCAGAATAATCTTCCATGTTCCACAAACAAACCCTTGAGAGATTGGTTTTCTCTTCATCCATCAATGGTTTTGGTGTTTATTATAACATGAATACCTTGAGATTTATATACCCTGGTCCTATAATTAAATGAAATGAATGTGTAGAGTGGCTCATGTAATGGTTCCTATAAATACCACCTTAGGAGAGTGTTACTGGATATAGTGATCCACCCCTAATAATATGTTAGTTCCCGATTGGGTATACCCTATCTATTTATGGTGGGAGTAATAAACCCCTATTAATTTGTCCTATTAAGGGATAATAATTCTCTCAATCTATCAGCTCACTTCATATGGGATATTCAGCATGTATGACATATATTTCACTTATGCAAAAAAAATCCTTGGTTAAAAATATGTTTATTAGTTACTAGATATTAGTTGATAAACAAATAGACTATTTCATTAGAAAATTCAGACCAATTGTTATAATAGATACTAGGATTTTGAATTATAAATTAATAATCATAGGATAAGGAATCAATATATCTCAATATATAATCCCAAAAAAATAATAAAAAATTCTCATCCATGAGAAAAATATCCTAAAGATTTATTAACATAAATGAGAAAAGGCATATATAATAGAAGGAGTCAAATAGTAGGAACTTTACTCAACCAATAAAAAAGATAGAATGAAAACTAAAAAGTTTGAACAAAGAAAATAATGTCCATAATTAAAACTCATCATAAAAAATATCACACTCATACTATGACAGACCTTGGTGAACGATCTTATATAACACAGTGTAACCTCTCTCCTACTATGGATTAATCATGTATTTTTGTGTTTTCATAGTGGATTTCACAGAAACAATACTTGGTGGATTATATTAATCCTTTTGTAGTATCCATTTAATCATAATATGGTTAATCTATAACTATAAACCACATTATTATTACCTTTTATGTGAAATACATGAAATGAAGGTGGAATTCACTACTATTGACCTTCAAAAATATATTTTCTCCCTATATATTCATTTCTTCATGGCCCACAATTACATTTTTGTCAACTATAGCCTCTTGAACATATTTTATAACATTAGATTCCACTAATGAAGTCTATGAGTAGTCCAGGTCGATATGTTGATCCTTGGAGTTGTGGTTCTACATAAACGAACCATATTTTCCAATCATAGGGGAACCCATAATCCACTTCCTAGAAACCATATAAATCTGACCATTATCTAATTGATTCATACACCCTATGAAATAGATATTGAATATTATTGTTTAGTGAGATTAGATTTAGCCTCCTCACCATCCCTTATCCCTATGTACAAGTTGGTCTAGCATAATTTACCTACACAAAAAACTAATCTATTGAGAAATTATCTGAGAAGAGGTAAGGAATGATATTTTCTCCTATGAACCTATATATCTATTAGTTAAATCATCTCTTATAGAAGAAGGATTTGAGTAATCGAAATAATTATTCATTGGATATTTCTTCACTGCATTTATTGAAATATTACCCTATACTTGTTTAATCTCGAGCATTAATACAATATCTTGAAAACCCAAATTTATTGTACAAGTAATCATAGCCATATATAAATACACCAATTTTGTAAAGGAAAAAAATGAATTTTCTACAAGATTATGATCCTCTAAATATCTAAATTTAACAAAACATTTATCACTATACTCACCAATTTCATAAAAATTTGAAGAACTTATAGTACATTGATTCCATAAATTAAATTTTCCATATTTTTAATTTTCATGTACATTAACTTTACTAAAAATAAATAACATAAAAAATATCTGATGAATTTTTCTTTATAATTCCCAAAATCATGGCTATTATAATAGAAACTGGGTAGTCTATTATAAAAAATCAATAAATTAAAATCATCTTTATTAGTAGAATGAATAACATTCTCAATCAATGTATAACTGAAATATACATCGCCTAAGATTCATTCCAAATTATCATATTATTATAACCCAAAATCCCTATTATATTTTATCAACACCCCAATTAAAAAAGATAAGGTTAAAAATAAGATACCATAAAATTTTATTAAACCCAAATAGATAGACCTAATGCTTGACTCAAGTGTTCTTAATAGAACAAGGGTTGATGTGTGGATCACATTCCCAAATACAATTAGACAGGGATTTTGGGAGATTGAACTAAATCACCTCTCATATATTATTTATTCATAACTTATAAAAATAATATAATTAAATCCCTATATAATAGATTTAAATTACCAATCATTATATCCTTAGATACTCACAATCTTATTCATGGTATCATATATTCTCCAATGTCTAGAAACCGAAGGTAACAAAAGTTGGGAAATAATAGAAAAACTACACATATAAAATCAATTTATGATTTCATTCATACTAGAGTTAATGTGAGTAGTTTTACCTTGATAATATGGTATTGGAATCAGTACATTATGGAGGAGAAACTACATTGATGAAAAATATGATCATCATTATTCATCTCAATTAGCTATGAGACAGAATATTTAAATCAAAATGAATATACATCATGAAAAAATGAGATAGTTTCATGTCAACTAACTAATGAATCAAGATTAATATCGCTATAAAATTACATATCAAAATACAAAATCATAATTGAATCCATTTTCCCATGACCAGGTGATAAAAATTCCTAATCTATTTCCATCATTATATACTCCCCAAAAAATAAAAGTATTTGAGCATAAGAATAAATATTTCACTGACATGAGATAAAATATTTTATCGACTCATGGAACCAAAATATAACTCCATAGTAAATATACCACTAAAATGACATAAATTAAAAATATATAATTTATTATACCAAATTAATCCAATATGAATTCTTGTTTTTCGTTTAAAAAGATTCAAAATTTGAATAATATTAAGGTATTTCGAATCCCATGACTAAT
Source organism: Viscum album (assembly GCA_963277665.1). Classification (NCBI taxonomy): domain Eukaryota; kingdom Viridiplantae; phylum Streptophyta; class Magnoliopsida; order Santalales; family Viscaceae; genus Viscum; species Viscum album. Next base: position 857,678,024 of record OY728160.1, read on the forward strand.
AAAAATAAAAGGACCAGTTGTAGTATATGTTTTTTAATGTATTCATTAAGAATTTTTTCTTGGGTATATGTAACACCTTGATATTTTTTGAAATACTTTTCTGAAATAAATTAAATTTCATTGATAATTTTTTTTACACAAAACATCAAGTTCAAATGCACAATGATATACTATTGAAATATTATGATTTAATTTTACAGTTGCCTCTTAGGAAATAGATTTTTAGTTTAAGTTAGAAATAAATAAATTAGGAAAATTTTTGGTTTACCATTATATAAAATTAATTTATAAGTTATCAATTAATTAGAAACTATGAAAAATCAATTGAAAACAATGGATATGTTTTTCTGAAAAAACTAGTATAATGCACATAATGTATGTTTATCTTAATAAAAAAATTGACCAATATTGGTGAATGATATTAATAAATTAACATATTATATATTCAATCATGTTTTTAATCATTAAATTAATTTTTTTATATTTTGTAAAGAATAGATATATTTTTATTGTTATGAATTTATTTTTCAAAATTTATGTTTTCATCACATTTTTTGTTCTTATTTAAATATTTATTTATACCACATATTAAATTTGAATCTCTAAAAATGAATTCAATATTTGGAATCGATATGATAAAATTTTTAAATAGGTCCCTTTATTTTTGGAAAATATTAATACTACCCATAATAAATATTTTTATATTTGGTAAGGGTATAACATGTAAAATATTGTTTAAACATTATGTTAAGGCTAAAAAATTTTCTAATACGTTAAATTATCCTACTGTATGAGTGTAGTTCATAAATATCCATCCATTTCTTGAATATATATCCAATTTTTTAAAATTTCTTTGCATATAACTTTTACAAGAATTTAAATAATGAAAAACATAAAATGTTATTCTCATACTTATATATATATATATATCATGTTTCCACAAATGAATAATATAATTTTTTGAATGAAAACAAATGGTTATTTTGATAATAATGAATATATTTTAATGATGATTGTTTATTTATTATTTTTAGTAGTTATATAATTACCTTTTATTCTTACGCAATGCCAAAATAGTATTTAATCAATTTTTAAAAAATTTAATAAATGATTTTAAACTATTAAAAATTATTTTTAATTGAGTTATTTTCTAGGTTAAATGAATTTTTTGATACATATTACAAATTAATATTGTTTAAAAACAATATATTTGAATTCAATATTTATCATGATCTCTTTATATTCAAATTAAATGAAACCTTCCAAACTGACATTAGTAATATTTTATAACAAAATATTATTTATTAATTGATTTAAAATTCATAGTAATATTATCTTTGAAACATTTATTGAAATATATATTACAATATAATAAAGTATCTATTTATTAACACTTATTCCATTTTAGGTAGCATTATTAACAATTTATGATTGAAATATTTGTTACTGCGATTAAGGTTAAAAAAATTTAACCAAAGGTTTATTAAAAACCATAATATTTAAAATTAAAAAAATATGTTTTTATTTTTCACTGCATTGAGTTATTTATACATTTTAAAATATAATTATAATTCATGTCCATTCAAAAGAATTTTTCTTGAGATTGACTTTTTTAAAATATATTAATAAATTACAAGTGTGTCATCTCCCCCACTTATAAAAGGGAACCCCTCACCTATATTATTTACACCACATTGTGCGTTAATATCTCAAGAAATTCCTTAAATAATTCCATATAGGATTCATTCACCACATTATATAGGGGTTTTAATACTAAATGGTTCATTCCTATGATACTTAAGTGGACATCCAAGTGGGTTCTTTCAAAGATGATGTAATCGGCTAAACAGATAACATTATTTGTTTACTTCTTATTTTATCTCATATAGATATGTTTTACTTATCCAAAATGATAAAATCATTATCCAAAATAATATTAAATTTTATTTTTATTAAAAAAACATTATTCACCATCTTTTTCATAGAATGGGATGTGAATGTATCGCTCAACATATGTATCACTTATCATCTCTATAGAGCAATATAAATCATTTCACATCAACATCAATAATGGCCGATTATTATGATCCATATAATTCTTATATAAGATATTTATTAAGTAATAATACTTGTTTAATTTTAATATCTCATCTACCATCATTCTTTCTAATCCACTGGAAAATGATAATGTCACTCATATATACGTGTGAACTACCACCTCCACACTGTGATTTGATTTTTTTCATTCCTATTTTAATTGGATGGTAATAATTTTGGTTTAATGAATATATATGGTATTTATAATATAATAATTATTCTATAATATTTATTTAGTTTTGATTTTTCTTTTTGTTCCATCCTTTGAAAAATGAAAAATAGGTTTCACGTATACGTACGACATAACATCTCCATAAACAGTGTATTTCATTATTCTTCCTCAAATTTTTTGGATGAGTCTATATATATATATAATAAACATATATTTAATTCATGTAATGACAAAAATTATAGATATTATGGAATAATGATCAATATTCAAGGACCAAGACTATCGAACTGAGAAATGTGTGAAAAACTATGTAATCATTACCCAAAATAGTGATTTTAATATTGAATTTTTAATAAATGGGTAATAAGATGTCATATTTAAATAATAAATTTGTTGAAAGATATGATTACATTTTTATAATTAATTTATAAAAAATCTATATTTATTATACATGATTTTTGGGCATGTGTGATGAAATTCAAGACATGAGGTATGAGCTTTATGTTTCAATCCAATTTTTAATTAGGATTATTTATCATTGAACGTATAAGATAATTATATAATAAATTAATTTAATTTTTATCCAACTATATTTATTTTTTAATAAATTATGTTTTAATTTTATTTTCATCAGTCTATATACTCAACTGTTTAACGAATTAGTTAAATAAAAACCTAACTTATTTCTCTCTTTAGTCGAAATCTATTCGATTATATTTATGTCTTCCATAAAAAATTAAATAATGTTTTCAATAATATAATATAATTGATTTATTTTATTTTTAAACATTATTTATTTTATATAAAAAATTCAATATGAATATTTTTCTCTTTCTAAAATATGTAACTTTTTCGTTATTCAAATGTTTGAAAGGAATGATTTTGTTAATCTTATATGACATAAAAAATATTTCCATAAATTGTAAATACATTATATTTTCCAATATTATATAAATCTATGTTTATTTGAATAAAATTACTTATTAATTTTTAAAAAATTATATTATATATATATGATTTCAGAATGAATAGTGATATTTTCCCACAAAATATTCTAGTGATATTTTAATGAAATTTTCAACTATGATAAAACCCTTGAAGCTAATTATTACTTAAAAAGGATATGATCTAATTATACTATAATTATTTAATCTCTTGATAGTTTTCTATTTTGGTGATAACATGATTAAAAAAAATTAATTTACCTTGGTTAATGTAGGGTGAATTTTTGAAATATTTATGAAACCTAATTTCATTGCATGAGTTATGATATTATGATATAATGAATGTTTAATGATATTGTGGGACCTATATTTAAGGAATTAATTTCATAATTGTTCATGCTAATATAAAAAATAAATTCAATGCATTGGGTAATGCATTATATCTCATGTGATAATGTTGGGAATCAAATTGATTTGTTTGATCCATTATGGGAAATATGTAGATGTGATAGATCATCTAAAGAAAACAAGTCTATGTGCTTATTCCACCATGAGACACATGTTCTGCTATATTATCCATTACCATATTATAGTCATTGTAATTAATTCAATCATATATAAGGGTTTATAAAATTCGATGGTTCTATACCATTATAACATGTACTTTTGGTTCATGATTTATTTATGTTGATCACTCACACTTATGATACATTCATTTTTAAATGATAATATATTATGGAATAAATATTTTTTAAAATACATGATTTATTGGATTTGAACCTTTTATGTTATAATCATGATCTCATAAACTTATTATTATCTTACGATTTAATATGATAATTTTTTGATTCAACCATATTTATCCTGACAATAAATCTTATCTCACCCTCCCTAATGATTCATTTCAACTGTTTATCAACAAATGTTTAAGTAGTCTATGCATATAATGAGTACCAAAAGTGTATAATCGTTATTGGTAAATTTTGAAGATCATTCAGGAAATTAGAATACATTAAATATAGTCTCCAGAGAAACTAACCATTTATGGTCCTTGGTCATGTATTTGTGAAGTGTATTGAAAATTCATAAAAAAGATGTAAAATTTATATGTTAATAATATGGGTCACTATATTTGAAATCATAGTCTTAGATAATTATGTATTTGGAGACTAGGTTTAGAACTATTTGGATAACACTCTAGGGATAATTCTATGAATAAAATAACATTAAAAGGATTTGTTTAGGAATAAGTTATATGGTTTTACTAGAAATAAATACATGTCTAGATATGATAAGTTGAAATGGTTTTAGAATAGTTTCATCCTAGGGTTACAACCATGAAAATCCTAACATTATAATGGAATTTGACGATTGTATTGAATTATATATTGAGATTGTTGTGAAAATCCTAACATTATAATGGTCTCATATCATGTCTATAGTTCATATCTAACTGAATCTATTGGGAGTGTGGTTCCTATAGATCTTTTGATTATCCCTTTACATGAATTTGATGTTATTCCTCAAGTGGATTAAAATTAAATATAGGGAGAATTAATTAATTAATGAGTAAGGAATGTAACATTTCAGGTTAAAAATGGACCTATGATAATTTATCTATGCGAGGATGAATACGAGAATCCAATGGAATGTTCTTCTATCTTGTGGGCCTAAATTTATCTCAATGAAGTATATTTATCTCAAATGGATTGGAAGAAAGTCAAAATAAAATATATTCAATTTTTAGAGTTTCTGATGTATTCCAAAATGAATTTTCTACTCTTATAGTTAGTATTGATTTTGATATTTCAATAGAAATCATATCTTCTTTCAAATATATTTTAAATTCTCTTCATATAACGACCCCTATATGGTTATAATAATTAATGAAACAACTCGAGTATAATCTGGATAAGAGATTTATCTATCGAAGAGAATCACCCTCGGGTGAAGTAGTTTTTTGCTAATAAGAATGATTTATTAACATGAATATGAATTTAATTTCACAAAAATAGAAATATCTATAACAAGAATAAGAATCCTCAAGCCCATATCGATGATTTTCTGATTAATTATGCGCCTCTCAATATTTTCAAAGATTTATCGTTCATTTTTGTATAATCAGTTGAGGTTTAAAAGTGACCAACTACCAAATACAAACAATATTAAGAGGTATGGTAATTTTTAATTTATTTTCATTCCATTATTTCTATTAAATACCCAAATATATATGATTATTTATTAAATAGAGTCTTTAGATATTTCCCTAATTAGTTGTCATCGTATTTAAAGATGAAACTAATAAATATTAAAAGAGAAAGGAAAATAATGAGTACCAATTTATTATTGTAGTTATGATGCTGAGGAACAATAATACGTATGAAAATTTTACTAAATTCCAGTTTATTTTTTGAAATGTTTCATTATTTGTTCTTATAATCTCTTGTGAGGATATTTTAGTGGATTCTTAAAAGTAGCATGTTATTAAAGAATGGGCCAGAATATCCATAGTAACCGATATCTCTAGTTTTCATGTTTTATATAGATATTATTAATTATTTTGGGAAAATGTTTCTTGAGTGTATCATTCACATTCCACGTTAACTTATAAGCGAGAAAATTTCCTTAAAACAGATGAATATGAAGAAAATTTCACAGAACTAAATAGAAGGTTAGTCAGTACAACATTGATTATATTAAAATATATTTTATAATGGATGGTAATATAAAATAATGAATTAATTAATAGATTAATATTTTATTAATGAATATTGATAAGTTCACAGTTAATTCATTGTGACAATATATGGTACATGATAAAATTTAACCAACTCATGATTTTGATTCTGCATAAATGATTTTTAATTAATAATATCAATGAAACGTATTTTTTAGAATGGTCTAATAAATATACTTATCATTAAATTTTCATATTTATCTTTACCCAAAAATAGAGAAATATTTTCTTCTGATGATTTTTGGAGTTGATTAATGATTATCATTTCTCAATGCATTACTAGCCATGGAAGGCGAACAAGGTGGATGATGCTTTGGCTCAAAAAAAATCATTATTATTTTTATATAATATGTATTAAAATAGTTAAAATAGGAATATATTTTTATAATATGGTACTATGAATCCTATGTAAAGGGGATAAATCCTTTCTTTCTCAGACTAATTCTCAATCATCAATCCATGTAATGATTAAAGAGTCTTGTAAGCAAGATGAATAAATGTAAAATAAGGTTATAAATTTTCACCATTAAAAACGTGATTGTCATGTAATGATAATATTTAATAACTATTCATGTGGTTAATCCAAACTATACCTGATGATGGAGCGGTTGGATTAAGCTCATAGTTTTTTATTCTCTATTAATTATTGAGTTAAAAAAGATATCTAGTGATCTGAAAGAGGATTTCATGTAGATATACATGAAATTTTATATTCTGGAGTATGTATCTTGATGATTGGTGTGTTATTAGTTTAAGTCGTAGAAATATATTTCTATGGGGATGAAAATATCATTACTATTATCATAATAGAAATGGGAATATATCACCATGGATTTCATCACCGGGCTCCCAAGAACATCAATAGGGAACAATGTTATTTGGGTTGTGGTTGATCACCTTATAATGTAACATATCATTTAAATGGGATTATATATCCCCATTGATCATATTTCATGTTTATAAATTAGGTATATGGTGACACATCATGGATTAACACAATTTATTATATCATATAAAGATCCGAGTTTTACCATGATGTTCTCAAAAAGTCTTCAGTTTTCTTTAGATGATTAATTGTATTTCAGCACTTCTTATCAAACATAGATATAAAATCATTATGAAAGAAACATTAATACCCTATGGTATTTTATGAGATCATTTTTTGATTGAATTTAAACATAGTTTGGATCAACACAATCATGTATTTGAGTTTTCATATAATAAATTATTTCACTCGATAATTTAGATAGAACCATATTATTAATTCTGTAGTATGAAGTGATGAACTAAAACATGATGGTATTACATTGGATTGATAAAAGTGTTAGAACTAGATAATATTGAGAAAATGGTATAGAAAATAGATTCATTAAATATCCTTATAGAGAATCTCCTATTTGAAATAAAAGATATTTTTACAATCATTGAACAGATCATCAGTTCAAAGTTGGTGAAATAAAAATTCACAGAATTTTTCAATGTAAGAAGGTTATAAAATTCATAAATAAAGTAAATATATACCCTAAGTATATTATCCATTTGAATTTTTTATCTATTATGGAATGTTTCTTATTTCTTGGAACATCCACTAATCCTCCCCCATGTTCATTGTTTATCCCATATATCATTCCTAAGGACGTACATACTTGATTTAACACATTTATAGAACTCATAGGATAAAAAAATATATAAAATTCATTGTTATGCAAAATAAATAGTAAAAATAGTGAATATATGGGTAAATTTCTATAGAACAAGAACCTCACAAGGTTAATGTTCCATGGATAAATCTGAAATTTAGAGGTGATAATTGGGAACGCAAGGATATAATAAAGTATACATACAATAATTTACTTATATAAGAATAATATAAATTTTTACGGTCAAATTATTTTTAAAATTATAAAATATAACTCCCTTATATTTTATGAAATATTTATTCAAATAAATATATTTTATTTAATTGATTGTGTTACATTCAACATTGAGTTTAAAAATATTAAATATTCAATTATATTATTTTTATTAAACGTTATATTTATGACCTATCCATTGAAGAAGTGGGTATAAAAATGAATAAATAAAATATAAAAATTCATGGTTTACGCTTATAAAAAATAATTGAATATACATCATTTATTTTCAATTGAAAATAAAATTCCATTTAAAATAATGTAGTTTTTTTAGATATTTTTTTACGATCACTATGTCTGTTGATGATAGAACACTGAGATATTCACTCTTTTTGAATTATTTTCATTAATGTTAATGTATTAAATATTAAAAAAAATTCGCATTCCAATAATATTATTATTAGGTGTGGTAAAATAATAAATCATTTTTTATACTTAAAATGTATTTTCTTCTTCTAAAAAATAGTTTCCATTGTTTTTTGGGAACATTTTTTAAAAACATTCCTTCTAATTATGGAAATTAGTTATTAAAAAAATTGATTCCATGCATGGAATTCAGAGAAAATATCTCTTAAAATAAGTTCCTTTTATTTTTTTCAACATCAATACTAACAAAAGAAGATTCTTGTCTTCTCGGTAAGGGTAAAATAGGTAAAATATAGATAAAACGCTGGGATAAGGATTTACAATTTAACTAAAAGTTGACGTTATCCTATAACACGAGTTTATTCACTATATATTCATATATACCTAAATTATAATGACAATTTTTTCTATATATATTGCAATTTTACCATTATATTAATTTATGAAAATTAAAATAAAAAATACTAGTCTCTTACTTTTTAATATCTCTAACATGAGAACCTAGGGAAAAATGAATGTTGTGAATGAATATTAATGTTTCTTCATCATAATGAAAAAATATGGATATTCGTAACTTATTTAAATTTATTAGTAATTATATTATTACCTAATATTATTATGCGTTGGGTAAGTTCCCAACCTTAAATATAACTTATTCTAGTTCCATTTGACTAGAACTTATCCTTCTTTCCCAGAAATATTTTATTTCTAGAGTATTGTATAATTATGAAAAAGGTTTAAATACTAATCAAATATAAGAAAAGTGGATACTTATAATTTGTATCCAAATATTCCACTAAAATAATACCTTTTAAAATAAAAAATTGTTTCTTTTATTGTCACATATTTAATACTTTCATCATGACAACTTCTTAGTCCATACCAATCACTAAGTCCTGTGATTTTTTTAAAACTTTGTATAAGAAAACAAATATCAGTGAGGGACATAATAAAAGAACAACATTTTTCTACTGAAATCTTAAAATTATTTTCCATTAGAAAAAATATATATTTTTACCGTAAAAAATATCATCACATCAAAAATATCATTATCTTACCTGTTGAAAATAGACTATTTTCTAGAAAACTCATGATATGATAACGTATGGGTGTGCGGTATCAATTAGGGAAAATGTGGAAACTCAAGGGGATAAGGAAATGTGAAGGAAAATAAAATGGGAAAGGGGATAATCAATTAGATCCCCAAGGATACTTTCCCCTTAAATCCCTAATTATAAAAAGTTACACAAAGGTTGATAACTCTACTAATAAGCCTCACATTCATTCATCCAATAGTACAATAAACACAAGAATATTATACTATAATACCCTAAACATCATAATGAACCTCAAAGGGGTACAATGAGGTGTCTATTTATTGAGAAATGAGAAGAATACATGTCAAAATACCAATCCCACAAAAGTCTAAAGCATATCCCATGAATTTGAATTTTTTTACACATGGACATGGATTTAGGAGTCAAGATATCTCTACAAAAGACTTTTTGGAACCACCCCCAAAGATATTGAAGATTCCCCCATGTATTTTGAGACAGTGGTCCCGCCACTTTTTGGCATTGGATATTTCCTTCAAGAAAGTGGGTTAAAATTCGTTGAAGCATTTGGTTGGGCCTTTTATGAGAACTTTTGGGAATTAATAGGTGTGATTAAAGGATCAATTTCCCCACCCATGCATTCATGTTGGGCCTCCACTTGACTATTTAATATAGGGGCATGTAGAAACATATTTAATTCTACTCATTCTTCCTATTTTCATTGGGCCAAAAATCCCATTAAATGGGTCTTGTGAATTGTATACTCCATCAACCATTCATTCCATGGTCACTCTCTAATCCTCTATGCATATTACCACCATGATTCTCATCATTCCCTACCTATTAAAAAATATTTGTCCTTGAATTTTCATATTCAACATGAGAAATATTAGAATCATTAATGGTAACAATAATACTTTCATACCATTTATGTAAGTTAGTCTTATAATAATTTTCATTTATCTTCTATAAAACATGGAAGGGACTATATCCTCGATTCTTGGTATTTATCTTTATGTGTTATAAAAATAATCCGTGTATTAGTTATTTCCAGTCAAACCCATCTAGATCAAATTAAAAATGTTTCCAAAAATTCTTTTCTCAATCACCATATTCCTATAATCAAGGAACAACATATAAGAGAAAATAATGGTGATGTTTCATAGTTGCAAGATAAGAATACTTACTAATGAGTAAGAACACTTCTCCACTCAATAAAGAACCATTCACCTCACTTTTTCTACAAAATAAACTCACCATTAACTCAAAAGTGTAGTTTTTATATCTTTTATTTCCCTCATTTCTTTTAAGTCACTTATCCCTCCTTTTTCACTCTCAATTATTCCAATCTTCTAATTTTCTTTATTTTTCTCTCATTTCTTTTTTTTCCCTCAAAACATCATACTATTTTATCTCACTCTCATTTTTACCTTTATAATATTCTATTTCACTATTTTCATTTCTTCTTTTGTTTTATTCCTTTATCCTATCTTGATCTTCATTTTTTGTTATGAGATTTAATAGAGTCAAAACAATTATTCTACTATATAGAGAAATGGAGAAACAGTTATCATGAAAATCATAAATAATCCTTCAATCAAATCACCATGGCCTCCAAATAATCAAATGTCCTGCTTTCATTAGAGGAACATCACAAACCACCTCATCTTGAAATACATTATTAGAAAAAGAAACTATGACCTATTTTTTGACTCTCACATCTTTACTATAATTCAACCACATCTCTTGGTTGTGAAATCTTGTATGCAAAATGTATGTTCACTTCTCTTCATCAAGATCATAGTTTTATTGAATGTTTAATGCACTTCCATCCACAAATGTTTCTCCATGTATTGGTTTCTTAACTTCGACATCTAAACACTCCTCCAATGGTGGAATTTCAAACTCAAAAGATATATCACTAAAGATGTGTCTATTATATTTTTAATAAGTATATAAGAACTTGTTTTAGACACTTATCTTTGTTTTATATCAAATTTTAATCCTATTGTTTTGTTTTATTCCACTCATAGGAAGATTTAGGCTATTTTTTGTTATCCTTAAAATCATTGTGGGAATTTAATTTCCTAATTAGATAATGTAGCTACTTTTAAACCTTCACCACTATATGTAGCAATTCCAACATGTACAGGTAGGTTTAAGGTTCAACAAAATCACTAATTGTTCGATTCAAACCACCAATGAACCTTTCCATTATAGCTTCCTGATCCTCCTCTAAATTGGATCTAATCATCGATACCACAATTTTCTTGTAGTATTCCTCCAAACACATGGATTATTGCACAAATGTGTGTAGTGTAAAATAACAATATCGATAGTAATGACTATAAATGTGCCTTTTGTTCATTATTATCTTCATTTTGTCCCATTTTCGGATTGGCCTTTCCTTATTCCCCTGACGAATCACTTATAATTACTCCCACAAAACACTCTCAAAACCATTGAACTGAAGAGATGCCAACATTAACTTCTTCTCCTCTAGGAAATTGTGATGTCCAAAAGCATTTTCAACCTTCCAAAACCACTAAAAATAAAGTTATGTTTAACACTTCAATTGAATGTATTGATTTTTCATTTAGATTCTTCCTAAGTAAATTTCAACTCTAGAACCATGTTTCCTTCATCTCGGAAATTATTTTGAAAATCCCAGTATGAATCCTTACCTTCAAAAAATTAATTCCCTCATGGTGACCTTGAAGAAGAGTAATTTTTCAAATAATCCAACCTATCATTAAACCATGTTCATTGGCCAGTAAAAAATTTCATGAATAACATGACCTCCAACTCATTTCATTCACTTTTACTCGCCATTTTTTTAAATCCTCTCACACTCTTACTCTTTTTTAATCACTCCACAGGTTCCTCACACTTTTTAGAAAAACCAATTTTTTCCTATAAGTGTTCTTAAATATAATCAAGTGGAAAACTAATAAGAGACAAACAATTGATAGCAATATTCAAAATTAGAAATTCTAAAAGGGGACTGAATTAATGGAGTCCAAAAAATATGGGAGGTAAAGTGGAATGGTGGAAATAGTTGTGGTTGAAGATTGGAAATAGATGATGGAATAAAGATGGTGGATAAGAAAATGAAATAAAATTTCTGACTAAGTGATCGAACACAACATTTCAAATGGGCAATTTTGTTTTTTTAATTTTTCATAATTTTTTGATTTTTTTACAGCACAATAATCAAGAAATGAGATTCAAAGAGTGTATTTTTAATGATCAATATGTAAAAGATGAAAATTAAATAATTTTATAATATTATTTCAATTATATAAAACTGTGAGATAACATGAACTTCATACTCGATTGGAATTCCTTTGGGAGATAGTGCTATTTTAGAAGAGTGAATATGTAGTATGAATAGATTCAACTATATCTCAAAAAATATGCATTCGATTTAAGTGTTTCAAAAATGAGAAGAAATATGAGATTATGAAATATTAAAATGACATATTATATTTCCATAAACTCATTGAAAATTAGACAAAAATGAAGAAGAATTTTTCCCTAAGATTTGGTTCACTTTTGGGATTTAAAAAGTGTGATTAAAGGACAATTTTATCCTCCCATGCATGGATGTTGGCCCTCCACTTGTAGATTTAAAGTAGCTCCAGGTAAAAAATCTTTTATTCTCCCCATTAATATTCTTTTAATTGGTCCAAAAATCCCATGCAATGGGTCTTGTGAATTTTATACTCCATCCACCATTAATGGCATTAGTGGTTGGCATCGAGTTCTTTGTGCTTGGTGTTAAAAGAGACTCGAGTTCAAAATAGGTTGTTCACAACAACCTACCATATATATGGGGTTCTTTAGCCATGTGTCCCAGTGGGTCCCACTTGCAAAGATAGGATGGTGGATTGCTACTACAACAGGGCTATCGACCCAGTATTGGTGGGGTTCCAAGGAAAGTTTCCCTATTGGGTCCCACAATGGTCACACATCATAAAATAGATCTCTTTGATGATGTGGGACCCAAGTGGGACCTAATAAGGAACCTAGACTAAGATCCCCACTGATACATGGCCTATAGCCCTCTTGCAGCAACAATCCCCCATCCTTTGTCCGCAACTGGGACAAACTGGGACACCTAGCCATGGAACCCCATATATATGGAAAGTTGTTGTGAATAGCAGATTCTGAACCCAGGATACCGTAAACAATGAGCCAATGGAACTCTATTCCAAAAACTCAGTTACGACTCAGTGGTTGGCATCAATGTCCATGGGATTAGTGTTAAAGGTGACGAGGGTTCGAAATCAGCATTTCTTAAAAACCATTCGTATATATGGGGTTCTCGGGACAGGTGTCTGAGTGGGTACCAGTTGGGGAGAAGGGTTGGGGGATTGATCTTATAGTGGGTATATGGGACAAGTATCAGTGGGGTCCTTAGGCCAGGTGCCCTAGTGGGTCCCACCGGGGTCCCACATTAACTGAAAAGAAAAGAAGGTAACTTGGGACATATTTATACTAAAATGTAATAACCATATGGTTTATATATAACCATAACTCTTACAAATGGAATAACCAAACATCTGACTTCCATACCCAATGAATTGGTGGTTATGATGTAACAACACACACATTGTTTATCATAGAACCACCCATCCTTGGATTATCGCATAACTACCCATAAAATTACAAAGTACAATTATATAATCATAATTCATAAAATATTGCAATTTTCAACATTTCACTCATAAAATTTCATTTTCAATCACAATAAATCATTTCAAGGTATTGAAATAATTAATACATTTCCATAACAATTTTCAACACCAAATTTATTTTAAAGGAGAATTGGATATTCATTTTTCTTTGAAAAACATTAATGATTTTATAGGAATCCAAATATCAAATAATGGTCACAATGGTTGAGAAGTCATTATCTCCATAGATGTTAAAAAACATTTCTTATTGTTATTCATAAGGAAATTCAAATGCTCTGTATAGAATTCATAAATATATTCCTTTTAAAATACAATTGAATAAAATTAAAAATATAAATAAAATTATTTTTATAAAAATTTTATATCCAGATAAATTATAATGTAAAATAATTTCAAGAATATTTATAAGGAGAAAAATATTAAAAAATTAATTATATAAAAAGTCAAGGTGTCATATACCACTTTGAACATTTAAATATTAATCTCTATGAATGAACAAAATTAAAAAAAATAAATCAATTGTTTCTTGATAAAATATGGATATGTAATTTCATATTTTCCTTATATTAGCCTTCTGAAATATTTAAGGATCATATCATTGATAAATGCCTCAATGAAAATAGGTTTTGAGGAAATCCTTCACCTTGAGTGTGATTCGTCATGTAAAATTGATATCTTCTTGAATAATAAACATAGTTTAATTATAGAGTTTCTTGATATACATATAAATTTTTATTATTCCCTTTATATCACTTATTAACATATTATAACAATTACACAATTAATTATGTTCTAGTTGGATGTTTTGTAGATATTCACTACTAGAGTCCAAAATGACTTCATTAAGTTTAATACATTAAAAGAGGTAATTATTCCATCATATTCAGAATAATATTCATGAAATAATAATAATTTTTATATATAAATTATAATTTTAAATCCATATATTAATTTTGTATATGAATAATTATCAGCATTAGAATCATGAAGACAGTAATTTGTACGTACGCATGAGTAAGGTTTTAATTTTTCAACGATAATAATGGAAATAAGGTAAATATTATTTTACCATTACATAAAGATAAAAATATACTCTATATAATAATAATAATTTAAATATTTTTATATATTTTATCCTTGTGATATAATGATTAAAAACTAATTGCAACGCCTCATGGAGGTGATCATTCGTAAGTACGCACGAATGATTAATTATTTTTCCATTTGATGTAACTTGATATGGATTTCAGTGACAATATTAACATAATAAAATTTATTTATATTTAGGATACTAGATTTTTTATATCTTCATGGATGAATAATATTTAAAGAATGTGATAGAATAAATAAAATATAAATACTTTGATTAAAAAATGATAACATTCCTTTGAACTAACAGCTTTATTTATCAAATTAACACCTCAAAAAGTAGTGATATGCCTAAAATAAGATGTCTATAATGTAGGATGGGATTCTAAGAAGGGGTTTGTTATGATCATGTCCAAAAAATGGTTATTAAACTGTACAGAAAAGAGATGAAAGCATTTCCATTTATAGGAGAAGGGGGGAACTCTTTGAATTCATCATAATATTAAATTAATATAAATTAATTATCTACTAAAATTGGTCCAAAATTGATTTAGTTAGTATATATGATTCTTATAGGTATAAATTTTATACTAAAATAAAAATTTTATATTATTATAATATTTTTTAAATCCTTATCATTTTTTATTAATACCTTTTAACTCTTACTATTATAATATGTAATTCACATTTTGAGGGTCAATATAATTACCCAAATAGTACAAAAAACTGACAAAAGATTAATTTCTGATATTTTAGGACTCACTAAAAATATTTAGATGAATATTATATTTTAATAAATTTTATAACTTTTATGAAAATATTTTATATTTTAAAATTCAATTAGTTTGAATTTTTACACTTTTAATTACTTGAATTTTTAAAAATCTCATAAATTTGGTATATAGACACAAACACTTTTTGAAAACATCAATAAAATTTCAAAGTAGTCTTTAAAAATCATGGATGGAAACAATTATTCCATATTATATTAACTATAACAGTTTAAATATAATTAATTTGATTTTTCAATTAATGAAGTGATTACTTCATCATCATTGTGTCAGCATTTAATTAAATTATATGTTTCATAAAACAATAAAATAAATTATAAAGATATTGGTAATAATTTTTTATTTATAAATAATATTTATAGATTATGATATTATTTATATCACAACTTATTAAAACTGTTATATTAATGAGTTACATGATTATGGCTTCTATGTAGTTACTTTAAATAAAATTTTATAATTGTCATAATCCTATAAATGTGGCTTATAATGGCGATATGTTCGGCCTATGGTTTTTCTTGGAAAAAAATAACTCATATAATAAAATTTTGACAGGTGTAATGGTAGTTTTGTAATATTTATACTATTATCTTAAAATTTAATTACCCAATTTAACTTTAACAGTGGTAACAAAAATAATTACTAATGTTAATATTCATAATGTACAAAAATAAATGGTGCATATTTAAAAAATTATAAACTTCAAAATCAAAATATGGAATCTATTTTTCTAAAAATATGGATAAATTAACTAAAAATTAATCCCATTAACATAATAAAAAATATGTTTTTAATGTTGAACATTCAGAAGTTCACAATGTTTTTATATCCTGTTTGTTGAGTAAAATTGTTTATAATTACCTAAACTGGATAAAATTATAAATAAATCATCTAAATATAATTAAAAACTATTAGAAAATATAATTTATCTATATAAATAAATCTGGGGAAAATAGTTTTCAATTAGAATGTATTTTTTCACCATTCATCAAAAAAGGAATCTTATCAGAAAAATACCAAACATTTATCCCAAGTAAATTCTTATGTCATAACTCAAATTAATAAGTTTGGTTTTTTCACACATTTAATTTATAAATGTTACAAAAACTAAATTTAACATAGTTTTATCATCAAAAGGCAGCAAAACTCCATTATTGAGGAATATTTATTTTATGTGTAAAATTGGATTTGTTATTATATATTGTCTATAAAATAGAAAAAATTAATTTTAAACATTTTAATGAATATTATATATATATATATATATATCATCTATATTATGCATAAAGTGTGATTTGTTAGTTTATTGGTATAAAACACACTTTTTCACATTTAAATGGTTTTCCAGAAAAGAAAATTATTTATTTTTCCAAGGGTTTTACATTCACTAATAATTAATTATATGTACTTGTATAACCTATATTTGGGTAATAATATTCAATATGACCATTTTAATGACTATGTTTTAATGGTAACATTTAAATATTAATTAGTTGTTCGCTTAAGCATGATGTTTCATATCATGTATGCTATCAAACATCGAATTTACATTTAAAAATATGGGATGTTACTTTCTCCCCACCCCCACCCCCTTAAAATTACATCCTCATAATTTTATATCATGTTTAGTCACTAAAGCTATATTTTTTAAAAGAACATTTTTTAAATCCATCATTCGAAAAAGGATTAATAAAACTTCTACTTTAAAAGAAACAATGTGAAGTATGCAGATCACATGGAAAAAGAAATAATGGGGTTCTACATTGGAAAAAATGGGTATAGAATAGAAAAAAAAACTAACCACAATGTTATGATGGAGAGTGATAGAAAACATTATCAACAAAAAGTTAACAGTCTCAAGATCATAAATTGTTAAAAATTCATTGATTTCAATGTGGGAAATATAAATGGAAAACATTTGTTTTGACCATTTTCATAGAGATGAGGAATTCAATTACTACCAGGAATAATATAACAAGGAAATATAATTACTTGACATGTATATTTTCATCATTCCATAAATTTCCATCAAAAACTCATTTATTTATTCTAATTATGAGTATTCAAGTTGAATTTGTAACACATGAGACACTAGAATCAACTTCTAGAAAATCACATAATCCAAAAATGATTAGCTATATATTTCAATTGTTTTATATAACAACCAACAACAAAATTAATATTACATGTAATGATATTTCCTAAATTTAATAAACAATTGCATGATTAAAAACTACTGTTAATCTCCAAAATTCAATTTTAATACCCAACATTCATCATAGTCTATTTGACAAAAAACAATCCTTAAATTCATCAAAATAGTAAAAACTAATTTTGAACCCCCAAAATCAGATATAGTTGAAAACATAGCCTTTCAAGATAAAATTTTACATTTATCTCCAAATAACATAAAGCACTCTTAATGGATAATACCAAAAAGAAATTTCCTTAATTGAATTTTTTCCAAGATAGGATAATAATTTCCATAAATAACCTGAATGAATATATAAACACAATAAAATCATAGATTTTTCCCAAGTATAATTCAACCTTTACATCCCAAATAAAATCCCATAGTAAATTTATTACCTTGATAATATAGGATTCCAAAAATAGTGAACGTCTTCTGAAATAACATTTATCCCTTAATACCAAAACTGTTTTCTAATCTAATAATTTTTGTTTCCAAAATCAACTTATTCTTAATCCATAAAACCATTTAAATAAAAATAAAAAACTCATACTAACCTAAGGCTACATGTAGGACATTTTTAGGAAATAAACCCTTATCTCCCTTCGGTTATGGGTTTGATTCCCATAGTCTTTCCAGACGTGATATATTGTCATCCATTATGTGGTTTTTTTACTTTTTATAAAACTATATAATTAATATAACATTCCTAAAATATGTTAAATTTTTTTAAAATAACAATAAAATATTTTATCATTAAATTTTATCTCATTACTTCCATTTTTCATCCCAAAATGTAAGAACATATAATTACCTTAAAAATGAATGTCTCCTAAAATACAGCTAGTAAAATTATAATTTCAATCCATAAAGACTCCAAAATGGATTCTGAGACGTTATAAATATGATAAATCATACTATTATTGACTTAATATGATACCCATAACCAGTGAGAAACATATTATTCTCCAAAGATGTTTAAACCATTCTCCAATACCAACTTTTTATGTCCAACCTTAAACAAAACTTATTCTAGTGACTTTTGACCAGAATTTATTTTATTTCATTCCCAAATATCATTTTAACCAATATTTTTAGAGAATTATTACATACTCTTACATAAAAACCCCATACAATAAATGTGTATACATATACTCCATATTCATTTTTTCCACCAATGAAAACCCTTTCAAATTAAAATATAGTTTCCTCTCTTGTCACATATTCAATACATTCTTCATAAATCCCTACTTTTCCTTAACAATATTTAAGCCCTATAAAATAAATTTTAAAACACCATATGATAGAAAAATCTATTTAACGGACATAAATAATGAAAAAAACTAGTTATGTGAAAACCCATAAAACCATTCATTTAAATAAAACATACTTTTTTCACACAAAAAAGAGATCATCATTTCAAAAATATAATTATATTAACTTTGGAAAATAAATTATTTTAATAAAGATCACAATAATTTAAGTAACCTAAGTACTATTTATACTAAACTGTATTTACCATATAGTAGACTTTCATATGTCACTCCTATATATGGAATAGTCATACAGCTGACTTCCATACCCAATGCATTGGGGGTTATCATGAAACCACCTATGCTGGGTATATAGTGAAACCAACCATACTTGGATTATCATGTAACCACTATTTAAATTTCCATGTACCATTATATAATAATAATACATAAAACATTCCTATTCCCAGCTTTTCACTCATAAAATTTCATTTTAAGTCACTAGAAATAATTTATTGGTATTGAAATTATCAATCCATTTATCAAATAATTTTCAATACCAAAATACACATAACGCGAAATAAGGTATGTATTTTTCATCTATAAAATTAATTATTTTATAATAATCCAAATATCAAATAACTTTCACAGTGGTGGAGAAGTCATTATCACCATATATATTAAAAAAATATTTTTTTTCATTTTTAAAGAAAGTAAAACACTCCGTACAGAAAGCATAAAAATAATTCTTTATCAAAAGCTATGAATTAAATTAAAAACATAAATTAAATTTTTACATATAATCCATTTATATTAATATAAATTTATTTTTAGAACAATATCTAAAATATTGAAATGGATAAAAATATTTTATAATTAAATAATTAAACATTCATGGTGTCCAATAGAACTTTGAACATTTAGATATTAATCCACAAGAAAATTTAATTTAAAATTAACATTAAATAAAAATTTTACTTGTAAAATATTTATATTAAATTCAATTGTATCCAAGTATACAACATATAAAATACTAAAGGTGCATATAATCATGAAATGTCTCAATGACAGGATATTGAGATGAAATCCCTTGCCTTGAGTCTGATTCGTCAAATAAAATATTTATCATCCTTAATAACAAATAAATGTTAATTATTTTCATTTTTCATCAAAAAAGTTAATGATTATTCCACATTGTATATCACTTATTAACACATCATAAATATTA
This sequence comes from Viscum album, assembly GCA_963277665.1. Classification (NCBI taxonomy): domain Eukaryota; kingdom Viridiplantae; phylum Streptophyta; class Magnoliopsida; order Santalales; family Viscaceae; genus Viscum; species Viscum album. The sequence goes on from OY728160.1 coordinate 857,698,560, forward strand.
CTTAATCTTCCATGTTCTTGCCAAGATATTATGTCGATATTTGGTCCTCGAGTCCAAAATGAATTTGTTATGTCCAATATGGTAAAATAGTTCATTAGTCCATCATATGTCAAATAATAGTAAAGAAATATTAATATATTTAATATATAAATTATACATTTAAATCCATTAATTAAATATTAATATGAAAAATTAACAATGTTATAATCAATGAGGTGGTAATCCGTACACACACATGAGTAACTTTTTCATTTTTAAATGATCATTATGGAGGAAAGTTAAATATTAGATTATACTTAAATAATGATCATAATATAATTTATATCATATTAATCATTTAAGTTTACTTACATATATTATCCATGTACTATGGTGATTAAAAACGAATCATACCACTTTGTGGAGGAGATAGCTCACACGTACGTAAGAACGATTAATTCTTTTCCCATTTACTGGAAGTGGACATGGAATTAGGTGATTATATTAACATAATAACATATCAATATATTGAGGGAAATTGGGTTATTATATCAACAGGGTTGAGAATGACTTTATGGAAGTGGAAATGGAAATTAAAAGGAAATACTTTGATTAAAAAAATGATAACACTCATTTGAACAATCACATTTGATTAACACATTATCACCTCAAAGAAGATTGTTCTTCCTTATATATTACATATAGAATATGGGGAGGGCTAAAATAATGGATATATTTTATATATTTTCCAATCCTAATAGGTTTTAAATTTTGATGTAAAGAGAATAATGTGGACCCTTTTATAGGAGATTGGAGGGGAACTCCTTGAATTCTTCAAAATATTACATTAATAGAAATTAATTTTATATTAAAAATGTGTTAAAATTGATTTCTTTTGAATTATAAGATTATTATGGGTGGAAATATATTCATACAATGAAAACTATACAATTTTTTAATAATTTTTTAATCAGTATATTTATATTTTAATCCTTTTAATTCTTACCATTTTAATAAGTAAATTACACTTTCTAGGTCAATATAATTACTATAACATACCAAGAAGCACATAATAAATAAATTTATTATATTTTAGGACTTATTAAAACTATATGGAGAAATATTTATTTTTTATAAATTTTATGTCATAAAATACTCTATATTTTAAAATACAATTAGTTTCAATTTTGACACTATTCAATTATTCACTTCTTAAAAATATCATAACGTCATGATATAGTAAAACCAAATATTTGAATACATAACTAACAAGTCAAATTAATTATGAAAATTAATGGATGGAAAAAATTATTCCTAAATATGTTTATTATGATATTAATAATATCATTTATTTAATTCTTCCAGTAATGAAGCACTTAATGCATCATCATTTTGTCACCATTTTATTTATATATTTATTTCCAAAAAATTATAAATAAATTACCACAATTCATATAATAGTTTTTTCTATCTAAATATTATTTATAGTCAAATATATAACTTATATTACCCCTTATTAATTTTTTATAGGTATTAGAGACATGATTGTGACATCCTAGACTTTACATTAAATAAAATGTTATAATTGACATAATCACAACCACGTGACATCAAAATGCCATAATTATTGCCCTTGTATATTTATTATCAAAAATCACTCTTCCAAAAATATTAGGACAATAATTATGGTAGTTTTATAGTGTTTATAATATTATTTTAACATAAAATTACCAGATTTACCTTTAACCGTGGTAAAAGAAATTATTACTAAAGTTACTATTCATAATGTCAAAAAATAAAAGTATCTTATTTAAATAATTATAAGAATATGATTAAAAATATGGAATCAATTTTTTAAAATTAAAAATTTATAATTGAAATAAGTTGATTAAAAATGAAAATTGTTGACTGAATAAGAAAAATGGTTTTTAAAAGTAAAATGTTCAAAAGTTCACATAGTTTTTATTTTCAATATCAATTTGAAAATGATTCCAATGATAAGAAATGGATTAAATTATAATAAAATAATTTAATTTATAATTAAATCAATTCAAAAAACTAATTTTACACTATAAATAAATTTGATTAAATAGAATTTTTCAATTAAATTGCCTTATTTTTTCACTATTCATCAACACATAAATCTTATTAGAAACATTCCAAAAATTAATACAGGGTAAATATAATTTTACTAGTCACAAATGAGAAGTTTATTTTCTCAAATTTAATTTTTAAAATAAAAAAATATTCTAAATAGATGTGCTATTAATAGGAGGAAAAACTACCATTTTTTAGAAATATTTCATTTATGTGTAAAAGTGGATCTGTTCATTTATTATATCTATAAAAAACAAGTAAAGGAATTTTTAACATTAAAAAGAATATATTATGTATATATTTGATTAAAATTATCAAAAAAAGTTATTTATTTATTAATATTTATAAAAAACATTTGTTCATATTTAATTAGTTTTCATAATAACTTTTACTTTAATTTTTAAAAAGGGTTCACATTCAATTATAATTAATTTTTCAGAATATAATTAATTATATATACATGTGTAACTAATATATAGTTAATACTATTCATTCGCATCATTCTAAAATCAAGGTCTTAAATGTAAAAATTAATCATTAATTAGTAGTTCTCTTAATCATGATGTGGTATATAATGTATGATATCAAAAAAGGTGATTCCTTTTAAAAAATGAGATGTTACACAACGTCATTATAGTATTTATTATATTAGTATAAAAATTTGATATTAAAAATAATAAAATTAATATAATTTGAGATATCTATAGTGTTATATATATATATATTAGATAAATATTACATATTAGGTGTGTTTAAAGAGATTATATTTCAATTAAATATTTTTAGAAGTTTAATGGAAGTCAACTTAAATTAATTGTGTCAAAATTAACATTAATAATATTTTATAATAAATAATATTTAATTTAATAAACTAAGATTAGGGAAAACATTATTATCTACCACCTTAATGGAATATAGTTTAATTTATCAACCATGGTATCTTTATGGGTCGTTTTTTCAATTATGGTAACATTCTATCCCCTTTATTATAGAAATCATATTTACCTTGGTTAAGGTCAAAATTGATTAATGAATGGGTTAATAAAAAATATAAGTTATAAAATGATATAAAAACGTATATAACGTTGATTGGATAATGTTATTTAGTCTCTATAATATTTTTCTTCGACTACTTGTCCATTAAGAAGCATTTTCATTGGGAATAACATTTTAATATAGTAATATTTTTATGAAATATAATTTGATTTCAATTACTCCTTTATATAGGAAATCCATATTTTCTGTTATATACACCACATTGATCCATATATATTATATATAAAAATTCACTATTATAATACTAGATTCCTTAAACACATAATATAGGTGTTTTTCTACTCAAAATACAAATCCTACAATCCTTACATGGATGTCTAAAGGGCATCCTTCAAAGAAGTGGTAATAACCTTAACTGGTCACTTTTTTTACATATTCATCAACTCTTATAAAGATTTTTGTATATTTAATAAATTAATTACATAATTATCGAAATTATGATGAAAATTTATTATGATTGTTAATAAAGATTTATTATCCTAATTTTCCATCAAATGGGAAGTAGAAGTATCGATATTGCGTACATACAGCTCAGTGTCTCCACATAGTGATGAAATTAATTTTCCTTCACCATTATAAATCGAATTTTATTATTATGGGTATAATTTTTATGTATATTTTTTTGGAAATAATTATAATTTCATACATATAAGTTCTTACTTTCCAATCTTTTGTAAACTGAAAATGTTCCCCACGCATTAGTGTGGACTACCACATCCATGAAGCAATGTGATTCGTTATTCATTACTATTTTAAATTAATTTATATAAGGATATATTTAATTAATATATATGATATATATGATATATATGATATAATAATTATTCTATAAATTTTAATTAGTATCTTCCTTTCTTTCATTCCATCCACAGAAAAATGAAAACAACATCCATGCCAATGTACAACATATCACCACCATGAATGGTATAATTCATTTTTCATGTCTATAACATTTATGTATTACTATATATATATATATTAGATGAATATATATGATATTTACAACTAGATAAAAATTATTGCTATGATGTAATAATTATCAATGTACAAGTACCCAGACCTCCAAAGTGAAACATGCATGGAAAACGATGAAATTATCACCCAACACTGTAATTTTAATAAAAGATTTGTCATTAATAGGATATAATATCTCATAATTAAATAATATATGGTATTATATATATTAATATAGTCATGAATAAATTTATAATTAATCTATGTTTATTATATATGAGGATCAATCATGTTCGATGAATGTTGAGATTTGAGGTAAGGGATTTACGTTTTAATCATGTTTCAAATTGGGACTATTTATGATTGAATTTACATTGAGGAAATAATATGATCATTATCTAATAAATCAATTTAATTTTTATTCCCTATTTATTACTTTTAATAAATTCAGGATTTCCATTAATTTTTATAATTATTTTACTCTTGAGATCAATAGATTGTTTTTATTGAAACCTTTTTTATTTATCAATTCAATCAATAATCCATTTACATACATATATATATTGTAAAAATAATAATAAATCATTTAAAAATATAATATGTTATTTTAATTCAGGTTTACAAATAATATATGTTTCATAAAATTATTTACAATGGAATCATTTTCTTTTTTCCCTAATGAGGTACTTTTGAACTTATTGCAAATGTTTGAAAGGACTATTTTCTCTTAACATAAAAGTCAGGGAATGAATTTATCACCATAATGGACACTAAAGGCTTAAATAATACTTTACAATATTTTATGTTTCTTTTTAGTGAATATTTTTCATTAATTGTTTTCAAATTTTTATATTTTAAGGACGTTATCTAAAATTGAAAAATGTATTTTCCATTAGAAATATTCCAGTGGTCTGTTAAACGATTTTAAAACAATAAAAATAAATGATAGTAATTATTTTTAATTGGTTTATCATTCATTTATTCAATTCATAATATTTATTTTTATGGTTTGTGATTATGATTATGATATGTTTGTGAAACACATTTATTTACCATTTATTTTGTTATGATGAATTTGTAAAGTGTTTATGAATCCTATTTTCATTGAAAGGGTTATGATATGAGGATAATATAAATACATTATTATCATGTGGAAAACCAATATATATATATTAATATGTAATTGGTTAGATCATAATTATATTTCCCTCTAATTAATTGGGTAAAGTATTGTAACTCATGAGATAATTATGGGAAAAAGTCAATGTTCTTGATCGGTTATGAGAAACAAGATGATGTGTTTGACCACCTATATAAAACATGTAGATTTTGTTGATACACTATGGGAAACAAGTTTTGATTCCAAATGAATTATGATTTTATGGTATCAGTTGTTAAAATTGATAAATAAAATGGATTATATACTTTATCATGTTCCAAAACAATATGCACTAAACATAGGTATTATAATTGATTTATGAGTATCCCACACTATACCGATACATTTATTTTGAAATGATAAATTTTATTCCAGAAATCATATTTAAAATACATGATCGATTGATATGAACATTTTATGCCATATCCAATTTTTTGGGCCCTTTTGATTTTCTTACATTTTTATATGATCTTGGATGACATCACCCATGTTTACCTTTACTGACTAACTGATATCACAATTTATTAGATTTCATTTACCCATGTTATGGTGAATGGTTTGAGTAGGGTATATCTACAAGAGTACCAAATATGAATATAATTTTTTTATATTCAATAACCTTAATAAAACTTGTAGATGATGTTCCTTGTCTTAGTAGACACCAATCCTTTACAGTTTTTTTTGAAAAGGATTGAGGCGCAAAGGCCTCTATATTAAATGAAAAAATAAAAACAGGAGAATAACAACAAAGAACCACAAAAAATACAGATAACTAGAACCAGGGTCCTTAAACCATTCAAGTGCCGTATTCTGATTGAGGGATTCCCGCCTGAGTCCAGGAATTGCTGTCCGGCTGGAAGCCCCGTGTGCATATCTCCTTCTCAAGTAGGGATGGTGTTCAAAATGATGTCTTTTCTTCTCTTGTGTTGAACTATTCATCCATATCCAGTGCCAGAAACAGTCTAGCTGACTCCTTTAATTCTGAAACAGTATCCTCAAAACTGAACCATCAAGCAGTGCCTTTACTGCTCCTAAGGGTAAGCTCATCAGGGTCTAACCATCCATGCATGCCTCACCAGGTTACTCAAAAGAAAACTAGATAGAGATACAAAATAATTATAAAGAATGCAGAAGAAAAATTTAGATAACAGAACATCACTGGACAGATAATGAAGGATCATTTATGAGGTCTAAAAGAATATAAATTCCCAAGTCTGAAATTTAGTATTAAGGAAGTCAAGCTTAAGACCAAACCGTACTGTGCATATCTTGATAATGGAGCTACACCGCATTCATAAAAGTACCAAATCATGAAATGATCCTAAAGATAAGAGATCTGTCCAAATCCCTTTTCCAGAGAGGTGAAAAAACATCATGAAATTTGTCATACGAAATGAAGACATCACATTTAGCTCCTTTGTTAGCCAATCTATCTGCAACAAAATTAGCTTCCCTGTAGACATTAGTAATAATATGATTCATAGAGAAAAGGGAATCTAAACAACTAATCCATCGATTTTGAAGCTTCTGGGAAAGATGACATGAACAATCCCTAATAGCAGAGACAATCCTAGTGGAATCACTCTCTAGCCAGATATTATTCCAGCCATATTTTTTGGCCTTCTCCACTGCAACAATGATTCTCATCATCTCAGCTTCAATTGAAGAAACAATTCCACAAGAGCCATGAAAGCAACCAACCACCATTCCCTTATGATATCTGAACACATCACCATATCTAGAAGGACCAGGATTCCCTTTCGATGCACTATCCGAATTAACTTTCAACCAACCAACAGAAGGATGTTTCCATAGAACTTCAAAAGTGCCAACTGGAGGTTTAAAATTTCCTTTGATACCAATTCGGTCAAGAACAATGAAATCATGAATGGAATAGCACAATAATTCTTCTTAGGCAGGCCAGCCACACGTATCTCAGCAAGTACGCGTGAGAAAGCAGAGGTTACCGAGAAGGATTTATTCTCATGGAGAATTTGATTCCTAGAGAACCAGAAAAAACGCAACAATTCAGAAGCAGCAACTTGATATAAATCCCACAGTTGTGAGGAGAGACCAAGATAGTTCCATCTTCGAATAAATTCCACAATAGAGGACGTCCTAGGAAGATAAATATCAAGGATATCTGCTAAATCCTTCCATATTGATTCCACAGTTGTGCTATATAGGAATAAATGATCAGCATCCTCTCTGTGTGGGTGACAGAAAACACAAGAAGAACATAAAGATATACCACAACGTTGAAGATAATGATCAGTTGGAATCTTGAAATGAGCAATTCTCCAAACAAAATTGGAGCGATATGGTCTAATAAAATTTTTATGCAAGTTCCCCATCCATTTATTGTCAATGTTGGGGTTCAAGGAGAACTCATAAAAAGCCTTTGAAGTGATAATTCCATTATCCGCAGGCTCCCAAGACCAGAAATCCTTCTTGTTTGAGAAACAACAATTGTTTACAATGTTTATAATGTTGATTGGAAGTCCTTACAAGTCTTGAAGTTGGTCCTTGATGGTATTATCTAGATCAATGTTCGTATCATCCATCACCAACTCTATAAAGGGATCATCATTCCATTTGGATTTCCAGAAATTAAGAGATGAGTCCTTCGAGACTAACCATCTAGAATGAGCATCAATTGAGGAAAATATGTATTTGAAAGCCGACCAGACAGAGGAATCAATATGATTAAAAGACCCCATCTTTAGCCTGTTAACGAATTTTCCTCGAAGAAAGTGTGAACTCTCAGAACTGTTGTTAAAAAGCCTCCACAGGAATGAAGCCTGCAATGAATCATTAAAGAGCACCAGATTCCTTATACCTAAACCCCCAGCATCATATGACTTGCAGCACTCTGACCAAGGAACCGGGGACAACTTTTTTTTGAAGATACTGCCACTCCAAATAGAGTTCCTAAGGGAGGTATTGACACTTTTTATAAGTGAAATAGTCCATTTTTAAACCACAAAAGAGTATACCATCTTTGAAATAATGACAGATTTCACTAAACAAACCATGCCAGCCATGGAGAGGGACTTTCCTTTCCAGGTAGAGAGACTCCTTCTAATCTTACTGACAATCTCTGTGAAATAACAAGTTTTCGACTTCCCCAAAAACAAGGGAACTCCCAGATAATTGAAGGGAAGAGCTCCTTCCTTAACACTACGCTCATTGACAATAAAATTTTTCCATTGCTCACTTATGTTCTTACCAAAGTAAACAAAAGATTTCTCCCAGCTGATATCTTGACCAGAGATAGAAGCATAGTGTAAAAGAGCTATTTTGATATTTTTTATATTTCTCTTATCACCTAATGTGAATATGATGATATCATCTACATATAAAAGGTGAGTGAGAGCAATGATACCTCTGCCAGCATAAATATACTTCATCTTTCCATTCCCAGCCATGATAGAAAGTAGTCTACTCAAATAATCCTCTGCTATAAAGAAAATAATTGCATAAAGGGGATCACCTTGTCTAACCCCTCTAGAGAAATCAAAGAAACCATGAGGGGATCCATTAATAAGAATTGAAATCCGAGCAGAGGAAAATATGGTCTTAATCCAAGCAATTAAAACTTCATTAAACCCAAACATAAGAATAAAATTGCAAATAAAACCCCAATTCATAGTATCAAAGGCTTTTCTGACATCAAGTTTGAGAGAAATATTACCACCTCGTGTAGGTTTCTTATTAAAATTAACACATTCTGAGGCAGTAATGAGACAATCTTGAATAGATCATCCCTTGATAAAGCCAAATTGATTATGGGAAACAATCCTACTAGCAATTGTTGTGAGTCTTGTGGAAAGGATTTTACATATGATTTAAAAAATAGTGTTGACTAAAGCCACAGGTCTGAACAAATGCATTTCATTAGAATTATCAGTTTTTGGGATAAGAGCAAGGAACTGAGCATTTATTCCATAAGGGAGGTCCCCACCTTTGAAGAAATGAATTACAAGTCTACAGACATCATATTGAATGATGTCCTAGTAAGTTTGAAAAAAGAATTTACTAAAACCATCTGGACCTGGGGAGCTTTCAGGTTTGAGACTAAAAACAGGCTCTTTTATTTCAATACTCAAAGGAATAGAAGTGAAATTTTCATTATCTTTATAAGTGACCAATTTGGGGATAATACCCTCCACCGGCTCATTCCTTGAAGTAGGGCCATTAAAGTGATCCTTGAAATAAGAAATGACATGTTCTGAGAGATCCCTATCATTGTCAATAACATGGTCTCCATTTGTGATCATTGAGAGAGGTTTAGAAATCTTCCCGATTCATTGTAGGGAATTGAAGAATTTTGTGTTCCTATCACCATCCTTTAACCATTTATTCTTAAAAATGCCCCTTTTCATATCATATTTCATATTCAAGAGGTTATTAAGATTTGAAACAATCTCAGAATCATCCTGGAGCCCATTAGGAAAGTTATTCAAAGTATTCTGAACTTGTGAATACCGAAGAGAATCTTCAAGAGATGTGATATCCTGATCAATAAGGCTAAATTTCCCTTTGCTCCATGTTCTCAGAGAACTTTTAAGGAATTTTAATTTGTCAATGCAAACAAACACATTATGAATTGAGCTGATAGAATTCCAGGTGTTTTTAACTATAGAAACACAGTCAGGATGATTAACCCAGGCTTGGTTGAATCTAAAGGACAAAGGAGGTCTAGATTCCTTGCCACACAGATTAACAAGTATTGGATGATGATCATAATTAATCTTAGGAATAGTTATATATGAGATGGATCCCCAATAATCAAGGGAAGCTTCATTAATAAATGCTCTGTAAATTCTACTAGCAACAACTCTATTTAAAAAACTCCTGTACCAGGTGAATTTACCCCCAACCAAATTAATTTCATGCAGATCATTGGAATCTATGCAATTCTTAAAATCCCTAGAGGAGATGGAATTAAACACAGAACCCAGATTTTCATCTGGATGAATGATTGAATTAATGTTCCCAAGAATAATCCAAGGATCAGAAATGATAGAAGAAAGTACACCAATATCCATCCATAGTCTCCAACAATCATGATAACTAGTATTGGCATAAACAAAAGAGCAATAGTGCTGGAGACCAGAGACATTGAAGGAACAAGTCACATGTTTTCCACCATTATCAATTAATGAAATGTCAGAAAAAGATTTGTGAGCCAAGAACTAGAGTCTTTTGACTTCAGAGAAACAAATATTATAGTCCCCTAAGTTAAAACCAAGAGAGTTCAGACTAGTAATATTTGGAGAGAAAATCCTCCTAGGTTCCGAAATCCCAATAAGAAGAGGTTTTTGCTGTATAAAAAAGGATTTCAGGGATCTCATAGTGTTTTAATTGGCCAATCCCTGACATTTCCAATACAAGATCTTCATTTAAACTTAATGCCAGGTTTGGAGCCCTCTTTGTTTGGGACATTATCTTGGATATTGATTTCCTTAGAGGGTCTTACTACTTTCCTTTTTGGAATTTCTGAACCTTTAACACCTTGAAGAAGATCATAAATATTTGAAACCTTGAGATTATCTTTCTCTTGAGATTCAGGGGATATTATGTCATTAAAACTTCTATTCTGACCACTTTGACTACCAGCAGAAGTCAAATTAGTTACAAAATATTTTTCATTACCCGAAGTAGATAAGGAGATAACAGATTCATGTAATGACTGACTTGAAGTAACTTTTACATCCATAGTATTAGAATGAATAAATGTATTAAAACAAGGATCTGAGCATGACTGAACAACAACATGCTGATCAGCATAGTGTGCCTCTAAACATGCAACAGTTTCCAAAAGATTCTTAGCTAAAGTAGGAACTGTAAAAAGATCAAAAGAATTGCATACCATGGGATACATGACTGTCATGTCTGGAATAGATATGCAAGCATCAGGATTAAATTGAGTGGCTCCTAACACACTAAGAACAAAATATAGATCAGCAATGCAATCCTGCTTGCCAGAGTTAAGGTTTCCAGTCTCCTTACTATTCTATAAGGACACCGCAAGATCAAATAGGTCTTTATAATAGTCTAGAAATATTTGATTCTCCTCCTCTTCCTTATGTGATGCCGCAACAAATTTATGAACCTCATTGAACAATTCAGTAAAAAGTTCCATATCATCCTCACAGACCCATTCTAAATTCTACTCTTCCTCCTCAGCAATGTCAGACCAAGAGACCTTGTGTGAAATGGAAGAAACAGATTGATTTGCAACAGAAACATTGGATGTATTTGTAATAGGTATGTTTTGAACATGAGGGACCATTGGATTTTTTAGAATCGCTTTTTTCTCTACAAAGACTAACTTGTTCTTTTTGTTCCTATTAACCTCGGTCCAATATGAGGTTTCAACTATAGTACTAGGATACCTCTGAGTCATCATACAATTAGAGACCGTGTGCCCTAAAATTTTTCATACATCAAAAAAATATGGAACGTTTTCATATTCCAATCTGATATCAGTTTTGAAGCCATTATCATTAAAAAGAATGCTACTAGGTCTTTTAACATCCAGATTTATGTCAACCAAAATTCTTGCAAAGAATCCAATTTCACCATATAGTGTACGCTGATCCAACCTAATTGGGGTGCCTAGACCTGATGCAATGTCATTTAGAATTCTCAGATGCCAATATTCCCAACTTAAACAATGTAGTCTCACCCAGATTTTTTCATTCAATTGTTTAAAAGTAAAATGATTGAAATTAACATCCCAATCAGATAGTCTTAAAATACCAGGCTTTAGTTGAAAATTAAACAGATTCCAGGAAAAATTAAATGATTCAGATGAATTGAGAATAATGTGAAAATAACCCTTAATGATTGAGATTAATCTCAAATCCCTTAAGCCCCAGCAGTGTGAAATTCTGCTCTTAAGCTCAGCATGAGACCAAGGTTTGTATCCTTTTGAAAAAATAAAACAACTGAGTAAAGAAAATTTTCATGGATCTAACCTTTATTGCAATGCATCTCGGTCCCCCACCACTGAGAAACCACCATTTTTTAATCTGATGATATTTGATGGTTTAGACGACACTTCCTCTACCCGATTTGTAGAACTCGAAAGGACTTCCGCGAAGGACAAGTTTCTTCCTTTAATATTTGAGGAATCTTGATATCCCAAGGACTTACCATCTTCCTTCGAGACATGTCGATTGTCCAAATGTATCACTTCCCACTCTAGATTGAACGAATCCATAGAAAGACTCATAAAAGAAGAACAGAAAGCTGCAAATCGCCATTGACGCGAAGAGGAAATAGGGTTTCTCTCATCATCTCGCTCTCAGGAAAATATGACCACCAATCCTTTACAGTCCATTAGTGTGTATTTGTAAAAAGTAATAAATATTCTTATAATGAATATATTATTCTATGTTGGAAATATATGGGATTATATATTATTTACCAAATTTCATATGTTATATGATTTCCAAGGTGAATAATAAAAATAAAATTGCTATATATTATGTTATCCTTTTTTATGTTTGTGCCACTAAATTAAAATCATTTATGATTGAAGATGACTTTTTAAGATATCATAGAGAAAATCCCAAATATGTTTCCATATTTTAAATTACTAGTAAAATTTTATTCATGAACTGGTATATTTTGAGATATTATGGGATAAATGTGGCACTAAAAAAGGAATGAAGTATTTGAGGTTTATAATAAAAATATATATTTAAAAATTATTGATGAATAATAGTTAAGGAGTCAATAAATGTTTTATATATATATCACTCAAATAAGATTTAATTTTAAAATTGAGAAAAAGTATATTAAATGAACATTAGAATATGATTATTGGGTTTATTCTATTGATTATATGTTTAATTAAATGTAGAAAAAATATACTTGAGATATTTTTTATTATCCCAAATAGATTTTTTTTAAATAAATTCAAAAATAAACATAATGTGAAAGGTAGAGTATCATTAAACTAGGATCATTTAGTCTGATAAGGTATATCACATTTTGATTATAGTAATTTGAATCATATTTTCGATCAATTTTCATGATTTGAAATTATTTATATATATTTATTCAATATTTTATCATATTGATTACTATATTTTTGAAAAAAATTTTAAATTAAATCTTATTTAATTGCAATGTTTTTTTGCTTATATTTAATAATTGAAATGATTAAATATTAAAGGTGGAATTATTTTATTATGCATGATTAAAATGGAAGTATATAGGATTAAACAAGTATTGTGTGTATGTTAATAAAATATTTATAATTTTTTAGGGGAATGACATTTGAATTTTTAAATGAGGATAATAATTTATATGTTAGAAAAAATAACACTAATTTAATCAATATAATAGTTTATTTCCGAGACATAATTTTTTTTCTAGTCAGGTCAAATCCTGGTAGTATTATGCTGAAAAAATGAAGAATCACTTTCAAATTAAAATAATTATTCAGATAAATTTTTTATTATATTATCAATTGGTGCATTCAGAATGTTTTATTTTATTACCAGAATAAAAAATACTTAATTTATAATTTCATAGGTTAAAAATTGAATTATCAAAAGAGGTATCAACATTAATTTCAATTACTATTTAAATATCTATGTACAATGTAGGAAATACAATATTCTAAAACTATTTATGGATACTAATTTGGTTTCTATTATATTTGACCACATATAGGACTAACATTCATTATATTGTGACATTCTAGGAACCATTTCTATGTAATTCCTAGGAATCACATCTTAATTTAGTAATGTGTTTTTAAGATATATTAAATAAATAATTTGTATGTATTCACTACTGGAAAACTAACCTATACCAATGGTTTAGAACCGTTGGTATAGGCCTCCAAACCGTTGGTTTAGCCTACACCAACCGTTTGGAGGACCGTTGGAATATAAACCGTGGGTATAAGTCTATACCAACGGTTTTTGGAAAACTATTGGAATATACCTATACCAATGGTTTTGAAAACTATTGGTATATGTAATAATAAAATCCATACCAATGGTTCCATAAAACCATTGGTATATATATTTCAAAAAAACATTCGGTGGGATTTGATCACTAGACCTCTAGTTTATCATTGAATGACCTAACCGCTAACCTAACATGACTTTTGTGAACATAATTTCATAAATATATATATGTATTATCATAATTATTTTAAATTTTGATTTATATAATGTTACCGGTAAGAAGATTCGATAAAAAATCAAAGGGCCAATACCAACGGTTGTCAAAACCGTTGTTATAGACCTATACCAACGGTTTTGACAACCGTTGGTATAGTTCCTTTGATTTTGGTGACCTATACCAACGTTTTGGCCAAACCATAGGGAAAGTGGCCTCAAAGTATTCTTTTCCCAACGGTTTGGACAAACCGTTGGGAAATCTATACCCTTTCCAAACGGTTTGGCCAAACATTTTGGAAAAGTGGCATCAAAGTGGGATTTCCCAACGGTTTGGCCAAACTGTTGGGAAAAGTGGCCACGACTTTTCCAAACTGTTTGGCCAAACCCTTGGAAAAGCCCTACCCTTTCCCAATGGTTTTCCGAAAGTGGTATTTCCCAACTGTTTGGCCAAACCATTGGGAAAGTGGACCTATACCAACGGTTTGTAAAAACTGTTGGTATAGAAGCATTGGGAAAGGTCAGATTTCCAGTAGTGTGAAATGTGACCAACACCTCCACATTAAAATAATTTCAAGGTATGTTTCCCTTTTTATTTACATGTATCTCTTTTCACATTGTTAGAAATCAAGGATATGATTTCATTGATATTTTTACATACCTAATTTTATGAGTCAGAATCACCATCTTCATCTTCAATAAAAATCTTCTTTGAATTTTCTAGCCCAGAAAGACATCTCTCTATCAAAAATTGTTTTTATCTTCATAGAATTATTTCTTCTCATTTCATAGGTAATAATAGTGTTATGTAAATCATCAAGATACTATGTTTCCGGATCTCTATCTTCTAATGATGAAAACTTTTCATTGAATTTTTTCTCGTTGGATTCTCAAGATCTTTTCAATAACTATAGAATAATTTATCTTTTAACCAATACATCTGATAGGACTGAAAATATCAATTACCCTGGTAAATAATTCCCCAACATATTCATGATAACCCTTCTTCAAATATACATACTTAATCATCAATAATTGTAACCTTTCATTCTTCACTTTTTTATTGCATTCGAATATGTTTTTCAGCTTATCCCATATACCTTTAGCTGTGGAAACACCTTTCACTCTCACAAAATATATTTAAGAATGTAATGGTAATATAGAATTTGTTTCCCTTCAATCATTCACATGAAACTTCTTGTCAATAGGTGTAAGTGGAGATCTGTCATAAATGGAAGGAAACCCAACTGTTACAGCTTGAAGAACATTATAACTGATAGACATATGATATGGAATCATTCTATCTTTCCAGATATGATAGTTCATTCCAGCAATGTCTGGAATACCATTAGTATTCACAGAGTTCACATTCTCCATCAGCAATGAATTGAAAAGAAAAAACTGCTCTCATACAAATTAAAGGTACCCAGCCGAAGTGTTTTATCACTAATAGGGGAGGGGGTGAATCAGTGATACTCTTTTTCTTTTATGTTTCTATTCAATTGAAACAACCTTCACCTCCTGTTAAGGATTTCAATTACCTACTGAGAAACAAATTAACACCCATCCAAAAGAAAAAAATATTTACAAGGTTCACTATTCAATAAGAATATCTACGACCTTGGTATGGTTTGGAAATGATCAAATTCCATAAAATCCACTAAGAAAAAAATACTTAGATTTAAATAAGTAGGATGTAAACATTTACTCTTATAGAACTATGAAACAATTCCACTACTTTGTTTCCACTCTCTTAGCACAATAAATTAATAAAATTGTTTTGTAACAACTCATGTAACCTGTTCTTCTTTTTAATTCAACAAATGAATTAAAATTGTAATACAATTCATCAATTCCTTACCTAGAAAAAAGTAAGAACCACCGGGACCTTGTTATAAAGAAATGAGACCAATATTCTCTGAGTACGATTATTTCAAAACAAACTTCCATGTCTGATTATTTCAATACAAAGCTCCCATTCCAATTATTTCAAAAAAAGCACCCATTCTGATTCTTTCAAAACAAATCTCCCATTCCGATTATTTTAGATAGAAAAAAATAGAGCGGAATCAGCCCCACATCAATTCCTGAATACAATCGTCATGCTAAATAGAATATGAATGAATCAGAACCACTTCAATTCCCAAATGAAATTTTCATTACGAATAGAATATGAATGAATTAGAACCACTTCAATTCTCGAATACAATTTCCATGCTGAATAGAATTTGAATGTATCAACACCACATCAATTCCCGAATGCAATAGTCATGCCGAATAAAAAATGAATGAATTAGAACCACCGAAAAAAATTGTCAATATGAACATAATTGATTTCTTCTTATATCTAGAATCCTAAAGCTTCCCCCTCTTCACCTCATCAAAAAAGTACAATGTACTTCATGCCTTTTATAGGTGACCCAAAACATGTTTAGGTCGGAATTCCAAAACACTCTCCTTCTCACATAAATTCACCCATATTTGAATTTGTCCTAAAATCTCAGAGAAATTAAGACTTTTTCAATGATTGTCGATTCTCCTAGAAACTTCCAAAATCATTATCTCTTCATTTCTAGACTCCCATTTATATTGTTAATTAAATTACAATTGATGATCAATACATGGGTATGAATCCGATTATCTCCTACTGATTTATTTAGAACAATTCTTGAAACAATACCAAATAAATGTGTTTGAAGAAATGAACTTCTCCACAAGAGGTACAATCAATCCTTAAAATGAAAGGATCGCCCTTCGACAATTCATTCACCAGTATCCTTCTCTTTTTTGTTCCCTTTACCCACATGAGAAAACAAACTTCATCGACCAACATGTTCTTGTATCATGACTACCTTCAAGACTATGAATTTATTGAGGATCAGCTTTATTATCATCTAAATTAAATTATTAAGTATTGTAAATTTCCATTAATTCTGGATTCATTCATTTCATATCAAGCCCATCCTGATATTTTCTGAAGACAATTATATGGATACTATTATCCTGAATACGATCATGCCAGATATGATCATGCTAGATACGATCATGGTAGATACAACCATTGTATTTACGATTGGGACGGATACGATCATGCTGGACATTTTTGGTTATGATTGCTAGATACAAAAGCTATTCATTTATGGTTACAACTACTGGATGTGATTGCTGATCATTTCTGGTTATGATTGTTGGATATGATCATTGATCATTTCTTGTTACAATTTCTGGATATGATCGCTAATCATTTCTGGTTACGATTGCTGGATACAATTGCTGATCATTTCAAGTTACGATTTTTGGATACGATCGCTGACCATTTATGCTTAGGATTTCTGGATACGATTATCCTAGTTAAGATTGATGGACATGATCAAATACAATCTGAAGACAAAGATCTACCCAGATATGAGACAAAACAATCTAATAAGGATGATCTGCCCAGATGTGATACAAAAAAATCTGAATATTATTCATTCTCAATTGACATAATCTCATTTCTTTTATTCTACCCAAAAATGATTGTTTTGAAAAACAATCGGTGTCTCATCTTCCATTGGCACCACTTACCATCGATATCACCTTTCCCATCGGCATCATCATTTTCAATTGACATAACCTATTCAATCAACATCACTTTTCACATCCTCTTGGTATCCAATTGTTTTGATAGACAGTCAATACAATCTAGATACAATTTATTTCTAATTTTTTTGAAAAACAATAGACACCACTTCTTTCTTTTCTGATTGTTTTGAAAAACAATATGAATACAATTATTTTTTGATTGGAAGAATCTCTTTCACTCCCCCATTCTTTTATAAATATTTCATCATAAGTTCTAACATCAAATCCTGATTTATATGAAATAAAAAATATAAATTCATATTCACAAATAATATGGGTATGATTATTTTCAAAGAAACCCAAAACAGTTGTTTCGGAAAAACAAATTAATGTGATTTTCTTTCTTCCAAACAAACCTTGAAAACAAAAGAAACCCCTTGAAACCTTTACCACCTAGATCATCAGCTTGGTCCCAAAAAATTATGCTTGGGGGCACATCCCACTGGGAATGAAAAATTCTCCCATCACAGCCTTCAATATAAGTAACCGAGTAACATATTGGTTTTTAAATAAATGGGTACCCTTAATATATAGTTACTATTCACTAATGGTCTCCATACATTATAAAGAATCTGCAATTCCTTAGAACATTTCATTAAGATATTTTTACACAATAATCAGCTAAATAATATATAATAAAAACTAAACACTAACTAATACAACCTTCATTTCATCCTCTCAGACTCCCAAATAAATGTAAGTAAATAGAGCCATCAAGTTCCACTCTTTTTATGATTCTTTCAGGGAATGATTTAAGGGATCCATTCATAGATCAATAACAAAGGAATTTAAATTTCCAATGGTGTATCCAATATCAAAGTTAAAATATGTAGGTATAACATCCATTACATCTGATGAAAATTAAAATATTTTTTTGATATGTTATAACTGAATATTTTGTGACCAGAGTAGATGTTATGATGTTATCCATAATGGTAATGTGGAAAATTAGTAAGAGTGTGCATCCCAGTTCCATGTTTAAGATCTTGTGTGGGATATTTATAATCATGAGTCTAAAGATGAAGAGAACTATAGTCCACTATATGATCACCATGCATGATAATGTATCCCCATAAAGAACTTTATGCATTACAAAAGACCACATTTCCCTACCTAGACTCTGGAAGAGTCAACACCATGGAACAGATCAAATAATGGTTCAAGTCGTTGAACGTTTCCTAAAATTTTGAATCCCCATCATTTATTACCCCTTTTTATGTCATAGAACTCAATAGATAAACCATATAATATAAATATTTTACTAATTGGTGGTAATACCTTACTAATATCAATAAGATCTATATCTTAAAGTTATTCCACAGTTCCTCCCATGTCAGAAAAAAATTTGAATTCTTATTATAAAATGAAATACCGTGATGGGAAACAACTTTTCCAAAGAGTAAATCCTCATGAATGTATAAGTTATATTTATAAATCTTGGAATAATTTTTTTTAATTATCATGTAATCCATAACTTCTATCAATTGATGTAAATTATCTCCATGTTGATTTAGTGTAAATCAAGATGTCATCCGTTAGTAATATAATGAATGAATCAAGGACTGATGTAAAATATTATTCATCAATTCCATAGACACATAATATGTATTGGCCATATGAAACAATATAATGATGTACTCGTAGTGGCCTTACATTCTTTTGAAGGTGGTATTAGGGATATCAAAATCCATGATTGTAATTTGTTGATAAGAAGAACAATGATCCAACATTGAGAACTACATGTAGATTTTTAGCTATTCAAAACAATCATCCATATATAGAAATAGATAATTTTTATTGATCATTAACTGATTGATCATTAAATAATAAACAAATAAGGGTGGGGTCCCATAAATTTCATAGAAAAAAGTGTAAGTGTTACACATGGTGAAACACTATGTCAAATGAAACCTTTGGAAATCAATTAATCCTAATAATAATTTAACTCTTTCAGTTCATATGGTTCCAAATGGTAAGAGGGAATATAAATAGGTTGGGTACCTAGTGCCTAGTCGATACAAAACACCACATCCCTCACCAGTTGAAAACATGAAAAGGGTGATGGGAAAACATTAGGAAACTTAATTGCTTGTAGGGGATTATTATCCCATAATGATTTATTCTCTATTTAATAACCACACATACATAACATCCTACCCAAATAATGAAGAGGTGGTTTCACATGGATAGAAATTAGGTCCCATTCTACCATAAAAACATGAGACTCTCTATTGGGGTCACTAAAAGAGACCCAACAAAGGTAATACTCAATCTAAGATTTATGAGAAATCAACCAATATATACAATCAATTCAGTCTAAGGGATTCAGATAATGGACCAAAAATTCCCAAAAACTGTTAATATCCAATAAATATACATAAAAAGAGCTTCATTGGAGAACCTACCCTCTCTACATAATAGGTATATTAATAATTTATATCATATAAGGAATGATATCCATAGGAATACTTAACTCGTTCAAAATACATATAGACAAGAAATAATAAGAATCATCAATATTAAATAATGAAGTCATTAAAGATGAATAAATAGTGATAGAACATCTCACTATCATTGGACCCACATCAATTCCCATTAGAGAAACATCCACTATTTAAAGGGGCTTCATTCCTAATGCAGGTGGTCAAAATCGTTTTGTTCATGAAGAAACCAGCTGGTTCATATTGATTCTTTCTTTTTAGAATCCAATAACCATTACATGGACTGGTAAAAACAATGAATAACATTTAAAGGTGTCTAAAACATCTAGAAGAGCTATAGGTCATTGTTTCCTCCCTGGAATAATACTTCATTCCCCCAAACCAATGACCTTGAACAAAAATTCAATGGGACTTTCTTGGACATTGTAATTGATTTAGAAGAAGTATGGTTCTATGATCCACCACCATGGTTTCCACCACAAGACTTATCCAATATACGCATCCCCTTAAATGGACCATTATAATTTGAAATAAGAGATGGAGGAACTCCCATCAACAATGCCTTTTTGGCCAGGTCAATTTCTTCAATCTGATATCTTTTTACAAAATTAGTATAAGAAATATTCTTTAACATGAATACCTAAGATTATATATCATATCAAAGACCCATCTCAATCATCCGGGCCATAAGGTTATTATTTGGCACCACATTAGGTGAAAACTGAGTGACTTCAAAAAAGATATTTAAATATTGAATCATTTCCCTATCACATTGATAAAGGTTGATAATTAAAATAACATAACCAAAACCATAGATTCATGAAAGAAGTATTTCTTGAAAAGGTCCTTATAGTATTCCCACATGAAGAATTTACCCTTATCTACCTTAATAATAAAATCCCAAAATCTCTATCCCCACCATTGAATTTTGATGATGGATCATTTCACTTTAATGGAATATGGAATCTATATGAACATGAATAGTAGATAAATATTTTTAAACAAGTCCTCTACTTCATGGGAATCATTAATTCCGTTCAAATATAGCAGCTTCTGAATAATGAACTCTTGAAAATGATCTCTACTATCACCCCTACATGGTTTGACCACCAGTGCCTGAATGATAGTAGTGGAAACCATTTACCATAGATATTGGAACTCACATTCCCTAACCTTTATATGGTTTTGATCACCTAGAGGGTGTACCTACTATGGTTCATTAGTTCTTACCTCTAGAGGTCTTTCAAATGAATTATTAGGGGAATGATACTAAAAAAATATAATAATAGATAACATGGAAACACTATTCATGAGAATCATGATCATCCAATATGTTAATAATATTTCCATTAGGACATACAAATATTAGATCAATATCCGAGAAAATTCTATAATCATATAATTGAATTTCCCCAATGAAACATTTTATTGACTTCCCATGTGAAAATGGGGACCCTTAAAAAGAGAGATAACCATAAACTAACTCATACCCTACACCTGATATCTATAAAACCATATATCCTATATACAAAGGCATCAAAAACATCACAATGACATTAAGGAGCAGATCTAGCCAGATCTGATACCAATTTATCATTAACAAATCCAGACAACCCATCAAAATAGTACTCGAATCAATCCATACATGTCCTGAAGGGTTTTAAGGATCATCATGGATTTCTAAGTAGCATCTAGGTATCAAAACAATCGATAGGGAATGATTACACCAAAATAATAATTCATAAAGTAAAAAAAGTTAATATGTATTAGTAAAAGATCATTAGGAAAAACACTCTATAAGGGAAAAAATCCACATGTAGATAGATCAAATTACCATGAATGGTATGTTATACAAAGTCGTTACGTATAACTATATAGAAATCACCAAAATATATCCACGTAAAATATTGATCACATGTTGCACTGATCATTTTCTAATCCTAGGGAGTAGAAAAAAAAGTACTCCCCCAATCTCCAAGCTGAGATTTTCATTTTCTTAATATATTAAAAAGAAAACATAAAATTGACAAATATAAAATTTAGGGATATAGAAATAATAACCCTGTAGGATTCAACTATTCATTTGATAATAAATTCTCTATGAGATAAATCAAATATTATTAATTTTTAAGAAAACAAGGCATAAAAATATTTTTATATCTCATAGATTGTTTTTCAAAACATATCAATGGGTAGAATTAAATAGGTATAAAATTACATTTCTATAAAAATAGGAAAATAAAACCATATTTTTCAAAACATACATATACTAGAATTTTTTCACAAAAGGAATATACTAGTATCCTTGTTAAAATAAACATATAGTAACATCTTTTTCAAAACCATTACACACTAGAATCATTGTAAAAAATGTATAAAATTACATTAGTGTAAAAAATAATATTTTAGAATATTTTTCAAAACTACAATTAATATATCATTTTGTAAAAAATATCCATGAAAACATTTTCATAAAAATTTGGTATATAATAATCATTTTCAATCATATCACAGTGGTTATCTGCCTCATGAGTTAGTTATTTCGAGAAATGAGTTTTTTAAAGGTTGGGGCAGAAGCCTCATTTTATTATTAAAGAAAATCAAAGACATCTTTTTAACTGGGTCGTGGGAGACCCATTACATAGCCCGAAGGCCCAGTGGGATTGTATCCCATTACATAGCCCATAGGCCCATTTTTTGGCCTAATTAACATTATGTGAATAGTAACATGTCTGCTACAATACCCACATATTACCACCACAGCTACAGTACCCTGCCTCCGCTACAGTACTCGCCGATCTACAATACCGTTGCTGCTACAATATCGCTATAGTACCGCTACAGTACTACTAAAGTCCCCTACGCCCAATGGGTATTGAACCCCCATTTTTCATGTATAATTACAGGGTGATTACCATTAATCCAAACCCCAACTACATATTTCGAGAAATGAGTTTTTACAAAATTTCATTGAATTACAACTCATGGTGAACACAAAAATCCATAGATCTTGATTCCTTGGAGAAATAAGAGAACAACAAGATGAATAAACTCCATACACTCAAAGTATATTTTTTTATCATTTCAATCACCAAACCATTTATGGTTAATCAATTTTACCTAGCATGTATACCACCTCCTAACTAACCAGGATCTCATGTTAATGATGGTAATTTATAATCAATGGAGAAATTATTTATTTCAATCAATATAAATTCATATCTTTTATTCATTCGAAACTAGTCACAATATCTTGTTTCAAAACATATAATTTAATTTCCAAAACCATCATCAAATTCTTTTCATCAAAACTTATCCATTAAAAAAAATCATTTCATTTGATATCATAAAATAATTTTAAACTTTTCATATGAAAATTCATTATTAGAATCTTTCGTCAATTCATCATTTTCAATAATGATTTTGTTTTCTGAAATCAACACTGTATTTTCAAATACCCCATAAAAAAGATCCCATCACAAACACATACTATGAAATTTAAAAATGATATATCAATATTCATAAATAAAGTATTTAAAAAAATTAAAATCCATTTAAAAATAAATAATCATTAATGGTTTCATTTATTAGGAATTTATATAGGAAACTGGCTAGCTCAGTAAACAATAATAATATCCCAATATAGAATCCCCAATTGGCGATCCATGGTCAACAATGAATCCTAGAATGAAAAATTGCCCATCAAAACTCGTGTTTTAAAATAAATAAGGAATCTACAGTCATTAGAGAATGATAAAAATGAGGTATTAGTGAATTTATAAATATGTATTGGATAAATATACCAATAGTAATCAAAATATTCAATTAAAACATCTATCCATGATGAAAAATGATTAGAAGAGACAAATTGTCATCATGAGGGTCTCCATAATGGTTAGGAACAAAATTTTTTGAGGGATGTGAGATTAGAAAAAATAGAAAGATTAAATTAAATTCATTTATGATACCAACCATCTTTTTCTCAACCCCATTAGTGTCATGGGAAAACCACAATCTTATAAAATCTAGTCAGCGGCACATGGTAGATTTCCTAGTATTCTAGAAGTCTCATTGGCAAGTTGTTTGATTTCTTGTAGTAATTTCATTCTTCCATCCACTCATTGGCCAGGCGATGGTATTCGTATAAGAATACCCTTTATTCTTTCCTCCAACTACCTAGATGGTGTTTCTTATAGTTGATCCAATGTTCCTCACGTAGCTATTCTGACTATAATAAATTTCCAACTCCAGCGATAATGCCCTCAATAATCACTTGACCATTCAAATATTGATTATTTTTTTTCACCAACCTCTAAAAGGCCCATAAATGGATATAAAAACCACTACAAATTAATTAAAATTGGAGATAAAAGAAAATAAAAAGGAATGAAGAAAATAAACTAAGAATCGAACATGAAATTAGGTTTTTATATGTTAAAATTACTCTCATGTTGTAGAGTATGCATCTAGAAGAATTATTGAAATCGCAAAATATTAGTATATTTTTTTTATATTTGTGTTACTATGTAATTATTATTGATTTTATTAATTAAAACAATTATTGAATATTTTAGATGTGTTATTCAAATGTAATTTGTTTTATATATACACATAAATAAGGAAATATTCATTACAATTTAATTATTTCAGCAGTTATCTTGTAAGAAATATTGGAGGGTTTGAGAAAATCATTAATACATGTTTTATTCTGAAGAAACAAAAGGCAGCTTATATCAATGATATAGTAGATGAAGGGTAGCGTGTAATTTTACATATGAATCCAAGGGACATTTCTGAAATTGGTGATTTTGCTAAATTAATTTGTGATAATGGACCTAATAAACAATAATGAAATTAATTGTTTTCCCAAATGATATTGAAACCATCTATTTTGAAAGGGATGGTG
Organism: Viscum album; assembly: GCA_963277665.1. Classification (NCBI taxonomy): domain Eukaryota; kingdom Viridiplantae; phylum Streptophyta; class Magnoliopsida; order Santalales; family Viscaceae; genus Viscum; species Viscum album. Next base: position 857,723,925 of record OY728160.1, read on the forward strand.
TGATATAATAAGTAATAATAAATATGGTGGATAATAATTGTTGAGAATGTGAGAATTATACTTCAGTTGATAGAAATCAATCAACCAAAATGAGTGGTTTCATAAGATATTTTTGTTCACTGAATGAGTGGTAGAAGTAGTGATCCTTTAATCATATTCAAAATGTTATTTTTCTAAATGAGTTTGTTAGGATATTATCATCTCCTAACATAAAGTTATATATGTTTGAATTGGAATTAAAGAAGATATATAATGTTAAATATTTTATTAGGAGGTTACTGATTTACTATAGGTATCACTCATACTTAGGAATTCTATAGGATATTGGTGTGTGAACAATGGATTAGAAAGAATTTCAAATTTCATGGAGGATTCTACAAATATACCATTGGGATGCAATATTTTTAAATAGGAGAGTTGGGATACATTTTTCATTGTACAGACACTATGTGTGAAATTGTGGTTAAATGTTTCCATAACTCATGAGACTCATTATTCAAAAGTTATAATATTTTTATTTTGGAGTAATGGAATGTTTTAATTCTTCACCCATAGATGATGTAAATTCAATAGAAATCATGTAAAACATATTTTTTCTCTCTTACATACATTTATATTCAATTCATGAATGTTTTCTATGTGTTGGAGTGATCAAGGATGAAGATTGTAATCACATAGTGTGTTGATATGGTTGAATTCATTTCATCCATGTACCATAAAACTATGGTTCAAAGAGTTCCATCTAGAATGTGTTTCCTCAAATATGTTTCTATATTGTAAAAAAAAGTTTTATTTTTAGATGTAAAATTTATAGTTATTAACAAAAAATGGTATTAAAGTGATTGTTTCTAAAGAGGCTAATTAGTTCAACCCTAAGTTCTTTTTACATTCTATTTCTCCATCATTTTTTGAATTTCATTGAGATTTATTATATTTTATAAGTTTGGAATCAGACTATAAAATTTTTTAGAATGATATATTCTAAAAAAATTAGGTTTTTTTTTCGATAATTCAACTCATCCAGAATTATTTTTGTGGTCCTGTTGAAGCGTGTAAAATGTGAAGTAACAGATAGATATGAAAGATAAAAGATAGATCGAAATTAAATTAATGTGTTATGAATGTATTTAGTTTGGAATGTGTCTTTTAATATTTATTATAATTATACAATAACATAGTTTATGAAAATCCTTTCATATATGTATGATAAACCTACCATAGTAAATAAAATGAACTCAATGTAGCTGCTTTTCAACATGAGCTAATTGGAAGAAATATTGTGTCAAATTTGTTGAAATATGAAAACATAATATAAAGGTAGTTGAAGTATTTAAAGGTTAAATTCAAATTTTATATTTGGTTGATTGAATTATTATCATATTTACTAGAATCTAGGGTTTCCATGGTGATGAATATTAGTAGTTCAAGAGGAAAGAAAACATAGAGTTCATTGATGATTTGAAATTTATTTTTAATATGAATCATTAAAGTGGATAGAGATTGTATTATTATATTGATGTACTGAATATAAATGGAATGTGAAACCCATCTCATCAAAAGGATTTAAATAAATATTAGAGGAACATAAGGGATATGTGTAAAGGGTAGTCATCTGGGTGTGGGACCATTTATTGTCAATATAGAACAAAATTTCACATCATGAAATATTGTCATGAGAGAAAGAAAACCTCATAAAGGAATACATTTAGAGAATTTGATGTTCTAGTAAAGATTGGGGTTAATATACATTAATTCGATTCTAGTAAAATACAATCTTAGATCTTATATTCCAAAAAAAAATTCCATTCTATGGGAAAAAATATATGCATGCCTAATTATACGTATGAAAAATTTGATTTAGTGAATCTAGGAAATGATGAAGATTGAAACAATGTGGTGATAATATAAGTGAAATTTTAGTTGAATAATATGGGTTTCTTTATTCCAATGGATGTGTGACATATTCCAGGTCTCTAGAATAAACGATTTTATATTTTTCCTCTAGATATATAGGTTTTCCGAGTAATATTTTCTTAATGAGTATAATGGATTATTAAAGTATTACTAGTAGTTGAATGAGGTTTATAATATGTTTAATTGTATTTGAGAAGAGGTTAGTTGTAGTTTTAATTTCCATAATGTCATCTTTTGAATGTTTAGGTTAACGACATACTTGGTTTTGGAACCTTAGTGAGGAATATATGAAGATTCTAGATAAAGAAAAATAAAATTTGAAAATGGATCATTCATAGTCTTGAATATGAAAAAGTTGTATACTCTAGTAGAATCAAAAATAGAATTTTAATATATTCATAATAACACAAAAATGATATAAACTAAGTTTGGTACAAAAAGATGTTTCAGGGGCCTTCCAAATTCATTATTCATTATAAAAAATGTACTTTTTTCCATTATTGATGATTATACAGGAAACTTATGGGTCTAAATCCTAAAACAAAATATTTAAGTGTTTGAAATCGTTTTTTAATGGAATGCTATGGTGGAAATAGAGACCACAAGTAATCTTAAATTTACAAAATCATAAGAACATGATGAGTTTACCCAAACAAATTACTTAAATTAATAAAGGAATAAAGTGATCTGACATGTGAAGACAGTTCGAAGAACACGTGAATAAAATAATGTATCAATGAGAAGAAATAAAAACTTTATGGGGAAATTTTTTTCCCATATTTAGAAATAACTAAAGAGTTTATAAACACAGATTTGGGATAATAAATTAAATAATATAATACCACGAACACTAGTTATACAAACAATACCAAAGGAATCATGTTCATGTAATATTCTAAATGTTTATCATCTCAAAGTCTTTGGATGTTTAGAGTAAATTCCTATGGATAAAAAACATAGTAAGCTTAATGAAAATAATATACACCTGATTATTCATTTGTTATTTAGATGACATTTATTCTTTTGGGATTTTAAATGGTAAAAAGAAGAACATTATTAGAAGTCATAGTATAGTCCTTAATAAGAGGATATTATTGAAAGACTAGTACATTGTAGGAAAATAATTTTTTTTAAATGATTTGACTTCAATTAAAGTTGATTTTAACAGTGGTTTTGGAATATCAAGAGTTTCATAAAGTTCATATTTTCTTAATTTTATTGAATTTCAACCTATTCTAGATGTAATTTCATAGGGTTATTATGAATTTCCACAAGTACAACCAAAAAAAGGAATACCTAAATGCTCTGAAACTCATAAAACTCATTCTAGTGTTATAAAGGTGAGTATATAAAAGATTCAATTCCAAAAGAAGATAAATAATATATTTATTTTTGAATATATTCAATGGTAAAATAAAGAGTGTCTAGGTAGGGAGACAGTGTTGGATTCCAACTTCTAAAAAATCAAGGAGAACCAAAGAATCTTGATGATGTATATTCTCTAGGTGATTTAAGAAAGTGGGAGTTATAAATAAAGGAGGAGTCAGATTCCCTATGAGTTAGTAAAATCTGTACTATAATCTAATTACCAAAATGGAATAAATTACATGATAACAAAATGGAATAAATTTCTAATAATCCTTACATTCATTCATCCATCAATACAAGAAACATAATAATAATATACTAGAAAACCCTAATCTTCGTAATGAACCTCAAAGGGGTACAATGAGGTGGCTATTTATAGAAAAATGAGAGGAATACATGTCAAAACATCTATCCCACAAAATTCTAAAGCATATCCCACGAATTTGAATTTGTTTACACATGGCCATGGATTTAGGGGACATGATATCTCTACAAAAGACTTATTTGAACCACCCCCAAACATATTGAATATTCCCCCATGTATTTTGAGACAGTGGTCCCACCACTTTTTGCCATTGGTTATTTACTTCAAGAATGTGGATTAAAATCCGTTGAATCGTTTGGTTGGGCCTTTTATGAGAACTTTTGGGAATTAATAAGTGTGATTAAAGGATCATTTTCTCCTCCAATTCATTAATGTTGGGCCTCCACTTGTGGATTTAATGTAGGGTCGTGTAGAAACATATTTAATTCTACTCATTCTTCCTATTTTCATTGGGCCAAAAATCCCATTAAATGGGTCTTGTGAATTATATTCTTCATCAACCATTAATTCCATGATCACTCCCTAATCCTAGATGAATATTCCCACCATGATTCTCATCATTCCCTCCCTCTTAAAAAATAATTGTCCTCTAATTTTCATATTCAATATGAGAAATATTTGAATCATTAATGGTAACAATAATATTTTCATACCATTTAGGTAAGTTAGTCTTGTAATAATTTTCATTTATCTTCTATAAAACATGGAAGGTACTATAACTTCGATGCATGGTATTTCCCTTTATGTTTTCCAAAAATAATCCTTGTATTAGGTATTTAAATTCAAGCCCATCTAGATCAAATAAAAATTGTTTCCAAAAATTATTTTCTCAATCACCATATTCCTGCAATCAAGGCACAATATATGAGAGAAAATAATGGTGATGTTTCACAATTGCAATAGAAGCATCCTTACTAATGAGTAAGAACACTTCTGCACTCAATAAAGAACCATTCACCTCAATTTTTCTAGAAAATAAACTCGCTTTTCACTCAAAAGTCTAGTTTTTATCTCTTTTATTTCCCTCATTTCTTTTTAGGTCACTTATCTCTCCTTTTTCACTCTCAATTATTCCACTCTTCTCATTTTCGATATTTTTTTCTCTTTTCTTTTCTTTTTCTCAAAACATAATACTATTTTCTCTCACTCTCACTTTTACCTTTATCATATTCTCTTTCACTATTTTAATTTATTCTTTGGAATTATTCCTTTATCCTATCTCTATCTTCATTTGATGGTATGAGATTTAATAGATTCAAAACAATAATTCTATTATAGGAAACAATGGAGAAATGGTTATCATGGACATTATAAATAATACTTCAATCAAACCACCATGGCCTCAAAATAATCAAATGTCCGGATTTTATTAGAGGAACATCACAAACCACCTCATATTGAAATAATTGATTTGAAAAAGAAACTATGACCTGTTTTTTGACTCTAAAATATTCACTAAAATTCAACCACATCTCTTGGTTGTGACATCTTTTATGGAAAATGTATGTGCACTTCTCCTCAACGTGATCATATTTTGATTGAATGTTTAATGTACTTCCAGCCACAAATGTTTCCCCATGTATGGGTTTCTTAACATCGACATCTGAACACTCCTCCAATGGTGGAATTTCAAACTCAACAGAGATATCACTAAAGATGTCTCCATTATATTTTGAATAAGTATAGAAGAACTTTTCTTATAAACTTATATTTTTAAAAAAAAATTAATCCTATGGTTTTGTTTTATTCCACTCAGAGGAAGATTTAGGATATTCTTGGTTATCCTTCAAATCATTGAGGGAATTTAATTACCTCAATGGAGAATGTAGCTGCTTTTCTACCTTTACCACCATATGTAGCAATTCCAACATGTCCAGGTAGGTTTAAGGTACCACCAAATCCCTAATTGTTAGATTCAATCCACCAATGAACCATTCCATTATAGCTTCTTGATCCTCCTCTAAACTGGCTCAAATCATCGATACCTCCATTTCCTTGTAATATTCCTCCACACACAAGGATTATTACACAAATTTGTGTAGTGTAAAATGAAAATATCGATATTAATGACTATAAATGTACCTTTTGTTAATTATTATGTTCATTTTTTCCCATTTTCAGATTGGCCTTTCATTATTCCATCGACGAATCACTTGTAGTTGCTCCCACCAAACACTCTCAAAACCATTGAACTGAAGATATTCTAACATGGACATCTTCTCTTATAGGTAATTGTGATGTCCAAAAAAATGTTCAACCATCCAAAAACACTCAAAATAATTTTTTTTTCACACTTCTATTGAATGGATGGATGTTTCATTTGAATTCTTCTCAAGTCAATTTCAACTCTAGCACCATGTTTCCTTCATCTCGGAAATTATTTTGCAAACCCAAGTATGAATCCTTACCTTCATCAAATTAATTCTTTCGTGGTGACCAAGAAGTCAAGGAATTTTTCAAATAATCCAACCTATCATTAAACCTATCACATTGGTTAGTAAATAATTTCATGAATAACATGACCTACAACACATTTCATTCACTTTCACTCGCCATTTTTCTAAATCCTCACACACTATAACTCTTTTTTAATCACTCTAGAGGTTACTCAACCTTTTTATAAGAAAAAATGTTTTCCTAAAAGTTTTCTTAAATATAATAAAGATGAAAACTAGTAAGACACAATCAATTGATGGAAATATTCAAATTAGAAATTCTAAAAAGGGTTTTAATAAATGGAGTCCATGAAATAAGGGAGGTAAAGTGGAATGGTAGAAATAGTTGTGGTTGAAGATTGTATATAGATGAAGGAATAAAGATGGTGGATTAGGAAATTAAATAAAATTTCTGACTAAATGATCGAACACAACATTTCAAATGAGCAGTTTTGTTTTTTTATTTTATTTTCTATTTTTTTGATTTTTTTGTAGCACATTAATCAAGAAATGAGATTCAAAGAGTGAGTTTTTAATGCTCAATGTGTAAAAGATAAAAATTAATTAATTTTATAATATTATTTCAATGATATTAAAGTGTGAGATAACATTAACTTCATACTCGATTGGAATTCCTTTGGGATATAGTCGTATTTTAGAAGTGGGAATATGTAGTTTGAATAGATTCAGTTATATCTCAAAAAATATGAATCAGATTTAACTTTTTCAAAATTGAGAAGAAATATGAGATTATGAAATATTAAAATTACAAATTATATGACCATAAACTCATAGAAATAGTAGATAAAAATGAAGAAGACTGTTTCTCTAAGAATTGGTTCCTTTTGGGATTTAATAAGTGTGATTAAAGGCCCATTTTCTCCACCCATGCATGGATGTTGGGCCTCCACTTGTAGAATTAAAGTAGGTCCGTGTAAAAAATCATTAATTATCCCCATTATTATTCTTTTAATTAGTCCACAAATCCCATGAAATGGGTCTTGTGGATTTTATTCTCCATCAACCATTAATGACATTAGTGGTTGGAATCAAGTTCAATGGGCTTGGTGTTAAATGAGACTCGAGTTGAAAATAGGTTGTTCACAACAACCTACCATATATATGGGGTTCTTGGGAAATTTTTCACTGTGGGTCCTAGTTGTGGAGATAGGATGGTGGATTACTGCTGCAACAGGGCTATCGGCCCAGTATTGGTGGGGTTCCAAGGAACGTTTCCCTATTGGGTCCCACAACGGTCACATGTCATAAAATAGATCTCTTTGATGATGTGGGACCTCGGTGGGACCCAATAGGGAACCTGGACTAAGAAACCCACTGATACATGGCCCAGAGCCCTATTACAGTAACAATCCCCCATCCTGTGTCTGCAACTCGGACAAACTGGGACACCTAGCCCTGGAACGCCATATATATAGATAGTTGTTGTGAACAGCAGATTTCGAACCCAGGATACCTTAAACGATGAGCCAATGGAGCTCTATTCCAAACACTCAGCTACGACTCAGTGGTTGGCATCGATATCGATGGGCTTGGTGTTAAAGGCTACCAGGGTTCGAAATTGGCATTTCTTAAAATCCTTTCGTATATATGGGTTTCTTGGGCCAGGTGTCTGAGTGGGTACTAGTTGGGGAGAAGGGTTGTGGGATTTATCTTATAGTGGGTATATGGGACCCATATTAGTGGGATCCTTAGGCCAGGTGCCCTAGTGGGTCCCACCGGGGTCCCACATCAACTAAAAAGAAAATTAGGTAACTTGGGACGTATTTATACTAAAATGAAATAACCATACGGTTTACATATAACCATAACTCATACAAATGGAATAACCACACATCCGACTTCCATACCCAATTAATTGGTGGTTATGACGTAACCACACACACTTTGTTTATCATGGAACCACCCATCCCTGGATTGTCACATAACTACCCATAAAATTTCCACGTACAATTATATAATCATAAGGCATAAAATATTGCAATTTTCAACATTTCACTCATAAAATTTTATTTTCAATCACAAAAAATCATTTCAAGGTATTTAAATAATTAATACATTTCCATAACAATTTTCAAAACCAAAATTCCTTTAAAGGATAAGAAGAGATTCATTTTTCATTGAAATCATTAATGCTTATATAGGAATCCAAATATCAAATAATGGAAACTGCAGTTGAAAAGTCATTGTCTCTGTATATGTTTAAAAACATTCCTTATTTTTATTTTTAATGAAAGTCAAATTCTCTGTATAGGATTCATAAAAAGATTCCTTTTAAAATGAATTTGAATGAAATAAAAAATATAAATAAAATTATATTTATAAAAATTTTATATCCATATAAATTAAAATGTAAAATAATTTCAAGAATATTTCAAAGGAGAAAAATATTAGAAAATTAAATTTATTAAAATTTTAAGGTGTCATATACCTCTTTAAACGTTTAAATATTAATCTCCATGAATGAACAAAATTAAAAAGAATCAATTGTTTCATGATAAAATATGGATATCAAATTTTATATTTTCCTTATATTAACCTTATGAAATATTTAAGGATCATGTCATTGAAAAATGCATCAATTAAAGGAGGTTGTGAAGAAATCCCTTACCTTTAGTATGATTTGTCATGTAAAATCAATATCATCCTGAATAATAAACATAGGTTAATTAATTTGTTTCATGATAAACTTATCAATTTTTATTATTCCATTTATATCAATTATTAACATTTTATAACAATTACACAATTAATTTTGTTCTAGTTGGATGTTTTGTGGATATTCACTAGTTGAGTCCAAAATGATTTCATTAAGTTTAATACATTCAAAGAGGTCATTATTCCATCATATCCGGAATAATATTCATGAAATAATAATAATTTTTATATATAAATTATAATTTTAAATCCATACATTAATTGTGGATATGAATAATTAACAACACTACAATCATGAAGACAGTTAGTTGTATATAGGCATGAGTAACATTTTATTTTTTTGACGACAATAATGGAAATAAGGTAAATATTATTTTACACTTACATAATGATAATAATATAATCTATATCATAGTAATAATTTAAATATTTTTATATATTTTTTCCAAGTGATATGGTGATTAAAAACTAATTGCATCACCTTATAGAGGTGGTAGTTTGTAAATACACACTAATGATTAATTTTTTTTCCATTTGATGTAACTGAATATGGATTATAGTGACAATATTAACATAATATAATTTAATTATGTTTAGGATACTAGAGTTTCTATATCTTCATGGATGAATAATATTTGAAGGATGTGATAGAATAAATAAAATATAAATACTTTGATTAAAAAATGATACCTTTCCTTTGAACTAACACCTTTATTTATCAAATTAACACCTCAAAAAGTAGTGATATGCCTAATTGTCTATAATGTGGGTTGGGATTCTAATAAGGTATATTTTTAAAATCATGTCCAAAAAATGGTTATAAAAGTGTACAGAAAAGAGATGAATGGGTTCCCATTTATAGGAGAAGGGGGGGGGGAACTCTTTGAATTCATCATAATATTAAATTAATATAAATTAATTATCTATTAAAATTGGTCCAAAATAGATTTAGTTAGTATATATGATTCTTATAGGTATAAATTTCATACTAAAATTAAAATTTTATATCTTTATAATATTTTTTAAATCCTTATCTTTTTTTATTAATACTTGTTATCTATTACCGTTCTAATAATTAATTCACAATTTGAGGGTCAATATAATTACACAAATATGAAAAAAAACCGATAAAAGAGTAATTTATGATATTTTAGGACCTACTAAAAATATGTGGATGAATCATAGATTTTTATAATTTTTATAACATTTATGAAAATATTTTATATTTTAAAATTCAATTAGTGTGAATTTTTACACTTTTCATTACTTTAATTTTTAAAAATCTCATAATTTCAATATATAGACACAAAAACTATTTGAAAACATCAATACAATTTCAAAGTAGTCTGTAAAATTCATGGATGGAAACAATTATTCCATGTTATATTAACTATAATATTTTATATATCATTAATTTGATTATTCCATTAACGAAGAGAGTACTTCATCATCATTCTGTCACCATTTAATTAAATTATATGTTTCATAAAACATGAAAAAAAATTATAATGATATAGGAAATATTTTTTTATTTATAAATACTATTTATAGATTATGATTTTATTTATATCACCACTTATTACAATTGTTATTGTAATGAGAGACATGATTATGGCATCTATGTATTTACTTTAAATAAAATGTTATAATTGTCATAATCATAGCCATGTGGCTTCCAATGGCCATATTTTCAGCCTATGGTTTTTCTTGTAAAAAAATAACTCATATAATAAAATTTCAGCCAGTGTCATGGTAGTTTTGTAATATTTATACTATTATTTTAACATTTAATTAACCAATTTACCTTTAACAGTTGTAATAAAAATAATTACTATTGTTAATATTCATAATCTACAAAAATAAAGAGTCCCTATTTAAAAAATTATAAAATTCAAAATCAAAATATGGAATCCATTTTTCAAAAAAATATGGATAAATTAATTAAAAACTATTCCCATGAATTGTAAAAAAATCTGTTTTTAACATTGAACATTCAAATGTTCACAATGTTTTTATATCCTATTTTTGAGTGAAATTGTTTATAATTACATAAATTGGATTAAATTTTAAATAATCAATCCAAATAAAATTTAAAACTATTAAAAAATATAATTTATCTGTATAAATAACTCTGTTGAAAATAGTTTTCAATTAGAATGCATTAAATATTAATAAAAAAATGAATCTTATCAGAAAAATACCAAACATTTATCCCAAGTAAATTCTTATGTCATAATTCAAATTTATAAGTTTGGATTTTTCACACTTTTAATTTATAAATGTTACAAAAACTAAATTTAACATAGTTTTACAATCAAAAGGCAGCAAAACTCCATTTTTGAGAATTATTTATTTTATGTGTAAAATTGGATTTGTTATTATATATTGTCTATAAAATAGAAAAAATTAATTTTAAAAATTATAATGAATATTATATATATATATATATATATCATTCATATTATGCAGCAAGTGTTATTTTTTTGTTTATCGGTATAAAACACAATTTTTCACATTAAAATAGTTTTCCAGAAAAAAAACATTATTTTTTTTTCAAGGGTTTTACATTCACTAGTAATTAATTATATTTACTTGTATAACCTATATATCGGTAATAATATTCAATATGACCATTTTAATGACTATGTTTTAATGGTAACATTTAAATATTAATTAGTTGTTCTCTTAAGATTGATGTGGCATATCATGTATGCTATCAAACATCGTATTTACTTTTAAAAACATGGGATGTTACTTTCTACCCCCCCCCCTTCAAATTACATCCTCATAATTATATTTCAAGTATAGTAAATAAATTAATATTTTTCATAATAATTTTTTTTAAATCGATCATCTAGAAAAGGATTAATAAATCTAACACTTTAAAAGAAACAAAGGGAAGTATAAAGATCACATGGGATAAGAAATACTGGGGATCTACATTGGAAAAATGGGTATAGAATAGAAAAAAACTAACCATAATGTTATGATGTAGAGTGATAGAAAAAACTATCATTGTAAAGACCCAAAAATTTCAAGGAAAATTTCTTCTTAAATACTTTGGAATTTTATGAGTCTGTGGCTTCTGACAGCACTTGATTCTGAGGCCTGGTGTGCCCGGATTCAATTTCAGAGGTTTAGCTCGGGTAAGTTCAATGAACAAACGAGCGGGTTTTTATATCTTTTGAACCAGTGCTCGGAATTGAAATCTGAGGGCACCGATGAACTCGTAGCGCCGATAATTTCTTAAGAGGACTTTTACCATAGATGAGTTTTCATGGGAGGAGAAGTTAAAATTTGTGGATTAAATGAGAAGTGAATAAAATCGTTGGAAATTTTTATTTTTATATCTAAGGTGGTTATATCCTACATGGGGGAGTTGGGGTGGGACCCACAAGATCCTAACTAACCATGTGAGGATAATTGTGAGGTGGGGCCTACACGAGCCCCAACCCTTCACATTTCATAACTCTTTAACCCCTTTGAACACCCATGTTAATTACACGGCAACTCCCTTTTATATTTTGTAACCTTTCCACTTCCCCACTAAAACTCATGCCAACACACACATTAATTAATTAATTGAAACTATTTCATTAATTAATTAAGTGTTTGAAATTTTTATTTTGAAATCCATGGCATGTTCAATTAAAATAAGGGGTGGCCTTATTTTATTTTGGTTGGCTTGTTGTGTGGGGATTTGGGGAGAGAACTCTTGTGAAGAAGAAAGGGGATTTCTACTTTGTTGAAGAACGCCAACTGACCGATGAAGAACATTGACTCAGTGACCGTGGTTCTTCATCCTCTTCCTCCTCCGCGGCAAGGTTGGAGAAACCGACGCGGGAACTCGCTAACAACGGGGCTTCTTCTATTCTTCTCTCCGTGAAAAAAGAGCAGACGTCACTTCCTCAGGTGCACACCGACGATGACGGAAACCACACGATCATCCACGGTGCTTGACAACCGCGAACTTCTTTTCGAGGTAGGGTGATTTGATTCAATTTTATTAAAAATAAAATTGTCATTGTGTTTCATGAACCTTGTGCATTCTTGGATATGTGTTTCTGCCTAATGCAAAGGGCGCGGGTCGAACAAACATGGACCGACGACCCTCTGCTGGAACGTATTATTTTGGAATTGGAAACTGGAGGCGGAGGAAGAAAACACCATCATGTTGTGTCGAGAACATGGAGAACGAAGCTAGTGTCGTCGCACCGGTTGCATGGGAGGAACCGTGGCCCGCATCTCGGGCGGGTTCGGCGGAAGAACCGGTCGGCCCGCCAGCCAGCCGGGCGGAGGCAGACCGCAGTGCTAGGAGGGCACCGTGCTGAGGAACCGGCCAGCCCGTTGGCCTTCCGGGCAGAGCGGGACCGCAGCGCTAGGAGGGCGTCATGCTAGAAGACCGGCGGCCTACCCATGCGGGTCGCGTGCGAAAAAGGCAGGCTGGTCTAGCTAGCCGGTTTGGGGAAGGGCGGTGCCGCTTGGCGCTTCAGGTGGAGAAAACCGGGGGGTGTCTCCCCCCTCCCCTTGGAACCCGCTCGGCCAGCCGGGCCGCGCGCCCAACCATACCACGCTAGGCCGCACCCAGCCGGGCCGCACAGGGTCGGGCCGAGCCAGGCTGCGCCCCATCGGGCTAGGTTTCGCCACTTCGGTCTGGACCACGCAACTCACTAGTCCGGTCTGACCCTTTTTTCGGGTTAAACCTGCCAAAACCGAGTCGACTCGATCCATCAGCCCATCGAGCCTAATGGACTGGGCCCGTTATTCAATTAAACGTGAATAACTTAAGGACCACGAGTCTGATCGGTGCGCCATCTGTGGCACTGGGACTCTTTAGATGAGACGGTCCTTTTGAAACACTCTACGTGAGTTTCTAATGAATTTGGATATTAGCCGGTTTAGAAACATTCATATTTCTAACCGGGCCCCATGGATAGAAAAGCAAATATTTCTCAGACCGGGCGTCCGATTGACGCGTCGTCTATTGTTTTGAGTTCCTATTGACTAGATGGTACATCCGGATACATAAAACCTAGTATTCGTGATAGTTGATGTATCTACCCCCTTGGCTTGTGGAGAGGACCCTCCCGGAATCGAGCGTGTTGTATGTAGGAACCCTAGTGCTGGCTGTGACTCCGACGACGATGATGACTGTAATTGGATCCTACGTGGGTTTGGCAGTGAGGATGATTGTACTTGGATCCACAATGGGTTCGACAGTGATGACGACTGTACTTGGATCCTACATGGGTTCGGCAGCAATGGTTACTATACTTGGATCCTATGTGGGTTTGGCAGTGATGACTTCTGTACTTGGATCCTACGTGGGTTCGTCATGGGAGATGATTCATAGGCCACATCTACCATCTCCACCCCTCTTCATGAGTACTATACCTATGTGATCTGAGTCTTGAATTTTAGACATTATCATTGATGTGATTGAATTGCTTTCCTGTTTGGAATGGGATGTGCTTTCCCCTTTGGACTGGGTTGTACTTGGGCTTGTGAGTTAGAGCCGAACCGGAATTGATTACTTAGGTATATGTATGGGCATATAACTAAGTAGAGTTGTTTGATACTTTCGGTTTTTAACTTTCCATTGTGTTTTATCCTTTGTGGATTCTGGGATACCTTCGGGGGTCTCAGGGTCCCTACTGAGTATCATGTACTCACCCCTACATGGGCTATGTCTGCACTATGTTGTGTTGGATGTAGATGACAGATAGCACTGATCTAGGTGGAGTCTTGTGGAGCGGGACAGTACCTGGAGGTGGACCACTTGGCGAGATGTACACGGAGCGGACGGCCGGACCCGAGGAGCTGAGGAGATCGTTTGAACCCACCCTTCAGGTGGGATATCTAGAGGACCACTCAGTGGTTTCGAGTTTACTATACTGCACCTGTTCTTTCTTTACTGTTGTACTATACATTCAGTTGGGTTTGTATTCTGGCCCATTTACTTTCTAGAACTTAATTTTGTACTCAGTTTACTTAGTTTTTACTTCATCTTGTGTACTCTGTTGTGTTTTTTTCCTTATATAAAGGAAATGCCTACCCTTTTATCGGGATTTACGCCTTTGGTGCTAGTCGCCAGCCCCTGGCCTACGGAAGGCTGACCTGGGGTAGTCACGGCACAGGACATGAGGACGGGTCGTGACAAATTGGTATCAGAGGAGTCGGTTCTACTGCAGAACCTAAGACTCTAATAATTTCTTCCTGTGAAGAAATAGTGTTAAGGGTATTGAGTGTGGTTATCAGACCAGGGAGTCCAGTGTTGCTGCTGTGACCGACGTATCCATACACCAGGACCCTGACTTCTGATTTCTGAATCACTGCATGAAAACATTGATTGAATGTGTGTTTCAAAGGTTTTCTTTGTGATTAATTTGTGTCAGCTCACCAGGTATATTGTACTAACCGTGGCGCACCTGTTACTTTTCAGGATGGCCCCATGAAGGCAGCCAGCTAGGGTTCCGAGAAATGTGCGAGATGGCATCCCACCAAGCGACGAGGCCTCGGTGCCAGGCCCCATTACAACGGAGGCACAAGCGACACCTCTACCCACTGGGCCACTGATACCACCAGCCCCAACATTGGAGAGTGCATGCCGCCGGAGTGCGCTGCACTAGTTTCAGCGACAGAGGCCGCCCAGGTTCCGTGGAGAGAAGGACCCTCAGGCAGCCGAGGATTGGTTGGAGGCTATCGTCCGAGTCTTCAGATTGGTAGGGACACCAGCTAATTCTATGGTGATCCTTGTCGCAAGTCTCCTACATGTAGTAGCAGGTAGATGGTGGAGCCTGATGCTCCAGGTGCACGACGAGGCATCTCTACTTCGGACGGACTTCGAGAGCCTCTTCCACTCGGAGTTCGTTCAATCCATCCACCGTACGGTACACATCTAGGAGTTACTACAGCTGTGTCAAGGTAGCATGACATTAGCTAAGTACTCGGAGAGGTTTACTTACCTCTCATGATACTCCACGGACATGGTACGAGACCCATTCTTCCAAGCCCGAACCTTTGAACAGGGACTGAGGCATGAGATCAGGGCTTTGAAAATCTCCCTCAGCATTCCGATGTAGGAAAGAGTACTGGAGAGATCCCTTCTTATGGAGAGCTTCCTTGCTGAGCCAATGCCAGTAGCGAGGCCTATCGTAGGGCGACACATAGCGAAGTATTCTGCAGCCGGTAGTAGAAAGATGTCATAGAGGTCCAAGCGGACTAGGCCATCAGGCGGGCGACCTCTGGATACTGGTACGGAGGTGTGGGGCACATGCAGTAGAGCCATTCATACGAGAGGCAGGCAGTGCTATGCATACGGCGGCCAGGGCTACATGGCTCGTGACTGCCCGACCCTCTATGCAGAGGAGCATCAGACGATTGAGGTACCAACCAAGCCGAGGCAGAGGATCAACTGTGGTGGTCCGCAGGGAGCTGGCGGACGAGGTAGAGGAGCTGGCCGAGTAGTAGGTGGTGGACGATGCATCAAGGCTCTACCACCACCACCACCAGGAGGACCACCCCGACCACAGTGAGCTGGCAGACAGGGGCGGGCTCTGCTCCAAGAAGTCGATACATATGACCATGGAGCACCTAAGACGATTTTAGGTACTATCTTTGTCTACTCCGCCCTTGCTGCAGTTCTTATAAACACAAGGGCGAGTCATTATTTTATTTCCGCAGCCCTTGTTCGCAGCTCGGAGATTCCGACATAGCCGTTGGCTCGATCCTTATGGCTAGATACTCCTACGAGAGCACACTCGATGACTACACACTGGTGCCGACAGTGTGAGCTTACTGTTGGAGGTGAGAGCTTCGGCTGGGATCTTTCTGTAGCGGCGTCGAGGCCTTATGACGTCATCTTGGGCATGGATTGGTTATCTACAGTTCATGCTCAGATCGACTGTATTAGGTGCAATGTGCGGTGTGTTCCCACAGATGGGAGCAGGGTCACCTTCACCGGTGAGAAGGGAGACTTTGCAGCACAGGATGGGAATACACTAAGGAGAGGGAAACTGATCACCCATCAGTTGGCTAGTCTCATCCTAGGAGCAGTTGATGTGTGGAGTCCGAGTTTTCCTATTGTGGTGGATCAGTATGTAGACGTTTTTCCTAACGACGTTCAAGGACTACCTCCCCGTAGAGAGGTAGATTTCTACATTGACCTGAACCCTAGGATAGCCCTGATATCTAATCCATCATATCGGATGGCTCCCGCCGAGCTGCGTGTGCTGCGGGTACAGTTGGAGGATTTGCAGGGAAAGGGATTCATCTGACATAGTGTTTCCACCTTGGGCTTCTCTGATTTTATTCGCCAAGAAGGCATATGGGTGCATACCACTATGTGTCGACTACCTTCTCCTGAATCAGGTGATTGTAAAGAACAAGTATCCACTCCCTAGGATTGAAGACCTCTTTGATCAGCTCAAGGGAGCACGACGGTTCTCGAAGATCGACCTCAGGTCAGGCTATCATCAGCTTAGAGTTTGAGATGAGGATGTGAATAAGATGGCCTTCAGGTGTCGGTATGGCTACTATGTGTTCTTGGTTATTCATTTCAGTGTAACCAACACTCCATCAGTGTTCATGAGTCTCATTCACAGGATCTTATAGCCTTACCTCGATCGATTTGTCGTAGTCTTCATCGACGACATACTGATTAACTCGACTACTAAGGAGGATAATGCCTACCACTTGCGGGTTGTACTGGACACACTCCGAGAGCACCAGCTTTATGGTAAGCTCTAGAAGTGTTAGTTCTGGATTGTAGAGTTCCACTTCTTGGGCAATGTCATCTCTAAGGCAGGAGTTGTGGTGGATCCTGTGAAGATCGAGGAAATACTTTCTTGGGAGCCACCCAGGAGTGTGACGGAGGTGCGGAGTTTCCTAGGTCTGGCTGGGTACTATCGGAGATTTGTGCCAGACTTCTCCAGAGTTGCAGCACCACATTTAGCTTTGACGATGAAGGGGAAACCCTTTGTGTGGTCAAATAGATGTCAGTAGAGCTTCGAGGATCTGAGATAGATATTGACCAGTGCACACATCTTGAGACTACCCAAGGAGGGGGTAGGGTATGTAGTTTACTGCGATGCATCAGGGACCAGTCTTGGGTGTGTCCTGATACAGGAGCGAGCAGTGATCGCTTATGGTTCAATACAATTGAGGAAGAATGAGCAGAACAACACTACCCATGACCTAGAGTTAGCATCAGTGGTCTTCTCCTTGAAGATGTGGTGGCACTATCTGATGGGTGAACGCTTTACAGTCTACTCTGACCACCAGAGTCTCAGGTACATCTTCTCATAGAAGGAACTAAATTTGAGATAATGGTGATGAATTGAGTTCCTCCAGGACTATGACATTGAGATATTTCATACTACTGGGAAGGGGAACGTAGTAGCTGATGCTCTCAGCAAGAGATCGGGCATTCAGATACTTGGAGAGGCGACAGAGTAACTTGCCGCGTTGCATATATCCTTCGTGGATAGAGATGGAGCAGCCTTTCTATAGTCACTCAGTGTCGCTCCTCCACTACTTCAGCTGGTCAGAGAGGCAGAACATGGGGAAGTTGAATGTGAGACGCGACGTGCACAGATATCCACAATACAGAAACCTGATTGATTTTCTGTAGGAGGAGATCACATCATCCTCTTCAGGGGACGTACCATTGTACTAGTTGCATTACAGGAGGAGGTGGTGAGAGATTTTTACACTTCCCCTTTGGCGGTACTTATAAGAGTAGCAAAGATGTACCAGGATCTCAGATGACAGCACTGGTGGCCAGGTATGAAGAAGGATGTGGCAGAGTTCGTTTCAGGATGCCTCACCTGCCAGCAGTTGAACGGGGAGCACCAGGTTCCGGCAGGCTTGGTGTAGCCCTTAGAGGTCCCGGAGTGGAAGTTGGATGGGATATCTATGGATTTCATGATGGGGATTCCACGTACTTCTAGAGGAAACGACTCCATCTGGGTGATTGTTGATCGACTCACCAAGTCATCCCACTTCCTACCTATCAGAGAGCAGGGATCAGTGGAGAGCGTGGGACGCCTCTACGTTCAGGAGACCGTATGGCTTCATGGTGTGCCATTGTCTATCGTCTCTGATCAATATGTTCTATATACTTCCCATCTTTGGAAGGGGTTACAGGAAGCATTTGGGACGCAACTACGCCTGAGCATTGCCTTTCATCCTCAGACGGATGGCCAGACAGAGAGGACAATTCAGAAACTTGAGGAAATGCTCCGTGCATGTGTCCTTGACTTTGGTCGCAGCTGGGAGGATCAGCTACCCTTGGTAGAGTTTTCATACAACAACAGCTACCAATCCACCGTCGGGATGGAATAATACGAGACATTGTACGACCGACCATGCAGATCACCTCTGTGCCGGACTGACCCTGGGGTGTCAGCACTTGTAGGACCAGAGATGGTTTAGGCTACCACAGAGAAGGTGCAGATCATCCAGGAGTGGATGAGGACTGCACAGAGTAGACAGAAGTCCTATGCTGTAGGATTAAGAGACCACTAGAGTTCGAGGATGGCGACCACGTTTTCTTACGGGTCTCACCTCGATGTGGATTACGGAGATTTGGTCGGGGCGGCAAGTTATCTCTATGCTTTATCAGACCATTCCAGGTTCTCAGCAGGGGTGGCAAGGTGGCTTATCACCTGTCCCTTCCACCTCAATTGCACCGGGTGCACGATGTCTTCCACGTATCTCAGCTGAGGAGATACGTGCATGACCTGAAGCATATCATTGTTCACAGGGAGCTGGACATCGAAGACGAGGCGACATTTACAGAGGTCATGGTGGAGTTCGAGGATCGACAGGAGAAGGTCCTATGTGGAAGGTCAATTCCTCTTGTGCACATTCGTTGGCAGCACGAGAACCTCCTGGAGAGCACATGGGAGTGGGAGGCTCAGATGCGTGCATAGTACCCTCATTTGTTTCCCTAGTTTATGATGTAGCTTTATGGGGACGTAAAGACCTGAGGTGGGAGTAATGTAATGACCTGAAAATTTCAAGGAAATTTTCTTATTAAATACTTTGGAATTTTATAAGTCTGTGGCTTCTGACAACACTTGATTCCTAGGCCTGGTGTGCCCAGAATCAATTTCTGAATTTTATCTTGGATACATTTAGTGAACAAACGAGCGGTTTTTTCTATATTTTGAACCAGTGATCAGAATTTAAATACGAGGGAACCGATGAACTCACAGTGCCGGTAATTGTTTAATAGGACTATTACCATAGATGTGTTTGCACGGGAGGAGAGGTTAAAATTTGTGGATTAAATGAGAAGTGAATAAAATTGTGGGACAATTTTATTTTTATATCTAAGGTGGTTATATCCTACATGGGGGAGTTAGGGTGGGACCCACAAGCTTTTAAATACCCATGTGACGATAGTTGTGATGTGGGGCCCTCACAAACCCCAGCCCTTCACATTCCATAACTCCTTAACCCCTTTAAACACCCATGTTAATTACACGGCAACTCCCTTATAAATTTTGTAACCTTTCCACTTCCCCACGTAAACTCATGCCAACACACACCTTAATTAATTAATTGAAACTATTTCATTAAATAATTAATTTTTTGAAATTTTTATTTTTAAATGCATGGAATGTTCAATTAAAATAATGGTTGGCTTTATTTTATTTTGGTTGGCTTGTTGTGTGGGGATTTGGGGAGAGAACTCTTGTGAAGAAGAAAAGGGATTTCTACATTGTTGGAGAATGCCAACTCACCGATGAAGAACATCAACTCGGAGACTGAGGTTCTTCATCCTCTTACTCCTCCATGGAAAGGGAGGATACACTGATGCGGGAACTCGCTAACAATGAGGTGCCTTATGTTCTTCTCTCTGTGATAAAAGAGGAGACGTCACTTTCTCGGGTGCACACCGACGAAGACGGAAACAACACCATCATCCACAGCACTTGACAACCACAAACTTCTTTTCGAGGTTGGGGGATTTGATTCAATTTTATTGAAAATAAAATTTTCATTGTGTTTCGTGAAACTCATGCATTCTTGGCTATGTTTTACCCCCTAACGGGGAGGGCGCGATCCGAACGAACACGACCTGACGACCCTCTGCTTGAAATTATTTTTTTGGAATTGGCAACTGGAGGCGGAGGAAGCACGAAGTCGTCGCACTGTGCCGGGAACATGGAGAAAAAAGCTGGTGCCATCACACCGGTTGTGCAGGAGGAATTGCGGCCCACATCTCAGGCCGCTTCGGCGGAAGAACCGGTCGGCCTGTTGGCCGACCGGGTGGAGGCAAATTACGGCGCTAGGAGGGCGCCGCACTGAGGAACTGGCCGGCGGGTAGAGCTATACAGCGGTGCCAAGAGGGCGCCGCGCTGGATGACTGGTGGTCCGCCCATGCGGGCCGCATGCACAGAAGGTCGGTCGGTCTAGCCGGCCGGTTTGGGGAAGGGCGGTGCCGCTTGGCACTGCTGGTGCAGACAAAAGGGGGGATGGTGCCCCCCTGGAACCCGCTCGGCCAGCCGGCTGAGCCAGCCACGATGCGCTCCCAGCCGGGCCATGTCGGGCCACGCCCAGCCGGGCCGCACCGGGCCAGGCCGAGCTGGGCCGCTCCTTCTCGACCTGGGTCACGCCCTGTCGGGCCTGGTCGCGCCCCACCGGGCCACACCACTTCGGGCCCAGCCACACAACTCACCGGGCCGATCCGACCCCTTTGCTGGGTCGGTCCCCCCCAAAAACGAGTCGACCCGATCCATCATCCCATCGAGCCTAACGGATCGGGCCCGTTATTCACTGAAACATGAATAACTTAAGGGCCACCTGTTCGATCGAGGCACCGTCTACCACACTGAGACTCTTTCAATGAGACGGTCCTTTTGAGATACTCTAAGTGAGTTTCAGATGATTTTGGATATCAGCCAGGTTAGAAACGAGTGTATTTCTAACCAGGACCCTCGAACGGAAAATCCAATATGTCTAAGACTGGGCGTCCGATTGACGGGCCCTCTATTGCATTGAGTTCTTATTGACGAGACAGAAATTCGGGATACATCAACATTAGATTTCATGACAGTTGATGTATCAACCACCTTGGCTCATGGAATGGACCCTCCCGGAATAGAGCATGCTGTGTGCGGGAACCCTAGATCTGGGTGTGACTCCGACAATGATGACGACTGTACTTGGATACTACATGGGTTCGGCAGCAAGGATG
This sequence comes from Viscum album, assembly GCA_963277665.1. Taxonomy (NCBI): domain Eukaryota; kingdom Viridiplantae; phylum Streptophyta; class Magnoliopsida; order Santalales; family Viscaceae; genus Viscum; species Viscum album. The sequence goes on from OY728160.1 coordinate 857,745,850, forward strand.
ACTATACTTGGATCCTCTGTGGGTTCGACAGCGATGACGACTGTACTTGGATCCTACATGGGTTCGGCAGTGATGGTTTCTGTTCTGGGATCCTATGTGGGTTTGGCAGTGACGGCTTCTGTACTTGGATCCTATGTGGGTTCAGCAGGGGAGATGATTCAGAGTCTACATCTATCATCTCCACCCCTCTTCGTGAGTTAGATACATGTGGGATATGATTCTTGACTTTTAGTAATTATCATCGATGTGATTGACTTGCATTCCTGTGTGGACTGGGTTGTGCTTTCCTGTGTGGACTGGGTTGTACGTGGGCTAGTGAGTTGGAGTCAAACTGGAATTGATGACTTGGGTATATGTATGGGAATATACCTAAGTAGACTTTTTTGATATTCTGGGTTTGTAACTTTCCTTGGTGGTTTAACCTTTGTGGATTTTTGGAGACCTTCGTGGGTCTCTGGGTCCCTACTGGGTATCGTGTACTCACCCCTGCACGGGCTATGCCCGCAATACTTTGTGTTGGATCCAGATGACAGACAACACTAATCGAGGTGGAGTCTTGTGGAGCGGGGCGGTACCTGGAGGTGGACCACTTGGTGGGACGTACACGGAGCGTACAAGTGGACCCGAGGAGCTAAAGAGATCATTTGTACCCACCCTTTAGGTGGGATATCTGAAGGATGACTCAGTGGTTTCTGGTTTACTTTACTACAGTTGTTCTTTATTTACTATTGTACTGTACTTTAAATTGTGTTTGTATTCTGGCCCATTTATTTTCCAGCACTTACTTTTGTACTCAGTTTACTCAGTGTTTACATCAACTTGCGTACTCTGTTGTGTTTGTTTCCTTATATAAAGGTAATGCTTTCCCTTTTATCCAGATTTATGCCTTTGGTGCTAGTCGCCATCCCCTGGCCTATGGAAGGCGAGCATGGGGTTGTCACGGCATGGGCCCTGAGGACGGGTCGTGAAAATCAACAAAATGTTGACAATCTCAAGATCATTAATTGTTAAAAATTCATTTATTTCAATGTGGGAAATTTAAATGGAAAACATTTTTTAAGATCATTTTCATAGAGATGAGGAATTCAATTACTACATGGACTAATATAATAAGGAAATATAATTACTTGACATGTATATTTTCATCATTCCATAAATTTCCATCAAAAACTCATTTATTTCTTCTAATTATCAGTATTCAAATTGAATTTGTTACACTTGAAACACTAGAATCAACTTCTAGAAAATCACATAATCCACAAAAATTAGCTATATATTTCTATTTTTTTATATAACAACCAATCTCAAAATTCATATTATAAGTAATGAAATTCCTAAATTTAGTAAACCATTAAATGATGAAAAACTACTTTTAAACTCCAAAATGGAATTGTAATACCCAACATTCAACATAGTTTATTTGACAAAAAACAATCCTAAAATTCATCAAAATAATCCGAACTAAGATTAAACCCCCAAAATTAGATATAGTTGAAAATATAGCCTTTTAAGATAAAATTTTACATTTGTCTCCAAATAATATAAAGCAGTCGTAATGGATCATACCAAAAAGTAATTACCTTAATCAAATTTTCTCCAAGATAGGATAATCATTTATATAAATAACCTGAATGAACATATATATGCAATAAAATCATATATTTTTCCCAAGTATAATTAAACATTTACTTCCCAAATAAAATCCCATAGTAAATTTATTACCCTGATAATATAGGATTCCAAAAATAGTGAATGTCTTCTGAAATAACATTTATCACTTAATACCCAAACTGTTTTCCAATCTAGTAATTTTTGTTACCAAAATCAACCTATTCTTCATCAATAAAACCATTTAACTAAAAATAAAAAACTCATACTAACCTAAGGCTACATGTGGGCCATTTGTAGGAAATGAACCCTTATCTCCCTTCAGTTGTGGGTTTGATTCCCATAGTCTTTCCAGACGTGATATGTTGTCATCCACTATGTGGTTTTTTACTTTTTATAAAACTATATAATTAATATAACATTCCTAAAATATGCTAAATTTATATAAAATAACAATAACATGTTTTATCATCAAATGTTATCTCATTCCATTAATTTTTCATCCCAAAATGTAATAATTGATAAATACCTTAAAAATGAATGTCACCCAAAATACATCTAGTTAACTTATAATTTAAAACCCTAAAGACTCCAAAATAGATTCTAAGACGTTATAAATATGATAAATTATACTATTATGGACTTAATATGATACCCATAGCCAGTAAGAAACATATTATTCTCTAATGTTTTCTAAACCCTTCTCTAATACCAACTGTTTATATCCATCCTTAAAGAAAACTTATTCTTGTGACTTTTGACACGAATTTTTTTTTATTTCATTCCCAAATATAATTTTAGCCTATATTTTTAGAGAATTATTACATACTCTTACATGAAAAACCCATACAATAAAGGTGTATACATATACTACATATCCATTTTTTCCACCAACGAAAATCCTTTCAAATTAAAATATGGTTTCCATTCTTGTCACATATTCAATAAATTAATTATAACACTCCGAGATTTTATGAAAAATATTCTTTTAATTTCATTGATGTCTTGTGTTGAAAGCTACGACAAGATTATCTTGTTCTATACGCACCACCGTATTAGCTTGCAGTATACGCAACACTATTCTTAGATTGTGTTACACACAATTTCATGTTCGTTTGATAATAGTCATTCCACGCAACATTGAGTCCGTATATATATATATATATATATTAAATGTATAAATGAAAAATGGTTGGATTCTGTTATATGAAACAACAAAGGAGTCTTTCACAACACGCAACCCTAACTTGGCTTGCATTACACGCAATCGCGACCTTTCTCGATAGTGTGTGTTGTATGCAATACCGGGTTTTACTAAACAACGATATATTATTATAATATTATTATGAACTATCCATTATGAATAGTATTAACTAAATTTTGAATTTTATAACATTATTATTCATCTTACACATTTTCTAGAACATGGTATAAGAACAAAAAAAAATTTTCGGGTAAAATAAGTATTTTTCAAAAAATGCAGTTTTGCCGCCTTTTGATGGCGCACCCACTTTAAATCTAGTTTTTAACATGTTTATAAGTTCAATTTTACAAAATAAAATTATTATTTGGAATCAGGATATAAAATTTTACCTGGGATAAATTTTTCATATTATTCTGATAACTTTCATATTTTAATGAATAGTAAAAACACGCTATATTTTAATTAAAAACAACATTTTTCATTGTAATAACTTATGTGGTTAAATTATAATATTGAATGGTTTAAAATTATTAATAGAATATATTTCTACCATTTAATAAAATTTATGTCATTATATTTGATTTTACATTGAATTCGTAGGTTAAATAAATTCAATCTTTTGCAATGTTTTAAACAAAAACCCATTTTCTTTTGACAACGGGATTAATTTTAATTTAATTTTTTCAAATTCTGTGTATTAAATTTGGAAATATTGATTCCATATTTGGAATCAGTGGGTCCAAATTATATTAATAGACTAATTTTTATTGTTGGGCATTATGAATAGTAACTACGGTAAATTTTATTTAGCATAGTAAAAGGTAAATCAGGTTATTAAGGATAAATATAATATTATAAAATTACCCTAACACTTGTCTTAATACAATTGGATGATTATACTTTGTCCTAAGTAATATTTGGGTCGAAATGGAATCCATTAGAAGCCACTTTGAGGTGATTAAGACCTTTAGTTTATTTTATTTAAAGGAAAGTCAAATATGTCTCACTCAACTTTAATAATTAAATTATTTTTAATATAAGTTTATAGAGAATATAAATTCGGTTATAAATAATCATTTGAAATAAAAAATGTTTTTATTTGTCATGGTAATTTATTTGTAATTTTTAAGAGGTATTTAATTACCTTATTATCTTATACATTAATGATGGAGAAATTATTTATTTAGTGAAAAATCAATAATATAGTTTTTATTGAAATAGTAATACATATCAAAAGGCCCAAAAATCTGCACGGAACATATTATTATTTTATATATAAACCCTAATCATCCACTGGCCGAATTGGTGACCATTTGGATCCTTATTAAGGCGATTATGACACTTATATTATTTTATTTTAAATGATGCCAAAGTTGTCACCTTCATAATTTATTAAATATAACAATTTAAATATTGTTATTTTAAGATGATAAATTCAAGTAAAAGTATTATTGGGAATTTTAATAGATTTATCTTCATCATATGATTTTAGTTTTAATTTTTATGCAAGAAATATGTATATTAAATAATTATACAAAAATGTTGTAGTAATAATTATATTAAGAGATAAACCAAATAAATGGTTTTACAAATAATAAAATAAATATAATATGAACTATTTAAAGTTCTGCACTAATTTTTTAGATAAATATGACCTTTTATTAATATATTAAAGCTTTTAGTTCGAACATATCTTCTGTATATATTTTATTTAGATTCAAATAAATGAATAGTGTCAAAATTGTCACTATTGTTATTTTATAAGAATAACATATTATAAAATTGTTTAAAAATCACAAAAATATTTAAAAATTATAAATTTAAATTTAAATGGTCTAAAATGTTATAAAGTATCCAGTTATGGAAAAATTACAACAAATATGTAATTATTTGTTATAATTTAAAATTTAGAATGTTATTACCATAAATAAAATAAAATTGATTAATTAAGGATAAATCAAGTTCATAATGTTTAAAATAAATTCCTAACATGTCTGAATTTTATTGGTTGATTATATTAAAACCCTATATCATCTAATATTCTGATATGAGTCATTTTTGGTGTTTTTATGTGGGGTTGGGATTTAATATAAACTAATATTTCTTATATTTTCTAAGGTGCCCCTCTCCTCCCTTATAAAACGACACCTCCTCCCTCTCTTCCTCACACCACTTTGAGCCTTCAAGCTTGGCCAAACCCTACAAAATTCTCTTCTCCACTTCCCTAGAAACATCTTAGAGGTACTGGTCTTCTTCAAAGACTAATTTTAGTACCCTAAGTAGAGGTCTCAAAGAGGCATTTCGAAGAAGAGGTAATGTCTGTTACCGATTCTTTCAACTTTATTTCTTCTTCCACTTCTTCTTTTTTAGTTGTTCCCTTATGAGGTAATAAAATAAGTATCCCTAATATACTTATATGTTTTTATAAGTATTTAAATATCATATTTCACCATCTATTCATCCTATGAAAATTTAAACCACCGCGCGTGCATACGTACAGAATACCGTCTGCACACCGTGGTGTAATATAATTTCCACCACCACCTTACATGGATGGGTATAATTGTGAAATTAATGAATATATATGATTATTGTAAAGTGTTATTGATTCTTTAATATTATACATACACTTTAATACAATTCCACGATCATGGGAATGATATCATCGCTCGTGCGTACGTATGGAATACCGTCTCCACGACGCGATGAGATTCACTCTCCAGGATAACCATTCAAGAATGATTATAAAGTATATACAATAAGTAATCATGAAATATATGACATAATAATGCTACTGGATTTATGTATATATATATTTATGTCATCTACTTAATTCCATTCAATTCTATAAGGAAACGAAAATAGCGTTCATGCGTACGTATGACATACCATCTCCATGAACAGTGTATTTATTTCCATTTATCGATCCATTATATATATATATTCTGAATATATATGATATATAAATCATGTTTTACATTCTGGATGTAAGTAATCATGATATAAGTAATCATATGAATAATTACAAGTTAAAACACGAATGACAAATGAAACGATTTTACCCAAAACGCTACATTAACATGAATTTACAAAAGAACGGGTAATATAAAGTCATAAGTGAACCATATATGATGTAATAACAATGAATATGATTATGTAATAAGTCAATGGCATTATTTAAATCATTATACAGGAGGATTGGATACGTACGAATCATATCAGACCTAAGGTAAGGGAAAATATCACAATATCATTTTTATCCGAGATTGTTTATACTTTGGTATTTACTGGGGTGTATTTTACCATCCAAATCCATGTTCCCTCAATATTTAATCATGGTTCAATCCACCTAAAATTGTTTAAATCCAATTTTAACCTTCGGTGAGTTTTTAGTAAAGGATATGAAAGGAATCTTTTGTCATTTTTCGTACGAGGTACTTTTTGACTTTTCCGACAAAAGTACGAGAAGAATGTTTTTTTAACTTATACGGCATGAATGTATTTTTAAAAAATTATTTCCAAGAAGATTCATTTACAAGTTTTCATATTTATTTTTAATCAACTACTTTTAGTTTAAAATTTTATGACACGTTATGAAAGGAAAAATGATTTTGAAGTAGAAAGGATATTTTCCTCAAGAATGGAGTTCAAATGTTTTATCAGAATTATTTTCCATCTAAGATAATACAGAGTTCTGTTACTATCCCTATTGTTACATTGATTTGATTATGTTGTGATGGAATTATATTTATGAATTCATTTACCTTATATGAATTGTTTTATGATGTCATGATGTTTAAGAATCCCATTTTTATTACATGGGTTATGCAATGATGTATGATTTATGATTTTGTGGCACACGTAAGAATGGTATCATTATGAGATGGGTGGGACCTATATCTCTCTCCAATGAATTGGGTAAATATTTTATATCTCATGAGATTGACATGGCCGGAATGGTCAGTTAATCCAGTTCAGTGTTATAGGACTGAAACGAAGAGTGAAGTCGATTCAGAAAGGGACTTTGTCCACTAAGATGGTCTTGGTCGCAATGACTTGGATACTATGGAAATCATTACATATTCTTAATGGATTCCACAATTACATGTTTTATTCCAAATCTATTTTATCATTATTAATGTTTCTTATGATCTATGCCTTACATACTTCCATGTTTTATGTCATTTCTCATGATTTTTATGTTTAAACATTGTGTTCATGTTTTTATGTTCAAATGTATATGGTATTTTTATTTTATCCATGCTTACCCTTACTGAGCATTTGAGCTCACCCTTTTTATGTTTTATTTTCCCCCATGATTAAAAGACAGGTTTTAGGTAAGGAAACAAAAAGTGGAATATCTTTATTGGAGATGTTGAAGATCTTTAACCACGATTAGAAGATTACGTTCCATGTTTCGAAAGACACTAAACTATTACGGTCCTTGTGTGTCTATTTTTTGTTATGTATTAAGTATTCCGCAAAAGTAATGTAATATCTATGTACGTCAAGCTTCGGGTATCTACTATTGGTATCAGAGGAAAGTTTTGGTTAACCTTTGAAAACTAGGATGAAAAAACGTTAGTGGGATCCCTAGAGATAATTATAAGGTATGTCTAGGGATGTCCCTAAGGATATGTATACGTATAGGATATAGTCCTAGAACTACGATAACGATCATAGAATTTAACCTAAGATTTTAGATATTGACGGTACTCCCCCTTTACTATGTTGTTTTCCCGAGCATGATTTTTGACTCTCACAGATTTTTTTGTGTGTTTTAGTCAATGGAGGGAACTAGAAGGAATTAGGTTAACATTGAATCCAATGGACAAAATGGTGACTATGGCCAACAAAATTGTGTAATTCCTAGAGAGAATGATATTGTGATTATGCCGAATCAGTCCTCGTGATATATGATTAACAAGGTGAAATTTAGTGGTATGCCTAATTCATAAAATAAGAGGAAGGTAGAATTTTATGCATGTTCGCATGTTGAGGAGCATAAAGAAAGGAATATTGAGATTTCTAAAGTAGGGAAGAAGAACCTTGAGGAATACCACAAATGGAGGGGAAGATGTTATCTGTGTGGAGAAAAGGGTCATAGAGTGACAGACTGTTATGGAGTTCAATGTCTTATTTGTGGAGAACATGGGCATTACCCAACTCAATGCCCTGACCTAAAAAGTTACTTCTAAATCAAGGAAGGACTTATTGCAGGACAATCATTGAAGAGGATGGACTGAAGTGTTTATGTATTGGTATTCAAGAATAATGTTGTTGAGGTAATTTTATGGTGTATTAGAATACTTTTTGTATTATTATATTGTCGTTTTCATTAATTTTATGGTACCAGTAACCATGAAAAGTGATTCAAATATTTTGGAAAGTAGATGATATGAGCATAATGAAGGGATAAGGAGAAAATGAAATGTTTGACAGTATTCATGAGCTCATGATTGATATAAGGACTAAGTGATATCATTGTTTGAGTGTAAAGAATTTTGAGGATTTTTGGTATGTTGAAAGTGTTAACTTTTAATGGCATTCATGTTTTCACTAAGGTTCAGTGTGTATTCATTCTTCAAGAGAATACATGATTAAGGTATTCACATGTTTGAAATATGACCAACAAGATATTTCTTATTATATATGGGGGATAAATGATGTCATTCACGTGATTTTATGTGAAATTTCAAGTAATCATTTTCTTTATACTATGAGCTTGGACCGAAGTATTTTAGATAAGACTAAATATTGTAATGGATTATGTTGGACATAAGTTAATATTGTTTAAGGATAGAACTTTTTTCGATATTATTAATGGGATGTTATAGTAATGTAGTTTTAGAAAAAAGGACAACCTGTAGGACGGGCACATCCCATCACGTCAGACAACGCTGTGGGAATCGAACCCACAACCAAAGTGCGACTGGCCTTTATCGACTACCGCTAGCCTACAAGAAGTCCCTGGTTAGTAGAAACTGGTTTTATTTTATTGCGCGGTATGATATATGAAGTATAAGTTCATTTTGGAATCGTATACGATTAACCTCACCATAGATGGACTTATGTATTTTTGATAACTTTTCTAACCTTTTGTTTGAGACAGATGGAATGACTCATCATTCTATCACATGATCTGTTAACACTTCACGAATGACAAATTCAACTTCATTTCTTTAAGAGATGAAGTGGAAATTGTCCAAAGAACGATCAACGGTGAGACTGTACCAAAATCCCGAAAGTATTTCTTCTAATTCCAATTTCATTAACTTTAGGGAAATGATATTGAAAACCAAAAATGTTGTCCTAGTGCTCTTATATCCGATGAATCAGATGGTACCTTAGATCATCAAAAATATATGGATTTATGATTGATGGCTTTTTCATAGCCATGTTCTCTAACACTCTCCATCATAACTTGATGGTTAGATTTTTCTTCCATATCCATATTTTCACCTATGTTCTCCTACATGGAAACCAAGTGATGAGTTAATTTGGGTAACCGTCAGGTTACATACTTTAGTTTTTATAGCCAAGTTTTGGTATTCCTTTTTATGATGTGGGTTTCTATTAAAGAAACTTTCAAATAGTAAACGATTTATAACCCCAACGAATTCCGAGGGCGAAATTCATTTTAAGGGGGGTAGAATATAACACCCCGAGATTTTATGAAAAATATTATTTTAATTTCATTGATGTCTTGTGTTTTAAGGTACAACAAGATTATCTTGTTCTATACGCAACACCGTATTAGCTTTCAGTATAGGCAACACTATTTATAGATTGTGTTACACACAATTTCATGTTTGTTTGATAACAGTCATTCTACGCAACATTGAGTCTGTGTATATATATATATATATATATTCAATGTATAAATGAAAAATGGTTGGATTATGTTATATGAAACAAAAAATGAGCCTTTCACAACACACAACCCTAACTTTTCTTGCATTACACGCAATCACGACCTTCCTCGATAGCGTGTGTTGTACTCAATACCTGGTTTTACTAAACAACGATATATTATTATAATATTATTATGAACTAGACGTTATGAATATTATTAACTAAATTTGGAATTTTATAACATTATTATTCTTCTTACACATTTTCTAGAACATGGTATAAGAAAAAAATAAATTTTTCAGGTAAAATAAATATTTTTAAAAAAATGCAGTTTTGCCGCCTTTTGATGGCGCACACACCTTAAATCTAGTTTTTAACATTATTATAATTTCAATTTTACAAAATAAAATTATTATTTGGAATAAAGATATAAAATTTTACCTTGGATAAATTTTTCATATTATTCTGATAACTTTCATATTTTAATGAATAGTAAAAACACACTATATTTTAATTAAAAACAAATTTTTTCATCGTAATAACTTATGTGGTTAAATTATAATATTTAATGGTTTAAAAGTATAAATATAATATATTTTTACCATTTAATATAATTTATGTCATTATCCTTGATTTTACATTATATTCGTAGGTTAAATAAATTCAATTTTTGCAAAGTTTTAAACAAAAACCCGTTTTCTTTCGACAACGGGGTTAATTTTAATTTAATTTCTGCAAATTCTGTGTATTGAATTTGGAAAAATGGATTCCATATTTGGAATTAGTGGGTCAAAATTATATTAATAGAATACTTTTTATTTTTTGGCATTATGAATAGTAACTACGGTAAATTTTATTTACCGTAGTAAAAGGTAAATCGGGTAATTAAGGGTAAATATAATATTATAAAAGTACCCTAACACTTGTCTTAATACAATTAGATGATTATATTTTTTATTAAGTAATATTTGGGTTGAAATGGAATCCATTAGAAGCCACATGGAGGTGATTAAGACCTTTAGTTTATTTTATTTAAAGGAAAGTGAAATATGTCTCACTCAACATTAATAATTAAAGTATTTTTAGTTAAGTTTATACAGAATATAAATTCGGTTATAAATACTAATTTGAAATATAATTTTTTTTCTTTTTCATGGTAATTTATTTTTAACTTTTAAGAGTTATTTAATTACCTTATTATCTTATACATTAATGATGCAGAAATTATTTATTTAGTGAAAAATCAATAATATAGTTTTTATTGAAATAGTAATAAATATCAAAAGGCCAAAAAATCTGCCCAAAACTTATGATTAGTGTATATATAAACTCTAATCATCCATTGCAAGAATTTTTGACCATTTGGATCCCAATTAAGGCGATTATGACACTTATATTATTTAATTTTAAATGATGAGAAAGTTGTCACCTTCATAATTTATTAAATATAACAATTTAAATATTGTGATTTAAAGATGAAAAATTCAAGTAATGTATTATTGGGAACTTTAATAGATTTATATTAATCATAGGATTTTATCTTTATTTTTTATGCAACAAATAATTATATTAAATAATTATACGAAAATGTTGTAGTCATTATTTTAGTAAGAGATAAACCAAATAAATGGTTTTAAAAAAAATAAAATAAATATTATATGAACTATTTAATGTGATCCAATAATTTTATAGATACATATTACCTTTTATGAATCTATTAAAGACTTTAGTTTTAAAATATCTTCTGTATATAGTTTATTTAAATTCAAATAAATGAATAATGTCAAAATTGACACTATTGTTATTTTATAAAAATAACATATTATAAAATTGTTTAAAAATCACAAAAATATTTAAAAATCATAAATTTAAATTTATATGGTCTAAAATGTTATAAAGTATCCAATTATGGACAATTCACAAAAAATAAGTAATTATTTGTTATAATTTAAAATTTAGAATATTATTACCACAAATAAAATTAAATTGATTAAATAAGGATAAATCAAGTTGTTAATCTTTAAAATAAATTCCTAACATGTCTAAATTTTATTTGTTGATGAGATTACAACCATATACCATCTAATATTCTGATATGAGTCATTTTGGAAGTATTTAAGTGGGGTTGGGATTTAATATAAACTAATATTTCTTATATTTTCAAAGGTGCCCCCCTCCTCCCTTATAAAAGGGAACCTCCTCCCACTCTTCCTCACACCACTTTGATCCTTCAAGCTCGGACAAACCCTGAAAAATTATCTTCTCCACTTCCCTAGAAACATCCTAGAGGTCCTGGTCTTCTTCAAAGACCAATTTTAGTACCCTAAGAGGAGGTCTCAAAGAGGCGCTTCAAAGAAGAAGTAATGTCTGTTACCGATTCTTTCAAATTTATTTCTTCTTCCACTTCTTCTTTTTTAGTTGTTTCATTATGAGGTAATAACATAAGTATCACTCATATACTGATATGTTATTATAAGTATTAAACAACCATATTTCACCATCTATCCATCCTACAAAAAAACGATATCACTGTGCGTGCGTACGTACGGAATACAGCCTCCACGTCGTGGTGTAATCTAATTTCCACCACCAAATTACATGGATGGGTATAATGGTGAAAGTAATGAATATATATTATTATTTTAAAGTGATATTTATTCTGTAATATTCTACATACTCTTTAATACAATTCCACGATCATGGGAATGATATCATCGCTCGTGCGTACGTACGGAATACCGTCTCCACGACTCGATGAGATTCACTCTCCATGATAACCATTCATGAATGATTATAAAGTATATATAATAAGTAATCATGAAATATATGACATAATAATTCTACTGGATTTATCTATATATATATTTCTGTCATCTACTTAATTCCATTCAATTCAATAAGGAAACGAAAACAGCGTTCATGCGTACGTATGACCTACCGTCTCCATGAATGGTGTATATCATTCCATTTATCGATCCATTATATATATATTATGAATATATATTATATATAAATCATGTTTTACATTTTGGATTTAAGTAATCATGATCTAAAAAATAATATGAATTATTACAAGTTAAAACACTAACGACAAATGAAACGATTTTACCCAAAACACTACATTAACATGAATTTACAAAAGAACGGGTAATATAAAGTCATAAGTGAACCATATATGATGTAATAACACTGAATATGATTCTGTAATAATTCAATGACATTATTTAAATCATTATACAAGAGTTTTTCAAACGTACGAAGCATATTAGACCTAAGGTAAGGGAAAATATCGCAATCTCATTTTTATCCGAGATTGTTTATACTTTGGTATTTACTGGGGTGTATTTTATCATCCAAATCCATGTTACCTCAATATTTAATAATTTTTCCATCCACCTACAATTGTTTAAATCCAATTTTACCCTATAGTGAGTTTTTAGTAAATTATATTAAAGGAATCTTTTGTCGTTTTTCGTACGAGGTACTTTTTTACTTTTCCTACAAAAGTACGAGAAGAATATTTTTTTAACTTATACAACATGAATGGATTTTTAAAACATTATTTAAAAGAAGCTTCATTTACAAGTATTCATGTTTATTTTAAATCAAATTCTTTTAGTTTAAAATTGTATGAAATGTTAAGAAAGGAAAAATGTTTTTGAAGTATAAAGGATATTTTCCTCTAGAATGGAGTTCAAGTGTTTTATCAAAATTATTTTCCATCTAAGATAATATAGTGTTCTGTTTCTATACCTAATTTTAAATTGATTTTATTATGTTGTGATGGGATTATTTTTATGAATTAATTTATCTTATATGAATTGTTTTATGGTGTCATGATGCTTAAGAATCCCATTTTTCTTAAATTGATTTATGATTTTGTAGCACACGTAAGAATGGTATCATTATGAGATGGGTGGGACCTATATCTCCCTCCAACGCATTGGGTAAAGATTTTATATCTCATGAGATAGACATGGCAAGAACGGTATGTTAATCCGGTTTAGTGTTACATGACTGAAATGAGGAGTGAACTCGATTCAGAAAGGGACTTTGCCCACTAAGATGGTCTTGGCAGCAATGCCTTGGCTACTATGGAAATCATTACATGTGCTTAATGGATGCCACAATTACATGATTTATTACAATGCTATTTTATCATTCGTAATGTTTGTTTATGATCTATGCCTTACATACTTCCATGTTTTATGTCATTTCTCAAGCTTTTGATGTTTAAACATTATGTTCATGTTTTTAAATTCAAATGTATATAGTATGTTTTATTTTATCCATGCAAACCCTTACTGAGCATTTGAGCTCACCCTTTTTATGTTTTATTTTTCCCCAGGATTAAAAGAAAGGTTTCAGGTAAGGAAACAAAAAGTGGAAGATCTTTATGGGAGATGTTGAAGATCTTTCACCATGATTACAAGATTACGTTCCACGTTTCCAAAGACACTAAACTATTACGGTCCTTGTGTGTCTGTTTTTGTTATGTATTACATATTCCTTAAATGTAATGAAATATCTATGTACGTCAAGCTTCGGGTCTCTACAATTGGTATCAGAGGAAAGGTTTAGTTAACCTTTGGAAACTATGATGCGAAAATGTTAGTGATATCCCTAGAGATATTTCTAAGGTATGTCTAGGGATGTCCCTAAAGATAAGTATACGTATAGGATATAGTCCTATAACTATGGTAACGATCATAGAATTTAACCTAAGATTTTAGATATTGATGGTACTCCCCCTTTACTATGTTGTTTTCCCTAGCATGATTTTTTACTCTCACAGAATTTTTTGTGTGTTTTAGTCAATGGAGGGAACAAGAAGGAATTCGGTCAATAATGAATCCAATGGACAAAATGGTGACTATGAGAAACAAAATTGCGTAATGCCTAGAGAGAAATATATTGTGATTATGTCGAATCAGTCATCGCGATATATGATTAACAAGGTGAAATTTAGTGGTATGCCTAATTCATCAAATAAGAGGAAGGTAGACTTTTATGCATGATCGCATGTTGAGGAGAATAAAGAAAGGAAGATTGATATTTCTAAATAAGGGAATAAGAACTTTGAGGAATACCTCAAATGGAGGGGAATATGTTATCTATGTGGAGAAAAGGGTCATAGAGTGACAGAATGTTATGGAGTTCAATGTCTTATTTCTGGAGAACATGGGCATTACCCAACTCAATGCCCTGACCAAAAAAGTTACTTCTAAATCAAGGAAGGACATATTGTAGGACAATCATTGAATAGGATGGACTGATGTGTTTATGTATTGGTATTCAAGAATAATGTTGTTGAGGTACTTTTATGGTGTCTTAGAATATTTTTTGTATTAGTCTATTGTAGTTTTCAATAATTTTATGGTACCAGTAACCATGAAAAGTGATTAAAATATTTTGGAAAGTAGATGATATGCGCATAATGAAGGGATAAGGAGAAAATGAAAAGTTTTAAAGTATTCATGAGCTCATGATTGATATAAGGACTAAGTGATATCATGGTTTGAGTATATAGTATTTTGAGGATTTTGGTATGTGGAAAGTGTTAACTTTTAATAGCATTCATGTTTTCACTAAGGTTCAATGGGTATTCATTCTTCAAGAGAATACATGATTAAGGTATTCACATCTTTGAAATTTGACCAACAAGATATATCTTATGATATATGGGGGATAAATGATGTCATTCACGTGATTTTATGTGAATTTCAAGTAATCATTTTCATTATACTATGAGCTTGGACCGAAGTATTTTAGATAAGCCTAAATATTGGAAGGGATTATGTTGGACATAGGTTAGTATTGTTTAAGGATAGAACTTTTTTCGATATTATTGATGGGATGTTATAGTAATATAGTTTTAGAAAAAAGGACAACCTGCAGGATGGGTGACATCCCATCGCGTCGGACAAGGCTGTGGGAATTGAACCCACAACCAAAGTGCGACTGGACTTTATCGCCTACTACTGGCCTACAGGACGTCCTTGGTTAGTAGACACAAGTTTTATTTTATTACACAGTATGATATATGAAGTATAAGTTCATTTTTGGAATCATATACGATTAACCTCACCGTAGATGGACTTATCTATTTTTTATAAATTTTCTAACCTTTTGTCTGAGAAAAGTGGAATGACCCATCATTCTATCACATGATCTGTTAACACTTCACGAATGACAAATTCAACTTCATTTCATTAAGAGATGAAGTGGAAATTTTCTAAAGAACGACCAATGGTGAGACTGTACCCAAATCATGAAAGTATTTCTTCTAATTCCAATTTCATAATCTTTAGGGAAATGATCTTGAAAACAAAAAATGTTTTCCTAGTGCTCTTATATCCGATGAATCATATGGTACCTTAGATCATCACAAATCTATGGATTTGTGATTGATGGGTTTTTCAAAGCCATGTTCTCTACCACTCTCCATCATGACTTGATGGTTAGATTTTTCTTCCATATCCATATTTTCACCTATGTTCTCCTACGTGGAAACCCAGTGATGAGTTAATTTGGGTAACCATTGCATTGCATACTTTAGTTTTTAAAGCTTATTTTTTCTATTCCTTTTTACGATGTTGGTTTCTATTAAAAAAACTTTCGAATAGTAAATGATTTATAACCCCAACGAATTTCGAGGGAAAAATTCATTTTAAGGGGGGTAGAATGTAACACCCCGAGATTTTATGAAAAATATTCTTATAATTTCAATGATGTCTTGTTCTCTAAGCTATAACAAGATTATATTGTGTTATACGCAACACCGTATTAGTTTGCAGTATATGCAACACTATTCTTAGATTGTGTTACACACAATTTCATGTTCGTTTGATAATAGTCATTCTACTCAACATTGAGTGTATATATATATTCAATGTATAAATGAAAAATGGTTGTATTCTGTTATATGAAACAACAAAGGTGTCTTTCACAACACACAACACTAACTTGGCTTGCATTACACGCAATCACGACCTTCCTCGATAGCGTGTGCTGTACGCAATACCAGGTTTTACTAAACAACGATATATTATTATAATATTATTATGAACTAGCCGTTATGAATAGTATTAACTAAATTTTGATTTTTATAACATTATTATTCATCTGAAAAATTTTCTAGAACATGGTATAAAAACAAAATAATTGTTTCGGGTAAAATAAGTATTTTTCAAAAAATGAAGTTTTCCTACCTTTTGATGGTGCACCCACTTTAAATATAGTTTTTAACATGTTTATAAGTTCAATTTTACAATATAAAATTATTAATTGGAATCAGGATATAAAATTTTACCTTGGATAAATTTTTCATATTATTCTGATAACTTTCATATTTTAATGAATAGTAAAAACATGCTATATTTTAATTAAAAACAACTTTTTTCATCGTAATAACTTATGTGGTTAAATTATATTATTGAATGGTTTAAAAGTATAAATAGAATATATATTTACCATTTAATATAATGTATGTCATTATCCTTGATTTTACATTGAATTCGTAGGTTAAATAAATTCAATCTTTTGCAATGTTTTAAACAAAAACGTGTTTTCTTTCGACAACAGGATTATATTTAATTTAATTTCTACAACTTATGTATATTGAATTTGGAAAAATGGATTCCATATTTTGAATCAGTGGGTCAAAATTATATTAATAGAATACTTATTATTTTTGGGCATTATGAATAGTAACTACGGTAAATTTTATTTACCATAGTAAAAGGTAAATTGGGTAATTAATGGTAAATATAATATTATAAAATTACCCTAACACTTGCCTTAATACAATAGGATGATTATATTTTGTCCTAAGTAATATTTGGGTCGAAATGGAATCCATTAGAAGCCACATGGAGGTGATTAAGACCTTTAGTTTATTTTATTTAAAGGAAAGTGAAATATGTCTCACTCAACTTTAATAATTAAAGTATTTTTAATATAAGTTTATACTGAATATAAATTCGTTTATGAATACTAATTTGAAGGATAAAATGTTTTTCTTTGTCATGGTAATTTATTTGTAATTTTTAAGAGTTATTTAATTACCTTATTATCTTATACATTAATTATGAACAAGTTATTTATTTAGTGAAAAATCAATAATATAGTTTTTATTGAAATAGTAATACATATAAAAAGGCCCACAAATCTACAAAAAACTTATTATTAGTGTATATATAAACCCTAATCATCCAATGGCAGAATTCTTTACCATTAGGATCCTTCTTAAGGAGATTATGACACTTATATTAATTTATTTTAAATGATGCCAATGTTGTCACCTGCATAATTTATTAAATATAACAATTTAAATATTGTTATTTTAAGATGATAAATTCTAGTAAAAGTATTGTTGGGAAAGTTAATATATTTATATTCATCATAGGATTTTATTTTTAATTTTTATGCAACAAATAAGTATATTAAATAATTATACAAAAATGTTGTAGTAATTATTTTATTAAGAGAAAAACCAAATTAATGGTTTTAAAAATAATAAAATAAATATTATATGAACTATTTAATATGCTCCACTAATTCTTTAGATACATATGAACATTTTATGAATCTATTAAATCTTTTAGTTTGAACATATCTTCTGTATATAGTTTATTTAAATTCAAATAAATGAATAGTGTCAAAATTGACACTATTGTTATTTTATAAAAATAACATATTATAAAATTGATTGAAAATCACAAAAATATCTAAAAATTATAAATTTAAATTTATATGCTCTAA
The DNA here is from genome assembly GCA_963277665.1 of Viscum album. Lineage (NCBI taxonomy): Eukaryota > Viridiplantae > Streptophyta > Magnoliopsida > Santalales > Viscaceae > Viscum > Viscum album. Next base: position 857,764,280 of record OY728160.1, read on the forward strand.
AATGTTATAAATATCCAATTATGGAGAATTCACATCAAATAAGTAATTATTTGTTATAATTTAAAATTTAGAATGTTGTTACCACAAATAAAATAAAATTGAATAAATAAGGAAAAATCAAGTTGATAATGTTTAAACTAAATTCCTAACATGTCTAAATTTTATTGGTTGATGAGAATACAACCCTATATCATCTAAGCTTCGGATATGAGTAATTTTGGAAGTTTTTAAGTGGGGATGGGATTTAATATAAACTTATATTTCTTATATTTCCAAAGGTGCCCCTATCCTCCCTTATAAAAGGGCACATCCTCCCTCTCTTCCTCACACCACATTGAGCCTTCCAGCTCGGCCAAACCCTGACAAATTCTCTTCTCCACTTACCTAGAAACATCCTAGAGGTCCTGTTATTCTTCAAAGACCAATTTTAGTACCCTAAGGGGAGGTGTCAAAGAGGTTCTTTAAAGAAGAGGTAATGTCTGTTACCGATTCATTCAACATTATTTCTTCTTCCACTTATTATTTTTCAGTTGTTTCATTATGAGGTAATAACATCAGTATCACTAATATACTGATATGTTATTATAAGTATGAAACAACTATATTTCACCATCTATCCATCCTACAGAAAATAAAATCACCGCGTGTGCGTACGTACATAATACTGTCTCCATGCCGTGGTGTAATCTAATTTCCACCACCACCATACATGGTTGGGTATAATGGTGAAAGTAATGAATATATATGATTATTTTAAAGTGATATTGATTCTGTAATATTATACATGCAGTTTAATAAAATTCTGCAATCATGGGAATGATATCCTCGCTCGTGCGTACGTACGGAATACCGTCTCCACGACGCGATGAGATTCACTCTCCAGGATAACCATTCAAGAATGATTATAATGTATATATAATAAGTAATCATGAAATATATGACATAATAATTCTACTGGATTTATGTATATATATATTTATTTCATCTACATAATTCCATTCAATTCAATAAGGAAACGAAAACAACGTTCATGCGTACGTACGACCTACCGTCTCTATGAACTGTGTATTTCTTTCCATTTATCGATCCATTATATATATACTGAATATATATTATATATAAATCATGTTTTACATTCTGGATGTAAGTAATCATGATATAAGAAATCATATGAACAATTACATGTTAAAACACGAACGACAAATGAAACGATTTTACCCAAAACGCTACTTTAACATGAATTTACAAAAGAACGGGTAATATAAAGTCATAAGTGAACCATATATGATGTAATAAAAATAAATATGATTCTGTAATAAGTCAATGACATTATATAAATCATTATACAGGAGGTTTGGATACGTATGCAGCATATCAGACCTAAGGTAAGGGAAAATATCACAATCTCATTTTTATCCGAGATTGTTTATACTTTGGTATTTACTGGGGTGTATTTTAACATCCACATCCATGTTCCCTCAATATTTAATATTTTTTCCATCCACCTACAATTTTTTAAATCCAATTTTACCCTTCGTTGAGTTTTTATTAAAGGATATTAAAGGAATCTTTTGTTGTTTTTCGTACGAGGTACTTTTTGACTTTTCCGACAAAAGTATGAGAAGAATGTATTTTTAACTCATACGGCATGAATGGATTTTTAAAACATTATTTCCAAGAAGAATAATTTAAAAGTTTTCATGTTTATTTTTCTTAAACTTCTTTTAGTTTAAAATTGAATGACATGTTAAGAAAGGAAAAATGTTTTTGAACTAGAAAGGATATTTTTCTCAAGAATGGAGTTCGAGTGTTTTCTCAAAATTATTTTCCATCTACGATAATATAGGGTTCTGTTTCTATCCCTATTATTACATTGATTTGATTATGTTGTGATGGAATTATTTTTATGAATTTATTTATCTTATATGAATTGTTTTATGATATCACGATGTTTAAGAATCCCATTTTTATTACATGGGTTATGCAATGATGTATGATTTATGATTTTGTGGCACACATAAGAATGGTATAACTATGAGATGGGTGGGACCTATATATCCCTCCAATGCATTGGGTAATGATTTTATATCTCATGATATAGACATGGCTAGAACGGTAAGTTAATCCGGTTCCGTGTTACCGGACTGAAATGAGGAGTAAACTCGATTCAGAAAGGGAGTTTGTCCACTAAAATGGTTTTGGCAGTAATGCCTTGGATACTATGGAAATTATTACATGTGCTTAATGGATTCCCCAATTACATGTTTTATTCCCATGCTATTTTGTCATTCTTAATGTTTCATTATGATCTATGACTTACGTACTTCCTTGTTTTAGGTCATTTCTCAAGCTTTTGATGTTTAAACATTATGTTCATGTTTTTAAGTTAAAATGTATATGGTATGTTTTATTTTATCCATCCTTACCCTTACTGAGCATTTAAGCTCACCCTTTTTATGTTTTATTTTCCCCGAGGATTAAAATAAAGGTTTCAGGTAAGGAAACAAAAGTGGAAGATCTTTCTGGGAGATGTTGAAGATCTTTCACCATGATTAGAAGATTAAGTTCCAAGTTTCCAAAGACACTAAACTATTACGATCCTTGTGTGTCTGTTTTTGTTATGTATTAATTATTCCACAAAAGTAATGTAATATTTATGTACTTCAAGCTTCGGGTCACTACATTAATCATGAATCCCTACTTTTCCTTATCAATATTTAAGCCTTATAAAATAAATTTTAAAACACCATATGACAGAAAAATCTCCTTAACGGACATAAATAATGCAAACAACTAGTTATGTGAAAACCCATAAAACCATTCATTTTAATAAAACATACGTTTTTAACACAAAAAAGATATCATCATTTCAGAAGGATAATTATATTAACTTTGGAAAATTAATTATTTTAATAAATATCATAAGAATTTAGGTAACCTAAGTCATATTTATACTAAATTGTATTTAACATATGGTAGACTTTCATATGTCACTCCTATATATGGAATAGTTATACGGCTGGCTTCCATACCCAATGCATTGGGGGTTATCATGAAACCACATATGTTGGGTATATCGTGAAACCAACCATACATGGATTATCATGTAACCACTCTTCAAATATCCATGTAACATTATATAATAATAATACATAAAACATTCCAATTCCCAAATTTTCACTCATATAATTTCATTTTCAATTACTAGAAATCCTTTAATTGTATTGAAATTATCAATCCATTTATCAAATAATTTTCAATACCAAAATACACATAATGGGAAATATGGTTTGTATTTTTCATCTAAGAAATTAATTATTTTATATGAATCCAAATATCAAATAAAATTCATAGTGGAAGAGAAGTCATTATCACTGTATACATTAAAAAAATATTCTTTTTGTCATTTTTAAAGAATGTAAAACACTACGTAAAGAAAGCACAAAAATAAATCTTTATCAAACCCTATGAATGAAATTAAAAACAGACATAAAATTTTCACTTATAATACATTTATATCTATATAAATTAATTTTTAGAATAATATAGACAATATTGACATGGAGAAAATGATTTTATAATTAAATAATTAAACATTCAAGGTGTCCAACACAACATCGAACATTTGGATATTAATCTACTAGAAAATGAAATTTTTTAAAAAACATTAAATAAAATTTTTACTTGTAAAAAATTTATATTAAATTCTATTGTATCCAATTATACACCTTATAAAATACTAAAGGTTAATATCATCATGAAATTTCTCGATGATAGGATATTGAGATGAAATCCCTTGCCTTGAGTCTGATTCATCACATAAAATATTTATCATCCTTAATAACAAATAAATTTTAATTATTTACATTATTCATCAAACATGTTAATGATTATTCTTCATTTTATATCACTTATTGACACATTATAAAAATTACTTAATCAGCCACGTTCTGGTCAGATATTATGTCATTATTTAGTCCTTGAGTCAAAATGAATTCGTTATGTCCAATATGGTAAAATAGGTCATTAGTCCATCATATACAGAATAATAGTCCATAACTATTAATATATATAATATATAAATTATAAATTTAAATACATTCATTAAATATGAAAATGAAAAGATAAAAATGTTATAATCTTTGAGGTGGAAAGTCGTACGTACGTATGAGTAACTTTTTCATTTTTAAATGATCATTATAGAGAAAAGGTAAATATTAGATTATACTTCAAAAATGATCATAAAATAATTTATATCATATTAATCATTTAAATTTACTTACATATGTTATCCATGTACTATGGTGATTATAAATGAATCATACCACTTCTTGGAGGAGATAGCTCACACGTACGCATGAACGATTAATTCTTTTCCCATTTTCTAGAAGTCTACATAGAATTCTGTGATTATATTAACATAATAACATATAAATATATTGAAGGAAATTGGGTTATTATATCAACATGGTCGAGGATGAATTTACGGAAGGGGAAAGGGAAATTAAAAGGAAATACTTTGATTAAAAAATGATAAAACTCATTTGAACAATCACCTTTGATTAACACATTATCACCTCAAAGAAATTTGTTCTTCTTAAATATTACATCTAGAATCTGGTGAGGGATGCTATAATTGAATTTTTTTAGAGATAGGCCGAACCTAATAGGTTTTAAACTTTTATGTAATGAAATGAATGTGGGCCCTTTTATAGGATATTGGATGGGGACTCCTAGAATTCATCAAAATATTACATTAATAGAAATCAATTTTATATTAAAAATGTGTAAAAATTGATTTCTTTTGAATTATAAGATGATTATGGGTGGAAATATATTAATACAATGAAAACTATACAATTTTTGAATAATATTTTAATCATTATCTTTATATTTTAACCCTTTTAACTCTTACCATTTTAATAAGTAATTTACACTTTTTGGGTCAATATAATTACTATAACATACCAAACGGCCCATAATAAATAAATTTATGATATTTTTGGAATTATTAAAACTTTTTGGAGAAATATTTTTTTTATAAACTATATGACATAAATTACCTTATATTTTAAAATAAAATTAGTATCAATTTCGACACTATTCAATTATTCACTTCTTAAAAATTTCATAACGTCATGATATTTTAAAACCAAATATTTGAATACATAACTAACAAGTCAAATTAATTATTAAAATTCATGGATGGAAAATATTATTCCTAAATATGTTTATTATGATATTAATAATATCATTTATTTAATTCATCCATTAATGAAGCACTTAATGCATCATCATTATGTGACCATTTTATTTAAATATTTATTTCCAAAAAATTATAAATAAATTACGACAATGAAGATAATAATTTTATTTTTATAAATAGTATTTATAGTCTAATATATAACTTATATTACCCCTTATTATTTTTTTATAGGAATTATAGACATGATTGTGACATCTTAGACTTTACATTAAATAAAATGTTATAATTAACATAATCACAACTACGGGGCATCAAAAGGCCATAATTACTACCCATGTATATTTATTATTGAAAATAACTCTTCTAAAAATCTTAGGATAAGAATTATGGTAGTTTTATAATGTTTAGAATATTATTTTAACATATAATTACCTGATTTACTTATAACCGTGGTAAAAGAAATTATTACTAAAGTTATTATTCATAATGTCAAAAATGAAAAGTATCTTATTTAAATAATTATAAGAATATGATTAAAAATATGGAATAATTTTTTTAAAAATAAAAATGTATAATTTAAATAAGTTAATTAAAAATGAAAATTGTTGACTGAATAGGAAAAATGGTTTTTAAAAGTAAAATGTTCAAAAGGTCACATTGTTTTTATTTCCAATATCAATTTTCAATTGATTCCAATGATAAGAAATGGATTAAATTATAAGAAAATAATTTAATTTTTATTTAAATCAATTCAAAAAACTAATTTTAAACAATAAATAAATTTGATTAAATAGAATGTTCCAATTAAATTGCCTTATTTTTCACTATTCATCAAAACATGAATCTTATTAGAAACATTCAAAAAATTCAAAAAGAGTAAATATTATTTTAATAATCAAAAATAAGAATTTTATTTTCTCAAATTTATTTTTTTTTAAAATATTTTAAATAGTTGTGCTATTAAAAGGTGGAAAAACATCCATTTTTTAGAAATATCTCATTTATGTGTAAAAGTGGATCTGTTCTTTTATTATATCTATAAAAAACAAGTAAATTAATATTTAACATTAAAATGAATATATTATGTATATATTTGATAAAAATAATCAAAAAATAGTTATTTATTTATTAATTTTTATAAAACACATTTGTTCAAATTTAATTAGTTTTCATAACAAATTTTCCTTTATTTTTTAAAATGGGTTAACATTCAATTATAATTAATTTTTTAGAATATAATTTATTATATATACATGTGTAACTTATATTTAGTGAATGTTCTCCATTAACATCATTCTAAAATCTTGGTCTTAAAGGTAAAAATTAATCATTAATTAGTTGTTCTCTTAATCATGATGTGGAATATAATGTATGATATCAAAAAGGTGATTCCTTTTAAAAAACTGAGATGTTTCACTACGTCATTATAATATTTATTATATTAGTATAAAAATAATAAAAAATATATTAAAAATAATAAAATCAATATAATTTGAGAAATCTCTAGTGTTATATATATATATTAGATAAATATTAAATATTAGGGATGTTTAAAGAGATTATATTTCAATTAAATTTTATTAGATGTTTAATGGATGCCAACTTAAATGAATTGTGTCAAAATTTACATTAATAATATTTTATAATAAATAATATTTAATTTAATAAAATAAAATTAGGAAAAACATTATAATCTATCACCTTAATGGAATATAGTTTAATTTATCAACCATGCTATCTTTATGTGTCGTTTTTTCAGTTATGGTAACATTATATCCCCTTTATTATAGAAATCATATTTACATTGGTTAAGGTCAAAATTTATTAATTAATGGGTTAATAAAAAATACAACGTTTAAAATGATATAAAAACCTATATAATGTTCATGGGATAATGTTATTTAGTATCTATAATATTTTTCTTCGAGTACTTGTCCATTAAGAAACATTTTCATTGGGAATAAAATTTTAATATATAAATATTTTTGTGAAATTTAATTTGATTCCAATACCTCCTTTATATAGGAAATCCATATTTTCTCTTATATACACGACATTGATCCATATATATTATATATAAAAATTCTCTAGTACAATACTAGATTCCTTAACCACATAATATAGGTGTTGTTCTTCTAAAAAACCCTACAATCCTTACGTGGAGGTCTAAAGGACTTCCTTTAAATTAGTGGTTATAACCTTAACTTGTCACTTTTTTACATATTCCTTAACTCTTATAAATATTTTGTATTTTTAAAAAATTAATTACATAATTATCAAAATTATGATGAAAATTTATTATAATTGTTAAAACAGATTTATTATCCCAATTTTCCATCAAATGGGAAGTAAAAGTATCGATCATGCGTATATACAACTCAGTGTCCCCACACAGAGATGAAATTAATTTTCCTTCACCATTATAAATGGAATGTTATTATAATGGGTATAATGTTTATGTATATTTTTTAGGAAATAATTATAATTTCTTACATATAAGTTCTTAATTTCCAATCTTTGATAAATTGAAAATGCTCCTCATGCATTATTGTGGACTACCACATCCATGAAGCAATGTGATTTGTTATTCATTACTATTTTACATTCATTTATATATGGATATATTTAATTAATATATATTTTATATATTATATAATAATTATTCTATAAATTTTAATTAGAATTTTCCTTTCTTTCATTCTATCCACAGAAAAATGAAAACAACATTCATGCCAATGTACAACATATCACCACCAAGAATGGTATAATTCATTTTTCTTATCTATAACATTTATTTATTACTCTATATATATATATATATATTTGATTAATATATATGATATTTCCAACTAGATAAAAATTATGGATATGATGTAATAATTATCAATGTACAAGTACCCAGACCTCCAAAGTGAAACATGCATGGAAAACGAAGCAGTTATCACCCAAAACTGTAATTTTAATAAAACAATTGTCATTAATAGGATATAATATCTTATTATTAAATTATATGTGGTATTATATATATTAATATGGTTATGAATAAATTTAAAATTAATATATGTTTATTATATATGAGGTTCAATCATGTTCGATGAATGTTGAGATTTGAGGTAAGGGATTTACATTTTAATCCTATTTTAAATTGGGACTATTTATGATTGAATTTCTATTTAGGAAATAATATGATCATTATCTAATAAATCCATTTAATTTTTATCCCCTATTTGTTACTTTTTATAAATTTAGGATTTCCATTCATTTTTATCATTATTTTACCCTTGAGATTAATAGAATGTTTTTATTGAAATAATTTTTATTTTTCTATTGAATCAATAATCCATTTACATCCATATATATATTATAAAAATAATAATAACTCATTTAACAATATAAAATTATTTTTTAATTCCTTTTTACAAATAATTTATGTTTTATAAAATTATATACAACGGAATCTTCTTCTTGTTTTCCGAATGAGGTACTTTTGGACTTATTACAAATGTTTGAAAGGACTAATTTATCTTAACTTAAAAGTAATGAAAATAATTTATCACCATAATGGACACTAACTTCTTAAATAATACTTTAAAATATTTCATGTTTCCTTTTAGTGAAAATTTTTCATTAATTGTTTTCAAATTCTTATATTTTAAGGAAGTGATCTAAAAATAAAAAAGGTATTTTCCTTTAGAAATATTCCAGTGGTCTTTTAAATTATTTTAAATCTATAAAAATAAATGAGAGTAATTACATTTAATTGGTTTATCATCCATTTATTCCATTCATAATATTTATTTTTATGTTTTATGATTATGATTATGATATGTTTGTGAAACACATTTATTTTCCATTTCTTTTGATATGATGAATTTGTAAAGTTTTTATAAAACCTATTTTCATTTAAAGGGTAATGATAGGAGGATAATATAAATACATTATTATCATGTGGAAAACCTATATATATAATTTATTATGTAATTAGTTAGATCATAATTATATTTCCCTCTAATTAATTGGGTAAAGTATGGTAACTCATGAGATAATTATGGGAAAAATTCAATGTTCTTGATCGGTTATGAGAAACAAGATGATGTGATTGATCACCTATAGAAAACATGTATATGTTGTTGATACAGTATGGGAAACATGTTTTGATTCCAAATACATTATGATTTTATGGTATCAGTAGTTAAAATTGATAAATAAAATGGATTATATACTTTACCTTGTTCCAAAACAATATGCAATAGACTTAGGTATCATGATTTATTTATGATGATCCCACACTATAACGATGCATTTATTTGGAAATGATAGATTTTATTCCATGAATCATATTTAAAATAAATGATCTATTCATATGAACATTTTATGTCATATCCAATTTTTTGGACCCATTTTATTTTCTTACATATTCATATGATCATGGTTGACATCACCCATGTTTACCTTTACTGACTAACTGATATCACAATTCATTAGATTTCCTTTTCCCATGTTATGATGAATGGTTTTAGTAGGGTATATCTACAAGAATACCAAATATGAATATAGTTTCTTTATGTATTTAATAACCTTAATTAAACACATAGATTGTTTTCCTTGTCTTAGTAGACACTAATCCTTTACCATCCTTGAGTGTGTATTTGTAAAATGTATTAAATATTAATATAAATAATATATTATTATATGTTAGAAATATATGGGATTATATATTATTTACCATATATCATAGGTTATATGTTTTCCACGGTGAATAATAGAAATAAAAATAATATATATTATGTTATCCTTTTCAATATTTGTGCTACTAAATTAAAATCATTGATGATTGAAGATGATTTTTTAAGATATCATGTAGAAAAACAAAAATATGTTTCCATATTTTAAATTACTGGTAAAATTTTATTCCTGAACTGGTATATTTTGAGATATTAAGAGATAAATGTGGCACTAAAAAATGGAATGAAGTATTCAAGGTTTATAAAAAAATATATATTTAAAAATTATTAATGAATAATATTTAAGGAGTCAATAAATGTTTTATATAAATATCACTCAAATAAGATTTAATTTTAATATTGAGAAGAACTACATTAAACGAACTATAGAATATGATTATTTGGTTTATTCTTTTGATGATATTTTTGATTGAATATAGAAACAATATACTTGAGATATTGTGTTTTATCCAAAATATATTTTTTTAAGAATAAATTCAAAAATAAACATAATCTGAAAGGTAGAGTATCAATAAACTAGGATAATTTAGTTTGATAAGGTTTATCACATTTTTTTATAGTAATTTGAATTATATTTTTAATCAATTTTCATTATTTGAAATTATTTAAATATATTTATTCAATATTTTATCATATTGATTACTATATTTTTGAAAAAAATTGTAAATTAAATCTTATTTAATTGAAATTTCTATTCGTATATTGAATAATTGAAATGATTACATATTAAAGGTGGCATTATTTTATTATACATTATTAAAATGGATGTATATAGTATTAAACAAGTATTGTGTGTATATTAATAAAAATATTTATAATTTCTTTAGGGGCATCAAATTTGAATTTTTAACTAAGGATAATAATTTATATTTCTGAAAAAATAACACTAATTCAATCAATATAATAGTTTATTTCCAAGACATGATGTTTTTGCAAGTTATATCAAATCATGGGAGTATTATGCTGAAAAAATTAAGAATCACATTCAAATTAAAATAATTATTCAGATAAATTTTTTATTCTATTATCAATTGGTGCATTCAGAATGTTTTATTTTATTACCAGAATAAAAATTGTTTTATTTTTAATTTCAAAGGTTAAAAATTAAATTCTCAAAAGAGGTATCAACATTAATTTCAATTTCTATTTAAATATCTATGTACAGTGTAGGAAATACAATATTTTAAAACAATTTATGGATTCTAATTTGGTTTTTATTTTCTTTAACCACATATGGGACTAACTTTCATTATATTGTTACATTCTAGGAACCATTCCTATGTAATACCTAGGAATCACATCTTATTTAAGTAATGTGTTTTTAAGATATATTATTTAATTAATTAGTTTGAATATTAATAAAAAAAATATTTGTTTCCACTTTTTATAAAAGTATATTATGTCAGAAATGGGGGTAATATATGTTTTACAACTAGAGGATAATTCTTTATTAGTGTAAGATGTGTCAAATAGAACTCAAATAAAAGGAATTATATTAATCTATATTCCATTTAATATAAATATATTATGGAATTTCATAGTACTATATAAATTATTTATATGGAATATAATTTCTTCAGTACATGAAATTTGATTTTTCATAACTATTGTTGAATAAATGTTCCATACATTGTTTAATAATTTTATAAAAGAATGTGGTGATACATTGATGAATAAAAAGATTTTATACTTGATAACATTCGATCATGTTAAAGGTAAAATATATGGAGATCAAAATTCAGTATTTATATATATATAATAATGTTTAAAATATTATAACAAATTCCTTTTCAAAATATAAATTCCAAAATTTAATGGTGTTTTAAGTGCAACGAATGAAATTTGAATAAGTGAAACTCAATTTTGGGATCAGTGAATGCATTATTAAGTAATGTTTTGTATAGAAAATACATATTCTAGTTTGGTTATTTTGGAAAATTATAAAATATTACCTATAGGATTTAAAATACCATTATAAATCATAATATTTTTTTTAAAAGTTGGGGCCGAAGCCTCTTTTTTATTATTAAATCAAATCAAAGTCCTCCTTTAACTGGGAAGAGGGAAACCCATTACATAGCCCGAAGGCCTAGTGGGCTTGTAGCCCATTACATAGCCCGTAGGCCCAAATTTTAAGGCTAATTCACATTATGTGAATAGTAACCTGCTGCTACAGTGCCGCACAGTATCGCCTCCGCTACAGTGCCCTACCACTGCTGCTACAGTACCACTACATTTCTACTACAGTAACCTGCACCCCATGGGTTTTGAACCCCCATTTTCTATGTAGTATTACGGGGTGCTTACCACTAATCCAAACACCAACTACAATATAAATCATAATATTAGACATAAAAGTAATTATATATTAACATTAAAGATTAGTATATTTTAAAGTATATGATAAAGTAGAATTTGATACAGAAGAAAGAAGAGTTGACCTTAGGTAAATAGGATAACCTCTTATGAAGGCTACATTTCATAGATTTCAATAGAAATTACATCACTGGGATTTACTTTTGACCAATACCATGTTTAATATCAACAAATGAATTTTGAGTGAAACCATTTATGTGATATGTTAAAGCTCATCAAGATCATTTCCAACACATTTTCCTTGAAAAACGTAAGAACGAACCAATGTCTGACACCTCAGGCATATGGAGTACGTTGAGGTAATTACGATCTATGAATATTATCCTATTCATATTAGTTTTAAAATATTATGTGTAAAAAAATAATTATTATATTTATCACTTTTCATTAGTACATTATATATATAATTATATATATGTTATGTAAAATTAGAAGAAACCAAAATCATATTTTTATGAAATATATGGTTTTAATTAAAACACTCTTCTTTTTATATTAGGGAATTTTTCAATAAATTTATCTTTAACATTATATTATTATCAAATAATATTTATTTATATAAAAATTATGATTTTATTAAATGTTGTCCAATATAATCATTTTGTGGATCAGAAAATTATTATTGTCATAAATTCTTGTATTTTTTAGTAAATAAACACTTTTTATTGAAATTATATATTATCATATTAATAAAAAAATTATATTAAATTATAAATTAATTTTAAAAGTATCATCTCTAAATTATCATGTTTTTAATTTTTTATAATTTTTTGAGACATTCTAATTTTTAGGTGAAAATTAATACAATATAAATATACAATGTGCATAATGACATCCTAATATCCGAAAAGCGATGTAATAAATGATAAAAATGAAATTAATGAAAAAATATATATTTCTAATTTAAAATAAATTTTTTCATGTTTCTGGATTGTTTTTATAACCATTTAAAGAATCAACCAAAAACTATAAACACGACTCACGTACAAACCACAAATGCTATTATTTAATTTTTTTGATTATTTTCCCAATGTTATATTTAATTACACTCATAATTAATGGATTTTTTTTAAAAACCTTGATTTGGTATATATTTTTTATTATTTTATCAAATAAATATAACAAACTATGTTTCCAAATTAATAAAATAATCCTCTCTATTTTGCAAAAAATAACCACATAACATGATGCTGCACTTAAACAAAAAATGACAATGAAATAATTCTCACTATACCACTATAAATCCATCCCCATGTATTTCTTAACTATTAAGAAGATTATCTCAAGCCTTTATAAGATGTATCTCAATATAAGGTGATTCTCTCCTCCTCCTATTTACTCAAGTACATTGTTTCCATTATTCCCTTTTACTTTCTATTTTTCTTCTTCTTATATGTTTTTACTCATTCCTTTTACAATCCTTATAAACCATTATGGTGAACATATGTTTTTACAAGGAACCTTGTTTTTTAATTTTTATGTTTTTATCCTTGACATACTCTTATGATTTCATGTATTTTATTGTTTCCAAATCCATTTGATGTCGTGATGTTATCATATTATATAATTCATCAAAATTCATATTCATGATTCTAATACCTATTTTGTTTTATTTAATTCCTCAAGAATGACATCTATTACTCCCATAATTATAATATTTGATTGTTCCCTAAATCGGCTTTATATATCACCCATTACTTATATATGACCCAAGGTTATCCAGTGTAGTTTTAGAAGATATAAGAAATTTAATTGAATATTATGATTTTTTTTAAAATATTTATTTATACCTTATCATGTTATGATGTTATATATCTAGTTACATAATGAAACTTGGCCTTTCTATATTTTGGGATTGTATTATGGGTGTATTTATTTAATTAATCATGAATTAATGTTTATAAAATATGATGGTTATCATAAATTCTATCGGAGAAAGGTCAAATTACTTTTGGGAATTAGGATTTTAGAACCTCATTTTCAGCCTTTTTTATAAGAGAAAATATAGGAAAACACTCTTGAATTTTGGTAAATAAAGAAGTATGTGTTTATCGAAAAAACAATCTATGTCTATATAATAAAATTTGATGTGGGTCTAACATAATTATAAGAAGGGGTAATATCCCAAAAGGGAACACTACAAATTAACTAAATAATCACTAGTTGAATTTCGATGAATCCATGTTTCACAATTGGTTTGAAACTCATGTAGGATATTCTTTTGTAAAGTCACAAGGTATTTATCAAACACTATGAATAGTATAAAAATTCCCATAATTTCTTTTGTTATGAAATATTTCATAGAATTCTTATATTGAAACATGGAAATTAATAGCTTATGGAATGTATTTTTTTTAATGAGATATCCTTTAATTATTCTTTTTTAACCTTTTATATGATTAATATTTTGAGAATTCTAACCCATAATTTTCACTTTATCTTAGTTATTTATTAGAAATATGAGGAAATGATTCAAAAACCAATGTTATGGGAAAAGTGATGACTACCTAAATGAGATGCCCTATCCAATGGTAGTAGGTTCTAAGAAAGTAGTGATGATAAATACTCAATTAACCCAGGTTTTAAATAGAAACCTAAATCCAGCGGAAACATCAAACCCTTCAAAGAAATAGAAATTTTCAATTCAATAATTAATTCAATAAAGACATTTGACATTTATTGAATATTATGATCCATTAATTACATAAAAATAGATCAACACCACAAGAAATATCATTCCAATCCTTAATTGCTCAGAGAGAGGGTATTTAATGTCTGATTACTGTCATATTGAGGGATAATATGAGCAATGGTGTTTGTTGATCCAAAATATGAATGCCAAGGACGAGATCAAAGAAATGGTGTGGTAATATTTTCGAAAAATAAATTATTGATAAATATTTTTTTCTCACTAAATACAAAAATGGAGAGGGTGTTTTAGGCCTCATACAAAATGATGATGATTCCATCAAGGCCTTTTAGGATTACATTGCACAATATTCACAACACACCTTAGAAATTTTCATCAAACCTAGTTAATTTTCGGGTATTTTTTGTAGGGATAGAGGAATGTCGATGAAAAGAGTTGTTGATTCAGGATTTTGACATAAATATAGAAATTTTATAATTTTTCCTAAAATTTAAAATAGGTATAATTGAATCTAAATGGTCTCATGGATCTGGATATAGGAAGTGGAAAATTGATTTTAATTATGTGTGAGAGATAAAGGAATCCCATAGTAAAAAAAGATAAAACATCACACATGTATAATGGGTGTGAAGAAGTATCCTAAATGTTTCTAAAATGATATAAGGAAGTTATTTAGGTGTGGGAAGGAAGGGAACATAAACAATGAATGAAAATGATAGATATATACCAATATGATTGATGAATAGAATCGTCTAGTCGAATGTCATTTAATTATCCAATATTACAATTATAATAAATAAAAACACTATTTAATCAATTAAATAATCTAAGTGTCTTCAATGATAACAACTGGTAAATACTAGAGAGAATGGGTGATCATATTCCATAATAACTACTAAGGTGGATCCTAATAGTAACATGGTGATATTTACACTGGTTATTAATTCATGAATATCAATAGTAATATTTATTTTATTTTCTTATGAATTATTTCATAACACACATGTTTAGTATAACTATTGAAACGTCCCCTAAAAACCCTAAAAAATAAAAATCAATGAAATAAGAAAAATAGAAAATTATTTTGTTCAATATATATATCATATACCCTATCAAAATTCATATGATGAACATCCCAAATAAACATATATTATGGGAATGAGGAAGTCACCCACTATATCACCAATACCCCGATAATTCTATATATTTGAAAGGTGTATGATTATTATCCTTGATAATTAACATCATAATCATTAATATTATTTATAAATGATCATTTTTATATTACACAAATTATAAATAATAAAGAAATTTTCATTCTTAAAACATTCCCATTATGGGAAAATATAATGATCTTTTTACAAAATAATTTAATAGACTTCTTCCATTCTATGATATTGAGTAATAATTAGAGCCTATAGAAAGATATTTTACATTATAAATAAATACATATAGAAAATAAACTATTAAAATATAATATCTAAAGAATAAACTACTATATAATCATGATATATGGCTTAATCACCCATGTGCATCATCATACAGTGTGTCAATGAGATTATTTGGTAACAAGGAAGGGTTAATGTGCACCAGAATTGATTATCATAAGGATAAAAATATCACTATAAATAATAAGTATCAAATTCAATTGATTTATTATTTGATTTATCAGTAATGTGGATTCATGTATTTCTCTAAGTAAGACCTTTAGTATAGATATTATCATGTAAAGGTAAAAATAGAGGATGTAACCAAGACTAGTTTTTGCATAGTGTGTGAGAATAATGAGTTCATTGTGATTCCGTTTTGTGTAACTAATAATAAATCTATCATGATGTACAAAATTAATATAGTATATATGGATTTTATTAACAAATTGGTGGTATTATTTATTGAATATATTCTTATATACTCAAAATATATGGTCAAACAGGAGGGGTATTTTAATGGTTTACTAAAGACCATAGAAAAACAAATTAACGAGAACTTAAAAGAATTAGATTTTTGGATTTGGACTATAATGTTAATGGGTAATGTTATCACCAAGAAATGGATATTTGTGGATCCATTAAAAATAGAGGTAATTTTAGGATGACCGGGACCATTATATGTGATAATGATCAATATTTTCAATTGATTGTCTTCATATTATCATCGATTTGTAAGAGAATACTCACACATTCCAAGTCCACTAACCAAGTCAACATAGATGAGATTGATTTTTTTTCTAGAATGATGAATGTTGGGATACCATTATGGAAATAAAAAAGACGTTAATAACTACAAATATTATCACATTATTATCTTGTGTGGAATGATTTATGATATACATTGATGAATCCAAAAGGCCTAGTTAGTGTGATAATTAAATATAAAAAATTAATACCCTATTAATCAGAAAAATTAAAGATCCATGAGAATAACTACACATATATTGATATATAATTGGATATAGTGATGTCCACTAGAGTGATTTACTGAAATTATTTATATTGTGAGAAGCGTGGTATATATATAAGGATCGTAAAAGTCTCATGTTTATATTCATAAAAAAGGATATAAATATGCACCAATTAATGTGGTTATATCTGAACTAAGACTATTCTTGTTCAATCCATAACCATTCTATAACGGGAAAAAATGGTTGATGCTTTAATTATAAAGAATCTCATAACCATATCCATAATAATGACTGAATGTGGTCCATCTTCTTGGCCATTTATAGGATGTAATGGAAATAATAAATTGAATTTTGAATTAACTTAACCAAATAACATCGAAACCAACAATTATTTATAGGATCAAAGTGGTCCAAAAACATAAATATGATCTATAAATAATGATAGAGATTATTTCATAGAATAAATTTTCTAATGTTATAGTTATATAGTCTGGGAAATATATATGTTTCCCATAAAAAGAATAACTAATGAGGGAATTTCAAGAAATTGTATGTAGCCCTTCCTTTAATATTCATCCATGAAGCACTATTATATATAGTGATATAATGAAAAAATCCAAGTGGTATAACTTGAAATTGAGATTGTAAACTTTTTATCTTAATGATTGGTATGAAAACAAGTCAGTGAAGATCAAAAAACTTTTAAAGGTATGGCGAAACAGTTTTTTATACTTGTTAAAAATGGGATAAAATAAACATGGATTTCATCATAGTACTCCCCAGGATGTATAATACAAATATATCCATTTGGGTGGTAGTCTATCAACTTAAAATGTTAATGAATTTTATATATATTATGGAATATTTATATCATGAACAACTCTACAATATATACAAAAGGGAAGTGGTAACACAATATAGAGTTCTAATCTTGAGTTTATCAATCAAAATCTCTGGATTACCTCATGGTTCTAGAGAAACCATTAAAAAGAATTGGATATAAAGACGGGTTTTAGTAGACAATATCACTGTCAGTTGCATGGTTAGTCTGAGAAATCTATTAAACAACTAGAGGATATTATGAGATGATTTTTAATATATTTACATTGATTTTTTAATCAACACCGTCCCATAGTGGGGTTCATATATGAAAATATTTTTCACTTTGGAATTCAAATGGTTCCTTATGAGCCTCTTAATGGGAAGAGATATCAGAATCTATAATGTTTTGATGATGTTATAGGGTAGAATCTTATGGGACTTAATATTATACAAGAGATTGTAGATAAGTTTTAAATTACTCAATATATTAATAAATCCACACTGTGTTGGCATAAAAGATACGCAAAAAAATCATGGATGGGACATGCTATTTCAGGTTAGTGATAAGGCATTCCTTAATATAAAACCATGGAATAAAATAAAAAGAATTCTGAAGAAGGGAAAAATATATGAAGATAAAAAATATACTATGATATCCTTGATTTCACTAGAGAAATGGCTTATCAACTAGAACTCTTATAGTTCCTAACACAAGTGTATTAGGTTTTCTATGTATCCCTCAAAATGAAGTATATAAAAAATGCGACAACATTATCTAATCCAATGGTGATACATTTGGAGAATGGTATTTCATAAAATGATAATTCATTGAATATATTACATCATAAAGAAAAATGTTCTCTGAAATAAAAAAAATCACCTCATACAATTGTTGTGGTTGAACCACATATTTGGTAAAGAAATATGGGAACTAACAGAGGTAATTAAATATAAGTAACATCATCTATTTTATGGTATGAAATAAAATATATATGGTTAAATATGTAGATGGGGGGTTTATATAATGACCAAATATTTTATAAATTAAAATACCTTCTAAAATAAATTAATTTCATAATAAGTAATGTTTTCCTGGAAAACGCATGCACTACATTTTCTATTTTGGTCTACAATTAAATATATCGTAGTGATTTTTATAAAAATTAAATACTCATAACCATTGATAATAGAGTCATGGTACAATGATTTTTAGATTATTATATATTAATGGTTTTATAAATACATATTTACATAGATGGAAGAAGTGATGGCCACGACTAGTGGGATCATACACGGTGAAGTCCATATCAAATTTTTTTAAAGAGATGACATCACAGGGAATTTCCCTTGACCAAACCCATGTTGAGCATAAAAAAGATTGATTGAAAATTTTTATAGTACAATTTTATGCATATCAAGATAATTTCCTAACCTATGATCATTTAACCACCTCAAGAAAGAATCATCGTTGCACACCTTACCCTCAAATCTTATTCTAGTGTAATAAGGTGTTACATATATAAACCATTATAGAATGAAATTTTAGTTTTTATTTTAAATTTCCAGATAATTATATTTATAACTTTTCATTTTTTTAGTATATATACAATTATATACGAGTTGATGAAAATTTTATTAAAAAAACATG
Source organism: Viscum album (assembly GCA_963277665.1). NCBI lineage: Eukaryota > Viridiplantae > Streptophyta > Magnoliopsida > Santalales > Viscaceae > Viscum > Viscum album. Next base: position 857,784,128 of record OY728160.1, read on the forward strand.
AAAAAATATGTTGTTTTGATTATAACACTCTTTTAGGTCAATTCAAGATATTTGGAATAAATAATATTTTTATATAATAATTTTTTTAACTACTCATTATTTATATACAAATTTATTATATTAATATATCTAATGTAATATTTATAATGTTTATAAAATTTTTATTGCCATAAAGACAGTAATTTTTAGTAAATATGAATTATTATTTAAAATTTAAAATTCTCATATTTGTAATGTTTTTTCAAAATAATAAATATAATTTCAAAATCGGTAAATTGTAATCCTAAAATTGTAATTTTTTATAACATTTTTGGAAGTTCTAATTCTTGCATAAAATTTAAATGTGGCCTAATTTTAATCTATGTATTTTTACATAATAATCTCCCAAGAATGATGTAATAAATTCTATAAATAGATTACAAAAAAAATTTAGTATTACCCATTAAAATAATGTTTATTGTGTTATTTTTTTAATTTTGTAACCCCTAAACGAATCATCCAAAACCTAACTTATATTTTATTATTTTAAAATAAATTCTTTAGGAACATGACACACTTCCACATAATTAATGGTAATATTTTCTTTTTATCAGTTCATAGCCTTTTAAAATGTTGAAAATGTCATATTTAATAGAAAAAATGGGTAAAATTCCTTGAGAGGATTTTGGTTTTTATTATTTTATCATATAGAGTACAAAACCTAAAATTAGAGATTAATGAAAAAATCACCCTTATTGTGTAGTTAACAACTACCCAACCTCCCACTAATATTTACTCAAAACCAAATGATCGTGAATTTATACTCCCTCTATCTCTTTAAATCCCTCCCATGGAGTTAATAATATCCTAAGAAGATCTTCCCAATAATTTAGTGGATCCCTTACATGGTAAGGATTATCTAATCCTCCTCTTAATTTAGGAAACATAATTTCATTATTCCTTTTTAATTCCAGTTTTCCATGTTGGAATATGATTTTAAAAATAATTATTATTATACTACTGGTTTATTAGTAATTATAGACCATATATTACAATAATTAAACTCTTCTATTTATCCTTACATACTTTCAATATATAGGGCAAATTACCCAATTATTTTACAAGGTAAACATTTCTATTTTGAACACATGTCCCTTAATCCACACAAAGGTGTTCAATTAGATGTTACTATCATTCATTGATTTTTAATTTCCTTTTTTGTAACCTGCATTCCATAATTTCAAGATTAAATTCAATCTTTGATGTTCTTATGGGGTATAATCTATTTGGTACACAAATACATTTACATGTTATAAATGTGATGTGTGCAACCATATTTATACAACCCTTCAATGAATTGGGTGACATGTATCATCACACGAGAAACCATGTATAGTGAATAAGATGTCATGAGAGGAACACTATGATATGAAGTCTCAATGGTTATCATGGACATTTTCTTATTATTTCAATGTTATTTTGTGTCCACATTCATATGTTTCCCTGATGTTATCATCCTATATCATACTTCACTGTTTTTGTTTATGATTTTAAATTGTTTTTATGTCACACTGATACACCACTTGACTAAAACGTATTGCACCATTCATGTTTCTTTTTCATTAATCACTTATTGGGATTTACAATTCATCCGATTCTTATCTAGATCCCATTCTTTCCAGTATTATTTTAGAAGATCTATATAATTTAAGTGTATAGTATGCAATTTTTGTAAAACTATTTTTGTTTCAATATATTATGATTCTATAGTATATATATATAATTATTTAATGACTCTAGTCCATTCATTATTTTGGTATTGTATTATTTTTTCATTATGTAATAAAAAACTATTCAATTTTTATATAAATATTGTTTTTCATATTTTGAGTCCATTTTCTCATAATATCTTTATGAGAATATTCTCAATATTTTTCTCCTAAAATTCCATCACATTTATAATCAAATAGTAATACTCATGGAAACATTTTTTTTATATTTTAAAATTTTTTGGGTATTAATTTTTTCCCTTAAAGGGGAAGGGATGTGATGAAAATAAATTGAGAGTATAAATTGGAGAAAAATAATCACATAGAGATGGAAAATATTTAAGAAGAGATTTATGAAATGGATATCAAGAAATAATGAATTACTATTTTATTTTTATAAATTCATGTTGAAATTTCATAATGTCTTGATGTTTAGTATGGGGAGGATTTCATGTTTGTAAAAAATAAGAAGTGTAGGCAATTGAGGACCCCTTAAGGAATTTTAATGATCTAAATATTTATTTAATGGTACTATTAGGAGTGTTTTAATGTGTGTATTTAACATATTTAAACCCTATTATTCAATTTTAGAGGAATGGGAAATGTTTTATTGTTGTTTAAAACAATATATGGAGTTCTATTAAAAAAATTAGTCGATACCATAACCTAGTTTTTAGGCCACTCACATTTTAAGTAAATTTTGGAAATATTTCTCAAGGTTATGTTCATGAGTTATGGCATATATCCATATTATAGGTAGATCTAACATAGTGAATAAATTTTTTTCCTTGATATTTTAATCACATAATGGTAAAATAATGATTAATATTTATTTATGGAAAACTGAAAAATAGTGGTTTATGAAATATGTTGTGGTTTACTTGTAAAAAAATATTTGGAAGTATATTAAGTAGAAGATCATTTATGTAACTATTATTTGATGTATGTTATTAAAAATATTATGGATATGTAGAACACATCATAGTTTAATGTAAAAAACATGGTTATTAGTCATGATTTGACGATATATTTTGGTGTAAATGCTATAAAAAATAGGTTTGTATATATGCTATTTTTTATGAAATGGTTAACTATTGAGTGTATTTATGTCTCAATGATGGTCAATACTATCCTATGTGATGAGATAAATATGACATTGTTTTACACAATGGTATTAAGAGAATGAACTAACCTTGAATTTTAAAGGATTAACATATTATTATAATTATTAAATTTTCATGAAATAAATTGAAAACAACAAGATTATTATATTGTGCATTATATATAAGAGCTATGGATTTTGGATATGACATATAAAAAGAATAAAATTTAACAAAACGGAATAAAAACCCATATTTTTTTAATATATATATTTCAAAAATATTTTCCCATTTTTCAATGGGATAAATCCATCTAACTATTTGTAAGAAGGTTAATGATATTAAAAATATTTACTTTTCGAAGATAATAAGTTAACATTTCAATGGTCGGTGAAGAGAAAATCTAGATGGGGAATGATTTTATTATTTTTGTGATATTTTTTATCTTCTACATGTTATTTCTATAATTTTATATTGTGAAATATATTGAAGAAATGAATTTATTGTTGGGATAAATCACTTATAAAGGGTTTAAGTTCATTCTCATAATCATATTATTCTTTATTGATATAAATAATCCTACCATTATGCATAATATAAAACCATCCAAACACTATTGAATATACCCTCTCAATAGTCAGTGAACCTTATAATAATGTAAGGGTTTATGTACATGTTATTATTCAATTATCATCCATGATGATTCAACGGGTTGTGAAAATGAATAACTAACAAAAGAATTTAAAATGGATTTCAAAAATCACTTGTAAGGGGGGAAAGATGGGACCTAATAAATTTCATGTCATCACAATATCATTATACCACATAATAAATTACTAGGCCAATATAGAAATTTTTTAAAATTGTTGAAACCCTTCAACCTATATAAACTATATTCGATGGAGGTGACCATCATGAGTGTATCTTCCTTAATAGGATCCCAAAAGTGGTTGGAAATCTGGTCCCCAGTCTCAATTTCCACCTCCAAAAATATTTTACCCCATTGAACCCATATGTAAAAATAATATTATGACTTTTGAACCAATAATATTTCCCTTAATTTATTCCAACCCAAATAATTCTACAAGTCACTCTAGAGGAATCCACCTTTGAAATAGTGATTTAGAGAGATTCCTCCACTAGGATAATCTTTGAATTTCGAAGAGGATCCAAGTCATTTCTGTGATTTTTTCCATTCCATCATCCATCAAATCACTATCATCAACTAATTATATCTTCTGATCTTGAATAAATTTCCTATAATATTGTTCTTCTTAAAACATATCATAAAGAGGTTTTTCTTTCTCCAAATGAATTTAATATTACAGAGCTTATCCTAATTCATTTTCCATTATATATAGACCAATTTTTTTAGAGTGATTTGGATTATAATGTGATCTGGTTTTTATTTTCATAAGTAAATTTTATTAGTCCATACACTGTATGGTATTTTTTCCATTGTTGAATGGATAATCATTGGAAACAACAAATCAGTTTTATATCATTCCTCCTGTTACACACAAAATATTGTATCCTCGGATGATCCAGATCACAATATGAAAATGAATTGGAATTGATGTTTTTTTGTAACCCATTAATAGTTAAACCTATGTATTGGAAGAATACTCCTTAATTTTCAACCTTTTAATGACAATATACACCCCTTATGGATCGGTATCACATACCACATATTCACATAAGAATTGAAATTTTTATCTAGTTGTATTGTGGAAAGGGAGAAAATTATTTTTAATGTACCTACCTTATATGACATCTTAAATACCAATACGGAATATAAGATTAATATAGTTATCCGTAACAGATTATGAAAAAATATATTATCACCAACATAGATCAATTCAATCTAGTATCATATAGTAGGAGTCAAATATTCATTGATTCAGGTGTCTAATATAATCCCAAGAAAAACTACACTAGGAATCTCGTACCCTTAAAAACCACCAACAGACATAGTTTGACCGTGTATAAAACAATTAGACGAGTATCTCATCCCAGTATCTCTCAAAACTTTTAGACATGGATTTACACCTTAAGAGTCTTCCCTCATCAAAAAATTAGCAACATTTATTACTTATTGTAGTGGAATATCCCCTTTCCAAAGACATTCACCTTCCACAGTACCATCGTTACCTAAGATACCAGTAGAGTGGCCCACACTATAATCAAATTTTGACTCATTTCAAAAAATATTGAGCATTACCCAATTAGTTTAAAGATGAATAATAGTAAACCTAAGAATGAAAGTTTTCCATCTACTCCTAATGAATCTTCATCTTGATATCAATTATCATTAAATACACCTTATCCTTGGATAAATTTACTACAAAAAATATCATTTGAAACAGTGTGGTTGAAGGAATTTATATGATAATTAGTATATAAGAATCATCCAACCATGTTACTATTTAACCTAAGAATCTGTAAATTCCAAAAAAATGGAGGACGGATAGGAAGATAAATCCAAATCACTATGACTTGAATATATAATTTTATTTTGAACCTTAACGGTCAATGTAAAAGATAAAAATATAAGAAAAGGAGAGTGTGCGTGTTGTTTTTTCAGGCATTGATCAGCTCATATTCAGATTAAAATACAATAAGAAATTCCATATTTATATAATACCTACAATTACACGATCAAGAACATACCATGAGTTGAAAAATAATATATAAAAGGTATCCACTATTTATCAACCCTTTTTGATGTGTAAAAAATTGAAATAATCTATATAGAGAAATATTTTTTGAATCATAGGGGATAACTCATAATCCTTTGATCACCGTTATTGTGCTTCATAACATTGGGGACAACAAACATATGTGGATAGATGGTTTAGAGGATGGAGTAAAAGAATGGTATTAATGGTCAATGATATGGTGTCATTGGAACTATAATGATTGTCACTACCCCCTGATGTAGAGTTAAATAGGTGATTAGACATGAAACTAGTGAAATTGATGGGTGAGATATCTTAGAAGAGATCTTCCTTAGAGATTATATTATTTGGTTTGGGAGAATATCCAATATTTTAACAAACTTTTATCCCCACAGAAAAATGATAACCTCCAAGGAGTTATCCAAGTCATATTAAGTTTATATAACCCTTCCAAGGATCATGATTCATTTTAATTAAAAAAATCTTTCTATTTTGAATGATTAATATGAATGAAACAAAGAAAGTAATGTGATACATAACAAGTTTTCTATTTTTTCACCCATAATGGTATATGTTCATGGAGTAAACAATGATGATGTGATGATATAAAAAATTAACTAACATTATTTTTTTTGTTATAATATTTTGATGAAACAATAAACATATATGTTTATCACACATACAAAAATATGATATCCTCACTCTCGTCACTTTGAAAGAATTCACTACTACTCTATGTGATTCCATAATCTTATTTAAAACAAGAATATTAATTATATAAAATGGTGTGGAAAAAAATCCATTTTATCAATTCAATGAACCTCATTAATCTTCTAGTGAGATTGATTATAAGATTAAATATTTTCCGATATTTAATTTCCAATAATGTTTTGTAATTAATCACTTTTAATATTACATTATCCATGAACATAAACATGTATTTATAGAGATCTATAACTATTTGATTACAATATAATCAATATTTTTATTCTTTTTAGAGCATCAATATTATACAATTGTGGTGGAAAAAATTAGGTAAACTCATCTTTGAAATTTGAATCCAATTTGATTTATTTATTTATCTCAAAAATCCCAAAAATATAATAACATTAAAAATAGTTAAATATATTGTACTCAAAGAGGTTATGGTGGGAACATCACAGATATAGTGAGATACATCCTTTGTATATTTTTCATATCTTAGTATCTATCATTTTTTTAATTTCATCATGTCATAAAATAATATTTTACATCCTATCATGGAACAGTATATGTAAAAATTTTAACCACTTATTTACATTAAAGAGACAAATTTTTATAGCCTTCATATGATGGCATGAACCCAGAGATTTACTCTTATATAACACCATGAATGTGTTTACTAAATCTTTATGGTGTAAACAGTCATCTTGTTTCAGATAGTCCCACAATAATTTTAGATAACATCCTATTCTGGTTTGAGATTTTACGTTATGGAATAATATAAATCACTTCTACATAATCTATATCCCTCAACCCAAAACTTATTTATGCTTTATATATTCTTTAATAAAATATATGAAACTAATTTTTCATGATTCATTGGGTCTTATAATGGTTATAAACCAAATATCATAAAAAATATCAAATTTTTTATTATCAAAACAATATTTTCAAATAATGAACCTTTAAGGATTATTGATGGTACTGATTCACATATTCATGAAAAACCATCAAATTATGTCACTAAATCCACAAAAAATACCAAAATTAGTGTGATATTATTTAAAAATATTCAATAATCATCTAGTATATTCAAACATGAGTCAAGATTTGAGTGTTAAAATAGTTAAATGAAATGATCCTCCTGGAAAAATTATTTTATCTTCAAACCTTACTATATAAACCACTTTCCCGCAAGATAACATACTATTATCTTAAAATATTTTCATAAGATCCATCCTTATAACACCACATTTTATGAAATATATTTTATTTACAAACCTTGTTAAATATCAATGAAATTCCACATATTGAACATTCAATAAATATCCATTAACACCTTCTCAAACGATTTATATCACTAAACTTATTGAAGATGTAAATATTATATTTTATTAATATGATAACACATCAACATTCTTCTTCATGAAAAATATTATAAAAAATTAATGGGTACTTTTCTACTTGGAATTGGGAAACAATTTACCCCTCATTAATGAACCTAAATATAATATCAAAAAAAGCTCAAAATATCATTTTACAAACATAAGAATTTATTCAAAGAGATAAATCATACTATTATTCTAACAACTTGATGATGATTCCAACTATTTATTAGAATAATGAATCTCTATCATGAGAATAAAGGATCCATTAGCTACGTTGGGTCCCTTATATTGACCCAATATAAATATTGACATGTATTAACACTATAATATAAAAAATAAATATAAATTCCTGCTTTGGGTAGAACATTTTTCATGATGTATGGAATTTTATTTATATATTAAAATAATTTAACTTTACCATCCCTTTCTCAAAGTATTTCTTATTAATTTTATATTTTATCATTATGTACATTATCATTGAGTGATGTGAAAAATTTCAACAAAAAATGATATTACATAAGTCACCATAATTGATTGTAATAGAATATTTCACATCAAGTGAAAAATCCTAATGTTATTTCATTTCCACTATAGTTGAGTAAATTCTATAGAATTCAAGATTCATTAAGAATTTAAATTTCTCATAAAAAATACAAGGTTTATTCTTGTTTACAAAATAAATATAAAATACCCAATATAAAGTTAACCACCTAACGTTTAATCATTATCATCCATAAAATCAAATGAATTTTCATATGTAAATACCAAAAAATAAAAATTTTACTTTAGAAGTATTAAATTCCACAATCCCATTAGAATACCACAATATTTATTTCACCAATATAGTGTGTCTTTCCATTGGGTTTCTTTGGTACCATGTGGATTAAAAAAATGAAAAAAATATTGGGTCTTATCATTATTAGTTATGGTGGTACTTAATGATTTTCTTTTATTCAATCACATTAACCTATTTTCTGTAAATATCCCTATTCATGTTCATTTAGAGAGTAACTAGTGTTTTTATCCCCCTAGAATACTCAAATATAAATATTTTTATAACTTCCTTAGTATATTTACGATGGAAAATGATTATTTCATAACCTTTATGACTCCCCTATAAACTAAAAAAATATTTCAAATCTACAGTAACCAAAATTTTGAACTCAACTATTATTAATTTTATATATTGATTTCATTGTGATCTATTAGATCCTCCACTGATCTTTCATTAATATAAATGTGCATTATCCGCCTTTGGTCATTATCATTTTTAATATATCTATTATGATTGAATCATACTCATTTGAATCCATGATTTCTCACATGTTTATTAGGTTTGGAACACCAATCCTCTAGTAGTACATTCATCCCGTATAGTTGCTTCATCATGTAAAAAATAATATTTATAACTTAATTAATAATAGATATATGAATTTGTTCAATGAAAATATATTCCTCAACTACTCATATAATAATTGGGATTTTATGATCTTCTAGAAAAAATTCAATCCCCATAATACTATTATGTCCAAGAAAAGTCCAATTGATTCCAATATTTCTTGGAGAAATTTTGTATCCACATCATTTCTTTTAGTCTTGGAATATCCCATTAAAAAAATTCAGGGGTTATTAATTATTTTTATGGTGTTATTAATATCAATATTAAGGTGTAATAATTATCCAAACCCCAATAAATCCCATAATATATATTTAAATTTGGAGTTATTTATTAAATTAAGGATAATAATGATGTCCCATTCACAATTTAATCATAAATAACAAATATTTTCACAACCGTTCAATTGGGATAACTAATAATTTTCCATGATAATCCTTCCTCTTGCTATATTCATGTATATTGTGAGTTACTCAATGCTTTTGTAAGACCCATAAGTACAACAAAACATACTAGAACCTTGTTCAAATGTGTATGAGAAGAAAGTGAGAAGGGGAATTTTTTTAGGAGTTATAATGATCACAACCACAAAGAAAAAGTATTTAACCATTTTATATAGGCTTATACGAACCAAATATTCAATAATATATGCATTATAAATTTCATCAAACATTTTAAAGATTAAAATACAATTGAAGATTTAGTTTATTCTCTATAATTATTTTTTGGTATATAAACATTCATGTATAATGCTCCAACTCCATGATAACATCATCATATTATGAATTATCAAACATAGTATAATTTGAAACAATAGATTGTGGAATCCAACATGACATCATACATTATGATATTTTTCTATAATTAAACTATAATTTAATGAAACTAACCATGTTGTATAGTAACCTATGTTAGAATAATACATTGTACAATAAAAGATTTGATGACTATGTCTCTAGTTTAAAATTTCTTATGTCTCCCACTTCCACAAAAGTATTATTGTTTTAGAGCATTTTACACTTATGTAATATCATATGATTTATCTCATAAAACAATAACTAAAATATACATTTTATATATCCAAAATATTTTTTTTTAATTCAACAAACAATTCACCTTGTATCACATCATATAAAATACCTTGGGAATATACATCAAAAATAACTTCCTTATCTCCTCCAAAAATCATTTAAGTTATCTCTAAATGTTTCATGAAATTGATTGTCATTTAATTGACTATAAAGTGTGCCCCCATGAGCCTTTTATGATTTACAACAATAAGAATTCCTAAATTCTTGTTTGTAATCTTAGACTATACTCTAGAAAAGATCAATAGTACTAATTTTATTAACTTATATGGTGTTATCTCTATCAGGAATGTACCTATATACATGGGTTCATTAGTTATTTCATATGAAATTATGCATTTTAATATGGTCTATTTTCTCAATAATCAGGTAACTATAAGATAGAGAAAATTTAAATGTTGTATAGGTAATAATAGATTCTTGATTTATCAAGTATAAACCGACAATCACAATCAATACATTTCATTTTATTCACTCTTATCAAAGAGGAAATAACTTTTATCTCACCTTATTGACAATCACACAATATTTATTATATAGGTACATCAATAAAATTCCCCAATCCTTCCTAATCGATGGACTATATGATAGACTCTTCAAATTAAATGTCTAATTCATCTTAGTAAAAATATAACAAATGAAATGATAAGTAATATACGAAACCACCCATTGATTAGATAATCTTCAAAACAATTTTATCTGTCAAATAAAAATTTTAGAGAAATATAAATATGAAACATGGAAATATGGTGTATCAAAAACATGCTATGTGAAACACTACATGGTATATACATGGGGGTTCATCTACCATAGAAAACCAATTTTTATCAAGATAATATTCTATATCACTATAAAAAATTACTCAAATTAATCCAAAAATTTAAAAAAAAGTTTTAATAAATCAGGTTCAGAATTGGTTAGAGTTATTTAAATGTAAAACATCGATATGTTAACTCTCATTTCTATTCATGAAATATATATAACTAATGTAAAGGATGATGATATAGAGTCTTCCTTTTTCATAACACGATAAATTTTATATTCATTAAGAAAATTAATAATACATAATAACCATACATAATAACCATTCTCATCATATAAAATTTTAAATAATTCTTTATAAGTGTTATTTTTAATATTATTTAGGGTTTTGTTAACTCATTTAAACTCTCTATAATTCCATACTCATCTCTATATATACATCTAATATAAAACCTTCACAGAACTATTTTAGTGAGTAATATTATTGAAAGAAGATATTTTTAATAACATAGATTTATTGGAGTCATATTCCTAATATTCAACTCATTAGAAAACTCTTCAAACTCAATTACATGATAACATCAAATGTTTGGTTATTAACAATATCAGTTTTCTTATTATAATTAAATATAATTTCATCATCATCATTTTTAATTTAACCCGTCCATCAAAAGTTTTATTTATATCATTTCATAAAAAGAATAAATCCATACATTGTTCTTTAAAAACACATTCCAATATCTTTTAGGATATGTAGTGATGATTAATTTTCTATGGTCACTAGATGTAACACTTTATATTTATCTTTACCATAATACTCAAAAATCATTTAGGATATTTGGTTAACTTATATTTGATTTGTGAATTGAATAATATTTTATTCTTTATCCTTTGAAATTATATAAACCAAAAGAAATATTCCAATTAGCCACATATGATGTATATTTTCTAAAACATTACATAATATAAGACAAAGATTAATATGTTCATATAAAATAATATTATTTCCATTAATATTAATATTTAGTAATAAATAACTAAAAATAATATGTTATATGGTATATGAGGGATTTAGATCATTACTCTAAATATAATTTTTTATTATTTAAGAGATACCACTAATGGGTGGTGGAATCCTGATTTTTTACATTTTAATGAATATCTTTCCTGAAGTCATTTAATATAGATGAAAACAATTTACCCTTATCTTATTCTAAAAAATATTATAAAATTTAATTAACGAATACAATGTGTAATAAATATATCATATCATATTTTTCATAAAAATCTTATTATGAAGCAACTTCCAATATCATATATGATAATTAGACAATCATATAAGACCATTTAATTAGAATAATATATGTTAATAAATTCCCTTAAATTTAGAATAATTAATAAATAACCCCTTCTATCATATTTTTTATAAAAAATACATGCCATTTAATTTTTACATAGATTTTGATCACCAGTATATTTACAACATATTATAAATATGAATTTTTTATTATATACCCTTATAAATTGGAGTATTTATTTTTATAACATCATTAATTGATATATAGTCTACATGGAGTCTCAAAAAAAAATACAATAAGCCTAGAAAATTTCAATACTATTGAAGCAATTTTAATCCTTCATGAATCCTATTTTCATTTTTAAAGTCCTTTAATGGAATCTTGATGATAAAATGTTCAACTTATTGGCTAATTTTTCTTCTTTTGTTTTCATATTTTCCCCACTCAACCTATTTAAGGGAAATAAATCCTAAACATCACACTCCAAAGTTCATTTTTCGTCAATATATTTATAAAATATGGTAAAATATTATTAAAATAGTTTACATTATTTTAAAATTTTATAATAATTATATGAAAATAAAATCCATAGTAGTAATAAGAATTATAGGATTCAATTAGAATCTCAAATTATATTTCACACTCAAACATATCTCGTACATGTGTTTTGGAAAAATTTATTTTGGTCTTCATGAATCTAATACTTTTCAAACCTGATATAAATCATTTCATACTTCTCACAATCATCGATTCTTATTATTTAGAGAACATGAACAATTAGTATCTTAGGAACAGGCTTTCTTAAACACATTGAATTTTTATCACTTAAAAACATTTCTTATGATATTATAACAATATAATTAGTTTTTTACATTAATATCCCTTATTATATATTATTTAACTAAATGTTTTTATTATAATTTTTCCATTAATCGATATCATAAGCTTTTATCCTATGAGTTTCATGTTTTACATTTATTTAACATATAATTCTATTAAATGTGTTTCCAGTAAAATAAAGAGCCCTTTTTAAAATAATCACATCACTCAATGGGAATGTATTCATATTTAAATAATAAATTTACCCCAAATTTTCATGAACCTCACTTATTTCTATTTAAGTAGATAATTATACTAATCATATCATATACGACTCTTGGATGGTATGTAAAACAACTCTTTATCCAACCCATCATGTAGATATATTCAATAATCTTCCTTATGTATCCAAAATAATAATTTTTCTTTTCTACGTATAACCCAAATAAAAAATAAACAAGAACCTATAGTGTTAGGGTCACACCATAACATACATTACAGACATACATTAATCCATATGTACCTTACTTTCAAATGAATTTACTTGGTTGGATGATCATGTTCTTGAAAATTGTTTATTTTTAATGGAATATTACACTTTTATTTTTGAGAATGAATTAATATTACAAACATATCTCGTATTATTTCAATTTCTGTATTCATGTTTCTAAATATTTATTTTCAAATCTCATTTTCTCCAATAAATAAATATGTTAAAACTATATTGATTAGTACCTCTTTATATAAATCATAACATATTCTACCAACCCAAAAAAATTATCTATATTTATACATATAAAAACTCAACCCATGCATAAGAAACATGAATATTTTTCATGAAAAGTAATAGAATCAAGGGAAATAAAATATCATCATAGGAATAAGCATGTAGAGATGGGTATCAAAGGACCACATTTGAATGGAAAAGAGTATGACTCCTTGTCATTCAAAAGTTTGAACAAAATTAAACCTACCCATTGTTACATAAATAAAGATATATTTCATTATCATGAAAATTCTATCACCCTATATGTATAAAATATAATAAACTACATAATTCGTGAAAATAAACCATTAAAGGAAATATTAAATTAAGAGGAAAACTAAATCCATTATCATAATAGGTATAAAACTCCTTGGGTACATGTTTTTTTGAATCAATTTAACAATATGAATAAATGAAGTCATCCATATATAATATAAAAATTTTATCATTGAATAAATAAATGAAAAAATTTAAAAAAATCATATATATAAACATGAGATAAAAGAATTCTAAACAAATAATAAATAAATAGTAGTAAAAACTTTATAATGTATGGATTTTAAAACATGAACAATTCAATTTGTGAGAATATGATATTTTTATTTTATCATTTAAATCAAATTAATAAGGAATACATTATATTTTAGAGTGTGAAATAATTAATGAGAACTTTTATTATAGAATAATTAATTTTTAAAATTTATTGAAATATTTTAAATAATTTTTTTAAGTAAAATTGTATTTTAATTAAACCACTGATCAAATAAAAATTCATAACTCCATATATAATAGTCCAAATAAAATTTTCCAATTAAAAAATTATTATAATAATTGTATATGTAAATTTATAATTAATTCAAATCTAATTCTAAAATATTTTATATTTTACTTATTTTATATGTAGAAACCCCTTATATATTATTTACCATGTAAATATATTATAAAATTTCATCCAATATACCAAAATATTTTAGTGCGGTTTAAATCCCCATATAAGATATATCACAGTTGTCGAGGGACCGTGCAACTAAAGAGTTTCAATAATCATAAAAAAATATGTTTTCAAGAAAATTATATCCATAATTAATTGGAACATGTCATACTAAATTGTATTTTAGGCCTCTCAAAAATCAATAAATTCTGATCATTTAATATTTTGTTTTTAGTTGGACAATATGTTCAAACATGTAAATTCAAAAATTCACTCTACGGATCACAAAAATTGTATAGAAATTTAATATCCTAATTTAATGAGGTATTTTTCATGGCCAATCCCCATTTTTTGGATCAAATATGGTACCTAAACACCTATCCTCTGGGATATACCCTCATCCTATGATGTTGTAGTTTCAAAAACAAATTTTCATTTCCAAAAACATCTTTTTTTCATAACTATGTAATAGAATATTAGAATCATGAACTAAATGAAACCTTTTAAAAATGAATGTTTCATGGTATTGAGTTCACACGAAAAATTTAAAATTTTGTATTTTATTTTAATGGGTATTGGTAAAAAAATCATGTTTTCTTCATCCATTAAAAATTTAAACCAAATGTGGAAATATCATATAATACCACTCTAGGGTTTCATGGGGATTCCAACTATCCTAAATACAAGAAAATAATACTATAAATCCTGATTAATCATTTAATCCATCTATGTGTTTGGAATGAATAATAAAATGAAGAAAAAAATTGTATATCAATCACCATTATATATAGACTATTAGATTATTTCATAAGAATTATATAATGATTACTATAAAGCATCCAAATGAATATTTCCTCTAGTAATTTCCCAAAATCACAGGAATAACCAATCACTTTTTTCAAAACCGTAGTTAGTTGAATGTATCTATAATGATGTTAGATACATGAAAGAGTGTATATAATCCATTTATGGAGTTTGAATTATCACATACATCCGGAAAGTTGACTGAGACGATTTATATAGGACTCTAAGAACCAAACATTCGACAATATATTGATTATAAATTTTATCAAGAATTTTAAAATTTTCGATCATTTCAATCATTTAGATTAATCCTAATTAGGAAAATTTAACATCTTAAAATTCATGTGCAATGTTAAAACTCCTTGATATCATCATGAAATAATTAATAATGGAACTTGATAAAATTTGGAGAAAGAGAATGAGGAATCCATCATGGAATCTCATATCACTATAATCCCATATAAGTACATAATGGAATGGTGATACACATTATCACATGATGCAACCTATGTTAAACCATGATGTGTTATAAACCATAACACTCTGGTGGTTGATTTACTAAATAATTAGATCACCTTATTCTAATTCACATTTCTATAATCATTTAGTTTTATATAGAAATCACATTTGGAACTAATGACATTCTTATTATCAATTTGGGGATGCTCTTACTATATTGACTTTGTGTAATTATTATCAATAGTATTATCTTCCCAAATCATCATCTCTACCTGAGATAAAACTAAAATTTAGTGAAGAGGATTCACGATTCTTATTTTCACTATAGCTTCAAGATCAAATTTTATTACCTATCTATTCAACCAATTTTTTTATATTACACATAGAAACAAATGTTTCATCAACCATATCATCATAATTGTATCATATATAACCATCAGAAATCCCTTTGCACTTTCCAGTAACTAAAAAAATCATCATAACATTCAACTCGAAAGTGAACTTTTTTGAATGGGGAATATGGATCATTTTATATGAAAATGACATATTTCTTTTACATGATCTTTAAAATCTATTTATTAAAACATTTTTATGTATTTAAATTTGAAAAATATCAATGAAAACATAATTAATATCTATAAAATTTTTTATTCTATTGTTTTTTAACTTATAGAGAATAAATAAATTAGTTTTAAATATACAAAAGTATATAATTGTTGAATTATTCACATACCACATCTCATAAAAATTATTTTATTTCACGAAGTACAATAAAGATTAATTGGTGACATATAATGATTTTAATACATCTTCATTAAAAATATTTACCTGTGAATCCTTATTAATGAGTGTCATCTGACCACGTCATTTATTATCAACTTTATCTTCTCAATTAATTTTTTTGAGTTATACTTACCTCCAAAACATTTTACCTAACCTTTTATTATTACAAAATTCATTCACATTTTTATGTAAGAACATTTTTCTATTTATTATCTATTATATCTAAATTTTCACTCAATAAATATGGTCAACTAATTTTAGATAATGAGTATTGTTATTGAAAAATTCATATTTGTGAGTGATAACCATGAACCATTCCATCATTATAAAATTTTGAATAAATTACACATATTACATTAGTCCATAAGTTCATTTGGTTGATATAGTCCAACAAATATAAAACTGAACCATCTCATGAAATATTATTGAGTTCTAATGCATTGGCATGTATATATTCAAAATTATGTTTTCTTTTTTAAATTATCAAACATAGGAGTATCGTCACATGAATTTCTAGGAATATCAGAAGCTCCATCATTAATAACTATATCTTCTCAGAACATTTGGTTCAACTGGATAATCCTTTGATTGAAAAACATATTCTCTTCTTTCTTATATAGGAACCATATGTCTTTTCATTAGATAATATGGTAGATATTTGCCTTTGTATCCATCCATTGAATCAAAATTTTTCCATCTCTACCTTTGGAAATATAGTAATTACTTATTATAATTATTTTTATTATGTGAGGAACATAATCATATGACCCTCAGATTATGGTGAACAAGGCCTTTTACTATAATTATATTAATATATATCATGTCTTTGAATTAATTTTTTTCTTTTTTGGAGAAAATGTATTCCTATTTTTCATCCTTTCAAAATTTTATGCGACCTAATCTATAAAAAATTGATGTATTTAAGAAGATAATTATTTCTTGTCACATGGGATTTATAACCATATTCGATGATTTATACTCCCACTTAATCCATCTATTTCAATGATATATCCACTATGTTCTCATTATTAGCCATTTTTTCATGATTTATATCAATTTTTCAAATTTCATTATTCTATATTTTGATAATTATACATCTATATCCATTGGATCAATGTTTTCATATAATGATACCAATTGATTTTTCATTTTCAACCCTCTTTTTGAAGAATTCAACAATCTAGGGGTTTCATTTGGTTCTATTTTTCTATATTATTTTATATTGATGTTGATTAAATCATGAATTATATTTAAATCTTTCCCATTAGTAAATATCATGTATATATCATGGTATCATAGTTAAATAATGTTTTAAAACAAAAAATAATTCTATTAAAACTAACCAATTTCATTTCTCCGGAAGATATAGTGATAGAAAAACTATTCCTAATAACTTATATTTTTTTAATATTTGTTATTTCAATATTATAAACAGGGTGTTGATAATGTGTTATTTTTTGTGTGTACATAGAAAAAATAATATTAAAAATTTCTAAAATAGTTTTATTAGGTAAAGGGGCCATTCTATTAATAGGTAATAACGTGTCCTTTATTATCCCTATTAATTAATTAATATCTATTTAAAATACACTAAATAAAATTTGATGGATCACGAAGCTCAAAATATATTATATTACATTGCACACTGCCATACCCATGTATACACACCATGTTTTACCTCATATATAGTGTCATGTAAGGTACGTTTTCGGACTACATATAATCCAAATCACTTCACTAGTTCCGGGTCATAAAACATTCATCGATATATTAATAATACTCCATCCACTGGATATATTGACTAAAATATTAGAGGGAAAAGAAATTGTTTGAGATTAGAATGATACTATAGAGACTACTAAGAAAAATTAATGTATCTGTTCAAAGTCACTAGGAAAATCCACTTCCCCACCAAAACAAAACAAATAACACAGAGATATAATGCAAGAATGGTCATAAGAGCACATTGAGACCTCCCATTGTAGTTCTCCATGGGTTAGAACTTAATTGGAAAGTTTTTTGTAACTGAAAGAAACAAAATGAAGAAAGATAACAAAAAAATATTTGAATAAAATTACAATCTGGCTTCACATAATAAGAAACACAAAAGATATAAAGATGAAGAAAAAGTGTTCATAATCATCCCATAAGTTAGGAATTCTAAATTTTAGCATACCACTATCTAATTTTTAAATCATATTCTAGATATTTATCCACATAGAATGTGAAAAATAAACAATTCTTGGTAGGGAAAATAATCCCATGTTTGATCTCTATTGTCAATATATAATAATCAAAAGATGATGCTTCTTTCTGGCTTGTAGTAAAATGGCAGAAAAAAATTTCGTCTGGGGATTATTATGAGTGTTCATTATTAGTCGATCCTATAAAAAAGACATGGAATGATCTAAAATTTTTGTTAGTATTTTATTAGTATTGACCTACTTCTATAGAAAAAACTTATATTGTGGTCGGTTTTATCAATAAACAAGTGATGGAGACATCATAACCTATTTTTTCATTAGGTTAGTAGTTTTTAATAAAAATTCATATGTCGCATCAACATGATAGGTTGTAACCTACAAAAAATTAGATTACTATGTAGAGGACATTAATATAGTAGTAAGATCAGTAGACTGGATGGATTTATTATGAAAATATGAACCTATATCTTTATAAAATTATACCACCATTTAAATTTATTTTAAATAAATACTATTCCCGATATATTTCTAAACACACACAATCATTCTGTTTG
Organism: Viscum album; assembly: GCA_963277665.1. Classification (NCBI taxonomy): domain Eukaryota; kingdom Viridiplantae; phylum Streptophyta; class Magnoliopsida; order Santalales; family Viscaceae; genus Viscum; species Viscum album. Next base: position 857,803,608 of record OY728160.1, read on the forward strand.
TGAATTTTGATATAATATAAACATATTATTATTTACCTTTGACCATTATAACCAAGAAATTATATTTATGATACGAATATGAATAACTTCATTTTAAAAAATATCCATGATGGATTTATGTAGTGAAATTTTATTTTTTAATTAAAAATAAATATGTATACATTTACCTATATATTTCATTCATCCTTAAAAAATATGTTTTATTTGAAAGTGATTTGTATTTCAATTTATGGATGTATATTATAATTATTTGTCAAAACATTTAATAATTGTTATTTGAGTAAATTAATTTTATTTTTGAAATTATTATGATCATATTTTATTAGGTTTCATCAAAAGTATTTTTCAATGAATATTTGTTTTAATGAATAGTGAAACACATTGAATTTTGTAAAAGAGTCATTTATTTTCATTAAAAATTTAATTTAAATATAACATTATATTTTTTAATTTTTAAGGTAACATAAAATATTTTTTTAATAGTCTAATTGTTTTCCTAGAAATCAATAAAATATTGTATTTTTATATATGTCAATATTAATTTTTAAAAACCAATTTTTGATAAACAATTATTTTATGGGTCTTACATATTTACATTAAAATATATTTCTTCCACATCTAATAAAATATTCTTCAATATTGATTCCATATTTGGAATCAAAAAGTTCAAATTTCATAAATAATTCCCTATTAATTTTTTGTCACCATGCATAATAAGCATGGTAAATATTTTCCATACAAAAAAGTGTAATTAGGGTGATTAATGATTAAAAATGTGACAATTCATTAAAATTCCATAAGAAACCTAGAAAATTAAATTATTAATAATTATTTGACCCTATCCCTCTTAAACTCAAATATATGATATTGTTTGAATTTTTTTATAGATAATCTTCTATTGTTTCCGTTAATTAAATAATAAAATTACACTCGTTTTTATTTAATATATGTAATATATTTTCATTAAGATAAAACAATGTTCTTATTAGTTATTGATGGATATATGAAACAGGAATAAAGAATTTTCATTATGTTAATTTTTTTGATGATATAATTTATAAGGCCCCAGCCTTAAACCTTACTTAAAATTGAATTAAATAAATAATTCACATTGAGGATCTTTTCAGGTTTAGAGTTTTAGAGAATTAGTACATAAATATTACATCTCAAAAGATTACAAAGTAGTCTCTTCTACTAAATTTCCATAAAATAAAAACTCTTAAAAAGAAACATGTCTAGTTTCATGTTTTAGGTAGCATGAATTTCACTTGATCCCATCCTTGAACCTATTACACGCTAAGTCCTGTGAAAAACATTTCAAAAACTTGGGATTAGAATAAAAAGCTAAGTAAGGGATACACAAAGAATAAAAAACTGTTAGTTTATCAAAACAAAAAGTAAACCATGTATACTTTATCAAAGTAATACTTTTCACCTTTATGAAGTAGTAAAAACTGTTCACTGAATAAAATATCATTAATTACCTTTTTTAACCAAAGGATTACCATAGAACCCATATAGAGAACACATAACATATATAAAGGTAACTTTGGACATAAACATACTTAAGTGGAATAACCATACGGTATACTCCCACACATATCACTTAATGGAATAGCCATACGGCCAATTTCCATACATACTTAATGGAATAGCCATACGGCCGACTTCCATACCCAATGCATTGGAGGTTATAACGTAACCACCCGTCCTGGTATTCATGGAACCACCCGTCATATGGTTTATAACGTAACCAACCGTTAAAATGTCCAAGTACCAATATAAAATCATAAAACATAAAACCAATATAATGTAATGATAAAATTTCCACATTTCAATCACAATATATCATAAATATATTGACATAATAAAATCCTTTATCAAAACCATTTTTAATACCAAAATACATAAAAGAGTATATGGTATTTATTTTATTTTAAAAACATTACGGCTTGTTGAGGAAGCCAAAGACCAAATAATACTTGCGGCGGCGGAAAAGGTCGTTGTTACCGCATATGTTAAAAAACATTCCTTTTTGTCGTTTATTAAAACGCTTTGGATAAAAAGATTCCTTTTGAATAAAAGTAAAAGTCAAAGGGTTTTATACACCGTATAGAAGAATGTTGTGTATAAACCGAAATATGCCTCAATGAAAGGAGATTGAGACGAAGTCCCTTACTGAGATGGTATCCTTTGTTTAAGGATAATTCAATTACATAATTATGTGTGAAAAATGAATACACCAAATATAATTGGATATTAAGTGTAAAATAATCAAAGGTCATTCACACATATTTAAAGGATGACATATTCAATAACTACATGTTGAACCCAAAGAAATCGAAATTGGGTTAAGAAGTTCCCTTGACAGCCTAACGGCGTCACCTCAAAATGAGTTGATGAGAGAAAAAAGGTTTATCTCATCACTTGGACATAAAAGTTACATCAATAAAGATATATGAGAACATATACCATCATAACAATATGTAAATTAAAAGACCAAACAAAAGAAGTCTTTTAAAAAGAGGAGGGTGAAAGGTTCCCTTACCGACTTGGGTATCTTTCAAAACATACACCCCATGAAAGAAGGACAATACATCATTGATGTAAATACTCATAAAAGAAATTATATTACACAATGAGTAAAATAATGGGCATTACATACACCACTCAATGGAAATTGTGGAAAATGTAGCATAAATCTCTCGGAAATAAAAGTTAGATAAAAAATCACTTACGAAAACTCAGAAGCCTAACGGTGCCACTTAAAACCTCCAAAAATGGATTGATGAGATCAAATAGGGTGTCTCATAACATTAAAATAAAATGTACAGAAAGAGGAATATAAAATAACATCCCCTATCATAAAAATAGGAGCTTAAAAGAAGTGATATAAATGAGAGTACTTAAAAAAAGGGTTAGATCTCTTACAAAAATTCGGCAGCCTAACGACGCCACTCAAAACTTCCAAAATGGATTGATGAGAGAGAATAGGGTCTCTCATCACATGAACATAAGAATTAAACTCAATGTAATATTAAAGGAAATCCCAATAACAATAAAGATGAGATTTAAAAGTAATGACACAAAAGAGTGTACTTAAAAAGAAAGAGAGGAGTAGGATCCCTTACCTCGGGTCCGACTTGACTCGATTGTTCTTTAACGTCCTGAATAATCAACTTGAGTTAATTTATATTTTCTTAAGAACCTTTTTCAAGTTCATTATTCCTTTTATATCACTTATTTTCATGTTATAAACATTATTTAATCATTTGAGTTAATAATGTTTGTTTTGTCGATATTTGGTTCTTAAGTCGAAAGTGGACTTCTTACAATTACATGTTGTTCGTGTGGTCAAAGGTAATTTTATCCAGAATAAAATTCCTGATTTGGATATCATATATATAATATATATCCAGCATATATATGTATTTATAATATTACATAATCATTTAGAGGTAAGAAATGAAATGCACCATTCATGGAGATGGTAAGCCGTACGTACGCATGAACGCTACTTTCATTTCATTGTCATATTAATGGAATTAAAACTAAATGAGAGGTATGTATATTTTAATTACAGAATTATATTCATCATTTAGATGTATCATTAATCATATATATCCATTATATACAGGTAATTATAATAATACATTACATTTGGGGATAAGAAATGAAATGCACCGTTCATGGAGACGGTAAGCCGTACGTACGCATGAACGCTACTTTCATTTCTATCTCATAATTTAATGGAAAGAAATAATAATGATATAGAGGTATATAATAGTTCCAGTATAAAAACATATATAATAACATTAAATCCATCCTTTATATGTCCCACGTATGGTATTAACGAATCACATCACTTTGAGGGGGCGGTAGTCCGCACTTCCTAAAATGAAGATATCGCGTATACCCATAATGGAAGCCATAAAGGTAAGACACAAATGAAAAATACAAAGGATAAGTAAAACATAAACATATTATATATCATATATAAAAATAGTGACATCATAATGGCCACCTTTGAAGGTGTTAAATGATTATTGAACAATCATCGTTTCGGGAGGCAGAATTTCACCATCAACGGAAACCGTATGTTCTCTAACCATTTGATGTATTTGTGTGAGAGTGTAGCTCGAATAAATCTTATAACAACATCCTAGTATATTTAAGATACTGGTGTTGTTACAAAAGAAGTAAATAAAAAGAGTTTAGGGGGTTGGAGAAGCAAAATAAAACAAATGAACATGAGAGAATGAATTACCTTTAAAAGTGTAACTCCTTTTGATTTGAGCCTAAATGCTTCCTTTGAAAGGATTCTGCCAAAAGGGAATCCTCTAGGATGAGGAGAGGGATGTGGAGAGAGTAAATGGGCAGGGTTTTGCCGAGCCAAAGTCTTGAGGAGTGTGTGAAATGAGGTAGAGGTGGGGGCCTTTTATAAGAGGATAGGAGGGGCACTTTTGGAAAGTAAAGAAATATTACTTTATTTGAAAATGTGTTTCGGTTTTAAAAGGTCCCACATTGGTATAATTTCGTGGATAAGGTTTTAAGGGTTCAAAATCCACCCATCCAATAAGTTTTGGACATGTGTAGTTCGTAGATTTTACATTATCTTTCCATTTTATTTAAATCGTTAAATAATGAGGTAATCACTGCATCATCATGATGTCATAAATAATTTAATTTATTTAGTGTCTAAAAATTAAAAAAAAACTATTATGTAGGAAATATTTTTAGCTTTCAAATTACTATTTATAAACAAAAATCTGATCTTTATAACCCCATGTAAAAATTGTTTTCGTAAAACATATGATGTTTGTGTCATTTTTTACTTTTACATTTAATAAAAAGTTATTTTATGTCATTTCCCAACCAAAGTGGCTCCATGGGGTCCCCAAGTTGACCCATGGATTGTCGTGGTTGGCCATGACACAACCAATGAGGGTAGGACATGTGTCAAGCTTATCTTATTTTATTAAAGCATTATTTTTACCTTAAACTACACTAATTACCACTAATCGCGATTAACAACTTAATAAGTTACTATTCACCAAAAAAATATTTTTATCCCATTGAACCACATTTTACTTCTTAATGACAACCATGTATGTCGGGTTTTTGAAATTAAAATCACAAAGATGGAAAAATTTCATTTAAACGGAAAAATCAGTTTTTATAAGTACCACTTAGTGGTTTCAATATTCATAAAAAATTGAAGTTTTTCAGAAAATTACCAAAAATTCACCCTAAGCTATATTTGATATTCCGAATTCAAAAATGAATTCAATTTTACAAAATTCACAACATATAAGTTGCATTAATTAATTTAATAATTAACTCCCGCTGTCAGAGAAAATAGCGTGTTTTTATGAAACAATAAGTATCAAAAGATTGACACTAGTTTAAGTCCGATTTCAAAGTGAAATTAATTCCAACGACCACTATTGGATTTAATGGTAAAAATATTTTATAATTTAACATTAAAACCAATTCAAAATATAATCTAATAATATAAATAAATTATATTAAAAAGAGGTTTTGAATTAAAAAACAACATTTTACACTATTAATTAAAAAAATGAACTTTAGCGGAAAAATACCAAAAATTTACACAAAGTAAAATTTGATGTCCCGATTCTAAAGAAGAGTTTTATTTGGTCCAAAATAATGTATAAGAGTATTCAAAACTATTTTTAGTGACAGTTCACCATCAAAAGGCGATAAGTGAACCTTTATTGAAAATTAGGGTATAAAAGCCTAAAATTGAATTCTTTCCGTATTTTAAGCCTTTGGATAAATGTAAAAACATTTAAAAAACATATATAATCATATTTTAGTTATTTATATCCATTCCTTCCAATACAACGTCTACATGTTAACTACCATTTAAAATAATATTATTTTATTATTAGAGTGCAACGTAAGATTCCCAAGAAACTCATTGTTGCGTAATGGGTACGCCATCGAGCATAGCATCCCCTTTAAAGTAATATTAATATTTGATTCACAAATATGGATAAATATAAAGATGTCATATTCTTTATTTACCTAGGGTGTTACATCCTTCCCCGCTTTTGGGAATTGCGTCCTCGCAATTTTAAAATTGGGCTTGGAAACATCCTTGAAAGTCCCACATCGAAGAAGACTCTGTAAAACAATCACTTTAAAATAAAGAAAGATAAGTACAAAGGTCACCCGAGTTAACCCATAATAAGATTCTGTTTAGGAAAACATGGACATGGAAGAAAAAGAAAAGGGTCATGTTCTGATGGAGAGTGATAGAAAACATGTTTAGAAGAAAGTTAACCATGAGAAAATCACAAACTTGTGATGGGTTAAACGGTATTAGATTCCCTAGTAGGAAAAGTTAATAGACAACATTTTTGTTTTAAGCTACTTTTTATTGAGGAATTTATTCATAAGGAAACATAATCACTTATCATGTTGACTTTCAACTTTTACTAGATTCTTAATCAAACTCATATTTTTTTCCAAAAGACGAGTATTTAGGGAGACTTGTTCACATTAAGAGTACTATAATCAACTTCAAGAGAATCACCTAATCCACCAAAGAGAACTATATACATCCTATTTCTTTAGGCTTTAACCAAAACCAAAACCAGAAATGTTAGTACAAGGTCAGATAATCCAGAAAAGGATAACCCTTTATAAAAAGAAAATCTATTCTTAATCTCCAAAAATTTTCCAACCAAACCCAAAGATCAAAGAGAACAATTCTATAATCAATTTGTCCATAATATTCATCAAAGTAAACCAAACTAAGATTGAAACCAAAATATTTGAGGGATTTAGTCACATATTCTTCCAAGTTAAATCGTAACATTTATCTCCAAACAACATCAGTTGCTCTTAATGTCTCGTATTGAAAAGTAATTAACCTAATCACATATCCTCCATGATAGGTTAATAAATATCCATAGATAACCCAAAATCAACCTACTCTTAATTCATAAAATCATCTAATTAAAAAGAATCATCCAAACTAACTAGGGACTTCACGTAGTCCAGTGGTAGGCGATAAATACCAGTCGCACTTTGGTTGTGGGTACGATTCCCGCAGCTTTGTCCGACGCGACGAGTTGTCACATGGTCTGCGTGTTGTCCTTTTTCAAAGACTATATAATTCTAAAATCATTCCCCAAAAAGGGATAAAATCATCAAAAATAATCATAGAATATTTTAACCTCAAGTTTATCTCATTCCTTTTATTTTCAATCATATCATAGAGTAACCCATAATTACCTAAAAATTAAGGATCATATAAACCCTAATGGTTACCTTAATAATTATTACCTGAATTTCCTCATCGAGTTTTCCATCTCGTACATGATGCATTAGAGAACTCACCAAGGTTGAAGTGGTTTATCATGACTCCTTGATAGTTTGTTTAGAACAACTATGATATTCCTCATTGAATCCCCCATCTCATCTAGTATCTTAATCAGAGAACCACCACAGTTTCCTTCAAACCCATTGTCACTTTGGTGCCTGCTAGATCCATCCATTTACTAAATCCAAAAAGGTCAGTGTTGGTATATCAACATAACCATCATGTACTAATGAGGAAGATAAAAACTAAGATATACTTACTCATTCACTTTATCTAAAACTATCACTCTTTCTGAAATCCTAACCATTATGGTAATGTCACTTATTCTTAAAGAATACCCTAGCCTCTAAAGTTATCTAAACCGACCTTTGATACCAACTATAAGGCCCCAGCCTTAAACCTTACTTAAAATTGAATTAAATGAATAATTCACATTGAGGATCTTTTCTGGTTTATAGTTTTAGAGAATTAGGACATAACTATTACATCTCAAAAGATTACAAAGTAGTCTCTTCTACTAAATTTCCATAAAATAAAAACTCTTAAAAAGAAACATGTCTAGTTTCATGTTTTAGGTAGCATGACTTTCCCTTGATCCCATCCTTGACCCTATTCCACACTAAGTCCTGTGAAAAACATTTCAAAAACTTTGGATGAGCATAAAAAGCTCAGTAAGGGATACACAAAGAATAAAAAACTGTTAGTTTATCAAAACAAAAAGTAAAGCATGTATACTTTATCAAAGTAATACTTTTCACCTTTATGAAGTAGTAAAAACTCTTCACTGAATAAAATATCATTACTTACCTTTTTGTAACCAAAGGATTACCATAAAACCCATATAGAGAACACATAACATATATAAAGGTAACTTGGGACATAAACATACTTAAGTGGAATAACCATACGGTCGACTCCCACACATATCACTTAATGGAATAGCCATACGGCCAATTTCCATACATACTCAACGGAATAGCCATACGGCCGACTTCCATACCCAATGCATTGGAGGTTATAACGTAACCACCCATCCTGGTATTCACAGCACCACCCGTCATATGGTTTATAACGTAACCACCCGTTAAAATGTCCAAGTACCAATATAAAATCATAAAACATAAAACCAATATAAAGTAATGATAACATTTCCACATTTCAATCACAATATATCATAAATATATTGACATAATAAAATCATTTATCAAAACCATTTTCAATACCAAAATACATAAAATAGTATATTGTATTTATTTTATTTAAAAACATTACGGCTTGTCGAGGAAGCCAAAGACCAAATAATACTCGCGGTGGCGGAAAAGGTCGTTATTACCGCGTACGTTAAAAAAAACATTCCTTTTTGTCATTTAGTAAAACGATTTGGAGAAAACGATTCCTTTTGTATAAAAGTAAAAGTCAAAGGGGTTTATACACCGTATAAAAGAAAGTTGTGTATAAAAGGAAATATGCCTCAATGAAAGGAGATTGAGATGAAGTCCCTTACAATGACGGTATCCTTGGTTTAAGGATAAATCAATTACATAATTATGTGTGACAAATGAATACACGAAATATAATTGGATATTAAGTGTAAAATAATCAAAGGTCATTCACACATATTCAAAGGATGACATATCCAATAACTATATATTGAACCCAAAGAAATCGAAATTGGGTTAAGAAGTTCCCTTGACAGCCTAACGGCATCACCTCAAAATGAGTTGATGAGAGATAAAAAGTGTATCTCTTCAATTGGATATAAAAGTTACATCAATAAGGATATATGAGAACATATCCCATCATAACAATATGTATATTAAAAGACCAAACAAAAGATTTCTTTTAAAAAGAGGAGGGTGAAAGGTTCCCTTACCGACTTGGGTATCTTTCAAAACATACACCCCATGAAAGAAGTACAATACATCATTGATGTAAATACTAATAAAAGAAAGTATATTACACAATGAGTAAAATAATGGTCAGTACATACACCACTCAAAGGAAATTGTGGAAAATGTAGCATAAATCTCACGGGAATAAAAGTGAGATGATAAATCACTTACGAAGACTCGGCAGCCTAACGGTGCCACTTAAAACCTCCAAAAATGGATTGATGAGATCAAATAGGGTATCTCATCACATTAAAATAAAATGTACAGTAATAGGAATATAAAATAACATCCCCCATAATAAAAAGAGGAGCTTAAAAGAAGTGACATAAATGAGAGTACTTAAAAAAAAGAGGGGTTAGATCCCTTACGAAAATTCGCCAGCCTAACGACGCCACTCAAAACTTCCAAAATGGATTGATGAGAGTGAATAGGGTCTCTCATCACATGAACATAAGAATTACAGTAAATTTAATATTAAAGGACATCCCAATAACAATAAATATGAGCTTTAAAAGGAATGACATAAAAGAGTGTACTTAAAAAGAAAGAGAGGAGTAGGATCCCTTACCTCGGGTCCGACTTGACTCGATTGTTCTTTAACGTCCTGAATAATACACTTGAGTTAATTTATATTTTCTTAAGAACCTTTTTCAAGTTCATTATTCCTTTTATATCACTTATTTTCATGTTATAAACATTATGTAATCATTTAAGTTAATAATGTTTGTTTTGTCGATATTTGGTTGTTAAGTCGAAAGTGGACTTCTTACAATTACATGTTGTTCGTGTGGTCAAAGGTTCTTTATATCCAGAATGACATTCCTGATTTGGATATCATATATATCATATATATCCAGCATATACAAGTATTTATAATATTACATAATCATTTAGAGGTAAGAAATGAAATGCACCGTTCATGGAGACGGTAAGCCGTACGTACGCATGAACGCTACTTTCATTTCTTTGTCATACTAATGGAATTAAAACTAAATGAGAGGTATGTATATTTTAATTAAAGAATTATATTCATCATTTAGATGTATCATTCATCATATATATCCATTATATACATGTACTTATAATAGTACATTACATTTGGGGTTAAGAAATGAAATGCACCGTTCATGGAGACGGTAAGCCGTACGTACGCATGAACGCTACTTTCAATTCTATCTCATACTTTAATGGAAAGAAATAATAATTATATAGAGGTATATAATAGTTCCAGTATAAAATCATATATAATAACATTAAATCCATCCTTTATACGTCCCACGTATGGCATTAACGAATCACATCACTTTGAGGGGGCGGTAGTCCGCACTTCCTAAAATGAAGATATCGCGTATACCCATAATGGAATCCACAAAGGTAAGACACAAATGAAAAATACAGAAGCATAATTAAAACATAAACATATTATATATCATATATAAAAATAGTTACATCATAATGGCCACCTTTGAAGGTGTTAAATGAGTATTGAACAATCATCGTTTCGGGAGGCAGAATTTCGCCATCCACGGAAACCGTATGTTCTTTAACCATTTGATGTAGTTGTGTGAGAGAGTAGCTCGAATAAATCTTATAAAAACATCCTAGTATATTGAAGATAATGGTGTTGTTACAAAAGAAGTAAATAAAAAGAGTTTAGGGGTTTGGAGAAGGAAAATAAAACAAATGAACATGAGAGAATGAATTACCTTTAAAAGTGTAACTCCTTTTGATTTGAGCCTAAATGCTTCCTTTGAAAGGATTCTGACCAAAGGGAATCCTATAGGATGAGGAGAGGGATGTGGAGAGATTAAATAGGAAGGAGTTGGCCGAGCCAAATTCTTTTGGAGTGTGTGAAATGAGGTAGAGGTGGGGGCCTTTTATAAGAGGAGAGGAGGGGCACTTTTGGAAAGTAAAGAAATATTACTTTATTTGAAAATGTTTTTCGGTTTTAAAAGGTCCCACATTGATATAATTTCGTGGATAAGGTGTTAAGGATTCGAAATACACCCATCCAATAAGTTTTGGACATGTGTAGTTCATAGAGTTTACATTATCTTTCCATTTTATTTAAATCGTTAAATAATGAGGTCATCGCTGCATCATCATGATGTCATAAATAATTTAATTTATTTAGTGTCTAAAAATTATGAAAAAATTAATATTATGTAGTAAATCTTTTTATCTTTCAAATGACTATTTATAATCAAAAATATTATCTTCATAACCCCATGTAAAAATTGTTTTCGTAAAACATATGATGTTTGTGTCATTTTTTAATTTTACATTAAATAAAAAGTTATTTATGTCATTTCCCAACCAAAGTGGCTCCATGGGGTCCCCAAGTTGACCCATGGCTTTTCATGGTCGGCCATGACACAACCAATTAGGGTAGGACATGTGTAAAGCTCATCTTATTTTATTAAAGCATTATTTTTACCTTAAACTACACTAATTACCACTAATCGCGATTTAAAACTTAATAAGTTACTATTCACCAAAAAATTATTTTTATCCCATTGAACCACATTTTACTTATTAATGAAAACCATGTATGTAGAATTTTTTAAATTAAAAACACAAAGATGGAAAAATTTCATTTAAATGGAAAAATCAGTTTTTATAAGCACCACTTAGTGGTATCACTATTCATCAAAAATTGAAGTTTTTCAGAAAATTACCAAAAATTCACCCTAACCTATATTTGATATTCCAAATTCAAAAATGAAGTCCATTTTACAAAATTCACAACATATATGTTGCATTAATTAATTTAATAATTAACTCCTGTTGTCAGAGAAAATAGCGTGTTTTTATGAAACAATAAGTATCTAAATATTGACACTAGTTTAAGTCCGATTTCAAAGTGAAATTAATTCCAACGACCACTATTGGATTTAATGGTAAAAATATTTTCTAATTTCTCTTTAAAACCAATTCAAAAGATAATATAATCATATAAATAAATTATATTAAAAAGAGGTTTTGAATTAAAAAACAACATTTTACACTATTCATTAAAAAAATGAACTTTATCGGAAAAATACCAAAAATTTACACAAAGTAAAATTTGATGTCCCGATTCTAAAGAAGAGTTTTATTTGGTCCAAAAGAATTTATAAGAGTAATCAAAACTATTTTGAATGACAGTTCGCCATCAAAAGGCGATAAGTGAACCTTTAGTGAAAATTAGGGTATAAAAGCCCAAAATTTAATTCTTTCCGTATTTTAAGCCTTTGGATAAATGTAAAAACATTTAAAAAACATATATAATCATATTTTAGTTATTTCTATCCATTCCCGCCAATACAACGTCTACATGTTAACTACCATTTAAAATAATATTATTTTATTATTAGAGTGCAATGTAAGATTCCCAAGAAACTCGTTGTTTCATAATGGGTACGCCATCGAGCATAGAATCCCCTTTAATGTAATATTAATATTTTATTCACAAATATGGATAAATATAAATATGTCATATTCTTTATTTACCTGGGGTGTTGCATAATTACCTTTAATTCTTATGCAACTTCGATACATTTAATATTTAAGAAGTTAAAAACTATGGACGTATGATTTTATAAACAATAAAAATAAACATTTTTTTGATGAATTGTGGTATTATATAACATGAATATTTAATTATAAATTATAAGTAATGGGAGATACATTTATAATATAATTACATTACTATATATATATCCTTGAATTCAAATTCATAAAAGAGTATAAAGAAGAAATTAATGATAGTAATGATGAAAATATTTAATTGAATGTTTTAAAAACAAAAATAATATCATCAATATGAACTTATTATGGTAAATGGTATATAATTTCATCAATGTTCCATTTCTAATCCACCTGTCGCCTTAGATTTAAATTCATAACCCTTCATGTCAAAATATGTGTTTCCTTTGTTATAGTGAATGAGGGTTAACAACGGGGTAAAACCCAATGATAATGTTTAAATTTAACATATAATTATTTAAATTATCTTTTATTTATTTATTTATACCATATAAATTATTATATTTTAAATTATGTATATTTGGTCCCACTTTAATTGGTTATGATATTTTTTAAAAAATAATTTGTAAAATTCCATGTGTGACAATTCCCTCATATATAAAAGGGAAAAAACTCTTATCCTCAATTTAAAAATGTTTTACATTGTTTATCATCAAATACCTACCATAATAAATTACTTTCTTCCCTCCATAATTTATTTTTCATCTAGGATCGTCTAAAGATCATTTTAATATTGCGTAAGGTTCAATCCAAATGGGGTCTCCTGAAGATGTTTTAATAACCTCACTTGAATCATTCAAATTTAGCTTCTAATTCTATTTCTTATTAATTAGTTTCATCCATATAAATATAATTTATAATGTATCATAAATATACTAATATCTAATTTTAATTCTTGAAAAAATGTTTTTTCACATCATTTCAATCAAATAGAAAATGAAATTATCACTCGTGTATATGGATATGATTCATTTTCCATAACTATATTTCTTGTTTGGTTATTGTAATAGATTTAATTAATATATATGATATTCATACCATAATTATGATGATGAAAATATAATAAATTTTAATCCTTCTATCCCTTTAATCCAAAAAAATGATATTGTTTCTCTTATCTATCTGTGGATAACATCCTCCGTAAGCTGATGTCATTCATTTTTCTTGATTAAAATAAATTAATGAGTCTTATATTGTATTTAGAGTATCAAAATAGTAATTATTATAATGATAAAAACTCTATATATGATTAAATTATAACCCCTTTTTTCAGAGTCATCAAATTGTAGTTGTCATGTGATTAAGGTCCAAACATCTATAAAACATCTATCTTGAACTTAACTGATTTAATAAATATATATGGAATAGAAATAAATGATATAAAATTGATAATGATAATTAAATATACATGGATATATTTTTTGAGAAATTAAAATATTCAAAAATATGTTTATTATATTGTAAAAGATGTATGTGTGGTGTGATATGGGCTTGAGGTAAGAAGTTTCAAAACCCAATTTCTTAACATTGGGTTATTTTATATCATAATTTTCCATGTTATTCCACGATTATGGGTGTAATGGAAAAGAATTTTTTTATTTCCGCATATTATATGTGAATTTAAATTTAATACACATAATCATTCCATTTATTTATTATCTCATAAATTTTATGATATCAGTAAGTTTTTCTCAAATCACATTTCATTACGTGAAACATATTACTTATTCACCATATGTTTATTTTTTTTCTTTTTTATACTTCCCCTTCTAAATTTTATATCTCGAGTCTATTTAAATTCACCTACTTTAATGTTTAATTTTATGTTATTTATATACAAGGGGTTAAGATTAGTATGTAGCCAAAGTGATAAGTTTTATTTATCAAATTTCAATTTTACTGGGACTATTTTATTATTAAAAATACATTGTAAGAAATTATAATATCATTAAATTTTAAACACAATATATTTGGTTCTTATATACTTATATATTGATTTTACATGGTTTCCATACATTTTCACCTCTTTTTTAATACAATTAAGAATGTTTTTTATGAAAAGATTACAATATTTTATCTTTGGATGATGAGAATTTCCTTCAATGTTTATGTCTTGTTAAAATGTTTGAATAATGTTTGTAATTATTTTTAAATGATTTCATAGCATTAATTTCAACTATATTTGTATTCATTTACAATTTTTTAGAAATGAATCTTTTTATCATTTCTCAAAGTACACATAATCAACTTCAATATAATGAATAAAATGAAAAATTTTTAACGTTTACAGCTGGAACAACCATTATCCTTGTAATGAATATTACATGATTAGAACCTATTTTTAAATATTTTAATGGTTAATTTTAATGAAAGTGGTTTTCCTAGTATTCTATAAATTTATAGATTTAAAATAAGTGATATAAATTTGAATATTTTATTTTCTACAATAAATATTTTAGTGAAATTTAAAAATTATTTTCATCTATATTGGCATCATTTCATGTAACATATCATTCAATATATATATATACAGTAATGATATCATCCACAATATTACTCTATGTAGCTTATGGTTAGGATATTAAATTTTATTTCTCAAGAATAATTATGAAACTTTTATTCTTTTTTAACAAAATGGATATTTATAAACTTATGTATTGTATAAGTTTTTATATCCTATTCATATGTTTAATAAATTAGACTTAGTAGGTCAAGTAATGGTTTGTAATATCCTCTATATTCATTGGTAGGTCTTATGAGATAATCTTTATTGGTTATTCCGTATATTCCACAACCATTTATTCATGTTTCCTTGGAAAGAGGCCATGATGAATGTCAGGGTATTGCCGGTAATTTCCCCTAGATGCATTGGTAAGTCTCATGAGATAAATATTTTTTTTATTTAGTATATTCCTTTACCATTTATGCCCGATTCCTTGGAATGAAGCCTTGATGGAAGGTTTAGGATGTCTAAAGTTTTGTATTCCAACCATATGAAAATAGATAATAATTTTTATTTGACTATTCTAATAGTTATGATAATGATGGATAAGTTGCAAGCTAAGGTTATTATTTTTATAGAATTTTCTTCTCATCATTTATTCCTACCATTTTGTTTGTGTGTTTTTTATTCTATCTTAGTATCCATTATACACATTCACTTACCAATACTAGAAAAATGTGTAATTGCAATGGGTTATTTAGATCAATAAAGTGTCACATCGCTTATATTACAACATTATCACTTATTTTTTATAGTGAAAATTTTATATAAAAATATAAGTATTTAATTAATATTATTTTCTTCCTGAAATGTATCCCCTCACAAATAACATTGGCACAAAAGAGCATCATTCAATGGGAATCATTATTTATTATGGAAAATAAAAAAAAGACAATTGTATGTGTCATTAATAATCATCACAAAATGATTAATAGTCTTAAAATAGTTATATTAGATAAAAGTACACTTTTAGAGATAAAAAAAAGCGATATCACGATTAAAACATCACAATTAATCTATAATTAAATTCACTTCAACCATTTATTCTCCCCTCCCCGGTCATTTCTCTTCTCCTTCACATAAGAAATTTCATTCTAAAAGTTTCACTCCGACAACCACTAAATTCATCTACGAAAACTAATATATTTTATATTTATGTTTTAATCCCCAATGTATGGACTCATATACTCTCTTCCTTCACTATCTATGTGATCACCTTCAAATCTTTTAGAAATTGAATTTTTCAAGACCTAGGTATAATTATTTACACATATTTTATCATTTATATGGTATTTAGGGTTAATGAAAGTTTATTCATCCATATTTGGGTTTATACCCTCGAATACACTGTGTTTTGGTAGTGTAAGGGTTGATTATAATTGATTTTTCGATTTTTTCCCAATTTTTAACATTTATATTTCATATATTTTTCTATTTGGTTATTCATTTTTGTTTATTTTCAAATATATTGTGACCTTAATGGCTCCTTATGCGCATGTGCATTCATGCACAAACCTGCGACTACAAATATCTCACACACTACAGTTGTATATATATATATATATTATGTATAGATCATTGAAAATATATCATGTTGTATATATAAATAATAAAATAATTTATATATATATATATAATCTTTGGATAGTTTTTCAGACCTATATATTAATATCTATAATTTTTATTAATGTGTATATATATATATATATATATTCCAAATGAAAATGGTGTTGAATTTATTTAAATAAATTATGAAATTATATGTCTTATTGTGATTAATTTCAAATCATCCTAATGGTGATATAATTTTTGATGAATTATGATAATGTTGGTATTGTGGTTGTGATGTTAAACTAAATTTGATTGGTATATTAAGTTTGGATTTCATTATTTAAAACATGTGAATATAGTTTTGTAATTGTTTGGATATATATATATATATATTAACATCTAAATAAAACTTTATAATAGTATAAAATAAATCATGAATGTTTTTAATATATATATATATTAAATATGTATATTTTTAAAAAACAAGTAAAAATATATTTTATGTATATATATTTGATGAAGAAATCATAATATATATATATATATTGTATAAAATACATCGGATGTGGGATTTTCATGAAATTGATGATAAAATAAATTAAAAAAACATTTCACCAAAATGTTTTTCATAATATTTTTATACTAAAACATTATGAATAATATTTTATTGAAAGTAAATAAATATTAAAAAATAACTAATATTGATTAAAAACATAGTTAATAATAATTACTAAATAATTTTTAATACCTTGTAAAAAATATAAAATACTATTAGTATTTATAAATTCCCAATAATTAGTAAAAGTGTACCAATAATTTAAATAATTTGTAAAAATCATTGCATAATTTGTAATGATTAATAAATAATTTTTCACAATTATTAGTAATCATAAAATTTCCATTTTAATTAATACATATTATTCACAATTTGTAAATACCATGAAATTATAACAATTATAAAAAATAAAAAGAAAATACATAAAATATTACTAATTATAAAAAATTACAAAAGTTTATTAAAATAATAATTTTTATTTAGTAAAAATTATAATTACTTAAAAAATAACTTAATAAATTTGTAAAACCATAATAATATTTGAAATAATTAGTAAAACAATTTTAATACCTTGTAAGAAATACAAAAAATTCTAAAAATATAAAAATTCACATTATTTATTAAACATATGGTATTAATTAAAATAATTATTAATAATAATTAAATAATTTTCATTATTTAAAAAAATAATTATAAAAAATTAGTAATAATTAGTAGATGTTAGTGTTAATTAGTAAATATTATTTGTACCTTTTTTAGATAATATAAGATTATTTGTAATAAATTCTATACAAATATAATTGAAATACTAGTTATTATAATAATTTAGGAATATTTATTAACAATTCATCTCTAGTTAGTAAATAATTATTATTACATAATAATTACTTATATAAATTTTTGTAATTGAATAAATATATGTAAAAATTAGTACATATTATTAAGAATTCGAGTTAAGTAGTAAAAATTACATACAGTTAAAATATAATAAGAATTTCAAATTACTCACAATGAGTAAAATTTATACTAATTTTGGCTGTTACACATAAAACAATTCAATCAGTAAGTAGAAATGAGTGTCTATAACATGATCATTATTGGATAAATAATCAAAAATGTCCCAATGGATCTGATATAAATCATTTTACATTGTTGGTGTCGAAGCATTTATATCATTTGCATCATCGAATTTAAAATTATTTTCTTAAGGAAGAATTTAATTTACATATGCAAAATTTCATCTTATAGGATTATAAACATATGACATTGTTTGAAATAATATACTATGTTTTGGTTTTCAAAAATATTATATGTTTCGGTACAAACATGGTAAAAATAATTATGTACAATATAAAAAATATTGGATTTTGATCCATTATTTCGAAGTATTGTACGTGAGTCCATTAGTCAATCTCTTCAGTATGAAACAACATTGAATTATATTTGGAATCCCAAATCATAACCATCTCAATTTTTTAATATATTTAAATCTAATATATATGCCTTATATTGGGGATGTCGATAAGAAATCATCAGTAACAAAAGTTCTGGTTGTTAAATAAAATATTGGAATATGAAATAGTAGATTTGGTCAAATATATTCTTTGGATGAATCATTAGTTATTTATGAAAATATATTATCTATATTTTTTTATTAAATTAAAAGGTTATTCCATAATTTTGGTTCCATTTATTACAATATCTACGCATTTTAAAATTAATTCATCTTATATTATCATGATTATGATTCTGTGGCTAATTTTCTAACACATGGGCAATTGATGTTGAAATAGGAACAACAACAGATGGTTTGGATTTTGTATCAAACGGTTGAGATTTTTTCCAATTACACATAATTTTTAGTGTATTTTTATTTCAAGAAACACAGGTGCATTGATGAAAAGGCAGAAATCAAATATTTATATTAGTAAAATATTAAATCATCCATGTTATGGTTATTCATGGAAACAATTTGGTCATATGTGTCCTTTTGGTTTCGAAACTCAAAGAATTTGGTTGTGTCTTTCATAATTAATTTTTTGTTCTATTTTGTGAGTACATAATTCAATATTATTGATGTCCTATATTCACTCCAGATAACTTACCTCATAATATGATGATAAAAGAACATTATATATGTTTCAAAGTTATAATTCCAGGACATCTGAAAAAGAATATCGATTTTTATTTGAATCCATTAAATGATGAATTAATTTGATTATGGAATAAATATGTAACTATGTATGATATAGTTTCCTATTATGATTTTACAATGATGCTTTCATTAATAATGAGAAATAGTGACTTTCCATCCTATTGAATATTTTCTGGATAGAAGACAGAAGGTTTAAAAAAATGTATGGATGGGATGAATGAGAACAGAGGACTTATACTTATTAAAGGAGTATATATAGGTTATTTTGACTTTCATTAGATATTTCTTTCTATAGATCACCCTTTTCAATGTAATATAAACAATTTTACAAAATATATAATGGAAAGAGATGAATATCCAGTAGTGATGAAAATAATTTACTTAAAATCAACCATCTTTTTATATCATCCTGCAACTTGTGGACAAACTATAAATGAATATAATATATATGGATTTGGGATATATCATATTTTGATAAAGAGGAGTATTTTTGTGACCATCTATATTGGTATAATTTTTAATTGGACTCATTTTTGATGTAATTCATTTTATGATGAAATTTTTATTATAACATATTTTATACAATGAATTACTCACCAGGTAAGACTAATGATATTTTAAAATCACCAATATATCATGCCCAGATATTCAAGAATACTAAACATGAGTTTTTTGAAGAAGAAATATGAATTGATTTATAGTATCTAAAAGTATATTAGGAATTTCTAAATAAGGTAATTTCTTATTCATTGAATGTATTATATACTTTAGATTAAAAGATTTTTATGCTTCTACCTTATCTCATTTCATCATAAATGGACATGTTATCTTGATAAAAAGTTATGGAAGTCATGTTATAATGAAAATACTATAGTCTATATGTCTTAGAGGGATGTCTATTTCAACAATATGGGATTTTTTGACTAAATTATCATACATAATTTGAGATATTTATGTGTAATTTTATATTATAAACCATTATGCATGTTAATAAAATATTTTTTTAATTTATATGTAAATTGGAGAAAATATTCCCCCTATCTATCATAGACTCAATGGAATATTTAATATTTCAATTTACATATGAATATTAATGTGTATGGTCTGTACAATAATAATGGGATTTCATTTTTAATATATACATGAAAAATTAATGAAAATTGTAAATAAAAAATATTGAGGGTTCAAATGCATAAGTGTACTTACAGGGGGAAATTTTAAATTTCCTCTCCAGTAATTTTCACTTTTCATATCCTTCAAAAAATAATATCATGGGTCAAAATGAATAAAATTTTGATCACATCATAGACAATCAATTTTTATGTTTTAGTCACAATGAGCTTTGTTTTTGTGGTTGTTAGGGGTGATGTATTTCAGATGAATTGTAACACATATACCATAAAATTATTCTTCTCAATTGAAAGGAAAATGAAAAAATTTCTGCAATATGTGTTACTATTTACAATAATTATTATTTTAAATTACTGATAGATAAATTTATTTGAATAATTTTATATAGACTATATGACTATCATATAAAAATATATATATTATTACACATTCATCTCTTAATGAACATTGAATATTGAATTTTTCATATTTATTTAGAATATCGGTAACATATTTTATATATGAGGGAACATTAAATCAATTTTTTAATGATATAGTTTCTTATCAATATTTATTGTTTGAAGGAAACAAAACATGTTAGTAAAATTTATATGTGATTTTTCAAACATGTATATATGTTGAATCAAAGAAATAAAAGGATTATCATTTTTAATAGATATCATTAAAAATATATTGAAGAAGAATTATATGGTATGCTAGATGAAATGATTAAGTTATCTTATTTGGGGAAAATAATGAAAAAATATTTCAATGTCATTGTATTGAAAATTATCCAGTGTTGTGATTCCATCCATGACATGGAGTTATTAAAATTAAATATAATATTATTCTGTCCTAAAATAAACAATTCATTTTAGAACATAAATCACACAATGTTAATTAAAATTATTTCAATTTTGATTTGAGAGAGAAAAATAATTGCTGGATTGTAATAAAAACGTACTCTCATGAAAATTAGTTTTTTTTAGAAAGAAAAAGTTTCTGTAGAAGTTAAAACATACATTCTTTCAAGAAACATTCACAATTACATATGTTACTCTAACATATATAAATTTTGATTATAATTCCCCCAAATTAAGGGTCAATGTTATTGATGATGTTGATGAAGTTATATGGGGTGATGAAATTGAAAGTTGTAAAGAAGTTGAAAATTCTAAAGAGGATGATGAAGAGATTGTCATCGATGAAGGTGAGGACAAAGATGATGAAAAGTGTATTATATTTAGGTATTTTTTATTTTATATATATACTATTACTAATAATAATTTTTTATGAGTAAAAATTTATTTTTTAGATGGCTAGATATATTCTTGATGATCTATATTGTTCCATAGGTTATGAATAATATTTATTAGTTGTTTATATTTGATATATATTAATAATTACTCATAGGTAAGGTAATTTTATTATGTATAGGAATTATTTTATTTATATTTGATATCTACATTAACAATTATTTATATATACAATTATTATATTTTGTTATTTATATTAAATTATCTATTATATTATTTTATATACTAGTTTTTTATGTTTGATATTTGTATTAACAATTATTTAATGGTGATATTATTATATAATGACCTTTATTATTATTTTATTATATATATGTATTATCTATTTTTTATAATTAGTATTATTTCTTTTAGATGGACAAATATTCTCTTCATGATCTATTGTGTTATATTACTATTTTCATAATTCCTGATGATTTTTTCAATTCAACTAGCCTTTAGGATGATGTTACATCACAACATATTAGCAGGGCGTTGTCCTTAATTGATGATTCCAGATCCTGTTCTATAATTAAATTTATCTATTTTTTATCCTCATTTGAAGTGGTATGATCAATTATTTAAGTTATTTATATTATATTATCCTTTTTTTAATTTTTTTAATAACATTCTGATTATATATTTTTATTTGTTCAATTTTCGAATTTGGATATTGGGTTGGCTAGTGGGATTCTAATTACATATTTTTCTATACCTTGTTTGCAATGGGATCTGGTTCCCATTATTGTTCATCATCATATGTATTAAAACATAATTGAATATTATTAAATAATATATTATATTATTAGTTTATATAAATATGAATTTATCATATTGAATTTTCTGATATAATTTCTAGTCTTCGATTGATGATAATCTGGGATATCCTATTCGGCAGTCATGGCTGATTTCCTTATGTTGATGTTTTCAACAGTTTTTACTCAAGCTAATAATATAACAAATTGATCAATATTAGGTTATAATATTTGAACAATATTATATCTCCCATTTAGATGCATATATATTTTATCTATTATGAGAAGGATTGTTATCATACTGGATAAGAGATACATTCAGTTAGTGTTTATAATGTGGACATCAACACTGGGGGAGGCGGGAGGTCACACGTGGGGTTATGATTTATAGCATGAATGGTCCGGATGCCTTATTTTTTATTTTATTATGGATAATAAACCTTTTAAGGGTTGAAGGGGAACCCGTACATGACCCGAAGGCCTAAGGCACAATGCTCGACCTGACTGGCATTACATGAACCGAAGGCCCAAAGGCATACTATGCCCATAAGATGAAATGTACGCCCAAACCACTTGAGTTTCCCCTCCCCAGCTTCTGTGTCATTGTTCACCTAGAACCACACCTTTCATTGCTGATTGGCTAGCATTTCCCCATACAAAGATGCATGGTGCCTGGTTCTGATGGCAGTTTCCATACCCTCTCATTCTTTCAATCTAGTTATCTCTACTTCGGGTGACTGCTTCTTGTTGCCCTGATCCTCTTCAAGGGCATCCTATGTGTGAATCAGGCTACTCCATGGTCGTTGTCGCCCAACGGCCCTGTGGCCCGAAGGCCTTTGACGACCCGAAGGTCCTAGAGGCCCATAGGCCCAAACTAGTGGCACGAAGGCCCAAATCAGGTGAATAGTTCCGGATGATATAGTAACAAACAATACCTACTAAAGTACCTTCTATAGTACTAATTTAGTATCCCATAAATTATCCTCCATCCAGTTTTGAAAATGGGTCTATTGGATGCCAAGAAGGAGCCCTTACCACTCAGGTACGGGCTCGTTAGCCATGAGTTGTACATTTGGTATACATCAATGAAATATGGTGTATAAATTTTTCTATTAATTATATATTTATATATATTGTGAAATATATGTTATATTATTAATGTCACAACTAACCTATCAATTATGGTGTTTTAGTTTTAAATAATGTTTATAATTATCCCAGTAATGGAAAGAATGTTGGACACAAACAACATCATATTGTAGTGACTAATTTTTTTAAAAAAAAATACTAATATTTATTTTGTTTTATTTTTAATTAATAATTATATTTGATGGAAATGTTTGAGTCTTTGAATTATCATTCATTATAGATTCATTCTGAGAGAGAACTCGATGCTACATTTTTGTCAGGTTTTAATGAGGGCTCTTAGATACATCCAACATTCCATAGTCTCAAGAAAGGATGGGTGATTGGAATTAGTTTTTGATTAAAAATTACTTGTAATTTCGGTACTTATGTGATGTCATCCATCTGATCAAAATGAGCTCTTCGAGGGTCATTATCATTTTCCCCTACAAATTATGAAGAGAGGTCGTGAGTTCATGATGAGATGATACAACATATTAAATGAGAGTGGTATGAGGAGAGTGACCAGTATCATGAAAGAGATAAGGAGATGTTACATTATATATGATAGTGCTCACAACCTGTTGGTATAGAGTTTCCTCCTTTGGACCTTCGGGTGATCTTTCTTGCACTGATACTAGATGATCATGAATGTTTTCACTATAATGTATGTTGATATGTAAAAATATTTTATTGTAAATGGTGTAATAATGGTATACTTGTTTTTGTTATATATATTGTAAAATTTTGATTTTTAAATTATTATTATTTTATTTTTCAAATATATAATAAATTTTGATATATATTTTAATACATCATATTTTTTATTTATACATTTAATTAAACTAATTTAAAAGGGGCCACTGTAATTTTTTTTAATAATTTTAGCACGATTATTTCGAACAGATATAATATCAATCAGACAAATTGGTTATTATTCATTACAAATATATATATATATATATATATGATTTCATTTTATTTAAATATCCATTACAGAAGTGTTCACATCAATAATTTCACATTACTAATGCTTATAAATCCCGTAGTGTCTTGAGATTCAAAGCACACCCATTTATTTGGAAACTTGTCATCATGATTCCAGGATATGAAATGTGATTGATATGAAAAGACATTCTAGAGGGAGTAATAATTCTCCAAAATAATATTTTATGTTCTATTTTATGTTTTAATTTTTAGATGTGTATTAAATATTATAACTAGTTTTCTAAGACTACTAATCTACTGGATCATTCATTATCTAGTCTATTGTATATTATGTAGTTGTAGTAAAATAACTATCAGACCTGTTTTATTAGAGTATGTGTTTTTATATTTTTTATCAAAGGAAAATTAATAAGACCCATGGGAACTAGTTTAAGGAGAACATAGAATATATAACATACTTCAATGAAATATTCTAAGGGTATGACTAAGTACTAGGTAAAATCATTAATATTGTGAAATATATTGATTTTGTGGTTTTCCTAGAAAATTCATCATTGTATAGATATTAGAATATAGATATGGATGTGTCATAGATGAACCTAGGGATAATAGCTATAAAAGGGGAATATTGTAAATTAAATAAATCACTACAAGAGAATGATTATTGGTTCTAATTCTACACACATAGTTAGAAACACTAAAGTGTTATTCCTACATTAATTCACATTTTTTTTTAAAATGATATCAAATTATAATGTGGAATAAATATGACATGTCATGGGTTTAAAAGTCTAAGGATGAGAATTTTATTAAAATAATATATTCAACTTTTTAGAGTTAATGTGTTAAGAGATTTATATTATCAATGATATTTTTAGATAAATTTACGAGAATACAACCCTTTGGATTAGTATTTTTTTAGTTACCAGTTTTTTGAGGAAATTATACATTATATTATTTAGGAATAATTTGGAATTTATAGATGTATTTTTTTTCAAATATGATCATAAATGTTAATTTTGTAAATTAGGATAAAAATATTACTCCATTTTGGGAATATATGAATTATTAGATAGGTAACCATGGGAAAAAACTGATTCTCCTACTACGTGATTAATGTTATATTCAAGTAATTTCACTATATTGGAAACATTATATGAATGAAGTAAAAATATAGTATTTTTTCTAGGATGGAATTTCATTATGGGAATAAGTATTGAGTTATCTTGTGGAAAAAATTAAATTTTTATAATGGTTTTATGTTGATCAAAGTAATTTAGGGAAAATATTATCATATTTGGGAAAATATAAGATTACGGTATATAAATTGGTGTAGGTGAATAATTTTCTGGAGATAAATGTTAACTTTTTCTTTGAATAAAATTTGATAAAATCTTTACAATCTTCAGGTTTCAATGTTATTGGAATATTTGAAACATTTATAAGGGTTGTTACTTTTGGAATTATATATGTCAAACATTGGATTTTTCTTTTGAGGATATATAGATTAGGATAGAATTATTCCATGTGATTTTTATTCAAATTTATTAACATCACATCTTATGAAAACCACATTTATTTTGGTTAATTGAGTGAAATTAGAGGAATAATTTTCCCTCCATTTCAGGATTTTATGATCCATTTTTTTAAAATCATTCATTAATGAATAATTGTTTATAATATATGAGATTTAAGAGAAAATTGATCAATGTATGACCAATAAAATAAATTAAGATTCTGAAATATAATGAAACCGTGTAAGTATATTTTTTTTAATTTATATATTTATAGTAATAGAATCCATCAAATCTAAGAAAATATCTTGAAATAAATTATTTTTCATTTTATTTTCATTTCTGATGAATTTATTTCCTTATTTATCCTATGATGAGTTATGGTTTTCCGGTCATTGAATTTCTCATGATTAATTTTCCATCTGTTCTTTGTTATTACTAGGATGTTTTATCATATATGTCCATATATTAAATTCAATCAAATGATATTATTATATGGGAACATTATTATGTTTTATTCCATATGACATTTATATTTTAGTTTTTCTCATTTTATAATAATGTTTTATTATCCCTTTTTATGATGTCGGTTTTCATCAATGGTATTTAAAAATATTGACCCAATTATTACTAAGATAAAAATTTCTTTTGTGAAATTTATTTTAGGGGTGGTGTAACATGACACCATGAAAATTTAGTCTCATATTATATTATGCCTAATTACTTTTCTAACACACAACAATGAACTTTATGAAAACTATCTTATATAATAAATGTATTATTATTTAAATGTGACTGATATAGCCTTGCTTTTAAATTGTTTTTAATAGTTAAAATAACAAAATTATTAAAAAAAGTGTTTTATATATAATGAATATTTATTTATTAATTAATAATAAATATATAATGAATATCCTTCAATTTGATTTTATGCTTCAAAATCATTTTTCCATAAAATGGATTTTGTTTCATTTTGTGCATTGAATTTATATTTGATTTTTACCATTTAAAAAAATATTTGAGTAAATCAGTAAAATTTTTCAAATTACCATGTAAATTTTATCACAGGGTGAATTTTATACAATTTTTCATAAAATACATTATAATGAATAGACAAAATACCGTTTTTTAAAACAATCAGTTTATTCATCTAAATAAATTAAAATAAACTTTCCATTAAATTTTAGACTTTTTATGAGGTAAAATATTATCAATTTTATTAAAAATAACCTCATAATTCCATTGGAATCAATATTTTATTTTATTTTTTTATATGTTCATTTTTATTCTTAAAACACATTTTTTAAATTTTCTTTATTCATATAAATAATTTATATTAAAAAACATACAACACATTTTAAAATTTGAATCCTAAAAAATGGATAAAATATTTGAAGTATTTAGGTCCATAGTTGGTAAACTGGACTTTTTTATTTTATTCCATAATTAATAGTCACCACAGTAAATATTGTTTTCCTTAGAAAAGGTTAAGTCAGATTATTAACATTAAAAATAATGAGATAAGGATTTAAAAATATATCCAATACATAAATTTATTCCATTGGATGATAGTAACTTGAAAATATCCATTCTATAAATTAATAAATGGAATTTTGGTTACATTTTACTTTTATAATGACATTTAAATTATTTTAAGATATTAAATTTAAAAAAATTCCCCCTCATTCAATTAATATTTCTAATATATCACCATTGGGATTAAAAATTTATGATATATGATATGTTATTATTATAAATATTTAAAAAAATTTCTCTATGATCCCAATTCATTTAAATATTTAGTGACGATATGAATACATTAATAAATACCCAATGTCGATAGAGTTCTTGTGTAAGTTGTTGAAAAATCAAGAAAACATATTTTAAACATAATACAATTAATATTTTTATGAATGATGGTTGTATTAACATAATATAATTTTAAATTATAAAATATAATTAATAGTAATTTTTTTATATTCTAATTCCATTACAGCATTGATGTCTTTAATGTAAAATTTATCAAATAGTACAAAAAATACATTAATGATATTTTTGTGATAAATAATATTTAATTAAAAGATTTATAAACCAAAAAAAATTAAATATGAAAATTGGGATGTTAAATGTTCTAAACTTTTATTTATATAATATCTTTGATAAAAAATTTACCATATTATTAAATTTATTTCCCATAATGTTTAAAATCAATTACAACGTTTAACGTTGAAAAGTGTTTTTGAGGGGGTCATGCACAAAAATAATTTTTACAATGTGCCACACACATGTATGAATTTTATAAACTAAATTAATTATTTATTTTTGATTTCATAAATTCAAAATTATTTCCATTTGGTACCAGTTATCATGATTATGATATATATTATATTCAAGTCTTTTACAAAATAAAAAGTACGTATTTTTCCTCATATATAAAAGAAAACATCTTCTTCTCTATTATTAACATTTATTGATCACTAAACCATTGATAATCCAATCTTTAATACCTTCATATATATATTTCCATTCCATGGATCTTCTTTAATTCTCCTATGACCATAAAAATAAGTCTTGAGGTGTAATCCAAATAAGGCCCCTTAATGAAGTAGTAATCATCTTACATGAATCTGGTAAAATTTATTTCTTCTTATACTTCCTATATTTTTTTACATCCTAATATATTTTATATAGTATCATAAATATAGCTATAGGTTATTATGAATATGGGTCAACCATATTTCACCTTCTCTATATAAAATTGTAAATAAAGTTGTCACTTGTGTGTGCATGGGTAGTACCACCTCCATGTGAAAATATGAATCATTTTACTACACCATCACTAATGGTTGGATAAAATGATGTATTTAATAAATATGTATTTTATTAATGGAATTATTATGATTATATAAATATATTATATTACTTACCTTTTAATTTTCCACCAATTAAAAATTTATGATTGTGTTCATGTATTGTTGCGGACTACAACCTCTACAATGTGATGTGATTATTTTTTCAAGTCCATATTTTATTAAATTTTTTAAAATTATATATAATAAAAAAATCATAGATATTGAATTATTACAATTTTGGATATGATAGAAATCTATAATAGAGAAATATTTTGTGATTTTTTTAAAATGAATTTAGCATTTTTTATATTTTTCATTACAAGATACAACAAGATTACATTCTATAAAATGAAACACTGTGTTTTTCTTTTGATATATGAAACCATATGATTAGATTTCATTAGGTTCGCCACTGATTATAAATGAATGTTTTTCAAAGAACATTCATTACATATATATATTACCACAATATTGAAGAATATTTATTACATAACATAATAAAACCATGCCAAGACCATATAGGTTTAGTGCCTTAAGAAACATTGAAACATAAAAAACTGGTTCATAAAACATCCACATTGTCTCCCTCTTACTTCTTCATAACTATACTCATTTTTGACATATCTTTCTTATTATCCTTCATCATGACTATAGGAAAATAAACATAATAAAGGGTGAACTCAAGTGCTCGGTAATGGTATAGAAGGGAAATATGATTTATATAATTATCATTGGAACATAACATTTGAAAATCATATCATACGTATAAAATATCACAATATCAATTCATGGGATAAATCATATGAATGAAATGTAATCCCACTATTCCAAATATAAGACATGAAATTTTTTTCATACACACAGAAGAATTGAGAATCATTTCATATTATTCAAGTCCCATTATAAATACCATCATAATAGATATATTCTATTACTGAACTGAGTTCACACCTCATTCTAGACCTCTATTACTAAATCATATTTAATTTCCAATATAGTCATTTCTATCCCATGAGATATAACTATTTACCCAATGAATTGAAGGGATAAATATCCACCAGTCATCTCATAATGAAAACATTCTTATGTGTTCCACAAAAACATAAAAACATTTACCATAACATATTCCATGAAATAAAATTGGGTTCTTAAACATCATTCCATCATAATTGATATAAAACAAATGGATTTCCTAAAAAATTACCTCGTAAACACAATCAAATAATATTATTAAATGGGATAGAAATATAACCCTATTTAATGAGTTTCATCTTATATATAAAATAATTTTTAGAAAACACTTGAAATTAATTATTGTGTAAAATATCATTTCTTCTTCAAAAGCATTTTCCTTCATCAAAATGCCAAAAAATTTAAGAAGAAATAATCTTATGTGAAAATAAACTTTTAATATTGTAGGGTATTCTTCATTGAAAATAGGGAACTTTTAAAGTGTAAAAATCTATTCATTCCATAATTGTAAAAAAAACATTCTTCTCGTATGTTTTCCAGAAATGTCAAAAAGTACCTCGTACTGAAAACAGAAAATGATTCCATTCATACCATTTAGTAAAAATTTACCAATTTTTATAATTGAATTTAAAAAATTATTGAAGGATATAAAAATATTTTGAAAAATATATTTTTGGAAACATAGACGTGGGTGATAAATATACCCCAGTAAATACTTACGAATAAACAATCTCAAATAAAAACAAGATTTTTAATATTATCCCTTAACATAGGTCTGATATGCTTCGTATGTATCTAAAACCTAACGTATAATTATTTAAATAGTTCGACTTATGTATTATAGAATCATAATAATTTTTATGACAACATTTGTTTTATCATATTTTCATCCGTTTGTTAGTAAAATTTCATTGTTACTCGATATTTTTCTATTAACTACTTTATGTTCTTTTGTATTTTTTTTATAATGAGTTATAATTTACATTTTTATTTTATAGTTTTATAATTTAAAGAATGATATTACTATAATATATATCATTTGAATTCCTTCGATTCATGTATATAATCTTCTTTTAATGAAGATCATGTAGAATGAATCACATCTCATCTTTGAGACGGTTGGTCGTACATACGCACGAGCGATGATATCATTCCAAAATTGTTGAATTGTATTGAATTTAATGGTGTATAATATTTTTTAATAAATATCATTTTATAATAATCATATATAGTTATTATTTCCATTATTATACCCATCCAAGTTAGGTGGTGGTGAAAAATAGATTACACCATAGCATGGAGATGGTAAGTCGTATGTACACACACACAGTAATTAAGGGGAAGTAGAAGAATAAATAATTTTGAATGGATAAGTTGAAGAGATTACCTCTTCCTTGAAGTGCTTCCTCTAAATCCATTCTTATAGAAATAGAGTTTTTCATTGAAGATGAAAAGAACCTATTGAATGAAAATTTGGAAGTCTTAAAAAAACATTTAGAGGTTTTTCGAGCATGAAGGCTCAAAATTAAGATATTAATTGAGGGGGAGGTTCCATTTTATAGTTGATGGGAGGGGCTCTTTTGGAAACTTTATAAATAATAATCTATAATAAAATCAAATCCTACCCAAAAACAACCAAAGTGTCCAAAATTAAAATATGAGATGAGATAGGGTTATAATATCATCAACTAATAAATTTAAGACAACTTATTTTTTCAATTTAAACCATATTGTTTTTAATTTACACTTAGTTATTCCATTAAATGTTTTTTATGGTAATAACATTCAAATTATTTAATTGTAAAAAATTTACTTATATGGTGATTATTGATTATAAATGGGTATTGAATGAAATTTTAGTCCTTATATTTATCACTTTGTAATTTTTTAATATTTTTATGATTTTTAAATAATTTAATAAAATGTTATTTTTATAAAGTATGAATAGTTTCAATTTTGACTCTATTTATTTATTTGACTTCAAATAAAATATACACAGAAAATATATTTGAAAAAAATTATTTAATTTTATCCTAACATTACATTGTAACCCATAAAATTATTTGATCGCATTAATTAGTTCATATGATATTTATTTAAATATTGGTAAACCCATTTATTCGATATTTCTATTAATACAATAATTTTTTCATTACTATTGTGTCATCATTAATGGTGATTGTTTAATATATAAAAATTATAAATAAATTATTATAATATAGGTAATTAGTTTAGGTTTCCATAGACTATATATATTCGAACTAATCTACTAGTTATCCATATATTAAAATTAATAAATTTATATAAATTGTGATTGTGAAATTTTGTCACATTCATCAGTTTTTATTACATTCTGGTCATATTCATAGGTAAGTGGCCATTATGTGGTTAAACACGGAAAAATATATGATAAGGGTCTAATTTAGTCATCCAATAGGTTTTCTATTGGTTTTATAGTAATTTTATAATATTATTTCCCCCTTTATTACCCAATTTATCATTAAATGTGGTAATAAAAATAATTACCAAAGTTACAATTCATAAAGACCAAAAATAAATGTAACCTATTAAAAAAATTTGGAATTACTACAACCATATATGGAATCCATTTTTCATAATGAAAAACACATAATTTTTAGTAATTAATTTATAATAAATCTCTTTTTTGAAATGTAGAAATGAGTTTGAAAAGTTAAAACATTGCAAAAGATTGAAATTTTTTACCAATGAATCAAATGTAAAATTAATGTTAATTAAATAAATTATCTTGAACGATAATAATATAATATATTTATACTTTAAAACCATTAAATATTATAATTTAACCATATAAATTATCTTGACGAAAGAATATGTTTTTAATTAAAATGTAGCATATTTTTACTATTAATCAAAACAACAATGTTATCAAAAAAAGATCATAAATTTATCCAAAAAAAATTTATATCCTAATTCCAAATTACATGTTTATTTTGTCATATAAAAAGTATTAATTTTTAAAATTCAAAATTTAAAATTTTTTCTGCATTCAAAGGTGTAAAATTAAACTTTCTTTAAAAAAAGTTTTTATACATCAAATAGGGTTATATTCATACCCTATGACTGAAATATCCATTAGATGAATTTCAAAAATAATTTATTTCATTAAAAAATGCAATTCAATGAAAAATAAAAATATCTAATTGATTTATATTTTTCATAAATAATTTATACCCAAAGAGTTCACAATGAATTTTTATAAGTTAGTTATAATTATTCCCACTAACCTAATAGGTAGGATATAATAGTAATTTTTTAATAAGGGTGTCTCACAGTTTATTAATCTCACGATTTTATGAAAAGAAAGATACTGAAGAATAAAAATTATCTAAAGAACATATTTCATAAAAACATGAGGGTGTTATATTCTACCCCCTTAATCTGAATTTTTCACTCAAAATTCGTCACATTGAAACAAAGAGATGAGGATTCCTCTCTCTCATCATATCCTTAAGTTACCATGTATCTTCTTAAAATTGGTGGTTCTTCAATAAAAAATTAACCTAGAGAGTGGTCTTGTTTCATAGAACTTTTTATCTATGATCCAAGATCTATATCGATTTTTCTTCATAAGAAATATCTTTCTCCATCACTATGACATCTGAGGTTAGTACAAGTGAAGGATTAGGTATCGACATTCTAAAGAATGATTCATAGAACACATAATGTACTATAGAGTGATTCGGTGGAATCACCAGTCGATAGGCTTCCTTACCAACATGATCTGGAATTTGAAATGGACTTATATACGTTGGGCTCAACATGATTTTTTTAATAATATAATTACACTCTTCTAGGGAGACATTATTAAGAACACCTTATCACCCACTTCAAAATCTACGAACTTTCTTTGGTCATCATAACTTTTGTGTCGACTTTGAGCAACTCTTATGTGTTGTTGTATAGATATAACATTTTATACCATTTCATCAATAAGGTCATGACCTAATATCATTCTTTCCCCAATATCATACCATCATGTTGGAGTTCTGCACTTCTTTCCATATAGGGATTCATAATGAGCCATATGAATACTGGAGTGAAAGCTGTTATTATAAGAAAATTAAACCAAAGGTAGGTGTTGATCCCAAACAACTTTTAAATAAAAAGAAAAATATCTCAACATTTCATCTAGATTTATATATTTCCTCTCAGACTAACCATTTGTTTGAGGATGATAATCAGTTATAAAACACAACTCTGTATCTAGAGAATGCAGAAGACTTCACCAGAACATCGATGTAAACCTCTAATCCTAATTGGATATAATGGAGAGTGGTGCCCCATGAATTCTTAACTCTTCTGTTAAATATATCCTAGAATGGTGATCAAGTGATAAAACATCTATAATATAAATGAAGTGTGCCCACTTCATAAGGTGATCAATAATAACCTAGATAGCATTATTTCCATTAGATGTTTTGGGAAGTCTGATGACAAAGTCAATATTGGTGTCTTTACATTTCCGTTATTGTATGAGTAATGGTTTTAACATCCCCTTATACTTCTGTCTCCCAACTATAACTTAATGACAAACCAATCATCAAGAGACATATTCAGATAAATACCTTTTCCTGCCATCCCACTAGAAGTACTCTTTTAGCTCCATGTACATCTTTATCCCTCTAGGGTGAATATAAAATGAAGAACTATGATCCTTATCCAATTGATCCTTCATTAATTATGGTATTGGAGGAATACAAACCTTTTTCCTAAACCTTATTATTTCATAATAATGAAGGTTGGATTCAGGAACATTTTTCAACTTTTTTTGTAGCTCTACATCTTCCTTTTGGGCCTCCTTAATCTTCACTTGTATGGATCGTTGATCATTAATTTTAGAAATATAAGATTTATCCCCTTCAATTAAAATTTCTAGATCAATACATTTAAAATCCTTAAATATTGGATCTTTCATGATCCTCATGATGGATAAGCTAGAATGGTCTTTTCGACTCAAAGAATCAACCACCTTGTTCTCATTACTAGGGTGATAACATATTGAGAAGTCAAAATATTAATCAACTCGAACTATTTTTTGGGTGCATATTCAAAAAATAATTTGTGAAAATATACATTAAAATTTTATGATCAGTATAAATATCACACCTTTCACCATAAAGATAATTCATCCATATCTTTAATGCAAAGATTACAGTATCTAACTCAAAACCATGAGTTGGGTAATTTTTCCCATGTATTTTCAACTAATGTCATCCATAATTTATCACCATATCATTTTTTACGAGAGTATATCCCAACCCATTCCTCGATGCATCAATATATATTATAAACCTTACTTCACTATAGGGAAGCATGAGCACTGATGCACTGGCTAACATCATATTTAGTTATTTGAAATTATCTTCACATTCCTCCATCCAAATGAACATAAATCCTTTTCGAGTCAACCTGGTGAGGGGATTAGATAATCATGAAACATATTTCACAAAATGCCGATAATATTGAGCCAAACAAATAAAAAATGGGATCTCAATTACTATTTTTAGTCTTGACCATCTTTCAATAACCTCTATGTTGCTAGTTCTAGAGGTATCCCCTCTTTTTAGATTATGCAATAAAAAACATTATAAATCCAAAATTCACACATGTTAAAATTGGCATAATGGTTATCCTTTCTCAAGGAATTTTATACAATTTTCGAGTTATATTTTTATTCTTACTTGATGTTTTAATAGACTAGAATATCATCTATAAATAATACCACAAACTGATCATGATAGTCTCTAAAGACTATATTCATTAGATCCCTGAAGGTAGTAGGGGAATTAGTAATACCAAAAGGCATCACTATAAATTCATAGTGTCCATACCTTGTATAGAGTACCATATTTGGTATATCCTCCATTTTAACCCTTAATTATTGATATCCCGAATGAAGACCAATCATGAAAATGTATTCTGGTCCATGTAGTTTTTTAAATAATTCATCAATTAGGGGAAGTGTATATTTGTTCTTGATAGTGATCTTGTCAACTTCTTGATAATTAATGAAGAGTATCATTGATCCATCATTATTCTTAACAAAAAGAAAAAGTTCTCCCCAAGGTGACGAACTAGGGAATATAAAACCCTTATGTAGATTCTCATGGAGTTGTTTCTTCAATTCATGCAACTGATTTTGGGTTATTCTATAAGTTTTCTTTAAAATAGGCATTGCACCCAGTATGAGTTCTTTGGAAAACACAAATTCACAATTTGGTGGATGACTTGGAAATTCATCTGGAAAGACATCATAAAACTCTGGTACAATGGGATTTTTCTAAATCATGAGTTTCTCCCCAACCATTTAAGATATATAAAATTCATTTATTGGAATCAACACCCATAGGATAGAAGAAATCTCTACAATAATTTTTAATCATCCTTGCATCGATAGACGATCACAGATTGATATGTAATATGAAATGTGAATTCCCTTTGTTAGAAATTGATATGAGATCCATATAGAGAAATAAAATCCATCCCATTAATCTAATCAAATTATAATATTGGAAGAATCACAAGATTTTATAGAATAACTTTTAGACAAAATTCAACTGGAGAAGAATTATAAAATATTAATGTGACTTTTGTTCCATTTGAAGTTGTCACAAATAACTCAACATCTAATTATTTAGGTAATATGGTGATACCCTTAGGAAATTATTTAGATATAAATGAGTGGTTGGATCCAAAATCAAATAAAACATTTCTTACTTTATTGTAAATGGTAAGTGTACATTTCACCACATCATTATCATACTTCATGTCACCGATATTTATTTCTTGTGACCTTACATTGTATTTTTCTTCAAGAGTTTCTTGATGTTGATCATCATCAATAACCATTGGATTAGAGCATTGATCCACATAATTCCATATTGCAATACACATTTTACATTGAAATGTAGGAGGATCATTTTGTGTATCCTTTTCTTTGTTGACAAAATTAGACATATTTTCCCATCACTTCAGCAGTCAACTACCCAATGGAATTCTTTTCCACGCTAAAAGATTTACAAGTCCCTTTAAAACAATTCACTCCATGTTTCATTCCACACGTCAAGCATAAGGGAAAAAACACATATTCTTTTTTTGAGGTCTTTATATTTTCCTTTGAATTCCATTTTCACTTATTATCAAACCCATATCACGAATGGGTTACTCCAATATCCATATAAACCTTGAGAGCACATCTAACTATTTCCTCTTAGCTATTGATGTCCCTTATGGATAATTCCCTTCGTAGACTTGTTTTTAAGCCACTAAATAATTGATAAATTTTACTCTCAGGTTGGATAATAATTACATAAGCATAGCTTTGAAGTCTTTTAATATTTGGTTCTTAGGTACCAATTGAATTATCTTTCTTTTTCTTTAGATCAATGAACTCCTTATCCATATTTGTTCTAACAATATAAGGAAAGTACTTATAAAAAAATATGTTCTTGAACTCATCACATTTAATGGTCTGAATTTAAAATTATTTCCACATATTCTTGATAAGATTCAACCATTTCATAAACTTCTACATCCAAATGATAGAAATATATGATGACTTTATAATGTTCCGAAAATTATAGAACTGAAAATATAATTTCACTAGTACCGATCCATTGTTCATCCACTAATAGATCAAAAGACATGTTGAATGAAGGTGGACACTATCTCATTAAGGACTCAATAGAATGTTTCTCCTTCCTTTGCTCATTTGGAAGTCCTACATTATTCATGGATTGAGTATGTTTTGTGAGAATGACTATAATATTTTTCATTCTATCTGTAATAAAATTTGGTTTGTCATGGGGGAAATCATTGCATTATCTGTTTCATTCAATACTAACATGGTTCCTTCAAGTTCCATCCATTGGCTAAACCAACAAATCATAGTGTTAGAGACAAAAATCATAACAAGAAAACCACATACTAAAGTAAGAAAAAATTTATTTATGAAACTTTAGGTTTTATCCTAGATTATTCATGAACATATCTAAAACACTAGGATATGATTGTAACCTATACAAAGATGTATATTTACTATTCTTACTAAGGTTCACTCATCCTAGTTTCCAAAGGTTATCATTACCTTTTCTCTAATACCAACTATAATGGCCCATTATTTACATATATATATTAAATTGACATTGAAGAAATTTTATTACATAACATAACAAAACCACTCTTGGACCGTATAGGTTTAGTGTCTTTAGAAACCCGTAAACATGAACAGCTAGTTTATAAAACATCAATATTGTCTCCAACATATTTCTTCATTACAAGAATCATTTTTGACATATATTACATAATAAATTTCTTCATTACCTTGGGAAAAGAAACATATTAAAGGGTGAGCTCAAATGCTCAATAATGGAAAACAAGATAAATAACATTAATATCATTATCATAAGAACATAACATTTGAGAAACTTATCCTATATATAAAAGATCACAATATCATGTCATTGGATAAATCATAAAAATTTAATGTAATCCCTATATTCATCACATTAGACGTCAAATTTTGTGTCATATACACATAGGAATAAGGAATAATTTCATGTTAGTCAAGGATAATTTTCGAGACCATCATAGAAAAAAATTCCATTACTGAACCGAGTTCAATCCTCATTTTAGTCGTATATTACTAAACCCGGTTTACTTTCTATTACAGTAATATCTATCTAATGAGATATAAATATCTACCCAATGTATTAGAATGAGATATAGGTCTCCCCCATCACATACTGAAACCATTATTACATGTACCACAAAAACATAAAAACCTTAACTGTATCATATACCATTAAGTGAAATGGGTTCCTTAAACATCATTCCATCATAATTGATATAAAACTAATGGATTTCCTAAATAACATTCCACCAAAAATACAATTAAATTACAGTAACAATAGGGATATAAATATATCCCCATTTAAAGTGTTTCATCTTAGATGGAAAATAATTTTGAGGAAATACTTGAGATAAATTCCTGAGGAAGATATACTTTCTTCTTCAAAAATGTTTTCTTTAATCAAAATACCACAAAATTTTAGAGGAAAACATTTTTTCTGAAAATATAATTTTATCCTTTTAAGGTAATCTTCAAGGAAGTAAGGAATTGTGAAAGCATAAAAACTTGTTAATGTCTTACAAGATAAAAATCATTCTTTATTACTTTTTCCTGAAAAATCAAAAAGTACCTCATACAATAAACATCAAAAGATTTCATTCATACCATTTAGTAAAAATTTACCTATAGGTAAAATTGAATTTTAAAAATTATAAAAGGATATAAAAAATATATTAAAATACATATTTTGAATACATGGATGTGGATGATAAATATACCGTAGTAAATTCATACAAATAAACAATCTTTGATAAAAATGAGATTTGAAAAGATATCCCTTACCTTAGGTCTGATAGGATTCATATGTATCTGATCCTCCTGTATAATTATTTAAATAATCTTACTGATTTATAATAAAATCATAATCATTTTTATGATAAAATTTATGATCATAATTTCATCAATTTGATATTATCATTTCATTATTACTTATTATTCGGGTATTAATTACTTATGTTCTTATACATGTTTTTTCAAATAAGTTATTATTACTATTTTTGGTTTATAGTTATATAATTTAAAAAATTATATTAGTATAATATGTATAATATGTATTCATTAAATTAATGTATATAATCATGTTTTAATGAAGATCATGTAGAATGAATCACATCGCATCATGGAGATGGTAGGTCATACATACGCGTGAGCGAGGATATCATTCCAAATTGTTTGAATGGTGTTGAAGTGGATGGTGTATAATATTTTAGAATCAATATCTTGTTATAAAAATTACATATATTTATTATTTAAATCATTATCCCCATCCAAGTAATGTGGTCATGAAAAAAATATTACACCACAGTATGGAGACGATATGTCGTACGTATACACCCACGGCAATTTTGTTTTTCATTGGGTTAGTAGAAGGTTAAATATGGTTGTTTCATAATCTATTATATTTTAATTGTGGTAATAAAATTATAAATATTTAATGGTTATTATTATTTACATATATGGTGTTAGTTGACCATAAATTCATATGTTATGACATGGTCAAACATATAATTACAACTTTGTAATTTTTAAATATTTTTATGGTTTTTAAATAATTTAATAAAATGTTAATTTTATAAAATATCAATCGAGCAAATTATGAAAATAATCATTTATTGTACTTCAAATAAAATCCAAATAGAAGATAAATTCGAAGAAAAATATTTAATATACTCATAAAATGACATAGTAACCTAGAAAATTTGTGGAGAACATTAATTAGTTCCTATGATATTTATTTTAATATTTTTAATACCATTTATTTTATATTTCTATTAATAAAATAATTTCTACATCACTATTGTGTCATCATTAATGGTAATTATTTAAACTATAAAAATTATAAATAAATTTCTATGATGTAGGTAATTCTTTATGATTACCAAATACTATATAAAGTTGGTATTATCTCCTAGTTATCTGTATATTAAAATTAATAAACTTATATAAAATGAGATTGTGACATTTAGTCACATTCATTGGTTTTTATTACATTGATGTCATTTTCAGAGTTAAGTGGCCATTAAGTGATTAATTTTCTCACAAAATATGATAAGGGTCTAATTTAGTCATCCATTTGAATTTATAGTCGTTTTAATGTAATTTTATAATATTATTTTTTCCCTTAATTACCTGATTTTCCATTAACTATGGTAATAAAAATAAATACCAATGTCACTATTAATAAATCCCAAAATAAAAACATACTATTGAAATTATTTGGGAATAATGATTCCACATATGGAATAAATTTTTTAAAATTAAAAACATAGAATTTTCAGTATTTAATTTAAAATTTATCCCATTGTTGAAATGAGGAAACGTGTTTTAAAAGTTAAAACATTATAAAAGATTTAAATTTTTTTACCTAAGAATTCAATGTAAAATTAATTCTATTTTCATAAATTATATTTAATGAT
Organism: Viscum album; assembly: GCA_963277665.1. Classification (NCBI taxonomy): domain Eukaryota; kingdom Viridiplantae; phylum Streptophyta; class Magnoliopsida; order Santalales; family Viscaceae; genus Viscum; species Viscum album. Next base: position 857,844,806 of record OY728160.1, read on the forward strand.
AAAAATATAATCTATTTATATATTTAAACTATTCAATGTTATAATTTAACAATATAAATTATCTCGATGAAAAATGTTGTTTTTAATTAGAATTTTGTGTATTTTTACTCTTCATCATTTTTTGAATGTTATCATAAAAATATCTGAAATTCATCCAATGTAACATTATATTTCCCACATCAGAATATAATTTTTATGTTTTCATATAATAATGAATAATGTATCAAATTATTAATTTAAAATGGGTTCTCCAATCAATGGTGTACAATTAATCTTTTTTATAAAAAAATAGGTTTTTATACATCAAATAGGGGTTTATTAATACCCTATGACTAAAATATCTATTATATGAATATGAGAAATATTTTATTTCATTAAAAAAAGTAATTCAATAAAAAAATAAAAATATATTATTGATTTATATTTTTCATAAATAATTGATATTCATAGAATCACAATAAATTTTAATAAGTTAGTTAAATTTATTTCCACTAACCTAATAGCTATGAAATAAAAATAATTTTATAATATGAGAATCTCACAGTTCATTTAAAGTCACTATTTCATGTAATAAAATCTACTGAAGAATAAAAATTATTTACAGAAAAAATTTCATAAAAACATCCATGTTCTAAAAATGTGATATGTAATTAAAATATTATTATGGTAATTATCACCAAGTAATTGTAATAGAGGGTATGTTACTTATTAACTAACATATGAAAATATATGGTTTTCAAATGTATGTAAAAGTAATTCATTGGTGACCAATTAATTAAAAATGATCATTAAAATTGTTTGAAAATAATTTTAATCTTTTTTGAAAATTGATTTTTTATGTGCACAAAAGTATTTTACCTGAATAAATAATGAATAAAACTTTTGGGGAATAGTTTTAATGAAATTTATTTAGTATATTTTCAGTAAATGTTTATACATTCATGTTATTTGTTTTTTCTAAATGGGATAAGAATAAATCCAATTTTGGTTGTGAATCTGTGTTTTTATAAGAAGTTTCTTTTCACATTCAATGAAGTTTTTTAAAATTATATTTTTAAACATTTGGAAACATTATTTGAATGAAATAATTCAATAATTCAAACCATGATTTAAAAAATATTGTATGTTTAATTTTTTAAGATTTTCTAAATGGAATAATTTTTTAATAAATAGTGAAAAGTACTGAATGTAAATTGAATACTACATTTTCATTTAAATTATTTGTAAAGATAAATTTCATCTGAAATTTGTTTTAATTTAAAATTATTTTAATTATATTTTCATTAATCCAATATATGTTATTGGAATATATTTATTTTTTAAATATTATTTTAAAACATTTTATAATTTGAACATTTTACATTGAGAACCTACATTCATGGCGCATATATGGGATTAATTTTAAATTTAAATTTTCAAATTATATTATTTGTATTCCTAAAAAATATGTTATAATTTTAGAACCCAAAAAAAAGGATTATTTGTGGAATAAACTAAAATGATGGAGGTTAAAATAACCTAAATTATTCGAGAAGTTATATTATCCTTAAATATTTATAACTTATTGGGAATAATTTTTTTATGTGATCAATTTTTTACCTATTTTCAATTTTAAAATAATTGGAACCATTTTTCTTTTAAATAAATTACAAGTGTTCCATAAAACTAACTTATAAAAGGACACCCAATTTCCTCTCTTATACACACCATAAAACCCTTTTTTATCCGAAATTACAAACCCATATCACTTCAAAACATCCATAATATCATCCAAAAATCATTATTTTGTACATAAATTCAACCTATGAAATTGCTTGGTGCAAACCTATTGAGTATACCCAAAGAAGAGGTAATGTTCTCTCACTACCACTTCTGATCTATTTATTTCTCCGCTTCTATATGTTAATATTATTAAATTATGATATATATATATATATCCAAATTATATAGCATATTAATTTATTTATGTAATTTTAATTACCTACAACTTTCTCCACTTCTAACAATTAGGTTATCAAATCATCGTTCATGAGTGTAGTAGACTAAAACTCACAAACTGATGTCATTAGTTTTTCCATTAACACCTATCACAGTTGGATATACTGGTGATTTTATTATTTATATAATATATTTATTATATTATTATTATTATATGATTATTATATCCCTTATAAAATCATGATTTCCATTTTTTAGAATACGATTGCAACGTTGGTGTGTATAGTGGACTACCACCTCATAATGTGATGTGATTTTCTCAGGCTTGATATTGAAGGTAGAATGGTTTATTATAATGATCACATATGACATATATGAAAAAAAATTATATAATAATGATAATATATCATTTTGGTATATTTCTTTAAATCATAAACGGAAATTGAAATAATATTTAAGCATATGTGTGACCAATAATTTCCTTGAATGGCGTATTTAATTTTTATTAATAATTTTATGGAATATTATAAATATATATATAATGAATATATATTAAATTTATAGTATTTTTACAATTAATTAGATGATGAATCCTGTAATGTCTTGGATTTCTCTGTATGTTTATTTCGTTTTTATATGGGAATTATTTGTGAAACTAGGCCCTAAGATGGCGTGCAGTTCCGAGGCCCGGTGAGCCCAGAAAAAATGACTGAATTTAATTAAATAATTAAATAACATGTGCGTGGGGTTTTTCCTAAAAAAGTGGAATAACTATGGAATGGGAGCTCGGATCAGAAATCTGAGGGTACCATTGCGTTCAGAGTAGCGATTTTACCTTATGTGAGGCCTAGCATCGGATGGTGCAGGTCGGTGGTGAAATCAAGTTTTTTTGGACGTAACTGTATTAAAATATTTAATAAATACATTTTATTAAATCGTGTTCCATAAAATATATTTTATCTTTTTAAATAGAGATTTTCGCAGGGGTCCATGGTTACAGAACTCATAACCCTGAAATCCTTCGAGGATCTAGAGGATCTAGAGGAAATCCCAACGAGGAGACGGTGTTCTTGACGGGTTTCACCAAAGATGACGACGTGACAATCGGATCTTCGCCAATGAACACCGTGAATCCAGGTAGAATGTTCGATTTTGGTTTCATTTTCCCCGTTCTTTTTTTCTACGAAGAATGAAAACTAATCAACGAACAGATTAGCCTGCAGATCGATCGTATTTGTGGGATGGGATTTTTGACGGGATTTTGGGGATTTGATTCTTGAAGTTATTTTGGTTTCGTTTAATCTTATAATGGAGAGGAAGCAAGATCGACACGGACATTGACTGAGGTTTGTCCCTCTTGATTTTTTGTGCCTTTCTTCCCCGATTGCTCGCATTCTTCATGTGTGTTCTACACGTTCTTCACGGGGTACGAACAATGATCGATTTCACCTTCGATCTGTGGAGTAACGATCTGAAATTGTATATACAACCATAGTAGGATGGTCTGGATCTACGACGATGGTTTCGACGGATGATTCAGAGCGGATCAAGAGATATGAGTTCTTGGGTATTTTTTCTTCTGAAGGATCGTTGGAGGATTATGACCCGATTGAAGGTCCGAAACACCATGATTTGGTGTTAAGATGATGAAACGAACAAGGATCTTGATTTTCCTAAAAAATGGGCAACAGAAATGAGATTCAGATATCTGGTTGAGGCGCGAGGAGGAAGACGACCGTTCTATAGAAATCCCGACTACACGGCGTGTAGTATGGTCTAAACGGTATGTGTTTGTCGGTGGACCACATTTCATGTACTATGGGAGTACACAGACACAGGTTGGGTACACAGCCAAGGACATGGCATTTATACCCGTCCCCGGGTAGACCCGGCCAGATACATGTGATACCCCATGTACTGGTACACTGACAAGGTGACACGGGTTAAGGCCATGTATGGGCACATGACCAACGTACACGAAGCAAACCCCGGACACTCGGACATGACGTGTAATCCTTCTACACGCCATGTAGTTACTTTTTATATGTCAATCCTGGAGACACTGGCCATTTACATGGGCAGTACCTAGAGTCAAGGAACACAGCGTGTGATCCTACTACACACTGTGTAACCTGTTTTACATGGCTTGAGCCATTTTTCTTTTATGACTTGGACTAGCTTTCATAGGGTTCATACCCTTGGTATTTCCCCTGAAGGTTTCTGGTATCATTTCCTATGTACAAGAGTATGATCCCTAAAGCAGGACTTCCTGAATAGAGTTGTTGGAATCCCCTCTATGAGACATGGAGTCAGATCCTCTATTCCTTCTTGATACCCTAGGTAGAGTAATTGGTATCGACGTGACCATCTTTACCCAGGCGTCGATCCTCTGCTTAATGGATTAGTTTATACTGAGTTTTTGGAATCACCCCTTAGTTATTAGTTGTGATCCTCATCTAAACATCGTGTTCTTAAGCACTTGTGGATTGAGTTCTCCTAGAATGAGTGATTTGTGTCTCTCTCTTCATACCTAGAAGTGTTTTCTCCCTGTAATGTGCTTAGTGGAATATTTGAGTTGGATCTTAGTGGTTGTTTCGCGATAGTCGATCGTGTATGAGTATATCTAGACATTCTTGTTATATGTTCTATAAACATATATTATGTGGAGATTACTGTATCATTCCTTTGTGGTATTTTCCCTTGATGTATTCCTTTGTGGTTTCGGGGTTTCCTATTGGGTATTTTTATACTCACCCCTGGACGGGCTTTTCCCATACGTGTTTTTTCTTGTGCAGACGAGCGAGCCATTGAAAGGATTCTAGGTTGACCAGGACCGTACGGTGCTCAGTGAGATCAGGCAGGCCGAGGTGTGTTCCTATAGCTATGGATTTCAGCCCATGTGCCTTTCTTTAAAAGTTGGACATTGTTGTAGACTCTCTTTTGGTGGGATTGTACTTTTGGCCCAGGGTTTTACATTTATGTACTTTACTTTCCTGTCATACTCTTTTTGTTGGGATTTTAGTGTATGAATGCATTTCCATTTATTTTAGTAGCTTTTACATTTTCATATTTTTGGGCTTGGAGATGTGTGTGCATGTGTACAGGTTTATAGTAAATGCCTCCCATGTTAGTAACCTGCCTACTCAGTGCTAGTCACCATCCCCTAACCTATTGGAGGTGGGGTTCGGGAGTTGCGGCTCGGGCCCCACTGGGACGGGTCGTGACAGAGTGGTATCAGAGCTGGTCGGTTCTACTTAGGACCAAGAGTCTGTGAGTTGGTTTGGGGAAATAATGTTAAGTGTTTTGTGTTCAGCTTTCAGGCCAGGGACCCCAGTGTTAGTGCGGGTAGCCGACGTATCCATACACCAGGACTCTGATAATGTGCTTTCTGAATCAGAACATAAGGACACAAGTTGTAGGGGAAAATAATGGTGCACACATCATATAGGAATGGGTTGTGTTTTTCCATCTCCTTCTTGAGTTGGCTCTCCAGATATACTCACTGACTGTGATATATCTTGTTTCTTTACAGGCTGCCTCCGTGACGTGCACCCGCTAGGATCCAGCAGCTCAATCACGAGGATGACCCCCTTGGTGATGAAGCTCTGATACAAGGACCAGATTCCCCAGTTTTACCTTCGGGTGGTGTTTCATCTATTCCACCACTTGTGGAGCAGTTTTTTAGTGCCCGTTGTACCAGTAGTGGAGGAGCACAAGATGAGCGCACTCCACGAGTTTTAGAGACAGTGACCCCTCAGGTTTTGAGGTGAGCCTCAACCTCAAGCAGCCGAGTACTGGCTTAAGGCAGTGACTAGAGTCTTCCATTTGGTCAGGACACTAGCAGACCAGATGGTGATCCTAGCAGCGAGCCTTCTGCAGGGCTCAAAAAGACGATGGTGGAGTTTGATTATCTAGACCCACGACGAGGTGAGTCTTGCGTGGTCAGATTTTGATCATCTCTTCAGAGAGGAGTTTTTACCAGTTACCCTGAGAGAAGTACGTATACAGGAGCATCTTCATCTATAGCAGGGACCCATGACAGTGGATAACTATTCATCGAGGTTTACCGACCTCTCACGGTACTCTATGGATATGGTCAGGGATCACTACAATAGAGCTCAGACTTTTTAAAGGGGCTTGCGTAGAGACAACCGAGCTAGAATCATCCCTATGAGAATTGCTACTTATGATGGGGTGCTCGAGCAGGACATGGTGGTCGAGAGCTTCTTGTCAGAGCAGATACAGCCAGCAGTTGTCAGTGGTGAGCGAGCTAGAGCAGAGACCTCGGCAGCAGGGAGCCGACGTCAGGGACCCAGGCGTGGGAGACGTTTTTAGAGGAGATCCCAGAATAAGGGATCTGCTATACAGGGTTCGCAGCGCACATCTAGCCAACCTCAAGAGAGGTGATGCTACTCTTGTGATGGAAGGGGACATCTCGCTTGAGATTGTCTGACCCGTCATACTACTGACCTGGGAGAAGTGGATGGACCACCGAGGCAGAGGCAACCTGTGGAGAAAACAGATCCGCGGGGCGGAGGATGCAGTAGAGTAGCTGAGAGAATAGCTAGAGGTGGTCGGCACTTTGACCCTTTACCACCACCACCCCCAAGAGGTCCACCCCAGGTTCAAGGAGCTTGTGGACAGAAGCATGGTCAATTGCAGGCAGCAGAGGCTTATGACCCAAGTACTCCCGGAATGATTAGAGGTACAATCTGTATCTTTTCTACTTTGGTTGTCGTACTGATAGAAATAGGTGCTAGTCATTATTTTTGGGATGTTTATCTTGTTCGAGACCTCGAGGATCCAGTTGATCCATTGACTCGACCCTTATGCATATCAAGACCGACTGGAGAAGTTTTAGAGATCACACACCTTTGTAGATACTGTGACCTGACCCTTGGAGGCGAGAGTTTCGGTTGGATCCTCTTTGGGGTAGCGTTGAGGCCTTATGATGTCATTCATTGTATGGATTCACTATTTAGAGTTCATTACCAGATTGACTATTTTAGGAGAAGGTTGTGGTGTGTCCACATAGATGGAATGAGGTTCTCCTTTGTCAGTGAAAAGGAGACCCAGGCACCGCATGATGGACTCGTATGTAGGAAGGTACAACCGATTTCACATCAGTTGTCTAGCCTAGCCCTTGGTGCATCAGATGTTACGAGTTTCCAGTTTCCAGCAGTAGTGGCTGAGTACTAGGACTTCTTTTTGTAGGATGTCCCCGGACTACCTCCCCATCGGGAGATAGATTTCATGCATTGAGTGGAAACCCTGGACGACACTGATATCAGCATCAGCATATCGGATGGCTCCTGTAAATCTTTGCGATCTAAGAGTGTAGCTGGAAGAATTGTAGAGGAAGGGATTCGTGAGAACCAGTGTTTCACCCTGGGCGGCCCCAGTATTGTTTTCCAAGAAGGAAGACGGGAGCTTGAGGCTATGTGTGGTTTACCGGTGCTTGAATCAGGTGACCGTGAAGAACATGTATCCACTACCAAGGATCGGTGACCTCTTCGACCAGTTAATAGGGGCATGATGGTTCTAGAAGGTTGATCTACGATCAGGCTAACACCAGTTGTGAGTACGGGATGAGGATATACCGAAGATGTCTTTCAGATGTTGCTACGGTCACTATGAGTACATGGTGATTCCCTTCGGCATGACGAACGCCCCAGTGGTGTTTATGGGACTCATGAACCGGATCTTTCAGCCCTATCTAGATCAGTTTGTAGTGGTCTTCATTAATGATATCCTTGTGTACTCTGCGTCCTAGGAGGAGGACGCGAGGAACCTAAGTATGGTTCTGGACACTCTCTGAGAGAACCAGTTGTATGAGAAACTCTTTATGTGTCAATTCTGGCTACAAGAGGTCCACTTTCTGGGACACATTATCTCATCAGATGGAGTAGTAATGGTCCCAGCCAAGGTAGAGGCAGTGTTATAATGGGATCCACCCCGGAGCGTAATGGAGGTGCGATGTTTCCTTGGGTTGATAGGCTACTATCGAAGATTCATTCTTGCTTTCTCCAGGATTTCAGCACCCATGACAACTTTGACCTGAAAGGGGTAGCCTTTCATGGGGACCGAGAGATTCCAGTAGGCTTTTCAATAGTTGAGATAGAGTCTGATGATCGCACCAATCTTGAGACTACTATAAGAGGGTGTCGAGTACGTAGTGTTCTGCGACGCATCAGGAACTGGGATTGGTTGTGTCCTGATGTAGAGGCAAGCAGTTATTGCCTATGGCTCACGCCAGTTGAGACCAAATGAGCAGAACTACGCGACCCATGATCTGGAGTTGGTAACGGTAGCCTTTGCATTGAAGATATTGTGGTAGTACCTAATGGGAGAGTGGTTTACCTTCTACTATGATCACAAGAGTCTTAGATATATCTTTTCTCAGAAGGATCTGAATTAGATATAGAGGCGTTGTCTTGAGTTCCTCCAGGATTATGACTTTGAGATCATTTATAATCCTGGGAAGGAGAACATTGTGGAAGATGCTCTTAGCAGGAAATATAGTTCGCAGTTGCTGGATGAGGTGATGAGGTAGTTGGCCTCTTTACAGTTATCCTTCATGGATAGAGATGAGGGAGCTTACCTTTAGTCATTGGTTGTTACCCCTCCACTCTTACAGTGAGTCAGGGAAGCACAACTCGAGGATTCTACCTGTGAGACTCTACGTGCTCAGATATTCGAAGGTGATGCTACCGTTGGATATTCAAAAGGTGGGGAGCACGTTGTTCTTTTCAGAGGTCGCATAGTAGTACCAATGAAGTTTTGGGAGGAGGTTCTGAGGTAGTTTCGTACATCTCCATTATTGGTGCATCCAGGCATGGAAAAGATGTTCCAGGACATCCGACGTCAGTTTTGGTGGCCAGGAATGAAGAAGAGTGTGACAGAGTTTGTTTCTCGGTGCCTTACTTGATAGCAATTAAAGGCTGAGCACCAGGTTCTAGCAGGTTTGACACTGCCCCTTGAGGATCCATAGTGGAAGTGGGATGGGATATCCATGGACTTCGTGATGAGTTTTCCACGTCATTCCAGGAGACATGATTCCATCTCGGTGATCGTTGATCAACTCAATATGTAGGCCCACTTCCTAGCCATACGTGAGCAGAGTTCAGTGGAGAGATTGGGATGCCTCTACATGCAAGAGATAGTTTGACTTCATGGAGTTCCATCAAATATCATCTCAGATCATGATGATTGTTTCACATCCCATTTGAGGAAGGGATTGCATGAAGATTTTGGTACTCAGTTACACTTGAGCACAATGTTTCATCCTCAGTCTGATGGTCAGAAAGAGCGGACGATCCATGTTCTGGAGGATATGCTACGAGCTTGCATACTTGACTTTGGTCTTAGTTGGGGGGATAACCTACCAATGGTGGAATTTTCTTAGAACAATAGTTATCATTCCACTATTGGTATGGTACCATTCTAGGCCTTGTACGAGAGACCCTACAGGTCACCACTTTGCTGGAATGACCTAGGAGAGTCAGCACTCATGGGCCCAGAGATGGTAAGAGCTACTATAGAGAAGGTGAAGGTCATCTAGCATCAAATAAAGGCTACACAGAGTCGGAAAAAGTCTTATTCCAACATGATATGGAGGCCCTTGGAGTTTGAGGAGGGAGGCTATGTGTTCCTTCGGGTATCACCTCGACGGGGACTGTAAATATTTGGATGAGGTGACAAACTATCTCCGTTGTTCATCGGCCCTTTTCAGATTCTGAGTAGAGTTGACGAGGTGGTGTACCGCTTGGTTCTAACTCCTCATATGGAGCGGGTACACAACATCTTCCATGAGTCGCAGCTGCGGAGGTATGGGTAAGACCCATCGCACGTTATCGACTGGGGAAGATGGACATCGATGATGGAGAGGCTTTTGCTGAGTACCCAGTGGAGATCGAGGATCGGCAGGAGAAGATCCTTCATGGGTGAGCTATTCCTTTGGTGTGTGTCCAGCGGTAGAATGAGAATCTCTAGGAGAGCATGTGGGAGCAGGAGGCTCAGATTCATGTTCAGTACCCATATCTTTTTTAGTAGCCTTTGTTTTGGCTTTTTGGGGAAGTAAATCCCTAAGGTGGGAATGATGTAATGTGTCTAAATACTCCATATGTTTATTTTAATATTATATGGGAATTCCTTTTGAGACCAGGCCTTGAGACAGCGTGCAGTTCCGAGGCCCGTTGAGCCCAGAACAAATGTTTGAATTTAATTAAAAAATTAAATACCACGCGCATGGTGTTTTTCCTGAAAAAGTGGAATAACTCTTGAATGGGTGCTCAGATCAGAAATCCAAGGGCACCATGGCGTTCAAATCAGCAATTTTACCTTACGTAAGTCATAACATCGGACGACGTAGGTCAGTGGTGAAATCTAGTTTTTTTGGACGTAACTGTAATAAAATATTTAATAAAAATATTTTATTAAATCATGTGGCAGAAAATAGGTTTTATCTTTTTAAAAAGAGATTTGCATAGGGGTCTAGGGTTACAGACCTCATAACCCTAAAACCCTTGGAGGCTCTGGAGGCTCTGAAGGAAACACCAGCGAGGAGACAATGTTCTTGACGGGTTTCACAAGCGACGATGACGCGACGATTGGATCTTCACCAAGGAACGATGCGGATCTAGGTAGGATGTTTGATTTTGGTTTCCTTTCTCTCGTTCTTGTTTCCTATGATGAACATGGACTAATCGATGAACAAATTAGCTCGCGGATCAATCGTATTTGCGGGATGGGATTTTTCAAGGACTTTGTGGATTTTATTCTTGAAGTTATGTTGATTTCGTTTAATCTTCTAGCGGTGAAAAACCAAGATCGACATGAACATCAATCTAGGTTCGTCCCTCTCGATTTGTTGTGCCTTTATTCCCCAATTTCTAGTATTCTTTATTTGCATTATACACGTTCTTCATGGGGTACGAACAACGATCGATTGAACCTTCGATCTATGGAGAAACGATATGAAATTTTAGATCCAACCTCGGGAGGATGGTCCGGAGCTGCGACGACGGTTTAAGCGGACGATTCGGAGCGGATCGGGAGATATGAGTTCTTGGGCATTTTTCCTTCAGATGGATCGTTGGAGGATTATGACTCGATTGAAGGCCTGAAACACCAGGATTCGGTGTTAGGATGATGAAACGAACAAGGATCATGGGTTTTGTGGAAAACGTACATGATAAACGAGATCCGGAGATCCGGCCGAGGCATGAGGAGGAGGACGACAGTTCTGGAGAAATCCCAACTACACGACGTGTAGTATGGGCTACACGGCGTGTGTTCATCAGTGGACCACCAGGCGTGTACACTGGGAGTACACAGACACAGGTTGTGTACACGACCAAGGACACGGAGTGTATACCCTTCCCCGAACAGACCTGTCCAGATACATGGGATACCCCGTGTACTGGTACACAGACAAGGCGACACGGGTTAAAACCGTGTATGGAAACATGGCCAGCATACATGGAGTGAAAACCGGACACTTGCACAAGACGTGTAATACTTTTACATGTTGTGTAGTTACTTTTTATATTTTAATCCTAGATACATGGGCCCTTTACACGGGCAGTACCCGGAGTCAAGGAATACGGCGTGTGATCCTACTACACGCCGTGTAACCTATTTTACATGGCTTGAGCCATTTTTCTCCTCTAACATGGACTAGCTTTATTAGGGTTCGTACCCTGGACATTCCCATGAAGGTTTCTGGTATCATTTCCATTGTATAAGAGTATGATCCCTTTAGTAGGACATCCTGAATAGAGTTTTTGGAATCCCTTCTGTGAGAATTAGAGCCGGATCCTCTATTCCTTCCTGGTACCCTAGGTAGAGTTCTTGGTATCAACGTGACCAAATTTACTTGGGTGCCGATCCTCTGCTTAGAGAATTAGTTCAGACTGGGTTTTGAAATAACCTTATAGCTATTGGTTGTGATCCTCATCAGAACATCATATTCTTAAGCACTTTTGGAGTGAGTTCTCCCAGAACGAGTGCTTCGTGTGTCTCTCTTCAGATCTAGGAGTGTGTTCTCCCTGTTACGTGCTTAGTAGAATCTTTGAGCTAGATCTTAGTGGTGGTTTCGGGATAGTCGATCGTGTATGAGTATATCTAGACATTCTTGTTATATGTTCTGTAAACATATACTATGTGGAGCTGACTGTATCATTCCTTTGTGGTATTTTCCATTATTGTATTCCTATTTGGTTTCGGGGTGTCCTACTGGGTATTGTGATACTCACCTCTGCATTGGCTTTGCCCGCACGTGTTGTGTCTTGTACAGATGAGTGAGCATTTGATAAGATTCTAGGTGGACTAGGACCGGACGGTGCTCAGTGAGATCAGGAAAGCTGAGGTGTGTTCCTACTGCTATAGATTGCAGTTTCAGTACCTTTCTTTACAAGTTGGAATTAGTTTCAAACTCTCTTTTGGTGGGCTTATACTTTTGTCCTAGGTTTTTACATTTATGTACTTTGATTTCCTTTCGTACTATGTTGGTTGGGATTTTAGTGTATGCATGCATTTCCCTTTATTTTAGTAGCCATTAATTTTTCAGCTCTGTGGGCTTGGAGATGTGTGTGCATGTGTAGAAGTTTATAGGCAATGACTCCAATTTTAGTAACATTCCTACTCAGTTCTAGTCACCAGCCCCTGGCCTATTGGAGTTGGGCTTGGGGAGTTGCAGATCAGGCCCCACTTGGACTGGTTGTGACAAATCCATTATCAATGTGATCGGACCAAAAATAACAACTAAGAAATTACACAAAAATCAAAGCAGAAATTGCCCAAAATTAGACTTTAAGATGGAATAGTTAATATACCGGTAAAAAGCATCCTAGGTAAATTGTATTTGGATTTATTTATATATATATGGTTCTACAATATTTTTATAATAAACCAATATTTATTATAATTTATGTTTTAAATTTTTTAAAATAATTTAGGACTTGAAGTATTGGATATGTATTATCCCTTTTATTTCAGGGAGACATATCAAAATTCACTACTCATTTCTTCTGTGTAGTGTATATACTAACCCTTTTACATGTTATATAATGATTATTATACATTAATTATATTTAGTGTTTAATTTTACATTATTATTTATTTATTATTTTTATTCAAAATATTACTGTAATGAGAAGGGATTTTTTCCTCTCCTTTTGATTATATGAAACACATTTCATATTAAAAAAGTATTTCATTTATGTGACATATATACTTCCCATGAATACGATGATTATATTTAAAATTTTCAGTATTTAAATAACCATTTTTGGGTCTCTCTTTCATTTAGTTTATCATTTAAAATATACCAAATCATTAATTGATTTTGTTTTAATTTTCCTTCTTTGAGAATATGTTATGTTACACACCTATATTCTTTTAGGATGTTTTATATAGCCCATATAACATATAATATCTTGAAATTTTTTATACTAGTGATATTTTATGATCCTTTTTAGGTTACTAATTCATGGTTATTATGATTAAATGTTACCATAGTGGTAAATATTTATTATGATAATCAAATCATTTAAAAGGATTGTTTATGACATTGTTTCGGATGATAAAATATTATAATACATCTCTAAAAAAACAATTACTTATTCTCATCTAGTTATGTCACGATAATAAATTACATCCCTTCATTTCCATATCCTAATTTATCCAAGATCTAAAAATAATTTTTTTAATGAAAATAATATTTATTTAGCTCTTCAGTCAAAAACTCATTTTCCTTCTAGGACAATATTTTCCAAATATGTATTCAATTTTTCTTAATAAAATAATTTTTTTACTAATATAATTTTCACAGGATTTACGTTTTTTAATTATTTTTTTTAAAAATATTCATAATGTAAATTTCCAACAAAAGGATTTTCTTTACTAAAAATGTGAAATGAATATTTTTTTATCATGAGGAGAAAAAATATTATTTCCCTATTTCATTATCTCTCAATTATTTCTAACAGCTGATACCAGATTTCATATTTATTTTCAAATATATTATTTTGATAATATTTGAAAAACATTTACATTATAAATAAATAGTTTCAAAGTGGATTGTATTTTGAAAAATGTATTATCTTTTAAAAACTATTTTTCAGAGAGGAAAAGATATTTTCTATAATAAATGTTTTAAATGAGTATTAAATATTCATTTTTAATATTTCGGGATTATTTTTTAAAAAATATATCCAAAAATGTTTACATTTAAAATTTTATTTTCAATATGAGGTTATCTTCCTAAAAAAATATCCATGTGATTTATATTTCAAAACTATTCTTAATCAAAGATGATATCCTTTGATGTAACATATTATTTTATACGGATATAGAACAAAGATATTATTCGTATTATTTCTCTGAATGGTTTACAATTAAAATATGTTTTAGAAACCAATTTATTTTCCATGGGAAATTCCATTATATAATTATTATGAAAACCAATTATTTTTACATGTGTTGTGATATGGTGGAAGGTTGAAATTGTTATGAAATATGTCTCTTTTAAAAGGTTATGATATGATACAATTTTCTGAAACCCATTTCATTTCATTGATTCTGATATGTTTAGTTTTTTATCTTTAATTGTAATAAATAAATATGGTTTCAATAATGGTAAGACTAAAACCAATATCTGTCTCTAATGCTTTGGTTAATGATAAATAATCTACTAGCTCATAGGGTGTATTGATGGATAACCTAATACATAAATATAGGGTAAATGAGTGGTTATTCCATGACTGAATTAAGTACAATGGATGTTATACCAATCCTATCACTATATCAATGTATTAGTGGGTATTCATGAAATACAAACATATATGCATATGTGTGGGATATAAATATATTTCACATTCCAATTTTATGCTATTGTAGCTCATGTTCATTGGTTCCCATATGTTTTATGTCTTATGAACTGCCAATCATTATTCCTCGATTAAAGATTATGATGCTTGATATGAATGGTATGTGTTTCCATTGTTATTCTAATGTTCTCATACCCTTATGTTCATGTCATCATTACATATATCTCTTGTTTTACCCTACAAATAATCTAATCTCACCCTTTATTATCTATCATTTTTCTATATAATGAAGAATGGATTTAATTAGGGCATTTTTTAGGAGTACTAATGCGAGTGATCATTATGGGAGGAATTAGTGATAATTAATGAATTAATAAGATATTGTTCCATGTTTCCAAATTAAATAAGTACAATGTTCTCCAAATATTTTTATTTTTAATTTAATTAATATTAATCTAAAAATATGTAATATCCATGAATGATAATCCTAGGTTTCTATAGTTGGAATCAGATGTTTGTTTTACTTCACCTTTGGAAACTAGGATGTGATGATTTTTGGGAAATCCATAACGGTATTTATATATATATTTCTAGGGATAACTTTATGGATATCTCTATGGATGTGTGAAAATATATGAAATTATCCTAGAATTTAGGTGAAGGCCAGATCAAGTTGTTTCCAATATGTTACATCAGTATCTGGAAATTATATTGTATTTTAATCGAGAATAAAGGTACCTTAGGAAAACTACCAATGAAAGGGTGCATTGAGATAGAAATGATCATCACTTAGTGAACAATAGTTGGCCTTACTACAAACCATGTTTAACACTTCCAAGGGATATGATTTGTAAATTCCCTAACTATTTATGAAACATCATGAAGTAATTAAATAGATTATGACTATTAAATACCTCCGATAAATCTATGGAGTCATCAATTGAAAAGGATTCATGATTAAGATATCCTATAAATTATTTTTTCATTATTATATTTTTTCACTATGATTAGTGTTTCTCACGCTATGTATTTTTGTTTTAGTCAATGGCCATAACCAGACTGAATCTTGTTGACACTAAATATAATAGACATTTATATGACTATATGCGACCAAATTGGATGCGGATTACTGTGAAGAATATTATTTTTATTCCTAATTAGTTATCATGATATATAACTAATAATGTGATCTTATTTGATATTAATGACGCAAAAATTGCGTGTGTGAAGAAAGTTTATGAATGTTCCTACGGTAATGAACTTATATGAAATAATATTCACCTTCTTACGTGTCAAGAAGGATGGATGAAGAACATAAAATAATATCTCAAATTGATGGTAAGATGTAATTTTAGTGAAAAAGAAGTCCATAGAGTGAGTATTTGTCAAGGATATCAATGTATTATGTGGATGGAATATTGGAAAAATCCAACTCAATGCCCTGACATAAGAATTAACTTATAGAAAAAGCAAGGTTAATTTCCATTTCCATCATTTATGTTGATGTATTGTGGTTTTTTGTACTGGAATTATAGGCTTGTGATATATGAATCATGATATATATTTGGATTTTTCATTATATATTTTCACTAAGTATAAGAAATAATATATTGAATAGTATCGATGACCTAGAATAGTTATTTAATGTAAATGTTATATTTTATGGAAAACACTCAATTAATGTAAGATAACCCTTAATTTTTTCTGGATTTTGAGAAAAATATATTTAAAAAAGAGATGTCAGATTTGAATAACTAATTTGCATTGTACTAATTTACATTTAATTTCTTAATGATTTTTTGGAATGTTTGTTTTTTTCTATCATTCATGGAGTTTACTATATTTTTTATTTAAGTATTATTTCCAATAATATGTTTTTATGTAAGGAATGAGAATTTATTGATGTATTCAATATGTTTTTCTAGTATTTCAGGTCATTACCATGTTTCAAGAGAGTATTCGAAGAATTTATCCACAATTTTTTATGTGACTATTAAGAGTTTCATAATGATTTATGGAGTGTTTATGTTTACTCTGGGAAATTTACTAATATTCTATATAAATTTCTTCTTTTTGAAGAGTTATAAGGAAAAAAATTAATGAAATATTTTATGATGAAATATAGATGAGGTTTTATACAATATTTTATTATTTGACCATATACAGGTTTAATAAAAAAAATATTATGATAATAACTAATGATAGATAGAATGACTAATCATTTTATTTTATTAAATTATGATCAAGTGTCTCTTTAGGGATAAAAAATTGAATTTAATTTTTCAGATTAAGACATTATGAATAAATTTATCAAGGAATGAACAAAGGATGAAACAATTGTTATGAAATAGAAATATATCAAGTATGAATACATTCATATGTTTTTAGTCATGATGGAAAATAAATTCCCCAATATTAGGAAAGGTATCTTGAAGTATATTTTGGTCCTATTTTAATATTTTTTTGTTATATCAATTAAATTTTTCATAAATATGTGTTTAATATTTTTGGAGTGGTTATGTTTCTCCTTGGCATCTTCTATATAACTCTCAATCCAGATTTTCTTGTTAGTTTTATCTTTTATGTCCATGTTTTCAATTCCCACCTATGATCTGCTTTGTAGAACCCTAATTATGAGTTACATTAGGTATCCATTATATTTATAACATTCCCATTTAAAGGTTTGTTTTATTATTATTTTTAATGTTCTTGTTTTATATGAAATATGTTTCATTTATTAAACCATTGATGACATGGATGAATTTTAAGGATGAAATTCATTTTAAGGGGGGTTGAATGTATCAAGATTTGATTTTGTGAAATATATTTTTTCATATAAATTTATTATATTGTTCATTTTACATTACATGTAATATTTATTTTATCATGTGTTACATGAAACAACTATTTTATCTTTCATTACATGCCACATTGAGTTTATCTTTCATTACATGATGCATTACGCTTAAAAAACATGAACTACTATTAATGTATTATAATAATTTCTATTACCTAGGCATTGGAATGGTGGGTGTGAATTGAATTAACTAAATTATTGATATATATTGTTTATACATGTTTATAAAATGAATTATTTTATGGACAATTAGTGATAAACGAAAATATAACTATATTATAACAAAGGAAATCATTTTCAGATATATTATTTATATATGAAAAAATGTTTTTGAACTAATGAAAATAAAGAATATAACTTTTTTTGTTTTATTTGAATCAAATTTATGTATTATATATTAAATGAACTTTATAAAATTTATGTAACGTGTTTTTTAGACAAGATATTACAATAAATCTATTTTTATACTGAAAACTGTATTTTATTTACAATAATAGTTTTTTTTCCGTTTTGACCATTATTTTAAAATTAATTTTTAAAATTTTTTTAAATTAAATTTGAAAAAATAATTTTCTTTTTTAATATAATAATTTTATAATTATATTAGGTTGATTTTGTAAAATTTTAAGAAAATAATAGATTTCTGATGAGTAGTGAAAAAATATAATTGTAATTCAAAACAACATTTTAGTATACAATATTTATAAAGATAAATTATATTTAAAATTAGATTTAAATTAAATTAATTTTAATTAGGTACATATTATTATAATTTAGGTCATAAGAATCAATTTCATATTTAAATTTGGTACGAAACCATTGAAATCATTTCAACATTTTCACGTTGAAAACCCTATTTCTCATCTCATATATGAGATTAATTTAATATTACATTTTATACCTTTTGAGAGTATAATTTTTGAAAATAGATTCCTTAGTTTAAATAATCATAATTTATTTTATCTAATATTTTACTCATTGTTTTTTTCAAAAATATATTCTCAAAGTACAAAAAATAATTTACTATCATTAAGGTAAAAATTGGTTGGGGGTGGTTAAACTAAAAAGATAAGGGTTTAAGTTATGTATAAACATTTATAAAATTTAGTTTGTGGAAATATTTTTACATTATAAGGTATATGGATATAATTTTATTACCCTTGTTTTATTTGAGAAATGTTGGTTCACTTTTCCAAAAAATACATGTGTCCCACTCACAATACTTATAATAGGCCACCCCTTGTCCCCTCTTATTGACACCCAATTTTTTTTCATACAATACCTACAAAAATAACAAAAAAACATAACCTCCCATAAAATAATCCTTATTTTTTCCATAAATCCATCAAAAAATGGATTTTTGGGGAAACGGAACGAGGGTACCTGATGAAGAGGAAAAATTCCATAATGAGCATTTTTGTTTTATTTCTTCTTCCACATCAATAATTTCTTATAATACCATGATCATATAAAAAATAACTACTATAAATAAAGTGAGATATTTATATGATAATTTACTAACTTATTACCTTCTACACTTTCATAAAATGGCTTAAAAATCATTATTCGTGTTTATGGTGGACTATCATCTCTTGAACTGATGTCATTAGTTTTTTCATTACCAACTCTTGAGGTTGGATATAATGATATATTTATTATTTTTTTAATGATATTTATATCATTATTATTATTTAGGTATTATTATATCACAAATACCTTGGTTATTTAAACTTTTAGGAATCCGATAATGTCACTCCTATATACAGATGACTACCACCGCGCGATGAAAATGTAATTCATTCAAACATTAAATGGAAGGAAATAAGGATGGTTTTAATGATAAAATGTAATATATATTACATAAAAATTATTTTAATGTTATAATATACCTTAAAATAGTCTTTTTAAATCTAAAAACCAAATGGGAAAAGTGTTCATGTGTACGTACGACATACCATCTTCATGAACGATGTATTTCATTTTTATTAATAAATTTTAGATATTAAAATAAAAACAAATATAATGAATATGTTTTAAACTAATATAATGTATAAATATATATCAATGATTAAACCGTGGTCAATGTTTGAGTACTGAAAATAAAAACTCAAAAAATATATTAAAAACAATGTTATTATTTCCCAAAACGATAATTTAACCTAGAATTGATAATAAACATGATATAAAATGTCATAATTAAATAATATACTATATAATATATCACATAAATGATTTTAATTATAGTTATTTAATTGTTTAATATTTTCCCTTATTTATTATTTAGATTCCCTGGGGTTTTTAGAAAAAATAGAGATATTTGGCTTGGAAGAAGGTGTAAACAGTTGAATCAAGGTTAGGGAAACTGTGTGCCAGACCAGATAAATTTCTGTTACCTAGATAGTGGTTTTATCTAGGCCACACGACTAGCCACAAGGTCTTGATTCCTCCACAAGGATATCATACGGCTGATTGCCTCTTTGATATAACAGACCACATAATTTCCACATGGTTTTGAAAATATTATGGGATAATTTTCTTTTAAGATCTTCTAATATATATAGTGGCACATAGTTGCCTTACAATTTGGAAAATCATGCTAGATAACTGTGCAATGTGTCCAGGTTATTAAAATTTTTGATTTTACTTATGATCTCTATTTGATTTTATCCCTAAATCACTCTTAATCATAGACATATAGGATTTGCGGCCCTAAAATATTCAACTAACCCTATTTAGACCTCTTGGTCCCAAATATTTGGTTGGTTTTTGTGTGGATTCATCAAGGAATCATAATTTAGGTCTCATTTCCTTAATTTTATCCCTTCTTTTAGGCATATCCTTCCTTATTTCTTTGGTAGTTTTTTTCCAGCGGGCTGTTTAACCAATAGAGGGTCCAATATTTTGTCGTTGGTTGAAATATTGATTTTTTTATTCGATATTTCCTTTAGAAAGTATGGTTTATGTGAAGTTGTGTTTTTCAATATATTCTGAAAGTTTCTAAGAGTGAGTTTGGTGGTTCTATGCTTTTACAATATTAAATGAGTTCTTATTACTTGACTGGTTTCATAAATGTGTTCTATGGATTATTGGTGTTGTGAAAAACATGTTTTTAAAATGTTTGAGATACCTATGTTAGGAAATATGGTTTTATAAATGAAATTGGTTATGTTTCATATGTGATTCATTATAGAGTTTCGTAAATGTATTATATATGTTTTGTGAGAAGTTTGAAATGTGTTTTTAGTGGGATTTTAGGTGTGAATGTGTTTAAATTTGGATTTACTATAGGAAATGAATTTTATTTCATGTATATTTCTTTGTGTATTTTTTTTATTATGTTCATTAAATTTTGAATGTGATTTAAAACACGTTTTAAAATTTATTTGGTGTGGAGATCAATTTTAATATTTATTTTCCCACAAAAATACATGGATTTCATGTGTATTTTCTATATTTCTTCCAAATGGGTTTTTATGAAGTGGTAAAGTGGTGCCAAATGTGCTTAAAAATGACATTAGGGTGCATGTGGAATTTAATTTTTTTTTCGATGGATGATTGTGGTTTCCATGTGAGATTCTATTTTTGGAATATAAGTGTTGTGAAATATAGGTATTTTCCCAGTTGGGGTTATGTTTTTTGCTATGTGTGTGTGGAAGTGATGATTAATGTGGAATGTGAAATGGAAATTGCACACAAAATGGAATCATGGGAATCTATGTGGCTGAACTAGAACTAGTATGATAGTTTATTTAGTTGGGAAAATGGAATTTTTCTTCTAGAATAATTAACACCAAAACACTAACCAAATATGTGATAATATTGGATACCTCTAGAAATTGGCATGTGATCCCCTCTAGTGGATTGTGCTTTGGAAAAATGCTGTTTTTGGATTATGATTGGATACTACTATACCTTGGGATATGTTCCCCTCTAGTGAATGGTTCATGAGGATGTTATCGGTTTTGGTTGGAGGATTATGATCCCCATGGATGAAAGTTCTTACAGTATCACGTGTGCTAGTTACCTATAAGGATTCCTAGTGGTGATCTTTTATGAAATGATACTTATGTGATGTTGTGATGCCTTTCTGTATATAGTTATCTTGGTATATATTTTAATTTCATGAAATATTCTTTTGAGAAATTTATTCCTTAAAAGTGTTTTCCTAAAAAAATTACATCAAAATAATTCAATGTTTTTATAGACGTTTTTATGTGGATTTGTATTCTAATGTTATATCATGGATTACTTCTTTTTGGTGGCATACTTATAGGATTTGTATTGTGCACAACATACACTTTTGGGTGTATTGATACCTTATTGTGTGTGATATAGGTAATGTAAAGATGCATCATGGTGGAGATGGTGGATCGGGTTGTTAATGATACAATTTTTTTATGTGTTGGCGGTGGTTTCTTGAGGATGGTTCCCCTGTTGTTACATGGAGGATTTCAGGATTATTATATTGTCCACCTCCCATTCTATTATTTTGGTTTTTAGTTAATGTTTAAAAATTTTTAATATGAAAAATTTTATATCACCTTCGTTTATAATTAACCACTATGTGATGATGAATTATTTCTTAGTTTTTTATTATTGATTATTTGGGTGAAATAATTTCAAATGATATTTATTTAATACCCAGGAACTAGTTTTCGATATTTAGGAATTGGGAACACCCTTCAGGCCATGCCACAGACCGAGTGAGGTGTTTAGTATGATGGCACCTTGGATTTTTTTTGAGAAAAATTCGTATTAGAGTATGATTCTCTCTTTTGGGTCAATTTTTTTGGGATGAGACTGGATATATTGGTGTTATGATTTTTGTGGCATAATATTTTGGGTATGAGTGGTTGTATAGAAAATGAACCTTGTGACGAGACTCAAGTATCCATGGGGTGTTAGGTTTTTGTTTATGTTCAACCCAAGGTAAAACCTACAGGCCGCAGACTATATATGGATAATGTGTTATGGTGGAGTATTTTGTTTTTCTTTTTTTATTGTGTTAGATATGGCTTATTTTCATTTTATGGATGTGTTTTAAATTTTATTTTGTTGTTGAAAATGATTCAGAATGTGCGTTGATGTTTGTGTTAATTGTTTTTATTTGTGATTGTTGCTTATTGTAGCATGATTCCAAACTGTAAAATTCATGTCTGGCTAAAGGAATATGAAATAGATAATTCTCCATCACCAATTGATCATAGGCTAGTATAATGAGTGGTATTTTCTATCCATGCCTTATGTTAGAGAGTGGGACATGGACATTCATATGTTAGGGAATCTAAACCTGGTCTAGAGAAGGAAAAATATTAGGAGGTCCTCAAGAAAAAAGCCTTCTTCTTTCTAGAGTAGAAAATAACATTATGAATCATATTAGTATATTGAATTGATGGTGTAGTTTTATGAGTTTTTTGACACTACTGATATGGTCATGCTAAAATGAACTTCATTCATGTATGAATGTCCCAGTTGGATGTGGTGGGACTCAGTGGTGAATGATGCAAAGAACAAGCAGATGAGTTTGAATGATTTTAAGGTCATCATCAATGATTTTTATTTTCATAATATTTTATCCTTTTACATGTCCCAATATTTATTGGAACATAATTAAGGGAATCAGACTATGGTGGAATATGATAGCTTTTTGATGTGTTTGATTGGTTCTCACCCTATTTTGTTTCAAATGAGAAGTAGAATGTTCAAAAACTCTAGATGGATATGAAACTAGGTATGTGATCTCAAGTATTCTTGTTCATGTTTTAAACATATGTGGAGGTGTTTAATGGTTAAATGATGGTAGAGACTGATTATAGAGGGAATACTGGTCTCTCTAGAGTAGTTTCAGTAGTAGTCATTGGAAATTCATCTAAGAAGAAGAGGATATGGGATGAGAAAGAGATGATGGGATATGGTAGTCCGGGTTATCCTTCCCAGGTGTCTTTGATTGTGGATTTCGGTATTGGGTCTATTTTGTTCTGTTAGAATGGGAAAGTGGGGTACCTGTAATATACGTGTTCATCCCCACCTATACCTTTTCATTTTTGTGGAAGAATGGGAAATTTTCAATGACTTATCACGGTGGATAATTCATATCATAGTGGTGTAGGATTTGTAGAATTCAAATGTATATCATCAAGCCAGAACCCCATAGGATAGTGGCGAATAATTATGGGATTCATGGTGGGACCGATGGATCTTTATGAGGGTTGAGTCTGTTCAGGGAAGAGCTACAAGTCAGTGGTCATTCTCAGGGTCATGCTAAGATGATGTATCTTCAAGCTATGGAACAAGAAAATGTGGAATCAAATGTAGTTACTATGAAAATTCTAGGTACTTTTCTTATTATACCATCTTTAGATGTAGTTCTGTATGATATTAGTTCCTCTATTTCTCTAATTTCTTCCCATATCATGAATGTGAAAAAAAAATCAGTCGATCTTATGTCATATGTGATATAACATGGTAAGAAGTGATAGTATGGTTTTTGGGGTCTATATTGTGTGCTCACTGTCTTAAAGGAGTACTTAGAATAATATTTCCTAGACTTGGAGATGGAACACTATGATGTGATTCTCAGTTTGTATTGGATGGTGTGTTTCCGGGCACAAATCAGTAGTTATGGAAGGTGAGTTAGTTTTCTGGCGCCTAATGGACGTACATAGGGTTTTCAAGGACAAGGGGTTACATGTTTAGGAAGTGATATACTTCCACTCTGGATTTGGTTAACCACTTTTTTCAGATCTCTTTGGTCATGTTGGAAGATGATGATAGTGGTCCTATAGTTGTATTACCTGTCTAGGGGTATTTGTTTCCAGAGGTGTTTCATGATGAATTTTTATTTTTCCCTACATAATAGGATAATGAGTTTACCAGATATCCATCATTGGGAATACAGAAAATATATATTCTTGCATACCTTATCCCCCCCCAACGATTTGAGGAAATTAGATGTACAACTATATGATTTAGAATCAAATGTAACCATTCACCTGAGTTTCTTCATTGGGATGCCCCAGTTCTATTGTAAAAAAGGTAGGTGGATCTCTTCAGTTGTTTATTTATTGTCGGATGTTGAATAAGTAAATGATATTGAAAAAATATCTTTTCACCAGAATTGAATACCTTTTCAGTCATCATAAGCATGAAATGTGATTTTCTAAGATTATGTTTTTTGGGTATATCCAATTTAGAGTTAGAGAGGAGGATGTTTTGAAAACAGACTTTTGAAGTAGGTACTCCCATTTTCAGTACTTGGTTATTCCATTTGAGCCAAAAAAATGATCTGGGAGTCTTTATAGAACTCAAAAATAGGGTGTCCCTCTAGTATATCAATTGTATTTATAATGGCCTAGCTTATCCCATGATCATGATATTGTCCCCATTAGGCATGCCTGCATGGTTTTTTTATCCTTCGTCTCTTTAAAATAGTAATCCCCTAGGAAAAAGCCTCATGATGGTAGAGTTATCCACACCATATTATAAAGGGGTGCTTTTTTCATCTCCTCCTTCAATGTGGGATTTCCATAATCCACCCCCTTCCCCCTAGAAGGTAAAAACATCATTGTTGGCTCATCAAATTGACACTAGATCTAATACCCTTGGTAACGGCCCAGTCCAGTCCACGATAAGGATATTTTCTACTTTGGGCATGACCTACATAGTTTTTGTTATACTTAGGCTCTAGCACTGAGGAATCCCCCAGGAAAAGGACTCATGGTGGGAGAGGTATCCAAACCACCTTATAAAGGGGAGCTTTGTGATCCTCCTCCTTCGATGTGAGATTTCCATAACCCCCCCCCCCCCATAATAAAGACCTAGTTTCCATACTGTAATATCGTATGGTATCATACCTTGTGTCCATTTGATGTCCCACCAAGTACAATAGGCCCTTCTAGGAGGGGTGGATTATGGAAATCCCACATCGAAGGAGGAGGAGAATGAATCACCACATTATATGGTGGTGTGGATACCTCTCCCATCATGAGGCCTTTTCTAGGGGGGATTCCTGATTGCTAGAGCCCATGCATAACAAAACCATACGGTCTAGGCCCAATGTGGACAATATAATGATCGTGGGGTGGAAAAGTCCGTTACATTATAGTACTCATGAATAGTGTGATCCTTCAGTATCTTGATTCTATTATCATGGAGTTGGATGAAATAGTTTTATACTGGGGGACTGAGGAGGTGCATGAATGGAATATTAGGACCGTGTTGAGCACTCTTCACGGTCATCTCCTTTATGCAATGTTTTCAAAGTGAATATTCTAAATTGATGATGTAATTTTTATGCATCCTTGGATATCAGAATGATGGGTTTTCATGGACATAAAGATTATCACCACAGTATTTTCACGGGAACATGATAAATATTTTTTTAAAAAATTAGGATCTCTTTTTCCTGGAATGGTATTACATGTTATTTTTTCACAAATTATCTTTGATTATTCTCCCATGATGGCTCTCACTCATAATGGGGTGATGATTTCGTGGATTCTAGAGTGTGAATAATCCATTAAAGAGATAAATATGTAGTTGACCACATACCATCTTTTGAAATTTCCATAATCTAAAAACTGTTTTTAGTCAATTATGATACTTCAACTATGGGAAATGGGTGTATGCAGATGAAGGATGAACATTTGGATGTATATTTTTTATAGCATATTTTTTCACATGAAAATAATTACCTGAACCATGACATAGAGATAGCGGCGTTCATTCACATCTTAAAGAAATAGAGTCCCTATCTTTTGAGGGAGTGGTTTATAATATACTCATACAAAAATAGTATGACCTATATTTTTTCTAAAAACTATGTGAATATAAGGCATCATTCTTTCATTGAGTACCTTTTGTGGTATGATTTTTATATTTTGTATAGCCAAGGTAAAGGTAATGTGGTTTTAGATTCCTTAATTAGGAATATGCATCTGGGAACATTAAAGGGGTCCTAGGATGAGTTTAATTTTATGGGTCTTTTTTCACTGGAATCATCTTGAGACCAATGAACATAATAGAGGTATTCTCTTGGTCAATTTTCATATTAAACCTTCACATATGGAGTTGATTCAGAAATTGTTGCTGAGTGATGAGTTTTCTAGAATTTTACGCAGTTTTATAAATGGTGGGGATGTTCTTTTTGAGTATTTGTTATCCCATGAGGGAGTTTTTATATTCAAGTGTCTTGTCATTGTTTTGTTTCCAATGAGGAATATGGCGATGTAGGATATCCACTGGTACTAGTGTGATATTGAACCTAAAACCACCAATATATTCTATGATGTGTGATGGTAGTTCTTTTGGGAAATAATGAGGCGAGACATAACTAGATTCTTTTCATGGTGTTATACATGTTAAAAGGTTAAATAAGAGAACCAAAGTCCCTTTGGTTTGTGTTTGCCACCACCTATTCCTACTTAGATATAGGAGGATATTACTATGGATTTTATTTTTGTCTTGCCTCATACACCCTGGGGGTGGAATAACAATTTGGTATGGATTAACCATCTCATTAAATAATCCCATTTCATTCCAATCAAAGGCTTAAAGCAGGTTGATGATTAAGATTGGATATATATTTTATAAATAGTACAGGTGAATTGTGCACCATTGGATATTACATTGGATGGAGACCCTCATTTTACCAAAAAAATTTAGAAAGGCCTTTAGAAAGAGATGGGGTCCCAGGTCAAGATAAGTATAATATACCATCCTCAAACATGTGGTCAAATGGAGCGGGGAATCAGATCATGGAAGATATGCTCTTCAGTGGTTTGTTGAATTTTGGTGGCTCATGAGATAGCTGAGTATCATTTGAATATTTTTATAACAAAAGTTACCAATCCTTGATTCAAATGGGTCCCTTTTAGGCACATTTTGGTCGTACGTGTTGGTCGCCTATGTCATAGGTTGAGGTGGGTGAGACCTCATTGTTTGGACTGAGCCTTGTGTAGGAAATGTTTGGAAATGTGATGTTGATTGGATATCTTTTTTTGATATATTAGAGTCACAGTATATGTTATGTCAATAATAAGTTCATATCTTTGTAGTGTTCTATGGGTTACTGAGTATTGCATAAGGATGCACATTGCTTAGGTCAATGTCATCTTCTTAAAAAGGGATTCCAACTATGAGGTATTTTGGTCATTTTGAGATTAACAAGATGGTAAAAAAGTGAAATCCAAGTTATATTTTCCCTTATAGTAGATGTCAATTCATGACATGTACCATGCCTCGTACCTAAAAAATTATGACCCAGATCCATCCCATGTTCGAAATTTAGAATAGTTGGACTATGAGACTAGTTTTTTCCAGTTTGAGTAAATTTTATAGATTGGGGATTCTCTTGAGAATGTGATTCATAGGAGGTATATTCTTTTGGTCCAAGTAATTTGGTATAATGGTCATTATAATAATGAGACATTGGGTTCAATGTCTTGGTTTAAGGAGGAGTATCCTTTGTTTTCAGATCATGGTCTAGAATGTCTTTTCAAGGGTGGAATGTTTTCATGGTGGGGAGAATTTTCACAATTGAGACTTTATTTTGAGGTACTCATTTGTTTGGGTTTGTTCATGTCTATATTATTTAATTTACCCAAGATATTTTAGAGAAAAGTTGATATTTTTTCCTCGGAAGGATGTGATGTATGGTTGGAGTATGGTTAGGGTAAATTATGCTTCATCCGATAGAAAACAATGCACCCTAGACAGTGGCTCTATCCAGGCTACACAACCATATGCATAGGTGTCCACCCTCCCCCAGGAAATTGTGTAGTCATTTTCCACATGGATAGAGGAGACCATACACTTTATTCACAGTTTGTAAAACCATGTCGGTTATCCTTACATCTTGATTCTTTTGGATAGATAGGGGTGCATCATTGTTGTATTATTTGGGAAACAGTATGGGATAACCATGAAACCTATTTAGTTATATAAAAATATGGATTTTACACATTTTCATCTTCTATTTTTTCCAAAAATCACTCATAATCCAAGCCATATGGGAATTACATCCCTTGGAGATTTTTCCACACCTACTTAGACCTCTTAAACACATATTTTTGGGTAGTTTCAGTTTGGATTCATCAAGGAATCATAAATTAATTCTAATTTCCTTCCATTTCTACCTTATTCTAGGGTTTTTATTCCCTCTTTATTTGGATATTATTTTCTAGTTGGTTTTTTGACCAACTGATTGTTCAATCATGTCTTTTTGGTTTAAATATTGATATATGTTGTTTGATAATTCCTTTATAGGTTACTTTTTTAGGTGATGTTGGGGTTTTCACTATATTTCAGATGATTCAAAGCCTAAGGTAGGTGGTTCTAGTTTTTTACATTTTTAGATGATTTTGGATTGATTTTTTGGTATTATAAATGTGATTTATGGATTGTTGGTGTTGTGAAAAACATGTATTGGAATGTTTTTGAGATGCATATGTGATGAATGTATATATTATAAATGAATTTTTTTGTTTCATGTGTTATAAATTGTGGTGATTCTTGAATTTATTCTATGATTTTTGTGAAAGGTGATAAATGTGTTTTCAAATGGATTTTAGTTACGATGTGTTTAATGTTGGTTTCCCCTAGTGAAATAGATTTTGATACATGAAATATTATTTTTTTTATTTCTTAAATGTGTTCCATGAATTGTTCAAGTAGTGAAATGAAAATCATGGAATAGATTTGGTGTGAATATAAATTTGAAAGTGGATTTTTCCATTGAAATGGTTGGATTTCATGTGTTGTTTTCGTGTATTTTTTCAAAATGGGTTTTTATAAAGATTGAAATTGTTGTGAAATGTGATTCCAAATGTATTTGTTGTGAACATGTATTTTAAAGATGTTTTGTTTATTGAAATTTTATATTCAATGTGATATTTTATTCTTAAATGAATGTGTTTTCAAGGGTGGGGATTTTCCTTGTCTGCTTATGTTCCATAAAATATGTATGTGGAAGTGATGATTTATGTTGAATGTGAAATTAAAATTGATCACAAAAGGGAATCATGGTCATCTAGGTGGGAGTACTAAAACTAGTATACTAGTTAATTAGGTGGGGCCGAGGACTATTATTTTGAAAATGGATTGACAGTAAAACACTAAATAAACATGTAATATGATCATATAAGACTAGAACATGTGAATACATCCTTTCTAGAGTATCATGCGTGGTAAAAATATTGGTTTTGGATTGTGATTGGATACCACTAAACCTTGGGATGTGTTAACCTCTAGTTTCTCATTTTTGAGGAAATAATTGGTTTTTTGGTGGAGGATTTTGACCAGAGAGGTATAGGGTTCATAAGGTCCCACTTATGCTAGTTACCTATTTGGATTTCTCATAGTTAACTCTTCTAACATGATTATTACGTGATGTGGTTCTAACCATCATAATATGATGAACTTTTCACTGAATTTAACATCATGAAATCATCTTTTGAGAAGTTTTTTCCTTAAAATTTTATTCCTGAAAATTATTTTCCAAACAAAATTCAAATGTTATTATTGATGTTTGAATTTTGATTTTCCGTCTAATATTTTAGAATGGAATCTTTCTTTTGGGTGGAATAATATAAGGCTTTGTATCACACCATACATACATCATTGGGTTTATATATGACCATATATTGTACAACCAAATTAAAGGAAAGATGTATCATGGTGGTGATAGTGGATCCAATTTCTACTGTTCCAATTTTTTAATGTGTTAGTGGTGGTGGATTGAGGTTGGTGACCCTCTTATTGTATAAAGGTTTTGGGATATTTTTTATGTCCCCTTTCAATGGTTGTATTTTTGTTTTTCTATTAAAGTAGAAAAAAATTGAATTTGAAAATTGTTGTATCTTCTTGGTCATGATTATCAGTTCTGTGATGATGTATTGTTTTTTAGTTTTTATTATTGATTTTTTCTGTAGAAATTGTTCCCAATGATGTGTGGACAATACATGCACACTAGTTTTCAGTTATTGGGGGTTAGGAATACCATTCTGGCCATGCCACAGACCATGTCGGGTGTCAGGTTCAATGGTACCTAATAAAATTCATGACATGATATATATGTAAATATATATATATATTCAATGGATGAATAATAAATTTTATTTATTATATGAAAGGTTTCAATGTGTACTATTTATTTCAAGATTTAATATAATGGATTTCTAGTCTCTCTTTTCTTTTTATGATACATATGAAAATTCAGCACACATTTATATAATTTGGTGTATATACATAATGTTTTTCTTGTTATATTATTAGTATAATTATTTTCATGCTTTTAATGTTTTGTTTTACTTTATTTAATATTGGGGATTATTATTCAAGAAACTATTAAAGTTGTAAATGATTTTTCCTAACGTTTTTACTTTTAGAAAACACATGCCATATTCAGCACCTATTTCTTCTATATGGTCTATATAATTCCAAAAATTTTATTTTATTAATAATATCCTTAAATTTAGGTGGATTTAAATATATATTTTTTTATATCTTTTTGAGTTGGTTTAAGGTTCTAAATTCACCACTTCTGTAATTTATTTTCTTCTCAATCTTTCTTCTTTAAGAGGTATGTTATGTTAGGCACTTGAATTATGTCATTAGGAGTAGATATATCCCCATTAATATGTAATATAATTAATTTATTTATCTTTATGATATATTATGTCACATTTTATTTTACTCCATCAAGGGACTTATGTTCCAATATTACCAAAGTGGTCATGATTTTATGTTCTAGTCTCATAGTTTATCACAATTGTTTGTGACTACGTTTCGGATGACCAACTCATCTGATGCATATATCAATAAACTATTGAATTTTATTATCATATTTATAATTCATTAGAATAAAATTTCTCCCATTATTACCCTATTTTATGTCCTCAAGTGCTAAAAATAATGTTTTGAAGAAAAACCTTCTTTATTTCTCACTTCAGTTGAAATCTCATTTTTATGCTAAAAACATGTTTTCTAGAAATTTTTAAAAAAATTATATTAACATTATAAAAATTATTTATTAAAGGAATTATTTCCCATGTTGTACATATAAAATGAAACAAATATCAATGCAATTTTCCAAAAAAATCTCATTTTTATTTTTCCCAAAATTTTAGAAAAACATTTTTTTATCATCGACAATATAAAAACTATTTCATGATTTCATGGAGTAAGAATTACTTTAAGCTCCCCATTAATTTTTTGAAATTTATTTTCAAATAAAAAATTTTCCTCAATATTTGGGAAATATTTATATATTAAATAAATTATTTCAAAATGAATAGGATATTGAATTTTTTTTATGTTTTAAAAAGTGGTTTTCAAATCATAAAGGAATATTTCCTCAAGGAATCTTTAAATTGTTTTCTAATTATCCATTTATATGTTCTAAAGTGATTTTTTTAAAAAATTCCGAAATATTTTTTGTTCTAAAAAGTGATTTGGAGAGATGGGTTATATACCTCATGAAATGTTATAAGTGATTTTTCATTCAAAATCATTATCCATTTTTGATGAAATTAATTTATGTAGCTTTTAATTCGATGAGAAGATAAATGAATCTTAAAATTAATATTATTTATCTGAATGGATTATGATGACATGTTTTTTATGAAAAACCTTTCACATCCACATGTCATACCAAGATAAAATTCATATAGAAACCCGCATCTTCTTTCATGGGTTATGATATGATGAAATAATGAAATAATTGTGAGACCCAACACTTTTCTATAGTTTTTGGTATGTTGAAATATTATTAAACCCATTTCATTTCATGGGTTATTATGAAATATTTATAATCTTTTAAAACACATAAGTGTGGTTTCAATTATGATATCGATAGGATATATATCTCCTTTCAATGCATCGTGTTATGATTAAGATTCTGAAATCTCAGAGGATAAATTGGTGGTTATCCCATGCCAAAAAATAGATTACATTGCTAGTTATCCAAATCCCAAAGCAGGTACACCTAATTTAGCTCATTCTTATCTTGTAATGATTGTGTTGGTTGGTAGCCTCGGTATAATATTTTCTATTCATATGCCTATTCCAGAAATCTATGTCTTATGCCAATTTTATGATCTCATGGCTCTTATCAGTTTCCTCCGTTATTATTCATTTCTTATGAACTACCAATATTTATTACATGACTCATGATTTTGATCATTGATATTAAGGTTTTGTTTTTCAAAAGTTATATTCGTGTTATCATACATTTATTTTAATGTTATACTTATGTATCTTCTAGGTTTACCTTTATTGAACATCTGATTTCAAAATTTCATATGTTTCCTTTCCCAAGGTTATGAATAAATTTTTTAAGTAGACCATGTTTTTATGGAGTAATAAATAAGAAGATATTTATGGGATACATTGTAGAAATTTCTGGACATAAGAATATTGTATTATATGTTTCCAAAGGCACTAAACTATTATGGTACTCGAGCATGTTTCTTTGTAATTTAATCAATATTCATATAAAAATATGTTATCTATATGTATGATAATCCTGGGTCACTATAAATTATAGAAAATTGACCATGGTCAACATACAAATGTAGTTATAGGATTTCGAACTGAACATATTCAAAACATTTTACACGATCATAACATATTTAATAAATATATATTGTAAATTATTGAAATAAATAGAAAGATTTAATAAAAATGTAATATTGTTTTAAAAAGTTATTAATTTAGAAGAAAATTAAACAAATCTTGTTAATCTAGGGATAAGTTGTGTATTTGTTGTATTAAACAGATAGTGAGAGAATTAATAACACAATTTCATCTGATGAGGACATATTACTTATTCATTGTCTGTGCTACGCCAAACATATATGGGCAATGACCATTGATTATTTTAATTTTTATTTAAAATTATTGTATGCGGATTAAATTTTTTTAATCAAAAATCTCTATATTTATTAATTACCACTTCAATGTTAATATCATTGTATGGTTTTATCATCACACATTCCTTTATGTGAGACATATTCCATATTAAGAACTTTCTTCTTTTTTTCGATTTTTATACTCCCCATTGAATATTTTAAATCATGAATATAATTATATTATGTGTATTTAAATATTAATCTAAGTTACAGTCTTTCATGGGGGTTATGATTCTACAGTTTCCATAGTGGTTCACATTTATTCTATATTATAATTTCTATTACTTATTATTTAGGATTAAATTTCTATTGAAATGAATTATAATCACTTTCTATTTCAATATAAAACTATATTATTGTTTTTATATCAATGGGTTTTAGATGATTTTATATCTTTTTCCTCTCATTAGTAGTTAATATGATCGAGAAAGCTTCTTTTTTGAGAAAAAGAACTTATTTTCTTCATAGTTAAAATTTATTTTATTCATTGACCATGATTTATAAAAATATATCTCAAATTTTAGAATTTTAATTTAATTAGTTTATTAAGATCATTCTCTATGATATTTTTCTGTATATACAATGTTTTTAAAATTATTATTATTATCATTTCTCATCTGGAACATATTTTCATTCATTATTAGTAAAACAATATTTATTATCAAGTATGTATTAACTACCTCCTCCTCCCATTATAAATAATACTTCCCCTCAATAATACTCTATGAGTTTCCATGTATGTTCGGAAATAAAAAAATTCCCCTTATATTTTGTAAATTTTTTGATTTTAAATAGGTGATTTCAAATTGAAATTTTTATTTTCCTCTAGAAAGTTCCGACTTATCTTTTAAAATTATTCTCTTTTATGTCAACATATTGTTATAATCCTGATTTTTATTGGTGACATTCTATAATGATACCCTACACCATATTACTTTTTCTCACATCTGTTCATGATGTTCTAGTTGGATTATTGAAAAAATATTGGAATTTCATATTATTGTTTTCAAATAAGGGTATTTATATTCATTTTCTATTCTATTAATTATTCACCCATTTTCATATGATAAATCCATTGAAATAGTTAGTGATCTGTAAGGGCCATTAATTCACCTACTTTATTAGGAGCTCTCATGAGAATGAATAGTTTTGGTATTTTAAATATTCATTACACATATTTATATGACATCAAAGAATGAGGCCTCCATGGTATGGTTAATATTAATGGAATCATTAGTTAAATCATTGTTAAATTATTTATTGATGTCTATGTAATTATTTAATTATTTTTAATATCCATTTGATAAAATTCAGGATCATTTGATTATTTATAAGGAATTATTGGATCATCATTTATTCCATTGATATTATTCATTCCATATTTATTAAATAATTGTTTCAGCTATATATATTTCCTTACAATGCAAATGATTGAAGGGCCCCGGGACACCCGGAGAGGGGAGAGGTGAATTAGGGTGACAAATTATTCTTTTAATGTGATGGATCTTGTTCCCATGCTGGTAGTAACTTGTTGATCCTATATGATGAATATGATCAGAAAGAAAACATTCACATGCACAGAGAAGAAACAATACGTTTTACTTGGTTCACCACTAAGGGCTACGTCCAAGGAGCATACACCGACAAGTTGTCGGTCGTACAAAATTCCACTAATCTTCACAAGCTGTGGATTACAATGGTTCGGGAACAATCACTATGTACTAGGCTCACTACCTTTATAAAGGTTCAGGGATAGCTCATTGCTTCCCTCAGGTCACTCAATTTGACTCCCCCTGGATAACTGCACTTGGTGAAGTCACACTCAGTTTATAGACGTGAAGGTGTCTTCATCATTGCATAAGAATGCGTCCTCTGTTATATGTAGATGCTCTGTTGAAGTTCAAATCTCACCAAAAGTCGAATCTCACTTTTCACTGAGGGTACCGGATGATCCTCCAGCTTTCGTGCAGCTTCAAAAGGACGGATATACTTCAAGAACCCTGGTGCGCTTCTTGAAGCTCTGGTGCGTAAGTTTCAGTAATGGCGCACAAGTCACTTGCACGGTACAAAATTAGCGCGCAGGTGACTCCAAACAACTTGTGCGACACTACCTCTTTGAACTCCAAACTTGCACGACTCAGCACCACTAAATCCCAAACCACATTGGACGTGCAGCCAACAGACGACGCGCAGCCTCTACTTGCGTGACCCAACAACATCTTGGGTGACTCAACCACTTGCGCGACAAGAGATAGAAAAATCTCTAAGTTTTGAACTTTGTTACAAATGAGGAGGAGGGGTCCTCTATTTATAGGAAAAGTGGACCCCCTCCGTGGTGCCGCACAAGTCTTCCCCCGACATGCAGGTTCCTGTGTGCAGCTCATCCTCCCCAGCCTATGTCGTGCTACTCACTTGCATGACCACACAAATACTTGCACGACCTTATTTCCCTTGCCATATTTTGAAGATATTATCTTTAAAAACAATAGACATGCAAGTTTCCAATCCTCCTAGGCATCGGCGCGCAAGTCTCTTCACGGTGCGTAGGTCACTTGCGCGACAATCCCAAAACTTGTGCGGACCTTATCCCTTTTCCATTTTCCCATGTTCTGATATTGAAAAACATATGGCGTGAAAGTTTCCTCTCCTCCAAGTACATGGCGTGCAAGTCTCTTTTCCAAAAACACTTTTCTCCATTTTTCGATTTTCAGGCCCAAAAATTTGGCAAACACTGGGAAACGACACCACCTTCAATACTGTTGTCTGCTTGAACTGTATGATCTCTTTGCTCGTACACATTCTGAAATTCCACTGAGGATTGACAACAAACACAAACCATACTCCAAATCATACATAGAAGACCATGGTTCCAACAATGATATCACCATTTTATTTTTATTTTATACTTTCCATGGTATTCCATAAATTGTCCTATAATTTTTATCAAATGTTATTAAGATGAATAAATAATGTTCTCAATGAAAATTATCTTCTATATTTTATGTTTTAAAATTTAAGTCAAGATTCAATCATGTATCTATATTTTCATGAATGTTAAACTATTCGGCCCTTTGGGATGTGGTCCCATGTATTTTTTCGAATGTAGTAAAATAACCAATGACTCTAGGTTATTTCTATTAGGGTGTCACATAAATAAGGTTATTGGCTACTGGACTATGGTAATACAGCTCTATCGACATCGCTGTGAGGATGGTATGGAATAATGGAACTCAATGATAGGTTATGAGATTCTAGTTTGAGATGTTTGAATGGGATGTGATCTGGGTGACAGTGAATTGGATAGATATTCAAGGTGATACATTCATGGGTGGTGATTTTAGGAATATTCATGTGGTATTACTTAATTAAGTATTCTTGTAGTGTATAAAAGGTTACCTGACTTCAGATAGTTTGAATTCATTTACGTATTTCATCATGAATATGGTGTGATTTAATTTTCTTACATATAATCATAGTATTGGGAAGTGTCGAGGCCCCACAATTTTTAACTTCATCATCGAGACTGAACATAAACAATCTAGTGAATTCATTTCTTCTTCATTAGATCATCTTTCATCATCTTCCATATATCTCATTAAAGATCAATTAGTCTTATATATTCATTATAAAAAATATCTCCTTAAGAAATAAAAAACATCGAAAAAATATATATTTTATTATGATACATCTTCATTACATAGTTACAAAATCCATGTTTAAGATGAAACAAATTCATAAAATAAAGGAAAAACTACATGTTTTAT
This sequence comes from Viscum album, assembly GCA_963277665.1. Lineage (NCBI taxonomy): Eukaryota > Viridiplantae > Streptophyta > Magnoliopsida > Santalales > Viscaceae > Viscum > Viscum album. The sequence goes on from OY728160.1 coordinate 857,882,103, forward strand.
GAAGACAATAAATTTTTGTTTTCTTTTGGCAGAAGATCAATTAAAATACCACATACTATCCTAGGATTGGTTTTTATTGATTTCTCATCATGATTCATAAGATCTTCTTCAGTATGATAGTAAGAGTAAACACCGTTATAAATTTTCTATTATCAAGAGTGATGAAACCTATTTTACTAACACATCACTCATACACAACCCCTAGAGATAATTCATAATAAATTATTTCATTCCCATTAATTTCACAAATTTTAATCAGATACTAATAATTCTTAGTATTATAATTATTCCATATACTCATTCGTGAGAATATATTTACCCATAGATAGTTTTTAGTAGAAACCAAAACATCTGAATCATAAATATTAAATCATAATGAATGAATACTACATAAATATCATAATTATACATGTTAGTTATGTCATATCACACTAAGTTCAACATAACTAGCACCCTTATTAGACATATAACTCATAAGACCATTCTTCATGTTATTGGGAAGGTAATCATAAGAATGTGTGAGATCAAATTCATAGTAAGGGGAAATAAGGGATATATTAATATCACATAAGTACATGGGTATGAGAACATGAAAATAACATTTTTAAACCATACAATTCATATAATATATCATGTATGTGAGACGTGGAATAAATCATGTCAGTTCAAAATACATGAATTGTAATGAAATCAAAAAACATGATCCATGAGAAAACAATATTGGCATAAGACATATATTGGTGGCATACATATAATCATAGAAAATATTATGTCTTGGTTATCCACCAAAATAATAATAAAATACTAATCTTTGGAAAACCACCCATGTATCTACATTTGGCATAGGGTAACCTCACAAATATAATCTTGTGGGCTGGGTCTAACCACTTATGTACCCTCTTTTGCGATTGATATAACCTCTCATGCACTCTTAGAGATCATATAACATTAATCATTACCCAATGTTTTGGAATGATTTATAAATAGAACCCATCGTATAAACATCATATTTTTGTTCCATAAGATCATTAAAAATTCATCATATCAATACCCATGAAAATAAATGGATTTCATAAAAACTTTTGCATAGAAAAACGGATTTAATCGAAATTGTTTTCATTTAAATTTCATTGTAGAATAACTCATATAAAATGAATGGGTTTCATAAAAATATTTTCATCATAGACACAAACCATATAATAAACTAATAAATATGTTATCATTGGATTATATCATTATTAAATATTAAATAACAATAACATCTATCAACATATATGGAAAATGATTATATATGACCAGTTGAAACATTTAATGGGGAAATTATACTGTCCACATTGAAAATCACTTTTAAAATTAAACAATAGCCATATATATAGAAAATACATTTAATTGGAAATATATTTTAAAAACATATCAATAAGGATTTAAAAAAGTAAAATATTTTCTAATGAAGATAATTTTTCTCTGAAAATAACAATTTTCAAATTTTATATTCATGAAATATTCTGTAAATACAATGATTTTATCATAACTTTGAAAAATTATTATGGAAGCATCAAAACAATGAGAGATAATAACAGAGAGAAATTATGTTCATTTAGAACATATTAAAACAAATACTATTTTAAAATTTTTGGTGAATGATAAATGGTACTCTTTTTTGAAAATGACATGATTATTACCTTTTAAAACACTATGTAAAAAAGTAAATGTTGGAAATTAATCTCAATAATTTATCATTTAGAAAATATTACCACATTTTTTTAGATATTTTTTAAAAACATGGATATTGATGAAAAAATTCAACCAAAAGGAGAATTAATGTCGGTTTTCATTATTGGGTCAGATGTATTACATCAAAGAATTTCATTACATTCGATTTGGAAATCACAATTACTTTTTTAAAAAAATTACTAACATTTAATATCAAAGGTGTTTTAATATGTTTTTATAGAAAACATTATCATTCACCATACATTGAAAAATATCTAATGCATTAACATTATATACTTAATATTATTCCATATGATCTTTAATTTGATTGTGGATCCAACACATCAGACATTAATTTTATCATACAAGGAGATAGACTTTTGACTTTTCTATCATACAAAAAAAAGATATGAGCATCAAACTGATTCTAGAACTGAAACAATTGGACAGACTCTCAAAATGATTATTTTATTTATAATAGATAATAATCTACATCAACCTATACTATTTTTTAATAACCATAAATCATAATTTTTTATAACACACATATTACCTTTGTCACTATAATGGTCATAAGAACATTGTCAAACATTCTATTATATGATATAATTGTGAGCATTCATCATCAAGTTTCCTAAGGTCGTCCCAAAAAACACAAAAATATGATGTTTGAAGAATCACATGTAAATATCATGTCATTTTAAGATGTTTTATCTAATCACATTCACAAATCAAGTATTATAATGTTTTATCTATGTGAAAATCTCATTCCTTGTCTTTGTAATACTTTATAGAGTTAGTTGTTATAAGGAATCATTTTAATTGTTGTTTCATATAGAAAAGTTCTCCTTTTGTAATCACAAATAACTATTGATACATATGATGTATTCTGAGGATATGAAGATGGTGATTTATCCATTATATCGAGGGCCTCTAGGGATAGGATGAAATTCAACATTCATCATATCATTGGATTTTAGGGATAGGAAAATAGATCTTATTCTGATCATCATATCGGGGGATTTATGAGTATGGGAAGACATTCTTTGTAGTATATATAAAAATTTGTAATCATTTATTCAAGGTTATTGACTACCTTACCCTTAATGTCCAAATAGTGAAATATTTTAATATAAAATGCAATTCAATCTTAAAATTACTAGTATTTTTTATTTCTTGTTATTATAAGTGTCTATTCTTCAATCTATGGTATAGAATGTTACACTTTATAATTATCTTTTTACATAGTTGGTTTTATATGTGTAATTTTGAATATGATAAAAAAAATAATTTTATCTTTTTTATATCCATTATGATTCTAATTCTGTTACTATTATATAATATTCTGTTTTCTGGTTTTGATTTTGACACTCTGATTATCAAGTTATATCTCAATCCTATAAATTTACGTTAAGAGGATTTTTTGTTTAAATATTTTTCAACTAAAATTCAACCCCCTTCTGGTATGTATAACCATCTAAGATAATTCTTATGATCCTATAATTGGTATCAATGTATGGTTTCTAATTATTATACACTTGCTGAGTTTTAACTTTCTATACATACTTCATTTTTTCAATGTTTGGGTAAAACATTTTTCTTATAAAATTTGTTACCATAATGTGTTCTCATAAGAAAGAGCATCTATTATTTTAATATGTAAATAATTAATGTTAGACCTAATGAAAATATTAATCCTATCCAACCAATAAAATTGATTGGAAATGACTGTGAATATTAGAGACACAGAATGATGTCTTTTGTGACAAAGACTAGAGTTTATAACTTCTTTATTTACTAAAAAACACAAGATTCATAATAAGGATGATTCTGATTTTATAAATTCTAAGAACATGGAACACCAATTGAAATAAAAATATATAAATAAGTTACTGTGTCCAATGAAAAGTAATATATTCTTTCATATATTATGTTGTGAATCTAAAAATAGTATTTGGATTAAATTTTAAGTTACAAATTTTGGTACATTTAATGTAATGGAAACAAGAATTGTTATGTCAATAATGGCCTTTGATTTTCTACTAGGATAGTTCATTGTAAATATTAACCAAATGTTTATGAAAATTGAAAATAATTTACAATTTCATTTTTAAAAAGGTATTGATGTTGAGATTTCAGTAAAAAATTTTAATGAAAGTATTCCCCATGAGTGGGAATCAGAAATAAAAATGGTTGGTGATATAAAGAAGTCAACTAATATTTATCCAGATGATTTGATTAATACCCTAATTCAATAATACAGAATACTTAAAATAGGAAATGATAAAGAAAAAATGAACAAGTGTAGTGTATCATTTTATACAAAATGTACTATACCTTAAAAAGTTCAGTCAGGTGAGAAAGTTGTAAAATCATCAAAGAAGGATTTTTTTTGTTCAGTCAGATTTTAATACATCAGAAGATTCATAGAATGAGTTACCCAATATATCTAGAGGGAATAAACAGTTTTTTGGAATGATGTATTTTTAATACTAATATTAAAAAGTTTAATGGGTTAAAATTGGAAATAAATATTATAATGTCACTTGAATCGAATGTATTAAATACATAATTATTTAAACCGATTTTCCAAAGTACAAAATGAATTATAGTTATGAATTGAATTAATAAATAAATTCCAATAATAATAAAAAATATAAAGGAAATAATGTTTTTAAAGCTCATGGAGTCGTATGGGTTGGGATTCTTATGAAATTGTATCTGATAATTAATGCTCCGGATGGAGGAACATCGGTCTTCTTTTCCAATGTACAGATGGTAATTCAATGTTTAATGGATAATGTAGGAAAAATTTAATATCTTAAAATTTTTCATTAAATTCCAATTATCTAGATATTTATAATGATTATATTTCAAAATCATATAATGGGGAATCATCCTCAACAAGTGTGGATAATAGTTTACCAAGCTAATATGATTTTTTCATATTAAAAATGATTTTAGAAAATGAATATCATAAGATTTATAAAAAATTTGATAATTTTAATTCGAAACATGCTTTTTCAGATTCAATAATAACTATTTTAAAAATGGAATTTCATATGTTTTTAAATATATTAATAAAACTATTTATGAAAAATAAATTTTTGTTAATATATTTTGAGGATGATCTTTTCTAGGAATAATACTTTATAAACTAATTTTGGAAAAAATTGTTCTAATACTATTACTTGCGAGGATATAAATTTATTTGTCAAACTAAAATCCAAAATCTATATATTTAAGAAAACTTATTAAATTTTTACCACTATTATGGAGAAAATTGAAAATATATATAAGAAACATTATCCTTTTGGAGATAATACTGGAATGGGTTATACAAATTAAATACCTATTTTTTGTTACAATTATTTTATTATAGAAACTGATCCTCTTGCATAAATTTTTAAAGTGGTGGGACCTAGAATAAAATGTGTTACTTAAACAGAGTATTGTATTTAGGTATTCATAAAGATAATTTTTTTAATGATATTATATTTTACAAGAACAAAATAACACAAATATGGTTACCTAATTTTTTTCTTTACAATACTAGACCTAATAATGAATGGGTTCTAAAAATCTATTTTTTGGATAAAAAATATAGTTCAAAAAACTATGGTAAATGGATAATTGATGTTCTAAGAAAATGACTAAAAATAAATATTTCACCAACAATATAATCAAGATGAAAGGTGGAAAACTAACTTTTTCAGATAATGCTCGATGAGTGATTATGAGAATGTGTAAAAATTTTCTTATAGGAAAATACATTATTTCAAATATAATATTATTTTTAGGTATTAATAAGAACCTTAGAATGATAATCCAATTATGTGATGAAGGTTACCTTGTGAATATTAGTAATGATATGTGTAATATATGTAGTTCCAAGGATGAATTTATTATTTTTTTCCATTCGACATGATAATGTTTACACACTAAACATAGAAGAACTTAGGGTCCAAAAAGTACCTTTCCATAATTCAATAAAAGATCAATAATGGTTATTGAATAAAAGTTTAAGACACAATAACATTATAAACATATCGATGTTGACTATGAGAGAAATTATTATGTATCTACTAGAACATACATTTGATGCATTAAAAGTGTAGGACCCATGTCAAAATGGTATACAATATAAGCTGAGTTTTAAATTTATTAAATAAGACTCAACATGTTATACTATAATGTTAGTGAATATGGACTTATTTAGTCACCCAAAAACTAAAATTACTACTAGAAACTAATTTTTATATATCTTAGTTGATGATTATATTATAAATACTAAGGTCTATTTTCTATCAAGAAAATATAAATCCTTTCGTTATTTTAAAATATTTGTAGATAATGTTAAAAATAATAAATTAACTCATTGAAAACTATTCATGGTAATCGTGGTGAATATTTTAAAAATTATGTATTTGAAACATTTTTTAGTAAGAATAGTATTGAACATTACCTTTCATCACCTATAAATACTAAAAAAATGGTCTAGATGAAAGAAGAAATTGAATTATTTAAGATATTACTAGAATCATGCTGAGTGAATACATAATTTCAATAAATTTTTTAGATGAAGATTTTATTAGATCCTACTATAGTATAAATATATTTTTTTGTAAACCTTTTATTAATAAAATTATTTATGTTATGGGTGGGAATAAAAGGAAAATCTTCTTTATTGAAATTATTTAGTTTAAGATTATTCATATTATATACTATATATATCTTACATAAATTTTCACCCAAATATATTAATGGACTATATTTATATTATTACACTACTTATATGTATTATAGAGTTTGTATTGAAAATTATTATACTCTCGAGGAAACGATTCATTTTACATTTTTAAAATTGATCATTTTATTTTCAAATAACCCCAACATACATCATCAGATATTATTTCTAAATCTAATTGGAAACTTTCATATAAAGTTCATATCATAAGAAATTAACTCAATAATTAGATTTTTAAGTTATTCCATTAGAATATGTTATACCTATTGTTGATTTCTATACATTTTAAAACCAAATAATTTAGTTTTATCCTAGGAATCAGCCAAGTGAAAGTATCATTGTCGATGTAGATCAACCAAATTGGACTAGATGTTCCTAAAGAATAGGAATTGAACATATAGATTTTTTATCTTTATTTGAAACTATAAATCCTAAGGATTCTTTAGGGGATGAGTATTTGATTAAGGTTATATATGATGAATTCAATGTGTTTAAAATAATGAATTTCTAAAGATTAGTTGAACAATCTATAAATACATTAATAATTAAAGAAAAATCATTTTTTCAATATATGTGAGGAAAATGGTATAATTTATAGAAATAAAGATAGGATTTTTTCTAATGTTTATAATCTACAAGATGGAATATATTATGGATAATCATATGTAATAGTAGCAAGATTTGGAGAAATTATAATACTTCTATGCATTGAAGGATTATTCAATTTCAATATATATTAAGTTGAGGTGAAGTGTGATTTACATAATGGATATTTTCAGGATGAATTTTATATTAATCAACCCCTAGGTTGTGAGAATAAAAATTATCAATATCATATTTATAATCATAAAAAATATCATTATTGATTTAGAAATCCTCTAGATCATTGTATGATAGGTTAAATATATTTTTGTTGGAAAGTAATTTTAATAATGGAGTTTTGGATCCAACTATTTTTATAAAATAAGATACTAAAAAAATTATGATTGTACAAATTCTTGTTGATGGTATTATATTTGGATCAAATCAATAACCTTTCACACCATTATTTTTAAATATTATTATGTCTATGTTTGAAATGAGTATGATAGATGAGTTAATGTATTTTTGGGGTTTTTAGATTTCACAAAAAGAAGAAGGAACTTCTATATCACAAAAAACTATATAAAAGACCTTATTAAAAAACATTTATATGAAAACACTAAAAATATTAATACTCCCATTGTTACCTATAATACATTAGATCTTGAGTAGGCTGGGAAACTAGTTAATCAGAAACATTATGGAGGTATGATAGGAAGTTTACATTGCATATCATATAGTAATAGAGATTTAATATTTTATGTATTCTTATGTTCAAGATATCATGATAATCGACGAAATCCAATATTATTTTTTAAAAAAAAAATTTTGTTGTCTTAATAGATGTATGTAATTATGCATATTTTATTCATCTGGAATTTTTTTAACTAATTTTTTTCAAAAGCTAATATTATTTGTTGTATACTAGATCAAAAAATCATTTTTAGAAAGTGTCATTTCATTGGAGATTATTTATTTTCTTGGTCTTTTAAGAAATAGTACTCAGTAACACATTCCACTACATAAGCTGAATATGTGGCTGCTATAATTTCTTAAGGTTAAGAATTGTGGATGCATCACACAGTCATAGACTAGGTCATGGGTTTTACTATAACTCACAAACTATTTGATATTAAAAGTTCCATATATATAAGTAAAAACCCACTAAAACCCTCATGTGATAATCACATAGATATAAGAAAACATTCTATTTAGGATGACACACTTAATGGAGATATAATTTTAAAATTAAATGGAATTCAAGAACAACTTCAAAACATTTTGACTAAATCTCTTAGTTGCAATAGAGTTAAATATATTAAACATAATCTAGGAATGATTTCTATTATGTGAACATTCAAATATAATTATTTTTGTTCCATCACTCTGCATTAATATACTTGAATTTCATAAGGGGGTTCATATGTTTTATTGTTTTGAAAACATCCATTTTTTCTTAAAATTAATAGTTTTTTTAAAAAAATTATTTTCTCTAAAGTTATTATTGTAATGATTTTTTCATTAGCAAATTATTTATAAACATATTTCAATGTCATGATTCTAAAAATGATTTCCATAATAATATTTTATTACAAAATTTCAGGACATAAGAATTGTGATATTTTTTCATATATATTATTTTTTTAGAAACAATCATAATTAGATTTTTATAATGAATATACTGTAATCATATATTTTTTCAAGACTGTAATAATATTTATAAAAAATAATAAAAACTGGATTATTATATAGTTGAAACTCTCTACTATGAAAAGTAGTATTCTAATATTATTTTTCACCTGATCATTACCGTAGTTTATATTTTTTATTGTCATAAATTTATTTTATAAATCATTTTTTTTATTTTATAAATTTTTTAATGTTTTTATAATTGGATTAATTCTAATATGATAAGGGTTTTCATAAAACATTGAATGATCTTGAATCATTTAATGAAATTCCTAAGAAAAATATCAATTTTTAGATTAGAAGTGTTCTTCATCTCAATAGTTGGATATCATAAGGCTATTGAATAATCACCCCCAACACCTATATAAGGGCGCATCAAGCCATGTCCCAAATCATTTCTCATAGATTTTTGTTCACCTAATATACTGAAACCATAAAATCCCTCCATCTAATAATCCTTCTTTCCATCCTATCACTAGCCCAATTCTAGTATTGATGGGAACCATGGAAGATTATTGTAACTAGTTCATGTTTAGGGAAAGTTTGATTGACATATCATGATTTGAAATGTATGATTCCAAAATAAGAATAACTATTTCCTTCTATATATGGTAATCTGTCGGTTTTAGGAAGCTAGACATAGATTTCAACCTATATTATCCAAAGGTAGTTTCTAAATATTATGATTCACTTTAGTCTATGTAATTAGATAGTATGGGAAATATTTTCATTTACCATGGATAGAGAAATTTAAAAACATACTTTAAAATATGATGTGGTTGGTGATCCTTTATAATTAGAAGCCTATTTACAATCTCATTATTTTCATAATAGACTTGATACTTTTAATATGAATAAAACTAAAGATATTCTATTTTCCCATTAGAGGAAATTATAAAAGGAATCTCAACATAATACAGAAAAAAAAATTCATATCCTTATGTATTAAAGGTTATATGATCCCATGTAAGGGAGATATATTTACAGAGAAATTTTCAAATGTGCCTTTTCATTATTACATAGTAAATTTGAGGATGATTGATTTTTTCAAGATTATGTTTATCATGTTGGAAAACAATAAAACATAATCAATAATGATGAAAATTAAATGTTTCCAGATTTCATGAATATGTTTATAGTAAAGTGAATGGAGATATTCATAGTGGGGAAAAAATCATATCCATTGATGGAAAATATTTATTTGTAAGTGAATATATGTTGTGAAGGATGATACTAGTATTCAGTTCTATGTCAAAGATTTTTTTCAAAAAAAACATTATGGGGCTACATCCAATTCACAATAATCATGGTCATTAGCTGATGATATGAAGAAAAAGATAAATGTATAGACCTCTCCAATATAAAAGAAACCTTAGAAATATATGATATTGGATGAATTATTTGAGACATTGACTGCTCTTAAAGCTTTTAATAAGCCATGGGATTAATAATTTTGAATTTAACATATATAATAAATCCATAAAAAATGGACTACTAATAAGTTGGAAAAATAAGAAAAGAGTAAGAAACAAAATAAGAGGTCACAAGAAGCTGGTGATGCAAATGAATTGATCCCTGATGTAGTAGAAAATAATTCATAACTAAGGTTACATAGAAAAGGATATTTGAGAAACACAAGGATGTTAGAAGTACAACATATTAAATATGTTGATAAGAAATTTAAATAATAACAAAGGAATATAAATAATAGGAAGAAGATGAATATGAAGAAGTCGAAGAAGAATGTGAAGTATAATATGAATAAGAGGAATAGGAAAAGAATGATCTTGAAGAGCAGGAAATTAAAGAAACACAATTTGACAAGGACTATTAGAAATAATCATCTTCTTCATATTTATCCTCAAAATCCTATAACGATTAAAAATTATTATGTTATCAAGAAACAATTCCCTCTTAAAAAGGAAATTTTATCCTCAAATAAGGATGATTGTGGTAAACAGTATCAGAAAGAGGATGATGACGGGGTCGAACTAATAAGTATTTCGAAATTCACAAAATATAATATGAAATGAAATTTTCAAGGGATGTTTTCAACAAAGAAAAATATGTAGATACCAGAACTATCAGGATATAACCACTAATCATAAGACCGATCAATCTGATTCTGACAGAAAAATCAATCCGAAGGGTTTTTACATGATATACTTAACATTAAAAATATTATCATATCATATTTTGTATTTTCATAATATTGAGCCAAGGATAATGTTACATTTGGGTTCAATGAATGATAAATCAGAGTCTCTCAAGGTTTTAACTAAAATAGTTATCATAATTAAGATTTATTTGAATGTTTTTCATGAATATATCAAAAAAATAAAGACCTCATATAATCATATTGTAAAATGGTCAAATTATATTGATTCTGATATTTATCTACACAGTGATAAATTTGATACTGTTATGAAATTTTATTAAGAATCCAAAAATTCTTTCAAACCTATCCTTGGGCATGGTTGATGGAGTTATGATTGTTGAAAAAAATAGTAATTCCACTAATGAATATAGTATGGATGTAAATTTTTTGAAAGAAAATATTGTAGATATGTTTTTAGACATGATAACACATATATATTATGGATATTAGATGATCATTATGAGGGAATAAAATAATGAGTTATCTATGGATGTCAAATATATGAATACTCAATACTGGATACAAGAAAAATAGGTTTCATATTTGGAATGAAATTTGACACGAGTTATTGAAGATGAAATCCATCATCATAAACCTAATGAAGAAAGAATGTTTTTATTTCATTTTTAACTCGAAATTTAATTTTTAAAAACATTTTTATTTCTAATGAATTAATTTTATTTTCATCTATTTTAGTTATTTTTTGAAAGTTTTACAATTTTCATTAAATATATGTTCTTTTATATTTTTCATAGATGATTGGTTAGTTCAATTCATTATTTCGAATTCAATTTTTCTAATACATTATGATACTATATATTCTCCTCTATATATTTTTGAAAATCATAAGGGGGAATGATATATTAAGGGTTGATAGTTCTATCATAAGGGGAGATTATTTTAAAGGGGGATATTTCATTCAAAAAAAGATATGTTATTATTAGGGAGATATGTTTTAACTTAGGGGGAGAAATTTAATTTAAGGAATATTTTACTCGAATACTCTACATAGTGTTCAAAATCATATAAAAATGAGTTACAAACTCATAGGGAATTATGATATAAATAATAAAATTGTAGTTATTAAAATAACAAAGTACTATTTCTTTTTAAATTTTTTCATTTATGGTATTTTTTGTATGCCTTCTAAAAGGGTGAGGTTATTTAGTCATAAGTATTATTCCTTTATTTTATATTTCATTAGTTTTTGAAATCACAAACACTTAATTAAAACATGTTTACTAACTTAATATGACCCATTTTTTCAGTATGTTTTTGTATTAAAAATTATCATTCACCATACAAAGAAAAATTTATAATATATTATGAATATATAAATGTAATTTTTCATTATGATCATCTTATTGAGTATTTGTTTCATACATCATGAATGCCTTTTGTCAAACCAATAGTTAGATAGTTTCCTTGTCTATCATACTCTGCAAATTCATCACCATCAGACTGATTCTTGTTCCAAAACCATCAAACTGAATCACATAAGGATTATTGAATTATTAAAATAACATTACATAAAACTCTCATATGTTTATAATAAGATTAAAAAAGGAATATTTTTCCCATTAATAATACCCCTAGCACTATAATGGTCTTAAAAGACATCATTGGAAATTTAACTTTGCTAGATCATTGTGAGCTGTAATATTCCAGATATCTAAGGATGTTGTAACAGATTCATAAATATGACTGTTGAAGTATCACCTATAAATAGTAGATCATTTGAAGAATCTTGTTTTGATCACATTTGAAACTCAATTCTTTTAATGTTTCCGTTTTATGAACATATCATTACTAGAAATTTTAAAACATTTGAGAGTTTCTAGTTATAAGGAATCCATTTCTGGGTTGTTTCCAATAGAATGGATTTGATTTTGTATTCACATATCATCATTATTACAATCGAGGGATTCCAAGAATTGGAAGACGATAAATCCAATCCATCGAATCATGGGATTCCGTGGATAGGAAGATAGATGTTAATCATTTTATCGAGGGATTTCCTGGTAAGGAATGACAAACCATGTAGAAGGAAAAAACAATTTGATAGCTTTAGTCATTTTTATTGACCACCATAATCTTAATGATAAAAGACTTAATAATTTTAATATATGTTATAATTGGTTATCAATATTAGTATTTATTATTATTTATTAGATTTACAAGTGTCTATACTTTTGTGCTTGTTATTGAAATTTAGTCAGTATACTTCTCTTTCTATGAAATTGTTTTCATAGGTGTAATTGTAAATATGATAAAAAAAATACTTTTATATTAATCAAATAAATTTTGATTCAAATTATTTTACGTTGATATAATCTTAGATTTGTGGGTTCTGATGTTGACACAATGATAATCAGACTATGTCAAAGTCTAAAAAATTTACGTTAAGAGGATTTGTGTCTTGTTGTGTTCAATTATTTTTAAACTAAAATCCAACCCCCTCCCCCTTCCAAGAATAACCATACAAGATAATTTATATGATCTAATTTTATTTAAAATACTTTTTTAGAATATTGATTATATATACTAAATTTAATGGAAAACATGTATCCTCAAGAACTAAATATTGAGACAAAAATCACTTAAAACTTTGAAATATTTTGAAATTTAAACCACATGAAGGAGTGATAAAAAATGGATATTTAAATACCCATAATTTTCTTGATAATTAATATAAAATACATTAATGTGCAGTATATACCACACCTATAAGAAACAATTTTTTAATTTTTCATGTATCTCTAATTTTATAATGTTAGATTAAAAAACCCATACCTTAAGAATTGACTACCTTCATAGATGTTTGATGATCCTGTATAGTAAATATATTTCTATTTTAAATCTATTATGGAACAATAATTATATATATCATACCATATAAGACTTAATTATGACCATTAATTATCGGTATACAAACAATTCCTTATTAAAATAATGTTTTGGTCAATAAATGTTTTTTTCATGTATGTTTTATTATTTTATGTAATCATACTTATATCATGTATCCATAACCACTAGAATTTAAAATTTTATTTAAATATCATATATATATATATATATATATATATCTGTGTGTGTGTTTGTGTGTGTATTTAGTTAATCTAAAAAAGTTATACAATAATATTAATCTACAATGTCCATGGAGAGAGAATGTCATACATATGCATGAATGTTGCTTCCATTTTCAAGAAAAAATGATATGAATGGAATGAAAAAAATAATTCACATTTTTGGATTCATTATGATATCGCATATATTCATTAAATTTATTTTAACATCGTGTTCTTTTTTTAAATATATATTTTTGAATTGATTTAATCTTTTGATATTTTTTACTTCACGCAACACTAAAAATAGTTTTTTTTATTTTTTATATTAAATCACTTTGTTAAACATTCCTTTATCAAAAAATTATCTAGATTTATTTTACACGCAACATTGTGTTTCTATGATTATTTATTAATGTTATAATTATTACAAATGAGATAATTATAACATAGCCATTAAACATATAATCTGAATCGTAATAAATACTTTTAAAATATTTTTTATAATGTTTTTATATAAATAAAAAATATTTTTAATGAATAATATTATTTTGGTAAAGTCCTTATATGTTTAAAAGTACTATTTTCTCATATGAACTACTTTTAATGATCTTTTGTGAAAAATAATAAAAATAATTTTAGACACATGTAAAAATTAAATTTGATAATATAGACATCATTTTTAAATTTAAAATTTCAAAATTATTTTATTTTAAATTTTTGGGAATTTTGAAAGAAACGTCATTTTTTGATGAATAGTGAAAAATATTATATTTTAGTTAAAAAATTCCTTTTCGTTTAAAAATTATTAATATTAAATAATTTTTTAATTTGGATTTAACTGTCAAAAGAGAATTATTATAAATATAATAAAAGAATTTATGTCATTGAATTTTTTTACTTGATAGTTGGTTATAATAACTTATTAAATTTTTGAATGTCTTTACTTTAATTCCCCACTTTCTCAACACATCTATGGGAATAACATTAAAATTAATTTTCCCAATTCTATGATTTGAATTTTGAAAATTGGACATAAAAGGCAGTAATAAGTTTTATATTTTCTTTCTAATAATATCAACATATTTTTTTGAAAAAAAATATTAATGAAACTGATTAGAATTATTCACAACTATTAAGGTAATATTAAGCATAATTCGGGACTAAACAATAATAATAAGGACCAAAATGACCTTGACACTTATAAAAAAGCCATTTTTTGTCAATAATTAGACCATATCCTCTCTTAGTTCTAGTTTTATGTGTTATTTTGATATTATTAAATGGATGTTTTATATATAAAATGTTTAGTTTAGGAAAAGACAAAAGGGTAATATCTGTACCTTTAAGGATTAGAAAACATTGAAATATGTAAAAAACATAATATTTTTGGTTAAATATATAAATTTTATATATAAATGGGTTATTTTAAAAAAATTATTTTTCAATAATTTTTAGATATGATCTAGATACATTAAATGCTAAATAAATGTCAACATAATTATTATTCAATTAATAATTAACTAAAATAAATTATACTATAAATATTAAATATTAAGTGAATTGATTAAATTATTATTATTAAATATTTTTTAAGATTAATATATCATGTAACAATTTTTAAAATGAATATATTTTAATTTAAATATTAATTTGATATTTTAAAATTGAAATTAATTAAATAATGTCAAAATAAAAATTATTGTTATTTTACAGTAAATAATATTTTATTTATTGATTTAAAATTAATAAAAATATAATATTATACCATGTTATTTTTAATTATTAACAAATATTTAATATTTAATTTTAATTGACCAAACAATATTTTATAATTAACATATTTACCCATTGATTGTAAAAACATTTTTCGCATGGTCCGGGTTTAAGTAGCATTTTTCCATATGACATCTGCCTGTTTTAAAATTAATTTCAAAAAAAGAAGAGTTTTTTATTTTTGAAATTTGTTTATAATATTTATAATTAACTCTATAATTATTTTCAAAATAATCTCACTTTCATTTATTCTTAATTGATAAACTGTATATGATATAAAACTAGTCCTTTTAATAAAACCCAACATTATAAAATTTGGTGATCATAAAAGTTATAGAACCAAATTCTTAAAATGAAAATATTTTTCATGGTTGAGGAATTTATAGAATATTATTCCCCTTTAAAAAATTATTTTTCCCTTTTATTGTTAAATTAGGTATGATATACCTCTTGTTAATGAATACATTTTATGTATTTACAAGAGTGTCACTCCCCTTCCACTATAAAAAGTAAAGTACTCTCCCTCGTCCTTACACATCTCAAGAAACTTTTTTCTCAGAAAAAATCATAATAAATAGTCTCCCAACATACCTCCCATCTTCATTGGACTATCACTTTTTTTAGAAATAAATCCAAATATTCCTTTGGGTACAGAGAAAAATGAGTTACCTTGTTAAGTGCAAAATCCTTCTCTAAAGATCATTTCTTTTATTTTCATTATAAATCCCATAACATAGTCTTAATTAAGGATTTTATAACAAAATAAAGTATTTCATATGTAATATGATGTTTTCATTCTAAGTATTATTCTTAAACTTACACACACTTCCATCTAATGGGTAACAAACATAATGTTTACGTGTACAATGAACTATCGCCTCACTAAATGATGATTGTTCAGTTTTCATTTACCACGTATCGTGGTAGACATTATGATGGAAAATATTTTTCAATATGTTCTATATTTTATTTATTATTTACTTAATCTTCTTATAATTATTTTACCACATGTTTCTTTATACATTCCATTTTGTGTTAAATCAATAATTTTTTTTGAGGGAGTGTAGACTACCGGCCCCTCAATGTGATGTCATTCGTTCATACACTACATTGAATGTATTAACGAAGGATTTAGTGAAATTATATTATACATATGATATAATAAATCTACCATAATAATTATATATATATACATCTATATACATATATTAATTTTACTTTCTTTCCTTCAAGATGACCATTAAATGTATATAGTGTTCATGTGTATGTACAACTTACCATCTCCATAAACAATGTATTCTATTTCATAATTATATATTATATGGATTATAACAATACATATATACTAAATATAAATTATATTCTAATATTGTTTTCCATTCTAGAATTCATTATATATATATATAAGGGCCAAAGATATAAAAAATCAAGAGACATGAATAAAAACATAGCGGATATTACCTAAAGTGAATCTGTAACATTGAATTGTTATCAAGAGGGTAATATAAAGCCATAATAAAACCATATATGATATTATAATTAATAATATCATTATTTTATTTTTTTTATAATAAATTTTTATTTATTATACAGTATGATTGAATGAGGACGAAGTGGGTCAACACACAAACTAAAGGGATTTCATCTCACCTTTTTTATTTCCATGAGATACATGCCTTAATCACTACTCATTTATTTTTTGTGGTGTGATAATTTTATATGGATTTATTATATTATTATTATACATAAATTTATTTCTATTCACATGACTTATCTATAATCTTTATTTCATGGGGTTAATGTTTCAAAAGCTACCAAATCTATAAGATAGTTTTTTTCTCAATTTTTCTTCTTTGAGAAAAATGTTTTTTTATGCACCAACATTATTTTTCATTTTATATATAATTAAATTCTAAATTTTATATCATGAATCTCCTAATTTTAATAATATTCTAAGAATAATTTAATTTCCTTTTCTTACATGGAGAGTATGATCCACTGTAAACAAGTAGTAGGAGTTCATTGAAAAATCTCATCGCTTTTCGAGATTGTTAATGATTCTGATTATTTTGATGGGATGTTTTGATCCATATCTCACGAAAACTCATGATTACTATTTATCCTATATTTATTTAAAATAAATCCATGTATTAATACCATAATAACACTCTTTAGAACTTAATATTGTTTAGAAAATATTTTTTAAGAAAACAATGTCAATATTTTTCTCATACATAAGAAATCTGGGTTATTTGAAAAAAAATGTCTTAAAATATTCATTCAAAAATATTTTCAAATTATATATTAATAATATTTTAAAGTAAGAATGGTTTTAAATATATTTAATTTTAAAAAAAATTTCTTTTATAATTTTTCAATAAAATATTCAAATTATTTTTTTTTTCAAATTGTTTTGATGCATCTTTTATAAATTTTCAAGGAAAATGGTTTTCAAAATGATTTCGACATTATTTTATAATTTTAAAGGAAAATTATTTTAAAAATTACTTAAATATTATTTTATAATTTTTAAAGGAAAAAATTTGTCAAAATTTTTTCATACGTTCTTTCTTTGTTATCAATGTATTTAGAAATGAAATGGTTTTAAAAAGGTTTTATGATTTAAATGTAATTTTTCATAGAACAAAGTATATTTTTCTCTTGAAATGTTTTCAAAATGTCCTTAAAAGTTATATTACATGTAATATGAAATCCATTTATATTACTCAATCCATTCATAGAAATAATGCAATGGTTCTATTCATATTATTTTAGGAATTGCTTATGTTTTGATTGAATTGTGCTTATGTCATCGATTTCTCCTTCACTATTTATATGATTTTGAAACATGCTCATTTTCATGTGTTATTATTATGAATAAATGTCTATGAAATCAATATCATTATCCACATGTTGTTATATGATTAATTTTTTATGATACCCATTTCATTACATTGGTTATTATATGATTTTTTATTATTTTATGTCACATGTATTTATTATTTCATTATGAGATGAGTGGTACATATATCAATATACAATGCATTGGGTAATGATTTATATCTACTGAGATAGACTATGATGGTTTTGAGAGTGATCCTTGACTACTAAAATATCCATGGGAGTGAACCATGACTTCCATTATTGAATGAGGAGTGAACTCATAATACTAATATGGCCAAGGGAGTGAACCAAGACTACCAAGATAGTGTGGGAATTGAAAAATTACTACTAAGATAGTCTTAAAAGCGATCCCTTGGCTACAATAGAAAAAATATTATATGTTTATTTGTTTTACACAATTAAATAGTTTATTAATATGTTATGATTTCATGAATTAAGTTCCTTATTTCCTTATGATTCATGAATTATGAACTATCAATCTATATGCCATGATTCATATTTATAATCTTTAATATATAGTTTATGCTCCTCTATTTTCTTGATCGTGTTTCTCATCTATTATTCTCATGATTATCCTTACATGGATCCCTTATTTTCTTTTACTGAACATCTAATCACAGCAATTTTATGTTTCCCTTAAAAGGATATGAAGATATGTATTATGTATGATGTTTCTAATAAGGTTTATAGTCATGAAGAACTTAGTGGGAGATAATATATCTCATTTATTTACCAGTGTTTATGTTTCCATTATTCCAAATGCATTAGAAAAATTCTGTATTTGGGTATCTATTTTTATTTTAAGTATTCTGAAAAAATTATTTAATTTCTATTTCCGTTAATACTATGTCATTATATTTATCCGTATTAACATTCTTTCAATTAATTTTTGAAAATAGATCACATCAGTTTTTGAAGTTGTAGCCCATCATACACAAGAATGATGTTATTGTATCCACCAAGAATTGAAAATAATAATTTGTATGTAATATCATAATTAAAGAAGTATAAATATGATATGAACCTCATATGTATCCATATAAAATATATATTTATTTCCATCCATGTAACATAGAAATGAAAAACACATCACATGGGTGTCGGATGTAGTAGTCCGCAGTATACATGAGCGACATTATTATTTTCCAATACACTGAAAGGTTAGAACATAGATGTTTAATTATAATTAAAGTGACAAAAAAATATCAAAAATATCATATATTAACTTTATATCTATCATTATATTGTATTTTGTGGTGGTTATGGAAAACTGATAATAGCAGTTTGTGATGCGGTAGTCCTTCGTACACACGAATGAAGACTTTCTATCCTATTTTATGGAAGAGAAGATGAATTTCAGTCTTTCCATTAAATTAAAAACATGTCATTATATGGGTGATAATAGTGTTATTATATCAGAATAATTTAAAAAAAAATAAGCTAGACTAAAAATTAAAACAGAAATTCAATGTTTAAAAAATTACCTCTTCTTTTGGAATCCTATTTAGGTTTAACATAGATACTTTTTAGATTTCATTTATGATAGAAACATTCCTCTTGGATACTATTAGAGATAAAATAAATATATTTATGTTGGTATTGGCAACACTAAATATTCTTGGAAGTGTGTTGATGATATGAGAGTGGGGTACATTTCATTAGTCAGGGAGACGATACAAAACAATATTTTGAGAATAATAAAATGTAACCATGTTTCTAAAATTATAAGTTCATTAAATGGATAATTATATAATATTATAGGTGATAAAGTCTAAATATGGATATAAAATGGGGTTTCTCCATGTTTATTGGTCATTTTACCCCTTATATTTTTGTTTAACCCCTTGGTAAACCTTTTTTAACCTGAACTATGGTAATTAATTTTTACAATTTTCAATATTCAAAATGATAAAAAATTAGTTTTAATTATTAGATAATATTAAGTAATTTTATGATTATATTTATCTGATTGCTCAAAATTCTTATCAGAAATGTTGCAAAACCTCTTTTGAAATTAAACTTGGAGACAACTTCATAAATTGGTTTTCTAAAGAAAAAATATTCAAAAGTTATAATTTATTATATAAAAATTCGAAATGAAATGATTTAAAATGATCCAAATAGGATTAATAGATATAATATTGAACTAATTTTACTTATAAAACTATATTAATATAAATTTTATCTTTCATGTAATTCTAATAAAAACGGTGTTTTTATAAAAACTATTATTTTTAACAACTCACAGAAAATTTTACCTTAAAATTTATCAAAAATTACATACAATGTATTTTTGGGATTATGATTTCAAATATTATGTTCATTATTTCAAAGAATTTGACTATGATCTTGTAATAAAAATTTTAAAATACCTTTCAAAAAGATGACAATTTTATTTTGAAAAATACTATTTTAATGTGTCAAGTAATGTTTAATTGTATATCACGCCTATAAAAAACATTATAAAAATCATAAAATATATATATGTATATATTTCACTGAGATAATTCACCAATAATTATTTATTTAGTTTATTATGATAAATCATGTTTTTGTTCAAAAAATACTCTTTCAAGGAGAATTTTTTCTTTATATTCAAAATGTTTTTATTTTCATTTATAATTAATTTTCCACTAATGAATTATTTTTATATAAAAGTTTAAAAAATATATTTTCATAATTATCAAAATCCTATTCATATATTCCATTTTAATTCCTAGGTTATAACTGTAATATTAAATAATTAAATTTTATTATTGTGTCTTGCTTCGTTAAAAGTTGGTGTTGTGTGTAAAGAATATTAACAATGAAATTAAATTTATTTGAAAAATATACATTTCTAAATATATTATGGTGTTATATTCTAAGAACATAAAAAAAATTATAGCTCTAAATTAATCAATAAAATACAAAAATGAGGACATTTCAGCCACATTACATTATCATGTTCCCACGTATAATCCTCATGCTAGAGGTTCTACTATAAATAATTAACTAGATAATTGGTTTTATTTTGTAGAACATTCTCTATATAATCAACAATATCAACTATTTTTTCCTCATAGGAAATATCACTATTCAAAAATAATACATCAGATTTTAGTTCATGTGATTGATCATGTATGTACTTCCTTAATAGAGATTCATGGAACACATCATGAACCTGAGAGAGTTTCAAGAGAAGTGATAAGAAATAAGCTACGATCATGATTTGATAATGAATATAAAATAAAACTTTATAAAAAGATAATATTTTTCCATTTCAATTCTATGGGGATATTTTTAAAAACACCATCTCACTAATATCGAATTACAAATTACATCGGCTATTTTCATCACAACTATTCATACGACATTGGTTAGTCCATATGGGTTATCAAATAGATCTATGATTTTTTCCGTTTATTTAGCCAACTATGAAAAAAATGAAATTCTCCTAAATTATTTGATTATGTTGTTTTTTATAATATTTACATAATTTGAATCCTAATAAGTCATCTGAATATGGGAGTAAAACATATTATTGTGTGAAAAATTAATAATAACAAGGTGTTGATCCAAGACACATTCAAAATAAATTTAACAAAAGAATAGAATATTATATAGGTTTTTGAATAGTTTAATCATACTGGAATTCATCAAGATGACAAGATGAAATATTTAAACTCAAATTTGTGTCAATCTCTTTCTGAGGACATTTTTAGAGCATTGAGATAAATCTTAAATCCCAATATGATACAATTTAATGTGGTACACCATGAAACCTTACCACTTCTTTAATTTATATCCAGCAAATATGATCCATAGAGAAATAATATCTAATGTTTATGAAGTGTTCTAAAAAATTAAGGGGGAAATCTATAACACATGTTTCATTACACACTCATTATATTTTAATGTGTCTGATGAAAAAATATATGTTGATGTTTTTTCATTTCCATTTGGTTATGGATAATGGTCTGAGCATCCACTTAAACATTTTTCTCTCATCCTTAACTTATTGATGAATAGAGAACCTAGATATATTGTAAAAAATATTAATCGTCAGGTTTTCCCACCAAAAATACTATTTTATGTATGCTAGTGGTAGGAATAATACCCTTGTATCCCTTCAGTTATGGGTTAAAGCCCCATGACCTTGCCCAATGTTACTGGGTATTTTCTAGTATCTAGTTAATCATTTTTCAAAAAATCCATTAATATACTTCCTAAAACATTATGAAATTAAAATATCTCATAATTTCCTTGAAAAAAAAATATTATATAAACCATAATGGATACCAATATATTTAATCATATTCCAAAAAAATGTGAAGGAATTCCTCCTAAAAATATTTTTTCCACAAAAATTTATCAAAAAACCAAAGGTTTTTATTTAAATATGTGTCTCCAAAAATATCATTAAACTCTATACAAACCCATAAAAATGTAAATATGAGTGTATATGAAATTGAAATTATAATTAACATTTAAATCATAACCCCATGATGCTGTCCAAATTTCTTAAGTAATTCGTACATGTGGTAATTTTCATTTCCAAAAGATAATTTTCCCTTTAATCCATAAAAAATCTAGATATTATACAAAAACATTTCTATTAGAATATTGTGTTTATTCTTCAACTTATTGGATATCAAATGTGATTTCATTATTGTAATCCATGTATATGAATATAATACATTGTCGTAATCACAACAAATTCCACTAAGGGATGGGTAATGAGATTTTCATAGGGCCCCTTCTTACAAAATAAAACATGAAATTCCTAAAAATGATTATAGTATTAGTGTGAAATAAATATTATGATTCACTTTATAAATTTTGATTTCATAAGGATCCTATTTTCCATTTTTTCATCAGAGTTTATTCTGTCCTATCATCTTCACTAACCCTTGGGTAGGGGAATTAATTTTCACAACTCCCAAACTTCTTACACATGAAGAAGTGAAGTGTGGGTGGTTACTTATATATATTGTTCTCTATAATTGTATTATTAGATAATATTCCCTAATCACATCATTTTTCCTCCACTTCATTGACTTAAATTCCACACATAAAACTTTTAGTATTCCCCTTAATACAATTTCATTCATGTTTTCTTCAACACATTCATAATAAATGAAATCTCATCTTCTTTTCTCAATTATTTTATGTATTTTAGTTGAATTTCATTATTAAAATCTTATCAAAACAATTTTGTTTATGTTTCACTATAATATCCATTTCTACACTGATATCACAAAAAATATTTTTTTCATAGATACCAATTGACCTTTGGTCTAATTCCCTTCAGATAATTGGTTTTATTATTTGGATAATTGTTCAACCTTACTTTTAGGATGACTTAAAATTCATGAAGTGAATATTGAATATGTTTTGAAACATTCCTAATAGGTACCAACAGAATCATCATCATTCTTCTTTATCATAAGGAACTACTTCTCCAATTCTATATAAAGAATACTAGGTAAGTACTTATTCAAAAAATAAGTTCTTAAACTCATCTTACTAAATGGAGTGAATTTAATCTTATTTCCTTGAATTCTTCATATTTTTTGTCAATTGAACTTCTTAATTATCTTATTGATATATTTCCAAAATGAAATATTCATAATCCAAATAATGAAGAATGGAAACTATCCTACCAATGGTAGTAGTCCATTATTCAGTAACTGGTGGATCAGTAGAACCACTAAAAAGAGGTGGATGTTACTCCATGAAGGACTAAATATAACATTATTACCTCTATTACATATTTGGATGTTTTTTACGATTCATAGACCGTGAATGTTTATTGAGGATATAAATTTGATTTTGTATTCCATCTCCCATAACATTTGGTTAGCCAGGATGATAGCCATTTCTTTTCCATCACACTCAACATTAACATGGTTCTGTAATGCTCCAACTATTTACTAAAAGAAACATTTGTAAAGTTATAAACAATAATCATAGTTGAAAACACATATTACTTAAAATAAAATATAGGATTACATTATGATTACACCTTATTTTGAAAATTTGACTCCTTATGTTTAATCTAGGTCACTCAAGATCATTATTTTAATCAATAAAGATGGTTCTTAAGGGTTTTTAGTATCAAATGCATATCCCTAGAGAGAATCGAACATAGTCCACAGTAAGGAACTTTTTCATGTACTACGTAATTATTGATTAATGTTTTAAATCATTGTTTAGTGTTCTTACACCACGGTACACCTATTATATAACCACATCCACATGTAGTATATATACAGGGAGAAAATCTCTTCGAAATGAATCACTCTATCTTTCAAAAAAAATTCAATACATTTCTAAAAATTATATTATTCATATAATCATCCTTATATCTATCCACAGGTAGTTCACTAAATTATTTTCATAATAGATTCAAAATGTTAACTAAAAAATTCTTTAATACTGACAGTAGTGACAAAAAAATATCATACATAAATATTTCATCATAATATATTAATATTCATTACATATCATAATAATCCATGCTAAAATAATTTTTGTATATTTCCTTTGGAATTATTGATATGTAATAAATTGGTTTATAGGTGATTTCTATCATCTATCATTAAGCTCTTCAAAACTATTAACCTTAGAAAAATCAAACATAATACCTCTTTCCATATCTTGGGGAAATTAAACATAAGAGGTGGTGATCTTATATTCTATGTAAGAGTAAACAAGGGATATATTTATTTAAATATTTTATATGAGTGTGAGAACATTATAATTACATATGAAAACTATAAAAAATACTTTATACATATATATGTGTCATCGATTAAATATTTTATGTTCATAAGACATTAATCATAATGGAATCAATGAACATGATCCATCAGATCATATCACATGCATAAGAATTATATTTTGTATGAACATAATAATTGATAATAGTATATAAAGGACATCCCCCAAGGAATTAATAACATGTTAGACCTAGAATAACCTCACATATACAATATTTGGGATTGGGATAACCTCTGGTGTACCTTTTTTTGGTCTTGGGATGACCACCTGTGTACCCTCTTTTAGGCATTGGATATTTCACATGTACCTTTCAATATCATATAGAATTAACCAATACCAGATAAATTTTAGGTAGATTTCGGTAGAACCCATCACATAAACCAACATTGATGTTCATCAATAACAAAAAACATTAATCATGTTTTGTCCTATAAAAATAAATGGGTTTCATAAACATTTATTCATAGCATAACTAATGGAATGTAAAGTAGATTCATAAAACATTCATCATTTCATCATTTAAACTCCAATTCAAATGGAATGGTTTTCATAATAACCCGTTCATCATGGACATATAACATCCAGATAAAAATTAAATATGGAATCATTGGATCACATCCCCTTAAAATAACAAGAAACATCAATGAATTTAACTATATATTGAAAATTATTTTGGAAGATCACTTGAAACATTTCTTGTGGAAGATAACCATTAAACTTTGAAAATCTATTTTAAAACTATAAATTAAATAGAAAAACTCAAAATAATTTTCTTCAAAAATAAATTTGAAAACATATATTAAAATAATTAAAAAAATTAAACCATTTATTAATGAAAAAATATTACATTGAAAATAACATTTTAAAAATAAAAGTGAAAAAATTATAATTCCTTTCCTATAGAAAAATTTTTTGAAAAATGAAAATGTTATATTAATAACATATATTGGTCATTATGATTGGAAAATCCATTCATATCGTACATTTAAAAACAAATATTCCATTCACATTTATGAAAAAATCAAGGCTTTTTTTTTGAAAAAAAGGTATGAAGATTCCATTTTCAAACGATTCATAAAATATCAATCATGGGGAAAAAATTATATAATAAATTATTTAAATAATGTCAAAATAGTTTGGATGAATTATTTTAAAAAAAATGGATATAGAAGAAAAAGTGTTTTTGACTCAAAATTGAATCAAATTTTGTTTTTCCTTAAAAAATAATTTATTAATTTTTATTACATAAAAGGAATAAAATGAAGTGAAAATTTATTCTCAAGAATGAACCATAGGAGAATAAATTTAATTAGTTTCTTTAGATATATATTATAAGTCTTCTTTCATCATAAGAAGAAATCATAAACAATCCTAATAAATGATGTGATTAAAACACAAAACCCATACCACTATGGTAAAATTATATTATAAGAACCAATATAAAAGACATAAATGGAGAATAAAATATCACGAGAATAAATAAATTGATGATATTAAATTTAAAAATAGTGGAATATATACTTCATAAAAAAAGGTGTGTGCATAATATAATTTATGTCCCAAAGAAATAAAATTCAGAAAAACTCTTCACTTCTAAGGTGTATTTCGAACATTGAACCCCATTAGAGTGATATCCTAAAAAGAGTATTTAAATCTACATAATTTTCATGATAATAAAAATAAAATAGATTCATATAAATTATATACATGATATACAATAAAATAGTGGTAAATAGGACATATATCCCACAAATATAAATATGGGATAAAAAATACCTTACTATAAGTCTCGATATCCTTCATACATGCCAAAAAATCATTGGTAATAAATATAAGTTTATTATACATATATTACAGAACCATATATATATAACATACTCTCCATGTTTTACTAATTAAATTTTATTACCAGTTTAGTAACAATTCCTTGTAAAAATAACATTTTCGCTAATAACTAAATTATTTATTGTGTATGTTTTGAATTTTTATTTTCGGTCCTCCTACATTGATCATATTTCCATAATTTCAATAATTTTAAACATGATTTATATATAATATATATTTATTATATATTTATTGAGAGTAACATAAAAAATTAGATATAGAAAATGAAATACACTGTTCATGGATATAGTAGGTTGTACATTGGCATGAATGTTGTTTCCAATTTCTAAAATAAGGGATTAAATTAAGAAAATATATGTGATATCATTACTAATTTTTTTTTAGATTCCATATATATTAATTTAATATATTTTTATTACCATCCAGGACAAATAGAATGTAAAAACACATCACATCTGTTCATGATATGGTAGTCCACCGTACATCGGAGTGACATTATTGTTTCCCAATAGGATGAGATGTTATAATGTTATCGTCTTATAATAACTATAAATTTATAGTAATGTCATAAATATAATAAATAATCATTATGTACTTCATTATATACTTCTATTATATTTTGTTATGGAAGAAGAATAACATCGGTTTGTAAGGTGGTAATCTTTTAACAATAAAAATAATGATTTCGTGTTCCATATAATGGAAAAGAAGATCTATTGATGTCTTTAAATTACGATAATAATATCTAAATATATATGAGATACTTTTATTATTATATCATTGTAATTTAATATTATTTTAGGGAGTTATATGAATAATTCAAAAAAAAATAGTTGTTTAATTCATTACATCTTTTTCATATAATCTCTTAATGTTTAACCTAATGATGTCTACGATTGGATTTATATTCCCACCAAGGAATATATGTTGTGTGGAGGGATAAAAAGAAAATTATTTTTTGGATATTTTCAAAAATAGATTGTTTTTCATGTATGTAGAGAGGATTTGGGTTTACATTTTATAAGTGGGGGAGAGGGCACACATGTAATTTTTTAAAAGAATAATGTGTTCCCACAATTCACACATAACAGAATTATAAAAAAGGATTAACTATCATAACTTATAAGCTATATTTTTAAAATATATAAATAATTTTTTAAAAAATCAAGTTAATTTTATTTATTATGTTTTTAATTTCTCACCCTGTAAATTCATTATATCCTAAATCATGGTAATTAATTTATACAATTTTCAACCCTAATTTGGGTCAAAAATTATGTTTAACTAATTAAATAATATTTTTTCAGAATATGGAATCCATTTTTAAAACTTAAACTCATATAATTTTCAGAATGTTTTTTAAAATTAAACATGGAGACGTGATGAGATAGTCGTTTTTCAAAGGGAAACTATTTAAAGGATAAGAAAAGTAGTTATAAACAAATTCAATATAAAATTGATTCCAATGACCAATATTTGATTATTATATATAATTTAAAAAATTAACATTTATAAATATAATAAAATATAATTTATCTTGTAGATTCTTAGAATGAAAAGGATATTTTTTCATAAAAACCTGTTTTTTTTATTATTCACTAAAGAATTTATCATTTCAAATAATTATAAATATTTATATACAAGCTAATTTTGATATTATTATTTAAAAAAATAAATTCATTTTCAAAAATAAACTTCCTAAAATTATCAATAATTAATTTTAAAATAAAATCCCAATATATAACAAAAATACTTTATTAAAAATTTTAGTTTCAAGTGTAGAAATGATTTTATTCTAATCTCATTACAAGAAAACAAATTAGTTGAATTATACAAGAAATAATGAATTTATATAATTTAAATTTATTTTAATTAAGTCACTAAATTTTATATATTTAAAATTTGTGATAAAACATTCTTTCTCACACAAATTTTTTTTCAAAAAAATTATTCCTTTATTTTCAAATTTTTGTTATTTCTATTTTTTATTTATTGGCCACTAGAAAATTCCTTTTATAAACATTTTAAATCCATTATTTTTTTATCAAATTCAATACTATACATACACACCATTCCAATAGATTTGTCTTGCCTATCATTATGAAATTATAATATATTTATATAATGTTGTGTTTCGTTAAAAATCGGTATTTCATGTAAAACAAGATATCGAGGAAATATAATTTATTAGAAAGAAATTTATTTCAAAAAAAATGAGGATACCACATTATCTTCACACCTACCAAAGTGGGGTGGATATATTTGATTATATTACCCTATTAATCATCATAAAACATTTGGGAATCTATTTTATCCAATGAAATCAAAATATTAAATCAATTTCAAAATTTTATTTTAACAAAATCTTATTCTAATAAGAAAAAATTCATGTTATATGAAAAAAAAGTGTTTTTAATCATTACATTATACTATAAATAATGATTGTCAATCACTCACCCATGAAAATTTTACTCCTATGTAATTAATCATCATCAAGATAGAAACATGTTCAATTATGAACATAAAATTTCCATCAGGTTTTAAAATTTATTAATTAAAAAATCATTAAAAATCATGTACATACAGGCAACAGTTCCAATAAATTATAATCTTAATAATTTTAATGAGTAATGACATGTAAATCTAGAAATATAAATGAATAAAAAAATGCAAAAAAATATATTCCAAATTTATTTTCACATCCTCGTGTTCCAAATATCCGTTAAATTATAATGTAACACTAAATGATGTTATTATTATTTTTGAAAATATGTTGAGTACCCAAGTAGAAAAAACCATAAAAACTGTTATTTAAAATTATAATTCCAAAATAATTTCCACTTAAAATTTATTACAATGTATAAAAAATCATGTCTAAAAATAACACAATAGTATATACAAGTTTCTAGAAATTCAGACATTAAATAATCATTAATTGAAGAATAAAATACATGGAATGATATTTAATTCTAATGTATTTTTACTCAGAATCAAAACTCATGGTCATCATCTCATATTTTATTTTTCCATTTAACAAGTTGAAATATATAATATTATTCAAACAATCAATTATCAATTTAGTACATTTCTTATAAAGATTTAATAATTTTATATACTTATTTTTTGAAAACTATATATTCATCATTAAATATTTGAAATTAATAACCAATTTAAATATTCTATATAAATAACATCATTACTGAATAAAAAATTAAAACTAGTTATTGTTACATTATAAATTTCCAATTATTTAAATTTATATTAGGCCGAAAACAATAGATTAATTTCCATATTGAATTTAAATCTGGTGAAAAAACTGCATTTTCATGAAAACACTTACTAAAACATTGAAAACAATATTTTTTTTATTATTTCCATTTTCTACCAGAAATTATTTACAGAACCTAAAAATTAATTAAATATTATCAAATGTTGTAAAAAAATCAAAAAAATTACATTTCCCATGTTTTCAATTAAAATTACAGTTAATTAAAATTGTGTATTTAAGGTAGTATCTATTCTAATTTAAAAATCCTAGAATTATTACAAAATTAACTAAAATATTTCATTAATTTTCAAATTCAGACCATATTTATGTCATTGAAAATAAGTCTAAAAATCAAATAAAAATATATTCATTTAAAGGTTACAAGATGTTTAATCATCTCATGTTTTTTAATGCAGCCCTTTTTTTGAAATCAATGAAAAATAATTTAATTTTATTTAAACTATTTCATAATAAAATTATTTTATTTGATTCCTTACATACATATCTCAAATATAACCATAAATTTATATTAATCCATTTTTATTAAGGTTTTTTAACTAATAGTATTATTAATTTGATTGACCAAAAATGATCAATCATAATCAATTTAGAAATCATATTTTCATTTCATGAAAACCAATTCTATAATATATATTTGACATAGATTCAATTTCTGAATGTAATTGAAAAAATATTTTAAAGAATATATTTTCATAAAAAATACTTGCGTATTCTATTTATATAATTTTGATTCAAAAAAAATATCAGTTGAAACACAACTTCAAATTTAGTTAAGACGCATATAAACTATTAAATAAATTTTTTATAACTCAATACATTATATATATTAATATTAATTTTCATTGATTCAATGAAAATTTGATTTCATAAAAGAATACTTAAACTATTTTATTTATGAAATTCCATCAGTGAACATGAAAATACTTATAAAAAATTACAACAACAAATAAATGAGTCACGGAACTTTTTTTATTATTAATAATAATTTTAATAAGATTTATACATTAATTAAATTATAAATCATGAAATTATAATATCCACATGAAACTTATCCACTTAAAATCCATTCAGCAACATTTCATAACCTACATCACTTGATATTTTCCCTCTATGCTCCACAAAAATATGATAGTGAAGTTTTGGTCATTTTCAATAGTTCATGTGTTCTTAAAATATTATTATATAGGTCTTATGATCCCTACAAGGTAGTGACTATAGTTTTAATAATTATTAAGTCAAACATGTTATTCGTAGGTTCAAGGGTTGGTAGGATTTAGTGTATGAACCCGAATCTTCTTTTCATGTAATTTTTTCTTTTTCTGGTGTTTTTTTGAAAAACAGGAGTTTCCAAAAATTTAATAAGTACACACCGTGTACATAGTTACCATGGGTAACTATGTGATGGCTATGTAATGGTCGTGTACACGACCATGTGTGGTGACCAGGAGACCACCTAATGTGGGTGTTGGTAAAGGAAAGTACATGTCGTTTACTTCTAATGTACACAGTGTTTACTTTCTTTTTATTTCATTAAATGGACTGGTGTCATGTCTAATTGGAAGAAGTGTTTTATTCTTCACCTTCATCATCTAAGAGAGTCTGTATGACATGGATCTTATCCAAGCCCCCAATCGAGTGACTGTTCTCCAAATCGAACTCTATCTATTGTGTTGGAATCGCATCTGTGAGTTCTCTCTTCTTCTTAAAACTCATATCCTGATTTCTCCTCTCTCATAAGATATCGTTGGTTGAGATGTTTTATCAGTTTTGTAGATCTATTTTTTTCATGATAGATTCACTACTTGAGGTTCACAAATAACGATCTTGCAATACTGAGGTATGTGGTTTGTTCCTTTCCGTAGATAGTCTTTGAGTTATATGTGAAAAATTTCTCAACACCCATGAATGTGGTATTGCGTTTTTATGGTTTTAGACCTTTTATTTTCATTTTTTGCCTATTTTTTGGATAGATGATGGTTTTCGAGATTAGGGTTGTTTCTTTTAAGATATGGATGTTATTCCCATGTTTTCTTATTTTGACCGTTTGGTCTAGTTCTGTTTGTTAGGTTGTTGTTTTCATTCCATGACTACTATTATAGTATTGAGTTATTATTATCTGATATGTTGTGTCATTCTGTAGATTGTTTATCCAAGTATTTCTTAAGGTTTACATTTTATTCCATGTATTTTTTGTGCATGATTGTCCTACACAGGGCTGTGAGAACCTGGTGTAGTAGACCATACGGAGAATGGACGTTGAGGTCTTCTCCAGAGTGTATATATTACTCTTACATTGCATGACCATAGGGGGGATGGACATGAGTGCTCCCTCAGAGTGTTCGTAGTTCCTCGATATGGACCATGTGGGGAATTGGACGCTGAGTTCTTCCGTAGAGTGCCTTTTAGTTACCGATACAAGACTATATGGGTAATTAATGGTGAGTGCTTCTTCAAAGAGTCTGTGCTAAAGCATAACCAGAGGGGTTTGACTGTGCGTACTTCCCAGAGGGTTGCTTGTGTTTTTTTGGTTGAACCAGAGGGGTTAGGCTGAGATTACATCTCAATGGGTTACCTGCTTTGATTACCTGATTACTTGATATATGAAATTGAATGCCATTGATCTATAAGAATGTTTTCTACTGTTTACTTTCTTGTTTACTACTTATTTTTACTTATTACCTTCCATATATATATTCACTATCTATTAGGGGTAGATCTTTGGGTGATTTCCTACTAGAATTAGTCTCACACCATCTTTGGGTCATGATTTTGGGCACAAACAGAATATATTGTTGCAGGTCTAGTTAAGGGAAAGTGTACTTATACTTCACGTAGTTGACTGCTTTGGAGCTGGAGAGCATGGGACCAAGCTGAGGCTTGCAATGATGCTAGAGTTTATCTGTTTTATTTTGTACTGTGGTTTAGTACTGCATTCTATCATTTTAATTTGTTTTACTGTTTTCCTAGACACATGTATCATGCATCATATATATATATGTACTCAGTTGTTTAATACTTTTAGTCTTCCACTGTTCACTATTGCATGGTATTATTACTACTTCCGATATTGTAATTTTTTTGAAAATGAGGGAATACTTTCCCCATTATTCCACCCAAGGCCCTCACTTCTAGTCAGAAGCCTCTGGCGTTCGGGGAAATGTGCTTGAGGCCATCTGACCAACCGGGTACGGGGCACCTCTGGGTGGCTTCTAGAACTAGGACATTACATAGTGTTATCAGAGGCGGTTCTTTTCTTTTTGAATCACTTTTTGGAGCCTATATCCCGGGATATAAAGGAATAGGTACATGGTAATGAGTTGTGTGTGGGAGTTACTAACTCGTGTACATGGAAAACCCAATTTACCTTGTTTATTGCAATTTTTCAGGTTTTTCAATTTTACAGTTGATTTTCTTTCACCATTGGTTGAATCGCATGTTTTTTACTATTATTTTTGATATTATTGAGGTCCTATTTCTATTTAAACCTGATGATATGTGGGTATGACATCTCCTGCATCATATAGGAACTTTCTAGAGATCACATTTCATGCATTCTTTCCATGCCATTTTGGGTGGATTAGCAATTTCATGTTTTTGTGATAAAATATGTGTTAAATTTGCATATTGTTGTGATATATTCCTTGATAGAATAACTTATTTTGATATGGGTATTTATTTGTGTATGTTTTGATTGAATTAATGCCAAAAATTGGTTCTTGAGGTGTTATGGGGCCTAATGGACCGGAATTTGGTGGATCATTGCACTTTTATCCTTGTTTATGACATGTATGAGAAGTCCATCTTTGATTCAGGAAGAGTGTGGGCCCTCACGGATCGGAATTTGGAACTTTAATGTTTGTTTCAGTGTTTTTTGGGTTCTGGAGTAGTTTCATAGGCTTACTGTCAAGAAAAACTTCAGAATACATGGCGTGTATTGATAAATACACTCCATGTGTCCTTCTGTTAGGGATGAAACTATTTTTCTTAAGTACACGATGTGTAGTGTCTAACTATGTCACTAGCTTTGTTGGCACAGACACGGGGATGGGAAATCTCTAGAGGAACACGCCATGTGCCAGATGTACATTCCATGTTGTGTAGACCATGTGTCCACCCGGCTCACTAACAACACATATGGATAAAATATAGGTTATACACACTGTGTTAAGATGAATCACACCATGTAGTTTAACCCATGTATCCAGCTGTGTAGCATGAAACACGGGTCGGTGAAATCCTTCTTGTACACATCGTGTCTGGCATAAACACCCCATGTATAGTCAGTCGTGTGTTTACCCATGTTACATACAATACGGGCAGTTGGAACCTAAGAATCACACACCATGTCCATCTGGAACATGCCATGTAGAGTGAGTCGTGTAACTGGATGGGTGATTAATAACACGGGTCTGTGAAGATCATCTGGTACACGCCATGTGGGGCACTAACACGCTATGTAGACTTGTTCTTTGAGAATCGTGTGGCTTAGCTTTGTAGACGAACTCGGAGGAAGAGGAAGAGGATTCAATTAAACACTGTGTGTTAGGACAACATGGCATGTGAATGGGGGGTTACACGCCCTATTTTGGTAGAATTACACACCCATGTGAAGGCTTAAGGGAACACGTCATGTAGGCATTATACACGCCATGTATCCATGTTTTTAATAACATGAATGGTTACTTCCTCAAGTTTCATTCTTAATATTATAGTTTTTTGCCCAAGTAATTTGGATCTAAGGAGTGCGCTTGACCTTATAGAGTCATGCCACTGAGATGTCTTCTGGTTGTATGCCAGTTGCGACGCAGTGATCAGACACAAAACATATATGATGAGGGACTACCAACGAATCCTCATGTAGTTCAATTCATGGCACCAATCATCATTCCAGACACTGGTGCTGATGCACAGTTCTGAGAGGGCTTCAGGAGGTTCATGGAGACCTTCGGCGGAGTACCACATCCTGCCCCTTCTATGGCAGAGCTTACGAGGGATTTCCAGTATCATCATCCTCCCACTTTCACAAGGGAAGGAGGAACTCATGCTTCAAAGTCATGGTTAGAATCCATGATATCTATCTTCAACCACCTAGAGAAGCCTCCAGAGAGGAGGGTAAACCTCGCTACATATATTCTTCATGACTCCACCAAGAGATTGTGGGATGTGATATCATAGGTGGGACTCTAGAAAGTTATGTCTTGGGATGAGTTTGATCATGCCTTCTATGACATATTCTATCCGGAGAAATTGAGGGTTGATCGAGACCGAGATTTCAGGAGTCAGGATCAGGCTACTCTTTATATTATAGATTATTCTTCTAGATTTACTGAGTTTTAGTGCTTCATACCTATCCTAGGAGGTGATGATTTATTCCTGGAAAGGATTCTTGATTATGGTATCAGGAATGACATCTGATCTCAGGTGACCATCTTCAGTTTCAGTTGCATCACTTCTATAGTTAACCAGGTACTGATCACTAAATAAAATCTGAGGGATTCTGGAGTAGTGAGCAAGGGCGTCTTGACATCAGGAGTTGGTATCCCTCTTAATGAGAGCAGGAAGCGCCACAGGGAGTCTTCACTTGGAGATATGAGGAGATAAGAGGCTTCTTCTGGTATCCAAGTGGTCTTCTACTAGTGAGGGAAGAGGGGGAATATAATTCCACATTTCTTGAGCGACCTAGTATAGTGTCGATCATGCGAAAAAATGGGTCATATTTAGCATTTTTGTCAGATCATCTCACCAGCATATAGTGATAGGGGTTCTATTATGGCTCCTTATTCAGGTGCAGCACCAGCGATTTCTCCCCAGTCTGGGAACTAGATTTCTTCTGGTCGTTCAGGCTGAGGTGGAGGTCATGGTCATGGTAGCCAGTTTCCAGGATTTCAGTGACAACAAGGTGGATAAACTCAAAGTGGTCAGGTAGGGTTACAAGGCCTCAGTACAGGACAGACTTTTGTAGTGGATAAGACCCGGTAAGAGCAAGATCCTAGACCCTCTACTGTTTGAGGTACCATTCTAGTTGCCTCAGTTTTAGATTTTTCTCTTTTCGATACAGGGGCTTCCCATATATTTATATCTGTTACTATTTTGGAGAGCCTTGGGCTCTATATATTTTCTTCTGGTGATATCTTGACGCTTGACACTCTGTTGTGGACTAGAGCGACTAGTGCATGTCAGTGCAAGGAGTTCCCACTAGAGGTCGGTGGGTGTCACTTCTTATGGAACCTTTATGTCTTAGAGATGACTGGATATTATGTCATTATTATAATGGACTGGTTAGTTCCCTTCTAGGATGTTTTCGATTGCTATCATTGTAGGGTGAGTTTCACATAACCATAAGGCAGATCGTTTATTCATAAGGGTGAATGGGATGTCTAGGCGAGCAGAGAGGGACCCTAGCATCATGATTTGGGAGGACATATAGCCTAGATTTCTAGTCTATATATAGATGAACAAAGGACTTCACAGATAGACTTTATTCCTGTGGTGGATCATTTCATGGAAATCCTTCTAGATTACTTTTTAGGTTTTCCTCTTGAGAGAGAGGTAGACCTTTCTATTGATCTTGTTCCAGGAGCATCACCGATGTCTATTACTCCTTATTGGATGGTTACACCAGACTTATAGGAGCTCAAGAATCCGTGGGAGAAGTTATAGGAAAAGGGTATCATATGACCCAATACCTCTCCTTGGGGTTCTGCTGTCCTGTTTGTGAAGAAGGAGGATGGTACCCTCAGACTTTGTGTGGATTATCTGATGTTGAACCAGTTTCCAGTTAAGAACCGATATTTCTTGTCGAGTATTGATGATCTCTTTGATTAGCTTTGAAGAGCCCGGGTGTTCTCGAAGATTTACCTGAGATCCGGTTTCCTTCAGTTGCATGATAGCCCATATAATATACATATTACAGCCTTCTGAAGAAGGTATGGTCTATACCAGTGTGTGGTTATGTCGTTCAACCTCACGAACATGCCAGTACTTTTTATGAAACTGATAAATCGAGTACTCCATCCCTACATGGATTCCTTTATTGTGGTCTTCGTAGAAGATATCTTTATGTACTCTCACACTTGACATAACCATGACACACATCTTGATATTATTATGAGTACACTGAGAGAGAATAAGTATTATTCTATGGTCTCAAAATTCCTCTTTTGGGCAGACCAGATTCACTTCTTGGGTCATGTTATCTCAAATACTAGAGTATCAGTAGACCTAGAGAAGGTGAGAGCAGTAGTTTCCTGGGAGCATCCAAAGAACGTATTTGAGGTACGAAGTTTTCTAGGGATGGCTAGATACTGAAAACGTTTTATACATGAATTTTCATGCTTATAAGCACCACTGACGGTCCTGACTAATAAGGGTGTGAAATACATGTGGTTAGATTCTTGTGAGTCTGAATTTGAGGAGATGAAAACGAGGTTGACTTCAGCACTGATACTAGTATTTCTAGAGCTGGGAAAGAGATATATTATTTACTATGATGCATCATGTATCGGGATGGGATTTGTGCTTATGTAGGGGGTAAGAGTCATTGTGAATGAGTCTTAGCAGTTGAGGCCACATGAGAGGAACTACCAGACGCACGATCTCGAGTTGGTTGTGGTTTTTCATGCCTTAAGATGTAGAAGATATTATCTTAGGAGAGAGAATTTTGTGGTTTTCACCAACCACAAAAGTCTCAATTATATCTTTACTCAGCACGATATGAATTTGAGACAGTGAATATGGGTTGAGTACCTTTAGTCCTTTGACTTTGAACATGCCTATATGCATGGTAAAGACAACGCTGTAGCTGATGCATTGAGCAGGATGACTCAGATACAGGCACTTCAGGAGGCCAGCAGTGAGTGGAAGCTTATGGGTCCATTCTTTGAGAATCATTTGGAGGTGCACGACAGATAGGAGAAAAAACTTCTTACCTCTGTAGTTGTTACCTATACTCTTCTTGATCGAGTGTGAATGAGTCATCTCTAAAATTCTGAAGGCTTATCATACGAGGGAGTGTCTTAAGTGATGACCCTATTCCGGGATGGAACATATGCTGGGATGATATATTTTGTTTTCATGGGGTACATATGGGTGTCAACCGACATACACGAGGAGCTGATGCGGGACTTTCATTCCTCAGATTTGGATGCTCATCTTGGTGTCACCACGAAGTATCATGAACTACACCATTAGTATTGGTGGAAAGATATGAAGAGGGATGTTGTTGGTTTCGTCATGAGGTGTTCCACATGTCAATAGGTGAAGGCGGAGCATCAGCGACCAGTAGGGATTTTTTAGCTGATATCCATCCCCGATGGGCTGTGGAATGATCTCGCTATGGATTTCGTGATAGGATTACCAAGGTCACCTCGCATGAATGATGCAGTTTTGGTTGTTATTGATATACTAACGAAGGTTTCTCACTTCATGCTGATCAAGGAGACCTTATGTGTTTATGAGCTAGGAAGGTTGTAAATCCGAGAGATTGTGAATTTACATGTATTTCCACGCTCCATTGTTTCAGACAGGGATTCTCATTTTACTTCTCAGTTCTGGAAGGGGCTTCAAAAGGCATTGGTTACGCAGGTGCTTTTGGGAACAACTTACCCTCCCCAGACAGATGGCCAGTCCGAACGTACAATTCAGGTTATAGAGGACATGCTTCGAACATGCATCCTATATTTTGGATGTTCTTGGAAGAAGAACATTATTATTGTTGAGTTTACCTAAAATAATAGTTTTCAAGATACTATTCAGATTACACCTTATGAGGATTTGTACGGTTGGCCATCCCAATCACCCTTATGTTGGTCGGAGGAAAGAGAGGCAGCTATGATGGGACGTCGTCTTGTCCAAGAGACCACAGAACAGATAGAGTTGATTCGGAAGAGGATGGATACAACACTGTCTCGAAAAAAGTCTTATGTTGATCGACGAAGATGACCTCTGGAGTTCTAGGTCAGAGATTAGGTTTTCGGGCAGGGTCACACCATGGTTGGGACAGAGGAGGATTATGAGACAGGGTACGCTTTTGCTGTGATACGTCGGGCCATTTTAGGTGTTGGAGAGAGTTGGACCAGTTGCCTACCAGTCGAAGTTTTCTCAGAGGTATTGGGCTATGCATGACATCTTCCACATTAATTAGCTTCGACAATACTTCTCAGAACCATCTCATGTTTTTCAACCCGAGGAGGTTGATCTTGAGGAGGATGCATCGTTTGAGGAGTGTCCTATCCGGATTGTTGATCTAAGTACGAAGTTTCTCTGTGGCGGGTCTGTTCCTCCGGTACGAGTGTTATGGAATCATTGGCGAGTATAGGACAAGACTTGGGAGAGGGAGGCCGATTTGTGATTGTAGTGGCCGGATCTATATGGGGATTCTTCTTCTACACCGCCTTACTAGGGAAATTCAGGGACGAATTTCATAAGGGGGATATTTTTAAGAACCCGGATCTTCATTTCAGGTATGTTTTTATTTTTATAGTATTTATGAGAAAAAGAATAGTATCTTTAAATTTATTAAGTTTACACCATGTAATTTATAAGTTCACATCGTACACTAGGTTACCATGGGTATTCTTCTATTGGATGTGTAACGGTCGTGCACACGACAATGTGTAGTGACCTGGAGACCCACTAATGCGGGGTCTGGTAAAGGAAAGTACAAGTCGTGTACTCCTAAAGTACATTCCTTATACATTATTTTTATTTAATTAAATGGACCGGGGTCACGTCTAATTGGAAGAAGTATCTTCTTCTTCACCTTCTTCATCTGAGAGAATCTATACAACGTAGATCTTCATCAAGCCCCCGATCGAGCGTCCATTCTCCGAATTGAACTCCATGGATTGCATTGGAAACACATCAGTGAGTTCTCTATTCTTCTTGAACCTCATCTTCTGATTTCTATTATCTCGTGAGATATCATTGGTTGAGTGTTTTAATTATTTTTTGTAGATATACGGTTTTATTGTGAGATTCAAGTCTTGAGGTTCAAGTATAACGATTATGCAATGCTGAGATAGGTGGTTTGTGAATTTCCATAGATATTCTTTGAGTTATATGTGCAAAAGTTCCCAATATCCCTGAACGGGGTATTACGTGTTTATGGTTTTAGCACTTTTATTTTTCTACTATGCCTAGTTTGTGGATATAGGTTGGCTGTTGAGATTAGGGTTGTTTCTTCTAAGCTATGGATGTTATGCAAATGTTTACTTGTTTTGACTATTTTGTCTAGTTATGCCTGTTAGGCTGCTGTTTTCTTTCAATGCCTAGTATTGTAGGATGAAGTGATTATTATCTGACATTCTAGGTTATGTTTTAGATTGTTTATACATGAAGTTCTTGAGGTTAAATTTGGATTCCAAATATAATTTGGTCATGATTGACTTACATAGGGCTGTGAGAATCTGGTGTAGTAGACCATAGGGAGAATGGACATTGAGGGCTTCTCCAGAGTGTCTGTGTTACTGTTATGTTGTGAGACCATAGGAGGGATGGATGTGAGTTCTCCTCAGAGTGACTATAGTTACTTGATTCGGGCCACATGGGGAATTGGACGTTGAGTGCTTCCCCAGATCTCCTTATAGTTACCGATATGAGGATATAAGTTGAATTGACAGTGATTTCATCCTGAGAGAGTTTGTGATAAAGCAGAACCAGAGGGGTTAGACAATGTGTACATTTCAGAGGGATGGTTTTGTTGTTTTCGTTGAACCATAGGGGTTAGGCTAAGTGTACATCCCTGAGGGTTACATACTTTTATTAGTTTATTACTTGATATATTAAATTTAATGCAATTGAACTGTCGGAATGTTTGCTGCTGAGGACATCCTTGTTTACTCCTTTTTAATTATTGTCTGCCACATATATTCACTGACTGTTTGGTACATATCTTTGGGTGGTTTCCTACTGGGATTAGTCTCACACCCTTTTTGGGACATGCTTTTGGACCCAAAAATAATATATTTTTTTAGGTCTCATTAAGAGAAATCTACCTTCTACTTTAGGTTCTTCACTGCTTTGAAGCTGGACGGAATGGGACCAAAATGAGGCTTGTGAAGATGCTGGTGTTTATCTGTTTTCTTTTATTCCTTGGATTAGTAATGTATTCCAGCATAGTGATTTTTTTGGATATTTTCCTAGACACATGTATCATGAATCATATATATATGTGTGTGTGTGCTAAGTTGTTTCTTAGTTTCAGTCTTCCTCTGTTCACTATTGTATGGTATTACTACTGCTTCCGCTATTGTTATATATTTCACTTTCACTGTGTTACTCTACCAATGAGGGAATAGTTTCCCCATTATCACACCCATGGCCCTCACTACTAGTTGGCAGTCTCTGGCATTTGAGGAAATGTGACTGAGGTCATGTGACCAACTAAGTATGGGACGCCTCTAGGTGGCTTCTGGAACCAGGACATTACATTTATTGTTCAAAAATAAGAGGTAAAAGAGGAGTGCTTAATCTCATCCATCAAATGTATCTCTATTTTCATATACTGTTCACTGTAAAGGTATATTATATAACCCTCATAGATTTTATCACATCCAACTCACTCATATTTTGTTCTTTTTGTGTGGGTCATGTCCATACAGCTAATAATAATGAATAAACATCGGTATTTCACTATTTGTTAATAAAATTTTGTTTCTATTGTTATGTTTATTATTTGTCATCAATTTATAGATCTTTTTTTATATTTTATGTATTTCATAGAGAAAAATTGGGAAACTTTCATTTTATAGTGATGGAATATTCCTTGTGAATCCACTAAAAAAATATTGGAACTGTTTGGATCAAGTAAGAACACTGAATTTACACCCTAAAAAACTCAGGGAGAAAATCTCTCTACCAAATATAATATAAATAAAAAATGAATTAACATTATATATGGGTATTATTGGATTATTTTTAATTGAAATGTCCCATTATTAATATGTTTTTTATGGTCTTTAAATCTTATGAAATGTAAAATTTCACGATTTCCCAAAATGGAGGTGAAATGTATGAATGTTTTTTTATGAATGATTAACCATATCATGAATACATCACACATGAATAATTTGGATTCAAATAATAACATTGAAACATCATGTTTCTCTACATGAACCAAGACTCTCAAGAATGTGATTATAGAGAAGAAAATTAATAAAGAATTAAAATTTATCTCAGGTAAAGTATTTCAAATATGGATATTCACTATTGGAAAT
Organism: Viscum album; assembly: GCA_963277665.1. NCBI lineage: Eukaryota > Viridiplantae > Streptophyta > Magnoliopsida > Santalales > Viscaceae > Viscum > Viscum album. Next base: position 857,924,851 of record OY728160.1, read on the forward strand.
TGATTTTATTTTCATGTTAATTATAATTAAATTACATAAAAAACAAATCACAATAAAAAAACACGATTAATAATTTTATCATTAATGTTTTAATAGTAATATCATGTTCTTCTCAATCAAAATTGAGTTAAAGAGTGCATATAGTTTTCAAATAAATTCAAAAAATGCTAAAAAGACACTAAAAAGTATCAAATACGACATTATAAAAATTTCAAAATTGGCTTAAATTTATTTATATTATTTTTTGGAAAAAACACTCAAAAAAAGAAATTATATTACAAAACCTTTAGTTATTTAACATCCCGATTCCGGAAGCCACCCAAAGGCGCCCCGTACCCGGTTGGTCACATGGCCTCAAGAGCATTTCGCCGAATGCCAGAGGCTGCCAATTAGCAGTGGGGGTCTTGGGTGAGATTGTGGGGAAACTATTCCCTCATTGGCAGAGTACACAGCGGAAGTAAACAAACACGCAAAAACGGAAGAAGTAAATATCCAACAAAAGTAAACACCAGAAGATTGAGATAATAACCAACTAGAGAAAATGTATAATAAATGAAGCATGATACATATGTCTAGGAAAACAGCAAAACAAGTCACAATGTTGAATACAAACAGTGCTAAACCAATGTAAAAAATAAATGATAAACAAATCCTCTGCATTGCAAGCCTAGGATTGGTCTCACGCTCTCCAGCTCCATAGCACGTCAAGTACCTGAAGTGGAAGGGTGTGTTCCCTTATCTGTACCCGCAACAATATAATCTGTTTGGGCCCAAAAGCATGGCCCAAATAGGGTGTGAGAATAAATCCCATTAGGCAAACACCCAAAGATATGTGCCTAATAGTCAGTGAATATGTGGCAGGTAAAAGTATAGAAATTAGTAAACAGGAATGTACCCAGCAGTAATCAATCCACAGTCCAAAGTCAAACAGTAGTTAACATGCTTCTAAGCACAAACAGGTAACCCACGTGGAAGTACTCACAGAAACCCCCTCTAGTACTACCTAACAAATATTAGAAACCCTTTGGGCAGTACACTCAGCATAACCCCTCTGATTGGTCATACTAAAAATTATAAGACTCTCTGAGGAAGCACACTCGGTCAATTCCCCTTATAGTCTAATGTAATCAAGGACTATCTGAGGAAGCACACAATGCCAATTCCCCTTATAGCCCTAATGTCAGGAGACTCTATGAGGAAGCTCACCCAGAGAATTCCTCTTATAGCCTTAGGTCGTTCACAGACTCTCTGAGGAAGCTCACCAGGTCAATTCCCCTTATATCTTGGAGTGGTTCAAGGTAATTCAAAGTAAAACAAAGACTCTTTGTGGAATCTCACTTGGTCGATCCCCTTATAGTCTATAAATCTCAAAGGCTCTCTGAGGAATCTCTCTCGGTCTATCCCCTTTTAGTCTATAATTTCCAAAGACTCATTGAGGAAGCTCACTCGGCATGTCCCCTTTTTGTTTATAATTTCCAAAGACTCTCTGAGGAAGATCACTCAGTCTATACCCTTTTTTTCTACTACACTAGGTTCTCACGGCCCCGTGCAAGACAACTCATAGTAATTCTATATGGCCAAAGTAAACTTATGGAAAACATGGCTAATCAGTCTACAACATCTCAAGCATGTCAGAAAACAACACTCCATCCTATGACCACAAGGCATGGAAAATAGGTAAATGGCCAATAGGCTAAACAAGACCAAATGGTTGTAAATTGAACAAACCATGGAAAGACCATCTAAGTAATAGGAATTAATCCCTATTCATAACCAAATAACCTCTACACAAGCATACAAGCCTAGCAGGAAAAGAATAGGGACAAAACGGTAAAGGCACAATACCACGTTCAAGGGTATTGGCGCAATTATGCATAATACTCAATGACTTTCAACGGAAAGGCACAAACCACCTACCATGGAATTAGGAGATCTCTATACATGAACCTTGAAGCTTGAGTCTCCTTGAAACGTAGAATATCTACAAAAAAAGTCTACAACGTTCAACCCACAATAATATGGAAAAGAAGAGAAATTGTAAAACGACTATCTAGAAGAAGGAAGAGCTTACCGTTGTGGTTCCAACGCAATCGACGGCGGTCAATTTAGAGAATGGAGGAAGGATCGGGGAATCGTCAAAGAACTGTTGTTGTATGGACTCTCCCGGGAAAACGAGACCTAGAAGATGGGTGTTTTGTCCGTCAGACGCGACCCTGATGTGTTTAATGAAAAGAAAACAAAATACATAGTGTGTACTTTTAAAGTAAAAGGTGTGTACACTTCTTTTCCATAATCCACATTTGGCATTCTCCATGTCACCCCACACGGCTGTGTGTGTGTCTAGGACACGGCCAGCACACGGTCTCCTGCGGCAAAGAAGAACACGGTGTGTACTCATAAAGGACACGGCGTGTACTTCAAAAATTTCAAGAATTTCCCCTTTTTCTCAAAAATGACCAGAAATGAAAAAACATACCTGAAAGAAGATCTGGGATCTTAAAAACTTCCCCCCTTAACGAAATTTGTCCCTGAATTTCCCTCGTAAGGTGTAGAAAAAGAAACCTCGAATAGCTCCATCCACTATGCTTGTACATCAGCCTCCCTCTCCCAAGTCTTGTCATGTACCTTCCTGTGCTGCAATATCACCCGCACTAAAGAACATACCAGCCACAGAGAACCATTGTATTGTGATCGACAATGTGGATAGGATGCTCCTCAAATGATGCATCCGCTTCGAGCTCAACCCTCTCTAGTTGAAATACATGAGACGGGTCTGAAAATTATCGTCGGAGCTGAGAAACGTGAAAAATGTCATGAATAGCCTGGTAACTCTGAGATAATTGAAACTGATAGGCAACTGGCCTGACTCTATCCAGCACCTCAAATGGACCGACATACCTTGGAAGAATCTTTCCATGTCTCCTGATTCTCTTGTGTCCCATCCTCGGTGTGGCACATAGGAAAATGTGATCCCCGACCTCGAACTCTAGAGGTCGTCTCCGCATATCTGCATAAGACTTATTATAAGACTGTGCATTATCCATCCTCTTCTGAATCAACTCTATCTGCTCTATGGTGTCCTGAACAAGACGAGGTCCCATTATAGCTTTCTTTCCAGCCTCTATCTAACACAGGGGTAACGGGAATGGCCTACCGTACAAAGATTCATAAGGTGCCACCTGAATAGTTTCTTGAAAACTATTGTTGTAGGAAAGCTCTACAAGAGGTATATGCTTCTCCAAATAACCTCCAAAATCCATAATGCATGCTCGGAGCAAGTCTTCAAGTACCTAAATCATATGCTCATATTGGCCATCTGTCTGGGGATCGTATGTTGTACTCCAAAGTACCTGTGTACCCAAAGCCTTCTGAAGCCCCTGCCAGACCCAAGAAGTAAAACATGCATCCATGTCCGAGAAAATAGAGTGGGGGAACCCCATGTAGACATACAATCTCTTAGATGTGAAAACATCCCATCTCATCAACACTGAAGGTCTCCTTGATCAGAAAGAAGTGAGAAAACTTCGTGAGTCTGTCAATGACAACCCATACCACATCATTCCATCATAGTGACCTCAGAAAACCGGTCACGGAGTCCATCGTGACACCAATCCACTTCCACACGGGAATGGGTTACTACAATAGATGCCCTTCTGGTCACTGATGATCCACTTTCACATGCTGACAGGTGGAACACCTCATGAAAAAACCTACAACATCCTTCTTCATACCTGGCCACCAATATTGGCGGTGTAGATCAAAATACTTCTTGGTGACACTAGAATGAACTGACCAAACTGAGGAATGAATGTCCTGCATCAGCTCCTCACGTATGTCTGCTGGCACCCATACACGCCCCTAGGAATGCAAGATCTCATCCCCACCTATGGTTCAGACCTGAATAGGGTCCTCTACTGACACACTCTCCCATAGGAGTAGACCTTCAGAATATTATAGTTTCCTTATTAGAACTCGATCAACAAGGGTAGAGGTAACAACTATAGAAGATAGGAATGTCTGCCCCTGACTGTCGTGCACCACCAAATGAATCTCAGAGAATAGATCCATAATCTTCCACTCACTACTGGCCTCCTGATCTTCCTGTATCTGAGTCCTCCTGCTCAGTGCATCAGCCACTTCATTTCCCTTCCCAAGTGTGTAGGAAATTTCAAAGTCAAAGGACTGAATGTACTCAACCCACCTTCTCTGCCTCAAATTCAAGTCACACTGAGTGAAAATTTACGTGAGACTTTTTTGGTTGGGGGAAACCAAAAAATTCTCTCCCCACAAATAATGTCTCCAATAGCGTATGGCATGAACAACAGCTGCCAACACTAGATAGTGCATTGAGTAGTTCCTCTCATGTGGCCTCAACTGTCGAGACCCATACACAACCACTTTGTCTCCCTACATAAGCACAACTCCCAAACCAATATATGATGCATCACCATAAACCATATATCTATTTCCTGGCTCTAGGATGACCAGTATCGGTTCTGAATTCAACCTCACTTTCTGCTTTTGAAAGGCTAACTCACAAGAATCTGACCACAATAACTTCACACCCTTATTAGTTAGACCGGTCAGCAGTGCTGCTATGAATGAAAAATCTTATATGAAGCATCTATAGTATCCAAACATCCCTAGAAAACACCGCACATCAAAGACGTTCTTTGGCTTCTCCCAGGAAACTACTTCCCTCACAATCTCTGGTTCTATTGATACATCCGTCTCTAAGATAACATAACCCAAGAAGTGAATCTGATTCATCCAAAAGTGGCATTTTGAGAGCTTAACATATAACTGATTCTCTCTCAGTGTACTCAGAACGATCTCAAGATGTGTGGCATGGTCATGTTGAGTGTGAGATTACACCATGATTTCATCCATGAAGATAATCCTGAAGGAATCCAAGTATGGATGGAACACTCGTTTCATCAGTTCCATGAAAACTATAGGCATGTTCATCAGACTAAACGGCATAACCCTATACTCGTATAGACCATACCTGCTCCGGAAACCTGTGAGAGGTATATATGATGGGCTAACATGAAACTGATGATAACCAAACCTCATGTCAATCTTTGAGAATACCCGGGATCCTCAAAGCTAATCGAAGATATCATCAATCCTCCGTAAGGGATATCAGTTCTTGACCATCAACTGGTTCAGCTTCCGATAATCCATGAAAATCCTAAGAGTATTGTCGGCCTTTTTTCTCAAAAAGGATTGGCAAACCCCAGGGGGGAGTACTGGGTCGGATGAAACCCTTTTCCTATAACTCCTCTAACTGCTTCTTGAGCTCTTGCAATTTAGGTGTAGGCATCCTATAAAGAGGAATGGACACTGGTTCCGCTCCTGGAACGAGCTCAAACTAAATGTCTACTTCAAGCTCTAGAGGAAAACCTGAAAAGTCCTCTGGAAAGACATCCCTGATGTCTTCCACCACTGGAGGAAATTCTAGATGAGAAGTCCCCTGGTCATCTAGATACAGACTAATAATCTTGGCTATAACTCCTCCTAACCCAAGATGGTATAGACCTGCTCCGCTCGCCTGGACATCCCACTCACCCTTGTAAAGAAAAGATCCACCCTCTCGTGATATAACACTCACCCTACAACGATAGAAATAGACAACTGCCTGGAATGAAACCAAACATTCTATCCTGAGAATGACATCATAACATGTCATCTCTTGTAAATATAGGTCCTATAGAATGTGACACCAACCAACCTCTATAGGGCTCTCCTTGCACTGACGTATAGTAGTTTTCACAGTCCCCAACGTTGTGTCTAGTGTCATGATATTGGAAGAATAAATGAAGCAAAGACCAAGACTCTCCAAAACTGCAACATATAAAAACCTATAGGAATCCCTTGTATTGAAAAGAGTTGAAGATAAAACTAAGTCTACTAAGATCGTACCTCGAACTGTAGAATGTCCTGGATCCTACTCCTGATGGGTCTGCTCCACTAAAAAAGTCGGGCTTGCACCATAGCCTTGTAACCCTACCTAACCACTCTGAGATGATCCACTCTTCTTTCACTGATTACCTGGTGACTGACCAACATGGTTGCGACCTACACTTCACCTCGAATGGCCAGAGGAAATCTAGTTCCCATACTAGTGAGAAATTGGTGATGTTGCTCCTGAACACGGGGTCATAGAAGAACTTCTTCCACCAGCTACAAGTGAAAAGATCTGACAGAAACGCTGAAGATGGACCATCTTGCCGCAATATCGGCACTCCATAGGGCCTCTCTAGCACTGCGGCCTAGTATGCCCACTCCTACCGCACTGGTAGCACACCACATGGAGACCAGAAGATGTATCGCACCTACTATGATCTCCTATTGCAAACTCCCTCTAGCATTATTGTTATCAGTAGGAGGAAAACTAAAACTAGATGTCGAACCGACCTAGCTCACCACTATAGAATCCCTCAGATTGTGCTCAGTGATCAGCACTTGGTTAAAGATAGAGGATATCAAAGTCAACCAGAATATGTTCACCTACAATCAGATGTCGTGCCTTAGACCATCCTCTAACTTCTGCACAAGGAACAAATCATCACCTCCTGGATTAGGCGTGAAATGCTGAAGCTCAGTAAAGCGAGAATATTACTCCATAATAGAAAAAGTACCCTGCTCCAGACTCATAAACTTATGGGATCGATCGTCCCTCAAGGTCTTCGGGTAGATGTAATCATAGAAGATTCACTGAAAATCATCGCAAGGCATACTCTGCTGGCGTCCTGACTGTGAGATCACCTCCCACCACCTCTTGGAAGAGTCTCAGAGCATATAGGTGGTGAGCTTCACCCTTTTCTCTGGAGGTATCTATATATGCTTAAAAATTGTCATATTGGCCTCAAGTCATGATTCTGCAGCCTGGGGTCCTCTATCCCCTAAGAGTGTAGGAGGATGTTGCTGCTGAAAACCCCGCGTCAATTCCTTCATCGGCGTGGCAGGAGACGACTCACCCTGAAAAGTCTACATCAACCTAGAAAATCCTTCACTTAACTATGAATCAACACCTAGTTTGGGTATAATGGCTGGTTCCAAGGATGGCACAATAGGAGGATCTATTGGAAGTCCCTGATCATCCATATCTGGTGTCTGATCACCGTCAGACAACTGGCGTACAACCAGAGGATGTCTCGGTTGCTGACTCTGCAAGGTCAAGCACACACCTTAGTCAAGATTATAAAGAACTGAAAACTATAATCAAAAGAAGAAAATAGGAAAAATAAATCATTCATGTTACAAAACATGACTACATGGCGTGTATAATTACTACACAGCGTGTTCCCTTAAGTCATTCACATGGTAATGTACTCTTGCCAAAACCGGTTGTGTATCACCCCAAACACACGGCGTGTTGTCCATAAACATGGTATGTACGTTAATACCTTTCCCCTACCTGAGTCCCCTCACACAGCTAAGCCACATGGGTCTCTCTTCAAATGAGACTACACAGCGTATTCGTTCCAGACATAGAGTGTTCTAGAAAAATTTCAATTACCTGTGTTGTTAGCCACACGGTTGGCTACACGGTTCACTCTACACAGCATGATCTAGGAGGACATGATCTGTACAAGAAAGGATAACACTAACCCGTGTTGTTTATGACACGTCCTGGTACCTAGGTCATACTACACAGTGTTTTAAAAGTCAACACGGAGTGTAGGCTTAAGGATTATTTGTCTATGTTGTTCTTTACACAGGTAGACACATGGTTACTACAACACGGCGTGTATATACGGTACATGGTGTGTTACGAAAAGATTTTCACAACCCCGTCTCCATACCCACACAGTCAGTGACATGTTTATAGACTACACGGTTTGTATTCAAAAAGTACACGCCGTGTATTCTGGGTTTTTCCGGACAGTAGCCTTAGAAACTGCTCTAGATCCCAGAAAACACAAAAAAAGAGCGTTAAGGTGAAAAATGCTGATCCATGAGGGGAAATACTCCCCATGAATCAATGCTTGGAATCATATACAAGTTATAAACAAGAAAAGAAAAGCTAATGACCCACTAAATTCTGATTCATGAGGGCCCATAACACCTCAACAACCAAAATTTGATGTTCATCCAAACAAAGTCTTACACAAAACAATACTTATCAACAACAATTATTTTATCAAGGAATCTATCACAACAACGTGCATATTATACACAATATCTATCACAATAGCATGCAATTTCTAATTCACCCTAAATGGCATGGCAAGAATGCATGACATGTAATATATAGCAAGTGCATATATGATTCATGAGATGGTATACCCTCATCTCATCTGGTTGTGACAGAAATAGAACCTCAATAACATAAATAGTAATAGAATAATGCATGGGAGTCACCCAATGGTGAAAATCAATCAACTGTAAAATTGAAAAATCAGAAAATTTCATTAACAAGGTAAATTGGATTTTCCCGGTACCCGGGTTAGCTACACTCGGGCACAACTTATTACCATGTACCTAATCTATCGTATCCCTGATTATATGCTCCAAAATGTAATTCAATAGAAAATAATTATTCTGATACCACTTTGTAACATCTCGGTTCCGGAAGCCACCCAAAGGTGCCCTGTACCCAGTTGGTCACATGGCCTCAAAGGCATTTCCCCAAAAGCCAGAGGCTGCCGACTAGAAGCGAGGGTCTTTGGTGAGATAGTGGGGAAACTATGCACTCATTGTAAAAGTACACAGTGGAAGTAAACAAACACGCAATAGTGGAAGTAGTAAATATCCAACAACATTAAACAGCAGAAGACTGAGATAATAACCAACTGATGAAAATGCATAATAAATGATGCATGATACATATGTCCAGGAAAACAGCCAAACAAGTCACAATGAAGAACAAAAATAGTGATAAACCAAGTTATAAAATAAATGATAAATAGCTTCTCAGCATTGCAAGCCTATGCTTGGTACAATGCTCTCCAAATCTATAGAAAGTCTTGTCCCTGAAGTGGAAGGGTGCTTGCCATTATCTATACCTATAACAATATAATCATTTTGGGCCCAAAAGCATGGCCCAAACAGGGTGTGAGACTAAATCCCAGTAGTCAACCACCCGAAGATCTGTGCTTAATAGTCAGTGAATATATGGAAGGTAAAAGTACATAAAGAAGTAATCATGAAAGTACTCAGCAGTAAACAATCCACAGTCCAAAGTCACACAACAGCTAAGCACAAATAGGTAACCCTCTTGTAAGTGCTCACAGCCACCCCCTCTGGTCCTACCTAACAAGTACCAACAACCCTCTGGGAAGTACACTTAGCACTACCCCTCTAGTTTGGTTATAAGAAAAATTATAAGACACTCTGAGGTAACTCACTCAGTTAATTCCCTTTATAGCATAACATAGTCAAGGAATCACTATGGAAGCACACAAGGTCAATTACCCTTATATCTCCATGGTCAAGAGAATCTCTATGGAAGCTCTCCTAGTCAATTCCTCTTATAGCCCCATTTCATTCACAGACTCTCTGAGGATGTTCACCCAGTCAATTCACCTAATATCTTGGAGTGGTTCAAGGTAATTCAAATTAAAAAAAACTCTCGGATGAAGATCACTCGGTCTATCCCATTATAGTTTATAAATCTCAAAGACTCTTCGAGGAAGCTCACTCAGTCTATCCCCTTTTAGTCTATAATATACAAAGACTCTTTTGGAAATCTCACTCATTCTATCCCCTTTTAGTCTATAATGTTCAAAGACTCTCTGAGGAAGTTCACTCGGTCTATCCCCTCTTAGTCTACTACACCAAGTTCTCACGGCCCCGTGTAAGTCATCACATAGTAATGCTATATGGCCAAAGTAAACCTACAGAACTACTTGGATAATCAGTCTACAACATCTCAAGCATGTCAGAAAACAACACTCCATCCTATGACCACAGGGCATAGAAAAGAGGTAAACAGACAATAGGCTAAACGAGACCAAACGGTCATAAACAGAACAAATCATGGGCAGAACATCCAAGGCATAGCAATTCAACCCTATTAATAACCAAATAACCTCTACACAAGCATACAAGATTGGAAGGAAAAGCGTAGGGGCAAAACGGTAAACTCACAATACCATGTTCAATGGTATTGGTGAAATTGAACATAAAACTCAAAAAAATCAACAGAAAGGTAGAAACCACCTACCTTGGTGTTAGGAGATCACTATACGTGATCCTCAAAGCATGAATCTCCTTGGAATGATGAAGATCTACAAAAACATTCAACCCACGATAACATGGAAAATAAGAGGAATTGGAAAACGATTCTCTAGAAGAAGGAAGTGCTTACCGTTGTAGTTCAAACCCAATCCATGGCGGTCGATTCAGATAACTGATAGAGGCTTGGTGGCTCATCAAAGATCTGCAGCCATACGGACTCTCCCGAGTGAATGAGACCTAAAAGATGGGTGTTCTATCCATCAGACCTGACCCCAATCCATTTAATGAAAAACACAAAATACACGATGTGTACTTTTTAAGTATATGATGTGTATTCCCCTTTTTCGTACTCTGCATTAGACGGCCTCCATGTCACCCCCACATGACCGTGTGTGTGGCAAGGACATGGCCAGCACACAGTCTTCTGCGGAAAGGAAGTACATGGCGTGTACTTCAAAAATTTCAAGAATTTCCCCTTTTTTCTCAAAAAACGACCAGAAAAGGAAAAATGTACCTGAAAGAAGATCTGGGTTCTTACAAGTTAACCCATCCTCCATACTAAATTTCAACTGTAACCTCAAACTTATACATATTATATCATGAAAATTAAAATTGTATTTTTTTTTGTACAACAAGAGAGAAAACGAAAAACATGGAAGGTGTTCCCAAGGAAGTAATTATTTACTTTATATTAATAGCCCTTTGAAGGTTTGATTCGTAACTTATTTACATTAAGTGATCATACATGTGGTTTTGAAGCCATTTCCTCCTTGTATATTCTATAGTGAAACAAAAATAAATAAAAATATTATTAAGTATTTAAAAATGATACTAAAAATGAAATAAAAGTGGATGAAAAATAAGATGAATCTTAGGTAAAAACAACATAAGAGGTGTTATGACCTATACAACCCATGACTAGACAAAACATGGATCAAACAAAATCATGTGATGGTTAGGGAATGATTTACCTTAATTTTCATATTTATCCCTTCCAATATCTATTAATGTCCAAATTTATGACCTCCACATGAATCATCATTTTCATGTACTTATTTATATTTATTATAACTATCTATACCTCCTCCATATTTAATTATTAGTTCATAAGTGAGGGTGGTAGGTATAAGGCCACTTTTAAATTTTCTTCATCTAGTATATTTATGGTGTCCACATCTTCCTTTTTTACTAGGCTGGGTATTGTGTCTTCTATGTTCTATACAAACATTCACTTCTTATATGGATCATCATCTTAATGAACTAAACTGTTAATTAACATGTATGAATCTACTGCAATAGTACATGTAATATATGTTTTCATTTTACTTTTTCGTAAAATATGAATAATAAAAATTATTAAAATATTTTCCCTCATATTATTCATCTTGAAATTCATTTTTGAGTAGAAATACCCTTATAAACCATTTGGAGTGAGTGTCTTTGGGTGGTTTTCAAGTGATAACTCAAAATCATCAATATATTCATAAATTTTCATAAGGTTTTGTTCTTGTATTTGAAGCTCAGAGTACTCTACAATCTCCCATGTATATATTTCAAGGAAAAACATTGAATAATTATTATTATTTTTACTAAGTATTATAAAATATGTTGATACATGTTTTCTTTAATTTTATTAATAATATTCTTAAAATTTCTCTATTTATAATACATGAAATCCCCTTCTATTTATTAGTAAAATTGAAAATATTATCTTAAAAGTAGTGTTATTCGGTCTCCATTTTCATATATTTAAATTTTAATTTTAAAATGGAGAATAATTATAAATTAATAATTGTCGGTGAATTACCAACCTAAATCCCTAGAAAGTGAACAATGTTGACATGTATTTGTCACTAGATCACAATCAAATAATATTATTGAACCATATATTTTCATTCCACTAGGAATTACCTGGGAATGTTCTAAATGATTATTTGTCTCGGTTTTATGATTTTTAGTCACATATTTATACTTTATTTTTTTATTTTTCCGATATTATAAAAAATTAGTGAAAATGTTTCATTCTTGTGGGTGTTCATGTAAACAGTATAAAATATATAAAATATTAATAATGTATTTGCACAAAATGGGATTATTCTAGTGTAAGGAAAACACATTCCCATCAATGTCCAAATTAATTTATTATGATTCACTAATAATATACTCAATTCCATTTCATAGATCACCAAAATCATATTTGATTTTAATAATTATTATATGGTTATAAACCTCCTACACACACCATGTTTTACCTACTCTATATTGTAAAGTGATGTTCATACCACAAATATAGACAATTAAAAATACTTTTCATACCCAAATAATAAAAAATTCATCCCTCGATCTACACAACTCCAACCATATGATATTTATACAAAACATGGGTTAATTGAAATGATTTGCGTGATATTGAAATATGGATATGTATAATAGAATTAGAAAGTGAAAAAACTATTAAAAAATAATGGTACGGGCCAATGATGCCATGAAAATAGAATTAAAAATGAGTAGAAACAATATAAAAAGTGACTTGGGAGCACCATAAGAGCTCATCCAGGACATAGGATTGGTTATATACTCAATTAATGGGGATTTTGGGTTTATTGTTTTATAATTACATATGATCACAAACAATAAAAATCAAAAGAGGTAGAGAACTGATTATCTATTTATATCACATAAACATAGTGAAAATAAAAAATATTATAATAAAGGGTTAATAATTATCCCTTATGATGGGATTTTTTTTTACATATACCACAGTCTCCATTTTATATCATATATTTTCCCCTACAACCATCATATTCTGAAAAATGAAAATTTTGATGTTAAGAAAATAATCATATGATCATGACTCCTAGTCATTCCAAAAGAATTAGCAGATGATGTGTTTCGATTCTTTACAATTAGGTGGAGAAATTATGTCTTCTTTGGGGTTTTCTTATTAGTGTTCTTCATTTATAGTTTCAAAAACATAGAAATTACTAAATTTCATATTTTAGTTGGATTTTGTTTAAAATTACATATTTAGGTAAGACTAACATGTTTCAAGGATGTTCTTTAGTATTTGAGGGTTTGATCCATTTTTTCTATTGTTATCCATATATCCTTAGTTTACATCACAACATCATGTGCCTATTGATGGTTTAATGATGGAACAGGGAGGATATTCAATTATTGGGAATAGAACATCCTGTTAGTATAGAGATCAGTATGTTGAACTGATTAATATTGTAAAATAGAGCATTTATGATACTTAAACAATTCTAGGGGTCACTATAATTTAGCAATATTGGTATATTGGCATGGTTATGATACTTTTATGGAATGAAGGGATTTTTCTTCATGTTATATGATTTTTGTTTGACAGTTTTTTTCTGGATGAGATTAGGTGATGATGAATAGGAATAATCTACAAGGATAGACATTCATAGGATATGGCTTATGAAAGACCTATATAGTACCACTAGACTATGTATATTGGATATATGTAAAATTGTTATTTGGAATTTTGTGTTTTTAAATCATTAGTGGAATTTCATTCGGAAAATGGAATGTTTTCATCTTTATCCACATAATTGGAGCATTAAGAAGGGTCAAAGGCCAACCATTTTCATCTTCTTCATCAAGCATGTAAATAAAAAACCAGTCAATACATTTTTTATTCTCTAATTAATATTTAGTAATCTTCATTATCATTTCATTCAATCATGGTGAGTATTGTTCATTTCATGAAAAAACTAGTGTTCCATCTTCATCATGAAAAAACATAAAAATGAAATTCATCTCAATTATGAAACATCTTCATTAAAAATATTATATATCATTAGTCAAGCTCAATCAACTTTAGGTATTGTATAAAAGAGACATGTTTGATCACCACAAAAAAATATTTTTTTATCATTAGAAAAAAACTATATTATTGGCTCCCCTCTATTCAAAGGATGACCAATCATTGATTTATTTTCCATCTTTTTTTGTCTGATATTTTTCAAAAAAAATTGATTGATTAATCTATATAACAACACAAAAATTTTAATTATTTATGGAAACCATGTTCCTAACACTCCCCTATTTTTCACCACTAGGATATAACTCAAACACAATTCTTCTCTACTCATGAATTGTATATTTTTCACTAAAACATTGAGGAATTTTACCCTTATAGTGATTCTATTTACTCATATGTTAAAACATTTTATCCCATAAATAGTTTATTTTCACGACTACACTAGACATGTGGAAATTATAAAACATCTTCCCATGTAAATCATTTAAATAAAAAATGAAATCCATTTAATAACCTGGATTTATAATATAAATGAATTTGAAACTAATATTCAAAACATTTCCAATTTTGTAATACACAACTAGATCAATTGTTTTATGAAATAAAACCAGGATATATTCATTGTATTATAATTTAAATTAATTAATTTTTTGACAATAAATGTATACATTCAAAAAAATTGAGTAAATAATTTTTTTTTCATTTATCAATATACTTATTTTGACTTCAATTTCCCCATATCTCGGGAACACACTTATTGGATATACCCAATCCTTATAAACTAATGAAACCTATTATTTTTTATATGTCTTCATTGATGGACTAATATTGATTTTTAACTTTTGTGTACTCTACTCATTAGTGATACCCAAATCAAATTTATTCAAGGGAGTGGGTTCATGTTGATTAATATGAACTATCACTACCTTCTACTTATAGAAAATATCTATATAGTCAATACCAATGTTTCTTATAGTCCATTTATTTATAAAATCTTTTAATTTATCTATTACAAACCCATTTTTCTCTATAACCTTATTAATATCGAGAATTATACAAATTCATTATTTCATTTAGAGAATCAAGATCCTCGCTTTACCAATTAGTATTCAACATTACTCTATGATTTATACTTTGATCTCCTTGATGCACTTGACTAGATATTTCACTCTAGTATTTATGTAGTTGAAAATTAAAGAACATTATTCAATTTTGTGAATGAGATCAACTACATTATTTGAATTTTTTGTATTTTAAAATTTTATCATTTCAATCACCAACTTCAAATAAAATTTTTCATCTTCATATTTCACATAGTTTTTTGAATCATGTAACAATAAATTGTTGTTATTTATTTATATAAATAACAATTTAATCAAAAAAATATTTAAAATATACATCGAGTTCTTTAACACCATCAATAATTGAGTTGTCAATGTCAGTAATTTATTTATTATTTTTAATGACAACCAAATATCTTTCTTCATTGAGATATTTTAAATCCTCCATTATTTTCCATTTCCATCTACACTAACTAATGAATTATTATGAAATATAGAACTTATTTTTAAATAATTTATATAATGAAATATCATTACCATTGATATATTATTATGATTCCTTTCAAAAAAGTTATATTTGTTTTAATCTCTATAATTCTTAGGGAAATTTCAATTGATGTTCCAAAAATCATTTCAATAAAATCAGGTGTGTGGAAGCTTCATTTAAACATCTCTTTTCCCCTTTGTGTATTTGATGAAATGAATAAAATAAATTTTCCCAATTCCTTTTCTTTAGGATGTTCAGACATTGTTAGATTATTTAAAATCTTAAATTATAATTTATTATGTTTCAGCATTTCAATAGAGTCATATTAATTTATCCTCATCTCATATGTAAATAGATGACTATTAAGTGCAACTAGTGTATCATACTTATGATATGTATCCTTGAGATCTAAGGTCAATTTACTGATTTATGGTGGAAATATTATGTGGATTCATTCTATGATTTTGATATCATGAAATTTTTGAGTACCCCGTGTCATTATAGAATTTATTATTATCTTATTTTGGGTTATTTTGAATGTTTTAATATGATTTTTTATGTTTGGAATTTTTATTCTTTGAGATGTAGTTGGAAAATTCATGGCTAGAGTCGTCATGATGTAAAGGGTATTTATTTTCCAATTTGGTTCATTAATTTCAATGTAATTTTTTGAGTTAGTAACAAATAATTCTATATAGTGTTTTTTTCATCATGGTGATGAACCATAATCATGGTTATTCTGTTGAGTTTTATTGAATATGATCTTTGTGTTATGGATGAGGAGGTTCATGCTGCAATGACCTTGAAATCAAGGTTTTGATTATTCATGGAGAATGTGTATCAAAACATGTTAGAGTAGGGAATTTTTTAGTAGCTTCAGGATTGTGATTTTGATTCTTCCCAAGGCAGGTGTGCCCAAACATGACCAATAAGGCCATGCCATAACACGCTCTACCTAATTTTTGTTTTTTATTTTTCTATATCTAACCTAATTTCATATTACCGTCTTTAGACCTCTTTTCTTTACCCTTTTATTTATCCAATACATAGTATAACTCTCATAATATATCACTTCCTTTAATAATTTTAGATCCTCCATCGATTTTAAGTCATTCTTCTAGGTTAATCTATAATTTCTTCTTCTCCTCTACACCCACATCGACTCTCCATTACATTAATTTTTAAATTTAATATTAACGATAGTAACGGTTCTTTTTAGGATTTTTTTGTTAGTTTTAATTTGGTTTATTATTTTTTTGGTACCTATATATGTAATTATCAGGCTCAGTTTGACTTCCACCGCTGAAGTATGGTTTTTTATAAATTTTTGATGTATTTTTTAATTAAATTAATTAATCTAACAAGTTATGATATTCATTCACTTTACAAATTATTTTTTTATTATTATATATCTATTTAGGTGACCCATGTTGTATTTATTAAAAAATTTCATGGATTTTTATACTTTTCATAATGGAATTTTCTATAATTTTCTAGTAATTCCTTTATAATTAAAATTATTTTATGACAGGTGCTTTTGAAAATGACAATGAGTAAATTTTCATTGTATTTGGATGATACATGTGTGTTTTTATCACTTTTTTATTTATAAGGGATTTAACCCATTATTTAATGGTTTTTTAAATTAATTTTTTTTCGATTTAAAATGAATCATATGGTATGAAAGATATGTTATCATTGTTTTTTTCCATGTTTTTATTCAATGAATTGTTTTACAACTTGATATCCCTAGTCATATGTCAAGGACCCATGGACTTTTTATAACTAAATTTTTATAATGATTTTACACCACATATTATGATCCCCTATGCATTTATTTCTTCCAAATAAATTTATCCATTTTTGGTTTTTGAATTGAATGTTGTTATTTAATTATTATATTGTGTGAATGAGGTTTTATTTATTTAGAGGGATTTGGAGGTGATATTAGGTTTAATGTATGTTTGTTATTATTGAACTATATAATGATGATATGCGTCTTAATTTATCAAATACACTTTGGATATGTCATTGTAACTCCACTAAATATGTGATAGATTTAGTGTTGGTCATATTAGATTTGTTTAAAAACATAAAAGAAATCCCTAATGTAGGTTTTGGTCTCTCTAAGGATAGTAAAAATATTATATTATGGATATTAATTGGATTTATTACCAAAAAAAGTCTTAGGGTAATTAAAATAGATAGTTCAATTGGATTATGAAAGTAACCATCCGACATTTTTAACTAGATAATAATTCAAGAAATTTATTAATTTTATAATGGTGTTACCTTAGGGATTAAAATTTTGAACATTAAGTGATTATATTTTTGGTATTTGGATTTGTGGAACCATATATATGTTATTAGGGATTTTTTTTATTTTAACTCTTGATATGGTGGTTGACACTATTTATTTAATAACATCATTATTAGGAATTATAGTTTTTAGTGATTTATTAGAAAATGGATTTTATTGATATATTTTTAACAATTAAAAATTTGATTGTTTTTTTTGGAAACTTGGAGTTCTTCCATCGTAAATATTTTAATATGTTTTCAAATTTTAAAATTTTTATTCCACCGCATTTTTTAAAAAAGTGAGGGGTTAAAGGAAATATATTTTTAGAGGAATTTTTGATTTAATCTCATAGGATTAAATTTTTTGATTCCAACATTGAAGGTGTATTATTTTCCAATTATGGGTCTCATTAGTTTTTAGAAAAAAAAATTTATGATCCAACATATTATATATCCTTTATATTTAGAAAACCATATTTTATAAATTAGGATAATACTAACATTTATGAAATCTTATAAAAAACAATTCCATAGGATTTTGGTGAAAACCTCCTATGTTTTCTAATCACACATCTCAATATGTTTGTTTGTGTGTGTGTGAATCCTTATGATTTTTTATATGTGATTCGGTATTGATTATACTTTTCATATCATTCATATATTATATTAATATTGGTGAATATATTGAGTGATCGTGGTCCACATCGACATCTCCAGGTGGTGGATCTGTTTGGGTATTTATTTTTAAGATGCTTATGTATAATCCAGTTAAAATAAGTGTATTTTATTTCTAAAAATCTAGCTTAAGTGATTTTTATTTATTTATATTATAGTTTCCTTATCTTTTTGGTCCATTTTGTGTGCTTAATTGATGTTTCTCATTTTCATAAATGATTTGGATCATTTTAATGGACTATGACTGGTTTTTATTCTTACTTATATTATTTATTTTCCCTTATATAGAATTTTCATATGTTTGGGATTGTTTATTTGATATGTAGGGAAGACCAATATATATATGTGACTTGATATATTTTTAGTAACATTTCTACTAATAATTATAATCCCTTAAGAGTGAAATAAATACCATTTTGGTACATTTTGATACACTAGTACTTTTCATTTTCTAGTAGAAATATCGAAGATGATTTAGGCTATGTGAAAGGTTATCTCCTCAACATGTTTATTGACATATAAATTCAATTCATTAATGAATGGTATTAGATAACCCTTTAGTTATTTGGGTGTATCTTAAAGTATATAGAGATGATTTTAAGACATTAGAGGCAGGTAATGAGAAGGTTTCTAATCACTACCTTCAAATATGAAACATTATTATACATGGGTAGTAGGGGTTTTAATATTGTAATTGGATTTCATAATTAAATATTATGATAGTTATTGAACCCCCGTTGATTTATATCTGATAGATTCGGTATTTCTAGGATTTTTTGATGAATGTAAGATGGATCCAGAGTAGTTAGTTAATATCACATGGTCAATAAACTATTTGGATCCTATTAATATTGTTATATAAATATTTTATAGGGTATAAAATTATTATTTCACAGTCGACCAAACCATGTGGCTATATCATTCCAAACTCCACGAATTTTAGACATTTTTTGTTTGAACCTATTCTGATTTTCAATGGATCCTTAGGTGGTCTCTAACTATTATATAGTAATAAATTAGGGTTTGAGTTTTTTTAATCATGATATAGTGGATTTTTGTTTAATGTGATAATGTATGATATTGGTTATGTCACTATTTTGAATGGATAGTTTTGAATAAAAATGTTGTTTTGTGAAATATTTCGATTTTTAAGCAATCTTTGCTGGTCTATTAGAAATACAATTTCTTGGGATATTTATCTTTATAAAATGAGGTTATAAGTTGTATTTATAAGGAAACATATTTTCATAAAATGTTTTTAAAATAGATTAATTTTATTATAGAATTTGGAAAAGGGTTTGAAATAAATTTTAGTTTTTATACAAACAATTTATATTCTCTAGTATGGGAATTTGATCGTAACTCTTGAGGGAGTTTTGAACTGAGTTTTCACTATTCATATAAATTAATTGAAATTTTTTCGTTTTTTGTGTTTTTTAAATCATTTTATTCCATTTAAATATGAGTTTTAAATTCTTCTCCAAATGTTAGTGTTATTAATGAAACCGTTGACCTTCTTTTTTTAATGATCACAACAACAAGTTTATTACGTTATTAATGAAATTTATATTTTATGTTAGAATTTTATATTATAGAAAATATTGGAGAAAATATGGTTATGTATAGAAAGACTCACTGTAGAGGTTAAGTCAACTCCCACAATTTCTACCTGCCAAGGATGAGTCACCGCTATGTATGACTCACTGTGGTGATCCAAAATTGGATAAGTGTCAAAATGTCTCACTACCATCCTAACTAATTGTCATCAAATTCACTACTATATTAAGAAACTTCTAGAAAGTTTTATTTTTCCTATGAGTCCCTGCCAGACTTGGACTCTACAAGTACAACACACCACCAGTGACTTTTCACCATTAAAAAGAGTCAAAATGTTTATTTCGGTTATTCTGAATTAAATATTTATGATGGTTGGTTTATTTAATTTAATGATAAAACTAATTTTAATTATTGTTCTTCATTTATCAAGCTTGATTCATTAAATTATTTTTCCGAATGTGCAGTATAAGGAGAATTAAATCCATTTTAATTTTTGATTTTTAATTCTATTAGAAAACCATGTTGAATCCCTCATGCTCAATGCATGATATTAATAAGTATAGAGCTGAGAACAATAGACACACATATATATACACATGTGATGTGAGATGAAACTAATTGAAATAATTATAATAACTTACATGTTTAATTTTGATACACTAGACCGATGAAGATGAAGCACATCAATCATTGAGTACCTTCATATAGTCAAGAAAAATGGTTTTATTAAACTTTATTTTACTAAAAATTTATGAAGCATGGCTCAAACCTAGGCTCAATTAACATTCACGGAGTAATGATCTACAGATCATCTTAGATTTGCCATATCTATTCTATTAATCCTTTATTTATTCAGTAATTTTATATTCAATTTCCTTATTAGTAGTCTGTGTATACTATTTTTTTCCATAGGCACTGTAACATTCTTTAAACAATAAGATAAATGGATATCATCTCAACACCATCTTTAATTTAATTACTACATGTTTTGATAGGGGTCTGGTTATGATATGTTCATTTTTTTATTCCCACAAAGATGATCTAATATGTCCCTCTATGTCCTGGATATTTTTCATAATATTTCACACTCGATCCAGATTTTGGATCAAATAAATTTTTGATAAAATTCTATGAAGTAGGTTATTTAAATGTGGAGAGAAGTGAGTATCCACATGATACTGAACCTCTTTTATTCATTTTATATTATGTGTTTTTGAGATTTTTTGATTCCTTCTTATGCCATAAATTGAATCTATTGTTATCTATTAAAAATGACTACATTGATAGTTAGATTTAATTTTTTTGTTTATGTATAACCTGGATTTAGTAAATTGATTTTAAAAGTTAAAATATTTTTCACAGATTTTTTAACTAAGACCTAATAAATCTTGGAGAATTATTTTAAAAGGTAAAGACTAATATTGAAATGTTTTTTTAACTAACTGGGTTTGTTTAATAAAATTTTTTGGGACTTTATTAAAAAAAATTCTAATAGAAATTTATATTGGCTACTCGATTCACCCTCTCTTGAGATACTCACTTAAATTACCATTTTTTATCAAATTCATGACATTTGGTATAAATGACTTTCAACTTTTTTCAATTTAGATTTTAGTTTTTCTATAAAGATCAAAGAATTTTGTTAGTTATAAATTTAAATTCATTAAAATGGATAATATATTAGAAGGTTATTGTACTAAAATACATAATTTTTTCAATAGTAATAATTATTATCAATGGATTATCAAGATGAAAATGAAAATTTAAAGTATGGGATTTGATATGTAGTCTTGTATTGAAGATAAATATGGGTTACCTAAGGTTTTGAGAAATGAATGGGCTGATGCTAAAAAAATGAATATAATTATAATCATAAATCAATGATTTCCCATTATTTTGTTTTATTAAATAAGGAATTTAATAGAATATCTTATTCTAAAATTACTTTTGAAATATGTGATGCACTAGTTTTTTTACATGAAGGATCAATAAATTTTAAATATATGATATTGAATATATATACTATTAAATACGATACTTTTAAAATGAATTATGATGAATTAAAATATCACATGTGTATAAATTTAAATGAAATTTTGAAAACCATGGGCTCACTAGGATATCTAGAATCTGAGAATGATTATATTATGATACTACTCTGATGTCTTCCTAAAATATGGATAGGGGAAGCAGTGCCAATCATATGATACTATGATATTATAAAACTACTAGTGAATTAACTAATTGGAAAGTTGATGATGTACAAAGAAGAATTGAATTTCAATTATAAAAA
Source organism: Viscum album (assembly GCA_963277665.1). Taxonomy (NCBI): domain Eukaryota; kingdom Viridiplantae; phylum Streptophyta; class Magnoliopsida; order Santalales; family Viscaceae; genus Viscum; species Viscum album. Next base: position 857,947,203 of record OY728160.1, read on the forward strand.
GGACGATGAGGTGAAAATAAATTCAATTGATTTCATGTCTACATCATCCAAGAAAGAAAAGGAAAAGGATAAATGTTCTGGTGATTGTGGGTCATCATTTAATAGTGATGAGAAAATGGCCCATCTTTTTAGAAGACATAAGATGTTTTATAGTAAGAATTTTGTTTTTAGAAAGCCCAGTTATAATAGAATTTATGATGGATAAGGTAATAGGATAAAATATAGGAAAAGGGTTGATAATTCGAATGAGATAACCTGGTATGAATGCAACTGAAATGTACATGTAATAGAAGACTCCCAATGAATTAAGAACATAAATAAATATTCATATAATGATATAAAATTCAATAATTACACGAAATAATCTTGGAGTGCATCTCAAGAAATCTCTAATGACCCTAAATCAACTACTATAGATAAGTGTGGCAGAGCCAACATGTTCTTGATGAATAATATCTCTAATATGACTATTATTTCATCTATAATTATTTATGATCATTATGAAAATTAACATCATAAATATGATATGTCTCAATAAGAAAAATTTTAATACAGTCGTATTCTAAAGTACACATTCAATGAAATTGGGGATGCATATAATGTTCTGATAATATAGAATTTTATATATTCATGAATTAAAATTATTATATTGTATAAAAGGATAAAAATTATCAATTGTTAAAGGATAATTCTGAACATATGTTTTCTAATGAAAAACTAAATAAGGATCTTGAAAATTTAACAAATGGAAGAGAAACTGTTACAAAAATTTATAGTAGAAATGTTGGCCAAAATATTAATTTACCTCCTTCCACTCATTATCATGATAAGGAATAGTAATATTACATGGCCTTAAGAGACATCTCAATCATTACAAAACAATAACAATAAATGTCAAAGGGCTTCAATACATGTGGGGGTGATTTTCCATTTATAAATAAAAAATCATACTAAACAATCCATAATGAAACAACATCTATCTAATTCATGATAAAAATGAATGAATACTCATCATTTCATTTATAAAAAAACTAAAATCATATACCATAATTGAATACTACAATATCAAAGTAAACAATGGAAGAAGAATCTCAATAACTCTAGTGAACATTCTAACCATCAAAGAAGCTCCATGCTCCAACTAGAAAATAGACCATGTGTCAGAAAGTACTTCTAAAGGTGTCTAATACATTACCTTTTCCCATGTCGAAATAAACAACACCATGAAAAAGAACCAAAGTGACAAAGAAGGGGTGATTAATTAAACATAGTATATTTTCATTAACGAATTCCCTACCCACACCACTAGGATAGTATATGTTACCCAATTTATATAAACAGTTTATATAAAATAATTTCCAAAACATTTTATATAAAAAATAATCAAGTTCCAATGTAAAATAATTTTTTCAAAAAACATTTATTTCCATGGAAACAAACCAAAAAATATTCCAGAACCATTTTGTTAATTCCACATTGGGATACCTCATTCCAATCCACACATCCATACATCCACACAAGCATGCTTAATTTTGAAAGATCCATAATCATGAGAAATTTCTCATCGATCCACCATTTCATCAATATGTAATTTCATCACATGTTACCTTATACTTTCTTCATCGAGCATGGTGTCATATTTTAACCATGTTACTTAATGCAATATAAACCCACACCAAAATATAATTCAAAATCATTCCAAACCATTTCAATAACAAAATTCAATGAAAACTAGTCCAAAAAAAACTTCCAATCCCCAATTCAAATTCATTTAAATAAATCCATCCCTTTTATTCAAAACATTTTGGTTAATTGATTTATCAAAATTCCTGCAATGTACACATTTCAAAATATTCATTTTAAAACCATGCTCTAAATAAAATTTGGCAAAACACCCAATTTCCGTGTTTTAACAAACCATCAGTCAACTGGGATTCAAAGAATCAATGTATAGAAAATTCACAATAAATTTTTACACAAAATAATCAATTTAAAATCATTCATTTATATTATAAATATCGTAGTGGAGAGTGAATCCACCTACCTCAGTTTTATGATGAATACAATGAATGTCACTTTGAAGTCCATGAAACCGGGTTAAAACTCAACAAACCATCCATATATCTCTAACCCTATAAACAAAAGGTACACATATAGACATGTTTGGCATCCAAAAACATACAAGTACCCACAATATCCATAGATCTTAGAAACTGAGAGAGATGGGGGAGTACATCTAATGAATTCAGTAAAACCCACCAAGAACGATGCCATAAATAATGATTTAATCTTCCAAATGCCAAGGAAAAACTCCATATTAATTCCACGTTTATGGGAGAAGTTATGAAACCATTGAAAGGGATGAAAACATAGTTTGGGCCATTTTGAAAAAAAAGAAACATTTAGTAGTGAAAAGGTGTTAGATCATCAATTTAAGGATTTGAATTTTTACATGTACACGGTTTAGTCACACAGTTACAAATATTATTAGCTAATCATACACCTTACCATATTTTATGGGAGGCCTCTAACAATTTTCTCAAATGGTTACCAAATCACATGCCAACCATGATAATGCTCATAATTTGACATATTCTCAACCCATCATGGAGTCTCTAGGCTTTTTCATGTTTTGGGAAAACCATGTTCCACCTTTATGCCTTTCCTTTATCCCCAATTTTATTATGCACGGCCACCTGTAGGTGTCATATGTTTTTTCCAAACCATGCATGTATAGAAAAACCCATAAATCCCCAAATGTTCTCCAAAAACTTCCAAACATCACCCATATACTTCACATACATAAAAAGAATAAAGTAAGGGTTTGTTAATTGAAAATGAGGTTGCTAAATTCTCCCCAACATTGGTCGTTCCTTACACGGAATTTAGAAAAACATTATTACCCTAAAATAGTTATGGCCACTTGCCTTTCATTTAATTCTCATATTCCTATGTCTCTTCCTAAATTATAACATTTTACCACAAAACCCGCAATACACTTATGCTTTTACCACACAAGACATTTTATTTCTTATCCACAAACCATACCAGGATATGTACCAATTATTAAAATGGATATAGTTCAATGTGACGCAATAAAAACACATGGTCAGGATCAGGATGATACACTTTTCAATTAAGATATGTTGACCACATTATTCAGCACAATGAACCATAGGGGTAATGAAAGTTGATGTGCCACCTCATCAACACATTCATGGGTCTCAAAAAGGCATATTTATCTAGGATATGACTTTTCCTAATTCCCAAAATGAAAGTGTCTATTATTTGGGGAGATTATCAAGAACACACATCTACTCAATGAAAATGAAAATAGTCATAGGCTATGATCTTTATATGATTTCAGATGATTTTGTTTCATCTCCATCTTTTTTGAGATCAACTAAATCTTCTTCAATGTATCTCAGAAAATTTTCATCCCAACTAGGAAAGTCTCACTTGTTTCCACTAAATACAGTAGATAATTATAAGGAATCTCATACAATTCTTTAAATATATCAATTTGTATTGAGTCATAATAATTTTTGTTATATAATTATTCTACTAACAGCATTTTTTGTTCCCATGAGACACAAAATCCCATTACACAGTCATTAAACATATATCCCAAATTATGTATCGTCCTTTCATATATCCCATATGTCTAAGAATGATACATCATACAAATATTTAAATGATTCCAATTGGATGTATCTAAGTATTTCTATAAAGGAGAGGTAAGACTCGTATCTCTATCTAACACTATCAAAACTAGTACACCATTCCTATTTACCACTTCTTGGATATATAATTTTGACAAGTCATCCACAATATGATTTTCATGAATTTCAATGAAATGATATGACTTTCTGATAGGATCCACCATCACTCATATGTCATTGTGTTTACAACCCATTCTAGGGACACAAGTTATAGAATCCATGGATATCTTCCCCCAAATAAAAATAGAGATGGTTAAATACTGCGTCATACCTACTTGGTTATGATTCTCTTCGATAACTTTATAACAAGTTATGCATCTTGAAATAAACTCTTATAACATTTTATTAATATTAACCCACAAAAACCGTGCTATCAATGTTTTATATATCTTATTTATCCTTGAATGAACAAGAAATCATGAATGATGGTAATCATGAAGAAGTTGTTCATGATAATCATTATGTACAACTATCTGTTATCTAAACCACAACACTAAACTCCTATCCAGTTTCCAACCCTCACTTTTATCCACACCACTAGGTTTTGATCTTATCACCATAGATTATACATCTAATATTTGTGCATCTTTCATTATCATTACCAGATATGAAACCAAAGAAACTATAATGAAAACCACAACATCACCATGATCATCCCATTATAATATAATTCATATTATCATTACATAAACTGCCACTAACGTGAGTCCTCTTTTGGAAACAAAACATATTTATTTCTAGATAATGCTTCCACATCCAAATTTTATTTTCCTAGTGTGAAAATTAAGTCAATTTAAAACATCTGTAGACACTTCATCCTTCCTATTTTATTCAAATTTAAATTTAATAGTGAGAATATATGATTTAGACTGTTTTGGTCAGTGAACAATATGAATTTCTTTCCAAATAGATAATGACGCCACATCTTAAAGGAATGGACCACAGTGGGAAACTCCATATCCTATGATAGGAAATTATTCTTATTCCTTATTTAACGCCATGATCCATAAGCGGACACATGGTCTCATTGCATGATTACACACACCAAAACTAATCCCAAAGAATCACAATACACCATGTACCATTGTCCAAATTCAGACAATATCAAGATTGGTTCCGATGTAAGTTAAACCTTTCTCTCCTAAAATGAAAAATGAAATTATTTATTCCACTAGAATATAACATTTTTCAATGTCATGTCATTCATAGGTGATACATGTCATGAATAATCATTAACAAAGAATTGGTAATAACCTTCTTGACCATGATACTTATTTATTTCGAATGATTTATTTTGCGGTTGTATAGAAATTACGACCTCTATCTTCCTCCAATCCATAGTAACACATCTTTATGAAATTAAATAGAAAAAATCATACCTCTTATATAAAAAAACCACACATTGATAATTTGGAAAACAATAAAATGATCCCCTATGATTATCAACAATGTCTGTAAGTGTTGTTCATGATAAGTCCTTGTTCATGAATACAATAATATTTTATATACAAATACCACCAAAAAATATTCCATATATCACTTAAATATATAATAGATTAATTTTATAGAAATATTTAGTGCATTTATATGTCTTAAATTCATTACCACATATTCATAATGGCCATAACTTATTCTAAATGTTGTTTTCAGAATATCCTCCTTTCGAACCCACAATTTGTGATATCCTGATCGCAAGTCAATATTAGTGAACTACTGAGCTCCACTAAATTTACCAAACAAAACATTAATGCATGTAATTGGATACCAATTCATTTTCGTTAATTAGATAATAATATGAGGATTCACACATAGCCTTATATTTTCATCTTCCTTTTAAACAAATAGGATCAGGGATGCCCTTGGAGCCCTTCACGGTTAACTGGATATTTTTTCCAACACTTAAAAATACACATTAAACTCCCTTAATTATGATGGGGCCATTTGATAATATGGAAGGTAAATAGGACTAGACTCTGTAAGGAATCCAATCATAAACTCTACTTAACTTATCAATGTCAACCAAAATAATTTATCAGGAAACATGTCTAGATACTGATCCACCACTAGTGGAGAGAATCAATTCACAATATTTTCCATCAATTCCAAGGCTAAACTACCAAATAGTATGAAATGGTTTGAAATACGGGTGGAAACATGCATGTTTCAACCAATTTTATATTCTATTCTCTATGAAATAGATTCGTGATGCGAACATCAGTTGTAAAACTGACCTATATAGTATAATAGTTGATTTGATCCTTGAATACATTCAACCAATACATAATTAGGATTTTATAAAAGACATACATCTCAATAATATAGAAATATAATTTTATATGGACTCTATCAATGGGTATAGAACATTCTCTACGCACATATTTGTGACACTCTCTTTGACCAAGACAAGTTTGTTGTTATATCACTGATGGAATCATATAATGTTTTAAGCTCATAAAATCAATAGAAATAGAATAAATAAAGGAATAAGACACAAATTATCAAACAACACTTTCACAAGGGAAGAATTAAAAAGACACATACCTCCCACTGTAGATGGTCAGGGATTATCATCCACAATAACCCGTTATTCCCCATATTATTGTTTCATCGCAACACTCTATTACATGTTTACATTTTAGTGTAACCTTTTTGTGGAGTCATGGTATTCCTATAATCACAATGGTGAGCTTAATTATACTGGAAAGACTGATTCTGTTTTCCTCTACCTATTAAAGGATATGACATATTAGACACCTAAGAAGTGTCTCGAGCACCCGACCATGGAGCACTGTGACAATATAGCTGACGATATCCCATAGTGTTGCAATTATGGACGCAAATGAGGGGTGTTATATACAATCACTTAATTTTGTTGAACAAAACACATTGGAAACATCCTTCGTGGTTATTGGGTCCTGGAGGAAGGTTCACCAATCTTACTATTTGATTTTGATTCATGCTCCCCTTTGGAAACAGGTTTAACTCTTCTTTTTTCCCCTATAATTGGAGTTCTGATAGTTTCCTAATGGAATAAATAGTATTTAACTACCCATATCTTTTGAGATGTCCATTTTATCCATTTTCACTCTATTGACCTTCTCTTTATAGTTTGTAATACCAATAAAAAAATCATCGAGTGAATATTCTACCTCAACCTTGATTCAAAGAGTCAGGCCTTCAAGGATGCTCTAGAAGAAACATCCGGTAAAAATCACAATAGACTCTTAAATTTATCAACATACTCTGTGAAATATAGATCCTCCTTATTTAACTTAATAATTTCATCATTCTATGAATTGTTAATGTGTGAGGATAGGATTTTTTGATGAAAAATTCTCAAAATCCTCTCAAATAAGGCCTTAATCTTATTTACCCTATACAGGTGGATCACATACCTGGCGTACAAGACCCTCTGACATATATGATTCAATATGGAATCTTATATCTGTTGGTTTAACAATCAAATCAAAGGTATGATTCATCATATTCAGCCAGACATCTCCCTTATCTGGTCCAAAATCACCCTGAAATATGGGTAGATTTTGTTTCTAGAATTGGATTGAATGATACACATTCCTTAGATCATCCCTCTTATTCTTGTTATCCAAATCCTGAAATGCTTGGAAAATACTATGAGTCAGGTTTTTGTGCACATTTGTCTCTGGTGAAACCGCATTCTCCACATATTCTTCTCATTGTTTTCTAGGATGCCTACCACATTCCATTTTTTAGAATCATAGAAACATCATAAGCATCACTCTCTATTATATTATGTCTTAACAATTTCAAATTCTATCACATCAAAAATCACAATATTGCTTTACAAAATTCACAAATTATGAAAAAAATTACTTAATTTTGAAAATCAAAATATTTCCAAAATACCACAATCAAGCCCCTTCCAAAATCAAACATTTGAAAATAATTTCAACAATTTAAAAAATATATATTTCCCCAAATCATATATCATTACTCAAAATGAAATATGCACTCTTAGTGGGAATAAATTCTTATAATTAATGTCATTCTCATCTCATTGGCTAAACCAATGACAATGAGATTCCAAATCTTATAAGTGTCTCAAATAACTTATGTACCCAACTCCCTGGTAACATTAATTACAAAAAAGGATATATAAGCCTTTATATACTATACATTTCGAGCTTCAATAATCCTACTCATTTTCAATGATCCCAACCCATAGAATTGATCATAATGATTTTTAATCCAAGATCAAAACCAATACCAAGTCAAAGATTGACCAAGACATACACCAATTATTCCACAAAAGATAGAGCAAGATGATACCACTTAAAATGTCCCTTATTATCATCATTGGAATGCGAAAGTGGAGTAATATTACATGGACTTATGAAACATCCCCAAGATTCTAAAGGCTAGTAATAGAGGATGAACGACTACAATACATATGTGGGACGATTTTCCAATTAAGAATAAAAATATTAATAAATAATTTATAACAAAATAACCACCATATGATGCAAGATAACAATGAAATAAAACACAGTATTTAATTTATAAAAAAAACTAAAGTCGTAAACCATAGTGAAATACTACAATATCAAAGTAAAATCAGGAAACCAAAAATAAAATACTCTAATGATAAATCCAAGTTCTAAACATGCTCCATTATCTAACTCTATAATATCTCATGTATCAATAATTACTTCCAAAGATGTGTGATTCTTTACCTTTCGACATGCATTAATAAAAAACATCTTCAAATTCACCAATTTTCCAAAGAAGTGCTGAGTAATTAAACATAATATATTTTCTCCCAATGAAATCCGTACTAGTTCCCCTCGGATAGAACATGTTATCCTATTTATATAAAGATTTTATATAAAACATTTTCAAAAATGATATATATATAAAAATAAAAAAGATCCAATGTGAAGTAGTTTTCTCAAACAAAACCAATTTCCAAGGACATCCACCAAACAATGTGCCAAAACTATTTTGTTAATTTCACATTGGCATACCCCCTTCCAATCCAACCATCCACACATATACAAATGCATGATTCATTATGGTTGTTCTCTAATGATGAGAAGTTTCTCATTTTTCTACCAAGTTTTCACAAGGTAATTAAATCCTATGTGCCATTACACCATTGGAACTGAGAGGAATGTCATGTTTAAACTAAACCCTGTAATACAATATGAACACACACCAACATGTTATGCAAAATCATTCCAAAACCATCGTGCCAAAAAATTCAATAAAAATACTTATTATTGAAAACATTTCCAAAAAACCATTTGGAATAAAAAAATTCAATTCATTTCAATAACATCATTCCATTTATTGAAAACATTTTGAATAATCTATTTATCATAATTCTTGAAAAATCAATATTTTGAAATCAACATTTTATAACCAAGACGAAAATCACATTCTTCAAAAACAACCAATTTCCATGTTTCTACAAACTGTCACTCAATAGGGTTTCCCACAATCAACACACAAAAAATTCACAATAAAATTCACAAAAAATAATCATTTCGAATTCAAGCCTTATTATTATAAATAGAGGATTCGAGAGTGAAGCCACTTACATAAGTTTTTAGGATGAAAATGAAGAACTACACTTAAAATCCCATAAAACTTGGATAAAACTCCATGAACCTACCTTTTATCTATTCCCTTATCCATAATAAAATAAAATAAGAACATATTTGGAATTTAAACATCAAATATTCCCTCAACGGTCATTTATCTAGGAAACCAATAGAGAGGGAGAAGTATATCTAAATTAATATACCAAAAGCATACAGTAATGATGACTATCCATGAGAATTGAACTTCAACACACCAAGGAATGACTCTAGATCAATTCCAATTCGTTGGGAAGATATTATATAACCATTGAGAGAGAAAAATACCAATATATGTCTATTAGTGGAGGGGATAATTTAGAGGTTAAAGTTAATTATATTACAATTTTAAAGATTTTACTTTTGACCCACACAAGGTTTAGTCCAATGGTTTGGAAAACCGTGAACTAACTATGCTTTGGCCCCTACCTTAATGGAGACCTTGCAAAATTGTATTACATGGTTACCAAACCATGTGCCAACCATGCCAACGCTCACTGTCCTGCATATGATCAATTTAAGATGGTTTATCTTAGGCATTAACATGGTTTGGGAATAAAATTCAATCCCTTTGTGCCCTCACATTAGCCTATATTTCATTATTCATGGTCCAATGTAAGTATTTCATGGTCTTACCAAACCATTAACCAATTGTAAACATATATAAAATCCACAAAAACACTCCAAATGATCTAAAAACTCTCCCAAACTTCTCCCATATACTTTCCATAATTAAAAATCATAAATGAAGGGTTACATATATGATATCAGGGGTGATAAAACATATGTTATATGGATATAAGTCCAACCAATACATAGGAGAATAGTTAATAAAACAATTGTAATTAAATCAAAATATGAAATATCTACTACATTTATTTTTATAAATAATTGAAAAAAGTGATTATTTCAAAAATAATAATATATGATAATAGGATACCTATTAAACAAGTGTGGGTTCCTAAACTCCTTATTACTAACACCTCCAGACCCAAAAATATCAGGATACCAACATCTTTCCTTGTATAATTTTTTGATGGGAAAGCTTATTGAACCTGTAAGGTTATTAGGAACTTGGACTATTGATGTTCACAGCATACGCTAGTTGGATACTTAGGTTTTTAAAGCCAAATAAAGGTTGATTTTGGTCATGTCACCATTGGTGATAGTGATAAATGGAAAATCATCGGCCTTGACCAAATTAGTAACATCAATTTAGTTGTAATATCCAATGTATTATTTACTGATGGTTTAAAGTATACTTTAATTTTCATATAAAAATAGTGTGATAATGTTTTTCATGTTAAATTTGAGAATAGTTAATGTAATGATTTTTTATTATAATGATTACCTAATTTTAACTTCTTTATGGAATAAGAATGTTTATGCTTTTGACCTTAATTATTTAATTTCACAAAATGTTTCCTTATTGAATTCTCTTCATACTAAATCTTGGATTTGGAATAAGAGACTAGGCCATTGTAATATTCAGTCATAGAGGAGCTTACTATGAATGGTTTAGCCAAGGATGTACAAAAACTAGAGTTCCCAAATGATAAGGTCTATAACCCCTATCAAAAAGGGAAACAACATAATAATTATTTATAATAAATGAAATAAGTATCAACAACTCATCCTATTGAGTTGTTTTGTATTAATTTATTTGGACCATATACGTTTTCTAGTCTATATGAGAAGCATAATGTCTATGGACTTATAGATGAATTTTCTTGGTATACATGGATATTATTTATATCTCCAGAAAGTAAAGTCTAATATTATTTTACCAAGTATGATATGTCTATATAAAACATTAGTGTACTTAGGATAAATACCCTAGGAAATGACCATGGTCGTGAGTTTCAAAATAAATACGTTAAATCCTTTTTTTTCCAAAAATTGATTTAGTATAAACCTCTCTTTTCCTAGGAAACCTTAACAGAATGGAATTTTAGAAAGAAGAAATAGAAAACTGAAATAATTTCCCCAAATAATGCTAAATTAATATGAGATACCTATATAATTTTGGGAAGAGGATGTGAACACATCTTGATATATAATCAATCGAGTTTTAATTAGACAAATCTAAAAGAACTCCCCTTAAGATATTTGGAATAGAATAAATACTATATTAATATACACAAGAGTATTTGGATTTAATGTATTTTTTCAAAATACTAAGGATCATCTGGAAAACATTTCCTCCAAAATCAAAAAAGACATTTTCCTAGTTTACTAAACCTCTATTAAATATTATAGAGTCTTTAATAAAAGAAAATATAATGTGGACGAATATGTTCACGTAAAATTCAATTAGACAATTCCATGTGATCCCAATACCTATTTAGAAATACTTGAGGATGATTTTTGTTTTTTGAAGGTAAATTATAAACCCACTAACAATGCTCAAAAGTAAGCTAAAAAATAAACCATTTCTGATGAACTTATGGAACCTGAACGTGAACCTATAGAGAATCTTAAGGTGACCCGCCCCTATTTTTCATGAACTATTTTGAACCATTTGTACCATCATTTAGATGATATGGTATGAGAATTATACATGGGTATATGGACTACAACTTCTCTATGAAATATGGTTGAACATCAACCCCTCTTATCACATCTTGAACAAATGATTATCAATGCCACAATTAATAATGAATGATAGGTAATGGAAATTCAAGATGAATGTAATAAATTTGAATGATTTAAATTATGGGAACTTATTGATATACCTATGGAAACATTAAATATAGTAACAAAATGGGTGTTAGAAACAAGGTACATGAACCATGCACTTTATTATGTATAAACGATAGATTAGTTTCACATGGTTATAGTCCAGAAGAAGGAATAGACTTTAGAGATAACATTTCAATAGTATCAAGACATGAATCCATTATTATACATCTAGCCTATGAAGATCAACTAGATTTCACAATTTATCAAATGTATGTCAAGAGTGAATTTTTAAATGGGTATACAGTGGAGGATGTTTTGTATAACAAACACTGTGTTTTCAAAATCCCCAATTTCTGAATCCTGTTTTTAAATTAACAAATGAATTATATGGTTTCAAAAATGCTCCCAAAGCATTTTATGATAGGCTAATAACCTTAATTATTTCAAAAGGGTTTTCAAAATGTAAAGTCGATCATACATTTTTTATATAACTAATATTTATAGATGTTTTATTTGATTAAATTTAAGTAGATGAAAATATTTTTGGATCTTCAAGATTCCAAGTATGTACTATGTTTTCAAAAATAATGAAAAGTAAATTTGAAATGAGTTTAAAGGGTGAAGAAAAATTATTTCATTGTTTTTATATTTTTCAAACTAATTATGGAATAATAATGATTAAATGTTATTATTGAGATGATCTTTTAAAATGTTTTATTTTGGATAGTACTAAGAGTTGTGAAACTCCTATGACTACCAACTATAAATTTGATCTTGATGAATATGTGAAGATAGAGGATCAAACCAGTTATAAAGGTATTATTTGATTAATTCTCTACCTATCATATATCTGACCTGATAATATGTTTATTATATATATTTTTTCTCATTTAAAAAAAACAAAAATAATTCAAATAGGTTGCTATAAAAATAAATTCCAAATCCCTCAAATATACAACCAATTTAGAACTATTTTACCTAGGAGAATAATAATTTTACTTGGTCAGTTATTCTAATAATAATTTTATTGGATGTAAGTTATATAGAAAAGGAGTATCTATATAATGTCACATTTTAATCATGTCACTAGTATCATGGTGTAGTAATAAACAAATTTTTATTTGTATATCAACTGATAAAGCTAAATATATATTTATAGGCAGCCACAATGCATAAAATTTGTTTTATAAACAAAAATTACTGGACTACTGATATCAATTATGTAATGTTCTGATAAATTGTTACAATACAAGTGCTAACATATTTTAAGTATTCATTCTTGAAATTCTATAAAAAACATAATGATGTAAAACATCACTATCCGAGAGACCATTTTCAGAAAGGTGATATCTCTATTGAATACATTTGTATAGAACATCATCTTACAAATATCTTTACTAATACATTGAATTCTAAGAGAATAAATTACATCAAACCTGAATTAGTTATGAAAAAATTTGGTTATGTTTAGTTTTCTTGAACCCACCATTTTGATTTATCATAGTTTGATATTTTTCACTGTTAAGAAATTCCCACCATTGTGAATTCTCACCATTGATGATTTCTCACTATTGTGAATTCCACAGCCTTGTGAATTTCTCACCATTGTGATTTCTCATTGTTTAAAATTCCTCACCATTGAATATTTTTCACCAATAAATATTTCTCACTATCAAAAATTTCTCACCATTGATAATTATAATGGTTGTAACATCATATAATTTTTGTGTCTCGCCATTGGAATCTCATGGATTTATCATGTTTTTATTATATGTTATTAAACCAATCTATTTTATTTTCCTTATGATTTATTTAATATTTGATTTGATTAAAATGCTTTCCATGATTTCATTTTTTATTAACTATTTCAATTTTATCTTTTGTAATCCCAAATGATATAAATAAGTGATTTTTATAATTCCAACGTTCTCTATTTCCATGAACATTTTCCATTAAAAATTTCTATAAGCCTTTATCTCATGGCCAATCAACCTTACTTTTGTGTTCGACCAATCCAATAATGATGACCTCCTTGTCTAGAGAAAAGTGTGCTTATAAATTTTATCCATAAAAGTCACATCCTGAAAAGAAGATAAAAGGGGGACCACATAGTTCTGATGTAGTTTTACAAGTAAATTATATGCTTTCAAAAGGATTGGTAGTATTTGAGATGGAATTACAATATGAATCAATGATTTTAGGTAAGTCGTTAGTGTTGAATGTATTATAGGATAAAGTATGGATGGAATGATTCTTTTCATATGGGATACCGTTTTATCCTTGGTTGGTAAATGATTTTTTGTCAAAATGTTCAATTAGGTTTTGAAGAATAATAACAATACAATGTATGAATCCAGATTAAGGGTCATAGAAATTTCATTTTATTCAAAGAGGGGGGATTATTTCTTGATGTTTGGTTTAATTATTATCAAGGGTATATTATAGAGTCCATTGGTGATTTATTTTTTGTGAAGAGGATCTTTTTCAGTTAATTGTAGATAGTATTCGTAGAAGTAAAATATAATTTGAGTTATATGGAGAGTTTATGTGATTGTTCTTGGTCATACCAAACAAAATCATACAAACAAATATCAAATTTTAGACTTTATGGTATCAAGACACCTATTTTTTATATCTAATGAAAGGAGTATATAAAATAAATATTTGAATACATCTTATTTATCTTGTGCTATAAATAACAAAACCACTTCAAAATCCAATTCCTTGATCTACACAAAGATCATTTCATCTATGATAAATTTTAAATGATTTTATGGTGAGAATAAAGAAGTTATAATGGATTGTAATGGTTACTCCATTACTATAATAAAATGAATAAGAATGAAAATAAATTGGAACCCATAGAATATGTAATTGGGAAATGATATAGAAAGGCATCATGAGGAGTTCAACTTGGTTGTCCACCATTCAAGACCAATAGATATTGTAGACCCTCATCTATATCCTGATGAAATTGTTGAGGACAATAATTTTGATGAGAAAGAAGAGGATGATGTTTCTAAGGATGAAGAGGATAAATAATTTATTTAGGATTAAGGAAGTCACACATTCCTTCCTCGTAGATCTCCAGCTATTATTCTTGGCACTCCTAGCCCTCCTTGGATACTCCCTAAAATAGAGACACTTTTAATGGAAGGATGTGATGAGGATGAGACCAACGTCTCTAGAGAAGTGTAGTTGAAAAAATATTTAAATTCTATGAGGTTAATGGAAATTACTATTAAGAAAAAGAAGATATTGATTATATTAATATTGATGATAATGTAGGTAATGATGGTGACAATGTTGATGGAGAGAGAGAGGTATGTGATGGTGATGGAGATTATGAACCTTATAATCCATGTGGTAGAATTATAGTTAAGGATGTTGGAATTACTGATGCTCTAATCCCCTATACTGTATTGTCTCACTCTATATTATAGGAGAGTCTCATCCTACATGAGGTGGTGAACCTGGAATACATAGATACGAAAAATTTTGTTGAGGGGGAGAAATCTCCATGATTGTAGAGTCACCATGTTTTTGATGTTGTTGTTTATAGAGACAGTGTTGTTTTTGTTGATTATTTGATATTTTTAGATCATTTTTTGGAAAATAAAATGCTCGTTTTTGATGATGTGGAACAATTAGTTAGTGATCGAATGGAATATGAGCATGTTGATAAAATTATTGATAAATAAAGGACAGTTGAAAAAATTGTTAGGGTAACTACTATGGTGGAATCTATATTTTTTGTTTCTCATGTTGTTTATATTCTTTGAAAGTCTTATGATATCTATATTGTCCCAATGTATGAAGAATGAAACATGTTTTATCACAAAATTAGGAGTCCACAAAATAATGGTGGACCTAATATTTGGGATGAAATAGACCTTGGGGGATAAATTATTGATTGGATTGATGTGTTTTTAGAGTTTCATAGGATTGTTTTATAGACAAATATACCTCTTTTGACACATTTTTCCAACCTTTTCTTGTAGATATAGTCACCAAGGGTGATCTGTATGCTTTTAGTGAAAATATTTTATTATGGTTTGATGTGAAATTAAGAAATCAATTCCCTAAGGTCACTAGGTTAAGTAAAAAAGGATGTAAAATATCTATTTCAATAGGTTATACATAATATTTAGATGAAAATTATGTATCATATCCAATAGGTTGAAGTAGGAAACCAAAGGTTTGTATATGAGTTATAATAATTACAATCCATTGAAGATGAGAAAGAATATTCGATTGTAGATTCCATGGGAGCATTATTTGAATGTATTAAAATCTCACCTTAGTGGAATCTAGTTCTACTACTCCTCCACTCTAAAGACCCGGATTTTCCATGTATTTTGTTATTATTATATGGAATTATTACTAGTCTATCAAAATTAACAGCACATGATTATGAGGCCCGGAGTTCCCAAAAAGAGTTTCTGAACATTTTTTGGGTACCTACAGTAAAGGCATGAGGGACGTTTTCTATCTTTTGAACCATTGCTTAGATTAGAAATTTGAGGGTAGCGTTGAATCTGCAGCACCCAGATTCGCTTAAGGGGTGCTTCACATTGACCACAATAGGTCCAGAGAAAAATTTATGTTTTGTGAATTTTAAAAAGAAAATAAAATAAATAATATTATTATTTTATTTTATTTCATATCCTTTAATGGATAAGTAATGGGGTGGGGCCAGCGATGTGTCAATCCAATAAATGCCTTCGCCTGCCAACCCTATGTAATGATGTCGTTGGAGAATTTGGAAGCTTCCTAATTAATGAGCCCCAGTAAATTCCAACATCTTTACTTACCCTCTAACTCTCCTATTTATACAGAACTTGGGGCGAGGTATGGGCACAAATTTTCCAAGAAACAATGTTCTGAAGGAGAGTCGCGACACCGGACCCTTAGAGGACGAAGCTGATCCCAGTGGGAGGTGATAGGTGACACCGAACCACAAATCTAATGACGACGTACGAGCGGAATCATTGGGAACCATTTGCGGGAATGAAGAGCACGATCCAACTTCAAGCGCAGACACTCTCCATTGGGTTTTCAAGGTATGAGAGTTTATTATTTTTGGCACTTTAAATGATTACCTCGTCCTCGTTCTTGAATTATATGAAGAACGCAGGTCAACAAACAAACGGGTTGATCCGCAGATCATTCATTTTGCGGGAGGTTCTTATGGGGTATCCTTGTGGGGTTTTTTTGTTGTTTAATGAAAGAAATTGGTAAACCCATTTTATTGTCCATTTGATAATGAGCTAACGTGGAGGGAATGGGCCTAACGAACTCATCCTGAAACCTCCTCAACTTTGTTAGACTTGTGCCTTCTGTGGAAGACTGCTGACTCGGTGGCACCAACCGTCTACAAAGGAGGCGATGCACCGATGCATTCCACAAGAGGATGTTGTAGTACGAAGATGAAGTGTTCATCCAAGCTGCCATCACTGGCCGACCACGGAGGAGGTGCGGCGTGTCATCGCGCGCCACCGGAGTGAAATGGGTCGCGGCTCATCATTCGCGGCAGTCGGAGAAGGCGGCCGTCTCGTCATCTAGCAGTGGAAGGGAAGGGTGGTGCGCCATCACGCACCACCAATGAGTAGGAGACCACGACCGAAGCAGCGGTAGAGGAGGTAGAACCCGCGCTTTCAGTGGGTTCCGTGGAGACCGGTGAGTGCCCACGTCGTGTCACCGCTTCAAAGGATGAACGACCTTTGGACGTTCGCGATTCCATGGGAGCGAATCCCCTAGTCGCTTGGTAAGAGTCTCGCGGGCTGCTCCCTACGAGTGTGGGACACCCTTCGGTGGGTTTCCGCCCATGGGTTAGGCTTCCCTCCGATGGGCCACCGCCCACGGGCTGGGTCATCGCTTGCGGGCTGGGCCGCCCTCCGGTGGGCCGCCACCTGCGCGCCAGGTTTCCCCCTTTTTGAGGTCAGGCTAAACACCATCCAAGCGGGCCGAGTCCGCCGTGGCCCCGCCCAGAACGTGTCGGTTGGACCGGGTCAAACCGGACCCATCCCCACAGGGCCTAGAAACACATAAAGGGCTTTATCTTGAGAACCAAACGTCCAGTTGGCGAACCATCTATGGAGTTGTGATCCTTGGAGAAATACGGTACTTTTTGGGCTACTCCATTAGTGTTTTGGAGAAACCTGGAGTACGAATAGGTTTTATTACACCTGAATCCAATGGAGCCCTTGGCACTGACATGCCAATAACGCACAGACTGGGCGTTTGATTGAGGCTTCGTCTGTTGTGTTGCAACTATTATGACGAAGAAAATTATCTGGTTACTTACTTGTGAAACTTTGAGCCAATTGTAGTATGACCAATGTATGAGGAGCGGTTCTCTCGGGCACACTATGTACAGAACCCTACGACTGGCTGAGACTTGACGACTATTGACTATTCGACTCGGAGTGATTCGACGGCCTAGTGGGGATCTCTTATGTATGACGTGGTCGAATCACGATGGGGAGCACCTCTGTGTGTTGTGGCAGACCCATGGTACTTAATAGAAGGCGTACCTCATCATGCCACGAGGGGGAACGCCTCTGTGTGATGCAGAAGACCCGCGGTTGGGAGATCCTCTATGCGAGGTGGCAGACCCACGGTACATGACAGGAGGAGTACCTAAGTAGTCCATGGTTAGTGGGAAGTGCATTGGTGTGACATGGAAGGCCCACTGCACTTGATATTGGAGGTGTTCTTCAGCAGCCGAGGTGTTCAACATTGTGACTGGGAATATTACTTTTTCCTATCTTTATAGATTCACTTGATGGCTATCATCATTCATAGTGATCATGTGTGGGCCAGTATCATAATCCTATTTCTCTATGTCGCATACCTAGTTTGTGCTGAGTCTTACCTTTGTGGTTCATTTTCTTTGTGGTTTTTCCTTTGTGGAACTCTAGGAGACCTATGGGGGTCTCGGGTTCCCTACTGAGTATCGTTATACTCACCCCTTCACGGCCTATGCACACACCTTGTTATGTCTTGTGTAGACCATGAGCAACTTGGCTGAGGATTGAGGGAGTCTGGACTAGGCGGTACGCCGAGGAGATAAGAGGATGTGGAGTGCTTAGGATGTGATCTGTACCTAGCCTTCAGGTAGGATCCTTTGAGGAATACTTAGTATTTGTTTTCCCTTTTTCAGTTGTATTATTGCTTTTAGTTGTAATTGTACTTTTCAGTTATAATCGTACATTTATTTGGACTTGTATTCGAGCCCCTTTTACTTTCAGAACTCCTTTTACTATCGTATTTTACTTCATAGTTTCTTCTTGTTGTGTTATCAAACCATTTGTTTGTATAGGATTAAAGGAAATGCCTTCCCGTTTTGGGGGATACACCTTTCAGTGATAGTCGCCAGCCCTTGGCCTATGCAATATGTGATTAGGGTAGTCATGACACAGGCCCTAGAGGACGGGTCATGACAAAGTGGTATCAGAGGAATTTGATTCTACCGAAGAACTAGGATTCTGATCTTTTTTGAGTGGCAATTGTGTTATGTGTTATGAGTGTGGTTTTCAGGTCGGGATATCCAGTGTTGGTGCAGCGGCCACTGTATCCAAAAACCGAGACCCTAAATTCTAATTTCCAACTTAGTACACAAAAGTAATGATTGTGTCTGTTTGTTAATAGTTTTTCTTGGGATTCCCTTGTGTGATCTCACTAGGTATAACTTTTTTATCATGGCACACCTTTATTCTTTAAAATGTCGCCAAGAATACATCCATCCAGGATTCCTGAAAGAGTATGTGATGATGTTACATTGAGCGATGAGGCCTCGGTGCAGGTCCCTCTTACGACAATAGCACCTTCAGGTTGTGTACCAGCAGCACCACTACTAGTTGCATAGCCGATGGCACCAGCCCCACCTGCAGAGGATGCACGCTGACTGAGTGTGTTGCATGAGTTTCAGCTGTAGAGACCACCGAGGTTCTGAGACAAGATGAACCTATAAGCGGTTGAGGACTAGCTGGAGGCTGTAGCCAGAGTTTTTCGCATATTTGGGAAACCACATGATTTTATAGTGATCCTAGCAACTAGCCTTTTTCAAGAAAAAGTAGGGAGATGGTGGAGCCTGATGCTCCAAATACACGATGATGTGACCCTAGTCTTGGAAGACTTCGAGAGACTTTTTCGGTCAGAGTTCATCCTAGAAACCTTACAATCTATGCTTATATAGGAGATGTTGCACTTACAGCAGGACAACAAGATAGTGCCCCAGTACTCGGTGAGGGTCACTGATCTCTCCTACTAATCCACTGACCTAGTATAATACCCTTTCTTCAGGTCCTAGACAGTTGATCAGGGTCTCTAATGGGATATCAGAGCATCAATGGTATCACTCAGCATACTAAACCTAGATGGGGTACTAGAGTGGGTTCTTTAGGTGGAGAGATTCCTAGTTGATCAGGAACTGACAGCGAGACCCACCACCGAGAAACACATGCCAGATTCATCTGTGGATGGTAGTAGGTGGATGAATCAGAGGTCCAAGTGGACTAGATCTTCTGGTGGATAGCCCCGGGATGTATGGTCTGAGGTGTGGAGCTCGCGAGGCAAAGGAGGTCAGGCAAGGGACATGCAGTGCTACACATGCGGCGGGTAGGGTCACATGGATCGTAATTGGCCGACCTGCCATACAGATGACTAGAAGACAGTCGAGGGACCGCAGAGGTTGAGGAAAAGGTTCAATAAATGGTGTCTTCATGCAGCAGGCGGATGTGGAAGAGTAGCTAGCTATGCAGAAGGTGGTTGGAGGTGTTTCGAGGTTCTCCCACCACCACTGCCTAGTGGTCCACCCCGATCACAGGGAGCAGGCTGACATGGATGAGATCAAATCTTGGAAGCTGAGGCCTATGACCATTGCACTCTAGAGATGATTTGAGGTATGATCTTTATCAACTCCACCTTAGCTGCAGTACTTATAGACGCATGTTCCAGTTAATCTTTTATTTCCACGACCCTCGTTCGGAGCTCAGAGATTCTAGGGGAGTCGTTAGCTTGATCCTTATGGCTAGAGACTCCTACGAGAGCGGATTAAATGATTACACACTGGTTTAGGTAGTGAGATCTTACTCTAGGAGGTGATATCTTCAGCTAGGATCTTCTAGTAGTGGTATCGAGGCCTTACGCCACCATCTTGGGTATGAATAGTTATCTACAGTCCATTCAAAGATTGCATGTATTAGGTGAAAATTGTGTTGTGTCCACACATATGGGACAAGGTTTTCCTTCACTGGCGAGAAAGGATCCTATGTAGTAGAGGATGGACTTACCCAGAGGAGGTTGTAGTCGATTACTCATCTGGTGGCTAGCCTTACCATTAGAGCAGATGATGTTGGTAGGCTGAGTTATCCTATAGTGTTGGACAACTATGCCGATGTCTTTCCGGATTATGTTCCAGGACTAACTCCATGAAGAGTGGTAGAATTTTACATTGACCTATACCCCTTGAATGCATCTATATCTACACCAGAATATCAGAAGTCTTACACAGAGCTTTGTGAGTTACGGGTACAGTTGCAGTACTTACAGGGAAATGGGTTCATAAGGCCCCTTGATTCTCCATGGGAAGCCACGATTTTGTATTCCAAGATGGCAGATGGGAGTTTGAGACTCTCTATGGACTATCGACGCCTAAACCAGGTGAACGTTATAAACAAGTATCCACTTATGAGGATTGATGATCTTTTCGATCAGCTAAAGGGAGTTCGCTGGTTTTCGAGGATAGACCTCAGATCAAGCTATCATCAACTTAGGATAGGAGATGCGGATGTGTAGAAGACAACTTTCAGATGTTAGTATTTCCATTATGAGTTATTTTTTATGCATTTTGGTGTGACCAATTCCCCATAAGAGTTCATGAGACTCATAAACAGGATCTTTCTACTATACCTTGATCGCATTGTAGGGGTGTTCATCGATGAGATCTTAATATACTCCGAGACAGAGGAGGAGCATGCCTATCATCTCCAGATAGATATGGATACACTCTGAGAGCACCAGATTTATGGAAAGCTCCCAAAGTGCCAGTTCTTGATATGATAGGTCTACTTTCTAGGACACATTATCTCGGATTCTTGAGTTTTAGGGGATCCAGCAATGATAGAGGCTATACTTTCTTGGGAGCCACCCAAGAGTGTGACTGAGGTGCAGAGTTTCCTGGGGTAGGCTGGATATTACTGGAGATTCTTTCTTGCCTTTTCTAGAGTATCGACACCCTTGTCAGCATTGAAGAAGAAGGGGTATCCCTTCATATGGATAAAGAAGTGCCAGCAGAGTTTCCAGGAGCTGAGGTAGAGACTGATGAGTGCCCGCATATTGAGGCAACCGGAAGAGAGAGTTGGGTATGTAGTCTACTGTGATGCATCTGGGACTGGACATGGGTGTTTCCTAGTGCAGGATCATGTAGTGATTTCTTATGGATCACGACAGCTGAGAAAACATGGGTAAAAATATGATATCCACAAACTGGAGTTAGCAGTAGTGGTCTTCACCTTGATGATGCGGCGACATTACTTGATGGGAAAAAATTTTACAGTATACTCTGATCACAAGAGTATCGAGTATATCTTATCTCGGAATTAAATGAACCTGATACATCGGCGATGGGTATAGTTCCTCTAGGACTATGCCTTGGAGATAGTCTATACTCTTGGGAAGTGGAATGTGGTAGTAGATGCACTCATCAGGAGGTCTATTCTATAGTTGCTGAGTGAGGTGATAGAACAGGTAGTCGCATTGCATATATACTTCATTGATAGGGATGGAGAAGCTTACCTCTAGTATATGAAATTCACTTCCCCAATCCTCCAGTGAGTTAGGGAGGTGCATCTTAAGGACACAGATTGTGAGACTCGACATGAACAGATATCCTCAGGACAGGAACCAGATGGGTTTTCTGAATGTGGAGAGCACGTCATCCTCTTTGGAGGACATACCATTGTACATGTGGTGCTATGGGAGGAGGTGTTGAGGTAGTTCCATACATCCTATCTAGTGGTATATCTTGTGGAGGTGAAGATGTACCAAGACCTCCGGCGTCAGCACTGTCGGCTAGGGATGAAGCATGTAGTGGAAGGGTTTGTTTCACAATGGCTCACTTGTCAGTAAGTGAAGTCTGATCATCTGGTTCTAGAAGGCTTAGGCCCTAAATGGTTCATAGTGTAAGTGGGATGTGATCTCCATGGATGTTATTACATGGATTCCATGTACAAGAGGAGGACATGATTCCATTTTTGTGATTATTGACCGACTCACCAAGTCATCCCACTTCCTACTCATCTGAGAGTATGGGTCAATAAGCGGCATGGGACCCCTCTGCGTACAGAATATTGTGAGACTTCATGGGGTCAAATATATGATAGTATCTAACCTTGACGCACGTTTCACATACCAGTTATCAAAGGGATTAGAGGTGGCATTCGGGACTCAGCTGCGTTTGAGCACCGCCTTTCATCCTCAGATGGATGTTCAGACAGAGAGAACCGAACTGACACTGGAGGACATGCTCTGTGCATGCATCCTAGATTTTGGCCGCAGTTTGGAGGATCACTTTTCCTTGGTGGATTTCTCTTAAAACAATAGTTATCACTCCACCATCTATATGGAACCATTTGATGCCTTGTAAGGTCGACCTTGAAGATTACATCTATGTTGGACAGAGATAGGGGAGTCAGCACTAATGGGTCCAGAGTTGGTATGAGCTACCACTGAGAAGTTGTAGACCATATAGGAGAAGATGAAGACTAGACATAGCAGAATGAATTCATATGCTGACAGAAGACAGAGACCTTTTGAGTTCCAGGAGGGGGACCATGTTTTCTTGCAACTCTCTCCTTGATAGGGACTACATAGATTTGGCAGAGGGGGTAAGTAATCACCAAGGATTATTTTGACATTTCTGATACTTTTGATGATATGTGAGGTGGCATACCACTTGGCACTTCCAATGCAGTTTGTGAGGGTGCATATAGTCTTTCATGTATCCTAGATAAGGAGATACACGCATGAACCATCTCACATCATCAACCATGGAGATCTGTAATTAGACAATGGGGAGATGTTTACGAAGGTTCCAGTAAAGATTGAGGATCAACAAGAGTGGGTCCTTCATGGGCGGTGGATACCTCTGGTGCGCTTTCATTGGCCGCACAAAAACCTCTATGAGAGAACATGGGAGAAGGAGGCTCAGATTCGTGCTCAGTACCCCCATTTGTTTCCATAGACTATGTTGTGTCTTTCGGGGACGAAAATCCATAAGGTGGGAAAAATTTAAATACATGGATTTTCCATGTAATTTTTTAAAATTATATGGAATTATTACGAGTCTGCAAAAATTGGCGACCCATGATTCCGAGACTCGAAGTGCCTAGAATGAATTTTTTGACTTTTTTTCAGGTACATTCAGTAAACACCTGAGCGGTATTTTCTAACATTTGAACCACTGCTCGGATTAAAAATCATATGGCACCATTGAATATGTAGCACCATGATTCGCTCAAGGGAGGATTTAATTTGACTGCAGTAGGTCTGGAGAAAAATTAATGTTTTGTGACTTTTTAAATGAAATGAAATAAGATAATTTAATTATTTTATTTTATTTCATATCCTCATATGGACAAGCAAAGGGGTGGGGATAGCAATGTGTGAAGCCAATAAATGGTTTGACCTTCCGACCTTAAGTAACGATGTCCTTGGGGAATTAGGAAGATTCCTAATTAATGATCCCCATTAAATTCCAACGTCATTACTTACCCTAAAACTCTCCTATTTATATGGATCTTGGGAGGAGGTACATGCACAGCTTCGCTAACCAACAAAGTGTTGAAGAAGTGCCACAATGCTGGACCATTAGAGGACAGAACCGATCCTAATGGGAGGTGACAGGTGACACTAAACCACGAACCGAAGGACGACGTACGAGCGTCATCATTAGGAACCTATTACGGGAACAAACAGCATGATCCACCTTCAAGTGCGGACGTTCTCCAATGGGTTTTTTGAGTTAGGGGTTTTATTCATTTTTCCACATCAAATGATTCCCACATCCCCGTTCATGAATTATATGAAGTACGTGGGTCAAACGACTAATGGGTTGATCCATGATTCATTCGTTTTGCGGGAGGTTGTTACGTGGTATCCTTGTGGGGTTTTGTTTGTTGTTTAGTACATGTAATTGTTAAACCCATTTTATCATCCCTTTGATCATTAGATAACGTGGAGGGTCGGGCCTAACGAACCCTGCCAGAACCTTCCGCAACTTTTTTACCTTTGCGCCTTCTGTGGAAGACCGTCGGCGTGGTGGCACTAACCGGCTACGAAGGAGGAGACATGCCAACGCACGCCCAAAGAGGAGGTCATGTCATGAAGATGTAGCAGTCATCGAAGTGGCCGGCACTGACCAGCAATGAAGGAGGTGCGGCGCGCCGTCACGCGTCGCTGATGTGTATGGTGTCATGTCTCATCAGCTGCAGTAGTAGAAGATGGCGTCCGGATCATTGGCTGGTCATGGAAGGTAATGGCGGCGTGCCATTACATGCTGCCGGTAAACAGGAGACCGCAGACGAAACCATGGAGGAGGAGGTGGAACCTTCTCCTCTGGCGGGTTCCGTGGCAACCGGGCGGCGCCCACATGGCGCTGCCAATTCAAAGGTTGAATGACCATTTCTCGTTCAGGATTCTGGGGGAGCGGATCCCCCAAGCCGCCTAGCAGAAGTCCCATGGGTAGCACCCTACACGGTCAGGCTACCCTCCAGCGGGCCGCCACCCACCCCCCCCCCCCCCCCCCTATGGGCTAGGTCACCCTTATGGACTGCCCATTATTTCAGGCCCATCCAGATCTCATACTTATGGGATGAGTACATCGTGGCCCAACCCAGACTGGGTCAGGCCGGGTTGGACCAGACCCGGGCCCCACCAGGCCCAAAATCACCTAAAGGGCCTTATCTTGAGAACCGGAGGTCCATTTGATGAATTTTCTACGGTGTTGGGATCCTTGGAGTGATACAGTACTTTTTTTACTTACTCCATGAGAGTTTCATAGAAACATGGAGTATAGATGGGTTGGATCGCACTACAATCCATCCGGTCCATCGACACTTAAATTCAAATAACACATCCACTAGGAGTCCAATTGAAAAACATTTGTTGCGTTGGAACCCTTATAACGAGGTGAATCATCAGGTTACTTCCTTGTGAAACATTGTTTCAATTGTAATATGACCAATGGATGAGGATAAGTTTTCCCAAGTGCGCTACGTACGGAACCCTATGGATGGCTGAGACTTGATAATTGCTGAATTTTCGACTCGGGGTGACAAGATGGCCTTGTGGGGAACACCCCTATGTGAAACGGTAGACTCATGGGGGAAAAACCTTTGTGTGACATGAAAAACCCACAGTACTTGATAGGAGATGTACCTCAGCAGGACATGAGGGGGAGCACCTCTATGTGACGCCGTAGACCCATTGTGGGGAGAGCCACTGTGTGATGTAGTAGTCCCACGATACTGGACAGTAGGAGTACCTTAGAAGTCCAAGGTCAGTGGGAAGTGCCTATGTGTGACGCGGCAAGCCCACTATACTCAATATAGGAGGAGTTATCTTGCAGCTAAGGTGTTCAAAGTTGTGACTGGGAATGTTACATGTTTTTATCCTTAGGGAATCTATGGCTGGCTATCAGCATTGAAAGCGATCCTGTGTGGGTCAGCATCATAATCCTGTTTCTCTATGTTGTATACGTGGTTTGAGCTGAGTCTTACCTCTGTGGTACTTTACCCTTGTGGGTTTTCCTTTGGGGAATTTTTGGAGACCTATTGGAGTCTTGGGGTCCCTACTGGGTATCTTTATACTCACCACTGCACGGGCTACATCCACACCTTGTTGTGTATTGTGAAGATGATGAGTAGCTGGGCTGATGTTTGAGGGAGCCCAGACTACGAGGTATGCAGTGTATACCGACAAACGTGGAGTGCTGAGAAGGAGATTTGTACCTACCCTTTAGGTACGATCCTCAAAGGACGAATCAGTAGTTTTTTTTCCCTTTTTCATTTGTATTTTTCCTTTCAATTATACTTTTACTTTTTAGTTACACTCGTACATTCAGTTGGACTTGTATTAATCCCCTTTTACATTCAATGCTCCTTTTACTACAGCAGTTTACATCATAGTTGTTTCTTTTTGTGTTATCACACCAAGTGTTTGTACAGGTTTAAAGACAATTCCTTCCTATTTAAGGGGATACGCCTTTTGGTGCTATTCTCCATCCCCTAGCCTATGGAAGGCGGGCTTGGGGTAGTCATGGCACGGGCCCCGAGGGATGGGTCATGAGATCAACCTCCTTTTTTATACTAATATTATTATACGATTTGTGTGAGCAGAACTCATTGGACTTTGATGCGGTTCAATAGGTGCTTCACCTTCCATTCCTTAGGAATCATTGAGAATGTTTGAGCATGAGTATGATTATACACACATAATGAATTGAGAATCCATGAAGGATACAAAGGCCGACAGGGGAACAATGAAAAATCTATAATGTACTCTATGTCTATAATTTTAACCAATCCAGACGAGGATACTCATTTTATGTTCATGGTATAAAATATAATGATGTCTTGAGTTTCCAGATATTTCAAGGAGAAGGTCAACCAATTAAATGTTATGAATCCTCTAATAATTATTTTTATGGTTGAAACGAATGATTTTTTCAATTCCATGCATAGAGGTTGCAACATTATCATGGATTTCATATATTTTGTTATATCCATTTTTAATGTGAATGGAAATAAATTTTAAGATTACATGTTCATATCTATTACTTCTAATTTGTCTCTTCTATATACTACTCCAGAGTACATCATGGTATGCATGACAAGAGAACTGCATGAACCTTGTATAGCGAAATTCCATAATTTTTCTCTATCTCCTAGACAAACCATGAGACAACTTCAATCAATCCTCATTTGAAACCCTTGACCTCCTTCAATGATAAATGATATTACTATAGTAGTTCTCATTTTTCCCTCTATGTCTGATACCGAGACTTCTTTCTCAGGTATGGATAAATGCAATACACATGTGGACCGTTCAATATAACTTAGATATCCTTGATTATACATTATGTATTTTATGGGAATGTTATATTGTTTTTTCAATTTTCAACATATTTTTCTATAACTTTTTATGGATAAACCTTTAGTTGGAATCTCATGAAAATTCTCTTTTACATATTCTATTTTTCTCTACATTACCTATTTTGTTCTGAAATTTTTTATGATCCAAAAATGGGGAGTGATGTATGGAATTTATATATGAGTGGTATATCATTGCTTCTATGTTTTTCATTACCTTATTGTGATTCTATGTGATATATTTATTTTCATTTAATGCATTTATGATATTTTAGAAGATTTATTTTTTTTATTTCCCTGATACCATATACATTATATCTTTGACACTCTATGTAAATTATTTAACTATGATACCATATGTCTAAAATTTCATGATTCGCCTTTAATTTCATATATATATATATATAATGTCAGTGTTTTTTATCATAAAAAATAGGTAGATTATTGATCTCCTTATTTTAATGATCACAACATCATGTTTATTATAATATTAATGTGATATATGTTTTTTGTTATCATTTTAGATTATATATATTATTTTTTTAAATATGATTATATATAGAAATACTCTCCATTAAGGTTGAGTCACTACAAATAAACTCTCACCACCAAGAAGACCCACCATTAAGGCTTGGTCACTAGTACAGGTGACTAATATATGGGATCTAAAATTGGATAAGTTTTATAATATCCCACTAAAATCATGCATATTTAGTAGCATGACTCACTGCAATATCATGTAACCACAAGAAAATGTGACTATTCCAAAGCATCACCAGCAGACTCAGTCACCACTAATTTAATACACATTCAGAGACATGACATCGTTAAAAAGTCTCACCACTACTATTTTAGTATATTTTTAATTAAATACTTTGAATGTATATTTTTATGAATTTTATTCTCAAATTTATTGTAATGATTGTTCTAAATTTCTCAACATAGAGTAATTAATGTATGTTTCAAAATGTAGAGTATGAGGAGTAGAAGATCTAGTGAAATATTTGTGTTTATTTTTTTCAACGATCAATCATACCCCATCATGTGTAATGTAAGATATACATAATTATAGAGCTATGAACAATAGACACACATATAGTTACACACATGAAGTTATATGAGCCTCTTTTTAATAACTATATGTGATTTCATGCTTCATAGTGCTACAATTGACTGATGAAGTTGATGATGAAAATACATACAGTTCCTTCATACTATCAATAACATAGATTTTATAGCATTCTATTCTATGGAACTATATGAAACATGACTTGTCCCTCAGTTCAAATTACATTCAAGGATTCAAGAGTTGTAGAGTATATCAGACTAATCATATCTATTAATTTACATCCATTATTTTATTTGTATTTTTATTTTCATTTAAATTATGAGTAGTGTGTGTATAATATATATATTACACCCACAATATATACTTAATTAAACTAGATGATACATAGATATCTACTCAAAAACATATTTACCTTATTTTATAGGTGTTTTGGTAGAGGTATGGTTGGGACCTGTTCTATTTTTTATTCCCATGAAAATAGATGACGGTGTCCATGTGTGGCCAATATAAATTTCAAAATTTATTATAACTGATATATTTTATTGATAAAAGTTTATTTTTATAAAATACTTGGAAGTATTTTATTTTCTAGTTTATTAGGATATGTCTCTACTTGATACTGAAAATCTTGTATTAATTTTCCATTCTATGTTTTTTTTATTTTATTTGATTGTTTCATAATCCATAAACTGAATATATTTTAATCTATAAACAAAAAAAACTACACTGATTGATAGTTTTAATTAGTTTTTATTAATTTTCAGGATTGGTAAAATTGGTTTCAAAAGATAAAAAAGAATTCACAATTATTATAAGTGATACCTAATCAATATTTGAGAATTATATTAAAATCTCAAGGCTTTAACCAATCTGTTATTTTGGATAACAGGTATATTTAATTTAAATTAGGGGATCTCATTTAACACAATTTAATAGAAATTTATATTGGGTACTGAATTCACCCCCTCTCCAGAGACTCACTATGTCGAGTAGAAAACAAAATTCATAGAATTGTTTTCCCTCGAGTGAATTTTATTCTTAGTTTGATTAGTTGATTTTATTGAGTTTCCATGGTCATATTCGAGACGCATGAATTTTTTGGGTTCATGTCTAATATTATTTAAATTTTCCCTCAACAAATAGTCTTAATATAAACATGGAAACCCTCTATCAAGGTATAATCCTCAGGGGTATTATCATTTTTGTTATGTGTAAATTTCTATTGTTGACAATTCCCTGACTCAAAATATAGTGGTAATGCTAAATCGGTCTATTCTCATCAAATTATTAAATCATCATCTATTTTGTTACCACCATTATTTAGATTCACATAATGTCAGAAGTGGTTATAAGGGATTTTAGAAAAACAAAATTTATTCAAAATATATTGTAAATTTATAAGTGAAGGAGATTGAGTTTATGATCCTTTATCTAAAAGAGAGAGTAGTGATGGAGTGTGTTGATCTCTTCTTAGAGTCAGTGTTATTTTCTAAGATATTCAGAACATCCTATTTCATAAATCATTTCTTTAATACTATTATATTTTTAGAAAACATATTATTTTTTATGAATTTGGACTAATAACATATTTTTAATATATTTTTCGAGATATATAGATATATTAGGGGATAAATTATTCCTCTGTTTAGGATTTATTCTCAATCATTTTATAGTTATTTTTACTTTTAGGTTATTCTTGATTGATGTTTTGGATATTAATAGTTTCACTCAATCCATTATGTTTGGTTATGCATGTTGAGAGTCATATTTGTTATTGGCTAGTTGATAATGCTTTTCATTTCATTAGTTTATCATGTGAATACATGGATTAATTACGACATAATTAGAATTAATGTTATGTTGGTATAGTTTTTTTCTTTCGATAATAATGAGTTTGATATTAAACCATTTTTTGTTAATTCAAGGTTTACCTTGACATGGTGTTCCATGATCCATATACCATGTTATTTTACTCATGATTTTTGACCGAAGGTTCGAGCCCGTATTTTTTCATTATTGACTCATTTTATTATTATTTTATCTCTCTCTTATTATATTTTAGGTGGTTCATTGATTAGTTTAAAATTGATTATGAAAATTTTTATATAGTTTTTTTGGTTTCTATTAAATTCAATTATGGTTATTTCCAATTGAAAGATAATTATTTTTTCCATTTTTATATTTGGAGGAAACATTATGGTTTTGTTAGTTGTAATTTTCAAAAGTTTTTTCCCATTTCTCTTGTTTAAATGAATTCTAAATAGTTGATGACATATTACAGTTCTATGTGATCATTGATCATTGTGTTTCATTGTTTTTTTGAGTTATTATTTGAGATATTTAATTGAAATTATTTTATCATTCTATTTTTTTCTAGGAATATTGTGTATTCTAGTTTCTCTTTCTTATTGGACCATGATTTTTTTCCCCTCACCCTCTCAAATTTT
The DNA here is from genome assembly GCA_963277665.1 of Viscum album. Taxonomy (NCBI): domain Eukaryota; kingdom Viridiplantae; phylum Streptophyta; class Magnoliopsida; order Santalales; family Viscaceae; genus Viscum; species Viscum album. Next base: position 857,978,895 of record OY728160.1, read on the forward strand.
ATATTATATGTTGATCTTCTAATTTTACATTACTTCAGCTTTTGATCATGAATTTATAAGGGTAAAATCATATATGGATGTGAGAGTTGTAACACACCATGGAATGATAGTATTTAATAACATATTCTTTTTGATTATTTTTTATATTTTGTATTTTTTTTGGATTCTACAATTCTGAGCTAGAGTAGGACACATAATGTCCAAAAGTATCATGGTGTGATGGGACCCAATTTTCCAATGATGGTTCATTCAGGAATTTTTTTTATTTTACCGAGGTCCAAATATACCATTCCATGGAGGGTATCAATTTTTTCTTAGCGGGGTACCACATGTGAGACTGTGTCATAGTGTTCAGTTCGGTAGACACCTTGCTTCATGGAGGAGGAAGTTCATGCTGTTTTGGAATGCGTCGTAGCATTTTTATTTTTCAAGGAGGATTTTTTCCAAGTTATGTTGTAGATATACACAACCTAGTGACTTAAGGTTTGGTATTTTTATTCTTATAAGGATAGGTTTGCCAGACCATGGTCAATAGGGTCCTCCGTGATTTAGTCTTCCTGGTTTTAATTTTTTAAGATTTTATTTATATACCACTATTGAGTTTTAAAATATTTATCCCTATTTTATTTATTTTGTAATATTTTTGACATGTTTGACACTTCAATATAACTCCTCCCCCTTCTTCGATTACTTTTGGATCCCCCCCTTCAATTCAATGCAATTTTTCACAGAAAATAATTCTTTTATTCTTCTCTTCACATCCCTTATTTAATTAAATTATATTTTAATTTATTATAAAACCCCTACAACTCACAAGGGATACATTTTGTATTTTGTATTGGTTTTAATTTGAATTTAATTATTATTAGGGATCAAAAATGTTATTCCCTTTCATAGTTTGTCTTCTTCCACTGAAATAAAGTGGATTCTTCTTGGTTAAGGTATGTATTTTTTACAAAAATAATTTAACCAACATGTCATGAAATTATTTCACTTTATAAATACATTTCAGTTATGAATATATATATATGTCCATATATAATACCATGTTTTTGTTTATAATGTATTTTAATGTGTTTTAGTACTTGGCATGTTGTAATTTTCACTGGATTTTTAGTAATTCATTTTGAACTGAATTTTTTGTATTAAAAGTGTTTGATGAAATTATTTATGAGACACTTTACAAATTATTTGGATAATACATGAAGACTTTTATCTGGCGAGATTGGTGTGTCGAAACTAGCTTCCTCTCCCCCCATTTCTCTTACCTCCTTCCTTATCCTCTCTACATCCCTTTTATCCTTGCTCTCTTTTTTCCCTTTTCTAGATCTGGCACACATTCTCTACCCCCATTTTTAGAAGTTTCTGTATTTAAACACTAGCTTCTCTTTCTATAACCTTTCTTCCCAATGGATTTGTTTCCCATAACATTATGGTCGGGTGCACCTGCTTTCTCGGAGGGATTTGGGATGTGCTGGTTGAAATGAATTAGTCACATGGGTTCTCAGCTTACTATTTTCCTTCCTCTATCGGTGATTTATTCCTATAATTACTCATTCTATGGTGCCATTTTAGGTGTAATGTTTTCAATTTCGGTGGTATCGGTGGTTGGGTGTGGTGGTCGTTCAAAATGAGTGCCTCTATTGAAGCCCTAACCCATTTCAAATGCATATTTTTCTTTTGTTTAAATTATCAATCTCCCATTCGGTTAGTGGTGGTGGTTTTATGGTGTTTTTGGGAAGTGAATTCAACCAATATATGGTGTTAAAAGATTATCATATATTGTTGGCTTCTTCTGTAATTCAGTGGTCCTCATTTGATGTTTTTTGTTTTCATTTAATCCCATGTTCATAGTTTATTGTTCATTGGTTTGGTTTGGCCTTCCTGGCACAGGGAATGGCTCGTTATTGATGTCATGGTCTCTCCAATATACCTCAACTTCATAATTTCGTAGCTCCTCTCCTAGTCATTCTAGAGTTGTGGTTTTCAGGGTGTTCTAGGTTTTGATCATCAAGAGTTCGATGGGGTTCAAGTCATCTCAGCATCATTTTTGGGATCACAATGTTGGTTGTCGGTGCCCATGGTGGTGATTTGACATTGGAATGGTTGAAGGGTTTGTTGTAGGCATTGGTGATGGTTTCCTTTATTGGGTAGCTTATGGTATGGTGATGTGGATAATGGTGACTATATTTTCAATTTTCAATCCTGAAGAGAGTTGTGTGGAACGAGATGGTATCAAATATTCTCATGTGATGTTTGCTCATGAGCTGGTGTGACAGTTCATGGTGTTTATCTTGAATATACAATTTGTAGTTTTAATCTTGATGGATGAATTTATGTTTCTGTCTGGTTGTTTTCATTTGGATGATGATTTCTATTATTTATTTTGAATGTTTTATTTACTTTCTTTGTATGGTGGTTTAGCATTTGGGTTGGATCCTGTCATAATTTTTTTTGTTAGTTCCCAACTAAACCAAAAGTTGTTAATTTTGAATATAAATAAAAGGATATAGATTGTGAATGATGAGTTTTTTTTGGAAAAAATCCCCCAAGGTAACATTGAATCCTTTTTGGGATGATTGTGTTTGTTGAAAAATAGTGTTTTTATGGTCATTTGTCCATTTATAGAGTTATGTTTACAATATATGTGGACCAAGAACCATTGAAAAGGAACGGATGATTTGGAGGTAGTACAAAACGAATGTATGTATGGAGGAATGATTTTCTACTGGTTTCTAACATTTTGTGTCCAAAAATTGGAGAATAGAGAACATTATTTTTTTTTTCAAATGGAATTTTTCACCAATAATAAAGATTTTTATAAAGTTTCACAGCACATATTTTTCAACATCAGTGCATCAAAATATGGGACAGGAAATAAGGGTGAGAAATTTATAGAGTGGCGCAAAATGCGACTTGAATGGAAGAGGCTTGGGAGAATAGACTTGCGAGTCTAGGAGAATGTTATGCATCATGCACTCAGGGTCTTTAAAATTCATATAAATAGATGGATACCCCCTCATTTAGGCCAATCTCAACACTTATATAAAATTGAACCTCTGGTTGCACAAGTGGCGAGGGCGCAAAAGTACGGAGCTATTTAGAAGGTGTGTACCAGATGATAGTTGTGTTATAATAGTGATTTGGGTGTAAAAGGGTGTTTGTTGCACATGTTTTTAGTATGATAACGTTGTGTCATGAATTTTTGGAGTAGTGCCATTTTTTCGGGAAAATGTAAAACTTGTGCTTCCTGTTTTACATAACATGCAACTAGTCCAAGTGTTGTGTGGAAGTTGTATGTTTCCCTATATAGTTATGGAAATGTGGTATTAATTACTGGTTGAACGTGGAAAATAAACTCAGCATCCATCCACAGTTGAGGAAGTGGCATTCATGAAAATTAAGGGACCTACATGTCCATAAACTGTGTGTGAATCCCTTCCAAGAGTAACGAGAGAATGAATAGGAATATGATGATCCATTTCACTGATAGTGAGCCATAAAAATAGACATAGGGAGTCCCCCTTGGGAATATAGAGAGACGACCCTATACATTATAAAGTTATTGAGCCTAGGCATAGCAGTGGACTAGCCTGAACCTTGTAAACAATAGTGTTCTTTTAGTGGATTTGGAACATCGACACATTTTCATTGTATGCTCCATGGATGTGGCCCTGTGAGGGTGAACCAAGTAGAATAGGGTTTTTCTATGCATTACTTAATTTCGTTTTATTTATTTCTACAGGAGAAAGTTGGATCTATGTTTCTCTCAATAAGGAAAAAATCTCAGAAGGGGATGTAGTTTTAATTTTTCATACCCAGATTCCACCCAATGGTATTTGACCTAGTGGGCCTAACATGTTTTATCACTCTTATTAATTTGATTCATCTAATTTTATTACCCTTATTACTTTAAAAATAATGGTTTTATAACCGGATTCATCCTGTTGTATGTAGTATCATGGTTGAAATTTGGTAATGTAATTTTTATAATGATTAATCCCCTATTATTTTGAGGCCCTTGGTTTTCGTATATTATGAATAACTTTTCCTATTTAAGTTATGAGAACATGATTTTTTTTATTTTATTCTTATACCATGTGAATTAGATGATGTTTCTTGAGATAAATAATATTTGAGATGTGTTTGATTTATATGGTATTATTAATGAACTATATGATTTTCCTGAGATTTTTTTCTCACATACACTTTAGATATGTCATGGGGAACTTTGTAACTACATGATATATTTTGTGCATGTCACCCTAATCATATTATAGTTACCCCTAGTATAGATTGTAATGTCTTTAAGAATGTTGTTCTGATTAGACTATGGAATATAATCATATAGTGTACCAAGTAAGACTATTGATGCTTACTGGTTGATAGTTCTAAGGATGACGACATGATACCATCTTATGTAAGGACCTAGAGAGTTACACATGATACAAATTTTCATGATAATGATTTTACCTAGTGGATTACAACTTCATAATTTTTTTACATCCCCTTTTGTTATTTGGATTAATGGCCCAACATACATTATTGTTGTTTGATTTAATTTTCCTATTAATAATATAGTGGAAACTATATATTTTTCTTAGTTCTTTATGATGTGTTTTACATTATAAATCAATGTTGAAAAGTGATTTTAGATCAATGATTTTCAATGAACTGAAATAGATTTTTTTGAATATTTAAATTTGGTAATCCACACTCATATATATTTTAATGAATTTTAGGAATTTATAATGTGAAATACACCCCTTTGATGATATATAATTTAAATATATATATTTTAAATAAATGTTTGATTTTTTTTGGTTTTTAAATCTTTTTTTCCAATATAGAAGGTTTTTTTTTCTAATAAGGTTTTCTATGGTTATTTTGAAAAAATGAATCTGTATGATAAATGCTTTCTATTATATATACATTTATAAAAGAAATGTTCTAAATGATTTTAAAACTAAAATTTATGAAATATTGTAAAAAAGGAATTGCTTACACACATTGGTGAAATCATACTTGCCATATTTAGTTTACAGCATACATACAAACTTTATTCTATATAGAAATTTTATGTTTTCATATAGAATCAAAAGTATTGATATCAATTTGGATACTATTCGTATAGTTTATTGGATGAATTTTTTTTCATGCTGAGTGATATTGGGATATATGGATATTTTTTAGTGGTTTATTTAGTTTGTTTAGATTTATGATTTTCAACTATCAACCAATATTTCTAGTTTTATTTTTCTTCTAACTTTATATCTGTGGTGATCAGGATGTATTTATATTTTCATTTGATTTGCATTATTCTAAATTATTCTGTTAAGTTGATGTTTGAAAATTGTATAAATGAGCTTTATCATTCCCATTGATTCAGACTAATTTATATATTTATTACTATAATATCTTATTTATTGACTTTATTGTTCATTTATTTTGTACAATATATTTCATATGAATTGAAATATAACGTGAATTCCAATATGAGGGATGGAATGGGAGCTCTCGAACCGTGATCCAACGAGAGATTCCAAACCCTAATCTTCACCTCTATTTCATCTTGTGATCTCTGATGGCTGGTTTTGATCCTAAATGGGAACTTGTTTCCCCTCCTGCACTTACTTATTTGGCTTCGGATACTGCAAAAATCGAAGTAGGAAATCTCCAGGTTCCGCTTAGCCCCCTCCCGGTCTCCTTTCGCGATGCGCTAAAGGGAGTTGACATTAGAAGCGTAAAGGAGTGCAAACAAACCCTCTTCAGAAGGTTAGAAGACGGTGCCTTCTTGGTGGATGTCGATCCAGAAGCCTTGAAGCAGAGAGAACTGCTCTGCAAATTTTCGATCCTTGGCCGAGTATCCTATAACACAGGGGAAAAGCCATGGCCGATTTTTGAGCTAAAGAACAGGATTTCACACTACTGGGGATCTCTGAAATGGAAGATAGCCCCCTTAGGTAAAGGTTACTATCATATCCTCTTCAGCTCTCAAGGTGAGCTTGATCAGGTTTGGAAGATTGGAAATTTACAGCTTAAACCTGGCTATTTTAGAATCTCAGATTGGAATCCTTCTTTTAATCCGTACACACACAGAAATAACATGGCACAGGTTTGGGTTAGAATTCATGGGCTTAATTGGTTTTATTGGCACCCAAAAATCCTAAATGATATTTCTTATTGCATAGGATCCCCGATAAAAATTGATCATAGGACTTTGAATGGGGACTTAGGCCTTTATGCTAGAGTTATGGTTGAAATTAACTTAACACATGAATTTCCTTTTAAAATTGGTTTCAATGCCCCTGATTTCAAAATGGAACTCAGTATAGAATATGAAAAAAAAACCCTTCATTTTGTGAATTTTGCAAACTGGTTGGGCATAGCTTTGCCAACTGCAGGGTAGCTAGGAAGAAAATGGACCCTCAAATTATGAATGATTGGAAAGAGGTTAAGAATGCAAAAAATGCGAAAATCATCACAGATAAATCTAATACGCCTCTGAAAAAGCTTGATGTTTGGGTTAAAAAATCTTGTCCCCCTTCCTCCTTAGAGGGAAAGTCCTGGGCTATTTTGGTTGAAGAAGATGAAAACCATCAAAACAATGAAAAACCCTTTGGTATAGATTGAACAGTAAATGCCTGTAATAGTAGTTTTTTAGACAAGAACAATCCTATTACCATCCCAAATTGCACTAACAATGTTTCTTTTTTTGGTACTTTAGCTTTAAATGAGGTTTATTGTAGGGACTTGGATGATATTATACCTTCTGGTCCAATGGAAATTACCCTTGCGACTAATAAGTCACTTGGTATGTCTGGAAACACTGCAGATCCAGGTAACCTTGTACATCTTAATTCTGATGTTAAATGTGTTTCTTCTGCTCCCGAAATATCTATAATAGAGTCTAAAACTGATACCCTTGACTCTTCTAGTATTACTGCTACACACCTTCCTGCACACACTACTGATTCTGATTTATCTTTAAAAGTGGAATCTCCCTCTGTTAACAAGATGATGTCTATTTCCCCTACTGACATGCAGATTTCTGCTGCTCTACAGACTAAGGTAGATAACTCTTCTGTTGTAGTTATGGAAAATGTTGTTAATCCTGATATTATTACTGTATCAAATATTACAAATGATGTCTCTGATGGTCTTCATTTGGCACACAGTAACTCACAGACCCCACCATCTCTTTCTGAAGCTTTGTCTGATTCTGCTCAAACAGTTGCTCCCTGTTTGGTAAGTGGGATAGTTGCCAACTCTCCTCTTGTCAAACCTGGTCCTTCTCAAGACTGTAACCCTGTATCTGATCTCTGAAAACCTGAAGAACTTGAAAATATCCAGTCTCTGATTGACCCACTCGATCAATCTAAATTCTCACATGCCCATGATGCTTCTTTGCAGATCAATCTGAACAGTCCTTCTTTGGTTACAGAGGTGAAACAGCTCTCTTTTGATCATGCCTCTTCTCTTGCTACTGAAAACCTCACACATGTTGGATCGAATATATAGATATGTATGTCTATTATATGGAACAATACAAGAGTGGGGTGAATTGTAGGTTTAAAACCTTTGAGTTTTAGCAACTAAGAGATTAGTTTAAATGATCTTAAACTATTACAAATACAAACACCAACAATTGTATTGAATGTAAAAAAGGTATGATGTATTGTAATACTAATGCAATGTAAAACAATTGTATTCAAGATGAACACAATAATCAGAGTAATACAAAGATGAATGATTCTACCTTAAAGCGTATAGAATCAATCAATACAATATGTAATAAAATGATTGTAATTGAAACAATTACAATTGAAAATGTAAAGAACAAAGGAAACAATTCAAATTCCTTTCTAATACAAGTAACAGCGGAAATGTAAAAGAATTACAATTCTTTTAACCCAAAGAGAAGGGTTATCCTTTCACCTAGGATAAAAGGTCTGTCTCACCAACACCTTGGTGAGCCCTCGATACGATGATCGGACTGTCTGTCTGCCTATCCCTGGAAGCCCTCGATACGATGATCGGCATGTCTGTCTGCCTATCCCCAACATCCCTCGATACGATGATTGGAACGTCTGTCTGCCTATTCCCGGCAGCCCTCGATTTTGTAGGTAATCGGCACCTCTGTCTTCCAATAACTTGAAAGCCCTCGATATGATAATCGGACGCACATGGCAGATGAGAGAAGTCACAGTGTCTCTCTATAGAATCTTGGTAGTTCACGAAGTCTCTTCTCATTTCACCATCCTTTTCTCAGCTTCAAATGACCTCCTATTTACAGGCCTCGGGTTCCAACGGTCATGTTTCCTCCAACGGTCATATTTCTCCGAAAAACTCGGAGGGACTTGGACACCTGTCATCATAACGGTCATATTGAAACTGAAAGAACGACATCATTTTGATTAGTTTGTAACTAACTGAACGACATCGTATTGGTTAAAACAGAATATATATAATAATAAGAAATGGTACGATTCATATGAAACAAGTGCTTTTGACAAAGTACCAAAACAATTAATTAACATCTGAATAGCAGAGTCAGTACGATACGATTGACAGAGTCAGTACGATATGATTAACAGAGTCAGTATGATACGATTGACAGAGTCAGTATGGTACGATTGTCAGAGTCAGTACGATACGATTGACATAGTCAGTATGGTACGATTGACAGAGTCAGTATGATCAGTATTGTACGATATGATGGAAAACAATCTCGTTACCATCAACTGACAATATGATGGAAAACAATCTAGTTACCATGAACTGACAATACGATGGAAAACAATATTGTTACCATCATCGGTTAGTACGATGGAAAAGAAATTTGTTACCATCACCGGAAAGTACGATGGAAAAGAAATTCATTACTATCATCGGACAGTACGATGGAAAAGAAATTCATTACCATCATCGGTCGATACGATGGAAAAGAAATTCATTACCATCATCGGTCGATTCGATGGAAAAGAAATTCATTACCATCATCGGTCGATACGATGGAAAATAAATTCATTACCATCATCAGTCGATACGATGGAAAAGAAATTCATTACCATCATAGGTCGATACGATGGAAAAGAAATTCATTACCATCATCGACTGATATAATGAAACTGTTAATACAATACAGCCAAAAAAAATGAATGATACAATAAAACTGTCAATACGATAAACAGAAAAAATGAATACACACATCAAAAGAGTAAATAGTTAAAGAACATAAGATAAAAAGAAATAAAAAGAAACATAGAAAGAAATGTCCTCCCCCTTTCAAGAGGAGTTATTTATTGTAAAGAGATTTGTAAAACATGAAGTAGATATGAATGATTATTTTACTGAAATCATTCCTAGCTTCTGTTTTATAAACTCAAATCTATCGGAAGGTAATGGTTTTGTAAAAATGTCAGCAAGTTCTTCTTGAATTCCGATAAATTGTAAAATAATATCTCCTTTTTGTGTGTGATCTCTAAGAAAGTGCTGCCTAACATCTATGTGTTTTGCACGAGAGTGATGTGCTGGGTTCTTACTAAGAGCTATGTCACTTGTATTATCACAAAGAATTTGAGTTTTGGAGAAAATCAATCCATAGTCAGTGTGTGTGTGCTGCATCCACAATACTTGAGAACAGCAACTTCCAGCTGCTACATATTCAACTTCAGCAGTGGATAGTGCTACTGAGTGTTGTTTCTTACAGGACCAAGAAACCAAGGAATCTCCTAAGAAGTGACATGTTCCAGATGTACTTTTTCTATCCATTCTACAACCACCAAAGGAAGCATGTGAAAAACTTTTTAAAACAAAATCATTCCCAGAAGAGTAAAAAAGACCTAAATCCATAGTGTCTTTTAAATACCAAAAGATTCTCTTTACGGCTTTTAAATGAGACTCTTTTGGATTAGATTGGTATCTTGCACATAAGCATACAGAAAACATCATGTCTGGTCGACTAGCTGTCAAGTATAGAAAACTTCCTATCATACCTCTAATGATTGTTTGATCTACTGGTTTCCCAGTTTCATCAGGATCAAGAGTATTTGAGGTACCAATTGGAGGACTATTACTTTTAGTTTTTTCAAATCCATAATTTTTGAGTAAATCTTTTATATACTTATGTTGAGATATATAAGTGCCTTCTGGTTTTTGAGAAATTTGAAAACCTAGAAAGAATGTTAACTCACCCATCATACTCATTTCAAACTCAGATTTCATTAAGTTTGAAAAAAATCAGTTAAAGATTTCTGAGTTGATCCAAATATGATGTCATCAACATAGATTTGGACAATTAAAACATTTTTGTTTTCCATTTTGATAAAAAGGGTTGGATCTGCTGTACCTTTTATATAATTGTTTTGTAAAAGAAATCATGTAAGTCTATCATACCATGCTCTAGGGGCTTGTTTTAGACCGTATAGAGCTTTGGTAAGTTTAAAAACATGATCAGGATGTTTTGGGTCTTGAAAACCAGGAGGTTGTTCGACAAAAACATCTTCTTGAACAAATACTTTTAGAAAGGCACATTTGACGTCCATTTGAAATAGTTTGAAATTGAAAAATTCTGCAAAGGCTAATAGAATACGAATAGATTCAAGTTTAGCTACAGGAGCATATGTTTCTTCATAGTCTATTACCTCTTGTTGATTATAGCCTTTAGTAACAAGTCTTTCTTTATTTCTTACAATGATTCAATTTTCATCACATTTGTTTCTGAAAACCCATTTTACACCAATCACAGTTGTTTCTTAAGGTCTATCAACTAATGTCCAGACTTGATTCCTTTTAAATTCATTTAGTTCATCTTGCATTGCTTTGATCCAATCATCATCACCTAAAGCCTCACTCGGACTTTTAGGTTCAAATTGGGAAAGAAATGCAAGATGTTCTATTTCATTTCATGAGGAATTTCTGGTCCTTACAGGTATATTTACATCACCAATGATGTTATCACTAGGATGATTTCTAAGAAAAAGTTGATTTGGGTTTTGTAAAGCCTGTTCATCAACATATGGTAGAAAATATTCTGTGGTAAATGTTTCAGGAATACTTTCTTGAAAATTCTCCATATCAGAATGATCTTATAATAAAGGTTGGTACACATTTTTAGAAAACACATCCGAGGATGTAGGATTGGGTAGGTTGAAAACAAAAGGATCAGTCTCATCGAATTTTACCTGTACTATTTCCTCAACAGTACAAGTGTTTTTATTGAAAACTCTATAAGCCTTAGAGGTTGTAGAATAGCCTAAAAAGATTCCTTCATCAGATTTTGGTGCAAATTTGTGTAGATGATCTTTTTTATTTAGAATGAATACTTTTCATACAAAAACATTGAAGAATGAAACTTTAGGTTTTTGGCCAGTCCATAACTCATAAGGGGTTTTATTACGAAATGGTCTAGTTAAAACACGATTTATAGTATAACATGCAGTACTAACAGCTTCATCCCAAAAGTGCTTAGCAATTGAGTATTCACTCAACATGGTTCGAGTCATTTCCTGAAGAATACAATTTCTTCTTTAAACAACACCATTTAGCTAAGGAGTTCTTGGAGATGAGAAATTGTGAGTAATACCTTTCTTACTACAAAAATTTTCAAAATATGAATTTTTAAATTCACCACCATGATCACTATGAATAGTTATCAATCTTAGGTTTTTCTCATTTTTAGCTTGGGCTCTAAAAGTTTTGAAATAGGAAAAGGCTTCATATTTCTTTGTGAGAAAGTAAACCCATGTAAATCTAGTAAAGTCATCAACTAAAACAATTACATAGTATTTGACTCCAATGCTTCCAGATTGTGAAGGACCAAAAAGATCCATATGCACTAGCTGTAATGCCTTAGAAGTAGAAACTTCATTAATTGATTTAAATCTAGTTTTATGTTGCTTGCCAAATTGACAAGGATCACAGACTTTTTAAGAATCATATCTAAGATCCGGTATCCCCTTTACAAGTCCTTTCTTTGAGAGTTTACTTAGATTTCTCATATTACAGTGTCCTAGTCTCCTATTCCATAGCCATTATTGGTCTTCTATTACACTTAAGCAAGGTATGTTTTGGTTCCTAAGGTCTTCTATGTTAATAGTGTAAACATTCTCTTGACTATGTGCTGATAGAATGAACTCATCCTTGGAATTGTGAACAAGACACTTATCATTTCTAAAATTCACAAGGTAACCTTCATCACATAATTGACTTATACTGATGAGATTGTGCCTAAGACCTTTAACAAACAAAACATTTGAGATAAGAACATTTCCAAGAAAAACAATATTACCAATACCAACAATCTTTCCTTGAGCATTATCTCCGAAGGTAAGTTTTCCACCTTTTTGTTTTGATAACCTTTTCAAAGAGATCTTTGTTTCCAGTCATGTGTCGAAAACAACCACTATCCATGTACCAAATATTCTTATTGGTACACTTCTCATTTTCCTGAAAAAGAAACAATTAGTTTTTCAGAATCCAAACTTGTTTGGATCCAGAAAGGTTAGATAAAAGAATTTTAGGAATCCACATTTGTTTTTCAATATGAGATTTATGAAATCCTAAAGATTGAGTTTTGTTAAGAGAACAATATCTTCCCCAGTGTCCACCACATTGACACTTAGAAAAAAGAGAGGTTTTTTGAGGAACAAAATAGTTGTTACTAAAAACTGGTTTGGAATAAGTATAAACTAAACCAGAACGATTTCTCAAAGGTCTAATTTGAGAATACATACTGTCAATGTTTTCTTTTCCATGAGTAAAGTTTGACAAATATTTTTTCAAGGATAAAATCTCTGACTTTATTTTTAAAACCAAATTCTTATTTTCCAAAACATTTCAATTTGAACTAGTGTTAGGATCTAAAATATTTTTCTTTGAAATTATAGTTTCAAGATCCTTAGAAAGTTTATCCTTATCAGATTTAACTTTCTCAAGGGTTTTTAAAATACTTTCAAAATCAGAAGTTTTCACATCAAGATCTTTAGAATGATCTGATACTTCTTTAGTCAAGATTGAAATTATAGAATTTGCTTTTTCAAATCTATTTTTGAGTTTAGAATTTTCATTTTCAAGTAATTTAGCAAATCTAGAGACCTCTTCAATAGAAGGTAATTTATCATCCTCTGATGATGAGGATTCATCATTTGAAGATTCATAATATCTATTATCAGTACAATTTTCATTCAAAGAGACATTTGTGATAGCTTCAGTATTATGTACCTTAGCCATGAGACAATGATCTTTATTAGTAGTCTGGCGAGAATTCCAATATTCCTTTGTCCTGATGTCTCATATTCTAAAGAATCATCTGAGGAATCACTACCACTTGCACTCCATGTATCATTTTCTTTCAAGACTTTCTTTGTCTTATAAAACCTTTTCTTGTTTCTTTCAGAGTGTTTCTCCTTTCTATCTTTCCTCTTTAGTAAAGGACAATTAGGCCTTATATGTCCTGCTTTCTTGCATTCTTTACCAGTTACCTATGAATCTTTCCTATCCTTCCTATCATTCTTTTTGAATCTATATTAAAAGTCTTTATTTCCCACGATCTTGTTCATCCTTCGAGCAAGATTGGCTAACTCATTATCCGAAAGATTACAATCACTTGAATCAGATATAACAACTTTCTTGGATTTTGACCTTGTAAGACTTTCAGGTGTTTTAGATTTAGATGGAAAGGCTACACTTCCATTCCCATTCTTCTTCTTTTTGAAATCAGAATCTCTCTTCATTCTTGTCTCGTGCTGTAGAAGAGTTTCAAAGAGTTCATCAAGAGTAATCTTGGAAACTTTTCTATTTTCATCAATAGCTGTCCTTTTTTACTCCCATTCATTTGGCATTATATCTATAATCATATCAACAAGAGCTTCATCATCAAGACCTTTTTCACCCATAGATTGTAAGCTATTGACAATTGTCATAAACCTTTGTTGCACTTTACATACTGGCTCTCCATAAGGAAAAACAAATCCATGATACTTTACTCGGAGCATTGCTCTCCTTATTTCTATAACCTTGGATGTACCAAAATGAGTGACTTCTAATTTCTTCCAAATACAGTTGGCTGCTTCACATAAAGATATCTGACTGTATATATTCCTGGTCATAGATCATAATAAAGTATTGTGTACCTTGTAATTCAGTTGATATTCTTGCTTCTCTTGGTTTGTGAAAGTACTGACTTCTTTGTTAGGAATGTTGTAACCTCCAGTAAGCATAATAAAATTGTCTACACCAGTATTGATAACGAAAGTATTCATATGATCTCTCCAATAATCATAGTCATTCCCATCAAAGATTGGTGGTCTAGAAGGATTCAGATTGTCTATTGACCCGATACTCATTCCTGCCATCTAATACAACAAAAACTTTTCCACTCCACACGTTAGTGTAGTCAGTAAAAATAGAACAAGAAATAAAAATCAGTGGAAAACCTCCTCTGATACCAATTGTTGGATCGAATATATAGATATGTATGTCTATTAGATGGAACAATACAAGAGGGGGGGTGAATTGTAGGTTTAAAACCTTTGAGTTTTAGCAACTAAGAGATTAGTTTAAATGATCTTAATCTAATACAAATACAAACACCCACAATTGTATTCAATGTAAAAAGGTATGATGTATTGTAATACTAATGTAATGTAAAACAATTGTATTCAAGATGAAAACAATAATCAGAGTAATAAAAAGATGAATGATTCTACCTTAAAGCGTATAGAATCAATCAATACAATATGTAATAGAATGATTGTAATTGAAACAACTACAATTGAAAATGTAAAGAAGAAAGGAAACAATTCAAATTCCTTTATAATACAAGTAACAGTGGAAATGTAAAAGAATTACAATTCTTTAACCCAAAGAGAAGGGTTATCCTTTCACCTAGGATAAAAGGTCTGTCTCACCAACACCTTGGTGAGCCCTCGATACGATGATCGGACTGTCTGTCTGCCTATCCCTGGAAGCCCTCGATACGATGATCGGCACGTCTGTCTACCTATCCCCGGCAGCCCTCGATACGATGATCATCACGTTTGTCTGCCTATTCTTGTCAGTCCTCGATTTTGTAGGTAATCGGCACCTCTGTCCTTCAATCACTTGAAAGCCCTCAATATGATAATCGGACGCACAAGGCAGATGAGAGAAGTCACAGTGTCTCTCTCTAGAATCTTAGTAGTCCACGAAGTCTCTTCTCATTTCAACATCCTTTTCTCAGCTTCAAATGACCTCCTATTTATAGGCCTTGGGTTCCAACGGTCATGTTGCCTCCAACGGTCATATTTCTCCGAAAAACTCGGAGGGACTTGGACACCTGTCATCATAATGGTCATATTGAAACAGAAAGGACGACATTGTTTTGATTAGTTTTTAACTAACTCAACGACATCGTATTGGTTAAAACAGGATATATATATTGATAAGAAATGGTACGATTCATATGAAACAAGTCCTTTTGACAAAGTACCAAAACAAGTAATGAACATCTGAATAGCAGAGTCAGTACGATATGATTGACAGAGTCAGTACAATACGATTGACAGAGTCAGTATTGTACGATTGACAGAGTCAGTATGGTACGATTGTCAGAGTCAGTATGATACGATTGACATAGTCAGTATGGTATGATTGACAGAGTCAGTATGATCAGTACTGTACGATACGATAAACATGATAGAAGACAATTGTAATTTCCAAAATATGATAGAATACATTTTTGATTTCCCAAACATGATATAGAAGTCAAAAGAGGACTTTTGACTCAACAACACACTGGACAGTAATGTCCCAGTGAGTACCCCTATTTCTGTTTCTAATATAAATACAGATCTGAATTCTGTTTCCTCTCATAGTTCTGAAACTGATGAGAGTCAAAAAAAATCTGCTTCCTTCTCAATAATTACGAGATCCCAAAAGAAGGGTTCTGGTAAATCAAAAAAAAGGGTAATAACCCAAAACACAACCGAAAATGAACATCTTATATTGGAACTTCCAAGGCATTGCTAACAATGACACCTCCACTACACTTAAGAGGTTTTTAATAACTCACAAACCTCTGCTCTTTGCCATTGCTGAACCAAAAGTTGATTTCAAAATGAATTACATTAGATTTGGCTCTCTTAATTATTGTTTTCTAGGTTCTTGTAAAAGTGGTCCTCATGCTGAATCCATGTGGATTTTCTCCCACATTACTTTAAATAATATTAATACTTTTAGAGCTTCTGACCAGCACTTCACATGTGATTGCTTTTGGAATGGCCAACATATCTTCTGCACTTTGGTTTATGCCAAGAACAGATACCAGGATAGGAGAACTTTATGGTCTGGTCTTCATGATATGGTTAATATTATTCAAGATTCCTGGGTTGTTTTGGGTGATTTTAATGCCATTCTTTCCCCTTTTGAAAAAATTGGGCCCTCACATCTTTCGATATCTTCCAGGGATTTTAAATCCACTATTGAAGATTGTAACCTTTTTGAAATCTCTCTTATTGGTTCAAAAATACACATGGTATAAAAAACACTACAACAAAAATGTGGTGAGTAAACTCTACAGGTCTTTTGTTAACATGAAGGCCCTTGACGTCTGGGAAAAAATATCTAGTGTTACTCTACCCAGACTCAACTCTGATCATCATCCTATTCTTGTTAGTATTTCCACGAATGATCATAAGCATGTCATTCCTTTAAAAATTAATAATGCTTGGTCATCGAATCCTGATTGTGTTACTTTCATATATAACACCTAGATCTCCATGAAACATCACAAAGACTCTTTTGCTTGTTTACACAAATTGAAAATCCTTAAACAAGCTCTTAAAAGCTGGTGCAAAACTTCAAAATCCCAAATGAATCAGGATATCTCTGATCTTGAAGATGAACTCAGTCGCTTCCAAACTCAAAACACTAATTCTGAATTTAATATGGATCCTCATTTGGAGGATAATCTCTCTCATAAACTGAACTCACTGCTTACCTTTAAAGACAATATTCGTAAACAAATGTTTCAGACTAAATGGCTTACTGATGGTGATCGCAATACTAAATTTTATAATTGCCTTTAAAGAATTAGAAAGGCCAGTCATCCGCTCTCCTTTCTTATTCACAATGACCGGATCATTGACTCTGAGGAAGCCATAGCAGATCATGTTACCTCGTACTTTTATAACATATTTAATGGTTCTGATATTAATATTGATCTTAAACCTGATATTATTCCATTAATGGTTGATGAAAGGGACAACACGTCTCTTTTAAGTACTCCTCTTGATCATGAAATTAAAGACACTGTCTTTTCTCTTAATTCAGACAGTGCTCCGGGTCCGGATGGATTCAATAATGGTTTTTTCCAAAATCATTGGGATATTATTCAAAATGATGTTTGTAGCCTTGTTAAAATCTTTTTCACTAATGGATCCCTTCCTCAGGGAATAAATTCTCAATTCCTAACCTTAATTCCTATGGTGGAGAATTCTTCTGAGATCCATCAATTCAGACCGATTGTGCTGATTAACACTATCTATAAAATTGTCACTAAAATTATTGCATATAGACTTGCTCCTATCTACAATAGAATCGTCTCCTGGAATCAATTTGGTTTTATTAAGGGGAGGTCCATTCAAGATTGCATTTGCCTTTCTTCTGAATGTGCAAATAGTTTAAATAAAAACACTAGAGGGGGTTTTGTGGCCATCAAACTGGATATCAGAAAGGCTTTTGACACCATTGTTTGGAATTTCATTTTAAAGTTCTAAAAAACATTGGCTTTTCTGATTCCGTCATTGGTAGAATAAAGAATCTTTTTCACTCTGCTAATATCTCTATTATGATTAACGGTACCCCTAGAGGTTATTTTAAATGCTCAAATGGTGTTAGGCAGGGGGATCCACTTTCTGCCATCCTCTTTGTTATTGCTGAAGATTACTTTAGAAAGCTCCTTAATGATCCTGTTAATAAAAACATGATTAAACCTATTCAAGTTGCCAGGAACTTAAATGCCCCCACCCATCTCTTATACGCTGATGATATTATTCTATTCATGAAAAGAGACCAGAAAAATCTTCATGTTCTCAAAGAATCTATATCTCACTATGAGGAAATATCTGGTCAAGCTATCTCCTGGAGTAAATCGTATATTTATTTTGGTAAGATTTTTCCAATTAGAAGGAAAAATAATTTCATCACGTATCTTGGTCTTAAAGAGGGCCACTTACCTTTCTTTTACTTGGGTGTTCCAATATTCTAGGGTCGACCCAAAGCTATCCACTTTGCTAATGCCACCTCTCAAATCACAAATCGACTCTCCAGCTGGAAAGGGAAATCCATCTCCATGGCTGGGAGAATTTTTTTAGTCAAATCAACCATTGTTTCCAAGATGGACTATTCCCTTATGGTCTATAAATGGCCCGTCGGGATTTAAAAAAAATTAATACCTATATTAAAATCTTCATTTGGTCTGGAAGCATTTTTGAAAAGAAGCTTGTTACTATCCCTTGGAATACAAGTTGTAAACCCATCGCTAATGGTGTAATTGGCATTACAAATTTAAATCTTTTCAATGGTGCTCTTCAGGCTCATCTTACTTGACGCATTATTAACTCCACTTCTAAGGCTACTAAATTTTTGAAAATTAGATTCTTCTCTAAGATTATAAAAGTGAACTTTAATTTCATTAACTCTTCCATCTAGCCCTCTATCCGTGACTCTTATCAAAATATCATGCAAAACTCCAGATGGATTGTCAGTGCTGATTCTTCTGTTAATTTTTGGTGTGGGAAATGGTTTGGTAACCCTCTGATATCATTGTTACCCGCTAACAATCCTCTTGATGATACTAATTAGACCATAAAGGAAGTATTATAATCTAATCAATGTGATCTCCCTGAAAATATTTTGCAAACTATTAATAACTATTCATTTTCCAGTCAGGGGTGATTTTCTTGTCTGGGAACCTTCTACTAATGGCATTCTAGATTCTAAAAACTTTTATAAGCATAATTTATATGAAAATGAATCTAATTTCCTCTTGTTGAATCATTTTAACAAACCTTGGATTAAACCTTCGAGGCTTACCCTTATTTGGCGTATTTCTCATAATAGAATACCTAATGAAACGGGTCTGCAAGTCTTTGGTATACAACTTTGTTCTAAGTTTCATTTGCGCAATCAACACAGAGAAGATGCCAATCACCTCTTTCTATATTGTGTGACGGCCTCTGCCCTGTGGAATTATATTTTTGATATATTTAATTGCAGAAAACTCTTTACTGAATCAATATCCTTGTTCTTAAGAAATTGCACTAGACATGAAGCTTCTCTTCAAATCAAGAATCTGTTTCTTATGGAAGTGGCCGAACTCCTGCATGAGCTTTGGTATGTCAGAAATGATCTTATTCACAATAATCATTCTCTCAATCTTAATGCAGGAAAATCTCGGATTCATATTGTGATTCATGAAGCTGCCTCAATGAAAAAAGACTGATGTGACAACTCAGTTAGTGATTTTGTGATTCTTTGACATCTCCATATCCCTGGAATCTTCCCAAAGCCTAAACATTCCTTTAAAGTGTTCTGGAAATCTCTAATGCCAGGATGGATCAAAGTGAATGTGGATGGAGCATACAAAGGCAATCCAGGTCCTGCCAGCTGCGGTGCGATCTTTAGAGACTCAGCTGGCCAATGCCAAAGATGCTTCTATGTGGGTTGTGGTTACTCTTCATCTATAGAGGCCGAAATGCTTGGGGTAATTCATGCGGTTGATATGGCGATTAAAATATGTTGGAGAATGCTATGGATTGAAAGTGATTCAACCACTATCATCCATGCCATATGGAATGGAACATCTATTTGGCAAGGCCTCTTACTGCTCGTTGGATGAACTGCCTCAACTTGCTCAATGGGATTGACTATATTGCGACTCATGCATACCGTGAAGCAAATGCAGTTGCTGACTCTCTTGCCAACAAAGGTATTCATCAGATCATGACTTGGATGGACTTTATTCCTTCTGACATATTATATCTCTTTGATAGAGATTGTAAAAAAATCCCTTCCTTTCGCCTCTTATAATCCTTTTTATCTTCCAATAAAATGTGCTTTGGTCTTTTGACCAAAGCTTCACCTTTTTAAAAAAAATTGAAATATAACGTATCGATTTTACATACTAGATTTTTTTGTAATGTTTTGAGTTATTATTATCAATACTCGATGTGTAAATAATTACCATTAGGATACATTTTTATGCATTGGTTTTTATTAAAATATCATGGTGATTGGGAAATCACATGGAGACTTATGGGAAGTTGTATCAAGTCCCAGTTTTATTATATCCCATGAAAATTCATTACAATGATATTGTTCGACTATGTGAATATCCACCCTAATCATTACTACATGATCAAAATATGCATCAAAAGATTCATTCGTTTGAGTCCCAAATTACTCATAAATTTTCTACAGTATATATATTTTAACTTCATGTACCATGTTGATTACTTTATTGAATTTGACCAATTTTTTTTCATGTAATTTTAATCATTTTTATTAAATCACATTAATGTTTATCATATAGGATACACTCCCATAAATGAATTTATTCTTTTAGAATAGGCACAAAAATCCTTCCAAAATATTTATGATAGTACTCTATTATCCATGTTGATAAATATTACACATATGGAAGTCCTATAGATATTCATGCATAGTGATTAGAAATGGTATGGTATCAGATTCATCCATAATTTAAAATTATTATAATAAAATATCGTAATACCTTTGAGGTGGTTAATTGGTTCTATGTATTCTAATATACAGTTCTCAATGAATTAGATCATTGTTCACTTATACAACTTCTTCTTCATACAAAAGTAACATACACTAAGAGGGGAGAATCTAGGTATGTAAAAATCAAACAACCCCTCTAATAATAATAATTATTAAAAGAAATCATTCAAAACTTTATGAATAATATGGGAGTGAGAAATAATTAAAATAGACCCAAAAAAATTAAATGGTTTTTCCTCATAATTATTTGTTTGAGGAGAATACAATTACAATGTGTTGATGTAATAAATTCAATAAGTGTAAAAAAACATTGGTAACAATTCGGACTATTTGTACTAACCCAATCAATTTAAAACCCTCCAAATTTTAGAGAACTCACCATTCTACTCACTTATATATAATACACTACACTTCTAAGAAATCATTTAATCTTCCAAAACCCATGAATATAGATTATACCAATAATGGTATGGTAATGAGAAACTCCATTATTTAGATCCTCTAACCTTACAATTCAACAAGTTCACTAAATATCCATTTTTCCTCAATATTTTTTCTAGAAAATCCCTAATTTATCACTTTTTCATTTAAACAAATCTATGAACATCCTCCCCTATTTGAAGGGAGTGATAACTCTTTGATCATAGAAAAATCATCATATTTACTATGTATTTTATAATAAATTTATATAATTATGATAAGTAATTTCCTCAAAAAATGTCATTAAACATGATTCCAATTCAATATATTTAGATTTAATAATAATTTACAACATAGAAGAACTTTGAAATCTATGAAATCTATTTCACTCAACCATATTAAAAATTTACCTCCAAAATCACAATGAAATACATCCTTCCAATGATTTTCATAACTCTGATGTTGAAATTTTTAGTGCGTGGATAATGAAGGAAAAAAATCATTGACTATGACAACATTATTCAATCCATATATCATGTCAAAAAAACCTTATTCTAATACTGAACAAAATTTTTGTATCCTTTTTGTTTTCGTGTTATCATTGAATTTACTCTTAAATAACACAATCATATCCTTTATTCATTCTTCATGGAAAAATACCTCAATAATAGTTAAATAATATTTTAATAATTATTCATGGGTTCTAATTATGGTATATGATTATAATTTATGATGTAGATGACATCACTATGGAATTATTTTTTTCATTTGAGCTTCAATATCTGAATTCTTCATCTATGTTTCACAGAACTCTTAAAAATCGTTGTTTGAATGACACATTGGGGTGGAGGGTTAACCATGTATTTTCAAAAAATACAACCAAAAAATCACATGGTTTTTCACGACACTAACCATAAGGGACAATTCATTTGATAAGAGTGGTTTTTTGTTCATTAATTCATCTTCCTCTCAATGATCCTAATATTTCGTTTGATTGTATCAAATGTTTATTTAATGTAACCTTGATTTTACATTTCTTATTCCTAGAATCTATCACATTCATATAATTATAATTAAGAGACCATGTTATGATATTTTGAGACCTAATAGTTATTTCATGGATAGATGCATGGTAAGGAAAACAATTATTTTGGGAAAAGGTTTGTTATTTTCTATTACATTGTTAAGATAATTATAAATAAATGATGACTACAGACGTTTTTCATAATTTGGGTTTTTATGATTCCTAACATATCGGTTAATGATATAGGGATTCCGAAAAAATTATTAATGATTATTAAAAAAAATTATTAACAATTAATGGGTCATAATGTTTTTAGAAGGTGAGTGGTTCATGGAATAGGTTTATTTTAATGTGTTTTAATATTTAGTATTTTGAGAACACCCTATGAAGTAGATATTAACTAAATTCTAGATAAGAATGTTTTTTATTACGCTATTAAATACACTTAGTTATTCTTATATAGGGAGTTTTAACTGATGACCATAAGAAGGCTTTTACTAATTTTTGATATTGATTGAGCTCTATTGTTACATGTTGGTGAAAGTGACATTCCATGATAGAGGGTTATATATGGTTACTTATGAGAGGTTTTTATTTTCTATGGAAACACTTATTTTATGTGGATTACATTTTACTATCTCATTATATATTATGGAAACATTTGTGAGCATTCTTATTTTGTGGATGGGTTTCATGAATTTTATGGTAGGTGATTAACACCGTTTAAATTATTATTTAATTCTAGTGATTGGGATTTATTTTTCATGTGGGATGGTTTTCTAAAAATAGTGAATATTCCTTATTGAGGATTTAATATTTTTTAGGGTAGAATGTTTCAACCTGATGAGATCATTCAATATTCTTGAAAGTCATTTATTACTATAATGATTCTATGATATTTTTTCTACTATGTGGCAACAAATTTTTATCCATGGACATGAATGAATTTATTATTTTCAATATGGGTAGAATCAGACTCAATGTTTATCTATTTGGATCTAGTTTCTTATATATATGGCATGTGGGATGTATTTAAAATCATTGAGGATAATTGTTTTACATATTTAGTTATATTATATGATTAGATCTGAGGTTTTTTTGAGGTAGGTTACCCTATTTGATTTGATTTGGTTAATAACAAGATTTAAAAATTGATTGGTTTAGTTTTTGTAAGTATGGTAAGAAATATTTACTATAAATACCACTAAATGGGGGTATAATTGGGTTTAGTTGTTTATAATTTAGCTAGGATTTTTAATCAAAAGGAAATGTTTTCTCATTAATTATTCTTTATCATTTTGAAACATTTTATTATTTTATATATGATTATTTTCTTATATATTTATTAATGAGAGGTTAGGAGTGGAACATGATACAAATAATTTCACCTGAATCCATGTTTATAACACTCACATGGGTCATTTAAGGGTATTACACAATACATGAAAAATAGGTTCCTCTCTTGGGTCGAAGGTGTGTCGAATGTTTAACCCTAAACCTACGTAAAATGGTATGAGATTGTAAATAGGACTAAGTGGAATAAATCAAAATTTATTTTCCTTGTCTTATATGGTCAATATATTCATATATTAATGATATTAAATAACATGGAACCCATGAAAAAATACATAACTATAAGAAAGGTAAATGAATGAAAACTCACAATAAAACCCAGATTCAAATAATAAAATTTCTTGTAGAAAAATGGATAAAATAATAAAATGATTGATTATATCAAAATAAATCATCCTTGACCACTTGGGAAAGGGGGTCACCATTTCAAGCCAACTATAATCCAAAAAAATTAAATCCATGAATCCCACCTACTCCACTATGATTGAGATCCCCTAGAAACACTTACTAAATTTCCACTAATATTTCCATAATCATTTTCTATATATTAATAGACACAAAAATTTTGATAGAGAAACCCATATATGGTTTAGTATAAAAATTCATAGTACAAGAATAGGAAAATATAATGCAGGCTTGTGCTATATGTTGGCTCACAACTAAGGGCTGAGCCGCGTAGCCACCCGACCTGAAATAAGATGTGAGAATATAAATGGGGAACATGGAATGGATTCACTTCCTAATAAAACCACAAAAGTCTAAAATTGGAAATTGAATATTCCCTAGTAGTCTATCAAAACCATTTTCTATGTACTTTATAAATAAACATCATTAGAATATGGATGTATTGGATAACACAAATTTCCACTCATTCTGTTGAATTTGGATTCTATAAAAATCATCCATGCCATAGAGGAAGACGCTTCCCTAATCAAATATGTCAAGGGAAAAAAATTATTAATTATTTTCCCTAGGTTAAACACCTCCTGGAATATCATTATTAATAAAGATGAAATCATATAGAAATACATGGGGATACGTGAACATAAAAAACCATTACATAGCCCGAGGACTAAATTAGATTGAAAAATAAAGATGGTTATCATCCTCACACCCCAACCCCCCAACATCAGCATCAGTATCCACTCATCTCAGAAGTTGAAAAAACACTTTGGTGTATAACTATTCTAAAAAAATTTATTCATTCCATATTTGTGGAATCTGAACACCTCATTAATGAAACCTAGAATGGATAGTCTAGTTGATGTGTGGTGGAAACATCTTATTGTATGATATGAAAATTGATGAAAACTAGCCCTATATGTGTGAAACACATGTCCCATTGTGTGGGTGGTTATATACTCATCAATTGTTAAAACAATCATGAATTTAAACTATATCGTTCATAAGAAAACATGTAACACTAAATACCAAGATCATTATAGGATTGTTTTGTCTAATTCCACTCAAGTGTTAATAAACACCTCAACAGACCCCTAAGAAATCATCACATAAAATGGGTATTCTTATATAAAAACTAAAATGTATTGACAATTCAACATCATCTACCTAATTGGAATCTCTTACTCTGAAAATATATTCATGGAAAACTCATAACAATAAGGACTCAAACCCCATGTCTCTATGGTTTAATTGTCTCTGTTAATAGAAGGTATAACCCAAACCTTAATAATGATGCTAGACCAAGGGGTTTTATAATCACAATATCTAAATCATCCCTTTACCATGGTCATAAAAACCCCATTTCAAATGAGATGATCCATTGAGAATAATCAATAACTTCTATTTTCTATGTCCCACATCTATAGATAGGGTGATATAAGGGAGGGAGGATAACTATAGTCCCCACATAGACTGGCCCTGAGGGCCCTAAAATAAATGGTGTAAATAGAAAACTCCCAATATTCTTTTCTCAACCACATACACCAAATATTATAGTAGTGTTAATATAAATGAGTTCTGTGTATCATATCCAGTTATGATTCACATTAGTCAGCCTCGCTATATATGTGTCTCCAACATGATAAATCAAAAACTTTGAAATTTTTTATATGGGGATAAATTCAATTATTCAAATCTTATCATGTAAACATCTTTGGATGACTAAATGTATTTCACAATAGAAACACAGATAAGGGAATAAAGTGTTCTACAATATGACTTGTGTGAAGTAGGATCCACAAAACTATATTGTGTTCAGAAATATAGAACTACATACTTGATCTTTTTTATGGGGATAATCAAGCAAGTGGAATACACTAACTTACACAAAGTGGTTCCTTGCTAATATTTTTTCATGAAGTAATAAATAGAACTTTAGTGGATATCGTGCAATTATTTGTGAATATATGATTAATAGAAGGGATATAGATTATTTGATATTGTGAAAATCATTTGAAAAAAAGGCTTATTTTTAGAATAATGAAAAATGGTTACATTCAATAATAAAAAAACATACATAAATATAAAAATTAATTGACCCATATAGTAATTGTAAATTATTTGAGATACTAAACAATGAATAATAATGTTGAGAGTAAAGATAAAATAAAAAAAGGAAGTTAATGAATAACATCACATCGTAAAAATGTGATATTAATTACACATGTAATTTGAGGATATTAAAATGATCCAAGAAATAATATATTATTGAATATAAAAATGATAGAGAATTTGACACTATAATTTTATAACTAATATTGTCTATTAAAGATCAAATGTTGAAGAATAATTAGTGACATAATTTTTATCTGTTGATTATCATTTGGGTCATAAAATATCTCTTGATATATATATTCAGTAGTATCATGATATTATTATGAATAGAGTATAATATCATCAAGACTACTATATTTCTTTATTTTTTATAAAAAAACATTAATTATTAAATTTTATGTATCCCATCAGATTGCTAAGACAAAATTTAGCAGAATATAATTATTATTTTCTATTTAATAAGACGTAAAATTTATAGCTTGGAACTTGATATGCATAATACCAACGTCTTTTAATCATGTTTTTTCAGATTTTAAAATTACATTTTACCTATTTTGTTCTAGGAGAACATGTTCAAGGTCACACCCTTTCCTGTTATTTTCATGATAATGAAATATATTTTTTGTTAATGTGTGGTAATTAGCATCTTACATCAATTATTTAGTCATCCAATTTATAGGTGAACCTTATTAGAAAAATCTGTTGATTCATGTCATTTGATTTTTTATGTGATTTTTTTCTAAAAACATTTGAAAAGGAAGATATAATAAATTTCTAAATAAGTGATAAATGTAATGAATTTTAGAAATTTTTTAAAGTGGTAAAAATCCATCACACATTGATTCACCCCACCCCCATATGAGGTCATCTCAAAGTGATCCTACCAATTAGTATTAGAATGAAATATAATAGATCTAATTAGATTATATAATATAAATATTATTTATTTTTATAATTATACTATCTATTCATAATGAGGAAAAAATTAGAGGAGTTGCATCTAAAAAATATCATAAATCCATCTCATCATATACGTTAAATAAGTGACAAAATAAATAATTTATAAAGTTTAATAAAACATCCATATTTTGAAAAAAAAATGATGAATTAATTCCCAAAATAATTATTTCTTAGTAATACAAGTCATGAATGACAGTAGAAGATATGGTATTATAGTATACTAAAAAATAAATTGATAATAGTTATACCTCAGACGATGATTAAGAGGTATCAATAATGTCTCGCTTTGATTTTTCAAAAAAGGAACCAAACATGAAATGAAAATAATTACATAGATAATTATTAATAAATAAATATTATCAATATCTTCCATGAAATGATCACTTATCATGAATAATAATAATACAAGAGATAGATGTATTTGGAACAATGGGTGATGACATGTGTTGATCTCACCAAACAATGTAATCTAAAAATTGAAAAATCTAGGGATCATAAATAATCTTATTATATATTTGGGAAAAATCGGTTGAATTAAATCCATAAGAAAAATATAGCTATATAGAGTCTTGAAGAGATGTTCCATACATCAAAATAAAACTAAAAAAACATCGTTGATGTCATGAATTCACAAGTTGACATCAATGAAAATAAAAACATGGATCTTAGAATTTTTCTATAGGATAAACATAAAATTGATGATGAATAATAAATTAATATCAATAAATAGTGTGATGATAGTGTTATGAAAATTTAGGATCTATAATTCATCCTAAATTCTATGAAATTTTGGATAAGTTTTCCTTATAATATAAAAGAGGAGCTTCTACTACTGGAGAAACATCCAAAACAAATATAGGGGGAATCTTATTATAGAAAACATTTTTTATATTTTAAATAATATATTGAAATAATATATTCATAAATTTCAAGTAGTCTTAATGAAAAAAGGTCTTTATCCATCTCTGTAAATAATGCTTATATTAACTCTATTTCTATGAATAGTATAGGTTAAAAACAAAAAACAATTAAAATATGGATGGAGAAGGGAAATAAAGATTCCAAAACTATATATATAGTTGATAAAGATGATTTTAATATATGTTTTTTACTAAATATTCCTATTAGAAAAATAAAAAGAAACTAAATCATTGAGAAAGACCATCTAGCCAAACTATTATAAAAAAGAAGAGATGAATATTTATTTGATACTATTATTGATGTGTCAAATCCATGAACATAAAATATGATTGTTGGTCTAATAGAAATGTATGTTAAAATAAATGTATGCAAACATAAAGGGGGATAAATATATTAGATAATAAAAGACCACTAATGAATGAAAATAATCTCCCTGTTGAAAATATATTTGATGGTTTGAAGAACATCTATAGTATTCGTAATGGTACTGGTTATAGTGAAGATATATTCATGTATTTATAATTTATAAATACTACAGATCAATTTATATTAATAGAATATAGAAGAATAATAATGGATAGAAGTATATATTGAGAAAATTATATGAAAATAATGATGACTAGAATAATCCAATGAATATAAACAAGATGATAGGAAAGGATTAATTGGGGAATAATTAGGATAATGATTATGTTTAAATAAAATAAAATAAATTCAATAAGGGTTACAAATGAAAAATAATAAGCTACATATTTTTTTGGAATAATAGGTAACACCATAGATTAATATATGAAGACCAAAAATTTCAAAATGAATGGAAGTAAGATTAAACTATGGAAGGTAAAACCATTATAATATAAAAATAAATGTACTTTAGTGGAATATAGAACACCTGATAAGCCTTATAGATTTACCAATATGTTTATGCCTATTCCAATTGATATACTCGTAATTTGGGAAAATTAATTGGATGGAAAAAAGAAAATTGAAAGAATAATAAATGAAATAAAATTATAAAGGAAAATAAATGATTTTACGAGAACAAATCAAATTTTTTTAGTGGTTATTAAAATATGGTGACTACAAAATCACAGTAGTTCTTTGTGAATGGTGAAAAAAGGACAGACATATAACTATTTATGTATGGTTTATAACACCATCTCATGATGAATTAATAATGAATAATTAGAAGTCACCATGTAATAATTGTTCCTTGATAATTATTTTTCGTAAGAAAATAATAAAAATTTACTACTAATGAAAGTAAAGATTATATGCTACCCATGATTTCCATTAAACCTAGTAGAGTCATTATGAAGATTTCACCATCACATGGAGTAGAAAGTAAATGAGTTTAATGGTTGAGAAACAATTCATATCCTTTTTTCTATCACTAAAAATAGAAGGATATCCCCATTATTCCAATATATATTCTATTTATTCATTATTTATAGGTAATTGAAGGTGATCAAGATAATCTTTGGTATAACTATGTTTAGGATATTATATTACTACATCTAAAAGCTGGAATATTCATTCTTGGCATTATGGAAGTCTTCATACTGGTTTGATCATTATATTGATATCATAAAGATTACTTAGTAGAAATGACCGGGGATCAAAAATTATGAAGAAGATCAATCTAAATCACATTATCTATAGATTTTATGTCTCTATTATGGATGAGATTACAAAAATTGGCATTCATAATAATTAATAATAAGAAGATCAAATACTGAAATAATTCATCTTGATGAATAGAAGCTGGATATCATCCCTTGAGGGGGAGTATTCAATTTTATTTATTGGAGCCTGATATTTCATCCAAATATGGAATATATAAATGCTACTTGTTCAAGATATTATCCATGTCATATATTTTAAAACACTCCAATAATAATTTATAAAGAAGATTAAATGAAATCTATCCTTACATGGGAGTTAATAAATGAATAAAATACAAGTATAAAAGAATATAAAATAATGTGTTAAACTAAATTATTATTATTTAATGTTTTAAATATGAGTGTTGATATATAGTAAATGATTTTAGGTTGAATTTTCCCTAATAATGATTTTACATGTGGTAGTAGAATAATTCCCCTTTAATTTTATCAATTGGTATCAACCAACTTCTATCAACTTATATGTAGTTAAACATTCTTTGAGGAAAGAATATGTTTATTCGTAATTAGTTGGTGTATTATTTTGAATTTTTAATGGAGAAAATTGATATATTAGTTAAATCCTATTGTTTTCTACATTGGGTTATAAGTTGTGGACTTATCATGTAATTACTGATGGCACAATTCATAGGAACAAAATTGTGACATCCTCTCTCAGATCCATTTTATTTTTCATCAATAAAGGTGATAAGAAAGAAACTTAGAGATGAATTGAAGAGAATATATTATAATAAAAATTTTTACATTGGTATTGAAAGAATATTCAAATGGTTTGATTGATGATCTATCATATTTTTGTGTTTTCTTTGTTGTAAATAGTTTAGTAAGTGATAACGTACATAATTGGAATATGAATTTAGTATACACGGTAAACATGGAAGTTAATTGGTGTTCCCAAGATTGTTATTGAGGATAATTTCCATCTATGAAATTTCAATTTTCATATAATATATTTTGTTTAAAGTGACTATTATAAGGATTTATAAACTTTTCTACATGTTTAAATATATTTTATAAATATATTTCACATTTATCACCACAATATGATGAAGGTCAATATGATGAAAATATCTATTTTCATGAAATAATATTTTGAACAGAACCATGAGGAGAATGAAAATATTTATTTTCATGAAGGACATATGATTAAGTGAAGAAATTTAAGTGTTTTTTAATTTATTGTGGAATATGGTTTGACATTATATTCTCTACATATAATAAATATATTTCATTTCCTTGTACCACGAAATTTTTCTCCAACCATGACCTTCCATTGATGGCCTACTCATCCGCACACTTGTTTGAGTTGGGCTCGAACACATGGGATATATATATTATATGGAAACTAATAGTGATATTTGGAATATGCATGGGAAAGTGTTAGTGTAATTTCATAATGCCAATAGTAAATGTTCCCATGGGTGTGCATGGAACATGGAGAGGGACCATAGGAGGGTTCCTAGGTGTCTACGGTGAGGTGTTGCATATGAAAAGCGGTGTGTCTAGTATGGTTCTATGAGGATAAATTGAGCAACTCACATAAACCGAACTAATGGAATAAAAACTATTATGATATCGGGGCCAAACAGGTGAAAAAATGACGTGGGATGGGTGTGGAGAGACTATTGTTTAGATGTTAATATATATATATATGATATTGATCATTTTCATATTAATTAAAAATTTATGATTATGTATCCACATCATCATCAACCTTATGTATCCCTTTTCAACATTTGGTCATCTGTTCTTTAAAAATTTTAATTTTGCAACATCAAAGGATCAAACTGATATTGATCGTAAAAGAATTTGAAATGGGAATGGTACATATAATCATGAATGCATGATTAAATTTACTTACAACCATTTATTTGAAAGATTTAGTTTTTTATATGAAAGAGACAAAGTATAAAATAGATATTCATTCATGTGATATGATAGCATGAATGTGAGATTGAACTTCTGAATGAACCACCCAGTTATGTGAAGATGTTAGGATACATGACATCGTGGAACATTGTATGATAAAAAATAAAATGAGGGTTTCAAAAATATCATGATATCCATGCATTTGAATTCATTTATTTACAATAAATTTTTTAACGATTTTGAATTTTTCTTAACACAACATAAATAATCATAGTTTGAGGTTGTGAAAATCATCTTCAAAAGATACATGCATGAAAACAAGTATTATTTGTCATGATCTGATCACTGTTTCGAGTAAATATAAATATAATAAAATAATATTATGAAAAAAAACATTATTCAAAAGTGATATTGATTATATATATGATTTTATATTATTAAAGATATCCATGAAATATTATTTCATTGCATGTGATTTTGTTTGAGAATTAAATAGATAAATTTAATATCTTATATTATCAATTAGAGATCAAAAGTAGAAGAATAATATGTGACCTTATCATATGTTGATTATCATTTTGGTCATAGAAGTGAGTTTGAGATATTGAGTTTGAAACATCTTTATTTTATTGTAACACTTAAAGAAGAACATGCAACATTCAAGATTATGAAATTTCCTAGATATTCTATTGAATGATGAATTAAATGATGACAATTAGATAACTCTATTAAAAATTAGTTGATTAGATTTATTATTATTTGTTAATAAATACTTATAATACACTAAAAGAAACATCATTCGAGAGATACCAGTATTTTGTAATTTTATTATTTAATTTAAATCATGCATTATACATATTTTTTTCCCAATATAACAAATTCAAGTTTTTAACAATCCATGATTTCAAAATAAAACTATATTATATAGTCTATAGAGAAAAAAATTGGGAGGATAAACAAACCTTGAAATATTATTATTTAAATATCTATTTTATAACCAAGGTATTAAGTTTGAGGATATGAAAATGATTAAATTATTTTATAAATATACATATAATTCAAATTCAATATAAATATATTTATAATTTCATAGTAAATAATCACTATGTTTTAGTAATTTAATTCTCTTCATCAAAAAATATGTTCTCTTTAGAAATATTTTTATTACTTTTTGTTATAACAAGCTATAAATATTTGTTTTTATTTTTTTGAAATTATATTTGATCAAATTGATATTATTTTTTAATCAAGTATATCAAAATTATCATAAGAATACATTTTTATATTTTTCATAATGGTTTTACATTTCAATGAATAGAAAAATATAATGATTGTTATTGGAAACTATATTTTATTTTAAATTATATTCAAAGTAAAATTATATTATTGAATAGTTTAAAAATATATTAATTCTATATTTTTAAAAATAACCCCATTATTTTCTTTGGAATGAATTTTATACTCAAATTTTCTATAAAAACATTTTTTTACTTCAAAGGATTTTTTCATAAAAACAAATTTCCTTGCATTTTTCCATTTAATAGAATATTACATTCTAGAAAATCTTGAAATAGAATCTTGAAAAATTTATTCCTTGTTTTGAATCATGTTTTCCATATATTTTAATTTTTTTATTTTATTTTTAGTCATTATGAATGGTAACCATAAGAAATAATTTTCACCATGGTAAGCATTATTCAGAAAATTAGGGTTAACAAAAATATGATATTGACTCAAAAATAACAGTAACACCTAAATTAATTCTATTTTATGAGTATAGTTCTACCATATCCATATATGTTTCGTAAATATGGATACATTATTCCTTGATTTATTTTTTATATATTTTTTTATATAAAGAAAATTCAAAAAATGCCTTTCTAGTTTTTATTATGGATAAATATTTAACATATTGATCAGTGGATGCTATGTTCTGTTCTAAAAGAGTTATATGGATGATAATTTTTTATTTTTTATATGCGTAATTTTTTTTAAAAAATATATATTGAAGAAATAATTTAATTAAATTCCTACACAATGGTGACAGAGAATTAAATTAACTTATAGTAAGAAATGATTTAAAAAAATTTATAATTAATATTACTCTAATTATTTATAGTGTTGCATAATTTTTTAATAAAAATTAAAAATCCGAGTTTTTATTGTATGATAATCGAATTGTATTATTTTCTTGTTGTTTTATAAGTCAGATTAATTGAATTTTTCAAAAAATGATAGTAATTTTATTTTACAATAAATATTAATTTATTAAATGATATTAAATTAATAAAATAACCATTTTTTAAAAATTGAATGATATATGTTATGAAATATAAAATCCTTTCCAATTATTGACCGATTTAGCATTTATATTAATTATATTGACTCATAAAGATTAAAAACATTTTCATCGTGGTATTTCTCAATAAGTGATGTTACATGTTAAAATGAAGACGTAAGACTAAAAACCTAATTTAAATTTGTCTAAATTTTATTTTATAATAATATTTTGACCCATACTCCTCCTATGTTATAATTATATTATTTTTGTGACTTTTTCTATGAAAATTGATTAATATAAATTTTATATTTTATGTAATTACAATAGTTTCCCTACCCTATATTATAAAAGTGAAACTCCACTTCTATTTTCTCCACACATAAATAGGTTTTAGTTTCCCCAACAAACCCAGATACCTTCCTAAAATCCCCCCTATATTATCGAGGACATTGATTATGAAAATATCAACCTTTTGTGGTTTAAGGAATAAATAAATAGAATATATCTAAGTATGGGGAATTTCTAATGCATATGAATATATATATGACATACTGTAAGGGATATCTCCAAACTACATTTTTCATTGCATTATGAAATTTCTCTATACAACCCACTTTATATCATAATTTAATGTTACTGTAGGCATATTAAATATTTATATATATCTCCCACATATATATCTTGATTATTCTTCCTTCCTTTGATGGGGTAATATATTCTATAATTTATTTTCTCAAATATTTCCTTTTTATTTCCATGTGTAATTTTTATGTTTATGCCTTCAACAACATTTTATTTTTTAGAACATATTTGTATTTTCATGTCACGAGGGAGAATCCATATATTTATTCAACTAATTGGGTAATAAATTTTTCTCATAAGATATTTTATACAGGCTCTGAGAGTAAAACTAATCCAAGATGAGACTATTTCAACATTGTGATGTTTTATAGGTAGTTAACCATGACTTATACTTATGTCATTTTTTTGATTCATCCATGTTTCCTTTGTTCTCATGATCCTATAAAACCGTTTTAATGATATTTTCCTCTCATTTCATTAATTAGGAGTTTTATCTTTTCTGATATCACGTTATACCATCAAAGCACTTTTTATATAAGACCCCATAATTTTATGAAATATTTTTTAAATAAATATACATTTTTATTGGTTTTATTACATGAAACACAAAGTCTAAATGAACCGTAATATACTAATAAAAATATTAAATATAATCCCTTCTATTATAACATAGCCATTAAATTTGGTAGTA
Organism: Viscum album; assembly: GCA_963277665.1. Lineage (NCBI taxonomy): Eukaryota > Viridiplantae > Streptophyta > Magnoliopsida > Santalales > Viscaceae > Viscum > Viscum album. Next base: position 858,013,985 of record OY728160.1, read on the forward strand.
TGAATAGGAGAAGTACAATTTAATAATTAAATATTGTTATTTTAGATAAAATAATTTTTTGATGAATATGTTCTCTATTTTAGGTATTGTCTATAAATAATTGAAAAATATATTTCTTTTCAAAAAATTATTTTCTTTTTATTTTGTGAGAAAAAATTATTTATAAAATTTCTGAAAAATATTTTTTAAAGGTGAATTTTATTTTTTTCAATCAACCTAAAAAAATTAGGATAGGGTAAATTTTTAAATATTTTTTTGAATAATTAATTTCTGAAAAATTAATGAAAAATACTAATTCAAATTAAAAAAAATATTACCATCAAAATTATTTAAAAAGATAAATCTTTTTTTAAACTACCTTAAAATTATAATTAATAAATTTTATTATAATTAATCTAAATTATATCATTTTAATCAATTTCATGATGAATTTTGATGAAAATAATTTCTATTCGTTGGAAATCATTTTATTTGGAAATTCATTTTTTTATCAGATCTATAAGATTATTTTTAATTTATACTATTCCAGTTATGTGAATTGAATTTTCCAAAAATACATTCCATATTTTTAATCAGTGTAATTAATATTATAAAATAGTTTGACATAATTTTTGGTTAAAATCAATAGTAAAAATACTAAAATATAAATATCATGGTTAAGGTTAATACATGTTTATCAGTGATTAAACGGAAATAGGTAACAAAATAAATGAACTAAAAAGTCTTTAAATTTACATTTTATAGAAATATTTCATCCCTATAAAATATAAGGTTCTATAATTATACAGTTTTTATCATTTATACATGTTTAAGACATGGGTGCAACTTTTTAATTTCAAAAATATCTAGTGTATCCTCTCCCCCACTTATGAAAGTGAGCCCTCTCTCCTTCTATTTTTACAATCCAAATACTTTGGTTGTCAATAGTAACTACCCAAATTGATTCTTAATTTCCTTAAAACATTAAACCGACCTTATTTTGTTTGTAAAACCTAATAAATAAGGCTTTTCATGGAAACCTAAATTTGGTGTCTGAGGATGAGGTATCATTCTTAACTGATCATTATTGTTTATTTCTTCTTCCACCCAATTAATATGTTATTGAAATATGATGATATTATAACATCAGTATATCCCAAATATTTATATGTTATTATTTTAATGAAATAACATATATCCATCACTACCACCATAAAATGGGAAACAAAACTATCAATCATATATATTGTGGACTACCGCATGACGAAACCATGTAATTCATTTTTCATCACCACTTCCCAAAAATATATATAATAATGAATTTAACATGTTTATATGATATTTAGGAAATAATTAATCAAATTTAATTATAATATCACATCTTCCATCTCAACTTCCAATCTTTTGGAAAATGATAATATTGTCTATGCGTAGGTGTGGACTACCGCCTCCATGAAGCGATGTGAATATTTTTTCATTTTATATTTACTTGGATTGTAATAAGGATAAATTTAATGATTATATATGATATATTTTAATGTATAATTATTTTTAATAGTTTAATTTATATTTATATTTCTTTTATTCTTCTGTCAAAAATGTAAACAACGTTAATGCGTATGTACGACCCGTCATCTCAATGGACGGTGTGATTCATTTTAATATCAATAACATTTAGGGATGACTAAAAATATATATTTAATGAATATAAATGATATTAATATAATAATTAAAGTTATATATTTTATATAAAAATATTAAATATACACATTCCAAAACAACCAAAGAAAAATATACATGAAAAACGAAGTAGTTATCAACAAAAATCGCAATTTTAATGAATAATTATTTATAAAGGAATGATAAATGATATAATTAAATTATATAGGGTATGATATATATAACTAAGGTTCTTTAATGTATTTATAATAAAATTATATTTATTATAGATGATGTTCCAACATATTCAATTAATGTTGAGACTTTAGGTAGAGGATTTTTGTCTGAATATTTCATTCATGGGAACATAACATATATTATGCACATTATTATTTTATGATGTGTATATACAGACCCATTAAATATTTTTAGAGTGAGTTTTTTATTCTAATGATATTATAATTTTCAATTTACATTACTCATTCAAGGGGAATGTGAATCAATAGTGACCAAATTAGTAAGTGGGTTTCATCTCACCTTTATTTTTTGTGGTCCATATTCCATTTTGTGCAATAGTTTCCTTTATATGATACATATTCATCCCTTGAATGTATTCCCTGATACTTATCTAGAAAATTATAGGAGATACATATCAATATAGTTTTCCATATTTCATGGGGTCATGATTGAAATGATACCAAAGTGGTAATGTTATTTTTTTACAACTACATTATCTATTAGGGTTATATATTATTATGTTATAATGGAAAATTAAAGTGATCCACCTCACATGAAAATCATAAATTTCATTAAAATCCATTAATTTCTATATAATAAATTCATTCAATTTTTTCCTCACGTTATATACTCAAGATAAAAAATAATTATATTTATGGATGATTACTTTATCTCTCTATTCGATCAAAATTCATTTTTTTCATGTCCATGATTTTTAAAAAAATAATGCAATTTATTATTGTTCTAAAATTAATTACAGTTATTTTTACATATGTAATAAGTTTTTAAAAAAAAATTAAAATTATTCTCCATTTCATTTTACAAAGGAGGTACTCATGACTTTTAATAGAAAATATGGAATGGAACATTTTTTTAATTTACATGATATGAAAAAAAATTCTAACATCATGACCAATAAATTATTTAAAGAATAATTTAAACAATTTTATGGTTACTTTCAATGATATTTTTTCTTTAATATAGAGGATTTTTTTATATCATAAATAAGTAATTTTAATGTAAAAATTTTATTTCCTTCATGGAATGTTTTATGTGATATTTCAAAATGATTTCCCACCTATGATGACATATGTTGACATTACTTAAGATTTATTTGGGATATGATCCAATCATATCATCCTTATTATTTCCCTATATGGTTTGTATTTATGATGAAAAGATGATTATCAAACCTGTTCATTTTCCATTGTTTATTATATTATGGAATGTTTAAATATTTATGAATATCATTTTCCAATGGGATATTCTATGATGAAATTTTTATAAAACCCATTTTTTATGGGTTATAATATGATGAATTTTAATGATCATATGGGAAAAATATATTTGATTTTAATTATGTAACTTGTGGGTGTGAAATTATTTACCCCTATAATGAATTAGGTAATAATGGATATCTCAAAATATAAATAGGGCCATAATAGGGAGTGAACCCAATTAAAAATGGGGATATGTCCTCTATGATAGACATGGAAGTTAACATTGAATAATATGATAGTTTAGGGATTGAAACGATTCCACTATGATTATCTTGGAAATTATCCATGACTACTAAGAAAATTATTTTCTATACTTATGTGTATGAAAAAATCTATATCTTATGATAATGTTATGTTTTCGTGGATCATGTTATTTAATTTATTTATTATTCAACTCCTATTATATTATATGGTTTAGGAAACAACTTAATATTATTATCATTGATATGTAGGGTATGATTTTCATGTTTTAGTCCCATGTTTTCTTTCCCTTATCCCCATTTCATGATTAAGTGTTATTTGATATCTCCCATGATTAAACTTACTGAGCATCTGAGCTCGGACTTTATAATATTTCATTTCAAAGGTTATTAAAGAAGGTATTATGTATGATATATCAAAGAAGATTTCTAGTTATGAAATGGGAGATTATGTATCACTCTTATGGACCAGTTGTTTATGAATCCGTGTTTCCTAAGTTACTAGACCTATATGATTATATCATGGAACATCTTTTTATAAAATGAATATTCATATGATAAGATACACTACATATTTATGAGATTTTTTGGAATCTATTGTTCGTATCATAGTAATTTTTAGTTAAATTATAGGAAATATTATGAAAAATATTTAGTGACAAGTGAAAGGATAAGTCTAGTATAGGAAAATAACAAAAAATTAGGGGGAATGATAGAGTGTGTCACTTCAAAGAAATTACATCCCTTTCTGGATACTACAAGTGGATTTGGATCAGGATCAATTTTACATTGGAGTAATAAAAAAAATGTGTGCATTAGTATTTGAGTAAATCATTACCCGATGAATGATAATTGTCCTTTATATATGCATATTAGGGAACTCTTGGGGGATATGTTTTGAAAATTAAAAAACTCTTTACAAACCATCATGATCGATTTGAATTGATGATGTCCTTGAATGACCGACGTTAAACATAAGGTGTTATTTATTGAAAATAAGGTGTTAGGATTTTTACATCCTATGAATGATCATCCAATATTTTATCACTTTTTTCAAATATTCTAGATAGTCCCGTAAACCAATTTTGTTCTAGTATGTGACTATAGATTTAATTATGATGTTGAGGTAGAAATAGATATTCTCAATTATTGATATACCATATTTTAACATAGTTTTAGGAAATAAAGTGTATCAGAATTAGTATAAAGCAATATTAATTCGTATCCTCTATGATTAGATGTTGAATAATAAATGAAAATTCTTCATGGTAAGATGATCACGTCTCAAGTATATTATTCTTCTCCAGTATAGGTTTGTGGAAGTCTGCTTCCTGAATATCAAGTAATTCATCCTTTAGTTGAATTTAATGATATAATGGGTACAGACTGGATATATATACATAAATCACACATGAATATCTAGGGAATATAATTCACATTTTATATTCCAATATAACCTATGATCAACTATGAGTGTGAGGATAAACATGAACATCCAATGAAAATAACAACTATTTTATGGGTATTAATTCCTATATAAAAGGGGTGTTTTCATTAATGGTTGGAGAGAAACTCAATAACCTTGATAATTCTATTATATAAGAGATTTTTTTTCTTTTATGAAGATTTATCTAGTATTCTACTAAATGGTGATGCTTATTTTTAAATTTAAATCATACCCAGTGGTATTAAATTTTCAGACACTTTATTTAGAATGGAACCAATTGAGTTGAACGAATTGAAGAAGCAACACTAGGAGTGTCACAATTAATGATTTATTCATCCATGTGTGTCACCTATGGGTGAACAAGATGTTTTTGTTAAGAATAAATATGGATCTGTGTGACTCTAAAATGATTATCAAGATCTAAACCAGATCAGAATCTAGAAAAAATATCATATAATCCATATTGATGAAATTTTTTATCAACATTGTAGAGATGAAAATTTTTCAAATATTTACCTTCATTTTAGATATCATCAATTTGGGGTTGATAAGGAGTATATACCTAAGATATTATTCCTCTAATTTTATATACACAATTAATATAATGTAATTCCATTTTTTCTTAATAATTCCCCTAACGTATTAATGGAATTAATAAATAGAGTGATTAGACAGTAGCATAATTTTTGTGTTTCAGTATTTTTATATGATATTATTAAATATTCAATAATAATTTAATAATATTATTATTACTTTAAAATTGAGTTTAATGCCCAACTAAATGATAACTCATATGAAAAAATTTCAATTGTGTGAATTTTGTCTTCAAAAGGTATCATTTTTCATGACATATTATCTTAATAGAGGGTATATTTTTGGATCCATAAAATATTGAGGTTGTTGAATGTTTTTTCAGATAAACCATTGTGAGTGAGAAAAAAAGTTTTCTTGGATTGGATATATATTATTTAAGGGTTTTTAAGAATCTTTTCATCACAATATAAGTCAATAAATATATTAACATGGAAAGGATATATGTTCTTTTCAACTATATAATGTGATGAAATTATCGAGGAACTAATTATAAAGTTATTCACTGCCCTTGTGAATAAATTACCCTAATTTGGGGAAGTATTTTTAATCAGTAATGACCAATATATTAGTAGATTCATATTTAATCTAATGTTGAAATACATGTTTATAGGTTAATCCACACAACAATTGATGGTTCATGATAAAAATTTCCCAAATTCTGATTTGGAGTTAGCAGTTGTAATATTTTCGGTAATGATATATGGGAATTATTTCATAGAGAAATGTTTGATATATATACGTTTCATAATGTATTAATGTATATATTCACTTATAAAGTGTTAATTATGCACAAAATAAGGGTTTTTAAGCTGATTAAATATTATGACTACTTCATACAATACCAATCTTGGAAAAATAACAAGGTGGTTGGTCATTTGAGTTGAAAGGATCATGATATATTATCAACAATGATGATAAAAAAAGATAAAATATTTAAATATTTGAAAAGGATAAATATTGAAATAAAAATGTATGAGGATAAATATTATATTTCTCAAATATGTTTTCAAGTGTCAATAAAAGTGAATATTGAAGATGTGCAATGAGAAGACATATAACTATTAAAGAATTTCAGAAATTATCTTGATTTAAAACATGGTTATGATGGAATGATAAGGGTCAATAAATGCATATATGTTCCATTATTTCAAGATTTGAAGACAGCGATGTTAGTGGAAGCTCATAGATCTTCATTCACTATTCATCCTAGAAGCACAATGATCTATAGATATATGAAAGAGTATTAATGGTGGGATGACATAAATAGAGATATTTCTGGGTATGTATCTCATAAATTTTTATAAATAATGTCAGGGGTGGGATAAAAACTTTTATGGGGGTGCTATAACAATTACCAATACATGAAAGGAAATGTAAAAACACCACCATGGATTTTGTTATTAGACTCCCCAAGACATCTAATGGGATAAATTTTATATGGTTTGTAGTAATTATCTTTATGATATACTAAAAAATCATTACTATTAGGGGTTATTTATCTCTATATTATATTTATTTGATATACATTATGAAACTATTAAGGTTTCAAGCAGTACCACATTCCATTGTAATTGATCGAGATCTAAGGTTTTCCATGATATTCTGGAGAATTCCTCAGCATCCTCTTGAGACATAATTGAGAATCAGAACTATGTTTCATCCTTGGAAATATTGTTAGTATGAGATAATAATTAAATTTATTTTATGATATATTAATATATTTTTTTAAGGATTTTGAAGGGGGTTTGTAAAAAAATATTCCACAAGTTCATTCATCTTACAATAATAGCTTTCACTTGGTATTCAAATGTATCCTTATGAAAACTCAATGGAAATAAATGTATAATAAAAAATTATTGGGATTAGTATGGAGAAACAAATATATTGGGAAATTATTTATTATAGGAACTATTAGAGAATTTCAAATCCATTTAACAGAACATCATGGGAAGTCAGATTCGATAGAAACATTATTATAATAATGTAAAAACCGGAACTATTATAAATGAAATTTCAATTGTAATTTAAATAAATTTATTATTATGTAATATGGTTATATAAAACACATGAAATAATTTGGTTTTATTATATACAATAATATATAAATGATTGTTCAAAATCATTACCATTGATAATGTGTTCATTGAACATGTTATTAACATACAAAAGTCATTAAAAAAGATACCCAAATCAATTATTTAAGGTTTATCAAAATATATTTCAATAAAATGGTATTATATAAGTTTATAGGTCATTTAGGCCCTATATTAAACTTTCGTTCATATTTAAGCTTAATTTGACCTTATCGTTGTGATTAATATTAATCACTTTTACTAATATTTTTTTCAAGAATTAAAAATTATGTAATTAGACTCTATATATTATATTAAATAAAATTTTTTCTCTACATTTATTAAAATTCAACTCAATGAAGTAAAAAAATATGACTAATGATAATTCCAAAGATGGGATGAAATATCTTGTTTTTTAAGCAGAAAAATGTTCAATATTTTGATAAGTGTTTTTATTCCATTTTATAGTGAAAATTATTATAATGACATAAATTGCATTACTATATTTATAATTGATGTAATTTGATCTTAAAAAATCAATATAAATTTTATCATTAATAATTATTTAAATGATAAGGAATTTATTAACTAAAATGCATTATTTTTAACTATTCATCATAAAATGATGTTTCCCAAAAAAATCCCAAAAATATATCATAATATCATTTTAGAATTAAAAATTAAAAACTGATGATTATTTTATCAAATTAAATTTCTAAATATGTATAAAATTAATATTTTCCCTTTTATAAAAGGACATGAAAATCTGTACCTTCGATAAAATAGTATTTTAAACCTATAAATACTTTACAAAAAAATTATATCTTTCAATATAAATATTTTTTATTTATATAAAACAAAAATAAAAATATTTAAAAAGTAGTTGTTACTATTCATATTACTATGATTTAATGGCTAGGTTATAACTGACCCATTTAAATAATTATACCAATAAACGATGTTTTTTAGAAACTCGGTATTGTTTGTAACGTATGTCAAGTCGGTGTTGCATGAAGTTCAAGCCAAGTCAGTGTTTCATGTAGTACAATCTAATTTGTTGTTGTGTGAAGGGAATGTTTGACTTGATGATTTAATTTATATATATTTATAACTATTTCTAGTGTAATTTCGAATGAAAAATATCAAAAATATAACTTAATTAAAAAAAATATTTCAAAAATCTCACGATGTTACAATGATCTAGTCAAAACTCAGTGAATTATTCATTTATGCAACTGAAAGGAACCATGGAACCATGCAAACCAATTCACTAAGCTACATATTTTCAGAGACAACCAACAACCTCCACCGATGCAAAGGAGAGCTGATTTTATCACCATTAATGAGGTGGATCCCGACCAAAATGTGCTGATAGGTATGATAGTTATTTATTTATGAATAGAGAATTAACATTTTGATTCTGGTTCTATTCATTCCTTCATATCACAATATTTTGGTATAACTATTAAAACAGCACCTCAAAGCATGGAATTAGATTTATTGATGAAAATAAAAAATGGGGAAATTTATGAATCCCTTGTATATACCTCCTCCCCTTTCATAATTAGTTATTAGAACTTCCGATAAAACCCTATCATGCTATATTTATTTGGAATTTTATAGATGTTTGGGTATGTATTAGGTTTCCCTATAATGGTCCATATTAAGTTTCCACAAGAAGGTAATAACCCTCTATATTGTGAATCCTCCTTCAATTCTATACAAGTTCAAAGAGGAGGGTGAATATTCGTAAGCACTGACATATCAAGAATGGTTATTATTTCTCTAAGAACAAGCGTATCTTGCTCAATAGATTTAATATAAGGAAATAATCATCCTCGAAGACATGCATATTGTGAGGAAATATGCTGGTGTGTTTCCTATGGAATTTTCTAGTCTTACTTCTAGGAGAGAGGTTTAATTTTAAATTAGGCTTATACATATAGTGTTAAAATTATCAAAGATAATATATAGAGTGAATGTTGTCGAATTTTAAGAACTAATAAAACAACTATAGTAGAATCTTGGTTAAAGGGTTTATACATCCATGTTCTTCACCCGGGGGCACACTAGTCCTCTTCGTCAAGATGAAGAATTGGAAAATCCGCCTCTACATTGATTATAATGATCTTTACAAGATCACAATAGTGAAAAATTATCCTTTTCCATTGATTGATGACTGGTTTGATCATTTATGTGTATCAAAAAACTTCTACAAGGTGGATCTATGGTGGGGATTATACCAAGAAAGTGTAAAGAAGGAGGATATATCGAAGACTTATTTTTCTACATGTTATGGGTATTATGAAATAATAGTAATGCCATTCAAACTCACTAATACTCTAAAATTATTCATAGAATTTATTAATAGAGTATTTAGTGATTACCTCAACAATTTTTTGGTATTCCTTATAGATTAAATTTTATATACTCGAAAACCAAGGAGGGGAATAAGGATCATCTGGGTACTATTTTAAAGACCATACGAAACGAGAAGATTTATCCCAAGTATAAAAAATGTGATTTCTAGTTAAAGGATGTATAAATATTGGATAATATCGTCAATAGAAATGGGATATCAGTGGACTATTCAAAAATAGAAGAAATTAATGGATGGATGTGGATAACATTGTCATAGATATCCATAGTTTCCTTGGATTAGTTGGGTATTATCATCAATTTGTGTGATTTTTAATATAATTTTCAAAGGCTCTAAAAAAGATAACTCAGATGGGATTCTTGTCTCCATGGATTGATTAATGTAAATAGAGATTTGAGGATTTGAAATGGAGGGATATCATTGCCCATGTTCTCACACTACCCACAAGTGGTGAAAATTTCATAGTATTCAGTGATGGTTCAATAAAGGGATTGGGTATTACATTAATACAGAATGTCAGAGTCATATCCTATTCTTTAAGGAAGTTTATGTATCATGAAAATAACCACCCAACGCATGATCTAACGTTTGTTGCAGTTATTTTCTCTTTGAAAATATAGTGGCATTATCCCATTAGAGGGAAGTGTGAAAAATATATTGATCACAAAAATCTCAAGTATATATTCATACATAAAGTGTGGAATATGAACCAACGAATATGGTTATTGCTGATCAAGGACTATGAAAACTCAATTTACTATCATCCTAGGAAAGAGAATAAAGTGGAAGATTCTATAAGTGGAAAGGATCAATAAATTCTATAATTTATGAGAATTTATAGGGATCTTATATTAATATATTTTTAAAATAATTTCATGGTAATCATAAAATAAGGAACACAATAAATCTTTTCAAAAAATGAATTTTCTACTTTCCCTTCTAGAGAGCTTATGGGATGCTCAAAGGGATGTTGTGGGAATTCAGATGAAAGTGAAAACTATAAGAAAATAGAAATACCTAGTGATCAATGTTAATGAAGAAGGTGTTCTAATACATAGTTCAAGACTTTTTTTACTATAAAATTATGAGTTAAATATTGAGTTTTTGGATTATTCACATCATCAACCCTTCTAGATCCATCTTAGAATCCAAAAGATGTATCGATATCTTTGAGAACTATATTGGTTAGACAATATGAAGAGTGGTATCATGGGGTATACATCATGATGATTTTTATGTAATCATTTGAAGGTCTACATGTATAAATATAAGTGTCTTATCCAACAATTACCCATACCTGCATCAAAATTGTAAAACATATCAATGGAAATTTTCAATAGACCTCTAAAGACATCCAAAAGAAGAAAACAATTCTAGGTTATGGTGGATCATCTTATAAAGAAATAAAACTTCATTGAAATTCAAGGAGACTTCTCACTAGATTGAGTTTCATGGATATATATCATAGAGGTGGTGATGCTTCATGGATTACTGTTATTGATTGTATAAAATCATGATCTGAGTTTCACCTCCATGTTTTGGAAATGTCTTCAACATGATCTAAACACTGAGTTGAAGATAAGTAAGTATTATCATCCTAAAACTAAAGGGTAGTCTGAGAAGTCTATCAAAACCCTCAATGGCATTTTCATTACATGCTAAATTTAATTAAATTGAGGATGGGACAAACATCTACCTCTGTTTGAGATCTCATACAATATCAGTTTCCACTCAAGAATCCAAATGGATCCCTCTGAATCCCTTTTTAGGAAGAGGTGAAAAACTCTTTAATGTTTTAATGAAGTTTTAAAACAAAAACTTCTCACTCTTGAAATGGTTAAAGATATGGTGTAAAAGGATAATACCATTCAACATCACATCAAGGACTCCCATATTTGAGATAAGAGTTTCGATGATAATCACTAAAGTGTCCTAGAGTTTGATGTTGTAGAAATTTTATTCCTCCTCATATCTCCATAAAAGAAAGTTATGATATTTAGTAACAAGAAAAATCATAGTTCCATATACATCATCCCTTTCTAGTTCCTTGGTTACATCAGAGTGGTGGCCTACTGACTTCCACCCCCCCTAACATATCTCAATTACATTATTTATTTCTTGTATCCTTATTGAGAACATACAAACAAGAACCATAACATGTACTCAATTCTGAGGTGTTATCATTGGAAAATGACATTTACTATGATGATTAACTGAGGAAGATCTTAGATCATAGACACAATGTTTTGTTGAATAAGACAATGGACCTCGTAAAAGTGATGTGAAGAAAACAAATGTTTGAAGAAGTGATGCGGGAACTAGAGGAAGTGATGAAGCAGAGATTCCCTCGTTTATTTTTTATGTGAAATGAAAAACATGAAGGAATAATTTCTTAAGGGGGGAATAATTTAATGACCCAAAATTTTATAAATGAAATTTCCCTTGTTATTTTAATAAATAAACTACTTAGTAATATTTTTACAGTAAACAGATGCACTTCTTTGTTTTATTATATCCTATCTGATATAAATGATATTTAATCATTATTACTATTGATAATATATCCATTGAATAGTGATCATCTAATTATTGAAAATATATTTATATAAAAAATTCTATTTTCACAGAAAAATTATGTGATTGCCTCAACCAGTAGGACCATACCTTATGAATCCCATTAATCGGAGCTTATTAGGGAGATAGCTTCACGGGGATTTTCCCTTTACCAAGACCAAGATTAGATACATCAATATAAAAAGAGGTAAACTGTTTATGTGATCTGTTAAACCCATCTATATCATGACCCATGTAACACCCCCCAAGCTTCCACGGTACGTTTCCCTTTAAATAATGTAATAGCTTGCATTGTATGCAACCTCGAGATTCTAACACACCGCAACCAATAAAACAAGACATTATGAATAGTAATACCCACCTTTTGAAATTTTATAAATTTTATATTTCAAAATGGAATTCATTTTTGGATTCGGAATATCAAAATTAGCTTAGGGTGAATTTTTGGTATTTTTCTGAAATCCATCAATTTTTTATGAATAGTGAAAAACACTGAATTTTATTTTTAAACCGAAATTTTATTTAAATAATTATTTATTTTATTTAAATTTAATTTAGGTAAATATAGATACATAATACCTATATAAGTTCAATGTAATTCATTTGAGTCAGTTTATAATAATTTTACATATATAAAAATTTTATTGAGCTTTTTAACTGTCTTTTACCCACTTCCTAGGAGCATTTTCAAATTTGAATAAAATATAATTTTACCACTTCTGTGAATTGAATATAAAAAATCCAAGATATATGGTTTATATCAGTAATTATAATTTGGTTTAATAAGATAAAAAAATTGAATAGTAACTTTTGACTTTTATTTACCACAGTTAGAAGTAAATAGGGAAATTAAGGGTAAAATGATATTATTATTACCCTAACACATGTCCTAATTCTATTGGATAAGTTTAATTCGACCAAAAAAACCTTATGAATAAAATATGATGCTTTAGGTCCACTTGGATTAGATTAGGACATTTATTATCATTTATTTTAAAGAAGAGTTAAAAGTGTTAAATTCAAAGCTTAATAACAAAACCATTTTTAATATAGGGTTATAGATAAGATAAATTCGATTATAAATATTCATTAGAAAAATAAAGATATTTCCTAGATAATTGTATTTTATTTATATTTTTTAAACATTAAATAATTTAGTTTATTTATGACACAATGATGATGCAGTAGTTACCTAATTAATGAAATATTAAAATATTTAATATTATAAATTTTTAAATAAATGTAATATGATAATTTTTATGAATTACACAAATTTTATATGTTAATATCACATGTTAGGGTTGTTTATATTAATTGTTTTCGATGTAATAATGCTTTTATAAATTTAGAAAAAAGAAAATACCAAATAGTGTCAAAATTGACATTAAAGGGTTTTTAAAACAAATATTATATTATTAATTGATATTATATTCCTAAAAATATAAGGATCGGATAAAATACTAATATAATTATATTTGTATCATTAATGAACCATTTAAGGTTAAATTGGAAGTATATAGTATGTTTATTAACCATATAATATAAAAATACAAAGAGACATGGTAAATGTCAAACTATTTAACTAAGAGTTAAATCTAAAAGATAAGGTTAATATAGTGACCCAAACATATATAAAACCTATTTGTTGAGTGTTTTTAATCCAATCCCACCTTATATTTTAAAGAATCCATTTTGGAGCCATTAGAAACCGAAAATTATTTTATTATAAAATAATATTTCTATCTTTTCCTAAGGTTCCCCCTCACCCCTCTTATAAACGGTAACTCCCCATTCCCTCTAATTCACACCTTCAAATCCATTTGTATCAGCCAAACAAAGAACAAATACCCTCTAAACTATCCTACCTTCATCTTAGAGGCATTACTTTGGTCATAAATCCAACCTAATGATCTCATTTGATCAAATCTAAAGGAAGAACCTAAAGAAGAGGTAAATATTTCATCACCTCTTTCTAGTTCCTTTCTTCTTCCACTTCCTATTTCTTTGTTATTTCCATTCTAAAATAATAACTCCAGTATCTTAAATATACTGTGATTTTATTATAAATATGGTACAACCATATTCATTATTTTATCCGTCCTTTGAATGACATGTCACCATACCTGCGTACGTACGGCTTACTGTCTCCACGTCGTGGTGTAATTGTTATTCAATGGATTATTATTTGGATGGGTATAATAATGATGTTTAATTGATATAAATAATAAATATAACATGATAATTATTCTTTATATATGATATTACATCCAATTATATGTTATTTTAATATCAAAAGAATGATATTGTCGCTCGTGTATACGTATGGATTACCGTCACCACGAACCCGATGAGATTCATTCCCCCATCGTATCCATTCAAGACTAATATTCATTTGATGTTTAAAAATAATGTTTACAGACATGATATCATTCTGTATATGAATAATATACATCCCATCCATAACAAATATGACTCACATACCAAATAATATAAAGTAAAAAGAATCCGTTAACACCAGAAATGACGATAATACTAAGATATTATTAACAAAGAAATATTAAAAGAACATATATGATATCATATTAATGTATATTATTCTTGTATAATTTAATAAAAATTATTTAACCATTATAAAATAGGTTAACCTACCCTTGACCAAGGAAAAAGTACAACGTAAGGGGTTTCTTATCTCACTTTTAATTTTGTGAGATTTCCATTGTTCACCACTTATTTTTTGGATGTGGTGTATTGTGTACATACATTTGAAATATATTATCAGGATTCTCTTTATATTCATGTAATTATATGATCAATTTGTTGTTTATTTACTTTTTATCATACGACTCGATTGATTACAATGAATTAAGGGGTTTTCATCCCACTTTTTATTCCTGTGAGATTCACGCAATATTGGCCACTATTTCCTTTTATGTAGCGTATGTATTGTCCATGAATGTATTATTGGTTTAATATAAATTAATTTATGAGTTTTTACATCTTCATTGTATGATCCCTAATTCATGGGTTTTATGTTTCATAAGTTACAAAATCGGTATGGGAATTTAAAATTTCATTTTCCACTCAGTGGGCTTTACGCATACTTCCTTGATTATTTTAATTCATGATTATGTGTGGAATATATATTTATTATTTGTTTAGAAAATTAAACTCTCCTTTATATGGATATAATTTTGATACACATAATAACTCCATTGATAAATTCCCAAGTCATCGATATAAACTTGATAAGAGTAATTTCAACTCAATCTCCATTTATTGAGTTAAACATCCAATTCATTAGTGTTGTTTTTACAAGAATATGTGTGAATGTCCTCTGATTTATTTACACTGAATATCCAAAAATATTGAGTGTATTTATATTTTTCACACATAATTATGTCATTGATTTATCCTTGACCAAAGGATACGGTCAATATAAGAGATTTCATCTCTATTTACATTCCATTGAGACTTCTTTGTCGTTGTACACCAATTCACTTTAATATGGTGTATATAATGTACTTTGACATAGTATATCATGAATCCCTTTATTCTCATGATATTATAATGTTTTTATTACCTCAATTATTTGTATTCATGTGTCACTATTTTTGTTAGGAACTCTAACAAAAATATAATTTTAAAAGTTTTAAAGATTTATTATTCTAAATCATTCTCATTAATGTCCATGTTTTGAAAATGGTTTTAGGGATTTATTTATATGGACATTAATGTTTTCAAATTAAATTTACTTTTAAAAGATTAAAAGTGGTATGGGACACATTGATTCAAAAATCTATTTTTAAATGGCTTCTTGAAAAATAGTGTGAATTATAAATGTTTTCAAGAAAAAGGGGGATATTCCTCTCAAATAGTTTTGATGATTATTTTCGTCTATGTAAATATCATTCATTATTCTCGATAGAGGTTAATCTAGTACAATAAAATCTACCATATTGTATTGAATGAGTTATGTTTTACTATGAATGTGCTATTCTTATACCTTTCATAGTTTGTGGATAAAGCATTGACATTTCATATGCTAGTTTTAATACGGATGTTTATATTGTGTTTCTTATTTTCATATGAGGAATGCATTGGACTTAGTAAGTAACGGGTGGCACCCGCTATAGCTCCTCGATGCATCGGTAGGTCTCATGAGACAAACTAGTGTATTGGAACAAGTCCTTCAGAAAATCTTATTTGTAGTATTGGCACAAGGCCTTGACAATGTGGTTATGAAAGTCTGGCATTATGAATTCCATCATTGTGAAAGTGGCTATTGATATTGCATGTGATTATACGACTAGTAAAATATCCATGTGAAAAAGTAAATGGATTTATTTGATTTTATCTTTGCCATATCATGCTAAAATTCAAGTGTAAAAGGCTTTTGTTTAAGTCTTATACATTTCCTTAAATTTTTATGCTTATTTATAAAAGTTTATGCTATATTGTTATCCTTACCATGCATCTGAGCTCACCCCTTTCTTTGTTTTATTTTTACTAGGATGCGAAGAAGTGTATTATGACTGACCTGCGGGGATAGTATATGAGATCTCAGTGTTGTCTATGGAAACAATTTTGTTGTAGTTTTCGATTTTAAGATGTAATGTAAACCTTATGAATGTATCTAGTATTTCCAAGGCTACTAAACCAATCGGTCTTTAGGGAAATGATTTCCTTGTATCATGCCAATGTTATGTAATAATGCACCGACTCTAGGTAACTAGGGTCGGGGCGTTACAGTTGGTATCAGAGGAAGATTAGTACAAACATTGGAAACTAGATTTAGATAAACTCTGATTTGAGAACATAGCCCTAAGATAGACTTTCAGGAGTAGTATAGATGAACTTTCAAAAAAAAATATTGTATAGATTTTGTGAGTTTTCCAAGAAATACCTCCTTGTCTGGATACGAGTAGGTAGAGGAGGCTCTGGCACAGATGTACGTAGGGGTAAAAGCCGAAAACACCGCTTTGAGCTAGACTCGAATGGGAATTGGTGCATGACAATGGATCTTGATGCACTCTTGGTTACAACATTCTCGGGGGATATGATTTGGATAATTTACATTTTCCTTACAAACCAATTTGAATGGTTTTAATATAATATGAGAATAAATGACCTTAGTTATTCCTATGGTGTTTCAAATTGAAAATATGCTGTCATGATATTATTTAAATGATTTTATGACTACTGTTACTCACACAATGCTTTCTGGTTTTAGTCAATGGATGGATTCGAAGGAAGTCATAGTAACTTTGAGCATGATTTACAAGGTGGGAACGGTGGTAGAAATAAGAAATGAAATGGAATTTTGATAGGCTTAAAAGATATTTTGTTCATGCTAAGTCAGTTTTCCAAAAATATGACCAACAACATATATATTAACCAACTCCCAGACTCAACAAAGAAGAGAAAGGTGATGAATGATAAGGGCTCCAGTAGTGGAGACTATGATGAAATGAATCCTCAATTTCCATCATGCAACAAATATGGAAGGACACACCTAGGAAAGTGTCTCAATGGAACAAAGAAATTCTTTATGTGTGGGAAATAATGACATAAAGTAAAGAATTACCCAAGAAAAAGAAAGATTTCTATGGAAGAAAATAAAAATGGTCCCAAGAATCTATTTATAGTCATTTTCCGTGTATATAGGGAACCTGGCCATTACCCGAGTGTTTGTGATATTCTATATGATATTTTATTGGTCAAATAAGAAGCTATGTGGAAATAAATGGTTGGAGAAACGTTTAAAAGTATTAGTGCTCCTTGTCAGTGGGATTACATTAGAATAATTTTCTATTTTATTTTTAACCCTGCAGTTTGTCATGTGAAAAGGATATTTGAGGAAGAATTATATTTGTTCTTCTGGATATAGTTATAAAAAACTATTTGGTTTTTTATGATCATTACGTTTGAGGGAATTACAAGTTATTATATTTTAGGATGAAAATGAAAGATATGAGATAAATTTTTTGGTTAAATTATATTATGGTTATTTTGAGTAATTTATCTCATTTTGGTAATCTTATAAAATAATGTTTTTGAAAAATGAAAACACGTAGACCGTGTGACAACCCATCCCATCGGACAATGCTATGGGAATCGAACCCACAACCAGAGTGCGATTGGGATTTATCGCCTACCACTGGACTATGTGAAGTCCCTGGTTAGTGTGACTAATTATTTTTAGTTGAATGGTTTTATTGATCCATAATAAGTTTTTTTGGGATCTTATGTCTTATCAAATGAATACCATTAGTATAGAAAAATTATTTGGTGATTAAGTGATAACTGTTATTTTGGAATAAATTCTCTCTGTTGGGAACAATATATGCCTAAGGAAAATAGAATAATATGATATTTTATTTGAGGAGTAATGGTGGATTTTTATCTATGTATTTATTTTGGATTTATAGTTATTTTGGTTATTTATGGAAATTATTAACCTAAAATAGAGAATTTTTTATTATGTTTATTACTTTTAAATATGTGACTTTAAAGTAGTCGATGTCATTTTGAGATACAATTTAACATGGTAGGCTACATAACAGAATTATTATATGTTTTGGGTTTCAATATTAGTTTGGATTATATTGAAGTATTTTAAGGACAATTGTTTATTGAATGGAATTTATTTAAATTCAGGTATTGTTGGTTTAATTTTGGAAATTCAGATTAGTGTTTCTTTCTCTAGAGAAACATCCTTTTGGGGGATAATAATATCTTGTACTAACCGTTTTGGTTTTTGTTATTCTCTAAAGACAAGGTAAATATATAGTTTATCCTTTTTTGAGCATGTGAGTCTCTATAAGTTGATTCTAGCTCTTCCGGTGTGACCAAGTCATCTTGAATAATCATCGTTTAAAAAAAATGAGTTAGTGGTAGAAATTTATTAAGGAATTAAACTCTATATAAAAAGTAATTATATCTCTTTATGTTCCAAGTCAATCTCATAAATAAATTCTTCATCTTTGTGAAATGTAACTTAAATAAAAAAAACTTTGTCCAATTACTTTTCCTACTGGGAAACTAATGGCAGTTTTTTCCATTACAGGTTTGTGGTTTTCTTGTTGTTAACTTTATCATGATCATGTTTCCTATCCCTCTCCATCAGAACATGACACTTAGTTTATCATTCATATCCATGTTTTCCTATGGGGAATCCTAGTATGGGTTATCTCGGGTTACCATTGTACTTATGTTTCTTTCTTTTAAAGTGATAGTTTTATTGACACTTTTTTTGATGTGGGACTTTCAATTATGTTCCCAAGCCCAATTTTAAAAATTGAATGGACAAAATTTCCAAAATGGGGGAAGAATGTAACACCCCAAAGCTTCCAAAGTATGTTTCCATTTGAATAATGTAATAGCTTGCATTGTACGCAACTTCGAGATTCTATCACACCGCGACTAATCAAACTAGACGTTATAAATAGTAATACCCACTTTTTGAAATTTTGTAAATTTTATCTCTCAAAATGGACTTCATTTCTGGATTCAGAATATTGAAATGAGTTTAGGGTGAATTTTTTGTATTTTTCTGAGAACATTCAATTTTTTATGAATAGTGAAAAACACAGAGTTATAGTTTAAAACCAGATTTTTATTTAAATAATTATTTATTTTATTTAAATATATTTATATGTCAAAATATATACATAATACCTATATAAGTTCAATGTAATTCATTGGAGTCAGTTTATAATAATTTAAGATATATAAAAAGTTTATTAAACTTTTTTACCGTCTTTTATCCACCTCCTAGGAGCATTTGAAAATTTTAATAGAACCTAATTTTAACTCTTCGTTGAATTGAATTTAAAAAATCCAAGATACATGGTTGATATACGTAAGTAAAAAAAATTTCAATAAGATAAATTTTGTTTTTTGAATAGTAACTTCTGACTTTTATTTACCATGATTAAAAGTAAATAGGTTAATTAAGGGTAAAAATGATATTATTATTACCCTAAAACAAGTCCTAATTATATTGGATAAGTGTAATTCTACCAAAAATAACCTTAGTAATAAGATATGATCTTTTAGGTCCACTTGGATTAGATTAGGACATTTATTAGTACTTAATTCAAAGAAGAGTTAAAAGTGTTAAATTCAAAGCTTAATAAGTAAAACATTTTTAATATAGGGTTATACATAAGATAAATTCCATTAGAATTATTCATTATAACGATAAAAAGATTTGAAACATAATGGTATTTTATTTATATTTTTTATACATTAAATAATTTAATTTATTTATGACACAATGATGATGCAGTAATTACTTAATTAATGGAATATTAAAATATTTAATATTATAAATATCCAAATAAATTTAGTTTGAGACTTTTTATTAATTAATCTAATTTAATATGTTATTATGACATTTTAGGGATGGTTTGATGAATTTTTTTCGAAGTAATAATGTTTTTATGAATTTAGAAAAAACAAAATACCAAATTGTGTCAAAATTGACATAAAAGAGTTTTTAAAACAAATATTATATTATTAATTGATATTCTTTTCCTAAAAATCTAAGGTTATTCTAAAAGTACTATATAATGATATTTTTATCATTAATTAACCATTTAGGTTTCTCTTAGAAGTGTATAGTATATTTATTTACCATATAATATAAAAATACAAATAGACATGGTAAATGTCAAACTATTTAACTAAGAGTTAAATCTAAAATATAAGGTTAATATAGTGACCCAAACCAGTATAAAACCTATTGGTTGAGTGTTTTTCCACCCATACTCACCTTATACTTTAAATAATCCCTTTTTGAGCCATTAAAAACCGAAAAGGATTGTATTATAAAATAATATTTCTACCTTTTCCTAAGGTGCCCCTCACACCTCTTATAAAAGGTCACTCCCACTTCTCTCTAATTCACACCTTCAAAGACATTTTGCACTGCCAACCCCTGCCCAAATACCCTCTAAACTATACTACATTAATTCTAGATGCCTTCCTTTAGTCATAAAGCTAACCTAAAGAGCCCTTTTGATCAAATAAAAAAGAAGAACCCGAAGAAGAGTTAAATATTTCATCACCTCTTTCAAGTTCCTTTCTTCTTCCACTTCCTATTTCTTTGTTATTTCCATTATAAAATAATAACTCCAGTATATTCTATATACTATGATGTTATTATAAATATGGTACAACTATATTCATTATTATATCCATCCTTTGAATGACATGTCATCATACGTGCGTACGTACGGCTTACCGTTTCCACGTCATGGTGTTATTATTATTCAATACATTATTATTTATATGGGCATAATAATGATGTGTAACTGATGTAAATAATAAATATAGCATTATAATTATTGTGTATATATGATATACCATCCAATTATATATTATTTTAATATCAAAAGAATGATATTTTCGCTCGTGCATATGTACGGATTACTGACTCCATGAACGCGATGAGATTCATTCCCCATCGTATCCATTCAAGAATAATTTTAATTTGATGATTAAAAATAATTTTTAGAGACTTGATATCATTCTGTATATGAATAATATATATCCCGTCCATAAACAATATGACTCACGTAACAAATAATATAAAGGAAAATGAATCAGTGAGCACCCGAAACGACGATAATACTAAGATATTATCAACAAAGCAAAGTTAAAAGATCATATATGATATAATATTAATGTATATGATTCTTTTATAATTTAATAACAATTATTTCACCATTATACATGATTTTAACCTACCCTCAACCAAGGAAAATTTACAAAGTAAGGGGTTTCTTATCTCACATTTAATTCTGGGAGATTTCCATTGTATGCCACTTATTTATTTGATGTGGTGTATTGTGTACTGCCATTTGATATATATATTATCATGATTCTCTTTATATTCATGGTATTCTAAGATATTTCATCTCAATTTACATTCCAATGAGACTTCTTTTTTGTTATACACCAATTCAATTTAATATGTTGTATAATATGTACTTTGACATACTATATCATGAATCCCTTTATTCTCATGATATTATAAATTTTTTATTACCTCAATTATTTGTATTCAACTGTCTCTATTTTGGTTATGAACCCTAACTAAAATGTCATTTTAAATGTTTTATAGATTTATTATTCTTAATCTTTCTCATTAATTTCCATGTTTTAAAAATTGTTTTAAGGATTTCTTTATATGGACATTAATGTTTTAAAATTAAAATTTCTTTTATATGTTTCAAAGTGGTATGGGAAACTTTCATTAAAATATATATTTTTAAATGGATTATTGACAAATAGTGTGACTTTCAAATGTTTTCAAGAAAAAGGCGAATATTCCTCTCAAATAGTTTTGATGATTATTTTCAACTATGTAAATATCCTTCTTTATTCTCGATTGAGGTTAATCAGTTACAATAAAATCGTCGATATTGTATTTAATGAGTTATTTTCGACTATGGATGTGATATTTTTATACCATTCATTGCTTATGGATAAATTATTGACATTTTGTATGCTAGTTTTAATACGAATGTTTATGTTATGTTTCAAATTTTCATATGAAGAATGAATTGGACTTAGTAAGTGACGGGTGGAGCCTGCTATATCTTTTCGATGCATCAGTAGGTCTCTTGAGACAAACTAGTGTCTTGGAACAAGGCCTTGACAAAATCTTATTTGTAGTTTTGGAACAAGGCCTTGACTATGTTGTTATGAAAGTATGGCATTATGCATTCCATCATTATGAAAGTGGTTATTGATATTGCATGTGATTATTCGACTAGTAGAATATCCATGTTAAAATGTAAAAGGAATTATTTGATTTTATCATTTCCTTATCATGCAAAAATTCAAGTATAAAAGGATTTTGTTTTAATCTTATACATTTCCTTAAATGTTTATGCTTATTTATAAAATTTTCCCCTATATTGTTATCCTTACTAAGAATCTGAGCTAACCCCTTTCTATGTTTTATTTTTTCCAGGATGAAAACAAATGTATTATGACTGACCTTTAGGGATACTATATGGGATCTCAGTGTTGTCTATGAAAATAATGTTGTTGTAGTTTTACATTTTAAGATGTAATGTAAACCTTATGAATGTATCTAGTATTTCCAAGGCTACTAAACTGATCGGTCATTCAGGACATGATATCCTTGTATATTGCCAATGTTATGTAATAATTCACCGACTCTAGGTAACTGGTGTCGGGGCATTACAACCCATACCATGTATGCTGAACTACCCTATGAAAGTCTCACAATCACAGACCTTACCCTTAGAGAATTTACTGGTTTATTAAAGAGATTTGTATCAACACCATAGAAATATATTTATTTACATTATTTTGTATATAATAAAGAATGTATTTTCATCCTATTTTTGTTTCTTTAATTATGATTTTAATTTTGATACCATAAAACAAAAACAGAATTTTTGGGTAATATTCATCTTCAATTAATGAATAAATCATGTTGAACAAGTTTATTTTTGAAATAAATAATATTTTGATAAAATTTTATTATTAAATAATGTTTTTAAAATTTAAATGATCATATAATTTTTATGAAGTCAAATTTAATTTGAATATGGTTTTGAAAGATATTATTGTCCAAACAAAGCATTTCTCAGTAAATTTTGATTTTAAACGTCAAAATTCACCTTTTTAGTAAATTATATTGTTAAAATGAATATTATTTTATAAATTATACTGTAAAAATTACCCAATGGTGATGTGTTTATAATTTTCTGAGAGAGTACATTTTTCAAGGAAAAATTAAATTCTTTATAAATATACGATGTGTATTGTGATGTAAAAATGATCCAAAAGTGCTGAAATAAATAATATAAATTTTATAAAATACTATATATATGTTTCCCATTTAAAATATTATGATTTTACATTTATTTTTTTTATAAATACATTATTAATCCCTAATAAATCATAATATATCTTATGGTTCGAAATCATTTCATTAAAACATTAACTCACTACAATATAAGCAAGAGTATTATTTTATTATATTCAGACCATAAAATAATATAATAATAAAAAACACTCTCATTTGGAATAAACCATTGGAGAAAACAATGGAATGTATTTTGGTTTTGGTTATTTTATTATATAGATTCCAAAAACTATGTTAGGGAAATAATAAAGAATTATCAGCTCTTTTCCTATATAAACAAACTAATTATCCAAATTATATTCACTAAATATACTTATAAAACATAATTAATCTATGATCCCCTTTATATAGTCCTCTAAATGTTCCTTAATATCTCAATATGCTCCTCCCAAGCCTTTGGAGTCACACACTTATGTAAGGGATCCTAACATTCTTGTTTTTATTCAAATTTTTTATTTTTCTTAAGCCATCTATTTCCAATTCATTATGATGGGATATGTAATTTAATGTACATATTAATTCGTATTTTATGTAAAAATTATGATATTCCCAATTATCTCTAATCAAACCATTTTAATAATTTTTATGTAATGTCGTTATGCTACAAGAATTTCATTGTGATTTTCCATGCCAAAATTATTATGTTTTGAATACCATTCCAAATTCCTATCAAGGGAGTTCAAATTTATAAACATATAACACATTAACATGGTAATTAATTTTATTTGTTACACACTCTATGTTCATGGAATAAAATTAAATGTTAAATGACTCCATGTATTATCATCTATCTATCACACATAACCATGAGAATGAAATGAATGTGATGGGTGCACCCTGAATTATATAGTGATCCAAAGAATGTGGTTTTGTTTAGTCTCATGAGGCATCATTTTGGGATATTTAGTGAACCTAATTTATTTATGGTAATTTTTCTAAAATGTTTTTTTGGTATTTAGCTATAACATATTTTTATGATGCACTATTCGATGTTGATTACACATTTACCATGTTATGATTATTATGCTTTATCATTCCATATTATTCACGGTCCTTTTAATCCCCTTTGATATTCTTATTTTGTAACATGTATAAATTTCATCATGTTTTTACATTATTATTCCCTTACTATGATTTATAGATCATGACTTTATTATGTATGTCCCTAGGTTATCCCAGAAAATTTTAAGGATAAGCATATTAATGAAGTTTTTAATAAACAGGTTTTTTGTTTCTATGTTATTGTGTAATTTACATAATTCCATAATAAAATACTATTATCAGTATTATGGTTTTTATTAAGTGTAATATTATTAAATAAAAAACGTATTAATTTTTATTTAAATAGTAGGGTTGTTATAAACAATCATCGACTTGATATAGATTCTGTGGTTTGTGAGATAGTTTTTCTTCGAAATTTTCCAAGGAATAAGGTTACAATATTTGAGAAGAATTTAAAATTGAGTCTTAGGTATATTGGATCCTTATTTAGTTTTTATTAAGTATGGATGTTGTCTTATATTTTGGTTCATCCACCAGACCCATCTTAAGTCCATGATGTATTCCATGTATCACTCCTCAGAAATTACATACCTGATCCCTCACATATACTGAAATGAGATGTTTTACCACTAGATGATGATCATTCCTATAATAAAAATCTTATGGATATTATATTACATATTGAAAAAGTTCAATGAAACAATACTACTCTCCTAGTAAATGTTTTGTGGTGAAACAGCTAGTTTCAAGTAAGTATATGGGAATATGAGAATATGCTGTGGAAAAATTATCCTCATATGTTTCTATTATGGTAACGGTTTTTTATGGAAAATTTAAATTTATTGTGAGAATAATTCAACACCCTGATATTTTATAAAATATTTTTTAAAATAGTATTATTTTTGTTGATTTCTATTATTATACGCAACACATAGTCTTAAGAAACCAAAAATATTCTATTAAAAATATTACTATATTTACTTGACTGTTATAACAAATCCATTAGATTTTAATGAATGAATAAGAAAATCTATTTTTAAATTTATATTTAATTTTTTATATAATTTAAATATATTTTTAAATAATAAATCAATTTTTTGAAAAATATTTATACACTTTGAATATAAATTTCTTTCTCAAAAATTGAATTTCATTGATTTTTTGTCAAAATAAAATATTATTTATTTATCTAATTTTATGAAATTAATTTTATGAAATTTACATCATTTTATTAATCAAAATTACAAAATTATCTTGGATTTAATTTTTGACAGTTTTCTGAAAAGGCTATTTTTTCGATGAATAGTTAAATCCTTGTTTTTTTGAACAACCTTGTCATTATATGTATTTAAAAATTTAAATATAGTTTTAAAATTTTTTAATAGTATCATTAGTGAAATAATATTATGATTAATATAATTTATTTCATTGTCATCAATGTTGTGCTAAATATTCATAAAATAACTTTGTATACTTTTGAATGGAATTTCATTAAAAATCCATTTTTCATCACTTATAGGGGTTTAATTTTAAAATAAACTCTACCACTTATTTAAATTGAATTTTAAATAAATTTATTCAATTTTTATAATAATAATACGAAATATTATATAATATTTTCAACATTGTTTTTGGTCAAAATGAATACTAAAACATATAGAAATTGATTTTTGTGAATAAGGTTAAAATGGGTTTATTGGGAGTTAAACTAGAAACATTAGTATTGAAAATACTTAAATGATTTTAAATTCATATTTTAGGAAAATAACATAACCTTATATAATTTATAGTTTGTTAATGGGAAATTTTGGA
Organism: Viscum album; assembly: GCA_963277665.1. Classification (NCBI taxonomy): domain Eukaryota; kingdom Viridiplantae; phylum Streptophyta; class Magnoliopsida; order Santalales; family Viscaceae; genus Viscum; species Viscum album. Next base: position 858,041,132 of record OY728160.1, read on the forward strand.
TTTATTTTATGAGTGAAACATGGGTTGAACTTATTATTTTCAAAAAATCCAAGTGTCCCCTCCCTTGACCTTATCATATGGAACACCATCTCTTCTCCACATCAAACATAAAAAGTATTTTTGAATAGAAATTCCATTCAAAAAATCATTCCATAATTCCCAACCAACTTCATATAGTCCATAGTTTTAATTTTAAACCCTCTTATGAAGGATTGTTGTGAACACCGAAGAGGTTTTTTGAAAGGGGTATAATTATTAACCAATGGTTACTGTTTTATTTATTCACCCACATCCAATAAATATTATTAAAATATGATAATATAATAATATAATGATATATTTTAAATAGGGATTTTATTATGTAAATGTAATAACATATATCTATATCCATGTCTATCAAATGGGAAACGAAACCATTAATCGTCTGTACAGCAGACTACCACCTCGTGAACCAATATAATTATTTTTATATCACTACTTCCCACAAAATGATATTATGATCGATTTAACACATTAATATGATATTTATAACATAGTTATACATATTTAATTATAATATCAAATCAAAAATATTACCTTTGAATCCTTTGGAATATGATAACATCAGTCATGTGTACGTGTGGACTACCACCTCCACGAATTGATGTGAAAAATTATTCATTTTATACTAAAATATATGGTAATAAGGATTTATTTTATTAACATATATTATATATATGATATAAAATTATCAAAAAAAATTCATATTTACCTTTATATTTTCCATCTATCGAAAAATAGAAATAGTGTTCATGCGTACGTACTGCCTACCATATCCATGAAGTGTGTGATTTATTTTTATATATATTACATTATATATGAACATAAATATTTATATAATGAATATATATATAATTTATATCATTATCATTATTTTATTTATTATTGAAAATTTATCTAATTACAGGGACCTATACCACTAAACCAAAAAATACATGAAAAAGGAATTGGTTATCACCCAAAAAAGTAATTTTAATAGATAAATTTAAATAAAGATGTGATAAAATCTTATAAGTAAATGATACACGGTATTATATATATGTTTAGGGTTTTAAAAAAGATATATAATAGAACTATATTTATTATACAGGGGGTTCCAATATATATGTTGAAATCAAGAATTGAGGTAAGGGATTTCGGACTCAATTTGTCTTATTTGGGAAATAAGTTATGTTATGCACCTGTATTATTTTACAAGGTATATATAAAAAATATTTGAAAATTTATATCATTATTTTTTTTATTTTTATAATATTTCACATTTATCATATTTTTAATAAATAATGTGGATTACGATACAAAATTTACAAAATTGGTATTAGATTTTCATCTCACTTTTATTTCAGTGGGACTCATGCCATATTCTCCAATTATTTAATTATTTGGTGTATATTTAGACCATTAATGTATTTTATAATTATTCGCATGAAATTAATGATGTATCAATTCAATATTAGATTCTTTATTTTATGTACCTTATGATTCAAAATATACATAAGTTGTAATGGTACTATGTTACAACGTCATTATTTATCTAGGTTGTTTATATTATGATCTGATGATGAAATATAATAACATATCTCTCATGTAACACAAGAATTTTATTCTCCTATTATTATTTCTTTTAAATACATGATTTTCTTAAATTTTACTCTCTTTATGTACCCATGAGAGAAAAATACAATTTTATTCAAAACTAACATTATTTATCTCATTGGTGAGAAATTGTTTTTCTTCTATTCTATTGTTTTTTTAATAAAATTAAAGATAAATTTTACTATTATAAAATAATTATTTTATAAAATTTTCCCCATGTTTTTATTTTTAAATATATTTATAATTTTAATATTATTTTCCTTTTCCATTCGAGGTTTCTTTTACTTTTTACCAAAATTGTGAATGCAATTTTTATTTTAACAAACATGACATGAACATAATTTTCTATTTTAATTACCAATAAATTATTTGAAGGTTCCATTATGTGTTTTTATGTTTCATTCCAAAAAAATCTCAATATTTTCTTCATTTCTATATTTTAAATAAGTGACTTTAAATTGAAAAGAGTTTTTTCCTAATGAAACGATCGTAGTGATATTTTAGATTAATTTTCAATGTATGATAAAATCCATTATTATTACATAATATTTATTAGGGATATGATCCAATTATCCCATCCTTTGTTCTCCCCTGTATGTTCTATATTTATAATTATAGGATTTTTCTAAAACCCTATAATTTTTTATGTGTTATTCAATGAGTAAATGTTGAAATAATTATAAAATCTATTTATTTTCTACTGGTAATTCGAGGATGAAATATTTCTAAAATCCTTTTCTTTTCATATATTTTGATATGATGAATATTTTATGATCTTATTGTCGTCATCTGACTGATTGTCAATATTTTTAGGGAGGGTCCAAATTTAATAACCCTATAACACATTGGGTAAAGATTTATAACACATGATATAAAAAATACTATATTAGAGAGTGAAGCTAGTTCAGTATGGGGAATTATCTACTATGAAAGTTGTGGGGGTGAACCTTAACTAATACAACGGTTAGTGTAGTGAACCCATTCCACTATAATAGTCTATTCAATGATCCTAGAAAACCATGGATATAGTTTTCAATAATTATGTGTATTCCAAAAAACTATATCATATGAAAATGAAATGTTCTCATGGATCATGTTATTTTATTCCTTTATGAATCATGTCTTATGAACTATAATGATTTTTTCCATTACTCATGATTTTGGCCTTTAAAATTTAGGTTTTGTTTTTCAAATGTTATCTTCATTTAATCATACACTTATCCTCATGCCATTTTTATTTTATCATTGATTTATCACTTTTTACCCTTACTGATCATATGAAATAACCCATTCTTATATTACCTATCCTCAGGATATGATGGAAGTGATTTTGTATGATATGTCGAAAAAGGGTTCTTGGTATAAAGAACACAGTGGGAGAGGATTTAGTTCACATTTGTATTAGTAATTTTTTGTATCTATGATTCTATAGGCACTAGAACTATTCAATTATTTCATAGATCATCTTTATATGCAATTAATATTAATCTAATAAGTTGAAATATCTATGTAAAAAGTGTGGGTTGTTATATTTTATTACCTATTGTCATGTTTATTCTGTTACTGATATTTTAATTTGAACCACATTATTCTATGTATTATATTGGTTTTCCAATGTATTTTTAGGAGATCAAATGGATTTAGGGCATGGATATAAATATTAAAATAAATACACTTTTTATTTCATTTTAATATTATATGTACCTAGTCTTCCAACAAAGGTAATCCTTTGGATATTTTTTATTTAACGCATATTTGTGTTAGTATTATTTAATAATTTATATAAAAATACCATTGTATATTTTTTTATCAAAAAAAGGACTAGATATATTTCACAATTAGAAGTAGAAAAATTTAATGAGAACCCAAGGGATAATTTCATGTATAGGAAAAATTTCCAATTTTTTTTTGAAAAGTATAGAATATTTTTTTACCAAGAAAATATATCAATGTCTAGATACTATAAGTAGACATAATTTTGGCTACATGGTTCTATGTTTAATAACCCTATAAATATTTATAATGTAATATCTCATTTATAATTTTTGTGAATAGTGAATATTCTCTTATGTGAACCATTTTTGACACTCCTAGGGGAAATTCCTTGTAAAATTCTCAGTCTCTCTGTGAACCCTTTTGAGAAAAAATAACAATATTGTTAGGTTAAAAAACATAATTGTGAAATTACCATGGATAAACTAGATTGAGACCTACATAATCATAATTTTGGTTATAGATTTCATTTATATGTTTTTACATCTATGTTCATAGTTCAAATTCTAATATTTTGATTTGTTAATGTATTCTCATCTTGATTGTTCACTATTTTAGTTAATAACATTGAATATGTGAAACTATGAAAAAACCAACATGATAGGAAAATTCATGGTTTCCCCAATGATATTCTTAACATTATTAAAATTGGATATGGTTAATTACATCAAAATATAAATTTTTTTATTCTAATTTAATGACATGTGGGAATCTATGATTCCCAAATCAAGATACTACTACATTATGAAAGAGCTCAAAAATGATTAAACATAATACTATAATTTTTTGAGTTTGAAACTCGATATAATTCCCAGTGGAGGGTACTAACCTCTATATCTGGATCATCACAGATAATTTTTTTCAAGGTGAGTAACCAATCTGTTTATTATTTCGATGAATTCCTTCGAGTTGATTCTGCATTTTTTGAATCCCCAATCCAGGATTCAGTATTTCTTATCTATCCATGCTTCATGATCCTCAGTGGAATCAAATTTCTTCCTTATTTTATATATTCTTTTAATTTTCCTATTTTAGGCATTGACCTAGAAAATATATTCATTAATTTCTTCCTTGTAGTATAGTATGAGCTTCAAACACTCCCCTTCCTCTTCTTCCATTACTCTTGTTTCCCTCAATGGTTCTCCACTATCCCCATTCTGTTGCACTTTTATAGAGATGGGTAATTCATTATATTAATTTCCCCACTGACTCATGATATGAATAATGACTATAATTATTCATATCATACTCCTTATACTAAAAAATAAGAAGTTTCTTTCAAATTGTTTGTATGAAAAAGGCATCTAACATTTAGTGGATCTTTTTGTTGTAAAAGACGATTTTAAAGGAAAAACATAAAAATGCTCATTTATATTACCATAAGTTGTATACAATTAGTCATCCTAGATGTAACCTTGCCATAATTTTGTTGATATTTCTACATCCACTATTTAAATTGTTTTGTTAATAGAGTGTTTTTTTCAAATGGTTATGGATGTTCCTAGAAAATAATTAAAACCATGTGATGCCATGAAATTGAACATAAAAATATGTACTATATTCTAGATTAATTAAACTAACTGGACACATTTGATGTCTTACTATCATCTATTGGGGGATCATAATCATTGAGACTTCTTATCATTAACATTACACTTTGTTATCTCGAGTACATGATATCATGATGACTTACCAACCAATAGAAACACCACTTTTTTTAAATTCACTAGTATTTCATATCTATAAATACATGTAATTATTATAGTATATGAGCTTTTTATCATTGTATACAATTTCATATCATACATTGATGCAATGTAAAATATATTGAATTAAAGTCTTAATGAGGTTGATTATGTAGAGTTTGTCAGTTGTGGTATGGAATTTATTGAATAATCATGAAATAATTTTTCACTTATAATAGGAAGAGATATATTTTTCCTTGTTGATCAGGATTATAGTATATTCACTAAATACATTAACAAGGATGATGAAGGAATTTCATTCCATTTAGGTCAATGAACCTTTAATAAATAAAGGATTTATACAATAATTGTGCATTCAAATTTTTGATATATTAAAAAGTCAAATAAATTAAATTATATGGTGTGTGTTTGAATGAAAATTTTTCATTTCTATGTCTATACCTTATCTCTTAATGGGTCATAAAGGGTTTCTTGTCTCTACTCATGGATAGTGAATATTATTCACTTCTATTGAGATATAGGTCCATGTGTGTAACAGTAATAGAATATTCAACAGTATTCCATATTCTGATGATGAGGATTTTGGAAATTGTAGTCCACACCATTGGGTTTGGTATATGTAAGAGTATATATGATCACCCCTAATAAACAAATTCATATCATTAATTTTTATAATAATTGTTATTTATTTTTTTATTAAGTTTATTTACACTACACCAAATTGATATTTAGCGGTGGTTCTATAGCGATGGATTAATGAACCACCGATAAATCAAATTTCAGGATTCCACGGAGGTTTTTGAAAAAATAGCTTCTAAATATTCTGTTTTTAATATAAAAATGAACTTTTCCCAAAACATCACCCTCCCCCCTCCCACCTTCTCCCTTGACCCCCCCCCCCCCCAAAATCCCCTATCCCTAAACCTTAGTTATCCCCAGTCATCACGACCCAAGATCGATCCATACATGTTTTCCTTGTCGGATCCCAAGCTCGTTCCCTCCAAGACCTTACCGAAATCTCCCAAGATAAATCCCTCCAATCCCTCACCATCTGAGCTGGAGCCCTCATATCGAGATCCCTTGAATGCCTCAATAGTGTACCTGAGCCAGAGCCCTCCAAGCCCTTGCCGGCTGAGCCCTTTCCAACCATGCCACAACACAATCCATCAGATCATGAGTCCCTCGAGCCCATGTATGCACTGCTCTTCCCTTGTATGCGCTACTATGCGATGTGGTCACAACCTCCCAATTGAAGTAGATTTACATATGGATTGATCAGTAATAAGAAATAGTAGTTTTAATCTTCAATTATATAGCTACGTCATTATTTTTTATTGTAGTATATGATATGTTTTGGATGATGTTTGTTAGGATATTTATTTTATAAGAAACCATGCATTATTGAAAGGAATGACATACTCCATAAGAATTATAATTAAGGAACATGATTCATTTGTATAGGGAATATTTAAATACTATGGTCTTTTTATTTATTACCATCAACATAGGTCTCAACCAAGGTATCATTGGTTTTCTCAATGACCATACTAGTTCCCCTTGAATAAATGAGTAGTGGATATCCTTCTTGTAAAACTATAATGGTACTGTATTATAATTGATTTCAAGTTAATTTGAAAATTTTCACCTTTTCTAATTGATGTATTCAAATTCATCAAGTCATATATGAAATAATGCTTAAATTTCCATAATTAGTTATACTATAGTTATAAGTAATTACCTAATTCTATGATAGATTGTTTCATAATTCTCACCATAGAATCCAAAAAATACTCCATTTTCCTCCACTATATAATTATTATATGTTTATGGGGATTCCATATCACGAAAAATGTGTGTTTTGATTTCCCTAGTAATATGATTCGTTTTGATTCCAATATATCACCTCTAATCTAATTATTTAGAATCTATCATTATGTCAGACCTCTACCAAAATGTGAGATCTAAACTAACTCGTGCAAGGAATTCCCTATGTTTTTTTGAAGTATGGAACTACTAATTTAATCATAGAATTGACTCTCTATTTATTTCAGGTTTCTGCTATTATAAAACTATGATATTCATTCACTTCATTAACATTCCCAACTTTACACGATTTTACAATTATCTATTTTCCCATTCAGTAACAGTCATGTTCTTTAATTTTTATAAATAATTTTTAGACACATTGGGATATATATGGATAAAATATAGATCAAATTATCGAGTAACACACCTCGTTGTGCAATGGGTTTTGAGGAAATTCTAGATTATTCCATTTCCCATCAATTTGTTGACCGTAGAATAAGAGTTTTAGGTCCTAAATGTAAATTTAATAGCTGGATAAAGAGAGATAATGTATATGAACAAATGATATGAAAGAAATTCCCTAGTCATTATTTCTGTTGGATTTGGAATGGAAAATCATACATTTCATAAACATTGAGCACTAATATCAATCGATATAATTAGAACTGAACTTTGTCAACAACGGACAGTGAAATGAAAAACCTTATTAATGATGAATTAGATGTTACATGACAAAAAGGTAAAGATCAAAACTTATCAGAACAACCAGTTTAGGGTGATACAAATAGAAATGTTATGGATGATGTTTTTGAGACTACAGTACAACCAGATTAGGATTGTAACATACCATTGGATCCACCTCCTGATTCGGGGGAAATAAATTTAAGGGAAACTTCACTGACCAAATAGATGTGTTTCATTTTTTAGTTGATTATGAAAATAATGAGTTGTATAGTGGATTTTTAAACTATTCAAAACATTATTTTCTGCTAAAGTTATACCATATCGAATTCCTATGTGGAATTAAAAATAAAGTGATGTCCATGTTATTTTTTTGTTGTGTGATTCATTTCATGAAGAAAATATTTATAAGACTTTTTATGATATGAAAATAGTTTTTAATAGTCTTGTTATAAATTATAAAAAATACTTGTTTGTCCGAATTGTTACATACCTTATTTGGGGAAAGGAATCAAGAAGACTAATTTCAAAAAAAAGCTTTTTCTAGATGGTAGTCAATGAGTGATGATAGAAGTAAAAATCAACATGATACTATGAATAAGTGGAAGTTGAAAACACCTATAATGTTTTTGTGTTAACTTCCTCTAAATACTCGATTTCAAATATTATTCTTGTCATAAAAAACTAAAAAACACATGAAGTGGAATTCTGAAGAAAATAACAATGATGGGTTATGGCGACATCCAAGAGATTCACAATCGTGGAAGGAATTTGATTCATGACAACCCAATTTCTCATATGATCCTTAGAATAATCTATTGGGATTTTATTTTGATGGATTCAACCTACTTGGGTCTCTGGGCAACATTTATAGCATTTAGATGGTTGTTTTGATCCCTTACAATCTACCTCCTGGGATTTGATTGAAAAAAACAACTTCTATCATTTTTATTATTTTTCTTGGAAAATAGATTCATGGAAGTAATATCTATGTATAGTAACATGATTTAATTGAATAATTACAGGAGTTATGGAGAAATGGTTTCAAGATATATGATGCATCCTCTAGAATAATTTTCAAAATGAAAGCTGCTCTAATGTGGACCATTAGTGACTCCCCTGGACATGGTAATTTAGCTGGTTGAAACATGTACACCATTTTGGCTTGTCTTGTTTGTAACATTGATTTTGTTCTTGAGGAACTACCTCAGAGTAAAAAATGGTACATCTTGTGTCATCAAATATTTCTCGATTCATCTCATAGATTTCAATTTAACAAGTCAAAATTAAATGGTTCTGTTGATCATAGACCACCTCCAAAGATGTTAATAGGTTTTAAAGATCCCCACAATATAAAAATATAGAAACATAATTTGGGAAGGTGTATCATTTGAATGATAGTGTGAAATGAGTTTGAAGTACATCGTCATGTGAAATAGGGATGCAATAATGGGTGAAAAATTGTATATTATTCAAAATTATTAACTGATAATATAATTTTCTTACAGGATAATAATGATTTGATGAATATTGAGAAGAAATTTTGTGATAATTTCATCTTCACATTGCTTAATGAGCATGGAAAATAGAATGATCCTCTTAATCCTTAAAAATATATACAAGTAATGAACACAATGTGTGATATTTTCTCTAATGAGAATTAAATGTACCCTCTGACAATTCTTTCAATGAAAATTATGGTTAAAAATACATTCTATAGAATTATAAAAAAAATAAAGGTATTTAAGGGGTTTAAAAGTAAAATATCAAGGTGTGTTGACTTAAATAATCTTAGGTTATATGTGTTAAAAGTCACGATTCACATATTTTGTTATAGTAGTTTCTACCATTATCATTGTATACATTATTACATTAAAAGGATACTACTATTGTACTCATATTTTTCACATTCATTATACTAACATGTGAGAAAATTATATACCCATTTCATCTTGAAAACATTCAGGATATTTTTTTATTAGTAGTTTGTGCAATGGATATGTTCTTGCCTCCATAATTTTTTACTGTCACAATGAATTTAACTAAAAATTTGGTTGTGGAAGGCAAATTAGGAGGCCACATACATTATTGATGGTCATATCCAATTTAGAGGTACTATATTTATATGTTTATTCATTTATGTAAACAATTATTGTCACTTTACTAAATACACAATTATGTTTTTTTCTTTTATTTGAAATATATCTTGGGAATTTGAAATCATACAAGAAAAATAATGATCATCCTAAAGGTTCTATTTATGAATCTTATTTAGAAGATGATTATCTTAAATTTTGTTCTAGATAAATTGATGATATTGAGATAAGATTAATTTTATTTGTATGTGTTGAAGACACATCGAATCAATCTCAACTTTATGGTAAATCAATAATCATTCCTGCTATTGGTCGATCAGTTGGGAGGAGCTCAAATGTTGCAGTTATATAAATGGAATTATCATAGGCACATAGATATGTACTAAGGAATAGTAATATTACAGACCCATTTATTAAAGGGATGAGGATAAAACAATGAGATGAATGATAGTTTTAACTTAAAATGATAAATATATAACAAAAACTGATAAAAATGAGCTTATAGAATAGTTTACATAATGTGTCTGTTCAAAAATATTGCAATAACTAAAAATATTAGGTTGAAAAAAATATTTTATAAATCTAATAATGTAAATTAATTTTTTTAAATCATGAATGATGATACTCAATATGATTTGTCCTAATATTTGATGTTTATTTCACAAGTTCCTCTAAAATATGCTAGAAAGATTGATCCTTTTAATCTGAAAGGATTTAAATTTCGTACAGTTGATCGGGAAGAGGGTTTGATGAAATAGAGTAGTGGTATATTTACATTTTCCAATGTGGGATAATATTGAAAATTAATTGATAATATATAATTAAACTACCACATAAAATTTTCATTTTTTTATTCAGAAAAAATTGGGTCTATTTTATTTGGGGTGTTAAAAGATATTTCTTTAAATTTACTTCTATTAACTTCTATCACATGATGGATTTTAATGACTATGAATTAAAAGATACATAAAACTTTTCATCATAAGAAAAAAATGGTATATTATGTGGAATATGTCATAGAGGAAGGCTGGAGTGTAGTTTATCACGTAAAACAAAGAGACCAATATGATTTGGGTGAAGAAGTTAAAGTTTCATCCTCCGACATTGAATCCCATCTACATCAAGAATGTAACTTATTTTTTTCCATCATTATATTGAAAGTATTAGTCTTTTAAGGATGTATTAAGTAGATTATGTAATTATTGTGTAAAAAATTACAAAATTCCAGGAGAAAATGATTTTATGTGCAGTCATCCATTCATTTACCATCCACTTATGTAGTTTGTGCAGACATTCATTATCATTGTTTTGTATATTTTAATTGTCAGTATTGTTCATCTGTTATCATTTATAATTTATTTCTGTATGGTTTTTCTGAAATATACGTTCAAAAGTTTCTTTTATTTTATTAAATGATATTAATGCTAAGGAGGAAGTTTTATATTGATACCAATCGACCCTTAGTATTGAAGTAGCAGGACACTCCTTATTCTTCAAGAGGATATTGGATGTTCACTGTTATAGGTAAAAATTTAATATGAATAAAGTTTTGAAATTCTTTTTGATACTAACTATTTTTTCATAAAATATGGAAACAATAGCACTATAGAGATAAATATGAAAATATCAGATATTTGGAATCTAAAGTGACTAATGTTAGTTGTCCCATTTCACTGTTATAGGGTCCCTACAGATGATGCAATGAGATTATTTTCTAGATTATAGGATTGCTGGAAGTGTAACTGGTTACCCTTCTAATTACGTATGATGATTAAAGATATATTCCTTTACCTTGGAAGAATGATGTTTTTCATCCATAGATAAAGGTAATTTTAATACATTATCATGTAATTGAATGCCATTATGTTATTAAATTCTATTATTTTTAAAATGAATCTCTTTGTACATGTGTTCTTCACTTTCTATTTGCGGATGTTTTTTAGCACGAAAGTGGAAATTTAAAACATTGGTTGATTTATATCAGAAGATTACTGAATCCTTCCTCGATTATATTTCATCGATGACTGGTTGTGGGCCGGTAAATCACAGAAATTCAAAATCATTGTGTTCAAAAACATTTATTAGTTTTAGATATAAACATAATTAAACAAAAATTATTAATTTTAAATATAATATTATTACCAGTTCCAGTAGTAGTAATTATAGATGGAGATGAATATGGAGATGAATATAGAGGGCTGAAAAGCAGAGTTCAGCTAGCAGGGATTAGTGGTCTTTTTGATGTTTTGGACTAATATGGAATGAGAGGGTTGATGTATTATTTGTGACATAGACCTAAAACAAGTTATGGTTGGATGTGAACTAATATATTTGTTTATTGATTTAATATTTGTTATATATATTCTATTTTTTTTCCTTATAATATGGATTTTGACTACAACTGATAGGCGATACAATTGGCTAAAATTGTTTTTTAGGGTAGTTAAAGGGATGTGGAATCTGTAGCTCGATTTTTTTTTAAATCAACATTTAGTAGCAGTTTAAACTACCACTAGAAATAGAATATATTTATTTGGGTATGTTCCAACTACCACTATGAGTGGAGTTTTTATTTCTTTGACAGATGTAAAAGGTTTATTAGTATTTTTGTGGAGGACAATTTTTTGGAATTTAGTGGTGGTTATGACCACCAAAAAATTAATATTTTTTCTACCCTAGAAAACAACCGTGAAAATGAAAATAAATTCTACTCAATATGCTTACCATAATCCTACACTAAATTAAAGAAATTGTCGTGTATTGGGTGCTGATACATGATTTAGTTGTGGTTTTTTGAAACTATCATTGAACCATGTAGCAGTTGTTTAACCCACCACTATATAAAATACCACCACTACTCTGACCTTTTATTGTAGTGTTATAACTATTAATGTAAAAAAATGTAAAAATATTATTCCAATGAATAATATTTTTATATTAATGATTTATTGAATATTCTTGGGATTGAAAATTTGAGTTAATGGACACTTTGATGACATAATATATATTATAATATTACAAGTAAGTGATAAAAATATAAATGATATGAATGAATTACTAATGAAATAATATGATTACACTTCTAAATTATTTATTGGCTAATATATATCATGGGTATAAGGATCAATTTATAGGTATTTAGAACCTTGATCTATAAGGAGGAGAGGGCTCTGAGGTTAATTATTATTCATCCTATGATTTTGATAGATTCTCTCTCCTCTTTCCCACTTGCGTGAGAGAAAATATACTGATCCAAGCCTTCAATTTATGTACAACTTTATGGATTGATAGATTGATGTAGCTGTGATCACTAAGACATTGATGGCTTCAATGGATTTCTTCTCTAGAACCATGTTATCGATGATCAATACTCTATTAGACTTCAGTATCATGTGTTGATGATCTAGGGAGATCCAAAATCTATTCCTTAGAGTAATAATATCTTGTAATTAATAATTTAGGAATGCATATTATGATTTATTGAGTATATCAGAGATTTATTTTATAAATAAATAAATTCACTATATATCTTCAGGGTTTTTTACTAGGTTGCACTTTTCCTGCAATGATGTCATCATGTTGATGGCCAATGAAATTTTTTAAATTTCTAGCCTATATATTTTTACCATGAACTGTGGTGCCTACAATTGGTATTGATGGGTTCTCATTGTTTTTTAATCCTGGAAGAGGATGTAAATTTTAAATAAATTCATATAAGGGGCGTTGTGATTGTCTAGATTCTATAAATGATGATTTAATCTGATAGAGGATGCTGAAGTTGTGGGAATTCTAATGATTAAATAAGATTATAATTATTGTAATTGAGGGATTAATATTAATAACATATATATGATATATATATATAAACATAAATGTTCTTATAGTGGTCTTAGTTGTTAATTTCAATTTTTATGGTGATTTGACATCTTCTGATCAAAATCAAAAAAAAATTAGATGGTTTAAAATAACAATAATATAAAAATTATAATTTTTTATCCCAAATTAGACCTCCCCATGCATGCTACCCTATACTCATGGCCTCCTTATCCCTAGCATGTCTACCGAACCCAGGAGGTCATGTTAAAGTCCATCAAATGGCCAAACCCCTTTCATTATTTTCTCAGATGTATTAGGGCTCACAATGAAAATGTTAATATATATATATATATATATTTCAAATATAGTTTATTTTTTTGGGATATTTATAAAAAAATTAAAAATAGGGGATGTTCATCATCTTTACTCGCCTAATAAGTTTAAGAGCCTAAACATCCATCAATTATTTTTTATTTTTTATGCATTAATGATACCCCTACTCCTACATGTGAGTGTTTATGTTTTATGATGATGAAATTGTGAAATGTAGACTATGAGGATTTGAGGCACTATTCTGGATGATATGGTCATATAATGGATGATAGTGTGACTAGTGATATGGGTCAGAGATGAATTAGGAATTTTACACCTAGGGTCGTGATTGATACATTGAGAATACATGGATTTGTAAATTTCCATTGACCATGTTCATCCATGTTTTTCATTTAATTTTATAATTTCTTATTATTGTTTTGTGAATTTACAATATAGAATGATGAAATAAAATAATAATCTAAAATTCATCGATAAAAATAAATTATAATGTTTTGATTGTTTTCATGTTTACTGCATAGTCAATTGTTAGTGTGATCATATGTTGCATTCATATCAATATGGAAATTATTTCATTCATTTAAAATGAAAACCCTCAATTAACTATTATGTCATAATCCCTTATATTAATTTAATTTTAAGAAAAAGGGGTGTGAGGGGTTCACATCATCTCTAGTTGAGGGAAACTCCTACTGCTAAGGAGTTACTATGGGAGTGATAAGACTAATTAAAACAATATGGACAAAAATAATTTTCCATTTCTTTATTGTCTCATCATTAATTGAAAATCATTATGTAAATTAAAATTTCAATTTTTAGTAGCTGGTGATTAATTATCAGTTCAAGGAGACACGATTTATTTTGGATGGCTAATAAAACACCTACCTCGAGTCTCTCATTTTTATTGTGTAGGCATTGATTTGATTGTTATGAAAGGTTTCAGGGATTCATGCGACTATAATACTCTAGTGACTGAATATTTTCTAACTACTAGTGAGGGAAACATCATTTCTATTAAATAATGTGGAACATTTAAAAATTTAATTAATTGGTAATATCTAATAGAAAAGAAATATAAAATTAAAAAACATCTAGATTATTTTTGTAAAATGAAATATATTACATATGACATATTGATAAGAATTATAGATAAACTAAATTTCATAAATGGAATGATTTTCCAAAGAGTAGCATGGGAACATATGCAATGTAGAATTATTTAATAAATTCAAGGTGTTGGAGTCCCCAATACCTTTTGAGATACAATAGGAAGTGGATGTGTGAAATGTGAAAAAATAGACTCAAGTATATCAAATTTTATTTTTATATCATATTGTAATCATGAATGAAGTATTTTTTTGTGGAAAAAAATTGGGCATGGATGATTACACATGGTGTCTTATATATGATAATTTTGTTGGGATAAAGTAAAGTATGATATTAATTGGGTGATAATTACACATGACACAAATAAATTTATAAATATATCACAATATTTTAATATATCCATTTATAATCACCCATTTATCTCATTTTATTTTAATATTTCAAAATGAACATTATGTATAATATTTTTTCATTACCTTTGAGTATTGATTTCAAATAAGATAAGAAAATAAAAAAAAATTAATCACTATTTATTATGTTCAATAAGTTTAATGAAAAAGAAAAAAGGTAAATGGAAAGTGTGATTCTAATGGAAACGTTGATGAATACATCATATAGTATATTTTTATCCTCATATATGATGTTATTTTATTTATATAATATTATATTAATCTATATAATGATAAATTATATGACATCAATTGATGGATAAAGTAGCTCCAACTTCTTCATGTATATTCAACTCTGTATGTGATGCTTCTAATATAATTTTTTGGTGTAATATTCACTATGTATGAAACATATTTCATTTAAATACAATAAAAAATTAAGTATATAAATATTTTATGGAATATTTTAAACTCTCGAAGTGGCTGAGAAATGGTGATTCCTAATCCATCGATGAGAAGTATAGAACATAAAATTTTAAAGTGAAAATATTCTTATGGAGTTTCTATTAAATATAAAAAAAAATATTTATGTTATGTCTATATTGTAAACAAGGATACATTATACCATTTTGTAAGGAATATTGTTTATGGCATCTAATACTCATATAATAGTTCAATAATCCTTAAGTCATACGAAATACCTGATGATTATGAGATGTAAGCTTGAGTTATACCCAATTGATGAAAAATAATTCGTTTTTAATTATAAATAAAATAAATTTTAATGGATATAAAAAGTTTGGTTATATAATAATTTGTTTTAAATAACATAGGTAATATTATTACATTTAAGTGATTAGTTTTTGATAAAAAAACCAATTAAAATATTGTTAATTCACAAGTATTTTGGAATTTGTTCAGCTCGATAGGATGATCTATTCCATTGGTAATATAGTTTTAGGCTTATAAACATCATGAGATTACAATAAATGTTTTTATTTAATGTTTATATCAATGATTATAATATATTTGTTTCTTCATTCTTGTGTTTCATAGAATATCTTGACCAATAATTAATCGATCTTGAAATGGTTCATGGAGTAATTCCTATATACACATTACTTTACACACATCAATGTTGGGATGATAATAATGTAGATTGGTGAATATTTTTACCTAAAAATAGTTTTCAATAAATTGAATTGTGGAGTAATTCCAAAATTCACATTTCCTTATACATGTGAGTTTCATGATGGATGTTAAAGGATATAAATTTCATAATACATATGATCTATAGATACTTTCATTGTTTAGAGTCATGATTCACTAATAATGGGTTAGTAAAACAACCATAGGACAACTATTATGAAAATGGATATCATAAGAGTTATAGAATTATAAAAACATGTCAATTTCACATTCCAAACTATTTAGATGCAATGTTTTTGTTATGATATAGACAAACATGTATCAATAAAAACACAATTGGTATCTATTGTAATTATCCTATAATTTTATAAGAATACTGCAGAAATACCTAAGATGAAAATGATATAGTCAACATATATTCGATATTTAAATATAAGGGTCGATATGTCTATTTGGAATTGTGGTCAAAATATTAAATTTTATTTATTAAATGTCACATATGAATAACTAGTTTTAATTTTTAATTGTTTCATATGAATATATGGAAAATCAATGTTCTAGAGGCACATACTACATAAGAAGGACAAAACATGGGTAATGGTTTTACATTCAATGTGACTGAGGTTATGTTATTTATTATAATTAAGGATTCTTACAAGTAATCTGAAAATAGAAACGAATAATGATTGAAATGTCTAATATAAATTATTAAATATTTGGGGTTTATTAGTTTGAATATTGTGTTTGATATTCAAGTGAGACAGTACATGTGTGGTACATGAATATTTCTAATGAGAATTGATTGGTTATAAAAATTCATCATACCTAAATCCATTAGGATCTTATACTTGTCATATCTAATTTATATTATCATTATATTGGGAATTAAATGTTTTGATAACTTGTCTTCAATGGTGTGTTTATGACTTAAATATTAATGGTTGGTGATACCACATATTTACAATATTTGGTTCATATTAATGTAATAATATTTTATATTAATTTAATAAATAAGATAATATAATGTTCATTTGGAAGAAATTTTTTTCCCATGTGTCTATAAGAGGATAGTGGAAGTGACATTATTTTCCAAAGAAAATCTGTATAAAATCATATGAAAAAAAACTATTGGTCTTATAGTCTCATAAGACCAAAATGATTGTTTATCTTCAGATATGGAATTAATGTAGCAACCTAAGTTAATGGAATGAGATTTGTTGAGTTCTATATAAAAGATTATTAGACAGAGTCAGTTGTATATAAACTGAAAAGGTATCTAAAAAATACATGTTTGAAGAATTTGAGAGAGATTTGTTACCAATTTCATATGGAAAAATCTTTATAAGAAGACATTAATGATACATAAATGTTGATTATTTCGGTGGGTAGAATTCTATGTCCATCTATGATGGATCAATAACATATGTTATGACATGAACATTATTTTATATTTCAAACAACGAAATTGTGGTTGGAAGATATATGTTATATCCTTGAAAACATCATAGGAACAGTCAAAACTATCTTATTATGCTTGATTGAATAAAATGGATATGTTCTTGGTATATGTATAAGAAGGGAAACTAGTTTTAAGTGGAAATAAACTTGTGTTCTCTTAGATCAATGTGATATCATGTCATAGTTAAGAAAATGAAATGAAAAAGATAAGCTCAATCCAGATAGTGGTAGTAGTAACTAAAAATAATAAGTAAACTCCAAATTTTCATGTAGCTAATTATGTAGTGTGAAAATATAATGATTTGATCCATTTCATGGTATCTTAGCTATTTAGTTAATTTTTGTTATTATGATAATTATAAAATAGTTAATATCCAATATGTTCTATTTAGTAAATGGGACAAAAAGAAATTTACTTAGGGATATAATCTCATGGGTAGTATTAATCAAGGATGCTAGGACATGTATTATATAATAGTCATGTGGTGGATATGTGGATGACCCAATAATGAAATCCATAAAATAGCACAAATATAATTTTATCATGAGAGAGCTGACAAGGTTCATTGCCAATTTTTGTATAGTGTAATTGTGACTATTCTAAAAATGGTTTCCCGAGACCCAAGATACATAATACTGTCCAATTATAATATCATGTATACAGTGAGTTATGCACGATTTACACATACCATAATAGTGTTGATATTTCTGTGCCAACTATTCATATGCTAATGTATATATAATATTTTTTGTATCAAAACGTTATAGAATGTCCAAAACTATAATGAAAACCATGATATACAATGACATTAATCTTAAACATATGTCCTATAGTCTAGATACATAATATATATTTGAAATAGATTATTTATGGCTACCTGATGATGGGGGATTATAAGCATTCATTTTTCTTCTCATAAGGTTTGCACTTGGTGATCTCTAGTATAGGAGATCGTGAGGATTGACCCACCAATAGGAACACCAAATGATGTTGGTGTCATTAGTAGTTCATATATATGAGCACATGTAATGGTCTATTGAATTGATAATATTATTAATTAATACTATTTTATCACATACATTTATGTAAAGAGAAAACTATTACATTGATGCCATACTGAGGTATAATGGGATGGGTGTGTTAATGGTTGTATGGAATTGATTGAATAATTAAGAAATAATTAATTTATTCTAATATGAATTGATATATTACTCTTATTTGATATGGATGTTATAACCTTCACTATATCAATGGTCATGGTAGAAGAAGTTAAGTCCATCAAGTTAAGTCAATAAACCATAAAACAATAAAGGATGATGAAATTATGTGTACATTGATCAGTGTGAGATATCATGAGATAAAGATATTATATTACATAGACAGTTTCCATAAGAAGGGTTGTCATTAGAATTATTATAGCTTATATATTCAAGGTCCTTGATGGGTTACTATAATTTACCCCTGTTCGGTGAGTAATATTCTCTTACATCAACACAATGGTCCCAGCGGGTCACACACAAAACATATTAAAAATTCAACACTTTTATAATGAATAATTGTTAAATACATGTTGGGAACCACCATTTGGTTACAATTATTTTTTAGTATATAAGGTCGCCTAGAATATCTAAATTCATATTATTCATGTTTATAATAATTGGTGTTGAATTTATTTGTTTAATTTATTTATAGTTATTATAGTAAAAATGTGGTGAAATATTGCATGAACAAATAATATTATAGTATTAAAGATTAATTTAATTTATTTGGGAACCACCAATTAGGTTAATTTCATGCATTTATCACATAATAAATCTTATTTTATTATAAGTGATAAAAATATTACTGATATTACTGAAATATAAAAGTATTCATACGATGTCGTTTATAGATTATATTGTAGTTTATAACTATATGGGGTATGAGGATCCATTTACGGGTCTTTAGAGGCTCACTATATAAAAAGGAGATGGATCTTATAGTATGCACAATTCATCCTCTGATTTTGACACCTCCCCTCTCATATATCCTACTTCTTATAGAGAGAAGATATATATCCAACATTTTAACCAATTTAGAAATTAACAGATCGATGGACTGACCTAGAGATGATTTCTTGGATGTCATATGCTTATTCATATTTCCATGATAGTGCCCAAAATTAGATGATCAATGGTCCCCCTCACATTCAATTTTTGGTGGTAGATCAATAGGGATCTGAATTTTTTCCCTAGATCAACAATATCTAGTGAGGAATGATTGTTAAATAAGGATTCAGATTTTATGAGTTAATTTTTGATTTATTTTTATTCTTAAATAATGTCATGTTGGATCATTGAAACTTTATAATGGGATCAATTTCACCAATGATGACATAGTTATGGTAATCACTAGTAAAAATTGAAATCCACGACCCATATTCTTCTTTTATTACCCTTGTAACCTTTAATTGTGATCCCCTTATAACAGAAAAATTGATTAAATCCATTGAGAATATATTATATATTCTATAATTCATATAAAAATGTAATGTTATGATTTATATTTAACTCATATAGAAGAAATTTTATGAGTAGTGTAAACAGATAAAAAACATGATGTCTAATTAAGACATTGATTCCAAGGAATATAAAGAATTCGAGAAAATATTCTTCAATAAATATTTTCCTTAATCAATCCATATTAAAATGGATACAGAGTACCTTGGACTTATGTAATTGGAATATGAGTCTATCAGGTTGTATGGGGAAACTCCACAAGGATTTCATGGTAAACCAATGTCATCATCATCAACACTGAATGTATTTTAGATAACTTGTTTAATGTATTAAATCGAAGCCTATGAAAATATTTGATTATTTGAGACCTTCATAGCTATGAAGATATTATTCATTGTTCCCTAAAGGTAGATATGGGGATTGGAGTCCCTCAGTTGTCTTGTGGGTCTCAAGATAAAAGGTGTGAAATGGAATTTTCTTTTTTAGTTTCAGTAGATAAATCTCATGTAGGAAATAAATCTCAACATTCCATGTGTGAAATGTTCAGGAATAATAATATTTTGATCTATATGAAGGGAAATTGAAGATGCTTCAAATGTATAAAATAATGGTCTAAGGCTAAAAAATTATAAAAATATATGAATAAAACCACTGATATAATGGATAAAAAGAAGGTGTAGATCAACACTCATCCAATAGTACAATGTTTCAACTATAAGAGACATAAAAATTATGCATTGAAATTACCTAATCCAATGGATATCCTAGATAATCGATGACAACAACATCTAGTGGATATAGATAATGGAGAGTAACATATTTTCAATAATATTGTGGTTGATCCTGAAAATTATTTGGTGACAAGTACATTAGTTGTTCATTCAATAAAAGAATATATTATTTTTTATTTTGGTTCAATATATTGTTTCATATATTTTATGTTTAGTAGAACTATTACAACACCACCTAAAAACCTTATGGATGACCTATCTAGTAGAATATAAAATAGGGAAATTGTTAAATTTGGAGTATATGAATCCTCCATAACCAGTTTGTGTTGAAAAAAACTTCTAGAAAATATCATATTACATATATTAGTGGAGTTATAATATATATTAAGAATTTATTTTCTTTCCTTGTATAAATCTAAAATAAAACAAATAAAGAGGTAGATCACTCTATACATCCAAGGGTATCCTCCGATTCATTAAAAGGGAATGGATATTGAAGTATCTCTATCTAAATCTATTTGTTGGGTATGAATATTATTTCTTTATGAGGAATAATATCTAGAACAAATGAATGGGAAATGAGATAATCATGCCTAAATACATGCCCATTATTGGGAATTATACTGATGTATTACACGAATAGTGAAATGGACTTCCTTTTTACCAAGAGTTTGAGTTCTCAAATGAATTTATAATATGATCTCTTCCCATATCAAAGAATCTTAAGAGAATACCCAATGTTGAGTTGGGGGAACTGAAAAAGTTGTAAAATTTGAATATTGGGAATGGATTCAAAAACCCCTAATATTCTTCATGGGTTATTCTTGACCTCTTTTTAATGATGTTGAATGGGTATACAGATCTCTATATTGATAGTTTTGAACTAAAAAATCATAATAAAATGTATCACCTTACATGGACACAAAACTTGTTTGATCAACAATGTGCATCCATGTATTCCTCTAACATGGACCTTAAGTAGGGAGTTTAATAATTAAATGGGAAGAAGGAAGAAATTCCAAAAACATACATTGTAATAAGGTATCGACACTATGAGTTCAATGTTATACCCATCATGTGTATCCAAACTCCAATAAAATTTATATACATAATTAATAGTTTCTTTTGAGATTACCATAGAAAATATGGTTTAGTTTTTAGAAATGATATTTCGTTATACTCTAAATAATTAATGAGTATGAAAGGTATTTTAATATTATTCCAATAACATTTTGAAATGAATAGATGGATGAAAAGTATAGTAAATGTGACTTTTTGATAAAGGATGTATCATTATTAGGGAATATTGTCACCAATAATTAGATATCTGGGGACCCATATAAGATAAAGGGAATTAAAGATTGTACAATAACAACATGTTTATTTGATATCAGTAATTTCCTTGGATTGGTTGTTCCTTATCGATTATTTTTTAGTAACATCTTGAAATTTTCATAACTGAAATCCAAAAATACATAAATGGGGTTAACATTTCTCCAGTAGATGAAGGGAAAGAGAGCATCAATAATTGAAATAGAGTGTTATCACTACACTAGTACTTACACTACGAAGAAGTTGTGAACTTTTAATGGTATATTTTGATGTATAAAATAAAGGATTGGGTTTGGTGCTAATGCAGAATGAAAATGTTATTGCCTATGCCTCAAGGTATGGGAATCTGAATGAATTGAATAGTCCTATAGATGATCTGATTTTGGTTTTAGTGATACTCATATTAAAAATCTGGTGCAATTATCACTATTGGGGGATGTTTGAAATATATCTAGATCATAAGATAGCGTGGGATCTATTTACCTATAAGGGACTGAATATGAAGAAACGAAGATTGTTAGTGGTGATCAAAGACTATGACTACTCAATCCACTACTATCCTGAGAAACCAACTAATGTGGAAGATAATCTATGTAGAAAGTATCATGTTTCCTTATAAAAGAGTACAATTAATAATGATCTAATATTAATAGAATTTTAATCAATGGAAATGGGGATCATATTGAAAGAAATATAATCATTCATTTCCCAAATTATTTCTCATCCACCTATTTAGGAGAAGATAAAGGGTGGTAAAAAATATAATGATTATGATAAATGAAATTAGGTGCATACTATAAGAAAATGAAAAAACTTGTTGTTCAAAATTTATAGAGTAAAAATATTTTAGTCATGAATATTTGTAATATAAGATCTTTATATAGAGAAAGAAATGATTAATAATGTACATATATTGACCTTTTCTATTCACCAAGGGTTTCTGAAGATGTATCGATATCTCCTAGTGAACAATTAGTGTGTAAATATAATGAATGATATCATATAGTATACCTCAAAATGATTGGTCTGTCATCTGCTGAAGTTTGAAAGGGAAAAATTCAAAACGTATCATACATCCATTACCCATACCCATTTGGAAATTGGAAAACATAAACATAGTCTCTTTTATTGGTCTCCCATATACATCATGATAAAAAATGTTATATGGGTTGTGGTTGATGTTCATCCAAAATTTTCTCAGATCATTTCAATTCAAGTAAACTTATCACATGATAAAAACTCAAATATATACATTCGATATGTGGTGAGGATGTATAGAACACTACTATTGGTTATATCTAATAGAGATTATTGATGTTCCTCAATGTTTTTCAAGATATTACATGATTCTATAAATGTTGAGTTTAAATATATTATGGATTATCACCCCCAAAATTATGGCCAATCGAAGCATCCAATCTAGATACTAGAAGACATATTGAGTGTTAGGAACCAACTGTAATAATTATACATTATATAGTTTTCGAAAAAGAATTAACATTCATAAAATTTGTAGTTTCTTTTTAGTTTAGATTTTATGATATTTGGGGATAATTATTACAATGAAAACCCATACATTACAACTGTACACATCTTCTTAGTGTCCATTGTACCCTAAAATAAAAGTCATTAAAATAAAACATGGTTTCTCTTTGTGAAATATCTTATAAATTTTCCTTTTATCTCATCCTTGTCTCAAATCCGTCTTAAACCCAGTGAAAAACATATTAAAACATGTGGTGAGAACTAAAATCTCATTAAGTGACATAAAAGAAAGGAGACTATTAGTATAGTGAAAACCGAATAAATTAATTTTTTAATAATAATAAATTTTCTCTAGAAA
Organism: Viscum album; assembly: GCA_963277665.1. Classification (NCBI taxonomy): domain Eukaryota; kingdom Viridiplantae; phylum Streptophyta; class Magnoliopsida; order Santalales; family Viscaceae; genus Viscum; species Viscum album. Next base: position 858,065,486 of record OY728160.1, read on the forward strand.
TTAATTTGTATTTTATAAAATATGATTATCATACCTTTTTAAATTCAAATTATTTCCATGTATACTCATTAGAAAAAATATAAAAGTTATAAAGGTTCTAAGGGATATCATCACTATAAAACAATTATATAACCCTTAAAAATGTAATACTGATATTCTTGACTACCATATCTAGAGTAACCAATGCATTAGAGAATTATCTACGTGCACCCATTATATAAGCTATAATGGGCACACCTGGTGTAATCATGGTTTAACCATGATATATAATATCCGAGGACTAAATCATCAATAAAAAACATTAAAACTCTATTTAACACATGATTAAAAACTTTCAGATAAAAAAATTCCATTTTGTTATAAAAATAATTTTAAAAATATAAAAACCACACACATAATAATGAAATGTTTTTGAAATGTAATATGAAAAAATATAATGGAAATATTAATGAATTAAAGCATCATGAAAGCGGAAAATTTCATTCATTTCATATATTCCAAAAAATATTTCTTCTTACTTTTTAAAAAATAGCTTAAAGACGTACTTTAATAGTAGATTTCAAAAATAAAATCCTTTATATAAACCCTTAAAAATATTCCTTCTTAAAATGTTTAAGTTAAATTTTAAAATCCAATTTCTAATAAAATAATTTCCATATAAATAATTTCATAAAAATTAATTTTAAAAAATTGACATGAATGATAAATATTTATAAAATAATTATTTATACGATTTAAAATGACGTTTTTTAGATTAGGAGTCCCTTACCTTGAGTCTGACTTATCACGTAACAAATTTATAATCATAAAAAATAAAATAAATTTAATTATTTGCTTTATTTGGATCATTTTACAGGTTTATTCTTCATTTTATTTCACTTATTACCATGGTATAACAAATTACTAATTATTTAAGTTCACAATGGACACTTTTATGATATATGGTACTTATGTCCAAAATGACTTCAGTCTATTGAAAAAAGTCCAAGATTTCAGAAGTGAATCATCTAAATATTAATGTTCATGAAATAATAATCATTATTATACATCAATTTCACCTTTAAATCCATTCATTTAATATGGTTATTATAAATGGACTACATTACAATCATGGAGACTGTAAGTCATACATACGATTGAGTGACATTTATATTTTTCAAGGATCATTATGGAAAGAATGTAAAAAATATTTTAACAACCTAGAATTATCAAAATATCATATATATATATAATATTAATTTTTCAATATACATTTATATATCATCCATGTGATGTGGTGATGAAAAATGAATCATGTCTCCTCGTTGAGGTGATAATTCTCAAGTAAGCATGAAAGATGATATAATTTTTCTATGTATGGAATGGTGAAAAAAATGATATATTATATTTTAAAATGGTAAATAAGTAATTAATTTCGAATATAAACATTAATTCCATAACTATAACTAGTCTTAAGAGATATTTAAATAGAAATAATTACATTGGTTTACAAGCTGGTAGTCCTCCAAACACACGAATGATAAATTTGTATCCCATTTGATGGTAGGGGTGATGGATATGGGTCATGATACTGACATAAAAACATAAAATTATATTTAGTATAATGTAGTTATTATTTTATCATTCTCATAATTTTTGGGTATGTGTAATAAAAAAAATAAACTCTCAATTAAAAATGATTCCTCTTCTTTTGGAAATATCTTTTCTTAACCCCTTAAGATCCCTAGGTATAGTGTTCTTCCGAAACTAAGGACATTGAATGAATGTAGGGTTTCAAAAAAACTATTTGTGTATATATTGGAAATACCAAGTCGTTTTTTTATTTTTGAGGGATTTAGATAAAAGGATTCTGTTTTATATGATTGGGGATGGGCACTCTTTAAATTTATCAAATTATTAAAATATAATACAAATATTCTAGACACAATGACTTTTAAAAGGACCAAAAATTAATATGGGATTAAATTTTAGGTAATTTAATATCCATTTTTTCTTATTTAATATTTTCATAATTTTTAAATAATTTATTAATATATTAATTTCATAAAATATCATTTTTGTGAAATTTGATACTATTCACTACTTTGGCATTAAAAACATCATGAATACATGTCTAATTCGATAAAAATATTTAATTATAAAATATAAATATAAATTTAATAAATAATTTTTTTATTATATTAATAATCTAAAATTATATTTGTTTTAAATTTTTTAATATCAAAATTAGATTTTTTTTTCATTTATTTAATAAATATTTGATCAGCATTATAGAAGCCATTAAGGTAACTATTTCTTCTATAAAAATTATAAATATTTTACCATTAAGAATATATATATATATATTATCCTTGAAAACATAGTTAGTGTTCAAAAATATGGTCTGGATGACCACATATAAAAAATGTGTTACTTATTAAGAACCATAGCGAGAGAAGTTTAAATTTTATAAAAATAACATACTATAAGTGACTTAATGTCAACTACATGGCTCCCACGGGTCATAAATTCAATGCACATATGAATCTATCAAAAAATTACACATCAAATAATACTAGAAACATTTAGTTAAATTTTATAACTCATATCATATTATTTTTACCCTTTATTACCATATTTACCATTAAACATAGTAATAAAAATTTCAGTGTTTACTATATAAATCATCCAAAAAATAAAAGGGGAACTATATACTAAAATTTGACCATATGATTACAAATATAAATTCTATTTATCAAAATTCAAAACACAAAAGTTGGATAATTAAAATTAAAATTGAACTACCATAACGCAATGTCATTTTTTTAAACACCCTTTTAAAATATAAAATGTTTTTATAATGAATTGAAGAATAAAATAAATTTAAAAATAATAATTGGATTTTTTAAAATAAAATTAACAAATAAAATATTAAAACTATTCCAAAACATTAATTTACATTTAACAAAATAATTTTTTTCAAAATAAAACAAGTCTTTTTCAACATTCATTAAAAATTTAATATTTTCTTAAAATAATTAAAAACATTCCATAATATAATTTTAAAATTTATAATAAATATGAAATTTATTTTTTAAAATAATTTTTTATTATTTCCATATATTAATAATCACCCATAAATTCGGTAAACACATATTTAAAGATAACATATAACTGAAGATTAAAATGACATTATTATATTACTAATTTATATTGATTTTCCAGTAAATTAATATTGGCGTAAAAAATTATATTTATTTCATAAATTATTTATTCATATTCATGGATACCAATTTAATGTCTATGTATAATTGTAACATTTAAATAATAATATTTATTTTCTAATTTTAAATCAATTTTACAAATCTTGTACATTGTCGAACATAGTTTTTTCCTTCTAAAATTTTAGAATGACACATTCTACCCCTTTAGTAAATTTATTTCTCTATTTTTTTACATGGTATTAAAAAATATGAGTTTATCTTTCTTTAAAAACTTTTTTTTGAAATACCACATCATAAAAAGTATATATACAACAACCACATGAAAAGAGTGTAATGGACATACGAAGGTCACCTAAGATAACACATATTAGGTTTCCATATAAGAAACCATTGACATGGAAAAGAAAAAGGATCACTAGTACTGATATATATTGGAAGGGAAAAGGATCATTAGATCATTACCCATAATAAAAACATAAATCTAGGATATTTCAAAATTCCATTGATTTCTAGGTAATAAAATTAGATATACAATGTTTATTAGTTATGGATAAATTTATTACCTCATCTAACAACATGAGTAACTAAAGTTACATCATAATAAGAGATTCATCCTTTAATCAATTTCCACCACACACTCATGTTTTTTACCGAATGATGAGTAAATTTTTTTGATACCATAAAAAATAAAAATCATCGTCTAAGGATCAAAAAATCAGAAAAAAAATATATTCCTCTTATATTTATCAATTATCCAAAACAAAAAAATTTAGTACGAGATAATATAATTCAAAAAAGGATTAATCTTCAAAATTAAATAGTAATACCTGAAATTCATTAATTAAATATGCTTATTACTCCTCAAAAATATCCTATACTAAATTTTAAACCCAAATATATTAAGTATATTATCGTAGGTTTGTAAAAAATAAGTTTACAATTTAACATCAAATCACATCAATAACACATAAAGTATTATACCAAAATGTAATTTTCTAAATAAGATAATTTCAACTATATGATAACCATTTATATAAATAATAATAATCACCCTAAATCCCAAATTAAATCATATATTCTTCCAAATTCGAATTCAACCATTATTCCTCAAATAAAATATCTCAGTGTTTTGTTTACCTTAATCATATAGTGTTCCCAATATAGTAATGGTCTTCCAATATAACATTAATCACTTAATTACTGAATCAATTTAAAATATCATGGGTATCCATATGACCAAAAATATGTTCCTAAAATGATCATATTCATTATCGAACAAATTATTTAACAAAAAATATAAAAACATACTAATCAAGATATCATGTAGGCTAGTTTTAGGTCATACACCCTTGTCACCCATCGGTTGAGGGGTTAAATTTTATGCATCACTAAAAGTGATAACTTGTCACCCATAATTTTGGTTATATATTTTATAAATCTATATTAATATAATATTTATAAAATTGTAGAAATATCATCAAAAAATTCTATAAAAGTTTCATTATGGACCTTCAAATTTCATAAATTAAAACATAAAATAGGGTTTCTACGATTTTTAGCATATAGGCTTACATAAAATTATAAACCATTGATGGTATCCATAACCCTTAATAGAAACTCACAATAAATAATCATAATCTCTAATTTTTTATAAACCATCCTTTAATACCAATTGTAGGGTCGCGGTCTTAATCATTACATGCATTAGTGTTCTTTAACTATAATTCAGATTATTAAAACTTGGAGGTCCTATTCGGTTTAAGGATTTAGAAAATAACCCAATATTATTAAAATTAAATCCATATAATAGAAATTTAAATTATTCTTATTATCCCCTTTTCCAATAAAAATTTGTTAAATAAAACATGTTTTATCTTTATGAAGAATTGTCACAATTTTTCATTGATCTCATCATTGTCAAAACTCCACTTTATGCACCTTGAAAAACAACTTAAAAATTTGTATGAGAACAAAAGGTTTAATAAGGTAAAAAAGGAATGTAAACTGTTAGTCTATTTGGAAAACCAAAAAATTCCTCAAATACACACTGTTTTACTGCAAAATTTATACTTATTTTTAAAAATATCATTTTATTACATTCTTTAATTAAAAACAATTCCATGAAAACTCATTAAAAATAATTTAAAAGTAATATAGGTTCCTTAGAACATCATCATCATATACTACTTATATAACCATTATAAATTGAATAACGATAATGTCAACTTCCATCTCCACAGTACCCAATGCATTGGAGAACTATATAGCCACACCAATCGTATAAGTTATAATGTGATAACATAAAAATATACAGGTGCACCCATGATAAATAATTTAAAAGGACACAATAATGAGTAAAATCCAAGAAAACCCATTTAAAACTCTATGTAAAACTATTTCAAATATCAAAATACAATATTATTTTAAAAAATCACATTTAAAATAAAAAAACCATGAAAAAATTAATGAAAACATTTTCATTGAAATTTAATTGTAAAACATATAAATAAGACATTTACGAATTAAAGGATCATTAATGTGGAATATTTTATTCATCCCTATATGATAAATAAATATTTCTATTGAAAGTTGAAAAACAATCTAAAATAGGAACATTAAAAGTGGTTTTTTCAACAAATTCCATTACAAAAAACTATAAAAAATTTGCTTTTGAAATTTTTAATGGATATTTCAAATTAACATTTAAAAAAAAGAAAAATATAATACAGATATTATTTATAAAAAATATGGAAGATTTTTTCATTAATTCATTTTCATATCCAAAATTAATTTTTTCCCATCCCTATCAATTCATATTAAACAATCACTTAATTATTAACCCAATACTTTTCCTCAATCTATTTTAATAAATTTTTTATTATGTATAAATTGTTATTATTTATTATGAATAATATTTCTATCATTTAATGTTTTAATATCCTTCCCAATCTCATCTTACAATGTAATTCATATTACTATTAATTAACAACCTAATCATAGAATGACATAATCGTGGAAGATTTATAAGGATTATAAAATTAATTAGCATTCAAGTCACGTTCCCTAATTTCATGGTGAACACATTCCATCAATCCATCGATGATCTATATTTATTTGACTTTGGTAAATATCATTTTCCAACATTTATGATTCTCCACCATACACCATAACTAATAGGTCTCTTCTTTTGAAATAATATAATGAAGATAGAACTATCTAAGGGGTTTAAAATGGTGATAAATTTAAATCGCTCACTATTTTTTTATTCATTCCCCTAAACACCTCCATAAATTTCAACCATAACTAGACATTAGTCATTATATTAAATCTTATTAAAATCCTTCCATTAATTTTAACTTCTTTATCTTCTCTATCATGACATTTAATCACCCAATCATGATAATATCTCACACTCTACATTATTTATTTATATTTAATAATCCATTTTAAAAAAGAACTATATAAATAACAATGAAATTATACTTCTTCTAGACACATACAGGTAGATCCAATCATCTCATAAAATTGAAAACACATCATTCAAGGGTATATCCCATGTCCCAAATACAATTATTCACTCATAATTCCAATCAAAGAACTAATAAAATTACTATTTTACCATTATCATTCTAAACCACATAAAAATATACAAAATACAAAAAATCATAAATTCTTAGTCTCCACATGATGAGTTTTATATTTAAAATATATGTTTTGAGAGAATATATAAATCAATCTCAAATTAATACTTATAAAATCTTCCATCACATGGTATTAAAGTATCACACTCCTCATCTGAAAGTATTGAATTGATTATAATATATAATAACTATTGTTTTCTATTAATATGATGATATATTTAAATACAAAGTCTTCAGAACATCATAATGTTCTGTCAATTGTTTTATAAATATATAATTTTAATATTTTAGAATTAAAATAATTATTTATCATTTATATTATAGATCTATTTTGAAATAATTCCACACTTATCTTCCATTGAAATTATTTCATTTACCTGGTAAAAATATTTTAAATAATCAAAATATGATAAAAACTAAACTAGTTGAATTTTTTATTAAATCCAATAAAGTTATATTTATTTTTTAAATTTGAATTATTAATTATAAATATTTAATATATAAATGTTATACATTATTTTTATGGTAATTTTTTAAATTAATTTTGGTACCTTGTTTTTACAAATTAAATGATAGATAAAATAAAGAGTAATGACTACAACCTTATCATATTTCAATGTGTCATCTTAAAAATAATATTATTTAAATTTAAAAAATAAATATGTACAGTGTGTTGAAGTATTTCTTATAATTTTACCATTGAATGAAAATTTTATTGCAAAAACGATGATTAATAGTCTTTAAAATATATGTGGTCTTAGAATATATAAATCATGCAATATAGTTAGAGTTAATTAATTAAATTTTTTATTGGATTATATTATATAGAATCATAATGGATAATTTAATTTTTAGTGAAATTTATATTTTTTGGTTTTTATCCCTAAATATTTCATAATTATGTACATGAGGTTGTTGGAAAATCTTTTTAGAAAACAAAAAATTAGAATGGTAGTGAAATATTTAATTTTGAATCATAATAATTTTATTATAATTTTAAGTCCCTCAATGAATCCTTGTATCCGAGGTACAAGATTATTAAATTAGATGTAGTTATGAGATTTATCTCCATTAAATTATATTCTATATGTTTTTTAATTTTTAAATTGTGTCATTTTTGTGGGTAGAAATAATTTTCCAAAAATAAATTCTAAAAGTACATGAATGTAAGAAGATTGTTTTAAATTTGAATATTTTTTACAAAATGATTAATGAATTTATAAATAAAAAAATTATTATTTTTATTGTGAATCATTAGTGAATTCTGAAATATATTGATAATTTATTTTCTATTAAATTAAAATTAGAAAAAATAATCTTGTTTTTGTTAAAAAATTTATGTATTTTTAAATTACACCTAGGTTGTGGTGTGTATTTATATCATGAAAAATGTATTCATGCATAATACGACATCAATTCAATATTATATTGTATATTAAAAAAATATCTATGTGATAATGATTCATGAAATCATGTTAGCTAGTTTTATCCATTATTTTTCAAAACTAATATTTTTTATTTTTTCCTATCAATACCTTTTCCATTTTGGTGCTTGTGGTAGTAAATATTCTTATTTTAAAATTTCATTACTCTATATAACATTCATATTAGGATATTTGTTAAAGGAATATATTTATATAAGAAATTTTTAACTCTACATCATCTATAAAATATATTTTTTTCAATTTTTGATGATTGATAAATGAGTTGAAATTATTATCTATAAATCCATAACTACATATGATATAGTTGCGAAAAAAATAATTAATAGAATAATTTTTGTTGATAATTTATATAAATACGACATATTTTATGTTGAATGGATTGAGTAAATGTGGTTCTAAATTTTCTATGAATTGTGCATGATATCTAAACTCTTTCATGATTTTCAATAGAATAATATGTTATTTTGTTGACTATAAAAGTGTATTTCTACATATTTATTATCCCATTTTTTAAAATATATATCATTTTGTAAATTTATCAATTTGAGAGATTTAATTTCATCAATTATATTTTTTTAACATAATATGTGACCATTACTAAAGGATAAACTCACTTATATTATTAAAAGAAATTCTAAATTAAAAATGTCTTGAAATAGGAAATTTATAGTTGTCCCTCTAAAGAACATGTAAAGGATCAACAAGAACCAGATTAGACCATGAAAAATTATTCCCTTTAGTGACCTTATTTGAAAGACCTTCTACAAGTGATTTGACCTCCCTGTAGAAATTAGTGACAATATAATTAGTGGAAGAGAGATAGTTCATGAAAATACTCTTCTGAGAAGTTAACTGCCATAAAAGATGCCCAGATCCTAATTTGATATCATGAAAAATAATAGAATAATCACATTCCAACCAAAGATTACCCCATTCAAGAAGAGGATAATTTTTAATGGCCTCATTGACACCCAAAATTTTATCCTCATGTGATAAAGAAAAACAAAAATAACCATAAAGACATCCAAAATCATTATCGTGATGGTTTATTAAAATAACACATTTGATATTCATGTCTAAAATAATATGTTATATTTAATAGATATTATTTTTTATTGAACAATAATCTAAAAAAATTTCATTGGTTTGGTTGTGATCATAATTATACAACATGATGTTTCTTTTGACAATTACCATTCTAGTGTAATTTTCTATCATATCACACACATTATACAATGAATATTTAGAAGAATTTATTTGAAAAACTATTTTATAACTTTTTATATAAATGTATAAAGGTCAAATATACCATCAAGTCATGGTTAGATATTTTAAAAATTTTATATCCATCTAGAACTTCAATGATTATAAATTAAGGATAAATTTTTTAAAGAATCCAAAAGAAGAATATTAATTTTTAAAATATTTTTAATATTTTTCAAATGGATTATACAGTTTATTTTTTAATATACCAATGCTGCTAATTTATCACATTTTGTTATTAATATTAATATGACCTGTAACACACCATATGCTACTATTGGTGGTTATTTTCTATTATTTTATATTATTATGTGATATTATGGGATTTTGAATGATTTTGGGATGTCAGTTTGAAATTTTTAGACGCACATGGGGTTTTCACAAGTTTGGAAGTTTTTTGAAAAACTATATTGTAACCATGTGAGTTTGGTTATTATTTAAACATTTTGGTTCTTTTACATAAGTTTCATGATTTTATAGATCATTCTTGTTACTAGTGTTTGTTCATTGGAAACCATAGGGTTGGTGTACAATATACCAAACCATGTCGATGAACCATGTGATATGCATTTATTTTAGAATTTTTAAAATACTTATTCTACCCTCCATGATTTTTAAACCATTAATAACTCCTCTTATATCCCTTCATTAAAAACAACCTGGAGAAGCCATGGTCAAGACCCCTCCTCCCTCTCATTATGGAATTGGTGTCATATATCTTTAGTTCATGGTAATTCTTCCCTTGTAATTCCTCTTTCCATATATGTTTCTAACATTTATATTATTTTATTCCCTTTAATTTTTTTTAATTATTGTTTGATATTCCCTAGGTATAGATTTACTTAAAAAATTTTATGGATTTTTTTCATAGGGTTTCAAAATTACTCATTATTCCATTTTCTCTCCATTCTCAAAGGTTTTTCTGCATCTATTCTTGTGTTATGTGTATGTTTTTATGAAAATTCCACTATTATTAAATTTATAGTAGTATTTAGTTTTATAAAACATTTTCATATGAAATGGTGGTGTTATATTGTAACTATAAGGAATTATAAAATGATTTCTATATATTTTAGGCTTATAATAAAGGATTTTATCTTTGTATATCATGTATCGTCTTTGAATTAAATGTTTTTGTATTAAAATTGTTTATAAAAATAACTACTATGATTATTTTAACTGATTTGATAAAAAAATAGGGATTGGTTCATAATTTTATTTTAAAGAAAAAAATATTGATTTAATGCGGATGTTTTAAGAGTTTTGTTTAATTATGGTGTTTTTTCCAAAAATTGATTGTAAAACGTTTTTTTGAATCATTATATTTGAATGGAAATAGACAGTGGATAAAAACCCTAATCTATATTTCTTAAGAATTATTCTTACGATATTTTTGAAAAAATTGTTTACTAACTTTGAGACCCATATTTTATTCCCATATAATTGATTCACCCATTATGGTTTGTTTATTTTTATTTATTGGATGATAATGGTTATTTTTTGTGGGAATGGTAATGGTAAGATGTGTGTCATCACTTATTACTTATTTATATGATTATATTGATTGATTTCACATCTTCATGATAGATTGGTCATTGGAACCCAGGTGTTTTTTTTGTATTTCGTGATTCACACTACTTTATTAATAAATATTCTATTATGATTTAGCTAAATGTTTTATAGGTTTGGGATATATGGGAGGATCCATTTTGATGAGTTTTATGTTAGATAATTTGTTGGATTGTGTTATTATTAGATACACCATAGGCCTATTATTAGATAAGGATGTTATAGAGCTATATGGGTAATAACAAACTAAAACATTGTGAATAGACCATGAAATATTGATCCTAATCAATGGATCAATATAGGGAATTTATATTTCATTATTAGTTTATCGAATTATTCTCTTTAGAGTAGTAAAACCACTCATATCTATTTTTTAAATATCACATTTGTTCTACGATCTCATAATGCCTACTTTAATTTTCTTCATTTTGACATATGGGAAGGTGTGTTCCTTCTTAAAAGTTTTAAATGATATTTTTGAAAAAAATCAAAATTAAATATATTGTTTTGTTATAGGTGAGTGTTCTAGAAAAATAATTAGATGAATTTTGAAATGGATCTCATACAATTCTCATTAAATTAAGAAATATATTATTTATTTTCCAATGATGAATAATTTTTATATACAAAAAAGAAAAGATTATTTTATGTATTAAAATTATTTTTGTTTTATTTTTCTTGATTTCATTCAAATTGAATATATGAATTTTATATTATATCTCAAACTAAAATTTACAATTTTCATTCTAAAATAAATTTCCTTATTTCATTGGTGGGATACTATTTTTCTTATTATCCCACACCCTACATAAACACTGTTGTGTGTGTGTGTGTGTTTTGTGCATCCTATATGTTTTATAAAGGTTATTTGTTTTTCTTCAATCATTCTATCACCTTTATAGGCTAATGGTGAGTCGGGAGGTGGTGAGAAACTATTATTTTCTGGAAGATGGTCTTAGAGTATTATACAATATGGATTTATTATACATTTCGATGTGAAGTATTTTTCAAGAAAAAATTTATGTTATTTGTTCTTATTTTCCTTTTCTGTATTCCCAATTGTGTTTGTTTTGGATGATTTATACATATTTATATAAATGAGTTAAATCCAGAATTGCTAGTTTTGAATCATTTTTTCATTTTTTCATTTGCATTTTCATATTTTCATTTGCATGGGATCCAAATTATAAACATCACTTTCCACATTTAAAATTCATGACTCAGTGATTAAAAATGTTATTTGATGAACAAAAAATTACAGATATTAATTATTTTATGTACATTCAATAGTATTCATCTTGTGGGTATAAAAAACAACATTCATGCATTGTATAAATCTGGGTTGTGAGATGGTCTTGTTATCCTAGACAATTTCATTACAAATTATATTATGGACTAGGTTTATATTAAGGCCTAAGTTATTGAAATTTATTTCTTATTATTTTGGGATGTGTCTTGGTATCATGTAGAAATGGATCTGAGGACTTGTGTGGAGTTTATAGGGGATTTACTATACAGTGATTCCTCTTAATTAACCATGAATTGTAGTGGGTGGTTTGTGATAGAATCATTGATTTTAAAAAAAATTACTATTTTTGGTGTATTTTGATTTTTTATTATGTTATTTGGATCCCATGTGTGTCATGAACGTGATTTTTTGTTTTTCTTTTCAATTTTGGGATGAAAGTGGAAGATTAAATGTGTAGTAATGTTTAGATTTCTTGTCCTTGTAAACCATCTGCGCTTATGTGAATGTTTTAAAGAGGTAACAAATAATGTTTCATGGTTTTCACATGACCCACAAAGTAATGTGGTTATACAGTGCACAACTATGCATCCTTCCCACTTTTTTTAATGATTTTCATTGGTCTGGATTACTCTATAAGCCTTTCCCACAATATATATATTAGAATAATATGGTATTAATATTATTGGGATTTAATTTTTCATGGGTTACTGTGATATGTTCTATTTCATATTAATGTTTTAGATACTTTATTTTCTGTAAAAATTAAAAATTTATAGAAATGTTTGAATCTAAAATAATTTTTGGGGGACTATTTTTATAAAAACATCTTTAATTATTGTGAATTAATTTATAATTTTATTAATTCCATTATGGTATTGGGAAAATATTTTAAAGTAGAAGTGAACCTTTTTTAAAATATTTTAAAAATCAATGTGGGAATTTTAAGTGAATGGTTTATCAAGGTTCCCATTTATTTTGAGAATTATTTAAATTGATAATATTGTTATGATATTGTTTCATTTAATTTTTAAATTCTAATTAGGATACATTTTTATGATTGATTGGTTTTAAAGGAAAATCGAACATTATTTATCCAAAGTATACCTTGGTATAGGGATGTTTTAATATTATTTATTTTTTAACAAGATTATTTTTTATAAAATGTGATTGAAGTTATTTTCTTGGGAGTTTTTATGTTTATGGATTTTTCAATTAGTGGGAAATGATACTCTTTGGTTTTTATTATGAACCATTAATTTATTTGGTGCATGAATTATGTTATTTAGAATAGTATCCTTAAATGATAAAATAAAAATATATATATATATATTCTATATATATGATCATCTAAGTGAATCCTATCATATATTATAAAAAAACACTTTAGTTATGGGATTTAAAAAAACTCCAAATAAGATATTGTACCTAGAATTTTATTTAATCATTGAATCTATCTTTAAATTATTGAATTATTATCTATCATCTTTATATAGGGATAAGGAATCATTTGAAGCTATTGTTTGGATAAAAATAATTGATGGGATTCTCAATTCCCTCAAGAGTTATAATGCTTCATGGTTGAGATATATTTTGGGGTTTCTTATTAAACTGAGCAGGATTTGCGGGAATTCTTGGTTTCTTTTCAGATGGAAACATTTCTTTGAATTTTTTAAGAAGATTTTTTTAGTGGTTATATCCAAATAATTTTAATTAGATAAATGAACATGATTTAATGAGTTTTATTCCATGTGAACATTTTATGAAGTATTATACATATTAATTTTTGAAATGGTTGATCTTTTATACCAATCTGGTCATTAATGATGCAAATAAATATTATTTATTTTACGGTCTTTTTCACACAGTTCTTAGATTATCTATTCATGGATCTATTCTATCATCTTTTTAATAGGAAGAAAATAGGGACATGTTAGTAAAGGTTAATTATTATTTTAAATTATTGATGGTTTGTAGAAGATTTATACATAGTGTGACTAGGCCCAGCTCATCAGGTATTGAGTTTAAGCTGGACATGTTCTAATTTCTACTATAAATGTGTGAGTATAAATATTCTCTAGGCCTCATTATCCCTCATGAGAAGAAGATACCTCTCATGATCTTTTTTTGTGAATTTGGGGAACTAATTATTTGACCTTGTGGATTTTAAATCAATGTTTTAATATTAACATTATTGTAATCATAAATACAAATATTTTTTAATCGATTTTTTATAACCAATATAAAATGACAAATGAAAATGGGTTTGGCATCAGTTATTTGAATAATATATGTGAAACCCCATTTGTGAATCATTTGAATGTCAGTTATGGAAATAAATCATGTCAAAAATCAATATATTTTTTATTTAATGATCTGTTATTTTTAAAATCGGTGAAATAATATACACCTAACACATGAATTTAGATTTTTAGCATCACTCCCACAATAATTTAATTTATTTTATATAAATTTATTGCAAGGAATACAAAAATTTTATATTTTTAAATCATACCCAAATTTTTTCCATTGATCCTAACAATCAATTTCTATAAAATCTCTTTTTTCATTTCCATCACAAGAATTAATTTCATCCCCTATCTTCTAATCTAATATTATTATACACCTATTGATGTTCCTCATTTAATGATTATAATTCAAAGTCATGTGAAAGGATTTGTTTCAATGATGATAGAAATGGGTGTCATCAATGATATTATATAGATACAAAATCAACGAAATGAAATCTTTTATTATACTTTTATTTTTCCTTCATAATTTATAAAATAATTGGTTATTATGATTATTTGTTGAGACATTATTTTTTTCATGTTGTGTTATCATATTTTATTATATATAGAAAATTTTTATTTTTTATTAATTATCACTAAATTATTTTAAAAACATATAAATTTAACTTTAGTTATTTGGAAAACTAAAATAAAAAATTTTATTTTATATTAATTTCCCAAAAATATAGATGTTTTAAAGGATTTTAATTACAATTATAAAAACTTATGTAAAAATATATTTAGAATGTATCATGAAAATATTTCCCAAAAATAACCGATGTTGAAAATCCAGAAAACCCTATCTTATTGGATTTTTTGAATTACTAATTGTAATCCATCTAATCAAAAATATTTTAGGACCTTCCTTATTTGTGTCTATATATATCTTCATAATAGGTTTTGTATATTGGATTTTGAGAAAAAAATTAGTTTCAATTTAGTCTTATTTTATACCTAGGATTGGTTATCCTTTATTGATTTTTTGTTTAGATGATGGTTTGGGGTTAATTTTTTTGTAGCACTTATTGGAAATCTTCATGGGTGTCTCTTTGAACATTCCTTATAAAATTTTGTTATTTTGGTAATATTTCCTTCTTTTTTAAGTGTAATTGTGTTTCTTAATTTTTTGGTGTCAAATTATAGTTGTATTTAGGTTGACCATTTATGGATTATATATGGGTGACCCTTAAGTCGATAAATTGGCAACTGGGACATGTTTTTAACATCTGGTTGGGTACATGAGGGTGATTTTTTTCTTTCATGGAATCATTGTGAGTTGTTTTCTAAAGGTATTAACATTATTATACCCACACATACTGTTCTAACCTAGTATTGGATTCCATTATGGTTTCATTGTGGATTTCTTGAGTATTTTTTCTTAGTTTATTTTTTAGAAAGAATATTGATGGGTGTTTAGCTTCATTTCTTGATTTCAGATTAATTTTATTTTTCATCTCAATTAAAAGTTTTCAAGTTGGTATTCAGAAATAAATATATTTAGATTGATTATTTTTCATGTAAATGGATTTTATATTGAGTAAATCGTTTTTCCTTGGTGGTGGTTTCATTATAGAAATTATTTCTTTTTCATTCCACCATTTTGAAGAATTTTAAATGGCCAGGATAACTATGCCAAGTATATTTAGTCCTATATCTGATGGTTTTCTATTTTATATTTGGGATATGCATAGATATTAAGATGTTTTTTGAGGATATGGACCGTGTCTATTAGTTTCCCCATTGTCAGACCCAAAGAAAAAAATTTGTTTCATGCACACTTCTTATATTTAGGAGTTGAGGTTGGGTCCTTTTTTCACTATCTCACTTTTTACCAATGACTTCATAGGGGAAGAAATTATCATGGTTTCATAATTAAAACCCCCGAATGTAACTATTGTGGAATATTTTATATATATTTTTATTATTTTGTTTTATTTTTATATTTTGGATTTATTTGGGTTTTAATTATGAATATTTTGGAAGTTACATAGTTTCTCCTGGATTTTTCATAGATTGTAGAAACAATGCAGTAACTATGAATGTGATTTCACTATTTTGATATTATGGTTTTTATGATTATATCATAGTTTGGTGAAATATTTATGGATTTAATGAATGAATAATTTTATTTAAATGGAATTTTTATAGGGTTATTTTAAATAAAGGTGGTGTTTATTTGAAAATAATGTTTGAAATTTTATTTTGAACAAAAAAATTTTTAAAAGGAAATGAAAGGTATCCCAACATCTATAGTCATATTTCTTATAAAGGCATGTTTATCACTTTATAATTAAATGGTTTACATATCATTATGCTCACAGTTTTTCCCCTATGTATTATTCACTTATTATTTTTTTGAATTTATCATCAGATATTTTATGGGAATAAAGTTTATTTTATATGTCTGTTTATTAGGTTATATGATAGGAACTGATTTAGATATATTTAACTTATTATCTCAATTTATTCCTCGCTTCCCCGTTAGAATGGTCATGGGATCCCATGTTTCTTAGTTTTAGGTCTTGATTCATCAATCCCAATAAGTAGAAAAATTACTAGGGTCCCAACTATTGGGATATATGGTATAGATAAATGGGATGTGAAATTTTCCTGATGTCGGTGTGGGATAATTGTGTGATTTTCATTGTCACTATAAAAAATAAAGGATGGGTCATAGTCCCTTATATTATAGAACTATTATGATTATCACACTTTTGAACCTATGGTTTTTCTAATGAAACTATCTTCTCAATCGATAGGTGTACATAGAGGATTTCAATTTCTGTATTATTGTATCGCCTTATGCATATTAAAAAACATTAACCACTCATATTCTTTTGGATTGAATTATGTTTGTTCTATGATCTCATAGTTCTTACATGTTTTATGATTATTTTTTATCTATAGATCGGAATTTTCTTTTTCAATGGTTTTAATGGTTATTTTTTTTTAATGTTACATTAAAGTAAAAAATAATGGATGGTTATATGTGGAGTTTTAATAATAATTTTGTAAATGAATTCAAAAATGGTTCATCTATAGTTCAATTGAAAGTAAAAAATTTCTTTTGGGTTTCATAGCATTTTAAATTAGATTATATATAATTATAATTTTTTATTTTATATATTACAATTGTTACTTTTTATGCCATTAAAATGGAAAACCATATTTTATATTAAATTTCAAACTAGAATTTATGATTTTCATTAAGGAAAGGATTTCCTAGACTCCGTAGTGGGATCCTACTAGACCTATTATCTAACACTTCTCAAACACACTCATTTGTGTGTCTGTTTGTGAGCGCATATATTATGTTTTATATATTTTTTAAAATTCATTTTTATCACATTATTTGGTCGATAGTGAGTTTCTATGTTGTTACAAGAAATGGGCTTCCTGGAAATAGTCTTGCGGTATGGTACAGTTTGGATTTTTCATTTTTACATGTGATTTATCTGCCAATATATAATTTCTTTTATTTTTTAGTTATCTTTTCATTTTTTATCATTGTATTTGTTTTGAAATATGTTTTTATGTTAAAATAAATGTGATAAATCATGTTTAGTTAGATATGAATAATTTTTTTCCATTAATTATTTATATCTACTTTTTTATTGTTCGTGGGAATTTTATTCATAGATTACTCATTCTAAATTTTCGTAATGTGGTCTATTTCAAATTACAATGATTTTAGGGAGAAACCATTCCCAATTTAGATTCCATGATACCTAGGAACTAGTGTCCTTCCTATGGGGATTAGGAACACCCTTTGGGCCTTAGTGGCAACTAGGTTTGGGTGATGGATCAGATTTACATGAAAATTTATTTAAACTGTATAGTTTATAACTAATTATTTTCATGTCATAATGTAATTATTATTTCCTAATGGTGTTAAATATTCCTATATTTTTTTAATTTGGGATGTTTTTACATATATATATTCCATAATATTTATGTTATAACATAAAATTATTGGTTATTGAGAAATAAAAAAGTTAATATAATAATAATATTATATAAATTGGAATGACAATTTTCACTAGCCTTATTTGATTCAAGGGGACATTTGAAATTTAATTTTTTTTGTATGAATATAAATATAGAGGGCTAGTATAACATAAATGAATGTACCCACTTTAGATATGTATACAAAAATTGATGAAAATGGTATATAAAAATGAATTATTCGAAGGATAAATTCTTGAGTCACATTGTCAAGAGGGGGTATTAAAAAAACATATGTTATTTTCAATCTAAATATTCTTAAAACCATAATATAATCTATCATAGTATGAAAAAATTATTATAATCAAAATATTTAATCAAATGAGTCTTGATTTTATTGGTGAACATGATTATTCACTATCAGATAAGAAAAGATAAATAATTCATACATAAGTTATACTCAACAATGAATAAATAATGTTATTCATAACATTAGTGTTACTATTATATTATTTATTTGTTAATATTCTTTTCATGAAAACTTTTGTATTTAACTTCTATATTTTATCATAATCATGTTATATAAAAATTCTTTAGAATTTTCCAAGATGATATTGAAAATTCTAAAAAGAAAAATTTAGAGATTTGGTTTGAAAGACTAGAAAAATTATGTTTAACTCTATAAATTTTAAATTAATATGAAATTTATTTTTAAAATATGTATTAACATTTTTATATGTTTTATAATATGATGATATAATTTATAGTCAAATATATCCATTGATTCACAATGGAAACAATTATTCAATATTTTAATACATATATTGTAAATCAATTATAATTGTTTACACACACATATGAAGACGCAAATAAATAAAATAATATTGATTTATAAAAAATATTTCTCATATATAAAGAAAACATGAATCTTATAAAATACTAAATTATATAATGTTGTTATGTTACACTAGAAAAAACTATGTTACAATGTTTTATTTTAATTGGATTGCTATTGATTGGGGGATTCTATTTAATCCATGACATGAAGTAATTGACATAATGTATACATTTCAAATTTTGTAAAATGAATTATTTATGTTGCGGTATTACTTACATTATTTATGTTTTCCAAACTAGTTTTATTTTTTAAGAGTTAATAGATCGTATACTATAATAAAAATAAAATTTCATGATAATAAGATTATTGAAAATGATAACAGTTATAGAGAGTTTCATTTGATAGAAATTTTTTAACATATTTCACCTAAAGCATCTTTTTCTCAATGAGATACATGTATCGCCTATGATAAATTATAATTAAGGTTCTTTAGTGATGAAATCACGGATATAGTGTCTGTTAATAACTATAAAATACTAAAAAATAGTGAAAATAAATATATTATGTAAAAAAATAACCATAAAAAATAAGTTAAGGGTTATGATTATGATGAATATGGTGAAGATTAATTTAATATAATGTATAAATTTTATAATAATGAGTATATTAATTGATTTATATAATTTCTCATTTCATTAATTTATGATCATAGTTCTTGAAGTTAATATATTTTATTAATATTTATATTTCATGGTTATATTTATGGAGTTGATTTGGATGATGTTATTTAATATTGCCCATGATTATTAATTTCATGATAACCCTGAGTTATTTCATTTGATCTATATGGAATTGATGCAAAAATTATATCATCTAAGCGGATTTATGTCTATCCAAGATTGATGATTTTGAATCTCATTAAGGAGATGTGTTTTCCCCTTGGTTTTCATCCACACTTTAAGATGCAATTCAAAATATATACTCTCGAACGTTATCATAAAATTATTTCGTTAATAAATTATTTTACTACCATTTCTAATATTATTTTATAATATTTATTTATTAATCCACTGCTCAGGAATATGTGGTTTTGATGTACTAATTTATGGAACTTTTTTAGGGATATAATCCCCATCAATCTATATCATTACATGTTGGATGACTAGTTGTTTTGAAAATAATTTTTTATTATTATATATATATATATTTAATTTATTACATTCCTTTTTAAAAAATATATATATATGGAAAATGTTATCATAGTAAATAATCAATGATATAATCTATTAGAAGGGAATATTTTGTGTTCTTGAAAGATATTATTCAACCATTTTAGTATAATATTATATACCTAGATCATTCATGACTTTTTTATGATAGATGTGTAAATTATACACCAAATTGTATTCCCTCTCACTCACGCAAGGAGCTATACACCTATTTTATATGTGATAAATTAGAATGTATATTCACTAAAATACAATAAATTTGGGTGACATAGTATATGGATCATAGAGGTAGGATAGTTACTTTTTTTCTACATTATCAACTCATAGTGAGTAACATATTTTCTCTAATATTCAATAATTTATATTATTTTTAAATAAAAAAATTATATATATATATATATATCATATAACAGACCCTTCTGTTATAAAATTTGATTTGTGCAAGAGGATTCATACTATTCATACTAATGGGAAAGTGATTAGTGGGAGATAACATATGTTTATAATTTTTAAATATTTTTCTTTTTTTGAATTAAAAAAAGTTTTAATTGTTTATTAATTTAATTCATTTTTAATACTAAATTTTTTTGTGTATTTTTTATTAGGTACCTCTTGAATATGAGAGATCATGATGAACCCCATGGTGGTGAGGGTGATGGCCATCGCTTAAGATATTCACACTTTGATGAGGAGGAATGGATCTATGTCACCTGAAATAAGAATGGTTATATGATTAATATAAGTGTGAAATAAGAAATATCTAGTGATTATAGTATAGTAGAAATGTCATTATCAGCCACGTAAAATAATATTCATATAGTATTTTCAATCTTTTTTCAATATAGAATGAGTATTAGAAGATATATCAGTATGGTATTATTTACATGTTGACTAGAGGAAAAGAAGAGTATCAACATTATCAGTAGAAGTGGAAAAACATTCTCTTGAATATATGAAATGAATGTATAGAGAATTAAATCTGGATCTCTATTTTCCATGGTCACTTAGATATGGTCAAAAAAGTATGAAAGTCAGGCCTTAGAAATGATTTTTAATGATCTAAAGTGGTCTTAACCAATGCTGGATTGTTTTTCAATGATTATCAAATGGAACTATGGATATCTCCCCCAAACTATTTCAATGAATGTCATATTTTTTAAAAAATATTTTTTATAAACGTTATAAAAATAATGAGAATATCTTTTAGTTTTCATAATGATGATTTTATGTTGTCAATATATTATTGATATAACTAGGATTTTTTTATAAATCTTGGTTAGTAAAAATTTTATAAAATAAATAATATATATTAAAATTAATGTCTTAATTAGTCGTGGTTCCTTACATACAACCATGGTTAGATAACCACTTTTTATTATTATAAAAAAATATTTTTTTTCTCATTTTTTGGTTATATTTTTGAATCCTTGGTGGTTTTAACCCGAACTAAATAATTAAATATTATTAAAACCATTATTAATTTCACTTTTGTGCCATGAAAAAATCTTGTATTGGTATTATGAAAAAAAATAAAAAAAATTATAATATAAATAAATAAATAGAAAATAGCAGCAGTACTTACAAATATCATTATATAAAACATAAATATATATAAAATTATGTAATATTACTGTAACACCCCAATAAGTTTTTTAAATATTTTTTTAATAATGAATTTAATATTATTGGTATTTTTAACACACAATATCGATTTTATATTATGTTATCTGAAAAAAGTATCATAGATTTCATTATATGGAACATTGATCTTAGCTTTCATTACGAACCAACACTAATATTAAAGGAAATGTGTCATATTTTTTAAATATTATTATTTAATATGATATTTGTCACTTATATATTGTAATGGAGGGTATGAAAATGATTAATTTAATTATTAAAATTTATGGTTTAACAATTTATAAAAAATAAAATATTTTGGTGACAAATTAATTAAATAATTAAAAAAAATTATTAAAAAAATAGGAAAATATTTTATTATAATATATATTTAATTAAAAAAACATGTTTTACCTAAATAAAACAAACAATAAATTTTTGTAATGAATTTTAATGAAATTAATATATTATATTTTTAGAAAATTGATTAATATTAATTATATTTTTCTCCTTACTAGAGATAAAAACAAATACAATTTTATGATAAAAACATTATTTTTTCAAAAATGCAGTTTTGTCGCATTTGGAACACATATTTCAAAAATAAATTTTAATAATTTCATAAAAATGATTTTAAAAAATAGCAATTTTTTTAAAATCATAAATTCATAATTTTCCTATTGTGAGTATTTGGTATTTTTCTATAAAGACAACATTTTTTATGAATAGTGAAAACCTTCAAATTTTAGTTGAAACCCGCCTTTCTGTTGAATAATTTATAACATTAATCTTTATTTTTTATTGGTTTTAAAGTAAATTTAGTACAATTTTTAATCAATAGATACAATTTATGTCATTATAATTATTTTTAAATTGAATTTTGGTATATGAACATTGTAAACTGAACATTTTCCCTTCAGGACCTTCCTTTTTCATCGCCTATGTGGGATTAATTTTAAATAATACATTTCAAATATGTGATTTTCATTTGAAAAAATAGATTCAATATTTGTGACAATAACAATTTATAAGTTATAATAATTCAATCTCATTTTCTAACCAAATGGATTAATGAAAATAGAAAAAATTAATTACTATGACTTAGGAAAAATGGATTTTACTGGGGGATAAATGATAAAGATAAGGGTTTAAATTATCCTAAATCTTTTCCAAAATCATTTTGCAGTAAATTATTATACCTTACCACTTCTATATTAGATAATGACCCATTTTATGCCTCTTTCATGATAAAATGTGGGTATTATTAAATTTATTCAAAATATTAAAAGTCTCCCACTCACCTCACTTATAAAAGGCCACCCCATATCCTCTAATCTTCACTCATTAAAAACATTTTGGACTTTAAAATACCTAAAATATTACTTCCAAAAATCCCTACACACATATTATATTCATTTTTTGGAAAAAAAATAACCTATGAATGATTTTTGGTGAAAATCTATAGAGGATACATGAAGATGAGGTAACAATAATTAATAAGATTTTTTGTTTTATTTCTTTCTCACACTCCTTAAATTATTATTATAACATTATCATATAATAACATTATTATATTACATAAACCTATCATTTTTCATGTTAATGGAATGACTAAAAACCTTCTCCACTTCCTTCAAATGGGTTAAGAAATCATCATTCGTGTGTACAATGGACTACTACCACGTAAACAGATGTCATTCGTTGTTACATTACCATCAATCAAGGATGGGAATAATGATGGGTTTATATTTTATATATGATATTTATGATATTATTATACTTATGGAATCCTTATATCATACATACCATAATATTATAAATTTTTGGAGAATATGATAACATCGGTCGTGTGTACGGTGGACAACTAGCTCACGAAGTGATGTGATTCATTCCCACATTACATGGAAGATAAAATTGATGTCTTTAATTAAAATATGTGATATATATGACATAAAATTATTCCTTAATGATAATATATCATGTACCTTTCTTTCTATCCATTTGATAATAAAATGGAAACAAAGTTCATTTGTACGTACGGCCTACCATCTCCATGAATGATGTATTTTCTTCTCTATTTCCAAATTTTATGGTTTACTATAAATACATATATAGTAAATATATATTATATTTATATCATTTTTATAATTATTTAGATAATTAATCCATGATTTAATAAATAGGAAAAAAAATTCAGAACATATAAGAAAAACAGAGTTATTACCCAAAACATAACTTTCACATTATGTTTTTAATGAAAAACTAATAAAAGGACATAAGAAAACCATATATGGAACAATACATATGAATATTTTTATATAATATATTTATAATATTAATAGATTAATTTTATAGTAATTTTTATCATGTATAAAGGAAGGAAAGTCTTTTGGTATGGGATTTCTAGTCTCTGTTTTATTTCATGGAGACACATTAAAATTCCCCACTCAGTTCTTTTGTGTAGAGTATATTCTATCAATTTGAAATGTTATATCATTTATGTAGTTTTTTTATTGATATTTAATTTTTATTTTATGTTATTCCATCTTTGTAATTATTATTCAAAAGATTAATGAAATGGTAATGGTTTTTTTCTTATTTCTCAATATTTGAGAAATATGTTATGCAGTAGTATTATTTTACAAGTTTTCTATATAACACATTTGATAATTAATATACTGAAATTTTCTACCCTCCTAAAATTTTATGTTTCATTTTAATTTATTCCTTCAGGGTTATTATTGTAAAATGTTTCTAGAGTGGTAAGGATATTATTTCACCATCACGTCGTTTATCAGGAATGTTTATAACTTTGTTTCCAATGATTTGATCTTATTATAAATATATCAAAAAACTCATGAATCTTCCCTTAATATTTTTATTCATGATATTATAATGTAATATTACCATTTTTCTACTCTATAGTACTTAAACTAATTTAGATGTTATTTTTAGGAAAATTTGACTATATTTCTCTCTTTGGTCATAAATCGCTTTTCTTATCGAATAATGTTCTCTATAAATGTTTTTAAAAATATTTTATTATTCTGATATGACTTCAAGAATAATCATTACCATTTTAATTTTTTTATAAAATTCATCTCAAAAGATAATTCATTATGTTTCCCAAATAATTCATGTATGTATTTTACTGGAAATTTTAAAGGAAACTTCATTTTAATGTGTACAACATAGAGAACATTTTCCGTCATAGTGAATAATCATCTCTTTGAAGATTAATTTATAAAATTTTACGTTATTTTACAGAAAATAATTTTAAAAATTTTATATTTGGAAAAAAATAAGAAAGGACATTTTCCTCGATAAATGTTTAAATTATGTTTTTAATGATTCCTTTACAATTTTTCTATGGTATTTTCAAACAAGATTTTGAGAATGTTTTATGTTTTATAATTTTATTTTCATTGAAAATTTATTTTCCATACTAAATTTACCATATAATCTCTCAAAATCCATCTCCATATTATATTACATCCATGGATATAATTAATACCTTAATGTAGATATAATTAAATGAATCCATTATTTTTATTTCCATTCATGGTTTAAGCTTATGATGACAAGATGCTTATGAAACCGGTGTCTCTTCCATAGGTTATACTATGATTGAAATCTTATGAAACCTAAATATATTCATATATTATCCTATGATTAAGTTATTAAACTATTATTTAACCTGCAAATTTATCACAAGTTATGATATGATGAAATTTTTATGAAACAGTATTAATTTCATGGGTTATGATATGATGAATGTTTTTTGATCTTATGGAACACATATATATATATTAAATTCTCATTGTGTGGCGGTGGTTAAATTATAACCAAGGTAAGTGGTTACATTATAACCATAGGAATGTGGACCTATATATCCACCCAATGCATTGGGTAATTATTTATAAGACATGAGATAGATAGGATATGAATGGGTAGTTAACTCGATTCAATACGGGTATTTTTACACTACTATGATGGTTTTTGGAGTGAACCCATTCTACTATGAGGGAAGGGTTTCCACTGGGGATGGTGGTGCATCATTTCTATGTGGTGTATCCTTCCCTAGAGTGCACTTATATGTTTTAAAAATGATCCTTTACCACTAAGGAAATGATTTTCTAGACTTATGTGTATGTCACTATTCTCATCATGGTGATAATTTTATACTATCATTGCTTATGATATTTAATTTTATAATGATTTATGTATTATGAAATGTTAATATTTATTCCATAACTCAATGTTGTTATCTTTGATATTCAGGGTATGACATTCAAATGTTATTCTCATGTTCTCATAGAATTATATTCGTGTTATACTTATGAATCTCATTTTTTACCCTTACTAAGCATGAGAGCTCACCATTATGTTTCATTTCCCTAGGTTATAATCAAATATTTTTAGTGGTATTACTATAGGGGATGATCATTAATTGATAAATTAATCATATTACACGAATTATGAATATTGTGTTCCATGTTTCCAAAGGCGCTAAACTATTATGTTCCATCGATATTTGTTTGTATAATGTGATGAATATTCATCTAAAAATATGTAATATCCATGTATTAAATTTGATGTTCTTTGTAACTATATTATCCTAAAATGTGAATTATAAATTCAATTTAGCTCTACTACATCGTATCACCTTCACTCCCCCCAAAAGCGTAATGGTGGTCCTCACCTCCAAATATTCTACCTTCCTCTGGTGCTTGTGTTTAATGTAATTAAGTTTGCATTAGTTTTTAACAAATTCAAAAAGAAAAAAATAAATTAATGGTCATTAAAAATGAAAACACAGATAAATTACAAAAAATAATAATATTAAACTGATCAGACAGAAAACATTTTTCATTTAATTCATCAATATAACTACAACACAAATAAATTATAATAAATTAAATTATTAAAAAATAAGAAATTACTATAAACAGACCATATAAAAAAACATTGACAAGGAAACATACCTTAACATAAATTATTTAAATCCTTACAATATAAAACTAAAAAACTTATAAAAAATAAAAAATTAATATTAACCATTTTTAAATATATAATCGATTAATATAATTTATTTTTAAAATACTCTTTAAAAATATTTAATAAATAAAAAACTATATCATAAATACAGGATTTAACTATAACACTTGATTAGAAGATAGAGCATAAAAATATTTCGTATTCACTTAAAAACTAAACACACTCATAAAATATCTTAAAATCAAACATAGTACATGATGTATTAGATTTATTGTCATATAATTAAAACAAAAATTCATTTGAAATAAAATGGAACTATCATAGTGTCAAAATATAAGACTTTAACTTGAATTATTATTATATAATTAAAAAAATTAAATAGGAAATCTAACAATAAAACATTGCAAAAATAAATTTTTTTACCATAAATATATTTAATTGTACTATAATAAATGCATAAAATAGTAAAATCAAACACAAATCACATTATTTCTAATTAATATAACATAAAACTCCTACATAAATTAATAATTCAAGTGCTTCTAATTAATAAAACCAAACCATTTACCATTAAATTTTAAAATATTAAATTATAATATACATAAAATATTTATGTTATTCAAATTAATAAAAAATTAACAATAAATATTCAAATTCAAAATTTTAACATATTAGAAACTTTAGCTATGATAATGTGAAAAAATATAAAAAATACATCAAAATTATTTTTCCTCAAAATTAAAAGGAGCATCATACATTTAAAATTTATACCACTAAATATTTCAAACAAAATTATATATAGAAATTAAATTTCAATGATAGAAAAAAAAATTGAATTTATGAAGTTTACTCGTTTAGGATTCCTTATCAAGTTATAATTTATGCTGAAAATTTATTTGTAATTATTTCAAAAAAAATCATTCAATATACATAAGACCTGGTAATTTTAGTTTTTAATAAATTAATCTATACTTTAAACTATATAATTTTGTATAAGAATATATTTTTCTGATTTGTGATCACCAAAAGTGGAAGCCCAACATATCCTACCAAAGATCCACGGTGGGGATGTTCCATATCCCATCTCCCTCAAGTGACCATATTTCTAATTCCCTAAATCTCAAGAAATGGAATAATCCCCCAATACTAAACTAACTAGGAAGGTGTTTCAACACGTAACTAATTAATTATACGATACAAATTTAATAACATTAAATTATAAAGTAATTTAAAAAGACAAATAAATAATTAAAACTTTTTTCACCAATTTATTTTATATAGTCATCTAGATAACCACTATATGTTTTTGGACATGAATTCACATCTCCACCCATCCAACAACATGACCTTCCTCTTTATCTTACATCAAAAAAGTATATAAATTAAATTTAAAAAATAAAAATTATTAAAATTCTATGGATATGAATTTTATGAAATAAAATGATATGATCATTATTTTTCTCATAATGAAACTCATTGACCATAATGTGTGGGGAATAAATTTATTATTTGACTGGAAACATTTTTAAAATTAAGATCCTAAAAACTATATATCAATAAAATAACGTCACTAATATAGGGTTATTAATTTACGGATATATAATAAAAATATATAATTTGATTTAGTATGATGATGATGAAAATTTTCTTCCTCTGACCCCTAGTCATACCTTTGGTAATCTTCATATTCAGGTGTGTAACTTATAGTGATATGTCATAAAAATCATTCCACAATATAAAATTTAAATATTTTTTATCTCATTGCTATATTTTTTATTGTTAATGGATATGGAACTATATCGAGCAGGTAAAAATAGAAGAAAATATATAAATAAAATACATAAAATTCATTAGATTATTAAAAAAATTAAATCTTAGATTTTAATTTATTTTTATATAAATACATAAATATTATAGTAAGTTTTTTTGGTTATCAACCAATCCATTATTCAAATAATGTGTCATATTCCTTTATTTAAAATATTATATCTGGTGTATGTTAAATCACATGCTATTTTCCCTATAATTATCTCTAAATTTCATGAAGACACCATAGTGGGTGTCCTATATGAATTAAATGGGAAAATTGTATTTAGGTCATTTAAACTTTAATAATATTCAATGTTAATGTATTTTTTTATTTTATAATTTTTTTTATATTTTTAAAATATAAATTAAAAAATTATTTTAAATATTTAAGGAAATAATTTTATCATATTGATATAAAATTGATATATGTGACATGCTAGAATCCTCTCAATGGTCACTGAGTCACCGTCAAGTTTGTAGATGGATGAACCATTATTGGACTACCAGATTCCCCATCATCCTTACCTAGAGAAATTCATTTGGATTAGAGTAGTATTAAAAATAAAAATAGTAAAAATTATGCAAGTTATATGATTTAATGTACTCTATAAAAATGTGGTATAATGATTATCTTGTGTTTTTCATGTACTATATGTTTCATCTGTAGAATGATTATGTTTTACTATTAGTGTACTATGTGTATTTAGGGTAAAAAAATTATTATTGTTTCTATGCTACACTTTTTAGTAGGGGTTGAATGAAAATCATGTATTATCATTTCACTCTATCTAGTGTGACTAGAATGACTATGTTGTGTTGTTGGTGTACTTTATACTGATGATGTACTCAATAATGTCAAGAAAGATATATATTTAAACGTATTAATGAATAAAAATCCTTTAAAAATGTCAACAATGAAATAAACTCAATTCAAACTACAATTCAATTAAAGATAAATATATTTATATTTATTCAATTTAATTATAATAGAAAAAATCACATTAAATTTATTAATTTAAAAAAAACCCTAATTTATATTCAATTTATATAAGTGTAGTATATTTATTGATTATTATATAAATAAATTATTTTTCATTTATTTATTATTAATTTAATTTATTCATTAATAAATAATAATAAAATTATCATTTACTAATATTAAAAAATCTATACGAAAAAAATATTTCATTTTAAAAACATATTTATTTAGTATTATAAAAAATAATTACAACCCATTACATTAATATGTATTCAATTAAATCCAAAAAATAATATTCAATATTATAATAATTATCATATCTATTGTCTATATTATTATTATTTTTAATACCTTTTTCAATATCCTTGTTATAAATAATCTTATGATGTTAAACTAGAATCACACTTGAAGAGACAGATTTCAAAGGGAACCCTGTGAACCATATTATTTTGTAACATGGTTGAAATGAATTCACCCAAATCACAAAACTATGCTAAAAAAATCATCACACATTACTCAAATATATAAATAAAATTTATGAAAACAAAGTAAATTTATGTTAGAATAAACACTTTTTGTGTCGCAAGGATTAAAAGTCTACAACAATAAGAGAAACATTACATCATTCCATTCCTCTATAATGAAAATATTACCACCTATGACAAATGATTCACATTTATAATTAAAAAAGAAATCATAATTTCACACATAGATTTAGTGGGAAGAATAATTTGTCCCTACAATATTATTTATAAAGATTTACTCACGTTCATCCGGTGGTAATAACCTCTGATAAATGTTGGATTCAATCAATTACATTATTCCCCTGTCAATATTAGGTAGAAACCCATAGAATTACTACAACCTATAGTAAATTAGAAACATATCAACAGAGAATAATATATAAACCATAATCTGGAATTCCATATATAACTTCTAAAACTTGAATTCATTGATCTAAGAACATAGGAAGAACCACCTTCAAAAAAAAAATCCCTCTAGAAACTTCATTCCAAAATTGATAAATGAAACACCGTCACTATCATTACGTTGATGAAATAAATATATTCTAGAAAAAACTATTTATGATGGAATAAATTTTATCACATGAAATAGAATTCAAATATTCCCATAAATCTCCCACGTTTATATTTATTTATAGAAAACCATGGTACCACCTTCATCTTACCTATATATAATGATAATCCATCTTCTTCTATTCAACCATGTTTGACTGAGACTTGATGTTGCTTCATTCTTTCAAATACCTACATCTTAGTAAACATGTTCACTATATTCTATTTCCCATCTATCTTTTGTATATCCAACTCACCATCATCTATCATATTAAATTTTTAATGTTACTTTAGATCACTATTTTTAGTTCTAGAATTAAATAATAGATTATTATCCAAATGAATTTTAATCCAACTATACTAGTAGAGAAGTATTTTCCCCTAATTACCTATGAGTTCATTAATTAAATTCATATACCATAACATCTTCTTTCTAGCTTCTTTTACATCGAAATTTATTCTTCTGATATAAAATGTGAAATCACTAATTTTAACATAGACATCATACTGATCATGGTTATACAAAATGTATAATAATATATAAGTGTACTCTTCTAAGATTCAAAATCACCCCAAATATTGCATCTATAAACCTGAGTAATATATCACCATCTACAAAATAAAAATCTATACCTTCAATTACATTGTGAAACTAAATAATCCACATCACAACATCCCAATGATCTTTCCCAAGATTTTTAATGATTCAATTGATCACTCCAACTACATGAAAAAAATTTGGATGAGAGCACTTCATTTCTTACATCAAACAGCAAGATGTTTAAGGATATAAAATTATTTCCATATACTTCTTTTCTTATTCTATTAAGGGTATATGTTTTTTTATAGCTAGAAGTGGCCAGTTATAAGAGATGAAACTAACTTTCATCCGCTAATTTTGAATCTACAAATTATTTTCTAGATATAATCCTTTTGTGATAAAACCAAGAACTATGTTTTCCAATCACATTCAATCCTAAGGTCCAAGATCATATTTTCTTCACAAAGGTCATTAACTTCAAAAATAAAAAAATCCCTCCCTTAACATCTAATTCAATTGAATATTCCTACATATTTACAACATATCATCCAAGAATATGAGTAAAATACTGAATTCATTTCTATCAAACACCTTATAATGAAAACAATAATAATATTTCAAAAATGGGAAACATATATCTTCTATAAAGGAATCAATATTCTTGTTAAAATCCTTTGGTTCTTGTTTCAAACCATAATGACAACTTTTGATTTTTCACACCAAACCCTCTTTCTGATTTTATTTGAAAAAACACTGGGTTGTTAAAATAAATTTCATCCTGCAAAAAATTCCATGAGTAAAATAAATTATCAAATCAATTTCTTCAAGTTAAAAATTTTTATAATCAACCGAGATTAATTTAAGTTTAATGGTAGTATTTTATACTAAAATAGAAAATATTTCAAGGAATTCAAGGCCAACCTTATGAAAAAACCCTTTCACAAAAACCCTTTCACTATTCCTCTTCCTTTCATTAGCATCTTATTTAACCTATAGAACTCAATTGTTATCATGTAATTTATTCCATTTTGGTAATTATATTATAGTACAGATTTTACTAACTCATAGTGAATCTGAATCCTCCTTTATTTATAACTCCCACTTTCTGAAATCACCTAGAGAATATACTTCATCAAGATTCTCTGGTTCTCCTTGATTTTTTAGAAGTTGGAATCTAATACCGTCTCCATACCTCGACACTCTCTATTTTACCATTGAATATATTCATAAATCAATATATTATTTATCTTCTTTTGGAATTGAATCTTTTTAATACCCACCTTTTAGAACTCTAGAATGAGTTTTATGAGTTTCAAAGCATTTAGGTATTCCTTTTGTTGGTTGTACTTGTGAAAATTCATCATAACCCTATGAAATTACATATAGAATAGCTTGAAATTAAATAAATTCAAGAAGATATGAACTTTTTGAAACTCTTGATATTCCAAAACCACTGTTAAAATCAACTTTAATTGAAGTCGAATCATTTCCAAAAAATTATTTTCCTATCATGTACTGGTCTTTCAATAATATCCTCTTATTTAGGACTATAGTATGACTTCTAATAATGATATTGTTTTTACCATTTAAAATCCCAAACCAAAAAATGTCTTCTAAATAAAAAATAAATAATCAGGTACATATATTTTTCATTAAGCTTATCTCGGTTTTTTTATCCATAGGAATTTACTCTAAACATCCAAAGAATTTGAGATGATAAACATTTAGAATATTACATGACCATGATTCCTTTGGTATTTTTTTCCTAACTAGTGTTGGTGGTATTATATTAATTAATTTATTATACCAAATATGTGTTTTGAAACTCTTTAGTTATTTCTGAATATGGAAACATTTTTTTCCCCATCAAGATATTATTTCTTCTCATAGATACATTATTTTCTTCGCATGTTCTTGGAACTATATTCACATGTCAGATCGCTTTATTCTAGTATTAATTCAAGTAACTTGTTTGGGTAAACTCATCATTTTATTATGATTTTTTAAATTTCAGATTACTTATGGTATCTATTTCCACCATAGCATGACATTGAAAAATGGTTCCAAACACTTAAATATTTTGTTTTTTGATTTAGACCCATAATTTTCTTGTATAATAATCAATAATGGTAAAAAAAAGTACATTTATTATCAAGAATACTGAATTTGGAAAGGCCCAAAAACATCCGTTTGTACCAACCTTAGATTCTATCATTTTGGTTTTATTATGAATATATTAAAATTAAATTTTTTATTCTACTAGAGTATACAAATTTTTCATATTCAAGAGATTGAATGATCTATCATTAAAATGTTTTCTTCATCTAGAATCTTCATATATTCCTCACTAAGGTTGCAAAACCAAGTACGCCATTGACCTAAACATTCTAAAGATGACATTATGGAAATTGAAACAACAACTAACATCTTATCAAATAAAATTAAACATATTATAAACCTCATTCAACTGCTAGTAATACATTAATAATCCACTATACTCATTAAGAAAATATTACTCGAAAAACCTATATGTCTAGAGGAAAAATATAAATTCGTTCATTCTAGAGACTTGGAACATGTCCCACATCCATTGGAATACAGAACCATCTATTATTCAACTAAAATTTCACTTATATTTTCAACACACTATTTTGATCCTCATCATTTCCTATATTGACTAAATAAAATTTTTCATACGTATAATTTGGCAGGCATATATTTTGTCCCATAGAATGGAAATTTGTTTTTGGAATATAAGATCTAAAACTGTATTTCAATAGAATCATATTAATGTATATTTAACCCAATCTTTACTAGAACATTTAATTTTCTAAATATATTCCTTTATGAGGTTTTATTTCTCTCATGAAAATATTTTATGATGTGAAATCTTGTTCTATAGTGACAATAAATGGGCTCACTCCCAGATGACTACCCTTTACACCTATCCCTTGGCTTCCTCTCATATTTATTAAAATCCTTTTGATGAGATGGGTTTCACATTCCTTTTATATTCAGTAAATCAACATAAAAAGCTAATCTCTATCCACTTTAATGATTCATATTAGAAATCAATTCCAAAACATCATTGAACACTATGTTTTCTTTTTTTTTTCTTGAACTAATAATAGTCATCACCATCGAAACCCTAGATTCTAGTAAAGATGATAATAATTGAATGAACCAAATATTAAATTTAAATTTAACCTTTAAAGACTTCAACTACCTCTAAATTATGTTTTCATATTTCAAAAAATCTGACACAATATTTCTTCCCATTAGCTCATGTTGAAAAGTAGTTGTATCGAGCTCACTTTATTTACTATGATAGGTTTATCATTCATATATGAAAGGATTTTCATCAACTGCGTTATTGTATACTTATCATAAATATTCAAAGACACATTCCAAACTAAATACATTCATAACACATTAATTTAATTTTGATCTATCTTTTCTCATTCATATCTATCTGTTACTTCACATTTTACACCCTTCAACAGAACCACAAAAATAATTCTGGATGAGTTGAGTTTTCAAAAAAATAATTTTTTTAGAATCTATCATTCTGAATCTTTTTATAATATGATTCCAAACTTATAAAATATAATAACTCTCAACGAAATTCAAAAAATGAGGGAGAAATAGAATATTACAAGAACATTGAGTTGAACTAATTAGCAACTTTAGAAACATCCACTTTAATACCATTTTTTGTTAATAACTATTAATTTTACATCTAAAAATCAAACATTTTTTAACAATATAGAAACATATTTGAGGAAACACATTCCAGATGGAACTCTCTAAACCATAGTTTTATGTTACATGGATGAAATGAATTCAACCAGATCACCACACTATGTGAGTACAATCTTCATCCTTGATCACTCCAACACATAGAAAACATTCATGCATTGAATATAAATGTATGTAAGAGAGAAAAAATAGGTTCTACATGGTTTATGTTGAAATTAAATCATCTATGGGTGAAGAATTACAACATACCATTACTCAAAAATAAAAATATTATAACTTTTGAATAATGAGTCTCATGAATTATGGAAACATGTAACCACAATTTCAAACATAATGTCTGTACAATGAAAAAGGTATCCACACCCTCCTATTTAAAAATATAGTATCCCAATGGTATATTTGTAGAATCCTCCATGAAATTTGAAATTATATCTAATCCATTGTTCACATACTAATATACTATATAATTCCTCAGTATGAGTGATACCTATAGTAAATCAGTAACCTCCCAAAAAAATATTTAACATTATACATATTCTTTAATTCCTATTAAAACATATATAACATGACCTTCAGGAGATGATATTATCATAACCAACTCATTCAAAAATAATAATATTTTGAATATGATGAAGGGATCACTAATTCTACCACTCATTCCGTGAACAAAAAAATCTTATGGAACCACTAATTTTGGTTGATTGATTTCTATCAACTGAAGTATACTTCTCACATTCTCAACAATTATTATCCACCATATTTATCATTACTTATTATTTCACACCATCCCTTTAAAAATTGATGGTTTCAATATCATTTGGGAAAACAATTAATTTCATTATTGTTTATTAGGTTCATTATCACAAATTAATTTAGCATCATCACCAATTTCATACATGTCCCTTGGATTCATGTGTAAAATAACACTCTACCCTACATCTATTATATCAATGATATGATCTACCTTTTGTTTCTTCAGAATAAAACATGTATTGATGATTTTCTCAAACCCTCTAATATTCCTTACAAGATAACTATTGAAATAATTAAATTGTAATGAATATTTCCTTATATCTGTGCATATATAAAAACAATTACCTTTGAATAACACATAAAAAAATTTCAATCACTATTTTAATTAAAAAATCAATAATCATTACATAGTAACACAAATATACAACAAAAAATATACTAATGTTTTGTGATTTCAAACATTCTTCTATATCCATACTCTACAACATGAGAAAACTTTTAACATATAAAAACCTAATTTCATGTTCGATCATTAGTTTATTTTATTCATTCCTTTTTATTTTCTTTAATCTGTAATTGTAATTATTTTTTAATAGTTTTTATATCCATTTATGGGCCTTTTAGAGGTTGGTGAAAAAAAATCATCAATATTTGAAAGGTCAAGCGATTATTGAGGGCATTATCACTGGAGTTGGATATTTATTATAGCCAGAATAGCTACGTGAGGAACATTGGATCACCTATAAGAAACACCATCCAGGTCATGGGAGGAAATAATATAGGGTATTCCTATACGAATACCATCGTCTAGCCAATGAGTGGCTGGAAGAATGGAATTCCTACAAGAAATCAGACAGCTAGCCAATGGGACTTTTAGAATACTAGGAATTCTACCATGCGCCACTGACTAGATTGTATAAGTTTGTGGATATCCCATGACACTAATGGTGTTGAGAAAAATAAGGGTGGTATCATAAATTAATTTCACTTAATCTTTCTCTTTTCTTTAATCTCACATCCCATAAAAAACATTGTTCCTAACTGTTATGGAGACCCTCATGATGAAAATTTGTCTCTTATAATCATTTTTCATCATGGATACAAGTTTTAATTGAAGAGTTTGATTACTCTTGGTATATTTATCCAATCTATATTCATGAATTCACTATTACCTCATTTTTATCATTATCTAAGGACTGTAGATTCTTGAGTTATTGTAAAACTTGAGTTTTGATGGGTAATTTTTCATTCTAGGATTCTTCGTTGACCATGGCTCGCCAATTGGGGATTTTATATTGGGATATTGTTATTGTTTACTGAGCTAGCCAGTTTCCTATGTAAATTTCTAATAAATGAAACTATTAATGATTATTTATTTGTAAAGGGATTTTAATTTTTTAAATACTTGATTTATGAATCTTGATATATCATTTTGAAATTTCATAGTATGTGTGTGTGATGGGATGTTTTTTATGTTGTATTTGAAAATACATTTTTGATTTCAAGAAATAAGATCATTATTGAAAATGATGAATTGACAAATGATTATAATAATGAATTTTCATATGAAAAGTTTAAAATTATTTTATGATTTCAAATGAAATTATTATTTTTTGAAATGGATAAGTTTTGATGAAAAGCATTTGATGTTGGTTTTGGAAATTAAATTATATGTTTTGAAACAAGATCTTGTGACCGATTTTGAATGAATAAAAGATATGAATTTTTATTGATTGAAATAAATAATTTCTCCTTTGATTATAAATTTCCTTCAAGAACATGAGATCCTGGTTAGTTAAGAGGGGGTATACATGCTAGGTAAAATTGATTAACCATAAATGGTTTAGTGATAGAAATGATACAAATATACTTTGAGGGAATGGAGTTCATTCAACTTGTAGTTCTCTTATTTCCCCTAGGCTTCAAGATCTATGGATTTTTGTGTTCACCATGAGTTTTAATTCAATGACATTGTGTAAAAACTCATTTCTTGAAATATGTAGTTGGGGTTTGGCTTAATGGTAAGCACCCTATAATTATACATGAAAAATGGGGGGTTCAAAACCCATTAGGTGCAGGGATTGTAGTAGTACTGTAGTGATATTGTAGCAGCAGTGGTAATGTATATCAGCGGGTACTGTAGCGGCGGCAGGGCACTATAGCAGTGGCGGTACTGTGCAGGTATTGTAGCAGGTAGGTTACTATTCACAGAATTTCAATTGGGCCTATGGGCTATGTAATGGGATACAAGCCCACTGGGCCTTCGGGCTATATAATGGGTCTCCCTCTACCAAGATAAAAATATGGCTTTGATTTTCTTTAATAATAAAATGAGGATTTGGCCCCAACCTTTAAAAAAACTCATTTCTCGAAATAACTAACTCATGATGTAGATAACCATGGTGATATGATTGAATATGATTATTATATACCAAATGTTTATGAAATTTTTTTCATGGGTATTTTTTTCAAAATGATATATTAATTTTAGTTTTGAAAAATATTTTAATATATTCTTTTTTACACTAATGTTATTTTATGCATTTTTTACAATGATTCTTGTATGTGAAGTTTTTGAAAAAGATGTTACTATACGTTTATTTTAATAAGGATACTATTCTATTCCCTTTTTGAAAAATTTATAATATATGTAAGTTTTGAAAAAGATGGTTTTATTTTCCTATTTTTATAAAAATTTACTTTTATACCTATTTAATTCTACCCATTGATATTTTTTGAAAAAAAATCTATGAGATATAAAATTATTTGTATGCCATGTTTTCTTTAAAATTAATAATATTTGGTTTATCTCATATAGAATTTATTATGAAATGAATAGTTGAATACTATAGGGTTATTATTTCTATAACCCTTAAATTTATATTGGTCAATTTTATATTTTCTTTTTAATATATTAAGAAAATGAAAATATCAGCTTGAAGATTGTGGGAGTTCTTTTTTTCTACTCCCTAGGATTATGAAATGATCAGTGGATCATGTGATCAATATTTTACGTGGATATATTTTGGGGATTTCTATATGGTTCTATGTAACGACTTTCGATAACATACCATTCATGGTAATTGGATCTATCTACATGTGGGTTTTCTCCCTTATAGAGTGTTTTTCATAATGATCTTTTACTAATACATATCAACTTTTTTACTTGATGATTTATTCTTATGGTGTAATCATTCCCTATTGATTGTTTTGATACCCAGATGCTACTTAGAAATCCATGTTGATCCTTAACACCCTTCAGGACATGTCAGGATTGATTCGAGTACTATTTGGATGGGTTATATGGATTTGTTATTGATAAATTGGTATCAAATCTGGCCAACTCTCCTCCTTAATGTCATTGTGAAGTTTTTAATGCCTTTGTATATAGTATATATGGTTTTATAGATATAATTTTTAGGTTATGAGTTAGTTTATGGTTATCTCTCTTTGTAAGGGTCCTCATTTTCACATGGGAAGTTAATAAAATGTTTCATTGAGGAAATTCAATTCTATGATTATAGAATTTTCTCGGACATTGATCTAATATTTGTTTGTCCTAGTTGAAATATTATTAAAAGATTGGATGATCATGAATCGCATGACTGGTGTTTCCATGTTATCTATTATTATATTTTTGCAGTATCATTCCTTGAAGAATTCATTTGAAATACCTCTAGAGGTAGGAACTAATGAACCATAGTAGGTAAACCCTCTAGGTGATCAAAACCTTATAAAGGTTAGGGAATGTGAGTTCCAATCTCTATGGCAAATGGTTTCCACTGTTATCATTTAGGCACTGGTGGTCAAACCTTGTAGGGGTGATAGTAGAGATCATTTTCAAGAGTTCATTATTCAAAAGATGCTATAATTAAAGGGAATTAATGATTCCCATGAAGTAGAGGACTAGTTGAAAAATATTACTCTTCTATTTATCTTCATATAGATTCCATATTCCATTAAATTGAAATGATCCATCATCAAAATTCAATTGTCGGGATAGAGATGGTGGGATTTTATCATTAAGGTAGATAAGGGTAAAGTATTCATGTGGGAATACTATAAGGACCTTTTCAAGAAATACTTCTTTCATTAATCTATGGTTTTGGTTTTGAATTTTAATTATCAACCTTTATCAATGCGATAGGGAAATGACTCAATATTCGAATATCTTTTTTTAACTCACTCAGTTTTCACCATATGTGGTGTCAAATAATATCCTTAAGGCCCGGATGATTGATATGGGTCTTCGATATGATATATAATCTTAGGTATTCATGTTAAAGAATAATTCTTATACTAATTTAGTAAAAAGATATCTGATTGAAGAAATTGACCTGGCCAACAAGTCAAGGTTGACGAGAGTTCCTCTATCTTCTATTTCCAATTATAATTGTCTATTTAAGGGGATGAGTATATTGGATGAGTCTTGTGGTGGAAACCATGGTGGTGGATCATAGAACCATACTTCTTCTAAATCAATTACAGTGTCCAAGAAAGTCCCATTGAATTTTTTTCATGGTCATTGGTTCAGGGGAATGCAGCATTATTCCAGAGAGGAAAATATGACCTATAGCTCATCTAGATGTTTTGGACACCTGTAAAGGTTATTCAATGTTTTTACTAGTCAATGTACTGGTTATTGTATCGTAAAAAGTAAGAATCAATATAGACCAACTGGTTTCTTCATGAACAAAGGGATTTTTTCCACGAGCATTAAGAATGAAGCCCCTTCAAATATAGAATGTGTCTCTAATGGGAATTGATGTGGGTCCAATGATAGTGAGATGTTCTATCACTATTTATTCATCTTTAATGATTGCATTATTTCATATTGGTGATTCTTATTATTTTATATCTATAGGTATTTTGAACTAGTTCAGTATTCATATGGAGCTCATTCCTTCTATGATAGAAATTATTAATATACTAATGATGTTGAGAGGGTAGGTTCTCTGATGAAGCTCTTGTTATATATATTGATTGGATATTAATAGTTTCTGGGACTTTTTGGTCCATTATCTGAATCCTCAAGACTGAATTGATAGTATATATTGGTTGATTTCTCATAAATCCTAGATTGAGTCTTATCTTCGATGGGTCTCTTTTAGTGACCCAAATAGAGAGTCTCATGTTTTTATGGGATAATGGGACCTAATATCTATCCATGTGAAACCACATATTCATTATTTGGGTAGGATGATATGTATGAGTGGTTATTAAATAGAGAATAAATCTTTATGGGATAATAATCCCCTAAAAGCTATTAAGTTTCCTAATGTTTTCCCATCATCATTTTTATGTTTTCAACCGGTGAGGGATGTGGTGTTTTGTATCGACTAGGCAGTAGGTACCCAACCTATTTATATTCCCTATTACCATTTGGAACCATCTGAACTAGAAGAGTTAAATTATTAGTAGGATGAATTGATTTCCAATGGTTTCATTTGACATAGTGTTTCACCATGGGTAACACTTACACTTTTTTCTATGAAAGTTGATGGGACCCCACCCTTATGTGTTTATTATTGAATGATTAATCAGTTAATGATAAATAAAAACTATCTATTTCTATATATGGATGATTTTTTTGAATGACTAAAAATATACATGTTGTTCTCAAAGTTGGATCATTGTTCTAGTTATCAAAAAATTAGAATCATGGATTTTGATATCCCTAAGACCACCTTCAAAAGAATGTAAGGCCACTATGAGTTCATCCTTATGTTGTTTCATATAGCCAATACATATTATGTGTTTATGGAATTGATGAATAATATTTTACATCAGTCCTTGATTCAATCATTATATTACTAATGGATGACATATGTATTTACACTAAATCAATAGGCGATAATTTACATCACATGATAGAAGTTATGGATTAGTTGATAAGTCAACGAAATTATTCCAAGATTTATAATAAAATTTATAGATTCATGAGGATGAACTCTTTGGAAAAGTTGTTTCCAAATAAGATATTCCCTTTTATAATAAGAATTCAAAAACATTTCTGACATGGGAGGAACTGTGGAATATCGTTCAGATATAGATATTAATTATATTAGTAGGATATTACCACTAGTTTGTAAAATATTTCTATAATATGGTTTATCTATTGAGTTCTATGACATAAAAATGGGTAATGAATGATAGGGATTCAAAATTTTAGGCAACGTTCAATGTCTTGAAGCATTATTTGATATGTTCCTTGGTGTTGACTCTTCCAAAGTCTAGGTAGGAAAATGTGGTCTTTTTTAATGAATCATGTTCTTTCTGGGGCTACATTCTCATGCAAGGTGATCATATAGTTGACTATATTTCTCTTTAGATTCAGCCTCATGATTATAAATATCCCACACAAGATCTTTAACATGTAACTCTGATGCACACTCTTATTAATTTTCTACATTACCATTATAGATAACATCATAACATCTAATCTAGTCACAAAATATTCAGTTATAACTTCTCAAAAAAATATTTTAATATCCATCAGAGGTGATGTATGTTATACCTACATATTTTAACTTTGATATTGGATACACAATTGGAAATTTGAATGACTTTGTTATTGATCTAATAATGGATCCCTTAAATCATTGCCTGAAATAATCATAAAAATAGTGGAACTTGATGGCTCTATTTACTTACATTTATTTGGGAGTCTGAGACGATGGCACAGAGGTGGTATTAGTTAGTGTTTTGTTGTTATTATCTATTATGTAGGTGATTATTGTGGACAAATATCTTAATTACATGTTCTATGGAATTGCAGATTCTTTATAATGTATGGAGACCATTAGTGAATAGTAACTATCTATTAAGGGTACCCATTTCTTTAAAAACCAATATGTTACTCAGTTACTTATATGGAAGGTTCTGATGGGGGATTTTTTTCATTACCAGTGGGATGTGACCCCAAGATTAATTTTTTGGGACCATGCTGATGATCTAGGTGATGAAGGTTGTAAGGGTTGTCTTTTGTTGTCAAGGTATGTTTGAAAGAAAGAAAATCACTTCACTTTGTTTTGTCGAAAAAAATATTTTGGGTTTCTTTGAAAAGAATCATACCCATGTTATTTTTGAAGATGAATTTATGTTTTGTATTTAATATAAATCAGGAGTTGATGTTAGAACTTATGATGAAAGATTGATAAAATAATGGGGGAGTGAAAGAGATTATTCCAATCGAAAAATAATTGTATTAATATTGTTTTTCAAAACAATTAGAAAATAAAGAAGTGGTGCCGATTGTTTTTCAAAACTATTAGAAAACAATCGTATCAAGATTTTATCAACTATCTATCAAAACAATTGGATACCAAGTGAATTTCAAAAGTGATGTCGATTGAATAGGTTTTGTCGATTGAAATTGGTGATGCTGATGGGAAAGGTGATGCTGATGGTAAGTGGTGCTGATCAAAGTGGTGCCAATGGAAGATGAGACACCGATTGTTTTTCAAAAAAATCGTATTTGGGTAGAAGAAAATGAATGATATTATGTCAATTGAGAATGAATCATATTCAGATTGTTTTGTATCGTATCTGGGTAGATCATCCTTATCAGATTTTTTTGTCTCGTATCTGGGTAGATCATTGTCTTCAGATTGTATTTGACCATGTCTATCAATCGTAACTAGGATGATCGTATCCAGAAATCCTAACCATAAATGATCAGCAATCATATCTAGAAATCGTAACTAGAAATGATCAGCAATTTTATCTAGCAATTGTAACCAGAAATGATAGCAATCATATCCAAAAATTTGTAACAAGAAATAATCAATGATCATATCCAACAACCATAACCAGAAATGATCAACGATCACATCCAGTTGTTGTAACCATAAATGATCAGCTTTTGTATCCAGCATTCGTAACCAGAAATGTCCAGCCTGATTGTATTCATCATAATCGTAAATAGAATGGTTATATCTACCATGATCGTATCTAGCATGATCATATCTGGCATGGTTGTATTCAGGATAATAGTATCTATACAATTGTCTTCAGAAAATAACAGGCTTGGGTTGAGATGAAAAGAAAGAATCTATAATGAATGGAAATATATAATACATTCTAATTGAATTTAGATGATGATAAAGTTTATCCTCAATGAATTCATAGTCTTGAAGGTAGTCATGATACAAGAACATGTTGGTTGATGAAGTTTGTTTTCTCATGTGGGTAAAGGGAACAGAAAAGAGAAGGATATTGATGAATGAATTGTCAAAGGGTGAGCCTTTCTTTTTAAGTATTAATTTTTTCTCTAGTGGAGAAGTTCATTTCTTCAAACATATTCATTTGGTAGTGTTTCAATAATTGTTCTAAAGAAATCAATATGAGAGAATCAGATTCATACCCATGTATTGATCATCAAATTTAATTGAATTAAAAATAGAAATGAGAGTCTAGAAATGAAGAGATAAAGATTGTGGAAGTTTCTAGGAGAATCGACAATCATTGACAAAGTCTTAATTACTCTGAGATTTTAGGAAAAATTCAAATTCGGGTGAATTTATGTGAGATGGAAAGTGTTTTGGAATTCCGACCTAAACATGTTTTGGGTCACCTATAAAATGCATGAAGT
The DNA here is from genome assembly GCA_963277665.1 of Viscum album. NCBI lineage: Eukaryota > Viridiplantae > Streptophyta > Magnoliopsida > Santalales > Viscaceae > Viscum > Viscum album. The sequence continues at coordinate 858,110,284 of OY728160.1, forward strand.
ACATTGTACTTGTGTGATGAGGTGAAGAGGGAGAAGCTTCGGGATTCTAGATATAAGAACAAATCAATTCTATTCAGATTGACAATTGTTTTTCTTGGTTCCGATTCATTAATATTCTATTCGGCATGGAAATTGTATCAGGGAATTGAAGTTGTGTTGATTCATTCAAATTCTATTCACCATGGCAATTTTATTCGAGAATTGAAGTGCTTCCAATTCATTCATATTCTATTCGGAATGAAAATTTCATTTGGGAATTGAAGTGGTTTTGATTCATTTTTATTTTATTCGGGATGATGATTGTATTCGGGAATTTATGTGGTGTCGATTCCTCTCTATTATTTTATATCTATAATAATCATAATGGGAGCATTGTTTTGAAAGAATCATAATGGGAGCCTCTTTTGAAATAATTGGAATGGGAGATTTGTATTGAAATAATCGGACAAGGAACTTTGTTTCGAAATAATCATACTCATATAAGATTGGTCTCAGTTCTTTATAACTGGGTCCAGGTGGTTCTTACCTTTTTCTGGGTAAGGAGTTGATGAATTTTATTACAATTTTAATTCATTTGTTGAATTAAAAATAAGAGCAGGTAACATGAGTTGTTACAAAACAATTTTATTATTTTATTGTGCTAAGAGAGTGAAAACACACTAGTGGAATTGTTTCATTATTATATAAGAGTGAAAGTTTAAATCCTACTTATTGAAATCAAATGATTTTTTTTCTTAGTGGATTTTATGGGATTTGATCATTTCCAAACCATACCACGAACGTAGATATTCCTATTGAATAGCGAACCTTGTAAATATTTTTGTTTTTTTGGATGTGTGTTAATTTTTTTCTCAACAGGCAATTGAAATCCTTAACAGGAGGCAAAGGTTGTTTCAATTGAATAGAAATATAAAATAAAAAGAGTATCATTGATTAACCCCATCCCTTATCAGTGATAAAACACTTCCACTGGGTACTTCCAATTGGAATCAGAGCAGTTTTTCCTTCTCTATTATTTGCTGATGGAGAATGTGAACTCTATGAATACTAAAGGTATTCCAGACATTTCTGGAATGAACTATCATATCTAGAAATATATAATGCTTCCATATCATATGTCTATCAGTTATAATGTTCTTCAAGCTGCAACAGTTGGGTTTCCTCCCATTTGTGATAGTACTCTACTTACACCTATTGACAAGAAGTTTCATGTGAATGATGGAAGGGCCAAGAATTCTATATTATCATCACATTCTTAAATTGACTTTGTGAGAGTGAAATATGTTTCCACTACTAAAGGTATATGGGATAAGCTGAAAAACATATACGAAGGAAATAAAAAAGTGAAGAATGAAAAGTTACAAATATAGATATTGAAGTATGTAGATTTGAAGAAGGGTGAGCATGAATATGCTAGAGAATTTTTTACTAGGGTAAATGATATTTTCAGTCATATCAGATGTCATGGTGAAAAGATAAAGTATTCTACAGTTTTTGAAAAGATCTTGAGAATACTACCTGAAAAATTCAATGAAAATTTTTCTTCATTAGATGATAGAGATCCGGAAACGTTGTCTCTTGATGATTTACATAACACTCTTATTACCTACGAAATGAGAAGAAAGAATGATATTAAGATAAAAACAAAGGTTGATAGAGAGATGTGTTTCTGGGCTAGAAAAGTCAAAGAAGATTTTTATTGAAGATGAAGATGGTGATTCTGACTCAGAAAACTAGGTATGTAAAAATCTCAATGAAATCTTATCCTTGTTTTCTAACAATGTGAAATGAGATACATGTAAATAAAAAGGGAAACATACCTTGAAATTATTTGAATGTGGAGGTGTTGGCCACTTTTTAGCTAATTTTACTCTAAGAAAAAAACAATAGGAGAGTGATATTGAATATAAAACACAAGAAGATCATGGAAGAAAAATGTAGACAAACGAGAAGAAACTAAATTCTTCCAATCAAAAAGAAGAAGTTTCTTGTAAAAATATGATGAAGTTGGAGAGAGTGAAGCTGAATCGGAAAATTACAATGAGTATAGAAATGAAAATACATTCATTGAAACTATAAATAAAGATGAATTTGGAATAAGTAGTTCTGAATAAGAATAAAATCATCTTGAAATTCATGTGAAAGAAGAGTGGAAAGAATGTATGAGAAATATTGGAAGAATTGAAAAGAAATACAAAAATAAGGGAGAGAATTGATTAAGAAACCAGGAACGTTTTTCAGCTGATAATGAAAAGTTCATTGAAGATATGGATGATTTGAATAAATCTCTTGAATAAGAAAATAATCTTAATGATAATTTATAAGAGAAGCTGAAAGCTAAAGAATAAGTGTTGAAACTTGTCGAACAAAATATCTATGAAGCTAAAAATAAAATTTTGTGTTTCCAAAACTATATCACTAATGTTAATGAATGTTCTTGTAATGAGAAACTTGATAAGGTTCACCAAAAGGTTCCTTCAAAATATGAGAAGTATAATGGAATTGTTTTTGAGATGAAGAAAGATGGGAATGTTATGTATGTGGCTAAGACCAACATGGTTTGGAATTTTTTGAAACATTCTGAATCTAGAAATGTTTCTATGGGTATTTCTAGTATTGTGGTGGATTAGGGAACACATCAAGTATGTGTTTGTTCAAAAAATAACATTAATATTATCCCATTGGTTATGTAAGGAATAGATTGAGGGGGATTAAATCTCCTAAAATAAATAAAAATGATAAGGTTGTCTTTAAGGAATCTGAAATGAATGAAGTGAATATTGATAATAGGTTCCAACTATTGGAAACTATTTATGAAGGATGTGAACAACTAGGACAACTTGAAAATGGATGTCTTGTTTTTTATTCAAATTAGTAAAAGATTCTATATTCTCAAATGTTGAAGGTGAAGAATGAAAGGAATAGATAAAAGGCTCTTGTTGTTGAAACTGTATTAAAATCCATGAAAGAAGAACGAACCTGGATTTCTAATAGTGGGTGTAATTCTCACATGATAAGAGACATGAAATTATTGAAGGATGTGAATGATTTTAGGGAATTCATAGTGAATTTTGTAAATGAATAATCATTGAAAATCAAAGGTGTTGGGTCATCCATCATTGGAAAAGAAAAGATGAAAGTTTATAAAACATTGTATGTTGATGGGCTGAAACACAATCTGCTAAGGGTTTCACAATTTTGTGATGAGGGTAACAAATTTATCTTCAATAAAGATATAGTTTTTATATATAGTGACAAATATGGAAATATTGATACAAGAAGTAAACATACAAAAGGAAACTCGTTTCAAGTTGGTGACTCAAAATTCTCTTGTTACATAAGTATGGTGGAATAGAATCAGTTATGGAATAAAAGGATTGGTCATATGTGTAAGATAAACATTATAATGTTGTCTAAAAGATATTGTGTTCAAGAAATTCTTGATTTTCCATGATGTATAGATTGGTGTTGCACTATTTTTTAGAATGTAAATATTCTAAATGATATGCATAAGAATGTTGATCTTTGTTCAAAAAAACCCTCAAGATGATCCATTACGATATATGAGGGCCAATGAGAAAACAATAAACACATAGAGATAAGTAATTAATAACATTAATTGATTATTTTACTCTCATTATTTTTGTTATGTACATGAAAAACAATTTGGATTCTTTGATAATGTTTAAAAGTTTTAGAAGAAAATCTTAGATGGAATGTGAGTATTTTGTGAAGAAGTTGAGAACTGATAATGGTGGTGATTACAGAAGTAAAGAGTTCGAAATGTATCTTGAGAATCGTGGAATTTGGAATGAGTATATCTCTTTATAAACATCCCAACAAAATGGGGGTTTTTGAAATAAATAATAGAAGCCTGGTTGAAATGGGAAGAACCATGTTTCTTAAGCATGGTCTTTCTCATTAATTTTGGAGGAAATTTGTGACTACTGTTGTTTATATTCAGAACCGTTGTTTCTATAGGACCCATTCAGGTATAACTCCCTATGAATTGTTTTATGTAAAAACACCATGTTTGAACCACTTTAGAGTTTTCAGCAGTCCTTTTATTATTAAGAAGAAAGGCGGAAACTATGGTAATATTGAGTAGAATGGTGAGGATGTAATATTTATTGTCTACTCCCCCGAATGAAGAGGATACAAATGTTAAAATAAATAAAAACAAGAATTTTTGATTCAGTTGTTGTGAACATGATTAATGTTTCAAAGAAAGATAAACATGTTTAGACAAACATTGGAGTTGAGAAAGTTGAAGAAAACAATTTTGATAAGGATACAGAAAATTGAATTCCTTCTCAAGAAGAAGAATTAAACCCATCTATTTCAAGTGATGAATAAAATTGAAACATTTATCCAAGGATGAGGAATCATGTGGAAGCACATAATATAATGGGAGATCAAGATCATAAGGATCAAACAATAAGAACAACCAATTACATTACCCATACATCATTCTATTCAAAAGTTGACTGAATGATGTGAAAGAAGCTTTTGAGCATCCAATATGGGTTAAATACATGAATGATGAATTTGATCATATTACAAAGAATAATACATGGGAACCCATACCCAATATTGAAATCAAAAACATAATTGGAACAAAATGAGTTTTCCGGAACAATCTGAATGAAGAAGGTGAGGTTATAAGAAACAAAACCAGACTAGTGTGCAAAGGGTACTCATAGATTGAGGGTATTTATTTTGATGAAACCATTGCTCTTGTGGAAAGACTTGAAACAATTAGAATCTTTCATGATGTTGTCTCACAATGGGGCTACAAGATCCATGAAAATGGTTGTTAAATCTGTATTCCTAAATGGTGATCTTGAAGAAGAGGTTTATATTTGAAACACCCCAAGATTTTATGAGAAATATTATTTTTAATTTCTTGATGTCTTGTGTTGTACGCTACACCAAGATTATCTTGTGTTATATGCAACACCGTATTAGCTTGTAGTATATGCAACACTATTCTTGGCTTGCGTTACACGCAAGAGCAACCTTCCTCGATAACTTGCGTTGTACGCAATACCGAGTTTCACTAAATAATGATATATTATTAAAATATTATACAAACTAGCAGTTATGAATAGTAATACCCACTTTTTTAAATTTTATAAATTTTATCTTTCAAAATGGACTTCATTTTTGGATTCAGAATATTGAAATTAGCCTAGGGTGAATTTTTGGTATTTTTCTGAAAACTTTTAATTTTTTGATGAATAGTGAAAACACTGAGTTATTGGTTAAAACTGACTTTTTATTTAAATAATAATTTATTTTAGTTAAATTTATTTAAGGTCAAAATATATACATAATACCTATATATGTTCAATATAATTCATTGGATTAATTTTATAATAATTTTAGATATAAAAAAAATTTATTGAACTTTTTACCATCATTTACCCACCTCCAAGGAGCATTTGTAAATTTACATAAAACTTAATTTTACCGCTTCTATGAGTTAAATTTCAAAAATCTGAGATACATGATTGATATTAGTAAGTAAAATTTGGTTCAAAGAGATGAAAATAATTTTTGGTGAATAGTACCTTTTAACTTTTATTTACTGCGGTTAAAAGTAAATAGGGTAATTAAGGGTAAATATGATATTATTATTACCCAAAAACATGTCCTAATTCTATTTTATAAGTGTAATTCAACCAAAAACAACCTTAAGAATAAAATATGACCCTTTAGGTCCACATGGATTAGATTAGGACATTAATTATTATTTTATTTAAGGAAGAGTTAAAATAGTTAAAATCAATGTTTAATAACTAAAACATTTTTAATACATGGTTATAAATAAGATAAATTAGAATATAAATATTAATTATAAATATAAAAGATTTCCTACATAATTTTATTTTATTTATATTTTTTAGACATTAAATAAGTTAATTCATTTATGACACAATGATGATGCAGTAATTACCTTATTAATGAAATATTAACATAATTGATATTATAAATACCCAAATAAATGTAATTTGAGACTTTTTATGAATTACAATAATTTTATAGGTTGATATAACATATTGGGGTTGGTTAGATGAATTTTTTTCGAAGTGATAATGTTGTTATGAATTTATAAAAAAACAAAATACCAAATAGTGTAAAATTGACATAAAAGAATTTCTAAAACAAATATTATATTATTAATTGATATAATGGTAATAAAAATCTATGGTTTGGCCAAATGAATTATATAATAATATAGATTACATTAATGAACCTATTGGGGTTCTATTGTCAGTTTATAGTAAGTTTATTAACCATATAGTGTTAGAATACAAGAAGACACGATCATAGTTAAATTATTTAACTTAGAGTTAAATCTAAACAATAAGGTTAAAATGGTAACCTAAACTTGTCTAAAACCTATTGGATGAAAGGATTTAAACCTATACCCGCCATAGACTTGAAATAAGTCTCTTTAGAGCCATTATAAACCGAAAATGAATTATTGTAAAATAATATTTTATGTTTTTTCTAAAGTGCCCCTCACCCCTCTTATAAAAGGGAACTCCCCCTTATTTCTAATTCAGACCTACAAATCCTTTTTTCTTAGACAAACCATGCCCAAATACCCACAAAACTATCATACCTTCATCCTAGAGGCCTTCCTTTAGTCATAAATCCAACCTAATGATCCCTTTTGATCAAATCAAGAGGAAGAACCCGAAGAAGAAGTAAATATCTCACCACCTATTTAATGTTCCTTTCTTCTTCCCCTTCCCCATTCTTTGTTGTTTCCATTATAAAATAATAACTATAGTATCTTATATATAATGTGATGTTATTATAAAAAATTGTACAACCATATTAGTTATTTTATTCATCCTATGAATGACAAAGTCACCACACGTGCGTACGTACGGCTTACCGTCTCCACGTCGTGGTGTAGTTTGTTATTCAAACATTTCATCATTTGGATGGGTATAATAATGAGTATAAGTGATATAAATAATAAATAAAACATTATTATGATTCTTTATATATGATATACCATCCAATTATATATGATTTTAATATCAACAGAATGATATTATCGCTCGTGCATACGTACGGAGTACCGTCTCCACGAACGCGATGAGATTCATTTTCCATGATTATCCATTCAAGTATGATTATAAAGTATATATAATAAATAATCATGAAAGATATTAAATAATAATGATAGTGGATTTGTGTAAATATATGTTTCATTTACATAATTTCATTCAATTCAATAAGGAAACCAAAATAGCGTTCATGCGTACGTACGACCTATCGTCTCCATGAACGGTGTATTTCATTCCATTTATCGATCTATCATATATATTTATATGCTGAATATATATTATATATAAATCATGTTTTACATTATGTAATTAATTAAATCATAATATATGTAATAATATCAAGAACAATAAGTCAAAACACGAACGATAAATGAAACGATTTTTCCCAAAACGCTACTTTTACATAGAATTTACAAAAGATCGGGTAATATAAAGTCAAAAGTGAATCATATATGATATCATAAATATTATTATGTTTATGTTACAAGTTAATAATAATTTTAAAATCACTATTTAGAGTCTCGGACACATACGGAAGAAATTGGACATAAGTTAAGGGATAATTTTGTGATCCCATTTTTATCCGAGATTGCTTATACATAAGTATTTACTAGGGTTATATTTTTCATCCATGACCATAAAAGGTTTTAAATAATGTGTTTAATATTCTTCCATATATTTTTAATGTCATTTTTACCCCTCGTTGACTTTTAATTTGTGTTATGGAAGGAATATTTCATTTTTTACCATACGTGGTACATTATGACTTTTCCGTTAAAAGTACGAGGATAATGTTTTTTTTAACTTATACAGCATGAACGGATTTTTACGGTTTCATGACGCCTTTTTTTCATGAAGCTAACTCTATAATATTTCATTATTATTTTCAAAAAAAATCCTTCTATTTTAAAATTACATGGAATTTTGTGAAAAAAAAATGATTTGTAAGAAGAAAAGTTATTTCCCTCAAGAATTTATTTCAAGTGTTTATTCAAAACTATTTTCTATCTAAGATTACATTCTTTAATATGGTTATGTTTCAAGTATAATTTTCTGATTATTTACATGGTTTGATTTTTTTTGATGAAATTATATCCATTGCTTTATATCGATTATTTTATGATGGGATGATATTTATGAAACCCATTTTATTCATTGGGTTATGATGAATGATTTATGTTTATTTTGTGGCACACGAAAGAATAATTTCATTATGAGATGGTTGGGACCTATATCTCTCTCCAATGAATTGGGTAAAGATTTATATCTCATGAGATAGACATGGATGGAATGGAAAGTGAATCAGGTTCAGTAATATATGTCTAGAATGGAAAGTAAACCAGATTTAGTAATGCACTTTTTCCACTATGTTGGTCTTGGCCGCAGTGCTTTGGATACTATGGAAATCATAACATGTGATTAATGGTTGCCACAATTAAATGTGTTCTTCCCATGAAATTTTATCAGGGTTAATGTTCCTTTATGATCTATGCCTTATGCACTTCCAATATTTATGCCATTACTCATGATTTTGATGTTTTATGTTCATGTTATAACGTTCAAATATTTAGGGATTGTTTTATGTTCTCCATGTTTACCCATACTGAGCATTTGACCTCACCCTTTTTTTATGTTTTCTTTTCCCCAGGATATAAAGAAAGTTTTTAGGTATGAAAACCAAAGGGAAAGATCTTTATGGGAGATGTTAAAGATCTTTCACCATGATTAGATGTTTATGTTCTGAGTTTCCAAAGACACTAAACTAATACGGTCTTTGGGCGTCTGTATTTGTCGTGTATTAAGTATTCCGAAAAATTAATGAAATGCCTATGTATTTCAAACTTTGGGTATCGAAAATATTGAAAAAAATTGTGTATTTTTTATTGGAAATGATGAAGGTTATGTGTGCATATTGAAAAGGTCTTTGTATGGTATAAAACAAGCATTGAGGGAATGGTATTCGAATTTTGATACATGTTTAAGAAATATGAATTTTTAAAAATTAACAGTGGATTGAAATATTTACATTATAGAAAGTCAAGAGTATTCTCTCATTGTAATTGTTTATGATAATGATATTATCCTTGCTGGGAATGATGATGGAACTTGTGAATGATTTTCTGAAGAAATGAAGATTGTCTTTAAATTTTCCATGCTAAGAGAAATGAAATAATTTTTGGGGATACAAATCTAACAAAAGAAAAAATTATTTTTTCTTTCCCAAGAAAAGAATCCAAAAGAGCTTCTCAATAGTTTTTTCATTGAAAATTATAAACATATTTCCACAAACATTTTAGTGGGACCATAATTGAGTAAAGATGGATATGGAAAGTAAGTTGATCAAAAAGATTATTGGAAGTTGATTGGAATTATATTGTATTTGACTACATCAGGACCTGACATTATTTATGATATCACCTTATGTGGTACATTTCAGAGTGCTCCAAGAGAATCACATCATATTTCAGGAAAAATAATTCTCATATACATTATATTCACAATAGAATTTGGAATCTGGTATTACAACTCAGATAGTATTGATTTATTTGGGTATTTTGATGTAGACTGGGCATGAAATATTGATGATAGAAGATCTACATCTGGTGGTTTATTATTTTTGGGAAATAATTGTGTAAGTTTTCATTCAAAGAAACAAAAATCAGTAAATCTTAGTATTGATAAAGCTGAGTATGTTGTTGCTACTCAAGATTCTAGTCAACTTATGGGGATTAAAAAACAATTGGAAGACTTATATGTTGAAGTAAAGTTACACATTCTCTTTGTTTGTGCCAATCAGAGTATAAAAATCTCACCAAGATTCCAGTGAAACATTCTCATTCTAAACATGTGGATATAAAATAAAATTTCATTAAATTGAATATGGTGATGAATGAATTAAAGCTGGAGTATGTTCCAACATTGGAATAAGTTATTGATCTATTCACAAAACCATTATCAAAGGAATCATTCTCAAAAATGAGGATTAACCTGGGTTTCTAATCTCTTTATCTTCAAGGTTGAGGTATGTGTATTTTCCCCCTCTCTCATCTTCTCTTTTTTTTTGTCAAGGGGGAGAATTGTTTGGTTTCATAAATCTATTTCAAAAAAGAGATAGTTGGGTGTAAGCTGTGAATTCAGCATTGTTTAGTGTGTGACCTATTCTAACTATTTTTTGGATTGGTTGTAGGAAAATAAATTGAATTGTTTTCTAGGAATAATGAAGAAAGTAAAGTGGTGGTCATGATCACTATTCTGGATAGCATGGTTTTTCTATTAATGATTCTTCTTTCCTACAATGATTTAGCTCACGTAGGCTTAGAAATTTTGATATTTAATCCATTTCTTTAGTTTACAATGTTTTGTGATTTATAAAACATGATTGAAAAAAATATCCAAAGGGGGAGATTTTTGGGACCAAGATGATGATCAAGGTGGTGAAGGTTTCAATATTTGTCTTTTTTTATCAGGGTATGTTTTTAATAAAGAAAATCACTTCAATTTTGTGTGTGGAAACAATTTATTTGGTATTTTTAAAAGAATCAGACCCATGTTATTTTTGACAAAGATTTTCTAGTTTGTATTCCAAATAAATCATGAGTTGATGTGATAAATTGTGATGGTAGAATGACAAAAGAAATGGGGCCTGAAAGAGATTCATCTAATAAAAAATAATTGTATTAATATCGTTTTTCAAAAAAATTAGAAAAGAAATCAACAGTGCCTATTGTTTTTCAAAAAAATCATAAAATAATTGTATCCAGATTGTAGCGATTGTCGTTTATAACAATTTGATACCGAGTAGAAGTGAAAAGTGATTCTGATTGAAAAATTGATTCTGATTGATAAGGGTGATGCTGATGGGAAAGGTGATACCAATGGTAAGTGTTTTTGATCGAAGTGGTGCCAATGGAAGATGAGACACTGATTTTTTTTCAAAAAAATCATATTCGGGGAAAAGAAACGGAATGAGATGCTGTCGATTGAGAATGAATAATATTCCGATTTTTCGGTATCATATTTCAGCATATCATCCATATCATATTGTTTTGTATCGTATTCGGGAAGATCTTTTTCTTCAGATTATTTTTTATCATGTACATAAATTGTAACCAGGATGATCATATCCATAAATCATAACCCAAAATGATCAGCGATCGTATCTTGAAATCAAAACCAGAAATGATTAGAGATCATATTCAGAAATCATAACTAGAAATTATCAGCGATCATATCTTGCAATTGTATCCAGAAATGATCATCGATCGTATCTAGAAATCGTACCCAGAAATGTCCAGTAAGATCGTATCTATCATGATCTTAACAAGAATTATTGTATCCATCATGATCATATCCATCATAAATGTATTCAGTATAATAGTGTCCATCCCATTGTATTCAGAAAATATCATTCCTAGATTGAAATGAAAATAAATAAGCAGAAATTAATGGAAAGATACAATACATTCCAATTCAATTTTGACGATGATGAACATGATCCTCAATGAATTCAAATTCATGAAGGTAGTCATGATACAAGAACATGTTAATGGATGATGTGTGTGTTATCATGTGGGTAAAGAGAAATGAAAAGAGAAGGATATTAATGAATGAATTTTCAAATGGGGATCCTTTATTTTAAAAGAATGATTGTACCTCAATTTGAGAATTTCATTTCTTCAAACACATTCATTTGGTATTGTTTCAAGAATTGTTTGGAATAAATTAGTTTGAGAGAATCAGATTCAAACCCATGTATTTCTCATCAATTTTAATTTTATTGAAAATAGAAATGGGAGCATGTAAATGTAGAGATTATGATTGTGGATGTTTTGAGAAGAATTGAAAAGCATTCAAAAAGTCATAAATACTCAGATATTTCAAGAGAAATTTAGATTCTGGTGAATTTAAGTGAGAAAGAAAGTGTGGGATTCCAACCTGAACATGTATTGGGTCACCTATAAAATACGTGAAGTACACTGTACATGTGTGATGAGGTGATGAGAGAGAAGTTCTGGGTTTCTAGAGAGAAGAAGAGATCAATTCCTTTCAGATTGAAAATTGTTTTTAGTGGTGCCAATTCATTCATATTCTATTCGGCCTGACAATTGATTTTTGGAATTTAAGTGGTGCCGATTCATTCAAATTCTATTCTCCATGAAAATTTTATTTGGTAATTGAAGTGGTGTTGATTCATTCATATTGTATTTGGCATGAAAATTTCATTTAGGAATTGAAGTGGTGCCGATTCATTCATATTTTATTCGGCATGACAATTTTATTTGGGAATTTAGGTGGTTCCAATTCAACTCTATTGTTTTTTCTGAATGAATCGTAATGGGAGCATTGTTTTGAAAGAATCATAATGGAAACATTGTTTTCAAATAATCGGAATGTGTCCTTGTATTGAATGAATCAGACTGGAAACTATGTTTTTAAAGATCATACTTAGAGAAGATCGGTCTCCGTTCTTCATAAAAAAGTCTATGTGGTTCTTAAATTTCTTCTTAGTAATAAATTGATCAATTTTATTAAAATTTGAATACATTTTTTGAATTTAAAAGAAGAATAGGTAACATGATTAGTTACCAAAATATTGTATTATTATAATGTGCTAAGAGGGTGTACACGCACTAGTGGAATTGCTTCATAGTGCTACACAAGTGAAAGGGTACATCCTACTCATTGTAATCCAAGGATTTTTTCTTAGTGGATTTTATGGTATTGGATCATTTAAAAACCATACCAGGTATGTAGCTATTCTCATTTAATAGTGAACCCTGTAAATCATTGTGTTCCTTTGGATGTGTGTTGATTTATTTTTCAGTAGGGAATTTAAATACTTAAAATGAAGAGAAGTTTGTTTCAATTTAAAAGAAACAAAAAATAAAAAGGGTATCACTGATTCACCCCTCCACCTCTCAATGATACAACACTTAAACTGGGCACTTTCAATTGGTATCAGAGAAAGGTTTCCATCCTTGTTCTTTGTTGATGGAGAACGTGAACTGTGTGAACAGTAAAGGTATTCCTGTATTTGATGGAAATAATTATCATATATGGAAAGATATAATGCTTCAATATGTTATGTCAATCAGTTATGATGTTCTTGAATCAATAATAGGTGGGTTTCCTCCCATTGATGATAGTTCTCCACTTACACCGATTAAAAACAAGTTTCTTGAGAATGATGGAAGGGCCAAGAATTCAATATTATCATCACTTTCTGAAATTGAGTTCTTGAGAGTGAAATGTGTATCCACAACTAAAGGAATATGGGATAAGCTAAAAAAATATATGAAGGCAATACAAAATTGAAGAAGGTAAAGTTACAAATATGGAGATTGAAGTATGAAGATGTGAAGATGGGTGAGCGTGAATCTGTTGGGGAATTATTTTCTAGGGTAAATTACATTGTAATTATTATCAGATGACTTTGTGAAAATCTAGAGGATTCTGCAGTTGTTGAAATGATCTTAAAAATCCTACCTGAAAAATTTGACGAAAAAGTATTTTCCTTGGAGGAAAGAGATCCAGAAACATTGTCTCTTGAGGATTTACATAGAACTCTTATTACATATGAAATGAGAAGAGAAAATTCTATGAAGAGAAAAAAAAATGTTGATAGATAGATTTATTTCAATGTTATCAATAAAGAAAATTCATAGAAGATTTTTATTGAAGATGAAGATGGTGAATCTGACTCTAAAAATTAGGTATGTAAAAATCCAAATGAAATCATATCCTTGTTTTCTAAAAATGTGATAAGTGGTATATGGAAATAATAATGGAATATTAGCTTGATATGATTTTAATTTGGAGTTGTTGGTCACATTGTGGCTAATTTTCCATGAAGAAATAAAGAAAAGGATAGTGATATTTAAGAAAGAAAAAAAATAATAATGTGGAAGAAAAAGGGAGAGAAAGGAAAATAAAATAAATTATTCAAATAAAAAAGAAGAAGTTTCTTGTCTAAAGATGATGAAGAGGAAGAAGAGAGTAATTATGAATCTGAAAAAATAATTGAGTGTGGTAATGAAAATACTTTCACAAAAATAGTTAATAATGAAGAACTCATAAGCAGTAGTTCGGAATAAGAAGAAACTCAGCTTAAAATGCATGTGAAAGAATAGTTGAATGAATGTCTTAGAAACATTAGAAGGCTTGAAAATCAAAACAAAAAGATGGAAGATGAATAAACAATAAACAAAAAATGTTTTTCTGGTGACAAAGAAAATCCGATTGAATAAATTAATGATTTGAATAAATCACTTGAAGAAGAAAAGAATCGTAATTAATATTTAGAAGTGAAGTTGATAGTAAAAGAAGAAGAGTTGGAACTTGTCCCACACAAACACTCTAAATCTGAAAAGAAAAGTCTATGTTTCCAAAAACTATATCACTGAATTTGGTGAATGTTCTCGTAATGAGAAAATTGATAAGTTTCAACAAAATTTACCTTTAATGGGTGAGAAGAAGAATGGAATTGTTTTTTAAATGAATAATGTTGGTAATTTTATGTATGTTGATAAGACCAAAACGGATGGGAATGTTTTGAAACATTCTAAATCTGGAAATATTTCTAATACTTCTGGTTCTGATAATATATTAAATAAAATAATGAATCTGATTGATAATAGAAAGGTTGGTGAATCAGAAAATAACGAGAAAAAGGTTGTTGGGAAACACATTCACAGGTCTGATCAATATGGAGGTTTCATAGGAAAATTCTCTTTCTATGGGTCTTTCTGATATTGTGGAAGATTCGAGCACACATAAGGTATGTGTTGGTTCAATCAACAAAGTTACTATTATCCCAAAGGTTATGAAAGGAATAGATTGAGGGGGGTCAATCTCCTCAAAGAAAGAAAAATGAGAAGGTAGTCTTGAAAAAATCTGAAAAGAATGAAGTGATGATTGAAAATATGTTCCAACCCCTGAAATCTATTTATGAATGATTTGAACGAACTAGAAACCTTGAAAAAGGATGTCTGGTTTTATTATTGGCTCAAAAAAAGATTCTAAATTCTCAAAAGCCAAGGGTGAACAATTAAAATAATGGAGAAAATGATCTTGTTGTTTAAACTATATTAATAGACATTAAAGGAGAATGACCATGGATACTTGATAGTGGATGTTCTTATAATATGACAGAAGACATGAAATTGTTGAAGGATGAGAATGGTTTTAAAGAAGGCACTATGACATTTGAAAATGATGAATCATTGGAAAGAAAATGTGTTGGGTAAGCCATCATTGGAAAAGAAAAAGATGAAATATAAGAAAACATTGTATGTTGATGGGATGAAACACAATCTTATAAGTGTTTCAGAATTTTGTGATGATGGTAACATTGTAATCTTCAATAAATATTGATTTTTTTTGTAAATATTTATGAATATGGAAAAATTGTTACAAGAGGTCAATGTACGAAAGGAAACCTGATTCAGGTTGGTGACTCACAAAATTCTTGTTACATAAGTATGGTGGAATAGAATCAATTATGGTATAAAAGACTTGGACATATGTGTCAAAGAAATATGATCAAGTTACCTAAGAGACATAGTTTTTAATACATTCCTGATTTTCCAAGAAGTAGAGATTGGTGTTGAACAATTTTTCAGAAACGAAAGATTACTAATGTTGTGCATAAGAATGTTGATTTTTTATCAAAACAACCCCTAGAGCAGATCCATTCCGATATATGTGGGCTAATGAGAAAACAATAAACACACGTAGATAAGTACATAATTACTTTCATTGATTATTTCAGTCACATTACTTGTGTTATGTACATGAAACACAGATTGGATGATTTGAAAATGTTTAAAAGCATCATAAGAAAAGATGAGATGGAATGGGAGTCTTATGTGATGAAGTTGAGAACTGATAATGGTGGTGAATATAGAGGTGAGGAGTTGGAAAACTATCTTGAGAAGCATGGAATTATACATAAGTATAGCTCTCCATACACTCCCCAACAAAATGAGGTTTCTAAAAGAAATAGAAGTCTGGTGGAAATGGGAACAACCATGTTACTTGAACCTGGCCATTCAAATTACTTTTAGAGGAAAGCCATGAGTACTATTGTTTATATTCAGAACCGTTGTTACTACTTTACCTAATAAGGTATGACTTTTGATGAATTGTTTATTGGAAAAACACCAAGTTTTATGCAATTTAGAATTTTTGGGAGTCCTTGTATTATTAAGTAGAAAGGTGGAAACTATGGTAAGTTTGAGCAGAATGGTGAGGATGGAATCTTTCCTTGCAACTCTCTTGAAGGAAGAGGATACATATGTTACAATAAAGAAAAAAATAATTATTGATTCAGTTGATGTAAAATTGATTGAAGTATTTGAGAAAGAGAAACATGTTTAGTCAAACTATGAATTTTTGAAAGTTGAAGAAAACAATTTTGATAAGGATACTAACAAATGTATTCCTTCTAGAGAAGAAGAATCAAAATCAGCTATTTTATGTGATGAAGACAATCTAAAATATTCTCCAATGCTTAGGAAACATGTGGAAGCAGATAATATAATAAGTGATCTACATCATAAGGTTCAAACAAGAAGAACAAAAAATTTCATTATACATACGTCATTGTATTCAAAAGGGGAACTGAATGATTTGAAAAAATATTTTGAGCATCCGGAATGGGTTCAATCCATGAATGATGAATTGGATAAGATTAAAGAAAATAATACATAGGAACTCGTACCCAAGCCTAAAAACTAAAACATCATTGGAAGAAAATGGGTTTTCTGAAAGTATATGAATGAAGAAGGTTGGGTTATAAGAAACAAAGAGAGATTGGTGTGCAAAGGGTACTCACTGATTTAGGGTATTGACTTTGATGAATCCTTTTCTCCTATGGAAATACATGAAACAATCAGAATCTTTCTTGATATTTCCGCAAAATGAGGCTACAAGATCCCTCAAATGGATGTTAAATCTCCATTCCTAAATGGTGATCATGAAGAAGAGGACTATATTGAACAACCTTGTGCAATTGTTATTGGAAAAGATGAAGGTTATGTGTGCATATTAAAAAAGTATTTGTATGGTCTAAAAAATCGTTGAGGGATAGTATTCCAAATTGGATACATGTTTATGAAATAAAAATATTAACAAAGGAAGAGTGGATAGAAATATTTACATCAGAGAAAGTAAAGTGTATTCCCCCGTTGTAATTTTTTAGGTTGATGATATTATCTTTGCTGGGAATGATGAAGGATGTTGTGAAAGACTTTCTGAAGAAATGAAGAATGTTTTTGAAATTTCTATGTTAGGAGAAAAGAAATAATTTCTTTGGTTAAAAATCCATCAAAAGAAAGAATTCATTTTAATTTCCCAAGAAAAGTATGCAAAGGAACTTCTCAAGAGGTCTGGCATGGAGAATTCATAACCTATTTCCACACATATTTTAGTGGGAACAAAGTTGAGTAATGATGGAGATAGAAAGGAAGTTGATCAAAAAAGTTTTTCAAAAGCTGATTGGAAGTATATTGTATTTTATTGCCTCAAGACCTGACATTGTTTATTTTGTTACCTTATGGGAATGATTTTAGAGTTCTCCAAGTGAATAAAATCTTATTGCTGGAAAAATAATTCATAGATACATCAGAGGAACAACAGAATTAGGAATCAGGTATTTCATCTAAGATAATATTGATTTATTTGGGTATTCTGATCGAGATTGTGCGGTAAATGTTGACTATAGAATATTTACATTTTGTGGTGTATTCTTTTTGGGAAGGAATTTTGTTAGTGGGAATTCGATGAAACAAAACTCAGTAACTATCATTAAGTCTGATTTTGGGTATGTTGCTACTACTCAAGCTACTAATAAACTTATGTGGATGAAAACACAATTGGAAGACTTCCATTTTGAAGTGAAGGTACCCTTGCTCTTGGGTTGTGGAAATCAAAGTACAATCAAACTCACCATGAATCCTGTGAAACACTCTTATTCTAAAAATATTGATATCAAATATCATATCATTAAAGAGCTTGTAGAGATAAATTAATTAAATGTGGAGTATGTTCCAACATCGGAACAATTTTCTGATATCTTCACAAAACCATTATCAAAGGAATCATTCTCAAAAATGTGGTTGAACATGGGTGTCCAACCTCTTTATCTTCAAGGTTGAGGTATGTGTATCTATCCCCACTCTCATCTTACCTTTGGATTGTTTTTTCAAGGGGGGTAATTGTTTTGTTTCATAAATCTATTGCAGAAAATAGATAGTTGTGGGTAAGCTATGAATTCATCATTATTTAGTTTTTTAACTATTATAATTGTTTTTTGGAGTGGTTGTAGGAAAATAAATTGAATTTTTTTCAAGGAATAATGAAGATAGGAAAGAGGAGTTCATTATCACTATTTTGGATAGCATGTTTTTTTATTAATGATTCTCGTTTCGTACAATGAGTTATCTCATGTAGTCTTTGAATTGTTAATATGTATTCCATTTCTTGATTTTTCAAAGTTCAATGATTTATGAAACTTGGTTGAAAAAAAAAATAAAAAGGGGGATGTTGTTGGGACCAAGCTCGTGATCAAGGTGATGAAGGTTTCAAGAGTTGTCTTATGTTATCAAGGTATGTTTTGAAGAAAAAAAATCACTTCAATTTGTTTTTTGGAAACAATTGTTTTTGGATTGTTCTCAAAAGAACCAGACTGATGTTATTTGTGACGATGCTTTTCAATTTTTTATATCAAATAAATCATGAGTTGATGTGAGAACTTGTTATGCCAGATTGATAGAAGAAAGGGGGAGTAAAAGAGATTATACCAATCAAAAAAAATGGAATTGATATTGTTTATCAAAACAATCAAAAATTTAAGTATTTGTTCCTATTATTTTTCAAAACAATCAGAAATCAATTGTATCCAGATTGTATCAATTATCTATAAAATCAATTGGGTACTAATTGGATGTGGAAAGTGATGATTATTTAATAGTTTATTCCAATTAAAAAGTTTGATATCGATGGGAATGGTGATGTCGATGGTAAGTAGTGTCGATCGAAGTGGTGACAATGATAGATGAGACACCGATTATTTTTCAAAACAATCATATTCGGTAGAAGATAAGGAATGATTTGGTGTCGATTGATAATGAATCATATTCATATTGTTTTTGTATCGTATCTGGGAAGATCATCCTTATTAGAATAACTTGTATCGTATATAGGAAGATCTTTTTCTTCATATTGTATTTTATCATGTCCATCAATTATAATCAAGCTGATCATATCCAGAAATCGTAATGTGAAATGATCAGTGATCGTATCAAGAAATTGTAACCATAAATGATCAGAGATTGTATCCAAAAATCATAACCAGAAATGATCAGCAATCATATCTAGTAATCGTAACTAGAAATGATTAGTGATTATATCCAGTAATCGTAAATAGAAATGATATGTGATTGTATCGATAAATCGTAACTAGAAATGATCAGTGATCGTGTCCAACAATCTTAACAAAAAACGTCCATCATGACCTCGTTTCCAGAATGATAATTACTAGAATGATTGTATCTATAATGATCATATCCATCATGACTGTATTCAGAAAAATAGTATCCAAGACATTGTATTCAGAAAATATCATGATTGGATTGAGATGAAAAGAATGAATCCGGAATGAATGGAAAGTTACAATACTTTTCAATTTAATTCAAATGATGTTAAAGCTGATCCTCATTGAATTAAAAGTAATGAAGGTAGTCATGATACAAGAACATTTTGGTGGATGAAGTGTGTTTTCTCATGTGGATAAAGAGAAAATAAAAGAGAAGGAGATTGATGAATGAATTTTAAAAAGGGATCCTTTCTTTTAAAAGAGTTATTGTACCTCAAGTTGAGAAGTTCATTTCTTCAAACACAATCATTTCACATTTTTTCAAGAATGTTTTTGAAGAAATCAGTATGAGAGAATTAGATTCAGACCCATGTATTTCTCATAAATTATAATTATATTGAAAATAGAAATGGGAGTCTGGAAATGAAGAGATAAAGATTTTAGATGTTTTGAGAATAATTTAGAAACGTTGAAAAAAAATCATAATTGCTTCGAGATTTCAATAGAAATTAATATTTGGGTGAATTTAAGTTAGTGGGAAAGTGTTATAAAATATCCACCTAAACATGTTTTGGTTTACCTATAAAAGGCATGTGGTACATAGTACTTGTGTGATGAGTTAAAGAGAGAGAAGCTCTAGGTTTCTTGAGAGAGGTAGAGATCAATTCCTTTCAGATTGAAAATTGTTTTGGGTGGTGTAGATTCATTTATATTCTATTTGGAATGAAAATTTCATTTAGTAATTGAATTAGTTCTGACTCATTCATATTCTATTTGGTATAAAAATTGTATTTGGTAATTGAAGTGGTTTCAATTCATTCATATTCTATTTGGCATGACAATTGCATTCAGGAAATGAAGTGGTGTTGATTCATCCATTTTATATTCGACATGACAATTGTATTTGGTAATTGATGTGGTTCTGATTCAACTCAATTGTTTTCTATTTAAATGAATCATAATTGGAGCTTTGTTTTTAAAGAATCTTAATGGTATATTTTTTTTAAAATAATAGGAATGAGAGACTTGTATAGAAAGAATCGGACTGGGAACATTGTGATTAAAGAATTGTACTCAGAGAAGATCGGTCTTAGTTCATCATAAAAATGTCCAGGTGATTCTTACCTTTCTTCTGGGTAAAGAGTTGATGGATTGTATTACAATTTGAATACATTTTTTGAATTGAAAATAAGCTAAGGTAACATGATTTGTTACAAAACAATTGTATTACCTATATTGTTCTAAGAAGGTTTACACACACTAATGGGATTGTTTCATAGAGCTACATGAGTTAAAGGTTACATTGTACTTGTTTTAATCCAATGATTGTTTTCTTAGTGGATTGTATGGTATTGGATCTTTTCCAAACCTTACTAAGGACGTAAAAATTCTTATTGAATTGTAAACCTTGTACATCTTTGTGTTCCTTTGGATATGTGATGATTTTTTTCTCAGTAAGTAATTGAAATCTCTAACAGGAGGAAAAGGTTTTCTCAATTGAAAAGAAACATAAATGAGAAGTAGTATCACTGATTCAAACCCTCCCCCTCTCAGTGATACGACACTTTGACTGGGAACATTCCAAATCACGTTGTTTAATGATATTAGGTGATGATTCTGGTGTCCATATATGAAATTAGAAATTAAAAATTTTGTTTCTCATTATTATAATTTTCATCATATTAATATATAGAATCATAATATTTTTGAAATACTTCAAACTCATCCTATAGAAACAAGGAAGTGGGATAAGATATCGATTGAAATTTTTGATCGGTTACCATATACTTCTTCAGGAAAGAATGCAATTATGATAGTGATTGATCGATTGAGAAAATCTTCCCACTTCACTCCCATTTTTGATATAACCATATTTAATGATCTATCAAATATTAATGAGTATGATATTATCATATTATATATATTTTTATATTATATCATCTTCAATAGAGATCTCATGTTTGTATCTCAGTTTTTGGGTGGCCTTCAGAGGGATATGCGATCTAAGGTAATGTTGAGTATGATTTACCATCGTTAAACTACTTTTTATATGGAATATTCTATGATGAATCTAGAGTAGTTGATTCATTATTATATCATGTTCTATAGAGTACAAATGATTTACCTTTGGGTCTAGTGGAGTTTATCCATAATAAAAACCACCAGTCTTCCATTAAGATGGTACCCATTGAGGCCATGTATGAACGACCATTAAAATATTCACATATTTTGTTAGATATTGGAGAACCTTACATTTTGGGAAATAGATTAGTACATTAGATTACTATAAAATAAATATTACTTGATAGAGTATGGTGACAACTTGGATTGTACATAATTTCTTTGTTTATCATCCTCGATTCCTATTGGAGTTCACAGTTAGTGTTCAGGTATTTTTAGGAGTTACACCTTGGTTGGGTTATCAGTGATGGAGAAAATAGGGGAACTTGGAACGGAGATATGTTAGACCTTGTGATATTTTTTAGAATATTGGAAAGTTGGGTTACCATGTGGATTTTAAACATCATATGAAATAGATATATGAAATGTTTTTACATCTTGCAACTCGGAAAATTTATTTCAGACACATCTAATGTCTTTAGTTGGGAGGAACAAGATGTTGAAGATAACAATTTTGTGACTAATAATCAGATTCATATATTTCATTCACTGATAAAGTCTCATAATCTATGTTATATACCATTTTATTAATTTTATGGTGTAATGGTTTTTATTTTCATGAGACATGGGAGTGTGGTGAATTTTTCAGAGTGTATTAGTTGAACCTATTTATTCTAGATTCTTATTGACAATATTTCTAATAATATATGTAATTCATATTGAGTATAATTAAAAAATACTAACAAAAAATATTATGTTTGAACCTTTATTTATTTATTTTTACCTTATTCAAAACATTGATCTCTCACTGTACACATTGATTCTGTGTTATTCTCTCATTTTTTTGACTTTTGATGGGTTTTGGAAATGGTTTTGATCCATATCTAAGAGGTTTGGATATGGTTTAGTGGATTACCTTGGGATTGGGTATGGTCTTATAGCTAGAATAGGTACTTAAGACCCACTAGATTACTAGTGAGTGCCACCAGCTAATTGGTGGGAGGCTATTAGAAATGTTTTCCCAACATGAATCCCACCGACCCATTAATGATGTCCACTAGACCACATGTGCGTGTATCGAATAACGTAGTTCCTATTGTAAACCCACTAATCAATTGGTTGTAATTTATGATTTTTAGGCATTCTATAAATTCCCACTCGAATGCCAGTGGAGGCCAGTGGATAGTTGGTGACATTGGTGGGGCTATGAAAATGAAGGTTTATTTCATAATAGTTGTTCATTTAAAAAAAATTATTTCTCATCTCACTTCCCTTGAAACCATTTTGATCTTAATAACTCTTGATACCCTATTGAGGTTAATTTGGCTCTTAAAACATTATTTATTCTCATTTGTATCACGGCCCGCTAAACCATGTTTCTGGGTTAGGAATAACAACTAATCCATTATTTTCTAAGATTTGATGTGAGTTATATTTGGGATTAGTTTTCATTGTCTTGAATATATTTCAAAAATGAAAATGGTATATAGAAAAAGGGGTTTCAATAGGTAAATTGGGTGTACAGAGTGAAAAAATGGTTTTTGAAATAAAAATTATTCCTAGAAGTTGTTTTCTTGTAATTAAAATTATGGCTTCAAAGGGAAAAGTGTATGGTGTTTTGGGAAAAATTTAATTGTTTTGGAAATACTCTTTGGAAGGTGAGATGATTTTTTTGGGAATTTGGGGTTTCATTTTAATGATCTACTTTAGAAATGATAAATGTTTTTAATTAACCCATGGTATTTCTAGAAATGAGCACACATATGGTTGTATGATTGTGTAAAACAAATAATTTTTGGTGGGTGTTTATAGGTTGTTATGATAGAATAATTATATATATATGTGAGAATTCATGTAATAAAAATGATCAAAACTTATTTTTTTTCTCTAAAAAAATCTTATTCAAAAAGGGAAATTTAAATGTTTTAAAAAATGGGTTTGCAATTTCTTCATTTCTATTTTCATATTTGGAATCCTTTGTTATGGGATTTTGGTTTTCAAATAATGAGAATGGGGTTGAAATAGTGATTTGATTTTTCATTTTGGTTTTTCATTGAGGTGTGGAATTTTGATTTATGATGTGTTTTGATTTATCTCTATGCTTCTTGTTTTTTAGTATTCCCTAAAAAACCCTGGTGAGGATTAAATAGTTGGACTCTAGGGTTTCATCCTTCATTTTGTAGGTGAAGGTTGGTTTTGGGAATTAGTGTTGGTCATTGATTATTTTTTTTGAACCTATTAAAACTAAGGTGGTTATAGTGTTTGAGTAAATTTTAAATGAGTGTTTCACTAAGTATTCTCATTGAAAATTATTCCCAAATATGAATTGAGTGGTGGAGTCGGAACATTCCATTACCTTGGACCACACCAAATACTTCTTGGTTTTCTCCTACATTCGTTAGATAAAAAAAGAATGTCTCGTTGGTATATGAAAATATGTTCTATTTTTCATGGTCTCTTGGGTTATTTGAAGGGGTTCTATGAGTCTCACTACTAAGATATATGTTTTAGTTGAGATGGTCATCTTTTTTATGTGACGCATCTGATGTTTTACGAAATTAGATCTCTAGACATATGACTCAGAGTGATGCTTTTCATGCAGTCCTAAAATCATTAGGTTTGGAAGACCTTGGTCTAGCTTTTGTCTCAGGGGGACTATTTAAATTTCTCTATTGTATCTTCCTCATCATTGATGTTTTTTTATTATTTTAATCTCCATCGATGAATCATTTCTTTATTTTGGATTTTTTTCTTTGAATTATCCACATTGGTTATAAGAAGGCATTGTGATCTAGTTTTCTTGTAATTACCAAGATTGTGCCTCCTCAAATGTGATTCTTTGAATGGTTTTCTTTCTTGTGTGGTTATCCCTTTCATGTATAGTTATTTTTTAAGTAATTTTTGTCTTGGATATACTCATGAATTATAGAAATGATTAATCTTGGTTAGTTTGATGTTTTGTTTGATCTCTTTCTATGGGGTTTTCAGTGTGTCTTGGGTTTCTGTTATAGGTTGGAAGTTGATGTCTTAGTATCTTCTTGTTAGCCTAAACTAGAAGATTATTAAATATTGTGAATACCCACCAAGGATATTTTTGTGGTTTCTTAGAGGGTTTTTTTATGTTGTAGTTTTTTGTCATTCTTGGAAGATTATACTTGGGTTCAATTTAATAGTCCTAGAGTTAGCCCATGTGGAGTGTCTAAATGATGAATGTTCTAGTGGGGCTATTGTGGTGCGAATAACCCTCATAATTCCCTTATGGATCATATAATTGTGTCTTCTCTTATACCATGTCATGTCTGACTGGAAGGGTGGAAAATCACCTTGAGGTTTCTGGTTTCATTTAATTTTGATCGGGCATGAAACCATGTTTTTTACCTTTCAGTTGGGTAACTTTCTAGGGGAAGAATTTTATTTTGATGGGGAGAATTTTCAGACCCTGACATATGAAATTATTTTATTTTATACTTTTCAAGGTTTATTATATTTTTTCGAGGCTTAGGATGAGTCCTAGTATTAATTATTGAGTTTTTGTTGAGAAATAGATGTTTTTGGCTTAGAAGCATCTCGCGCATGGGAAACACATGGTTCAGGGATGGTTTGGAGCCTCACTTAGGTAACCATGCGGATTTCGTTGGGTGTCTAGGGATTAGGTTCATAGTCTTCACATGGTTTGGGAAACTATGCGGAAACTGTGCAGTTCGGTTTTGGAATCATACTGAGGCATTCAGCATAGTTTGTGCACGATTTGGTATTTTTGTAGCTAGCCCATGTGTTTTCCCCTTCTCTTAATTATAGTGTTCACAGTTCGGAAGACCATGTAGCCAAACTATTGAGTCTTCCTATTTTAAAAAATAAAATAAAATAAATAAATTGAAAAATGAAAAAAAATTATAAGAATGTTTTATTATTAATAATATTATTATTATTTATAAATTATTATAAATATTATTATTAGGTATAATATTATTATTATTATTCCCATTATTATTTTTAGTTTATTTTCTTTTTTTATCCCTAAAAGGATTTTCCCTTTCCTTCCACTTCCTTTCACACATATCCCCCCTCCCTCCCCTTCCATCTCTTGGTCGACGGTAGCACCCTCCTCCCCCAAATTCCTCTTGGGAGACCCCCTTCAGCTGGATACCTTTTTCGCAATCCAAGCTCTAATAGTGTATACTCTTCATTCACCTCACGCTACACCTCCCTTTCAAGGATAACCTTACCCCTATCATCCATATTCGCACAATATTTCAGGAATAGAGAGCTCTGAGGTTCTGGTCCCTTCCTTCGATGACAGCTTCACCTCTCAATTTTGTGTGAGAATCCCTCAAGTGAGTCTCCTCTCAAAACTTCCTCCCTTATTTTTTTTATTTTCATCTCGTCCATGGGGTGCGTAGGCTTTGGTCTGAACCCAAACTCATTTGGGGATTTTTCTTTTGGTCATTTCTTTTTATTCATGTTTCATTGGACCCATTCTGGGTCATTCTAATTGTGGTTGGAAAAGGTAGTGCGATCTCCATGGTTTTCAGATAAGGTATTTTGATATGTTCCCTTTGGTTCAATTTTAATTTTTTGGTTTTTGTGATTTTTAGTTTTCATTAATATTTAGAGAGTGTTTTGGAACTCACTGTGGTGGTTTTGAGTTTTGGGCATCGAGAGTTTCTACATCTATATGAAAAGGGTAAGACATATATATATATATATATTTATATATATATATATATATTCCCTCTTTTAACATGTTTTATATCATGGTGAATATCTAAAATGAAACTAGGGGTATATATATGTATATGAATAAATTCATTTTTGTTTAATTATGATGCGTCAATTTGGGTGGTCATCATCAAAGAGTATCATGTTTGAGGTAGGTTCCCTATGTTGAACCCATTAATTTAAATTCCAGAATTTCATGATTGTTTTAAAAAAAAATATTTAAATTTATATAGTATATGTATAAGCTATGGAATCTATTTTTGATTGTTATGAATGGTTTTGCATTTCTTTTTCATAATTTATCGATGTTTCCAATGTGTTCTTTTCATGTTGATATGTTCTCTCCACCTTGTTTTGGAAAAATGAATGGGTTTTGGTACGAATTTGAGGTTAATTGATAAATTGAATTTCATAAAAGGTTTACTTTGTTTCAGGCATAGTTTCATTATATTTTTTTAATGTGTGGTTCCTTTGTTGGTTAATTGGGATTTTAAAGATGTTTTGGGAATGTTTTTGTGATTTCAACTTACTGAAATGAGAATATTACTTTCAAATTAGCAAGGCTACATTGGAATGTTGAGAATGGTTAGTGAAAATGGAAATAACATAGTCTGTAATCCCCCCTTGATTTCGAAAAATGAAAAGTGTTATAAATGTTTGATTTTTTATATGTGTTTAGTGATGTGGTCTATGCATTATTGTGTGACTTAAAAAATGGAATGCGCTTAAGGAGGTGGTCGTTGGTGGGTTGTTGAATGTGTTTTTTGATAAAAATAGGTCTGGTTATATATGTTTCCATAATAAAATCCCACCAATATTTGTAATAGAACAAATGGATAACCATGGGTTCCTAGGTGGGTAGACTAGGACATGTACGCTAAATGATTTAGAATTGGTTTGTCCCGATTTCTTCTAGATTGATTTAAAGTGATAAATAAATATATGTGATTATTCAGGGACACTAGGCCCATGGGGTTTCACCTCCTGGTCTTTTTTACATGAGAATGTGGTTATTTGTGGTAGTTATACCACATTTCACTATGGTATGAGGATCCTATGTCCTCAACCAACACTAGCTACTTTGGTATTTCCCATGGTGCTTGTGAAGTGATCTCCATTTCAGTTGTTCATTCTTTGACTGTCATTTTTTAAAACAATATTTTAATCTAAATTTATTTCCTTTAATTTAGAGATATTAATGCTTGCTTGGAATCTATTTTGAAAATTCAATGGAAGAGAAATGGTTTCATTGAAAATTAAAACATGTTTAATTATTTTAAAATGAATTAAAAACATTATTTTATTATTACATATTTTGAAACTAGAATGACTTGGCATTTTATTAAAGGTAATATAATTGGGCATTGTTACTCTATGTAATTTTTTAATGAGCTTCCAGGTGATCAAACCTACTATATATTTTCAGTTTCAGGTTCCTCTAGTATTGTATTTCTCTTATTTTGAGTGTGGTTATGTGTTTAGTGGTGACACACGAGGTCACTTCGTGGTATGTTTAATTGTGGAACATTGTACTATTTTTAATTCAAGTTTTTATTTATTTTGTTCAGCTTATATTTGTTTATTTTTACTTTTTTTATAAGGCTGAATCATTCCCAACTATTTAATTATGATGACCGGTATTAGTTGTAAGCCCATGGGGATTTGGAACACCCTTCATACCTTGTTGTAGGCCAACTGAGGTGACTAGTTCAGGGTTGACCTGGGATGGTTCGTGACAATTTTGATGATGAATTTTTAGAAGAAATTGAACAAACAATTGTTTATTTGAAATGAAAATATATTATTTTAAATTCCCAAGTTTTGATGAAATCATTTTGATGTTGGTTTTTGAAATCAAATGACATGGTATAAAACATAAACTTGGTGATTATTTGAGATGAATGATCAAAATGATTAGAGATTTCTTTAAATGAATTATTTACACTTGTATGATTTATTACCTTTAAGCACATGGGTTCCTAATTTATTTGGAAGAGGATATCAAGACTTGGTAAAAGTGATTACCTATAAATGTATTGATGATGAAAATTAGACAAAAATACTTTGAGGGAAAGGAATTCATTCTTTGGGTGTTCTCCAATTCCCACATGTCTTATGACTATTTAAAAGTGTGTGTACACCATGATCTCTAATTCAATGAGATTTTTTATAACTTCATGACCCAAAAAAACTAAACCCTTGGGAATATAATAATGGTGATATGATTTAAAATTACTATAACTTAAAAATGTTTACTAAACTTTTATTTAAGGTTTTTGATGAAATTTTACATTTGTGATTTTTTTGACAATGATGCTAGTGTATTCATATTTTGGAAATGATTATTATATGTTCATTCTTTAAAAAAGATGATAGTATATGCATTTTTTGAAAAAATTTCAATTGGATGTCTATATTGAAAAATATTCATGAATATATCTATTTTGAGAGTGATTTTTTCATATGAATATTTTAACAATGATTCTCATATATGCCTATTTTGGAAACAATTATAATATATTACAATTTGACAATGATGTTACTATATTTTTGTATTAAAGGAGATTCAAGTATAATATGTTTTTAAAAAATTTATAGTATTTTCCTATTTAAAAAAAATGATTTTTTTGTACCTGTTTTTTTAAATCCATTGAAATGTTTTGAAAATTATGTTCTTCTATGATATATGAAAATATTTTCATTCCATTTTTTATTAAAATTTGGGGATCTTTGGATTATTTGATATTGAATTGGTTATGACATTATTGTTGATATACTAATAAGATATTATTTATCACACCATGCCTTACCTTTGGGGGGGTCTTATATTTTATTATGTTAGTTCCTATAAAAGGTAATGAACTAATTGATGGCGTTATGAATTCTTTTCAGTGGGACCTCAAATGTTTTTGGATACCAACGTAGTGTGTGAAATACATGTTACATGGAGATATTTTTATGAAGTATTGATGGTTTAATATGAAATCTATGGATCATATAAATTTTCTTGGAATTTTTAACTGTCTACTTATGGTTTTATCTTAAGTTTTCTTTTTTGGAATACTTACTATTTGTTGATACTAATCTATTATTTTGTGATGAGTGATTTAACTTTTGAAAAATTGTTCCCCATAATAGTTTTCATTCCTTGGAACTATTCATTAGTCTGTGGGGATCTGGAAAGCACTTCAATCCTTGTAATTATTGATTTGGAAAAAATATGTGTAGGTTATTTGGGTTAATTCAAAACCACAATAATGTAAGCTTTTAATCACCTACAGTTCTTCAAATTACCTCAATATGAATTTGTGAAATCCTTTAATAATATAACTTGATTATTAATATTCATTATATATAAATATTTATATAAAAAATTTGTTATTTCCATAAGATAAATATCATCCTATCAAAAATATTCCATTGAATATCAAATTTCTAAATGTGCAAACTAGACAAAAAATTACTAGTGAACTAAATTTTTATCTATTACTCAATTGATTTTAACTAATTTTTCATTAATTCATTTTTTAACTCTATATTTTAATATATGGATAAAAAATATCAATATAAATTATAAATTATTTATGTTGTTGTCCTAATAGAAAAAATTTTATTTTAAATTAGGATTCTTTCACAACTTATTGACGAAAAGTATAAAATATTAATGATTTATTTTAAGACTAATAATTAATTATACTATAATTATCACATTCTTCAATATTTAATAATGTTTGGATAAAATCTCAATAAATCAAAATTTTGGTTAAACACTCTTTGATAGAGTAACCTTTTAAAATGTAAATATCATTGTGAGATTAATTTTTCATATAGGAGTTCAAATATCCTAGTTATTTATTGATGAAAATTATATAATTAGTTGAATAGACACTGTAATCATTTAATTATAAAATTATAATTAATAAATTTTAATTAAATTATGATTAGGTACTTTTTAATGGGATACATCCAATGATAGTGTATAAATCCTCCAACATTATATTCTTCATCTCCATAGTTAACTAGATCATCATAATGAAAAATGAAGGGGAATAGATCATCTCAGAATTAAAAAGAAACATTAAAATAATATTAAATTTTTTTCTTTTAATATTGTGCTTAAATATTTCTAGAATAAATTTCCTAACAATTTGAAAATTTTGACTAGAACTACATTTATTTTATCAAGTAAAAATTACCCATTTCCAATTGTAACTTCTTCTCCATCAATATACGAGGCAAATGACTTATAGATCCTCATAATTAATAATCAAGATGGTTCACAAATCTATAAATGTAACTTTAATATCTATATTTTACTTTCATATGTTTTTTCAATCCATGGAAAACTTCTTTTTATTAATTATTCAAGAGTAAAAAAATTTATACATCCCATTTTCATTTCCAATAGATCATGATTAATATTCATTTCTTTATAGAAATTAATATAATTATTAAGATACTCTAAATTCCCATGTTCATTAATAATTTAAAATTATATAATAAAATAAATTCTTCTTAATTTTTATATAATCATGATTATTATGTTACAAATTAAATTTATACTATTTGTGTTTTTCAAATATGCATATTTTATTCCATTTTATAATTCCAGTTTTATATGATTGTGTATGAAATCTTTTATATCCTTTATTAAAATAAATATATTTCAAATTATGTAACATCATTTCATAAATATTCCAATGAAAATTTTGTATAAAATAATTTTGTCAAAAGTATGAAATCTATTTTTTCAATATATCATGTGTCGTTAAACTAAAATATAGAGATATATCAAGGAAATTAAAATAAAATAAGGAAATATATTTAATACTATATGATATTCATTGAGGATAAAAATCAAAATTTAAAACAATACATGAAATAAAAATGTGTGTGATCTAAGTACACAACTTTCCTAGTTTTGTAAATTCATTGATGTTATACATTAGAGTAATATTAATTTTGAATATTTCCGTGATTAATGAATCATATTTATCATACCATCATTCCAAAAATCTTGTACTTCTTCAATAAAAAGTTCAAGTATACATTAATGTTCTTTTTAGGTAATTTCATGCCAATAATAGTTTTTTATATGATCAATAGAGTTATAAAATACATATTTGGGGTAGTATACTGTGAGGGATAAAAACAACCATCCAAAATCTATATTTCTTACTAAATGTTCTAAAAGTTTATAATACATTAATTTATAATCCAAAGTGATCATTTAATGGATTAAAATATGAATTTGGATGTAATAAATCATTGTTAATCCATGATTTTAAATTTTTGCGATGTGGAATAAACATTAATTATTATTATCGAAATCATTCTAGTTTATATAATAACTATTTAAAAAAACAGAAATAACGATTTCTATTTTGGTTTTAATATATTATAATGTAAAAAATTTAAATGATTTTTTGTTTTATGATTCATTATGTCAACATTTTTATTAAAAAAAGTATCATTATTTATTGAATTAAATATATAATTACCCCATATTTATAAATATTCTCTATTTGAACCATCTATTTAATATAACATACAACCCTTGGGACATGCATGTATCTTTATATAACAATGTTCATGATTGATAATATCCTTCATCATCTTATAAAATGTTATAGGAATACTAGCTATAGTAAATGGACCATGTAATAATTCCAATATCATTGAAGTTATTTATAATTATACATAGGAAATTGATATAGTGAAGCATTAGTAAAAATAGAATTTTGAATAATCATCCCATCCTTTACACAAATATGGATTTATATCTTAAAAAAATACAATTTTTCTCAATTTTATTTTCCCATGTATATATATATATAACAAAATCAATTAATTTGATACTAACATGATTATTTTTCCTATAATTCTAAAAATATTATCATGTTTATACCTAAAATAGAAACATGTAGATCAAATGATAAGTTATGATATTGATAGTGTCTCATTACTATGATAAAAACACATTTATAATGT
The DNA here is from genome assembly GCA_963277665.1 of Viscum album. Lineage (NCBI taxonomy): Eukaryota > Viridiplantae > Streptophyta > Magnoliopsida > Santalales > Viscaceae > Viscum > Viscum album. Next base: position 858,142,798 of record OY728160.1, read on the forward strand.
TTTGAATTTCATTATACACTATTGGGGTAGTAACTTGAACATTCTTATAGTGTATAATACTATTTTAATATTCTATAATGCTTGATTCCTCACGTCAAATCCACCAAACATATAAAGACATGGATTTATCTAATATAAATCACCAAAATACTTTACTCTTCAACAATTTTTTGAATTTATATTCAGGATATAAACATTTTTTCATCCATCTGGAATGTTATTTTCATTTTATAACCTCAAAAACATTGATAAACCCTTACCATATTGAAATGTGATAAAAAAGAATTGTAATAAAATGTTGATTCATATATGATTTATTTCCTATTTATTTTGATAAAAAAAATATAGTAACAATTGTATATTGGAATAAATTATTACATTAAAGTTAAAAATGTAAAATAATATTAATTTTCATAGATAAAAAAATATTGTTTTATTTAAAATGAAAGCAAAAAAGGAAATTTACATTCAAATTTAAAGTTGTTAAGTAAAATAAAAAAATTGGAAAGATAAATTCAAATTGAAATCCAAAAGAAAATTTCTAAATTGAAATTGATATTAAAATTGAAAATAAAATTTAACTTTATATAATCAAATTGTAATTCAAACTAATACATAACTCTCTATATATTGTAATTATTGATTGTATCCAATAAAATAGGATGTATTTTTAGAAAATATAAAAAACATAAAATATATTTATTTAAAATCTAGCCTTTAAATAAATAATTATAATTTTTATGAATTAAAAAAAATTTGATATTGCAATTTAAAATTTAACATGAGATAAACTACTCTTTATTAACATCTAACAGGTTTTTTTCAATTACCATTGTTATAATTTCAATGTTCTTTGTGGTGATAAAAAATTATTTTAAAATATTTTCATATATAGAAAATTTTAGGTCAAATATTTTATAATTAATTTAGTCTATTAAATATATAAATATTTAATTTAATTGATATTCTTTATTGTTCGTGTGTAGTGTTAATAAAACATCAGAGAAAAAATAATTAGAAAAATGATGAAATATTAATTAAATAATAAGCAACACAACTCAACATGTATTCATATCCTAAATAAATGTTTTACTTTTAAAAAAATAATGAATTACATATAATAATTTTAATATAATATGTATATATATATAATATAATATAACATTATCATTATCCATCTTTTGATTATAAAATAATTCATATACTTGAAAAAATTATATATATACATTAAATACTAATTTATCCATCAATAAAATCATTATATAATTTTAAATTTGGCCACCTAATATTAAAAAATAAATTGAACAAAAAATAAGATGATCATATCAATAAATAATTATAAAATTGGAATAAATTAGTTTATCATAGATCTATACAATCGATCAAAAAAATTACATTTATGAAATCGTGTCTTAATCACCAAAAAATTGAACAATGACAAACAATTGATAATTATGGCCCAACTAAGAGAAAGAAGTTAAACTATTCGATAACTAATAATTTGAATCATGTTTTTATAATAAATAATATAATTAATGAAGTAAAAAAATACCATTGATTAAACTGCAAAATATAAATTGAAGATAGAATAGAGAATGTTATACATACCATTTTGTTTCATGGACGATAGTGGAGGATGTGGTTGATATTGGTAAAAACAATGTGTTGGTGTTAGGATATGGTGTATAATGTTGGTGGGTAGTTAATTGATAGTAAATAAGATCATTTAGAGGACATATATGCATGCTGTGTTGGTAAAGTATTAATTTATGATACATTAAGAGATATTTGGCATCGTTACTAAGAGAGGAAAGGGGATGTAAAAAATAGGGTTATATATTTTTTTTAAAGAAACAAGTATATGTGGTTATTATTTTAATCATCTCTAATTGAACTATGGTTAAATTGGTTTATTAAAACTAATAATAATTATATAATTTGGTGTTTGTTTATACAACCATAATAAATTAAATATACAAATATTTACATAAAGGATTTAAATGGTTTTTAAAATGGATGTTAAAAACTACCACAAAAAATGTAATTACCTTATAGAATTATTTTTTTATATTGTTTTATAATGTCACAATGAATTACAAATTCATCACTATTGTATTAATCATTTACGTAATAATTTTAATTTTTTTAAATTTTTCATTTTTTAATTTTTTTAAAAATAATTAATATTTAACTTTTTGCGATATGTTAACCTATCATTAAAAAAATTATACACGCCTACAATTAATTACATATCTCTAATGAATAATTCCTTTATATATAATATCTATCATATAATAAATTAATTAATTTTTTTTAAATCAGGATAATGTTTTTTCTTTTTTATGAATTTTTATATAAAATATGGACCGATAATTATTTAAATTTTATAAAGGATTTTATTAAGTTTTCCAATCAAAAAAATACCACATTCCTAATTAAAACAAATTATTTTCTAAAAATACTTGAAATTGTAATTTTATTTCATCTGAATGCTTATTTTTAGGTAATTAACCTTCATAAATAAAAAATTGTGAATAATTAATGACTTATTGTAATGGATTCAATCTATTGCGATTACCAAAAATTATTATTCCATCTTGATACTACACACTTAATTTCTAATATCGTTGGATTATCTTAAAACTTTTTTATCTCAGCTATAAGACCTTTTAAGCACATAGGATAAGGTCTTTTAGGATTTATAAGAACATCTAAACTCATGGATGTTTCAACTTATCTTCACATTTCACTTTCAATTATAATAACTTATTGTATGGATTTATCAAAATCAGACATGAATTTATTCAAATTAACTTCAACCACTAACTAATTTTGCAAAATAATTTTATATTATATTTCATTAAAATTTATTTTCTCATCTGATGTATTATTATTTATTCACCCTTACCTAGTAAGAATATCATGACTTTAACTTCCCACATTATTAAAAACTATTTTCACCACAAATGTCCTCAAATTCATTTGAATTTTTGGGAATTTTAATAAGATTTTCCCAATTTCTCTAATTTTTATATTTTCACCGAAATCTCTTTTCATAATATATATATGTATGTATGTATGTATGTATTTTTGTACATCCTATTCATTTCAATTCTTGAATTCATTACTAAATAATTCTTCTTCATTAACATTATCAATAAAATGTTTTATTCGTGAATAATAACTTCCACACCATATTCAATTTCACTATCATTTTTTCTTATACATCCATTTTAGATAAAATTTAATTTTATTCACATTTCAGGACCATTCTTATTTCACATTGTATGGATACTTTAAACTTTTGTATCTCTAATTTTCATTTCATGTAAATAATATGGAGGTTTTATTATCAATATCATCTTTATCCCCTTTGATATTATGGAAATAAATAACAAAATAACAAAAAATTATATAAATGGAAAATGTTAAAGGAAACATACCATGATGTTTACCCATGTATTTTTCAAATATTCAATTAGATTTGTGGAATTAGTTTGTTATACCTTACGGAAATTTATGAATATGAAATATAATACTCTTTGAATATTTTGTATCAAACAAATTTAAGAAGATAAAAAGTGTAATATTTTTAACCATGGACTCTTCTAGAGTATATCTAAAACTTCTTATAAAGCTCACCATTTCATTAAAATTTGGATAGAATCCATCCATTGTTTATCCTTCAAATATTAATATATAATTAAATAGGGAAAGTTACATTTCAATATGTTTTTCCCAACCTTAACACTCCCTTCATATGTATTCAATATATTATCACAAAATCCTATCAATTTCATTATCCTTATAGAATAAATAAATATTTATCTAATGGTTAGTGTAATATGGTTTTTCATGCATCAATTTAACTCATAATAATCTTTCTAAAAACTACTAGCATTAAAATACCTTATGAAATAATTGTGTATCCATTAGTTAAAATATCTACTACTTCTATAAATATTGAAATTATGTTTGTTAAAACCTCTCCTTCCAAACATTGGAATCGTTTCCATGAAATATGTGAATCCAATTAATATTTTTTGAATTTATAAGATCTATTGTGAGTATCAAATTTAGAACTGAACTTGTATTCTCACATCATAAAATTCAACATAATAAAAATATAAAAAATATCAAAGGAAACTTCCAATGCTCTTATAACAGTTGAGGAGGCCCTATTTTAAGAGACACATATAGACAAGTTGAATCAATAACTGGGTTTTATCAGTAATATATTTTTAACCTTTATTATCATTAAATAATTAAATATATTCACTAACCCTTTTTTAGCATTCTTTTCTAAACCTAGTAGAAAAATAATAAGCAAGGAAAATAATTTACAAGTTTTTCTGATAAAATATAAGTGATTATATCCTTATCATGATTTCTAACCACCCAAGGTCATACAATCCCCTAGTAAAAACTACTCAGTAAAAATTAATATTGTATGATAATTAATTAATTAAAATAAATTATCTATATTTATTAAGAAATATTAAAAATAAATATATATAGAATGAAGTTAATAAACATAGAACAATATTATCCAAATACTTATTTCCACTAAAATTTCTTAATTTCAATTACCCTTCACTTATTTAAATTTAATATCTATGATAAATTGAAATAATATTTATAAAATATTAAATTTTTATAATATTTTATCTATGAAAAGGAATCCATATTATTGAATGTAAAAAATCAACTATCATTATGACATTTTCATCCTCCAATAAAATAATAAATTCAATTTTAAATTCAGTAATCGTTTTACATATTTTTTTACTTATCTTAGGATAAGTCACTTACCTATTTGTCCCATGCAACATCCAAGATACTTATCTAACATTTTTTTCCTTAAATTATATACAAAATATAAATAGATATTTCAAACCCCATATAATATTACCTATGAACATGGTGTGTTGCTGGTGGTTTCCAATGGTTTTGGAAAATTTCTTTGAAAAATATTATTCTTGAAAATATATATGTTTTTTTATAAATACAATGAATTGTTTCCATAATATTCTATAATATCTCACAAAAATCATTTCATGTTGTTCTCCTCATTAGAAATATATATAAATTATTATTCAACACACCATTGAACCTGTAAATACCCGTAAATTTAAAGGAATTTTTTTTTCATAATTTCGTTGATTTTTACGAGTGCACAGTTTCTGACGACAATTGATTCCAAGGCCCGGTGTACCCAAAATCAATTTCTGAAATTTATCTCAGGTACGTTCAGTAAACGAACAAATGGGTTTTCATATCTTTTGAATAGGTGCTTGGAATTGAAATCTGAGGGCACCATTGAACTCGCAGCACGGGTTTTTTCTTAAGAAGACTTTCACCTCGACGGAAGATGATCGGGTATAAAAGTTAGCTTTTGGGGTTTTATATGGGTTAATAAAATAAAATAAGTGAACAATTTATTTTATTTTATCAAACACGTGTCATGCATATAAATTAGTTAGAAGCTACACTTGGGAGTCGGTGGTGGAACCTCTACACCCTAACCCCCATGAGAGGTTATGGTGGTGGCGCCCACCAATATCCAACCTCCCATTTGAGGTTGATTGTGGTGAAAACCACACGAGGCCTCCCATTAATGGGAGGGGAATCATAACTCGTTGACTCCCCCTTATTTATGAGGGAGAGCCTCTAGGATTAAATCCCCCTCTTAATTAAGGAGGATGAAACCTCCCTTTTTAATGAGGGGACCACCCAAGCATTAACCACCCCCCCCCCCCCTTCAATTTGAGGTTAATTGATGGTGGGGCCAGCCAGAAAACATCCTCCCTTTGGAGGATATTCTTCTGTGGGACCACCTGGTCCAATAACCCCCATTTTGACTTCCTCCCATTTTTAATGCACCACCGCGGCGGATTAATTGGGCGGAGCCCTCTGTTATAAATCTTCCATTTATGACTTGCATGCCAACGACGAACCCTCCCAATCCTATATAATGAAGGCTAGGGGAAGGAGTTCTAGACGGCTTCTTTATGCAGTGGAATTCTAGCAGCGAAGCACGACACCCAACACATGGAGAGTTTTCCTCTTCCACCAACGAAGAACGAAGAATGAAGACGCCACCCTCGGCCCCTTCCATCCCGACGTTGACGAAACGACGGCCATCTTCCGCTACTTGCCATCGTTTAACTCCGTTTTACGAGGTAGGGGTTTAATTTGAATATGTTTATATTCCCATGATTCTTCCCATCTAAAACAAAGAACGCGAACCAATTCATCATCAATTTGATCCGCGAATGATTTTATTTTCGGGTTGGGAATATTTGTTTGCGGGGAAATTTTGGGATTGATTGATTAAATTTTATTTAAATAAAATTGTTATTCGTTCTTCATAAAACCATGTTTAACCTTGGCCAATTGATAACGCCTAACACGGAGGGAACGGGCAGAAAAAACACGGCTGGACGACCCTCCACAGATTTGTTTGTTGATGCGTGGATTGACGGGTGACGATGAAACGGGACCACAACGGTGTTTGGAAGCTGTGGCAGTGAAGTACAGGTCCCGAGAGAGCCGTAGTCGCAAGTGGTGGGAGAATAGGACCACTGAAGTGCGTCCGGTGTTCCGCGGAAGGCACTGCCGGCACGCCACGCCGGCACGGCAGCGCCGGCGACCGGAGGTGGCGGTCAGAGCCGTCCGGCCACATGGAGACGGCGTCGCCCCAGCGTGCCGCCAGAGAAATTCCGCCGCGGCAACAGCCGAGGCGGCAGTGCGAGGGATCCCACAGCCACGCGGGATCCCAGGACAGCGGGGCGGCGCTAGCTCGTGCCGCCTGTATCAATTAACGGTGAGGGGGGGCCCCGCTCCACGTGTTTCGCTCAGCCAAGCTGGCCGAGCCAGCTCCCCCAGCCAGGCCGGGTTGGGCCGAGCCCCGCCGTTCGGGCCGGGCCAGACCCGGGCCTGGGTCGGGTCGACCCGGTTCGAGCTGACCTAGGGGGTTTTGGGCCGAGTCAAACCAGACCCAGACCACCTATTTTCGGACCATTTTCGGTTAAACAGTCATATCTTGAGCTACGGACCTCTGATCGACGAACCGTCTGATGCGTAGGATTCCTTGGATCGAGACAGGCTTTTCGGTATATTACACTCAAGGTTTGGGAGAAGTTTGGGAACAGCCGGGTTGGTTCGAACTCGAAACCAACCGGACCCTCGGAGCGGAAATGCTTATAACTTGAGGATCGGACGTTTGATTGACGTGTCATCGACTACGTTGAATTCCTCTTGATGAGATAGTTCTTTTGGAATACTCCACATGAGGTTTGGATGCAGATGGAATACGTTCAGGTTGGTTTATCTTATAAACCAACCAGGCCCCTAGAACATAAAAGCATATGACATTCAAACCGAAAATCCGTTTGACGAACCATCAGCGGTGTTGGTAATCTCGTTGAGAAACAGATCCTTTGAGTATACGAATGAGATTTTGGGGTACTGTTGAGATACAGTCGGGTTGGTTTGTACACGAATCCAACCGGGCCACTGAAACGAAAATGTGAATAACTCACAGATCGGGCATCTATTTGACGCATCGTCTGTTGTGTTGAGATCCCTATAACGTGATGGATATTTGTGATACTTCTTCATGGGACTTGTGATAATTTGAAGTAACAAATATCAGCTCATGGAGCGGACCCTCCCGGAGACAAGCATACATTGTGCGGAGACTGAGTAGCTGCAGACCTGACGACTGCTTGACCGATTCGACTCGTAGTGATTCAGTTATCCCAGTGGATGGAGCGCCCGGTATTTGGCGGCAGAACCATAGTGGACGGAGTGCCCGGTAGTTTGAAGAAGACATGCGGTACTCGACAAGAGGAGTACCTCTATAGGCTATTAGGGAGAGTTCCCGGTTTTTGGTTGGAGACCCTCAGAAGATGGAGCACCCGGTAGTTGGTATTAGACACATGGTACTCGACAGGAGTAGTACCCCAGCAGTATAAGGTTAGTGAGTAGCGCCTCAGAGTCGTGACAGGGCCAATGTACACGACAGAGGAGGAGTTTCTCCAGAAGTTGTGGTTTCGATAATGAAAATCCTAGTTTGAGCTGAGTCAATGACCTTTGTGTTTTCCTCATAATTGAGATGGGTTACTTGATAACTTAGGCATATGTATGGGCATATACCTATGTAAAGGTTATCTATTGACATCTTTCTTTTTGGTTTATTCTTGTTGGTTTTAGTGATACATTGAGGGTCTCGGGGTCCCTACTGAGTATCGTTATACTCACCCCTGCACAGGCTATTCCTGCACCTCGTTGTGTTGGATGCAGACGACGGACAGCACTGATCATGGTTGAGGCTTCTAGAGAGGAATGGTACCCGGAGGTGTAATTCATGACGAGATGGTACCTAGAGGTGGAATTTACGATGAGACGGTACTCGGAGGTGATAGACAGATGTGGAGAGCTGAGGTTTCCATCTGTACCTACCCTTTAGGTAGGAACTCTGGAGGACAATCCAGGAGCAGCTTGACACCTTCCTTCTATTTTTCTTTTCCTTGTACTTTACTGTTGGTCTTGTATTTCTGACCCCCTTTGTACTTTCAGAAAACTTGTTATATTTATTTACTTAGTGTTTTCTTCCTCTTGTAATCTAGTTGTGTGTGTGTTTACGTTTTATAAAGGCAATGTCTTCCCAGTTATAGGTATTTACGCCTTTGGTGCTAGTCGCCAGCCCCTAGCCTATTGAAGGCAGGCTTGGGGTAGTTACGAAATGGGCCCCGGGAGACGGGTCATGAAAAATTGGTATCAGAGGAGTCAGTTATACCACAGAACATAGGACTCTTATATTTTCATTCTGTGAAGCAATAGTGTTAAGGGTAATAGGTGTGGTCTTCTCTTCAGGGAGTCTTGTGTTGGTGGGGGCGACCGACGTATCCATACACAGGACCCTAACTTCTAATTTCTGACTCAGTGCACGAAAATGTGGATTGTGTGTGTGTTTTCAAAAGTTCCTTTTTAAATCAGCTCAAACCAGGTCAGATCACTAGGTATAGTCTTTTTACCATGTCACATCTATTTCTTTTAGGATTCCTTCCCGCGGATGACCAGCTAGTCCCCAGAGAGTTGTACATACGGACAGCCCGTCGAGCGATGAGGCCTTAGTACTGGGACCTCTTTCAGTTGAGGCACTAATGGAGGTACCAGCGGTACTACCACCCGTTTGGCCACTGATGCCACCAGCCCCAGTAGCAGGCGATGCACGCTGCTTGAGCGCGCTGCACGAGTTTCAGCGTCAAAGGCCACCCAGGTTCCAAGGAGAGAAGGATCCACAGGTGGATGGGGATTGGATGGAGGCTGTGGTGAGAGTCTTCAAGCTAGTAGGTACACCAGCGGACTTCATGGTGATCCTTTCTGCCAGCCTCCTTCAGGAAACAGCAGGAAGATGGTGAAACCTGATGCTCCAGATGTATGACGAGGCACCACTTCTATAGGAAGACTTTGAGATCTTGTTCTGGGCAGAGTTTGTACAAGACACCCTTTTTAGAGGTGCGGATACAGGAGCTACTTCATCTGCAGCAGGGCAGCATGAGTGTAGCTTAGTACTCAGCGAGGTTCATAGACCTCTCGCTCTACTCTACAGATATGGTACAGGACCTGTTCTTCAGGGCCCGGATCTTCTAGCAGGGGATCAGGTGGGAGATTAGAGCATCAGTTGTTTCTCACAACATTCCGACGTAGACAGGAGTGTTAGAGCGAGCCCTTCTAGTGGAGAGTTTCCTTACTGAGAAATCTCCAGTAGCAGGACCCACCACTAGTTGACTTGCAACGAAGTCTTCTGCAACTGGAAGTAGACAAACGACACAGGGATCCAATATAACCAGACCCACCGGTGGCCGATTGCACGACTCAGGTTCAGTGGTGCGGCTCAACCAGAGTGGAGTCAGATCCATTCATTCCAAGAGTGGGCAGTGTTACTCATGTGGTGTGCTTGGTCACATGGCACGTCACTGTCCGACCCGCCATACAGAAAATCAGTAGATATATGAAGAACCTCCCAGGCAGAGGCGGTGGTTCGATCAAGGTGGACCACAAGGAGCAGGAGTCAGAGGCATAGGAACTGGTTGTGCAAATGGAGGTGGATGATGCTTTGAGGTGTTGCCACCACCACCACCCAGAGGACCACCCCGACCGCAAAGAGTGGGTGGACAAGGGAGAGCACAGCTTCAGGAAGTTGAAACATATGACAATGGAGCTTCAGAAGCAGGTTAATGGGAGTGAGGCTAGTTCTAGGCATGGAAGCCCTTTTTTTGTGCTTCTAGTTTTCGTGTTGTTGTTGTTTGTGGATGTCATGTGTCTTTGTACTTTGAGATACAGTAATAAAAGACACTTATCATTGTGATTTTTACTATCCTGTCCTTTTGTATGGTTGATACAAAGAGGTTCCGGTTAAAACTGTTGACTTGACCCTCACTTGTGAGATTCCTACTGGAGGAGACCTAGTAACCACACACTGATGTCGATAGTGTGACTCAACCCCTAGAGGCGAGAGTAATGGTTGGATCTATTGGTAGTAGCGTCGAGTCCTTAAGACATCATCCATGACATGAATGTTACCGTTCATGTCAGGATTGACTATATTAGGAAAAGAATGTGGTTCATCCAGGGGTTGAGACCAGATTTCTCTTTTCGGAAGAAGAGAAATATTAGCAGCTCTTTGGTAGAATGTAAACTAAGAAGGGTGGAGATGAGCTCTTACTTTTGGCCAGTCTCACCCATTGTTCGTTGAGCGAATGGTTTCAGCATCTATCCAACTCAATAGTCTCAGGTGTATCTTCTCTCAGAAGTACATGAACCTAATACAGAGTTGATGACTTGAAATCCTCTAGGACTATGACTTCGAAATAGTTTATACTCCTTGGGAGGGGAACGTTGTAGCAGATGATCTTAGTAGGAGATCGGGAATTCAACTGTTAGGGGTGGCGAGACAACAGTTGGATGCATTTCAGATATCCTTTTTGGATAATGATGGAGTCAGCACGTGTAAAACCAGATATGGTTCTGGCTACGATGGAGAAGGTGCAGATCATCCAGGAGTGAATGAAGACTTCACAGAGCAGACATAAGTTCTATACACATAGAAGATGAGACCATTGGAGTTCGAGGGTGATGACCATATCTTCTTATGGGTCTCACCTCGATGGGGTCTACGGAGATTTGGTCAGGGAAGCATGTTATCTTCGCGTGTCATTGGACCTTTTCAGGTCCCCAGTAGCATAGAAAAGGTGGTTTACCCCTGGCCTTTCTACCTCAGATGCACCGGGTGCATGACATCATTCACATATCTCAGGTGTGGAGATGTGTGCACGGTCTATCTATCATCATCGACCATGGGGAGCTGGACATCGATGACGGGGAGACCTTCATGGGGTTCCAGTAGAGTTTGAGGATAGAAAAGAGTAGTTCCTATGAGGATGGTCGATTCCTCTTGGGTGATTTCATTGGCAGCACGGGAACCTTTAGGAGAGCACATGGAGGCGGGAGGCTTAGATGCATTCTCGGTACCTCCTTTTGTTTCCCTAGTTTGTGTTGTAGCTTTACGGGGACGTAAATCCCTGATGTGGGAGCAATTTAAAGACCAAGAAATTTCAAGGAAATTGTATTTCATAATTTAATTGGATTTTTACGAGTGCGCAGTTTCGACGAAACTTGATTCTGAGGCCCGGTGTGCCTGTAATCAATTTCTGAGGTTTAGCTCGGGTAAGTTCAGTAAACGAACGAATGGGTTTTCCTATCATTTGAACCGATGATCGGAATTAAAATCTGAGGGCATCGTTGAACTCGCAGTGTGTGTTTTCATTTAAGAAGACATTCACCTCGACGGCAGATGATCGGTTATAAAAGTTAGTTTTGGGGTTTTACATGGGTTAATAAAATAAAATAAGTGAACAAATTATTTTATTTTGTTAAACACATGACGTGTGGATAAAGTGGTTAGAAGCTCCACTTGGGAGTTTGTGGTGGAATCGCCACACCCTAACCCCCTTGAGATATGATGGAGGTGGGGCCCACCAAGATCCAACCTCCCATGTGAGTTTGATTATGGTGGAAACCACACGAGGCCTCCCATTAATGGGAGGGGAATAATAACTCCTTGACTCCCCCCTCTTAATTGAGGAGGAAGAAACCTCCCTTTTTAATGATGGGACCACCCAAGCATTAACCACCCCCCCCCTTCAATTTGTGGTTAATTAATGGTGGGGCCTGCCAGCAAATATCCTCCCTTTGGAGGATATTCTTCTGTGGGACCACCCGGTCCAATAACCCCCTTTTTGACTTCCTCCCCTTTTTAATGCGCCACCAGAGTAGATGAATTGGGTGGAGCCCTCTGTCATAAATCTTCCATTTATGACTTGCATGCCAACGACGAACCCTCTCACTCCTATATAAATGAGGCTAGGGGAAGGAGTTCTGGATGGCTTCTTTAAGCAACGGAATGCTAGCAGCAAAGCATGACGCCCAGCACTTAGAGAGTTTTCCTCTTCCTCCAATGAAGAAAGAATAACGAAGAATACTGACGCCACCCTCAACCCCTTCCCTCCCAATGTTGACAGAACGACGCCCGTCTTCCACGATTCGCCATTGTTTAACGTCGTTTTATGAGGGAGGGGTTTAATTTGAGTATTTTTATATTCCCATGACTTTTCCCTTCTAAAACAAAGAACGCGGACCAATTCATCATCAAGTAGATCTGCGAAAGATTTTATTTGCGGGTTGGGAATATTTGTTTGCAGGGAAATTGTGGGATGGTTTGCTTCAATTTTATTTAAATAAAATTGTTTTTCATTCTTCATAAAACCATGTTTAACCTTGGCCAATTCATAACACCTAACGCGGAGGGCACAGGCCGAACAAACACGGCTTTATGACCCTCCATAGATTTGTTTGTTGATGCGTGGATTAACGGGCGATGATGAAACAGGACCGCAATGACATTTCGAAGTCGTCGCAGTGATGAACGGGTCCCGGGAGAGCCGCAGGTTCAAGAGGTGGGAGAATCGGACCACCGGAGCGCGTCCGTTCGTCTGTAGAAGGAACTATCGGCGTGCCCTGCTGGCACGGTGGCGCCGGTGACTGGAGGCGGCGGCGCCCCAGTGCGCCGCTGGAGAAATTCTGCTGCGGCAACAGCTGCGGCGGTGGTGCGAAAGATCCCACGGTTGCATGGGATCTCGGGATGGTGGGGCAGCTCCAGCTGGCACCACCGGTATCCATTAATGGCGGGGGGGGGGGGGGGGGGGGGGCGCCCCCCCTGCTCCCCGAGTTTTGCTCAGCCAAGTTGGCCGAACCAGCACCCGGCATGGCCAGGGGGGGCCACGCGGGCCGGACCGCGCCAGTCTGGCCGAACCACGCCGGACGGGCCGGGCCGCTCCCAACCGGGCCGAACCCGGGCCTGGGTCGGGTCGACCCAGTTCGGGCCGACCCAGGGGGTGCTAGTCCGGGCCGGACTGGGCCTAGACCCCCTATTTTCGGACCGTTTTTAGTTAAATAGTCATATCATGAGATACAGACCTCCGATTAATGCACCGTCAGATGCGTAGAATTCCTTGGATCGAGATAGTATTTTCGTTATATTACACTCAAGGTTTTGGTGATGTTTGTGAATGGCCGGGATGGTTTGAACTCGAAACCAACCGGGCCCTCGAAGCAGAAACACTTATAACATGAGGACCGGATGTCCAATTGACGTTTCGTCAACTACGTCGGATTCATCTTGATGAAAAGGTTATTTTGGCATACTCCACTTGATGTTTGGATGCAGATGGAGTACAGTCAGTTTTGTTTATCTTATAAACCAACCAGGCCCCCAGAACGGAAAAGCCATTGACTTTCAGACCGGACGTCCGTTTTACGAACCGTCAGCGGCATTTGTAATCTTCTTGAGAAACGGTTCCTTTTAGTATACCCATGAGAGTTTAGGGTAATGTTGAGATATGGTTAGGTTGGTTCGTACACAAATCCAACTGGGCCCCTAGAACAGAAATGCTAATAACTCACAGACCAGGCGTCCGTTTAACACGTCGTCTGTTGTGTTGAGAAACCTATGACGTGACGGATCTTTGTGATACTAATTTGTGGGACTTGTGATAATTGGAAGTAACAACCAGTAGCTCGTGGAGAGGACCCTCCTAGAGACGAGCGTATGGAGTGTAGAGACCGAGTAGCTGCAGACCTGACGACTGCTTGACCGATTCGACTCATAGTGATTCTGTTAGCCTGGTGGACGGAGCGCCCGGTATTCGAAGGCAGACCCACAGCAGATGGAGCGCTCGGTAGTTGGCATCAGACCCACGGTACATGAAAGGAGGAGTACCTCCGTAGGCTATTAGGGAGAGCGCTCGGTATTTGGTGGAAGACGCTCAACGGACAGAGCACCCGGTAGTTGGCAGTAGACCCGCGACACTCGACAGGAGGAGTACCCCAGTAGTCTAAGGTTAGTGAGTAGGGCCTCAGAGTCATGACAGGGCCACTGTACTCGACATAGAAGGAGTTTCTCCAGTAGTTTTGGTTTTGATAATGAAAATCCTGGTTTGATCTGATTCAATGACCTTTGTTTTTTCCTCATGATTGAGATGGGTTACTTGATAACTTAGGCATATATATGGGCATATACCTAAGTAAAGGTTATCTGTTGAGATCTTTCTTTTTGGTTTATCCTTGTTGGTTTTAGTGAGACCTTGAGGGTCTCAGGGTCCCTACTGAGTATCATTATACTCACCCCTAAAGGTTTTATGCCCGCACCTCATTATGTTGGATGCAGACGACGGACAGCACTGATCGTGGTTGAGGCTTATAGAGCGGGACGGTACCCGGATGTGGACTTCATGACGAGACGGTACCCGAAGGTGGACTTTACAATGAGACGGTACCCGGAGGTGACAGACGGACGTGGAGAGCTATGGTGGCGATCTGTACCTACCCTTCAGGTAGGATCTCCGGAGGATGATCCAAGAGCAGCTTGGCACCTTCCTGTTGTTTGTCTTTTCCTTGTACTTTACTATTGGGCTTGTATTTCCGACCCCCTTTGTACTTTCAGCACATTTGTTATATTGCTTTACTTAGTGTTTGCTTCCTCTTGTACTCTGGTTGTGTGTGTGTTTACGTTTTATAAAGGCAATGCCTTCCCAGTTATAGGTATTTACGCCTTTGGTGCTAGTCTCCATCCCATGGCCTATGGAAGGCGGGCATGGGGCAGTTATGACATGGGTCCTGGGGGACGGTTTGTGACAGAACCAATTCACATATACCATATAATATTAAGAACCAAAAATATATTTCAAACCATGTCTTTTAATCATGAAATACTGAATTTATATTGTCAACAATAACAACCATATTAAAAATAATAGCATGTACACATGGAATTTTACACATATCATGTTTACTAGTATAGAAATTATAATATTTCAGACATAAACAAAGATTTATGTATTAAAATCATGAAATTTTGATTTATTGAATAGTTTCTTTAGAACATAAAATAAAAAACATTATGTGTCTATATATTTAAATGAGTTATCTACTAAATGGTCAAATTATAATATTTATTATCCTTATATACATTAAATTATTCCCAAACACTAATAGTTATTATCCAATATGTCAATAAATACTTAATAACCAAATATGCAGATACGTTATTGTAGAAAATGTACAACCCATCAAAGATTGTGTATCAAATTCAAACCAAACTAACATGAATATATTCCTCCATAACCAAATCTAGTATTTTTAATATTTTGGACATATTAAAAAGAGAAAATTATTTTTTTAATAATTGGGGTATTTTGAAGTCTCCTATTATGACTTAGTCAATATAGTATTGAAATTTACTATGAGGTTTGGATAACTCTTGTAAATCCCCAAGACATTAAATTTTTTATCCTTTTTAATAAATTCAATATCCTTGATAACTTCTGATTCACAAAATTATGAACCTCAATTAGAGTAAGTGAACATTATATTTGAGAAAAACTATAATATAGTACAGATTTTAATATTTCATGGGAGAATAGTTATAATTTTATAGGATGGATATCATTTTTTATCTAACATGGTCAAAATAAGACTAGGATGATTTTTTTGAAATTTTCCATTAGAAATTATCATTTATAATTAACTAAAAGTGAAGTACTTAACTATACTTCATTTTTTTAATAATATTTTTTTGTATTTTTCATTAAAATTTTATGAACTATTAATTGTTTATAAATACATATATAAACATTTTGAGGATAAAATGATATTTTTTTGAAAAATAATTTTTCTGAAAACTATTTTTTAGGAGTAATATATGCCCTTTTAATTAATTAAAATAATATTTTTAATCAATTATATAATTTATTATTATGTAATATATATCAAAACATATAAATATTAAACCATATAATTACGATTACTAATCACATAATTAGTATAATATAATATTATGCTTGAAAATTATATTTCATAAAGACCTATTTTTTGGGGAAAAAAATTATGCGTTTATATTAAATTAAAAAGTCCCACTTCTGTGATATAAATTTTGAAAAATGGATTGAATATTTTTAATCATAATAATTAAAATAATCTATTTATTTCAACATTATTCATGTTTGTGATGATTAGTAATAAAATTAAATATTTAATTAACTTGGTTAGGGTTAAATCAACATATTGTGTGTTTCTTACGCTTGTATTAAATATAATATTTCACACATGTAGAATTTACTTGAAAATATGGATTTCATATTTTTAATAAGTGGTTCCAAATTATCTAAAATATATCATTTTATTTTAGCCTTAATGGATTAACTACTGTGGTTAAAAACTAATTATCATGGTGAAGAATAAAATGGTAAAAGTATGTAAACATAGAAAATAAGGGAGTAACATGTTTAAAAAATGTATATTATTATAATTTAAATGTGTTTATTGACCATAAATTTATAAATAATTATTATTTATCAATTTTTCAGGAACATGGGAAGATGGTTACTTCCAATTATTGAATAGTTTTGGGTAGTTACAAAATAACACTCCTCCTCAATTATAAAATGTCACTCCCTTCCCTCATTTTATCACACCTATCAATCCATTTTTCACAATATCTCTCTACCAATATCTATCCCTAAAATCATTATTCAAATTATAAAGTTTCAATACTACCAAAATATCCTCCCAATAGCCCTTATAAAGAGAAATATAAGAGGTTTATCATGGAAATGGTAGTGGTCTTAACAATGCTCTTTATTTTTCTTTATTCTTTTATTTCCAGAAAATATGTATCAAAACATATAATTTAATAACCCGATTATATAACATATAGTATTTTTTTTAATTTCATAACCGCTATATATCTCCTCTTCCATCATATTTTGAAATGAAATTGTTGATCGTGTGTATAGAATACTACCGCCTCCCGAACCAATATAACTTATTTTTCATCAACACTTATCACGGATGGATATAATTAAGTATTCAATTTATATATATATATATATATATATATTAATTATGATATAATTATACATATTATATTAAAATTTCTCATATAATTTTACACAACCCATTTCCCTAAAAATATGAAAGTGTAGCTTCTGTGTGGAAAGGACTATCTCCATACAAAGCGTTGTGAATTGTTTTTCACAGAGTCATTAAATGGAATGTAATAAGGGTAAATTTAATAAATATATGTGATATATATAAAATTATATTGATTATTTAAAATTTATATAAAACCCAATTCATATTTCACCTGTTAAGGAAATGATGTCATTTCTCATGCGTACATACAACCCATTGTCTCCACAAAGCAATGTGAAAGATTTACCATGCCAGAATTCAGAAATGCTTCTGAAAAAATGTATATAATGAGTAATTATGTTATTTAAAACATTTATATAATTATACATATTATGGATATATATCTAATTCACAGGAACCAGAATTTTTGTGACCAAACATGCATGAGAAAATATGGAAATCGACACCCAAAACAGTGGTGTAAATGAAATATTATTGACAAATTGGTGATAAGATGTAATAAAAGTATCATATTTGATATTATAAATATTAATATGGTTATTTTATAAATTAATATCTTGTTTAAAAATATAATACATTAGTTTAAATAACTTATAATTGAATGTATGCATGATTTAAGGGATTTCATCTCAATTTCTAATCCATTCTGTCTTATTTTAAATTATGAACATTTTTATTTTCATGTGGTGTATATAAATACCATTTGACTTCATTTTTTATTTTAAATATCATTTATATTAAATATAAATTTTATTTTAATTGTGTATATGATTATTACCTAAACTATGTTCTATGTTTTTATACGATGTTTACATTGAATGTTATTTGACTAACAGGGGAAATATGGACAAATATCTTTCCTTTAATATATATAAATATTGATATTCGGGTAATATATATATGAAAATTTATTGATAAGCTATATTTATTGGTGAATTAGACCTATAATTATATTTTTTAGGAATTATTTGGAAATTTAATTACTTGTTGTGCCTGAAAATTTAGAGCCCATCGATGCATTGATAAGTTTCATGAGAAAAATCATTTAACTAATTAAATGGGTTTTTACCTATAATATTAAACATCCTTTTAAATTTATTCATAGTATAGTTATGATCATTCCCAAGATCCCGATAACTAATAATTAATCATTTATTTCATTTATAATGAAATATTTATTTTTATCTGGGATATTGTTTTCATTAATACTATCTTTGGATTTACTTAATTTATAGTTTAATGGAATGTAATTTCATTTATTTACCCTTTCATATTGATTACACATTATCTAATCATGATAGTTAAGTTATTTATTAAGTGGAATATTTTTTTGTAAATTTAATTTTTTGTATTGTTTATTCCTTATTAAATATGATTCATTTATTCATGATATCTTCCGTATTACGTAACTCTAACTGAGTATCTGAGATCACCCTTATAGTATTTATTTTTAAAGGGATATAAGAAGTGTATTATGATATGAAAGAATATTATTGAATGAATAATGATAATATCATGAACAAAAAAAATTAATTCGTGTTTTAAGATTTAATGTTAAATTTATGTATGTATCTCATTTACCAAGACTAATAAACTATTCTATCCTTTATGATTTGATCACTTTTTTCTTAGTAAAATGTAATAAATTAAACCATAACTCTTGGATACTAGGGTTAGGGTTTTCACATTTGGTATTAGATGATGTTTATTGGATATATTGGGAACTAGATTAAGGAAAACATAAATTTGGGAACATAATCCTATGGTAGACTTTAAGGACACATATAGAGGAAAATCCTAATGTTTTGTGAGGAATATATTATTTTTTTCTCCTAGTAATAAATATTTGTCTGTATACTACACATGGGTGTGGTTTTTGATTTTTTGTACCTAGGGGTAATAACTCCAAAATGGGCATGTTAGGATTTGACTTGATTATTAACCATTTCATGATGAAATCCCTTATTGTGCACCTGGTTTGACACTCTCAATGGAATTTCATAAGATAATTCACCTTTTATTTATAAAACATTTTTTAGGATTTTAATATATAGGAACCCTATAATAATTTTTTTTAGATTTTGAGATTAAAAATGATTAAATTTTCAAATTATGTCATGTATCACACTGCATTTAGAATAATACATTATGATTAAAAATTAATAATTTTATAAGATAATATTATATATGTCATTTCATAGAAATATGTCTTGAAAGAATAAATGGTTAAAATGCTCATGTAAAATTTTAATACATCCCTATTGATTAAGAAAATATAGTTTTTATTAAAATTTAGTAGGTCATGGCTATATTAGTAAATCAAAATCATGTTTTTACAAATACATTTTCCCATATGTTGAAACACGTTGTTCCACGATATGATTATCTTATGTTGGACTACTTCGTGTGGTATAACACCCATAATTTAGTGGGACTACTAATCCAATGGTTTCTGAGAAATAGATTGACTACTTTGGGAAGATATTCATATCATTGGGATTTAATGAATTGGAAAAGGTTCTACTTGATGTATATTTTCTAAATAGTGATGGTGACAAATGGTGTTTGTCAATAAAGAATTATAAGTGGAAGATGAAATAAAACATATGGATGGGAAATATTTTAAAGAAAATATTATTCAAAAAATATTTCCCTAATGTGAAATGGTATAAAATGAAGATATAGTTCCTTATCATAATGTTAAAGGAGGAATAAAGTGTTGTTGAGGGTGATTATACCCATACAAGTCCATCCAGGAATACTATAGATTTCATGGGAAACACAGAATAAAATATAGAACATTTCCTTGAAAATATTAAGACATGTCTCTAAAGGTTGTTGGTATATCAAACATTTTAATCATATAATGAAATAGTTTATGAACTATAAAAATGGAGAATTATTTATGTAGCTCTATTAAATTCATAGGGAATCAATAGAAGAAGAGGTTGACCAAAAAAATTATGCATCACATAATCCCATTTACTAAACATACACATGCTATATTTTATAAAGTTATTATCATATTTATGTTTGAGTTCGATATAATCCGTGGTACGGACTGGATTTTAAGGTATAATATAAATATATATTTTTTGGATAATTAGTATTTCACGATTCAGGTGCATGATTATATATCATTATGGTGGAGACTTCATCATATGAGTCATTTCTGGATCCACCCCTATAACTATTATGAATTAAATTATTAGGTAATAATGGAAAAAACATATGTCGATGTATATGGTAATCCCAAAATTGAGGATGCGCATACCTTATAGGAATTCATTGGAGTATTTCTTGAGGAATTACCTAGACAAACTCTAGAGCATGAACATCAGTTTTCCATTAATTTATTCTTGGAAACAAAAACAATACCAAAGACACCAAGGAAGAATGACATATCATTGATCATCATACCACATATACACATTTAATTTCTATAAGAGAATATTCTCCTCTTGGGTTCCTGAAAAGTCTCCATATTAAATAAGTTGTAGGACTTCATGGAACACCTCTTTTTACTATGTCTCAATGTGATCATCATTTTACATCAAAAAATAATGAAGATGCTTTACAAGTATCTTGATACTAGGTTTCATTCAAGCACCACTTACCATCATCAAACTTATATATAGCCTAAAAGGACTATTAAAATATCAAAAGACATGTTTGGGTCATGAACACTTGACTTTCAATTTATGTGGGGTTAGATTTACCTTTTTAGTGTTTTTCTATAATAGTAGTTCTCATTAAATTATTAAAATGGTTTCATATAAAGAAATGTATATATAGATAATTTAGAGTCAAATATGTTTAGATGAAGTTGGTGAATGGAAAATGATTGGCCCAGAACTTCTTAAAGAAGAAACAATAAAGGTGGACTATCCAGGCTCAAAATAAATTATATCAAAAATGGAAGAAGGGTTAAGAAAAAAAACGACGGAACTATTTTGAGTTCCACAAGGGATAACACTATTTTTTGAATTTATCTTTATGGAAGGATTTCAATGATTCAGTAAGAAGTGAAAACTAATCCCCAAGTACATAAAATCCTTTGAAATTATAATATTAAATGTTATTGTGTCTTATTATTTGGAAATTCCACAAATATTATATAAATCACATGATGTTTTCCGTATATCATTTTTAAAGAAGTAAAATTTATACTCAATTAATATTCTCTCCTATAAAGAGATATAACCAGAACCTGATCTGTCTTACTGTGAAGATCAAATCAAGATTCTTCATTTGATAGATCAGGTATTAAGGAATTAGGAGACTCAACTAGTGAATGGTAATTTAGGGAAATCATAAAATGGAGGAAGCAATGTAATAATTATAGGATGTTATGAATAAGAAATAACCTTTTATGTTAATTTCCATGAGATTTTTATAATGAACTATTTTATGTAGGGAATAATGTAATACCACGAGACATTATTATATTTTTTTCATTTATATAAAGTTAATCTAATTGATACTTGTGATATATGAAACCCCTTGCCTCAATTAAAGTAAGTGAAAATTAAATTTTAATAAAAATATAATAATGTCCATATATTAATGTTTTATGGAACAAAATATCTAATTTTATTTGATTAATATCAATTTTTAAATTAAATGTTCAAGAAAATCCATGAATGAATTTTTGAAATTTTCCCATTTAATAATCATTTATTATTAATTGAAAATGTGTTACTTAACTATACCTATTTTTATTTATATTAATGTATTATAATATGTTTAATTAAAAAAATAACTATCAATTACATATATATATAACGATAAGATAATTTGGTGGTACAAAGGGTTATTTTTCAGAAAACTGGTTTTTTCTTAAAACTATTTTTTTAAGGTGTAATGTATATCCATTTTAGATAATTAAAATAAACTCTAATGGTGAATTATTTCATATATTTTTATATGATGTATATATATATATATATTTAACACCATATAATAATAATTACTATTCATATAGTTAATATAAGTCCGTTTTATGCTTGAAAAATGCATTTCTAGAAAACTTATTTTTTGACGCATTTTGTGGGAATATTTTTAATTAAATTTTTCCAATTTTTTCTGATTTTTTTAGTAAAATGTATTAAATATTATTAATAATAATAAATGTTATAAAATACTATCAAATTAATTTTTTCACATAATTATTACTAAAAACATCAAAAAAAATTACTTAACACTGTTAGTGTTAAAACATGGTTTTCCGCGTCACAAGCACTTGTATTAAAATAAATCTTTGACACATATAAAAATTTTACCTAATAATTTTTATATTATATTTATAATTAGATGTTAAAAATTATTTAATAGAGACTATTTTATTTTATTATTAATGGATTAATTTCCTATGTTAAAAAATTATTGTGGTGATAACTAAAATGGTACAAGTAAGTCAACTTAGAGGACAAGGGAGTGAAATTTAAAAACAAAATTATGTTTTGGATGTTTGTATATAACATAGATTCATTGTAAAATTTAATATATCAATTTTTTATGCACTTGGGTTTAGAGTTAATTACTATTATTGAATAGTTTTGGGTATTAACAAAAAAGTCACTCCCCAATTATAAAAGGGAATGCGCTCTCCTTTTTTATTCACACCAATCGAGCCAGTTGAATAAACCAAACCCTGTCCAAATTGCAAAAACATACTTATCCACATTATATTAGTTCTTTGCATCCCAAAATACTAGCACTATATTTTCTAATAATAGTTCCAATGGATGTTTCTCTAAAAAATCTAATCGTCTTAACGAAGATCTTTCTTCTTCTTTTTTGTTTTACAGTAATTGATTGTTTATTAAAACATAAAATATATTATGAAAATTATAACTCAAAAAATGATATTTTATCAAGTTAATTTAATAAAATATATCCATATCCTCTTCTATGAAATGGGATGTAAAATTATCAGTTGTGGGTACAGTAGAGTACCTCCTCACGAAATAATGTAAGTTATTTTCCATCAAAACTACTCATGAACAAATATAATTATGGATTTAATTTATATATATAATATGTATGATATATATGTATATATAAATATTTTATTATAATATCACATATAAATTCTTAATTTGTATTTAATTAAAAATATAATAAGCTTTATCATGTGTATGGTAGACCACCACCTCACAAAGTGATGTGATTCATTTTTCACATCGACTTTACATGGATGGAAATAAAGAAAACATTAATGAATATATGTGATATAAATGAAATTATATTTATTATTTAAAATTAATATATCACCTAATTAAATACCCTATCACCCTTTAAGGGAGTGATATAATCGATTGTACGTACTTATGGCATACCGTTTCCACAAAGGAAGGTAATGAATTTTCAATGTAAAACAATCAATAATAGTTCTAAAAATTTAAGAATTAGTAAATATGATATTTAAAACCATAATATAATTTTAGAGATGATGAATATATTTCATATTCATTATTACCAGGACTTATGTGACACAACCTTCAAGATAAAATAAGGTAATTTACACCCGAAATAAGGGTAAAATTGAAATTTTATAAATGAATAAGTGATTAAATGTTATAAAATGATCATATATGATATTATAAATATGGTTATGGTTATGGAATAAATTAATAACTAGTTTAACCCCATTAAATATAATATTAAATAACATTAAATTAATTTTATGTGTGATGTATGGGATTTCATCTCACTTTCCACTCAATTAGGACTTATTTGAAATTATGGACCAATTTAGTTTCAAGTGGTGTATATAATAACACATGGAGATTATTTTTCATTTAATGTAAAAAAAATTATAGATATCCATATTTTTTATATCATGGATATGATTATTTACTAAAAATTATATGATCCTTACATTGAATGTTATTTGAATCACAAGGTAAATATAGATAAATATATTTCATTTACTCGATATTGATATTTTTTTACAAGGAATATCGATTCATGAATTAAATTTATCATTATATATATTAGGAATTATTTGGAAATTCAGTGACAGTTGGGGCCAAGAATTAGATAGCCACTCTAGAAATCGACATGTCTCCGTGGAAAAATCAGTTGGCTAAAGTAAATGGGGTTTTACTGGTAGTTTTAAAATGTCACATGAACTGTTTGTATTATAGAGGTTTCTTGATTCCTAAGTAATTGAAATAAAATAATTATGAATTTCCTTTATTGGTATTTCATTTATTATAATTATACATGATATTTTTTCATTCAAATTCTAGATGATTTTCATTCTCAGTTAAATGGAATGTGTTTTGAATTATTTAACATGCCATACAAATTACACATTATATAATCATGATAGTAAATTTATTGATAAAATGGAATGTATGTTCATATATTTTCCATTCCATTTTTTTATTAATTATTTATTATTCTTTATTTAGTCATGATAGCTTCATCGTTATATAACTCTTAATGAACATATAATCTCAGATATATTTTTTCCCTTTCACAGGAATCCCGGAACATTACTATGAATGATATTAAATGATTTTCTAGAATAAATAATGATATTATATGAAAAAAATTTATAATTGATGTTTTCAAATTTAATGTCAAATTCAAGTATGTATCTTGTTTACCAAGAACATTAAACTATTCGGCCATTCAAGAAGTGATCAATAGTAACATATTTTGATGTAATAAAGTAACCACCAACTCTGAGATACCGGGTTCATTTTCTTTAAATATAATTAAAAAACCCAATCATATATTATGTTGATAACTCTATCATTATAATCTTGTTATTAATAGTTTCTAAGGATGGTCCATTCTTCTCATTTCATGCTTACTTCTTATCTTATTTATTTTCTAAATTTGTGTAGAATTATGGAATATCAATTAGAGGTTAGAGATATGTGAAAGAATAAATAATTTACATGACTAAACAATAAATATTTTGGTTCCCACTAAAATTCATTTTTTAGTGTAGTGGATTTTTTTTTGAATTACAAAAATAAAATGATTATTTTGATAGATATAGTCTTCTGTGAGTCTAGAGAGTGGCCATGGTGACATTAAAAATGGGCTTGGTATCTACCACTATTTTATTTTCTATGTTATAAATCCCTATAGAACACTTCACCGATGATTTTTATAATTTAATGTGGATCTATATCAGCACCTTATGGAATGATAATGGTTTGGTTTACACACAAAATGTCATGGTGGTTTCAAAATGGACATTATAATCATTTTTTTCTAATAATGTAACTACTAGAAGTTTTTCATGAGGAAACCAAGCCACGGTAAATCTCACCACACTAGGGTTGAAGTGAAATATATTATTTAGTAGTAGGAAATTAACTACACTATTTGAGTATTTATATGGTCCTCATTACAATGTGATTTAGATATGTCTTTGACTTGATACACTATACTATGGTGAATCAACAATACATCATGATTTTGATAAAATAACTAAAATATTGTATTTTACATGGAAAATTATTATGATTTTTTTAATATTTTACTAAAAATTAATACGAGAGTATTATAGATATTTTGGATTGGTTTAAGAAGAAGGAAAAGCATGAATACTTGAGACAACCATATGGACACTTAAGGTGGACTATAAAAGATTTATCATCTTTTTAATTATTTATTTTCATATTAATCATATGAAAGTTCATAACCATATTATTTTTTGTTCATATATTATTTTTTTATAACAATATAAATTTTTATATAGTGGAATAGAAACCATTTAACACCAAGTATCAACCACTTGATAAAAATAGTATGTGAACCTCATCAAAACCGGTTATATTATGTACATTATTACTTTTACTAAATAACTTATCATATTTGATTTCATGGTTTCTTTCATAAATCATATGGTTTAACCACCATAAGAATAATATTTTTATGTTATGTTTCCATGACATCTATTTCACCCTTTCTTATTACTTATGCATCTTTTACCTCATACTATTAATAAGTCTCAGTGTAGACACTACCTATGAATATCCTTAATCATATTGAATCTATAGATATAATTCTAGGTAACCCTGAGTATTTGGAGTTGCTAAATATGTATAAAACATTTTTTTTATGAATTCAGTGTTGAGAGTGAATTTTATCAATAATAATGGAATTCCCTTATTTGGTTTAAAATGATTCAATATATGGAAATAGATAATGGTTCCATAGATTATTTCAATTAACAAAGATATTTTTGACATCTTAGATATTCATTTCCACATACACAAATTTTTTCAATACTTAACATTTTATGACAATAATAATATTGAAGATGATTATAAATAGATTAATGTGCCACTGACACCTCATCCCTCCCTGAGAAAGAGTAAACATTATCCATGGGATACAAAATAGCGATAAAAATATAAAGAAATATTCACGATTTCCGTGAGGAAGATAATAAGGTTAATTAATCCTAATAACAATATTTCATACTCTATTTTATGATATTTTAATAGGTGTTGATAAGTAGATGAATAAGTTTTTCATCCTTGTGAATAAAATTCTTTGCTTATTTCGGTGCCATGGAGAAGTTCGTGAACATTATACCATGGTGAAGATATTTATTATAATTCTATTAGAATGTTATTATTTAAAATGTATGCATTATGGTTCAATATATGGATGATTTTACCAATAATTATTTTAATAACATCATGATATCCTCTAACATGAGTATGGGACATGCATTGAAGAAGAAAAAAGAATATAAAAAGGTGACTATATTCAAATCCTCCAAATACCAAATAAAATAAAATAAAATATATTTCATGAAAAGGATATATAATCCATAGATTATTTCACAAAAATAAATGATTTTAAATCACTTTTCACAAAAATCATGTAATGAGTTAACGGTAATTACAGAATAAAACTACATTTTAATTATTTTAATTATTGAAATATTAGACACTTATTAGATTTTTTTTTCAAAGATGAATAAATATGGAGAAAATGATGATTATCAAAAAATTTCATCTAGAATAAATAAGGTGTAAATGGGGAACATAAATGTTAAATCACCCAAGGAATGTGGAATTTCGAAATAAAAAATAAAAAAATATTTTCACATAAAAATATATTTCATCTTTTTATTTGGTCAGAATAAAAAATGAATAATTCATAAAGAATAATTTAAAGAATTACATTATCTGATAATGAAAATATTATAATTAATCATATAGGGAAAAGAAATAAATAAGTTGAAAAGTGGATAATTATAAAGAGAATAGAAAATGATTTTAAATTTTGAATAGAGATTATATGTTTCTTAAAGGACAATATGAAACCTTAAAAATTAAAATCATCTTTGAAAAAGAACATTGAATCTATTCATTAATAACATGATGAATCATATTTGAAGGATATTTAAAGTATTGAAGAAGTTTTCATAATATATATAGAAATTCAAAATAAAATAATTATAAAAAAGGGAAATATTATTAATATTACAATAGAATTTTTATTTCCCATTAGTAAATAGTTTAATGTCCATGAGTTGAAAATATTTTAATTAAAAATTAAATAAATTTCCATATTAGTTGAGAAATGTAGTCAATAAAGCTATAGAATATTAAAATTAATTGTAAAAAATTTAATAAAAATTGATCTTTTTTATTATACAAATAAATAGTGGTCATACATATTATACACCAAAGAGTGTAAGAAAATTTCTGGTAGTACAAACATTATGGGATAGAAAGTGGTTACTTCACTAAATAATAATGAAACACTTATTCTTATATTATGTGAGTATACTTGGAAATCAAATAAAAATTGATTGGGAAAAAATAAGAAATATGAGATTGATATTAATTGAAAATCCAAGGAATGAAAAGTAATTATCGGAATACAAATGTTGTGGAATATTAAATTGGATTAAATATTAATAAAAAACAATAATAATTATTTGTGATTTCAAAATATCAAATAATGTGTAGAATTTAATTTTACTAAAGTAGTTGGTGTTTCAAAGTGTACATAGATAATTAATATGTGTGTTGATACAGTATGTCCATTCCTCAATAAATCTAATCCATGATTGAAGGGTAATAAAAGTTGTATACATGAGAGAAATTAAACATTAATATTTTTTTACTCTCTTAGAGTCTCTTATTTTTGGGTTCATAAACCCATACATACCATCAAAAAGTGTCGCATATTATAATAGATGTTGTAAAAAGGAACACATTAACTATATTAGAAGGATGACTGGCTGGGATAATGTTATGATGATTGAGGTGACCTAAAATGATTATAATTGAGAAGATTCATAGATATTTTTCCATAGTTTATCATCTAATACTAATAGAAAAAATATATTAATATATATGTATATATATATATATACATGAGTATTATGGATGATATTCCACTTATAAAAAAATGTTTCTTAAACTGTGAAATGTTCCGGAATCACCAAATTTGGTGAAAGGAAATTCAAATTAAATAATTTTATCTTTATCCCTAGTGTGAGTCATATTATTTTGAGTATTTCTTAATGTTGATACCATCAGAATACCAAATATTTTTTGAATAATTTATCTGTTATAGGGAGGAAGAAGGGTAAAACTATTATAATGAATGGATAGCATAAAAGTTGAAATTTATTTTAAATTTTTAACAATTAAAACATGTAAATACTTCTCATTTAACTTTATAATTTATAATAAAAGTGAGTAATTATAGATCCCACTGGAATTCATCTTTAGGACTATCTTTATTTCATACACTCATCATTATTTCATATTCATTTATATTTTCTTTCATGATTTAATATATCAAAAAATAACCCCCTCATGTTTGGATATTTTAAAAGTTATGAAAACAAAATGAAATATTTATAAGTGATTTATAATAGTGATACTCTAACCGACATGTTCTCTTTGGTAAAGCATCTTGGTAACCCTTTTGTTTTATTCCACTATTTTAATAAAATTAAAATTAATGTTTGACCTATCCTTGAATAACCAAGTGATCATCTTTGTAATATTGATTGGTAGTAAGGTTGAGAATTAACTACCTTTAAAAAGTTTTAATTAATTGTTTTTTGGTTTTTCCTTTCTTTTAATTGTTTTTGTGTTCTTATTTATTATTATTTCCCAATAATTGGGGTAAAAACAATGTAAGACTTTTATTTAGATCATCATATCCTATTATTTTCTTATTTTATTATCCCATATTAATTACTAAAGATGAAATCTCAATGGGAATACCAAAAACAACCATTGTTATACACCCTTGGGTGGGAGGAAGGAAGCTACTAACTGCACAAACTCAACTTTCATCAATATTGTATTCCCCCAATCCATAAAACATATGAATACATTAAAATAGTATAAATTTAGATTAAAAACTCTATACTAAATGATTTTCAAGTAATTGAGACATGAAATTTAATTAACAAATAGAAACTATGAAGAATTTGAGTATAATGTAATATGAAATTTCCACTACATTCTATGAACATATAAAACAAACGAAGAAACCAAAATATGATGAGATTATTCCCAAGGTCACAGTTAAAGTGGATATTAATGATGGAAGATTTTTAGAATTATAGGTTCTCCAACTATTCTTCCTTGATAAATTCATCCCATAGCCAATGTAAAATGAATATATATATATATATATAGTTGAAAATCATGAGGGATGTCCTTTTTTAATATTTTCTTCCTATTATTTTGTTGAAACTAAACTCTATAAATATCTATCACCTATTTCAAATGAAATCACAAAATTAGAAGAATTTTTTCATTCCCTATAAAATGGTAATAAAGAATATGTGCTCATATTTTAGGAAAATATGGAATTGTTAATCATGCACCTATCAGCACAATACAAATTAAAAGAGACATTACACCGAGAAAAATACCAACAAGATGATATTTTATTGGTGGATATCACTAACACAAAATCATTTATTTAAAATTTTATACAATATGAATTTTCATTTTATCCCCATAATTTTTATTTTGAAGTTCTGTTATCACTAATTCACATCCAAGATAATGGAGAAGAAGGATGTTTTAGATAATTTTTTGAGTAAATAATTGAATAATCATAATCCAAATGAATTTAAAATAACATTCAAAAGGGTGTTCCATGATATATAATTCTTGAAACCCATGTCATATGAGATACTAAATCAATCTTTAACATCTTCTGATTTTTCAAAATCAATATTTTAGCTTCATCTCCCTGATATTTATGATTCCAGAAGAAACATAATTTTCCATACCCTAAACTTGTATGATAAAGTACCTAAGGCACCTCCCCTTGAATTAAAATTAAATATGGAATCATTATAAGACGCTTCCCTATATGGTGAAATGGTCACCTAAAATAATAAATAAGTGAAAGATGAGGATTACTATGATAACCTAAAAAGATATAATCTATGAAAGGACCCCCCCTCCCCAATTTTGGGAAAACCATGAATATATAGTAATATTAATTATATTAAGGATGAAAGTGAACTAATGGCATGGAAAAATGTACAATGAGTCTTGGATGTTCCTCAAGTAGATGTTATCTGGGACCTATTGAGAATACATTACACTCTCAAAAACACAGTGAACATCAATTGGGGGAGGCCCGAAAACTAAGGAATAATTTATCTTGTACCATTAAGAGCAGACATAAATACATGTTGTAGCATACGAGGGGTACAATTTATAATTAAACTAATGTTGTTTTGAGTATTTTGAATTTTAATTAAGTTCTTACTCTCAATTATTTGGATATGAGGATGAAGCAGGATTGCCATAAATACCACTAGGTGAGAAATAAGTAACATCACATATGACAGAAACCAAGGATTCCACATTCATTATCGTTACACCCCTAATTTATGTGAAATAAAACACTGATTAGGGGATGGAAATTAAGAAATATTTTCAAGGGGATCTCCAAGAATAACTAGAGGTGATTAGATTTAGGTAGATGAAAATGCAGTGTTTGGAATTATAGAATTTTATTAATTATATTGATTGAGATTAACCACCATACATTCATGTGGTGGATAGTATAACTATATCCCCTCTTGGGTGGAATACATCATGATTTCTCACCCCACCTCTTACTTTCACCATTTTCATTTTAACAAAAAAATTATAATATTTTTATTTTGTTTCTGTTAGTTTTACATATGTGGTAAAACAAATATGAGAATATAATAACCTATCTATATGTTCACCAAGAAATTAACATACCTAGAGCATGTAGTATAAATAAAATGTACCAGATGGTTTCCATCCATATCATCTGTATAGAAATTATTTTATCTTTAATATGGCTATCTATGATAAATTAATACTGAAAATAGATTTTGGTAGTGTTACTGAAAATTGTGTGGGATGGGAGTAACCTTGATTAGAGGAGTTTTATATTCTATATAGTTAATGTCATTGAGTTGTTGAATGAAAATAGGTTTACTGTTTTTTAATGTTTTAAGTAAATCTGTAAATAAATTAAAAATTATAACATGAATAAATGATAAAATGGTTTATAAAAATTGTAAATAGATTTATTTAAAGTATCTGTTTTCTTTTTTAAAACATTACCTTAATTTCAACACAAACCTACCATTATTTATAATACCATAATGGACTTAAGAATTATCTTGTCTAAAAAGTGTGAGAGATAGAAGATAACTAGGTGGAATTTATGAATTCCTTTATAAAAATTTCATTCTTATAACTAAGAAAAATTGTGACTGAAAATATTTTTGTGGAAATAATTTTATAAGATAAATTCATGGGAATTTATAAACTAATATAAGGTAAAAATATCATTGTGATTAGGAGTAACATCGAGATAATAATAAAATTACAATGGTAATAGTCCATTGAATTTGGATTAAAATTGGGAATTGGTAACCCATAATTAGTCAATGAGAATATGGTATAGTATTTCTAAATATTCATTTGTATATACTAATAAGTGCATTTGCAGATACAATATTGGGAAAAATTAATAAAAAATACAAAAACTAAATAATTTGTAAGGAAAAAATGAATTCATTTTGGATAGGTGAATATGGAACCCGTGTAGTGGAAAATTGACTTACAAAGAATCCATATGAGTTGTATAAATGAAGTGGGAAATAAAAAAATGGATTAAACCCCATCGGATATTGGGATAAATAAAAGTTATTATTTTTAAAATTTTAGTTCATCATTTATCTAATTTGATCCACTCCTAAACATGGTACTTTAACTGGATTGAAGTGAGAAGTGATTTTATTCACAAAAGAGGCATTATATTTCAAACAAAATATGAATATGTGTTTTCTTCATTCTTTATTTTGTAAATTCAGATATATGTATGGTGATTATTTTTTTTTATTTTTTTTATGACTAAATGAAATTCAATGATAAAACTGCCTGAGATTGAAGCACTTTAAGTTTGTGAGACTGATATTATCTAAAAAGTTTGAAATTATTATCTACTATTAATTAAAAATACCATTGAGTTTAATTAAAATACAGGGCAATCCATGTGTCTTATTATTACTATGTAAACTCTAAAAACAATTGTAAAAATTACTTAAATATATAATTTTATTAAATTATTTTTTTAGGTAAATTTTGATCCAACACATCAATTTTGAAATTTTAAATTATATCTATATATATTAAATGGTTTTTTGTGATTTAAAAATCATTCATTTATTTTTCTTATGAAATCAATAATTTAATTTTTATTTTTATTTTTTTAAAAAAAATTATTCAAATAAAAAAAATTTAATATATTATTTTCAAATTTTCATAAAAATGATTATCTATAAATTAATTATGTCTGTGTAAATTTTTGATTAAATTTTGTTTTTGATATTATGTAAAAAATTAACAACTAAATTATTTTTTATGTTGTGAATTAAAATTTAATGCATGGAAAAACTAATTTTTAATACTATCTCAACCGGTGTACCTGCTACCATTAGAATAAAATAGTGTTACCAGTTGAATTTTCCTATTGTGATAATTTACTCTGTCTGCTACCTCCATTTTTGTGATCATCATCATGTTATGTATAGTATGGGAAATAATTATTACTGATATTGTGCTACCATAAGCTTGATAACAGAAAGTCTACTACCTCCCTCACATGCTACTACTAATCATTACCAATAACTACTTCCATCAGTAAAAATTGCGTTCTCAAGTAAGTGAAAAAAGTGAATGTTATGACAACCATTGTTTACTTCTAGCATAATTACAACATACCTCAAGATTAACCAACCATGACCTCATTGTTCCTCCACAGTTTCACACCCATCTTCCACCACCCACGGTATCACGCAACTACCACCCATATTTCGTTCTATCTATACCCACTCTTTTACTAATATCCTACTAATGGTAGAGCCCTTCTACTACTCTTCTACCCCTCTAAATATACTTCTCCTTCCTCCACAATAGAAAATCTATTCCACCATCGAAGATCTCACACTATAGTATAATGTCATGATTCACTGCAACCATCAATACCTTACTGCAGGACCACATTGGATAAGTCCATCATTTAAAGGATCTACTTCACCACCACTGAATAGATTTGAACTACCTTCTATGCCACTGCCCTCCACACTTTCTATAGATTGTTACACTTCTTGGAATAAAGATTGGATACTTGATGAATCCCTAATTTCACTCTAAATGTTAAATAAAAAACGAAAATGAATAAAAAATTAAATAAATCAAAATATGTAATATATATAATTAAAATAATAATAAGAACCTAAATCAAATTAGTCAACAGAGGATGAATTTTTGATATTAATAATTTACAATTTTTATCTTGTGTATATTTTCTTGAAGAGGTTAGATCCATGGATCCCTCTCCACCATTAGAGTTGAAATTATATAGGAGAGTACACACCTGGTCAACATCAAAATGATAAAATGAGTTTGAGTCAATATGCACATATGTGCTAAATCCTAGATGAGGTTCGAGGATATTCCAAATCATCCCTCCATTTTTTTAATTTAAAATCATTAATCAATGACTTTTGTTCCTGAACTAGCATGTGAATTAAGAACCCCATTATGTAACTTCTCACATGTGGCTTGAGTATTTTACTTCCATTGAACCTATGAAATATTTAAGTATACATAATGGGTAATTTTATCAAAAAACAATAGAGCCCCTATAATGCACAAAGAAATTTATACTCCGAATAATCTCTCAGTTGTACACACATGATCAAGGGAAGAAAACCCCTCAACAGAATATATCACAAAATTATGAGTTTAACTCTTGGAATCCATCCAGCTAATGTTTTGGATCCCCTTCAAACTAGAAGTGGGGAAGAAGAACATTTATTCCATTAAATAATATTTTCCTCTTCCCTAGATTGAACGGATTCTACTTCTGCAAATCATAGTCAATCTTTCTTTTTATTTTATTTCTGTATTTATAATTCAATATAGATTCAATTTTTATCCTATTTTTTATTATCTTCCACCTGGTTCTTTAGTTCTCCTTATACCCTATAAAATTCAAGTGATATACATCTTTGTAATCATGAAGGTCTAACAAATATAAGGTGGTATAAGAGGAATCATAGTGATTATCTTTAATTTTTAAATTTAATTCTCAATATCATCCCTTAGATTATAGTCTGATGATGAAGGTGTAATTAGGAGGAGAGAATTTCCACTCTAAATTCCATCAACATTTTCACAGTATTCTAATTATTCCACACCAATTTATCTATGTGTTAAAATAAAATTTCATACCATTAGATTAATGTTACTTCAGTGATAGAATGATACTCAATCATTTCCAGGTGTGTGATTAAGTCCATTACCTTAATTGAGGAATGTTTTTACCCATACAATAGGGAGAATACAATGAATTACTAAATAGTTTGTGGATCTAGAAAAAAATTACTCTTCCATATAAATGAAAAAATGGAGTTTGGATAGGTGAATGATATGGATCACACTCATTGAATTTGATGATTTATAACAAAAGTAAATAATGATATATCCCGCAATATGTCATCCTAAGGTCCTTTTTCAATCCTTACATTAATTATATGTTCATATTCATTTCAATTTTCATACATATTTACATCTATTAAAAAAGGACACCTAATGTCTAGATATTTTCGAATTTAAGAAAATGAAAATAAATATTAATTGGTGAATTAGAATAGTAAAACTCTAACTGACACACACTCCTGGGGAAATGATATTGGCCATACATATGTTTCATTCGAATATTTAAATAAACAAATTCTATTTAACCACAACTCACAAAAACCTTGTGATGAAGACATAAGTAATTCAACACCATGAAGATTTAGTTTAAAATAATACAAACCTCAATATCTTTTTAAACTTGCAACACTAAACTTTAACAGATTTGAAATGTACTATAAATATGTTATTATTTAAATGTAAAATAGTCATGGTATTAGGGGGTATGATCTAGGTAATTTATTTATGAAATATATTTATATTACTCAGGATCAAAAATAATTTAAAAACTAATACTTGGGAAATAAAAACTCAATTTTTAGAGAAGCCATTTTATTCTTCAAAAATAAATTTTTTCAAATATTATTTTATTTCATTTCATGAAATGAAATAATAATTAATATATTAATATTTTAGAATAAAACTGAAAAATTAAAAATATTTTTTGAAAACAATTATTCTCAAAAAATTTCAATAGTGAATTTTGGAAAATTTCTTGAGAAGATTGATTTTTTGTCATGACCCATCCTCGGGGCCCATCCCGTGACTACCCCAAGCCCGCCTTCCATAGGTCAGGGGCTGGCGACTAGCACCAAAGGCGTAAATCCCAATAAAAATGGAAGGCATTTCCTTTATGAAACACAAAGAAACACACAACTAGAGTAAAAATGGAAACAAAAACTAAGTAAAGCAATAAGAAAACTGTGCTAAAAGAACAAAGGGGGCCGGAAATACAAGCCCAAAAGTAAAGTACAAGGAAAAGACAAAACAACAGGAAGGTTTCAAGAAACTCCTAGATCTTCCTCTAGAGTTACTCCCTCAAGGGTAGGTATAGATGGCCACCTCAGCTCTCCACGTTCGTCTGTCACCTCCGGGTACCGTCTCGTCGTGAAGTCCACCTATGGGTACCGTCTCATCGTGAAGTCCACCTCTGGGTAACGTCTCGTCATGAAGTCCACCTCCGGGTACCGTCCATCTCTACAAGCCTCAACCGTGATCGGTTTTTTCCGTCATCTGCATCCAACACAACAACGTGCGGGCATAGCCCGTGCAGGGGTGAGTATAATGATACTCAGTATGGACCCCGAGACCCACACGACCTCATTAAATACAACAAGGATAAACCACAAAGGAAGATCTCAACAGATAACCTTTACTTAGATATATGCCCATACATATACCTAAGTCATCATGTAACCCATCTCAATCATTAGGAAAACACAAAGGTCATTGACTCTGCTCAAACCAGGATTTTTATACACGATGACAAAAAACACGGCTGCTGGAGAACTCCTCCTCTGTCGAGTGAAGTAGTCCTGTCACGACTCCGAGGTGTCACTCACTAACCTTAGACTACTGAGGTACTCCTCCTGTCGAGTTCCACGGGTCTACCCCCTCACAATGTAGTGATCCCCCGCCATGGGTCTTCCACCTCACACAGTAGTGCTCCCCCTTATAGCCCATAGAGGTACTCCTCCTGTCAAGTACCGCGGGTCTGCCACCTCACAAAGTTGTGCTCCTCCACCATGGGTTTGCCACCTCACAAAGTAGTGCTCCCCACTGAGTTATGCAAGTCACTTCGAATCAAATCGGACAAGCAGTCATCACGTCTTGCCCAGTTACAAGGTCACCATACTCTGTATGCTCGCCTCCGGGAGGATCTGCTCCATGAGCTAGTTGTCGATACTCCAAGTATCATAATGTCCCATGAAGAAGTTTCACAAAGGACCGCCTCGTCACAGGGGTCTTATCGCAATAGACGGCACGTCAATCGGACGCCCGGTTCGTGAGTTATTAGCCTCATTGTTCCAGGGGCCCAGTTGGTTTCGCATACGAACCAACCCGGCCGTATTTCAACTATACCCCAAACTCCCATGGGGTATACTCAAAGGGACTTCTATGCTCCAAGAGTACCGAAGCCACTAACGGTTCGTCAAACGGATTTCTGGTGCCAAATATATGGCCCATGAAGGAAATGGGCCAGTAATGAGCCTGGGTCATCTCTGACCCGATCAGACCAACTCAGCCTAACCAAAACTGGGCCGACCTAGTCAGACTCGTTGGGTCTGACCCAGCCCATTGGGCGAGTCAGCCTGCTATGTTTTGACCCGGTCCCCTGGGCCTGGCCCAGCGGACCACGAGGGTGGTTCGGCCCGATAGTCGCCATGTAGGCGGCTCGGTAACTCATCCCGGGAGACCGGGCTGGTTCGACCAGTGACACCACGGGGGAGTCGCGGGCCGGTTCAGTAGGCCGGTGACCGGGAGGCCAGCGGGCAGACCGCGCGGGGCGCGGGTGGGATGGCTGGGCTCCGGATGGCCGCGGGTGCACCGGGCAGGGCGCGGGTGCGCCAGGCAGGGTGCCGAACGCTGGGCAGCGCATGGGGGCGCGTCGGGTATCATGACAGGGCGTCGCGGGGGCGCCGGGGTGCACCGAGCAGGCCGCCGGCAGGGGTGCTTGGCAGGACGACACTAAGGGCGCGGGGCGCCGGTCCGGTAGTGTAGCACGCCGGGGGGCGCCGGGTTGCGCCGATAGGGTGCTAGGTGCACCGGCAGGGTTCCGCGGGTGCGCCGGCAGGGCGCCGCGGGTGCGACGGCAGGGCGCCGCTGGTGCGCCGGCAGGGCGCCGCGGGTGCGCCGGCATGGCACCGCGGATTTGCCGGCAGGGCGCCGCGGGTGCGCTCGCAGGGCGCCGCGGGTCTGCCTGCAGCGCGCCGTCAGGGGCACGGGGAACTGGGTGCACGCCAGGGGGCCGCGGGGGCGGCGTAGTTCACGGAGGTCGCGGGTAGCACAACCTTTTTTCGCCGCCTTTGTCATCGTCGCCTCATTGACATGCCGTCGTGGAGTCATTACAAAAAGAAGAACGAAGGGTTCAGGCCATGTTGGTTTGGCTCAGACCCTCTGTGTTTAGGGTGGTAGCAATAAGTTCTCGCAAGTATGAAGCACAACAACCACCGTTCATTGTTTCGAGAGAAAGGAAAAACATGGGAAAGTTTCATACTTTAAATTAAAAATAAAACCCCAACCTCTTGCTCGTCGCTCATTAGAGGAGTCGCGGAAGGAAGACGATGAAGACCGTCATTTGTCACGTCCTCCACACATCCCCAATTTCGAGCTGCATCGGTTCGTTGAGGATGTTGAAGAGGATAGGATTCTGGGGAAGGAATGTCGAAGAAGAATCGCGCGGAAGATCGTCGTTGGCGTTCTTCACGTTCTTCGTTGGAGAGGATAATATTTCCCGAAGTGTTGGGCGTCACAATACATTACCAGCGCTTCGTCTCTTGGTGAAGCCATCCCAAAACCTTCTCTCAAGCTCCCTATATATAGGAGAGGGGGAGAGGTATGTAACCATAATGTAATTTATGACGGTTTATTTATTTGGAACCTTCCTAAATTCCAATGATGCAGTTACAAAATTTAAAAAGGGCAGTTGGGAGAATTAAATTGCACTGGTGCAATTTAAGAGGTGCGTTGGCACAACATAAGAGTGGAGGATGCCAAGAAGCTTCCCCCACACAGCCAGTATCAAAACATATGACACAAATTAATTTTATGTTGACACATAAAATTAATTGGCAGCAATTAATTTCACATCGACACATAAAATTAACTCACAACAATTAATTTTTATGTCGACCAACAAAATTATCTTACAACAATTTATTTTACGTTAACTCATAAAATTAATTGAGAGCAATTAATTTTATGTCGACAAAAAAAATTAACTGACAACAATTAATTTTACGTCAACCCATAAAATTAATATAGTGCAGTTAATTTTACGTCGACATATAAAATTAATTGATGGGGGGTTTGAGAGGTTTCCTCTCCCTCCCCACTAAATGGGAGGATAGGTTGTGGCAGTTCCACGACCAACTCCCAAGTGGATCTTCTAACCACTTTATCCGTACTGCATGTGTTTGAAAGAATAAAATAAATTATTCACTTATTTTATTTTATTAACCCACGTAAAACCCCAAAAACTAACTTTCATACCTGATCATCTGCCATTGAGGTGAAAGTCTTTTAAGAGAATATCGGCATTGTGAGTTCAACGGTGCCCTTGGAATTCGATTTCGTGCACCGGTTCAAAAGTTATAAAACGTCGCTCGTACATTTACTGAACGTACCCGAAAAAAAGTTCGGAAAATTATTATCAGTCACCATTGACCCACTATGGTCAATGTTAGGATCTCCCTTGGAGAAACACGCCCCAAAAAACTCAACATTACTCTCGGATTTTCAATTCGAGTTACCGTTTAGAAGTTATGAATTTTTCAATAAAATAATTGTCACTTAGCTATTTTATTTACAGCCAAAAAATAACTTTCGCAAGTGGCTCGCGCCGGCCAAAGTTAGTATCTTCCTAAAGGAAGCATAACCTCACAAGTTCATTGGTGGTCTCAGATTTTTAATCCGAGTTACCGTTTGTGAGTTATAAGCATTTGAAAAATAAAATAACTTTATTTAATTATTTTATTTACAGTTATTCCATTTTCAGGTTTTCTCACAAGAGGCATGTGACGACTAAACTTAAGTCACGCCTACGGTAAACCCACCATCCTGAGCACAATGGTGCCCTACTATTTCTGATTCGAGTAACCGTTTATGGGTTATTCCACTTTTTCAGGAAAACTGCTTACACGCATTAATTTAAGCTTAAAAAAACTTCATAAAATTATTCTCGGCACACCGGGCCTCAGAATCCGGTGTCTTCAAAAACTGTGTACTCGTAAAATTCCAAAGAATTTAAGAAAAAAATTTCCTTGAAATATACGGGTCTTTACATTACTCCCACCTCAGGGCTTTACGTCCTCGTAAAGCTACAACACAAACTAGGGAAACTAAAGGAGGTACTGAGCACGCATCTCAGTCTCCTGCTCCCAAGTGATCTCCTGGAGGTTCTCGTACTACCAACGAACGTGCACTAGAGGAACCGACCATCCATGAAGGACCCACTCCTATCGATCC
Source organism: Viscum album (assembly GCA_963277665.1). Lineage (NCBI taxonomy): Eukaryota > Viridiplantae > Streptophyta > Magnoliopsida > Santalales > Viscaceae > Viscum > Viscum album. The sequence goes on from OY728160.1 coordinate 858,183,555, forward strand.
TTGATCTCCACTAGAAGCTCTGGGAAGGTCATCCCGTCATCGATGTCCAGCTCCCTGTGATCGATGACGTGGGTTAGTTTGTGCACGTACCTCCTCAGCTGATATATGTGGAATGTCATCATGCACCCGATGCAACTGAGGTGGAAGGGCCAAATGAAGCGCAGAGATAACTTGCCGCCCCGGAAAATCTCCGTAGTCCACATCGAGGTGAGACCCGTAAGAAATCATTGTCGCCATCCTCGAACTCTAATGGTCTCTGTATCCTATCAGCATAGGACTTCTGTCTGCACTGTGCAATCTTCATCCGCTCATGGATGATCTGCACCTTCTCCATCGTAGCCTCCACCATCAATGGTCTTACAAGAGCTACTTATATTTCCCCTTTACCGAAAAGAGAAATCTGGTCTCATCCCCCCTGGATGAACCACGTTCTTTACCTAATACAGTCAATCCTGACATGAATGGTACATTTCATGTCTTGGATGATTTCGTAAGGCCTCGACGCTACTACCAAGAGATCAAACCGTTACTCTCGCCTCCAAGGGTCGAGACACACTGTCGTCATCAGGGCGTGGTTACTGGGTCTCCTCCAGTAGGAATATCACAAGTGAGGGTCAAGTCAACAGTTTTAACTGGAACCTCTTAGTATCAACCATACAAAAAGGTCAGGAAGGTAAAAATTACAAATATGTGTTCCTTTTATTACTAAATCTCAAGTACAAAGACACAGAACAACCACAAACAACAACAACATTGAACTTAGAAGCCTATGAACAAAAGGCCTCCATGCCTGGATCTAGTCTCGCTCCTATCCACCTCCTTCTGAAGATCCATAGTCGTAAGCTTCAGCTGCCTGAAGCTGTGATCTCCCATGTCCACCTATTCCCTATGGTCGGGGTGGACCTCCTGGTGGTGGTGGTGGCAACACCTCGAAGCGTCATCCACCTCCAACTGCACGGCCAGCTCCCCTACCTCAGTCTCCGGCTCCATGCGGTCCACCTCGATCAAACCTCTGCCTTTTCCTGGGAGGTCCTTCATCTATCTGCTGATCATCCGAGTGGTGGGTCGGATAGTCATGATCCAGGTTACCCTGTCCGCCGCACGTGTAACACAGCATGGAAGGTCTGGCTCTGTCACTCTCCCTGGTTCCTCTCACTACTAACCCTGAGTCGTGCGGCCGACCACCTGTAGGTCTGGCCCTCTTGGACCTCAACTTCATCTGTCTACTACCAGCTGCAGAAGACTCCACTGCAAACTGGCTAGTAGTGGATCCTGTTGCTGGAGACTGCTTAGCAAGGAAACTCTCCACTAAGAGGGCTCGCTCCAACACCCCCGTCTGCGTCGGGATGTTTTGAGAAACAACTGAAGCTCTAATCTCTCACCTGAGCACCTGCTCGAAGGTCCGGTCCCTGATGAACGGGTCTCGTACCATATCAGTGGAGTAGCGCGAGAGGTCGGTGAACCTCGCTGAATATTGCACCACTATAATTCTACCCTACTGAAGATGCAGTAGATCCTGTATACGCACCTCTCGAAGGGTGGATGGTATACACTCTGCACGGAACAAGCTCTCGATGTCTGCCCACAGAAGTGTTGCCTCTTCATGAATCTGGAGCATCAGGCTGCACCATCTGCCTGCTACTGCCTGAAGGTGGCTGGCAGCAAGGATCACCATAAAGTCGGCTGGCATCCCTACTGACCTGAAGACTCTCACCACAGCCTCCAGCCAATCCTCAACTACCTGTGGGTCTGTCTCTCCCCGGAACCTAGGTGGCCTCTGGAGCTGGAACTCGTGAAACGCACTCAAGCGGCATGAATCACCTGCTGCCAGGGCTGGTGGCATCGGTGGCCCGATGGGTGGTAGTACCGCTGGTGCCTCCGCTGGTGCCTCAAATGAAAGAGGGCCTTGTACTGAGTCCTCGTCGCTCGGTGGGCTGTCAGTACGTACAACTCTGGGGGCTCTAGCTGGTCGTCCGTGAGGAGGCATCCTAAAAGAACAGATGTGACACGGTCAAAACACTATACCTGGTGAGCTTACCTGGTTGAGCTGATTTAAAAGAAACTTTTGAAAACACACACATAGTCAGTGTTTTCATGCACTGAGTCAGAAATCAGAAGTCAGGGACTTGGTGTATGGATACATCAGCCACCGCACCAACACTGGACTCCCTGAACTGAAAACCACACCTAGTACCCTTAACATTACTGCTTCACAAAAAGAATATATCAGAGTTCTATGTTCTACGGTAGAAACGACTACTCTGATACCAATTTGTCATGACCCATCCTCGGGGCTCGTTCCATGACTACACCAAGCCCGTCTTCCATAGGCCAGCGGCTGGTGACTAGCACCAAAGGCGTAAATCCCAATAAAAAGGGAACGCATTGCCTTTATGAAACGCAAACAAACACACAACCAGAGTAAAAGGGTAAGAAAACACTAAGTAAAGAAATATGACAACTGTGCTGAAAGTGCAAAGGGGGCCAGAAATAAAAGCCCAACAGTAAAGTACAAGGAAAAGAAAAAACAGAAGGAAGGTGTCATGCTGCTCCTGGATCGTGCTCCGGAGTTCCTACCTGAAGGGTAGGTGCAGATGGCTACCTCAGCTCTCTATGTCCGTCTGTCACCTCCGGGTATCGTCTTGTCGTGAAGTCCACCTCTGGGTACCGTCTCATCGTGAATTCCACCTCTGGGTACCGTCTCGTTGTTAAGTCCACCTCATTGTTCCGTCCAACTCTACGAGCCTCAACCACGATCATTATTGTCCGTCGTCTGCATCCAACACAACAAGGTGCGGGCATAGCCCGTGTAGGGTTGAGTATAACGATACTCAGTAGGGACCCCGAGACCCTCAAGGTCTCTTTAAATACAACAAGGATAAACCAAAAAGGAAGATCTCAACAGATAAACTTTACTTAGTTATATTCCCATATATATACCTAAGTCATCATGTAACCCATCTCAACCATTAGAAAAACACAAAGGTCGTTGACTCAGCTCAAACCATGATTTTTATTCACGATGACGAAAAACACGGTTACTGGAGAACTCCTCCTTTGTCAAGTGTAGTAGTCCTTTCACGACTCCGAGGTGTCACTCACTAACCTTAGACTGCTGAGGTACTCCTCCTATCGAGTACGGCGGGTCTTCCACCTCACAAAGTAGTGCTCCTCCGCCAAGGGTCTTCCACCTCACACAGTAGTGCTCCCCCTCACAGCCCACAGAGGTACTGCTCCTGTCGAGTACCGCTGGTCTGCCACCTCACAAAGTAGTGCTCCTCCGCCATGGGTCTGCCACCTCACAAAGTAGTGCTCCCCACTAGGCTATGCAAGTCACTCCGAATCAAATCGAACAAACAGTCATCAGGTCTCGGCCAGCTAAAAGGTCACCGTACTCCGTATGCTCGCCTCCTGGAGAATCCGCTCCATGAGTCAGTGGTCGATACTCCATGTATCACAATGTCCCACAAAGAAGTATCACAAAGAACCTCCTCGTCCGTGGGGTGTTAACGCAACAGACGGCGCGTCAATCGGACACCCGGTTCATGAGTTATTATCCTCTTTGTTCCGGGGGCCCGGTTGGTTTCGTATACGAACCTACCCGGCTGTAATTCAATTGTACCCTGAACTCCCATGGGGTGTACTCAAAGGGACTTCTATGCTCCAAGAGTATCGGCGTCACTAACGGTTCATCAAACAGGCGTCCAGTGCCAATGATATGACCCAAGAAGGTAATGGGCTTGTAATGAGCCCAGGTCCTGTCCGACCCGGTCAGACCAACTCAGCCTAACCCAAACTGGGCTGACCTGGCCAGACTCACTGGGTCTGACCCAGCTCACTCGGCGTGTCAGCACGCTATGTTTTGACCTAGTCTACTGGGCCTGACCCAGCAGACCGCGAGGGCGGTTCAGCCTGATAGTTGCCACATATATGGCTCAGTAACTCGGCCTGGGAGACCGGGCTGGTTCGGCCAGAGACACTGCGGGGGAGTCGCGGGCTAGTTCAGCAGGACGGTGACTGGAAGGCCAGCGGGCAGACCACGTGGGGCCCGGGAGGGCCGGCTGGGCTCCGGCTGGCTGCGGGTGCATCAGGCAGGGCGCGGGTGCGCCAGGTAGGGTGTCGAACGCCGGGCAGCGCGTGGGGGCGTGCTGGGTAGCGCGACAGGGTGTTGTGGGGGCGCCGGGGTTCGCCGGGCAGGCCGCCGGGTAGGGGCGCCGGGTAGGACGCCGGCAAGGGCGCGGGGCGCCAGCCCGGCAGTGTAGTATGCTGGGGGGCCGGGCTACGCTGACAGGGTGCCGGGGGCGCCTGCAGGGCGCCAGGGGTGCACCGGCTGGGCGTCGGGGGTGTGCCGGCAGGGCGCCGCGGGTGGACCGGCATGGCGCCGCAGGAGCGCCGGCAGGGCGCCGTGGGTGCGCCGGTAGCATGCCGGCAGGTGCGCGGGGCACCGGGTGTGCGCCAGGGGGCCGCGGGGGCGGTGTAGTTCACGGAGGTCGCGGGTAGCACGGCCTTTGTTCCCCGCCTTCGTCATCGTTGCCTCATTGCCATGACATCGTGGAGTCATTAAAAAAATAACAACGAAGGGTTTGGGCCATGTTGGTTTGACCCGTACCCTCCGCGTTTAGGGTGGTAGCAATAGGTTCTCGCAAGTATAAAGCACAACAACCACCATTCTTTGTTTTGAGAGAAAGGATGAACATGGGAAAGGTTCGTACATTAAATTAAAAATAAAACCCCTACCTCTTGCTCGTCGCTCGTTGGCGGAGTCGTGGAAGGAAGACGATGAAGACCGTCGTTCGTTACATCCGCCACACGTCCCCAATTCCGAGCTGCGTCGGTTCGTTGACAATGTTGCATAGGATAGGTTTATGGGGAAGGAAAGTCAAAGAAGTATCGCGTGGAAGATCGTCGTTGGCGTTCTTCACATTCTTCATTGGAGAGGATAAGATTTCCCAAAGGTTGGGCGCCACAATAATTTACCAGCACTTCGTCGCTTGGTGAATCCGTCCCAATACCTTCTCCCAAGCTCCCTATATATAAGAGAGGGGGAGAGGTATGTAACCATCGTGGAATTTATGACGGTTCATTTATTTGGAACCTTCCTAAATTCCAACGATGCAATTACTTAATTTAAAAAGGGGGGTCGGGCTAATTAAATTGCGTTGGCGCAATTTAAGAGGTGTGTTGGCACACCTTAAGTGTAGAGGATGCCAAGAAGTTTCCCCCACATAGCCTGCATCAAAACATATGACACGAATTAATTATATGTTGACACATAAAATTAATTGACAGCAATTAATTTCACGTCGGCACATAAAATTAACTCACATCAATTAATTTTTACGTCGACCCATAAAATTAACATACAACAATTAATTTTTCGTCAACTCATAAAATAAATTGAGAGCAATTAATTTTACGTCGAAAAAAAAAATTAACTGACAATAATTAATTTTACATCAACCCATAAAATTAATTGAGTGGAATTAATTTTACGTCGACATATAAAATTAATTGATGGGGGTTTGAGAGGTTTCCTCTCCCTCCCCATTACATAGGAGGTTAGGTTGTGGTAGTTCCACCACCAACTCCCAAGTGGAGCTTCTAACCACTTTATCCGCACTGCATGTGTTTAACAAAATAAAATAAATTATTCACTTGTTTTATTTTATTAACCCAAGTAAAACCCCAAAAACTAACTTTCATACCCGATAATCTCCCATTGAGGTGAAAGTATTATTAAGAGAATATCGGCACTGCGAGTTCAACGGTGCCCCCGGAATTCGATTCCGAGCACCGGTTCAAAAGTTGTAAAACGCCCCGCATACGTTTACTGAATGTACCTGAAAAAAAGTTCGAAAAATTATTATCAGTCACCCTCGACCCACTATGGTCAAGGTTAGGCTCTGCCTAAGAGAAAAACGCCCCAAAAAACTCAACGATACTAATGGATTTTCAATTCAAGTTAGAAGTTATGAATTCTACAATAAAATAATTTTCACTTAATTATTTTTTTTACGGCCAAAAACTAACTTTCTCAGGTGGCTCGCGCCAGCCAAAGTTAGTATCTTCCTAAATGAAGAATAACCTCATGAGTTTAACGGTGGTCTCAGATTTTTAATCCAAGTTACTGTTTGGTAGTTATAAGCATTTGAAAAATAAAATAACATTATTTTATTATTTTATTTACAATTATTCCATTTTTGGGTTTTCTCACAGGAGGCCTGTGCTGACTAAACTTAAGTCACGCATTGGGTAAACCCGCCATCCTGAGCACAATGGTTCCCTAGGATTTTTGATCCGAGTAACCGTTTAAGAGTTATTCCACTTTTTCCAGAAAACTGCTTACGCGCGTTAATTTAAGATTAACAACATTTCAGAAAATTATTCTTGGCACACCGGGCCTCAGAATCAGGTGCCGTCAGAAACTGCGTACTCTTAAAATTCTAAATAATTTAAGAAAAAAAAATTTCCTTGAAATATAAGGGTCTTTACATTTTTTGATGAATAATGTAAACTACTTAGTTTTATTTATTATTTTCATTACTTTTTAAACATTTTAAAAGAAATGTTTTGTTCTTAAATGGTATTAAATCTAATATTAGGCCATTTACATTTTTAATAAAATATTTAATTTATTTTAATTGATTTTTTGTATAAATTTTGTATACAAAAATTTATTCCTAAGAAAATAATTTTTCCAAAATTTCATATCACCACATTTTTTTAGTTTAATTTTAATTAAATTCAATAATTTCATTGAATTTATTCTAGAAAATGGGTAAAATATTTGAAATGAGGAGGATCAAATTTGGTAAATAGTTCCATTTTATTTTTATACATTATTGACAATAACATTAGTAAATATTTTTCATTGTGGTAATGGTACATTGATTAAATAAGGGAAACCACTTTTTTATAGGGCATTAAAAATTTTAGAACACCTTCCTTTATATGATTGGATGTGTATGGTTCTGTCATACCCATAAATGTTTTAAAAATACGTCCTATATGTTCCATTTTTCAATGATGATAACCTTTATAATAATTTAAGATAATAAAAAATATAAAATGTTACTCTCTTGACTTTAATATCAAGAAAAACAATCATAAGGCTAAAAGAGGATAAGTTCTATTATAAATGTTTTTTTTAAATGAATTAATATTATTTATCATAATAATTTTACTTTATTTTTTATTGTTGAATATTTAAATTAAATTCTTATGAAATACCGACAAAGGATTTATTCAATTATAATAAAACTAAAATAAATATTTTTAAAAATATTAAAAGTAATTAAAATATGGTGAATTTTTGTGTTCCAAAAAATTTAAAGATAAATATACCATGTTAGATACATTTTAATTTTTTATATTCTTATTCCATTTCTATCATGTTGTTATCAAATTAATATTATTTGAATAGTTCTTAAAATGAAATTAATAGTATTTTCCGTTAAATATATTTTATTAATATGATTTAAAACAATAAAAAAAATGAAAGGTGGTATTTTGATGGGAAATCGTGGAAAATATATTATTACGTAAATTTATTAGTAAATTATAAACTTATAACATAAATTATATGATTTTAATATTTAAACATTTATAATTGCGGTTAATGTTAAAATTGGTCATCTAAGGGGTTAATTGAAAAGATATGGTTTAAAATGATATCAAAACATATATAATTGTGATTTTAAGACTATATTATGACCAAATACTCCTTATATTCCAATAAATTACATTTTAGTGAAATTTTAAATTATTTAGGAACATATTATATTATAAAAATTTATATATTTCAAAATATGATAATAGTGAAATTTTATTATTAAAAAAAATTATTAAATGATTTACAAGTCTTAAAAATCATAACATCACCCAAATAAATGTGATATAATTTTCAATGTTAGTCATGTTCAATTTAGGGGTCACTTTTCTTTTTGTAGTGACATTCATGACCCTTAAAGAGTAAAGAATTTGATATTGTTGTAATTTTCAAATAGCATAATGGTGTTTAAACCAAAGAGATAACGGTGAAAATATCACCTGACTTTTCAACAATTTTTTATGAGAGGTTTTCAAATCATATTCATAATACATTTGACATATATCTATTTTTTGACACTTGAGAATAAGAAATTAATTTTTATTAATTTAATACATTACATAATACAATGATTCATCCCTCTGATATTATGAAAGGTTTCCTCTTCTCCATTCATCCTAAATCCTTGAGAACATAATATATCATAAAATCCCTACAAAAATAACTTCATAGATTACATAAACAAATCATGGAGATTACTTTATTTGTAAAATAACATCCTTTCAAGGATTAATGTGTATTATAAAAAAAGATTCTCAATGATGAGGTGCAACTCTTAACCAAAAATTTTAAATTTTATCTTTCATTATACCCCATTTAAATTTAATATATAGAATATAAAATATTTAATTCATTATCATAAACATACTTAATTGTTACTATTATTTTATAACAACCATTATCCACCTTCCTCCCATATTTTAGAAAATTAAAATTGCGCTCATGCATATGTGTGGTCTACCACAACCACAAAACATGTGATTCATTTTTCAATTAATTTTTAAATGGATGTAAATAATGATATATTTAATGAATTTATATTATTTATATGAGATAAAAATTAATTTTTTAAATGTTATTTCTAGTTTACATTTTTGCAGCTCAATCCATGGAAAACTAGAAACTGTGTTCCTCTATATTTATCTCTTATCATCTCTTTGAATGGTGTAATTAATTTATATATATATAGTTTATGGATCCATATATATATATATATATATTAAAAAAATTATTTTATTTAACCATTATTAAATTACAAGGATAGAGACAACAAAACTAGAACATTAATTAGAAACGAAACATTTATCACTACGAATAATGATTGTAAAAACAAATTATTAATAAACATGTGATATAATTATCTAAGTAGATCTTATATGATATGATATATATGATTAAGGTTCATGAATATATTTATAGTAAAATTATATTAATTATATAAGCGGTCCAAATGTGTACGAATAAATAAAAAACATGAGGTTGGGGATTTATGTATCAAACCAATTTCATTTAGGATAGTTTATGAATGGATTTACATTGAAGAAAGTGTATAATAATAATTATGTAAATACCTATTATTTTTCTTATACTCTAGATATTTCGTTAGAATACATGTTTTCCTTCCATTTTACTCACTTTATATACTCAACATACCAAATAATTCTTTTAATGAAAACTGATTATACTTTATTGTTCTGTCAAAACTATTTTTCATTCATGTATATGTCGCCATAAAATAATTTAATAATTTAATTTTTTTATTATAAATTATTTATAAAATTAACTTTTAAAAATGTTTTATTTTCTAAAAAAATATTGCAAATATATTTTCATGACATTTAAAGAATAATGTACTTTTAACTTTTTACATAAAAAGTGAATGTAATATTTATTTTAATGCACATGAAATGAATGGACCTATCCTCCATCATGATAATGCCAGGATTTGAATAATCCATTACATTTATATTTTTAATTATTAAAAAATATATTTCCATAATATTTAAAAAAAAATTAGACATTAGAGATGTGATTTCATAATGAAAATGATATTTTCCAAAAGAAATATTCCATTGATATTTTAAAGAAATTAATATCAATGATAACTTCTATTAATGTTATTTATAACTTACTAGGGATATAATCAAATAATAAAATACTTACTCCTTCACATGATGGTTTTTATTATGATTAATATATTTGTATGAATCTCATTTATTTTCCCTTGGTTATTCTATAATGAAATTATGAATTGATTACGAAACATATTTTATTTACATGGATTATAATAATATGTCGAATGTTTTATGATCATGTGGCACATGTTTTTATGGCATTTATTATGTTATAGTTGGGTTCAGAATTATATAGCCCTCAAATTCTTTGGGTGAATATTTATATCTAACGGTATAATAATGAGAATCAAATCAATATTATTTATCCATTATGGGAAATAAGTCGATGTTCTTAATCCGCTATGGAACATAAGTCGATGTGTTTAATCCATTATGGGAAGCATGTCAATATTCTTTTCCCACTATGGGAAACATATAATGATTACAAGTCTATTATAATATGGGAAACATTTTTTGATGCCTCCTCCACTATGATTTGAATATATTAGTAATTGAACATGAAATATGAAATGATTTCTATACCTTTAATGGTTACACATTTATTGAATTTTTTATGTTTAGGATTTTAACATTTGGTTAATGGTTGACTAGGTTAACCTATCAACCTTATGATTACTATCTTTTGAAAATATAAAACTTTTATTCCATGACTCTTGATTTTGATCTATGATTGATTGTTCATGAGCTTTGTAAGTTATGATCATGATATCATACTCTTATTTTTATCTTATTCTTTCTTAGGATAATATATTGATATATCCCAAGTTAACTGTACTGATAATATGATATCACCCTTTCTTATGTTTCATTTCAATTGGATATAAAAAATGTATTTAATTATGGTATGTAAAGAAGGGTATATATTGAGACAATAATTATAAGAGATGATGAAGATTATACAAAAAAATAACATGTTTATATATCTAGTCTCCAAAGGCACTAAACCATTATAGTTATTGAATGGTTTTTAATGTTTTATATTGCATACTTAACTAAAAATATTTAATATTTATATATGTAAATCTCATTCCATTATAGTTGTAATAATAGGAGGGTTTATGAATTATTTGGGGATTGGGTTTAGAGAACATTAGTGAAAACCATAGGAATAAGACTATGTGGATGATAACATCCCAATGTTATTATAATATTGAGATTGTATTAGTTTAAATTAATCTTATTATAGAAACAAATTGTAGACATTGTCTTATTATAGATGAATCCTTGGGTAATAGTCTTGACAAGGGTTAGTCGAGTATATCTCGACCATCATTATAGTGCATGGTAAGATTCCCCTTACCACACCCCTGGTATGACATTATCATGGGACATTATTGGGTTAATTAAAATTTAAATTATTTTTAATTATGATTTATTTTAATATATAATGACCATGGTTAACTGAGGTAATACATACAGTTTCATAAGGTGAAAAAAGGTATCAACAATTGGAAATCACTTTAATTTTTTTTAATGATTTTTCACTATGGTAATTGTTTCTCACATAATACTTTTTGGTTTTATTAAATTATTTTAACCAAAAGGAATTATGTTAACACTAATGTACATGAACAATGTAATGATATACCTCATAATGAACCAAATTAAATGGGAGTTGGAATGTGAAAACTTGTGATTATACCAAATCAGCTATCAAATCTCACGATTAATAACCTCTACATTGGTGAAATGTTTGACACACCTAATAAGATTAAAATGGTGTTTTAGGGGATTTAAATTTATGGGGAGCAATATGGAAATATGATTCAACTTCATACATGTCATGATTGTTGAAATAATTGATTAATAAATTGTGTTAAAGAAATGAGAATATTTTTTAAATGTGAAAAATATATTTATTGATCAATAAATTTGAGGAAAATTAAAAACATCGATTGATGGATAATAATTTCATCCTATGGTACCATGTATAGTTAAATTTCTATTATGTGGAGATATTAGGAATTATTCGAGTCAATGCTCTAATACAAGGTTTAAATCTATACCAAGGAAGGATATATGATATGTCAATATTGAAGAAAAAGTATTGAAATGTTTATTTATTAAAAATTAAGAATTATTTTTTAGATGTTTATATCAAAAATATTTTATTTATATTAATCATGAAACATTTAATAATTGTTCCAATTTTTTTTTAATAATTTTCACGAATATATTGATTTTTATTAATAACCCTTAAATTGATTTAGTGCTGAGGTGTTATTTTTAGAGAACACAAAATTGATTAAAATATAACCATTAATGTGTTCATAATATTGGTATACTAATTTTTATTTGAGAGAATAAGATTATTTATATTGATATAGAATAATATATTGTATTAATGACCTTGAAATCGCTTAGTGACTTGATAACAATGTAATCTAGGTAACAATTAATAGACTTTATTTCATTTTTTGGATTTATAAAATATATTTAATAGTCCATTCTTTTATTTGAGGAATAAGGATATCATAAATTTTTGTAATAATATCTTTTTTCATTAAGGTTTTATAATGACTATGGTTATCAGCATGTTTTAAGATAATATATGATCAAGGTATTCCAAAGTTTAGTATGTGTCATTCTGATATAATTTATGTTTTCTAGGAAAAAATTTTGATCAAATATTTAAGTGTTTTGGGTAATAACTTTTATCAGAAATATTTTTGAGGGGTCTTAAGGTTAACTATTTTTGGAATTATTATCATGAACTTTGGAGGTTATTGTTGAGGTTATAGTGATTAATGTATTATATTTAGCCATATTGAATATCTTGTGAGAACTATTTTATTTTTGGTAAATATTAATAGAAATTAGGAATGACTTTTCATTATTTTATGGATCTTATTATCTATTAAAATTTCTTCAGGAATGAATAAATAATCATGAATATTCATTTCTTGGAATAAGAGAGGGAGTAGAAATTCATAGAACCAAAAGAAAAGGATGAAATTTTTCTTATGAAATGGAAATTAATCAATTAAGTATATTTTCTTTTTTCCTATATAGTGATATTAAAATAATACCTCATATTTTGGAAAAGGATCTTGAAATCAAAATTTTATCCTTTTACCTTTATTCTAGATCAATTGATGGTCTTTTTACCACTCACTGATTTATGGTTTTGTGGTTGTTAACATTCTCATAAAAATATTATCAAATAATTTTTTTGTCATTACTTTCTATATTTTAACATCCCAATAATGTTCTACTGGTATATGAGCCTGATTATTTTTTATTTCATATAACATTTGTCCTTCCCACATTCACATTTTGAAATATGTTATATTATCTCTTTTTATAATGTGGGTTTTCAATAAATTCATATTCCATTATTAAACCTTTTATGACCAGGATAAAATTTTGAGGGTTCACTTCACTTAATAAGGGAGAATGAAATGTCCTAAAAATTTAGTTGAAAGAAACAATAATATCAATATCTTCCTTAAAACTAAAAACCTAGCTTTAAGAAAATTCCAATATATTATAAAAATATTATTATTTAAATGTGACCGGTTCATTTCTTTGGTGGGTATCAATATGAGTAACTATATTATGAAATATATTCATTTTAGTCCAACGCATTATAAAATTTTTGTTTAATTATTAGTAGATAAGCATTCAATTGTTTTTGAGGCAGATTTATGCTTCAAAAATGATTTTTTATTTCACTTCTTATGTGAAAATATGAATGAATTTCTTCCACTTTTCGAAATATTATTTGTAAAATTAACTTACTTAATGAAATAAAAATTTAAAAATTAGATAAGATTTACTTAGTGAATATTTTCTCAGAAGGGTTATTTTTCAAATAATTTTGAGAAATGCCCATTTTTATTGAATAATTTTATTTTATTTATTGAAAATGAAATGTTCCATTTTGTTTAAATATTTTTTTAAAATAAAAAATTGTTGATTTATGTTGTTTAAAATCCAATTAATTTCATTGTGAATAATTTTTAGTTAAATTATCGTATAAAAAAAATTTACATTAGAAAACATTTTTCAAGATAACAACTTCTCATCACAATTTTTCGGTTCAATTTTAAATAAAATTAGTCTACATTTTTGTATTAAATCATGAAAATATTATTCTATATTTGTAATCATTTGGATAAATTTATTTAATTATGACCCTTTTATTTTTTTCACTATTAATATTTACCTTGGTAAATATTATCCAAAGTAGTACGGGTTTAAATAGTAAAACAAGGTGTAAAGACTGGTATAAGGGTTTAAATTTTTTATATCACATTCTATTATCCTATTAGATGAGTATATTCCATCCACAACAATCTGGTTTTATAATATATGGACCCTTGGTTTCATTTTTTCTATTATTATAACCTTTATGTAATTTAATGAAATGAATAAATACAAAATCTCATTCTCTAAACATTAATCTCCATAAAATTTTTACATAATGATAAAAAAATCAATAAGTTCTATTATATATTTTTATTTGAAATTTGAATTAATTTTTTATCATAGTCATTTTTTTTATTTTTAGTGATTAAATAATTTCCTTAAATTATTAAACAAAACCGACATATATTTATTTATTTAATCAAAAAATAAATTAAATGATTTTAAGAATATTAAAATGAATAAATATTGGTGACTTATTATTTTATAAGAATATTTTTATAATAATATATAATGTTTTATATGTTTTAATTTTTTGTATTTTAATTTCATTTCATTCATTTGGTTTTCAAATTCTAATCATCAGAATAGATCATTAATGACATTAATAGTATTTTATAATAAGTATATTTTTAGAAAAAATTAAAAATATTAGAAATCATAAAAAATTATAGCCGGGTAAGAAATTGTAAATTATTTCATCAATTTTACATTAGTAATCCAACGGTTACCTAATAAGTAAATTTAAAACCCTTTAATACTAAAATTTTTATTATCGTGGTTAAGGTTAAAATTGGGTATCCAATGGGTAATAGAAAATGATAAGGTTTAAAATGATATCAAAACCTTAAAAAATAGATATCATGAGAATATTAATACCAAATACTATTTATCATATAATACATTTCATTTTGGATCCATTTTACAATATTTACACACAAATTATGTCATAATAATTCATGAATTTCCAGAAATGACTATAATTATATTTTATAATAAAAAATATTTTATTAAAGGACATAAAATTTATTAAAATCCTACCTATTTCCCATTTAATGGGATATGGTTAAAAATATCTATAATTTTCCATTTTTTGGGTAAATTTTGTTGTCGTGACATTATCGACCATTAAATAGTAAAAACATTGATATTGTGGTAATTATCTGAAAAGGTAATTGGTGATAAAACAATGAGATAAGGGTGAAAACATCACCTAAAATATTTCGTGGCTAATTGGATGAGAGTATTTTAACATATCCTCACCATATATTATAAATATGTTAATATTTTTCCACTTAAACTATAAATTTTAATTTATATTAATTTTATACTATAAGTAATTCCAAGAGTGCCCCTCACCACACTTATAAAAGGGTTCTTATTATCCTTTCTTCCTCATACATTTTGAGAATTTTTATATTACCAAATAATTGAAAAAATATATTATCATATTCTTTCACCAAATCCCATATCTTTTTTTATTCCAAAATTCCACCCTCTCAAGGCTTATAATGCAAGCTATAAAATGTTTCTCTGCAAATAGGTATAACTCTTAACAAAGTGTTTACAATTTTATTTCTTATTTTGAAAAATCAGAATGTATTATATAAATTGAAATAATTAATTAATTATATTAAATGTATTTAATTTTTATTATGTTGATGTAACAACCATTATCCACCTTTTTCATATCAGTTGGAAAATTATTAGGTTTCTTGGGTGTACATGTGGACCACTACCTCTATAGAGATATGTGATTTGTTTTGAATTATATGTTATATAGATGGTAATAAGTATATATTTAATTAATACACAATACATATATGATATAATAATGATTATAAAAATTTACATTCAAATTTAAATTTCATTCATTCCATCTGTTGAATAGTCAAAACAGTGTTACTATGTACATATAACCTACTGTCTCCATGAATTGTATAATTCATATTTCATTATAAAAATTTTATGGATTAATATATATATATATATCATGATAAAAATTATAGACATCATATAACCATTATCTATGTATGAGCACCATGACTAGAAAAATGAAACATGCGTGAGAAACGATACAATTATCACCATGAATGGGGATTTTATTTACAATTTGTTAATAAATGAGTTATAATATGTTATAATTAAATAATAAATGGTATGATATATATTAATTTGGTTCTATAATACATTTATTATAAGATAGTATTTATTATTTATGAGGGTGGAACATGTATGAGTAAAGAAAAAACTTGAGGTTGTGGATTTATGCTTCCATCCAATTTTATTTGGGAGTGATTGTTCTTAAATTTCCATTGAGGAAATTATCTTATCATTTTATGATAGATTCCTTTAATTTTCCTTCATCTATATTAATTTCATTATAATAAATTTCTTCCATTAGTTTTCCCCACATTATGTACTCAATTTTCTAAAATAATTTTATTAATGAAAACTAACTATGTTTTACTATTATGTCTGTAATTTTTTAAACCATATTCGTGTTTCCTTTAGAATTTTTATTAAATGTTTTCTTATTATTCTAAAATGATTATTAAATTTAATTTTAACAGATTATTTTTTTAAATAAAAATGTTTCAATGTAATCTTCTTCTCATTTTCCAAATGGGTTACTTTTTAATTTTTACAATAAATTTGAAAGGAACCATTGTTTTAATGCAGACAACATGATTGGTATTTACCGCTATCCTGATTTATCAATGAGTTGAATATTATTAGATTTTTTCCCATGTATATTTTCAATAAAACTATTTTACAAAAAATTTTGTTATATATTTTATTTTAATGAAGTGAGTTTATTATAAAAAGGTATTTTCATTAAGAATTATTCCACTAGTATTTTAATTTAATTTTCATCTGTGATAAAATACTTTAAGGTTAGTTATGTTCTATTGGTAATAATATCCAATAATATCATCATTATTCATCATAAAGATTATTACAATTACAAGGATAATATTTGTATGAAACCCATTTATTTTTCATTGATTATTCTATGATAAGATGATTGATTGTTTTAAAACTATTTTCTTTCTATTGGTTGAGGTGATATTATGAATGTTTAATGATATTTTTCCACACAAATGTATGTTCCCATTATGTGAAGGATGATACCATGGTTATATAGCTAGAATATGTTGGGTTAAGATTTAAACCTCATGACACAATCATTGTAAACATTTCCAGGTGCTTGATCCCGTATAGGAAACAAGTTGATTTTCTTGGTCTACTCTAAGAATAAAACTAAAGTTCTTGATCCACTATAGAAAAAATTCAATGATATTAATCAAATATGGGATATAGGTTCATATTCTTGATTGTTTTTATGATATGGTAAATTGGAGTCGATTCTTAATACACATATATTTGAGTTTATCAATTGTTAACCTTGAAATATGAAATGGTTCTTACACATATAATAGTGCCACATATTTCTGACATGTTATTATTTTAACACCCAAATGATTTAAAAATAAATCTAAATGAATGAAACATTGTGTTTCTATATAATGAAAAATTTGTTTAAGGATCCATTTGTAAACATGTCGTTAAAAATAATTTTTCTTCATCTATGATTTGAATTTTGAAAAACGAACATACCTGGTTTCGATCTGTATTGGAGTCTCATAGGACAAACTAATGTTTTTGCTGAATAGTAACATACCCTTATGAATAGTAATTTTACCCTTACGAATATTAATATAACAAAATGAATATTAACCTCAACAATTAATATATTTCAAATAATTGGTGAGACCTTGATTAATTTTTCAAGGTGTTATAAAATCTTTTACAGTTTTAAAATTATTATTTTTTGAATAAATTATGATATTATTTAAAAATTAATTTTCATATATTTAAAAAATTATTTTTAAAAAATTGAGTTTATTTTATAATTATACACATCGTAAAATGGAAAGGATGATTTTTTGGTATTTTTCTGAAATACTCAAATTTTTTATGAATATTGAAATACATTAATTTGCCATTTATATGAATTATATCCTAAATAAACTATTCCTAGAATCATAGATGATGTAAGAACCCTTGGTTATAACTCACATTATCTCATTAATTTTTTGGGTAAAATTAATCATGACAATTCATTATCATGAGTAAATAAATTAAACTAATGATTAAAATAATTGAAAACCCTCCTCTCCTCCACTATAAATACCACCCTCATCCTCTCTTCCTATCACACCTCTCAAGCTTTGAGAATTTTCCAAATTCTTACCAATACACTTCCCAAGGATCTTCCCCAAATCCAATCCCTTTTAGTCTTACCAAAAGGACAAAACCAATGGCCTTGAGAAGGAGCTTAAGGAGAATAGATCAAGAGGTATAAATCCTATTTCATTTTCATTTATTTTTTTCAATTCTTTTCTTTTCTTATACTCTATTCACCTCCCCTTATCCAAGAGGAAATTAAAGCTATATTATTATATATATTCAGGATATTTATCATGTTTATGAAAAAAATTCATCATCATTATTCCTCTAAAATTCTTCTTAGTTTAAAAAAACATGGTTTGAGGTGTGTTGATTTACTAATATCTTGGGCGATGTGAATTCAATTTACTTTAATTCCACAAAAAATGATGTAAAACATTTTAATTATTGAAAAATATTTTAAATATTATTATTTTACCTCTCTTATGTTATATAATTAACATATATTCATCATATTAAAGTCATATGATGAATTAAGTTTGTGATTAACAAAGAACCACCAAAATGATCTAAATGAATATTACTAAGGATTTATCTAATTATCCATCCTCATAAAAAATAATAAAATTATTTATGTAATCATTTAATATTATAGATATATATTAACACAATTTCATTAAATTTTTTGTATTTTCCCATCCATTCAAAAAAAATTCTTTACAAAATGACCATGGAAATCATGTAAAGCACACACTCGAAACAATAGAAATAAGAAAATATTATTAACAAATGTTTTGAATGAAGTTATAAAATGATCATATAATGTTAAATAATCATGATTATATTTCTATAAAATATTATTAATTACATCTTATCCATTATAAAGTAAATTTAAATGTGTTTTAAGTAAGACGAACCCTAGATAAGGGAATTCTTAACCAAATTTCCATTCTTTGGGTTAACCTCAAATTCATTATTTTTGTGCTAATGAGATTATTTTTCTAACTAATTTATTTTATATTTTAATAAATTATGTGGATTTATAGTGTATACGCATAATAATTTCATTATTTAAATTATCTCTTCAATTATATGATATTTGTAATGGACTTTCCTTTAAAACACCTCTTTTAAAATTTTATTTTATTAAATTCAAAAGCATTGTTTTTTATGAAATTATTATTATTTTATGATTATTTTCTAATTCATAGGAATTTTTTATGATTAATAGAGGGACCTGTATCTCCCTCTAAATCATTGGGTATGTGTAAGTTGTAGGTTGGTTTTATAGTTACTCTAAGTGTTAATGTGATGGTTACACCATAAGGTAGTCATGAGGGATATATTATAAGGTAGTCATGAGGGTTAAAAATAATAAGGTATCCAAAATGGTTACAATATAATTATAAAATACCCCAAAAAACACTTATGTTTTTATATATGTTCTTCAATGTTTTATGTAAATCCCATGTTTTATAAAGTAAGTGCATAAGGGTGACATTTATGTAGTTTTGAATCTTATTTTATATGTTTTTAATTATTCATAGACTAATGGTTTGTTTCATTATTTTAATATAACTTAATGAGCTTTTTATGATCATCTCATGTTTTTAAATTTTTTTCACATGTTATATGGATGTTTAAGAGAAATAAGTAAGTCATGTAAAATGTTATGAATCTTTTTCAAAGAAATCATGTTGTTTTTTTGTGTTAAAAAAATTGTTTTAGAAGAAATTAATAATTTTTTATGGTACCCAATTTGTATGCCTTTGGGTTCATATGTATGAGATATTTCATAAATTTTTAAAAATATATACCAAAATTATCTTGGGGAATGTAAAGAAGTTAAATATAGTTGAAATAACTAGATTGTGTGATGTTTATGTTCAGGTCCTTATAGGTGCTATCAGAGCATGGTTTAGATGACTTTAAAAGTCAGTATGATCTTAAAAAGATACCATAAATTATTTTCACCCGACTGTTAAGGTATACTCCAAATCATATTTGGGATATTCGTAGAAAAATAAATCACATTTACATAGTATTAAATCCAAGATACTAAAGGGTATTGGCCTCCCTATAATTGAAAAGTTATAAAAAACATGTCTGATGTAATGATAGGTTAGAAATAGAGTTTGGTGGGGATAAATTTTACTTTGAAAATAAATAGAAGAAGACGGATAAATGGAAAGTGATGGTTAAGAATCAATCAAAGAAATCTGATGGTAAAAAAGTAAATTTTCTAATTTGTGTAAATTATTTCTAAAATAACCCTAGGGAATATCTTACCAAAATCGAAAAGCATTTTTGATGTGGTAAGTATATATATATGGCCCGCGATGGTAATAAAAAATAACTTACGATAAATTCTAATAAGAAAACTTTATTGTGATTGAAATGTGGTGAGATGAGTCATCATAAAAATTACAACACAAAGAAAAATCCAAGTGATATAAATTAGAAAGACTATAAGAATAAAGGTGTAGTCAGATCATTTATGGCTATGTTAGTAGATTTTGTTCCATCAAATGAAGTTCTATGAGGTACTTTTTTATTTACTCAGATTGTGCTAAAGTATTATTTGATACGGGGTATACACATTCCTTTATTTCTGAGAATTTTTTTGGTAAATTGGAAATATCACCTCAATAAATGAGGCCATAACATATTGTTAATAAAACTAGGGGGGAATGATACAAAAAATGCATTTTAAGAATATTCCTATTATTATCTGTGGAAATTCATAACTTGTAAATCATGTTATTTTCCACATAGTATAGTTTGATTTAATTCCTGTTATGGGTTGGATTTCTATTTATCATGCTAAGATTAATTATAGAGATATATATGTTGTTTTTCATAAAGTGTTTCAGTTTTTATACAATAAGGACCCATAAAAATGATAAAATATTCAGAAATTGAGAAACTATTGAAACATTGAAATGAATGTTATCTTTCTCATATTTTTAAAATCAATGGAACTACTTATATTAATGATGTGCCAGTGGTAAAAGAATACCCTGATGTTTTTAATGATGAGTTACCCGGTATTATACCAGATCGAGAAGTTCAATTAACTATTTACTTAGTTCTTGATGCTAAACCAATTTCAAATCCACCTTATCTAATGCATTAAATGAAACATCTTGAGTTGAGAAATTATTTGCAGGAGATTCTTGATAAATGCTTCATTCTTCCTAACAATTCACCATGGGGATCTCATGTTTTTGTTGTTAAAAATAATGAAGGTTCCATGCGAGTTTTCAATGATTATATATCTTTTAATAACATTAATATTAAGAATAAGTATCATTTTCCTCACATTGACGACTTATTTGATCACCTCTAGGGATCTCAATATTGTTGGAAGATTGACTTGAGATCCAGTTATCATCATATGAAGGTGACATAGGATGACATTTCAAAAACATCTTTTTGAAATAAATATTGTCATTATGAATTTATTGTTATGTAATTTGGGTTAACTAATGCACCTTCTTTATTTATGTATATAATGAATAGAATATTTCATGAGTTCTTGGATAAGTTTGTGGTTGTTTCTATTTATAACATTCTGTATATTCTATAATTAGAATACATCATGAAAAACATAAATAGATTGTTTTTAAATCCTTAGAAGAAAATAAACTGTATTGAAAATTTATAACGACTGAATTTTGGTTGCAAAAAATTTCATTCCTTGGTTAAATTGTTTCTTAAGATGGCATAAATATTGATTCATCTAAAATTAAATTTGTTGAAGAATGGATAAGACCAAAAAATATAACTGAGAATCGTAGTTTTCATGGTTTGACCGGCTATTAACAGAGGTTTGTTGAAAACATTGCAAGGTAATATAGTTCACTAAATAAGTTAACTGAAAGAGAGGTAAATTCACCAAGAAAAAACAATTTGATGATTGTTCTTAGGAATTTAATAGAATATCTGTGAAAACTCCAACTATGACACTACCTTACATAAATGTCGATTTTTTCATATACATTGATGCTTCACCAAATGGAATTCATTTTGTTATGATGCCTAATGATCAGGTATTTTCTTATCTTTCAGGACAACTAAATCATAATGAGTTCAAATATCCCAATCATGATTTGTAATTATCATCTGTGGTTTTCAATTTATAAATATGGAGGAATCGTTTATATAGATTCAAATTAAAAATATATATTGACCACAACAGTCTAAAGTATATATTTATTCAATTGGAATTAAACATGAGGTATAGATGATGGCTTGAATTTATAAGAAATTATGATTTCACGATCAATTAGCATCATAGAAAAGAAAAATGTGTGAAGGATTCCTTGGGTCGAAACATCATGAATCATTAAATTTTATACAGCTAGAACAATACCCTTTGATTAATGATTTAATTGATTTTGGCTTAAATATTGTTGGTGTAGTGAATTACTATGTTTTTTAGGTTTCAGTGTAGTCATCTTTGTCAGAAAGAATTAAAAAACAATAGGATGATTAGGGGTTACAGAAAAAGGTAGAATTTGTTAAAAAGGGTAATTTTACAGAATTTAACATTGATAAATATTGTGTTCAAAGATTTGTAAATAAATTATGTGTTCCTTGAGATTCTCAGGTGAATAATGAATTGTTGTGAGAAACTAATGGTTCTCTATTTTCAGTTCATCCTGGAAGCCCAAATATATATAGAGACCTTCGGGAGTATTAATGGTGGGATGGAAAGAAAATAAATATATAGAGTTTACCATGAATTAAATCTCAATCGGTTAAAGCTGAGTGGTTGTTACTGAAGTGGATGCTTCATCATTAACCAGTTCTAGAGTGTAAATGGGAAAATATATCCATGGACTTCATTTTTGAACTACCAAAGACTTCTCAAGGTAACAATTCAATTTGGGTTATTGTGGAATAACTGACCAAATATTCTTATTTCATTCCTATTCAACATACTATGTGTTTGGATCAGATTTCTCTATTGTACCTCAAAGAGATTATATGGTTACATGGAGTTATTATTTATATTTTATCTTCCTGTGATCTCATATTCACTTCTAACATTTGGAAAGGACAATATAATTTATTGGGAATATAATTAAATTTTAGTACAAATTTACATTCTCAATCAGATGAACATTCAAAATGGATGATTAGTACTTTAGAGGATATTTTTCAATATTTTTCAATGGATTACCAGGGGATTTGGGATCAACATATTTCATTAGATTAAATTTATTATAATAATACTTTTTATTCCAGTACACATATGGAACCTTGTGAGGCTTTTTATGGGAAGAGATGTCGAAGTCATGCTTTTTGGGATGAAGTCGGGGAAAGGAAGTTGATGGGACTATAGTTAGGAGAGGAAGTGGATGAGAAACTGAAGATGATCAAGCCACACATGAGAAAATCTTAGAGAATCCAAAAAGCTATTAAAATAACTAGAGGAAAGTCTATTGTTTTATGGTTGTTGATTATTTTTTTCTTATAATCCCACCAACGAAAGTATTTATGCAATTTAGTAATAAAGTAAAGATTATTACAAGGTTCATTTGACCTTATTAAATCCTGGAGAATGTTGGACCTGTTTCATACTGAGTAGCATTGCCTTCGGGTTTATCTTAGGTACACAATGTTGTTCATGTTTCCATGCTAATAAAGTATGTACTAGATTCATCTCATGTTTTGAGCTGAGAAATAGTTCTACTAGTGGAGAATCTTTCTATATAAGAGAAACCTACTCTGATTCTTCATCAAAGAGAACATGTTTTAAACAATATGGTAATCCACCAAGTAAATGTTTTGTGGAGAAACCACATGATTGAAGAAGCAACATGGGAATCGGAAAATTCTATGTGGGAAAGGTACCCTCACTTATTTAATAATTAAATAAAAGTGGAAGGACATAATTTTTGGATGGTGGGAAGATTGTAAGACCCCAAGGTTTTAAAAATAAATTTAAATTCATGAAACACGAAGTATCTTCATAATGATACTTTTTTTAAGAAGATATTTGTAAACTAGTCATCAAATATAATTTTGTTCCTTCTTTGAATTGAATTTCAAAAAACGGTCATACACATTTGCAATCATTATGTTTTTTACAGTCTGATAAGAAAAACGTAATTTTTGGTGAATTGAAACCATCATTTATGAATAGTAATGTTAACCTTATGATATTAATATGACCAAATTAAATGGGACCTCACCAATGAATGTATTTATAATAATTTATGACGCCTTGATTAATTTTTGAAGGTGTTATTAAATCATTTACAGTTTTAAAATTTCAATTTTTGAAATAAATTATGATTTTATTTAAAAAATAATTTTCTCATTTTTAAAAAAATTATTTTGATAAAATGGAGTTTATTTTTGAATTCTACATGTCAAAAAATTGTTAGGGTGAATTTTTGGATTTTTTTAAAAGAATCAAAAATTTTATAAATAGTGAAATATTGTAATTTACTGTATATATACATTATATGTTAAATTAAATATTTCAAGCATCATAGCTGTTGTAATCCCCCTTTGTTTAAACTCATATTCTCTATTTTCAATTTTTGTAACATTAATAAATATTATTCATAGTCATGAGAAAAAATATTAAACGAATGACTAAAATAATGGTAAACCCCACCTCTCCTCCACTATAAATACCACCCTCACCCCCTCTTCATCTCACACATCATAAGACTTGTGAATTGTCTAAATTATGATAAATCCCTATAAGAACCTGGACCTTCCTTTAGGTATGTTTTTCCTTTCTGGTCATTTTTGGGAAAAAGGAGAAGAATCTGGAAATTTTCAAAATACATGTCGTGTACTTTATGAGTACACACCGTGTACTTTGATTCCACTCGAGTTCGTGTGCTGGATGAGTCTTCTCCACACACAGGGCCAAGTAGGGGTGATGTGGAGGCCTCTTAATGCGGAGTATGTAAAATCCTAGTACACTCAGTGTACTTTCTTTTTTCGTTAAATGGACCGGGGTCATGTGTTAACCCCAAAAAGGTCTTCTTCTACAGATTCTTCGACTGAGAGCAGGGGTATGGCCATAGATCTTCTCCGAGCCACCGATATGTCACCGGTTATTCGAATCTAATGTCGTCAGGTGAAATAGAATCACAACAGTGAGTTCTTGGTTCTTCCATGACCATGTTTCCTGATTCTTTCTCTTATGAGATTTATCTATGTTTGAAAATTTTAGTGGTTTTTGCATAATTACTCTATTATAGGCCAATTCATAGGCCTAATTTCAATTATATCGATCTCCTAGGATCGAGGTAGGTGGTTTGTTTCCTTATGTTGAATTTCTTTGAGTTTTTGTGCAAAAGTGCAGGATTCCCATGTTTCGAGTATCTCGGGTTAGGGTTTTGATCCTGATTTATTATCTTCCTTAGATATATTGTGTTCTAGAGGCTATTAGATGAATAATTATTTCTTGTTAGCATGTTTAGGATCACCCCATGGGTGTTCTCCCTTGTTTTGGCTATTTATCACCGTTTGGCTTAGGTTGCCTATGAGGTAGACCTTGTTGCATTGATATCCTAACATGATATAATTGATTACATGTATTTCCTACTGTTTATATTCTTCTGATGCTTTGTATCTATTATCTAAGTAGTTGTTGAACATACTTAGGGATGCTGACAGTCGATTAGGCAAGACTAGACTGCTCAGGGCTGTGTGAACCTGGTGTGGTAGACTAAAGAGGGAATTAACGATTAAGGGCTTCCCTAGAGAGTCTGTTATAAATTAGTATTTTTCTCAAGACCTATGTGAATTGTACTTTGTGCTTTTTCATAGTGTCCTTATTTACATATCGAGACTACAGGGGGGAATTAGACATAAGTGCTTCCTCAGAGAGTCTATAGATATCGTTACCAGACCGTAGGGGAATTGATGGTGAGAGCTTCCCATAGTGTTTGTGCCTTGTATGATTACTTGACTAGAGGAGTCTGTTAGTATGATCCACCCAAAGACTCAGTGTGAATATTGTTTTGTTGGTTGTGATGAGTCCACTAAGCCAAATGACAAGCTTTGGTTTTGTACTGCTGGTAGTTTAGGTAGTCTGCTGAGATACATGTTGTGTTACTTGCTATACCTTGAGAATATAGAGATGTTTCTAGGTTCCTTGGTTGATAATTAAATTATTGAATTAAATTAATAAATGAATGTGAATGAATATTTGTAGGATTTTTTACTTTAGTGTATTCCTATTTCTCTTCTGCATTTATTTCCATTACTTTTGTTATATTTCTCACTAACAGTAGGGCATATATCTTATGGTGGTTGCCAACTGGGATAAGTCTCCCCCCCTGTTTGGGTCCTGCTTTTTGGCCCAAAAAGATTATATATTTGCAGGTGTGGAAGGGGATTATAGCCCTTCTACTTCCGGTACATGATTGTTGGTTGGATCTGGAGAGAACAGGACCGAGCTTAGGCTTGTGATGCTGCTGGAGTTATTGTTTACTTTTAGTAAATTATTTTCAGTTGTATTTCAGCAAGTTGTTGTGTTTGATGCTTTCCTTAGATACTTGTACCTGCTAAAACATTATCATCATTATTATATGTTCATCTCTTCCGTTGTTTAGTTTCAGCTATTGTATGTTGTTTACTGCTTCCGCTATTGACAATTATCTCATTTTACTTGTATACTTTACCAAATGAGGGCATAGTTTCCCCAATGACTCACCAAGGACCTCACTACTAGCCAGTAGCCTCTGGAATTTGGGGACACGCGCGTGAGGTCATGTGGAGAACCGGGTACAGGGCACCATTGAGTGTCTCCGGATTCAGTTCGTTATAAAGTGGTATCAGAGGGAGGTTCTTTTCATTATTTTTCTATTGAATTACTATTTGGCGACATTAGACAGGGATAGGACGGAATAGGTAAATGGTAAATAGCAGTGCCTGGGAGTTCTAGAACCCGTGTATAAGAGAAAATCTATGTTACCTCGAATATTTCAATTTTCTAGTTTTGAAAATGTTATGGTTTACTTGATTTCACCATTGGGTGGTGCACTTGTTTTGTGTTGTAACTATTTATATGATTGTGGTTCTATTTTGTTGCAACCCGATGAGATGAGGGTATGCCATCTCATGCAACATATAGGAACTTGATATAAAATCACATGTCTTGAACTTTTCATGCAATCTAGATTTCATCAGATATTGTATGTTGTTGTGATAGAATTTGTGATACACTATGCATGTTTTTGTGATAGCTGTTGTGATAGAATACCTTTTATATTGATAGGGTATCGTTTGTTTAAAGATTCTTTATCATGGATGCCAAAATTTTGTCTTAGAGATTTTATGGGCCCTCGAGGATCAGAATTTTTTGGATTGTGAGTTTGTTATATTTTTTTCTTGTTATATTCATTGTTATGATGCCAAGATTTGATTCGTGGGGAGTATGGGCCCCCACGGATCTGAATTTGGCACCTTAATGCTTATTTATCTGTGTTTCCTGGGCTCTGCTGCAGTTCTGAGGCTACTGTCTGGAAAAACCCAGAATACACGGCGTGTACTTTATGAATACAAGCCGTATAGGGTTTATCCATTTCAATGAATATGTGGGAAGGGACACGGAGCTGTGAAAGTTCTTGCAGAAACACTCCTTGTACCATTTTACACGCCGTGTATTATGACTTGGGTATTCGGTCGTGTCACGAACAACCCTGGCCGGCGATTTCCTTCAAGTGCACACTGTGTCCCTCTGGAACACGTCGTGTACAGTTATCCATGGAGTCGCCCGTGTAGCTAACAACACTGGTCGATGTTACCTTTCTCGTACACATTGTGCCCGTTAGGAACACGTTGTGTAGCATCGGCCATGTGTCAGGCCATGTATCTAACAACATGGGACAGGTACGGCATGTCAAGTACAAGCCGTGTAGTTTCCTGCTGGGACAATCTGTGCTCCTAGCCATGTAGGAGTAACTGGGTAGGAAGAAAAAGGGTTACTACACGTCATGTAGGTTGAGAACACGTTGTGTAGGCGGATGGTTTACACAGCCATGTATGGCCAAAGTACACACCCAGGGTAAAATTTTAGGAAACATGCTATGTAGTCATGTTTTTCCCAAATTTTAGAGTTTTCACTCCTGTTCCATTTTACTCTCTTATGTTTCAGCTGTGTTCATCTTTAATGAAGGTGTTCTTTTGACCTTTCATAGATATGGCACCAAGACGCCCTCCTGTTTCACGTCAGGAACAAGGCAGTGACCATACGCCTGATACGGCATATCAGGGACTACCAGTAGTTCCTCTTATCATTCCGGACATGGCACCTACAGTGATTCCAGAAACTGGTGTCGATGCTCAGTTCAGAGAGGGTTTCATGAGATTCATGAAGACCTTCCTGGGAGCTCAGCATCCTACCCCGTCTATGCCATAGCTGAAGTGGGGTTTTTTGTAGTAGCATCCTCCCACGTTCACAGGGGATATAGGACCATAGGTTGCAGAGTCATGGAAAGAATCAATGATATCCATCTTCAAGCACCTGGATATTACACCGGAGAGTAGAGTGAAGCTCGTGACTTATATGTTGTGAGATTATTTTAAGAGAGGGTGGGATGTGGTTTCGTAGGCAGGGCACCAACAGGCTATGGCTTGGGATGAGTTCTATTATTCGTTCTATGACTACTTCTACCTAGATACACTGAGGGCTAATAGATCTAGAGAGTTCATGAACCTGCAGTAGGGTACTCTCACAGTTATAGAGTATTCCTCTCACTTCACAGAGTTACGACATTTCACTCTTGTTCTGGGGAATGAGGAGATATTTTTAGTGAGGAAGTTTGAGGAAGGCCTTAGACTGGACATCAGATTGCAGGTGAACATCTTCTAGTTGACTTCTATTACATTGATTGTCAAATAGGAACTTATCACAGAGAGAAATCTGAGGGATACTAGAGCTATGGACCAAGGCAGTTTAGCATCCAGGGCTGATTCATTTCAGGTAGACAGTAGGAAACGCCACCGAGAGTCTATACAAGGTGACCCGAGGAAGGAAGGACTGTTTTCTGGTAGATGGGATCCTCCCTCTGGAAACTAAGTGGTGTGCTATCAATGTGAAAGAAATGTGCATAAGAAGCCTCAGTTCCAGAGAGACCCTGTGGAGTGCCGATCTTGCGGCAAGATGGGTCATCTGCAACGTTTCTACAAGGTTCTCCTTCCAGTGGCTAGTGAAGGAGGATCAGTTTCGACTCAACGTACAAGATCAGGATTACCAGTTCCATAGCAGACTAGGGGATGGATTTATTCATGTCGTTCATGCTAGGGTAGAGGCCATGGATGTAGTGGTCAGGCTTAGGTAGGGTCAGATCAGGGATCTCAGGCTACTACACAGGGCCACGATGCAGGACAGACTTTTGCGGTAGAGCAGATTCATCAGGAGCAGGACCCTCGACCTTCTACAGTTCGAGGTATGATTTTAGTAACCTCAGTTTTATCCTCCGCACTTTTCGATACAAGATCTTCTCATATCATTATTTTTGTGCTTACTGTGGAAAGTGTTAGACCTACTCTTTATAATTCTACAGATATGATGATGCTAGACACTACCTTGGGAATTATAACTGCTAGCGTGCGTTAGTGCTTATAATTCCCTCTTGAGGTTGGTGGGTGTCGTTTTTTGTGGTGTCTCTATGTTTTGGAGATCATTGGTTAAGCTTTCATTCTCGATATGGATTGGTTAGTTCCCTTCTAGTCCTTTGTCGATTGTTATCATTGTAGGGTGAGTTTCACATCACCAGAGGGTAGATCATTTCTTCACAAGGGATAACGGGATGTCCAGGAGAGCAGAGCTGGAATAGATCATCATGGGTTGGGTGATGTTACAACCCAAATTTCTGGATTATATCTGGATGATCAAGTTACTTCTCAGTAATATTTTCCTCTAGTGGTTGATCGCTTTCCAAATTTCTTTCCAAAACACTTTTTAGGTTTTCCTCTAGAGCGAGAGGTGGAATTCTCTTTTGATCTTGTGCCAGGAGCAGTACCAGTGTCCATTACTCTCTATAGGATGGCTACACGTCAGTTGAAGGAGCTTAAGATACAGTTGGAGGAGCTGCAGGAAGAGGGTTTTATCTGACCTAGTACTTTTCCTTGGGGTTCACATGTCCGGTTTACGAAGAAGGAAGACGGAACCCTTGGGATTTGTGTGGATTATTAGAAGCTAAACCAGTTGACGGTTAAGAACCGATATCAATTGCCTCAGATATATGATCTCTTTGATTAGCTTCGAGGATCCAGAGTATTCTCAAAGATCAACTTGAATTCCGGATATCATCAGTTGTGTTTCGGGCCATCTGATATACCTCTTACAACCTTCCAGAGCAGGCATGGTATGTATGAGTATTTTTTTATGCCGTTCGGTCTCATGAACATGCCTGAAGTTTTCATGGCATTGATTAATAGAGTATTTCATCCTTACTTGGATTCCTTCGTGGTGGTTTTCATGGACGATATCTTGGTGTACTCTCATACTCAACATGACCATGATACCCATCTTGAGATTATTTTGAGTACACTGAGGGAGCATAAGTTATATTATAAGATCTCAAAATGCCACTTTTGGATGTACGAGATTCACTTCCTGGGTCATGTCATCTCAGAGACAGGAGTATCAGTAGACCCGGAGAAGGTGAGAGCTGTAGTCACTTGGGAGCAGCCGAGGAATTTCTTCGAGGTACGAAGTTTATTAGGGCTGGATGGTCACTACATACAGTTTATACAAGAATTCTCATGCTTATCAGCACCGTTTACAGGCTTGACTAAGAAGGGGGTGATGTATGTTTGGTCAGAAGCCTCTGATTCAGCCTTTCAGGAGCTGAAGGGGAGACTGACTTCAGCACTGATTCTAGTTTTTCTGGAGCCGGGCAAGAGTTATATAGTTTTCTGTGATGCATCTGGCATCGGTCTTGGAGTAGTGCTTATTAAGGATGGTCATGTTGTTTCATATGGATCTTGGCAGTTGAGGCCACATGAGAGGAACTATCCTATGCACAACCTGGAGTTGGCTGCAGTTGTTCATGCTTTGGGTTGTTGGAGACATTATCTTCTGGGAGAGCATTTTGTTGTATATACTGACCACAAGATCCTCAAGTATATCTTCACGCAGTGTGACTTGAATCTAAGACATTGGAGGTGGGTTGAGTTCCTATAGTATTTTGATTTCGATCTTGCTTATATGCCTGGGAAAGGCAACACTATAGCAGATGCACTGAGCAGTAGGGCACAAATACAGGCAGTTCAGGAGGCTAGCAGCGAGTGGCAGCTTATGGCTCTACTCTCTAAAATTCATTTGGATGTGCACAACAGATAGGGTCATAATTTTATTTCTTCTATAGCTGTTACCTATACCCTTCTTGACCGAGTTCAAATGAGGCAGCTATCAGATTCTGAAGTCCTAGTCCTATGGGAAAATGTGTCAGGAGAGGACCCTCTTCCCATATGTATCGTAGGCTAGGATAAGATCATGCATTTCTAGGGACGTGTATGGGTGCCAGCAGATATACATGAGGTGCCAATGCGATACTTTCATTCCTCAGTTTGGGCATTTCATCCTGGTGTCACCAAAATGTATCGTGATCTACACCACCAGTATTGGTGGCCAGGTATGAAGAGAGATATTGCTAGTTTTTTCATGAGGTTTTCCACTTGTCAGCAGTTGAAGGCAGAACACTAGTGACAAGAAGAGATTTTATAGCAGCTACCCATTCCCGAGTTGAAGTGGAATAATGTCGTGATGGACTTTGTGACAGGGTTACCGAGATCTCCTCGAGGGAATGACGTGGTATGGGTTGTTATTGACAGGCTCACGAAGGTTTCACACTTTTTTCCAATTAAGGAAAAATTCGGTGTTGATGAGCTTGGACAGGAGTAAATCCGTGAGATTTTATGCTTGCATGGGGTTCAGAGTACTATCATTTCAGATAGGGATTCCTACATTACGTCGCATTTTTGGCAAGGGCTACAGAGGTATTTGGGTACACAGGTACTTTTGAGTAAAGGTTACCATCCCCAGAAAGATGGCCAGTCAGAGCGCACGATTCCGGTGCTAGAGGACATGCTACGAGCATGCATCCTCGATTTTAGAGGTTCTTGGGAGAGACAAAAACCTCTTTTGGAATTTTCCTACAATAATATTTTTCAAGCAACTATTCATATGGAACCTTACGAGGCTTTGTACGGTAGACCGTGATGATCACCCTTGTGCTGGCTGGAGGCAGGAGAGGCAGCAATGCTGGGACCTCATATTGTTCAAGAGACCACAGAACAGGTGGAGTTGAATCGGAAGAGGATAGCAACGACACAGTCTCGGCAGAAATCTTATGCTGGTCATCGGAGACGACCTTTGGAGTTCAAGGTCGGAGATCAGGTTTTTCTATGTGTGACCCCGAGGTTGGGACACAAGAGGATCAGGAGACAGGGCAACCTTTCACCGAGATATGTCGGGCCGTTTGAGGTTCTGGAGATAGTTGGGCTGGTTTCTTATAGGTTGTAGTTACATCAAAGGTACTAGGCTATGCACGACGTCTTCCATGTTTCTTGGCTTTGACGCTAATTCTTATTCCAGTCTCCTGTTTTTCAACATGAGGAGGTGGAGTTGGAGCAAGATGCATTGTTCGAGGAGTATCCTATCAGGATTCTTGATCGTAGTGAAAAGGTACTCCGTGACCGTTCTGTTCCTATGATACAGGTGCTATGGCAGCACGGCCGTGTATAGGATGAGACTTGGGAAAGGGAGGCCGATATGCGATCACAGTGGCCAGAGTTGTTCGGGGTTTCTTCTTCTTCATTGCGCTAGAGAAATTCGGTGATGAATTTCTTTAAGAGGGGAAGTTTTTAAGAACCTGAACCTTCCTTTCAGGTATGTTTTTCCTTTCTATCCATTTTTGGGAAAAGGAGAAGAATCTAGAAATTTTCAAAATACATGTCGAGTACTTTATGATTACACACCGTGTACTTTTATTCTTCTCGAGGCCGTGTACTGGCCGTGTCATGGCCACACACACGACCATGTAGGGGTGATGTGAAGGCCGCTTAATGCGGAGTACAGAAAATCCTAGTACACGCCGTGTACTCCAAAATTACACGCCGTGTACTTCCTTTTTTTCGTTAAATAGTCTGGGGTCACGTCTTAACTCCAAAAATGTCTTCTTCTCCAGCTTCTTCAACCAAGAACGAGGGTACAACCACAGATTTTCTCCGATCCACTGATCTGTCACCAGTTATCTGAATCGAACGCCATCGGGTGCAATAGAATCGCAGCGGTGAGTTCTTGGTTCTTCTTTGGCCATGTTTCCGGATTCTTTATCTAATGATAGTTATATAAGGTTGAATGTTTTAGACATTTTTTCAGATCTAATCCATTCTATGACGATTCACAGGATGAGGTTCATGTATATAGATCTCCTAGGATCGAGGTAGGTGGTTTTTTCCTTACATTGAATGTCTTTGAGTTTTGTGCAAAAGTGTCGGATTCCCATGTTTCGGGTATCTTGGGATAGGGTTTTGATCCTGTTTTATTATCTTCCTTAGATTCCTTGTGTTCTAGAGGCTATTATATGAATAATGATTACTTTTTAGCATGTTTAGGATCACCCGATGGGTGTTCTCCCTTGTTTTGACTATTTATCGCCATTTGGCTTAGGTTTCCTATGAGGCAGACCTTGTTGCATTGATTGCCTGCCTTGATATAATTGATTGCATGTATTTCCTACTGTTTATGTTCTTCAGATGCTTTGGAGCTATTATCCAAGTAGTTTTTGAACTTACTTAGGACTGCTGACAGTCGATTATGCACGACTAGACTGCTCAGGGCTGTGTGAACCTGGTGCGGTAGACTAAATAGGGAATTGACGATTAAGGGCATCCCTATAGAGTTTGTTATAAATTTTTATTGTTCGCAGGACCTATGGGAATTTGAATTTCTGCTTCCTCATAGTGTCCTTAGTTATGTATCGAGACTACAGGGGGAATTAGACGTAAGTGCTTCCTCAGAGAGTTTATAGCTATCGTTACCAGACTGCAAGGGAATTGACGGTGAGAGCTTCCCAGTGTGTCTGTGCCTTGTATGATTACATGACTAGAAGGGTCTGCCAGTATGAGCCACCCAGAGAGTCAGTGTAAATATTTTTTGGTTGGTTGTGACGAGTCCACCAAGCCAAAGAACAATCTTGGTTTTGGTACGGATGGTTGTTTAGGTAGTCCGCTCAGATACATGTTGTGTAACATGCTATGCCTTGAGAATATAGATCTGTTTCGAGGTTCCTTTGTTGATAATTAAATGATTTAATTAAATTAATAAATTAATGTGAATGTAGATTTTTATGATTTTTTACTTTATTGTATTTTTATTTCTCTACTTCATTTATTTCCATAACTTTTTTAATATTGCTCACTGACAGTATGATAGAGATCTTGTACTGGTTTCCTACTGGGATTAGTCTCACACCCTATTTGGGTCTTTCTTTTCAGCCCAAATAGGTTATATGGTTGCAGGTGTGGATAGGGATTGTGGCCCTTCTAAATCAGGTACATGATTGCTAGATGGAGCTAGAGAGTACATGACCGAGCTTAGGCATGAGACGCTGCTAGAGTTGTTGTTTACCTTTAGAACATTGTTTTCAGTTGTGTTTCAGCACATAGTTGTGTTTTCTTCTTTCCTTAGATACTTGTACCTGCTGCATCATTATCATCATTATTATATGTTCATCTCTTCCACTGTTTAGTTTCAGTTATTGTATGTTGTTTACTACTTCCGTTATTGACTATTATCTCCTTTTCCTTGTATACTTTACCAAATGAGGGCATAGTTTCCCCAATGACTCACCAAGGCCCTTGCTGCTAGTAGGCAACCTCTGGCATTTGGGGAAATGCGCTTGAGGTCATGTGTCGAACCGGGTATAGGGAACCATTTAGTGGATCCGGATTCGAGTCGTTACAATATCCTTCCCAAGTATCTTCCCCACATCCAAGACCTATATGTATCCCCAAAAGTCCAAAACTAAAGGCCTTAAGGAGGATATCAAAGAGAATATATCAAGAGATAAAAATCTTGATTCGTTTTATTATGTTTTATTTTCAATTCATTTCTTTTATTATACTCTCTTCACCTCCCCTTCTTCACGAGGCATGAAAGCTCTATTATTATATATTTTCTTTATTTTTATCTTGTTTATTAAAAAATTAATCATAATTCTTCCTCTCCTCATCCTGTTAGTCTACAAATAAAAACAACATTTGTGATGTTTCGATTTACCGACATCGTGGACGATGTGTCTTTGACTTCCATTAATTCCTTCAAATATTGTTTTAAAACCTTATAAATATTTGAAAAATATTATAAATTGTATTATTGGACCTATCTTATGTTATTTAATTAACTTATATGCATAATATTAATGGTATATGATGAAACAAGTTATTTATTATCAAATAACCACCAAAATGATCTAAACGAATATCACTAATGATTTATCTAATGACTCATCATGATACTATATAACCAAAAATATTTATGGAATAATTTAATATTTTGGAAACATATTAACACAATTTAATTCAAATTCTATAGTTTCCCATCCATTCAACAAGAAAATCATGTACAAACCAACAATGGAAAACATGTAAAGCATGCACTCAAAACAATGGAAATAACAAAATATTATTAATAAATTGGTTGAATGATGTTATAAAATGAACATATAATGTTTTATAAACATGTTTATTATTCATTAAAATATTAATAACACTCTCTAAACCATTATACAATGGTATTGAATGTGTTCAATTAAGACGAACCCGAGGTAAGGGAGTTCTTAACCCACTTTCCATTCATGGGGAAAACCTTCTACTTCATTAATTAAGTGATAATAATATTATTTGTGTAATTAATTTCAGTTATGTTATGAATTATTATGATTATTTATAGTTTATTCACATAATACTTTCATTATATTAATTCTCACTTCAATTATATGATATTTTTAAGGGACTTTCCATTAAAAATCCTCTTTTAAAATTCTATTTTCCAAATTCAAAAGAAATGTTTTTATAATATATTTAATTTTTTATGATTATGTTATAGATCTTGAGATTTTTTTATAATGAAGTGTGGGACCTATATCTCCCTTCAATTAACTGGTTATGTGTATTTTTGAGTTCGTCCATATGGTTACTCCAAGTGGAACTGTGATTGTCACATGATAAGGTAGTCGTGAGGGTTATATTGTAATAAAGTTGTGAGGGTTAAATATCATAAGGTAGACATGTTGGTTAAAATATAATTCATTAATTCACCAAGATACCATTATAATTTTATATATTTTCTTTAATTTTTTCCATAATTCTCATGTATCAAAAAGTAAGTATATATGGGTGATAAGTATGTCTTTGTGAATATTATTTCATATGTAAATAATTATTAATGGACTAATGAATTCCTTACTTCTTTTTATCTCCCTTAATAATATTTTTATGATAATACAATGTTTTTAAATGTTTTTAAAGGGTTATAAGTATTTTTAGGAGAAATAAGTATGTCAAGTTAAATGCTATGAAGATTTTTAAAGGAAATTATATTTTTTTTTTCTTTTAAAAAATATTTGTTTCGGAAGATATGGATACAATTTTAATGGTACCCAATTTGATTACTTCTGGGTTGATATGTATGAGTTATGTCCTAAGATTATAAAAAACAAAATATAAAAAAAATCCTTTGGAATGAAAATAAGTTAAATCCAGTTGAAATAGCTATATGATTTAATGTTTAAGGTTGTGCCCTTATATTTATTCTTATGATTTGAAATCTTCATTCATACCTGATTAGTGATTATCTATCACACTTAGGATTAATTTATTTTGAAATGATAATGTGTTATTCCATTACTTCTGATTTGGATACTTTATATATTGGGTATTACCTTCATAAGTTATGATAACAATCTTGTACCATTTTTTATATTATGTTTTCATAAGATCATCAATTGATATCTCCCATGTTTTCCTTTGTTGAGTATCTAATATTTCCATTTTATATGTTTCCTTTCCCTAGGTTATGATAAATGGATTTAAGATTGGTATTTCATGAAGGATAAAAAGCTAAATGGATATTAGGTTATATGATAGAGAATATACCAAAATAATATGTTTTTTGTATCATGACATTAAATACTCCAAACCTTCATGGATTTGGTGTTGATCATAATGTCATAAACTGAATATTAATTTATGAATATTTAATATTTATATAACTAAATTTTTTCCATTATATGTTATTCATTAATTTTATTTATTATTATACTCATTTAAATGAGGTTTCTTTTATGTTACGTAAATCATAGTTCATTGAGATGTTCAAGAATCATTATCATTGTTCTTAAAACTAAACTAGATATGTTATTAAATGTTTCTTCTAATAATGATTCCTTGTATATAAATAAATACTTTGATGTCTATCGTGAAAAGAATAGGAATATGTGAGATGCCCTCAACCCATATAATTGGATCTGGTGTTCAAAACATATTATATACAAATAAGGTATTGTAAAAACTAAAGTGAACCATGTTTAACCATCCATAATTAAAATATCAATAACCAATATTGAGTCATATAAATAACCAAGGACTTTTAGGTGTATAGTTTTAATTATTTTTTGAAATTTTAGAAAATATTTTATAAAACAAAACCCTTGTATTTCTCATTAATATGGAATTTATCCCAATATACCAAGAATTTTTTATTTTTACATATGTCTTCATCATATCCCTAAAAATTATATTCACATGATAACTTGCTATAAATTACTTTCATAATATAAATTTTCATTGTAGCACACCCATTTTGAGGTAATTAACACTTATTTTATGTATTTTTTGTATATAATGTGCTGGGTTTAATTTTAGGAGAGTTAGGTGTACTTTTGGAGTGTTTTGGGGCTTTTTTATAGGAGAATAATTTTGTGCATAGTTTTGGAAAACCATTCAACACCTCTAGGAAATCATTGATAATGAGTCATGGGCTAATGGGAAGGTTCAAGGGTTGCGCATGGTTTGTATAAACCTTATGGAATCCTAGTAGAAACTCTTTTATGTTGTAATGTAGGATTTGGAATGGTTGGAGAATGGTTTGGAAATTGTGTGAGCCAACCTTGAGAGGTACATCTTTAAGGAACTGGATATAGCATGGTTTGCGCACAGTTTTGCAAACTGTGTCAGTAAACCGTATGTGGCAAGAAATTATATTCTTAAAATCTGGATCTAGTTCATCCATGTAATTTAATGCCTCTATTTTTACCTAAAACATCCCTAAATCTGCATTTTTCCCTATCAATGTTAAAGGAAGGTTTTGTCATCGAATTTTAAGTGATCTAAAGGCTTATCTTGGTAATTTGAAACCAAATTCTTGTAATAAGTCTTCGTTAATCATTTTTATTAATGAGTTTATTAAATATAATTTTCCATCTATATATCATTCTCATATTTATTCCTTTTTGGGTACATATAAGGTGGTGAATACCAAATATGTTTATATTTGGTATTTTTGTTGATATAGGAATATATATAATGTAGGTTTTTATAAATTCAACCCTATTTTGTGATGTTTAGTTTTTGCCGTTTATAATTTTCTCCAAAACTCTCGAGGTCAGTGGCTCCACTCTCAACTCCTCTATTTATAACTTTAAGTTTTATTTTCAAATTTTTTTAATTTCGTTATTTTCATTGTGAAATTTTGGTGAAAATAATTTTATGAATTCTCTTTAGTGGTGATTTATGGTTTTTGGTGAAATTGGGGAATCATGTCATTTGGATGTGAAAAGTTCGTTGGATTCTTTATTTTAAAATTTCAATTTTAAAAAATTGATTTTTTAGATTTTTGAAATGGATTGTTTGAAGGTTTTTGAATAAACTTGAAGATTTGTTGAAATGGCTTGTAATTTTTTGGTTGATATTGTTCTAGTATACTTTTTTATTGTGTGATTGATGTTTGAAAAGCCCTATAATAAGGGACGTATACAAGTGGAGTCTAATTTATGTGACCCTAGATTGGGGGCATGTGTCTGTGGGACATATGGTGACTAGATGAGAGACCACTCATGAGTATGGAACTTCTAAACAAGAATGCATGTGTGGGTGTTTTATGAACCATGGAATGCGTTTTCTAAAATATAATGAAATGATTTAAAGAATTTTTTATGAATTATCCTGTTAAAAACTATTTATTGTGGATCTTGTTTATAGTTTGATATAATCCTTTTTATAAATTGTTTTATATAAATGTTTCTAACCTATTCTATCATACTTTCATGAGTAGGGAAGTCATTAGGGAATGTCTATTGAGTTTTAGTAGTCACCTCTTTGTTGTCACTTTGGTGATTTTACAGATATTTTCTATCGATATAGGGAGAAATGTAATGTATCACACATATTTATTACTACTTCATGATACTTGGGATGTTTGGTGTAGTGGGATCTTGGAATATATGGAGCTTTGTAGTCAAGTGGTTTTCATTGAGTTTTATTATTTTTTCTTTTCCTATTTAGTTTGATATTAGTTTTTCTTATACTATAGTAATATTTATTTGGTTTTGATATACATCAAATTTTTTAGTTTTCTTTCATTTCCATCAAGAATCAAATAGTGTTTTAGTTGTTTATAGTTGTTGGTGAGTTATTTATTTAAAATTTTCAAATCATACCCCAAATTTTAAACGAATCCTTCGACATTTATTTTCATCCTTTGGAACCTTTCAGATGTCATTTAAGGCCAAGTAATGTCTCATAACCTATCACTCCAATGAGAAGGGGTGGGATGTTATAAGTGGTATTAGTTTTTTTTGGTCCAATAATATGTTAAGGATAAATGGTATCAACATTTTCCTTCTGAATATATTTCAAGAACAAGTGGTCTTAGACTTGGTATTGGTTGTTTGTCTTTGAGTTGAATTTATTATTGTTTATTCCTTTAGTTGGGATCATATAAATGAGTAGGATTATCAAGACTAGAAATGCATAGCATAAAAATACATAGCTATAATTTTTATCATGAACTTAAAATTTTCTAGGGAGCTTGGTAAATATGTGTTTTGGAGACACTTATAGGAATTGGAATCTCATTTCCATGGGTATCGCCAACACGATCAGCATGACATGCATTAGATAAAGGAGTTCCCTCTAGAAGTTCATATTTCATTTTTAGTAATGATATACAATTTGGTTAAATGAGATATAATTTTGGAAAAATGTTGAAATGGTTAGCAATGAAATACTTTGAAAATAGAATGATTGTTGTATTTTTAAAATGGTTTTTATTTCAAAATAATGTTTACATTTTTAAAAAATGGTTGAACTTTTTTAAGAGTGATTTTGGAAAGTATTTTTGTGGTAGAATTATAAATTTTCTCCCTTAATTTGATAGAGAGTGATAGTTATTCAATTAGTCTCTCTTTAAAAAATGGAACCTAGTAGGAGCTATAGAAACCATCCAAAACAATCTTTGGAGAACATGGCTGGACCTAAGCTATATGTGAACCAACAGCTAGTTTAGAGTATCTTCAATGCATTTCATGTTGTGTAAATAAGGAATCAGAAGTATTATCCAATATAATTGGATCATTCCATCCAATTCTGAAAGAATAATTCTCCCATATTTCGGGGTGATTCAGAAACAGAAAAGGCGGAGGTGTAGCAAATATGATGAATTATACCTTGGATTTCATCAGTACATTGGCAAATATTAAATTCAAGATAGTGGGGTATATGCTATAGGATATTTCATGTTCTTGGTGGGACCTACCTATGTAGGCTATAGTGGATCCAGGCCATGGTTAAAATGATTTTCAAGAATTCATAACAAATAATTCTATCCTCAAACATTCAGGATTCAAAGAATTGAGATATTATTTAGCTTTAAGTAGGATAAATAGTCTATCATGGATTATGTGGATAAATTCATGAAGATAGTGGTATTTTCACCTGAAGTAACAGCTAGTGCATCCTTTAAGGCACACGTCTCTGAATCGGGGAAGATATAGGGTGTTAGCTCAAAAATAGAGGTCATCTGTATTACGAACTATAAAGCGATAGTGAATATAGTAGAAGCAGATGAACGAGACACCTCAGGAGATACATGTAGATGAATAATGTTGATACAAAGATGAAATAGTGGGAAATATAATGTTAGGAGCAATTTGAATAGGGACTCATATTTTCAAAGTGGGTGTATAAA
Source organism: Viscum album (assembly GCA_963277665.1). Lineage (NCBI taxonomy): Eukaryota > Viridiplantae > Streptophyta > Magnoliopsida > Santalales > Viscaceae > Viscum > Viscum album. Next base: position 858,224,881 of record OY728160.1, read on the forward strand.
CCCAAATCAGACAACTGAATATGTTAACTTTCCTCTATTACCCAAGAGCAAAGTAGGATGTTTCCAATGTGGTTCACATGACCACATAAAGAGAGAGTGTTTGGAACAATCTATTGAATGACAAAACTGAAACAAAATAGGGAATCTTCAGTTGTTCTATTTCAGTGCTCTAAGGTCTGGTGCTCGGGACACTTCTCAGGTATTGTAAGTGTCATATTCTTGGATAGAGTGAGGGTGGTAGAATAAATCTCTTCAATAGAATAGAGTTAGCCATGTTTATTCTAGGAATACCATGACTCCTCGAGTAGGTAAACCTCAACAAGAAAACCAGGAGAATAATGTAGCTAGTAAGCTATTATATGGAGCTAATAATATTACAGTGGATGGTCAGTGTGGACCTTGTATGTTGATAGGTATGATTATTTTGAATTCAACCCTTATGCAAGTGATGTTTGAGACGGGTTCATCGCATTTATTTATTTCTTTTATAACAATTTATTTTCTGAGTTTAAAACATTAGATGACACCTTATATGATAAAACATAAAAATCATCTTGGTCAAAGAGAATGAAGAGCCTTTGTGTGTAGAGCATGTTTGATAACTGTGGATGGATCTGAGTTGAAGGAATTCTATGTGCTTGATATGATTTTCTATGATGTAATACTAGGTATATATTGGTTGATGATTCCAACCATCATTAAATCTATTCAAAGATTAGTTATTTATATTCCTAATAACTATAGTATATGTGGCAAGAAGGTTTTAACCCACAGAGAACGAAATTATGACCACTATTCATCTAAAAACATTCAAAAATACCCCACTGTTGTCAGCAGTGGGGAAAATTTTATATTAATATTTTACATTTTTATATTTTTATTATTATTATTTTAAGAAGTAAAGTGACCGAACATTTCAAATATTGTATCTAAACTAAATTGAAACAAGAAACTATTGAAAACATAGAGAAACAGAAATATAGAATGCTAATAAATGGATGATCATGTAAAATACTAGGGGAAAAATATCCATTCTACTTGTTTTAGAACTATTCTGATTAACTTTAAGGTTATTGCAGTGTACCACCATAAAGAGAATGAATTACCACCCTCTCTAGGAGTTAATTCACACAAGAGAACTAATTTAAGAGTTTTTCACCCCAAAATAAATCATCTGTGACCAATTTGATTCGAAAATAGTCAACAGGATGAACTCTCCATAAGTCCTAAAGTAATATGAGTTTATTTTTTTTAGAATTCATCCATGATCAATCTCTCCAATTGATTGTAGAGTTTTGGAAATTAAGTTTTAGTGGTAAAAAGAAACTGAATGAATTCAATATTGATCTCACTGATCAATTATGAATTCATTGAAGTGATTAAGTGAAAAGGATGAATTTATAGATAACCAGTAGATCTTCACATTCTCCCCGAACTAGAAGGTTTAGCCTAACATTATACCTATTACATAAAATAAAATCCTTCAATTACAAATAAATAAAATTTAAGGAAAACAGAGGAAGAAATATCCCTCTCCTCGCTCTAATTATTATTGTTCTGGGTGCTCATGTCTCCAAGAAGTGGTTCCCCAAGAAGTACTCCAAGATTCACCCAAAGTTCTTGCTCTGATCTAGACGGTAGTGGATGATCAAATCAAAAAAAATGAATGTCTCACAAATAATTCTTGATTCTATTATTTAGTATCTTGTTGTCATTTGTTGCATGTCACGCAATGTTTTCCACAAACTCCATGTGTCCTTCATTTATGAACCGCACAAGTGCATTTTTTCCATGACTGACACATCGCGCTAGTTTTTCTCATGTAATTAACTACCTGCGAGTTAGTTAAGTGAACCTGGACTCTTTTTAGGCTTTGGTGTGAACCTGAACAACTAAAACAAAATAAACAATTAAAAATGAAAATAAAGTAATATAGTTATTTTTTTAGTTTAATGTTATATTACATATTAAAAAGTTAACTAAAGTTAATTAATAAAAATTATAATTGATAATTATTATTAAATATTATTATCATTTATTTTTTATTAAATCGTTCATTAAATAAAATTATTAAGGTTTTTAATTTATTATTATTAATTAAATTAATTTATTAGTGTAATAATTATTAATAATTAGTCAGTATAACTTTATTTAATTCTTAAAATAGATTAATATGAATTAAATTATTAATTTAATTATTATATTTATTTTGTAGAAATTAAATTATAATTAAAGTGTTAGTATATTTATTTTAGTTAATAAATAATTTTATTTATAAATTAATATTGTTTATATTTAAATTTTATAAATTCTAATCAGTTTGTCTTATATTTTATTTTATAACTTATCTATTTATTAATATTATAATAGTTATTTATTATTTAAAAAAAATCCATTTAAAATATTAATTAATAATTTATTTTTATATTTTTATTAATATTCTATTCTCCCCCCAAATTCGGCACACAGGGAGATCTTCGGTTCCTTCTCCAGGAAGGAGTAGCGGCGACTTCGTCTTCCTCTCGAAGAATAGGCGTCGACCCACAGCTCGACATCGCTCCAACGACAGATGGCTTGTCGACTCCTTCTCCCAGTTGTGCGGCTATACCTCCTCCTCCAAAGAACCTGAATCAACCTTCTCGGTTAAGAATCTCAGCATAGAAGTCCTCCTCAGATGCAGTGGCTTGAGTTTTTCTACACAGACTTCAATGACGGTGCGGCCTTCTTGCAACAGCAGTGGTGGCGCGACACTGGGTTCAACTAAAACTCTTCCTCCACAGAGGCGAGTTCGGTTTGTGGCTTGTAGCGAATCTCCTGGGCACTGGTATTCCTCCAGTGCACGATGTCATCTCGGTAGTCTAGATCCATGGTTCTCCTCAGCTACGTGCGGACAGTGTCCGGATCAATGGACCATCCTCTTGCCATTCACCAGCAGACAATAGCTCGGGTTCGAATGGTGACTGAGGTCCAAAAGATGATGGCCTCTTCGTACAACAGATTCAAGTTGAATTTTAGTTATCTTTTAATTGTGATATGTGTTTCTCTGTTATTGATATTTTCTTGTTAAATCTCAATTTTTTAAATGGGATTGGTTTGTGTTGGCAAGAGGATCAACGGTGGGAGGATGGGTTTGCAGTGAACATGAATATGTGCATAAAATAGTGGTAAGGGAAAAGGGAAGTCGTGTTGCAGGTTGTGGCACCAATGAGTGTGGTGGCGATGATTGTGAGTATAGAGGAGGTGATCGGTAGTAGGAAAGGGGGCGTGGTGTGGGTCAGTGATCGATCTCTATCAGTGAGAAACATGGGAGAATGGCTATCAGTGAGATGTAGGGGAAGAAAATGTGTGATAAAAGGTCATTGATGTTAAAATGAAGGTTACAAATGTAGAAGATTAAAAGGTCACCGTTGTGAAATAATTAGGTTACTCATAGGTATAAAAATATTAGGTTACTAATAGATAAAAAACAAAGGTCACCGTTCGTAAATTAAAAAAATATGTTACTGATAAACAGAGTGACATTGTTGCTTAAAAGGTCACTGTTAACGATAAATATTAAGGATACCGATGCAGAAAAATAAAAGGTCTCCATTAGTGATAAAAGGTCTCTAATAGGGATAAAAGGTCTGTAACCATAACAAACAGAAAAAAACTAACGGTAACAGGATAAAATAACTGAACTACATGTGAGACAAATGATAAAACTACATAAATTGATCTAAAAATTAAAACATGAGTTAATTAAAATTAAAAACTAGAACAAGACTAAAAAACACATATTAAAATAGGATTATAATTGAACATTAAACATTAAATCTAAAATTTATGGTTTTAAACATAACACTTAAACTAAAAACTGGATAACTACAAAACTAAGTTAATAAAAGACTAAAATTAAAATTTATTATATAAATTAATTACAGGGTAAATAGTGAGTAAAATAGGATAGCATCAGTGACTCAATAGGTCACTGATGGCTAAAGTCTATCTCACCCTTAGAATAAAAACAGTTTTTACTATTTAATAATTTTACTACATACATAAAATTTAATAGTTCATGTTTTAAACCTCTAAATTAATTATTTTAATAACTAAGTGAATACTTAAAGTTAAAATTGCGCTATTTCATTTAATTTAAACTCACAATCTTAAAATAATTAATTAGAAGGATGATTAAACATATTATTTAATAATGTTTATATATTTTAAATAATACTAAATTAAAGGATAAAATATTAAAATAAATAATATGTTAGATAAATTGAAATACGATTTTTAAATAATTTTTTTAAAAAAATGTTGATTTATTAAAAATTCAAGAATATTTTAATTAACAAAACTATTTAAGAAATAATTATGTTAGAAAAGTAAAGTAAGATTAAAAAGATTAATTTAAAGACTAAGAATACATAACTAATTATACAAATTGATTGATTAACAAATTTAATTATAAAAAAACAAAAGAGTAATTATTTAGCAAAAATTGTAATAATAATTAACTAAATCATTAAAAATTAAGTAAAAAGATTTTGAAAAAATATGTAAAATAAGGCCACAAAAAAACTCCCACACACATAAGCATTATTTGTACTCAAACAATCTAATGATTGGTTATCTTTGATAAAAAAGTAGTATTTAAAACTCAGCTCAAACTGTAACATGTTCAGTACTTAAGAACAGAGGATAGAAACATGAAAACGGGCTTTCTGAAAATATATTTCAAATGATTTATTACCTAGAAAAAATACTCAAAAAGTAATATTGAAAACAATGAATCATCAATAAATAAAGATTCCATGCCTCATATGTGATACTGCTTAGAGACTCATTTCAATTCAAGCCTATGTTCCAAGATCAAGAGTGAAAACAGGTAAAAATTCAGTGGAGTTAAGAATTTAAGAGTAGGAACTATTTATAAGGACTCTTTCCTAAGTTCCAAAAAAAAAAATTTTTTGTGAATCACCTTAATGAAACAACCAAAATGACTTCTATATAAACCAAATGATCCTTTCTTGGCCTGGAGTTCAGCATTCCCCTTGCCTTAATGAACTCGTTTTTGACCCTAGATACTTTATTTTATTTTTCTCTTTCCATGTATCATGTGGTAAGCACTGTGGAATGCACTTATTCAAGGTGTACAGAGGTATTATAGTAAACAGAAATGCACCAAGAATCTAGGGTCTCAGAGACTCACAGTGGGATCTAAGATGCCCATTCTACTCCAGTTTTAAAAGATTTTTATAAAATAATTTATGTTGGCTCACTAAAGTGACTACCTATTATAATTTAAAAAAAGGCATTTAGGATCAAGATCGAACATCTTGTTTCAAGGGTTATGATCATGACTCCACTACAAAGTTACCCATATCATTCTCAAAAATAGTCCATAAAAAATCTCTATCAAATCTCTAAGGATCACTCAGTAATCATTCATTATAATTATTTTCAGACTCAAAGCAGCTCATAACTACCCAAGAAACCCTGTTTATAAGAAAGAACCATTTAATTTCAATGTACAGCCTGTAATTGTGCAAGAATTTTGAAAAAATATTAAACAAATTTCCCATTTATGGAAAAAGGTTATAAGTTGTAGTGGTAATTGATGGGATTTCAATTAACCACAGTTCAGCATAGTCAATAATTGACCCCTCCCCCACACTTAAAACCGAACATTGTCCCCAAATTGGAATTCTAAAGTGGAGAAGAACAATGAAATATTTTATGTTCAAACCAGATTTTCAAATTAGTAGATTGATGACATGTATAAAAAGGGCCTCTTTGTAGTTTAAAAAAAATTGTTTTCCACAAATATTATTATACAACTTGTTCAAAAGCAAGTAAATGCAATAACATTTAGGTTTAGTGACAAATATTTTCCATTAATGTTCAAACATGGAATGTATCTTGTATGTGCACAGTGGATAGTGTGTAAGAATTTTAATAGATTGACATCAAAAATTTGTTCAATAGAGCAGAAGAATGAATGTTAAAACACCCAAAACTAATGCATATTCAATACAAAAAATTTTACACTGCATGTACCCCCCCCCAAGACACATAATTTCTTGTGGTGAGAGGTTTTAAACCATTGACTTCCAATTTCCAGCAAAGAGGAACATGCAGAATTTTACATTCTAGAACATGAAGAATTATTTTCAGTAGGGTGATATATAAAAGAATTTTATAAACAGCTCAAGTCATGTAGAAAACTAATTTAATCATAGCATCATTTGTAGAATGATTTTTCTTTATGAAGAATTTTTTTAAAAAATAGAACACCTAGATAGTATAATTTTTTTAAACAAACAGGACATGCATCAGATTTTTTCTAAAGCATTAAGAAGATGAATAATGATACAGAATTTAACAGTAAGGTACTTCTATAACATAAATATTTTCATTAGTATTCCATCAAGGGAATTCCACTTCTCCATGAAACCAATTGCAACATCATAAAAATCATAGCATGTAAACCAAGTACAAAAAAACAGCGGAGACTGAGCAAACAGAAGGTAACACAACATCACGTTATTAAAAGTATAATAAGAACTAAATCAAAAGTAAACACAAAAGAAAGAACGTGGGTTGACTACCATGAAGCACTGAAATTAAATTCTTCAGTTAGACTTTATTTAATTACATTTTTTTGTGTTTTATTGAAAACAAAAAACCATGAGTTCCCTCCCATGTAGAGCTATGTTTTAAAGCCTTTAGAGATACATTATTCAAGATCAGTTCTCAAGAACATTTCATGCATCCAATCTCTATGACTCTCCCTCAAAAAAAATTTCTCTCTCTCTCCATTAACTAACATGGTTTTTTTCTCTTTGCCTACAAATTAAAAATCTCCATTCATGAGTACTCTCACAATTTTAGAAGGTCAAGACCACTTGGACTTAAACTTTATAAGAAAAAGTTTAAATCTATAGTCAAAGAAAAGGACCATATTTCCAGGTTTCAATTCTTTGGATTGTATGATAAAATCAGGAATGATTTTAGTTCTCTATTTATAAATCATTTAATTATCATAACTCTCTCTCCTTATCTCATTGTGTTCTCTTATCTCAAGTAATATCTTCTCACCATCACTCTTAAAGTTAATGTTCAGAGCCTTAACTGCCCAATAAGACTTATGGTGCACCACCATAGGTAAATGACAACATTTCCTAACCAACAACTTGTTTGGAGACATACCTATTTGGTTCTTGAAAGTAGTTCTATATTCCCATAAAGCATCATCCTATTTTAGAGACCATCCTTTCATAGAGTTTGACATAGTTTTCTCAAGTATTTGCTTTTGTTCCATGATAGAAATTTCCCCTGGTCCACCGGATTGTGGATGATAAGGAGTACCACTTTTTTGAACACATCCATATTTTTTCATCAAATATATATATTTTTAGTTCTTATAGAGTGTTACATTATTAGTGAAAAAGGCGTTGGGAACTCTAAATCTGGAAATGTTGTTCGTTTTCACAAAATTTATTATAGAGTTGGCTTGATTGTTGGGCAGTGCAACTGCCTCAACCCACTTTGACACATAATCTACAGCAAAACTAATATACTCATTCCTATGAGATGTTGGAAATGGACCCATGAAATCTAAACCTTAGAAATCAAAAATATATACTTCTAAAATACAATTTTGGGGTAACTCTTACTTCCTACCAACATTTCCTAACCACTTACACTTGTCCCAGCCAACCACATGGCTCATATAATCCTTAAAAATATTGGTCCAATAAAAACCAGATTACAGGACTTTCTGAGCAGTTCTTTCACCACCATGGTGACCTCCCCAAGGTGAGGAATGACAATTCTGTAAGATAGAATACATCTCTTCCTCAGGAACACATCTTTAAGGATACCATCAGCACATTTCCTACACCATAATGGATCATTCCGAAGTTAGTATTATAGTTAAGAAATAAATTTCTTTCTTTGGTTATTCGACACATTTCGGGGAATGATACATGCTATGAGGAATTTGGAAAAATATGAATACCAAGAAGATTTCCTAATTGGAACAGAAAAAAGATTTTCATAAGGGAAGGAAGAGTTGATCTCCCTTGGATCTTTTGAATGGGTACGGGGAAACCTATAAAGGTGGTTAGCAACTAAATTCTAAACTCCATTCTTATCCCTAATATCAAAATTAATCTCTTGTAGAAAAAAATCCATTTAATCAGCCTTGGTTTTGTTTATTTATTAGACAAAAAATACTTTAAGTCTAAATGATCAGTGAAAACAAGGAATTTTGAGCCTAACAAATACTCTCAAAACATCTCAACAGCAAAAACAACAGCTAAAATTTCTTTTTACCTGGTGGTATAATATGTCTGGGATTCATATAGTTGTCTACTAGAATATTACACCACATGTAGTTTCATATATTTCCTTTTTCCAATGAAAACACCTACAACCATGTCACAAGAATCACACATAAGTTCAAAAGGTATTTTCCAGTTAGGTGTAGTGATGATGGGTGATGTAGTGAGTTTCTCTTTAATAAAATTAAAATATTTCAAATTGAATTCATCAAAACTGAAAGGTGAATCCTTAACGAGCAGAGAAAACAAGTTCTTAGTTATTTTGGAAAATCCTTTTATAAACCTTCGGTAAAAACCTGCATTCCCTAAGAAATTTCTAACACCTTTTACATTTTCAAGAGGTGGAAATTTTTGAATGACTAATACATTAGAAGGATCAACCTCCAAACCTGTCTTGGAAACCTTATAAACAAGCATTATACCTTCTATGACCATGAATTGACACTTATCCCAATTTAGAACAAGGTTGTTTTCAATGCATCTTTTTAAGACTAACTCATGATTTTCAAGACATGTTTCAAAAAGTGTTAACCACAATGGAAAAGTCATCCATGAAAACCTCAATGATTCTTTTTATCATATCAGAAATGAAAACCATCACAATCCTTTAAAAGGTGGTTAGAGATCCACACAAACCAAAAGGAATTCTCCTATAAGGGAATTTACCAAAGGGGCATGTGAAAGTGGTCTTTTCTTGGTCCACTAGGGTAATAGGAATCTGGTTGTAACCAGAATTCCCATCTACGAAACTGAAAAATTTATTTACAGCAAGCCTCTCAAGAATTTGTTCAAGGAATGGAATTGTAAAATGGTCATTTTTAGTGGCTTCATTAATCTTGATATAATATATACATACTCTCCATTTTTTGGCTTTCCAAACTTGGATTTATTCATTTTTTTCATTTTTTTACTACAGTAAAACCTCCTTTTTTGGGAGAAACCTGAACAGTGCTAACCCAAACACTATTAGAAATGGGATATATTATTCCAGTTTCAAGCAACTTAATCACTTCCTCTCTTACAACTTCTTCCATGTTGGGATTCAATCTTTTTTGGAACTCTACCCTAGACTTATGGTCAGGCTCTATAGGTACTTTATGCATGAAGAATGAGGGACTAGTACCTTTTATATTAGCTATGGTCTAGAATATGGCTGATTTAAACTTCTTCAAAACACATAATAATATTTTTTTTTGTTTTCATTCAGTTCAGAAGAAATAATGACAAGAAAAGTGGAATTCTATCCCAGGAATAAATATTTAAAATGATCAGGGATTGGTTTTAGTTCAAGAGGGGGTGGTTATACACTAGAATAAAGACTATTAGGATTGGGAGGTCCAATATCTTCAACATTTCTCTTTTAAGGAGAATTAAATGATAAAATATTTTCAATTTATAGCTCAGATTCAGATATAACAGTGTTGACGTCCAAAGTGGGCAGCATACTATCCGGATTTTCCAGGTCAGAATTTAACAAGTTAATCAAAGAAGAATCATCAAGTTTTCATATATGTTCTCCATAAAAATCATCAAAGTGTTAAAAATATGGTGTTAATAGAAATACCTTCAAGTTAACTCAAAAATATTCTATTTTCAGAAAAAGAGGACTCCACTACAGGAGAAACTGGACAGATGTCCAGTTCTGGAAAATTTTCCAGATTAGGTGTTTGAGCAGAATTGTCAATTTCTAAGACAAATTTAACAGGATTATTAGCACCAAAATTATTTTCTTCAGCAGTGGATCAATTTTCAGATTCTTCAGAGTTTCCTATTGATTTCTCATCTTCTAAGGACTCTACCATTGAACTGTTTTTAGAAAAATTTGTTCCCTTAACTTTTTTAAACACATTGAACTCTTTTTGTTGTTATCAAATTTTAAAAATAATTTGACCCATAGAAACATCAATAACAGCACCAAATGTGGCCAAGAAGGGCCTACCAAAGATGATGGTAACCTCTTGATAAAACTCAATGTTTAAGACTAAAAAGTCATATGGAAGAAACATCTTCCCTACCCTAAATAGAATGTCATATCCCCTACCCAGAGGATGAGTGAATGATCTATTAGCCAACAGTAATATGACTTTGGTGGGTTGAAGGTCACCCAAACTCAACTGTCAAAATAGTGAGTAAGGGAGTATATTAATAATAGAAACTAAGTCACATAAATAGTTGAGCTATTTAGAATTTCCGAGGTTGAAAGGAATAAAAAAACTCCCTAGGTCATTCAATTTACGTGGGATTTTCTTTTGGAGTAGAGTACTGAACTCTTCCTTGAGGTTGTAGGTACAAAATCGTTTAAGGGTATTATTATTTGAAACATATTTTTGAGAGATTTCATGTAATATGGAATTCAAATTAAGGCTTGGATGAATGGAATGTTTACTTGATGTTTGGAAATGAGATGAAAAAACTGAAGAAGTTCATCCCTGGTGTTACTTTGAGGTCTCAGTTTCTCAGGGAATTGGATGGGTAGGGAAAAAAATTTAAGGACAGTCAGTATATCCCTCACCTATTCCTAAAAGTTTTATTTTCCATTATTCCTTTGATTTTTAGATGAATTTAAAACATGTTTTTCAGGTGAAGAATTCATATTTCCATCATTTTCATGATTTTTATGTTGATTTCCAGCATGTGAACAAATAATATTTTTATTACTAGATTCAAGCATATTTTCATTTTTGGAATTTTCAAGGTATTTTTTAGCAAAAATTTGAGAATCTAGCCCACTTATAGTTACTAAAACCGTGGAATTCTGTCAAGGGTTAAGCTTATTGGTCGTTGAAATTTTACCTTTTTCCTAGAATAAAAATCTCTAGCAAGTTGACCTAGATCTATTTCCATGTTATACATTCCCACATCAATTTTAATTTTATATGACTCATATTTATTTTGATGTTTGGTTAGCCGAGTCATATATCATTACTCTTGGGAGTTAATTTTGATCAAGATTATATCAAGATTATAAGACATTTTATTATCATTATTTCCTTGTGCATTTCCAGACTCACCCCTTTATGGATTTTGAAAATTTATTCTTGGATGGTTCTAATAGTTAGGGGCAGTGGATCGGTTAATTTGGCCTTGATCATTCTAGGATAATATTGGATGGTTCCTATAGACCTGGCTGTAATTATTTGAAAATGGATATTCTTTTGGAGGCATTCTAGGACCATAGTTATGTAAATTAGAATTTTCATATTGTTGGGATGCCATATAAAAGTGAGGACAAATGTTATTTGTATGCCCAAACATATGACACTGGACACACTGTTCACTTAAATGTTGGTTGGTGTTTTGACAGCCAAGTTGATTAACAGTTTGTTTTGAATTCTGATTAATTAAAGATTTCAATTGGTTGGTGATTTTAGCAAGTTGATTTTGACGTTCATACATTGAACCATTGTTGACATTAACATATCTAGTCACTATTTTCCTTCTTTGATTTTAATGTTGTGAATTCAGTGAAATATTATTAAAAATTTGTCTAAGTTCTTCATTTGTCTTGTCAGTGTAATTACCCCCACCAGAATGATCAACTAGATTCTACCCATTGGATGACAGACCTTTATAGAAGGTGTCCACGCGAAGATGAGATGTGAGTTGATGATAGGGACACTGCCTAAGTAGATCCCTGATTCTATCCCAATCTTCATGAAATGTTTGTCCATCCTCTTGAGAAAAACATGTTATCTTAGTTCTAAGTTCACCTTTCAGTATTTGGGGATAAAATTTCATTATGAAATAATTTTACACTTGATCCCAATTTTCAAAAATGTTCTCAACTAGTATTAAAACCCAATCCTAACATTCTCTTTTAGGAAAAATGGAAAGAATATCATTCTTAGCTCATTATCTATAAGTCCTAGAATAGGGAACTGCTATACAGTGTTATAAAAATCTCTAATGAATGCTAGAGAGTCCTCCTTTGAGAGCCCATTAAATGCAAACAGCAGTGAAATGTTTGATTTTTTTAACTCATAGTTTCAGGCTCTAGGACTATGTCTTATGGATGATGGATTTCTTGAAACTTGAGGAAGTTTGAACTCCCCCTTCCCAGGCCTTTCATTTTCGTCTAAGAGATCTAGTTGATTTTGGAAGATGATAGGCTCTGGAACCCTATTTTCAATGTTCTCCATTTCATATTTTTGTTTCTTGTTCCTAAGAGCAGTATGATGTTTGTCTATATCAAGGTTTAGGGGCTCTAGACTACTAGAAGAGGTTCTTTTTCTCATGAAAAAAAATAGCCGAAAATATTCTACAATATATGACAGAATTGATTTTTTTTACAGTTTTCAAATTTGTCAAATTTTTTGAGTTTTTTTATGTTAACTTTTTTTGAAGTTTTTTTAGAAATAATAGCGCATTCCTTCCCCATATATGGCATTAAAAAAAAGATGTCGACCATCATTGAAGCCTATCAATGTTTAAATATTTATATTCCTACTAACTATAGTATATGTGGAAATCAGGGTTGAACCCATAGAGAAGGATTTTATGACCACTATTCTTCTAAAAAAATTTAAAAAGATCCCACTATTATCAGCCGTTGGGTATGTTTTTTCTTTTTTTAATTTTTTAATATATTATTATAATTATTTTTTAATAAGTAAAGTGACAGAACATTTAAAATATTTTATCTAAACTAAATTGAAGCAAGAAACAGTTGAAAACATAGAGAAACATTGATATAGAATGCTAATAAATGAAGGATCAAGTAAAACTCTCAGAGAAAAATCTCCATTCTACTAGTTTTAAAAGTATGACGATTCGATTAAAATTTATTAGTGTACCACCATAAATAGAATTAATTTTCTTCATCTCCAGGAGTAAACTCACACAAGACAATTGCTTTTAGAGTTCTCCACTCCAAAATAAATCAACTATGAACAGTTTAATTCGAAAAAAGTGAACAGGACGAACTCGCCGTAAGTCCTGAAGTAATATGAGTTTATTTTTTTAATGAATGCATCCACGATCAATCTCGCCGATTGATTGTAGTGTTTTGAAAATTAAGTTCTAGTGGTAAAAATTAATTGAATGAATTCAGTATTGATTTTTCCAATCAATTCTGAATTCATAGAAGTGATTAAGTGAAAAGGATGAATTTACAGATAACCTGTATAAATTCACTTTCTCCCCGAACTAGAAGGAGTAGATTAACATTATCTCTACTATATAAACTAAAATAATTAAATTAAAAGGAAATAAAATTTAAAGAAAACAAAGGAAGAAATCTCCCTCTCCTAGATCGAATCGTTGTTGCTCCTGGCCCTCGGGTCTTCAAGAAGTGGTTCCTTGAGAAGTGCTCCATGATTGTCCCCAAGTTCTTACTCTGCTATGGATTGTAGTGGATGATCATATCAAACAAAATTAATGTCTCACAAATAATTCCAGCTACTCTGCTTTTTTATCCTGCTGTCATTTGTTACACTACCCCCCTGTTTTACACTAACATCATGTGTCCTTCATTTATGCATCGCACACGTGCATTTTTGTCATGACCGACACGACATGTTTTTTTTCACATCTAACTAACTACCCGTGAGTTAGTTAAGTGAACCTAGACACTTTTTAGGATTTGGTGTGAACCTGCACAACTAAAATAAAATAAACAATTAAAAATGCAAAGAAAGTAATATAGTTATTTTTTAGTTTAATGTTATATTACTTATTAAAAAGTTAACTAAAGGTAAATAATAAAATATGAATTAATATTAATTATTAAATATTATTATAATTATTATTAATTTATTATTAAATCTTTAACTAAATAAAATTATTAGGTTTTAAATTTATTATTATGAATTAAATTATTTAATTAGTGTAAGCATTATTAATAATTAGTTACTACAAATTTATTAAATTCTTAAATTAGATTAATATCTATTAATTTATTAATATAATTATAATATATATTCTGTCGAAATTAAATTATAATTAAAGTGTTAATATATTTATTATAGTTAATAAATTATTTTATTTATAATTTTTTTTCATTTTAATTTTAGAAATTCTTATTAGTTTGCCTTCTATTTTATTTTATAACTTATCTATTTATTAATATTATAATAGTTATATGTTATAATAGTTATTTATTATATAAAAAATGATTAATTTAAATGATTAATTATTAATTTATTTTTATATTATTATTATTATTGTTTTTTTGTTTTTGTTTTTTAATATTCTATTCTCCTCCCCCACCCAAATTCGGTGCAGGGGGTATTTGGTTCCTTATCCAGGAAGGAGTAGCGGTGACTCTGTCTGCTTCCCAAAGAACAGGTGTCAGCCCATGGCTCGGCCTCACACCAGCGGCGGACGGCTAGATGACTCCTTCTCCCTGATGCGTGGTTACACCTCCTTGGCTGGGTGTGGCAAGTCTCTGAATCAGTGGACACTCCTCTTACGATTCACCAGCGGACAATATCTTGGGTCCGAACGATGACTGAGGTCCATGTGATGGTGGCCTCTTGTCACATGGGGTTCAAGTTGAATCATAGTTATTTTGTAATTTTGATATGTTTTTCTCTGTTATTGAGATTTTATTGTTAAATCTCAATTTGGAAATGGGACTAGTTTGTATCGGAAAAAGGACCTACAGTGGTAGGATGGATTTGCAGTGAATATGAAGAAGTTCGTGAAACCGTGGGAAGGGAAAAAAGGAAGTGGTGTTGCGATGATTGTGAGTATAGAGGAGGTGATCAGTAGAAGGAATGGCTATCAGTGAGATACAGGGCAAGAAAAGTCATGATAAAAGGTCACCAATGCTAAAATGAAGGTTACCGATGCACAATATTAAAAGGCCACCCATTGTAAAAGCATGAGGTTACCGATAGATATAAAAATATAAGGTTACTGATAGTTTAAAAACAAAGGTCATTGTTAGTAATATAAAAAACAAAGGATACTAATAAACAGAGGGTCACCGTTGCATAAAAGGTCACCATTATTGATAAAATTTATGGTTACCGATTTAGAAAAATGAAAGGTCGTCGCTAGGGATAAAAGGTCTGCAACGGTAACAAATAGAAAAAAAACAAACAGTGTCAAGATAAAATAATTGAACTAATAGTGAGACAAAAAATAAAACTACATAATTTGAACTTAAAATTAAAACATAAGTTAAATAAAACTAAATATTATAAGAAGACTAAACAACATATATTAAAAGAAGATTATAATTGAACTTTAAAATTTTAAGTTACAATTTATGTGTTTAATGTAACACTTAAATTAAAAACTGGATTAATATTAAAATATGTTGATAAAAGACTAAAATTAAAATTTATTATATAAATTAATTATAGGGTAAATAGTGAGTGAAAAAGGATAACATCGGTTACTAAATAGGTCACCAATGGCTCCAGTCTGTCTCTCCCTTGGACTAAAAAAATTTGTTACAATTTAATAATTTTACTACATACATAAAATGTAATATTTCATGTTTTAAACATTTAAATTAATTAATTTAATAACTAAGTGACTTCTTAATGTTAATATGGCGCTATTTCATTTAATTTAAACTCAAATTATTAACATAATTAATTAGAATGATGATTAAACATATTAATTAATGAAGTTAATATATTGTAAAGAATAATAAATTAAAGGATAAAATATTAAAATAAAGTCTATGTTATATAAATATAAATACAATGTTTAAATAATAGTTTAAAAATTTAGATTTATTAAAAAGTCAAGAATATTTTATTTAATGAAATTAATTAAGTAATAATTAAGTTAGAAAAGTAAAGTAAGATTAAAATAATATAATTAAAGACTAATAATACATAAATAATTATAAAACTTGATTAATTAAAAAATTTAATAATAAAAATACAGAAGAGGAATTATTTATAAAAATGTGTAATAATAATAAACTAAATCATTAAAAAATATATAAATAGATGTGGAAAAACTATGTAAAACAAAGCCACATCAATTCATAATGTTTAAGGCTCACATTCACTATAATATAATAATAGTTAGTTTCACGATTGAGGATGAAATCGAGCATAGAACATATTAAACCAACTAATGACACTTATTCATTGACTTGAGAATTAACTGGCCTCAGATTACCCCGAATCACGTGACTCTCCTGCTTGTTCCTTCATCTCAGTGTCTAGGGTTTTCTCTTAAGTCTCCTATTCATTCAGGCTTCCTCGCCTCTCTTCATCACCTTTGTCTTTCTATGTCTTCTTCTATGGATTCTCTTAGGGTTCTTTACCCAGCTTACTTTCGTGGTTGGTCCGCACCGGATTTTCTCCTTGGCCCTATCCTTCATTTTCACTTTTGGTGGCGGCGCTTAGATCTTACTCTAGGTTGTTGTTCCACACTCTGACCTCACATTCCAATTCTCTCCTCTAGGTCTGATCTTGGCGTTATATACTCAAAGGTTTTTAGTTGAGGGTCGGCAGTTTCAGGTTGTTGTCAGCATCTTCTTTCCTTCTCTTTTCGGGTTTCATCTCCTGTTTTTACTTCTTTGGTCACAGTTATCACTTCCATAGGATTTCATCCTTGTTTTCATGTTCTCCCTTTATGCTTCGTGCTCGTTGTCAGTTTTTTATTATGTTTTTGGTGTTTTGGTTCTCATTTTTGTGTCTGTTTATTGGGGGTCGCGCAGATGAGTTCCTTTGTGGTCTTCGTTCACCTATTTCTCTACTCTAGCTTCAGGTCTTCACCACTCTATCATAGGGGGATTTTTATGGTGGTCTTCCCATTTCTTTATGATGTGAGGTCATGCAGTATTGATTCGTGGTGGTTTCATCTTAGTTGGCCATGGGTGGATGATGGTGATGGATTCATTGGCTTAGCTCATTGGCCGGAGTCTTTTGTGGTGTTGTGGTTCTTGGTGGTTGTTATCTGGGAAAAGAATATTTGGTGGATTTGCTGATGGTTTGTGGAAATGGTGTCTCACAATGGTGGTGATGATGTCAATGATTATATCTAATCAAGGTGGTGGATGTCGGAGAGTGGACGATGGTGATGAGAGGATAAGGTTGAACTTGGTGACTGGAAACATGTTGATGGTGACGGTGATTTTCAGGCACTATGATAATGTTAGAGAGGTGATGTGGGCCTCAATGGTAGGTTTCTTGGTCAGCACACTTTCCTCAGTCGATGCAAGATTTGATGGATTTCTTGTGTGGATGGTATCTTATGAATTTCTAAACAGGGTGCAGTTGACTTGTTTTGGTGAAAGGATTTGTGTTATTTTGAAATTTGAACCATGTAATTTGTAATGTGTGTAAGTGATGGTGTCTTAATACTAGAGGAGAATGTTTTGTATGCCACTTCTCAATAATATATAAAAATAGATTTTTTAGCGGATGGCATTGAACATATCTTTAATGTATAAAGGGAGATAAATAATTGTGCTATAGGATTGTTAGCAACAACCGTTGGAATGATATCTTACAAGTTGTCAGAATTCAAATTTGCATCGATGGAATATATCGAGAAAAGATGTTTGCCAATAGTGGTGGATCATTTTCCATATATGTTTTCTGAAATTTTCTCTAGGTTACCATTGGTATGGGAAGTGGTTTTCATGATTGATCTCCTCCCAAGGACGAGTCATATCTAACTTTCATCATGTGAAATGGAACAAAAAGAATTAAGGGAGCTGAAAGTGCAGTTGGAAGAGCGGGAAATCATGGGTTTCATATGGCTGAGCACATCTATGTGGGTATCACTAGTCTTGTCATAAAGAAGAATGATACTACTCTGAGATGTGTGTAGATTGTCATAAGCTTAATCAAGTTATGATAATGAATAGTTATCCCCTTCTATGAATTTATTATCTATTCAGTCAATTTAGGGGATCTTAGTGGTTCTCTATGGCTGACTTGTATTGAGGATATCACCAATTTGGAGTATTGAAGGAGGATATTATAAGGAAAACCTTAAGAAGAATATATGGCCATTATGAATATGTCATAATGCCATTTGGTGTTATAAATGCATCATCAGTATTTATGGAATTGATGAATCAGATATTTCAGTTGTGTATGGATTCTTTTGTACTGGTGTTTGTCGATGACATCTTGATGTATTCAAGGACATGGGATGAGCATGAGAAACTCTTAGCAACAATGTTGTGAATCATGACGGACCATATGTTATTTTCCAAACTATCAGAGTGAAAATTTCAGATATAAGAAGTATTTTTTCATATCTATGTAATTTATGAACCAGGCATCTTAGTGGATCTGGAGAATATATAAGTCATTATTTCTTGGCAACTATCAATGAATTTCTTTGAGATGCGGATTTCTCTTGGTCAAGAGGGTTATTACCAACACTTTATTAATAAATTCTCCTAACTAGAATCATCTATGAAAACATTGAAAAGGATTAGTGTTCAATTCCAATGGATCGAGGAATGCCTTAAATCATTTCAAGAGCTAAGGGCTTTCCTTGCATCCTCACCGATCTTTATATTTCCATAATTTGGATAAGGGTATTTGGTGTATTTTCCAACTTCAGGGTCAAGGTTGGGGTGTGTTCTCATGAAAGGAGTCCATGGTGTTTATTATGGTTCAAGGAAGTTGAGAGTTCATGAGGAAAACAACCCAACAACTGATTTTTATTGAGATGAAATCATCTAAGTTTTGAAGACTTGGTGTCATTACCTCTTTGGTGAGAAATTTACAATTTTTATGGATCATAATAGATTGAAACATATTTTATCCCAAAACATTTTAAATATGAGACAAATAAGTTGAATGGAGTATGTCCAAATTTCCTACATTGACTTCATGTATACTCAGGGAAAAGGAAATTTCATGGTTGATGAATTCACCAAAAATCCATATTCTTAGTTGGAAAAAAGAAGAGTCAGGTGAGTGATATTTTTTTCAGTTCTAGATGACATGAGTTTGGAATTTGATGAACGCAGTAATGTTATTGTTTTCATTATTATTTTATTGATTCTTTATTTTTAAAAGATTCTTAAAGAGGCTCAGACGTCCAATTCTGAATGTGTTGTGATGAGTTCAAAACTAAATGGTGGGGAGACCATTATGTGGTGGAAGCTAGATGAGAGTTCAGTTCTATGGTTTAGAAATATGATTGTTATACCTATGGTTTTTCTGGAAAAACCAATTCATGATTACCACCATTTATGATGGGTTGTTCATCCCAGAATACTAAATATGTGTAAAGTATTGAGAGAATATTTTTAGGGGATCATCCTGAAATTTAAGGTGTAAGAGTTTGTTTCAAGGTTATTAACTTTTTAGAATGTTGAATCTGATAATCATTGACTAGAAGGTATGTTGTTGCCTTTACCTATCTATTTATTGAAGTACGAGAAGATAACTATGTATTTTGTACTAGGAATCCCAATAATAGATTGGAAACATGATTCCATATGGGTGATAGTGGATTATCACACAAATTAGGCTCATTTCATTCATATTTTTAAATCTCATACAGTGGAGGAATTGTCAAAAATATATATATGGGAAGTGGTAGAGACGCATGGAATACCAATTTCTATAGAATTAGATAGAGATCTGTGGTTCACATCTCGTTTCTGGAAATCCTTACTGGAATCCCTTGGGACTCAGCTCACCATGAGTACGACGTATCATCTAGAGATGGATGGGAAATCCAAATGGATAATAAAAATGTTGGATGACATGTTGTGGGATTGTGTAATAGATTTTGGTGGCTCATGGAAATAGAATGTTCCATCAGTGTAGTTATCATTTAATAACAATCATCAACCCTAGATAAAAATGTATCGGTTTGAAGCATTGTATGGGTGTCCTTGTCATTCTCTAGTTTCTTGGGTGGAAACATCTGAGACATCACTAGTTGGGCTGAGAATAGTCCAAAAACTAATAGAGAAGAATTAGTTGATTAGGAAATAGATGGAAATAGTGATGAATCATCAAAAATTATATGTTGATCATCATCTATGGTCATTGTAATTCACAATGAGAGAACATGTGTTCTTAATGATCTCTCCCGGGCTTTGACACCATCATTTTGGGAAACTGAGTAACTTAATTCCTCAAAAAATGGCCATTTCTTGATACCTGAATGGTTTAGTGAGGTGGAATATCATTTGGAATTACTAGCATGGTTTAGTGAGGTTCAAAACGTGTCCCACGTCTCTCAGTTGAAAAAGTATAATCCTGATCCTTACCATGTGATCAGATATGATCATGTTGACCTAGAGTTGGATTCCCGTTGATACACATGCCAGTGCAGATTTTGGATTGGCAGTGGAAATTCCTTTTTGGAAAAGATTCAATCTAGTATGGGTTTTTTAGAAACATGGTCATATTCAAGAAGAGACTTGGGAATGTGGTAAGGAAATTAAAGATCAATAGATATAACACTTTCAGGAAAACAATGGTATTCTACTTTTCTAGGATATAAAGACCAATGGTGGGGAGAATGTGGCACATTCTGTTAGAGGTAATTGGGACACATATTATTTATTTTATGTATATAATGTGTTGGGGTTATGTTTGGGAGATTTTACAAAACATTTTTAGTTCATTTAGGTTTTTCTACATGTTCATAGTTGGTGAATGGTTTGGAAAAACCATGTAACACCTACAGAAAACTGTGCATAATGAGTCAGGGGATAAAGGGAAGGCACATTGTATGTGCATGGTTTGTGTAAACCATGAATCATCCTAGTATAAATTGTGCTATGTTTGATTGTTGTCTTTGTCATGGCAGGAACACAATTTGGAAACTGTTCAAGTCAAATGTGAAAGGTCCGTACTTAAGGTAGTGCCTAGAACATTATTTGTGAACGAGTTGCCTAACTGTGCGTCTAAACCATTTTCAGTAAGAAACTATATCCTTAACAAGTGGATGTATGTTTTCCTTGTGTTTTAATGCCTCATTTTTTTCCAAATGGTTTATAACTTGGCATTTTTCCCTCATAAAGTTCAATAAAGGATCTCTTATAAAATTAGAGGAGATATGAAGGTGTCTCTCAGTTAGTTGAAGCTAGATTCCTGTGGAAAGTATTTTTTTTATTCATTTTTCTTGATGAGTTTAATATATCTACATCTCCCTCTCCCTCATATTAATTTATCTATTCAGGTTGTTTGTATATATAAGGTTTTGAATCACAAATATGTTTATATTTGTTCTTATAATTGATAGGGGAAGCGATCTATAGAGGGTTCATGGATATTCATCCAGGTTTCGTGATGTGTTTCATTACATTTATCATTTTCACCATAAATCTCAAGGTAGATGGATTCATTATCGACTCCTCAATTCAGAACATGAAATTTTAGTATCAAATTTGTCTAATTTCTTGACTTTAATTTTGAAATTGTGGCACAAATCATGTTATAAATCCTTTTTAGTGATGATTTATGGTTTTTGGTGAAATTTTGGAAATTCATAGTGAAACGTACTTTGGTTTCTATATATTAAATTGTTTATTATTAAATATGGATTTCCTAGATGTTTGAAATGTATTGTTGGAATGGTTTTCAATAAAAATGATGTTTTATTTAAATTGTTTGAAATGGTTTAGTTGAGACGGTTTTCAAATACATGGTTTTTCTATGATTTCATATTCAATGTTCCCCTAAATAATCTATGTGTACTAGTGGGTTATAAGTTACATAACCATGGATCTGAGGCAGGTTTATGTGGGATACAGGGAGATTGGATGAGATACCTCTCAAATGTATGGAACTATCAAATAAGAATTCATGTGTGGGTGTGTTGTGAACCATGGAATATATATTCCAAAATATAATTAATTCATTTAATTAATTGTTTACTTAATTTCCTGGTAAAAATTATTTACTATGGATATTGTTTATATTTTGATATAAATTTTTCGATATAATGTTTCTAATGTGTTCTATCATAATTGAATGAGTAGGGAAGTTATTGGGGAAAGTCTATTGAATCATAGTACTTTCCCATGCTTTGTAACATTGGTTCTTTGTAGATATAATCTATCAAGATGTGGGAAATTGTAAATTATCATGCCTATTTAGTACTACTTCATGATACATGGGTTGTTCAGTGGAGTTGGATCTTGGAGAATGTGGATATTTTAAGAAAATTTTCTGTCTATAAGATTAATTAGTTGGTATTCCACTATTTAATTTGATATTAGTTTTCATTCCATTGTGGTACTCAATGTTTTCTTTTTTATATAAATGAAAATATTAAGTTGTATTGATTTTTAACATGAATCATATATTGTTTTACCTGTTTATGGTTATTGGTAGGTTGTTTATTCAAAAAGGTAAAATAGTCCCCAAAATTGTAAATGAATCCCTCTTCATTTATTTCCATCCATGGGTGACCTATGGATGTATCTTAAGTCCAAGTCATGCCTCACCTCCCTCTCAAGCCAATGAGAAGTGGTGAGCTGTTACATTCATAACATGGGAAAAAATAAACATAATAATTTTGATCACAAGCTCATGATACGGGAAAATATATGGGATATCAAATGAATATCATAGGTAAGAATAATATGAGAATATGGGTTTGATAACAAAACAAAAGAAAATCATATTCAATAAGAAATATATCCTAATTTATAGGTCATGAAATAAATATTTTAGAATATATAATGAATGGATAACATGATCAGGAAAAAATTACAATCAAATATTCTATATAACTAATAACACGAGTGTGATATAAATCCATGTACAATAACAACATATTCATTAAATTGAAAATAATAATTGATTTCTCAATTATGGAATGTATAATTTCATAAATATCACCCTTACCATCAGGTC
Organism: Viscum album; assembly: GCA_963277665.1. Classification (NCBI taxonomy): domain Eukaryota; kingdom Viridiplantae; phylum Streptophyta; class Magnoliopsida; order Santalales; family Viscaceae; genus Viscum; species Viscum album. The sequence goes on from OY728160.1 coordinate 858,247,973, forward strand.
CTTAGCCAATAAACATTCAATAAATTGGCTGACATACACCAAATAAGAAAATAATAAGGAATTAATCATTTTTTGTCTCCAGATACATTACATGTTTCATCAAGGGAATATATAATTCATGTGCCACCCCCATCACTAAAAAAGTGTAATGTGTTCATCATGTAATACTTTTAATGATCCATACATTATTAACTCTTATTCAATGTTTATTATATCAGTACAATATAAAATGGAACACCCTTTATAGGATCGACCATTTAGTAGTCTTGGATAACTAGATATGTACATTATTTTCATATTACATTTTAAATTTGACAACATATATTGACAAACAATTTTTGTCTTGGAAATCAAAAAAAAAACTATCTATTTTCATATCAAAGGGAAGTAAAGTCAAATAAAGGATAAAATTATATTCTTAGTTAGTGTTCTATAGGGCATAATATATAATTAGTAAATATTGTATAATCAATATAGAATAATGGATATTAAAAACACATTTCATTTAATAAAAAACTTGAGTTTGATGTACTACCATGTCTAATTTCAAGATAATAATCATGTGGGTAATACAAATTGGATTCTAAATAAATGAAATGATTTATTTTTGAAATCCAGTTCTTACTATTAAGGAATCAGCTACGATGTCACTAATCTTAATGGCAAGGACTTCACTATGATATTTCTTAATAAATGGGTAGGTGTAAACTAAATAATCGTATAATATGAAATGATTGTTATTTTTTTCCTTATTTATATCGATGCATCAAGGGGTTATAGACAACCCATTCCAATTATCATTTTCATGTCGTTTGAATTAAAAATATATTTAATTATCAATTCAATTAATTCTCAAAATATGTTATAAATAAACATTTATCTTTATTAAATCAAGACGAAAAATTATTTTTCCAACCAATGAGATAACATTCTTAACATGATTACTTCAACTGATAGCATATATAAAAATGGTATAAAACTAATATAATATCAAATTTCTTGAAATTATATCATATAAATCCATGATAATTAAAATAATGACATGGGGGAGGAAATAACTTCTAATGAAAACTCAAAGAGTGATAGCGAATGTTATCCAGAGAAATTTTAGGACCACAAAATAATAAATCAGTAAAGGTTGAAAGAAGAACATTAGATTATTAGAAATTAAGGTTTGGTATAAAAAAATCCATTCATAAGTGGAAAATTAAATAAGAAGAAAGATAAAAATTACTTCCACAAAACTTTGTGTAAGAACAAAGTAATAAATCATATTCAAAATTATTATCATTACGTTTAAGAAATAATACCATTTTCATTTGTTGATATTTAAAACAAAAATTCCAATTCAATTGATCATAATAAATTATATGAAAATAATCATAGAAACTTGTAAATTAGGCCTCAAAGTAAATAATAGTAATAATGTCCATAAAATTTATTCATGTTGGAAATGTTAAAAAGGGATTTCCTTCACACTTTTGGTAAAAATTAAAAAATTACCTCAATAATAAAATGAAAAAGAATATTCCACATAAAACATTATAAATAAAGTCAAATATGGAATAAAGTGACATAAAATAATCATTTTATTTTGAATAATAATTTTTTTAAAACAATTAAAATGACCTCAATAAGGAAGTGAAAAAGTTGGAAAGGAAAAAACTAAGACATGATTTTTGTTAACCACCATACATGTAACATAATTATTTATTGTAGTTCAAATAATATATGTAATGGATTATAAACATTTAAAACCCATCAATAAAAATATGAGAATAAAATACATGGAGATAAATAGATAACAATAATATAATTACCCCAATGGAAATCTGAACTTAAAGGTTCCTTAAATAAAATGATATTGTAACAGAATTCCCTTACCTAGGGTATCCTCTTAGTATTAAGTGTTTTAGAACTGTACATAATGAATTTAAATTTATTAAATACTTTCTTAAAACCAATTTTCCTCTATATTCCATTATTTATGGGTCTTTTAAAAATAAATTAAATCTTTTTATTGATTAGATCATTCTTACACTGACTACTTAATGTTTTTTGGTCAATTTCTGTAAAATTACTTCTATTTACTTTCTATGCTAAAATGATCAATAAAATAGATCAATAATTTCCAAAATTTTCATAATTTTTTTATATAATTTTAATTCATTACATGAAAATTTATTATCAATATTTCATGGGGGTAATAGAATAAAAAATAACATCACTTCATGGAAGTGGTATTCCACACATACAAATGAGAGAAATTTTCATTTTCCAATGAATATAGAGGTGAGAAGCTAGATAATGTATTATAATTATAGAAAAATAAATATTTCATAAATTTTATATGTATTAACTAAATCCATATTTATAACTTATCGATTAAATATGTTATTAAAATTACTTACATTGCTACATGGAGTCGGTAGGTTATATGTACACACGAGGGATGTTTTCATTTTCTATAGGATGGAAGGGAGATATAATATGGATGTGAAATTAATATAAAAACACAATAGTAAGGATAATATACTTATTTAATTATTTTAATATGGTTATGAAATATTTTTAGGATTTTTATGGAGAATGGAACTACAAAAATATTATTAAGAAGATATACTTATCCTTTTGGTAACCTCTTACTTCTTACACCTTAATCCTTATTTAATTTTTCTTTCATTGTGGATGCATCCTCTAAAAAATGGGTATATATGTTGCTAATATTTTTTAAGTCTTTTCCAAGATATGTGTCCCAGTAATTTTGAATAAGAGAGTAGAGGAGGCAACCTTTTATAATTGAGGAGCGTGGAAATATTTTAAATACATAAAACCTTATTTTGTAATATATGACTTAGTAAAGTATAGTGTCTTCATATTTTCATAGTTTCAAATATTACATGGTTATATATGAAACCCAATCATCCAGTTATATTTAAGAAATTATTTTATGTTATCTTGAAGCCTTATCAAATTATTTAGATCCTTATATCTCATTTTACCCTTAATTGATTTGTTAAATATTTAGTATGATTTTTATTCATTATGAATAAAAATTCAATCTACTAGTCAACTAATATTAATTAATCAGATTTAGAACATTGACCCTATTTTAAATTATACAATTCATAGTTTTTTGAAATTAATTTCATTATATTTCCATGAAATTTAATGAAAACAGTTTTTTTTTAAAATTAAGCAAAGAAAATATGTTATTGAAAATTAAAGTATAAAGTATATTCCTCTTAATTTAATATATTTTTTATAAATAAAGAGATTATTATGTGTCTTAGAAACCAAATAATAACACAAATGAACTATGTGAAAACTTTATTATTATATTAGAACCAAAAATAATTTTTATATAAATAAAAACATTACTTACATTTCTAAAAATGTTAAAAATAAATTTATGAGTTACAATTTATTTTTTAAAATTAATTATATTACTTATTAAATATACACTTGATCTATAATTTTTAAAATCATTAATTTCATTCTTATATTCAAAAAAATTTCTAAAGGAGAAATTATTTGGAAAATCATTATTTTTCACTATTCAACTAATAATACACTTTTTCTGGAATGAATCTTAAAATTGAACCATAAAAAATTTAAACATGGTGAATTAAAAATTAATACTCATTTTAACCAAATTAAAATTTAAAAAATTGTGAATTTATATTTTAAATACATTATAGAAAAATGTTATGTGCATTATGTTTTATTTTCAATATAAATAAAATTGTACTTACTATAATTAAATATCACATGTTAAATTCATCCTTACTTTAAAATTTTCGTCCTTGAAATTTCAATAATTTAACTTTATGAATATATGTGGGATTTTATTCATCATAGCTTCTTTAGGATCCCATATTTCCTCTAATATATTATGATTTCTATAAATTTCCTTTTCTAACAGAGTCTTTTGGTTCCTCAACACTTTTTCTCTAGTGATAATAATTTCTATAGGATATTAATAATATTATAGATAATTATGCATTTATATTTCATCAATGGTGGATGAATATTTTTTTCTATTGTATAATTATTCAATAATGTGAAATAGAACACATCTTCCACTTTAGAGAGGTTGGTGTCATTTTCAAATGGAAATACACAACTCTAATTCTTTCTAAACTCTAAAAAGTCACAATAAATATGTGACATGGTTTCTAGTTCTTTATAATACTTATAACACCATTCCATTAAGATATATTTAAGAAAACATGATCTCCCACTTTAAATTCCAAAACATTCCTTCAGTTATTGGCATAATCCTTTTTTCAACATTGACCTACCATACTTTTCCTCTAAATAATTTTAACTTTCATTATTGTCTCCATAATGAGTTAAGGGAATATAATAAAAAATTCATCGACTTTGTCTCAATAATTTGGTGTACTGCATCTTTTCTCATAGAAAACATCATTTGGTTCCAATTGACTGCTTGAAGTGAATACTTTTTAATATGAGAATTCCACTAGAGATACTAACTAATCAAAAATACATTTAAATTAAATTGAGCATGACCTAATCATATTTTATAATGTATAAATATTCATTTTTAACAGTCAATATATATGAGGTTGATTATTAGTTCTTAAATATAACTCATTGTTAGGATTTTTCTAAAGACCGTTCCATACTTTTATGTATAGAAATTGATCATGAATAGATACCTTACAAATTTTAATACCCTGAAGAATTAAAAAATCATTAATATAGAGCTACATGAGGCAATATTTTAGTAGATCTTATGTTATAATGATAAAATGTGTAGACATAGTTAGATGATAAGAAATAACCCATTTGGTATCATTATTTTTTAGAGTCTTTCATAATCTAGTTAAAACATGAAAATTAATATCATCCCATTTCCACATTATAATATTTACAGTTTTCATCAATCCATTAGAATTTTTTCACTCATCCTTTACATATTGAAAACCCAAAAATCATTATACATTATTAGCAATTTCATATTTCATATTATCCCACTAAAAATGTTCTTTTATATCCCTATACATTTTGGTGCCACCAAGGTGTATAGACAAATTCAATCTATATGTCCCATTTATTAATTCTATTTTTATCTTGGTAAAGGATTGATAAAATATCCTCTTTATAAATTTTAATATACCATCTTCATAGATAGTGACTAAAAACATCCAATATTTCAAGAATTTATTTTATTTAGAATATTATTATATTAAAAAAAGGATATTTTTATTGTTACCAACAAATATGGTTTATCAGTCATTTATAAATGATTCTCATGTCGATCATAACTAAATTCATGAATATATGATCATTTTCGAACCTAATTTTAGTCAAAACCCAATGATCTTTCCTATTTAGTGAGTCAACCATGTTATTTTATATTACATGGTGCTGGTGTATTGAGAAATCACAATCCAAGAGTAGATATGGAAATCCCTTTTTCATCATATTGAACACTTTCTATGAAAATATATATCTAAATATTTTCTGATACCAATGTATTTCACATCTTTCACTTTAAAGTTTATGCCTCCAAATCTTCAAGAAAAATTTTATAGTTTCTAGACCAAGATCAATGGTTGGGTAATTTTTTCATAAATATTTAGAATCCTTGAGAAGTAGGAAAAAACTATGTCATTATTCATAAAGGCACATCCTTAGAGATAGTGATAAATATACTCGATAGATATTGTGTGGGTGACAATAACCCTAAACACTATAATATCATAGGAGGTGAAGTCTTAATATCGTTGGGAATCATGGAATTTTATCATTATATCAATGATATAAGAACCAATCCATGAGAGACAAATGGGTGATTGAAGAAAGATTGTATTCTTGGGGAATAAATGTTGTTTCCCTAAAATTTTTCAAGAAATGGAGTAACAAAAATGTTTCGAGAAACCATGATTCTATTGAGAAAATAAAAAAATATTTAAAACACTCTATTATTAATTATAATGTCATTATGAGGGCTGTGAAGCCTTAGACATTCTATGTGTTATTTAGAATAATCGCGATGGTGTGGGGTTTTATAACTGGAAGATGACATTTATAGGGTATGTATTCTTTCATAATGTCTTCATATAAAAAGATCTATAGAAGAAAACATGGTACATTATGTCATATTATTTTAAACTATACATGCCCCTCATTTGAGAATTGGATATATCCTTTCACCCATGTAATATACATAACTAATTTTCAATGTTTTGGGGCTAATATTTTCAAATGAAATTATTTTTATAGAATCAAATAATTTGTATGGATGTTTCTTCAACAATTTTTATTCCAATTATAATTGTTAGGGATAACTAGTAATAAAATATATAGATTCTACACAAGGTTTTTAGTTCTTGTTAATTTAACATCAACCAAAATTCATCAAATTTATTTATCGACTATGGGTGAAAAAATTTATTTTAAAGTGGAGTGTGATAAAATTCATATTTTTTTATGAATGGAAAATTATTGGGAATTTGGGTGATAGTTTTCAAACAAATAGATATAATATTTTTTTCCTTTTATCATATTAAGTAACATGTGGAAAATTATTTTTTAATGATATTATGGATTAAAAAATAACGATAAGTAGTTTATTGTAAATGATAATGGATTTTTACATCAACAGAAATTGGATTCGAAAAGGGATGAGGGAGGATAGGATTTTTTCCCATCTAATGTAAAGATGGAAATTAAAAAATATTAAAGGATTTGAGATCCAAGGAATCCTATGGAGGGTGATGAAATGGATAACCTCAACCTCATTTAGGTGGTTTTTAAAGGATAAACTAGATGGTATTTAAAAATTTTAAGGAGACAAAATTGGTGACGGGTTATAAAAATAATTTTTCTAGGTAGATCTTGTAAATATTAATACTAATAGTGGTGATGAGATAAACAAATAAATTAAATCCTATTGTAATGTGAAGGTGGAAAAATATTTATGATCTAGTGCCATGAAGGGTAAGAATAAAATTCTAGTTATGGGGAGTCCTACTCTTTTTAACGGATGAAATCCATGAAATGTAAGGATTGATCTATTTCTAAAAGGAAATTGAAAAAATGATCCTATACTGCTGGATTTATACTACTTCCAACACTATATAAGGAGAATGTGTTAATGAAGATGAAAGCTATTGGTGAACAGAAGTTTGATCTCCCTTAGGATTTGGACCAATGCATTAATGAACAATATTGTCACGACCCGCCTTCACCAAAATGAGGGAAGGGTCTCTAGATTTCCAGGACCTTCCTTCTTTAAATAAGGATAGATAATGACCCCCAAAACTCGCCTTCAATAGGTCCTGAAGTGGAGAGTAGCACCAAGGGTATAGAATCACACACTAAATGGAAGGCATTACCCTTTTTCTTTTAATAGGATCGGGAGATAAGAGAGTAAATCTCACAACACCAAGACTGAATGTAAAAAGTAAATCCAAGAACCATCCCCAATGCATGTTACAAAATTAAAAATCCAAAATGTATAGGAGACTACAAGGCAAAGTACTAAAATAAAGAACAACAACAACTATAATGATCTGTCACAAGGTCTGAGCTAGTACGGCCCAACACGATCCCGGAAGTCCTCCTGGAAACCTGAAAGTAGTTTTATATACGCAGGGTGATCATACAAGTATACTCACCAGGGGTTAACCTAAAGCTCTCGTGCACAAGTGGGGAGGCATACTAATGCCCTGTGAGAAAAGATATAACCAAGCAACTAGCAAGGAAACTAACCACCCAAGCCTCACTAAGGCACACTCCCCGAATAATGCAAGTAAAGTAAAGTATAGAAATAGAACATCGACTTTTGGGTACCCCGCACCACTTTCCCACTGGTTATTGAAGACATCCTATGCATCGGACCAATCCGGCCATTCTCACCGCAGTCCACCTGCCTCACACTACCTGCACACACCTGGGCCACATCCTCACGCAGTCCCACTGCCAAACCCCGCCCACAAACACCTGGGCCACAACTGCAACCACCGCCACGCCCGAAGACACCAGGGACTCATCCCGAAGACACTTGGGAAACCACCTACCCGGACACACCTGGGCCGACCACCACACTACCTTGCCCAAAGATTAATGGGCTAATAATAGACCTCGGGCCATCACAGCCTTCCCAAAGATACTTGGGCTATCTGGGAAAGGGAGTAAAAAGGAGATAATAACTATCCACTAATAGAAGTGTTGGAAAAAAACACCCTCCCCAAGAAATGCGGGTTTTCGGCACTAAGTGCTCAACATGGGTGGGGCGTGAATTAGAAACACAAAAACTACATGTATGTATATATAACAAGCACTCACCCAAATCTAGGTTTTTCTTCAGCCAACCTAAAGAACACAATTAGTACCCATGACCAAGTCACAACTCACACCAATACAAAACCCATTTGTCCCATTCTTGTTTCCATGTTCGGTAATAATGTTTAAATAAGTTTCTTCACCTACTTAGGCTACTAGAAAACAAATGCACAAGACAAGGAAAGTGTATAGTCAAACATCAACTTAAATATTCACACCTGGTTCTCTTGTAAAGTCACAAAAACAAAGGGATAAGTGAGATCCCTCAAAGTAATAGAACCAAAGGAAAACCCAAGATACTACCCCATGTTCCCAAAATCCAGTAGCCAATGATTCCTCAACAACAAAGTATTCCACCCCAATTCGTGATATAATCAAGGTAACCACTTCGCCTTAAATTCAAAACCACTGGAAGAATAAAAATAAGGGATCCCATCCCCACCCACATCACCCAGTAATCAGCCCGTGAAGAAAAAACAACACAACCACCACCACAAACACAAATCAGGCCCAATCTGATATTTTAATATTTAAAGGATTTAACACACTCCGTGATTTCAACTTCATTGTGCTTTAACCGGGGTTATCACAGAAAGGATTGATCATGGTGATTTCAATTTATTTATCTATATGTACGTAATTAACCAAATTTCTTTACACATCAAGGGTTCAAAAACACAATACATTCCATTTAAACATCACCAGAGGTAAGGGTTCGTTAGTGCACCGAAAAATACCACCAACGACCATGATTTTGAGTAGGCATAAGCCCACACAATTCCAAAATCATTAATCATGGAAGATCATAAAACAAATCAGCTTCATCGATCACACCCCTCCCCCTTCATTCTTTATAAAATCTGTTCATTATCTTCATTTAGGTTTGGTTCATCCAATTCTATAGAATCAAAAGCATGCCCACCCCGCATGATACACCAAAGGGAGAGACGAAGGAGAAAAATTCTCTACTTGATTGATCGACGATCGAAGTTTATCTTCACACGCCAGGAACAGAAGATGCGCGATTTGTAGGGGTGGGGCCTTAGAAACTCAAGGACGAACAGACAAATTGATGGTAGGGTGATCGAGAAAAAGAAACCTAGGGAGAACCCTTTAGTTTATAACGGTCGGGGACAGTTGAGATAAGAACGCAAAAAATCATAAGGAGTGGGGTCATGGGTTGACCACGCGGCCCCACATGTCATTAAAGGGGTCCTCGCCTTCAGGGGTGGTTTAAACCAACTCACACAACAGGTGCCTCTTAAAAATTTAATTAAACGCCATTTATGGGCGTTACTGGGCTTTAAAACAATCTTAAAGGTGTCAAAATAGGGTTTAAAACCCAATTTGTGAAAAAGGGAGGCGCTACTGGAAAAACCGTGGGGGTAGGCAAGAGCAACCTGTAGCCGAGAGCTACTGGTGGCTGGCAGCGACCGGTATCCGAGAGCTACCAGTGGCTGACAGTGACCGGTAGACGAGCTACCGATAGGCTGCAGTGACAGGTAGTCAAGAGCTACCGGTGGCTGACAGCTACCGGTAGCCGAGAAACCGGTAGGCTGTAGCGACCGGTAGATGGAGCTACCAGTGGGATATGTCTACCGGTAGACTGATCTACCAGTAGTCCGAGCTACCGTTAGGGGTCAAACTTCACCGAGAAGCCTCGATAACTTTCCCAGACTACCCAGAACACCCAACATCATATTTTTACAAAGTCATGGACCCCCCCCCCCCGAAAACCTGGGCCATTACATCAGATACCTCTCGAACTATTCTCTTCCTCGAGAATCAAAACAACCCATGAGGAAAGAGAGGGTCCGAAAAAAAACCTCGAAAGATACCTCTCAGGAGTGATCCTCATTGTTAACTAAAAACACCTTCCTCTTAAGAATCGAGCAACATACCGTGTCAAACTGCCCAGTCATGTGGGTTGGGGAGTCTCTTTACCCATGTCAAGATACTATCCTCTTTGGGCGGAATTCACTCACCCGCATGGGTTTAATCGCATCCACTTTAATGCATCTTGATTAGGGGTCAGATCCGCCCCTCCCCATAGTTAGGAATTTTCACACACAAAGAAAAAATCACATATTTCATAGACAACAAGGTAAAAAGATCCACCACAACATGTATAAACAGAGCAACACAAAACTCAAAACAACTCTGGGTACTGGACACGCATCTGTGCTTCCCTCCCCGACGTACTCCTGTCAAGCCCACTATGTCTCCATAACACACAAACCAGGGGAATGGATCACCGACGAAGCACCTTCTCTTCATGATCCTCGATCATCATTGGTCTTTCCACAAAGGTCATGTCATCCTCGATGTCTAGCTCTCCCCAGTCAAGGATGTGTGAATTTTCATACAGATACCGACGAAGCTGGGACACATGGAAGACGTCATGTATCCTTAGTAGTGGTAGTGGTAACACTAGCTGATAAGCCACTTCGCTGACCCTCCGCAACACTTTTAAGGGTCCGATGAACCTGGGAGAAAGCTTACTAACCTTGCTGAACCTCCGATGTCCATGCCGAGGGGAGACCTTTAAGAACACATGGTCTCCAACCTCAATCTCCAAGGGCCTTCTCCTGGTATCAGCATACGACTTCTGTCAGTCCTGGGCCACCTTCATCTTTTCCCATATAAGCTGAACCTTCTCCGTCTTGCTCTACACCACCTTCGGGCCAAGGATGCCTGCCTCTCCGACTTCGGTCCAACACACAGGTGAGCGGCATGGCCTCCCGTACAAGGCTTCAAATGGGGCCATACCAATGGTGGAGTGATAGCTATTATTGTAGTCGAACTCTATCTAAGGTAAGTGTCACACCCATGACCCTCCTGAGTCCAGAACACATGCCCGTAGCATATCCTCCAAGGTCTGGATGGTGCGCTCGGTCTATCCATCATTCTGGGGATGGAAAGCAGTGCTAAGACGTACTTGGGTTCCAAAATCATGCTGCAATCCTCTCCAGACTCGTGAGGTAAACCCTGTATCCTTATCTGAGACTATGGACCTCTTAACTCCATGCAACCGCACCACCTCATCCACGTACCTTCGTGCCAAAGCATCCACTGCACTCGACTCCTTAATCGCCAAAAAGTAATGAGATTTAATCAACGGGTCCACTACTACCCAGATGGCATCGTACCCCCCTTGAAACTTGGTTAGTCCCGTGACGAAATCCATCTATATGTCCTCCCACTTCCACTCGGGTACATCTAGAGACTGCGGAAGGCCGCCTGGAACATGGTGTTCAGCCTTCACCTGCGGACACACTAGGCACATGGCCACAAACTCTGCCACTGCTCGCTTTAATCTGGGCCACCAGAACTGTCCCTTCAGACCCTGTTACGTCTTGGAAACTCCTGGGTGTACCACTAGGTTTGATTTTTGAAACTCAGTAAGAACCTTGCCACGCATCGCCTCTGGAACAGACAACTTTACTTGGAAAAGAATCCGGTTCTGACCATCCTCTGTCCTCCCTTCCGTAGCATTGCTCTAGTCAACTCGGTCATGCATCACTTCACAATCTGGGTATCCCCACTAAGACTCCTCCACCTGCTACAAAAGAGATGATTGCACTGTCATCTGATACCGGAAAACTCTACCGCCATCTGTCCTCGCATCCAGGTGCAAGGCAGCCAACTCCTCTATCGCTTTCCAGGTGTCTGCCGACTCTCGGACTGCATCCATCTCTGATCTCCTGCTCAAGGCATCGGCCACTACATTCCCCTTACCTAAAGTGTAGGAAATCTTGAAGTCATAATCCTGGAGGAACTCCACCCACCTTCACTACCGCAAGTTTATGTCCTATTGGGAGAAGATATACCTCAATCTTTTGTGATCCGTGAAGACCACAAAGAGTTCTCCGATGAGGTATTGCCGCCATAACTTTAGCGCAAAAACAACCACTGCAAGCTCCAGTTTGGGGGTGTCATAATTACGCTCATGAGGGAATAGCTACCTGGACCCATAAGAGATCAACCCTTAGTGCTGCATCAACACACATCCAAGGCCTTGCCCTGAAGTATCACATAACACCTCATATGATGCCCCTTCTTCTGGTAGTCCCAACACTGGGGCACTAACCAGCATCTCCTTCAGATAGTTGAAGGCTACCTTGCACTACTCACTCCACACGAAAACCTAATCCTTCTTGGTCAAGGATATTAAAGGGGCTAAAACTCTGGAGAAGTTGGGTACGAGCCTCCGGTAGTAACCTTCCATCCCAAGGAAACTAAAAACCTCTAACACATTCTTGGGTGCTACCCAAGAAACAACTGCTTCAACCTTTTATGGGTCCACCGCTACCCCATGTTCGGACACTACGTGCCCAAGAAAGAGTACTTATCGCGTCTAGAACATGCATTTCGACAACTTCCCATAGAGTTGGTGCTGTCGGAGGACATCCAAAATCAGCCTCAGGTGCTCCACGTGGTCCTCCTCTATTATTGAATAGATCAGGATATCGTCAATGAACATAACTAAGAACCGATCCAGTTACTCCCAGAAGATAGAGTTAATATGCCCCATGAACACAGCCGGGGCGTTCGTAACACCGAAAGGCATGACTACGAACATAAAGTGTCCATATCTGCACTTGAAGTCCATTTTCAGGATGTCGCCCACTTTCACCCTCAACTGGTGATACCCAGACCGCAGGTCGATCTTCAAGAACCATCCTGCGGCTTTCAGCTTGTCAAAAAGATTTTCTATCCTCAGAAGAGGGTAGCGATTCTTGATCGTCACCTGATTCAGCCTCATGTAGTCTATTCACAACCTGAGAATACCATCTTCCTTCTTTGAGAACAAGACTAGAGCACCCCACAGTGATGCACTTAGTCGAACATAACCCCTCTTCATCATATCGTCAATCTGAATCCGTAACTACCGTAGCACCGAAGGTGCCATCCGGTAAGGAGCCATCAAAATAGGACGAGCACCAGGCTGCAAGTCTATCCCAAACTCGATATCACGTCGATGGGGTAGATTAGTTACCTCCTCAGGAAAGAAATCCATAAACTCGTCAACGATTCCTGGCACCTATACAACCTCAGCATCTACTGACTCTACTGACAGCTCGGCTAACAAGGAGAGGAGTGGTTCCTTTCGCCTATTTCCCTTCTGACTGCTCCACTTGCCGGTGAAAGTAACATGCCGACCACCCATGTCTGAGAACACAACCCTTCCTCGGAAGCAATCGATGACGGCACACACAGAGAATAGCCAGTCGATTCCTAGGATGACATCTTATGGTTGTATCTGTAGAAGTATTAGATCCCTGATCAACTGATGTGGCCCTATCATCAGTCTACATCCTCGATAAACATATAACAAGTCAGTCTGAACTCCGACTAGTGTGCTCAATACCTGGGGAACTGGAAGTCTCTCGGAATATAGACCCAAGGCATGGGCTATACTGGGTGAAACAAAGGAGTGCGAATCTCCGGTATTGAACAAGGCATAAGCAAGGGTGCTAAACAAACTGATCGTACCTCGAACAACCTCTGGTCCTACTGGGACTGCTGCCTCTGCGGTGTGAAACTACCCACACCCAGCTCCTCTACCTCTCGGCTATCGGCCACCTCCCCGACCACACCCTGGTTGGGGTCCCTGAGGAGCGCCATGAGGTCGGCATCCCCCTGCAATGTCCTCCCTTGGAGGAGCGGGAGCTCGCTGCCCCTGTTTCTACTGCTGGAAGGGCCTAGCTGGAAGCTGTTGCTGAGGTGGGCGCTAAGCCTACCTGCCACTGCCGTACTGAACTCGGTCCGGGCACTGATTCTGGAGATATCCATGGCTCCCACAGATGAAGCACCTCGGTCCTGGGCCTAAAGGAAAAGGGAGAGGACTAGGGGACCAGAACTGGAACTGTTGTGGCCTGCTCCCTGCTGGTCGAAACTGAGAGGGTCCTGATGCTGGTGGTCTGGTGATGACATCATTTCCCTTCGATGATCCCAGATGGATCCCCTCTTGTGTCACACCTCCTAGAGCATGCATCCTCTCAACCACTTCGGCCTTCTTCTGGACCTCCAAGTACATCGGCAGGGTGAAGGGGGGTAATGACATACTGGAGGGAGGGTCAGAGATCCTCCTCTAAACGTCTTGCCCGAGAATCCTCATCTAGAAAGTGGTCCAGAGAAAAACATAGGAGGTCCTTGAACTTGATTCCTAGCTCCCTTACTGACATACTCCCCTGCTGGAGGGAGAGTATCTCCTTCCTCTTCTCTGCCTTCATCGTAGAAGAGAGGAACTCCGCCCAGAACTCCTTCTCGAAATCATCCCATGCCACCTCAGCCTCTCTCCTCTCTCCCAGGTACAGCGTCCACCACTAACGTGCTAATCCCCGCATGTTGATGATGGCCAGAGGAACCCAGTACTCAGGCGAAGCCCGAATCAGGCCGAAAGCTATCGCCAACTTTCCATCATCATGTCAGAGGTGTTGCCCTCATACTTCTTGAGGGTCTTTCACTGGAAGGCTCGAAGCGTCTTCTACCACTGGTCGTCCTCCTCCTCTCGATCAACCCTCTTCTAATCGGCCAAGTCAACCTCTTGGGCCTCGATCGCCCATACAACTCGTGGTCATCTCCCAGGTTCCATAGCTGTAAGGTAAACAAGGAATGCCTAAGCCCACGTTGTGCGGAATATTTGTTCTTAAAATTTCTTAAACTTCTTGTTTATTTTAAATTCCCAAAACACCCTAGAAACACGGGAACACAAGTCATTATGATTCATGTACCTTTCCTAGGGTATCTACCCTGTGATCAGCGTGGCCTCACTCGGTTGTTCGGTAGGTCTAGAGACCTTTCATCGGATCACGGGGGCCCCTAAAATCTCGTGTCCTAGCCGGTCTTCCCCGGCCTAATTCACGCACCAAGGTCACCAAACAATGTCGCCCTACCATCCCATGCAATCCTCACTGTCCCTAACTCCAAACTCCATCCTATCTCTCAAACCTCCGCCTCTGATACCATTCTGTCACGACCCACCTTCACCAAAAGGAGGGAAGGGTCAGTAGATTTCCAGGCCCATCCTTCTTTAAGTTGAAGGAGAGATAATGACCCACGAAACCCGCCTTCAATAGGTCCCAGAGTGCCGACCATTGCCAAGGGTATATAATCACACACTAAATGGAAGGCATTACCCTTTTTATTTTAATAGGATCGGGAGATAAGATAGTAAATCCCACAACACCAAGACTGAAAGTAAAATAGTAAAGCCAAGAACCATCCCCAATGCATGTTACAAAAGTAAAAATCCACAATGTATAGGAGACTACAAGGAAAATTACCAAAAGAAATAACTACAGCAACTACAACGATCTGTCACAAGGTCTGAGCTAGTATGGCTCAGCATGATCCCTGAAGTCCTCTTGGAAACCTGAATGGAGTTTTATATACGTAGGGTGATCATAAAAGTATTTTCAGTAGGGGTAAACCTACAACTCTCGTGCACAAGTGGGGAGGCATACTAATGACCTCTGAGAAAAGAGATAACCAAGAACCTAGAATGGAAACTAACCACCCAAGCCTCACCAAGGCACACTCCCCAAATAACGCAAGTCAAGTAAAGTATAGTAATAGAACATCAATGTTTGGGTACCCCGTGCCACTTTCCCACTAGTTATTGAAGACATCCTACACATCGGACCAATCCATCCATTCTCAGCACAGTCCCACTGCCTCACCTCCCCCGCACACACATAGGCCACATCCTCACGTAGTCCCACTCCCAAACCCCGCCCGAAAACACCTGGGCCTCAACTGAAACCACCGCCACGCCCAAAGACACATGGGCTATAAGATCTACTGCCACACCCGAAGACACCTGGGCCTCATCCTGAAGACACTTTGGAAACCACCTGCCCGCACACACCTGGGCCAACCACCACACTACCCTGCTCAATGATTCTTGGGCTAATAATGGACCTCAGGCCATTACAGCCAGCCCGATGTTACTTGGGCTATCCGAGAAAGGGAGAAGAAGGGAGCTAATAACCAGCCACTAATAGAAGTGTTGGAAAAATACACCCTCCCCCCATGAAATGGGGGAGTTCGGAACTAAGTGCTCAACTTGGGTGGGGCGCGACTTAGAAACAAAAAAACTACAAGTATGTATTGATAACAAGAACTCACCCAAATATAGGTTTTTCTTCAGCCAGCCGAAAGAACACAATTAGTACCCATGACCAAGTCACAACTCACACCAATCCAAAACCCATTTGTCACATTTTTGTTTCCAAGTTAGGTAATAATTTTTAAATAAGTTTCTACATCTACTTAGGAAACTAGCAAGCATAAGTACAAGCTAATGAAAGAGTATAGTCACACATCAACTTAAACATTCACACCCAGTTCTCTTGTAAAGTCACAACAAAAAAGAGATAATTGAGATACCTCAAAGTACTGGAACCAAAGGAAAACCCAAGATACAACCCCATGTTCCCAAAATCCAGGAGCCAACAGTTCCTCAACAACAGAGGATTCCACCCCAATTCTTGATATAATCAAGTTAACCACCCAGCCTTAAATTCACAACCACTGGAAGCATAACAACAGGGGATCCCATCCCCACCCACATCACCCAGCAATCGGCCCGTGAAGGAAAAACAACCCAACCACCACCACCAACACAAATCAGGCCCATGCCGGTATTTTCAGATTTTAAGGATTTAACACAATCCATGATTTCAACTTCGCTGTGCTTTATCCGGGGTTATCACAGAAAGGATTGATCTTGGTGCTTTCAATTTATTTAGCCGGATGTACGTAATTAACCAAATTCCTTTACACAGAAAGGGTTCAAAAACACAATATAATCCATTTAAACATCACCATAGGTAAGAGTTTGTTAGTACATAGAGAAAGACCACCAACAACCATGATTTTCAGTAGGCGTAAGCCCGCACAATTCAGAAATCATTAATCATGGAAGATCATAAAACAAAGCATCATCATCGATCAGACCCATCCCCCTTAATTCTTTATAGAATCCGTTCATTATCTCCATTTAGGTTTGGTTCATCTTATTCTACAGAATCAAAAACATTCCCACCCCGCATGATACACAAAAGGGAGAGACAAAGGAGAAAATTCTCTACTGGATTGATCGACAATCGAAGTTTATCTTCACGTGCTAGGAACAAAATATGAACTATTTGCTAGGGTGTGGCCTCAGGAACTCAAGGACGAATAGACGAATCGATGGGAGGGTGATTGAGAAAAAGAAACCTGGGGATAACCCTTTAGTTTATAAGGGATGGGGACGGTTGAGATAAGAACGTGAAACCGCATAAGGAGAAGGGTCATGGGTTGACCACGCGGCCCCACACGTCATTCAAGGGGTCCTCGCCTTTGGGGCGGTTTAAACTGACGCACACACCAGGCGCCTCTTAAAAATTTAATTAAATTCCATTTATGGGCGTTAATGGGCTTTAAAACAAGTTTAAAGGGGTCAAAATAGGGTTTAAAAACCAGTTTTCGAAAAAGGGAGGCGCTACTGGAAAACCCGTGGAGGTAGGAAAGAGCTATCGGTAGCCGAGAGCTACCGATGGGCTACGGCTACTGGTAGACCGAGCTACCGGTAGTCCGAGCTGCCGTTAGGGGTCAAACTTCACCGAGAAGCCTCGATAACTTTCCCAGACTACCCAGAACACCCAAAATCATATTTTTACAAAGTAATGCCCCCCCAAAACCCGAGCCATTACAAATACATTGACTATATTAGAAAATATGAATATGGATTAATCATAATTAATAAATTTCATCAAACACTGGATCATATTTTATCTAAAATTTATAAAGATCCACACTTCAATGTTCATGAATAGAAATGGGAATTTTAATTCACATGGTTTCCTGGAGTGTTTCTAGATTGGTGATTACAGCTCTATGTATGGAATAGAGAGTTCTCTAGATTATGGATACAAATCTATTATGGTGTTTTTATTTCCATCAAACTGCTATAATATGTATTTCCTCTTTTTTTGGTGGTTTACATGAAGAATATAAGAATATTGACATTATTTTTTTATGGACTTGTTGTGAACTGAAGTGTTTGTTATGGATATCCATCCTATGGGCTTAATACATTTTTTTAGGTTGTTATTTTCTTGTTAGTATTTTTTCAGATTATATATCTATCACCTTTTTTACGGTATCCTTTGTGATATAGAAATCCATAAGGGAATGTCCATGTACCTTCTTTGATAAATCACTATATACCATAAATCCATCCATTCCCAATAGTAAATTCATTATCATTGCATTAAAAAATATCATCATTAATACTCAAAGACATTCATTTCAATCATATGGCCATATAAAAATAATCATTTTTCCTATAAACATTGTTAGTGGGTTAGTTTATCAAAAACAAAATTGAAAAATTCCTCGATAGTAACCAGCTAATACAATGAAACTGCATATCTCAGATATATTTTCCAATGTAGGGCATTATTTAACTTCATTTTCCTTTAAAGGATTAACTAAAATTCCATCATTGGGGGAAAATATGGAAATTAAAAGAAACTCTATGAATCCATTATTCACACTTATTAAATTTCCGATATAACTCCTACCCTCTTCAATTTTCACGTATCATATTTAAATTAATATTGTTATCTTTGTTTCATTTTGAGTATACCAAGATATCATCAATAAATATCTCAATTAAAATATCTAGATAATATTTTATTATTTCATTTATCATGTCAAAAAAATAGAAGTTTCATTATTCATATAAATTTAAATATAGTAAACTAATAATGTTTATACCTAATGTGAAATTCAATCATTGGAATTTCATTATTAATTACTAAAAATTGTTGATACCTATAATGGAGATCAATCTTTGAAAATTATTTGGATCCTTGAATTGGATTAAAAAATAAAAAAATGTGTGGTAGTAGATATTTTTAATTTATTTCAATGGATTTGATTTCCCTTTAATCTATGCTCAACCTCGCTAGACAATCCTTCTTCTTAACAAAATGAATAGGCTCTCCCTATAGTGAAACAATATGGAATACAAATCTCTTATCACAAAAATCTTATAGTTTTCTCTTATTTTCCTATAATTATATTGTTATTATCTAATAAGTATTCTTAGATATAGGTATTTTCATCAGGGATGAGATTAACCAAAACTAAGCAACATGATCAGGTGTATATATATGTAGTTCTTCCAAAAACATGTCAATATATTTCTACACAAGAGGTATATCCTATATTATAATTATTCTTATCACATTAATAGGTTATTCCTGACCATATACTCTAAGAATTTATTAAAATAAATTTATTTCGTGTGGATCTAGGAATGATTCAAAAGATGTAGTATCCACTCTGATGACAAGGTATTTGACAATTCCATTCCAAATCATAGTCTCCTTCCCTTAGAAATAAATTTTCATATTATCATATGAAATCCAATCCATAATAAGGATTACATAAAAATAAAACATATGGATAATAATTAACATTTTAAATAGGGTATGTTTATGCATCATAATGTATAATGACTAAAATATAATTTTTCTTGTAATATTCCCCCAAGGATTCGTGATTTATGACACTCTTCTTAAGGTGTTATTGAGTTATCTAATATTCTTGTTAAACATGGAACAAATAAAACAGTGTGAATATCCAAAAAAATTATTAAATACCTAAATATGGGTATATGATAATGGTAATATATCATTAAGAGCTTCATCCTCAACATTAATAGTCACGTAATCTTGGTCTTCTTCCCTTGGAATATATTATAGGATTTAACCTTGGAACATGGGACAATAGTTTTAATATCACCCCATGTATTTGAAGATGTTGAAATGGATATCAATGGTTTTATTATTTCCCTTTCATTCATGATCCCTATTCCACTATTCTATACTCTTGAAATAGGATCAAGTTACCATTAACTAAGTACATGGGGTTTTCCTTATACAATTATAACATATTGTAAATTCCATCTTCCATGTCTTCTTATTTGACATAATTATTTTTGCGTAGTGCTCATATATACACTTATTTTTTTGGTTTCACATTAAGATATAAGATCTTAATAAATGTCAATAATTTTTTATTGAACATGATGTATATAATCAAAAAAGGGAATTTTTGAGAAACCTATACCCCTCGGAGAATCATCTTAATCCCATCAAAAAAATAATAAATTTTTATTTTTTGTATAATTTATACAGTCCACAACATGCATGGAAAATATTATAATGTTATCATCATTGTATCCAACACTTTATCCTTCAGCCCTTATAAATTTGGTTAACATACTATCCATTTCAACATGAATATATTGAGGAAAATATTTATTTATGAATATCACACTAAATGATCCCTAATCCATACTTTCCATTTCACCATAATTTTTGTATTTTGGATAAATTGCCATCATTTATTAGTATCTTTCATTAACCAATATTCTATAAAAATAAAATTTTTCCTTTCATTAATCCCAATTCCAAAAATATACTTTCTTGGGACTTATCAACCATTCAGTAACAAATGGATGATCAGTTCAATTAAATTATTGAGGATTTTCTCTCAAGAATGGATCCAAATTTGGTTAATTGTGATGTGTAATAACATATCTCCACATATGTCTAATGCATTCCATTATACCATATGTTATCTAACTGAATATAAACACGATCTCTTCAACTCCAACACTAGAGATATTGTCTTTCTTATTAGGGAAATACCTCCAATTACTATGAGTGTTAATTCCCTTCATTATACTATGTTTGATATCTATTCAGTGGAACATATAAATTCATATCATAATCATCTTGATTATTAAATCATATAACAAATATGTGTATGATGTTAAAATATATCCAATAGAATAAGTGATTACCATAATTAACTTATTATATATGTTCATTTAAAATATTGATCCCATGGTTATTTCTAAATCTCATTTGATAACAACTATAATAACCATAACTTTAGTAACTTAGATTGTGTATTTACTAAATTAAACTGGTAAAATATACATGGGATATCACCATGAAGGATTGATTTACTTAATAGTGATGGAAAATCAAATAATTAAATTATTCCTATATTACAGCTAGAATTTATAATCATTACATATGAAGCATTCATATATCCTTTAAATCATTCAAAATAACATTCTACATATAATTCGGAAAGGAAAAAATATATTGGGACAAAAGATTCTTAGTAAGGTTTATAAATAGAGGTATACATCATGATTAAATAATTTATAATCAATATATAATATTAGAGAGTCAAAACACATGGAATTAGGTCAACAAGTTGAGTTTAAACAAATTCTCTATCTATTATCAATAGAAAAATAACATGGTTAATAAAAAATGAATTAAAAATAATGGAAATACATAATTATCAACATTAATGATCTTAACATAAAGGCCTCAGTAAAGATATCATGATTCTTACAATCAAGTCCTTGTCTAAGAGATTCCAAATAAATGGATATGTGTAAACTATATTCCCATCAAATATGGAACACCTTTTTTTTATATCAAGATACATATCGATGCATCAATGAACTATATATAATTGGGCCCCACCTATCAATTCATGTTGTAAAAATTCATCATATATTGAATTATCGATACAATTTATTCTTTAAAATACTTATAAATCAACATTTAATCGTAATTAATTAAAAATAATAAATATTTCCCCATTCAATGGAATAAAATTCTTAACATTATTCCTCCAAATGATAGAATATATATATATATATAAATGGAATTAGGTAAAAAAAATGAGATTCGTGTAAATGATTTTTTATAAATACATGATACATAATATAGGTATAGAAAGGATAAAATATTGTCTAATGAAATAAGGGATAACGATAAAGAATGTGATCATGATAAATTTAATGACCGCAAAACAATAAATCATTAAAGGATGAATGAAGACCATCAAATCAACAGAAATGAAGGATTATTAGTAAAAATAATCCTTTCATAAATATAAAAAAAAAAAAGAAAAATATTAAAAATAACTTCCTTTTAACTTATTATAATAATGATGTTATAAATTATTTTCAAATTTATTTGGATTCTTTAAGGAAAATGAAATAATTTCATTCTGAAAACATTCTATGTAAAAAGTTCCACAATATTGAGAAACATATTTTATTTAAATATAGCCTTGAAATCATGTATAGTAAACATAAAATAAAATTTTTTTTTGGATGACTTATAAATTCATTCATGTCGTAAATGTTTAATAAAATAATCCTTTTATACTTTTGGTAAAAAGAAAAAAGGTTCCTCATTAATGAAATGATAATAATATTACTTTTAAAACATTATAAAAAAGTTAAATATCATAGAATATTAATTTAAATATTCATTTTATGGTAAATTATAACATTTTTTAAACATTTAAAAAACCTTCAAATGGATGGAGATGTGTTGGAAGGAAAACATTAAAACACGGTTTTAAAAAAATTTATATTATAAGTAACATACTTATTGATTCTTGATCCAAAAATAGAATAACTGGATTAAAAACATCTAAACCAAATATATGAATAGATCTTCAGGAAAAATAATTCATTTATGATATTATTATCATATATGTTTCCAAAATGAAATATGCATATAAGCAATCTTTAAATAAAAAAATGTAAATGAAATCCCTTACCATTAGTGTCTTATTTTTCATACATGTTTGATCCTCTAGTGTAGTTAATTGAAATTTATTTAATAAATTTTTAGGAACCTTTTTCACATATATTAATTTCTTTAGTTCATTTTATATTCATTATGAATCCATTTAGTTAATATTTTTTACTTACATTGTCCAATTATGGTTGTTCGGTAAATTTATGCATAATTACTTCTATTTATTTTTCATAGTAAAAGTTGTTATGAAATGGTTATATCATCAAAATAATGTTAATAATGATATGAAAGTTTTTTATTCATTATATAAAACATTATAAATAACCATGTATGGTGGAAATAGAAAACTAAATCGCATTGCTTCTTGGGGTGGTAGTCCACACCCAAAAATGAGTGATGTTATCATTTTATAATAAATGAATAGGTAAGAAGTTATATGTTATATTATATTTAATTAATAATAATTAATTTATAAATATCATATAAATAAATAAATTTAATTTTTATCACCAATCATTTCAATTGGTGATGAAAGATGGATTAAATTATTATGTAGAGAAAGTAGGTCATATATACGCACGAGCGATGATTTATTTTCCATAGGATGTAGTGAAGAAATAAAATTGATGTAACATTAACATAATTACATCATAGAGTACATAATAACCTTTTTTAATTATGTTATTATTTTTATTTAAAATTTTTAAGAGTATTAACTAAAAATTAATGTTAAAATGATCTAAAATGACATATATATTGTCCCATGGTAACCTCCTTTGTCTTGTAAATTAAGCCTTCTTGATGTTTTATTTTTGTAATAAGAAATCATATATAATGTAAGAAGGGATTTGGGGAAGGTATTTTGGTAGTTGTTTCTTTGGAAAATTTTTACATGAAGTTTGGGGAAGAGAGGAGAGGGGTTTCCATTTTATAGTTGAGGTTGGTGGAAAACATCTAAATACAAGAAAATTAATTATAATTTTTTTTCATACTCTATTTAAGTAGGTAAAATTTTTAATATGTTAAAATATGAGATAGTTAATGTTGAAATAAAACCAAAAATTTATATATTATAAAAAACATTTTCTTGAAGCCTTATCCATATATTTTTACAATTTTTATTCATTTTATCCTTAACTAAGGTGATAACTATTTACCATGGTTTCTATTTAATATGAACAAAATTTAAGTTGACCATTTTACCTAATATTAATTATATTGATAATATATATAGAATAAATTTTATACAATTCTTTTCCTACAAGTTGCTTAAATTACTTTTAATATAATATTGAAAAATTCAATGGAAATAATTTTTTAGGAAGATCAATTTTTAAGAATAAAAATGATTATATATAAAAAAAATTATAATATTGATTATCATGGAATTAATTGGTTTATATTAAAAAATTGGAGATTATTTTTCTATACACCCAATCTAAAACAAAAATTAACCTTGCGAAGACTTAATTAAGAGAGATGAAATAGAAATAAAATTTATTTGAATAAAAATATTACATAGAATTCCAAAATGTTAAATATATATTTTGAAGAAAAGCATTATAATTTTTAAGGACTTATTTTACTAAATAAATATATATTTGATATATATATTTTTTTCACAAACATAAAAAACATTCTTATATACTAATAATTTCATAAAAGTGATGGTATTTGAAAAATCAATATTTTAACTATGAACCCAAAAATTAACTATTTATGAAAAAATATAAAAAATTCATCGTATTCTAATTTTGACATGATCATTGAAAAAATTTAATTCATTTCATGAAATTTAAATAATTCTTTTCTAGAATTTTTCTTTTTATTCATGTTCTTGAAAAGGGGTATGTGTGTTACGTTATATTTTATATTGAAATTAAATCCTACTTAATATAATTCAAGCTCAATTATTACATGTAATAATAAAAACACATAATAAATATTCCATTATTATCAAAAAAAATTATTGAATCGACAACATGGAATATCACTATTTCCCAATCAATAAATTTATTTTCTTTGTAATATTCATTCTGCTAACAATTTATATTGAAATAGGTGTACGGTTAAAGTTACCATTGAAATAGTGGAAATGAAAATGAATATATCTATAACACAAAAGAACATGTACATGAAGGAAAAAATAAATTCACAATAATGATGAAAATTGATAGAGAACACTACTTCCATGAGTTAATTAATTGAGGGTAAACATTGTGTAAAAAAAAGAATATACCATAACTTATTAAAGGATTCAAAGGAGTTCATAATTTTATTGTAAATAAATGTTTTATAAAAAATGAAATTCTATTAGAAATTATAGATGAAAATGGATAAAAAACAATAAAAATAACTTTCTTAAAACTTTTTTAACTTAGTCATAAAGAAAAGGTTAAAATTTACTTCCAAAATCCATTTCCTAAGGTTTATATGGAACTATAGATGAATTATTTTTAAAATAATTTTTAAATAATAGAATATTGAAAAGAAAATACACTTATTTAATAAAATGTTGTTCATATGATAATAATAATAAAAATTGAAATGAAATCCCCTTTCATAAATTTATAGACAATATTATACATTTATTTTTATATAAAACATAAAATAAATTTAATAATGGGAAATGATATTACTATGAAAAACCCAAAAAAATTGTAAAGGAAGGTAAATAATGATGAATGGTTATGATAGCAAGAAAGGTCATTCACGAAGAAGACATTAAAAAGGATTATCTTAACACTCTTGCAATGAAAGTAGAAAATTACGTGTATAAAAACATAATAAAATATTATTTTTAAAATTTTTAATGGAAATAAAAATTTAAAAAAATTACTTTATGAAATCATTGGCACATATAAAATTACAATATTGAAATATATTAAATAATATGGATATGGAAGAAACAAATCGTGACCAAAAAGAAGAAATAAATTAATCTTTTCTTATAAACATAATTTCGTATTATTTTATTACAAAATAGAGTTTTTAGATATATTTATACGAATTTATTAAGAAATTAATCTGAAAGTGTGTGGAGAAGGGTGGTGATGAAGGGAAACATTTTGGCATGAGATGGGTTGTGCTTTTTTAAATATAATTTCTTAATTTGAATAGGGATGTATTTATTAAGGAAAATGAAACCTAAATTAATAATTAATAAGAGAAATATCTGTTAAACTCAGTTATTTCCTATTCCATACATTTATAGATAAGTTTTTATTTTATGTTAATCCTTTTTTACTTAGTATAACCCTTTTTACATCATGTTTTCATTACTATGGAAACTCAGATTATACATCGGTGACATTATGCCTTAAATATAAAATTAAACATATCAAATTATTTAAACATGTTCTTTAGAAATTTTAAATAAAAAATCAAAATATTAAATTTCTCTACATGGAATAATTTATTTTTAATATGTGAAAAAATCCAGAAAAATGTATTTTTTATCATAAAAATTGAATTTATACTTATTTATAGAAAATAATATTCAGTAGTAATAGATACAACAAATATTATTACTTTATATTTCATTAACTTCATGTTATTTAACATTTAAGTCAATTAAAACAAATTAAACAATTAAAAAATTTAATTAGATGCAAAGAACCAAAGTCAGTTTTTTATTAGAATAAAAAATCACTTATGTTCTTGAAAACCAAGAATGAGTATCCAAATTCAAAATAAAGCTCTTAAATAATTTATTTATTCCATAATTACTTATTTTTTTGTGAATTTTTTTTTATAAATTTGTAAATTATTTTTATATAATTTTTATATCATAAAAGTTTCAATATTTATTAAAATAGTATTTTTCACTATTATCAAAAAATTCAAACATTATAGACAAATCACTAAAATTCACCGTAAGAAAATTTTTACATGATGAATCAAAAAATAAAATCTTTCCCCCAAATTAAATTTCCAAGAATTTATGATTAAAATTTTAAATGATATCATAACATATATTAAGAACCTATTTTTATAAGAAATTTAATATTTTAACAACATGTCCTCTTAGAATTGTCTCATATAAATTAATAATGAGTGTTTATTTATTAATTTCCACCTAATATATTCATAATATATTATTGTTTTCATTTCATTTTAATAAATTAATTATATATCAATTCATATTGGTTTTTTGTTGAATGTGATACAAGTAATTCAACAAGAAGTTTATTTAATGTAATATATACTGAAATCTTCAGGTGATAAATACACACCCTTAAAATAATTGAATAATATTAATATTAATTATCACTCTTGGATGAAAATTGACAAGGGTATACATAATAATGATATATGTTTTACTTGAATACTAACTTTATTATCTTAGGTAGGACTAGGAAACTCGTCTCTTCCGTTATAAAATTCATATATAGATATTTTCATATAACTCATCCATATTAATCAAATGTGATTATTTATTTGGATTTTTAATTTTGGAGACATACCACTTATGTATCATTTTATTAATCAAATTTTCATTTAAATACCAAAACCATAATGGTGTCGAAAATAATCAGTAGAAATGTAAACATGAAAAATAATTTAGAAGTTCCTTGACAATATCGCATCAACCTAGGAAATATGAGGTTAATCCTACATACATTTTTTTAACATTTGTTTTTTGGTTCTTCCCTTTTTTACTTATTAACCCAATCCCTAATAAAATAACTAAACATCAATTACTAGGATCTTACATTATTCTAATCCCAAAAGTATGGGAGATATTACCCATTAATATAATAATAATAAATATATACCTCAATGATATATACAACCAAGTATATGCTAATAATATTCCAAAAATAACCCGAATAGGCTTATCAGAAAATAAATTTCATCCCTATGGTAATTTATAATTCTCAACATATATTCCTGACATCAATTTACCCATAATCCCAGTTAATAGTAATTACCTTATTATCAAATTCTGTATCAAACTAAAGGGTTATATATACCTTAATCATGTGTTATTCCAAAAGCCCAGTCAAAATCTATAAATTATCATTTATCACCATCATATTCAATTACATAAAAACTAAAAAGGTTTTTTATTCCATAAAAAATACGATCAATCTTAATATAATTAAACTTTGATTTCATCAATACCACTTAAGTTATTCCTAAAAAAAATTATTATCATATAATGTTATATAAACACTTCTTTAATACCAACTAAGACACGTCAGACCTATACATTGGAATTTTGTTTTTAAAACATTTATTTACACACTATCTTTGTTACAAACAGATGCAACCAAAATTTACCCATTCATAATTAGAATATAAATAACTAATATTAAGTCACATAGATAACCTTGACCTGTTTATAGTTTAGAGATTTAAGGAGAGTGGAAAAACCCTTAACGTAAAAAATAATTCAACCCATTCTCATCAAATGGGAATTTCTCCCATTATACAAATAATTTCAAATTTTACTATAAGTATTCCAACACTCCCACATAATTTTCTACATGTGATACCATTTTAATTATTTTTTATATGATATTATTCTTCATAACAAATGGAAAAATACATAATAAGGGTTAGTTCAAGACATTTGTAAGTGTAAACAAATTAGATATCAACCAAAGATCATAGGTGAGAACAAGATGAGAAAAATGGTATAATAACATAACATAAAAAAACAATACCCAATAAAAAAAGACCATAAATTATTTTTCATGATATATTTCTTTTGTAATATACAATTAGTGAATAAAATGGAAAGAATAATTATTATTCAAATATGTCATATAACTAATAACATTATAATGAATTAAATACATGTATAATAACAGTATGGTAATCACATGGAAAATAATAAATAATTTATCAATGATGGAATTCATAATTGAAAACATCTTACTATTACTCTCGTGGCCTCGTCCAAGAAATATTCAATAAATGGGAACGAATAGATTAAATACCCAAAAAAATGCTTCACAACTTGTTTATCGAATGAGACCTTAAATGATGCATCAAAGTGCTATATAATTATAGATCACAACCATCACTAAACATGCTCAATGAATTCCTCAAATATTAAATAAAAGTGCATTAATTATCCCCTCCATCCAATGGTACCCCACCCCAATCGGCAATTAAGAAGGGTAGATAATAACCCCTGAATCCTACCTCCAATAGGTCATGGGTTGGTGACTAGCAAAGATGGTATGTAAATCACACACATTGGTGGAATTTCCGACTATAGATTTAAATAATAAGGTATGAGAAGGATAAAAAAACCCACACCATAAATAAAACTGATGAAATATCAATCCATGAAATATCATATATAAACTGAAACAACTGAAAATAAAAGCTTAAAGTATCCAATGTAAGACTAGAAAGTGACACAAAAATATAATTAATCCTGATGGCAGCTCAACATCTCTTCTAGGATAGTAATTTATAGCTTTTTCTACAAATTGTTACATATAGCATGAAAAACAATTTGTATCCACATTTAGTGAGAATAAAATGCATTCATAGCAGGATCCCCATGGAATATTCAAATGAAAAATATTAAAGATCCATATTAAATTCGATTTAAGAAATAAATCAAACTAACTCATCACCTAAACAAGTAAAACTAGTTTCCCAATCTACACCATAGCTCACTAAGTGATAAATAGAAGAAATAAATTATATATAAAAAGAATATATATATATATATAATGATTTTACACCATGTATAATTTCATCATAAATTTTGACCTATATTCCCTAATACAACACATATTGTTCTAATACCTTCCATAAGTAATTAATCTTAGATATGAGTCAGAACACATCACTACCACCCTCAGGATGGCACATGTCCCAACATCTTATGTTGGTAGGAGTCCACATATCAATCTCATCACCAACATCATCCCATTTATAATCATGTGTGTGAATAGAACCTAATAAAATGTCTATAAATGCATTATAACTTATTCTATCACAACCAATGCATGTACACCAATGGGATATTAGGGATTCCATAACTAAATATAATAACGCACTACACCTAAAAACATAAAATCTCACATGAAAGTACATAGTAAATCCATGATCTATTATATCTCGAGTATAAATACACATTATACCATAAGACAGTATAGATTTGGAAACCCCTACTCATAAATATATAAATTGGTAGTAGGAGTATATATAGTTCCATCATTGATTCCCTCAATATCCTCAATGTTATAACCCCCCTCAAACATTTGGATTCCATCTTCATTCCAGTCTGTGGTGGGGTATTTGATGATATGAAAAAAAAATATAAATAATATCACTCAAAAACACTGAGGGAAAATACCTAGCCATAAAATAACCTACCAATAACATCAAACAATACCCTTATCAACCACAAATAAGGACTAGATACCAAAATAGCACACCAGAATCAATTATCTGTATTAATTATTTAGTTAATCATAAATTAAATAACATTAACATTTTATAATATTAACATTTTAAATCATATTAATCCAATAATTAATAATAATAATAGTTATATTTCTTAAATTATCATGTATCATCATCTTCAACCAATTATAAAAATTCATGATTTAAAACCATACACCTCAAAGCATCTCATTCAAAAATTATATGGTTTAAATAAATTAATTTGAACTCTTCAATAAAAAAATATCAACGACACCAAATCCTATTCATTATTTATTTATTCATTTATAATTCATATAACTTATGGGTGCTCTTAGACTATTCTTAATCCTCTACATCATAAATACATATTCCATGAAAATAGTCTAACTATCATAGTACCGGGAAACCATCAAAGGAAATATATCAAATAGGATATCAAGAAAGCATCAAGAAATAAGTAATTATCGAAGATAAAACCATTCTTTAATGTCTTCCCAACCACCCTAGTTTCCCACACCACTGTGTATAGAATCAAACTGTCCTGCTATTAATATTATAAAAAATCACTACTTCATTAGACTCTAACACTATTTCTCATCCAATGTTCCCAACCATATCAAAATAACAATTAGTTATGTATCCTCAGGGCCCCAACCCATTTCACATTATATATCCAAACCAAAAATGATAATAAATCAATTACAATAGGGTTCTAAATTTCCTAGTCCATTCATACATTTCAAATGTATTTTTTGAATATAGTTACATGAACTATGGGCATAAAAACAATGAATAAAATACTTCCACAATACGAATTGGTTTACTCAACACCAAAGAATTCATATTTAGAAAAAAAATGAATTCTCATCTTGAATTAACTAGTTTTTTCATATGTTTTATCAGTAATTTTTATATTTGAATCAATATAGACATGTGTTTATCATTACATTCATATGACATTAAAATAAACGAAGAAAAGATATTAAATTCGTATTCATCATTCTTTAATCACTTCATTGATATTATTTCCTCGTTATTTTGTTTATAACATTTCCATCAAAAGAAAAATGAAAATCATAAAAATTTCCTCAACACATTGATTACACATTATCTAATCAAGACATAAGGAATCAATAATCATAAAACAAAAGTATTTCACAAACTCAAACAAAAAATTTCTCATCCTTTAAATTCACATGTTTTTAACTACATTAGGTTAATTCCACTACTACCCAACGGACTAAAGAATTATAATATTAAACTTGTAATCTAAATCATGATAAGGGCATCATATCCATTAACTCAACATTATTACCTCAATTTTCTCTAAGAAAGAATGAAACACCAAGAACCCAATATTCATGACATCATCTATGTTAAACCAACTATTCCTAAAATCCCATATCAACAAGATACCTCTGTCATTAATTGATAAAAAATTCATAAAAAGGGGAATAAAATAACATTATATTTCACAGAAAAATGAAGCATTTATGAAAACGGAACCATCAGATAATGGAAAACTAAACTAAAATCACTATTGATTGATCTCTAGAAGATAGAAGTTGATACTGATCGAAGGGATTTTAAGGCCTTTGAATATAATCTCTTGTCTACTGTGGTTTGAGAGAGTAGATGCAAAATAAGAGAACCTTGATGGGATCCCAAAGAACATATTATTTCTTATAAAATTTGTCTAATACCAGTTCAAACCCCTTCAAAAGAATAGAATAATTGAAGTCTTCAATCCCATTCACATAATGTCTATTAACATCACACCATGAATCCCTCATAAAAATAAATTTCCTGCATTCATCCAACTGACCCAACCTATAACCCATAATTTCAATGGCATGGTAAAAATAGGCCCTTACATCGAATATCTCTCGAATAATTCTTGAGCTCTAAATTTAAGACAAATCCTTCAAAAGAAAATGGTTTTGAACAACCACCCCTACAAGATTCATCTCTATAGTCTAATTATATCAAGAAAAAATCCATCCTACAATTCAAAAAATTGAAAAAAAAACATAGGACCACCAACCAATATCAAAGAACACTTATAGGAGAGTTAAAACTTAGTAGAAATGTATCAATAAGTACAACACCTTTTAATAATGATGATATCATAAAAAATCAATTTTTTTCAAGACATCCCAAATAGGATCAAACATTAAAACAAAAAAAATAAGGATATTGATTTTTTTATCTTTTATTAACACTCTCAATTTCTCTCCATTAAGATTCCATACCACCACAAGATATGAACCAATGGGATAGCACATCATTACAACACCTTATTATAAAAACCCTGAATCTCAACATGCCACTCCTTGAATGTTATGTCATCTTCAACATCTAGTTATCTCTAGTCGATAAGGTAGGAATCATCATGAATTTATTAAAAAAATATGACACATTCAAGATGTCGTGGATCTAGATTATCTTTGGGGGTAGTGTTAACATATAACAAAGAGCTAAAACCTAAGACAACACATCTAAATGTATATTGAAATATAAAGAAATATTTACTCCATAACTCCAAATTTATTTTTTAGGATGAGGAGACACCTTTGAGAACATGGGATATCCAATATAGATCATTGTATGCTTCCTCCTAGGATCGACATAGTACTTTTTATAATTGTTTGCTGCCTTCGTTCACTTACAGATTGTCTATGAATTATTTTTTATACTCTACATCAATTATAGTCAAAGAAAATCTAAATCCTTATACCAAATCCAGAAAAATGAAATTGTGAAGGTTGTTCATAAAACACAAAAAAATAATTTATACCAATAGTTGATTGATAACTGTTGTGGTAGGTAAACTCCACCAACTATAGTCACCTCACCCACATACCACCAAAGGCCAAAATATATGCTCAAAATTTATCCTCTAGATTATAGATACTCTACCCTATCTGACCATCTATCTATAGTTATAAATTTTTTCTAAGGAATAACTAAGATATAAAATCTTGAATGATAAATATCCACACTGTAGATGTAAATCAATGGTAAAATTCAGATATGATCATATTTGGTACCCTATGAAGCCTCATTGTCAACTGATGATAGATCCTCAACAAAACTATCACTATGGTAACATATTAATTATTATGAAGTGATATGACATCATCAAGTTGTTTATAATCACCCATATAGCAATATGACTTCCTTAAGATTTGGGTAAACTATTGAATACGTATATTGAAATTTCCTCATAATTCCATTGGGGATCATCTAGTAGATGATGAATCCCACTAGGAACACGATTCTTAGTTTTCACCTTCTGGAATACTAATCAACAAGAGACAAACTCTTCAACTGGTCACATTAAACCACACTACCAAAACTTATTTCTCATAGAATGATATATCTGTTCCACAACCGGATGAACTATTAACGGATAACTATGGAACTCACATAAAACAACACTACTTATCACTCAATAAATAAAAATATCCCATAAAATATCATTTAATGTTTCCCATCCTTTAAAAGAACCTCAGGATAATCTCTATAAATATCTCGATCACACCAACCCTCTTCCTTAGAATCCCCCATCCGAGAAACATCCACTTTCTACACTAAGGAAAATTTCACATCCATTTAGTAAATATCACACTTTCCATCATGTAGTATGATATCAATGTGTATTATAGACAACTATTCTATTATACTCTAAGAGTCTCTAAACTCATTCAAATCCCCACCTGGAAACTTCCTTCTCTAGGTATCTTCCACAAAATTCCTTTTTCAAATGTTATGTAAATCTCAAAGATATAGTCCAATAAGAACTCTATCAACCATCACTACTAAAAAATAATTTTTTAATGAGAATACATACTTCAAAATCATTTAATTCCTAATGAATTCAAAACATTAATAGAAAATATAGAGTCTCCCCAACTTTAGAGATAACACTAACACAAAAAGATCAAGATAATTGATGGTATAATAAAATTCATGAGGATATAACTATCATGACTTATAAGAGATAACTTATTTATATTATAACAATAGATAGACCAAACCAAGATACAACGCATCATAGTAACCCTCGATTGTAACACTCTCATCTATTAAATGATGAAACAAAATACTAAACAACTTATCCTTAAACAAATTGAATATTTTCTAGCATTGGTCGGTCTATACAATATCCAGATAGTTTATAGTGAAATTTATCATTGGATTAACAATTCGAGAGTTGTACAGAATAAACCTCCTATAAAATCCAGCTAGATCAAGGAAAATTTGTACCTTTATAATAATATTGGTGACTACTAAAGAAATCCCCACCACAATATTCAATGTATATATGACTAATCCATGATAAGACATGACATTTCACAATTAATGGACCTCAAAATCCAAGAACTCCCTCTTTAACATCTTCCTAAACATGTAATGAAATTGAAAAAACTAAAAATAGATCATATATATTATCTACATACTACCCCTATGGAACTAAAATAATAAGGAATTAATCAATAAATACCATTATGAGCTGGTCTAGAAACTCATTTAAAATTTGATTCATCATCCACATGGACATAGCTTGACTGTCTTTTCACAAATAATGACTTCTCAATGAAATAATAATTTCTATAATCACACATTAATATATTATTACAGATATAAAAATACATTACATGAATCTGATGATACTCAAACAACAATTTGATCAGTAAGAACCACATTTCAACCCTCAACTGACTAAATAAATCATCAATCCAAATGAGAGAGTAGTACTTCGTTAAAACCACTTCATTCAAAACATGGTGATTAATTCACAACAACATTATCAAATGTTATTTATTTTCTAATAGGACTAGATCCCCATAATATGACACACTAGGATAAATAATTCATCTCTGCAATATATCATCAACCTCATTCAAAATATCCAAAAACTTATAATGTTCCATCTGATATGGAGACCTTGATATCATAAAAATACTTTATTTCATATCTATCAAAATATAAATATCTCATAAAGGGGATAAAAACATAACATATTCATCGGAGACATCATGGTACTCTTTAATAATCCTAGAAAATATAATTGACCAGTAATTTACAAAACTCACCATCAGCCCTTCCAAAAAGAAATAGATAGAATCAATATACATTTCACCCATTAGAGGGACTTTCTCACCAATCCACAAAACCTAGTATCCATAAAGATCATATAATATGATGGTCCTATTAGAGAAATACATGATACCCTATGTTGAGTATATTCAATTCTTGAAGATGATTATTTCATGTAGATTTACCAATAAATAAAATATATCTCTACAAGTGTGGTTCCTCCATAGAACCATCTCACATACCCTACAAAAAACAAATTGTATATCTCAACCTATAATAGGATTAGTATTCTCCAAGGAAACTGGACACCTCTCCTCCTCAAATCTCAAATCATGTATTAAGAAGGTGAAACCAAAAAGATAAATGCTCCATAATCATACAAGGTATAGACCAAAGTAAAAAAAATAGGCAAATATAACATCATACAATATCAGAAAAACACAATGCTAGTACCTCTAAATAATTTAGTTGAGAACATCCCTCTCAATATCATCTCTAGAAATAATAGAGACCACTTCAAAAAATATAATATCCACATCGTACTTGAGGGGGTAGAATATAATAGGGTTTTCTTCTACTATCATCATTCCCTCTATGCTTCTCAAAATCTAGAATGCACTACTGGTGCTGATTCCTTGTATGAAACTACTATAGTGGTTTGGCATAAAATAGGCCACCATCATCAGGATAACAGCTGATAATCATTGGTAACTCTTACATCTAATGGTTATGACCCATATAAGAGAAAAAATCACACTGATATGAC
Organism: Viscum album; assembly: GCA_963277665.1. Taxonomy (NCBI): domain Eukaryota; kingdom Viridiplantae; phylum Streptophyta; class Magnoliopsida; order Santalales; family Viscaceae; genus Viscum; species Viscum album. Next base: position 858,284,207 of record OY728160.1, read on the forward strand.
TATAATATGGCTAAAAATAATATCTCTAATGAAGTGGGTTTAAGGGGGATGAAATCTAACACCTAAGGACTAAAAATTCTTTGTCAAGGAAGCTAAGAACCACTTTTCATGGATCTACTCTATAAATATTCCCAATAACTCTCATATTTTAAAAACCCATTAATATCCAACATCCTATCTATGTCCTCATATTTCAACAACACCTAATGATATTAATGAAATATAAATTTGGGGACCAAGCAATAGATCCCTAGGAACAAATACTCCTCAAAATATCACTTTCTATCCTCATCATCTCGTAAAAGGTCTAAAACATAATGTAATAAGTTCTTGTAATGGAAAAATACTCTCAAAAACTATAACTCCCCTAACCAAGGGTAAGGATCTCAAATCTATAACCTACCATAGTGGAAGAGTTTAAAAAAATAGTCCAAAATTTACCACTGATCTTATCTCACACAACAAGAATCCCCTCATGATCCCTGAGGAAAAAATAAACCATTTTGAGCTAACCCACATAAAATTTATTAAGATAAAGAAACCAAGTTCTCGTATTGGGAATATGTCGATCTATAGTCTATCTCCACCTCTTATGGTAATTCCTCCATATCTTGACTTGAAACTACACCCTTATACTTCTATAGACCCTGGAACTATAACTCATGGACTGTCATCTTATAATTATCATCATTTTGGACCTCCACTCAGTGGCGATCCTCTGAAACATCTTGTTGAACATATTATAGGTTACCCTGGTAGAGTCATTAACCTAGTACGATATCTGTATAATAAAAATAATTAGAAAAATCTAATTCCAAAACAACATACCATTTTATGGTTGATTAGTTAATTAATTTTTTAATTTTAATCTATTTCCTATAATTTATCAAAATTCAAACACTAGAAGAGAACATTATGAATCATGATCCTCTCCAAGGTTTTTTCCTACAAGAAGAATCATTTATCTATGAATGTCTAGTAAACATGAAGGTCCTTGAATTCGATTACCAGTGTCCATAAAATTCTATGTCATAGAAGTTCACCCTTATTAAGATCTTTGGTAAAAATAATCTGAAACTATTTCACTAACAACCCATGTGTTCAAACTATCCCTCAACTCAACACTACATTATATCAATCAACAATCACAAATGATACCATTTTTTCATGAGACCCTCCCTCAAAAAGAAATCCACCTCATTTAACAATAATGAAAGTGGGATAATGACCCATAAATCCTACTTCAAATATATAATGAGTTGAAGACTATATGTCGGGGTATATAAATCAACCATGAACTCTAGAAACACTAGATAGTTTTTCAATAACTCTTTTGAGATAGTAATGTGCAGCCTAATCCCCAAACTATTTCAGAAAGTGAACACTTAAGATAATTATATCATTGATAGGGGGAGTGGTGATTTAGTGATACTTTTTTATTTTTTATGTTTCCATGCAATTGAAACAACCATCACCTCCAATTAAAGACTTCAATTCCCTATTGAAATAAAAAAATACATTTATAGGTTCAAAAGTATTTACAAGCTTCACAATTTAATAAGAATTGATATTTCCTTTGTATGGTCTGAAAATGATCCAATACCACAAAATCCAATATAAAACAACACATGTATTAAAACGAGTATGATATACCATTTTACACTTGTAGTAATTTGAATAAAATATAAAAGTACGTGTGAAACCTCTTAGCACAAATATGGTAAAACAATGTTCTTATAACAACTCATGTTACCTATTCTTATTTTCAATTCCACAAATGTATTATTTCCCAGTATGATTCCTCTGAGTATGATTAACTCTGATATAATTCTTCCCTATATGATTCCTCCTAGTGTGATTCTCCCCTGTATGAAAAATATGACTTTGACATAATATGGTACAGATGGATTAGAACCACTTCAATTCTCCATCATCCTCTATCCAAAAATCCTAGTATAGAAATCCTGATCTAATAATCCATCTCGATACGAAGATCATCCAAATACCATTGAAATGTGGAGTTTGATAATTATCTGATTATGATAGTTATCTAAATACAATTTTTAAATCTTGTATCATCTATTTCAATCCAATTTGTCAAAACCTTTTCAACAACGTCTATGTATGAAAACATCATCTTCTCTCTAAAAAACTTGGAGCTTCCATATCACCATTGGTGAACATTACATCGGTCATAAGAAAAGTACAATGTAATTTTATCTTTTTATAGGTGACCCATGAGAGAATTGGTGGGAATCCCAAAATTTTCCAACGCACTAAAATTCAATGAAATATCAATTTCCTCTCAAATCTCAAGTACATTTTTAATTCATAAATGATTCCCAATTCATATCGAACCTTTTGAAATAATCACTTCTTCTCCAGAATTTATTTTCAATTTCAAGTCTAATTTCAATTTATGAGTCCAATTTTCTGAATCCAATTTCTTCAATACAATGATCTGTATCAATTGCATATAAATGAATGTTGAAGTGGAGACCACTCTTAATGATGAATACAACCATTTTTTAATGGAATGATTCCCCTTGACAGCACATTCAGCAAGATCCTTCATCTATTCTCTCCAACTAGTATAACTTCTTTATCATATATCTTGACCCACTTGATTGATAAAAAATTTAGTTATCCCCATTTAAATGGTTGAATACACTGATGATCTTCTTCTTTTATTTTATTTTCATTCATCAGTCTCATGAAATTCTTCATGTGATTACGATGGAATACCGAGTTTGATCAGTAGATAATTTATTTTCTTATAATGATAAGAGTTAAAAATTAATTCTATTTTCCCATTAAATTCATTCTCATTCCTTTTAATATGTTTTAATATTGGATACTATAGTTCCGGACTTAAAAATTGAATTTTTTGAAATTTTTTATTCCTCTAGCAACCTTTTCTTCCCTTCTAAGCTAGAATCTAAATATAATGAGTATGATATTTTTGGGTAATATTTTCCTTGATACATTCATCCTGATCATTCTAGGTATTATTAGACTTGATATGATTACCCTAAGCATGATATATTAATATCAATTCCCAGAAACCTTTTCTTCTTAGAATAAATTCAGCCTGAATATTTTTCACTCCCCCTTTAACTCACCATGGCTACATCATAAGTCCTCCAATTAACATATGATTTGTGAAAAATGAATATATAAAGCATCATCACATTTTATTTTATTTTAGGCAGGAAAACATTGATATGATAACTTCTTTCATACCAAATCCAGAGTTAATTCGATGACCATTTACTTTCAACAAGATACATATTCCATGTGACTGATTCTCAAATTATATAGTACAATAAATTACTATTCTGGACCCAAGGAAAGTCAAATCAGAACCTTTTATTTCAAATATATTCTCCTCATTATGACGGATATAGGGAGTCCGATTATTTTGAAAACAATGGTTTGTATTATTTCTACCGAATAAAAAGTGATGGGAATTCCCTTTCATCTTTCATCTTCAAATTTCATCACAACAAAGGAAAAATATGAATATAAAACACCTTCCTCTTAATATTTGTCCTATAACTCTCCCTCTTTGGATTTTTATCGAACAATTTTCCAAGATCACTGAACATTGTTTCCTCAAGAAATGGATTGCATAGAAATAATTCTAAGCCTACATGAGATAACTCACTGTAGGAAACAAGAATCATTGAAAGCAAACCCATGGTATCCAAAAGTAATGATTATGAAAAACTTTTAATTTTTCTTTCTATATCACTTATTCAACATCCATGAAAAAAAATATCTTTTCCTAAAACCACTACAGCAAAGAGATAGAATAGTTCACTCACAAAACAATGCTGATTTCACAGCTTACCCACAACTCCCCCTCTTCACATGCATTAAATGGAAGGATTTATTAAATAATTCCTTCTCCCATTTATTACATTATCCAAAGGTAAGATGAAAGATGGTAAAGAAACATGTATATCAACCTTGATTTGTAAGTGGTTGGGAATCCTTGTTCAACCTCAGTTTTAGAAATTATTCCTTCAATAATGGTTTTGTAAAAATTTCACTAACTTATTCTGATGCTGGAACTTATTCCCGCTTCAATTCATTCTTCTCCACATGATCTATGATGAAATGATATTTGATATCAATATATTTAGAAAGAGAATTTTGAAAAGGATTTCAGGTCAGATTGATTGTACTTATATTATCACAACCCATGATCAAGTGTAAATTCACTTCAACATGTAAATATTCTAATTGAGTTTTCATACGCAAAATTTGAGTAGTGTCTTGAGTAGAAGAAACATGCTAAAATTTCTTTCTATTGAGTGTTACTAAATTATGTTTCATTGAATGACAACTAGCACACTTCTTTTCAAGAAATATTACTCCACAAAATGTGGATATTATATCATCAATATTGCCTTCCCAACCAGTATCTGAATAACTGAATAAATCAATACTATCTGATCTTTCATACCAAATTCCAAAATTAATTATTCCTTTGATGTATCTAATAATTATTTTTTCATAAAGTAAATGTGATTCGTTTGGAACACTCATAAATTTTACACATAGAGTAATATCATAATGAGTATCTGTTCTTGAGGAAATCAAGTATTAAAAACATCCAATCATCTTTCAAAATTCATTATAATCAACTTCTTTTCCTTATCCATGATTATAAAAAAAAATTCCCACTGTTATTAGTTTGGAAAAGTTTTTTGATTTTTCCATTCCAAACCTCTTAATAAGTTCCTTAGTATAAGTTTCTTGAGAATGAAAAATCTATTCCTTATTTTTTTTATTTGTAACACAATAAAGTATTTAATATCTCCCATCACATACATTTTAAAAAACATTTTCATTTCTTTAGAAAACCTTTCAAAAATTCTTTCATAATTCTCATCAAATATAATGTCATTAATATAAACAATTACATAAATGGAATACTCTTGACTTTCATTAATGTATAGATTAATATCAACTCTACATTTCTAGAAATTCATCTTCCTTATGAATGTATCCAATTTGGAATACCATGATCTCAGAGATTGTATTATGATATTCAATCCATTTTCAATTTTCATATATACCATTCTTATTTACCAATAATAATTCCACAAGGTTTCTCATTATAAATTTCCACTTCAATATCACCATTTTGGAATTCAGATTTAACATCCATTTGAAAGATATTTTATCCTCATTGTGTAACAATAGAAAGAAAGATCCTAATTGTTTTTAGAATTCTCCCACCAGAGAAATGGATTCATAAAAATCAATTCCGTAAATTTTTTAATACCCTTTCACACCAATCTTGATTTGATTCATACCCCTTCACCTTCTTCAATCAAATTTTTCCAGAAAATCCACTCTGTGCCAATTTTTTTTTTGTTTTATGGATTGAGTATTATTTCCCATGTATCATTCCTTTCAACCTAATCCAACTAGTCATTCATGGTTTGAACACATTCCATATACACAAAATCTTATTTTACAGCATTAAACCATATTTTTGAATACAAAGAAGTATGTTTAATTGAATTTTTTTTACTTCTTGTTTGAACCTTCTAAAGTTGATCACCGATTATATTCTGAGAATACACTTTTTCTCCCATCCTAGAAAGATATTTTCGAGTATCCTCCTCATCACTAGAAATGGTTGAGCATAATTTTTCTTCTTGAGTAGTAATACAATTTTCGGTATCCTTATTAGATGTGTATTCTTCAACTTAATCAACTTCATTTCCTTCCTATATATGTTTTTCTTTGACAAATTTCTCAATCACATTCACATCAAAAAAATCAACAATTCTTTTGGTCTCTTTGTTGAATCGTATATATCCTCTTACTTCTAGAGCATAGCCAAGATAGTCTCCGTCTTCACCTTTCTGGTCAAACATTCCACAGTTTCCACATCTTTTCATTATAATACATGGACTCTTGAAAAAAATTAAGAGTTTCAAACATGGAGTGTTTCAAAAATGAAGTGTTTCCACAAAAAATTCATATAGAGTCATATTTTATTTATGCACATCGAATCAATGGTTCTAGATTTAAACAACTGTAATCATGGATTGACACCAAAAGTAATGATAAATACCATGTTCAAGTAACATAATTCTTTCCATTACCACCATACTTCCATTCATTCATTCAGAAACTCCATTTTTAGGAGTGTATGGGGAAACACACTCATTTTGAATTCAATTATTATCTAAAAAAGTTAAAATTCATTACATCTGTATTTAAAACCAATGTCGGTTCTCAACCTCTTCACAAAATATTCACATTCCTTTTTATATTTACTTTGGAAACATCTAAATATTTTCAAAGAATTTGATTTATGTTTCATAAACTTAAAACAACTAATATGAGTAAAATTATCAACAATATTAATGAAGAACTTATCTCAATTTCTTGACTATTTTCTCATCGGACCACACATGATGGAATAAATTTTCTCTAGGGGTTGTCTTGAACAAATATCATCATTCTTATGCACAATATTTGTAATCTTCCCTTTCTCACAAATAGTGAAACACCAGTGTCTTCATCTTGTAAAATATTGAATATCTCGGATATTATCTCTTTTAGATAACTTTCTCGTGTTTCTTTGACACAAGTTTCCAAGATTATTATGCCAAAATTTATTTTTTCCACCATACTCATGTAACAAGTGGTTTGTATTTCAAAAACCTAGAACAAGTTTTATCTAGTACGTTAGCCTCTTGTAACAATCCTTCCATGTTCCTCACATTTCAAAAGAAACCCATATTTTCTAAAGATATCTTTTTACCCTCATCACACTATTGTGAACCACTTATAAAATTTAGTTTCCTCCAATCAACATATAATTTTTTCTTATATTTCATCTTTTCCTTCCCAATAAAGGCTAATCCAAAAAAAATTATTATCAATGATTCAACATAGAAAAATGTGACTATTAATTCTTTAAAGTGTTTCAAATTATTCAACAATTTAGACATATATTACCATATGAGAATAACACCCACAATCAAGAATCTAAGTTCGTTATCCATTTTCATATTTCAATGAAGTTCCAAAAACAAGAGCTTTCTCTTCATTCTATTATTTATTCTCCTCTTATTTTTGATTGATTTTTTAGGAACTTTTGTTATTCCAGTAACAATACTAGACATCCTTTTTCATGTTTTCATGGTTTATCAGATCTTTCCCAAATAGTATTCAATGGTTTGAAACAATTTTCAATCATAACACTGATTTTTTCAGGTCCCTTCAAAACAACCTTCTCAAAATTATTTATCTATAGATATTGACACCACCTAAACATTTGTCATTCATAACATACGAAATAATAGTATTTTATCTGGTTAAACTAACAAATAATTATTCTATTTATGAATCCACAAAAATAAGAGCCATTTACATAAAATGATTATTTTCCTCTGAAACATTTATACTGGAAAAATTGTGAATACCCTTCTCATCCACCTTATTCTCTTTCTTTTCTTATCCACCAACATTTACATTATCAATCAATGTCTTCATTTTCTTTTGTATTTATCACAACAAGAGTTATTTGAAAATTATAGGATTTATATTGTTTCAAAACATTTTCGGACATAGTGTTCTTTGAGACTTTTAATTCCTAACATTGTTGGTCTTGGCCACATAAATAGCTTTACCAACATTCTTCTTTTGATAAAAAATTCCATCATTATTTTGAACCATTGAGGATATATTTTTCTGATTCTTCATAGGCTTCTTCTTTCTAGAACATTCACCAACTTCATAAATAGTTCTTATTGAAAATTGTATTATTCGTTCATATTTTGAATGTTTTTTTGCACAAGTTTCAACTCTTATTTTTCTTCCTTCATCGTCACCCCCAGATACTCATTATAACTCTTTTAATCATAAATGGATTACATTAAATTGTCAATTTATTTTATCAGTCATTCTTTCATGTCTGGAATAAATTATGGATTGTTTTGTAAAGAGGGTTCATCTTCAAAATTCGTGTTTTTATTGTCTCATTTTCTAATATTCCTAAGTAATTCTTTCATCTCTTCCTTCAATTGATATTCAAGTTGATTTTAATTTTCTTTAGAACTTGTACATATAAATTCTTCAACATTCCCTGCTTTAATAAAAGTGTTTTCAATACACTGCTAAATAGATTTTTCAGATTCAGTATCACTAACTTCTTTTTATTAATCTTTATATAAGAAAGTTTTTCTTTTGGATTGGAATAACTTTCTTTCCTTCCCTATGGATTTCAATTTTTCTTAGTCTCTATGTTTCTTCCATTCTCTTCTTGGATTTCATTCTCCTTCATCACTATCCTATAATTTCTTTCCTCGAAGATAATTAGCCTCAAAGTCACCATCGTCTCAGCATTCCAAAAATTTCAATGATTTTTTCCATTTGAATTTCCCTATACCTATTTTGAAATTTCTAGAAAACAAGGATAAATTTTATCAACATTTTTACATACCTCATTTTTAGAGTTATATTCACTTTCCTTATCTTTAATAAGAATTTTAATTGAATTTTCTTTCTATATATCCTTGAAATACATTTCTCTATCTACATTTGTTTTTTATTTTCATATCTTTTTGACTTATCATTTTATAATTAATGAGAATTCTATAAAAATCAGAAAGAGAAAATTTTTCTGGATCTCTGTCTTCCAATGATGAAAATTCTTCGTCATACTTTTTAGGAATGATTCTAAAAATATTTTCAGAAATTATCTAATCAACTTAAATTTCACTAATACATCTGATTGTAATAATAATGTCATTTACCATGTTTAATAATTCCATAATAGATTCATACTCACCCATCTTTATGTATTCATACTTCAATCTCCATATTTTATGTTTTTTCTTCTCCACTTTTGTATTACCTTCATATATGATTTTCGATTTATCCCATATACCTTTTTTTGTGGAAATACCTTTCACCATTATAAATTAAAATTTTGAATCTGCTTTTAATATATCATTATTGGCACTTTCATCATTCTCTAGATTCTTCTTATCAAAAGATTTAAAAAGATATATTAAATCAATTAGGAATAAACCCTTATGTTGTAGCTTCAAGAACATTATATCCAATAGACAAAATCTAAGCCGACATTCTATCTTTCGAGATATGAAAATTCATTCCATTAAAAATCAGATTACCTTTACTATTCACGCAATTCAAAACATCTATCAGAAAAGAATAAGAAAATAGATCATATACTCTGAGTGCACTTGAAAGTGACCAGCCAGGATAATTGTATCACTAAGAGGGGGAGGGTTGAATTAGTGTTACTTTTTTGAATTTATTTTCATTAAAATTGAAACAAACTTACCTTCTTATTAAATATTTCAATTCTCTGCTAAAAATAAAAAAAACAAACATCCATAGGAACACATTTATATTCAAGGTTCAATAATAAAAAAAATAGAAACATCCTTGTTATGGTATGGAAATGATCCAAAAACACACAATCCTCTAGAAAATAATCCTTGGATTATAATGAGTTTGATATACCCTTTCACTCGTGTAGTAAATTGATGACAATGCAATGTACTTGTACACCATCTTAGTACAAATAGGGTAATAAAATAGTTTTTTAACAACTCATGTTACATATGATTCTATACAATTCCAAAAATGTATTATTTTAAAACAATTATTCAATTTATTTACCAAAAGATGGTAATAACTTCTTGGACATTGATAACAAAGAACCAGGCCATTTTTCCAGTTTAATTCCTCTGAGTATGATTTTCCCAGATATGATTCTTCCCAATATGATTATTATCAATATGACATACCACAGTACGAAAAATATAACCTGTACAAAATTTGGTATAGATGAATCTTCACAACTAAAAAACTCCTTCTTCCTCAGTTTGGAAGTCCCAGTATGGAAATCTTGATTCGATAATCTATCCCAATATGATGATCAGGAGAACATGATTGACAAGATGAGTACAGTAATCAGGTGAGTACAATGTTCATCTAAATACAACATTGTTGTATTGTCTCTTATCTTTCACTTCAATCCACTAAAACATTATCCAGAAAGGCTCGGTATGAAAACATATTCTTCTCTCTAAAAAACACAGATCTTCTCTCTCTTCTATGGTGAGAAGTACACCAGTCATCAGAAAATTACAATATATTTTTCACCTATTATAGTTCACCCATAATTGATTTGGTATGAATCCCAAAAAATTACCACTCACTTAAATTATTTCAAATAACAATTTCCCCTAAAATCATGAATGCATTTTTATTTCTTCAACCCCTCTCGATTCTTCTCAAATCTTATACAATCTTCACTTATTTAGAATTTCATTTCAATTGCATGTATGATTTAAATTTATGTGTCTAATTTTATGAATCTTATTTCTTCAATACAATTATCTATATCAACTAAATATAAATTTATAAATAATTGGATACCACTCATGAATGTTGAATACAACAATTCTTTTGAATTCCAAGATCCACCATGGTGGCACATTTAGTAAGATCCTTCATCTTTTCTCTCTAACCATTTTAACTTCTTAACTTTTTCCCATGACCCACATAATTTATTAAAAATAAGATAAACCCCTTTTAAATGGCTGACTTCATTTTTATCATCTTATTTTTCATTCTTTTCTTTCATCTGTATCAGGAAATTCATCCTCTGATGATGATGACATACTGTGTCTGATCAACAGTTTCTTTCTTTTCAAAATAAGATAGGACATGAAAATTCATTATATTTTTCTATAAACTTAATTCTAAAACCTTTGTATATGTTTGATGGTCGGATTTTATAGTTCCTGGATTAAAATTGAATGTATTATACTTTACAATACTCCAGCAACGTTTTTTTCCCTTCCCAGAACGAATCTAATTTTCTTGAGTATGATCTTTTGTAGTTTTGTTTTCCTAGATATGATAATTCTGGTCATTTTGAGTATGATTAACCTGAATGTGATTACCTGGGGTACAATATTTGTTAGTATAATTCTCAACAACCTTTTCATCTCAGAATAAAATCTCCATGAATATTTTTTACTCCCCCTTTTTTCACCAAGAATTCATCATAAGATCTCCAATTAATTTATGATTTATGAAATATAAATCATCAAACCACCATCGAATTTGATTTTATCATCATCATGAAAAATATAATATGATCAATTATTTCATACTGGTTCTAGAGTGAATCAAATGACCATTTACATCTAGAAAGATACATTTTCTTATGTGATTTTTTCTCTCATTCTAGATTGCAATCATTTCCTATTTCGAACCCAATTATGTCCAATCAAAAAATTATATTTCAAACATCTTCTCCCTATTTTGATGGATAGAGTGATTCTAATTATTTTTAAAATAAATTTCAGTATGATTTTAACTAAATTCAAAGTGAGTTGAAGTCCCTTTCATCTTTCGTCTTAAACATTCTTTACAATGAAACACAACATTTGAAAACAAACACATTCCTCATAAACTTAGTCCTAACAATTTCTACTTAATTGAAAAATATTGTTAATATATATACATAGGGTAAACATTAATTATATTCTAAATAAGATGATCTATAAAACCTCTCATGAATAATGTGAAAATTTGATACTTGATTCCATGTAAGGAAAAAAAGGAAACCAACTCATCTTGTAAACATTTATTATTAGCTTCCACATCCTATCAATGGCACACTCAACATGCGATATATAGAAGTAAATCATCCTATATTAAAAGAATATATATATATATATAATGAAGGTCCTCCATTTCTATTTCCCATCAAGTTTTTCTCTTTCATGTGTTAATTCCACACATCAAATTTCCACCCCTTCTATAAGTAAGTCATCAATGATGTGATTCTGGCCTTAATCTTACCGACCTTAGTCCCATAAAGGACCCAAAAACTCATTTTGGAATCAATAAACATATACATCTAATTATCTACACCATCATATCTCTAAAATAACAATATTTATAGAATCCACTAAAACCTATGTAAAATCAATATGCCTCAATCCATACATGAATATGAATGTACACTCATGGGAAGTCATATACACCATGAACTTGTACAAGTATGAGCTAAAACTCAATCCATTATAGTAGTCACATAAATTCAAAATAAAACCAATATTTTCCATAGATTTGGTTGTAATACACCCTACACTATAATTCGTTATATCTTGGGATATTCCAACTCATCTACGTCCAAAGAGAGAGTGAGGGAGAGGGATAAGTCATCCATTCATTCCATTCCATCATAGATGTTAGAGAAAACACCCTACAAATAAATTATGTGTTAGTTTCCCTATTTTCATTGGTGGATTACTTTATAAAATCAGAAAAATATAAATAATATCACACAAAAACCACAATAATTGAAACTATGTAAACTTTGAATAATTTTTTGCTAATGGAATACATTATCCTTGACATCCAATGCTAAGGACTAAATATCAAACAAGCACACAATAATTACTGATCCTTATTAATTAATTAATTAACAATTAATTAATTCACATTAACATTTTTCCAATATTTATATTTTAAATATTCTTATTCTAATTGTATTTTATTGTATTAATTTTCATTATTATCAACTATCATCATCATTAACCATACAAAAATTATAGATTTAAAATCATGCTCCTTGGAGCATCCCATTGAACCATTCCATGATTTAAATTAATCAATATATATCACATGAAATATCATACATCAAGAAAAACCCATCACATGGGTTATTTATATATTCAATTACCATTCATAAATCATTTAGGCATAATAGAACTCTACTGGAGAAACCGTATATAAACTATACATCTTATTAATAGACGGTGGCTCTTTCAAGTAGTGGGAAACTAACAAAAAATTATCTGGCCAACAAGACATTCTATAAGAATTAATAAATAAGTTATCATCGATGAGAAATACCCACTCTGAGCTCTTCTAGAATACACTTCTTTCCCACACCATTTTTCAAAACATTAAAATTTCCATCCATTACCAAAATCAACTATCACTATAGCTCTGGACCCCCCATCACATTTCATATATAAGGTTACCACCATATTAGAACAACCATTAGTCAAATAACCTTATAACCTTGTATAATTACCATCAATGATCCTAACAACACTTTGTTATAAAAAAATCACAATAAGGATATTAAATACCTAAAGAAAACATATATTTTAAATTTATTTTCTACACATAGGTAAAGGAACTATGAACTTATACCCAAGGTGTACAATCCATCTACAACAAGAATGGTCTTGCTCAGACCCAAATCATTCATATTTAGAAAAAACATTTTTAATCACCCTCTTGAATTAACTAGTTTATTATAAAATGTTTTTTAGCAGTAGGAATTCTATAACTTATTAGATATTAACAACTTTTAAAAAACAAAAACATGTTTTAACATTACTTTCGTATTCCATAAAAATAAAGAAAAACATATACCCAATTAATTTTCATCTTTAATTAACCACATCATTAAAAATATTTTTTTCTTTACATTATATATAAAATTTATAGAAAAATAACCATCTTAAGAACAACAAATGCCAAAATATAAATATAACATGCTATCTTATAAAAACATGAGCATTAGCATGTATAAAACAAAAATGAATCATAATCCCAACCCCAAACATAATAATTCCCATAATCCTAATATTATAATCTTAATTATTTCAATTAAAATATTACCAAAGGATTGAATCATGATAATATTACACATTCATGTTAAATCAATAGATATGTAACAAACCACATGCTTCAAAATAACGTTCTCAACTTTATTTGAGATATAATAGAACTAAAAGAGCTAAACTCTAATACCTATTTTGTGGGGAAACAACAATCCCTAAACCCCAATACCAATATCATAAATTTATCATTCATATATTAAAATATTAATTAAATAGAATTTAAATACCAATCATATCACAAAAAAAAAGAATTATTTAAGAGAAACGAACCATCAAATATGGGAAAATGATCCTCAGATCGCTATTGATTGATCTTTAGAAGATGGATTGAATATGATTGAATGGCCTCCAGAGGACATTGATAAAACAATCATAGCGTTAATGATATGATAGGAAAAATAATAGTGTTTTTAGGGGCTCCAAAACATATAAATAGGTTGGTAAAGTTTCATTCATGATGTGAAAGGTTACATCACACCATAAATTCATGTAATCCCAAATAAATTAAAAATCATGTCATAATTCAGGAATATGGGAAAACCCATTCATGTAATTAATTTATTAATCAAGACATGAATTTTGTGTAGGTAAAACCATTAATTCCTCTAAAAACCCTTTAGGTCTCCAACCATAAATCAAGACGTAAATATCATTCTTGATGTTAATACTGAGTTCACATTGTAAATCCCCCATACAACTATAGTTCATTATTCTGACCACCTGCTCCTACCTCAAACTGAAAAAGTGTAAAACTTAGGAAAATCAGGACCTTGTATAATAAATATACTTTAGTAATAAATAAATACATGGGTATTATAAATTACATGGATTATCAATGTTCCCTATTCAATAAAATAACATTATTTGTATGATTAATTTAACTAACATTATATATTGATATCGGTATATGATTAAGATAACACTAAAATAGTTGAAATTGTAAAAAAAATTATGTCATAAAATTACATGGACATAAAGGAAAAAATAATGTCAAAATAATGATAGTGATTGATATAGAATACTAATATAGGGGTAAAATGAACTAAAGAAAAGCCTTATGTAAAAAATATGGTACAAACCATAAATTATTAAAGGATTGAAAGGAGGCTAAAAATTCATTATAAATTAAAGTTATATACTAAATCCATTTTCTATATAAATTAATGAGAAAAAATTTAAGTTAAATATTTAAAATAACTTTACTAAAACATGTGTTACTAAGTTATAAATATATGTAAAAGTTAATCCCAAAAAACATTTCAGAAGGTGTAAATAAGACTTCTAAATCATTTTTATTAAAATAATTTTAAATAATTTAATATTATAATAAAAATATTCCAGTAAAATATATTTTTAAGTAATATATAAAACTATATATAAGTGAAACAAAATCCATTTTCAAATGTTTTTAGGAAAATAATATCCTTTAAGTTTGGTGTAAAATTGGATTATACATAAAATGACCAGAATTTTTATGAACCCCTCAAACAAAATGTACCCCACAAGGTTCATCATTTATGCAAGAGAGATAGTGACCCATGAATCCCAACATCAATAAGACGATTTTTTGAAACAAGCACCAAGGGTATATCAATAATACATAAGGGATGAATTTCTCTTATAAAAATTCAAGGAGTAAGACATAAGATGATAAAGCCACAAAAAAAATTTATAAATAAAATAATAAATATTAACAAATGTATGATTTTATACAAAAATATATATAACCAAATTTATATTCAGAAATAGATAAATCCTCATCATCAACTATGATGCTCCAATAACTTCGGAACACCTCTATGATCTAGTACAAATCTCATTTATGAAAAATAGTCTATCAACCAATGGTGAGAATAGTATATTTATAATCATTAGGATCCTACCCAAAACCTCTCATGAATAATGTGAAAGATGATTACTAAAGCTGTAAAGACCCAGATTTTTCATGTAAATTATTATTTTTTTAGTTATATGGAATTAGTACGAGCCTACGAAACTTGACGACATGTGACTCCGAGGCACGTAAGGAATTTTTGAACTTTTTTTAAGTACGTTCAGTAAACGTGTGAGTGCTATTTTCTATCTTTTGAATCGGTTCTTGGATTAGAAATATGGGGGCACCGTTGATTTCGCAGAGCTGGGATTCTCTTAAGGGAGGCTTCACTTTGACCGCAGTAGGTCCTGAATAAAAGTTAGTTTTTGAGAATTTTTAATGAAAGTAAATAAAAAAATATTTTTATTTTATTTTTGTTTCTATATTATCAACCAAAAAACAAGTGGAGGTGGGACCAGTGATGTGTCAAGCCATTAAATGGATTGACCCATCAATCCTAGTAGCCATTTTTTTGGGGAATTGGGAAGCTTCCTAATTAATGAGTCCCCATTAATTCCCAATACTGTTAAACACCCTCCCCCTCCGCTATTTATATGAAGATTTGGGAGAGGTGTTAGAATTGATTCGCCATGAAACGAAGTGCTGAAGGAGTGTCTTTACGCCAAACCCTTGGAAGACAGAGCCAAATTCGGCAAGTGGTGGCGATCGACACTGAATCCCCAAACCGAAAGACGACGTACGAGCGGCGTCGTTGGGAAGCTATTGCAGGAATGAAGAACACCAACCCACCTTCAAGCATTAATATTCTCCAACGATTTTATGAGTTAGGGGTTTGTTTTCTTGTTTATTACAAGTGATTTTTCATGAACCCTTAAATACTCCATTGTGATTACGAGCTAAAGTGGAGGGCGCAAGCCTAATGAACCCGTCCATAACCCTCCGCTACTTTTATATCCTTGAGCCCTCTGTGAAAGAGCACTGGTGCGGCGACACTGATAGGCTACGAAGGAGGTGTTGTGTCGACGCACAATGCAAGAGAAAGTCGTGGCACAAAGTTGCTTTGGTCATCCGAGTGACCGACACCGGCTGGCCGTAGTGGAGGCGCGGTGCACCGTCGCGCGCTGCTGGTGAGTGAAGGGACACGACTCATCAGTGAAGTAAATTAGAGGAGGCAGCCGACACATCGGTCAGACACCAAAGTGAATGTGTCATGGCCGGTGCACCGCGGGGGAGTGGGGAGGCTACACAACCAGTGCACCGCCGGCGAGTAGAGGGTTGCGGCTAAAGCCACGGCGGAGGGGAAAGAACCCTCACCTCCAGTGGGTTCCGCGACACCCATTTGGCGTCACCGTTTAAGAATCTGAATAGCCTCTGGGCCATTTGGGATACCTAGGGAATCCCCCCCCCCCCTTTACCAGCTTGGAAGACCAAGGGCCGCCCCCCTGTGGGGTGCGCCTCATACGGCCGGGCTGCTTGCCTAGTGGGTCGTGTCGCGCCCCACTGTAGGTCGGGCTGCTCCCTTGCGAGCCGAGCTACCCCCTTGTGGGCCAGACCACCCCCTTGAGGGCCTGGTTGGACCGTGGATCATCCCAGCTAGGTCAGACCCATATCGGGTGAGACTGAGTGGGTCCGACCGGGTCGGACGGGCTTGGGCCCAACTCGACCCAAAAACACTTAAAGGGTCATATCTTGAGAACCAGAGGTCTATTTGACAAACCGTCTATAGCGCTAGGACCCTTGGATTGAGATAGTACTATTTGTATACTTGACCTGGGTTTTAGAGATAGTTGGAGTATGGTCGGGTTGGATCAAACCTGAATCCAACCAGGCCCCAGAACTAAAACTCTTATAACTCACCGACCGAGCGTCTAATTGACGCACCGTCTGTCACGTTAGAACCAGCGACATGGTGGTACTTTGTGTTACTCCTTTGTATAGAATAGATGATCTTGAGGTATGAATGATATCTCTAGAGGAATATTCTATGGAACTCGAGCACACCGGGTGCATAGAATCCTGTTGCAGGCTGTAATGTGAAGAAAGAACATCGATCATGTGTGGGTCAGCATCTACCGGATCCTGTGTGGATCAGCGCTCAGTGATCCTGTGTGGGTCAGCGCATACCGATATTGTGTGGTTCCGGTCCTATATGGGTCAGCGCTCAGCGATCCTGTGTGGGTCAGTACATACCGATGATTTTTGGGTGAGATACTATGCGGGTCAATGGTGGTTAGTTACATATCTATCCTGTGTGGGTCGGAGGGGGGGGGGGGGTAGTTACCTATCTATCGTGTGTGGGTCATAAGTAGTACTAATTCACTGAATAAGTTAATCTAGCCTTACGACTAATCATCTGTACTTCTGTACTTATGTTATACCTGATTGGGACCTGTGTCTTTCCACCTTCGTGGTGTAATCTTCAGGGTGTTATCTTCGAGTTGTTACATGCGTGGTAATTCTATCTTCATGGCGTTACATGTGTGGTACATCTATCTTCGTGGTGATACCTATTTGGTAAATCTACCTTTGTGGTGTTGTCTTTGTGGTGTTACATTTTTGGTACTTCTATCTCAGGGGTGTTAACTTTCTGGTATTTCTACCTTCACGGTGTTACCTTTGTGGTATTCTTTCCTCATATATGAGATGAGAATGTTCATGATAACTGAGGAATATGTATGGGAATATACCTAAGTAGATTTGAGGTCTTTCTTTGTGTATTTTCCTTTTTGTAATTATAGAAGACCTATGGGGGTCTTCAGGTCCCTACTGAGTATCGTTATACTCACCCCTGCACGGGCTACACCCACAACTTGTTGTTTCTTGTAAAGATGATGGCAAACATTGATCAAGGATGAGGGATCCAAGACTGGATGGCACCTAGATCTTTTTTTACCTTTTAGTTGTATTTTTCCTATTCATTTGTAATTTTACATTCATTTTTTCTTTTATTCTGGACGCTTTACTTTCAGCACACTTTTACTACAACAGTTTTTGTTGTGGTCGCTTCTTGTTGCGTTCTACTCTGTGTGTTTGTACAGGTTTAAATAGAATGCCTTCCTATTTTAGGGATACTCCATTCCAGTGCTAGTCTCCAGCCCCTCGCCTATGGAATGTGGGTTGGGGTAGTCACGACATTGGCCCTAAGGGACGGGTCGTGACAAAGTGGTTTCAAGGGATTCGTTTTACTGAAGAACTAGGACTCTGATATTTTCTAGGTGGAAATGGGTTCCATGTTATGAGTGTGATTTTCAGTTTGGGGAAATCTAGTGTTGGTGTGGCGGACAACATACCCATACACCAGGACCCTAAATTCTGATTTCTGACTTAGTGCATGGAAACACAGACTGCATGTGTTTTTGAAAAGTATTTCATGTGATCTCTTTGAGTCAACTCATCAGTTATAAGTTATTTACCATGACACACTTTTTTTATTTCAGGATTCCACCATGTAGGCAACCATCAGGGAATCCCAGGAGAGTAAGTGATGACGGCCCATCCAGCGATGAGTCCTCACTGTAGAGCCCTCTTATGGCGTTAGCACCTTCGAGTGGTGTCCCAACAGCACCACTACCAGTTGGGTAGTCATTTCCCCCAGCCCTAGTAGCAGAGGGTGAACTACAACTGAGCATATTGAATTATTTACAGTGTCTGAGGCCTCTAAGTTTTAGAGGTGAAATGGACCCATAGGTGGTCAGGGATTGGATGGAGGTTGTGGTAAGAGTTTTTCATTTAGTGGGGACACTAGCTGATCTGATGGTGATCCTAGCAGCAAGTCTTTTTCAGGCAGCATCAAGGAGATTGTGGATCCTAATGCACTAGGTAACCAACAAGGTGCCTCTCATCTGGGTGGACTTCCAGGGCCTTTTCTAGAAAAAATTGTTCCTAGATAATGTACGCTATTTGTTTATACATGTGCTGTTTCACTTACAACAAGGCATAATGACTATGGACCAGTACTCGGCGAGGTTCACTTATCACTCCTGCTACTCCACCAACAAGGTACGAGACCCTTTCCTAAGGGCTCAGACCTTTGATCAGGGTCTCCTATGAGATATCAGATCATCGATGATATAGCTCAGCATACCGACGTAGGATGGGGTGCTCAAGCGAGCGCTTTTGGTTGAGAGATTCCTAGCTAAGCAAGCACCGACAGCGAGAGCCACCACTGGACTTCAGGTAGCAGATTCATTGGTAGCAGGTAGTAGGTAGATGACACATGGGTCTAAGAAGGCCGAGTCTTCTAGTGGATGATCTCAGGATACAGGGTTGGTGGTGCGCGGAACACGGGACAGAGGAGGATAGCTGAGGAGCAGACATCGTTACACGTGCGGCAGGGAGGGTCATATTGCTCACGATTGCCCGAACCACCATACGGACGACCAGAAGATAGTCAAGGGACCATCTAGGTAGAGGCATAGATTCGATTTAGCAGTTACATAGGCAACACACGGACCGGGTAGAGGAGTTGGTCGTGCAGCAGGTGGTGGGCGGTGATTCGAGGTTCTCCCGCCTCCACCTCCATGTGGTCCACCCTAAACACAGGGAGCAGGTGGACAGAGATGAGCTCAGCTCCAGGCAGTTGAGGCCTACCACCACGACACTCCAGATATGATTCAAGGTACGATCTATTCATACTCTACCTAAGCAGTAGTACATATAGACATAGGTTCTAGTCACTCTTTTATTTCCACGACCCTCGTTCGGAGCTCGGAGATTCCGATGGAGTTGTTGGCTCAATATTTACAGCTAGAGACTCTTATGGGAGGGGATTCGATGATTACTCACTAGTTCCAGTAGTTTGAGTTTAATATAAGAGGTGAGATCTTTGGTTGCGGTCTTCTAGTAGTGGCTTCGAGGCCTTACGACGTTATCTTGGGTATAGACTAGTTATCCACAATCCATGCTCAGATTGACTGTATTAGGTGAAAAATGTGGTGTGTTCGCAAGGATGGGACTAGGTTTTCCTTCACTGCAAATAAGAGACCCTTTGCATCACAGGATGGAATTACTCAGAGGAGGGTGCAACTGATCACACATCAGCAGGATAGCATTACCCTCAGAGCAGTAGATGTTGAGAGTCTAAGCTATCTTATAGTGGTGGACTAGTATGCTAATGCCTTTCCTGATTATGTTTCGGGACTACCTCCATGCAGATAGGTATAATTTTAAATCAAAATGTACCCTCGGGATGACACCCATATCTACACTAGCATATCAGATGGCTCCCACGGAGCTTCGCGAGTTATGGGTACAGTTGGAGGACTTGTAGAGGAAGGGGTTTATAAGACCCATCCTTTCTCCTTAGGCAGCCCCAATTTTGGTCTCCATGAAGGAAGATGGGAGTTTGAGACTCTGTGTGGACTACCCGCACCTGAACCAAGTGACCATGAAGAACAAGTATTCACTGTTGAGGATTGGTGATCATTTAGATCAGCTGAAGGGAGCTGGTTGGTTTTTAAAGATAGACCTCAGATCAGGCTATCATCATCCAAGAGTACATGATAAGTATGTGTATAAGACAACCTTCATATGTTTGTATGTCCACTAGGAGTTCTTGTTTATGCCATTTGGCATGACCAATGCTCCAGCAGTGTTCATGGGACTCCTGAAAAATATCTTTCATCCACACCTCGATCGCTTTCTGGTGGTCCTCATCAATGACATCTTGATATACATAGCGACGGAGGATGAACATATCTATCATGTAAAGGTATTAATTGATACACTCTGAGAGAACCATGTTTATGGTATCCTCTCGAAGTGCTAGTTCTGGATACGAGAGGTCCACTATCAGGGACACGTTATCTCAAAGGATGGAGTTACCATAGATCCAGTGAAGATTGAGGATATACTTTCTTGGGAGCCACCTAGGAGTGTGACTGAGGTTTAGAGTTTCCTAGGGATGGTTGGATACTAGTGGAGATTTATTCCTAACTTTTCTAGATTTGAGGCACCCTTATCAGCATTGAAAAAGAAGGGACATACCTTTATGTGTACGGAGAGATGCCAGTAGAGTTTTCAAGATCTGAGGTAGATACTGATTATTTCCCCCATTTTGAGGCTACCAGAATAGGTTGTTGGGTATTTAGTCTACTTTGATGCATCAGGGACTGGAAATGGATGTGTCTTGATGTAGGAGAGAGTAGTGATCACCTACGGATCACGATAGCTGAGAAAAAATGGGCACAACTACGCTACCCATGACCTCGAGTTAGTAGGAGTGGTATTTTCCCTGAAGATGTGGCGACATTACTTGATTGGTGAACATTTTATAGTCTACTCTGATCAAAATATTCTCAGGTATATCTTCTATCAGAAGGACCTAGACTGAAGAGAGTAGTGATGGTTGGAGATTATCAAATATTATGACTTTTAGAAAGTCTATACTCCTAGGAAGGGGAACGTGGTAGCAGATGCACTCAGCAGGACTTCTGGTCTACAGTTGCTGAGTGAGGAGAGAGATAAGTTAGCTGTGATGCAGATATCCTTTTTGGATAGAGATGGAGCAGCTTACCTCCAGTCTATGACTGTCACTCCCCCACTTCTTCAGCGAGTTCCGGTGGCACAGCTTGGGGAAATTGACTGTGAGGCTTGATGTGCACATATATCCTCCAGACAGGAACCTGCCATATTTTTTTAATTTGGGGAGCACATCGTCCTCTTCAGATGAAGTACCATGGTGGAGGTATAGTAGGAGGTGTTGAGGGAGTTCCATACATCCCATCTGGTGGTACATCCTGGCATGCAAAATATGTACCAGGACCTCCGGCGTTAGCACTGCTGGCCAAGAATGAAGATGGCAGTGGCAGAGTTTGTTTCACAATGCCTCACTTGTCAGCAAGTGAAGGTCAATAATTAGCTCCCAGTAGGCATAGAAAAACCACTAGAGGTTCCGAAGTGGAATTAGGATGGAATCTCCATTTACTTTGTGAAAGGTCTTCCACGTATGTCGAGGACACAAGATTCCATCTGGGTGATCATTGAACGACTCACCAAGTCATCCCACATACAACCTATCTAAGAGAAGGGATCAGAAGAGGTATTGAGGTGCCTCTACGTATAGGAGATTATGTGACTCCATGGGTTTTCATCGATGTTCATCTCTGACTGTGATGCACGTTTTATTTCCCGGTTGTGGAAGGGGTTGCAGGAGGTGTTTGGAACATAACTACGTTTTAGCACCACCTTCCATCCTAAGATGGATGGTTAGACAGAGTGGACCATACATACACTGGAGGACATGCTGCGTGCATGCATCCTAGATTTTGACCGTTGTTTGGAGGATCACTTAACTTTGGTGTAGTTCTCATACATACATAGTTATCACTCAACCATTGGTATGGTACCATTCGCGGCCCTATACGGTCAACCATCCAGATCACCTCTATGATAGACGGACCCAGGGGAGTCAGCACTTATGGGTCCAAAGTTAGTATGGGCTACCATTGAGAAGGTGAAGATCTTCCAGGAATGGATGAAGACTACACAGAGCAGGAAGAATTTTTATACTGATAGGAGACATAGACCTTTGGAGTTCCAGGAGGGGGATCACGTATTTTTGTGAGTCTCTCCTTGATGGTGACTACAGAAATTTTTCCAAGGCAACAAGTTATCATCAAGGTTTATTAGACCATTTCTGATACTATGGAGTATTGGGAAGGTGGAATAATGCTTTTCACTTCTATAGTAGTTGGAGGGGGTGGATGATGTCCTCCACATATCCCAAGTGAGGAGATATGTGCATGACCCATCTCACATCATTGACCACGAAGAGCCGGACTTCGATGATGGGGAAAAGTTTACAGAGGTTCTAGTGGAGATTTAGGACTGACAGGAGAAATTCCTTCGTGGCAGGCTGATACCTCTGGTGCACATTCGTTGGTAGCACATGAACCTCTATTAGAGCACATGGGAGCGGGAGGCTCAAATTCATGATCAGTACCACCATTTGTTTTCTTAGTATATGATGTGGATTTAGGGGACAAAATTCCTATGGTGGGGTGAATGTAAAGACCCAATATTTCCATTTAAATTTTAATATTTTTAAATTATATGGAATTATTACGAGTCTGCGAAAATTGAAGACGCGTGATTCGGAGGCCCGGTGTGCCCGGAATAAATTTTTGTACATTTTTTAGGTACATTCAGTAAACGCGCGAGTGAAATTTTCTAAATTTTGAACCAGTGCTCAGATTAAAAATATGAGGGAACCTTTGATTTCAAATTTCAAGGATTTGCTTAAGGGAGGCTTCACTTTGAACACAGTAGGTCCAAAGAAAAAGATAGGTTTTGGAAATTTTTAGAGAAAGAAAATAAAATAATTTTATAATTTTATTTTTGTTTCTATCTTATCCTCCAACGGAATAGCGGAGGTGGGAAAAGCGATGTGTCAAGCCATTAAATGGATTGACCAGTCATTCATAGTAACTTCTTCATTGGGGAATTGGGATGATTATTAATTAATGAGCCCTTATTAATACCCAACACCCTTAGACACCCTCCCCCTCTCTATTTATATGGATCTTGGGGAGAGGTGTTGGCACAGATTCTCTATGAAATTATTTGATGAAGGAGTGTCGTGACACAAAACCCTTAGAAGACAGAGTCAGTCTCGGAGAGTGGGGGTGATCGACATCGAAACCTCGAACCGAAGGACGATGTACAAGTTTCATTTTTGGGAACATGTTACGGGAACGAAGAACAGCGACCCACCATCAAGCGCGGACGTTCTCCAATGGGTTTATGAGGTAGGGGTTTGTTTTCTTGTTTATTACAAGTGATTTTTCATGAATCCTTAAATCCTCCCTTGTTATTGCAAGTTAAAGTAGAGGGTGAAAGCCTAACGAACTCGGCCCAAACCCTCCACTACATTGCTATACTTGCGCCTTCTGTGGAAGATCGTTGGTGCGGCGGCACCGACCGGCTTCGACGGAGTCGACGCACCAACGTGCACCACAAGAGGAGCTACTGCACAAAGCTGCGATGGTCATCAGAGCAGCCGGCACTGGCCTGTCATGGAAGAGGTGTGGCGCACTATCGTAGGTTTCCAGTGAAAAGTGGTCGCAGCTTGTCAACCGCGGCGATCAGAGGAGGCGGCTGTCACAATGGCCGACCGCAAAAGAGAAGGGGGTGCGACCGATGAACCATAGATGAGCTGGGAGGTAGCATGACTAGCATGCCACCAGCGAGCAAAGGGTCACATCCAAAGCTGCGGAGGAGGAGGCAGAACACGTGCCTCCGACGGGTTCTGCGGTGACCGAGCGGCGTCCACAAGGCACCGCAATTTCATATGTCGAACGGCTACCGGGACATTTAGGATACTGGCGGGACCCCCACCCCCCCCCCCCCTTCCAGCTTAGATGGCCGCAGACTATGCCTCGCGCGGCTGGGCCACCTGCCCAGCAGGCCACCACCCAATAGGGCGACACCCCCCCCCCCCCACACCCCCCACGGTCCGGACCACCCCCTTGTAGGCTGGGCCTCCCTATCACGGGCCGGCCCACCACCTCATAGGCTGGGTTGGACCTCGGCCCATCCCAGACTGGTCAGTCCCATATCGGGTTGGGCTAGTTCTGATCAGACCTGAGCCCAACCAGACCGAAAAACACTTAGAGGTCCATATCTTGAGAACCAGATGTCAGTTTGACAAATCGTCTACGGTGCTGGGACCCTTGGAGGGATACAGTTCTATTTTTATACCCCACTTCCTGATTGATAGATAGTTGGAGTACGGATGGGTTGGATCAAATGTGAATCTAACTGGGCCCCTTGAACTGAAATGCTTAAAACTCATAGACCAGGCATCCTATTGACGCACCATCTGTCATGTTGGAACCCTTACGACATGGTGGTCCTTTGGGGTACTCCTTTGTGGAGATTATTTTTGGTCAAGGTAAGACTGATATTTCGATACTTGTATTCTACGAAACTTGAGCTCACCGAGTGTGAGGAATCCTTTGGTAGGATGTAACGTGAAGAATGAACACCTATCCTATGTGGATCAGTATCTATCAGATCATGTGTGGGTCAGCGCTCAGCGAACCTATGTGGGTCAGTGCATACCAATCCTATGTGGTTGAGATCCTATCTAGGTCAGTGCTCAATGATCTTGTGTGGGTTAGCGCATATCAATCCTATGTGGGTTAGTGGGGGTTAGTTACCTATCGATCTTGTATAGGTAAGATCTTCGGTAGGTCAGTAGGGGTTAGTTACCTATTGATCATGTGTGGGTCATTAGAAGTTCTACTTAGCATAATAAGGTGATCTAGCCTTATGACTAATCATATATACTTCTGTACATAAATTATACATGGTTTTGAGTATGTCTTTCCACCTTTGTGGTGTTATCTTCATGGTGTTATCTTCGAGGTGTTACCTATGTGTTACTTCTATCTTCGTGGTGTTACATGTGTGGTACTTCTAACTTTGTGGTGATACCTATGTTGTACCTCTACCTTTGTGGTGTTACCTTTTTTTTTAGTTATATGTCAGTGGTGTTACATGTGTGGTATTTCTACCTTAGTGGTGTTAACATTGTTGTATTATTTCCTCTTATATGATATGAGCATGTCCATGATAACTTAGGTATATGTATGGGCATATACCTAAGTATATTTGAGGTTTTTCTTTGTGTATTTTCTTTTTTGGAATTCTAGGAGACCTACGGGGGTCTCGAGGTCCCTATTGAGTATCGTTCTACTCACCCCTGCACAGGCTATTCCCACACTTTGTTGTGTCTTTTCCAGACGGTAGACAACATTGATCGAGGATGAGGGAGCCCGGACTGGACGGTACTCATAGGTGGACCATTTTGTGTGATGTTACACAGGGACTATTGTTCGTGATCTCTACCTACCCTTCAGGTATGATCCGCAGTGGACGATCCAAGAGCCGTTTGTACCTTTTAGTCATATTTTTACTATTATGTTGTACATTTACTTTCAGTTGGGCTTCTATTCCAGCCCCTTTACTTTCAGCACACTTTTACTATAGCAGATTACTTTGTGGTTTCTTCTTTTTATGTTCTACTCTGTGTGTTTGTACAGGTTTAAAGGAAATGCATTTTAGTTTTAGGGATACGCCTTTCCGATTTGAGTTTCCAGCCTCTAGCCTATGGAAGGTGGGCTTGGGGTAGTAACGGCATGGACCCGAGGGACAGGTCGTGACAAAATCCTTTTTAATAAATAAATAAAACAAACTCATCACCTAAATAGGTATATTTTTCATTTCCCATCCCCTCCATGTCCCACTCTCAAAATAATGAAAATAATTATGTAAATAATTATTGAAAACATATATCTATAAATGAAGGTACTACACCTCAACTTCAAGACATTTGTTTCACTCCCACACCCCAATGGAACACATTTCTTTTCTGATTCCTTATAATGGTCATCCCTAATGTGATTCAAGCCTTAACCCTACCTACCTTGGTCCGACACAAGGCCCAATATCTTGTGATTGAATCAATCCATATATCAACATCCCCATTATTCTCTATCTATCTATAAAAAAATTTATTCCAAAAATCCACCCAAAAAAATGAAAATTATATATACCATAGGCCATCACAACCCACGCACATACACCCATTGGAAGCCAGAGCCACCACGACCAAATAAATGTAAGCGATATTCCATCAACTAATACATACCATATATAAATATAGTTACACTAAGATCCATCACGTCTAGAGTTTTAACACACCCTATACCATACTAAATTGTATATTGGGATATACCTTGTCATATCTACAACTAAATGGGTAGTTGGGGTGAGTGAGAAATCATCCATTTGTTCCCTCTTTATCCACAATATTGTAGAAAACACCCCCACCCCAACATTTGGGTGTTCGTTACCTTAAATACATGGGTGTGTAAGTGAATAAAATCATAAAATATATAATATTATCATGATTAATGCCCAAAAATAGAAACTTCCTAGCCTTAGGATCAACTTTCACTATTGTAACTTAGGACCCCCGACTACCATTGTTATAATATATGTCCCAAATAGACATAATAGAATAGAATTTATTACTTATTAATTAATTTAAAATTAATTAATATAATTCAATTTTCATTTCCAATATTAATTTAATCCTTTATGTTAGTTCATTTTCCAATATAACTCTTCCACTATAACTCTCAAATATTTCATCACTGTTTTTAAGCTAATAACCAGCCTCATTCTTAGGTTATTTCATTTATCATTGCCTGAAATATCCAGGTATGCTATGACACATCCTATTATACAATATCTAGGATACATTGGCCATCAATATTTTCAAACATCATTGATCAGTTGGAAACAAATCATATAAAATAACATTTGGTCATGCGTACATCAAGAAAACATCAAGAAAGATTAAATAAATCGATGTGAAAGCCCCACTCCAAACTCTTCATCACTATACCAAATTAATTACCTCGATATCTAAAGTAGTTTACTTTATCTCACTATCACTAGTATCGATAATCACTACATATTGGGGTCCCAACCCATTTCTCAACATATTACAAACCAACAATATAGCCTTATTCCTCTGGCTCATCTCTCGTCAAAACATTATGACCACACAAGGATCAAAAAAATCTCATCCGGGATCTAATTATCAATATCTTAAATACATTTTTAAATTAGCTTCAACACAAAAAAAGGTACTAACTCCATGGAATGTATGATTTCAAGCCACAAGCAGTAAATAATGGGCTCATATATCCCAAAACATCTATTATTTAAAAACAACGAGTGTAATTTCATCTTAAATTTTTTTATTTTTTATGAATAGGATTTCATAAATAAGAAAAAAAATATTCAATTTCTAACATAAATATAGAAATCCAAAGAAAACATTATATAAGTTTAAATATGTGTTCAATCAGTTTTAGAGAGAATAGTAATTCATTTTTTCATAACTCTTCCACTATAAAAACATTCCAACAATATTTTTTCTATAAATTTCAATTAATTAACCATGATACAAAAAAAGATATAGAAAACTATATTGCACACTATCTAGTAAATAACAGGAAAAAAACTTTTTATAAACACAAGAGGTAATGCAAAACTCAACTATTAAATTAGTCTCAAATATAAAATATTAATTATATATACATTTTATAATTATCCCATTATAATTTTTAAGTGTCCAGAATTATTATTATAATTAAAATTATAAAATATTAAATATATAATACTTATTCTATAAATTATCTAATTTATATACTCTAATTTAATTTCATGTATTGTGCATATGTTTATTTTTTTATTCCTTCATATATAATTTCTTTATTACGATTTCATAATCATAAATCACATCATATGACATCCAATTTTTTTAAAAAAAGTAATAAACTTAAAAATACTCTCATTATCAATATCAACTAATAATAATCCGTATTATAAAAGAATAAGTTTAGTCTAATACATTCATTAATCCTACTTTATTCATTTAACTATCAAATCTTGAATCAATAAATATACAGTACATGATAATTTTTTCTCTCTCTCCAAAATACTTTCTTAGATGATAAAATGATAATAATTTGAATGTAATTATATCTTTAATATTTGTTACATAACATCCAAATTTTTTTAAAAAAATTCATTCATAAGTAAGAGATAATTTAAAATAATGAGGACTAACAACATCCTAAAATTTCTTAATCATCAATATGAGAGAATTTATTCACTACATATATTTATTCCTAATGAAAGAATAATATTTTTGGAATGAAAAATAGTAATATTTCTATTTATCAAATAATGGTAATAATATATTAAGAATATCCAACAATATTTTTTTTCAGCATTTTTATCTTCTTTTTATATTTTATAGATTATTTTACAATTAGTCCATATGAGATTTTTTTTCTTAATTATTATCATATTATATTCATATAGAATAATCTAAAGAAATATTAAATCATACTTACACAAATATAGTGGATCATAATGGATCCCTTACTTCTTGGATGATTCACATGCACAACACCATGAATGGCGAGAGAGAGATAGAGACATTACACGGGCTTTGAAATCTAAAGAAGGAACTCGAGATGATCACTGAGGGCTTTGTATAAAAATCCCTTGGTCTATCCAAACATTCATCATTTGATTCTCATTAATATAATTTCCTTTAGTTTACTCATATGAATAAATTTAAATATCATAAAGTAACAAATATTTTATTATCCTTCATAAAACAATATTTAAAACCATTATTTTAGGTCAATGATTGCATTTATTTATGTTAAAAATTGTTGTAGATTGATTGAAAATAAAAATAAAAAATTTATATATGAATGGCGCTACAATCTTGTGACACATTTTCCATGCATATTGGTAAGTGGAAACTAGACTTAATAAGCTTCAAATTGATGGTCTCACATGAATAAAATGTGTTACATAAGGGTAATATGGTATACCATTATATATTTGGTTTCTAAAACATAGCTTATGAATCCCATTGACACTGGATTTTCCACCTTCGTAAATTAATGGTATAACCAAAACAAGAGGCTAAAAATTGTTATTTTTCCAATAGGTTAACTCAATATCACCCACAATATTTTATGATATAGTTGTTGTTAAATAAATTTTTTATCTTTGATAGCTTGTGATACACAAAACCTTTACTACAAATAAACTGTAACATGGTATAATATTATTAAAAATACATTAAATTAATAGGTATGAATAATAAAAAATAATTTTTGAAAATTTTATGGTTTACATAGCTATAAAATAAGTTCATTGTCAACAAATTGACTATAAATGAAAATAAAAATCATTTGAAAGTAAAATATTTATTTTTTTAAAAACAAATTTTATGGGATAAATTATTTTCTATAAATTAAATAAATCACTTTTAGATAATTATTTTAATGAAATTTATTTATTATATGTTTAATAAAATATTTAATCATTAATTTAATATTTTTTCGATGCATGGGATTAGAATAAATTTACTTTTATGCTAAAAGCATATATTTTTTTAAAAAAGAGGTGATATATCATTTTTCACACTAATATAATAAATAATTTATTTCCCTTTTAGAAACATTATTTGAAAAAATTATATTTATTTTTGAAATCAAAATGTAAACTTTTCGTAGAGGGACGTTCTTAGAATTTTCTTAAAAGATTACTTTTTCCCATGAATAGTGAAAATCACATATTTTAATTAAAATTTTATCTTTTAATTTAATGAATATACAATATTAAATTGAATTTAAAAAGTTTTTTAATAGAAAATTTTTTATATTTTATTTTTAT
Source organism: Viscum album (assembly GCA_963277665.1). NCBI lineage: Eukaryota > Viridiplantae > Streptophyta > Magnoliopsida > Santalales > Viscaceae > Viscum > Viscum album. The sequence goes on from OY728160.1 coordinate 858,315,044, forward strand.
AGATCCAATTGAGATTTTTGTAGTCATTTTAATGTTTAATTTTTATGTAACACTTTTTACACTAAAGAAAACATTTTCTTTAGAAAATTGGTTTTTATTACGCTTACGGGTTTCATTTAAAATTAAATTCATCAATTTATGTGAATATAATTTTTAAAATATATTTCATATTTTGAATCATTATAATTTTTTAGGTAATATGGTTTATTTTTTGGGTTAAAAGGAATTGTAGAAATAGTAAAAAAAATATGTTACCACGGTTATGGTTAGCACAAGTTCAATGGGGGTTAAAAAAGATAATCAAAGGATTTACAATTAATATTATATAAATAATGCTTAATAGAAATATTTAGACCTTATCATATAAGAAATTCTAAAATATTTCCATTTTGAAGCATTTTTCATGAGAATTACATTATCATTATGTATTCTCTCTAGAAATTTCCAAGTGGGTCCTCTCCCACCCATATAAAAGGACACCTTCTCTACTCTCATATGCATAATTAAATATCATTTGGGATCACTCAATAAATAATCATAACTATTTATTAAATCCATATCCATGAATTAGAGTCCCTTTAAATATCATATAATAATCCTTGGAAGGCATTAGGTATACACCTACAGAGGTTGTCTAAAAAAATTAATAGTTATTAACCAATTTTTTTGTTTTCATTATTCATCCACCTAATTTAAATATTATTCAAACACTATGATATTATAATATTATAATATATTATTTAATAATATGTTGTTATGTTAATTTCATAACCTATATATATATATATATCATATTCCATCAAATGGAAAACAAAATTGATGATTGTGTGTTTGTAGGACTACCGCCTCACGAACCAATGTATTTTGTTTTCCATAACCACATCTAATAATTGGATATAACGATTTACATAATGTATAAATATTATATTAATTACATTATTATAGATTTTAATTATAATATCACCTTTAAATCTATTAGTAATTTTTAATGTCACTCATGTATACATTTGGACTACCACCTGTATGAAGTGATGTGATTCATTTTTCATTTTACTCCTAAATAGACGGTAAAAATGATAGATTCAAGGAATATATATTATATAAGTTATATTATAATTATTTTTTAAAGGTGATTTGTTATTTCCCTTTACTTTATTCCATCCTTCAAAAATTGAAAACTGTGTTCATTCGTACGTATGGCCTACGTCTCCCTTAATGGTGTATTTCATTTTTCTATATATAAATTTTTATATTAATATTATTATATAGAAAATGAGTAAAAACTATTTTTATATAATGAGTAACACTATTTATATGATTTAATCATGATAAATTACAAGGTATGAAATTACCGAACCAAAACATCCATTAAAAACGAAGAACTTATTACCAAAAATAGAGATTAAAACAAGGAATTGTTAATAAATTGGTGATAAAAGATTATAATTAAATCATATATGGTATGATATATATTATTATAGTTATATACATATATATATAATAAATATATATTATATAGAAGATTGGACACAAACAAAGGAAGTTGAACTTGAGGAAATGGTTTATCATACAAGCTCATCATTATTAAAGATTTTTTATTTTTAAGTATCCACTTGTGAAGATATTTCATTATTCAATAATGAAGTCAATATTTTTTATTTTCCTAAAGTTATTTCATTCAATTTTATTTTTTCCTTTCAATATACTCTTTCTAAGTGCTAAATATACCTAAATATTTCATTTATGGAAAAAACACCATGTATCTCTGCATTGTCAGGAATATTTGTCTTACATGTCAATATTTTCCATAAATTGCATAAATATATATATTTTTACATTATAAAATTATTTATTAATGAAATTTTTACCCAGGTTTTAGATTTAAAAAAATTAAAGGGATTCTTCTTATCATTTTCTGAATGATGTCATTTTTTACATGTTTACAACATTATAAAATGAATGATTTTTAAATTTATATGGAATAAACAGAATTACCAAAAATAATTAATAATCTTTTATTTTATTATTACACTAAAATTTAATATTTTTATTTATAAATAAGAAATATTCCTTAATATATATGAAAACCTTTATAATTTAAATAATTGATTTTAAATTTAAAAGGATATTTTCCTCCAGAAATTCTCAAATGATATTTTTAAATTACTATCTTCTAAGAAAAAATATTTTTGATAATTATTATAATGAAACAGACTACTAATAAAATCCAACTTATTTATATATATGTGTGTTTTATGAGTAGGTTTACTTTGGAAATTATTGATATTTTGTATTATAGTACTTCCAACATGGGAAGTTAATTTATTTTAAGGAATGTCGATGAATTTTTATTGATTATTCATACAGATAATGAATTATTCCAATTAAGTGGTGGGTAGGGAATAAATTTATATAAACCCTTGGTGCATCAATATGTATCTGGGGAAAAACTAGAATTGGTATTTTTCTGGTCCCTTAGAAGTTTTTGTATGATTTCATTTCATGATTCCTCGATTTTATGTTTTAGATGTCCATGATTATGCATTACATCCTTATGAAATGGCTTATTGATTTATAGGTGATTTTTGGATATTTATAGAATCTATATATAATTTTTTAGATCATTTGATTATATTTATGTAATTATTTTTCCTTCATATATTATTGTCATTTTATTCATTATTTATTTTCATCCACTCTATGAATACCCTTACAAGGAATCTGAGTTCACCTCTTTATTACGATTCCATTCTATGTAATTTGTGGAAGTGTACTATGATTTATATAAAAGAATATTCTAGGGGTAATAAATGTTTTCTCAATGAAAATATAATTTATTATTTTATGTTTTCAAATGTAATGTGAAATTGAAGATTGTATATAGTTTTCAAAGACTAATAAACTATTCGGTCCTTCAGGAAGTGATTATATGTATCTATTTCCAATGTAATAAAGTAACCATAAACATTGGAATATTGGAGTCAAGGTCTATCTAGTTGGTATCATATGATGTATAGTAGAATCCATTAGAATTGGATTTAGGAATAACATATATTAGGATATATTTCTCTATGGATGACTTTGAGAACATGTCTTGGTATAAGATAATATCCTAACGCTTTCATACTTTAGATATAATGTGGTTTTCCTATAAAAGAAACACTATTTGGATAAGACATATAGATATACATTTTAATAAATTAATCCATGGGTAATTACCCTGAGAAAATTTGGCTCGGTATATTTATCCCATCCAAATTTCTAAAACACGGTGATTGTGCCCTTACCACACACATATATTCACACTCCCAAGGGATATTCGTGGATAAATCACATATTTTTTGTGATATATTATATGAATAATTTCATCTTGTGATGAACATGAATGAACTAGGTTTAAGGTGGCATAAGATAAAAATAGGTTGGGATGATTTAGAAATCATATGAACGATTGATCACTTGGTTCAAATATTTTTAACGATCGTGATGAGTATTTTTGTTTTACAAGGGGATCAAAGATAGAACAATGAAGTTAGTGTGGTGATAAGTATGATCAAATATTTATGTATATAATTTTATTATAGTAATAAAATTTACCTCATATCATGAAATGTATTTAGGAATGTCAATTCTTATCCTCGGTGATTAGACATTGAGTTGGTGGTGAAAACGCATAATGATAAGAAGACGACATATCAAGAATCTAAATAATATCTTATAGAATTTTTTAGGATAGTTATTCAGTTTAATATTATTATTATTCATATAGTTTATTTTTATGTATTTTTAGGCATCAATTTCCCCTCTCGCAATAGAGATCATATCAAGTTTTTAAGAAGGGAAGTTACATTTCATATTCTGATTCAACCTTTAATCATCAATCATTGTGAGGATAAACACGATCACCCAGAGGAAATTACTTTTTTCATATTGGGTTTTCTATTAATTCATGAGGGTTATTTAAATAAAATTATTGGGGTAACTCAATACTGAAATTTTATCTATTTTTTAGGAATATGAAGATGAATTTCTTGATGAATTAACCAGTCTTCTCCAAAATCATGAACTGTTTTCAATAAAACTCACACCTAAGGAAATAAAGATTTAAATGAATATAAATATAATATCCCTAGTTGATTTTCATGAATTGAAAATGAAAATCAAGGATAATATAGATTAGGGATTTATTTGGCCCAGTGCTTATCCATGTGGTGTACTGATTCTTTTTGTTAAAAAGAAATATGGGTCAATGTGACATTTTATTGATCAGTGGGAACATAACAAGATCAATATTAAGAAAAATTATCATCTACCCTATTTTGAGGATATGTTTAATCATTTATGAGAAGATTTACATTTTTCTAATATTTATATTCTATATTGGTATAATTAGCTATGGATCAAGAAGTAATATATACCCGACTCAAATTTCTTTATGATGAATTGACATTATGAATTTTTAGTAATTCCATTTAGAGTCACCAATGGTTATTTTATGATCATGTATTTAATGAATAATATATTTAGATATTACTTTGGTTATTCTGTGTTAGTCTTTATAGACAAAATTATTATATATTCAATGATCCAGGAATTTGATGAATGATATTTTAAATTATGCTAAACAAATTTATGATTGAGAAGTTGTATTCTAAATTTACCATGTATGTATTTTTTTCATCAAATAGTTTCATTATTGGGTCATATTATCTCATGTGAGCATATGTAAGTGGATCCTTAAAATGAATATGTTAATTATAAATTTTTTAAACCAACCATCACAACTGAAATATATAGTTTTCTTGGGATGGTTGGATAATACCGATGCTTTGTGACAGATTTCACAAGACTATCTAATAAACACCCCATGTTGACATGACAGGGGGGATCAAGTTCATATATAAAAATAAATGTCAAGATGATTTTAAATAACTAAGTAAAAGTTTGGTCAATATGTTTTTTCTTACTCAACCTTATAGTATAGAAGGGGTTGTGATATATTATGATGTGTCGAAGATGGGAATGGGATATTTCATTATAAAAAATTATATGGAAATAGAATATTCCTCTTTATAGCTAAAAATACACAATAAAAATTACCTAACACATGATTTGGAGTTGGTACTGATAATTTTCTACATTGAAGATATAGAGGCATATTTTGCATGATGAAATGTATGATTTTTATACTAATTATAAAATACTGAAATATATATTTACAAGGAAGGAGTTGAATATTATCTACATAAAATAGTTGGATTTCATAAATTATTATGATTTAATAATACAATAACACCCTGAGAATGTGAATAAGGTTGCTGATGATCTATGTCATAAACACCATGATATCATATCTATGATTAGGATCACAAGAGATCTAATATTTCTGAAATTGAAAATTATAAATCATGAAAACCTGAAGGGAGGAGGAAAATATTATCTTTCTCAAATTATTATTCGATCATATATCCATGTGAGGATTAGAGAGGCACATAAGGAATATGTGGATATACATAATAAAGAAAGTAATATTCCTAAGTTCAACCTTAATTGGGATGGGTTGAGAAGGTCTAGTAATTGTATATATATGGTCTATATATATTATATTTGAATAATTATCTATTGGATATTGATCATAGTTCATCATTATCTATTAATCATGGAATTAAAAATATGTATAGATTTCTGAATGAGTATTTGCGGTAGGAAAAAATGATGAAATTTATTGTTGATTTTTTAATTAGATTCCTTTATTATTATCAAGTTAATGTGGAAAAAATTAAAAATAATTTAATGTTTCAACCATTACTCTTACCAATATAAAAATCAGAAATCATTACGATGTATTTTGTCAACAGACTCCTAAAAAAATAAAAAGGTTATATTGATATATGGGTTGTAGTCAGTCTCCTTATGAAGTCCAAACACTGCATTTCTATTATATAGGATTTATATCTTAATGATACTTAAATAATATACATTAATGAAGTGTTAAGTTTTCATGTTATTCCATTTTATATTGTATTTTATTGGAAATTGGGGTTTACCTCAGAGTTCTAGAGAAGTCTTTAATGGGTTCGGGATAAAGAGTTATGTTTTTATACAACTTTTTATCCTCAAGTAGATCATTATTTTGATAGGACTATTTAAACCCTATAAGACATGTTTTGATCATGTTCAATGAACATTAACAGTTGTTGGGATCAACACCTTCATTTGGTTGAGTTTTTTAAAAATATTTGATTCCCCTCATATATTTAGATGATTTTCCTAAATAGACCTCTACGGAAAGAAATATAGAACTCAAACATTATATGATGAATTTAGAGAAAAAAAGATAATTTTTCGTAATTTTTCAAGGGAAATGGCAGAGAAATTTAGAACCATTCAACAGCACATCATTGAATCTCAAGTCGATTGAAAATTAATGTTGATAATCATTGATGATATTTTGAGTATATATTTAGTGATAAATTGATTCTATGAATTTATTAATGTAATAAGGTTATTATATTTATTAATAAGGTGAATATGATCCCTATGTATATTTTCCCCTTATAAATTCTTGATCTATTATGGATAGAAACATATTACATGGCACACCCACCAAACATGTCTCGTGTCCATGATGTGTTACTTGTGTATCTCCTGAGGAAGTACATAATGGTTCTTTTACATGTACTAAACTCAAAATTCATACCACTAGATCATCATGTTTTTCGGAAAAATTATAATTACATATCTTGGTTCATATTGATAAAGTACTACAAAATAAGAATACACATCTGGTTAAAGTTCTCTAGATGAATCTGAATTTCGAAAAATCTATGTGTGAACCCAAGGATATGTTGAGTAAGAAGTATCCTAATTTTTTCATATTGGAGTAATGTATTTTGTTTCTAAATTCATTTTTATTGGTTATAATATTACTCCTTGATATTTTATGATATATTTATTTTCAAATAAATTTAGTCTCTTTGATAGATTATAATACATGAGATCTCAAATCTAAATGAACCACACTATAGTTTTCCATTATATCTAAGCGGCTAAATTATTGTATATGAATAGTAATAATTATATTATTCTAATTACATGGTTTATACTAGTATAAAATAAACTAATTTGTTAATAATTCTTTAAAAATAAAAATAAAAAACATTTAAATGTAAATAATTTTTTTTAAAATACTATTTTTATATGTGTAATGTTTTTTATAAATGTAATTAATCACCCTTTTTGAATTAATTTTATTTCAATGTATATATTATATATAAATAAAAAATTATCATTATTTTAACATTTTTCATAGGTAAGGGAAAAAATAAATCCATTTTTCTTAGATCAATATTTCTATAAAAGGTGGTTTCAACACATTTTTCATACATATTTGAAAAATAAATTTTTCTCTTTTTTAATGTTTAATTTAAACAAATTACTTATTTTTTAAATAAAAACATCATAATTATCTTAGAGTTAATTTTTTATAATTATTTATGATGATTTATTTTTCGATGGATAGTGAAATATTCTATTTTTAATTAAAAAATATCATTTAATTTAAATAATTTATAACATTAAATTGTGTTTTAAAATGGATTTCAAAATATTAGTACTTTGATAATATTATTAATAATTCAATTTATTCAATTTTAATCAATTATATATTTAATTTCTGTATAAAAACCATTATTCTTATGAAGACATTTAATTTGGAAAATCGATTTTTTCATGCTTGTGGGTTTTATTTTAAAATAAATTATAAAATATATGTAAATTTAATTTTAAAAATGGATTAAATATTAATAATATTAATAATTAATATTTTTTAACATGTTCAAATTATTTTTTGGTCATAATGGATACTAAAAATAGTTAAAATATTGTTACCAAAGTTAAAGTTAAACCGAGTTTACCGAGGGTTAAACAAAACGATAATGGTATGTTTTGAAATTAAAATAATCTAATAAATACTGTATAGAAATATTTATACATTATTTTATAAGAAATTGAAATAAATTTCTATTTGGAATAATTTGTCATGGTAATGTCTTTATCAATTTGTATTCTTTTATGAAATCTTCAAGTGGGTCATCTCCCCTACTTCTAAAAGGAAACATATTCTTCTCTCCTTTACATACATAAAGAATCTTTTATTTAGTAAATTCATACCTAAGTAATTTTATTATATCAATACCCATGACCTATATACCCAGTTTTGATCAGAAAACTATCCTCAGAATGGTTTACGTATAAACCTAAAGAGGTTGTGCAAAGAAGAGGTATAGTGCTTAACCATGCATATTTATTTTATTTTTTGATCCACCTTTATAAAATAATATTATAAATTTTTAATATAATTAAATAAATATGTCTAATATTCTAAGATGTAATTTTTTTAATTAAATTACTTCTCTCCATATTCACTTCAATCAAATGGGAAATGAACTCGTGGATCGTGTGTATGGCAGACTACCACCTTGTGAATTGTTGTCATTATGTTTCCATAATTGCCTCCCGTGGAAGGATATAAAGATATATTTAATTTATATGTAAGATATTAATGATCTAATTATACATATTAAATTATAATATCACATATACCTTATTTTCTTTTAAACTTTTTGAAAATGATAACGTCACTCATGCATATATGTGGACGACCACCACCATGATGTGATGTGATTATTTTTTCATTTTATTTTTAAATGGATTCTAATAAGGATATATTTAATGAATATATATGACATATATCATATAATAAATATTCAATAAAGGGGGATTTTTATTTACCTTTCTTTTATTCTATTCATCATAAAATCGTAACAACGTTCATGTGTACATGAGACATACTATCTCAATGAATGGATTAATTCATTTTGATATTTCTAATTTCAAGGATTACTAAAAGTAAATATATAATGTATATAAATGATATTTATAAAATGATTAATATTTGTTTTATTTTTTTATTATGATAAACTCAAAAGAACAGAATTAAATATCCCCTTGATTCATCGGTAAGTCTCATGATACAAACAAGATTGGGTATATGGATGAGGCCTTACCCATTAAGGCCAAATTCCTTAGAATGAGGCCTCAATGGAACGTTTATGATTCCTTTAATTATGTATTATATCATTATTAAATTATTTACTAATTTCTAGGTGATTATTTGAATAGTTTGGATATCCATGATTACGTTTCTAGATTATGTGGTTATTTATTTGGGATTATTTTAACATAATTAATTATTTACATATTTTCAAAACCTTATTGGCTTTCATTGAATGCATTACCTTACTAAGAATATAGAATCACCCCTTTTTTATGATTCAATTCCCAATGATTCTATGAAGTGTCATATGCTTGATATGTAGAGATATTTTAGTGGTAATAATGGTGTTATCAAATGAAATAATATGTATTGTTTAATTTTTTAAAATGTAAAGCTAAATTCATGTGTTTATCAACTATCTGAAAATTAATAAACTATTCATTCCTTCAGAATGTGATTCTTTGTATCTAGTTCCATTGTAACAATGTAACCACTAGCTCTAGGTACTTGTTCTAGGGTCTTTACAAGACCTAAATTGTAATTACATATATATTTAAATCACAACATTAACTATCCTTATGAAGAGAACTGAAAATAAATTTACATGGGTATATGAAAAAACAACCAGTCCTTATGTAGTGGTAAGGCCCAATGTATGTGTAACATCCTGTCCCAACTAACTACGATACCAATAGTCATACTGGTTTGGAATAGACTCAAGTTCCCCTCCCCATATGCAAGAGGATACCGACTAGTAGTGAGGGTCTAATGGTGGTATAGTGGGGAGATTATCCCCTCAATATCTGAGTAGGAATGTTTTATATTAACAATGATACAACCGACAATAACATAAGTAGTAGGAATAAATATATAGAAGAGGAAGGTAAATATAACAACAAAATAAAAATTTCCTCATAAAATAATTTACAACTATGCATGAATTTCATATGATGATAAAATATAATAGGGAAGTAAAATATACAATATAATAAAACAAAATTAATGAATCTCCAAAGGATAACTCCATGAGTATCTTGAGTACTAGCTTAGTAATGTACTCCTAATATATCATGAATAATGCGCAACATAAGAAATCAACCAATGAACTATGAACATTAATATATGCTTGGGTACCCCATAGAAATGGATCCTCAAGTAGGGTGTGAGATATAATAAGTAGTCCACCACCACCATTGTCCAAAGTATAATATATTATGTTTATATTAAGCATGGAAATGTGCAGTTATGGAAGGTAAATATATAATAAAAAAGGAAAATAATTAAATCATCTTGGTTTCCTAAGGGATTCCTGGAGGACCATAAGTGCTTCATTCTACGCTGAAAAGTGTCTAAAATAGGTTCATCCTATACAAATAGGATACAAGGTAATAAATGTCATCAAAATTTATGTTTAAATAATAGACCAATCCTAGGAAAGTGATTTATCCTGGCACAATCATTATATAGATTAATTAATTATTAGTGTCCACTTAATTAAAAGAGGAATCTCTTGTATTCAATTTAATGTAATCTTGAGCCCATACAAGGTTAGACATACCATGGATCTCATGTATCACACTATGAGCCTAAAATTTATCCAAATATAATAGATTCCATCCATGGTAATTCATAAATTGAATCCCAATGATCACTATCAGTATAATGTAAAATTTATCACCTCCTAGCCCATCCCTCATATCTCAAATGTGGTCTAAGTATCACTCGTGGCATGGTGTAACCATCTTTCCACTGATTATGTCCATGGATTCTCCCCTGGGAACCAATATCTCTCATATATAGGTAAGTCACCCACATAGAGAGCCCTTCCAAGATATATCATGTGTCTGTCTTGGCGTATAAATTTTCAATAACACATGATCCCTTCCTTGGTGATACATGAAGAGGAAGATGAGTATCACTCAAGGGGTAAATAATACATTCATTTATATAGTGTTTTATAGTGATAAAGAGGCCATGTGTAAAACCAAACCAAACCCAAAGTTGCATGATTTAAGAGGTTCTCTACCATTTATCAAGTCAAATAATGATAAAAATAATTTTATGGTGCTAATCATTACATAACCTGTAACATTTCATTTAAATCATTAAGTGGTTCTTTGCATTATCATGGATTACTAAACAGTGAATAATAGTAATAGGACTAGGTGGATTACCCCATAAAGGTAACACCATACATGAAAATGTATAATGATTCCACTCTAACCTACATGTGACAAAAAATCATCATCACCACTCCATAAAATAAATCCCCTGAGCACTTGGAAGATGTTTGCGTGGATAAGGGTAATATGGAGTGTGTAATATCCTCCCACAGTCTAATTAATCCACACAATATTCTCTTTCTGACATCACACCTCAAAGAGGGTTTATATTAGAAAGATAACTAATTAATTAATGAGTTCTAAAAACATAGGATGCTACGTTATTCCCGCCTTAACACTTACCATCGTCCAAAATCCATAAGGAACTTTTGAAAATATCATCTGACCTACTCAAGATAGAAGTATCTTCTAATGATAATGTAGAAATTCCTAATTCCAAATGCACCTCTGAGAATTAAAAAATATATATATGATATATAAGTTATAGAAACTTGATCGAATTCTTGTTTTATAAATTGAAACATCATGATGGAACTTTCTTGATCCCTTTAAGCTGAGACACAACGATATTATCATCTCATTAATAATATGTCTTATGTTGATTTAAACTATAGGTTCAACCATTTTTAACATTCCAACAATGAGTCATGGTATTTCCATTATCAAATATTTCTACTGAAAAATTACCATAGCGCCCTAATAATGATCTTGGAAAATTTCCATATTAAATGAATCGTATAATATTAATTGACATTAGTTATCCTAGTTGATTCTAACATTACTTTAAAATCCTAAACCAAAATTTACATCACACCAATATTAACCTAACATTAGGCATGTAATGTTAAATTATTAACTACATTGAACAGAACCATATAATAAAGAGTCAAGCCATGTTTGGTCAACCATTCTCAAAATACCATCTTAGGCAGCCAGCATTGAAAAACCCGAAAACATGATGGATTCCACTAAGGAACCTAATAGATTCATCAACAACATCCATCTAAGTCTTTAACCAGCTTATGGTTAAATTTCAAGCCCAAAAGTCCATTATGTTTTGGGGCCCCAACACAAACATGGGTATAAACACGAACCAGAAAACTCATACTGATACCCTCAAAAAACCATCCTATTTCAATAGTAGTATGGATAAACCTAGTTATAATTAACTAGGATCCATAAAACATATCTGGTGTATCCCATACTCTTGAATTTAAAAGTGAGATGTTTTTATAAGGTCTAATGTGATCATATTAAGAATACTAGCTATGACCAAAAGAGGCATCCATTTTAATGTGTGGTCAAGAACCAGCTTGTGTTTGTGAGTTGGTCCATGGTTTTCATACATAGGAACCCAAGTATAAATAAATAATAATGATTCCTTGATAACAACCATTTATCTATTCTGAAAAACTGAAAAAAATCATTTTTCCAAAAAAATATGGAGTTTTGAAAATTTAGCCCTACATATAACCGACACACACTCAGTGTACCAAAATAATGTCAATAAAGGGGACATGAAATTATCTAAAAGAATATTACAGTAAGCTGCTTTAAAAAATATCTAGAAATATATAATGAACTCCTTCTACCTCAACATGAAGTGTTCAATACGTTTTGGGTCCTACTGTAAACTGACTACAAAAAAAGAAGAAAATATGAGACATTATTGGGTGACTTCTTTTAGAATAATCTCAAGTTCACCTAATGATACATCATCGTTAACTAATCTCAATTCCCTTAACACTTGAGGCATCCTATGATCACAAGAAGAAAACCATCGTATCCCATACCTCACCAACAATGTTCTGAAAGGTTTTTTCATACATCCAACCAATACATCATAATGCTTTCTTGTAGGCGCCAAATATAATTGATACTCGCCATCATAAAGGGATTTTAAAAGTACAAATATCCATTTACAATTGATCCTTCTTAGTCAGGTTACTTCTACATGGAAAGACACACATTACATAGACTAATGTGATGCTCCCCACCATTAGAGTGTCCTTATCATTGAATTTATAGAGAAATGGACCACATCTCATGGACCATTATTAGTCATCCACTTATCAAAGGTCATGAACATGGACAACACACTTCAAAAGCATTTACCCAAAATTAATTATAGACTAGTCGATTTCAAGGTAACTAGGCCATATTATATTCCGATGTACGTGTGACATTCCCCATGAGTTATGTCCTCATACGACATAGCATTAGGAATAAAATCCAAATCAACTCATTGGAATATCAATACACTTTATTTACATAGAACATAATCCAGATCATTGAGATGAGTTTAACTTCATTAGACTCTCAGGTCACCCTAACTCAGATATGACCTTTGTTCTAAGAATAATAGCTCATTATAAATATAGTTTCTACTAAATTCAAATAGTTCACTAAATTATTTAGAAACTCAACAGGTGCCTCACGTATCAATTCATACTACCATGAGGTTTCATAGAAAAATATAACATCCTAGATATTGTCCATTGGATTACAATGCTATGATTTCCACTATAAAATGGCCCATACAAGTTCTTTAACCTTGATTTGTATTCTCTAATATGACTATGTCCCTAGATGATGACGTACTATGTTATCCATCACTATGAAATAATAAGTGTGTAAAAAAAACCAATAAATGGTAAACCATGAACTATGAATGTCTAGCCTGCTAAAACTGAGCATCACGGTATTCTTATTCCCATAAAAAGGGTTAAACTACAATGCGACAACCAATCCAAATAATAATGTTGTTTTTTAAACTAATAGACATAGACAAGACTAAAGAACCTGAATGGTACTATTCACCTAAAAATATTCAAAATCATTTAGATAGTGTTAAAAGTTATGAGAGAACTAGCTACCTCAGGTTGTCCCCATACAAAATCTAGAAGTGCTAACCCCAAAGCAAGGTCATGCTGAAAATTCCACTAAGCTCTAGCACCTATCTTTTAGGTGAAATCTATTGAATAATAGGCACAATTTTAACGATCACATTCACATTTCAATGAAACCACTGATGTAAATATTTTAAATACCCTTACACGAGGTTTAGACTAATAACACAAATTAAGGTTCAACTTTTAAGGCATTAAATTAATTTAGATTAATTCTTTATAAATTTAAATGGATTTAATTAATTTCATGTTCCAGTTAGATAAAGCATTTATACATGGTAAGTTACACAGATAATGACACATGGTACATAGAAAGTTCTAGAAAGCTTCATTTTAGGAATTATCAATTTAATTGCCATCATTTTATAAATAGACTATTGATTATGTAAACCCCAATTTTTAAACAAAATCCATTTATTTATAAATTTTTTCAAAAATGGATTATATAATAAAAATTTCAATTGAATTTTATAAAGGAAACCACACTTTGTGCTTTCATTGGAATTTTAATTATGCAAGGCCTCCCATAAATACAACCCAAGCATATTTAAAAAAATATTATTATTTTAAGAGGTACGATTTGGGAATGATTCCTCCGTATGCTTATATGATAAAATATAAAAACAAATATAGAAACATTAAATAAAAACCACTATAAATAATGATTATAACCCCATGGGGTTCAGTATTAAGCACATCAAAAGAATGGTGACCTAGAGGGGTAATCTTCAAGTCATTAGGGGTTTATCGATATAAATCCCCATTTTTTATTAAAAGCATTATGATTTTTAATGAACCCTTAATGGGTTTATCTCACAAGCACAATCATCCGGATTTAACTAATTGGGTCGAGTAAAATAAATCTCATAGAAAAATTCCCAAACATACCTACATGTGTAAGGTCCTGTATTTAGAAAAATGGTTATACGGGTTATCATTCCCAAGGAATAAAACTATAGGCCCTTGTAAGGGAAATAAATTCATTATAAATTAAAAATTAAATAGCACTCATATTCATTAAATAGTTTCAATATGTATATAGTATAATTATAAATATGGTTTGATTATATTGGTCACCATTTCTAAATTTATAAAACTCCCAAATACTTTATATATTGCAACTGGGTTCTCATTTAATTGCAACCAATAAGTTTTTTTTCCCATAGATCCAATGGTTCACAACTCAAACATTTCATCATTTTTGTGACAAATAGAAGGTCAATATTGTTCTATGTTAGAAAAAACCACATAGATTATTGTTTTAATATTATTTAACTCACCAATAAATTAAAATTTTAATGAAATTATAACAAAAATAGTAAATAAAAGTAACAATCTGAATAAGTATAGAAGCATGGAATATGAGAAAATCAATCTTATTGATTACCAAAACATAGTAAGAGGTTTGGTATAGTAAATAAATAACTAGTAATTCTAAATAATCAAAATAATGTTAAGATACAACATATTTAAGAAAAACTCAGACATAAAATATAAGAAAAAATGATAAATAAATCATAGAAGCATATTTTACTAAAAAAAGTGCTAAATTAATCAAAGATCTTTTTGAATAAATAATAATCCTAATAAAATAAAAAATAAGGTAAAAATTATAAATTTAATTTAAATTCCTTCAAGAGAACATTAAAGGAGTACAAATAACACACAAGGTACATCAAAAGAACACCAATATCCTAACAATTAAATCTACATGGTGTGACATATGCATGGATTGTGGATGCCTATGTGCATATAATTATACATGTAATTATATATTATTTCCATTTCTGCACAAGGGTAAAATGTTAAAAATATCATATAGTAGAAAGTAGTAGAAACTACACTAATAACTTAAGGTGAAATTTTAGTCAACTCTAATAATAAACAAAATGAACAAAAAACTCATACCTAGAAAATTTGATGTTTCCACTTTCATGGTCGATCACTACTAAGAAATTCTATTCTCCAAGTACTGACACATTCCTACTCCCCTATCTACCATCCCAGAATAGTAAGAAAACGGAAAGAATTTTCTTTAATACCACATTTTAATGTCCTCACCCAACTAACTATAAAACTAGAAGATGGACTAGTCAACACATGGCCTCAAGCATGCCTCCCTGTAAGACAGAGGATACCTATTAGCAGTGAGGATCTAATAGTGGCATAGTGAGGAGAATATACCCAGGTGATCAGAGTAGAATAGTTTTACAATAATAAGGAAACAATATACAATAGGAAAAGTAGTAATAATAAAGATAGAGCAATGGAAGATAAATATAACAACTAAATAAATGTGGACTCTACCACTAAGGTACAACTATGCATGCATGTTAGGTGATGCTTCAATATAATAGGGAATTAAAACATAAAATATAATGAATAAAATGAACAAAACCCCAAAGGCTAACTCTACAGTAATCTTGATTACTATATCGGTCTTGTGCTCATAATCTCCCATGTATAATGCATATCATAAGAAATCAACCAAGGACCTACAAACATGAGGATCTTCTCAGGTACCCCCAAAAAATGGTGGCTTGAGTAGGGTATGAGATATAATCAATACAATAATAACAATAGTATCTAAATCATAATCTATTATGTTTATTTAAAGTATGATAGTGTTCATGTATGATAGTTAAAGTTATAAATAAGCGAAAGAAAATAATAAAGTCTGATTTGGTTCCTAAGGGATACATGTCTGAACATACCTGCTTCAGCCTAAACTAGAGAGTGTCTAAAATAGTTTCAACTTTTACAAATTGGATATAATCTAATAATGGGTCATCATAATTTAATTGGAAAAATTGGATTGAGCCCATGCATGTGATTTTTCCTAGAAGACATGTCCTCTAGCTTAATTAATTATCAGATATAATTTAATTAAAATAGGCCTATCCAGTATTCAATTTAATAGAATTAGGTCCCATCCAATGTTATCCATATCAAGGATCCCATGTATCACACCATGACTGTAATAGTTATCCATATCTTAAGTACTTTGTCAATTGTAATCCATAAGTTTAATCCCAAGTATCACACTCGATATATGGTTAAACATTTCCCGTCTAAACATGTCCTTGGTATCTAACAAGGAGTATGAGTATCGCTCATGGAATGGTGTAACCATATTTCCACTTATTCTATCCACAAGTTATTCAATGTGAACCCGTATCTCTCATATAGATGTAGGTAACCGATGTTGAGAGCCCATTCATGATATATCATGTATCACTATCGGCGTATAAATTCTCAAGAACACAGGATCCCATCCATGGTGTTCTATGAAGAGGAACCTAATAATCACTCAATGCGATAATAATACATTCATTCATGTTAAATTTTAAAGTATTATTTATTCCATGTGTAAAACCATGCCATAACACTTGTCTGGGGCTTCAACAAGGTCAAGCCTATTTATCAGGAAAAATAATGATAATAATAATTTCCATGTAGTGATCATGCCATAAGTAGTAACATGTCATTTAATTAATTTATTTGTTATTTATATTATCAATGATTACTAAATAGTAAGTAAAATTAATAGGTCTAGGTGCACAACCCATGGTAGGTAGCACCATACAAGAAAATGTAAAAACAGGCCATGCTAACCAACATGCCAGGCAAAATCATCACGAAAACACAATAAAAGAAATACCATAAGCATTTAGAATATGGTTGGGTGGATAGGGGGTAACATGGAGGGTGTCACATCATCTCATAATCTTATTAATTCACCCAATACACTTTTGAAGATAGCGCACCACAAAGTGGAGTTTTATTATAAAAATCATTATTTATTTAAAAAACATTCAGCAGCTCACCATTATGGAAATTTAAAACCCAAGGTCCCTAACCATCAATATGTCCAAAAAATATGCAAGGGTGACTAGGGTTAGGGTGTAAGGTTCTAGAAATTAAATTCCACCTTTGAGAGGTGTAGTATAATAATAAAGGTATGCGACACAATGGTGAACTATTTAAAACATCAATACTTTAAGGGAAAAGATATAGGCCACCTACTATATACCATGGATGTCCGACATGTCAAAAAAATTTATTTTGTCTGGATCAAGAGATATTGATGAAATAAAAAATATACATGAAAATGTTGTAAATTATCTCGAACTATGATATTTCTTTAAATGTGAATGAAATAGAGGATGGAATGGGGGGAGTCATGGATTCACTAAGATCTATCCAAATAACATTATGGGGATTGAATCAAAGTACATATGAGAGATATCTCACCATCCATAGAGGAGGATGTGGAGAAAATTGAGTAGAAGGGGAGATTCTACTTTTATAGATATCGATTAATGTGGGAGGAAGGTTAAAAATATTTTATTACAAAGGGGTAATTTTACCCCCTTTAATGAGCCTCATGGTTTAGTTTCATGATTGGCCAAATCATGTACCAACCACGTGTTCAAAACTTTTAATCATACTCCCTCACATGGGTTGGACACACGGTTTGGCCAAGGCTATGTTGAGAAAGAATAATCCCACTACTAAGAACCTCTAGCAACCCGTACGGCCATGTGTTCCCACTAGAACCATTAGTACAAATTGTGTGTGACCTTTATCTCCAATGGATGAGATACACAGTTTCACTTTGTGGGAATCATGGATTTAGAGACTTGTAGCCCCTTACTAGTCCTTCTAATCATGAGTTCATTGTAAAGACCCGAATTTTCCATGTATTGTTTTTAATTATATGAGAATTTTACGAGTTCACGAAAATTGAAAGCGCGTGATTCTGAGGCCCGGTGTTCTTGGAATGAATTTCTGAACTTTTTTTTGAATACGTTCAGTAAACGTGTGAGCGGATTTTTTCCACTTATGATGCAGTGCTCGGAATTGAAATACAAGGACACCATTGAACTCACAGTGCAGTTAATAACTTAAGGAAACCCTCAACTCGACCACAGTAGGTCGAGGGTGGAAGTTAGTTTTTCACTTATTCATGGAAGATTAAAAACAAAAAATATTTAACATTTTTATTTTTCTTAAAACCTCCTTTTGATTTATGGAGGTGGGGACCACAATAGCTTTAATCCTCCTAATTTAAATTATAGTGGTGGGGACCACACGCGCATCTCTTTAATGTGGGTATGTCCCTTGGAATCCTACCATTCAATTGTGCCATTTAATTTTGCAAATGCAATAAAATAAACTGGGCCATTTAATTGTGCTAACACAATACAATGAATTTTTCCAACCTAAATTAAAATTGATAAACCTATTTTAATTTGTTGGAACCTAATTTCGTTGGGGAAATCACTGGAAATGGGAGGCTTGGGGAGAACATTGGAGAAACTATTTCTCCATTGAATAACGCCCTCTCCAACGAAGAATGAGGAACCCACCATGATCTTGGATCGGAAGCACCTTGCAGAAGAAATGAACGCCAACGTTCTTCGATAACTTCTTCTTCTTCCTCGCACATCCTCCTATAGAACCTTCAAGGTAGGGTTTGTTGTTGATTTATACCCCCTTACCCGGTTCTTCTCGACCCCCTTGATTCAAGAACAATATTGCTACTTGCTACCATTCTAACGCAGAGTGTGTGGGCCAAACGAACTTCGGTTGACCCCTTCGCAAACTTTGTGGAATCTTCGGTTGTCCTGAATCAATGGAAACATCCCAATTCGAGTGCGGGAATCTGTGGAATGAAGAACGGGCCATCGGGGCATGCCTGGTGACCAGAGGATTGTAGCTGGAAATTCATGTTGGCGATCGGCACCGGTGGGGTTTGAGAGTGGCGACTAACACTCCGGCCGGCTGCGACGAAGTTGACGGTGCAACTACGCCGCCGGAGAAGGGCTGCGGCCCATTGGCAGCGGCGGCCGGCACTCCAGCTAGTCGAGAGAAGTGGACGGTGGTGTGCGTCCGCACCACCTGGCATGTTGGAGTCATTTCCTTGTGCAGTTGCGGTGAGGGAAAGGCGGTTGGATCACTCCCGGCCGCTGGTGAAGGTGCGGTGCATGATTGCACCGCACGGAGGAGGTTGGTCATCCGACCAGCCACGAATCCATCGGGTAGCGGCACCGCGGGCTAGAACACGCCGATGTGCCGGGCCTGACCCAACAGGCCAGGCCAGACCCAGGTCAGGTCGGCCTAGGCTGGGTCGAGCCAGGTCGGTCGGATAGGACCCGTACCAAGTTTGACCATTTTTGTTCATTCAGCCATATCTTCAGCTACGAGCTTTCGTTTGACGAACCATATATAGCACCAAAAATTTTGGATCGAGATGGTCCTTTTGGTATAATCCATTAGAGTTTTGAATAATGTTGTGTTACAGCCGGGTTGGATCGAGCATGAATCCAACCAGGCCCTCGGGAAAAAAAGACCAATAACTTACCGACCGGGCGTCCGATTGACACACCGTCTGTTGCGTTGAGGCCATTATTATGTGGTGGCCCTTGGGGATACTTCTTCATGGGACTTCATCGTAGTTGGAGTATTAGACCTGTGGCTTGAGTAGTGGACCTTCTCGGAATCAAGCGATCTTAGTTTGGGAACCCTGTAGCTGGTTGTAACATGAGAAAAGGATCCTATGTGGGTTTATGCTTTGGGATACTATGTGAGTCGATTCTTTGGGATCATACGCGGGTCTATAATTTGGGATCCTATGTCGGAAATTTATCGAAAGGCTCACTTGGATCCTCTCTAGGAATCCACGTGGGACTACTCTAGGATCCTATGTGGGTCTACAGTACTAGGATCCTACATGGGTCTGATGATTTAGGATCATGCATGGGTTTGCCTCTTAATATAGTAAGATGATCTAATAGTTACATATAATAATCTTTACTATCATACCTAAGTTATACCTGGAGTGATCTGAGTCTTTACCTTTGTGGTAATCTTCTTTGTGACGTACCTCTGTGGTACTTACCTTCATGGTGATACCTTTGTGGTATTCTTCTGTGTGGCGTACCTTTGTGGTACTTAACTTCATGGTGATACCTTTGTGTTAATCATCTGTGTGGCGTTACCTTTGTGGTACTTACCTTCATGGTGTTGCTTCATGGTATTCTATCCTTCGTGGAACAGTTGTACTTTGGCTAAGGATTTGGGCCTTGAGTTTCCTCATGAATGAGATGGGTATGATTGATAACTTTGGTATATGTATGAACATATACCTAAGTAAGGTTTTCAGTTGGTTTCATGCTTTGTGGTTTATCCTTTCTGAATTCTGTGAGACCTTATTGGTCTTGGGGTCCTTACTGAGTATCGTTATACTCCCCCTACATGGGTTACGCCCGCACTTTGTTGTGTTTGGTGCAGAAAATGGACACCACTGACTGAGGATGAGGGGTACGAGGACTAGTGGTAGCTCGAAGGAGGACCTTAGACAAGGCGTACCACAAAGACGATTGTTCGAGAGCTATATCTACCTTTCAGGTAGGATCCTTGGAGAGTGTTTACAGGAGCTGTTCAGTTTACTTGTACTTTTGAGTTTTCTTGTACTTTTCCATCGGGCTTGTATTCTGGCCCCTCTTTCTTACTATACACACTCCTTTTTCTATACATTTTACTTTTGTTCGTATATTTCTATGTGATTGGTTGAGTGTTTTTACAGGATATAAAGGCAATTCCTTCCCTGTTTTAGGGAATAATCCTTTCAGTGCTAGTCACTAGCCCCTAGCCTATGGAAGGCGGGCTTGGGTTAGTCATGGCACGGGCCCCAGGAGACGGGTCGTGACAAATTGGTATCATAGGAGTTAGTTCTACCATATGACATTGGACTCTAATATTTTTAACAGAAATAGTGTTATGTTTTATGAGTGTGGTTATCAGTTTATGGAATCCAGTTTTGGTTTGGAGGCCGACATATCCATACACCAGAACCCTGACTTCTGATTTCTAACTCAGTGCACGAAAACCGTGATTGAATGTGTGTTTTGAAAATTTTACTTTTTGAACTCTTTGAGTCAGCTCACCAGGTATAACTTATTGACGGTGGTGCACCTGTTTCTTTCCCGGATGCCTCCACATAGACATCCAGATAGGGTTCCGGGTATAGTACACGATGATAGCCCATCGAGCGACGAGGCCTCGTTGCAAGGCCCACTTTCAGTAGGGGCACCACCAGAGGCACTAGCAGTACCATTACCTGTTGGGCCACTAATTCCACCAGCCCCATCAATAGAGGGTGCACGCTACGTGAGCGCATTGCACGAGTTTTAGCTCTAGATGCCACCCAGGTTCAGGGGTGAGATGGACCCACAAGCAGCTGCGGATTGGATGGAGGCCATGGTGAGAGTCTTCTGACTAGTAGGGACACTAGAAGATCTCATGGTGATCCTTCCTTCTAGTCTTCTATAGACCTCAACATGTAGATATTGGAGCTTGATGATCTTGGTTCACGAAGAGGTTACACTTCTTTGGGCAGACTCTGAGAGCTTGTTTTGGGTAGATTTTGTTCCAGCGACCTTTCACGTAGTGCGCATACATGAGATTCTTCATCTGCTGCAGGGAAGCAGGGCAACATGACTATGGATTAGTACTCAGTGAGGTTCACTGACATCTCACTCTACTCCACTGATATAGTGTGGGACCCATTCTTTAGGGACTGGACCTTCGACCAGGGACTCATGCGGGATATCCAGGCTTTGATGATTTCTCTCAGCATCTCGACGCAGGCAGGGGTGTTAGAGCGATCCCTCTTAGTGGAGAGTTTTCTTGCTCAGAAGTCACAAGAAGCGAGAACCACCACCGGGTGTCACATTGCAGAGTCTTCTATAGCTGGCAGTAGGCAGATGTCGCATAGGTCCAAGAGGACCAGACCGACAGGTGGACAACCGTAGGATTTAGGGTCGGTTGTGCGGGGAACTGGACACAAAGCCATTCATGCGGGGAGCAGGTAGTGTTACACATGTGGTGGGTAGGGTCACATGGCTAGTGACTGTCCGACCCGCCATACGGAGGATCAAAATATGGTTGATGGACCACCTAGGAAGAGACAGAGGTTCGACCGAGGAGGTCTGCCGAGAGTAGGTGAACGTGGTAGAGGAGATGGTCGTGCAGCCGGCGGTGGGCGATTATTCGAGGTGTTACCGCCACTACCACCAGGTGGTCCACCCCTACCATAGGGTGCAGGTGGATAGAGGGGATCTCAGCTCTAGGTAGATGCGGCCTAGGACCATGGCACACCGAAGATGATACGAGGTATGATATGTGTCTACTCTACCTTAGCCGCAAAACATCTAGACACAGGTTCCAGTCATTCTTTTATTTCCACGGGCCTTTTTCGGAGCTCAGAGATTCTGACAGATCTGTTGGCTCGATACCTACTACTAGAGACTCCTATGGGAGTAGATTAGACGATTACGAAATGGTGACGATAGTGTGAGCTTACTCTAGGAGGCGAGAGCTTCGGGTGGGATCTTCTAGTTACGACATCGAGGCCTTACGAAGTCATCTTGGGTATGGACTTGTTATCTATAGTCCATGCTCAAATTGACTGTATTAGGCACAATGTGCAGTCTTTCTACATAGATGGGACCAGGTTTACCTTCAAAAATGAGAAGGGAGACTTTTCAGCATAGGATGGACTTACTCAGAGGAGAGTGTAGCTGATCACTCATCAGTTGGCTAGACTTACCCTCGGAGCGGTTGATGTTGAGAGTCTGAGCTATCCTGTAGTGGTGGAACAACACACGGATGTCCTCCATGATGATGTTCCGAGTCTACCTCATCGCAGAGAGGTGGAATTTTATATTGATTTGTACCCTAGGACAAAATCGATATCTACACCAGCGTATTGGATGGCTCCCACAGAGCTTCGTGAGCTACGAGTAGAGCTGGAGGACTTAAAGGGGAAAGGGTTAATTTGGCCCAATGTTTCTCCTTGGGCAGCCCCGATTTTGTTTTCCAAGAAGGCGGATGGGAGCTTGAGACTTTGTGTTGACTGTCGGCGCCTGAACTAGGTGACCGTGAAGAACATGTACCCACTTTCGAGGATTGACAACCTCTTTTATCAGCTGAAGGGATCACGGTGGTTCTCAATGATAGACCTCAGATCAGGCTATCACCATCTCAGAGTACGAGATGAGGATGTGTAGAAGAAGGCTTTTAGATGTCGGTATGGCCATTATGAAGAGGATATTCCATCATTGTTTATGGGACTCATGAAGAAGATATTCCATCCATACCTTGATCTCTTTGTAGTAGTCTTCATCAACGTCATTATGATCTACTCGGCTACCGAGGAAGAGCATGAATATCATTTGCAGATAGTTCTAGACACACTCTAAGAGCACCAGCTTTATGGTAATCTCTCGAAGTGCCAGTTCTGGATCCGAGAGGTTCACTTTATAGGACTTGTTATATAAGAGGATGGAGTTGCGGTGGATCCAGTGAAGGTTGAGGCAGTACTTGCTTGGGAGCCACCCAGGAGTGTGACGGAGGTATGGAGTTTCCGGGGTTTGGCCGGTTACTACTAGAGAATTGTTCCATATTTCTCCAGAGTTGCATCACCGTTATCAGTGTTGACAAATAAGGGGTGACCATTCATGTGGTCGGAGAAATTCCATTGATGTTTTTAGGAGGTGAGGCATAAGCTAACTAGTGCACCTACCTTGAGGCTTCCGGAGGAGGGTTTTGGGTACGTAGTCTACTATGCAACATCAAGGATCGGGCTCCAATGTGTCCTGATATAGAAGTGAGCAATTATCACATATGGTTCTTGAAAGTTGATACAGCATGACCAGAACTGCACTACCCATGACCTAGAGTTAGCATCAGTGGTATTCGCCTTGAATTTGTGGCGACATTACTTAATTGTAAAATGTTTTATAGTCTACTCTGATCACAAGAGTATCAGGTATATCTTCTCGCAAAAGGACCTAAACCAGATACAACAGTGTTGGCTTGAGATCCTCAAGGACAATGACTTCGAGATAGTCTATACTCCTAGGAATGGGAATGTTGTAGCAGATGCACTCAGAAGGAGATATGGTATACAGCTGCTAGCCAAGGCGATGGAGTAGCTGGCTTCATTGCAAATATTATTTGTGGATCTGTATGGAGCATCTTTTCTTCAGTCTCTTACAGTCACTCCCCCACTTATTTTGCGGGTCAGGGAGGAGCAGTGTGGGGACACTGATTATGAGGCATGACGTGTTCAGATATCCTCAGGGTAGGCACCTTATGGATTTTCTGAAGGCGGGGAGAACATCATTCTCTTCATAGTATGTACCATGGTACCACTGACGCTTCAGGAGGAGGTGTTGAGGGAGTTCCACATATCCCCACTAGTGGTACATCCAGTAGTGGAGAAGATGTACCAACACCTTCGAAGACAGCATTGGTGGCCAGGAATGAAGAAAGAAGTAGCAGAGTTTGTCTCTCAGTGCCTCACTAGTCAGCATGTGAAGGCAGAGAATCAAGAACCGGTAGGCTTAGTAAATCCATTAGAGGACCTAGATTGGAAGTGGGATGGAATATCCATAGACTTCATGACAGGACTTCCATGTATATTTAGGGGTCATGATTAGATCTAGGCGATCCTCGACCAACTCACCAAGTCGGCCCACTTCCTACCGATCAGAGAGCAGAGTTCAATAGAGATATTTGGACACCTCTATTTAAAAGAGATTGTGCGGATACAAGGATTACCCTTGACGATTGTCTCCGATCGTGATGCACATTTGCCTTTCAGGCTATGGAAGGGGTTGTAGGAGGCTTTTAGGACGTAGCTTCATTTGAGCACCGACTTCCTTCCTCAGACAGATGGCAAGAATGAGCGGATATTTCAGGCCCTCGAGGACATGATGTGTGCTTGTGTCCACGACCTCAGTCGCAGCTGGCATGATCACTTTTCCTTGGTGGAGTTTTCATACAAAAATATCAATCATTGCACCATTGGTATGGAACCATTCGAGGCTCTGTACAACTATCCTTACAAATCGCCTTTGAGATGGACTGAACCAGGGGGGTCAGCACTCATGGGATCAGAGATGGTACGGGATACCACTGAGAAGGTGCAGATCATCCAGCAGAGGATGAAGACTGCACAAAGAAGACATAAGTCTTATTCCGAAAAGATATGGAGACCTCTGAAGTTCAAGGATAGAGACCACGTCTTTCTATGGGTCTCACCTCGATGAGGTTTGCGGATATTTGGTCGGGGCAGCAAGTTATCTAAGAGGTTCATCGGACCCTTTCAGGTCCCCTTCAATGTTAGTGTGGTCTATTACCTCTTAGGTCATCCGCCTCAGTTGCACTAGATGCACGACGTCTTCCACGTATCCTAGCTGAGGAGATACGTGCACGGCCCATCTCACATCATTGACTAGGGAGAGTTGGACATCGACGATAGGGTGAAGTTTACGGAGGTTCCAGTCAAGATTTAGGATCGATAGGAGGTGGTCCTTCATGGGTGGTCGATACCTTTGGTGAGTGTGTGATGGAATCACATGAACCTCCAAGAGAGCACATGGGAGCAGGAGGCTCAAATACGTGCTCAGTACCCCCCACTTGTTTCCATAGTTTGAGTTGTGGATTATGGGGAATAAATATCCGGAGGTGAGGAGAATGTAATGACCCAGATTTTCCATTTAATTTTAATTTAATTAAATGGGAATTTTTCGAGTCCATGAAATTTTAAGGCACGTGATTCTGATATCCAGTGTGCTCGGAATGAATTTCTAAACATTTTTTCAGGTGAGTTCAGTAAACGTGTGAGAGGGTTTTTGTAACTTTTGAACCGGTTCTCAGAATTGAAATCTGAGGACACCGTTGAACTCACAGCACCGATATTCGCCTAAGGAGACCTTCACCTCGACCGTAGTAGGTTGAGGGTGGATGTTAGCTTTTCAGTTTTTCGTGGAAGAATTAAAATAAAACTATTTAACATTTTTATTTTTCTTGAATCCTCCTTTTGATTTATGGAGGTGGGGACCACAAGAGATTTAATCCTACCAATTTTAATTTCAGTATTGGGGACCACCCGAGCCCCTATTTAATGTGGGGAAGTCCCTTGGAATCCTCCCATTCAATTGTGCCATTTAATTGTTCCAATGCAATAAAATTAATTGTTCCATTTAATTGTGCCAACGCAATACAATTAATTGGGCCATTTAATTTTTCCAATTTAATTTAAAATTAATAAAACTATTTTAATTTGTTGGTTCCTCATTTCTTTTGGGAAATCAATGGAAAAAGGAGGCTTGGGGAAAACATTGGAGAAACTCTTCCTCCAACAAAGAATGCCCTCTCGAATGAAGAACGAAGAACCGACCCCGATCCCGGATTGGAAGCACCTTGAGAAAGCAACGAACACCGACGTTCTTCGATGACTTCGTCATCTACCTCGCACATCTTCCTATGGAACATTACAGGTAGGTTGTGTTGTTGTTTTATACCCCCTTACCCCGTTCTTTTTGACCCCCTTGATTCAAGAACAATATGGCTGCTTGTCGTTGAGTTAATAAGGTTTTCCTTATGACTTTTCCATTCCTTCTTGTTTTGAAAATCACAAACACATTATACTTAAGAAAATCTATATTTTACCTTTATAAGGAAAATTTCATTAAGGAAATTTACCCTAACCTAGATTTCCTTATACATATAAATATTTTTCTTAAATATAAAAATCGGTTTCATACCCAAAACCTCAGAATCATATAATTCTTAGGTATGAAGCATTCTATTTTAGGATCCGAATTATGGATACGAACTCTAATAAAGTTCCACTCCAAATTCTAGATACGAAATCTAATAATGTTTTACTCCGATTTCAGGATAAGAACTCTAATAAAGTTTCATTCTGAATTCTCGATAAGAACTCTAACAAAGTTCAACTCTGAATTCTGGACTCCGAACTTCTGTAAGTTTGATTCCGAACATCTATGAGTTCAACATTGAACTTCTATGAGTTTGACTCCGAACTTCTATAAGTTCAAATCTGATCTTCTATGAGTTCGACTACGAACTTCTATGAGTTCGACTATGAACATTTACTAGTTTGACACCGAAATTTTATGAGTTCGACTCTGAACTTTTACAAGTTCGACTCCGAACTTCTACAAGTTTGACTCCTAACTCAATATGTTCAGATTCTAAATTCTGTTGAAACCAGACTGCAAGTTTCCTTATAAATTCAAACTCCGAATTTCTACAGAATTTAGGTTTCGAGTTTCTATAAAACAGAATCTGAATATCTCTTTATTATAGACTCCAAGTTTCATTTTGATTAGACTCCGAATTATTATTTTCTTAAATTCTGAACTTCAGTTTTACTTATTCTTACACATGTTTCATTACAAAACGATTTCTTGCATTCAGTTACACATGTTTTTTTATAAAATGACGTCGTCCATTATGTTTCTAACTAACTGTTGGTTATGTGACACGTCTACAAGTCTCTTCAAAATTCAATGAGAAATATGACCTTTGGAGGAGGGAGCCGACCGTTGGAGATTCGCCTATAAATAGGATATCATTTGAAAAGAAGTGACAAATTTGACACAACTTGTGCTTACATGCTGTTGAAGTGATTTCTAGAGAGAGAGGATCTTATAATCTCTCAAGCTTCGTGCAGAAAGTTTGAATGGATTGTTGAAACTTTTCTTTGTACAGACTTGCTTTGTGCGACTCTGATTTTTGGTGATTACAATCGAGGGATTTTGGGGATAGGAAGATAGAGGTTGAAACACCTTGATGTTGAGGGCTTCCTTACTAAGGAAGATAGGGGTTCCAACTACCTGATAGTTGAAGGCTTGTGGGGATAGCAGGACAGACTCTGATCTTCATATCGAGGGATTACCCTGGTGTGGGTAAGACAGACTTGCTTGAAAGTATAAATCAAGGGACCTTTATCCAAGGTTGTTGGATTGCCTTCTCTTTGGGTTAAAAGAGTTATTGTTTGTTACATGTAGTTTTACTACTTTTTTCCGCTGTATTTTGTATTACTAAGGAAAGTATAACTTTCTTATACTTCCTTATTTTTACTCTGATTTAGTTATATTCTATATGCTTTAACGTAGAATCTCATGTTGTAAACTTTGGTTAAGTTTCTTTTTCCAGATCCATATTTTCGGAACCGGTTTTTCAGAATCACGTTCCACATTTAAGCTAGTGTATAGAACTAAAAGTTTGTAACTTCATACTTTGTCCCAATCATTCAATTGGTGTTAGAGGTGTTGTGAATTTTCTTAGTTTAACATTGTTAAACATAGATCTTTCTTTATTTAAATAAATTTTTAAATTGTACAATTCACCCCCCTCTTGTATATTGAGCATCTACATCATTATTTTGATCCTACAATTGGTATCAGAGGAGGTCTCTGAAATACTTATACACACATATAAGTTTTTCTTGCTCATTTTTTCATTATTCTATATTTTTCTTTCTTAGGAATATTATCCTTGAATCCAAACTTTTGTTATTAACATGTTTTTGTGTAGAAAGTTTTTTTTAAGATGGCAGGTTTAAATGTTGGTTCCATCGACAAACTAAATCCTACAAGATCACCAATTTTTTATGGAAATGATTATTTGTATTGGAGAGATCTAATGAAGACTTTCATTATCAATACAAGAGTAGATAATTTTGTTATGCTTACTGGAGGTTATCAAATTCCTGATAAGGAAGTTAGTTCTTTCACAAATCAAGAGAAAGCATGATTATCAATTAAACTATAAGGTATACAATACTTTACTACGTTTAATGACTAGGAACATATATAACCAAATTCCTTCTTGTGAAATAGCTAACTGTATATGGAAGAAACTCGAAGTTACACATTTTGGTACATCTAATGTGATTGAGACAAGATGAGCTATGTTGAGAGCTGAATACCATGGTTTTAATTTTCATTATGGAGAACCCAATTGTAAGGTGCAACAAAGATTTATGAATATCGTGAATAGCTTACAATCTATGGCAGAAAAAGGTCTAGATGATGAAGCCCTTGTGGATAAGATTATTGATATTATTCCCAATGAGTGGGAATCAAAGAGAACAAATATTGATGAGAATAGGAAGGTCACTCAAATTTCCTTAGATGAGTTGTTTGGAACTCTTATCCAACATGAAACTAGGATGAAGAGAGATGCTGACAACATCAAAAAGAAGAATGGGAATAGTACTATTGCTTTTACTACAATATAAAATCACATGAAAGATAAGACTCCTGAGAGAGTAACTAGATCCAAGTCTAATAAGGTTACTATCCAATCTGAATCTAGTGAGAGTGATGTCTCGGAAAACGAGTTATCTAATCTTGCTCAAAGAATGAAAAAGATAGTCGGTCAAAGAAATTTCCAATCCAGATATAAGAAGAAGGAAAGGAAAGATAAAAAATATTCGTAGGTCACATGATATGAATGCATGAAAAGTGGAAACATAAGACCTGATTTCACTATTCTTAAAAAGAATGAAAGAAAAGAGAGGCATTCTAAAAGGAATAGGAAGAAGTTTTATAGAGCTAAAGATATGAAAAGTCTGAAAGCTAATACTACTTGGAGTGCTAGCTATGGAGACTCTTCAGAAAGAGAATCTTCAGAATATGATTCATCGGCTCAGAAGAATATGTGATTCATTGCTAATACATCTTTTCCACATACAAGTCTTATGGCCAAGGTACGCTCTACTGAGACATTAACAAATTTATTTCTTGATAAGAATTACTATTACAAAATTAGTATTTCTAATGAAGATACTTTATCCCCAGAAAATGAAGAACATTCATATGAAGAAGTATCTAGATTTTCCATGTTACTTGAAGAAAAAAATTGTAAAATTTATAAAAAATTAGACAAGGCAAATACTAGGGAATAAATTCTTACAAAAGATATTTCAGATCTTTCTCTAAACCATAAAGATAAACAAGAGTTTTTAGGAAAACTTTCTAAAGACCATGAGAAAGAAAATTCTGATAAGGAATAACTTTCTAATGATCTTAAGAATGTAATTTTAAAGATTATAATTTTTGAGAAAAAATCTAACTCTAAGGAAATTATTCTTGAGGATAGAAATTTAGTCATTAGACTAAAATCTGAAATATTTTCTCCCAAGAAGCTCCTTGCAGAATTTACCTCAGGGAAGGAAAATTTTGACAAGATGTATTCTCAAATTAAACCTCAAGGAAACAATACTATAATAGGTTATACTCACCAAAAACCAGTTTTCAGACACAACTATTTTGTTCCTTCTAGAGCCCCTTTTTGCACTATGTTTCAAAGTGGTGGGCATTGGAAGAAAAACTGTTCCTTGAATAGAGTTCAATCTCTTGGGTTTCATAAATCATATTTTTCTAAACAAATTTGGATACGCAAATTTTTTTGTCTAACAATTCTGGATCCAAGAAAGTCTGGATTCTGAAAACCTAACTTGTTTCTTATTTTTAGGAAAATAGGGAAAGTACCAACATCAATACTTGGTACATGGATAGTGGATTTTCCTGGCATATGATTGGTAACAAAAACTATTTTGAAAATATTATAAAGATGAAAGGAGGAAAATTAACTTTCAGAGACAACACTCAGGGAGAAATTATTAGAATAGGAAATATTGTTCTTCTTGGAAAAACCCTAATTTCAAATGTTATGTTTGTTAAAGGTCTTAAGAAAAACCTCATTAGCATAAGTAAATTATGTGATGAAGGATACCTTGTGAATTTTAGGAATGATAAGTGCTTAGTACACAATTCCAAGGAAGAGTTTATTCTCTCTACCCTTAGGAAAGAGAATGTTTACACACTAAACTTAGAAGACCTTAGGAGCCAAGACTTACCTTACCTTAGTGCAACGGAAGATCATTCTTGGTTATGGCATAGAAGAATAGGTCAGTGTAACCTTAGAAAATTATGTAAACTCTCAAATAAGAAACTAGTTAAGGATCTACCGGAGCATAGATTTGATTCTTCTAAAGTTTGTGATCCTTGTCAATATGGAAAGAAACACAAATCAAGTTTTAAATCAATCAGTGAAGTCTCAACAACTGATGAGTTACAGTTAGTGCACATGGATCTTTTTGGTCCAACACAAACAGGAAGCATTGGGGGAAAGTATTATGTATTTGTATTAGTTGATGATTACACTAGATTTACATGGGTCTATTTTCTAGCATAGAAGTCTGAAGCTTTTTCATATTTCAAAAGTTTTAGAGCCCATGTTAAAAATGGGAAAAACCTTCCACTGAAAACTGTTCATATTGATCATGGAGAAAATTTTCAAAAATTCTGATTTTGAAAATTTTTGTAGAAAAAAAGGTATTACTCACAACTTTTCAGCACCTAGAACACCTCAACAAAATGGTGTTGTTGAAAGAATAAATAGAATTCTTCAAGAAATAACTAGAACCATGTTGAGTGAGTATTCTGTTGCCAAACATTTTTGGTTTGAAGTTGTAAGTACTGCTTATTATACTATAAATTGAGTTTTTATTAGACATTTTCTTAATAAAACTATTTATGAGTTATGGAATGCTAGAAAACCCAGACTTTCCTACTTTATGGTTTTTGGATGAAAAGTATTCATCCTGAATACTAAAGATAATTTACACAAATTCGAACCAAAATCTGATGAATGAATTTTCTTAGGCTACTCCACAACTTCTAAGGCTTATAGAGTTTTTAACAAAAACACTTGTACTGTTGAAGAGACAGTACATGTCAAATATTATGAGTCTGACCCTTTTTTTTAAACCATCCCAACCTACATCCTCGGATGTGTTTTCAAAAACTGATTATTAACCTTTGATAGAAGATCTTTCTGATAAAGAAAATGTTCAAGAAGATACTTCTGAAACATTTACCCCAGAATACTTTCTACCCTATGTTGATGAACAGGTTTTACAAAACCCAAACCAGTCGTTTCTTAAGAATCATCCCAGTGATAGCATCATTGGTGATGTCAATCAACCTGTAAGGACTAGAAGTTCCTTAAGAAATGAAGTAGAACATCTAGCATTTCTTTCGCAATTGGAACCAAAAAGCACTGATGAAGCTCTAAGTGATGATGATTGGATAAAATCCATGCAAGATGAGTTAAATGAATTTGAAAGGAATAAAGTCTGGACCTTGGTTGAAATACCTAAGGAAAATTCGGTTATTAGAGTAAAATGGGTCTTCAGAAATAAATGTGATGAAAATGGAGTCATCATTAGAAATAAAGCTAGATTGGTTTCTAAAGGCTGTAATCAGCAAGAGAGAATAGACTATAAAGAAACCTATGCTCCAGTAGCTATAATTGAATCTATTCGTATCTTACTTGCCTTTGTAGCATTCTTCAATTTTAAACTTTTTTAAATGGATGTGAAATGTGCTTTCCTTAATGGTTATATTCAAGAGGATGTTTCTGTTGAACAAACTACTGGCTTTGAAGATACAAAACATCCTGATCATGTTTTTAGACTCAGAAAAGCTTTGTATGGCCTTAAAAAGTCCCACGAGCTTGGTATGATAAACTTACATGATTTTTGATTCAAAATAACTATGTTAAGGGAAATGGAGATCCAAACCTTTTTATAAAGAAAGATAAGAAAAATGTTTTTATTGTTCAAATTTATGTTTATGACATTATATTTGGTTCAACTCAAAAATATTTAACTAATTATTTTGCGGATCTAATGAAATATGACTTTTAAATGAGTATGATGGGTGAGTTAACATTTTTCCTTGGTTTACAAATTTCTCAAAAACTAGAAGGAACCTACATATCTCAACATAAGTATATTAAAGATCTTCTTAAAAAGTATGGGTATTACAAAACTAAGAGTATAAGTACTCCTATTGGTACCTCAAACACACTTGATCTTGATGAAGCTAGGAAACTAGTCGATCAAACATCTTATAGAGGTATGATGGGAAGTCTACTTTACTTAACATCTAGTTGACCAGACTTGATGTTTTCAGTATGCTTATGTGAAGGATATCAATCCAATCTTAAAGAATCTCATTTAAAGGAAGTGAAAACAATTTTTCTCTACTTAAAGGGAACCATGAATCTAGGACTATTTTATACATCTGGAAATGATTTTGTTTTTAAAAATCATTTCATATGCTGACATTTGTGGGTTTATAATGGATAGAAAGAGTACATCCGGAACTTTTCATTTCTTAGTAGAATCATTAGATTCTTGGTCATGCAAGAAGCAACATTCTGTAGCAATCTCTAGTGATGAAGCTGAATATGTAGCAGCTGGAAGTTGTTATGCTCAAGTGTTATGGATGCAACACACCCTCACAGAATATGGCTTGAGTTATACTAAGACTCAAATTTTGTGTGATAACACAAGTGCTATTTCCTTTAGTCAAAACCTTAAACATCACTCCCGTGCAAAGCACATAGATATTAGGAATCACTTTCTTAGGGATCACACACTTAAAGGTGATATCATTCTTCAGTTTATCAGAATGCATGATCAACTTGCTGATATTTTCACTAAATCTTTACCTTTTGATAGATTTGAATACATTAAACAGAAGTTAGGAATTATAACCGTGAGGTAATCTTCCTTCATTAACATTTTGTTAAAACAATCTCCTTACAGTAAAAAACTCATTTTCATAGGGGGAGTACATTTTTGTGTTAGTATAATCAAATTTTTTCTAGTCAATTTTTTTAAACTTTAGTAACTTAAATTTTCGTAATGAATTTTTTGTAATGGAAATTTTCGTAATGAAATTTTCGTACCTGAAATTTTTTTAATGATGTTTCCGTACTGAGAATTTTCGTTATGAAGTTTTGTAATGAGAATTTTCGTAATGAGAATTTTCATAATAGGAATTTTTGTACTCATATTTTTTTCGTAGTGCGTTTTTCGTAATGAGTTTTTCGTAGTCAAATTTTTCTTCAAGAAGAATATCACCTATTAAGAATATACTTCCTAGCCAAATCTAAAAGGTATGTTTTCCTTACTCAAGTTTTCATAATCGCCTTTAGTTGCTGGTAGTTTTTTTCTTTTAAAATTTCTCGGATTCATTTTTCTTCTTAAATCTGAATGTTTTTGTTAAAACCTCCAAAGATCGGATTAAAGATTTCCTTTCGGATTTGATTTCAACCATCAGATCAGATTAGAGAATTTCTCAACCATTATATTGATTTTGGAAGCTGAAAGGTCAGCTCCATCGCCAATATAAAGGGCACCCCCATTGGTTTTCCCACATCGATTTCAAGCTCTTGTGTGTCGAAGCTCAGCATCAGTTATTAAAGGCCATTCTGAATCCTTCAGATCTCCTACATTCTGAATGTCTGTTGAAGATACTTCCCAAGATATGTCTACCTCAAAGCCAATTTCAAAATGGAAAGTTTATAGAGAAAAACTGGTCCATCCGAACTTTTACATGTACGATTCTATCATCTCCAAGAACATCAAGATGAATGGTTGGGAAGATGCATGTGTATCCAAGACAAGTGATCAAGATGCAGTCTATCCGGAGTTACTTGTAGAATTCTTTGAATCAGCAAGCTTTTATGAGGAAGAGGGAAGAGAAAATATTTCTTTCAAGTCTTATGGAAAGACTTACAAACTTACTTACACCAAGGCAGAAAGCTTGGTGGGGCTATCATACGAAGGAGAAGCTGAATTTTGTTCACATGAACTCCCAGATGCTCAAGGTTGTTTTGTTAAGGTTAAGGCCTTACAATGTCTTGGACTTGTTGATGTCAATACAACAAATATTTCTCACCCATATCCTAATAATTGGATTGTTCAGCTTTGGGTACAAGGTTTCTTGGTTCTGAGAAATGGTGATAAAGATACCCTGAAGAAAAGTGACATATATTTCTTAGACTTCATGGTGAATCTGAGAAAAATAAATCTGATGAGGCTTGTTCTTATGACGATCAAGAACATAAAGGAAGGATACATGAGAGCTCAAATCATCATGTACCCTATCTTACTATCAAATCTGATAGTTTAATGTTTAGATTCTTTCAATATTGCATGTAAGTCTAATGTTCAGAATTGAAAGCTTATGCTTGTCAGTGATGACATGCTAAAAAGAATGAATATGGCTTTTTCTAAGGAAATAGGAGAATTTTATAATTTTCCAAAGGAAGAGGAAGAAATCATTCCGGAAAATGTGGAAAAAGATGATCCAATGAAGAAATTTACTAAGAAGATGAAGCTTAAGGAAGTGGTTGCTGAAGACAAGACCCCCAAAGATAAGGAAACCCATTCCGCACCTCCCAAGCCAAAAAATAGAAATCATATCCAGATGAGTTGGTTGCTAAATGGAGAGAAGATAAAGAGAAAAGGAATGAAGGGGATCCACAGTTTGGATTAGACCCTGCTAGGGCTAATGCCTTAAAAGAGAAAGAATCTAATGAGTTAGAGAGGAAATAAA
Source organism: Viscum album (assembly GCA_963277665.1). Lineage (NCBI taxonomy): Eukaryota > Viridiplantae > Streptophyta > Magnoliopsida > Santalales > Viscaceae > Viscum > Viscum album. The sequence goes on from OY728160.1 coordinate 858,351,444, forward strand.
AAGAGAAAAATATGTAGCAGAAGTTTTCAGAAGAAGAGATTGTTCAATATCTCTTAAAAACCACAGAAGTATCTTTTGAGAAGATTCCCATTCTGAAAACTTTTGATATTAAACCATTACCAAAGACTCCTGGGAAAAATTACTTCACTCCGGAAATGAACAAAGGGAAAGTGGTTGTTGAAGAAGTAGATAAAATAGGTGGTGAAGAAGTAGAGGAAGAAGTTGTTGAAGAAGAACAAGAAGTAGAAGAAGGAAGTGATGATCTAGATGACTTGATCAAACAAGTATAATTTTATCAAGAAAAGGCTGAATCTTCAAAATTAGTCACTCCGAGAAAGAGAGATGACAAAGAAGGTAAGAGAGATGAAGTTTCAGAAGAAGAGAAAGATAATAAATTATCTGATGAGGAATTAAGCTATGAGAAGCATTATCTTGAAGAAGGAATATAGAAGGAGAAACCAGATGAAGACAAGATTGTTCAAGTATCTGAATCTAAGGAAGAATCTCCTAATGAGGAACCTATTCTGAAAACTGATAAGGGAAAGAAAGTGCTTATGGACACTCCAAAAAACGATGTTATAAGAAAGAAATATGTTGGTTGTTCTTCTAGAAGGAAGTTGGTGAAAATTGAATAAAAACAATCCCCAAGAAAAGCGTCGGATTCGGAGTCATTATCATTTGGTTATGACTTTGTTGTTGAGTCCTTGAAAATTTTGGTGGACACCATTCTGATCTTTCCCACTATAGACTCCAGATGCCCGATGCTGCAACACAGTCTAAATTAGAAATCAGAATCCTTATCTATGGTGATGGATAGGTGTGTGAAGATTGAGGCTAATCATAGAAATTTCTTTATCAATTATGATGTTCACAGAAAATCATGCAGAAAAATCACTTGGGGGTCTATGAAAGTTGAAGAAGACATGGCTGAGTTTGATCGTTTTCAGAATGATGTTAAAGATGCTTTTCACACCAAGGATGCCAAAGTGAAGGATCTTCAGGAAAAGATGAACCTTGAGAAAAATTATCAGAATCAACAACTGATAGAATTAAATGGTAAGGTTAAATATCTTGATCAAAATTTGAAAAGGGATAGAGATATCCGGACTGAGCTTGAAGAAAAGCTTGTAAAGCAAGATGAAGTTCTTAAGACACAATCTGAGGTCCTAAAAGATCAATATGAAAGGATTAAAGCTTTGGAGAAGCAAGTTGAGGAGAATCAGAAAGACTTGAAGAAGCTGAAAACCTTGCTGAAGAAGTTAATTCCCAAGGAAAAGTGGGACAAATAAACAAATTCAATCTTTTGTTGCTTTTGATTTTCCTTGTAAAAATTCTTCCAATCATAATAGAACCGTGGCTTCTTGTTTTCCTTTCATGTCTTTACTAATATTTCAGGTACCATATTTCTTTTCAATTCCCTTAAATTCATTTTAAAAATCAAAAAGGGGGATAAGGAAAATGAACTACTCAAAAATGGAGAAGGAAAAATAACTACTCAAAAGGGGAGAAGGAAAATTTTTAAATGGAGAAGGAAAAATTTCTAAGTGAATATATCCTGAAAGTAAGGGGGATTTTCTTATTACAATGTTTTTCATTCTCATGATAATGAAAATATCTACTCCGAAAATTCAGAATACATTCCTTAGAGTTCCTAAGCCTAAGGGGAGTTGGTTTTATTCATCATCATCTATGAACAAAGGGAGATAAGTTTTAATTTCAAAGTCAAATGAAAATTTTCAAAGTCCTTATATTCTTATTCGTAAGGTTTTTTGTGCTTTCCAAAATGGGGGATATTGTTGAGTCAATAAGGTTTTCCTTATGAATTTTCCATTCCTTCTTGTTTTGAAAATCACAAACACCTTATAATTAAGCAAATCTGTATTTTTCTTCTCAATGGAAAATTTCCTTCCTTAAGGAAATTTACCCTAACCTATATTTCATTATACATAACAATATTTTTCTAAAATATAAAAATCGGTTTCATACCCAAAACATCGGAATCATATAATGATTAGGTATAAAGCATTCTATTTTAGGATCTGAATTCTGGATACAAACTCTAATAAAGTTCCACTCCGAATTCTGGATACGAACTCTAATAATGTTCCACTCAGAATTCTAGATACAAACTCTAATAAAGTTCCACTCCGAATTCAGGATACAAACTCTAATAAAGTTCCATTCCAAATTCTGGATACGAACTCTAACAAACTTCAACTCTGAATTCTGGACTCCAAACTTATATAAGTTCGACTCCGAACTTCTATGAGTTCGACTCTGAACTTCTATGAGTTCGACTCCAAACTTATGTAAATTAGAATCTGAAATTTTATGAGTTCGACTCCAAACTTATATGAGTTCGACTCTGAACATTTATGAGTTCAACTCCAAACTTCTCTGAGTTTGACTCCGAACTTATAATAGTTTGACTCTGAAATTTTACTAGTTCGACTTCGAACTTTTATGAGTTCGACTCTGAACTTTTACTAGATCGACTCCGAACTTGTACAAGTTCGACTCCAAACTCTGTATGTTCAGATTCTGAATTCTGGTGAAACCAGACACTAAATTTCATTATAAATTTAGACTCTAGATTTCTATAGAATTCAGGTTCCGAATTCCTATAAAACAGAATCCGAATATCTCTTTTTTATAGACCCCAAATTTCATTTTGGATAGACTCCGAATTATTATTTTCTTACATTCAGAACTTCAGTTTTACTTTTTCTTACACTTGTTTCATTACAAAACGATGTCGTGCATTCAGTTACACATTTTTTGTAATAAAACAATGTCATCCATTATGTTTCTAACTAACCATTGGTTAAGTGACACATGTATAGGTCCCTCCGAAATTCAAGGAGAAATATGACAGTTAGAGGAGGGATCCGACCGTTGGAGCTTCGCCTATAAATAGGGGATCATTTGAAAAGAAGTGACAACTTTAACATAATTTGTGCTTACATGCTGTTGAAGTGATTTCTAGAGAGAGAGGCTCTTATCAACTCTCAAGCTTTGTGTAGAAAGTTTGAACATCTTGTTCAAACTTTGCTTTGTGCATACTTTCTTCTTTTGACTCCGATTGTTGGTGATTACAATCGAGGGATTCCATGGATACGAAGACAGAGGTTACAACACCTTGAATTTGAGGGCTTCCATACTAAGGAAGACATAGGTGCCGACTACCTGATAGTTGAGGGCTTGTGGGGATAGCAAGACATACTCCGATCTTCGTATCGAGGTCTTACCCTAGTGTGGGTAAGACAGACTTGCTTGAAAGTATAAATCAAGGGACCTTTATCCAAGGTTGTTGGATACCCTTCTCTTTGGGTTAAAAGATTTATTGTTTGTTACTTGTAGTTTTACTACTTGTTTTTTCACTGAATTTTGTATTACTAAGGAAAGTATACCTTTCTTATACTTCCTTACTTGTACTCTGATTTAGTTAGATTCTATACGCTTTAAGTTAGAATATGATATTGTAAACTTTGGTTAAGATTATTTTTCCGGATCCATATTTCCAGAAACGGTTTTTCGGAATCACTTTCTAGATTTAAGCAAGTGTATAGAACTAGAAGTTTGTAACTTCATACTTTGTCCAAATCATTCAATTGGTGTTAGAGGTGTTGTGAATTTTCTTAGTTTAACTTTTTTAAACATAGATCTTTCTTTGTTTAATGAAATTTTTAATGTGTAAAATTCACCCCCCTCTTGTATATTAAGCATCTACATATTTATTTCGATCCTACACTTTCTACTATTCTAACAGGGAGGGTTTGGCCGGCCGTTATTCATTTACCATCGTGGAACAAAGCCGCTTTCTTCCATCGTGAAAAACAAACCAATAAGGAAGAATGATGACAGGTTCGGGCCATGTTTGTTTGGCCCGCACCCTCCACATTAGAGTGATAGATAGCGGCTTAACAAAACTATGAATGAATAATGTCAAACTCTACAACACCCGACAATGATTATTCCCAAACCCACAGAAAATAAATCATTCGAAGATCAAATAGTTAGAGAGTTGATTTGCATTCTTTGTTTAGAAGGGAAGAACATGGGAATCCATAATCACACATAATAAAAGCACTACCTCAGAGATTTGTTGATGGAGGTCACGGGGAAGGAGAATATGTCGTTGGGGATAGATGGACTTCAATGAAATCGGCATTTCCTCGATCATCGGTTCGTTGTTGCTGAAGACATTCCTCGTTGGTGAGATCGTTCTTCATTGGGGAGAGCGTTATTCGTTGGAGAACTCATTCTTAGCTGGAGAGAATAATCCTCCAATAGTTCTCCTCTCCCAATTCCACCAAAATGTGAAATTTCCCAAACTGTTAATTTAAGTATATCAAAATTAATTATGTTGACACAACAAAGGTGGCATAATTAATGTACTGTGTTGTCACCATTAACTAGTTCATTTAATTGGCCCAATTAAATGGATTTGTGTTGGCTTAATTAAAGATGGAGGAGTTGAGAGGTTTTCTCTCATTAAAGGGGTTAGTTCATGTGGTCCCCACCTCTTAACATCTACATGGGCAGTTTAGGTTCGGGTGTTCCCCACCACCATAACCCAAGTTGAGGGGTTTCAGAAAAAAAAAATTAGACATTTTTATTTTATTTTATTCTTTCAAAAAATGCAAAAAAATTATCTTTCACTCTCGACCCACTGCGATCAATGTGAAGCTATCCTTAAGAAAATAATAGTGCTGCGAGTTCAACGGTTCCCTCATATTTCAATTCCAAGCACCAGTTCAAAAGTTACAAAAACTTTATCGCACGTTTCCTGAACGTACCTGAAAAAAAGTTCTGAAAAAAATTCCAGACACACCAGGCCTCGGAATAACGTGCTTTAAATTTTCATGGACTCGTAAAATTTCCATATATTTTTAAAAAAATTACACGGAAAAATTATGCATATTTATATTCTCCCCGACGTAGTGCTTTGCGTCCCTGAAAGCCACATCATAAACGAACTAGGAAAACAAGCGGGGGGTACTGGGCACAAATCTGATCCTCCCACTCCCATGTGCTCTCTTGGAGGTTCCCATGCTGCCAGCGAATGCGCACTAGATGTATCGAATTCCCACGATGGACCCACTCCTGTCAATCCTCAATCTCAACAGGAACCTCTGAAAACGTCTCTCCTTCATCTATGTCCAGATCGCCAAGGTCAATGACATGAGATTTTTCATGCATGTATCTCCTCAGCTAGGATACGTAGAAGAAGTCGTGCACCCAGTGAAATTGAGGGGGATGTGCTAGGTGGTAATCCATCTCGCCAACTCTGATGGGGACCTGAAAAGGTCCTCTGAACCTCAGAGATAACTTTTCGCCTTGGCCAAATCTTCACAAACCTCTTCGAGGTGTGACCCATAGAAAGATGTGGTCACCATCCTCGAACTCTAGAGCTCTCAGTATCCTATAAGCATAAGACTTATTCCTTCTATCTGTAGTCTTCATCCATGCCTAAATGAATTTTACCTTCTCTATGGTATCTCGTACCATCTCCGGTCCTACTAGTGCTGACTTCCCTCGGCCAGTCCAGCACAAAGGTGATCTGCAAGGTCACCCGTACAACCCCTCAAAAGGTGACATCCTAATGGTGGGGTGATACCTGTTGTTGTATGAAAACTCAACCAAAGTTAATTAGTCCTCCCAAATACAATGTAAGTCGAGGACACGTGCACGTAGCATGTCCTTGAGGGTTTGAATGGTCCGCTCAGTCTGTCCTTCCGTCTGGGGTTGGAAGGCGGTGCTCAAATGAAGTTGTTCCTTAAAAGCCTCGTGCAACACCTTCCATAGTCAGGAAGTAAAATGTGCATCACGATCAGAGACAATCGTCGAGGTTAGTCCATGTATCTGCACAATCTACTGCACATATAGGAGTCTCAATCTCTCTACAGAACCCTACTCTCTGATCGATAGGAAGTGGGCCGACTTGGTGTGTTGATCGATGATGAACTAGATAGAATAATGACCTCTAGATATATATGTGGGAGTCCTGTCATGAAGTACATGGATATCCCATCCCACATCCACTCTGGGACCTCTAAATCTGAACCAATCCTGCTAGTACCTGATGCTCCTCCCTCACTTGATGATAAGTGAGGCACCGGGAGACAAACTATGCTACTACTTTCATCATTCCCAGCCACCAGTGCTGTCATCGGAGGTCTCGATACATCTTCCCCACTCCTGGATGTACCGCTAGATGGGATGTGTGGAACTCCCTCAACACTTCCTCCTGATGTTAAAATGGTACCATGTTACGTCCTCTGAATAGGATGAAGTGCTCCCCACCTTTCAAAAATCCATCAACTGTCTGTCCCGTGGATATCTGAGCACGTCGAGTCTCACAGTCAGCGTCCCCATGTTGCGCCTCCCTGACTCACTGAAGAAGTGGGTGTGTGACTATAAGAGACTCTAGAAAAGATGCTCCATCTCGATCCACAAATGATATCTACAAAGCAGCTAGCTACTCCGTCGCCTCGCCTAGAAGCTATATACCAGATCTCCTACTGAGTTCATATGCTAAAACAATCCCCTTCCTATGAGTATAGACTATCTCTAAGTCATAGTATTATAGGAACTCAATGCAAGGTCATTGTCTCGGTTTTAGGTCCTTCTTAGATAAGATATTCCTGAGACTCTTGTGATCCGAAAAGACCATAAATTGCTCACACATCGAGTAATGTCGCCACATATTCAAGGCGAAGACCACTACTTCTAAATCCAGGTCATGGGTAGCATAGTTTTTCTCATGTTAAATCAGCTATATAGAACCATATGCAATCACTACTTACTTTAGAATTAGGACATATCCAAGACCAGTCTCTAATGCTTCATAGTAAACTATGTACCCTACGCCCTCCTCTGATATCCTCAAGATGGGGGAGGTAGTCAGCCTCTGCCTCATCTCCTGAAAACTCCACTGGAATTTCTCCAACCAGACAAAGGTTTTCCCCTTCTTTGTCAACTCTCATAAAGGTTCTGAAACTCTGTAGAAATCTGGCATAAACCTTCGGTAGTATCCAGCCAAACCCTAGAAACTATGTTCCTCTATCACAGTCCTGGGTGGCCCTCAAGAAAGAACCACCTCGATCTTCGCTGGATCTAACACAAATCCATCCTTTGATATAACATGCCCCAAGAATTGAACCTCTCGGATATAGAACTGGAACATCAAGACCTCACCATAATGCTGGTGCTCTCGGAGTGTGTCCAGTACTACCTGAAAATGATAGGCATGCTCCTCCTCAGTAGCTGAGTAGATCAGAATGTTATCGATGAAGACTACTACAAAGTGATCAAGGTAAGGATGAAAGATCTTGTTCATGAGTCCCTTGAACACTTGTGGAGCATTGGTTATGCCAAATGGCATAACCAAGAACATGTAATGGTTGTACCGACATATGAAGTCCATCCTCTACACATCCTCATCTCACACTATGAGCTGGTGATATCCTGATATGAGGTGTATCTTTGAGAACCACTGCAATCCCTTCAGCTTATCAAAGAGGTCTTCAATACTTGGGAGTGGGTAATTGTTCTTCATGGTCACTGGTTCAGGTGCCGATAGTCAACACAAAGCCTGAAGCTCCCATCCGCCTTCTTGGTGAACAAAATCAGGGCTACCCAAGGAGAAACACTGGGCCGAATGAATCCCTTCCCCTGTAAGTCCTCTAGCTGTACCCGCAGCTCACGAAGCTCTAAGGATGCCATCTGATATGCTGGTGTAGATATCAGTGTCATCCTAGGGTGCAAGTCAATGTAAAAGTCCACCTCTCTGTGAGGAGGTAGACATGGATAGTCATCAGGGAAAACATCCACGTACTAGTCCACCACTACAGGATAACTCAGACTCTCCACATAAACCGCTCCGAGGGTAAGGCTAGCCAAATGATGAGTGATCAGCTACAATCTCCTTCGGGTAAGTCCATCCTGTGCTGCAAAGGATCCCTTCTCACCGGGGAAGGTAAACCTGGTCCCATCTGTGCGTACACACCACACTTTTAACCTAATACAGTGAATCTGATCATGGACTATAGATAACCAGTCCATACCCAAGATGACGTCGTAAGGCATCGACGCCGCAATCAGGGGATCCTAGCTGAAGCACTCACCTTCTAGTGTAAGCTGACACTGCCTGATCCAATGGGTAATCATCGAATCTTCTCCCGTAGGAGTCTCTATCCATAAGGATGGAGCCAACGGCTCTGTCAGAATCTCTGAGATCCGAGCGAGGGCAGTGGAAATAGAAGAATGACTGGCACCTATGCCTATAAGTGCTGCAGATAAGGTGTAATATACATAGATCATACCTTGTATCATCTTCAAAGAACCATGATAATAGACCTCAACTGCCTGGAGCTGAGCTCTCCCATGTCCACCTGCTCCCTGCGGTTGGGGTGGACCTCCTATTGGTGGTGGCGGTAAAATCTTGAATCGTCTCCCACCACCAGCTACATGGCCAGATCCTCTATCATGTCCACCTGTATCTGGATGCTGAGGGAGACTATCTGTGTCCTGATCTCCAGCCTGAGTCCCTGCTCGATGGTCTGAGACCTGAATATTTATTCCCACACCATATCAGTGGAATAACATGAGAGATCGGTGACCCTCGCTGAGTACTAATCCACAATCATGATGTCGTGATGCATATGAAGTAGCTTCTGTATTCGCATTGCGTGAAGGGTTGCTGGGACAAACTATGCACGAAAAAGGCTCTCGTAGTATACCTAGAGAAGCTTCACCTCATCGTGAACCTATAGAATCAAGCTCCACCATCTTCCTGTTGATTCCAGTAGAAGACATGCATCAAGGATCACCATGAGAATAGCTGGTGTCCCTACCAGTCAGGAGACTCTCACTACGACCTCCAACCAATCCTCAGCTGCATGTGGGACTGTCTCACCCCTGAACCTAGGTGGCCTCTGGCACTGGAACTCGTGAAATGCGCTCAAGTGGTGTGAACTCTCTACTGTTGGGGCTAGTGTAATCGGTGTCCCAACGGGTAATGGTACCACTGGTGCCTCTACTGCCAAAGGGACCTACACCGAGGCCTCATCGCTCGGTGGGATATCAGTACGTACTACTCTCAGAACCCTAGCCGGCTGTCTACGTGGAGGCATCCAGAAAAGAAAGACGTGTTCCACGGTCAATAAGTTATTCCTGGTGAGCTGAATCAAAGAGATCACAATGAAAAATACTGAAAACAGAAACACAATCAGTGTTATCGTGCACTGAGTCGGAAATCAAAAGTCAGGGTCCTGGTGTATGGATATGTCGGCCATCGCACCAACACTAGATTCCCTAAATTTATGACAACACTCATAACACTTAACACTATTACCGTTAAAAAGATAAGAGTCTTATGTTCTATGGTAGAACCAACTCCTCTGATACAAATTTGTCACGACCCGTCCCCTGGGGCCCGTGTTGTGACTACCCCAAGCCCACCTTCCATAGGCTAGGGGATGGCGACTAGCACCGAAGGTGTATTCTATAAAACTGGGAAGGTATTGCCTTTATAACCAGCAAAAACACACAACCAAGAACCCAACAAGATACTAACTCAAGAAAACTGTATAGAAAAAGAGAGAGTACAGTTAGAAAAAGAGCTCTAAATACTAGCCCAACTGAAATGTACAAGAAACTAATAATACAAGTAAACTGGAATAGCTGTTGTGATCAGCCACCAAGGATCCTACTTGAAGGGTAGGTACAGCTCTCGAACGGTCGTCTCTATGCTATGCCTCATCTAGGTCCACCTCCGAGCTACCTCCAGTCCTGGTACCCTCATCCTCAGTCATCGTTGTCTATCGTCTGCACCAAACACAACGAGGTGTAGGAATAACCCGTATAGGGGTGATTATAACGATACTCAGAATAGACCCTGAGACCCTCAAGGTCTCACAAAATCTACAAAGGATAAACTACAAATCATGAAAACAACTGTCAACCATATTTGGGTATAAGCCCATAAATATACCAAAGTTATCAAAAATCCCATCTCAATCATTAGGAAATACCAGGTCCAAATCAAAATGCCAAAGCTCAACTGTTCCATAAAGGAAGGATACCACAAATGTAAGTACCACACAGGTACACCACACAGAAGAATACCACCATGGAATTATCGTGAAGGAAAGTACCACACAGGTACAGACTCATCTCACGCCAGGTATAACTTAAGTACAGTAGTAGGGATGGTTAGATTTAACTACTAATTCATCTTACTCTATTAAGACACATACCCAAAAAGGATCTTAGTACATCATCAGACCCACTCAAAATCCTAGTACATCACCAGTATGCCATAAGACCCACACAGGATCCTAGTACATCCCCAGGACGTCGTCAGACCCACACAGAATCCTAGTACATCTCCATCACGTCGTCAGAACCACATAGGATCCTAGTACATCTCTAGTACATTGTCAGACCCACACAGGATCCTAGTACATCTTTAGTACATCGTTAGACCAACACAGAATCCTACTACATCTCCAGGACATCGTCAAACACACACAAGATCCTAGTACATCCCCAGAATATTGTCTGACCCACACAAGATATTATTACTTCTCCATTACATCTTCAGACCTACAAAGGATCTTATTTAATCTCTAGTACGTCTTCATACCCTCGCAGGATCCTAGTACATCATCCCAACCCTCTATAGGGTTTCGGCACTAAGATCACTTGTCTCTGGGAAGTTCCACTCCTCAATCCACTGCTAGATACTACAACTACCATGAATTCCCATGAAAATGTATCCCAAAGGTCTGCCATGTCATAGGGGTCTCAATGCAATAGACAGTACATCAATCGGACGCCCGGTCTGTAAGTTAGTATCCTTTTAGTCCTGAGGTCCTGGTTGGATTTGTGTTCGATCCATCCCAACTATTCCCCAACATTATCCAAATATATAGTGGGGTATATAAAAAGTTTTTTCACACCCAATGTTTTCTGGTGCTGCAGACAGTTCGTCAAACAGACGTTTGGTGACAAAGTTATGGCTAAAAGAGCATATAGGGTCGAAGCAGGCCCATGTCTGGTTCGACCGTGTCGGACCGACCCGACAGGACCCAGTCTGGGCTGACCCGACCCGACCTGGCCTAGGCTGACCTGACCCGGATCGGGTCAACCCAGCCCACTATGTCTCGTCCGGCCCGGCCCACTGGGTTCGGCCAGGCCCGGTGGGTCCTCCCAAGCCCGCGCGAGGCGTCCTGGCCCGCGTAGAGCCGCCCGGCCCCCGCAGGGCAGTCCGACCCGCACTGAGCGGCCCGGCCTAGGTGGGTGCGGTGTGGTGCATAGGATGTAGGGTGGTACAGGATGGCGCAAGGGCCATGGGGACCACACTTTCTATGGGGGACGTGGAGGCTCTAGGGCGGTGGCTGCCTCAGAGGTCGCGGGGCGGCAGAGGCCGCGACTGCTGTGGGGGCCACGGGTGCCACAGGGTGGCAGAGGTCGTGGGTGCCGCAGGGAAGGGGAAGTCGTGGGGTGGTGGAGGCTACTGAGGCTGCAGGGACCGCGGGGCGGCGGAGGCCACGAGGGCAGCGGGGTGGCGGAGCTCACGGGGGCCGTGGGGAGGCGGAGGCCGCGGGGCGGTGGAGGTTGCGGGGTGGCGGAGGCCGCGACACAGCAGAATTGCGGCGGGGCGGCCATGGTATGGAGGTCCACCGCGGCTGGCTGAATGGCCAGCCATCCTCTCCCCATGGAATGGTCACACACTGCGGCTCCACCGGCAGCCGGTTCGGCCAACCGTTCTTCATTCCCCACCATGGCACAAAGCTGCCTTCTTCCATCGTGAAGAACACACCAATATAGAAGAATGGCAGAGGCTTCGGGCTATGTTTGTTTAGCCTGCACCCTCCACGTTAGAGTGTTAGAAAGCAGCTCAACAAAACCATGAATGAAGAATTTCAAACTCTACAAACCCCAAGAATGATTATTCCCAAACCCGCAGAAAAGAAATCATTCGCGGATCAATTAGTTGGAGATTTGATCCGCATTCTTTGTTTAGAAGGGAAGAAAATGGGAATCCATAATCACACATAATAAAACCCCTACCATGAAGATTTATTGATGGAGGTCGCGAGGAAGGTGATGATGTCGTTGGGGATAGACAGACGTCGGTGACGTCAGCGTTTCCTCGATCGTCTGATTGTTGTCGCTGAAGACATTCCGTGTTGGTGAGAGCGTTCTTCATTGGGGAGCGCATTCTTCATTAGAGAACGCGTTATTTGTTGAAGATAATAATCCTCCAATAGTTCTCCACTCCCAATTCCACCAAAATCTGAAAATAGCTAACTTGTTAATTTATGTTTATAAAAAGGAATTAAGTTCACACAACAAAGGTGGCATAATTAATGTACTACATTGGCACCATTAACTTGTTTATTTAAATTGCCCAATTAAATGGATATGTGTTGGCATAATTAAATATGGATGAGTTGAGAGGTTTTCTATCATTTAAGGGGTTATTTTATGTAGTCCCCACCCCTTAACATCTAGATGGGAGGTTTAGGCTCAGTTGGTCTCCACCACCATAACACATGTTGAGGGGTTTTAAAAATAAAAATGTTAGACATTTTTATTTTATTTTATTCTTTCATGAGAATAACAAAAAATTATTTTTCACTCTCGACCCACAAGGATCGAGGTGATGGTCTTCCTAAGTGAATACTGGTGCTGCGAGTTCATCGGTGCGCTCATATTTCAATTCCGAGAACCAGTTCAAAATTTACAAAAGCATGCTCACACGTTTCCTGAACGTACCCAAAAAAAGTTCATAAATTCATTCCTGGTGCACCGGGCCTCAGAATCACGCACTGTCAATTTTCACAGACTCGTAAAATTGACACATATTTTTTAAAAAATTACATCGAATAATTCCGGGTCTTTACATTGGGGTAGTCACAGCACGGGCCCTGGGGGACAGGTCATGACATTCATGGGGCCTGATGCACTCAAAACTCAACGAGACACATGTGAAACATCTCAGGACTTATATAATTGATAAAAACAACACATTAAAGTGTTCAAAATTTGGTATTTAAATTCTGATGCTCATTTTAGAAAACTGACCATCCCCCAAATGATAAATTCAAATTCAATTTTAATTTCACCCATCCCAAAAACACGAGACTCTATAGTATGGGTATGGATAACTATTAAAAATATTCAAATTATACTTAAATATTATTTTAAATGATATGAAATGTTATTTATAATCACTTTAAAATACCCAAAATAATTTTTAAAAAATTATTCCACCTAGAACATTATGATTTATTTCCAAAATACATTGTAAAATATTTAATTTTTTTTAAATTAGAAATAAAATTTCAAAAAACTTTTTAAAATACAAATCAATTTTATGAACCACTTGACATGTTATAATAAAAAATAATGGATCAAGAAAAATCTAGAGCTTTACCGCAGATTCCTCTCAAAAAATTCTCATTCATAAAAATTTAAAATAAAACAAGGAAGGAAATAAAAATTATGGGTAATAAATCATCTACCACACAAGATACCTCTCAATGATATTTCTATCGTAGGAATATTCCAACAATATATGGGAACAATTCATATAGCTATAACACATTATTAATTAATGTCAAATAACTGTACCATGGGAGGTGCCTCTCATGTAATATTTCGGTAATAAAAAAACATTGCATAAAAAAAGAGACTTAATCTTTCTTTTCAATATGAGGTCGATTAAATATTATCAACAAAATATAAAATTAAACAATTTGAGAACAAATTATATTCTTTGAATCTCTTTACCAATTAAAAAACATAATAACGGACACATATAAAACTATATAAAGAAATTCATGTCAACAACTATTCAACCAAATGGTATGTTTTAATCATACAATCATTAAAAATTACAAACAATAAATTAGTAAAATACCTTTCATAAAAAATTACGTCAAACTAATTTAAAAATAAATAGAAATTCATTCAAGATGAAATTCCATATCAAGAAATTCAATAATTTTATTTTTTCATTCCCATAAATGAAATTTTTTTATGCTTACATTGATCTCATTATAAATTTTTCTCCACATTAATTTTATTATTGATGACTTATCATGTTTTTAAATTATCAACTAATCATCATATTTAAAGTTAAATCACATAATAAATTTAATTTATATCATTTGAAACATATCACCCTTAATATATCACTATTAATAATTGTTATAATGATTTCATAAGATTTAAACAAATAAGTCTCACATCATATAAAATTAAATTAAAATAGAACATGTTTTAGAATGTTTACACAATAGGTTACCAACAATATAAGACCTTTTAATCATAATATATTTCCATAAATTTTATGCCACATAATAATTTATATTTTTATTCCATATTTCAATTAATTAATTAATAGAAATTAATCATAACATCCCATTTATCCATCCGGGTTAAGGATTTCAAATCTTCAATGTGATTTTAAAATGACTTCTTTTTAGCATTTAATATCCAACAAGGTGTAAATATTTTAAAAGAAATAACCTTTTAAACCTTATTCATAATATGGTTTCATAAAAATCATTATTCTTAAAATAATCCCCCATAATTTTTCAAAAACTATTTCTCAATAAATATAGTTTCATAAAACAATTTTTTTTATTTATTTAATAAAACTAGTTTTAACAAAATAAGTTTTCCACATGCGACTCGCTGAATATTTCTACATACATTAAAATATAAAATGGTGGAGATTCAAAAATATAACACGTTCAAAGTTAATTTTACCAAGAAAATTCATCTCTAATTTAAAATAGAAAAACATTTTGATAAATTGTCAAATTTAATTTATCATGTATCCCATAAATTTAGTGATATATCTAATAATTTATTTAAAATATTAAATCTGTTTATTTTAAACAGATTGATAACTATAATAAATTTGAAACATTTCAATGATGTTATTTAACTTTTAAAATTTATCTAACTTTAATTTAATCGATTTTTTCATCTAATATAGTTATACCATGACCTTTTTCAAGTTTATATCAATATATATGACATAAAACAAGAAACTCTAAAAGTATAACATAACATGAATCATAAAACACGAGGATTAAGAAATCTACTTTATTCATCTTAAATTATTCAATGTTTGTTAGCAAATTCCAATTTATCAAGGGAATTCCATATATTAGCATAAAATACATAACATTTCCATTTATTATTATAGGTCGATTTTAGTACTTTATAGAGTTTTAAATTAACACCACATAATTTTCTTCAAATAATGAAATAATACAAATTAATGGAACCCATCCACCACACCATGACACTATCCACATTGGATAGCCATAAATCACATGTATATGTTTCAAACATGTCATGAAAAATAACTTTTCATTGTGGGTAAATTGTCCCCCTTTTAATATTTTTGAGTATATAACATGTGTTACATGATCAAATGAAATCCATCCAAAAATACAATCACATGTGGTCATTGAAACATCAAAAATAGATTCACATGTATATGACACAACATAAAAGAATTTAAATCATTTCATAAACAAAAAATAATATTATACTAGGAAAGAAATGATGAAATTCTGAAGACATGTAATATCACATTTCCCATGACTATATTCCATATCACTGATAATGATATAAAAATATATTAATTGAAATAAAGAATACATATAAGGACCCATTACCTCATACGAAATCTCCACCACACTGATCCTAAGTGAAGAGTATATGATTCTTATGATAATATTATCTCCTCTTTATAGGCCATATCATTATAACACTGGGTATATGGAGAAATTTATAGAATGATATGAACATGATCAGAGAAACCCTTTCCTTAGACCATACCTCCACCTCCACACCAACTCAGAGGAATGAGTTATACTTACCATCATTAAGGAAATTTAGGTGTAGGCTAGTTATCAATATAAAGAGTGGTATAACAAATTGGATCATGTGATTGAAATTGTGGGTTTTAGTAGATGGATTGATAGAATCTATAATCATTCAAGAAAAAGGGCCAATAGTCTAAGAATGATAATAATATAATTCATAAAATAATGGGGATAATAAAAAATGGATCTAGAATCAACACTGTAATCTAATGTTCTCACAACATATCAAGAATGGAACTCCAAAATTCTTAGGTGAATATAAAAATATTTGTTTTATAAGACACCATTGCAGTCAAAGAAAAAAACCTGGCTTGAATCCAATCATTCTATATCCCCCACAAATCATTGAATCCTTATAATCACTAATAAATAAGATCCACCAATGCTTTATTGTCCCATGTAGCATGATCATAGTAAATGAAACCCAATTCGGCATTTGAGAATAAATTGAGCCAAAGGTTATATCCACCTCCTTCATCCATCCTTATGTCTCATGATCTAAAATTGAAACCTCATATTTTTGAAAACTATAGTGATAAAACTCTAAAAGGGTCCTCCATAAAGGGACATCATGGTCGACCTCTACTCCGTGTAATTTTTTTTCAAATCTTTCAAAACACATTCACCATGAACTAGATGGGTCATCAACCTTGATCTATTCCTATAAAAGAATAATTGTTTTGGACTCCTAAACTAGGGTATAAATTATTTAATTTTAATGGAATTATCATTATCTATCTAATTAAAAAATTGGTGAAAAAAACATGGTGCATGTTCATTTCCTAGTTCTATACTCCTCATGTAGAATCACTTCACTGAGAATGTTTATTAACCATGATGTTTCAGATTTCAGATCATGAGGGACCTAAATTCTCATTTCCTAACTTGTCTAACTTGAATACACTTTTACTAATACAAACTAATACCCTTTTCCTACTAAACCATTCAGTCTAACAGTTTCCTATATCTAAAATTCTTCAAGTCACTTGACCAGCATCTCAGATAATAGTCATTCATCACCTACTCCATCAAAAGGTACCCCACCCTGGCTGGTAATGAATGAAGGGAGATAATGACCCCGATAGATCATATTCAATTGGTCAACATTTGCATAATAATACCTATGGTATGTAATTCACACATATGGGTGATATTACCCTCATAAATATTTGAAGAGTAAGAGATAAGTTGAGAAATACACCAACCAACATTGTGGATAAATAAAATAAGTAATCCTAATATACGATGTGATTTAAAACATAAATGGATACACCTGAAATGAAAATAAAAAATAAATAATTCCTTGAATGTGAAAATGAAACTCCTGAAACTCTTCGACGCCTCAACGAGTTAACACTTAAAAATCATTCGTTTTTCGAGTTTTTTTGAATAATTAAACTTCTTTAATAACTTCTATTACACCCAACACCATGTTTTAATGAACAACTCTATACTACTAATATTATTGTTCATACATAATCCTTATAGAATAGACCTTAAACTTTGTTGTATGAAAATAAATTACAAAATAAAAACATATATAATGGTTCTATATAAATAAAAGTTATTGATAAAATATATGATATATTTTAGTAAAGTCTCTACATGATTTCAAAATACTATTTTCTAAAACAAATATTATTTCTTTTTTTGAATAAAAATTAAAAAGAAAAACTGAAAATTTCTAAAAAATATTTGAAATAATTATATTTATTTTTTAAGATCAACATTTAAAAATTATCTTATGGTTAATATTTTATAATATTCTGAAAATATTAATTTTTCAAGAATATTAAAAAAAATATTTATTTTTATTAAAACATTTATTCTCATTTTAAGAATTTGTGAGATCTATTTTATTTTAATACTGTTTTAAACATTAAATTAGTTATATGAAATAATTTATAATCAAATTTAGTTCATTTTAATCAATTTAAGTTTTAATTTTTATATTAAAGCATTCTATATTTAGAAAATTTTCTTCTTCCCAAACAACTTTTCCATCAATTTTACAGGATTAATATTATATTAAATTATTCCACTTATATGATTAAAATTTTATAAAATGAATTTTATATTTTAATCATAAAATTTTATATCATATAACAATGGAAAATAAATTTCATTCCTTTCTTATTAATAATTACAACACAAATTAATTATGGTGATTAGGGATAAAATTTGGTTTTTTCATGGTACATACGCTTATGTTAAAAATAATTTTACACCAACATATATTTTTTATTTAATAAATTTTATTAAATGGTTTTAATCAATTTATGTAAATTATATTTAAATTATCCTTTTAATTTAATTTTTATATGATAAATTACCGTGGTAAATTTAAAGATACATGTTACTGTCATGAAATTTAAAATCGTAAAATTCATTAAACAAAATTGAATAATAATAACATTATTAAATAATATTTGTTTTATGGGGGGTTTATCTTGGACATATAATCCATTAATTACATTAATTATCAATTTTATCATACTCGCTGCTAGTGTGGCTTCCCATTGTTGAATAGTTTTGGGTATTTACAATAATGCATCTCTCACTCAATAATAGAAGGGAAATTCTTCCCCTAAATTATTCATAGCTCATAAATATTTTATCATGATCCAAAAAAACTCTGCCCATAATCCTTATCAACCTTATATAACTTCTATTATTCAAATTTTAAAATCCAAGTGTCCTTAATAATATATTTAAATCAGTTTCTCTAAGAGAATGTAATTGTCATCAATATACTCTTACTTTTTTACTTATTCTCCTTCCACCTTCATTCATGTACATATAAAAGAAATATAATTACAAAATAATATAAAATTTACTAATATTTTATAATATTTATGGAATATGATATACCTATCTCTTCTTTCAGATTATGGAAAATGAAATTTTCGATCATTTGTACAGTGCTCTACCTCCGTGCTGACAGATGTAGTTCGTTTTCCATCCCTACCTCTCACGGATGGATAAAATGACTGATTTAATATTATTATATGATGTTTATGATGTTATTATACTTATATAATTATAATATCACATATAAATTCTTATATTATATTCCATGGGAATGCGACAATGTCGCTCATGTTCACGGAGGACTATTGCCTCGTGAAGCAATGTGATTCAATTTTCATTTTTTCACTACATGGAAGGTAATAAGGATATATTTAATTAATATGTGTGAAACATATGAAACAATAAATAATTTTTATTTTTTATATTTTATTTACCTTTGTTTGTTTCACTTGTCATGAAATTAGATATAGCATTCATGTGTACGTATGACCTACCGTCTCAATTAACAGTGTAATTCAATTTATATCTCTAGATTTAGAAGATTAATATAGAAACATATATAATTAATATATATGATATTTATCTCATTTATAAAATTATTTAGATGATGGAACCATTATAAAAAAAACTGAAATTCCAAAGAAAATATACATGAAAAACAATGCAGTTATTACACAAAAGATTATTCTGAAAAGGAATTGTTAATAAATATGAAATTAAATTTCATAAGTAACTAATATGTGTTATAATAAATGTTAATATGGTTCTATAATATATTTATAATTTAATTATATTTATTATACATGAGATTAAAATCATATGAAGGATTTTTTGACATATGGTAATAATGTTTTGTCTCCCATTTATTTATATGGGACACATGCCATACACACCACTTGTTTATTTTGTGTGGTTTATATACTAACCTTGAATGTATTTTATGAATATTATCATGAATATTATGGGATATAAATATCCATATATTTTTATTTATTTCAGGGGGTTGATGATTCAAATTTTACCAAAATGGTAAGGGTTTTATATTACAATCTAATTGTTTATTGGGGTTATTTATGGTTATGATTTTGATGAAGAAATATTATGATATATTTCTCAAGAAAATTAGTAAATTTTTTATCCTAGGTTTATTTTTTAGGAATATTTTTTCCCTTTATTTTCCTCTCTTAATGTACTAATCATTTCAAAATAATGTTTTTAATGAAAAGTGGCTATATTTCATTGTTTAGTAGAAAAACGTTTTTCTTATATATCCATGATTTAAAAAAATCAATAAGTTTTTAATATTACTATATGATTTTTTAAATTAATTATTAATATTTTTAACTTTTTACAAAATAATATAAAATTAATCTTCACAAGGTTCTCCAAAAAACATGCATTTAACTTTTGCTATAAATGTGAATGAAATACTTCCTTTATCATGTATGACATAAATATAATTTCCTATTATCATAACCACTCAATTTTTTTAATATTTTTTAAGATTCAATAATTATTTATAGATAAAATTATTTTCACAATGTTTTGTGAAATTTTAGTTTTAAAAATGTTGTTTTTGAGGTGAAAATATTATTTTCATCAAATATTCAATGTGATATTTCATAATAATTTTCCATCTAAAATGAAATCCTTTGATGTTGATTAATATTAAATGGGGATATGATCTAATTTTACCATATTTATTATTTATCTAGATTATTTATGATTATGAGTATAATATGTTTATGATACCCTTTTCTTTTACAAATGTTATGTTGTAATGTACTTTTTAAGAAACCTATTTCATTTCATGGTATATTATATGACCAATGTGTTTCGAAGAACATTTATTTTCCTAGGTTTTGATATGATAATATTTTTATGGTCATGTGGCACACATATATATAATTTTCATTTTATGTAAAGTGGTCCCTATATCTCCCTTCAATTCATTAGGTATACATTAACATCTCATTAAATAAATAGGACTATAATAGGGAGTGAATATTGTTCGGTAATGGAATTTTTCCACCAATATAGTAATGAGAGTGAAACATGACTACTATTCTAATTTTTGGATTGAACCCAATCTACTATGATAGTTTTGAGAGTCTAATTTTACCAATTAGATGGCCTAGGGGTAAACAAAATCCAATTTCATTGTATTGTAAATGAATCTTAACTACTGAGGAAATTATTTTCTATGATTGTGTGTACTCAAAAATCTATTTTATATTCTGATGTTATGATTGCATGTCTCAATTTCATTTATTACATGATGATTCATGTCTTATGAACATCCATGATTTATTCCATGACTCGTTTATTCATCTATGATATGTAGGGTATGGTTTTCAAATATGATTATCATGTTATGATAGCCTTAGGGTTATGTTATATTGATATTTCCCTTTATAACCTTTTTGAGAATCTAATCTCACCCTTTCATATGTTTTCTTTCCCCAGTTTATGAAGAAAGGTATTATTTATTAAATTTATAAAAAGGGTTATAGCTGTGAATAACTTAGTGAGAGATGATATATCTCACTTATGAAACAGTTGTTTATGTTTTCTTGTTTCAAAAGGCAGTAAACCCAAACAATTATAGCTTGGATTTTTATGTTATGCAATAATTTTTAAACTATTAAGATGCATTATCTATGTATGAAAAAATATGGGTTTATATAGGAACTACCTGGATTGATCCCCAACCATCTCTTGTTTACCTCAAAAATAGTTAATAAATGTTGGGTGGGCATAACATTATTACTATGTTGGATCATCCATAAAAATAGAATACAATAAAATTTGATAATAGTGATGGTTTTTTCATGGAGGATCATAATAACTTTATCTAATATTTGCATATAAAATATTTTTTGACCAATTACTTATTCTTTTGTATATCCACTGTATGAAAATTACTCTTTATGGTTTTTTAAAAACCTGCCATGAAATGTTAATTTACTAAATTTTTATTAAAATTATTTCTAATAACACAATATATCCTTTTTGTGACATCATTTTCACCTCTCTTTGAATGAATATTGGCTCATTTATTCCATTTTCTTGCTCTACATGTCCTCTCTCCCCCACTGGTTCATGTTGGTTTTATCATGGTTATATCTCTGATCTTTATGATATAGTTTAATTAATCCTCTTTTTCGTCTTCCTCCCCATATTAGTCTATGTTTCCCCTATCCCCTTGCAACATTATAGTCAATCTAAACCCTAATAGAAATTTTGGGAAAATATTAATGGGATTTTAGTGATATATAAGTTACATTTTATTTTCTTCATATGTATGATAATAAATGAAATCATGATTTTATATGATATAAAATAGTGTGTTTGGATGAATAAATTATTAATTACAAATCAATGTTTTGTAGAATATTATTTTTTAGAATGATGTTGGTTAGTTTATGGACACATAATTTCATTTTTATGATGTTTATTACAATATTATATTAATTTAGTAAAAAAATCTGAAACACAAATGATATTTTTAAAAACATAGCAATATGTCCAAATGGTTAATGTAAAAATTCAATTAGTATTCAGATATGATAATCAAATTCATTATTAACTATTCAGTAAATTTTTTCATAAATATATATGAAATAATATAAACATTGTTTATCATTTTAAAATTTTAATTTTGATCATTTTTTTAAAAATATAATTCTCTTTCGTAGGAAAGTGTATGTTGTATATTTCTTCAAAATACACCAATATAACCTGTTAATCATAAACATAGGTTAATTATTACAGTTCTAGAACTACATAACTATGTTTTATTAATTTATATATCATTCAATTATTTTGATTAATTTATAAAAAAATCAATAATCGTGTGAAAAAACACAAATAAATGGTTTAATATTTGAATAAAGGATGTTTTTTGTAAAAAATCATAATCAAATGGATGCATTTTCATATTATGATATTCAATTATTGACAACACATGATATAAAAATTATAACCTATTTTTTTAATACTTATACATATTTACATAAAAATATATACATATTATATATATATATATATTCACTAATGTATTTGTGAGTATGTACAATTAAATGAGGAAACACTAAAATAAAATAAAAATAATTTATATAATAGTGGTGGTTTATTCACAGTGGTTTATAAAAAAAATAAAATTGGTGAAAAAATAAGAATGCCTAGATTGGTTATTATATATAACTGTGCTGGAATATTTAATTACATAAATCATTAGTTTTAATCTAGAAATCAATATTTTCAATATTTGTAAATTATTACAGAAAATTCAATTTTGAATTTTTAATTTAGAATTTTTAATTTTTTATTGTATATTTTTTTTTGAAAATATTTTAATTTGTTTCACTATTTATTTATCATTAAAATTTCCAAGAACTAAAAGGTATGTGGATCATCATCAGTATATTCAAACATAAGACAATACACCACCAGTGATGGCCTCGAAACCATCAGGTATATCACCCAATACTACAGTTATGCTTCCCATTAATATAATTTTGGTGGAAGAGATTGTTTTGACATCACTACTACCAATAGATAAGTATGACTCGACTACTCATATTTTTTCACACATACTATTACGAGGGTATTGAAGTATGTCATTTGTTTATATATATGTCATCGATGAACATATTATTCATTTCATAGCGATAAAACTATTGAATATAGTTTATTATCATATATAAATAAAAACTAACTTATAAATATGGAAAAATATGCTAAGAGGAAATAAAATTTAATAGTCGTTGTTACGTTTTAGTATATTAAAGTCTATATGACTAATTTTGGAGGCATATATGTATAGTTTTTTAGTCATTTAGCATCTGAGACAATGACACTTCCAATTACAAATCATGATTGAAGTCAAGTTCAATTAAATTGTAGAAGTATATCTTCAATAACCAAGTAATGATAGTTGAAAATAAATATTGATTAACTATTTATTAATTTTATATTTCTATAAATATTATTTTTCTAATAATTATAAAGTTTCTTATTCGTAGGATATTTTTCATTTTAACAATGATGACATCATTGTGTGCTAGTGGAAATTGAAAATCTTGGTAAAAATAGAATGATTTCATGTAAGGACTAAACTTTGAGTTCAGCGACACCTCATTATTGATTCGGCAAATGTTTGAAAAATTACCTAAAGTGATACTCATTGAACAGTGGAATTATTTAATGATAGTTTGTAAACTAATTCATATAAGGTATTTTATAATGTGATATTAACTTTTTATGAATTACTATATC
This sequence comes from Viscum album, assembly GCA_963277665.1. Taxonomy (NCBI): domain Eukaryota; kingdom Viridiplantae; phylum Streptophyta; class Magnoliopsida; order Santalales; family Viscaceae; genus Viscum; species Viscum album. The sequence continues at coordinate 858,375,458 of OY728160.1, forward strand.
ATATTACATTTTTAAATCAATTTAAATTCCATACTAGAATATATTTATTTTTCATTAATTCTCTATAATAAATATTTTGATAAGATAGAATAAGGTAATAACACACACAACAGGTTCTAAGAGTTTCATAATGAGAATATTGAGAAAGGTAATATTATAATTATTATAATATATATATGTGTGTGATAAATATTTATTTATTAAGGTTTTATAATTATCTATTTTTTCTTTAATGATATATGGTGTAGAGTTTTTCTATCTATTTGGGTGGACTAAGATGTATCTGGATGTTCACACATTGTCAGAAAGGTGTTACTTGAATGAATTATATCAAAATAAAATGATAAATAAGTTTAATTACTAATTTACTTTTCTTTATCACTATCATTTTATATTCATTAATATATTAGTTAAAATTAAGGATGCATGGGATGAAAATCACTCACAACCATTAGTATTCTCCCATATCAATGCTATTTCCCATGATCGAGGCAATGAGAATCCATGTATTGTTTTTATGATAGGTTATGGACTATCTCCATCACAATACTTTCAAAGTTCTTTGACTTCATTCATTACATCACATTTTCCTTCCATGAGTCCAATAGTGCTCATGATTTAGTATTCCAGTGAAAACATTTGACAGTGTAGAAAAAATTACAGGGGATGGTGTCTTGCTTAAGGGCTCTGGATGATTAGTTTTCAGAAGTGGATGACACTTTGGCTACGTTATTCTAGGACATGATAGGGAGTATTCCCTGGTTTATTTCATTTATTATGTGAAATTATAATTATGTATAAATATTTATTTTTCATTTTTCATTTGAATTATTTTTTTAACATAATCTTTAATTTCATTTTAAATACTATTATTGTAGGTACCTGAGTCTATAATTCCACGGAATAAGGATAATGTATCATATCGATGCAGCCTTAGTGATGTAGATTCAATGTACGATGGTTTATGATGAGTTATTTTTTTTAATTTCATGCCTCATCTTGTTTTTATGATATTTCAATAAACTAAGGATTTGTTTTAATTCCCATTTGACATGTATGATGTGTTATAAGTGTATAAAATGTCGTAATATGGATGAATTTTTATAATGTTCACTTCATTTTTCATTTTTGTATGGTTTTCTAATTATATATTTTGAATTTATAGTATCGTATATTTTATTGTAGGTGTATATTTCATAAGTAATTCATATTTTTGGTTTGTTAAATGACAACCAATATTGGTAAGAAACCAGCTATAATTTGGTGGAGGTTCAAACAACTACTAAAAACTGAAAAACCACATCTAAAAAATTAAATATATTTAAATTCCATAAAAATATTATAATGAATTTTTAATGTTTTCTATATATGATACATTAGAAATGTCATTTTCAACCACTGAAAAATGATTAACAATGGGTTTATCCTATTACAATGATAGGATAAATAGTTATTATACAAAACCTAAATCATTTTAATAACATGGTTTTGTTTAATTCTCAACAGTATTATGGGTATCATTTTTAAAAACTAAAGGAAAACAAAATTTTGTGGTTTTAATCACTGTGTACAACCAAAAAAACGCCACTAAGGACAATTTTTCTGGGAGTTCCTATAATGTAAAATGTAAAAAAAACAATGAAAAATCATAATAAATAAGTAATTGAAGAAAAATAATTACCTAAATATATAAAATATTATTTTCTCATTATCATCAATTAAATGCCAAATAACATATAAAAGTAAGTCAATCTTTATTAATATATATATATTAATGTAATGCTCTTTCACATCTCTATTGGGTTTTCCCTCTCTTGATACAATGTCACACATCATATTATTATAACATCTAGAGGTCAACTCTGATGTGATTCTATCCTTTTCTCTACCTTCCTCTGTCTTATATAAGGCCTAAAACCTCATTTTTTCCTTAGTTATTATATCCATATCATCCTCACCATCATCTCATCCATAACTAGGTGTATTATTAGATTCCACCATAGATTGGGTAAATTCATTATACCTTATGCATCCATATCCCATGCACATACACCTATGGAATGGTGGATCCCCCATGACTGGATTCATGTATTTTATATACTTCCAGTCAATACATCCTATGAATAATTGTACAGTAAATCCTAGATCTATTATATCTTGGGATGGAATGTACCATATACCATAATTTATTATATACATGGATATTCTAAATCAAATATAAAATTAAATGGAGGGATATAAAGATGGAGAAGTTAACCATTCATTCTCGTATCATCCTAGACGTTCGGGAAATCAACTCTCAAAAATATTTGGGTGTCGGTTTCCCTATGTAATTGGGTGAGGTAGAACATGAAATCAGAAAATATAAATAGTATCACACAAAAAACTATACTAAGGGAAGCTATGTATCTTTAGACTCATATACCACTATCATCACACAAGACCCATGGATACCACTAGTAAAGTCTAGGTATCAAAAAAGTATACAAAAATAAATTTTTTTATTAATTAAATAATTATCCAATAATTATTATTAGTCCATTTTAATTTATAAAATTAACAATTTAATCTTTTAAGCAAATTCCTTCAACAATAAAACTCTTCATTGTAAATTATCATGTATGAAATTATCATTCAGAATCTAAGAACTGACCTCATTATTCCGTTAATTAATTTTTCATTGCATAAGATATCTAGGTACTTGAGGACTCATCCTAGGATACCACATTATGGATTCACTAGTTGTTCATAGATTCATCAAATATCATGTAGTTGGAATCTAAACATATAAAATAAAACATTACATTCATCCATCAAACAAGAAGTAATCAATATAAAATATATCCATGATAAAGGCCCACTCTAAACTCATCCCAACCACCCTTATGTTATCACCACACAATATTTTACTGTAAACATTTTCCCTCCATCACAATAATTTACTATTATTGTAGCCTAGGATCCCATACCACTTCCAAACATATAACCAACCATCAATACATCTTGAGGCTTCTGTCCCATTACTCATAAAAACAATCAAACCATGCATTATAGAAAAAAAAATCACATTAGGGATCTGAATACCTAGAGAATACATACAATATTAATGTATTTTATATACACAAAAAGAAACCAAGGCCATGTCATCACGAGTCTCAGACCTCTAATAATCAAGAATAGGATAATTCATCCCAAACTATTTATTATTTAACAAATAAAATTAATTACATCTTGTATAAACCGGGTTTCTATTCATAGGTTTTAATAACAAGAAACTAATATAAAATAGATAACATATATATAAGAATTAAAAGTAGACATGCTCTAAGTATAACTCAATGTACAATCTATTTCATGTAGATTAGTAATTTCTTTTTTTATGACTCTACCATTATATAAACATTCTATCAGAAGTTATTTATCCATTTCATGTAATTAACCGTTATTAAAAACAAAAATAAAATATATCCAAGTACATGGTATGTCATCTAGTATATAATAAGAGGCAACATAAACATATTGTAAACACAAGTTATCACACAGGACTCAAGCATGTTATTAATTTCCAATATGAAATATCAGTTATCTATACATAAAATAAATATATTATTTCCATTATTTAGTATAAAAAATTATAATAATTATTATTATTATAAAATATTAAATGGACAACATTACTAATAATTATGAACTTCTTATCATATTTTTATTTAATTTCATTTATTATTCATCTAGTTATTTTTTTTCTTTTTCATAAATAATTTATATATTATAAAGTAATATTAATAAATCATAGAATGTATTTTATTTTTTAAAAAATTATTAATAAAATTTTGCATACCATCATTCTCTATCTCAAATCATACGATTTTATATTTTTTGAAAAATAAATTCAATCTACTATATAAAATAATCCTTCTATATACATTTAGTTATTATATCATGATGATATAATTAATCCATATGTGATAATAATTTTTCTATATCCTAGAAAAATTTATTAATTATCATATGATAATAGGTTCCATGTTATTATTCTTTTAATATTTTTAATATTAATTTCATAATGTTACTAAATTACCATTCATCATAAGGTAAAAATTTTAAATAAACAAGAATAAAATTATAATGTGATTTCTAAATCATTGGTTGGAAAAAATTCACTCACTCCATGAATTTATTCCTAAATAAAGAATCACTTTATGAAAGTATGAAATATACCCATCTAAATAATTTAAATCATAATAAAAATACCTTAAGAATATCCTAACACTTGTGTTTTTATAGTGTTTATCATCCTTTAAACATTTCCAATTTACTTGATAATCATTCCACATGATATTTGGTTTTCTTGATTATTATTTGAATATTGTAAATAACATTAATTCATCCAGAAGTATCTGAATCATGTTAAATCACACATTCACAAATAAATGATAGGTAGATTAATTTACTACTTATTAGAAACTTCACATGCACTTCACAAAGAATTGGAAGATAGAATGAGAGGGGGAGGGAGACAAAAAAGGATGTTGGAAAGTCCTTGAAAACTAATGATGGAAGAAAGATTGATCACTAATGGATTTGAATGAACTAATTATGGTCTTTGAGGCTCAATAAAATGAACACAAAAATTAATGGGTGAATATCCATTAATTTATAAGAAATACATATGCGCTCTGGGATATTACCCAAATACCCAACAAGACTATACATATATAATTAGAATTCATAGTTTTCCATTTATTTTACATAGAATGACTCAATTTAAGTCCAATAAATTCAATAAAGTCAAGGATTTTTTTATATTTCTCCAAAAGACATAAAACCATGATTTTATTGCTCATGGTTCTATTTATTTAAGTTAAAAAGTGTTAATAATTCATTTAAATGATAAATATGAATTTTATATATAGAATATGATACCTTGATGGGAAATATATGCACTTTATAAGGGTAAGTGGATACCACCCTGATACAGAATCAATGATATTATGACACGTGATTAGAAATATCACTGTAAGGGAAATATGGTTTACCCTTACATAACTGGTTACCATCACATGAGCATAAGAATCACCCTATTACAAGACTTACCACATTTATGTAGAGATAGTGGTACCTTAATATAGGAATCATAATCCCCATCCTACCCATACATGAACCCTAAATAATTTTTATTGGAATTTTAAAATCATGGTCATCACCATCCTCTTTTAGAAACCTAAAAATACCATTAAACATATATTAAAAAACACCTTAACATTACACATTTTTAAGGCCCTGGATAAAGGTAAGGATAAATAAAAAAAAGTTAAACTCCACTTACTAAAACTAATAAAAAATATGAATAGAAATCTATTATAATTTTAAAAGACCCACAAATACTAATGAAATAATTAGATAACTTATAAATTAAATATTTATTTCCTAAAAAAATTTAAACATTTAAAACACTTCAAAAATTATATAACCATTAAAAAAATAATTAAACACTCTTTTGAATAACCAGAATTCTCAAAATGAAAAGTGAACGCTCAGGAAAAACCAAACCATTATAATAATAGATATTACATTTTCCAAAATACAAAAAATGGAAATGAATTTAAATTATTAATAATATTCATGGTGGAAGGAATAATTTTTCATATCGAAAACATTAAAAGGACATTGTCTTCCCCCTTGTGTAAAGATAGTGAATAATTACCTTCAAAAATATATATATAATTCTCATATTAAAAAATTATGTTAAATTTATAATTTAACACAAATTAAATTTAAGATAACATAAATTTATATAAAAAAATAATTCTTGAAAAAAAATGTATATATATTTGGGAGAAAAATATTGCCGCCTGAAATGGAAAAATAAGGTCATATTTTCCTATAACATTATTCAAAATGATTTCAATAATAAAAATAGTAAAATGGATTTTTTTTAAATATATCTTAAATGTTTTTAGGAGAATAATATATAAGTTATTTATGATAAAAAGAACATGAAATTACCAACAATGTAAATTGAAACATGAAAAACTACGATAAAAAGTGATATTGTAAATCAAACCCCTATAATTTTGTAACATTCAAAAAATCCCATCAAAGATAAATATTTGAATAATGTTATATATAAAAAACAAATATTTTAACATGATATAAAAATTTAAATTAGTGGTAATTAAACCATATAAATGGAACATATCTAATAAGAAATTGAGACAAAGAAACCATTACCTTTGATTCCCACTAACTCGGACGCACTCTAACCTTCTATATAAAAAAAATATATATTATTAACATGAATTAAAACATTATTAATATTTATTTTACTTTATAACATTCACATATAACTCATTATTACCCATATATTAATTTTTTACAATGAAAATTAACACTTGGGTATTAACTGTTTTGTTTCCCACATATGATTTAGTTTGATGGTTTGGGTTCTTGGGTATTTTACATGGTTTCATCATTTATATATTTTTCATGAATTTTTAATGTATATTTTTTTTAATTTTTCTGGAGTCCCATAGTCATTTCACGGATTACATGGTGATGGTTCTCATGAGATTATTAAAATTCCCTTTTTCAGTTATTATTGAATTAATGAATGAATTGAATTTATTAGTAAGTATAATTTTTAATATTACCACTAAAAAATAATGAAAAAATATAAAATTTATCATTATTACATATCATTATCTTTATTTACAATTTCTTATACATTCATTACATATACATTATAACAATTTTCATATAGGCTATAAAACTAACCAAAACAAAAACACATTTTAATGGTTGAATTAGTAAGAAAATATTATAGTATTGTGAAAATATAAATTCAACATATGATTAATGATTTAATGAAAATTTCTTTATATTTATAAATCCTTTTTAAAAATGGAAAGATGATTAATATACATCAACTATAATGGTAATAAATTAATACATAAAAAGTTTCTCGTTATGCTCTTTTTAGGATGTTAGATTTTACGGTCACCCTTTATTGTTAATGTTAGTAATATAATGTAAAAATTATATTTACATACCATAATCATATTATAAAAATAAAATGTATTCATTAAATATTTTTTTGTGACCATCCATGTATGGTGGTAAGGAAAAATAAAATATGTCATTCAAGGAGTCGGTACACCTCATGTAACGTGGGTGATGATTTTTTTCAACTAATTATAAGGGACTGTGAAATACATAACCCAATTTCCACTCAATGGTTCCCTAAGAATAGTTGTCCACATGGACTCTATAATATCTCCCCAGACTCCAGAGGCTATCAACTAGTAGATAGGGAATAGGGTTTGTATTTGGGGAGAATATGAACTCATTACCAGAGTGGAGGACAACAAATAAATATAATAATAGGTTAATGGTGTAAGAATAATATGAATATATAGAATAAAATATAACATAAACAATAATATTAGTCCCATAACTCAGTGTAGCATACAAAAACTGAAAAAATAAACAACTGAATAAATTTATAATATTAAATAATTATTATAATTGAATAAAATAAAAAAATTCAATGATAATGTATTCCATATCTCTAAAAAATATTAAAATAGGTATACAAGGCAATAATAAATACATCGTATATAGTAGATGTAAGAAAAATAAAAAACAATCCAATAATCTCGAGCTCTTGTTGGGCTATCAACCACCAAGTTGCAACCTAATGAAAGCAAGAAATATCAAGAGTGAAAAGTATGATGCTTATCCTTGGAAACACCTGAGTACATTTAATATTTCCAGGTACCAATGGCCACCCAATAGAGTGTGAAAAAAATCTCATAAGGCCACCACCAATAGTGTATATAACATTAAGTTCATGTAATATAATATAAAATAATGTTTAGGCATGAATATATAAAATAAAGCAGTGTAGGAATTTAAATACCCAGTAGCTACTTCATCCCTAGCTATTAATGTCTCTAGAGATGATATCATTTAATTATTTAATTATTATCCATTTTATATAAGTACGTTAGGTAAGATATAACTATCACTAATGTCATGACATGAGAATCATAATAGAGTATCCATGATATAAAAAGTAATCCTATAATTATGAACATAATGAAGAGGATCGAAGATGCTAACCATGGAATCCTTGGCCTCAGGGGTCAAGAAAACTCATCAATAATATTAAGCCTGGATAAATGGGGTCTTCTAGTAATCCAAGGGGAAATTCCCAAGATATTCCATTGTAATATGATTATAACTGATTCCAAGGAATTCGTCTAAGGCAAAAAAAAGATAATAAATGACTAGGACTGAAGGATGTATCCATGGTACCACATGTTCTATACACCATACTGAATCCAATGAGTGTACCAAAGGAATTATTAATAATTATAATGGAATGATGCTATGGAATTATTTCAGGCCTCCACTAGTAGAAAAGGATCTAGTTTCAAGGCTGGTCTGACCTATAGAAATTAGCATCCCTAAATTGGAATGGATTCCACATTTGCTCAACGCACTCTCTCAGAAATATGAGGCTGCCTCGAGTCTAGAAACTCTTATACAGATGAAAAGGAAAATATAGAATATTCCCCTTACACTTGATTCAATAATTATTTAAGGCCATGTAATAGTCATTCCATTTACTAAGTCAGTTGGTTCATTTTTTCCTTTCATACACAGGATATGTCTTGAAGAAATTTTAAACATTTATTTGTTAATATATGTCATATTAAATTAATTAGGTTCACTCCACTTCCTTATATTAATATTTTAAAAGGTTCCTCGGGATTAGTAACCAATCCATTTAATTACATTCAATTAGACCATGTCATATAAATTTTATACTTTCCATTTGTAATTAAGTTTCTTTAATTATATTGAAACACTTACCATATATCGGTCAAGTGAAATTCTCATATAAAAATAAAAAAAATACAAATCATAACTCAATTTATTTAGGAAGGGATTACCATTAATAGGTTCAAGCTATTGCACACCTGAATGGTTGCATAACAGAACAAACCATGCACCTATGGTACAAATTTGGAAACACCCTTCATGGAGTGGAATGCATTGTGATCTCAACCTCTAATGGATTGATGATACTATATATAATGGGATCTAGAATACAAGAATTGCGATTATAGGTAATACACAACAGTTTAAGAGGCCACTCCAAATGAAATTAGAGCTTAAACACTATGGCAATTTATAAAATGGATAAACTTGAGGGATCATTCATAGAAGAATTACCTTAAGCTCATACAAATCTCCTCATCTAGTATCAGCCATTAGTTTTCCCTAGATCGTAAGAGACCGGAATAACAGATTAATTCCTTGAATATAGGGAATGTGGTCATCGATCCAATTAAATATATAATGTAGAATAGAAAGGAATAATGGCTTAAAATGAATTTAGTACTTACTAATGCACATCAAACGTGATAAATGGGGATCTAATCAGAATTCTGATTAGAGATTAAGACAACAAGCTATGAAATAGGGTTTAGGAGGTCAAAAGGTTATAATAAAGATCTTGTTGTCCCTGGAATGGTCCAAGGAGGACATGGTAACTAAAACATTTCATTAAGGGTATTTTCATAATTTCACACAAAAATTGAAGCACATGGTCTGGTCACATGGTTTTCCAAATTGTGTACCAACGATTTGTGGCTCGCTTATTAAGGATGGTACCCACATGGTTAGGCTATAGAGTTAGGTAAATAATGCGCCAACCATGTGAACAACCTATTCTAAAAATAGAAAACATTTCTCACTAGCATGTAGCCCCTGGAGCAGGGTTAGGGAAAATTGTGTGCCCTTATTCACCTGATTGTCTAGCCTCACACTATTATGAGAGATTGTGTGGGATGGGTCTCGTAGTGTCTACTAAATTTGAGGCCCCATTTTTTTCTCCAACGGCTGGGGTTATAATCTTTGAACAATCCCTAGACACCCATGAGAAATTTATAACCTCATAGGACGATTAAAATGATCCAAACCTGAGATAAAAACAAGGTTCTTAAAGTATTCCTCCCATTAAAGGAACCCATCTAAAAGTTCACCTTCCATGGATGGAAAATATATCTGAGAACAACTCCAGTAACTATGAACATACATCATCCCCCCACTCCCAAATATCATCATCTACATGGTCATTATACCATAGCAACTATACTAAAGGAAGAGACTGTCCTCAATTTTCCTTTGTGATCCAGTCAATAATGTGTATAGGATTATCATTGAATGGATCATTGATATCTAAATAAACCTCCTCAAAATAAAAAGTATGAGATAGTTCTACATGATAATGGAAAATCATTGAAATGTGGAAGATGTTGGGCATAGAAATATACTTGTATGGTAGTAAAAATTGATATGATACTGACCTAACTCTCTCTTAAATCTCAAATGACCTAAAAAAGTGCGGTGAAAGCATTCCTCGCCTGTGTATCTGTCAATGCCCAAGCATGGGTGATACCTGCAAGAAAACATGGTCTCTGAACTTTAAATACAGAGGCCTTACATAGATATTAGTGTCATTTTTCTATCTAGATTCAGAAAAATACATAATATTTCTGATCAGTTGTACCTACTCCACAGTATCATTCAAGAGATGAGGACATAGTTGGGATACCTATCCTACCTCTATCAAGCACAATGATGAACACAACCACATACTATACAAGTCCTCAATAGGATCAATCATAATTTTTACCAAAAATCTATTATTATAGTTGAGCCTAAATAGGGGATATGATTCTCCCATGAACCATTGAAATTAAGGACGCACACTTAGAGAAAATCCTCAATAGGATCAGTATTCCCATCTATTCAATAGAGAAATTGTATAGGATGGGAAATAAGTGGGATAATTTCATCATTCTATCAATGAAAACCCAAATGGTGTCACTGTGTTGAGGTGACCTTAGTGATCTAACTAAAAAACAAATGAAAAATATTTCCAATTCTATTCTGGAACAAAAAGTTCTTATAAAAATCCTGGAGGGTGTTGGTGGTCTATCTTCACATACAGACTAGTAGAACCCATAATGATAAATAATGGTGTCTTTGGTTTTAGGTTAGTCCACCAATACTAGTGTCGCATATCTCAATATATCTTAGAGATTCCTTGATGAACATATAACTATGAATCGTGGGACTGAGACATCAATTCCTACCTCATATCAATAGGAACACATACATGTTCATGTATACATAGGATACCATCTTTGTCATCAGTCCTATCTAGAGGTTGGTCCTCACCTAAAATACACTCCCATAGAAACAAGCCTTCAGGATTTGAAAATTAACTTCTCTTTACCCTCTAATGGAGTGAAGAGGTAATTTTCAATTAATAAATATAATACTACTTTTGACTACCATGAAACCCCGTATTCTTCTTAAAGAAGATGTCCATTAATTTACATTTGTCACTGGCTTCCTGTATGGATTCTTCTTTAGTTTCCAAACTAATTTATTTTTCTACCCCATTTCATTTTAAAAGGAAATAGGAAAGACCAAATTCAAAGGATTCAATATATTCAACCCATATTAGTTTTCTAAGATTAAATTCACACTCTGTAAAGATATATTTATGGAACTTTTGGTTCGTATACATCAAAAATAAGTCACCCATCACCATCTCCAGAAATATAACGAATAGAAAAATAATTCAATATCGAGTTCATGTGTTGGATAATTTTTCTCATGGGGGCTCAACTACCAAGATCTGAACATGATGACTCCTTCCTTTAACATCAGTATGATAGCTAAGAATATTACTAATGCATCAAAGAAAACCATGTAGCCTCTTCGAGGATGAAGTATAATTGAAATAGGTGCTAAATAAATCCATTTGTTCAACTCCTAAAAGGATTCATCACACTATTTTGACCAAAGGATCCTTACAACCTTCTTTGTATGACCAGGAAGTTTTGAAAAAAGGTATGAGAAGTCCTGTTTAAAATTCTTGTAATATCTAGTCTGTCCTATGAAACTCTATATTTCAAACATGTTCTCAGACTTTCCCTAGGAAACCAAAACATTTACTTTCTATTAGTAAACATATACTCATTATTCTGAGATAACATGACCCATGAATTAGAATTTTTCAATCCATAAGTGGGACTTATCATGCTTTCTATAAATCTGATGCTCTCTTGGTGTATTCAAAAAAATTCATGATGACTAGCATGGTCTATATGAGTGTGACAATACACCAATATGAAATCCACAAATACCATGATCAAACAATCTAGATTACGGTGGAAAATAAAATTCATAAAATTCATAAAGATAACAGGAATATTCATAAGACTGAATGGCATAACAAGATACTCATACTAACCACACCTAATAAAAAAGTCTCTACATTGAATGTATGAAGTCCAGACTCATACCTAAGGATATCATGATCTCATTTCAATCTTTGAGAACACCCTATATCCTAAAACATGGTCAATGAGATCATTTATTCGAGGTAGGGGATACTGGTTATTGATTGTAAGTGGGTTCAACCATCTATATTCCATGCATAAAAAAAGGGTCCTATACACCTTCTTTGTGAAATGAATGGGTGAACCCCATGAGTATTTTCTAATAAATACAAAACCTTCAACCTATAAATCCTCCAACTATCACTAGAGCTCCTAAAAAACAATAGGTTCCAACATGTAGGGAGTTATGGACACTAGAGTTTCTCGTAAAATAATATTGATCATAGGGTCTACCTCCCTATAAAGAGGAAATGAAAAAAATCGTTGGGAAAGACATCCATGAACCAATGTACCATATTAGGAATTTCTAATAGATTTAATCCCGATTCCTCCATAAAGAGCCCAGGAATATGGTTGGTAACTCTACCAATCCCATGATTCTTTGGTCCTACTCCACTGGCATTAACATTATTCTCACCCTTAGTAGATAACTTCTCCCATATGGTGATGTAAATGAAACTATATGGTGATAGAAGTCTACAAATGTGTGAAATGGTACAAAAAAATCCACCATGAGAATGACATCAGTGATAGTCATCTTGAGAAAAAAGAGGTCCCATGATAAAGGGTAATTTCCTACATCATGTGGATAACCCTTGCATTTCCCTATTCCCTTTTACCGTAATCTGAACTATATATCGTGGGTTAGTACACCATATTAATACTCAATTTCTATCCTGAGACATTATACAATAGATAAATAGATAGAGTGTGATGCACCTGTATCAAATATGGATTATAATATAGGGTAGGATGCTAGAGAAGTTATGTGTACTGTGGAAATTCCCTCACTTTGATCCTCAGGTATCAGATGTAAACCATGAAACAGACCTGATCCATGTCCATGTGATATAGTTGTACCTCCCTGAGTAAGGATTCCCAACTGGTGTTATAGATCATAAGTATGGCTAACATGTCCATGACCTCCTCCTCGGCCAGTCTATTTAGTGATGCTCCATCACTTTGCCTGAAGTAGCATAAAATTCACTACCCCTAAAGGTGGAGTTGGTGTAGATCTGCTTCCACTAGAATAATATGGAAATTCCAAACATGAACATTGATGATTCCCTATATACTGACATGAATTTTACTTAATTTGATCTCAATCAATTTGAGAATTAGAATTCCATTACCATCGACACTAATGGAATACAACTGAGAATCTAGTAAGATTACTATGATTTCCATTTCTCTAAAGTGAAACCTCCAATGAATTCTTACTACTACTAGAGGAACTATTGAACTATCTCATCATTGGTCCTATATGCTCGATACTATCTCCTTACCTTAGGTTGTGTTAAGTGATAAGATCCTCATTGACAATCTCAGAGAAAGTAAGCAGGTGAAAAGCATTAACCTATATATGGATGGCATACTCGATCCCATACTCAAAGAATCTAGAATGATAAATCACATTATTGGATTGAAAAAGTGTAAACAATAATGACTCAATAAAACTATCATAATTATACATGACTAACATGACACCCTTCTCTAGATTCATGAAATATTTTTCATGGTTGAGCCCTTAGTATTTGTGGAATGAAGTAATCATTGAAGGTAGTGCGTAAATCATCCAATACCATGAATAGATGATGTCCACCCTAGGTTATCACATCCTCCCAGCACTTGGCCTAATCACAAAGAATATACATATAAATCATGACCCTATTCTTGAGAGGAGTCTCTATATTCTCAAAGATTGATAGAGTTTCCACCATCCAAGACTCAGCAGCTCGTGGACCTCCATCCCTCGAAAAGGTGGGAGGATACTACTATTGGAACTCTGGGTCAAATCATCTATTTTTTGGTGATTGTAATGGAGAAAACTACATATATTTCATCAGATGTCGGAATATCTCATGATTCATAGCATTAGTGCATAGATTAGGTATAACCGAAGGTGCCTTAATTGGCACTCATGGGGGTAAGACTTGCATCTTAGGGCCCAAAAAATATAGATCATGGTCTTCTCCACCTTATTTTCTCATGACATGATGACTTCAAGGAATAATAAGTATAAAAATCCTAATAACATTCCTCAAAATAAACATAAAATAGATCTATACACTAATGAAAGTAGACGAGATAAAGAAGGTCTCACTATCCATGGTATACAACCCTAACAACCCACATAGAAAGAAAAGTATTGATAAATGTTAATTTTTATATTATAGGGGTTCTAGTAGGAGAAGGATCAACTATAACTTTCCTATTAATTTATGAGAAAACATTCAATTTTATAATTAAATATTTACTTTAGCTAAATTTTTGTTTACTTATAAACTTATATCATTTTCTGATTAAAATAGATTGTAATTCCCAGTGAATCTAGTGCCATACACCTTATCATTGAAATTAACACACATTCAATTTCTAGTTAACTACATCTACATTTAGTATTAGAATGTAGTGAGTTATATAAGATGTATTTACTCGGTAGACAACTGATTCTAACCCCTAAGGGACCATACACCTCATCAATTGAAACTGGAAATCACTCAATCACATACAAAGAGCATCACATGCATACATATATAATGATTAATTAATAATAACAAGCAATATAAGAATATTAAAGCACTAAAATGCACATATATGGAATGGAATATTCATGGAATGTGAATTCTAGGTTCCGTTGATGATTCATGTAATAATGCTCCTTTCCCTCATGTCATCGAGCTAGGGATGAAATGAAATCCTAAATAATAATAATAATAATAATAACCATCACATAATGCGTGTGTCACTCAATAGTGAATGGATATCTACTGTAATAGGAAAAATATAGAATGAAAATACATATTCATAAAACTCATCATTTACCCTTAATGTGGGTTAGAAATGCCCAATCATGACTAATAACCATATTACAAAGTGTTCCTAATCTATTTTCAACTATCTCAAAATATTAAATAATTAATTGAATCATTCTCATATATCTTTGTGACATACCAATCCTTGGTACCACTCAAAGGTGACCTGAGCCTAGTTTGTCACATGTTTTCAAATGAATCTCCCTGAACGCTAGAGGCTACAAACTAGTAGTGATGGCCTAGGTAGTGTAGGTGGGGATATTATTCCCTCATTAATATAGTTGATCATTGTGGATAAATATAATAACACGTAAATAGTTGAATCATAGTATGATTAGATGAAAATGTATATAATGGACTCAATAACACTACATAAATAATTAGCCATAGCGTAAGAATGCCAAAATAAATAAAAAATAAATAAACTGGTCATAGTACTCATAGATGGTAACTAAATCATAAAAAATATTTTATTATAATGTATGTCATGTATCTAGAAAACATGAAAATAGGTATACCTAGAAGTAGTAAGTATATGCTATACTGAAGAATCAAAAAGAATCCAAAAGCAATCCAAGAATTTAGAGATCTAAGTCAGTCATCTTTTACCATGATTCATCTTAAAGCAAGCAGGATAATTATTGTGTCCAAATCTGGTTTGTTCCTATTTTCGACACCTACATACATGTAATATTATCAGGTACCACTGGTATCCCAAATATGATGTGAGATAGATTTTAGTAGGATACCCACCATAGGTGTCTATATCATCCAGTCCGTGTAGTATAAATTAAAATAAAGTGCATGAATCCATATATAAAATTAATGTAGTATAATAATATAAATACCCAGAACCTGATTCAACATCAGCTATTAATTTCTCTCAACATGATATCATTTAATTATTTAATTATAATCTATTTTATATAATTATGTAATTTGAGGTATAACCAGAACTGACATCATGACAGGAGAATAATAATAAAGGTTACATGATATAATAAGGTATGTTTTAAGGATGATAATAATGAAGAGTATCCATGGTAATAACTAAGGCTTACTTGACCTCAAGGGTTGATCCAACTCATTAATAATATGTATACTAGCTAGATGGGGTATCTATGTAATCTAATGGGATTCTCCTATGGTGTTCCACAGTAATATGATTCCATCTGAGTCCAAGAAATTCATAAAATGTAAAATAGGATAAGAAATTACTTAGACCAATGGTTGTATCCATGGTTCCATGTGCCCAATAAAAACATATATAGATCCAGGGAGTGTATCCATGGAATCCTAATAATGATAATAGAGGGGTCCTGTGGAATCATTTCATGAATCCACTAGAATAAAAGGATTAGGTTCCACGGTGGGTCTCACCCTTGGAAACATGCATCCTAGAATTGGAATGGAATCCTTGAATTGGAACGGCATCCATGAGTGATAAGGAATTAAATCATGAATCCAATACTAAATGAAGTCTTACGACTCATATAAAGATGAAATTTAATGTATACAATAGGAACCTTATACATGATTCATTAATTAGTTGTGGTCGTGCATTAGTTATTCCATTTAATAAGTCGATTGGTTCATTCTATTTCCTTCCATACAATTGATAAGAATATAATGTAATTAAACAAATAATTAATTTATTTAAGTCATAATCAATTCCTTAGTTTCACTCCACTACCTTCAATTAATGTCACGAACCAACCCCAGTCGAACCTGAACCAGTCACCCAAGTAAATCCACAGCTAGGCCCTAGAGGAGTTCCCGATCCTCCTAGGCTGGAGACAAGCACCTGCGCATTAGGAGAGTGACGATGGGAATGATTTCTCCCAATACAAATAAATAAAAGAATAATAAATAATAAAGAGCGTATCAAAATAAATAAAACCAATAAAATGACTAAACATGAACTGAGGAAAATAAATCTAACTAAACGGGACGACCACTATCTCTTTGTGACCTCGTGGGTCACTCAATAACTCATATTTGAATGTCACCCAAGTTGAACACACCCATGATGGGACCTTCACAAGGACTAAAAATAGAAAATAACTATAGGCATGAGTATTAAAAATCAATAGGCTAGCCCGGTATACTATTTCCCATCATACTACCTTTAAATTTTAGGAAACACCAGTTTCAAGTTTGAACTATAATTTATAAAAGTAAGTTTTTCTATATATTTTTTCCAAAACAAAAGTACAACATGTTTCCCCTTTTTATTTCCCCAAACAAATATCCTACCATAAGTGAGATATTTGTATTTTCCAGGGGATAGTGGTGTCTATGTTTCTATGTGAAGAAAACATAAAAATACAATTTTCTTGAATTTTTTTTTTCGAAAAACTGTATAAAAATCAACAAACCACTTTCCTATAAAAACACTGAATAAGAAGGTACCACAATAATCACTCAACAGGGGAAAAAATAATCATACATGTATTTTTAACATCGCTGTGAGTGACTAATTAAAACAGAAATAACTTAATCCAGGAGATTGAGAATAATCCAGAAGACACTAATACCTGTGACCCCATTTAGAGTAGCATGCCACAAACAATGAAATCTAATGTTCTATATTCTCATCCACCCTTTCTCATGATATGCTAAGGGAAAATCCCATAGAAATGAACCTAATAAAATGAGGTGAGCCAATAAATTCTTCTAAATATAAAATCAAAACCTATACTTATAATAATAATCACATCAGGTCTCACCCCAAGTCTCCCTAAGGATTACCCTCATGCCTTAAATTTATTATATTGCCAAGGGTTCCCAACCATGGGACCCATCTAATGTAACCTGTGGATTCCATTTCGAGGAAGTACCAACTATCCCATGTAAAGAAGGCACAAGGAACATCCAACAGGGTTTTCATGATAAACACTTTACATCATTTTCCAAAGTGTCCAAACGGGATCTTAAACAGTATTTACAAAAGCCACTTTTATCAAAGGTACAATTTACACATTTTCATAAGAGGTGAAAACACACAATTTATCACATCAAAACATTGATATAACTCTTTTTAATATAATCAGATCACACACTCAAGACCTAACCATTTTTAATAAAAATGAAAAAACATTCCATATCATAATACACATTATTCGTAAAATCCAAACCACTTGGGAATCCACACAAAGAACTCAAAACATTCTTCTACACACTCCTAACACATTTGTAAACCCCCAAATTCATTTTATATCACAATTTAATCCTAAAATCCAATCGGGCATTTGATAAAGAAAAAAAGAATGCAAAGTTTAATAAAAAAATTACAATTTAACACTCAAAAAATTTTGAACATCAATTTTCATTCCATATTTTTATTTAATTTTCCAAAACATGTTTTAGGCTTTACAAACCATGTGTGTAAGACACCTGGTGTTCACAACTAGGCAAAATACACTAGACATTAAGAATATATTTTTAAAATAAATTTCAATTTACAAACACTACTTTTCATGTTTCCCACTACCTAAATAATTTAATAAATGTTCAAGTTATTTATAAAACAACAAAAACAGACGCCACAAGGTTTTAAACAAAAACACATCAAATTTTACAAAAAATACTACTTTAAAATTTATTTCATAGCAAGACCATACCAAACATCATTTTGAAACATCATTCACATACCTAGAAACTAATCATAAGATTGTTCAAAAAAATTTAACATGTATACAAAGTGAGAAAAATGATAAAATTAGAGTTTCTTAAATTAAAAATGCTAGTTGAAGGAAATTCTTATCTAGGAACCAAGGTGCGACGACAATGACCACTTGGAAATTCCATGTACGGGTCCTAATACATTAACCCTACATTGAAATACCATTAATAGACAAAACCCTCTAATAAAAAAAAGATAAAAGAAATAATAAAAAAATGGAGGTAAAAACACACCCCAAGGGGGGGGGAATGTATACCGGAGGGCTGTAGACACCGGAAGGAGATGTTGTGACTGGTGGCAGCCCACTGGAGAGGGTCTCTCTAGGTGCGCAAATGTGCTGGTCAGAGGAGGGGTTAGCCAAGGGGGTAGGGTCTCACGGATGGAGAGGTGTTGGTGGGTCATGCTGAGTAGAAGGGATGGGTTGGTTTTTCTATTCATCAGGGGAGCTGAGAGGTGTCTCAGTATGGTAAAGGGAGCGACGTCAGTTGGTTCTACTGGAACGAGGGAGGATGAGGGCTGGAGTGGGATGGAGGAGGTTGATCAGGGAAGAGGTACTGGGGCGTGCTAAGAAAGAGGAAGGGTGGGGGTCACTGTGACCAAAACAAGGCATCGGGCCGCTACACAAGGAGAAGAAAGAGAGGTTGAGGTCTAGGAGGGAGAGGTGGGAGAGGAGGCATTTCTTCCCTCACAACACACATGGAAGAGGAACTGATTGGTGAGAGGGGGAAGAAGAATATATAGAAACCCTAAAAAAGTAAAATAATCTAAAAAATAAAATTACTAATAACTAAAACTCTAATAAGATAACAATAAAAATAATGATAATAATGGTATAAGTATACATATAATTTTTCTAATAATCAAATTCATCGCACAAAAAAAATTAAATGACACAACAGTTAATATTTTTTATAATCGCAAAAATTCCATGTTTTAATTTTTTTGAGACAAATATGTCCCAAAATTGTTTGTGAAAAGCCGCATGGTATCATGCTCCACATGTGTGCCTGATTACGTCGAATAAAAAAGTTAACTTTTTTACCTATGCTCAAAATTATCATCCAGGAATCAACCTTAACCGGAAAAAAAATTATTTACAACCAAAGATATAATAAAATAAAATAACCACATAGGTCAGGGTGTGACAATTCTATCCACCACACTGCTTTCTTCCCTTGAAAATCCACAACACCATCCAGTATATCGATCAACACCTAAGGATTCCACATACAAATGATCCAACATCTTAATTTGAGGACATTTCCTTGACCACCAATGGGACTCAACCTCATTTCCCAAAACAGATCACCAGTAGAGAGGTGGACTGAATAAAATCCCCACCATAAGAATTATACTAGAATCTGGTAACAACATAAGTGATAACTCAAAGATACTCATGGTGGGTCTCCAAATCATAATGAACCAACCTAAAAGTGGCCAAAAAGAGATCCATCTTGAACCCGAACCAGGATTTATCCCAGTTAAAATTAATACTTAATGAACATTTAATACATCGACTCCCTTTTTACCTAATGAAAAATAAAATCCAAGACCTCACCCGATTAATATGGGTGGTCCAAAAAAGGAAACTAATCAGAAACTCGTGTCCAAAACAACACAGTTACATACATTGTGTGAGGGATAAGTCCATCATTATTTTTGCGACCAAAGAAATTTAAAATGATAGAGACATCGAAACAGAAATGCGAAAGTTGTATCACCGCAACGATAAAGGCACAACATTAACCAAAATCCTTAAACCCTCAGGGTTCCTGACTATGTAATGGCTTCACTCCGAGGACTTTTGGCTAGAGCTCTGATGGATGAAGTGTCTTCTGCCTCACAACCATGTTCTGATAATTATAATAATAAGAAACAAACATGTTTTGATTTAAAAAATGAAAGGACTGAATTTTGAAATGAAAACCATGCTGGAATTGAAAACCAGAGTTCATCAAAAGACCCACAATATTCCCATACATTTCAAAACCCAAAACACCATCATTACACCTGCCACGATAATATATCCATTATACTAGAAGGAAAACTACAAAATACACTTTAAACAAAAACCATACAGAACATCACTTCTAAGAACTCCCTCCGCGATGCTTTCAATAAACACCCTAATAGAATGCCCTCAAGTGAACCAAGCATCCACAAGCCTGGAAGGGATTCAGAGTATTTTTACACGATGTGTTTTTGTGACCCGACTTTCCACACTAATAACACATAAAGATCTATCACTCTGAAAAGGTTTATGAAAGATCTGGAGGCCTTATTATTCCATGAATTTCTCCATAAAATTTCAATAACTTCCTCATCTTCTTTCCAAAATACTCACCACTAATCCTATGAATTGAAGAAGGGAGGAATACATTGTGCACTCCCTCCATAACATCTTTGACATGAAATGATTTTATTATCACATTGACAAATGAAGTTAGGTTGGATTATGACAACTTAGAATACAAATTAATATATACAACCGCCTCGATATGTTGACCCTTCATAGAGTCATCTGTGGAATACCCATAATCATAAGGGACTAGGACCACAAAGTACTTGAAAAACCCCAACATGGATCCATCACCCTACTGCAGACAGCACATCTCAATCCCCTTTCTCACCCTTTCTTTCATAGAGAAATACTGATGAATGAAAAAATATTTGAAATACTCCCAATTCATTCCATGATGGGGATTATTATGATAAACTTTCCACCATATCCACGGTGAAACTTCAATCATGATGGTTAAAAAATTGACCTTTAACGACTCGGGAAACTCAATGAGTTTAAATTCCATTTCAATATTTCGAATCCACTCCTCCATTACGTAAGGGTCTGCTTGACCATAAAAGAGAAGTGGATCTAGCTTATGAAACTCAAGAATAAAATCCTTAGGTTGATCAACCACACTACGATCACCCATCGATGTTTAAAGGGGAAACAGTTGGAAGAGAAAAATCAAGAATGCAATCAAAGAAAACTCAATAAATAAAATCCTAAAGATGAAACACCACATAGGTGACAATATCTAAACATAATTCAATGATCCATTATAACCTCAAAATTTCCCTTTAAAAAAATATTTAATTTAAAACTAGATAGGTGGGTTAAACCCTCGCCATTGATATTATTTACAGACTCACTCACATGCATGTTTTCGTGCCACCTCAGGTATCCATCCATTATACCAGAAATCTATTCATATTCCCTTATACCACTATGCATGTGAACCCCCATAAGAATGACATGTCCAAAATAGAACAACTTTATTTTCCAAAAAAATAATTTATCCCATCTCTTTTAAAACAATCCACAAATTAAACATGTCATTTCAAACATCCGTTTTTTAAAACCAATTTTTCTGATTCAAACAATTTATAGATGTTAGTGGACACCAAAAACATCTCAAAAATGGAACTAGTATCAGTGGGTGACTTGACCATATCGTTTGATGCCAAATGTCAAACATGCCACCGATATGGAGAGCCTTTTAGGACCATGACCCTAGATCCAAATGGCATGCCAGGCCATGCGGGCTTAAGAGGAATATTAGCCCAACTCCCTTTTCATATCTGAATCAAAAAACATTCCTTAAAGAAAAATAAAACATAACAAAACCAGACTTCTCGCGGAAACGTAAGGATCAGAATGAGAATGAGTTCATGACGCTCTTCCAACACCTACCCCTCGATTCCCGAAAATCCCACTCCATCTACATGGATATTACCAAATAACAATGGGATCTTAGAAAAGAAAGGTCCGCTAATATCTGACCTCCTCTGATACCAAATGTGACAACTAGTCCTGAGTGACAGCATAGAAAAACTGCCTTAACATGGTCATCGAGTCCTAGCCCTCCAGGTACCACCGGTTGCCCCGCAGACACGGGGTCCCCACCCTCGGGTCCACCCACATGCCTAAATGGGTAATCTGACTAATCATAGTCCCCACAAGCCAACCCATCTCCTTTCCAGTGTTTTTTGTCCTCACTCACACATACCTTGTATAATTCCCCAAAATGCCAGCCATCCTGATCACTACTCCAGTCCAAGCATGCTTAACTGTGGAGTTCTAATCAGATAGGATCTTAAAAAGTAAGGTTCACCTTGTTGACATTAGTCATATCATTTATTCATTTAACCCTTTATCATTCGGGGGTGTTACATTCACCCCCCTCTCCTAGAGAACAATGTCCTTGTTTTGGGACCTACATCTCATCCTAGTCAGTGCATTGCACATAAGTTCGGGTTCCTCCTTTGATACAATTTTT
This sequence comes from Viscum album, assembly GCA_963277665.1. NCBI lineage: Eukaryota > Viridiplantae > Streptophyta > Magnoliopsida > Santalales > Viscaceae > Viscum > Viscum album. Next base: position 858,398,727 of record OY728160.1, read on the forward strand.
TCACGAACCAACCTAGGTCAACCCTGAGTCGGTCACCCGATCTGATATGCGGCAAGTCTCTAGAGGAATTATCAATCCTCCAAGGCTGGTGTAAAGTTCCTAGGTAGGAATAGAGTGACTATAGGAAAAAAAATTCCCAATATAAATAAATAAAAGTAGAGTAAATATTAAAGAGCAGCTCAAAATAAATAAAACAAATAAAACGACTAAATAATAACTGAATAAAATAAAACTTACCGAACAAGAAAACCAATATCTTTGTGTGACCTCACAGGTCACTCTCCAACTCATGACCGAATTTCTCCCAAGTCAAATGCACCAAAGCTGGAACCTACAATAGGACTAAAAAAATAAAAGAACTATTAGTGTGATTACTAAAACTCAGTAGGCTTGCTCGATATACTATTTCCCAATGCACTACCTTTAAAATTAAAGAAACGCCAATTTCAAGTTTGAACTACAATTTATAAAAGTAGTTTTTTCAATATATTTTTCCCAAAATCAATGTACAACATGTTTCCCATTTTTATTTCTCAAAACCAAGATCCTACCATAAGTGAGATATTACCATTCTCAAGGGGAGAGTGGTGTTTATGTTTCAATCTTCACAAAAGATAAAAAAAGATTTTTCTCGAATTTTTTTTCCAAAAAACATATTAAAATCAACACACTAATTTCCTATTAAAAAACTTCATAATAAGGTACCAAAATAATCACAAAATAGGGGAAATAAAAATAATCATACAAGTATTTCTAACATCACTATGAGTGGATAATGAAAACAGAAATGGGTGAACCAGGGAGATTGAGAATAATCCAGACCACACTAATACCTGTGACCCCATATACACTAGAATGCCACATAAGATGAAATCTAATGCGCCATATGATCATCCACCCATTCTCAGGATAGGCTAATGGAAAATCCCATAGCAATGAATCCAAACACATCTTCCTGCTATTGGCCACTGGTCAGTACCACAACCTAAATGTGTAACACTCATCTCAAAAAATTCTCCAAATATTCCATGTTTGAATTTCGCATGTATTAAATGAGGCAAGCCAATAGATTCCACTGAGCATCAAATAAAAACCTATATTTATAATAATAAACACTGCAGGTCTCACCCTGAGTCTCCCCAATGATTACCCTCATGCCTTTAATTCTATAGATTACCAAGTGTTCCAAACCAATAGACACATAGAATGAAACCTGAGGATTCCATTATGAGGCTATCCCAAAAATCCCATGTCAACAAGGCATGAGGAACATCCAATAGGGGTTTAATGAAAAACCCTTTACATCATTTTCCAAAGTGGCCAAATGGGCCCTTAAAAACTATTTACATAAGCCATTTTTATCAAAGATACAATTTCCATATCTCCAAAAGAGCTGAATACACACCATTTATCACATAAATACTTTGATAAAACTCTTTTTAATATACTCATATCACACACTCAAGACCCAAATTTTTTTAATAAAAATTCCAATACATGATAAAACAAAACACTCTCTTTTTTTAAAAATCAAAACACTTGGGAATCCATAAAAAGTACCCAAAACATTCTTTCCCATGCTGCTGATACATTTTCATACCCGACAACTCATTTGACATCACACTTTACTCCTAAAAGCAAGTCGGTCATTTTATGAAGAACACAAGGCGTGCAATGTTTAATAAAACAAATTCCAATTTAACACTCAAAAAAAATTGAACATCAATTTTCATTCCATAATTTTGTTTAAATTGCTTAATGTTTTTTTAAGCATTAAAAACCATGTGTGTAAGACACATGGTGTTCACAACTCAATAAAATACGCCACACATTAAAAATGTATTTTTTAAATAATGAGAACTCCAAAAACACTAAATTTCACATTTCGAACTACCCAAATAATTTAATAAATGTAATAGTAATTTATAAATCAACAGAAAGAGATATCATGAGGTTCTAAAACAAAAAGCATCAATTTTTCTGAAAAATTCAACTTTAAAATTTATTTCATAGCAAGACAATATCAAACACGATTTTTAAAAATCATTCAAATATTATGAAAATAATCATATGGTTCTGCAAAAAAAATGTTTAGAATGTATGAAAAGTGTGAAAAATCATGAAATTATAGTTTCATAAATTATAGGGGACGATTTAAGGGAATTTATTCTTTGGAACCAAGGTGCAAAGACAACTCCCACTCAGAAATGCCCCGAGCGGGTCCTAATATAGTAAACCTGCCAAGAACAACCATTAATCAATAGAATCCACAAAATAACAAAGATAAAATCAACAATAAAAATAAAAATGGAGGTAAAAAGACACCCTAAGAGGGGGAAGGTATACCGGAGGGCTGCGCACGTTGGAAGGAGGGGATGTGACCAGAGGTGGTCCACTGGAGAGGGTCTTCGGAGGTTCACAAAGGTACTGGTCAGAGGAGGGGTCGACAAGGGGGGAGGGTCACACGGTCGGAGGGACATTAGTGGGTCATGCTAAGCAGAAGGGAGGGTAGGTTTTTTGGCTCATTGAGGGAACTGAGACGTGTCACGCTACGAGAAATGGAGAAACGTCGGCTAGCATGACCGAAGCGAGGGAGGCTGAGGGCCAGAGCATGACGAAGGAGGCCTATCGGGGGATAAGTGTTGGGGTGCACTAAGAAGGAAGGAGGACGGGGTACCCTACGACCAAAGTAGGAATTCGGGATTCCATGCTTGGAGAACCAGGAGAGGCTGAGGTCTAGGAGGGAGAGGAGGTAGTTATTCCTGTACTGCACAAAGGGAAGAGGCACTGATTTGAGAGAGGGGGAAGAAGAATGCTTAGTAACCCTAAAAATGGTTTAACTAATCTAAAATAATAATAAAAATAAATAAAAGTATAATAAAAAAACAACAACAAAAACCATAATAATAATAATAATAATAAAAGTATTCATATCATTTTAATATTAATCAAATTCATAACATAATAAAAATTTTAAATGAAAAAATAGTTAATATTTATATTTAATCCCAAAAATTACCCGTTTTCATTTTTCTAAGGTGAAAAGGCTGTGTAGTTGTTTGTGCGAAGCCGTGCGGTATCACGCTCTACCCATGGACCCGACGATGTTGACTCAAAAAACTCACTTTTTAACCTATGCTGAAAAATTCCATCAGGGACTCCGCCCAAACCCCAGAAAAAAGTATTTATGGCCAAAGAAATAATAAAATAAAATAACCACATAAGTAAGGGTGTGATAATTAAACATGAAAATTTGTGCTATGCACGTTTAACCAAAATATTTATTTTCAATAAATTGTACCGAATCATATAAAGAGTATGCTTTCTATTCATAATTATGATTCATTAATTATATTGAAAAACATACCTTAGAAGGGTCATGTTACATTTTCATATAAAAGGATAAGCATTAGCATTATAAATGAATTTTCTTAAGTAAGACCTTACCATTAATATGGTCAATCCATTGAGCACTTGAATTTTAGAAAAGATGGACAAAATCATCCACATAAGTCCCAAGAATGGAAACACCCTACTTAGGGAGGAATTCATTGAGGTATTAACCTCCAATATTGTGATGATACTATGTTGAAAGGGATCTGGAATAAAATCATTATGGTTATAAAAATGTCACTTTTATTTGATAATCCACATCCATTGAAATTGGATAACACACACTATAGTAATTAATACAATAATGAAACATGAGGGATAAGACATAAATATCCTACTTAAATATCATACAACTCTCCTCATCCGGTATCGGCATCTAGTTTGTCCTGGATTAGTAGTGATATGAATAATGAATCGATGTCCAGAAAATAGGGCATATGAGACTGAATCAAAAATAAATTCATCATGGATAATAGAAACAAATAATGGATCAAAATTAATTTCATGCTTACTGATGTGCATTATATTTCATTAACGGGGATCGAATCAGATTTTGGATCGGAGCTTAGGATCAAGACCTATGAAAGATGGATTGGGAGATAAAAAATAGAATAGTAGACCTTATTTGTTGCTAAAATTATCTAACGATGAAGCGGTGAGTTAAAAATTTCATTCACGGTATTTTCTTGAATCTTAAAAAAATAGAAGTGAACAATTATTCTACAAAAGATTCCAAACCATGTGTCAACATTTTAAAAATCAATGCTTAAAAAGTATAACAACATAGTTAGGATGCCCATTTAGGAAAAACTCATGCATGAACTATGTGAATCACCTCAACTAAAACCACAAAAATTCTGAACAAGTACTCAGCCTCAGGTGAATGGTTAGGGAAAACCGGGTTCCCTGATTCACATGAATTTCATGCCCTTCAGGGTTAGGACGGACCGTATGAACTGGATCACATGGTTTGTACAAACAATGTGGCCTAGTGTATTAATCCACCATCTAGGGTTCTGATCTTCAAACAATCCCAAAACACCCATGAAACCTTTATGACCTCATAGTTCATCCATAGTAGGTCCAAAAAAATGAATTAGACCAAAATTAAAAGGATACACAACTGATATTAAAACTAGGTTATTATAGAGAGATAGATAATGGTTGTTATATAAAAATAATAAAAATTAATTTAACTGATGAAATTAATTTTTACTAACATATTGTGCTTATAATATCCATGAGGTAGGAGTAAATAGATGAAACATAGAATAATTTAATTAAAAAAATAATTACCTCCTCCATGGATATCATGCTTTGGATCTCTATTTAAGACTTATTAGTTTGGTAATATAGTGATACAATAACCTCTAGGATGTCAAAAACTGAGTTTATTATGTATTTTATGGGCTTGGTTATGAAACCCCTAGGTGAAACATTCTTGGTATAATTTTTTTGGTTTCTCTATTGAGAATGGGTTCTCTTCGGTGACATTTTGTGTTTTTTAGGGTTTTCTAGGGGTCCACGATTTGGTTTACAATTTGGAAACCCTGTAGTAGAAACTTTGTGACATATGTTGTGGTGGATATAGGGTGTCACACGGTCTAGGAATGGTTATAGAAACTATGTGAGACAATCATTCGACCTATGGGGGTTAAGGCAGTGTTATATGCAGGGTCTGTACATGGTTTGAAATAGATGAACCAGACAATCATGTGCCCTAGTTGGTTTGGGCTATTTTTTATTTTTTCACCTCCATTTTATGTTTAACCTCTACCTAGGACGCCATTATTAAAACCTAATAATGTAAATACCTTCAATAAATCTCTCTCTCTCTCTGTAATGATCCTATATTGTGATTTCACGGAGGATTCTTTGTGATTATTCACCATATTCAAGAGGTTATTGTCTCTTTCTCCTTCCTCTTTAGTTTTATATTATTTAAATCTTATACTCTAACACTAGTGTCCAATTTTTGGATGACATACATACCTTTGGTTTTTTTTATATTTAGGGTTCTGGTTTTCAAGGGGTGGTGATCCCTCCTTTATGACCTAACCTGGAGGATTTAATCAAAGTCGGCATGATTCCACCACTTGAGGTTGTCATTTCTATTTCATTTCATTTATTTAATTGTTACATAATGAGATAATAATATAAAAGTTTTATTTAACTAATGTAAACATTTATATGATATTTAGTTTGAATTTTACAATGGTTTTTGATTATTGGGTATGTTTTCCATTGAATAAAATGGTGAATTTCCTATTGCTATGGAACATGGTTTTTAAATCGTATTTTCTATATTATTCATGTTTCAAAAAAATAAAAATAAGGTTTTATTTTAGAAAAACACTAGTTCATTTTGTTTTATTATAAATTCAGTTTTCAAAGTGGGTTTCCAGTTTTAAGGGGTTCCTTGTTTCGATGTGTGGTTTAGTTTTATAAACTGAAATAGTATTTACCTTGGTTTTTTATTAATATTTTTGATTATTATGGTTTCCTTTAGAATTATTTTTGGATTATATTTTTTAAGTGGGATTTCCAAATATATATGCTATGTCTAGTTACTAAAGGCCCTAATGGAACTTTTGGAAGTGATGTTGAATAATCCCATGTTGAGCCCGCTTATATTGTCAATGATGTTTTTTTTATCCACATGATGGAAGTTTATTTTGGGAGTCATATTGTGCTCATGTATTGGGATATTTATAAGGGTAGTATGTGAGGTGGAAATGTTATGACTGTGATATTGTCCCTTGGGGATTCATTACTATCATGTGATGATATTGTTTACTCATGGAACACCTCCGTTATTATTTCATAGTGATATTGATGTTACTAAGTAGGAAGTAATGGGAATAGGTTAAGATAGTTGAGATTATAAAAAATCGAATCATCCTTATTTGTAAAAAATGTCTAACTAGTGGGATTGTCAGTGATGAGACTAGGGTAAGTGTGATTTTTTTGAAGGATGTGTGAATTTTAAGCTGATGGTATCAAGACAATATTTAACAATCTTATGATATACCATTAGACCCTATAGTGATGCTTCATTATATGTATCATAAGTTATGAATTATATATATATATATTGGTACGTGTGTCTCTTAATTCCTCCATGGACTTATATGATTTGTTGGACCTCCTATAGTTTAGTTTTTATATTTTCTTATTTTATTTCACAAGATTATTTGGTTTATTTTTGACCTTTTTATGGTTGTGTTTTATTTTTTGTTGGACTTGTTTCCTTTCTTACTATTTAATATAGTCTGTAAATAATTTTAATGTAAAATTGGGAAATGGTTTCCAAAATGAAGTTCTTATTTTTTGAAATGATATTGAAATATTTAAACGATGTGTGTGTTTTTTCCAAAAGTGTTGAGTTTTTAAATAAAATGATTTGGACTTGAAACTAAAAAATATTTTGGAAAAAAATTAATGAATGGTTTTAAAACTTATTTTGTAAAATAGATGTTATAGGTTTTTTAATTCCAATATCCTATAAAAATAAATTGAAAACCTATATTTATAAATTATTCTAAAACTAGAATTTTTGGTTTCTTTTATAAAATCAATGAAATGGACTTATGGTTTTATCCGAATGGCTTCGGATCACACCCTACATACTCATGTTAGTGGGAATGTAGTCTTAATGTATTTTGAAGGTTCTTACAAGTTTGGATTTTAATGTTTGATCTGGTGTTTCCTTCCTTAGGATTTGGTTGGTTCTTTGTATTGTGGTAGTGACTTGTGAGTCACATGGGGATGGTGATCAGACCTCAATTTTCATGGAAATGGATGTATATATTTTTCCCCTTTAGTCTTTATTTTTCTATTTCATCTTAATTCTAGTGTAGTTTTGTATCCATTTTTTAAATGATCATTTTATTGATATTTCTTTTCAAATTTAACACAAATATCTTTTTCATAATTCCATGTTTTTATTATTATGTATGGTTTTTTGGGTAAATTGTCCCCAAGGGTTATTTTTGATACTCGTGATGCTTGTAGCCAGCCTGGGGGGATCAAGGATGCTCCTCATGTATATATAAATCTGTGTTTGTCTCTGGTGTGGATGGTGTCCTGAGTTGGTTCATTACAATGGTAGAGCTAATATTCTCATGTTGAATGAACATAGTGGTGGTGAAGTGATCCTTTTATTTGTGATGGAGGTGGTACATTTTTAAATATAATTTCATAATATCAAAATAAAACTCATTATTAAGTAAAGTGTAACCTAAATTGAAAGTAAATGAGTCAAATATTAGTTTAGGTCTAGAATAACCAATTAAACACATTTATAAATAAGTTTTTATGATATTTTAAGCCATTACTACATTGTTTAACCATTTTCACACATTTTTACCTTTAACATGGTAACTCTCATTTTACCTCAGCAACATATCTTATTCATTAAAAATAAAATATACCATATTGCCTAATTTTTACACAATGATTCAAAATTTGAAAAAACATTTTCAGAATAAATATTTATAGGTTGAAAAAAATAATTTTTTTATTTGTTCCTAAAATGAAAAACAATAATTATAAAAATTAATTATTCATCATTTAGAAAAAAATATTTTTGATTAGTAATGGTTATAATGATATTTATGGATTTATATTAATAAAAATGAGGCTTATTTGATAATTAAATCAATCTAAAATTGAATGGTATCGTACAACTACTCATTTAAATGAAAAAAACCAAACAAAAAATTATTAGAATAAAATATAAGTTAGGTTACATAAATTAAATTATTTTATTTAAAATACAATGTAATGATTTTAAATAAATTATATTACATCTTCAATACATATTTTTTTGAGCTAAAGGTTTTATAAATGTTTAATTCATTCATATGTTATTTTGATGTAATAAACATTATTTTATTTTAAAAAATATATATTTTTCTCTTCCACTAAAAATCAACCAATTCATAAAAATACCAAAACATAAACCAAAGATAATTATAAATTTATGAATCCAAAAAATAAATCCCATTTGTTTAAATTAAAATTAAAAAAATGGAATTTAACATTCAAATAAATACTTAAAATATATTGAAAACGTGTTTTTATATGAAATTGAAATGTAAAACTTTTACCATTCATAGCTTTATTTCATATAAATTACTAATGATAATTAATTTATTTGTTTTAAAATTTTATATTCACAGTTTATTAATTTTTAGATTTAATTGTATTAAAGTATTTTTATATCAGTTTATTTTAGTATGGTGTTTCCTGGGATACAGGCTATATAAAAATATATTTATTTATTTAATTTAAGACATACTAAAATATAATGATGTTACAAATGGAAATTATATAGACATCCATATGATCCTTATTACAATATATTGGATGATAAAAGGAAGTTTATTTTTATATACATGGAGAGAACCTTACTATTGGATGATATCACTTCAAAATATTTTTTGAAAAAAAAATTATAACAACCTCTCTTTACATTATCAATCAGTGCGTACTTTATCTACATTTAGTCAACATGCCTTATGATATGTGGTTTGGTAAAAAGAAAAAAATAATTATATTGAAGGTATTTGATATCTATTATTTTATCAATATCAAATTAAGGAATTTTTTAATTTTTTACTAAAGAATTGATAAATTTATATTTTATTGATAAACAGCTGGTGGTGGGAGTTAATAGTATTATAATAACATTTTGATTAAAAAATATCAATATATTTTTTGTGATAGTCATGGAGGATCATGGTATTTAAATAAAATTATTTTTGATTTATAATTATATTGATAAATCATGAGAAGATTTTGATAGACACCTTGTGATAAACATAGTTTTAACAAGTGGTTTTCTAAATTCCCATTATTATTCATAATTTTTAGGAATTGAGTATGTATTGAATCAAGGAGGTTATAATATTTAATTTCATATAAATCATATATATTCTTGAAACCTTCTTTGAGTTATCATCAAGGTTTTGAAACCTCAAGAATTTTAAGGAATTCCAATCCTACTAATTTTCTTTCATATGTGGAATTGAATGGTGTTGATAACCTCTTATAATAATAGTATTAGATTATATATATCTGGGAATTGATAAAATAAATTGACAAGAATGTACCAGGGAAGTTATTATTGTTTCTTATACATAATAATTTGATTAAAAAAAGATATTTTTTAAAAATATTCTAAATTATACGGGAGGAGTATCATAAAATAAATATGTTCAAATTTTTAAGAGATAGTCTCATATTGAGAGTATATAATTTAATTATCTTTTTTTACTGGTTTAAAATGCTTCTCTAGTTTTTGTTTTTCTTTTGATTTGTCCTCATAGAAACAAAAATGTATTCCAAATATTTGTGAATTCAATATTATTCAATGGATATATCATGGAGGAGGTCAACATTGAATAAAAAGGATATTTTTCATGACAGTGGTTTTCCTAAAGTATGCATATTGAAGAAGGAAATTTATGGATTTAAATGATTAGAAAAATCATGGTATTACAAGTTATAGAGTACCATGAAAAGAATTAATTATAATAAATACAAGTTGGATTTCAATCCCAGTCATCTTATGTGAAAAAAACTCACTATTTGTGGTTGTGCATATCTATGTAATTAATTTATGAAAACAATTGAATACATGTGATTAATTTTAATCCCAAAGGAAAATGGTTTTTTGATTTCATTTATATTTAAATGAAATACCTTTTGGTTTTTCATGTCATTAATGTAGTAGAATATATACTCCTATTGTTAAAAATTATTCTTTTAAATTTTTAAAAAGGATGAAAATGAAATAATTGAAATAATTGTCAACTATTATGACACTTATTACTAGTTTATACACTTTAACACCCATATATTTTGAAATAAATATTCTTTTTAGGCATAATATGTTTTATAGCATGTGATAAACACAACAATGAACCACAATGAACCCTAAAATAGTATATAACTATTAAAATGTATTCATACAGTTGGTCGGTAAAAATTAATGAAATAAAAATTTGAAATATATATATATATATATAATGACCATTATGAATGATAAGGCTTTGATAAATTAAATTACTGTAGTAAATTTACTAATAAGATTAATTTCTTCACTAAATTATAAACCTTATAAAATGGTTTTTTGGGTGATTTATAATTGGATAAATACTATATTATGGACAAAATATATTTTTAATATGAATAATATGTTTACATAAAATTGGATTAGTCATTTTTGGGATATAATAATAATAATGTCTATATATTAAATAATTTATTTTTCTATGAAAATAATTTTAATTTTATATTTACCTATATATATATATTAAATTATAATGTTTAATCATTTTTATTTTATAACATAAAAATAATTTTAAGATTAATTAATTCAATTTTATCATAAGATGACTTTTAGGGATTATTCTAAAATATTTCATATAGAATGGTTCCCATTCATTAAAAGGTATAAAATTAATTCTTTTTAACTTATAAGAAACCAATGAACGTATCTCCATGAAAACCATTTGTTGATTTTTTTTTCATACTCTTATATGATTTATTCAAATAAAACCCCTTCATCTTTTTATCCAGAATACATTAGTTTTCAAAATGGTATTTTTAAAGAAAAGTGATATATAAAAATCTAAAAATGTGTTTCTTATGGATAAGAATGTATTTTTATTATTAGTTTAATAATTCGAATACAAAATTTTATGTGTTCAATGAATTTTATAGTACTTTTATATTTTTTATAATTATGTATGGGCCTAATATATCTCTCAAATGCATTGCGTAATTATTATGCTCTATAGAGAATTATATTTGAATTAACTAAGTATTTTATTCTGTTTGTAAGGGTTCTAGTAAGGTATTAATGAATATAATGTACCAAGGAACCTACATTATATTTATATTCATTAACATTTTTTTTAAAGAAATAATTTAATTTCATAAGATATTCTAATGATATTTTTTCTTTAAAGGAATTATTATTCCATTTAAGGATGAAAGGTATGGATTTAAGAAATTTTTTTATGGGTTCTCATGTTTTCTAGGAAACACTTATGATTATGATTTTGAATTTATATTTTATTATAAAATTTTTTATGGGAAACTCCCGGTAGTAATTTTAATATCATGGGTATATAAACGATTATATGGGCTTAGAGTATATTATATTAATAGAAGTCTCTATTATATGATATCATGGTTTTGAAATGGACTTAAAGGTTTCTTTTCATCTATTTTTATTTACCTTACTTTGGTTTTTTTCACCATCAAATAATTTCAAATATTTTTCAAAATTTTTATGAATGAGTAAAAATAATTATTTATTCATGTTGAAAATTGTTAAAATTTTTAAAGAAAATAAAACACGGTTCATTTTAGAGGTATTATATTGTGAAAAATGGACCCTAATTAGAACTGTCAACATTATAATACTGGGGTTTTTTTGTAATATTTCTTATATAATTTTCTAAATCTAAAAAACCAAAAATGACTTCATGAATGAATTAAAATTAATAATTTTTAGAAATTAAATTATTTTTTAGAAATTTTGGAACCATATAGTTATTATAAAATCATGGATTATAAATTTTAATGATTTGGATAATATAAGTAAGTACCCTTAAGATATTTTAACTTATGGTTATCATGATTCTGATTTTTAATATTACAATTTTGATTTATCTATTTTATGCTTGTTTAGAATTTTTTTCATGGATGAAATAGAGAATCAAATGTAAGACGGAACCAAGAGGAAAATATCCTTCCAAATATTTAACCTATAATGGTTAGAATTACGAATGATTAGTTTTTTAATGTGAAGGATCATTTAGAATAGCGATTAATGGTGGTGTAATTCATGTTATTGAGTAACCACATTCACCACAATGGAACATGTCTATATTAGAGAATTCCATGAAAAAAAGGGCACTATTATTTAGTGGATATTATATCCCATAAATATATATGGTATATAATAAATCTTTGGAAAAGATAATCAAATTCACCAGTTATTTAAACCATTAAAATTTAATTCTATCAATTTATCATTTTGAAGTTGAATATAATCAGTGGTGGTCAATGATAAAGAATTATTGGGGAAGATAAGAGATTGATGCCTTCAAATTGGATGAATTTAAAATTTTTTTACTTGAGTAATATATTCCCATTGTTATTTAAATTAGGATGGAATGTAAATTATTATAATTGAGGTGATGGAGGAAAATTCATTGTTTCATATTATAAAAATTCTATCAGATTGGAATGGTATGTACCAAAAGATATCTGGGATCTTGATAATAAAATTAATTAGTTTTACTCAAGACTGAATCCAAGATATCGAAGTGAATTTTATACTTCTAAATTTAAATTTTATGAAAAACTTTTTCAATATGGTATGTATGTTAAAATAGATCTTTTTAATGACCATGTGTTCTATGACAATTATCAAAAAAAGTGTTTAATATAGTAAGCAAAGGGGAATAATACTTTAATAAAAATTTTTGGTATGAAAATAATTTTTCCTTTTTGTGATATGTAAGGTAAAACCCACTATATAAAATGTCATATAAAATAAGGTAATTGTTCCATATATGGTAATTAGTACATGTGGATCATAGCTAAAAATAAAATTATTATAGTAATGATCAGTTAAAGAATGAAAATTTAGTAGTATCATTTTTTTACAATAATTAGATGGGTCATTCTGAGAGTGCTTCTTAATATTTTGGAATTAAGGATAGAAGTAATAAATATAACTAGGAAATAGGTATGTATGATCCTTTGTGACATTATCCTTAGATTTTAGACCATCCATAGAGGTGTTGTAAGGTATATTAAATATTTATTCATATTATACAATTGTATTATTTAATTTTGGTTTATTATGTTATTTAATTTTTGAGAAAATTTCTAAAAATTTTAAAATTCATCTTAAGAAATGAATATAATACATTTGGTAAAAAACATGGGGTATCATTAAAAATAAAATAATTTATAATAATTTTTCTATTATTTTCTATTGAAAATCTTTACTTTTAACCCATGTAATCATTCTGCATGTTGATTTTGATGTTATTATGGGTAAGTATTGACTTCTTTCATCATACAATGATATATTATAGAGATAAAGAATTTTTTTAGAATAACGTTTAGTTTCTATACAATAATAATTTTAGACAATTGAAATATATCAAAAATGTGAAAAATTAATTAATGATGGAAATAAAAGTTATGTTGATTTCATTGTTGAGGGGAAGGAAACACTATACATTGGTGATGTTCCTATAGTAAATGAATATATGGATTTATTTCCTGATGAATTTATTATTATTATAAATGAATGATAGGTATAATTTACTATTGAATTAGTTCTTTATGTTATTACAATATAAAAATCACCTTATTGAATGGTTGAAGTAAATATTTTTGAATTGAAAAATCAGTTACACGAGTTTCTTAATAAATGATTTATTCATACTAGCACATCACTATAGGGTGATCATGTTTTATTTATTAAAAAACATGGTACAATAAGGCATTTCATTGATTATAAGTCATTTACAACATAAATTTTAAGAATTAGTATACTTTTTCTCATATAGATGGATTTTTATCAACTCCATAGAGCTAAGTATCTATTAATTGTTGATCTCATGTCTAGGTAACATCAGTTAAATGTGAATGAGTATTCCATTATGAAGATATAATTTTAGACTAGGAATGGGAATTATGAGTTTTTTCTTATGCCTTTATGGTTGAAAGATTCCCCAAATGTATTTATAGACCTTATGAAGAGATTTTTCCATGATTTATTAGATCAAAAATTGGTTATTATTATTTATGTTATCCATATATATTACAAATGTTTTGTTGATCATGAGAGACATTTGATGGTTGTTTTTAAAACCATAAGAAAAAATAAGTTATATGGATTGTGTTGTAGATGGGAATTCCAGTTGTGATTTATTTTATTCCATGAAGATATGATAAATTTAGGTGTAATAACTATTCATCCATCCAAAAATTAAGTTCTTGAATAGAGTCCATAACCTTTAAATTTCATATACGTTCATAATTTCAATGGATTTTCATGTTAGTAATAATAGTTTCATGAAAACAATTCTTATTTATCAATCCAACTAAAAATGTTAACTCAAAATGTAGTTAAATTAATATTCATAATAAACTATGATGTATGTTTCATGTAATTAAAAATAATATTACAAAATTATCTTATTTTAGAACATCCATCCTTAAGTAGTCAGTTTTTTATCTACAAAGATGAATCTTTGTAGGGACTTGGATGTTTTTTGGTGCAGAATTATTGGGTACCTTCTTAGCCAACATAATAATAGAAATCTCACAAGATATATTATGTTACACAAGACCTTCAACTGGTGGTTGATGGTTTCTCTTTAAAAATATAGGGACATAATTTATATAGAGAAAAATTTGAAATATATTCTGATCATAAATGTTTAATGTATATATTCACTCCAAAATAATTAAACATTAGACAAAAAATATTGTTGGGACTAATTATTGATTATGACTACATGATTCATTACCATCCAAGAAAATAAAATAAAGAAGTTGAATCATTACCTTAGAAATATAGTGCATCATTGACTATGTTATGAATAGAACATGAACCTTTAGTAAATTATTTAATAAATGTTGGCCTATAAATTATTCATATAGGATCTTCCTATTTTTTTGGTTCCAATCCATTCATCATTGTCAAATATAATTATGAAAGATCAAAAAAATCATAAAGATTTACATGAAAATGTAAAACTTTTCATGAATAGTAAGTTACCTAAATTTAAAATTGGAAGATATGGTGTTTTGAGATTTATAAAAATATTATTTTTGATTTATAATTCATAGTTAATGAATAATTTGTGGAATGAAACTCATTGTTATTTATTTTTTTCTCCCAGAAGTACTAAGATGTATAAGTATAATCAGTAATATTCCTAGTGTTATGGAATGAAAATGGATATCTATGAATTTACTAAGATATTTCATATGTTTCAATAAGTTACATAATAAATATAATTTTCTAATGGGTTGCTTTAGCATTTCATAGTTTCGAAATTGAAATGGGAAAATATATCCATAGATTTCGTGGTTGTATCACAGAAGACATCTTACTATATTATTATATGGGTTATTTTTTATCATTTAACTAAATTTATCCATTTTATTATTATTAGAGATAATATTTCCATGGATAAAATTTCTTGAATTATATTAAATAGATAATAAAATTAAAATGAGTACCCATTTTTTTATATCTGGTCATCATCCCATATTTACCTCTACTTTTTTTAGAAGACTCCAGGAGTTGTTGGGTGATAAATTTAATTTAAGTATAGCTTTAATCCTCAATTTTATATAAAGTTAAGGTTTAAAATTCATAATTTTGAAGATAATATTAAATCCTTTTTATTATATTACTATGAAATTTAGGAACAATATATCACTAGTTGGATTTTCTTATAATAAGACTTTTTATTCTAGTTTACATATGGAAACTTTGGATGTGGAATGTGGTGTTAGACTCCAAATTTTGAGGAGGAAGGTGGAAAAATAATTTCTTTGATATGATAATTATTTTAAGATATTTTTTAGAAATTTAAGGTGATTCAGTATCATATTATGGTTCATAAGAGTATACAGAAATGTTATGTGGATAATCGAAGGAATGAACTTTCATTCGATGTAGGATACTATGCTTTTCATAAATTATCTCCCTGGAAAGCTATTATGTGTTTTTTTATGCATGGAATTTTATGTCCATGGTTTAATAGGCCATATAAAATTATAATTAATATTTTATTGGTTTCTTATTTGGTTTAATTTTCCTCAATTTTATCATAGATACATTAAGTGTTTAAATAATCATTGTAAATAAAGTATACACTAGATTCATATCTTGTATTGATCCCTGATTGTAAAATCCTGACCCAAGTTCCACGCATTGGTTCCCCAATCCAGACAACCAAAAGACCTAAATTTTGCCTCCCCATATGCCCAAAGATGTCGACTAGCAGTGGGGGTCTAATAGTTCGATCACGGGGATATTGTACCAACTTTTTCTCTATTATCAAACTAATTCACTAGGGGAAATAAATAAAAAATAACCCAGGAATATATATCACCGTATACAAAACCAATATCACAATATAACCAAAACTAGAAATACAAAATAAAAATTGAACAATATATATACCATGTTAAGTATGTGACAAGTGTAAAATGTAAACCCTAATATAAAAACACTGAAATCTCCCAACCAGTTACCGAACCCCATCATGTTCCCTTATCAAAGTTCCATCCCCAATATGAAATATAATTCAAGGCGTTTTACTTTAACCTATATATAATATAATAAATTCTATTTGGGTACTGATCAGGTGTCCCAAATAGTGTGTGAGTACAACTGAGTAGGCCCCCACCACCGGTCTCTAAAAAAATTGTCTATAATAGCTTATGCAGTTTTGTAAATAATAATATACAAGTAATAAAGTAAACAGTTTCATTTATTCAATTATCCTTAATTTACCAGCATAATCCCATAGGTTCCCATGGATACCCAAATCTTAATACCTTCTTTGACTCGTTCTAGAGTCTATAAAATTTCCCATATTCAATTCCCAATCATTATATCACATGGCCATCCATTATCCATTTACATCAATTCATATACAACCAATTGTATCCATAGTACAATGTCAATAAATGGGTGTCAAACGTCATGTCTAGAAACCTCGTGAGTATTTGGATCTTCAATCCCTATCTCATACCCCATGGGTATTTGGATACTTAGTCATTATATCAAATAAGAATATTTCCATGCATGCTGGGTGTAGAACTCTATGTATAGCACCCCATGAGTATTTAGAGAATCAATACCAATCTCACGCCACATTTATCAATCATACATATATATAATGGGTGTATAATGTCAATTATAGAACCCCATTTCTCAATAATTCATAATATATAAAATAAATCACAGTTTCTCATATTTCACAACAATCAAGGTTAATGAATATTGACCCCCTTATCACATTTCACATCATGAAGTCAGATTAATTAATTTAACAATCAATTAATCAAAATCTAAAAACTAGATAATCACTTAGTTCCATTAATTTATTAAACAATTAATTAATCATGTCAATCTCGTTAATTAATTCAACAATCAATTGCTCACAATAATCTTATTAATTAATTTAATAATTAATTTATCACAAAAATTCTAGTAGTTAATCTAATAATTTTCTAGTCAAATTACTTTCATTATTTAACTCAACAATTAACTAATAACATTAATAACTTTAATTAATTTTAAAATTAATTAATTCAACAATTAATTGACTATATAAATTTCAATTAATTAATTCATCGATTAATCACAACTGATTTCCATTAATTAACACAATAATTAATTAGTCACATCAATTACATTAATTAATTTCCACAATTAATTAATTATTTCAATAGCTTCAAATAATTCATCATTCAATTGACCACGTCAACTCCGTTAATTAATTCAATAATTAATTAACCATATAAAGTAAATTAATTAATTCAACAAATAATTAATCATTTAACAACGTGACATCTAATAATTAATTCAAAAATTAATTATACACGATTTATAATTCAATAACTCATTATTTAACTCAATATTTAATTATCCTCCAATTTTTTATTAATTCAACAATTAGTTTATCACATAAATCACCTTAATTAATTTCCCCAACTAATTAGGTGAGTCGATTCCATTAATTAATTCATCAATTAATTAATCAATATCCGCAATCTCAATATCCTGTAATTTATCCCACAATTAATTATCTCACTTGAGATCTCAATATTTCATAATTAATTATACAATTAATTGTAAAAATTCTCAAATATCAATATCTCATACTTAATTTATCAATTAATTATCTATAATTTGAAATAACTCAACAATCTCCTTTAATTAATTTTTAAATTAATTAATCTAACTCCTTTAATTGTATTATCCCAAAAAGCCTCATTAATTATTTTTCCAATTAATTCGTTACCTTCACCCCCTTAATTACACACATTATTTTATTTATCAATTAAATAATCACACCCACAATTTCCGTATCTCATAATTAATATACAATTAATTATCTCAATCCATGTTATTAATATCTCATAATTAATATACCAATAATTATCTGAATTCAAGACATCATTATCCAATAATTAATTCTACCTTTAATTATCTCAAATCACAACTTAATATTAAATAATTAATTCTATAATTAATTATCTCAAATAAAAACTCAATATCACATAATTAATTTTACAATTTATTATCCCTATTCAAAAAGTTGAATATATCAATAATTAATTCATCAATTATTTCTTCAATTTCAACAATATCTATATCACTATAACTTATCCAAAAATTAATTATTCAAAATCACAATTCATAATCCTAACCATTCCCATTAATTAATCCTATAATTAATAAATCATTTTTAGTATTCTCAATAGCTCAGTATTAAATTTCAATAATTAATTGTCCAAATCACAATTTCATAGTCTCACAATTATTTAAGCAAATAATTATTCAATTCATAACATCAATATCCCATAATTAATTGTACAATTAATTATCTAATATCAACAATCTTGATATTTGATAATTAGTATAAAAATTAATTATTCATGATCTAAAATCCTAATATCCCAATTTCACATATCATTCAATTAATTAATTCACCAAAATAATTAATTTATCCTAGACCACAATTGCTAAACATCGAACATGAATTCTCTAATTACAAAAAAATAATTGAAATTACAACTATGGGGTCCTAATTTAAGACCACCCTCAAGAATGGAGATAAACAACTACAAACTAATAATCCCAATTTGAAGTGGATCCATTGAGAATGAGATGAAGAACATGGTCTATATTCAGAACCTTAATCCATGATTAAACAAAATAATATCTCTTAGCATTATATCTATATCCAAGGATCCAAGATCTGGATTAAACAAATTTGGATCTATATCCATTAGTGGATAAATATCTTTCTTTTATCTAGGATCAGGATCAGAAGAGGGATAGATCTTCAACAATAATAACACTCATACTTGGGAGGTGCGTGGATGGTATTCGATCAAATATGGTTGTGCGGGGAGGGGTTTTTGTCCACGGTTGAAACTCTATGGAAGATATTTGATCAATGTTAGAGGTGTGTGAAGGAGTTTTGGTACAACACTAACATTCATAGGATATCCTGGGTTGAAAAAGGTGATGCGTAGATAATCTGTAGTAAAGAAAGGCATGGTCAGAGGTTCGCGCGATGTTGGACACACATTTTAAAAAAAGCTAGGTGTGACTATTACAAAAAGTGAATCCTCATTTAATGTGATGTAATACTTTTTAACTGGATTCCCCTTTTTCTAGAGTAAATCCAATCAAAACATTATAAAAATTATTGGATCACTTATTTATTAATCCCTCATATTAATTTAATGAATCAACCCATCATAATATTGGGTATTTCATTGACCTATACCATTACCCTTAATTAAATATTCAAAACTGTTCTTGAAATGGCGGCTTAAAATTTAGGGTCTTGCTTTCACTGAAGGGATGTCAATTTGACACCACATGAAAAAGTTATGACTGAAATGGTGTTTTGACAACAATTATTTTCTCAATTTAATAATAACAATAATAATAACAATTATTATTATTATTATTATTTATATTTCATTGTTCATGTTTCACAAAAAAAACATTCATTAAATGTCAATAATAATAAATAAATTAATATTAACCCCAAATTTTAGTTTATTTGGTATTGACTTATAATTTCACTGCTATTATATTGATCAACAAAAAATATCCACACGTGGTGAAACAATATTCGTCATTTAAATGAAAAATAATATTTAATTATAGATGTACTTTTCCATGCATTTTTTTTAAAAGAAATAATACACTTATTATAAATAATATTCTTATTATCTTCTCAGTAAATATAAAAAAAAATTGTCCTAATTTTGTTTAATTTAATTAATTTAAGATTAATTATTAAATTAAAAGATGTAATTATTTAACATAAAATTTAAATAACATAAAAAGACCATTTTTCATGAAATTTATACCTTGATTAGGGTAAAATCCATATTCCAGACCCAACAGTGGTATCGTATTTCTCAAAAAATGAACTAGTTAAGAGATATTAACAATTTAATATTTAAAAAGAGGATAAAAAATCATTTAAATATAAAAATATCATTTTCGTGAGAGGGAAATCAAAATATCTAATGCTTTAAAATTTTATACCCACTTAGGGTAAACAACCTATTACAAACATGACTGCGGTCTCACATTTCCCATACGGAAAACTGTTTTGGAGTTATTAAATTATTTTAAATAAAAAGTGTGCGCTAAAATTTTTCTATTTAATATTTTTTTATTCAGTCTTGACCCATACTTTTTGGCCTCTAACTCTCTCACTAACTCAATGTCGAACTCCAAAAATATTCAATTTAATTTTAAAATATGTTAACATGAATTTAAGGTATTTAATAAATTTATCAAAATTTCCCTAATAAATAATTTTTTTAAATAAAAACCGAAAGGAAACCCATCTTCCCAAAAAATCGTATATGATTCACAACTGGAAAAAGGACAGAACCTTACAATCTCCCCCTTATAATAGAACATCCTCAGGTTGTACTCCCTTTCACCTCTAAGATTCCGAGTCAAAGAACGTCAGACCACTATTCCCTATTATCTGCTTTTGTCTCCCATGTTTCCTTATTATCTCATTCATGATTTCATGCACCTAATATTGAAATATCACTCCACACCTTAGGAGAATTTTTAACATCGCATTTTTAAATAACTCAACCACCTCTTCCCATTTCCCACAATATTCACCGAATTATGGTCCCTTATAAGAACCTGGTATGTGACCCACCAATGGCGTAACTCACACCATCAGCCCCACATACATACTAATTCATAAGTACAAGATCCATGGGGGCCCATATCCAGCCAAAACTTATTTAGGTAGCTAGGCATAAATCCAGGGCTTTCTATGTGTTAATGTGATGATGTAAAGGTAGGGTACATGATTGTCACTAATTAAAAGGACACTAATAATTCTTCAATGAATCCCCACAAAGAATACCTCATTACCAATTTTTCATCCCACTATGGAAACACATTAACGTTTCAAAATCTTCAACTTCCCTTCCCACCAATCTTCTCACCAAACTAATCTAAAACCAGATGGTTGTTCACACAACCCATTACCGAGTTCTCAAAATAGTGCATTCTCTCTACCCAAACTACCCATATCAAGGGTCAAACAAACAAAACGAATGATTTTTATTTACAAAAATTTATCATAGTTAACATGAGGGATTTACACAAAACCATATCATGTCACTCCCACATAATCCTGACTTACAGTCAAAAATGAGGCACTATCAATACCATTAACCATCCTACACCTAGGTCCTAGTTTAAAAGGATAAACGTATTATTTAAAAAAATATTTAGAAAACTATTTTTTCTCATCTTTAATCATTATTGAATCCATATAAATTTATTTTTAGGAACTATTTTCTATTCATTTTCACAATTAAGGAAAAATAGTTTATGTTCATCAACTTCCCCAAAACCCATTTTTGTGCGTTCCTAAAATGATGCATGTAAAAATAATCCTAATTACGTAGAATGATGTAGTGTGACAAAACTCTCATTCCTTAATTAGACAAAAGTCAAATCATAACAAATATTAAAAACCATAATCACATCACCCAACAAGTGCATCACCCAAGGTGAAATAATTTTTGACTGCAACAACAAATAGGAATAACATCAAACCTGCCTTGGGAACATGGGTTCTCCCCCATACGTGGGTTAGCTACTCCCATGCATGAGCTCATTATCAAGTCTCGAATATTCATAGTCTCTTGTATACCTTTCCTAAATAGTAAGAAAAAAGAAGAAGAAAAGAAAAATGGACATCATATACCACATTTTAATGACTGGTCACACACTCCAGGAACCGATGCCCCGAGCCGCACCACCACAATACCTCAAGCATGCCTACCTATATTCCTAATGCGGCCAAATAGCAGCGAGTGTCTTATAAGTCGATCTTGGGGATACTATACCCTATTTTTTATTAGAGTAATTAACAATTGGAAACAAATAAACAATAGTAGAATCATATATACAACTTTTCACAAAACCAACATCATTAGATGACCAAAACTGGAAACAAAAAATAAAAAAAAAATTAAAGACCCGGAAATTTCCCAGAAATTGTTTTCTTAATTTATTTGGAATTTTATGAGTACGTAGTTTTGACAGCTCCTGATTCTGAGGCCCAGTGTGCCCAGAATCAGTTTTCGAAGTTTAGCTCGGGTACGTTTAGTAAATGAACGAGCGGGTTTTATATCTTTTGAACCGGTGCTCAGAATTGAAATCTGAGGGCACCGATGAACTCGCAGTGCCAGTAATTGTTTAAGGGGACCTTTACCATAATTGTGTTTTGATGGGAGAAGAGCTTAATTTTCAGTTTGTTTTTAAGGAATATATAAAAATATGTGTTTTATATTTTTATTTGTGGAGGGTGGTTATTATCCTACAAAGGGGGAGTTAGAGGTGGGGCCCACACCCACCTAACCTCCCATGGGAGAGTTTAGTGTGGTGGGGCCCACACGAGATACTAACTCCTCTCCTCCCCCATAACCCCCTTGAACTCCCCATAACTCACCCATTGTTTAATACAAGAAAACTCCACTCATTTATTCGATTGGAGCCTCTCCACTTTCCATCTCTCTCTCATTATTTAATTTTCGCCAACTATTCAATTAATTAATGAGTTTGAATTAATTTGAAATGAGATGGAAAGTTTGTTAAGATAGGGGAAAATACCATTTTTATATTTGGCTAGGAAAATATTGTGTGGAGAATCCCTGGAGAAATAGAAGAGCTCCTTCCTTCCACGAAGAAAGGTTCTCCTTCCAACGGATCTCCAATGAATGACACTCAAGTTAGGATCGAAGGCCTTTGCGGAAGCGATAAACGCCAACGATCTTCATCACTTTCATCGCATCCCTTACGAAGACGTCAACAAGCCAACGTCCACCCTTTCACGATATCGTCAACGAACGATCCATAATCGAGGTAGGGGTTTTGTTTTGAATTTCTCCTTACCTTTTTGAGGAAAGAACGATGAGAACAGACCAAATTTTGATCGGCTGATCCACAGATCGCTCGTACATGCGGGTTGGATGTAGGGTTATTTTTCAGGTTTGGTTTTGAGTTTGAATTCTTAAATCTTGATTAAAAACTCCTAACGCGGTGGGCTCAGGCTAAAAAACAAACCTGAACCTCCGCAGATTGTTTGCTTGTGGGAGTATTGATGGGTGACGTTGAAAGGGGACTCCAAAAGAATTTGGAAGCTATCGCAGTGAAGAACGGGCCCCGGGAGAGCTGTAGGTGTAAGCGGTGGAAAAAACAGACCACTAGAGTGCGTCCGGTGGTCCGCGGAAGCCGTTGCTAGCGTGCTGTCGGAGGAAAACCGCAGCGGCAATAGCCGCGGTGGTGGTGCGACTAACCCTCGGTTGCATGGGATCCGGGAGGCGGGGCGGTGCCAGTGGGCGCCGCCTGTATCAATCAATGGGGGTCGCGCCCCCTACTCGGCACAACGCGCTCGGCCAACCGGCCGAGCCGCAACTGGCCACCAGGTCGGGCCACCAGCACCGGGCTAGGATGGACCCGGACCCGGGTCGGGTCTCCCCAGTTCCCGCCGACCCAGGGGGTGTTGAGCCGGGTAGGACGGGGCCCAGACCCCCTTTTTCCGGACCTTTTTCGGTTAAATGACCATATATTGAGCTACGAACCTCCTATCGACGTATAGGACTCCTCGGATGGAGACGGTCATTTTGGTATATTACCCGCATGGTTTCAGAGAAGTTTGGGTACGGCCGAGTTGGTTCGAACACAAAACCAACCAGGCCCTTAGAGCGGAAATGCTTATAATGTGAGGACTGGACGTCCGAATGAAGTGTCGTTGACTATGTTGTATTCCTCTTGATTAGACAGTTCTTTTGGAATACTTCACCTGAGGTTTGGATGCAGTTGGGGTATGGCTGGGTTGGATTGTACCCGAAATCCAACCGGGACCCTGGAATGGAAATGCTAATAACTTGCAGACCAGGCGTCTGATTGATGTGTCGTCTATTGTGTTGTGACCCCTATGATGTGGCGGTCCTTTGAGATAGTTCCACGTGAGATTACGTGACACATGTAAGTATTGACCTATAGATCATTGAGCAGATCCTCCCGGAGACGAGCATATAGAGTATGGTTACCTTGTAGCTGGATAAGACCTGATGACTGCTTGTCCGATTCGATTCGGAGTGACTTTTATAGCTTAGTGGGGAGCACTACATTGTGAGGTGGAAGACCCATAGTTGAGGAGCACTACTTTGTGAGGTGGCAGACCCGTGGTACTCGACAGGAGGAGTACCTCTGTAGGCTATGAGGGGGAGCACTACTTTGTGAGGTGGCAGACCCATGAAGGAGGAGCACTACTTTGTGAGGTGGCAGACACGCGGTACACGACAGAAGGAGTACCTCAACATTCTAAGGTTGGTGAGTGGAACCTCAGAGTTGTGGAATCACTACTACGCTCGACAGAGGAGGAGTTCTCCATCATCCATGTTTTCGTCATCGTGAATAAATATCCTAGTTTGAGCTAAGTCAATGACCTTTGTGTTTACCACATGATTGAGATGAGTTACTTGATAACTTATGTATTTGTATGAGAATATACCTAAGTAAAGGTTTTCTGTGGAGATCTTTCTTTGTGGTTTATCCATGTTGGTTTTAGTGAGACCTTGAGGGTTTCGGGGTCCCTACTGAGTATCGTTATACTCACCCCTGCATGGGCTATGCCCGCACCTCGTTGTGTTGGATGCAGACGACAGACAACGCTGACGGAGGCCGAGTGTACGAGGAATGGGAGGTACCTGGAGGTGGACCTCATGAAAGTCGGTACCCAGAAGATGATTGAAAGACAAGGGTGCTGAGGGGGATATTTGTACCTACCCTTCAGGTAGGATCTGTGCTGGATGATCCAAGAGCTGCTTGTCACCTTCCAGCTGTTTTGTCTTTTACCTTGTACTTTACAGTTGGTCTTGTATTTCCGGCCCCTTACTTTCAGCACTACTTTTGTTTTCAGTTTTACTTAGTGTTTTCTCCCGCTTGTACTCTGGCTGTGTTTGTTTAAGTTTCATAAAGGAAATACCTTCCCTTTTATCGGGATTTATGCCTTTGGTGCTAGTCGTCAGCCCCTAGCCTATGGACGGCGGGCTTGGGGTAGTCACTACACGGGCCCAAAGGATTTGTCATGACAAATTGGTATCAGAGGAGTCGGTTCTACCACAGAACTTAGGACTCTGATATTTATTTTTTGTGAAGCAATAGTGTTAAGGGTACTAAGTGTGGTCTTCAGTTCCGTGAGACCAGTGTTAGTGCGGGTGGCCAACGTATCCATACACCAGGACCTTGAATTCTGATTTTCGACTCAGTGCACAAAAAAACTGATTGTGTGTGTGTTTTCAAACGTTTCTTTTAAGTCAGCTCAAACTAGGTCAGCTCACCAGGTATAGTCTTCGACCGTTTCGCATCTGTTTCTTTCTGGATTCCTTCTCGTGGATGATCAGCTAGAGCCCCGAGAGTTGTACGTACTGAAATCCCACTGAGTGATGAGGCCTCAGTATAGGGCCCTCTCCCAGTTGAGGCACCAGCGGAGGCACTAGCGGTACTACCACCTGTTGGGCCACCGATGCCACCAGCCCCAGTAGCAGGCGATGCATGCCGCTTGAGCGTGCTACACGAGTTCCAGCACCATAGGCCACCCAGGTTCCGGGGAGATATGGACCCACAGGTGGCTGAGGATTGGCTAGAGGCTGTGGTGAGAGTCTTCAGGCTAGTAGATATGCCAGCAGACTTTATGGTGATCCTTGCTGCCAGCCTTCTTCAGGCAGCAGCAGGAAGATGGTGGAGCTTGATGCTCCAGATGCATGACGAGGCAACACTTCTATGGGCAGACTTCAAGAGCCTATTCCTGGCGGAGATTGTACCAGACACCCTTCGAGCGGTCCGTATATAGGAGCTACTGCATCTTCAGCAGTGTACATTGATGGTGGCGCAGTATTCAGTGAGGTTCGCCGACCTCTCACGCTACTCCACTGATATGGTATGGGACCCGTTCTTCAGGTCCCGGACCTTCTTGAAGGGGATCAGGCGAGAGATTGGAGCTTCAGTTGTCTCCCATAGCATCCCGACACAGACGGGGGTGTTGGAGAGAGCCCTCTTAGTGGAGAGTTTCCTTGTTGAGCATTCTCTAGCATCGGGACCCACTAAAATCCGGCATGTAGCAGAGTCTTCTGTAGCTAGCAGTAGATAGATGACGTAGAGGTCCAAGAGGGCCAGACCTATAGGTGGTCGACTTCACGACTCAAGATCGGTAGTACGAGGCACCAAGGGTAGAGATAGAGCCAGACATGCCATGCTGTGTTACACATGTGGAAGACATGGTCACATGGATCGTGATTGTACGACCCACCACTCGGATGATCAGCAGATAGATGAATGACCACTCAGGCAGAGCTAGAGGTTCGGTCGAGGCGAACCACAAGGAGAAGGAGACTGAGGTATGGGAGCTGGTCGTGCAGCTAGAGGTGGATGACGCTTCGAGTTGTTTCCACCACCACCACCAGGAGGTCCACCCCAACCACAGAGAATAGGTGGACATGGGAGATCACAGCTTCAGGCAGCTGAAGCATACGACTATGAAGCTCCGGAAGTAGGTGGACAGGAACGGGAGTAGTTCCAAGCATGGAGGCCTTTGTTCTTGGTGCTTCTAGTTTCCTGGTTGTTGTTTTTTCTGGTTGTAGTGTGTCTTTGAACTTGAGCTGCAGTAATAAAAGACAAGTGTCCTTATAACGTTTGCTTTCCTTCCTTTATGTGTACTAAGAGGTTCCGGTTTAAACTGTTGACTTGACCCTCACTTGTGAGATTCTTACTGGAGGAGACCCAGTAACCATGCACTGATGCCGATAGTGTGACTCAACCCTTGGAGGTGATAGTAATAGTTGGATCTCTTGCTAGTAGCGTCGAGGCCTTACGACGTCATTCAAGACATGAATTGTACAATTCATGTCAGGATTGACTGTATTAGGAAAAGAACGTGGTTAATCCAGGGGATGATACCAGATTTCTATTTTCGGAAGAGGAGAAATCTTAGCAGCTCTTTGGTATAACGTAGATGAAGAAGGGTGGAGGTGAGTTCTTACTTTTGGCTAGTCTCACCCATTGTTCGTTGAACGAACGGTTTAGGGTTCTCTCCAACTCAATAGTCTAAGGTGTATCTTCTCTCAGAAAGACATGATCCTGAGACAGTAGTGATGGATTGAATTCCTCCAGGACTCTGACTTCGAGATAGTTTATACTCCTGGGGAGGGGAACTTTGTAGCAGATGCTCTTAGTAGGAGATCGAGCATTCAGATTTTAGGAGTGGCGAGACAGCAGTTGGATTAATTTTAGATATCCTTTGTGGATAGTGATGGAGTCAGCACGTGTAAACCCAGAGATGTTTTAGGCTTAGATAGAGAAGGTGAATATCATCCATGAGCGGATGAAGACTGCACAGAGCAGACAGAAGTCCTATGGTGATAAGAGACGAGACAATTGGAGTTCGAGGGTTACGACCACGTCTTCTTATGGGTATCACCTCGATGAGGTCTACAGAGATGTGGCCTAGGTGAAAAGTTATCTCTGAGGTTTATCTGACCTTTTCAGGTCCTCATCAGGTTAGGAGAGGTGGCTTACCACTTGGCCTTTCCACCTTAGTTGCACCGGGTGCACGACGTCATCCACATATCTCAGTTGAGGAGATGTGTGCATGACCTATCCTTCATCACCAACCACTGAGATATGGGCAATGATGACAGGGTGACTTTAATGGGGTTCCAGAAGAGGTTGAGGATCGACAGGAGCGGGTCCTACGTGGATGGTTGATTCCTCTTGTGCACTTTCTCTGGCAGCACGGGAAACCTCTAGGAGATCACATGAGAGCAGGAGGCTCAGATGCCTGCTCGGTACCATCTTTAGTTTCCCTAGATTGTGTTAGAGCTTTACGGGGATGTAAATCCCTGAGGTGGGAGTAATGTAAAGACCCGGAAATTTAAATGAATTTTTTTTCTTAATTTTTTTGAAATTTTACGAGTACACAGTTTCTGACGGCACCTGATTCTGAGGCCCGGTGTGCCCAGAATCAATTTCTAAAGTTTATCTCGGGTACGTTCAGTAAAAGAATGAGCAAGTTTTTCTATCTTTTGAACTGGTGCTCGAAATTGAAATATGATGGCACTGATGAACTCACATCACCGGTAATTTCATAAGAGGACCTTTACCGTAATTGCACTTTGATGGGAGAAGAGGTTAATTTTCGGTTTTTTTAAGGAATAAATAAAAATATGTGTTTGACATTTTTATTTGTAGAGGGTGGTTATTATCCTATAAAGGGGGAGTTAGAGGTGGGGACCACACCCACCTAACCTCCCATGGGAGAGTTTAGTGTGGTCGGCCCACATGAGATCCTAAATCCTCACCTCCCCCATAACCCCATTGAACTCCCCATAACTCACCCCTTGTTTAATACATGACAACTCCACTCATTTATTGGTTTGGATCCTCTCCACTTTTCATCTCTCTCACATCATTTAATTTTTGCAAACTATTCAATTAATTAATGAGTTTGAATTAATTCGAAATGAGATGGAAAGTTTGTTAAGATGGGGGAAAATCCCATTTTAATATTTGGCTGGGAAAATATTGTGTAGAGAATCCCTGGAGAAATAGAAGAGCTCCCTCCCTCCATGAAGAATGGTTCTCCTTCAGACAGATCTCCAACAAACGACGCTCGAGTCGAGATCGAAGTCCTTTGCAGAAGCGACGAACGCCAACGATCATCGTCACCTTCATCTCCTTTCTTGTGACAACTTCAATGAGACAACATCCAACCTTTCACGATATCGTCAATGAATGAACCATAATCAAGGTAGGGGTTTTGTTTTGAATTTCTCCTAACCTTTTTGAGGAAAGAATGACGAGTGCGGAACAAATTTTTCCTGGTTGATCCGCAGATCGTTCGTACATGTGGGTTGGATGTGGGGTTATTTTTCGGGTTTGTATTTGAGTTTGAATTCTTAAATCTTGATTAAAAACTCCTAACGCGGTGGGCTCAGGCCGAAGAACAAACCCGGCCCTCCACAGATTGTTTGTTTGTGTGTGTATTGACGGGTGACGTTGAAAGGGGACCGCAATAGCGTTTGGAAGCCGTCGTAGTGAATAACATGCCTCGGGAGAGCTTTAGGTGAAAGCAGTTGGTGAAACGGACCATCGGAGTGCATCCAGTGGTCCGCGGAAGCCGCTGCGGGCACGACGGCGCCGACGTCTGGCGGTGGCGGCGCGCTGCCGGGGGAAAATCGTTGCGGCAACAGCCACGGCGGCAGTGCGAAAGACCCCACGACCACGCGGGATCCAGGAGGCGGGGTTGTGACAGCGGGCGCCGCTGGTATCAATCAATGGGGGGGCAACCCAGGGGTGTTGGGCCGGGTCAGACCGGGCCCAGACTCCCTATTTCTGGAACGTTTTCAATTAAACAACCATATCTTGAGCTACGGACCTCTGATCGACGCACTGTCAGTTGCGTAGGATTTCTCAGATAGAGACAATCGTTTTGTTATATGACATTCAAGGTTTTGGAGAAATTTAGGTATAGCCGGGTTGGTTCGAACTTGAAACCAACCGGGCCCTTAGAGGGGAAGCACTTATAACTTGAGGACAGGACGTCCGAATGACGTGTCGTCGACTATGTTGGATTCCTCTTGATGAGATGATTATTTTGGAATACTTCACCTAAGGTTTGGATGCAGTTGGAGTATGTCTGGGTTGGATTGTACCTGAAATCCAACCGGGCCCCAGGAATGGAAATGCCAATAACTCGCAGACCGGTCGTCCGATTGACGCGCCGTCTGTTGCGTTTTGACCCCTATGACGAGACGGTCACTTGAGATACTCCCACGTGAGATTATGTGACACTTGGAAGTATCGACCAGTAGCTCGTGGAGCAGATCCTCCCGGAGACAAGCATACAGAGTATGATGACCTTTTAGCTGGCTGAGACCTGATGACTGCTTGTCCGATTTGATTCGGAGTGACTTGTATTGCCCAGTGGGGAGCACTACTTTGTGAGGGGGAAGACCCATAGCAGAGGATCACTACTTTTTGAGGTGGAAGACCCGTGATAATCAATTAGAGGAGTACCTATGTAGGCTATGAGGGGGAGCACTACTTTGTGAGGTGGCCGACCCATGGCGGAGGAGCACTAATTTGTGAGGTGGCAGACTCGCGGTACTCGACAGGAGGAGTACCTCAGTAGTCTAAGGTTAGTGAGTGGCACATCAGAGTCGTGGCAGGACTACTATGCTCAAGAAAGGTGGATTTCTCCAGTAGCCATGTTTTCATCATCGTGAATAAAAATCCTTGTTTGAGCTGAGTCAATGACCATTGTGTTTACCTCATGATTGAGATGGGTTACTTGATAACTTAGGAATATGTATGGGAATTTACCTAAGTAAAGTTTTTTTATTGAGATATTTCTTTTTGGTTTATCCCTGTTGGTTTTAGTGAGACCTTGAGGGTCTCGGGGTCCCTACTAAGTATCGTTATACTCACCCCTGCACGAGCTATGCCCACACCTCGTTGTGTTAGATGCAGACGATGGACAGAACTGATGGGGGCTGAGTGTACGAGGACTGGACTGTACCTGGAGGTGGATCTCACGATGATTCGGTACCCGGAGGAGGATTTACAGATGAGGGCACTGAGGGGGCTATCTGTGCCTACCCTTCTGGTAGGATCCATGGTGGACGATCTAGGAGCTACTTGTCACCTTCCACCTGTTTTATCTTTTACCTTGTACTTTACAATTGGGCTTGTATTTCCAGCCCCTTACTTTCAGAACTACTTTTGTTTTCAGTTTTACATAGATTTTTCTCCCGCTTGTACTTTGGTTGTGTTTTTTTACGTTTCATAAAGGCAATGCCTTCCCTTTTTATCGGGATTTACGCCTTTGCTTCTAGTCTCCAACCCCTGGCCTATGGAAGGCAGGCTTGGGGTAGTCACTGCACGGGCCCCAAGGACACGTCGTGACACAATAGATATTCCATTCTATGTATGTTTCACGTGTAAAATGCAATCCCTAATTTAAATACACTGAAAACTACCAAGTGGGTCCAAAACCATGTCTACTTCCCTCATCGAAGATCTATTCCCAACCTACAATCTAACACTTGGTCTTTTCCCTTAACTTATATAGTGACCAATAGAATCTATTCTAGTAATGATCAGAAAACCTGAATAGGGTGTGAGTACAAATCAGTAGGCAACCACCAACTGTGTCTAAATCAAATCCATTCTATAACAGTGTATGTAGTTGTATAAAGGAGAATAAAAAATTAAAAAAATAAATAGTTTACTTTTATTTAATTATCCATTATTTAACCTCATAAACCCTAGGGTTCCCATAGACACCCATATCTCAATAACTGCTTCAGCCCGTGCCATATTCTAAACTAGTTACCATATTCAATTCCCAATCATTATATCACAAGGTTTTCCATTATCCATTTAATTCAATTCACATATGGCCAATTCTACCCATAGTCCAATGTAATTTAATGGGCGTCGAACGTCATGTCTGGCACCATAATCAGTATTTGGAGCATCATCCCCTATCTCACAACCCATGGGTATTTTGAGCCTTAGTCCATATCCCATTAAACTATATTTTCATGAATGTTGGGTTTAGAACGCAATGTCTAGAACCCCATGAGTATTTGGATCACTAGTCCCTATATCACACCTTATTAATCAATTATACATATATATCATGGGTTTATAACATCATTTCTAGAACCTCATTTCTCAATCATTCACAATATATCAAATATATCACAATTTTTCATATTTCATAACAATCAAGGTTAATAAACATAAACTGCTTATCACATTTCACATCACAATATAACCTTAATAAATTTTAAAATTAATTAATCAAAAATTAATAATTTCACAATCATATTGTTACATTAATTAATTAAACAATTAATTAATAATTTAAAACTCATTAATTAATTCATCAATAAATTAATTACGTCAATTTTATTAATTAATTCAATAATTAATTAGTGAAAACAATTCCATTAGTTAACCCAACAATTTTCTAGTCACATTACTTTCATTATTTAACTCAACAATTTACTAATCACATCAATAATAGTAATTAATTTAAAAATTAATTAATTAAAAAATTAACTGACGACTTCAATTTCCATTAATTAATTCACTAATTAATTACAACCCATTTCCACTAATTAGCACAAAAATTAATAAATCACATTAATTTACTTAATTTATTTCCACAATTCATTACTCATAGAAATATATTCAAATAATTCATCAATTAACTGGTCACTTAAACTCTATTAATTAATTAAATAATTAATTACCCATATAAATTCCATTAATTAGTTCAAAAATTATTTAATCATTTCACAACAAAAAATCTAATAATTAATTCACCAAATATTTCTTAACACTTTATAATTCCATAATTTAATATTTAACTCAATAATTAATTATCATCCAATTTGCTATTAATTCAAAAATTAGTTTATCACAGAAATACAGTTAATTAATTTTCCAAAATAATTATGAGTTTAAATTCCATTAATTAATTCATCAACTAATTTGTCAATATCCACAATCTAAATATCCCATAATTAATCACACAATTAATTATCTCAGTTACAGCCTCAATATTTCATAGTTAATTCATCAATTAAATGTATCAATTCTAAAATATGAATATCTCACCATTAATTTTACAATTAATTATATATCAATTAATATAACTCAATAGACCCTATTAATTGATTTTCTAATTAATTAATTAAACTCCTTCAATTGCATTAACAAAACAAATCTCATTAAATTTTTTTCCAATTAATTTGTTACCTTCACTCCCTTCATTATACCCATTATTAAATTTAACAATTAAATAATCACACCCACAATTTCCATATCTCATAATTAATATACCATTAATTATCCCAATCTAATATGTTTATATCTTATAATTAATATATCATTAATTATCTCAATGCAATACATCGTTATCCAATAATAAATTCTACAATTAATTATCTCAAATCAAAACAACATATCACATAATAAATTCTATAATTGATTATCTCAAAGAAAAACTCAATATAACATATTTAATTCTACAATTAACTATATTTATTCAAAAACATCAATATATCAATAATTAATTTTGTCAATTAATTATTCAATTTCAAAAATCTCTATATCTCCATAATTAATTCACCAAATAATTATACTAAATCACAATTTCATATTCCTAAACATTCCCATTAATTAATCCAACAATTAATTAATAATGTTCAATAATTTCAATAGCATAGTAATTAATTTCAATAATTAATTATCGAAATCATAATTTCATAATCCCATAATTATTTCCCCAATTAATTACTCAATTCATAACTTCAATATCCCATAGTTAATACTACAATTTATTATCTAAAATAAACAATTTTGATATCTCATAATAAATTTAACAATTCATTAATCTAGATCTAAAATTCCAATATCCCAATTTCACATAGCATTCAATTAATTAATTAATTTAATCTTTAATGAAACTGTAAAATTTATTAGATCAATTATATAATTATATACACATAATTTTAATTAATAATATAGGATTTGAGTTTTAGACCACAACCTCAAGAATGGGGACGAACACTTTCAAACAGATAATCCCAATTTGAAGCAGATCTATCAAGAGTGTGATGATGAACACATTCTAGATCTGAATCCTAATTCCATGAATAAACAAAACAAGATCTCATAACTCTATATCTATATACAATTATCCATGACCTAGTTTAAATAAATATATATCTATATCCAATATTGGATAAACATATTTTTTTTCCCGAATGAGGAGGAGAAAATAGATAGATCTTAAATGAGAAGAACACTCACACCAAGGAGGTGCGTAGAGGGTATTTGATCAAAGACAGTGGTGCTGAATGGGTTTCAATCTAGGGGAAGAAATACAGAAGAGATTTGATTTATTTAGGAAATATAAATAGATGTTTTGGCCCAAGGTAGAGGTGCGTAGTATATCTTGGGTTTAAAATTGTGGTGTAGAGAGCGTCTACAACAAAGAAAGGCATGTCGAGAGGTTCACAAAATGTTTAATACTTGTTTCTAAAAATATTGGTGTGATTACTAAATAAAGTGAATCCTCATTCCATGTTGTGTAATAATTTGTAACTTATTTCCTCTTTTTTAAAGGAAATATAATCAACCCATTAAAAACACTAATTGCATCACATATTTATTAATATATCCTATTAATTTAATGAATCATCCAATAATAATCTTTGGAATTTCATGGACTTGTATCACGATCCTGAATTAAATATTTATGATTTTTCATAAAATGAATGCCTCAATTTTAGGGTCATGCTTCCAATGACAACATGTCAATCTGACACCATATGAAAGAGTTATAACAGAAAAGTTGTTTTGACAAAAAATATTTTCTCAACATAATAATAATAGTAACAAAAATTATTGTTATTATTAGAAACTATATGTCACTGTTAATGTTTTTCCAACAACAATAATTAAATGTTGATAATAATTAAAAAATTAATATTAAACCAATATTTTCATTTATTTGGTATTGACTAATAATTTTACCATTATTAAATTAATAAAGAATAAATATTAACAGGTTGTAAAACACCATTCATCAATTAAGTGATAAAGAATTTTTAATTACATGTGTACTTTTCCATTCATTTTGTTTGACAAATAATAATAACAATAATAATAATAACAATAAACTTATTATTAATAATATTCTTCTTATCTTCCCAGTAAATAATAAAATTCCTATTTTTGTAATTATATTTAATTTAATTAATTTTGGATTTATTATTTAACTTAAAAATAAAATAACATCAAAATATCATTGTGAATAAAAGTTATACCCAAACTAGGGTAAACCCCCTATTATGTATCCAATAGTAGTCTCATATTTCTCATACGATGCACCGTTTAAGAGATATTAATTATTTAATATTAAAAAAACAGATTAAATATTAATTAAATATAAAAAGGTTATTTTCGTGAGTGATACATCCAAATGTCTAATGCTTAAAAATATTATACCCACATAGGTTAAACAACCTGATCTAAACACAATAGTGGTCCCATATTTCCCATAAGACACACCGTTTTGTAATTATTCTATTCTTTTGAATAAAAAGAATGCGCTTAATATTTTATATATAATATTTTTTTATTTATCTTTAGTAAGACTTTTTTGGCCTCAAAATCACATACTAACTCAGTGTTGAACTCCAAAAAAAATCAATTGAATATTCCAAGACGTTGACATGAATTTAAGGACATTAACAAATTTATCAAAATCTCACTGATAAATTATTTATGAGAATTAAAACAAATAAAACCAATCCTCACAATTTTTTTAAAAGATTCACACCTAGAAGAAGGACAGAATCTGACAATTTCCCCATCTTATAATAGCTCACATTCAAGTTATACTAGCATTCACCTCTATGTTCTTGTGTCCAAGGAGGTAGAACAACTATTCCCTCTAATCCAATTCTCTCTCCCATGTTACATTATTATCTCATCCATGATTCCACACAACTATTATTGAAAAATCTCTCCCCATCATATGAGCATTGTTAACATCAAGTTGTCAAATTACTCAACCACCTCGGCCCATTTCCTATAGTATTCACCGACTTCTTGTCCCACTTAAGAACATGGTATGTAGCCCGCTGATGGTGTAACATGAACCATCAGCTCCACATATATAATACTTCACAAGTACAACCTCAATGGGGCCCCATATCCAATAAAAACATATTCAGTTAGCAAGGTGAATAGCTAAAGCTTTCTTAGTGTACTTGGGACGATGTCAAGGTAGGGGACATGATCGTCCCTAATTAAAATCACACTAATAATTCTTTGATGAATCCATACCAATAATCCTTCATTATCAATGTTTCCTCCCACTATGGAAACACCTTGAAATTTTAAAGTATTGGGATTCCCTTTCAACCAATATTCTCACCATACTAAGTCAAAACCAGATATTCATTCACAAAACCCATAACCGAGTTCTGAAAAAAGGGCATTCTCACTATGAAAACTACCCATATCAAGGGTAAAAAAATGAAGGATTGTTTATTTCATAAAATTTATCATAATTACACAAAACCATATCAAGTATTTCCCATATTATCCTGGTATATTATAAAAACTAAGGCACTATCACTACCCTTAACCACCCTACACCTAGGTCCTAGTAAAAAAGGGTAAACACGTTATTCAATTTTTTACCTTTAGAAACCAATTTCTTCCTATCTTCAATAATTTTAGAATCCTTATCAATTTAATTTTACGTAATATTTTCAGTTCATTTTCACAAGAAATGATAAAAGAGTTCAAGTTCAATAGTTTTTTCAAAAACTTGATTTCACATGCATGCCTAAAATGATGCTTGTCAAAATAAATATGATTTATTAGAATGATGCATGCTGAAAAAAAATATCTTTCCTTACCATCCCACAAGTAAAATCTCAACAAATCCCAAAAACAATAATCACATCACACAACATGTGCATCACCAAATGTGAAATAATCTTAAACTATAACTAAAAACATAAATAACAACAATCCCACCCTGGGTACTTGGGTTCTCCCCCATAAATGGGTAGCTACTCCCATGCACGAGCTCATAACCAAACCCCGACTCTTCCTAGAATTCTGTCTACCATTCCCAAACAGTAACACAAACGAAGAAGAAAAAAAATGGACCTCTTATACCACTTTGTAATGTCTCAACCTAGGTTCCACACACTGGTGTCCCAATCTAGACTACTACAAGACCTCAAGCGTGCCTCCCTATATTCCATATGCTGTTGGCTAGCAGTGAGGTTCTGATAAACCCATCATGGGGAAAGTATACCCTCTTTTTCATTTTATTAGAATAATTCACCAGTAAAAATAAATAAACAATACCATAATTATATATATCACCATACACAAAACTAATATCCCAAGATGAACATAAATTTAAATACATAATCAAAACTAAATAGTAGATATACCATGCTAAGTTTGTTCTAAATGTTAAACGAAAATAATAATGTAAATACACTGACAACCCCCAAGTGGGTCCCAAAATATATTTGGTTTCCTCACCCAAGATCCATCTGCAACCGAAGATCTATCATAAGGGCTTTTCACATAACCTATATAGAAAAAAATAAAGTCTATTTAGGTACTGATAAGGCATCCTAAATAGGGTGTGAGTACAACTTTGTAGGCCACCACCAACAGTGCCTAAAACAAATCCATCCTATAATAGTGTATACATTTTTGTATGGAATAATATAAAAGTTACAAAGGAAATAGCTTACATTCATTCCATTATCCTTTATTAAACAACATAAACCCCTGATTTCGACACTAGTATCTCAATACATACTTTAGCCCGTGCCGGATTCTAAACCATTTCCCATATTCAACTCACAATCATTATATCACATGGGATTCCATTGTCCATTTAATGCAATTCATATACATCCAACTGGAACAATAATCCATTGTCAATAAATTAGTGTAGAATATCATGTCTAGCACCCTCATGAGTATTTGAAGTATCTTCCACTGTCTCACACCCCATGGGTATTTGGAGCCTCAATTCCTATCCCATAAAATAATATTTACATGCTTAGTGAGTGTACAACACCATGTCAAGCACCCCATGAGTATTTGGATCATCAGTACATATCTCACACCATGTCTTTCAACCATACATATATATCATAGGTGTATAACGTAATGTATAGTGCCCCATTTCTCAAACATTCACAATATGTCACATATATCACAATTTCTCATATTTCACAATAATCAAGGATAATCGACGTTAACCACCTTATCACATTTCGTATCAAAATTTCACATTATTTAATTTAAAAATTAATTAATCAAAATATTACAATTTCTTAATCACATTGTTCCATTAATTAATTAAATATTTAATTAATCATGTAAAACACAGTAATTAAATCAACAATCAATTAATTACAATAATATTGTTAATTAATTCAATACTTAATTAATCACAAAAAATTCCATAAGTTAATCAAACAATTAACTAGTCACACTAAATTAATTAGATAACCCAATTATTAAATAATCATATCAAAAACATTAATTAATTTTTCATTTAATTAATTAAACAATTAATTGATTACTTAAATTTACAAAAAATAATTCACCAATTAATCACAGCCCAATTTCACTAATTAACCCAATTATTAGTTAATCACATCAATTTCAATAATTAATTCCAAATATTTATCAATAATAACAATCCCGTAAAATAATTCACCAATTAATTGGTCAATTAATCTTTATTAATTAATTCAATAATTAATTAACCATATAAACTCGATTAATTAATTAAAAAATGAATTAATTTTTTCACAACTGAACATCTAATAATTAATTAACAAATTAATTATTCATTATTTTTAATTAAACAATTTTATATTTAACTCAGAAATTAATTATCTTCCAATTTCATTAAAAATTCATAAATTATTATGTCACAAAAATTCCCTTAATTAATTTCCACAACTAATTAATTATATAGATCCCATTAATTAATTCATAAATTAGTTAATCAATATCCACAATATTAAAATCCCATAATTAATACCACAATTAATTATCTCACTCACGATATTAATATTTCATAATTAATTCTACTATTAATTGTATCAATTCCCAAATGTTAATATCTCATAATTAATTTATTAATTAATTATCATTCAATTGTAATAACTAAAAAATACTCATTAAATAATTATCCAATTAATTAATCTAACTCCATTAATTTAATTAAAATAATAAAATTCATTAATTAATTTTTTAATTAATTATTTACCTTCACTCCCTTCATTAAACCCATTATTTAATTTAAAAATTAAATAATAACAAAACCAATTTCATTTATCATAATTTATTTACCATTAATTAGCTCAATCCTTGATGTTAATATGTTACAATCTATCTACCGTTAATTATCTCCATTCAAGACAGCATTAACCAATAATTAATTTTATAGTTATTTATCTCAAATCACAAATAAATGTCACATAAGTAATTATATCAAATAAAAACTCAATATAACATAATAAAATCTAAAATTAATTAACTCTATTCAACAAATTCAATATAAAAATAATTAATTCCTTAATTAATTATTTATTTTTAATAATCTCTATGTCGCCATAATTAATTCCCTAATTAATTATTACAAATCAAAATTTCATAATCTTAACCATTCCCATTAATTAATCCAATAATTAATTAATCATTTTCAATAATATAAATAGCTCAGTTGTTAATTTCAATAATTAATTATCCAAATCAAAATTTCAGTCTCATAATTAAATCACCAGTTAATTATTCAATTCATAACTTTAATATTCCATAATTAATCCTATAATTCAGAATATAAAATAAAAATATTGATATCTCATAATTAATATAACAATTAATTATTCATGATCTAAAATCCCAATTTCCTAATTACTCATATCATTCACTTAATTAATTCACAAAATTAATTAATTTAATATAGAATGCAATTGCTAAACATCTAACAACAATTCTACAATTACATAGAACTAATTGTAATTAAGACTATGGGATTCAAATTTTATACCACCTAACTCAAGAACGTTGATGAATATATTCGAACTGATAATCCAAATTTTAAGTGAATCCATCATCAATGCGATGAAGAACACGATCTGGATCCAAAATTAAAATTCAAATTAAACAAAATATTTTCTCTTAACTTTATATCTATATCCAAAGAGACAATATATTCATTAAAAAATCGAGATCTAGATCCAATAGTAGATAATCAACTTTATTTTATCTGAGATGAGGATCAAAAAAGAGATTGATCTGAAACGAGAAGAACACACATACCCGGGAGATGCGCAGAGGGTATTCAATCAAATATGGTATTGCGTGGCGGGGTTTCAGTCCAAGTCTAATCTTTATAGAGAATATTTTGTAGATGCTAAAGTGTGTGGAGGATATATAATCCATAAAAGTGGTGCTCATGACATCTAGGGGTGAAAATTGTAGTGTGAGAAGCATCTTCACCAAAGGCATGTGCATAGGCTTATACGATCCAGGATTCGTGTTTTTAAAAATCTATGTGTGACTATTACATGACGTGATTCCCCATTTCACATCATGTAATTATTTGTAACTAATTTCCTCTTTTTCTAGAAGAAATTAAATCAACCCATTTAAAAAATTAATTGTATCACTTATTTATTAATCTCTCATATTAATTTCATGCGTCAACCCATCATAATATTAGGTGTTTCATGGACCTATACCATGAGCATGAATTAAATATTCAGAATAGGTCTTTAAATGAACACCTCAATTTTTGGATCATGTTTCCACTGAAAGTGTGTCAGTCCGACACTCTAAAAAGAGTTATGTTTGAAATAGTGTTTTGACAAAAATTATTTTCTCAATTTAATGATAATAATAAGAAGAATAAGAAAAAAATAATTATTATTATAATGTATCTTACACCATTAATGTTTCACCAACAAAAATAATTAAATGTCTATAATAATTAATAGATTTATATTATCCCAAAAATTTCATCTATTTAATATTGAATAATAATTTCACTGCTATTACATTGATCATTATG
Source organism: Viscum album (assembly GCA_963277665.1). Classification (NCBI taxonomy): domain Eukaryota; kingdom Viridiplantae; phylum Streptophyta; class Magnoliopsida; order Santalales; family Viscaceae; genus Viscum; species Viscum album. The sequence continues at coordinate 858,440,204 of OY728160.1, forward strand.
AAATATTTGCACGTTTTGAAATGTCGTTTATCATTTAAGTGAAAAAGAATATTTAATTACACGTGTACTTTTTCATTCATTTTGTTTGATAAATAATAATACACTTATTATTAATAATATTCTTTTTATCTACCTAGTAAATATTAAAATACATGTTGTCTTAATTTTATTTAATTTTATTTAATTTTATTAATTTTGGATAATTTATTAAATAATTAAAATTAATTATTTAGCTTAAAAATTAAATAGCATTAAATGCACATTGCGCATAAATGTTATACCCTGATTAATATAATCCCCTCATTCTAGACCCCAAAACAGTCTCTAATTTCTAATACGACAAATCATTTGAGTGATATTAATTATTTAATATAAAAAATGAATTAAAAATTTAATTAAATATTAATATGTTTTTTTACAAGCAAGACGTCTAAACATCCAATGAATTCAAATATTATATGCCACCTAGGGTAAAACCCATGTTACAAACACAACAATGGTCTTATATTTCCCATAAAAAACCCGTTTTGGAGTTATAAATTATTTTGAATAAAATGTATGTGCATAATATTTTTTATTTTTTATTTTTTATTCAGTCTTCACCAAAATTTTATAGGCCTTAAAATATCATAATAAATCGGTGTTGAACTCAAAAAATATTAAATTGAATATTCCAAGATGTTAACAAGAATTTAATACCTTTAACACATTTTTTAAAATTTCACTGATAAATCATTTCTTTGAATTAAAACAAATACATCTCATCTTTACCAATCCTTTTAAATGATTTGATCCTGGGAAAAGGATGGAATCTTACACCGATGTAATATAGTTGTAAGAGAATATATTTTATGTGGAATAACCCTTTCGGATTTATAACCATAGATATTAGGTTTTGTGGAATAAGAAAATTCATAAGTTAATGGTTTTATGAAAAAAACCATATGATGGAAGGAGGAACAAGGAAATATGAATATGTAATGAATGAAAAATTCCCTAACTCATTTAAGAAGTGAATAAAAATTCTGAGGACATGGTTTCAAAAAGGTGGGCTAATGGGGACACATAGGTACTATTAATAGTATATCAATTTCATTACATATTAGTATTATTCAATTATATTTCATGGATCCATATTCATTAAATGAATAATAAGTAATTTATTGATAAAAAAGAAATATTTCTCTTCTAACTAAATTGAGTTTAATGAATTATATAGTTTTATTCAAATGTATAATTTCAAAATTTTAGAAATTAAATTTTAAAATATTAACAAAAATTTTGAAATCATAAAGTCAAAATTTTAATAGAGTTATTTTTGTTAATTTTCTAAAAATATTTATTTTTGTGGTGAATAAGGGAAGATAATTGTTTTTCATAAAACTATATTTTCTTTTTAATTATTTAAAAAGTGTAATTTTTTTATGGATTCATTTTAAAATTAAAATATTTCATTTTATTTATATTCATTTCAATTATTATCATTTGGATCCACAATATACTTGAATTTTTAATAATTTTTTAAATTTTACTAAAGATTTTATCTAGAAAAACAATTTTTGTCACATAACGTGTTATGACTCAAAAATAATTTTTTACCACACTTAGATATTTATTATTGAAAAATATATTTCTAATTTTTAATTAGGATGTTAAAATTTTTTAAATTGGTAAAACATGTTTGGTTCATTATGAATAGAAACTTTTGAAAAAAAATTGTTATCGTGGTTAGTGTTAAAATACGTTAAAAGAGTTAAAACTAAAATGATAAGGGTTAAATTGACCAAAAACTTGTATAATTACAATTTTATTCTCATATATAGACCTTGTATCCTATCATATTCTAATATGATACTTTTTTAATCAACTTTTCTTCAGAAATACATTAATATATTTTAATCTTTTTAAATATTCCAAGGTTATCCTCTCCCTCTCTTATAAAAGTACATTGCATCTACTCTCTTCTATATACATAAAAATGATTTACCTCAAAAAAAACTAGACAATTTCCAATCCTATAATATAAAACCATTTACTATATGTCATTATGTGACTAGAATTTTATCCTTATAAGGATTTAGGTATAGATTTACAAATATTTTCTGAGAAAGTGGTATAGTTCATAACTATGTGTTTTCTTTTTAGTTCTTATATTAACTCCTTAAAAAATAACCTAACAATACTTATATAATAACATATGTATCTCCCATGTACTTAAATTTTATTATTTTTTTGTTATAAAACCTTTTCATCTAGTTGCACATCTGATGGAAAATGAAAACATCTTTTCTATGTACATGCAGACTACCACATTGAGAAGATGATGTATTTTTTTCATCACCGCTGATTATTAATGGAAATATTTATTAATTAAAATAAAATAAAATGATATATATATTATTAATTTAATTTTTTTATTGTAAAAAATTATTCTATTATTTATTAACCATTAAATGAAAAATGAAATATCACTCGTGCATACGTGAGAACTTCCACTTCCTGAACCGATGTGTTCTATTTTTCATCACCCCCTAAAATGGTTGGTATATATATGTTAATTTCAATAAATTATATGTTATTGCTTATATTATTATCATTATTTAATGATAAAATAACACTTACCTTCTTTCCCTCAAGTTCATTAAGAAGAAGATACATTACTCATGCATACGTTTGGACTACCATCTCAATGTTGTAATGTAATTCATTTTTCATAATCACATTACATGGATAGATATTAAAGTTTAATTAACATATAAAATATAATTATATAATTATTAATATTGTTGAAATTATATAATCATGATCATTTTTACCTTAGTCAACCTACTGAAGCCATCTTAGACTTATGAACCAAACATTCTCAAAACGTCTGAAGTAAACTTAATCTACAATGTAAATAAGTTTGACATTATAATAAGTTAAATAAAATTAATAATAAAAAGAACATGAAATTTAAAATAATTATTCAGTTATTAAATGATTAATATAACTTTTCTATTTAGGAATATAAAGAATGTACAGGCAATTTTGACATGATATAGGGGATATTTTTTCTTAAAATCTAGTTTGAAAATGTTTTAACAATTTATTTATAATTTTTTTCATTTATTTATGTGTATTTATTTATTTTTCAAAATTTAAATAATTTAATTAAAAATTAATTTTACCTCTCCTTTTAATTTCATATAGTTCTCTTTGAAACTAATGTTTTTTTTCATATTTTATATGTAATGTTTGACTTTCTCTAAAAAATAAAAAAGTAACATTTTTAGGCATACATGATTTTAATGTATTTTCCCACCACCATAAAAATTATTTTTTATTTTTATTTCTTGAAAATATTCCAAGTTTATTTTAATTAAAAACCCTTTATCCCCTATATTCTTTGTATTTTTTTTAAAAAAATGGAATTTTAATGGAAATGGATATATCAATATCTGGAAAACAATATGGGTACAAATATATATTTCTATGAGTTTTATGATATAAATTGAAGATATTTTTGTTTGATTTTTGTTATATCCATTAGAAATTATTTATTATGTGGGCTGAGCTCGATATTATTCTGTAATTCATTTGGTAAAGATTAGGTTCTCTGGAGAATTATATTGGAGTAAACTGATTATGTTATTCGATTTGTAAGGGTTCATTTAAGAGTTACTTTAAAGGATCAACAAAGATGATATCTTAAGGAACCAATATTACATTTATGTTATTATAAATATTTTTTCATGGTAATATATAGATTTTATTAGATAAGATAATGATATTTTTTTATGAATAATTATTCCCTTTTAGGGTAAACTGTATGTTTTTAAGAAAATGTTTTTCATTGGTTCTGATTCTTTCTAAGAAACCATTAAGTTATGCTTTTTAATTTGGTTTTCTTATAAAGTTTTTTATAAAAATATTAATTTATAAAATATTATTTCATTTTTATGTAAATTATTATTTGTTCTTAAAGTTTATTATGTTAAATTAAAACTCTATTATATGATCTCATTGTTTAGAAATGGGCTGACAACTTTCCTTTCATCTATTTTATATCCCTTACTGATATTTTTATTCTAACCTAAAATTTTCCAAAAAAATCTAATAGTTTAAGGATGATTATGAATAATGATGAGTTAAAGTTTAAAATCATTGATATTTTTTAGGAAAAGAAAACTTGTTTCATTTTTAATGATATTTATTTTAAAAAACTATCACTGAGTATTAGTACCAACTTTGTAATACTTGATATTTTTGTATAAGAGTTATTAACTAATTATCTAACAATATAAACCAAAAATGGTATTTAGTAATATATGAAAACTAGTTCATGTTTAAAAATTAAATTATGACTGGAATAAGGTTTGGTACCTTATACTAAGAATTTCATTGCAACCCATAAATTGACTATTGATATATATAAATCTTGTTAGAAATTTTTTTTCATCAAAACCCTAAGTTCATATCATATATAAATACATATATCTGTTCCCTTTAAGGAATTAATTTTTTATATACATTTAATATATCTAGTAATAATAAAATTATAATATAAAAATTAAAATGAAAATGGAACTATAAATTACTAATAGTGAGAAGGATTCACCGTAGTCTATATCATATTCTTTGTAACCATTATATAATAAGTTTATTTATTGGTAAATTTTATACCATCAATAATAGTCTTTATTTTAAATTCCCAATTTCCCCCAATTGGTTTTACCCCATTGGGTAGATCAACTATGTTCCCAAAACGATTGGTGTATTTGGATTTTATTTCAAAATTCTTGGATTTGTGTCTTATTCATTAGATTTTAAACTTGTCGTAACATCATGGTAATAAAATGTGTCCTCCGCAGTGAATAATAAGTCTTTATCATTTTATAAAAGTAATATAAATCTATCAATATAAAAAATCATATTATTCAATTATAATGGTTCATGTTTCTATTATTCATTTCTTCCTCCAAAACATCATATATATCTAAATAATTTTATTTTAAAGACTATTTTCATATAATTGATTAATATATTTTTTATGGTCAAATATACTCCCATATTTGTTTTCTACAAAGATATATCCTCCCAATAAAAATTGTAAATTAATTAACAAGAACGATTCAATTTTAATGAGAATACAGTAGATATAATATTCTTCATCTAGATAAGTAAAGGAATATGAATTTTAAGGATTTGGGTTTAAATATTTTAGAGGTATTGTATTACTCATATACCTCCCAACCAAAAAAATTATATAAGAAAAATTAAAAAAAATCCATCCACTATCTCATATTGTGTTGAAATATATATCTATTGGGTAATATTGTAACTCATCATTGATCAAACCAAATATAATATTTTTCTATTAATCCTTATTAATATTCCATTACATTATTGACTATCATAAGGATTAAGTTATGATATAATACCATAACTCATGAGATAGTCCCAAATATCATTGTTATGTTTTTTTAGCATTTTTTTAATAAAATTGTTTTAATGGTATTTCTTGTATGGTGATACACTTAATTCATTGATTCCCCAATATTTTCAAAGAATTAATTTTTTCTATTTCATAATAGACATATATCAATATGGATTGAATTATGTACTAAGTATTACAAATTTAAAATTACCACCTTATTCTTGAACAATCATTAGACTTCTTATATCACTATATATTCGATACATTAAATAATCAACTTGGATTCCTTTTATACTTGAATTAAATTTAGTAATTTTTTAAATAATAAAGATTCATAGTTTCCAAATTCTTTCAAATGAATTGAATATTTGGATCCATATTTATAGAGTATTTTAATGAAATATTTTTTTATACTACTGAGATAAATTTCAAAGGTACATGTTATTTAAAAAAGATATTTCTACATTTAAAAAAAATTATAATGAATTATTATATATAAAGTAAAAATATAGAAATGGTTATCCATACATCAACTATATTAACATATTTCATTCATGAAAATTTAGAAAAATTTGTTCAAAAAAAATAAAACCACTGTTTTCAAAACAAACTACAGAAATAAAATTCATATTAATTATAATAACATATAATATCTCTTTTATATTGAGAGTAAATCACCAAGTAAGAGATATGCTGAGATTATTTAGGTACAATTAATTAACCATTTTTTCATGTCCCGCGTGAATATGTATCTTCCATTTAAAAAAATCCTTCATATTTTTCAATGGGTATACATTATAATAAATATATGAAGGGGGTCATATATAAAATATCCAAGTAGTAGAGTCATATTAATTGACTTCAATAATGTAAATAAAATTTTTATTTTCTCACCTATAACAAAAATATTATATCCCGCCATGTACCTTGTGATATTAAAATTCTAATTTCCATTCTTATTTTAAAGGAATTATTGTCTATGATTTACCTTAACACCTATTGATGCATGAGATTGAGTAAGTTTGGACATTCCGAAATTCATCTTCCTATAAGGATTATAATCTTTTGGATCATTATTTCATTTCAATTTAATAAACATATTAATTGATCTACCGTATGTCATTTTCAACATTTTATCACATAACCTCAATATATTTAATAATATCTGTTTGTTGTTATCCATTATATAAATTGTTTTATTAAAATAAATTTATTACATATATCTATAAATTTTTATGGGATTAAGTTATTGTAAAAAAATTTCTTCAAATAAATCCCATGTTTCTATATTTATTTGGTGTATCTAGATATTTAGAATGAATGATTTTTAAAAAGAATCTTCAGTCACATTTTATATTGAAAAATTCTTTGAAAATATATTTCCTCTCAATATAATCCCAGTTTTGATAAACTCATCCAACTTTTATAATCATATTAATGAAACTTGTGGTTTCATGTTTATATTAAAATTCTGATTCCAAGGATTCTCTAATTGTGAAACATTAAAATCAAATGTATAGTTATTTTTATAATTATTCTTTACTATAATTCTTTAAATGGTAGAAACTATAATGGGTATTAGTTTCTCTATAAAATATGACATCATCCAATTATTTAGAAAAAAAAATTATATATCATATATAAAACCAAAATTTGGTGTCATTAGTATAATAATTTTCAAGAATATCTCTAAATTATATATTTATAGTGTTTTCAATGTATATCTGTATTTAAAAATGAAATAGAAGTTAGTATCCTATATAGTGATAATATTTATAATGAATTTTAAATGAATATTTTTTTTTATTATGAATGGATAATCTATTTTTAATTTTCTAAGATCCTTTTTTTAATTTTCATTAAGATAATAGAACATGATCCCTTAAATCACAACTATATAGGTAAAAAATTATTTTCAATTAACTCTTATAAACTCTTTTGTAGATTAGTGGATACCTATTATTTAATTATCACATAAGCTAACTTTATTTCACTATGAACTGATATTTTAGGGACTCCATGAAAATTAATAAACAAATTGTACATTTAAAAAGACTAAGAATATGATTGATCATGGGAAACTATGGAAGAAGATCCTATCTGAATTGCAGATCATGGTCTTATCATATTCATCAGTTTTTATAAAAGATACACCATTGGGAATCATTTAAATTAGAAACTCACAATATGATTCACCAAGGTACTAACATGTATAAAATTATGGATATCATCTAATTAATTGTTATTTTAATGTGGTATTTTATAATTCTCTGTCTAGTTAATAGGGTACATTTCATGAACCCTTTGTGTGAATAAATTAATTAATATATAAAAAATTATGCTCTATTTATCTCATATATTTTTGTTGAATCCCATAATATATGCTTATTATTGAATTTTATTCATACGTTTTTTATCTAAAAAAATCTTATTTACTGGGTTTATAAATATACATATAATAATTTTATGTTTTAAAATAAATTTCTGTAAAATAAAAAGGTTAATAAACCAAAATAATCTCTGGTAGATCATTTAAAGAACTTGTGATATTTCTTAAATAAGTCACAAAGGTCAAGGGATCCCCCACTGTCACATAATTATCCTTTCATTAATAATTCTTAATGTTAATTATTCCATTATTTTCACTATTTACATCATAAATCAATCATAACAGATGTTTTCAATTGAAATAATTGTAATATATAATATAAAAAACAATAAACATATTTTATTATATGTATAATTTAAGGTCTATGTTACATCCACTGGGTCAAATACCTTGAGAGGGGGTGAAATTGGGTATGAAAAATTAAAACAACATCACATTTTGATCTTGTTTCATTGTTAAAAAAATCATCTTCTCTCTCTTTCATGAAGAAAAATATGAACATAAATTAAAGCATGCACGAGACATAGTAATATTTACTTGGTTCACCCTCACTAGGCTACGTCCAAGGGTCACACAATGTCAATGTTTCGATGTAGAAAATCAAGTAAAAACACACAACTAATTACAATATTTGCAGTGGACTCACTATCCCTCCTTGTTTATAACCAATCACTATTTGAAAGCTCATCACTCTCTCAACTGATGTGTGCTCACTACATCTTCAGAAGATCCATTCATATCTTATGCAATTTTATGTCCCTTTATTGTATCTAATCAATGAATCCATTACTATATATATTTTCTATTGATGTACTACTTTATCTACTAATGAATACCACTTTACCAGAGATGTACTGGGAAACTACAAATCTTTAGTGCAACCTTTAATTTATGATGTGCACAAATTTTTCAATTCATGAAAGATTCCACTTTTTTTGTGAAAACCATTTGCGTAACTTCAATATTACACTAAAGTCTCTTATCTTGCATGAAATTACAAAATTTTAATGCAACTGACTTTAATTAAAAATATTACGTGATCCAGAGCTCGAATTACCTCTAAGTGTTGAAGTACTTCGAATGAGGGGTCACCTCTTATTTATAGGCTTCGCAGACACATGTGAGAAATATTTGACGTGTCATTCAAGATCCCATCTATGAGTGCAAAATGTAATTTTAAGTCATATTGGTCATGCTTGTTTCAATGCGCAACCTCATCTTTCACGCACATTTTCAAATCATTCACACACTTCATGAATTTTACATATTTCAATATTATGATCCTAAAATATTCTTTTCACGTTATTTTCCATACCAACTTCAATCGAATGCACAACTTCCTTTACCAAAAACAAATTTCTCGGTTTTTCGGATTTTGAGGCCCAAAAATTTGGCAAACATTGGAAAGGGCGCCACCCCGTATCTATTCTTTTGTACCAACTCCAGGTCATCCATTAATTTTTCATGTTTCTTTGTCAACATAAGTTGTCAAAAATATCTATGGAACTTGACAACTCACCATGGAAACCACTATTTTTCAACAAACACAATCAACCCAAAAATTCATCAATGTTACCTTGAGGGATTTTTTCCAACATTCTGATGCATGGATGTTATATAGTTCATAAATTTATTGTGCTAAATTTATCATGTAATATATGAACATGCTAGATCATGAATATATATTTATAAATACACTAAATAATATTGAATAAAAATACCAAAATGGAAATATAAATGAAACCATAAAGACAGTGTCTCGGTTTTCCTGACCTTTATCTCCTTTATTTAGTGAATTCGAATAATGATACAAAAAAAATATCTTAGAAAAACTCTCTTTTGATTTCAAAACAATCATAATTTTTTTACAAAAACTATCTTCGAAGATTTAGTATAAGTTTTTTATTTTTCTACATTTTAAATAGACAACCATTTTATTAAAAATTAGGTGCAAGTATTTTATACCTTTTCATAAGAATGAAACAATATTATTTTAAAAGTTACATTAATGTCTCATCAAAATTTATAAAATGAAGTTATAATAACATCTAAAATCGTGATAACACTATATCTGAAAAAACCTTTTAAATTTAAGAAACTTTTAAACTTATTTTCATGTATATTTGAAGTAAATTTCAAATAATTTTTTTCTTACTATGCTAATATATAATGATCTGATTTGATTTTCGTTATTTCCAATTTTAGGATTTTTTCCATATCAAAAATATGTTATTCTCAAGATGTGGAATGATAAAAAAATAATGAAAATTTGTTTTTTCTCTATAAGGGATATCCCAAGAATAAATGTAAAAAAATAAAAAAAAATTATATCTTGACAAAGTCACTTCCTTTTAAAAAAATTCATGGAAACATATTATTATTACATCTTGATCCAGCGCTAATCTATGAGTGATACCTCCATGGGTATATATGTGTTGATGAAGATAAATTTATAATAGTTACCTTAAAACTGCTCCTCAATATTCCAATAATGCATAGATATAATATACATGATATTAAGAAGGAAAATTTGTCCTTATTTTTTAGAAAGTGAGAGATGGACTCCCTTCTAAAATACTAATATCACCGGAGATATCACACACCCAAACTCTTCATGCCCATTCGATTATAAATTATTTAATTGAAATGGTTAGAGTAATTCTAGTAGTTTATTGTCAAATTATTTTGTCATGTAGAATAAAATATCCCCACATATTTCATATGATTTCACCGCAAGTTTAAACCATTCAAACAAGAAAAAACGCATTTGGAACTAATCTGTTTGTTTTTGAAGTCTTGAGTGCAAATAATATTCTACAATAATTATTTTGTTGATATTTAAATGGTATTTGATTAATTTATTTAAGTTATTTTAAATAATTATAATTATTTAACTCAAAAAAATATAAGATCTATTATGTAACACCCCCAACTCAGAGGTAACTAATTCATGTCCCCAAGTCGGGTCTCCACATGACCTTAGGCACACATCCCCATATTCCAAATAGTACTTAGTAGTAAAGACATTCAAAAAACATGGTTAGACTATACCCTCTCTATAAAAGTATTCCACATTCGATAATAATAATAAATAATTAAAATAATATACAATAACCAATAAAAATTCATTACCAACCATTTCCGAAAACAATGTACAATCCCATAACCAAATATTAAATATTCTATGGCATGTCATATAGTTCCAATTGAAAGAAAACCCAATATAATGATAAAACAAAAAATCCCCATAATGGGTCCTAAATCTATGTCTAGATCCCTCATACATGAACATTCCAATCCTAAATCATCAATCTTGAATAGATCCATTTCCCTTATCCTGACCTAGAAGCATGAATTCTTCTCGGGTACCGAATGGCGGCCTGAGAAGGGTGTGAGTAAAGCTTAGTATTCCACCACCAACGATGTCAATAGAGTATCTATTCCAAAAAAACTGTATGAAAGTAAAAAATAAAAAAATAAACTAAACTAAAGTAAACTGAGTTACAATTGTTATCAAGGTTCGCTTAACGATTTTCATAATTTATCCTTTGGATTAAGAATCTTGATCAATTACACTACATTCCATGTCCGTCACCTACTATGCATAAGGGGATAAGTCAATTTCCCTAAATCACTAGGTGAAAAACATTCACATAAAAAACCTCACACTTACCTTGGAGACTCTATCTAGATATTTTCATTAAATGAATCTTTTAGGGGCATAGAGCCTCAATCCTCTCCCAAACCCATGCATTAAAAGGGTTGGGGTTTGGAGTTTCACTCTAACCGAACCCATGGAAATATTCCCTAATGTATAATACACCACACATACTACCAAGACATATGGCCATGCTTATATATTCATTTACACATATACCAAATGTAAACCATAACTGTTTAACACATTACTTATTTACATCAATGTTCATTTTACATAGAGGACATCATTATGCCTTATCCCATTTACACATCCTCATTTACATTCCTTAACCCAATTAATCTATTTTATATCTCATATCCTAATTCATTTGGGATATTACTTATTCACATGCCTGAATTCATTGACATATTTCCATTAAAACCCATAAGTAATTTAGCAAAAACACTTTAATTCATTTCTCCCACTCTAAATATTCCAAAAAAACCCTTATTCTATGTGAACAACTAGACACAACTATCAATGGTGCCCTATTATAATTCAAGTTAACATATCAAAAAAATATTTGTATATATATTTCACCACATGTCAATTTTATTATTATCACTACAATTTCCCATGTTTGGATGATGGAACATGCCATGGGTGGACCTATAACTGGTCCAATCACACTAAATGTATCCCGCATGGGTTGCAACGGGTTCAATTCATCATTTAGCCATCTAATTACCAAAACATATTAAATTCATATAATTCACCACAATAAGGCACCATATCCCAACCACGTACACATAAACCAACTTAAAGACCATGAGATATAACTTGTAAACCACGTACCTCAATTCTGAAGATGAATGGTAGCTAAACCCTAGCCTATGATTATTATATGAACTCCACCCAATTTCCCAAAAAAAAGATCTACTATAAATTTTTTAGGGTTTTGGATGTAGAATAAAGGATATATAATCAATAATCATGAAAATATAATAGTTAGGAGTATTATACTAGCCTGAAGCTTATATTCTCAATTAATGGAACTTCAAACGGACTTGAAATGAGTGAGATTGATGCTTGGATGGTATTGGGTAATTTGGTTCCTCACTAGGGATGGAGGAGGAATAATTGAGGTTAATATTGAGTTAAAATGATTATGTTTTGAGAGGTAAATATGGTAAAGTCACATTTTTTTAAAGGTATCATGGTTTTTTCACATGGTTGCCAAACTATATGCCAACTGTGTGCCACCCTCTATCCAAGAGGGTTCCAGAGCACATGTTTTTATAGAAATCTCGTAAGGTTTGAAAAACCATGTGATGCCAATGTGGGATGTCTCTATCAAATCTCATACAGTTTTCCTTCCCCCATGCAGAATTTTGAAAAAACTATTTACCCCTCTTACAAAGCATGGTTGGGGTGCATGGTTACTATTAACCATGCAACATTCACTAGATGGCCTTGTTCCCCCTTCATTCTAGTAATGAATTCCCTAACCACCCCTCAGAATCCATATAAACTGGGTAAACATTTCACCAAAAAAATAAATAGTTCTAAACCAAAACATCAATAAGAACATACCTAAATGGAAGTCTGGTATCTTACAACCATACCACCTTACAACAGCTCGTCCCTGATCCACCTTCCCAAGAATCATTGTTTTTATGAGTTAAAATGATTGAGCCTCTAGTCCCTCATATCTATCTCTCTCTCCCAAGTCTCATCCTATACATTACCGTGATATTATGACACTAGAACCAAAGGCATGGTCTTTCCCCTTATGAATTTCTCACTACAATCAACAATAAGAACCACTTTGGATGATTTGGGTCAGTGAGATACTTTAAAAGATTTGAAGCATGAAAAATATCATGAATACCACTATACCACTGTGGATGATCCAATCCATACACCACAGGTCTGATCCTCTCCAAAATCCAAACAAACCTGCCTACTGAGGCCAAACCATTCCCTATTTCTTAATATAATGGTGACCCGACCTTCCCAACACCGGAAGAAACACACACTCATCCACCATAGAATTAAGAGTTCTATGATTTTGTTCTGTGAATGATTTATTCCTACTCATATCAATATCCATATGATTTTTAATCAACTGATCTTGTTATGACGTCACATGAATGAGTATCATTCCTAACAACTCTAGTCACTTTTCTTCTCTCCAACAAAAAAGGGACCTATAAAGTCTCTCATTGGGAACCTCATACGGTTCCATGTGGATCTTCTCCTAGTAACTGTTTTTATAAGAATAATTAACAAGTTCCATGTTATTCTCCCTAATAAAACAAAAATCTCGAACACATGCCCTCAACATGCCATCTAGGACATGAATAATATGTTTATATTACCCATCCATATTTGGGACAAAATCCATACTAAAAAAGTTGGTTCCAATCTCTTTCTATAACCCATGTGATAAGCACAATGTTAAATGTTGATTATGATTTGAAACTATAGTTTACGACACCCCGTACAACTGTACTATCACCAAAACAATTAACTCTCCCAACTGGTCAATGGTTATGGTCTCTCAAATCAGTAGGGATGTGACACATTGTTCAACTGATGCAGAACTACCTAGAATAAATCATTCTAATGAAGAAACCTCATATGACCCACTAAAAAAATCCTCCATCACATTATCCTATTTCCATTTCAAAGTGTGAAAGGATTTAAAAAACTACCTATTCACTGATGTCTAGCCTTCACCTACTAACATGTATAACATCACATCTCGAAACCTTCAACATCTTTGTTCATATTTGGCCACAAATACTACCAATGATTATCATGATACATTTTTGTCAAACCCATATGAAATAAAAAATATGGTGAATGAAAATCACACATAATATTTCTCACCATACATATAGTCAAAATAACATGACCACAAATATAAATGTTCTCATCTTCACTAATCATCCAACTGGAAGGTGGATCCCCACCTTCAATAAAATTTCTCAAAGAAAGCACTCCAGATCATTGCACCGCCTCTCATTGATCAGGATTATAAGGGTATACTCAACTTCCATATATTCAAGGGTTATCTTCCCTTTCCCATCCGGAACCTCGATGTGAAACTCTATAAAAAAATCATTATCCTCTACAAAGAACTAGATTCCTAAACCACCTAGTATTTGGACTTCTGGATGAAATCATCTACAACATTGTTCCCCTTTCCCAGCATGTACATTAGTTTGAAATCAAAGGAATTAATGTACATAACCCATCTTCAATTCTGAAGATTCAAATCACACTTGGAATTATATAATAAAGGTTTTTGTGATTAGTATACCTAGAAAAACCCTCTCACAACATGTAATGTTTCCAACACTTTAACATGTAAACCATCGTGGACAACTCAAGATCATTTATATGGTAATGTGTTTCCTGAGGCCTCGCATTTTAGGACCCATATACCACAATCCAATCATTATGAATCAACACTACCCCAATACAAATATGAGATACATTACAAAACTAGTTAAACTCCTTACCTATCTCAAGAAAAATAAAATAGGTGCAGTATTCATCCACTTATTTAACTCATGAATAGAATTATCACATTCCAAAAAACAATAAAAATTCATTCCCTTATTATTTAATCCTAAAACAAGTTCTACTAATTGAGATAATTCATTGATGAAACTTCAGTAATATACCTCTAAACCCAAAAAAAATTGGACATCAGAAACATTAATGGGATACTCCATAGATACAATAGATTTAAATTTATCTAGATCCACAAACACACCTTCCTATGAGATGATGTGACCCGTGAAATGCACCCTATTGATTAGAATTCACATTTGCATAGACTGGATAATAGCATATTCTCTCTTAGTTTACTTCAGAAAATGTCAGTATGTTTTTCATGATTGTTACTTGTCTTGAATTACACTAATATATAACCCAAAAAAACTAAAACTGGTCCAGATATGGGTGAAATATTAGGTCCATCATGGCCATAAAAATTGTCGACACATTGGTCAACATGAATGACATAAATAAACTCATATAACCCATATGTTGGAACTATGGTCATTCCATGCAAGAATTGGAGTATGGTTTGTGTTTGATGTCAATACTCAGTGGAAGTTTAGAATGTGTGCTAGAAAAGTGATCATACAAAACAAGCATATAAAATTATTGAAGGTGGCACCGTTTTCCGATGTTTTCCAAATTTTGTGGTCCTGAAAATCGAAAAAAGGAGAAAACTGGTTTTTTCCAAAGAGACTTGTGTGTCGTTGACTTTAAGGAGAGGAAAAAGTTGCACCTTTTGTTTTTGAAGATCAAAACATGAAAATATGGGAAAGGGAGAGGGGAACTCAGGTTTTATGTTTGGTCGCGCAAGTGACTTACACGCCAAGACTTGCTCGCTGAGGGAAGAATTGCACACCATCGTGCAGGGTATCCAATTGCCTATAAATATAGGTCGAAACCTCCTCATTCTGTACGTAGTTCAGACTTAGATAAGATCAGAGATCTTGTTGCATAGGTGTTGTGGTTGCGCAAATGTTGGTGGGTCGCCCAAGTTGAAGTTTTGCGGTAGTAGTTTTTTGTGCGTCCAAGGTGTTTTGGGTAAGAAAGGGTGTTGGTCACCCAAGTTTGGAGTTGGGGAAGGAAGTGTCGCATAGGTGGTTTGGTGACACTTGGACTCCAGGATTTATAGAAGCACGAAAGTTGACCTTTGCACTCCAAAACCGGTTTTGGTGGAAAAGAATGTGAGTCGCGCAAGTTTGAAGTTGAAGAAGTAAGTTTCGCGCAAGTGGGAGAGGTGAACTTGTGTGCAATCTTAAAACTTTCTTGCTGGGCTTGGAGAAGCGCGCCAGGTGTGGTTGAAGTACTCCGATATTTTTGGAGCTTTAAGAAACATAAAATATTGCCCAATACCTTCGGTGCAAAGTGAGATTAGTCTATGAGTGAGAGTTGGACTTCAACAGAGCGTCTACATACAACAGAGGATGTATTCATTATCGATGATGAAGAGACCTTCACTTCTATAAACTAAGTGTTACTTCACCAAATGCAGTGATCCAGGGGGATTCAATGGGAGTGACCTGAGGGACGCAGTAGACTATCCCTCAACAGTTGTAAAGTCAGTGAGCCTGGAACAGAGTGACTGTTCCCAAACCTTTGTAATCCACAATGAGTGAAGAATAGCAGAATTTGGTATAACTGACAACCTGTCGGCCTATGCTCTTTGGACGTAGCCCTTAGTGGTGAACCATGTAAAAAGTTTTGTGCCATCTATTTTCTTGTGAATGTTTTATTTGTTCACATATCCATCATATTGGTTAAAGTTGTTTCTACCAATGTGGGAACAAGGTCTTTCAGTTTAAAAGAAAAAGATGACACCCTGATTCACCCCTCCCCTCTCAGGGTGTCCGGGGGTTTTTCAAGTGGTATCAGAGGGAGGTTACTGGTGTTTGATCTATTTTTTACCACCATGGAAAATTCTGCCAATGTTATGGGAGTTCCCCTCTTTTATGGAATTAATTTTTAAATTTGGAAGAACATAATGAGATCTCATCTAAGATCTCTTGGAATGGATGTTCTATTTTCCACTATGCAATGTATACATGTTACTAATCCAACAGGGCTGGCTATGACTAATGCAGATATGAAAATTCTTGATGCAGATGCTAAAGCACATAATTCTCTCACCGTATCAATTTCTAATAAGATCTGTCTAAAAGATATGAGTTTCACCTCAGCAATGTATATGTGGGATAAACATGAAAATATTTATGAAGGAGATAGAAAAGTGAAGTAGGAGAAACTACAAGTCTTGTACAATAGGTTCGATGATCTGAAGATGCATCCTGATGAGAATGTCGATTCCTTCTTCAATCTAATTACTAAAGTGTTTGGAGAAATTCGGGGTCTACGTGAAGAAATAAAAGACGTTGAAATTGTGAAGAAAATATTAAAAAGACTTCCACCCCTTTACAATGCATATGTTTCAGCCCTTGAGGAAAGAGATCTTTCCAAACTCTTTCTGGATGATCTATTGAGAAGCCTGGTAGCATATGAAATGAGGTTCAAACCAGAAGATGCTATTACTCGAGTCAGCAAGGAAATGGCATTCAAATCCATTTAGAAACTGAAAATATCAAAAGATATTATTGGTGAAGATGATGAGGAAAAATAAATTCTTTCTCTCTTTGAAAATAAGTTCTAGAAGGGAAAAGGGAAATTCAAAGTGAAGTTTCCTCTATCTTTCTATCATTGTGGCAGAGTTGGTCACATTGCCTCTTAGTGTTCAAGAAAGATCGATGATGAGAATAGCAATTCAGAAATCATTTAGAAGACTCAAAAAAGGTTTTTCAAAAGGGGATACTTTAAACATAGAAATAAAGTACCAAATAAGTGTTTTTTCTATGAAGAGGAAGAAGATGATAAAGAATTCTGTGATGAAGAAGAACCAGAATTTAAAACTGAGAACCATTCTACCATGATGGCCACTCTTGAAAAATCATAAGATATTAGTGGAGAAAATAAGTTGAAAACTAGTGCAGATCCTGAGTTGAAACTTAAGGATTCTGTTAGTATGCTTAATATTAAATGTAAGAGTTGCAATAAGTGGAAATCAATTGTTGAATAATAAACTGAATATGTTGATCAACTTGAAGATGAAATTGAATGACTGAAATAATTGGTGAACGTAAACTCTAAAATACTTGAAATCAATGATGATGTAGTGGATCTGAAGCTGAGAATTGAAGAGCAGGAAAAAGGTCATCAATGACCTCACCTCTAGACTAGAGGAAAAGTCCAAGACTGATGAGCATCTTGAGGAGGAAGTTGTTACTATTAGGAGTAAACATGAAAAATATTCAATTTCAAAAGAATCAAGGATGAAAATACAATTTGGAAGGTTCTCAGATGCTGAGCTATTGGAGAGAGCAAAACGTGGCTCTAATGGAGTTGAAAATATTTTATTTGATTAAAGACCTCCCTGCATGAGAAATAGTGGAATTGGTTGTGAGGCAGATCCCTCATATGATGCAAATAAAGGTGGCCAACATAAAGGCAAGATGAAAGTGGGTGATGTGGAAAAGTCATCTGAAGTGCTGAAATAGAAACCCCTATTTCAATCTGAAAGAATAAAAGAAGATTATCCTCCTATCTCCTTGAAAAAGGTTCCCTCAAACTATTATCCCACCGAAGAAGGAATGAGGATAAACAGAAGTGAGAAGAAATTTCCTCTCATGAAGTGTCATTTCTGTGGATATTTAGGCCATACCATGTCTTATTGTGAAGAGGCAAGAATCTATCTGAATGGTGAAGATATGGGAGTTCAACGAAGGAGAACAAATTCATATCCTAATTATTTTAGAAGAAATAATTTCTATGGATATTTTCTTCATTGTTCTAACTTTGGTCATAAGGCAGTTTATTAGAGGCAGAGAAGGGACATTGACACCTCATACCAGAGTTCAAGACAAGTCAAATCTCATCAACAAGATAGTGATTCTCTTACAAACAGGTTTTCTCCTCTCTAAGAATAATTCGACTATGAATAAACAATGTACATAGATGAGATAATTGAAAGTCCATCATTGCTCTATACTCAATTCAATTTCTCATGGAAAGAAAGGGAGGAAATCGAAAAATACAACCTAGCAGAGGTGGCCCTCAAAACTACAAAAAACAACAGTACCTGGTTTCTGGATAGTGGTTTTTCATCTCATATGATAATTAATGATGGACTCTTAATAGATATCAAAAGGAAGGTTGATAGTACAGTATGATTTGGTAAGGATGGAGCTCTGAAAATCAAAGGCAGTGGAAGTACTGAATTAGCTAATGGAGATCTCAAGAATACTGAAGTCCTTTATGTATATGGCCTACATCATAATCTAATCAGCGTGATTCAACTCTGTTACTCGGGACTTATAGTTACTTTTAATCAAAAAGGATGCTCTATCAAGTGAAAGACAGTCAATTCACTTATGAAGGGATGCAGAACAGAAGGAAACTTGTATCAGGTCGATAGTAAAGAAAATGTTTGTTACATGACTTTTGAAGATGAAAACAATTTGTGGCATCAGAGACTAGGACACATCAATCAAAAAGACATGGAGAAAATATCAAAATCTAGTATTGTCATGGAAATTCCCAACCTGAAGCATGAACGTAAAAAGTCTTGTGATGCTCGAATTCATGGAAAGCTGGTCTATAGTTCATATCGTCCAAATAAGAAAAGTGCATCTCATCTTCTTGATCTAATTCATACAGATGTATGCGGGCCGATAAATGTTATCGGAACTCATGGAGAAAGGTACTTTTACTTTTCATAGATGATTGTAGTTGAATGGAATGTGTAATGGTCATTCATAGGAAACGAAAAGTGCTTGACTGCATGAAAACATATTGGCGAATCGCCGAGAATGATATTGGATGAACTATCAAAGTCTTGAGATCTGACAATGGAGGGGAATACATGTCCACTGAATTTGAAAATTACCTGGAGAAGCATGGGATAAAACATGAGGCACCTGTTGTGAGAACTCCGCAACAAAATGGAGTTTTTGAACGTAGGAATCGACAAGTGAACAACATGGCATGAACTATGCTGATTGAGAGTCGTATTCCATGACATTACTGGAAAGAGGTCTTTCAAGTTGCAGTGTATATTCAAAATCGAACAAGAGTTTATATGTGTGAGACAAAGACACCATATGAATTGTGGCATGCAAGGAAGCCCTCTTTGAAATACTTTCATGTTTTTGGAAGTAAATGATTCATTAAAAACAAAGAAGGAAATCAAGGGAAGTATGGTGATAATGCAGATGAAGGAATTTTCCTCAGATACTCAATGAATATCAAATCATACAAGTGTTTCAACAAGAAATTAGGAAGGATTGTGGAAAGTAGTGATGCTAAGATAATTGAAGAGAAAACCACAAATGCTTCATGGATGTCATATTCTGATGTGATAGAAAGTTAGGAAGAA
Source organism: Viscum album (assembly GCA_963277665.1). Taxonomy (NCBI): domain Eukaryota; kingdom Viridiplantae; phylum Streptophyta; class Magnoliopsida; order Santalales; family Viscaceae; genus Viscum; species Viscum album. The sequence goes on from OY728160.1 coordinate 858,460,647, forward strand.
AGTGAACGTAGAGAAAATACAAATACAGAAATAGAGAAAGCTATACAAAACACTCAATAGCCATATCATTATGTTGTCTCAGAAGAAGAATCTGAAGAAGATACTATGGCTGGAGAAAATGCAACTTAACCTCACAAGAGAAATCGAAGAGCTGTGATTGATCCATCTAACATAATTGGGGACAGGAGTGCACCCACACAAATAAGGAGGATAAGTAATAACACAGAATTTGCATTTCTGTCAGTTGTGGAGCCATCCTCATTTGAAGAAGCTACAAAGGATGAATCATGGGTAAAATCCATGAATGAAGAGTTAGATGATATTGACAAGAATCGGACATGGGATCTTGTACAGAGACCCGAAGGTCACAATGTGATTGGTACAAAATGGATCTTCAAGAACAAGTTTTATGAATATGGAAGTGTTATTAGAAACAAGGCATGACTGTTGTGTAAATGATACTCCCAAATTGAAGGTGTTGATGTTGAAGAAACCTTTTCTCCGGTGGCTAGACTGGAGTCAATCAGGATTTTCCTTTCCATGGCACTCCAAAGAGGATATAAAGTATATCAAATGGATGTCAAGACATCATTCTTGAATGGTGTACTCGAAGAAGAAGTCTACAATGAAAAACCAGTGGTTTTTGTTCTTGGTACTGATGAAACAAAGGTATTCAAACTGAAGAATGCTCCATATGGTTTGAAGCAGGCACCACAAGCATGGTATTCCAGGCTGGAATCATATCTCAAGAAGATGGAATTCAAAATAGGAGTAGACCACAATCTATACATGAAGAATCCTCCAAAAGATCAGTTCATGGTTCTACTCTAACTTTATGATATCATATTTGGTGGTAGTAGGTAAAAATCAGTGGATGAATTTTCCAATCACATGAAATTAGAATTTGAAATGTCTATGATTGGGGAGCTCACATATTTCTTGGGGCTGCAGGTGATTCAAAAGAAGGATTACACTTCCATTTCTCAAGAAAAGTATGCAAGAGAGCTACTGAAGAAGTTAAATATGTAAGACACCAAACCAATGTCAACTCTGATAGCAGTTGGAACTAAACTTTGAAAGCTTGAGGATGGGAACTCTGTAGATCCCACCATGTACATGAGGATCATTGGGAGCCTACTGTACCAGACAGCGACATGGCCAGATATTGTCTTTGTCACATGTCTTGCAGCCCTCTTTTAGAGTAATCCAAAGGAGGAACATATGGAAGCTGTAAAAATAATCAGGAGGTATATTCAAAGTACTCACAATTGTGAATTATACTTTGATACAGGAAGGGACATTGAATTATCATCATTTTCTTATGTTGAATAGGCTGGCGATGTTGTGGACAGAAAGTCCACTAGTGGTGGTGCATTCTATATTGGGAATAAATGTGTTGGATGGTTGAGAAAGAAATAAGAAAGTACTTACCTTAGTACTGCTGAAGCTTAGTATATCTTCACCACAAAGGAATGCACTCAACTACTATGTATGAAGCAATAACTAACAGATATTGTTGATGAGGTGAAACTACCAATGGTGATTTACTATGATAACAAGAGCATAATTGATCTTATGAATAATCATGTTCAACATTATCTTACGAAACATATTGAAACCAGGTATCACATTATCAAAGAAAAAGTTGATCAAGGGGTGATTAGAATGGATCATGTGGGAACTAATGAGCAAGTGGCTGATATTCTGACCAAACCACTCTCAGCGGCTGTGTTTGAGAAGCATCGGTTGAACCTCGGTATTCAGCCACGTCCCAGTGCATAAAAAGGTTACGAAAATCCCCTCCCCCCATTTATGTTAATTGTTTTTTATCTGTTTATGAATGTGATGTAGGTTTGTGGGGGAGAAACTATCCAGGGGGAGTGTGGTTTGAACTGGACAATGGAAAATTATTGGTCTTTGGGTTTATTGTCAATGGGGGAGAAAGGAATAAATTCAGGCATGTAATGCTTTTGTGACACATTAATAATTCAGTATCGGTGATAGGATGGAAATGAATACATTGGATGGGAAACCAATTAAAGCTTCCTCTCTTGTTTTCTACACCGATCATTACTCACGTAGACTTAGAGTATTGGCTGAGTTGATTCTTGCGTTTGTGGTTTGCCTATGGCTGGTGATCTATTGAATTTATTTACTGATTTCCAACAAAAAAGGGGGGATATGGTTGGAACCATGGTCATTCTATTCATGAATTTGAGTATGGTTTGTGTTTGTTGTCAATCCTCAGTGGATGTTCAGAATGTGTGCCGACAAAGTGATCATAAAAAACAAGTAGATAACAGTATTGAAGGTGGCACTATTTTCCAGTGTTTGCCAAATGTTTGGGCTTGAAAATAAAAAAATGGAGAAAAGTGGTTTTTGGAAAATAGACTTGTGCGCCGTTGACTTGAAGGAGAAGAAAATTGTGTGCCTTTTGTTTTTCGAGATAAAAACATGAAAATATGGAAAAGGGAGAAGGGTGCTCCAGTTTTATGATTGGTTGCGCAAGTGAATTGCACTCCGAGACTTGTGTGCCGAGGGAAGACAAGCACGCTATCGCGCATGGTATCCAGTTTCCTATAAATAGAGTTCTACCCCTCTTCAGTATGTTTGAAGTTTAGACTTAGAGAAAATAAGAACTCTCATCGCGCGGGTGTTGTGGTCTCGAAAGTGGTGGTGGGTCGCGCAAGTTGACGTTGCGCGGCAGTTGTTTGCTTTGCGTCCAAGGTGGTTTGGGCGAGAAAGGGTGTTGGTCACCCATGTTTGGAGTTGGGGAAGGAAGTGTCGCGTAGGTGGTTTGGTGACACTTGCATGGCAGGATTTGAAGAAGCGTGATAGTTTACCTTTGCGTTCCAAAACCGGTTTGGGTGGAAAAGAATGTGAGTCGCGCAAGTTTGAAGTTGAATAAGTGAGTGTCGTGCAATTGGGATAGGTGAACTTGTGCGCCATCTTGAAACTAGAGCATCAGGCTTGGAGAAGCGCGCCAGTTGTGGTTGAAGTACGCCGAACTTTTTGGAGCTGCACGAAAGCTGTAAGATTTCCCGATACCTTCGGTGCAAAGTGAGATTAGTCTACGGGTGAGAGTTGGACTTCAACAGAGAATCTACATACAAAAGAGGATGTATTCATTAGCGATGATGAAGAGGCCTTCACGTCTATAAACTGAGTGGAACTTCACCAAAGGCAGTGAGCTAGGGGGAGTCAGTGGGAGTGACCCAAGGGACGCAGTAGACTATCCCTGAACAGTTATAAAGGTAGTGAGCCTGGGATAGGGTGACTGTTACCAAACCTTTGTAATCCACAATGAGTGAAGAATAGAGGAATTTTGTATGACCGAAAACCTGTCGGCGTATGCTCCTTGGATGTATCCCTTAGTGGTGAACCAAGTAAACAGTTTTGTGTCATCTCTTTTCTTCTAAATGTTTTATTTATTCTCATATCCATCATACAGTTTAAACTAGTTTCTACCGACGTGGGAACAAGATCCTTATGTTTAAAAGAAAAAGTGGACACCCTAATTCACCCCTCCCCTCTTAGGGTGTCCCGGGTTCCTTCACCATACCTACTCCTGAAGGTATTATTTTTTATATTTGAAGGTCTCACCCTAAAATAATGATTCCCTGATCTCAAATTAATTTTTTAGAGTACTAATGTACCTCTCAACTGATCAAAAATATCATCTAACCGATGGATAGTGTAACAATTGTTAACTATCATCTAATTCAACTTTGTATGGTTGACACATAACCACAAGGATATTTCAGACTTCTTGGAAAGCTAAATAGTATATCCCCAAGGTGATGTAATTGGATAAATAAACTCCTTGTACTCCAGTTTATCCAATTTCATTTCAAAATCATATAGTTCTACCTATTCCATTCTGTATGGCGGAATGGAAATTGGTTTTTCCCCTGACAACAACACTATTGTGAACTCAACACCTATCTCGAGTAGAAATCCGATGAAGTCTTGAAGAAACACATCCTAAAATTGTTCCACCACATGAGGGAATAAAAGATACTCTACCACCCCATCATCATGAAAAATACAAGCCACTTGGCCTATAAGATTACCCAAATGCTAACTTACTCCCCCTACACGAACTGCTCGGATATCACATTCCCCATGATGAACATTAGTATTCTTGTATAGTAATGTGAACATTAACCTATAACAGTAAAATTCAATATGGAAATGTAACTACAATATCCAATCCATTCACAAATATATGTTAAAAGCTACCTCCTCAAGAACAATCAAGTCCCACGTGAAATTATACCAACCAACCTCAAGAGAACCCACCTTACACTACTGGATATTTTCTTCTTACACCCCTAATAGTGTTCCAATAGACATAATACCTCATATATTTTATATCACTAGGCCCAACACACTGAAAAAATGAGAAGATATAAAACATTGTGATGCAATTGTATCAAATAAATAACTCAAAAGCATGGATGCTACAAGAATCATACCATGAATTTTTGATGGTCTAGCCTCATTACCTCCATGTAATGGATAAACTATGTGAATATTTCCTTCTCCTCTAAACTAGTTTCGGATTGAACTTATAGGAACTACACTACCCTACTGGTATGGGATATATCACTCTAGAGTACCATGTCTACCACCCTGACCGTTACGTCCATTAGATCCCCAATTGCATACCTGATATGGGGTAACTAGCCCCTACCTTCACTCTATATAATCTTTGATCCTCTGTCAATTCTCATCAATCAAGGAATTTTACAGAACCTCTTCACATGCACTATCATGTTGCATGCTTGACACTCAACTAGTGATGGTAAACATGTGTTAAAATAACTCATAACACCACATGTCCTTTCATTTAACACCATATTACCATTTTCACTTCCACTACACAAATTTTTCTCTTTTGGGATCCTTTTTATATTTCCAAATTTTCAGAAGAATATTTAAAACCATTTATGAATCTTCATTAAGAACCAAATTTTAATGATTCTTTTACATTTCATTAATTAACCCAATTCCATCAACTTTATTATACACCATTTCTTTAAGACATTAATGAAAAGGGAAATTCATCATATACATCACATCCCACTTATCTTTCACATGTGTTCCTACCATGATGCTACTACCTGTATTCTTAGGTTCCATAAATGATGCATGAATAAAGATCCTCATGCCATTACCACTATAAGAAAAATATCATAAAATAGTCACATCACACAACATCACCCAATGGTTAAATACTATACAACTATAACATCACACATCTAGATCAATAATCCCACCATGTGCGCTATGGTATTCGTTTTACATGGGTGTTCTAATCCTATGAACGAGATGATTTCCATGACCCTCAGACATACTAATCTCCTATATACCACCCCCAAATTGTAAGAAAAAAGGAAATAACCACTATGATACCGCATTTTAATGTCCCCAACCAAAAGACCATTTAATCGGGGTCGGGAGTCGGGTTGCCGAATGACCTCAGGTGCACCTCCCCATATGCTAGAGGGTTCTGACTATAAAAGAGGTTATAAATAAACACTTGGAGAGACTATAACCTATTTATCAAAGTGTTACAAAATATATAATATTATGAAATAAATGAAATAATATAAAATATCCAATAAACAAGCATTACCTACTATTTCCCAAAATTGGATACAAGTCCACAACCACATAGTAAATTTACTGTGACATGTGATACAGTTCCCAGTGAAATAAAACCGAAAATATAGATAAATAAATAAGTCCCAAAAATGGATCCTGAATCAAAGTCTGGATCCCTGATGCATGAACATTCCAATACCCAAATCAACCATCTAGCATAGGGATCATTCCCTTTTTTACTTATAAGAATGATGTCTACTCGGGTACCCAATGGTGTCCAAAATAGGGTGTGAGTACAACTAAGTATGCCAAATCCACTGATGTATAAAAAATATATAGTCGAAATATACTGTGTATTTAAGTACTAAAAAACAATAATATAGATGTAATTAAATCGGGTTTCATTATTTAACAAAAACCACTTAAACCATTTTCATTATTTATCCCATGGATTATGAATCTTAATCTATTACACTATGACCTATGTTGGTCAACTATTGTGCATAAGGGGATAATACATGTTCCATATATCACTAGGGAAAAAGATTAACCAAAAATGCCTCACACATACCTATGAGCCTCGGTCTAGTTAGTTTCCTCAAATTCAACCATTAGGATAATAGAGCCTTAGTCCTCTCCCAAACCCATTCACTAAAACTTGTCGTATTTGGATACTTAGTCTAACCAAACATGTGTTGGTATATCTATAATTGAAATACCCCACACATACTACCAAGAAATATTTATATTATTATATAGTCATTTAACACATATAACAAACATAAACCATAATTTTTTATCACATTCCTTATTTACAACAATATTCATTCAATATATAGGTCATAATTAATCCTTACCCCATTTACACATCCTCATTTACATTCCTTGTCCCAATAAATCCAATTTCTAACTCATATCCTAATTAGTTTAACACATTCCACATTCACATGGATTAATTCATTTACATATTTCCATTACAACCAATATTTCATTTAACACATTCACATTTATTAATTTCACACAATCAATCTATCTCAAACAAATCCTTATTCCATGTCAAAAACTACACACAACTTATAATATTACCTTATTGTAATTCATTATTACATGTCAACAAATTTAGCATGGGATCTAATGAACACCAAATCAATTATATTCATGTCATTACAGTTTTACATGTTCATGATAATGGCACACCCCATGGGAGGCCTTATAACCATCATAATCTACCACATTGCATCCCAGGAGGATAATTAGGGGTAAATTCATCATTTATACAAAAAAAATTACAAAAACATATTAATTGAATGGAATAAAAAACAAGAATCCACAATAGAACAAACATATAAACATAAACCAACATTAAGATCATGGGATATACTTTTTAGACCACTGACCATGATTCTGAAGAAGAGCACTTGCTTCACTATGTCCATTGAGATGGATACAAAAACCAATTAAATCCCTAACCTATTATCCACCGTAATTATTGGGTTTTACGGATTCATAACAAGAATATTTCCAATACATGCCTTAATCTAAAAAAGATATGAATGATGAGTATTAGACTCATCTGGATCTTTGATTCGCAACCAAAGGCACTCCAAAAAACTGGAAACTATGGATATTGTTCGTTGGAAGGTCTTGAATTATTTCATTTTTCACTAGGGTTGTAGGAGGAATAATGGAGGAAAATATAGATTTAGAACACTTATGTTCTGAGAAGAAAAATAGTAAAATCTCACTTTTATGGGGCGCACGGTTTGGGCGCATCATTGTCCAAACCATGCGCCAAAAGTGTGCCACCCTTTGTCCATGAGGGGGACAGGCCTCATGGTTACCTGGGGAAATCGCACAGTTTGAAAATCCATGTGATGACTGTGAATGATGGATTTATCCAATCCCATATAGTTTTTATTTCACCCTTGAATTTTTTCCATCAAAATGTCCACCCTCACCCCAAGGTAGCCAAGGTTAGTTTTCATACTTACTACTGACCATGTGCCAACTATGTAATGTGGACTAGATTACCCCATTCCCCATTTCATGTACTGAACCCCTAGAATACCCCCAAGACTCCTTATATAATCAGTAAACATTTCATTTTCGATAATTAAGAGGTTTAAACCAGAACATAAAGAAGAACATACCTCAAAGGAAGTCCAGGATCTTACAAATTACTTCGGCCAACATGGAACACAATGCAAAGAAAGAAAACGACAATAAACATATAGGCATGGGGACTAGATCCCATGAGCTTCACCACAAGTCCCCAAACATAAACTACACCACCACCAATGGTGGGGTATTTAATATGTCAAATATAATTAATTAAAATCATGTTATAGTTAATTAATTTAAAATTTCAATAAATTAAGTAAAATTTATTCAATCACAATGAATAGTAATTCAAATATTTAGTACTCATTTTAAACCCTCTTGATCACTTTGTGGATTATTCTATAATATCAAAGTACTACAATCAAAAATTGGTATCATACAAACCATATTTTATACCAATTTTATAATAGTATTGCTTTGATCCAATAAACCGCTATATAAAAATAGAATGATCATGCATTCTCTTTTTCTCAACATTGAGTATAACATAAATTCATGGGATAGTTATTCTCATCAAACTCAACTCATGATATATCAATTTATCCATGTAGAGTAACAAAAGATATGTTTTTTTACATCTCATGTAAATATTTAGGTATGGATACAAATTTAATTATTCTCACTATATAATTTATAATTTTTTATAGGTAAATAACCCCAACTAGATTCGAAAAAATGTCCTTTAAATTATTAGTATAGTACCTATTAATTATTTATTGATCAAAAATCATGAATGACATTGGATGGGTATTAAAGTACATAGCCATTCATTTTGTATATTTAAGAAACCTAGGTTCTAATGAAAAAAATCAGTATACACTATTATGATATTAAATTATTTGTATATAATAGCCCATATAAGTTCATTATATCGAATTTTTACATCTCATGCCATATTATCACCCCTACTAGTAGAAATAATGGGGAATATTGGGCTGTACATAAAGAAATTGATATGATAATAGGTCAACTCATCTCATCTGGAGCTTATTTCATTATTTGGGACTCTCTTTTAGATGTAGGAAAAATTTATAAAATCCATCCAATAAAAAATACAAAAAATTATATTATAATAACTTATATCATAGAAGGGTGAAAACCTATTATGAAATTCATTGATTTATATTTATAAATTTAGGGGATACTGTGTAAAATAAAATGAACTCATGCTCTAGTTATAAGGAATCTCATTCTCAATGCATAAGGAGGAGTGGATAATATATCATTTAATCCTTAAAAAAGGAAATCTATAAATTATCATCATACAATAAATAATATTGGTTACATTATAATGTATATTCAGGTGGGAATTCCTATGGGTTACACCATTGTTTAAAGACAACTATGATGTCATGAAGGGTTTAAACTAGATTTTCTTATCAACTAGAAATACTGAAATGTTTTAAAAGAGTTTTATGTTTTCCAAATAGGATTGAAGGGTTTTGTTGAATTTTATTATAATCTTGGAATATTAAAGGTTACACAAATTTTTTTTCCATCCAAAGAAGTCAAAAATGTGAAATAGCGTTTTCTGGAATCCAATATATCACAATGGTTAAACTGGAAAAAGGTGTTTTATATGAAGTATTAAAGGTTTTAATGTGTAATGTTTAATCATAAAATATGATTAAAAAATATATGATTGTGCATTAAGCCATGTAGAAATCCTAGGAGGGTTTATGATGGTAGTTATTTTTATCTAGGAAAATAAAATATTACATTAAATTTTATTGTCATCCAAGAATATGAAAGAGTTTACGATGTAGTTTTGTATAATATTGAAAGATTAATGATTGTTATATTTTTTACTTTCATTTAGTTTAATAGAAGGTTTACACCAGAGTTTTTTATCCAATAATGGATAAATGGTTTTATAAATCTTAGTTTTATTCTGGAATGGGATGGTTTATGTTAGTGTTTATTATGTTCATATAATATGACATATTTATGATAGTTTTTAATGTAATTTGAGAACATGAAAGGTCTCTCTAGAGTTTAGTTCCATAAAAGAGGGATTGTAGTATATGATGGATTTCTGTGTCATTTAATATGATATAAAATATATTCTATAATATAGTTTCATCCAAGAAGGTGGAAGGATTATACTAGAGTTTAATTTCATCCAGTAGTATGAATGGTTATGATGGAGTTTTGTGTTGTCCATGATGTCTTATGGGTTAGTCTAACCATTAATTTCATCATGGAAGGAATAAGTGGTATCATGTAGTTCCAATCCATTGGGGATGTCTTATGGTTTACACTAGAGCATAGTGTCATTTTTGAAAGATTAAAGGGGTCTATATTGGAATTTATTTTCATCCCAGATGATAGAAAATTTCACTATAGTTTACTTCCCTATAGAATGAATGAAGATGTTTACTAGGTTTTCATGCCGTTTAATAAGGATTATGGTTTAAAGTTAGAGTCTTGTGTTGTATAGGAAGCCTTAAATCATCAACACTAATGTTTATTACCATCCAATAAAATAAAATAGATTCTATAAATAAGGGGAAATATTATAATGGTATTATGATTAAAAACCATATAGATTCCTATATATCCCAACTATGTGAAGGAAAACCGACATATTTTATGTTTCTAGTTTAGATCTATATTACAAGGTTTGAAACTGGTCCTTAATAAATGTGGCTTGAAATTTTATGTCACACATAGTGTACAACATGTAGTTTAATTTTGTACAAAAAATGGAATGAAAATAATATTTTATAATGAGTCTTACAATTTAAATCCATTTAATTGGGTGTAGCATGATTTTTAAAATCCTGTATTAAGGGTATAATACACATATTTTTTAGTTCATGTTATAACTACCAAACTATGAAATTAATTTTCATGTATTATATACCTTGTGGGTGAGACAATTTTCAGTAAAACACTTTAAAGTGCCCATGCCCATATAATATTGGTAGAAATGAGGGAATCTATTTAGGGATTGTGCAATTGAATCACATACTATTTATGAATCCATTGAAGGTGGAAATGATTGGTATAGATGTGTAACATACACTAAAGAAAATAGAAATTTCAAATCAATCGATGAACTTAGGAAAGGAATATGTAATAACCAATGATGTATTCTAGAATAAGTTTCTGAAATAAGAAATAATAATATACCAATTGTAATTGGATGCATGAATGTGAAATAAGATTTTGTCTTGTGTATTAGTATCACATAGTGTATTAGAGATCAAGAAGCATGACATGGTTGAGTACAGGTCAGAAAAAATAACGTAGAAAATATTATTAGGGATTATATATAAGTATACTAGTGTTTTAGGTACTATTGATGAACATAGAAAAGTAGGATAACCTTTATTAAGGAAACTAAGATTTCACCTTAGTCAATTTATGATGGATAATGGAAGGAAGAACCTCAATGAGGGTGCCCCACATAATTGAAAACAACCATGAATACAGGGACATGTTTTAATATGATAAAGTTAGGACTTATTTTCTAGAATCACATTATTATCAATATGTGAAAGTTATAAATTGATTTCATTGTAGGGTTATTGGCAGGATTTGCACCTTACTCAAGAATCATGGGTATGTTTTTATTATTTTATAAAAAAATTATGAAATTTCAACATTCAATAGGGAACCTCAATCACAAGTCTTATGTAGGGGACATAGTTGAGGACCATCATAGTATAATTGAACAATTGTTTTGTTTATATTATCACCTACAATAGTTTATATTTAATATGGAGTTATATAAAAATTATTTTCATAGAAGATATTGTATTTTATTATTCTAGTGAATTTTTAACTATCTTTGGGTGTTCGTATATTATGAGTGTTGGTCACATTCTCATATTTATTGGAAAACCTATGTGTCTTACATAACAAAGGGACTTACATGGTGGGTCTATAATTTTTTATGTGTGGTCATGAAATTTTAGAGAAACTATATGTAAGTTCACATATACGGTGTGTGTAACCTACATTCAAGAACATTAATTATGTGGTAATAATATTCTATTTTCACAGATTGGACATCAAATGTGTTAATGAATTGTCCATTTCTTCAATCCCAAATTCTAGTGGATGGACATGGTATATTAACCTTCATGAAAAGTGTTCATAAACTTTTTACACAACTACACATAATAATTATGTATAGTCAAGATACATGAATACACTAGAAATGCATGTATCTATTACAAGCATTTAAAATTTGGATGAATCATATAAAGAGATAATTATTCATCATGATGAAACATATTACAAAGAGTCTGGAATTTTTTTAAAAAGTGAACATAATTCAACTTACATGATATATATAACATATAATTTCACATAAATTTCTAATTTACTCAAATTTTACCAAGATCATTCTCACACTCTAAATCAAAGATTCAAATAAAATTCTATTTTAATCAAAATTGATTTATGAAATATTTTCTTCAATGATAGATAGAATCAATAACCAAATCCTTATATTGGGTTATCACACTACATTACTAACTTGGGTGATATTTTTAAATAATATTCGTTCTTCAATGTGTTTAAAATCATATGTCACATGGGGACACAATATCAATAGTATTAATGGAGTTATATACTCTTTTATCTTAAACTGGAATTATGTTATCCATGTTAGTATTATCTAATGATCAATATAGTAAAGTCTTATCCACCTTTATTGGTGCTAAAAAATGTTGACCCTCTCATAATTTAATTCTTTGGAAAAAATAATATAATACAGTGGGGATAATTAACACATTAACATGTTATTTTAACATAATCAAGGTGAAAAATCCTTTTCAAACCCTATCTATGAGTGAGGGTAGAAAGAGATGTTATCGATATACTATTCCTTGTTTGAGACTAAATAAATATTTGTTAAGTTCCTAGAGATAACTCTATGGGATGGTGTTATCCAAGAGGAGGGCCACAAAATGAGTATTTTTTCATTATAAAAATGTATACTCATATATTAGAGGGTGTGATAGTAATAAATCATTGTATTTATTTCTCAATTAGCAATATACACAAGATGTTTTCAATGACAGTAATCAAATACACTTGCACATTGGGGATATAGAGAGAGGTAAATCAAAGATTAATGGTTAATGATATAAAATGAGATATTGAGGAAGTTTTTTTTTCTATAATGTGTTTATTGAAGAGTTATCATCTTATCATTTTCACTTAACCATCACCATACTAGAGGGAATTCCTTTATAATATGGATGATTTCCTTAAAGGTGTGTTCCCTATATATTAATTTTCTAAATTTTTTCTTATAACAAATTTATAGTTCTTAGTGGGACTATTTATAATATTTTAGATTTATTTTCGACTAGGTTTATTAGAATGTGATTGTGTGTACATATCCACTCATGCCATTACGATGTTGGGGAAATCCTATATTGAATGATATGAGAGGATTAATTTATATGTCTAACATGGGCATTGGATGATCATATACATTTTTGTCGTTGACATGCTAAGGCTACTTTTTTGGATTAAATAATAGTATTCTAATGAGTCTGAATCCCTAGATTGGTATTGGCTGCTCACATGCACTTACACCATTACTATACTGAGGGGAGACCATTTATACATAACATTGAAATATTGTTTTAAGAAAAATCCAAAATATATTAATTAATATTTATAAATAAATTAATGTTCATGGAGTATTAAAATATACTAAATGTTAAAAACCATGAATTAAGTATATTCTCACTATAAAATGACATAATTTGAAATGACTAGTATGGATAATAACCCATCATAGTTGAATCCAAAGGAAAATACTGGGAAAAATAACTCAAAGTAAATATAAAAAGGGGTCCCAAAAAATGTGATTGGATTTGAAAAAAATGGGATCATATTAGTAAGAGGAAGTATTATAGATGTGAATTTTCTCAAATTATTATAATTTTAGTTAATCCTCTCACAAAAAAGGTATTCTCAATAAGTCAACACGTATTTCAATGGTGATATGATCATAATTAAATATCATCCACTTAGAGTGAGTTACTAATACCCAGATTTTTTCTAAACTAGTTGATATGATGTGTATAGATTGAATTTTTCTAAGGATATATATCAGTCCAAAAAATATTTGGGTCTTTTTTCACTCTATCTTTTACCCACAACAAAATAAGTTCATGCACAGTGAGTGAAGACTTAAATTTTCCTCAAGTTTCCCTTCCCATGTCTTTAGAAAGATAAGTATTATATCCACATAAATATTGTTTATGGTCTGGTAGTTTGAACTTTATATTGATTGACTTTTTAAGGTTATACCTATTTTACAAAAGGTATCATTAATATTTTGAGATCGTTGATTTTGGAACAAATAAGTACTTGTATTTTAGGCTCATACAGATCAAACAAATATAGTCCTTTACACTTTAAGCTCCTAGCTATTAGAAAAATATTTCATGTAGTTTATACTCCTTCAAAATTAAATATTTATCATTATGGGGTTATCCACCTAATCTAAACGATTGATCAAGCATCATTTTGAGTGTATAAAAAGGATAAAATGGTGATATGGAACCTAATAAAAATTAGCTCAAATGTTTTCATCAATAAATTTTTCTAGAAAGAATAATTCATATTTTTAAGAAAAAATACATGTTTGATATTTATTATAAATATTTTTCTTAATATTCCTAAAAATTATTCTATGTAATATAATATTGTTCCTATTGATCACTGAATGGAATTTTTAGTAGATAACCCTATATAGGTTTTCATTTATGAGAGTTCTTCACTAATTATTTATTCCTTATGAAGGTGACTATAGAAAATTTTGTTGATTAATTTAGGGTCTTACAGGTCAGACCATTTTCATGTGGTTTATAAATATATAGTATGGATTAATTCTCAGCATGAGATTGGATATTACTAATATTAGGTATTTTCTGGAAATAAATGTAGTTGACTCGAGGTGAATAACAATTGAATCTAACACTAGTGTAAAACTTTTTTCCTGATTAAGATAAATGGGATTAGGATAACCAAAATAATTATTACACTTTGATAAATGAATCACATTTTGAATAATATTACATTTTACTTTAATCACATAAATTTATTCACGTGATTATATAAGATATATATATATATATATATTTCAAATATATTTGAATATGGGGATGTTAGATAAGAAAAATAATGGATTTAAGTGTTTGAATATGGAATGGTGAGATGACAAAAGATAGGATAGAATGATGGTCGACCCTAATTGAATGAATGGAATGTCATCGTAATGTTGATAGGTAAGTGAAGGATGATTATTATCCAATCAAGAAACATTAATTACACTGTAATATTTATAAAGGTGTATGATGTAAAACGTTATCTCATTCAAAATAAGCATATGTACATGGATGGTTATTAGTGGTCCATATGTACTGACACATTTAATATACCAAATGGGATCCTTAAAAATAATATATTTCCTTTAATAATAGTGGTTTTGGATTTATTTTGATTTAAATATCCAAAAAATTTATATTGGATAAAAATAGAAGTGTTCATAAGGGTTTTGGAGTATTCTATAGTTATAACCATATGTTTTCTGACAATCTAATTGTGAAGACATTGATTAATTCCCTAATATTATTAAAATTAATAAAATCAAGACTTAATAGGGGAAAATTGAGATCAATATGAAATTAATGAGAGTTAAATGATGGGCTTCAGTAATTGAAATGAAACCCATCACATAAATGTAATCAGGTAACCAAATATGCATTTAGGAAAGATCACACACTATGTGAGAATGGTAATGAGAACCCCAACATAAAATATATTAAGTATAATTGATGTGAGTGGGAAAGGTGTGTTAGGGTGTAATGAGGGAATATTTATATTGATATTGTAAACCCATAAATTTAAAGATATTGTGCACCTTGGTGTAATTGGGGATGAATCAGATATGAATTCGGGAAAGGTAAAACAAATGAGTATTATGGGAAAATTGAATAAAATGGTATTCTTGAGGGTCAAGTATAGGAAACCAACACTTAACTATGTATCATATGTATATAAGAATTAATTTACATGTTTTTCTAGAAATGTGTCCTTTTATCATAGTTTGGGTAAATATTGAAATTGATTGGAGAAAAATTTAATGTCAATTTAGCCATTAGATTTCTCAAAAGGGCTACTAAATTGATCAATATTTTACATAACTACAATAATGATCTCTACAGTAATGTTTTAAGGATCATTATATATTGTGTAATTTCATATGGGAGGTAGATTAAACCATACAGTTTCATATAATATGGAAAGGATTTTATCTCATGCAGTTTAAGGTTATATGAAAAGGGCCTAAGAGGTGATAGTATTATTTGGTTATACAATTTGGATCAAATCAGAACATCCCAGTTTATGATCATTAGTATTAGATAACAATTTCATTTACTTCATGCAATTGTTTAATGGGATATGATTATATATATTCAAACATCATACAGTGATGATAATAACCTATGATGTCAATGAGGGCATTATGAATTTTCTCAAATATTTTTCATGATTTGTAGACCTATTAAGAGTAACTTGAATTTAACATGGGATTAGTGTTAGTACCTATGATCTATTTATCTATTTTCATTTACAATCTAACTCTTTTCTATTCCCTAGTTATATTAAGCATATCTATTTTCAACTCAAATTGTTCACATGCTTCCCTTTACATGTTTTCTTCCTGGTATGTTTTTATTCTCTTTAATCAGTTGTAGATGGGGTAATTATAGTAAGAGGAGTGAAATTATGTTTATGGATACATGAATGGGACCATTTCATGCATTATATTTTAGTGTTATAGGTATTGAACCAATATGTCAAACATTTTGAGCTATTATAACATGGTTTAATTTGAAAAGATGGTTTTTCACCTAGAGTGTGATGAAGGTGACCTCATATGATTGATTATTGAATCAAATGCTGGTGAATCTCTCTAGAATTTTACTCATGGGTTGGGTGTATAAAATATTTTCTTTGCACATATGATATGATAAAAGGTGACATGAATCAAACCAAAGATATATATATTTATAGCATGTCACAAATGATCACAAAATCGTAAGAACCAAAAGGTTTTGTGTCTTTAAATATTAGATATATAAACAAATTATGAACATTTATTGATAATCTCACCATAATAAATCCCCTTATAGACATGTCCTAGGTTATACTGAATATAATAATTTGGGGACTGAAAAAATATAATAAAGGGGACAACTAAAATTCTTATTGAGGGAAATATTTATCAATGAATAATAAATGATTCTAGAATAAGAATATGAAAAAACATGACCATATTTGAAATATTTGACTAAAAAGGATAATGAATAATAAGATATTTACATGTAATCTCAAATAATCAAAAATATTCAATGGCATAAGGGTATCAAATCATGAGAAAATAATCATGTGACATAGAGAATATCAAATTCATATAACATAGAAATATATCTTAAGAACAAGCATTTGATATCATAACATAGTGGATCACGAGTCACAACCTATTTCCTATAGCATTGTTGAGTTAGAATCACTACATATTTTCCATTACATATTATATAAGGAGTCACTACCTAATTAACATAAAATAATCAAGCATTCATCACAATCAAATTCACAAAAAATTGTATAGGAAGAATAACTTCTTGATTCCCCTCACATTTTAGAGATGCCATCACTTATTGATTCCCATTGTGGAGAAAGTATCAATACTTGATTCCCATAATTATAACATGAGTTATAAAAAATTCAACAAATAATTAAATAGAACTAGAGGACCCCACTCGTAATTTAATGATAATATATATTAATGTGTACCACATAAGGTCAGTCATGGATCGTATCATGAAAATCCCATGAAAATAAAATGTATTTGATAAAATTTCCAAATGGAGTCATGTAAAATAACATCAAGAGTTACATCGGTTGATACAAACAATTTAATAACCCAAGTTTAATATCCCATAAGGTAATTTGGATGATGATTCATAAAACATAGCTTCAAATTAGATATATATATTTATGAAATAAAATGTAAAATGTTAACAAATCCATGAAAAATATCTTTTTTTTTAAAAAATTAGCATTGCAATAAAATTATATAGTTATGATACACTTTCATAAATTTGATTCAGGATGGTACCATGAAACAATTTTAAAAAACCACTTAAAATAAATCATGAAAATGTGCACTTGAAAGGGATTTATGGTTAATAAAAAAAGTGTGTGTGGTCGATAATTAAATATATGACCATGAAATAAAAACCATTTTGATATTAAAATTTTCATTAATGAATCACATATCATTAAAAAGGGTATTAAAATATTATTTTGAAAATAGATATAGTGGACTATGAAGATAAAAGGAGATATTATATATTTTTATTTTAAAATAAAAAAAATAATAATATTTTTTAAATAAATAATATGGACATGGAAGATAAAAGGGATATTATAAAATTTGAGAATCAGTCTTATCAATGTCATATTTTAATGAACAAGTAATTCCATAAAGAATAATAATTTTATTTGAAGATGTAAATTCCCTAAAAAATAATGATGAGATATAATATATACTCTTCATAGGGTAGAATAATAAAATTATGTAAAATCATAGTCAAAGAGGTATGAATATTACTCAAGAAAAAGAGTTGTGTCTGGAAAACCCCATATGAATATCCTAAAATTTTATATAAAAAACATTTTAAAAGGATTTTTTGAGAATAAATTTTGAATATATATAAAAATAATTTGGAAATACAATATAGTATAATCACAGGGTTAAATAAACCAAACTTGGAAGAATTAAGCGTAATAATAAACATTAAAACTCAATTGAAGGAAATTTGAGTTATGAAAGTCCATTATGAAATTGGTAACACTTGAATCAAAAAACCAATGAAAAAATGAAATTCTGATGGATTTTTAAATCCCTTTAATTTCATAAAAGGTATAAAAAATATCCATAGGTTATTATATATACCCAAAAAATAAAACAAGTTGTTGATATGTAATATGTCTCAAAGAAGAAAATCAAGATAAGAATAACCATTACCTTTACTCATTACTTCTATGAATGTGATTTAAAAACATATAAAATTAACATAACAATATTAGTATCTTGGTTAATATCATTATTGAAATTTATTAATTTTTCTAATATTTAATCAAAATCATTCATTATACATTTATTAGTTGTTTATTGTTTATATTCATCATTGAATATTAGTGATTTTGGTTATTTCACACATTATTCGTAGTGCCAATGTCGATCATAATTCAATGATACCATGTTAATATTTATAATATTTTTTAAGGTACACTAATATTTTTTCCATAATTATTTTTTAATTTATAATTTCTTTCAATTATAATTTTAGTTATGATTGATGAGGATGAAATCCTTCATAATCTTGTTTCAGTAATTTTAATGAATGAAATGTGGTATATAAATAATGATATTAAATATTAATATTACTTTTAAAGAAAAAAATTACTCATTAATTACTACATTTACATTAATTAATTATTAATATTCATCCATGACGAAAATTTATATCATTATTTATATAGGTGGTTAAACCAGCCTAAACAAGAACATTTTCTAATTTATGGATAAGTATTATGATGTTGTCATATAGTTATAATATTATTATTTAAAAGTATAATAAAATTTTTTGGAACTATTATTGTGAAACTTTATAATCATGAAAATTTATAAAAAAAATTTAATTGATATGTATCTGTTAATTAGGACAAAGAAATCATTTCTCCCATTTGAATATTCATTTTAGGAGGTTAAATTTACAAAGATCTCTTTTTATTAATGTTTTTAATAGAATGAATTAATTGTATTTAATTAATCATAATCATGTCATAAATATCATATTTATTCATTATCCCAATATTTATAACAATCCTTAAAGGATGGTGATGAAAAACAAAATACATTGTTCAAGGAGACGATAGTATGAACATAACACAAGGGACGTTTTCATTTTTTGAATGGGTGGGAGGAAGGTAGAAAATTTTTATTAAATTAATATAAAAAATCACAATAAATATTATATTTATTTATTAATATTATTATGGTTTGAAAAAGTTTTTTTGATTTTGGATGTGGAAAATAAACAAGATAAAGTTAGAGAGTGGGTCATATTCAGGTATGGAGTATGAGTCATCTCTTAAAAGTCCTCTTGTAAATAGAGGACTTAGGAATATTTTTTATATCCATGGGTTTAGTAAGATTTAACATTATGTTAGGATATGAAAAATTATAATCATATCTAGAGTAATTCTAAGTGTAATTGTGGATTTATTTGGGTGGAATTGAGATCCATTTATAGGTGAAAAGAGGGAAATTTTCATGGAATTGTTAGTTATGTGAGTGGTAACTGTAAAATCACATGGTACTTAATTGAGTTATGTAAATAAATATTTGGGAGAAAAGTGAGTATGAATTTCCATCTGGAAAAATTACTTCTATAAGGTATACGATTCATGTTTACTCAACAAAATTCAAGCCACGTTATGTTATCCATGTTTTCCCTTGTTAAAATTGATTTAATTTTTAACATTGTAATTATTCTTTTACTAAAAATATAATACAAATCATATTACCTCATTTTTATATGTGTATTAATAATTTTTAAGCCATTTAATATAATTCCATTTATAAATAGGAAAAAAGTACCTTTTAAATTAAAATATAACATATAGAAAAACTATTTTTGTAGTAAAATGTATTTTAATACGAAATTTTTTTAATTCATATTTAATATCAATTAAAATATCAATTAGTGTTAATATATTTTATTAAATATTTGAGATAATATTTTATTCATCAAGATATTTCAATTTAATTTATATGGAAACATACATTATTGTTAAAAAAAATTCATGGAAAAATAATTGTTTTAAAATAGTAACTAATAATTACTTTGGTAACTTTTTTTTAAACCTAAATACGAAATTATAATCATAAAATAATATGAATATTTTTATAAAATTATGAAATTATTTTTATAAAATTAAATTTCAATATTTGATAAAAATATTTTTAATATGATTGTGCATAACACATAAAAAAAATTAGAAAAATGTATATTTATGAATGAAAATAATTTAATCATAGTCCATGACAACTGAAAATATTTTCAAGAATATTAATTTTTTCATTATTAATATATTCAAAATTATTAATAGAATTCAATTCATTTAAAAATATACAATATATATAAGTATAATTTTTTGATGAAGAGGATTTTAATCACTAATTGATTTTATCTGAAATTATTTATGATTGACTAAATTTTTGATAAGCACTAAATTATATCAGTAACTTTATTTTCTTATCATCTCTATCATTAAATGTAATATCGTCAAATATATCTATTAATATTTTTTAGAACATGCACTAAGGCCGCGCGTGATTCCAAGGCCTCGTGAGCCCCAATTTTATGTTTGAAATATATTATATATTTTAACAACATGCGCATACAATTTACCTAAAAAATTGGAATAAATCTCAAATAGGGAATCAGATATGAAATCTGAGGCCTCTATTGAGTTTGGAGCTTGGTTTTTATCCTATGAATTACATAATCGTTGTTGGAAATGTGTGTTTGTGAAACTGTATTCATCGGTGTAAAATGTGTGAATTAATCAATTAATTAATTTTATTTATGTGACACAACAACCTGATCACCCCTATTAATACAATCTTCTATATAATTCTCTGGGTTAGCCACATAACCATGAGAATTAAGAGAGATAATTGGAAGAATCTTTGGAAAATAATCCGGATGGATTAAGGATCGTCTTTGCCAATAGAAATTGGGGACCTAAAAAAAGACTGCAACATGTATTAATTTTTCATTAGTGATAGATCCATCTTAAAGAATAACATTCTATTTATGTTGATTTATTCCTTTTTTTATTTTTCTTACAATGAACACGAAGCAATCATGAAACAAATTGATTCAAAGATCAAGCGTATTGTAGTAAATGTCCATATTTTTCTATGATTGGGTATTTTTATTGTTTTTTATTTATTTTTATTCATTCATCATATAATGGAAACAAATTGAGGACATCATGAAAACTTTAAGAGATTTTTTTCCTTATGTTTGTGTTTTGTTCATTTACTCCCCAATTCTTCAAATGTTCATCACTAAAAATTCATTTAGTATACAGTTTACTGAATACCTAGTATATAGTTGTTATGTGACTATTATTTGGAACAAGGAATGAATTCCATATGTATGGATGTGATCTAGGATATGATTGTGAGGCACAATTATGATGGTTGATCAATTGGTTCAAATTTGGGGACACCTATTCTTCACGTTTTCATTGTGTGATAACGGTGCACCTCGAGGTTGATTTAAAAGTGGATCAATGCATGGTTTCCTAAAAGAATGTATTAGAAATACATGGTCAAACTAGATTTGAGATCTCTAGGTGAGATTATTAGCATTATAGAAGGTGTCTGTGGAGTGCGCTATCGTGGAGGAGGAAGTGTGGATTTCTAGAAACTCTTCTTTACATTGCTAGTAATTTAGAGTCACGCACTATATAGGGACCTATATTTGGTGATAGGATTTCTGAAGAGAAGTAAGTATCACACACCATGTGACATGTGTCATATGCAATGTGACCCTTACATGATGGATCAATATGTATTATTGAGGATACCCCAACATGGACTTGGTGAGTTACACAACTTGACCACTGTACAAAGGCCAAGTTGTGTACTCAGATAAATCCAAATACATAGACATGGACATGTACAAATACATAATTAGATTTACATGGTCAGAAACATGAGAAAATTCCATAATAGATGGGTAGAATCAATGTTGAAGGGACATGAAGTGTAATTCCATTACACATTAATCACTTCTTTAGTTATGGCATGAATCCCTTCCCCTCTTCAGCATGAATATGTTTCATTTAGGTGTTATCTCATGATTCATTCCCTGAGGGTTTATTATGGAACTGATTCATTTATATTGGTCGGTGATCCCCTCTGAGGAAATTCAATCTTATTTAGAGTTGTTAGAATCCTTCCTCGAGGTTCAAAATGTGATCCTTTATCCTTATCAACCCTATGTGGGGTTCTCTTAATCATCATGAACAACACTACATGGGTGTAGATCCCATACATAATGGTTTAATCTAAATCGGGTTATTAGTATACCTCGTGGCCTTAACTGTGATTCACATCTATGTATTGTTCTCTTCAGACTTTCAACATGTACTTCTTATGGAAAGAGCCGATGAGTATGACATCTCGAACCACTACTATAAATTGGGGTTTTAATAGCATTAATATAGGGTTTTATGATAACTTAAAAAGTTTTGATATTATGATCGATATTAAAAGGGTGTCTTTTATTGTGATAAAGGAAGCGCTGTTAAAGGCACTCTTTATCAACAATTTTTTAGTGCTATTAAAGGGTCCCTTTAATAGTGCTTTTTTATCGATGTTAAAGGGAGCCTTTAATAGTTATTTTTATCACTCTTAAAGGTTTTCTATTAAAAAAGCTAAAAATAACTTTTAAAAAATATTGAAAAAATTGATGGACCCCGACTCCCCCCCCCCCCACACACACACCACATTTCTCAGCGCTTACATCCCCCTTTCTCATTGCTTTCCCCTACCCATTTTTCATCATGACCCCACCTCCATTTCTCGTCAATATAAGGCTACACCGAATAATTTATCATGCCTATATTCAATCATAGTACCTCCCTTATACGAATTAATTCTTCTTATCAATATGTCAAGGGTATTTTGTTGTATATTTAACAAATTATCTATTAATTTTATATATTTTGAAATGTGTGATATATATATAAAGAATTTTATTTATTTAAATTTATTGTATACTAATATTCATTTATATATATTATAATATTAATAAATATATCTGTGTGTGCATGTGTTTGTTAAAACACACAAATATGTATATAAAAAATTTATATACACGTATGAATGAATTTTAAAAAGTTAAATAAAATGAATAATTTTTTAAATTATATAAAATTAATAATAAGTATTAATTTTATTTTTTTAAAAAAAAAATTACTTAAAAATGTGGATATATGAATCATTCAAGTGATTTATTATATGAAAATATAAAAACAAATATTCAATTATTTAATTATAAATAAAAAAGAATTTTGAGAAAACATAAAATTTCAAAACCATAATATAAATATGAATGTAACCCTTGAAAGAAAATCAATCTCCACTAAAAAAAAGGAAAAATACCCCCTTAAACGATGTGAAAATTCCATCGAATGTTAAAAAATTGGGTTACCCTGACTAAAAACTCAGTTTTGGAGGCCTTCTGAGACTTTTTCCCATTAAAAATTTGATACTAGTTTAAATTAGTCACTAAGGATGTTGATATCATCACAGGATTTGATTTGATATGTGTTAGAGTCCAAACGGACACCCGGATCAAAAGTTATGGTTGTTTGAAGTTCTAGTTACACTTACAACTTATTTTAGATCTTTTAATAATTTTTTTATTTTTTCATCTTTCAATTGATATTAAATCTATATTAATCGATGATAATTACATAAAAATTGATTAAAAGTTTTTTTAATTATTTATAATCCAATTTCACAAAATATCTTTTATATTAAGTGTGAATGCTTATTTACCTTATCCAAAACATATTTCAATAATATATATTATATTTATGTAAAAAATATATATTTACATGTTAATATATTATTTTTAATGAAATGTTATTTTGTTTTTGAAATATACCCTATATTAGTGTTGATAAAGGGGGTCTTTATCAGCGCTTCTATAAAATCAATGATAAAGACCCCTCCCCCGGCTTTAGAAGTGCTTTTTCTAGCACTGGAAAATGGGGGTTTTCAACAGCACTTTTAGCTGGCATTATTAATACCCCAGCACTGGATAAACCTAGTTTTGTCATAGTGAATAGAATAAATTCAATCTATGTGACTCTTGGGGTATATTATCCAACATGATTGTTATATGGAACCTTTATACATGAATCATATGCTAGTAATGATGATTTTGTTCTTACCATAAGGTTTTGTATCTACTATGAGTATATTTGGATGTTTTTGTTATGTATTCTATTGAAATATACCTCTAAGGATATAACATATTTTCTTGATTTTTATTCTTAGTTATTTTAGGTTGTCCTACATGGTATTTTTATACTCACACATGCATAATCTATGCCCGTACCAGTCATCTCTTATGAAAATTACTGGTAGTTCAATGGGGTTGTCAGTTTAATAAAAGAAGAGAGAGCTTAAACTTTTTATAAAATGATTGTGGTTTGTTTCTCGAGTCACATTTTCTTATAGTTCCCTTTTTGTTATCAGTTTGTAACCATTTAAAAAAATTGTGATTCTATTTGGACCTTATAAAATTTCAATGTATTTTTATACAATGATTATGGTATTTAGATGTGTAAATTAATTTCATATCATTTTATTTTACATTTCAGTATTTCATGGGCTTGGTGATGTGTGTGTGTGTGTGTGTACAGATATCTTAGGTTATGGCCTCCCATTGGGTGTTATACATACTCAATACTGGCCACAAGCCCCTGTCCTATTAGAGGCGGGGTTGGGGTAGTGAAACTTGTATTATCACTAGCCATAGGTAACCCGATATGTTGGGTAATGACAAATTTGTATCCAAACAGTTGGTTCTACCTCATAACTAGAGTCTGGGAGATTGGTTTTGTTTTTATGGAAACTATGTAAATATTTTGAGTTTGACTCTCTATGTAGGGAATCCAGTGTTAGTGTGGTGGTCGATGTATCCATTCATTAGTACTATGACTCCATTTTATCAACTTCATACATGTAAGAACTGGTTTTTGGGGAAAAAATAGAATATGCATCATATAGAAATGGAATGTGGTTTCAATGTCCTTCTTGGGTCAGAACTCTATTTATATTCATTGACAATGGTATAACTAATCTATTTCAAGATGCATCCATAATATTTTGTCTCTAGGATTTATCCTCAAGATCATGAGGATGATCCTCTAAGTGATGAGTCTTTGATAGAGTGACATGTTCAGGAGGTGTTACCTCCAGTTCTTGCACCAATCTTACCACCACATATTTAGAAGAAGATGGTACTGGAAGTACCAATGGATGAATTTTATAGGATTAGAAATCTTTGTAAATTTCAGCTTTAGCGTCCACTTAGGTTTGGGGGCAAGCCTGATGCATAGGTAGATGAGAATTTTCTTAAGTCATTGAAGAAATTCATTGGTCTCATCCCGAGTCCTACATACCAATTTGTGGTTTTTCTTGCGATCCTTCTCTATGGATATGTAGTACAATGGTGGGGCTTAGTGACTTAGTCAATTGATGAGGAAACACTTTAATGGGCATAGTCCAAGAACAATTTCAAAGAGGAGTTTTCTCCAAGTGTTTTTAGGGTTATTTGCATCTTAGAGATTATAAATATTCTGTAGGGAAATACAATTGTGGTTGAGTATTCATCAAGTTTTATCAACCTATCTCGCTACTCAATGGATATGGAGCATGATCAGATATTTTAGGATCATACCTTTAATATATATCTATGAATATAAATTTTATCCATCATGATTTCACTTTGAATTCATACGTATTCTTGGTTTTTGGAGTGTTCTTTTTTGGTTGAGAGTTTCCTGGTGGAGAAAATGTATATAGTTGGTTCCAGTAGTGGTCACATAAGAGATGAGACTTCCACAGAAAGCAACCAATGATAGATGAAAGGATATGGAATTGAAAGAAATTTATGGATTTGATCCTTGGATATAGGTTATATGGTTCAGGTCTCACATGATGGATCTAGATAGCCTCAAAATAGGTAGTGATACTCTTATGATGTTCATGGATACCTTTTGCGAGATTTCCCTAGCTTCTATATAGCTAATTGATAGGCATTGTATGGGTAGCCTACATAGAGTCAGTGGAAGGAACGAGAATGTACACATGGTGGAGGATGTGGAAGAGGAGATTGTATAGTTATTGGTGGTGGAATACATTAGGAATTGTTTCCACCACCATCCCCAGGTGGTCTATGATACACTAAGGGATATGAGGGATAGGGGAGAGGACAACTTCATACAGCTGAGGATTATTACATAGAGGCCCCAACAATGATATAATTTATGATCTATTTATTTTATACTTTTGGAATATCATTTACAGAAACATATTAAAGGAACTCCATTATTTTTTCTTATCTAGTTCGAGACTTATATATGTTGGTCGATCCCCTGGCTTGATGCCTATACGTATAGACTCCTACTGGTGGTGACTCGGTGATCACACAGTTTTGAAGACACAGTGACCTATATCTTGGATGTGAAGGTTTCCTTTGGGATATTTTTTATGTAGTGATGATCCATTATGACCTGATATTAGGAGTGGATTATTTATCTATTGTTCATTCCCAGATTGATGGTTTCAGGTGGAATATTTCGTGTATCTGCATTAATGAGATTAGGTTTTCCTTTGTGGATTAAATCGAAACACTAGTAGAGAAGTATGGACCCATTCATATGAGGTTGAATCCAATTACAACCCATTTTGATATAATAACCCTTTGTGTAGTGTATTATATGAGTTTTATATTTCCTACAGTGGTGGAAGAGTACGAGGACATCTCTATTGAGGATTTATTGGGCTTACCTCCCTAGTGAGATATATAATATTTCATTGACATACACCTAGATAGGTCCCTAATATCAAGATCAATATATCATATGGCTCTCATAGAGATTTTCAAGTTGAGGGTAATATTTAAGGACTTGAAGAGGAAGAGTTTTGTGAGGCCCAATTTTTCACCCTGGGTATCCCATGTGTTATTCACCAAAAGGATGGATGAGGGATTGAGTTTGTATGTGGATTACCATCACCCAGAACATGTGACCATGAAGAAAAATTATCCACTACCATGGATCGATGATTAATTTGATCGATTGATAGGGACATCGTGTTTCTCAAATATTGACCTCATATCATGCTAGTACCAGTATTGAGTACGAGACAAGTATATAAAAATGATGGATTTATGATTTCGCATTGGTCATTATCTATACATGGTAATTTTATTTGGCACAATGAACTCCCAAGCAGTGTTTATGGGTCTCACGAACTTGATATTTTATACTTTCTTATACTGGTTTATGTTAGTCTTCATCGACGCTACCCTGGTGCACTCTACATCCATGGTGGAGAAGAAGAGTCACTTTATGATGGTTTAGAACATACTATAAGAGAACCATTATAATGGGAATCTTTATATGTCCCATTGTTTCATTTGAGAGTTCCACATTCTGATATACATTATCTCAATAGATAGTGTAGCAGAGGACACAATGAAGGTCAAGGAAGTATTAGCTTGGGATCCACCCAAGATCTTGGAAAATGTGCAGAGATTCCTTTTTTGGTAGGAAATTATATGAAAATTTTACCTCATTTATATAGCACATCAAATCCATTGATATAATTTAACCAAAATGTGTATCCTTTTTTGTGGACATAGAGGTTTCATTAAACCTTTAAGGAGTTAAGTTAGATATTGATGAGCACTCCCATCATGATACTGTAAGAAATGGGTGTTGAGTATGTAGTGTTCTATGATTTATTAGGGATCGGGCTTGGTTGTGTTATCATACAGACGTTGGATGTGATTTCCTATGGTTCACATTTGTTGAGACCACATGAGAATAACTATGCAGCCCATGATCTTGAGCTACTGGTTGTAATCATAACACTAAAGTTATGGTGACACTACCTCATGAGTAACCAATTTATCATCTATTCTGACCATAAGATTCTCATGTATATCTTCTCTTACAATGATCTTAACTTGAGATAGAGTTGGTGTCTAGAGTTCCTCTATTATTATGTCTTCCATTTTTTCTATAATCCTATGAAGTGGAATATGGTGGAATATTATATTAGTAGTAGATCTTTTTTCAGTTACTGAATGAGGTTTCATAGTATTTTGCCTCATTAATTATATCCTTAGCAGATGGGGTTGGTGAAACTTACCTAAATTCGTTGGATGTTACCCAACTGCTTCTACGATGAGTTAGGAATGCTCACCATAGAGATACCAACTATGAGACCCTGTGTACTCAGATTTCCACTAGA
Source organism: Viscum album (assembly GCA_963277665.1). Lineage (NCBI taxonomy): Eukaryota > Viridiplantae > Streptophyta > Magnoliopsida > Santalales > Viscaceae > Viscum > Viscum album. Next base: position 858,489,568 of record OY728160.1, read on the forward strand.
CATGCTCCATATGGATTTAATAAATGTGGGGTGTCACATTATCCTTTTAAAAATATTCATTATGGTACCAATGAAATTACGAGAGGAGGTTCTAAGGGAGTTTCATACATATCCATTGGCACTAAATCCAAGTGTGTATATGATGCACCAAGACTTACGATTTTAATTTTGGTGTCTAGATATGATTAATGAGGTTTCATATTTTATCTCTTAATCCCTTACTTGCCCACAAGTGAATGTTGATCACGAGGTTCTAGTGGGTCTAGCTCCACACCTTGATATTTCTAAGTGGACGTGGGATGGGATATATATAGAATTTGTGATCAGGAATCCTTATATTTCTAGAAAACACTATTACACCTAGGTGACCATAGACCGAATCACCATGTCGACCTAATTACTATCTATACGAGAGAAAATTTCAGTATAGACCTTGGGTTTCCTCTATATGTTGTATATATTCCATCTTAATGGAGTTCCATCGACAATCAGTTATGGAAATGATACTCACTTCAAATAATTGTTTTGGAAGGTATTGCAAGAATCCTTTTGGAGTCATTTGTGTTTGATCATCGATTGTCACCCCAACCCCAAAGTTGCTGGCTAGAATTAGTGGAACATTCATGTATTAGAGGGAATGATGTAGGCTTTCATGTTAGACTTCGATCATATTTGGGAGGATCACTTACCATTGGTGGAAGTATAATAGAAATCGCTACCATTCCAACATCACTATAGAACCGTTAGAGATATTTAAAGGGTGACCCCATAAGTCACCATTATGTTGGAATAACCTATGAGAGTCAACACTTATGTTCCCAGAGATGGTGGGGTCTATGATAGAAAAAGTGCAGATCATCCAGGTGTATAAGGGTACTTCATAGAGCTATTATAAGTCTTATCTAGACCAATGATGGAGATCATTATAGTTCAAGGAGGGAGAAAATGTGTTCTTGTGGGTCTCACCTCAATGTGGGTTATTGAAAATGTTCTGGGGTGGAAATCTATCTACAAGATTCACTGGACCTTTCCAAAAACTTTATAGAGATGGTTAGGTGTTTTACCATTTATAAATACCCCCAGTTGGACTAGGTACTTGACATATTCAATGTGTCACATATGGGAAGGTACATGCATGACCCCTCCTATGTTATCATCTAGGGTGAGATAAACATCATGGATAGAGATACTTTTGTAGAGTAATAAGTATATATTGAGGATATGTAGGTGATGATCCTCTGTGTGATAGTTATTTCTTTAGTGTGAGTCTATTAGAAGAATGGGAATCCCAATGATATTAAATATATGTGAGAGATCCAAATGCATGGTCAGTACCAACATCTTTTTCTGTATTATTTTGTTTTTATTTCGGGAATGTAAATTTCTAAATTGGGGAGTCTGTAATTTCTCATTTTTCAATGTAAATTATTCAAATGTATCCAGCAAGACTTTTGAGAATAGGCACTGTGATGGAGCGTTATTTTGAGTCACAATGATCCGTATCTAATTATTGAAATATTGTAAATATATTAATAGTATGTGCGCATAGTTTTCCTAAAAAAACAAGAATAAATAAAAAAATGTACTTGTATTAGAAATTTGATTCCATTTTTGAGTTCAGAGCATAGTTTTTACACTAGGAAACAATATAATCTCTTTCATTATAATAAATTTATGTAAATCTTTTCACAGATATAAAAAGTATTAATTAATTAATTTTATTAAAGTGATGTGGTGACCTGATGTTCCTTTATTTATGTACGGTTATGGATAATTCTCATGGATAGTTGTATAACCCTTAGAATTGAGAGATATCATTGGAATAATCATTAGTGAATGATGATAATGGATCAAGGATCATACACAGAAACTAAAATATAGGATCTTTCAAATGACTATGATGTGGATTCTTTCATTACCATTTATCAATCCATACTGAGGTAGGGACTTTGTTTTATATGGATTTGTCCCCGTTTGATATTTCCTATGATGAATGTGATTTAATAAACTATAAAATTGATTCATAGATTTATTTTAGTGATGGTACATGTTCTATTGATCTAATATTTGGAATTTATATTGTTTTTTATTTATATACTTTCATTCTTTATATAATTGTGATGAACTGAGGCCCACATGACCATTGGATAATGTCTGTTCCTCATTTTTTGTGTATTGTACATTTCTTCGCTTCTTCATTGAACCTTAATCACATAAAATTACATTGAACCACTATTCAATGAATAAATTGTATATTATTATACTATGACCATTATTTGATGAAAATATTCAATACCACATGTACATATGTGATTGAGGCTATAATCATGAGGCCTGATGATAACAGTTGATTAATCCATTTAGATTTGGGGATACATGTTATTTTTGTTTTTAGTGGGTGACAACAGTGTGTCTTGATAGTTGATTTATGTGTTGATCGAGTTGTAGGTTCTGGTGAGTAGGAGGTGGCTGAATGAGATCCAAAATCTATGAGAATGATCAGCGGCTAAAATAGAGGCGGTATTGGTGCTTGCGTACACGAAGTAGGACTTATTGATTTTTTTAAATCCTACATTGCACGGAGTGTCATCCAGAATCATATTCCATGTGGGTTCATAGTTTTAGTGATAGCGTTTATATGGATAATAAAAGTATCACTTTTCATATGAAACGTGTCATGCTCCTTGTAACCCAAACCAGACAACTCAGCATGTATCTTGGAGGAAACACATATAGTGAAATGGTTAAGTACAAAATCTAACACGAGTACATAGGATGATCCATTTATTTAGACATGGTATGATACATGGACACAGTTAGGTACATGGACATGGTTAGGTGTACATAGGAACATACATGGTAATATGACATAATAAATTAGTATACTATGTGCTGAAGTGTCATGCCATGTACTTCTAGTACACATCCTGTACTTCCAATACACATATAGTACTTCTTAAAAGATGGATTTATTCCATTAACCTATTTAATATGGATAGGTTTATTTGGAGTGGGTTCCCTTGATCCTTTCCCTATAGTTTTATTAGGTAATTTCGTCTCATGTATCAGATGGTCATCCCATCTGAGGAACCTCATTCTTCAAAAGAGTTTTTGGAATTCCTCTTTTAGTCTTGGAGTATGATCTTATATCATCACCATCCCTTGGTGGGGTTCCTTGAATTTTCATAAATAGCACTACATGTTTTTTAATCCCCTACTTAATTATTTAATCTATATTGGGATGTTAGTATACCACATGGCCTTCCATGTTATCCCAATCTATGTGTTGTTCTCTTCAACCTTCCAGTGTGTACTTCTTATGGACAGACCCAATGAGTAGAACATTTCATACGAATACTGTCAATTATATTTTTCTAGTGAAATATGTTCTCTAGAATATGTGTTATATGGAACCATAAAACATGAATCCTTGGCTGGAAAATATGGTTGGGGCCATACGTTGAGATTATGTGTTTACTAAGAGTTTGTCTAGATGTTCTTGTTAGTGTGATGGTGACATAACCCTATGATGATCTGAATTTTATTCTTGAAAATTTATTCATATTGATTTCAAGGTGACCTACAATATCTTTTTATACTCACCCTTTCATGGGATCCTACCTTATGTGTCATGTCCAATGAAAAATACTGGTAGTTAAATGTGGTTCTTGGTGATCCAATTGGATATTGATCTTATATTTTTCTAGATAGAGGGTGGTTCATTCTCGGAGTCACATATAACAATATTCACATCTTATTATTATGATGGAACTATTTATTGTTTTTGGTGGACTTGTATTTATCCCTTATCTCATTGTAGTATTATTTATGCTCTGAGTGAAGGATTTATACATTTTCATGAATTTGGTATCAATTTTATTTGGAATTTCTTCAATGTATGGAATTTAAGATTTGTGTGTGGGTACAACTACCTAAGGATAAGTCTATTCATCTGAGTGTTATTCTTACTCAGCACTGGTCACCATCCCCTATCCTATTGGAGGTTGGCTTGGGGTAGTGACAATCAGCTTATCATCAGCCAGGCAGGCTATAGTGAGTCAGGTCATGAAAATGCTAAATAAAATAATATTTATTCTTTAAAATTAAATTCTATATAAATTAAAAAAAATTATAAAAATACACATAATTATGAAAATAAAAAATTCACAAATAATTATAGGATTAAATCATCCTAACATCTACATACAAATCCACTCAAAAATTATGCATAATATATGAGGGTAAGATAGGTAGAAGTTTTTTTATGGGTGTTGATTCATCTAGCATGGATATCGTAGTGATTTATAAGATCCTAAAATTCTCTAATAAATTATTTCACTCAAACATAATTTTTTCAGAATTTATTTGGGGTTTGACTAGGGAAACCCCCAGTGAAGTTTCATCTTTTCCTTAATAAGAAAAATAATCTTCACAGGGAGTACATATACTACTTGATGCCATTTATTTCTACTTTCTACATAGATTAGATAATGTGGTTACTTGTGTTTTTACTCATAAATTCAAGGGGTATGTTATAACAATTATATAATTCAAACTATTGTATAAGATCATTGATCATTTATAACGGTCATATTTAATTCCTATATATAAACTAAAACAATTCATTGTATATTATTATCTTTTATCATGTATATTTTATTTATAATTATCTACCTTACTTATATAGTTTCTATCAATGTTATGATCTTTATGGAAAACCATGGGGAAAAGTGTATTAGGTTTATGGTATTTTTATTTACTTACACATTTATTCAATGTGTACTTTTATTAATGAGGTGTCATATTTCATTCTCAAAAGGTATTAATGTTTATATTTTATTATAATGTTTTATCTCAATAAAATATCTCAAAATTTAATTTTAGTTCACTTTTACAAGTGAAAAAAAGATATTAAATATATTATTTATATAAATTTAAATTCATAGAAAAATATTAAGGAGTTAATATTGGTGTGAATGAAAATCCTAATGACAAAAATTAGGGAACTAGACCTTATAGTAATTGGTTGGAAACATGAAACTAGGGTACCATAGATATTTTCTAGGATAGTAGGAATGGATAGAAATAAAATATAATTATCAATTGTAACATTGAATCCTATAGAGGAAAATAGATTTCGACGATATGAAATTTTAAAATGGGGTACAATAAAGTTGTGTTCTCAAATTGATGAAGAGTGGAAGTCATCCTAGAATTAAAATGAGAGGTCAAACTCAATTTTAATATAAGGACTAAAACTCCTGGGAGGAATGGGTCATGAAGTTACAAAGGTACTTACATCTATACAAAAATGTCAATGACTTACTATTGTTGTGAATGAAAATCCTAATAATAAAATTTTTGAAACTAGAGCTTATGGTAACTGGTGGGAAACATTAAACTAGAGTACCATATGGACTTTCTGGGATTGTGTGAATGGCTGGACCTAAAATATAAATATCAAGTGTCACATTGAATCTTTTAGTGGAAACTAGAATTCGATGAAATGAAATTTTAGAATGGGGTACAAAATAGTTGTGTTCTAAAATTGATGAGGAGTGGAAGTCATTCTAGAATGATAATGAGAGGTCAAACTAAAAATTAATATAAGGACTGAAACTCCTGGGAGGAATGGGGGATGAAGATACAGAGGGACTTACAAATATACACAAACAGAAACTCTAGGAACCATTGTATATCAAATACTAAAGGGAATCATGTAATGAACCTATCCCCAGTATCCTAGAGATTGTATTTGCTTTATTACATTTCCATAATATACAAGGAAACACATCCTGGATGACTAAATAGTTTTTTAGTCCTAGTTAACTATATACATACTTTACTCTTTCATTACATTTGAATAAAAAAATTAAAACATAATAATTTTTCAATAATATCAGTATTGCATCTACTATATCTTTGAATATAATTCATCATACACTTCATATATTCCTAGTAAAGGGAAAAAATAAGAGTAAGCTCAAATTATAAGAAAGAGTTATGTAAGGAAAAAACTTTGCAAGAGTAAATGAAGAATAATGAATAAGGAATAGTAAATATGGAAAGCTATATATCAGAACTCACATTCCATTTAATAAATAACATTAATATCATGATTAGATATGTAATAATCAATATGTAAATGTAAAAAACTAAGCACGTGTTCCATTTAAATAGATTGACTATCATGAATTGATAAAGAAATTAATATGGAAAGGTAAATAAAAAAACACACATGAAATTTAAATAACATTGAATATCATCAATATATATAGATTAATTAATATGGTAAGGTAAACAAGTGAACACTCTATCCATTTCAAAAACTTGAAAATCATGAATGCATAAGGAATAGTCAATATGGAAAGGTAAAATTGAAAACCCGTTCCATTTAATCAAAAACTGAGAATAAAATCCATATATAGATAATATCATTGTAAAACTATCATGGTTCATAGTAATTGAAATTTAAATTAATGGAATGATTAATTATTGGATGTCAGAAAATCAGGCATCATGATACTTGTACTATCAAGACCTTTCACAAGACAGCTTAAAACTTCTGGTAAAACCCCATTTAAGGCTAGCTTATTGATTTTACATGTAATACTATTAATTAATCATGGGGATATATAATTATGGGATCTACCTATCACTACATTTCAATATCATTTCAAATATATCAAATAATTGATTTAATTCATGAATAATGTGCCTCTTCATCAAATATATATATTGATTGAAGAACGTAGATTTATCTATATTTTTACTCATAAAAAATAACTCTAAATATAGAAAATTTAATTCCTTTATGATATATGGTTTAAAAAATAAACATATTCATGATAAATAACATAGATAATTAAGAGAAATTTAATTTCCAATGATCCGAGAAAAGTGAATATTTTAAGGGAAAGATAATAACTATAAGAATGAAAAAAGAAAGTGAATTTTAGTAATTTACATGGTCAAAATGTTCATAAAAATCCTTAGATAGATTAAATATGGTATCAATACAACATATTCCTAGTGTAGCATAAGTAAAATAAAGGTTTATTTTTATTGGTTAATTTAAATACCATTAAAAGAACTTTAAAACATTCCCGAGAAAAATACCCTTTTCATATTGAAAATCACCTTTCAAAAATAAATCATTAAAAAAATTTGAGAATAATTTTCTTTGAAATCATCCTTTTAATCTTATAAATTAATTTTTAAAACATTTAGTGATCATCATGGCTTGAAATTGTGTTCCTTTTTTATATGTTAAAAAAATATTCCATTAACTTTTATAGTGAATGATAAATCAAACTTTTTTTGATAATAACATAAATAATCCTTTCAGTAAAAATTGTAAAACTTAAAAATGGTAAAAAATCCATTTCATAAATAATATTTATAATGTTACATACATTTTAAAAAATATTTATAGAAACCATGGGTTTTGATGAATAATTATTTCCAATTGAAATGAAGTTGGATTTTATTAAAAATGTTCTCTCATTGATTTTTAGTACTATAAAGAGAGAAAATGGCATTATTACTTGAAAAATTCATGAATAAATAGGGAATAGGAAAATAAATTATGTTTATTATACAATTATCAAATAATTTCCTTCAATTAAAATTTACATATAAATAATCCCGATTAAAATAAGAATGTGAAATAATCTGTTATGAAGATCATAACATTGAAGTGAGAATTAATCAATGAATCAATTATGTGTATAAAATGTAAATCCACATAAAAAATAGTAAACACATAATCATATAATGTTAAATACAATGAAAAATTAATATAACCCAATGAAAAATATTTATTTATGAAATTCTTTACCACTTGGTAATTTCCATGTCAATTACCTTTAAACTATATAATTTAAAGTAAGACGTAAAATACCATTAATTTTCAATGAGTCGTGATATTTCATTTAAAAATGGTAGTGTATACACTATAAAAAATAAATTATTTGCATAAGATTATAATATACCTCTATGAAGTTAAATTGAGATGAAGTCTATTACCATACACTTCTTTTTGGATGAACATGATTAAAACTCCGGTATAATTTTATTAAGAAACTTATTAATTTATTATATATACATATTTATATTTATAATATAATATTGGATCCTATAATAACAATTTATTAATATTTTGTTAATAATATTTCAGAATTTTCATTGATTCAGGTGTCAATCTCCTTCGTTTTTTATGTGTGTTTGTTATGAAATTTATGGTAATTGATAAAATATTATAGATCCATCATCTATAGAATTATATAAATGTTATTAATATCATATTTACTCATTATATAAATTTTTATAATCATTTTTGAAGGTTTGAAATGGAAAATGAATCACATCTCTTCATGGGGATGATAGGTCGTATGTATGTACGATCGACAATATCATTCTCATAATCAGTTTAAGGGTAAGAAAGTGGATGGTATATTAATTTATAATAAAAAATATAATTTCATAAATTTGACATATATTTTTTTAATTTATATTAATTACTTTCCTTGTAAATCTTAATTGGAAAACGAATCACATCGTTTCTTGAGTTGGTAGTCTGCCATACACACGAGAAATGTTATAATATTTTAAAAAGGGTGGAAAGTATGAAGTTATATGTGATATTATAATTAAAAATTTATAATTATATCATAAATACTTTATATACACATTAAACCCACAATTATATATGACTTTGATATGTGTTTACGGAAAATGAGTTACATTAGTTTACAAGGCGGTAGTCCGCCATATAGACGATCAATGATTAAATTTCCCATTTTATAGTGTAGGAGATGGATAAATGTTATTATGTTAACCTAATATTATCTTAGTATATTTTAGATACTTATTATATTATAATAACATTATCAAATAACTTTTTAGTATTTTGAAGAAGAACTAATAAAAAATGATAATTTAAGAATGTTACATATTCTTCGGACAACTGCTATAGGAGTGCATCAAATGCCTTCCTAAAAATAATTATTCTAAAAAAAGGTATATAGGATGTTTTTAGTGGAGTAAGGAAGTTATTTTGGAAGGTCCTATCTGAAAAAAATTCATATGGATGTGTTAATAACGGAGGACATGGGGTGAACTTTTAAAAGTGGGGAAGAGGACACTCATTGAATCTTTGAAGACAATCAATTACACTAATGTTTTATCCTAATAAAAGCCTCGTAAATGGGTAATTATACACCCTTATAGGATATAATATAAATATATGTAAATAAAATACACTTTTTACAAGTTAGTAGGTAATTTTAACCATTATATTTTTAGTTTAACTCCCTGGTAAATCAGTTTTTACCTAAATGGCGATAATTAATATTTACTAATTTTTCTATAAAAAATAATAAAAAATTAATTTAACCTTATTATAAAATATTAATTATTATAATTATAAATATATAATCCATTTTTTAAAATTTAATTCACAAAATTGGTATAATCAAATCTAAAATTATACCCACAGACATGACGAAAAAACATGTTTCCAAAGAGAAAATTATCAAATGTATATGAGGTTTTAATAACAATATAAAATATGAAATTGATTTAAATTAGATAAATTATTTAAATTTTAATATTATTAAAATTATTAATCTTTAAAAAAAATTAAAATATTGTTTAACCCTATGAATTATTTAAATGAAAATGTAGTTTTCAAAATAAACCAGTATTTTCACTATTCGTTGAAAAATTTAAATTTTCATAAAAACCAAAAATTATTATCATAAGATAATTGGGATATTATTTTTTCAGAAATTATTTTAATTTTATCAAATAATGTTTTAAAAATTGGGAAAACTTAAGTTTAAATAATGTGTTCCAAGAACGACTAAATTGTATTTTAGAAAAATAGAATTCTTCAAAAAAAATAATTCTTTTTCTAAATTCTTTTTATTTTATTTATAACCAATGTATTTTATTTTACATATGTAAACCATGTAATTTTAAAAATTTATTTTTTACTATTCATATCCACCAATTTGACGGGTATATTGTATTAGTATACTATATTATGGTAAATTTAGACTCGATGTTGTGTGTTCTACGAGATATAGAAGAGATCAAAATTATATAAATAAATATATCATAATATTTCAGGTTTTTAAATTCAATTATATTCATCATTTTTGGTTTTATATTTTATATTGAACCATGTTTTATTCTTTTAAAATATTGGGGTGTTACGTTCTCCCCACCTTTAATAAATTTTATCCTCACAATTTATACATTATTAAGGTAATAAGGGTTTTGACATTTTAAAATACCATTGTTGAAAAACCCACAATGTAAATGGTTCAATAAAACCTCATATTGATTAGATAAAAAGGTAAATATAAATTTCAACTAGAATAAAACATTACTATGTTTCCATTTAAGAGAACATAGGTGGGATGTGAATAGATGGCCATGGAAGAAAAGAATGAATTATTAGAGATAGTGATAGAGATCGTTGATCGTAAGGAAGTGAATGATAAATGCAAAGTTAAGGACCTAAAAACCATAAATATATGAGGATTTAAAAGACCAATTGATTCATCTGGTATGAATTTAATAGGATAACATTTTATTCAGAATCATATTCCTAAGGTTGAGGAATTCTTTTATTATCTAAGAATATAAGAAAATATACTTACTTAATCTATTTTAAGTAATATTTCAAACTTATTTGTACTTTGATAAATTTCAACATAATTTCTTAATCTAAGAAATGAATGAACTATATGATTTTTTTTATTCTTGAGGATCTAAAATTAACTTTTAACAGATTGTAAGATCCATAAAATCATAATAAGATATTCCTCCAATCATTAAATAATAATGAAAAAATATATGGTATTTACATAGTAAGATAATAATAACATGTATAAACCTTATTGGGAATAAATATAAAATTTTAATTTAGAATTTCAACCAATGGTTCAACATATATTATTCTACAAATAAATAACCATGCATTATAATTATCCTCTTTATTCTCAACATTAGATAATTTGTTCACCATAAAGGTGATCACATAAATTTTAACTTACATCCCTAAAAATTGAATTTTATAATACCTATATAATTTGTTATATTAAAACAAATGGAAATATATACCTCATCCTAATAAAATGTCTCATGAAATATTATTAATTACTTCAAAATCAAAATGATATGATCTTATATTATGATTCCCAAAATCAAATTAATATCTAACAATCAGAATTTTTAAGATGTAACAATTTCATACTAACCATTACTTCATGTAGGCTAGTGGAATGAAATAAACTCTTACCATCCTTTAGTTATGGGTTCAAGTCCCATGGCCTTTCGGGTTGTGACAGATTTTCATCTAGCATATAATTTTTACTTTTTCTAAAACCATATTAATATAATTCTAATAAAATTAACAAATTTTAATAACCCATAATTACCTAAAGCTAAAAGATAACCTAAACCCTAAATGATACCAATACCATTAAAATTATTCCCATAAAAATTATCTGCATTCTTTCTTAAATAACTTTATCTCTAAAGCATATACTAAACCAATGGTTTGTATTTCTATAAATGTATTATTTAATATCCTAAATCTTAGTAGAATCCCACCACATAAGACCAAGAAATGGTGTTTAATACTATTAAGTTATGATAAATCATAAACTCATAAACCCATGATAGTATTCATAACTCTTAAGTAAATGAAGACATGTATGCTTCTAAAATTTAATACAATTCATAGATGTTTCAGGATTCTTAAAATATACCATTGATAAAAAATACTTCTAAAATATAATTATGGAATCCCAATTAGTAAATAATATGACCATTTTATTTCAACATAGGTCCTTTATTGGTCTAGGAGTTAACCTTTTGAATAGTTAATTGACTCAGATAAAGTCTAGGTTCCTCACATTCAAGAAAATAAACAATAAATGGACCACTAAGAAGATATTTATTTCTTCCTATTGTACTTTTCATTTTTTTCTCAAAAATTCATTACATTATGCCATTATTTTCCACACATAAAACATTTTCTCATTATGTTGAAAAACTTTCCTAACTCTCTATTTCTATATCTCCCACTTGATGAAAATAAAACCTTATTTCCTCCAAGGTCTCCACCACTCAAGTTCTATATAAACCCTAGCCTTCTCTTCATTTTTGTGTTCAAGGGTTGGTTAAGGTATAAATTCTTAATCATATTCTGGGATAACTGATTATGAATAACCATAATTTGTTAGACTCTAGTCATCATCCCATTTGGTTTCTCATAGTCACAACATTTCCATTCATGCTAGATGTTAAAATGATATCATCGGGTTATAACAATTAAATAAAAAAAATAAATGTTTGAGAAATAATAATCATATTGGTTAAAAAATATAATAATTTAAATTATGTCTAAATTATGAATCCTTATTTTTAATTTAAGATACCTTAGTTTTAATATAGGCTATTCATTTTCATCATTTCTTGAAATCATTCATAATGGTTTGAAAAAAATGGTAATTATCCCAATCATATCACCTGGGAGTGTCAAACCAAGTGCACAGTAAGGCCCATTTTCATGTACCATGTAATTTCAAGTCAATCTTGATGCTCTTTTTTTGTTTTTACCCCTACGTATATCTTTTCAAGAAGCACTTTCACTTATAGTATCGATAGTGATATTTATTTCTAGTAAAAACATATAATATCTAACTTACCACAACTTTATGATGTTCTTATATACTAATCCACAAATTCATTCATTGGTTTATGTTCCCTAGTAACTTTTTTCCTAAATATTGTTCCTAGGGTTCCTATTAAACCTCATATGATACCAGCTATAATGACCCACAACCCAAATCTAGTTTCCCAGAGTCATTGTCTTCTTTATTACATTGGAATATGATATAAGGAATCATATCTTAGAGAACTGTATAGTTTAATAGTATAGGTAAACTAGATACATAATTGAGACATTAATTACATTTTAATGCACAAACTACAACATTATTTCTTTTAATAATATCATAATCCCCTCTACCATATCCTCACATATCATTCATAGTACACTTCCTGAATTCCTTGGAAAGAAAAAGAGGGTGAGATGAAATTATCAATAACAGTTGTGTAAAGAAAAAAATTTCATAAGTAAATGAAGAATAACAAACAATTCAAAATAAATATGGAATGAAAAGTTACTGAACACAAATTCCATTTAAATAAATGAACTATCACGAATAGATATGGATTAATCAATGTGTAAATGTAAATAATTGAACAATAATTTCATTTAAATAACATTTCTATCATGAATATATTAGGAATATTCAATATGAAAAATTAAATAACTGGAACCACATGTCATTTAAATAACTTGAATATCAAATATATATATATAATAATCAATATGGGAAGGTAAATAACTGAAAACATGTTCCATTTAATCAAAAACTGAGAATTAAATGAATACAAACATAATATACCTATTTAAATATCATGGATAATAAAAAATGATAAATAAAATTCATAGTTATTGTACTTCATGGTCTCAAGAATCATGATACCTCTACTATCAAGCCTTTTCACAATACTATTTAAAAATATGACTAAAGCCCCCATTTAATGCTGTAATAATGACTCTATCAATGAGACTACCAATTCATTAAGGTGATATATAGTTATGGTATCCATCTATCAATTCATGTACAAAGAAATCCTCAAATATTGAATAGACAATTTAATTCATGAATAAATTTTATTATCGTGAAATATTCATTTTGATAAAGGAATACATATTTATCAATATTTCCCTAGGTAAAAAAATAACGCTCAATATAGAGCATTTCATGTATAATTGAAATATAGTTTAATTAGTAATATTATCAATCATATATAATATCTATATTTAGGGGAATTTTAATGTTTAATTATTATAAGAAAGTGAATATTTCATGGGAAAGTTAATGACTATAAGAATAAATCAAGAATGTAAATTTCAATACATTCCGTGGTCCAAATGATCATAAAACATCCTTAGAAAGAATAATTATGGAATCAATAAAACATATTCTCATTGTATTATGAGAAAAATAAAGGGTAGTTATCATTTATGAATAGAAATACCATAAAAGATCATTAAAACATTATTAAAGAAAATGTCCTTTTCATCATGGAAGTAGCATTTTAAAAATAATGTTCAAAAAACATTTTGAAACTAATTTTATTTTAAAATAACATTTAAAACATACAAAATAATATTTAAAAAATTTAGTTGTCTAGATGGATGTAAATTATTCTCATTCTGTACATGTTAAAAAGAAGAATATGTCATGAACCGAGCCATTTCGAGGCTCGAACTGCAACTTCCCAATGATCACCTCTATAGGCCTGGGGTAGAAAAAAGCACTGAAGGAACAAAAAACTTATGGATGATTTTTTCTAAGTATCTCTACTCTTGCACACAACCATCTCAATGAAAAATCATGGAGGGAATGAAGTAAATGATGCTACACTACTGTAAATAAACAAAATAAGCATGTACCTCTGAAAATATTAATTATAGTAATTTAAACTGGAATGAAAAGCGGGAAAATACATGCCCAACCAAAAATGAGTCCCAACCAAACCAAAACTGGAAAAGTAAATTAGTTGAGAGAGATCCACTCCTGGATCCCAATCTACGACCACCATATGTAGTCTGAGTGCCAATATACCTAAGCTCCTTTGATTCCACTATAAAACCTATCCATTATAGGCATATTTCATGATACGTTTGGGAAAATCCTAGGCATGGGTGGGTAAAATAATACCTAGTGAGATTCCCTTAAAACATAAGGGGTCTGTAAGAGATATAATAAAAAGGAATACAACATATGGAATGAGATATAATAAATTAGTGGATCTCAGCCAAATAAGAGAGTAAAGTAGACTCATCCAAATACAAGGAGATATAAATGGTGAGAATATGAACTTCTTGTCAAGTCTTCGCAACCTAAAGTAGGGGAGTAGACTCATACAACCACAAGAATCTAGACACGGAAAGGACGTGGCATACCCCATTCATCTTCGCCTCTCCTAAAAGGAGAGAAACCAAAACCCAATGAGTGGTTACTGAAATTATATATATATATATATATATATTCAACTAAAAAAACCCAAAATGAGATAGTAGGTGGATCTCTATATCACATCTCATTCCATGAAAAAGATTCACCAATAGTTCATGAAGTATCCATCAATTTTTCCCATCATCCCACATGTCTTCCCTGAACATGTAATTCAAAGGGGCTCAATCACCACATTGTGAAGTTTTCTGCATTAGGTGGAACTAAATCACCTGTATGGATTTTAGGATTTATCACAAGTATTTGTCTTAGTGGGGAAATCATCCCTCTTCCTCATGAGTCCAATGGTAGGACAAACCACATCTTGTCGCTGATCTATATAAACGGATTGTGAAAAATCGAAGTAGAGGACCTATGACCAAGTGAATGAGGGGGGTTCCACTAAAATAATTTAGGTCTCATGACTGACCAAATAGGTGTTTCCACTCAGATGTAATGGTAAAGGACCCATGCCCTTGCTGTTGGATGTTCCACATTGATAGTTGAGGACCCACATCCTACCCTTTAGGGGGTTTCCACTCAAAAGTAACGGTAGAAGACCCGCACCCATGCTGATGGGGGGGTTCCACTCTGATAGTCAGTGATCTGTGCCCAACTTGTTAGGGGTCACACAATTAATTAAATGCATAGGACTTGTTCCCATGATGATGGGTGTTCTACACTAATATCATTGAGGAACCATGCCCTTATGCGTTAGGGGGGTTCCACTTGGAAAAATATGATATCCTTGCCAAACCACTACTATCGTTGAAAAGCAATTGAAAAAGAATAATACTCATAACACCTCACTTTATAAGTTGAAATCCACATTGGAGGTTAATTTTATGATTTACCAAGAAAAACACACAGGATAGGCTATTTACTTGCCTGGATCGGGTAACTGGTGAAAAGGGTGCATTTCATCGCAACAAGATAGAACAAGACCTCATGGGGCCCATGCCTTAGAATGAAATTTTAAATTAAAAACTTTTCCTCCAATGGACCCTCTAAAAAGTATTTTATTATTTCCATATACGTCACATCAATTGGATTCTCCATTTAAAAGTTATGGTTGTTTGAATTTGCCGCCCGAAAACTAGTCAGAGTCGCGACTGACCGGTCATGGACAGACCATCGCAGTAGGTCAACCTACCTCTGTAGTTTACCATTGAGTTTGAATTCCATTATTGACCATTCACGGTGCCTCCATCCATGGACCTACCAATCACTTTAGTCAACCACCCTTGGTCCGGCTGTGGTCACTGGCCCCACAACAACTCAAGCTTCCCCAGTTTCGCAATTGACCACGACCACTCTCCCCTTGGTCACCTCAGGACTTACCTAAGCCTAGCCCAGTCATGGAATCCCAAATAGGTTCTCTTGGGCCCACATTTTAAGACCCAAACCACTTAGATAAGCCAGGCCCACCTTAGCCCGAACCACCTGGTCAGTCCTCACCACTTCAGTGGCCACAGTCATCGCATGTCGTCAATACAGTAGCCTACCGTGTTCCACAACGCCTACTTCCACCTTGAGTCACACCTCATTGAATTTTTTAGCTTAAATGTGGAACCTCCTTCCTCCCCATCATGCCCCACTCACTAGTTTCCTCGTATTATCTACTCACCACTATTCTACGTGCAACGTTATTGTGGCCGTACGTGGTCATCGTCGTGCATCGCCTCACCGGTTTTTTCTTTCGTGGACCATCAGCCCTCATCCGATCACCCTAATAAATTATGGAAAACACAGATCCCAAATTATTGGATCAAGATCATCACAGACCTCATATCCTCTCTATAATCTGTTGATTATTCAACATCATGAAAATTAAACGATGATTTCATGATGAACGAATGAAGAACCCAACTAAATTGTTACTGAAAATATATTGGTCAACGGTTGTATTAGTATTGCCATAGATGTTTATATTCAAAGTGTAAAAATCGATAATGAATTAAAATATAATATATGAATTGATATTGGTGGTGAAGAAATCCATATAATCAGACCTCTTTGGATCTATTCGTCATTGAAGAACTCACCCGCCAATGATTCTTTGTTGATTTGTCATTGATCCACCAAAGGAGGAAGACAGAGAGATATAGAATCAATGGTTATATGATTATGTGTAAACCCTAATCCATAACATATAATCACTTATTTATAACTAGTGATTAATTCTAGGGTATTTGGTTAACTGCACCCTCCAACAGTCGTGTGATCCAAACATCTCACACCCTCTCATTTGAGGTCACTCTTAGGTCAAAGACCACATTAAGAACCAGACATCGGTCTCATATTTTCAAACCAAGTCCATATTCAATACTTATTCATAAAAATTTCCAAAATAAAATTATTTAAATTATTCTATTTTGTTTACGATTAATTCCTCAGTGACTTTTTCAACTGTATTCATGTGTCGTCAAAGGTTATGTCTCACCTTGGGTAAACGCCATGCTATAGATAAAACTGTGGAATAAAATTTATGATCTGGTCTTCCATTTGAGATTTATCCCACTTCTTTCACATGAATAATATAAAATATATTTAATAGTTTTAGAAAATTTATTTCGAGCAAGGCCTCAAAATCACATGTCCTCTCACCACCCAACTATTGAAATAAAAAGAGAAAAATTTATAATTTTTACTAGGAAAACCATGTCTCTACATCATTCCCTCCTTTATAATTTTCATCCGTGAAAAGAAAAAAATGGAAAAAAATTAGGAAACTAAGCCATCGTCTAACTCTCCTGTTCCTAGGAACATTATTGTGTGTTTCCATGCTACCATACCATGTGAACCAAATAGATGGTCCATCCACATAAGGTCCACTAATGTCGGTCCTCAATTTCCATTGGGTGATATGAAAAGGTGGATGCATATTTTATGCCCAGATCACCCCATTCGATGATGTGTGTTGGATCATACATGTATCTCCTCATCTAGGAGACATAAAAGACATCATGGAACCACACTAGTTGTGTGGGTAGGTCATGGCGATAGGCAACCTCGACAACCCTCTCCTTGATATCGAAAGGCCCGACGAATCATGAGGATATCGTACCTCCCCAACCAAAAAAAGGAACTCTGCATCCTGGGGAAATTACCAAGAATAAATGGTCTCCCTTATCGTACTACAAGTTCGTATGATTGTGGTCCTCATTGGATATTTTTCTACTCTGGTCCATGTTCATCCATTCTCGGATGACCTTCACTTTCTCTATAATTTCTTTCACTAAATCTAGGCCAATGATGGATGACTCTCAAACCTTTATCCATAAAAAAAGTGACCATTAGGCTCTCTCATATAGGGCCTCAAAAGGTTCTATGCTGATGGTAGAGTGGTAATTGTTTTGTATGAAAACTCTACCAAAGGCAGGTGATTCTCTAGGATCCGGCCGAAATCTAACACGCAAGACCTCGACATATCCTCTGACACCTAGATAGTGTGCTCAAGAATCCCATTATTCTAGGGGTGAAAGGTTTTACTCATCCATATATGGGTCCCAAATTCCACTTACAGGCCTCACCATAATCATTACATGAACCATGCATCACAATCGGAGAAAATCGTCGAGGGTACCCCTTGAAGGTGGATGATATCCCATACATACAACATCTCCAAACAATCCACCATGATCTGATCCCTCATATAAAGGAAGTGTGATAACTTCCTGAGTCTTCATCCTATCACCTAGATAGATTCATGTCCCTTCGTTGTGAGCAGAATCCCTATGATGAATTCCATGGAAATGTCGACCCATTTCCTCTCCATAATCTCAAGAGGCTGTAAAACACTCGTTTGAACCTGGTTATTAGCCTTGACATGTGGATAAGTGAGGAATAATGATACAAATTCATCTACAAGTTTTATTATTTCATAATACCAAAACATCAACTAAAGATCCATGTACATATTCCCCACCCTGGGATGTACAACTAAAAAAGAACTGGGGAACTCCCGCATTGTGACTGGAACCATTATTTTCCCCTAGAACAAGATCTCTTGATTCCCTCCTTCAGAATATACATGTGGTGTGTCACCTATGGATATCTGATCCTGAAGTAATTAATAATAAATTTCTCCAAGTTGGATCTATTTCACAGACTCAAGCAGCAAAGAATTCAGCACCATCAACTGTAGAAAAATTGTACCTTCTTGCTCCACCAGTTTCAGCTGTAGGGAAGCTAACTACTCTAAAGCATCCTGCACTAGGGGATCATAGGATATCCTGCTAAGGGAATCTTTTAAAATATTTCCCTTCCCTAATGTATATACTATTTTGAAGTCATATTACTACAATAACTCCAACCATCTTTCTTAATATAGGTTCAGGTCTCTTTGGTTGATGATTTACCTAAGGCTTTAGTGGTCTGAGTAAACCAGAAAGTGCTCTCCGAGAAGGTAGTGCCTTCACATCCTCAGGATGAAGACTACCACTATTTGATCTATTTCATGATTCACATAGTTCTTCTCATGGGTTCTCAAATGCCTTATCTTGTATGCAGTGATTTCTTGTCGTTGCATCAACATGAAACTGAGCCCAACTCCTAAGGCATCACAATACACTGAGAAGTCAACACCTTCCTCTGGTAGTCTCAAAAATGGATCGCACTTCATCCTATACCTCAACACTCCGAAGTCCTTCCTTCACTGCTCAAACCAAGTAAATGTTCATCCCTTACATTTTAGATAATTCAAATGGGTTGTTATCCTGGATAAGTGATCCAAAAATATCATGTAGTACCCAACCAAACCATGAAATCCTTGAACCTCTAACTCAATCTTGGGTGGATCCCAAGAAATTCGTGCTTTGATCATTGCTGGATCCACAAATAAAACTTGTTTGGATAGTACATTTCCTAAAAAGTGAACCTCGTTAATCTAGAATTGGAACTTCAAGCTATTTTCATAAAGCTGGCGATCTCAATGTAAATAAAAAACTATCCCCAACTACTTTGCACAATCCTCTTTTTCAGAGTAAATGAGTATGTCATCGATGAAGAAAACTAAAAACCTATCCAAGTATTTTTTTTAAGATATAGTTCATCAAGGCCTTAAAAATGGTGGAGGCACTTGTCACACCAAAGGGTATCATTATGAACTTGTAGTTCCCATAAAAACATTGAAAAGAAAACTTTTGAATATCAGCCTCGTGAACCTGTAAATTGTGGTAAGGGGGCCTGAGATCAATTTTGGAGAACCATATCTCACTGTAAAAATGGTCAAATAGTTCATCAATCCTAGAAAAGGGGTACATGTTCTTTATAAAGGCCTAGTTCAAGTGACGATAATCCACACAAAGTCGTAAGCTCTCGTATGCCTTTTTCATAAACAAAACTGGAGCTGCCTATGGGGGCACACTATGTCAGATGAATCCTTTCTCATGAAGTTCCTCAAAATTTAACCATAGATCTCGGATCTTATAGGGTGCCTTCTGGTATTCTTGAGAATATATCAAGGAAATCCCTAGTTTCAAGTCAATGTAAAACACTAACTCCCGCCTCGGATGGGTTTCTGAAACATCTTTGGGGATGGTGTCCATATAATAAACCAAAAATAAAGGAACCCATATCCCTAATGAGTCTATTACACCAAGGGTTGCACTAGCTAATTGATGGGTAAAAGTATGTACCCTCCTACTCACAACACTCATCTTCCTTACTACACGGTCTCTTTCACCGAGAAAGGAGAACCTCTTCCCATCAGTGTTAAATCATTTGACTAGCCTATGATTATAGACAATTTGGGTGTGAACCATGGAAATCCAATCCATGCCCAAGATGAGATTGTAATGTTTTCATCATCATTACTAGTAGGTCTCACATGATCATCAATCCTCCAATAGATATCTCGCAATACAGGTAGATTAATGACACAGAAGAAGTGCTCACCGTAGGAACCCTGAGACAAAGTTGTTGAGATAGTGCCACTACTTGGAGCTCCAACTCCCATGCCAGGATTAACGAGATAAAATAGTGACTATAAACTTTTTAAACAAATACTAGATAAATATTAGAATAAACAAAATTCAAACCTTGGATCATCTCATGTGATGCGGGATCGCGAACATCCATAGCATGTAGCTATCTGTGGCACCAGACTCCAGCTCACTAATCCTGAAGTGGGCTGGTCGATGGTGGAGGTGGAGGAATCTCATAGAAACATCCCCCAGTGATAGCTCCTCCTGATACTCTTCCAGCACCACCTCCCTGAGGACCACCCTATCCCTAATTGTGGATCCCTGATCATGGTGTTGTCTCTACCATGGTAGTCCACCTACTATCGGCCTACAATTCACAGCACGTCTGCTCGGGGGGAAGTTTCATGCCATGTGACCTTTACTATCACAAGCATAGAACTGGAACACTTTGGGATGAACCGATTCTCTATGATGCCCCAGTGATTCCTTACCACGTGCTTCAGTATGATCATGGGGAGGCCTCCTACATCGAGATATTGTCAACTAATGTCTTCTAGCTTCCTCGGAGGTCTTAGATCTGCATTCTCCAATTCCAATCACATAAAATTGGCATCCCATTTAAAGAAATCTTTTTGACACCAGTGTCTGCTACCACATCCCGGTGTAGGTGGGGATGCACTGGGGTACTAGGATGGAAAAAATATCTCCACAGAGTCCCTACTCAAACTTATGTTCTTAGAAGTAGCCATCGTGGATCATATCTTGATAGTATTGAGTCCAGGTTTTGAACCTCTAAGAGTAATCTTACATTGTCATCCCTCCCTAATAAAGCTCTAAAATATTCTAAATATTAAAGGAGTGTAATTTGGATGGGTAGTAAACCTCAAAGAATAGCTTCTAGAATTCATCCCCTGATAGTATCGACTCATTGGTCGTTAGAGTAACCAAGATCCACCAATGACCAACTCTTCCATGGAAAATACTGACTACCAAAGACACCATCTAATCATTTTTTGTCCAAAAAAGTCTGAAGATGCCTACAACCAACTCAAGACAATCCTCTACTGCCTGACGATTTGGCTCACCAAGGAACCAGAGTGGTCTCTAATGCTAGAACCCATGGAGTGCGCTTCATCTTCCCACGTCCTAATCCTACTCTGTGGGTACTATCTTACTCTAAATGGGTGGAGGTTTTTCTAACTTCCCACTTGGAGGAGGGGGATCACATTATGGACCCTGAACTGAGATCTCGTCACACACAGGGTCTTTATTATGAACTGGAACGAGTATCCTATTTAGTTGTCTTTACAGAGGCATCATGAATGTTATCAAGGAGTATCATGCTCAGATGAGAATATATATATATATATATATATATATTTCAACCAAAATGGGGAGATAACTCAAGAAGGATAGTAAAATACTCAATCCTATATGATGTAGGTATCATTGATCCCTGTAACAAATGTCTCAGCATTCTGAGTTTACAAGATGGTAATTAGGGTCATGTTGAATGGATACGTCGACCGACCATACCATCACTGGACTCCTAGGCCTAAGAGCCACTCTCTAGATACTTCGAAAATGTTTTCCTAAACCTAACCAATCCTTTTAAAAGGAAATATCTGAACAATGTTCCAAGGAATTAACTTTCTAGGATACCAATATTTCATGACCCAAATCATTCATTTGATCGAGGTGTAACAACCCCAAGCCATCCTCTATAGGCTAGGTGTGGTGACATGCACTGAAGGAAAAAAAAACCTAGGGATTACTTTTCCTAAGTACCTGTACACACGCACACATCCAACTTAATGAAAAAGTGAAGTGGGAAAGAACTAAAAGATGGTAGATTGTTGTAAATAAAACAAACATGCATGGACTTCTAAATAGTACAAGTATAGTAATGTAAAATGAAATAAAAAAGGGGAAAAATACAAGACCAATCATAAATGTTTCAAAACCTGATATAAAGTAGATAAATTAAATATATGAGGGAGAATAGCTCCTAGATTCCGAGATATGACCACTATAAAGAGTCCAAGCACCCATATCCCTAAGCTCCTATGAAGTCATGATAAAACCTGTCTGTTATCTGCATAAGGCACAATACGTGCAGGTGAAGACCATGAAGGGGTGAGTATAAACATACCCCATAGGAAACCCTAAAAAATTAAAGTAGAGCATTAAAAGATACGATAGAAAATTAATATGATAGATGGAACAAGTTATAGAGAAAGAGTGCACCTCAACCCAAAAAGAGAGTGAAGTAGACTCATCCAAACCCATGGGGCTAGAAACTGTGAGAAGATGAAATTCTCATTGATTCTTCTCAAACTATAGTTGGAGAGTAGACTAATCCAACCAAAATAATCTGGACATGAAAAGCACGTGGCATACCCCGCACGTCTTCACCTCCCCTAGAAGGAGAGTAACCCAAAACCATGGAGTGGGTACTAAAACAGGATATATATATATATATATGTGCTCAGTCAAAAGAAACCCAAACAATAGAGTAAGGGGATCTCTATATCGTAGCTCAACCCAAGAAGAATAATAAACAATAATTCCTTGAAAATCCAAAAAAATTTCCTAGTATCCCACACGTCTATCCTAAACATGAAATGGGCTCAATCACGACATTGCTATACTATCCTCTTTGGGTAGAGCTGACTCACCCACAATGTTTTTAGGATGCATCAGAATGACACATCTCAGGTGGGGAAAGAATACATCTTCCTCATGAGTGTAAAGTTATGAAAAAACACATCTTGTCACTGATCTATATGGTCGTATAGTTTAAATATGAAGTAGATACCCACGCCCCAATATGTCAGGGGGGTTCCACACTAATAGTCAAGGACTAGTACCATACCCGGTAGGGGGTTCTACTCAGATGTAATGATAGAGGACCCATTCCCATGGTGATGGGGGGTTCCACTCTGATATTTGATGAGCCACACTATACCTTGTAGGGGGGTTCCATTCAGGATCAACGGTAGTGGAATCACACCCTTTATAATCGGGGATTCCACTCTGATAGGCAAGGAATCAAACCCTATTCAGTAGGCGGTTCCACTTCAAATTAACAGAACATGACACATGCCCATTGCAATGTGGTTTCCACTAAAAAGTAAAGGAAGAGGACCCATGACCATTCCAATGGGTGTTCCACTCTAATATCATCATGGAACCGCATCCTAGTGCTTTAAGGGGGTTCTACTTAGAAAACATTGATATCCTTGCATGACCACTGCTATCATCAAACACCACCTGAATAATAGTCAACCTTAAAACACCTAGCATAATAAATTGAAATAAAACTTTGAGGTCACCATCCCTCTTTACATGGAACAACACTCAGGATATTCTATTTACATTCCAGAATTGGGTAACTGGTGAAAAGGGTGATTTTCACCGCAAAAAACCTGAACGGGGCCTTGTGGGGCCCATGCCTCAGTACCATATTATAAATTCCCAAATTGGCCTCAAAAGGTACATATCAAAAAGGGGACAAAATTTAAATAGATGGAATGTTAATTGGACACTCTATTTAGTAGTCATTATTGTTTGAATCTAATACATGAAGACCAGTCGGAGCCCGTGACTGACCGATCGTGGACCGACAGCCAAGGTCGGTCAACCTACCACTTCAGTCGCCCACCCACAGTATGGACATATGTTGACCAGCCATCGTAGTCGGGCACCAGTGGTCTGACCATTGTCACTGGCCCCGTGGTAGGTCGATATGTCTCAGATTCCCAGTAAACCGCTATGGTCGACTGTGACCGCCCTCCCCCCGGTCACCCCAGGTTTGACCCAGGTTGACCTCAGTCTGGCCAACCCGACCCAGTTCGGCCCATCACGCATGGCTGGTTTGGGCCCACTTCTTTGATCCTGAACCACTTGGTTGGGTCTGTCCTTCCTCGTCCCAGCCCGCACCATGTCAATGGATATGGTCACCTCCTTCCATCAATGCGGCAGTCTACCACATTATGTGGACCCTGCTTATACCTCAATGTGAACCTTACTTCCCTAATGAAACATACTTTTGGAACCGCCATCCACCCAGTCTCACCCCCTCTCAATGAATACCATGTATTCCCCATCCTCCTTTATTCCATGTGTCCCACAGCCACTTCTGTGTGTGGTCTCGAGTGGCACCACCTCACCGATGGTCCCTTCTGTGGACCACTGGGCCAACTCCGATTACATAAAAAAATTATGATGAACACAGATCCATAATCCTTGGATCAAGATCCTTAAATACCTAATTCATTCTTGATGATCCATTCATGATTCGATGCAGAAAAAAGTGAATGATGATTTTTTGAAGAACGGATGAAGAGCACGACCAAATTGGAACTAAAAATAGACCAGTTGATGACTATTTAAGTAGGGTCCTAGATGTTGATGTTGAAAGTGGGGAAATAGAAAATGAATTCAAATATAATTTATCAATTGAAATTGGGGTTTCAGAAATTAAAAATAATCCAACCTCTTTGAATCTGTTCATCATTGAAGAATACACTCTCCAATGCTTCATCACTAGTTCTTCGATGATCCACCAAAGGAGGAGGGCAGAGAGCTCTGCCATTGGTGGTGGGAGGATTAAGAGGTAACCCTAATCTAGAAACTATATTCACTTATTTATAATAGTTGATTAGTTCAAGGGTATCCTCTTAACCGCCCCCGCCAACAGTCACGAGATCTCAACATCTCACACCCCCTCACTTGAGGTTGTGTTTAGGTAAAACACCACATTACTAACCCAAAAAAGGTCTTAGATATTTAATATGTGTCCCCATTCAAGATTTATTCTAAACAACATAGAAAATTAAATATTTTAAATCAAATTATTTTATTTATGGTTACATCCTTGGTGAATTTTTCTACAAAAGTATCGCACCGACAAAATTTATGTCTCACCTAGGATAAACGCCAGGCTCTGTACTCAACTATTGAAGCAAATTTTTTAGTTGATCTTCAATTTTAGAGTTATACCACTTCCTTCATGTGTCTAGTATAAAATAAATATAATATTTTTATAAAATTAATTTCGGTCCTACCAAGCCTCAGAATCGCATGCCATCTCAGTGCCGACTTCTATAAATATATAGTGAAATTTTTTAAAGTCTTATGAGGAAAAACCGGGTCTCTACATATTCCTTTTACTTTTTTGATAAATTATAAATAGGAATTTTTTTGAAGATAAAATAAAAATTCCATTCAATAAAATTAAAAATTAAAAATGGTTAAATATTTATTTAATAAATCATTTTTAAAAGGTTAAAAATTGAAAAAAAAAGAAACATTTATTTTGATGAAAAAAAATCAAATGAATAGAAAAATGAAGTCATGTTTTATTAAAAAAATTCCCATTTATTTTAAGTAAAAAAGTGTTATAAAATGGTATAATTACATGAAAAATAATTAATAACTATATTAGTGTGAAATTAATGGGATATATTATTCCATGATCAAATAATTTCCTTCTATGTAAATTAATGTACATATAATACTGATTAAAATGATATTGTGATATAAACCCTTACAAAGATCATAACGTAGAATTGGGAATTAATAAATGAATAAATTATATGTATAAAATTTAAATCCACATTAAAAAATTTTAAATAAAACATAATATAGTATAACTTATTTACACACATAATCTAAGAGTTTTAATGAATTAAGAAGTAATATAACCCAATTAAATGAAATTGAGTTATGAAATTCTTTTCCACTTGGTAATTTTCATTCAATTCCCCTGGGATTAAATAATTAAAATTAAAACATAAAATACCATGAATTATGAATTATTAGTGATCTTATGTGTAAAATGGGATGTATTAAAACCATATAAATGAAATTTGGTGTGCGACATTATAATATGCCTTAATGAGGGGAAATTGAGATTAAGTCCATTATCATACGCTTTATTTTAGATGAATGTGGTTTAACCTCCTTTGTAATACTTTTTTGGTTGTTATTAATTTATTATATCAACAAATTTATATTTATAATATCATATATGATCCTATTATATCATTTTACCATCGCTTTGATACTAATATTTCATAATTTTTATTGTTTCGGGTGTTAATTGTCAATTTTTATCTAGCATGTTTTTTAACGAATGTTTTTATTGTTGTCCATGTGATATAGGTAAATCATATCTAGAATTAAAATAATTTTATTAATATTTTATTTACTCATTAGATACATATTTATAATCATTTTTTAATATTAGTCATGGAAAATGAATTTCATCGCTTCATGGAGATTGTGGGCTATATGTACGCACGAGCGACAACATCATTCTATTAATGAGTGAAAGGGTAAATAAGGGTATGTTATATTAATATTAAAGAGTCAATATCATGTCATAAATATCACATATATTGATTAAATTTACCCTTATTACTTTCCATGTAAAGTGTATGTGAAAATCAAACTGCATTCCTTCATAAGGTGATAGTCCGCCGTTCACATAAGTGATGTCATCATATTTTAAACTGAATACAAAGTAAGTAGCTATATCTAATATTCTTATTCAATAAATATAATTATATCATATAAATTATATATTTTTACATTAAACCCATCATTATATCTCACTGTGATAGGTGTTGAAGGAAATTGAGTTAAATCAGTTCGTGAGGCAGTAGTCCGTCACACACATGATCGACGATTTTATTTCACATTTTATAGAGGAATGTATAGATAAAGGTAAATAAATTAACATAATAACTTCCAGATATATATTAGATAATTTTTTTACTAAAATATAAAATTTAATATAAATTTAATGAGGTGGAAGACGAAATAAAATAAAAATGATTGTTTAAGAATGTTATCATTTCTTCAGAAGACCACTTTTGGTTTTCACCTAAATCCTTCCCATGATGAATTAAAAATAAAATAAAGCTCTAAATTATTATATTACGGGACTAAATAAAATATTTTGTCTGGTATTTTTTAAACTAAATTTCATTTATGTGTGGATATGGCAGGACAGTGGTGTCCTTTTATAAGTGGGGGGAGGACACATAGAATTTTGGAAAATAATCAATTACTACCATGATTTTATAAAAGAAAAATCCTCTAAAATTGGTCATTACCATACGCTATAAGTTATTATCTATAAATATGTCCATAAAATGGGTTTTCTACATGTTTTTAGGTCATTTTAACCCTTATCGTTTAAATTTAACACTCAGTAAATCCATTTTTACTTTAAGAGTTGTAATTAATTTTTACTTCTTTTACCATTAATGATGCTCAAAAATTAAGTTGAACTTATTATAAAATATAAATTATAAAAATTTAAAATATTGAATATTTTTTCAATATTCAATTCATTGAACTAGGAAAATCCAATTTAAAATTATACCCTCAAATGTTACGAAAATGTAGGTTTCCATAGAGACAATTCTCATAACTATAGAAGATTTTAATATGAAAATTCAATATTAAATTGATTAAGATGAACTAAATTAGTAAAATTGTAAAATAGTGGAACTAATTTTACTTTAAATAAAATTTAAAATATAATTATCCTTGTAATTTATTTAAATTCATATTCAGTTTTAAATAAAAATCAGTATTTTTACTATTCATTAAAACATAATTATTTCTAGAAAAATCCCCAAAAAATCAACCTAAGAAAATTTATATAGTAAGATTTTAGAAATTAAGTTATTTTTAACTGGTTAATTTCTTATGTTTCTAAAAATAAATTTAAATTATTTTTGCTAAGTGTGACTAAACCATCTTATAGAAAAATACAGTTTTTGAAAAAAAACATTTATTTTTCATTAAAATTATTATTATATTATTTAAAATAAATATATGACCAATAAATTTTAATTTACGTCATTTAAAAATATAATTGTTATCATTTAGTTAGTAATATTCACACAGACTAATTTAATGTAAAGGTTATAACGATATACTATATTATGTTTCATTAATGTAGCACCACGAGATTTTTATGAGGTAGATTCTTTTTTATTATTTGATGTATTGTTCTGTATGATACACCAATATAACCTTTCTCTAAATAAAAAACTATATTAGCTTGTGGTACCCGCAACACTATGCTTGGCTTCTGTTACAAGCAATTTCATATTCTTTTAATAGTTTTCATTTCACACAATACTGAGTTTAAGCGAACTAAATATTTTTATGTTACCTTATAGCCTATCTATTATAATAGAGTATATGAAAAATTTTAACTTAATTATGAAAATATTATCGACACATGATTATATAATTAATTATTTGCTGACTAATTAATTATATATGAAAATAAAACCCCTTTTAATTAAATGTAAATTCTTTTCTGAAAGACTATTTGAATGAAAATAAGTGAGTTTATAAAATAATAAAATCACCCTTGAAATATTTTATTAATTAAATATATATGTAATATATATTCATTATAATTTTTAAAATTCATATTATATTTTCTCTAGATATGATATAAGAACAAATTCATATTTCCAAATAAAAATTGTGTTTTAAAAAAAAGTAGTTTTGCTTCCATTTTATGGAACACCAATTTTAAATCAAATTTTTAAAAAAAAAATTATATTATTTTTGAAAAAATAAACTTCTTATTTGGAATACAGGTATAAATATTTACTTTTTATGAATTTTTTATATTTTTTTCACAAGTTTCTTCTTTTGACGAATAGTAAAAATATACTAAATTTGAATTGAAAAAAAATCATCAAAAAAATTATATTATTAAGATATATTATTGAATCATCATAAAGAATAAATCTATTATAATTTTATTAGTTAATATCTTGTAGGTCATTGGTATTAATTCTATATTTAATTTAGATGTAAAAATGTTTCAATATTTTACAATGTTTTTTCTTTTAATATATATTTTCTCATTCTGACAATGTTATTTGTTTTAAATTAATTACTAGAACTTCTATGATTTTAATTTGTAATAATGGATTACTAAATTGGAATTAGTGGGTCCAAATTATGTAAATAGTTTTTTTGAATTATTAATAATATCTTCAATAAGTTTTTATTAATACGGTAAAAAGGTAAATAATGTATTTAAAGGAAGAAATAATATAATAAAATTACCCTAAAACTTTTACTAATATCATTGGTTGAGTATTTTTCAACCTAAATCATCCTTGGGTATAAATGTAATCATTTTTAATCCATTTGGATGAGATTAATATATTTGATATATTTTATTTAATGAAAAGTTAAATATGTCTTTTTCAAATTTTAATAACAATATTATTTTTAATATAATTTTATATAGAAGATAAATTAGACTATAAATACATATTTGAAAGATGATTTTTTTATTTATCATGGAAATTTATTTATAATTTTCAGAAAATAAATTATTACCTTAAAGACTTATACATTGATGATACATAAATTATTTAATTTATGAAAAATCAAAAAAAATGATTTTTATTAAAATGATAATGACTATTTAAAGGTCAAACACTTTACTAGATCATATTAGTTTAGTATATCTCGACATTAAGTATCCAAGGGTCTATTTATTAACCATTATTATCAATAAAAAAAAGATTATGACACTTATAATATTTTCTTTAAAGTGATTTTAATGTTATTACATTAATGTTTTAATAAAAATAACATTTTTAATGTAAAATTTCCAATATATATCCATATATAGGTATTATTATGAAATATATACTAATTATATTTGTTATTTTATTTTATTTTTAATTTTTAACCATCATATAGGTATATTAAATAGTTACACAAAAATAATGTTGTGATTATTTTACTAATGAAAATATCAAATTAATGTTATTAATAAATTTAAAATAATTATAATATGGAATAATTAATATATAAAACGAGTTTTTTATATTCCCTTTACCCATTAGAGATATACTAAAGTATTTTTTTTAGGATAAGATCTAAAATTGATATTTTTAAAAATCACAAAATTGAATAGTGTCAAAATTGACACTATTGATTGTTTGTCAAAATAATGTATTATTAATTTATTTAAAATCATATATCTTTTTTAATAATATAAAATAATTATTATATGGTTTAAAAATTCCTAAACTATTCATTTATGGTCTAATTGAGATCAAATAATGAAATATTGGACCCTATTAATGTTGTAATATTTGTTACCTTACTTGAAAATTAAATATAATAAGTAAGTGTTTATTAAAAGGATAAGGTTAAAACTGACAGAAAAACATGTATAAATTTTTTTTATGATTTTAAAAACTTATATCATATCATCTTCAAAACTAATACATTTTTAAGGGTTTTTATGGGCATTGTTTTATTATAAATTCCGATTTTTGAGTTCTAAATGTTCCCCTCACCTCACCTATAAAAGGAAAAATCCTCCCTCAAAACATAACTTCACATTGATCTTTTAAGATCAGTAATACTCCACAAATTTCCCTTAAAAACTTATTTATTTACATTATATAGGTGTTTTTTCACAAAATACCAACTCTAGCTTCTTTAAGAGGACATCTAGAGGAAGTCTGCTGAAGAAAAGCCAATCTCCTCTACAGATTCATTCAAACTTATTTATTCTTCTACTTATACTTCATGATTTGTATCCATTAAAATTCAATAAATTCAGTATAACCTATGTTACTAGATGTTATTATGTTTATTTAATAACCATGTTCCACCTTCTTTTCATCCTACACAAAATGAAATCACTACGCATGCGTACATATGACTTATCATCTCCACACTATGGTGTAATTTTTTTCACCAACACCTTACATGGATGGATATAATGATGTAAATAATAAGTATATGTGATTATTATTACATTATATGGATTCTAGAATAAAATATATACCATCCACTTTTATACCATTTCCCAATTATTAAAATGATATTGTAACTCGTGTGTATGTGTGGCCTACCATATCCACAATGTGATGTGACTTATTCTACATGATATCCATTAAAGAATGATTATATAACTATATAGAATGAATAAATATGATATATATTAAATTAATATAATTTTTTAATGATATTACTAAGACAAAATAAGTAGAACTATAACTTATACAACAAAACATGCAATAGAAAATGAAGCAGTTAACAACCAAAATAAGTATAATAATGGAATATTATTAAACATGTGTTAATATGATCATATATGATATAATAAATATAAATATGGTTTTGGAATAAGTCAATGATAATATTTTTATCATTATACAGGAGGTTTAGATACATACAAAGGATATCAGACCTAATGTAAAGGATAATTTCACAATCCCATTATTTTATTTGATTCTTTATTTGTAAGTATTATCTGGGGTATATTTATCATCCATGTCCATGTTTCTTAAATGTGTATTCCAAAATATATTTTCTGTTATTCTAAAATGGTTTAAAGTCAATTTTTTCCATTTTTTAATTTTTATTAAATGGTATGAAATGTGTCGTTTTTTCATTTTTTATATAAGGTTCTTTTTGACTTATTCAACAAAAGTATGAGAAAAATGTTTTATTTTAACATATATGGCATGGAATTATTTTTATGTTTTCATAATTACTTATTTCTATGAATATTCCTTTACAATATTTATATATTATTTTCAAATAAATTCTTTATTTAAAAATTTCACTGAATTAAAAAAAATGTTTTTGAAGAAGAAGAGATATTTTCCTCAAAAATTAATTTCAAGTGTTCTATAAAAATAATTTTCCATCTAAGATGAAATTTGTTAATAGGGTTTTGTTTCATGTATACTATACATATTATTCCTATGGTTTTATTATTTTTATAGTGAAATAATATTTATGAAATCCATTTTTTTACATGAATTATGTAATGATGGAATGATGTTTAAAGAACCCATTTTTTCCTTGGGTTGTGTTATGGTGAATTATTTATATATTTGTGGAACATGTAAGAATCATTTAATTATTATATGGGTGGGAACTATATCTCCCTCCAATGCATTGGGTAAATATTTGTATCTCATGAGATATAAATGAATGGAATAGGAAATGATCTTGGTATAGTAATATAGGGCTAGAATAGTAAGTAAACCTGGTTCAGTAATACAGGGTTGGAATAAAGAATAAACTTGATTCGGTAAAGTAATTTGTCCACTATTACGGTCTTGAGAATTAGCCTCTGAAAATATAGAAATGATTTTCTACGGTTATGTGTTTTCCAAAAATTCCATGTTTTATGCCAATGTTATTTTCTCCTGTTTGATGTTCCTTTTTGATTTATTCCCTATGAACTACCAAGGTTTATTTCATCTCTCAATATTTTTAATTATTTTAATGATGTATGATTTTCAAAAGTTATTTTCCTATTTTTTATTATTTTGTTCTTGTTTTTTTGATATTTTCCTCTTTTATCCTTACTGATAATCGGATCTAAACCTTTTCAAATGTCTTATCTTCCCCAGGATATAATGAAAGGTTTTAGGTCAGAAAACCAAAGTGGTTATGGAAGATGTCAAAGATATTAAACCCAATTAAAATAATGTGTTCCATGTTTCCAAATGAACTAAACCAATATAGTCTTTGGGAGTATTTTTGTGTAATTTTTTATGTATTTGACAAAATTAATGTAATATCTGTTTATTATAATTTGGCTTCATTAGAGCTGGTTTCAGAGTTATGGTTTAGTTAACTATTTGAAACTAAGATGAAAAATGATTTAGTGAGAGCCCTAGATATATTTATTAGAATTTTTCAAGGGATTTCCCTAAGAATAATTCTATGTATAAGCTATAATACTAGAATTTATTAATAATCATGGATTACCTAGGATTAAACCTAATATGATTCTTTTGTTAATATGTTTTTCTAGTATGATTAGTGTTGTTCACACTATTCACTTTAGTCTTGGTCAATGGAAGGAACCCAGAAGAACTGTGTTAATGATGAATGAAATAGAAAATGAAATAATTTTCTTTCTGAGAAACTAATTTTTTTTTGATCTATAATTCCACATTTTATTTCTATACTCAACCAAGCTATAAATCATATTGAACATTGAAATGAGTAGAGGAGGGAGAAAATTTCTATTGAGTCCTTCAGGAGGAAATTTCCACCTTCTTTCATTGGGTCTTCTGGTCCACTTGATTCTAAAAAATGGATCAATACCACCGAGAAGAAATTTTATGTCTTTCGATATTTATAAAATGAAAAAATCATTTTAGTTGTTTATATTTTAGATAGCAAAGAGGACTAGTGGTGGAGTCTAATGAAGAATACAAGGAAACAAGATGAAATTGAATCCATGGAATGATACAAGTTAAATAAATTATTTTTCAATAACTACTTTCCTCATATTATTTAGACGAAGATGGAAAATAAGTTCCTTTAGATTAATGAAAGGATGGTAAATATGTTGGTCCATACGGGGAACGTTTCACCAGACTTGTTAGGTAAGCTTTAGGAACAATCATCCAACCATAAAGTAAAGTCGATAGGTTATTTAGTGGGTTAAAAAAATTCATCAAAGAGAATGGTCCATAAGAGAAATTGGTAGCTATAATGATATTGTGGGTGGTGCTATCATGGTAGAAATATAATTTGGGGTTATATATCAATCTCATCGTTTTGATAAGAAATCAAAGATGGAGATCAAGGTAAAATAAAAAAACACTGAAATGAGTATGAGTGTTTATTTTTTCTTAATGTGTGGAAAGAAGTATGGTGGATATTTTCTTAAAGGGGATAGTAAATGTTTTCTGTGTGGAAAATAAGTTCATCGGGAAGTTTGGTGTCAAATTAATGAGAAAAATATATTTAATTATGTGAATGGAGAAAGGATTCATAGAATTCACCTCCCACACAAAAATTCTTCAAGTGAAATGAAATTGGGAACTATGCCAACCAATGGTGTAATCTAAGGGTTATAGATGATGATTGACATTAGCACATCTTAAGGCTAAAGGAAAATGAAAATTTCATGCGATCACTTTTGTAAATGTAGAGTAAGACAATGAAGTGGAAGAATGATTGAGTGTTCCTGTAATGAGAATCCATAATAATGTTTTAAAATAAATTTTATGGTATTATGGAATAATGAAATATCTATTATCCTAACATGGTTTTTCCATACGTATTTAATATTATATGATGAGTGATACCAGAAACCATGAAAATTGATTCAGATATTTTTAAAAAAAATAAGGGAAGGATAACCCTTAATATGTCCATAATGTTGGGATATGGAAATAAAAAGTTTTTTATAGTATTAATTCCCTCAAGACTAATATTATGACAATGTGAATTATGATATCATGGATAGAGAATATAGAATCATTGATATTTATTTTATATATAAAGAGATAGTTTATGAAATCATGCATGTTTTCCATTAGGTTCAATGGTAATTCAAGTGATTGCCATGTTTAAATCAAATACATGATGAAGTAATTCACATGTTTGGAATGTGACCAAAAATAGATACCTTATGATATATGAGAGATAAGTCTTAAGCTGATTTAGTTCACTTCATTCCAATGTTTTGGATTTTCATCTTTCATAAGGATTTTAGGGTTATCAATTTATCGAAAGATTAATTTAAACATGGGATTAAGTTTATTAGAATAAATTTTTACCTCACTATAGGTGGAATTATGTATATTTGATAATTTTTTCGAACCATTGGTTAGATAGGATGAATGAACTATCATCATATTTAGGGATCACATGATCTAATAATTCTTCCGGAATAAAAAAAATCAACATCATTTCGTAGAATAAGAGATGAAGTGGAAATATATGAGATTTTACTCAATCCAGAAATTATTTATTTTAATTAAAATTTATTCAACTCTAGGGAAAGAATCATTAAACCAAAAATGTTATCCAAGTAACATTGATTCTGATGAATAAAATATCCATTTAAATCATCAAAGATTAGTGTATTTTTTATTTTTAACTTTCTCCTAACCATGTTCAATATCACACTCCATTAGAACTTGATGGTTAGATTACTCTTCCATATACATGTTTTTTACATTCCACGTACATTCTCCTGTGATGAAACCTCGTTTTGGGTGAATTTGGGGAACCATTATGTTTCTCACATTCTATTTTAAAAAGAATTTTCTTTATTTGTTTTATGTGAGGTTTTATATGAAAGAACCTTTCAAATATTAATTATTTTATAACCCATATGAATTTTAAGGGAGAAATTCATTTTAATGGGGTAGAATATAATACCCCTATATTTTTATTAGATATATTTTTTATTTTTTTTTATTTTTTGTTATTTGATGTCTTTTTTGGTACACTAGAGCAAGATAACATTGCAATACATGTAACAATATCTTACCTAGTGATACACGAAACACTATTCTTGGATTTAGTTACTCACAATTTCATGTTATTTTGATAGTGTTCATTTCATACAAGACTGAGTTTAAGAGAACAACTAACTATTATTATGTTACCTAATAACCTAACCATTATAATGGAGTGTATGAAACATATTAACTAAATTATGAAAATATTCATCACACGTGATTATATAATTAATTATTTCGTGATAAATTAATGATAAATGAAAATAGAATTCTTTTTAAATAAATAGAAATGTTTTTCTGAATGACTACTTAAATGCAAATAAGTATGTTTATAAAATAATAAAATCAATATTAAGGTATTTTAATAAATAAATATTTTTATATGTAATATATATCCAATCTAATTTTTGAAATTCTTCATATTCTTTTCTAGACATGATATGAGAACAAATTCAGTTTTTCGTTTAAAAAAATTATATCTTTTAAAAATGCCGTTTTGTCACCTTTTTATGGCGCACCCATTTTAAATCAAAAAATTTAATTTTTTTTTGTTATTTTTGAAAAAATAAACTTCTTATTTTCAATAGGTGTATCAAAATTTACTTTGGATAATTTTTTGAAATTTTCTGATAAATTTTATTTTTTGATAAATAGTTAAAATATAGTAAA
This sequence comes from Viscum album, assembly GCA_963277665.1. NCBI lineage: Eukaryota > Viridiplantae > Streptophyta > Magnoliopsida > Santalales > Viscaceae > Viscum > Viscum album. The sequence goes on from OY728160.1 coordinate 858,526,579, forward strand.
TTTTAGTTGAAATCAATTTTTTCATAGAGACAATTTATATGGTCAAGTTATATTATATAATGGGTCTAAATTATAAATATATTATGTTTTAATCATTTAATATCCTCTAGGTCATTGGAATTAATTTCCCATTGAATTCATATGTAAAAACATTTCAATCTTTTAAAACATTTTTTCTTTTAAAACCCATTTTCTCATTCCGATAATGAGATTTATTTTAATTTAATTAATGAAACTCCTACATTTTTCAATTTTTAAAAATAGATTCCATAATTGGAATCATTGGGACAAAATTATGTAAATATATTGCTTTTTTTGGCATTATGAATAGTAACTACAGTAATTTTTTATTAATATGGTAAAAGGGTAAATCAAGTAATTAAAGGTAGAAATAATGTTATAAAATTACCCTAAAACTTGTAATAATATAATTGGTTGAGTTATTTTTGACCTATATCATCTTTGGGTTGAAATTGTATCCTTTTGAAGCCACTTCGATTAGATTATGACATTTAATATATTTTATGTAAAGAAAAGTTAAATATGTCTTACTCAAATTTTAATAAGTATATTATTTTTAATATAAGGTTATGCATAAGATAAATTTGACTATAGATCCTTATTTGAAGTTTAAAATGTTTTTATTTATCATGGTAATTTATTTCTAATTTTCAAGAAATAAAAAACTACCTTATAGACTTATACATTGATGATGTAGAAATTATTTAATTGATGAAAAATCTATAAAATGTTTTTTATTAAAATGATAATAACCATTAAAAGTTCAAAACGCTTGACCCAATCTTATTGGTCAAGTATATATTGACCATAATGATCCATGGAACTATTCACTTACCATTTTGATCTATATGGAAAATATAATTACAGAAATAATATTTGATTTAATGTGATCTAAAAGTTTTCACGTTCATGTTTTAATAAATATAAAATTTTTAATGTATAATTTTCCCGGATATATGTTTTACTATATTTATTATTATGAAATATAGAGTGATTATCTTTGTTATGGTATTTTATTTTTAATTTTTATCCCCAAATTATGTATATTAAATAATTACACAAAATTGATGTAGTAATTATTTTGTTAATGAAAATATAAAACTAATGTTATTAAAAGTATTAAAATAAACATAATTTGGGATAATTAATATATCCAAATATTTTTCTAGATTACCTATACCCCTTAGGGACTGAATAAAATATTTTTTTATGATAAAATCATATCTTGATATTTAAAAAAACATAAATTGAAAAGTGTCAAAATTGACACTGTTGATTATTTATCAAAATAATGTATTATTAAATTATTTAAAATCATAAAATTTTTTAAAAAAATATAATAATTATTATATGGTATAAATGATCAAAATTATTCATTTCTGGTCTAATTTACAACAAATAAGTAAATATTTCACCCTTTTAATATTTAAATATTTGTTAGCATAATTAAAAATTAAATAGAATAAGTAAGTGTTAATTAAAATGATAGGGTTAAAATTGATAGTAAAAATTGACTAAAATTTATTTTAAAATGAACATAAAACCTTATCTCATCTAATATTTGAAACTAGGACCATTTTGAGGTTTTTCGATTTGTTTTTATTTTATTATAAATTAATATTTTTGGAGATTCCAAATGTGCCCCTCACCTAATCTATAAATTGGCACATCCTCCATCACAACTTCACTTCACATTAAGCCTTCAGGATCGCTCATCCTCTACCCATTTACCTTATAAAATTCCTTATTTATATTCTAGAGGTTCTGGACTTCTCAAAATACCAAATCTAGTTCCTTTAAGATAAGATCTAGAAGAAGCTCATCGAAGAAGAGGTAATCTCCTCTACTGACTCATTCAAACTTATTTTTTCTACTACTTCTTATTCATGAGTTTAATCCATTATAAAGTAATAAATCATGTATCACCAATATTATTCTATTTTATTATAATTTTTTAATAATAATATTCCACCTTCTATCCATCCTATGAAGAACAAAATCACCACGCGTGCATACGTACGGCTTGTCTCCATCACGTGGTGTAATATGTTTTTAACCACCACCATAATTGGATTGGTATAATGATGGAAATAATATCTATATGTGATTATGATAACATTATATGGATTCTCTATGAAAATATATACCATCAAATTTCATACAATTTCATAATAATGGGAATGATATCGTCGCTTGTGTGTGCGTACGGCTTACTATCTATTATATGATGTGATTTATTCTACTTGATATCCATTAAACCATGATTATTTAAATGTATATAATGAAAAAATAATATAAATACTACTTTAATATCATTTTTTAATGGTATAAATATGTCCTAACATTGGGAACTAGAACTTATTCAAAAAAATTGGTATAATGAAATGAAATAGTTATCACTCGAAAGAAGCTTAATAAGGATATATTATCAAACGGGTGTTAATAAGGTCCTATATAATATCATAAATTTAAATATGGTTCTGCAATAATTCAATGACAATATTTCAATCATTACATAGGATTTTCAGACACATACAAAGGATATCAGACCTAAGGTAAGAGATAATTTCACAATCCCATTATTTTCTGAGATTCTTTATTTGTAAGTATTTACTGGGGTATATTTTTCATCCATGTCCATGTTTCCTAAATTTGTATTCCAAAATATTCTTTCTATTATTCTAAAATAATATATTTCCAATTTTACCCATTTCTAATTTTTAATTAAATGGTATTAAAGTAATATTTTTTCATTTTCGATACGAGCTACTTTTTGACTTATTCGACAAAAGTACAAGAAGAATGTTTTCTTTTAAATTATAAGACATTACAAAAATTTTAAATTTTCATAGAACCTTATTCTCATGAATATTATTTTAGAATAATTCAAGTTTATTTTCAAATAAATTCTATTATTTTGAAATTTTGAGGTATTTTGAGAAAAGAAAATGTTTTTGAAGAAGAAAGGATACTTTACTCAAGAATTAATTTCAACTGTTATATCAAAATAATTTTCCATCGAATATGAAATTCATTAATGGAGTTATATTTCAAGTATACGATCCCTATTATTACTATGGCCCAATTTTGTTTATGATGGAATGTTATTTATGAAATCCAGTTTTTTATATGGATTATATTATGATGGAATGATGTTTAAGAAATCCATTTTGTTCGTTAGGCTATGATATGATGAATGATTTATGTTTTTATTGAACACATAAGAATAATTTCATTATGAGATGGGTGGGACCTATATCTTTATCCAATTCATTGTGTAATTATTTATATATCATTGTATAGAAAGGAATGGAATAGTAAATGATCTTTGTTCAATAATATTGGGTTGGACCTCTAAGTAAACCTTCTTCAGTAATACAAGGCGGGATATATGAGTGAACTCAATTTATTAAAGGAATTTTATGAAAATGATGTTCTTGGAAATGATCCTTTCATAACATAAAAATGATTATCTATGCTTATGCATTTTCTATAATTCCATGTTTTCTTCTAATTTTATTTTTTATGGCTCGTGTTCCTTTATGATTTATGCCTTATAAACTTCCAAGATTTATTACATGACTCATGATTTTGATATATGTTATATATGGTATGATTTTAAAAAGTTGTGTTCTTGTTTTTACATTTTTTTCATGTGTTTCTCGATATTTCCCTTGACTAACCTTACTAATTATCTGAGCTCAACCTTGTCAAATTTTTTCTTTTCCCCGAGATTTAAAGAAAGGTTTTAGGTAGGAAACATAAAGGGGTTATGGGAGATGTTAAAGATCCTTCACCAAATTAGAATAATTTGTTCCATGTTTACAAAGGAAATAAACTAATATAGTATTTGGGAATCTTTTTGTTTAATTTATTAATTATTCTACAAAATTAATGTAATGTCCATGTACTACATGATTGGGTCATAAGAATTTAGACTTGGAGTTTCATGTTCAGAAAGAAACCAAATAGATCAATTTTATATATATATATATATATATATATATCATGAAGTATCATTGTGTTAAATTCAATAATATGATTACTATTTAATATTATATACTCTATTGAACCCAATTTTCTCCTTTTATAATCTCTAAGTGTTACAAATCAAACCTCAAATAGTTTTAGAAAATGAAAACCCATTATTTAAAAGGTAATAGGATTCCTATAACGATTCAAGAGTGAGGATGTAACACCACAATATTTTAGAATATTTTTACCTTCTAAAAAATTTTATTTCTTTGATATCTTGTGTAATACACAACACCATGTTTGAAAAGACTGCAATATACGATTGAAATATTATTATTTAAATATGAAAATTGTATCCTAATAATTAAATCAGTGGGTATAAATAGGATTAACCACATTATTAAACATAAATATATAATGGTCCTAATAAATAAATATGTATTTCTAAATGCTTGATAGATATTAAAAAATATTCAATAATGTCATTTTATGTTTCAAAAAAAATTCCAAAATTATTGTCATTACTTTTTGTATGTGGATAATATAGTTTATACTCTAGAATCCCAGTTTTTATATGAGGTATGTATATTTCAAATTTAAATGTTAATCATTTTTTTCATTGTACACATGTCTAATAACATTAGTAATGAATCAGGAGTCTTTAGGAATTATTTGTAGCTAGGAGTTCCAAATAATAAAGGAAGGGGTAAGTCGCCCAATTTGACCAAACCATGAATTGTATTCCACATGATTTGGAAAACTCGCATAAGGTGATGTATGGCTCCAAAGGAGTGAGAGAAATGGTTTCATATGGTTTTTCTAACCATGTGTTGTAGCCCCTGTTGGGTGTTAACCCTGGGTAGAGGGGTCCACAGGTAGAAATAGTAGGGAAAACTGCACTCCCCCACCCTTTTGGGACACTTCTCTTAGAAAGTAGCTAGTATATGGTTGGTTCATGGATTGACCAACCTTATATCCAAACTGTGTTCCTTTTAAACATATGTGAATTACTAACTTTCTCTTTGTTGAATTAGAGAGGCTCACCACATTTATTCCTTTCCTCTATAGATACCCCTCTCATATGTGAGATCTCCTCCTCCCTTCTAAGCTAGTTTCCTTAATAACTTCGCCATCTAAAATCTGATTGATCCATTGTCTATTGTATTGTAATCCTTTTTAGTGTTCATATATGCTTCCATTTTCATATGATCTAATAAAAAACCAGGGTTGATATTGAGTTAATATTCTATTATGGATATATGGTAGGTGGTCTATACCATTTACCTCAATGTCTGGTCATTTATACACTTTTTCCATTTTGTGCATTCCGGACCTTTGGGGAATTTCTTCTTATATTAATAAACCCATTTAATGAAATGTTAAATTATTGTTAAAGGAATTATATGACACATTTATTCAAGATTGTACATTGTTTAATTCCACCCTAACTACCCAAGGGGTGGGTTATTTCCTTTCACTATGAATTTTCAACCATTGGGGTGAGTTCGTCTCTTTTCCCTTTACTGGGAATCAAATATGAGAATGAAGTGGCTTGTTAAAGGTTAAAAATACCTTCAAACACCTTAACATTTGTATATGAAATATTTGAAATTCATAATATTTTAACTTCTATATGATTATTAAATGGTTAATGAAATGGATATGATGTGTTACATGATAAAGGTAATAGATATTGATATAGTCCCTTTTTCCTTTATATAATAATTTTGATGATGTATGGAACAATATGACACAGATGTTTCACACATAGTATGGAACCGGTCTGGGAATCATGGTTCGGCATTGATGTGGGGACCCACTGTATGGCACTGATTAGGAGGTTCACTATATGTAACCTATGACCCAATTGGATTACTTGGTTTTTATTCCATAGATCTATATTTCTTGCATTACCTTGGTCATGCTCCTTGGGATACACCCATACCATTAATGGGTTTTCTATAGCTATGCTCTGTGGACTCGAAGAGGACGCCCAGGTCATTGGCCTTGGGTCCTAACCCCTGAAGGTCTAACACCTAATTATTCAGAATCAGTCACTGATGAAACATACCTTTAATTATTTTTAGACCTTATTTATGGTTTCTTTATCATAGTAGGTTTTGGTTTACTGGATAGTATCACATTACTTTTATTACTTTTCTTCCTATTATACATGCACATTTCCTCAGCTTATATGCATAGGGTAGATGTGTTATAGGTTCAATTGGTGGTGTCCAATCGAGTTTTATCTCACCCGCAATCCAGGTATCCATTTGGTATCCATAAATACATCATTAAAGTTGGTAGGGATAGGGTAATGAACCCACTTGATGGTACATTATTGATTATTCCATAGGAGTAGGGGAGCACAGGACCAAACTATAGCTTGTGATGCTATCAAGAGATATTATTTTGTCCTTTTTCACATTTTTATATATTTATTTTATTGGTTACCAATTTCTATGTATTACCTATCTTTTATAAATCTACTTGACTTACCCATAATTTTGTATATGACACTACCCTTGGATTTGATAATTATTAATCTTGTCTGGATGATTTATCTTTTGTTGCTAGTTGATATTATTCTTATGCCTTTTATTCATTTATGATAACACTATTTTTTCCTAATCATGAGGGTATATTATACCAACTATACCATCATATAACCTCTCTAATAGTCAATAGCCTCTAGAACATAGGGAAGAGCACTTGAGGCCATGTGACCCATCGGGTAAGGGCCCGTTTAGTGGCTCTCAGGTCCGGACATTAAAAGTTGTGTTAAAAGAGTTTTCTTTTCATTTTTTCTTTATATTTGGGATTATTATAAAATATAATAGGAAGGAGTAATGATTTGATAATGAGTTGTGTATGGGAGAATCTAACAAATGTGTTTGTAAAATAAAATTACTTGGGGATGGGACTTGATGTTCAACTTTTCCCTAATTATTGATGATCTAAATTCATTGTTTGGTGACACGCACAGTTTGTGCTATTAATTGTGATTCTGATTTTCCTTTTTTCTTAGTATGGAAAGGAGATATTGGTGTCACGCATCATTTTAAGCAAGTAGGAAATACACATTCCTTGTATATTCTATGTCATATAGGATGCATTGCTTGAATGCATGAAATTTATTATCTATTCCATTTGGGATATAATTTTTATTTGACTAATGTTTCTTGCATGGGACTAAAAAAATAACCGGTAACATGAATTTCATGCACTAACCTAACATTTTGTCCCTATATAGATTGGTTAAGGCACCTTAATCAATCAATTATGGCATGTTGAGTCATGGACCAACAGTTGCATGGGATGGAAAGTGTTAACGGTTAAAATTAATTATGTTTTATAATTAATTTATTAAGTGTATGTGCCTTTATAAATTGGAAATGATAATGTATATGATTCAACCATTTATAAGTTCTTAAATATAAATAACGAATGAACATAAATTTATTGGAATGATGGAATGAAATTAATGTCATTAAATTGAGTTTCCAATTAAATGATAATTTGTTTTCCTTGATAACATAAAAATGAAACATTATATATTAGGGAAACTGATTTATAGCATGGAACTTTACCCTCAACCAAAAAATATTAGGGGAAGTATGTTGTATCTCCTACATTCATATGACATGTCTATCACCCATACCTGTCTTTAGAATCATGAATATGGGTGTGATTCACTTATAGAAAGGCTTGTGCCTATACTGTTCATTTATCTTGGATCATGTTGATTCCAAATCTTATCTCAATAATTTGTTAGGAATTTTTATAGATATTCCACCATGATGGCCTTTTGTAGTACTTTAGGAGGGTGGTGATGACCATGCTCTAGAATTGATGGGACTTCGGCCACCCATTGAACCTCCAATAGTTCCACTTGCAAAACCTCAAACTATACCTGATATGGGTGTTGATTCCCAGTTTCAAGAGGGTTTACTAAAATTTATTAAGACTCTTCAGGGATCCCACCGGCCTACCTCAACCATGATATAACTGACATGTAAGTTCTAGTAACAGCATCCACCCACTTTCTCAGGGGATGTTGGCCCCTGGGATGTTGAGATATGGCTTGAGAATGTGTTGTCAATATTAGAGAAAATAGAAATACCTCTATAAAAGAGGGTAAAAATCATGACATATAATCTTTAAGGAACCATAAAGCATTGTTGGGATACCTTGAACAAGGTAGATATACATTAAAATATTTTTTGGTGGGACTTCCAATCTAGTTATTAGGATTACATTTTTCCTGATACATTGAGGGCTAAACAAACCAGATACTTTATGTACCAGGAGACTGGTGTTATATCCATTTTGGAAAATTCAACTTCATTTATAGAGCTCCATCACTTTTCACCAATAAATCTTACTGATGATCTTTCTTGGGAGAGATGATTTGAGTAATGGATCAATAATTTCATATTATCATAGATTAAATTTTTTTGGTTTACTAGAATATATGAAATAGTGAATCATTCACTTATTACTCGAAAGATCATAATTCAAGGTGGGGGTAGAGTAGTTTGGTTTAACTTCTCATCCAACTGGTGTAGTTTTAGGTGGTAGGATGAGACACTCTGGGACCTCTCATGATGGAAATATCATCCAAAGAAAGATTTGTTGTAGTACTTTTTGTTATCAATGTAGGGGGTAGGGAAAAATGAGGATGAAGTGTGATAAAACCATGTTCTATTTTGAGCCTAAATCAGGATGGGTTATCTGTAATGGTTTTATATGTCCTTCCCTTCAACAGTTGGTGAGAGAGGTATAACACCAACTCTAGGTTCAGGAGTAGTATTCACAGATCTGAGTATGTATAGGAGATGGAATACTACTGATAATTTTGGCTGAAGAGGTGGTCATGGATGGGGGAGACAAACCCCAATTGCACCAAAATAGTAGAGTGGGCCTATTCAGAGTTTTCAAGTTGATTCTCAGAGCCATTTTTCCAGCCAGATGTATTCAGTATAACTTATACCTGAGGAGAATAGAACTAGGTTTTCTACTCTGTAAGGTATGATCATAGTATATTCTAATATTGTATATTCACTTTTTCATATCTGTGCCTCGCATTATATTATTTATATGGATACTATAGGAATCCTTAAGATTGAGATTATGTTTTTTAGTTGAATGATGGATTTGGATACTCCATTGGGACTATGATTAGAAATTACATTCCAATGTAGTAAATTCACTATAAATGTTAGTAGTTATCATTACCTATAGGATTTCTTTATCCTGGAGATGACAGGCATTAATGTTATACTCGAAATAGATAAGTTATTTCCTTGTCATCCCATGTCGATTTCTATCATAGAATAGAAATCATTTTATCACCTAAGGGTGGTATATATTTCCATAATATTGGGTGAGATATCTAGGATAGTAGATCTAGAACCAAGAATCATAGAATATGTAGTGTGATGGAGCATATTTATGGTCTCTATGTGGATGATCAAAGAATGAATCAGGCTGATTATCCTCTAGTTTTTGCCTATTTTAGGGAAATTTTCAATGATGAAATTTAAGGGATACCTTCCAAAAGAGTGTTATAGTTTTCTATTGTCATTGTTCTATGAGCTCCACCAATATCCTTTTATCCGTATAAGATGGATAATACTATGTTTCACGAGCTCAATTGGTTACTAGAGAATGTGGATGAAATAGGGTTCAAAGGACCAAGTACTTATCCATGGGTTTCTTTAGCCTTTTGTTCTATGAAGGTGGATGAAACGCTTTTTTTTGTGTGTATTACCAGAAATTGAATCAGTTGATAGTTAAGAATTGGTATCTCTTTCCCCATATATACTACCTATATAATCATCATTGAGGAGCTCAAGTTTTTCCAAAATATTATTTCAGGATTGGTTGTCACCATGTTCATTCCATGACGACCCATATACATCTTATAATATTCCATGGTAGGTATGGTATACATGAGTACCTGTTTATGTTTTTCAGTATCACAGATGTACTGGTTGATTTTATGGCACTAATGATTTATACATTCCACCCGTAGTTGGATTATATGATGGGTTTTTGTAGAAGAAATTTTGGTGTATTCTCATACATAGCCCAATAATTAAAAAAACAATGAAATTGTTTTCAATACACTGAGAGAGAAAATGTTCTATTCAAAACATATAAAATTTCAGCTCTATGTGTATAAAGATAACTTCCTGGTATACGTAATCTCAAAGATAAGCCTATTTATGGATCCAAATAAGGTGAGTGTTGTGGTTTCTTGGGAGCATCCCAATAATGTCTTTGATATCCAAAGTTTATTAGGTATTATTTTTTATTATAGGTGCTTCAGATAAGAATTATCATGTCTGGTTACACCTCTCATGGGCTTGAACAAAAAGGGGTGAAATTTATATGGTCTATATCATGTTAAAAGTCCTTGTTGGATCTAAATGGAAGGTTGACTGCTATGTCAATGCTGATTATTCTAGAGAATTATGTAAGTTATATTGTTTATTATGATGCATCTAAAATATGGCTGGGATCTATAATGATGTAGAGGGTTTAGTTGTGGTTTACAGATTACACCAGTTGAGACCTCATGAGCATAATTAGCTGAAAAATGATCCCTAGTCAGCTAAACATGTTCATGGAACACATTGTTTGAGGAACTATTTTTTTGTGAGAGAATTTTGTGCTATATACAAACCAAAAAAGCCTCGAAAACATATTTACATGGAATTAATAGAACAGTAGAGGGAAGATATGGTTATAGTATCTTTAGTATATTGATATTGATCTGGAATATATTCCTGGTAAAGGTGATGTAGTAGCTGATGATTTAATTTAGAAGACTAAGTGTTAAGAAGAAAAAGAGGCCAGTAGTGAATGAAAAATAATCACCTTGTTCTATCAAATTCACCTAGAGGTTTTGTATAGTCATGCGATGACTTTTTTCACATACATAGTAGTGAACTCCACACTTCTGAAAAGGGTAAAGATGAGAAATAGTTTGGACCCCAAAGGCTTAGTCATATGGAAAAGAGTGGAAGGTGAGGATCTGTCCCCTTGTTGGTCCATTGGTGAGGATGAAATTTCATGGGTTCATGGTAACATTTCGGTTCTAGTGGATGTATGGGGGGAAATAATGTGATGAGATCATTCCTCCCCTTGGGAAGTGAAACTTGATATCACCATGATGTATCCAGGTTTACACCACCAATAACGGTGGACTAGTATAATATGGGAGAGAGCAGGTTCTTTTTACTCAGTATTCCACCTTTCATCAGGTGAAGGAATACAAATAGTGACCAATTAGGCTATTATATAATTTTCCCATTACCGAGTGTAAATGGGATGATGTTTACCTAGATTTTGGGACTAGGATACAGAGGTCACCCAAAGGTAGTTATTTCATAAGAGTCATTTTTGACAAGCTAACAATGGACCCTCATTTATTATATATCAGGGAGCCATTATTAGTAGATTATATTTGGAGAATTCCCATACATGATATGGTGATCCTTCATAGGGTTCCTCATACAATTTTATTTAATAGGTACCCTCGATTCAAATCTCAAATTTGGATCTGTCTATATAGGCTATTCGGTTCATGGGTACTTTTGAGGACAACATACCACCCTCAGATATATAGACAACTAATTCACACAATATAGGTTCTAGAAGACACACATAAAGAAGGTGTACTTGATCTTGGGGTTATTGGGAGAGGAAAATAAACATTGTTGAATTCACATACAATAATTGTTATTAGCTGACTATACAGATGTCACCCTTTGAGTTCATGTATGAAGGGTCATTCCAATCACCTTTATGCTTTTTATAAGAAGGGGAGGTAGTGATACTAAAATGAAATATTGATCAAGAGACTTTATATTAGGGGAAGATGGTTAGGAAATGGGTTGGTACTGCATAGTCAAGAAGAAAATTTTATTATTTTCACCATTGAAAACCTCTGTAGTTTGAGGTCGAGGATCGTGTTTTCTTTCGATTTTACCCAGGCTTGGTAATATACAAATACAAAGGCAAGGGAATGTTTTCCTCATTTTGAAGGACCTTTTGAGATCTTGGAGGGAGTTGTTCAATTATCTTATTAGTTTCTTATACATCAAAGTTTCTATTCCATGCATGACATCTTCCATATTTCACATATTTGAAGTTACCATTTCAACCCATCACATGATTTTGATCTTGAGGATGTTGAATTGGATGTTGATTCTTATTTTAAGGAGTACCCCATTCCCATAATGTACTGTAACATGAAATCTCTCTAGGGTAGGTTATATCCTCTAGTACAGGTGCTATTGAAGAATATTCGAGTGCATGAAAATAATTTAGAAAGAGGGGAAGATATACATACCTAGTGGTCAAAAAACTCTTTATATTCCACACCAACTGCATAAGGGAAACTATAGGATGATTTGTTCTAATAGAGGGAGATTTTAAGATCCTTGGTTTTTTATGCGGTATGTATCTTTTAAATTTCAGTTTTAATCATTTATTTTATCCTTACACATATTTAAAATAACATAAGGAATGAATCAAGAGTGTAAGGGGATTTATCGGAGGTAGAATATCCAAATTATGGAGGAAAGGGGTAGGTGAATGGTTTGACCAAACCATGTATTAGAGGTTTCATGGTTTGGAAAACACCATGTAGGATGTCATAGGGCACCGCATAGGGGAGTGCATGATCTTTGAATAATTTTTCAAACTATGATCTATAGACCATATGGGGTGTACACCTTTAGAAGAGGGGATTCGTGGGTAGATCATGGTTAGAAAAATCATGCTCTAAAAATTGTGTGGAACACTGCTCTTGGACATTACCTAGAACATGGTTTGGTCATGGTCTGGCCAATTGTGCAACCAAAATGTGTTCCCTTTAAAACTTTGGGGAATTACCATTTTTCTCTTGGTTTCTTTAAATAGGATCCCCCCATATTCTTCATTTAATATCCTATATCCAAATCCCTCTTATGATAGAAATTTATCCCTTCTAAGAAAGTGTATTTGATATCTTATTTGTATGTACTTTGATCATTCCACTATATGTTGTGTTGGAATCATCCAGTGTATTATTCTATTCTTTTATTTTATTCTGACCTAGGACAAACCAAGGCCCAAAACTAGGAATGGAATCTATTATGGGAAAAAATATTTATTCTGTAACTTTTCCCTCAAATTATGGCTATTTTTACCCTTTTTTCATTGTTCCACACACTGGAACTTCCGAGTATTTCTTCTTAAATTAACAAACCCCTTTAATAAAATATTAAATTCTTATTAAATACATTAAATGAAATAGTGATTTAAGGTTAGTGGTTTTTGACCTAAACCTGAACCACCTGTGGGGTGTTTTCTTTCATTTAAATATTAATATTCCACCGTTGGAGTGAGTTGAGCAAGATTATCATTACTGGGTATCGAATATGAGAATAAAGTTTCTTATTAAAGGTTGTAAGAACCATAAAAACCCTCATCATTTTTATATGAATTGTATGAAAAGGATAATCCATTGTAATATTTATGATTATTAAATAGTTAAGGAAATTGATATGATGAGTTAAATGATAAAGTTCATAAAAATTGATATGGTCCTTTTTCCCATATATAATCAGGTTGATGATCGATGGCAAGGTATGGAACTGGTATAGGACATAGGGTTTGTAACTTGTGTGGGAAACATTTTATGTCACTAATGTTGAGACTCTAAGTATGTCACCAATGAGGGGGATTATTGTATGGAACTGAGGACCCATTTGGAGGCCTTGTTTTTCACACCATGGATCAGGATTTCTTAGACTACCATGAAAATTCTCCTTGGGCTTGACCCATGTCATCATTGGATTTCTTATAGATGTGCACAACAGACTCAATGAGGTTGCCATGATCAATGGTCTTGGGTCATAGACCATGTATTTATGATACGTGATTATTCATAAAATGTTATTGACGATTCTTACCTTTCTTTAATGTTATCCCAAATTTATATCCACATTATTATAGTGGGTCTTGGTTGATTAAAAAGTATCACTTTACTTTTATCACATTTATCCATTTAAAAATGCACAGCATTTCAAAACATGTTCCAAAACTAGACTTGTTATGGACATTATTGGTGGTGGACTACTCTTTTTTTTTCTCCCACTATGTTCAGACCGTTGTTTGGTACTTGAAAAAAATTCATCGATGTAGGTAGGGACACGGGGAACTGCCTGTTTAACAGAACTTGATTTATTATGGTGCATGACTAGGGGATAACAAGATAAGGATATAGATCAGGATGCTTTCTAGAGATTTTCTTTTTGTATTTTTACTTATGATACAAGTATTGTATTGGAAACCTATTTCTATGCATTTCATATATTTTTAAAAACTCCATGACATTCTCATCATTTTTTATATGACGTTGCCCTTGGATTTGATTATTATTACTATTATTTGGGTGATTAATATTCTATTTCTAGTTGATATTATTATTATTCATATTTATTCCATTATGATACTATTCTATTACTCTGAACATGTGGGTATAGTCTCCCTACCGTACGATCAGAGAACTTCGATCCTTGTAGGAAGCCTCTAGTATATAGGGAGGCGCGTATGAAGCTATGTGACCCACCAACTCAGGGAAAGTTTTTCAGAACTCAGGTCAGTATGTTACATATGAAACTTTTAGTAATGAATTTTTTTTAAAAGGATGAAATTTTTTATTTTTGAAATAATTTTATCAAAATTATTTTACAGTTAAAATTTATATTTTTTCTGAAAATATTTGGTTTTCGATGAAAATATCAATTTTTTATAAAAATGTCATTTCCTTTTATTAAATATAGTAATTTAAAGACAGATTATATTTTGGGATTTAGTTTTCATGTGAACTATAATCTATTTTTTTGAAAATAATTTTATTAATTTTATTTCAAAAATAAATTTTCATGATTTGTTTATAAATCTATTTTTATGCATAAAACACATTTTTTCAAAACTGTTTTTAAATGTAAAATGAATATCCATTTTAATTAATAAAAATAACACATGATGATATATGATTTAAATTATATTGATATATTATATATCTATTTATATGAATTTAAATTCATATAATAGATACTACTAGTCATTGAGTGAACATAAAATCATCTTTTACTTAAAAAGGCATTTTCCTGAGTGAAAATCTTTCTCCACATTCTATTCACATATTTTTAATATAAATTTTTGAACGTTTTAGATATTATAATTTTGAAAAAATGAAATTAATTTTTAAAATAAATGTTTTAAAATTATCTTATATTTATTGTTTGATAATATTTTGAGAAGAAAAGTTTTTCAATGAATATTAAAAAATAAAAAAAAATTATTAATATTTTCTATCTATGTAAAGAATTTATAGAGGTCTATTATTTAGATTATTTTAAAATTAAAATTAGTAAAATTATGTTATTATTATTCCAATTTAATTCATTTGAATCAATTTTATATTCAGTTTTGATATAAAACTTTTTATATATTGAAAAAATTTCCTTTGGAAAACCATTTTTCGACGCGTCTGTGAGTTTAATTTTAAATTAAATTCTTCCACTTTGGTTAATTTAACTTTTTAAAAGTGATTCTGTATTTTAAATAATAATGATTAATATTATATAATAATTCCAAAATATTTTTTGCTCATAATGAAGAGTAAATGCAGTAAATATTAATTACCACAGTTATGTTTAAAACTAGTTTACCATGGGTTAAACTAAAAATATAAGGGTCAAAATGACCAAAAAAATTTCCATTTCATTTTATTTGTCCATATTCCAACCTTATATCATCTAAATTCTAGAATTATCCATTTTAGAGACTTTTTAGTGTATAAAATTTGGGTATATCTTTTTCATATCAAAAATTTCAAGTGGTCATATCCCCCACTTATTAATGAGTAACCCCTTTACTCTCCTCTATACACTTAAAAACATTTTGGTTTAGTCAATACCTTTCCAAATACCTTCATAAAATCCTCGCCCAAGTTCTATAGGCCTTATTTTGATTGGTAAACCATCATAAAAAGTTTTTTAGATCAAACCTATAGATGTTGTCTGAAAAAGAGGAATATCTCTTACACAAATAGTTCAGGATTAAGATGAAGTTGGCCCTAAAATTTATTAACAAAAATTAAAACAAGAGGTTAGGAATTATAAGGAGAATTACAAATGTGGAAGTGGTTCAAACACTACATGTCCTCAAAATTTGAGGATGAATATATGTTCATGGCCCAAAATCTCCATATCGCGTTCACCTCCATAATTACCCTCTTTGACAACACATATGAAACTTAATTGGCCTCTCTAAATAAATGTGACACCATCATATTGATTTTAACAGTTCTATGAATAGTTTTTTTCTTAATGGGGTAACACTATCCTTGTAAAAAGTCTTGTTCCTTCTTTTATAGCTTGCATCACCATTATTTAGTTAGATTTGATATATAAAGATCTCCACCCATGATGATCTATATGCTTGAAACCATGAATAATATCTCAAATTTTAGCTTCATAAGAAATTCCACTAGAAATGGAATGTGAGAATAAACCCTTAAAACCCCCAAAATGGGAGAGTAACACACGGCCACATCCCAAAAGAACTAATGTTCTCGAAACTGTGCTGAAAATTGTAACCTTGATCTATAGACTAATACAGATAATTCGGTGAATATATTTATACATAATTGGTATTTATTCCTTTCCATCCACACTAATTATCCATATAATATTTAATTTGGAGAATGAATTTTAATTTAACCTATTTGAGGGTGGTAGTTAGAAAAAAACATCCTATTGAATGGTGATGGTCCCCACATTAAGAGAGGGGATTTGATTCTCGAATATGGCTGCATTACTAGTTGTCCATGTGTTTAAAATTACTAAACCATAAACTGCAAGCATAATGTTTAATACCTATTCACAACTAGAAGCTAATGTGATGGAAATAATTTGGTCCTATATAAAATATTCTATATTGAATCTAGTATATAAGTTCCCCTATATGTAATCCCATAGCATGTCAGTGTCAATTCATTTCACAAAAATATGATCAATTTTCTCCACTACCCCCAAGAAGAGATGACATGTTGAAGAAATCTGGATCATGTACCTTTGAATTGATCATGAGTGGTCATAATTTCTATCCATATTTTCCAAACGAGAATCAATCATAAGGGATGGATGGAAGGATGTTTGAATTTTTAAATCCATAAAGGGGACAATGAATTTTCATCACAATGAAGTTCATAAAATTATCTGGTGGGGAATTGACCAATGGTGTTTGAAATATATATAAGTGTTTCCCTTTCCATATAGGCATACCTCATTATTGAATGGGAGACATGATCAAGGACCACCATATAATGATTGGTTCAACTAGATATGAGCTCAGCAATGTAATAGTGACTCTTTTTGGGGGATACAACCATGATATCTTCAACAGTCTTATCAAGATAATGAGTGGTCTTATAATTAATATCGTTCTACAAGCATACCATCCATTTTGATTTGTACATGAGACCACTGAAATAGTATCTGAAAGAAGGAAAAACCAATGATGAAAGATAATTAGAATAAAAATATAGCATCATTTAAGAGAACCTAAGAGATAGAAACTCCAAAAGAGATTCCAAATAGTAAAATGGTTATATGTGAATTTAGTAATAAAAGAATAATTGATTATATTTAGGTATTTAATTATATGGCCCCTCATATCTATGGGTTTGATGTAATAATTCCATTCCATTGTAACTAGTTTCCTCCTACGGATGGATCTAATCATGATAAAATTCTCGATCATTCCATTTGTAATCATAATGGTACTTATAGACCATCAATAAGGGGAGATGTAATAGAAGAATTTAGAGGTAATAACTTATTTTACTAAAACACTCTCCCAACATGAGAAATTTAATTTCCCTTCCACATGTCCAACTAGATAACAATTCTTTTAGAGATTTATTCAAGGAATAAACTTATAACTTTACCCTGGAAAAGTGGTACCCTGAGGTAGGTGAAGGGGAGGGCCCCCTATTCACTCCAATTTTTAAAAAAATCATTATTTTTATTATAACTATGATTCCATTTCCAAAGTTGATAAATGATTTGTTTCCAATAAATTATTTCCCAACAACATCTTCATATTGTCCAAAAATACCTTTGATGGAAGAAAATTTTTTCTTAGAAGCCTATCCATGGAGTAAGATATCATCAATATAAAAAAATGTGAGTGTGTGTTAACATACCACTACCCACCTTTATCCCCTTGTAGAGACCAATATTTATATGTTAATTGACACTTATGCTCAAATAGTCTTCAAACATGGAAAACATACGGCCTGATATTGGATCACACTACCTTAGACCCCTTTCTCATTGGAAGAAGCCTATAGGGGATCCATTAATGAGAATGAAAATCATTGTAGGGATAAAATTGGTACGGATAAGTCTAAAAAAATAATTATAGAATGATTATTTCATTAGTATTATTATAATGAAGCTTCATTTGAGGGTGTCAAAATCTTTAGAAATGTCACTTTTTAAAGAAAAATTCCCAACCATTGTTTTCCACCTAATTAGGTTGACACAATTTGAGAAATGAAGGGAAAATTATGAATAATCCTACTAGGAAAAATTCATAATTAATATGGTGTGAATATGTATTTAACCAAGATCCCTGTTCAAGGTATTATGATTTTACTATAGATTTTATGAATGGTGTTCCCTATAGAAACTAGACTGAAGTCCCTGATATCTATGGAATTATTTATGTTCAAGGGAAATGAAGTTATAATTGAGTCCATAAAGAATATAATAATGATTAAAGAATTACATCACATCATTATTCACATAATTATGAATTATTTCCTAATTAAACTTGAAGAATTTATTGGTTATCCCATTAGGACTAGAACTATTTTCAATGTTGAGCAAGAAGAGCGTAGTTTTGATTTATTCTTCAGATAGAGTCAGCATAAGTATTCGATTTTGATTATCTTTAATGGATGATGAAAAGTTATTAACTATAATTTGTGTTTGGTAAATTCTATCATTATATTATAGAATTTTATTTTTATTCACCTCTACATTGGATATTTTATTTTTGGTGGATAAAATGTATTCATTAATGCTGATAGAAATTAATACTTCCCTGACTCTCTTTTCATTATGCAAGTAGTGGAAGTGTTTAGAGTTACTATCACCACCCTATAGCCATATTAAATTTAGTTGGTTTATTTTTAAGTTATCTTTAATTTGTTGGAGCTCATTAAGATTTCAGAGTGATTTAAATTCATCACTGGAAGGGTAATCTTGGCTCTAGTTTCAATATGGAAATATTCAAGTTGACTTTTAGCATGTTTAATTTCTTCATCATGCCTAAAAAATTCATTTTATCTATAATACTTTATAAATACTTGAATATTTTTTATCTTATTATCAAGAACCTGTAAGGGGATTCTAGGCGAACCCATTCCCTAGGCCTCCATTACCTTTCCCAAGAATCCTAGGATAACCATACAAACATTATATAATTTAAAAGGTAGAGGGTCCATCCTTGATAGCTCCATGGAAATATAAAAGATTAAAGAGTTTTATTTTGAATGATACTTAGGGAGGGTTAATCTGGGGACTCTAGTGGTCGAACCTCCTTCATCAACTTATATCATACATATATCTAACTAACTAGCTTGATAACCATTTATTGTGCATATTCTATGACTGAAATCATCTCTAACGATGTGGACCACCACTATATTGCATTTATCAATGCAAAGTAAGAACTCATACGATTCTAAACTATTAAAGTTTGATTTTATTTTCTCTGTAGGTATAAAGACCATATATAAATCTTTATGAATAAATTATTTTTTATTAATATTGACAAAAAAAATTCCAAAATCACTCCATAGAGATCCTCTAGTAATATAAGTGTTGGATTCAGAAATTAAGGATACATTGAGAGTATCTCCATTAATTAATAAGGACACCGAGAAACTCTTGAATCCATTACTATATTATAGGATCTTTCCATTTTATTTCTTGACGACCCAAAGATGGTCCATGTTACTAATATTATAACTCTAAGAGACAAATTTTTACTGAAGGGAAACCCAATTTAAGTCCTTGACCATAAAAAACAACATCATTATCCCAGAAATACCTATTGGGGGGGGTTGTATGTCAAAATAAAATGTTTGTGTTTTTTGAACATGGGGGGATTCCCAATAACTTCAAAATTCCAATATAGGATCT
This sequence comes from Viscum album, assembly GCA_963277665.1. Lineage (NCBI taxonomy): Eukaryota > Viridiplantae > Streptophyta > Magnoliopsida > Santalales > Viscaceae > Viscum > Viscum album. Next base: position 858,546,858 of record OY728160.1, read on the forward strand.
TCATTTTTTAAAAACATGCCTATTTTCAGAGTACCTCTCTTCTGTGGCATTTATATATTTACAATTGGGAAAAAATATTGGATCTTGTGTATAGAGGACTAACGCCTGTCAAACCAACAAAATTTGTTTTCCATCACCACCTCCCCCTGGTGTTTATAATAATGTTTTTAAATTATGTATATGATATATGTTATGTACTCATACTTCTAGAATTTTAATATTACATCTACCTTCTTACCTTTTAATTTTTTGTAATACAATAACATCACTCGTGCATACATGTGAACTACCAGCACCACAAATCAATGTGATTTGTTTTTCATTCTACTTTTAAATAGATGGTAAAAAAGATATATTTAATTAATATATATTATATCTATGATATAAAATTTATTCCATAAATTTAAATTAATATTTATATTTCACTCATTTCCTCTTTTAAAAAATTGGAAACAACATTCACATGTATGTATGGTCTATCGTCTCCATGAACAGTGTTATTCATTTTTTATCCACAATTTTTATGGATTGGTCTAGATACATATATAATGAGTATATATTATATTAATATAATGACTAAAATTTTGTATATTATGGAACTATAGTCAGATAACAAGGACTAATACTACTAAACCAAAACATACATGAAAAAAAGAAGAAGTTATCACCCAAAAGTAGTCATTTAAATAAAGAATTATTCAGAAGAAAATGATAAAAGGTTATAAGTAAATCATGTATGGTCTTATATTTATTATTATTTTTCTGTAATAGATATATAATAAATATATATTTATTAAAAATTAGGTATGGATTTTTATGAAGAATTTCGGTAATTGCGGTAAGGGATTTTCAACTTACTTTTATTTCTGTGAGACGCATGCCACATTCTCCACTTGTTTCTTTACTATGGTGTATATTCTTCCAATGAATGTATTTTATGATTATTATCATTAAAATTATGGTATATACATATCCATATAAGTTTATTTCCTTCATTTTGATTTCAATTTAAAATTATCCATTGAGGTGAGGTTTTAAAAAAAACTCATTGTTTATCAAGATTGTGTATGATTATGCTTCAGATGATTAAATTTTATTTTATACCTATTGAGATACTAATGAATTTTTATCTATTATTGTAATTTATATAAAACACAAGATTTAATTTAATTTTAATATAATTATGTACTCAGGATTCCAAAATAATTTTTTTACAAAAAAACCAACTCTATATCTCTCTTCAGTTGAAAAAACCTTTTACTTCCATATCCATGTTTTCTAAAAATATTTTCAAGAATGATTTTAGAATTAATCTATGAATTTTAAAATTAATTTTTACTTATTTTTTATATTTTCACATGATCTTATGAATGTAATATTATTTTCATTCGCTAAATGAGGTACTTTTTACTTTTTATTGAAAATGTGATAGGAGACATTGTTATAACAACAGAATGAATGAAATTTTCCACCATCATGATAACTCAATTATTTGATGATTCCTTTAACTATTTCCATTTTTATTTTCAAATAAATTTTTTTCTCTAATATTTGTAAAATTTTAGATTTTAATGAAATGATTTCAAAATGGAAATGATATTTTTATAAACAATGTTTTAATGATCTTTTTATGGTATTTATATTCATTATGAACAAAAAACCTCTGATATTTCTCATGATTAATTAAAATATGATCTATTGATATAGTCATTATCCTTTATTTATATAGTTTATTATTATGATGAAATGATTTTTATGAATCTTTTTACTTTTCGAATGGTTCTGTTATGATCAATTGTTGAAATGATTATGAAACCTGTTTCATTGACATGGTTTCCATCATTAATTTTTTAAGAAACCTATGTCTTTTCTGTAGGTTATTTCTTGATGAAATTATTATGAATCCCATTTCATTTTCATGTGTTATTATATGATGAATGTTTTATGTTCTTATGGAACACGTATGTATGATATTAATTAACTAACATATATGTTCAGAATTATATAGCTCCTCAATGTATTGGGTAATGATTGATATCTCATGAGATAAAGAAGACATGAATGGAAAGTGAACCCAATTCAATAAGGGACTTTGTACACTGTGATAGTCTTGGTAGTCAACCTTGACTACTATAATTGATTGTGCAATGTACTCTTTCCACTATGATACTCTTGTAAATAAACCTTTACTACTATGGAAATGATTTTCTATGTATATGTTCATGACATAAATTTATGACTTTTTCCAATTTTATTCTCTCACATCTTATGTTCTTTGTTTCCCTTGTGATTAATGTCTTATGAACTATGAATAATTATTCTATGATTCAAGAATATGGTTTATGTTTTGTATGGTATGATTTTCAAATGTTATGATCATATTCACATACAATTATACTTATGTTATGTTTAATGAATCATTTATATCTCCCTTTTTTACATTTACTAAGCATCTAAGATCACCCTTCATTTTGTATCCATTCCCATGGTCATGAACAAATGAATTGTGTTTTATATTTATAAGAAGGTGGATTTTTATGAGGAAATTAGTTTCAGATGATGCAGTTCACTTATGAAATAGTTGGTTACATACCTGAGTTTCCAAAGATACTATACATATATGATTATAGTATGAATATCCAAATTATATAATTAATATTAATATATTAATATCTAGTATATATGAATGAAAATTGTGGGATATTATAGTTGGTATCATGTAATGGTTTAGTTAAACATTGGAAACTAGGTTAATAACATTATAGTGGGAACCATAAGGACAATTAAAAGTATAAGAAAATATATTGAAATTCTGGTAATGGATAGAGATAGTGCTCTATAATAACTTTTATCCCTATCTAGATACCACAAGTGGATGTGGCTCTAATGTAATTTTTCCTAGAATTAATAACTCTAAAATGAGTGCATTGTTATTTGACTCTATTTTCACCTAGTGCACAATAACAAGGAATGTTGTACAACTTTTTTGACACTTCCACAGGACATGAATTAGAAATTCATGAACTCTTTATGAACCATCATTATGTATTTGAATAGATGATGACCATGAATGGCCTATTTTAAACCTATGGTTTCATAGATTTAAAATAATTTTTCATGTTTTAGACATCCTATAAAAGACTTTTTTTCTTATGATTTTTTTGGTTTCCCATGATGATAATTTTTTCTCACACTGTGATTTCTTATTTTATGTATTGGCTAGAAACGAAAGTAATCCTGTTAATAAAGAATATCATGGAAATTTTATTGGATATGAGAAACCAAATTTGATGATGACTTGAGAGAAATATATTGTGATTATTCATAATCTTCTATCATAATATATGATGAAAAACACGAAAATATTTGAGTTTATTTAAAAATAAAATAAAAAAGAAAAAATAATTTTATTGAAGTTCAAGTAGAAATGATCATGGATGTATGAAATTTTAATTCCTTTTTTCAACAATTTTGGAAGTAACACAAGGAATAATTTTAAAATATAGGGGGAGATGTTTTCTATGTATAAATAAAGGACATAGAGACAAATTTTCAAGTAGTTTTTTTCATATATGTTGTAAATGTGGGCATTATCTGATTAAATAACCTAAAATAAAGTTTACCTCTATACTAAGGAAGGATTTATGTTATTCCAACCATTTAACTGAAATTATTGAAGTGTTTACATACTGGTATTCAAGAATTATGATGTATAATTATTTTTACCAATTGTATCTTGGTTATAAGAACCATGAAATATCTAGGTATTGTGATAATTTTGGAATCTTGTAAGAATGACTTAAGAGTTATGGATACCATTAGGGGTTTATGAGTTTACGTTTGATCATATGTTCAAAGTCTTAAACATAATTTTTTTGTTTTTAAGTGATCCTTGTTAATTTCATTAATGACATTTTGGGAGATTTTTTTTGGGATTAGGTATATGTTACCATTAGGTTCAACATGATGTTTTATTTTAAAAAAAATTCTTTTCATAAGTATAATGGTGTTTATGTCCATTAAGGTTTATATGTTTTTATGACTAATGTTATTTTAATGTATATTAATCAAATTTTAGTGTATTATATAATAAATATTTTTATGCAGTTTAGTATAAAGGACAAACATGTCATATCAAGCTAGGTCGTCGGTCCAAAACCCACAATTGAACGGGTGATATGGGTGGACCGCCTACCACTTCCAATGTAATGCATTAATTTTTTTTTGACCTTTATTTTTAAAATAATGTGATACTTAATGATTATTTTTTATGGGGTACAAATGATTTATATAGAGACAACTATGGGAATGAAAATTTATTTGGAAATTAAATTTATTTTGAAATTTTTTTAATATTTTCAAAACCATATATTATTAAGTTAAATAGAACATTATGGAATTTTATATGAGGAATAAAAGTTTAATTATATTTTTGAAGAATATATCATCTTAATGTGGGTTTCTGATGATTCTAGTTATTTATGGAAGTGATCATAAACCATGGAGAGTATTCATTTTTTGTGTGAGATATTAATGGGGAAATATATTTTTGGAAATCAATGTTAAAATTTTCTATGAAGAATGTGTGATCGGATTATTTAAATATTTTTCAATAAATATTATACTATATTATTTTTTGTTTTGGATAATGTATAAAGACTGGGGAAGAGATTTTAATCTTTTAATGTACTATTTAATCCATTAAAATTTGATTTTAGTTCTTCATGCAAGAAGAATTCATCATGAATACTCATAATTTGGAGAAAAGAAGATATTATGGTGGAAATTGATTAAACTATGAAATTATATTTATCAAGTAAGTATATATCTCATTATGTTCTATATCTATATGGTAAAGTAATTAATCAACCCTTGGAAATGTATATTGAAACAAAATTTTATCCTATTATTAACAAATTGACAGTCTTTATCACACCTCAATGGTTTATACTATTTTGGTAGTTAACTTTATCTTGACCACTGACTTTATTGTGATTAATGAATTATTTAAATTTTCAAAATTATTAAGACATTATGTTTTTATACATGTCTATATTTTTATTTCCCCTTAATTTTATCCTGTGTGGAATCCTATTTATGTGATTACATTCATATTTCCTTTCCATTCATTTGAAGAATAATTTTTATTTATCCTTTTTACGATATGGGTTTTCCACAAATAATTTTTAAATGATAAACCCTTGACTATTGAGATCAAGTTAAAATTATGAGGACAAAATTTATTAAATATGGGAATATAAATCCCATATATTTTAGAATATATTTCCCTTTAAACAAATTTTATTTCTTTGATATCTTTCCTTTCGTAAAACACTGATATTTAACTAACATCATTATACTACTAAAATATTAGTATTTAACTCTGTCAGTTATAACCTAATAGTTGAATTGTTGGGTGTAAATTCAATTAATCATGTTACTAAATATATTTTATAATGTTCCTAATAAATATTTAATTATTGACTAATTATTTTGAAATAACCACAAATTTTTATTATAGTCCTCTTATGCTTCAAAAATATGTTCTCTTCAAAAATTATTTTCCATACATTTTGTAAGGTGATAATATAATTTCTAAAAATTTTAACAACAAATTTTTTTTAAAGGATACACTCTTTCTAAAATAATCTTATCAAGACTATTTTGTGGTTAAAATTTAATATTTTATCAGATAATAATTTTTTTTAGTGAAAATATCAATTTTTGTAAAAGTGGCATTTATTTTCATTAGATAAAGTTACTTAATGTCTATTTATATTAATTGGATTTAGTATTAAAGTAAAATTTTATCCATTTTTATTATAATGATCAATTTAATTTCATTTTAATTACAAATTTTCTTGATTTTGTTATAAATATATTCTTAAACATAAGTTGCACTTTTCTAAAATTCATTTTTTAATTGCAGAATTTATTTACATTTTAATTTATTAAAATAAACCATAATGAATAATGATTTAAATTTAATTGATAGATTATATATATATATATAAAAATTAATATTCATATAATGAAAATTACTAGTCATAGAGTTAACATAAAATCTTCTTTTTCTGAAAAATACATTTTCCTGAAAACTTGCCTTTTGCCATGTTTTCATAACTTATTTTTATAATTAATTTTCAAATTTTTAGGATTTATATTTAAAATATAGAAATTAATTTTCAAAATAAAAATTTCCAAATTATCTTAGAGTTAATTTTTTTGAATTTTCGTTAAACATTAATTTTTCGATTAGTAGTAAAAAGTACTTATTTATATTAAAATTATCATTTTGTTTAATCATTTCACAAAGGTCCATTTTGTATTATAATTATTTTAAAAGTAAAATTCGTTAATTTATGTTATTATTAATAATATTTAGTTTTTTGGAATCAATTTTATGATTAATTTTTATATGAAAAAATTTTATACATATAAAAAAGTTTCCTTTGGAAAATTGTTTTTTCATTGCATCTACATGTTTAATTTTAACATAAATTATTGTAGTTATATGAATAGAATTTCATAAAATGTTTTCAATTTTTTGAATCAGAATAATTAATATTTTATAATAATTCAAATTTATTTTTTGATATAATTAATAGTAAAAACAATAAAAATTAGTTATTATGACTACGGTTAAAATGGGTTTAACATGGGATAAACCAGAATGATAAGAAATAAAATGATATAAAAACTTTCCTAACTCTGATTTTATGGCTATATTTTGACCTAAAAACCTTTAAGATGAAATACTTATCCATTATTTATCCTTATTTAATATCTAAAACTTGGGTATATATTTTTATTTTTAAAAACACCAAGTGTTCTCTATCACCCACTTATAAAAGGTAACCCACTCTTCTCTCCTCCTCACACTAACAAAGCCTTTTATTTTGGAAGATCCCTACCTTAATTCCGTCATTAATTCTATACCCATGTCCTATAGATCTTACCTTTATTGGGAAACAATTCTATGAATTATTTTTTGTGAAAACAAAAAAATGTTGTCTGAAAAAGATTTGTAGTTCATAATATTAACTTTTTGTTTTATTTTTTCTTACACCTCCTTAAAATATTTTTCAAATATAATCCTATTATAACAGAAATATATACCATATATTCAGATTTAGCTATTTTAATTGAATAATATCTATCAATGTCCTCTTCCATGAAATGGGAAACGAAAATGTCGATCATGTGTACGTTAAGATACCACCTCACGAATCGACCTGAATTAACTAGTAAGAGTGAAGTAATTCCTTTTAAATTTTTTTAAAACCCTAAAACACCTATATTTCATATAGGGGTATTATTAAATGACCCATAGATCTAGTATTCATTAAATGTGAATATATAGTGTCCCCTAGACCCATGACCTAAAGGTCTTCACTTGCCTACACTTGTTGCATTCTGAGCACCCTACCTAATTGGTTGCCTCATTCACCTACCTCAAATTCCTTAATGACGCATTCCATTTGGAGAACACTGGTTGAATATTCCCCATAGAATAAATGAACACCTGAGCAACCCAATTCCACATTCTGACACATTCATGTCACCCCATCGCACTCCACGCCATCAAACATCCATCCAATCATCGGGATGTTGTCTCCCCATCCATTAATTGGATAGAACCATTGTAAGATTCCCCTTCTACACCGGTTTTTCACGAACCAACCATAAAACATCCATCAAACTGCATCTTTAGGTAAACACAATCACCTATGGATTTTTTTGGGGCCACCATAAATCACAGTGTCAAACATTGTTGTCGCGCCTCCATCCAGTTTGGCTATCAAAGTCACCAACAAGACGTCGATTCTTCTCCCAATGTCACTCTACCCCACCATAAAACCCCCATATACATGAATTGTTAGATTATCACCTCCTCCCTTAACCTTTTTTGGAACCACCTTCAACCACTACATCCCACACCAGTGTTGTTCCACCATTTAGATCGACCATTGATGTCTCATGCGCCAACCATCCAACCCCATAGTGTAACACCCCAGGTAAATAAAGAATATGAAATCTTTATATTTATCCATATTTTTGAATAAAATATTAATATTACATTAAAGGGGATGATATTCTCGATGACGTACCCAACACGCAACAACAAGTTTCTTGGGAATCTTATGTTGCACTCTAATAATAAAATAATATTATTTTAAATAGTAGTTAACGCCTAGCCATTGTAATGGCGGGAATGAACAGAACTAACTAAAAAATAATTATATAATTTGGTCAAATATTTTTACTCTTTACAATAAATTTTAGAGGATTAAAAATGCAAATGAATCCAGTTTTTAAGCGAAAACATTCTAATATTATTTAAAAGGTCGATTAACCACCTTTTGATGGCGAACCCCTTTTAAATCCACTTTTTGAAACTTTTATGAGCTCTATTTTTCAAAATAAACATATTATTTATGATTGGGACATTGAAAGTTACCTTGGGTTAATTTTTGGTATTTTTCTGACAATGTTCATTTTTCAATAAATAGTGAAAAATACTGCATTTTACATCAAAACTGCTTTTTCATATAATTTAATTATATGGTTATATTACCTTTTTAATTTGTTTTAAAGTGTAAATAGAACATATTTTTACCATGTAATTCATTTATGGTCATTGGGAATAATTTCACTTTGGAATTAGGCATAAAAAAGTGCCAAACTTTTCATAAATATTGTTTCTAAAAAAACCGCTATTTGTTTTCACAACGGGAAGTTTTTTTAAAATTAATTATTGAAATTTATGTGTTTGTAATTTGGTAAAATTAATTACATATTTGGAATCAGAATTTCCAAATTATTTAATTAAGACTCTTTTGTTTTTGTACATTATGAATAGTAACTACGGTAATTATCTTTAATTATTTTGATTAATGAGTAATCGGGTAGTTAAAGATAATAAGATAATATCATAATAATAAAAAATGACCACAAAATGTGTCATAAGTCTACTGGTTGTCTCATGGTCGACCATGGGATGCCTTGTGCCAATCTTGGGGGGCCCATGGAATCACTTTTGTGAGAAAGTGACTTTTTATCTATTGATTTTTTAAAAATGTTAAATGTGACAAAGAATGTATCACCTATGTCAAATATATTTAATTTTGTCTACAAAAATTATCCTTTGGACTATAAATATTCATTGGAAATCTAAAAATATTTCCTACATCATAGTATTTTTATTATAATTTTTAGACATTAAATAAATTAAATTATTAATGACATCATGAAGATGCAGTGATGACCTCATTATTTAACAATTTAAATAAAATGGAAAGATAATATAAAATCTAAGACCTAAACATGTCCAAAACCTATTTTATGTGTGGATTTAGAACAATTATCACCATATCCTTGAAACACATCAATGTGGGACCATTAAAATCCAGAACTCATTTGGAAATATTGTTACATTTTATACCTTTCCAAGAGTGTCCCTCCTCTCCTCTTATAAAAGGCCCCCACCTCTACCTCCGTACCCACACTTACAAAGCCTTTGGATCGTCCAACCCCTGCCCATTTTGTCTCTCCACATCCCTCTATAACTCCTTGAAGCCTCACTTTGGGCATAATCCTTTCCATGGAATCCTTTGAGCTCAAATTAAAGGAAGTTACCCGATTTTAAGGTAATGTCTTCACTTGAGTCCTTTTGTTTGATTTTACTTCTCCAACCACCTAAACTCTTTTTATTCTTTTATTTTGTAACAACTCTAGTATCTTAAATATACTATGATGTTGTTATAATAATTATTCAAGCTACACTTACACACACCTACATCTAATGGTTAAAGAACATACTGTTTCAGTGGATGGCGAATTTCTGCCTCCCAAAACGATGATTGTTCAACATTCTTATAACACCTTAAAAGGTGGCCATTAATATGACACTATATTTATATATGATATCTAATATGTTTATGTTTTACTTAAGCTTATGTATTTTTCATTTATGGAATACCTTTATGGTTTCCATTATGGGTAAACGCAATATCTTCATTTAAGGAAGTGCGGACTACCGCCCACTCAAAGTGATTTGATTCGTTAATACCATATGTGGTACGTATAAAGTATATATTTAATGATATTATATATGATACCATACTGTAATTAAAATACTATTATGTATCATTATGTTTTAATTCCATTAAATCTGAAATATAAATGGAAGTAGCGTTCATGCGTACGTACGGCTTACCGTCTCCATGAACGGTGCATTTCATTTCTTAACTCTAAATGTTTTGTAATATTATAAATGCATGAATATACTGGATATATATGATATATATGATATCTAAATCATGAATAAAATTCTGGATATAATGAACATTTGGCCACACGAACAACATGTAATTGTAAGAAGTCCACTTTCGACTTAAGAACCAAATATCGGCAAAACAAATATTATTAACTTAAATGATTACATAATGTTTATTACAAGGTAATAAGTTATATAAAAGGAATAATTAACTTTAAAAAGGTTCTTAATTAAGTATAAATTAACTCAAGTTTATTATTCAGGAGATTAAATAACGATCGAGTCAAGTCGGACCCGAGGTAAGGGATCCTACTCCTCTCTTTCTTTTTAAGTACAATCTTTTATGTCATTCCTTTTAAAGCTCATATTTCTTGTTATTGGGATGTTCTTTTATATTAATCTTACTGTAATTTTTATGTTCAAATTATGAGAGACCCTATTCTCTCTCATCAATCCATTTTGAAAGTTTTTAGTGGCGCTGTTAGGCTGCCGAATTTTCGTAAGAGATATAACCTATCTCTTTCTTTTTAAGTACTCTCCTTTATGTCACTTCTTTTAATCTCCTATTTGTTATTATGGGGGATGTTATTTTATATTTCTCTCTCTTTACATTTTATGGTAATATGATGAGATACCCTATTTCCTCTCATCAATCCATTTTGGAAGTTTTAAGTGGCGTTGTTAGGCTGCCGAGTTTTTGTAAGGGATTTTTCATCTCACTTTTATTCCCGTGAGATTTATGCTACATTTGCCACAATTTCCTTTGAGTGGTGTATGTACTGCCCAATATTATAAACTTTGTGTATTATAATTTCATTTATGGGTATTCACATATTCATTGTATGACCCTTCTTCCATGGGGTGTACATTTCGAAAGTTACCCAACTCGGTATGGGGACCTTTCACCCTCCTCTTTTTAAAAGAGTTCTTTTGTTATGTCTTTTAATTCACATAATATTATGTTGTGATATGTTATTTTATATCCTTATTGATGTAAATTTTATGTCCAAGTTATGAGATTCCCTTTTTATCTCTCATAAACTCATTTTCTGAATTTTGAAGTGATGCCGTTAGGCTGTCGAATTTTACCAAGGGAACTTTTTAACCCAATTTAGATTTCTTTGGGTTCAACATGTAGTTATTGAATATGTCATCTTTTGAATATGTGGGAATGACCTTTTATTGTTTTACACTTAATATCCACTTTTATTGGGTGTATTTATATTTGTCACACATAATTTTGAGATTGAATTATCCTTAATTTAAGGATACCTTCTTTATAAGGGAATTCATCACATTTGACATTTCTACTGAGACTTTATTGTTTTTATGCACCAATTCACTCTTATATGGTGTATATACTGTCCTTTGGAATATTATATCATGAATCCATTTATTCTCATGATATTATAATGTTCTGACTAAATGTTATTCCTCAATTATTGTATTCAAGTGTCTCTAATTTTGGTAGAACCCATTTAACCAAAATATCGCTTTAAATGTTTTTATTGTTTTTTCTTATTAATATCCATGTTTTCAAAGTGGTTTTAAGGATTTATTTATATGGATATTAATGGTTTAAAATTTTAAAAGCTTCAATGTGGTATGGGACACTTTTATTCAAAAATCTCTTTATTAAATGTTTTAAATGGTTTTAGAAGTGGTTTCTTTTTAAATGGATTCATTATTTCAATATTTTAAAATGTTATATTGTGATTAAAATGTGGAAATGTTATGTTTACTTTATGCACGTTTTATGTAATATGTTTATGTTATGGTTCTTGGGCATTGTTATGAAAACAGGTGGTTCTGTGATAAACTAAGGGCGGGTGAGCCCGATATAGCTCTCCAATGCATTGGGTAACGCGAAGGAGTGAAACGTTACGGTTTCTCCGAAGAGATTTAGGGAATATACTGTGGTGGGTATCCCAAACGTAACCAAGGGGGTTACTCCCTACGTAAGAATGTTATGAATGCCTCAAGATACCTTTTATGTCTTATGATTTCTATGATTTATTCATGATTTGATATGCCTATGTTTTATGGGTAAAGTATGATTTCATTCTAATGTATATATGAACTCATGTTTCCTTTCTATATTTTTATAACTCTTACTGAGCTTTTTATGCTCATCCCAAGTTTTTGAAATGTTTTTCATAGGTCAAAGGAAAGTTACATGATGTGATGATAGTGTCAAGGATGTGCCAATAAAGAATCTGTGTTTTATTTTAAATATGTTTCCGTTGATGGGAAGAATGAATACTGTCTTTTATGTAACCACTTTGATTAAATGTGGAATGTAATGCAAGTTTCATGATCTAATTCTCTAAAACTCTAAACCTGAAAATATCCTCAATGTGTAATCATGTAATAACTCAAGATTAAGTAAGGTTTAAGGCTGGGGCCTTATAGTTGGTATCAAAGGGAGGTTTAGATAACTTTAGAGGTTAGGGTATTCTCTAAGCATAAGGGATAGTACCATAATAGATAGGATTTCAGAAAGAGTCCTAGTTTTAGATAAAGTGAATCAGTAAGTATATCTTGGTGTTTATCTTCCTCATTAGTATATGATGGTTTTGTTGATATACTCACAATTACCTTTTTGGTTTTAGTAAATGGCAGGATCTAGCAGGCACCAAAGTAACAGTGGATGTGAAGGAAACTGTGACAGTTTTTTGAGAAAGCCACTGAATGATATTGGGGCTGCAATGAGAACTCTTGTGATTATCCTCAACCAACTATCTGGAGTCATGATTTACCACCTAAACCTTGGTGATTTCTCTAAGTCATCATATATGAGAGAAACAAGTCCCTACAGAACTACAGGTGATAATCATAAAGGTAAGTGTGTTCAAAAACCTACGCGTCAAAGATGTGGAAAGAAACACCTAGGAAAATGTTTCGAAGGGAAAGAAATATGATATAGATGTGGAAATGAAGGTCATAAAGCAAGAACATGCCATGGAAAAAGGAAGCATCCAGTTGACTCAAGGAAAGGGAAAGAAGTTCTTTCTGAGGGATCAATTGAATGTTTTAAATTTGGGGTGCATGGTCATTATGCAAACACATGTCCTATGAAGAAGTTTCGTGAATGGGATCACCAAGATCGTACAAATATTCGTTTACCAATACCTAATGCCATTCCGATTGAGGATGAAGAAGCTGATAATGACCGATCAATGGTATGGATTATTTCATAACTTTTGTTTTCCTATTTTGGAATATTAGGATATGATTCATGATTTTTTTGTAGGAATGAAGTATTTTAGAATAAGTTGGAAAGGAATGGTCAATGGATCATGAAGAATGTTGAGTGAGTAAGAATTCAACATATAAGGGCTTCAAGAGTTATGGTGAAATTCTTAAGAGTATTAAGTCTCTTTTGATGATGGGGTTACATTAGAAGACTTTTTATAGTATGTGTAACCCTGATGTTTAACATATGAAAATTTTATTCAAGGAATTATTATCTGTTCTTTTGTGGACATAGTTATAAAGAATCATTTGGGTTTATATGATCCTTACTTTTGAGGTAATTATGGGTTACTATATGTTATGATGGAAGTGAAAGGCATGAGATAAAATTGAGGTTAAATTGTTTTATGGTTATTTTTGATTATTTTATCTCTTTTTGGGGAATGATTTGAGAATTATATAGTTTTTGAAAAAGGACATCACGCAGACCGTGTGACAACCCATCGCGTCGGACAAAGCTACGGGAATCGAACCCACAACCAAAGTGCAACTGGTATTTGTCGCCTACCACTGGACTTCGTGAAGTCCCTGGTTAGTTTAACTAATTCTTTTTAGTTAGCTGATCTTATGAATCTATAATGAGCTGATTTTGGGTTATCTATGGAAATTATTAACCTATCATGGAGGATATGTGATTAGGTTAATTACTTTTCAATACGAGACTTTAGGAGCAACAGATGTTGTTTGGAGATAAATGTTGCGATTTAACTTGGAAGAATATGTGACTAAATCCTTCAAATATTTGGGTTTCAACCTTAGTTTGGTTTACTTTGAAGAATTTTATAGACAAATTGTTTATCTAATGGTCCTAGATGAACTTTGGGTTTCGTTAGACAAATTTTTGAGATTAAGCATAGATTTTCTTTTTATAAAGGGTTATCCTTTTCTGGATTATCTGATCTTGTACTAACCGTTTTGGTTTCAGTTTTGGTTAAAGTCTAAAGAAATGGGATGTATATAGTTCTCTTTTTTGGATTAGGTGATTCTCAAGAAGTTTATTATAGTACTCTTAATGTGAACAAGTCTTCCTAAATACTCATCTTTTGGAGAAAATATGAGTTTGTGTAAGGAATCTAATAAAAGTAGAAAGTCAACATGATAAGTGATTATGTTTCCTTATGAATAAATTCCTCAATAAAAAGTAACTTAAAACAAAAATGTTGTCTATTAACATTTTCTACTGGGGAATCGAATACCGTTTAACCCATCACAAGTTTGTAATTTTCTTATGGTTAACTTTCTCCTAAACATGTTTTCTATCACTCTCCATCAGAACATGACCCTTTGTTTTTTCCTGCATGTCCATATTTTCATACTTGGAATCCAAGTATGGGTTAACTCGGGTGACCTTTGTACTTATCTTTATTTATTTTAAAGTGATTGTTTTACCGACTCTTGTTCCGATGTAGGACTTTCAAGGATGTTTCCAAGCCCAATTTTAAAATTGCGAGGACGCAATTCCCAAAAGGGGGGAAGGATGTAACACCCCAGGTAAATAAAGAATATCAAATCTTTATATTTATCCATATTTGTGAATAAAATATTAATATTACTTTAAATGGGATGATATGCTCGATGGCGTACCCAACACACAACAACGAGTTTCTTGGGAATCATACATTGCACTCTAATAATAAAATAATATTAATTTAAATGGTAGTTAACGCCTAGCCGTTGTAATGGCGGGAATGAACAGAACTAACTACAAAATAATTATATATGTTGGTCAAATATTTTTGCTCTTTACAATAAATTTTAGAGGATTAAAAATGCAAATGAAACCATTTTTTAAGCGAAAACATTCTAATATTCTTTAAAAGGTCGATTAACCGCCTTTTGATGGAGAACCCCTTTTAAATCCACTTTTTAAAAATTTTATAAGCTCTTTTTTTCAAAATAAACATATTATTTATTATTGGGACATTGAAATTTACCTTGGGTTAATTTTTGGTATTTTTCTGACAATGTTCATTTTTTAATGAATAGTGAAAAATACTGCATTTTACATCAAAACTGCTTTTTCATATAATTTAATTATATGGTTATATTATATTTTTAATTTGATTTAAAGTGTAATTATAATATATTTTTACCATGTAATTCAATGATAGTCATTGGGATTAATTTCACTTTGGAATTAGGCATAAACAAATGCCAAACGTTTCATAAATATTGTTTCTAAAAAACCCTCTATTTGTTTTGACAATGGGAAGTTTTTTTAAAATTAATTATTGCAATTTATGTGTTTGGAATTTGGTAAAATTAATTACATATTTGGAATCAGAAGTTCCAAATTATGTAATTAAGACTCTTTTGTTTTTTAACATTATGAATAGTAACGACGGTAATTATCATTAATTATTTTGATTAATGAGTAATCGGGTAGTTAAAGATAATAAGATAATATCATAATAATACAAAATGACCACAAAATGTGTCCTAAGGCTACCGGTTGTCTCATGGACGACCATGGGATTCCTTGTGCTAAACTTGGGGGGCCCATGGAATCACTTTTGTGAGAAAGTGACTTTTTATCTATTTATTTTTTAAAAATGATAAATGTGACAAAGAATGTATCACCTATGTAAAATATATTTAATTTTATCTAAAAAAATTATCCTTTGGACTATAAATATTCATTGGAAAGATAAAACGATTTCCTACATCATAGTATTTTTTTTATAATTTTTAGACATTAAATAAATTAAATTATTTATTACATCATGATGATGCAGCGATGACCTCATTATTTAACGATTTAAATAAAATGGAAAGATAATGTAAAATCTAAGACCTACACATTTCCAAAACCTATTGTATGGGTGGATTTCGAACCCTTATCACATTATCCTCGAAAAACATCAATTTGGGACCATTAAAATCCGAAACTCATTTGGAAATAATGTTACATTTTATACCTTTCCAAGAGTGCCCTCCTCTCCTCTTATAAAAGGCCCCCAACTCTACCTCCTTACCCACACTTCCAAAGCCTTTGGCTCGGCCAAACCCTGCCCATTTTGTCTCTCCACATCCCTCTATAACTCCTTGAATCCTCACTTTGGGAAGAATCCTTTCCAAGGAAGCCTTTGATCTCAAATCAAAGGAAGTTACCCGATTTTAAGGTAATTCCTTCACTTGAGTCCTTTTGTTTTATTTTACTTCTCCAACCCCATAAACTCTTTTTATTATTTTCTTTTGTAACAACTCCAGTATCTTCAATATACTATTATGTTGTTATAAGAAGGATTAGAGCTACACTTACACACACCTACATCTAATGGTTAAAGAACATACTGTTTCCGTAGATGGCGAATTTCTGCCTCCCGAAACGATGATTGTTCAACATTCTTCTAACACCTTCAAAGGTGGACATTAAGATGACACTATATTTATATATGATATCTAATATGTTTATGTTTTACTTAAGCTTCTGTATTTTTAATTTATGGCATACCTTTATGGTTTCCATTATGGGTAAACGCGATATCTTCATTTAAGGAAGTGCGGACTACCGCCCCCTCAAAGTGATTTGATTCGTTAATACCATATGTGGTACGTATAAAGGATATATTTAACGATATTATATATGATACCATACTGGAATTAAAATACTATTATGTATCATTATGTTTTAATTCCATTAAATCTGAAATAGAAATGGAAGTAGCTTTCATGCGTACGTACGGCTTACCGTCTCCATGAACGGTGCATTTCATTTCTTAACTCTAAATGTTATGTAATATTATAAATGCATGAATATACTGAATATATATGATATATATGATATCTACATCATGAATACAATTCTGGATATAATGAACATTTGGCCACATGAACAACATGTAATTGTAAGAAGTCCACTTTTGACTTAAGAACCAAATATCGACAAAACAAATATTATTAACTTAAATGATTATATAATGTTTATGACATGGTAATAAGTGATATAAAAGGAATAATGAAATTTAGAAAGGTTATTATGTAAGTAGAAATTAAATCAAGTTTATTATTCAGGAGATTAAAGAACGATCGAGTCAAGTCAGACCCGAGGTAAGGGATCCTACTCCTCTCTTTCTTTTTAAGTACAATCTTTTATGTCATTCCTTTT
The DNA here is from genome assembly GCA_963277665.1 of Viscum album. Taxonomy (NCBI): domain Eukaryota; kingdom Viridiplantae; phylum Streptophyta; class Magnoliopsida; order Santalales; family Viscaceae; genus Viscum; species Viscum album. Next base: position 858,564,500 of record OY728160.1, read on the forward strand.
AAAGCTCATCATTCTTGTTATTGGGATGTTATTTTATATTACTCTTACTGTAATTTTTATGTTCAAATTATGGGAGACCCTATTATCTCTCATAAATCCATTTTGGATGTTTTGAGTGGCGTCGTTAGGCTGCCAAATTTTCGTAAGAGATATAACCTCTCTCTTTCTTTTTAAGTACTCTCCTTTATGTCATTTATTTAAAGCTCCTATTTGTTATGATGGGGGATGTTATTTTATATTACTCTCGCTGTAAATTTTATGGTAATATGATGAGATACCCTATTTCCTCTCATCAATCCATTTTGGAAGTTTTAAGTGGCGTTGTTAGGCTGCCGAGTTTTCGTAAGGGATTTTTCATCTCACTTTTATTCCCGTGAGATTTATGCTACATTTGCCACAATTTCCTTTGAGTGGTGTATGTACTGCCCAATATTATACACTTTTTGTAGTATAATTTCATTTATGGGTATTCACATCTTCACTGTATGACCCTTCTTCCATGGGGTGTATGTTTCGAAAGTTACCCAACTCGGTAAGGGGACCTTTCACCCTCCTCTTTTTAAAAGACTTCTTTTGTTATGTCTTTTGATTCACATACTATTATGTTGAGATATGTTATTTTATATCCTTATTGATGTAAATTTTATTTCCAAGTGATTAGATGCCCTTTTGATCTCTAATCAACTCATTTTCTGAATTTTGAAGTGATTCTGTTAGGCTGTCGAATTTTACCAAGGGAACTTGTTAACCCAATTTCGATTTCTTTGGGTTCAACATGTAGTTATTGAATATGTCATCTTTTGAATATGTTTGAATGACCTTTTACTATTTTACACTTAATATCCACTTATATTGGGTGTATTTATATTTGTCACACATAATTTTGAGATTGAATTATCCTTAATTTAAGGATACCTTCTTTATAAGGGAATTCATCACATTTGACATTTCTACTGAGACTTTATTGTTGTTATGCACCAATTCACTCTTATATGGTGTATATACTGCCATTTGGAATATTATATCATGAATCCATTTATTCTCGTGATATTATAATGTTCTGACTAAATGTTATTCCTCAATTATTGTATTCAAGTGTCTCTAATTTTGGTAGAACCCATTTAACCAAAATATCGCTTTAAATGTTTTAATTATTTGTTCTTATTGATATCCATGTTTTCAAAGTGGTTTTAAGGATTTATTTATATGGATATTAATGGTTTAAAATTTTAAAAGCTTCAATGTGGTATGGGACACTTTGATTCAAAAATCTCTTTATTAAATGTTTTAAATGGTTTTGGAAATGGTTTCTTTTTGAATGGATTCATTATTTCAATATCCTAAAATGTTATATTGTGATTAAAATATGGAAATGTTATGTTTACTTTATGAATGTTATATGTGATACGTTTATGTTATGGTTCATGGGATTGTTATGAAAACGTGTGGTTCTGTGATAAACTAAGGGCGGGTGAGCCCGATATAGCTCTCCAATGCATTGGGTAACGTGAAGGAGTGAAACGTTAAGGTTTCTCTGAAGAGAATTAGGGAATATACTGTGGTGGGTATCCCAAACGTAACCAAGAGGGTTACTCCCTATGTAATAATGTTATGAATGCCTCAAGATACCTTTTATGTCTTATGATTTCTATGATTTATTCATGATTTGATATGCCTATGTTTTATGGGTAAAGTATGATTTCATTCTAATGTATATATGAACTCATGTTTCCTTTCCATATTTTTATAACTCTTACTGAGCTTTTTATGCTCATCCCATGTTTTTGAAAATTTTTTCACAGGTTAAGGGAAAGGTACATGATGTGATGATAGTGTCAAGGATGTGTCAAGAAATAATCTGTGTTTTATTTTAAATATGTTTTCGTTGATGGGAAGAATGAATACTGTCTTTTATGTAACCACTTTGTTTAAATGTTTAATGTAATTCAAGTTTCATGATCTAATTCTCTAAAAATCTAAACCTGAAAAGATCCTCAATGGGTAATCTTGTAATAACTCAAGATTAATTAAGGTTTAAGGTTGGGGCCTTATACATAGTTTCTCTTCTATTCGCCTCTGATTCATCGGGGCACAATTATTACCCTAAAATACAAATTAATATGAAAATATCCAACATAAGGGTTAAAATAACTATATCATGGAATCAATCCCAAGACTCCTTCATGTAGTGGTAGTGACTGAGTACCACTCAGACACCATGCTGGCACCGAACTGATGTCATTCATTTTCCATAAATTCCTCTCATAGGTTGATATAATGATGGATTTAAATAATATACATGACATTTAAGATATAATTATACTTCTATAATAATAATAATATCACATCTAATTTCTAACCTTACATTCAATTTGAAAATGATAACATCACTCATGCATACATGTGTGAAACCAATTCCATGAAGAGATGTGATAAGTTTATCATTTCATTTTTACATGGTTATTAATAAGGATATATTTAATAAATATATATGATATTTTTGATATAATAATAATTCCTAAAATCTGAATTAATATTTACCATTTTTTCACTCAATCCATTATAAAATTAAAACAACCTTCATGCGTACATACAACCAACTTTCTCTATGAACAATGTAATTCATTTTTTATCACTACCATTTATAGATTACTATACATAAATATGTTGTAAATATATGTGTGATATTAATTTAAATATTAAAATTATTTATATTATGGAACCATAATCAAATTACAAGGAACAAGACATCTTAATAAAAACATATATGAAAAAAAAATGAGCAATTATCAACCAGAATAGTGGTTTTGATAACAAATTTTTAAGGAATGGGTTATAAATGGTTATATGTAAATAATATATGGTAGGATATATATTATTATTGTTCTGTAATATATATTTAATAAACTTATATTTATTATAAATGAGGTTCTAATATGTATAAATATTGTTTATACTTGTGGTAATGGATTTCCGTCTCACTTTTATTTCTATGAGACACATGTCATATTCACCACTTGTTTAATTTTTTTAGTGTGTATACTACATATATAACTATTTTATGATTAATATAATTAAAATTAAGGGATATAAATATCCATATAAGGATATTTACTTCATGGGTATTGTGATTCAATAGTGGTAACAGTTTTATGATCTAATCCCATTGTATATCAGCATTATCTATGATTATGATTACAATAATTTAATCTTATGATCCATCTCCCAATAAACTCATTAATTTTTTTATCCTATGGTTATGAATTGAAAATACATATTTTACATTAATTTCCCACTCTTATGAACTCAATATTCCAAAATAATATTTCTTAATGAAAATATACTTTATTTCTTTCTTAGTTTGAAATAAAATTTCTTCCATATCTAAGTTTTATAAAAATGATTTAAATAATGTTTTTAATATTACTATATGATTTTTTAAAGTAATTTTTACCATTTTTTATTTTGTTTACAAATTTTTTTAAATCTAATCTTATTATCATTTTTTGAATGTGGTGATTTTTACTTTCTACCAAAAATGTGAAAGTTGTCTTTATTATATCAAACATAATTTGAACATAATTTTTTGTTGACACGAGAAAACAATTATTTGAAACTTCTTTACAAGTTTTCAATATGTTTTTTCAATGAAAATGTATAATTTAATATTTTGGAAATAATTATGTTTTAATTAATTATTTCAAAATTGAAATGGTATTTTACTCAATAATGTTTTAATGATATTTATTTGGTAGATATATTCATTAATGACAGTAATCGCATTTGTTGATTATGATTTAATAGATAAGTTATCTAATGATACCATCCATATATGTTATCTGGATGGTTTGTGATTATGATGAAAAGATATTTATGAAACTCAATATTTTTTCCATAGGTTATGCTATGATGAAATGATGAAATGATTTTGAACCCCATTTATTTCTTATTGGTTATAACATAATAAAATATGTATGAAACCTGTATCTTTACCATGGGTAAGGTCATGCTGATTTTTTTGTGAAACCCATTTCTTTTTCATGAGTTATGATATGATGAAAATTTTATAATCTTACGTCACACATATATATGATATTGATTATCTTCTTAGTGGGCATGTATTTATATATCCCTCCACTGCATTGGGTATAGATTGATATCTCATCAGATAAATATTATTATAATGGGGGGAGAACCCTGTTCAGTCAATGACTTTTTCCACTATGATAGTTATGGGAGTGAACCTTGATGGGTACAATGGATTGGATAGTGAACCCATTCCATTATGATAGTCTTTTAAATAATCCTTGACTACTAAACAAATTATTTTTTATATTTATTTTTATTCCAAAACTCTATGAATTATTCCAATGTTATTATTTCATGGAATATGTTTTGATTCCATTGTAATTTATGTATTTTTAATTTCTAAGCATTATTGCATGAATTGATATTATGATATATGATATGTAGGGTATGTTGATCAATTGTTATGATCATGTTATCATATCCTTATTATTATATCATTTTTTGGTGATAATTTATATCTCATTTGTTAACCTTTAATAAGAATCTATTCTCTTGAATTCATAGATTTCCTTTTCACATGTTATAAATAAAGGTATTATATATGATAAGTCAAAGAAGTTTTGTGGTTATGAATAACTTATTGGGAGATTATGTAGATCACTTATGAACAAGTTTTTTATGTACCCATTTTTCTAAAGATACTATAACTGCACGATTCTAGTTTGGATCATCATGTTATATAATGAATATTCATCTATTAAGATTTAATATCAACATATGAAAGGGGTGGGTCACTGTAAGAAATCCCAAATTTATATAGGGTAATTAAAACTATTTTCAAAATCAATATTATGTATAAGATAATAGTAATTTTTTAGCTTTATATAATAAAATAAGGAACATGAACCCAAACATGAATTGAGAGGGTAAACAACATATACAGTTTAATATTTTCTAAGGAATTTTTTTTAGATCAGACTCCTTCATTTAAATTATAGGGTTATAATGTTTAACATATTACACTATGTTTTCATTATTATAATGTTTATTATTATATTAATAGGGTTATTCCAAGTTGTTTATGATTATATAGTTGATATTGAATTACATTAATTTTTAAGACCAATTAAACATAGACACCTTGTCAAGTGGTTTAGGGTCATGTGAAAAAATTCCACCTATTTTGTTGTTTAGTGTATTTCAATGAGGACCAAGGAATCCATTATGAGTTCTGATTAGATGTTTTTTCAAAAAACATGATGTCGGTAAGGGACCAATTATTCTCTCTATTTATGGTTTTTAAAGAGTTTTATATATTTTAGTTTTCCATTTGTCTGATGTATGGTTCCTCACATTTGGTATTTAATATTACATGTTTCCTCCCTAGTATCACTAGTGCCTTCAAGGCTAGCACTATCTTTCCTTAAATAAATGATCAAATGAAATAATTTTGATTAAATTATTTGGTCACTCAATTTCAATGAGCGTTGAAAAAAGTAAATTCCAAAAACAAATATTTCATCAAGGTTATGTAGCATTTACAGATAAATCTATGACCTTTCATCTTTAGTTATTTTGTCAAAATTGTACATATGAAATGAGAGAAAATAGTCCTGAATAATTTATATTGATTTCAAACCATGATCCACGGAATATAGATTCACTTGGGTAGGGGTTCACATATTATAAAGACAATCCTATATAACATTAAATAGATTATTTTCCCATATTATTGTTTCTATAGACACTATATTCTATATTATTTTCAATAGGGTAATGTTGAAGGTCTTTATCTATTCATTGGATTTTGTGTGGTATAAGTAAGTATGGTTGGATTGGATCCTATATTTTCAATATAGCTTTCACATCTCATATATATATAATTGTATGCAATTATCCAAAATTATTTTGTGTGTAACTCATATTTTTTTAATGAAATTTAATTTCATAAAGGGGGTTCATATGTTAATTGAGAAATTCTTTTAGGACACAACATCAAACTACTTAGAGTATAAGTTGATGGTAGGGATGATGAACTTAAATTATTGAACAATCAGTAGAGGATATAGACCCATGATATCTATTAAATATAAATAATATATATAGGAGTACTTTGTATCATGTAAAAATTATTAAGCTATATGAATTATTTCTTTATTCAAAGAGAATACATGATATTTTATATAAAACACTATAAAATTTTGCACTGCATAAGAAAAAAATTATCTAATCATATTAATATTGTGAGACTTTTTCCTGTTTTATGGTTACCATATGTGTTGGAATGGACTTCTTTTAAAACATCCTTATTCACTACTCCATTAATGAATATGAGGAGAACCCCATATAAATTATTCTTATAGAGTATCTTTCATAAAATTTGTACTATCTTAATGATTAAATTTGATTCTAATATGTGGATTTGTTCCCTTTATGCTCATCCCTATATAAGTGCTTTATTTTTAAGATAGTATATTATTGGGGATATAAAATTATTTGTCTCGTATCCTTATAGTCCTGATCATTTTTCTATAGGAATTATGTAGAAATGGGATATAGTAAATAATATGTTTAATTTGAAATAATTCCATCAAATCCCACATATGGTAAAGAATTGGAATCAATCCCTCTTTATTAATTAAGTATCCTGCCACTAAGGTTTTTTTATCATAAACTCTGAATTTCCATTGTCTCTAAGTAAGAAAATTTTGATTTTTATAGATAATTTTATACATGTTATGAGAGATCTATATTCTACATCATTGTTATTACAAACCACCAAGAGGAGAAAGTAATGTGTTAGTATTTTCTTTATAAGATAGATAGATATGACTCTCAAGTCAACACTATTGAAATTAGGGACATTCATACTCTCCTTATTTTAGATCTAGGATTCAATATAAATGTACATAAACCATGTTTAAGAGTCCCTCAAGAAGACCTATTTCCATGTAAAATTATTTGATATTTAGGTGAGCTACATGAAATTCTATAATTTCATATCCTTTGGTTCACTTCTGAGATAAAACTAGTTATTTAACTATTTAAGATCATAACCCATCATTATAAATCCCTCTTAACATGGTGAAACTAAAAATTTAATTCATTAGATTAAGGCTATAGATGAAATGGACCTCATAATGTTGTATATAATGATATAAATTTTTTTACCACAAATAATAGAGTGAGATAGTTATTCTTGAATGTGGTGTATTTTGCCTCAGTTTCCAAAATCATTCAAAAAATATAGTAAAAATTATTTTCATGGTCTTCACTATTCATTTAGTTAATTATCGTTCCAAGGTATTTCTCTAATGAGTCCACATAGAGGAATAATAGACATCCTTCTATTGGTAAAATTAAGATTAGTTGATGTAAAATGTATTATTTGATATGATGAAATGATCTATGACAATTCTTATCTCCTAGTAGATAGCACATGTTTTCATTTTCATTTTAAATTATTGACAATTACTAGAATGGATTAAAACGAATTAGTTGATATAGTAAAGACATCCTTGGATCCCCTTAGATTCTCAAAGGTTTCATAGAGAAGGCATGCCATGAATCACCATAGACTTCTTAGTGCTATCCTCAATACCTCTATAGAAGACTAAAAATATGGGAAAAGTGTTATATATGAATTCAAATAAACATTCTATGGATTCAAATTTGAAAAGTATTTTTGTATCCTAGAGAGTAACACATTGAGTTATGTAAATTGGTTTGATTATTGATTGATTTAATTATCAATTCATCTATGTAACACTCCATTATATTTCCTTAGAGGGGATAATATTTGTAGTTCATCTCTTATTAGTAAGTGAAAGAAAATCTACATACTAAAGGGTATCCCTTAATTGAAATATAATCCTTGAGGTAACATATAGGATATAAGTTCTATATATTTAGGATCCATCTATAATTCATTATATCTTAATATTTTCCCATAAATAATCTGTATAGAAATTTAGCTATTTTATCAATTACGAATACCAATATTTATAAGGGAGAATTGTAATTTTACCAATAGTGGTTGAGGTCTTGGTATTAAATACAATAAATATTCCATTATTCTTTTTAACATATACAAAGTTTGATAACCATTAAGCATGTTATTTCTCACAAATGGAGTGACATATGATTATATTATCCACTTCATTTTCCACCATGGATCTATGGGATGGATTCATCTTCCTCATTTCCTATATATAACATTGGTTGTTTTCTACTATTTTCTATAGACAAATGTAGGAATCCATTTCTATATTTTTCTACTGTTTCATGAAAATACCTCTTATTACCTCTTAAAAAACATTATATACTCCTCCTTATCATTAGGATTCATAGACTGGTTGATTAGATTAGTTTATTGTTTTTCTTCAAAGCCAATATCCACCTATATAATCTAATCGAAAATGATTAATATACATCTTTCAACCATAAATGGGAAACTATAAAAATAATGTTCATTAAATTCAAAAGATATGGATTATTTATATACAAACACTGCCATAAATGGTTTCATAATATAAGGACCCAGCCTTAAAATATTACATAATCTTGAATTAAATGGATAATTCACATTGAGGATCTTTTCAGGCTTAGTGTTTTTGAGAATTATCCCATAACTATTACATTACATTACAAAAATTACAAAGTAGACACTTCTACTAAGTTTCCTTTTTTTTCAAAAAAAAACTCTTAAAAAATATAGTCTTTTCTAGTTCCATGTTTTAGACAGCATGACTTTTCCTTGATCTCATTTTTGACCCAATTCATATTTAAGTCCTATGAAAAACATTTCAAAACATGGGATGAGAATAAAAAGCTCAGTAAGGGTTATAAAATAAGGAATGAAAACATTATCTGATCAATAAATACAAATCAAAAAAACCATACTTTTCAATAATAACATACCTTATGAAATATTAAGATTTATTAATAACACCTGAAAATAATAAATAATAAAGGTAACTTATGGAATAAATAACAAACATAAATTTTTTCTTTCACAACTACATATAAAGTTACGTTTGGAATATCCATCACAGTATATTCACTAAATATCTTAGGAGAGTCATTAAAATTTACCTCTGTCACGTTTCTGAATTTGTTAGAGAGCTATATCAGGCTCACCCGCCCAATGTTTATCACAGAACCACCCTTATACATAAAAAATTCCCAAGAACCATAACATATTCATAACACATAAAATAATAAGAAAGTAAAGATAACATTTCCACATTGCAATCACAATATATCATTTCAATATAATGACATAATCAATGCTTTATCAACCCATTTTTCAAAAAAACTTAAACACTTAATAAAGATATTTTTGAATCAATATGTCCCATACCACTTTGAAGATTTTGAATGAAATTTTAATTTCGAAAAATTCATGTCCATATAAATAAATACTTAGAACCATTTTTAAAACATGGACATTAATGTGAATGTTTTATAAGAATAAATATTTAAAACATTTAAAATGATATTTTAGTAAAAAAGTTCCAAACCAAATGATAGACGTTTGAATACAAATAATTAAGGAATAAAATTAATCAAATATTATAATATAAGGAGAATAAATAGATTCATGATATAAAATGTTTAGGGGAATTATATACATCCTATAAAAGTGAATTGTTGTATAACAATAAATAAGTTTCAATAGAATGTAAATTGAGACAAAGTCCCATGCAAAGATAATATCCTTATATTAAGGAAAAATCAATGACATGATTATGTGTGAAAAATAATAATACACATAATATAAATTCATATTAAGTGTAAAAAAATCATAGGTTATTCGCACTTATTCATAGCATGACACAATTTAGAAGTATATGTTAACCCAATGAATTGAAATTGGGTTAAGAAGTTCCCTTACATAAATTTGACAGCCTAACGATGTCACATGAAAATTCATAAAATGAGTTGATGAGAGACGAAAGGGTCTCTCATCACATGGACATAAAATTTTTAGTAATAAGGATATATAATAAAATATCCCAACATAAAATAATTTAAATTTAAAAGACATAAAATAAGTCTTTAACTAAAAGAGTACGGTGAAAGGTTCCCTTACCGATTTGGTAACATATGAATCATAAACCACATGAAAGAAGGATCATAAAATTAAGATGTAAATGACCATAAATTAAATTATATTAAACAAAGAATAAAATCATGGATATTACATACACCACACAAAAGGATATAGTGGAAAATATAGTATGAATCTTACGAGAATAAAAAGTGAGATGAAAACCCCTTACCTATTGTCTGACTTGACTAGTTCGTTATTTAATATCCTGAATAATAAAATAATGATAATTTCAAATTTCTTAAGAACCTTTTTCAAGTTTATTATTACTTTTATATCACTTAATACTAGGTTATAAACATTATGTAATCATTTATGTTAATAACGGTCGTTTTGTCGATATTTGGTACTTGAGTCAAAATGAAATTTTCATAGTTATAAGTTGTTCATGTGGTCAAAATTCCATTATATCCAAAATTATATTGATTATTTAGAAATCATATATATATTATATATCCAATATATATATATTTATTTGTAATATTACATAACATTTGGGGATAATAAATGAAATGCAAAGTTCATGGAGATGGTAAGTCGTACGTATACATGAATGCTACTTTCATTTCTATTTCATATTTAATGGAACTAAAACATAATTATACATAGGTATATAATAATTCCATGATAATATCATACATAATTTCAGTAAATATATCCTTAATATGTTCCATGTATGGCATGAATGAGTCATATCACTTTGAGGGGGTGGTAGTCCGCACTTCTCAAGTAAAATTATCGTGTTTACCCATTAGGGAAACCGAAATGATATGCTATAAATAAAAAATAAAGAAGTATATAGGCAATATAAGTATAATATATATCACATATAAATAAATTTTCATCATAATTTCCACCATAATAGGTTGTAGGAGAAGATTGAACAATCATCATTTCGTGAGGCAGTAGTTCACCGTCCACAGAAACATTATGTTATGTACCCATTGGACGGAGGTGTGTGTAAGTGTAGTTAGAATACCTCTCATAAAAAACTGGTATATTTATTATACAAGTGTTTTTATAAGATAAATTAATAAAAAGATATTAGTTCGTTGGAGAAGTAAAATAAAATAAAAGAACATAAGAGAAGACATTACATTTAAATCAGGGTAACTACCTTTGGTTTGAACAAAAAGGGTTTCATGAAGTTCTTTATACATAAGATAAGGATTATAGGTGGAAGATAGGGATCATGATAGGTTATTTTAGTATAGGTTTTATGATCCAAGGGGCTTGAGAGGTGTTAGTAATGGGTTGAGGTGAGGGATTTTTATAAGGAGGAGGAGGCGCTCTTTAGGAATGTCTGAAAATATTATTTTATTATATAATGATTTTCGGTTTATAAATGTACAAAACTTATTAAAGTTTAATATAAGATTACTATTGTATGAAATAAAATAATCCAACAATAAATTTATGGGTTTTAGATATTTTTTAATCTTTATATTCTTATTTTTGTAAATCATTTATTAATGAGGTAAACACTGCATCATTATTGTGTCATAAAATTTTTTATTTATTTGATGTATAAAAATTATAAATAAAATACCCTGACATAGAAAATATTTTTAGATTTATATTGAATTCTTATATTCAAATATATCAATTATATAACCCTGCATTGAAATTGTTTTTGTAAAATAATACATGTTTATGATATTTTTATTTTTACTTTAAATAAAAAGTTATTAATGTTATTATCTAAGCCAAATGGAATTAAATGAACACAAATATCACCAATGGATTTTATTGGTCATCAATGACTCATATAATAAGGTTAGGATAAGTGTTATGGTAATTTAATATTATTATTATATTATTTTTACCTTGAATTACCCTATTTACCTTTAATCGCAGTAAATAAAAGTCAAAAGTTTATATTCACAAAAATTTATTTTCATCTAATTGGACCAAATATTACATACTAATAACAATAATGTATATAGGTTTTTCAAAATTCAATTCAAATATGTGGTAAAATTTCATTTAAATGAAGAAGTCTATTTTTTAACTGTTACTCAGTGTTTTCACTATTCATCAAAAATTAATGTTTTTCAGAAAAACACCAAATCATCAGCCTAATATATATTTGATATTCCAAATTAAAAAATGATTTATATTTTACCAAATTCAAAACATATAAATTTCATTAATTAATTTAATATAAAATCTCGTTGTCAAAATAAAAAGCATGTTTTTAAGAAATAATAACTATCAAAAGATTGACACTTGTTTATGTCCAATTTCAGTGTGAAATTACATACAATGACCACAATTGGATTAAATGGAAAAAATATAATCTAATTAAACAATAAAACAAATTATAAATATAATCTATCCATATAAATAAATTAGATTAAAAGGCAGTTTTTAATTAAAATATAGTATTTTTCACTATTCATTAAAAATAAATTTGATCAGAAAAATAACAAAAACATTACCAAAGTAAATTTTGATGTCCCAATTCTAAATAAGAATATTATTTTGTCAAATAGAACTTATAAAAGTTAAGGAAACAATTTTTAAAAAGGGTTCTCCAACAAAAGGCGGTGAATTGACCTTTTAAATCATATTAGAGTATTTATGCATAAAATTGGATTCATTCACATTTTAAGCCTATAAATTTTATCAGATAAATGTAAAAACATTTAACAATCATGTATAATCATATTGTAGTTAGTTCTATTCATTCCTGCCAATACATCGGCTATGCGTTAACTACCATTTTAAATAATAATATTACATTGTGATTTTTCATTATAACTCAACGTTGTGTACAACATAAGATTTAAAAGAAACTCGTTGTTTTGTATCGGGTACAACATAAAACATAGCATCCCCTTTAAAGTAAAATTAATATTTAATCCACAAATATTAATAAATATGAAAATTTAATATTCATTATTTACCTAGGATGTTACATCCTTCCCACCTTTTTGGAATTGCGTCCTCACAATTTTAAAATTTGGCTCGGAAACTTCATTAAAATTCCCACATTAGAAAAAGAGTAAATAAAACTATCACATTAAAAGAAATAAAGATAAGTAAAAAGGTCACCCAAGATAACCTAAACTAGGATTCCATGAAAACATAGATATGAAGGAGAAAATAAATGTCAAGTTCTGATGGAGCGTGATAGAAAACATGACCAGGAGAATGTTAACCACTAGAAAACCACAAACTTGTGATTGGTTAAACGGCCTTTAGTTTCCCAGTAGGAAAATTAAACGGACAAATTTTTTGTTTAAAGATTAGTTTTATAATGTTGGAGATTTTATTTATGAGATTGAACAATTACATAAGGAAATCTTATTACTTTTCAAGTATAGATTCATCCTTTAGAAAGTTTCTACCAAAAACTGATCTTTTCTCCAAATGATGAGTATTCAAGATGACTTGGTCACACCTAACGTGCTAGAATCAACTTCTATAGAATCACATAATCCCCAAAAGATGAACTATATATTTCCCTTGTCTTTAGACATTAACCAATACCAAAACAGTTAGTGAAAGATCAGATAATCCCCAAAAAAGGATAATACATTATAAAAAGAAATACTACTCTTAATCTCCAATATTTGACAAACAATACCCAAAGATCATAAAATGACAATCAATAAAAAAATCCTTAAAATTATTCAAAGTAACCCAAACTAAGATTGTAACCAAAAAATGAGAAGGATTTGATCACATAGTCTTTCATAGTAAATATTAACATTTATGTCCACATAACATAGATTAATCTTAAAGTATCATACTAATGTTATATTAAAAAAATCAGATATTCTCTATGATAGTTTAATCATTTCCATAAATAACCCAAATCTCCGTATGTCCATAATAAAAACATAGAATCGTCCAAAATAAAATTCCACCATTACTCCTCAATTGAAATCCCAATGTATTCTATTTTCCGTAGGCATATAGTTTCCCAAAAAGATAAAAAGTCTTCCAAAATAACCTTTATCATTTAATCCCCAAATCATTTTCCTATAAAAAGGATATCCATTTGATAAAACATAATTTCCAAAATAAACGTATTCTTGATCAATAAAATCATTTAACTTAAAATAATAATTCATACTAACCAGGGACTTCGCGTGGTCTAGTGGTAAGCGATAAATCCCAATCTCACTTTGGTTGTGTGTTCAATTCCCACAGCTTTGTCCGACGCGATGGGTTGTCACATGGTCTACGTGTTTTCAATTTTTCAAAAACTATATGATTTTGTGACATTCCAAAAAATGAGATGAACTCCTCAAAATTAACCATTACATGATTTAACCTCAATGGTTGTCTTATGCCTCTCATTTTCATCCCAACTCATAATGACCTCAATATCTTAATTCAATAAGTCTTACATATATTGACAATATTTTTACTTCCCTAAAATAAAAATATACCCAAGGAAAGAACATCATACCTTGATCATGGTGCCCACTTGGTTTCATCGTCATCTTGTTCACGTAGATAGATGGCCCATGCTTTGAAACAATGATTTAGAGATACTTTAAAATCATCTTCTTCCTTTATACAAATACACCTCATACGACTTCGTCCATGTGGGTGTTCACAGAAACATCGTTTCGGAAAATAATCTTGTATGAAATATAATTTCAAAACATCTGATAAAGCATTCTTTTTATAAAATAGTCGTACTGAGTTTGAGTTGAAACATTCAATCAATGGTCCCTTTAAAATACCATATGTATGTGCTAAAATACTATAATTTAAAAGAAAATATAAATAGTTTTTGCAAGGTTCTCCTTATTCATAACATTTTTCAAAATCATAATATGCTTCAAAATCTTTCGATAAGGTAAAATTGTTGAAAATTCCTTGATAACATTTACCATTCGTGAAAATATTAGAATATTGAGAAAATATTATTTGATTAAACACCACCCATAAACCATGAAGGTATTGAGGTATAGTGGAGGTGTTTGATATCTCAAAAAAATTTCATGCAAGTGTGTTTTATGTTAGAAAATGTTTCATAGTCTTCTGGATATGACTTTGCAAAAATTATTGCAAGAAAGTCATTAGGGAGAGATGAGAATGTCATTTGAGATCCTCCTACGTCCATTGGTAACAAACTTTCCTTGATCTAAAAAAGGTAAAAATAATGATTTAACTTAATTAATAGACATAGGGACTAACCATGTGTCTAATAAGAACTCCTAATCCCTAAAGTTTTCTAAAATGACCTCTAATACCAACTATAAATATCCAGCCTTAAAAAATTACATAATCTTGAATAAAATGGATAAATCACATTTAGGATGTTTTCAAGTATAGATTTTTAGAGAATTAGGCCATAACTATTACATTACACCTAAAAAAAATCAAAGTAGATACTTCTACTCAGTTTACATTTTTTTAATAAAATAAAAACTCTTAAAAAGAGAGAGTCATGTCAAGTTCCATTTTTTAGACAGCATGACTTTTCCTTGATGACTTCCTTGACCCTATTCATCATTAAGTCCTGTGACAAACAATTCAAAACTTGGGATGAGCATAAAAAAGCTCAGTAAGGGTTATAAAATAAGGAATGAAAACATTTTCCAATCAATAAATACAAATCAATGAAACCATACTTTTCAATCATAACATACCTTATGAAAACATCATATTTATGAATAACACAAAGAAATCATAAATCATAAAGGCAACTTATGGCATAAATAACATACATACATTGTAGCTTTCATATCTACGTAGGGGGTTACATTTGGAATACCCATCACGGTATATACCCTAAATATTTTAGGAGAAACATTTACATTTACCTCTGTCATGTTACCCAATGCATTGGAGACCTATCTCAGGCTCACCCACCCTAGGTTTATCATGGAACCACACATATACATAAACAATTCACAAGATCCATAACATATTTTTAACACATAAAACATGCATAAAGTAAGGATCACATTTCCACATTGCAATCACAATATATCATTTCAGGATATTGATATAATAAATGCTTTATCAAACCATTTTCAAAACCATTTTAAACACTTAATAAAGAGATTTTTTTATCAAAGTTTCCCATACCACTTTGAATATTTTTAATGAACTTTTAATTTCAAAACATTCATGTCCATATAAGTAAATCCTTAAAACCATTTTTAAAACATGGAAATTAATGTGAATGTTTTAGAAGAATAAATCATTAAAACATTTAAAATGATATTTTAGATAAAAAAAATTCAACAAAATGAGATACACTTGAATATAAATAATTTAGGAATAACATTAATAAATTATTATAATATCATGAGAAGTCATTAACTAAAAGAGTACGGTGAAAGGTTCCATTACTGATTCGGTATCATATGAATCATAAACCACATGAAAGAAGGATCATAAAATGAAGATTAAAATTCCCATAAATTAAAGTATATTAAACAAATAATAAAATCATGGGCAGTACATACACCACACAAAATTAAATAGTGGGAAATATAGTAGGAATCTCACAGAAATAAAAAGTGAGATGAAAACCCCTTACCTTGGGTACGACTTGACTTGTTCGTTCATTAATCTCTTGAATAATAAACTAAATATAATTTCTACTTTATTAATAAAATTTTTAATGTTTATTTTTTCTTTTATATCACTTATTACCATGTTATAAACATTATGTAATCAGTTATGGTTATAATGGTCGTTTTGTCGATATTTGGTACTTGAGTCGAAATGAACTTTGTATAATTAAAAGTTTTTCATGTGGTCATAATTCCGTTATATCCATAATTATATTCATATTTAGATATCATATATATAATATATATCTAGTATATATATGTATTTATAATAGTACATAAAATTTAGTGGTAAGAAATGAAATACACCGTTCTTGGAGATGGTAAGTCGTACGTTTGCGTGAACGCTACTTCCATTTCTATTTCATATTTAATGGAATGAAAATTTAATGATACATAGGTATATTATAATTCTTTTACAATATAAAATATAATTTCAGTAACTCCATCCTTTATATGTTCCACGTATGGCATTAACATGTCATATCACTTCGAGGGGGCGGTAGTCTTCACTTCCTCAAATGAAATTATCGCATTTACCCATTATGGAAACCATAAAGGTATGATATAAATGAATAATAACGAAGTATATAGATAATATAAATATAATATATATCACATATAAATACAGTTCCATCATAATGGTCACCATAAGAGGAGGTAGGATAATATTGAACAATCATGGTTTCGTGAGGCAGTAGTTCACCGTCCACAGAAACGGTAAGTTCTTTACCCATTAGACGGAAGAGTGTGTAAGTGTAGTTATAATAATTATAATAACAACAACCATGTATATTTATTATACTAGTTTTTTATAAAAGAAATGAATAAATAGAGTTTAGGGGTTAGAGATGTAAAATAAAATAAAAGAACTTACGATAAGGTGTTACCTTTAAATCGGGTAACTACCTTTGGATTGAACCAAAAGGATTTCTTGAAATGCCTTCTACCTAATATAAGGCTTCAAGGTGGAAGAGAGAGATCATGAGAGCTTATTTGGGAAGAGTTTGGATGATCCAAGGGGCTTGAGAGGAATGAATTATGGGTTAGAGGTGAGGGCTTTTTATAGGTGGGAGGAGGGGCTCTTTATAAATGTTTGAAAATATTATTTTATTATATAATGATTTTCAGTTTCTAAAGGTCCAAAACTTATTAAATTATAATATAATATGACTATTTTTCTAAATAAAATCATCCAATAATAATTGTACAGGTTTTGGATTTTTTTTGTCTTTATAATCTTATTTATTTAAACCATTCGTTAATGTGGTAAATAGTGCATCATTATTGTGTCATAAATAATTTTATTTATTTGATATATAAAAATTATAAATAAAATACCCTTATTTAGGAAATATTTTTAGATTTATATTGATTATTAATAGACAAATATATCAATTATATAACCCCACATTAAAATTGATTTAGCAAAACAATACATGTTTATGATATTTTAATTTTTACTTTAAATAAAAAGTTCTTAATGTAATTATCTTAACCAAATGTATTTCAAAGGAAACAAATATCACCCGAGGATTTTATTGGTCAGACATGATTCATCAAATAAGTTTAGTACATGTTCTAAGGTAATTTTATATTATTATTATATTATTTATACTTTGAATTACCCTATTTACCTTTAATTGCGGTAAATAAAAGTCAAAAGTTAATACTCACCAAAAATTATTTTAATCTTATTGAACCACATTTTACATACTAATAACAACCATGTATATTATATTTTAGAAATTAAATTTACAGAAGTGGTAAAATTTCAATTTAAATGAAGAAGTTAGTTTTTTAACTATTACTTAGTGTTTTTACTATTCTTCAAAAATTGAAGTCTTTCAGAAAAATACAAAGAATTCAGCCAAGGATATATTTGATATTCTGAATTAAAAATTGATTATTATTTTAACAAATTAAAAACATAAAAGTTTCATTAATAAATTAAAAATTAATTTCCATTGTCAAAACAAAAAGTGTTTTTTCAAGAAATAATAACTATCAAAAGATTGACATTTGTTTATGTCCAATTTCAAAGTGAAACTAGTTCCAATGACAAAATTGGATTAAATGGTAAAAATATAATATAATTACACTATAAAACCAATTAAAAACATAATCTATCCAAATAAATAAATTTTATTAAAAGGTAGTTTTCAATTAAATTTCAGTAATTTTCACTATTCATTAAAAAATGAATATTATCAGAAAAATACCAAAAATTTACCCAAAGTAAATTTTTATGTCCTCATTCTAAATAAAAATATTATTTTGTCAAATAGAACTTATAAAAGTGAAAAAACTATATTTAAACAGGGTTATCCATCAAAAGTTGTTAAATCGACCTTTTAAAGAATATTAGAGTATTTATGCTCAAAATTGGATTCATTCAAATTTTAAGCCTCTAAATTTTATCAGATAAATGTAAAAACATATAACAAACATGTATACTCATATTTTAGTTAGTTCTATTC
The DNA here is from genome assembly GCA_963277665.1 of Viscum album. NCBI lineage: Eukaryota > Viridiplantae > Streptophyta > Magnoliopsida > Santalales > Viscaceae > Viscum > Viscum album. The sequence goes on from OY728160.1 coordinate 858,583,669, forward strand.
ATTCCCTCCAATTAAAAGGCTATGCATTAACTACAATTTAAAATAATAATATTATATTATTATTTTTCAGTATAACTCATCGTTGTGTGCAACATAAGATTTTAAAGAAACTCGTTGTTGTGTATCGGGTACGCCATCAAAACTATAACCCCCTTTAAAGTAAAATTAATATTCAATTAAAAAATATTATTAAATATGAATGTTTCATATTCTTTATTTACCTGGGATATTACACATAATTTCATTATTCTCTCCAAGTGGGGAATATAGGTATGAGATGAGTATATGGATCTCAAGATCCATTAAAAATATATTAATAGTCATAGAGGTTCCTAATATTTGTGTATTTTATTTTTTATTCTTATTTATATCATAAATATTCCTCAACTTGATAATTTGAGTGTTGATCAAACCCATATTCTAATAGACATACACCAAGATAGGATTAATGTGCACCGATTACATTGGGAAACCATTTTTATTTTCTATATGAAAAGGTTGTTTAAAAATAATGACATCTTATCCATCATATGAGAATTTATTGTTTTGGAGGAATTTTCCCTTTGATGAAATTAAAATATTACTACCTAATACAAGATATGTTACCCGAATGATATGGATAGGTAGTATGAAGAACTCCTCCACTTAATTCCAAGGGTTAACAAAGGTGGATTTCAGTCCTTTTGAATCAACCACCAATAGATATTCCTCTATGTAAGGTTATTTAATTTCCCTTTTAATGCAACCAACGTCTTTGATTAGTTTTCACATGATTCAAAAGGTAAGTCATTTACATGAAGCACTCCCACTTTCCCATTGATATAGTATATTAGAAGTTTTTGGTAGGAAGAAGGTATGGTAATGTGTAGTTGAAACTAGGTATTACCTAGTAAGAAATTGAATGTCGTATCATAGATAACCACTATAAATTTAGTATTTGAGATTATATATATGAATAATATCTTCAACCTAATTTTATCCAAGTAATTATTCCTAGTTTTTTCACAACCCTAGATCATGAAGTTATATTGAGTCATGTCTTCTTCCTTATAGCCCGATTCGTTAAGGTTATGAGTTGGAATGATAGTGATAATAGAATAATTGTAAACAAAATTTAAAAATATATCCACATCATTGAGTTAAATAGTTAAATTTTTCTTATATTATCTTGTATCATTGAACCTTGGACCATATCTATGAATGATATAATATCATGGAATTCTAAAAACTGAATTTTGGAAAAATATGCCTCAGTGGTAAAAAAAATTTCTTGAACTCTAAATTTTTTTCATATCTTTAATGATATATTATTTAATATCATTGGATATGAAAATGTTTCTATGATGGAGGGGTTTTAATAATTATAGAAATATGGTCCAGTAGATTATATTTTTTCTAGTATCCTTTGCCTCCTTCAATATCTTTTCACTCATATATATGAAATAGATGGATGAGGTGACCATAAAATTGGTTCACCTGGAGTCTGATACATCAATTACCTTTTTTATGTGGGTTGGTAATATTAAAACAAGATAAATTATAATCATGACCAGGGTATCTTCCTTTATTTATTCATCGAACTAATTATATGGGTGTTGGGTGATAATTAGAGGATCCATGATTGGGATTTCACTTCTATTCAGATCATTATATCACATTTCTTCTTATTTTTGTTCCATGTATCATATAGTAATGGATGAATCCTCATCTTATATCTATACCATAGGTATTCATTTCTCTACCCCAAACACTTCAACGAGAGTTACTATGACATCAGGGTTCATAAAACACCTCTTTCTTAGTAAAACTATATAAAATCTAATAACATTAACATATATAAATTATGGTTCTTCATTGGTGGAGGGTTTTTTAGGGGTAGTTCTCAATCCTCTGATTTTGAGGAAGGAAGTTCTAGAGATTTTGGACTTGTTTTGAGACCCATAAAGGATCTTCCTTCTACTCTTTTCAATATTAGTGTTAGTTTTGAATTCCATTAAAAGGATTTTAATTAGAGGATTTCATAGCAGGGATAGTTAAGGTAATTAGATTCATGAATGGTTGATTAATTAATTCCCTAATGATGTAATCTTCATAAGTGAACAACTATGAGGAAATCTATTTATTAAACTACTATGAATTCTTATTTGTCACATTTTATTATTCTCTTTATTATTTATGAGGGGAGGAATATATTCAAGTAACATAACCCTTTTCATTTCCTAGATTAACTGAAACCTAATTTTCTATTATTTTAAATAAATACATGATTATGAAATAATATTGGATTTTTTGGCCCAATATCATATGGTTGGATAAATATTTTTTCATTATTTAGATATGTATCTTTAAGCTTACTGAATTTTTTTAATTCAAAAATATTTTTCACTAAGAAATAAAATATACAAAAACTTATTTGTTCTACAAAAACTAAACCATGTTCTTATTAAAGTTAAAATAATAACTCATATGGCCCTTATGTACAAATTTAATTGATTTCTAGGAATTTGTTCTTCATGAATCCTAATTAGTTTTTGGAGACTAGATTTTGAACCGCTGCTATATTTAGGGTGATAGTTGTTTCATTTTTTAAATCCTTTATATCTACATCAATTTGTTGTTTTTATATATCATCATGGTTCAACATATATATTATTTTTGAAATTGTATCGATTTATTGAATTTCCATAATCCCTTATAGGAATTATTTTGGATAATAATTTTAATTTACTAATCTTGAATTTTTTTCTATGTAGATTTTTAGTCATTTATTCAAAGAGAGTTGAGTCTCCAAGGAGTATGTAAATCCCATATATTTGGATCTAAAATTGATAAATCTCTAATTTTCTCACAATTTTATGTTGTGGAGTTCATAGATTCTCATCTTACTTGGTGTTGAGCTAAAATTATAATGGAATTGTCAACATTTAACATCATAACTCATGATGGAAATGTCCATCATACTTTTTTATGGGATGAATATAGGTCCATCTAGTTTTTCGATAAATAATATGCGTTTTTATACTACCTAATAGTTGTAGGGTCCATATAAGTAGTTTTTACAAGGATGAAAAGTGAGAAATATGATTCTCTAGACCTCCTAAAACATTAAATTATTAAAACATATAGGAATAAAAAACATGGTTGGGAGAAGTAAAATAGACCAATTAATTATATTGATTCTTTTTTAGATCATCGGTATATGTATGGATTTCATATATTTTAATATAGTTCCTTTGACATTGATCATATTGTCTAGAAATTGAAATCATGTGGTGGGACATTCCTTAGATGGCTTATCTGAACTAGTGATTAATCATAATTCTGAAGAAACTTCTAATGGTTCACAAAGGATGTGTTTAACCAAATAAGTTTATTCTGTCTTTTACCTGTCAATTATATAGATCCTAACCATTAAATTTAGATATTTACCTCCCATTTAAGAAGATTAACTTAAAAATGTGTTTTCTTAACATGAATGTAATCATTTTTTGGGATGTTCCCTTAGTACATATTGGCCATGATTTTATAAAGTTTTTAATTTCTTGTTTTAACAAGTAAATTTAATCATTTATTGAAATATCATCAATAGTATTAGATGAACAGTGGGTAGAATATTTAGAAATTCTATTATTATTTTCCTTATACATCATGCATATGGAATTAAGTAATTTTAGATTGGTTAGAGGTCTCAACGATCAATCCCACCTTTGTCCATGAGTGTAAATTCCATAATCATGCCTTCTATATTGAGTGTCATTTTTCAATGATTGTATATCCCTATATATATCAAAATCAAGGTTGTCTTAAGAGGAATCATTGACCATAGGTATGATGATATTCACTGATTCATATCCCATGGGAACTAGTTCAACATCTACATCTATAAAATATTTGGATTCACCAAGATCAAAGTAACCGTCTTTAATATCATCATAATTAGATCTCATTATTGATATATTTAAGTGTATTATGATATTATAAAACATTTGGATATTTTTATTGTTCTAATACACTCTCTGAAGAAAACTAAAAGGATTCTTATACCATCTAATCTAGGGGGAGAGACCATGAACTTCTACTAAAAATAGAACTAATATTGGAATTGGATGAGTAGTTTTTTATGGGTATTTTCTCCAAATTTTTAATCCCAATTCCCTTAGATTATTTTATATAATGAATAAATATATCTTTACCATGATTATTAGTATAGGTTATATTGGTTTAGAAATAAAATCCCACAATCCTATGGGTTATATTATCTCGATGAAGTTGTTGCCTAAATTATGGATCTTTAAACTTATTAGAATCAAATTCTCATGAGAACCAGATGTGGTGTTTTGTTCATTGAAGCTTCCCCCAACTTATCGAGTATTATGTTTTATGAATTCATTTTAGGGGATGAATTATCAAAAAATGTTTCTCCCTCTTTTTATTTTAGAGAACATTAATTTATTTAATATATTTCTAAAGATTTGGTAATAAAGTATCAAAGGTCAACCTACCATGACACATGTTTAATCCTACCAGACAGCCTAAGGAATTTTTCCAATTTCCTTAGGCTGGAGACTAGCACTAGGAAATTAATTTTTATACTATTTTAATTATTTTTCACTTTGAAACCAATATTAAATAGAAAGGATGCCATCATAGAATATGAAATGACCCATCTATATGTTAGATGTCCATAAAAATAAATAAATAGTATAGAAATGTAAATAAATATAAGTGGAGTATACTCTATAGTATCATAACAATGATCCATATAAAGATAAAAAAATATAACTAAATTAGTAAATCTCAAATTTCCTATACATAAACATGAGAGTCAAAATATATCCTAGGATGATTTGTCCAATACATAACCAAAATCCCAAATTAACCCAAATGAAAAGGACCCCAAAATACATGACTAACTTTTCTCTATGTGTCCCTTTTCTTCCATCATACTCATACCATGGAAGGGGGATTAACATCATGAATCCTTTCAATATAGCTCCTTTACTATTACATGTATTATATAGAACCAAGTCTATATATGCCCAATAGAATATACAGGGTGTGAGGAAAATCCAAGTAGGATACCAATATAAATCTATATACCACATTTTATAGAGTAATACAACATTTCTATTTTGAAAACATTTGTTTTTAAATTATTACTTTCAATAAATATTATAAATCATTTAGTTTTTCATAAAACATTCAATGTATATGAGTAACATGTAAAAACAACTCTAAAATATAATTAATGGTAACAAAAGGTAACCAATGTTATCATAATCTAGAAGAATACATGAAATGGTAAAAAACTCATGTCACAAAAAGATAAAAGGATATGTGTAATATTGTATATCTCTGACCAATGTGCTCTTTGTATCAATAACTCGCTCATATAACACTGATTGGACTATGTCATCATAAACAAGTAATATGGATTAGGGGCTCTCATGGCCTAACCGAAAACTATCCATATCTATATTATTCATAAATAAAAGGTATAACCCATACCAAAATCACACAAAGATAGTATCCCATGTTCAACCAATAATCTTATCCCAAACAACATATAAAACCAATAATCAATAATTTAAGTTCTAACCAATATCCTCTTTTAAAATACCCTTTTAGAATTCATTTGTAACTAAGGTTCCCTATGAGACATTATATGAAAGACCTTAATGGAATATATGTCGTTTATTTTAAGGAAATACATAAAAATAATAATTTTTACAACACCAACAAAAAACACACTAAATCAATCCATTAAATTCGTCAATAAGTTCTTTAAAATATAAGTTATAGATGAAACCAATGGAAAAAACACATGAAAAATGGTAGTCCAAATTAAAATTTTGAGAATCTGGACATACATACTTGAAAAGTGATGAAAATTCATCATTTTAACACACCAATATTTTATAGTATGTATCATCTTAAATAAATTCATTTTCTTTGATAGCTTACGTTACAAAGAACACTGTGATTAACCAAATGATTGAATAGTTTTATTTAATTATGATAGTTATCACCTGGCCATTTGAATGTTGAGAATGAATTAGATTAACTAAATTATGAAAATAATGTCTACAGATTTTTAAAAAATTAATTAGTTGGTTAACAATTAATTATAAATAAAAATGACAACTAATGGAACATAAAGAATGTGTTTTTATAAAATAAAATCTTTTCCCCACAATCAAATTTTATATTAATAATTTTAATTAATAGATAATATTGAAATATAAAAATGAAAATTATATATAATATATTCAAATAAATTTTTATAAGGTAAGAAAATATTTTTTATAGGCTTAATATAGGAATAAATCCAATTTTAAGCATAAAAGAAATATATTTCTAAAAGTAGTTTTTCTACATTTTGATGGTGTACTTATTTTAAATATAAATTTTGAACCCTTTAAATGTTTTAAATGAAAAAATAAAATTCATTTATTAAATATTTATATAAAAGTTATTTTATGGTAATTTTTTTTTATTTTTCTGATAAGTTTCATTTTTTGATAAATAGTAAAAAATACTTCATTTTATCTAAATAAAATTTCTATAATATATTTATATATGTTAAATTATATTTTAAATTTTTTTTAAAGTATAATAGGTTAATTGATAAAAAAATTGAATTCAATTTATTTCATTTTAAACAATTACACATTTAAATCGGATATAAAAACCTTACTAACTTTTGAACTTTTTACTTTAAAAATCCCTTTTTTCGTCATGTCTATGGTATTAATATTAAATCAAATTATTTGAGTTATTTGAGTTAAATTTGGTAAAATATATTCTATATTTTTAATCATAAGGTCCAAATTATTTTTTATGGTTTTTTTATTCAAAAACAATTTACCATGGTAAAACAAATTTATCATGGTATAGGTAAAAAAATTAAGAAGGTTAAAGTTAAAATGGTAAAGGCATAAAATAAATAACAATTACAACATTTAATGTTTTTTGAGGTTTGTATCGACCCTATAAATCCTCAAAATTATTAATTTCTAGCCAAATTTGTTGAAATTTATTCCACCTCAATGTTTTTGACTTTAAATATAAAAAATTCATACTTTTAGTCACTCAAACTCACCTCTTCTCAAGTATAAATATTACTCCTCACCGCAACATTTCAACCCAGAAGCCTTTTAGATACTAAAATATCTACCCAAACCACTCCTCGTAACTCTACCCACATAATATCTCTTCTGGTCTAACAAGAAGACCAAATCCAAGGTCCTCAAGGGTCTCTCACAGAGGTGATATTCAAGAGGTTATTTTCCCAAAACACCTCTCTTGGTTTCTTCTTTACTTATACTTTCTCCTTGTATATTTCATGCATAAATTCACAATAATTCAATAAAAATTTTAATAATTTAATTTTATGTTTATAATGGAATATATTATTTCCACCCCTTTTATTACATCGCTTTATTCAAATAAATTAAACTATTGTCTAAGTTATGTCCGTAAATCACCTCTGTGAATAATATTTTTGTTCGTTTTCCATTACTACCTTCATTGATGGTCATAAAAAATTATTTTGGTTAAATAATATTTTAATAATTATTTAATATCATATTTATTATTCTTGAACTAATATATACTCATAGTATTAAATAAAATGACACTAGTTTGTGGTGTTCTAAAGAACCAAAAAAAATAAACTAAACGTTTATGATTAAAATTTTATTTAATTAATAATCATCATATAGGAAATAAAAGTGATATGTGGGTCCATTTAAACGTTTTCAATTACATTAATACTATTTCATTCAGCTTCTAGAGTTTTAATCACATTTTAAAAGAACTTACATAATTTTACACAAATGGACCGATCAAAAAACTATGAAACAAACACACCTGAAACCACGATAATAACAAAATATTATTAATTAATGGGTCATGAAACATTATAAAATCATAATATAAGTCTCTATAAATGTCAGTATAGTTTTTTTTTTTTAAAGGTAATGCTTTGGTCAAAGACCAAAGCACAAATTATTATTAAAAAAGACAAGAAAGTTACAAGAGTCTGAAATAGGGGATTTTTTTACAATCTCTATCAAAGAGTTCAAATAAATCAGCGGGCATGGAGTCCATCCAAGTCATCTGCTGGTGAACTCCTTTATTGTCAAGAGCATCAGCGACAGAGTTCGCGTCACGGTAAGTATGGGTGGCGATAAAATCAATCTTGTGGAGCAAGGTAAGGCAGTTCATCCAACGTGAAGTGTGCTTCCAGGCCAGATGAGTGCTTCCATTCCAAATGGCATGAATGACGGTGGATGAATCACTCTCAATCCATAATTTCTTCCAGCCTCTTTGAAGAGAAAAATCAACAGCATGGATGACACCCAGCAGTTCTGCCTCCAGCGATGACGAGTGACCGCATCCAACGAAGAAACAGCCCTGACACTGTCCAGCAGAGTCTCTGAAAATAGCACCGCAACTGGAAGGACCTGGATTTCCTTTTGATGCACCATCAACATTAACTTTGATCCATCCCTGCAGTGGAGCCTGCCAGAAAACCTCAAAGGTGCGTTTGGGCTTTGGATAATTTCCAGGTACACGAAGACGGCGAAGGATCTCAAAAATCTCCAACTGAGTTGTTGCAACAATCTTTTTGAATAAAAGCAGCCTCTTGGATTGCCACAAGGATCCGAGATTTTCCTGCATTGAGGTTAAAAGAATGATTATTATGAATAAGATCATTTCTAACATACCAGATTTCATGAATGAGCTCCGCCACTGCCGCCAACCAGATGTTGTTGATCTGCAAAGAAAAGTCAGATCTAGTGCAGTTTATTAGAAACATAGAAATAGAATCAGTAAAAGAGCATCTGAAATTGAAAAGATCAGAGACAAAATTCCATAATGCAGTGGTTGTCGCACAAGATAGGAAAAGATGATCCGCATCCTCCCTGTGTTGGTTACATAAGCGGCATTTAGAACAAAGATGGATCCCAAAATTTGGAGAATAGTATCAGTAGGCAATCTATTATGGGAAATACGCCATATAAGGGTAATCCTGGAGGGTTTAATCCAAGGTTTATTGAAATGACTTACCCAACTATAACTAGAATCAAAGTGAGAGAAATTCTGCTTGTAAAAGCCTTTGGAGTCTAGGACACCATTAGGGGCAAGTTCCCAAACCAAGAAATCACCATCAGGAGAGAAAGAATGATTATCAATGATTTCCATAATATTATCCGGGAGATCATGACGATGGAATTGAAGAACATCTTTTATAGATTGATTAGTGTCCACAGGAGTATGACTAGAAGGTAAAAAAGTTATCAAGGGGTTATCATACCATTTACCACACCAAAAGTTAATAGAAGAGTTAACACTAACCATCCATCTAGAATTTTCCATGATCTTATGATAAGAGTCCCTGATAGATGGCCAGATGGAAGAATTAATGAAATTGAGATTCCCTTTTAAAAGCTTAGAAAGAAATCTGTGATACAGAAAGTTAGTGGCTTTAGAAGGGGAATTAATAATATGCCAAGTAAGATGAGCTTGGAGAGCGTCATTGAAAAGCATTAAATTTTTTATGCCAATCCCACCTTTATCAATAGGTCTACAACAAGAATTCCAAGGAATGGTGACAAGCTTCGTTTCAAGAAGACTTCCAGTCCAGATAAAATTTTTTATAAGGGTGTTAATTTTCTTGAAAATTCCAGTAGGCCATTTATAAATCATGAGGGAGTAAACCATTTTAGAAACAATGGTTGATTTGACCAAGCAAATTCTCCCAGCCATGGAGAGAGATTTCCCTTTCCAATTGGAGAGTTGTTCTGTAATCTGATCAATAACATTAGCAAAATAACTGACTTTGGGTCTTCCCCAGAAAATAGGAACTCCTATGTAGGTAAAGGGAATCCGACCTTCTTTAATACCTAAATAATTGGTGATATTATTTTTTCTACCGATAGGAAAATTTTTACCAAAAAAAATGAAAGATTTATTCCAAGAGATCACTTGACCGGAGACCTCCTCATAATGAGCAATGGCACCCTTAAGAGTCTGAATATTCTTTTGGTCCCCTTTTAAAAAAAGGATAATGTCATCAGCATATAAAAGATGAGTGGGGGAATTAATATTTCTAGCGACCTGTATAGGTTTAAGCTTACTTTGATCAGCCAAGCTGCTGAAAAGTCTACTAAGATAATTCTCAGCAATGACAAAAAGGATAGCGGAAAGAGGGTCACCCTGTCGAACACCTTTAGAGCAGGTAAAGAACCCTCTAGGATTTCCATTAATAAGGACAAGGATGTGAGCTGAAAGAAATAAGGTCCTAATTCTATCAATGAAAAGGTCTTGAAAACCAAAGCTTTTTAGCACTTTAAAGATAAAGTTCCAATCAATAGTGTCAAAAGCTTTTTTAATATCCAGTCTGATAGCCACACATCCTCCTCTATTTTTTTTATTTAAAATATTAAAGCATTCAGAGGCAAGGCAAATACAATCTTGAATGGATCTACCTTTGATAAAACCAAACTGGTTCTAAGAAACAATTTTATTGCAAATAGGAGCAAGTCTATTTGCAATGATTTTAGTTATGATTTTGAAAATCGTGTTAATGAGAGCAATCGGTCTGAATTGATGGATCTCAGTTGCATTTTCAACCTTAGGAATCAATGTTAAAAATTGCGCATTGATTCCATGTGGGAGAAGACCACGGGTGAAAAAGTTTTTAACAAGGTTACAAACATCAATGTGAATTATGTCCCAATGCTTTTGGAAAAAACCATTGTTAAATCCATCAGGGCCAGGAGCACTATCAGGATTGAGGCCAAAAACAGTGTCTTTGATTTCATGATCAAGAGGAGTGCTCAAAAGCAAGTTGTTTTCCTTATTATCCACCAATAGAGGAATAAGATCAAGATTAATGTTAGTGATAGAATCTGAACCATTAAAGAGATTATAAAAGTAAGAAGTAACATGATCCGAGATGGCCTCTTCAGAATCAGTGATCACACCATCAATAGTAAGTTTAGAAAGAGGACTATTTATCTTTCGAATTCTTTGAAGACAATTGTAGAATTTGGTATTACGATCACCATCAGTGAGCCATTTGGTCCTAAACATATTTTTAGGCAAGTTATCTTTGAAAGTAAGCAAGGAGTTAAGTTTGACAGAGATATTCACTTCTAATTGAGGATCCAGAATGAAATCAGAGTTGGTGTTTTGAGATTGAAAACTACTAAGCTCTTTCTCAAGTAAGGAAATATCCAGATCAATTTGAGAAATTGAGGAGTTACACCAACCATTGAGGGAATGTTTAAGAGCTTTCAACTTATATAAACAGGCAAAAGGATCTTGTTGGTGTTTCATGGAATTCCAGATGTTTTGAATGAAAGCAACACAATCAGGATTCGAAGACCAAGCATTATTAAATTTAAAAGGAAAGGCATATTTCATTTCTTGTGTGAGAAGGCTAACAAGAATAGGATGATGATCGGAATTGAGCCTAGGGAGAGTAACACTAGAAATATTATCCCAGCTATCCAGAATCTTCATGTTAACGAAGGCCCTATCAAGCTTACTAGCAACTTTGTTATTATGGTGATTTCTGTACCATGTAAATTTAGCCCCAGAAAGAGTGATTTCTAAAAGATTAGAATCTTCAATAGCCGCTCTGAATTCCCTGGAGGATATAGAAAGGTGAGAGGGCCCAATTTTTTCACAGGGACTAAGGATGGCATTAAAATCACCCATGACCATCCAAGGAGATCGAATGCATTTATCCAAATCAATAAGATCATTCCATAGGTCTCTTCTATCTTGATATCTATTCTTGGCATAAACCATAGTACAAAAAATATGACGATCATTCCAAGAAAAATTACAAGTAAAGTGTTGATCAGAAGATCTAAAAATGTTGACATTTTTTAGAGAGTTATGGAAGAAGATCCACATAGAATCAGAGTTAGGATCTCTTTTGCAGGATCCTAGGAAATTGTAGTTGGGAGAACCAAACCTCATAAAATTCATTTTGAAAGTAACTTTCGGTTCAGAAATAGCAAAAATCATAGGTTTGTGATTATTTAAAAACCTCCTAAGAGTGATGGAGGTGTCTTGATTAGCCACACCTTGACAGTTCCAAAATAGAAGATTCATTATAAATTAGGATTTTGGGTAGGACCCTTCTGTTTTTTTTAATCCCCAGCACCTTTAGTCCCTTGAGACCTTGTGACCATTGAAGAGGGTGGGAGTTTTTGTTTGGTATCCAGTTTAGACTCTTGGTCAGAGTCCTTCAAGTCATTAGCTCTCATATTAGAGCTAGGAATTATGATAGGAGGAAGAGGGTTCTTAAAATCAGACATGTCCAGAGGCTGTTCTCGCGAAGCTCCATGTACAGGTAACTGATCATGAGAAGATTCTGACACATCCAGATCAACTGGAGTGGCCATGTCAGAAAGGGAAGAAGGACTGGACATGGTAACAGCTGCGTGAGCAGAAGAATGCTCAGGGAGAGGATGTGTCATGTGCTCTACCAAGGCAGAGTCAGAATAGGGAAAAGGAATAGAGTTGTCTACATGCAAAGCAGAGATCAGACTCGCAGGAATCTGAGGAGCATAAAAAGAAGCGGGTTTCTGTTCTCCAGAAGAAAAACAAGATTCCCCCCTGCGAACCAAATGGGAGACAGCATCTTGAGATGGAACAGGAACCGGAACAGAAGCTTTAGCAAATGAAAGAGCTACAGATTTATCATTTCCAGCAAGCATATTTGAGAGAGTAGCAGTATGCGAATCAGCCAAAATCTTGGAGATTTCTAAGTTAGCAGAGACAGTAATAGGATGTGCATCAGTGTCAGAAACACATGCAGAATTATGGACAATTTTAGAATCCCCAGTATTAGCAGTAGAAGAGTATTGCACTAAACTAGGCAAATCAGAATTGGAGATTACAAGGTTAGCAGCAGGTATCTCAAGAACAGGGTTACCTGGGTCTGGGATTATCGCTTTCTCACCATGTGATTTTGAGAAAACAGTAGGAGAACCTTCCTGGACCGTAGGAGGAGAGACCTCCAAGGCCTTAATGTCATTTTCCTGAAAAGTTACAGCTCCAGAAATACTAGCAGAAGCAGAGATGTCGGGGATAGTGAGAGGAATTTTTTCAAGGTTATTAGCAACTTCCCCAGTGACTATGGCCTCTAAACCCGAAGTAGTAGAATCATTTTTATGAGAGGCTTCTTCTTCATCAACTATAACACTCCAAGTTTTACCTTCTAAAAAAACAGGAGCATTAAGCTTTTTAACCCAAACGTTTTGCTTTTTTTTAGTGTGCTCAGAGTTATCAGAAATATATTTCCCTTTTTTATCATAGGCAACCTCTTTCCAATCATTGTTTATAGGGGGGTCCATCTGTTTTCTAGCCACCTTGCATGTGGAAAAATTATGCACAATCATTTTGCACACATCACAGAAAGGGGGCAACTTTTCATACTCAATGTTGATTTCAATTCTATGAGGAGTATTGAAACCAATACTAGTTGGTAAAATGTTGGCTAGGTTGACCTCCACCATTAGTCTAGCATATAAACCAAGGTCATCATTCAGGGTTCTATGATCTATTTTGATGGGAGAACCTTTGCAGGAAGCTATATCATTCAAAATTTTTGGGTGCCAATAAAACCAATTAAGACCATGAATCCTAACCCAGACACTGCTAACGGGAAGCATGAGCTATGGATTTCTAATCTCACTTTTAAATATGTGAGATATATGACTAATTCCCCACATATTAATTGTGTGTGGTGTATTTATACTACACATTTTTATTTAACATCACAAGTCTCATTATATTCAAGTTATTTAATGTTTCATTATATAATTATTATTTTTATGGGGATTATGATTCAATTGATTACCATTAGTACGGGATTTATAAACAAATTTTTTGTTAATTAGATTAAACAAATATTTCATTGATTATGTCATGTTGAGGTTATATGTGAAATTAATTTTTATTATCTCATTTTTTATTTCCAAACTTTTATGTGTATTTATAGTGAATACACACAATCGGTTCAAACCTAAGGGACCTTGTCATGATCTCCATTCATTGAGGAAAATTTTGATGTTATATGTCCACCATCTTTTATAAGGTGTATATACCACCCCTTTCATATATCATATAATGAATATAATTTTACTCATCATATTAAAATATTTAAAAATTTATGGGAAACTTTTAGTTATAAATCAATTTTTAAATCGTTTATTTGAGATATGAAGAATTCTTTGGGGATGTAGATGCGGGTGGGACCTGGTTATAGATAGCCCCTTGATGCATCGATATGTCTCATGAGGAAAAACAGTGCGCCAAATTAAATAGGTTTTTACCAATAGATAAAATTCTCTTGATGGATGTGGTTCATGTGAATGATACATGATGTCCAATAACTAATCATTACTTTCTTTTAGTATTCATTCATCATTTACCATAGGAATTTCACTGTGAAAAATTATATGGTAACATATCATTCATAGTTTATAGATTAAATGGAATGTTTTTTAGGTATTTACCTTTAAATGTTGATTATTATCATTTATTCATTATTTTTTCTGTTGTATGTAACCCTTACTGAGAATTTGATCTCACCCTTATTTGATTCCTTTCACCGGGTTACGATGAATATAATTTTGAATCAGTTCAAGGGTGAAAATTACTTTTTTATGTTTTGTCTTTAATTACAAATGTAACAAGTGTACCATGTATGTATATATTTCATGAAGACTGCAAAACTATTTGGTCATTTGTTATTTTAATCTTTTATCTATGCCAACATAATAAATAAAGGCACTAACTTCAAGATACTAGAGTCAGTATTGTTGGTATTAGATAAAGTTTATTATAAACCATGGGATCTAGATTTAGGCAAATATTGATTATGGAACATAACCCTATGATATAATTCGATTATAAGTATAGAATAACATCCCAAATAAACCATTTTTTTATTATGATATTATCTACACAATAAATTTTCAATTTTTGTTAAGTGTTTCACTAGAATTGAGATTATAAATTTTGTTCCATAATATTGGGATCTAATATAGTGTATGAAAATATTTATAAATAGAGCCTATAAAAGGAATCGGATCATCACCAATGCACATGATCAAAATAGAAATAAGGATCTTATCTTTTATGGTCTTAATCAAATCATTCGAAGGGAACTAGTCAATAAAACCTTATCATAATATGAGGGAAAATTATCATGTGTTAATGAGAAAGATAAATAATTCTCTATGTATTATGGATTTTTATGAAACCATGAGGACAATACTATAGCTGATAAAAATATGGAAAATTTAAATAATAGAAAGGAGTATTTTTTTAACATGTGATAACTGTGGAAATAATCACCCTTGGAAATGCATGAAAGGATTTACATTTTATTATAAGTGAAAATAGAAGGGTCACTAGAAAAAAGAATGAAAAGGTCAAAAAAATAGATTGTTATTCAGTGTTTCAACAATACGGAAATGAGACATTATATAGGTAAATTCCCCAAGCATCAAGGGAAAATACCTTAGTTTAAGCTAAGGGATCAAGGACAATCATATGACAATGATATATTAGAAATAAAAAAATTATTTTACTTTTGTTTATTGATCAAATATATATAACATATGACATTATTGTAATAATAATTTTGAAACGTATAAGGATTCACTGTAGTAATTTTCTTTAATGATTTGAGAGCACATTTTGAATTGTAATGATAACCAGGAAAGTGAATCTGTATAAATTTTCACTTTTATAAAACATGTGACTAAGGGAATAAAACCCCTAATATATTCTTGATGTTAGGATAATAATGAAAAATATATATTTATGGGATAGTATCGGTGACAATGAAAGTGGTTAGAAATTTAATGGTCTACTACATGTTTGGATTTTTAAGGAATATATTCAACAACCTGAGATTTTATTTTTGAGCATGAAAGTTTCCATTAAGGTTTTAAGATTATCAAGGTTTTCATAAATTTGTAATGTGAAATTAAGAGTTACATTGTTTTTATTTGTGGAATCTAATTCTATATAGATTTTGGAAATTTATTGACCTTACTTATAATATTTTGTTCATTGAATTTGGTAATACATGTTTTGGATGAGCCTTAAGATTAATTACTTATGGAATGAACTTTGTCGAACATTGGATATTGTTTTTTGAGGTTCAAGTATGTATATTTATATTGGATATCATGTTCAAACAATTTTGTTTTCAGTAAACATTAAAAGTACATAGGAATGACATTTGGATCTTATGGTCCATTAAACAACTTCAATAATAAAAAATCACTATGTACATTCATTCCATGGTGTAAGGTATGAAGTGAAAGTAGATCAACACACAACAAAAGGATGAGATTTTTCATATCAAACAGAATTTAACCAAACAAGTTTATTGATCTCAATTGCTAGTATAAGTAGAAAAATATTCCCTCGACTCTAGGAAATGATTTTGGAATTAGAAACATAATTCATTTAATTTTATTATAATGAAATCAATTCCCTCTTTAAACCATCATAGATTTATATTTTTGTGATGGTAAACTTTCAGAAGACCATGTTATCTATCATTATCCATCAGAACATAATGGTTATATTTCTCTGCCATGTCCTGTTTTTCACTTCAAACTAATTTTAACCAATTATAAATCCTAATTCTTTTAGTGAAATTTGCATTTCCATTTCCCTCTTATTGAGAATATGTTTTATTAACTCTATTTACGATGTGGGTTTCCCAAAAAGGTACATTCAATTATAAGACATCGGTTTTCAAAGTGAAATTTCAACTTATGCGGGAGAAATTTATTGAATGAGGGTATACTGTAAGTCCCCCAGATTTTATGGTACATCTCATCTTAAAAAAATTAAATTTCTTTGATAACCTACATTACACAGAACAACAAGATTAAACAAACTATTAAATATTATTATTTAAATATGAATGTCATCACCCATCCATTTGAAGGGAGATAATAGATTAGATTTGGTAAATCATGAAAATAATGTTTACAGATGTTTATAAAATTAATCCATTTGTTTCCAATTAAACAGAAATAAAAATGAGAACCAATTGAACATAAAGGATGTGTTTTTATAAAATACTATTTTATGCCCACAATGACATTTTATCTTAAGAAATTGAATTAATCACTATTATTTTAAATATAATAATTATATTTATATGTAATATATTCAATTAAATGTTTTTAAATTCATCCAATATGTTTGATAGGCTTAAGATAATAATAAATCCAATTTTAAGCATAAAAGCACTATATATTTCTAAAGGAAGATTTGCTAATTTTTTATGTAGAACATAAATTTTATAAGTTTTATTTAAAAAAAACTTTTTTTATAAATATATATATCAAAATTATATTAGGATGAATATTTTGAATTTTTTAGTTACGTTTCATTTTTTGATGAATAGTGAAAAATACTGCATTTTATTTGAAAACTACTTTTTCGTTTAACTTATCTATATATTTAAATTATATTTTAAATTTATTTTATATTTTAATTATATAAATTATAGATAATTCCTTAAAATTTGGTTCATTTTAATTAATTTCACAATTAAATTGAATATAATTATATTTTTAACTTTTTAACGTTTCACCTAAAAACCCTGCTTTTCGTTGTGTCTACGATATTAATTTTAAATATAATTTTTCCAATTATGTAAATTGAATTTGGTAAAATGGATATTATATTTGGAAACATAAGGTATAAGTTATTTTTTATGGTCATTTTTATTTTTAGGCATAAGAAATTTACAATGGAAAAAAAATTATTTACCGCGGTACAGGTAATAAAATTAAATAGGTCTGATTTAAAATGGTAAAGGCTTAAAATAATTAAAAACTACAAAACATAATGGTTATTTGAGGTGTGTACAGAACAAATCCATCTTAAAATATATTAATTTTCTTCCAAATTCATTGAATTTTATGCCACCTCAATTTGGTTGGCCTTAAATATCAAATATTTATTATTTTAATCACCCAAACCCACCTCCCCTTAAGAATAAATACCACCCCTCACCAACCAATTTCGACCCAAAAGACTTTTAGATCCTAATATATTTTTCAAAAACTCTCCCCATCAATATCCCTAAATTCTAGTGCAGCTATCCACACCAAAACAGAAAATAATGGGTCCTCAAGGGTCTCTCAAGGTCTGATATTCAAGAGGTAATTTTCTCAAAACACTAATCTTACTTTCTTTTCCTCTTCTAATTTCTACTCATATCTTTCATCCATGAAGGAATAACTATTAAAGAATCATTTATATACTTTAATTTTAGGTTTCTAATGTAATATCTTATGTACCCCCCTATTAAATCCTCTTATTCAAAGAAACAAAACTATTGTCCAAGTTATTCCTTCTAGTCTCCTTCATGAATAATATTTTTTTTCATTTTTCATTACCAACTTTATGGATGGTCATAAAAATATTATTCTGGTTAAATAATATATTAATAAGTTCATTATATCCAATTTATTTTTCTTTAACTAATTTAATCTCCTAATAGTAAATTAAATGGAACAAGTTCATAGCGTTCATAGAAATTGGCAGAACAAACTAAACGTTTATAATTAATGTTTTGTCTAATGAATAATCCTCATGTAAGAAATTAAAATGATATATGGGAAAATTTATAATTATGTAAGTACATTAATTCTATTTCATTTCACATCTTTAGTTTTAATCACATTTTACAAGAACACCCATATTTTCTAAAAAATGAATTGATTATGATACTATAAAACAAATGCACCTGAAACCATGAAAATAATAAAATATTATTAATTAGTGGGTCATAAGATGTTATAAAATCATAATATATGGTACTATAAATTTGAATATAGTTTTTTAATGATTTAATAATATTATGTAAACCATTATATAAGAGTTTAAATTATGCACCACTAAATGGAAGCATGAGGTAAGGATTTCTCATCTCACATTTCCTTCTATGACATATATGACTTATTCACCACTTATTTCTTGTGTCTGTTTTATTTATACTACCATTTGATATGTCATATATTTAATATAATTATATTCATGGTATTAAATGTTTCATTTTATAATTATTTATTTTATGGGGAAAATGATTCCACTGATTACAAGTGGTAAGGGATTTCTTAAGTCAATTTTCTTTCATTCGGTTAAACATCTATTTCATTGATTATGTCATGATAAGGTTATGTGAGAAATTAATTTTTATTATATCATGTTTTTTGGAACATTTTTTATTTTTACGTACATAAAATACACATAATCGATTCATTTTTAAGGTACTTTTTCTCGATCTCCTTTCATTAAGGCATGTTTTGATGTTATACACCCACCTTCTTTTATAAGGTGTATATGCATTCCCTTTGATAAATAATATCTTTAATATAATGGAGTCCATGGTATTTAAATATTTAAAAGTTTAATGGAAAACTTAAATATATTAATCCATTTTTAAATCATTTTTTTGAAATATATAGAATGATTTGGAGATGCAGACATGGGTGGGTCCCAGTTATAGATAACCCCTTGATTCATTGCCGGGTCTCATGAGACAAATATGTTATCCAAATTAAATGGGTTTTTACTAATATATTAATCAATCATGATGGTGTTAGTTCATGTATTAAATAAATTTAGTCTAATGACTAATCATACCTTTATTTCGGTATTCATTCATCATTATCTAGATGATTTTCACTTTGAAAAATATATACATGCATTTCATTCATGGAATATTGATTGAATAGAATGTGTTTTCAATTATTTAGATTTTCATATTGATTATTAAAACTTATTCGTCATTTATTCAACATTATTTAACCCTTATATAGCATTTAACTCCACCCATATTTGTTCCCTATCACTATTTTATGAATAATATGATTTTGAATGAGTTTGAGGATGCAAACTACTTTCCATTGTTAGGTTATTTTAATTACCATTGTAATAAGGGTACCATTTTTGTATCTATTTCATCCGTAATAATAAACTATTTTTTAATTTAGGATTTTAATATTTTATCTATTCCAAATTAATAAATAAAGTAAATATCTTCGGGATACTGTAGTCTGGGTCATTACAATTGCCTTCACAAAATACCACGAGGAAAGAAGTAGAGGGGTCCTCACCAATCTGATATCCAAATGAAAACATTAACCCCTAAACCTAAACACTATGTTAATCCATCCATGGTATTTTGGATTATATTTTCATGATGTAGATAGAGTAACATGGAATAATATAATGGAAAGGGGATGAAATTAAGAAGAACCAAGGCTCACCTTGAAGAAATCACCAAAATCTAAAGGGAGAATCAATAATATTGGATGAGAAGAGAGTCCTAAATCTATAGGATTACTATACGAGCATGAGGTGGATATTATGGAGGATATATATAAAAATATTATAGGGTTATATGTATAAAATCCCATTTTTTAAAAAATAAGGAAGGATTCGTGGTTTGGATACATGGTTTTCCAATCCATTCTTCATCCATGCAAGGATATTACATTGCATAACCTCCCACACATGGTTACATAGATTCCCCAAAAATGTTTGGATAATCATTTAGAGATCATTAAAAATGGTTTTGTAATCTATTTCCACTATTTATTTGGTTTTAAAGACTGGTACTTCGAACTGGGAGCTAACAATGTGTGCCATCAAACTTTTCCCAAAATCAATGATTTAATCCCTAAACTCTTAGAAAATATAATAAACATTATAATAAAATTAAAATAAAAATAATATATTTACTACTAACATAGGTAATTTCACAATTCTCCACAACATGACACTTTCTTCTCCTAGAAAGTATTCAAGTCTCTGCTTCCTCAAAAAGATATGTCCACTAGTCTCTTACCTGGCCCTCCTGCCCCCAATTTTCATGGTGATCTCATCTATGATTCCAAGACACGTAGACTAAAAGAATAAATTTAAATAATATAATCATGGCCTTGTGATTATAAAAATTAATAATCCTCCCAACTATAGAGGTTTGGGGCTCCAAGTCTATGACTTTCCACTCTAGAACACCTGATGGTTTTGGATGGTAATTATTCAATTGGGAGACATGAAATACAATGTGAATTGAGTTAAATTGGGATATAAAAGACGACCAGTATACTAATATTATAATATTATCTATCATAATTAAATTCCAAAAATAACATAGAATTATCCTACCCTATTTCCCCAAATGACACTACACCATCCAAGGGGATATGTTAGGAAACACAGGAAAACATACAATAAACTCCATTGAGAAAAAAAATAGACACCATAAGAATTATGGAGACTCTAATCCAAAACCAATCATTTCTAAATAATCTAGACCCAGATCTTCTTATCTTGAACAAAACATAACCCCCAAAATCCATGATCTATTATATCAGACCAACACAAAGGGGACCGACACAACCATCCGAACAAGGAATCAAAAGGGGATGTCATTATCAAGTATTGGTTTCTATTATTCTATAAAAACTAATCCAATGATAAGGTTTTATCTCATTAGACACTAAATTCAATTATGTAACTTTATATTACACCCTTAATAATTTGTATATCCCTCTCTATCTCAACATTAGTCTATAGATGGTAGTACATGTTCAGTTTCAGCTGAAAATTGAAAACCTCCTAGAGTCTTTTCCAAAAAATGGGATGTGAGGTGTAGGTCTCGAACAGAAATTATCACTGAATGAACACAATGAAGTCTAAAAACACTTTATATAATTTCATCCAATCTCCTCCAATGTTTTTTACTCCTTAATATGGATGAAATGAGATGAATTTATTAATCAATTGATGATTATCCACATAGTAACATTCCCACTAGAAGAATGTGACAATCTAATGATGAAGTCCATGTGAATATCATCCCATTTTAACTATGAGATAGGGAGAGTATATAATATGTATACAGGATTCTTGTGATCATATTTTAGGTAACATTTCATCCCATACCACCAATATCAACGTTTTAGATAAAATAATATTTTGGTATCTCCCTAGCGAATGGACCAGTTAGAGTAGAGACAATAACACATCACCTTCAACCTCAAATACAAAGGGACTATCAAATGCTTCAAAAAATATTGGGTTTTATTGAGATACTGATAAAAACTTCATGAGGTATCCCTACTATTTATTATTCCTCTAATCCATAGGTATTAAGTTTCTACTTCTTTCCCATGGTGAATATTTTCATCAAGAGAAAAAAAGATCTACATATTAGTCAAAAGAACTCATTCACCTTCCTCCTAAACATCCAAATGAAGATTGGTGAACAGGCTCATCAAACTCCATTCTTCCCCAGTCACCTTCACTTCTTCTTTTTGTAAATTCCTACATTATAGGTTTTATACCATGTTACCCTTCCCCAAAGTATGGTATATTTTAAAATAAAAAGTATATAGGTAATGTACACATTTACTCTATCTAAGATTGATATATCTCCTAGTAAAGATATACTCTATATATTTAGGATCAAAATAAATCATGAACATCACCTAAAAGAGGTAGTTCCACCATTTGTTTAGAGAATGCATCAACACCACCAATTCATGATAATGAGTTGTGTGTTTTTTTCATATGGGTGTGACATACGTTATCTATGGGCTACCACATGGACATTATATATCAACACATTCCCCAACATCAATATTGATGTAATTTAGTACAAAATTTAACTCATTACTAACTCTGGGAGGACCAAAATAGTAGATGAAGTCAATATGACCTTTAAATTCACAAACAAAACCTATAATTTCTCACAACATTCATATTTTACACCTTTCAAGGTTAGATCTTTCAAAGGAGATGATTTCCTAGATAAATCCTTCCCAAAACACCTATAGAATCATGATTGGTACAAATAACTCTATATATAAAATACTTTGTAGCGTATCACATAAGATATCATAGCATGGATCTTCTCTAGGTACACAAAAATTCATCTTTTTACACCACATTTTCCAAAACAATCAAATACTAGATCCAAAAATGAAACTTAGATAGCTTCAAATATAGATTGTGGTATATCAATGTTTTCAAAAAAAATTATAAATGGTCTTTATGATCATCAATTTTCATGTTGTAAACCAAGATTTCATAAACTAATACCACTATTAAAGAGTCAAGATACTAAGTAAAAATATTATTCTTCAACACCCTAAATACTGTAGGTGAATTAGTGAGACTAAACGACATAAATAGGTTCTAAAAATTTCCATGTCAACTCTAGAAATAGATCTTCGGAATTTATATCATGGTAAACAGAAATTGGTGATACCAAACCTCAATTAAATAATTTAAAACCTTTTGTGTCCCATGATATGGTAAATCAAATCATCAACTATAGGTTGTGGATAATTATTCATGATCATCTCTGATTTTTTATTACATAAGTTAATGAAAATTTGGATTCTTTAATATCCCTTATTTTTAAGAGCACTGGTGATTCTTATAGTGATGTCCTTAGGTGAATTAATTCCTTTCTCCCAAGTTCTTATATTGAATCCATTAACTCCTTCAACTCAGTGGGGGATATTCAATAAGATGGGAAACATATGGGGTATATCCTATGGTGTAGGACAATGGTGAACTCTACCTCTTGTTGGGGAAGAAACCTAGAAACATTATCAGGTAAGAACTTGGGGGTACCTATACAATACCAAAACAAGGTTTCCATATAAACCCCACTCAACGACATCAAGAATAATTTTGAAAACTGATATGAATGAGACCCCAACACTGAGACAATTGAACAGGATCTACCAGACCATGATCCGAACTCACTGGGGAAATTCATGATTGTTCCCTACATAAGAAGGAAACAAAACATTTATGTGGTTATTTTTATTCATATATTTAATGATCTCCATAAAATCCTTACCAAAGATGATGTCAAATATGTCTATATCCAAAATTAAGAAGTCCTTAATAACCTCAACATTAGTGATACCCACTCAAAACTCATACCACTAAATAACATTCTCTATTATTTTTTATAATGGATTAGAGTGATCACTAACATTTTATATTAACTCATACTATGATCTAAATTAATTAATATTATTGATAAAAATAAGTTATTGGGATTAACCTATATAAAATGAATTCAAATCCATAGATGAAGTAATAAACACAGTACATCTAATGGTCACTAGCCCCGCATCGGACTCCTCTAGATCATACTCAACCATATTCAAGCACCAGAATTCTATTCCAATCTAAGGTTCCCTAGTGGAATGAGAGTCCCTTACCATGTGGGAAAGAAATATCACCACATTTGATGTATCTGGGTGCACCTAGAATCCCCTTTTATGAGTGGAACCATCCTTACCACCCTAGGGAGAGTATGTAAAATATCATAGAGGATGTCTCAAGAATATACACAATTGGTAGGTCCCTAGAGATTCTTATAAATTTAGTTTAATATGTTAGAACATACCACACTAATAACACACAACTAGACATAATCCTATGGAATTGACTAGAATAGGATTGTAGGGACACTACACGGTCCTAATAATGATATATTGTGCCTCCTCTTTATTACTATTTTCTTTGGGAAGAAACTATTTCTCCCACCCATGGAAGTAGGGGTACGACTAAAAATGGTCAGTTCTATTAAATCTATGTCAAACATAAACTATTTGTTAAATACTTTATAATATGTTGGAAAACACATCAGAAAAACATTTGACCTGATTTCTAGTTTCAATACCACCTCAAAATGATGTTCCTTCAAATAGTAATTTGTAAATATCTTATGTGAAAGATATATTATCTCAATAAATAGATTATTGTATTTCATCACGAACCAGGCCGAACTCCTTAAGTTCATGAACCCCATGGCCTTTCACACATATGATTTATGGGTAAAAGTTTTGGGTAATCATTTTATTGAACTTGATAGAAGTAAGATCTTCATGAAGCTTAGCCAGAACATCTGAACCCCTCCTCTTATAGATCACCCCTTCTAGAATATAGGTAGTTAATCCCACCTTTTATGTCATAGGGGTCTATAGAAATTTGATAATATATTTTATATTTTTAAACTATTCTTCCAGTTTATGGGGGCCCCATCCACCCTATAACATAGGTGGATTCTAATTAATCGACTCCAAAGCATAATCCATATGCGATACTTTATGTGGATCACTAATCTTCACAAGAGACTAAGTGGTTTTAATATTTGATTCAATGTTATGGGGGTCCACAGGAGGATTTTATAGAGGAGCGTTCTCTATGCCTTTCTCCAACTGATTATTAGAGGTTATTCTAGGATGCATGATCTAAAAAAATAAAACAAAAGAATCCAATTAATAACTAATTAATTTAAAAAACATTATAATAAATATAACTCATGGAATCACAACCAAAAATACAATTAAAATAAAAAATCTATAAATCTATCAAATTATTAATAACGAAAATCATCCATCAAAATATCTAGAAAACTCTAGTGACTCGGCGTATGACATGAAGACGAGCTAGCCAGGAACTCCCTCACACCCTCACTCGAGTCTGGATGCTTCTATTATATACTAACACACTCCCCATATCACAATAGAGGATATAATACCATTTCCTAAAAACCTTCCTAAGTTTACCAACCAAATCAAAAAGGTATTACCACCAGAAGTCCCAAGGTGAATTCTTGATCACCATGGGCTAGTAACTAGTGCTTGGGTATCATTGATAAATTCATTTTAATTATTTCACCTTCTAAATAAAATTTAAAATAAAAAATAATTCAATCTATGAATGTGTCATGAATCATCCATAGTTTGGATATTTAGGGTAACAAATAAATAGTTACAATAAAATAAATCATGCCAGACATAGTACAAACAGCAACAACACAACAATAACCTATTACCAAATTATTAAATATAACTAAATAAATAAATCTCTAATGTTCCATAAATAAATATTACAGCCAAAAATATATCCTATTCCATGTTTAACAATACATAACCAATATCCAAAAAATCCAAATAATGCATAGGATCCCAAAATTTATCATAGAACTTTCTCCATATAGTCATTGGATACCACTAGACTCAAACCACATAAGGTGACATAACATTAAGAATCACTTATATGAGATGAATATTTATTATTTTTCCTTATATTATATAGAAGTGAGTTTATATACACGTAATATCATGTGATGGTTGTGAGGAATATCTTGGTATGATAAAACCATGAATCTATATAATAACTTTCATAGTAAAATACATTAGTTCTAATTTGAGAACATTTTTTAGAAAATAATTACTTTTAAACAAATATATAAATGATATTTTTTCATAATAAATATCAATGAATATGAATATATTGGAAAATAAAATGAAAAATATATTTTAGGGTAGAAATTGGTAAGAAACATGATCATAATCTAACAACATAAGGGAAAGAAACAAAGTCAAGACAAAAAATGATCAAAGTATATGTGAAATATCAAGGATCTCTAGAATATTGGTTCTAGGTGTATAGGACTCAGTAACAAAATATTTTCCACCCTATGAGATCATAAAGAATTAATTCAGATTATATCCTCTCAATGAATCACTATAAAAAACCCATAGCTAGATCATTCCTAAATAAAGGGCATCACCCATCCCAAAATCACACATATAAGGTCTCTCTTATTCAACCCATTACGAAATCCACAATAATATATAAATCAAATAGTCATGAATTTAATTCATAACTAAAATAAACTTTAAAAATATCTTTTTAAAATTAATTTTGAACCAAGGTTCCCTATTATACATTTTATTCAACACATTCAAGGAATAAAAGATGTTTTTCACAAAATCCATATAAATTGTCATTTTTTACCAACACTAACAAAATGAACACTAAATCCACTAACAAAATCTCCCAATAAATGTTTTCCAACATGAATCATGGATAAAAATGACGGAAAAAACACAAGAAAAAATGTAGGCTAAATGAAAAGACCATGTATAAATAGAATTTGACCTCAAAATAACGAAACATCATCATCCTTGTAAAACACCCAAGGGAGGGAAGAAGAGGGGTCATCGCAAACCTAAAATAAAAAAAGAGGCTTGTTAAAACCTCAACCAAAACCATAGGTTAATCATTACCTGGTCATTAGATTTAGATGGATAATATGTAAATAGAGGAACAATGAATAATTTGATTAAACGAGGTGAAAACTAAGAAGGACCAATGATTACTTTGAACAAATCACCTAAATATGAAGTGATAATCACCAAAAATGGAGGATAAGGGAGTATTATATATATCAGAGGCCTAACCAAGAATGGGGAAGTAAATGAGGGATGAGAGAGATATAAGATACATATAATTATAATTGTAAAATGTCATTTTTAATAATTGTGTCAGATCTCATAGTTTGATTGAACAGTTTTGTAAATTGTGTGTAAAAAATGTTGGGATACCATTCCACACAACCTTCCACAAAATATTCCCTAGAGTCTCTCACTCAATTAATATAACTACGAAAATACAGTATAAAATTGATCTCAAATCCCTCATTCCAATTTTCATTTCTTGTTTCACGGTTATTTCTAATAATGCACCATCCATGCACACTGGCCAGCTTTCACCAAAATTAATTTTTTCAACCCTAAACTAATTAAAACCTCGGAAAAACATATAGTAAAAAAATAAAACTAAAATTAAATTTGAACTAATGACCCAGAAAGTGTTATAGTGTTTGTTAGAAACTCATACTCGCAAGGCATGTCTTATTTCATTTTTAGATATGGGGAGGTCCTCTTGGGAAAACAAATTAGCAATGTCACACCTTCGATTTGGGGTTACACCAAGGGTGAAAATAATTTTCACTATTTTTTATGATGATCCAAAAGATTTTTTCATGATAAATCTCTCAGGATATCCCTAATTATAAATCCTATGGGAAAATTTTAGGGGATAATACCTCCCCTTACCCATGATACATATATAGGCTGAAACTTATTTAATGATTTTTCAGAACAACCTAATGATATCTATACAAAGGAATTATATTTGAATACATTATCTAATTTACATAGGGTTCTAGGCCATTAATAAGGATTGAAATTTAACCAATCAAAATTTCTCAATGAGCAACTTGATGTGGCCAGCGTACCTAGTCAACAGTAAATATAGACTACTAATGTGATTAATTTTTACACACAAGTTATGACAGATTCATGGAATGTATTCCTATTTTATGAGATGGAACATAGTATACTAATTTGTATCAAGAGTTAAATAATTATATATAACTCTACCTCCTACCAACTCCTCCCATATGTCTTCATATTGAGTTTTATCACAAATGGATGGTTCGTTAAGGTATTCTGGCTAGATGGCATATTTCCTAATTACTTTGTCAAGTAGGGTTGGGTTGACATTGGAATTTTCAAATTTTCTCAAATTCATGGAATTCAGTAGATTGAATAATTATTATACCTATCTCATTTAATTTATTATCATAGATGGGATATAACTAATTAAATATGTATCCTTTGGTAAGACTAGTTCAAAACATTAGATTATCTGTTAATATGAGTGTCTCTTTACACCACCCATGATGTTTATCAGTATTGGAAGGAGATTTGGTGTTTGTTACGATATGAGGTACTTTTTACTATTATTAGGTGGGAGGGTACTCAGCAAAACTGTCTTGGAGTAATATTCCTCAGGCCCGAAGAAGCAATGAGTATAAATTTTCCTTTTTAGTCCTAAGTAAATATATTTGTGAGGGGGTTTAGGATGGTATGAATTTTATCCTATTGTATAATAAACCCTATAAACTATTTATTAGACTATAAATTAGAGGGTATGAGTGTCTTGATTTTTTTAATCTCATTTTATTATAATATAATAGAGATACATGTTTTGTGGGTTGACCCACATCAGTGAGTAATTTTCCTCAGTCGGGGCTCTGTATAATAATTTTGAAAAGGAAATAAATTGGGTTTTTTTATTTATTTAGTATTGTAGAGGACATATATGATAGTTTAATACACTATTATAAGTATGACATCTATTTTTGTTATTGAATTCTTCACATGGAGAAGCCCCATAGAGGTTAGTCACCCTTAAGAGGGAATAGACAATTGGTGGGGAAACAATTATATTACTAGGGGATAGATGATGCCTTTGAATCAATTTGAATATAAATTATTCCTAAATAATTATCTATATTTAGAAATAGTCCTTAATAATCATGGAATTTGTAATGGGATCAACATCCCCTTTGACTGTGATGTTGGATTTCCCTCACTAAGACCTTAATCTAGGCTCTTAGGTTGGAATTACTAGGGCAAGATAACATTCATTAATTTCTCAATAATTCAAGGTTGTGTGTAGGTGGCAATGATTGTAAAGGTAGGGATTCCTCCTGTTTTAATTTAGTGTGACAATTTAAATGAATATAAAATCCTTATTCACTTTCTCTAAGTAAATCATGAGTTTTTTCTCACTCAAGGGAAAGGATCATAAATTAAATTGATATAATTATGGGGCCTTACTACTTCTAACATTATTTGTGGAAATAATGATGATATTTTTTTATTTATCTCTACTATGATTTCCAAGTATTCCATCCATGTTTGGATCATGTTGTCGAAAGTAATCCTCTATAAATACACATTAACCATTTGACGATGAAGGTGTTATGAAGTGGATAACATATGATAATCATCCATGTTTAAGGAGGTTCCAAAATAAGTGGAAGTATCTGTGTGGGTAATTTTAGCATGATAGATTCAATTTTCAAATAAGCTGGTCACTATTGGGTTTCCTCAATACAAATTGGGATCCATAATTCTTTTTTCCCACGAAAAGAAAATATGTTTTATATTTTTTTGGTTATCCAAAAAAATAACCAAAAAGTAAAATATCATAATCAATGATAGATAATAAATTAATCACATTAAAAGGTATGTAATTTATGTTGGGTTCAACATATTTTTATGTTTTCATCTCTTTCATTTTGATCAGCCTCATATGATATTGTTATGTGGTTATGAGGATTCACGTTCCAAAACTGAGAAGAAGTTAGGTCAAGTGATATCATAAATATATTATTATATAGCTTGATATTAACTTATATATATATATATAAGTTGTACATAAAATCCATATTTAGAAGAATAATATAAATTTAAATTACTTTCTCAATTAGAAAGGTGAAATAAAATTATAAAAGGTATAAATAATTATTATTTAGTCAAGGGATTCTATATAAAATTAAACTGTCCTTTCCTCAGGGGAAAATGTATCTCATGATCATGGAATATGTAGTGCTGGTTAAGATATATTTTAAATATTTATATAAATGTTATCTAATTAATAATGTCATCTAATAAAGCATATATATTACATGTGAATTTAAAGTTGTGTGGGAAGGCACAAGTGTTAAAAAATGATTTAAAGACATGTTGGAAGGAATGATGGATTTACACTAAGATTTATTATTATTTAGGAAAATGGAAATGTTGTGATATATTTTCATGCTTTCCAGGAAGTCCTTGAGGGTTACACAGGTGATTATTATCATCCAGAAACATTGAATGTAATGTTGGAGTTTATAGTTATCTTGGAAGATGAAAAGGGTTTATTATAGTTTCATGTTTCCTTATAAGTATTATGGTTTATAATATATTTTATTTCCATATTTAAAGGTTCAAAGGGTTCCCAGTAGAATTTATTGTCATCCTAGAAGATGGAAGGGTATGTTAGATTTTGATTCTATCCTATAAGGCTTGAAGGGTTTTCATTAGGGTTTAATTTCTAATAATATAAAAGGTAATATAGAATATTGATTTAATACATAATGATGAAAAGGTTCATGACGGAGTTCAGTATCACCCAATAAGATAAAGGATTACACTGGATTATTCTAATGTTTAAGAAAATAAAATGTTTAAATCAGAGTTACAGAGCGTACTGGAGGACTTAAGGGTTATGTTTGAGTTTAGTTTTTCTTACAAACATGAATTTTATATATGATTTAGTCTTTACCCAGGAATATGGATGTTTTGAACATGATTTTAATTTCATCCAGGAAGATAGAAGTTACATTATAGTTTATTTTCATCCAAAAATACAAGAATTTAATGTTATAGATTAGTATTATTTTGGAAGAAAACATGGTATACTATAGTTTGTTGTTGTTCTGTTCTTGTCCATGTTATCCCTCACATAACAAAGATGAGTCGCTATATAACCCCAGGTGTACCTCTCTATATGACACAAACTTTTAAATAAAAGTGGGGTTCTCATAAGTATAGTGGGGAGACTATAACCACTAGTATATATTATAAAAACATAGAGGAAACACAAGTGAACAAATAAACTATCTCATCACTTGTTGATAAATAGGCAAAGACCCAATAACCGAATATATTAAACAATCTAATTTCATGCAGAAAGTCAAACATTGTGTTCCTAAAACACAAACTAAAAATGAAAATAAAACTCATGAAATGACACAAAATGTTCATAATGTAATTCCTGATCCCAACTTCCATTATCCTTCTATAGAAACCCAGATCAGTCATCAATAAAAATTCATTTTCCCCTATCCTAACCGAAATTCATGAAGTCCTCATGGGTACCCAATGGAGGCCCAAGTAGGGTGTGATTAAAAATAAATAGGCAATAATGAATGGGGTATAAATTTTATCCAGTATAATTAAAAGTTCAGGTAGATATTTTAAAACTAAATGGATTTTATAGTAGAAAAAAATATCATTTGCAGGGAACAACATAAACTAAAAGTGTTAACCTCAAGTTCCAAGGGGAAAAACCAGTTCAACCATACCTTCTTTGTCTAAAATCAAATGTCTCTATCCTTTCACCCCCAATGAAAATAACCAAAAATTAATTCCATGTCTTACCCCCATTCATTCCCATAGGCATCTCATGTAACCATTTTCTCACCCATGGGAATTAAGGAATCATGAATCTCACCCTCAAGCCTCAGGTAACCTACACATTGCCCTTAGGATCCAAGAACCCATATGTCATTCCCTTAGGAATCATGTAACCAAAAATATCTCCCTTAGGCTTCAGGTAACCTAGAATCTCACCCTCATCCATCAAGATACCATTATCCTCTTCCTCATGCCTTATGTGATAATGCATGTCGAATAGAGAATTCTCTTTAACAATTAACACATTATCTAGTTCAACACATTGTTAACTATAATGTAATCATTTCCACTATTTAACATAAATAATTAGATAAAAAAGAATAAATTTTGTCCATCCAAATTTTCAAGAAGCACAAAAAAGTGTCACAATACTATTCCAACCATTTAGTACACACCTTGTTGGATCAAGGTCTAATTTCAAATCATCACCGGATCCAAAGGGACCAATGGACAATCCAGGAAACTAATATAAGCACCTAAGGTGTCTCTAAAATAAAAATTCAGAATCAACGTGGAATACCGACATAATCACATATATTGATTGCACTATAATATAATTAACGACTCTGACATTTTCCAAAATACCACCAACCTCAATTACATATGAATAAGATCACAAGAATCAAGAGTTTGGACCATGGGAAATAGTATTTTACCAAATAAGAGCATCACAAAAACTCTTTTAAGGCTATAATAATAATTATTGGGATTACATTTAGAGTAAATCATCAAATTTAAGAAAAACATAACAAAAAATGGACCTTCGGATTGAACAGATTATCAATGGATCAAAGGAAGTCAGTAGAAAATCCATGAAATCCCAAGAGATACCTTCAATGCTATAAATCATGAATTACGATTGAGAGTGTGGGATTAGAAAATTAAACAAGGGTTTTGGGGGAATAAATATGATATTAATTTTATAATTTATTATCTAGTTCAAAACCATTGGCTTTCCACTAGATGCTAGCGGCTAGCTAGTGGTTCCAAATAGTATGTTTGTGCCTCTTAAAACCCCACCTACTGTCCAATGGGATCCCTGTAGGGATCCCATTCTTCTAAGTATCCACTTGTAGTTTGGTGGGTATCATTGACTCGATGGTGGGATTCTTTTAGCCTCACCTAGTTTTTTTCTTATCCACCAGTTATCCAGTGGGTTGTACCATCTAGCTGGTGGATCTGTAGTGTTTCCTTAATTTCTTTTCAACACTAGATTTTTCTATTTTAGCTTCAACAAAACCTCGAACATGTCTAAAAAATAATTTTAACTAGAATTGTTCTAATTTATAGAAAATAAAAATGGTTTCAATAAAAAAAAATTAATGGTAGATAACTACATGGAAAAATATGGAGGTCATACAACCTCTCCAATATATAACAGCTCATCCCTATGCTATTATCTCATTAATCAAAAAGACATATTGGTGAAAAAATCAGGCCACCAAAACATCATATTAGACTCTCAGATCAAATTATCCACATGAACAAACCCATTTTTCAACTATAATCATACTATGGTAATGGTGTTTCCTTAAATAATATTCTCACTATGGTCTATAATTCAAATCAGATGATCCTCAAAGGATACATCAGCATCAAAAACAACATCTATCACAAGAGAAAGACTAAGGTCATATCTATAAATTTTGGATACATGAAAAATGCCACACATGAAACCATGGAATTATGGAAGAGAGAATCAATAAACCAATGGACCAACCCTCTCCACTATCTCAAAAGACATGACATACAAGGTCTCTAAAATTCCATATTTTTGAAAATTAAATTAACCTAGTCTTGGTCAAACGTGAAGTAAGACCTGATCAACAACCTCAAAATATTGATTCCACTGGTTTTGGTCTTTATAATATTTTTTATATCACTAAGTGGTTATCAACCACTTCTAGATCTACTAAACCTATGTAGATATCTCTTTCAAAACACTCATTCCAATGAGTGAGTCTTTTCTTTCCTCCAACCAACACAGAGTCGAATGGTATGAAATACCATATAAGGGATCAAAAGGTATAATATAGTTCAATTTATAGTAATTTTTTTGTTGTGGTTGAGCTCTACTAGAGCCAGGTGTTTATCCCATTAGCTTCCAAATTCCTAGAAACTAGCACTCAACATGTCTTCTCAGATTTTGATTGTCTTCTTATATTGTCTTCTAGTTTGGTGATTGTAGGATGTACTCAAAAAAACCTATGAACTTAGATCCCTATATATCCCCTACTAGATTAATGAAGAAAAATGGGTAACCTGATCTGATAATATACTCAATGAGACTCTGTAAAACTATATTATCTATTTCATATATTTTCTACATAGGTCATCAACAGAAAAAAAATTATCCCTGATAAGAGGAAAATGTGAAATTTTCATTAGTCGTCCCATGATTACCCATAATGTTTCATTTTTTCATGGTTTCCTTTTATACCTATCACAAATTCCATGGTGAGATAATCCCATTTACACTTAGTAAATGGTAAAGGATATAATAAACCTATGTGTAACTAATTCTTGGCCTTGACATGATGATAGGAGAGACATTGGATCACAAGCCCAACTATCTCCCTCCACATTCTTGGCCACGAATACTATATGAAAATATCTTGATAAATTATTTTCCAACTAGGATGTATTAACCACTTGAATGCATAAAACTTTCCCATCATATCCTCATTTATGTCCGTAAAAGCAAAAATCATTCCCATTAATGTGAATAACTCTATCCTCATCAATGATCCAACCATATTGTGGCTCCCTATAATTTACTCTCTCCCCAAGAGGAAAAAATTCTAGATCCACCAGCTGCAACCTCTTGATCTTATCAAAAATAGCGGTAATGACATTGTTGGAGGTGAGAGATGCTCAAACCTAGTACTCCAAGACATCCAAATGAATCTCAAAAAAGAAGTTTCATTAACCATAATTCCTATTTGGACTTCTATACCACCTGATTTTGTTCCTTCATTGATCTAGGCATCAAAATCAATGATTTCCATCCTATGTGTATATGAAAAATCAAAATCAAAAGACTAAATGTGATCCACACTCCTCCTCCATTGATGTTTTAGATCCCTTTATAAAAATCTATTTTCAGGATCTTATGGTCTATATACACCATGAACCTTTCTCCCAACAAGTAATGTTTCCAACATCTCAGATAATGAACCACATTTTTCAACTCCAGATCATGGGTGGGATAATTCCGCTTATATAGTGTCAAATTCCTAGAATTATAGGCATCCAGACATCGATCCTATATGATAATTACTCCCAACCCAATTCCAGATGTATCACAAGACATGATTAACACCTTACCTAGTTCTATTAAGGTCAAGATAGATGCTGATTTAAACAAACTCTTCAGCTCTAGGAAATCTTCCTCGTTACCATCTATCAATTCAAACTGCATCCACTTTTTGGTGAGACTATCTATCAGTGCTTATATTCAAGAGAAATTATGAATTAGTATCTGATAGTATCCAACTAGAACTAAAATGTTTCAAATTTCAATAATAATATTAGGATGACATAAAGAAACCCCAAAAATCATATTATCTAGACCCATTGATATTTCTTCCTATGATATAATATTTCCCAAAAAGTGGACCTAGTAAATCAAGAAATAAAACATTGACAGTTTGGCATAATATTGGTGCTATCTATGTGTACTCAAGACAGTTTACAGATGTCATAAAAAATAATCTGGGGATTTTGAGTATATTAATATGTTATAAAAAAGGAAAACCATGAAAAAATCTTGTGATTGGTGGAAGATGTCATTCATTAAATCTATGAACACCATAAGTGAATTCATCAATTGAAATAGAATCATCTCAAATTCAAAAAACCCTAACCTACATTGAAATACAAAATGAGGTATTTCATATGAACATACTATTATATGATGGTATCCTAATAAAAAATCATTATTATATAATATGTGATCACATATTATATAATTAAATAGATCATATATTAGATAATTAAAGAGATCATCAATGCATAAAATAGGATACAAATTCTTGACTATCATTGGGTTTAGCTTCTGGTAATTAACACATAGTCACAACGTCCCATCTACTTTATTTTAGAAGAGTTTAGAAGAGCCCTAAAGGTGATGTACTATGATAAATAAAACCACTTCTCTCTTGATCTTCCAACTGAAATTTCAACTCCTAATTCTATGCTAGGGTCAGCTTATAAGGTGGTATCAAAACTGTTTTGGCACCTTGTGCCAAATTGTTAGTAAACTATATCTCTTACTATAATAGTGTGACAAATAATTCCCCATGAAATACACATTGATATTAGTCCACTTCATTTGGGAATAATCCTTAGTGAAATTATACATCATCAAGTATAAGGATGGATAATTTAGTTTTAATCCCATCCTTTCTAAGTTGTTCCAGTCCATCCTGACCCGCTAGGATAGCCGATTCACCATGGTGGATTTAACTTCTTCCCTTAGGTGATGATAAATACATGAACCTTTTGAAGAAATCAATATGATATTAATACAAAACCATCCATTCAATATCCAAGACCAAGTTGAATCCCTCCATCTGAAGAAAAAATGGAACCTAGAGGAAATTGTATCCACCAATCCTGATATATCACTCCATAGAGTTACAAAAAAACTCTAAACAGGCCCCAAAATGTTTGTTGATAGATATTAATCAAAATAGATAAACCATAAAAAAATAAAATCCTTGTAAAATTTAAGTAGATATGAAATAATGTGAGGCCCTTATATCAAATAGAGTGAATATGAGGGTAGATTATACTAAAATAGTACTAAATCAGTAGAAGTTCATGCATCTAGTCTGATGGGTTTGTACATGAAAAAATCCATGTATCTCATGCATCTACCCTGATCTCCCTCATGAGATACTTTTGGGACATCACCTTATTAGAATTATCATCCCAACTATAATATCCTGACCCGGTTCACCCCTGAACTGGTGGCCGGACCAGTCGCCACATGACTACAATCATGTCTGCATGTATGTAAGAGGATGCTGACTAGTAATGAGGGACTAAGGATATTTAGTGGGGATACTATACCCTCTTATCAGAGTAAAAAAGAATGGAAAATTTGATATAATGGAAAAAGAAATGTGAATAATTATAAATTAGTGGAAGACAAAATTTTATAAAACTTATATGAAACAAAATGGCCAATGTCAATGTTATACATTTCATGCATGTTATGACGGTACAACTATGAAAGGGATAAATAATACAACATGATTTACATATCAAGAAATAATAAAAACGACTCAAAGTCCCAAAGGTGATCTCCTAGAGTATCCTGATCTTCCGCATGGTCCTCTTCTCCTATCTCCCAAGTATATGAAAACAGAAAAATCCTGCAACCAAATAGAATCTACCCAGGCACTTCAGTGAAATGGAAGCCCGAGTAGGGTGTGAGATATAAATCTTAATAGGCTGGGATCACCAGTGTATACCCCAAATACAGTCATTCAATCAATAATTTAAATTGCGTGAAAGCATGCATAAATAAATTAAGTAGTACAACGTAAAAAAATACCAAAGTACCTGATTCATCCCTTAGCTGGTGGCTTAACCTACCTTATACATTTGTCCTGCATACACAACAGCCATCACACATTCATTTTCATTTATCAACTATTCAAGCCTCGTTAAATTATATAAGTCTCGAGATCCAGCCTAAGCCTGACATCCCCCATATAAGTCACTCACAACAGATGTCTCTAAATACCATCTAAGAAATCAAATTAAAGACCGAATCCAAGCTTGTTCTTTGGCTTGGAAATGCGTCATAAGAAATTCAATTTAAAACATTCATATACTATGTCTGAGGTCGTCCAATAAAAATAGTGATTCACCTGACCAAAACCAATATCTGATCTTTTCCAATAAATATAGTAATTATCCCAAACAATACCAATATTCGAGCCCATCCACAAAATATTGTGACTCGCCCCTGGGTTCATCCACTAAACTTTGATTCACCCAATTCATTAACAAGTATGAACCCATCCACTCAAGAAGAGATTTATCCAGGACTTTAATAATTAACATCGACGTCATAAACATCTCAATTCAAACAACTAAACAAGGCTTTTATATTTAGCATCCATCTCACATGGAATATCATATATTTAAATAACCTCATTCTAAAAAACATAAGTCATGGAAAAAACATGCATCAAAAGGCATTCTTGGCCTAATCTTCCTTAAACATACATTCTAGGGAAACACACCCAAGGGGTGTCCCTCAATCAAGATAAAGAACCTTAACCATTATCAATTCACAAAATAAATAGTTTCATGCTAATTAAATAATTCAACAATTAATTAATTAAATCATATCTCTTAACCAATTCATCAATTGATTAACCATTCACTATTTAACATGTAATAATTAATCTATCCATTAATCATTACCGGTTTCTAATTTATCTTCTGATAAATAATATGTTATGTAGTTATTCTATATTTATTATTCTCAGTATTCAAAAATTCCACTATTTCCCAATTCACATTTTGATAATTAAATCTTTAATTAATTTCCCCATTACCAATCCTATCCCATTCAAATCATTTAATTATCCAACTGATATATAATCAACTGTATAATTAAAATTCCATGACATGGGGTAAAAAGACACACCTTAGGGTGTCCAAGACCAAATTACATACAAGTATAATTTACTATGAAGACCCATGGGGTGCTTCATGTTTAACAATTTAATGCTCTAGGCATAAAATCAATATATTCACTTGGAAGAAAATAAATAACTATCAATACATGCTTAAAACTGACCCATGGTCAATTAATAATTCATCATATGTAGACAACATTACTCAATAATCATTAATGGTTTCATGCATCAACATAACATATATCATCACTAGAAATAAGACATATGAAAATCCCAAACCACGGCATGCATGATATGAAATTACCACTGACCAGTTGTTTATCATTAATCACCATTTAAAAAAATTATCAGTTTCATAATCAAGGAAACCCATATTCTCAATTTATTTAATGAATTAAATAGGGATCTTAATTAAAAAAAGATAAAGATTTGGGACCCTTCCTCGGGGTGATATCATTTTAATTACGTAGTTCATTATTGTTGTTGGAGGCAACTAGTTTCAAATGGCACGTAGTAGCACGCGCACCACCCTTATATATATATATATACCTATATATATTTATACGTGTGCGCGCCCTGCAAAAATATCAACAATTCACCAAAACAACAACGAAAGACCAAAACCAGTGAAGTAAGGCCTATGCACCTACCTCTAGATACCATGGACTCAGATAAAATATTAGACTCTAATTTAAGTGGTGAAAACCCAAATAACTAAGGATAAACCTACCATAATTGTGGCGGTGAGAGAAAACAAACCCAACAGGATCGCATTTGGAAATGGATTCTAGGATACTACCAAGGGAGTCTTGATACATTATGCACATACACTTGAAGATTATGGTCATAAAGAAGAATGAATTGGGAGAAATCACTTGCAAAACAAGGGGTTATGACACACCGTGTGCATTTCTAGTCTACCCTGAGGGGGGTCAAGCCTACTACTGAAGGTCATCCGAGGAGTCGCGTCAAGGAGGAGGAGGCTCATTCATGGAATTTTCTCAAAGGAGAACCATGTGGAGAAGGAGCACTATAAGTGGTCTGGCCGAGGGAGATCCAGCCGCAGAAAAGGGGCATGTGCCTAGGGTTTCAGGGTGCTGGCTGGTGTGTCTCACTACAAGAGGGTTTGTCTGGGGGGTTGTGCGCTACATGAGATCCAGAGGAGGAGGTCTGCGCGGAGGAGGTTGGACTGGTGCACACCAAGGGTTGAGGAGGGGGGGCACCTCCTGTATATGGGGAAAGAAGGAGAATGGGTCCTCCTTCTTTTATTTTATTTTTTTAACATAAACACTAAATAAAACCCATAAATTCAAAACAATTATTAATGATTATTATAATAATAATAATAATAATAATTTTCATTCCATTATTACTACACCCTTTAATTTATTCATTTAAACCATCACCCCCAAATCCATTATTATTATTATTTATAATAATAATGAAAACCATAATTAATAATGATTTTTACATTCATAAAACTAAAATAATAATAATCTCATTATTATTATTATTATTTCAAACCTTTGATAAACCCAACACCTCTATTTAATAACATAGCTTCTTCCTTAAATTCCTTATTTAATTAAACATTTCTTTGAGATACCCAAAAGCCACATTAATTTCACACAAATGTTAAACCCCATTAATCACGGTATTAAAATATTTTACCATCCAAATAATTTATGATGCCATAATAATAATAATAATAATAATAATAATAATAATAATAATAACATTAATATTATTGACACTTTCTTCTATATAAACAAAATATTCCCATTTAATATTATTTAATTAAAATAAATAAAATATTAAGCTAGGA
Source organism: Viscum album (assembly GCA_963277665.1). Classification (NCBI taxonomy): domain Eukaryota; kingdom Viridiplantae; phylum Streptophyta; class Magnoliopsida; order Santalales; family Viscaceae; genus Viscum; species Viscum album. The sequence goes on from OY728160.1 coordinate 858,624,159, forward strand.
AAGCTGCATGGGTCGTACTGCAACTGTGCACAGCCTATGAAGATCCATTAAAGAGGAATTTTTCAAATTTGGTGTTCCCAAGACATATCGAGACACCTGTAGAAATTATCATGTATTCACCCAAGTCCAAAAACAACACATTTAAGTATTCCAACACTGTGAGTAATGTTTTGGAGCTCAGTTTAAAAGAAGACACGTCGCTAAAAAGAAAATTTTTAAAAACCTTCGTAATTTAAACCTGGTTCAAAAAGATGGGACTTTGAAATCTTCCCACCATATAAACATCTCATCCTCAATAAGTCCTCAAGAGCTACTATAACAACTTCTGACCCACCAAGAATGAGAATTTTCATTTGAACAAAGACGTTATGTTTCCAAATTCCAAACACAATACTAACCAAAACATAAGTCCAACTGCTTAATTCTTTAAAACCTGAGCCAAATCTCACTGAAACGGAGCTTACTTATGAGGACATTAGAGGGACCTCTTGAAGAAAAGAGGTTGAATCTTGATAAACCCATAGAAACTGGTTGCGCATGATTTCATGGAAATACATTACGGTCCCAAAATCCACACTCACCCTTAACCTGGTGATGTGATTTTAAAATTATTACATCACCAACCGCATGTACACTGAAGTCCTTACCCAATATTTGATGACATTCCCATGTTAAGACATTTCAAATCCTAACTAACATGCCCAATCATGAATGAAGTCATATCCCAAAAGAAACCACTCATCCTGCATACAACCCAAATAAAAACCACTCATCATGCCCAAAAACATTTAAAACCTTAGCTCAGCCAAAGAACAATTTTATATTAATGTCTCCATGATGATGTAAAGATATGGGACATGCTCTTCTCATTTAAAAGAACACACTAAGAGAAAACCCAGGTCTCTAAAAGATCATTCGTATTATCACCGGTTCACTCTTTATACAAAAAGCTCAGCTTCTCCTGCCGACATATCATCAACAAAACCTTTATGCCTATATCATCAATGGTATTCGTGTTCTTTCAAATATTACTAGTGTGTCACTAACCACCTTATGATTGTCCATTTTTTCCCAAGAAAATATTATCCTCTCACCATAATGCTATTTCATAACACCTTAACACATGCGTGTGACGTTCTTCAAACCATGATCACCACATCAAACATTGATCATAAAATCTGTAACATAAACCTATCAACGTTTGAAAACACTCGAGTCCAAAAAATTCATCTCGATCATTAGGGAAAACAAACCTTAACACCCAAAACATTCTAAGGGTACTACCTACAATGGGTTAGCCCCATAAGAAACATAATCATCGACCCTCTCTATAGGTTACACAAAACCGAAATCAGGAGGTTCAAAAGAACCTTATTTATTTTAGCCATTTTAATTAATTAATTTCATCCTTTAAAATTTTAATGAATTTCAACAAACACACAAGTAATTTTTCATAACAAGTCACTTTGGTTTTTAAAACAACGCCCTACGGAAAAATTGGAATTCTTTCAAAAACATCCTCTTTAATCATTTAACATTCAGTGTTTTTCAAATATAAATAGGAAATTTAGCATCTAAATTCCTTTTACTGAAAATGATTCTTCCAAAGGTATGATTTATTCAATCCAGGTACATTAAAAAGCAACCCCACAATAGTTTATTACAATCAAAACTCAGCAGTTTTGCATTCATAACCATTTTCAAACATATTATGGATTTTAAAGAACCAGATTGAATAAATGGGACCTATGGAGGATGAATTTTTGGTAAAATGAATTTAGATGCTAATTTTTTTGTTTATATTTTAATAACACTAAATGTTAAATGATTAAATAGGATGTTTGTGGAAGCATCCCAATTTTTTCATAGGGCATTATTTTAAAAACCAAGTGAATTGTTGTGAAAAAAGTATTTGTGTGTTTTTTGAAATTCATTAAAATTTTAAAAGGTCGAAATGGATTAATTAAAATGGATAAAATTAAAAAGGGACTTTTGAACCACATGATTTAGGTTTTGTGTGACCAGGAGAGAGGGTCGATGTTTATGTTTTTTAAGGGGATAATATGGGGTAGTTAGTACCCTTATAATTTTTTGGGTGGTAACTTAAGTTCTCCCCACTACTCAGGATGAATTTTTGGTACTAGAGTGTTTTGAAAAACTTATAGTTTTACATTACATATTTTATAATCAATCTTTGATGTGGTGATCATGGTTCAAGGAACGTCACACACATGCGTTAAGGTGTTATGAAATAGCACGCTGGTGAGCAGCTGATCTTTTCCTTCAACAACATGGAAAATACTAATGTGGGTAGTGACACATCAATAATATGTGAAAGAACACGAATACCATTTATTATATAGGCATCGAGGTTTGGATGATTATGCATCTGTAGTAGAAGCTGAGTTTTTTTGTGTAAAGAGTCAATCGGTGATAGTACGACTAAACTTTTAGAGACATGGGTTTCCTCTTAGTATTCTCTTTCAAATGAGATGATCATGTCCCCTACCTTGACCTCTTCTTGGAGACACTAACATAGCATCGGTCTTATGTCGTGCTAAATTTTTAAATGTTGTTGGACTTGCTGAGTGGTTATTATATCGTTTGTACGCGGGATGTGTGGTTTCTTTTGGGCTATTCCTTCATTCATGTTGGGGAAGGTTATTTTTTTTAAATAGCATTGTAATGGATTGACATGGGAATGTCACCAAATGTAGGGTAAGTAGTTCAGTGTACATGAGGTTCGTTATGTAATAATTTTAAAAGGCGCGTCTCCAGTTTAATGGTGAGTGTTGTTTTTGGGACCGTAATGTATTTCCAGGAAATCATGCATAGCCAGTTTCTAATTATAAAACTCTGTTCTTGACTATGGAATCTATCTCACACCTCCATCATTGGATTCCTACTGAGTTTCCCAAGAAAACCTATACAAGAAACCCATTATTCCACAAGTATGACACTCCACTAGTGGTTGAGGGAATTGATCTCTCTTGTTTTTTAAAACTCAACACTGAAAACATGGAACCATGTCATCAACTAGAAAGTATGACTCACTAAATTAACTGATTTTTCCATTAGTATCCTAATGGTAATGCTCAAAAAACATCCAAGTACAATTGAGTGTTCTAAAATAACGATTAGTAGAAACCTCCTAACCATCACTCAGGGACTCCCCCATGCTCCCTTCATAATTGAGAGTTGGATTCATGAGGTCTTGGAATTTTGTCAACTAAAATATTTTCACATGATACTTTATATAGTATCAAAGGCCCTACTATAATCGATTCACCTTATCTACCACATCTCTATCAAAAATTTGATAATAACATGGTATGCCCATGAAACATCCATCACAATTTATCATTATCATGTTCCCTTGTGTTAGGTGGATGAACTATCAAGCTCCCTTCCACCTCAATGATTCCATGTGTAAATATACCAAGAACCTGGTGTAACATCCTGATATTTTATAAAATATATTCTTTCAAGTTAATTAAAATTCTTTGACAGATTTTGTTACATGAAATTTTTATTTTATATTTTGTTATACACAACACTTGGTTTGTCTTGAAGTTCACATAACATTAGGTTTCTTTGATAAATTGTCTTACACTCACGGTCTAGTCTTACCAGACAATAATATACTATTAATATTATTATTTAACATGATAGTTATCACCTAGTAATTTTAATAGTTAAAATTGATAATATTAAATAAATTATGAGAAGATTTTTTACACATGTTTATAGAATTAATGCATTGGTCACCAATTAATTATCAATGAAAATAAAAAACTCATTGAATATATAAGAAATGTTTTTATAAAGAAAACTATTTCTATGTTCCCAAAGGAATTTTATCATACCAAGTTAAATTAATTAATATTATTGAATTCTAACAATACTATACTCGAGTGGTAGAGGATCCTTTTTGGCATCCAAGAGACCCAGGATCAAATCTGGGTGCGGCTGAATTTCAGGGTACTATAGCAGTAATAAAGTAGTAATAAAACAAGTACAATTAGGTACTGTAGGAGGTGGCACTATTCATATGATTTGGGCCTTCAGACAACTGGATTCGGCTTACGGTCCTTAGGGCCTTCGGGCCACTAAAGGCCTTCTATCCATAGGGTCTTTAGGCTATAAGGGCCTTTAGGCCACCAATGTAAATACCTGGAAATTTTGTGGAAATATTTTTTTTCTTAAACTCTTGGAATTTTTACAAGTCCGCAGTTTCTAACGGAGCACGATTCTGAGGGCCGAAGTGCCTAGAATGATCCGTCGAAGTTTCATTAAGCATAAATTAACGCACGTATGCAGTTTTCCTGAAAAAGTAGAATAACTATTAAATGGTTACTCGGATCAGAAATCTGAGGCTACCGTTGCACTCAGGATGGTGGGTTTAACCTAGGAGTGACTTAAGTTTAGTCGGTGCGAGCCACCTGTGAGAAAACCATGAAAATGACATAACCGTAAATAAAATATTTAAATAATTTTATTTTATATTCAAATTCTTATAACTCACAAATGGTAACTCGGATTAAAAATCTGAGACCACCGCTGAAGTTGTGAGGGTATGCTTTCTTTAAAAAGATACTAACTTTGGTTGGCAAGGGCCACCAGAGAAAGTTAGTTCTTGGCCGCAATTAAGTGAAAATTATTTCATTGTAAAATTCATAAATTTTAAACAGTAACTCAGATTGGAATTCCGAGGGTACCGTTGGGTTTTTCGGGGAATGTTTTACCTAGGAAGAGTGTAACCTTGACGGCAGTGGGTCGAGGGCGGCTGTTAATAATTTACTGAACATTTTTTTGGGTACATTCAGTAAACATACGTTCGGAATTTTATATATTTTGAACCGGTGATCATAATTGAAATCCAAGGACATCGATGAACTCACAGTGCCAGTATGCGTTTAAGGGGATCTTTACCGCAGTTGCGTTTGGTCGAGAGTAGAAGTTATAATTTGGGGATTGACAATAAATTAAATATAATTGTTGAGTAATACAATTTTATTTTACATGTGGTGGTTATTCCCTCCAAAGGGAGGTGGGATGTGGGGCCCACACCCCACATAACCTCCGTTGGGAGTATATAACTAAGGGTAGGGCCCACATGCACCTAACCCCTCAACTCCCCTTTAAACTCTCTTGAAACCCCCATTGATGTGGTTAAACCCTCCACATTGCACCTCCCTTATTAATTTCTAAAATCTCTCCACCTCCTTCTCTATCTCTTAAATTTTCCAACACCTTTTAATTAATTAATTGAACTCCAAAATTAATTAATTAATTTAAGTGTTTGAATTTTGAAAGGCTTGTCAACAATAAAATAATAGGAGAGCATATTATTTTAGTTGGTTGGTGGAACTTTGAGAGGATAGGGCAGAAACTCTTGGTGGAATTTCATTCTCTCAACGAAGAACATCTCCGACGAAGAACACGAAGAAGTTCTCTTCCTTCTCCTTCCTCTTCGGATGCACCTCGACATCAATGGAATCAACGTTTGTCTTCCAAGACAACCGACTTCCGCGACACCGTCTTCCGCGGTTCGACAGCATGCAATGTTCTTGAAATCGAGGTAGGGGGTTCTGTATAATTTTAAGTGATTAAATTATCTCGTTCTTGTTGAATCCTTTGGATTGTCTTCAGCTATCTGTTATAGCCTACTGTGGAGGGTGTGGGCCGAATGAACACGGCCTGATGACCCTTTGATGGTTCTCGTTTATTTTGGCGGCGGCGACCGCATGTGGTGGCGACCGGATGCGGTGGCGACCGGAGGCGGCGGTTGCGCACCGGCCGTGTGGAGGAGAACCGTGGCCCGCAACCATGGGCCGCTCGAGCTGAAGAACCGGCCGGCTAATAGCAGCTGGGTTGGAGAACCGCAGCACCAGCATGTGTCGTGCGGAGGAGGTGTGGCCCGTATCCGTGGGCCCCTTGCTGAGTGGAACCGATCAGTCGTAGCTGGAAGGGCAGGAGACCGTGGCGCCTCTTGGTGCCGTGCTATGGGAAGACCGCGGCCCACTCAGCGGGCTGCTCAGCAGGCAAACCGTATGGCCGCCTGCCTACTGGGCTGAAGGAACTACGACACCCCCTGGCGCCGTGCCGCGGAGGAACCGCGGCCCGCACTGGGCGGGCCGCTTCGGTGGCGAACCAGTCGGGCTGAAGGGGTCCGCGACACCCGCTGGTACCACGTGTGGAGGAATCAAGGCCCGCATCCATGGGCTGCTCGCACCGGACAAACCGGCTGGCTTCGGCCAGCCGGGCAGTAGGGAGAGGCAGCGCCGCCGGGCGAACCGAACAGGCCCGTAACCATGGGTCGGGTCCGCAGGTGGGCCGCGCCCCACCGGGCCGGGCCGACCCCTTAACCAGGTCGGACCCACCGGGTAGGTTCCCTGGGTGGGCCGCGCTCCACCGGGCCGAGCCGACCCCCAGCCGGGTCGGACCCGCCGAACAGGGACGACCCGACCCGCCAGCCCACTGGGCCTAATGGGTCAGGCCCGTTTCGCTTAAATGTGAATATCTTCTAGACCGCGAGTTCGATCGACACACAATCTACGGAACTGGGATCATCGCGATGACATGGTCCTTTTGTGATACTCTAAGTGATATTTGGACAAATTTTGAAAATGGACGGGTTTAGAACAACCGTAATTCCAACCAGGCCCTCAGAGTAGAAACACTTATCACATAAGGACTGGACATCCGATTGACGTGTCGTCAACTACTTTGGAATAATTTTGATGATATTGTACTTTTGGCATACTCAACATGAGGTTTGGACGTGGTTGGAGTACGATTGGGTTAGTTGTAGCGTAAAAACCAACTTGGCCCCTGGAATAGAAATGTCAATAACTCTCAGACCGGGCGTCCGATTGACGCGCCGTCTATCACATTTGGTTCCTTATGATGAGACGGAACTTCGGGATACATCAACTCAGGACTAAGTGGTAGTTGATGTATAGACTCTTGGCTAGAGGAGCGGACCCTCCCGGAATCGAGCGTGCTGTGTACGGGAACCCTAGAGCTGATTGCGACAGCAACGAGACTGGACTGAATCCGCCATGGGTTCGACAACAACGAGACTAGACTAAATCCTCAATGGGTTAAACAACAACGAGACTGGACTGAATCCTCTGTGGGTTTGACAGCAATGAGACTGGACTGAATCCTCCATGGGTTCGACAGCAACGAGACTGGATTGAATCCTCAGTGGGTTCGACAGCAACGAGACTCGACTGAATCCTCCATGGGTTCGACAGCAACGAGACTGGACTGAATCCTCTGTGGGTTTGACAGCAATGAGATTGGACTAAATCCTACATGGGTTCGACAACAACGATATACAACTGTTTTAGGTTTCTACGGGTATCTTTCGTTCGACAGTGAGGGATGATTTAGTGGCTACAACTAATCATCACTTACTCTCTTTAAGTTGTGTATACCTTGTGTGAGCTGAGTCTTGACTTTCAATCATTATCATCGATGTGATGGACATACTTTCCTGTGTGGATGGGGTTGTACTTGGGCTTGAGAGTTGGAGTCGAACTGTGATTTATAACATAAGTATATTTATGGTCATATAACTAAGTAGAGTTGGTTGATACTTCATGATCATATCTTTCTTTTGTGGTTTATCCTTCGTGGATTCTAGGAGACCTTCAGGGGTCTCGGGGTCCCTACTGAGTATCGTATACTCACCCCTACATGGGATATTCCCGCACTACGTTGTGTTTGAGGTAGACGAAAGACATCATTGATCGAGGTAGAAACTTGTAGAGCTGGATGGTACCCGGAGGTAGACCACTTGGCGAGACATACACGGCGTAGACAGACAAACTCGAGGTGCTGATGAGGCCATCTGTACCCACCCTTCAGGTGGGATTCCTGGAGGATGACTCGATAGTTTCTATTTTACTTTACTATAGTTGTACTTTCTTTTCAGTTGTACTGTACTTTACTGTTGGGCTTGTATTTCCAGCCCCTTCTCTTTCAGCACATTATTTTGTATACAGTATTACTTAGTGTTTACTTCCAGTTTTGTACTCTGTTGTTTTTGTTTACTTATTAAATGAAATTCCTTCCCTGTTATCGGGTTTTACGCCTTTGGTTATAGTCGCCAGCCCCTGGCCTGTGGAAGGCAGGCTTGGGGTAGTCACGGCACGGGCCCCGAGGACTAGTCGTGACAAATTGGTATCAGAGGAGTCGGTTCTACTGCAGAACTTAGGACTCTGATCTGTCTGACTGTGAATCAATATTTTTAAGAGTATTGAGTGTGGTTTTTAGTCCAGGGAGTCCAGTGTTGGTGCGGTGACTGACGTATCCATACACCCAGACCCTGGCCTCTGATTTCTGACTCAGTGCACAAAAACACTGATTGTGTGTGTGTTTCAAGAGTTTCCTTTGTGGTCTCTTTGAGTTAGCTCACCCGGTATAACTTATTGACCGTGGAGCACCTGTTCCTTATCAGGATGACACTACAAATACTGACATCTAGGGTTCCCAAGAGAGTACACGATGACGGCCCATCGAGTGACGAGGCTCCGGTGTAGGGCCCTCTTACTATGTTGGCACCTTCGGGTGGTGTACCAGCAGATGCCACCAGCCTCATTGGAGGATGGTGCATGCTAACTGAGTGCATTGCACGAGTTATAGCGGGAGATACCTCTAAGGTTACGAGGCGAGACAGATTCCCAGGTAGCAAATGAATGGATGGAGGTGATTACTGTAGTTTTCCACCTAGTTGAGACACTAGTAGAGAAAATGTTGATCTTAGATACTAGCCTTTTTCAGTGGGTGACCATGAGGATGGTCTGCATATTGATGAGGTTTCGGTACGTAGACTGTTTTCCGGGATGGTACCTTAGGGAAGTGTTCCAACTATATCACTGCCCGCTGGTCAGCAGACATAACCAGCTGTACCGGTAGAGAACACTTGTAGGTTTAGTGCCTTACATGTGTTTCAGCATCAGATACCCCTCAATTTCTGAGGTGATCCTGACTCACAGGCAGCTAAGGACTGGCTTGAGGAGGTGGCTGAGAGTTCCCTTCAGCATCTACAGTTTCGGCAGGATGACATGTCAGTAGTTGAGTATTTCTCAAAGCGTACCAACCATTCCTGGTACTCGATGAATACAACATTATTAGTGATTTAGGGCTCAGAACTCTGAGTGAGGTGTGTTTATGGATAGCTGATCCAACACTATTTCCTCTATGCATTCCTACTTATGTTAGGGTGCTAGAGAGAACCTTTGTGGTTGAATGTTCATTTGTTGAGCAGAAACAGCCATTGAATGTTAGCAGTTGGAACGCATGAAATTGGTGCCAGTCTCAGAGACTTGATCATGTAGAATGTTTCGAGAAGGGGAAGTGTTAAGGACAGATGAATCTGCAGGGCATCAAATGTATAAGCATAGCTAGGAGAGCGGCATGAGGTGGTGGACATTTCGACATGTTACAACCACCCACCTTTGTAGTCCCCGCCAGGCACAGGGAGCTGGAGGGAAAGGGAAGAGAATAGCTACATGCGGTCAAGGAGTGTGACCTAAGGTCTCTAGGAATGATTTTAGGTACGGTCTGTGCCTACTACTAGCTTCCATATCAATAGACATAGATAGGAAACATTCCTTCCTTTCATGAATCTTGTCTCGGGCCTAGAGTTTCCTATTAAGTTGTTTACTTGACACTCACATTTGGAGATAACTTTGGTAGGAGACTCAATAATCAGACATATGTTTATGGTGTTATCTGACCCTTGAGGCAAGTGTTTTGGTTGAAACCTCTTTGTGGCAGCGTCGAGGCCTTACGACGTTAGTTTGGGTATGGACTGGGCAACCATAGTTCATACACATATTGACTTTATTAGGCAAAAAGGTTTTGATTTTTCTAAAATGTTGGGATGTGGTTTTCCTTAGTCGGTGAAAGATAAAACCCAGGAAGGACATGTTAAACTCATGCATATGAGGGTGCAGTCTATCACTCTTGAATCAGCTAGCCTTACCCTTGTGGCAGCAGGAGTATTGAGTTTTCAGTTCCAAAAAGGAGTGTCAGAACATGGGGACATCTTTTCCAAATATGTTTCTAGTATAACCCCCCAAAGGGGGAGGGATGTATTCTTTAGATGGAGTTGTAGTAGATCCAGGGAAGATTGAAGCGGTACTTTCTTGGAAGCCACCCAAGAGTGTGACGGAGGTACGAACATTCCTGGGTTTGGCTGGATACTATCAGAGATTCATTACAGATTTCTCCAGAGATGGAGCAGCCTATCTATAGTCTCATACAGTAACTCCTCCACTTCTTCAGCAAGTCAGGGAGGCGCAGTGTGGGGACGCTGACTGCGAGACACGATATGCTCAGATATCCATAGGGAAGGCACTTGATTGATTTTATGATGGTGGGGAGCACGTCATTCTCTTCAAAGGACGTACCATGGTACTAGTTGCACTTCAGGAGGAAGTGTTGAGGGAGTTCCACATATCTTCTTTAGAGGTACATCCTGGATTGGCAAGGATGTATCAAAAAATACGATGATAACACTCGTGGCTAGGTATGAAGAAGGCAGTAGTAGAGTTTGTCTCACGATTCCTCACTTGTCATCAAGTGAAGGTGGAGCACCAGGTACCAGCAGCCTTGGTTCAGCCTTTGGAGGACCCAGAGTGGAAGTAAGATCAGATATCCATGGACTTCGTGATGGGTCTTCCACATACATCCAGGAGATAGAGACCTCTATATTTCAAGGATGGAGACCACGTCTTTCTATGGGTCTCACCTCGACGAGGTCTACGGAGATTTCGCCGAGGCGACAAGTTATATGTGAAGTCCACCGAACCTTTTCAGGTCCTCAATAGAGTTGGCGATGTGGCATACCGCTTAGTTCTTCAACCTCAGTTGCACCGGGTGCACGATATCTTCCACATATCTCAGTTGAGGAAATACGTGCATGACCCTTACCACATTATCGACCACGGGGAACTGGATATCGAAGACGGGGAGACATTCCCGGAGGTTCCAGTGGATATTGAGGATCAACAGGAGCGAGTCTTGCATGGATGGTCGATACCTCTGGTGCACATTTTCTGGCAGCATGGGAACCTCTAGGAGAGCACTTGGGAGTGGGAGGCTCAGATGTGTGCTTAGTACCAACTTTTTTTTCTTTAGTGTGAGTTGTAGCTTACGGGGGAATAAAGCCCTGAGGTGGGGAAAATTTAAAGACCCAAAAATTCCATAGAATTTTTTTTATTAAATTCTTGGAATTTTTACGAGTCCGCAGTTTCTGACGGCACGTGATTCCGAGGCCCAGAGTGCCCAGAATGATCCGTCGAAGTTTCGTTAAGCTTAAATTAATGCGTGTATGCAGTTTTCCTGAAAAAGACGAATAAATCTTAAACGGTTACTTGGATCATAAATCTGAGGCTACCATTGCGCTTAGGATGGCGGGTTTACCCTAGGCATGACTTAAGTTTAGTCAGCGCGGGCCTCCTATGAGAAAACCCGAAAATGGCATAACTGTAAATAAAATAATTAAATAAAGTTATTTTATTTTCAAATGCTTATAACTCACAAATGGTAACTCGGATTAAAAATCTGAGACCACCGATAAACTCGTGAGGGTAGGATTTCATTAAGAAGATACTAACTTGGGTCGGTAAGGGCCACCAAATAAAGTTAGTTTTTGGCCGCAAATAAAATAATTAAGTGACAATTATTTTATTGTAAAATTCATAACTTTTAAATGGTAAATCGGATTGGAAATATGATGGTACCATTGGGTTAGTTGGGGCATGTTTCACCTAGGTAGAGCATAACCTCGACTGTAGTTGGTCGAGGGTGGATTTTAATAATATTCCAAACTTTTTTTTGGGTACGTTCAGTAAACATACGTTCTGAATTTTATATCTTTTGAACTGGTGCTCGGAATTGAAATCTGAGGACACCGATGAACTTTTAGTGCCAGTATTCTCTTAAGGGGACCTTTACAGCTATTGCTTTTGGTCGAGATTAAAAGTTATAATTTGAGGATTCACAATAAATTGGGTAACACAATTTTATTTTTCTAGTGGTGATTATTCCCTCCAAAGGGATGTTAGAGGTCGGACCCACACCCAACATAACCTCCCTTAGGAGTATATAACTAAAGGTGGTTCCCACATGCACCTAACCCCTCAACTCCCCTTTAAACTCTCTTGAAACCCCCATGGATGTGGTTAAACCCTCCACATTCCACCTCCCTTATTAATTTTTAAAATCTCTCCACCTCCTTATCTCTCTCATAAATTTTTCAACACCTTTTAATTAATTAACTGAACTCCACAATTAATTAATTAATTTAGGTGTTTTAATTTTGAATGGCTTGTCAACAATAAAATAATAGGAGATCATATTATTTAAGTTGGTTGGTGGAACTTTGAGAAGATTGAGCAGAAACTCTTCGTGGAATGTCATTCTCTCAATGAAGAACATATCTGAAGAAGAACGTGAAGAAGTTCTCTTCCTTCTCCTTCCTCTTAGGATGCACCTCGACATCAACGGAATCGACATCCATCTTCCGCGATGCCCGACTTCCGCGACGCCGTCTTCCGTGGATCGACGACGTGCAACGTTCTTGAAATCGAGTTATGGGGTTTCTTTATAACTTTAAGTGATTAAATTATCTCGTTCTTGTTGAATACTTTGTATTGTCTTCGACCATCTATTATCGCCTAATTCGGAGGGCGTAGGCTGAACGAACACAGCCTGACGACCCTTCAATGGTTCTCGATTATTTTGGTGGTGGCGACCGGAGGCGATGGCGACCGGAGGCGGCGACAACCGGAGGTGGAAACCGTGAACCGATAGTGTGGAGGAGAACCGTGCCCCGCAACCACAGGCCGCTCGGGCCGAAGAACCGGCTGGCTACTGCCATCCGGGTTGGTGAACCGCAGCACCCATAGGTGTCACGCGGAGGAGGTGAGGCCCTCATCCATGGTCCACTTGCCGAGCCGAACCGGCCGAACGTAGTCGGCCGGCCCGGATACCACGGTGTCGTACTGCGGAAACACCGTGGGCCACTTATCAGGCTGCTCAGTGGGAGAATCCACCAACCGCCTGCCAGCCGGGCTGAAGGAACCGTGGTTCCCCCTTGTGCCGCGCTGCGGAGGAACCACGGCCCGCACTGGGCGAGCCACTTCGGCGGCGAACAGGTCGGTCGCCTGCCAGCCGGGTTGAAGGGAGCCGTGGAACCTGCTGGTGCCATGAGCAGTGGAACCGCGGCCCCCATCCGTGGGCCGCTTGCGCCAGACAAGCCGGATGGGTAGCAGGGAGAGGCGGCGCCGCCGGGCGAACCGAACCAGCCCGCAACCGCGGGACGGGTCCGTAGGTGGGTTGCGTCCCACTGGGCCTGGACGAACCCCTAACTAGGTTGGACACATCGGGCTGGGTCCTTGGGTGGTCTTCGCTCCACCGTGTCGGGCCGACCCCTAGCCGGGTCGGACCCGCCGAACCGGGACAACCCGACCCGCGAGCCCACTGGGCTTGACGGGCCGGGCCCATTTCGCTTAAACGCCAATATATTCTAGACCACGCATCTGATCGACGCACCATCTATGGAAATGGGATCCTCGTGACAAGGTGGTCCTTTTTTGATACACTAAGTGAGTTTTGGACAGCATTGGAAAACTGCCGGGTTTGGAATGATAGTAATTACAGTCGGGCCCTTGGAGTGGAAACACTTATAACTTAAGGACCGGATGTTCGATTGACGTTCCGTCAACTACGTTGGAATACTTTTGATGAGACAATACTTTTGGCATACTACACATGAGGTTTGGATGCAGTTGGAGTTCGGTCATGTTGGTTTTAGCTTAAAAACAAACTGGGCCCCTGAAACAGAAATGTTAATAACTCTCAGACCGGGCGTCTGATTGACGCGTCGTTTGTCACGTTGGGTTCTTTATGATGAGACGAAACTTCGGGGTACATTAAATTAGGACTACACGGAAGTTGATGTATCTAATCTTGGTTTGATGACCGAACCCTCCCAGAATCGAGGGTGCTGTGTGCGAGAACCCTAGAGATGTCTGCGACAGCAACAAGGCTGGACTGAATCCTCCGTGGGTTCAACAGCAACGAGACTGGACTGAATCCTATGTGGGTTCTAAAGCAATGAGACTGGACTGAATCCTTCGTGGGTTCTACAGTAATGAGATGGACTGAATCCTCTATGGGTTCGACAGCAACGAGACTGGACTGAATCCTCTGTGGGTTCGACAGCAACGAGACTGGACTGAATCCTCTGTGGGTTCGACAGCAACGAGACTGGACTGAATCCTCTGTGGGTTCAACACAACGTGACTAGACTAAATCCCTTAAGTGTTCGACAGTAATAACATACAATTATTTTATGTTTATGCAGGTATCTATCGTCCGATAGTGAAAGATGATTTAGTGGCTACAACTAATCATCCCTTACTCTCTTTAAGTTGTGTATACCTGGTGTGAGCTAAGTCTTGACTTTCAATCATTATCATTGATATAATTGACTTACTTTCCTGTGTGGATGGGGTTGTTCTTGGGCTCAAGATTTGGAGTCGAACTGTGATTGATAACTTAGGTATATGTATGGGCATATACCTATGTAGAGTTGGTTGATAATTCGTGATCGTATCTTTCTTTTTTGGTTTATCCTTTGTGGATTCTGGGAGACCTTCAGGGGTATCGGGGTCCCTATTGAGTTTCGTATACTCACCCTGGCACGGGCTATGCCCGCACTACGTTGTGTTGTATATAGATGACGGAAAACACTAATCGAGTTAGATACTTGTAGAGCTGGACGATACCCAGAGTTGGACCACTTGGTGAGACATACACAGAGCAGACGAACAGACTTGGGGTGCTGAGGAGGCCATCTATACCCACCCTTCAGGTGGGATTCTCAGAGGATGACTCAGTAGTTTCTATTTTACTTTACTGCAGTTGTACTAGCTTTTCAGTTGTATTTTACTTTACTGTTGGGCTTGTATTTCAGACCCCTTCCCTTTGAGTACTTTCTTTTGTATACAGTATTACTTAGGTTTTACTTCCAGTTGCGTACTCTGTTGTTTTTCTTTACTTATTAAAGGCAATTACATCCCTTTTATTAGGTTTTATGCCTTTGGTGATAGTCTCCAGCCCCTATGGAAGGAGGGATTGGGGTAGTCATGGCACATGCCCCAAGGATGGGTCGTGACAAATAGACTTCGGGACACCAATGCCCTTTGGGCCATAGGGAATTCGAGTCATAGAAAATACCAATAAGTAGGGAAGACCACATTGAAGAAATCCCAGAGAAGGATTCAAAGAAATAATAGAAACCATTAGAGAAGAGATAACTGGATTGGAAGAATGAGAGGGTATCATAACTGCAATTAGGACCAGGCACTGTGCAACTCTGTATGGGGTAATGCTAGCAGATCAGCCATGTGAGGTGGGGAGCTAGGAACCTTAAAGATGTTGATGTTGGGGAGGGTTTGGTTCATGTGTGTTAGATCTCAGGCCTTTAATTTCATGTATTGGGTCATATATGGGCCTTGTACCTTGGGCCTTATGCCTTGGGCCTGAATGTCATGTAGGGTTCCCCTTCAACCCTTAAAATGGGGATTATCCCAAAAATAAATAAAAAGAATTCCATCAGTCTATTAGGGTGGGATTGAATTATATAAATAAAATATATATATATATAATACATTCAATATAATCTTTAAAAATAATTCTATTATTTTCAATACATAATATAAATATAAATCAAATTTTTCATATAAAGAGGTGTATTTTTCTAAAGGCATTTTGGTTGTCT
The DNA here is from genome assembly GCA_963277665.1 of Viscum album. NCBI lineage: Eukaryota > Viridiplantae > Streptophyta > Magnoliopsida > Santalales > Viscaceae > Viscum > Viscum album. The sequence goes on from OY728160.1 coordinate 858,639,967, forward strand.
TTTGAGGGCGCCCTTATTTTAAAACTAAATTTTGAAACTTTTATAAAATTTATTTGATAAACTAAAATTAATTTTTAAAATAGTAATTTCAAAATTATATTATGGTGAATTTTTTGTTTTTTTTTTGAAGAAGTTTCATTTTTGGATAAATAGTGAAAAATAATGAATTTTTAATGAAAATAAAATTTTTGTATAAATAATTAATAATGTTAAATTATATATTAAATTGTTTTTAATGTAAAATTAGATAAATAATACATATATTAATCCAATGTATTTAATTTTAATAAATTCCATACTAGATTCGGATATAAAATCATTTCGAAAATTTTGAACATTTTCACTTTAAAACTCTATTTTCCCATCACATCAACAAGGCTAATTTTAAGTTAAAATTTTCCCCTTATGTGATTTAAATTTGGGAAAATGGATTTAATATTTTTAATTATAATAATTTAAAATTTATAATAGGTTATACATAGTTTTTAAACCAAAATATTGGTGAAAGGAATTAAAATTAATTAAAGTGATTAAGGTAAAAATGAGTTTACTAGGTGGTTTAACTTTTAATTTAAGTAGAAAAATGACCCATAAACTTAACCAAAACCCATTTTATGACCATATATATACCTTTTACCTTATAGTATTTATTTTTTGAATTATTGGAGCCACATTACATGAAAAAACCATTAGTGGACTTCCATATTTTAAAAATTTACAGGTTTTCCACTCACCCAAGTTATAAAAGGCCTCCGAATATCATCCTCTCATTTAACCTATAAATAAATTTGGATCATCCAATACCTTCCCATGTCACTTATCATATTCCCTCATATAATAAAATAAGCCTTACGTTGGGAATAAATCAAACCACATAAGTCCTTTTGTGAAAAACAAAAGGAGATACTCGAAGAAGAGGTAACGTTCTTCAATGAGTGTTTCAATTTTATTTCATTAAACACCCCCATAAAATATTATTATACCATGTATATATAGTTAATGAATTATAATAAATATAATTATATTGTTATGTTATTTATAAAAGCTACACCCGCACACAATTCTATCAAATGGGTTACAAAATCATTGTTTGTGCCTACGGTGGACTACAGCCACGCGAACCGATGACGTTCATTTTTCTAGTACCACATTTAATGGTTTGGAATAATTATGTAAATTATATTTATATTTTATATTAATTATATTTATTATTTTATTATGCTTAATTAATTTCTATATAATCCATACCTTCATTCTTTCCAATTTTATGGAATAGGATAACATCAATCATGTGTAATAAGAATTTCCACATCGTGAAGCGATGCCATTCACTCATAATTTATATGAAATGTATTAAGAATGTATTTAATAAAAATATTTGATAAATATTAATTAAAAATACTACTATAATGATAATATATAAATAATATTATTTTTTTCAATATGACATGAAAATTGAAATAGCGTTCGTGCGTACGTATAGCTTACCGTCTCCATTTACGATTTCTTTAATTCCCTATCAAAAAATTTAATGAATTTGTCTAAATAAATATATCATGAAGTTATATGATATTAATTTCATTTTCAAACTTCCTGAAAATATTAAACAATGATTGAAGTAAGATGACCATAAATATCAAGTCAAAAAATATATGAAAAACAAATCTTTTATTACTCAAAATGTAAATTTAGCATTGAATTGATAATAAACATAAAATTGAAGGTTATAAGAAAATCACATATGAAATTAAAAATACTAATATGGTTATTGAATAATTTTATAACATTTTTTAAACCACTATATATTATTTTAAAGAACGTTCGAAGAAAAGGAATTGGCAAGTAAGGGTTTTTCTCGTCTCACTTTTATTTCTAATAGATATAAGACATATTCACCCCTTATTTTTGTTGTGTGGTGTATATAATTCCTATGAATTTTTTTTAATTATTATATATAAATTTATGATTATGTACATATACATTTTCATATCTCTCTTTCATGGGTTTTACAATTTAAAAGATACAAAAGTGGTAATGTAATTTTTTCTCACTTTTCCTCCTTTGAAACACATGTTATTTTATGCACATATAATCTATTCATAGTTGTATATACTGATAATTTGATATTTTATATCATTAATATACTTTTTTTAATTATATTTTAACCTCAAATGGATTTTTTTTATTTCTTGGGGATTATAATTCACATTTAACAAATTATTAAGATTTTATTGTTACATTCTCATCCTTTATGGGGATTATTAATTATTCTTCTTCCACTGATAAAATATCATGATCCCCATTAAAATAATTGTTATAAACTTTATTATAATCTATTTATTCATGATATATTCAATTAATGGTACCATTTTCAGCTATTTTGTACTTAATACAATTAATAAAACATTTTTTAAGAAAATATGACATTATTTCTCTTTCTAGTCAGAAATTTGTTCTTCCAAAACCATGTTTTCTAAAAATGTCTTCAAATATATATTTAAATTATATTTTAATCACATATTCATATAATTTTATAATGAAAATATTTTATGTCTGAAAATTCTTACAAATGATTTTCAAATATGCCTTCACATGTTTTAAAGTCAATTTTCAAATAAAAATGTTTTCAAAATGTTTTTCATTTTCAAAAGAATTTTCAAAAATGAAAGGATATTTTTCTCAATAAATTAATAAGGTAATTTTTAAAATATTTCATTATAATACTTCAAAGTTATTTGAAAGGAAAATAATTTTCAAAATTATTATCATTTTAAAATTTTATTTTCAAAATTGAAAATGTTATTTTCTTCAATCAAAATTAATGCTCTTGTAATGGAATTTCCATTCATCAAAGTCAACAAAAACTGTTGTTACTTATGATACAATGCGGATATTTTTCATTCATATTATCCTCATTATTTCTCTAGATTAATTAAGACAATTAAATTAGATTTTTTATACCTATTTATTTTCCACGGTTTAATCATGTTAAAAATAGATTGTAATGAAACCCATTTCTTTTCCATGGGATAATCATGTTCCGAAAAGAAAATATGTTTTTTATGAGTTGTTATAAAATGAGTTCCCTATGTGATTTATTAATTATTAATTTCTTGTAAATTATAAATAATGGGTTTTCTGAGATAATATCGAGTGATCCCATTATAGGTTTAACGATGGGTGTGCCCATATAGAGCTCCAATTCAATGGTTAATGATTATGTTCTCTAGAGAGTTATATTTTCAGTTAGATGTTTGGTTATTCCAATTATTAAGGGTTCTATAAGGATTTGTTAAGGGATCTGTAAGTGTTCTATAAAAGGGTTATTTCTTAATATACCAATATGATTTAGATATGATTTTTATGGTTTTATATTGTTTAATTTTATCAAGTGGATATCACATGGAACATGATTATTGATTCTTATAATATTTTTCTTTGTTAATGCGTTATTCCATGATTTCATTTTTAATGATCCAAGTATCTATGGGTATGAATATTCATATGTTATACTCATCCAATTTTATTATGGCATCATACCCTTATTCTATTTTTATTCTCAATGAGGAAATTAGTTTGTTGAAGCTTAAATTTTCCCTTACTAATAATTTGAGTTCACCCTTCCTATGTTTCCTTTTCCCAATGTTCTAAAGAAATAGGTCAAAAAAATTATTTCAAGAATAGATTTCATATGGATGATGATAATGAATTGATTTGAAATAATAAATAATGAGTTAAATGGGTAAATTCTCATTTAAAGTCATGTGAATTGTTCATGTATGAGGTTTTCCAAATTCTATAAATCATTAAACCTAAAAGGTACTCCTAGATGTATGTGACCTAGTTTTTCCTTTTAATATTGTATGGTTTTGATGAAAAAAATTGGATCACAGTTATCAGCATCAAACTGGAAATGTAAATTTCATGATTTCAGTACAGGATATAGGAGTGCGGTTCTCGGGATATTATAGTTTGTACCAAAGGTTGGATTAAATAAAATTGGAGAATAGGATGTTTTCATGAGAGGTTATCTTAAGATTTATGGATACCATCATTGGTATACAAGATTAAGTATGATCAGAAGATTATATTCCTAGAAACCTTATTTAAGGGTTTTAAATAGTACAATATTTTTATCTTAGTAATGAAATTTTAGGAGATTTTTTATTAGGATGAAGTATATTTAAAACATAAGTTTAATGTGAGGTATTCCTTTACTTTTTTAGGAAATAAGATTTAAGTTATTTATAACCTTTAAGTTTTATATAATCTTGGACATTGAAGTAATTAGTGGAACATAATTATTATTATATAGAAAACCATAGTATTTAAAAGTGATTTGGTGAATAAGTTATTAATTTTACTTCAAAGAAAGATCTCTATATTTTTTGTATTGAAATATGGATTGTATGGGATAATCTTTAAGGCTAAAACACTCTTTAATTTTGAGTTCGTTGAGGTTATTTGTGATATATGGTTATAAAATTATTTATTTTATGATTTAGGTATTACTTTGGAATTTTGAATATTATTTTATCATATAATGGTTTATTCATTTTGGTAATTATCTTACCACGGGATTATAATTTTTTATAATGTTTAAATATATTAGAAATATCTTTTTATCCTTTTTATGGTTATGCGGTCATCAAATTTTGATTTAAGTTCTTCGGGTGTGAAAAAATCATCTTTAATACCCATTATCTAGAGAAAAATATATTATCATGGAGGAAATTGGATAAATAATGAAATTTTACCTATTACATAAGTATATTTTTTTATGTTTTCATTCTTTATGGTGAAATAATCATTCAATGTTGGCAAAAAGTTATTCAAATAAAATTTTATCATATTACGATATTTTCAAATAATATCAATGACATTTTCTACACCTATTTAGATGATGGTTTTTTTTTCATTGACATCTTATTGACCACGTTTTCTATCACTCTCAATTAGTCAATGGAAATTAGTTTCTCCTTCCAAATCCACATTCTTATTTCCCAATAATTTCCTCTCTATGTGCAATCCAAGTTATGTGTAACTTTGGGTGAACATTATGTTTCACACTTTCAAATTTTAAGGGTTGTTTTATTTTTTTAATTTTCGAGATGTGGGTTTCAATGAATAATTCTAAAAAATAACAATCCATTGATAATGAAGATGAATTTTTAGAAGAAGATTCATTTTAAGGGGGTAGGATGTGACATCCCAATTTGTTATGAAATATCTTCTCTCAAATTAATTTAAATTCATAAATATCATACATTAAATTCAATGAACATTTTAGGTTGTTTTATACACAACACTAAGTTTATCATATGCTTCATATAACATCATGTTTCCTTTATAACTTGTGTTGCACACATGTTTGAGTCTTATTAGATAATAATATACTATTAATATTATCATTTAACATGATAGTTATAACAAACATGTTGGGATGGAGTTAATGAATAATATTAACTAAATTATGAACATATTTTTCATACATGTTCATATAATTAATTAATTGGTTTATAATTAATTATAATTGAAAATAAAGAACAATTGAAGATAAAAGAAATATTTTATAAAAAAACCATTTTTACACCCCCAAATGAATTTTATCATGACAAATTAAACTAATTAATATTATTGAATTATGTTATGTCAAAATATATAATATATTCAATAAATTTTTTAAAATTAATCCTATGTTTTTTGTAGATATTATATAGAAATAAATCTAATTTTACGCATAAAAAAGGTTTATTTCTCTAAAGGTTGGTTTTCAACCTTTTGGTGGATGACATATCTTAAAGATAAATTTTAATAATATTAATAATTTTATTTTTAGAAATAAAATTCATATGTTAAAAATTTATTTCAAAATTTTATTGCAGTGATTTTTGTATTTTTCTGTGAAGTTTCATTTGTTGATAAATAATAAAAAATGATGAATTTTTATTGGAAACTGACATTTCATTTAAATAATTTATAATGGAAAATTTAAATTTAAATTTTATTTAAAGTAAAATTAGATAAATTATACATCTATTAATAAAATTTAGGTCGTTTAAATCATTTTAATTTTTAATTTTTATTTAACTTTTTTGAAACATTTGAACATTTTCACTTTAAAAAATCACTTTCTCTTTAAGTCTACCAGACCAATTTTAAATTAAATTTTTTCAATTTTGTGATTTGAATTTTTAAAATGGTTGAAATATTTATAAAACTAATAATTTATAATATAAAACTTGTAAAACTTACTTTTTAAACAAAAATATTAGTAAACTGAATTATAATTAATTAATGTGATTATGATAAAAACGAGTTTACTTATCAGTAAAAAATTAATCATAAGGGTCCAACTGATCTAGAAAATTTTCCAAAACTCATTTCATGAAAATATTTACAAATTATTCCTTATATTATATAGTTTTTCATTATTTTATTCACTTCACATGAAAAAAATCATGGGTGCAATTCCCTCTTTAAAAAATTTACATGTTTTCTAATCACCCCACTTAAGAAAGACCTTCATCTCTCCTCCCCTCATAACACCTATCAATACATTTCATCTACTAAATACTAAAAAAATAAATTATAATATTACCTAATGTCATCTTATAAGCCTTAATTTTGGCACAAATCTAACCAAATAATTCATTTTTCACAAACCAAAAGGAGATACCTGGAGAAGAGATAATGTTCTCCAACGACCATTACTATTTTATTTCTTTCTCAAACCTATTAAATTATTCATATACAATGATCATATTATAAAATAAGTATACTATATATAATTATATTTTTTTAGTTTAATTTTATGACCTACAACCACACACACTTCCATAAAATGGGTAAAGAAATCATCATTCGTCTGTACGGCCGACTACCGCCTCACGAACTGAAGTCGTACTTTTTCCCATTACAACCATTGAAGGTTGGTAATAATTATAGACATAAAATTTATATATAATATATATTATATTTGTTCATTTAGGATTATTTAATTACTATATAAGTCATAACTTCATGCTTTCCATTTTTTGGGAATATGATAGCAGTGTACGTGTGTACGGCAGACTACCACCTCGCGAAGCAATGTGATTCATTAACGCTTTACATGGAATGTATTAATGATGTATTTAACAAAAATATGTGATATGTATGTAATATATATTATAATATAATTATTATATATATATATATCATTTACTTTTCATTATTTCAATATTACATTAAAATGGAAATATCGTTCATGTGTAAGTGCGGCCTACAGTCTCCATGGATGGTGTATTTCATTTCCTATCAATAAATATTATGGATACCTATAAATACATATATCTTGAATATATATTATATTAATATAATTTTTTCAATTCATTAAATTATGAAACTATGATTTAAGTAATAGGATCAAAAATAAAAGGTCAAAACATATACAAAAAAGAAAAGTTGTTATTACCCAAAACGTAACTTTAAAATTGATTTTTTAATAAACGTTTAATAAAAGGCTATAATAAAATAAAATATTATATTAAAATATTAATATGGTTCTATAATACTTTAATTACAATTTTTAAACCACTATAAAGTATGTTAAGTCATGGTCGACCAACAAGAATAATGATGTAAGGGTTTTTATTTTCCTGGTTTTATTTCTATGATATATAATCCATATTCACCACTTAATTTTATTGTGTGGTGTATATAATTCCCATTATTGTTTTTTTATAATTATTATACATAAATTTATGGGGATTTAAATATCCATGTTAGTATCTCTCTTTCATTGGGTTTACGATCTCAAAGTTGTTGAGGCGGTAATGGAAGTTTGTCTCAATTTTCCTTTTTTGAGACACAAATTATGTTTTCAACCTATACTCTTTTATGAGTTATATATACTTAAAATTTATATCATGAATATACTTCATTTAATGGTATTTAATATTTATATTATATTATAACTTCATGTTTATTATGATTCAAAATTTCTAAAGTTGTAAGAGTTTATTATGACAATCTCATCATTTATCAGGGTTATTTATGAGTATGCTTACATTGATGAAATCTTATGATCAACGTCTGATAATTCTCATTAATTTTATTATAATATGATTTTTAATGATATATTCATGTAATTGAACCATTTTTCACTATTTTTTACTTAACACCATTAATAAAATGTTTTTATGAAAATCTAACTTCATTTATTTTTTTGGTTGGAAATCTATTTTATTCCAAAACCATGTTTTCAAAAAACGTTTTCAGATATATATTTTAAATTACCATTTAATATAATTATCATAGAAAATTATTTCAAAAAATATATATTTTTAAAGTGTTTTGAATTATTTTTAAATCTTTCATTATAAGTTTTAAAATATATTTTCAAAGAAAAATTATTTCAAAAAATGTATGTTCTAAAAATAAATCTTTAAGGATAGAAGGTTATTTTTCTCAAGAAATGTTTTAAATGATTTTCAAAATATTACATTAAAATATTTCAAGTTTATATTCAAATAAATTTATTTTCAATGATTTTTATGTTTTAAAAAGTTATCTTATAAATTAAAAGATTATTTTACTAAAAATTATTTTATTGATATTTTAATGGAATTTATGTTCATCAAAGTCAACAACCCTTATTGATAATTAATATATAATGGGGATATTTTATAGTGATACCATTATTATTATTTATATGAATAATTTGATATTGTTTCAATGATATTGTTATGTAACCCATTTCTTTTCTATAGGTTAGTCTTGTTTCAGATAAATTTTTATAGAACTCGTAATGTTTCCATGGGTGAATCATGCTCTAAAAATAATAAAAGTTTGTTCAATGAGTTATGATAAAATTAATTCTCAATGTGATTTATTCATTATTCATTCAACAGACATTCTAAATGAAGGGTGCATCCTGATAGCGTTGGGTGAGCCCATTATAGTATACATGTTGTGTGGGCCCATATAGAACTTTAATGCATTGAGTGCTAATTATGTTATCTGGATAATTATATTATAAGTTGTCCATATGTTTATTCCAATTAATAAGGGTTCTGTAAGGATTTTATAATGGATTTGTAATTGTTCTATGATAAGGTGTCCCAATATACCAATATGTATTATCTATTATTTCTATGGGTTTTTGATGTTTCATTTAATAAATTTGACATCACATAGCACATGATTATTGATTATTATAATTTTTTTCATCATTAATGACTTATTCCATGTTTTTATGTTTGATTATCTAGTTTTTTATGGGTATTAATATTCATATGTTATATGTATGAACTTTGATTATATCATCATACCCTTTTGATTTTCTTTTACTCATTGATGAAATTCATATGTTAATGATTATGTTTTCCCTTACAGAGAATTTAATATCACTTTTCTTATGTTTCCTTTTACCTAGGATTTAAATAAATGGGATGAATGAAATATTAGTAGAAAGGATTTCATACATATTATGATGATGACTTAATTTGAAAAATGAAAAGCATGATTAAATGGGATAAATTCTCAAGCCATGTGAATTGTTTTTGTAGGAGGTTATCCTGATTATCCAAAACTCTAAATATAAAATGTCCTCATAGATGTAATTGATCCAATTTTTCATTTGGATGTTGTAAGGTTTTGATGGAAAAAATTGGATAACAATTATTGGCATCAAATCTGGAATTATATAGTTCCTAATTTTGGCATAGGATATGGGTGTACGTTTCATGGGATGTTATATCATGTTTATAAATTCTATCAAATTTTCCCTCATTCTTATTTTCCTAAATCCAGATGTCCCATGTAGGATTGGTTTTTCCCTATATCATTTACACTATAAGATTCACCCACCTTATGATGGGTTCCTCCATATGATCGATGATCATCTGGATAGACTCAATCCAAAATTATGTATCATGCTTTAAACCCTCCCCTCTAAAAATTTGGCATGCTATATTTAGAACTCCATCATGAGGTCTAACATGGTTAGTCCCAAATGGGGAATTTCCCTATCTTTGGACCACATAACCCACATGAAACTATATTGATGTTTTTTTCCATAATGATACTCTGATAAGTTAGAGGATATGGCGTCACTGGGAGTGGTCTCTGATCTTCAACACTATCCTCATGCTATACCAAAACATGACAGGGAGGAATATATTTTCATCGGGTAACACAAACCTTATTACATGCTTTAAGAAAAATGAAAAGAGATAAATAATCATAGAGTCATATTGGGAAAGTAAAACATAATATAAGTTCAAGGATACCAACACATCCCTATATATCTATAAAAGGTTCCCAAACTATAAAAGGATCACCTAATTATTTCACATGCTATAAAAATAGGAAACTATTATTAATTTTCTAGGTATCACAAGAAATTTTCTATACATTAATTATCTAAATAGGGAGAGTTTCATATTCATTTGAATGGGTTCCTAGAATAATAGTGAAAATGGAATTCTCTCATGTATGCCTTTTATAATGAAATCTCTCAAAAAAAAATTATGTTCTGCACACAAGGTGAAATCAAATCAATAGTAACAATTAATATACATGAAAAAAATTCTTGATACCAATTAACTTAGGTTTTACCTCATAGGTGGGTTAGCTAATCGAAGTAATAAACTCATTATCAAGCCTCTACCCTTCCTATTGTCCTTTCTACCATTCTCAAATAGTAATGAAAATGAAGATACCTCCTTTAAAACCACTTTGTAATGTCCTCAACACAATTCTCCCTCATGTGACAGAGAGGAGTTAATACACAACCTCATGTCTTCCTTTTCTTATGAAATAGGTTTCTAAATAGTATTGGGGGTATCATAAGTATAGTGGGGAGTCTTAAACTCTGGTAAATATTTAGAAAAATATAGTATAATCATTGATAAAAAAATCAACCATCTCATCACTAGCATATAAATAAGAAAACTACAAACAAAAAAAATATAATAAACCATGTAATTTGATACTGAAAGACTAACATGATGTTCCCATAACCCAGTCTAAAACCAAAAATAAAACTAATACAACAAAAACAATTGTTCCCAATGTAATTTTGGTATAAACTCTCTTAATCCTACATTAGTAACCCAAATAAACTCATGAAAAATTTTCCCCTTCCCCTATCATGGATTTCAATTATAATATCTACATGAGTATCCAATGGAAGACTATAAAGGGTGTCAGTAAAACTCAATAGACTACCAAAAATGGTGTCCAGAAAATGTCTAGTATAAGTAATATTGTATATAGATATGTGTAAATACAAATAAATTTATTGTAGATAAAAATATTATTTGTGTATAAATATATAACCTAAAAGTGTCAACCTCATGTTTTAATGGGAACACTGGTGTCTAACATGGATACTTCTTCCAGTTCCATATGTCTCTTTACTTTCTCCCCAGTTAAAATAACTAGGAATAAACACCAATTCCTACAACCATTATCTCCCTCAAGTATCACATGTAATCACGAATCTCACCCTAAAGCATTAATAAACCATACATCTCTACCTCAAGGCCAAGGTAACCATTAACCACACCCTCAATATTCCAACAACCATGAATCTCACCCTCAGATATAAAGTGACAATGCATATCACCCTTAACACTCAGGTAACCAGTCAAATCTCCCTTAGGCTTCAAGAAATAATTTTCCACTCCCTCATGCCTCACATCCCCATGAATCTTAAATAGAAAATTCACATTAATAATTAAATCCTTATCCAGTTTATTATGTTTTTAACTATCATGTATTCACTGCCAATTTCTAACCTAAATAACAAGCTAAACAATAAACATGGAATTCGATTCAATTTATCAAGAATAACCAAACAAAGGTTCACAATACTACTCTAAAAATTTAGCACACACCTCATAGACCTTAGGTCCAAGTTCACGTCTATGCCGGATCCAAAGGGGACAATGGATAGTACTCAAAATATATCAATGTACCTAAGGTGTCTCTCAAATAAAATGGTGGAAAATTCATGGAATATTAGTGCAATTACAAAGATTGAATACACTAGAAGGTAATGTAAGACTCTCAATGATTCTAAAATACCACATACCTCAAGTATGGATGAAGAAGATCGCATGAAGCAATATTTCAAACCAATGACAATAGTACATTCCCCACGAAAAGTGTAAGACACACTACATCAATACTAAAATAAGAAGGATCGAGAATAAAATCAAGAAGGAAACATCAGTCTGGGAAACAATTACCAAAATTGGACCTTTGTATCAAACAATGGATCAAATTATCAATTTAAGACACTAAAAAGTAGATAAATCCAAAGAGAGAACTTCAACATCACTAATTTTAAATTAGGTTCAAAATAGGGTGATTAAACTGTCAAATTGGGGATTTAGGGGTAGGAAATATAATATTTCCCTTATAATTGTTTACCTAGATCTATTTTACCAGGTCACCACTTGCTACCACCTTTTAATAGATAGTGTAGAGAAGTGTGCATATGGATCTAGTATCCCCATAAGTCATCCATTAGGATCCTTTTATGGATACCATCCTTCCAGGAATGAATGGAGTAGTTGTGTGGACTCACCTGCTGGCTAGTGGACTTCATGTATCCTCACTTAGAAACTACCTCATCCACATGCTTTCTAGTGGAACTGTAATATTTCCTTTACATCTTGACACTACTATATTATTCAGGATCAGTTTCAATAATCCCTAAAATAACTCTAAAATCTCATTTCAATTGTAATAGTTCTTGTTTAAATAAAATAAAAAAGGGTAAAACAAATAACTTAAAGAAAGATAAGTGCCTAGAAAAAGAGTGGGTTTTTACAACTTTCATCGAGAAATAAGGGATGTTTACATTATATTTTAGTTTCATTCATAACTATGAAGGCATATTATAATGAATCTGAACCTAGTATCCCATATTATATGGTAAATTTATTAAATTTTTCCAATATAAACATGATCAAAACCCATAGGATTGAATAATTTATTAGTGTTTGAAAACTAGATACATAAATGAATCTCATATTATAATTGAAAATTTAAAATATAAAATTTTATTTTATTTAAGAACACCATTATTCCTTAAATTATATCCATATCATAATACACTTCCTGAAATCATAGGGAGATGAAACATAAGAAATTTATGAAATCTAATGCCCAGTAAGGGTATAAGTATTGTGAAAGATATAATATTCAATATATAAAGGTAAATAACTATAAACAAACTCTATTTATAAATAACATGTGAATGAATAATAGTATTTTAAGAATAAATTATTATAAAAATAAATCAATATAAATAGACACATGATCTTGATACTTACCCATCAATATCATAACTAATCAAATAATCATAGAGACATCAATCACTTTCTCATAATGAGGGAATGAATAATGTCAAATATCATAACCATACCATAACAGCATTGTTTCCAAGACGTATTATATAGAAGGGTATATTCTTTTCCAAATACCAAATCTAGTTTGTCTCATTAGACCTACCGATGCATTGAGGGGCTACAAAGGGCCCACTTGTCACATACTAGGTTAAATAAATTTTTCATTTGAAAGGGGAGAAATATAATCATGTAGATATTTATATTGAAACATTATCAAAAAATATTTAAATAATTTCACCAATAAATAAAAAATGAATTTAAATATTCATATTGAAAACTAGCTTGTAGAATGTTAATAATTTCCCCCATAAATGAACATAATCATAAACCAACCTGAGTAATATGGAAAACAGAATCAAAATAATATATCCCTAATAAAACTGATTATAGAAAATATAGTGCAATAATAAGTATGTCATCATTAAAACATATCTATAATGGAGAAAATTTAAAATAAGGTTTTTTGTCATTGATGAATAGAAATAAAAATATCAATAAAAACATCATTAAGGAAGATATGCTTTTCACTTTCAGAATCAATTTTAAAAACATGAAATATCCTGAATATTAGGAAAAAAAATTTCCTTGAAAATAAAATTGTCAAATTATAAACTAAGCATCAAATAATTTAGTGGTTATGATGCTAGGTAATTATGTATATTCTATATGAGTTAAAAAAATTCCATTCACATTGGTGTAAAAACGTTAAAAATTACCTCGTCTGAAAAAGATCAAAAAAATTCCTTTCGAAAAAATTATTAAAAACTAAAACATGGGTAAATTTTTATTTAATAAATAAATTTTAAAATGTTAAAAAAAATTCTATTTTTTTTGGAAACATGTATTTGGGAAAAAAATATTTTTAACAGAATAGCGAAATAAATTCATTTTCCCTTAAAAATAATCTCATTCATTTTAATTACCAAAGAGAGGAAAATTGTAATATTACTTGAAATATTAATTAATAAACATAATATAAAAAAATATTTTAGGATTAATATCGAAATATCAAACCATTACCACAAATAATACTTAAACAAAAACAATCTAGAATAAAGATGAGATTGTAAAATAAACCCTTACCACTTTGGTAACTCTTGAATTGCTACCCCAAAAAAAGAAATAACATTAAAAGAAAAATTTAAATACACTTAATTTAATTATAATAATTATATAACATAAAAATAGGGCATTATTTACACTATAAACAAGAAATATGTGATGAATATGGAACACGTCTCACTGAAGGAAAAGTGAGACGCAAAACCCATACCCCAAGTCGGATTTACTTCATACGTGTTCAAAACTCTTATATTATTCATCTAGATTTATTATTAAAATATTAAAAAAATTAATCATATTTATCATATGATACATTATTTTCTTATAACTCCTTTTCACCCATTTATTTATAATTGTTTACTAATAATATTATTCTGGGTGAAACCAACTTCATTTTTTCCGTATGTTTTGGTTCGGTAGATTCAATCCTTGTACTTTAATCATGGAAAAGTCATCTAAAAATGTTACCCTTGATATAATTACAATATATATTAATTATATATGTATTAATAATATTCCATAAAAGTTATAGGTATAAAAATAGTTGTAGCATTCGTGGATACCGTAGGTCGTACATATGCATAAAGGTTGTTATCATTTTTTAACTAATTGAAAGAAAGAAAGGTAAATAATATTTAAATTTATAGAATCATAATTATATCATATATATATATATATTCATTAAATATATCCTTATTACTATCTATTTCAAAAATAAAATGAAAAACATTTCACATCACTTTATGGAGGTGATCATCCAGACGTACGCACGAGCAGCGTTATCATTTTCCAACAGATTAGAAAGTAAGAGGGTATATTATATATTATAATTAGAGAAGTATAATTATTTCATTAATATAGTATATATTCCATAAATCCACCATTATATCTATCCATGATATGTGTAGATGGAAAGTTTATTATATAGGTTTGTAAGGCTATAATCTTTTGTACACATGATCGACAGTTTCGTTTCCCATTTGATGGATGATGAGATTGATATATGTCATGAAATTAAAATAATAAAATATTTGTATATTATATATACTATTTTTAATATTTTTTTAATATTTTATAAATTTTTATAGTAGTTAAAGTGATAAATAAAAAGAAAACGCAATTTTAAGTACTATACCTCTTCTTTGGACAACCTCTTTAGGTTTATACCAAAATCCTTCCTCGATTGATTTTTTTTATCTAACCATGGACTATAAGTATTAGGGGTATTTTTAAGTAATTTATTTAGTTATTTATTTTCTAAAAAAATATTTTTTTTGAGTGTTAAAAAAAGATGATATCGGGGACCTTTTCATAAGTGGGGGGAAGGACACCCTAGGAACTTTTTTTAAAAAATAAATTGTACCCATGTTTTTCACATGAAACAATGATAAAAATGGATAAATTATGACCATTATATCATATTAGGTATAAATATTTCCTTCTAATAGTAATTAGAGAAATATTTAGGTCATTTGGACCCAAATATTCATACATTAACCCCTAGTAAACTCATTATAACCATAATCATTGTGATTAATTTTTATTAATTATTCTATTCATTGTGAAAAAAAATTAATTTGACCTTATTATATAATATCAACTTTGATTATTAAAAATATTTAATCCATTATTATAAATTTAATTCACATAATGGGATGAATTTAATTTAATAGTAATCCCTTAGATGCGACAAAGACACAATTTTCCCAAGGAATAGTTTTCATAAGTATAAAATGTTTTTATATTAAAATTAAACATATAATTAATGAAAATTTAAATATATTGAATTAATAATTATATATTTTATTTAATTTTAATTTTAAAAACATTTAAAAAAAAATACCCTTTTAAATGCTTTAAACAAAAATACATTTTTCATTAATAATCATTATTTTCACTATTCATTGAAAAATAAATCTTACCCTTGAATTAAAAAAATAATCACTATAAGATAATTTTATCCATATGTTTTTAAAAATGGAGATACCTCTTTTTAAAAGTGGTTAATAAATTAACATAAGGTCACAAAAATCAATGAAACCATTTTTAGAAAAAATACAGTTTTCAGAAAGGAATTTTATTTTCTTTCAAATTATTCTTATTAATATTTATAATAAATTGAAATCTAATAAATTTATTTATACATTTGTAACCCATATAATTTTTCTAGTGTACTTATTCATATGTATTCACTCCAATTTATTGTTTAGGTTATAATGATATACTATTTTATTATTCTTTTAGACTCAGTGATGCATATATTGCAAGTTATCGAAGAGATTGAATTTACATAAAAAGAAAATATATATCGTAATGTCTCTGGGTATTACATACTTTCTTCCTATAGAAAAAATAATCCTAAAAATATCTATAATTTGACCTCATGAATTTATTTTTGTCATTATTCATTATAACTTCCTTAGGTTCCCTTGTCATTTATATTATATTGTGATTACTCCAAAGTACCTTTACCAGTCAAGTCATCCAATTCCTTAACACATGTTCTCTAGAATAAAAATATTGTATAGTATCATTATGGTAAGGTTGAAAAGATTCGAATTACATTTATTGATAGTTGATCATAGGTGTTGGTTCTGGAATATAATTTCTTAACAATGATATATGGAGCACATCATGTACTTTAGAGAGGCATGGTGGCATATACAAAAATTATGACACATATACAATTGATTAAATTTTTTAAAATGGTTTAATGTAACTGGTTCTTAGTTTCCCTTTCTTATACAATTTTATAAATCCCTTACATGGAGACACTTTTTTGAAAATTTGATCTCCCACTTGAAATTCCATATCATTCTTCCAGTTAATATCATAGCTCTTTTTTATACTTTGAGATACTTTGATATGGTGTTAAATAGTATTTACCTATTCTATTGTATCCTTCACATTTTCTAGGGATAAAATCTTCCCTTCCCTAACTTCATCCCAATAAGTTTGAATGAGATATCTCTTCCTAAATAATTCTTTATATGGAACTATTTGAATACTTTAATGGAAGCTATTATTATAGGAAAACTCTATATAAGGTAAATAATGGTCCCACATACCTTAAAGGTCTATATATCATGACCAAAACATTCTTTCAAATTATTTAATAATTCTTTATTCATCCATCTATTTGTGGGTCATATGCATTGCTCAAACAAAGCTCAGTATCAAGATCCTTCTGAAGACTCTTCTTGAATGATTGATGTAAATTACAGATCACAATCATAAATAATTTATAGATTTGAACTTTGAAGTTTGAAAACATCACTAATATAGAGCATTCAAATACATTCATGTAGTGAATATTATCTTATAGAGAGAAAATATGTATGTTTCATGATCTGATCAACAATAACACACATTGAACTATTCATTCTAGGAGAATTTTGTAATCCAATGCAAATATCTATACTAGTGTCCTCCGATTTCTATATAGAAATAGAAATAGGTTTCATTAATCCTATAGGATGTTTTATTTTATAATTCACCTTTTTTAAAACCAAATATCATAACACATAATTTGACATTTCATGCTTCATATTATCCCACAAAAAATTTCCCTTCAAATCTCTATACATCTTGGTATTATTAGGGTGTAAAGTGAAATTAAATCTATGAGAATCATCCAAAAATTACATATTTAGCTCACGTATATTTGGAACAAATAGACTCTTTCACAATTTTATAATTACATCTTCATATATGAAGTTGTAAAATTTTACATCATTCAAGGATTATATTTTCTTTTTAGCATTCTCATAAACAGGTTAAGAACTTTTTATCTTTTCCAAAAAAGACAGTTTTTCAAACATTTATAAAATAATTAATGTATTTCCATCCTTAACAACTCTTAGATCCATATTTACTAAATACAAGGACATATGATTCATCCCAATCCTCACTTGTTCATGTATCCATGATAATTCCTACTCAATGCATTTTTCTACATTATTTTCCTTCCATGTGTGGTAGTTTATTAAGTAATCATGGTCCTTTAATAGAACAATTCAGGTTTATCTCTTTATATAAAAATATATATTTCAAAATCATATGATTCATGTATATCTCATATCTCTATATCTTCAAAGAAAATATTATGGCTTCCAAGTCAATATCATGGTTTGGATAGTTTTGTTCAAGAATCTTTAGCCACCTTGATGCATAGGAAATAAACATATCATTCAAAATAAGGACATAAAAATTCCCTTATTTTATGCATCACTACATAAAAAATACCTAATTTCATGATGGTTGATTAAAAATCATAGAATTCACCAATATTTTGTTCAATTCATTAAAACATTCCCCACATTCCCTTATCCATATGGACATAACCCATTTTTGAGTGATCTTAGTTAATGGGTCAGCCAACCGGGGAATTTTTTTGAACATGTCATTAATAGTATCCTCCCATACTAATGAAACTACATATCTTATTTATATTAATTGGTGTAGACCATTATTTTAATTCCTTTCCCTTCATTAAATCAACTGATATTCCATCCTTGGAGACAAAATAGCTAAGAAAAGAAACTTTTTAATGCTATAATTCACACCTGTTAAATTTACCATATAACTCTTTTCTTCTAAAAGTCACCTTAATGATTCATACTTGATTCTCATGGTCTTCATATATCTTATAATTCACCAACATATTATCTATAATATCACAAAATATCACCAAGATATTCTATAAATACTCTATTCATTATATCTATGAAGACATAGGGTACATTAGTCAATCCAAATGGCATTACTATGAACTTTTAATGCCCATACCTTATAGAAAATATTTTCATTAGGATACCTTATTTATTTACCTTTAAAAAATGATGCCCATAATAGAGGTTAATTTTTTAACATAATTTATCTATGTGATATTGATTGAATTAGTCTTTAATGTGAGGTATAGGATACTTGTTCTTTGTTTTGATAGCATTTATTTCCCTATAATCACTGAACAACCTCATAAATCCATATTGCTTCTTAATGAAAGGAAATAGGGCTCCCACTAGAAAACACAAGGGTATATAAATACCTTATCCCACAACCCCTCTAGTTGTTTCTTCAACTCTTCTAACTACATAGTTTCCATTATAAAGGATGCATTTGAAATAAGTCCTTCATACGAAATTAAATTAATTAAAATCTCAACTTCACATTCTGGTAGATTTCTAGAAAATTACCCAATATATACATCAATTTATTCACACATAATAGGTATATCTTCAACTTTAAGATTAAATATTCCAACCATATATTTTCTCTTATCTTCTTCCCCAATGATCTCATTCAGATTAGTTACTATGTGTGGATCTAGACATGACTCAGATGATGAACACTCTCCTCTAAAGATATAGAATTCTACATCTTCATCTCAAATCATAAGTTCCTTCTATTTCAAAAAAATAATTACACCAAATTATGAAATCCATTCTATATAAAGGATTATATTGAAATCAAACATATATATAATAATGAAGTTAGAAAATAGGGAATGTTTATACATCATTATGGGGACTAACTAACACATCATTGTTTTGGCGAGACTTCCTCTAGGTTTCTTGGCTAATAAATCCATTATTATGTTTATAAGGAAATATATAATTTTACTGTAACACTTGGGTGATATAAAAAATATATGAAGAGCCGAGTTAAGTAAATAATTTTCTAAATTTGAAGATATGGGTAAAGTACATACCACCTCTTCATTTGTGACTTCGACTTTAGCTGTTGTGATCATATAAGATTTTTCTTTCTCCCACGGTCTTTTCTAGAGAAAATTCCCTTGACGCGTGGGAAATTCATTTTCATAGTGTCCCATCTCCTTAAAATTAATGTATTACCCATTGGATGATTCTTTATTACCCTTGAAATCAAGAGCATGTTGGCATTTTTCTATACACTTATAAAAATATCACATTCCAAAAAATCATGTTCCATGGTGTTCCACTCAACATTTATTACAATCCTAAGATTCCATTATTCCCTACTTCCATTTTTTTATATTTTCTTTTAGAGAGTTCCCAACCACCCTTTTCTTATCTTTTATTTTAGAAAATCTATAATAATTGGATAATTATTTCACTATCATGATAGAAAATGCTAAAAAGTCATTGTATAATGATAATAATTGGGGGACAAGTTCCCTTTGATGTATTTTATTAATCCCATCAATGAAGAATTCATTACTTCTCTTTAGATTATTTATATAGTACATAATATAAATTTTTAACCTTATAAATTTGGCTTCAAACATAGAGAAAATTTCATCTTCCTTTTGTATAAGACTTGGGAATTGTCTCTCCATTTTCTAATATTTCTCATAAGGAAAATAATATTCAAATAAGATTAACTTAAAATATTTCCATTCCATGCTCATTATTCCATCCTAATCCATGGTTTTTTGAATAAATGACAATTATTGATTTGTATCTATTGATAGATGGTAAAATTACATGAAAACCTTCTCCATTTCATTACATCCAAAAGTGAGAAAGATCTTCTCTATGGAAATTATTCATTACTAAACTACAAATAGATTTTTAGTCCCACTGAATGATGGGTTTTTTTTATTCTTGAAGTGTTAAAAAATTGTTATATCTCACTCTGAATTAGTAAGATTCTCTATATGGGAAAATTATTCGTCATAACCAAATTTAGATTCCCCAATATAGTTATAATTTAAATAGTTCTAACTCCAAATCCATCTCCATATTCATTAACATTCCTTGAAGGGAAATAACTACATGGATTTTTTGAATTGAAATGGTTTACATTATTTCTTCTAGGAACGATTTATAAAATGTTTCATACACTAGATGATATCATAAAATTATGAAACATAATTTATAATCTGAAAAATAATTATACACTTAACAAAATTTTAAAATTTTATTAATATATAATCTCCAAATCATAATCATGGTTCCTTTGGGATTACTATCAAATAGAAATATTTTCAATTCCTTCAAGGTTGTTTGTAAAAAAATGTTAATTATCCAAAGCTTATCCATAAAGAGTGTAAAACTATATGTGAAGTGTGTATCTATATCACGCAACAGGTAACGATCAATTCAAATGCCAGTGCACCTATTTCATATTTATTATTACTAGGTACAACTATGAAGAGTGAAACCCACTTATAGTATCCAGATAAGGATTTATTTCTAGTATAACAACATTTTATATACCTTAAAAAATATTCTGGTGTTATCCTATAATTCAGATTATCCTAAAAATAAGTCATATGAATATATTTTCTAATATATGTTTTCCTAAATCTAGTTCCCAATTTGTCTACCAAACTTATTCTGATACCAACTTTAAAGACATTTACCCTAGTTTCTTAGATTTTATGGTTACTTTATAAAATTTGTTCTAGATACAAGTTATCACATCCCAAAGGAATAAATAGTTTATTATTCTTGGAAAACTAGATACATACTTGAATCTAATATTACAATTGGAAAATTAAAATACAAAATCGAATTTTATTTCATAAAACCATTATTCTCTTTATTATATCCATTAATATAAATCATAATACACTTCATGTCATCCAGGTGAAAATAATCATAGTAAATTTTTGATCACTAATGATCATTAAGGGTATACATATATCGAAATCCAACATAATCAATAAGGAAAGGTAAATAACTAGAAACACAATCCATTTAGTAAATAAATTGAGCATGATGTGTAATATGTAAGGAGTAAATTATGATCAAATAATTCTATATAAGTAATCACATGGACTTATAACTTATCCATGGATATCATAACTATTCAAAAAATCATGTGGACGTCAATTACTAATCTCATAATGATCGAATGCATAATTTCAGATATAAGAACCATACCATAATGTCTTTGGGACCAGACATCTTATATAAATGGTTATGGTCTTAGATAAATACCCAATATAGTTTGTCACATTAGACATATGAATCTATCAAGGTGTAATCTCAGGCCCCACCCATCACTTAATAAGTCCAATATATTCCACATATGGATGGGGATAAACACAATCAAGTAGACATTAATATTGAAAATGTAGGCTATGAAATGTTAATAATTTTCCCATTTAATTAATATAATCATTGTAAAAATTCATATTTAAAACTATCATATGAAATGTTAATAATTTCCCTAATCAATAAATATAATCATAAACCATCCATACTCCAAATCCATTTTTTTGGTATTTTCAAATGACACTTTTAAGAGTAAGTGAGAACCCTAACAATAACATCCATATAAAAACATCAAAAGGAAAAGTCATCCAAATCAGGAATATTTGTAGCTGCCTCTACCCAGCATCAACATCGTTATGTCAAGCCTCCACCTTCGCATGGCTACTCAGCAAGTTGTCTCGTGAAAAGATGCATAGGCCTAGTACCGATGGCATTCTCCACACCCTCTCAATTGTCCAAATCTGAATGGAATGCGCTGGTGAATGATCCTTGCTTTGAAACCACATCTGAGGCAGATCTAGTAGTGTGACTGAAGACTTTCAAAACAAAAAGAAACTCAAAAAAGTCAATACAGCATAAAACTTCCACTACAATCAATGTATAGCTTTACTTCTCGTGAAAATACTACTCGGGATGACTAACGACATCTTCCTGGCTCGTCCCCTCGGAGAGAGGGGAGGATAATTAGATAGATTTGGGAAAATGTCGCATAACGGAGAGTGAACCACATTACCCGGACTAGATCGATGAGAGGTAGAACTACTACCCAAGTCAGCATTGGGGGTAACATTACCTGTACTAGCTTCACTATATTGAGGAGGGAAGGATGGGATCCCTGCTTTAGACCTTACCATTCCATCATGAGGCGAGGCATAATCCTTGCGTAATTTTGACCTCCTATCAAGATAAAGAGTAAAACCATCCTCATCAACCATCACATGTTTATCCTTCTTCAACGGAGACCTCTATGAATCCTTCACAATCAGAACCGCTCCAGCAGTAGCTAGCAAGAGGCACCTCTAGCCGGTACCCCCACTGGACACCTACCCATCCCTGGGAGAACAGAGAGCTTGAGGAACCCCCTGATCACCTATAATTAGAGTCAAAAGAAGAGGGGATCTTGGGAATCTAGGGTGCACCGAGACAGGGGCCTGAACTGAGGGCGGAGCCGACAGCTACACAGAGACCAGAGTCTGAACAAGATCATCAATCATAGAGGGTAACTGATCCTCCTAAGCATCATAGTCTATTGAGGGACCTCTTTGATGACGACCTCCATTCCAGTGACCTCTGGATCGCAAATTTCCTTGACAGAAGAAGAACGAACAATAACTTACAACCACCTCGTAGATGATGTGTTGCTAGAATCCATCCTCACCACCCAAAGATAGCCAAATTTGGCGAGTAAAAACCCAAGACAAATCCATTTCAACGCAGAAGCACGCAAAACATGGTTGCAAGACTCGAGTGGTAGAATCATCAGCGCACATGAAGCAACCAAGACGGTCTCCAATCCATTTAAATACACCAGGGTTCTGAAAAGGAAATGGCAGGACCAGGAGGTAGATCCATAGGGCAGAGCGATTACAATCGCTTCCCCTATGGAAATCAATCGTCTATTGGAATAGAATAAAAGGGCGGTTGTCGCACCTTCGTGACACACTAGACCAGTCTCGGGCAAAATCCTTAATGGACTAGAGATGAACACTTAGGTGATAGCGATCGAGAACCCCAATGGCAGCCGCTTGCTGCAATCCTCAAGTGGAAGACACATACCTTGCGAAGATGCTCACCGGGGGCCGATCTAGACCAAACTTTTCAATCAGTGTGTGCGAATGAACTACCGCAGCTTCATGAAATTCGGAAGGCGACAAGGATAATGCAGGTGACCCATTGAGCGATTCTGAAGCCTTCTGGGAGATCTTGATCGCAGGCACCTCTGGGAGAAGCGAGGAACGAAAGAAAGGCTCTGAAGCCCTTGGCAGCTCTGTAAGATAGGATAAGGGGGGTACAGACGGCCCCATGTGCCCGACCTCCTAAGGAGGGCATGGCGCCTCCACCAGCGACACTAGGGTTAGCCCCGATCCAAGAATAATCATGCTCCCTATTACCAGGAGAATCATACATATAAATATAGATAATGGTCTCAAAATAGTATATCCTAAATCAAACTGGTCATAAGCTATCTAGATAAATAATAAGGATGTTATCATTACAAAAAAATCCCTAGGGGAGCATAAGTAAAATAAATTTTATTATCATTAATTAATATAAATAAAAATATTTAAAATATTATAGAGAAGAATATGCTTTTTTATTTCGAAAATAATATTTAAAAACTAAAAAATTGTAGAATATTATGAAAAACAATATTTGAAACTGAACTTGTAAATTTTTTAATTAATCTTAAAATAAATAATTGGCCATGATGGAAAGTAATTACAAACATTCGTTATTATTTTATAATACTTTCCTTTCACAGTATTGTAAAAAAGTTAAAATTATCTCATTCGGTAAATGACTGGAAGAATACTTTCAAATATGTTTTTAAAAATTAAAACATGTGTGAAAATATTTTTAATAATAAATTTTTAGAATGATAAAACCAATTTTTTAAAATATTTTTATAAAACTTGTGTATGGATGAAAAAAATTGATCAAAGAGGTATATTAAGTAATATTTTATTAAAAACAATTTATCAATCACTTTAAGTAAAAAAATCATAAAATTTTACTAGTACCTAAAAAGGTCATTAATAAATATATTATAATTAAATATATTGGGTCTAAGAAATAAATATCAAACTATTCCCCCCAGGGAGACTTAAATATAAAAAATCATGAATAATGATTACATTGTGAAATAAACGATTACCACTTTATTAACATTTGAATAGTAAACACCGTGAATGAAATAATCTCAAAAGAAACATCCAAATACCATTAAGATAAATAGGTTAATTGTATAACATAAAAAAGGAGTATTATTTACACTACAAAAAATAAATAAGTGGTGAATATGGCATATGTCTCATGGAAGTACAAGTGAGAGGAGAAACTCATACCTGAGTTTTGATTTCCATTATACGCGTTTTAACTTCATATATAGTAAATAAATATTTTTTATAAATATATTATAGAACAATAAATTTTTATATAATACCATATATTATTTTATTATAACTATTTATCACCATTTTATTAACAATTCATTATTAAAAACACTATTACATGTAATAACTACTTCGATTTTCAAGTGTGTTTTAGTTCGATAGTTTTAGTCCCTGTACATTGATAATAGATACATAATATAATTTTTTTTCTATTATATATATATAATATGTATTCATTATATAATTATTCAAAATAGTTTATAAAAATTAGATTTATAAAAATTTCTAGCACCATTCACGGAGACAGTAGGTTGTATGTATGCATGAACATTGTTTTATTTTTTTGACTGATGGAACGAAATAAGGGGAAATAATATTTTAAATTTATTAAAACATAAATATATAATATATATTCATTAAATACATCATTTTTACCATCCATTTAAAAATTATATGAATTTTTTTTTCACATCACTTCGTGAAGGCGGTAGTTCACACAAACGCACAAGAGACATTGTCGTTTTCCAAAGGATTAGAATGTAATATGGAAGAGTTGATATTATAATTATAAAAAAATATCATAAATATATTATATTTACATTAAATCCACCATTATATCCATTTTTGATAGGTGTTGATGGAAAATGAATTACATCAGTTCGGGATAAATTAGTCCTATATACACACGATCGATAACTCAGTTTCCCTTTTGATAGAAGAGGATATGGAAATAGGTCATAATATTAACATAATATAATATCAGTAAATTTTAGATAATAGATTTACCATTTTATCATATTTTATGGATATTTTTAAGGGTTTTAAAAAGAAATAATTTGAAAATGCATGTTTAAGAACTTTTACCTCTTCTTTGGACAAACTCTTTAGGGTTATAACTAATGAAATCCCCGATTGGTTTTGGGATCAATCCAATGAATCTAGATATTGGGGTGGGTAAGGAATGTGTTTTGGTAGGTATTTTAAAAACCAAGTTCCTTTGGATATGTGAATAGGAGATCAAATGGGGTACCCTTTTATAAGTGGGGGGAAGGGTACACTTGGAAGTTTTGAAAAGAATATTGTGTACCCACATATTTCAGATGACATAAGGATCCAAAATGATTGATTAATGAAACATAGATGATATAATGTTTGAATTATTCAAGTAAATAGTAATTTTTTATGTTTTTATATCATTGAAACCCTTATATTCTTAGTTTAATGCCCTAGAAAACCTGTTTTAATCTTAATTAAAGTAATAAATTTTTACTTTTTTTACAGTTATTGATAAAAAAAATTAATTAAACCAAATTATATAATATTAATTATTCTAATTACATATATTAAATCCTTTTTCAAAATCAATTCAAATAATATATAGAATTTAATTTAAATTTACTCCTTCAAATATGATGAAAAATGTTTTTCTAAAGGAAATGTTTTATTATGAAAGTTTGAAATATAGTTGATTTAAATGGCCTAAATTGGACTAATTATTTTATAATTTCACTAATTTTACTTTTAAAAAACTTACCAAATTTAACTTCATAAATTCTTTAAATGACAATGTGGTTTTCCATAAAATTCCATATTTTTAACTATTCGTTGGAAATTTAATCTTCTTAAAAGTAATAAAAATTAAATATGAGATAATTTTTTCATGATTATTTAACAAATGAATTTATTTTTTTCAAATTAATTTTCTAAAAGTTGAAAAATTAATTTTAATACAAGTTTGGAAAACATGAAAAAAAACATTTTTTAGATAAAATTTTTTTTATAAGGTAGTGCCTTTTTCTTTCAAATAATTTTATTAATTTATAATTAATTGATAATAAATAAATTTATTTCTACATGTGTAAACCATATAGTTTTTATAATTTTTTTATTCCAATTCATACTTAGAAATTTAATAGCTTTGTTATAAATGTTTACTATTTTACAGTTCTTTTGGACCTAGATTTTATTGTATCACAAGCTATGGAAGAGATTGAATTTATTTTAATTTAAATATATACTATAAAGAATGAGGGTGTTACAGCTACACTAGAGTTTTACAATTTTTAGTAATTATTATGGGTTATAGTGTATTTCTATGTTATATAATAATATATATGAGTTACGTGGGAGTTTCATGATGTCCAAGAAAGCTTAAGGATTCCACTAAAGTTTAGTATCATCCAGTAAGTCTTAAATGGGTTGTGTTAAATATTAGAATCTTTCAGGAATACAAAATGATACACTAGTGGTTAATTCCCTCAGTGAATATAGAAGAGGTACATTTGATTATTGTACCATACAAGAAGGATTAATGATTACACTAGAGCATGGTGTTATCTAGGGAGGATTAAAGTGATTTCACAAAAATTTAATGAAAACCAATATGTTATTTGAGGTATTATAAAAAGGGGAGGTGTTACCAAGGTGTTGGGATTCAACTCTATAATCCTTTATACATATCCCAGTTATTGGAATCCAAACCCATATAGTTCACGGTTATAATTTGAAACCATGTAACATGGGGTGACACTAATCATTGATAAATGTGGATTATAATTTAAGACCAAACAATAAGGTTATAACTCATCCAACCATTACTCCTAGATCCAGTAAAAAAAATTATTTATATACTAGATTTGATATTGACTAAAACATCACAAATTTCACAATACATAATTACAATATAAATAAACAACATTGCGTCACTTACATAACAAATACCTTTAATGTTTAATGTTTTATAAAATTATTAAAAAAAACATACACTAACAAAACATGCATATTTCTCATCAAAAGTAAATTTTTTCCCTTTTATAAAAAAATTTTATTTCAAAAAAATTCTTCGACTTCTAAAAAAGTATCCACAAATGATATGCTAATAGAAAAATAATACATAATACTTCTCTTCATAACCTTGAAAATGGAATCATATGAAGGGTGAGCTCAAATTATCAGAGATGTCAAAAATAAAAAATAGGAATCAAAGATTGTAAGTGAGCATAAAATTATATTTGGTATATGAGAACATAATCAAGTTAGATGAACATAGCATAAATAATACATACTGAATGAAACATTTATCATAAATCATTATTCATGGCATGAATCTTAGCATATGAAACTATTAAAAAATAGTGTGTGATCATGATTCAATAACCATGAGTCATAATAAAGATACATTCGATCTTCTAAACAAAAGAATTATATATAAAAATATTATAATAAATCATAAAATTAAAATAATAATAATGATTGATACTTGGGACACCATGTTCATATCACTCTTATAATCACCCTTACAATAGAATAACATCACAATTTAATTACAAAACAATTTCACTTAAAAATATATCATTACTCAATTTATTGGAGATATATATCCGAGGATAACATGCCATTATATTTAATATAAAAAAACATAGTATTAGTATGACCCATAATGGATTTTTTATCATCATTTCATGAATAAAAGTAGACATTTCAACTCATAACCGTAATAATTTTTAATTAACCAATTAAAAATAATATGGAATGAAAAATAGGTCAACCAATTCTATATTGAGAGGAAAATAAAAGAAAAAAATTAAAAAATTGTGAAATTCAATATGAATATGAGAAAGAAGGCTCCTAAAAAACATTATATAGAGTGTTCATATATAAACTTCAAAACATATTATGTAAATGAGTAATGAAGACATATTATATCCTTAATAACTAATATTTAAAATAAAATTTCACAAAAGAGTGGGAATAATACTTTCCCGAAATGACCATACAAAATTATAAAGAATTCATAATTATGAATAACGGTTATCGATTTGGAACAATATTTTCACATGAAAGACATTTAAAATAATTATTTTCAAAAAATATTTAAAATTCCCCATAGGGAAAGTGATAAAAATATTCCTTTTTAAAACATTGTAAAAAAGTAAAATATAATATAAAATGACTTTAATAAATCATGAAATGTTATATAATAACATTCATGGAATAATATAGATGTGGAGTAAAATAATTAAGTAAAAGATTTCATATATTTAAAGAAAACATTTCAAATCAACCCACTTAAATATTTTTTAAAAATAATACCTTAAAATAAAGAACATTAAAAGAAAATTTAAATACAAAAAGTAAAATAAAGACATGAACTAATATTTCATATATTAATTGTATAAACTATATAAATGAATATAGGTTTATAATATGAATCATGACTCAAATAAATAAAATTGAGATGAAGAACCTTTACTGGTTTAGTAAATTTTGAATCAAAACACCTTGAAAGAGAGAACCTGAAATAAAAAAAATTAATATGCTGAAAAAAGATAAAATCATGATATGTAATTTAAAATATTTTGTAGATACACCAATATAATAAAATAGGATCATATTGAAAAAGTGGTCTCAATGATATAATTATTGAGACGAGAATCCCAATGGAATTTTATAACACGTGAATAAAAATCCATCAAAATAAATCAATAGATTTCGATTTTTAAATCCCATTAATTATATAAAAAATATAGTGTAAGACATTAATGAGGAATTTAATCAATTTAATACCATATAAAATGAAATAAGATGCACAATATGAAACATATTGTGGGGAATATAAATTGTAACTACGAAACCCTTACTTCCTTAGTAAATTTTGAATAAATACTCATTGAAGACAACCTTACATGGATTTTTAAAATCTTATAAATTCATTTAAATCATTATAAAATTCATTAAAAATTAGTATACAAACCATATAAAATAAAATAATTGTTTAATATGAAGTATATATCAATGAAGTTAAATTTATAAAAGAAACCATTATAATGATCATAACATTTAATGTAAGGATCGATGAATAAAGTGATTATGTGAAAAAAAATACATATAAAAAAGTTTACATAAAAAATAAAATAGTCAAATTTCATAAAAATATAAACATTTCAATGCATAGTCAATGGAGAAGGTATATATCTTAGAGAAATTAAATTGGGTTTAAAATCCCCTAACCTCAAACATTCACTTGGTCGAATGCACGCTAACATCCCTTTATAATTAATTTTGGATTATTATTCATATTAATAAGAAGATCATTTATATTTATTTTCCATTATACTATGCATTTATAATTACTTCTTTCCCATATATCAGTTTATTATTGTTAAAATTAGCTTTTTTGGTGTTAAATGTTTTGTTTCCCTTTGATACTTCAGTTTAGAAAGTTTCAGTCATTGAGTAAAGTTCATGAGTTCATAACATAAAGATTATTCCAAAAAATTTAATTAATGGTTTTGTTAGTTTTTTGGTGTCCAATTGCCATTTCATGGATCTTATGTTGATTGTTTAGATGGAAATATTAAAAAATTAACTTTTTGTTATTATTGAATTAACAAATGATTTAAATTTATATGTGAATATAATTTTTAATATTACCCCTAAAAAATATTGAAACATATTTAATTAATCATTATTACATATTATTAACATAGTTTTTTTTCTTAATCATCAATGAGATAAACATTATAACAATGTCCACATAGAAGATAAAACCTACCAAAACAAGAACATGTTATGACAGTTGAATGAATAAGAAAATTTTATTATATAATGATAATATAGTTTTTTAAAAAGGTTAAATATTTTAAAAAAATTTCTAAAGTGATAAAAAATAAATGATAGGTAGATGAATAATATAAATGAAATATAATGGTAAGAAGTTGTTACTTATAAGCAATCTTGGTATGCTTGTTTTATGAGGTTAAATTTTTCATTGATCATTTATTGTTAGTATTATTAATAGAATGATCAAATAATATTTTAAAAATCATATTAATGTTATAAATGTAATTTTTTTAATTAAATCCATTTTAATGACCATTCTTGTTTTTCGGTTCTAAAAATGAAATATGTCTTTCATAGAGGTTGTAGTCTACACATAACCATAGTGGCATTTTCATTTTCCAATAGATGGAGGTGAGGTAGATGGTTATAGTTACTTCAATATAATAAAATTTCAGTTTACTAATGATACTAATTTCATTATATTATTATAGTTATAAAATATTTGGAGGAGCTAGAAGAAGAAATAAAATTTAATGAAATCAGTTAATAGATGTACACTACAATAATTATAGGAAATCATGGTTGTTTTTTACACATGGTTTCCAAAAAGACATATAAATTATTAAAAAATATTTTCACTAACCTATCATGAAACAAATTTATAATTTCTTAAAAATAGTTAAATTTTATGGCATTTTTAACTAAGCTTACATTAAATTTATATAAAGATGGTGTTTTATTAAACCATCAACTGATAGTTAAAAAATAAAATTCTCTCTCATGACCTTCCCTCATACCAAAAATCTCTCTCTCACCTAACGTTGTACCCCCCTCCATAAACACCCTCTCCCCCGCGATTTCACCTACCCTCCCAACCTAGAGTGAAAACCCCCCACTAATACCCACTCTAATTTGATGTTGGACACCCATTTGTAATACACTTTAAGCCTCAATTTTGGAATTTTTCCATGTTTTCTGAGGAGATCAACCATGATACATGACTACCCCTTTCCCAAGTTCATTTATGATCACTCATAGAGGCTTCTCTTCGGTAATGTAATGGAATGGATCACCTACAGTGCCCCTATTCTTATTTTTTCTTCATAGTAGTTGGTGTAATCCCACATTTCTTAAACATAGGGCTTATGAAATCTATAAAATCCATTGGTTCCTTCTTAGTATAGCTTTTTTAAAATTTTAGGCCAAGTGAATAAAAATTAAGGAGGTTAATTTAAATTTATAACTCATTATATTTTTATTATAGTGATAAATAAATCTTTTTCTCTATAATATAAGTTATTATGATCACTTAAGTAGTATAATATACTCTTCCCCATGTCCTAAAAGGATAGTTATAAAAATATATTTGTTGTTAAAACCTTCATTCTCTAATATTGTTAATATTTTGATCTTGAAATGATATTACAATGAGTAAATATTAAGAAAAGTTATTTTATTCTGATAAATAATTATTAAAATTTATTTTCAGAAAATATGGAATGGATTGGTTTATTTAACATATTTTTACATTTCCACATACTATTATTTATATATTTTTTCCATGATTCATGTTCAATTGTTTTTAAAATATCTTTTTAATAAATTTCAAAATATCTCATTCATTAGGTTGTAAAATTATCACTGTAAAGTATAAATATTTGATTTGAAAAATAAAAATACACTAAAAATAGATAAATATTTAAAAAACATGCATGAATATTTTCATTGAAAAAAATTGTTTTAAAATCAAAACCAAAGTCCATCCTATAGGTTAAAAAATTGAAGAAAAAAATTATTTTCATCTTAAAATCATGGTTGATCTACCACCATAATAATATTACATTTTTATTATTCAATTATACCCTTCATCCAAGGTAACAAATAACTATATCTTTATCCTAATTT
This sequence comes from Viscum album, assembly GCA_963277665.1. Classification (NCBI taxonomy): domain Eukaryota; kingdom Viridiplantae; phylum Streptophyta; class Magnoliopsida; order Santalales; family Viscaceae; genus Viscum; species Viscum album. The sequence goes on from OY728160.1 coordinate 858,673,000, forward strand.
AAAAAATTAGAATATATTAATTTTTTTAATAAATTTATTTTATATTTATATATTATAATAAAATTATATTTCATATTTTATAGCTTATAAAATAAATTATTTATGGATACAAGTTGGTTCACCTTACATTATGACACTACTATTTATGTTATGAGTATGAACATGTTTTTTTTATTCTATGTTGATCCCTGGATGTAATAATCAAATGTACATGTCCTAAATAAAAATTAAAATGGTGGTTGAAGAGAGATTAAGTATTTGATTACATGATATTGAAATATTTTAGGAAGTTAAATTTTTCATTGATCATTTATTGTTATTATTATTAATAGAATGGTCAAATAATATTTTAAAAATTATATTAATGTTATAAATGTAATTTTTTTAATTATATCCATTTTAATTACCATTCATGTTTTTCGGTTCTAAAAATGAAATATGTCTTTCATAGAGGTTGTAGTCTACACATAACCATAGTGGCATTTTCATTTTCCAAAAGATGGAGGTGAGGTAGATGGTTATAGTTACTTCAATATAATAAAATTTCAGTTTACTAATGATACTAATTTCTTTATATTATTATAGTTATAAAATATTTGGAGGAGCTAGAAGAAGAAATAAAATTTAATGAAATCAGTTAATAGATGTACACTACAATAATTATAGGAAATCATGGTTGTTTTTTACACATGGTTTCCAAAAAGACATATAAATTATTAAAAAATATTTTCACTAACCTATCATGAAAAAAATTTATAATTTCTTAAAAATAGTTAAATTTTATGGCATTTTTAACTAAGCTTACATTAAATTTATATAAAGATGGTGTTTTATTAAACCATCAACTGATAGTTAAAAAATAAAATTCTCTCTCATGACCTTCCCTCATACCAAAAATCTCTCTCTCACCTAACGTTGTACCCCCCTCCATAAACACCCTCTCCCCCGCGATTTCACCTACCCTCCCAACCTAGAGTGAAAACCCCCCACTAATACCCACTCTAATTTGATGTTGGACACCCATTTGTAATACACTCTAAGCCTCAATTTTGGAATTTTTCCATGTTTGATGAGGAGATCAACCATGATACATGACTACCCCTTTCCCAAGTTCATTTATGATCACTCATAGAGGCTTCTCTTCGGTAATGTAATGGAATGGATCACCTACAGTGCCCCTATTCTTATTTTTTCTTCATAGTAGTTGGTGTAATCCCACATTTCTTAAACATAGGGCTTATGAAATCTATAAAATCCATTGGTTCCTTCTTAGTATAGCTTTTTTAAAATTTTAGGCCAAGTGAATAAAAATTAAGGAGGTTAATTTAAATTTATAACTCATTATATTTTTATTATAGTGATAAATAAATCTTTTTCTCTATAATATAAGTTATTATGATCACTTAAGTAGTATAATATACTCTTCCCCATGTCCTAAAAGGATAGTTATAAAAATATATTTGTTGTTAAAACCTTCATTCTCTAATATTGTTAATATTTTGATCTTGAAATTATATTACAATGAGTAAATATTAAGAAAAGTTATTTTATTCTGATAAATAATTATTAAAATTTATTTTCAGAAAATATGGAATGGATTGGTTTATTTAACATATTTTTACATTTCCACATACTATTATTTATATATTTTTTCCATGATTCATGTTCAATTGTTTTTAAAATATCTTTTTAATAAATTTCAAAATATCTCATTCATTAGGTTGTAAAATTATCACTGTAAAGTATAAATATTTGAATTGAAAAATAAAAATACACTAAAAATAGATAAATATTTAAAAAACATGCATGAATATTTTCATTGAAAAAAATTGTTTTAAAATCAAAACCAAAGTCCATCCTATAGGTTAAAAAAGTGAAGAAAAAAATTATTTTCATCTTAAAATCATGGTTGATCTACCACCATAATAATATTACATTTTTATTATTCAATTATACCCTTCATCCAAGGTAACAAATAACTATATCTTTATCCTAATTTAAAAAATTAGAATATATTAATTTTTTTAATAAATTTATTTTATATTTATATATTATAATAAAATTATATTTCATATTTTATAGCTTATAAAATAAATTATTTATGGATACAAGTTGGTTCACCTTACATTATGACACTACTATTTATGTTATGAGTATGACCATGTTTTTTTTATTCTATGTTGATCCCTGGATGTAATAATCAAATGTACATGTCCTAAATAAAAATTAAAATGGTGGTTGAAGAGAGATTAAGTATTTGATTACATGATATTGAAATATTTTAGGAAGTTAAATTTTTCATTGATCATTTATTGTTATTATTATTAATAGAATGGTCAAATAATATTTTAAAAATCATATTAATGTTATAAATGTAATTTTTTTAATTAAATCCATTTTAATTACCATTCATGTTTTTCGGTTCTAAAAATGAAATATGTCTTTCATAGAGGTTGTAGTCTACACATAACCATAGTGGCATTTTCATTTTCCAATAGATGGAGGTGAGGTAGATGGTTATAGTTACTTCAATATAATAAAATTTCAGTTTACTAATGATACTAATTTCATTATATTATTATAGTTATAAAATATTTGGAGGAGCTAGAAGAAGAAATAAAATTTAATGAAATCAGTTAATAGATGTACACTACAATAATTATAGGAAATCTTGGTTGTTTTTTACACATGGTTTCCAAAAAGACTTATAAATTATAAAAAAATATTTTCACTAACCTATCATGAAACACATTTATAATTTCTTAAAAATAGTTAAATTTTATGGCATTTTTAACTAATCTTACATTAAATTTATATAAAGATGGTGTTTTATTAAACCATCAACTGATAGTTAAAAAAAAATTCTCTCTCATGACCATCCCTTATACCAAAAATCTCTATCTCACCTAACGTTGTACCCCCCTCCATAAACACCCTCTCCCCCGCGATTTCACCTACCCTCCCAACCTAGAGTGAAAACCCCCCACTAATACCCACTCTAATTTGATGTTGGACACCCCTTTGTAATACACTCTAAGCGTACATTTTGGACTTTTTCCATGTTTGATGAGGAGATCAACCATGATACATGACTACCCCTTTCCCAAGTTCATTTATGATCACTCGTAGAGGCTTCTCATTAGTAATGTAATGGAATGGATCACCTACATTGCCCCTATTCTTATTTTTTCTTCATAGTAGTTGGTGTAATCCCATATTTCTTAAACATAGGGCTTATGAAATCTATAAAATACATTGGTTACTTCTTAGTATAACTTTTTTAAAATTTTAGGCCAACTGAATAAAAATTAAGGAGGTTAATATAAATTTATAACTCATTATATTTTTATTATAGTGATAAATAAATCTTTTTCTCTATAATATAAGTTATTATGATCACTTAAGTAGTATAATATACTCTTCCCCATGTCCTAAAAGGAGAATTATAAAAATATATTTGTTGTTAAAACCTTCATTCTCTAATATTGTTAATATTTTGATCTTGAAATGATATTACTATGAGTAAATATTAAGAAAAGTTATTTTATTCTGATAAATAATTATTAAAATTTATTTTCAGAAAATATGGAATGGATTGGTTGATTTAACATATTTTTACATTTCCACATACTATTATTTATATATATTTTCCATGATTCATGTTCAATTGTTTTTAAAATATTTTTTTAATAAATTTCAAAATATATCATTCATTAGGTTGTAAAATTAACATTGTAAAGTATAAATATTGGAATTGAAAAATAAAAATACACTAAAAATAGATAAATATTTAAAAAACATGCATGAAGATTTTAATTGAAAAAAATTGTTTTAAAATCAAAACCAAAGTCCATCCTATAGGTTAAAAAAGTGAAGAAAAAAATTATTTTCATCTTAAAATCATGGTTGATCAACCACCACAATAACATTACATTTTTATTATTCAATTAGACCCTTCATCCAAGGTAACAAATAACTATATCTTTATCCTAATTTAAAAAATTAGAATATATTAATTTTTTTAATAAATTTATTTTATATTTATATATTATAATAAAATTATATTTCATATTTTATATCTTATAAAATAAATTATTTATGGATACAAGTTGGTTCACCTTACATTATAACACTACTATTTATTTTATGAGTATGAACATGTTTTTTTTAATTCTATGTTGATCCATGGATGTAATAATCAAATGTACATGTCCTAAATAAAAATTAAAATGATGGTTGAAGAGAGATTAAGTATTTGATTACATGATATTGAAACATTTTCCTTCTATTTATGTTCATTGGACTTGGCATAGAGAATCAAATGTTATAGAAAATCAAGTAGTTATGTATATTTTCATAATGAAAAAAATTAATTCCTTGATTGTTGATAATGAAATTCAAAACATAATAAATGATACTTTCAAAATAGTAGGGAAGGAACTTTTACAATATGAAGCATTAGCTAACCCACTTGTTTATGATTTGGATATTAATGGCCCTTTTGGAAACAAGATTATAATATATTAATGGATGGTGTTGGGGAGAATAATATAATGGAAAACAAAACTATGAAAACAACTATGTTTTCTAAATTAGTTGCTTCTAGAAATAATGAATTTTTTGAATAATTTAACAAATATTCAAAATTTCCTTTTTCACGAAATTTATACCATATCTTGTGTTTATATGGAATTACAAATAATTAAATGTCAATGATATTTGAATTTTGTGTGATTAATTTTATGAAGATAAGATATATGCATCATTTTATGATATGAAGAACATTATTAAAAATCATGGATTTGGTTATATGGAGATACACAATGGTGCCAATGATTTTATGCTTTATAAGAAAGAATATTTGAATAGAGAAAGATGAAAAATATTTTTTTCTTTTAGATGGAAATAAATAAATAATGATGTCAATATAAATGCACATAGTACCATAAAGACATAGAAAATGAAAACTTTCATGACTATTTTTCATTAAATTCCATTAAAATTATGGTTGAAAATATTTTCTATATCATCTAAAACCATTTCAAATATGATGTTGCGTGATTTGAATAATAATAATAATGAATTCATATGACTTCCAATAGATTAAAAATAATAGAATACCTTTAATTAATTACATTTCTAATTATCTTCTAATCCTAGAAATGTACGCTTGGGATTACAATCTGAAGATTTCAATCCTTTTGGGTAATTATGTAGAAATTATAGGGTATGGATAGTTATTTTGATCCATTATAATATACCTCCATGTATGTGTATTCAATAGACTTCATTATCCATATCAATGGTTATCCATGGAAATAAAATTACTAGAAATAAAATTATTGTATTCTTTCAACCTATTATTGAATAATTATAGGAGATATCGAATAATGGTGTAAAATCATATGAAGAATACACCATGAAAATTTTAAAAATAAATGTTTCCCTTATGTGTACCATAGGTAAAATTCCTAGACAAGTAAAATTTTCTAGTTAGAACATACACACTAGTTTGTCTTATCTAGTTTTTAACTTTGATTTTGAGCCTCAACAATAACCTTATAAAAGAATGTGGTGTTTCATGTGTCATCATCACTTCCTTGATACATATCATAGATTTAAATTTTCTAAGTCATATTTAAATGGGAAAATGATAATTGGATTCCATAAAAATTATTATCAGAATAATATATCATGGAAAAATTATCAAATAATTATATAAATTTTGAAAAGTTTTGTGGTTGACAGAATGTTGAAAAATAGTTAGAACACTGTCATATGAAGCAGGAGCATAATAATGGAAAAAAATAGAATATTTTTTGAACTTCCATACTAGGAATTTAATTTTTTTTAATTCATAATCTTGAAGTTATGCACATTTGCAAGATTTTATATGAAATTTTACTTTTTACATTTCTTAATGAATAGTGAAAATAAAAGTGTCATTTAAATGATCATAATGAATTAGAATAAATCAATATCAAACAAGATATATGGAAAAATGATAATGATAATTATCCATTAATTATTTTCACAGTGAAAAAACATCAAAAATATATTTTCCATAGAGGATTAAAAAATTTCAAATTGGTTGATTGATATTCTTATAATATTTAATGAATTGTTTTTTTAAATCATCATATGATACATGGATTAAAACTTTATGAATCACATGTATTAATGGAGTAGTTGATACCTTTATAAATGCATAATTTATTACCAAGAAATAACCACATTTCAAATTGAATTTTATAAATTCTTCTGATAGTTTTTCGTGATTACATTAAACCCCAATGAATTGGATAAACTTCATGAAAGTATTGTATGACTTCTACGTAATTTTTAGATGCTATTTCCCCCATCATTTTTCACAATGATGATTTATCTAATAGATTTTTTCTAAGGAACATAAAATCTAAGGGCTTGTACATTATTAATGGATGCATCACATAGAGAGAAATTTTATTTTAATATTATTTTCATCAGAGAATTCTAATTTTCATAGTCAATAATTATAAAATTTATTTATAAATTTCTTACCATTTATAAATAGGTATATTTGTCATTTGAAGTCATATGGTAAAAATAAATCTCATCAACAATGTTTTATTATGGATGTTTACCTTTCTAAAGAGTGTATAACCTTTTTATCCAGGTATTTGTATTCAATATAGACAATATGCAATTGAGTGGGACATGTTGATGATAATTCAAGTCAATATTTGGAAAACAATGAGTCACAATTGTTCCCAACTTTATGTTGTAATGTTAAAAATGTAACTTCACTTTCATTGAAAGATATATAGCTAAGATATGCATGCAGATATTTTCTACTCAATATAGATATTTTTAATCCATATTTTGAATAATTAAGGAAACAAATGAAAAGACCCGTTAACTAATAAATTTGGAATGAGACAAAGATAAACAAATACCAAGGAAATTATTGAGTTTTTTTCATGTCATCTAAGTTATTAATCTAATATGTTCTTTGAATATGTTGACAGTTATATAAATTGTATAAAAAATCTTATATCAACTTTTATATGTAATTAATGTTGATAAGAAATATAAACTATGTAAAGATTTGAAGTATTAAGTTAGAGGTTCATTGAAGAAAGTTTGGAGATTCAATGCTTAAAATATTAGCAGTTTCAGGTTTTGTTCAAATGATCATGAGGATCGTTTAAAAACCTAAAAGTGTGGTACATTAATAGTTGCAAATCGGGGTAACTATGGAATGTTGGTTGATATTATTGAGTTAAATTATCAATGAAAATTCACTACGCCTAAATTCGAGTTAAACTGCGGTTTAAATAGCCGCTAAATTGAGAGTTGGCAATCAATTGCGGGTAGCTTTTTTAAACCATCATAGAATGATTTAGCTGCGGTTTAAACCACCGCTAAATTATTTAGCAGTGTTTTTAGTTTTTTTAGTTTTTTTATTTTTTTAATTTATATTATTATTATAATATTTTATTATTTCATTATTTTATTTTGCTAAATTTATAATTTATTTTTAAATTTATTTATTATTTTATTATTTTCATAATTTTATTATTTTATTATTATATTATTTAATTATTTAATTTAATTTATTATTTTATTATTATTTTTTATTATTTTTTATTTTTTTATTATTTTTTATAATTTTTTACTTTTTATTTTTTATAATTTTACTTATTTGTTACTATGAACTTGCACACGTATGTGCGTGTTCCATATATAGAATTTCTATATTGGGTGAGATTTGAACCTCTTACCTCTTGCATATTCTCCAAACCATGACCACTCTAACAGACTCTTCATGTGGAGAATATACAGAATTTAATATAATTATATATATTAATTGAAAAAACAAACAATAGATAACAAATATATATAAACTCAATAATTATTAATCAATAATCAATAATCAATATTCAATAATTACTAATTACTAATTTTTAATTAATAACTATTGACATTTAATAATTACTCATTACTAATTACTAATTACTAATTAAAAATTACTAATCAATAAATAAAAATAAATTAACAAAAAATAAGTAAATAAATACATGATATAGAAATAAATGGTAAATAATAAATAGTAAATAATAAATATTATTATTAAATATTCAATATTCAATATTCAATAAAAAAAATCATAAATAATAATAAATAAATAATCAAAAACTCAATAAATAAATAATCCATAAATAAATTATAAATTATAAATTATAAATAATAAATAATAAATAATTTTAAATAATAAATAAATAATAAATAATAATAAATAATGATTTAATAAATAAATAAATAATAATTAAATAAATAATAAACCAATCATAAACCAATCATAAAAAAATAATAAGCAAATCATAAATAAATAATAATAAATAAATAAATAAATATTTAAATGATGATAATAAAATAATAAAATCATAAAATCATGAAAATAAAATAATAAAATATTAAATATTAAAATAATAACATTGAGAAAAAACAATAAAACAATAAATTAATTCATAATAAATAATTAATAATAAATAATAAATAATTAATAATTAAATAATAATAAATAAATATTAATTAATTAATTAGTTAATCATAATTAAAATAATATAAATCAATAATAATAAGTCAATAAATAATAAATAATAAATCAAGAATAAATAAATAATAGTGAATATTAATTAATTGATAAAATTATTATAATAAGATAATAAAATATTAAATTCTGAAAATAAAATTATCAAATTATCAAATTATCAAATTATAAACTAATAAAAAAATATAATATATAACATATAATATATAATATATAATATATAATATATATTATATATTATGTATTATATATTAAATAATAAATAATAAATACTACATAATAAATGATACATAATACATAAGACATAATAAATAATACATAATAAGTAAATAATAATAAACAATAACAAATAAATTAATAAATTAATTAATTAATTAATTAATAATAAATCATTAATAAATAAATAATAAATAATGAATAATAAATAATAATTGAAAAATTAATTAATAATAAATAATAAATAATAAATAATAAAATAAAAAAAGGTGATAAAATGATAAAATGATAAAATGTTAAATGGGTATAAATATCTATAAATATATACACTTATTAAAAAATTACATAAATATATATAAACACCTATTTATGTTACATAAATATCTCTAAACACTTAGATTTGTAATTGTATATTAATATAAATATATATATTTATATATAAACATTAGTAAATATAAATATCTCTATATATATCTACACATATATGATATAGAAATATGTAAATATACATATGTATAAATATTTACACATCTATATAAAATCCACAATTATTTATTTCAAATGAAATGAATAAAAAATATGTATTTCCATTTGGTTTATATTCTTAAAAATACATTTATTTGTAAATATGTATTTATACAAGTGATTTTATAAGTAAATATAAGTAAATATGCATATATTTAATTATAAATTAAACTAAATTGTGAAAAATGAAAAGGTTTCAAAACCATAATATCAATATGAATTTAATCGCTGAGAATAAATAGAGTCCCCAATAAAAAAGGAAATAAAACCCCCTTAAATGAGGCTGTATATCCATAGAATGTTAAGAAAAATTGTAGTAACCCTAAAACACATAAAAACTTTAAGAAACTGTGAAAACCCTAAAACCCCTAAAAACCATGAAATGACCATAACATCTGATCTAAGAGTCCGTTTTAACTCCACAACTTGTAAAATTGAATATCATGAACTGATCTTTGATATGATATGTGGTACAGGCTGAATGAACTCCCGGATCAGAAGTTATAGCCATTTAAATTTTAATAAGTCAGGGTTGACAACAAAAAACTAAGTTTAAGAGGCCTTCTGAGCCTTTATAAGAAGAAAAATCAAAAAAGCTCTTGGAAATCAGTTTGAGACCATATCTGGCATAAACCTCGTCGTAGGATTTGATTTGATATGTGGTAAATCCCAAAAAGACACTTTGATCAAATTTTATAGTTGTTTGAAGTTAGAGTTTTATTTTGAAATTTTAAAATATATTTTTTCTTTTATTATCACATGATTTAAATCTCATGTGGTTTTAGATCATTTCATAAGCTTCAATTTGACATGTTACGGAGCTAAGACTGACACTCGGATCAAAATTTGTGGCCATATGATGCTGAAGTCTGATTTTTAACTTATTGAAGATTTGATTTCACTTTAAAATTATTATTAACCAATAATTATAATTATTTTTTAATTGACATATTATAATTAATTAAAATTATAATTAATAAACTATATATAATGGTAAATGATAAATAATATTTAATAAATAAATATATTTATTTTATTTTTTCACCACTTATTTCGCGTCGGTTTTGAGAAAACCGCCACTAAAAATAAATTACATATTTTTTTGAGAAACTTTATAAAAAATTATAAAAATATTTCTAAAAAATATAGCAGAAGTTTTTAAAAATGATTCTATAAACCCACTGCTAAATTTTATCCTAAAAACAATTATAGGTGGTTTAGAAAACCATTGTGAAAAAACTATCGTTAAATCCCTGCTTTAATGTAGTGATTTATATTTTTGTTATTAAAATGTAACTAGATCAATATTATTAGGTTTATAAATAAAGATTCATTAAAATTTAATTTATCATATTTCTACTGGTTGATCAAAAATGGTGAGTGAGAATATCCCAATCCATATGTTTTGGATTCCCAATAAAAAATGGTATATTATTTTGATAATATATTTTATGGTTGGTGTGGTGTTGTTATCAATATAAAATGGAGAGAAAATTTTGATGTTGGTGATGAAGGTAACTTAATTTGTGATAATGAACCCCATAAAAAATATTGAATGTTTTTTCCGGAAAATATTGAAACTTTTGATCTTATGGGGGATATTGAAGATGGTGAATGAAAAATAGAAGAATAAGTAGTAGTAGTAGTAGTAGTATTAACAATGGAACTTGATAACAACATGGTTTACAGGGAATAATATTTGAATATTGTTTCTTAATATTAATCAATGTTATCAATTTTTTATTTACAGCTTAACTAAATTAATATTAATAGTTTTATTTTTATTTTTGATATTTTTTTACAATTATTTTTCACTATAAGTAGTTTATAGATAGTTATAAATCTACGTTACATGATTCTTATTCTCCCTCTAGGACACAGGGTAATCTTCATCACAAACCTTGCACACTTTTTGATATCATTTCTTCTAATCCCAGTATATATTCGTACTCATGTATGAATTCTAATTAGTATTACAATAGATCAAACTGGACACCTATGATGGATCCATCTAGTAATCTATAAAATATTCAGTTACTATTATGAGGTTATTGGTTGGTCACAATCACCGGTATGTAATTCAATGTGATAAAATTAAATTCAAAAGTATTAATACTAATTTCCATATTTATATTTTAAATATATGAAATTTATAATATAATGGAGATAAACATAAACATTCAAGATGTTTTATATTTAACTAATATAGAGTTATTTGTTCTTTTTTATGAATATGGGGTACCCACTTAGGATTCTGCTGACATTTTTGGGTAGTTCATAGGAAACATAACATGTGAGGTGGCATCCCCCTTATTCGCTAATTAGTCTTGATTTACATTACATTGTCTTGAAAAATGATTTTTTTGAATCTGACATATTTTTATTATCGTCATTTTGTGTTCATATATGATTAAATTAAAAATTGTTACTTAATATGTCAACAATCTAATGCATTTTTTTATTTCTTTTATAGATAATGTTCCATTTTTATATGACAAATTAAATTTATCAACAATGGAAATTTAAAAAAAAAGTGGAAAAAATAGAAATATTTCTAGTAGAGATTATTGAATGAATGTAATGAAATTTCTCTCTCAATTCTATAAATGTATGAGATGGTCCCTAAATTCATGTCTAAGGACCAATGGTAAAAATTCAATGACCTCCATTGTGTCTATTAACATATATTGTTTTATTATATGTAAGTATATTTATAAATAAAGTTTGATAACATTTAAATTTTTACTAATATATAATTTCTATCGGATATTTGTACAAGATGTTATACCAATAAAAACAAGAAACTGATTCCTTACACTTTTAGTTCGATGATTCTGTCAAGGAAATAATAAGAAAAATATCCAATTAATTTATTAAAACAGGTATCTCTAACAATTAAATTTATTTAATTTTATAAATTTTAGTTATGTACTTATTTAAAATGAGAAAAGGAGGTAGTTAGTTCTGTTGGAAGGATAACGTTTTGGTTATATGTCCAATAAAAACATATAAATTATAGTAATAAACCTATATAAAACATTGGGGTGAAAAATTTAATAAATAATTTATGTTACTAAATTACTTAATAATTTAATATTATTCAATTTACAATGTAAATTAAAGGAAACATGGGATGTCAAATATGCCTTGTTAGTTATGGTACCCTCACCGGATGATATGTATCAAATTATTTGAAAATATAATTCCTGTCATGTGAGGGGGATTGATTGTGGACTATCATTATCATGGGTCATCGATAATTCACATACATCTTCATTGATGATGTCATTATGAGGGGTGGTTTAAATTTTGGTTCATCCTATTCCACATAAGTGAGTTTATATATAGAAAAATTCCATTGAATTTCAAGAATCAGTTATTAGAACATAGAATTATCTGGTCTCGGTATTAGGGAGTGCATTGTATATTTTGTTTCAAAGTATGACTATAAGTATACCTAAAGGAATAGAAACACTCATGAGGGGTTTATGATAGGTAGATTTCATAAATGTAAATTTATATTATTCATTTTAGTAGGCACTTATTATTCAATAAATATTAAAAAATATTCTTAATGAACAACTATAAAGCTCATAATAATTGGTTCTTAAATTTTTAGTCAATCCCTTTATTATTTAACATTAAATATTTAGTTATGTTATTAAAATAAAAATATAAAAATTAAATTTTAATAAATATATTCTTGTATGTTAATCTATCTCATTGTTTTATTTCTTCATATTATGTATTTTCACCATGGGATGGTGAACTTATTCAATTTGGGGAGGAATTTGGGATCTCAAAATATGGTATGGTAGTTTCATAGTTTCTCAACTTGATAGTATCTCATAGTAATGATGGTCTTAGTTATGGTTGGGTTAATTTTTAGTGTTGAAATACTGATAATGAGATTAAAATATTCAAGGGAAAATGTTAAATCCTTATGATAGGTGGAATTGAGTAGTGCACCAGATTCATCATACACTGGAAAATAAAATTTTCTTGGCATGCCCATGGAAACCTCTTATTCATTATTGTGCCATTAAATAAACTGAGTTTTGGTCAAATCATATATCATTTTAATTTTACTTCATTTTTTATTCATTGGATATGCTTATTGCTTATGTGTGGTTAACTAATTTAAATATATGCATCATAGATTTATAGTAGGGATAGAGATGATCAAAATCATTATAAACTGGTAATGGACAGCAAGGAGCATGTGTCTCTGTAGGTTTTTTAGGCTATTATTAATGTATTTTTTGAATTTTTTTAAATTATAATGTAATCCTATATTGTATAAAATGTAATTTTGTTTGTTTATATATGTAAATTATTATTTTTTATGATATACTAGATGAATGATATTTTTTATATATTTTTTGTGTATTGTTTTTTATAGATTGGACTACTATAAAAGTTGGTTCTTTCTTCTATGCATGCAAGCCTCGTAGTGGTTTAAAGTACCACTAGTCCTTTATTAGTGGTTTTAATGATAATGAAATACATTTCCAATGAAATCACAACTCATCAAAAAAACCTCTATAAATTATGAATTCCTGGAAATATGGTTCTAATCAATAAAAAAACTAACAAAATATGAATTTTCTTTGTTTATATAACTTTCTATGTAATCCAAAATTAAATGTTACCAAGTGAATACATAATTAAATGAAAATAACGAAAATATTATTAAAAATAAATATAACATAGTTTTATCAATATAAAAAATTATTTTTATTACATTTATTTTACTCCTTAAATATATTTTTCAACATAAAAAATTGTGTTATAAATTTTTAATTCATGCTTATAACACGATCATGTCATAAAACATTCTTTTTTTATAAAAATGGTATTTTTCATTATTCACATAAAAAAACCTTTTTTAGATAAATAACTAAATTATAAAAAAATGATTTTTGAAATGATGAATAAAACAATTAATTTCATTTATCTAATTAAAATCATATAATTTGGAAAATTAAATTTTAAATAAATCTATATAATACATTGAAAATGAATATATTTAAAATAAAACCTATTTGTTTTAAAATGAAATATCATATAATTATTTCATACGTTGATAATGTTATTTTACACAATAAATAAAAATAACTATTTATATAATTAACAGGATTATTAATTTATAACATTTTTAATAATTAAAAAATTCTTTTAATATTTCAAAATAACAAATTCTGTTAAGGAAATTGTTTGTACATTTAAATAAAATTCCCTTTATAAGATGAATTAAAAATAATAATATTAAATGTATTGTGATGATTTAATTATTTATATAATATCTTTTGATACATTAAATAAATATACACAAGTTTTTCAAGAATATATATAAATCAATAATCATGAATATTAATAATCCATAAAAGTTATATCGTATTAAAAATACCTAGGTTGTCACCTTTTCCCCCACCCAACTAAATAAACTCTATCCTCACAACTTTATATTGACTTCAAAGAGAGGTGGATTATGAAGAAATAAATTGAAAAGGTTAAAATCCATTTCATAGGGTAAAAGGGGACTTTGAACACCATATTTTTTAATTAACCCCTTAATAATTCAACCTCAAAAGGAAATAAAGGTAAAGATAATAAATGTCGGTATAAATATAAGAGATATATACAAAAGTTTTAAGGGATAACTTCTAGGTTTTTAACGATTTTTAAGGAAATACGAATCAAAAATAAAATATAACATTTCCTTATTTATAGAGATGATGTAAAATATAAATTATTTAGATGATAATACCTATTTATATTCAATATAAGAAAACAGTTTTCATAATAAATAATAGGGAAATAGAGGAGAAAAATAGTTAACATTGAGGATGGAAATTGTTTTTATGAAAACATAAAAAATTCATTAAATAAGAAGAACAATCCATGCAAATTTGATTTACCCATAGAGAAAATTAAAATATCATTTAATAATGAGAGTTCTAAAATATATAAATCAAATAAAAGTATGGTCAAAAATATATTATGACTCAAGAGAAATAGATTTAATAAAGAAAATCTCTTCAAAAATGTGGTGTGGGAATTCTAAATCTATAAGAGAGTAACAGAGACAACAAATTAATTAAAATTTAAAATACTTTATTCCATTCAAGATCATTAATTTGAGGGAAAAAATAAATATCTGGAAATGAGATACTAAATATCAATTTCATCCATATTAGAAGTCAAAACTATGATAATTATCATAGATTTTTTTGTTAAATCATGTGTATACTTTTATAAGACTCATACATGTGAATGAGTTTCTAATGAATACATCGATAGTTATTAGATTTGTTTCATACAAGACATTATAGATTTACCAACATTTTTCTTGATTATTAGGAATTATTTTTCTACAAATATAGATAATATTAAGGAAAATACTTATTTTATTGTATTACATTTTTATAAGCACAATATCATCCATTTTTTGTCTGTTCCGATCATTTTTCACCTTATTTCATCTCACCTCCCAAAAAATTAATTTCCAAGATAAAAAAATTACATTCTTAAAGTAATAAAATAAACTCCTAAAATATCATGAGTCCCACAAAAAGAAATTTTTTCTTATTTTATGAAGGATGTTTTTAACAAGTCACTCATATAGTTACTAACCAATTGCAGAAAAAAAACCAAAATGGTTTTTATTAGTAAAGACAATACCCAATTAAATATGAATAAACCATTAAATGAATAAGTAATACTTTAATTTCTATAACCTAAATATAACAATAACAAAATATTTTTTAATAAAATAATTACACAAAAAACTAAACCCTAAAACTCTTCAACACATGGCTGAATAAATTAGAAACCCAAAAATAAAAAAACACGATCATAAATTCTTCCAAAATAAACATAACTTTTATCTCAAAATAATATAAAGTCACTCATAATTTCACATACTAAACATATATATACCTGAATCATATGTTCTCCTAAAAAAATAGTAATATTTTCCCAAAATTAAATAACATATTTTCCCAATTAACCATATTTATCTCAATATCAAATCACATAACAACCCCAAAGGTTATCTAAAACTAAAAAATGTAATATTATTAATACACAATAAATATATATCAAAATTTCATTAACCTTACCAAAATAAAATAACATAATACCGCAAAATGGGTATTTATGCCTTTGAACTTATGATCAACCTTAAACCAATTAACCCATACTTGTTTCAAAAACTCTTAAATTATACTCATCTGATAACATCAAAAAAATTATAAACACCACACTAAAACAAATTGTAATCCCCATACCCATACACATAGATTTGGATCTAATAAATTCATTAAATACTAGATTCTATATCATAAGAAGAAACCAAAATTTAACCATCCATAATTATAATATCAATAACTGTTATTGTGAAACTAACATACACAATACCTTGTAGATTTTTAGTTTAAGAAAATTGGTGAAAACCTTTGTAGTTCCTAGAGCTCAACTATAAACATTGAGAGGGCGGTTAATAAATGTACCTAACTTTTTCATAGTCTTAATTTCCTCTATATTATCCTTTTTTAAAATCAAACCACTATCCCAATTAATATATATATTTCCAATATTTCACACTTAACCATCAACCTCATATGAAATATATAATTAAGAATAAAAAATAATATATAGATATTTATGACGTTCATCCCTAATGTTAGAGCCTATTCTTTTTCAATTTTAGGTTTAGTTTTGAGACTTGGAGTAATCACTAAAATATAGGAGAGTGATTACAATAAAATTAGGGTGGTGTTCTTCCTTGAATTTTAAAAGGTTTCCTATACTATATTATACAAGTGTTGTGTATGATAATAAAAATTTTCTTCCGCAAATCATATTATATATACTACCTATCTATATTTCCTTAATCTTACACTAGATGAATTTGTTATTTATACTGACACCGCTAGTTCTTCTAATTTTTCCCATTAACTAAAAAATATGTATTCTACCACCAAATAATGATATGAAATTTACCTTTACATAGATTATCATGATTCAAAAAATCACCTATATCACACCCATGAAATAACAAACTAACTCTATAAATTATTTAACATATTAATACCTAACACAAGTGTATTTAAACACTAAATTATATTGGTTTCAATTCACAAAAAACACTTTTATATTTCTCTTTAACCTTCAGGTTATCCTCAACTATTTAAACGAAATTATTTTTATCTCTTCATTCGTTAAACTCTTAAATCATGTTAAAAACTTCTTATAAATAGTAGTCTCGCTATAAATATATTACTAATTATATTTTAATATTAGTCTAACAATCATCACAATTACTTTACTAAACATATATTGAATAATTACCAAACAAATCCAATTATTACTTGGGAAATTAAATCTCCCCATTTTATATCATTTCTTAATACCAATGTCAATATGTGTGTCTCTATAAATTCATACATATCTCCCTTATAGAAAATAAATTCAATGTAAAATATAGTGGTTAAGAATTAATTTATCTTAAAATGGATTTTCCTTATATTTCTAATTTTTAATTCATATCAAATAAATTTTAAAGAAGAATAAAACCTATATATTTTCTTAGTCATGACCTTTAAGATAAATAACTCTAAGTATATATTGGAAAACATTGGCGTAAAAAACATGGGTGAGTAACCAAGGTATTGAAATTTGTATATAAATAATTATACATGTGATGTAATTCTCAAATACCTCATTATATGTGATCATACACAAATTTTATGATTATTTTTAAGAAATTAAAAATTATCACAGTTAAGACACTTGACTGCATTTCTTATCGAATCCTCCCCAATTAATATACACTAATACACTTCAAAGGCTATTAAAATATTAACATACTAGAAAAAGTGATGGAGATCAATTATTAAAATAAATTTTATAACCCGATTTCTTAAACATAACTCATCACATAGGTTAATACATATAAGTATACATTAAGGGATTTAGTTTTTCCAATCATCCTTGACTTATTTATTAAATTTTTAACATTATTCCATTAATTAAAAATAAATTTATCACTTATCAGTTTGGATTTAATTATTTATCCCAATAATTAGATAATATAAACCCATTCAGTTTCAATGAAATTACCTAAAAAAATTCCATAAATTTTATTTGTATTTCAATGATGAACTCTGGAAACTTCCCATCACCCTTTTCAAGATAATCCCCCTCAATAGTACACTCTAAAACATATTCACAAATCTCATTTAATTACATGGGTGAATTTTATGATGTATCATGTTAGGAAACAAAAAACACGGAACAATTTAAGATTTCAAAAATGTTGAAATAATAATTCAAATTTTCTTCTCTCTATATTTCCATCCAATTTTGACAGATCTCACACTTACAAGATCCACCATAAATTACATTAATTATATAGAAAATAAATAAAATGGAAAATTTAATGTAATAACATGGTTTTATTTATTTCTTAATATGAACATCGGGGTTCAGAATCTTTTCCTAACAAATTTATCTTTTCAATTAATCTTTCAAGATTTCATGTTTCATCATTAATTATATTTTAGCTTTAGTAAGTTTGGAAATCTTCATTGAATTAACTTATTTGTGTGGGATGTTCCTATTTTCATAATACATTAAATAAAATATATATCCTTATTCCATATTCATATTATTTAACAACTAATTTGGGATACAAAGATGGTTAATAAATTTATGGAAATATTTCAAGCATGTCCTAACCTCCCACACAACTATTATAAAACTATTGGGTTGTCATTTTTTGACAACCTCTCATGAAATTTTGAATCTTCATATGGAATATCTTTCATCCCTTTTAAACATTATTTAAAATTTACTTTATACATTCTTCTTTTATTTTTTAAATTAGTTATCCAAATAGTCCTAAGATATTTTTTAACTTACTAAGCCTATTTTGAATCTCCAATTGTCTTCTTGAGAGTTATTTTCACACAAAAAATCACACTGTGTTTTTCTTGGAATTATTTCCCATTTTTGTTTTTATTTCTTCCACCAATAAAAAATACATGTCTTGTTTTAATATTTCCATGGTATATCCTCTTACTCCATAAAATATGTAGATAATATTAGAAATCCTCAAATAATTATTAGATATTATACCAAAGGATTCATTACCTATCTTCTTTGAGAACTTCTTAGGAATAAGGATTCTATATTTATTCTTTTATTATTTTCCCAAGGATTCCTATTATTCACACTTAAATTTTTATAGGATTAAACCCTTTATCATTTTATGTGAATTATTAATTGAATCAAATATAAATTAACCTTCATAATAATCACAAAAAAGTACAGACTCTATAGAAATTTCATAGAGTATAAAACCAAATTTTAATCAACAGATTATTTATTTATGGGTTATGAAATTTTTTTGGATTTGTCCACTTAAATGTAGGTGATATTTGATTTTAATGAATTCATATATTATTCTATCAATAAAATTATTTATACCCAAACTTGTAAAAATACCATAAATAGACTATAATCATTTTTTTCTTCTTTGTAGTGATTGATGTCAATAATTTTGAAAGCTATATTCTTTATTTTTTTAGTGTTTCTCAAAGTAATTTATGATTTTTTGGGGAAAAACCTTTACACACACTCTTATATCCACAATTGACATTGTGGAAGAATTTTCATCAATTATCCTCATCCATTTTTTCTATAGATTTTTTTAAAACTTGCACTATCTAGAGAACAATATTTATCATGGTCAACATATTTTGATTTTTTTGGTAACTTCTTAGACAATATTCATGAGTATTGATCTGCAGATATTGGAAAGATATTTTTTTTATTTAAAATTTTTATCTTTTAGTTAAAATACCAATAGAAGAATGTGTGGTAGCATCTATATTTTAACTAGTTCGAGAGGTTTTAAATTGTCCCATTTCCATATTTTTTATTGTTACTACAAGCTCAAGGAATTTCAAGTTTAGGGAATATTTTTCATCATTAACTAATCTCAACTTGAAATCCCAATCTCTATTTAGATGTTGAATATAATATTTTTCCATTTTAAATGATTCTTATAAATAATTATCAATTTCTTCTATTTTTATTATTTTAACATCTAGTTTGGCATCTCTGATATTTATAACGGTATTGTGAAATTTTTTCAATGTTTGAATTACCTATTCATGAATAATTATTGTAACATATTTTACAAAAATATTATATTTCAAAATTTATTCTATTAAAGTAATATTTTTATTGTAGGGATATGTATATTCTTTAATTCTCTCAAATAGGTATCTAAGAGAATTATACTTTTTGAATTTTCTACATTCTACATCATCTATTTATGGGTTTCTTCTTCAAGTTGTTCATTTTCATAAAAAAGTACCTTTACAAAAACAAGTTTATATGTTACAAATTTAACAATAAATTTCTCTATATACCTTTCAAATTGAGACTATAAGTCTTTAATAATTTTGATTGATTCATCCTCTTGATACTCTCTATGGCTAGAAATTTCTTCTTAAAAAGGAAAAATATCATCATATCTAATATATGACTAGTTATCACCTTGATCAACCTCAAAAAAATGAATAATCCTTATTTTCATTCTTTGATATTATTCTCAATATCATTCCCTCTTTCTTCTTCTTAAATTTTATGGCTTTGGATATAACCTCTCTTTTAGTGTTAATAGGGATAGAATCTTAATTATCCATCTAAGGCGCTATAAAAATGAAAAAAAACACTTCATATAGATATTGTTAAAAACACTAGAAATATATAATTTTTATCCAATAATAAGAAATACCGAGATATTATAACACTTATAGTTCCCAGTGTCTATAAATGGAATCATATGGGAGTGAATTAGTGTACCCAAATTTTACTGATTTTTACATTCCTTTATATTATCTCTTCTTAACCTTGAACGTTAGTTTTGGTTAAGATAAATGGATCCAATGATTTTATCTCAACCCTTTCATATTTATTCAATTCACAATAAGAATGAGTATTAGCACATGAATATTTATAAGGTTTGGCATTAATATGAGAGCTTAGACATTTCCAAGTTCGGGTTGAGTTCCTAGACCTACAATAGTCACAAAAATATGGTAGAGTGATTACTATAGAATAGGGGTGGTGTTATTCCTCAAATAATGAAATGTTTCTTGAACTATAAGACACATGTTTTATATAATATAAGGGTAGTGTTACTCCTCGTATATTGAGTTTGAAACTACATCTCTGTATTTTTTACCCTATTGTTAAATAATAGAGTCATTTATACTTGTACCACTAGTTATTTAATGTTTCCCCATAAACCAAAAAATAGGCCTTTATCTTCCATATAATGATCAAAAGAAAAACATATGCAATTTTTACTTATTCTCTACTCATACTCATTATAATATTTAATCATATTTCTTCTTAATATTCAAGAGTCTCATTGAAAAGTGAAGGAAAAAATCCCATCATCAGTCCCTTATTCTCAATCTATTATTATTTTATACTTGTAAGGTAGGTAGTGGTATTGAACTCTCATATTTTCTTATTTAATACATATTTTTTCATATTATTCTCACTAGTTGAATCCTTATCTCTTCTTCCTATCACTTTTGGCTTCACAAAATAGACATAATGATCAGATTCGATACTCTCTCACTCTCACTCTTATTAATTTAATTTATAATGGTATAACAAATATAACATAGACAAAATATTTTTTTCAATTATTCTATATATCTTAAATATTAATTGTTATTTTTGAATGTTTTTCTCACATTTTTTGGTTTTAAATTTCCTAAAATATCTTCATTAAATTCAATGTAATCTTATTTTTTAAGAATCAAGAACTTTGGTTATAAAGTTTCCTTTTATCCTCATAAATACCTTGATAATTTCAACATTCATGTTATATTTTGGAGACACCATGGTTTTCTATATTTTGAAAACCTCCATAGATACTCTTCATCAAAAAATACTCAATGTTTTCATATATCCATGCATGATTCTAATTGATTTATTATTTTCTAGGTGAACCATCCAATCACAAAGAAATCTAGTAATGTATCACATTATTTTGGTATTTATCTTGAATCCCAATATTTTTTCATCATCTTAAGTGAATATCATGAGACTTTGGAATTATTATTGGATTCTCATCATCAAAGTATTATGAACAAGTTATACAATGAAAATTCAAATAATGGAAGACTTATGATCAAGTCATCCAATCCTTCAAAGTTTTATGTTGATCAAAATGTTATGAAATATTTACTTTATCTTAAAGTCATGTGATCAGTATTGTATAATATTCTCAACTTATTTTGGTTATAAGACTTCTCAAAATAGCCATCATGTATAGACTATAGTGCGGACCTTTCTTCTTTGATGTGGAATCACTTAGTTCAAGTATCATCTTCTTCATCTAAGTTGGTTATTCATACTCATAATCCAGAAACACAATACACTTGAATGATTGTGATTTTCTATTCAGTTATTAAATAATAAAAAAGAATCATTTGAGTAATTCTCTTATTTATCATAAATGAATTATATAAAATCAACAAACCTTTATAGACATTGGAGTAACCATTATGAAACTCAACATACTATTAAAAAGTCACCATATTACCCTTATATAGCCTTTAAAACATTATTATTACCTTTATGTGACTCCAATATTTTGTATTTACCTATATATATCATTTCTTTGAACATTACACAACTCAGTGAAAATTGTTACTACTTTTATACAACGTACAAGATTCTTGTACTAATTTTACGTATATCTAGAATACCTTGTTGTGTGTAGTTAAACATTCATATGACCTTTACCTAAACAATATAATCATTAGTTACCTATACATGGGTTTTTAAACTCAAAAATCACCTTTACACAATAAGGATTTTATTTTATGTTTCACCTAGATTTAGTGTTAGATTTTTTGTGTCCGAGATGTTTGTGTTACCTTTAGATAGTTGGTTATTTACAATGATGAAAATCAACTCCATTACATAATAACTCTATTTAAGTAATTAAATTATAATTTACCTTTATTTATCTAGTTTTATTCTAGGCGACCCCTACATTACCATAGGATCCAATTATTACATTTACACAAGTGTACACTTACATTTACATAGCTACTCATAATTCCAAACATCACTTATATCACAATAAAACTTTTCCAAACTATATATAGGTATGATTTAACACAATAATACTTCATACAGGTGTATTTAAACCCTAAAATATAAAATATTTCATCTAAAAAACCTTGTATGGTTCTCTAAAACATTCAAGATAACCTTCACATTTAAACTAAAGTATTTTGATCTCTTTATTCAGACAACTCTTTAATTGCCTTCAAAAAAATTATTATTGATATAACTCTACCCATTAGAAACTGTCTTATTATCTCATAGTATTAATCTAAAAATCATCTCAATTCCTTCACCAAAAACATATTGACTCATTGAAAATAAATTCAATTCTAACTTAGGAACTTCAACCTTTAACTACAAAAACCAACATCTTTCTCATACAAAAAAATATTAAAATTACACAAAAAAATTATAATATGATAAAAAAATATTAAATATATCCCATTAAATTTTCCAAAAAAAATATACCCTTCTAAAAAATTCACAATAACACTCATCTTCTTAACTAATCAAAATGTAAACATAAGAAGGTTAATATAGGACTATCAGTATGTTTATACATAATCGATATCAATCGATTATCATAAGTGAGCATAAAAAATCAGGTTGGTGTGATATCATAATCAAGGTATATGAAAATAGAATAATAAAATCCTACCCAAGGAAATATGGATCATAAAACACAAGTAAAATCATGAAGTATAGAATATGACATGATTAAAAGGGAGTGTAAGAGAAAGGGTAAAAAACAATGAGGGATGACATTGAGACATTTCATATTCTTAGCTCAAGATATCCATAGAATAGTCTCATAATAAATAATAAAATAAAAATAATGATCATGAAAGTTACATGGGAAATCATATTCATATAACTCTAATAATTTCCCTTATAATCACCCTTAGAGTTGAATAACTTCATTAATTAATTCCAATGTAATTTGGATATATAAAAAATTGTTACCAAATCCATTGGAGATCTATATCATAGGATAAGATGTCATGAAATATGATATCTAAGAGTCATATCATGTATAAAACACATAAATTTATTCCTTTTAACATAAAATGAATAAAAACATACTTTTTAACTTCTACACACAATAATTTTCATTTAACCCATTAAAAAAAGACGACATTAAAAATCGGAAAACCAATCAACTTTGGATAGGAATATGAAAATGTATATATATATCATTAGTGATATTAAATAATAATATTGGAAAGAATGTTCCTGGAAAACATTTAAGAAGGATCTTGTGAGAAAAAAATCCAAAAAAAACTTTAGTGATGATTTAAAAGAAGACATATAATATCATTAATAAATTATTTTCGAAGGAAAAAATTAAAAAAAAATAATGAAAATAGGATTATATTTTTAAAACCATCAAAACTTTCAAATAAATCATAACTATCAATAACATTCCTGAAATTGTAAAAATGCGATAACACGCAAGATCTTAAAAACATTATTTTCAATGTTAAAAATAACCCATATAAAAAATATTAAAAAATTAATTTTTTAACCATTATAAAGAAAGTAAAAAAGAAATAGAAAATAACTTTATAAAATCATTTAAGTGTTCATAAAAACATTATAAAATAAAATTTTTCATTGAATAATGAAATTGTATAGAATATTTCAAAACTTTTAAAGTAATCATTTTAAAGAAAACCACTTTTGTGTATTTAAATCCAAATCATTTGAAATAAAAAAATAAAAAGGAAATATAAATTTCATTGATAAAAGATAGACATGATCTAATATTTCCAATAATAAGTATATATATATTATAAAACAATATGGGTTCATAATATGAAATAAGTATCAAAGAAGGAAAGTGGACATGAATAAGCTTCATAGATTTGGTAGTCATTGAATCAAAACCCATTATAAGAGATAAAATGAAATAAAACATTAAATACCATTAATAAAGAGACAATAATGATATATAATTTCAATGATATATAAGAGACACCTTATAAAATAACTGATTTGTATATTGAAAAACATTTCTCAAATAATGGAATTTTGAGATAAGAAACCCTTGCGGGTGTTATAACACATGACAAAAAATACATAGAAATAAAGAGATTTATATGGATTTTTAAATCCAAAAAAAATTACATGAAAAACATATGATATTATATTCATGGGTTATTGAACTAAAATTAAATCATATAAAAGGAAACATGGTTCAAAATATGAAACATATCTCAAGATATTGAAATTGGGACAGAGAAACCCATAAAACCATAGTAACTTTTGAATGAAAGCTTATTAAACAGAACCTAGAATATATTTTTAAATCAATTAAAATTCATGGAACGAATTATAAAATGTATTAATGGATATAATATAAACACTATAATAGAAAAAAACAATATGAATCATATATTGATGAAGGGATATTGAGAAAGGAAATCATTACAATGATCATGAAAATTTTTTTGAATAAGATGAACACCTGCCAGAAAATATGGCCCCTATATTAAAAAATAAAAAAGAGTCAAACAAGTTTGAAATAAGGAAAATTACATTTTTTTCTAAAAGAAATAGGAAAATGATCCAAAGGAAGATGATCAGGCCAAATGATAATATTCCCATCAGTACCTTTGTTGGTAAGGCTGTTAGCCAAAGAATTTCCCTCCACGAAGACTTGGGTGATAATATAGTCAATGGATGAATGATACTTTAAAAAGCTAATCCATATATTTGAAAACTGCCATATGATATGAGTATAATTTGATCTGATTTCAAGCACAATAATGTGGTAATCACACTCTAAACATATCTTATTCATACCTAATTGTTTAGAATGATCCAATGAAATAATAACACCAAGAATCTCCATTTATAAAGAGGATACAATTCCACAAGTACCACAAAAACAACCAACCACATCCCCAGAACAATTTTGAAAGATATCCCCATAACCTGAAGGTCCCATATTACTTTTACGAGAACCCTCAGTATTGATCACAGTCAACCTAAAAAAGTAGATTTCCAGAGGACCTCCATAGTACCCATCAGTGGATGAAATTTTCCCTTAATATTGATACGCATGATAATGGAAAAGTCAGGAATTGAGTTCTAGAAATACACTTTCTGAGGGACATTATTAGTCTGCAGTGCAGCAAAAATTCTAGCCAAAGAATACTGGGGGTTAAATTATACCCCCTCATGAAGACACCTATTCCTCGTCATCGAGATATTTCTATCCAATTCCAAAACTGCAACCTGGAAAAGAAGCAACATAAATAGAGAAAAGGGTAGACAAAGAAGACATGAAATTATATCCTGTGCAGAGACAAAACCCAGTTGATGAACTTCAAAAGAATCAAAAATAAATTTCCACATAGTTGAAGAAGTAACACAACTTAGGAAGAGATGATCTAGATCCTCATGATGTTGATGACATAGAACGTAGACTAAACAGAAGGAGATTCCACGATCATGGAGAGCATTATTAGTAGACAACATTCCATGAACCAGGCTCCATAGAAGAGTAAACCGAGAAGGAGGAAAGAGGTTCCTTTTGAATTTTCCTATCCATTGAAGACCCAAAACAGGAGCAATGGAATTATAATGAAAGGAATTTGAGGAATGAATACCAGAAGGGTTTATCTCCCAAATCCAAAAAACACCAACAGAGGAAAAGAAATATTCCTTAACAACCTACTTAATATGATCTGGTACAGCCTCCAAATTCAAAATATGATCCTTTATTGAAATATTTAAATCAATGTTAGGTACATCCTGATTAATAGACTCTAGAAATGGAGTACCAATCCATTTATACCTTCAGAACTAAAGTAAGGATTCCTTGGAGAGGGACTAGTGAGCATTAATGTCAATGAGAGAAAAAGTGTGTTTGAGGGAGGGCCAAACCAAGGAGTCCAGATGACAAAAAAACAAGACTTGAGCTTTCTTAAAAACCAATCTCTCAAAAAAATAATGGCTTTAGAATTTTCATTAACAAACAACCATACAAAGGAAGTCTGTAAGGCTTGATTAAAAATTCTAAGATTTTTTAATCCAAGAAACCACATCTCAAAAGGCTTGAAATAATTATTCCAAGACATAGTGATCAATCTCCTTTCCAAAATACTATCGGCCTAATTGAATTTCTTTATGGAAACTTTAATTTACTTGAAAAGCGAAGTAGGACATTTATAATCCATAAAATTGTAGAACAATTTAGAAATAATAACAGCTTTGACTAGGAAAATAAGACATACAATGGATAGATATTTTCATTTCCAAGAAGATTTTTGTTTTTTGATCTGACCAAAAATTCTAGATAAATAACATGCTTTTGAATGACCCCAAAATATAGACACCCCAATATAGGTGAGAGGAAATATTCATTTTTGAATCATTAGTTCATTAATAATATCAACCTTCCTAACAAAGGATATATTTTAACCAAAATAAACAAAGGATTTGTTCAAACTAACCTTCTAACCAGATACCTTCTCAAAATACAACAGGATATTCTTTATATTTTGAATGTTTATCTTTTTCCCTTGAGTGAATAAAAAAATATCATTCCCATAAAGAAGATAGGTTGGTGCAGAAAGACATCTACCTACACAAATGGCCTTCAGCTTTCCATTAATAGCCATTATGGAAAGTAATTAGCTATGATAATCCTTAGATATGGAGAGGATAATAGCTGAGGGAGGATCACCCTATCTAACCCCTATGAAATGAAAAAATAACCCTCCAGAGATCAATTCAAAATCACAGAAACATGAGAATATTCAAAAATAGTCTTTATCCATCCAATAAAATTATCTTCAAAACCAAACATGGAATGGATTTTAAATATAAATTTCCAATCAATAGTGTCAAAATACATTTTAATATCAATCTTGAGCACAATATTCCCTCCTCAAATAGAATTCTTAAGAAGATTGACACACTCTAAAGTAGAAATGAGACAGTCTTGGATTGATCTCTCCTTGATAAAACCAAACTGATTAGAGGAAGCAATTTTAATAGAGATGGGTTACAATCTAATAGAAAGAATTTTTGTAATAACTTTGAAAAAAGTATTGATTAAATCCATAGGCCTAAAAATATGTATATCATTGAAATTATCCTCCTTAGGAATTAAATAAATGAATTTATCATTTAATCCTTGAGGTAGTTCTCCTCCACGTAAAAAATGAATTAAAATCTTCCAAACATCCTCATAAATAATCTCCCAGTAGGTTAGAAAAAAGAAGTTTCTAAAGCCATAAGGACTTGGGAAACTGTTTGGATTAAGAATAAACACCCCATCCTTAATCCCTGGTTCAAAGGGAATGGAAATAAGTCATGAATTATCCTCCTGATTTACAAGCTTTGGAATAACATCATCCACAAAAGCAGAAATAGTGTTAGAACCATTAAAAGGGCCTTTAAAATAAGAATTAATATGCTTAGAAAGATCCTATTTATAATCCAAAATTTTATCTCCACTCATAAGTAAAGAAAGAGGCTGAGAGGTTTTCCTAACTCTTTGAAGAGAGTTAAGAAATATAATTCATATCCCCATCCTTGAGCTAGTTTTCCTTGAAAGTAACTCTTTGAATAGTATCTTTCATGTTGATAAGATTATTGAGTTTAATAGTCAAATATGTTTCCAGAAAGACAATACCATAAAAATCATCATGAGTACACTTCTTCTAGAAACACCTAAGGGAGGTTTCAAGGTTAAATATATCCTTAACAAGGTTACTAAACCTATACTTACCTCAAAGTTTCATATTACCCTTGAGGATCTTTAATTTTATATTTCAATATAAAACATTACTCTTGCAACCCACTGAACCCCAATCATCACAAACAAGATTATCGCAATCAGGATGTGAAACTCAAGCATTATTAAATCTAAAGGGAAAGGGAGGATTATAATATTTACCTATAAGATCAAACATGATAGTTTAATGATCATAGTGATGCAGAGATAAATTCATGGAAGAAATGGAATCCCAAGAACATAATGAAGACTCATTCATAAAGGCCCTATCACATTTACTAGCAATCATACTGGTAAGGTGTCTTCTATACCAAGGGAAACTTTCACCAACAAGATTTTAATTCCATCGCTTCATTTTTCTCAATGCATTATTTTAAATCCCTTGAAGAAATAGAATTATTCATAGGTACCATTTTTTCATCTAGGATAAGAATAAAATTAAAATCACCACAATGATCCAAGGTCCATCAATGATTTTTTTTGAGATAATTGATATCAGACCAAAAGACTTCTATGATCCAAATAACTTTTCTTGGCATAAATGAAGGAACAATATTTCATAATTATTATATCATAAAAAGAACATGTAATATGTTGAGGGCCTAAGTCAAACAGAAGGGGTTCATAAATAGAGTAATGATCCAAAACCCATAAATTCTTGACCTTTGATAAACTGTTGTTCGCACATAGAAAAGTAAATCCCATATTTTTAAGGCTAGCTAATCTATTTGAAAAAACAGTTTTCATTTCACCCAACCCTATCAAAATAGGTTTATGAATCTGAATATGGAGTTTAAGAGACCTGATTATGGATTTATTAGCAAGGCTTTAACAATTCAAGAACAAAATCCTCATTTGGAACCAATTTTGGAATCCCCCCCCCCACTCTTTTTCCCATATCCCTTATTCTTTTTGATGAATTTAGGTGGTCTCCCTACCAGCTTATTAGGAACCATTGGAGTTTAAATTATAATGTTGATGTTCATTGGCTCAATATAATTTTTTTCCACCTCCTGGACAGTATTAGTGTTATCCCTTCCACAGATTGAATAGAAGGATCCTTCATATCCTATTCATATTCCATAGAACCTCTATTTTAATGCACTTTATTAGCATTGAAATAATCCCTGCATGAGGGATGTGAAGCACTGATAGATTCATTCTGGTAGTTTTCCTCCTCCTAGACAACATTACTGTCATCCCAGGTCATATAATGAATAAGAGGGTCCTTCATATCCTGTCTAGATTCCTTAGAACCTATATTTTCCTACACTTGATCAGCAATAAAGTCATCGATGTTTGAGGGATGTGCAGTACTGATAGAAATACCATTCTTTCCAAAACCATATTCAACTAGGCATGTTTCTGTTATAAGAATATTTTACTGAGATCCTGCATATATCAAAGGGGTAACAGATGATTTAGACACCACATTCATGGTGATGGACATAGGAATAGAAATAAGAGATGTATCTGAGGGAAAGAGTTCTTTCATAATCATTGTAACTAAGGCATTGATGTTTTTAAGAATAAAATTGGACAGAGAGTGATCCTATAAACATTATTGCATGTTTTACACCAAGTCATTAATATCTTTAGAAATTTCAAAATCCAAGAAATCATCATCATTAGCACCTCCATCAAGCACCTGGATCATTGAGAGATTTTGAGGATAGGGATGTGAAGGAAGATCATCTTCCTCCTCAGCAACCTTATCCCAGATCGTATTCAAAGAGAACCATAAGGATGGAGGTAAATCTTGTGAATCTCTCTCTATAGGCGGGTTTTTAGACTTCTTATCAAGGGGATCACCTTTGTTCCTATGAGAATTTTTGATTTCCTTATATTCATTAACTTTAAGGTGGAATGCTTACCTTCTTTTGAATCACTCTATAGGTTTCAATGGAGTTCCCCAAAATCATGAAGAAATTAGAGAAGGGAGGAATGTTTTCTAACTCATACTTGACTTCTATTTTCCTATCATTAGAAAACAGAATAATGGATTTTGGGCTTTCAATATCCAAATTAACATACAAATGAATTCAAGAATAAAGTCCATGGTCCCCCTCTAATGTTCTTTGATTCATTTTAACAGGGATTCCAATACAAGAAGAAAGATTATAGGGAATTTTTGGATTCCAATACACCAAATTTAAACCTTGATGTCTAATCCAAATATGCGAATTGGATTGTTTATAATTGAACGGATCCAAATTATAGTCCCACTCTGAGATTCGAAACAAACCTAGTTTGAGATGAATATTTCTAGTGGGACGAGCCAATTGAAGATCATTCCCATTATGGAAAACAATATGGAAAAAACCATTTCCAATTAGGATAAGTTTTCACACACATATACCCCAGCTGATGGAGATTTGATTCTCAGTATCATCAAACAACTAAGGATTATCTGTAACAACCCGAAATTTTGAATAAATCTTGTTTCCTAATTTTGTGTGTTATTTTATTTCATACACAAAAAAAACATTTTCATTTAATAAAATGAGTATAATTAAAATGAGATTGTTGGGTTGTGACTATTATATGACTGTTATTCAGTATGTCCGTTGGAAACTAAATATTGTGACTATTTCCTCTAAATACAAGTGATCTTGGTTAATTAATATAGAAAGAAGATTTGATGGCCTCATCCAGTAGTCTCGGGCCAATTGAATCCCATCTAACAGAACTTGGGAAGGAGGTAGCACCACTAGGCTTTTCTCTGGACCAAACCCAAGCCCAACTTCATCGTGTGAAGCTAGAACGGAATCGCCTTCACGAGAAGTTCAAACTGATAGAAATTACTGCTCATGTGATGTTGGCCGAGCCGCCCTAAGATTCTCTCACCTTAACACACCTTACACTTAGGTCCTATTTTGGGGTTATAAGGTGCTATGTAAGGATACTGTAACTGCCTTGTGTAATCCTTTGATTTAAATAAAAATTGTGATTTCCTCTTATGATGAAGTTTGTGAATTTTCAAATGTCCGGATAAATATATATAAATATTTTTGATGAATTCTATAAAAAGGATATTTGAAAATATTTATGTAAACCTTAAATAATTAATTATGTTTAATTATTTTCAAAAAATCGTCTTCTATAATCATGTTTAGTAAGAAATTTAGAGTCTAATAAGATCATATTAATTTTTTATGAATAATAAATTCTGAATTTTGATTTTACACTTTGGATTAGTAATCTGACCAAGTGGATTTGTAATCTCACTTAAAAAAAGTATAAATATAATCTAGGCACCTTGATTAAGTAATGTGATTCAATAAAATAGGTAAATAACTATTTCAGAAATTATTAGTCAAGTATTAGTTTTTTCAGGTGAATAGTGTTTTTTAATTAAAAATTAAATTAAAATTATTTATAAAATTATTTTTATAAAATGGTGTTCATTTTTGAACTCAGAGCATCGATATTATGTGAAGGTAATTTTTTGGGATTTTTCTGAAAAAAATGAATTTTCGGTGAATTGTGTATTTATTTAAAAATTAAATTTAAAATATTTAGAAAATTATTTTTATAAAATGGAGTTCATTTTTGAAATCAGAGCATCTATATTTGGTAAAGGTGGAATTTTTGGATTTTTCTAAGAAAGTTGAATTTCGGTGAATAGTGAATTTTCAGTTTTAGGGTTTCGGTATGTTTAATGACATCATGACTGCATCATGATGATGTCATGAGATATTTTAAGGGATGGTCGACAAAAGGGGATGAATTATTGTATGAGGGGTCCCATGTGGCCTAACACCTCGGTAAATACCATGGAAAAGCCCACGGTTTTTCCAGTACCACCAATGCGGTGTCCCTTGGCCATTAATGCCTTGTCCCCTCACTTTCCCTATAAATACCAGGCCATTATCTCATCCTTTCGACTCCAAAATAATCCTCAACAAAGTTCTTTTCTCCTTACCTCCCAAGGAGTCCTCCCATGGTTCTCCAAACCCTCAAGGTCCCAACCTTTGAGTTTTAAGAGTTATGTTTTAAGGTAAGGGATCCTACCTCTCTCTTCTTTCCAAGTACTCTCTTTTATGTCATATATTTTATACTCCATGTTCTTGTGTTGGAGGATGTTCTTCTATTTTCATCCTACTATCCTTTTTTATGTTCATAGGATGAGAGACCCCCTCTTTCTCTCATCAATTCATTTTATGATTTTTTAAGTGGCGTGGTTAGGCTGCCGAATTTTTAAGGGATTCTTTCACCCTTCTTGTTTTCAAGTTCTATTTTCATGTCAAGTATTTCATGTTCCATTTTATTATGTTGTGGTATGATATCTATATCTGTAATACTGATATTTTATGTTCATATGATTAGAGACCCTATTTATGTAATACCCCAGGTAAATAGAGAATATGACATCTTTATATTTATCCATATTTGTGAATAAAATATTAATATTACTTTAAAGGGGATGCTTTGCTCGATGGCGTACCCAACACGCAACAACGAGTTTCTTGGGAATCTTATGTTGCACTCTAATAAAAAAATAATATTATTTTAAATGGTAGTTAACGCCTAGCCGTTGTAATGGCGGGAATGAACAGAACTAACTACAAAATAATTATATATGTTTTTCAAATATTTTTACTCTTTACAATAAATTTTAGAGGATTAAAAATGAAAATGAATCCAGTTTTTAAGCGAAAACATTCTAATATTCCTTAAAAGGTCGATTAACTTCCTTTTGATGAAGAACCCCTTTTAAATCCACTTTTTGAAAATTTTATAAGCTCTATTTTTCAAAATAAACATATTATTTATGATTGGGACATTGAAATTTACCTTGGGTTAATTTTTGGTATTTTTCTGACAATGTTCATTTTTCAATGAATAGTGAAAAATACTGCATTTTACATCAAAACTGCTTTTTCATATAATTTAATTATATGGTTATATTATCTTTTTAATTTGTTTTAAAGTGTAATTAGAATATATTTTTACCATGTAATTCAATGATGGTCATTGGGATTAATTTCACTTTGTAATTAGGCATAAACAAGTGCCAAACTTTTCATAAATATTGTTTCTAAAAAACCAGCTATTTGTTTTGACAATGCGAAGTTTTTTTAAATTAATTATTGCAATTTATGTGTTTGGAATTTGGTAAAAATAATTACATATTTGGAATCAGAAGTTCCAAATTATGTAATTAAGACTCTTTTGTTTTTGGACATTATGAATAGTAACGACGGTAATTATCTTTAATTATTTTGATTAATGAGTAATCGGGTAGTTAAAGATAATAAGATAATATCATAATAATAAAAAATGACCACAAAATGTTTTCTAAGGATACTGGTTGTCTCATGGCCGACCATGGGTTGCCTTGTTCCAAACTTGGGGGCCCCATGGAATCACTTTTGTGAGAAAGTGACTTTTTATCTGTTTATTTTCAAAAAATGTTAAATGTGACAAAGAATGTATCGCCTATGTAAAATATTTTTACTTTTGTCTAAATAAATGATATTTTGGACTATAAATATTCATTGTAAATATAAAAAGATTTCCTCCATCATAGTATTTTTTATATAATTTTTAGACATTAAATAAATTAAATTATTTATGACGTCATGATGATGCAGCGATGACCTCATTATTTAACGATTTAAATAAAATGGAAAGATAATGTAAAATATAAGACCTACACATGTCCAAAACCTATTGGATGGATGGATTTCGAACCCTTATCACATTATCCTCGAAACAAATCAATGTGGGACCATTAAAATCTGAAACTCGTTTGGAAATAATGTTACATTTTATACATTTCCAAGAGTGCCCCTCCTCTCCTCTTATAAAAGGCCCCCACCTCTACCTTCTTACCCACTCTTCAGAAGCCTTTGGCTCGTCCAACCCCTGCCCATTTTGTCTCTCCACATCTCTCTCTAACTCCTTGAAGCCTCACTTTGGGCAGAATAAATACTCATTGAAGACAACCTTACATGGATTTTTAAAATCTTATAAATTCATTTAAATCATTATAAAATTCATTCAAAATTAGTATACAAACCATATAAAATAAAATAATTGTTTAATATGAAGTATATATCAATGAAGTTAAATTGATAAAAGAAACCCTTATAATGATCATAACATTTGATGTAAGGATCGATTAATAAAGTGATTATGTAAAAAAATACATATAAAAAAGTTTAAATAAAAAATAAAATAGTCAAATTTCATAAAAATATAAACTTTTCAATGCATAGTCAATGGATAAGGGATATATCCTAGAGAAATTAAATTGGGTTTAAAATCCCCTAACCTCAAACATTCACTTGGTTGAATGCACGCTAACATCCCTTTATAATAAATTTTGGATTATTATTCATATTAATAAGAAGATCATTCATATTTATTTTCCATTATACTATGCATTTATAATTACTTATTTCCCATATATCAATTGATTATTGTTAAAATTAACATTTTGGTGTTAAATGTTTCGTTTCCCTTTGATACTTCAGTTTAGAAAGTTTCAGTCATTGAGTAAAGTTCATGAGTTCATAACATAAAGATTATTCCAAAAAAAATTAATTAATGGTTTTGTTAGTTTTTTGGTGTCCAATTGTCATTTCATGGATCTTATGTTGATTGTTTGGACGGAACTATTAAAAAATTACCTTTTTAGTTATTATTGAATTAACAAATGATTTAAATTTATATGTGAATATAATTTTTAATATTACCCCTAAAAAATATTGAAACATATTTAATTAATCATTATTACATATTATTAACATAGTTTTTTTTCTTAATCATCAATGAGATAAACATTATAACAATGTCCACATAGAAGATAAAACCTACCAAAATAAGAACATGTTATGACAGTTGAATAAGAAAATGTTATTATATAATGATAATATAGTTTTTTAAAAAGGTTAAATATTTTAAAAAATGTTCTAAAGTGCTAAAAAATAAATAATAGGTAGATGAATAATATAAATGAAATATAATGGTAAGAAGTTGTTACTTATAAACAATCTTGGTATGCTTGTTTTAGGAAGTTAAATTTTTCATTGATCATTTATTGTTAGTATTATTAATAGAATGGTCAAATAATATTTTAAAAATCATATTAATGTTATAAATGTAATTTTTTTAATTAAATCCATTTTAATTACCATTCATGTTTTTCGATTCTAAAAATGAAATATGTCTTTCATAGAGGTTGTAGTCTACACATAACCACAGTGGCATTTTCATTTTCCAATAGATGGAGGCGAGGTAGATGGTTATAGTTACTTCAATATAATAAAATTTCAGTTTACTAATGATACTAATTTCATTATATTATTATAGTTATAAAATATTTGGAGGAGCTAGAAGAAGAAATAAAATTTAATGAAATCAGTTAATAGATGTACACTACAATAATTATAGGAAATATTGGTTGTTTTTTACACATGGTTTCCAAAAGGACTTATAAACTATAAAAAAAT
Organism: Viscum album; assembly: GCA_963277665.1. Lineage (NCBI taxonomy): Eukaryota > Viridiplantae > Streptophyta > Magnoliopsida > Santalales > Viscaceae > Viscum > Viscum album. The sequence continues at coordinate 858,709,715 of OY728160.1, forward strand.
ATTTTCACTAACCTATCATGAAACACATTTATAATTTCTTAAAAATAGTTAAATTTTATGGCATTTTTAACTAAGCTTACATTAAATTTATATAAATATGGTGTTTTATTAAACCATCAACTGATAGTTAAAAAAAATTCTCTCTCATGACCTTCCCTTATACCAAAAATCTCTCTCTCACCTAACGGTGTACCCCCCTCCATAAACACCCTCTCCCCGGCGATTTCACCTACCCTCCCAACCTAGAGTGAAAACCCCCCACTAATACCCACTCTAATTTGATGTTGGACACCCCTTTGTAATACACTCTAAGCGTCCATTTTGGACTTTTTCCATGTTTGATGAGGAGATCAACCATGATACATGACTACCCCTTTCCCAAGATCATTTATGATCACTCATAGAGGCTTCTCATTACTAATGTAATGGAATAGATCACCTACAGTGCCCCTATTCTTATTTTTTCTTCATAGTAGTTGGTGTAATCCCATATTTCTTAAACATAGGGCTTATAAAATCTATAAAATCCATTGGTTACATCTTAGTATAACTTTTTTAAAATTTTAGGCCAAGTGAATAAAAATTAAGGAGGTTAATATAAATTTATAACTCATTATATTTTTATTATAGTGATAAATAAATATTTTTCTCTATAATATAAGTTATTATGATCACTTAAGTAGTATAATATACTCTTCCCCATGTCCTAAAAGGAGAATTATAAAAATATATTTGTTGTTAAAACCTTCATTCTCTAATATTGTTAATATTTTGATCTTGAAATGATATTACTATGAGTAAATATTAAGAAAAGTTATTTTATTCTGATAAATAATTATTAAAATTTATTTTCAAAAAATATGGAATGGATTGGTTGATTTAACATATTTTACATTTCCACATACTATTATTTATATATTTTTTCCATGATTCATGTTCAATTGTTTTTAAAATATTTTTTTAATAAATTTCAAAATATCTCATTCATTAGGTTGTAAAATTAACATTGTAAAGTATAAATATTGGAATTGAAAAATAAAAATACACTAAAAATAGATAAATATTTAAAAAACATGCATGAAGATTTTCATTGAAAAAAATTGTTTTAAAATCAAAACCAAAGTCCATCCTATAGGTTAAAAAAGTGAAGAAAAAAATTATTTTCATCTTAAAATCGTGGTTGATCAACCACCATAATAACATTACATTTTTATTATTCAATTATACCCTTCATCCAAGGTAACAAATAACTATATCTTTATCCTAATTTAAAAAATTAGAATATATTAATTTTTTTAATAAATTTATTTTATATTTATATATTATAATAAAATTATATTTCATATTTTATAGCTTATAAAATAAATTATTTATGGATACAAGTTGGTTCACCTTACATTATAACACTACTATTTATTTTATGAGTATGAACATGTTTCTTTTAATTCTATGTTGATCCATGGATGTAATAATCAAATGTACATGTCCTAAATAAAAATTAAAATGATGGTTGAAGAGAGATTAAGTATTTGATTACATTATATTGAAACATTTTCCTTCTATTTATGTTCATTGGACTTGGCATAGAGAATCAAATGTTATAGAAAATCAAGTAGTTATGTATATTTTCATAATGAAAAAAATTAATTCCTTGATTGTTGATAATGAAATTAAAAACATAATAAATGATACTTTCAAAATAGTAGGGAAGGAACTTTTACAATATGAAGCATTATCTGACCCACTTGTTTATGATTTGGATATTAATGGCCCTTTTGGAAACAAGATTATAATATATTAATGGATGGTGTTGGGGAGAATAATATAATGGAAAAAAAACTATGAAAACAACTATGTTTTCTAAATTAGTTGCTTCTAGAAATAATGAATTTTTTGAATAATTTAACAAATATTCAAAATTTCCTTTTTCACGAAATTTATACCATATCTTGTGTTTATATAGAATTACAAATAATTAAATGTCAATGATATTTGAATTTTGTGTGATTAATTTTATGAAGATAAGATATATGCATCATTTTATGATATGAAGAACACTATTAAAAATCATGGATTAGGTTATATGGAGATACACAATGGTGCCAATGATTTTATGCTTTATAAGAAAGAATATTTGAATAGAGAAAGATGAAAAATATTTTTTTCTTTTAGACGGAAATAAATAAATAATGATGTCAATATAAATGCACATAGTACCATAAAGAAATAGAAAATGACAACTTTCATGACTATTTTTCATTACATTCCATTAAAATTATGGTTAAAAATATTTTCTATATCATCTAAAACCATTTCAAATATGATGTTGCATGATTTGAATAATAATAATAATGAATTCATATGACTTCCAATAGATTAAAAATAATAGAATACCTTTAATTAATTACATTTCTAATTATCTTCTAATCCTAGAAATGTATGCTTGGGATTACAATCTGAAGGTTTCAATCCTTTTGGGTAATTATGTAGAAATTATAGGGTATGGATAGTTATTTTGATCCATTATAACATAACTCCATGTATTTGTATTCAATAGACTTCATTATCCATATCAATGGTTATCCATGGAAATAAAATTACTAGAAATAAAATTATTGTATTCTTTCAACCTATTATTGAAGAATTATAGGAGATATCGAATAATGGTGTAGAATCATATGAAGAATACACCATGAAAATTTTCAAAATAAATTTTTCCCTTATGTGTACCATAGGTAAAATTCCTAGACAAGTAAAATTTTCTAGTTAGAACATACACACTAGTTTGTCTTGTCTAGTTTTTAACTTTGATTTTGAGCCTCAACAATAACATTATAAAAGAATGTGGTGTTTCATGTGTCATCATCACTTCCTTGAAACATATCATAGATTTAAATTTTCTAAGTCATATTTAAATGGGAAAATGATAATTGGATTCCATAAAAATTATTATCAGAATCATATATCATGGAAAAATTATCAAATAATTATATAAATTTTGAAAAGTTTTGTGGTTGACAGAATGTTGAAAAATAGTTAGAACACTGTCATATGAAGCAGGGGCATAATAATGGAAAAAAATAGAATATTTTTTGAACTACCATACTAGGAATTTAATTTTTTTTAATTCATAATCTTGAAGTTATGCACATTTGCAAGATTTTATATGAAATTTTACTTTTTACATTTCTTAATGAATAGTGAAAATAAAAGTGTCATTTAAATGATCATAATGAATTAGAATAAATCAATATCAAACAAGATATATGGAAAAATGATAATGATAATTATCCATTAATTATTTTCACAGTGAAAAAACATCAAAAAGATATTTTCCATAGAGGATTAAAAAATTTCAAATTGGTTGATTGATATTCTTATAATATTTAATGAATTGTTTTTTTAAATCATCATATGATACATGGATTAAAACTTTATGAATCACATGTATTAATAGAGTAGTTGATACCTTTATAAATGCATAATTTATTACCAAGAAATAACCACATTTCAAATTGAATTTTACACATTCTTATGATAGTTTTTCGTGATTACATTAAACCCCAATGAATTGGATAAACTTCATGAAAGTATTGTATGACTTCTACGTAATTTTTAGATGTTATTTCCCCCATCATTTTTCACAATGATGATTAATCTAATAGATTTTTTCTAAGGAACATAAAATATAAGGGCTTGTACATTATTAATGGATGCATCACATAGAGAGAAATTTTATTTTTATATTATTTTCATCAGAGCATTCTAATTTTCATAGTCAATAATTATAAAATTTATTTATAAATTTCTTACCATTTATAAATAGGTATATTTGTCATTTGAAGTCATATGGTAAAAATAAAGCTCATCAACAATGTTTTATTATGGATGGTTACCTTTCTAAAGAGTGTATAACCTTTTTATCCAGGTATTTGTATTCAATATAGACAATATGCAATTGAGTGGGACATGTTGATGATAATTCAAGTCAATATTTGGAATACAATGAGTCACAATTGTTCCCAACTTTATGTTGTAATGTTAGAAATGTAACTTCACTTTCATTGAAAGATATATAGCTAAGATATGCATGCATATATTTTCTACTCAATATAGATATTTTTAATCCATATTTTGAATAATTAAGGAAACAAATGAAAAGACCCGTTAACTGATAAATTTGGAATGAGACAAAGATAAAAAAAATACCAAGGAAATTATTGAGTTTTTTTCATGTCATCTATGTTATTAATCTAATATGTTCTTTGAATATGCTGACAGTTATATAAATTGTATAAAAAATCTTATATCAACTTGTATATGTAATTAATGTTGATAAGCAATATAAACTATGTAAAGATTTGAAGTATTAAGTTAGAGGTTCATTGAAGAAAGTTTGGAGATTCAATGCTTAAAATATTAGCAGTTTCAGGTTTTGTTCAAATGATCATGAGGATGGTTTAAAAACCTAAAAGTGTGGTACATTTATAGTTGCAAATCGGGGAAACTATGGAATGTTGGTTGATATTATTGAGTTAAATTAACAATGAAAATTCACTACGCCTAAATTCGAGTTAAACTACGGTTTAAACAGCCACTAAATTGAGAGTTGGCAATCAATTGCAGGCAGCTTTTATAAACCATCATAGAATGATTTAGCTGTGGTTTAAACCACCGCTAAATTATTTAGCAGTTTTTTTACTTTTTTTATTTTTTTTATTTTTTTAATTTATATTATTATTATAATATTTTATTATTTTATTATTTTATTTTGGTAAATTTATAATTTATTTTTAAATTTATTTATTTTTTTATTATTTTCATAATTTTATTATTTTATTATTATATTATTTAATTATTTAATTTAATTTATTATTTTATTATTATTTTATTATTATTATTATTATTTTATAATTTTTTATTTTTTATTTTTTATAATTTTACTTATTTGTTACTATGAACTTGCACACGAATGTGCGTGTTCCATATATAGAATTTCTGTATTGGGTGAGATTTGAACCTCTTACCTCTTGCATATTCTCCAAACCATGACCACTCCAACAGACTCTTCATGTGGAGAATATATAGAATTTAATATAATTATATATATTAATTGAAAAAACAAACAATAGATAACAAATATATATAAACTCAATAGTTATTAATCAATAATCAATAATCAATAATCAATAATTACTAATTACTAATTTTTAATTAATAACTATTAACATTTAATAATTACTCATTACTAATTACTAATTACTAATTAAAAATTACTAATCAATAAATAAAAATAAATTAAAAACAAATAAGTAAATAAATACATGATATAGAAATAAATGGTAAATAATAAATAGTAAATAATAAATATTATTATTAAATATTCAATATTCAATATTCAATATTCAATAAAAATAAAAATAAATCATAAATAATAATAAATAAATAATCAAAAACTCAATAAATAAATAATCCATAAATAAATTATAAATTATAAATTATAAATAATAAATAAATAATAAATAATAATAAATAATGATTGAATAAATAAATAAATAATAATTAAATAAATAATAAACCAATCATAAACAAATCATAAAAAAATAATCAGCAAATCATAAATAAATAATAATAAATAAATAAATAAATATTTAAATGATGATAAAAAAATAATAAAATCATAAAATCATGAAAATAAAATAATAAAATAATAAATATTAAAATAATAACATTGAGAAAAAACAATAAAACAATAAATTAATACATAATAAATAATTAATAATTAATAATTAATAATAAATAATTAAATAATAATAAATATTAAAAAATAAATAATAAATAAATATTAATAAATAAATATTAATTAATTAATTAGTTAATCATAATTAAAATAATATAAATCAATAATAATAAATCAATAAATAATAAATAATAAATCAAGAATAAATAAATAATAGTGAATATTAATTAATTGATAAAATTATTATAATAAGATAATAAAATATTAAATTCTAAAAATAAAATTATCAAATTATCAAATTATAAAATTATAAAATAATAAAAAAATATAATATATAACATATAATATATAATATATAATATATATTATATATTATATATTATATATTAAATAATAAATAATAAATACTACATAATAAATGATACATAATACATAAGACATAATAACTAATAAATAATAAGTAAATAATAATAAACAACAACAAATAAATTAATTAATTAATTAATTAATTAATAATAAATCATTAATGAATAAATACTGAATAATGAATAATAAATAATAATTGAAAAATCAATTAATAATAAATAATAAATAATAAAATAAAAAAAGGTGATAAAATGATAAAATGATAAAATATTAAATGGGTATAAATATCTATAAATATATACACTTATTAAAAAATTACATAAATATATATAAACACCTATTTATGTTACATAAATATCTCTAAACACTTAGATTTATAATTGTATATTAATATAAATATATATATTTATATATAAACATTAGTAAATATAAATATCTTTATATATATCTACACATATATGATATAGAAATATGTAAATATACATATGTATAAATATTTACACATCTATATAAAATCCACAATTATTTATTTCAAATGAAATGAATAAAAAATATGTATTTCCATTTGGTTTATATTCTTAAAAATACATTTATTTCTAAATATGTATTTATACAAGTGATTTTATAAGTAAATATAAGTAAATATACATATATTTAATTATAAATTAAACTACATTGTGAAAAATGAAAAGGTTTCAAAACCATAATATCAATATGAATTTAATCCCAGAGAATAAATTGAGTCCCCAATAAAAAAGGAAATAAAACCCCCTTAAATGAGGCTGAATATCCATAGAATGTTAAGAAAAATTGTAGTAACCCTAAAACACATAAAAACTTTAAGAAACTGTGAAAACCCTAAAACCCCAAAAAACCATGAAATTACCATAACATCTTATCTAAGAGTCCGTTTTAAATCCACAACTTGTAAAATTGAATATCATGAACTGATCTTTGATATGATATGTGGTATAGGCTGAACGAACTCCCGGATCAGAAGTTATAGCCGTTTAAATTTTAATAAGTCAGGGTTGACAACAAAAAAATAAGTTTAAGAGGCCTTCTGAGCCTTTATAAGGAAGAAAAATCAAAAAAGCTCTTAGAAATCAGTTTGAGACCATATCTGGCATAAACCTCGTCGTAGGATTTGATTTGATATGTGGTAAATCCCAAAAAGACACTTGGATCAAATTTTATAGTTGTTTGAAGTTAGAGTTTGATTTTGAAATTTTAAAATATATTTTTTCTTTTATTATCACATGATTTAAATCTCATGTGGTTTTAGATCATTTCATAAGCTTCAATTTGACATGTTACGGAGCTAAGACTGACACTCGGATCAAAATTTGTGGCCATATGATGCTGAAGTCTGATTTTCAACTTATTGAAGATTTTATATCACTTTAAAATTATTATTAACCAATAATTATAATTATTTTTTAATTGACATATTATAATTAATTAAAATTATAAGTAATAAACTATATATAATGGTAAATGATAAATAATAATTAATAAATAAATGTATATATTTTATTTTTTCACCACTTATTTCACGGCGGTTTTGAGAATACCGCCACTAAAAATAAATTACATATTTTTTTGAGAAACTTTATAAAAAATTATAAAAATATTTTTAAAAAATATAGCAGAAGTTTTTAAAAATGATTCTAAAAACCCACTGCTAAATTTTATCCTAAAAACAATTATAGGTGGTTTAGAAAACCATTGTGAAAAAACTATCGTTAAATCCCTGTTTTCATGTAGTGATTTATATTTTTGTTATTAAAATGTAACTAGATCAATATTATTAGGTTTGTAAATAAAGATTCATTAAAATTTAATTTCTCATATTTCTATTGGTTGATCAAAAATGGTGAGTTAGAATATCCCAATCCATATGTTTTGGATTCCCAAAAAAAATGGTATATTATTTTGATAATATATTTTATGGTTGGTGTGGTTTTGTTATCAAAATAAAATGGAGAGAAAATTATGATGTCGGTGATGAAGGTAACTTAATTTGTGATATTGAACCCCATAAAAAATATTGAATGTTTTTACCGGAAAATATTGAAACTTTTGATCTTATGGGGGATATTGAAGATGAATAATGAAAAATAGAATAATAATAAGTAGTAGTAGTAGTAGTAGTAGTAGTAGTAGTATTAACAATAGAACTTGATAACAACATGGTTTATAGGGAATAATATTTGAATATTGTTTCTTAATATTAATCAATGTTATCAATTTTTTATTTACAGCTTAACTAAGTTAATATTAATAGTGTTATTTTTATTTTTGATATTTTTTACAATTATTTTTCTCTATAAGTGGTTTATAGATATTTATAACTCTACGTTACATGATTCTTATTCTCCCTCTAGGACACAGGGTAATCTTCATCACAAACCTTGCACACTTTTTGATATCATTTCTTCTAATCCCAGTATATATTCGTACTCATGTATGAATTCTAATTAGTATTAAAATAGATCAAACTAGAAACCTATGATGGATCCATCTAGTAATCTATAAAATATTCAGTTACTATTATGAGGTTATTGGTCGGTCACAATCACCGGTATGTAATTCAATGTGATAAAATTAAATTCAAAAGTATTAATACTAATTTCCATATTTATATTTTAAATAGATGAAATTTATAATATAATGGAGATAAACATAAACATTCAAGATGTTTTATATTTAACTAATATAGAGTTATTTGTTTCTTTTGATGAATATGGGGTACCCACTTATGATTCTGCTGACATTTTTGGGTAGTTCATAGAAAACATAACATGTGAGGTGGCATCCCCCTTATTCGCTAATTAGTCTTTATTTACATTACATTGTCTTGAAAAATGATTTTTTTGAATCTGACATATTTTTATTATCGTCATTTTGTGTTTATATATGATTAAATTAAAAATTGTTACATAATATGTCAATAATCTAATGCATTTTTTTATTTATTTTATAGATAATGTTCCATTTTTACATGACCAATTAAATTTATCAACAATGGAAATTTAAAAAAAAAAAGTGGAAAAAATAGAAATATTTCTAGTAGAGATTATTGAATGAATGTAATGAAATTTCTCTCTCAATTCCATAAATTTATGAGATGGACCCTAAATTCATGTCTAGGGACTAATGGTAAACATTCAATGACCTCTATTGTGTCTATTAACATATATTGTTTTATTATATGTAAGTATATTTATGAATAAAGTTTAATAACATTTAAATTTTTACTAATATATAATTTCTATCGGATATTTGTACAAGATGTTATACCAATAAAAACAAGAAACTGATTCCTTACACTTTTAGTTCGATGATTCTGTCAAGGAAATAATAAGAAAAATATCCAATTAATTTATTAAAACAGGTATCTCTAACAATTAAATTTATTTAATTTTATAAATTTTAGTTATGTACTTATTTAAAATGTGAAAAGGAGGTAGTTAGTTCTGTTGGAAGGATAAGGTTTTGGTTATATGTCTAATAAAAACATAGAAATTATAGCAATAAACCTATATAAAACATTGGGGTGAAAAATTTAATAAATAATTTATGTTACTAAATTACTTAATAATTTAATATTATTCAATTTACAATGTAAATTAAAGGAAACATGGGATGTCAAATATGCCTTGTTAGTTATGGTATCCTCACTGGATGATATGTATCAAATTATTTGAAAATATAATTCCTGTCATGTGAGGGGGATGGATTGTGGACCATCTTTATCATGGGTCATCGATAATTCACATACATCTTCATCGATGATGTCAGTATGAGGGGTGGTTTAAATTTTGGTTCATCCTATTCCAAATAAGTGAGTTTATATACAGACAAAATTCCATTGAATTTCAAGAATCAGTTATTAGAACATAGAATTATCTGGTCTCGGTATTAGGGAGTGCATTGTATATTTTGTTTCAAAGTATTACTAGAAGTATACCTAAAGGAATAGAAACACTCATGAGGGGTTTATGATAGGTAGATTTCATAAATGTAAATTTATATTATTCATTTTAGTAGACACTTATTATTCAATAAATATTAAAAAAGATTCTTAATAAACAACTATAAAGCTCATAATAATTGGTTCTTAAATTTTTAGTCAATCCCTTTATTATTTAACATTAAATATTTAGTTATGTTATTAAAATAAAAATATAAAAATTAAATTTTAATAAATATATTCTTGTATGTGAATCTATCTCATTGTTTTATTTCTTCATATTATGTATGTTCACCATGGGATGGTGAACTTTTTCCATTTGGGGAGGAATTTGGGATCTCAAAATATGGTATGGTAGTTTCATAGTTTCTCAACATGATAGTATCTCATGGTAATGATGGTCTTAGTTATGGTTGGGTTAATTTTTAGTGTTGAAATACTGATAATGAGATTAAAATATTCAAGGGAAAATGTTAAATCCTTATAATTGGTGGAATTGAGTAGTGCACCAGATTCATCATACACTGGAAAATCAAATTTTCTAGGCATTCCCATGGAAACCTCTTATTCATTATTGTGCCATTAAATAAACTGAGTTTTGGTCAAATCATATATCATTTTAATTTTACTTCATTTTTTATTCATTGGATATACTTATTGCTTATGTGTGGTTAACTAATTTAAATATATGCATCATAGGTTTATAGTAGGGCTAGAGATGATCAAAATCAATATAAACTAGTAATGTACAGCAAGGGGCATGTGTCTCTGTAGGTTTTTTAGGCTAGTATTAATGTATTTTTTGAATTTTTTTAAATTATAATGTAATACTATATTGTATAATATGTAATGTTGTTTGTTTATATATGTAAATTATTATTTTTTATGATGTAATAGATGAATGATATTTTTTATATATTTTTTGTGTATTATTTTTTATAGATTGGACTACTATAAAAGTTGGGTCTTTCTTCTATTCATGCAAGCCTCATAGTGGTTTAAAGTACCACTAGTCCTTTATTAGTGGTTTTAATGACAATGAAATATATTTTCCAATGAAATCACAACTCATCAAAAATGTCACGACCCGCCTTCACCAAAAGGAGGGAAGGGTCAGCAGGTTGCCAGGCCCTTCCTTCCTTAAGTTGAAGGAGAGATAATGACCCCCGAAACCCGCCTTCAATAGGTCCCGGAGTGGCGACTAGCACCAAGGGTATAGGAAATTCTCGCAAATGGAAGGCATTACCCTTTTTTTTATTTTATAGGATCGAAAGATAAGGAGGAGAAAACCCAACAACACCAAGGTAGAAGGAAAAGTAAAGCCAAAAATAAACCATTCCCACATGCATGTTTCAAAAGTGAAAGCCACAAAGTGCAGAAAGGTGACTACAAGGTAAGTACCAAAAAGAAAAGAGAAACAACTGCAACTGCTCCAAAAGTCCGAGCTAGTAAAGTCCTGCGTGATCCCCGAAGTCCTCCTGGAAACCTGAAAGCAGTTTTATATACGTAGGGTGAGCATACAAGTACACTCAGTAGGGAAAAACCAAGACTCTCGTGCACAAGTGGGGGAACGTACTAAAGTCCCGTGAGAAAGAGTAAACCAAACACCTAACAAGGCAACTATCCATCCCAGACCTCACCAAGGCTCGCTCCCCAAATAACGCAAGTCAAGTAATATATATATAAGAGCACATCGATGTTTGGGTACCCCGCGCCACTTTCCCACTGGTTATTGAGACATCCTACGCATCAGACCAATCCCGCCATTCTCACCGCAGTCCCACTGCCACACCCGCCCGCACACACCTGGGCCACAACCACACGCAGTCCCACTGCCGAATCCCGCCCACACACACCTGGGCCACAACCACACGCAGTCCCACTGCCGAAACCCGCCCGCACACACCTGGGCCACAACTGTCACATGTAACCATGCCTGCAAACATCTAGGCCAGAACAACCACTGCCACGCCCGAAGACACCTGGGCCTCATCCCGAAGACACTTGGGAAACCACCTGCCGCACACACCTGGCCAACCACCACAACACCCCGCCCGATGGTTCTTGGGCTAATAAGGGACTTCAGGCCATCACAGCCTACCCGAAGATACTTGGGCTATCCGGGAAAGGGAGCAGAAAAGGAGCTAATAACCAGCCACTAAGGATAGTGTTGGGAAAAACACCCTTCCCCCATAAATGGGGGTGTTCGGCACTAAGTGCTCAACTTGGGTGGGGCGCGAATAAGAAACACAAAGCTACAAGTATAGATATAGGTAACAAACACTCACCCAAATCTTAGGTTTTCCTAGCCAACCTACAGAACACGACACCACTGCATCCGAGTCACAGTTCACGACCCTTGCCCACAAAACCATTTGTCCCAATTCTTGTTTCACGTTCAGTTAAAAATGTTCAAATGATTTTAAGTACTACTGGGCAACTACCATAAGCATAACCAAGGAAAGTGTCAAAAGCAAGGATCAACCAAAACACTCACACCCGGTTTTGTTAACAGAGGATCTCTCCCCAATTTGTGATATTTTAAGTGACCACTCGGATTTAAAACTCACAACCACCGAATCCATACCAACAGGAGATCCCATCCCCAAATTCATACAACCACGGAGAGTATAAAAGAACAGGGGATCCCATCCCCTCCCACATTTCCAGAAGTCGGCCCGAAAGGAAAACAACCAACCACTACTACCAACACAGTCAGGGATTTTCAGATTTAAACGACTTAACACACTCCATGATTTCCAAATCCGTGTGTTCTAACCAGGAATTATCACAGAAGGGTTGATCCTGGTGCTTTCAATTATTCAGCCGGATGTACGTGATTAACCAATTTCATAGCAGGAGTTCACAAATTCAGTAACCCATTTAAAACATCACGAGGGGATTCATCAGTGCACATACAACGACCACCAACAGCCTAAATTTTCAGAAACATAAACCAGTACAACAAGGGAAAGATCACAGGATAAAGCATAACAACGATCATAACCCCTTCCCCTTCTTTCTTTAGGACTCCGTTTATTATCTTCATTTAGGTTTGGTTCAACCCATTCCATAAGGACAAGAATAACGCCCGCCCCGCATGATACACAGAAGTGAGAGATGAAAGAAATTCCCTACCTGTTGATAGATGGTCGACGTTTAGGCCGGGGGCGCGGAACTTTACGGATAACGATGCGGCGGTCCCGATGCACCTGAAGAGCCACGATCGAAGAAGGGGGAAACCACGGCCTAACCCTTAATTTATAATAGCCGGGGACGGTTGAGATAAAAACGCTGAACCGCGTAAGACGTGGAAGTCGTGGGTTGACCACGTGGCTTGACTCACCATTAATGGTGCTGAGTGGTTTAAACCGACCCATGAATTAATGAAGCATTTAATTAAAACCTTTGTGCGCGTTTCGGATTTCCAAGATATTTTTAACAAGGCAGAATAGGGTTTAAAACCCTATTTGCGAAAAAGGAGCGTTACTGGAACAACTTGGCAAGGTTGGGCGACGTCGGCCGGTCTCACCGATCGGTCTCACCGATCGGTCTCACCGGTCGGTCGCACCGATCGGTCGCACCGGTCGGTCTCACCGATCGTTCTCACTGATCGGTCTGACCGATCGGTCTCACCGATCGGTCGCACCGATCGGTCGCACCGATCGGTCTCACCGATCGGTCGCACCGATCGGTCTCACCGATCGGCACCCTTTAAGGATCCGGATTTTGGCAAAGGAAGGGACCAAGGGGGGTCTGGGTCATCACATCAGATACCTCTTAAACGATTCTCGTCCCCGAGAATCAAAACAAACCAGAAGGAAAGAGAGGATCCGAACAACCATCTTCCAAGATACCTCTTAGGAGTGGACCCCCGCTAATTGAAAACACTCCCCTGTCAAGAACCAAGCAACATACCACGCCAAACCGCCCGGTCATGTGGGTTTGGGGAGTTCCCCTCCCCCATGTCAAGATATTATCCGCTTTGGGCGGCACTGACTCGCCCGCACGGGTTTAATCGCATCCACCTTAATGCGTCTTGATTAGGGTTCGGGTTCCCCCTTCCCTTTAGCCGGGGCTTTCCACACATAACAGAGGAAAGGAACTAGTAAACTTCATAGCCAAAAAAGGTCAAACGTTCTGTCACAACAGGCACCAAAGGTTCAAAGCTCGGAACAACTCGGGGTATTGGGCACGCATCTGTGCTTCCCTCTCCCACGTACTCTCTTCGAGGCCGCCATGTCTCCACAACACACGAACCAAGCCGATGGTTCGTCCGCGGAGCACTTTCTCCTTGCAATCCTCAATTCTGAATGGCCATTCCTCGAAGGTCGCATCTCCTCCCACATCTAGCTCTCCCCAGTTGATGACATGAGAGTCATCATGTAAGTACTGACGAAGCTGGGAGACATGGAAGACGTCATGGACCCTCTCCAACTTAGGTGGTAGGGCCAGCTGATATGCTACCTCGCCAACTCGCCTCAGCACCTCGAAAGGTCCGATGAACCTAGGGGAGAGCTTACTCCCCTTTCCGAACCTCCGCTGCCCCCGTCGAGGGGAAACCTTCAAAAACACATGATCTCCCACCTCGAACTTCAGGGGCCTCCTCTGACGATCAGCACAAGATTTCTGCCGATCCTGAGCTGCTTTCATCCTCTCCCGCACTAGCTGGACCTTCTCCGTGGTGCTCTGCACTACTTCTGGTCCAAGAGTACCAGTCTCACCAACCTCTGCCCAGCATAAGGGTGAACGACATGGCCTTCCATACAAAGCCTCAAAAGGAGCCATGCCGATAGTAGAGTGAAAACTGTTGTTGTAGGCAAACTCTACTAAAGGAAAGTGTCGTACCCATGATCCTCTGAAATCCAGAACACATGCCCGCAGCATGTCCTCCAATGTCTGGATAGTCCGCTCTGTCTGTCCATCAGTCTGAGGGTGAAAAGCAGTGCTAAGGCGTAGCTGGGTGCCAAAAGCATGCTGTAACCCCTTCCAGACTCGTGAGGTGAACCGAGTGTCCCGATATGAGACGATAGTCTTCGGAACTCCATGCAAACGCACCACCTCATCCACGTACCTCTGTGCTAAGGTACTCACGGGTCCTGACTCCTTGATAGCCAAGAAGTGAGCGGATTTTGTCAATCGATCCACCACTACCCAGATAGCATCATGTCCGCCCTGAGCTCTGGGTAGTCCCATGACGAAGTCCATCGAGACGTCGTCCCACTTCCACTCGGGAACATCTAGAGGATGCAACAGACCACCAGGAACACGGTGTTCAGCCTTCACCTGCTGACACACCAGGCATTTAGCCACGAACTTTGCCACTGCCCGTTTCACCCCGGGCCACCAAAACTGTCCCCTCAGGCCTTGGTACATTTTCGAAACACCCGGATGTACTGCCAAGGCTGAGCTATTGAACTCACGAAGTACTTCATCACGCATCACCTCTGGAACAAACAACCCCCCATGAAAGAGCATCCGACGTCGGCTGTCCTCCGACCATCCTTCCGGAGCGTTTCCCCTGATCGACACGATCCCGCAACACTTCCACCTCAGGATCTCCCCACTGAGACTCTTCCACTTGTTGAAACAAAGATGACTGCACTATCATTTGATATAGGCAGCCTCTGACACTATCCATCTTTGCATCCAGGTGTAAAGAAGCCAACTCCTCCATCGCCTTCCAGGCATTTGCCGACTCTCGGACCGCATCCTTCTGCGTCCTCCTGCTCAAGGCATCGGCCACCACATTGCCCTTGCCCTCAGTATAAGAGATTTCAAAGTCGTAGTCCTGGAGGAACTCCACCCATCTCCGTTGTTGCAAGTTCAAGTCCCGCTGGGAGAATATGTACTTTAAGCTTTTGTGATCTGTGAAGACCACAAAGCATTCCCCGATGAGGTAGTGTCGCCATAACTTTAGCGCAAAAACGACCGCTGCAAGCTCTAGGTCATGGGTGGCGTAGTTACGCTCATGGGGGCGTAGCTGCCTGGACCCGTAAGAGATCACCCCTTGTCGCTGCATCAACACGCATCCCAGGCCCTGTCCTGAAGCATCACAAAATACCTCATAGGCCATCCCTTCTTCTGGTAATCTCAACACTGGGGCACTAACCAGCTTTTCTTTTAGGTAGCTGAAGGACGACTCACATTGCTCGCTCCACACGAAAACCTGGTCTTTCTTGGTCAAAGCCGTCAAAGGGGCTGCTACCCGGGAGAAGTTGGGTACGAATCTCCGGTAGTAGCCTGCCAGTCCGAGGAAACTCCGAACTTCCGCCACATTCTTGGGTGATGCCCAAGAAACAACTGCCTCAACCTTTGATGGGTCGACTGCTATCCCCTGCTCAGACACTACATGCCCGAGGAACTGCACTTCTCGGGTCCAGAACTTGCACTTGGACAACTTCCCATAGAGCTGGTGCTGTCGGAGGACTTCCAAAACTGTCCTCAGGTGCTCTGCATGGTCCTTTTCTGACCTTGAATAGATCAGGATATCGTCGATGAATACCACCACAAACCGATCCAGATACTCCCGAAAGATGGAGTTCATAAGCCCCATGAACACGGCCGGGGCGTTCGTAACACCAAAGGGCATGACCACGAACTCGAAGTGCCCATACCTGCACCTGAACGCCGTCTTCGGGACGTCGCTATCTTTTACCCTCAGCTGGTGGTATCCATATCGCAGGTCGATCTTCGAGAACCATCTTGCTCCCTTCAGCTGGTCAAAAAGGTCATCTATCCTCGGAAGAGGGTAGCGATTCTTGATCGTTACCTAATTCAGCCTCCTGTAATCGATGCACAACCTGAGGCCACCATCTGCCTTCTTTGCGAACAAGACTGGGGCACCCCACGGTGATGCACTTGGACGAACATAACCCCTCTTCATCAGATCGTCAATCTGTATCCGCAACTCCCGTAGCTCCGAAGGTGCCATCCGGTAAGGAGCCATCGAGATTGGTCGAGAGCCGGGCTGCAGGTCTATCCCGAACTCGATATCACGTCG
Source organism: Viscum album (assembly GCA_963277665.1). Taxonomy (NCBI): domain Eukaryota; kingdom Viridiplantae; phylum Streptophyta; class Magnoliopsida; order Santalales; family Viscaceae; genus Viscum; species Viscum album. Next base: position 858,726,800 of record OY728160.1, read on the forward strand.
AGGGGGGTAGAGTCGTCACCTCCTCAGGAAAGACGTCCATAAATTCACGAACGATCTCTGGTACTTCCACCATTTCCGCATCTGTTGATTCTATCGTCAGTTCGGTCAACAAGGAGAGGAGAGGCTCCTCCATCCTGTTTCCCTTCGGACAGCTCCTCTCGCCGGTGAAAGTAACACGCTAGCCGTCCAAACCTGAGAACACCACCCTTCTTTGGAAACAGTCGATGACGGCGCACACATAATATAGCCAGTCGATGCCTAGGATGACATCGTACGGCTGAATCTGTATCAGAAGGAGATCCCTAACCGACTGATGTGGCCCTAACATCTGTCTACATCCCCGACAAACGAACAGCAAGTCGGTCTGACCTCCAACTGGTGTGCTCAACACCAGGGGCACTGGAAGTCTCTCGGCATCTAGACCCAAGGCGCGGGCTAGACTGGGTGCAACAAAAGAGTGCGAAGCTCCGGTATCGGACAAGGCATAAGCAAGAGTGTTAAACACACTGATCGTACCTCGAACAACCTCCGGTCCTGCTGGAACTGTTGCTTCTGCGGCGTGTAGCTTTCCACGCCCAGCTCCCCTGCCCCTCGGCTGTCGGCCACCTCCCCGACCACGCCCTGGTCGAGGTCCCTGGGGAGCGCCCTGAGGTCGGCCTCCTCCTCCAACGTCTGCCTGCGGAGGAGCGGGAGCTCGCTGTCCCTGCTGCTGCTGCTGGAAGGGTCTGGCTGGAAACTGCTGCTGCGGCGGATGCTGGGGATGACTGCCACTACTGTACTGCACTCGATCGGGGAACTGACTCCGGAGATGTCCAGGGCTCCCGCAGATGAAGCACCGTGGTCCCGAGCCTGAAGGGAAAGAACGTGGGCCAGGGGATTGAAACCGAAACTGCTGCGGTCTGCTCCCTGCGGGTCGGAACCTGGAGGGTCCCGATGCTGGAGGCCTGGTGCTGACGGCCTTCCCCTTCGATGGTCCCAGCTGGATCCCTTCTCGTTACAGTCCGCCTAGAGCGTGCATCCTTTCCACCACTTCGGCCTTCTTCTGAACCTCTAAGTATGTCGGAAGGGTAAAGGGGGTAACAGCATACTGGAGGGAGGGTCGGAGCGCCTCCTCCAAACGTCTTGCCCGAGACTCCTCATCGGGAAAGTGGTCCGGAGCAAAACGCAGGAGGTCCTTGAACTTGATTCCAAGTTCCCTCACGGACATGCTCCCCTGCTGGAGGGAGAGTAGCTCCTGCCTCTTCTCTGCCTTCATTGTCGAGGAGAGAAACTCCGCCCGGAACTCCTTCTCGAAATCCGCACAGGCAACTTCAGACTCTTTCCTATTCCCTAGGTGAAGCATCCACCACTGACGTGCCGCTCCTCACATCTGGCTAACAGCCAAAGGAACCCAGTATTCGGTCGGGGCCCGAATCAAGCCGAAGGCTATAACTAACTCCTCTAGCCAGCCTTCCGTCTTCATATCGGAGGTGCTGCCCTCATACTTCTCGAGGGCCTGTCGTTGGAAGGCAAGAAGAGTCTTCTGCCACTGGTCGTCCTCTTCCTCTCGATCAGCTCTCTGCCGATTGGCCAAAGTAGTCTCAGGGGTCTCGATCGTCTGTACCACACGTGGTCGCCTTCCAGGTGCCATAGCTGCAAGGTAAACAAGGAATGCCTAAGCCCAAGTAGTGGAGAATATCGTTCTTAGAACTTATTAAGATTTAATTTATTCTTAATTCCCAAGACATCCCAGAAACACAAGAACACAAGTCATTATGATGCATGTACCTTTCCTAGGGTCTCTACCCTGCAATCGGTGTGGCCTCACTTGGTCGTTCGGTAGGTCCAGAGTCCTTGCATCAGATCACGGGGGGCCCTAAAATCCCGTGTCCTAGCCGGTCTTCCCTGGCCTAATTCACGCTCCAAGGGAACCCAACACAGTTGCCTTACCACCCCATGCAATCCTCACTGTGCCTAACTCCAGACTCCGTCCTATCTCTCAACCATCACCTCTGATACCATTCTATCACGACCCGCCTTCACCAAAAGGAGGGAAGGGTCAGCAGGTTGCCAGGCCCTTCCTTCCTTAAGTTGAAGGAGAGATAATGACCCCCGAAACCCGCCTTCAATAGGTCCCAGAGTGGCGACTAGCACCAAGGGTATAGGAAATTCTCGCAAATGGAAGGCATTACCCTTTTTTTTATTTTATAGGATCGAAAGATAAGGAGGAGAAAACCCAACAACACCAAGGTAGAAGGAAAAGTAAAGCCAAAAATAAACCATTCCCACATGCATGTTTCAAAAGTGAAAGCCACAAAGTGCAGAAAGGTGACTACAAGGTAAGTACCAAAAAGAAAAGAGAAACAACTGCAACTGCTCCAAAAGTCCGAGCTAGTAAAGTCCTGCGTGATCCCCGAAGTCCTCCTGGAAACCTGAAAGCAGTTTTATATACATAGGGTGAGCATACAAGTACACTCAGTAGGGAAAAACCAAGACTCTCGTGCACAAGTGGGGGAACGTACTAAAGTCCCATGAGAAAGAGTAAACCAAACACCTAACAAGGCAACTATCCATCCCAGACCTCACCAAGGCTCGCTCCCCAAATAACGCAAGTCAAGTAATATATATATAAGAGCACATCGATGTTTGGGTACCCCGCGCCACTTTCCCACTAGTTATTGAGACATCCTACGCATCGGACCAATCCCGCCATTCTCACCGCAGTCCCACTGCCACACCCGCCCGCACACACCTGGGCCACAACCACACGCAGTCCCACTGCTGAATCCCGCCCATACACACCTGGGCCACAACCACACGCAGTCCCACTGCCGAATCCCGCCCGCACACACCTAGGCCACAACCACACGCAGTCCCACTGCCGAAACCCGCCCGCACACACCTGGGCCACAACTGTCACATGTAACCATGCCTACAAACATCTAGGCCAGAACAACCACTGCCACGCCCGAAGACACCTGGGCCTCATCCCGAAGACACTTGGGAAACCACCTGCCGCACACACCTGGCCAACCACCACAACACCCCGCCCGATGGTTCTTGGGCTAATAATGGACTTCAGGCCATCACAGCCTACCCGAAGATACTTGGGCTATCCGGGAAAGGGAGCAGAAAAGGAGCTAATAACCATCCACTAAGGATAGTGTTGGGAAAAACACCCTTCCCCCATAAATGGGGGTGTTCGGCACTAAGTGCTCAACTTGGGTGGGGCGCGAATAAGAAACACAAAGCTACAAGTATAGATATAGGTAACAAACACTCACCCAAATATTAGGTTTTCCTAGCCAACCTACAGAACACGACACCACTGCGTCCGAGTCACAGTTCACGACCCTTGCCCACAAAACCATTTGTCCCAATTCTTGTTTCACGTTCAGTTAAAAATGTTCAAATGATTTTAAGCACTACTGGGCAACTACCATAAGCATAACCAAGGAAAGTGTCAAAAGCAAGGATCAACCAAAACACTCACACCCGGTTTTGTTAACAGAGGATCTCTCCCCAATTTGTGATATTTTAAGTGACCACTCGGATTAAAAACTCACAACCACCGAATCCATACCAACAGGAGATCCCATCCCCAAATTCATACAACCACGGAGAGTATAAAAGAACAGGGGATCCCATCCTCTCCCACATTTCCAGCAGTCGGCCCGAAAGGAAAACAACCAACCACTACTACCAACACAGTCAGGGATTTTCAGATTTAAACGACTTAACACACTCCATGATTTCCAAATCCGTGTGTTCTAACCAGGAATTATCACAGAAGGGTTGATCCTGGTGCTTTCAATTATTCAGCCGGATGTACGTGATTAACCAATTTCACAGCAAGAGTTCACAAATTCAGTAACCCATTTAAAACATCACGAGGGGATTCATCAGTGCACATACAACGACCACCAACATCCTAAAATTTCAGAAACATAAACCAGTACAACAAGGGAAAGATCACAGGATAAAGCATAAAAACGATCATAACCCCTTCCCCTTCTTTCTTTAGGACTTCGTTTATTATCTTCATTTAGGTTTGGTTCAACCCATTCCATAAGGACAAGAATAACGCCCGCCCCGCATGATAAACAGAAGTGAGAGACGAAAGAAATTCCCTACCTGTTGATAGATGGTCGACGTTTGGGCCGGGGGCGCGGAAATTTACGGATAACGATGCGGCGGTCCCGATGCACCTGAAGAGCCACGATCGAAGAAGGGGGAAACCACGGCCTAACCCTTAATTTATAAGAGCCGGGGACGGTTGAGATAAAAACGCTGAACCGCGTAAGACGTGGAAGTCGTGGGTTGACCACGCGGCTTGACTCACCATTAATGGTGCTGAGTGGTTTAAACCGACCCATGAATTAATGAAGCATTTAATTAAAACCTTTGTGCGCGTTTCGGATTTCCAAGATATTTTTAACAAGGCAGAATAGGGTTTAAAACCCTATTTGCGAAAAAGGAGCGTTACTGGAACAACTTGGCAAGGTCGGGCGACGTCGGCCGGTCTCACCGATCGGTCTCACCGATCGGTCTCACCGATCGGTCTCACCGATCGGTCTCACCGGTCGGTCTCACAAAAAAAAACCTCTATAAATTATGAATTCAGGGAAATATGGTTCAAATCAATAAAAAAACTAACAAAATATGAATTTTCTTTGTTTATATAACATTCTATGTAATCCAAAATTAAATGTTACCATGTGAATACATAATTAAATGAAAATAACGAAAATATTATTAAAAATAAATATAACATATGTTTATCAATATGAAAAATTATTTTTAATATATTTATTTTACTCCTTAAATACATTTTTCAACATAAAAAATTGTGTTTTAAATTTTTAATTCATGCTTATAACATGATCATGTCATAAAACATTCTTTTTTTATAAAAATGGTATTTTTCATTATTCACATAAAAAAACCTTTTTTAGATAAATAACTAAATTATAAAAAAATGATTTTTGAAATGATGAATAAAAAAATTAATTTCATTTATCTAATTAAAATCATATAATTGGAAAATTAAATTTTAAATAAATCTATATAATACATTTAAAATGAATATATTTAAAATAAAACCTATTTTTTTTAAAATGAAATATCATATAATTATTTCGTACGTAGATAAAGTTATTTTACACAATAAATAAAAATAACTATTTATATAATTAACAGTATTATTAATTTATAACATATTTAATAATTAAAAAATTCTTTTAATATTTCAATATAACAAATTCTGTTAAGGAAATTGTTTGTACATTTAAATAAAATGCCCTTTATAGGATGAATTAAAAATAATAATATTAAATGTATTATGATGATTTAATTATTTATATAATATCTTTTGATACATTAAATAAATATACACAAGTTTTTAAAGAATATATATAAATCAATAATCATGAATATTAATAATCCATAAAAGTTATATCATATTAAAAATACATAGGTTGTCACCTTCTCCCCCACCCAACTAAATAAAGTCTATCCTCACAACTTTATATTGACTTCAAAGAGAGGTGGATTATGAAGAAATAAATTGAAACGGTTAAAATCCATTTTATAGGGTAAAAGGGGACTTTGAAAACCATATTTTTTAATTAACCCCTTAATAATTCAACCTCAAAAGGAAATAAAGGTAAAGATAATAAATGTGGGTATAAATATAAGAGATATATACAAAGGTTTTAAGGGATAACTTCTAGGCTTTTAACGGTTTTTAAGGAAATACGAATAAAAAATAAAATATAACATTTCCATATTTATAGAGATGATGTAAAATATAAATTATTTAGATGATAATACCTATTTATATTTAATATAAGAAAACTGTTTTCATAATAAATAACACGGAAATAGAGGAGAAAAATAGTTAACATTGAGGATGGAAATTGTTTTTATGAAAACATAAAAAATTCATAAAATAAGAAGAACAATCCATGCAAATTTGATTTACCCAGAGAGAAAATTAAAATATCATTTAATAATGAGAGCTCTAAAATATATAAATCAAAGAAAATTATCGTCAAAAATATATTATGACTCAAGAGAAATAGATTTAATAAAGAAAATCTCTTAAAAAATGTGGTGTGGGAATTCTAAATCTATAAGAGAGTAACAGAGACAACAAATTAATTAAAATTTAAAATACTTTATTCCATTCAAGATCATTAATTTGAGGGAAAAAATAAATATCTGGAAAAGAGATACTAAATATCAATTTCATCCATATTAGAAGTCAAAACTATGATAATTATCATAGATTTTTTGTTAAATCATGTGTATACTTTTATAAGACTCATACTTGTGAATGAGTTTCTAATGAATACATCGATAGTTATTAGATTTTTTTTATACAAGACATTATAGATTTATCATCATTTTTCTTGATTATTAGGAATTATTTTTCTACAAATATAGATAATATTAAGGAAAATACTTATTTTATTGTATTCCATTTTTATAAGCACAATATCATCCATTTTTTGTGTGTTCCGATCATTTTTCACCTTATTTCATCTCACCTCCCAAAAAATTAATTTCCAGGATAAAAAAATTACATTCTTAAAGTAATAAAATAAACTCCTAAAATATCATGAGACCCACAAAAAGAAATTTTTTCTTATTTTATTAAGGATGTTTTTAACAAGTCACTCATATAGTTACTAACCAATTGCAGAAAAAAACCAAAATGGTTTTTATTAGTAAAGACAATACCCAATTAAATATGAATAAACCATTATATGAATAAGTAATACTTTAATTTCTATAACCTAAATATAACAATAACAACATATTTTTTAATAAAATAATTCCACAAAAAACTAAACCCTAAAACTCTTCAACACATGGCTGAATAAATTAGAAACCCAAAAATAAAAAAAACACAATCATAAATTCTTCCAAAATAAACATAACTTTTATCTCAAAATAATATAAAGTCACTCATAATTTCATATACTAAACATCTATATACCCGAATCATATGTTCTCCTAAAATAATAGTAATATTTTCCCAAAATTAAATAACATATTCTCCCAATTAACCATATTTAGCTCAATATAAAATCACATAACAACCCCAAAGGTTATCTAAAACTAAAAAATGTAATCTTATTAATACACAATAAATATATATCAAAATTTCATTAACCTTACCAAAATAAAATAACATAATACTGCAAAAGGGGTATTTATTCCTTTGAACGTATGATCAACCTTAAACCAATTAACCCATACTTGTTTCAAAAACTCTTAAATTATACTCATCTAATAACATTAAAAAAATTATAAACACCACACTAAAACAAATTGTAATCCCCATACCCATACACATAGATTTGGATCTAATAAATTCATTAAACACTAGATTCGATATCAGAAGAAGAAACCAAAATTTAACCATCCATAATTATAATATCAATAACTGTTATTGTGAAACTAACATACACAATACCTTTTAGATTTTTAGTTTAAGAAAATTGGTGAAAACCTTTGTAGTTCCTAGAGCTCAACTATAAACATTGAGAGGTAAGTTAATAAATGTACCTATCTTTTTCCTAGTCTTAATTTCCTCTATATTATCCTTTTTAAAAATCAAACCACTATCCCAATTAATATATATATTTCCAATATTTCACACTTAGCCATCAACCTCATATGAAATATATAATTAAGAATAAAAAATAATATATAGATATTTATGACGTTCATCCCTAATGTTAGAGCCTATTCTTTTTTAATTTTAGGTTTAGTTTTGAGACTTGGAGTAATCACTAAAATATAGGAGAGTGATTACAATAAAATTAGGGTGGTGTTCTTCCTTGAATTTTAAAAGGTTTCCTACACTATATTATACAAGTGTTGTGTATGATAAGAAAAGTTTTCTTCCGCAAATCATATTACATATACTACCTATCTATATTTCCTTAATCTTCCACTAGATGACTTTTTTATTTATACTGACACCGCTAGTTCTTCAAAGTTTTCCCATTAACTAAAAAATATGTATTCCACCACCAAATAATGATAAGAAATTTACCTTTACATAGCTCATCGTGATTCCAAAAATCCCCAATATCACACCCATGAAATAACAAAATAACTCTATAAATTATTTAACATATTAATACTTAACACAAGTGTATTTAAACACTAAATTATATTGGTTTAAATTCACAAAAAATACTTTTATATTTCTCTTTAACCTTCAGGTTATCCTCAACTATTTAAATGAAATTATTTTTATCTCTTCATTCGTTAAACTCTTCAATCATGTTAAAAACTTCTTATAAATAGTAGTCTCGCTATAAATATATTACTAATTATATTTTAATATTAGTCTAACAATCATCACAATTACTTTACTAAACATATATTGAATAATTACCAAAAAAATTCCAATTATTACATGGGAAATTAAATCTCCCCCTTTTGTATCATTTCTTAATACCAATGTCAATATCTGTGTCTCTATAAATTCATACATATCTCCCTTATAGAAAATAAATTCAATGTAAAATATAGTGGTTAGGAATTAATTTATCTTAAAATGGATTTTCCTTATATTTCTAATTTTCAATTCATATCAAATAAATTTTAAAGAAGAATAAAATCCATATATTTTCTTAGTCATGACCTTTAATTTAAATAACTCTAAGTATATATTGGAAAACATTGGCGTAAAAAACATGGGTGAGTAACCAAGGTATTGAAATTTATATATAAATAATTATACATGTGATGTAATTCTCAATTTCCTCATTATATGTGATCATACATAAATTTTATGATTATTTTTAAGAAATTAAAAATTATCATAGTTAAGACACTTGACTGCATTTCTTATCGAATCCTCCCCAATTAATATACACTAATACACTTCAAAGGCTATTAAAATATTAACATACTTGAAAAAGTGATGGAGATCAATTATTAAAATAAATTTTATAACCCGATTTCTTAAACATAACTCATCACATAGGTTAATACATATAAGTATACATTAATGGATTTAGTTTTTCCAATCATCCTTGACTTATTTCTTAAATTTTGAACATTATTCCATTAATTAAAAATAAATTTATCACTTATCAGTTTGGATTTAATTATTTATCCCAATAATTAGATAATATAAACCCATTCAGTTTCAATGAAGTTACCTAAATAAATTTCCATAAATTTTTTTTGTATTTCAATGATGAACTCTGGAAACTTCCCATCACCCTTTTCAAGATACTCCCCCTCAATAGTACACTCTAAAACATATTCACAAATCTCATTTAATTACATGAGTGAATTTTATGATGTATCATGTTTGGAAACAAAAAACATGGAACAATTTAAGATTTCAAAAATGTTGAAATAATAATTCAAATTTTCTTCTCTATATATTTCCATCCAATTTTGACAGATCTCACACTTACAAGATCCACCATAAATTACATTTATTATATAGAAAATAAATACATTGGAAAATTTAATGTAATAACATGGTTTTATTTATTTATTAATATGAACATCGGGGTTCAGAATCTTTTCCTAACCAATTTATTTTTTCAATTAATCTTTCAAGATTTCATGTTTCATAATTAATTATATTTTAGCTTTAGTAAGTTTGGAAATCTTCATTGAATTAACTTATTTGTGTGGGATGTTCCTATTTTCATAATACATTAAATAAAATATATATCTTTATTCCATATTCATATTATTTAACAACTACTTTGGGATAGAAACATGGTTAATAAATTTATGGAAATATTTCAAGCATGTCCTAACCTCCCACACAACTATTATAAAACTCTTGGGTTGTCATTTTTTGACAACCTCTCATGAAATTTTGAATCTTCATATGGAATATCTTTCGTCCCTTTTAAACATTCTTTAAAATTTACTTTATACATTCTTCTTTTATTTTTTAAATTAGTTATCAAAATAGTCCTAAGCTATTTTTTAACTAACTAAGCCTATTTTGAATCTCCAATTGTCTTATTAAGAGTTATTTTCACACAAAAAATCACACTGTGTTTTTCTTGGAATTATTTCCCAATTTTGTTTTTATTTCTTCCACCAATAAAAAATACATGTCTTGTTTTAATATTTCCATGGTATATCCTATTCTCCATAAAATACGTAGATAATATTAGAAATCCTCTAATAATTATTAGATATTATACCAAAGGATTCATCACCTATCTTCTTTGAGAACTTCTTAGGAATAAGGATTCTATATTTATTCTTTTATTATTTTCCCAAGGATTCCTATTATTCACACTTAAATTTTTATAGGATTCTACCCTTTATAATTTTATGTGAATTATTAATTTACTCAAATATAAATTACCCTTCATAATAATCACAAAAAAGTACAGACTCTATAGAAATTTCATAGAGTTTAAAACCAAATTTTAATCAACAGATTATTTATTTATCGGTTATGAAATTTGTTTGGATTTGTCCACTTAAATGTAGGTAATATTTGAGTTTCATGAATTCATATATTATTCCATCAATACAATTATTTATACCCAAACTTGTAAAAATACCATAAATAGACTATAATCATTTTTTTCTTCTTTGTAGTGATTGATGTCAATAATTTTGAAAGCTATATTCTTGATTTTTTTAGTGTTTCTCAAAGTAATTTATGATTTTTTGGGGAAAAACCTTTACACACACTCTTATATCCACCATTGACATTGTGGAGGAATTTTCATCAATTATCCTCATCCATTTTTTGTATATATTTTTTTAAAACTTGCACTATCTAGAGAACAATATTTATCATGGTCAATATATTTTGATTTTTTTGGTAACTTATTCGACAATATTCATGAGTATTGATCTGTAGATATTGGAAAGATATTTTTTTTATTTAAACTTTTTATCTTTTAGTCAAAAATACCAATAGAAGAATGTGTGGTAGCATCTATATTTTAACTAGTTCGAGAGGTTTTAAATTGTTCCATTTCTATATTTTTTATTGTTACTACAAGCTCAAGAAATTTCAAGTTTAGGGAATATTTTTCATCATTAACTAATCTAAACTTGAAATCCCAATCTCTATTCAGATGTTGAATATAATATTTTTCCATTTTAAATGATTCCTATAAATAATTATTAATTTCTTCTATTTTTATTATTTTAACATCTAGTTTGGCATCTTTGATATTCATAAAGGTATTGTGAAATTTTTTCAATGTTTGAATTACCTATTCATGAATAATTATTGTAACATATTTTACAAAAATATTATATTTCAAAATTTATTCTATTAAAGTAATATTTTTATTATAGGGATCTGTATATTATTTAATTCTCTCAAATAGGTATCTAAGAGAATTACACTTTTGAATTTTCTATATTCTACATCATCTATTTATGGGTTTCTTCTTCAAGTTGTTCATTGTCATAAAAAAAAGTACCTTTACAAAAACAAGTTTATATGTTACTAATTCAACAATAAATTTCTCTATGTACCTTTCAAATTGAGACTATAAGTCTTTAATAATTTTGATTGATTCGCCCTCTTGATACTCTCTATGGCTAGAAATTTCTTCTTAAAAAGGAAAAATATCATCATATCTAATATATGACTAGTTATCCCCTTGATCAACCTCAAAAAAATTAATAATCCTTATTTTCATTCTTTTATATTATTCTCAATATCATTCCCTCTTTCTTCTTCTTAAATGTTATGGTTTTGGATATAACCTCTCTTTTAGTGTTAATAGGGATAGAATCTTAATTATTCATCTAAGGCGCTATAAAAATGAAAAAAAACACTTCATATAGATATTGTTAAAAACACTAGAAATATATAATTTTTATCCAATAATAAGAAATCCCGAGCTATTATAACACTTATAGTTCCCAGTGTCTATAAATGGAATCATATGGGAGTGAATTAGTGTACCCAAATTTTATTGATTTTTACATTCCTTTATATTATCTCTTCTTAACCTTGAACGTTAGTTTTGGTTAAGATAAATAGATCCAATGATTTTATCTCAACCCTTTCATATTTATTCAATTCAGAATAAGAATGAGTATTAGCACATGAATATTTATAAGGTTTGGCATTAATATGAGAGCTTAGACATTTCCATGTTCGGGTTGAGTTCCTAGACCTACAGTAACCACAAAAATATAGTAGAGTGATTACTATAGAATAGGGGTGGTGTTATTCCTCAAATACTGAAATGTTTCTTGAACTATAAGAAACATGTTTTATATAATATAAGGGTAGTGTTATTCCTCATATATTGAGTTTGAAACTACATCTCTGTATTTTTCACCCTATTGTTAAATAATAGAGTCATTTATACTTGTACCACTAGTTATTCAATGTTTCTCCATAAACCAAAAAATAGGCCTTTATCTTCCATATAATGATCAAAAGAAAAACATATGCAATTTTTACTTATTCTCTACTCATACTCATTATAATATTTAATCATAGTTCTTCTTAATATTCAAGAGTCTCATTGAAAACTGAAGGAAAAAATCCCATCATCAGTCCCTTATTCTCAATCTATTATTATTTTATACTTGTAAGGTAGGTAGTGGTATTGAACTCTCATATTTTCTTATTTAATACATATTTTTTCATATTATTCTCACTAGTTGAATCCTTATCTCTTCTTCCTATCACTTTTGGCTTCACAAAATAGACATAATGATCAGATTCGATACTCTCTCACTCTCACTCTTATTAATTTAATTTATAATGGTATAACAAATATAACATAGACAAAATATTTTTTTCAATTATTCTATATATCTTAAATATTAATTGTTATTTTTGAATGTTTTTCTCACATTGTTTGGTTTTAAATTTATTAAAATATCTTCATTAAATTCAATGTAATCTTATTTTTTAAGAATCAAGATCTTTGGTTATAAAGTTTCCTTTTATCCTCCTAAATACCATGATAATTTCAACATTCATGTTATATTTTGGAGACACCATGGTTTTCTATATTTTAAAAACCTCCATAGATACTCTTCATCAAAAAAATACTCAATGTTTTCATATATCCATGAATGATTCTAATTGATTTATTATTTTCTAGGTGAACCATCCAATCACAAATAAATCTAGTAATGTATCACATTATTTTGGTATTTATCTTGAATCCCAATATTTTTTCATCATCTTAAGTGAATATCATGAGACTTTGGAATTATTATTGGATTCCCATCATCAATGTATTATAAACAAGTTATACAATGAAAATTCAAATAATGGAAGACTTATGATCAAGTCATCTAATCCTTCAAAGTCTTATGTTGATAAAAATGTTTTGAAATATTTACTTTATCTTAAAGTCATGTGATCAGTATTGTATAATATTGTCAACTTATTTTGGTTATAGGACTTCTCAAAATAGCCATCTTGTGTAGACTATAGTGCGGACCTTTCTTCTTTGATGTGGAATCACTTAGTTCAAGTATCATATTCTTCATCTAAGTTGGTTATTCATACTCATAATCCAGAAACACAATCCACTTGAATGATTGTGATTTTCTATTCAGTTATTAAATAATCATTTGAGTAATTCTCTTATTTATCATAAATGAATTATATAAAATCAACAAACCTTTATAGATATTGGAGTAACCATTATGAAACTCAACATACTATTAAAAAGTCACCATATTACCCTTATATAGCCTTTAAAACATTATTATTACCTTTATGTGACTCCAATATTTTGTATTTACCGATATATATCATTTCTTTGAACATTACACAACTCAGTGAAAATTGTTACTACTTTTATACAACGTACAAGATTCTTGTACTAATTTTACGTAGCTCTAGAATACCTTGTTGTGTGTAGTTAAACATTCATATGACCATTACCTAACCAATATAATCATTAGTTACCTATACATGGGTTTTTAAACTCACAAATCACCTTTACACAATAAGGATTTTATTTTATGTTCCACCTAGATTTAGTGTTAGATTTTTTGTGTCCGAGATGTTTGTGTTACCTTTAGATAGTTGGTTATTCACAATGATGAAAATCAAATCCATTACATAATAACTTTATTTAAGTAATTAAATTATAATTTACCTTTATGTATCTAGTTTTATTCTAGGAGACCCCTACATTACCATAGGATCCAATTATTACGTTTACACAAGTGTACACTTAAATTTACATAGCTACTCATAATTCCAAACATCACTTATATCACAAAAAAACTTTTCCAAACTATATATAGGTATGATTTAACACAATAATACTTCATACAAGTGTATTTAAACCCTAAAATATAAAATATTTCATCTAAAAAACCATGTATGGTTCTCTAAAACATTCAAGATAACCTTCACATTTAAACTAAAGTATTTTGATCTCTTTATTCAGACAACTCTTTAATCACCTTCAAAAAAATTATTATTGATATAACTCTACCCATTAGAAACTGTCTTATTATCTCATAGTATTAATCTAAAAATCATCTCAATTCCTTGAACAAAAACATATTAACTCATTGAAAATAAATTCAATTCTAACTTAGGAACTTCAACCTTTAACAACAAAAACCAACATCTTTCTCATACAAAAAAAATTAAATTACACTAAAAAATTATAATATGATAAAAAAATATTAAATATATCCCATTAAATTTTCCAAAAAAATATACCCTTATAAAAAATTCACAATAACACTCATCTTCTTAACCAATCAAAATGTAAACATAAGAAGGGTAATATAGGACTATCAGTATTTTTATACATAATCGATATCAATTGATTATCATAAGTGAGCATAAAAAATCAGGTTGGTGTGATATCATAATCAAGGTATATGAAAATAGAATAATAAAATCCTACCCAAGGAAATATGGATCATAAAACACGAGTAAAATCATGAAGTATAGAATATGACATGATTAAAAGGGAGTGTAAGAGAAAGGGTAAAAAACAATGAGGGATGAAATTGAGACATTACATATTCTTAGCTCAAGATATCCATAGAATAGTCTCATAATAAATAATAAAATAAAAATAATGATCATGAAAGTTACATGGGACATCATATTCATATAACTCTTATAATTTCCCTTATAATCACCCTTAGAGTTGAATAACTTCATCAATTAATTATAATGTAATTTGGATATATAATAAATTGTAACCAAATCCATTGGAGATCTATATCATAGGATAACATGTCATGAAATATGATATCTAAGAGTCATATCATGAATAAAACACATAAATTTCTTCCTTTTAACATAAAATGAATAAAAACATACTTTTTAACTTCTACAAACAATAATTTTCATTTACCCCATTAAAAAAAGACGACATTAAAAATCGGAAAACCAATCAACTTTGGGTAGGAATATGAAATTGTATATATATATCATTAGTGATATTAAATAATAATATTGGAATGAATGTTCCTGGAAAACATTTAAGAAGGATCTTGTGAGAAAAAAATCCAAAAAAAACTTTAGTGATGATTTAAAAGAAGACATATAATATCATTAATAAATTATTTTCGAAGGAAAAAATTAAAAAAAAATAATGAAAATAGGATTATATTTTTAAAACCATCAAAACTTTCAAATAAATCATAACTATCAATAAAATTCCTGAAATTGTAAAAATGAACTAACACGCAAGATGTTAAAAACATTATTTTCAATGTTAAAAATAACCCATATAAAAAATATTAAAAAATTAATTTTTTAACCATTATAAAGAAAGTAAAAAAGAAATAGAAAATAACTTTATAAAATCATTTAAGTGTTCATAAAAACATTATAAAATAAAAATTTTCATGGAATAATGATAATGTAAAGAATATTTCAAAACTTTTAAAGTAATCATTTTAAAGAAAACCACTTTTGTGTATTTAAATCCAAATTATTTGAAATAAAAAAAATAAAAAGGAAATATAAATACCATTGATAAAAGATAGACATGATCTAATATTTCCAATAATAAGTATATATATGTTATAAAACAATATGGGTTCATAATATGAAATAAGTAGAAAAGAAGGAAATTGGACATGAATAAGCTTCATAGATTTGGTAGTCATTGAATCAAAACCCATTATAAGAGATAAACTGAAATAAAACATTAAATACCATTAATAAAGAGATAATAATGATATATAATTTCAATGATATAGAAGAGACACCTTATAAAATAACTGATTTGTATATTGAAAAACATTTCTCAAAGAAGGGAATTTTGAGATAAGAAACCCTTGCGGGTGTTATAACACATGACAAAAAATACATTGAAATAAATGAGATTTATATAGATTTTTAAATCCAAAAAAATTACATGAAAAACATATGATATTATATTCATGGGTTATTGAACTAAAATTAAAACATATAAAAGGAAACATGGTTCAAAATATGAAACATATCTCAAGATATTGAAATTGGGATAGAGAAACCCATAAAACCATAGTAACTTTTGAATGAAAGCTTATTAAACAGAACCTAGAATATATTTTTAAATCAATTAAAATTCATGGAACGAATTATAAAATGTATTAATGGCTATAATATACACACTATAAAAGAAAAAAACAATATGAATCATATATTGATGAAGGGATATGGAGAAAGGAAATCATTACAATGATCATGACAATTTTTTTGAATAAGATGAACACCTTCCAGAAAATATGGCCCCTATATTAAAAAATAAAAAAGAGTCAAACATGTTTGAAATAAGGAAAATTACATTTTTTTCTAAATGAAATAGGAAAAAGATCCAAAGGAAGATGATCAGACCAAATAATAATATTCCCATCAGTACCTTTGTTGGTAAGGCTGTTAGCCAAAGAATTTCCCTCCACGAAGACTTGGGTGATAATATAGTCAATGGATGAATGATACTTTAAAAAGCTAATCCATATATTTGAAAACTGCCATATGATATGAGTAGAATTTGATCTGATTGCAAGCATAATAATGTGGGAATCACACTCCAAACATATCTTATTCATACCTAATTGTTTAGAATGATCCAATGAAATAATAACACCAATAATCTCTATTTATAAAGAGGATACAATTCCACAAGTACCACAAAAACAACCAACCACATCCCCTGAACAATTTTGAAAGATATCCCCATAACCTGAAGGTCCCATATTACTTTTACAAAACCCTCAGTATTGATCACAGTCAACCTAAAAAAGGAGATTTCCAAAGGACCTCCATAGTACCCATCAGTGGATGAAATTTTCCCTTAATATTGATACGCATGATAATGGAAAAGTCAGGAATTGAGTTCTAGAAATAAACTTTCTGAGGGACATTATTAGTCTGCAGTGCAGCAAAAATTCTAGCCAAAGAAGACTGGGGGTTAAATTCTACCCCCTCATGAAGACACCTGTTCCTTGCCATCGAGATATTTCTATCCAATTCCAAAACTGCAACCTGGAAAAGCAGCAACATAAATAGAGAAAAGGGTAGACAAAGCAGACATGAAATTATATCTTGTGTAGAGACAGAACCTAGTTGATGAACTTCAAAAGAATCAAAAATAAATTTCCACATAGTTGAAGAAGTAACACAACTTAGGAAGAGATGATCTAGATCCTCATGATGTTGATGACATAGAACGTAGACTAAACACAAGGAGATTCCACGATCATGGAGAGCATTATTAGTAGACAATATTCCATGAACCAGCCTCCATAGAAGAGTAAACCGAGAAGGAGGAAAGAGGTTCCTTTTGAATTTTCTTATCCATTGAAGACCCATAACAGGAGCAATGGAATGAGAATGAAAGGAATTTGAGGAAAGAATACCAGAAGGGTTTATCTCCCAAATCCAAAAAACACCAACAGAGGAAAAGAAATATTCCTTAACAACCTACTTAATATGATCTGGTACAGCCTCCATATTCAAAATATGATCCTTTATTGAAATATTTAAATCAATGTTAGGTACATCCTGGTTAATAGACTCTAGAAATGGAGTACCAATCTTTTTATACCTTCAGAACTAAAGTGAGGATTCCTTGGAGAGAGACCAGTGAGCATTAATGTCAATGAGAGAAAAAGTGTGTTTGAGGGAGGGTGAAACCAAGGAGTCCAGATGACCAAAAAACAAGACTTGAGCTTTCTTAAAAACCAATCTCTCAAAAAAATAGTGGATTTAGAATTTTCATTAACAAACAACCATACAAAGGAAGTATGTAAGGCTTGATTAAAAATTCTAAGATTTTTTAATCCAAGAAACCGCATCTCAAAAGGCTTGAAATAATTATTCCAAGACATAGTGATCAATCTCCTTTCCAAAATACTATCAGCCTAATTGAATTTCTTTATGGACACATTAATTTACTTGAAAAGCGAAGTAGGCCATTTATAAGCCATAAAATTGTAGACCAATTTAGAAATAATAACATCTTTGACTATGAAAATAAGACATTCCATGGATAGATATTTTCATTTCCAAGAAGATTTTTGTTTTTTGATCTGACCAAAAATTCTAGATAAATAACATGCTTTTGAATGACCCCAAAATATAGACACCCCAATATAGGTGAGAGGAAATATTCATTTTTGAATCATTAGTTCATTAATAATATCAACCTTCCTAACAAAGGATATATTTTAACCAAAATAAACAAAGGATTTGTTCAAACTAACCTTCTAACCAGATACCTTCTCAAAATGCAACAGGATATTCTTTATATTTTGAATGTTTATCTTGTTCCCTTGAATGAATAAAAAAATATCATTCCCATAAAAAAGATAGGTTGGTGTAGAAAGACCTCTACCTACACAAATGGCCTTCAGCTTTCCATTAATAGCCATTATGGAAAGTAATCAGCTATAATAATCCTTAGATATGGAGAGGATAATAGCTGAGGGAGGATCACCCTATCTAAACCCTATGAAATGAAAAAATAACCCTCCAGAGATCAATTCACAATCACAGAAACATGATAATATTCAAAAATAGTCTTTATCCATCCAATAAAATTATCCTAAAAACCAAACATGGAATGGATTTTAAATATAAATTTCCAATCAATAGTGTCAAAATACATTTTAATATCAAGATTGAGCACAATATTCCCTCCTCAAATAGAATTCTTAAGAAGATTGACACACTCTAAAGTAGAAATGAGACAGTCTTGGATTGATCTCTACTTGATAAAACCAAACTGATTAGAGGAATCAATTTTAATAGAGATGGGTTACAATATAATAGAAAGAATTTTTGTAATAACTTTGAAAAAAGTATTGATTAAAGCCATAGGCCTAAAAATATGTATTTCATTGAAATTATCCTCCTTAGGAATTAAATAAAGGAATTTATCATTTAATCCTTGAGGTAGTTCTCCTCCACGGAAAAAATGAATTAAAATCTTCCAAACATCCTCATAAATAATCTCCCAGTAGGTTTGAAAAAAGAAGTTTCTAAAGCCATCAAGACTTGGGAAACTGTTTGGATTAAGACTAAACACCACATCCTTAATCCCTGGTTCAAAGGGAATGGAAATAAGTCATGAATTATCCTCATGATTAACAAGCTTTGGAATAACATCATCCACAGAAGCAGCAATAGTGTTAGAACCATTAAAGGGGCCTTTAAAATAAGAATTAATATTCTTAGAAATATCCTATTTATAATCCAAAATTTTATCTCCACTCATAAGTAAAGAAAGATGCTGAGAGGTTTTCCTAACTCTTTGAAGAGAGTTAAAAAATATAACTCATATCCCCATCCTTGAGATATTTTTCCTTGAAAGTAACTCTTTGAATAGTATCTTTCATGTTGGTAAGATTATTGAGTTTAATAGTCAAATATGTTTCCAGAAAGACAGTACCATAAAAATCATCATGAGTGCACTTCTCCTAGAAACACCTAAGGTAGGTTTCAAGGTTAAATATATCCTTAACAAGGTGACTAAACCTACACTTACCTCAAAGTTTCATATTACCCTTGAGGATCTTTAATTTTAGATTTCAAGAGAAAACATTACTCTTGCAACCCACTGAACCCCAATCATCACAAACAAGATTATCGCAATCAGGATGTGAAACTCAAGCCTTATTAAATCTAAAGGGAAAGGGAGGATTATAATATTTACCTATAAGATCAACCATGATAGGTTAATGATCATAGTGATGTGGAGATAAATTCATGCAAGAAATGGAATCCCAAGAACATAATGAAGACTCATTCATAAAGGCCCTATCACGTTTACTAGAAATCATACTGGTAAGGTGTCTTATATACCAAGTGAACCTTTCACCAACAAGATTGAATTCAATCGCTTCATTTTTCTCAATGCATTATTTTAAATCCCTTGAAGAAATAGAATTATTCATAGGTACCATTTTTTCATCTGGGATAAGAATAAAATTAAAATCATCACAATGATCCAAGGTCCATCAATGATTTTTTTTGAGATAAGTGATATCAGACCAAAAGACTTCTATGATCCAAATAACTTTTCTTGGCATAAATGAAGGAACAATATTTATTAATTATTATATCATAAAAAGAACATGTAATATGTTGAGGGCCTAAGTCAAGTATAAGGGGTTCATAAATAGAGGAATGATCCAAAACCCATAAATTCTTGACCTTTGATAAACTGTTTTTCACACCTAGAAAATTAAATCCCATATTTTTAAGGATAGCCAATCTATTTGGAAAAACAGTTTTCGTTTCACCCAACCCTATCAAAATAGGTTTATGAATCTGAATATGGAGTTTAAGAGACCTGATTATGGATTTATTAGCAAGGCTTTAACAATTCAAGAACAAAATCCTCATTTGGAACCAATTTTGGAATCCCCCCCCACTCTTTTTCCCATATCCCTTATTCTTTTTGATGAATTTAGGTGGTCTCCCTACCTGCTTATTAGGAACCATTGGAGTTTAAATTATAATGTTGATGTTCATTGGCTCAATATACTTTTTTTCCACCTCCTGGATAGTATTAGTGTTATCCCTTCCACAGATTTAATAGAAGGATCCTTCATATCCTATTCATATTCCATAGAACCTATATTTTAATGCACTTTATTAGCATTGAAATAATCCCTACATGAGGGATGTGAAGCACTGATAGATTCATTCTGGTAGTTTTCCTCCTCCTAGACAACATTACTGTCATCCCAGGTCATATAATGAATAAGAGGGTCCTTCATATCCTGTATAGATTCCTTAGAACCTATATTTTCCTACACTTGATCAGCAATAAAGTCATTGATGTTTGAGGGATGTGCAGTACTGATAGAAATACCATTCTTTCCAAAACCATATTCTACTAGGAATGTTTCTGTTATAAGAGTATTTTACTGAGATCCTGCATATATAGAAGGGGTAACAGATGATTTAGACACCACATTCATGGTGATGGACATAGGAATAGAAATAAGAGATGTATCTGAGGGAAAGAGTTCTTTCATAATCCTTGTAACTAAGTCAGTGATGTGTTTAAGAATTAAATTGGATAGAGAGTTCTCCTATAAACATAATTTCATGTTTTACACCAAGTCATTAATATCTTTAGAAATTTCAAAAGCCAAGAAATAATCATCATTAGCACCTCTATCAAGCACCTGGATCATTGAGAGATTTTGAGGACAGGGATGTGAAGGAAGATCGTCTTCCTCCTCAGCAACCTTAGCCCAGATATTATTCAAAGTGAACCATAAGGATGGAGGTAAATCTTGTGAATCTCTCTCCATAGGCGGGTTTTTAGACTTCTTATCAAGGGGCTCACCTTTTTTCCTATGAGAATTTTTGATTTCCTTATATTCATTAACTTTAAGGTGGAATGCTTACCTTCTTTTGAATCACACTATAGGTTTCAATGGAGTTCCCCAAAATCATGAAGAAATTAGAGAAGGGAGGAATGTTTTCTAACTCATACTTGACTTCTATTTTCCTATCATTAGCAAATAGAATAATGGATTTTGGGATTTCAATATCCAAATTAACATACAAATGAATTCAAGAATAAAGTCCATGGTCCCCCTCTAATGTTCTTTGATTCATTTTAACAGGGATTCCAATACAAGAAGAAAGATTATAGGGAATTTTTGGATTCCAATACACCAAATTTAAACCTTGAAGTCTAATCCAAATTTGCGAAATGGATTGTTTATAATTGAACGGATCCAAATTATAGTCCCACTCTGAGATTCAAAACAAACCTAGTTTGAGATTAATATTTCCAGTGGGACGAGCCAATTAAAGATCATTCCCATTATGGAAAACAATATGGAAAAAACCATTTCCAATTGGGATAAGTTTTCACACACATATACCCCAGCTGATGGAGATTTGATTCTCAGTATCATCAAACAACTAAGGATTATCTGTAACAACCCGAAATTTTGAATAAATCTTGTTTCCTAATTTTGTGTGTTATTTTATTTCATACACACAAAACAAATTTTCATTTAATAAAATGAGTATAATTAAAATGAGATTGTTGGGTTGTGACTATTATATGACTGTTAGTCAGTATGACTGTTGGAAACTAAATATTGTGACTATTGCCTCTAAATACAAGTGATCATGGTTAATTAATATAGAAAGAAGATTTGATGGCCTCATCCAGTAGTCTCGGGACAATTGAATCCCATCTAACAGAACTTGGGAAGGAGGTAGCACCACTGGGCTTTGCTCTGGACCAAACCCAAGCCGAACTTCATCGTGTGAAGCTAGAATGGAATCGCCTTCGCGAGAAGTTCAAACTGATAGAAATTACTGCTCATGCGATGTTGGCCGAGCCGCCCTCAGATTCTCTCACCTTAACACACCTTACACTTAGGTCCTATTTTGGGGTTATAAGGGGCTATGTAAGGAGACTGTAATTGCCTTGTGTAATCCTTTGATTTAAATAAAAATTGTGATTTCCTCTTATGATGAAGTTTGTGAATTTTCAAATGTCCGGATAAATATATATGAATATTTTTGATGAATTCTCTAAAAAGGATATTTGAAAATATTTATGTAAACCTTAAATAATTAATTGTGTTTAATGATTTTCAAAAAATCATCTTCTATAATCATGTTCAGTAAGAAATTTAGAGTCTAATAAGATCATATTAATTTTTGATGAATAATAAATTCTAAATTTTGATTTTACACTTTGGATTAGTAATCTGACCAAATGTATTTGTAATCTCACTTAAATAAAGTATTAATATAATCTAGGCACCTTGATTAAGTAATGTGATTCAATAAAATAGGTAAAAAACTATTTCAGAAATTATTAGTCAAGTATTAGTTTTTTCAGGTGAATAGTGTTTTTTAATTAAAAATTAAATTAAAATTATTTATAAAATTATTTTTATAAAATGGTGTTCATTTTTGAACTCAGAGCATCGATATTATGTGAAGGTAATTTTTGGGGATTTTTCTGAAAAAAATGAATTTTCGGTGAATTGTGTATTTATTTAAAAATTAAATTTAAAATATTTAGAAAATTATTATTATAAAATGGAGTTAATTTTTAAAATCAGAGCATCTATATTTGGTTAAGGTGAAATTTTTGGATTTTTCTAATAAAGTTGAATTTCGGTGAATAGTGAATTTTCAGTTTTAGGGTTTCGGTATGTTTAATGACATCATGAATGCATCATGATGATGTCATGAGATATTTTAAGGGATGGTCGACTAAAGGGGGTGAATTATTGTATGAGGGGTCCCATGTGGCCTAACACCTCGGTAAATACCATGGAAAAGCCCACGGTTTTTCCAATACCACCAATGAGGTGTCCCTTGGCCATTAATGCCTTGTCCCCTCACTTTCCCAATAAATACCAGGCCATTATCTCATCCTTTCGACTCCAAAATAATCCTCAATGAAGTTATGGTCTCCTTACCTCCCAAGGAGTCCTCCCATGGTTCTCCAAACCCTCAAAGTCCCAACCTTTGAGTTTTAAGAGTTATGTTTTAAGGTAACGGATCCTACCTCTCTCTTCTTTCCAAGTACTCTCTTTTATGTCATATATTTTATACTCCATGTTCTTGTGTTGGAGGATGTTCTTCTATTTTCATCCTACTATCCTTTTTTATGTTCATATGATGAGAGACCACCTCTTGCTCTCATCAATTCATTTTAATATTTTTTAAGTGGCGTGGTTAGGCTGCCGAATTTTTAAGGGATTCTTTCACCCTTCTTGTTTTCAAGTTCTATTTTCATGTCAAGTATTTCATGTTCCATTTTATTATGTTGTGGTGTGATATCTATATCTATAATACTGATCTTTTATGTTCATATGATTAGAGACCCTATTTATGTAACACCCCAGGTAAATAGAGAATATGACATCTTTATATTTATCCATATTTGTGAATAAAATATTAATATTACGTTAAATGGGATGCTTTGCTCGATGGCATACCCAAAACGCAACAACGAGTTTCTTGGGAATCTTACGTTGCACTCTAATAATAAAATAATATTATTTTAAATGGTATTTAACGCCTAGTCGTTGTAATGGCGGGAATGAACAGAACTAACTACAAAATAATTATATATATTTGTAAAATATTTTTACTCTTTACAATAAATTTTAGAGGATTAAAAATGCAAATGAATCCAGTTTTTAAGCGAAAACATTCTAATATCCTTTAAAAGGTCGATTAACCGCCTTTTGATGAAGAACCCCTTTTAAATCCACTTTTTGAAAATTTTATAAGCTCTATTTTTCAAAATAAACATATTATTTATTATTGGGATTTTGAAATTTACCTTGGGTTAATTTTTGGTATTTTTCTGACAATGTTCATTTTTCAATGAATAGTGAAAAATACTGCATTTTACATCAAAACTTCTTTTTCATATAATTTAATTATATGGTTATATTATATTTTTAATTTGTTTTAGAGTGTAATTAGAATATATTTTTACCATGTAATTCAATGATGGTCATTGGGATTAATTTCACTTTGTAATTAGGCATAAACAAGTGCCAAACTTTTCATAAATATTGTTTCTAAAAAACCTGCTATTTGTTTTGACAACGAGAAGTTTTTTTAAATTAATTATTGCAATTTATGTGTTTGGAATTTGGTAAAATTAATTACATATTTGGAATCAGAAGTTCCAAATTATGTAATTAAGACTCTTTTGTTTTTGGACATTATGAATAGTAACGACGGTAATTATCTTTAATTATTTTGATTAATGAGTAATCGGGTAGTTAAAGATAATAAGATAATATCATAATAATAGAAAAATGACCACAAAATGTTTCCTAAGGCTACTGGTTGTCTCATAGCCGACCATGGGATGCCTTGTGCCAAACTTGGGGGGCCCATGGAATCACTTTTGTGAGAAAGTGACTTTTTATCTATTTATTTTTAAAAAATGTTAAATGTGACAAAGAATGTATCACCTATGTAAAATATTTTTAATTTTGTATAAATAAATGATATTTTGGACTATAAATATTCATTGGAAATCTAAAAAGATTTTCTACATCATAGTTTTTTTTATATAATTTTTAGACATTAAATAAATTAAATTATTTATGACATCATGATGATGCAGCGATGACCTCATTATTTAACGATTTAAATAAAATGGAAAGATAATGTAAAATCTAAGACCTACACATGTCCAAAACCTATTGGATGGATGGATTTTGAACCCTTATCACCTTATCCTCGAAACACATCAATGTGGGACAATTAAAATCCTAAACGCATTTGGAAATAATGTTACATTTTATACCTTTCCAAGAGTGCCCCTCCTCTCCTCTTATAAAAGGCCCCCACCTCTACCTTCCTACCCACTCTTCCGAAGCCTTTGGCTCGGCCAACCCCTGCCCATTTTGTCTCTCCACATCTCTCTCTAACTCCTTGAAGCCTCACTTTGGGTAGAATAAATACTCATTGAAGACAACCTTACATGGATTTTTAAAATCTTATAAATTCATTTAAATCATTATAAAATTCATTCAAAATTAGTATAAAAACCATATAAAATAAAATAATTGTTTAATATAAAGTATATATCAATGAATTTAAATTGATAAAAGAAACCCTTATAATTATCATAACATTTGATATAAGATCAATGAATAAAGTGATTATGTGAAAAAAAATACATATAAAAAAGTTTAAATAAAAAATAAAATAGTCAAATTTCATAAAAATATAAACTTTTCAATGCATAGTCAATGGAGAAGGGATATATCCTAGAGAAATTAAATTGGGTTTAAAATCCCCTAACCTCAAACATTCACTTGGTCGAATGCACGCTAACATCCCTTTATAATAAATTTTGGATTATTATTCATATTAATAAGAAGATCATTCATATTTATTTTCCATTATACTATGAATTAATAATTACTTATTTCCCATATATTAGTTGATTATTGTTAAAATTAAAATTTTTGTGTTAAATGTTTCATTTCCCTTTGATACTTCAGTTTAGAAAGTTTCAGTCATTAAGTAAAGTTCATGAGTTCATAACATAAAGATTATTCCAAAAAATTTAATTAATGGTTTTGTTAGTTTTTTGGTGTCCAATTGTCATTTCATGGATCTTATGTTGATTGTTTGGACGGAACTATTAAAAAATTACCTTTTTAGTTATTATTGAATTAACAAATGATTTAAATTTATATGTGAATATTATTTTTAATATTACCCCTAAAAAATATTGAAACATATTTAATTAATCATTATTACATATTATTAACATTGTTTTTTTTCTTAATCATCAATGAGATAAACATTATAACAATGTCCACATAGAAGATAAAACCTACCAAAACAAGAACATGTTATGACAGTTGAATGAGTAAGAAAATGTTATTATATAATGATAATATAGTTTTTTAAAAAGGTTAAATATTTTAAAAAATGTTCTAAAGTACTAAAAAATAAATAATAGGTAGATGAATAATATAAATGAAATATAATGGTAAGAAGTTGTTACTTATAAACAATCTTGGTATGCTTATTTTAGGAAGTTAAATTTTTCATTGATCATTTATTGTTAGTATTATTAATAGAATGGTCAAATAATATTTTAAAAATCATATTAATGTTATAAATGTAATTTTTTTAATTAAATCCATTTTAATTACCATTCATGTTTTTCGGTTCTAAAAATGAAATATGTCGTTCATAGAGGTTGTAGTCTACACACTACCATAGTGGCATTTTCATTTTCCAATAGATGGAGGTGAGGTAGATGGTTATAGTTACTTTAATATAATAAAATTTCAGTTTACTAATGATACTAATTTCATTATATTATTATAGTTATAAAATATTTGGAGGATCCAGAAGAAGAAATAAAATTTAATGAAATCAGTTAATAGATGTACACTACAATAATTATAGGAAATCTTGGTTCTTTTTTACACATGGTTTCCAAAAAGACTTATAAATTATTAAAAAATATTTTCACTAACCTATCATGAAACACATTTATAATTTCTTAAAAATAGTTAAATTTTATGGCATTTTTAACTAAGCTTACATTAAATTTATATAAAGATGGTGTTTTATTAAACCATCAACTGATAGTTAAAAAATAAAATTCTCTCTCATGACCTTCCCTCATAACAAAAATCTCTCTCTCACCTAACGTTGTACCCCCCTCCATAAACACCCTCTCCCCCGCGATTTCACCTTATCTCCCAACCTAGAGTGAAAACCCCCCACTAATACCCACTCTAATTTGATGTTGGACACCCCTTTATAATACACTCTAAGCCTCCATTTTGGACTTTTTCCATGTTTTATGAGGAGATCAACCATGATACATGACTACCCCTTTCCCAAGTTCATTTATGATCACTCGTAGAGGCTTCTCTTCAGTAATGTAATGGAATGGATCACCTACAGTGCCCCTATTCTTATTTTTTCTTCATAGTAGTTGGTGTAATCCCATATTTCTTAAACATAGGGATTATAAAATCTATAAAATCCATTGGTTCCTTCTTAGTATAACTTTTTTAAAATTTTAGGCCAAGTGAATAAAAATTAAGGAGGTTAATATAAATTTATAACTCATTATATTTTTATTATAGTGATAAATAAATCTTTTTCTCTATAATATAAGTTATTATGATCACTTAAGTAGTATAATATACTCTTCCCCATGTCCTAAAAGGAGAATTATAAAAATATATTTGTTGTTAAAACCTTCATTCTCTAATATTGTTAATATTTTGATCTTGAAATGATATTACTATGAGTAAATATTAAGAAAATTTATTTTATTCTGATAAATAATTATTAAAATTTATTTTCAGAAAATATGGAATGGATTGGTTGATTTAACATATTTTTACATTTCCACATACTATTACTTATATATATTTTTTCCATGATTCATGTTCAATTGTTTTTAAAATATTTTTTTAATAAATTTCAAAATATCTCATTCATTAGGTTGTAAAATTATCATTGTAAAGTATAAATATTGGAATTGAAAAATAAAAATACACTAAAAATAGATAAATATTTAAAAAACATGCATGAATATTTTCAATGAAATTTTTTTTTTTAAAATCAAAACCAAAGTCCATCCTATAGGTTAAAAAAGTGAAGAAAAAAATTATTTTCATCTTAAAATCATGGTTGATCAACCACCATAATAACATTACATTTTTATTATTCAATTATACCCTTCATCCAAGGTAACAAATAACTATATCTTTATCCTAATTTAAAAAATTAGAATATATTAATTTTTTTAATAAATTTATTTTATATTTATATATTATAATAAAATTATATTTCATATTTTATAGCTTATAAAATAAATTATTTATGGATACAAGTTAGTTAACCTTACATTATAACACTACTATTTATGTTATGAGTATGAACATATTTTTTTTAATTCTATGTTGATCCATGGATGTAATAATCAAATGTACATGTCCTAAATAAAAATTAAAATGATGGTTGAAGAGAGACTAAGTATTTGATTACATGATATTGAAACATTTTCCTTCTATTTATGTTCATTGGACTTGGGATAGAGAATCAAATGTTATAGAAAATCAAGTAGTTATGTATATTTTCATAATGAAAAAAATTAATTCCTTGATTGTTGATAATGAAATTCAAAACATAATAAATGATACTTTCAAAATAGTAGGGAAGGAACTTTTACAATATGAAGCATTAGATGACCCACTTGTTTATGATTTGAATATTAATGGCCCTTTTGGAAACAAGATTATAATATATTAATGGATGGTGTTGGGGAGAATAATATAATGGAAAACAAAACTATGAAAACAACTATGTTTTCTAAATTAGTTGCTTCTAAAAATAATGAATTTTTTGAATAATTTAACAAATATTCAAAATTTCTTTTTTCACAAAATTTATACCATATCTTGTGTTTATATGGAATTACAAATAATTAAATGTCAATGATATTTGAATTTTGTGTGATTAATTTTATGAAGATAAGATATATGCATCATTTTATGATATGAAGAACATTATTAAAAATCATGGATTTGGTTATATGAAGATACACAATGGTGCCAATGATTTTATGCTTTATTAGAAAGAATATTTGAATAGAGAGATGAAAAATATTTTTTTCTTTTGGATGGAAATAAATAAATAATGATGTCAATCTAAATGCACATAGTACCATAAAGAAATAGAAAATGAAAACTTTCATGACTATTTTTCATTACATTCCATTAAAATTATGGTTGAGAATATTTTCTATATCATCTAAAACCATTTCAAATATGATGTTGCGTGATTTGAATAATAATAATAATGAATTCATATGACTTCCAATAGATTAAAAATAATGGAATACCTTTCATTAATTACATTTCTAATTATATTCTAATCCTAGAAATGTACGCTTGGGATTACAATCTGAAGATTTCAATCCTTTTGGGTAATTATGTAGAAATTATAGGGTATGGATAGTTATTTTGATCCATTATAATATACCTCCATGTATGTGTATTCAATAGACTTCATTATCCATATCAATGGTTATCCATGGAAATAAAACTACTAGAAATAAAATTATTGTATTCTTTCAACCTATTATTCAAGAATTATAGGAGATATCAAATAATGGTGTAGAATCATATGAAGAATACACCATGAAAATTTTCAAAATAAATGTTTCCCTTATGTGTACCATAGGTAACATTCCTAGACAAGTAAAATTTTCTAGTTAGAACATACACACTAGTTTGTCTTGTCTAGTTTTTAACATTGATTTTGAGCCTCAACAATAACCTTATAAAATAATGTGGTCTTTCATGTGTCATCATCACTTCCTTGATACATATCATAGATTTAAATTTTCTAAGTCATATTTAAATGGGAAAATGATAAGTGGATTCCATAAAAATTATTATTAGAATCATATATCATGGCACAATTATCAAATAATTATATAAATTTTGAAAAGTTTTGTGGTTGACAGAATGTTGAAAAATAGTTAGAACACTGTCATATGAAACAGGAGCATAATAATGGAAAAAAATAGAATATTTTTTGAACTTCCATACTAGGAATTTAATTTTTTTAATTCATAATCTTGAAGTTATTCACATTGGCAAGATTTTATATGAAATTTTAATTTTTACATTTCTTAATGAATAGTGAAAATAAAAGTGTCATTTAAATGATCATAATGAATTAGAATAAATCAATATCAAACAAGATATATGGAAAAATGATAATGATAATTATCCATTAATTATTTTCACTGTGAAAAAACATCAAAAAGATATTTTCCATAGACGATAAAAAAATTTCAAATTGGTTGATTGATATTCTTATAATATTTAATGAATTGTTTTTTTAAATCATCATATGATACATGGACTAAAACTTTATGAATCACATGTATTAATGGAGTAGTTGATACCTTTATAAATGTATAATTTATTACCAAAAAATAACCACATTTCAAATTGAATTTTACACATTCTTCTGATAGTTTTTCGTGATTACATTAAACCCCAATGAATTGGATAAACTTCATGAAAGTATTGTATGAATTATACGTAATTTTTAGATTCTATTTCCCCCATCATTTTTCACAATGATTATTTATCTAATAGATTTTTTCTGAGGAACATAAAATCTAAGGGCTTGTACATTATTAATGGATGCATCACATAGAGAGGAATTTTATTTTAATATTATTTTCATCACAGCATTCTAATTTTCATAGTAAATAATTATAAAATTTATTTATAAATTAATTACCATTTATAAATAGGTATATTTGTCATTTGAAGTCATATGGTAAAAATAAAGCTCATCAACAATGTTTTATTATGGATGGTTACCTTTCTAAAGAGTGTATAACCTTTTTATCCATGTATTTGTATTCAATATAGACAATATGAAATTGAGTGGGACATGTTGATGATAATTCAAGTCAATATTTGGAAAACAATGAGTCACAATTGTTCCCAACTTTATGTTGTAATGTTAGAAATGTCACTTCACTTTCATTGAAAGATATATAGCTAAGATATGCATGCAGATATTTTCTACTCAATATAGATATTTTTAATCCATATTTTTAATAATTAAGGAAACAAATGAAAAGACCCGTTAAGTGATAAATTTGGAATGAGACAAAGATAAAAAAAATACCAAGGAAATTATTGAGTTTTTTTCATGTCATCTAAGTTATTAATCTAATATGTTCTTTGAATATGCTGACAGTTATATAAATTGTATAAAAAATATTATATCAACTTGTATATGTAATTAATGTTGATAAGCAATATAAACTATGTAAAGATTTGAAGTATTAAGTTAGAGGTTCATTGAAGAAAGTTTGGAGATTCAATGCTTAAAATATTAGCAGTTTCAGGTTTTTTTCAAATGATCATGAGGATGGTTTAAAAACCTAAAATTGTGGTACATTTATAGTTGCAAATCGGGGTAACTATGGAATGTTGGTTGATATTATTGAGTTAAATTATCAATGAAAATTCACTACGCCTAAATTCGAGTTAAACTGCGGTTTAAACAGCCGCTAAATTGAGAGTTGGCAATCAATTGCAGGCAGCTTTTTTATTTCATTATTTTATTTTGGTAAATTTATAATTTATTTTTAAATTTATTTATTTTTTTATTATTTTCATAATTTTATTATTTTATTATTATATTATTTAATTATTTAATTTAATTTATTATTTTATTATTATTTTATTATTTTTTTTTATTTTTTTTATTTTTTTTTTATTTTTTATAATTTTTTATTTTTTATTTTTTATAATTTTACTTATTTTTTACTATGAACTTACACACGTATGTGCGTGTTCCATATATAGAATTTCTGTATTGGGTGAGATTTGAACCTCTTACCTCTTGCATATTCTCCAAACCATGACCACTCCAACAGACTCTTCATGTGGAGAATATATAGAATTTAATATAATTATATATATTAATTGAAAAAACAAACAATAGATAACAAATATATATAAACTCAATAATTATTAATCAATAATCAACAATCAATAATCAATAATTACTAATTACTAATTTTTAATTAATAACTATTAACATTTAATAATTACTCATTACTAATTACTAATTACTAATTAAAAATTACTAATCAATAAATAAAAATAAATTAACAACAAATAAGTAAATAAATACATGATATAGAAATAAATGGTAAATAATAAATAGTAAATAATAAATATTATTATTAAATATTCAATATTCAATATTCAATAAAAATAAAAATAATAATAAATCATAAATAATAATAAATAAATAATCAAAAACTCAATAAATAAATAATCCATAAATAAATTATAAATTATAAATTATAAATAATAAATAATAAATAATTTTAAATAATAAATAATAATAAATAATGATTGAATAAATAAATAAATAATAATTAAATAAATAATAAACCAATCATAAACCAATCATAAAAAAATAATAAGAAAATCATAAATAAATAATAATAAATAAATAAATAAATATTTAAATGATGATAATAAAATAATAAAATAATAAAATCATGAAAATAAAATAATAAAATATTAAATATTAAAATAATAACATTGAGAAAAAACAATAAAACAATAAATTAATACATAATAAATAATAAATAATTAATAATTAATAATTAATAATTAATAATAAAAAATTAAATAATAATAAATATTAAAAAAATAAATAATAAATAAATTATAATAAATAAATTATAATAAATAAATATTAATTAATTAATTAGTTAATCATAATTAAAATAATATAAATCAATAATAATAAATCAATAAATAATAAATAATAAATCAAGAATAAATAAATAATAGTGAATATTAATTAATTGATAAAATTATTATAATAAGATAATAAAATATTAAATTCTGAAAATAAAATTATCAAATTATCAAATTATAAAATTATAAACTAATAAAAAAAATATAATATATATAACATATAATATATAATATATAATATATATTATATATTATATATTAAATAATAAATAATAAATACTGCATAATAAATGATACATAATACATAAGACATAATAAATAATAAATAATAATAAACAATAACAAATAAATAAATTAATTAATTAATTAATAATAAATCATTAATAAATAAATACTAAATAATGAATAATAAATAATAATTGAAAAATCAAATAATAATAAATACTTAATAATAAATAATAAAATAAAATAAAGTGATAAAATGATAAAATGATAAAATGTTAAATGGGTATAAATATCTATAAATATATACACTTATTAAAAAATTACATAAATATATATAAACACCTATTTATGTTACATAAATATCTCTAAACACTTAGATTTATAATTGTATATTAATATAAATATATATATTTATATATAAACATTAGTAAATATAAATATCATTATATATCTACACATATATGATATAGAAATATGTAAATATACATATGTATAAATATTTACACATCTATATAAAATCCACAATTATTTATTTCAAATGAAATGAATAAAAAATATGTATTTCCATTTGGTTTATATTCTTAAAAATACATTTATTTGTAAATATGTATTTATACAAGTGATTTTATAAGTAAATATAAGTAAATATGCATATATTTAATTATAAATTAAACTACATTGTGAAAAATGAAAAGGTTTCAAAACCATAATATCAATATGAATTTAATCCCTGAGAATAAATTGAGTCCCCAATAAAAAAGGAAATAAAACCCCCTTAAATGAGGCTGAATATCCATAGAATGTTAAGAAAAATTGTAGTAACCCTAAAACACATAAAAACTTTAAGAAACTGTGAAAACCCTAAAACCCCTAAAAACCATGAAATGACCATAACATCTGATCTAAGAGTCTGTTTTAACTCCACAACTTGTAAAATTTAATATCATGAACTGATCTTTGATATGATATGTGGTACAGGCTGAACGAACTCCCGGATCAGAAGTTATAGCCGTTTAAATTTTAATAAGTCAGGGTTGACAACAAAAAACTAAGTTTAAGAGGCCTTATGAGCCTTTATAAGGAAGAAAAATCAAAAAAGCTCTTGGAAATCAGTTTGAGACCATATCTAGCATAAACCTCGTCGTAGGATTTGATTTGATATGTGGTAAATCCCAAAAAGACACTTGGATCAAATTTTATAGTTGTTTGAAGTTAGAGTTTGATTTTAAAATTTTAAAATATATTTTTTCTTTTATTATCACATGATTTAAATCTCATGTGGTTTTAGATCATTTCATAAGCTTCAATTTGACATGTTACGGAGCTAAGACTGACACTCGGATCAAAATTTGTGGCCATATGATGCTGAAGTCTGATTTTCAACTTATTGAATATTTGATTTCACTTTAAAATTATTATTAACCAATAATTATAATTATTTTTTAATTGAAATATTATAATTAATTAAAATTATAAGTAATAAACTATATATAATGGTAAATGATAAATAATAATTAATAAATAAATGTATTTATTTTATTTTTTCACCACTAATTTCGCGGCGGTTTTGAGAAAACCTCCACTAAAAATAAATTACATATTTTTTTGGGAAACTTTATAAAAAATTATAAAAATATTTTTAAAAAATATAGCAGAAGTTTTTAAAAATGATTCTAAAAACCCACTGCTAAATTTTATCCTAAAAACAATTATAGGTGGTTTAGAAAACCATTGTGAAAAAACTATCGTTAAATCCCTGTTTTCATGTAGTGATTTATATTTTTGTTATTAAAATGTAACTAGATCAATATTATTAGGTTTATAAATAAAGATTCATTAAAATTTAATTTCTCATATTTCTATTGGTTGATCAAAAATGGTGAGTGAGAATATCCCAATCCATATGTTTTGGATTCCCAATAAAAAATGGTATATTATTTTGATAATATATTTTATGGTTGGTGTGGTGTTTTTATAAATATAAAATGGAGAGAAAATTATGATGTTGGTGATGAAGGTAACTTAATTTGTGATAATGAACCCCATAAAAAATATTGAATGTTTTTACCGGAAAATATTGAAACTTTTGATCTTATGGGGGATATTGAAGATGAAGAATGAAAAATAGAAGAATAAGTAGTAGTAGTAGTAGTAGTAGTAGTATTAAAAATGGAACTTGATAACAACATGGTTTACAGGGAATAATATTTGAATATTGTTTCTTAATATTAATCAATGTTATTAATTTTTTATTTACAGCTTAACTAAGTTAATATTAATAGTTTTATTTTTATTTTTGATATTTTTTTACAATTATTTTTCACTGTAAGTGGTTTATAGATAGTTATAACTCTACGTTACATGATTCTTATTCTCCCTCTAGGACACAGGGTAATCTTCATCACAAACCTTGCACACTTTTTGATATCATTTCTTCTAATCCCAGTATATATTCATACTCATGTATGAATTCTAATTAGTATTACAATAGATCAAACTGGACACCTATGATGGATCCATCTAGTAATCTATAAAATATTCAGTTACTATTATGAGGTTATTGGTCGGTCACAATCACCGGTATGTAATTCAATGTGATAAAATTAAATTCAAAAGTATTAATACTAATTTCTATATTTATATTTTAAATAGATGAAATTTATAATATAATGGAGATAAACATAAACATTCAAGATGTTTTATATTTAACTAATATAGAGTTATTTGTTCCTTTTGATGAATATGGGGTACCCACTTAGGATTCTGCTGACATTTTTGGGTAGTTCATAGGAAACATAACATGTGAGGTGGCATCCCCCTTATTTGCTAATTAGTCTTGATTTACGTTACATTGTCTTGAAAAATGATTTTTTTGAATCTGAAATATTTTTATTATCGTCATTTTTGTGTTTATATATGATTAAATTAAAAATTGTTACTTAATATGTCAATAATCTAATGCATTTTTTTATTTCTTTTATAGATAATGTTCCATTTTTACATGACCAATTAAATTTATCAATAATGGAAATTTACAAAAAAAAGTGGAAAAAATAGAAATATTTTTAGTAGAGATTATTGAATGAATGTAATTAAATTTCTCTCTCAATTCCATAAATGTATGAGATGGACCCTAAATTCATGTCTAGGGACCAATGGTAAACATTCAATGACCTCCATTGTGTCTATTAACATATATTGTTTTATTATATGTAAGTATATTTATAAATAAAGTTTGATAACATTTAAATTTTTACTAATATATAATTTCTATCGGATATTTGTACAAGATGTTATACCAATAAAAACAAGAAACTGATTGCTTACACTTTTAGTTCGATGATTCTGTCAAGGAAATAATAAGAAAAATATCCAATTAATTTATTAAAACAGGTATCTCTAACAATTAAATTTATTTAATTTTATAAATTTTAGTTATGTACTTATTTAAAATGTGAAAAGGAGGTAGTTAGTTCTGTTGGAAGGATAAGGTTTTGGTTATATGTCTAATAAAAACATAGAAATTATAGCAATAAACCTATATAAAACATTGGGGTGAAAAATTTAATAAATAATTTATGTTACTAAATTACTTAATAATTTAATATTATTCAATTTACAATGTAAATTAAAGGAAACATGGGATGTCAAATATTCCTTATTAGTTATGGTATCCTCACCGGATGATATGTATCAAATTATTTGAAAATATAATTCATGTCATGTGAGGGGGATGGATTGTGGACCATCTTTATCATGGGTCATCGATAATTCACATACATCTTCATCGATGATGTCAGTATGAGGGGTGGTTTAAATTTTGGTTCATCCTATTCCACATAAGTGAGTTTATATACAGAAAAATTCCATTGAATTTCAAGAATCAGTTATTAGAACATAGAATTATCTGGTCTCGGTATTAGGGAGTGCATTGTATATTTTGTTTCAAAGTATGACTAGAAGTATACCTAAAGGAATAGCAACACTCATGAGGGGTTTATGATAGGTAGATTTCATAAATGTAAATTTATATTATTCATTTTAGTAGACACTTATTATTCAATAAATATTAAAAAAGATTCTTAATAAACAACTATAAAGCTCATAATAATTGGTTCTTAAATTTTTTTTCAATCCCTTTATTATTTAACATTAAATATTTAGTTATGTTACTAAAATAAAAATATAAAAATTAAATTGTAATAAATATATTCTTGTATGTGAATCTATCTCATTGTTTTATTTCTTCATATTATGTATGTTCACCATGGGATGGTGAACTTCTTCCATTTGGGGAGGAATTTGGGATCTCAAAATATGGTATGGTAGTTTCATAGTTTCTCAACTTGATAGTATCTCATAGTAATTATGGTCTTAGTTATGGTTGGGTTAATTTTTAGTGTTGAAATACTGATAATGAGATTAAAATATTCAAGGGAAAATGTTAAATCCTTATGATTGGTGGAATTGAGTAGTGCACCAGATTCATCATACACTGGAAAATCAAATTTTCTAGGCATGCCCTTGGAAACCACTTATTCATTATTGTGCCATTAAATAAACTGATTTTTGGTCAAATCATATATCATTTTAATTTTACTTCATTTTTTATTCATTTGATATTCTTATTGCTTATGTGTGGTTAACTAATTTAAATATATGCATCATAGCTTTATAGTAGGGATAGAGATGATCAAAATCATTATAAACTGGTAATGGACAGCAAGGGGCATGTGTCTCTGTAGGTTTTTTAGGCTAGTATTAATGTATTTTTTGAATTTTTTTAAATTATAATGTAATCCTATATTGTATAAAATGTAATGTTGTTTGTTTATATATGTAAATTATTATTTTTTATGATGTACTAGATGAATGATATTTTTTATATATTTTTTGTGTATTGTTTTTTATAGATTGGACTACTATAAAAGTTGGGTCTTTCTTCTATGCATGCAAGCCTCATAGTGGTTTAAAGTACCACTAGTCCTTTATTAGTGGTTTTAATGATAATGAAATATATTTTCCAATGAAATCAAAACTCATCAAAAAACCCTCTATAAATTATGAATTCATGGAAATATGGTTCTAATCAATAAAAAAACTAACAAAATATGAATTTTCTTTTTTTATATAACTTTTTATGTAATCCAAAATTAAATGTTACCAAGTGAATACATAATTAAATGAAAATAACGAAAATATTATTAAAAATAAATATAACATAGGTTTATCAATATGAAAAATTATTTTTAATATATTTATTTTACTCCTTAAATACATTTTTCAACATAAAAAATTGTGTTATAAATTTTTAATTCATGCTTATAACACGATCATGTCATAAAACATTCTTTTTTTATAAAAATGGTATTTTTCATTAT
Organism: Viscum album; assembly: GCA_963277665.1. Classification (NCBI taxonomy): domain Eukaryota; kingdom Viridiplantae; phylum Streptophyta; class Magnoliopsida; order Santalales; family Viscaceae; genus Viscum; species Viscum album. Next base: position 858,765,631 of record OY728160.1, read on the forward strand.
TCACATAAAAAAACCTTTTTTAGATAAATAACTAAATTATAAAAAATGATTTTTGAAATGATGAATAAAAAAATTAATTTCATTTATCTAATTAAAATCATATAATTTGGAAAATTAAATTTTAAATAAATCTATATAATACATTGAAAATGAATATATTTAAAATAAAACCTATTTGTTTTAAAATGAAATATCATATAATTATTTCATACGTAGATAAAGTTATTTTACACAATAAATAAAAATAACTATTTATATAATTAACAGGATTATTAATTTATAACATATTTAACAATTAAAAAATTCTTTTAATATTTCAAAATAACAAATTCTGTTAAGGAAATTGTTTGTACATTTAAATAAAATGCCCTTTATAAGATGAATTAAAAATAATAATATTAAATGTATTATGATGATTTAATTATTTATATAATATCTTTTGATACATTAAATAAATATACACAAGTTTTTAAAGAATATATATAAATCAATAATCATGAATATTAATAATCCATAAAAGTTATATCGTATTAAAAATACCTAGGTTGTCACCTTCTCCCCCACCCAACTAAATAAACTCTATCCTCGCAACTTTATATTGACTTCAAAGAGAGGTAGATTATGAAGAAATAAATTGAAAAGGTTAAAATCCATTTCATAGGGTAAAAGGGGACTTTGAACACCATATTTTTTAATTAACCCCTTAATAATTCAACCTCAAAAGGAAATAAAGGTAAAGATAATAAATTTGGGTATAAATATAAGAGATATATACAAAAGTTTTAAGGGATAACTTCTAGGTGTTTAACGGTTTTTAAGGAAATACGAATCAAAAATAAAATATAACATTTTCTTATTTATAGAGATGATGTAAAATATAAATTATTTAGATGATAATACCTATTTATATTCAATATAAGAAAACAGTTTTCATAATAAATAACACGGAAATAGAGGAGAAAAATAGTTAACATTGAGGATGGAAAATTTTTTTATGAAAACATAAAAAATTCATAAAATAAGAAGAACAATCCATGCAAATTTGATTTACCCAGAGAGAAAATTAAAATATCATTTAATAATGAGAGTTCTAAAATATATAAATCAAAGAAAAGTATGGTCAAAAATATATTATGACTCAAGAGAAATAGATTTAATAAAGAAAATCTCTTAAAAAATGTGGTGTGGGAATTCTAAATCTATAAGAGAGTAAGAGAGACAACAAATTAATTAAAATTTAAAATACTTTATTCCATTCAAGATCATTAATTTGAGGGAAAAAATAAATATCTGGAAAATAGATACTAAATATCAATTTCATCCATATTAGAAGTCAAAACTATGATAATTATCATAGATTTTTTGTTAAATCATGTGTATACTTTTATAAGACTCGTACTTGTGAATGAGTTTCTAATGAATACATCGATAGTTATTAGATTTTTTTTCATACAAGACATTATAGATTTACCATCATTTTTCTTGATTATTATGAATTATTTTTCTACAAATATAGATAATATTAAGGAAAATACTTATTTTATTGTATTCCATTTTTATAAGCACTATATCATCCATTTTTTGTGTGTTCCGATCATTTTTCACCTTATTTCATCTCACCTCCCAAAAAATAAATTTCCAAGATAAAAAAAATTACATTCTTAAAGTAATAAAATAAAATCCTAAAATATCATGAGACCCACAAAAAGAAATTTTTTCTTATTTTATGAAGGATGTTTTTAAAAAGTCACTCATATAGTTACTAACCAATTGTAGAAAAAAAACCAAAATGGTTTTTATTAGTAAAGACAATACCCAATTAAATATGAATAAACTATTATATGAATAAGTAATACTTTAATTTCTATAACCTAAATATAACAATAACAACATATTTTTTAATAAAATAATTCCACAAAAAACTAAACCCTAAAACTCTTCAACACATGGCTGAATAAATTAGAAACCCAAAAATAAAAAAACACATTCATAAATTCTTCCAAAATAAAAAAAACTTTTATCTCAAAATAATATAAAGTCACTGATAATTTCACATACTAAACATCTATATACCCGAATCATATGTTCTCCTAAAAAAATAGTAATATTTTCCCAAAATTAAATAACATATTTTCCCAATTAACCATATTTAGCTCAATATCAAATCACATAACAACCCCAAAGGTTATCTAAAACTAAAAAATGTAATCTTATTAATACACAATAAATATATATCAAAATTTCATTAACCTTACCAAAATAAAATAACATAATACCGCAAAAGGGGTATTTATGCCTTTGAACGTATGATCAACCTTAAACCAATTAACCCGTACTTGTTTCAAAAACTCTTAAATTATACGCATCTGATAACATCAAAAAAATTATAAACACCACACTAAAACAAATTGTAATCCCCATACCCATACACATAGATTTGGATCTAATAAATTCATTAAATACTAGATTCGATATCAGAAGAAGAAACCAAAATTTAACCATCCATAATTATAATATCAATAACTGTTATTGTGAAACTAATATACACAATACCTTTCAGATTTTTAGTTTAATAAAATTGGTTAAAACCTTTGTAGTTCCTAGAGCTCAACTATAAACATTGAGAGGGTGGTTAATAAATGTACCTAACTTTTTCCTAGTCTTAATTTCCTCTATATTATCCTTTTTTAAAATCAAACCACTATCCCAATTAATATATATATTTCCAATATTTCACACTTAACCATCAACCTCATATGAAATATATAATTAAGAATAAAAAATAATATATAGATATTTATGACGTTCATCCCTAATGTTAGAGCCTATTCTTTTTTAATTTTAGGTTTAGTTTTGAGACTTGGAGTAATCACTAAAATATAGGAGAGTGGTTACAATAAAATTAGGGTGGTGTTCTTCCTTGAATTTTAAAAGGTTTCCTACACTATATTATACAAGTGTTGTGTATGATAAGAAAAGTTTTCTTCCACAAATCATATTACATATACTACCTATCTATATTTCCTTAATCTTCCACTATATGTCTTTGTTATTTATACTGACACCGCTAGTTCTTCAAAGTTTTCCCATTAACTAAAAAATATGTATTCCACCACCAAATAATGATAAGAAATTTACCTTTACATAGCTCATCGTGATTCAAAAAATCACCTATATCACACCCATGAAATAAAAAACTAACTCTATAAATTATTTAACATATTAATACTTAACACAAGTGTATTTAAACACTAAATTATATTGGTTTCAATTCACAAAAAACACTTTTATATTTCTCTTTAACCTTCAGGTTATCCTCAACTATTTAAATGAAATTATTTTTATCTCTTCATTCGTTAAACTCTTCAATCATGTTAAAAACTTCTTATAAATAGTAGACTCGCTATAAATATATTACTAATTATGTTTTAATATTAGTCTAACAATCATCACAATTACTTTACTAAACATATATTGAATAATTACCAAAAAAATCCAATTATTACTTGGGAAATTAAATCTCCCCCTTTTGTATCATTTCTTAATACCAATGTCAATATGTGTGTCTCTCTAAATTCATACATATCTCCCTTATAGAAAATAAATTCAATGTAAAATATAGTGGTTAGGAATTAATTTATCTTAAAATGGATTTTCCTTATATTTCTAATTTTCAATTCATATCAAATAAATTTGAAAGAAGAATAAAACCCATATATTTTCTTAGTCATGACCTTTAAGTTAAATAACTCTAAGTATATATTGGAAAACATTGGCGTAAAAAACATGGGTGAGTAACCAAGGTATTGAAATTTGTATATAAATAATTATACATGAGATGTAATTCTCAAATTCCTCATTATATGTGATCATACATAAATTTTATGATTATTTTTAAGAAATTAAAAATTATCACAGTTAAGACACTTGACTGCATTTCTTATCGAATCCTCCCCAATGAATATACACTAATACACTTCAAAGGCTATTAAAATATTAACATACTAGAAAAAGTGATGGAGATCAATTATTAAAATAAATTTTATAACCCTATTTCTTAAACATAACTCATCACATAGGTTAATACATATAAGTATACATTAAGGGATTTAGTTTTTTCAATCATCCTTGACTTATTTCTTAAATTTTGAACATTATTCCATTAATTAAAAATAAATTTATCACTTATCAGTTTGGATTTAATTATTTATCCCAATACTTAGATAATATAAACCCATTCAGTATCAATGAAATTACCTAAAGAAATTTCCATAAATTTTATTTGTATTTCAATGATGAACTCTGGAAACTTCCCATCACCCTTTTCAAGATACTCCCCCTAAATAGTGCACTCTAAAACATATTCACAAATCTCATTTAATTACATGGGTGAATTTTATGATGTATCATGTTAGGAAACAAAAAACATGGAACAATTTAAGATTTCAAAAATGTTGAAATAATAATTCAAATTTTCTTCTCTCTATATTTCCATCCAATTTTGACAGATCTCACACTTACAAGATCCACCATAAATTACATTTATTATATCGAAAATAAATACAATGTAAAATTTAATGTAATAACATGGTTTTATTTATATCTTAATATGAACATCGGGGTTCAGAATCTTTTCCTAACCAATTTATATTTTCAATTAATCTTTCAAGATTTCATGTTTCATCATTAATTATATTTTATCTTTAGTAAGTTTGGAAATCTTCATTTAATTAACTTATTTGTGTGGTATGTTCCTATTTTCATAATACATTAAATAAAATATATATCCTTATTCCATATTCATATTATTTAACAACTACTTTAGGATAGAAACATGGTTAATAAATTTATGGAAATATTTCAAGCATGTCCTAACCTCCCACACAACTATTATAAAACTCTTGGGTTGTCATTTTTTGACAACCTCTCATGAAATTTTGAATCTTCATATGGAATATCTTTCGTCCCTTTTAAACATTATTTAAAATTTACTTTATAAATTCTTCTTTTATTTTTTAAATTAGTTATACAAATAGTCCTAAGATATTTTTTAACTGACTAAGCCTATTTTGAATCTCCAATTGTCTTCTTGAGAGTTATTTTCACACAAAAAAACACACTGTGTTTTTCTTGGAATTATTTCCCAATTTTGTTTTTATTTCTTCCACCAATAAAAAATACATGTATTGTTTTAATATTTCCATGGTATATCCTATTACTCCATAAAATACGTAGATAATATTAGATATCCTCTAATAATTATTAGATATTATACCAAAGGATTCATCACCTATCTTCTTTGAGAACATCTTAGGAATAAGGATTATATATTTATTCTTTTATTATTTTCCCAAGGATTCCTATTATTAACACTTAAATTTTTTTAGGATTCTACCCTTTATCATTTTATGTGAATTATTAATTGACTCAAATATAAATTACCCTTCATAATAATCACAAAAAATTACAGACTCTATAGAAATTTCATAGAGTATAAAACCAAATTTTAATCAACAGATTATTTATTTATGGGTTATGAAATTTGTTTGGATTTGTCCACTTAAATGTAGGTAATATTTGAGTTTCATGAATTCATATATTATTCCATCAATACAATTATTTATACCCAAACTTGTAAAAATACCATAAATAGACTATAATCATTTTTTTCTTCTTTGTAGTGATTGATGTCAATAATTTTGAAAGCTATATTCTTGATTTTTTTAGTGTTTCTCAAAGTAATTTATGATTTCTTGGGGAAAAAATTTTACACGCACTCTTATATCCACCATTGACATTGTGGAGGAATTTTCATCAATTATCCTCATCCATTTTTTGTATATATTTTTTTAAAACTTGCACTATCTAGAGAACAATATTTATCATGGTCAATATATTTTGATTTTTTTGGTAACTTCTTCGACAATATTCATGAGTATTGATCTGCAGATATTGGAAAGATATTTTTTTTATTTAAACTTTTTATCTTTTAGTCAAAAATACCAATAGAATAATGTGTGGTAGAATCTATATTTTAACTAGTTGGAGAGGTTTTAAATTGTTCCATTTCCATATTTTTTATTGTTACTACAAGCTCAAGGAATTTCAAGTTTAGGGAATATTTTTCATCATTAACTAATCTCAACTTGAAATCCCAATCTCTATTCAGATGTTGAATATAATATTTTTCCATTTTAAATGATTCCTATAAATAATTATCAATTTCGTCTATTTTTCTTATTTTAACATCTAGTTTGGCATCTTTGATATTCATAAAGGTATTGTGAAATTTTTTCAATGTTTGAATTACCTATTCATGAATAATTATTGTAACATATTTTAAAAAAATATTATATTTCAAAATTTATTCTATTAAAGTAATATTTTTATTGTAGGGATCTGTATATTCTTTAATTCTCTCAAATAGGTATCTAAGAGAATTACACTTTTTGAATTTTCGACATTCTACATCATCTATTTATGGGTTTCTTCTTCAACTTGTTCATTGTCATAAAAATGGTACCTTTACAAAAACAAGTTTATATGTTACTAATTCAACAATAAATTTCTCTATGTACCTTTCAAATTGAGACTATAAGTCTTTAATAATTTTGATTGATTCGTCCTCTTGATACTCTCTATGGCTAGAAATTTCTTCTTAAAAAGGAAAAATATCATCATATCTAATATATGACTAGTTATCACCTTGATAAACCTCAAAAAAATGAATAATACTTATTTTCATTCTTTGATATTATTCTCAATATCATTCCCTCTTTCTTCTTCTTAAATGTTATGGTTTTTGATATCACCTCTCTTTTAGTGTTAATAGGGATAGAATATTAATTATCCATCTAAGGCGCTATAAAAATGAAAAAAAACACTTCATATAGATATTGTTAAAAACACTAGAAATATATAATTTTTATCCAATAATAAGAAATCCCGAGCTATTATAACACTTATAGTTCCCAGTGTCTATAAATGGAATCATATGGGAGTGAATTAGTGTACCCAAATTTTGTTGATTTTTACATTCATTTATATTATCTCTTCTTAACCTTGAACGTTAGTTTTGGTTAAGATAAATGGATCCAATGATTTTATCTCAACCCTTTCATATTTATTCAATTCATAATAAGAATGAGTATTAGCACATGAATATTTATAAGCTTTGGCATTAATATGAGAGCTTAGACATTTCCAAGTTCGGGTTGAGTTCCTAGACCTATAGTAATCACAAAAATATGGTAGAGTGATTACTATAGAATAGGGGTGGTGTTATTCCTCAAATACTGAAATGTTTCTTGAACTATAAGACACATGTTTTATGTAATATAAGGGTAGTGTTATTCCTCGTATATTGAGTTTGAAACTACATCTCTGCATTTTTCACCCTATTGTTAAATAATAGAGTCATTTATACTTGTACCACTAGTTATTCAATGTTTCTCCATAAACCAAAAAAATAGGCCTTTATCTTCCATATAATGATCAAAAGAAAAACATATGCAATTTTTACTTATTCTCTACTCATACTCATTATAATATTTAATCATAGTTCTTCTTAATATTCAAGAGTCTCATTGAAAAGTGAAGTAAAAATCCCACCATCAGTCCCTTATTCTCAATCTATTATTATTTTATACTTGTAAGGTAGGTAGTGGTATTGAACTCTCATATTTTCTTATTTAATACATATTTTTTCATATTATTCTCACTAGTTGAATCCTTATCTCTTCTTCCTATCACTTTTGGCTTTACAAAATAGACATAATGATCAGATTCGATACTCTCTCACTCTCACTCTTATTAATTTAATTTATAATGGTATAACAAATATTACATAGACAAAATATTTTTTTCAATTATTCTATATATCTTAAATATTAATTGTTATTTTTGAATGTTTTTCTCACATTTTTTGGTTTTAAATTTCCTAAAATATCTTCATTAAATTCAATGTAATCTTATTTTTTAAGAATCAAGATCTTTGGTTATAAAGTTTCCTTTTATCATCCTAAATACCTTGATAATTTCAACATTCATGTTATATTTTGGAGACACCATGGTTTTCTATATTTTAAAAACCTCCATAGATACTCTTCATCAAAAAAATACTCAATGTTTTCATATATCCATGCATGATTCTAATTGATTTATTATTTTCTAGGTGAACCATTCAATCACAAAGAAATCTAGTAATGTATCACATTATTTTGGTATTTATCTTGAATCCCAATATTTTTTCACCATCTTAAGTGAATATCATGAGACTTTGGAATTATTATTGGATTCCCATCATCAAAGTATTATGAACAAGTTATACAATGAAAATTCAAATAATGGAAGACTTATGATCAAGTCATCCAATCCTTCAAAGTCTTATGTTGATCAAAATGTTATGAAATATTTACTTTATCTTAAAGTCATGTGATCAGTATTTTATAATATTGTCAACTTATTTTGGTTATAATACTTCTCAAAATAGCCGTCATGTGTAAACTATAGTGCGGACCTTTCTTCTTTGATGTGGAATCACTTAGTTCAAGTATCATCTTCTTCATCTAAGTTGGTTATTCATACTCATACTCCAGAAACACAATCCACTTGAGTGATTGTGATTTTCTATTCAGTTATTAAATAATAAAAAAGAATCATTTGAGTAATTCTCTTATTTATCATAAATGAATTATATAAAATCAACAAACCTTTATAGATATTGGAGTAACTATTATGAAACTCAATATACTATTAAAAAGTCACCATATTACCCTTATATAGCCTTTAAAACATCATTATTACCTTTATGTGACTCCAATATTTTGTATTTACCTATATATATCATTTCTTTGAACATTACACAACTCAGTGAAAATTGTTACTACTTTTATACAACGTACATGATTCTTGTACTAATTTTACGTAGCTCTAGAATACCTTGTTGTGTGTAGTTAAACATACATATGACCTTTACCTAACCAATATAATCATTAGTTACCTATACATGGGTTTTTAAACTCACAAATCACCTTTACACAATAAGGATTTTATTTTATGTTGCACCTAGATTTAGTGTTAGATTTTTTGTGTCTGAGATGTTTGTGTTACCTTTAGATAGTTGGTTATTTACAATGATGAAAATCAACTCCATTACATAATAACTTTATTTAAGTAATTAAATTATAATTTACCTTTATGTATCTAGTTTTATTCTAGGCAACCCCTACATTACCATAGGATCCAATTATTACGTTTACACAAGTGTACACTTACATTTACATAGCTACTCATAATTCCAAACATCACTTATATCACAATAAAACTTTTCCAAACTATATGTAGGTATGATTTAACACAATAATACTTCATACAAGTGTATTTAAACCCTAAAATATAAAATATTTCATCTAAAAAACCTTGTATGGTTCTCTAAAACATTCAAGATAACCTTCACATTTAAACTAAAGTATTTTGATCTCTTTATTCAGGCAACTCTTTAATCACCTTCAAAAAAATTATTATTGATATAACTCTACCCATTAGAAACTGTCTTATTATCTCGTAGTATTAATCTAAAAATCATCTCAATTCCTTCACCAAAAACATATTGACTCATTGAAAATAAATTCAATTCTAACTTAGGAACTTCAACCTTTAACTACAAAAACCAACATCTTTCTCATACAAAAAAAAATTAAATTACACTAAAAAAATTATAATATGATAAAAAAATATTAAATATATCCCATTAAATTTTCCAAAAAAGTATACCCTTATAAAAAATTCACAATAACACTCATATTCTTAACCAATCAAAATGTAAACATAAGAAGGGTAATATAGGACTATCAGTATGTTTATACATAATCGATATCAATCGATTATCATAAGTGAGAATAAAAAATCAGGTTGTTGTGATATCATAATCAAGGTATATGAAAATAGAATAATAAAATCCTACCCAAGGAAATATGGATCATAAAACACGAGTAAAATAATGAAGTATAGAATATGACATGATTAAAAGGAAGTGTAAGAGAAAGGGTAAAAAACAATGAGGGATGAAATTGAGACATTTCATATTCTTAGCTCAAGATATCCATAGAATAGTCTCATAATAAATAATAAAATAAAAATAATGATCATGAAAGTTACATGGGACATCATATTCATATAACTTTTATAATTTCCCTTATAATCACCCTTAGAGTTGAATAACGTCATCAATTAATTCCAATGTAATTTGGATATATAATAAATTGTTACCAAATCCATTGGAGATCTATATCCTAGGATAACATGTCATGAAATATGATATCTAAGAGTCATATCATGAATAAAACACATAAATTTCTTCCTTTTAACATAAAATGAATAAAAACATACTTTTTAACTTCTACACACAATAATTTTCATTTAACCCATTAAAAAAAGACGACATTAAAAATCGGAAAACCAATCAACTTTGGATAGGAATATGAAAATGTATATATATATCATTAGTGATATTAAATAATAATATTGGAAAGAATGTTCCTGGAAAACATTTAAGAAGGATCTTGTGAGAAAAGAATCCAAAAAAAAACTTTAGTGATGATTTAAAAGAAGACATATACTATCATTAATAAATTATTTTCAAAGGAAAAAATTAAAAAAAAATAATGAAAATAGGATTATATTTTTAAAACCATAAAAACTTTCAAATAAATCATAACTATCAATAACAATCCTGAAATTGTAAAAATGCGCTAACACGCAAGATGTTAAAAACATTATTTTCAATGTTAAAAATAACCCATATAAAAAATATTAAAAAATTAGTTTTTTAACCATTATAAAGAAAGTAAAAAAGAAATAGAAAATAACTTTATAAAATCATTTAAGTGTTCATAAAAACATTATAAAATAAAAAAATTCATGGAATAATGAAATTGTATAGAATATTTCAAAACTTTTAAAGTAATCATTTTAAAGAAAACCACTTTTTTGTATTTAAATCCAAATCATTTGAAATAAAAAAAAATAAAAAGGAAATATAAATACCATTGATAAAATATAGACATGATCTAATATTTCCAATAATAAGTATATATATATTATAAAAAAATATGGGTTCATAATATGAATTAAGTAGCAAAGAAGGAAAGTGGACATGAATAAGCTTCATAGATTTGGTAGTCATTGAATCAAAACCCATTATAAGAGATAAACTAAAATAAAACATTAAATACCATTAATAAAGAGACAATAATGATATATAATTTCAATGATATAGAAGAGACACCTTATAAAATAACTGATTTGTATATTGAAAAACATTTCTCAAAGAAGGGAATTTTGAGATAAGAAACCCTTGCGGGTGTTATAACACATGACAAAAAATACATTGAAATAAAGAGATTTATATGGATTTTTAAATCCAAAAAAATTACATGAAAAACATATGATATTATATTCATGGGTTATTGAACTAAAATTAAATCATATAAAAGGAAACATGGTTCAAAATATGAAACATATCTCAAGATATTGAAATTGGGAAAGAGAAACCCATAAAACCATAGTAACTTTTGAATGAAAGCTTATTAAACAGAACCTAGAATATATTTTTAAATCAATTAAAATTCATGGAATGAATTATAAAATGTATTAATGGCTATAATATACACACTATAAAAGAAAAAAACAATATGAATCATATATTGATGAAGGGATATTGAGAAAGGAAATCATTACAATGATCATGACAATTTTTTTGAATAAGATGAACACCTTCCAGAAAATATGGCCCCTATATTAAAAAATAAAAAAGAGTCAAACATGTTTGAAATAAGGAAAATTACATTTTTTTCTAAATGAAATAGGAAAAAGATCCAAAGGAAGATGATCAAACCAAATGATAATATTCCCATCAGTACCTTTGTTGGTAAGGCTGTTAGCCAAAGAATTTCCCTCCACTAAGACTTGGGTGATAATATAGTCAATGGATGAATGATACTTTAAAAAGCTAATCCATATATTTGAAAACTGTCATATGATATGAGTAGAATTTGATCTGATCGCAAGCACAATAATGCGGGAATCACACTCCAAACATATCTTATTCATACATATTTTTTTAGAATGATCCAATGAAATAATAACACCAGGAATCTCCATTTATAAAGATGATACAATTCCACAAGTACCACAAAAACAACCAACCACATCCCCAGAACAATTTTGAAAGATATCCCCATAACCTGAAGGTCCCATATTACTTTTACGAGAACCCTCAGTATTGATCACAGTCAACCTAAAAAAGGAGATTTCCAGAGGACCACCATAGTACCCATCAGTGGATGAAATTTTCCCTTAATATTGATACGCATGATAATGGAAAAGTCAGGAATTGAGTTCCAGAAATAAACTTTCTGAGGGACATTATTAGTCTGTAGTGCAGCAAAAATTCTAGCCAAAGAAGACTGGGGGTTAAATTATACCCCCTCACGAATACACCTGTTCCTCGCTATTGATATATTTCTATCCAATTCCAAAACTGCAACCTGGAAAAGCAGCAACATAAATAGAGAAAAGGGTAGACAAAGCAGACATGAAATTATATCCTGTGCAGAGACAGAACCCAGTTGATGAACTTCAAAAGAATCAAAAATAAATTTCCACATAGTTGAAGAAGTAACACAACTTAGGAAGAGATGATCTAGATCCTCATGATGTTGATGACATAGAACGTAGACTAAACACAAGGAGATTCCACGATCATGGAGAGCATTATTAGTAGACAATATTCCATGAACCATCCTCCATAGAAGACTAAACCGAGAAGGAGGAAAGAGGTTCCTTTTGAATTTTCCTATCCATTGAAGACCCATAACAGGAGCAATGTAATGAGAATGAAAGGAATTTAAGGAAAGAAAACCATAAGGGTTTATCTCCCAAATCCAAAAAACACCAATAGAGGAAAAGAAATATTCCTTAACAACCTACTTAATATGATCTGGTACAGCCTCTATATTCAAAATATGATCCTTTATTGAAATATTTAAATCAATGTTAGGTACATCCTGATTAATAGACTCTAGAAATGGAGTACCAATCCATTTATACCTTCAGAACTAAAGTGAGGATTCCTTGGAGAGAGACCAGTGAGCATTAATGTCAATGAGAGGAAAAGTGTGTTTGAGGGAGGGCCAAACCAAGGAGTCCAGATGACAAAAAAACAAGACATGAGCTTTCTTAAAAACCAATCTCTCAAAAAAATAGTGGCTTTAGAATTTTCATTAACAAACAACCATACAAAGAAAGTCTGTAAGGCTTGATTAAAAATTCTAAGATTTTTTAATCCAAGAAACCACATCTCAAAAGGCTTGAAATAATTATTCCAAGACATAGTGATCAATATCCTTTCCAAAATACTTTCGGCCTAATTGAATTTCTTTATAGACACATTAATTTACTTGAAAAGAGAAGTAGGCCATTTATAAGACATAAAATTTTATACCAATTTAGAAATAATAACAGCTTTGACTAGGAAAATAAGACATGCCATGGATAGATATTTTCATTTCCAAGAAGTTTTTTGTTTTTTGATCTGACCAAAAATTCTAGATAAATAACATGCTTTTGAATGACCCCAAAATATAGACACCCCAATATAGGTGAGAGGAAATATTCATTTTTGAATCATTAGTTCATTAATAATATCAACCTTCCTAACAAAGGATATATTTTAACCAAAATAAACAAAGGATTTGTTCAAACTAACCTTCTAACCAGATACCTTCTCAAAATGAAACATGATATTCTTTATATTTTGAATGTTTATCTTGTTCCCTTGAGTGAATAAAAAAATATCATTCCCATAAAGAAGATAGGTTGGTACAGAAAGACCTCTACCTACACAAATGGCCTTCATCTTTCCATTAATAGCCATTATGGAAAGTAATCAGCTATGATAATCCTTAGATATGGAGAGGATAATAGCTGAGGGAGGATCACCCTATCTAACCCCTATGAAATGAAAAAATAACCCTCCAGAGATCAATTCACAATCACAGAAACATGAGAATATTCAAAAATAGTCTTTATCCATCCAATAAAATTATCTTCAAAACCAAACATGGAATGGATTTTAAATATAAATTTCCAATCAATAGTGTCAAAATACATTTTAATATCAAGCTTGAGAACAATATTCCCTCCTCAAATAGAATTCTTAAGAAGATTGAAACACTCTAAAGTAGAAATGAGACAGTCTTGGATTGATCTCTCCTTGATAAAACCAAACTGATTAGAGGAATCAATTTTAATAGAGATGGGTTACAATCTAATAGAAATAATTTTTGTAATAACTTTGAAAAAAGTATTTAATAAAGGCATAGGCCTAAAAATATGTATTTCATTGAAATTATCCTCCTTAGGAATTAAATAAAGGAATTTATCATTTAATCCTTGAGGTAGTTCTCCTCCACGGAAAAAATGAATTAAAATCTTCCAAACATCCTCATAAATAATCTCCCAGTAGGTTTGAAAAAAGAAGTTTCTAAAGCCATCAGGACTTTCGAAACTGTTTGGATTAAGACTAAACACCACATCCTTAATCCCTGGTTCAAAGGGAATGGAAATAAGTCATGAATTATCCTCCTGATTAACAAGCTTTGGAATAACATCATCCACAGAAGCAGTAATAGTGTTAGAACCATTAAAGGGGCCTTTAAAATAAGAATTAATATTCTTAGAAAGATCCTATTTATAATCCAAAATTTTATCTCCACTCATATGTAAAGAAATAGGCTGAGAGGTTTTTCTAACTCTTTGAAGAGAGTTAAAAAATATAATTCATATCCCCATCCTTGAGCTAGTTTTCCTTGAAAGTAACTCTTTGAATAGTATCTTTCATGTTGATAAGATTATTGAGTTTAATAGTCAAATATATTTCTAGAAATACAGTACCATAAAAATCATCATGAGTACACTTCTCCTAGAAACACCTAAGGGAGGTTTCAAGGTTAAATATATCCTTAACAAGGTGACTAAACCTATACTTACCTCAAAGTTTCATATTACCCTTGAGGATCTTTAATTTTAGATTTCAAGAGAAAACATTACTCTTGCAACCCACTGAACCCCAATCTTCACAAACAAGATTATCGCAATCAGGATGTGAAACTCATGCCTTATTAAATCTAAAGGGAAAGGGAGGCTTATAATATTTACCTATAAGATCAACCATGATAGGTTAATGATCATAGTGATGCGGAGATAAATTCATGCAAGAAATGGAATCCCAAGAACATAATGAAGACTCATTTATAAAGGCCCTATCACGTTTACTAGCAATCATACTGGTAAGGTGTCTTCTATACCAAGTGAACCTTTCACCAACAAGATTGAATTCAATCGCTTCATTTTTCTCAATGCATTATTTTAAATCCCTTGAAGAAATAGAATTATTCATAGGTAAAATTTTTTCATCTGGGATAAGAATAAAATTAAAATCACCACAATGATCCAAGGTCCATCAATGATTTTTTTTGAGATAAGTGATATCAGACCAAAATACTTCTATGATCCAAATAACTTTTCTTGGCATAAATGAAGGAACAATATTTCTTAATTATTATATCATAAAAATAACATGTAATATGTTGAGGGCCTAAGTCAAACAGAAGGGGTTCATAAATAGAGGAATGATCCAAAACCCATAAATTCTTGACCTTTGATAAACTGTTGTTCACACCTAGAAAAGTAAATCCCATATTTTTAAGGCTAGCCAATCTATTTGAAAAAACAGTTTTCGTTTCACCCAACCCTATCAAAATAGGTTTATGAATCTGAATATGGAGTTTAAGAGACCTGATTATGGATTTATTAGCAAGGCTTTAACAATTCAAGAACAAAATACTCATTTGGAACCAATTTTGGAATCCCCCCCCCCACTATTTTTCCCATATCCCTTATTCTTTTTGATGAATTTAGGTGGTCTCCCTACCTGCTTATTAGGAACCATTGGAGTTTAAATTATAATGTTGATGTTCATTGGCTCAATATACTTTTTTTCCACCTCCTGGACAGTATTAGTGTTATCCCTTCCACAGATTGAATAGAAGGATCCTTCATATCCTATTCATATTCTATAGAACCTCTATTTTAATGCACTTTATTAGCATTGAAATAATCCCTGCATGAGGGATGTGAAGCACTGATAGATTCATTCTGGTAGTTTTCCTCCTCCTAGACAACATTACTATCATCCCAGGTCATATAATGAATAAGAGGGTCCTTCATAACCTGTATAGATTCCTTAGAACCTATATTTTCCTACACTTGATCAGCAATAAAGTCATCGATGTTTGAGGGATGTGCAGTACTGATAGAAATACCATTATTTCAAAAACCATATTCAACTAGGCATGTTTCTGTTATAAGAGTATTTTACTGAGATCCTGCATATATCAAAGGGGTAACAGATGATTTAGACACCACATTCATGGTGATAGACATAGGAATAGAAATAAGAGATGTATCTAAGGGAAAGAGTTCTTTCATAATCCTTGTAACTAAGTCAGTGATGTGTTTAAGAATAAAATTTGACAGAGAGTGCTCCTATAAACATAATTGCATGTTTTACAACAAGTCATTAATATCTTTAGAAATTTCAAAAGCCAAGAAATCATCATCATTAGAACCTCCATCAAGCACATGGATCATTGAGAGATTTTGAGGACAGGGATGTGAAGGAAGATCATCTTCCTCCTCAACAACCTTAGCCCAGATCTTATTCAAAGAGAACCATAAGGATGGAGGTAAATCTTGTGAATATCTCTCCATATGCGGGTTTTTAGACTTCTTATCATGGGGCTCACCTTTGTTCCTATGAGAATTTTTGATTTCCTTATATTCATTAACTTTAAGGTGGAATGCTTACCTTCTTTTGAATCACTCTATAGGTTTCAATGGAGTTCCCCAAAATCATGAAGAAATTAGAGAAGGGAGGAATGTTTTCTAACTCATACTTGACTTCTATTTTCCTATCATTAGCAAACAGAATAATGGATTTTGGGCTTTCAATATCCAAATTAACATACAAATGAATTCAAGAATAAAGTCCATGGTCCCCCTCTAATGTTCTTTGATTCATTTTAACATGGATTCCAATACAAGAAGAAAGATTATAGGGAATTTTTGGATTCCAATACACCAAATTTAAACCTTGAAGTCTAATCCAAATTTGCGAATTGGATTGTTTATAATTGAACGGATCCAAATTATAGTCCCACTCTGAGATTCGAAACAAACCTAGTTTGAGATGAATATTTCCAGTGGGACGAGCCAATTAAAGATCATTCCCATTATGGAAAACAATATGGAAAAAACCATTTCCAATTGGGATAAGTTTTCACACACATATACCCCAGCTGATGGAGATTTGATTCTCAGTATCATCAAACAACTAAGGATTATCTGTAACAACCAGAAATTTTGAATAAATCTTGTTTCCTAATTTTGTGTGTTATTTTATTTTATACACAAAAAAAATTCATTTAATAAAATGAGTATAATTAAAATGAGATTGTTGGGTTGTGACTATTATATGACTGTTAGTCAGTATGACCGTTGGAAACTAAATATTGTGACTATTGCCTCTAAATACAAGTGATCTTGGTTAATTAATATAGAAAGAAGATTTGATGGCCTCATCCAGTAGTCTCGGGCCAATTGAATCCCATCTAACAGAACTTGGGAAGGAGGTAGCACCACTGGGCTTTGCTCTAGACCAAACCCAAGCCGAACTTCATCGTTTGAAGCTAGAACGGAATCGCCTTCGCGAGAAGTTCAAACTGATAGAAATCACTGCTCATGCGATGTTGGCTGAGCCGCCCTCAGATTCTCTCACCTTAACACACCTTACACTTAGGTCCTATTTTGGGGTTATAAGGGGCTATGTAAGGAGACTGTAACTGCCTTGTGTAATCCTTTGATTTAAATAAAAATTGTGATTTCCTCTTATGATGATGTTTATGAATTTTCAAATGTCCGGATAAATATATATGAATATTTTTGTTGAATTCTATAAAAATTATATTTGAAAATATTTATGTAAACCTTAAATAATTAATTATGTTTAATGATTTTCAAAAAATCGTCTACTATAATCATGTTCAGTAAGAAATTTAGAGTCTAATAAGATAATATTAATTTTTGATGAATAATAAATTCTGAATTTTGATTTTACACTTTGGATTAGTAATCTGACCAAATGGATTTGTAATCTCACTTAAATAAAGTATTAATATAATCTAGGCACATTGATTAAGTAATTTGATTCAATAAAATAGGTAAATAACTATTTCAGAAATTATTAGTCAAGTATTAGTTTTTTCAGGTGAATAGTGTTTTTTAATTAAAAATTAAATTAAAATTATTTATTAAATTATTTTTATAAAATGGTGTTCATTTTTGGACTCATAGCATCGATATTATGTGAAGGTAATTTTTGGGGATTTTTCTGAAAAAAATGAATTTTCGGTGAATTGTGTATTTATTTAAAAATTAAATTTAAAATATTAAGAAAATTATTTTTATAAAATGGAGTTCATTTTTGAAATCAGAGCATCTATATTTGGTTAAGGTGAAATTTTTGTATTTTTCTAAGAAAGTTGAATTTCGGTGAATAGTGAATTTTCAGTTTTAGGGTTTCGGTATGTTTAATGACATTATGACTGCATCATGATGATGTCATGAGATATTTTAAGGTATGGTTGACTAAAGGGGATGAATTATTGTATGAGGGGTCCCATGTGGCCTAACACCTTAGTAAATACCATGGAAAAGCCCACGGTTTTTCCAATACCACCAATGAGGTGTCCCTTGGCCATTAATGCCTTGTCCCCTCACTTTCCCTATAAATACCAGGCCATTATCTCATCCTTTCGACTCCAAAATAATCCTCAACAAAGTTCTAGTCTCCTTACCTCCCAAGGAGTCGTCCCATGGTTCTCCAAACCCTCAAGGTCCCAACCTTTGAGTTTTAAGATTTATGTTTTAAGGTAAGGGATCTTACCTCTCTCTTCTTTCCAAGTACTCTCTTTTATGTCATATATTTTATACTCCATGTTCTTGTGTTGGAGTATGTTCTTCTATTTTCATCCTACTATCCTTGTTTATGTTCATATGATGAGAGACCCCCTCTTGATCTCATCAATTCATTTTAAGATTTTTTAAGTGGCGTGGTTAGGCTGCCGAATTTTTAAGGGATTCTTTCACCCTTCTTGTTTTCAAGTTCTATTTTCATGTCAAGTATTTCATGTTCCATTTTATTATGTTGTGGTATGATATCTATATCTGTAATACTGATCTTTTATGTTCATATGATTAGAGACCCTATTTATGTAACACCCCAGGTAAATAGAGAATATGACATCTTTATATTTATCCATATTTGTGAATAAAATATTAATATTACTTTAAAGGGTATGCTTTTCTCGATGGCATACCCAACACGCAACAACGAGTTTCTTGGGAATCTTACGTTGCACTCTAATAATAAAATAATATTATTTTAAATGGTAGTTAACACCTAGACGTTGTAATGGAGGGAATGAACAGAACTAACTATAAAATAATTATATATGTTTATCAAATATTTTTACTCTTTACAATAAATTTTAGAGGATTAAAAATGAAAATGAATCCAGTTTTTAAGCGAAAACATTCTAATATTCTTTAAAAGGTCGATTAACCGCCTTTTGATGAAGAACCCCTTTTAAATCCACTTTTTGAAAATTTTATAAGCTCTATTTTTTAAAATAAACATATTATTTATGATTGGGACATTGAAATTTACCTTGGGTTAATTTTTGGTATTTTTCTGACAATGTTCATTTTTTAATGAATAGTGAAAAATACTGCATTTTACATCAAAACTGCTTTTTCATATAATTTAATTATATGGTTATATTATCTTTTTAATTTGTTTTAAAGTGTAATTAGAATATATTTTTACCATGTAATTCAATGATGGTCATTGGGATTAATTTCACTTTGTAATTAGGAATAAACAAGTGCCAAACTTTTCATAAATATTGTTTCTAAAAAACCCGCTATTTGTTTTGACAACGGGAAGTTTTTTTAAATTAATTATTGCAATTTATGTGTTTGGAATTTGGTAAAATTAATTACATATTTGGAATCAGAAGGTCCAAATTATGTAATTAATACTCTTTTGTTTTTGGACATTATGAATAGTAACGACGGTAATTATCTTTAATTATTTTGATTAATGAGTAATCGGGTAGTTAAAGATAATAAGATAATATCATAATAATAAAAAATGACCACAAAATGTTTCCGAAGGCTACTGGTTGTCTCATGGCCGACCATGGGATGCCTTGTGCCAAACTTGGGGGCCCCATGGAATCACTTTTGTGAGAAAGTGACTTTTTATCTATTTATTTTTAAAAAATGTTAAATGTGACAAAGAATGTATCACCTATGTAAAATATTTTTAATTTTGTCTAAATAAATTATATTTTGGACTATAAATATTCATTGGAAATCTAAAAATATTTCCTACATCATAGTATTTTTTATATAATTTTTAGACATTAAATAAATTATATTATTTATGACATCATGATGATGCAGCGATGACCTCATTATTTAACGATTTAAATAAAATGGAAAGATAATGTAAAATATAAGACCTACACATGTCCAAAACCTATTGGATGGATGGATTTTGAACCCTTATCACCTTATCCTAGAAACACATCAATTTGGGACCATTAAAATCCGAAACTCATTTGGAAATAATGTTACATTTTATACCTTTCCAAGAGTGCCCCTCCTCTCCTCTTATAAAAGGCCCCCACCTCTACCTTCTTACCCACTCTTCCAAAGCCTTTGGATCAGCCAACCCCTGCCCATTTTGTCTCTCAACATCTCCCTATAACTCCTTGAAGCCTCACTTTGGGCAGAATCCTTTCCAAGGAAGCCTTTGAGCTCAAATCAAAGGAAGTTACCGATTTTAAGGTAATGTCTTCACTTGAGTCCTTTTGTTTTATTTTACTTCTCCAACCCCATAAACTCTTTTTATTCTTTTATTTTGTAACAACTCCAGTATCTTAATTATACTAGGATGTTTTTATAAGAAGGATTAGAGCTACACATACACACACCTACATCTAATGGTTAAAGAACATACTGTTTCCGTGGATGGCGAATTTTTGCCTCCCGAAACGATGATTGTTCAACATTCTTCTAAAACCTTCATAGGTGGCCATTAATATGAAACTATATTTATATATGATATATAATATGTTTATGTTTTACTTAAGCTTCTTTATTTTTCATTTATGGCATACCTTTATGGTTTCCATTATGGGTAACGCGATATCTTCATTTAAGGAAGTGCGGACTACCGCCCCCTCAAAGTGATTTGATTCGTTAATACCATATGTGGTACGTATAAAGGATATATTTAATGATATTATATATGATACAATACTGGAATTAAAATAATATTATGTATCATTATGTTTTAATTCCATTAAATATGAAATAGAAATGGAAGTAGTGTTCATGCGTACGTACGGCTTACCGTCTCCATGAACGGTGCATTTCATTTCTTAACTCTAAATGTTATGTAGTATTATAAATTCATGAATATACTGGATATATATGATATATATGATATCTACATCATGAATAAAATTCTAGATATAATGAACATTTGGCCACATGAACAACATGTAATTGTAAGAAGTCCACTTTCGACTTAAGAACCAAATATCAGCAAAACAAATATTATTAACTTAAATGATTACATAATGTTTATTACATGGTAATAAGTGATATAAAAGGAATAATGAACATGAAAAAGGTTCTTAAGGAAGTATAAATTAACTCAAGTTTATTATTCAGTAGATTAAAGAACGATCAAGTCAAGTCGGACCCGAGGTAAGGGATCCTACTCCTCTCTTTCTTTTTAAGTACAATCTTTTTTGTCATTCCTTTTAAAGCTCATCTTTCTTGTTATTGGGATGTTCTTTTATATTACTATTACTATAATTTTTATTTTAAAATGATGAGAGACCATATTCTCTCTCATCAATCCATTTTGGAGGTTTTGAATGGCGCAGTTAGGCTGCCGAATTTTCGTAAGAGATATAACCTCTCTCTTTATTTTTAAGTACTCTCCTTTATGTCACTTCTTTTAAGCTCCTCTTTGTTATGATGGGGGATGTTCTTTTATATTCCTCTTGCTCTAAATTTTGTTTTAATATGATGAGATACCCTATTTCCTCTCATAAATCCATTTTGGAAGTTTTAAGTGGCGTCGTTAGGATACCGAGTTTTCGTAAGGGATTTTTCAACTCACTTTTATTCCCGTGAGATTTATGCTACATTTGCCACAATTTCCTTTGAGTGGTGTATGTACTGACCATTATTATACACTTTGTGTAGTATAATTTCATTTATGGGTATTCACATCTTCATTGTATGACCCTTCTTCCATGGGGTGTACGTTTCGAAAGTTACCCAACTCGGTAAGGGGACCTTTCACCCTCCTCTTTTTAAAAGACTTCTTTTGTTATGTCTTTTCATTCACATACTATTATGTTGGGATATGTTCTTTTATATCCTTATTGATGTAAATTTTATTTCCAAGTGATGAGATTCCCTTTTTTATCTCTCATCAACTCATTTTCTGAATTTTGAAGTGATGCCGTTAGGCTGTCGAATTTTACCAAGGGAACTTTTTAACCCAATTTTGATTTCTTTGGGTTCAACATGTAGTTATTGAATATGCCATCTTTTGAATATGTGTGAATGAAATTTTATTGTTTTACACTTAATATCCACTTATATTGGGTGTATTTATATTTTTCACACATAATTTTGAGATTGAATTATCCTTAATTTAAGGATACCTTCTTTATAATGGAATTTATCACATTTGACATTTCTACTAAGAATTTATTGTTGTTATGCACCAATTCACTCTTATATGGTGTATATATTGTCCTTTGGAATATTATATCATGAATCCATTTATTCTCATGATATTATAAATTTCTGACTAAATGTTATTCCTCAATTATTATATTCAAGTGTCTCTAATTTTGGTAGAACCCCTTTAACCAAAATATCGCTTTAAATGTTTTAATTATTTGTTCTTATTAATATCCATGTTTTCAAAGTGGTTTTAAGGATTTATTTATATGGATATTAATGGTTTAAAATTTTAAAAGCTTCAAGGTGGTATGGGACACTTTGATTCAAAAATCTCTTTATTAAATGTTTTAAATGGTTTTGGAAATGGTTTCTTTTTGAATGGATTCATTATTTCAATATCCTAAAATGTTATATTGTGATTGAAATGTGGAAATGTTATGTTTACTTTATGCATGTTTTATGTGATACGTTTATGTTATGGTTCTTGGGCATTGTTATGAAAACGGGTGGTTCCATGATAAACTAAGGGCGGGTGAGCCCAATATAGCTCTCTAATGCATTGGGTAACGCGAAGGAGTGAAACATTAAGGTTTCTCTGAAGAGATTTAGGGAATATATTGTGGTGGGTATTCCAAACGTAACCAAGAGGGTTACTCCCTACGTAAGAATGTTATGAATTCCTCAAGATACCTTTTATGTCTTATGATTTCTATGATTTATTCATGATTTGATATGCCTGTGTTTTATGGGTAAAGTATGATTTCATTCTAATGTATATATGAACTCATGTTTCCTTTCAATGTTTTTATAACTCTTACTGAGATTTTTATGCTCATCCCAAGTTTTTGAAATGTTTTTCACAGGTCAAGGGAAAGGTACATGATGTGATGATAGTGTCAAGGATGTGTCAAGAAAGAATCTGTGTTTCATTTTAAATATGTTTCCATTTATGGGAAGAATGAATACAGTCTTTTATGTAACCACTTTGTTTAAATGTGGAATGTAATGCAAGTTTCATGATCTAATTCTCTAAAACTCTAAACCTAAAAATATCCTCAATGTGTAATCTTGTAATAACTCAAGATTAAGTAAGGTTTAAGGCTGGGGCCTTATAGTTGGTATCAAAGGTTGGTTTAGATAACTTTAGAGGTTAGGGTATTCTCTAAGCATAAGTGACAGTACCATAATGGATAGGATTTCAGAAAGAGTCCTAGTTTTAGATAAATTGAATGAGTAAGTATATCTTGGTGTTTATCTTCCTCATTAGTATATGACGGTTTTGTTGATATACTCACACTGGCCTTTTTGGTTTTAGTAAATGGATGGATCTAGCAGGAACCAAAGTGACAATTGGTTTGAAGGAAACTGCGGTGGTTCTCTAATTAAGAGACTAGATGAAATGGGGGATTCAATGAGGAAACTCGTGGTTGTTCTAAACCAACTAGCAAGGAGTCATGATCAACCACTTGAACCTTGGTATGATCTGTAATGCATCATGTACGAGATGACCAATCGATGTGGAATTTCAGGTTATAATTATAAAGGTAACCATTAGAGTTTATATGATCCTTACTTTTGAGGTAATTATGGGTTATTATATGTTATGATGGAAAATTAAAGGCATGAGATAAACTTGAGGTTAAAATATGTTATGATCATTTTTGAAGATTTTATCTCGTTTTGGGGAATGTTTTAAGAATTATATAGTTTTGGAAAAAGTACAACACGTAGACCGTGTGACAACCCGTCGCGTCGGACAAATATGTGGGAATCGAACCCCCAACCAAAGTGCGACTGGTATTTATCGCCTACCACTGGACTACGTGAAGTCCCCGGTTAATTTGGCTGATTCTTTTTAGTTAGATGATTTTATGAATTAAGAGTAAGTTGATTTTGGTTTATCTATGGAAATTTATTAACCTATCATGGAGGATATGTGATTAGGTTAATTACTTTTCAATACGATACATTAAGAGCAACTGATGTTGTTTGGAGATAAATGTTACGATTTAACTTGGAAGACTATGTGACTAAATCCTTCAAATATTTGGGTTTCAATCTTAGTTTGGTTTACTTTGAAGAATTTTATGGACAAATTGTTTATCGGATGGTCCTCGTTGAACTTTGGGTTTTGTTAGACAAAATTTAGGAGATTAAGAATATATTTTCTTTTTATAAAGAGTTATCCTTTTCTGGATTATCTGATCTTGTACTAACCTTTTTGGTTTTGGTTTTGGTTAAAGTCTAAAGACATGGGAAGTATATAGTTCTCTTTTTGTGGATTAGGTGATTCTCTAGAAGTTGATTATAGTACTCTTAATGTGAACAAGTCTTCCTAAATACTCGTCTTTTGGAGAAAATATGAGTTTGTGTAAGGAATCTAATAAGAGTTGAAAGTCAACATGATAAGTGATTATGTTTCCTTATGAATAAATTCCTCAATAAAAAGTAACTTAAAACAAAAATGTTGTCTATTAACTTTTCCTACTGGGGAATTGAATACCGTTTAACCCATCACAAGTTTGTGATTTTCTTGTGGTTAACTTTCTCCAAAACATGTTTTCTATCACTCTCTATTAGAACATGACCCTTTGTTTTTTCCTCCATGTCCATATTTTCATACTTGGAATACTAGTATGGGTTAACTCGGGTGACCTTTGTACTTATCTTTCTTTTTTTTAAAGTGATTTTTTTACTAACTCTTGTTCCGATGTGGGACTTTCAAGGATGTTTCCAATCCCAATTTTAAAATTGCGAGAACGTAATTCCCAAAAGGGGGGAAGGATGTAACACCCCAGGTAAATAGAGAATATGACATCTTTATATTTATCCATATTTCTGAATAAAATATTAATATTACTTTAAAGGGGATTCTATGCTCGATGGCGTACCCAACACGCAACAACGAGTTTCTTGGTAATCTTACGTTGCACTCTAATAATAAAATAATATTATTTTAAATGGTAGTTAACGCCTAGCCGTTGTAATGGCGGGAATGAACATAACTAATTACAAAATAATTATATATGTTTTTCAAATATTTTTACTCTTTACAATAAATTTTAGAGGATTAAAAATGCAAATGAATCCAGTTTTTAAGCGAAAACATTCTAATATTCTTTAAAAGGTCGATTAACCGCCTTTTGATGGAGAACCCCTTCTAAATCCACTTTTTGAAAATTTTATAAGCTCTATTTTTCAAAATAAACATATTATTTATGATTGGGACATTGAAATTTACCTTGGGTTAATTTTTGATATTTTTCTGACAATGTTCATTTTTCAATGAATAGTGAAAAATACTGCATTTTACATCACAACTGATTTTTCATATAATTTAATTATATGGTTATATTATCTTATTAATTTGTTTTAAAGTGTAATTAGAATATATTTTTACCATGTAATTCAATGATGGTCATTGGGATTAATTTCACTTTGGAATTAGGCATAAACAAGTGCCAAACTTTTCATAAATATTGTTTCTAAAAAAACCCGCTATTTGTTTTGACAACGGGAAGTTTTTTAAATTAATTATTGAAATTTATGTGTTTGGAATTTCGTAAAATGAATTAAATATTTTGAATCAGAAGGTCCAAATTATGTAATTAAGACTCTCTTTTTTTGGACATTATGAATAGTAACGACGGTAATTATCTTTAATTATTTTGATTAATGAGTAATCGGGTAGTTAAAGATAATAAGATAATATAATAATAATAAAAAATGACCACAAAATGTGTCCTAAGGCTACTGTTTGTCTCATGTCAGACCATAGGATTCCTTGTGCCTAACTTGGGGGCCCCATGGAATCACTTTTGTGAGAATGTGACTTTTTATCTATTTATTTTTTAAAAATGTTAAATGTGACAAAGAATGTATCACCTATGTAAAATATTTTTAATTTTGTCTAAATAAATGATATTTTGGACTATAAATATTCATTGGAAATATAAAAATATTTCCTACATCATAGTATTTTTTTTATAATTTTTAGACATTAAATAAATTAAATTATTTATGACATCATGATGATGCAGCGATGACCTCATTATTTAACAATTTAAATAAAATGGAAAGATAATGTAAAATATAAGACCTAAACATGTCCAAAACCTATTGGATGGGTGGATTTAGAACCATTATGAACTTATCCTCGAAAAAAATCAATGTGGGACCATTAAAATCCGAAACTCATTTGTAAATAATGTTACATTTTATACCTTTCCAAGAGTTCCCCTCCTCTCCTCTTATAAACGGCCCCCACCTCTACCTCCTTACCCACTCTTCCAAAGCCTTTGGTTCGGCCAACCCCTGACCATTATGTCTCTCCACATCCCTCTCTAACTCCTTTAAGCCTCAATTTGGGCAGAATCCTTTCCAAGGAAGCCTTTGAGCTCAAATCAAAGGAAGTTACCCGATTTTAAGGTAATGTCTTCACTTGAGTCCTTTTGTTTTATTTTACTTCTCCAACCCCCTAAACTCTTTTTATTATTTTCTTTTGTAACAAATCTAGTATCTTAAATATACTAGTATGTTGTTATAAGAAGGATTCGAGCTACACTTACACACACGTACATCTAATGGTTAAAGAATATACTGTTTCCGTGGATGGCGAATTTCTGCCTCCCGAATGGATGATTGTTCAACATTCTTCTAACACCTTCAAATGTGGCCATTAAGATGACACTATATTTATATATGATATCTAATATTTTTATGTTTTACTTAATCTTCTGTATTTTTCATTTATGGCATACCTTTATGGATTCCATTATGGGTAAACGCGATATCTTCATTTAAGGAAGTGCGGACTACCGCCCCCTCAAAGTGATTTGATTCATTAATACCATATGTGGTACGTATAAAGTATATATTTAATGATATTATATATGATACCATACTGGAATTAAAATACTATTATGTATCATTATGTTTTAATTCCTTTAAATATGAAATAGAAATGGAAGTAGCGTTCATGCGTACCTACGGCTTACCGTCTCCATGAACGGTGCATTTCATTTATTAACTCTAAATGTTATGTAATATTATAAATGCATGAATATACTGGATATATATGATATATATGATATCTACATCATGAATACAATTCTGTATATAATGAACATTTGGCCACACGAACAACATGTAATTGTAAGAAGTCCACTTTCGACTTAAGAACCAAATATCGGCAAAACAAACATTATTAACTTAAATGATTACATAATGTTTATGACATGGTAATAAGTGATATAAAAGGAATAATGAAATTGAAAAAGGTTCTTAAGGATGTATAAATTAACTCAAGTTTATTATTCAGGAGATTAAAGAACGATCGAGTCAAGTCGGACTCGAGGTCAGGGATCTTACTCCTCTCTTTCTTTTTAAGTACAATCTTTTATGTCATTCCTTTTAAAGCTCATCTTTATTGTTATTGGGATGTTATTTTATATTACTCTTACTGTAATTTTTATGTTCAAATTATGAGAGACCATATTCTCTCTCATCAATCCATTTTGGAAGTTTTGAGTGGCACCGTTAGGCTGCCAAATTTTCGTAAGAGATATAACCTCTCTCTTTCTTTTTAAGTACTCTCCTTTATGTCACTTCTTTTAAGCTCCTCTTTGTTATGATGGGGGATGTTCTTTTATATTACTATCTCTGTACATTTTGTGTTAATATGATGAGATACCCTATTTCCTCTCATCAATCCATTTTGGAAGTTTTAAGTGGCGCCGTTAGGCTGCCGAGTTTTCGTAAGGGATTTTTCAACTCACTTTTATTCCCATGAGATTTATGCTAAATTTTCCACAATTTCCTTTGAGTGGTGTATGTACTTCCCATTATTATACACTTTTTATAGTATAATTTAATTTATGGGTATTCACATCTTCATTGTATGACCCTTCTTCCATGGGGTGTACGTTTCGAAAGTTACCCAACTCAGTAAGGGGACCTTTCACCCTCCTCTTTTTAAAAGACTTCTTTTGTTATGTCTTTTAATTCACATAATATTATGTTGGGATATGTTCTTTTATATCCTTATTGATGTAAATTTTATGTCCAAGTGATGAGATTCCCTTTTTTATCTCTCATCAACTCATTTTCTGAATTTTGAAGTGATGTCGTTAGGCTGTCGAATTTTACCAAGGGAACTTTTTAACCCAATTTCGATTTCTTTGGGTTCAGCATGTAGTTATTGAATATGTCATCTTTTGAATATGTTTGAATGACCTTTTATTGTTTTACACTTAATATCCACTTATATTTGGTTTATTTATATTTGTCACACATAATTTTGAGATTTAATTATCCTTAATTTAAGGATACCTTCTTTATAAGGGAATTCATCACATTTGACATTTCTACTAAGACTTTATTGTTGTTATGCACCAATTCACTCTTATATGGTGTATATACTGTCCTTTGGAATATTATATCATGAATCCATTTATTCTCATGATATTATAAAGTTCTGACTAAATGTTATTCCTCAATTATTGTATTCAAGTGTCTCTAATTTTGGTAGAACCCCTTTAACCAAAATATCGCTTTAAATGTTTTAATTATTTGTTCTTATTAATATCCATGTTTTCAAAGTGGTTTTAAGGATTTATTTATATGGATATTAATGGTTTAAAATTTTAAAAGCTTCAAGGTGGTATGGGACACTATAATTCAAAAATCTCTTTATTAAATGTTTTAAATGGTTTTGGAAATGGTTTCTTTTTGAATGGATTCAATATTTCAATATCCTAAAATGTTATATTGTGATTGAAATATGGAAATGTTATATTTACTTTATGCATGTTTTATGTGATACGTTTATGTTATGGTTCTTGGGCATTGTTATGAAAACGGGTGGTTCCGTGATAAACTAAGGGCGGGTGAGCCCGATATAGCTCTCCAATGCATTGGGTAACGTGAAGGAGTGAAACGTTATGGTTTCTCCGAAGATATTTAGGGAATATACTGTGGTGGGTATTCCAAACGTAACCAAGAGGGTTACTCCTTATGTAAGAATGTTATGAATGCCTCAAGATACCTTTTATGTCTTATGATTTCTCTGATTTATTCATGATTTTATATGCCTATGTTTTATGGGTAAAGTATGATTTCATTCTAATGTATATATGAACTCATGTTTCCTTTTCATATTTTTATAACTCTTACTGAGATTTTTATGCTCATCCCAAGTTTTTGAAATGTTTTTCACAGGTCAAGGGAAAGGTACATGATGTGATGATAGTGTCAAGGATGGGTCAATAAAGAATCTGTGTTTTATTTTAAATATGTTTCCGTTGATGGGAAGAATGAATACTGTCTTTTATGTAACCACTTTGTTTAAATGTGGAATGTAATGAAAGTTTCATGATCTAATTCTCTAAAACTCTAAACCTGAAAAGATCCTCAATGTTTAATCTTGTAATAACTAAAGATTAAGTTAGGTTTAAGGCTGGGGCCTTATAATTTAATCTCATCAATTCATTTTTTTGAGGTTTTAAGTGATGTCGTTAGGCTGCTGAATTTTTTCATAAGAGAAATCTTATTTTTGTCTTCCTTTCATGTTTTTCATTTCATATGGTATGTCCTTAAAATTTCATTACCATGTTCTTATATCCTTTATTTTCTTTCCCTATACTATTTTATGGTTCATTATGAGTGGGTGACCCATGTCCCCTCTCTTTTAAATATTTTCTAAAACCCTGCAACATAGACGTTACGTTGCCGAATTTTCGTCTCAAAATGTCACTATCTTTTTCTCATTTTATTTTATTTTAGTAAGTGAATACTAAAATATATTTATTCAATAAGGTTATTCACATATATATAAAAATGTTCTATTTTAAATTATGTGATTTACATACATGAAACCCTCTTTCCTTTTTCTGTGTGTTTAAACTGGCATAAAGATCATGTATTAAAAGCAGTTTTTAAAACATTATGATTATGAAATGAAACTCATTTCTTTTATGCTATATGGGTTATTTATGAAATTTTTTATGATGATATATGCAGCTCACATGATGATAAAAACAAATTTAAGTTTGCGCCCTGATAGTGCTCCAATGAATTGGGTAATGATGTAACCACTAGAGATTAAAATTTTAACGATACCTTGGTGAATAACCTTGGTAATTTCAAATGAAACCTTGGGGATGGACCTTGGTGATATGTTCATGATTGTCTATGTGAAATTTTTTAGCCACAACTTCAAGTTATGAAAACCGTTATTTTTATTATGATATGCCTCTTGATCTCTTTCTCATGCCTTAAAGTTATTTTTCATGACTTTATTGATGTATTTCAAGTTCACATGTTAAATGTTTCCCCTTGTTTCCCTTACTAGGCCTTCTGCTCACCCTTTCTTTTTATGTATGTCCCCTGGTTATGATATATAGTAATAAACCTAGGATGAACATAAGGATAATCCTTTCAAGTGTTTAATAATAATGTTTTATGTTTTCATGTTTTAATTTCCTGGTTTCCAAGACACTAAACCTTAATGATCCTCGGTTTGGTAAAATGTAATGAAAAGTTATGTTATAAAAATGCAAGATGCTATAGTTGGTATCGAATGATGGTTTAGTTATTTTTGGAAATTAGGATATGAAAATTTTAGGAAGAACATTATATAAAAGTTTAAATATAGGAAATCTTCCTGTTATTTTGGTGAGTATTGAGTATGTGGTTTATCAAGAAAATACATCCCTGTCTGGATACAAGCAAGTAGAGGTGGATCTGGCATAGATGTACATAGGGGTAAAACCCGAAAACACCGCTTGAGCTAGACTCAAATAGGAACTGGTACACGACAACGGGCCTTGCTGCACTCTTGGTTATGACACTCCTAGGGGATATGCTTTGGTAAATTAATAAGCTTAGTATGAATCATTATTAAAGGAACAAATATAAAATAAAATAAAGATTCGCATAAGAATATATGATCATGGATAACCTAGATTGGAACTTAGGGGATCACAAGTTAGGATAAAATTTTCTTCTACAAGCTTATCCTTCTATGATTAAAGTTTCCTTTTCATAATTATTGGCTAAGTATTTAAGCCCCTAATTATACTTTCTTTTCTTAGTTAATGGTGGGAAATATAAGAACATGTCCCAATAGTCAATGTGATAGGAAATGTGACGATTGATCTATTAATGTGACAGAGATGGCGAGAGATCAAGTTGAACATATTGTGATTATGCTAAACCAGCTATCAAAAATCACAATTAATAATTGGTACCTAGTTGAATGCCCAAATTCATCTAGGAAGAAGAAGACAAAGTCTCAAGGATGTTCATATGATAAAGTTGATAAGGGAAAGAAGACCCAATTTCCTCTGTGAAAAAAGTGTGGAAAGGAG
The DNA here is from genome assembly GCA_963277665.1 of Viscum album. Classification (NCBI taxonomy): domain Eukaryota; kingdom Viridiplantae; phylum Streptophyta; class Magnoliopsida; order Santalales; family Viscaceae; genus Viscum; species Viscum album. The sequence goes on from OY728160.1 coordinate 858,797,961, forward strand.
CACCAAGGAGAATGTCACAAAAGAACCGGGAGATGTTTTAAGTGTGGGGTGATAGGGCATAATGTAGCATATTTCTTCAAAAAATGGATAATGTGATAACTAGAGATAAGGTTCGATCTAATATACCATATACTTTTCAATGTCATAAATGTGGAGAAGTTGGACATTATCCAAGGAAATTCTCTCTTGGAAGGTATGAGAAGCATGATGAGCATCAACAATCTTCAAGGAAAAGGGAACAATGCAAGTCATATGCTAAGATGGATCATGATGACTATGGTACAACAACTTCTTCACAATAATTATCTATTTCATGTTGTATTTTAGTTTGTGCTCTATGAGCATATCCTAAATGTTTCTAAGAACGTCGAGTCACTATCGAAGATGGTTTTATATCATTAAGGAAAAAATATTTTGTAATGTATCACATGTTGATGTTGTGAAGCTATTCTTCTTGAAAAAAAATTATTAGGGGATTAAAAGATGATTTTTATTTTTGAAGATGTTCACTATTTTTGGAACCCTATATGATCGAGGTAAATAGATTACTATGGTATTTTATTTGAGAAGTAAAGTTGACTTATATTTTGAAGAATCAATGAATTTAAGGTGAACTTATAGTAATTTGGGTTACTTATGGAAATGATTAACCTATCTTGGGGAAAATATGTTTAGGTTAGTTACTTTTTTTATAATATTTTTGGAGTGGTTGATGTTGTTTGGAGATGAATGATAAATATTATCTTGGAAGACTATGTTATCAAATCCTTCTTATATTTGGGTTTCAATCTGAGTTTGGTTTATTTTGAGTAATTTTAAGGATAGTTATTTGTGGAATAGTCTATGATAAACTTTGGGTAGTATCATGGAACTTTAAATATTTAAAGTAGTTTCCCTTCCTATGAGGTTCTTTCTTTTTGAAGAGTTGTTTTATCTTACCCTTTCCGTTTTTGGGATAAATGTTTAAAGATAGATAGTTATTATTTTTTGCATTACGTGATTCTCTAGAATATGATTCTTGTGCTTTGATGAGACCAAATAGTTTTGAATGCTCTTTGTTTGGATAAAAGATTAGTCTTGGTGGAAACTTATTATGGGATGAAACTCTACTTGAAGGTAAATATATTTCCTTGTGTTTTTATTCTATGTAGTAAATGAATTCCTCAAAATTATTAAAAGGAACGTAAAACAAAAACGTTTTTGGTTTAAGTTTCCTACTGGGTAATCAAAGACCGTTTAACCCATCACAAGTTTGTGATTTTCTGGTGGTTAACTTCCTCTTAGACATGTTTTCTATCACTCTCTCTCAAAACATGACCCTTTGTTTTCTCCTCCATATCCATGTTTTCCTACAAGGAATACTAGTATGGGTTAACTCAGGTGACCTTTGTACTTCCTTTTATTTCTTTTAAAGTAATATTATTACTGACTCTTTTTCTGATGTGGGACTTTCAATGAAATTTCCAAGCCCAATTTTAAAAATTGTGAGGACGCAATTTCTTAAGGGGGGAAGATTGTAACGACCTGAAATTTTGAATTAATCTTGTTTCCTAATTTTGTGTGTTATTTTATTTCATACTCGAAAAAAAAATTTCATTTAATAAAATGAGTATAATTAAACTGAGACTATTTGGTTTTTACTATTATATGACCGTTAGTCAGTATGACCTTTGGAAACTAAATGTTGCGACTATTGTCTCTAAATACAAGTGATCTTGTTTAATTAATATAGAAAGAAGAATCGATGGCCTCATCCAGTAGTCTCAGGCCAATCGAAGCCCATCTAACAGAACATGGGAAGGAGGTAGCACCACTGGGCTTCACTCTGGACCAAACCCAAGCCGAACTTCATCGTGTGAAGCTAGAACGGAATCGCCTTCATGAGAAGTTCAAACTGATAGAAATTACTACTCGTGCGATGTTGGCTAAGCCTCCCTCAGATTCTCTAACCTTAGCACACCTTACCCTTAGGTCTTATGCTGGGGTTATAAGGGGCTATGTAAGGAGACCGTAATTGCCTTGTGTAATCCTTTGATTTAAATAAAAATTTGGATTTCTTCTTATGATGAAATTTGTAAATTTTCAAATGTCCGAATAAATATAGTATGCATATTTTTTATGAATTCTAGAAAAATGATATTTGAAAATATTTATGTAAAAATTAAATAATTAATTATGTTTAATGATTTTCAAAAAATGGTCTTCTACAATTATTTTCAGTAAGAAATTTAGATTCTAATAAGATCAACTTAATTTTTGATGAATAATAAATTATGAATAGTGATTTTATGCTTAGGATTAGTAATGTGACCAAATGGATTAGTAATCTCACTTAAAGAAAGTGTTAATATAATCTGGGCACCTTGATTAAGTAATGTGATTCAATAAAATAGGTAAATAACTGTTTTAGAAATTATTAGTCAAGTATTAGTTTTTTCATATGAATAGTGTTTTTTAATTAAAAATATTTTTAAAAATATTTTTATAAAATGGTGTTCAATTTTTGAACTCAGAGCATCAAAATTATGTTAAGGTAATTTTTGGGGATTTTTCTGAAAAAAATTAATTTTCGGTGAATAGTGTATTTATTTAAAAATTAAATTAAAAATGTTTAGAAAATTATTTTTATAAAATGGAGTTCATTTTTGAAATCATAACATCGATATTTGGTTAAGGTGAAATTTTGGGATTTTTCTAAGAAAGTTGAATTTTTGGTGAATAGTGAATTTTCAGTTTTAGGGTTTCGGTATGTTTAATGACATCATGATTGCATCATGATGATATCATGAGATATTTTAAGGGATGGTGGACTAAAGGGGATGCATTATTGTATTAGGGGTCCCATGTGTCCTAACACCTTGGGAAATACCATGGGAATGCCCATGGTTTTGCCAATACCACCAATGAGGTGTCCCTTGGCCATTAATGCCTTGTCCCCTCACTTTCCCAATAAATACCAAGCCATTATCTCATCCTTTCGAATCCAAAATCATCCTCAACAAAGTTCGGGTCTCCTTACCTCCTAAGGAGTCCTCCCAAGTTTCCCCCAAGCCCTCAAGGTCCCAACCTTTGAGTTTTAAGAGTTACATTTTAAGGTAAGGGATCCTACCTCTCTCTTTCTTTCCAAGTACTCTCTTTTATGTCATATCTTTTATGCTCCATGTTCTTATGTTGTAGTATGTTCTTTTATATTCATCCTTATTTCCTTTTTCATGTTAATATGATGAGATACCCCCTCTTTCTCTCATAAATGCATTTTAAGAATGTTTAAGTGGCGCCGTTAGGCTGCCGAATTTTTAAGGGATTCTTTCACTGTTCTCGTTTTCAAGTTCTATTTTCATGTCAAGTCTTTCATGTTCCTTTTTATTATATTGGGGTATTATCTCAATATCTATCATACTTATATTTTATGTTCATATGATTAGAGACCCTATTTAATCTCATCAATTCATTTTTTTAGGTTTTAAGTGACACTGTTAAGCTGCCAAATTTTTTGATAAGAGAAATCTTATTTTTTTATTCCTTTCAAGTTTTACATTTCATATGGTATGTCCTTAAAATTTCATTACCATGTTCTTATATCCTTTATGTTCTTTACCTATACTATTTTATGGATCATTATGAGTGGGTGACCCATGTCCCCTCTCTTTTCAATATTTTCTAAAACCCTGCAACATAGCTGTTATGCTGCCGAATTTTCGTCTCAAAATTTCTCTCTCTTTTTCTCAAATTATTTTATTTTATTAATTTAATACTCAAATATATTTATTTAATTAGGGTATTCAAATATATATCAAAATGTTCTATTTTAAATTCTGGTATTTACATACATGAAACCCACTTTCCTTTTTCTGTGGGTTTAAAATGACATAAAGATCATGTCTTAAAAGTAGTTTTTAAAACGTTATGATTATGAAATGAAACCCATTCCATTTATGATATATGGGTTATTTATGAAATTTTTGATGATGATATATGTGGATCACTTCATGATAAATACAAATTTAACAGTGCACCCTATTAGCGCTCCAATTCATTGGGTAATGATGTAACCACTAGAGATTACAATTTTAACGATACCTTGGTGATTGACCTTGGTAATTTCAAATGACTCCTTGGGGATGGACCTTGGTGATATGTTCATGATTGTCTATGTTAAATGTTGTAGCCATATATTCAAGTTATGAAACACGTTATTTTTATTATTATATGCCTCATGATCTCTTTCCCATTCCTTAATGATATTTTTCATGACTTTATTGATGTATCTCAAGTTCACATGTTAAATGTTTCCCCTTGTTTCCCTTACTGGGCCTTCTGCTCACCCTTTCTTTTGATGTATGTACCCAAGTTATGAGATTCATTAATGAACCTAGGATGAACATAAGGAGAAGCCTTTCAAGTGTTTAAGAATATTTTTTTATGTTTTCATGATTTAAGTTCATGGTTTCCAAGACACTAAACCTTAAAGATCCTCGATTTGGTAAAATGTAATGAAAATTTATGTTATAAAAAGGTGGGATGCTATATTATCCCCCTTGATAAAATTATTCACCCCATAATAGATAAACTTTAGAGGTTAAATCTCTATTGCATTTCATCCAGATCTACCCCCACTGAGAATCTTCTGTCTTCTGATTTGTGAATAGAAGAGGAATTAAGAGCATCTGATTTAACCAGATCTTGAACACATGAAGGAACATCTGCGAAAAAACCCCAATATTCCTTCGATATGTATCATTAAAAATTCAACTAGGAGTATAATGTGAAGTTCCCATAAAGGAAAACTATCATTGTAGATTGAACAAGTTCATGATCAATCGAATATTTTAGACCGAAGAAAATCACCATTGTCAAGAAGAAAATCGCCATTCTCTGCACCCTAAATCACCATTCCCAAAAATCACCATCATATTAACATTTTGAGTATGAATAAATCAGTGAAATAATTATGTGAATTAAATTTAAAAACACATAAAACATGTTTAAATATATTATAAAATATCCACAGGTAATTACACACATTATCTTTTCAAAACATCGCCAACAGATAAGTAATTAACCCAATGAAAGGAAATTGAGTTAAGAAACACCTTACATTGGAATTCCATTTGGTTGGGAATGATCTAACATCCCTGTAAAATAAATTTATGTTTAGTATTCATATCAATAAAAAATATTTTCATAGTTATATTTATTTATACCATCCATTTATAATTCATTATTACCCATATATTAATTGTTTATTGTTAAAATTAACATTCAGTGTAAATTTTTTGGTTTCCCTTATAGGCTTTAGTTTGGAAGTTGCAATCCTTGAATATTATTCATGATTTTATAAACTAAAAATAGTTTTATTATAAGTTAATAAAATTTTTTATTTATTTTTGGAGTCCCATTTTTATATCATGTAACTTATGTAGGCGGTTAACATGGAACTTTTAAAAACTCCCTTTTCAGTGATTAGTGAATTCACAAAAGATTTATATTTATAGGTGAATATGCATTTGAATATTACCAGTGAAAAATAATTAAAAAATCATAAATTAATCATTATTACATTTATTAGAAATATTTTTTTTTTTTCTAATAAACAGTATGATAATGTTCATGTAGGTTGTAAAACCAGCTAAAACAAGAGCTTGTTATAACTTTTGAATGAGTAAGAACATGTTGGTATATAATGGTAATATAAATTTTATAGAATATTAATGGTTTAAAAATTTTAAATTTATAAAAAAAAATTAATAATTGGTAGATTTAAAAGATATAAAATAGAATGGTAACAAGTTATTACTTATAAAGTGCCACGGTATGATCATTTTAGGTGGTTAAATTTTAAAATGATGATTTATTATTAATATTAATAACATAATGAATAATTTATCTCTATAGAATCATATAAATTTTATAAATATCATACATATCAATTAAATATATTTTTATAACCATCCATGTTAGGAGATTATGAAAAATGAAATGTGGGGTTCATGGAGGCGGTAGTTCACACGTAACACGGGCGACGTTTTCATATTCTAGTGGAGGGGAGGGAGGTTTATAATGGTTGTTCCATTAACATAATTAAATTTATATATAATAATGATACTAATTAATTATATTATTATGGTTACAAAATATTTAGAATATGTGGAAGAATAAAGATACTTGAAATAAATCATTAGAGAAATTACCACTTACTTTGAAATCCTTCTTTCAATTTAACTTAAGGCCTTTGTAATAGAGGTTTATGGACACTCCAGGGGATTAAATATATTTAAAGGGATGTTTGGAGATTTATTTGGGGATAATTTTTTTATAAAACTTAATCGATATGTATCTTTGGAAAGGTTATATTAATTCCCTTTTATCAGAAAAAATCAATGTAATTTTCACAAATATTACGTATTTAAGGGTCAAGAATGAAAATTTAAAAAAGATGGGTTTCTAATAAACATACCATGTATGATATAATAAGCCATTTATCATACACATGAATAAATATATTAATTTTTTATTTTTAAATCAATTCATAATTTATTTTTTTAACAATAAATACCCTTTAAAGTTATTTTCAAAAGTATTGATATTATTTGACTTCAATGATATCTAGATAACAATAAAATAATAATTTAAAAATTAAAATTACCTACTAACTATAATTTTTATAATATTAATTCATGAAGATCTGCAGTTCAACTAAATAATTTCACTTTTACTATTTTTAAGACTACTTACATAGATTATTCTACTACTTGAACAAGTGTTATGTCACCCTTGAAAAAATGTTTTAAATTATTATAATATTACTTAAATTTTAAAAAATAAACTATTATCATAAATATTATTTAATAATCATAAATATTATCTTATAGAAACATTAATAATTTTTTTTATTCTTACCCTTCATAGAATAATTTTTTAAATATAATAAATGTGATGGAGGTTGTAAATATTTGTTTCTTATTATATAAGAAATGTCATATTGATGAAAGTAGAACAAAAAACGATAATAATTGACAAGCGATATGGTTAGTAAATATGTGACATAAACCAACCCATATTAACTACTAAACCAAAATCCAAACCAACTATGACATAGTCCTATGGTCATTCCTGATTCCAGTCGGCTCGAAACTAGTTCTTGGGCATCAAGAGCAATCAAGTGGGAATGATTTTTCTGAAAAATTCAAAAAAATCATAAATAATATGTAAATATTTTCCCCCTAAATTGACATCATGAAATGTACCATAGGGAAAATAGATACAAAATCCAAATAGGTAAATCAACCCAATTCATCAAAAAACCCACAAAGACATCATCAAAATATCTCCATGTAATAAGTGGATCACATACTTCACTAGCCAACACCAATGCCCAAGTCCCAATAATCAAGATCAAACTTTGATTCCAATTAGTTCTTTCCCAATTCTTATACCTAGAAAAATAAATTCTATATACACCCAACGGAATATGTATGGATTGAGGAACACTATCCCAATAGGATTTCACACAAAGGATTCCAAATAAATTCATATCAAATAAACCAAGTGTGTTAATGTTTAAATAAAACATTTTATGGTAAATATTTTCCAAATTTAATATCAAATCATGATTTTCAAATCGTTTCAATGGAAATAATGAAAACATTCATATCAAATAGGAATGGTTAAACATTTTCATCAACACTACCATGTATAAAACATTTTTTATCATTTCACCAGGGTTACAAGATCTTTGATTAGTTATATCATGGCTCAAAGATCCTAAAACATCAGAGTTAATTATGGATTAGAGTATGAACACATCCAAAGAACTCAAAGCTAGAAATAATAGGATAACATCCCAATGAATTAACTCTTTGCCCTTTGTATTGTTCAGTTAGTGTTGACATCATAAATCAGTTTCTAGGTATAGCTAATGCATGCCTATCTTTCATGTCTTGGACTAACCACCTAAATACCTATTATAATATAACAACCTAAACATTTATAAATTAATTTCCCATTTAAAATTAATAATTTCATTATTATGGAATGAAGTTATAGAAAACACATTCACTACTCTAGTTATTCTGGACCATTATATGTTAAATATTGTTATCTCTAAAAGAATATTAATAATCATCACTATTTATATTATATCCATCATATAGTGATTGTTGTGATTAGTATATATTAAGTTTTATGATAAATCCAATTAACGCCAAAAAAATAAGCAACTTACTCGACCAGTAGGATGGCACACTATGAAGCCTATTTATCAGAGCTTCTAAGGGAGATGTAATCCCTAATATTTTCCCTTGACAAAATCCAACACATTAGTTGACAACTAATGAATTACAGTACCTATTTATGGGATAATTTCAAACTTATTGAGATCATGGAACAAACTATATTAACCAAATCACCCAAAGAAAGTGTCTCCATCACACCCCTTAACCATAGGACATACTCTAGTTTATTAATGGGTTACGTATCTAGAAACTAATAGTATGAACTTTTATACATTTAATTTTAGTAAAAAATGATTGTCTTTTTCATTTTTTTTGTTACATTAAATAATGGGTTTGAAAAAAATTATATTTTCATATGATGAAACACAAATTGTATTTTTTGGGAAATATATAGTTTCAATCAGGACAATTTTTGATGAATTAAATTATTATTGAATTTTATTTTATTTTAATAAAATATTATTCGTAACTAATATTTATTTAAGTATATATTATTATATAATTTTATGAATTTGAATGTTATTTTTTTTAGGTTCAGAAACTATTATCATCATAAAAATTTGTATTTTTTTAATAGGTATAGATTTATTATTTAAAAGTATAAATATTATTATTTAGAGATTTATTTTGGTAAAATAAATATTATTTTTGAAATCTTCGCATCAAAAATAGCCAATGGTTAATTTTTCATAATTTTTAGAGACAGAAAATTTTTTTGGTAAAGAATCAATACTATATAAATATATTGTATGCATTATAACATCATAAAATCCCAAACGTTATATAATAGATACAATAAAGAGTATCCATGAAAAAAAATTATTTCCCATTTAAATTAGTGAATTTTTGAAGTTATTTGATTAATTTTGTAAACTCTTAATGAATACCCCAAAAAAATATATTATATTTTATGGTTTTAAAATCCATTATGTATAAAAATGACTCAATTTCACATCACTAATGGTATTAATTCAATCATTTTGTAACTTAGAATAATAAAATATTTATAAAAACCTTATTTTTAAACTATGGAAATGTTTATTTTTGTATTTTATTTTTTTATATAGAGTCTAAAACCCATGTTTAGAAATTAATAAGAATTCCCCTCTATTTTACTATAAAGACCTACCCAAACTCCTATTCATCTTAAATCAAAACCATTTGATCATCAAGTTACTTTTAAATTAACTCTCTATATACCTCACATGGTTCCCCAAAGATCTTAAGAATCTCCTACCAGACTTATAGATGTTCCCTTTTAATGTAAGGGATCCTCTACTTATCCTCTTTATTCATGAACCTTATATATAGTATGTGTTTTGATTTTACATTTTTCATGTTAGGGTATATTTTTAAAAATACCTCTTATTTTACTTATTATTTATAGGTGAAAAGATACCATTTTAAATCTCATTAAACCCTTCCACAGATATTTATTTACAACTATCATGGTATAAAAATTATCCAATGATTTCTCCATGCGAAACATTTTTCTAGTGATAACCCATCCCCATTTCCACTCAGGGATATTAAACTAGATGTTCCAATGATTAAATGATTTCTTACTTTTATTTATATAACCCACACTCCTTGTATGGTGCATGTGAGGTAATGTTTTTAACTTGTTAGATTACTTGTATGGTGCAAGTGAGGTTAACCTAAGCACAATATGTTATTATATCTTAGTGGTTAGCCATTACATACACTTACAATGTCATGTTTAATATTTTTGTTACATTACTATTATTACTTGATATTACTATTATATATTATTTTTTGATGATCATATTTTTTATCATCATCCCTTTTATGTCATCTTGGTATGCCTCATGAATAACATGTATTACTTCCATCATTTTATGCATTGATTATTCCCTTACTGGGATTTATAGAGTATCATTTTTTATGTACGTTCGCAATATCTTCTGTTCTGTTTCAGAAGTTCAATAAAACCTAATTTCATTTCATATAATTTTAAAAAAATTATTTTTTATTCATGGTCATGTTATAATGTTATGTACCTAATTTCCCAAATACACTAGTTTTTGAAATCTTTTGGGATTTTATTATGTGTTAAATTAAGTAATAAATCATGAATTAAGGTTTATAAAATATATGTGTTTCCATAAATCCCTAGATATTAAAGGAAATAAATTAGGGGAAAACATTCACCAAAACTTAGTTCATAAATCATCATTCAAGATGCCCTAAATCAAGTTTTCAAACAATCCATTTCATTTCAAAGACAAAAATCAAATTGTTTTCATCATAAATCATTACTTTCAAAACAATTCATTTCATTTCAAACCATAAATTATCTCATGGTATCATATCTCAAAAATATTCCTAATGGGATTTCATAAAATAATAAATTCATTTCAAGTCCATTTTCCATAATTTAACACTTTATTTTAAGATCTATAATAACATAGGTACAAAACACACCATTAAATTTTGTACAAATTAACTAAGAACCTCAAATCATGATTTGGAACTAAATTATAAATAAATTTCAAAATAAAAAATCATTAAAGATTCTAATTGATAATAATTTCCATAATAATCCACCTACCCGAATCCAAGGAATCAATAATTACCAAACACAGGATCCATAACTAGAAATATGAAGGATATAATTGGGCAATAATTGATCAGGGGTGAATCCTAGAACCACAAATCATCAATAAACATATAAATCCCCCAATAACACATGTATTCGCCACTCTAAAATCATGAGACAGATAAGGAAAGATGAGTTCGTAATTGAATCAATGCAACACTAACAGAATGAGATTCAACGCTTCAATAGCCACTTTTATCCATGAAGTTTCACGGTTATAAGGGCCAAAGTTTCCAAAATAGTGTATCAAAAGTCAAAAGTGTCGAATCGGGATTGAGGAAGGTATGATTAGAATTAAAATGGGTATTAAAGGGAAAATAATGATGATACTAACCGAGATCTACTCACTTGGATTGGCGCTTCTGGTCAGCCACTGGATCCCAGAGGCCAACTAATTGTGCTGGGTAGAATTCATGCACAACCAATCATCCCACCGGTTAGCCAAAAGGATTACTATAGGAAACCCCTACTTCCATACATCCACCAGGTAGTCAATGGCTCTCATCATCCAGTTGGTTGACCTATTTTAGCCTCCATGGCTACATTACCATGTCCTACCCTTTTTTTAAGTTCTTTAACACCATTTGAAACCTAAAAAATAATAAAAAATCACTCCTAACCCTTTGAGAGGATAAAAAATAATTTAAACCAAGAATTAATATAAATAACTATGAATAGTCATGTAAAAATATGAAAAAAATGAAAAATCATGATCATGCCTAAAAGATGGTGTCTGAATGTTACAATTTTCCCCATAATAAATTATTATTTTTCATAAGAAAACTATCAATAATATTGGTCCACTACACTATCATCACCACATCACACTCCCAAATATATTGTGAATAATAACCATTCTACCAAGAACCCTAACCAAAATTACTCTCTTCATATGGAGAACCTCAATCTTAGAATCAATAATCTAAACTTTCTACTCAATCATGGTAATATAAGGTTCCACATCAAGGTCAGATTAATTGAAAGCACGAGATGGGTCTGAATGGTACTTCTTGAGATATGAAACTTTCAAAACATAATTGATCAAATACATCTTGGGTAGAAAGTTCCAATGGTATTCAACATTTCCAATCCACTCAATAACTTTAAATCATCCCACGTATCTTGGTCCCAATATCTCCTATTTTCAAAGTCATGTTTGACCCTACCATGGAAAGAACCTCAAAAACACTCAGTCAGCAATTAAGAACTCTAAAGGACCTTGATGATGATTTGAATAATATTTATACCAACTCTACAACATCATAATCCTCAGATAAATAATTCTAATCTTCATCATCAACTCTTGGACCATGCTAGGTCCCACTATAGAAGATTCACCAACCTCCAACCCATAAAGAGAAGATTTAAAAGTATGATCATACAATGCCTCAAAAGTAATGATTTTAATAGATTAAAATTCGCTATTATTGAATATAAAATCAACCAGTCCTAAAATGAAATCCCAAGATCCCCTAAAATCAACGTTACAAGCATGATTGCATCTTAAAAATCGGTATTTTTCATTCTATATGATCATTCATCTGAGGATGTTTCACCATGATCAATTTTATCTATTATCTTATTACTTACAGGAGGTCTCTCCGGAAATGAGCTGTGAATTGGTGATCCCTATGGGAAACAATAACAAATTTAACTCTGTGAAATCATATGATCTCTTACACATATAGATTACCAATTCTTCAACTATTGGGGTATCATTAATGGGAATAAATTGAGATGATTTTTCCAATTATTTAATGAATACTGAAATATAATTCGTTATTTGCGGATTACATGGAAATAAAACCAAAAAATTCATTTATATATCATCTCACTTATAGGTCTATACAGTAATATGTTGACACAAACTGAAAGTCTTCTGATGCCCAGCCTTGATCTATTGAAAAGTATAACAATAAGAAAAAAATTAGTAATGTCTCATTTCATAATTGACTTCTAGAATCATTTCCTGATAATATAAAATGTCATTTTTTCATGGGTTCACCACCCTTTGGAAAGATTAAAATCCCCCCTCACCACCTTCCATGAGGATAATGAAAAAAAATACTGATTCATAAAGAAAAATGATAACCTTTGGAGATAAAGAGCATTTACTGATAGTCTCCCAACTATATAAATAGTCCATAATGCCTTGAAACCCATAATCAAAATGTTTATCCTATATAATATTCTTGAGAAGAGCATATTTCAAAAGATAATTTTTTTATAGAAAACCAAATATAATCCTCCCAAACTCCCAAATGCATGCATGAAAAGAGATCCATAAGATTCTACACCTCTGAATATTCCTTTATAGTGTTGGATACAATCTTCCAGCTCAATGAATCAGCAATAACATTCCTCATTCTAGGGGTATATCCAATAATAAATTTAAATTATTATATGTATTCCAATCATCACCTTTATCGTAGGATAAAATATTTTTACAAGAAAATATAACTCAAAATATTTTGATCAGAGTATATGAAAAAACATTATCCAAAAATGTAGTTCAACTGACTCTTAAGAGTGTAGATCATAGAAAAAATTTCAAAATCATGTGAGAGATAGTTCTTCTCATGAGGTTTAAGTTGATCATAACTATAATCCATCATGTTAAAACCCTTTATAAAAATGTAGCACAAACCAGAAGTATCAAAAAAAACTTGTATCCCTGACTAGCCTCTAGAATATTCATCAAATGTGATGAAGTTAAAATATGATTTAACTCATCAAAATAATCTTTAAATTTTTTATCCAAAATGAAATTCACTCTCATCCATGTGAGAGTTAATAAAGTAAAAGATAACTTGGATAAATATTTTTTGAACTGATAGCATAACGCTTCCTTTCCCAATATGATTTGAATCTCAAATACATTATATGGTTCCTCCCAGGACATGATAGCATTCAATTATTAGGATTAACTAAAGTACCATGTTCAAAAACCATATTCCCTAATAACATTACAACCATAATCTAGAATTTTCTTTTCAATTTCATGGTATAAAGTTAGTGATTCTTCAAGATGTCCAAAACTTCTCCCAAATTAAGCACATGATCCTCCTTTATTTTAGAGTAAACGAAGATTAAAAACATGAATACTGCCATAAAATATTCACTATCATTGTGGAAAATCAGGGTCACCTTTTTCATAAACATGATAGGTTAACTAGTTAGGCGCAAAAAAATAAGATACTCATATTGATCATAAATTTCCTAAAAGTGGTCTTTGAGAAATCAGAATCATTTATCCTAAGCTGGTGGTAACCAGAATGAAGATAAATTTCAGAAACCCAATTATACCATTTTATTTAATCAAAAAAATCCTCAATGTGGGTAAACATATACATGTTATTTATGGTAAAACAATTGAGTTTCTGATAATCTAAAAATAAGATAAGGGTTCCAATGGCCATCTTGGTGAAATGAACTAGTGCTCTCCATGGTTACACACAGGGACAAATGAAACCTTTGGACATAAAATTATCCAACTAGTTCTTCAATTCTTTTAGTTCATCTAGTTTCATATGGTAAGAGGGTATAGATATAGGTTGAGTAACTGAAACCATGTTGATAGAGATATATACCTCTCTATACAAAGTAATACTTTAAAATTTGTACATAAACACTTCCAAGAAATAAAAATCTACTGGATGAAGGCACTATAAGAGGCTCCCTATTCCAATTCAATAAATCACAAAAGATACCATTCTACCCAAATTTGGAATAATATGCCTTACTTTTCCAAACCTTGAGTCCCATTATCTATTAAAAACATGTTTCTCCCCATTTGTGGAAGTAAATGAAACTCATTGATGATAGTAATCAATATAGGTTTTATAATCCACTGACTAGTCAATTCTGATAATTACATCTGTATGGTTTATTTCAAGTACTAGAAATTCCTATATGATACTAATTTCTGATAAAGAGAGTGTATATGAAGGGAATTGAAGAATTTATTATCTCTTCATCCTAAAAGGAGTTTCAATTTCCATCACATAAAGATTGATCTCCATATGATGATTCAGTAATTCAATAGTGTGCATTGATATGAAATAATGGGAGGAACTGATATCAAATAAATTAGTAACTAAATATGAAGTAATGGAAATAGTATATTTTACTTCTACAAGGCAAACATTAGTTCCCAATAAAGTCCCATCAAATTCATGGAGAAGGTTTATTCCTAATTACTATGGCCAGAACCTTATTTTTATTTAAGTATATTTCTGTTTTGTAATGCATCTCGATACTGATGTGCTCATACCACTACATGGGATCATGAAACCAAGGAAAAACCTATGAAAGTTTAATGAACATCTGAATTAGCTATAAAATCTAGTTTCCTCAACGATTTAATTCTTCAAGTGACCAACCATTCCATATTAAAAACAAGTCAATGAGACTTTACTAGACACTTCATAAGGCTTGGAAAGAGTTTTTTGTCAATGGCCACCTCCACTATTACCACCACAAGAATAATTATTCTTTCTCTTCCCTTTAATGGAACCACTAAAACTACCACTATGAGTAGGAGGAACACTAGTCAATCCTGAATTACCATCCATGTCAATTTTTATCATCAGATCTCTATCTAGAACATGAGTGTAAGATATAAGCTATAGTATAAAGACATTATATCAAAAATCTAGTTTAAAATGCACTTGATTCCTATGTTCCTTCGACTTCTCATTTGACACCACCATAGGTGAAAACTATGAAATCTTATCAGACTAGTTTTCATACTAGGTAACTATCCAATAAACATGGTAATGTTTTAGAAACTCCATAGTGGTATCCAATACCATTGACTCTCGATAGAACTACTCTATGAAAAGGGTCATAAAGTCTTTCCACTCTAATATCTCGTATTGTTTCTCCAGAACTGATGTATCCAACCATCTCCTCCAAAGACCTTCAATCTTAAAGAGGGAACACTTCACCTTAATGAAATTTGGAATCTCTAAGAACTCATAGAGTCACTAAATATTTCCCAACAAATCCTCTACCTCTTTGAGATAGTTTATTCCCTTTAAATATTGTGGTTTCTAAAGAAGAAACACCAAGGTTCTATCTCTATTATCATACCTTCAAGGGTATACTAATGAATTTTGAATGGGAATAGGTGTGGCCACATGGACTGGATCTTAGACTACTAACACTACTACCTAAAATATTTTTTGGTTAACTGAAGGGTTCTCATTATATGGTTCATCAATATCTCCCTCCTGAGGACTAATCGGGCATATTATTGGTGGAATCTTACTATGGAACATCAATAATCAATAAAAAAAATATCAGTAAAGACACATAAAAACGTCAACATTGTCAGTAAAACCCAACTCAAAAATAGACATCATATATCTGAATTCAAAAAAATTCTAGGATCAAACAAATATAATTCCCGAAATTAACCTTTTCCCATACACCCAAGGTATCTTTAGGCTTTATTTGATGAGATCTACTCTAGAACATTCACATAACCTACAAATTAATTCATGAAAATCCTAACCCCTATATACCATAACATCCCATATTACATACTGGATTCTAAGAAGAGACTCAACCTCACTTTTGATACCAATTTTTCTTGATCTGGACAAAATAACCCATTAAAAAAGAAGCTATATAAACATTGACATGGAATAAAGGGTGTTTCTAATACCCATAGGCTAGATACTATAACATGAGCATGAAGAACAATCAATAGTGAAAATTTTCATGCCAAGATTCAAAAACAATAATAGAAATAAAATTTAAACATTAAGAATTCCAAAAATGCCATCAAGAATGTACCACAATGTAAAAATATACAAAAACCACATCAGTACATCAACCCAATTCATCAAAAAAACCATTAAAGTAATCATCACAAGTTCTTTTTGTAACAAGTGGATAACATACTCTATTTTTCTCCACCAATTCCAAGTCCCCCTAATCAACAACACCCACTATCTCTAAGTGGTTCTTTTCCTTTTCATGGACCTGGAAAAAGAAAGTCTACATATTCTCAAAGCTATATGTAGGGTGTGAACACCACTAACCTACTTGGATTCCACCCAAAAATTCAAAATAAATCCATATCAAATAAATGATGTGTGTCCAATTTTAAATAAAGAATTGAATGGTAAATATTTTCCATATTTTATATGAAAACATGGTTTTCAAATCATTTCAATAGAAAGAATAAAATAGGTATACCAAATAGGCATGGATAAACAGCTTCATCAACACAGGCATGTATAAATCATTTTAAATCGTTGATCCATGTTTAAAATCTCTGTGATTTTCTGATCAAGTATCCTCACACATGTTAGTTAATTATGGATCTAAGTGAACATACATCCTTAGATCTAAAGCCTATGCGGAATATGATAACATCCTAACAAATAAACTCCCTACTATTATAAATATTTTGATCATGTTTTCAATGTTAATCCATTTATATGTATATATAATACATTACTAGATTTCATATCTTAGACTTCCCACCTAACTACCAAGGATCCCATGACCTTCATGGAAATTGAACAAGGGGAAAATAATTCATCTCAAGTTATTTCAACAGTCACTATTGAAGAATCACCGCATTATATTTTTAAATATTCCATTTCATTTCAAAAATTAACATCAAATGGTTTTCATCAAAATTAATTCCATTCAAAAAAATTCATTTCACCTCAAAAAATGAATCATTTTATTCCATAATTTCACAAAAATAAATATCATGGTCTTTCATCAAATAATACTTTTATTTCAAATCCATTTTTTTAAATTCATCACTATATTTGAAAATCCATGATCAAATAAGTTCAGAAAAACCCATTTCATTTAAAGAAACATTTTTCAAGAATATAAAATCAATATTTGGAAATATATTATAAATCAATATCAAAATAAGTAAGCATCAATGGTTTAAATTGATATGAATTTTTTTCTGAATCCTCTTAAATAAATTCACAGAATCTATAATCACCCAACATAGATCCCATAATCAAAAATAATAGGGAAATAAATGCAACAAAATTGATCAAGGAGGAATCCTATAACCAAAAATCATCAATAAATATCATGATTTATCGATTACATAAGCATCCACCACTATCAACTAAGGAAATGGAGAAGGAAATAGGAATTCATAATCGAATCAAGGCTATACTTCCTGAAAGAGATTCAACACATCAATTAGACCTTCGATCCAGGAAGTTTAAGGGTTATAAAGGAAAAAGATTCCTCAATATATTCCAAAAAGTAGTAAGAGCTGATTTAGGTTTATGGGAAGTTTTTTTAGAATTTAAACAAGAATTAATAGGAAAACAATTATGACACTACCTTGGATTTACTCACCTAGATTGGTTGCACTAGCTAGCTGGTAGATCCCACTAGCAAGCTAGTGGTTCCATGAAGAATTTATAGTATTTTCAAAACACCACTGATGGGACAGTTGTTTCATGTATAATTCATGCACCACTGGGTATGTCACTGAATGGATTGTGGGTTCCCGCCAACAGACAAGTGGGATTCCTATAAAAATCCACAACTTCCATCCCTCCACCGACTAGTTGATGAATCCCAATTGAAATATGTTAGACCTAATATACCTTTTTAGTTATTTTCCCATGTTTTCCCCTTTTATAATTTTTGCATATTCCTCCCCTCACCACAAACTATAAGCAAAATTCACTCCCAACACCTTAAAATAATCAACCATGTAGGTGAAAGCAAGATTCAATGAAAACTAGATTTTAAATTTTAAAACAGGGAAGAAAATAAAAAAAATACAATTACTAAAATATAGTGTCACTATGTTATAATATACTCATTTAAGTATGTGTTTTTTTTAAATTTAGTGACCTTATCACTTAATTTTATCATATTAACACATTTAACATTTAACAAGGTGACTAACTTTTACTATGGTAACTTAAACTTATGAATAAAAAATAAAATGGACCTTTTTTCTTAATTTGAAAATTATATCCAAAATTTCACAACAATTCTATATTATTCAATTTTTATTGGTGGGAAAAATTAATTTTAATAAATGTATCTATAATACAACAAAAATGGTTTTCATAAAAAAAATTAAGCATGAAGATGAATCTACACCAAAATAATGTATAGTTTTTATTTCAATAAAATTTATATTTTTTTAGATAAAATAGTTAGATTTTTCATCATTTATATGAAATAAATAATTGAATATTACCCTGTGAGTACTTAATTAAAGTAAAATATTTGTAAAATTGTTTTATTAGAAACAATTATAAAATATGCTCTAAAATGCCAATCATAGATTTCTAAATTCAAAAATAAATAAAAATAATTATTTTAGTATTTACATACATTTTATTTGATAAAATGGTTTTATAAATTTTTAAGTCATGCATATATAATGATGATTTCATAAAAGTAACTATTTTGTGTAAAAATTATGTTTTTCATTGTTCTATAAACAAAATATACCATTTTAAAAAAAATATCCCAAAAAATAGCCCTAAGATAATTTGGATTTAATAAATTAAAAAATTAAATTAATTTTATCATATTAATATAATAAAATATATAAAATTAAATTTTCAAAGAATATAATACATTTAAAAAAATTTATTTAAAAAAACATATTAGTTTCCAAATGCAAAACCTTATCATTGTTTCATACCCTCATAAAAATATTTATTCTTAAAAATATGAATATAAGTTTGTAAAATTAATGTGAATATCCATTTATAATAAATTAATAGTTAAATAATTCTTTTAATAGTTCAAAATAAGAAATTAGGTTAACTAAATCTACCTTACCATTTAATAAAACATCTCTTTTGAGATGAAGTATACATAATAATCTTAAATAAAATATGAGTTTATAATTTATTTTCTAATATCATTTGAGGCATGAAATAAATATGTGTGTATTTTTGTGTGTTTAAATTATATATATAAATTCATTATCGTGAATATTAATAAACAATAAAGGTGATATATTATTAGAATAATTAGGTTATCACAAAGGTATGACATGTAATTTATGTCCATGAAAGAAGGGTGTGAAATTCATCCTTAATAATGATTCTTATAGTTTAAATCCATGTTGGTGGGAATACCATGTAGTTTATCATCGTTTAAAAATGATATATTTCATTTTATTTTAGGTCATATGATTAGTAATTCTCAATATAGTTTATGGTCACATGAGATATACCATATGTGTAGGAATTATATCAGGAAAATCCTTAAAATATCCAATTCCAATAAAATAGGAACAAAATATAGGGGTCATTTTTTGAATATATAAAAGATAAACCCAAACTATTTCTAGATCAATAGGAGGTGGAAACCAATAGTAAAAAGGTTAGTCTTTGATCGAAGTGCCCTATATAGTCTAAGATAGTAGAGGAACATGTGAAAAGTATGGGAATTACACCAAGGAATAAAACATTAATGATTCTATAATGATAATAATGATATTTTGACAATAAAAAAATGAGGTATATTTTCATGATATGATTAGGTGTTGTACATAAGTTTCCTATAGTTAAATGGAGCTAGAATGGCATGATATGATTGAGTACCATCCAAATTAGGAATTCAGATAATATAAGTAGAGCTTATTCATAAGAAAGCATCAGTTTCAAGGAATAACGATGAACTTGGATAAATTATATGACCTTTATGAAGGTAAATTGAAATTCAACTTAGTTTATTAAAGATGAATAATGGAGGATTGAAACTTGTAGAGGAAAAAATTAGTAAGGTGAAACTGTTTAATATGCACTACAACTATATACATGTGATGCATATAGCATAAGGATACATTGCTACTAATTTATCCTTAAGAATGATCCTAAAATTACTTTGGTTCCAATGCAGTCTAGCTTACATACGATACAACCTAGTACTATATCATGCCCAATGTAATGTTTGATTTTTGGTTAGAAATCCCACCACATTTCTCATATAGTTCATTGGTTATAATTAATTAAAAATGAATTAAACAAAGGTTTTCAATATTAATTGAAGGAGTTCAATAATTAAAACTCTAATATAATGTAATAGATTCCATGAGAAGGCACTCGATATAGCTTAAACAGCTGATGATCTTCAATTAATTAATAGAGCCATGATAGTTATATAAATAGAATGATATCCCTTCTATTGGGCATGTTGTATTCATGAAATATTATACAAACCTCTATTCTTCATTGATCTTTGTTTAACACCATAGTGTAGAAACTAACATCCCTTCTTTGATCAAGGGACTTCATGAAGTTTCCTGGGATCTAATGGAAAGTGTAATCCCCTCAAAGGAGAGAATATTTTTTTACTTATCTAGTGATCATCATCAATATTTATCTATCAATATAGAAGCTATTATAATTTCCATACAGGTACATTATTCTTCATAAATACCATGCATGTTGATTCTTAATGAAAAATCATCATATTCATGAGTTTTTTATATTTCTAGTGATCATGAGGTGATCCCTTAAACTCCATTATTTGTATGAAATCCTTCTCCTTTGACTGATCAATATTTTATTCATATTTCTATAAGGAACAACATGTTTTGTGTAATGTGTATTGGACTGCCCCTTACGGGGTTATTTTGTATGATAACATAATATTGGGGACCCTAACTTAACAATTTTTTAATTGATTTATGAAATATTAAGAAAAGTATGAATATACATTTGTTTGATATTTTAAAATAAAATGGGAACCTGATATTATGATAAGTTGTTAATGTAATTTGGAGTGTGATAACATTGTACGTTTTTTTATTATATAGCCTACGTCCTCGCCGCGAAAATAATAGAGCATAATTTTAAGGCTACATAACATTATATTAAATTCCAATATAAAGTGTATAAGTCACTTGACTTTACAATTAGTTTCAATGTAATGTGAGGTACTCTACGTAACATTAAATTGTAAGGCAATGTATTATAGAGTTCTATATGTTCCATGATATTACATTTTTTAATAATGTAATTTCAAGTAAAATATGAACTGTGACACCATGTTTTCAGACAACATAGTGTTGGGAATAAACTTGAAACTATGTAAAGAAAAAATTTATGTTATGAGAATTAAAAAAAATAGTTAAATTATTTTTTTATTTTACATATATTATATAATTTTTTTATAAATTATAATTACTATTCATCATAAAATGATATTTTCAAGTCAAAAAAAATATGAGCATTTCATATTATTTTCTCATGTTTAGTAGATTAAATAGTGTTTATTTATTTAAATTTTCCTTTATTATTCATATTTATCGATTTTTATAGAAATTAAATAATTTTTACACTTAAATTTATTTGATTAAATTGATTATAAAATATATATATATCCTTGCATTTCATGCTAGGAACAACTCCATAAGATTTAGTTTTCATCTACCCTATCCTGTGTTTTTTTGTTGGAGTTGGTTCCCTAGAAGCAACTTCTACAAACTACATCATTACTTATATTTGTTGGGGCTACTTTAGTAAAGTGTGTTGTATTTTTTGTCAACAAGGACAATGAATGTCAATGATGGTCAATGGTGATCTCTTAAGTGATAGAGATCTCCTAAGAGAAACCTATCTCATAAGTTCCTCCTAAGAGGAAGTTCATGGAGAGTACAAATCAGATGATTGTAGAGCTATTCTTAAGTTATAAGAACATGTATCAAGATGATGCAATGTCAACATTTGAAGAAGTCCATGCATTGTATTCACATGCATGAGGAGTGAAGAAGATCCATCCACATCACTAAGAGGATGAAGTGAAAGAGGAGTTCATCCTAACTACTAAGTGGTTGAAGTCAGTGAAGAGATGATGAAGAGGAGTTAGTTGGTTGCAAGAAGAAGTTGGCCATGTTATATACACTTGTTTTTTAACCAATTATATAAATATGCCTTTTTTGCATAAAAATTAAGCCAACCATGGGGGGCCAACCAAGGACTTGACCATCCCGAGAGAATCCCTCAAAGGTAGCCCCACTTAAGGCAGGGAATGCGCGGGGGCCATGTATAAACCCCACAGAGGAAGTTCCTCCTAAGAGGAAGTTAATGGAGAGTACAAATCAGATGATTGTAGAGCTATTCTTAAGTTATAAGAACATGTATCAAGATGATACAATAACATTTGAAGAAGTCTATATTCACATGCATGAGGAGTGAAGAAGATCCATCCACATCACTGCATTCACATGCATGAGGAGTGAAGAAGATCCATCCACATCACTAAGAGGATGAAGTGAAAGAGGAATTCATCCTAACTACTAAGTGGTTGAAGTCAGTGAAGAGATGATGAAGAGGAGAAGTTAGTTAGTTGCAAGAAGAAGTTGGCCATGTTATGTACACTTGTTTTTTAACCAATTATATAAATATGCCTTTTTTGCATAAAATTTAAGCCAACTATGGTGAGGCAGCAAGAAGAAGTTGGCCATGTTATGTACACTTGTTTATTAACCAATTATTTAAATATGCCTTTTGGGGCAGCAAAGGACCTGACCATACCGAGAAAATCCATCCACATCACTGCATTCACATGCATGAGGAGTGAAGAAGATCCATCCACATCACTAAGAGGATGAAGTGAAAGAGGAATTCATCCTAACTACTAAGTGGTTGAAGTCAGTGAAGAGATGATGAAGAGGAGGAGTTAGTTAGTTGCAAGAAGAAGTTGGCCATGTTATGTACACGTGTTTTTTAACCAATTATATAAATATGCCTTTTTTGCATAAAATTTAAGCCAACTATGGTGAGGCAGCAAGAAGAAGTTGGCCATCGCACAACAGAGACGCACGGTGGTCAGGTCAACCCGCGTAGCGTGGGTTCCAGGTGCATGGCCGAGAGGTTAGAATGGAGCGCGCCCGGCGAAGAACTCGTACGGGGTGGTAACAGGGAGGGAGAAGAGACAATTGAGCGCCTGTTGATGCGTCAAGCATTATAAACCGCGGAATCCCACATCACCGTTTCGTTGTGGGATGGAGAATTAAAAACACAGATCTAATCTGTGTCATCCATCCGATCGCGCGCCTGATCGTGGTCGTCCATCTAATTTATGTGCTTCATTATAATCAGGACCGCTCATCTGATCCTGCGCACTGGAGATCAAACGTGGGCTGTCCGATCACTCCAGCCAAGGTTATCTTCAACCTACAACCATCCCACAGCACCCGTGAGCCAGTGAGGATTGAGGCGAGTTATCTCCTCACTCCGTACACCTCTGGAGCTCATTCCAATCCCACCAGGATCGTCTGAGCACCACGAGTACAGGCATGCAACTGCGTTTGCATGCATTCATCGCAATGTCAATATCCACGAAATCCGAGAAAACAAAGGTTCGGTGCTGAGTTATCTTTCATTAATAGATCTTGGGAAATTATTTTCATGACTTAGAAAATGCATGCAAGTGAGGATTCCACCTCATTGAAGAAGATCCTTCGTTTGAAAAAAAGAAGAAGAAGGAAACACCCGGGATACGCAGCAAAACTTTGACGCGGGTTTGAATGGTTTAAAGAGCTGAGGATCTTGTGTATTCAAATGGATATCTTTATGGAATAAGATGCAGATTTGGAATGCGAAAAAGATCATATCCTTGCCTATAGAAGAAGGAAACCCGAGGAAAAAAGTGTGGCCATCCTAGAAGAATAAGAACATGCACTCTCTATGTCGCAAAAGGCAGAGTCGTGTCTCTTGTGCGTGAAGAGTTTCCGCGCACCCTGTGTGAAGGAGATCCGCACCTCGTGCACGGTACCGACAAGTGCACGATAGGTTCTTTCGAACCCTCATCACATCTTTGTGTGGAGAATACCGTGAGTCCTAGATCCTTGTTATAGCTCACGTGGAATGAACCAAGATCATCACTTGGTTCTGTGGAGGAGTTCTTGTGCACTCCTTGCGCGAAAGAAGGATACACATACACCCACACCCTGTTTTGAAAACTCTACTGCCTATAATATATACATATATATTGAGTGTTTTTGTAGGTGCTCATGTGTGGTAAAGAGTAGACAGTTCATACCTTCGGGTGTTGTGTGTGCAAGAAGGAGAAGGTAGAACCCTGGTTGTGCATGCATGATACACATGCACGTACATGCATGATACACATGCACGTACATGCATGATACACATGCACGTACATGCATGATACACATGCACGTACATGCATGATACACATGCACGTACATGCATGAGGCAAGATACCCACGCACACCATAACTATACCCATTCGGGTTGTGAAGAAAAAGAAAAACCGGAAAAGGGCATTCAAGGTGGTGTCCATGTGAATGGTTTGAAGAAGAGGCCTTGAATTCTTGGTTGATAGAAGAAGAAGTTTACACAAGGGTAAGTTTTACCCATTCGTTTCTAAAGAAACAAAAAAATAAACCCAAACAAATCTCTTAACAAAGTGAAAAAGTAACAAAGAAAAAGAAGAAGGGAGACCACTTGATTTGGTCATGCCTGCACTCATGTGCATACATTAAAAACATTCAAATCAAGTGAGAAAGAAGAAAAGAAAGAAGAATAAGAGAATAAGAGGCTACGTGTGTTTGCTCAAAGATTTATCCTTAATAGGGTTATCACACAACAAGAAAAAGAAGAGGTGAATGCATGCTTCCATGCATGCACATGCCCACGTGGAGTAACTCAAATAAGGAATCAAAACAAGTGTGTGCACGTGTGAGAATGAATGGGTGAAATATCATTGCATAAACAATAACTGCACCTAGAAGAGGAGGAAATAAAAAGAGAAAGGAAAAGAGTTCCACTACATTCCATATGCATGATTACATGCATTTATGAACAAGGGAAGAACTCACTTTGATGATGCCAAGTAAGCCGATCTTCATTTCATGAATAATCACATTGGTATATGTGAATCTTTATAAGAAAGAAGAATAATTTTTAGTGCATTCTTTTATTGCACTAAAGAAGAAGAAGAAGAAGTCCTAGTGTAGCTGGTTCTGCACTAGTGAAGAAGAAAAGAAGAAGACAAGAATAATTGCTTGCATACTGCTTTGCAAGTAATCATGTGAAGAGCACTGAATAAGATCAAGAGCAGAACCTACGTTACTAAAGAAGGAATAATACTGTCTCTATAGGCAGTATAAAGAACCAGATAGAGGCTAAAATTTGGACTAGGTTGTCACCAGCCCAGGAAGATAGGATTGTTTCCCTTCCTCCTCCAAAGTGTAGGGACTCACACTGACTAGAGGATTCTTTTCCTAGTAAACCACTGCAAAATCATATCACATTATAGTGGAGAATCCATGCATTGTTCATTCCCATGCATGGCAAGGATGTAACTTCTCTTATTGAGTAGTGAACCTTGTAAAAATATTGTGTGCATATTTTTACTACATTCATTATTGCATGCGACAGGGAAAATAGAATAAGATATTCAAGATCCTAACAGGTCAAGAGGTACAGGGATAAAAAGTTGAAATTGGTTTAAAAAGTCTCTAACACGGATTCACCCCCCCCCCCCTCTCATTGTTATACATATCCCTAACTGGTCCTCTCAATTGGTATCAGAGGGAGGTTCACCACTATTGGATTCTCTACAGTGAAGCTATTGTCATTTAAATACTTGAGTTCCTTTCCTGAGTCAACAATGAATAGAAGTGTTGGTGATGATTCAGTTACCTTTGATCAGAAGGCTATATCTACCAAGACCATGATGAATAGGAAAAAAAAGAGAAGAGAAAGTTGAAGAAGAATTCCCTATTATCTAAAGAAGTGGAAGCATCTGGTTCTCTATATCTAACTAACATTGTAGACACACAAGACTTGGAAAGTAATAAGAAGGTGGCTCAAGTTCCCATCAAGAAGATGGAAAACCTTCCTACCTCAACTGATCAGGATGTATGTGTTAGTATATTTGGAAATTATTCTCATGATGAAAATGCTAGAAAAAGTGGTGATGATCAATCTACAACATCTCAAGAAATATCAGTTGATAGAATAAGGATGATTATTCATGGTATTACTGAAGAAAGTAAACCCCTGGTTTGTGGAGTATTTCAATATATGCAGGAAAATATCACTAAACTGGAAGAAGAAACTGATGTTTTAGAGAAAGGCTTACAAGAAAAAATTGTTGAATGTATAAATCTCTCTAGACAGGTTAGAGCCTTTGAAGAAATCAAGAGGGGATATGAATAAAGTTCTTCAATCTGGCTCAAAGATATTGAAGAAAAGGAGGGATTAAACAATATTGTAGAACAAAATATCCTTGCACTTGAATATTAGCTTGAAAAGAGAAATGTTGTCAAGAAGTTATATTTGGAATAAAACTCCAAGAAGATCAAAGAACTTGACTCTTTGTTACAAAACAAAGTAAAGATGCATGAAGATAAAGTTTAATGATTAAAGAAGTATTGTGAAGAGAATATGATTATGATTGAAGACCAGAAATTCATCCTCAATATGAGATGTATAGACTTGGAATCTTAGTTGACCAATCTTGAGAAGACACGTATAGAGTCTCCACAATGGAAGGAAATTGTAGCTGCTGGAACTCAATGTTCTCTTAAGGATTCTACTATCAAAATACCTCCAACATGTGATAATAAGATCATGGATTCACTCATTGATCTATCACAAGAAGCTAATAAGAAGGTACTATCTATACCAACTTGTACTAATATTTCGAAAATTGTTTCTGCAAAAAGTGAAGGTTGGAAGAAAAATTATAAACAAGTCTGGATGAATAAAAGTGAGAAGAAACCTACCACCATGGATATGGTGGATATGGTAAAGAGTGTGGAAGATATATCCCCACAATAAATCCCACCATACAAAGAATAAGACTCTGTAACCTTATAAAGAAGATGACAAGAAATCAAGGTTTGTGGGTCAAAGCCGATGCTGTGATAAATTCGGGAATTGTGAACTGGATTTTTGGCACAACCTCTTAAATGTAAAAGCATAGAGAAATCTCATTTCAATGGGGAGATATCCATAGAAGAAGAAGAAAAATTCACTGATCCAAAAGCATCTGTATACCGCAAACAGATTTGAATGTTAGATAACATTTGTGATGTATGCAATAGGAGTGGTCATATAAATGGTGCATTTTCATATAAGAAAATAAGACCACAGAAGCTGGGTAAGAATGGAGAAGCATCCTTTGGAATAATTCAGATGAATAATGTGAAAAAAATTATCCCAATAAGATTTCAAGAATGAAAGATAAGAAGTACTTGGATTCTAAATCCAAAAAAGTGAAGGGTGGTGCATCCAAAATAAGTAATAAGAAATTTTCCACTAAGAAGAAGTCATATAGAAGATCCAATCTTGATTCCTCAATACCTAATGATATATTGGTGGTTTGGCCAGAAGATTTGGAAAGTATGAGAAAGATGGAAGATGTTCAGGCCAATAATTGTGCTAAAATCAAAAAGAAGATTCTACATGAAGACAAAGAAGTTTTGAGTGTGAGGTGTAACAAGGATTGTCATATAGTTAAAAGATGCTTTGAATTTAATCCAACCCAATAAGAATTACTCAAAAAAATGAATGTTGCACCCGGAGATTCTAGTGCTTTGAAATCCCTTGAAGAAATAGGATTCACACACAAAGAAATGGAAGAAATAATAAGGTTAATACAATCACAGTCAACATTGAAGATTAGTTGTGAAAGTGTGAAGAAAGGATCATATGGGTTGAGAAGATCATCTTAACTTTGTTGTTCACATTGATGGAGCAAGGAGGATCCACCTTATTCCCTTAGATCTCTGTGTTTTTTATTTTTTCTTATCATACAGGGAATTGAAGGTGAGGAAAGATCTTAGGGGTAGAACCTGAGATTCAGTGATGAGAAGTGTTCCCTTGAGGGGGAGACACAAAAAGAAGCTTCCAGAGCCATTATCTCAATCAGTATCAACATCAGTTGGTATAAAATTAAATTACTCGGAAGATCATGTCATTTTAAAAGGTTGATTATTTCATATCACACTTAATATTCTATTCCAGTAATGGAAGTGAAAATCCCTTGAAGAAAAATTTCATAAGTTCTCATCTCATGAGGTATTATGATCAGTGGAGAATAGAAAACTTTGTTGTCTAAATCAAATCCTCTTGTTTTCTACACTGAGCATCACTCAAGAAGAATTAGAGTGAAATGATTGCTGGCACATTGCTTGAGTAAGAATTGAAACCCCTCTTCTCATGAACTTTTTATTTCTTGTCAATAATGGGGAGAGAAGTGAAATGAAAGTTTGAAAAGTTGGGAGAGAGAAAGAAAGATAGAAGACTCACATTGACACATTCATTTGGAAGAAAAATTTGGGTATTGCCAACAAATACAAAGGGAGAGATTGTTGGGACCACTTTAGTAAAGTGTGTTTGTCAACAAGGAAAATGAATTTCAATGATGTTCAATGGTGATCTCATAAGTGATAGATATCTCCTTAGAGAAATATATCTCCTAAGTACCTCCTATGAGGAATTTCATAGAGAATACAAATCAGACGATTGTAGAGCTATAATTAAGTTATAAGAACTTGTATCAAGATGATACAATGTCATCATTTGAAGAAGTCCATGAATTGTATTCACATGAATAAGGAGTGAAGAAGATCCATCCACATCACTAAGAGGATGAAGTGAAAGACGAATTCATCCTAAATACTAAGTGGATGAAGTCAAGGAAGAGAGGATGAAGAGGAGGAGTTGGTTGGTTGTACAAAGAATTTTAATATGTTATATAAAATTGTTTTTAACCAAGTAAATAAACGTGTCTTACATAAAAATTAAGCCAACCATGGGGGCCAGCCAAGGACCTGACCCTCAACCACATGCGGGACCCCAGGGTCAATCGTGCTCGAGGGAATCCCTCAAAGCCATCCCCGCTTGAGGCAGGGCTTATGCATGGGCCATGTATAAACCCCTTAGAGCCGCACCGTGGTCAACCTGTGCAGCTTGGGTTCCAGGTGCATGACTGATAGGTCAGAATGGGCACAGAGTGCGCCTGGTGAAGAACCGGTACGGGGTGGTACCAGGGAGGGAGAAGAGACAATTGAACATTTTCTGAGGCATCGAGCAATATAAACTGCGGAATCCCGCATCACCATTTTGATGTGGGACGATGAATTAAAAATGAAGATCTAATCTGCACCATCCATTTGATCGTGCGCCTGATCGCGGTGGTCAATCTAATCCATGCGCCACATTATAATCAGGACCTCTTATCTGATCCTGCACACTGAAGATCAAACGTGGGTCGTCCAATCACTCCATCTGAGGTTGTCTTCAACCTCTATCCATCCCACGACACCCGTGAGCTAGTGAGGATTCATGCCAGTTATCTACTCACTCTGGCCACGTCTGGAGCTCATTCTAAGCCCACCATGATCGTCTGAGCACCACGAGAACATGCATGCATCGCAATGTCAATATCCACAAATGTCGAAGCAACCGAAGGAGAGAGGCTGAGTTGTCATTAATGAATAGATCTTGGGAAAGTATTTGCATGCGTTTGAAAATGCATGCACATGAGGATGCCACCTCATTGAAGAATATACTTCGTTTGAAAAAAAGAAGAAGAAGGAAACACCCGAGATACGCTGCATATCTTTGACGTGGGATTGAATGGTTTCAAGAGTCGAGGATCTCGTATATTCAAAGGGATATCTTTATGGAATAAGAAGAGGATTTGGAATGCGAAAAGGATACTATCCTTGCCTATAAAATAAGGCATCCCAAGGAAAAAAATGTGGCCATCCTAGAAAAAGACGAACACACACTCTCTGTGTCGTGAAAGGCAGAGCCATGTCTCTTGTGCGTGAAGAGTTTTCGCACACCCAACGCGAAGGAGATCTGCACCCCGTTCAAGGTACCCACAAGTGTGCGATAGGTTATTTCAAACCCTCGTCGCATCTTTGTGTGGAGAATCCCGTGAGTCCTGGACCCTTGTTGCAACTCACGTGGAATAAACCAAGATCCTCTCTTGGTTTTGTGGAGGAGTTATTTTTCACTCCTTGCACGAACAAAGGATACGCCTACACCAACACCCTATTTTGCAAACTCTAATGCCTATAATATATGCATATATATATATATATATATATATTGTGTGTTTTTGCAGGGGCTCATGTGTGGTTAAGAGTAGACAGTGCATACCATTGGGTGTTGTGTGTGCAAGATGGAGAAAGGAGAACCTTGGTTGTGCATGCATGGATAAGGAATAGGAAGAGAGCATGCATGATACACATGCACGTACATGCATGAGGAAAGATACCCACACACACCCTAACTATACCCATTCGGGATGTGAAGAAAAAAAGGGAAAATGTGGTTCAATGTGGTTTCCATGTGAATGGTTTAACGAAGAGGCCTTGAATGCTTGGTTGATAGAATAAGAATTTTTCACAAGTAGAAGGTTTACCCATTTGGGTTTAAATAAACAAAAAAAATAAACCCAAAAAAATCTCTTAACTAAGTGAAAAAGTAAGAAAGAAAAATAAGAATGGAGACCACTTTAATTGGTCATGCATGCACTCATGTGCATACATTAAAAACATTCAAATCAAGTGAGAAAGAAGAAAAGAAAGAAGAAGAAGAGAAGAAGAGGTTACATGTGTTTTCTCAAAGATTTATCATCATTTGGGTTATCACACACGAAGAAAAATAAGTGGTGAATGAAAGATTCCATGCATGCACATGCACACATGGAGTCACTCAAATAAATAATCAAAACAATTGTGTGCATGTGTGAGAAAGAAAGGTTTCAATTTCATTGCATAAAAAATAACTGCACCAAGACAATACTGGAAATCCCACTTTTACCAATTCTTATATCCCAACAGTTTAAATAAACCGTTGGGAATGACTATGTATACCAACGGTTTGCTTAAAACTGTTGGCATAGAAGATTTTGTAAAGAGTTTTACCAACGGTTTGTAAAACGGTTGGTATAGGCTTTAGTATAGGCACTTTTACCAATGGTTACCAATAACCATTGTAATATGTTGGCTTTTTACCAACGGTCTGTGTGAACCGTTGGTAAAGGCCTCACATTTCTCCTCCTTTTACCAACTATTTATAAAAACTGTTGGTATAGGACTTACTATACATACATTCCCAACAGTTTTTAAAAACTCTTGGGAAAGTTTTCCCCTAAATTCATGTCACGACCCATCCTCAGGGCCCGTGTCGTGACTACCCCAAGCCCGCCTTCCATAGGCCAGGGGCTGGTGACTAGCACCAAATACATAAATCCCGATAAAAGGGAAGACATTGCCTTTATAAAGTGAACAAACACCACAAAGTACGCAAGATGAAGTAAATACTAAGTAAACTGAGTATAAAAGTAAGTGCTGGAAAGTAAATGGGCCAGAATACAAACCCAGCTGAAATAAAAGTACAACTGAAAAGAAAGTACAACAGCAAAAAAGTAAATCAGTAACTCTGAGCCGTCCTCTGGAAATCCCACCTGAAGGGTAGGTACAGATAGTCTCCTAAGCTCCTCGGATCCAGTCGTTCGTTCTGTGTACGTCCCGTCCAGTGATCCACCTCCAGGTACCATCCAGCTCCACGAGCCTCCACCTCGATCAGTGATGTCTGTCGTTTGCATCCAACACAACGTAGTGCGGGCATAGCCCGTGCCGGGGTGAGTATATGATACTCAGTAGGGACCCCGAGACCCCCGAAGGTCTCCCAGAATTCACGAAGGATAAACCAAAAAGGAAAGATACAATCATGAAGTATCAACAAACTCTACTTAGGTATATACCCATACATATACCTAAGTCATCAATTTCATCTCGTCTCCATCACATGAGCCCAAGTTCAACTCATTCCACAAAGGAAAGTACAACACAATCTACACAGGAAAGTACAACCCAATCCACACAGGATAACAAGTCAATCATAATGAAGTTATTGATTGAAAATAAAGACTCACCTCACACAGGTATACACATAGTAAGGTGATAGAGATGATCAGATGTAGCCACTGATTCTTCTAAGCTGTCGGACCCACATAGGATACAAAATCAGCTAAGTTGTCGGACCCACAAAAGATAAAAGACCAGCTACTCTGTCGGACCCACATAAGATACAAGTACAGAGTCAAATACTACCTGACCCACATAGGATACAAGAACAATAATCATCGTCGTATAAACCATGGAATATTCCAGTACGGTCGTCGTCACTGTCGAACCCATGGAAGATCCAAGTACAGTCGTCATCGTCGTCGTAGTCGCAGCCAGCTCTAGGGTTCCCGCACACAGCACGCTCGATTCCAGGAGGGTCCGCTCCATGAGCCAATGGGTCGATAAAACAACTGTCATGAAGTCCATATTTTATGTATCACAAGTTTTGACTCGTCGATAGGAACTCAACACGACAGACGACGCGTCAATCGGACGCCCGGTCTGAGAGTTATTGGCTTTTTCGTCCCAGGGGCCTGGTTGGTTTTTAAGCTAAAACCAACCCGAACATACTCCAACTGCATAAAAACCTCAAGAGGAGTAATCCAAAAGAACCATCTCACTAATAAAAAACCAACAAAGTCGACGACACATCAATCAGACGTCCGGAGCTCGAGTTATAAGCGTTTCCACTCAGAGGGACCGATTGGTTTTGTGTTCGAACCAACCCGGCCATACTCAAAGTTCTCCTAAACCATAAGTGTAATAAACCGAAACGGCCGTATCGATCCAAGGATCCCAACACAACTGACGGTGCATCGTTCGAAGGTCTGTAGCCCATTTTATGGGCGTTTGAACAGACCTATCCGTTAGGAGGGGGTTTGGGCCCGGTCTGACCCGGCCCAATACCCCTGGGTCGGCCCGAACCGGGTCGACCCAACCTGGGTCCGGGTCTGGCCCAGTTGGACAGGGCCCGGCCCGGAAGGCATGGCCCGACCCGGCGCGGGGGTCCAGCCCGACGCGGGCGGCCCGGCCCGGTGCAGGCGGATGCGGATGGGGGGGGGGGGCACCCCCCTTTTTTCCCGAAACGGAGGACCCCTATGGGGTCCACTCTAGCTGTGCTGGCTGGGGGTTTTGAACCCCAGGACTTCTTGGAACGACTGACCATATTGGTCGGCCGATGTGGCTGTCGCTGGACCTGCCGGTCCCGCCTCCTGGTGCGCCGGCGGCCGGCCGAGTCGGGTCGCCTCCTCTACAACCGTCGCGACCTTAGACCGCGACCCATGTCCGACTGAAATCGCGAGACGGCACCATGCCCCTCCTCCATGGACCGCTCCAGCCACTGCCTCTTGGTGATCCAGCATGGCGCGATGGCGCCACACCCCTCCACCGCGGCCCGCTCTTGGCCGCGACCTCCTTCAGTCTCACCGGTGCGGCACGATGGCGTCGCGGCCCACTCCGGCCGCGGTTCTCTCGACCTCGCGCATTGCAACGACACCGCC
Organism: Viscum album; assembly: GCA_963277665.1. Lineage (NCBI taxonomy): Eukaryota > Viridiplantae > Streptophyta > Magnoliopsida > Santalales > Viscaceae > Viscum > Viscum album. The sequence continues at coordinate 858,832,200 of OY728160.1, forward strand.
TCCATTTCAAGACATGAAGAAAATCAAGAACAAAAAGGGGAGGAGGTTCGGCCATGTTTGTGTGGTCCGACCTCCTCCGTTATATTGATAACAAGCGGCCAAAAATACGACATGCTCAACGATAGACAAATCGAAAATTTAATTGATTAAAATTTGACTCAACCCTTACCTCGAAGAAATTCGCGGAAGCCAGCGTCGCGAGGGTGGTTTTGATGATGGCGTTGGCGTGCACCCAAGGAGAGGATGACATCACACACCAGCTGTAGAGAGGAGAAGGAAAAACACGTCGATCTCTCCTAGCCGTGACGGTGTTCTTCGTCGAAGTCTTGACGTTATTCAGCGAAGGTGATGGAGTTCTTCAAGATTTAGAGTTTTCTTCCCAAAGTCTCCACACAATGAAACAACCAAAATAAAATAAGGATTTTGCCTTATTTTATTTACTTATTCCAACAATTCAAAACATCAAAAGTTGAATTCACTTATTTAATCTTGAGTTGTCAAAATTAATGGGGTGTTAAGTTGGCATTATTAATGAGAGGGAGAGTCACATAATTTAAGAGGGGGGTTTAGAGGAGTTAGGGAATTTGAAAAGGTGGGGGATCGTGTGGGCCCCACCTCACTCATAACCACACATGGGAATTTGGGTGGTCATGGGCCCCACCAACAACTTCCCATGAGAGAGTCTAACTACCACAGATAAAATAAAATTGCACACAATTTTATTTTAATCCCCATTTATTTTACAACTCCTCCCGTGCAAACGCAACTCCAAAAAAGGTCTTCTTAAGAAATTACTGGCGCTGCGGTTTCATCGGTGCCCTTGGATTTCAATTCCGAGCACCAGTTCAAAAGTTAGAAAAACCTGCTCATTCGTTCACTGAACGTACCCAAGCTAAACTTCGGAAATTGATTCCGGGCACACCGGGCCTCAGAATTAGGTGCCGTAAGAAACTGCGTACTCGTAAAATCCCAAAGAATTTAATAAAAAAATTTCCATCAAATTTACGGTTCTTTACATTACTCCCACCTCAAGGATTTACGTCCCCGTAAAGATACATCACAAACTAGGGGAACAAATGAGGGTACTGTGCACGCATCTGAGCCTCCCGCTCCCAAGTGCTCTCCTGGAGGTTCCCGTCCTGCCACCTGATGCGCACTAGAGGAATAAACCATCCACGTAGGACACGCTCCTGTCGATCCTCGATCTCCACTGGAACCTCCATAAAATTCTCCCTGTTATCGATGTCCAGCTCCCCATGGTCGATGATATGCGTCGGGTCATGCACGTATCTCCTCAGCTGAGATACGTGGAAGACGTCGTGCACCCGGTGCAACTGGGGTGGAAGAGCTTGGCAATAAGCCACCATGCCTATCCTACTGAGAACCTGGAATGGTCCGATGAAGTACCGAGTTAACTTTCCACCCCAGCCAAATATCCATAATCCACATCGAGGTGAGACCCGTAAGAAAACATGGTCGCCATCCTCGAACTCTAGTGGTCTCCGCCTCCTATCAGCATAGGACTTCTGTCGGCTATGAGCAGTCCTCATCTGCTCCTGGATGATCTGAACCTTCTCTGTCATGGCCTGGACCATCTCTGGTCATACTAGTGCTGACTCCCCAGGATCTGTCCAGCATAGAGGTGATCTACAAGTTCGGTCGTATAATGCCTCGTATGGTGCCATCCCGATGGTGGAGTGGTAGCTGTTTTTGTATGCAAACTCCACCAAGGGTAGGTGATCCTCCCAACTGCGACCAAAGTCGAGAACACATGCAAAAATCATGTCCTCGAGAGTCTGAATGGTCCTCTCCGTCTGGCCATCCGTATGAGGATAAAAGGTGGTACTCAGGTGTAGCTGCGTCTCAAATGCCTCTTGCAACCCCTTCCAAAGCCGGGAAGTAAAGAGAGCGTCTCGATCCGAGATGATAAAAAATGGAACACTATGAAGTCGTACGATATCGTGAATGTAGAGGTGTCCCAAGCTCTCCACTTATCCATGCTCTCTGATAGGTAAAAAGTGGGCCGACTTGTTGAGTCGGTCGACAATCACCCAAATGGAGTCGTGACCTCTGGAAGTACATGGAATTCCAGTCATGAAATCCATGGATATCCCATCCCACTTCCACTCCGGTACCTCTAGGGGTTGTACCAATCCTGCTGGTACCTGGTGCACCGCCTTCACCTACTGACTGGTGAGGCATCGAGAAACGAACTCGGCCACAACCTTCTTCATACCCGGCCACCAGTTTTGTCGTCTGAGGTCCTGGTACATCTTCACTACTCCAGGATGTACCTCTAGAGGGGATGTGTGAAACTCTCTCAGCACCTCCTCCTGTAATGCAGCTGGTACCATGGTACGTCCTCTGAAAAGGACGACGTGATCTCCTCCTACAGAGAATGCATCAGGTGCCTGTCTTGAGGATATCTATGCACACCGCATCTCACAGTCAACGTCCCCACGTTGTTCCTCTTTGACCCACTGAAAAAGTGGTGGAGTGACTGTGAGAAACTATATAAAGGTTGTCCCATCTCTATCCACAAAGGATATCTGTAAAGCGGTTAACTTCTCTGTCGCCTCTCCAAGTAGCTGAATTCCCATCCTCCTGCTGAGGGCATAGGCTACTACGTTCTCCTTTCCAAGAGTATAGACTATCTCAAAGTCATAATACTAGAGAAACTCGAGCCATCATCACTGTCTCAGGTTCAGGTCCTTCTGTGAGAAGATGTACCTGAGACTCTGGTGGTCAGAGTAGACTGTAAAGCGCTCTCCCATCAGATAGTGCCTCCACATCTTCAGGGTGAAGACCACTACTGCTAACTCCAGGTCATGGGTAGCGTAGTTCTGCTCGTGCTGCCTCAACTGTCATGATAAATAGGCGATCACTGCCCGATCCTGCATTAGGACACACCTGAGTCCGATCCCTGATGCATCGCAGTAAACTGCATACCCTACTCCCTCCTCCGGTAGCCTCAAGATGGGTGCACTGGTAAATCTCTATCTCAGCTCCTGGAAGCTCTGATGACATCTATCTGACCACACGAATGGTTTTCCATTCTTCTTCAAAGCTGAGAGTGGTGCTTCAACTCTAGAGAAGTCTGGCACAAATCTCTGATAGTACCCAGCCAGACCTAAGAAACTCCGCACCTCTGTCACGCTCCTGGGTGGCTCCCAAGCTAGCACTGCCTCGATCTTCCCAGGATCCACCGCAACTCCCGCCTCAGAGATGACGTGCCCCAAGAAGTGGACCTCTCAAATCTAGAATTGACACTTCGAGAGCTTACCATAAAGTTGGTGCTCTCGGTGTGTATCTAGTACAACCCTGAAGTGGTAGGCGTGCTCCTCCTCAGTAGTCAAGTAAATCAATATGTCGTCGATAAAGACTACAACAAATCGATCGAGGTAAGGCTGGAAGATCCTGTTCATGAGACTCATGAACACTACTGGAGCATTGGTTACGCCGAAAGGCATAACCAAGAACTCATAGTGGCCATACCGACACCTGAAGTTCGTCTTCTGCATATCATTGTCTCGAACTCTGAGCTGATGATAGCCTGACCTGAGATCTATCTTCGAGAACCATCGTTCTCCCTTGAGCTGATCGAAGAGTTTTTAAATTCTCAGAAGTGGATACTTGTTCTTCACGGTCACCTGGTTTAGGCGATAGTAATCAACACACAGTCGCAAGATCCCGTCCGCCTTCTTGGAGAACAATATCAGGGAAGCTCAGGGTGAAATAATGGGTCGAATGAATCCCTTGCCCTGTAAGTCCTCCAGCTGTACCCGTAGCTCTCGAAGATCAGCAGAAGCCATCTGATATGCTGGGGTATATATCAGGGATGTACCCAGGTACATGTCAATATACAAGTCTACCTCTCTGTGATGAGGTTTTCCTGGAACGTCGTCTAGAAAAACATCCGCATACTGATCCACCACAGCAAGAAAATTCGGACTCCTCACATCAACTGCTCCCAGGATAAGACTAGACAACTAATGTGTGATCGACTATCCTCTCCTCTATGTGAGTCCATCCTACGCTGCAAAGGCCCCCTTCTCGCCGGTGAAGGTGAACCTACTCCCATCTGTACGGACACACCACACCTTGCACCAAATACAGTCGATCTGAGAATGGACCGTAGATAACCAATCCATGCCCAAGATGTCGCCGTAAGTCCTTGACACCGCTACAAGAAGATCCCAGCTAAATCTCTCACCTCTTAGAGTAATATCACACTTCCAGCACCATTGCGTAATCATCGAGTCTTCTCCCGTAGGAGTCTCAATCCATAAGGATCGAGCCAACGGCTCCGTCGAAATCTCCGAGCTCCAAACAAGGGCAGCGACAATGAAAGAATGACTTGCTATTGTGTCTACAAGAACTGTCGCAAGGGTGGAGTAGACACAGATAGTACCTTGAATCATCTCAGTTACGCCGTGGTCGTAGGCCTCCACTGCCTGAAGCTGAGCCTAACTCTGTCCTCCAGCTCCCTATAGTCGGGGTGGACCTCCTGGTGGTGGTGGTGGTATAGCCTCAAAACGTCACCCACCACCTGCTGCTCGACCAGATCCTCTGCATCGTCCGCCTACTCCCTTTGGACCGCCACATTCGAACCTCTGCCTCTGCCTGGGTGATCCCTCAACCTTCTACTGCTCCTCTGCATGGCGGGTCAGGCAGTCACGAGCCATGTGGCCCTGCCCGCCGCATGCATAGCACTATCTGCTCCTCGTAAGGCTGGCTCTGCGCCATGTGCCCCGCACCTCTGAGTGAGTATCCTGAGGTTGTCTGGCTGATGGTCTAGTCCGCTTGGACCCCTGTGACATCCATCGACTGCCAGCTGTAGAAGACTCTACTACGTGCCGCCCTGCGGTAGTTCTCGCTACAGGTGTAGGCTCAGTAAGAAATCTCTCCACAATAAGGGCTTGCTCTAGTACTCATGCCTGCGTCAGAATGCTGAGGGAGATCATCGATGCCTCGATCTCATGCCTCAGTCCCTGCTCGAAGGTCCAGGCCCGGAAGAATGGGTCTCGTACCATGTCTGTGGAGTAGCGCAAGAGGTTGGTAAATCTCACCGAGTACTGGGCTACTGTCATGCTGCCCTACCGCAGCTGTAGTAGCTCCTGAATGCGCACCGCATGAAGGGTGGTTAGAACGAACTCTGAGCGGAAAATGCTCTCGAAGTCCGTCCAAAGCAGAGATGCCTCGTCGTGCACCTGGAGCATCAAGCTCCACAATCTACCTGTTGCTGCGTCTAGGAGACTCGCCAAAAGGATCACCATGAGGTCATCTGGTGTCCCTACTAACCTGAAGACTCGAACAACAGCCTCCAGCCAATCCTTGGCTGCCTGAGGGTCCATCTCCCCGCGGAACCTGGGCGGTCTCTGACGCTGAAACTCGTGCAGTGCACTCAGGTGACGTGCACTCTCAGCTGCTGGGGCTGGTGCCATCGGTGGCTCGGCGGGTAGACGTACCGCCGGTGCCTATGCTGTAATGGGGCCCTACACCGAGGCCTCGTCACTCAGTTGGCTGCCGTCTCGCACAAAACTCGGAACCCTAGCTGGCTGCCATCGTGGGGCCATCCTGAAAATAGACAGGTGCGCCATGGTCAATACAGTATACCTGGTGAGCTGACACAAAGTAATCAGAAAGAAAACTTTTGAAACACACATGCTATCAATGTTTTCGTGCATTGAGATGGAAATCAAAAGTCAGGGTCCTGGTGTATGGATACGTCGGCCGCCGCACCGACACTGGACTCCCTGGACTGATAGTCACACTCAATACCCTAAACACTATTGCTTCACACAGAAAAAATTATCAGAGTCCTGAATTTTGTTGTAGAACTGACTCCTCTGATACCAATTTGTCACAACTCGTCCTCGAGGCCTGTGCCGTGACTACCCCAAGCCCGCCTTCTATAGGCCAGGGGCTGGCGACTAGCACCAAAGGTGTAAATCCTGATAAAAGGGAAGGCATTGCATTTATAAAGTAAACAAACACCACAGAGTATGCAAGATGAAGTAAACACTAAGTAAACTGAGTACAAAAGTAAGTGCTGGAAAGTAAATGGGCCAGAATACAAACCCAACTGAAAGTAAAGTACAACTGAAAAGAAAGTACAGCAGCAGAAAAGTAAAGCAGCAACTCCGAGCCATCCTCTAGAAATCCAACCTGAAGGGTAGGTACATATAGTCTCATCAGCTCCCCGGCTCCAGCCGTCCGCTCCGTTTATGTCCCATCCAGTGATCCACCTCCAGGTACCGTCCAACTCCATGAGCCTCCACCTTGATTAGCGTTGTCCGTCTTCTGCATCCAACACAATGTAGTGCGGGCATAGCCCGTGCAGGGGTGAGTATATGATACTCAGTAGGGACCCCGAGACCCCCGAAGGTCTCCCAGAATCCACGAAGGATAAACCACAAAGGAAAGATAAAATCACGAAGTATTAGCCAACTCTACTTAGGTATATTACCATACATATACCTAAGTCATCAATTCCAGCTCGGCTCCAGCACGCGAGCCCAAGTTCAACCCAATCCACACAGGAAAGTACAACCATGTCTACACAGGAAAACACAACCCAATCCACAGAGGATAGAAAGTCAATCATAATGAAGTTATTGATTGAAAATCAAGACTCATCTCACATAGGTATACACTTTGTAAGGTGATAGAAATGATCATATGTAGCCACTGATTCATCTAAGCTGTCAGACCCACATAGGATACAAGACCAGCTAAGCTGTCAGACCCACAAAGGATACAAGACCAGCTATTCTGCCGGACCCACATAGGATACAAGTACATAGTAAAATACTGTCGGACCCACATAGGATAAATGAACAGTAATCATCGCTGTCAAACCCACAGAGGATTCCAGTAAGGTCGTCGTCGCTGCCGAACCCACAGAGGATCCAAGTACAGTCGTCATCGTCGTCGCAGTCGCAGCCAGCTCTATGGTTCTCGCAGACAGCACACTCGATTCTAGGAGGGTCTGCTCCATGAGCCAAGGGGTCGATACATCAACTTTCACGAAGTCCAGAGTTGATGTATCACAATTTTTGTCTCATCGATAGGAACTCAATGCGACAGACAGCGCGTCAATCAGACGCCCGGTCTGAGAGTTATTGGCTTTTTTATTTTCAGGGGCCCGGTTGGTTTTTAAGCTAAAACCAAATCGACCGTACTCCAACTGCATCCAAACCTCAAGAGGAGTAATCCAAAAGAACCTTCTCACTAAGAGGAAACCAACAAAGTCTGCGACACATCAATCGGACATCCGGAGCTCGAGTTATAGGCATTTTCGCTCCGAGGGCCCGATTGGTTTCGTGTTCGAACCAACTCGGCCATACACAAAGTTCTCTGCAACCTTGAGTGTAATAAACCTAAACGAACATCTTGATCCAATTATCCCAACGCAACTAATGGTGCGTCATTCGGAGGTCCATTTCCCAAGTTATGGGCGTTTGAACGGACCTATCCGTAAGTAGTGGGTTTGGGCCCGGCCCGACCCGGCCCAATTCCCCTAGGTCGGCCCGGCGCAGGCGGCCGACCCAGCGCGGGCAGCCGACCCAGCGCGGGTGGACGCAGACGGGGGGGGGGGGGGGACGCCACCCCCCTGTTTTCCCAAAATGGTGGACCCCTGTGGGGTTCGCCCTAGCTGCGCTGGCCGGGGGTTTTGAACCCCCAAACTTCTTGGAACGGACAACCATATTGGCCGGCCAATGTGGCTGCCGTGGGACCCGCTGGTCCTGCCTCCTGGTGCGCCGAGTCCGACCGTCTCCTCTGAAACCATCGCGGACCCTGTCCGACAGGCACGACGTGACGGCTCTGCGCCCCTCCTTCGCGGCCCGCTCCGGCTGCGGCCCGCTCCGGCCACGACCTCCTGGTGCTTCAGCGCCGCATGATGGTGCCACACCCCTCTGCTGCGGACCACTCTTGGCTGCGGCCTCCTTCGGTCTCACCGGCGTCGCGCGACGGTGCCGCGCACCTCCGCCGCGGTCTGCTCCCGCCGCAGTTCTCTCGACCTCACGTGGTGCAACGACATCGCCTCCGTTTCTAGCCATGAAGAAAATCAACAACAAAAAGGGGAGGAGGTTCGGCCGTGTTTGTGTGGTCCATCCTCTTCCGTTATATTGATAACAAGCGGCCAAAAACACTACATGATTTATGATAGACAAAGCACAAATTTAATTGATTAAAATTTGACTCAACCCCTACCTCGAAGAAATTCGCGGATGCTAGCTTCGCGAGGGTGGTTTCGATGACGGCGTTGGCGTGCACCCATGGAGAGGATGGCATCACACACCGGCTGTGGAGAGGAGAAGGAACGACACGTTGATCTCTCCTAGCGGTGACAATGTTCTTCGTCGAATTCTTGGTGTTCTTCAGCGAAGTTGATGGAGTTCTTCAAGACTTAGAGTTTTCTTCCCAAAGTCTCCACACAAAAAAATAACCAAAATAAAATAAGCCTTTTGCCTTATTTTATTTACTTATGCCAACAATTCAAAACATCAAAAGTTGAATTCACTTATTTAATCTTGAGTTTTCAAAATTAATGGGGTGTTAAGTTGGCATTATTAAAGAGAGGGAGAGTCACATAATTTAAGAGGGGGTTTTAGAGTATTTAGGGAATTTGAAAAGGTAGGGGCTTGTGTGGGCCCCACCTCCCCCATAACCACACATGGGAAGTTGGGTGGTCATGGGCCCCACCAACAACTTTCCATGAGAGAGTCTAACTACCACAAATAAAATAAAATTGCACACAATTTTATTTTAATCCCCATTTTTTACAACTCCTCTCATGCAAGCGTAACTCCAGAAAAGGTCTTCTTATGCAATTACCGGCGCTGCAGTTTCATCGGTGCCCTCAGATTTCGATTCCGAGCACCGGTTCAAAAGTTAGAAAAACTCGCTCGTTCATTCACTGAACATACCTGATCTAAACTTCTGAAATTTATTCCTGGCACACCGGGCCTCAGAATCAGGTGCCATCAGATACTCTGTAATCCTAAAATCCCAAATAATTTATGAAAAAAATTTCCTTGAAATTTATGGGTCTTTACAATGCATATCAGGCATCCAATTCCCCCTTCGCTCGATTGTAGGTCCCCCTCCACTCGATTAGTTCCCTAAATCGAACCTCCCTCTTCCCCAACCTTCCAAACTTCTTCCACTGATCGATCTATCTTCAATCAAGGAAAATGTGTCTTCTACACTTCAAATATGTAAGTGATACTTTGGTTTTGTTGTTCTGTAACTATTTTTTATACCTTGGTTTTGTTGTTCTACAACTATTTTTTTTCTCTTTTGATCTGGCAGAAAGGAGAGATTTGTGGACATTAATCATGGTTGTGGGTGGTCATTTAGGATGTAAGATAGTATGCCTTCATTTAACTTGATATATCTAATAGTATTATTGATTTATGTTAAATTTTATTATCTTTGACCAATTATTTTGTTTAATAAGTTTTTTTAATGTTTGTAATAATGACTATATGGTATAAGGGTTCACATGGTTTGTATAAGGGTTCACATGGTGTCTAAGATAATCTAGTGTCCTGGGAATGTACACAGAGTACATGACTTGGATAGCCATGTAAATATACATGGCCAATCCCTTATAGTGAAAAGTTTGTTTGGCCAAATGGGGTGCTGAAAACGTCCCATTTAAACATGCCTTTGTTTCATGGGTATTCCCATATGATGTGTTCGCCAAACTATAGAGTGGGTATTAATTATCTCACCCAAAACACTTTCATCCCTGAAATCCAAGACCATATGGTTAAATGGAAGAACCCATGTTCTAATGACATGCCTAACCTGGTTTCTAACTCACCTCACCTAAACATAAACTAGAACACTGGTTAAATGAAAGAACTCATCCTAAACATACACTATAACATTGGTTAAATGGAATAACCCATTTACATTATAGAATTCCATACACATATGAAAAAAAAACCATCATTCATGAACATACCTATAATGCATAGGCTTTTCACAAAACACATATCCCTTAAATATCATGAAATTCCAGAAGGCACTGATATAATTTTGTCATGTTTACAGGTGAAAGCTTCATAGATTTAGATAATATATTCTCAGAAATATATAGTGGAACCCCATTTGGAGTTCTGAGGTCAACCCAACTACACAAATGAAAAATAAGATCATTATCCATCAATAAAACCAATGTAAATATATAAATGGTGATTCATATCAGTATCACTAATATATTTCCTTAGGAATTCTAAATCCATTAGGGTGTTCTCCCAATACCTCCCTTGTTGGCTTTAAAATTCAATTATCCTTGTTTAACACCACTTTGATGCATCTCTTCATTTACAATTATGTGTTGGTTATAGGATATTCTGAAATCTTTATCTTATATATGAGTTGGAGATATTTAATTAGAAATTTTAAAAACCTCCATAAGAATACAACTTCTAACACTTAAATTTTCTTTTCTAAACCCACCTATTTAATTTTAGAACACTCCATAGTGTCTTATTACACAGGAAAAATTGATTTTCTTCATCCTTGAAGGTCATGAACAACATCGGAATTGCAAGAAATATGTCATCTTTTTTAGCATTTGGAGTAGAGGCATAATATTTTCATTTGTTTTAATAAAAAATCATATTTAATGTATTTTTAATTTCAATTTCATGTTTTCAGGGTGGGGAGGGGGAGTGTGCAGGTGGGGTGGGGGATGGGGTGGTGTGGGGGGGCTTTCTAGGTGGGGGGGGGGCTGGGTTGTCCAGGTGATTTCATGGTTATCCAAGTGTCACAACCATTATTTAATTATGAGCTAAATTTTATATTTTTTTGGTATTTTATTTTTCCCTTGTATTTACTTCAGTGTTTTTAGAGAAAATATAGTATTTTTACCCAAAAATATGTGCTTCTTGTTTGGAACACAGTTCCGTGAAACTATGCCACATCCCAAGGGAAACCGGGTACCCAGGACAACATTTTTTATGTGTACGAGTAAACCCTGCCTCAATTCGATGCATGGTGTGGCCGGTATCACTTAAAGTGTCTCACTTTAATTTGAAATGGACAACATTTCAAGTGAAAACAACTGGGATGTGGAAAACTGATCAAAATCATTTGGATTGTGTTGATAATTTAGGACAATAATCCATGGGTCATTTTTGATGTGTTCGAGTAAACACCGCCTCAATCTGATGCACGGTGTGGCCGGTACCACTCAAAGTGTCTCACTTTTATTTCAAATGGACTGGATTTTATGTGAAAACAACAATTGGCATATGGAAAACTGACTAAACCCATTTTTATTGTGTTAATAATTTAGAAAAAATATCATGGATCATTTTTGATAGGTACGAGTCAACCCCACCTCAATTCAAGGCATGATGTGACCAGTATCACTCAAAGTGTCTCACTTTTGTTTGAAATGGAAAACATTTTAAGTGAAAACAACAACTGCCATACAGAAAACCGACCAAACGCATTTATAATGTGTTGAAACATTATCAAAACGATCCATGGGTCATTTGGGATGTGTACTAGTCAACCATACCTCAATCTGAGGAACAATGTGACCGGTATCACTCAAAGTGTCTCTCTTTTATTGGAAATGGACAACATTTTAAGTGAAAACAACTAGTATATGGAAAACCGATCAAACGCATTAATATTGTGTTAATAATTTAGGGTAACGATCCATGGGTCATTTTTTATGTGTAAGAGTCAACGCCACCTCAATATGATGCATAGTGTGGCCGGGTACCACTCAAAGTGTCTCACATTTATTTGAAATGGACAGGATTTTAAGTAAAAACAACAATTGGCATAAGGAAAACCGACCAAATGCATTCAGTTTCTGTTGATACTTTATCAAAACGATCCATGGATCATTTTTGACAGGTACAAGTCATCCCCGTCTCAATTAGAGGCACAATGTGACCGGTATCACTCAAATTGTCTCACTTTTGTTTGAAATGGACAACATTTTAAGTGAAAAAAACAACTGGCCTATGGAAAACTGATCAAATGAATTTGGATTGTGTTTATACATTAGAACAATGATCCATGGGTCATTTGTGACAAGTATGAGTCAACCTCTCCTCAATAAGAGGCACGATGTGACTGGTATCACTCAAAGTGTCTCTCTTTTATTTGAAATGGACAAGATTTTAAGTGAAAACAACAACTTTCATACATAAAACAGACCAAATGCTTTCATATTGTATTGATACTTTAGGAAAATGATACATCTGTCATTTTGACGTGTACGAGTCAACCCCGCCTCCATCCGAGGCATGGTGTGGCTGGTATCACTCTAAGTGTCTCACTTTTAATTGAAATGAACTACATTTTAAGTGAAAAAAACTACTGACATACGGAAAACTGACCAAACATATTAGGATTGTGTTGATAATTTAGGACAACGATACATTGGTCATTTTTTATGTGTACGAGTCAACCCTACCTCAATCTGAGGCATGATGTGGTGGAATCCAACTTTGATCAATAGATCTCACCATACTTGTACCATTTAGTGTTCATAGCCTTAACAACATTAATATTATCCTCACTAAGGTCAATAAACTTACAGTTCCATTCTTATAGACCATCACAAGTTAAACTTCTGATCATTTTAGTTCTTCCTAAATTTTAAATCAAGTAAAGAGTTCCAAAATTTATTCCTTTTATAATGACCATGGAACCATTGGTCAGTTTCCATACCACAATTTCAAATTTATTTTCATAGCATGCATCATCAAACTTTCTCTTTATATTTAGGAAGAAGAAAACCACTCCCAGGTAAAATCCATTTCTATACATTTTTAATTTTCAATAAATTTTGCTTTTGTTTGAGGATAGATCATATTTTGGTGTTCTTTCATTTTCAAAATATCTTATTATGATCCTCAGAAACCTAAAAATTTCAAAAATTTAGGGGTTTTATTTCACAACATCAAGAAAGTGTAGCGAGGGAATATTCTTCCACTTGTCAAAGTCCTATGGTAGGATGGTTGGGTTAAAATGGTTATTTGGGGCATGATTCAGTTGGATCCAATTTTTTTGAGGATATTATGTGGCGTCACTTTTATTCTCACTATTAAGCATGAGAAGGTCTCATAAATTATTTTTGTCATGGAATAAAGAAGTTTCTACCTTACATTAACCAGTAGTACACCATGTATGACTATAACCCATCCTGGAAGGGGACTGTTTCGGTCAACCTCATATGCATCACGACACACTCTAGATCAGACACATGTTCAACATCCACTTATTCAACCAATTTGGACATGATCACTATGCATATAAAAACCAATACCAAAGTATATTATGTTATTACCACTATAGAGTCTACTATCAAAGCCATTACCATTCACCCAATATCTGACATTAACACCCTTACCTCTTTCATCTTCCTTCTTAGTGCATCAAAACTGACATTTCTTTTACAAAGAACATATTCCATTTAAAATTTGAACATCTACATGTATTTTATCCAACACATCTAAAAACGATTTAGTTCACATTAGAATAAATTATATTACTATGAAATTCAGTTTGTATATATAACATTTCTCTAATCAAAGAGGTGGTGTCTCTGAAATTTACACTCATCAACGATAGTTGCAAACTCTTTTTCATGAGTTGGATAGTTTCACTCATGGGGTCATAAGTTATGAGAGTCCTTTGAAAATACATTTTCACAATATGTTATAAAAAATACAAGTTCAATGAAAAATTCATCACAAATCATTACATACCCAAATATAGGATTGGAAAAAAATGGGATTTGAGCCAATTTCAAACTCTTATTCAACTCTAATAAGTATTTTTTAGTCTATCTTGTCTATTAGAATTTGATGGGGGTGGGGGCTGTGCTGGTTGGGGGGTTGTGCAGGGGTGAGGTGAATTACTACTGGAAGAGTGGTTTTCATATGAAGATTGAAATTGGTGTAAATAATGTTTGAGTTATTGAAACTATTATTCAACTCTACTGGAAGATTGTATTCATATGAAGATTGAAATAGGAAATTGTAGTACATGACATGGTTGGAAGAGTTTGATGGTTTTATGTTTTTTTGGGTGCTATTTTAGGTGTTTTTTATGCTGTTTTAAGTCTGTTTGTTTGTGTTTTTTGTGCAATTTTTTATACAGGTGTATACTGGAGGGGCTGCTGGAGGGGCTGTTGTGCAATAGTTCTGGAAATACACAATACCAATGGTTTTAAACTATTGGTATACTTTGAGAAAAAACATTTGGATTGTGTTGATAATTTAGGACAATTATCCATGGGTCATTTTTGATGTGTACGAGTAAACCCCGCCTCAATCTGAGGCACGGTGTGGCTGGTACCACTCTAAGTGTGTCTCTATTGTTTAAAATGGACATCATTTTAAGTGAAAACAAAAACTAGCATACAGAAAACCAACCAAATGCATTCAAATTGTGTTTATACTTTAGGAAAATGATACATGAGTCCTATGTGATGTGTACGAGTCAACCTCGCCTCAATTTGAGGCATGGTGTGGTGGGTATCCCTCAAAGTGTCTCTCTTTTGTTTAAAATGAACACCCTTTTAATTAAAAACAACTGGAATACAGAAAACTAACCAAATTTATTCGGATTGTGTTGATACATTATCAAAACTATCCATGGGACATTTGTGACATGTAGGAGTCAACCTCGCATCAATCCGAGGAGCAGTGTGACTGGTACCACTCAAAGTGTCTCACCTTTATTTGAAATGAAAATCATTTTAAGTGGAAACAACAACTGGCATATAGAAAACCAACCAAAAGCATTCGGATTGTGTTGATACATTAGGAAAAAGATCCATGGGAAATTTTTTACTTGTACGAGTCAACTCCACATCAATTTAAGTCACGGTGTGGCCGGTACCACTCTAAATGTCTCTCTTTTGTTTAAAATGGACATCATTTTAAGTGAAAACAACAACTGGCATATGGAAAACCGGCCAAACACATTCAGATTGTGTTGATACTTTAGTAAAACGATCTATGAGTCATATGTGACGTGTACAAGTCAACCCTACATCAATATGAGAAACGGTGTGGCTGTTATCACTCTAAGTGTCTCTCTTTTGTTTAAAATGGACATCATTTTAAGTAAAAACAACTAGCATATGGAAAACTGACCAAAAGTATTAGGATTCTATTGATACTTTAGGACAACGATCCATGAGTCATTTTTGATGTGTATGAGTCAACCCCGCCTCAATCTGAGGCGCAGTGTGCCTGGTACCACTCAAAGTGTCACACCTTTATTTGAAATGGTCAACATTTTAAATGAAAACAACAAATGGCATATGGAAAACTGACCAAACTCATTCATATTATGTTGATATTTTAGGACAGTGATACATGAGTCATTTTTGACGTGTACGATTCAACCATGCCTCAATATGAGGCGTGGTGTGCCTGATACCACTCAATGTGTCTCACCTTTATTTGAAATGATCAACATTTTAAATGAAAACAATAACTAGCATACGAAAAACCGGCCAAATGCATTAAGATTGTGTTTATACCTTATAAAACGATCCATGGGTCGTTTTTGATGTGTACGAGTCAACCCTGCCTCAATCCGAGGCACGGTAGGGCCGGTAGCACTCTAAGTGTATCTCTTTTGTTTAAAATGGATATTGTTTTATGTAAAAAACATTTTCATATATAAAATTGACCAAATGTATTCGGATTGTGTTGATACTTTAGAACAATGATACATGGGTCATATATGACGTGTACGAGTCAACCGAGCCTCAATCAAAGGCCCAGTGTGGCTGGTACCACTCAAAGTGTCTCACTTTTATTTGAAATGGACAACATTTTAAGTGAAAACAACAACCGGCATACGTAAAAACAACCAAACACATTCGGATTGTGTTGATAATTTAGGAAAATGATCCATGGGTCATATGTGACATGTACGAGTCAACCCCTCCTCAATCTTAGGACTGGTGTGGGGAGTATCACTCTAAATGTCTATCTTTTGTTTAAAATGGCCATTAAGTAAAAACAACTGGCATACAGAAAACAGACCAAACATATTCCAATTGTGTTGATACTTTAGCATAATGATCCATAGTCTAGACTCAAAAAATACACTTCTCATATGAGGAACTCCTACCCCTATTCTAAAACACGTGACATTTTATACGCCGAGGACAACTATATTCCCTAAGTCACACAATCTCATTGATACACACCCATTATCATCATCACTAAGTTCAAAGACACCCACCCCAAACAATGGGACATTATATTTGTGTTTGGTTGAATTCATTTATTCATTTCCTTATTTTGGGTTATTAGCTTCTAATTTCTGAACTCAATCATGTATGTGTTATAAAAAATGAAATTTTTTATGTATTCTTAATTTTGTATCAGATATAATTACGAATTCAGTTTTTAATGTATTGTATTCACGATTGATTATTGTATTACGTATCATTATTTTGTGATTCTACATTTACTGTTGTACAATTCACATAGCCGCACACAGAGCAGCATGATGCTGTGTGAATTGAATAGCTAAGCCTATGCCAACGGTTTTAAACCATTGGTATAGGTTCTGTATGGACTTTTTACCAATGGTTCTAAGAGAACCATTGGTAAAAACATTTTACCAACGGTTCTTAGGAACCATTGGTAAAAGTCGAGATAATTTTTATTGCAAAGGAACATAACCATTTCAGATATCTCACCTCTATACCAATGGTTTACATAAAACCGTTGGTATAGTGTAGATTTATTCACATATACCAAAGGTTTCTTTGAAACCGTTGGTATATGTCTATTGTCACAGCTTACTTGGCTACAGTTTGTAAAAACATTGGTATACTTTATACCAATGTTTTTACAGCCTATACCAATGGTTTTCAACCATTGGTATACCTTTAATTTCCAATATTGAGAAGAGGATAATGGAATAAGAAGAAGGAAAAGAGTTTAACTATATACCATATTCATGATCACATGCATTTATGAACATGAGAAGAACTCACTCTGATGAATCCAAGTAAGCTGATCTTAATTGCCTAAATAATCACATTGGTATATTTGATTCTTTCTAAGAAAGAAGAATACATGTTAGTTCATTCTGTTATTGCACTAAAGAAGAAGAAGAAGTCCTAGTGCAGCTGGTTTTTCACTAGTGAAGAAGAAAAGAAGAAGACAAGAAGAATTTCTTACCTACTACTTTGCAAGTAATCAAGTAAAGAGCACTGAATAAGATCAAGGGTAGAACCTACCTTACTAAATAAGGAAGAAGATTATCTCCATAGGCAGTATAAAGAACCAGCTAGAGGCTACAAGTTGGACTAGGTTGTCACTAGCCCAGAAATATAGGATTGTTTCCCTTTCCCCTCCAAAGTGTAGGGAGTCACACTAACTATAGGATTGTTTTCTTAGTCAACCACTGTCAAAGCATATCACATTATAATGGAGAATTCATGCACTGGTCATTCCCATGCATGGAAAGGACATAACTGCTCTTATTTAGTATTAATCCTTGTAAAAATATTGTGTGCATATTTTTACTGTTTTCATTATTGCATGCGATAGGGAAAAGAGAATAAGAGAATCAAGATCCTAACAGTTCAAGAGGTACATGGATAAAAAGTTGAAATTTTTTTAAAAAGTCCCCAACACTGATTCACCCCCCCTCTCAGTGTTAAAAATATCCCAAACAGCCCTCTCAGTATTCATGTATTTTAATATCAAAAAAAAGTTCTCATCATGTCATAATTGTTCTTCTGCTTCACATAGTTATGATAATGTCATAATGGAGCTTTCCACACTAAAAGGTCATAACATTTCCCTGCTATGATAAGAAACTGGAGGTGTCACAACTTTATTTTTAAATATATGTCCTATAGTTAGATGATATCATTTTATGGGACAAAAATGATACATGTTACTATATATGGTGATACATAGGAATTTGATACACTTTATCATGGTGTACACCCTTAGTAATGTCCAATATAGGAAATTATAGAGAACATGACCCGCCAATATGAAATCCAAATTTATATGTGTCATTGGATATTACTATCTACAAACATATATAATGATACTTTGACTTTATTGTTATTATTAATTAATTTCATGAGTTGAAAAAATTTATGTATCAATGAAAACTATGATGATATATTCTCTGGATGATGTAGGATAAATTGGGTGTTTCATAACTGCCATTTTGTTAATGAATAATGTGGGAAAGGATTTGTCCCTTTTTTCTTTAACATGAGTTTATATCTAATGCCCTTTAATTTGAATGAAATTTCATAACTAATTCCATGGTCTTAGCATTTTTTTGTTGAGTTCATTTCTATAAAGTCGTAGAAATATACATTGAGCATATAGGTTGATGATACAAGTATGAAACCTAATTGATTGGTGATATCAAGATAAAGGTATTGTATTAAACAATGCATGTTTGTATGAGTTTACATACTATTAAACATTAAACATTTCCCTATGGGATATTTTTTGTGTCTCTAGACAATAACATTATAATTTTAGTAATCTTGCTTAATGCCACTCAGAAATGGTTCAATATGTTAACGTGCTAAATATATTTAGAATATTAGTTAAATTCCATTTGAATTTAACATGTTAAATAAATATTATTCTCATACAAGGTTTAATAATTGTTAATGTTAGTTGAATTTAAAATTTCAATCATAAGTTATTCTATAGAATATATTTGTGAGATTAATAGTTAATAAATATTTTATTCATGAGGTAATTATTTATTTAATTATGTGAATACAAAATAATTTTTCCTTTTGGTTCATTCACAAGGTAAAAAACAATTATTTAGTTATGTAAATATTTAATAAATATTTATTCTCCAATTTAGTAAATATAATATTAATATATTTATTCTAAAATAATGTAGTGATATTTATTTAATTAAATATAGTCATTAGTCAAGGAATTAAAAATATTGAGGTGGATATGTGAACCATGTTTATTAGCATGGAGAAAATTTTTATATTAAATATTATTTGAATAAATATTAATTTATTTATTTTAGAGAATAATATTTATTTTATCTATGAGATTAGTGAAAGTCAAGAAAATAATAAAAAAACTATTATTATTTATACATTGCATTCTTTTAAAAATTAATAAAATAATAAGATCCCTTTTATAATTATTATTTTCTTACCCTGACACTATTTATACCATGCTATGATATTTTCTAAATAATCGAGTCATATTATTTCATTTTGCACAACAAATTATTGAGAGGATTCTCTAAAGACCTAGAGATCTCTCCCCTAAAATTCTATAAATAATGCATAGATATTATAAACTTCCATTAGTGTGACTCCCTACTCTCTTTAAGGGTTCATTAGTGATCAAAATCGATCATGGTAAATGTTAGAACCATCTGTGATAGAACCTAGAGGATTATATGGTGATGACTACATGTTTTCAAATCATGTGTGGATCATCACTAGAGAAAATATACCCAAGATTCCTATAACACTATGATAGTATGATAATAGTTCTTCACCCATCCACCGGTAATGAATAAATAATTTGACAAAAGGAAATACATTTAATAATTAAATTAATTATAAATTATATGTGAATATATCTACTTTTATTGGTTTTGGGTTCTTTCCAATTAATATTTCTATTAATTATGTTGGTTATTAAGAATATTCCATATGAACATCATGGATTATTCATGGATTGTGAAAAAAATCATTGTTGGTAATAGCCCAACCGGTTCTTCCATTATACCAAGAACCTTTGAGAGGTATCATAGCGGTCATATAATAATTTATAATAACTTATTATTTTTTGATCACTTTTATTCAATTTTTGTGTTTTTTTCTAGTTTATTCATTATTTAATATGGATTTTAATTAACCTGTATTTAAAAAATTAATATGATCTATTCAATTTTCATATCTTCTTAAATATATTAATAATAAATTAAGAATGATCGGAGATTCCATGAGGAGGTGATGATGTTTCTAGCTGGTAGACATAGATACACAACATGTGACCAGAAGTGAACATCATGTACCAAAGTTCACTACACCAAGAAGTATTAGGGGATACATGAGAATATGAGTAGTTATAAAATTTGGTTCATTTGATGTACATTTCATGTTGATCAGGCCAGCCTAGCACACAGTCTATCAGAACACATGGTGTGTAAGTAGACTACACCCTGTATAGTCTACACTATTTACTGGTGAAATTAATGCTTACCATGTGGTAAAATTTGGTTAATATACCATGTGAGACTGATACTCTATAAAATTAATGAGATTCATGGTGTTCATATAGTATAAAGGTCATGTGACTCATTATTTCTTACTTCCAAAAAACACATTGAGTCCATATGAATGTTACATAAACACATGGTAAGAGGAACATGCATTATGTAGCTCATAAGTACATGATGAGTAACTTGGATGTGATACATGTTGAGACACTAGGAGTTTATACCTAATACATGTTAAGTAAAAAACACGGTGTGTAGCACATTATAACACACCATGCAGTCTACCAATAAATAACAAAATTAAATTACATGAAGACTAATTAATTACAGTAATAAAAATCTAATTACACTACTGGAATCAGATATATTAAACATGTAATATAGTTTATAAGTTTAATAAATTAAAAATTAATTCCATGTTATTACCTATAAATATTTTTCAATCCATTTATTTTCTATGTTTCATTTATGATGTGTATCTCAAAGAGAATTTTAATGTTCGTTAAGATAAATGGGATTAATTAATTAGATAATTGAATTAATTAAATCATGTTTATATTACTAATAAAGAAAAAATTGAAGTGAATTATAACTAGTTTATTATTTTATATTCATTTCATATACTTTGATAAACAATATATCATACCAAATTGTGTATTTTATTAGTTTATTTAATTTATTATTGCATGATTTTTTTAATAATTTATTAAATTAAATAATGGTTTGTGATTCATTCAACTCCTCTCATTATTTAAGTGCCAACATTCTCATGGTTTATTTATATAAACACTTTTAACCAATCCTTTGGCTCTCTTTTCCTATATGTGAATAAAATTATGTAATTATATAGATTTAATAAATGAGTAGAGGTGGTTCAAGTTTGGCGTTGAGGAAAAACCAATCCAAAATATATATAGAAGCATATATGGAATGATAAAACTATAATGAGTTGTGGTATCGTGGGTTTATTCCCTAGGTTGAAGTATTGGTTTATTATCCACAAGATAAATCAATCATTTGATAATCTCATCGTCATTCCATTTTATTTATTTTATTTCTAACCAATACATAGTTAATTATTTATGGAGATTTAAATCATTAAAATAATTGATTAAAAATAATGTAAGATGAGTTCAAAAAATATATTATAATATGTGTAAAAATTAACAATACATGGATAATCACTTAAGTAAAATCCACTTAATATTAAATAAAATTTCATAAAATGAAATGTTTAGTTTACACTTAAAGATAAAAATACCTCAAATTAAATATTAAGTCGACTTAGACTTTTACTAATTGAGCTAAAAATTAGCCATAGTTCAAAGTTATTAATTGGAATTATTTGGGGTTATTTTAATTATAATATAATTTGATCTTGAGTTTTTAGTTTGAATTAACATAGTTCACATAAAGGGGTGACTGCCTAGGTAGTAAATTTTTATTACTAAGAGGTAAAGCATTAAAGAAATTTGTATCCAGGATTTTAGGATTAGGGATTACACTCAATATATCAAGGATATTAGACTTAATGTATTTGTAAAGTTATTCCAACTAAACCTCTTTAAATAAAATTCTAGTCCCAAGTCTTGGTTATGAGAATGGGAATATAGATCCTTTCCACTAGAATATCCATGAAATGGGATATTCCAAAACTAATGGTTAGTGCTATAGGGTTTCGATAAAATTTTGGGAAATTGATAAATTTTAAAATTTATTATCTAATTAATTAATCTAGATAGAGCACCAAAATTATGATCTTATTTATTATAAAAATAGAAACCCATACGACTTCAAATATATAACTTTGATCCATTCTATAAAATGATAACCCTCTAAAAAACTTGAATTTCAAGGAGTGGTATAGTTTTTTTACACATTATACTATGATGCGAATAGATATTATATATACTAGAAAACCTTATTCACGAGATTCCTGGAAAAGAGGCATGTGGGGAAGAACTGCCTCTATATATGAAACATTTAGATAATGCCAATAATTTCAAATATTTCATGATATTATCCATATCCTGATAAATTTTAAATAAATATGAGAATATGAATGTGTGTAGCATCACGTCTCACTTTTATGATATTTATCAAGAGAAGGTGATACATGAGATATATGATATATCCAATGCATTTTTCTCATGCATACTTAGAGATTCGGCCCCAATTGGGCCTCATGTAGTCATGATATTTTGCAACATTAAGTGTTTGAACATCTTGAATTTAAGATAGCTGATGATCTATGAAAAGATATAATTCTATCCTTACTGAGAGCTTCTCTAGTTTAATTATTAATTATATTATTTGAATTATTGATAAGTCTCTCTTGAAACTCCATACATTGATTCTCCAAGTTGATAAATACTTGGGGTTTGAAATATAAGGACATGATCCCGATTCAACCCACAATTTTATTTTTAAGTAAGAATTCATTTTATTGATTTCTTGATCACCTTTTCAGGTTTATATTTTTATAGAATTAGTTCTTAACACTTACATAATAAACCCATGCATTAAAAAGTGTCTAGTTCCAATCATTGTCTATTTTTTTCATAATTTGAATCTTTTAAAATGAAAAAAGTTTTTTTCCTAAAAAATATTAATGATATTAAAATTAGCTCCATCATTTCTTCTAATAAAACTTAAATCTTATGAAAAAATTTAGAAAACATGTTACGAGAGAAAAAATATTAGTTAGGTATATATATAAAGATGAAAAAAAATCATTAGTCCATTTAAAAAACTATGAGATCATATAAGAGAGTTTACTTTTAACATAATAAAATTTGAGGTAAAATAATAATTTTATCACACATGAAATTAAATTTACTATGAAATTTTATTCATAAAACACATTGTAAACAAACATAATGGAAATAATTATAATCATGAGGATTTCTTAAAAAAACGATATCCGATGAAAAACATTTTCTTAAAAATATACCTTTTAACCTTAAAGGGAATAATCATTCCTTTATACAAAAGATTAGTAGCTAACCATATAAAATAAAACCATTTCCATGAAAACTCAATTTTAGGAATATAAAAGTCAATAAAGTTCCATGGGACATCATATTTATAGAACCCTCAAAATAACCCTTACAATAAACCTTAATAATTTATTAATCTACTTGGTTAATTCCAACAAAATTATCCTGAGAATATAATATTACCCAATGAATTGGAGGGCTACATCAATCTTCCATATCATCATAAAAATTCCCAAGTACCATAACATTAATTATAGACATACAATATTACATTTCTATCATAAAAATCATAAAAATGTACTTTTGAACCTATAAATATTTTTTTTTGATATTGGTATATCTCATTATTTTAAAACCCCATTTTTAAAACTAACATACCATGAACATAAGAAAAAAGGGTTTTTATTTTAATAAAAACTAGAATCTTGTAAAGAAATCAAAATATCACCTACTATTTATAGCAATAAGAAAATTCAATAGCATTGTATACATTAAATAATGTTCCTTTTATACGTTGTAAATAAATTCAGAAATTCCATATGAAATACGGAAACTAATTAATTTCAAAACCATTATAAAAAATTAAAATGAGAGGAAAATGGTTTTTTTTAAATAATTTATTTAAATATTTACACTTTCATAAAATAATTAGGACATGAAGGAAAATTATAAGAAATAAATAATCAAAACATTTTAAATCTGGATTTAAAAACAGAATATACCTTACCTCGAGTCTAACATGCCACATGCATTCTTTGTCTTCCTAAATAATAAATTTATGCTAATTATTTAATTACATAAATTTAGTATTTTTCAATTTCATTATCTTGTTATTATTCATTTTATTTCACTTTTTACCATGTCATACTTAATCAATTAATTTATTATGT
The DNA here is from genome assembly GCA_963277665.1 of Viscum album. Taxonomy (NCBI): domain Eukaryota; kingdom Viridiplantae; phylum Streptophyta; class Magnoliopsida; order Santalales; family Viscaceae; genus Viscum; species Viscum album. Next base: position 858,856,357 of record OY728160.1, read on the forward strand.
TTACTATGAATGTTCTGAGGATGTTTGGTTCATAAGTCCGAAAAAGACTTAAGTAGGTTGAAAATGGTCAAATTGATCATGATTATATGATTTCCAGATTCTTAATCAAGTTCTAATTATTATTTATATATATTAATCATTATTTTAGACACAACTATTTAATGTGGTTATGAAAAATGAATTAAATTACAACATGAAGATGATAATACGTAAATACATGGGAGTAACATTTCTATTTTTAAAAGAACATGGGATATATAAGATTAGTATGATTTTATATTTCCATAGTAATAATTATGTCATAAATATTGTATTCTTTCATTAAATATAACTTTATATATCATCCAAGTGAGTTAGTTATGAAAAGTAAAATACATTGATTCAGGATGTGGTAGTCAACATGTACACATGAGCAATGTTTTAGTTTTTTCCTTAGATAGTAAATAAAGAATTAAAATATTTATAAAAAACTATAAAATTAAATTTATATAATATATATCATATTATTTCATTTCAATCCATCATTGTGACAAAAAATAATAGATGGTGATGAAAAATGAAATGCATAGTCTCATGAGGTGGTAGTTTTCACATATGCATGAAAGATGATTTCATTTACCATTATATGGATAATTATATGAAAAATGGTTATTACATAAAACAAATTACATTTTAGTTTATGATAGATATTTTTATTTTTATAGCATAATGTTTACGATAGTTTTTACGTAGGTAAAAGATGAAATAAAAAGAACGTACTTGTTTAAGAACTACTATATGATATGGGGAGGTATGTTATGAAAGTATTTCGGTAGGTATTGGATGAGATAAAAAACCTCTTGAACTATGGATAAGATAGGAGGGGCGATGTCCTGCTATAATTGAGGGAGCAGACACACATGGAATTTTTCAAATGATTAAAATATATGGGTGTCTTACTCAATCCAAGTAGATATAAAATGTCTCATATTCGAATTTTTTATTATATAGAGTTTAAATATGACCATTAAATATGATTTATGCATGTATTTATCTAATTTTATCCCTTATAATTTTTTTTAACCATTTAAGCATGTTTTAACTCTTACCATGGTAACTAACTCTTTCTACCAAAGTTACTACTTATAATAGCCAAAATGGTTTTTACATATTAAAGAAATTTGAATCTCCTTATTCAAAAAGAGAAATAAATTTTTATGAATAAATCTATAAATTTTATAAAAATTAATTTAAAAATCATAACACATAACTCAATTAAAATAGTATCATGAGTAAATTCTTATTCAAGTATAAAAATGTTTTTATACCAAATCAAAGTATAATATTGATACCAATGAAATTAATTGAATTATTAAAAATTTAAAATAACTAATCGTATTTTAAAACCAATCCAAAAAATAGACATTTTAAATACTTTAATAGAACATATAGTTTTCTTTAAAATCGGTATTTTCTTCTATACACCTGAAAATAAAACTTTTTAGAAAATTCTCAAAAATTAAATATAAAATAATTTTGACTTTATGATATCAAATATTATATGGTTTTTTCATATTAAAATTATATAATTTTAAAATTTAAATTTTTAATAAAACCATATAATGCATGAAGTTCAACTTAGTTAGAATAAAAATGTTTTTGTTTTCATTGATAAATTGCCTATTATTATTATAATGAATATAGATCAAGGAAAAATAATTCATAAATGTTAATAAGGAATGAAATTTACATATTATTAATATTAATTGATTTTTCAAATTCTTTTCCCTTTTGAAAATTGAGTCCTTGAGATTTTTTTCACTTATTATGTATGTTTGGATATTATTACTTCATAGAATTTTATAATTCCTATGTTTTTCCTTCAATAATATAGTTTTTCCAAAAAACATGTTAACCCAGTAAATCATCTTATTCTATAAAACCATCTATTTACATTAATTAATATAAATATTTTGTTCTTTATAATAAATTTACTCTTTCAACTGAACTAATTTAGGATTCAAAACATGGGATTCATCTGGCACATCTTCCTTAAAAATAAAATATGAAATACATCATATACCTAAGATAAACTTGGATGAATATAACAATTGATGCAATAAATACAATATTATTTATAATTTTGTATTTTCTAATGAATCATGTACTTAAATTTCACTTCTTACCAAAATGCATAAAACTTTTCCATGGATATAATTTAAAAAACATTATTTCCTACCTCGAACAAAAGATATTTTCTCCAGTTATTTACATAAACTTTTTCCATATCTGAGTCACCTTCGTATGATGATGAATCACCTTCAATTAATCAACCATATCTTCTACTAGTTATGAATCTAAAGAACTATCTTTCATCAACCTTATCCTACCAAGCTAGATTGTAACACCACATTCTATATAAGTCTTCAAAATGTGTAATCGGTATAATGAAATAAAAGCTATTATTGTAATAAAATTCAACTAGTGAAGGATATTGATTCGAACATCCTTAGTAATCCAATGAAAAAGATCAAAGAATATCCTCTATAGTATAACTCATTCACTTTATCCCTCAGATTTAGGATTAAATGTTCAAAAAAAATTAATTTATTACCTATTTACTTCTGAAGTCTTCTCACAAAATTAGACATAAATCTATGATCAAAATATGATCAATTTTAAGATGGACTCCATTCTGTTTGATTATTTCATTAACACAAAGTCTAGAAAGTTAATTGGTGTATATTTCATTGAATATCCTGAATTTAATCCTTAAACTACTAGATATCATAATGATAGGTATCAAATCCTTGGGGAAGGAAATTGAGAGTGTAGACTAAGAAATAAAATAAAAAAACACACAAACACAAAAAGTCAACAAGAATTATTATTTTTTGAAATAAGATGAAAATAAGAAAGAATTTTTTTATGAGATGAAAGTGATAATAGATGAATTAATATATATGAGAAAATAATTATTATGAGTGAAAATGAAGGTGAATTTCAACTATTTGGTTTAAAATTTATATCTAATTTTTTGAAAGATTAATTGATCATATGTCCAAAAAAATAATTAGGTAAATCTCATCCACCATAAGATTAACATGTAGTGGGATGATTATTGAGACTCACTACCTTCAATATTTATCCAACTATAAAATTTAAAAAATATATTTTAATTACAATGATCTTTCTGGAGATTCAAATATTTAAAAATTATTTGGTAGTGTTGTATATAATTTATATGAAGTAGTTAAATGAAGAACTAAAAATATTAAACCAAAAAATTAAGTTCCCCAAGAATAATTTATCCACAAAACATTTTATGGTTTATCAAAGAAAAATTTTATAGTAAGAATAATAAAAAAAATAAGGATGAATAATAACAGTAGACTTCCCTTGATCTTATTCTCCTAAACAATCTCATGCACTGCATGTTACTACTATCTGCGCTCCACTCTAGAAGTCTCTAATCTGGATTCTCTCCATCCATAGTCTCTATCCCAAAATATATTTAATTTCTTCATAGGTTGGTCACAAAAACATGGAACTGAAAAAGTGGCACTGGTGATGGTATTTGGTCACCATTATGTGACTTAACCATACCTCTTCTAGTAACTACAATACACCCATGTAGGATCTATTAAGTCTCTCGACATGATTAATGTATTCATGATTCGAACATGAAACATTCTTATTTAGTCTCATTGCTATATTTTAGGAATCCTTATGCTCACTATTTCTATTCCATATTCCTCTCCCCATTTCTCAATGCGACATCCTAACCTGGGCGCCACACACCACTTCTCTCAGCCGGTTGGCCACTTGACCTCAGGCAAGTCTTCCTATATGCTAAAGGCTACCGACTAGTATCTAGTGTCTAATATCATCCATGGGGATAATATACCCTCTTTATCATAGTATGAAAACATCATAAGTAAATAAAATATATCCAAAATAATACAAATATCACATGATAATCAAAATAAAATACAATATCTGAACCAATTAGTAGATATTCCCTTCCAAGTACATTTCAAGTGTCAAAATCAAAATAAACACACACTTACTCCCACAAGAAGGTCCCAACACCAATTGTGGTTCCCTCATCCATTCCATGTCCCATACCATCCATCTAACATAGGGATCTTATCCTTATCCTATCATGTAAACATGAAGTCTATTCGGGTGTCGATTCAGAATCCCAAGTAAGGTGTGAGTATAACTAAGTTGGCCACCACCAATGGAACCTAAAACAATATCCAATCAGTAACAGTGTATGCATTTTTATAAATAAAAATGTACAAGTAATAAAGTAAATAGTTTACATATATTCAAATATTATTTATTTAATCACATAAACCCTTGGGTTCTCAAGGACAACCAAACCATCAATACATGATTCAGCCTATCCTGGGGTCTGAACTATCCCCAATGTATATAACATATAACAATTACACGATTATAATTTATCATTTCAATTCATATTATGGCCAATTGGAACCATAGTCCAATGAGAACATTTTGGTCCTAGAATTCCATGTCTAGCACCCTGTGTGTATTTCAAGCATCAGTCAAAGTCCCACATCTTGTTTATCACTTCGTGATTTTTAGGCATTAGTCCATGTACAACACACATATATAAATCAATGAAATATGGTATTTTCAAGCATTATTCCATATCCTAAACTCGTATATTAGTCAATCACTTATGGGATTTTGAAGAATCAGTTTGTGTCCCACACTTGTGTACCAATCAGTAACTCTCATATCACATATATCACATCAAAAAATTTAATAAACATTAACCCATTTATCAAAATTTCACTTTAGGGTCTACCATTAAAATTTATCACAAAAAACATGTTTCTTTAATGTAATCACATGGAATAATATGAACAATTAACCATTAGACAATTTTTCATTATTTAAATCATAAAACCCATTAAGGTGAATCCATACATCTAATAATCTTCACTATCAATTTATTCATAATCACATTAATGGACCAATTACACAATCCCAATTTACCATCAATTCCACAAATAAAATATTTTATTAATTAATTAAACAAATAATTAATATAATTCCACCAATTTCAATTTCCCTAAATCAACCCAAATCATTATCACATGAAATTAAATTATATCAATTCCATAATCAATAAAATTACCCAATCATGGAAATTTTAATTTCAAAATTACATACATGTAATTTAAATCAAGAATATGGGGTTTTCAATTTAGACCACCTATCTCAATATCGTTGATGGCCACTCACCAATGGAAAAACCCAATTCAATTGGAACAACCAAGATCATGATGAAGAATGATATATAGATCCAAAACCTAGATCCATTATCAAAAGAATCAATATCCATCAAACTTAAATCTAATCCCACCACTAATGGATTAAGACCACTCCCTTATTATTATAAAATAGATACAGTAGAGAGATAAACCTAATTAGAAAGAAGCCACATACCCTAAGAGGAACAAATTCATCAGTCAAACCCATGATTCATCAATAATGGTGTTTGAGAGCCCTATGGATTCGTCTCGAAGACTCCAAAATGAGAGGACTAGGTTAGGGTTGATTTGGGTTGACCTTGGGTTATGTCTATAGAGTTTAGGAATTTTAAAACTAGTTTTCAGAATAATTAAACCCACGTGCATGGTTTCCTAGGAAGCAGCGTATGGTTTCCTAGGTAAGGGCGCATGGTTGTCCAAACCGTGTACCTAAACTTTTCCCCTATTATTGGGGGGATCATGGTTACTCATAATAAGGAACATGATTCTAAATACCATGAAACAACCATTCAATTCCTATCTATATGGGGTTTCATGGTTTGTTGGGGGTATGACACATTGTTTGTCCAAACCATTCACAAACTAAGCACTTCCCAAACCCCCCCAAAAAACATCCAAATTTCACCCAAATTCCACGAAGATAATACCCAACAAAGATATACTCAAGATAAGTAATATTATTACCTATATATTAGCTCAATAGATCTCTAGAAAATTTCGATATCTTATGATATTACAACCTTATAACAGCTCATCCTTGAGTTGTACTCCCATGAATATCTAAGATTCTGAGGTAAAAAGATCACGCCACTAATCCCGCATATTCGCTTCTCTCTCCCATTTTTCCTCATGAACATGCCCATGTTGCCACACATCATGAAATAATGGCACAATATTTCCCCACAACACTTTCTCACTACCATCCAACAAATGTATTAGATACTATTTAAGGGATCTATCGATCTTAAGCTCAATATCATCCACACTGATCACATGACAAGGTACTAGGGGATACCAAAAAAGTTGTGACACAAGAAAAAAATAATTCAATATACTATATCTCTTTGGAAGAGAAAATCAGTACAACACCAAATTCTATTCACAATGTTGAACCGTCCAAAAAACCTATGCGTCAACTTTCCCTATATCTGAATCCTACAATGACCCAATCTAGGAGACACCAGAAGGAACACATGATCACCCACTATAAACTCAAGGGTTCAAATACCTCTATCAACATTAGAATTTTTTATACTATCAACTATATCCATAAGATTATTAATCATCTAATCTTCCTCCAACATCTTATGCACATGACTCAACCCCAATAGTTCCAACTCACTTACCTCTATCCAACATAGAGGTGATCTGCATGGCCATTTATAAAGAGCATCATCTGATTCCATCTGAATATTTTGATAATAACTATTGTTATAGGTGAACTCCACCAATTCGAGGTGAATCTCCCAAGACCCACCAAAATCTAGGACACACTCCTTAAACATATCTTCAAGAACCTATATACTACATTTTTATTTCCCATATATCTGTTGGTAGAAATCCATAGTCAATAATACCTCCGTACCAAGTGCCTTTTGTAAGTCCTCCCATAAGAATAAATTAATGTATGATTCATGGTGTGAAACTATATTTCCTAGCACCCCATGAAAACATACTATCTCCCAAACCTACAATTCTCTCAAATGATATACTAATAAAGTATCCCGTATATGCAATAAATCTGCTACTTTCATCATTCGGTCCACAACCACCCAATTAGTGTCATTATTATGATTCATCCTTAGGAAACCCCCCATAAAGTACACAGTAATGTCATCCCAAATCCATTCCGAAATATAAAATGGATGTATTAAACCACCAGGTCATTAATTCTTCTCCTTCACCTGTAGGCAGGTGTAACATCATGTAATGATCCATGCTATCGACTTCTTTATTCCCAACCACTAATACTATCATTGTAGGTCATGAAAAATATTTATCAAACCTAGATGCACAACCCACTAAAATCCAGGAATTTCATGTATCATCTCCTCTCACATACACTAGGCACAATAATCTGATTCTTGTTAGAGATGATTCCATCCTCATCTATGGTCCAATCTGAAGGTGACTCCCCACCTTCAAGACTTTCCCATAAGGAAAAAAACTCAAGATACTAATACTAAATTTCCCTAATCTGACTCAAAAGTGTGGAATCCAATTAAAATGACAAAAGATTCATCTTCCCCAGACCTTCTTGAACTAAAAGTGAATATCATCCAATAAAGTCATCATTTTTCACTCATCACTAGACTCTTATACTACCTAAGACTAAGGTTTTCTAATTTAAACATCAGTTATATTTTTCCCCTTTCTATGCATATATGCTAGCTAAAAATAAAAATACTACACATACTTAACCCACCTCTATAGTTAGATATTCGAATATTTCTACGAAAATATATACTTTAATATCTTGTGATCAGTATACATAGTAAACTTTTCACCCAACAGATAATTTCGCCAACACTTAAAACCATAAATTGCTGATGTTAACTCGAGTTTGTGAGTAGGGTAGATATTTTCATGTGTCCTAAACTACCATAACCCATACACCACAACTCGATCTCCCTACATCAACACTACTCCGAGTATGATGCCCAGAGTATCACAAAACATCGTATACTTCTCACCTGTCTTGGGTTTGATCAAGATTGGTGTCACTGTCAAGCGATTCTTAAACTCCTAGAAGGCAGTTTCACATGCACCAGACCATTAAAAATTAACACCATTGTTTTTATGTCTCTAAATTGGTGCTTCTAAGGGATAAAATTCATGTATGAACATCCAATAATATCCTACCAGGCCTAGAAAACTATGGATATCAAAAATACTCTTTAGATGATCATAATAATCCACTTCTTATACCTTATCTAGGTCAACTAAAACACCTTCCTTTGAGATTGTGTGACCTAAGAAAAATTCTAGGTCAATCCAAAATGGAATCTTAGGTAGATTTTTATATAGATGATTCTCTCTCAATGTACTTAGGACAATGGTAATATGTTGGGAATGATCATCATGAGTCTTAGAGTACAAAATAATTTCATCCACGAACACTACCAAAAATTGATCTAGATATGTATGGAATATTCCATTCATTAAGTCCATAAACATTGTTGGTACGTTAGTTAACTCAAAAAGCCTCATGATGAACTCATATAAGACATACTTGCATTTGAAAGCAGACTAAGGTATGGTAGAAAGTCAAACTCTCAACAGATGATACCCCAAACTCAACTTGATCTTGGAGAAGAAACAAGCTCCCCCTATCATGTCAAATAGGTATTTGATATCCTGAAGAGGTTACCAATTCCTCCCAGTCATCTGGTTCAACTTTCAAAAATGAACACATAAGCGTAGAGTCTCATCAGCCTTCTTAAAAAAACGGAAGAACCCCAAGGTGGAATAATCATTCGTATAAACCCATTTTTCAGAAAATATTTTATTTTAGTATTAATATCTTAGTGCACAGTCGGATTCATTATGTATAGAGTAATAGAAATTAACTCATTCCCTAGCATGGGATCAATCGTAAACTCAATGTCTCCCTCAGGTGGCAGCTCTCAGAATCCCTCGAGAAAAATGTCCTAGAAATTATGCACTATGGGTGGAAATAAATCCTATTTCACACCCCCGTCATCTAAAAATAGACTAGAAACCTAGGTAGTGATCTCCCCAAGTTGCTGAAGAACTGGACCTGCACAGCCATCCTTATTATCCCACACTCCATGGTGAATATAATCATCACCCTCAAGAGACATAAAAGTTACTATCCTTCGGTAGTAATTAATGTGGGATTGATATGATACTAAATAGTACATACCCATAATTAGTCCAAATACTGAAATATCTAGAATATAAAGATCTAAGCAGAAAGGATACTCCCCAACCTCAAGATAACAACCCTTGAATAAGAAAATGTCTCTCGAACGTAGTCCCAATGGTGTTTCGATCGTCATAAACCCACTCTCAAACTCCACTTCCTGACTCAACCAATTCAAAATTTGAGTGAATATAAAATAATGAGAGGCACCAGTATCAAATAAGGCACTAAAAATCATAGATGTTATAATAATAGTACCTCTAAATATCGACGGTTTAGCCTTGATATCCCCCAGTATAGGATGAATTGGATGGAGATCTCATATCCCTCTTACATGTGATGTAGTCTAAGTCCCCTAAGCTACACCAATCTGGTGATACATGTTTTCTTTCCCAGAAACACCATGTCCACCACCTCTACCACCATGGCTAGTAGAACTCCAAATTCCATACTGATAGGATGTATAACACACCCTTATTGTACTATGGTTCTGTTTAGTCGCTCCATAACTACCCATATTCCATGGATTCATGTAAAATCTTTATAGATGTAACACCCTTCCATATGCATGACACTCTACCGATGGTTGGGGGAAATATCTCTGAAAGTTACTTGACTTACCGCACTGGTGATGAGTCACACGAGTAAGGTCCTTTGTGACTAAACCTTCCCCCATGCCACTCTACATTCCATTTCTCTCATCAACATTATCATAATTATTCTTTCTAATTTTAGAATATTTACCTTCTTTTCAAATAGTAAAAACCACCTATCCTCCATTGGAAGCCTACTTTAGGTTCTCGTCATAAATGAGAGCTTGGTTCACCACTTATGAAAACTTCTTTAGCATGGATATATTAATCTGGGTTATAATTTCACATTTAATCCCATCCTACATTTTTTTCCTAGTAGCCTCATATCTTACCAATGTTGGAGAAATGAACTATAAATTGGTAAATCTTCTATCATAGTCAATCATAGACATGCTCCTTGGATTAAACCTCAAAATCTTAGCTGCTCACCCCTTCATGAATAGATCAGTGTAAAAGTGTTCCAAGAACTTCTCCTGAAAGTCATTTCATTCCATATTCTTCAGTCTTCCATACCATGTCTAGATGTCTCAAAAATTATTTTCCTAAACATGTAACACATAAGGTTACATCTTGAAACTTTTTTAGCATGATTCTCTAAGTGGTCAAGTATAGTATGGATGGATTCAATCCAAAACATAGTTGTCTCAGGTCCACCTTCTTTGGTGAAAGTCATAAGGTGATATAATTAAAACTCTCATTTCAAATCGGACAAAATTTTTACAACCCACCCTAGTAATATTTCCATAAACTACATGAAGTGATAAAAGTTCTCACAAAACTACTCTATAATTTTCTCACCCGGTAATATATGTGCCTCAGGTTCTGATGATGGTGGATCATTTCCTTCCATGACCACTTTTCATAATCTCAACAAATACCATCATTAAGGAATTTATATATAATTTCAAACACACATATTAGGAAACATAACATAACTTTAACACATAACAAGTCTTTCCCCCCAATCCCCACCACATGGTCAAAACCAAGGCACTATCACTACCCTTAGAAATCCCCCATCCAGGTCTAGGTTAACAAAGGGTAAACACATTCTCATATATAAAGTTTCACATTAGACACCCATTTTCTACACATTTAATAATTTTAAAATTTCCAATTTCACATTAAGCCCTTTTTTAATTTAAAATTCAAACAATAAAGAAAAAAACTTTCACATAAACAACTCATCCAAAAACATGATTTTCCAATGTGTGCCTAAAATGATGCCTGTCACATAATAATCCTGATTTCTATAATGATTCATACATACTCAAATCTCATACCATAAAATTACATGGGTCAAATATCATTATATCTCAAAAAAACACATCACACAACAAGTGCATCACTCGAGGTGAAATAACATCCAACTGTAACAACATGAATCAATAACAATAATCACACCCTGGGTACATGGATATTACCCTCGTACATAGGTTAGAATCTATCTGGCACGAGCTATTAACTAAGTCCCGAATCATCTTACTATACTATCTACCTTTCCAAAATATTAAGACAAAATAAATGAAAATAAAACTGCTTTCATACCACTTTGTGATGTCTGGACTGGGTGTCACACACCCGTGCCCCAAGCTGGTTGGACACATGACCTCAGGCGTGCCTCACCATACGCCAGAGGATTCCAACTAGTAGTGAGGGTCTAATATAGATCATGGTGAGATGGAAATATCTTTATCAAAATATCACAACAACGTTTGTAAATAAACAATATCTGAAATAGTACCAGTATCACATGATAATCAAAACTAAATACAATATCCAAACCAAATAGTAGATATTCTATGTCAAGTACGTGTCAATTTTAAAAACCAAAATAAAGGAACAATGACTATCCCAAGTGTGTCCCAACACCATGTTTGATTCTTGTATACATGCTCCATCCCGTATCATCCATCTAACATAGGGATCTTTCCCTTACCCTATCCTATGAACATGATGTCTATTTGGGTAACGATTAGGAAGCTTGAGTATGGTGTGATTACAACTCAGTAGGCTACCATTAATGATGTTTCAAAAAATATCCAATAAATAATAGTGTGTATAGTTTTATAAATAATAAACTAAAAGATACAAAGTAAATATTTTATATATATTCAATTATTCTTTATTTAAACACATAAAACCTACAGTTCTCGAGGACACCCAAGCCATTATTAATTTCTTCAGCCCTTTCTAGAGTCCAAAATACACCTAAGGGATAAAACATATCACAATTCCATCATTATCATGTATCATTTCAATTCAATTAATATTACTTTCAATTGGAACAATAGTCTAATGCCAACATTATGGTCCTAGAATGGCATGTCTAGCACCCCGTAGGTATTTGAAGCATCAATCTGTGTCCCACAACTCATTTATCACAATATAATTTTGAAGCATCAGTCCCGGGGCCACACAGGTATATTAGTTAATCACATATGAGATTTTGAATCATTGTTCCATATCTTAGACTCATATATAAGTCAATCACACGTGCACTTTTGAAGCATCAGTCAGTTTCCCACACTCGTCTATCAATCAATCACACATATATTACATCAATTAAGGTTAATTGATATTAACCATTTTATCAACATTTAACTTCATGGAATGCCATTACAATTTATTAAAAAAACATTTTTCTTCAATTTAATCACATGGGATAAGATGCCCAATTCACCACTAAACTATTTTACATTATTTAAGTCATATAACCCATTAACCCATCACGGTTAAGTCAAAAGGCTCATAATCCCCATTTTTAATTTATTCAAAATCATTTTAATTTAAAGATTATACAATACCATTATCCCATCACTTACATAATTATAATATTCCATTAATTAATTGACTAATTAATTATTCCAATTCCACCAATTTCAATTGACCCAATTAGACCCAAATAATTATCACCTGGAAACTCAATTAAATAAATTAAATCATCAATGAAATTTACCAATCATGGAAATTTAAATTTCAAAATTACATACTTGTAATTTAAAACAAGATTAAGGGATTTTAAATTTAGACCACCAACCTCAAGATCATTGATTGATGTTCACCAATGGAAAATCCAATTGAAGAAAAACAAACAAGATCATGAAAAAGAACGAGATATATATAAAAAACCTAGATCCAAGAATAAAAGAATAAATATCCATCAAAGTTATATCAAAAAACACAACAAATGGAGGAAAACCACCCCTATATATCCAAAAAGAGATAGGAGAGAGAGAAAACCCTACTCATGAAAAAACCACATACCCATAGAGGTGCAGATCCGTCGATCTGGCCTTGGATTACTTAAATACAATGTTATAGATCCATACGAATTAATAAAAAAACCAAAAAAATGGGAGGAATGGGTTAGGTTTGATTTTGGCTGGATTTGGGTGAAGTCTGGGAGTTTAAGAATTTTTAATCTAATTTTTAGAATGATTAATCACATGTGCCCAGTTTTTTTGGAACAGGTGCATGGTTTCCCAAACCATGCCCCTGTTCTTAGGGTTGCATGGTTACTCCTAAGAGGGAACAACATTTGACAAAATGTTCTGCAACTATAAATCCCTCTCTCTCTAGGGTTGCATGGTTTATGGGGGCAAGGCGTACAATTTGAGAAAACCGTGCGTCAACTGTGCACTGCCCAACCCCCCCCCCCCCCCAACTTCCAAACTTCACACAAACCCACAAAATATAAAACCCAAACAAAATATACTCAAAACAAGTCAAAATATTATCATTTAAGATATATATATATCTCTTAAAAAGTTCAGGATATTATACTCAATCCCAAGCCAGACCGAAAATCAGCACACTATCAACTTCTAAATTTTAGGGTTTCTGATCATAAAAATTTATCATCTTCAATCTATTGAAAATACTCACATAGAATATAAGGGAAGAAACAAGGAAAATGTCCATCTTACTTGAGACTAGTTTCAAAACTTAAATGGAGTTTAGTTCACGTTTGTATAAATGACATGCTTATGAAGTGTGATGTTCATATTTAAATGTGGGGATCAACATCAATAATATGGGGTTCTGGAATATGGAGTTGATCATATAAACATTAGGTTCCCAAAACAAACATTAGATTCAAATCTGGGGTACCTATTTCAAATTTGGTATTCTCAAACGTAAAATTAGATTCAAATGTGTGGATCAACTTCACCAATATGGGGTTCCAGAATCTAATGTCGGTTTCCTGAACCTTTCTCATAAACATTATACACTGACCAACCATACCTGAAAAAATAACATAATAAATACATAAAAATTTCAATGAAACGTTAATGAATAAATTAAAAGGAAAAAATTAATTAAATAATATATTCATAGAGCTAAAAAATTAACTAAAACCCCTTTAAGTTAAAATTTAAAAATAAAAATCTAAAATGAAATAAATAATTGGTTCAAAGAATAATCAAAGGATAATTTAAACATAAAGATAAAAAATAAGAAATAATAAATAAGACCACTATAAATTGATCACTTAATTATAATTATCCCATCAAATTATAATTTGAACTTAAAAACATAGAAAATACACCCAAAATTTTGTGGCATGACAATAGAATTAAAGGCCACATAAATTTCCCCCACACCTAAGATTTTTTTTGTCCAGAAGCAACTAATTATCATAGATTTAGTTGTAGAATATTAATATCATTTTAAAAAAAAGAAATTCTACAATGAATTGATTTTCAAAACGAGTTTCCATTATGGATTCTCTCAAGATGAGAAATAAGAATTCTCTTTCAAATAAAATATCTTCAGTGAAAAGTAGTTTATTGTTAAAAAATGATTAGAAATTGAAATTTTTAAAGTGAATTCAACAAACATAAATTTTTATACAATTAGAAGTGTAAAATTGTCTTTACCTCTAGGATAGTAGACTCAAAAAATTTAAAAATCCATAATAAATAGAAAAACTATTGAATGGGGTAAAGTGATATTTTATTTATGGACTAAATAATTCATAAAATATTAAATGAATAATTAAGAAATTGTAAATGAATAATTCATTAAAATTGGAATAATATTTTCATTTAATAATCTGTTTGGATTATTATCTTATGATTTAAATTTAACATAAAAAGTTAAAATTTAATGATTTTTGTATAGCATTTTCACAAAATTTTACCAAAATCCATTTTTTAAGAGGGTATGAGAAATGATTTACCCAGTTAAATCAATAAAGAAATAAAGATTAATCTCATCAAACAGGAATAATAAAATTCATATTTGATAAAAAATTCACCCATGAAAAATTCTGAAGTGATGTTTAAAATCAAACAATTTAAAAAAAGGGATTTTAACTGGGTTCCACATTGAATTATTGTTAAGCTAAATTAAGAGTATCGCTCCCCCAAACATAAAATCCAACAATATCCCTATTACTGAATCTCAAAGTGAAATAAATAAAATTGGTTTTTTAATTCAAAATTGAATTTCAATTTATTAATATAATGACATGTTCAAGGGTTATAATTAAATTAAAACAATATGTTTTCAAAAATTTAAAATTATTTATTAAAATAGTATGTAAAAAGTATATATACTTTATTTTTTATAGAAACGATAATTTTTAGTAAAGTTAAAAACATTTAGAATGAGAATTATTAAGTTTGAAATAGAAAAAAAGTTCAAACCAAAACATTTTTTTGGGTGCCAACAAGTTTGAAAGATTGTTTCTATTTTAATTTTCAAAAACCTAGAAAACAGCAAGCTAAAACCCCAAAAAAAATTGTAGATTCATTTAAAAAAAACATCCAAGGGGATCTCTCCCCACACATAATTTCATATAATACCACAGAAGTATTAAATAAAAGAATAAAATATGTTCATAAATTATAATAAAAACTCCAATAAATTTTGAAAATTTCCCCTTTGAGTCTATAAAAAATTTATCTTCACCCTACGAATTGAATGAATATCTTCATATTTATTATTATTTTAGTTCCTATAAATTGGAAAACAGCAACATAATAATTTATCATTTAAACTCAAAATAAGATAGAATGAGAGGTTGAGTTTGTAGAAGTTTTATCCAGTGAGGCACCAACAAGATGATTCTCTTTGACTTGAAAACAATTGGGACTCTACTCCTCTATTATCACCACAAAAGAAACCATCTTTAATAGAAAAAATAATACAAAAAATTAAATACAATTATAAATAGAGAGTAACAAAAATTTCACAAAAAAACTTTACTCTTTGTAAAAACAAAAGATAAAACACACATGAATGATCGTGGGGTGACACACGATCGATGGTTTTGTTTCTAATTTTATAGAAGATGATTTGGATAGAGGTTATTCCACCAACATAATAACATCAAAGTATATGATATATAATTTTTTTATTATATTTTAATTATTATTACATTAATGAAGTTGGTAAGATAAGAAGAAAAATAATGTTCTTAGTAAAGATAATTACCTTCGCTTTGAAAGATCACATTTGGATCTCTTATTAAGGACCATAGGGATGGAATTTTAGGAATAAAAATGATATATAATGTGAATAAGGATGTTTTTGAGGTATATTTTTAGGTTTTGGTCAATCCAATTATCTTTATAAGTGTGAAGAAGTGAGGGTAGTAGGTATCCTTTTAAAATTGAGGAGTAGTGATTTTATAAATATATAAAACTATTTAATATTGGGGAGTCACTATCAACCCAAATACCAAAAAAAATAATAAATAGTGGATTGGTGGATTATATGGTCGATCCAAGACTCCACCATACAAAAAAATATGTTTTGAACATGTTTTCCCTCAACATATAAGTTTTCTTACTTTTTCCATTTTCATTTTTACTATGGCCACTTGCCTTTTTATCTAGGTAATTTATCATTTAATAATATAAATAAAATGATCCTTATTAGGTATTTTGTAATTAGTTTTTACAAATATGGAACCCCGTATATAAAATACAAAACCTATGTGGGTGGAAAATTTATTTTAATGAAAACGCGTGAAATGCGTAAAAATCGATTTTTCCCTTTACCATGGTAACCATGTTTTTAATATATAAGAGTAGATATAATTAATATAAAAGGACCATTGGTCCATTAATGAAGGATTATTGATATTTTTAAACATATAAAAATAACTTTTTATAGCATAGTAATTTTAGGAATTTTAAATCAGTTAATTAAATATTATTTATTGTAAAATAACATTAACGTCAATTTTCACATTATTGATTTAATTTGACTTTTAAAAACATGAATAAAAATGTGTAATTTGAATATATTATTTTCATACCTATCTATAATATTATATATATCTAAAAAAGTCTTTTAATACAATAATTCATTAAATTTAGATTTCTTTTAACATTTTTAGAATCATTTCTTTTATTTTCCATTAATTAAATATTCATTGTGTTTGTGTTGCTTAAGCATTTAAAGTAATTATATAATTACTAAAAATTAAAAAAAAATCTGAAGTAATTAATTTCATTATACTCAAAATTATCATAAATACTCTTTCACAACTTTTTTTATCCTTGTATGTACACATAATTGAAATTTCAAGCAAGAGGATGAAATTTTTTCCTTACTTATATTATTATATTGGTCACTTTCATGAAAAATTGTCCTAAAAATACCAAAAAATAATCATCATATGGTGATAAGGGAAAAAATATGAGAAAATAATATAATTTAGGAAAAAAATTCGTTTATGTTTACCCACATCTATTTAGTTTACCCCCCCCGGTAAACCCGTTTTAACATCAATAGTATTAATTAATTTTTAATTTTTTACTATTAATTATGGGAAAAAATAAGTAGAAATTATTATATAATATTAATTATTATAATTATAAATATGGAATCAATTTTTTTTAAAATCCATTAATAGCATTTTCAATTTTTATTTTTTAAATTAATGTCACAGATGCAATTAAAAAACAATTTTCCAAAGAGAAAATTTTCCTAAGTTTGTTTTAATAATATGAAAAAATTGAAAAAATTTTAATTTTGAAACATTTTTAAAAATGTGGCAACTTTGTGAATTCTTTAAAAGAAGTTTCATTTTTTAATAAAAAATAGAATTTTTAACTATTCAGAGAAGAATTAAACTTTTTATAAAATTCTCAAAAATTCACCATAAGTTATTTTTTACATTCTGATACCACAAATGAAGTTATTTTTGTAAAATAAATTTTTTAAGTGTCAAAAATAAATTTTATATTTTTTCATGAAAATAAATAAAAATCATTTTTTAGATAAGAATGTATTTTCAAAGAAAATAAATATTTTACTAAAAATTAAGTAATTATTTATAAATATGTCTCATTTATCTAATAACATTATAAGAAATTTTAAAATTTTGGATAATCCTATTCATACTTCCAAATTTAATGGCTAGGTTATAACTGTCAAGTTTAAATAATGTTATTAATAGTATATCTTGGTTCGTTAAAACTATGTATTATGTTTAATGAAAAATATCAAAGAAATTAAATTTAATTATATATATATTTCATAAAATACTGGTGTATTACATTCTTTCCATTACATAAATTGCATCCCCACAATTTTAACATGTTATAAGTGGTTAAGGGTTTGACACATGATAATTACTTTATTGAAAAAAAACATCATAAAAAGGTCATCTAGAATAACACATAACTAGGATTAAAAATAGGAAAAAATTAGTTAGAAGTGGTGATATAGAAATGGATGAAAATTATTTCCCATAAATCATTGATCACAAGAAATTGAATGACCATGTGATAGTTAATGACCATTAGATTTTAAATAAAATTAGTGATAAAAATACTATCTAATCATTAGAAATGAAGGTAATATGATAATATTTTTATCCAAATATCCATTTCCTAAAGTTAAGTAATTTTTATGAGTAAAATATACTTAATCCATTACATGTGAATAATCTCATCCTTTGGTAAATCTTTGATCAATTTTCACTTAATCTGTTACTCCATGAAATGAAGATGAATTTTTTTATGCTTGAAGCACTAAAATTAACTTATGAGAGTTCATATGATCCAAAAAATAATGATAATTAGTTCTTTATATCTATAGTTATCATCAAACCAAAATGGTTGGCACAAGTTATCAAATATGGATAAATATTAATATGGTTCGATAAAAAATAACATCTATAAACTTATTCAATGTTCAACATAAATCATTTCATAAATTCTTAACATTAAGACCCTTCCAAAATTAAAAAAAATTATAATTATGGTCACTAAATTTCCAAAATCAACTTAAAATTAATCCCAAATTTTTTTAAAGTACCTATTATTTATCACATAACAAATATATTAATACCATTATAAAGACCCAGGAATTTCAAGGAAAATATTATTCACAAATACTTTGGAATTTTACGAATCTGTGGTTTCTGACGGCACTTGATTCCGAGGCCCGGTGTGCCCGGAATCAATTTCTGAAGTTTTTCTCAGGTACGTTCAGTAAACGTACGTGCGAGTTTTTCTATCATATGAACCGGTGCTCGAAATTGAAATCTGAGGACACCGATGAACTCACAGTGCCGGTATTCGCTTAAGGGAACCTTAACCGCAGTTGCGTTTTATGCGGGTTGAGAGTTAATTTTTTGGGGATTTAGAATAAAATAAATAAAATTGTAGCACAAAATTTTATTTAAAGATGATAGTTATATCCTATAATGTGGAGTAAGAGGTGGGGCCCACACCCACATAACCTCCCATGAGAGGAATTAGTGTGCTGGGGCCCACACGAGCCCTAATCTTTTCATCTTCCTTTAACTCCCCCTTTAACACCCCCTTTAATTAATTAACTCCTCCCCTCATTATGGTGGAGCCTCTCCACCTCCCAAACTTTAATGATGCCAACTCAAGTAATTAATAACCTTATTAATTAAATTGGCACAACTCTTTTGAATTATTTTTAATTTGTTAGGGATTCATTAAAATGGGAGAAGTCTATTATAATATTTTCCTTAGCAAATATTTTGGTGGGTAAACTTTGGAGAATTAGAGGAGCTTCATTCTTACATGAAGAACATCGTCCTCTCTCGGCAAAGAATGATCCACGACTTCTCCTACCTTTTTCTTCCTCTGCGTCAAGGGAGAAGACACTGCTTGTGAGAAGCATCGCCTACATCAATGACTCTTCTTCCAACGTTATCGGGATGACACCGTTCTCCGTGACGCCATCTTCTGTAAAGCCCGACTACCACGACGCTCGTCTTCCATGGCTCCTCGATGTGCAACATCATTTGCGAGGTAGGGGGTTTGATTCAATTTAAATTGAATAAAATTGTTCTTCGTTCTTCATTGAAGCCATATACTATCTTTGGACTTTTGATACCGCCTAATACGAAGGGCGTGGGCCGGACGAACACGGCCCGACGACCCTCCGTTGATCCACATTTTTTTTCCTTTAGTGGCGGTGATGGAAAAGGTGGCGGCGACCGGAGTTGGCGATGACCGAAGACGGCGACGGCAACCGCACGCCAGCCCGAAGAGAACCGCGGTACCTGTGCCACGTGGAAGAAGGAACTGCGTTCCGCAACCGCGGGCCACTCAGCCGCCGGAGAACTGACCGGCTAAAGCCAGCCAGACCAAACAAACAGTGGCGCCACAAGGGCGTCGTGCTGCAGAAGACCGTGACCCACGTTCCATGGGCCCCTTCATGGACGAACCAGCCGGCAGGGCTAGAAAGACCCCGCGACGCCAGGAGGGTGCCGCGCTGGAGGGACAGCGGCCCGCCCATGTGGGCCGCTCGTGCCAGGAAGACCGGCCGGATTTGGTCTTCCAGACAGGAGGGCAGCTCCGTTTGGCGCCGCCAGTTTGGGAAAACCGAGGGGCCACACCCCCTCCCCCGGATCGCCCGGCCACCCGGGCCTCGCCCTGCCTGGCTGGGCCGCGCCCCCTCGGGCTGGACCGCGCCCCCTAAGGCTGGGCCGCACCCAACCAGGCCGGGCTGCACGATTCATCGGGCCGGTCTGACTTTATTCCGGGTTGGACCTGTCAAAATTGGGTTGACCCGACCCGGCATCTCACTGGGCTTAACGGGTCGGGCCCGTTTTCACTTAAAATTGAATAACTTTAAGACCGCACGTCCGATTGACGAGCCGTCTGCGGCGCTGGGATTCTCACGATGAGGTATTCCTTTTGCGATACTCTATGTGAGTTTTGGACGACTTTGAAAAAATGGAAGGGTTGGTTCCAACCAAAAACCAACCGGGCCCTCGGAGCTGAAATGCTTATAACTTAAGGACCGGACATCCAATTGACGTTCCGTCAACTACATTGGTTTTCTTTTGATGAAACGGTTCTTTTTACATACCCCACTTGAGGTTCGGACATAGTTGGTGTACAGTCAAGTTGGTTTGATCCTAAAAACCAATCGGGCCCCTGGAACAGAAATGCCAATAACTCTCAGACTGGGCGTCTGATTGGCGCGCTATCTATTGAGTTGAGACCCCTATGATGTGGCGGTTCTTTTGAGATACTTCCACATGAGATTTCGGGACACTTGGAAGTATCGACCAATAGTTCGTGGAGCAGACCCTCCCGGTGACGAGCTAGCAGATTGCAAGGACCTAGTAGCTGGATGAGACTTGACGACTGATTATCGATCGACTCGGAGTGATTCAGATGGCCCAGTGGGGAGCGCTTGGTTGTAGCAGCAGACCCACGGCGGAGGAGCGCTTGGTTGTAGTGGCAGACCCACGGTACTCGACAGAAGGAGTACCTCTATAGGCTATGAGGAGGAGCGCTTGGTTGTAGTGGCAGACCCATGGTGGGAAGTGCTTGGTTGTAGTAGCAGGCCCACAGTATTCGACAGATGGAGTACTTCAGCAGTCCAAGGGTAGTGGGAAGTTCTTGGTTGTAGCGGCAATCCCACTGTACTCGACAGGGGAGGAGTTCTGCAGAAGCCGTGGTTTCGACATCATGAATAAAATCTTGGTTTGATCTGACTCAAGGACCTTTGTTTTTTCCTCATGATTGAGATGGGTTACTGGATAACATAGGTATATGTATGGTCATATACCCAAGTAATGGTTTTCCGTTGAAATCATACCTTGTGGATTATCCTTGTTGGTTTTTGTGAGACCTTTAGGGTCTCGAGGTCCCTACTGAGTATCATTATACTCACCCCTGCACGGTCTACACCCGCACCTCGTTGTGTTGGATGAAGACGACGGACATCGCTGACAGAGGCCGAGAGCGAGCAAAAACTGGATGGTACCTCGAGTTGACCTCATGGCGAGACGCTATCGGAAGAGACAGACGGGCGTAGAGCACTGAGGAGGCTTTCTGTACCTACCCTTCAGGTAGGATCTATGGTGGACGATCCAGGAGCTGCTAGTCACCTTCAAGCTGTTTGTATTTTAGTTGTACCTGTTTTCCCTTCCTTTGTACTTTACAGTTGGGCTTGTATTTCTAGCCCTTTTTACATTCAGCACTACTTTTGTATTCATCTTTACTTAGTGTTTTTCTTTAGTTTCATACTCTTTTGGGTTTTTTTTACTTTTATAAAGGCAATTCCTTCCCAGTATAGGGGTTTAAGCCTTTGGTGGTAGTCGCCATCCCCTGGCCTATGGAAGGCGGGCTTGGGGTAGTCACGGCACGAGCCCCGAGGATGGGTCATGACAAATTGGTATCAAAGGAGTCGGTTCTACCAAAAAACATAAGACTCTGATATTTTCTTTTTATAAAGCAATAGTGTTAAGGTTATTGAGTGTGGTTTTTATTTCATGGAGTCCACTATTGGTGCGGCGACCAACATATCCATACACCAGGACCCTGACTACTGATTTCCAACCTAGTGCACGAAAACACTGATTGCGTGTGTGTATCAAAAGTTTTCCTTTAAGTCATCTCAAATGAGGTCAGCTCACTAGGTATAATATTTTGATCGTGGAGCACCTGTTTCTTTTTCAAGATGTCTTCACCTAGTCAGACAACATGGGTTCCTAGTG
Organism: Viscum album; assembly: GCA_963277665.1. Lineage (NCBI taxonomy): Eukaryota > Viridiplantae > Streptophyta > Magnoliopsida > Santalales > Viscaceae > Viscum > Viscum album. Next base: position 858,879,082 of record OY728160.1, read on the forward strand.
GAGAGTGTGATGGTAGCCCACCGAGCAGCGAGGCCACGGTGCAAGGCCCCATCACAGTGGAGGAACCAGCGGTACCACTAACTGCTGGGCTACCATTGACACTCTCCCCAACAGTATAGGGTGCGCGCCGCCTAAGTGTGTTTCATGGGTTCCTGCGATAGAGGCCTCTGAGGTTTTGAGGCGGGAAATATTTTCAGACAGTCGTATGCTGGCTGGAGGTTGTAGCATGAGTTTTTTCACACAGTTGGGACACCCACTGACTTGATGGTATACCTAGCTGTTAGTCTCTTTCAGGGAGTAGCTGAGAGGTGGTGGAGCCTGATGCTCCAGTTTTACAATGAGGCGACCCTCACCTGGGGAGACTTCAAGGGTCTTTTCAGGGTGGAGTTTGTACCGGCAACTCTACGCACTATGCGGGCTCAGGAGCTACTTCTCTTTCCGAAGGGCTTTCCGACCATTGCAGAGTCTTCTGCAGCTGGCAGTAGACATATGATAGAGATGTCCAAGTGGACTAGTCCAGCAGGTGGGTGACCTCAGGATACAGGTTCAGTTGTGTGAGGCACACAAAACAGAGCCATCTATACGAGGAGTAGGAAGTGCTATGCATACGGCGGGAAGGGTCACATGGCTCGAGACGACCTGAACCATCCTGCAAGTGAGCGGCATGCAGTAGAGGGACCTTCCAGGCAGAGGCAGAGGATTGACCATGGAGGTCCGCCGTGAGCAGGCGGACGTGGTAGAGGAGCTGGTCGAGCAGCAAGCGGACAGGAGCGAGACTAGCTCTAAACATGGAGGCCTTTGTTTATGATGCTTCTAGCTTCGTTAATGTCGTTGTTTGTGGATGCTTTGTTTCTTTGTACTTTGAGCTGCAGTAATGAAATACACTTGTCCTTGTGATGTTTGTTTTCCTTCCTTTTGTGTGATTGATAATGAGAGGTTCCGGTTAAGACCGTTGACTTGACCCTCGCGTTTGATATTCCTACTGGAGGAGACACAAAGACCACACACTGATGCCGACAGTGTGACTCAACCCTTGGAGGTGAGAGTAATGTCTGGATATCTTAGTAGTAGCGTCAAGGCCTTAAGACGTCTTACATGGCATGGATTAGCACTGTTCATTCCAGGATTGACTATATTAGGCAATGGGCATGGTTCATCAAGGGGATGAGACCAGATTTCTCTTTTTGGTAAAGGAGAAATATTAGCATCTCTTGTAGGACGTACTATGGTACCAGTTGAACTTCAGGAGGAAGTGTTGAGGGAGTTTCACACTTCCCCTCTAGTGGTACATCCAGGAGTGGCGAAGATGTACCAGGACCTTCAACGAAAAAACCGGTGTCCATGTATGAAGAAGGTTGTAGTAGTGTCTGTTTCACGATACCTCACTTGTCAGAAAGTGAAGGCAGAGCACCAGGTACTAGCAGGAATGGTACAACCCTTAAAGGTCCCAGATTGGAAGTGGGATGGGATATCCATGGATTTCGTGATGGGGCTTCCACGTACATCCATAGGACACGACTCTATCTGGGTGATCGTAGACCGACTCACCAAGTTTTCCCACTTCATACCAACCATTTACACTTGGTGGAGTTTGCGTACAACAATAGCTACCACTCCACCATTGAGATGGCACCATAAGAGGAACTGTACGGCCGACCTTGCAGATCACCTCTATGATGGACTGACCTTGGGGAGTCAGCACTTGTAGGACCAAAGATGGTTCAGGCTACGATGGAGAAGGTGAAAATCATCCAAGAGCAGACGAAGACTACACAGAGCAGACCGAAGTCATATGATGATAGGATATGGAGACCACTTGAGTTTGAGGATGGCGACCACGTCTTCCTACGGGTCTCTCCTCGACGAGGTCTACGGAGATTTGGCCGAGGTGGTAAGTTATCTCCACATTTCATCGGACCTTTCCAGGTCCTCAGAAGAGTAGGCGAGGTGGTTTACTACCTGGCCCTTCCATCTTAGTTGCATCGGGTGCACGATGTCTTCCACGTATCTCATCTAAGGAGATGCGTACATGACCGTCCCACATCATCGACCACGGGGAGATGGACATAGATGACGGGGCGACTTTCACGTAGGTACCAGTGGAGATTGAGGATCGATAGGGGCGGGTCCTACGTGGACGGTTGATTCCTTTGGTGCGCATTCGCTGGCAGCATGGGAACCTTCAGGAGAGAACATGGGAGTAGGAGGCTCAGATGGAAGCTCAGTACCCCTAATTGTTTCCCTAATGTGTGTTATAGCTTTACGAGGACGTAAATCCCTAAGGTGGGAGTAATGTAAAGACCCAGAAATTTCAAGTATTTTTTTTTCTTAAATACTTTGGCACTTTAGGAGTCTGTGGTTTCTAACTGCACTTGATTCCGAGGCCCGGTGTGCCCAGAATCAATTTCTGAAGTTTTGTTTGGGTACATTTAGTAAACGTACGTGCATGTTTTTCTATATTTTTAACCGGTGCTCAAAATTGAAATCTGAGGACACCGATGAACTTGCAGCGCTGGTATTCACGACGTTTACCGCAGTTACGTTTTATGCGGGTTGAGAGTTAATTTTTTGGGGATTTAGAATAAAATAAATAAAATTGTAGCACACAATTTTATTTAAAGATGTTAGTTATATCCCACAATGCAGAGAAAGAGGTGGGGCCCACACCCAAATAACCTCTTGTGTGAGGAATTAGTGTGGTGGGGCCCACATGAGCCCTAATCTTTTCATCTTCCCGTAACTCCCCCTTTAACACCCCCTTTAATTAATTAACTCCTCCCCTCATTATGGTGGAGCCTCTCCACCTCCCAAACATTAATGATGCCAAATCAAGTAATTAATAACCTTATTAGTTAAATTGGCACAACTCTTTTGAATTATTTTGAATTTATTGGCAATTAATTAAAATGGGAGATGTATAATATAATATTTTCCTTAGCAAACATTTTGGTGGGGAACCTTTGGAGAATTAGAGGAGCTTCGTTCTTCCATGAAGAACATCATCCTCTCTCGGCGAAGAATGCTCCACGACTTCTCCTACCTTCTTCTTCCTCTGCGTCAAGGGAGAATACAACACTCATGAGAAGCGTTGCCTACGTCAATGGATCCTCTTCCAACATTGACGGAACGACACCATTCTCCACGACACCATATTTTGTAACGACTGACTACCGCGATGCTTGTCTTCCGTAGCTCATCGATGTACGACGTCGTCTGTGAGGTAGGGGGTTCTCTTCAATTTAAATTGAATAAAATTGTTCTTTGTTCTTATTTGAAACCATATAATATATTCAGACTTTTGATACAGCCTAATAGGGATGGCGTGGGCCTAAAGAACACGGCCTGCCAACCCTCCGTTGATTCAAATTTTTTTTGATGGTGGCGGTGACAGAAAAGGTGGCGGAGACCGGAGTTGGCGATGACCGAAGACAGTAGTGGCAACCGCGCGCCGACCCGAAGAGAACCGTGACACCGTGTGCCATTCTGAAGGAAGAACCTTGACCTGCAACTATAGGCTGCTCAGCCAACGGAGAACAGGCCGGCTAAAGCCGGCCAGACCAAAGAAACTGCGGTGCCACAAGGGCGCCACGCTAAGGAGGAATGTGGCCCGAGTTCCACGGGCCGCTCGGCAGATGAACCGACTGGCAGGCGGTCAGCTAGGCTGGGAAAACCCCGCGACACCAGGAGGGCACCGTGCTGGAGGGACAGTGGCCCACCCATGCGGGCCGCTCATGCCGGGAAGATCATCCGGCTTTGGCCGACCGGACAAGAGGGCAGCGCCGCTTGGCACCGCCGGTTCGGGAAAACCGGGCGGCCGCGCACCCCGGATCGCTCGGCTACCCGAGACGAGCCGCTCGGCCCGCCGGTCCATGCCCTACTGGGCCTGGCCGTACCCTTCCCAGCCAAGCCGCACCGCGCCGGGCTGGGCTGCACCGTGCCGGGTCGGGCCGCGCCCCGCCGGGCTGGGCCGGAACCCCTCGAGCCGGGCTACTCCCTCTCAAGTTGGGCCACGCCCAACTGGGCTGGGCCGCGCAATTCACCGGGCCGGTCTGACCCTCTACCGGGTTGGACCTGTCAAAACCGGGTTGACCCGACCCGACAACCCACTAGGCTTAACGTGTTAGGCCCGTTTTCACTTAAACTTGAATAACTTTAAGGCTGTGTGTCTGATCGACGCGCCGTCTGCGGCACTAGGATTCTCGCGACGAGGCGGTCCTTTTGCGATACTCTAAGTCATTTTTGGACGAATTTGGAAAAACTTATGGGTTGGTTCAAACCCAAAACCAATTGGGCCCTCGGAGCTGAAACACTTATAACTTAAGGACCGGACGTCTGATTGGCGTGCCGTCAACTAAGTTGGTTTTCTTTTGATGAGACAGTTCTTTTGGCATACTCCACTTGAGTTTCAGACGTAGTTCTTGTATGATCGGGTTGGTTTGAGCCTAAAAACCAACCGGGCCCCTGGAACGGAAATGTCAATAACTTTGAAATAGGGCGTCCAATTGTCGCGTCGTCTATTGCGTTGAGACCCCTATGATGTGGCGATTCTTTTGAGATACTTCCACATGAGATTTCGTGACACTCGGAAGTATCAACCAATAGTTCGTGGAGCGGACCCTCCTGGTGACAAGTGAGCAGATTGCAGAGACCTAGTAGCTGGCTGAGGCTTGATGACTGCTGATCGATCGAATCGGATTGATTCGGAAGGCCAAGTAGGGAGCGCTTGGTTGTAGCAACAAACCCACGACGGAGGATCACTTGGTTTTAGCGGCAGACCCGCAGTACTCGACAGAAGCAGTACCTCTGTAGGCTATGAGGGGGAGTGCTTGGTTGTAGTGGTAGACCCATGGTGGGAAGCGCTTGGTTGTAGCAGCAGGCCCACAATACTTGATAGGTGGAGTACTTCAGCAGTCCAAGGTTAGTGGGAAGCGCTTGGTTGAAGCTGCAGGCCCACTATACTCGATAGAGGAGGAGTTCTTCAGCAGCCGTGGTTTTGACATCATGAATAAAATCCTGGTTTGAGCTGAGTCAGTGACCATTGTGTTTTCCTCATGATTGAGATGGGTTACTTGATAACTTAGGTATATGTATGGGCATATACCTAATTAATGGTTATTCGTTGAAATCATACCTTGTGGCTTATCCTTTTTGGTTTTTGTGATACCTTGAGGCTCTCGGGGTCCCTACTGAGTCTCGTTATACTCACCCCTACACGGGCTATGCCCGCACCTCATTGTGTTGGATGCAGACGATAGATAGCATTGACAGAGGCAGAGATCGAGCTAGGATTGGACGGTACCTAGAGGTGGACCTCACGACGAGACGATACCGGAGGAGATGGACGGACGTGGAGCACTGAGGAGGCTTTCTATACCAACCCTCTAGGTAGGATCCGTGGTGGATGATCTACGAGCTGCTAGTCACCTTCCATCTATTTGTCTTCTAGTTGTACATGTTTGTCCTTCCTTTGTACTTTACAGTTGGACTTGTTTTTTCGTCCCTTTTTACTTTCAGAACTACTTTTGTATTCAGCTTTACTTAGTGTTTTTCTTCAGTTGCGTACTCTGTTGTGCTTGTTTAATTTTGTAAAGGCAATGCCTTCACAGTATATGGATTTACACCTTTCGTTCTAGTCTCTAGCCCCTGGCCTATGGAAGGCGGACTTGGGGTAGTCACGACCTGGGCCCCGAGGACGAGTCGTGAGAACCATGGCCATATATTCTCCTCAAATGTGGAAATAATTATAATAACCATAAAATTTCAAAAAATACATTCATACTTATTCATTCACAAAATAAAACAAAATATTATTGAATATATTCCTTAAATATAAAAATGTTGTAAACTCTATCAATGATAACATAAACCACCTTTTCATAAAATCATTAATCAGTTACAAGGTCATCAATACTATCCAATTTACATTATCCATATCATATATCTTGTTATCTAAACTAAACACCATTATCTCAACATTGAGAATATATTAAGGGTTATTTTTTACCTAATCATATGGTTTTCTTAAAATATCACCTCACCATTAAATCACTATTCTTGAACATCAATACCTTTTAACATATTCTTAAAAATACTTTTTGAAAAAAATCTACAAAACAGTTCTTATATAAATTTCTTTTTTCATATAAAATAATTCTTGAATTCCAATAAATAAACACACCAATAATCCCACTTCATTCAAAAACCATTAACTATGATTCATCATCTTATCCCATAATACCTCCTTCATTTCATATTTAATTATTATTCTCTTCTTAATAAATAGAAAAACACTTACTCAGGAAACCTTATTGGTATCGTTCTTGAAATTTCCCCTGAGGTTATAGATTTTTATAATTCCCATACTTTGAAAATTTAAATCATTCAACTATTGATTGTGCCTTAGGGAAACCATTATTCCCATCCATTACATTAACTAGAATTTTCATTTTTACTCAGTAATAACTTACTCTATTCTTTTATTCTCCACACAAAAAACATATTATTATTCCTTTGACACATTACCTGGAGTACTTATTCCCATATTCTAAACATATAGGAAACTAATTATTCTTTCTTTCACGGTCTCCACCACTCAATCTCTCATAAAAATCTATCCTTCTCTTTTTTGGTGAGTCTGAGAGTTGGTTAAGGTGTGTGTTTTTTATCATATATCATGATAAAAAATTAGAAAGAATCGTAATATCCTCCACTCTATCTATCATTCACCAAAATTAGATCATATTTTCCTATAATTATACTAATCCTTAGTCTTATCCTTATAAATTTCCATAGACATATATTTAGATGTATCCCTAAGGATATCACTAACTTTTTATCATCCTAGTTTCCAAATTTTTACTAAACCTTTCCTATTATACCAATTATAGTTGTCCATTCATTCATACATATATATAAAATCTTTTAAGAACAATATTAATTAAATTTCAAATCATGATGGTTCATTGTATTTGGAAACATGTAAATACAAAAAACATGTTTATAAGTGAACTACATCATCTCCCACTAAATTTTTCATAACTACCACCCTTCTTAGACATATTATATTTAATACATTTCTTCCTAACCATAGGAATGGAAACACAATAAATAGTGATATCATAAGCTTAGTAAGGGTAAATAAGGTAGATATCAACATAACATAAGCATGATGGTATAAGAACATGAAAATAACATATGAAAACCATACCATGAATTTCATAGATAGTTAGAATGAGTCATGGAATAAATCTTGGTAGTTTATTAGACTTGAATAATAAATGACTCAAATAACATAATACATGAGAGTATAACATTATAATATGGAATATAATTGTGTCATACATATAATCATATAATATCATTGTGGCATAAGACGCTTTTCCAAGACTATAATAGTGCATCGGGTTCAATCCCCAAACCCTCATAGTAGTCAAGGTTCAGTCCCAATACTATCATATTGGATTATTTTCACTCCCCCAACCATCATAATAATCATGGTACACTCCGATGACTTTCATAGTGGACAAAGTCACTTATTGGACTGGGTTCACACCCCATTCTAGTCCTAGTTATCTCATAAGATTTCAATCTTTACCCATTGAATTGGTGGTAGATATAGGTCATACCCCAAATATAATTAAAATATTATAATGTTTTTCCATAGGATCATAAAACATTCACCATATCATAACCCATGAAAATAATTGTGCTTCATAAATCACTTATCATATCAGAATCCATGAAAATAAATGGGATTCATAACACATTTCATCATACCATAACCCGTGGAAAATAAATTATTTTCATAAACATCTTGTAATCATAAACATAATCCATCTATATAAATAATAATTATGGTATCATTGGATAATCTATGAATTTAATCTTAAGTAAAATAAAATTATTTCATCTTACATGAAAAATTATTTTGAAAGTAAAATCACTAGGAACATTTCTTTAGAAAAATAACCTCTCTTTGAAGACCACCTATTAAAAACATAAAATTCATAAAATATTTTGTATATACTTTTTATTGAAAATAACCATTATAACTTGTAGTGGAGGCTTTAATATGTTGATTACTTGTGATGGTGGGAAATTACATTTATGTCATACAAATTAAAATAATGATTTCAATCATATTTTCAGTAAAATAGGAATAGGGCTTATTTGGAAAACAACATGAAGATTCCTTTTAAAAAACTAAAAAGTAAAAAAAGGGTAAAAATGACTTTAAATTCTCATTTTATAGTATTTAACACATTATATAAATTATTTTCAGAAAACATGTACTTGAAAGAAAAAATATACTTCAACTGAGGAGAGAAATAAAGTTCATTTTTCTTATAAATATTCTTTTGTACTCGTGACTACATAAAGGAAGTAAAATTAAGGAAAACAAGTATTTTAATAAAATAACTAAATTATATTAAAATCAATGAGTCTCATGATATATAGTTTGTAATATTTCATTATGGGAAACTTAATCATAAACAATCCTAATAAAAAATGAGATTATAATATATAACCTTTCACCACATTGGTATATTTTGAATCGTAAAGACCAAGAAATAATAACCTTAAATGAAACATTAAATATCATGAGTATAAATAAATCATGATAAACATGTCATATAGTCTATATATATACCTCATAAAAGAAGATAAGTGCCTAACATAACATATGTCTTGAAGAAGGAAATTTGAGACAAAAAACACTTACCACTTTGGTAATCTTTTAAATTGTAAGAACCATTAAAGGATAACAAAAAATAGAACATTAAATATTATTAATATAACTATATTAATGATATAAAATTTCAAATTGTAAGTATATATACCATGAAAAATGAAACTATTGGGGAATAGGGCATATGTCTCCCTAAAATAAGAGAGAGGCCAGAAATCTCTAACCTTAAGTATCGACTCCCATCATACACATTATAACCTAATATATTGTAAATATAGTTTTATTATAAATATATAAATGAACCATAATTATATATATAATTCAATATATTATTTACTTACGACCTTTTATTATCTTTTTATTAACAATTCTTTAATAAAATCATATTTTGGGTAATAACTTGTTCATTATTTATGTATGTTTTTGTTGGGTATTTTCAGTCCTTTTACATTGATCGTGGATCCATAATTTCAAAAAAAAACCATTATATAAATTAATTATAGATTTATTTATTTCAATCCATTCAAGTTAGATATAATATATGTATTACACCATTTATGGAGATGGTATGTCGTATGTACGCATGAACGTCGTTTCTATTTTCTCAATAGTTAGAATAAAGGAAAGGTAAATAGTAACTCGCATTTACAAAATAAATATGATTTCATATATATATAGTATATTAAATAAATTTATATTTATTTCCTTCCACATAAAAAATAATGAAGAATCGAATCACATCGCTTCGCAAGGCTGTAGTTTGTCGTACACACGAGCGATGTTATCATATTTCTAATGAATAAAAAGTAAGAAGGTATATATGATATTGTAATTAAAAGAGTTTAATTATGTCATAAATATTATATACATATGTTAAATCAATTATTTTATCCATCCATGATAGGTGGTGATGAAAAATGAATTACATCAGTTCCTGGGGTAGTAGTCCGTTATATAAAAGATTGACGGTATAATTTCCCATTTGATGGAAGAGGGAATGCATATAGGTTATTCCAGTAACGTAATAACATCTCATTATATTTTATATACTTGGGTTATTATATAGTAATTACTAATTCATGAATTAAGATGTTAAGTGAAGAAGAAAAGGAAAAAACATAGTGAAGAGAATTACCTTCTCTTAGAGAAACTCTCTATGCATCTCTAATTAAGGACCCTAGGGATGGCCTTTTGGGAAGAAAAGTATATCAAAAATATGTATAATGATGTTTGGAAGGTATTTTGTTTAGGTTTTCTATGATAAATTTTCATGATATGTGCGAATAAGTGAGGGGAGAAGGTTCCCTTTTATAATTGTTGAGGAGTGGCATTTTTAAAAATATCCAACATTATTCAATAAAGGGGAGTAAATCCCCACAAAAATGGATCAAAAATTGATAAATAATTAATTTATATGATTATATTATCGATACACACCTCCACCACAAAAAACACATGTTTTTAAATATGTTATTATTTAACTTCTATGTTTCCTTACTTTTACCTTTTCAGTTTTCACTACGGTAACTAGCATTTTTATCAATGTAATTTATCACTTAATAATAGAAATAAAATGATAATCGTTAGATAATTTGTACCCATTATTTAAAAATATTAAATATAATTTATAAAATAAAAAAACTATTTTTTTTGGAAAATTCATTTTAACACAAGCACATGAATCTCGCAAAACCATGTTTTACCCTTTACCAAGGTAACAAGTTTTTTACTATATAAGGGTCAATATAATTATTATAAAAGGAAAATTGGTCCATGAATGGAGAATTATTGATATTTTTAAACGTATATAAATTAATTTTAAGATGATAGGTCTTTTATTAATTTTAAATCATTAAATAAAATATTATTTGTTATAAAATAACATTAATATAAATATTTACACTAATCATTTAATTTGAATTTAAAAAACATCAAGATAATGGTGGAATTTGTATATATTATTTTCACACGTTTATATAATTCTATATTTATCTAAAAAGTTCAGGTAACAAATTAATTCATTCAATTTATATATCTTTTAATATTTTTAGCATCATTTATTTAATTTTTCTATAAATTAAACAGATATTGTGTTGGAATTTGTGAAGCAATTAAAAAAATATTAAAAATAAAATTATTCTTGTGAAATTAATTTCATTATACTAAAAATTATCATTAATATTATTTAAAAATGTTCTTTTATCCCTTTGTGAACACATAATATAAATTTAAAGGCAAGTAGGTGACATTTTGTCTTCTTCTTACTTACATTATTATATTGGTCAATTTCATGGAAAAGTGTCCCAAAAATGAGATTTAGGTGATAAGGTTAGAAATATTTCCATAAAATTTAATTTTAAAAATTATATTGGTCATTTTAAACTATATATCTTTAGTTTAACCCCCCCTCTAAACGAGTTTTAAACTTAACCAAATTAAATAAGTTTTACGCTTTTTACTATTCATTTTGACCAAAAATAAATTTTAAATTATTATAAAATATTAATTATCCTAATTAAAAATATAGAATCTATTTTTATAAATTCTATTTGTATAATTGGAAAATTTTAATTTAAAATCAAACCTAAAAATGTGATGAAAAAATAGTTTTCTAAAGGGGAAATCTTCATATGTATAGAAATTTTTATTAAAAAAATTCACTATTAAATTTATTCCAATTATCTAAATTGGATTAAAAATTAAATAATTAAACTAATTTTACATACTAAAAAAATTAAGAATAGGGAACACTGTAAATTATTTAAACAGAAATTTCTATTTTAATAAAAATTAGCATTTTCCACAATTCACAGAAAAATTAATCTTTTATAAAAATTCACAAAAATTAACCCTAAGGTAATTTTGAATTTTTGATTCAAAATATGAATATATTTTAAAAAAATAAATTTTAAAAAGTTTCAAAATTTTGTTTTTTTATTTTTTCACAAAAATCAATAAAATCATTTTTTCAAAAAAAGGTGTCTTTGAAGCATATAAAGACTTTACTCAAATTTAAGTAATTATTTATAAATATATTTTATATATCTAAAACCATTATATTTATTTTAAAAATGTTTGTATTTCTATCCATACTTACAAATTTAATATCTGGGTTATATCGTTCATGTATAAATAATAATATTAATAGTATACTGTGATTCATTACAACTCGATGTTGCGTGTAATGTTGATTATTAAAGAAATTAAATTTATTTCAATATATATATATATATCATAAAATATTGTGGTTTTACGGTTCCATTAAATTACCTTTATTCACTATAACTCATTAGGATAATAATTTAAATAGAGTCCATCTTTACATTGTATCTAAGAGTGATCCTAGGATCACTTATACTTTTTTTAAATGCCTTCAAAAGTCATTGGTTTTTAAATTAATTTTTAATAAATATTTTCACCCTCAATCCAATGGAAAGTCCGAGTGAACGATAAAAACTATGAAATACATGATTTTTTCATATTCACGTGATTTACAGGGAATTTGAGATTAATATCATTCATTATTTGAGTTTTCTTATAATAATAGTATTCATTCTGGTATATAGATGTCACCTTTTAAGGCATTATATAGAAAGTGGTGTCAGACTCCATCTTGTTGGGATTAGTTAAGTGAAAGGAAGTAGTTGGTACAAGAGTCTCTAGAAGAAATTATTGAGAATTTGAAGCTGATTTAGCAACATTTGAGTATAGATTAAAGCAAGAAAAATTTTATGTTGATAAACAGAGGAAAGATCTCTCTTTCAAGGCAATTGATCAGATTTTTGTAAAAGTGTCTCCTTGGAAAAGTTTAATACATTTTTTTAAAAAGGTGAATTTAAGTACTTGTTTCATTAGTAAATATAAAACCCTAGATAAAGTTTGATCAGTTGCTTATATAGCAGCCTTGCCTTCAAGTTTATCTCATTTACGTGATGAAATTTATGTTTTTTTATTAAAAAAAATATCATTTATATGCATATCATTTTTTGATATAGGGAGTAGTTTAGTTGGGAGAATCACATTATTATGATTAGTAGAAAGTAAAAATTCATGACTATAGGGAGAAATATTTTCAGAAAAAATTAATTCATCAAGATAAGGTTTTTTTAGAGAAACTATATGTTTTATGAAGTAGCATGTGAATCAAAAAATTATTTTGAGGAAATAATATCCCCACTTTTTTACGTAATGAATAAAATTGTGAGGAAAAAAATACCAAAATGGGAAAGAATTTAAAAATTGAGGTATTGTTATAGTAAATCATTTTAATTCATTATCAATATAAATAATTTATATTTTATAAAAATATATTAACTATAAAAATATCAAGTAATTTTTTATTAAAAAAGGAAGTAGTTTTATTCTTAATAATTGTGGTTACATATATTATATGGTTTTATTTAAAGGATTGATTTCTAAATTTTAAATTTTAAATTTTAAATATTTAATATCATTTTAAAAATCATCATATCAAAATTATCTTATGTATAATTTTTTATAATTCTCTGAAAAAGTTTTATTTTACAATAAATAGTGAGAATTTCTGATTTTTATTAAAAAACTTTTCGGTTCATGAATTTATGATATTTCATTTTGTTTCAATATGGTTTAAAATTAATATTTCTTTATTTTTATTTAAAATTATTTAATTAATTATATAGGAACCATTATTACACCTTATTTTTGTATAAGTTCTTTTTTGGGCTTAAAACCTGCATTTTTCTAAAAACTGTTTTTCTTTGTGTTTTGTGTTTTAATTTTAAATTATTTTCGATAAATTATATAAATTGATCCTTGAAAAATTTAATCTAGGTTTTTAATAAGTATTTAAAGATATGTTATATGGTTACCTTTTAATTTTGGTCACTGTGAATAGTAACCGTAGTAAATATTTTTCCCCTTGATGTGGGTAAATCGGGTAATTAAGGTTAAAAATTGTGATAAAGCCTAAAAATCTTCCTAAAACATGTATTTGTTTCATTTGGAAATTTCTATTCAACCTATAATAAAAATTATTTTAAAAAAATCAATTTATTTCAATGTGACTTTGATTTTAACACTTATATTATTTTTAGTAAATATAATGTCAAAAAATGTCACACTCTTTCTTTTAATATCTATAATATTTTATAAAATGGAAAAAGACAAGTTATTTTGATTTATAAATATAAATTTTAAATATAAATTAATTTTTATCATATTAATTTGTTTTTAATTTTTATTGATAATATAATTACCTTAAATGCTTACACAATGACAACATAGTGCTTCGTATGGGAGTAGAAAAATCAAGTAAACAATTTTAAAAACTCAAAAAGTAATATTTTTTTAGTTATTTTTAGTGTCCCATGAATTTTATAAATAGAAATAACTTATTATTTAAGTTTTAATGTATTATATTCAAATTCATTTTTTCATGTTTTCAAATTGAAAGTAATTAAATAGTTCCCAAAATGAAATTAATGATTTTTTATAATAAATAATTTTTTATTAAATGATTTTATATTCCTTATAATAATAACCTCAGCCAAGTTAATGTAATAAGATTTAAAATATTAGCCATGTTCCATTTATCAACCACTATTCCTTTTATAGTAACCTTCTTGACACTTTTAGTTTACAAACTATAATATCGTTGTAATCATCAAAAGGGGTAACGGGAGGTAAAACTTATAAATACAGGTATGAAACATCTAAACAAGTACAAATTTTATTAAATGATATGATTTCCATTCATAACCATATTATATTCTAATTTTACCAATTTTTATCCATTTTTAATAAAAAATAATTTATATTAATTTAATACTTTAAGTAATTCAAATAGTACCCCTCCCCTCACTTATAAATGGGAACCTATCCTCTCTTGCTGAGACATTTTGAGAAATTTGGTTTATAAAATCCCTACCCAAGTCTCTCAAAAAAATTAATTCCCATGTACTATAGGCTCTATTTTTAGAATAAAACTATCATAGTAAGGATTTTAGTGTAAAGTTAAAGCAGTTATCTGAATAAGTGGTATTGTTCTTCACTATGGGGTTTTGTTTTATTTATTATTCTACCTCCTTTTAATCTTATTCAACCATTATGTAATAATAAAATGATTATCTTAAGTTTAATAATAATTTATTATATTAACCTTATAATCCATATCCATATCCTCTTTAATTAAATGGTAAATGGAACCACTGTTCATGTGTACATTTTTCTATCACCTTGTGAACTAATGTAATCCATTTTTCCATCACTGCCTCTCACAGCTAATTATACCGATATATTTAATATGCATATATATATGAAATTAATGAAATAATTTTTATTCTATACATATAATATATAATTTATTTTATTTCATCTCCATTCATATAAAAATTATAACATCATTTGAGCATACATGTGGATTACTACCTCCACTAAGCGATGTGACTTGTTTTTCATAACCAAATCACATGGTGGTTATATATAAGTTTATTTCTTCAAAATTATATTCATTATATAATAATAATTGTTTAATTTTATGATAATACTTCCCTTCTTTCCACCATGATCTTTGAAAAATGGAAATGTCACTCTGGCGTACGTATGACCTACAGTCTTCATGATTGTAACATAGTTCATTTTTAATAAACAATTTCATGGTAGGTTTTCAGAGTATAAATTATGCATAAAAATGAATATTATTTAATGATTATTATTTTTGATATGATTTAATAATGAACTCTTTGACCATATTTAACCTACAAAAGTCATTTTGGACCTATGACCTAGATATCGTAAAAACATTTGACATGAACTTAAATAATTATGTAATTAAATATATAATGGTAATAAATAAGGAAAAACGGAACAATAAATATTAATAAGGTTATTAATAATGTAATTAATTAGCATAATTTTATTATTCAATTATATAAATAACATATGCGATGAGTCAGGCTCAAGGTAAGGGGTACTTTAACTTAAAACATCATTTAAAATATTTTAAAGATTTATTTTATAAATCTTTTTATTCCAGGTATATATTTTAAAAAATATATATGTTTGTTTTTATATATACATAAAATAATTTTGAATGAAATTGTTTTCCTCTTTTTACTTTATTTTAAAGGTTTTACAAAAAATATTTTTACTTATTTTATACAGAATATTTTGACATTCTTCAAAATTGAAAAAATAAAAGTTATATTCTACTGTATATGGTGTGAAAATATTTAACCTCCACCATATTAAATATTTTATGTTTGGATTACGTTATAATATTTCATGTTTTCCTCAAATAAAAACCCTCATTTCCCCTATTCTAGTTATTTTAGTTTTGAAAATGAGTTTTAAAAGGAATTAGTATTTCTATATAAAAAAATCACATTGATTTAAAAGACCTTTTCAAGGGTTTTATGATGAAAATGTGATAGAAAGAAATGTTTTATTCATGATATGGTACATGATAAGAATATATGAAGATGGGTTTGACCAATAAATCTAATATTGTGGGTGATCCGGATATATCCTATATAAGGTTTGAGCTTGATATAGCTCCAAAATTTATTTTATAATGTTCCTTATCTTCATAGGCATTAAAGAGGGTGTTAATCGCAGAGTTTTCTCCAATGGATATAATTAGTCTCCAGGTTTTTATGACATGAGTGAACATGGGTTAGGAATATTATGGTCTAAGTTCCCTAAATGGATATTTGTTTTTTTACTAATTATATTAAATCATTTATTTGAGAAAAAATTGTGTGTTTTTCATGGGAATATGATTTATTTTGAAAGTTCAAAGAATATTTTCATAAAGCTAAAAAATTTATGGGTTTTCATGTTTTTAACTGTACTAAGGGATTTATTTATTTTATTTCCCTTACTAAGCTTTTTGTTCACATACCATGTTTTTAAATGTTATTCACAGGTTTTATGGATGAGTAAGTAAAAATAAGAAGTCAAGATCAAATTAACTAATATTTTTAATGAAAATAAAACATGTATATTTTAAAAGATTTATATTATGGGAAAAATGGATACTTTTTAGAAGTGTCTAATTCTTAATATGTAGGTATTTTATTTAAGACTTATGACCTAATTCACTAAAATTCTAAACCATAAAGATCCTCAAAATGAAAGCAAGCGAATTATTTACAAAAAATAAAAGATTATGTATTCCTTTAAGGTTGATTCCTTATATCCTACTTGCCTATTAAATCGAATTTGGTACACATCAGCATAAATGATGAAATTATGTTGTATAAGATTCGTATTCAAACATGGGGATCATCTTTACCACTATGGGGTTCACAAACATGGATATCATCCTATAAAATTTAGGTTCCTGAACCTAATTTTTGATTCAAACATGGGGTTCTAAAACCTAAAATTTTAAAAAAATATGTGGAGATCAACTTCACCAAAATGGGGTTCTTGAAGCTAACATGGGAATTTTCAAAATATTTGTTCACATATCGACCACAGTTGGAAAAATAAAAAATTGAATGCATTAGCTTTTCAAAATAAAGTTAATAAATAGATTAAAACAAAAAACAAATTCATTAAATATTTACTTCACATATCTCAAAAATTAATCAAAATTGATTTAAATTAAAATTTGAAATAAAAATTCAGAAATGAAATAAATAATTAATTAAAATAATAATCAAATGATATTTTAAACATAAAAAACATAATTACAAATAATTAAAAATTAACCCATTAAGTAACTATTTTATTACAATTAACATTTTAATGTATAAAATAATATTAAAATGAAAAAAATAAACCAAAAATGATATAGAAAAATGTAACGACCCATGTTTTCCCAAAGGTATAGATCATTATTTTTATTCCTTTAAACACATCTTATGATGTAACCTTATGGATTCATGGAGGTCATGATGGTTTCAGGGGTTTGTTTGGGGCCTGGAACCCTTAGAGTTTAGAAGAAATTGAATGGTTCACATGGTTAGAAGAAACTATGTGGCCAATCCCCCAACCCGCCTAGTCTGTCCTAACCATGTGGGGTGTAATAGAGGAGAGCTAAGGGGTGCACTATTTTTCAACAACCATGAGATCCCAGGTTATCGTCCATGCATGATTGAAGAACTCTTGAACAAAGTCCATTCTCTAGGTTGGGGAATAGTTTGTCCAATTGTGTGGTCAAACCATTTTCCCTCATTCTTTTGGGTGAAATACGAATTTTCCTCTAAATTAAAATTAAAAACTTATTTTCCTTACTCCCTTTTGATTTCTAGTAGATGGAACTTGGTTTATCCTCTCATAATCTATCATCAAGCCTAATCTATGTCCTTAAATATCTCTTAGATCTAGACTACAAATCAAGATCCAGGAGAAGCATTGGATAGCTTGAGGTAAGATCTTGAATCCACATCCTTCTTTTTTTAGTTCCTCCTAATATCCTTTGTGTTATTTAGGTGCAACCACTATTCACCTATTTTTATAGTGTTGGTTCATTCTTCTTCATTCTCCCAATCTACTTCAAATATGATTACAATATTGAGCGAGGAGTCATCTATAGAATTAAGGAACGCGATCTAGATTCTTTCCTTAAAAAGAGAGTTGTTTTCATAGCCATGCCATTATGCCGCACACCTTCCATTTTCAATCATTTCATTAAAATTATAAATTTTATTTTCAATTGAAATACATGTGTTTTTATACTCCCAAGAGATATTTATATGTATTTGGAGGATGTTGACCACAATTATGGACATCCCTTCGGTGTTCCTTCTTGAATTTCCCCATATAAACGATTTTCTAAATGCTTGAAATGACTTCCAATCATTTGTATTGGGTTGTAATTGAAATTGATAACATTAATAGAAGTGTTTAATGAACCAAAATAACTCATAAGTGCTTGTATTGAATTATAAATGGAATTTCCCATGTAGGCATTTCCTAATTTAAAATGGAACCTTCTAAGTGCTAGGTTTAACATTGAAATTTATTTTCCATGAAATGCATTAAATTAAATGGATTAATTATATCAAAATTCTTGGTTAATGGTTTGTTTACTTATTTAAATTAATTAAATGGTTGAATTGAAATGAATTATAAATGGAGGTAAGGCCACACTTATCATTTCATGTTTTATTAAATGTTTTTTTAGATGTGAATTGAAATGACCTTAGTTATATTTGGGATTGATGAATGTAATGCATGATAGGTGATGCCTCATGGCTATTATTATCATGAATTTGATTAATTCATTGATATTTTCCATGGAATAATTGTTAAGGGACTTGTTGGGCATGACATCTCATTCTCCCTTACATCGGGTGTCGAACATGATGTATCACACCATTAACACTATTTGGACGGTGAGCATGATGTGCCATATCCCTTTATAGGGTTGTTGACATGATAACTCACCCAAAATCTCAATTTTTGTTCATGATGTCTTGTATTCATCATGATATATATGGAATGTACCCTTTCCTAATCTTATAGGCTCATTTAGACTGGTTATAGATTCCTAAGTTACACCTTGGTCCATCCAACTCCAAGTATTCCAGGTATATGGCTACGTACGTCTTCACATACTTATCACATATAGGTGGATATAGTATATATCTATTATATATATATATATTATCACATATATGGTTCAAAATCAGAAACACATTTTGGTCATGATCCGAAGAAGGTAGAGTTTCCATGTGTCCTTTAGGAACCTAATCATAAATGTACTTATTTATTCAGCATTGTCTATTGTTTCATTTATAACTCCAAAATTCTATTGTCATTTACACTACTTGGATTACTTCTTAACATTGTTGGTGGTGGCCTACTGTGATTTTATCTCACACCCTATGTAGGCCACCTTTGTTACCCGAGTAGATTACATGTTTGTGGGAATAGATAAGGGAATGAACACTACTAAAGATTCTTGATATTATTTTACTTATTTCTGGAGATTTAGAGTAGAGGACTAAGAATATTCTCGAGATTCTAGTGGGGTATCATTTTTTTATTTTTGTATTTTAGTATATCATGTTTTATATTTCTACCCAGTATTCCCCTTTTTTTATTATCATGCCATGAAATCATTATGTATATAATGATTCTTTATGACTTTTGATATTAATATTAATTTTCTAAATTATTTACATTTCTAAAATTGTTTACTATATTTTTTATAATCTTCATTCTGTAATGGAGGGTTACTGGTTGAGGGTAATTATTTTTTCTTATTATATATCCTTCCAATATTTTCATTTTTATGTTATTGTGTCTATTATGCCACTCTGATATGAGGGTATAGTCTCCCCACTATAAAACCTTTACACCCTCATTTGTTGTTGGTAGCTGCTGGTGTATAAGGAGGCATTCTTGAGGTCATGTGACCCACCAACTCATGGCATGGGTTAATTGGAATCTTGGTTTAGATGTAACAAAGTATTATTAGAGGGGGGGGGGGGGGGGTTCTTTTAACTTACACTTTGGTTATTAGATAGGAGACTACGAGATAATGAGATTTTGTAATGATCCTATGCATAAGAGTAGCTAACCTATGTACATGGGAAACCCAAATTACCTAGGATGGTTTATTATAGTTATTTATTATTCCTGTTATAGTTGATATTACTTCACTATTGGGAGACATAAATGTCTTGTGACATTATTTCGATTTTATTATTGAAATGATATTTCTTTTTCTATGCCCCGATTATATGAAGGTGTTTCGTTACATGCATCATTATAGGCACAATAGGACTAATATACCCTGAAATTTCTGTGTTATATTTATTTTCTGTGTGAATTATCTTGTTTAATATTATAATTGCCTTGATTATTATATATCAAAATGCACTAAAATTTCTTACACGGGATTAAAAAACATAATTGACACTTAATGTTTCTGTCTTAAGATACTAATGATTTTCTATATAGGTTGAAGAAAACACCAAATGTAGTCAGTTATTGCACATTGATCCATAGACCTTTGGTCACATGGGATGGAACGTGTTATGGTATTGATTAAGTGTTCATTATATTTTAATTCATGAAGAGTATGGGACCTTATAAATTGGAAATGTTAATCCATCTAATTCATCCATTTAGAGATATTTCAATACATAGATGGGCAAAAATTTAAAATGAATATCACTTTCATAATGAAATATCCATCTTATACATGTGAAATAGATACCTAGACCCAAAACCCTCCTTAATAGTGGGTAGTTGGTTTGTATTTTATGTTCTTATGGCATGTAATGGTCTTTTCTACTACATAGACATGGATTTTGGATAAGGCAAAGAGGTTTGGTTGTTTATATAGGAAGTATTGTACCTATCCTATTTATTTATCTAAAATATTTTCAAATGTTATGTTATCTTTTGAGGATTTCATTCAGCAATGTAGCATCATTTCTCCATGATGCCCTTCAGACGTATGCATTAAAGGGGGTGATGGCCACACACTGAAGGTAGAAAGCATTAATTTTCTAGTGATCCCTCTTGCATTTCCACCTGTGGAACCTCTTCCTATTCCAGATATGGGCACTAATTTCCAATTTAGAGAGGGTTTATTTTGTATGATGTAAAACATGCAAGGGTTTCTCAACTTTCCCCTAGTATGGTGGGTTTGACTCAGGAGTTTCACAACAACATCCTCCCAACTTTTCATGGGATGGAAGACCTAATGCTATCGATTCTTTTCTCAAAGCTATTCTTTCTATATTTGAGAATATGGAGATTCTTTCAGAGTGGAGAGTCATGATTTCTGCGTATATGGTATGTGATTCTACCAAAAAATTGTGGGATGTTATTACCTAGGAAGATCGGCATTGTGATGTGGTTTATGAAAATTTCCAAACTGTCTTCTACGACTATTTATTACCATGTACTCTAAGGTATGATAAGGCTATAAATTTTATAACCCTACAATAGGGAGGAATGTCTGTTATGCAATACTCTACTCATTTTAATGAGATACAACATTTCGTTCCTACTCTAGCAGGTAATGATGTTACGACCATCAGGAAAATCGAGGATGAGACAGTATACAAAATTTGTTCATAGGTCAATGTCTTTTAGTTGAAAACCATATCTGAGATATTCAATAAATCCCTTATTATAGAGGGAAATATGATGGTATCTTATTGTGTGACTTAGGGTGGTTCAGAACCTAAATCTATCAATGGTTCTTCTAGAGGAAATAAGCGTCGCATCTCGGTTTCTCACAGAGGTAGCGGTAGTCAAGCTGCATATACTTATAGTTTCTTGATATGTCACCAATGTGAGATGTTGGGGTATTCAAAGCCCTAGTGATTACAAGATCTGATGGAATGGAGAGGTTGTGTTAAGATAGATAATGTCCACTGATTGTGTTGGAAATTTCCCTCAGCACCATGTAAGCAAGGATCTACACCTACTCCATGGTCAAGAGAGGGGCCTCTAGTATCTCATTAGGAAGGAAGATGGAATTCCATTGGCTTATCAAAATTAGGTAGTGTTCGAGGCCTAAGTATTTAGACTCATGATTCTCAGTTCCAGCAGAGCAGGCTTGCCCAGGATAGTCAAACAGTGACCCAGGTTCGTGGTACAAGGCGGTTACATGCAGTCCAGCCTATGCTAGATGAGCAAAGCACCAAACCTTCAATAGTTCAAGGTACTATTCTAGTAGCCTCCAATTTAGTGTCAGATTTATTTTACATAGTCACATCTCAATATTATATATCATAGGAAATCACAATGTGTATGGGCCTTGATATTGAACACTTTTACGGCATGATGACACTCAATTCCTTATTACTTATCTGATCAAAGAGCATATGATGGTGTAATTATTATCCCATTAAGATAATCATATATCTCTTCATATGGAATATTTTTATCCTTGAAATTATGGGCTTTGGTGTAATCATCATGATGCACTAGTTAGTTCCCAATAGATCCCATATTGGCTGCTATCGTCAGAGGGTGACATTCACATCACGATAGGTTGTTAGTTATATATATAAGGGAGAATGGTAATCCTTTAAACTCAAGAAGGATATGAGAATTAGAGTATTAATAGTGTAATATCTCATATCGCCACTCTCTTCTTATATGAATAAGGGTTAGGCACTGTTGTTTTCCCTCCTGTATTTGAGCACTTCAGGGATATCTTTCTTGACTACTTCCCTGATCTACCTTCATTGCGAGTTGTATAATTCGCTATTGAGTTAGTTCTAAGAGTAACTTAATTGACCATTACTCCTTATATAATGGAACCTATGGAGTTTATAGAGGTCAAAAAATAGTTTGAGGACCTTGAAACAAAAGGATTTATACCCCCCAACACATCTCCATGGGGTTCACTGGTGCTTTTTTCAAAGAAGGTGGAAGGTAACCTCATGTTTTTTTGGATTAAAGATGGTTGAACCAACATACAGTCATCAATTGATATGCATTTCCTAGAATAGAAGACCTCTTTGGTATTCTCTGTTGAGTGAGGGTGTTCTCAAATATTGATTTGAGTTCGAGCTATCATCAGGTTCTTATAAGGTTTTCAGACATACCTCTCAAAACCTTCAAGGTTTGTTATAGTCTTTACGAGTACCTGGTCATGTCGTTCGGTCTCACGAACTCACCTACAATTTTCATGGATTTCATGAATCAGCTCTTCCACCTGTATCTTGGTTAATTCATGGTAGTATTTATGAATTACATCTAAGTGTATTCATGCACCAAACATGACATTCCCAACCATATTGAGAACATTATGGATACACTAAGGAAGAATCATATTTATGCAAAGCATAGAAAATGACACTTTTAGATCAACAAATTCATCTTCCTTGGTCATAATATATTTGAATCAGTAGTTCCAGCAGACCTAGTGAAAGTGATACATATAGCTTCATGGGAGCATCCCAAGAACTTATTTTACATTCAGAGTTTTTTGGGGTTAGTTGGATACTAAAGAGGATTTATCCAATATTTATTATGCTTGAATTGCCTCTTACAGGCTTGAAAAGGAAGGGTGTGAAATAATTATAGTTAGAAACATGTAAATTAACGTTTATAGATTTGAAGGGTTGTTTGAATTTCGTAGTGATACTGATTTTTTCAAATCCAGGAAGGTCCTATAAAGTCTATTGTGACGCATCGGGTATTGGGATAGGAGATGTTCTGATACAAGAAAAGCAAGTCATAGTATATGGGTCTCATCCATTGATACATCATGTGTGGACTTACCTGACATAAAACCTAGATCTTGATATTTTGGTTCATTAATTATGATGGTGGAGAAACTATTTACTTGGAGATATTTTTTTGGTGTTCACTGCTCACAAAACACTCAAGTACATTTTTACTCACCATGATCTGAATCTCATGCAATGTGGATGGGCTAAGTACCTGAAACCATAGTTTTTTTATCTTTCATATATGCCTAGAAAAAAAATATATTATAGCTGATTATCTAAGCTAGAAGAATCAATCACAATTTTTTTAGGATTCCATTGGAGAATGAAAGCTCATGGATTTGTTTTCAAAAAAGCATGTTGAATTTTAGGATGAACATGGATGGAAAATCCACTCAACCATAGAAGTGACCTCTACCCTTCTGGAACGAGTGAGATTGAGGAGAATATCTAATCTTTAAGGATTAGTCCAAAGGGAAAGTGTCTTAGATGATGATCCATCTTCGGTTTGGTCTATGGATGGTGATAACACTTTGCACTTTCCTAGGCATGTATGGGTTCTAACGGACATCAAAGAGGAGCTCATGTTAGAATTTCATGCCTCGTCAGGGGAAGCACAACCCAGTTTCACCATGATGTATCAAGACTAATGTCTCTAGAATTTTTGGCCAAGAATGAAATGAAATATTGTTAGATTTATCACTTGGTGGTCCAACTATCAGTATATGAAGGTAGAACATCAATGAAATCTGGGGATTTTACAGCCATTTTCCTTTCTCAAGTGGAAATAGGATAAATTTTCTATGGATTTCATGACTCTTTTCCTAGATAACCCCATGTCAATGAAACATTTTGGGTTGTATTTGATCATTTTTTGAAGTTCTCACATTTCATACCTATGCAAAATACGTTCTTGGAAGATGACCTAGGGACGCCATACATTAGGAAGGTCCTACATCTTAATGGATCTCCTTGTTCAATCATATATGATAGATATGATCGCTTCACATATCAGTTATAGAAAGGTTTGCAGAAGGCCTTGGGTACATAGGTGCTTCTGAGCATGGCCTATCACCCTTAGACCAATATACAAATAGATCATGTGATTTTGGTGTTAGAGGGATTTCTTCGTGCATGTGTCCTTGATTTTGGGGGTTCTTGGGAGAAACACATACCCTATATAGAGTTTTCTCATAATAACATCATTAAGGCTGACATCAAGAAGGCTCCTTATAAGGCCTTAAATGGTATCCCTTTCCATTCACCTCTATGTTGGATAGAGGTAGGGTAGGTAGATTTTCTTGGACAACGTCACATTTAGGAGACCTTATAGAAGGTCCAATTGATCAGAATGTAAATTTTGATAGACCGGTATAAATAGCTATCCTAAGACAAAAAAATGTGGATAACCTCTTGAGTTTTAGGTCAGATATCAGTTTTTCTTTTGAGACTCAGTTGGGTTAGGTCATAGAAGTATTCTGAAAAAAGGTAAGTTTTCACCTAGGTTCGTTGGACCCTTTAAGGTTGTGAAACAGATCAGACTAGTGGTTTACAAAATAGTGATTCCTTTGAGATATTAGCCTATAAATGTTGTATTTCGCGTAACTCATCTTTGAGGATATTATCTTTACCTTTCACATGTCTTTCATTATGATGAGATTGAATTGGGCGTTGATGCTTCTTTGGAGGAGTATCCAATTCATATCAAGGATCAAAGCATAAAGACACTATGAAGTAGGTTAGTTCCTTTAGACTATGACCATGGAATCAGGAACAAGTATAAGATAAGACCTAGGAGTTGGAAGATGATATATGATCTCAGTGGATAGATCTTTTATCTTGGGATACCTCTTTTCCCTCACAAGGCCAACTTGGGGACAGGTTTCTTTAAGGTTGGGAGGTTTTAATGAACCGTATTTTCACAAAGGTACATATATATATTTTTAAATTCCTTTAAATATATCTTATGATGTTAAAAAATGGAGTCAGGGAAGTCATGAGAGTTTCTGGGGCTTTTTTTTAGCATGGAACCCTGTATTTATGGAAAAAAAAATTGGGTTACACGCTTAGAAGAAATCATACAGCCCAACCCGCATAGTATTTCCTAATAATGCCCAGTGTGATAGAGGAGAGATGGGGCCGCATGGTCTATATGCCACCATGCGATCCAAGGTGCATGCCCATGTGTGATTGTATGACTATTGGATATAGGCCATTTGTATGATTGTTACACTTCTTTGCCATCCATGGGGCCAAAATGTTCACCCATATTTTTTTTATGGTGAAATTTCATTTTTTATCTTTATTAAACTAAAACATTATTTTTAGTCATCCCTATTAATTTCTAGCAGATCACACTTGGTTTATCTTCCCATAATCTATATTCAATCCTAATCCTGGTTCTTCAATATCTCTTAGATTTAGACTTCAAATCAAGATCCATTGGAATTGTTTCATAGCTTGATATAGGATCCTGAATCCTCTTCATTCTTTTCTCGGTTTCTCTTTTTATCCTTTGCTCTATTTAGGCGAAATCTAGTTTTCCTTATTTCCAGGGAGTTGGAAGATTCTTCATCATTCTTCAAATCTATATAAAATATGAGGTTGATATTGATTAAGGATTAATCTATGGGATTAAGGTACGTGGTCTAGCTATTTTCCATAAAAATTGAGTTATTTTCATAACTGTGTTATTATTCCACACATCTACCATTGCCGATCATTTCCGTAAAATGACTTCATTGATTATAAATTGATATATGAATTATGTTATAGTCTTGATAAACCATTATATAAATTTAGAGGATGTGTACCTTAATTATAGACACCCCTTGTGTGTGACGGATTGAATTTCCACTTACAAACTATTTTTTATATGTTTATAATGCCTTCTAAGCATTATTCTTAGGATGTAATTGAAATTACTAACTTTAATGGAAATTTTTAATAAAGAAAATTACCTCCTATTTTCTTGTATTGACATATAAATGGAATTTCCCTTGTAGGTATTGGATAATTGATGATGTTTCCATCTAGGTGATAGGTTGAACCATGAAGTTGATTTTCCATGCCTTATATTAAATTAAATGGCTTTATTATATAGAATGGATTGCTTCATGATGGTTTTCCTTCTATAAATAAATTAAATGGTTCAATTTAAATAAATTATAATGGGTGGTAAGCCAATTTTTGTCATTTCATACATTATTAAATGTTTTATTAAATGTGAATTGAAATTCCATTAGTTATATTTAGTCTTAATGAATTTAATGCATGATAGGTGATGCCACATGGATATTATTATTATTATAAATATGATTATTCCATTGATATTTCCCATGGAATGATTTCTAAGGGACTTGGTGGGCATGAAGTCTCACTCTCCCTTACATCGAGTGTTGAACATGATGTCACACACCATTGACACTATTTAGATAGTGGTCATGATGCACCATGTACCATTCTTCAGGTGTATAAAAGATGACTCAGCCACCATCTTGAGTGTCGAGCATGAAGTCCCGCATTCATCATCATATGTAGGGTTTTTAACCTTTCTTGAGCTTATGGGATAATTTAGACTTGTTATAGATTTCTATGTTATTCCATGATCTAACGAGCACATACTATTCTCAGTATATGTCTACTTACATCATCATGTACTTAGTACAAATATTTGGACGTAGTATATAACTATAATATATATATATTGTTATTATATATTTAGTAAATGATCAAACACTCATTCCAGCCATGAGATGAACTAGGTGGAGCCACCCTGTGTTTTTTAGGAACCTTAGTATGATGGTACATATTTTTTCAGTATTTTCTATTATTTCATTTATACCTGCACACATCTATTTTTGTTAACTCTAATTGGATTACTTCTAGACATAGTTGGTGGTGGCCTACCGGGATTTTGTCTAACACTCTACTCAGGCCACCTTTGGTACCTGAGTAGATTACATTTTTTTAGGTTTGGATAAGGGAAAGTACCCTGCTGCAGATTCATGATATGATTTACTTATTGTTGGATCTTTGGAGATGATAAATGAGCATGCTATCGAGATTATATTGGATAAGTCCTTTGTTCATTTTTTATTTTAGTATAACATGTTGTATATGCCTAACCCATGTTCCTCTTTTTGTTTATATTAGCATTCCAGGGCATTATTATTTATTTGACACTACCTTGTGGATTTTGATATTATTATTTAGTTTATCGGTTATTTATTCTTCTGTACTTATTTACTATATCTTTTATAATTTTCTTTTTACAATTATGGGTTACTTTTCAAGGGTCATTATTATGTCTGATTTTATATGCTTTCATTATTTTTTATTTAATGTTATTTTTTCTATTATTCCACTTTGATATAAGGGTATAGTCTCCCTAACATAACACCTTTACACCCTAACTACTAGTCCGTAGCCTCTAGCATACACGGTGGCATTCTTGAGTCCATGTGACCCACCAACTCAGGGCATGGGTTAAGTGTATTCCATTTTAGGATGGTAAAAAACATGTTAATTAAATACCACATCAATGATAATAATATATATT
Source organism: Viscum album (assembly GCA_963277665.1). NCBI lineage: Eukaryota > Viridiplantae > Streptophyta > Magnoliopsida > Santalales > Viscaceae > Viscum > Viscum album. Next base: position 858,907,469 of record OY728160.1, read on the forward strand.
ATCTTTAATGGGAATAAAATATGAAGATTCAGTTATACAATCAATAATAACCCATGCCACATTATTACCTCAATATTTATTTGGTAATCTAGCCTTGAAATCTATGGAAATATTCTCCCATTTACATTCTATCACTAGAAAAGGATGTAGTGTCCCCTTTGGAAATTTTCAATCCTCTTTAACATATTAATAAGTAAAACATTTCATGGGGAAGCCATCAATATCACTTTTTATTCCACCCTAGCAGAAAGTTTCTCAAAGGTCTCTATACAACATATTACTTCTAAAGTGAATAGAAAACAATGATTTATGAGTTTCACTCAACAACATGTTTTTCTAATAATAATCACAAGCCACATATAAATTTTTTTGTGATCTCAAAAACATTCATTATCAATGATAAATTTATGAAACTTACCTTTCCTGACAAATTTTTATAATTTATTTTTATTAAATATCCCCTTTATAAGTATGCTTAATTATATCTAAAAATTATGACCCTATTGACACCTAAAAAATAGTGTAAGTCCATTCTTGTAATATTTCTAGACCAAAATTCATTAAATTATTAACCAGATGGTCATGTTCCATTAATTCTATAGTTAATAATGCATTATATTTCCAACTAAAAGAATTATCTACTTTATTTTCTTTTCCTAGATAGTAATAAATCATGCTATAATAATTATTAATCAATTCCAACCATCTTCTTTGTCTTATTTTTAATTCATTTTTATGGAATATATTCTTCAAACTTTTTTCATCATTATATATTTCACATTTTAATCCATTTAAATGATGTCTCTAGATTTTTAAATAAAACACTATCTCTTCAAGTTCAAGTTCATCTGTAGGACAATTTAGCCCAGGAGGTGTCAATTTTCATGAATCATAATAAATTACCTAACCATTATTCTTCAAAATACAACCAATTCCCCTCATAAAAGAATCATTATAGATAACAAGGACACAATTTCTAGATGGGAAGGTCAAAAGTGGATCATTCAATAATCTTCCATTCAATTCCTATAAACATTCCTTAGATTATTTTATCCAATTCAATTTAACACCTTTTAATGTTTACTTATCTAGTGTGCTATATAACCAAGTAAATTTTCTAAAAAAATCAATAGTAACTGACTAATATAGGAATACTACACATCTCTATGACATTTTTAATAATTTTTCACTCTTCTACAACTTTAGTTTTAGGTGGATTAATAGTTATAATATATATATTTAAAATATGTCCAAGGAATGAAATATTTCATATCCAGAATTCACATTTTCAAAATTTTCAATATAACTTATTTTCTTTTAATATTTTCATAATAACCCAAAAGTGTTTCTAATAATAATGATAATTTTTATAATATATTAGGATTTCATTAATAATCACAAGCAAAAATTCATCCATCAACTCATGGAAGAATATATTTATAAGGTTTAAAAATAATATTAGAGCATTTTTTAATCCAAAGGGCATTACCAAAACTCATAATGCTCATACCTATTATAAAATAATGAATTTTCAATTTCATAAACTTTTACCTTCAACTATTGATACCCAGAACTTAGATAAACTTTCAAAAAATACTTATCACCATGGAGATGATCAAACAAGTCTTCTATATTATAAAATACATACATGTCCTTAATAATGATTTTATCGAATTATCTATAATAAATGAAACACCTCATGGATCCTTATTTATTTTTAACAAAAAAAAGAAGCATCATGTGGTGAAGTTATTGGATTAATTAATCCTTTAAAAAAGAAATATTGTAATTTCTTTATCAATTCAAGATATTCTACTTGATCCATTTGATAAGGATGTTTTGATATTTTCTTAACATCATGAACTAATTCAATAGTAAATTCAATATCCTGATCATGTATATTACCCTAAAATTTATTAGGATATATATCCATATATTAATTTACTATAGGAACATCACTAATTTGAATAGTTGAATTATTCTCAACAATATGTGTAAGATAAATTTCATTTTCATATTTAATTAATTTATTATCTTCTTGAGATGTTATCAAAGGTATGAATCCATTATAATATACAAACTGGAACTCATTTGGAATTTTTTTTTTAGATCTACAATATATCTTATCATTATTAAATGAAATCCAATTCATATCCAAAATAACATCAAACTCCACAAGGGGAAATACAAAAAAGTTCATACGTAATTTTTTTCCACACACGGTAACATAATGATTCTTATAATTTCTTATTTCCTTAATACAATCCTCATATGTTTTAAAAAAATTTATGGCCTCATATATTGAGGTGAAATTTCCAATTTACTAGAAAATTTCTTAGAAATGGAATAATTTTTGGACCTCCTATCAAAAACGATATTGGAATAATATGAAAAAACAAGTAATGTACCTGAAACCACATTGCTAGAAATTCTGAAATCTTCTAATGTAGTCATAAAGTATTTTTTTCATACCTTTTTTATTGTGATATTGATAACTTCTAAACTTTATTCCAATCTTTGGAAAATTACTTTCATAATGACCCATCTCATTATAATTAAACATCTTACAATCAATTTTCATTATATTATTATCCTTAGTATGACACTTTCCTTTCTATTAATGAGTCACATGTCCAAACTTACCACATTAGAAACAATTTCAATATTTTATAAGACATTCTCTTGTGTAATTATTACCATAATTAACACTATATGGAAATGTTATTTTCTTACCCTCATATTTCCTCATTGGAACCACCCCCATTGTCACCCACCTGGACTTATTTTTTGAATTGTTCTCAAAGAAAACATGATCATTAGACAACTACCTTTCTACATTTTTATCCAATAAAACATGTTTCTCATAACCTTTTAATTCATGATAAGACAATTCCATTTAATATCATGTCTCTGATCCTGAGTGAAACCAGTTAATTTTACTATCAAGATCTCATATTCAAATTGATGTGTACCTTTAAAATTGAGTGAAGTTTTATTCATTCACGACCAATAAATATTTATCATTTTGACTCAATTCCATGATTTTTTTAATCCTAAGTCTAAAATCATTCAGAAAATATTTCACAAGGAAAATATTATTAAATTAAACACATTATAATGCATAAATATCTTATATTTCCCCAGTATTATTTACCATTTTCCACCACTAATTGGCTTCAAATTTAAAATAATAAATAAAAATAATTGACATTTGATGCTCCAAACAACCCTTGACATCCAATATCTTTTCCAAATATTTAATCCATCCCTCTTCTACCACTATTTCAGAATATCCATTGAATTTTGGATGGTGTTGTTTCATGAAATTCACTACTAGATACATGTTCATGTGTGGTGAATTTATTTTCTCCCTAACATTGACTATACCAACATTAATATTCTATTTAAACTCATCCATTAGAGAAAAAAAAATAACTTACTTCCAATTATAACAATACTAGGTCACAGGTTTGGAAGGATATTTTTTTTGGGTGTCTTCCAACATTTTCTTCCATGTTACCTCTATAGGAAATAGTTCTAAATAGATATAGATTAGATTAAGAAACATGCTAATATTAAAATTATCTATAATGATCACAATAAATTAGAGCCCTTTAAGGGTTCCTACTTACATTATCCCACACTCAAAAATTATCTAAACCCTGCTCTGATGAAAACTATAAGAACCCGATCCTTATTCAAATAATAATTTAATTTTTATATAAGAATACATTTTAAGTCCTGAATACCTTTTCATGATTTTAGTTTTATATAATTATATCACAAATCTTACATAAATACCCTTGCATTACAAAGTGGTCACATCCACTTAGTATCCAATTTTTTAGAATAAATTTTTTTAAAATGAAACATGTTTTATTTTCATGAAAAACATCCATATTTTCAATTTGACTTCATCATTGTTCTTAATCATCCTTAAAACCATTTAAAAAATTTAAAATAATAGATGAGAAAAAAATATTAGTAAGGGACATATATAAAGAATAAAAAACCTGATAGTCTATCTCAAAACTATGAGATCATATAAGAGATATTTCCTATAAAATAATAAACTCTGAACTCATTTAATCATTTAATTTTGCACAAAATTTGATTTACTACCCAAATTTTTTCATAAAAAACATTATAGGAATAAAATGGAAAAAATCAAATTCATGATGGTTTCTTTCAAAAACATAAAAATCCAAGAAGAATATTTTATAAAAAATATAAATTTTACCCTTAAAGGGATTAATCATTCATTTAAACAAAAGAACAATAGATTAAATTATAAAATCAAAATATTTCCATGAAAATTCATATGTAGGAAAAAAAATTCATTTAGGTTACTTGAATCATCATCTTAATAAAAACCTTATATGAACCCTTACAAGAACCCTTACAAATGGAATACTGTACATAGTTAATTCAAATATAATAATTTAGAGAACATAATTATTACCCAATTTATAAAATAGATTAATCAGGTACACCCATCATCATACACAAATTCCAAGTACCATAACATACATGAAACACATAAAATAATTCATTTCTATCATCAAACTCAAAAAAAATATACTTTTTTCACCCATAAGAAAAAAATGGATATCGATATATCCCTTTCCTTTAAAACACCATTTTAAAAACTAAAGTACCCTGAAAAAAGAGAAGAAGGTTTTTTCTTTGAATAAAACATGGAATATTATAAAGTAACCCAAATATAAAATAATGGTTATGGTGGAGGTAAAATCCATTGACATTGTATACTTTAAAAAACATTCATTTTTTACATTGTAAATAAAGTCAAACATTCAGTATGAAATACACAAAATTATACCTTTTGAATACCATTTTAAGAAATTAAAAGGAGTGGTAAAATGAATTTTTAACTATTTCATTTAAATATATACACTTCCATCAAATAATATGTATATTAAGGGAAACAATATGCAATAAATCTTCAAAATATTTTAAAACTGGGTTTTAAGATACAATATCTTTTACCGCAAGTTTAACTTGTCATGTACATTCTTTATCTTCATGGATAATAAATTTATGTTAATTATTTACTTTGTTAAGAATATTTTTATAGTTAATTATATTTTTATTATTCCATTTATTTCACTTATTACAATTTCATACATAATCTCTTAATTGATTAAGTTTTCTTCACATGTTTTGAGGAGGTTTGGTTCATAAGTCCAAAATGAATTCAATAGGTTGACTATAGTAAAATTTATTATGATTATATCATTTAAATAATCTAAATTATTCTAAAAATTATTATTATTTTACATTAATTATACTTTTATGACATAAAATATGAGGTGGTTATGAAAAATAAATTATGTTACAATATAGAAATAGTTGTTTATATATACACATCAGCTGTGATTCCATTTTTCAACAAATATAAGGGAATGAAGGTAATTATTATTTTATCTTTAAAATATTATAATTATATCATAAATATAATAATAATTTGTTAAACCCCCTATATATACAAATCTTGTGTACCAGTGATGAAAAATAAAATGCATCGATTTGTGAGGAAGTACTCTACACATACACACGAGTGGTGTTGTATTTTTAATTGGATGGTAAAGAAATAATCATAGTTTTTATTTTTATTTTTATGACTATACATAGGAGTCGATGATGAAAGATGAAATATTCTATCTCATGAGGCGGTAGTCTAAACGTACACCCGAAATATGATTTAATTTTCTATTTGCAGGATTAGTTGATGAAAATGTTTATACCGTAAACATAATAATATTTTTATATTGTAGATACTGATTTTATTATATAATAATGGTTAGGAGAGATTTTATTTAGGTCAAAGAATAAATAAAAAATGAAAACACTTGGTTAATAACTATACATCTTCTTCAGATAACCTCATTAGGTGTTTACCTAAAGCCTTCTTAGGATGGTATTATGATCAAAAAAAGAAATCTAAGAAATGTGGAGGTATGTTAGGAAATTATTTAGGTATGAATTGGTTTATATAATATGATCTTTAAGTTTAGATAACATAGGAGAGATTGCATAATTTTTAATGTGAAGGAGTGGACACACATGAAATTTTATAAAAGATTAAATATTTGAATTTCTTACTCAATAAAAGTGGCTCCAAAATGACTCATATTCAAGGATTATATGAACTGTAGTATAATTATGACCAACCAATATGACTTAGATAGGTTTTTAGTTTATTTTAACCCTTAACATTTTAGTTTTAAACCTTTTAGCCAACTTTAACTTTTATAATGGCAATAGAATTTTTTTCCAAAGTTTCTATTCATAATAAAAAAAATGAGGTTGAAATGTTTTCCAAATTTTAAAATCCTAATTCCATATATTAAATTAATTTTCCAAGATTAAATCTCTAAATGTGGTCAAAATTACTTTTAAAATCAAAACACATAACGTGATGAAAATAGTTTTACGAATAAACGCCTTTTAAAGTATAAAAATGTTTTCATATAAAATTAAAGTATAATATTGATCTCAAGGAAATTAATTGAATTTTCTATAATTAAAATTAACAAATTTAATTTTAAAAACTAATCTAAAAATAGTAATTTTTAAATACTTTAAAATGAAATAGAGTTTTCATAAAAATAAATATTTATTATTATTCACTCGAAAATCAATGTTTTCAAAATATTATCAAAAATCACACTAAAATAATTTATAATTATTGAAATCAAAGATTACATCCTTTTCATATTATAATTCTATAATTTTTCAAATTAAACATTTGAATAAAATCATATAATGTAGGGAACTCAATTTAGTTAGAATAAAACAATTTTCTTTTTGAATAAGAAATTACCTATTACTATTATAATTCATATGGATCAATGAAATATAATTAATTAATATTAACCAGGAAGGAAACTATTCTATTATTAATATTACCTAGGTTGTCACATTAAAATCATATGGTCCTTATGGTGAATAATAAAAGGAATAAAAATAGAAGGGGCCTAAGACTCATTCTAAGTCTAAGGCTCCTGACCTCTGACCATTCAAGAAAAGAAAGATCTAATGATAGGAAAAGGAAAATAATGTAGTATTGTTTTCATGTGGTAAGTTTGACCACTGGAAATAGAACCAAACCATGTTAAAGAAGAAAGGGAATCCTTTTGGTATATTCATTATCAAGTGAAATCTTTCTATATCTACACATTGGGTAAAGATATAACTTGTGGTGATCACATCTATATTTAAATATAGGGACCAGGTTGGTTTTGAATGATTGTTAAAGGATGGGTGGATTTTTCAGTTTCCAATTGGGTGAGGCAGGTTCTTATAGCCATAAGATACTACCACCATCCATTTACAACGAGGATGGTCTTAGTTTTAAAATATTTTTATTACATAAGGACTGTTATCAAAAAAATATTTCTATATCCTACCAATATGAAGATGGTTTTATTTTCAACTATAAAAATAAAATTTGTTTCATTTACAAAGACAATATATGTCATGGTATGGAACATTAAAATAATTATCATTATATGTTAAATTATGAAAACCAAGTATTGAAAATTGATAATGAATGAAATCTGTGTGACTCAGTTCACACCTAGACGTGGAATCACCGACATCGTCATACAAACGAGGTGCGTTTAACAAATCTATATAAATATTGTTACTTAGACACTTTCAAACTAAAACCCCTTGAAATATTTTAAGATTGTTTATAAGGTAAATTGTCCAAGTAACCCTTTGGTGGACAAGGTGAAATAGATATAGTTCTTTTATAATTGGTACACACTGTTGTGGGTGGACCATTTTCAATTTAAATAGAGGTGGGTATTCTTACTTGATTACTTTTACTAATGAATTAAATAGATATAGATAAGTCTAATTGATGAGGTATAAGTTTTAATCCTTTGAGAAATTGAAATATTTTTTGAATGAATTATAGGATAAACTTATTAAGATGATAAATAATATTTGATCTGATCAAGGTGGTGAAAATATTAAATAATAATTCATCAAGTATTTATAGGATTGTGGGATTATATCACAACTATCTCCTCTTTATATGACATAATGTAATGGTGTTAACGAAATGAGGAATCATACTTTTCTTGACCTAGTATGTTTGATGATGAGTTATGAAATTATTATATTATCCATTTGGGGATATTCATTACACACTAAATCCTATATACTAAATAATGTGTCAAATAAAGTGTAAAATGATATTCATTTTGAGTTGTTGAGTGGAAAGAAATATTTTTTGTCATATATTCATGCATGAGGTTGTGAGGAATTTTTTAAGGTAAAATATGGAAACAGACTAACACACAAAAACAAAATTTTTATCTTTATAGGGTGTCCTAAGGAAACAAGGGGATACTATATATAAAATACCTCAGAAAAGATGGTGATAATTACAAGAGAAGTCATTTTTCTTGAGAGGGATCATATACTTAACAAGGATAGTGGGATAAATATTGAATTTTATGATGTTGATGCTCATGATATACAAGAGTCTTATAGAAATAGATTCCTTAGGTCCCTATGGAATATATTATTCCTAAATCACCAGTATTTTGTAGGACCATTGGAGAGGTTATAGAACTAAAAATAAATAATTTTCTAGCCATTAAAGATGGTGACTCATTATTGGTTGAAAATAATGATCATATATCCTATAGGAAGGAAATAAGTTGCTTGGAAGTTATAATATGGAAAGAATCCATGAATTAAATTATGTATTCCATGTATCAAAACCAAGACTGAGTTATGGTTAGTATTTTAATTTATGTATAGCTTGTTGGGTAAAAATGTGTATTCAAGATAAAAATAGAAATTTAAAATAAAATAAGTACCTATAAATCATAGGTACTAGATAAAGGGTTTAAATAGTATCATTGAATTGATAATGATGAATCCTTTTCTCTATTTTCCATGTTTAAATCCATTAGAATCCAACCTAAAATGGTATATTTACATAACTATGTGATTTTAAATGTTGATGTCAAAACACATTTCCAAAATGGAAACCTTCTGGAATGTGTCTATATAACAAAACCATAAGGGTTTGTGGCTCTAGGAAAATATAATAAGATATGAAAGTTGTAGAAATCCATTTAAGGGTAAAAGTATCAAGGTCATAGAACATTCAGTTCATTGAATCCATAAGGTATTTTTGTTTGATAATGAATGAACATGAGCCACATGTTTAAAAGTGGTTTAGTGGATGTTTTTTCATATTCCTAGTAGTATATGATAATGACATATTACTTATTTGAAATGACATGTCAGTCTTATAGATAGTTAAGGACTGGTTAAAAAGTACTTATCCATAAAGTACTTAATTGAAGCATCATATATCTATGGAATCAAGATAATTCATGATAGATCCAAAAGGATACATGGATAAATTTAAATTACATACATTGACTAGATAATAAAGAGATTTAGTATGCAATAATTCAATTGGGGATTGGTTCTAGTGTCACTTGTTTTACATATCTCTAAGAAAATGATTCCTCAGATATAACAGGAGATATAGAGAGTGAGTGAGTGAGTAGGGTCCCATACCCATCTCTGATAGGATTTACCATGTATGTTGTTTTATGTACTATGATGGATGTCTCCTATACTTTGATGTATGGTATGTATATATCAAGTTGGTCTAGGATAATACCATTAATCTATTGTTGAGGTTATACTTAAGTATATAAGGTGTATAAAGGATATATTTCTTATATATGGAGGAGATGATGAAATTTTAATCACATGATATATTGATGTGAGTTTCTAAACACTACTGAAAATTCGGGCTATATCCACGTTTCTAAACCATGGCTATAGGCCCTTAAACTGTGGCTATAGGTAATAGCGACGGTTTGAGAAACCGTGGCTATAGGTAATAGCCATGGTTTGTGAAACCGTGGCTAAGTTTGGCGTGGCTATAGGCCCAGCCCTATAGCCACGGTTCAAACCGTGGCTGTATACCTAATTCCACGGTTTGAACTGTGGCTATACTAAAGGTCAGACAGGCTTTATTGCCACGGTATAAAACCGTGGCATTTGGTCTATAGCCATGGTTAAAAACCATGGCAATAAACCAATAGCCACAGTTTAAAACGGTGGCTATAGGGTCTCCAAATCCATAAAAAATACCCCCAACCCCCATGACACCCCCCTGGACACCCCATGGACAGCCCCTGGACACCCCCTGGACACCCCCTGGACACCCCCTGGACACCCCCTGGACACCCCCTGGACACCCCCTGCACCCCTCCCTTATGCCCTGCAGACCCCCCCCCCCTGCCCTCCTCCCAACTGCCTTGCAGACCCCCCTGCTGGACAACCCCCCCCCCCCCCCCCCTGCTGGACAGCCCTCCCCCCTGCTGGACAGCCCCCCCCCCCCCCTGCTGGACAGCCCTCCCCCCGCACCTCCTGGATAGCCCCCTTGCACCCCCATGCCCCCCTGGACAACCCCCTTGAACACCCCCCTGCACCTCACTAGACTGCCCCCGGACAGCCCCCTTGCACCCCCACAGGACAACAGTAAGGTAAAGAGATGAATGATTCTAGTTTTGCACGGTCTGAAAAAGAAATTTCAGTGAAGGGTTGACGTGAAGGAACAATATTTCCCTGGGCTACAATTGATTACACTTGATGATGAAGTGACAATTCAGAACATGCTGCCAGGTACAATTGATTGTCGCATATTGGGGAAGTTTTTCTTACCTTCTTCTCTCGATTTCCAAGTCGTACGAACTCTCTCGATGGGGTTGGAGCCTAGTAATAAGTCATCACTGGATCCTAGACCATGTGTTGAAGATTCAGAAATTTGTGGTGCTAGAGTTCAAAGGAAAGGAGATGATTCAGAGGCTGAGTATGGAGACGGACGAGGAAAACCTTTTTTATTTGCAGTAAACATTCCAGAAGTGTTCCTCAGAAGTTTCCAGACTATTTCTTTTCCTTGGATAGCAGTTGCATGGAAATTCTACAGAGCTGTTGTTCACTACTTGGTACCTGGCTGGGTGAATGCTGTTGTTCATCCCTACACTGAACCACAACACCCCCCTTCCCCTACCCAGCCCCCTCCCCCTGCTACTTCCCCCCCTCCCCCTGCTAGTTCCCCCCTCTCCCCTACCAGTCTTTCCCCCCCCCAAACCCCCCAGGACAGACCCCCCAGACCCTGGACACCCCCCCAACTGCCATCCCTCCCCCACCCAGGACAGACCCCCCCTAGACCCTGGACACCCCCACCCAACTTCACTCCCCCATGCACCCTTGCACACCAGCATGCCCCCCAACCTCAGCCTGCCCCTCCCCCCTACTGGACACCCCTCCCCCCTGCTGGACAGCCCTCCCCTCTGCTGGACAGACCCCCCTGCTGGACAGCCCTCCCCCCCTGCTGGACAACCCTCCCCCCTGCCGGACAGCCCTCCCCCTACCGGACAACCCCCCCTGCCGGACACCCCTCCCCCCCACACCTCCCCCCTGCTGGACAGCCCTCCCCCCTGCTGGACATCCCCCCCTCCCCCCAGCACCCCCAGCACCTGCACCCCCTTCCCCCTGCCCCCTGCACCCATGCCCCCCTGCACCCCTACCCCCTCCCCCCTTCCCCCCTACCCCCCTGCACCCCCAACACCCCCACCCCTCGCACCCCCCATGACCTTGCCCCCATCCCCCCTGCCCCCCTCCCCCTGCCCCCCTCCCCCTGCCCCCCTCCCCCCAGCACCCCCTGCACCTCCACCCCCTGCAGTACATATACATGACTGGGGATTTGGCTCCCTCTCACTCAAGCTAGGTGCAGTACATATACATGACTGGTATCGGAAATTCAACCCATATGAAATTGGTAAGACCTCAGTTCAGGTATGGGTTAAAATATATGGCTTAAACTGGGTTTTATGGCATCCTAGAATTCTATATGACATTGCATTAGCTATTTGAGTTCCAGTTAAGAAGGATCGAGAAACTGAAATAGCTCGATTTGGCCATTATGCTAGATGTCTAATTGAAATAGACCTTTGCTCCACATTAGTAGACAAAGTTTGTTTATCTACTGATGAAGAGGAGCTGGAACTTAGTGGAATTTGAGAACATACCAAAATTTTGCCCAGATTGTAAGGTCATTGATCATGAGGTTAAAAACTACAGAAGATCTGTTATTTGCACCCTTTTTTCTCAATGAGGACATGATCATAAATCATGTTCCAACCTTGATTTGGAGAGGAAAACAATACAAAGAAATAAATCTTGCACCTATGGTTCTGACAACCCTGTTAATAGGCAGTTTTCTGAGCCTGTTAATCAAGGGATGGTTGTTTATGACTCCAAGAATGATAATGAGAAGTTCTGTACGCCCAGCCATAAAACATGGGCTGTCATTGTGGAAGAATTTGTGGATCCTTCTCCTGTTATCCCTGTTACTACTACTGTCCATTCCTATGATCAAGTGGTTTCTCAAAGCAAGGAACCCAGGCCCCCTTCACTGTGTCAATCTGATTCTGCTCAGATTGACACTAGTAAGGAGGTTTCCTCCTTGGCTAGTGTGGCCAATGAAAGTCTCATGGCACAAGATTTACTTTCTGTTGCCTCTAGTGATGCCTCTAGTGCATAGGTAAACATAAATCTGAAGGAAGATGGACAAGACACAGTGAAGGAGGCGGATATTGTTAATAAACAAAACCATCCTACCTCTGTTTCTCATTTTTTTGAATCTGGGAAAGTGTAGTGTGGGATTCCTGCTTCTGCTGACCATTCTGTTGATGCAAAAGCTACTACACCTGGTTCTGAAGAATTATGTATACTTCTAGGGGAGCCTTCTCCTGATCAGACTACTTCTTCTAGTGTGCAGGTGGTGTCAAAATCAAAGACAACAAAACAGATTGCTGAACAGCCTCGCCCCCTGCCGCACACCCCACCCCCCTGCCGGATAGCTCGCCCCCCTGCCTGACAGCCCGCCCCCCTGACGGATAGCCCGCCCCCCTGCTGGAAAGCCCCTCCCCCTGCCTGGACACCCCTCCCCCCTACTGGACAGCCCTCCCCCTGCTGGACAGCCCTCCCCCTGCTGGACAACCCTCCCCCCTGCTGGACAACCCTCCCCCCTGCTGGACAGCCCCGCCCCCCTGCTGGACAGCCCCACCCCCCTGATGGACACCCCTCCCCCCTTCCGGACACCCCTCCCCCCTTCCGAACACCCCTCCCCCCTGCTGGACACCCCTCCCCCTACTGGACAGCCCTCCCCCTGCTGGACAGCCCCTCCCCCTGCCTGCACAACCCCTCCCCCTACACCCAGCCCTATATCCAGCCCTCCCCCTGCTGGACAGCCCCCTCCCCCTGCCTGGTAGCCCGCCCCCCTGCCGGACAGCCCGCCCCCCTGCTGGACAGCCCCGCCCCCTGCCTGGACACCCCTCCCCCTACTGGACACCCCTCCCCCCTGATGGACACCCCTCCCCCCTGCTGGACAACCCTCCCCTTACTGGACAGCCCTCCCCCCTGCTGGACAGCCCCGCCCCCCTACTGGACAGCCCGCCCCCCTACCAGACACCCCTCCCCCCTGCCGGACACCCCTCCCCCCTGCTGGACACCCCTCCCCCTTGCTGGACATCCCTCCCCTACTAGACAGCCCCTCCCCCTGCCTGCACAGCCCCTCCCCATGCACCCAACCCTATATCCAGCCCCCACCCCCTACACCCAGCCCTATATCCATCCCCCACCCCCTACACCCAGCCCTATATCCAGCCCCCCCCCCCCCCCCCGCCCCACTGGACCCCATAGACACCCCATGGACAGACCCCCCAGTACAACCCCCCCAGACCCTGGACACCCCAGGACAGACCCCCCCCCCACTGGACCCCCTAGACAACAGATGGATGTCATGGGCTATTGCTAAAAGACCGAATCCAGCTGCTGAAATCAGTTGTAAGTAAGAAGAGGTAAATGAAGAAAAATGAATAAAATTTTCCCAATATACTTGGGGTAAATCATGAAGGAAACTAAGTTGGACTGGATTTTAAGTAGGCTGCTCTTGTTTTTCTGAAGTGGAAGGGCCGATTGGGTCTAAAATAAGTGAGTTGGAACAGGAATTTAGATGAGGGCTTCAAATATTAAGGGGTCTGGTTTAATTGGTTATAATTGGGTGAGGTTTGGAATGGTTTTAAAGTGGGATGCCTGGTGGAAAATGTGGGGTTGGTGGCTTAGAAGTTGAGAGGTGGGTAGGCCTGATTGGTGGTCAAGTTGTGGATGGGTTGCCTAGGTGGATTGAAAAATGGTGGGGGACTGGAAAGGAGTTCATAGTTTAGGAATGAAGAAATATGAAAAATTATAGAGCTAACCATTCAATGTTTCTCTAAAGAGGAGTAATCGCCGCAGAGTGTCGTCCTGGAGCAGGGCCAAATCACGGCGTGACCGTGGCGTGACCGCGGCGTGACCGCGGCGTGACCACGGCGTGACCGCAGCGTGACCACAACGTGTTGGCCCGGTCCAGCAACATCCCCCCTGTTTGGACACACCTCCCCCCTATCTGGACACCCCCTCCCCTGTCTGGAAACCCCCATACTATCCCAAATCTAGAATCCCACTTACCCTAAAAGACAAGAGAGACCCCAAAAAGAGATTTAAACTAAACTCAAAAATGAGAAAATTCAATCTAGTACATAACATCGATCATTCTATCTATTCAAATAATAATGTCCAATACCTCCAGATCATGCACTAAGAGATCCCACACCACTTCAATGTTGGAAACCATCACATAACACACATGAAATTTAAAACATTACATGGACCTCTTTACTAAAGGCATGTATGGATCCAACAAGAATTATATAGTATTTGGATTTAAGAACTACATTTCAACTAAAATTGATGATATAAAAGAATGAGTAACTTCAATACCAATTAACTCTAACAACATAGAGATAAAAAATAAACACCATACCTTTATAGTACCTGGACATGGTATAGATTCTTTTAGTACATACTCTACAATATAAAGAAATTTAGTATTAGCTCCCCCTCATCACTCTTGCACCAGCCCCCCCCCCCCTTGGCCCCCTGCTACCCCAGCCCCCCTCCCCACCCCCCTGCTACCCCAGCCCCCCTGCCACCCCCAGCCCACCTCCACCCCCCCTCGTAGCCCACCTGCACCAGCCCCCAACCCCAACCCCTCGCTGCACCAGCCCCCCCCCCCCCAGCCCCCTGCCACCCCCCAGCCCACCAGCACCAGTCCTCCCCTCCCTCGCAGCCTACCAGCACTAGCCCCCAACCCCAGCCCCCAGCTGCACCAACCCCCCCCCCCCCCCGCAGCCCCCTGCTACCCTAGCCCACCTGCACCTGTCCCCCCTCCCCAGCCCCCCCTGCTACCCCATCCCACCTGCACCAGCCACCCCCAGCCACCTGCTACCCCCAGCCCACCTCCACCCCCCCCCCCGCAGCCCACCTGCACCAGGTGTGGTCATAAATCTGTTATGACTGCAGATTTCATAGGCAATATCAGGTCCCATGGAAATCAGAGTACATAATGCTACAAAAAATATTATCATAATGGATTTTACACCTAAATTGAATATCATCATCAGCAATGGGTTTTTGTGTTGAAGAAAATTTAAAGTGTTTTACTAGGAGTACATTGGAAATTTTGAGAGATTCAAACATGTGTCTATATTTAATATTTAATATTTAACCATTTTGAGATAAGTAAGACAATTTATTTGGTCTATCTCTAACAATTTCAATGCCTAAGGTTTTATTAGCTATGCCTAAGTCTTTCACTTCAAACTTACCATTATTTTGTGATTTTACAATAATTATGAGGCTCATGTACTTACAAATTGTAATCATGTCATCAACATAAATCATCAGATTTCATGTAGTACTGCATTAAACAAAACATTGGAATTATGATTTGAAATAGAGTTACCAGATTTTATAGCACCGTGCTCACTATCTATAGGTGGTGAAATAGTTATACCTGGTGCCTGTGAAGTATCTGTGGGATGTTTTATTATATTTACCAGATCTGGACAGCACTGCATTTTCTCTATAGAGACATTCATAACCTGAATGGGCTTAGGTTCCTGGACAGCCCTCTTATACCCCCTTGCAACCCCCTGGACAGCCCCCTTGAACACCCCCTGCACCCCCCATGCCCCCCTTAGTCCCCTATGCACCCCCTGCACCCCACTGGACAGCCCCCATGCCCCAACTGGATAGCCCCACTGGACAGCCCCACTGGACACCCCCTGCACCCCCTGGACAGCCCTCCCCCCCTGCCGGACACCCCTCTCCCCTGTTTGGACAGCCCCTCCCCCTACTGGACACCCCTCCCCTGCTGGACACCCCTACCCCCTGCACCCTGCCCCCTGCACCCCACTGGACAGCCCCCATGCCCCAACTGGACAGCCCCACTGGACACCCCCTGCACCCCCTGGACACCCCTCCCCCCCTGCTGGACACCCCCCATGCCGGACACCCCTCCCCCTGGCCCTTTCTACACCCCCTGGAATGTGTTTCTATTGATATAAATGATTATCTTATTGAGGTATGTTTTGTATTAGAAAACATACCAAAGTACAATGAGCATTGCAGGATAACAGACCATGCCACTGATAAGTGCAGAATTGTACAGAAATTCTGCAAGCCATCCTCTATTAATACTTCTTTGAAAGATGCTCTGAAAGGGAAAAATATTAATACCACGGTGTGACCGCGGTGTGACCACAGCGTGTTGACCCGATCCAGTGACATCCGCGGGGAAACATCTTCTGGCTAGGAGCGAAGGAAGCAGGAGGAGGCTGGAATGCTGGTGGAAGGGGGCTGGTTGCAGGTGTTGGGGGGATGGTGCGGGCAGATTCGAAGGTGGCAGGGGGGCTGTTGCGGGCTGGAATGCCAATGGAAGCAGGCTGAAATGAAGGTGGAAGGGGGCTGGTGTGGGCTGGATGTGGCTGGAGCAGGGCCAAATCATGGAATGACTACGGCGTGACTACGGAGTGACTGCGGAGTGACCGCGGCGTGACCGCGGCGTGACCGCTGCGTGACCGCGGCGTGACCGTGGCGTGACCGCGGCGTGACCGCGGCGTGACCGCGGCGTGACCGCGGCGTGACCGCGGTGTGACCGCAGCGTGTTGGCCCGACCCAGTGACATCCGCGGGGCAGCATCTTCCAGGATGATTGGGTCGTGACAGGACCCCCTTGATTGGGTCATGACAGAGAGGAGGCTCGAATGTGGGTGGAAGGGGGCTAGTTGCAGGTGTTGGGGGGATGGGGCGGGCTGATTCGAAGGTGGTGGTGGGGGGTGTTGCTGGCTGGAATGCTGGTGGCAGCAGACTGAAATGAAGGTGGAAGGGGGCTGGTGTGGGCTGGATGTGGCTGGAGCAGGGCCAAATCACGGCGTGACCGCGGCGTGACCGCGGCGTGACCGCGGCGTGACCGCGGCGTGACCGCGGCGTGACCGCGGCGTGACCGCGGCGTGACCGCGGAGTGACCGCGGTGTGACTGCGGCGTGACTGCGGCGTGACCGCGGCGTGACTGCAGCGTGACCACAGAATGACCGCGGCGTGACCGCAGCGTGTTGGCCCAATCCAGCGACATCCGCAGGGCAACATCTTCAGACCAGGAGCGAAGGGAGCGGGAGGAGGCTGGAATGTTGGTTTAAAGGGGCTGGTTGCAGGTGTTGGGGGGATGGTGCGGGCTGATTCGAAGGCGGCAGGGTGGGTGTTGCGGGCAGGGGGGATTTTCAGACATAAATACACCGATCGAGATGCTCAGATAAACCAAGACTCCATTGCTCGGATAGAGGCGATCTAGCAATACTTCCACATGCAGTAACTATCAGAAGGTTATAATCATAGATGAAATGGTTCAAGATAACTAGACACAGTATGAGAATTTTAATGTAAAACAACCAAATGAAGGGGTCGTGCAATGACATGAATGGGCAAAGTGAGAATATCGGATTGATCATCGGATGGAGTACACTGCAATCAGAGGAAATAATATGTGCTGTGAGAATACAATATGCAATGGAGGATCATCGGATGGTCCAATAAAATTTTACGCTAAGTAGACACCCTATGATCAGACGATTCAGGTATAACATACCCGGTAGTAGAAAAGTTTAAAGACTATGATATGAATCTACATACACAAGAGTTGGAGCACCAAAAAAAATGCAACTACTGATGATCATGTGATAATAATACAATCGAGCTGAGTAATAAATACAATAAAGCAGCTAATAATCATATAACTCCCTTGAAAGTATAGAGAATAGTTGATGTTCAATGTATAAAGAATGATATGTTAGATTTGGATGCATGGAGAAATTAAATTGCATAAGATAAAATTATATTTTTCATTAAGAGAATATTTTGAAAAGCACATTTACAATTTTGTAATTTGAATAAAGAATTCAGAGTACATAAAACAAAAAGCATGATGGAATAAGTTATTACATACTGTTAGGTACAATGATGCCATTGATATAGTACCTGAGTCAGTTGTTTGGGATCTTGCACCAGAAGAAGCACCCTATAAGCAGATAAACGGTAATGTCAAATTGAATGACTACTCATATATTGAACATAGGTGGTTGAAAGAATAAAAATGGAATAAACCTTACCCAAATCTTGAACTCATTGTCTTTGATGGTGGTGGATAGAACCGGTCTTATCATAAGAAACCACCTATATGAAAATAGTGGGAAAAGAAATGAGATATAACAACTTCTTATATATATGTGATCAGTGTGTCAACTGTAGACAGAAAAAAGGACACATTTTACACGATTTAGGTAATTATACAAATTTTCCAAAGATTAAATCATCTTAAAAAATGAAGAAAAATGGATTCTTGAAGCTATTAGATTGAACAACCTTCAATTACAGGACATACCTAACTATAGAGACTTTGAGAGAGCTTCCCAAGCAGGATTTTCAGCATGAAAAAATAATAGGGACCATCCTCAATCAGGATCATTCCTAAAACCGATGAAGAGTGTAGCCCTTAACTTCTGCAATACCAAAAACTACTTAATAACTAGACAATTCATAACTAAATATTAGAATAATACATGAATGATTGAAGAAAGGGACAGAAAAAAAAGTCATAAACACTTAGTCCCCATTACTAAAAGACCACCTTGGAGAGGTGGGTTACATTCCTTCTATTTGTCCTTTGACATATTCATAGACCTAGTCCCCATTGGTAGAGAAAAATATGAGTAATCCATTTTATCTTTCTAGTTGACCCTCCCTATCTTACTCTTCTCATACATGGATACATTTAATCCTGAACCTCGTCCTCTAAATCACCTAAAAAGTTGAAAGAACATTGGAAACCCCTCCCCCCTGCAGCCCCCACCCCCTGTAAAGCCCCCCTAGATAGCCCCCCCTGCAGCCCCCCTTCCCCCTGGACACTGGACACCCCCCTGAGCACTGGACTCCCCCCTGGACACCTCCCCCCTGCCTCGACAGCCCCCCCCCCCTCCTGGACACCTCCCCCCTGCCTGGACACCCCTCCCCCCCTGCCTGGACAGCCCCCCCCTGCCTGGACAGCACCCCCCCTACTGGACACCCCTCCCCCCCTGCCTGGACAACCCCCCCCCCCCCCCCCTGCCTAGACAACACCCCCCTGCTGGACACCCCTCCCCCCTGCTGGACACCCCTCCCCCTATCTGGACATCACCCCCCCTGCAGGACATTGTTATCATACCACTAGATTTATCTCATATGATCATTGATGAATTTATTTCACAATATCAAAGTCATGATGGTCTGCTGAGTACACATGATAATCTGAATATTTAGAGTTATGCTTTCATGGACTATGACATCATCATGTGGAAGAAAAACCAGATTGGACAGTTTAATACTAGAGTTCACTATAGGATGGAATGAAACAACCCAAATAGACCACCAAAATAGCCTATAGACTTTAGATCACCATTCATACATTTATCCAGATTTTTTATTCTCTATAAAATATGAAAAAATCAAATTGCAACTCATGATTAGCTTAAAAAACCAGGGTCGCATATTGTTTCTGGTTGATCTATTTACTTCCAGGATAGATAAAATGATCAATACTTATTTTTGAGATATAACTTTGACCAGAAACTATAGGAATATGCTAGATTTCTATTTGTGATGTCATTTAACACTCACCTATAGGTACCCAAGTTTCTTGAGCAGGTCTCCAAGGCTAGATGCAGCGAGCATGTATAGAATCTTCTTCTAGAAATAGTGGAATCGTTTTTTTTATTGTGTGTACTACAAGGAATTCAAGGTTGTTCAATAATCAAGAACTAATTTTTCACCTCAGCATGAAAGAGCTTCTTATGGATTGAGTCTGACTCAGAAATTGCTTCCAAGACTTTGTAATCAAGAACATGGAATGTCCCATAGAGGTTTATTACTCATTGGATTGAATATCTCAAGAATATCACTCAACTCAATCTAGTTATTTCACCTGAAGAGGTGAATTTCACAAGAATTCTAAACATTAGGAATCAAAGTGATAAATTGGGCATTGAAACCATGGGGATGCACCCCTGAGGTGAAGAAAGAAGAGACCAACTTGCAAACTTCCACTTTAATATCCTCCCAATACTTTAAATAAAAAGAATTGCCAAATCCATCCAGACTAGGGGCACTTCCAGCATTGAAACTGAAGACCGCATCCTTAATCTCAAATTCATGGGGGGTGGTTGCGAGAAAAAGATTATCCTCATCAGAAACCATCGAAGGAACAATACCATCCATTAAGGTCACCTCCATTCCAGGTCCATTTAAAATCTTAGTGAAATAGTCAACAACATGTTCAGCGATTGCTTCCTTGTTATGCAAGATGCATTATCCAGTTCTAAGAAAAGATAAAGGCCAGTTGGCCCTTCGAATTCATTGAAGAGAGTTGAAGAATTTTGTGTTCCTGTCCCCATCATGTATCCATTTTATTCTGAAAGTTTCCTTTTGAACACCTTCCCTCTTTGTAATAAGAGAGTTCAGCCTGGATATAACACCCAATTCTATTGAAATGTCCTGACTAAAATCAGAATTAGTATCTTCATCTTGAATATCTTGCAGAGTCGACTCAAGAGTGAGGATCTCTTTATCCAACCCACTCTAATTGGCCTTGCTCCAAATTCTCAGTTGGGACTTTAGTAACCTCAACTTGTAAGAGAAGGCCGATTCACCCCAGATACAATTCATGCTGAACCAGAAACTTTTAATAAGATTGTCACATTCAGTCTGAAAAGACCAAGAATTATTGAATCAAAAAGGAAGAGGAATTTGTTGCTCTTTACTCTTGAAACTAACCAGAATTGGATGGTGATCTGAAGCAAATTTAGGAATAGAAACGCTATAAATTGAATCACATACATTCAGGAGATAATTTGCTCATCAATGGAAATAACTTCATCCTTTCCGAATGAATAATGAGAAAAAACCCCATAAAAGATCTCCCTAAATAGTGGAACCACAAGCAGCAACCAAATTAAAACCAAATTTATTAAGTCCAGCAAAGCCTAATGAAAAATAATCTTTAGGTTCAGAAATTCCAAGAATCTTGGGCTTGCGAACCTGAATGTGCCTGTGCAAAGCATTGACTGTCACAGAAATTCCTCACATTCAGATTTTTTATTTTCTCTCTTGTTGTGCCAGTCCCCCCACCCTCCCCACCCCCCAGCCCACCTGCAGCAGCCCCCCCCCCCCTCGCAGCCCACCTGCACCAGCCCCCAACCCCAGCCCCTAGCCCCTAGCTGCACTAGTCCACCCTCAGCCTAGCTGCACCAGTCTCCCCCACCCTCCCCAACCCCCCCATCCACCTGCTACCCCTAGCCCCCCTGCCACCCCCAGCCCACCTCCACCCCCCCCCGCAGCCCACCTGCACCAGCTCCCAACCCCAGCCCCCAGCTGCACCAGCCCCCCCCCCCCCAGCCCCCTGCTACCCCAGCCCACCTACACATGTCCCCCCGCCTCAGCCCCCCTACACTGGCCCAAGGATCCTACATTGTTTCACCAAGGGGCTACATGGTTTAGACTTGGCTATGCGTAACTCATGCTAAAAAATTGTGTGCAATTCAAAATGAACTTAAAATTATCCTCACGAAGGGAGGTCATACTATTTTCCTCAAACCATGCACCTTAACCATGAAGAGTATGGAAACCTCAAAAATTTCCATGTTCTGACCTGGAACTCCATGGAGATAAAAACAAAAACTCTACTTAACCAAATAACAATAAAATAACTATGCAGTGACATAGGGGCTATCATAAACTCCCCTCCATGCTACTTTTCCTCCTAGAATTTCCTTGGTCAAAACTAGAGACAAAGGAAAAGAGATGCAAAGGAAAATAGAACTAGCACACTGTGACCAGAATTTTTCTAGTACATTGTATCTTTTACTACCTATCTCAATGTCTCCCAACATTGTGAAAGTCTTACCACTTCCGATCTACGTAGTCACGTTACACATTAGGGGGTGAAACAAGATAAAACAGAACTAGCACAGTAAACTGCAAATAAGTGAAATCTTGGTGTGAAGTGATGTAAAAGTAAAAAATCTCACATTGTTGTGCCCTATGACACCCCCTAGAAAATGGTGCATGGGATTATTGTATCTTCTCCTCAATACAAAAACATGTCATCAGTTTGTATGATGGATATGTGGCATGGATTTCATTACCAATTAGAGGAGTTATTTTTGGAATTGTATACACTTTCTACTAATTTCTATGAAAGGGGAAAATAAAAGCCCCCTGGACAGACCCTGGACACCCCCCACTGCCCTCCTGCACCAGTTGAGAATCACTGCATTGCACTGCATCCTTTGAGACGTAGTGTAAAAATGTTTAACAAACTCAAGTGAAACTGGAAATGCAAATTCTTGGAGAGAACTACAAATAATTCAACAAATATATGAGAAAACACCTGTTGCGAATCACTGCATTCCACTACATCCTGCAAATTTCAACATTATAAGAAAGAGCCCATATGATAACCTCCTCCCTCATCCCTAAATCTTTATAAATGATAAAACTAATTAATGGAACACAATAGAAAAATATATATTATATATGATATTAACGGACATAAAATAATGAGATGAATCCATCAATGCTTGATAAAATAAAAAACCTCATAAAACTAAAACAATGACCCTACATAAATTACATATGGTTCCCTAGATCTATATAAAACTATTAAACCATCCCTTTAGTGCCTTTAAATCCACCACATACTGACCTCCTAGATAATTTATATATCCCACTCTACTAGAAATCACTAACTGTGCTTACAATTCCTTTGTAAAAGTAAAATTATAACCGGCACTCCAACCATAATGAAAAATCATTAGAAGATGGCCCATATCTACATGAGTGATACTTCCTAGGGTAAAAATGAAAAACCATCTGAGTGTGTATATTTATTCCACATATAAAAAATGAATCCTTTGACTCTAGAAGAAGGGAATGATAAAGTCTTTCCCTAACCAATTGATCATCACCCACAACTTGTAGAATAATCTCCTTTCCTATTCTTACTTCTACTAGATCATTATGATCCTATTATCTCCTAATTATTCACCTCAAGTTCAATTTAAATAAAAAGATACATTTTATATCCATCATAATTAGGAAGAAAATGTGATAAACCTTTGAAAGTATGTCTAACATCAACCCATACTCAAACCGATGATACATAGAATGCTCATCACCTCCCAAGGTTAGAGAAAATTTCTGCAACTCCGTGAACTAGGAAGAATATTATATAATTCATATGCTTACATACATAAAAACTTTCCTCGGCATCGGAAGAGAGGAGTCGGGGAGGAGGCGTCGGGGAGGAGGCGTCCGGGAGGAGGGTCGCGGTGAGGAGGAGGGTCGCGGTGAGAAGCCATCGGAAGTGCTGAGTCGAGGAGGGTCGTTGCGAGGAGGCATCGGGGGGGAGGGTCGCGTCGGGAAGGAGGGTCGCGGCGAGGAGCCGTCGGGGAGGAGGGCGCGGAGAGGAGGGTGCGGTGAGGAGGCATCAGGGAGAAGGAGGGCGCGACGAGGAGTCATCAGGAAGGAGGAGGGCACAACGAGGAGGTGTTAGGGAGGAGGAGGGCGCGGCGAGAGGGCAGAGGAGGCGCCCGATGATAATTGGGAGAAAAAAAAACGGGTTATGATTTAGCCACGGAGAGGGATATGAATCGTGGCGGTAGAAGAGATATAGCCACAGTCCTATAAAACCATGGCTATAGGACCATTGCTATAGCCCAGATTTTTAGTAGTGAAATAGATCAGAATGATCTGAAGTATCTGTTAGGATATGTATTGTGTCTTAATCGAGGATCAGTTAGCTAACAAATTTCAAGGCACCTAGTTTTCCTTGATTATAAAGTGGAGTCTAAGTATATAGAGGCTTCTGATTCATCAAAGAAGTGGTCTGGATTTAGAAAATTGTGTAAGGACCTAATGTAGTTCCTATCAGTATAGATCCTATCACATTGTATTGTGATAATATTGGAGTGGTGGATCTGTCAAAGGATCCAAGGTGATATCAACCAAAAAAGTTTATAATCAAAAAATATCACATATTGAGGGATTTTTTTCCAAATAAATGAAATCAATATAAGTAAATTTTTAATAGAGTAAAATTTGGCAGAACCCTTGACTATATATTTATTACAGTATAAGCATGAATATCATGTGATATCTAGTGGACTGAAAAAATTTAGTAATTGGATCTAGTGAAAGTGTGAGTTTTTTGGATTTTGTTCCCTAAAACCAAATTATACATACTTTATGATTACTTGTATTTAATTATTTTAATAGTTATAAAATTTATTATCACATCATCATTTTTCTTCGACATAGAATAATATTTGATAATTTTATGAGGGTAATTGTCGCTCTAAAAGGTCATAATAGTTCCCTATTGTGATGAGAACCTAGAAGTTCAATGATAGTATTATTAAATATAATTTATATATCTAGAATATATCATTCAACAGAGCAAAAATGATATATGATATCAGGGGTGGAGACTCATAGGACTTTAAGAAACTTTCACATGGTGTAAGGCCTTGGTAATCTTCAGTATTGGAAATTATGAGAACTTGAGCAGGCAATTGGAAATCCACACATTTATTTTTCATTGGATATTACAATATAAGGATGTGTTTAATTTTCTTTATACTTTAATATTATTATTAATTCAGGTTAAGAACCATGTTTTTTGATTTATTAATGAGAGTTGTGATGACATATGCTCATAGTGAAGTGGGATATTTTGGGTCTACCACAACTAACATTATGCTAATGAATAATTTGATAAAGGACATATTCATTGTATTCTTTAAAGGAATTTGACTTCCCAATATCTTAAATAGGAATTGAATTACCTAATTATTTACTAGTTTATGGAATTCTATTTGAGAGTTAATTTCTGGTAATTCAAATAAATATATGTTGATCATATATGTCAATGACACCAGTATAAAACCATATTAATATGATATATTGAGATAAATGGATTATATTATCATTATAAATTCATAGGTGGTTACATGACATTGTAACATTAAATTATTCCTCTATGTGATCCTTGGTATATTTTTAGTTTATAAACTTGGACTTTATGATATATAGACTAATGCCACTGAGAAAGGGGCCCAGATGGTCACACAGTAAGTGTATTCAGAACATCATTTAAATTCTATACGAATTAAACATGTTGGGTAAATATTATTCCTATACATGGTTTAATAATTAATCATGTTATTTTTCCATCAAATATTCAATCAACAGTTATTCAACAAAATATAAATGTGATTTTTATATTTGATAACAATTTTATTCACCATGTAATTATTTATTTAAATTCATGACTGCATAATATTTATTTTTTCCTTTTTTGAACACAATGTAATAAGATATTTATTTAGTTATGTGAATATTTAATAAATATTTATTCAATATGAATCTAATATTTATATTTTCATTCATGAATAATGTAGTGATATTTATTTATTTATTTATTTATTTATTATTTAAATCCCAATAAATGTTGAGGAGGACATGTGGACCCAGTTTATTGGTCTGATGAGAAATTTCAAATAAAATAATTTTTGAATAAGTATTAAATTGTTCATTTAAGAAAATAATATTTATTTTATCTATGAGTTTATTGTATGTAAATTAAAGGAGATTAATATTTTTATTATTAATACATGGGGTGTTCTCGAGAATTAAAAAATAATAATAAGGGCCCTTTCATAATTATAATTTTTTAACCCTATTACTATTAAAACATAATTATGAAATTTTATGAATAGCCTGGCCACATTAATTCATTATTTGTAATGAATTTTAGAGATAATTCTATCAAATCCAAGAGATCCCACCCCTATAATGCCTTAAATAAGGATGATATTTTCTCCTCATCAACAACAGTAATTCTATTCTCTATTGAATGATTTAGTTGCGATCAACATCGATCACTACAAGCATTAGTGTAATACCTTGATATTTTTTAAAATAATTTTTTTTGATTTTGTATACAACAACCAAAACTGAGATTAAACAAACAAAGAAATATTAATATTTAGGTAGGATTATTATGACATAGTCATTGAATTGTCAGATATGAATAGTATTAGACATATTATTATAAGATCTCATCCTTTTCCATAGATGTTTCAATATTGGTTTTAGGTATTGTTTTTCCTTATTTTTAGAATATTTTTGTTGGGTTTTTTGGGTGAGTTTGGGTGAAAATTAGAGAAAATTGGAAGGAGGATGGGTAATACACAATTGGCGCATAGTTTTCCCAAACCATGCGCCCAACCTTAGAAAACCATGAAACCCCTCAAAAATAAGGATTTCATAGCTAGAAAACTTTTTTTAAACCATGCACCTTAATCGGAGAAACCATTCACCCCTCACCCCATAAGTGGCACATAGTTTGGAAAACCTTGTTTCCATACCCAGGAAATTTTTCATGGGTTTTTAATTAACTTGGAGTTTTGTTTAAAAATTCCCAAACCTCTCGTATTAACCCCTAATTGTCATTAGCTTAACCCTAAACATTATCTATCATTTTCTAAGTCTCCTAGAGGAATTACTAGGGATCTTAGCCTCTGTTCTCTGTGATTCAATGAATGGAACAAAGATCTGCACCTCTCCCGGTAGGTGAATCTCATCCCGATTGGTTTCTCATTTCTTTCCCATTCTTATACCATCCTTGAAGGTATTTTTTACAATATTTTTAATGGATATAGATATAGGTTTTATTTTATCTAAACCATTTAAATTTTGGATATTGGAATTGAACCAAGATATCATTCTTCATTGTGATTAGGTTTATTCTGCTCTAATTGGGGATTTCTGTTAGTGAGCGTTCATCACTATTTTAGAGGTAGGTGGTCTAAATTTTAAATAAAATAGTCTTGAATTCCAATTGTGTGTATGATTTTTGAAATTTCAGTTGTCACAATAGTAAATTGAATCTTTATTTTAGTAAATTAATTTACTAATTAAATTATGGAATCATGGAATTGATTTAATATAATTTCCATGTAATTTTAAATTGGGATAATTTTGGGAAAATTGGAATTGGGTTAATTGGGTTAATTAATTTTTGAACTAATTAATGGAAATTTTTTTGTTTATGAAATTGGTGGAATTGGATTAATTAATTTGTGATTTTATTAATGGATATTTTTGATATTATACAATTGTTTAATTAGATTAAATAATTGATGAATTAATTAATGGAATGTAATGATTATGGGGTTATATTAATTAATTGTTGAATAAATTAATGGATTTCTATGATTGTGGAATTTATTGGTTAATTAAATTATTATTTAGTTAATTAATGAATCTGTATAGTTGTTCAATGTATATGTTTATGAATTAATTGAATTTTTGAAATATGTGATGATTTAATAAACCTTAATGGGTCAAGGGGATATATGATTAAATGTTGATAAAAAAGAATAATGGTGATTTGTCATATTATTACCATGTGACTAAAGTATTAACCATGACTTGTTTTGATAATAGAAATGGAAAATAATGATGTGAAGTGTGATAATAGGGTTAATGTTGGTTAACCTTGATTGATGTGATATAAGTGATATTGTGATATATGTGATATTCATGTGTAGGACATGGTCTACTGCATCAAAATCCCATAGTGATAAATTGATATTAGTGTGTGGAACAAGGTTTGCTGCATCAAAAACCTGTAGTGTTAAATCTGTGTGAGACATGGTCTATTGAATCAAAATCCCACTTGTGTGATTTTTTGATAAATGAGTGTGAGACATGGCCTAATTAATCAAATTAAACTTGTGTTATTTCTTGATAAATGACTGTGGGACACAGACTACTACTTCAAAATCCCAATAGTTCCTAGGCATGGAGATTTAGACCCAAATTGTTGGCATTGGATAGTTGTTCCAATTGTAAATGATAATTAATTGAGATGAAATGGATAATTAAATCCCATGTGTTACAGTGAATTGTGAACTAAATATGTGATATGGTTTAGACTCTAACATGGGACAAAGTAGGTATTGAGAGTTTGGGTTTCCTCGAGAACCCAGTGGTTTATATGGTTAAATAAAGGATAATTGAGTAAATGTAAATTGTTTAATTTATTTATTTTATTTCATTCTATATACAACATTATACACTATTATTTACTAGATATTGTTTTAGATGTCATTGGTGAGGCCTAATGAGCTTTACTCACACCCTGCTCAGGCTACCCAATTGGTACCCATATAGATTTCATGTTTTCATGATAGGTTAAGTCAAAGATCCCTATGTTATATGGATAATATGGGATGGAGCATGATTGGGTGAACCAGATATGCTTCAGGGACCTCTTTAGAGTTTTTAGTGTCTATTTTTTTTTCATTTTTCATATTGGAACTTGACACGTATTTATAATTACATTTCTATGGTTTAGTTTTTTATATTGTATTTCCATTTTGGTTATCATGTTATATTAGTTTATTATGGGTATGGTTATATCACTTGGTTATTTTTTATCATTTCAACTATTGTATTACTATGCTAAAGAGGGTATAGTCTCATAATGACTGATATTTGACCATCACTATTAGTTGTAAGCCTCTGGCGTATAGAGAGATTCACTTGAGGTTAGGTATTTGATTGGCTTGGGTCACCAGTATGTGCCACCCAGGTCGGGATATTACAAAGTGGTATCAGATCCTAGTTTTCTTTTCTTTTCTTTTGTAATACTTTTTGAGAAATGTATACATGAGACTAGGAAGTTTCAGGCCTTTGTTATGATCTCATTCATGGGATTAGCTAACCCTTGTATGGGGGATAACCTAACTACCTAAGGTGGTATTATTGTTATTCGTTTTTTTCTTACATTTTAATTATATTTCACCTTGGGTGACACACTTGTTGTGTGATGTGATTTTTGTTTCAAAAATTTCCTAATATTTGACTTATGGCTAGGTATATGATGAGAGTTTATTATGCATGCATAATTCTTGGAACTTATGGATTTTATATACATGCATCATTATAGGTGTGCATGGGAAATTAGGTTTTTGGGTAAGTTTTTTAACATGAAATTATTTTCCCTTACTTATGAATTTGAAGTAAAAAAGGTTCCTAATGTGAAATTTTAATATTATATAACTATGAAATATTAGAATAAATGGGTTTCTAATGGGACATTAAAATGGGAATGACTTTACCATTTATTAATCATGACCTAGATATAGTATGGTTAAGGGTAGTGATAGCACCTCGGTTTTGACCGTGTGGCGGGGTTTGGGGAAAATACCTGTCATGGATAATTGTGATTTCTTGTAAATGTGTTACTTTTTTTGTGTGTCCTAAGGTGTGTGTTTGTAATTGTAGAGTTATGTATCCTCTATGACACTTGTTGATATGAATATGGGAGAAAATTTCTAGGGTTGATCCTCCAGTGGTGGAACCAGAGGCACCGGTAGTATCGGGTGAGAAGTAGTAGAGAAGTTCATTGAAAACTTTCATCACTTCATAAAGTTTATGGAAAGAGTCCTAGGGTGGGTTTTTAAGAGTATATATAACTTAACATGGTAGTTTCAGTTGCAGCACCATCCAACTTTTACTAGACAGGGTAGACATAAGGTAGCTTAGTTCTAGGTTGAGTCTATCAAAACTATACTTAACCACTTGGAGACTCCTGGTGAAAATAGAGTCAAATTGGATACATATATTTTTCATGGTCAACTGAATAGACGGTGGGAAATATAGACTTGTGATGGACACCTAGAGAATATGTAGTGGAATGACTTTCAAAATAATTTCTTGGAGCACATTCACCAAGGGACGCTCAGGCGGGAGAGAGAAGCTGAGTTCATGAAGTCAACTCAAGGGAGAATTTCCGTGATGGAATATGCTAGATGATTTATAGATTTGAAAATATTTATTCCATTTTTGGAGGGATATGACGTTACTGTGGTGAAGTAGTTTCCATAAGGGATTAAATGAGAAATTAAGTCCCATGTGAATATCTTCGGGCTGAAGAAGTTTTCTGAATTGGTAATTCAGGCTCTCATGTCTGAGGGGAACCTGAAGGAGGATTCCAATAGAGGATAAGTGGTTTCTATTGTATGTTTAGAAGGTATGAATTTTGAGAACAGGGAGCTTCATTTTGATAATTTAATCTATATTGGTGGAAAGTAATGCATCCAGAAATAGGGACTAGTTGCACTGGAGCTTACTTGAGTGATATGTCACCAGTGTTGTAGGTTGGGACACTTCTGGTGAGGATGACCCTGACCATTGGTGGAGTACTAATTCTACTTAAAGATGTTCCATTTACATAGATTCTATAGGATCCCATTATATAAGGGTAATTAAGGATCAATATAGGTATAATTAGATTGTGTGAAGTGGATATTCTACACTATATCAGTCTGGAAGATGGAGTTCTACTAGACATGGAGTTTGAGGTAGTGGATGAGGTTCATCTGGGAATGAGTTCCTGTATCAGCACAAAATTAAAAATCAGGGGAAATATACTGCATCACATGGAAGAGGGGTAGGAAATTTTCATGTTATTCAGCCTACACATGTGGATAGTGAGATTGGACCTTCAATAATTAGAGGTACTATTATTTTCTCTTCTACACTAGCTAGTGCCTTATTTATTATAGGTTCCACTCATTTTTTATATCTACAAAACTTTTGAATTGGTTGATCTAATGGTGGAGTTCATGAGTGGGGTTATGATGATAGATACACTGTTGGGAGTATAGTCTAGAGATCTTTCAATGCAAGGGGTGTTCTCTCGAGGTTGGGTATTATCATTTTTTATGGGATCTTTACATCCTCTACATTTTGGGATTCAACCTAATTATGGGTATGTATTGGTTAATATCATACCAAGAACACAAATATTGTTACTAAGACAACCCTGCTTTTTATTACAACTTAAGCATTCTTTATTACATAAAACTTCACTTGATACAATAAAGAAGATTGAGAGGTTTCGTGTCTTTGGGGCTTAGGATCATTACATAAAAACTTTAAACTTGAAATAAAATATCTTTATTGAAAACTTCCTTTACATGACCACTACATTCCTTCGTACTTAGCATTGCATGGGATAACCTGAGGACATGCATAAGAAAAGGGTGAGCTATAAAGCCTAGTAAGGGAGTACACAATGAATAACATGAGGAGTACAATACATGTTAGGAAATAGGAACATCAATAGAGAATTAGAGTAACATGAACATAAAGGCATGATAAAGGATGATAACCAAAACATGGAAATGTGGCAACAACACTTAACATTGAATTAGCATGAGCCAAGGCTCATTGCACATGGAGCATGAGTAAACCCTCATTGCACTTGAAGCACGAGTAAACCCTCGTTGCACTTGAATTAGCATGAGTAAATACTCATTGCACATGACGTATCATGATACTATATTTTACCCAATGCATTGGAGCGCTATAAATGGTGCACCCTTCTTAAACATTTCATTTCATGCATAAGTGTGCCACATGGATCATAAAACATGGATTCATAAAACATAATCATTTATTCCACGATAAAGGGATGTGGAATTCATACATGAAACTTTATAATCAATAAGTAAATGTGCATAAAGTTGAATACCTTTGATGGAGAAATGGGCATGGTATTCACTACACAAAGATATTGGCTTAGAAAATCGGTGTGATTTCGGCAGCGTAACGGCGTGACATAAGAATTCATAAAAAAGTTTGATGAGAGATAAAGGGGTTCCTCATCATATTTACATGTAATGGATAGTAAGGATTTCTTAGATATACATGTCCCAACAATTGAAATGGAATTTAAATTCATGATACAAAAGTATTGCTTGAATATAGAAGGGAAAAAAAGGTTCCTTTCGGAATTTCGGCATAGTAACGGGTGTACATGGGAGGCATTTAATGAGAGAGAAAGGGGTCTCCCATCATTAAAACAATAAGAGGGAAGTATGGGAGAGGTGTGAAACCATACCCCAACATTCATAATTGAAATTAAAAGGGCAATACAACTTAAAGAAAATTGAAAAAAATGAGAAAGGAAGAAAAACCCCTTACTTGGAAGTGTGCTTCCAAAGGCTAGAGAGAGGCTTGTGAGAGGCTTCTTGGGAGCTTGGGGCACCTTGGTAGGATTCTAGAGAGATTAGGTAAGAAGTTGGACGAACTCCAAGGGATTTTAGTGAGGAGGAAGTGGGAGCTTGGGTGGGTTTATATAGGAAAGGTGAGGGAATTCTTTATTATTTAGGTTTGGGACCCCTTATATTAAAATAATACAAACCACAAACCATCCCATGGTATTTTCCCATGGTTTCTGGAAAAGGAAATAGGAAAACAATATTTTACAAGGCCAAGGTCCTAAATTATTAAAAAATTAGGGTTTCTTATGTGGAGGTGAGTCACACTCCCCTGGAAATTAATTTAAAAAGGAAAAGTGTTGAATAAGTCTTGAGGGCTCCATTAATGCTTTGAAAAGTAAGTCAAACAAACCCAAAACCTCATTATTTTAATGATAAAACACATATTGGCCGAACATAAGGATTATGTTATTTTATTACATCACCATTGGGTCATTATGATGTCATAAAACATCTTATATATTTAAATGGTATTTAATTTTTACCCAAAAATTTGACTGTCTCAGAAAATTATGAAAAATTCACCGTTGGATAATTTTGACGTCCTGATTCCAAAAATAATATTTATTTTATCTAAATAATTTTCTAAATATGTGAATTTTCACTTTTAAAATAAAAACCGACATTTATTAAAAATTCACGGGTTTTGACAGAAATGGCTTTCAACCCTTAATAAAAATTTTAATTGCATTCATAAAATTATAAGATCATTTATATTTAATAAAAATTAATTTAATATTAATAATAATATTTTATTAAAATATTATTTAATTCAAAAATCCTTTAATTTAATAAAATATAATTCTTAATTAAATAATAACTAAAAACACCATTTGTACTTTAAAAACTAATTACAATGTATCAAAAATGACTAGAAATTATATTCATTATTATATAAAAAAATAATGTACATGAACATGGTGCTACTTATTTGTTACATAACCCCTTAAAATAGCCACATAAGACCTAAGGGTAAGGTGTGCGATGGTGACAGACACTTGGGGCGGCTCAGATAACATCGCTCGAGTGGTAATTTCAATCAACTTCCACTTTTCCCATAGACGATCACGTTCGAGATTGACTTGATGAAGCTCATCTTGGGCTTGGTCAAGGGCAAAGCCCAAAGACGCCACCTCTTTTCCGAGCTCTGATAAATGGGCTTCGTAAGGGGCAATTCTACTGGATGAGTCCATCGCTTCCCTTGTCTGAGTAGAAATGGGTTCGTTAAATCCTTATATTTATACTACTCAGATGATCATTGTTCAACGACTAAAAAGTAACGGTCACAAATCTTAACATAAAACCAAAGAAGTTGACATCTTATAAAAACATTTTTCATAAAGAAACATTTAACTGGATCAAGAGGGATTTTACATTAATGAAACTTTGGGTCGTTACAACATTCCCCCCTTAAGAAATTTCGCCCTCGAAATTTTCCTTTTCCCACACTAAAACAAATGTGGGTAACTTAGCTTCATCATATCCTCTAACTCCCAAGTTGCTTCTTCAAACTTGTGGTTTCTCCACAACACCTTGACGAGGGGAATTGTCTTATTTCGTAGAACTTTTTCTCTACGATCTAAGATCTTCACTGGTTTCTCCTCATAAGAAAGATTGTATTCTAATTGTACCACCTCGGAAGAGAGTACATGTGAAGGGTCTGGTATGTACTTCCTTAAGAGGGATACATGGAAGACATCATGCACCTTGGCCATAGTAGGTGGAAGTGCTAGTCGATAGGCCACAGCCCCAACACGATCAAGAATCTCGAAGGGGCCGATGTACCTTGGACTTAACTTCCCTTTCTTTCCAAACCTCATGACCTTCTTCCACGGAGATATGCGTAAAAACACCATGTATCCGACTTTAAACTCAAGGTCTTGTCGACGATTATCTGCATAACTCTTCTGTCGACTTTGGGCTGCCTTGATATGCTGCTGAATGGTTTTCACCTTCTCCACCATTTCTTCAACCATTTCTGGTCCAAGCAGCTTACGTTCACCGACCTCATCCCAACATGCCGGTGTTCTACACCTTTTCCCATACAGGGCTTCATATTGTGCCATTTGGATGCTCGAGTGGAAACTATTATTATAAGAGAACTCAACTAGAGGAAGATGATGATCCCATCCTCCTTTAAAGTCCATTGAGCATGATCTCAACATATCCTCAAGTGTTTGGATAGTCTGCTCGGATTGGCCATCAGTTTGAGGATGATAGGCCGTACTGAAGTTCAGTTCAGTATTCAGAGCATGTTGAAGACTCTTACAAAACTTAGAGGTGAATCTTGGATCTCGGTCAGACACAATAGATAGTGGTACTCCATGCAGCCGTACCACTTCCCTGATATATATCCATGCCAGTTGATCCAAAGAGAAATCCTCTCGAATAGCAATGAAGTGTGCAGTCTTTGTAAGACGATCCACAACAACCCAGATTGCATTGCTGCCTTTGGATGTCCTTGGACGTCCGATGACAAAGTCCATGGTGATGTTCTCCCATTTCCATTCTGGTATGGGCAATGGTTGCATCATCCCCTTAGACTTATGCCTCTCTGCCTTCACTTGCTGACACACCAGGCACTTTGATGTATACTCAGCGATCTCCTTCTTCATATTATCCCACCAAAAGTTTTCTCGGAGATCTCGATACATCTTTGTGCTCCCTGGGTGAATAGAGAAATTTGAACTATGTGCATCATCCAAAAGTTCCTTCTTCAGCTCCGAACTTGATGGAACACATAGTCTTTTCCCAAACCGCACAATTCCTTCTTCATTAACATTAAACTCTGAGGATTTTCCCTTTTTGATAGCTTCCACTTTTTCTTGGATTCCCGCATCATCTTTTTGAGCATCCTTTATCCTTTCCAAAAGAGATGGTTGAGCAATCATTTGTGAAAGGATTGATGATGTTCCCTTTTTTATGATTCCCACATCCATCTTCATCAAGTCTAAGAAGATTGGATCCTTCTCAATTCTCATCATTGATAGAATAGCTGGATCCTTTCTACTTAGGGCATCCACCACCTTATTCGCTTTCCCAGGGTGGTAATGTATTGAACAGTCATAATCCTTGATGAGCTCTATCCATCTTCTCTGGAGCATATTAATCTCTTTCTGTGTGAATATATATTTAAGACTCTTGTGGTCAGTATATATCTCACATTTCTCTCCATAGAGATAATGCCGCCAGATTTTCAAGGCAAAGATCACCGCCGCCAACTCTAGATCATGCGTTGGATAGTTTCGCTTATGGATTTTCAACTGCCTTGAGGCATAAGATATTTCTTTATCATTCTGCATCAGCACACATCCTAATCCCTTCTTCGAAGCATCACTGAATACCCCAAAAAGCTCCCCACTTGTGGGTAAAGTGAGCACGGGTGTAGTGATAAGCCTCCTTTTCAAATCCTTGAAGCTTTCTTCGCATTCATCACTCCAAGAATACTTTACTCCCTTTCGAGTTAGCTTGGTAAGAGGGTTGGAAAATCGTGAGAAATTTCTCACAAATCGTCGATAATATCCAGCTAACCCCAAGAAGCTACGGATATCAGTTACCGATGTTGGCCTCGGCCATCCCTCAATTACATCTGTTTTGGAGGGGTCCACAGATATCCCATTGCTTGTGATGATATGGCCCAAGAATGAGACTTATTTCAACCAAAACTCACACTTGTTGTACTTTGCATATAGCTTCTCCTTGCGCAAAGTCTCTAGTACAGTTTTTAAATGCTCCTCATGGTCCTCCTTGGTTTTGGAGTATATTAGAATATCATCTATAAAGACTACCACAAATTTGTCTAGGTAATCTCTAAAGACTCTATTCATCAAGTCCATGAATATTGCTGGAGCATTGGTGAGTCCAAAAGGCATTACTATGAATTCATAGTGCCCGTACCTTGTACGAAAAGCAGTCTTGGTGATATCTTCCTTCTTCACCCTTACTTGATAATATCCCGACCGCAAGTCCACCTTGGAGAAGTATTGTGCTCCACGAAACTGATCAAACAAGTCATCGATTCTTGGGAGAGGATACTTGTTCTTTATCGTGATTTTGTTAAGTTCACGATAATCGATGCAAAGCCGCATTGACCCATCCTTCTTCTTGACGAAGAGGACTGGTGCACCCCATGGTGATGCACTTGGGCGTATAAACCCTTTATCCATATTCTCTTGTAGTTGTTTCTTCAGCTCTTCAAGCTCAACAACAGCCATTCTATATGGAGTCTTGGATATTGGTAGCGCCCCAGGTATAAGTTCAATTGAGAACTCAACATCTCTTCTTGGAGGAAGACCAGGAAGTTCCTCGGGAAATACTTCAGCGAATTCCCTCACAATAGTCATTTCGTCAAGGGTGGTTTCTTCCTTGGACTCAATCATCTGAGCCAGATATGCGTGCTCATAAGGCAGTAATATCCATGCTTGAGATGATGGAGCTAAAGGAGATTCATCTTCCTCCTGACACTTGTAAAGAATCGGGGGTCGATTCTCCATATGGAGTGTTATTTCCCTCTCCCGACAATTTATGTTGGATCTATATAAGGAAAGTCAATCCATGCCAAGAATTGCATAAAATTCCACCAAAGGGAGTATGACGAGGTTCTCCAAGAAATTCAATCCACAGATTATAACAGGGGAGGACTTATACTCATGGGATGCAATGATTTCCCCATTTTCCGTACTCACCGACATCTTTACTTCCATGATTTGTGGTGGTGCAGGGATTGTTCTACTAAACTTTTGAGATATAAAAGAATGCGTAGTACCTGAATCAAAAAGTACGTTCGCTATTCTTGAATGAATAACCAGCGTACCTATCACCACTTCGTTGTCGGGGTTCACTTCGGCAGAAGTGATGGCAAAAGTTCTTCCTTGCTGTCTTGGAGGATGCTAGTTGCCTCCGATAACCCTTGGATTATGGCAGTGATTTGCAAAATGACCCGGTTCTTTGAATTTGTAGCATTGAACAACGCGTTGAGGTTCGAACGGAGCGTTCCTCTCCTCTATCGCAGCCGCGGGTCCTTCTTGCTGATAGTTAACAGATAGGTGCCCTTCTCTTCCACACTTGAAGCATTTTCTTGTCCCCTTAAGGCAATTTCCAGGGTGCTTCTTTCCACACTTTTGGCAAGTGGGTGCTGAAATTTCTTAGCGCCGTTGGATTTATCCATCGGACCACCAGCATTGAAGTCCACCTTACGCTTCTTGTCCCCATGATACCCCTGTGATTCTCCGATCTCCATTTCAACCTTGAGGGAACATCGGACAATTTCCTCATAGCTGTCGAAGTCACGGATCACTAATGCTTTCTGCAAGCTAGGCTTCAGCCCACCAAAGAAGCGGCCAACCATGCATTCGGGGGTAACGACAAAGCCGGAAGCGTATCGTGCAATCCTTGTGAAGTTTGCCTCGTGCGCTCCCACAGATTCTTCATCTTTCTGTTTGAGGGAAAGGAATTCCCTTTCCATATTAAGACGGAGGGTGCGTGGAAAATATTTATCGAAAAACATCTTCCGGAATTCCTTCCATTCCAAAGCCTCAATATCCTCCTCAGGCTTCGTATTTTTGACCAACGTCCACCATTGATCAGCTTCACCCTCCATACGATAAGCCGCCAGTAGAACCTTCTCTTTTTCAGAGCATTGGAGGATGGAGAATATCTTTTCAATGGAGTTGATCCATTATTCAGCGATCGTGGGATCAGATGATCCACTAAAAGTAGGAGGCCTTTGTCTCATGAAGTTTTCAATAGCGACTTGTTCTTTCTTAGGGGGGGGGGGGGGTTGAACGTTCCTCTTGACCAGTGTTTCTATTCAAAACTTGAGTTATCTGAGAGAGAAGCGTGATAAAGTTCGCGATTCCCGCTCCCATTGGATTGGGCACCTCATAAGTACAATCATCACACTGATCTTCACAACGGTTGTTATCCCGAGTTCTCCTATTACCAGCCATTGGTTGGAATAAAAGGAAAGTTAGGGGTAACACATAAAGGGTAATCCAAAGATAAAAGTTGATGACTTATAAATAAACTTTAATCTCTTTAACTCATGAGTCTATAGGATTCAATCCAGGCTTTTCATGATCTTCCTTCTAAAATATATTCTTAGGGGCATGTTTCCCTTAATAAGGGTTCATACTAAGATTGTGAATTTATCAAAACATATCCCTCGGGAGTGTCGTAACTAAGAGTGCAGCAAGGCCCATTGTTGTGCACCAGTTCCCGTTCGAGTCTAGCTCAAAGTGGTGTTTTTGGGTTTTACCCCTAGGATACATCTGTGCCAGAGCCGCCTCTACCTGCTCGTATCCAGACAGGGATGTATTTGTTTCATAAACCACTTAGTATTTACCAAAACTTAGGGATTTTTTTTATTATGCTTAGTCTTGTATCTAAGGCTTTACTAGGGTTTCCTAATCCCAAAAATAACTAAACCTATCCTCTGATACCAACTAAGACAACCCTTCTTTTTATTACAACTTAAGCATGATTTATTACATAAAACTTCAATTGATACAACAAAGAAGATCGAGAGGTTTAGTGTCTTTGGGGCTTAGGATCATTACATAAAAACTTTAAACTTGAAATACAACATCTTTATTGAAAACTTCCTTTACATGACCACTAAATTCCTTCGTACTTAGCATTGCATGGGATAACCTAAGGACATGCATAAGAAAAGGGTGAGATATAAAGCCCAGTAAGGGAGTACACAATGAATAACATGAGGAGTAAAATACATGTTAGGAAATAGGAACATCAATAAAGCATTAGAGTAACATGAACATAAAGTCATGATAAAGCATGATAACCAAAACATGGAAATGTGGCAACAACACTTAACATTGAATTAGCATGAGCCAAGGCTCATTGAACATGGAGCATGAGTAAACCCTCATTGCACTTGAAGCACGAGTAAACCCTCATTGCACTTGAATTAGCATGAGTCAACACTCATTGCACATGACGTATCATGATACTATACTTTACCCAATGCATTGAAGCGCTATAAAGGGTGCACCCTTCTTAAACATTTCATTTCATGCATAAGTGTGCCACATGGATCATAAAACATGGATTCATAAAACATAATCATTTATTCCACGATAAAGGGATGTGGAATTCATACATGAAAATTTATAATCAATAATTAAATGTGAATAAAGGTGAATACCTTTGATGGAGAAATGGGAATGTTATTCACTACACAAAGATATTGGCTTAGAAAATCAGTGTGATTTCGGCAGCGTAACGACGTGACATAAGAATTCATAAAAAAGTTTGATTAGGGAGAAAGAGGTTCCTCATCATATTTACATGTAATGGACAGTAAGGATGTATTATATATACATGTCCCAACAATTGAAATGGAATTTAAATTCATGATACAAAAGTATTGCTTGAATATAGAAGGGAAAAAAAGGTTCCTTTCGGAATTTCGGCATAGTAAC
Organism: Viscum album; assembly: GCA_963277665.1. Classification (NCBI taxonomy): domain Eukaryota; kingdom Viridiplantae; phylum Streptophyta; class Magnoliopsida; order Santalales; family Viscaceae; genus Viscum; species Viscum album. The sequence continues at coordinate 858,947,588 of OY728160.1, forward strand.
GGGTGTACATGGGAGGCATTTAATGAGAGAGAAAGGGGTATCCCATCATTCAAACAATAAGAGGGAAGTATTGGAGAGGTGTGAAACCATACCCCAACATTCATAATTGAAATTAAAAGGGCAATACAACTTAAAGAAAATTGACAAAAATGAAAAAGGAAGAAAAAACCCTTACTTGGAAGTGTGCTTCCAAAGGCTAGAGAGAGGCTTGTGAGAGGATTTTTGGGAGCTTGGGGAACCTTGGGAGGATTCTAGAGAGAGTAGGGCAGAGGTTGGACGAACTCCAAGGGATTTTAGTGAGGAGGAAGTGGGAGCTTGGGTGGGTTTATATAGGAAAGGTGAGGGAATTCTTTATTATTTAGGTTTGGGACCCCTTATATTAAAATAATCCAAACCACAAACCATCCCATGGTATTTTCCCATGGTTTATGGAAAATAAAAGAGGAAAACAATATTTTACAAGGCCAATGTCCGAACTTATTAAAAAATTAGGGTTGCTTATGTGGAGGTGAGTCACACTCCCATGGAAATTAATTTAAAAAGGCAAAGTGTTGAATAAGTCTTGAGGGCTCCATTAATGCTTTGAAAAGTAAGTCAAACAAACCCAAAAACTCATTATTTTAATGATAAAACACATAATGGACGAACATAAGGATTATGTTATTTTATTACATCACCATTAGGTCATTATGATGTCATAAAACACCTTATATATTTAAATGGTATTTAATTTTTACCCAAAAATTTGACTGTCTCAGAAAATTATGAAAAATTCACCGTTGGATAATTTCGACGTCATGATTCCAAAAATAATATTTATTTTATCTAAATAATTTTCTAAATATGTGAATTTTCACTTTTAAAATAAAAACCGACATTTATTAAAAATTCACGGGTTTTGACAGAAATGGCTTTCAAACCTTAATAAAAATTTTAATTGCATTCATAAAATTATAAGATCATTTATATTTAATAAAAATTAATTTAATATTAATAATAATATTTTATTAAAATATTATTTAATTCAAAAATACTTTAATTTAATAAAATATAATTCTTAATTAAATAATAACTAAAAACACCATTTGTACTTTAAAAACTAATTACAATGTATCAAAAATGACTAGAAATTATATTCATTATTATATACAAAAATAATGTACATGAACATGGTGCTACTTATTTGTTACATAACCCCTTAAAATAGCCGCATAAGACCTAAGGGTAAGGTGTGCGATGGTGACGGACTCTTGGGGAGACTCGGATAACATCGCTCGAGTGGTAATTTCAATCAACTTCCACTTTTCCCGTAGACGATCACATTCGAGCTTGACTTGATGAAGCTCAGCTTGGGCTTGGTCAAGGGCAAAGACCAAATATGCCACCTCTTTTCCGAGCTCTGAAAAATGGGCTTCGTAAGGGGCAATTCTACTGGATGAGGCCATCGCTTCCCTTGTCTGAGTAGAAATGGGTTCGTTAAAGCCTTATATTTATACTACTCAGATGATCACTGTTCAACGACTAAAAAGTAACAGTCACAAATCTTAACATAAAACCAAAGAAGTTGACATCTTATAAAAACATTTTTCATAAAGAAACATGTAACTGGATCAAGAGGGATTTTCCATTAATGAAACTTTGGGTCGTTACAGTTACTATATAAATGTTACTTTTTTGTCTCTTGATGGTGAAAAATATACTCGAAATGGAGGGTAGGATATCCGGCCTATAAAGGGCCAATTCATCAGCAACTGGGAGAATTTACCACCCAGGTTTCTAGTTTATTTTTGATGTTGGGGTGTGAAACATGATTTCATTCCACACATGGTGGAAATATTTCCATATGTGTTTCCTGAATAATTCTCAAGGATTCAACCATAGAGGGGTGTTCAATTTACTACTAAGCTCATGCAAGGGGATGAGCCTATTTCTATTCCACCTTAAAGAATAGAACCAACATAATTTCAAGAGCTTAAAACTCAACTAGAATAGTTGATGGATAAGGGTTCTATCCAACTAAGTATGTCACCTTAGGATTCTTTGGTTTTTTTCTAATAAGGTGAAAAAACTATACGCTTATGTGTTGATTATCGGAAGTTGAACCAGATAAATATGATGAACTGGTATCCTCTTCCATGTATCGATGATCTTTTTGACCAGTTAAGGGGAGTCGTTTTTCCTCAATGATTTCCTTGAGATTAGGGTATTATAATTTTATAGTTTGACCATCTGATATAACAAGGACTTCTTTCATAATTAGGTATTACCATTATGATTTTTTCATAATTCCTTTTGGGTGGAAGAATTCACCAACAGTGTTTATGGATTTGATGAATATAATCTTCTATCCATAGCTGGATCAATTTTTGGTAGTTTTTGTGGATGAAATCTTTGTGTACTCCAAGACTCAAGACTATGATTCCCAACACCTTGGAATCATCCTAAGTACACTAATAAAGCATCGATTATATGCCAAGATATCAAAGTGTCAATTATGGATTGATTAGTTACACTTCTTAGGTCGCATCATCATAGAATAAGGTGTGTTAGTGGACCCAAAGAAGGTTCATGAATTTATCTCTTGATATCGAACCAATAATTTTTTTGATATTTGTATATGAATTGTCTTATCTCAATATTATTAGAGGTTTATATAGGACTTTTCCAAATTGGAATCCCCTAATATGGGATTGATGAATAAAATGTAAAATGATTGAATGGTGTAGATCATGTAAGGATGATTTCTAGGAGTTGAATAAGCTCTTGAAAATAGAACCAATTTTGATCCTACTAAAACTAGGTGAGGATTATATGTTTTTTTTGGTACTTCTGTGATAGTTTTTGGAGTAGTGTTGATGCTGGGGGATCGAGATGTGGTGTATGGCTCTCAGCCATTGAGACCCCATGAGCAGAATGTAAGGACCCGACCTCTGTTTCCTGGATTCGGTGCCTTATTGGATTACATTGGAATGATTACAAGAAATTTGTATCCTGAAGGAATGAATATTTTAGTAGTTTTGGAAAACCAGATACATACATAAATTTAACATTATAACTTGAAATGAAAAATGGAATACAAGTTTTATTGGGAACATCCACAACTCTAAGTTTATCCCTATGGGTCATTCATAATAAAATTCTTCATGTACAAAAAAAATATAACATAGTAAAGGGGTGAGATAAAATGCTCTGTAGGGTTAATAAATAAAATGGGATATATCATAAACATAATCATTAGGCATGGTGAATAACTAAAAACACATGCCTTTAAAAATGAACTTGAACACATTTTGTAAAGAATAAGAGCTGGATAAATAATTCCATAATAAAGAAAAATCATGGTTATTCTACTAGTAGAATAACCTCATGAAATTTAAATTACTAGTTTCATAATGAGGGAATGCATAAATTCAGACATCATAACCATACTGTCAAGGCCTCATTCCAAGACCATAGATAATCATTTTTTCAAGGCCCTATACCAAGACTGTAGTTTGTATCATGAGACCTACTGATGCATCGAGGGGCTATAGTGGGCCCCAACCATAACTTACTAATTACAATGAATCCCTAATATTAATGGATATAAACATAAACAACATATACATTCATATTGAAATTAACATATGAAATGTCAATAACATTCACCGAACATTAAGCATAAATAGTAACCATTCTGAGAAAATTGGTGAATGCTTTTAAGATAGAACATGCATATTCAAACTGATAATTAAAAATTAAATTAAATATTTTAGATGATATCATAAAATATTAACCCCAATAATACATAATAATCAACAAGAGTGTTGAAACAGGTGAACATACTCTTATAAAATCATCGGGCAATTCGTGAGATAAATACTCTTTTACTTTAAAAAGAAGATTTATTTTTTAAAACGTCATTGTATAAAACCCTAATTTAAGTAAGATAGTATTTCCATAATAAAATGAGTGTTTTTAGAAAGATAATTTTCTCTAAAAACATATTATTGAGTGCCCTTAAAAATAGGTGATAATTCGAGAAATTCCCTTGAATCGGGCTGGCATTCTGGGAATAATTTATTAAATATCCTTTTAAAACATATAAATCACCAAAAATTAAAGTAGTATTATGGTTGGTACACATATATAGAACATCCTCACATAATATATGATTATTAAATATTAATAAATAATAATTTAATAGAGTTAAGTAGATAATAAGAGTAACCCAAATTAAAATGGAGGTTCGGGAAGAAAACCCTTACCTTAAGTCTTAAGGTGTTCCTCACATGATATTAACGACCTGAATAATAAAATTTAGGATCATAAATTAATTATTATATAACCTAATATACATTTAATTTATTTATCATAACCTTTTGGGGTTTATTCATGACCTTTTTATGGGTTAAGAGATTTAATTTCATTGTTTGGGAGCGTTTTTCTCCTTGGTTTTCATGTTCAGTTTACTCATATTCATGTATGGATAAACATGTAGAATGAGAATGGTAGTCAAGAATATATGTTTTATATTATTATTAAACTAATATAATATTAAATTTTTATAAAATTCATTTGTTTATTAGGAGTGAAGATTAATCATTATATAAAACTTTAATGATGATTGTTTGGGTTAATTGGCGGTTTTTGATCACAACGAACTCATTTTGATTATAAATTAATATCAGCTATAAAAAAGATTATAGGACCTTAAATAAGTTATATTAAATATATTATAGTCTAATTCAACCATAAAAAGGTTTTCATAACCATAATTGAAGATGTTAATAGAAATTGAAAACCCATCGTCCTTGAATGTGATAAATTAACACATCTTGGATTGTGTTTTCATTTCAATTATAAAATAAGGGTAAAGGAGAGATGATGAATAATTACTCCTTTGTCATAACAAAATTCCATTACATGTAAGTTAATGGATTCATCAAAACATTTGGAAGAAATAATACGGGGAAAGAAAAAAAGAAAAGAAAGGAATGTGAAATAAAAGAAATGAAAAGAGGAATTTACCACTTGAAGTAATCTTCCTTGAGAGTCTCTTTAGGGTAGATTTTTTGGTATATTTATGATACAAAGGGATATAAATATGTGGTAGGATCTTGGGAGGATATTTGATCAGAATTTATACAAGACACAAGTCTTGAGAGGAGTGAAGAGAAGAGGGAGTGATGGGGGGTTTATAGTGGAAGAGAGGAGGGTTTTCCCATTATTTTTCTCATTATTTTATTATTTTTACAAAGAAAACCAATAGTATTGATTATTGTAACAAAAAATAGTAATATTTTCATGTGATTTTGATCCAAATAGTCTTATTTCAGCCATACATAACCTATGAATCAATAAATCATGTATTTAGAATTTATTGTAAATTATCATATTTTACTATTCACCTAAAATTGAAGTATTTAGAAACATTCCAAAAATTCACCATAACCATTTTTCGATGTGTAGAATCAGAAAATGAGGTCCATTTTATCAAAATAATTTTATAAATATATGAAATTTAATTTCTAAATAAAATCATTATTTACTTGAAAAATATAGATTTTAAAGTTAAAACTCATTTTATAATATGTTCAAAAATTAACTAAGGTCTCATAAAATTATCCTAAAATCCTAAGAAAAAAAATATTTATTTAGGAATAATTTTTATCAAAAATAATTTTATTAATTTATTAATTTAAAATTGTAATTAAATGTTTATTACTCAAAAAATACCAACACATAATTAATAATTTCTAAAATACTCTATTTTATTTATAATGCATATAAATTTTATTTATACTTTCATGGGTGTAGTTACTATTAATAAGGGTCATATTACTATTCATAAGGCTATATTACTATTCATAAGGTTCAAGTTACTTTTCACCAAAAATGTAAGTTGATCTATCAGACTCTAAATATATTATTGAACGCAATCGTGTATGTTAGTTTTTCAAAATTCAAATTACAGAGATGGAAAAAATTATGTTTAGTGGCTAGGTTATAAAAATTGGTATTTTGTAGAGACTAACTAATTCATGCATTCAATATTAAATTTATTTTTAAAAAATCATGGGTTGTTACATTATCTCCTCCTTAAAAAAATTCATCCTCGTAATTACCAGAATTTTACCTCACAAAAAGATTAGGGAAATTCTTCATCATATGCTCCTCAGGCTCCCATGTTGCCTCTTCGATTATTTCTTCCAAAGTATCATTAACAGTAGAGTCGTATGATTCCTCAACACTTGTTCTTTATTGTCCAAAATCTGGATAGTATCTTCACATTAAGATAGGTCAAGTTCCAATTCTATACCTTCAGAAGTGAGGACATGTGTTGGGTCTGGCATGTACTTTCTCAGAAATGAGACATGGAACACATTGTATACTCTAGAAAGGATAGGTGTCATATCCAAATGATATGAAACATCTCCAATTCTCTCCTTAATTTCAAAAGGGCCTATATACCTAGGGCTCAGTTTACCTTTCTTCCCAAATCTTATAACACCCTTCCATGGAGATACTTTTAAGAAAACATTATCTCCCATGTGAAATTCAATATCCTTCCTTTGATTATCACCACATATTTTTTGTTTGATTTTAGATGATTTGATATGTCCTTGAATAGTCTTTAACTTCATTGTTGTTTCCTCCACAATCCCTGTACCCATAAGATTACTTTCACCAAATTAATCCCAACATATTGGTGTACGACATCTCTTTCCATACAATGCTTCATATGGTGCCATTTCAATGCTTGAATAGAAACTATTACTGTAGTAAAACTCTACCAAAGGTAAATACTGATCGCACATACCTTGAAAATCAAGTGAACAAGATCTCAACATGTCCTCTAAGGTTTGGATCATCCTTTCTGATTTCCCATCAGTTTGAGGATGATAAGTAAACTCAAATGAAGCTCAGTATCTAAAGATTTCTATTGAATTTTCTAGAATTTTGATGTAAAATGAGGATCTTAATTAGAAACATTGAAATAGGTTCTCCATTAAGTCTTAAAAAATCATTGACATAGATTCATTCAAGAAGATCTAGTGGAAAATCCTCCCTTATAGCAAGGAAATGTGAAGATTTTATAAGTTGATCAACAATTACCCATATTGAATCATTCTTTCTTGTAGTTTTGGGTAATACAGTGACAAAATCCATTGTGATTTCATCCCATTTCCAAGTAGGGATGGGTATAGGTTTCCTAACACCTCTAAGATGTTTCCATTCGACGTTCACTTTTTAACAGACTAAACACCTTGATACATAATCAGAAATTTCCCTTTTCATGTTGTCACACCAGAAATGTTCCATCAAATCTCTATACATTTTAGTGTTACCAGTTTTTATAGAGAAATTTGATCTTTGGTAATCATCCAATAACTCCCTTTTTATCTCACCTATAGAGGGAAGACATAGCCTCATCCGAAATTTCACAATTTCATCTTCACATACGAAGTCATCCAACTTCCCATATTTCATAGCATTAATTTTCTTTTTAAGACTCTCATCATCAGGATGAGAGATTTCAATCCTTTATAATAATTATGGTTGGGAAACTTACTGAAAAAGTAATTATGTTTCTCCTTCTTTGATAATTCCCATGTATATCCTTATTAGATCCATGAATACACGATCCCTTTCGATCATTATTTTTTTTAAAACTCTATGATATTTCCTGCTCAATGAATCAGCTACCTTATTTTCCATTACTGGGTGGTAGTGTATGGAAAAATAATAATCCTTGAGTAGTTTGATCCATTTCCTTTTCCTCATGTTGAGTTCTTTTTGTGAGAAGATATACTTTAGACTCTTGTGATATGTATATTTATCACATCTTATAAAAAAGTGTCTCTAAATTTTTATAGAAAAGATCAAAGAAGCTAACTCAATATCATGAGTAGAATAGTTTTTTTCATGAATTTTTAACTGCCTTGATGCATAGGTAATAACTCTATCATTCTTCATAAGGACACAACAGAGTCATTTCATTGATGCATAATTATAGATCAAAAACCCATCATTCCCTGATGGTAGAGTTAGGATCAGAACATTCACTAACAATCTCTTCAATTCTCTGAAACAGTCCTCAAATTCTTTTGTCCATACAAACATAACCCCTTTGCCTGTAATCTTGGTCATTGGGTTGGGTAAACGAGAAAAGTTTTGAAGGAACCACTAATAATAACCTGTTAAACCAATAAAACTATGTACCATAATTATATTCGTTAGAGTAGGACATTATTTCATAGCGTTTGTCTTCATAAGATCAACAGATATTCTATCCGTAGAGATAATGCGGCCAAGAAAGGAAACTAATTGATGCCAAAATTCAAACTTGATAAACTTCCCATATAATTCATTTCTTCTAAGAGTCCTCAGAATAGTGAGAAAGTTATTTTTATGATCTTCATATCTTTTGGAGTATACCAAGATATCCAAAATAAAACCAACACAATGTGATAAATATATTCCTTGAAAACTCTATTCATTAGATCCATGAAAACATAGGGTTAATAAGTTAGTCTAAAAGGAATTATTGTAAAATCATAATTCCCATACCTGGTTCGAAATGATATTTTTGGAATATCTTCTTTCCTCACACACAACTGATGATATCCATATCAAAGATCAATCTTCAAAAATATTTGTCTCAATGAATTTGATCAAATAAATCATTAATGCAGGGTAGGGGATGCTTTATATTTACAGCTATATCATTGATCTCCCTATAGTCAATACACAACCTTATATATCCATCTTTGTTCTTAAAAAAAATAATAGGGGATCCCCAGGGAGAAACAGTAGGGATTATAAATCCTTTATCACTCAATTCCTATAGTTTTTTATTCAGTTCCAATAATTACACTATGCCCATCTGATAAGGGGTCTTTGATATGGGCCTTGAATTAGAAATTAAGTCAATGAAAAACTCAATTTCTCACTCTGGAGGATGTTGAGGTAAATCATCTAGAAACACATCAACATATTCTTGCACAATATATACATCCTCTATTTTAACATTCTTTTCCTCGCCCACAGTTATTTCATTCCCTTCCTCCCCAATAATTTACTTCAGTAGAGCTACTGGGGTGGATCTAGATGAGAATTGGACGGTGATATTTCTTCTCTAAATATAATGGATTCCACGTTGTCCTCAACAATTGTAACCTCATTCTTCTTGCAACAAATTTTTTAAACATCGTTTGATATCAAATCCATAATGAGGATTATATGAAATTAAATCATGGGTATGATAATAAAATCAGTAGGTAAATAATTATAATATTCCATAATGTGGATTCCCTCACATAGATTTGTTGCAATGATACTTCCCTTGGGATTTTTTACTAGAAAATCCCTTATTAAAACATCTTGGAAATATCTAATGTTCTTGGAAAACTGGGAAGATATTAAATAATGTGATGATCCAGAATCAAATAAAGCATTTTCTAACTTAGAGTAAATGATTAATATAACCTACAATGCATAATTAGGAACTTCAACCTCCGTAATTGTGACTGCATAAGCTTGGCCTTTCTCCCTTGGCCTTCTTTGGGGAACATCTCCTTGGTTCCTAGGATAATAATTTTCATAAATTTTCATCTCCCTACAATTGCATCATTGAACGTTGGAAGAATATTTCTTCCTCTTACAATCCTAAGATAGGTGGCCTTTTTCTCCATACTTGTAACAAACACCCATACCCTTTAGTAAAGTACCATGGTGTCTCTTCCCATAATTATCATCGGGTGTAAGGTCAAATCTTCCCTTTATCCCCATTTCCTTATTTCCTTTTCTAAAGATTTCAGCTACCCTCTTCTTCTCTTATTTTCCCATAAAATCATATGACTTAGATAATTCCTTTTCTATCTTGATTTCCCTTGAGACTATATCTTCATATGATGAGAATCTTTGGGAGACTAGATCCCTTTTGAGTAATGGTTTTAAACCATAAAATAATTGATCAATATTTATCCCTAGATTACATATGTAGTCCATGACATGTCTTGCTAACCTTGTAAAGTTAGCTTTATACTTTGAAAAATTCTCATCCTATTTTTTCCAAAGATTCAGAAATGGTCTTTCCATATATTATTGTTGTTCACTAGGGAAGTATTTTTCTAAGAATATTTCCTTAAAATCCCATCATTACATTTCTTCTTTTTATTCACCCTCCTTTGTGTTTTGAATTAAAGACCACCACTGATCCACATCTTCTGATAGATGATAAACCACCATTATAATCTTCTCTCTTTTTTAACATCCCAAAGAAAGAAATATCTCCTCTACTGAACTTATCCACTACTCCATTATGAAAGGTTTTGTAGTCCAATTAAACGATGTAGGATTTTCTCACATAAAGTGATCAAATATAGAAACTCCATGTTGTGGATAAAGATGCTTCATTCGGGTAAGTTTATTGTTCATAACCTGAGTAATTTTTCCTAGTATAGTTATCAGTTTCTCAGTACCAGCCGTAGCTCGAAATCCAACATCATTATCTTTCATAGGTGGGTAATTCCAATATAGTATACACGTGTTCATGTGGTTTCTATTCCATCTACTAGGCACCATTTCTAAAAAATGGCATACCATATAGTAGGTTATGATTAATAATGTATAATATCAACTTAAAATACTTCACATAAATTGAAATCATGTGTATGTATAATCCCATAATCATAAACATGGTTTATTTGAGGAAAAGTTTACATTTAAATCCTTCATAATATCTTGTAGAGAAAATCTGAATTATCCTAAGAATATCCCCCAAGAGTGTCAAACCAGGTGCGCAGTAAGGACCATTTTTGTGTACTAGGATACCCCAGGTTAAGCCTGAAACTCCTTGTCAGAGTTTTCACTCCTTGGAACATCTATTCCAGAACCACATCCACTTGTAGTATCCAGGCAGGAATGTATTTTCAAGTAAAATCCAAAAAAATCTATTCCTTAGAAAAATTATTAGATGTTCTTGTATGTTTATCCTCAAATAATATCTTAGGTATTTTTTCCATAATCAGCATTTTCTAAATCTAGTTTCCTAGTTTTCTACTAAAATTCAATTGATATGAACTGTAAGGACCTGACCCTAGTTTCCCGAATTCAGTTCCTTATTTGATTACATTTCTATTATTACAAGAAAGTTGTATCCTAAAGGAAAAAATATTTAGTATTTTTGGAAAACTGGGTACATACATAAGTTCAGTATTATAACTTGAATTGAAAAACAACATATACGTTTTATTGGGGACATCCATAACTCTAAGTTTATCCCATCAGGTCATTCATAATAAACTTCTTTATATCCTGATAAAATAAACCATAATAAAGGGCTGAGCTCAAATTTACAGTAAGGGTAATAAATACTATGGGATATATCATAAAAATAAACATTACGCAAGGTGAATAACTAAAAACACATGCCTTTAAAAATGAACTTGAACACATTATAGAATGAATAAGAGATGAATAAATAATGAAATAATAAAGCATAATAATGGTTATTATACTAGTAGAATAAGATCATGGAAATTCAATTACTAGCTTCATAATGAGGTAATTCATAATGTTAGACGTCATAACCATACCGTCAAGGGCTTGTTCCAAGACCATAGATAATCATTTTTCCAAGGCCTTGTGCCAAGACCGTAGTTTGTCTCATTAGACCTACTGATGTATCGAGGGGATATAGCGGGACCCAACCATCCCTTACTAAGCCCAATGCATTACTTATATGAAAGGGGATAAATATAAACAACATATACATTCATATTGAAACTAAAATATTAAATGTCAATAACATTCCCCGAACATTAAGCATAAACACTAACTATTCCGAGTAAATTGGTGAATGGTTTTAAGATGGAACATCCAAAATCAAACTAATTATAAACCACTAAATTAAATATGGTAGATGATATCATAAAATATTAACACCAATAATACATAATTATCAACAATATTGTTGAAATAGGTTAAGATACCCTTATAAAATCATTGAGTAATTCTTTAGATAAATACTCTTTCACTTTGAAAAGAAGAGTTATTTTTTAAAATACCTTGTATAAAACCATAATTGAATGAATATAGTATTTTAAAAATAAAATTAGTGTTTTTATAAAGGCAATGGTCTCAAAAAACAGATTATATAGTGCCCTTGAAAATAGGTGAGAATTTGAGAAATTCCATTGAACTGGGCTTGCATTCTAAGAAGAATTTTTGAAAGACCATTTTTAAAAATATAACTCCCCATTAATGAAAGTATAATTCTGGTAGTTTCACATACATAGAACATTAACACAGAATATAGAAGGATTAAATATTATTAAATAATAATTTAATAGAGTTAAGTAGAGAATAATAGTAACCCAAATGAAAATGGATGTTTGGGTAGAAAACCCTTACCTTTAGTACGAAGGTGTTCCTCACTCGATCTTAACAACCTGAATAATAAAATTTAAGTTCATAAATTAATGATTCTAGAACCTCATATACATTTAATTTATTTATTATAACCTTATTAGGTTCATTAGTGGCCTTTTGATAGGTTAAGATATTCAATTTCATTGTTTGGGAGTGTTTTCTTCCTTGCTTTTCATGACCAGTTTACTTATATTAAGGTATGGACAAACATATAGAATAAGAATGGTTTTCTAGAATAAAAGTTTTATTTTATTCGTTATCAACCATAAGATTACATTTTTATAAAATTCATTTGGTTATTTGGAGTGAATATGAATCATTATATTAAACTTTAACGATAATTGTTTGGGTCAATTGGTGGTTTTTTATCACAACGAACTCATTCTGATTGATAAATAAATATACTATGTAAAAAAGGATTGTAGGAACTTAAATAAGTTATAGTTCATATATTATAGTCTGGTCCAACTATAAAAATGGTTTCATGACCAGAATTGAAGATGGTAATAGAAATTGAAAACCCGGTGTCCTTGAATGTGATAAATTAACACATCTAAGATGGTGTTTTCATTTATAGTATAAAAGAAGGTTAAAGGTAGATGATGATGAATTATTACTTTATCATAAAAATATTATAGTACAATTAAGGTACTCTATTATTCACAACATTTTCATGATAGGAGGTGAGTATAGAAAAATAAAATAAAGGAACATTAAATAAAAGAAATGAAAAGAGGAATTTACCTCTCGAAGTAATCTTCTATTAGAGCCGCTTTAGGGGAGAGGTTTTGGTTCTTTTATGAGAAAAAGGGATGATGGGAGTGTGGGAGGATATTGGGTATATATTTTAACAAAATTTAGATAATGAACAAGTCTTGAGAGTATTTAAGAGAAGAAGGAGTGAGGGGGGTTTTATAATGGAGAAGAGGCGGGTTTTCCCATTATTTTACTCATTATTTTATTATTTTGTCAAATACAACCAATAATATTGATTATTTTGACCAATAATAGTAATATATGCATTTGAGTTCAAACCAAGTGGTCTTACATCATAAATACATCATCTATGACTAAATAAATCATGTATTTAGTATTTATCGTAAATTATTGTATTTTACTATTCTCCTAAAATTGAAATATTTTAGAAAAATCCCAAAAATTCACTATAACGATTTTTCAACATACAGAATCAAAAAATGAATTCCATTTTATCAAAATAATTTTCTAAATATGTGAAATTTAATTTTTAAATAATATCTTTATTTACTTGAAAAATACAGATTTTAAATTTAAAACTGATTTTATAATACGTTCAAAATTTAACTGAGGTCTCATAAAATTATTCTAAAATAATAGGACAACAAAATATTTATTTAGGAATAATTTTTATGAATTTTTTTATAAATATATTAATTTAAAGTTTTACTTATATATTTATTACTCAAAAAATACCAACACATAATTATTAATTATTAAAATACTCTATTTTATTTATAAAGCGTCTAAATTTTATTTATACTTTCATGGGTGTGGTTACTATTCATAAGGTTCATATTAATATTCATCAGGGTATGTCATTATTCATATGGTTCAAGTTACTATTAACCAAAAATGTAATTTGATCTTATGAGACTCTAAATATCTTATTGAACGCAACTTTGTATGTATGTTTTTTGAAATTCAAATCACAAAGCTGGAAAAATTATGTTTACCGGCTAGGTTATATCAAAGTGGTTTTTTTTAAAGACTGAGTGTTTCATGCATTCAATATTAAATTTATTTTCAAAAATCATGGGGTGTTACGTGGAATTAACCTACGCATGACCTTGAGTTGGATGTAGTGGTTTATGCTTTGGAGTGTTGGTTGCATGATCTGTTGGGAAAAAAATTACTATGTATACAAATCACAAGAGCTTAAATTATATCTTTTCTCAGATATATTTGAATCTCTAGTAGAATATGTGGGTTGATTATATGTGGTTATTCGATTTTAATATAGTATATACACCCATGAAGGAGAACAATGTTGCTGATGATTTAAGTATGAAGACTCTGACTCATGGGATTCAAGAGTCCAGATCTGAGTGGAAGAGGATGACTTTTCTAACTGAGATGCATGTTGTGGTTCAAGTGATCCAGGAGAAGATAACCCTCATGTCAATTTTAGTGAAGTATGTACTATTGAGATGGATCATGGATAGGCAGTATGAGGATATGAAATGTTTTACCTTGAGTCAAATCCTTCATGGTGAGGATTCACTTTCATAATGAACTATAGATGTTGATTAGATCATCTATATCAGGAATTATTTTAGTGTTCCTATAAGTGTGGGGGAGATAATTCGTTAATTTAGTACCTCAAAGTGTTCAGTGCATCCAGGTGTGACCAAATTGTACCATGACCTATGACGTATTTTTGGTGTTCGGGCATGGAAAAGAAGATAGAAGGGTCTGTGACATGATGCTACACCTTTCAACAAGTGAAGGTGGAGCATCAATGACCTGGGGTTTTACTATAGCCATTTTCCTTTCTAGAATGGAAGTTGTATGAAGTTACTATGGTCTTTTTGGTGGGTATCCAGAGGACACCTCTTAAAAATGATGTCATTTGGGTAATTTTGGACCATTTGAAAAATTTAGCACATTTCTTTCTCATATGAGAGGCTTTCTCATTGGATAAATTGGGAGATATGTATGTTTAGGAGATATTACATCTGCACAAGGTTCCACATACTATATTTTTAGAACATGAATCATTTTTTACTTCACACTTTTGTCAAATCTTATAGAAGGTTCTTAGAACACTGGATTTATTAAATATGGCTTTCCACCCATAGAAAAATGGCCAGTTGGAGCTTACTATACACGTGCTTGAGGATATTCTTTGGGAATGTGTCCTTGACTTCAGTAGGTCTTGGGAGAAAGATATATCTTTGGTGGTGTTCTCCTATAATTAAATTCATCAGGAAAATATATTGATGGAAACATAAAAGGCTCATTATGGTAGGCCATGCAGATCACCTCTATGATGGATAGAGGTAAGTGAGTCATAATTGTTGGGATAGAGTCTTGTGAAGGAGACTTCGGAATAGGTATAGTTGATTTATAATTATATGGATATGGATCAAAATAGAAGAAATACATATACTAATATAATTAAAAACCCATAGGGTTTATATTGGGTGATCTTGTATTACTTTGGGTGTCACCTTGGCTGGTTCACCGAAGGATATTAAGATGGGAAAATTAGCACCCATGTTTTTTGGACCATTTGAGGTTGTGGGGAGAATCAGGTCAGTGGCATACTGATTGGATCTTCTATAGTGGTACAGTACTATTTACAATGTTTTTCTTGTTTCCCAACATTGATGGAATCACTACAGCCTTTATCATGTGATCCATGTGGATGTTGATGAGCTTGAGGTAGATATGTCCTTTTAGGAGCATCTGATACGTGTGTTGGATCAAAATGATAAACTATTTGGGAGAAATATCATGCTGATAGTACATGTATTGTGGTAGAATAAATGTGGGAAAGAAGAAAAATGGTAAATAGAAGACAATATGCGGGCTCAGTGGCCCGATATTTTTGAATTGTAATCTTAGAGATTCTTGGGAGTACAGATCGAGGATGAGTTGTTATAAGGTGGGGATATTGTAAGATCTGAACCTTCTTCAGATATGTATCAAGATTTATTTCAGGTATTCATTTTTCTTATTTTGAGTATATTTTGGTTGGGTTATTTTTTTTGTTAGTCTTGGTGAAAATTGGATAAAATTAGAAGGATGATGGGAAATGCACGGTTGGTGCACAGTTTGACCAAACTGTGTGCCCATCCCAAGAAAACCGTGCAACCACTCATAGATATGGATTGTAGGTATGGTGCATGGTTTTTCGAATTGTTTTCCCTATTAGGATAAACAATTCACTCCCCCCACCATAAGAGGTTCATGGTTAAGGCGCATAGTGTCCCTAGCTTGACCTTATACATTATCTCTCATTTTTAGGCTCTGGAATGAATACCTAGGTCACCCAACCTCTATTATTTATGATTCGAATCCTGGATCGAAGATATGAATCTCTCTCAATAAGTGAGTCTCATCCTGTTTGGTTTCCCATCTCTTTCCAATTATTCTCCCATCCTTGAATGAATATTTTCCTTTATTTGTTATGGACCCTAATCTAGGTTTAATAGATACAATCTATTAAAATCTTGGATCTATGAATTGATTCAATATCTCATTCTTCATCATGATTAGTGTTATTCTTCTCAAATTGGGGATTTTCATTTACTAGTGTTCGTCATCATTTTTGAGGTATGTTGTCAAAATTTCTAATCCCATAGTCTTGAATTTAAATTACATGTTTGAGTTTTGAAATTTCAATTGAAAATTTTTTCAATTGAATCTACAATTATGTAAATTAATTGATTAATTAATTTATGGAATCATGGAATTGATTTAATTTAATTTACATGTAATTTTTAATTGGATTAGTTTTGAGATAATTGGAATTTTTTAAATTGGATTAATTATTTTTTGAATTAATTAATGTAATTTTTTGTGTTTATACAATTGGTGTAATTCAATTAATTAATTGGTGAATTAATTAATAATGATTGTTGAGATTATTCTATTGTTGAATTAGATTAATTAATTCATGAATTAAAAATGGAATTTTATTATTGTATGATTAGATTAATTAATTGTTTAATTAATTAAAGGCTTGTTATGATTGTGGAATTGATTGATTAATTGAATATTGATTTGGTTAATTAATGAGTTTTTGTAGTTAGTTAATTAATGTGTTTATGAATATTGACTATGGGAAATATGTGATGATTGGTTTAAACTTAATGGGTCAATGGGATATATGATTAAATGTTGATAAATTGAATAATGGTGATTTTTCATATTATTTCCATGTGATTAAAGTTTAACCATGACTTCTTTTAAAAATCAAAAGGCCAAATCATGATGTAACTTGTGATAATATGGTTAATTTTTATTAAACTTGATTGATGTTATATATGTGATATTGTGGTATATGTGATATTCAGGTGTGGGAAATGGTCTGCTATATCAAAAATCCCAGAGTGATAAATTGATATTTGTGTGTGGGACATGGTCTAGTGCATAAAAATTCTATTGTGATAAATAATTGTGGTACATGGTCTGATGAATTAAAATCCAATTTATGTTATTTATTGATAAATGAGTTTGAGATATTTTCTCCTACATCAAAATCAAACTTATGTGATTTATTGATAAATGAGTGTGTGGCACATATTACAGATTCAATATCCCCTAGGATCCTAGGCTTGGAGAATTAGACCCAAATTGTTTTTATTAGATCATGTTACCAATTTTCTAGGATAATGAATTGATATGGATTGCATAATTAAATCCCATGTCTAATAAAGAACTGTGAATTGAGTTTTGGATATGGTTCATATTGTGGCACAAGCCAAAGCGGGTATTGAGAGTTCGTGTGTTCTCAGGAACCTAGGTGTTTATGTGGTTAAATAAAGGATAATTGAATAAATATAAATTGTTTACTTTATTTCATTTATTTTATTCTTTATATAAATTCATACAATATTATTCATTGGATGTCATTTTAGACATTTTTGGTGGTGTCCTATTGAGTTTTACTCACACCCTACTCAAGCTTCCTGGTCAGTACCCACATTGATTTCATGGTTTTAGGATAGGTTAAGGGAAAGTGACCTATATTAGATGGTTGATATGGGATGTATCATGTTTGAGGGAAATAAATGTGATTTGGGACCCACTTGGTATTTTTTTGTGACATTATTTATTTTGGGGTTTTCATATTGACACTTGACACGTATTTAGCATGAAATGTATACGGTTTTGTTTTGGATATTGTATTTCCTATTTTGTCCATCATGTGATATTGATTTTTTCTAGTTATGGGTATATCACTTGGTTTTTGTTTTTATTTCCGATGTTTATTACTCTGATAAAGTGAGTATAGTCTCCCTATGATTGATATTTGACCTTCACTGCTAATCAGTAGCCTCTGGCGTATGGGGAGGTGTGCATGAGGTCACACAGTGGGTCGGACCAAGGAATAGGTGTGGTGTATCTGGAATGGTATGTTATAATTATGATATATATATATATATCTATGAGTGTGTCTGTGGAAAACTTAACATAGACATATTTATTAGTTCTTATGAAATAAGAACTCAATTTTTAGTAGTCATTTTATTCTTCAAAAATATGTTTTCTTCAAAAATGGGTTTTTTTATGAAAATTATAATTAATTTTTGAAACTTTTAGAAATAATATTTGATAAAAAGGATATCTTTTTTGAAATTTTTATATCAAATTTATATTAGAGTTAATTTTTTATAATTTTCTGAAATGTTTTATTTTTCAATGAATATAGAAAGAATATTGATTTTTATTGAAAATAATATTTTTTAATTTACAATGTAAAATTTTGTTTTAAATTGTTTTTAAAGTAAAATTATTTCTCTTATAATATTTATATTATTATTAAGTTCATTACAATAAATTTTACGGCCAAATTGGGTATAAAAAAAATTATACTTCAAAATGAATTTTTTTAAAAATGGTTTTTATTATGTTTTGTGTTTTTATTTTAAATTAATTTTTTAAAATTCTAAAATTAAATCATAAAAAGATGGGTTCCATATTTGGAATCAATAGGTTCAAAAAAATTTAATAAGTTCCTTTTGTTTTGGGTATTTTTAAATAGTAATCATATTAAATTTTTGTTACCATGATAAAATTAAATCAAATAATTAAGGTTAAAATTAATATTACAAGGTCTCCAAATCTGCCCAAAATTTATCTATATTTCATGTTATGGTTATATTTCATCCATAATAATCTAAAGTTCAAAAGTATTATCTTCTTTACATTTTCTTTCATTTTTAACTTTATAATATTTAAGTAAAATATTGTAAAAAATGTCACTTTATTACTTTTACTATCTATAATATTTTGTGAGAAGGATAAAAATAATTTATTTGGTTATAAATGGTTATTTAAAATATGATTTAACTTTTATAATCATTGTAATTTATTTTTAATTTCTAGTGATTAAATAATAACCTTAAATTCTTCTTCAATGCCAATCTAGTGCTTGTGTAAGAGGTAAAAAAACAAAGTAAATGATTTTAAAAAATATCAAATTAATAATTTTTGAGCGAGTTAAAGTCTCTCAAGATTTTTGAAGATAAATATATCATATTTTATATGTGTAAAAGTTTTATATCTGAATTAAATTCCAGATTTTTTGTTTTTAAATTAAAATTATGTAAATAGTTCATTAAATGAGAATAATAATATTTCATGTTAAATATAATTTATTAAATTATTTAAAAATCTTAAAAATTATGAAATAAGACAATTAGGATTATAAATGGTCCAAAATATCATACCTTTTACGTTTATGATCCAATTTTTACCATATAAGTAAAATTATATCCCATTAATATTAAAAAAGTCATTACTATAGTTATGATTTAAATTGGTTAACCAATGGGTTAAACAAAAAGTTAAGGTTTGAATGATATATAAAAATGTAAAAAACTACTTGGATGATTATATTAAGACATATACTTCTTATATTTTAATCCATGTAATTTTCTAACCATTTTACATGAGTTAGACTCATATTATTCTATAATATTTCATGTATTTCCAAAATTAAAATTAATGATATTTTATAATAAACAATATTTTATTAAATGATTTAATATTCATAAAAACAATATATTTGGACAAGATAATTTTATGTGTTTTGAAATATTAATCATGGTACATTTATGGTTCAATTATTTTTAGAGTAACTTTCTTGACCCCAAAAGTGTAAAAAATAATGATATCATGGTAATTGTCAAAAGGGTTAATGGAAGATTAAAATAAAGAGATATGGGTGAAAAAATTAGTTAAAATTATTAAAATTTTATTTTAAGAAATTATTTAGACTCATACTCATATTATATTCTAATTATATAAATTTGGATCCATTTTTTTATAAAAATCAATTTATATTAAATAAATACTTTATGAAATTCTAAGATTACCCCACCCCTCACTTATAAAAGGGCACATCCTATCCTCCTTTCATCAAACATCAGGGACCATTTGGTTCAATAAATCCTTCCAAATATCCCTTATTAACTTCCATTAACACATTATATAGTTATTATTTTGGGAAAAATACCAACCATATAGGACTTAATATGTAAAGAAAATGAGGTAGTCCAAAGAAGATGAATATATTTTAACCAAATGTTTTAGTATTATTCCTTCTTCTACCTCCATAAAATCTTATAAAAACATGATGGAATAATAAAAAAAATTATTTTCCATATAATTATATGTTTTTATGTTAATTTAATGACCTATATCCATCTCCTTCTTCCATCAAATGGGAAATGAATCCATCATTCATGTGTATGGAAGACAACCACCTCGCGAACTGATATAATTCATTTTCAGTCAGCACCTCTCTTAGATTATTATAATGATGGATTTAAGGTATATATATTATGATAAAGACATAATTATCACTATTTAAAGATAATATATCACTTATTTTCTTACCTTTCCATCCATTTAAAAATGATAACGTCGTTCGTGGGTACGTGCGGATGACCACCTCCATAAAGCGATGTGATTCATATTTCATCACTTCATCACATGGATGGTATATTTAAATTATTTAAACAAATAATATGAAATTTATGATATAATAATAATTATTTAATTATATAATAACACTTACCTTCTTTCTATCATGTTATTTTTAAATTGGAAACATTACTCATGCGTACATATAGCCTACTATCTCATTGATTGAAACATAATTTGTTTTTCATAATCATATTTAATAGTTGGCTCTAAAAGTATAAATAATATATATAAATGATAATTATTTCATTATTATTATTCTTTATATTATTTTACAATTAAAAATTTGACTATAGTCAACATAATGAAGTCGTTTTTAAATTATTAACCAAGCATCCTGAAAATACCCAATGTGGACTTAACATATTAAGTAAATAAATATGTAATTTAAATAAATGAAACAAATGATTTAAGGATAAATTAGAAAAACCTATATATGGTTCTTAAAAAAGAAAATAAATTAATTTTTTTTATTATACATGAGTTAAAGGACATAGATGGAACGTCTGGACTCAAGGTAAAAGATTTCATCTCATTTTCCCTTCATTGAGGCATAATTTAATGTTTTACACCTAATTTATTTTATATAGTGTATATCATTACCTTTTAAATGTTATATACTGAATATTTAATAGACCTTAGTATTTAAAATTATTTCATCAAAGGTGATTTTACTTTAAAGTTACCAAATGGTAAGGAGTCTCTTATTTCAATTTCTTATCACTGGGTTATAGCTCTTCTTCATTGTTATTATTATGCCATGATTATGTGTTAATTGACCTATAATTTTTTTTTGTATATTTCCAATTTTTTTTGTATTTAAATATATTAAAAATAGTTTCTATGTTGATTAATTATAAATTTAATGATATGATCTCTGTAAGGGTTGTTCATCAGAAATTTTATTTCCTTGGGACATATATTTATGTTATGTATATATCTTCATTTATAAGGTGTATATACTAACACATTGAAATTTTATATAATGAATATTATTATGTTCATGATATTTTATGTTTTACTATATGTTATTCATTTATAAGTTTTATGATTCAAAATTTACCAAGTTGTAAGGGATATATGTTTCAATCATAGTTTAATCGGGATTGTTAATGCTTGAATTTTCATTATGAAGTTATATTATCCTTATTTGATAAAATAATTTCCTTTTTATTATCCTATTTTTATTTCTATAATTTTATTTTTTATCACCATTTTCCTATATTTGGTACTATAAATGGTTCATATAATGTTTTTAAGGAAATATTTTCTTATTTCCCCTCTTTTGGTTGGAAAACATTTTTCTTCCATGTCTATATTGTAACTACCCAATGTTTATAAGTGATATTTTTTTCCTAAAACAATATGTGTTATATTATATTATATATACTATTATACATATATAATACATATAGAAACCAACAACACTTTATTTCACTAATACATATCATTATATTAGTTAGTAACATGACTTATGAAAATGAAAAACATTACAATAGGAAAAAAGAAACAACAAAAGAACAATGGGAAAATTTGGATCCTTATAATTTCCAGAATCATTGCCCCCATGTATAATACTATAGAAAATAAACATAATATTAGTAAACTAATTGAAATCTCACAAATGTAAAATATATAACCTTGTGAGGGATTTTAGTTATTAATGTATGTTGGAATTAAGTAATATTTATAGGAGGTAATATTACCATTGGGATAGTAATGTGGTTGTTAGAATAGTAACATGACCATTGGGGATAATCACCTGACTATTGTAATGGTAATTTCAACTAAAAATAATAAAATGTAATGTAAATAATATTTACCATGAGTAATTTACAAAAATATAAATATTACAATGTCATGAAATAAAAATCAATATTAAAAACCCAATGAAAACATAAGCACGTTTTTTAATAAACTATATTTTAATGTATTTTATAAAAATCATAAATTTTATATTAAAAATTAAAATCAACTATGATAAAAAAAATTATCTTGATAAAATGAATTTAATTTTTAGAATCATCACATTGAAAATTTTTAAGGGTTATTTTTCAGTAATTTTCTAAAAACAAATGTTTTATGACATAATGATGATATGGTTATTTCTTAATAAATGATAAATTTTTTATTTATTCCAAAAATAAATTTAATAATATAAATGGGTCATTTATAAAAAATAAACTTAATATCCAAAAATAAAAAGTATTTACCAAATTCTAAAATCAAATGTAATCCATTAAAATAATAATTTTTCATTTTCCCACTTTCCTTTTAATAAAATAGTGGATTTGGTTAAAGTCATAATTACATTTTATTTAATTTATATATGATTCATAATGTAAAAAATATCACTATTTGAAATTTTACCATGGATTTAATAATTTTTTCCAAATTTTATCCTTAAAATACTCATATCCTCATGTATAAATAATCCCTCAACCCTCACTTGTAGAACCACTTACCTTTCACTTGATAAATCCAAATATATACCCAAATCCCCACTCTAAAAACCCTTATAATCCTTCGGTACATTCTTAATTAATAAAAATACATGATTTTTAAGGGTTGTAGAAAAGAAAAAACTTCAAGAAAGAGGTAATGTCCTTGAGTCTTTTATTTTATTTTCCTTTTCTAAAATCCTTATCCTCAATTTATTTTCTAATACAAACCTTATTAAAATAACTAAATAGTATGCTAACATTATATTCATACTTTAAATTTCATATAAATTTTAATAATATAAGAACAAAATATATATCTCACACATCCTCTTTGGACAATGTCCCATTAATGTTTAGTAAACCACCAACAAGGATATTATCAACTATTTTATTACCACTGCCCTTGTGGATGATTATAATGAATTATTTATAATATAGAAATTTTTAAATATAATTATCTCTATGCTTCCTGAGTTAATCTTAATAATTTATAAATAAAAATTAAGAAAGGTTATTAAATCGAAGTAAGACAGGTTATTTTAAGGAAAATGTGATATAAAAACATTTCACCATTAAAAAATGGAATAAATAAATATAATCCAATGATTATAATTGATAAAGTTTTTTAAAAAATAACATAATTAAATTCTTGTTCCATATTTTAATAATCCTATTTTTATTATTCATGGGGCCGAAAAACAATGAAATAAAACAAGATTTAATTTAAGGGGATTCTCAAACCCAAAATCCTTATTTTGGGTTATCTCCTTTTCACATTATTTTATGTATAGATGTTATTCTAATGTCTTTAAAATGTATTAACACTAATTTTTTCCATTTTTTCATGGATATATATGTTTTTACCCTTTTGAAATGTTTTATAAGGCAGATACAAAGGTTTTTCAAAAAGTTATTAATTTTTAAAACATATCATTGAATCTTATTCAGTTTTTTCTTATCCACTCAAGAACAATGATTTTTTATGGAAAATTATGATTTCCCTAATTTATTTGGGAAACCCAATAGTGATTCATGAAATTTTTACTTTAAAACCTTTATGAAAACCATTCCACTTCATTGTTTTATTTCATGACTATGATTGTTTTACATTCTATGTGGCATGCATGATTATGAGTATTTTATGATGTGTTGGGTGGGACCCACATTATATATCCCTACAATCCATTAAGTAATTTTATATATATCCTGATCTTATGTGTATTATTCATGAATATGATGCTATCTTTGTTCAAAATTATTATGTTACAATTTATGCACTTATGTTGTACATGAACATGATGTTAGCTTTGTTCAAAACATTGTGTGGTATTTGACCACTATGTTATGATATTTCATTATTATTCATATTCCACCTTCCATAACTTTATCAAATGATTCCATCATTATTATGGGGATTATCCTATTCTTATGATGTGATGATGTTTATTATGGTCACCCGTGTTATATTGATTCATGTCCCTTATTCCTCCCATGATACTCCTCCCCTTACTGAAATTTTAGCTACCCCCTTTATTTGATGTATATCCTCAGGTGATTACATGTACTAAGGAGATCATGAGAGCTTTTAAAAGTAAAAAAGGATAAGTATTTAAATAAATTCTTTTGTTTTATTATGTATAAGTGATGTATGAGCCATATTTTTTCCAAGATACTGAACGTTTGGATCTTGGATTATATTTCTATTGTGTTTTTATCTTAAAAATAATGAAATAATAACGTAAGAAAAATTTGGTTTCTATATTTGGTATAATAGGATGGTTTAGTTAATTTGGGGATTACTATTAGAAGCCATTAGTGAAAAAAATGATCCTATTTTTTGGTAAAGTGTAAGAGTTCATGGTTTCGAAGCGATGAGATCGCTTTTTAGATACTATAAGTGGATGTTGGTATGGCACAATTGTACCTAGGAGTAATAACCTCAAAAGGGGTGGATTTTTCATTGAATCGATCATCACATGGTGTATGAAAAAGATACCTTGTTGGACTTTTTGTTTGAAACTCTTAGGGTATATGTTTCGGTTAATCTCAAACTCTATAAAAACCATTTGGAAGGTTATATAGAAAAATTAATTATTTGTTTTAGTTTTAGGAAAGATTAAATAATATGGTCTTAGAAGCATCATTTGAGAAAAAATATAAATATAGGGATCCCATAATATATGAATTTAGAATGAATTTTATTTTCTCATAAGAATAAATTATTAGTTCATGCTTTTTTGAATTAGTTTTTTATCAAACATTCTTTATTTTATAAATTGTGGGGACTAAGAGAAACCAAACTAACAACCCATGTGATGGACAATGTAATGATTGTCCAAATTACATCCCCAATGACAAGAGAACTGGACTTCACAACCTCATGGTGATACTTACCTTCCTATCTGAGGCTATGAATAATAAACTTAGTCATGTGGAATTACCACCATCACCTAACAAGGAGAAACTAGAAATTGAGTATTTTTTGTGATCATGACCACCAACATTCAGTGGGTATTTTGATCCACATATTATGGAATAGTATTTTAACTAAATAGAAAATATTTTTTTGGTGCTCCTCTATTCTGATAAAGATAACATCACCTTTCTTTTCTATCATTTAGATAGAGAGTTTGATCAATGGTGGGAGTTGATAAATAATACAAATCCATAGGATGAAATAGAAGAAATAGTGTGGGAATAATTTAATAAGTTATTTATTAATATGTATTTCCCTCAAAATCTTATAAAAAGCAGGGAGAGATAATTCATAGAGCTTTAGTAAAATAAAGATGAATTTTTAATGACTTACAGGGAAACTTTCACAAGGATTACAAGATATGCCTTAGGTTTTTTATAAACAATAATATAAAATTTCATAGATTCTTTAGTGGTTTAAAACCGCACCATTGAAAGGATCTATCCATATAATACGTTGGGAGTTATGAATAAGTAGTTCAATTTTCTCTCAAAGTAATAATGGAGTTTGTATAATGGTCTTATGGTTATATAGATATGACATTAAAGATTAAATTTCAATTCAGGGTATCGAATGATAAATAAGGAAAGAAGATCTAACCCCATATATGTCAAAAATGTGAGAAGGAGCATCATGGAAATTACCTCAAAGTGAAGAATAAATGATTCAAGTGTGGGATAGAAGGCCACCATGCTTATGAATTTTGAATAAAAATGAAGAAACAAGACAACATGATAGAGGAAAGGAAGGCACCTCCCAATGCACCACCAACTGTTCAATGATTAAACTATAGGGGGTTGAATTATTAAAGACAATGCACTAAACTATATGTCATCAAGGTTAATTGGCCTCAGCAACCACCAAATTTGAGGGATAAATGGGAATAATATTTTTCCACTACATCTTAATTAGATCAAGAAAATAAATTCATAAAAAGGTACACTTTTTATTTACTCAATAATTGAAAAAGTTTTATTTGATTCTAGTTATACACATTCTTTTATATACTATTAGTTTTCTAGAAATATTGAATCAAAACCATGATACCGTGAGGTAGATATATCCATAAAAACACCAGGGGTGTGACCAATGTAACCCAAGTGTTGGACTCTTCTCATTTTGGGGTCAGTGGGAAGAGTCGTCCAGCGAATCTCATAATTCTTCCCTTGGTGTAATTTTATTCTATACTGGTCATAGATTTGATATCATTATATAAAGATCACATCAACTATTAGTAAATTGAAATATATTTCTATATTATGAACCATTCCATGCTCCTCTAAAAATATAGGAAGATCATGAATCTCCTTTGTAAAATCCTTCAATGATGTGGGCTCTGATACCTAATGTGGAATCACACCATTAAAAAATGTTTGAGTCGAAGAAAACTATAATACTTGAGTAAATTACCATGGTAAGGGAATATATTAATGTATTTCTTAAAGAGTTACCCAACCTTTACCCAAATTGTGAGTTATATTTCTCAATATATATTATACCTAGATCCAATACTATCTCCAAATTCCCCTATTAGATGGAACATATTGAACTAAAGATGTCAAATAAGAATATACAAAATAATTTGGACAAAGGATTCATATTCCCTAGTGAATCTCCTTAGGGTGAATTAGTGATCTTTATATCTATTAATGGGAATTCAATAAGATCACAAGAAAGAAATAGTATCCCTTCCGAAGGATTCATGACTTGTTAGATCAACTATGAGTAGATTAGTACTTCTCAAAGGTTGATCTTCGTTCTAGATATCATCATCAAAAGCTAAAGAAGGAAGATATTCAGAAGATGCCATTCTGTATAAGGTATGGGAAATATGTATTCATAGTGAATCCCTTCAGACTTAATAATTACCCAAAAATCATCATGGATTTGATGAGTAGAGTCTTTATAAACTACCTTGAAAAAAAATTAGTAGTATTTATTGATGATATTCAGATTTATTCTAAGAGAAAGGAGGAATATGAAGAGAATATAATGATTTTATTGGAAACATTATGAAAGGGGAAAATGTATTCTATGATTAGAAACTGTGGATTTTGGATACAAAAAGTCACATTGTTAGGGAATTTGATCACAATAAAGGTAATTTCCATGGACCCTTCAAAGAAAAAGGCAATTGAGGAATGGACCAAACCCACTATTGTCATAGAAATCTGTTGTTTTCTTAGCTTAGTTGCATACAACTGATGTTTTTTTTGAGAAATTTATCATGATTATCTAGCTAAATAACTTATTTAATGTGAAAATGGGTAAATTATTTTTGGATGGAGTAATGTGAGGAAATATTAAAAGATATCGATAAGAGGCTAATCACTACCCTTGTACTCACACCACCATCAAGTGGAGAAGGTTATCTGTTATACAGTGATTCTTCAAAAAAGGATTTGGTTGTGTACACTTTAAAAATAACAAACTGATAGATTATGCCTCATGATTTTTAAATATCCATGAGCAAAACTACTAGACGCATGTTCTATAGTTATAAGTTTTTTTATTTTCCTTGAAGATTTGGTGAAACTACCTCTATGGTGAGAAGTTTTACATATATACAGCTCAAAAGAGTCTAAAGTATATATCCACATATAATAAACTCAACATGAATCAATAAATATGGTTAGATATTATCAAGGACTATGATTTCTCTCTTCACTACCATCTTAGAATAGAAAATAATGTATCCAATACTCTTAGTAGGAAAGAACCTACTACTCTATCCAAGATGAATTTTTAGAAAGACCGTGTTTTCATGGATATTCAAAGGATAGATCTAGAAATCATAATATAATTGAATACACCTTATATTTTCTAAATTATTTCCCAAACATCTATCTAAGATAAGATCAAGGAGGCAAACATGGATGATTTGGATCTGAAAAACAAGGTGTAAGAAGTAATGGATGGGATGCTTCATGAATTCAAAATAGATTAAGATAGTGTTATATAGTTTGAATCAAAAAATTTTGTACCTGTTTCACCTAATATAAAAAAATAGATATTGGATAATTAAAATAACACATCTTTTTCCATCCATCCTGAAAGTACGAAGATGAACTGTAACTTTTGATAGAATTTCTGGTGGGATAACATGAATAAGGAGATTGTTCAGTACACATCAAAGTACAGGGTACATTAGAAGGTTAAATTAAATAGATATAAGTCTATGGAGATGATACAATCATTACCTATACTCACATGGAATATTTATATCATGTTCAATGTAATTTAAAGGGTGGTGGGATCAACATCGTCCATTAGTTTATTTCTTATAGAATAACATCTTCCACTTGAGTATTGAAATGGATACATATGACTTTTTTTATGGGAAGTGATTCATAACTCCAACTTGTTGGGATGAAGTTAGAGAATGAAATATACTTGGGTTTTATCTTTTTAAAGAGATGATAGTGAATTTTCAAGATATCCGACAAATTATAAGATCTTCCTAGAGTCGACAGAGGAGATATGATAACAACTATCGAAGGAGCTTGGGGTTTGATGTTTGAGACTATAACATCCCATTACCCTCTTTTAGGTATTTATTATCTCTCTTTTCATTTCCCTCTTTTTATGGGTGCATTTTAGGACTTCTAAGTATAGAGAGACATTGGTGGGAAAAATTACCAAAATTTCAGGGAAGTATATTTCTTTGAATTAATGGACTCTTGGTATAACTCTAGAAAAGTATTAAGAGTATTTACTTTGGGGTCTAGGATGACCTTGGGTATTTTTATAAGTGTTTCTATATAATCTACCTAATCTATAGTTTCATATCATTAAATGGTAACATTATGTGAATCTGTTTCAAACTAATTCTATGAACTAGTTATAAGATTTAAAATTTTACATGTCATGAGACCAATTCACATAGTGTAAAGGTTAATCGGAGTTATTTTTAATTCAAGCTGATTATTTTTTCAGTGTATCTTGAAAATTGAGAAATTCATGTCATGAAAGGGTTTCATGTCATGAATGTTTCATGATTTTTGGTTTTAACCATGTTGAACATCTAATAATATTTTTATTCAACCATATCCTTCTCTCTCAAAACCTAAGAGATTTCCCTGGTGATTTTGGGCATCTTCATTCCTTCTAGATCATTTTTTTATTGACCATTGTTGTGGTTGTGTAATGTATCTCTTGATTTTTTGTGTGATATTCCTTCTGAGGCTGACATTTGTGTTTCTTGTGGTGCAGCATGTGTTTTTATTAATGGCATCCTTTGTTGTCTTTTCATTCTTCCATGTTGGTGGATTCCATTGTGGGTGGGTATGACCAGAGTATGAGGTATGTGGTTTCATCCCTAGCCTATGTTGGATTAATTGTATTTCTATAGTATTGATAAAAAATTATATATATAATTGAATGATTTATTGATTGATTTTTGTGTGTGTGAAAACTATATTTTTTAGAAAAGGTAGTTTCCCCCATTTTTAGTAAAAAAATTTATTTTCAAATCATTGTAAAATGGATTTATGAAATGATTTACAAATCATGGTTTGGATGAAATTTTTTAGAAAATATATCACATGAGAATCCTTGAGTACTTAGATAGAATCTTTAGTAATAGCCCTCATCCATTGACAATGTCAGGGGTCACTTATGCAGTGTTTCTCTTTTCCTAGACCTATATTTCTAGGGACTTGTGAGAATTGTTGGGGAGTTCACTTGTTGGGGAATTCCACTTCTCTATATATTCAATGCATAAATCTAGGGACTTGATTAACATGATTGTATAAGTTCTTGTATGAGTTTTCTAACTAGATTTTCCTATTTTGATCCTTGGTGTGATGCTACCGATACTTTGGTTGGGAGTGCATTGGATTTCATATGATATGTGACACATGATTTTCATTGACTGCCTTGATATATATGATACTATTTGAAACTATTTTACTTAGATTTTTTAAAACTATGGAGAAAGGGGAAATTTTTTACCATGATTTTGATTCAAAACCTATTTAACTATTTATCATGATTTTTTTTCATTAAAGTTGAGAGTTTTTCAAATTGTTGTACTAAGACTTTTTATAGAACACCTGGGTGGGATCCTACTAAGATGATTTAGCTCACACCCTTAGCACCCCTTTAGTGGTTCATAGACCTTATTATGTATTTTGATGCAGGGAAAGGAAATGAGTCACGATGAGGCAGGGAAGTTTCTGTTAGTTGTGTCTAGGTATTTCGTGGTGAGACTGTGTGAGTTTTCCCATTATATCACATGGAGTAGTTTATTTGGTTTTAGTTATCCTTTACTATTGGAATTGTAAATTAGATATTTTTAGCTACTTTTCAGTTGAATAACATTGATAGTTTCCTTATTGTTATGGTGTATATCTTTTTAGTTATTTGTCCCACTATTTCTCTTGTTTTCATACAAGTATGAAAAGTTAAATGCTTTAGGTTGGGTGAAATAATTTCTTCTAGTAATTATTGATTCTTAGGTGTTATTCTATAGTATATGGGGATTATTAATAAACTTAGGGTATGTGATATTTGGTGTCTGGTACTGGTATGAGAGGTTATTTGGGTTAGATTCATCATTGTTTAGTATCAGAGGGCATGTTGTGATTACTTTTGCGATGTTAATTGACTTGAGATAGGATTGTTGGTAACTAAGGGGTAGGTTTTTATGAGTACCTATCATGTTATTTAAATTATGAGACTCAAGATACCAAGGTATATTGGGATGTGTGTCTCCTTTTGGTGTTATTAATCTTAGTCTCAGTTTTTGCTTATGGTTTTTTGGTTTAAAGTAAGATTATATTGTTGTCTGATCATTGTTTATGTTCCAAAGTGCATTGGTATGCCTCCTAAACATCTACATGGGTTCCTCATGAGGGATAAGTAGATTCTACTCAAGGGAATATACCTCTAGATTAGAATATTATTGATTCTATATTGTGGTATGCTTTTTCTATAGACCAAAATAAAGAAAATTTCCATAACATAGTTGTTAAGGTACATCTAGAAGTTATAGATCATGTATGTTATTACATGAGAATTCATCATCCTTTAAGGGTATAAATGAACCTCATGTGGTGGAGTACTGGATTTAAAAGATTGATTAGATCTTTGAATTTTGATATAAACATGAGAATATCAAGGTGAAGTGCATGAGGTTCAGACTCAAGGGTCCTTGTAAAAAATGGTGGGATTCTATGGTGCAAGTGGATAGACACATGGGATTGGACTGGAAGGATTTCAAGACCAACATCTTTCAGTAGTTTTTTCCACAATTGCTGATGATGGTGAAGTATTTAGAGTTCCTCTCCTTATAGTATGGAGAGAGTTCAATGTTGGGATACACCAATCAGTTCATAGAGCTTCTTCATTTTTATCTAAAGGTAGTAAATAATGGATAGCTGAAGGCTTAGAAGTAACTACATGTTTTGTAACAAGATATTAGATAACAAGTATTTTGATATGGATTTTTACCTATATAGAGATAGTCTATTGGGAAATGGTTGAGGATACAGATATTATAGGCAAGTTTGGTTATTCTACACCTTTTCTTCCAACTTGTAGGAGATCCAATAGTGTGTGGAGGGGAAAGAAGAAGTAGCATGATCATTGCAAGAGAAGTGGGGTGGTTCCCTGTATTAGGCATCCTCCGAACCTTTATTTATAGTCAATACTAATCACCTGACTTTCTATTAGTGTAGAAAGGTCTATCACACTTGATGTTCTTGTTCCATACCTAAATATATGTGCAAAAGTTGTGGATTATATGTTCATATACAATGTTTACATTATTATATTTCTATGACTTATTATGGTCAAGGATATTTACCTCCAAAGCCTACTGTGGTTTAGTAAGATGTCTCAAAGAGTACATAGATCCATCCACAGTCCTCGAGAGTGAGCTCATTCACATAGTGTGTGAGTTTTTAGTAGTGGTAGAATTGGTTCCAGGGACTGTAAGAGGTACCCTTTTTATTAATCCATCCAAATTAAATTTTTTATTAAGACAAATCCATTTTAAGGGAAATAATAAACCATTGTTCTTCAACAATGAAACCACTACATACTGAAAGAACTAACAAAGTGATTAAACACTAGTCTAAGATTACATGATTCAACAAATCTATAAAGCTCCGAGTGCAATGTGCTAACCTGGGTTTCCAGATCCTTTCTGATAATATCTTTAAGGTGATTGATCATCCTTTCCATTATCTAAATAAAATCATCTATGTTGATTTTTCTCTGATTGGATCCCAGGGCCTGTATGTGATCTTGTTTGTCTAGACACACTTCTTGCTCCTTGTTATCATCAACCTGCAACCTACGTTCATAAATTATTTGGATCTCTTCTTCCGAGACATTGAGTCGAAGAATTGTTTCTATCATTTCTTCCTTGTAGTACAGGGTAAGTTTCAAGAACTCCCCAACATCCTCTTCCCTATCTCTTGAATTCCTACTCGATTCTTCACTTTCCCCATTCTGGGAATCTTTACCTTCCTTTTTTCCACCCTTCTTAGCCAACTGAGTCTCTATTGGTTTTGGAAAGTATGAATAGTACTTTCATGCCTTTGATTTTTCCCCTATACCACAATGCATTTCCCCAAGTCATGCATGCCTTTTTCCCCCTTCTTTCGTCTAGGAATATGGGGTCATTTCCCTTTAACTCAGTTTGTGCTATCCACTAAAGGGTGACTGTAACTATCATAATCGGAATACTCTTGCTCATTAGGTAAAGGGGGGTCGTGGACCTCCAGACCATCAAAGCGGTTCCCCAACTCTATTGGCGCTACATTCGTGTGTGCCATCTGCATACTCAACTCCTTACCTATTTTCTTCCCCAAGCCAAAATCTATTCCCCCATCCCTAGCCTTCCTCAATACGTCGGAATGGGTTTTGATGGTGTTGGGATCTAAGGACCCCAAAACAACCCTATCCTTCAACCTTTCCAGTCCACTTTGATAACATGTTGTCGCAAGAAGGAAGGATTTACCCTGCATCAAATCCATTCATGCGGGTTTTTCATATCCTCCCCTAATATACTGAGGTTTCATGTTCGTGTCCTCCCAGCCCCGCCCATGAGAGCCAACAGGCCTTCATCCCTCATTCTTTTCCAAACTCATAGTTAAGGTACCATTGTTAGCAACCTTCTGAATTCCAAAGTCTTGCTTTAAATGAGAAAACACCTCCACAACCCACGGCTCAGCCACCTTAGGCTTCACCCCATTTACTGCCACTAGAGGTACCAAGTAGGGTCACTACTGCTGATCCTTAGCACTGGCCTACGCACATGTTCTAGCCAGAGGTAGCACCTCTTGAGAAGACTCGTGTGTCTCCCCTTACACAACCAAATCATCGCACCCTCACACCTTCTGACTTAAAATATTGCCATACTGCACTGCATTCCCCTTATCACTGCTGGGCATAGCATGCCTAACCTTGAACCCACAATGACAGACTGGGATCAAATGTCTGAAACAGAGGCACCCATGGTAGAATATAGGCCACGATTCATACACAATCCTTTTTTTCTAGCAGAAAACCTCTCCAACTGAAATCCACAGCCACTTATTTATATCTAGATATTTTTTTTGATATTATTAAAATTCCAAAAAACTCATGTCCTTTTTATGAAGTTAGAAACACATATTGTAATGAATAAAGAGTAGGGTTTTTGGTGTCCTTATTTTTCAATATCTATAGTTAATGTAGATTTTTTTAGGGATTTCCTCACTCTCGATGTGGATTTTTTTGACATCATCATTGGGATAGATTTTCTTATCAATCATTGAGCTAAGATGTATTATTATCATTAGTGTGTGTTTTTCTCTGTTACCAATGAGATCTCTTTTTTCTTTTAAGGAGAGTGGGATATGAGGTTAAGTCATTTAGAACTTTCCCACCCAAGGCTTGAGATTTTTTTGTGCGCTATTATAGTTAATCCTGATGAAATTTATATTTTGGGTAATATTTCCATCGTTTTTAGAGATTTTCCTAATGTTTTCCCAAATTATTTCGATAGTATTTCTCTAGATAGGTAGTCTGAGTTTACGATTATTCTACTGTTAGATATGAACCCAATTTTCATACCCTCATATTGTATTAAACCAATATATCTGAAAGAGGTCCAGATTTATTTGGATGATCTGATAGTGAAAGGTTTTTTCAACCTAGTTGTTCACCTTGGGTAACCCCTATGCTCTATTTCAAAAAGGTAGATTGTTCACTCCAATTGTGTGTGGATTATCAGAAGCTGAATTGGGTAGTGATTAAGAATAATTATCATTTTCCCCATTTTAATTATTTTTTTGACCAGTTAAAAGGGGAAATTGGTTTCAAAATATCAATATTTGGTCATGTTATCATCATCTTAGAGTTTGGGAGTCTAATATATTGAATATGTATTTTAGAAGTATGTATGACCATTTAAAATATATTATGATTTTGTTTAGTTTCACTATTTTTCTTATGTTTTACATGGATTTTATTAAATGGGTATTCCATGAGTATCTAGACACTTTTTGTTAGTGTTCATGGATGATGTTTTGGTTCATTTGGGATCTGAGAGAAAGCATGATCACTATTTGAGTTTGGTTCTAGAAATCCTGAGGAATCATTGTTTTTATGGAAATCTATCAAAATGAATTTTCTAGATCCAAGAATTGAAGTTATTGGGGTACATGATTTCTGAGAATGGAATATCATTTGATCCTAATAGGTCGAAGGTTATCTTGTCATGGGAATATTTGTGGAACATATTTTAGATTTAGAGATTCCAGGGTCTTATTGGATACTACTAACAATTCGTTAAGGATTTATCAAAGTGGGAATCAACTTTTACTTATCTTACCAGGAAATGGGTGAAATTAATATGGGACAAAAATTGTTAGTCTTATTTTGACGTAATAGAATGACTTATAAAATCAAATCATATTCTAATGTTACTTGATCCTGGTAAGGGGTATGTGGTTTTCTGTGATGCTTCTTGTGTTGTTCTAGGTTGCATACTTATATACGATGATCATGTGGTGGATTACAGTTCTATCTATATTTGACTGCATGATAAGAATTACCCCACTCAGGATCTATCACTTTCCATGGTTATTCGTGCACTTAAATGTTGGTGGAACTATTTTTTTGAGATATTTATAGTATTTTCTGATCATAAGAGTCAGATCTATATGTTTTCATAGAAATAATTGAATCCTATATAGAATCAGTGGGTGAAATACCTTCATATGTTTGACTTCGACATTTCCTATACCCTAGTAAAGAGGAATTTCATTGAATATGCTCTTAGCAAGAAAGTACCAGCATAAGATGTTATGGAATCGAAAGAGGAGTGGAAGCTTATGGGAATCATCACTCAGTTGCACCTGGATGCCCAATAGGATGTTTCAGGTGTGATTCTGACCAGTTTTTAGTTATAATCATCTATCTTTGATTCTATTCTATAGAATCAATAGTAGGATGATGAATTTAAAGGAATTTACGAAACCCAATATAGTTGGGAGATATTTTTTAGTTATTCTCTCTCTTTAGATTGTATTTTTTTTAGGATCAATTTTTTATCCTATAATTTGTGAAGATTTTAGTCTTTTTGGATTTTCATAGTTATTCATGGGAAATTCATCTAGAAACTAAAAATATGTATTATGATATGAGATAGTGTTTATGGTGTCTGAGTATGAAGTGTGAAATTGAAGATAATGTGACATGTTGTTACACCTACCAACAGATAACGAAAAAGCATCTGAAACCATCGGGTTTACTTTGTCCTCTTCTAGTGATAGTTTTTAAATGGGATGAGGTTTCCATGGACTTTTTTGTTAGATTACCATGGACTGTTGAGGGAGGAATGCTCTCTGGTTGGTGATTGGTCGATTGAAAAAGTCATATCCCTTCATTTTGATCATAGAGACCACAAAAGTTGAAGACCTGGGTAAGTTGTATGTGTAGGGATTTCGAGGTTACATGGGGTTCCCATTTCCATTTCTTCATAAAGGGATCCTAGGTTTAACTCACGTTTCTAGAATAGTCTCCATGATTTGATGGGGAATAATGTCATGTTGATTACAACTAACCATCCATAGACAGATAGCCAAATGGAGCATACTATTTATATCCTAAAGGATATTCTCTATGCCTATGTCTAGGTTTTTACTGGGTTATGAGATAACCATCTAGAACTAGTTGATTTTTCTTATAAAAATAGTTATAAGTTGTCGGTATGAATATCTCCCTTTGAGAATTTGAATGGCCACCCATGATCTTAACCACTTTTATAATGAACTGACCCGAATACCCTCTCAAATGCTACATGATAAACCCTTTACTTGCCCAAAAGGGTGTTCCCAATCCACACGGGCTAGAGACTAACACTCAGGAATCAAACAACAAATAGAGGGAATGATTTCTCCCATCCTGAAGAAAAGACATGGAATATATATATATATATATATATATATATATATATATAACAGAGACCACAATAGAAGAGATAAATATATTTCATAACTGAAAACAAGCACCAAAAACTAAAACTCAAGAGAAGAAAAAATATCAAGGTACCAATCCAACCACAAAGGACCACCAAAATAATAATAAAAACTAAACACTCCATGTGAAATCATGGGAAGACTCCCACCATCTCACCCCCAGCTACCCATTCTAGCTAACAAAAAATATCACTGCCTCACTATGGTGCCTTGTCTTTCCCAGCATTGAAAAACAAAAAAAGGTCTACACACCACTGAATAAGTGAATAGGGTGTAAGCTAATATTATTTGTATGATCTCATCCAGGTGTTCAATAATAAGTCTTTATATAATAATACAATTGTGATCATTAAAAATAAAATATGTCATGATGAGTAGTAAAACCGTTTTTTCAAAAGAATAGTAAATATTTACCTTTTCAAACAATTCTAAGTCAAAGGCAGGTATATCAATTTCAAGAATAATTTTCCATTTATCATTTAGAAAAATTAAAATCATGCATGCCATACTCAAAACAGAAAAAATCCAAGCATAGGTGAATCACACCAAGGGATTTAAGAAGTCAATATAGCAGTATACTCATACCACAAAAATGACTGGTTCACAACAAGTCCATGGAACACATGCATAGGTAGCAGATAAATACCCCATGAGTGAACACCCAAAAATGTCAAGAACAAGTACCTAGAATGATAGGCCTATATAGAAGAGACAATCCCCATGATCTAACCTTCGAACATTAATATAATGATTTAACAAATCTAAGCCTTCCACCTACATAACCAAGGCTTCACATAGTTTTCATTTCATAAATCATTTCAATTATTTGAAAATACCCCCTTTTTATTTACCAAAAAATAGGGAAGATCCAAATTTCTTCACAAGTTCAGTTACACACATAAAAAAATCAAGACAAAATTATTTATAAATCAATTTAATAAAATAAGATAAATATAGTTCATCAACATAGTCTAGAGATGGATCCACTAACCTCAAAACTCGGGGTCGCACAGGCCCTCAAAGGATTCACCAACAAGAGAACAAAACAACGACCAAGGAGGTCCTAGATTCAATCTATACATCATAGAATTGATACAATTTGAAAAAAAAGGATTGAGGAGAATAGGAAATTACACATACATTAGAATTCACACACACTGTACAACAACCAACATAGGAAATGTCCCCCAGAACAAGATCACACCACATAATTAGAATGAGACAATAAGAAACGTCATCATGACTCAACTAATCCAATAATGGGATGCCATGGAATTTGATAGACCAATGTAATGGAGAATAATAATGTATCACCTTCCCATAGACACAAAAACCCATTTCTGTGGTGATAAATCGCTAAACAAATCAATCTGTATCCAATAGAGACTCCAAAAATCACCAAATAAGGGTTCTAGTTCAATAGACAAGAGATTTCTGTGAAAATGAAATAATATTTCAGCTGAGTGGAACCCTCAAATCTGACCACTCAAATATACCCTAACATGTAACTATTTTACATGTCATGTAATCCACAGATATCAAGTATGACTACAAACACATTTCCTTTTTATTATAAACCAATATTTTATTATTACATGTTGGTTAACCATTACACATAGTGTACTCCATTAACATTTGGTAAAAGGTTCGCAACATTTTTCTAGAGACAAAGTACACATCGTGTAACCTATTTACATGACATGTAATTTCCCATCACATAAAAGAAAACTACATATTCTTAGATGAAAACTCCACACACCTAGTAAGTTCATAGAGATCAAGGAGAACCATGCCAATTTATTTACACAATTATACTCATACTCCATTAATTTTCAAAAAAAATTAATATCCAAACATTAATTCATTTCCTTAAAAATTCCCTCCTTCATTAGTAGTCCCAAGATTCACCCAATTAAAGAGAAAAATAAGTATATAGAAGGTAGTTACATGAAATTAGGTAATGGGTTGTTACAAACTCCCTGACACAAGACTTTCCATCCCCACGAATTCATATAAAAGAATGAAGTACGGTAAAGAGGTGAGTCCACTGCTCTCTCATCAATGAATCAAGATCCCAATTCTCATGAGAGTCTGATATATACCTCCATAACACTCTTACCAATATAATAAACTTCTCATGAAAGAATTTCACTTGAGATTCAATGATCTCAATTTTCTTCTCAACAGTGGAAACGTCTGGATCTAACTCAAACTCTTCTTAACTCAAAACATGAGAGGGATCCGAATGATACTTATTGAGTTTTGTTATGTGGAAATTATCATGAATTATTTTCTAATGAGTTGAAAATTAAAAATTATAGGAAACATGAACAAGATAATCAATTATATAAAATGGTCATGCATATATCGGAACCAACTTTCCCTATTTTCCAAGCCTACGGTGACCCAACTGAGGAGAAAATTTCATAAAAACCCAGTAACCTATGGAAAACTCTAAAGGATGGAACAATTGATAAATATAATACTTCTTCTGACTCTGCG
Organism: Viscum album; assembly: GCA_963277665.1. NCBI lineage: Eukaryota > Viridiplantae > Streptophyta > Magnoliopsida > Santalales > Viscaceae > Viscum > Viscum album. The sequence goes on from OY728160.1 coordinate 858,987,598, forward strand.
CTATTACCAGATTCCAATGTATATCAAGAATTCTCATGTATGTCGCTTCAACCAAACTCAGTCCCACCAAAGAAGCATCACCCACCTCTATCCAATAAAGAGTTGATCTACACAGGAAACCATACAAAACCTCAAAGGGAGGAATTTTGATTAATGATTGATGACTGTTGTTATATGAACCAGTCCTAGATAGATATCTAAAAATCCATTGAAGTATAAGATACATGAACAAAGCATATCCTTGAGAATCTGAATGATACATGTCATCTAATTCTCTATTTATAAATGATAATCTATACTCAATCTGACCTGAGTCCACATTACCTCTTGGAGAATTTTCTAGAACCTCTAAGTAATCCTAGGATCCCTATACAAAACAATATATAAAGGAACCCCATGTAACCTTAAAAATTCTGGAACATATAACTTAACTAGATATTCAAATTTTGTGATGTCTTTTATTATAATGAAATAACCTAACTAAATAAACTGATCAATCACCACCCAGATATAATTCCATCCCTGGTAAGTCCATGGTAATCAAAAAACAAATTCAGTGGACACATTTTCCCATTTCTAAACTGGAAACAGAAGAGGATGGAGAAAAATAGTTGGTTTAAAATATTCTACCTTAATCTATTGGCATGTGTAGTAGTGAGATACATACTCATCAATTTCATGCTTTAGAACCAGCCACCAGAATCACATTATCATATCATAATACATATTTTTAGGGTACAGATAAATGGAAAACGAATATCTATGAAAATCAGAGAGAATCGAGCTCTTTATAGATATTGGGATTAAAAACCAATCCCCAAAATGGATCATACCATCTGAAGAGAAATACTAAGAAGAAATAGTCTCCCCTCTATATTGGGTTTCTTGAATTCCTTGGAACTTGACAAACTATTGCTTATTCACTAGAATAGAATTAAGTAGATATGATCCTAACTAAACATCGGTCAGAACCATACCGAAAACATTCACATGAGAATCATGATTTCACTCCGAAAAAAATCCCCATATGGTTCCACTCTTCCTTCAATTCCAAAACAGATTACGATGGCACTTTCTGGATAATAGTTTCTACAATAACATTCCCCATTACTGAGGTGTAGTTGATATTAAAGTCAAACATCTGATGGTATTCGACACACTTCCAATTTATAATATTAAATTATTTCTATGAAAATATATAACTCAAACTCTTATGATCATAAAAATTAGAAATTTTCCCCAAAAATATAATATCGCAAACACTTAAGTATATGAATAAATATAGAAAGCTCTAAATCATGAGTGTATTAATTCCTCTCATGAATTAAAATTTGATGATAGCCATAAGCTACCACATGATCATCCTTCATGAGAACACAACACAAACACGCGCTAAAATAATCACAGAAAATCACATATCCTTTATCGAGCTCTAGTAAGATCATAATTATAGCCAATGTCAGAATTTATTTCATCTCATCAAATGAAGACTGAAGCTTTTCATTCCATATGAGATTAATTCCTTTACTCATAAGAGCAGTCAAAGGTGATTCCAAATTTGAGAAATACTTAACAAATCATCAATATTATCTAGCAATACAAAGTATTATCGGAATCTCAAAGACATTTTGTGGCTCTTTTGATGAAAATAAAACCTTTACCTTCTAAAGATCAACTAAAAACCATGATCAGAAATCAAGTACCCCAATAATTAAGCTTCTTTAATCTAGAAGTTTCATTTAAAAATCTTTTCAAATGAACAATGAGTTATTAGGATTTTAGAAACCAAACTCAGATGGTTCTCATGATAGCGCTCGGATCTCGAATAAACCAAAATTTTATCCATGAACACTAACAAAAATGTTTCAATATACTAATGGAATATCTTATTCATCAAATCAATTGAAATTCCAGGATCATTGGTCAAACCAAATTATTTCCCAAAATATTCATAATGGTCATACCTTCTCCGAGAATCCATCTTTGGTATAGCACACTCCTAAACACTAAACTGATGATAACCCGACTAAAGATCAGTATTCGAAAACTAATTTAACCCCTTTAACTAATAAAATAAACCAACACATTAGGAAAATAATAAATGTTCTTGATTGTTATTTGATTCAACATCTGATGGTTTACACACAATTGGAGTAAACCATTTTCCTTCTTGAAAAATAGAACTACGGATTTCCAAAGTGAAACACTAGGGTGAAAAAAACCCTTATTCACCTAGTCATCCAACTGTATATTGATGTCTTTCAAATCTACTGGTTCAAAACTATAATAAGGTATCGATATTGGATGCATTCTTGGAACCTTTTCAATTATAAAATATACCTATCTCTTTGGAGTAATCTAGGATAAATCATCTAGGAAAACATTAGGAAAATATTGAAAAATATTAGGAAGATATACAAGAGAAGAAACATCGTTGATCTCTACTACAACAGTAGACAACAAACTCTCTAGACCTATGTGGGAAGGCCTTTCATGAATAGACCTTGGATCCCAATCTCCCTGAAACACCCACGATCTTCGATCAACAAAAATAAATGAGACATATAGATGATAACAGTCAACCAAAACATGATGAGAAACAAGAAAATCCATCCTAATGATGTTATTGAATATATCTAGATTGAGAACTATAAAATCCAAGACTAACTCCATATCAACTATCGATGATCCTGTCACTTCCTCTTTTTTCCTAGCACACCATTAAAACTGACATGAGGTGAAAGATAAGAGGAATATGATCCATCCTTCCATGCCATATTTATTTCTTCCATCATATACCTATCTAATATCTCCACGTAGTTTTAAAGGTTAAACAAAAATACCTACGTACGATATGATATCCGGTCACAAACCCTGTATCTATTTCAGAGCTTTCAGCTGGTCATTATTTACCAGCTCTAGTGAAAAAAACTAGCTCAATAAACCAATTAGTGTAAGATGACACTGAACACTCTCCTAGATGTCAATAGAGGAACTCCAAATACTTCACCATTATCATTGACTCTGGTGAAAACTTCTAGAAGATTAGTGTCTTGAAACCCATCCATTCCAAGCCCATAGGCTTATCAGCATGCACCATAGAATCCTACCAATGATTTCTAGGACCCTCGAGTCTAAGAACTACACATTTTAACTTGATACTCCCATGTGTATCCAAGAATTCAAATATAATATCAATATTTTCAATCCATTCTTCTGTATATTGAGGTTCATTCGTACCTTTAAAGGATGGTGGATTCTCACATAAGAACTCTAGTGATTGATCCATTTCTCTTACATATCTAGGTTGTACTCAATCACTACTTTATGAAAATGTAAACATTATGATCAAAAAAACTTACCACATGATATTATCAATGAAATTATCATCTATCAGAGTATTTCCTTGAGGATCATCAGCTCCACCCCCTAAAGAACTCATAGAACACATCTCGGATGCCTAATGTTGCACACCAAAACAAGGAAATGATTAGTAAATTGAACAATCTCATTCACAACTATAAAACCAATAAGAAAAAAATTATATTAACATAAATAATCAAGAAATGGGGCACTCATTTAGACATACCATGGAATCTTGGGTCTCATCACAGAAAGAGTTGGTCAGACACTCATTGTAACATACCTCTCAAGTCCTAATAATCCTATCTCTATTCTACCAAAAATCCCAAGATAAGTACAACCCACAAAACCTATGGATTTGATACCAAACTATAATGAACCAACATGAATATCCTCTTAGACCGGTACTCAACCCATCACATATTTAAAGGAAAATCTCGATCTCCACGGACTGGTTACTAGCACCTGGGAATCAAACAACAAACAGAGGGAGAGATTTTACCCAACCTAAAGAAACAACATTAAATATATATATATATATATATAAGAGAAAAAAGTGAAATAGATAAACATATTTCATAACTAAAAACAGACATAAAAAACTAAACAAATCAAGAGAATAAAAAATCTCCAAGTACTGGTCTGACCACAAATGACCACCAAAACAAGAAAAAAAACTAGCTACTCTATGTGAAATCATGGGCAGACTCCCAACATCTCACCACCGGCTACCCATCCTAGGTGATAGAAAACATGATCACCTTAAAAGGTAACATTGTCTTTCCCTATATCAAAATACATAAAATGGTCTATGTACCACCTAATAAGGGAAAAATATTGAGCTAATAAGCTCAGTAAGATCCTACTCATTTGTTCCATAATGAGACTATGTACAATAATCCAAGTATGATCATTTAAAATAAATCATAGCATGATAAGAAATAAATAAATTTTATCAAAATCATGGTAAATATTTCCCTTTTTCCAAAAATTTCAAATGAAATGTAGGTATATCAATTTCAATCATAATTTTCCATTTATCATTTAAAAAAAATACAAAACATGCATATCATAGCCAAAATAGTACAAACCCAAGCATAGTTAAATCATGCCAAGGAACTAAAAAGTTTTTTCTAATAGACTACTCACACCACAATAATAACTAGTAAATAAAAATCCCCCAGAACATGGGACAAAGGATCAGAGTAACACCCCATTACTGAAACTCCCCAACAATGTTAAGAAAAATTCCCTAAAATGACGGGCCTAAAAAGTAGAGAAAATCCCGATGAGTTAACCTCCCAATGGTAATATGGATATTATACCTAAGATAAACATTCTACCTATGTACCCAAGGCTTCCCATGTATCTCGTTTTATAAATGATTTCAATTCTTTGAAATAACCATTTTCAATTTACCAAAAACCAAGTAAACCCCACCTTTTTCACAAGTTAATTTAGACACATAAAAAATTGTTCCAAAATTATTTATAAATAAATTTAATAATATATGACAAATATAGTTCATCAATATAGGATAGATATCGAACCACCTACCTCAAAACTTGGGGTTTCAGAAGCCCACAAAGGATCCACAAACAATAGAATGTAAAAAATACCATGGAGGCCCTAGAATTAGTCTATACATCTTAGAATTGATCTAATTTTAAAAAAAATTGAAGGAGGAGAGGAGAAAACACATACCTATGAATGAAGACCCGTTTCACCACAACCAACAAAAGAAATAGCCCTAAGAAGAATATAAAACCATGGATATATAAGGAAACAAGAAGAAATATCATCATGGGTCAGTGGATCTGATAATGAGATGCCCTGGAGTTATCGTCATCAATGCAATGAAGAAGTATAAAGGTTCACTTACCTAGAGAGAAGAAAACCCACTATAACGGTGATCAATCACCAAACAGATCAATCCAGATCAAATGAAGACTCCAAAAATCATTGGAGAAGGGTTCTAGGTTTTGATAAAATAGAGCTATGGGAGAATGAGATAAAATTTCAATTTTGAAGAACCCTAAAAGTTGACCTCCCAACAGTTACACGACATGTAACTCCTTTGCACGTTATATAGTCCATGATGATCAATTACACTGAAAATCCCATCGACTTTTTATTAAAAAATGATCTTTTATTATTACATTTCATGTAACCATTACACAGTGTGTACTCCTTTCACACTATCTAAATAGTTCTATACTTTTTTCTGGTGAACAATTATACCTCGCATAACCTGTTTAAAAAATGTGTAATTTCCAAGAATACAACAGCAAACTCTAAATTCTTACATGAAAACTAAACACATCTTAGGCATTATCCAAATTCAAGGATAACCCTATCAATCCATTAACACATTTATACCAAAAATACATTAATTCAAAAAAAATACATATTATAACATTAATTCATTTTCCCCAACAAATTCTCTCCATCCTCAATAGTCCCAAGATGCAACCAATTAAAGAGGAAACCAAAAAATAGAAGGGAATTACATGAAAGTGGGTAATGGGATATTGCATATTTGATGTGAATATGTGGGATAGGCCTCTCTTATCAGAATGAGTCCTATTTAAGAGACTTCATAAAGGATTCTGGATATACTTCAGCATTTAGTTAAAGATTAGATTCAACAAAAATTAGATGAAAATTATCAGCATCATCCATTAGAGTTTCTTATTATTGATTAGGTTTTCCTAAATTTTTCTCCTATATTGGTTCCCCGATATCTTGGAAAATAAGGAAAGGTGGATCTGAGATATGTTAGACCGTTTGAGGTCACTAAGCTTCTTGGGAAGGTATCTTACCAGTTGGAATTTACAATTCAGTTAACATGTATTCATATTGTTTTCCACATATCTCATATTATGAAGTACCATTTTTATCCATATCACATTCTAAATTTGTAATAGATCAAGTTGGTTTCATTTGTTTCTTTTTTAGAGAACCAATGGAGATAATTAAAACTTAGGTGAAGGTATTTCATGGGAATTTGATTTTTTTTGTTCATAGTATTATGGCCACATAGATCATATTATCATGAGACTTCAGAGTGTGATTTGTTGATGAGGTAGCAGTGGCCGTGCCTTTTTCTAGGAACAATTCTTCCCTAAGACTTCCATAAAATGGAAAGTATTTTGGTGGGGAGTTTTTAACATCTCATTACCCTATTCTAGTTATTTATCATCTGGCTTTTCATGTCCCTCTATGTTTGGGTGCATTTTGGGGCTTCTAAATATGTAGATCATTTTCTTGTGAAAATGAATAAGAATTTGGCAATGTATGTTTTTTGGAATTGATAGAGTTTAGGTATAAATGTAAAAAAGGATTAAGAGGATGTACTTTGGGGTTTGGGTTTAACCAAGGTATTTTTATAAGTATTTCTATAGAATATACTTGCTTGGGGAGTTCACGTCATGAAATGTTTACATGAAATGAATCTATTGACATGACTATTTCATGAACTAGTTTAGAGCATGAAATGATTATATTTCGTGAGACTAATTCACATCTTGTAAAGGTCAATCAGATTTATTTTTAAACTTATGTGACGTGTTTTTTAGTGTATCTTATAAATCAAGGAATTCATGTCATGAAATGGTTTCACATAAAAAATGTATCAATATTTTCAGTTTTATTCATGCAACATGTTTGGTTTTATATTCATTCGATCACATCCTTCTATCTCGAAACCTAAGAGCTCTCCCATAATATTTTATGGATCTATGTTCCTTCTAGATCATTTATTTCATAAATTGATCTTCATTGTGTTAATGTTGCATCTCATTGGATCTTTTGTGTGACATTCCTCTATATATTAACCTTTGTGTTGGTTGTGATGTGGCATGAAAGTTTCTCGAGGGCCTCCATTATTTTATTTACATTATTCTATATTGGTGGATGCCAATACTGGTGTGTGAAAATAGAGTTTGAGATGGGTGGTTTAATATCTAGCATATGTTGTAAGAACTATAATTTTTGTTTTGATACATTGTTTTATACATAACATGACATTATTGATTGATTGATTTCTATGTGTGCAAAGTGGTTTTTGAGAAAAGGTGGTTTTCCCCATTTTGTTAAAGTAAAATGATATTTTAAAATAATTTTGAAATCGTTTTATGAAATGTGTTTCAAATAATGGTTTTGATCAAAGGGTTTGGAACATGTATCATGTGGGAATCCATGTATAGTTAGGTGGAAGGTTTGGTAATAGGCATTGCCTATTGATAGTGTTGAGATGTTCAGTCGTGGGGTGTTCCTTTTCTCCCTAGGCCTATTGTTATTGGGAATTTCTAGACCTTTTGGGATGTTTAGTTACTGGAGTTTTCATCTTCTCTCTATATTTGATGCATATATATAGGGACAATATTTTCATGACTATATATGTTTGGATATGAGTGTTATAGCTAGCTTGACCTATTGTGATCTTTGATGTGATGTTACATGCACTTTATTTTGGACATATTTGGATTTTATATGATATGTGATACATACTTTTCTTTGATTTCTTTGATACATGTGATATTATTTGAAAATATTTTACCAGGATTATTTGAAACTATGGAAAAATGGTAAATGTTATACCGTGATTTTGATTTTTTAAGGGTTGAGGGTCAATACCCATTTATTGAACAAAAAATAAGAGGGAACCCCTTTTGAAAAATTTGAAAATGGGGAACCCATTACATGAAACCAATGCAAATCATCCTAAAAGAAACATGACCCAAAGGCCATTACATGCTGCCAAATCAACAATATGAAAATTAAATCATGATAAATACTTGCAAAAAGTATCATATCCCCCCATTAGACAAAGAAGCAGTGATTCCTATCTAAGTTTATGTGCCACCCCTTATAATAATTGCACTATTTCAGTTAACACAACAAGGTTGAGCACTCCTCTATCCTGCACTAACATGTGAGAGGAGTACCGAATGCTTTTGATATAATTTGTTTTAACTTTTCATCATTCCTTATTTTAATTAATGTTGAGAATGTTCAGATTATTTTATAGTGACTAGATATTTAACACCTGGGTGGAATCTTACTGAACCTGTATAGATGACACCCTCCACATCCCTTTAGTGTTGCATAGGCCTTGTTATGTATTTCAATATAGGGAAAATAAATACACCATAGTAAGGTGGTTTTGTTTTTTTTCATTTTTGTTTGGGTAGTTGTGGTGTGGTGGTTGGAGTTTTACCCCACAATAATATAGATTATTGGTTTCATTTTTAGTTATCCTTTATTGTTGTAATTATACCTTTGAGAAAATTTAGCTACTTTTGAGTTATATCACTTCTACTATTTCCTTTTTGTTAGGGAATATTTCTCTCTTATATTTTTCATTATTTCTCTCTGTTTTTTACATTTATGATATATTGTATTCTTCATATTGGGAAAAATTATTTCCTCTAGTTTTTATTGATTTCTGGGTACTGGTCACCAGCCCATGAGAATCAGGAATACCCTTCGGGTATGTGACACTTTATCTCATGTGCCGGTTTGATAGGGTATTTGGGTTGGGTTCATCATAGTTTTGTATCAGAGGGAAGGTTGTTCTTAGTTTTGAGAAGTTAGTATATTTGATATAGTATTTTAGAGACTTGAGGGGTAGGTTACAAGGAGTTCCTAGACAATTATTTCCCTGAAAAGACTCAAGTTTCCAAGGGATTTTTCTATGAGTCTCTCCTGTTTTGAGTTATTGATCTTTATCTCGGTTTTTTCTTACGGTTTTTTTCTTTTAGATAAGATTGTCTTTTTTTATAATCATTTATTCTGATTTACTGTTTAGTGATATTTCTTTAACACATCTTCCATGGGTTCATTAGGAGGGTGTAGTGGATTATCTTTAATGGAATCTACCTCTTGATCATAATTTTATCACAGATATCATGTGATAAGTTCATGTTGTAGACCAAAATTAACTGCATGTCTAGAACATAGATGTTGAGGTATATCTAGGAGTTTTAGGAGAAAGGGATTGATCATGGGATTTCATACATGAGAATCTTCCATCATTTAAGGGTATGAATGAACCTCAAAATATGAAGGAATGACTATACAATATTGATCAGATATTTGACTTCCTAGATACATCTAAGAATATAAAGGTGAAATGTGTGGTGTTCGAACTTGAGGGTTTGAGCAAGCGATGGTGGGATTCCATGTTGTAGGTCGATAGACAAGTAGGATTGTACTATAATGGTTTCAAAACCCACTTATTTAGAAGATTATTCCAGAGTCACTGATGATGGTGATGTATCTAGAGATCATGTCCTTAAAGCATAGAGAGAGTTCAATGTCAGTGTACACCAATCAGTTTACAGATCTGGTTGATTTTTTTCAAGAGGTAGAAATGAATGGCCAACTAAAGGCTCAAAATTACGAGTAGGTTTTTCTATTGGATATTAAATCACATGTATTTATACTGAATATTTTAACCTATATGAAGACAGTAGATTGGGAAATTATGGAAGAAATTGATATGTTAGGAATGTTTGGTTATTCTCACCCTTGTATTCCACCCAGTGACAGCTTCAATGGAATGTAGGGGAGGAAGAGGAAGTGGCACGATCACTGAAGGAGTGGTGGGGGTGGTTCATAGTATTTTCCCTCCTGTACACCATTATTTATAGCCAATGTTGTTTCCCTAACTTTTTATCTATGTGGAATGTTTGGTGACACATAGAATTTATGTTTTTTACCTATGAATTTGTGTAATAATTGAGGACGTTATCGCCATCGATAGAGTTTCTATTAGGATATCAGTGAACCTCATTATGGTCAAGCATATTTGGCTATAAAGGAGACTAAGACACATTAAAATTCTTCAAAGACTACAGGGCTCTAGACACATGTCTCAGCAGTGAATCACCTTCATGAAGTGGGTGAGTTATCGGTGGAGGTAGATTCAGGTCCAGTGATAGAAAGAGGTGAAATATTTATTGCATCTTTAGTAGCGGTTGATTTATTTAATACAGGTACTTCAACTCATTTATATCTGTCCATTTTGTGGGTATGCTTAAAATTGCAATGAAACTCATGTCCTTTTTTATGGAGTTAGTGACACCTCTTGGAATGTGTAAAGAGTAGGTATTTTGAATTCATTCTTATTCACAATCGATATCCAATATAGAGTTAGTTTGGGATTTTCTCATTCTCTGTCTATATCTATTTTACATCGCCATTAGGATGGATTGGATTATCACTTACCACGATGAGATTTATTTTTATTTTCTTTTTTTTTGTTTTATACTGATGGGATATATCAGGTGTTTCATATAGAGTTGGATCTGAGGTTAGGTCGTGCAAGACCGTCCCAAGGAGAGTGCAGGATTTTATTTTCTACAATTACAGTTGATCCTGATGTCGTTTCTATTATGGGTAATAGAAACTTGGTTTTTAGGGTTTTCTTATATGTTTTCCCAGATGATTTATTTATAATTCCTCCATATAAGAAGGTAGAGTTTATTATTGATCAAGTTCTAGGAAAGCATCCAATTTTGATACTCTTTTATCATATAGAACGAGTGGCACTTAAATACCTCAAAATTTCAGTTGGATGATCTATCGAGAAAAGGTTTTTTTTCTCCCTAATGTTTCACCTTGGTAAGCCCCTATGATCTTTACCAAGAATATAGGTGGTTCACTCTGATTGTGAGTGGATTATCGAAAGTTTAATCAGGTAACAGTTAATAATAAGTATCATTTTACCCATGTGGATGACTTGTTTATCAAATTAAAGGGGGGAAGTGGTTTTTGAAGATTTATCTTTAATCAATTTATCATCATGTCAAAGTTTGAGAGTATGATATACTAAAGAAGGATTTTAGGAGAAGGTATGACATTAAAAATATCTTGTGATGTCATTTTTTTACTAACACTCCATTTTTTCATGGATTTGATGAACTAGATATTCCATGAGTAATTCAACACTTTTTTGGTAGTGTTTATGGATGATATTTTTTTATTCGATATTCGAGTGCGAACATGAGCGCCATTTGAATTTGGTTCTAAAAATACATAGGAGTAGGTGTTTGTATGGAAATATTTATAAATGATGTTTTTAGAACCCATAAGTGAATTTATTAGGGAAAATTATTTTTGATCATGTCTTATCAGTTCATCTGGAGAAGGTCAAGGATGTCTTTTCATGGCATGATCCATGGAAGGTATTTTATATACATATCTTTATGAAACTTACTAGATACTACTGATGATTCATTAAGGATCATAGGAGTTGGCATCACCTTTGAAATTTCTTAGTAGAAAAGGGGTGAAATTTAAATGGGGTGAAAAGTGTTGGTCTCCATTCAATGACCATAAATGACTTATAACATCAAATCTTATTTTCATCTTACCTAAGCATGGTATGGGGTATGTGGTTTTCTTTGATACTTTTGGTGTTATTCTTGGTTTCACACATAATTAGGATAATCATGTGGTTGTTTAAAGCTCTTTTTAGCTTTGAACATATGATAAAAATTACCCCACTCCTGATTTAGATATTTCCATGGTTATGAATTCACTTAAATGTTGGTGGAACTATATTTTGGGGGATATATTCTTAGTATTTTCTGACAATAAGAGTCTAAGATATATATTTTATCAGAAATACATGAATCTCATATAGAGGTTATGGGTGAAATACCATTATATGTTTGACTTCAACATCACCTACACCCCAGGAAATGGAAATGTCGCTGCAGAGGCTATTAGTAGGAAAGTACCATTATAGGATATTAAGGAGTTAAATGATGAGTAGAATCTTGTGGGGATCTTCACTACATTACACTAGGATTATCAAGAGGATGTTTGAGGTATGATTCTGACTAGTGTTCATTTCTCATCATCTCTCCTTGATTCTATTCTACATGATAAATAGTAGGATGATTAATTCATAGGAATACTAAAAACCTTATATATTGGGGGAGCATTTCTAGTTGATGTCTATCTTCAAATGGTATTCTATATTTTGAGGATTATTTTTTTATCCCAACATCTATGAGGAGATAATTTTTGTTTGTATATCATATTTTCTTGTGCTTCATTCATCCAGGAACTAGAATGATGTATTAGAACATTGGACAGGTATTCTGGTGGCTAGGTATGAAGTATGACATTGCAAATTATGTTTCCATCTACTACACCTGCAAATAGATAAATATAGATCATCTAAAACCTTTTGGAATTCTCTTTCCTCTTCTGATTCTAGTTTAGAAATGGGATGAGGTTTCTATGTACTTTGTTGTTGGATTACAATGTACTCCATAAGGGAGGACTACTATCTGGGTCATGATTTCTCTATTGAAAAATTAAAATCAATTCATTTTGATCAGGGAAACCACTAAAGTTTAATACTTGGGTAAGTTGTATGTGTAGGAGGTTGTGAGGATACACAGGGTTACCTATTTCATGTTTTTAGATAGGGATACTAGGTTTAAATCATAGTACTAAAAGAGTCTCTAGGAGGTGATGGGGACTCATGTCAGTTTGAGTGTAGATTACCATCCATAGATAGATATCCAGAAAGAACATGTTATTAAGATCATAGAGGGTATTCTACATTCCTACATCATATATTTTGTTGGGTCCTGCGATAACCATTTAAGACTATTTCATTTTTCTTATAATAATATTTATAATTCATTTTTTAGAATAGCTCATTTCAAGGATTTTTATGGTCATCCATGTAGGTCACCTCTTTGTTTAGAAGAGGTGGGAAAGTCCTCTCTTATAGGATTGGCTCTCATTTAGGAGATACTGGGGAGAATTCATGATATATGTTGATGTTTTTTTACAACTTATAATCAATAATAATAATAATATATCGATTATAAAAATATTTCATTGGAGTTTTCCATTGGTGATCAAGTTTCCCTAAAATTTTCTCCTCAGTTGGGGCACAATTTTCTTGGAAAATAGGGAAATTTGGCTATGAGATATGTTGTTCCATTTATGTTCACTAAGTATCTTGGGAAGGGTTCTTATCGGTTGTTATTTTCAGTTTAGTTGGTAATAATTCATTATTTTTCTATATAACTCATCTTATAAATTACCATCATGATCCCTCTCATTTTGGAGTTGGGAAGAGATAAATTTAGATCAAGAATTATCTATTGTAAAGAACCATTAGAGATCATAGAATCTTAGGTAATGTTACTGCATGGGAATTTTATTCTTTTGGTCAAATTATTTTGATGAATATAATTAGATTCTAATGAGATTTGGTAGCGTGAGTCATTGATGATAGAGCAATGGCCTCACCTCTTTCTAGACACAATTCTTCTATATGACTTCCTGGGAATAGAATTTATTATTGTGGGGATTCATTAACATTTCATTACCCTATTTAGGTATTTCTCATCTCTCTTTTAATTTCTATATATTTTTTGGTTGTTTTGGGGATTCTAATTATGGATATCATTTTATAGGTAGAATGACCTAAAGTTTGAGGATGCAAGTTTGTTGGAACTAATAGAGTCCTGTGTAAATGTGAAAATGGATTAATAGTTTGTCCTTTGAGGTTCGAGTTGCCCTGGGGTATCTTTCTAAGTGTTTCTATAGAATCTTCCTACTATACGGTTTCATGTCATGAAATGGTTATGTACCATGAATCTATTGTTGAGATGATGTCATGAATTGGTTTAGAGAGTGAAATTTTTTCATGTAAGGAGAATATATCACCTCATGTAAATTTATATTGAAGTTATTTTTAATTTGAAACTATTATTTTTCATAGTATTTTATAAATTTAGGAATTCGCGTCATGAAAGGGTTTCAAATTTTGAATTTTTTGGGATTTTTATTTTTAACCATGTTGCATGCCTAATTTTATTTTCATTTAACCGTAGACTTCTCTCTCAAAACCTAAGAGCTCTCCTAAAAATATTTATTGATCTTTATTCCTTCCAAAATGGTTCATTCATGGATTTATCTTCGTTGTGGTTACATTCTACCTATTTGTATTTGTTGTGTGATATTTATCTAGAGGCCAAACATTATATTTTTTTTGGTGTGGCCTAATATTTTCTTGAGGGCCTCTATTGTTGTCATTTCGTTATTCAATTTTAGTGGATCTCATCAAGGGAAAGTGAAACTCAAGTTTGAGGAAGGTTTTTTCCTCTCTATCATATTTTGGATGAACTATATTTCTTTGGTTTTGATAAATTGTTTTATACATAAAATGGTATGATTGATTGATTGATTGATTTGTGTGTGTGAAAACTTGTTTTTAAGAAAAAAAAAATTCCCATGCTATGGTAAATGAAACTAGTGTTTTCAAATCATTGTGAAATGGATTTATCAAATGGTTTTCAAATAATGGTTTTAATTAAATGGTTGTTAAAATTTATCACATGGGAAGCCTTTGGTACTTAGGTGTAAAATGTAGTAATAGACCTCATCTATTGATACTGTCACATATTGGATGTTCCTCTACTCCCTATGCTAGTTTTTCTAAGGACTTATTGAGATTTTTTCATTCTAGGGTGTTCTTATACTCTCTATATTTGATACATTTGTCTAGGGAATTGATGTGAATTATTGTATATGTTTGGGTATGAGTGTTCTTGCTATACTAACTAATTATGATCCTTGGTGTGATGTTACATGAGCTTATGTTTGGACTCTTTTTGATTTGATATGACATGTGATACATGATTTTAATTGACTGATTTGATATATGTGATATTATTTGAATTTTTTTCTAGGTTTATTTGAAACTTTGGGAAAAGGGAAAACGTTTTACCATGATTTTGATATAAAAACCATTTAACTATTTATCCTTCCTTGTTTTATTTAAATTTGAGCATGATTGGATTATTGTATAGAGACTTGATATAGAACCCCTGGGTGAGATCTTACTTAGCATGTTTAGATCAAACCATGCATACCCCTTCAATGGTGCATAGAACCTATTATGTATTTGGATGTAGAAAAAGGAAATGTGCCGAAGTGACGAGGCATGGTTTCTTTTAGATGTGTCTGGGTAGCTGGTGGTGATATGGTGGGATTTTTCTCATGCTATCACATGGATTAGTTATTTCGGTTTTAGTTTTCATTTTCTACTAGAACTATACCTTGGATATTGTTTATCTACTTTTGAGTTGTATCTCTTCTGGTGTTTCCTTTTTATTATGGAATATTTCCTTACTAATATATTTTCCATTCTTTCTCTCTGATTCATACATGTATTCCATGTGGTCTAATTTAGGTTCTATTAAATCACTCCCTCTGAGTTTTTTTGAGCATGGGGTGTTAGTCTCCAGCCCTGGGGATTAGGAGCACCCTTCTGGTATGTGATGGTTTGGGTTGGGTACTGATTCATTAGGGTATCTGGGTTGGGTTCTTAATAGAGATAGATTTTTCCTTCTAATATCACTAGTGATGATAGTCATGTAGTTTGGAAAGAAAGGGGATCTCATCCCTAGGTACATTGTCCCCTTTGATATCCCTAGTCGTATATGAGCAGTATCCCATTAGCTAGAACTTAGAATATGCATGGATAAAGTTCATGATGTGTTCAAAGTATCTCTCTTCCGAATTTACCTAGTAAATCCCACACATGTACTAAATCTGGTGATGGTATAACCAGAGAATAAACTCTCTTATGGGGAGAATACAGTAAATATCTTGGACTATAGAGAAGCATTTCTATGAAACAAGACAACTCACTTTGTAAAAGTATTGTGGTGAAACTATAAATATAAAGATACGATGTGGTAACCATATGAAATAATAAAAAAAGTACCCTCATCTATTCTCAACCAAGAATATGAGTTGAATTTTTAGGGATAAAATTTCTAAATGGAGTAAGAATTTAACAACTCATAGTTTATAAATGGTATTTGTTTCATAAATTAATATGTATTATGTTATATTATATATAGTATTATATATATAACACATAGAGAAACCAAAAAAAATTATTTCATTAATAAATATAATTACATTAGTCAAAAACTAAACCCATGAAAATGATTAACATTATAAGGGGATAGAAAATAAAAAATAAGAAAAGTATAATGGTAAAATTTGGACCCTTCCAAACTGCTAGAATCATTGCCCCCACGAAAACACTATTGAAAATAAAGAGAATATTAGTAAACCAATCAACATCATGGAAAAGGAAAATATAGAACCTTGGGATAAATTTTATTTAACAATTAATAAAGGAGTAAAGTTTTATTTATAGGAGGTAACTTGACTGTTGGAATAGTAATGTGATTGTTGGAATATTAACATGACTATTGAGAATAGTAACATGACCTTTATGAATAGTAACTTGGCCCTTGGAATAGTAATTTCACCTAAAAATAAAAAAATGTAATATAAGTAATTTTTATGATGACTAATTTAATGAAATATAAATATTGTAATGCTATAAAATAATTATTAATATTAAAAACTCAAAGAAAATATAAGCACATTTTTAATAAACTATATTTTAATTATTTCATAGAAATCATAATTTTTTTTAAAAAGTTAAATTTCATATGTTAGGAAGTTATTTTGATAAAAATGAATATCATTTTTATAATCAACATATTGAAATTATACAAGGGTATTTTTTTATAATTTTCTAAAATACTTCAGTTTTTTCAAGAATAGTAAAAATATTTCTTTTTCAAATACTGCATGTTTTATGACATAATAATGATGCAATAATGACATAATAAAAGATAAAATGGTTATTTATAACCAAATAAATTTAATGAGATAAATTTTTCATTTAAAATCAATAAACATAATTTTAAAATCTATAATGTATTTTCCAAAGACTAAAGTCAAAAGTATTCCCTTAAAATAAAAAAAAAATCATTTTTCCACTTTCCTTTCTAATAAACTAGAGAATTATGTTTATAAATCGTTTTAAGGTCCTAAATAAATGTTATTGTATTGATAAATGAGTAATAATTTCAAAAATATCTCTATTTAAAAGGTTCACCTTGGATATAATAATTTATTCAATATTTTATCCTTAAAATATCCTTCTCCTCAAGTATAAATAAGTCTTCACACCTCCCTTGGAAAAGAAAATAACTTACACTTTGAAAATACAAATATCGATGAAAATATGCACTATGAAGCCCACTAAAATCCTTAGGTACATTCTAGTGTAATAAAACTCCATGCTCTCAAGATTTTAAGGGTTGTATAAAAGGATCAATTTTAATTAATAGGCTATATCCTTTAATCTTTTATTTTTTCCCTTTTATAAACTCCTTATCCTCTCTTTATTTTATAATAAAAACCATATTAAAGTAATCAAACAGTAGTTTAACATGATATTAATAATTTTAATGTATACTAAAAAAATTATTATTAATATAATCACATAATATATATCTCATACCTTATCTTTGGACAATATCTCGTTAACAGTCAGTTAACCACCAATGAGGATGTTGCCAATTATTTTCTTATCACCACTTTCACAAATGATTATAATAAATTATTTATAATATATAAATATATAAATATAATTATTTATAATATTATTGAGTAAACCATAATATTTTATTAATAAAAATTAAGAAGGATCATTAAATTTATTTAAGATATTATATTTTATGAAAAATGTGATATCAGGAATTTTCACCTTTAAAAAAGGTAATTAAAGAGTAGAATATAGTTATTTTAATTGATCAATGTTGAAAAAAATGAACATAATTTAATTATATTTCTAATTTTTTATAAAATTCATTTTATTTTTATGGAGGTGGGAAATCAATAGAATAAAGCGGGATTTAAGGTAAGGGGATTCTTGAACCCAAACTCCTTATTTTGGGTTACCTCCTCTTTAACTTTATTTTATGTATTGATGTTATTATAATGTCACTAAATTTAATATCACTATTATTCCCCGTTATTTTCTAAGATATACATGTTTCTATTCATTCTAAAAAAATTAAGCTAGTTACAAAGATTTTTCAAAAAGACGTTAATTTCAAAAATGTTGCATTGACTCCTCTTCAGTTTTTCTTGTCCAATCAAGAAAAGTGTTGTTTTATAGAAAATTATGATTTCCATATTTCATTTTGGATCCCCAATGGTTATTCATGAATGTATTATTTATGAAACCTTTATTAATCTCATTCATTTTCATGGTTTTATTTCGTGACTACAATTATTTTACATACTATGCAACATGCATGATTATGAGCATTTTATAATGTGACAAGTGGGACTGAAATTACATATCCCTTAAATCCATTTGGTAATGTGATATATCTAATGATATTATGTATATTTTTCATGAACATGAATCTATATTTTTTAAAATTATGATTTTATGATTTATGCAAATATTTTATGTGTGATCATGATGTTAGATTTGTTCATAACCATGTCTTGTATTTAACACTAAGTTATGGTGTTTCATTATTATGCATATTCCACATTCAATGTCTTTATAAAAATATTTTCTCATGATTATGATTATTATCCTACTCTTATGATATGATTATGTTGATTATTCTCACCCATGTACGATTGATTCATGTCTCATATTCCTCCCATCATATTCTTCCAATTACTGTGCTTTTATATCACCCCTTTATTTGATGTATATCCTATGGTGACTACATTAACTAAGGATATTGTGAGATATTTTGGAAGGATAAAGAGGAAGGATTTAAATAAATGTTTAATTTTTACTACTTACAAGTGATGTATGATCATAATTTTCCAAAGATACTAAAAATTATGATCTTAGATTGTATTAGTATTATTTATTTTATCTTAAAAATGATATAATAGTCATGTAAGAAACATTTGGGCCAGAATACATATTTTATAAAATTCATTCAATTTTTTTTACTATTCTTCATTGATTACATAAAGTAATTTTTACCCATGTTTTACTTTTAAAAAAAATATTAAAAAGTAATTTTCTTTTCATTTTTTGAATAAGGTACTTTTACCAAGGTGTGAAAATAAACTTTTTTAACAATTATGGAATGGTTATAATTTCTTGTTATCATGACCCCTCTATGATTTTATTATTACTGTACATGTTTCAATGGTTATTTTCAAAGAAAATATTGTTAGTAATATTATAGAAATTTCTAGTTTTAAAAAGTGATTTTCAAAGTGGAAAGGGTATTTTTCTAAAGAATGTTTTTAATGATATTTTAATGATGTTTATATTAATTAAATACAAAAACCCTTGATATTTCATAATCACTACTAGGGATACATTTTAATGATACCATCAAAATTATCTCTATAGATGGATAATGATTGTGTTAACTATATTATCACGGAAGTCGTTTTTATTCCATGCGTTAATGAAGTTATGAAAAAAATGTGGTTGTTTTTATGAGTTTTATGATTAAATTAAATCACTTTATATGGTATTCCTATTAAATTTCTTGGTAATTTTTTATTATGGATGGTAGGTTAAAATATAAACCAATTATGGATGGTTCTATTATAAACCAAGGATGGGTGGTAACATTAAAATCCAAGGATAGATGAATCCATTATTGCCCTCCAATGCATTGGGTAATAATTATGTTCTTCCAAGAATTATGTTAGAAGTTGAATGTATTGGTTTTTACACTTGTAATAGTGATATAATTATGATGTATTAAGGAATATATAGGAATATTTTATTATTTCTAATGAGTTTTCAGGGAAATCATTTGATTTATGATCTGAGTTTTCATGGGTATGAATTATCTTATTTTTTTCTCATGAACATTGAATATGTCATCATACCCTTATGTTTATCCTATACTCACTAATGACATTAATTTTTTAATGCTTATTTTTACCCTAACTTATTGTTTGATAACATAATTATTATGTTTCATTCTCCCTAGGTTATGAGGAATGGATTTTATTATTGATTCCTAAGAAGGTTACTAGATGGGGAGAACTTAGTTAGAGATGATCTAAAACATTATGAACAAATTATTCATGTATCTAGGTAGTTATGTAAGAATTGTTTCTAATTCTATAAAACTATAAACCTAAAAGTTCCTTCAGTATGTAAGTGATAAAACATTTCCATTTTATTTTTATGTTTTTTATGGTTTAAATTGGGTCAAACTTGTCGGTATTAAAGCCAAAAGTAATGATTTTGTTTTTAACACCAGGTATAGGAATGCAGGTCTCGGGCTATTAGAGTTGGTATCAAATGAGGGTTTAGACAAAATTGTATAACATGATTTTTTTCATGTGGGGTAAAGTTAATATTTATTGATTCCATAATGGGTTTATAAATTTAAGGTTGAATGTAAGTTCAAAGGCATTGAAACCCCATTTGACGTTTTAAGTGATTGGATTTTAAGGTGATTTGAAACTTTTAATGGGTTTAGTAAGAATTTTCTATTGATGTTTAAATAAACTTTTTGTTTAGTATATGATTTTATGTTAAGTAAATTATGATCTATTGGATAGTGGGATATAGATAATCTTAAAGGATGAAAAGTGATTCATTGACATGATGAAATTTTCAGAGATATTTATGGTCAAAGTAAGGATTTCCTTTTATGATAGCATCTAAATTTTATTCATGATATTTTTGTGGATTTCACTACATTATAATATTATGTTTTGATTTGTCATGGTGACTAGTGACATTTTGGGATATACTACAATGGGTTAAGTTATATATAACCATCAGGATTAACATGATGGATTCTTTCAGAATAATCCTATTATATTTTTTGTGATGTAAGATAAAAAGTATGAGATAACCTTTGAGGTTAAAACATTATTTAATGTTAAGGATATTGAGGATATATGGTTATTTATTTATGGAATGATCTATGTTGAACCTTTAGTATTTTTTATTGAATTTTGGATATTAAAGTATTATTTCTTCATATGAAGGTTTATAAACTTTAGATATTATCTTACCTTATGATAATTATTTCAATTTTGGTTAATATATAAAATATAGGAGGAAAATATTATTATTTGTTTTTTGGATTAATTGATCCATTAATTTTTTTTTGCTTCAGGCATGAAAATTTAATCTTGAATACACATCATTTGGGAAAAATTATCAGATTATGGTGGAAATTGATTAAAGGGTGGAATTATACTTATCCAATAAGTATGTAATGTCTCGTACCTCTCTGGTCCATTCCATTGTGAAAATATGGTGTTTGAGGTGTTCTGGGAGGTCTAGGTGACTTATTTCTAACACTTTTCCAATTTTCCAATTTTGTGAACAATTTTTACAAGATAATAGGTCATTTATTGGTTGGTCATCTATCCATAGGTCATCTATTGGTAGGTGAACATTGTTTCCAGAATGGTGGGTCTCATTGGTGACTCACGTCGATGGCTCGCGTCGGTGAGTCGTCGTTGGAAAATGTTTCTAGCGTCCTATAGTTTCACCCCTTTGATATTATATTTGACATAAAATGAATTCAAATCCTTTTTTAATGTATTTAAGGTTGATTCAAAGCCTATAACTCCTATTTAAATTTTCTTAAGGGTTTGAGTGCCTTTACTCTATCAAAACACGTAATTTTGACTAGATCCTCCTTTAATGGAAAATATAAACCACCGCTCCATCTAGATTTTCTAAAGTTTGAGCAACCTTATCCCCTTGGTCTTACTTATTGTTTTACATGGTATGGTACACCCATATTTCTTTCTCTCATAGTATTCATGCGATCAATATTCAATACTTAGATCATTTTCCCTTGGAGTTTTCTTACTGCATGTGCACCCCTTGATTTGCTACAACCAAGAAGTGTCGATCCATATTTGATATAAGGTATGTTATACGTTCATTCTTCTGAGTTCCTCAATTTTTTTCCTCTCATTCCTCATTTCCATGTTATAGCATGTGTTCTTCATGTCACTAATGGAGCTTTCTTGGGTGTTGGTTGTGCAGTTGTTTCACGACGTCCTCAGGTTGATGTAGCTGTTCTGGGAGAGGTAATCAATATCCGTAGTGTTGGCTCGTTCTCATGAAAATAATGTCAGTAACCTTTTGAAGTAGGGGGTTCATTGCTTCTCTATTTTTATTTACATGAAGTCATATATTTAGCATGATTTATCAACTGTATCATAATGAAATTGGAATAATAAATATTTGAACCGAATTAAAGAATTGGTATCGATCATAGGTTTTTGCTTTATACTGTGAAAATGGTCTCCCTCTTTATTTTCTAGCTAGTGTGATATATATTCTTACTTTTATTAGAATTTCATTCTTGATGGAATTTGGTAAAGTATGTGAGAGGCATGTTTAATTAATCTGGTTGTTTTTGTTGTGATTTGATGATAATCAAATGGATGAAGTTATGCATGTTTAAATGAATATGTTATTTCAATATAGAATAAAGAACCGGTTGTGTGATAAAGATAATTCCATGAAGGGTTCTGAGTTTCCCTCTTTCTTTTAAATTCCAAGTGCCAAATTCTTTGGATCTTTGAGTTCTCATTGTGTATGGAGGTTTAATTCCTTGTTTAGGGCCAAGAGCTCGATTTCTATGTTGGTGTTTCGTGTTGCTTGTGTTGTGGTGTGAGACTAGGATAGATGATCCTGAAGGGTTGTTGTGGTATTTGGGGCTAGGGAGTCCTAATGATTGTGGCATCAGTTTATGCCTAGAGTATCAAGATTCATTAGTTTATGAATGAGGGTGTCGGGGAAGACACCGGTGATGATGGAATGGGTTCAACCTGGGCTTAACTATTGATGTGAAAGTGGTTGATGTTGAATCTATTGTTTGTTTATCTGATTTACTTTCCCCACTGCTTGATGCAACTAGTCTTTCTTACCCTCTTCCTAAAATAGGTGAATACCCATGGGGTATTCCACGTTATTTCTGTGTTTAACTGATGGATGGGTCTATGCTCCTGTTATAAGTGGAAAATACTCGAAAGGTAGTTCATCTACTCACTATGTTGATCCCCTTGTGTTCTATAGATTATAATTCTTTTCATGAATTCCTATAATTATGAAATTAGAAAATATTATTAATAAATTATTTAATAAATGATGTTTAACTTGTGGGATTGTATATTTCTAGGATCCAATGTTGAGGTTACACTTCTAAGGAACCATAGACTCGGTTTTGTAGTTCCTGGAGGGCATGGATCTTGGATGGAATGATAATTAAATGTAATGTGGAATTTATAATGGTTAATTAATGTGTAAATAGTTAATTAACATAAAGTGAAACTGAAAAAATGGATAAATTAATTTAATGTATCTCATTAAATGGTTGTCTGCTTATAGGATATCTTGTCTTAGCAGTTGCAGTCAGGAGTTCAAGAGACATTATCTGTAGTTGAGTTTGAGACTAGGTTTTTCCCATATTGTTATTGTGAGATATATTATTTCATGTAATTTTTGTTTTTATATATACTAGCCCACCCTATCAGTTAGTTAAACTTACAACCTAGGTATTCTGAGCCCTAGGGGTGTTTTCCCCAACATCTCGGTGGGAGGATGGATGTCTGACTTCCCACTTTCGCCCTGCTCGCTTATCATGGTAGTTAGTTGTACTGGTATGTATGGTCATTTTTTTTCTCCATCTAAGTGTGTAGAGGGTTGAAATTTCATGTGGTTATTTCACAAAAATATATTCTGGATATGGTTTCTTATGTGCTATTATAGGTATAACATGTATAGGTTGTAATGTCTTGATAATCCTTACTCAGTGTATGGTTTGTAGTAGCTTCAGGCATAATATTCGACATTTGATACACGTTATGTGGTCCTTAATGTCTTTTGGTAACTACTTGGTTAATTTTGTTTGTGTGGTTGTGGTGATGAGTTTCATGAAGTTCATGTTGTGGTGCTACTCCCAGGTGTCTTTGGGGTAGCCTTTTTTGAGAGAGATACTCAGGAAGTCCGACATTGGGGAAAAGTAGAAAATCAGTGGGGAAGTGGTAGCAGGGTACCCTTGATATCCTTTATTATATTATATACTCTAGTATTATATACTTGGGGAGAGTGGCCATAGTGAGGCTGGGAACTTATTATATCTATTTAGGTGATGAGTTAGTTTCACTTGTCATTTATTACGCTTTAACATGCTTTCATTACATTTTCACAAGAGGCACTGAGGAGTATCCTATTGGGTATACTTTTATACTCACCCTATGTTATATAAACTATTTTTTAGTTCACTTGGTGTAGGTTGGAGATCAGTCTGGTTATTATAAGTTTCTGAGTTTTGTAGGAGCTTTCGGGCTTCGTGGTGGATGTATTTTTACTTTCTTTTGGTACTTTCAGTTCCCCCTTTCAGTTGTAGTAGTATTTACATGAAATTACATATATGTACTTGGGTTTCTTTTATATTGTAGTATGATCCAAAGTTGGTTGGCATCTATATTATCACTCTCTTCCGTATGTTTTCTCTTAGAGGGTAATACCCCCCATCTACGTGTTTGCAACACCCTCAGTGCTAATATCCAAACCAGGGCCTACTGGAGGTGGGACTCAGGGGTAATTATCTCCCTTCCCATATTTTTGGACTAGTAGGGGTACACCTTATAGGGATGGGGTCGTGACATAGTGGTATCAGAGGTATGACTGAGGGATATGATGTATTTTAGAGTTAGGCATATGTAAGGTTTCTTGGTTTGGTAGGGAAATGGTGTCAAATAATTTTAGCAAGTGTTGTAAACACGGGAGACCAGGTGATAAATGGGTATTTAGGGTCCCCTGTGATCTAATTCATGGAACATTAAGTTTACAGTGGATACTAAAATAAGTGATGCTAGTTATAGGGTAAAGACCTAGGAAAGGATTATGTATTGTTATTCTATTAACCTATGTTTGAATGGGTAGATATTGTGATAGGTTAACCTAAAATGAATAAAAGAAAACAATTAATTAATGTTAAGTCTTCTATATTTTTGGTTTATGAGTTCTAATTTCTTATTCTTTTATAGGTATGTCTCTAGGTTGATGTCCTCATCAGGTTCACATAGAAGATGTTCAGAAGGTTGCGCCAACCAATCACCACAGAGTAGATATTGACGATGATGATACTTGGAGGAGGAAACTTGTATAGTTTCAGTGCTAGAGTTTGTAGAAGTATGAGGGCTCCGTTTATAATGTAGTCATGGAAGACTAGTTGGAGAATATTGAGATATATTTTAGTTCGATCCATTCTTGGAAGGATCACCGTGTATCATTGGTTGTGAAAATTCTACATGGATTAGTGAGGTGGTGGTGGTTCTTATTCCTTAAATATTTCATGGATTTAGTAGTCTCATGTGAGGAGTTATGAGACTAGTTCAATGTCAAGTTTCTTTATTCGATCGTGAAGGGGGCAGTCACCATGATATTTTTACCCTTCGACGGGGGAGCTTTAGTTTATGAGAGTTTGTAATGCATTTTGGGAACCTTTTATGATTTCCTTCTAACTTTTTGCCAGATGAGAAGGCCAAGGTGAAGCATTTCAAGGAGGATTTTCATATAGAGATACAGAGTCAGGTCACCCCATTTATACTGAAGAAATATCTTGAGGTGTTGGAAATGGAATAGGTCATTGAGAGGATGTTAGCCAAAATTGGATTATCCAGAGAGGGGAGTTATCGGGATTCCTCACGAAGTAGAGCTGTGATCTAGGGTTCCTTATTTTCAGGGTAGAAGAGTTTATGTTTGAATGAGGGCAGGTCACAACCCTCAATATCTCATTTCTCTATGGGAATCATCTCTAAGACCTATTCCAATGGATCATGTGATTGTTTTTCTTGTATAGGTCGAGGTCATCAGCAGTAAGCGTACCCAAACTTTTGGAGAAGTCAGCATACATCAGGTGTTCCTCTTTAGGTTCCTCCATTGAGATAGTTCCGGTCAACGAAGCAGCAGCATGTTGAACCTGTTTTGGATCAGCAGAGAGTAGATGGGGAAGGAATAGGACATCCCTAGGATTCTTCTCATCCTCAGAGAGTAGATTACGTTCAAGGATGTGGTCGTCTTCAGGGTCAGGGAGGTCAGGGAGCAGGTTGTGGTCAGATTCATGCATTAGTGTTGCTAGTTCCAGGTGATCCAGACATCGTTCGAGGTACCCTTTGTTTTCTTTCTACTTGGGATCATTCCTTTTTTGATCCAAGATAGACTCACTCCTTCATATCACCTACCATTTTCCATGCTTAGGGACTTAAGGTAGAGAGGCCTCTGATTCCCTTGGCATTGACTATGCCAGTTGGAGACTAAGATGACTTGTTTCAACTATCTAGTGATTGTGAGTTAGTGTTGGGGCAACACCTCTCTTAGGTAGATTTCCTATGTTTATGGATACAACCATATGATGTTATACATAGCATGGATTGGATGTATTTAGTATAGGTATCATGTATTTCTTCAAGAGGTGTGTGGTGTTTTTAAATGATGGTGGAGATCCAATGGTGTTTTTTGGCGAGTGAGACCCTCAGATGGGTCAGAGAATTGTTCTATCCTTATCATCTTTGATGGATGAGCTGATGATGAATTCTTCAATGGTTCGGCAGTTGGTGTTTCTTGAGGGTTTAGAATAGTACCATGATTTCTTTCCAGAAGAGGTTGTAGAAATACCCCCTCAATGAGAGATTGTGTTTAGGATCGAGCTACATCTAGGCATGTATCCTATCTCGATGTATCCATATAGGATGGAATCTTATGATTTTCTAGAGTTGAGTATATAGATTGATGGTCTATTTTAATGTGGTTTTGTTCAGATGAGTGTGTCACCATTTGGTTCACTAGTTTTTTCTGTGAAGAAGGAAGACATCAGTTTGTAGTTGTGTGTGGTTTATTGTCTCTTAAACAAAGTGAATATAAATAATCATTATCCTCTTCCATGGATTGAATATTTATTCGATCAACAAAAGGGTGAAAGTTGGTTCTCAATGATCAACTTGTGGTTAGGATATCATCAGATGTGAGTGAAGGATGAGGATATTCTAAATACTACCTTTTGTTTTCATCATGGGCATTACGAGTTCGTTGTGATGTCGTTCGGTGTAATGAATGCACTGGCTATGTTTATGGGGTTGATGAATGTTGTGTTCCATGATTTCCTATATAATTTCATAGTGGTTTTCATCGATGACATCCTTGTGTACTCCATGTCTAAAGAGTATCATGTGGAGCATCTATGCGTTGTTTTGGGAGTTCTTCGCCATGAGAAGCTGTTTGGGAAGTTTTCAAAGTTTGAGTTTTTCACTCGATAAGTCCGTTTATTGGGGAACGTTGTGTCCCAATAGGGAATAACTATGGATCTGTCAAATATAGAAGCAATTATTTCTTCATCATCCCCCAAGATAGTGATTGAGGTTCAAATTCTCCTTAGTTTTTTAGGCTATTAGAGGGGGTTCATAGCTGATTTATCATAGGTTTAAACTCCTCTAAAAACATTGACCAGAAAGGATTAAGAATTTGTGTGGACTGATTATTGTTAGTTAGCTTTTGATTATCTGAAGGAGAAGTTTTTTAGTGCTTCGGTTCTTTGTCTGCCAACAGAAGGAGTTAAGTTTGAGTTTTTCTATGGTGCTTTACATATGGGGTTAGGATGTGTTCTAATGTAGTAGATATCAATCATTTCTTATTGGTCTCAGTAGTTATGTCCCCATTAATGTAACAATTCCACCCCTGATCTTGATTTGGAGATGGTGGTGTTTTCCCTGAAGTTGTGGAGACATTACCTCATCGGCGAGCACTATGTGGTCTTCATCGTTCAAAAAAGATTGAGGTATGTTTTATCCCAACATGACTTGAAATTGTGATAATGTTCGTGGATGGAGTTCTTATAGGATTACAACTTATAGATTTCATGTACACCTAGGAAGTGAAATTTTTTAGTTGATGCACTGATCATGAAGTCTCATAGTGATACAGTGCATGAATCAAGTGATTGTTGGAGATTAATGGAAGATCTTTTAGCATTACATATGGATATGGGAGATGTTGGGGGAAGAGGATGTCTTTTTAAGATGATGGTGCAGTCATCTCTTGTGTAGCGGGTAGAAGAGTCCCAGCTGGTGGTTCTTGAGGTGGAGGTCTGGAGTGAACAATTTTTTTGTAGTGAGGCCCCTGATGGTTGGTATGAGGATGAACAACATCGAGTGTTGTTTCAGGTAAGGATTTTCATTTATCTATTTTTTTGTGAGATGGTTCTCATAGAGTTCCATATTTCACCCTTAGTGGTACATCCTAGTTTGAAAAAGATGTACCGAGCCTTGAGAAGTCATTTTTGTGGCCTGGGTTGAAGCATGGAGTTGCATATTTTGTCTCTTGATGCTTGGTCTTCCAGAAGGTAAAGGACAAGCATTGTGTTCCCAGTGGTTTTCTCCAGTCATTATATGTTCCTCAGTGGAAGTGGGAGGACATCTAGATGGGCTTTGTTACAAGTTTACCTCAAGCTCAAGGAGGATATGATGCTATATGGGTGGTAGTGGATTATTTGATAAAAATCAGACCGCTTTATAGTGATCAAGGAGTTGATCACAATGGAGGTTTTGTCAAGGAAATATTAGGAGGAGGTGGTGAAACTTCACAGAGTCCCGAGGATGATCATTTTCAATTGAGATACTCATTTTACCTCCAGGGTGTGGAGAGGTATCCAACATGCTTTTAGATATTATCAATGCCTTAGAATTTCTTTTCATCCAAAAATGGATGGTCAGACAGAATGGGCCATCTAAAATCATGAAGACATGTTGCGCTCTTGTGCCCTGGATTTTGGAGGTTTGTGGATGAGGCACATTCCCTTGGTAGATTTTTCTTACAACAATAGCTTCCACTTCACCATCAGTATGGAATTTTCTGAATCCTTTTATGGAAAACCTTTTCATTCTCTATTGTGCTAAACTGGGGTCGGAGAGTCAGCAATTATTTGGATGAAACTAGTACAAAATAAGACATAGATGGTTCACATGATTCACTAATGGATGAAGGCAGCGAAAGATCGTCGGTAGTCCTACAGAAATCATAGAAGGAGACCAATGGAGTTTGAATTTAGGGATCATGTGTTTTTTAAGGTGACTCCCCATTGTGTGTAGAAAATGGTTTGCTTGTGGGAGTAATATTTATCCCCAGTTTTTTGGATGTTTCAAAGTTTTGGATCATGTTGGATTCATGGCATATCGAGTCGAACTTCTTCCGCAGATGAGAAGGATACACGATGTTTTTCTGATGTTGCAGCTCCATCGTTATCTTCAAGACGACTTTCACATCATCGATTGGGGCAAGATAAATGTTGATGATGATGAAACCTTCTAGGAGTGACATGTTGAGATCCAAATTCACAAGGAGAAGGTGTTACGTGGGTGTGTTATCCCCCTAGTTCTTGTCTTTTGGTGTCATGGTGGCATGGAGTAGAGTACCCAGTAACGTGATTCACATATATGTGATTAGTACCCCGAGTTGTTTGATGTTTAACACTTCTCTTGTAATGTTGTTTGTTTGGTGGTTGTACCCCCTTTCCATTTATGATATGGATTTCTCTTGTTTCTTAATGTGGCTTAATCTCTTTTGATAGGTATCTCTCATGGGAGAGTTTTTAGTAGCTGGTTTTGGTTGTCGTATAGTGTTGTGTTATTGTTTTTATGAAGTGGTTGAGATCTTGTGGTGGAAAGGGCCTTGAGAGGTATCTTGTGGGGTGGATGTTCCGATAACAACTTTTATGTTTCCTCTATATGTTGGTTATGGATTCTCAAGGATGAGAATGTTTTGATAGGTATCTAATGAAATAGATCAGGCCTCTCTGGTCCATTACTTTGTGAAAATCTGGTGTTTGAGGTGTTTTGAGAGTTCAAGGTGACTTATTTCTAACACGTTTCCAATTTTCTAGTTCTATGATCAGTGTTTCTAGGATGGTAGGTCATCTATCGGTAGGTTATATATTGGTATTTCTTCTATTGGTAGGTGTATAATGTTTCTAGAATGGTGAGTCTTGTTGGGGACTCACATCAGTGACTCACGTTTGTGACTCACTTTGGTGGCTCACGTCGGTGACTCACGTCGGTGAGTCGTTGACAAATAGTGTTTCCATCATCCCATAGTTTCACCCATTTTATGTTATATTTGACCTAAAATGCATTCAATGACTCATTTAAAGGGATTTAAGTCTGATTCAATGCCCATAACTCCTATTTAAATTTTACTAAGGGTTTGGTGGCTTCACATGGTCAATACGCATAATCTCGTCCAGATCTTCCTTTAATGGAAAATCTAAAATGCTGCTCTGTCTAGATTTTCAAAAGGCCAAGATATCTACCACCCTTGTCCTTCCTTCTAATTTTCCTTAGTACAGGATTCCTAGATCTTTTCCTCGCATAGGACTTGTGCAATCGAACTGAAATCCTTGGATCATTTTCCCTTGGAGTTTCCTACTTCATGCGCACCCCCTATTTTGCTAAAACTAGGAAGTTTTGATCTGCCTTGGATATAAGGTATGATCTAGATCTATTCTTCTGGGTTACTCAATATTTTTCTTCTCATTTATCCTTTCCATTTTATGGAGTGTGATCTCCATGTTTCTAATGGAGCTTTTTTGGTTATTGGTTGATGTTGTTGTGTCGTGGCGTCCTCGGGTGGATGCAACCATTGTGGGAGATGTAATCATGATCTTCTGTGTTGGCCCATTATCATACAAAGAAGATTAGAAACCTTTTAAAGTAGGGGATTCATTGATTCTCCATTTTTTTACTTTTAGTCATATATTTAGAATGATTTAGCTAGTGGATCACAATGAAAATGAAATATTAAATATTTGAACCAGATTATAGAATTGGTATCGATTGTATATTGTTGCTTTATACCGTGAAAATGGTTTTCCTCTTAATTTTCTAGATAGTGTGATATATATGCTTGATTTTTTTATAATTTCATTCTTGATTAAATTTTTTAAAGAACGTGAAGCCGAGACTAATCGTGAAATAATAGGCCAAAGATAAAGAGACATGTTTAATGAATCTGGTTGTTGTTTTTTTCATTGATGATAATCAAATGGATGCAGTTATGCAAGTCTAAATGAATTGGTTAATTAAATATGGAATAAATAACCCATTGTGAGATAAATATAATTCTTTGAAGGGATATAAGTTACACTCTTTATTTTAAATTACAAGAACCTTTTTCTTTAGAGGCATGAGTGCTCGTTGTGTGTGAAGGAAGAATGTCTTGTTTTGGGCCCAAGAGAACAATTGATATGTTGTTTGTTTCCTGGAACTTGTGTTGTGGTGTGATCTTGGGATAGTTGATCCTGATGGATTTTTTGTATATGGGGATAGGGAGGCCCAGTAGTTGTGCCAGCAGTTGATGCCTAGAGTGGAGAGATGCATTGGTTTATGTATGAGGGTATCGGGGAGGACACCATGGTTGATGGAACATGTTAATTCTAGGCTTACCTGTTGATGTGAAATTGGTTTCTATTGAATCTGTTGTTTTTTTTATCTTCTTTACTTTCCCAACTTCTTGAGGTAGCTATTTTTGTTACACTCCATCTAAAAGAGGTGAAGACCTGTAGGGTATTCCATGTTCTTTATGTGTTTAGCTTCTCGAGGATGTATGGGTATACACTCTTATTATAGGTGGAAAAAACTCTATGGGTATTTCATCTTCTCACCATGTTGATCCCCTTGTGTATGGTATCTTAGAATGATTTTCTAGAATGCCTGAAATTATGGAAGGTAAAGATGTTGTTAATAAAATATTGAATAAATGATTTTTAACCCATGGGGTTAGATCTTAATAGGATGAAATGTTGAGGTTATACATCTAAGGAACTGTGGAATCATTTTGGTTATGCTTGGAGGGCATGGATCTTGCATGGAATGATAATTAAATGTAATTAGGAATTGATAACGGTTAATTATTGGGTAAATAATTAATTAATGTAAAGTGAAATTTATACAAAGGGATAAATTAATTTAATTTATCTCATTAAATAGTCGTGTGATTATAGGATATCTAGTGTTTGAAGTGGTATTCGAAATTCTGAGAGATGTTAGCATCAGTTGAGTTTGAGAATAGTTTTTTCCAATAGTTTGGTTATGAACTATATTATATCTTGTACTTTTTGTGTTTATATAGGGTACCCCACACTATTAGTTAGGGTTATTGGCACCACAGGAATTTTGAGACCTGGTGGTGTTCTCTCCAACATCATGGGGGGGGGGGATAGTTGGTTGACTTCCCCCTTTGGCCCCACCCTCTTCTCTTAGTAGTTACTTGTGCTGTTATACACGGTGTTTATCTTTCCCCATATATGTGTGTAGAGGGAAGTAATGGATGGTGGTAATTTCACACACATATAATCTAGATATAGTTCCATATGTGTTACTATAGGTATAATGTGAATATGTTGTGATGTCTTGAGGATCCGAACTCGGTATATGGACTATAGTGGCTTGAGGAGTAATAATCGAAGTTTAATACATGTTTTGAGGACTGTGGTTTCTCACGAGAACTACCTGGTTAATTTTGGTTGTGTGGTTAGTTACACGAGGTTCATTTTGTGGTGCTACGCCCAGTTGTCTTTGGGTTATCATTTTTTAATAGAGATTCTTAGGACGTGCAGCATTGGGGAAAATTATCAAACCAGTTGGGAAGTGGTAGTGGGTAGCCTTAATATCCTTTGTTATATTATATAATCTTGTATATGATACTTGGTAAGAGTAGAAATGGTGATTATGGGAACTTAGTATAGTTTTTTAGGTGACGAGTTAATTTAACTTGTTTTCCACTGTGCTTTATCATGATTTCTTTGCATTTTCATGAGAGGATCCAGGGAGGATCCTAATAAATATAATTTTATACTCACCCTATGTTATATAAAAAACATTCAGGTCCCTTGGAGTAGGTTGGAGATTGGTCTGTTTTCTACTAGCTTTCGGGTTTTTTAGGATCTATTCGGTCTTTATGGTCCCTTACATTTTAATTTCTTTTGGTACTTTCAGTTTCCCCTTTCATTTGTAGTAGTCTTTGCATGACAATACATATATGTACTTGGGTATATTTTATATTGTAGTATGATAAGTATTTGGCTGGTTTATATCTTATATATCTATTACACATGTTTTCTCTTAGAGGGTAATGCCTTCCATCTGTGTGTTTTACATACCCTTGGTGCTAGTCTCCAACCCGGGGCCTACTGGAGGTGGTACTCGAGAGTCATTATCTTTCTTCTCACATTTTCATCCCATGAGGGGTACACCTTGTGGGGAGGGGGTTATGAAAAATTAGTTTTCCTTATTTTATTAATATCAAGAGTAAATGAATTCCTAAACACTAAGAAAAGGTTTTGAATAAAAAAATGTTACCCTATTACCATCATTTCTGATATATTTTTAGTATTTTCACATATCTTTGATTTATGAGCATTAACTTTCTTGTGATCATTAAATTTCTTATTATGAATGTTCTATATCATGTTCCATAATTATTTGGAAATAAATTTATCCCCATTTTTATATTTTCACTTCCCACTAATGTTCTCCCATTTTAAAACCTTATTATGTGTTATACTAGATGAAGTTTTTATTTCTTTTTCCCTCTTTTTAAGAGGAAGTTTTATTAAACTTTTTTAAGATGTGGGATTTCAACATAGGTGTTTTAAAATTTCATAACCTTGATTACTGATATCAATTTAAAATTATAAGGAAATAATAAATTAAATGGGAGATAATTTAACACCATGAGATTTTTAAAAAAAATACACTTTGATAACTTATATAGCATGTAACAGTGATCTTAAAAGAACAATGAAATATTAATTTTTAGATACGACCATTATAACCAAGATTTTGAATTGGAATATTTGAATAATATTAAATATATTATGAAATATGTAAAAATGAGAAACTTAACACAAATGTATTGATTAATTCATTGAAAATAAGTACTCAATTTTTAGTAAAGTTGATTTATTCTTCAAAATTATGTTTTCTTCAAAAATTGTTTTTTTTTGAGTAAACATTATAATTAATTCCAATAAATTTTATAAATTATATTATATTATTATTCATAATTTCAAAATTATATTATAGAAATATATTGAGAATTTTTTGAAAAGTTTGATTTTTCAATGAATAGTGAAAATGCCGATTTTTATTGAAAACTCTAGTTCATCATTTAAAAGTATTTTTT
Source organism: Viscum album (assembly GCA_963277665.1). Taxonomy (NCBI): domain Eukaryota; kingdom Viridiplantae; phylum Streptophyta; class Magnoliopsida; order Santalales; family Viscaceae; genus Viscum; species Viscum album. Next base: position 859,022,042 of record OY728160.1, read on the forward strand.
AAATGGTTTCAAATTAATATTATTTATAATATATTACTAATATTCCAAATAAGTTTATTGGAATCAATTTTATGGTTGAATTTGGAATAAAAATTTTTTTATACTCAGAAAAGAATTTTTCTGAAAAATTATTTTCATTATGTTTTTCATTTTATCTTAGATTAGTATCGACCAATTATAAAAAATTAAATATTTAAAAATTGATTCAATATTTGGAATCATGAGCTTAAAAATTGGTAAATAAGGACCTTTTATTTTTTTCATTATGAATCGTAACCGTAGTATATTTTTGTTACCAGAGTAAAAGAAAATCAGGTAATTAAGGTTACATATAATATGATAAGTTCTCAAAATAAAAATAAACTTGAATAAATTTCATTTTATAAGATTATTCTATCTATAATAATACAAATTTATAAAATATTAACTTTTATTTCTATTCGTATTTTATTTTACCTTTATAATATTTAAGTAAAAGATAAAGTTAAAATATCACTTTCTTGATATTAATATCTATAATTTTTTTGTGATAGTGATAAAAAAATTTATTTTTAGTTATAAATAGTTATTATAAATATGAATGAGTTTTTATTATCATGTTAATTTATTTTCAATTTTTAGTGATTAAATAATAGACTTAAATGTTTATGAAATGCTTACACAGTGCTTGTATAAGTAGTAAAACAATCAAGTAAATGATTTTAAAAAATATAAAGGTAATTTATTTTGAGAGTTAAAGTGTCCAAAATATTTTTAAAGGTATATTTAACATGTTATATATGTTTGAAACTTTTACATTCTAATTACATTTCTGAAAAGTTGTTTTCAAATTCAAATTATGTGAATAGTTATTAAAAGAACATTAATAGTATTTTATGTTAAATATATTTTATTAAATAATTTTAAAAACATAAAAATATATAAATAGGATAAGTATGTTTTAAAATGGACTAAATTATTATACCTTGTCCATTTATGATCCAATTTTTACCTTATAAGTAAAATTATAACCCTTCAATATTAAAAAATTCATTACCATGGGTAAGATTAAAATTGGTTAACCAAGGAATTAAACAAAAATATAACTTCTAAAATCACATATAAATCTTTACATGTTTTATTTTATGATTATATTAACAACATATATTCCTTATATTTGAATACATATCATTTTGGAACCAATTTTATGTGTTAGACACATATTATATTATAATATTTCATGTATTTCCAAAAATGATATTAATGATATTTTATAATAAAAAATATTTTATTAAATGATTTAAAATTAATAAAATCTTATAATTTGACAATTTAATTTTATATGGTTGAAAATATCAACCATGGTCCATTTATTTTTAACTTTCCTTTTTATGGTAACATTATTGACCCCTAAGTCATAAAAAATATTGACATCACAGTAGTTGTCAAAAGGTTTAACAGAGAGTTAAAACAAATAGATAAGGGTGAAATCAACTAAATTGTAAAAAAAAGTATTATATAAAAATTTTTAGACGCATAATCATCATATTATTTAATTATATCAATTTTTATCTATTTTAATATGAAAATTAATTTATATTAATTTAATACTTTAAGAAATTATGAGAGTGCACCTCCCCTCACTTATAAAAGGAAACCTCAAATACTCTTTTCTTAAAACTTAAAGAACCATTTTTTTTTGGAAAATACCTACTCAAATAACATCCTAACATCCATTAATAAAATTTAAATGAATTATTTTGGGCATAATAACAACCTTAAAGGTCTTAGGGTTTAAATCAATGTATGTTGTCTAAAGAATAGGTATAGATTTTAACCGAATTTTTTAGTTTTATTTCATCTTATACATCCTTAAAATATCAATAAAACATGATGTAATAATAACAAAAATATCATTCATATAATTATTTTTTTATATTAGTGGTATAACCAATATCCATCTTCTTAATCCATTAAATGGGAGATGAATCTATTGTTTGGGTGTATAGAAGAATACATCCACACTAACTAATATAATTCTTTTTCAATCATATCCTATCAGATTATAATGGTGTTCTTAAAATATATATATATATATATTAATTACATAATTATTATATCATATATATTTTTACCTTTCCATCCATTGAAAAATGATAACGTCATTCTGACGTATGTGTATATTACCACCACTATGAAGCGATGTGATTTGGTTTTCATCATCGCATTACATGGTTAGTATATATAAAGTATTTAAATAAATAATATTATATTCGTGATATAATAAAAATTTAATAAATATAACATAATACGTGCATTATTTCTTTCATGTTCATTGACAAATATTAATTTTACTCATGCGTATGTACAGTCTATCATCTCCATAATTATAACGTGATTCAATTTTAGTAAATATAAATTATAGTGGGGTTTAAAAATATAATTAATATATAAAAATTATATTTATTTCATTATTATTATTCTGGATATGATTGAATAATTACATCTTAGATTATGTTTAGAATAACAATTTCATTTTGAAATTATGAACCGAACATTCTGAAAATTCTCATTATGGAATTAACCATTTAAGTAACTAAATATTTCATTGAAATAAATGAAAAAAATGATTTAATGATAAATAAATATAAATTTAAATAGTTCTTAAAAAATTAAATAATTTCTATAAGTTTATTATACATGGGTTAAAGGACATACATGGAAAGTCGAGACTCGATATAAGGGAATTCATCTCATTTCCCCTCTATTGATTCATATTTTAATGTCGTACACCTAATGTATTTTATATGTTATATATAATTCCCATTTAATTTTTATTTAATGAATATTTCATATATAATGGTTTTTAAAATTATTTCATCCAAGTGTATTTTACTTGAAAGTTTCCAAATGGTATGGAGTCTCTTAATATAATTTCATCTCTTTAGGTTATATCTTTTCTTCATCGACTTTGTTAAGCCATTATTATGTGTGAATTGTACTCTAAATTGTTTAATTTTTTATTCCCACTTTTTTCTTGTGGATTTAAATTTGTTAAACATAATTTATCCACTGATTAATTCTCAATTCAATGATATGATATTTGTAATGGTTATTTGTCTCCAATTTTCTTTCTTTGCAACATTAATTTTTGTTATTCACCTATCTTCTTTTATTATGTGCATATAATGACAATTTTAAATGTTATATCATGAAAATTCTTATTTTATGATATTTAAAGTTTCTTTTGATGATATTATTTTATGAGTTTTTTTATTCAAAAGCTACCAAAGTGGTAAGGCTCGTTGTCATGTACCAAGATACCATGGGTCAAGCCCGAAACTCCTTGTCAGGGTTTTCACTCCTAGGTACATCTATGATAGAACCACATCTACTTGTAATATCTAGACAGGGATGTATTTTATAGAAATATCCACATAATATATTCCTTACCAAAATTAAAGTATGTTCTTGTATGTTTATCCTCAAATACTATCTTATGGGTTTGTTCCCTAATATAAGTTTTCTAAATCTAGTTTCCATGTTTTCTACTAAAATTCCTTTGAAACCAACTGTAAGGACCTGAACCCAGCTATCCAGAGACGGTGCCTTATTTTATTACATTGGAATATAAATAAGTAAAATTCTTCCTGGAGAACCAATAATTTTAGTATATTTTTAAATAAGATACGTACATAATTTCAACAATACAACTTGAAATGAAAAACAACATGAAAGTCCTGTTAGGAACATCCACCACTCTATGATTATCCCAGCAAGTCAATCATAATATACCTCTTCATATCCTGGTTAAAATGAAACATGAGAAAGGGTGAACTCAGAATCTTAGTAAGGGTAAAAATTACAGTGGAAGATAACATAAATATTAGGCATGGTGAATAATCGAAAACACATGCCTTTAAAAATAAACTTGAACATACTATGGTAGGAATAAGAGATGAGTAAATATTTCCATAATAAAACAAAATCACGGGTATTCTACTAGTCAAATAACCTCATGAAATATGAACTTTATGGATTCATAAGGAGGGAAATTCATATGTCATACATTCTGAAACATACCGTCAAGGCCTCGACTAAGACATACAAAAATGATGAAGGCCTCGATAAAAACCGTATCTAAAAATGGGAAAGGGCTCGGCCAGGTACATATTTATTTGTCTCATGAGACCTAAAGATTCATCGATGGGACATATTGGGCACCACCATCACTTACTATGTCTAATTCATTCCTCATATGAATGGGGATAAACATAAACAACATATACACATGAGATGTAAATAATTTTCTCCAATCTGTAACATAATCACTCACCATTCTGAGTAGTAAGATGAATGGTATCAAAATTTCACATCCATATTCAAATTTATCATAAACCATTATATTTAATATGGAATATGATATAATAAAATATTATACCCAATAATACATAAGAATCAACAAGATTTTTTGACTAGATGAAAATACTCTTACAAAATTATCGAGTAATTATTAAGATAAATACTCTATTACTTTGAAAAGAAGAGTTATTTTGAAAAAGTGTTTGTATAAAACTAGAAGTGAGATAATATTGTTTTTTAATAATAAAATTAGTTTTTTTTAATAATGGTTTCCTAAAACAGATTATAGACTACCCTTGAAAATTTTGTAAGAATTCGGGAAATTCCTTGGAAACGGGCATGTATTTCAGGAAGAATTTTTAAAGATTTTTTTAAAACATATAACTCCCCATAAATGAAGGTATGATTATTTTTGGTACACATATATATAACATTAAAAAATAAATTATGATAATTACATATGAATGAATAAGAATTTAATTGATGTAGGTAGATAATAAAAGTAACCCAAATGAAAATGGAGGTTCGGGTGGAAAACCCTTACCTTAAGTCCGAAGGGGTTCATCATTTGATCTTAAGGACATGAATAATCAAATCTAGATTCCTAAATTAATTATTATATAACATAATCAAAATTTAATGGATTTATCATAACCTTATTAGGTTCATTCATGGATTTTTGATGGGTTAAGAGAATTAATTTCATTGTTTGGGAGTGTTTTCTTCCATGGTTTTCATGAACATTTTACTTATATTCATGTACGGATAAAATTGTAGAATGAGAATGGTTTTCTAGAATAGAATTTGTATTTTATTAGTTAACAACTATAATATTACATGTTTATAAAATTAATTTGGTTATTGGGAGTGAAGATGAATGATTATATAAAACTTTAGTGACAATTGTCTGGGTTAATTGGCGGTTTTTTATCACAATGAAATAATTTTAATTTATAAATTAATATCATGTGTAAAAAACGATTACAGAACCCTAAATAAGTTATAATACATATATTATAGTATGGTTAAACCATAAAAATTGTTACATGACCATAATTAAAGACCGTAATTGAAATTGAAAACCCGGTGTCCTTGAATGTGATAAGTTAACACTTCTCGGATAGTGTTTTCATTTCTAGTATAAAAGAATGGAAAATGAAAGATGATAAATAATTATTCCTTAATCATAATAAAATTACATTATATTTAATTTACAATATCCATCACAACATTTTGATGAATGTCGGTGAGGAAGGAAAATGAAATGAATGGAACATGAAATAAAAGAAATGAATAGAGGAATTTACCTCTTGAAGTAATCTTCCTTGAGGGCCTCTTTAGGGGATAGGTTTTGGTATTTTTATGATATCAAGGGATTATGGACATGTGGGAGGATCTTGGTAGGATATTTTTTCATAATTAAGACAAGGAACAAGGCTTGAGAGGAGTTAATGGAAGAGGGAGTGATGGGGGGGTTTTATAGTGGAGGAGAGGAGGGTTTTCCCATTATTTTACTCTTTATCTTTTTTTATTTTGCCAAAGACAACCCATAGTGTTGATTCTTGTGACCAAAATAGTAATAAGTGCATGTGATTTTTAACCAATTATTTTTACATTATACATATTTTATGAATAGTTAATTTAACTGATAATGTGTATATACGGTAAATTACCATATTTTACTATTCATCAAAAAATTCAAGTATTTCAGAAAAATCCCAAAAAATAACCCTAAACATTTGTTGACGTGTAAAATTAAAAAATGAACTCCATTTTTTGAAAATATTTTTCTAAATATGATTAAATTAATTTCTAAATAAAAATATAATTTATTCAAAAAATAACAATTTTAAAATAATAATTCATTTTATATCACATTGAAAAATTAATCAAGATCTAATTATCTATTATCCTTAATAAAAATAATAATATGATTTACTATTCATAATGTTCATATTACTATTCATAAGGGTATGTTACTATTCACTAAAAAATTAAGTTTTTCTTATCAGACTCTAAATATCATACTGAACACAACTGTGTATGTCAGTTTTTTGAAATTTAAATCCTAGAGGTGGAAATATTATGTTTACTAGCTAGGTTATAACAAAGTAGTGTTTTTTAGAGACTCGGTGTTTCATGGATTTATTTATAAATCCTTGGGTTGTTACATTCTCCCCTCCTTACAAAAAAATTTATCCTCAAAATTCATAGAATGTTACCTCATAAAAATATTTGGGTTATTCTTAATTATAAGCTCCCCAGGCTCCCATATTCCTTCTTCAATTATATGATTTTTTCAAAGTACCTTTACCAATCGTGCCATCTAATTCCTCAACACATGTTCCTTAGTGTCTAGAATTTGAATGGGATCTTCACATTAATATAAGTCAGGTTCCAATTCTATACCTTTGGAAGTGAGGACATACGTTGGGTCTGTCATATACTTCCTCAACAATGAGACATAGAACACATTGTGTACTCTAGAGAGGCTAGGAGGCATATCCAGTCAATATTCAATATCTCCAATTATCTCTAGGATTTCAAAAGGTCTAATGTACCTAGGTCTCAGTTTCCATTTCTTCCCAAATCTTATAACTCCCTTACATGGAGATACTTTCAAGAAAACGTGATCTCCCCCTTTAAATTCCAAATCCTTCCTTTAATTATCAGCATAGCTCTTTTGCCTGATTTGAGATGCTTTGATATGGGTTTGAATAGTCTTTACCATTTATTTTGTTTCCTCCACATGATATAGTCACACAAGATTCCTTCCTCCAACTTCATCCCAACAAGTAGGTGTACAACATCTCTTTCCATACAAGTCTTCATATGGTGCAATTTGAATACTTGAATCGAAACTATTATTTTACGAAAACTCCACTAAAGGTAAATATTGATCCCACTTACCTTGAAAGTATACTGAACATGATCTCAACATGTCCTCTAAGGTTTGGATCATCCTCTATGATTTCCAATCAGTTTGAGGTTGATAATCAGTACCCAATTAGAGCTCAGTATCCAAATTTTTCTAAATACCTTTCTAGAATTTTGATGTAAATCATGGATCACAATGGGACAAAATTGAGAGAGGTGCTATGTGAAGTTTCATAACTTCATTGATATAGAGTCGTTTTAGGCTCTCTAGTGGAAAATCCTCCCTTATAGTGAGAAAATATGCATAATTTATAAGTTGATCAATAATTACCCATAATGCATCATTTTTTCTCAGAGTTTTGGGTAATCCAGTGAAACAAATCCAGGTTTATTTCATTCCATTTCCATGTAAGAATAGGTATAGGTTGCATGAATCCTCTAGGATGTTTTCATTCAGCCTTCCCTTGTTGACAGATTAAACATCTTGATACATAATCAGTAATTTCCCACTTAATGTTATCCCACCAAAAAGGTTCATTCAAATATATATACATATTAGTGCTACTATGGTGTATAGAGAAATATAATCAATGAGAATCATCCAATAAATCCATTTTCATCATGGGTATAACTGGAACACAAATCCTTTTCCCAAATTTTAGAATTCCATTTTAACACAAGAATTCATCCTACATCCCATCATTCTCACCATTTTTTTTAATATTATAATCATGAGACTGAGAAGTTTTCATCCTTTCCAACAGATATAGTTGGGAAACCAAATGAAAAAGTAGTAATGTTTCACCTTCTTTGATAATTTCTATATCAATCCTCACTAGATTCATGTACAAAGGATCCATGAAAATTCTCATTTTGTTGAGAACTACATGATCCTTCTTAATCAATGCAATAGTTAACTTATTTTCCTATCCTGGGTGGTAGTGTATAGAACAATCATAATCCTTGAGTAGTTCAAGTCATCCCCCTTTTCTCATGTTGAGTTCCTTTTTAAAAATATATATTTCAAGATCTTATGATCCTTATATATATCACATCTTTCTCCATAGATATAATGTATCCATATCTTCAAAAAAAGATTATAGATGCTAACTCAATATCATGAGTAAGATAGTTTTGTTCATGAATTTTTAACTATCTAGATATATAGAAAATAACTCTATCATTTTTCATAAGGACACTAGCTATTCTTTTCATTGATGCATCACTATAGATCGCAAATCCACATTCCTGGTGGTAGAGTCAGGATCAGATCATTCACTAATCTCCTCTTCAATTCCTCAAAAAAAATCCTCACATTCTTTTGTCCATATGAACTTAATCCCTTTACATGTAATCTTGGTCATTGGGTTAGTTAAACGAGCGATGTTCTGAACGAAATGCCGATAACAGCCTTCTAAACCAATAAAACTATGTACCTTGGTTATGTTCATTAGCATAGGTCATTATTGCACAGCCTTTGTCTTTGTAGGATCAAAAAATATTCCATCCTTAGATACAATATGGAAAAGAAAGTAAAATGATTTAATCCATGATTCACACTTTCTAGAATTCCCTTATAATTCATTTCTTCTATGAGTCTTCAGAATAGTACACAAGTGATTTTCATGATCTTTGTATCTTTTGTAGTATACCAAGATATCATCAATAAATACCTCCACAAATTAATCAAGATATTCCTTGAAAAATCTTTTCATTAGATCCATGAAAATAGAGGCTGAATTAATCAGTCCAAAAGGAATTACTGTAAACTTGTAATTCCCACACCTAGTTTGAAATTATGTCATTAGATTGTCTTCCTTCCTTACTCCAACTGATGATATCCTGATCGAAGGTCAATCTTAGAAAAATATTGGTCTCCATGAATTTGATCAAATAAATCATCAATGTGAGGTAGGGGATACTTGTTCTTTATTATTATATCATTGATCTCCCTATAGTCAACGCACAACCTCATAGATCCATCTTTCTCCATAATGAAAATAACAGGGGCTCCCCATTGAGAATCTCTAGGAAGAATAAATCCTTTATCACTAAATTCCTCTAGTTGTTTCTCTAGTTACACTAATTTCACAGTGGCCATTCTTTAATGGGTCTTTGATATGGGCCTTGAATCTGGAATTATGTAAATGGAAAACTCAATTTCTCGTTTTGGAGGATGTCCGGGTAAATCCTCTAGAAACACATCAACATATTCTTCCACAATAGGTAAACCATATATTTGAACATTCCTTTCCTCACCCATAGTTATTGCATTCCCATCCTACCCAATAATTGAATTAAGTAGATCTAATAGGGTGGATCTAGATGAGAATCAAACTGTTATGTTTCTGATCTAAAGATAAGGGATTCCACATCATCCTAAAAAATTGTAACCTCCTTATTCTTGTAATAATTTTTTGCATCATGGTTTGAAATCAAATAAATATTGAGAATTATATAAAATTAAATCATGGGTATGATAATAAAATCAGTAGATAAATCATGTTTATATGTCATAATGGGGACTACCTAACACAACTTTGTTACAATGATATTTCCCTTAGTAGTTTGGACTGAAAACTCCCTTGTTAAATGAAATTGGAAATATCTAATTTTCTTGGAAAACTAGGAGGATATTAAAGAATTCGATGATCTAGAATCAAATAATGTATTGGATAAGTTTTATGAAATGATTAAAGTACCTACCACCATGTCATTAGGAACTTTAATATCAATAGTTGTGATTGCATAAGATTATCCTTGTTCCCTTGGCCTTTTATGAGGCATGTTTCCTTGACCCTTTATAAAATCATTAGAATAGTGTCCCATATCCCTATAATTATAGAATTGAACATTAATAGCTTCATTCTTTACCTTAAAATCACTAGCATGATGGCCTTTCTGTCCACACTTGTAGCACACCCCTTTTTTCCTTTTAAGTAGGAACCAGGGTCTTTCCTTCCAAAATTATCACAGGATGTAAAGTCATCTCTTCCCTTATTCCCCATTTCCTTATTTTCTTTTCCATAGTGTTCATCATCCCTTTTCTTATCTTTCTTTCCTTTAATGTCATAAGACTTAGAGAACTCCTTTTCTGCCCTGATAACACATGAGACTATGTCTTCATATGATGATAATGTTTGGCAGACTAGTTCCTATCAGAGGAATGGATTTAAGCCATAAAATAATCGATCAATATTTCTCCTTGGGTTACGTATATATTCCATTGCATTCCTTTCTAACCTTGTGAATTTAGCTTCATAATTTGAAACTTTCTCATCTTCCTTTTACCTGAAATTTAGAAACTACCTTTCCATATCTGCTCACTATTCACGAGGAAATTATTTCTCTAAGAAAAGTTCCCTAAATTCAGTCCATTGTATGTTTTCTATTTCTTCATTATCCTTTTTTTTGAATTAGTGACCACCATTGATCAACATCTATCTTTAGGCGATAAAATTTCATGAAAACCTTCTCCCTTTTGTTACTTCCCAAAGTAAGAAATATATTCTCTAAGGGACTTATCCACTTCTCTTCTACGAATGGGTTTGTAGTCACATTAAATGATGGAGGTTTTAGTCACATAATGAGATCTATCATAACTCCTCCACATTCTGGATCCATATTCTCCATACAGGTAAGGTTATTGTTCATAACTTGAGTACATTGTCTCAGTATAGTTATAAGTTCCTCCATACTAGTTTCAGCTCCAAATCCAACATCATTATCTTGCATAAGAGGACAATACATACCTAGGATACAAGTGTTCATGAGGTTTCCATTCCTTCCACTAGGTGCCATTCCTAAATAATGGTATACACTAGATTAGGTTAGGAATCAAAATTTATAATCTCAACTTAGAAAAATACTTAGCATAAATTCAAATCTTATGCATGGCTAATCCCATAATCATAAACATGGTTTTTTTTAGAAAAAACAATTAAATTAAAATACTTCATAATTTCTTGTAAAGAAGATGTGAATTATCCAAATAATATTCCCTCGGAGTGTCAAACCAGGTGCATAGTAAGGCCTGTTTTCGTGTACCAGGATACCATGGGTCAATTCTAAAACTCCTTGTTGGAGTTTTCACTCCTAGGTACATCTGTGCCAAAACCACTTCCACTTATAGTATCCACACAATTATGTATTTTATATAAATCTCCACATAATCTATTCCTTAAAAAATTAAAGGATGTTCTTGTATGTTTGTCCTCAAATATTATCATATATTTGTGTTCCCTAATCTAATATTTCTAAATCTAGTTTCCAAGTTTTCTACTATAATTCATTTGATACCAACTATAAGGACCCGAACACAGTTTCCCAGAGAAGGTGCATTATTTTATTTCATTGGAATATAAACAATAAATATGAATCCCAAAGGAATGAGTAGTTTAGTATCTTTGGAAACAAGATACATAATTAAGTTCAACATTACAACATGAAATGAAAAAAAACATAAAAGTTCTGTTGGGAACATCCACCACTCTATGATTATCCCTACAATTCAATCATAATATACCTCTTCATTTCCTAGGAAAAAAGAAACATAAGAAGGGTTGAGATCAGATGCTCAATAAGGATAAAAATTATCACATAATATAACATAAACATTAGGTATGGTGAATAATTTAAAACACATGCCTTTAAAAATAAACATGAACATAATATGGCATGAATAAGAGCTGTATAAATATTTCCATAATGAAACATAATCATGGGTATTCAAATAGTCAAATAAACTCATGAACTATTAATTTATATATTCATAATGAGTTAAATTCAAATGTCGAACATTCTGAAACATACCATAAAGGCATCTTCTAAGACAAATAAAAATGATTAAGGCCTCAGCCAAAACCAAATTGAAAAATTGGAAAGGACTCAACCAAGTGTATATCTATTTGTATCATGAAACCTAATGATGAATTAAGGGGATATATCAAGAGCCACACATCACTTATTAATTACAATTAATTCCTCATATGAATGGGTATAAACATAAACAACATATACACATGAGATGTAAATAACTTTCCCCAACCTCTAACATAATCACTAACCATTCTGAGTAGTAAGATGAATGGTATCAAAAAATAACATCCATATTTAAATTGATCATAAAACATTAAATATAATATGGAATATGATATCATAAAATATTATTTCCAATCATAAATAATAATCAACAAGATATGTTGTAATAAATGAAAATGATCTTACAAAATCAATGAGTAATTCTTGGGATAAATACAACTTGACATTAAAAAGAAGAGTTATTTTGGAAAACTATTTGTATAAAACCAGAAGTGAAATAATATATTTTTTTTATAATTAAATGATTGTTTTTAGAAAAATAATGGTTTATTAAAATGTATTATAGATTTCCATTTAAAATATGTAAGAATTCGGGAAATTCCTTTGAAACGAGCCTGTATTTTGGGAAGAATTTTTTGAAGATCCTTTTAAAACATATAAATCCCCATAAATGAAGGTATGATTATGGTGGATAAATATATATAACATTATACCAGAAATTATGAGAAGTAAATATGAATGAATAAAAATTTAATTGAGGGAAGTTGATAATAAAAGTAACCTGAATGAAAATGGAGGTTCGGGTGGGAAACCCTTACCTTAAGTCGGAAGGCATTCCTCACATGATCTTAATGACCTGAATAATAAAATTTAGGTTCATAAATTAATTATTACATAACCTCATATATATTAAATTGATTTATAATATCCTTATTATGTTTATTCATGGGATTTTGATGGGTTAGGAGAATTAATTTCATTATTTTGGAGTGTTTTCTTCCTTGGTTTTCATGATCAGTTTACTTATATACATGTATAGATAAACATGTATAAAGATAATGGTTTTCCAGAATAGAAGTATTATGTTATTAGTGAAAAACCATATGATTACATGGTTATAATTTTTTTTGGTTATTATGAGTAAATATGGATCATTATATAAAACTTTAATGGAAATTTTTTGGGTTAATTGGCAGTTTTTGATCACAATGAAATTATTTTGATTTATAAATTAATATCAGGTGTACAAAAGGATTCTATAAACTTATATAATTTATAATACATATATTATAGTATTTTTCCATCAAAATGGTTTCATGACCATAATTGAATACGGTAATAGAAACTGAAAACTCGACGTCCTTGAATATGATAAGTTAACACATCTCGGATAGTGTTTTCATTTCTAGTATTAAAAACGGGGGAAGGAGAGATGATGAAGAATTATTCCTTAATAAGAACATAATTCTTGTACATGTAAGGTACTGTAGTCATCACAACATTTTTATGAAAGGAGGCGAGGAAAGAAAAAGAAAATAAAGGAACTTGAAATAACAGAAATGAAAAGAGGAATTTACCTCTTGAAGTAATCTTCCTTGAGGGCCTCTTTAGGGGAGAGGTTTTGGTCTTTTTATGAGACCAAGGGATGATGGACATGGGGTAGGATCTTGGGAGGATATTTGGATAGAATTTAGAAAATGTACAAGGATTGAGATGAGTGAAGATAAGAGGGAGTGAGGGGGTTATAGTGGAGAAGGGGAGGGTGTTCCCATTATTTTACTTATTATATTATTATTTTTCCAAATACATCCAATAGTGTTGATTCTTGTGACCAAAGATAGTAATAATTGCATCTGATTTCGAACCCAGTGTTCTTACATCATCCATGATTCTAGTAATAGTGAATTTAACTAATAATGTATATATACGACAAATTACCATACTTTATTATTCATCAAAAAAAATTGAGTATTTCATAAGAATCCCAAAAATTCATCCTATCAATTTTTTAATGTGTACAATTAAAAAATGAACTCCATTTTTTGAAAGTGATTTTCTAAATAAGATTAATTTAATTTCTAAATAAAATCATAATTTATTCAAATAATAATAATTTTAAAACAATAATTCGTTTTATATCACTTTGAAAAATTAATCAAGATCTCATTGTCTTATAACCTTAAGACAATAAAATAATAATACGATTTACTATTCATAAGGGTAATATTACTATTCATGTTAATATTCATAAGGGTATGTTACTATTCACCAAAAATTAATTTTGTCTTATCAGACTCTAAATATCTTATGGAATGCAACCATGCATGTCAGTTTTTGGAAATTCAAGTCACAGAGGTAGAAAAATTATGTTTACTAGCTAGGTTTTAACAAAGTGGTGTTTTGTGGAGACACAGTGTTTTATGGATTTATTAATAAATCCTTGGGGTGTTACATAGCATATAAATTTGTAAATCCATTTTTAAAAGAAATTTTTAATCCAAACACAATTCTAAAGGAAATCATTTTCATTAAAAATCCCAATAAAACAACCCAAGGGAAACACTATTTCACTTTATAAAACCTCACCACCCCTTTAAAACATTTAAACCATTTAAACACAAAAAATAGAAACCCACTTTGAAAATACCGTTTGGTTTTAAACCCAATGAACAAGTTCTTTTTTTATATAAAATCATATTTTACATTTTATTAATTATTTAGAATTCATAAAATACCTGTTTCCAACCTAAAACCATTTTAAACCTGGAATTCCAACCATTTTTCTAATTAAAACCAATAAAGTTAAAGAAAATATTTAACAAACCTAACATATACTACCAATACAATAATTATATAGGTTATAAATGAATTAAAACATAAAGAATAAATATAACTCTTAGATAAAAGAAAATGGAATGGAATAACCTACCTCAAGTGGTGGAACCTTGTCACCTTTGATGAAATAAACTAGAAAGGGACCAAAAACATGGATCATGACCATTAAAAACCAAATTCCCCAAAATCTTGACCAATAAAATTGTACAAACATGGCCACTAGGGTTATAGGAGTTATATAAAACAAGATAAAATAAGAGAAAGAGATAAGAGGGAATATTAGATCATTATTCAGACTAAAAACCACCAAAGGAACATTACAAATCCCCTTATAAAATCATAAAGAAGTATAGATAATCCTTGGAGAGGTGTTTGGGTTAGCTGTTTTGAATGGTAGAGTATTGGGATGAAAGTATCAATTAAAAATAATGGTAAAAGACCAAATTACTCCAAACTCAGGAGGCTACAAGGTTTTATCAAATGGTTTTCCAAACATTTTGTAGACTGTACATCTTACACTTCCTAGAGACCCATGGACTCATGCCATTTTCATGAAGAATTTACTTAACTATGTGAAAAACCATGTGCTCCCCACTAACATACTGGATGAATCCACATGGATTCTACTAGGACTCTAATGATTAAGAAATCTTTACCCACGACATGAAAAATGGATCTTTCCTCAAACCAACACCCCATGCACAGTTAGCTCCATGGTTGGAAAACCCATGCACCAATAGTGTACTAGAGTCTTTTTTCCCAAAAATAAAGATTTTATACCCCCGACACCCTGTAACTCCTAGAATGGACCCATGGGAAAAAAATCCCACTTATTCCAAACCCATGACCAGGAGGGTTTCACAAATACTTTTTTTATGATTTAGGTTTTGATATATATTAATTTTCTTATTTAATGGTCATTAACATTGATTATTTTACCATACCCTTATGCTCATATTATTCTAATTGATGACATTAAATTTTTAATACATATGTTTACCCTTACTCATTGTTTGATCTCAATCTTCTTATATTTCTTATTCCTTGAGTTTTAAGGAAATGTTGTGTTATGTATAATAAGGTTACAAGATGTGAAGAACTTAGTTAGAGATTATAAAAATCTTTTCAAAATAATTGTTTATGTATACATGTTTTTATGTAAGAGGTTGTCCCAATTCTCTTCAACTCTAAACCTAAAATGTACTTGGGTATATAATTGATCCAATTTTTCATTTTAATGTTATATATTTTTTATTGTCTAAATTGGGTCACATTTATTTGTATCAAATCAATAAATGTATAGATTATATGTTTTTAGGGTAGGATCTAGGATTGCAGGTCTATGGATATTTTAGATATTATCATATTAGGGTTTATATAACTTTGTATATTAGTATGTTTTCATGTGAGGCTAACTCAAGAGTTATGGATACCATCATGGGTTTATGAATTTTTGGTTGATCATAAGTTCTTAGTATAGAAATCACATTTGACATTTTAAGTTATAGTATTTTGAGGTGATTTTAAACTTTTTTTGAGTTTAGGAAGAATGCCCTATTTTGGTTTAAATAACCATTTGGGTTAGTATATGATTTTATGTTAAGTTAGTTGTGGCCTATTAGGTAGTCAGATATAGATAATCTTAATGGTTTAAAAGTCATTCACTGACAATGCGCTATTTTCAAAGATATTTATGGTAAATCTAAGGATTACCTTTTAGTTTATTGTGTATTATAAGATTATATTGTGATTTATAATGGTGATTAATGATAATTTGGTAGATTTTACATTTGGTTAATGTATATGTAACCCCTTGGTTTAACATGGTGGATTATTTTGGAATAATACTATTATATTTTTGGGAATGTAAGAAAAAAATGTGGGACATAACCTTTGAGGTTAAAAATTTCTTCGATATTGAGGTTATTGAGGATATAATGTTATTTATTAATGAAATATTCTATGTTTAAACTTTTATTTTATTGTTGAATTTTGGTCATTAATGTAGTACTTATTCATATAAAGTTTTATAAAATTTGGATATTATCTTACCTCATTTTAACAATTTTAGTTTTTGTTCACAACTAATGAAAGTAGGAATATCTTTTTATTATTTTATGGATAATTTGATCTGTTATAAATTGATTTTAGTTATTTGGACATGAAAAATTAATCCTAAATACCAATTGTTTGGAGCAAGAGATGAGATTGTGGTTGAAATTAATTAAAGGAATAAATTTTACGTGTTAAGTAAGTATATCACCTTATGTTTTTAGTCTATATGGTAAGTTAATTCCTCAACACTAGAAAAGGTAAATTGAAAAAAAAAATTAACTTATTTCAAATATTTCTTATAAATTTATGGTCTTTTAAACACATCATTGATTTATGGTTTTCTGGTCATTAACTTTATCACGATAATTCACTTTCATATGATTAATTTTCTCTATCAATATCTATCATTATTTAGACATTATTTGTATCTCTATATCTATATTTTGACTTCCCACTAATGTTCCCCAATTTGGAAACCTGTATATTTGTTATTATAGATGACCTTCATATTTACCTTTTCATATTTTTTAGAATAGGTTTTATAAACCATTTTTCTGATGTAGGTTTTAACCAAGGTATTTTCAAATGTAAAACACTTGATTATTTAGAAAAATTTCAAATTGTGAGGACACCATTTATTAAAGGGTGAGAATTTAACACCCTAGTATTTTTAAAAAGAACACTATGTTTAATAGTGTATACAACATGCAACAATGAACTTAAACAAACCATTAAAAATTAATATTTAAATATGATTTTTATAACCAAGGCATGAAATTTTTGCATATGATATGATTAACTAAATTATAAAACATATATAAAGGACCTACATAACACGAATTTATTGATTAATTATTAGAAAATTACCACTCAATCTTTAGTATTCATTTTATTATTTAAAAATGGTTTTTATTTATTTTTATGAGTGAATATTATAATTAAATTATGAAAATTTTAGAAATTATATTAGATAAATTTGATATCATTTTTGAAATCATCACTTCAAATTTATCTTGGTATGAATTTTTTAGAATATTATGAAAGAGATTGATTTTTAAATGAATAGTTAAAAAATACTAATTCTTATTAAAAAAATTATTTTTTCATTTAAAAAGTACCATTTTTTATTAAAATGGTTTCAAAGTAAAATTAGATATATTATATTGTTAATAATCCAATTAATTTCATTGGAATAAATTTTTTGGTTGAATTTGGTATTAAGACATTTATATACTAAAATTTGATTTTTAGAAAAACTGTATTTTTTTACATTTTGTGTTTTAATCTTAAACTATTTTCTAAATCTTATAAAAATTAAATCTTGAAAAATTGATTCCATTTTTTTAATAATGAGGTTAAATATCACGAACCAGATCTGTTAGCCATCCAATCTCGCACCTAAACCAGTCCATGACAAGGATCAAAGGGTTTTCCCTATCCCCACAGGATGGCACAAGCGTTCAGTAATCAAAAATAATGGTTTCAGAATAATTTACCTAAGTTTAGAAGCATTAAACAACCACCCATAATAAATAAACCAAATTTGAAAATTTAATCCAAACAAGACTTTAATAAAATTCATAATTGAAATACATAGTTTTAAACAAAACCCCAAGAGGGAAAAAACTTAAAATGAGTAGAAAGTGTAACTCAAGAGCCACCACACAGTAAGGGGACATCACCCCCAAACATTCTCTACAACACCACACATTGTAAAGAAGATAACAACCCGAACTGCCATCTCCAAGGACCTTTCCCTTACTTATTTCAAAAATTATCGAATCTGGTTACACCCAAAGGTGTAATTAGGGTATATGCCTAAGGAAAATAGTATGACATCCAAATGATTACATATAATAACCATTTTAATACAAAAATATTTCAAGTTTTTATAAATAAGAAATTCTAGAACAATTTCTAAAAGGTGCAACTTTTTATGAAAATAGTTTTCAAGAGGGAAACATTGAAGAAGGTACAATTTTAAATTAAAGCACACATGCTACGGAATTTTAAAAAAACAACACACCTTAGGTCAATGGTAAGTACAATATATCCAATGATCAATAGTTACGGGAACACCCATAGGAACTAGTTAGTTATGGGGCCCTAGGTACCTCGTATCTCAGTGTATAAGTAACCATAACCAATATCCTTATCTTGCATAAGCCACTAGGAGGGGAAACCCCAATGGCCTAGTGATCCCTGAACATCATCAAAGTTTAATTAGTGTTGTCATCATCAAACTTTCTAAGTGAAATAGGGATGATACCACAACTGAATCACTATCATACTAGTCCTAGTATGCCCACCAAGATACCCGGGTTTCCCTCTTTGTGCTCAAAAAAGTTCCACATTTTATAAAATACCAATTTCACATAAAAGAACCATTTACACATAAAAATACCATTTCTAAATTATACACATCCCAAATAGCACACAAACATTTTCTGCACCCTTAATGTAATTTAGTAAACCCTTTAGATATTTTATAAAACAATTTCAAGAGGTAAGTCAAGGGTTTTCACACAAAATCCATTCAAAAATAATATTTTAATGCAAAAATCCCAAAAATACCACACCCAACCATATTTTCAATCCCAAAAGAAATTTATTAAACCAATTCCATGAGTCATAAAATAACCCCAAAAGACTCAACCTAGAATACCCATGAAAAACACTCAGTTTCATACAAAGTGCTTCTTTAAAATCAACCACTTTATAAATGATACAAAAAATGGTTTTTTTACCAAACATAATGGAAGAGAAACATGAAAAACAAGTAAATAAGGAAATATAAATTCATAAAAGAATGTATACACATGGAATCACCTACCTTAGATGTCAAAAACCCAAATCATTGTGTAAACCTTCCACCGCACCACTGTTGCACCACAAGGGGATGAAAAAGAACCCTAATCCCAAATATTCAACTAAGAGATAAAAAATTATAACCTTGGTATGAAACCCTAGTTGATGTACATTTGGAACATCAATAAAGAGGGAAGAAACCCTAAGTAAATGGAAGAAAAACAAAGGAGGAATCACTTGAAGAATCTTGAAGTTCCCCTCCAAGATCCCCTTCATAAAATGAATTCCAAGAGCGATTGAGGTAGATTGGGAGTATTTCATGGATAATAGGATTGAATGGGGGAATAAATGGGTGATATAGGTTCCATATATAAAGGGAAAACTTGGAATAACAAAATATTTTTTATGACTTGGACACATGTGCATGGTTTGTCTCCACAGTTTAGTAAACACTGCAGCCAAATCGTGCGGCCTATTCTGGACACCCAAAACTTGCCCATTTTTTTCAAAATTCATGGGGGTACAAGGGGGATCCTAGGGGGAAAATATAGGTCAAGAATATAATAAGAAAAATACCTGAAAATAAGGAAATGGATGTGATAATTTTCACCACCATGAAAACTTTCTGCCTCAAAAAGTCAACTTGAAGCTTGATCGGAAAACAGGAATGGGTACTCTTATTCCACCCCTGAATTCTGCTCCCATGTCTCATGAAAATAATTACCATGATACAAAAGGACCCAAACCAGTGGAATAGACTTTCCTCGAATAACATTCTCTTGTTAATCCACTATTCTCACTGACCATTCAAACACTTATAAATTATGCTCTATATCCAACTCTTCCCAATTTAGCATGTCAGACGGATTCGAGTTGTACTTTTTCAATTTGGAGACAATTAATATGTGGTGAATATATGTAAACATAAAAGGTAAGGCTAACCTATATTCCACTTTTCCAATCTACTCAGTGATCTCAAAAGGTCTCACGTACCTCGATGATAGCTTTTCCCGCTTCCCTAAATGATGATGACCCGAATGAGGGGCCACCTTTAAAAATACATGATCACCCACAAATAACTCAAGGTCTCAATGACTCTAGTAAGAATAAGATTTTTGGTGACTCTGAGCTATCAATAATAGATTCCTGATCATCTTGACCTTTTCAGATGTCTCTTGTATAAGGCTCGGCCCCAACAGTGAGGTCTCGCCTACCTCAGCCCAACACAGGGGGGTCCAACAAGGCCAAACATTGGGAACCTCAAAAGGATCCATTTGAATCGAATATTGGTAAATATTATTATAATAAAACTTGACCAATCCCAAATTTATATCGCACAAACCGCCAAATTCCAAAACACATGCACGAAGCGTGTCCTCCATAATCTGATTTTCATGCTCTGTCTGTCCATCTGTTTGAGGATGGTATATCGTTATTATCTTAATATGTGACCCCAAATCCTTCTAAAAGTATTCCCAATACCAAGAGGTAAAATAGGGGTCTCTATCTGAGACAACCTCTGATGAAACACCTTGAATCCTTACCACCTCATGAATATATAATCAACCCAACTCATCCATTATAGTTCTATCTATGATCAGAATGAAGTGGGATGATTTAGTCAGATGATCAATCACTACCCAAATAGTGTTCTTACACCGAGGTTTATGAGGTAATATTACAATTAAATAAATGTAGACCTCATATCAATTCTAGGTAGGAATGGGTAACGGTTGAAGCAAACCATGTGGCCTTTGATGCTCTACTTTTACCTGCTGACATGTATAGCATCTCAACACAAAGTCACCTATATCTTGTCTCATACCTGGAAACCAGAACTTCCAAAAAACATCATAATGCATTTTTTAGATCTAGGATGAATAGACCATTGATATTGGTGGTATCCTATATCACCACCTTCCTCAGAGACAACGGAACTACCGAACGTCCCTTGAAGCAGAAGATTCCCTCGGGAGATGAAGACCACTCATAAGATGTCTCCCCACCCTGAAGAAACTGCATTGACTATGTATATAGCTCATCACGGGGCTACTACCTCTAAATAAAATCTAAAAGAGAAGGATTCAACTAAAATATCACCAAGAATGAACCTTCTCTATGCTCCTTGGTCTCTAAGTGTATATGGGAAAAGATCCCCATCAAAGTCTTCTCATCACTCTACATTCTCAAAGCATGCACTAGTACATTTCTTCTTAAGGCGTCAGCCACCACATTACCCTTTCTTGGGGTATAGATTATATCATAGTCAAACCCCTACAAATACTCGATCCAACGACACTGCCTCATATTAAGATCCTTTTTTGAGAATATGTAGGCTATGATTTTATGATCTGAGTAGACTGCAAAATTCTCCCCAAATAGGTAGTGATTCTAGGTCTTCAAATCATTAATCACCACTAACAACTCCAATTCATGGTTTGGGTAATTCATTTCACGTGGTCATAGTTGGAGAGAGACATATGCCACCCCGTGATCACCCTACATAAGTATACACCTGAGACCCATACTTGAAGCGTCACAATACACTACATATCCCTTTACAGATTCTGTAAAGATCAACATGGGGGGAGGTATTCAACCACCTATTCAACTCCATGAAGGATTCCTGACATTATGATCCCCATTCAATCTTACCCCATTCTGGGTGAGCGTGATCATGGGCAAAGAAAGCTGAGATAAATCCCGAACAAACCGCCTACAGTAACATATTAGGCCGAGGAAAATCCTTACCTCAAACAAATTCCTCGACTTCTCCCATGACATAACGACACTGATATTCTTAGGGTCCACCAAAACCCCATATTATGAGATTACATGACCCATAAACCTTACCTACCAAATCCATAAAGTTAACTTGGACAACTTTTCATAAAGGCAATGATCTTTCAGAGTCCCCAACACGATCCACAAATGATGGTCAAGCTCTTCCTCAGATCCAGAGTAAACCAACATGTAATCAAAGAATACAAAAAATAATAAGTCTATATACTAGTGGAACACACTATTCATGAGTTTCATAAATACTGTTGGAGAATTGGTTAATCTTAAAAGAATTACCAAGTACTCAAAGTGGGTGTACCTACTTCGGAAAGCTGTATTTAGGATGTCTTCCTCTCTCACCTCGATTTGGTGGTAACCCGAACGCAAGTATATCTTGTAAAACCACTTTTCCCCCTTCATATGGTCAAAAAAATCATCTATTTGGGGGAAAATATATTTTTTCATGATGGTTACCTTGCTCAGATTTTGGTAGTCAATGCCCTACCAGAGGGATCTCTCATCCTTCTTCGCAAAAAGAATATGATCTGTCCAAGGAGAGACACTCAGGTGAATGAATCCTTTTGATTAAGAATTTTACATATATATCTTTAATTACCTCAACTCAGTGGGGGACATATGATATGAGGGAAGAGATATCGTATGTGTTCCCTATGCCAAATAAATCAAGAACTCCACGTCCCGCTCTAGGGGAAAGCCTGAAAAATCATCTGGATACACCTCTAGAAACTCATCCACTACATGATATAATATACCCTCATGATCATTCACATAGTCCTCTAGCACGATTGATAATAAATAGAGTAAAATATTCCACAACTCTAGGAGTGGAGGTCCCAAATGACCTGACTGAGGATCCCATTCTCCAAGAAAAACCAAAGGACTCCCATCAAGTGCCATGAAACTCACCCACTGCCTGTAACAATTGATATGCACTTGAAAGTGAACTAAACAATCCATGTTGAGGATTACATCAAAAAGTTACATGTATAATAACAATATGTCCCACTCCATCTCAACCCCTAACACGAAAAGCGCACACGACGGGCACCTAAGACCCTAATTCTTCTTCTTACCCAATGGCATCACCAACTCCATCGCAAAAGACAAAAACTCAGTTCGAAAAATCGAAAGACACACAACATGGGAAGAGATAAAATAAACAGTAGAACCAGTGTCAAAAAAATGGTAGATAAAGAAGATGCAATCAAAATGGTACCTAGAACTATTGATGACCTTCATATTCCCATTGGAGACCATTTTAGGTACATATTGGACTAGCTTGGTGAAGTGGTTGGCATACTCCCTCACAGAATGATCCCCTAGATGAGTTCCATAAACTCATAGGATCTGGCATAAGCCAAGACTTCAGGATAGTACTGGTCATTGAAGGTATCCTTGAAGTCCTTTCATCTCATCTTCTCATGCTTCCCAACTTGAAACACTAATTACCGCCACCTGCTACTAGGACCTTATAGTATAAATGAGGCACAATTTCACCCTGGTCTCCTCTGGTGTGTCGAGGAACATGAACATGTGTTCGATCTTCTCAATCCACTCCTCTACTTCCTGAGGTTTCATGCTACCTCATAAGGTAGGAGGCTTGTTCTTTAGAAACTCTTGAGTTTTGTCTTTCCTAGGACTAGACTAATCTTATCTACCTAGATCAAGAGTAAGAGAAGGATCTGATCCCTGACCTATAACTTGGAAAACCTATACCATAGATTCTACTAACCTTTTATCAAGAGGTGACGGGGAACTCTCTTCGGCTTCCTCTCATGGGTGCATGGGATCTTTCTAGGGAGTCATGTTGCTATAAAAGGAAATAGTCTCAAGATAAAATATTAGTATAAAAATTATGAAAAAAATCAGCAAAAAAATCTAATATAAATAAATCAAAATCTTCTCAACAATGAAATAAACAATTAATTTACCCCCACCCAATGTCCACATTCAGTCTCCAACTGTCATGTCTCACATGGAAGTTAATTCAAAAAAAAGTCCCAAAATCCCAGGGTGAATCAAGGTCTATCATGATAGGTATGGGTCAAGAACCCTACTCATAACTAGAACTCTGAGAATCGATATTCCTAGTCCCTCTCTAACCAAACTCATCCCAAATAATATGACACAAAGTGATTATCCTTCTCTGATACCATTTTGTCACAAATCAGATTTGGTCTCCATCAAAACCATCACCTGACTCAGCCCATGATAAGGCCAGAAGGGATTTCCCTATTCCCATGGTCTGGAACAAGTGCCTGGGTATCATAAATAATGATTTGGGAATGATTTACCTGATTTTATAAGCATTAAACAACAAACAACAATAAATAAACCTAATCTGAAAATTTAATCCAAAAAAGCCTTTAATAAAACTCATAATTGAAATATATAGTTTTAAACAAATCCCTAATAGGTCCACAACTCAAAAGTAGCATCATGTCCAACTCAATAACCACCACACATCAAGGGTACATCACCCCAAATCCTTTACAATACTACACATGTAAAATAAGATAACAACCCGAACCACCGTCTCCAATGACCTTGCCATTACCTATGTCAAAAATTATCAAGTCTACTAACACCCAAATGTGTAATTAGGGTGTGAGGCTAAGCCCAATATGACTCCACCCAAAAGATTCCATTTGATAAACATTTTAAGACAAAAATATTGCAATTTTTTATAAATAAGAAATGCTAGAAAAAATTCTAAAAGGTGCAACTTTTAATGAAAACTGTTTTCAAGAAGAAAACATTGAAGAAGGTAAAATTTTAAATAAAACGCATGTGCTACTGAATTTTCCAAAAAAAACACGTTGTATGCTGATGGTAAGTACAATATATCCAACGAGCACTAGTTATAGGAACACCCCTAGGCACGAGCCAGTTGTGGGGCCCTAGGTACATCATATCTCGGTGTATATGTACCCATAACCAATATCATTCTCATGAAAGATCCACTAGGAGTGAAAACCCCAATACACTAGTGATCCTCGACCATCATAAAAGTTTAGTTATTGTTGTCATCATCAAACATGCTAAGTGAAATGAGGATGATACCACTACATGATCACTTGTATACTATTCCTAGTCTCCCCACCTAGATTCTTGGGTTTCTCTCTTCGTTCCCAAACAAGTTCCACATGTTATAAAATACAAATTGCATATAAAATAACTGTTTTAAAATAAAAGTACCATTTCTAAATCATACACATCCTAAACAGTACACAAATATGGTCCCCAACCCCAATGTAATTTAGAAAACCCTTTAAAGGTTTTATAAAACAATTTCAAGAGGTAAGACAAGGGTTTGCACACAAAATCCATTCCAAAATCTTCTTTTAAGGATAAACTCCCAACAATACCACACCTAACCAGATTTTTAAGCCCTAAAACAATTAATAAACCAATTCCATGAGTCATAAAATAACCCCAAAAGACTCAACATGGAATACACATGAAAAACACTCATTTTCATACAAAAATGCTTCTTTAAAATCAATCACTATTTCAATGCTAACAAAAATGGTTTTCGCAACAAACACAATGGAATAGGAACATGAAAAATAGGTAAATAAAGAAATATAAATTCATCAAAGAATGTCTACAAATGGAATCGCTTACCTAAGATGTCAAAAACCCAAATCTTTGTGTGAAACTTCAATCGCACCACCGCTGCACCATAAGGGGATGAAAACAAACTCTAATCCACATGATTCAACAAAGAAACACAAAATTATACCCTAGGTATGAAACCATAGTTTCTATACATTTAGAACTTCAATAAGAAGGGAAGAAACCCTAAGGAACTGGATGAAAAATAAAGGCGGAATCACTTACTTTATGAATCTTGAAGTTTCCCCACCAAAATTCCCTTCGAAAATGAGTTCCAAGAGAGGTTGAGGGAACTTTGGAGTCATCCATGGATTCTAGGGTTGAATGGGTGAAGAACGTGGTGAGATAGGTTTAATTGTGGAAGGGAAAACATAAAATAAAACAAAAGATATTTTATGACCTAGACACCTAGGCACGGTTTGTCCCCACAGTTTATTAAATCGTGCGGCCTATTCTGACCAACCAAAACATGTCCCTTTTCTTTAAAATTCAAGGGGATTATAAGGGATCCTAGGGGGGAAATATAGGCCAAAAATATAAGAGGAAAATTACCTTAAAAGGAGGACGTGGATGTAATATTCAAATTTGGAACATAAGACCCTTTTATTTTTTAACATTATTAATAGTAAACATAATAATTTTTTGTTACCACCATAAAGGTAAATAAAGTAATTATGATTAAAATAATATGATAAGGTCTAAAAATTAACTCAAAAAATACCCTATATTTCATTTAATGAGTATATTTCATCCTTAGTCATCAAAATTTATAACATATGATAGTTTGTTTCAATTTGTATTTGATTTTGGACTTTACAATATTTATGTAAAAGATAAAGTTAAAAATGTCACTTTATTACATTTAATATATATAATATTTTTTGATCTGGATAAAAAAATTATTTTATATTATAAGTGGTTGCTTTAAATTTTAATGAATTTATTTATCATTGTAATTTATTTTCAATTTTTAGTGATGAAATAATTACCTTAAATGCATATGTAACGCTGAAACATTTCTTGTGTTAGTAGTAAAAAAATGAAGTAAATGATTTCAAAAACTCTAAAAGTAATATTTTTGGTTAATTGAACATATACAATAAATTTTGAAAATTAATATAACATATTATATATGTGTAAAAGGTTTATATTCAAAAGAATTTTATAAAATATTGTTTTCAAAGTCAAATTATGTGAATAGTTCTTAAATTGAAAATAATATTATTTTATGTTAAATATATTTTATTAAACTGTTTAAAAAAAATAAAAATATTGAAATAGTACAAGTATTATTATAAATAATTTTAAATCATCTCTTTTTATTTTATGATACAATTTTTTCCTTATAAGTTAAATTAAAACCCTTTAATATTAAAAACTTCATTACCGTCATTAAGATTAAAATTGGTTAACCAAGGTATTAAACCAAAACATAATGTTTTAAATGATATATAAACTAATAAAATTTTCATTGGATGTTTATATTAAGACCATATATTCCTTATATTTTAATCCATGTCATTTTTAAACCATTTCACATGAGCTAGAAACATATTATATTATAATATTTCATGTATTTACAATAATTATATTAATGGTATTTTATAATAAATAATATTTTATTAATGACATAAAATTAATAAAAAAAATATATTATGAAAATTTAATGGTATCTTGTTTAAAATATTATCCATGGTCTGTTTTTGAGTCACTTTTATTTTTATTGTAACTTTATTGACCCCTAAATAGTAAAAAACAATAATATCATGTTAATTGTCAGAAGGGCTAATAGAGGGATAAAACAAAGAGACAAGGGTCAGAACATCAAATAAACTTGTATAAATTTTATTGAATGTGATTATTTATACTAATACTCATTTTATATTCATATTATATAAATTTTGAACAATATTTTCATGAAATATATTTTATATTAATTTAATTCTTTAAAAAAATCACGAGTGTCCCTCCACTCACTTATAAAATGAAACCTCCTCTCCTAATTTATTCACTTCAAAAAACATTTTATTCAGAAAATAACTACCCAAATACCTTCCTAAAATCCCTTAACACATTCAAGAGTTATTAATTTTTTCATAATACCAACCTTATAGGGCTTAAGCTGTAAAGAAAAGGAGGTTTTCTGAAGAAGAGGTGTAGCTTTTAACTGAATATTTTAGTATTATTTCAACTTATACCTCCTTAAAATATTATAAAAACATAGTTAAATAATACTAATGGTATATTAAATATTATTAAATATTTTTTTTTTAAAGGAGTAACCTATATTTATATCTTTCTTCTGTTAAATGGGAAATGAATCCATTGTTCATGTGTACAGCCGACAACTGCATCACGAACTGATGTGATTCTTTTTCCTTAACCACCTATCATAGATTATTATAATTATATATTAAATTTATATATATTATATTCATTAAATAATTAGTATTTTATAAATATAATATATCATATATTTTCTTAACTTTATATCCATTGAAAAATGATAGTGTTAGTCGTGTGTAAGTGTGGATTACCACATCCACTAAACGATGTGATTTGTTTTTCATCACCACATCACATAGATGGTATATATAAATTATTTAAAGAAATAATATTATATTTATGATATAATATTAATTATGTAAATATAAAATAATACATACAATATTTATGTCATGTTTGTTGAAAAATGAAAATGTTATCCACGTATACGTATGGTCTATCGTCTCCATGATTATAAAGTAATTCATTTTTCATAACCATATTTAATAATTGGTTTTAAAAGTATAATTAATGTATAAAAATTATAATTATTTCATTATTATTATTCTGGATTATATGGAACAATTACTACTTTGACCATGGTCAACATATTGAAGTTGTTTTAAAATTATGAACCGAACGTCCTCAAAATACCTGACAAGGACTTAACCGATTAAGTAACTAAATATTTCATTGAAATAAATGAAGAAAATAATTTAATGAAAAATTAATAAACCTATAAATTTTTATTAAATAGTAAAATAATTTATATAAGTTTATTGTATATGAGTTAAAGGACATACATGACAAGTCTAGATCCGAGTTAAGGGATTTCATCTCATTTTCCCTTCATTGAGACATATTTTAATTTTTTACACCTAATTTGATTTATATGGTTTTTATAATAACCTTTTGGTATAATATATCATGAATATGGTATTTAAAATTATTTTATCCAAGGGTATTTGACTTTAAATTTACAAAATAGTAAGGATCCTCTTAACTCAATTTTTTTCATTAGGTTATAGATCTTCTTCAATTAATTTGTTATTACATGATTATGTTTGAATTTATATATAACTTTTTTTATTATGTATTTAAACATTTTTTTTTTACATTTAATTTTTTTACACATAAACCCTCAATTTATTAATTCTAGGTTCAATAATATGAACTTTTTAAGGGTTATTCATCTAAAATATTCTTTCTTTGGGACATGAAATTATGTTATTCACCTATATTATTTTATGAGGGTTATATACTACCCCATTGACATGTTATATCATGAATATTATTATTTTAATTATATTTAATGTTTCATTTTAAGTTATTCCTTCATGGGGTTTATGATTCAAATGTTATAAAAGTAGTAAGGGGCTTATATTTCAATCCAATTTTAATCAGGGTTGTTTATGACTAAATTTATATTGAGAAATTATATGAACCTTGTTGGATAAAATCATTTAGTTTTTCTTATACCCTGTTTATTTCTATAATGTTTATGTTTTTTTACCATTTTCCTCACATTTGTACTCTAAATGGTTCAAAAAATTAAGAATAGTTGATCTTATTTCTCTTCTTTCAGTCGGAAAACCTTTTTTTCCATGTAAATATTTTCTAAAGAAATTAAAAAATTATTTGAATATTATTAAATTATTGTTTAAATTCATTTTTACCCATTTTTTATTTTTTACAAAAATGTTTAAAAATAATAATTATTTTTTTCTAAACAAAGTATTTTACCATAGCTATTAATAGAACCTTTTTTAACAATTCTGGAATGAATGGAATTTCCCACCATCATGACCACTCGATACTTTGAATATTAATTTATAAGGTTCCATAGTTATTTTAAAAGGAATTTTTTTCCAAATAATATGTAAATTTTTAGTTTTTAAAAGTTATTTTAAGAGAGTAAAGTGAATTTCCCTCAAGAATGTTTTTAGTGATCTTTTAATGATATTTATATTCATAAATAACAACATACATTGTTGTCACTTATTCTCCAATGGTGATATTTTTTAATGATACCATCATAATTATTTATATAAATAGATCATTATTGCTTCAAATAGTTTATCATAGAACCAAACTCTTCCATGTATTTATCAAGTTATGAAATGAATAATGGTTTCTTCTATGAGTTTTGTAATGAAATTAAAGCTCTATGTACATTTTTCATTTTATGGTTCTTATAAATTTTTCTTGATTTACGGTTGTTTACATTATAAACTAAGTGTGGGTGGTTTCATTATAAACCAAGGATGAATGGATACATTATAATCCAAGGATGGTTGGGTCTGTTATAGCCCTATAATGTATTTTTTTTAATGATTATTTTATCCTAAGAATTATATTGGAAGTTATTAATGTTGCTCATTACACTTGTAAAAGATATTTTAAGAGTGATATGAAGCTGATTTCCCAAGTAACCTACATGACTATTCTATACTTTCTAATGATTTTTTTGGGAAATAGTTTACTTTGTGATCTAGATTTTGATGGTTATGAACTCTTTTATGTTGTTTTCATGAACTTTGAGTTTGTCATCATAATTTTATGCTCATATTATTCTCAATAATGACATTTAATTTTTAATTCTTATTTTTAACCTTACTAAGTCTTTGATACTTCCCTTCTTATTTTTTATTTTCCCTAGGTAATGAAAAAAAATACAATCATTTCAGGAATAATAAGGCTACTATATATGAAGAACTTGGTTGGAGATGATCTAAATATTTATATCAAAGTTCTTCATGTATCCAAATTATTATTTAAGATTTTTCTTAATTATATAAAAATATAAACCAAAATATTATTTTGTTGTATAAGTGGTCCAATATTTCCTTTTTTTTATGTTTTGGATGATTTAAATTGGGTCACATTTATTGGCACCAAATCCAAAAATGTAAAGATCTTGTTTTTAGAACTAGATCTGGGAGTGCGGGTTTGGGGATATTATAGTTAGAACCTTCCATGCTAGTACCTAGAGGATTCTATGGTGACGATTAGAGGTTCATGAATCATGTGTGGATCACCACTATAGATAATATACCCCTGGTTCCTCTAAAACAACAGTGGTATGATAATAGGTATATGTTCATTCATTGAAAATTAAGAAAGTATTAAATGAAGGGTAATTATTTGATTAAATAAATTAATTGTAAATTATATGTCAAAAGATATTGTATTCTTATTTAAATGTTCTTACCAATTAATATTTGTATTAATTCTATTTTTCATGATGATTCTTCATCATGTGAATCATGAATTATTAATGAATAAAAAGAATTATTAACGATCCAACTGATGCTTTTAGTATGCGTGAAACCTAAATTTTTTAAATTTATAATCTTGAGAATTATTTTTGAAATAGTATGATTATATTAGGTGTTCTATATATCCTTAATTAAATTCTATCTTAAGTAAATTATTCTAAAGGAGATGGAATTAGGGTAGTACTATCTACCTTCCTGGAGGATTATGCCTCATTATAGAAAGGTGAGGGGTTTCATTTGATCACTCTAGGATTATTTATGTGGATATTGTTAATCTAATTTATATTTATATCTTTACAAGAAAAATTAATTTACTTTATGCATAAAAATGTATACAAATATGTATGAATATGCTTAGATTTTTTTTTGGATGAGTAACACAAACATGTGTATTGTGTAAAGAGTTACAAATTAATGTGGGTTGAACACATTAATTTGGTATATGTAAGGGGATTCCAAAACTAAACCTTTATAATCATTCATAAAAAATGAATTAAAAATGATATAATAAATTTTTTGTGTGATGAAAAGGGTTTAATATGAATGATATTTATATTAAATTGGTGACACATTAAAATAAAACCCATTAAAATACTATGTTTAGACACCTTGAAAAGGAAAACTTGTCAAGGCCTTGATCATTATGTACTGGTGACCCTAATAGTTAGGTGCTAATGAATTATCTTGTGTGAGGTGAGAAATTAATATGTATAACTTGATGGATTGGATAATGTTTCTTGGTGCTTTCTTTGGGTTGCACTAGATGGGAAACCCTAATGATTAGGATACCATAGAAATAGAGTTGAATGATTCCATTTAATGAATTTGGATAAAATATTTTATCCAATCAGCTATACAATAATCATATATGAAAGTATTGAATTTTTTTTATCCACCAGATATAAACATGGATAATTTATGTTATCAGACCGGTATAATTCATGATAAAATATGGTTCTTGGATAACTAAATGGATATGATGTATGCGATCATAATTTTTTATGGGAATAATTTTATTAAAGTCCTTGATGAAAATGTATAAAACTTGGTACTCAACCACAGATATATCTTTATTGTATATTATTTCATCCTTCATAATAATAATGTTGAGATCACTTATAGGTATCACCTATAAAATAGTTAGAGATCAGTATTTAGGGTTTAAAAGTGTTCTCAAGGTGAAGAATTATGAGAATATGATTGTGAATGTTATAGATATCAATTCCAAAAACTCTGACTCATGGTTATTAGATATAAGGTGTGCAATACTCATTTGTATTGATAAACACAGACATGGAGATATGAGGAAATTGATAAAGGGAGAGGAATATCATCTTGTTGGTAATGGATAAGGAGTGATTTCATTAGAATTTAGATATTACTATCTAATTATACCTATTCGATTGGTCATATTATTGGAAATATTATTATATTCTTTCCATAAATAAATATTTTTGTATTTTTTTAAATGATGAGATATTAATTCACTATTAAGAATAAGAGTTTTCATATTTATAATAATTCAAATTTTATATAATTGTTAATATGTTAAATGGTTTATATATTCTAGATATAGATAATTTTGCCTATAATATTCAGAATAAGTAGGTTAATGTTGATTTTATTCCCACCAAACATTGGTATTGTTACCTTTGACAAATAATTGGAAAAATCATCTAAATACTTCCTAAAGATTAAGGATTGGAAGCATTTGAATATAAATAATTTAAAATTTGTGAGTCTTGTTTATTAGTAAATATGAAAAAATCACATTTTAGTAGAAAAAGTGAATGAGTTAGTGGACTATTGGATCTCATATATATTGATGTATGTGGACCAATGAGTAATCAAGAATGTGGTAGTTTTTGGTAATTTGATACCTTTACTGGTGATTTTAATCAATCTTTATATGTGTTTCTGATGAGACATGAGTATGAAACATTTAAAAAAATCAAATAGTTTTAGAAAAAATTATAAATTCAAATTGGAAAAAATATAAAGATCCTCTAATTGGATTTGGTTAGTGAATTCTTGATCCAAGAATTCATTGATCATTTTTGGCATTGTGGAATTTTTTCACAACTCAATCCTCCTAGAACAATATAATGTAATAATGGGTCTGAGTATAGTAATTTAACCTTCTTTTACATGGTTCAATTAATGATCTGTAAATGTGACCTTCCTATTTCATTCTAGGGTTGCAATCAGAAAGTTTCTACTTTTATACTAGATCATTTTCCATTTAAAGTAGTTATAAAACACAATATTAGATAAGGTTTTATAAATATCTCATTATTTATTTTATAAATACTTGGGTATTCCAATAATTTTTAGAATATTTGGATTCTGATATTCTTGAATTAAAATTTGTTAAATGATTATTTGTTTGTTATCCTAAGGAAACTATTTTTTTTCTAAAATCCTATTAAATAGAAAGTGTTTGGGGCCCGATGTTGTGTTTTTCTTGAGCAATAACACATAACAAGAGGGTTTAATGGAAATAAAGTTGAACTTGGAGAAGTTAAATACTAACAAGAATGAAGTGTTCTAGATATAAAGGTTGAAAAGGTTCTACAAAGAGTTATGGATGGTGAACTGACTCAATCCACACAAGAACCTAGAAATTCTAATTGGATTCATCTAAAGTTTGTTAGATGGGGATTTCTCTTAGCTAATTATGAGGAGGTAATTTTTATATAAGATGAACCTATTACTTACCAAGAGGGCATATATATTTCTGATTTTGATAAGTGGTTAAAATATATAGAATTTAAGATGAACTCCATGTACTCTAACCAGGTTTGGAACATAGTAGATGTACTTGAAGGGGTGATACCCATAGGGTGAAAGTGGGTTTTACACATAAAAAATGATATTTATGGTAGATTGTTTTCCTATAAATCATATCTGGTTATAAAAGGTTATAAGAATATTCATGGTATTTTCTATAAAGAAACCTTTTGACCATTTGTGATGATAAATCCCATTCAGATATTTCTCTCCATAGAAACTTAATTTGATTACGAGATATATCAAATGTATTTAAAAACTTTAAACTTAATTGGAATTTAATTGAGGAGATTTATATAATACATACCAAAGGTTATAAAGTTTAAATGGGACTGTTAAGGTATGAAAAATTCAACAATCAATTTATTGATTGAAGTAATATTTTTAGAGTTAGAATTTCTGGTTTGATGTTACAATCAATGAATTTTTTAAATAAAAAATGGGGATGATTATTGTGTATACAAATGGATTAGTGGGAGTTTTTCAGTATTTTTAAAATTGTATTTGTATGAAATTCTACTTATTGAAAATTAAATCCTCGTACTTCACACTAAGAAGGTGTGGTTGGGAAAGTGCATCTTAATGAAAGACGTGGGTGAATAAACCTACATATTTGGCATGAATATATATAGGGATAGACCTATGAGATTGTTTAGACTCAGTCAGGACACTTACATTGGAAAATTTATAAATAAGTTTAGAATTAATAATATAAAAAATGGATATTTATTGGTGTTACATGGAATGAATCTTATCCTTCTAAGGGGTTAGATATGATGGATATAATTAATTATGCATTCTATATAGGATCTATCATGTATTCCATGTTATGTTCTCAACCTAATGTCATATATGCTCAAAGTATAACTGGTAGATACCAATATAATCCTTATGAGGGTCACTATATTATTTTAGAAAAAAATCTTTACGTACTTGAGAAGGATTGAGGATATGTTCTTGGTCTATGGAGGAGAGGATGAGCTTTGTGTAAAGGGTTACATAAATGCATGTTTCTAATTTGACAGAGATGATATGAAATATGAGTTTAGATTTATTTTTTGACTAAATAGTGGAGTTGTAAGTTGAAATAGTTCCAAAAAAGAGTACTCAACAAAAAGGTATATTGCATCATTGTATAATATGTTGTGAAGGAATCTATTTGGATTAGGAATTTCATATCTTAACTTAATGTCATCCTTATCATTGGGTGATAAATTCAGGTTTACTGTGGAAAAAATGGAGTTATTTCTTAGGATAAATAACCTTAATCTCACCAAAAGACCAAAAAAACTTTTCAAATATCATCTTATATTATAGATAATTGAGAGGGGAAATGTTAGGATCTATTTGGTGACTATATATGAACATGTAGCATATCCATTATTGATATTATTGGTGAAGTAGATGGATGAGGTTCATGTAGAGTCCCTTAATATATGATACATAATAGATCAATGTAATGGTTAAATAATGTATCATGATATTATAATAAAGTAAAGTGTCATTTATAATTTATTTATGTATGATACAATTTATTTTACATGAATGGTTTAATGATAATATCCCCTCAAAGTATGACTTTTATTTGTTCCCAATCAATTATCACAGTAGAGTATTATGGGTTTTAGTGATATGTCAATATTACCATGAATAGAATCTTGTACTAATTATAAAGGGTTTTATATGAGATATGATGAATAGATTCATGATGTAATAAGTAGATATTTGTTTCTTGGAATGACTGACCAAGTATATCCCATGTAATGTCATACATTAATCGATATACTTAGGGATGTATTCTTATAATAAATCATTATTACATAAGGTTATGAGATTCCTATAATGAG
Organism: Viscum album; assembly: GCA_963277665.1. Lineage (NCBI taxonomy): Eukaryota > Viridiplantae > Streptophyta > Magnoliopsida > Santalales > Viscaceae > Viscum > Viscum album. The sequence continues at coordinate 859,058,379 of OY728160.1, forward strand.
AACCTCTATACTTTGATACCTTTATTTTTTTATTCATTGTGACTTATCTAATTAGGTTATGGTTCAGAATTTTGTTGGGCATGTCATCGGTTAGGGCACAACCCAGATGGGATCAATCTACTCATCTAGGGAGAAAACACATATGTCCCTTGATTGAATTAGACTACAAAAATACATGGACATGCTTAGTTAAGTCATATATGATGATTTTAGATATTACATTTGGGATATATGATGTACTCATTTGTTATATCAATGAAATGTGGTGTATTCATCAACTCAGTTGGTATCTTTTAGAGAATCAAGAAAAGATGAGATGGTATATACTAGATTGATATTATTCCATGTCTATTGGTCACTCTATGTTATGGGAAGGGATTATATATGTATAAATACAATGTATATAATACATATTTAGGTGTACCTATTCATATGATACATGTGTATGTTTTATGGAGATGACAGTAGACCCCATAGTAGATTGAGTAGCACTGACACTTTACTAGAGGCCACATGTTGCTTACATCTATTTAATGTGGATTTTATAGGTTATTATCAATACTGTTAAAACCTGTATAGTTACACTATTAGGACTTTGGATAAGGATTAAGTTATAAACAAATTATGTGTTTTAAAATGAAGATATTTTTATAGACTATATCAAAAATTAGTTTTGGATGGATTCATAAAGAGTTGTGTTTTCACATGAGCCTCATCCCAGTTGATGAGGACTCTTTAAGTGAATCCAAGAGACCCAAGTTCAAATCTAGATGAAGGAATATTTTGAGGTTACTATAGAAGTAATATAGTAGGCACTTTTCAGTACTGTCGCAGCCAGAACTATTCACCCATTTGGGCCTTCGGGCTACTGGTTTGGTCCTCGAGTCCTTCAAGGCCTTCGGGCCACTCAAGACCTCTGGGACATTTAGGCTTTCAGGCCACCTCAAGGCCTTAGGGACACCTCAATTCCTTCGAGCCACATGAATTGCAAATATACCAGACTGATTTACAAGGAACAATGCCCTATGTGAGGATTCAGAGAAAGCGCATTCACCAGAGTAGAGATAATCAGACTAGGAAGAATGAGAGGTTATGGATTTTCCATCGGTACCCAGCCTATGAATCCCTGCACATGATAGATAGTCAACCAGTCATGTGAAGGTAGAGTACTGATCATGATGCATACATTGGGGAGGGGTAGTTTCAAGTAGTCATTATCTGTGATGAATTCCTTTAAGAACTTTGGGTCCTATAATTTCATGAAGCCTACGGGCCATGTACGGGTTCCCCTCCAACCCATAAAAGGGGGATTATCAAAAATGAATAAAAAATGAAGGCCTTTGGGCCATTCAGGAATAAAGAGTTGTGAAATTTTTTATAAAACCCCTTAGGTATTTTAGTCAATGTGGGATATTATTGGATATAAACTAAAACTATATGCATACGATGAATATATATTAAGGATTAATTCCTTATAATGTATAGTTTAGTAGGATATTGAGATTACTTTGGTTCCAACAAATCTTTGTTTTCATGTGATGCAACCCAAGAAAAAATTTCACCCAACATAATGTGTAATTTTAGTTGGAACTACCATTATATATCACATGTGTTTCTTTGACTATAATTAATTATGAATGAATTAAAAGTCATATATTTTTCATTAAAGGAGTTAAATTATTTAAAATCTAATAGGAAGTAGCAGATTCTTTGAGATGAAACTCGATACATCTTATAAGGACAATTATCTTCATTAAATTAAGAGTGTTGGTATTTTTATATAAATGGGATGATATACCTTATATTGGATACAATGGATTCATATGAGCTTATTCGAACATATCTTTATCCATGGTTTTTCTTTACCACTATGGCACAGGTGCTTGCACCCCTTTCATGATGAAGGGACCTTAAGAAGCCGTTGAGGATCCAAATATCAGTGAAATATCCTTAGAGGTAGGAATCTTTGTTTACTGCTTTTATAATTATACTCAATTTTTATCCATCAAGATAGAGGCTTCTACAACTTCCATACTAGTATGATGTTCTTCATAAATACCATTCCCATTGACTATTAAAGATAAATCAAGTTGTTTATGGGTTTTTTCACTAACAATAATTATTATATAATCCCTTAAAACCCATAAAAACATATATTCTTGAAGGATATTGTATGGATTCAAAAAAAAATTGGACATAAACCTGATCTTCCCATCATTTTCAACACTTGCATTCATCGTCATCATTTATTAAATAAATAATTGTTGAGTGGATAGACACTTTTCATGAGAATCATGGGTTTTAGAGTCATGTGACCTTCATTTATGAGAAAAATTAATTCATGGGTATCATAATATTATTGATATATATTTTATTATATGTTTTGTGTAAGTCCCATGATCCTTATATTTTTTTACTACCCTATAAATATGTAGGGAATTTTATCCTTCATGAGGGGGAATGGATCATAAGTTCTAAATTGGGGATTTTTTCAAGGAACTCCATCACAAATGTAACATTTTATTTTGTTTGAGTTATCACCTACAAGATTTATATTTGTATATAGATTTATTCATAGAATATGTGAATTGTATTCAATGGCTCTTGATACTTGAGATTTTTTAGTTCTATCTCATAATGTCCTTATCTTTTAATTATTGATCTTTTAGGCCTTTTTATTAGAAAAATTGCACTTAATACATAAAAAATAGACTTACATGGTGTATTTGGAACCTATTACATGTGTATTAAAAACATTAGTATGTATAAGTATATTTATATCGTGCATGTAACCTACTTGAGTACACTGGACTTATACGGTGTACAAAACCTATATGCATGCACAAAACTTATACTACGTCAAAGAATTGTTTAACTATGAAAATATAGTTCTAGGGGGAATCCTTTGTATTTATAGGCCTCCAATAAAAGTTAATGTAACCTTCTTGCATGCATTGTACTTACACACCACACGTAACATAGACACACACATAAACTGGATATGCGTATAAGAATAATGCTCACATAAAACTTCTACAATTCATGAAAATTGATAATTTGGAATCACTTTAAAACAAATTACACACATTAATGGAAATTTTTAGGATGTTTTTGTAAGTTCACTTACATAGTATTGTTAATCTAAACTTACACATGAATTTTAACTTTTTTAAAATTTGACCATGCACTTTATTTCATTCCATGTTAAAGTTTAAATCACTTTTTTCTATAATAATCATGAATGGTTTAGGAAACATTTTATTTAATAATGAATGGAATACATGATATATAAGTGATTAGAGGTTCTCACCACCTATCATCAGATTGAGTAGTGATTTTGAAGAATAATCATTTCGTGATATGTTGGACATAATATCGCACATAGTAAACCCATTTTGATTTTCTTCATTGAGTGAGAAACTTATTAATCTTAAACTCAATTCATGTCATCCAAGTGAGCATTATCTCATGGTATTTCTAGCAAAGTGTGTGTCATAGTTTATTGTTCCTATAATCATTATTGTGGTTCTTCATATATAAGTTCCAAACATTTATTCCCGTGAGTCATCTCGTATATCTCTATATGATAGGAAACTCGTGTAGGTTTTAATATTACATTATAACCTATAATAATACATGACATACATTAACTAGGGATATACCTAGAAAAAAAATCCATTATGGACTCTTATTAGTGCATATATGTTAATAAAAAATTAAAAATGAAAATTAGTGACGCATTTCATAAATTAATAACATAGGATAATGAGTTAAAAATCCTAGATAAATCATCACATGGTTGGATAGAGCCCACAAATTTATAATAGTAGGGTTACTGGGATTATAAATTAAATGGATAATTTCTTAATTCTTGGTGAGTTTTTTATTTTTTTCATGCATAATTATCAAATTAAGAGTAAATAATTAATTTATAATGAGAATATAATGTAATAATGATAAATTTTTTGGGTTTATTTTAATACTATTTGAATTTTTTTTATATTCTTTCTTTAGTACATATTATTTTTATTTTGATTTCCAAGAACATTAAATATTGATTTAAAAATTAAGATTTATTATATGAAATTGTTGTTCAAATTTTATAAATAAATATTAAATATGTTAAAATTATTTATTTTTAAATAGGATTTTGAGTCACATGAATATTGAACTAGCATAGTATCCAGATCAATGAATAAGTTATATTAATCAAAAGGTTTATGAGACAGGAAATCCTACTCCAAAAACATAATATAAAAATAAAGTTAGCAAGAGAAACATTATAAGGGGGTTTTTAAAAGATAGGTATGAAAATAACCAAGTGTATCTTCTTCAACCAAAGCTCAAAAAGTTTGGAATTACAAAGGACCTCCGTGAATTGGCCTCCATAATTTCTTTCTTGTAGAGAGCATCAACAACCTGATTTTCTTCCCTGTAAATATGTGTGACATCAAGGTAGATATAATCCATAAGAAGAAGGTAATAAATATAGGATGGAAACATTCTACAAGGGGAATTCCTGGAATTAACTTTACGAATTTCCACTTCTAAACTTGATTCAAATTATATCTATAGGGACCACAAACCCAGATGGGCAGCATACTTGGCCTCCTTGATCATAGCTTATAATTTATCTTCAATTGCATGACCATTTCCAATGAAATGGTAAAAACAACCCTTAATGAGACCTCAATGAGTATGGAAGATTCCACCATAACCTGAGGTCTCTGGTGCACCTTAAGTCTCCCCATAAACATTTACTTTCATCCACCCAGAGATTGGAGGGATCAATATAATATATTTTTCCACCAATGGATTCTTGACCATGCCACTAAAACCAACAGATCTCAAGATAACTAAGTCAGAAAAATCATTATTCATTGATCCGGTTTGAATTTTGGAGGCAACCATGATTTCCCTATGAATTTTACTAACTCTAGTATGGATATAGGGAGCATGATCATTAAAATCCAACCCATTCCTTTCCCTCCAAATATAAGAAATGATATTAGTTATATTTCTAAATAAAAGTGCTTGAATATTTTCATAGTAACCTGCATTGCAGATAGAGTTTATCAAACCCTCAAAACCACCAAGATCAATATTATAGAAAAAAAAATGTCCCACACATAAAGCCACAACCTGCATGTAAACTTGAAGTATATAAATAAATGATCAAAAGTCTCCTCATCTTGAAAACAAAGATAATAAATAGAAGAGTTATCCCTACATATTGGATGAGTCTTTGAATAGGAAATTTCTTCCTCTATATTCTCTATATTAAATGAAAATCCACTGGTGAAATGTAGGACTTCTTATATCCCATCATCCACGAAGGAAAATTGATAGAACCATCATAATAGTGCATGTAGTAGTCCTTGGTGGTGAAAACTCTATTCAGATTCAGTGTCCAAACACGATTATCCCAATCAATGTACTCATATATAATAATCTCCGTACTTATTAGAGGGGGGATAATCTCATGTATATTGATATTACACTATATATCAACAATTTATGATTCTTTCATAAAATAAATAATATCAACATACTCATTTATTGGCCATGAAATCTATGGAGTACTCCAGTAGTTTAAGGATGAATGCTTACTGACCATCCACCTTGAGAATTACATTATATCATGATAAGTCAGCTTAATAGATGGACAAATAGATTAAGGAGTGTACATAGAATATCCATTTTTAATTTGGTGGTAAATCTGGTGATAAGGAACTCCAATGAAGAGTCATTATAGGAAAGAATACTCCAAGTGAATTTTTTACGTAAAGTATCATTGAAAAGCCTATGATCCTTGATTCATATCCCTCCCATATCCATAGGTCTAACACATTATTTCCAAGAAACTTTTACTAACTTCCTTTCATAGATTGATCCAGTCCAAATAAAATAATGATTCATAATCTTCAGCAACTTAATGAGGTTTCTAGGTCATTTGAATAATGATAATTCATAGACAAACATAGAGGTTATCACAAGATTCACTAAAAAAATTCTACCATCTTGGGAAAAATTATTCCTTATCAATTTTTCCATTTGATTGATAATTTTGGAGTACATACACTTCATATATCACCTTCTCACCTTACCCTATAAAATCAGTAACCCAAAGTAGATAAATGGAAGGGAACCTAACCCAAAACCATCATCCCTAGCCACTCTATTTTTTTAGAAATTGTATCCCCTTCTCCAAAAACCACATAGTACTTATTCTAAATAATAACCTAACCATAAAATTTTTCATAATTCTCAAAAATTACATTGATATAGGATATGACAGTTCTCTCAGTTTACCCAAATAGAATAATGTTATCAGCATAAATGAGATATGAGGGTGAAAATAATCATTTTCAAACCTATATTTTCTTTTAAATCCTAGGATGAACAATATAATTAAGGAAATTGATTAAATATTCCTCAAAAATAGAAAATAGAATCCCAAAATTTGAATCTCCTTTACTTACCCCTCTGGAGTACTGAAAGAACCCCCATAGGGACACATTAACAAGAATAGAGCCCGACACTCTTGAGGATAAAGCTGACCAAGTTGATAAAGTTAAAAGAAAAATCATTCATTCTTAGAGTATAAAAAATGAATTTCCACTTTATTATGTCAAAATCCATAGTGATGTCAATTTTTTGTTCATATTACCATCCTTTATATTTTTTCTCATGATGTGGACACGTTATAATGTAGTATAAAGGCAGTTCTGAATGTTCCTACCAGGAAGAAATCCAAACTAGTTTGTTGTAATAAATCTATTAGAAATATCTCCCATTATATAATTCATAATTTTAATAATCACTTTTGTAACTAGATTCATAATATAAATAATACTAGAATCATTATTATCCGGAGCATTCTCCTTTTTTTGGAATCAAAGCAATGAAGTTGGAATTCACTCCATAAGGCATTGATATAGGATTAAATAATTATATAATATCATTGATAGACTCAAAGTGAACTATTCTAAGTTGAATATAAATAATTTTTTAGTAAAACTATCAAGTCCTACAACACTATCAATATTAAGAGAGAAAAGGGATGACTTAATTTCATTTTCATTAGGAACTTCAAAATTTCTCCTATTTTGGATATCTACATTTTTAGGATAATTGTTATTCGTAATTTTTTGAGTGTTTTCCTCCCCTTTTTCTGGATACAAGTCCTCAAAATAACTAGTCACAAATTTGGAAATTCATTTTCTATACTAAACAAATTCCCATTAATATTGAGGTAAGTGATCCCTCTTATTTCCTTATTCTCCCTATGAATGTAGTGAAATAGCCTTAAATTCTTATCTCCATACTTAAACCACATGACATTAAATTTATTTCGAGAAAGATTCTCCTTAAGGGAAAGCAGATCATCATGCTTGGAGAGGGATTGCATCTCCTCCCAAGAGGGAACTTCTTGGATCTGGTTTATTTCTTGATAATGATCCAAGTGATTTTTAGCCTCTTCTATATCAATATCAATCTTGATGAAGAAAATTTTTCTTCATTATTTGAGCCTTGCTTTAACTTTTTCATCTTGGTGGCCAGATTTTGTAGGGTACAACCATAACAATCAACCTTTAAACATCCATAATATGTTCTGATATTAAAAATTTAAAAAAATAGTTTAATAGAAAATATAGAATATTTAATATAGAATAGAAATTAAAAATGATAAGTGATAAATAAATAAATATTATAGTTCTCTATTATATTTCTCTCAAGTTTTTAGTTGTTTATATTTTATGGGAAGAGGGTGTATCACCTTTAAAAGTTGATCTTGAGCTTGGATGGTGGACATAAATCCCGCTATCCATTCTCATTCCATGTGAAACCCATATGGAATAGATTTTTAGTGGGACCTACCAACTTGGTCTCTTTTTAAAACTCCCTATTTTATGTCCACCATTCATTATGGTGTATCGAATCATATATATTTTTTGATACCGCCTTAAAAAAATTTCCAAACAAACCGAATGGGATAAAAACAAAAATGAACAAAAAGGTAAAATTATGTTTGAGACCCCATAAAAATTATATTACTTTAAAATTTTCATATTTTGTAATCTACTCATTTCTATATCATGTACATGACCTATAAAATTTTTATCCAATAGTGTTTTAAAGAATATATCTACCACACTAGTTATTAATCAATTATATTTCATGCCAATGCCTCTATTATTTATCAATTATTGAGTATACGATAAGATATTTGGTGGCATATGTTTTTTTAATCAAATTTAACCTAGTATTCTCTTAAAACCGATACATGTATATAATTATCTTGAAATAACACCATAAACCATCTTTGTATATTTAAACCACTTCCTATATAAATTTTTTCAATTATAAATCATAACCATACACATTATCTACATACCTTTTGTAATTTATCACCTATGGAAGGTTATATGATGTTTCCACAATTGTTTTATTTTATGATATTCAAAATATTATAGTACCTATAACTATGAGAACATATCCATTTTATTATCGCACTTTATGTAGACAAGATAAATAACCTATATCTACAAAACCAACCATATTTTTTCTTCATTTTTTATAATTATAATAAAACCAAATAAATAGTTTGAAAAAGATAATGAAAATTGTGTTTAATTCCATTCTATTGTGTCCATGTAGAAGTTAAACTAAATCTTTTAAATGGATTATTATTAAATATTACATCGAACTCAGTATAATTTTCATGATATATAACAGATCTTATTGAATATAGGTGTGTTACTTATAAAAAAACATACTCTTAATTTTATCATTGAGGATAAATGAATATTTTTTATATTTAATGTTTTTTCTGTCCATTAGTGTACTCAAAGTAACCACTATATCTATATTAAATTGTTTTATAAATTTGATATATAAATATGACACTTGATATATTTTCAATTTAAAATCTAATACAATATTTAGTTTCTCCCAATTCCTTCATTTTAAATTATCTATTTAAGTAACTCATTGCTCCATCAATATCTTATGTAATGTTGATGATATTTAGATCATCAAAAAACACAAAAATGATTTCATAATTGAATGTTATTTTCTTAATGAAAGCATATAGAATTATGAGATCATTTATATATCATTTATCTAATAAATAATTTCTTAAGGTATTATACTATATACACCAAGGTTAACTTAATATATACAATGTTTTTTTAAAAATATATAGGTCCTTGAAATTTTATTTTAATTCATTAAGTATTTTTAATCCTTTGGGGATTCTCATATATATACTAATATCAAGAAACCCAAGTAAAGAGGATATAACAACATCTATAAGATATATTTCAACCTTTTTCATATATTTTATGGATAATTAAATATCCATGTATAATCACATCCATAATAGGTGAATACATCTCCTCTTAACCAAATATAAGTATTTGGGAAACACCTTATGTTATGTGACGAGTTTGTATTCTACAATCTCATTTTTTCCATTTATCTTTTACATAAAAACCATTATTAACAATGAGATTCAAAAATTATAGTGTGAGAATAATGTGTCCAAATACATATTAATTAATTTTAATTTAATTTTAATTATGTATTTCTATTTATCTCAATTAGTTTATTTTTTATTTCTATAAATGACCTTTGTTCAAGATCATCCTTCCTGATATCATGTGCCACTGAATATGAGAATATTTCATATATATTATCTACCTTATTTCTATTTCATATTCCTATTTAGTGTGAAACTTATAAGTGATTTAATTATTTTTTTAACCTTAAATGTTGGTAATTCATTTAATTGCTCTTCACGGACCACATCATGGGATTCTTCAAAAACAATTAAATTTTATGTTTCCTCTAGAACACACACCAATATATTTTTGTTCCCAGTTATATACAGTGCTTTCCTTTTTTCAATAATTTTTATGCATGGATCTAAAAATTATACCATAGTTCATGTATGATTTTAGAGAATATTTAATTTCATTATTTTATTTATTCATCTAGGAAAAAAAAATTTCATTGCATTCACAATTGGTATTTATGATTTAGTCATTCACTTTATATCACTAAATTTATATAATAATTTATTTTTCATTGATTGAAAATAAAAAATATTTTTAACATTCAAATCATACTATCAGGTAAGAGGATCAAGAAATGATAAGGACTACACAATCTAGGAAAACTCTTTGTTTCTTTTCTCCTATAAATGTTGGGAACATTTCTTCACTAAAGTGAAAGTCAACATAACATGTTATAAACACATCATCATATTGAAGTTTAGTATATATAATGATATATGGACATTCATATCCTGTATATATTTCTAAAATCCTTTAAGATCCCATTTGTGTATGTTTTAGGAAATTATTTCATATATATACCACACAACTAAAAATTATTAAATGAGAGATATCAATGTCTTTTCTATATAAAAATTGGAGTAGATAATTATTATGATATGAAATTTTTCTAATGTGAACTAAATTAAAATAATATAATATTTCATGACCCCATATAGATCTTAATAAAATTATTATTATTATTAATGGTTTAGTAATAAGTTGGAGGAATTTTATCAATTATTTGATTAAATTATTCTGATTATGCACATGGGAAACTATATTCTATACTATAATTATCATTTATATAAAATAATCACTGAAATATTGATATATAATTTCACTCATATTATCAAGTTATAATTTATTAGTGGAATAATTAGAGAATTGTTTTATCAATTTAATTATTTAAGAAATAAAATACACAATACTCTACATAGTTTGTTGAGAATAAATATATTTTTGAAAATTTACCAGTAAATTTTATCAATTCCATAAAATATTTAAAAAGTTTTATGAAATGTATGAATTGGTCCATATATATCCCCTTGAACTTTTTTAAGAAAATCATTTATTCCTTAAACATAAATAATGATGGTTTTATATTCATATTTCCAATATAACAAAAGTCATGTGTAATTTTTTATGGTGGAAGGATCTTTTAGACCTTCATTGAATATTCATCCATATTTTTTATTATTCATTAAATAATTTATGAACAAAACAACTGAATAATTCATGTCATGAATTAGAACTTTGGAAACATTATTTATTACCATATGTGTCTAAATTGTATTTATGTTAGTATAATGAAATCAAGAGGATAAATTAAATATTTTTTCTTGTATAGGAATCTTACCCCCATTTATTAATTGTAAGAATTGTGAATTTCTCATTCCCTTAAATTATAGACTAGGTGAAATACCCATATTGATATATATCATTGCAACTTAATAATTTTCTCTTATACTTTGGAAAAAATAAAATATCCTTTATAAATAACTTCATCTGATTAGGAAAAATAAAAAAATTATCCACATATTAATTTAACTTTGAAGGACCTAATATAGTATTAACAATTTATTTTTTTGATTTTATATCAAAAAAAATATTTTATTAAAATTATCCCTAATGTGAATTCTATTTTTACAATCCATTTTATCAATTCAAAGTAAAAAAATAATAGTAATAAAAACACTTTATAATAAAAAAAACACAAACATTTACTTTATTAAATTTAAAAAATAAATCATTAAACATATGAAAAAATATGTAAATATTTTTAATAATTTTATAATATCATGTCATCAAAATATTTAGTGAAATCACTACCCACTAGTTATGTGAAATCATTATTTTAGGGTTTCCATTCACTTTTTTGGATGTCTTAAAGAAATTTTATTTAATTTTATTCACTACAATTCAGGACCAATATATTTTACAATGGTGTTCTTAGGTTCAAAAGAATCGGGTTGAATGTATCTTTGAACCATTTCTTTAGCTGAAATATTCAGGATCCCATAGATTTTTTGAGGTGATATTCATTTTATTCTAATGATCAATTATACCATTCCATTGTATGTGGTCATGAACCTAACTATGCTTATCATTTTATCCACCATTATGAACACATAAAATGACACATCGATTGTGGAATCCCATATTTTCATTTTTATTTAAATTTATAATTTTTACTTTTTAGGTTGAGATAACCCAGGTGACTGTGAAGTTTTGATTTTAGATTATGACTAAGACATAAAGTGAAACTAATTAAAGTTTAAATAGAGGTTTATAAAATATATGGATGGATATAAAATCTCTTGATGAGTATTTTTTGAAGAAATAAAGGAGAAAGGAGTTATTTAGGGAAGGAAAGGGATATTGGGGACCCAATAGAATAAAATCGAGCAGCTTGTGGGCTAGGTAATGGCTCAAGTCACTAGTTATTCCACTTGAAACATGTTCTTCCAAATGGGTAGCTGATAGGTTTAATTGGGTTCCAAATGGGCTTTAAATAATCCCCCCCCACACACACACACCATATTTTTTATTAAAGGGAAGCATGGGATCATCTAGGGAATAACACTAAGGAAGGGGATTCTCTGCCTTTCCCTCTCATCCCACCTCCTCATAATCTCTTTTCTTGGAAGTCTTCCAGAGTTAAAATCATGATCCACCTATGAAGATATGATCATGAAAACTATATGAAGGTAATACCCTATATATTTAATCATTCCTCGTTTATTTCCCTATGTAGTTTCATAATTTTTAGGGTAGGTTTTTTGGATTTAATGTGATGGATAAGATTTAACCAATAGTATTTGATGTGCATACTATAATCAATGTGTAAGGTAAGTGAAAATAACCATATACCACGGTTTTCCCATTTTTGTATTTTTATTTCATGATAAATATATGGGAAAAATTAAGGGACTGAAATGGGTACATTAATCATTCATAATATTATAATTAAATGCATATGGTCTAAGAGGGATAATTTAGTTTCTCTATGATAACAAAATAATTTATAAATTTACTAGAAATTTTATTTCTTATAAAATAATTAGTGAATTTAACTGAAATGGATATGAAAATTTTCCTGAGTTTTCTAGATAGTAGTTAAATAAATCACAGATATTAAGATGAATGAAACATGTATTTCATCACAAGCAGAATAATATTTGGGCAGACTAGTGATGGGTTCAAGAATTATTGAATAGGTTTAATTATTATATAAATGATATAACATATTATTTAATGTTTATACCATTATAAATATGTATGATCATGATATTGTTTGTTTATTATACCATTTATAGATGATTTTTGTGATATGTGGTTATATTGTTCCAATTAATACATTATAGATCAGATGATTGATATATATAACAGGTTGTATGTGTTTTATTCAGATGATTGATATATAATAAAATAATTATGATAATAGAGGATGATTTATGTAACCACTTATTAAGGGTAAGTAAATTTTTTAACGACATGATGCTAGTTATGTTTTTTATTTAAGTATTCCCTCTCGGATTTCCTAATTTATTTATCTGGATTGATATTTCTATCAATTGGTCCCTCCTTGAATTTCTATTTTTTATATACTTTAAATGTAATAGTATTTAATTTTTAATTATTAAATAATATATAATGATGATGTAACTAATCAAGTCACCAATAGTGGTATGGCTCTGAGTGGTTCATGTTTGACATAGGTAGGTGAGTGTCTGAGGTGAATAGAGATTACTAAATTGATGGAGTGGGGGTTGATTTTAGGTATTCAATAAATGTAGAAGTTTTCTTCTTGAATAGAATTATTATTTTTAGATGTTTTAAGTTTATTAGGGAATAATCCTGGAGTTTAATTAGTTATTCACCAAGTTTACAAGTCTATGTGATAGGATTATTATTCACTAAGGTGGTGTATCGATTTGAAAATGTTTGGGTATTATCTAGGGAAATGACCAAAGTGACAAATTATTATTCTACCAAACCTTGTGAATGAGTCAACCTTCTTGATTTATGTTAACCTAGTAATTTCTAGAGATATGAGATGTCAACATTGGTATAGATACATTATCACAGTAATCTAGTAAGACATTATAGTATGAAATATTATTCCATAATCTATAAATAAGATTCCTAAAGAGCGACATTGAGGTATAAAATCTTATGTATTGGTCAACATATAGTATATATGGTGTGGAAATGAGATATATGATCTAGTTATCTATATTTTTTGTCTTATACCATCCCTCTATGTGGGGATCCAATGAAATGTTATCTATATTTTGTATCTCTATGGAATCCCTATGTATGTTGATAATATAATGAAAGGTAAAATATATATATCAATGATCTATAATTGGTCAAGGTAGGTATGATCCAAAATTGGATGAAGTGTGTGTGGTCATAGACTATGTAGGAATGGTAAACCTATGGGGAAATAACTAAGTTTATCTTTATTTTTTGTGCTTCACTAATATTTTTTATATTGGGGTGCACATTTTATTACTACACAAGTCTCACGATATGAGAACATACATACACATAGATATTTAGGTGGATATTTAAGTTCATGTTTTGGTTCTACTATATTTTCATACTCACATCCTACATGTGAATCTCAACACACATGTAGTTTTTATTTTTTTATTAAAAATATCATATGGGTGTTTTCCAATGAACCCTGGATGGATAGGGGGAGTGTGGGACCATAGTAGATCCAATAATATGAAGAATGTAGGTGATTTTAGGAGTTTCAATGATGAAATCCTTTGTTTATTCTTTTATTTTTTGTTATTATGATCGATGAAAAGGAAACTATAATATGTTATAAATATGAAATCATTATTCAATTATTAAGTTATATATTGTTATATCATTATTGATGATGGGTGATGGAGTTGATAAAGATATTTTACATGGGTACCCTTGCATTTAATTATTTTATTTATTTAATTGTTATTTATTATTCAAGGGTATAATCTCTCAAATGATGGGTTTAGGCCATCATAATTATTTGGTAACGCCAAGTATATGGAATTGTGAATTTAAGGCGCTATGATGGTTTGATTCAAGAATTGTAATTTTTCGTTAGTATGAGTCATTAAAAAGTGATATTTAATAGAGTTTGGGTTTTCTAAAATGTATAAAGGTTGATATAGGAGTGGTTTTAGATGTGCGAAGTAACTTGTAAATATTTATGATCAATATATTTATAGTGAAAGTTGAATTTATCAAGTAATGTTCTGAAAAGTGGATTTTTTGGTACTTTTTCCTTGAGGGTGTTATGAGTATCATGAACCATGGATAGGAACATTGGAAATCATGAAATATGTGTATTCATCTAATATTGATCGTTAAAATTAAAATATTTATTTTGAAATGGATTGAAAATTTGAAAAAAAAATGTTAAAAAATAAAACTAATAAATATTTGAATTTTTTTCAATTAATTATTAGTGTTGATTTAATTAAAAAAACATATGATTATCTATCAGGTTATAGATTTAGTTAAACTCAAAATGAAAAAAATTCATGCTTATATTGTTGATATTTTTTCCATTATTGATATGTCATATGAGTGTATAAATTTTTAAAGAATTTTTCTTGATATATGAGAATATTTTTATGCCTATTGATATGATGTCATGTTGTGTGGGTTTTTTTGAACCAAAACATGAATTTTGAGTAATTTTAAAATGGATTACAAATAATAATACATAAGGTTTTAAAATAAAATAAATGGGTTGATTTATTTTAAAACATGTTTTAAATGGTATTTCAAGGGGGTTCTATTGTAAAGGAAGAGTTTTAAAAATTAAAAGAGTTTGGGAAGTCATATTAGTTTTTAAAAAACATGTTTTAAAGATATTTATCATGAATTTATTTTAGGAAAGTAAATTTTTTAAATAAATGGGTGATAATTTGGTTATGGGTTTTAATTAAATTATAAATGATTTTAAACAGAAACTTTAAATTAAAATCATATTTTATCATGTGTTATACGTATAATATAAACTATTTGTGATATGATAGGATATAACATATCAAATATTTATGATTTTTCCTATGTTAGTATGGTTTTTTATTCATATTGGGATATTATAAATAAATATCATGTTATACAACTAAACACCATTCTTGAGAACTTAATGATGAATTAAGAGGTTGATTGGTGATGATTTAGTCATTGAGGACCTAGGTCTTTTACATATAAAATCAACTATGGATTTAATTTTCAATATATATTTTATTTATATGATATGAGTAGTTGAGATTCTCATTGGTGCTTCAAAAATGATTTTTGTTGTTTATATACTACTATATAGGATGTGTGTATAAATTCTATGATTATGGGTAGTGTAGGTCAAGTCAATGCACCAAAAACTAGAACTATGATCCATATTTTTTAGAGGGTCCTAGAAAGTATGTGTTTCTTTTATAAAAGATTCATACTATGAGAGTGTAGTGGACCATGGGTAGGCATGGGTTTAAATTTCATGGGCATTTATTTTTTATGTGATACATCATTTACTAGGAAACTTTAACTTTTTTTATTAAAGTATACAATTACTCTAATGTTATTATAAGTGACATTTTCATTTGGGGTAAAATAGGATTGGTGTCATCACCAAAAATTGGATATAATGACTAAGGGATATGATGTAGGGTTTTCCATACAAATATCATTTAAATTGAATATTTTTATGGGTATCCTAATGAAATCACATTGGTTATAAGAGAATTCATTATGGAAATGACTCAGGGATCAATGGAGATATAGTTTTTTGGAATCAAATTTATTTATTTTAATGAATTTTAAAAAAATGGGATTAAAAACAATGTGATAAAAGAATGTGGTTTGTTCCTAAGAGTTATTATACACACTATATTTTGGGGGTTAAGCCATAATTTTTTAGTATAAATGGGTTTCTTGTTGTGGGTAAGTTAAGTGTTCCAGAATTTGAACTTTCTTATGTTGATTATGGGAATTGATGATTCATTAGAGAACATGTTGGTGTAAAATGGGTGAGATCATGACCCGATGATTCATCATGGATGGAGAGTATGTTTCATACATAATTTCCAGTGTATAATATATAAGTACTTATTAATGGAACCTTTGAGTAAATGAAGTAATTTAACAACTATTATGTTGGGAAAGAGAGTATTTCATTCAAAATTTTGGAAAATGGGATTAATAATAAGATTCAGTACCTTGAATATGGCTAAATAGACTACCTGATTTGGAAATTTCATATCCACTATGATACATGGAAAATGTATATAAAGCGTCTTATATGACTATATTTGAAAAATATATGGGTAGTTTGCACTTTCATATATTGAGAATATTGAATATATTTAAAAAATGATATTTATGGAAGCATATGATGATCGAGTAAGACAAAGAGTTGTGATATGTTTATAAGGAATGACCAGATGATTCTCTTTGAGTGGTAGAATTGGGTTTCTATCCTTAGTAAATGATTGGTATCCTTAATGTTGAAGAATACTATCATCATCATTAGGTTAATCCAACTCTCTATATTTAATAAGATTATGGTGTTTTGTATGATAGATAGAGTGAAGTAGTTATTATGGAATATAGTTTGTAAAAAAATCAAGTGAGAAAGAGGGTACTTCTAGTAGGTAGTGATATAATTCACATATAACACATAATTATATGTCAATAAGTTGGATTCGATGAAGAGTTAAAAATATCTTCAATGGGATGGTTGACATAATGGAACAATGTATCTCATATGTAATTAGGAAACTTATCCTAAGTTTGGAAATTATATGTATAGTATTTCAATAGCACAAGAGTGAAAAATTTATGTTTTTTTGGTGAGTGATTATGAGGTAATTGATAGTTGGCTAGGATATTGATGTTTTTCAGTTTATAGAGTTGGGTATAGAAATTGAATTCAAGGTCTTAGTGATCAGTGTGTTTTTAGATGTGTTTATAGATGCTTCTTAGGAATTAGAATCTTGAGAGTGGAATGTTTTTAATGTTCTATGTTTTCAAGTTTTATTTAAATTTAAAATTTTCATATTTTGGATGCATAAAACCTAGGTAAGATTGATATTTTTATTTTTTATTGAGAGAATAATTATAGTTCCATGTTTTATAAGTTTAAATTATGGTTTTATAAATATAAACAAGTAGGTATAAAATCTTAGGCACATTTTTTTAGAAATGTAGGAAAAGGATTTTTATGGTGATTTTAAAGGGACTCTAGAAACCTAATGGTTCCATCAGGTATCCAGAGATGTCCAAATAGTACCCGTTGGGGTTTGAGTAAATTTTTTAAATAATGAAATGAATAATTTTAACCCTCAAAATTTTTTATTAAAGGGTGATGAGGCTCAATCGAGTAGTGGAGTCAGGGGATAAGGTTTATATTCCTTTCACTCTCTATGCTGATTCTCTCTACTATCGACAACCCCTAGGAGTAAAAATTACAATTTCTTTATGATAATGGATTCTTGTCATTGATACATAGGTAATCCCTAAATTCATTTCATCTTTTATAACTATTCTCATTATCTGGTATGTAATATAGTGTTTCATGGGTTTGGATTAGTTTTTTCTAAATTTTTTTGAAACAGTAAATTCAAAAAATGTTATTTCAATATATGGGATATGATTAGTATCTGAGGTAAGTAACCTGAACCATTTATAATGGTTTTTAAATTTTTTATGTGGTGGTGTATGAGTGTGTTAGAGGAACTAACACAGGGGGAAATGAGTACTTCCAGTATCGAAAATTTTATAATGAAATATATACAGTCTAAGAGGACTAATGGGGTCACTCTATGATGACCAATCAATTTATTAACTATCTAAGAACATTGTCACATAGGAATACAGTAGGTAATTTAGCTAAAATAGACAGTACCTAGGATATCTAGAAAATTATTGAATAAATCATATATATTAATATTTATTAAATGGGTATCCCACCATAAGTGAAATGATATTTGGGTGTCCCAACATGGTTTCACACATTGATTATTGGGGTTAATTATTATCTAAATCATATAATATGTTATTTAATGTTGGTAGTGTTGATTTTATTATTACGCATGGTGTTTTGTATTTCATATTATATGTATCAATGTTTTTTTCATGTGCTTATGTGTTTTTTATTGATTCATTATATATCATATTATTGATATATATATATATATATATAATTTTATACATGTGTTTGAGATGCATGATAAAAAAATTAGTTACCAAAGAGGGGGTGGATGATTGAACATCTTACCAGGTGTAAGTGAGATTTATCATATCATCATATAAGATATGTTATTTATTTTATTATGCCCTATTTGATTGCCTAATTTATTTTCCAAGATTGAGATATTTATTTTCTGGTCCATTTTTTGTTTCAATTTTATATATACTCCATTATTATTTGATTATTTTTTTTTGTTAAATGGTGAATTATTTGAGTTAATTACTTTTGGTGGATTAACATTGAGTGATTCATGCTTGACCTTGGTAGATGAGTGTCTAATGTGGATTGAGAGTATCACCTTGATGAACATGGGATTAATTTTAGTATATTGAGACTGATGATGGATTAATTATTAACTATAATTGTGGGTTTATTGTGTTCAAGGTAAACAAGGGATGTCTTCTCTATGTGTCCTAGTTATTCATCAAAGTAATTAGCTAGTATGGAGAGATTATTATTCACTAGGTTTGTGAGACAATGTGATGGGATATAGGTATTAACTAGGTATATGGACTAGGGAAACATATTTTTATTTTTATAGAACTAAGGGTTGATACAACCATACATATCCATGTTATCCTGGTAGTTTCTAGATATATGAAATATTGGAATTGGAATATATACATTATCAAGGTTACTCAGTAGGGCATTACATTATACAATTATATTCCTTGATCTATGTATGATATGTCCAAAGAGATACATCAAGGCACACAATATAATGACCCATATCACATATACATAGTATTAAAATATTTTTCTCATGAAATACATTTAAATTAAACTCATAAATCTAGAATCCCAATGTCTTTGGGAGATTATAATCATAATAAACCATTTTTAAATGAACTATGTAATATTTTATTTCCATATTCAAAACTTTCTTTAAGATATCATCAAACTCCAATCACTACATGTGATAACCTAGGTACGTACATAAAAAAGGGGTGAGATAAAACCCCTGTAAAGGGATAAATCAGGATAAATAGAGGGTGAGATACCATAAGATTTCATATTCATAATATGAAATCATAAAAGAGAAGGTTTATAAAATGTCACACGGAGACAAAGAATAAGAGAAAAAATATCATATGAGAATGGTAAATATGATTGTTATAATAACTTGACACAAACATAAAACATGTCTCCTTAAATATAAGTCAAGTGTCACTTCTAAGATATCATAACATAATGTAAAAAGGTAATTGTATCATGTCTATGAATAATACAGTGAACAAATCTATTTGAATCATGTACACACCTAATGACCTCATGAGATAAAAAATTTACCCAATTCATTGGGGGGTACATAATTTTGGGTCCACCCCTTCCATCATAATATTTCATAGATATATCTTCCACATGAAAACATAACTCATACATCAATAATAAACATTAAATAAACCCCTGAAAAACAAATGGTTTACATAATAAAGTCAAATAACATAATAAGATGGTAAATCATGTAAATACCAATAATAAGTTGGGAATATATGAAATTAGGGCTCAAATATCAAATTAAAAAATTGGAACATGAATAGAATAAAAATTATGGGTGAATAAATATAATAAAATTTAAAGAGAGGTATAAATAAAATGTAGATTATTCCTTTATAAACATTGTCAAGTTTAACTTGAAGAAATAATAGGAAGAGGAACAAAAAGACATGTACACCCATGGTAAAATAAATAAAAATAAAATATAAGGAACACAAATAGATCATATGAAAAATAGATAAATTGGAAAAGGGATATATATAGAGTGATGGATAAAATAACTAAAATGAAGACAAAGACTCATAGAGTCCCCTTATAAAAAAATGTATGGTAAAAACTATAAATATATAATAGAAATAAGTTGAAATGTAATACCTTAAAAATAATGTGAAAAATATAAGGTATACATTTAATACTTTTTAGATGATACATATAAGAGAATATATGAAATAGAGAAAAAATACATGAAAATAATGGATATTTGGAAAGAAAACTCTATACCTCTAATCCTGACTCACTTTTGTCACTCATATAAACATTTTAATAATAAAGTTCAATTTATTAATTATTTGAATCCAAAACTTATTCATGATTATTTATTCTCTTATAATCCATTTGTTATCATATCATATTCATTTATTAAATTAATAATGTTCACATTAATTGTTTTGATGTTTTTATTTTTAAAAGTTGAAAAAATATTTCAATGTAATGTCAATAATCAATGTTCATTATCTAATGGTTGAATATGATCAAAAAATGTTATGGTATATGGTTTATTTCATTCCATAATTACAAAAAATCAATATAATCTCTATAATAATTCCAAATAAACAATAATTTATTTTTATATTTTTTAAGATGGTTAAAATGATTGTGACGGTTTACTTTTAATATCATTTTTATCATGACTATTTCATCGTTAAA
The DNA here is from genome assembly GCA_963277665.1 of Viscum album. Lineage (NCBI taxonomy): Eukaryota > Viridiplantae > Streptophyta > Magnoliopsida > Santalales > Viscaceae > Viscum > Viscum album. Next base: position 859,079,904 of record OY728160.1, read on the forward strand.
AAATATTAATCATGATATTAAATGATCACTAATTTTATATTTATATATTAAATCCATTTTTAAGAATATATATGAAATTAATAATTAAAAATATAAAATCATCATTTACTTTGGTAGTATAAACCTACCATGGTGAATAATGTTTTAAAGTGATTTTAAAATAAGATAAAAAATAATAAATATTTGATTTTCATAAAAAAATGATTTGAATTGTGCTACTATTTTAAAGTTAATTTAAGGATTACTTGTGCTATGAAAAAGTGACAGGTTGGGTTTCTTTTTCCCTCTGGGGGTGGCCCAATGGTTAGTGTTAGGTTAGAGATACTAGAGATCCCAGGTTCGATTTCCACTGGTAGTGAATTTACATCATAATGATTTACCACCTTTATGGTCCACAAAATGTTATTGAGGACAATTATACAAAATCAGTTCATGGTTTTCATTCAATACCCAAGTTCTAATACCCACTTTAGTGGTAGGGCTATGCTAGGAAGAGCATGAACTTTCTATGTCTAGTGGGATTTTTGTACAAAAATGGAAGGGTAAATGTAGAATAAAGAAAAAGTCTTGAGTTTTGAAACCCTTACCTTACTCATTAAGATTCTTCCTTTGTAGTGAGACTAAAGTCTTTATATGAGGGTATTTTTCTAAAATCAGGGCCTTATAGTATGTCTAAGAGGGTTTATATAGGGATTATGGAAGAGATTTGTCAAATTAATAATTTTAAGTGAATATATATTCATGGATAATGGGGGTATTCATATCTATATGGGAGGGGTATCGTTGAATAAAATATTAATTTTTTTTGTTAGGCTAAAAATATGAATAGTGTTGATTCATATGACTATTAAGATAATTTGGTTAAAAAATACATATTTTATTTACATTTACACACACCCAAAACTGAATGGCATATTTATAATATTTAATTTAAAGTAAAAAATCAAAAAAAAAATATTATAATAAAAAATGAATTAGGTTTTCAAAATTGATTCATAGGTTTCAAAACTAAATTTATAATTTTAAAATATATTATTTTTATTATTATTTTTATTCTAATTTTTGAAAAATGATTATGAATTATTGAGTCATTTTTACCTCACAATGATGTCATAAAAGTTACCATATACAAAACAAACTGTATTTTTTTATTTAACTAAAATTTAACTTTTTCAAAAAAAATATCAAAAATACACTCTAAGATAATTTTTATAATATAATTCCAAAAATTATATCCATTTCATTAAAATAAATTTATGAATTAGGTTATTTTAATATTTAAATTTTATTATAAAATTTAATGTTTTTATAAATAAGTTAGAATATACATTATTAAAACTTATATGTATACATACATTATGTTATGTAATCTGAGAAATAATTTTATGGTTTTATAATATTTATATTTACTTATTTGATTAATTTTAAATATTAATTATTAGGTATTTTACTACTCCCAATGGTTTGGTATTCATTTCAATAGTAAAATAATTATTATACTTCCTATAAATACCTGTTATTTATTTGTCATTAATTCACTCAATTCTCTATAAATTTTATTTAAATTTTATTTGAAAAAAATCAATCTTGTTTCTAATGTTTTTTAAAATATTTTTTAGGGAGATGGTTTTCTGAGAGACCATAATCTATTTGATTTAAAAAAATAGTAATATTATTTGTTTGTTTTTATTATCCAATTGTACTTTTACTAATATTATAGAATGTATTCATCCTTTGTATATGATGTTAAACTATGAAATAAATGTATATTTACATTGTTACTTGGTTCATATGATAATATAACTACAAAACATATATCTTTTGTGGAATAATAATTTATTAAAAAATGTGGCATGTTACATTCTTACCCCATTTAGAAATTTAATCCTCAAAATTTTAATGAAATCCCCATGAAAATAAATAGATTAGGGTACTTATATTTCATTATATCCTCTTTCTCCCATGTTTCCTCTTCATACATGTTATTTTTTATAGTAATTAGACAAAATGAGTGGTCATGTTTCATAGAACTTTATATTTATGATCCAAGATCTCCATGGGATTCTCCACATAAGAGAGCTCACACTCTAATTTCACCACCTATAGATTCAATAAATGATATGGATATAGTATTTAGATCGTCAAGTGGGATATATGGAACACATTAAGTACTTGAGATAAGTTTGGAGGAAAGGAAAGATAATAATATACAACTCAAAATACAAAATAATATCAAAGGGGATAATATGCCTAGAACTTGTTTTTTCATTCTTATAAAACCTAAAAACTCTCTTCTATAGTGATATACAAAGGGATAATTTTCCCCCAACATAAAATTCTATCTCTCATCGATGATTGTTCGTATAACTCTTATATCTAATTTTTTTTACTCTGATGTGTTTCTGAGTTGTTTGGAAATTATCTATTATTTACTCTATTATTTCTAGTATTAATAGCTTCCTTTCTCCAAATCCATCCCAACAGGTCAGAGTTCAATATTTCTTCCCATAAAGAGATTCATATGGGGCTATTTTAATTCTTTAATATAATCAGTTGATGTATGAAAACTCAATTAGTGGAATATGATGATCCCGTCATGTCTTATGAATTTTGAATGGCCCTTTTAAATTTACTATATATCCAAAGGTTATATGTATTAATAATATTTAACTCTATTTTCAATGAATTTTGATGAATCATCCTAAACATTAAAGTTATCTATGGATATCACTTAGATACGATTGATGGTGGTGTCCTATGTAGCCTCATTACTTATCCTCTATATATCATTATAAGTTGGTTGAATAAGAAGTGTCCTCAAATGAAAATTAATTGAGTATTATTTGTAATAAGGTCCACCATGACCCATATGGTATTATTATCTTTAAATTTATTTAGAATACCTATGATAAAAATCCGTGATAATGTTATCATGTTTCCATGTTAGTATGGGTAATGGTTTCAACATACCCGTATATTTTTTTTATTCCACCTTAACATGTTTTTATACCAATCACTTTGATGTATATTTATAAATATCGTTCTTCATATTATCCCATAAAAATTACTATTGAATATCTTTATACATATTTGTGATCCCAGATTATATAGATATTTATGATCTATGATCATCATCTAATATCTCTTTTTTATCTCAGGATTTGATGGTACACATAATCATGTCCTAAACCTTACAACCCGGCCTTTATCAATGTTGAAATTTGGTATTTTTCCATTCTTTATTACTTCAAATATCTTTTTTATATATACATCATCCCTTTAATCCACCTTAATTCTCTCCAAGATATATGGTTGATAAATCATTCGAGCGAGGTGGGATATCTTCTATTCCTTTATTATTTCTTTGTCCAACCATTACAAGTCTAAGAATACTAGATCCCTTTCAATTTCATCATGGACAAGGTTATAGTGTTTTTTTACTTAGATTATTTTTCACCAAGATCACTTTTATGATATAGTAATGGATTGAGCATACATAGTTTTTTTCAGCCTTAACCATATTCATTAGAACATGTTAAGATTCATTTGTATGAATATATACTAAATAATTTTATGATGAGTATATATATCATGTTTTTCTTTATATAGATGATGCCTCCAAATATTCAAGGAAAATATTACCACTACCAGCTTCAAATTATTCATCAAGTAATTTTTCTCATGTAACATCTACCTTCTTGATTCATAGTCTATCAGTTTATCATTTTGTATGAGTAAAAAATATATGAAATTATTTCAAGAACCACTATATATCTCAAATATATACATATATGAGTGTATTATGAGTATAGATGAAATCAATATCCTTTTATTCAACTCCTTGAAACTCTCAATACATTCTTATATCTAGAAAAAAATTACTGCTTTACATGTTATCTTAGTTAGTGGACTTGAAAATCATGAGAAATTCCTCACAAGCGATCAATAAAATGAAACTAATTCAAGGATGATATGGATATCCATCATTTATTTTGGATTGGGAAATTCATCAATCATATTTATCTTTAAAGTATACAAAGTTATCCCTTTACTTGTGATAAAATTCCCCATAAATATAACTTTATCCATCTATAAGTCACATTTACTATACTTTTCATATAGATTATCCTTTTGCAAATTATTTAACACAAAACTCAAATTCTCTTCATATTCTTCCTTGATATTGGTATATATGAGAATATCATATTTAAATCACCATAAATTTTCAAGGTAATATCTTAAGGTTCTATTCATCAATCCCATGAATATTTTTATATCATTATTGAGTTTGAATGGAATCACTATGAACTATTAGTTTCGATATATTATATAAAATGTATTCTTTAGAACATCCTTATTTTCCACCTTCAATTCATGATATCTCAGTCTAAGATCCACATTTGAGAAGTAATGAACCTCATATAGTTGATTGAAAAATTCATCTATCCATGGAAGATAATACTTATTATTTTTATTGGTCTTTTTAATCTCGTAACAATCAATGATGATATATAATGTACAATTCTTATTCTTAATAAAGGTGATTGGGTCACCAAATAGAGAAGAACTAGGTTGTATTAAACCCTTGTCAAAATTCTATTTTAATTGCTTCATAAAATTTTCAAATTCATGGGGGTTTATTCTATAGGTAATCTTTTATATGGAAAATTATCTAGGTATGAGTTATGTGGAACACAAATATCTCAAATAGGAGGAAGACCAAACAAATATTTGAGAAATACATCATCGTATTTTCATAGAATTGTAATGTCTTTAAGGATGATCATTTTATTTTTATTAATCATTTGAGATAGATATTATTTCTCATACAATAATAATATTCATAGAAGTATTTTCTAAAGGAGATACATTATTCTCCTTCCACTTATATATAATTGGAGAATAATTTGGGATATGGTAAGAGATTTTATTCTCCTATAAGATTATATTGAATATATATAAGGAAAAATATTACATTCCTAATATAGTATTTAATTTTATCAAAGTAATAATAATTGTATTCATTAGGATATTCTTCCCAAAAAGTTTAACTAGAGAAGAGTTATTTGCTTGAGATGAAGTGATTTCACCACTTGGTTTGTTCAGTGATAACTCAATATCCATGTATTAAGTAGATATTTAAATATTTATATAAAACGTTTATGATATAAATGAAACTATAAAAAAATAATAAAATAGAAAATTCATTATTCTTGAATGAATAACAAGTGTAGTTTTTCCCACTTCATTTTAATGATCCACCTAAATAGTAGTGATAGCATACTATCTTCCATGTTGACTTGGTTTTGGAGGTCTTGGTCAAAGGTTATCCTCAATAACCCTCATAATAGTGAATATTTTTATATAGTTTCCATATTACTTATAGTTAACACATTATAACAAGGAATTATTGAGGGGAATATTACTTTCTTAAATCATATTGATTTAATTATCCATTTTCCTTTATAACTTATGATATTCAAGCCCTTATTTTACACACATGAAACATTTTTAAATTAATTTGAGGTATTTATATAGGTGATACTTCTGATACTTTTAATGTGTGGGTATCTAAATATACTTCCCTATATGGGGTTTATCAGTTAGACCTCGAAAATTAAACTTTATTCTTTTCTTCTTGTCCCTAGTCCCCTGAGACCATTTTGATTCATCAATATTCATCTCTACCTTAAGTGAATATTAAACTATTTTCTAATAGTTATCAACATCTCAAATAACTAAATATTTTTAAGAAATAGTTTTAGGACACTAAAGAGGTGGGATACCATTATTTTAGGGTCAATGACTAAGATAAAAGTGTAACTTGAATGCCTTATGAATTTTTTTAATACATTCCAAATGATTCATCCTCCCTCTGCTTGAGTCCAAGATATTATCTCTTCATCTTAATACAGAGTGAAGAAAATATTTATTGATAAATATTTTCTTGAATTCAACCCATTCTGTTTAGGTGATGTCTTCTTTAGGCTTGGTATTTTTGATTGGTTGCCACCACTGATTAGTCTCTACCTCTAAATTATAAAAACTCAAGATCATTATAACACCCAAAAAATCTATAGAAGTAAATATTTCATTATTATTAATGATATAATAAAAAATAATAATAAAAATGTATTATTTATGCTATAATTAATAATGTACAATAAAAAAAAATAAAAAATACATGTGCAATGTAAGCGTTTCATGGATCATATTTGAGGGAATGATTTTGTAGGAATTCATTATGAATGTTATGAATTATGATCATTGATAATTATGATTATTGGTAATTATGACCATTATGAATCATAAAAATTGATAACATATTAGTCATTATCTAACCATTATGATTATGGTATATTATAAGGGTTGTTGAATAATTTAATTTGAGTACAAAGGATAAACCGTAGATTATATTAGTGGGAACATCCTGTATGAGACATATTTATCAGATCTTGGGAAGGTGGTATCATTACTAAGTTTTTCCTTAAACCAATATCAAGATGAAATTCATTAATTTTGGTGGTAGTAGAATTATCTGTGGGACTATTTCAAGTTAGCAAAAATCACCATGAGATAAATTTTGGTCATACCACCTCATAAAAGTATGATAATTGAAAACTATTCCCTTATGGATTATATTAGTGTCATAATGGGTCATGTATCTATGGGTTATATTGTTATTATTATGTATATTCTTTTAGTAAAAAAATTGTTTTATCTAGACACATTATTTTTATTAAATATTACTTTTATATTTAAAATCTAAATTTTTTATAATTAAAAGATGGATTTTATTTAATGTATTAAATATTTTTAATCCATATGTTAAAATTATATCAGTTTGAAATTATTTAAATGTTGGCAAAAATAGTAAAATACTGTAAAAATAGTAAAATGTGAAAATATACAGTAAATATGACATCATATATATGTAAAAATGGAAAAATTCAAACAATTTTGTCCACTTGGCCTAATATTGGAATTAAGAATTGTAATAGGGTATTAAAGGATGTTATAGGGAACTATGGGTGTAGTTTAACACTTGAGATAATGGAATAATTAAATATTAAATAATTAATTCAATGGAACTCCGCTCACCACACCTATAAATACACACCCCTTATTCTCATTTATCTTTCACAAATTTTAAAGTTATATATTTATATCACTTTTTCTCCCATCGTAATTTCTTAAATATTTAGAAAATCTATTTGTTGTAAGGGCTGGTTCTAAGCCAAGAAGTTCGAGTATGGTAAGGGTTTATATTCTGTAAGATGCAGACCATTCATGGAGGTACATCCTTGTTTAAATTTTGGGTTCACCCCCTTAAAAGGGTTAATGTAATTTTTCATGGTGATATGAGATGATTTGGGGTTGTCATGGGGGTTTGGGACATGAAATATGATGAAGAGAGGCCATCCATTGTAGGTTTCATGGTTGTTGTGCAATAGATCTCTTCACCCTGGAGAGGGATGGTACATAGTTGAAAACCCAAGAAAAGAGGGTGGACCAAACCATTTGGTCTTGGATAGATCCATACTGCATAGCTAATTAATGGTTTTTCAAATTGTGAAAGATTTCTCGAAAACCATGCAACCTAGGATTCTCTTTACTAGATGAAGCTTAACGGTTGATGCACTATTTTGAAAACTGGGTGGCCAAACCATAAAGTCTATTAAAATGGGGGGTTTTACCATTTTTTTCATCAATATTTAAGGTTTCTAAACCGAATTTATCCCTTATTCCTTCATTGGAAACTTGGTTGACAAACCAAACACTTCTAAACATCCAATAAATGATTATCACTCAATTTTAAGTCGTTTGGAGTGTCGTTGGGTGCGAATAAAAAATCCAAGTGAGTATAACACTCCCCTTACTTGTATTTTCTAGAGTAGGGCTTGTATAATTGTTCTTATCCTTCCAAATCCCAAAATTCTCACTTTTTTAGAATATTCTATTTTGGGGGATTTAAAGGGTGTTTTTGCTCAAATAAAGGGTCAAGTTTAAGCAAACAGTTGTCTACGAACATGAGGTAGGTGGTATTAAAGCTTTTTTCCTTGGTATTAATTATTTCTATGTGTATATGGTTGTTCCAATTTTCTTCCATGTTGAGTTTTAATTTATATGAATGAGGAATGTGATTATGCCCTTAGATTGAGGTGTGAGACCCTTCACAAACCTTGTTGGATTCATTAATAATGTGATACTGAACCTAGGTCGACCCATGGGGTATGCGAACCCTTGGTATTGGTTGAATGAATTATAAAAACCTGAGATAGAGTAATTATGAAAGTGAATGTGCTATTAATAGTAATTTGGTAAGTGGGATTAGATAAATATATAATAAAGTTGGTTATTTATTGGATTTTTTGAAATGGTTTGAATTATTTTTTCTAGATTTTGACCTAGTTATGGTTTTTAATAAATAATATGATGTTTTGAAAGTGTTAAATGTTTTAAAAGAAGGTATTATCCTTAAGGTTATCTAGAAAGTGGTTTTATTTGTAGATTTAAAATGGGGATTTGTAATTAGGGTGTGGCTTCCATCCTTGTGAAAATTCCTTAATGATTATTTTAAATGGTTAGAACTAGAAATGAAAGACTTAGGGCTTGTTTTAGTTTTTCAAAGAGGAAGAATTATGTTTTAAAGGGTGGCTTCAAGATGATTTTTTTAATTTTAGTGTTTTTATTTTTGTTTTATACCATGATTTTGTTCTAGAGGTGTATTGGGACCTTAGTAATTGAAATTATATATGGTTAAATGTGATAAATGGTTAAATAATCATTTTTATGTGGTAAGTAGTATGATTGGGGTACTTGAATGAGGTTCTACTCCCATGGGTTGGTCTAGAATGATGCTCTATATCCCACTGATGTATTGGTTGAGTTAAGGTTTCAAACTGAGGCTCTATGCACCTAACTTTTGGACTGAGACTCCTCATTTAGGTTGGGTTGGACTGATGATCAAGGTACACCAATGTATTGTTGAGTTAGGATATCGGAATGAGGCTCTAAGATCTTTATTTATGGTCTGAGGTTCCCCAATTGGGTTGGGCTAGACGGATGCTCTAGTCCCACTGATATATTTCTTGGGGTAGGATGTCAAATTGAAGAACTATGCTCCTAACGTATGGACATGGATAGATTATCAGATTGAGGATCCAATATAAGATGATAAATTATTTAATTAGTGAACACCCCTTTTTGACTAAAAGTATGTGACCCCTTGTACTATGTAATGGGCTCCCAGTGTGATCAAAGCTAGTTTGTTGGTCGGTTGACACTTGAAACTTAAGGGATAAAACCGTTTGTTTAATAATTGTTTAAATGTGAATCATTCTTATTTTGCATCCTTGTTTATTTATTTCAACTTTATTACCAACATAAACTATTGTAAAAACTGATTAATACTTTAAAAACCATTGGTGGTGGCCTACTTAGTTGTACTCACACCCTTATCAGGTGGCCATGACACTTGGGTACCTGAGCAGATGCTACTTCTTATCTGGAACAGGTTCAAGAAATGGACCTAGTGGTTTGTTGTGAATGGAATGATGGGTTAGGACATAGGATGTTGGGACTGGGTTGGGACTTGGTTCTGTGTTTAGTTTTTCTTTATAATCTGGTTTTGGAGGTTTTATTTGTATGAATTCCTTACATGTAGAGTATACATATCATTTTTGTATTATATTCCCCTCTGGTTATTGTTGGCACTTTTCATATGATGCCCATTTATTTTTTGTATTGATTTTATATCTATTTTTATCAATTCTTCTGTGGTTTTACTCTGATAAGTGGGTATAATCTCATCATGGTACCTTTATAGACATGTGATGCTAGTCAGTAGCCTATGTCATACAAAGAGGCATTATTGAGGCCATGTGGTGACCTGGAACGGGTCACTAGATATAGTGTCTCCCAAACTGGGGATGTTACAATGTCTTATAATAGATGGTGTATTTTGTATTTCTATTTTGGAAAGGTAGATATAAGACTAGGATCTTATCAAGGCTTGTTGATGATCTCATTTCTGGGTGCTTACAGCCCCATGTATGAGAGAAAACCCAAGTTCCTAGGGGTGGGAATTGATATTCTGTTCTTGTTTGTATGTTTGGTTGATACTTCCACCTCAAGTGGTGTTCTTGGATGTGATGTTATTTATTTTTGTGGTTTTATCTCTTGTCTGGGTTTGGTAAGAGAGGGTATGTGAGTCCATGTATCATACTAGGCACATGGGATTGATAGGTCATTTGTATGCTTCCTGTGATTGATAGTTTCCAAGAATACATATGTTAATAGTTTCATTTTGATCTTTTCTTTATGACTGTTATTCTTTCTTTAATTTTTTTTAATGAAAATACTTTGAAATAAGAATTTGAATAAATCTCGTATTTTTTAAATATTGGTAATAGATAAGTTTTTTAAAAGTGTAATTTCTTGGGATTTAAGGAGGGAAAGTTTTTAAATGTGAAACATTTAGTTTTTAGTGGTAAAGTTTAGTTACCAATGGAAATGAGAAAATGATGGAACCTATGGGGACACTATAAATGGTTATCACTATTCTGATATTGGACTATGTGTATGGATGGTTTGGGAAGTGAGAGTACCCTAGTTTGGGACCTTTGTTATGGTTCATGGGGCTTTGTTGGGTTTTGATGTTTGTTTAGAGGGTTATTTTTTAGTGTATCCTCAGTAGTTTTGTGACCCCTGGTTATGAGATATTTTTTGGTAATGTGAGTATGGTAACCCTTATGGGTAATGTTTGTGCAAGTTTTACATTAGTACTTAAGGTGGGTACGTGTGGTTTGGTGAACCTTGTGTGTTAATACCTTTCAAGTTTTGTTTTGGAACCTAGACTGGGTGTTTGGATCATGGTGCTAGTGTATGTGTGTGGGTATCCTTGGTGTTAAACCTAGAGTAAATGTTTATGGGTGTGTCAGATGTAGTGTTTTGTAATGGGGGTCAGAGTTCCACCTATGAGCAGTGACTTGTTAGAATTTTGATGTGTGTGTCTTATAGGGACACTGAGTGGATTTTGATTGATGTGAATCTAGTTTAGGGAGTTTTTTTTATCCTTGAGGTGACCTATGAGAGGGTTCATCCAGGTTGCTCATGTTTCTAGGGTGCGTATATAACATGTGGATGTTTTGGACTTTGACAGTGGTACACCGAGAGTGTTACCTAGTGCAGGTATAATGACCCAGCCTTAAACATTACTTAATATTGAGTTAATTCAATAATTTGACTTTCAATCACATCGATGATCTTTTATGTTTTAGATCTTTAGTTAATTAGTCCATAATTCATACATAAAAACATATATATTAAAAAGTATATACTTCTACTCACTATCCATTTTTTCATAAAACAAAAAACTTTTAAAAAGAAACATGGTTTTGCTTCATGTTTAAACATCATAAAATTTCCATGATCCCAAACTTGACTTTAATATCTTTTAAAATATTCTGAAAATATTTCAAACTTGGTATGAGCATAAAAATCTCATTAAGGGATACACAAAAAAGTAAAATAGTTATCCTTGCTAAAATATTTAAACCATGAATACATTATTATAAAGTAATACTCTTCACCTTTATGAAGTAGTAAATACTCTTCACTGAATATAATCTCATTGATTACCCTTTTGTATCCAAAATATTATCATAAAACCCATATAAATCACACATCACATATAAAATGTAACTTGGGACATATTCATACTTAAAAAGAATAACTACACGGTCGAATTACATACATATCATTCTAATAAATGGAATATCCATTAGGCCAACTTCCATACCCAATGCATTATAGATTATAACTTAACCACACGTACTTGTTTTATCACGAAACCACCCATCTTTTTTTATCATGTAATCACCCATATTTGTTTTATCACGTAACCACCTATCAAATGTCCAAGTGCAATTATATAATCTCAACACATAAACGATTTCAATTATCAAAATTTAACTCATAAAATTTCATTTTCAATCAGAATAAATCATTCCAAGATATTTAAATAGTCAATCCTTTTTAAAAACTGTTTTCAAAACCATGATACTGAAAAATGGGAAAAATTTATTTATTTTCCTTATAAAAAAATAATGCTTATAGAGGAAGCCAAATATTAAATAACGGTTACGACGGTAGAGAGGTTGTTTTCACCGTATATGTTAAAAACATTCCTTTTATCATTTAGATAAATTATTCATAGAAAAATATTCATTTTTAATGAAATTAAAAGTCAAAGGGGTTTATTATAAATCTTATAAATAAGGTCGTGTATAAATTAAAATATGCCTCAATGAAATAATATTGAGACGAAATCCCTTACCACTTGAGAAACACTTGAATAAAAATCATTAAGGGATAAAATTAATAAATAATTTAAATATCATGAAAATATATTAATTTATGATATAACACATCAAAAGGGTCATATATACACCTTAAAGGATAAATAAGTGCACAATATCAATATATGCCTCAATGAAAGAAGACTGAGATGAAGTCCCTTACCACTTGAGAAACACTTAAATAAAAATAATTATGGAATAAAATTAATAAATACTTTAAATATAATGATAATGTATTAATTAATTATATAATATGTCACAAGGTTTGTATATACACCTTAAAAGATAAATAAGGTTCACAATATCAAGATATGCCTTGATGAAAGGAGATTGAGACAAAGTCCCTTACCTTTCATTTCCTTTATGGTGAACGTCCTTTAAATTCATATATAATGGTTTAAAAAATATAAATAACTAATTACAGGACCATATTAGTATTTATGATATCATATATGATCTTTTTATAATATCGTATTACCTATTTGTTAGAAATATATCATTATATTCACTATTTTTTGTGTTAATCACTTACTCTCTTGAGTATGTTTTGTCTTATTATTTATTGTTCCCATTAAATAGATCATGGTTTCATCATATAAATAATGTAAATACTTATTTAAATATCATATATATCTATTATATATTTATTTATAATAATCCATAATATTTTAGATTAGTAATGAAGTACACTTTTCATGGAGATAGTAGGTCGTGCGTACGCATGAACTCTACATTTATTTCATTATTGTATTAAAATAATAAAAACTAAATGATAAATATTTATATTATAATTCCAGTATAATATCTATGTTATATATGTAACATAGGTTTATTAACAACCTCCTTTATACGTTCCGTGTATGGAATGAATGAGTCATATCACATGAGGGGGTGGTAGTCCACACTTCAACAAACGAAATTATCGTATTTACACAACATTAAAAGAATAAAGGCATGTTATAAATTTAAATTAAAGAAGCATTGAGACAATATAAATTTAATATATATCATATATAAATATATTTTAAATCATAATGGCCTCCATGAAAGGTGGTAAAGGAAAATTGAACAATCATCGTTTTGTGAGGTAGTAGTTCATCATACACAGAAACAGTATGTTTGTATCCATTAGATGGATGTGTGAGTAATTGTAGGCCTAAAATTTATCATAAAAACATCCTAGTATATTTACTATTCTGGTGTTCTTAAAATATAATGGAATAAGGATAGATCAAGGTTGTATAATCAAAATTAAGAAAAAGGAGCTTGCGAGAAGATGTTACCTCTTAATTGGATAACTCCTATTGGTTTGTGCCAAAAAGATTCCTTGAATTTCTTTATTACCAATATAAGGATTCTAGGAGGAATTTAGGGATGTTGGGATATTATTTTATCATATGTTTTTTGAGCCAAGGGGCTTGAGATGTGTGTTCCAATGGGTAGAGTTGGTGGCCTTTTATAAAAGGGGGAGGGTCACTTTAGGATAGTCTTGAAATATTAATTTATTATAAATTTATTTTTGGTTTCTAATAGATAAAAATTGATTTATTTAAAATATAAGATGATTATGGGTCTAAATAATCACAACAAATTAATTTTAGACATGTTCATCTCACAAAATTAACCTTATCTTTTAACTTTAACCCATAGTAAAATAATTTAACTCTTATTATGTCTTCTTGTATTTTTATACTATATGGTTAATATAGTTACTATAAAGTGACAAGATAACCTAAAGTGGATCATTTATGAAATTTTTAACACTATATAAGTTATTTGGCTGAACCATATAGTTTTATGAGTTTTATATCATTTAATAAAATATTATTTATTTTAAAATCTCATTTATGTCAGTTTTGACACTATTTAGTAATTGATTTTTTGTTAAAGTCATAACAACTTGATTCCTTCTGAAAAAAGAATTAACTCTTCCCTGAAATGTCAATTTCATCCAAAAAAATCGTGGATTTCATAAAATGTTTCAATTTATGTTTTTTAATATTATTAATATCATTTAATTTATTTTTCTTTTAATAAATCATTTATTTCATCATCATTGTGTCCCAATTAAATTTAACTATATGTTGTCTAAAAATTATAAATAAATTCTCATGATGTAGATAAATTTATTATATTTCCAATTAATATTTATAGTTTATTTTATCTAATGGATAACTCTATATTAAAAATGGTTATTTATTAAAATTTGAATATAAAACTTGAAACTCTACTTTAAATAAAATATAATAATTTTCTTAATCTGACACAAGTGTCTTGAAAATGATCATATTTTTTACCTAAGGTTTATTTGGGTTGAAAAAAACATATCTAATGAACTTAGGATAGGTTTTAGGGTTATTTTATATTATTATGATATTATATTTACCATTAATTTCCCTATTTACGTTTAACTGCGGAAAAATAAAATTCAAAAGTTACTATTCACTAAAAAAAATATTTTGATCCTATTAGACCAGATTTTTTACCCTGATTACAGAAATGAATATAGGTTTCTAGAAATTAAATTCATATAATTAAAAAAAATACGTTTATTTATAATTTAAAAAAGTGCCAAGGAGGTGGGTAAAAAAGACGTTCAAAAGTTCAATAAAATTTTATATATCTAATTCTATTATAAAAATGTTTCCAATGAAATAATTTGGACTAATATACATATTATTTATATATTTTTACTTTAAAATAAAGTTAAATTAAAATAATTATTTGAATGAAAAAGGTAGTTTTTAACAACTATGCCGTATTTCTCACTATTCATCAAAAATTGAAACTTTTTAAAAAAATACCAAAAAATTAACCAATGTAAAATTTTATGTCCCGATTCAAAAGAATAAGTTTATTTTGTCAAGTAGAATATATAAAATTTTAAAAACTAGATTTAAAATGTATTTTCATTCAAAATGAAGTAAAACTACCTTTTAAAAATATATTTTATACATTAAATTTGATGTATTCTAATTTTATGCCTCTAAAAATTATTATATGAATGTAAAAACATATAAAAAACATTTGAAAACATAATATAGTTATTTATGTTCATTCCTTCTAATAAAATGTCTAGGCGTTAACTACTATATTAAATAATAATATTTATTTGTTCATATAAGCTCAATGTGGCATATCATGTAGGCTTCTAACATTGTGTTTCATTTTTAAAAACTTGGGATGTTTCATCCTCCCCACCCCCCAATAAATTTCATCCTCAAAATTTAAATTTGGGTTCGGTAACTAGGGTATGACTTGTCAAAATACCTTTATTGTAATCCCACATCAGAAAAAGGGTTAATAAAACTACCACTTTCAATAAAGAAAGATAAATACAAAGGTAACCCAATATAGAACATACTAGGATTATGTGTAGTAAAACATGGATATGGAAGAAAAAATAAGAGTCATGTTCTGATGGACACTAATATAAAACATGATCAAGAGAAAGTTAACAATCAGAAAACCCCAAACTTGTGATGGGTAAAATGGTCTTTGATTTCATGGTAAGAAAAGTAAACATAAAAAAAATTATTTTAAGATCATTTTCATAAATTTGATGATTTATTATACTACTTAGAATAATAAAATAAGTAAACATACTTACTTTTCAAGTATAGTTTCATCCTTTAATAAATTTCTACCAAAAACTCGTCTTTTCTCTAAATGATGAGTATTCAAGATGACCGGGTCATACCTGAAGCACTAGAATCAACTTATATAGAGAGACATAATACATAAAATATGATCTATATATTTCCCCTATCTTTAGACATTAACCAAAACCAAAATGGTTAGTAAAATATCGCATAATCACCCAAAAATAATAATCCTTTATAAGGAGAAGGACTACTTTTAATCTTCAAAATTCAACAGTAATACCCATGTTCTACATAGACCATTAAACAAATAAATGTCCTTAAAATTCCTTAAAATAATCCAAACCAATATTGAAAACCAAAATTCATAAAGATTTAATCACATAGTCTTCCAAGATAAATCTTAACATTTATCTCTAAATAACATCGACTACTCTTAAAGTCTCATACTGAAAAGTAATTAAATTATCCACATATTCTCCATGATATGTTAATCATTTCCATAAATAACCCAAATCTCCATATGTCCATAATAAAAAAATAAGTTCATCCAAAATAAAATTCAACCATTACTCCTCAAATGAAAACCTATAGTATTCTATTTTTCTTTGGCATATAGTGTTCCCAAAATAGAAAATGTCTTCCAAAATAACATTTATCACATAATAACCAAAGCATTTTCTTATACTAAGGATACCCAATTGATAAACCATAAGTTCCTAAAATCAACTTATTCTTATTTCATCAACTTTTTTAACAAAAAAAGGATAAATTCATACTAACCAGGGACTTCACGTAGGCCAATGGTAGGTGATGCACCCTTATCACCATTGATTTGTGCTTTTGATTCCTACGGCCTTGTCAAATGAGACATTTTTTCACTCATCCTATGGGTTTTCCTATTTCTAAAACTATATCATTATTATAAACTACTCACAATATGAGATAAAATCCTAAAAAATAACCATAACTTTTTCTAACATTAATGGTTGTATTATACCACTCATTTACATCCCAACTCATAATGATCGCAATGTCTTAATTCATTATGTTTTATATATATTAATATTTTGTTCACATTGAAATGATTTAATAAAACTATTACCAAAATAAATAACATCATACCTTGATCATGATGTCCATCGGGTTTCATCATCATTTTGTTCACGTAGATAGACTGTCCATGCATTGCAAAAATGATTTAAAGATTCTTCAAAATCACATGCTTACTTTATCCAAATACACCTTGTACAAATTCAGTCATATAGGTGGTCACAGAAAAATAGTTTTAGAAAATAGTCATGCATGAAATATAATTTCATAACATCCGATAATACCTGCCTTTTATAAAACATTCGGTCCGAGTTTGAGTTGAAAATTTCAATTAATGGTCCTCTTAAAATACTATATGTATGTGATGAAAGACTATACTTTAAAAGAAAATATAAATAGGTTGCTCAAGGTTCTCCTTATTTATTAGATTTTTCAAAATCATAATAATCTATATAATCTTGTGATAAGGTAAAATATTTAAAAATGCCTTGATAATATTTAACTTTTTTGAAAATATGAGAATATTGAGAAAATAATATTTGATTAAAAACAACCCATGATCCATGATGGTATAGAGGTATAGTGGAGGTTTTTGATATCTCAAATAACTACTTTCAAGTGATTTTTATGTTAGAAAATGTTTCAGAATCATTCGAACATGGATTTTCAATAACTATTGCAAGTAAGTCATCGGGAAGAGATAGGAATGTTGTTTGTGATCCTCCTCCTTCCATTTTTAATTGGCATTCCTTGATCTAAAAAATTTATATAACAATTATGTAACCAAAATAATAGACATATAATGTTACCATATGTTTATCCAAAACTCCTAATCCCTAAAGTTGTCTAAACCAACCTTTGTTACCAACTATAAGTCCCCGGTCTTAAACATTACTTAATCTTCATTTAATTCAATAATTTGACTCTCAATCACATTGACGATATTTTAAGGTTTATATATTTAGTGAATTGGTTCATAATTCATTCATAACAACATAAATATTACAAATTAGACACTTCTACTCACTATCCATTTTTTTCATAAACCAAAAACTTTTGAAAAGAAACATGGTTTCACTTCATGTTTAAACATCCTAACTTATCCATGATCCCATCATTAACTTTATTCTCCTTTAAAATCCTATGAAAAACATTTAAAAATTGGGATGACCATAAAAATCTCAGTAAGTTATACACAAAGAAGGAAAATATTTATCCTTTCTAAAACATGTAAACCATGAATACATTATCATAATGTAATACTTTTCACCTTTATGAAGTATTAAATAATCTTCATCAAATATAAGCTCATTAATTACCATTTTGTAACCAAAATATTACAATAAAACTCATATAAAGAACACATAACAAAAAAAGGTAATTTGGGACCTATTCATACTTAAATAGAATAACTATACGACCGACTTCCACACATATCATTCTTACAAATGGAATAGCCATACGACTGACTTCCATACCAAATGCATTGGAGGTTATAATGTAACCACCATTCCGTGGTTTTTCACGGAACCACCCATCATTGGTTTATCATGTAACAACCCATCTTTGGAGTATCATGTAACCACCCACAAAATGTCCAAGTAAAATTATATAATTATGACACATAAAAGATTGCAGTTATCAACATTTCACTCATAAATTTTCATTTTCAACCATAAGAAATCATTTCAAGATATTTAAATAGTCAATACATTTTCAAAACCATTTTCTATACCAAAATACCAAAAAAACTAGAATAATTTATTTCTTTTCTTTTTTTTAAAAAAACATTAAGGCTTATAGAGAAATCCAGATATGAAATAACGATTAGAGTGGTGGAGAGGTCATTATCGCCGCATTCGTTAAAACATTCCTTTTTCATTTTGTAAAATTATTCTTATAAAAATATTCCTTTTCAATGAAATTAAAATTAAAATTGGTTTATTATACACCGTATAAATAAGGTAGTGTATAAATTAAAATATGCCTCAATTAATGGAGATTGAGACGAAGTCCCTTACCACTTGAGATACATTTAAATAAAAATCATTATGGAATAACATTAATCAATACTTTAAATATCATTATAATATATTAATTCATTATATAACATGTTAAAATGGTTGTATATACACCATAAAGGATAAATAAGGTGCACAATATCAAAATATTCCTCAATAAATGAGATTGAGATGAAGTCCCTTACCACTTGAGAAACACTTGAATAAAAATCATTAAGGAATAACATTAATCAATACTATAAATATCATGAGAATACATTAATTCATGATATAACATGTCAAAAGTTTCATATATACACCTTAAAGGATAAATAAGGTGCACAATAACAAGATATGCCTCAATAAAAGGAGAATGATACGAAGTCCCATACCTTTTGTTTCCTTTACAGTGAACATCCTTTAATTTCCTGTATAATGGTTTAAAAAAATGTTAATAACTAATTCCATAACCTTATTAATATTTATTATATCATATATGATCCTATTATAATATATTATTTTTCATTTTTTAGAAATCTTTCTTTATCTTTTCTATTTCGAGTGTTAATCACTTTGTCTCTTGAGTATGTTTTAACTTATTATTTGTTGTTCCCATTAAATAGATCATGGTTTAATAATCTCTAGTATCTAAATAATGATTTAAATATCATAAATATTCATTATATATGTATTTATAATAATCCATAATATTTTAAATTAGTAATGAAGTGCACCGATAAAGGAGACGGTAGGTCGTACATACACATGAACTCTACATTCATTTCATTGTTGTATTAAATGAATGAAAAATAAATGATACATATATATATTATAATTGAGTTATAATATATATTTTATATATATTACATATGTTTTTTAACACCATCCTTTATATGTTCCATGTATGGCATGAACGAGCCATATCACTTGAGGCAGCGATAGTCCACACTTCCTCAAATGAAATTATCATATTTACACAATATTAAAAGAATAAAGGTATGTAATAAATATAGATTATAGAAGAATTAAGAAAATATAAATATAATATATATCATATATAAATATATTTTCCATCATAATGGACACTATGAAAGGTGGTAGGGGAAAGTTGAACAATCGTCATTTTTTGAGACGATAGTTCATCGTACACAGAAAAAGTATGTTTGTATCCATTAGATGGAGGTGTGTGTAAGTGTAGGTAGAAATATTATCATAAAAACATCCTAGTATATTTATGATTTTATTTTTGTTAAAAAAATTATATAATAAGAAGAGATCAGGGTGTGGAGGATAAAAATAAAGAAAAGGAGCATGTGAGAAGACGTTGCCTCTTAATTGGGTAACTCTATTTGGTTTGTGCCAAAAAGCTTCCTTGAGTTAAATTTTTCCCAATTTAAGGATTCTAGGATTAATGGAGGGTTTTTGGGAGCTTATTTTAGAATATTTTGGGTGAGGAATGGGGATTGATAGGTGTGAGGAAGTGAGTATAGGTGGTGTCCATTTATAAGTGGGAGGATGGTAACTTTATGAAAGTCTTGAAATATTAATTTATTATAAATTTAATTTCGGTTTCTAATAGCTCATAATTTATTTATTTATAATATAATATTATTATGGGTATAAATTCTCTCAACAAATTAATCTTATACATGTTTAGGTAACAAAATTAAACTTATCTTTTAGCTTTAACCCATAGTTAAATAATTTAACTCTTACCATGTATTCTTGTATTTTTACACTATATGGTTAATATATTTACTATAAAATTCCAATAGAACCTCAAGTGGATAATTAATGAAATTTTTAACACTATACAATTTATTTTTATGAACCTTATATTTTTTTGGGTTTTATATCATTTAATAAAATATTATTTATTTTAAAATCTCATTTATGTCAATTTAGACACTATTTAGTAATTTATTTTTATTAAATTCATAAAACCTTGATTCATTAAAAAAACATTAAATCATCCCTAAAATTTCACTATATTCCAAAAAAATCATGGATGGAATAAAATTTTCCAATTTATATTTTTTTTAATATTATTAATATCATTCAATTGATTTTTCTTTAATAAATTTTTTTCTTTACCATCATTGTGTCACAATTAAATTTAATTATTTAATGTATAAAAATTATAAATAAATTATCATTATTAAGATAAATTTCTTATCTTTCCAATGAATATTTATAGTCTAATTTATCTTGTTTATAACCCTTTATTAACAATGGTGTAGTTATTAAAATTTCAATATGACACTTTTAACTCTTCTTTAAATAAAATATAATAAATTTCTTAATCTAACACAAGTGCCTTGAAAAGTATCATATTTTTTACATAAGGTTTATTTGGGTCTAAAAAAACATATCTAATGAACTTAGGACAAGTGTTCGGGTAATTTTATATTATTATAATATTATTTTAACTTTAATTACCATATTTACCTTTAATCGCGGTAAGTAAAAGTCAAAAGTTATTATTCACCAAAAAATATTTTTATATTATTAGACCACATTTCTCACCCTCATTACAATCATGTATGTTGTATTTTAAAAATTCAATTCATAGAAGTGGTAAAATTATGTGTAATGCTAATTTGTAGAAGTGCCTAAGAGATGGGTAAAAAAGACATTCAAGGGTTCAATAAAAAAATTTATATCTAATTATATTATAAAAATGATTCCAATTACTTAAAGTGGACTAATATACGTATTATGTATCTATTTTTACTTCAAAATAAATTTAAATTAAAATAATTATTTAAATGAAAAAGTCAGTTTTTAACTATTATGCAGTATTTTTCACTATTCATCCAAAATTGAAACTTTTCAGGAAAATAAAAATAATTAACCAAAGTAAATTTTGATGTCCTTCTTCAAAATAATAAGTTTATTTTTTCAAATAGAACATATAAAATTATCAAAACTAGATTTAAAATGGATTTTCCAATAAACGGCAGTAAAACCGCCTTCTTTAAAAAAGTATTTTATGCATAAAATTGGATTTATTCTAATTTTATGCCTCCCAAATTTATTATATGAATGTATAAATATTTAACAATCATGTGTAAACATAATATAGTTAGTTTTGTTCATTCCCACCAATACAATGGTTAGGCATTGACTACCATATTAGATAATAATACATAGTTATACGTTTAAGCTCGATGTGGTGTATCATGTACGTTATCAAACATTGTGGGTCCTTTTTAAAAACTCAAGATGTTACATCCTCCCACCCCCTCCCTTTAATAAATTTCATCCTCATAATTTTAATTTGGGGTCGGTAACTAAGGTACGACTTTTCAAAATACCTTCATTGTAATCCCACATCAGAAAAATGGTTAATAAAACTATTGCATTAAAGAAAGAAAGAAAAGTAAAAAAGGTCACATGAGATAACACATACTAGGATTACATGTAGGAGAACATGGATATGAAAGAAAAAATAAGTGTCAACCTCTGATGGAGACTGATAGAAATCATTATCAGGAGAAAGTTAACAATTAGAAAACCGAAAACTTGTAATGGGTTAAACGGTCTCTAATTTCATGGTAGGAAAATTACACAAAAAAACATTTATGTTTTAAGATCCTTTTCATAAATTTTTGGAATTATTTTACTAATTTTCATAATAACGTAAGGAAACATACTAACTTTTCAAGTTGAGTTTCATCCTTTAATAAATTTATAACACAAACTCATCTTTTCTCCAAATGATTTGTATTCAAGATGACTGGGTCACACCTGAAGCACTAGAATCAACTTCTATAGAGTCACATAATCCATAAAATCTGATTTATATATTTTCCATGTCTTTATACATTAACTAAAACCAAAATGGTTTGTACAAGATCAGATAATCCCCAAAATATAAAAATCCTTTATAAAGAGAATAACTACTTTTAATCTCTAAATTTCAACAGTAATACAAATGTTCTACATAGACCATTAAAAAAAACAATGTCCTTAAAATTCCTCAAAATAATCCAAACTAATATTGAAACCCAAAATTTAGAAGGATTTTATTACATAGTCTTCATAGATAAATCGTAACATTTATCTCCAAATAATATCGACTACTCTTAAAGTATCATACTGAAAAGTAATTAACCTAATCACACATTCTCCATAATAGGTTAATCATTTCCATAAATAACTCAAATAGCCATATGTCCATAATAAAAACATAGATTCTTACAAAATAAAATTCAACCATTACTCCTCTAATAAATACCCATATTATTCTATTTTCCTTAGGCATATAGTGTTCCTAAAATAGAAAAAATATTCCAAAATAACATTTATCACTTAATCACTAAATCATTTTCATATACGTAGGATATCTAGTTGATAAACCTTAAGTTCAAAAAATAAACTTATTTTTATTTCATCAACTTGTTTAACTAAAAATATAAATTAATATTAAATAGGTACTTCATGTAGGCTAGTGGTAGGCGATGCACCCTTATCACCATTCGGTTGTGGGTACGATTCTTATGGTCTTTCCAGATATGACAGGTTGTCACTCATCCTGCGGGTTGTCATTCCTATAAAACTATATCGTTCTTATAAAATACTCCTAATGTGAGATAAAATCCTCAAAAATAACCATAAAATGTATTGACCTTAATGTTTTTTATATGACACTCATTTTCATCCCAAATCATAATGACCTCAGCATATTAATTCCTGAAGTATTATATATATTGAAAATTTTTTAACATCCAAATGATTTAATAAAACTATTCCCAAAATAAAGAACATTGTACCTTGATCATGGTGCCCACTGGGTTTCATCGTCATTTTGTTCACATAGATAGAAGTCCCATGAATTTCAACAATGATTTATAGATTATTCAAAATCACTCACTTCCTTTCTCCAAATACACCTTGTACAACATGGTCGTATGGTTTTTCTTAGAAAAATAGTTTTGGAAAAATAATCATGTATGACATATAATTTCATAACATTAGATAAGACCTTCTTTTTATAAAATATTCAGACCAAGATTGATTGGAAACTTTCAATTAATGGTCCTTTTAAAATACCATAAGTATGTGTTGAAATACTATATTTTAAAATAAAATATAAATATGTTGTACAAGGGTATCCTTCTTCATAAGATTTTTCAAAATCATAATAATCTTCATAATTTTGTGATAAGGTAAAATATCTAAAAATTTCTTGATAATATTAACCTTTTTTGAAAATATGAGAATATTGAGAAAATCATATTTGATTAAAAACAACCCATGATCCACGATGGTATCGAGTTATAGTGTAGATTTTTGATATCTTAAACAATTATTTGAAAGTGAGTTGTATGTCATAAAATGGTTCATAATCATTTGTACATGACTTTGCAATAATTATTACAATTAAGTCATCAGGAAAAGATAAGAATGTTGTTTGTGATTCTCCTCCTTCCATTTGTAACTAACTTTCCTTTTTCTCAAAATGTTATAGAACTATTATGTAACCAAATGAATAGACATATAATGTTACCATATGTTTAACCAAAACTTCTAATCCCTAAAGTTTTCTAAACCGACCTTTGATACCAACTATTAGGCCCCAGTCTTAAACATTACTTAATCTTGAGTTAAGTCAATAATTTGACTCTCAATCACATCAAGGATATTTTCAGGTTTAGATATTTAGATAATTAGTTTGTAATTCATACATAACAACATAAATATTACAAAGTAGACACTTCTACTTGTTGTCTATTTTTTTATAAAACAAAAAATTTTAAAAAGAAACATGGTTTCGCTTCATGTTTAAATATCCTAACTTTTCCATTATCCCATCCCTGACTTTATTATCCTTTAAAATCATATAAAAAAATATTTCAAACTTTGTATCAGTATAAAAACCTAGTTAAGGTATACCCAAAGAAGGAAAATAGTTAGTCTTGCTAAAACATGTAAACCATGGATATAAGTAATACTTTTCACATTTATGAAGTAATAAATACTCTTCATTAAATATAATCACATTTTTTACCCTTTTATAACAAAAATATTACAATAAAACCCATATAAAGCACACATAACATATAAAAGGTATATTGGGACATGTTAATACTTAAATAGAATAACCATATGATTGAATTCCACATATATCATTCTTAGAAATGGAATAGCCATACGGAAAACTTCCATACCCAATGCATTGGAGGATAAAATGTGACCACCCATAATTAGTTTATCACTAAATCACCCATTTGGTTTATCACATAACCACCCATCTTTGGTTTATCATGTAACCACCCTCCAAATGTTTGAGTAAAATTATAAAATCACAACACATAAAAGATATCAATTATCAACATTTCACTCATTAAATTTCATTTTCAATCACAAGAAATCATTTCAAGGTATTTAAATTCTCAATACTTTTTCAAAACCATTTCCAATACCAAAAATACCAAAAAAATTGGAATAAGTTATTTCTTTTCCTTTTTAGAAAAATATTAAATCTTATAGAGGAATCAAAATATGAAATAACAGTTACGGAAGCATAGAGGTCATTATCGTTGCATATGTTAAAAAAATTCCTTTTTTCATTTAGTAAAATTATTCATATAAAAATATTCATTTTGAATTAAATTAAAATTAAATGTTGTTTATTATACACCGTATAAAGAAGGTCACGTATAAATTAAAATATGCCTCAATGAAAGAAGATTCAAACAATGTCCTTTACCACTTGAGAAAATCTTGAATAAAAATTATTAAGGAATAACATTAATAAATAATTTTAATATCATTATAATATAGTAATTCATGATATAAATAGTCAAAATGGTTGTATATACACCTTAGAGGATAAATAAGGTGCACAATATCAATATATGCCTCAATGAAAAGAGATTGAGATGAATTCCCTTACCACTTGAGTAACACTTTAATAAAAAAAATTGTGGAATAAAATTATTCAATACTTTAAATATCATGATAATATGTTAATTCATGATATAACATGTCAAAATGTTTATATCTACACCTTAAAGGTTAAATAAGGTGCACAATATCAAGATATGCCTTAATGAAAAGACATTGAGACAAAGTCCCTTACCTTTCATTTCCTTTAAGGTGAAAGTAATTTAACTTACTTTATAATGGTTTAAAAAATGTAACTAAATAATTACATAACCATATTAATATTTATGATATCAAATATGATTCTCTTATAATATCTTATTACCCATTTGTTATAAATCTTTCATTATCTTCACTATTTCAGGTGTTAATCACTTAGTCTCTTGAGTATGTTTTGAATTATTATTTATTGTTCCCATTAAATAGGTCATGATTTAAATATCATATATATATCTATTATATATTTATTTTTAATAATACATAATATTTTATATTAGTAATTA
Organism: Viscum album; assembly: GCA_963277665.1. NCBI lineage: Eukaryota > Viridiplantae > Streptophyta > Magnoliopsida > Santalales > Viscaceae > Viscum > Viscum album. Next base: position 859,106,315 of record OY728160.1, read on the forward strand.
AGTTCACCCTTCATAGAGACGGTAGGTCATACGTACGCATGAACGCTACTTTAATTTCATTGTTGTATTAAAAGAATGAAAACTAAATTATACATATGTATATTATAATTCTATTATAATATCTATTTTATATATTCTACATAGGTTTATTAACACCATCCTTTATATGTTCCATTTATGGAATGAATGAGTCATATCACTTGAGGGGGCGGTAGTCCACACTTCCTCAACCGAAATTATCATATTTACACAACAAGAAAAGCATAAAGGTATGTTATAAATATAAATTACATAAGTATTGAGACAATATAAATATAATATATATGATATATGATATATAGTTTTCATCATAATGGCCACCATGAAAGGTGGTAGGGGAAAATTGAACAATCGTGGTTTTGTAAGGCAGTAGTTCGTCGTACATAGAAACAGTATGTTCGTATCCATTATATGGAGGTGCGTATAAGTGTAGGTATAAATATTATCATAAAAACATCCTATTATATTGAGGATAATTTTTTTGTTAAAAAATAATGGAATAAGTATATATAAGGGGTGGAGAAGGAAAATAAATAAAAGGATCTTGTGGGAAGACGTTACCTCTTAATTGGGTAACTTCTTTTAGTTTGTGCCAAAAGGCTTAATTAAATTTACTTGTGCCCAAGTTAAGGCTTATAGTATTAAGGGAGGGATTTTGGGATCTTATTTTAGCATTTTTTTCGGTGATTCAAGGGGATTGAGAGGTGTGAGTAAGTGGGTAAAGGTGGTGTCCTTTTATAAGAGGGAGGTGGGTCACTTTAGGAAAGTCTTGAAATATTAATTTATTATAAATTTATTTTTGGTTCGTAATATCTAAAAAGTTATTTATTTATAATAAAATATTATTATGGGTCTAAATACTCTCAATAAATTAATTTTTTACATTTTTAGGTCACAAAATTAACCTTATCTTATAGCTTTAACCCATTGTTAAATAATTTAACTCTTACTATGTCTTCTTGTATTTTTACAATATATAATAGTTAATATAAAATGAAAAGGGAACCTAAATTGGATCATTTATGAAACTTTTAACACTATACAAGTTATTTTTATGAACCTTTTATTTTTATTAGTTTTATATCATTTAATAAAATAGTATTTATTTTAAAATCTCATTTATGTAAATTTTGAAACTATTTAGTAATTGGTTTTTTTAAGTCATAACATCTTGATTCCTTCAAAAAAAATAATTAACTCATCCCTAACATGTCAATTTCGTCTAAGAAATTAGTTTATGGCATAAAATGTTTCAATTTATATTTTTTTAATATCATTTAAGTGATTTTTCTTTTAATAAATCATTTTCTACATCATCATTGTGTCACAATTAAATTTAATTATTTAATGTCTAAAAATTATAAATAAATTACCATGATGTATATAAATTTCATATATTTACAATTAATATTTATAGTCTAATTTATCTTATGTATAACCCTTTATTAAAACTGGTTTAGTTATTAAAATTTGAATATGACACGTTTAACTCTTCTTTAAATAATATATAATAAATGTCTTAATATAACACAAGTGGCTTGAAAAGGATCCTATTTTTGACCTAATGTTGATTTGTGTCTAAAAAAATTATCCAGTGAACTTAGGACAAGTGTTAGGGTCATTTTATATTATTATAATATTATTTTTACCTTTAATTACCCTATTTTCCTTTAACCACGGTAAATAAAATTCAAAAGTTACTATTCAAAAACATTATTTTGATCCTATTAGACCAAATTCATTCACCCTAATTATAACCATTTCTATTGTATTTTTTTTAAATTAAATTCACAGAAGTGAAAAAAATGTGTTTTATGCTAATTTTAAAAACTGCCTAGGCGGTGGGTAAAAGTGACATTCAAAAGTTCAATAAAATTTTATATATCTAATTCTATTATAAAAATTATTCTAATGAATTAAATGGGACTAATATACATATTATGTAAATATTTTTACTTTAAAGTAAATTTAAATTAAAATAAATATTAAAAATAAAAAATCAACTTTTAACTACTATGCAGTATTTTTCACTATACATCAAAAATTTAAACTTTTCAGAAAAATAGAAAAAATTTTACCAAAGTAAATTTTTATGTCCTGATTCAAAATAAGAAGTTTATTTTGTCAAATATAACATATAAAATTGTAAAAACTATATTCAAAAGGGGTTTCCATCAAAAGGAGGTAAAACTACATTTTAAAAAAAGTATTTTATGCATAAAATTGGATATATTCTAATTTTATGCCGCTAAAATTTATTGTATGAATGTAAAAAAATTTAACAATTATGTGCAATCATAATATAGTTAGTTTTTTTCATTCATTCCAATACAAAGGCTATGCGTTAACTACCATATTAAAAAATAATATTTATTTGTTCGTTTAAGTTTGATGTGGCGTATCATATACGCTATCAAACATTGTGTTTCCTTTTTGAAAACATGGGATGTTACAATTGGTTGGCCAAGAATTCTATATGGTAAATTCCATGGTTTTGTTGATGTGACCAATTTCGTGGTTATGATTTGATAGTCTTGGGAAATCGAGGGTTGCCTTAAGGGAGGTTGGCCTAGTGTTGTAGGTGCCTTGGAATGTGAAGCATGGGTGGTTTGTTTAGGGGTGGAATTGATGCATAGTAGGTACCATAAACATTTTTGTAAAAGTGAACTTTTATGCCTTGGTCTCACTCTCATGGAATAACTTGAGTGATTGTGGTTAGTTGTAAAGGTAGTTTTAAGGGTGAGATCATTCTGAGACCATGTCCTATGGTTTTGATGGTTTTTTTATAGAAACGGATATTATATATAGGCGAGAAATACAAGGGTAAAAAAATCATGGATGGACACTTTTGGTATAGAAGTGACAAATAGGGGAAAGGGATTGTCACATAGTTGGTCTTGATTATGAAAAAGGTTGAGTTTTTTTATGTTAACAATGATAATTCCTCAAGTCAAATACTGTTGACAGGCCAGGAGGCATGGTTAGTTGTGTCAGTGGGTCTGGACCTAGCTTTTACGATGTGCAGTTTGTGTGTGGTCAAAGGAAAGTGTGAGACCTCTAGGGATATGATAAATTATATATGTGGGCACATGCTAGAAAGGCTGGATTTCATTTTGTATTTAATGACTCAGATTTTCCATATATTATTTTTGGACATTTTATAGATTATTCTCCAGACCGATCGCTGATAAAACATGGAATTATAAGGCCTGGTATGCTTAGAATAATTGTTTGAAATATATTAAATATATTAAATATTTTGTGCATGCATTATTCCTGAAAAAAAAGTATAATAAATTCTAAAATGAGTCTCAAATCAGAAATATGATGGCACTATTGAATTTAGAATGTGGTTTTTACCCTAGGCATGACTTAACCTTGTTCAGATCATGGTGTTTTTGGAAAATCCATTTTGGGCATGGAAATGAATCAAATAATTAAATAAATTATTTTATTTCTATTTCTTGATACAGCAATTGATGTGTCTTTAAATAGACTACTATGGTGAAAACCCAAGGTTTTTCTACATAACCCTAGATCCATTGGAGGGCCGTTGGAGTGATCGTTGGAGTATTTCTCTTAGACAAACGGTGACCAGATCGCAGATCAATGATCAACATGAAATGGACTCAAAGGATCTCACCAACGATCATGGAACAACCCTGCTCTTCATCATAAATTGACCTGAATAAAGTTAGGATGGGTGTTTTTTTTACTTCCTCCCTATTCTTAATTCCTATGACAAACATGGGTCATTCGACCAATGGATTGATATATAGATCATGTGTATTTTCAGGATGGGTTTTATTGAGGGTATTGTTTTGGGATTTATTCATTCTAATGGAAATTAATTGAGGAAAACCAAACACGAACAAGTTTTGTTCCAATTTTTCGTGTTTTCTTTGTTTTCTCCCATCTATCTCCATTCATCGTGGGAATTCTTCATTTTGGCATGTGATTCGATGTTTCACCAGACAATCAAACATTGCATAGCCATTTCTTGGTGAAACAATTTTAAATTGTAGATCTGGTCTTACCTTGATGCGGTAGAGGTGTGACAGTGGTAGTGAAAAATGGATTGGACTGGTTTGGAAACCCTTGATTTTAATTGGGCATGTGAATGGCGATGATGGAGGTTTGGGATGATTCTCGAATGAACAAGGTTGTCCTAAATCGCTTCTCAGGTGATAATTAGATTTAGATAACTCATGTATGAGTTTTGTGGGTGTTATTTCTAGCGAAGGTGGTGAATTCTTGTACGGGATGAGAAAATGGAAACATGGATTTCCATATCTAGGTTTTTGGAAAATCTCATGCTTCACAGTGTGTAAGTCGAAGCTACATGACATGTGGAGCCCCCATGTGCGGAGGCTAGGGTTTCAGAGGTATGTAAGTATCACACTTTGTGTGACCTCTATCGCACGATGTGTGGTATCTCCTCAGAAAAAAAACATGTATCTCTGAGGGTGCACTAACATGGGTTTGGGTACATGGGTTGGAGCACGCCATGTACTCCCATACATGGACATGATCGAGACCAAAGTACGTGGGCCAATCTCTGTACTAGTACACGGGAATGGGTACATGGGTTAATCCATGTAAAGGCATAGGGGTAGAGTACACAGGAAACCGACACACCATGTACTTATACATGGACATAGACAAGGCTTGAGATAGGGGACGTTTACACGAGTAGGGCCTGAGGTCAAGGGAAATGGCATGTGACCCCTAATACACATCGTGTACTTTATTATACATGGATTAGAACCCTTGTACTCTGTATCTTAGACAAGTTTTGTTAGGTTATGTTCCCCATATCCTTTTCCCTAAGGGTTAGTATGGAATCATCTAGTACACATAGGAAAAGTATCCCTTCAATGGGACTTTTAGATAGAGTTGTTGGAATCCCCTGTGAGGCCCCATGTGAGATCTTTTATAACACCCTAGAATGATAAAGGGTTATATAACTAAATTATTTGACTCATGTCAACAAGTTTCATGTTTTTTTAGGAGAATACCTAATTGTAACTCTATAGTTAAGTATGCTTAGCCTGAAGTAGTGATCAAGATGGGTGACCTTCTGAAAAGCTTCCCAGGGTGTGTGCGAGTGAGGAAAAATCATACTAGAAAGAAAAATTGTTGTAATGTGAGGATATTCATTTGTCAGATGACTCATTCGGGCATATGGGTGGTCTCTAGGGAGAGGACCATATGTCTGTGGGGAAACTGGAAGTTCCTGACAGTCCATGACCCAACAAACATGTTTAGGCGGGGTTTTTATGCTGTCTATGGAGCCAAGTTGTTACATTGGTATCAGAGCATAAACTCAACCTTAAGTGTGATTCACTAATTGGGTTGAGTTGTAGGGTCTACAACATGGATTTAGTTCTATAATGGGGTGAATCTAACACCCCAAAATGATAAAGGGTTAAATGAATAAATTGTATGACTCATATCAATAAGGTGCAACTTTATTTTTGGGAGTCTACTTGATTTGAACTCCATAGATAAGAGTGTTTGGCCTAGAGTAGTGATCACGATGGGTGAACTTCTAGAAATCTTCTCAGGTTTTGTGTGAGTGAGGAAAAAGTACATTGGAAAGAACATGTGTTGTCCTATGGGGACATTCATTAGTCAGATAACACGTTCAGGCATGCGGGTGGGCCCTGAGGAGGGGACCACATGTCTATGGGGAAACCAGTGGTACCTGATGGGATAGAACCCAACGACCATGTTAAGGTTGGGTGTCTGTGATATCAATGGGGCTTAGTTGTTATAACCTCTATTCATCTTCATGTCCTATTTGGAGTTATTGGTATCATCATGACCAACACTACATGGTTGTCAATCATATGCTTAGTGGGTTAATCTAGAATGATTTGTTGGTATCTCCCCATGGCCTTAGGAGTGATCCTCATCTGTGTATCGTATTCTTTTTGGACTAACAGTGTTTACTTCTAATGGTAAGACCCGATGATCTCCATATCCTGAACGGACACGATCAATGATGTCAAGATTAGGAGTGTGTTATCCAAGATCATTTATTTATGGAACCTTCAAGATGGAATCCTAGTATTTCATTCTACAGTTGTGACTTACCTTTAGATTGGGTGAATTTGTTGAGTATATCTATATATTATTATTATATGTGTTATAGATATATACCTGTGTAGAGATAATTTTATTTCATTTTTTTATGATTTGTGGATTTGGGGTATCCTGCTGGGTATTTTTATACTCACCCCTACTTGGGATTTTCTCACATGTGTCAGGTCTTATATAGACGGTCAACCTTTTGACAGAGTCCTTGATGGGACAGGACCAAACAGTGCTTAGTGATACCTGAAAAACCTAGGTGTGTTCCTATGGTACCTAGGAAACAGTCCCAGTTTTTATTTTAGGTTGGAATTATTTTCAGAAACTTTGTGTTGGGATTGTATTTGGCCCATTTTACTTTCCTTTACTTCCTATCGTACTCTAGTTGTGAGATTTAGATGTATTCATGCATGTTTGTTTAGTTTTTTTAATTTCATCATTGTATAGGCTTTGAAATGTGTGTGTGTGTGTACAGTTACTTAGGCTAAGACCTCCTATGATAGTGATATACCTACTCAATTCAAGTCACTATCTCCTGGCCTATTAGATGCAATCTTGGGGAGTCACAGCATAGACCCCATTAGAATGGATCATGATAGAGTGGTGTCAGAATGGCCAGTTCTACATTAGGACCAGAGACTGTGAGATTGGTTTGGGGAAATAGTGTTAAGTGTTTCGAGTTTATCCTTTAGACCAAGGACTCTAGTGTTGGTGTGGCAGTCGGCAAATCCATACACCAGTAATCTGACCACCTACTTTTCAAATCGGTACATGAGAACATTGGTTACAGGGAAAACAATGCATCATATAGGAATGAGTTGTTGTTTCCTTGTCATTCTTGAATCAACTCTCTAGATATACTCATTGACCATGTTATATATTATTTATTTCAAGATTCCTATACAACATGTGCTATCTAGGATTAAGCATCATGATCATAAGGATTATCCCTTGAGTGATGAGGCATCGATACAGGGACCAATTCCTGAGATGTTACCTCTAGGTGGTGCATCAGGTATACCACCACTTTTGAAGTATCACATGGTACCCATAGTACTAGAGGATGAGGTACATAGGATGGGATCACTTCATGAGTTTAATTGAAATATACCCCTCATGTTATGAGGTGATCCTGACCCATAGGAATTTGAGGACTGGCTTGAGGCGATGACCCGAGTTTTTCATCTGGTTAGAAAATTAGTAGAATGGATGGTGATACCTGATGGGCCAAGACCCAATGACAATTTTAAGGAGAGGTGTTTGTTTTTCAGATGGGACTAGTTGTTATATCCTCTATTCAGCTTCATACCCTATGTGGAGTTCTTGGTATTTTTGTTACCAACACTGCGCGGTTTTTGATCCTCTACTTAGCGGGTTAATCCAAATTGATTTGTTGGTACCACCCCAAGGCCTTAAGAGTGATCCTTATTTGTGTATTGTATTTTTTTCAGACTATTGGCATGTACTTATAATGGTAAAACTAGATGATAACTATCTCTTGGATGGACGTCATCAGTGCTATCAGACTTAGTAGTGTTTTCTCCCAGATGAGTGCTTTGTGGAACCTTTAAGCTGGAATCCTAGGCTTGTATACTACGGTTGTGACTTACCTTTATACTGTGTAACTTTGTTGAGTATATATACATATTCTTGTTGTATTTGTTTTATATATATATCTATGTAGAGATAATTTTATTTCCTTTGTTGTATGCTTTGTGGCTTCGAGGTGTCCTACTTGGTATTTTTAAACTCACCCCTACTTGGTATTTTCCCACACGTGTCATGTCTTGTGTGGATGTTCTACCTTTTGACAGAGACCTTGATAGGCCAAGACCAAATGGTGCTTAGTGAGACTAGAAAAACTAAGGTGTGTTCCTACGGTACCTAGATAGCAGTCCTAGTTTTTCTTTCAAGTTGGAATTATTTTCAAACACTTTTTGGTGGGCTTGTATTTGGACCTATTTACTTTCCTTTACATCTTTTCATACTATGGTTGTGGGATTTAGATGTATTAATTCATTTTTGTTCACTTTTTTTTACATTTCAACATTTTATAGGCTTGAATGTGTGTGTGTGTGTGTACAGGTTCTTAGGCTAAGGCCTCCCATGTTAGTGATATTTCTACTCAGTGCTAGTCACTATCCCTTGTCCTATTAGAGGTGAGATTGGGGAGTCATGGTATGGACCCCACTAGGATGGTTCATGATCGAGTGGTATCAAAATGGCTATTTCTACTTTAGGACCGGAGACTATATGATTGGTTTTGGGAAATAGTGTTAAGTGTTTTGAGTCTAGCATTAAAGTGAGGGACTCTAGTGTTGGTGTGGCAGCTGGTATATCCATACACCATGACTTTGATCACCTAATTTTCAAATCAGTGTATGAGAACATTGGTTACAGGTAAAATAATGGAACATGCATCATATAGAAATGGGTTGTGGTTTCCATGTCCTTCTTGAATCATCCCTCTAAATATACTCATTAACCATGGTATATCTTGTTTATTTTAGGATTCCTCTGCAATGTATTCTAGTTATGATTCATCATCACGAAGTATGATCCCATTAGTGATGTGGAATTGATATAGATACAAGTTCCTGAGATGTTACCTCCATTTGGTGCATCATCTATTCCACCACCTGTGAAGCAGCACATAGTACCTGTAGTACCAGTAGATGAGGTGCATAGGGTAGGTTCACTCCTTGAGTTTTAGAGATACAGAACCATGATGTTATGAGGTGATCCTAACCCACAGGTGACTAAGGAATTGCTTGAGGTGGTGACCTGAGTTTTTCATCTAGTTAGGAAACTAGAAGATCAGATGGTGGTCCTAGTAGTGAGCCTTCTCCATAGCTTAGCAGGGAAATGGTGGGGGTTAGTGACCCAGTCGTACTATGAGGTGACTCTTTCATAGATAAAGTTTGAGTGCCTTTTTAGATATGAGTTATCACCAGATACTATGAGGGATGTATGTATCCAGGATCTTATATAGCTCCATCCGGGCAATGGGGCAGTAGCTGAGTATTCATCGACGTTTACTAACCTCTCTAGGTGCTCGATGGATATGCTTCGAAACCAGTTATTCAAGGATCATACCTTTGAGAAAGGTCAACATAGAGACATCCATGATATTTTTATACCTTTATGAATTCCTATCGATGTTGTGGTTCTAGAGAAAGCTTTGGTGTTTGAGACTTTCTTGGAAGAGATGATACAACTAGCCTTCACTGGTAGTGGTCATATAGAAGAAGATACATCAGCAGAAGGGAGCCGGCATCAGTATCAGAGATCGGGATGTGTGATAAATTTCAGGAGGAGGTCCCAAGATAGAGTTTCTATGGTTTAGGTCTCACTGGTGGATCCAATCAGCCCAGAGATAGGCGGTAATACTCATGTGATGGCAGATTATATATCTTCTAATATTTTCTGACCCACCGTATAGCTGATAGAGAGACCATGGATGGACTGCCAAGGTATAGGTAGTTGGAGGAGCAGGTAGGTTCGCAAGGTGGTGTACATAGAAAAGTATCTAGGATATCATCATGAGGTGGTTGACACTTTGACTTGTTACCACCACCACCCCCAGGTGGCCCACACCATGCTTAGGGAGCTGGAGGACAAGAGTGGGGATAGTTGTAGGTGGTTAAATCTTACAAACCATAGGTTCCAAGAATTATTCAAGGTATTAACTGTGCCTTTTATGACTTATCTATAGAACTGATATAAATAGGTGTTAGTTATTCATTTCATTTCACCAACCTTTTACAAGAATTAGATATTCTGGTTGATCCCTTGGCTCAAACCTTATTCTTAGAGACTCTTATTATAGATGACTCAATGATCAAACACGTATAATGGTGGTTTGATCTAACCCTTTGAGGTGAGAGTTTATATTGGTATCTCATTTTAGTAAGAATGAATCCTTTTTATGTCATATTAGGTATGGACTGGTTATCCATAGTTCATGCACAGATTGACTATTTCAGGTGGAGGATGCAGTGTGCCCATAGTAAAGGAAACTGTTTCTCCTTTATTGGGAAAAGTAAACCAAGGAAGTGTAGGATCGACTCATGCATAGGAGGTTCCATACAATTACCCATAAAATGGATACACTAACCATTAGTGTAGTGGATGTTGTGATTTCTTAGTTTCTTATAGTATTGGAGGAGTATGAGGAAATATTCCCTGAGGATGGTCCAGGTTTACCTCCCCACCATGAGATAGACTTTTTCATTGATCTAAACCCCAAGACGGGATTGATATCTGCGCTAGCATATCAGATGTCTCCAGAAAAGATTCAAAAGCTAAGGGTACAAATGGATAACTTTTAGAGGAAGGGATTTGTTAGACCTAGTGTTTCACCCTAGACATCCCCAGTTTTGTTCAACAAGAAGGCAGACGAAATATTGAGGTTGTGTGTGGGATACATGCACTTAAACTAGGTGACCCTAAATAACAAGTATCCAATACTGAGGATTGATGAACTCTTTGAATAGTTGATAGGTTCAAGATGGTTCTCAAAGGTTAAACTCGGGTTAGGCTATCACCAGTTGTGAGTACGGGACAAGAATATACCGAAGATGCCATTCAGATGTCGCTATGGTCACAATGAGTACTCGGTGATGCCTTTAGACATGAAGAACACTCTATTGGTGTTAATGGGGATCATGAACTGGATATTTTATCTGTTCTTAGACTGGTTTATGGTATTCTTCATCGATGATATCCTTGTATACTCAGTTTCTGATGAGTAGAATGTGATACACTTGAGGATAGTTCTATACGTACTCTAAGAGATACATCATTATGGGAATATCTCAATATTCTAGTTATAGTTATAGATTTAGGAAGTACACTTTTAGGGACCTGTTATCTTAGTGGATGTAGTGGTAGTGGATCCATCCAAGGTCAAGTTAGTGTTGTATTTTGGAGCCACCCAAGAGCATGATAGATGTGCATAGATTACTTAGTTTGACAAGCTATTACCAAATATTCATACCTATTTTCTCCAGAATTTCAGAACCCATGAAATCATTGACCTAAAATGGAAACCTTTCATGTGGATAGAGAAGTTCTAGAAGGATTTTCAATGGTTGAGATAGAGTTTGAAAATAACTCCCATCTTAAGATTTCCATAGGAGGTTGTCTAGTATGTAATGTTCAAAGATGAATCAAGAACTGGTCTTGGTTGTGTTCTGATGTAGAGGAAAGTGGTGATTTCCTATTATTCATGTCTTTTGATACCACATGAGAATAACTAGTTGATCCATGATATTAAGTTAGAAGCGGTAGTCTATGCACTAAATATGTGGCAACACTACCTGATATGTGAGTGGTTTTTCATATATTCAGAACACAAGAGTCTTAAGTACATCTGCTCTCAGAATGATCTTAACTTGATATGTATGAGGTGGTTAGAGTTATTCTAGGATTACAACTTCAAAATTTTCTATAATCCTGGGAAGGGGAACACGGTAGTATATTATCTCAGTAAGAGATCTTGATCGTAGTTTCTAAACAAGGTGTCAGAGCAGTTAGCCTATTTACAGTTATCCTTCATGGATGGAGACGGAGAAGATTACCTTCAGTCCATGGTTTTCACCCCCTACACTCTTGTAGTGAGTCAAGGAGGCACAACTAGGGGATAAATACTATGAGACCCTACATACTCAAATATCTACTAGACATGCTCTTGATAGATTTTCTAAAGGTGGGGACTATGTCATTTTTTTAGAGGATGCACGATGGTACCAATGACATTTTGGGAGGATGATTTGAGATATTTTTATACATATACTTTAGTGGTACATATAGGTGTTCAAAATATGTACTAGGACCTCTGACATCTGTTTTGGTGGCCAGGGATGAATAAGGGAGTTGCATATTTTGTCACTCGATGCCTTACTTGTCATCAAGTGAAGGTTGAGAACTAATATCCATTGGGTTTAGCTCAACCCCTTGAGGTTCCAAAATGGAAGTGGGATGGGATATCCAAGGACTTAGTGATGTGATTACCATGTATGTATAGGGGACATAATTCCATCTAAGTGATCACATTCCAACTCATCATGTCGGCCCACTTCTTAGTAATTCGGGAGCAGATTTCTATAGAGAGGTTAAGATGCCTATACGTGAAAAAGATAGTTTTACTCCATGGAGTTCCATCAATGATCATTTATTACAATGATGATAACTTCACATCCTAGTTGTAGAAGGGATTTGATGAGGTATTTGGGACTCAGTTAGGCTTGAGAATAATGTTTCACCCCCAAAATGATGGATAGACTAAGTGGATCATTCAGGTTCTGGAGGACATGTTGTGATCTTTCATGTTGGATTTTGGCCATAATTGGGAGGATCACCTACAACTAGTGGATTTTTTGTAAAAAATTATTTATTATTCCACCATTGGTATAGAAACATTCGAGGCTTTTTATGAGTGACCCTATAGGTCACCACTTTATTGGAATTACTGAGGAGATTCGGCACTCATGGGCCCATAGTTGGTGTGAGAAACTACCGAGAAGGTACATATCATCCAGGAGTGGATGAAGACCACACAGATCCATTATAAGTCTTATGTGGATAGAAAATAGAGGTCTTTGGAGTTCAAAGAAGGAGACTATGTTTTCCTATGGGTTTCACCTCAACATGGATTATGGATATTTGGTCAGGTAAACAAGCTATCTATGAGGTTCATTGGCCATTTCCATAAACTATGTAGAGTTGGAAAGGTAGATTACCACTTAGCTCTATCATTTTAGTTAGAAAAAGTACAAGATGGCTTCCATGTTTCATAGTTTAGGAGGTACGTGCATGAAACATCACATGTTATTGAGTGAGAAATGTTTGACATTGAGGATAGACCTACCTTTGCTGAGTACACGGTAGAGATCAAGGATTAGTATGGGAGGATCCTTCAAGGGATATTGATTCCTTTAGTGAATGTTTTGTGGAAGCACAAGAATCTTCAAGAGAGAACATGGAAGTGGGAGGCTCAAATTCATGCTCAATACTCACATCTATTTATAATCCCATTTTTTGGATTTTTAGGATGTAAATCCACAAGGTGGGGAGAATGTAAGGACTCATATTTTCAATTTATTATTTTTGGATATGTTATATATTATTTTTGAGACCAAGAACTGATACAGAGTTCAATTTTTAGTTTCGATGTGTCTGGAATAAATTTTTAAAATATATTAAATATATTAAATAGATTACAGACATTGTTTTCGAAAAAACTAGAATATATTATGAAATAAAGATCAAATAATAAATTTTAGGGCACTGTTGAATTCAAAATGTGGGCTTTACCCTAGGCGTAACATAACCTTGATCGGTTTAGGGTGTTTGCAGAAAGGTTATTGTGGGTTTTTAAATGGATAAAATAATTAAATAAATTATTTTGTTTCTATTTATAGACACAGTGATTGATGTGTATTTAAACATGAAGCTATGAAGAAACCCCAGGGATAAATTCATAACCCTGTAGCTGTTATCGGGTTTTTGGAGAGAGAGTTAGAGGATTTATTTTAGACGAACAGTGACCAGATCTTAGATCAATGATCGAAATACAAAGGATTCAAAGGATCTCACCAACAATCACATTGTAGCCCCATTATTTATCAAAAATCGATTTGAATTGAGGTAGGATGGTGGTTTGTTTTTATTTATTCCATGTTCTTAATTACTATGATGACCACTAATTAATTGACTAATGGATCGATCTATGTATTTTGTGTATTTTCAGGATGATTTTTATTGCATGGATTTTATTAGGAGTTATTAAATCATTTTTGGTTCTTCAATCATCATTAAAATGGGAAAAAATCGATGTTAGATGGACACAGACAAGGTTCGTTCTTATTTATTGTGTTTTTTGGTTTACTTCCGTATTTCTCCGTTCATCATGGGCATTATTTTTTTAGCTCGAGGTTCAGCGTTTTACCATAAAATTGAACATTATGCACCTGTTTCTTGATGAAATGGTTTGAAATCGTAGATTTTTGCTTCGATCGATGTGGTGGAGGTGTGACGGTGGTAGCGGAAAATGGCTTAGACTTGTTTGAAACCCCTTAATTTGGATTGGGCATGCGAATGGAGGTGGTGGAAGTTCAAGAAATTTCCTAAATGAACAGGATTGCTGAAAATAGATTAATTTATGAAGATTTCCCTCAGTTAAATCTGATACGAGTTTTATGGGAATGATTGGTGGTGATGGTTGTGGATCCAGGTGCGGGACGAGCATACGGAAACATGAATTCCAGATCTGGGTTTCTAAAAAATCATGCGCTATACAGTGTGTAAGTTGGATCTTCACACTGTATGGGGACACCCATGTGTGGTTTCTAGGGTTTTAAAGTAATTTATGTATCACACAGCATGTGACCTCTTTCACATGGTGTGTGGTCTTTCCCTAGAGACTCGACGTGTACCTCAGATGGAACATGGACATGGGTTGGGGTACACTAGTTGGTGCATGCCATGTACTCCCCTATATGGACATGGCTTGGACCAAAGTACAAATGCATGGGTACATAGTCTATGATGTGTATAGGTACATGGGTAGAGTACATGGGAATCCCACACACCATGTACTTCTATGCAAACACAAACACCGCTTGAGAAATAGTTCGTTCACACAAGAAGGACCCACAGTCAAGGGAAACAATGTCTGACCCCTACTACATGTTGTATAATTTTTTATACATGGATTGTAGCCCTTGTCCTATGTAACATGTACAAGGTTCATTAGGGTGTGTTACCGATATCATTTTCCCTGAGGGATAATATGAAATCATCTCATACACATAGTAAAATAATCCCTTCAGTGGGAATTCTTGGATAGAGTTATTGGAATCTCTCCATGAGGCTCAGAGTGAGATCCTCTATTCATCTCTGTTTCCTGGGTGAAGTTATTGGTATTTTCATGACCAAAAATACACGGAAGATGATCCTATACTTTGGGGGTTAATCCAGATTGAGTTTTTGGTTTTTCCCCATGTCCTTGGGAGTGATCCTCATATATGTATCATATTCACTTCAGATTATTGGTGTGTACTTATAATGTTGAGAACTGATGAGAACAATCTCTAGGATGGATGTCATCAGTGCTACCAGACTAAGGAGTTTTTTCTCTTAGACGAGTGCTTTTTGGAATCGTTGAGCTAGAATCTTAGTCTTACATGCTACGATTGTGACTTACCTTTAGACTTTGTGACTTTTTTGAGCATATCTAGATATTATTGTTATATGTGTTGTATACATATGCCTATTTATATATTTCTATATTTACTTTGTTGTATGTTTTGTGGTTTTGGGTTATCCTACTATATATTTTTATACTCAACCCTGCATAGGATTTTCCCGAACATGTTGGGTCTTGTGAAAATGATCAACCTTCTGATAGAGTCCTTGATTGGATAGAACTAAATGGGTCTTAGTGAGATCGGACAGGTTGAGGTGTATTCCCATGGTACCTAAATAGCAGTCCGATTTTTTCTAATAGGTTGGACTTATTTTTAGACTCTTTGTGGTGGGCTTGTATTTGGACCTTTTTACTTTACTTTACTCCTTTCATACTCTAGTTGTGGGATTTAGATGTATTCATGCATGGTTGTTCAGTTTTTTTACATTTCATCATTATATAGGCTTGGATATGTGTTCATGTGTATATATACTTAGGCTAAGGTCTCCCATTTTAGTGATATTCCTATTTGTCACTAGTCTCCAACCCCTGTACTATTGGATGTGGGCTTGGGGAGTGGCAGCATGGGCACCATTAGGATGTTTTATGACTTTTTATGGGTAAATAGGTGGCTTGGGATAAGTTCATTTCATTTTCCGTGAAACCATAGTGGTAACTATGGTTATGTTAGAGACTGGTTTGTTTTATATCAGTGTGGTAGATCTTTGTGTTTTTATTCTGAGTCACCAGGGTCATGCTGAAAGAACTTGAGAGGTGTGGTAGTGTTATTTCCACAGGAAGCATTGGTTTAGGGATTCTTGGTAGAGATTCATGAAATGGTAGTGAGTTTGGTTAGAAATCTCACTTGAGATATGGTGGTTGAGTGTGTATGTGATGTTTCTGGGTAGTAAATCCTGATACTTTTGGTAAGAAAAGGTGTCCCCATAGTGGGAGGCGACATCAGTGATGAGTAATTGGTGTTAGTGGTCATTGATGACTTCTTATCATACTTTTATCTAGTGATGATAAATCTTAATATCTTAACATCATCTTGGGTCCATTGATAGAGCTCTGGATGTATGACTAGATACCTAAATGTGTTTTGGTAGGCTATGGGGACACTTAGAGGTTATGCTCATGGAGCGATATATGTGGAGCTTGATTGTGGGAAGAATATCTCCAACCATTTATGGGCGAGGTCCTTAGGTTGGACTGGATAATAAATAATGTTTTGGGTTTCATTCTTAGAAGCTGTAAATGGGAAGTGGTTGTCATTTTTTTCTTCTGGGAAATATAGATGGACACATTCAAGTTTTAGGGTCCAATTTTTTATCAAAGAATGATCCATAGTGGTTGGAACTGCTTGAAAAAAATGGTGATGGAAACACTCCTAATGTGCATAATGATATTTCAGTCCTGGATGTGTGGAGTAGACCATGGGGTAGTTGTGGTGGAATCTGGATTCCAGTGAGAAACATGTGAGTTTCATGTTTGGTCTCCTCAGGGAAGGCCATGTGGGCCTTGGATGTAGCGGTTGATCGAGCCAAGCCATGACTTCAGGCTCAGGGTTTTTCTACAAAAAATCTGAGATTCATGTGCCAGAGCCATTGAGGGCCATGATAAGGCATTAAAAAGGTTCATGGAAATGGTGTTTTGGTGTTATAACCTCAGAGAAAGTTGGTCGTGGACCCGTTAAGGTGTGTTTGGGTGACCATGGAATGCATTTAAGTGTGAAGGCATTTGGGTAAAGTAAAGTGGTGATGTGAAAATAGTGAAACTAGGTGTTTCAAATAGGATTTGAGGGATAGATCAACTCATCTAGGAAAAGGAATAGAAGTGGTGAGTTGAAACCTCCCTTTAGTGGATGTTCTGTAATGATAAGTGCATTTAAAAAAAATTGAAACATGATTTTAGGATAAAACAAGTTTTATTTAGTCAAGGTATGGAAAGAATAGGTGCTTGTGTTGGGAATCTTGATGGGTTCAATGGAACATGATAATTCCTGAGAGAGTAGTGAATGCCTTGATGGTGGGGTTTTACCAAAATTCAGGGAATGATGGTAGTATGCCTTATGTGAGAACGTTACATGGGAAGTTGAAGGGGGATAGTGTGTCAACATAGGAAGATGGGTGTTCTAGGAAAATCCAGTAAGAGATTGACTAGCATGATATGTAAAAAAGGTAATGAATGTGGTAAGTTAGATTCCATATATGGTTTTTGTTTTAATGGAAAGTGTGTTTCAGAAATGAAAGTGAACTTGAAAGAGATCAGGTTATTCTTAGTCCACAAATGGATGGTGTATGAGTTTCCATTCCAAGTGGTTTCGATGGAAGGGATAAATGCTACTTTTGGATGGTGTTATCGTGGATGTTTTTTTATAGTGAGTAGGGAAACATGTTAGGTATGTTATGGATGTCTGAGTTGAGGATTTTGTGGCCTTTTTATGGTTGTGGTGAGCTAAAGGGTTTGGTGGGAAGAACCATATTAGGTAAGTGGTCATTTGATGGTTTGATCAGTGTTTTGGGTTATATGGACTCAGGTAAGATCCATCTTGGTGTTTTGGTATTATGATGGGTGTTGCTTCTAGTTTTGACCAGTTGAGTGCCTTGAGATGAAGGTTATGATTGGTTTGTACTTCAAATGTTCGGATGTGGATGAGGTCATGGGACTTGAATTGTGGATATATAGATGTCAGGGATATGTGGTTGGAGAACCGTGTGTTATTTTTGGTGACACTAAGATTGTTTCACCATTAGAAGTTTTAAAGAAGAGGTTAATATGTCACCAAGTGATTTGGGCCATGATTTTTGGATAGGATTAGGCTGGTAGAGTGGAAATTGGCTCTTCCATGGTAGAATGATACCATGTATGATTTTTCCTTATATCGTGGTTTAGGCAATGATATTATGGTTTACCTAAGGGGTTCTTATGGATGATGTTGGGTTTGATATTGATGAATCCATTGAGGAGAATTTGGTTCGTGATTTTAGATCATAGTGGGAAGATTTTTTGGGATATGACTATTTGATTGGTCTGAGTGTGGTAACAGCATGGTCAGGTTTAGAAGGAAACATGTAAGATGGAAGTTGATAGGTGGTCCCTATGGATTTTCCTTTTTTCTTGGAGGCTTTGTTATGCTTTAGAATGCAGCTCGAGGAAGATCCTTTATAAGGTGGGGAGATTGTAAGATCTTGACTATTCATAGAGGTATGTCCTTTTTTAAATATAAGGTTAACCCCCCTTAAAATGGTTAATGGAATTTTTCATAAGGATACGAGATGATTTGGTGTGTCCCAAGGGTTTGGGACACAAAATAAGAGTAAAATATTCCATCCAATGTAAGTTTCAACGTTAGCACATGGTTATTACTAACCGTGCCCCAGAACCATGCACCATAGAGAGGGGTGTTTCATGGTTGGAAAATTGTGCAAATGGGGGGAATAGTGTGGGTTTAGACAGAGCTATCCCACATGGATACCACATGGTTTTTCAAACCGTATGGTCTTTCCAAGAAACCGTGAAACCAAATATTCTCTTGAATAGGGAGATCCGCACTGTTGGATCACAGTTTGGCCAACCGGGCAGCCAAACAATGGACTATAAAAATTGGGGTTTTACCATTTTTACCCCTTTGTATTTAAGGGTTATAGCCCTAATTTATTCACTATTACTCAACCATCATATTGGATGATGAACCAAACCCCCCGAAACTTACAAGAGATGAGTCTCCATTGATTATAAGTTGTCTAGAGTGTTTTTGGGTGCAGATCGAAGCTCTGTATGAGTCTAACACTCCTCATCCTTCTATTTTATAGAGTAGAAAATGTAGAATTTTTTACACTTTCTAAATCTTTAAAAAATAACTTTTCCAATAGATTCTAAGTCTAGGGATTTAAAGGGTGATTGATCTCAAATCAAGGGTCAATTTTAAGTGGGAGTTTGTCGACAAAAATGTTGTAGGCAGTCTTAAATATTTTTCTCGTAGTCTAAATTTTTTATATGTGTATGTGGTTTTTCCAATTATCTACCTTGTTGTATTTTAATGTCTTTGAATAAGGAAAGTGATTTATCCCTTTGAGTTGTGAGACCCTTCAAACACCATTTTGGGTTCAATGATGACACGAGACCAAACCTAAGTCTACCCATGAGGTATGCCAATCCTCGGTATTGGTGGAATGAATTGGGAAACATTGATATAGGGTAATTATGAAAGTGAATGGGTTGTGAATAGTAATTTGGTAAGTGGTATTGGTTAAAGGGATAATTGAATTGGTTATATGTTAGATTTTTTGAAATGACTAAGTGGATTTTGAAATGGTTTTAATGATGTTTTTTTTATTTTGACCTAGTTATGGTTTTAAATGAAGAATATTAAGTTTTGAAAGAGGGGAATATTTTAAAAGGAGGTGTTTTCCTCATAGTGATTTATAAAGTTTTTTTATTTATATATTCCAAATGGTTATTTGAAATGAGTGTGTGGTTCCCCTCCTTGTAAAAATTCCTTAATGATTATTTTAAATGGTCATAAATGGAAATGAATGACTTAGGGCATGTTTCAGTTTTTCAAAATTGAAGACCCATGTTTTAAAGGGTTGCTTTAAGATATTTTTTTAATTGAGTGCTTTGATTTTTGTTTTACAAAATGATTTGGTTTTAAAGGTCCATTGGGACCTTATTAATTGAAATTATATATGGGTAAATGTGATAAATGGTTTAAGAACCATGTCCTTGTGGTAAGTAGTATGAGTGGGGTACTAGACCGATGATATACTTCTACAGGTCTGGATAGACCGATGTTCTAGGCCCCACCGATTTATTGGTTGAGTTAGGATGTCAAGTTGAGGCTCTATACACCTAACCTATGAACTAAGGCTCCTCATTTGGATTGGGTTGGACTGATTCTCTAGGCCCACCAATGTATTGTTGAGTTAGGATTTCAGAATAAAGATTTATGCTCTTAACTTATGGATCAGGGTTCCCCAATTTGGTTAGGCTAGACTGATCCTCTAGGACCACTGATGTATTTATTGGGTTAGGATGTTGGACCGAAGACTCTATGCTCTTATCATATGTACATGTCTTGATTTTCAGACTGAGGATCTGAGGTAAGCAGGTAAATTGTTGAATTAGTGAATGCCTCTTTGTTACTAAAAGAATTTTACCCCTTGTGTTATGGCTTACTCTCCCAGCATGATCAGAGATAGTTTTTTGGTTGGTTGACACTTGGAACTTAAGATATAAAAATGTTTGACTAATAATTGTTTAAATGTGAATCATTATTCTTTTGTTTCCCTTTTTATTTATTGGACCTTTATTTCCTACATACAATGTTGTACAAACTAGTTATTACTTTTCACATCATTGGTGGTGGTATACTAAGTTGTACTCACATTAGTCTAAGGCCTCCATGGCACTTGGGTACCTAAGAAGATGCTGCTTGTTTTCTAGAATAGGTTTAGGGAAGCGACTTGGTGGTTGGTTGTGCATGAGATGATGGGTTGGAGCATGGGATGTTAGGATCGGACTGGGACTCGAATCTATGTTCAGGTTTTCTTTATATTCTAGTTTTTGTGGTTTTATCTGTATGACTTCATGACATGTACAGTATATATATCATCATTGTATCATGTTTCCCTTTGGTTACTATTGGAACATTCCATATTCTTTCCATTTATTGTTCTTGTTGGTATTATATATGTTGGTATCATTTCTATTGTGGTTTTACACTGATAAACCAGTATAGTCTCCTGATGGTACCTTTATAGACCTGTGTTGATATTCGGAACCCTTCGACATACAAGGAGTCATGCTTAAGGCCATGTGGTGACCTGTCTTGGGGCATCAGATATAGTGTCTCTTGGGTTGGGGATGTTACATATTCACCTCCCTTCATTTTTCTTAAATAAATTAATTTATTACAAAGTATTTTATAATTATATTATAATTATAATATTCTCTTATTTATATAATATTAAAATCCATTTAATGTATTCTTAATGAGATATTATTCTTTCACTCTCATTATTCCCTTTTTCTTAGCTGTTACCATGCTGAAGTCTAGGTTCCAAATCCTCTTCTTCTCTTTTCCATATGAAATGTATTAGTTTAAAAAACATTTAAAATAATTATTCACATGATTAAATGATAATTTTTTCATTTTATTATCTTTATTATTATCATTTATACAAAAAATAACATCCATTACCTCTCATTATACCTCTTTCAATAGTTACCCCATGTCGAAGTAAAATAATTCTATCCATTACTCTTTTATTTCGTATTGAGATTATTTTGTTATAAGAATTTTTAAAACATAATTTACATAGATTAAATAATATTATATATGGTATATTATTATCCCATAGATCTATTATCAATACAATTTAACCCATTTTTTTTCATTTTTTTTCTTTCTCATAAGTTATTTCCAATCCAAAATGATCCCATGAACTAATGTTCATTTCCCATGAAATTATACACTTTTGATTATATGAAAATGAAATATGTTTAAATAGATTGATCCATCACTTCCTTTTTCTTGAATTATTTTTAAACATTCATGATTATAATTTCTTCTACCAAAATCATCCAATTTAATGAAATCCTAAGAATTATACTTCCCATCAGAATCATATTTTGTCCATATTAAAGAATATTGAGGGAATGTGGTTCAAAAGGGTAATTATGAGGAAGGGAGGGGGTCACTAAACCTTATTGTATTTCTATAATATGATCATATATCCTATAAATTCTCCACCAAGGCCCCGATATGACCATATCCTTGGATTCTCCTTTCATAGTGATACATTTCAATATTACATTGAAAATTTATTCATACAATCCTTTGTAAAAATTATTTTCAAGGTTACCTTTAGAATATACCTTACCCTATGAATTATTTATACTTTCATGTTCTGATTGATTGGTATTCACCTTGAAACCAATATCATCATTGACTAGGTATTTTCAAGATTAAAACTCACATTTATTAGTCATGGGTTAATGTGGAATGTGAATATACATTTTGAATGTTTTATCTTTATGCTCCCATGAATGTATGCTTTAAGTTATGAATTACACACTAATCATGTTATTGGATGAGTAGTACTTGTTATATAACCCTCCAATGCATTAGGTAATATTTCATCTTTGTATATACTATGTATATGGAATTATTATGATACCAAGGTATTGGCATGTATCCTTTAAATTTAAACCATTCATATACCATGACTTTATTGAATTGAATTGTCATTATAGGTATTTTACCACATGTTTATGATGTTCAAATTGACATAAATTACTTATTTATAATGAATTGATTATATATCAAACATTACTTATGTATCATGTTTTCATTATATATCATGTTATACTTATGTATCATGTTTTTTATCATGATTATTCCACGGTTTATAGAGGTTTCTTAATTGAAACTCTGCCATGCATATTGTTTCCCTTCCCAAGCATATGAGATCACCCAATTTGTATTTTTCCCAAATTCCTAGGAAAGTAGGTATCTTTCAAATGGTATATGTACATGAAGTAAAGGATATATCAACAATGATTTTACTATTAATGTCAATATTTTTTTCAAGATTTATGTATTAGTTTTCAAATAAACTAAACTCAGATATTTTAAGGAGTTTTTTTTATATAATAAATTTTTAGTTATGGAATAAACTTATATAAATATATCATCAAATTCAGGAGTGAAGATCTCGGAAATCTCAATCACTTTATCTTGCTCAGATCATTGGAGCATGAAAAATATTTTTTCAATGGAATTTATCCATTTTTTCAAAATTAATAGACTAGAAGATCCAATAAATGAGTGTGATTATTGTAGTATAAATGGCTCTACCAAAACTACTTCTATATTTATAAAATTTGAGTTCTCCCTCCGGTTCAAGTTATCATAACTTGGGTCAATTGATAAAGTAATTTCATGAGTTTTTCAATACCATGTCCCATCATATTAGGTGTAATCTCATGGATTTATAAAAACATTCCCTTTATGTTTTTTGAGACTTAGTGGAGTCAAGAGGGTTCTTAGGGTCTCTTCCCTTTTGGTTTTTCTAATTTCATTCACATGATCACATTTTTCCTTCGTGCAGTTAGTTTTTTGTTCATGAGGTAGGTTGGTTGGCCATGTGTTTGGTTGGAATGGTCACTTGTTTCCTGCATGTGATTAGTTATTTGTTCATTTAGTAGGCTGGTTGGTAATGCAGTAAATTGTAATGATCACTTATTTCCTTCATGAAGTCAGTTTTTTGTTAATTTAGATGGTTGGTTGGTCATGAGTTTAGTTGGAAAAGTCACTTAATTATTTTATGCAGTTAGTTGTTTATTCATGCTTTAGGTTGGTAGGTTATGTATCTTGTTAGAAAAATAACTTATTTCCTTCATTCATTTAGTTTTCTATTTATGTATTAGGTTGGTCAGTATGGTCAGTTCAATATTTAGCTAAATTTATGAAATTTATAGTTTTTCCATAATACCCCCAAAATTTAAGAATATTAATTTTTAACATAAATTTTGTTTAAAATATTTAATTAAGGCTATTTAAAGGCTTTTTTGAACAGGATAATTATATCCTTGAATTTACTTATTGAGGGAGGTTGTTAATGATTCCTTCCACATAAAATTTAATTAGATCTATATTAATGGTTAATTTAAGTATGACCACTAATCTGAAATATTGATGGTTTCATTTTCTTAATTATAAAACAAATATCTTCCCTTTGTTCTTTCTTAATTTCATTCTCTTAAGATCAGAGTTTCCAAAAAAAATCCCTTAGATTCATGGAACCCTTCTACTGATTGGTCAAAGTTATTTCTTTAGTGATTCATTCTTATGTGTGTATCCCTTATTTTGGTACAAAAAATCATGTGAAGTCTCTTCCTTCCGGGTATGGGATACTCATCATCTCCCTAATTTATGTGAATGTGTGTGGATTTCATGATTTTTTCATCTATTAGGAGGATATTGAGGGTCAACTTAAGGAATATAATTAATTGGATTAATTTAAAATTTATGAGAATGGGTATAAATCACATTTTTTACTTCTTTTATTGTTATTAGTGATGATTTTATATATTATTGATGTTATTGATTAAAATAATGACTTTTGGAAGCCTTAATTGTGTTGTAGTAATATGATTGGGAGACCCTTGATGTGTTTATTTTTTTATCTCACCCTGAATAAAAGTATAAGAAAATATATATATATATGTGTGTGTGTGTGTGTATGTGTGTGTGTGTGTTTAATGAACTGGTTATCCATGGAAATATGGAATTTTTTTGAGAATACCCATGCTAAATAATGAATCATTTTAATTAAATCCCTTAAACCTAAATTGTGGTAAAAATTGTGGAATCTGTAATGTGTTGATGTGTTTGGTTGGGCTTGTTTTATTTACTTGCATGATGTGGCCTATTATATAGTGACAATGGTGAATAGCTGGGATGTGGTATGTTTTCGGTAGAAAAGCGATGGTTGGTAGGAATAGGATATGATGTAAGTTGATATATGGTGGTTGTGATGTGTAGTTTTTGTGGTGAGATGACTTGGAATACATTGTATTATGGTAGTGGTGGTTGGTATATGGGAGATCTGTTATATAGTGTGGTTATATTAGTTTCCCAGTTATCCATGTAATAAATTTTAATGTTGAAAATGAAATTCCATGGGTTGGTAAGTGAATAAGAATGGGTTTTAATTAGTATGTGCTAATTGTATTAAACTAATTGAATGACTAATGAATGGGATGTGTTAATTTGAAATGATGTGTCTTAGTAAATAAGAGTTAGTGTAAACTCATTTAATCAGGAAAATAGTGGAGTATGTAATTGAAATTGGAATCATGTGTCTATGTGTGGTGGTTGTGTATAGTGATGCATTTATTAGTGGAAGAAGTTGTGACATATGTTGTATAGTATAGTGGTAGTGACACGTAGTATGCTATTGCAGTTTTTGTTAATTCATAGGTTGGGTATTGTGTGTTATCTATCTATCATGTATTTTTTTATTTCTATATTTTCCCCACCTAAGTTGGATAACCTTAATAATGCCCAAAGTTTTTTGGTTCAAAGTGTTTTCCCTAACATCTAGGTTGGTTATATGGATGGTTAGTTACCCTAACCTTCCCCTCTCATCTGTCGGCAATAGTTATAACAAAAAAATCTTAACATACATATACATTACATCATTTTTTTATAATACTTAATACATTACAAAAACAGATGCCCAAAGACCATGTTAGTTTATTACCTTTAGAAACATGGAACAAGAAATCTTCTAACTCAGTGAAATATCTTCAATGTTTCCCACAAAGATCTTACCGCTTAGTAATCCTACTTAAAAAAATTTCTTCCTAACCTGGGGAAAGTAAACATAAGAAAGGGGAGATCTTGAATGCTCATTATGGGTAAATAAATGAAATACATAAGCATAACATGGGCATAAGGGTATGAGAACATGAGAATAACATTCAAATATCAAACCGTGCATATCAAAGATCATAAACATGAATTGTGGAAAAAAGTTTGGAAGTTCATAATACATGAATCATAAGAAAATAAAAAACATAATCCATGATAGTATAACATATGAATAAGACATGGAATTGTGGCATACACATCAACATATAACATCATGAACATGTACACGTTGAAATAGGTCCACTCATTAAGTTATGGACATGAAATTATGCCCTCTCATAAACTTATGGACATGTAACCAGGTCCATGTATAATGTTGTGAACATGCAATCAGGTTCATGCATAACATTGTGAACATATAATTAGGTTCACACATAAACTTATAGACATTCCACCAGGACCATGCATAACATTTTGAATATGTAATCTGGTTCATGTGAAACAATATGAACACATAATAAGGTTCACTCATAACATTGTGAACATTGAATTATTTTCGCGCATAAACTTATGGACATTCAACCATGTCCATTCATAACATTGTGAACATGGAATCTAGTTCACACATAACATTTATACTCATGAGTCATCCATCATTATCCTTGGAGGGAGATATAGGTCCCACAAATCACATATTATGTGCTCCATAAGATTACAAATAATCATTATATCATAACCCATAAACTAAAATGGGTATTATAAACACTTCATCATATCATTACCTATAGAAAAGAGATAGGTTTGATAATCATTTCATAAAATCATAACCCATGAAAAGAAGTGGGTTTCTATATCATATAACTCAGGGAAGTGAAAATATTTTCATAAACATAATTTCATCAAAAAATAAACCATTCAATAAAGAATATTAATGGAATATTTGTATCATTTCCTAGAAGTTCATGAGTAAAATCAACGGATTTCATCTTATATGGAAAATAATTTTGAAATGTCTATTAAAAACATATCTTTAGGAAAATATACTTTCCTCTTTGAGAAAGTCTCTTTTAGACATAAAACCTTTTCAAAACCAATTTTTTTAAAAATTATTTGGAAACTTGTAAAGAAATATTGAAATCATTTTGAAAATAATTTTCCTTAAAAACTTATAAAATATGCTTGAAAACATTTTAAAAAAAATTCCTTGAAAACTTATAAAATAAAATTGAAAAAATTATGAAAACCATTTTACTTGAAAATAAATTTAAAACATATAAAATAATATTTTAGATCATTTAAATCCTTTTGTTTGAAAACAACCTTTCTAAAACATATAAATAATGT
Source organism: Viscum album (assembly GCA_963277665.1). NCBI lineage: Eukaryota > Viridiplantae > Streptophyta > Magnoliopsida > Santalales > Viscaceae > Viscum > Viscum album. The sequence continues at coordinate 859,133,368 of OY728160.1, forward strand.
TTTGAAAATCATTTAAAACATTATTTAACATAAAATAGTTTTTTTTAACCCATTTTCTTTGACAAAAAATTTAAAATAAAAAAATTTCTATAATATTAGACAAAAAATTATTTTAAAAAATAGACTTTTAAAATTTCAAAGAAAGAATCAAGAAAATGACGTTCATGATGGTGGGTAGGTCTGTACATGCCAAACATTCCTTTTTCACCATAAAAGTTTAGAAAATTTCCATGATCATAAAAAGACATGAAGATTCCTTTTAAAAAAATTTGTAAAAAGGTAATAAATGGGTAAATATTTTCTTTAAACATCATAGGAATATTAAAATATTTTTAAAAACTTTTTTAGAAAATACAGTTTTGAAAGAACACATATTTCTGACTGGAAGGAGAAATAAAGTCAAATTTCCATAAAAACATTTTATTAATTATCTTAAGTACCAAAGAGTTGAAAAATTTTATCATTACTTGAATATAACATGCATATACATAGTGTAAGAAAATTCAGGGTATTTCTTGATATATGTATTATAATATTTCATCCATGGAATCATAGTCATAGACAATCTCAATAAATAATGAGATTGAGGCTACAAATTGTTACTAATTTAGTAATATTAACTCAAAATAAAATAGAAAGAATAAAATTGTATGAAGCTTAAACTATCATTAAAATAATTATATTCATGAAATAACATGTTAATATTTAGTATATACACCTCATATAAAAATATAGGTGCATAACATGGCATGTGTCTCAAAGAAGGAAAATTGAGACCAAATTACTTTATCGATTTTGTAACTCTTGAAACATAATGAATATGAAAAAAATATAATAAAATGGATATGTAAATACCCATAAATTTAATTATAAGAATCATATAATACATCCATTGTTAGTATACACACCACACAAAAGAAATGAGTGGTGAATAAGACAAGTATCTCACATAATTAAAAAGCAAGATGAAATTACATTACCTTATGTCTTGACTCTCTTCATACTCATAAAACCCTCATGTATAATAAATATAAGTTTATTATAAATATATTAAAGAACCATATTCTTATATATAATACCATATATTGTTTGATTATAACTTTATATTACCCTCTTATTAACAATTCCATGTTAAGGTTTCGCTTCGGGTAATATACTCTTTTATTTTCACATGTGTCTTAATTTGTTATATTTTTTTTCAAATAATTATATCATGTAAAAAATGATATAAATATATCTTATATTCATTATAAATGTATTTATAATAATCTATATAATATAGAAATATGGAATGGAATGCAATGTTCATGGAGACAGTAGGTTGTACGTACGTATGAACATTGTTTCTATTTTTTCTTTGTCATATTGAAAGAAATAAATTAAATGAAATATATTTATATATATAATATAATTATAGTATAATTATTATTTTATATATATCATATAAATTCACTAAAACCATCCTTAATATATTCCATGTATTGTGTGAATGAATCACATCGCTTTGAGGGGGTTGTAGTCCACACTTCCCCAAACAAAATTAGTGTACATACAAAAAATGGAAATCATGAAGGTGTGTGTTTTAAAATGATTAAAAAAACATAAATAAATCATATTTATCATATAAAAATATATTGTACATAATAATTACTAACCATGATAGGTGGTAAAGGAAAAACGGACAACATCATTTCGCGAGGCAGTAGTTCACCGTACACAAGAACCGTAACTTCATTGCCCATTAGATGTAAGTGTGTGTAAGTGTAGGTATAACCCTTAGAATAAAACAATTTCAGTATATTTAGGATACTTTTGTTATTATAAGAAAACTTAATAATAAAAATTGAGGTGTTGGATAAATAAAATAAAATAAAGGATCTTGAGGAAGGATGTTACCTCTTCTTTGGGTAACTCCTTTTTATTTCCACAAAAGGGATTCATTGGTGTGATATCCACCAATAGGGAGGATTCAAGGATTAAGGGAGGTATTTTGGGAATTTAATTAAGTATATAATGGATTAACTTAAGTTTTTTGATAGTTGTGAAGAAGGTTGAGAGGTGTTGTCCTTTTATAGGGGGAAAGGACACACTTGGAAATTTTTAATACAAGTTAGGTGTGCCCATATTTTTACCTAAAAATATAATAAAACCCAAAAAACTCAATAATTTAAGGTTTATGACTGAAATATGTCTAGTTAATGGTTTTTTAACAAGTGTATAGGTCATTTTTGTTCCTTAAGTTTAAGGTTTATTCCCTTTTAAAGCTTAATTTTACCTTAACTGTTGTAATTAATCTTAATCACTTTCATAAATATTTTTTGTCTAAAATTAAGTTTATATTATTAGAATATAAATATAATACTTATTAAAACCTTGTATTCTTATTTTTATAAACAGATTTCATATAAGTGGCATATTTATGTTTAATTCTAATCTCACATACATGGCGAGAAAGTAGGTTTTTAAAGTGAGAATTTTCAAAAGTTCATTATCATTGTATATCTAAATTCACCATAAAAATGATTCCAATGACCTAAATTTGATTAATAGATGTATAATAGATATATTTTTAATTTAAAAAAACATAAAATATAATTTAAACATATAATTAAATTAGAATAAAAATAAGTTTTTAATTAAAATTCAGTATTTTTCATTATTCATCCAAAAATGAAGTTTCTCAAACAAAATCCTAAAAATTCACCATAAGAGAATTTTGGAATTATGAATTAAAAAATGAAGTTTATTTTATAAAATTAAATTTCTAAAAGTATCTAAAATTAATTTTATAATTTTTCCTAGAAGGACATAGAAATGAAATTCTTTTAAGAAAATATTATTTTCAAACATATAAAGACTTTTCTAAAAAATATATGTATTAATATTAATATGATATATCTACATAAAAATTATAAAAAAAATATTTAACAATTATTTATTACTATTTATATTACAATGTTTAACGGCTATGTTATAACTATTCCATTTAAATAATTATAATTATAAAATATTTCTTCATATAAATTCAATGTTGTGTGTAACGCAAGCCATCAAATGGACTCAGTATTATGCACAATACAAGACAAACATAATTTTGTGTGTACCACAAGATAATATAAGTATTGCATGTAGTGCATAAAAGTTAAACATAGTGATTTAATATATATATATATATATAAAGAAACTATATTTAGTGTTGAGTGAAATTAAATATTTCAAAAAGATTAAATTAAGTCGAAAATAAATATTTTAAAAAATCTCAGGGTGTTACAGTAGTGATGTTTTGAGTTAGTGTTAGAGATTACTCGACGATGATATGAGAAAGTATTGGAGATTACCAAAAGTTGATATAGGTTGTTCTTTTAGATTACCCAGTGGGTATGAGGATGTGATATATGGTGTGTGTCATTCATGGTGGTAGGAGGACATGAGGATGATTTCCTTCACATTCATGATACCCTACTACCCTTATTATGCAATGAGGTTGGGATGTGATGCGGTTATGATGTGATGATGACTGATGCTAGCACCAGAAGTTATACCCTATGGGAGGTTGGTATAGGTATGTATTCATCCTAACCCACATCAGAGATGGGAGGATATGTTTTTTGATTTGTATGGATGGGATGGGAGTAAAGGAAGGATTATTTTGGGTGTGAGAGTAAAAAATTATTGGGGAAGCAGTTTCAAGGAGCCTATGCTTTGTGTTTTTTGATACTATGTTACTATTATGAATGCATGATTTAGAGATCGTTTCATGGTGAGGATGGGATTGGTTAGTAGACATATTTTTGTACATGTTGTATTTGTTTTTTATAAACTAGAATGTTAGTATTCACTTTTCACTTGTGCACTTAAGACCTTGGGTATGATCCTAGTGAGTATACATGTTATTCCCAACCTACATATATAATTTTTTTTTAGGTTTCTATAAATACTTTAGGTATTAATATATACATTACTAGATTGGATTTAGAGCTATTATTGAGTCACCACTATAGGACTTATTTTTTGTATTACATAGAGACCTTTATTTGTATTTTTTGACATTTCTCATGCATTGTGGGATAGTTTGGGTTTATTTTTATATCATGTGTTGTATTTTCTTGGTGTTTAATTATCATATATCCTGATTTTATATTCTTATAAAGAGTAATGACTTCTATATGTGAGATTTTTATACCCTCAATGCTTTTCGCCAACCCGAGGCCTACTGGAGGTTTGACTTGTGGGTCATTATCTCTCTTCTTTCATTGTCATCTGATGTGGCCTTATTTTTACTCAGTTTGCCACATATTTTTATTACATTTTATACAATTTATTTAATTATTTTAACACTTTTTAATAAATAAATGCACTTTTGTATTTATATAAATAAATTTGTCAACTATTCACTTTTTATAACATTTTATGTAATTTTGGACCTTAAAATAATTGATTTATTCTTTATGTGTTTTTAATATAACTAATCTTCAATTTGTTTAGTCAAATCTTTATTTGTTTATTTTATTTAACATATTATTATTATTAATCATTGAGTTTTTTAATTAATTTAATTTTTATTTTTAAAGTTATATACAACTTGTCGCGGCTTGCCAGACTACCGGTAGCTAAGCTACCGATAGCAGGGGTCCTTTTTCTCTACCAGTAGGCAGGTTACCGGTGATGTTTATCAGTGACCATTGTCACCGATACTTTTTCTCTACCGGTAGCTCTTTTATATATCTTATCGGTGACCATTCTCATTTCTATCAGTAAGCGCTTTAATTTTTATAAGCAACGGTGAGTATTTAGTTAGGTTAATTTAATTCTTCTTAACTTTATAATAGTCAATATCTATTAAAACAATCATATAATCAACATAATCCTATTATTTCAATTTAGACTTAATTTTATTAATTATTCTTTCAATTAAGTTATGTTAAAATAGGTTAACTCTATTATTTTATGTGTTTAGTCTTCCTGCTCGTCATTTAAGTAAGTTATTAGTGTTTTAAGTTAAATTAAGTTGTTCGCCCTTAATTTTATGTGTCAAATAATTAATTAATTAATTAATTAAGAATTTTTAAACATTAATTATATTATTTTATGTACGAAGATTGGGTTTTAATTCAATTTTTTATTTGTTTTAGCCTACCAGTGAGGTATACGAGCCTACCGGTTAATTATTGTTTTATATTTAATGCCCTTTTTATCGGTAGCCCTGCTACCGATCCGCACCTCGCTGACTCTTAATGCAGTGTATCGGTGACCTTGTCACCGTTACCTTTTTCCGAACTCTAATTGTAATGATAAAATTTAGTTATTAATTTAATTTTATCTTCATCCTTTAATATAAATTGACTTCATTAATTTAATAGTATAGTTATCTGCTTAAAAGATTTAGGTTAAGTTTTCTAATATAACATATTGTTCATTTTTAGTGCTATTTAATTAATTAATTTTTTTGTTCTAAACTTTTAAAATAAATTAGGTTTTATGCAGTTTAACTACTTATTACAATTAATTCTATTAATTTTGTTGTTTAAATTCATTTTTTAATTTTGTATAATTTAATCTTGCTAATAAATTAATTAGTTAATATTTTAGTTGTGTTATAGTTTTGTTGAAATTTTATTTGTTTTAAATAAATTAGTGGTTTTACCATTTAATTTTTAGTTAAATTAATTTTCTTTTATTTGAGTTAATGTCTGTGGTGGTGTTTCGTGTTTTTTGCAGCTACCAGTAGATGACCTCACTGATACACTTCATATCCTCTCTGCTACCCTGCTGCCTACCGGTAGACATTATTTTTATTCTATCGGTAGGTGCTACCCTTGCCTTTATCGGTATCTCTTTATCTTTTCATATCCTCACTGATAGTCTATTATCTTCATTGCTACTACTCCACTCCTCACTGATACAGGCCTCTATCGGTAGCTCTTTCTCTTAATCTTTTCCTATCCTCACCGATAGTCTCGTTCCCCTTTACCACACGGATTGTCACTCTCTCTTTTCACTGTTTTCCCCCCTTTCTAACCTTTCCACTACCTAAAGGCCCCGCTCGCCACCCCTAGCATCGAATCCTCTTCAACCACACTACATTCCCTTCCCTCTTTGTTCCACCACACTGCCCGAAGTCGCGCCGCTTGAAGGAGGAGGGGAGGCCGCTGTTGTTGCGTTGTGAAGCCAAGGACCGGTGGTTCACTGAAGTTGTAGTCATGAACTGCTTCAAGCAGAGGAGTAGCATGGAACTGAGCCGCCGTGACACCATGGGAGCCGCACACTGCTGGACGCGCTGGAGCAGGAGTTCGCTGCATGAGGAGAGGAGGTCGTTGCTGGTTGCCGAAGGACAGTCACCGCGCACAGGACCAGAACTGGTTTGAAGCCGATGGAAGGTGAGGACGTCTACGCCGCTGAGAGACCAGCACAGGCCGCCGCTTCCCTGTTCAGAGGGGAGGAGCCGCTGCCTAGAGAAGGAGGAGCTCGAGACCGCGCTGGAAGCCGGATCTGCTGCTATGTCGCGCTGGTTTGGAGGGAGTCACGCCGATCTTGGAGCCGCGCTGCAAGAGGGAGCCGCCGAGTTCTAGAAGGAAGAAGACCGTTCATAGGGTTCATTCAACGGACTTAAACGCGTCCAGGTGCATGCAACTAACTTTACTGAAGTTAGTTACGTGAGAAAAGATTGTGCGACGTGCCGGTCGCGAAAAAAATGCACATTTTGCAGTACGTGGGTAAAGAACTTTTGAAGTCGGCGGAGATTGAGCGGTGACGTGCAGCAGTTGACAGATGGTATATTAAGCAGAGAAAGTAGAATTTGGAGGGGGCGACACATTCTTTGACGGAAACTCTCATTCGACATTCCACGACAACACCAATTCGAGAGCGGAGACTCCCGGGAGCAGCACTGGAAACGAGCAGGAGACCAAGGAGCCCGAGTTCAGAGCATTACTTAGGGAGTACATCTTCCCTCTGTCCTTATTTTTTTGTACTCTGTTCTTGGTTGTTTTACACTTCTTGAATCAATATGATCATAGATTGAACTTTCTGAACTCGGGAGTTTTAAAACCTTCTGGTTATGATTTTTTTAAATCTTCATATGCATATCTTTTTATGAAATTAGAATCAGTTGGCGAGGTTGATTCTGTTTTTAATCTTTGATCATTCACACTTCAATATTTTCAATTTAAGTATTCAATTTCAACTGGTGAGGTTGTTTTTGAATGTTTTTTTTCAGAACTTAAATATCATTAACTTTGGAGATTTATGGTGAGTTTATTTCCAAAAGTTACCTTTTAAAACTACTTTGCAGTTTGGTTGAGTTTTGGTGTGGCGAACTCCAAGAGTTAGTCATCTGCCTGTTGATTTTCCTGGCGAGGGAAATTCTTCAGATTTTCTTGAAGTGTGATTCGATTGTAAGCTGTGGAGAGAACATCCATTCGAACTAGTTGTTTAGAATTCCTGAGTACTTTGTTGATCTCACTTCCTTGTCTTGCTGCTTTATATTAGTATACTGTATTACTCTTAGTTTAACAATACTTAGTATAGCTTTAGTTTCTTTGTTATAAAATCTAGTTTCCTCATCCTGTTTCTATATAATCAGTAAAATAAAAAAAAATTATAAAAAGTAAAATGATGCATCCCTCACTACTGACAATAGTGAGGTTTTAGTTTTAAAACCTTAGAATTTTTGTCTGCCTTCTCTGTGGTTCGACCCTGCACCACTGTGCTAGTGTAGGATTAATAAATGTAATTTTGAGGGTCGTGACGACCTCCGTCCGCTTCAAAATTTGGCGCCGTTGCCGGGGAAGGCACGCACCAAGAGTCTAGGGTTTAAAAAAACACACAAAAAAAACACAAAAAAACTGATTTAAAAAAAACTACTTTGAACTATATCTGCTACTTTTGTTGTTTTGAAAAGAAAAATATGCTTCACAGAGAACTGTTGTGTGTTTAAGCTCATTAAATTTTGAATTAAAAATGGATGTTAAACAGAATTGGAATCAACCGGGACCTAACTGTGTTTGTTGTGGTGATTATGGACATACTGTTTGGCAGTGTGTCTATAACCAGCCACAACAAGATGTTTACACTGATGAAAATGAACAATGTGAGTTTTGTCCTATCACCCTAGCTAAAATTGAATTAATTGATTCTAGACTAGATGCTAGGGTGGAACAAATTAATAATTGGTTAACTCAAACCCATGAGATTCAACTTAGAGATTCTCAAGAGCGAGATCAAAGAATGAAAAGAATAGAAACCATGCTCTTGGAATTGCAACAAAGGTTTAAATAACAAGAAGTATTTGAAGAAAAGGTAAAAGAAAATGTTTACAAAAGATTTGAAAATCAAGTGGAAGAAGAAAGTGATAATGAAACTGTAAAAGAACCCATTCACTTTGAAAAATCTGACTCTGTTGAACTAAATCTGGAAATAACCAACTCTCTAAATAAAGAACACATCATTGAAAATCCAATAAAGAACTTTAATGTAATCGAGTTGGACAATTTTGAAGATGAATTGAAACAGATTGAAAAAGATAGCCCAGTTCTTTTCATAATTCCTACACTTGAGAAAAATCATTGTTTTAGAGGCTTTGAGAATGAAGTCACTCGGGTTGAAGATATACTTGAAACTAGAAACTTGAATGTTAAAAACTCTTCACCCAATCTTTCTGAAATTCTGAACAATGAGCCTGAAATTGAAATTCGGAACACTTTGGAAGAGAACCTTAAGCTGGATAACATAGAATCTAAATTTTTTGAACCTCAACTGAAAACTTCTCTTCCATGTTTTGAAACTGTAAACCCAGTTAATTCTGAAATGATGTTTGATGATGAGAATGAGGGAATAATATTTGAAGAAAAATTAACTGATGAGTTTTCATCTCCTTATTCTCATAGTAATCACTTTTCTGAATCAGTGTGCAATGAAATGGAAATCAGTGTTGATCAACTTGAGGAGAATTGTCTTAACATGAACATTTTGGAAAGTGAATTTATTGAAACTGAATTGTACAATTCTTCTCCTGAAATTGAATTGCAACACTCAAATGACATGGTTTTAGAAAGTGAGCCTTTTGAACTTGAACTTGAAAGAGAAGTTGAACGCACATTATATGATGGTTGCAGAACTGATTTGATAGAAGTAGTAGATGTTCAGTGTGAGTTAACAGATGAGGATCTTTTGGAAGAGATTTATAACATTGTTAGAGCTGAACCACTTAGTGATAACATAAATTCTATTTCTTTTTTTTCACTTCCATCCTCATCTGTGAAGGGTTCAAAAGATCATCATGATACTGATAGTAGTCTATAGGGGGAATTAGACTTGAGTTCCAATGCTCATGATTCTGTTCAGAACTTTATTGAATCCCTTTTTGAACCTACTATTCAGTATTCACCCACAAGAACCCTTGTATTTGAACCTATGAGTGTTGAAGTTGAGAGAGAAAGCCATGAAAATAATGCTACACCCTTTGAAGAACCTAGTACTATGTTGTCCCTTCATGTGAACTCAAATCTTGATAACTCTGAAACAATTCTGGAAGTGGACAGCACTATACCCATTACTGTTAAAGGGTGCTACTTAGGGATTATTTTAGGCTATGATAATTTAGTTGTTGTTGTATTGAGTCTTGAAGCCCACAATTTTCACTGTTCTGTTAAAGATAAATGGGCCAAACACATGTGGTGGTTCCTATTAAGGAAACCACATCCACCTAGTGACTACGGTTAGTTGCTTGGTGAGTCTGGCTGGGGACTTTAAACCTAGCGCTGCATGGGAGGCAACCCATGGTTTGAGTTTTGTTAATAAATAAAAAATTGTGATTAAATAAAGTCTAACTGAAGACTTTAAAATTCAGTGCTTCATGGGAGTCAACCCATGCTCTTTCTTTGTTTTTACTTTTGTTCTGTTCTTATTTTACTTTGAATAAAGTGCTGCTTTGTATGCTTATATATGCTCTGTTTTTGCTGGATAATTGTTCCTATTATATATACTCTGTGTTTTTAGGAATGATACTGCTGTCATCTAAGGAGTGGAGTTCCCATGGTCATTTTTGGACAAGAGCTTAGTCAGGGAAGTACTTCAACTTGTTGCACTTATTTTTCTGCTCCTGTTTTTGTAAATAGAATGCTACTTGCTTAAAATTCTGCTTGTATTATAAGATTCTGCTACATGTCGTGTAACTAATGAATTAAAAATCTGCATGAGCCTCCTTGCATTAAAAAAATTGAATTTCACTATTGTGAAAAAACGTTTTCACTGCATGAAATTAAGTGTGGGGGGGGGAGTACATGCTGGTCATTTGAATCTGCTTGTTTTGTTGAGGTGTTTATCATGGACTTTGTCTATTATATTGAACATATTTTTGAACTTATTGTTTAAAATGCTTACATCCAGTTAATTGTACACTTACACATTATATACTTCTTTTGTGCTTTAATGAAAATCTTTGTCACTGGACTGAATGTTAAAGCATGTGTGTTGTCTGAAATGAACCTGCTTTTATTTATTCATTGTGGCAAACACTATTTTTGAATTTCATTGAGACCCTTTATACATGTCATATATCTACTAAATTGAAAATCTGTTTTGAACTATAATTGCTTAATTGTTTTCTTCCATATTTAGAAGTCAACTTTGGGGAAAAAGTTGGGTTTTAAGTGTGGGGGAGGGGGTCAATTTTTGACTGTGCTAAACTGTGTTTAATTGTAATGCTCATCAATTCCCACTACTTTTAAACTTTTTGTCAAAAAAATGGTCAAAATTTTTCAAAAATTCTTCACAATTTTAGGCTTTACACTGCACTCAAATGAGTCTTGCCTTAGAATGGTGCTTGATTGGAAGTTGAGTCTTGCGTTGAGTCTGAAATGAGTGTTACTGGATGATTGCTGAGTGGAATTGTTTAGTGGTTTAATGAATTTTGGTTAGGAACTTGTTTTGAGAGTGATATGGGAAACCTTTTAGTGGATTTAAGATCATAATTTTAGGTACTGGAAGTTTGACTTTTATCCGAGGATCCTTTTCATTCTTTTAATTTATAAAAATGATCACTTATATTGAGTCAATGTAAATGGTTTTTATATAAATCTTTTGAAACTGGAGTAATACTGGGCATCTGGGATCCCACGGTGAATCTCTGAGACCTTAGATGCTGGGTGTGTTTCTGTTTACTATAAGCCCTTTGTACACTCTGAATAAGTGCATTGCACAGTGCTTGGAACAAATTACATGGCTTGGGAAAAATAAATAAAGTATCTAGGGTCAAAAATGAATTCATTAAGGTGAGGGGAATGATGAACTCCAGATGAAGAAGGGGACAACTGGTTTATATGGGAGTCATTTGGGTTGTATCAATAAAGTGATTTCAAAAAAAAAATATTTATGTTTTAATTTTGGAACCAAGGGGATTAGTCAAAGTACAAAGTTCCTTTTGTTAAGGTTTTGATTCCACTTTCATTTTACCTCTTATCACTCTTGAATTTAGAAATTGAGCTTGAATTGAAGTGATTCGCTAGGCAGTGTCATATATGAAGCAGGACACCTTCATTTATGGATGATTCATGGTTTACTTGATTTCCCTTTGAGTAGTGGTTCTAGGCGAGACTTTATTTGAGGTATGTGTTCAATAGCCTAAGCACACTTTTTGAGTCCTCTGTTGAAACTTCTCCGAACATTGCTGATTTTTATAATTCACACTTTTTCAAAGATGATAAAACATGGGATTTTTTGAGGACAAACAATGTTTAAGTGTGGGGGAATTTGATGTGGCCTTATTTTTACTCAGTTTGCCACATATTTTTATTACATTTTATAAAATTTATTTAATTATTTTAACACTTTTTAATAAATAAATGCACTTTTGTATTTATATAAATAAATTTGTCAACTATTCACTTTTTATAACATTTTATGTAATTTTGGACCTTAAAATAATTGATTCATTCTTTACGTGTTTTTAATATAACTAATCTTCAATTTGTTTAGTCAAATATTTATTTTTTTATTTTATTTAACTTATTATTATTATTAATCATTGAGTTTTTTAACTAATTTAATTTTTATTTTTAAAGTTATATACAACTTGTCGCGGCTTGCCAGACTACCGGTAGCTAAGCTACCGATAGCAGGGGTCCTTTTTCTCTACCGGTAGGCAGGTTACCGGTGATGTTTATCGGTGACCATTGTCACCGATACTTTTTCTCTACCGGTAGCTCTTTTATATATCTTATCGGTGACCATTCTCATTTCTATCAGTAAGCGCTTTAATTTTTATAAGCAACGGTGAGTATTTAGTTAGGTTAATTTAATTCTGCTTAACTTTATAATAGTCAATATCTATTAAAACAATCATATAATCAACATAATCCAATTATTTTAATTTAGACTTCATTTTATTAATTATTCTTTCAATTAAGTTATGTTAAAATAGGTTAACTCTATTATTTTATGTGTTTAGTCTTCCTGCTCGTCATTTAAGTAAGTTATTAGTGTTTTAAGTTAAATTAAGTTGTTCGCCCTTAATTTTATGTGTCAAATAATTAATTAATTAATTAATTAAGAATTTTTAAACATTAATTATATTATTTTATGTACGAAGATTGGGTTTTAATTCAATTTTTGTTTTGTTTTAGCCTACCAGTGAGGTATACGAGCCTACCGGTTAATTATTGTTTTATATTTAATGCCCATTTTATCGGTAGCCCTGCTACCGATCCGCACCTCGCTGACTCTTAATGCAGTGTATCGGTGACCTTGTCACCGTTACCTTTTTCTGAACTCTAATTGTAATGATAAAATTTAGTTATTAATTTAATTTTATCTTCATCCTTTAATATAAATTGACTTCATTAATTTAATAGTATAGTTATCTGCTTAAAAGATTTAGGTTAAGTTTTCTAATATAACATATTGTTCATTTTTAGTGCTATTTAATTAATTAATTTTTTTGTTCTAAACTTTTAAAATAAATTAGGTTTTATGCAGTTTAACTACTTATTACAATTAATTATATTAATTCTGTTGTTTAAATTCATTTTTTAATTTTGTATAATTTAATCTTGCTAATAAATTAATTAGTTAATATTTTAGTTGTGTTATAGTTTTGTTGAAATTTTATTTGTTTTAAATAAATTAGTGGTTTTACCATTTAATTTTTAGTTAAATTAATTTTCTTTTATTTGAGTTAATGTCTGTGGTGGTGTTTCGTGTTTTTTGCAGCTACCAGTAGATGACCTCACTGATACACTTCAAATCCTCTCTTCTACCCTGCTGCCTACCGGTAGAATTTATTTTTATTCTATCGATAGGTGCTACCCTTGCCTTTATCGGTATCTCTTTATCTTTTCATATCCTCACTGATAGTCTATTATCTTCATCGCTACTGCTCCACTCCTCACCGATACAGGCCTCTATCGGTAGCTCTTTCTCTTAATCTTTTCCTATCCTCACTGATAGCCTCGTTCCCCTTTACCACACGGATTTTCACTCTCTCTTTTCACTGTTTTCCCCCCTTTCTAACCTTTCCACTACCTAAAGGCCCCGCTCGCCACCCCTAGCATCGAATCCTCTTCAACCACACTACATTCCCTTCCCTCTTTGTTCCACCACACTGCCCGAAGTCGCGCCGCTTGAAGGAGGAGGGGAGGCCGCTGTTGTTGCGTTGTGAAGCCAAGGACCGGTGGTTCACTGAAGCTGTAGTCATGAACTGCTTCAAGCAGAGGAGTAGCGTGGAACCGAGCCGCAGTGACACCATGGGAGCCACACACTGCTGGACGCGCTGGAGCAGGAGTTTGCCGCATGAGGAGAGGAGGCCGTTGCTGGTTGCCGAAGGACAGTCATCGCGCCAAGGACCAGAACTGGTTTGAAGCCGATGGAAGGTGAGGACCTCTACGCCGCTGAGAGACCAGCACAGGCCGCCGCTTCCCTGTTCAGAGGGGAGGAGCCGCTGCCGAGAGAAGGAGGAGCTCGAGACCGCGCTGGAAGCCGGATCTTCTGCTATGTCGCGCTGGTTTGGAGGGAGTCACGCCGATCTTGGAGCCGCGCTGCAAGAGGGAGCCGCCGAGTTCTAGAAGGAAGAAGACCGTTCATAGGGTTCATTCAACGGACTTAAACGTGTCCAGGTGCATGCAACTAACTTTACCGAAGTTAGTTACGTGAGAAAAGATTGCGTGACGTGCCGGTCGCGAAAAAAATGCACATTTTGCAGAACATGGGTAAAGAACTTTTGAAGTCGGCGGAGATTGAGCGGTGACGTGCAGTAGCTGACAGATGGTATATTAAGCAGAGCAAGCAGCATTTGGAGGGGGCGACACATTCTTTGATGGAGACTCTCATTCGACATTCCACGACAACACCAATTCGAGAGCGGAGACTCCCGGGAGCAGCACTGGAAACGAGCAGGAGACCAAGGAGCCCGAGTTCAGAGCATTACTTGGGGAGTACATCTTCCCTCTGTCCTTATTTTTTTGTACTCTGTTCTTGGTTGTTTTACACTTCTTGAATCAATATGATCATAGATTGAACTTTCTAAACTCGGGAGTTTTAAAACCTTCTGGTTATGATTTTTTTAAATCTTCATATGCTTATCTTTTTATGAAATTAGAATCAGTTGGCGAGATTGATTCTGTTTTTAATATTTGATCATTCACACTTAAATATTTTCAATTTAAGTATTCAATTTCAACTGGAGAGGTTGTTTTTGAATGTTTTTTTTTTCAGAACTGAAATATCATTAACTTTGGAGATTTATGGTGAGTTTATTTCCAAAAGTTACCTTTTAAAACTAATTTGCAGTTTGGTTGAGTTTTGGTGTGGCGAACTCCAAGACTTAGTCATCTGCCTGTTGATTTTCCTGGCGAGGGAAATTCTTCAGATTTTCTTGAAGTGTGATTCGATTGTAAGCTGTGGAGAGAACATCCATTCGAACTAGTTGTTTAGAATTCCTGAGTACTTTGTTGATCTCACTTCCTTGTCTTGCTGCTTTATATTAGTATACTGTATTACTCTTAGTTTAACAGTACTTAGTATAGCTTTAGTTTCTTTGTTAGAAAATATAGTTTCCTCATCCTGTTTCTATATAATCAGTAAAATAAAAAAAATTATAAAAAGTAAAATGATGCATCCCTCACTACTGACAATAGTGAGGTTTTAGTTTTAAAACCTTAGAATTTTCGTCTGCCTTCTCTGTGGTTCGACCCTGCACCACTGTTCTAGTGTAGGAGTAATAAATGTAATTTTGAGGGCCGTGATGACCTCCGGCCGCTTCATCATCCCTGGAAAGGTATCTTTAGAGGGAGGGGTCATGACTGAGTGGTATCAAAAGTTTTGGTTATGATAAAGGATGTAGTCTTGAGTTAGGAAATTTGAGTATTTTATGGGTTGGTAGGGAAATGGTACCAGTTGATCTTGGTTTGTGACATGGGTTATGGATACTACCTTGGACATGAAATTTTAGGTGGGCCCATGATCGATTACAAGAGCTCTTGGATTTCTGAAACACCAAGTGAGGTAGACCTAGTTTCAAGGTAGACACCTAGGATAGGTACAGGTATTATGCTTGATTGTATTTGTTTCTGAATTAGGTGGTTTTGGGAGATTAAAATGAATTTAAGTAATTAAAATTTGATGAAATTCTATGTTATTAGGCCTAATAATTCTCATTGATTTTTATAAATAGTTCCCAGTCATCATCTATGAGTAGATCTAGAAGTAGAGATTCAATAAGTTGATTTGGTTGATATTCGGAGGAATAAACCTATAAAGGAGTATGAGGCATGGAAGAGGGCCTTGTGTTCCTTTCAGTAGTAAATTTTAGGGAAGTGTGAGGGGAGCATGTTTGATAAAGATATAGATCACTGGTTAGACGATCTCAAGATTTCTTTGGGTTTGTTTTGATCTCGGGCTAATTTTTAGGTACCATTGGTTCTTAGTCATATGTAAAGAGTTGTGTACCATTTGGGGATATTGTATCTTGGTGACTAAAAGGCGGAATATATTTTGTGTCCATGATTTTAGCAAGAATAGAACTTGGAATTCATGTCATAAACTATAAAGGTGTAAAATAGGTAGGAGTTTATCTCCATTCATTAGTCAGCCCTAAGTGTGAGAGAGATTGGGATTAGATTCAAGGAAATCCTATAATTTTACCCCCAATGTCTTTTCAGATGAGGATTCTAGAGTGTAGTGTCTAGAGGAGGTGTTTTTTTGATTGATTGGGTATACAGTCTCACCATTTACACTTTCTAGATACCTATATGTTGAGAATAAGGCATAGGTTGTTGAGTAGGTTCTTTATCTAGGAGTTCAACCTCAAGAGAGAGTTTCAATCATGGCATGTCTAGGATTATGGATTCGGGTGGTGGTTCATGGATCATTAGAGAGTTAGGGTATAGATTGATGGGGAGATTTCCGAAGTAGATCCATTCCCATACTTTTGGGACTGGTGGTTTCTGATCACATATCAGGGGATTCCCATTTTAACTCTATGTCTATGAGGAACATGGCCACCACTAGGATCAATGTCTGACTTCTCAAAGAGGCCACTTTGATATGGGTATCTAGGCCCCTTTTTAGTATAAAAAGAAGTTTCCTCTGAGTTCATTTCAGTAGAATAGACCATTGGAACTTGTTCAATAGTTGAGAGAAGATGAAGTTGGTGTAGGGATAACTCATGATTCTCCTCACCCTCAGGTACCTAGGCCAAATAATGGTCGTGGAGGATAACTGTGAAGAGGTAGAGGGTTGGGTGTGGTTAGATGCATGCAATGGAGGCGGAAGCACCAGCAGAGCTAGAGGTTGTTTGAGGTATAATTAGTTTATCATCTAACCATTCTTGTGCCTTTTTTGATTCAATATCCTCGCACTCCTTTATTTCTCCTACTTATTTTGTACTATAGAACCAGATATTGAGATAATTTCAGTTCCCTTTATGTTATTTACACATGTTTGAGGTCAAGATATTTATTTATGTATGATAAGGATTGATAATACTAATGGGTCAGCACCAGTTACTAGGAGATATCTTTTGTCAATATATATAGTCATACAATGTTATACTTGGATTGGATTGGTTGTATCTTGTGCATTTAGTCATCAACTATTTCTAGAGAATTTTTTTTCAGATGTTTGGAAAGTGGGATTCTTTGGTCAGTGGATTTATCGAATGGGTGGCATGTAATGCCCTAATATTTGAGAAAATAAAACTATGTTTGATAGCATATTCGACACATAGAAACAATCTTAAATGACCAGTGATATATATAATCGTTATAACCTAGTCGTTAAATTGGTCAGTATGAATAGTATTAACTACTTTATGAAATAAATATGTGTGTGTGTGTGTGTGTTTCTATGTGACCAACTCAATATAAATTATTGATAATTTTTTTGTAAATAATCATCAATCAATTTTTAGTATAGTAATTTTATTCTTCAAAAATATGTTTTCCTCAAAAATTATTTTTATTGCTTTTCATGAAAAAATATTATAATTAATTTTTTGTAAAATTTAGAAAATTTATTTGAAAAAATTAATTTCATTTTCTAAATTAGGATATAAAAATTTACATTTGAGTGAAATTTTGGAATTTTTTTGGAAAATATTGATTTTTCTATGAATAGTAAAAATACAGATTTTTCTTAAAATTTGATTTATTTTAAATAAATTAATAAATTTAAAAGTATAATTATGTTATGAATATTATTTAAAGTAACATAATTATTATTTATTTATATTTAGTCTACTTAACTTCTTTTTAATCAACTTTATATTGGAGTTTAGTATAAGTTTTTCTTTGGGTTTAAAAATGGGATTTTTCTGAAAACTATTTTAAAGTGCATAATGTTTCTCTTTTTTAATTAATTAAAATAAAACCTAATTAATAATGATTTAAATTAAAATTTTAAATTATATATAAATAAATATTAATTTATAATCATATGATAATAATTATTAGTTATAGAGTTAATATAAAATCATTTTTCATTGAAAAAAACACTTCTTGAAAAGTTGTTTTTCATCGCGTCTATGGGTTTAATTTTAAATTTTATTTTTCCAATTATGTGATTTTAACTTGGAAAAATGAATTAAATATTTTTAATAATAATAATTTATATTTTATAATAAGTTCAACTTAATTTTTTTTATCATAATGAATAGTGAAAATATTAGAAATAAATTGTTGTAGTTAAGGTGAAAACAGGTTTATGAGGGGGTTAAACTAAAAATATAAGGAAACAATTTCCTAAAACCTTGTCTATATACTATTTAATGACCATGTCTATACCTTATAATGTCTAATTATTGATAATTATTCATTTTTTATCCTTTTGTAATGTGATAAACATGGGTATGACTTTTTCTTTTCAAAAAATACAAGTGTGCCACTCACCTCACTTATCAAAGGCCACCCCATATACTCTCTTATTAACAACTTATAACCCTTTTTTATCAATTAACACCTAACCACAAAACTTTAAAACTTCCATAACCTAATCCTAGAATAATATTTTTCATCATAAATCTATTCTATGAATACTTTTGGTATAATCCTAAAGAGGTTGTCTGAGAAGAGGTAAAATTCCTAACTATGTGTTTTTGTTTTATTTACTCTTATAACTCCATATAATATTCTTAAATTGTGATAGTATGATAAAAACAGTATCTAATATATAATAATATGTTATTATATTAATTTCATAACCTAAATTTGTCTTATCTTCCATCAAATGTGATATGAAATCATCATTCGTGTGTACGTCAGACTACCACCTCACAAACTGATGTCATTCGTTTTACACTGTGGCCTCCCATGGACTGTTTTAATGATGTATTTGAAGTATATATGGGATATTTTTAACATATTTATAATTTTTTAGTTATTTTATCACATATATATTGTTACATTCCATTCTATGGGAGATACAATAACATCGCTCGTGTGTATGGCGGACTACATCCTCACGAAGCAATGTGATTTGTTTTTCACTAAAAATTTAAATGGAAGGTAATAAGGATAAATTTAATAAATATATGTGATATAAATTAAATAATAATTATACATAGGACATATTTATCATTCTTAAAATATAATATATCATTTTATTTCTTACACTGAAAAATGATAACATCGTTCATGTACACGAAGAATATCGCCTTCACGAAGCAATGTGAATATATTTTCATCACCACACCACATTGATGATATATATAATTATTTTTAAAGAAATAATATTTTATATATGTTATTATAATAATTATTTAAAGATAAAATATTACTTACCTCCTTTCCATAACGATCATTGAAAAATAGAAATGTTACTCATGTATATGTATGGCCTACCATCTTTATTATCGTAACATACTTCATTTCTCAAAACCATATTTCATGATTGTTATTGAAAGTTAAATTGATGTATAAATATGATTATTATTTAATTATTATTATTCTATATATTTTAAAATAATTACTTCTTTGATCACGTTCAATACAATAATGTTGTTTCGAAACAATAAATTGAACATTCTCAAAACACTTGATTTGAACTTAATAGATTAAATATTTAAATATGTAATTAAAATTAAATATAAAAATGGTTTAATTATAAGGTATTAAACCAGGAAAATTTTCTTAAGGAATAAAATAATTGATATAAGTTTATCATATAGGAGTTAAAGGAAATATAAGGAAATTCCAGACTCGAGGTAAGGTGTTTTTCTCATCTCGCTTTTACTTTTGTGAGATATATTCTATATTAACCACTTATTTATGTTGTGTGGTATATATACTACCTATTTTACATGTAATATCATTAATCCATCATAAATCATGGTATTTTAAGTTTCAATTTGAATTATTTCTTGCAAGAGGATTTGACTTGAAAGTTACCGAGTGATAAACAATTTCCTTACTCAATTTCTTTTAATTAAATTATATTAATTATTAATTGTATTTAATACTAAATTATTATGTGTGAAATGAATTTTAAATATATTATGTTTTATTTAAACTTTTTTATATGTATTTTCATTTTATATGCATAATTGATTCACTGATTAGTTCTCAAATTCAATGGTATAATTTTTTTAAGGGTTGTTCATCTCAAATTATCTTTCTTTGAGACCTATGTTTATGATATTCACCTATATTCATTTTTGAGGTGTATATACTTCACTTTTATGGGTTATATCATGAATATAATTATTTTCTTGATATTTAAAGTTTCATTTGAAGTTTATCCTTCATGGGTCTTACGATTGAAGAGTTAAAAAAGTGGAAACGGCTTTATGTTACAATCTCCTTTCTTTTGGGATTGTTTATGTTCAAGGTTCCTTTAGAGGAAATAATATGTTGTTATTTTATTAAACCACATATCTTTATTATTCACTATATAATAATTTGTTTAACATGTTTTATTTATATTTCCTCCCTTATTGATTAAATAAACATCAAGAAAATCATTTTTAAGTGATATCGATCGTGTATCTTCTTTTAGGTCAGGTATCTTTATCTTCTATATCCATTATAACATTGCAACCTATGTGCCACTAAAAAAAATTCCCAAAGACAGTTTTTTATTTGACCTCAAGTGTGCCTCCTCATACGCTAGAGGATTTTGAGTAGAAAATGGGTTCTATGGTGGAACTATGAGTAGGCCATAACCCCGTATCAGAAAGAACAACCAGAAGTAAATAACCAAACATCATACACATAAGAGAATACGGAAGAGTAAATAAACTAAAATCGAAACATGATATGATAAAATGAAATATATTAAAGGCCCTAACAGTCATTCCATATATATAACATATATCACCCACTATGTTGATCGCATATACAAAATAAAAAACAGAAAAATAAATATATCAGACTCTACTACCAACTCTGAGCCATGTCATATACCCAGTCTCCAGTACCCTGTCAAGTTGCTCCAGCCAAATCATTAGACTCCACATGATAAACATACTCAATCATTCAATATTTTCCCTTAACCCTATCCATCATACATTTTTTTCTCAACCTGAATGTATACATAAGGTCTGCATGCACACCAAGGTGCACGTATAGGGGGTGAGAAATTAAACTTAGTAGCCCACCCCCAACGGTGAACCTATAATCTTCTATCATAAGTGAATGCTCATTAAATACGATCAACCTATCCAAAACATAACTGAAATAAATACAAATAAGACCACCTACGATCCTCGAGTTCATGAATCTGATCAACCATACTTTCTTTGACCAATGTTGGGGTGTATCTGATCATGTTTCGATGACTGTGCATCCCAAACAATATATGGGCTCCCCTCCCATATAATCCCTAATAAAACCTCAAGAATTTACTCATTATCCCTTAATAAATAACTAGAAACATCAGTATTAGGTATTCATCCCATTTTTAAGTATAACCATAACCCAGACCATCAGTCTAACATCTCACCCTAGTGTCTTAAACAGTAGTGCTCGAAGCATTTGTTAGGAACCTAAACATTGGATGTAGAATGCCAGTCCACCATCCATACCACCAAATATATAATATATCCCTAGATAATCAATATGGAGCTCAAACCATGGATCCAAAGCATCATTCCACCATCCATACCATCAAGAATATAATATGTTCCTAGAGAATCTGTATGGAACTCAAACCATGGATGTGGAGCATCAATACAACATCCATACCACCCATAATAAAATCAATGCCTATAAAATCAGTCAATCACTCAAACCATGGATGAAGAGAATCAAACTATCATCCCAATCCATAAAAAATATATATCACTAGTGGTTCCTAGAGCATCATTCCAGCACCTAATCCCGGGATGCAAAGCATCAGTCCACAATACTGTAATATGGTTCATAGAGAGTCAATCTAGAACCTAATCTCATGGTGCCTAGTGCATCAGTCTGACACCTAATATAATGGTTCCTAGAGTGTCGGTCTTTCACATAATATCATGGAGTTAAGATCATCAGTTCAGAACCTAATCTCATATATATATATATATATATATAAACCTTTCTACCATGATACTCAACAAAAAACAATGTATCTAGAGCCTCATTCCAGAACTCATACCATAAACAACTATTGGTGTTGATAAAAATAGTCCTATCCAAAATCCCAAATCATGGATAACCAGAACCAACCATGAAAACCATCATGTCTAAATATCTCAACCATTGAAAACCATCTCAATAAACTGGGCTCCAAATGTGGCAGCCAATCCACATCACAACAAACCCTAGGGAATAAACCAAGTATCATTATAACAACCAAACTCTCGGGCCATTGACTATCTATTATGGTAACACATACTTTAACCCAGTCCATAGAATATCCTAAGATCATGGGCCTCAATGGAAGTAATTTCTCATAAGGGAAAATGGATTCAATCCCAACCCCTTTCAAATCAACCCTAGGTTGGCACATACACCCAACCTATCCACCACCTCATGTCGCAACTCAATCCTTCTAACCAAGGAAAATATCATCCCAACTCCAATCAGGGTCTATAATAAACCCATGTTATGTCCTATGGTCATTATCATGACCCTATCATGGGTATCAACCCATGTCTTCCTCCCAAGAGATAGCTAAACTCACTTTCTAGAGGAAAATATCCATATCATAACTTACTCACCCAAACCACGTCTTATAATTCCTCAAAACACTCCAAGGGTTTAACCATCATGATATATGCATAAAATCACCCAAAATGGACTACTCGCAAGTCCAATTCTAACTCTGGGGTAGAGAACACCAAAAAAAACCCTTGCTGGAAAAATCACAAGACGTGTAATTCTAAGAACACAGTGTACTTCTGAGTACACAGCGTGTACTTCTGAGTACATAGCCTGTACTTCTGAGTACACAGTGTGTACTTCTGAGTACACAGCGTGTACTTCTGAGTACACAGCATGCAATTCTAATTACACAACGTGTACTCTCAAACCATCTCCTAACCATGTACTTCTACATGGCCAGAGTAGATATGGGGTCTGTCCATGTACTACTACATGGATAGGGAATACATAGGGTATGTACATGTACTACTACATGGACATTTACCCCTCACATGGGGTTTCTTCCCTAGTACATGGCCACATGGCCATGTCCTACTACACGGTTTGTACCCATAGTACATGGTATGTACTTTCCATATTTATCTTCACATGTACTCTGCCACATGTCTAGGTACATGTCCATGTAATACTACATGGTTTATAAATAATTACATGGTGCGTACATATAAAAATTCTATCTTCCCTGAATAATATGAATACAGGGCATGTTTTCTTAAAACCACACAACATATAGTTAGTGTTTCCAAATGGGAAACCCCTATAAACCTCCTAAAACCCCCCATTTTTCCCAATTTGGTACCAATCAACCCCCACAGAGTCCTTACAAATCATAATAGGGCTCTAAAACTTGAAAACAATTACTCTAAATGGATCAGGGTATAAAAATAAATAAATGGACTACCTCATGGAATAAACGCCACAACTTTTAGTCCAAATCTGCTCCTAAAATCCACTGCACCTTTATTAGGTCTTGATCTCCGTCATGGATGAATTCTAGTGGCATATCCTCCTCCTTCTCATTCTTTTTTGGGCATCATGTGAGGGAAAAACCTCCCCCCATTCTTTTTTTATGTGTGATAATCCAAAAGGGAGGGGAAGAGGTATTTACCTCTTTTAATTAATTAATTAATTAATTTCCCTCTTGAACACCCGACCCAAGTCCCATAAATGAAAGTGAGTTTATACCAAATCTAATAAAAACCCTATATTCCAGACTCAACTGTGGATTTTGAATCTCAATATGATTCTCTATTCAAAATATATCTCTACCCTAACTCACACAAATAATTTAATATTTAATTTATTAAATACTAAATATTCTTCTGAAACTTGAGCTTCTTGGAATTCCATAAAAATCATATCCTAGAGTAAATTCCCTATTTCAAGACCAATGAAGTAGTCAAAAAAATTATCTGACATAATCAGCTAGATTAAAATGACCATTTTACCCCTCACAAGCCCTTAAAACCAAAAATTCAAAGTTCTGATCAAATTCAAAATATATGTAAATGAGATTATTTATAATCTACCACAAAATAAACCTTATCATAATTGAGAATCCTCGGTATTCTTCTAGTAACAATTATCGAACCACCTTGTTCATCAATTCAAACACAACTAGTTGTGTTCTACTCAAAAATTCCAACCGATTTTCTCTGTATAACATCAAAGATAAAGTGTCCAATGCATCCAAGTTCAATCCACTACTTTCCACTACCAAAAACCCACTAGTACAGTTCCTATCCACACCCTTTCATCCCAAGATGTGACAACATCATTTAAAACTCATCATCAAACTCATGGTGTTTCGCAACATAGAACATAACCCATAACTACCGATTCTGATCCACGATGCTTCCCACTATCAAAGTTTCCTATAAAAACATATCCTTAGTAGTCTACTAACCCACTCGATGTGGTTCCCACTATGTCCTTGACTCTATATTCACAAGTTTAATCTTACCATGGCTAATCTGATACTCCCCATAATATAAGTATCCTTACTATCACATCACAGTTGAACACCATATTCATGGACCATTCCCCATTAATAACCAA
Source organism: Viscum album (assembly GCA_963277665.1). Taxonomy (NCBI): domain Eukaryota; kingdom Viridiplantae; phylum Streptophyta; class Magnoliopsida; order Santalales; family Viscaceae; genus Viscum; species Viscum album. The sequence continues at coordinate 859,158,000 of OY728160.1, forward strand.
ACATATAAACTAAGTATGTTAGTCTCTCTCCCATCAAGGAAAAAAACAAAACATCAACTATCAGCTATTCCTGGTATCTAATAATGGAACCCATTGGTATTTGTCGACATATTATCCATCATGGGGGCCTCACCCAAAAAAATAGTCAATGGTGCACTCCCATCATACGGCTTTACATTCACCACTCCATGAGCACCACCTCTCAAGAGGCCCTTTACCAAACCAAAAGTGAATCCTATATAGCTTGGTGTATAACCAATGCACTCTCAGTGTACTCATGATGATGCAAAGATATTAAGCATAATATTTTATATACTCTGATTACACAAAGATGTCATCGATGAACACCACCAAAAACTAATCCATTTCTGATGTCACTTATATATTTATAGACATTTAAAACTCGTTACAAACCCCTAGGCCTCCCTAAGAATAGGTGTCTCATTACACTGACACCAGTTCTCTACCTAATCACGGTTGCCTCCTCGACTCAAACATCACGAGTGTATGCTTCTATAGAACCCAATCGATAAACCAAACACTATTGTGCATTAAAATGTATCAATTCCTATAGGATATCATCAATTTTTAACTACTACATGATCTTCTATAACCCAACCATATAACCTAATTCTAACTCTAACAAGACACATCTCCTGAAAACATAACTCACAATCCCTAATAACATACACTTCAACACCTCAATTTCTCCCAATCCAACTCATAACCACCAGGCACAACCCACCTATGCAAACATTTCCTGGGATAGGTACCTAAAAAAACATGTCCCTCTCGAAACCAACCATAATATGGAAATAGTAGAACATGTGTTCTTCTCCTAAAAAATTCATTCATCAGGCCTAAACCCAAAACTCAGCTACACCCTTCATGTGCCATATTCAAAAGTCCAAAGCATCCACATATGCCTCATGCACCCAAAATTCACACACAACATGGTCGACCCCTATCAGAGGTCACCTTTGAAAGTCGAATGAAACTAGATCAATAAGCGAAGTCTCATCAAGGAAGGTCACTAGGCTCTCTAACCTATCCTTACCAATTAATTCTCGCATCAAGTCACTAAGTCCAACCATGTAGTTCTAATCCAACATACAAAATTCCACTACTAATGGGGTGTCAAACATGATCTCATCCCAATGTAGTATAACATGATTATACCAAAATATCAATATCTAGGCTCTCGAACATGAAAGGAATCACATTCCAATACAACCACCCACAACCAGGGAACCCATCCTCTCTGAGCATCTTCACATCAGACTACTCCTTAGAGGACCATTCTGCATAAACAACATCAAACAAAAACCACCCACAAGGGTCCAATGGTTACATACCCATACCATACTTACCCACTAGGTTTACTACACTAATTGAGAATAAGGACCACACCAGCATCCTCATCATCGAGTGTGTCACCATATATCCCCAGAACATACCATTATAGGGTAATCCATAAAATCACACACTATAATTCCTATAACATGTAGTTCCTCTATGCCTAACATGATGTGTGATATAGGTCTTACCTATACAGACCAAGATTAAAATCAAACATAGACCTATTTCCAATGGTCTAATATCCAAAAATCCATCATAAATCATCAAATCCAAATCACATATATGTCTCCTCAGGAGAAAATCATATACAACCATCACACCAAATACTAAGAATGCCAATCACATACCATACTAACCAGGACTTTATACCAGAACAGGTGTTCATGATGCACCAACAAATTTCCATTGTAGGCTCTAAAATATTCCAATATCTCTAATCTACCGAACCCAAAATAGTAAAATAAAAAAGGAAAGTAAACACTTCTGATACCACTTTGTAACATCCTGTCATGGGTTCCACAAAAACCAGTGTCCTAATCCAATTCGTTTGTGGACTCAATAATGCCTTATCATATTCCATATGATGTCAACTAGTAGTTGGGGTATATGGTGTAACTATGAGGAGACTATACCCTCATATCAGAGTCCAAAACTATAAGTAAATAATCAAACATCATACTCATCTGAAAATATGGAAGAATAAATACAAAACTGAAATATGTTGTAATAAAATGAAATATAGTAAAGGCCCAAACATTCATGTGATACATAAAACATAGATTTCCCACTATTCCAATAATATAAAGAAAATAAACAATTGAAAAATGAATACATTGATCCCTACTACTAACTTCAATCCTTGTCACATTCTCGTTCATCAATACCCTATCGAGCTACTCCATCCTGATCATCAGACTCCACATAAGAAACATGCTCAATCATGAAATCTTGAGCCTTCACCCTATACATCATGAATTTATGCTCAACCTGACAGTAAACATGAGGTTTTCATACACACTAAGGTGCACATATAGGGGCTAATAAATAAATCTTAGAAGGACACCCACAACAGTAAACCTATAAGATTCTACCATATGTGAATGCTCATGAAATATACTCTTCCTAGCAGAAACATAACTAAAATAAATAAATAAAATACCACTATCGATCCTTGATTCCATGAATCTGATCAACCATACTTTCTTTATTCAATGTTGGGGTGTCTCTGAGCATATCTCAAAGACAATACATCACAAACAACATATGGGATCTTCTCCCATAGCATCCCAAAACAAACATCATTACTTTACTTATCTATTAATTAGTACCTGTATGCATTAGTATCAGGTACTCATTCCAAATTAAGTACAACCAAAACCCAAATATCCAGTCTAACATCTCAAACAAGTGTCTCAATCAGTTGTTCCTAAGGTATCGGTCCAGCACCTAAACCCTAAATGTATAGTGTTAGACCACTATCCATACCATCTAATATTCAATCAGTTCTTAGATAACTAGTCTGGAACTTAAAACATTGATGAAAAGTATCAAAACACCATCCATTCCACCAAAAATAAAATCATTTCCTAGAGCATCAGTCTAGAACTCAAACCATGGATGAAGAGCGTTAGTCTAACATCCATACCACCCTGAATACAATCAGTGCCTAGAAAATCTATCTAGAAATTAAACCATGGATGTAGAGTGTCATTACAACATCCCAATCCATATAAAATATATATCACTAGTGGTTCCTGGAGTTTCGGTCCAGTATATAATCCTTGGATACAGAGTATCATTCTTTTATCCTATAATATAGTTCCTAGATCATCATTCTGGTACCTAATCTCATGGTTCCTGGTGCATCAGTCCATCCCCTAATATCATGGTTCCTAGAGAATCAGCCTGGCACCTAATCTCATGGTTCTTAGAGTTTCATTATGGAACATAATCTCATATATATATACACACACACACACATCATTACCATGATACTCACCAAATCAAATATCATGTATAGAACCTCATTCTAGCACTCATACCGTAAATAACTATCAGTGATGATAAAAATCATTCTATCCAATATCCCCAATCATGGATATCTAGAACCAACCATGTGGACCATCATGTACAAATCTTTCAACCATCGAAACCCATCTCAGTAAATGAGGCTTCAAATGTGGTAGTCAATGCACATCACAATATCCCCAAGGGAGTAAAACAAGTCTCATTATAACAAAAAACAACTCTCAAACCATCGCTTGTATATTAGGTTAACATATCCCTTAGTCCATTCCATGGAATCTCCAAACCTCACAAGCCTTGATAGAAGTAAGTACTCATTTGGGAAAATGGCCTTAGAACCAACCTATTTCTAATAAATCCTAGGTTAGTATGTACACCCAACCTATCCACCACCTCATGTCGCAACTCGGTCCCACTAACCAGGGAAAATCACATCCCAACTCCAATAAGGGTCTTTTATAGACCCATGATACACCCTTCAATCATTCTCATGACTATATCTCAAGTCTCAAAAACTTTATTCTTATTTGGAGATAGTTAAACTCTATTTCTAGATTAAAACATACCTATCACAACTTATTCACCTCAAACCACCTCTTAGAAGTCTTTAAACCCTCCAAGGGTTTTACCATTGCAATCTGCATGAAAAAATGCCTAAAATGGGCTACTCACAAGTCCAATTATGACTCTAGGGAAGAAAATATCATAAAAATCCTTACTGGAAAAAGTAAACAATGTGTACTTTTGAGTACACAGTGTGTACTCTCAAACCTTCACATATCCATGTACTTATACATAGGAAGAGCAGACATGGGGCCTACCCATGTACTACTACACAACTAGGGACTACATGGGGTATGATCGTATACTACTACATGGCCATGTACCCCTCACATGGGGTGTTTTCCCAAGTACATGGCCACATGGCCATGTCCTACTATAAGGCGTGTACCCATAGTACAGAGTGTATACTATCCAACTTTTTCTACCCATGTACTCTGCCACTTGGCATGTTACATGGCCATGTACTACTACACAGATTTTACTTAAGTACACATAGTGTACTTCTAAAAAACCAATCCTACATGAATGAGAAGAACACATGGTATGTGTTCTTAAAACCACATGTCGTGTAATCAGGGTTTTCGAATGGGAAACCTCTATAAACCTCCTAGAACCCCTTTTCCCTCAATTTGGTACATATCAACCCCATGGGGTCCTTCAAAATCATAATAGGGATATCAAACATGAAACAAACAATCAAAAGGGATCTAGTAATAAAATTAAAAAATCATACTACCTCATGGAATAAAAACTGTAGCTTCTAATTCAATTCCGCTCTTAGAATCCATTGCACCATGATCTGGTTTTGAACATTGACATGGATGAAGTCCAGGGGAATATATTATCCCTTATCCTCTCATTCAGGGCATCATGCAAGGGAGAAACCTCTCCCATATATCTTTTCATGCGTGAGAATACAAAAGGGAGGGAGAAGCGGTTTTTTACCTCTTTTAATTAATTAATTTCCCACTTAAACATCTAACCCGAGTCCTAGAATCAAAAGAAATTTTATACCTTTATTAAGTAAGACCCATAATTTTGTACTGAACCATAGATTCATAATCTAAATATGATGCTTCTTTCAAAATATATCACCACCCAAACTCATGTGGATTATTTATTATTTAATTTATTAAATATTAAATATTTATCCAAAACTCGAACTGCTTGTAAGTCCACCAAACTTCTATCCTCAGGTAAATGCACTTTTTTTGGACCAATAGAGTGGTCAAAAAATTATATGAGATCATCAATTAGGTGAAAATGACTATTTTACTCTTAATAATCCCTCAAAACCAAAATTTCAAAGTTCTTCTCAAATTCAGAATCCAGGGAAACACTGGTCTTCACATCCATGTTTTGAAAAAAATTCTCTTCTAAAAATAAATGATTTCATGTATCAATTTTACATGATCTTTTAACTTCCTTTAAAAAATTTTAAAAAAAAAATATTAACATTTTCCAAATGGATCACTTTGACTCCATTTTTAAAAAAAATTGGAAATAATTTTTATTTTTAACATTTATGACATAAAAAAAATTCCCAGCATCATTCCTATTATTTTCCTTGAAGTTTAATTTATATGTTTCTAAGGTTATTTTCAAAGAAAAATATTTTTATTATATTTTTGTGAATTTTTAGTTTTTAAAATTGATTTTCAAAATGAAAATTTTATTTTCCATAAATGTTTTTGTAATGATCATTTAATGGTATTTCCATTCATCAATGTCAACAACCATTATTGTTACTTATTCTCCAATGGGGATATTTTTTAATGATTCCATCCTCATTCTTTCTCTGGATGGATTAAGATTTTATCAAAGAGATTGACATTGAACCCATTTCTTTTTCACAATTTAATCATGTTTGAAATAGATTTTTATGAAACCCATTTATTTTCCATGGGTTAATCAAGTTTCAAAGATATTATCATGGAATCCATTTCTTTTACATGGTTTAATAAATTTTTGTAGGGAATAATGATTGTTTCTATGAGTTTATAATGAAATGAATGCTCTATGTACTTTATTCATGATACGGTTCTTGGGAATTGTTTATAATGATATGTGGTTTTGTTATAAACCAAGGATGGGTGATTTTGTTATAAACCAAGGATTGGTGGTTGAATTTTTAACCAAGCATGGATGTTTTCATTATAAAGCAAGGATGGGTGGGTCTTTTATATACCTCTGATGCATTAGGTTCTCCATATATAGAATTTCACCATATTAGTTATTCCATTTGTAAGAAGTGATGTGAAGATAATGTTCCAAGATACCAATACATTTTATAGATGCTTGATATGGGTTAATAGTGTTTCTTATGATCAATATTGATTTCACATGGCAAATTATTATTTATTATAATGACTCGTGCCTTTTTTAAATCCTTATTCCATGTTTTCATGTTTTATTACCCAAGTATTGATGGGTATGAATATTCTTATGTTATACTCATTCAATTTGATTATGTCGTCATACCCTTATGCTCTTCTTATGCTACCCAGTGACATTAAATTTTTAATGATTAAATTTACCCTTACTGGTCATTTAAAATCACTCTTATTATGTTTCATTTTACCTCAGTTGTAAATATTGAGCTTGAATGAATTATATCTAAAGGGTTTCATATGGATGTTGATGATGACCTAATGGGTAATATGAAAAGTTTTTTATAGTGGGGGATAATGTTCATCTTTATTATTTAGTTTTTTATGAATCAATGATGTTAAGAGTTTTTATTAATTATATAAAACTCTAAACCTAAAATCTCCATGAGAATGTAAGTGATCTAATATTTTCCTTTTGATTCTGTAAGTTTTGGATTAAAAAAATTGGGTCACCTTCATTGGTATCAAAGTCAAAAATGTAAATTTTATGTTTTCAATACTAGATCTATGAGTGTGGGTTTGGGGATATTATAGTTGGTATCAAAGTAATGTTTTAGATAAATTTAGATATTAGGATATTTTTATATTAAGGGTTATGGATACCATCATAGGTTTAAGAGTTTAAGGTTGATAATAAGTTTAAAGGTATTGAGAAACTTTAGGGTTTATAATATCTTTCATTATTAAGGATGTTTATCTTATTTATTGGAATGGTATAAGGATAAAATTTTAGGTAAAAGGAAAACCTGAAGACCGAGTGAAAATCCATCTCATCTAGTAAGGTTGTGAGTATTGAACCAAAAATTGAAGGGTGATAAGATTGGAGCACCTACCACTAGCCCATGTGATGTCCTGAAGAAGATTACTATATTTTTTGTATTATAATTTGAAGGGTATGATCTAACATTATAGTTTAATACACTCATTAATTTTGAGGTTATTAAGGTTATTTGGGATATAGGTTTATTCATTTATGGAATTATTTAGTTTTAACTTTGGGTATTACTATTGAATTTTAGAGATTAATTTATTATTTCATCATATTAAGGTTTATTCATTCTGGGAATTATCTTACCATGTGCCAACCATTTTGGTTTTGGTTAATGTATAAATATAGTTGGAATAGGTTGATTATCCCTTTTATGTTTATGTGGTCTTTAAATGTTTATTTTAGTGCTTCAGGCATGAAAATTTCATCTTTAATACTCATCATTTGGAGAAAAAAGATGAGATTGTGGTGGAAATTAGCTAAAGGATGAAATTATACTTTTCAAGTAAGTATATTTCACTTATTTTTAGTATAGATGGTGAAATAATTCCTTAAATCTAGGAAAAGGATCTTGAAACAAAAAAATTATCCTAGTGTCTTAATTTTTTATTAGTTGATGGTATTTTTACTCATCCTAGATTTATGGTTTTAAGGTCCTTAACTTTCAATTTATCATTCACTTTCCTATGATCAATGATCTCTATCACTCTCCATGATTATTTATTCTTTCATTCAAAATTCAAATATTCACTCACCACCAATGTTAATTTATTTGGAAACCTAATATGTGTTATTCTAGATGACCTTAATATATCCTTTTCTCTCTTATCAATAGGATATTTTATTAACCCTTTTTACAATGTCGGTTTCCAAAAAAAGTATTTTCAAATTTCCAACCTTTGATTACTGATATAAAGTTAAAAAATTTAGGACATAATTTATTAAATGGTGTAGGATCTAACAAACCAATATTTTAGAAAATAAAACTATGTTTGATAGCATATTTGACACGCACCATCTAGATTAAAAAATATTATAATTAATTTTTGGAAATTCTAGAAAATTTATTTTATAAAATGAAATTTATTTTTGAAATTTTCATATCAAAATTTACATTTTGTAAAATTTTGGGATTCTTTAGAAAATATTGATTTTTTAGTGAATAGTGAATATACCTATTTTGTAAAAAATTCATTTATTTTCAATAAATTAAGAAATTTACAATTCACATTACGTTTTGAATATGATTTAAAGTAACATAATAATTATTTAATTATTTTTAATCAAATTAAATTATTTTGTGTAAACATCATATTGGATTTTAGTACAAGTTTGTCTTGGGGTTTAAAAACAAGATTTTCCTAAAACCCATTTTGAAGTGAATAATGTTTCTCCTTTTTAATTAATTAAAAGAACAAATATTAGTAAATTATTTAAATGAAATTTATAGATTATAGATAAACAAATATTAATTTATATTCATAAAATAATTATTTTTAGTCATAGATTTAATATAAAATCCTCTTTTCCTTAAAAAAATACAATTCTTGAAAACCCATTTTTTCATCACATCTGGGGGATTAGTTTTAAATTTAATTTTACCAAATATATGTATTAGATTTTGAAAAATTGATTAATTATTTTTAAGAATCATAAATTATATTTTAAAATAAGTTAAGCTTAATTTTTTTACCATAATGAATAGTGAAAACAATAAAAATAAATTATCGTAGTTAAGGTGAAAATAGGTTTATTAGGGGTTAAACTAAAAAATATGAGGGTAAAAATGACCTAAAACTTGTCTAAAAACTATTTTCTAAACATATTTAGACCTTATAATGTCTAATTGTAGATAATGATCCATTTTTATACCTTGTGTCGAGTGCAAAACATCGGTATACCTTTTCTTTTCAAAAATTACAAGTGTTCCACTCACCTCACTTATAAAAGGTCATCCCCCATATCCTTTATTATTCACAAGTTAAAACCATTTTACTTCAACCAATAACTACCAAAATAACTCTCCAAATTCCATCCCCTCATACTAGAATCCTTTTTTGTTAGAAACCCATTCTAGTAATACTTTAGGTATGATCCTAAATAGGCGGTCTGAGAAGAGGTAAAATTCCTAATTTTTAATTTTTGTTTCATTTCTTCTTCCACCTCCTTAAAATATTATTCAAATATGATCATATGATAAAAAAATTATATAATATATTCTTATATGTTATTATATTAATTTAATAACTTAAATCTATCTCCTCTACCATCAAATGGGATACAAAATCATTATTCGTGTTTATGGTGGACTACTGCCTCGTGAACTGATGTCATTTGTTTTCCATCATCACCTATCAAGGATTGTTTTAATGATGAATTTAAAGTATATATGTGATATTTTTAATATATTTATACTTATAGAGTTATTATATCACATATACCTTCTTAATTTCTATTATTTATGGGATAATTTAATGTTGCTCATGTATACAGTGAACTATCACCTCGTGAAGCGATGTGATTCAATTTTCAATAGTGATTTACATGGAAGGTAATAAGGATAAAATTAATGAATATATGTGATATTAATGACATAATAATTATAATTGTGACATATTTAACATTATAAAAATATAATATATCATTTTCTTTCTTACACTAAAAAATGATAACGCCATTCATGTATATATGGACTAACACCTTCACGAAGTGATGTGAATCACTTGTCATCAAAACACCACATATATGGTATATATAATTATATTTAAATATATAATATGGTATATAAGATAATATGATAATTTTATAATGATAAAATATTACTTACCTCTTTTCTGTAATGATTATTGAAAAATGGAAGTGTTACTCATGGGTACGTACGACCTACCGTATCCAGGATCATAATGTGGTTCATTTATCAAAACCATATTTAATTATAGATCTTAAAATTATAATTAATTTATAAATATTATTATTGTTTCATGATTATTATTATTTATATATTAAAATAATTTCCTCTTTTACCACGGTCTACACACTGAATTCATTTTGAAACAATGAACCGAACATCATAAAAACACCTGATGTAGACTTAACTGATTAAATATTAAAATATGTAATTAAAAAGAAATAAAATAAATTATTTAATTATAAGATAATAAATCTGTAAAATATTTTTCATAAATAACATAATTTATGTGATCTTATTACACAAGAGTTAAAGGAAAAATAAGAAAAGTATGTACTAAAGGTAAGGGGTTTTTCTCGTCTCTATTTTACATATGTGATCCATATTCTATATTCACTAGTTATTTATATTTTGTGTTGTATATAATAACCATTTTACATATAATATCATTAATCCATCATACATAATGTTATTTTATGTTTCAATTTGAATTATTTCATCCAAGGGGATTTGATTTGAAAGTTACCAAGTGGTAAAAAAATTCATTTCTCAATTTCTTTTCATTAGGTTATATTAATAATTCATTGTATTTTATATTATATGATTATGTGTACAAATAATTTTGATTATATTGTTTTTTATTTCCACTTTTTTATGTTTATTTACATTTTATACACATAATTGGTTCACATATTAATTCTCAAAATTCAACAGTGTGATTTTTATGGGGGTTATTCATCTCAAATACTCTTTCTTTGAGACAAATGTTTATGATATGCATCTATATTATTGTGAGGTGTATATAATACAATCTTAAAATTTATATCATGAATATAATTATGTTCTTGATATTTCAAGTTTCATTTGAAGTTATTCTTTCATGGGTCTTATGATTAAAGAGTTACCAAAGTGGGAAAGGCTTTGTGTTACAATCAAATTTCTTTCAAGATTTTTTATATTAAAGGTCCCTTTAGAGAAAGTTATATAATCCTATTTTATAGAACATAATCTCTTTTTTATCCACCAGTTAATAATTTGGTTAATATTTTTTATTTCCATTTCCTCACTTATTGATTAAATAAACATCAAGAAATCCATTTTTCAGTTATACTAATCGGGTATCTTATTTCAGATCGGGTATCTTTCTCTTCCATATACATGTTTTATAAAAAAAATCAAAAATGTTCTTTTAAAAAAAATAAATGATTTCATAAAGACATTTTACATGATCTTTTACCTTCTTTTTAAATGTTATAAAATGAAATTTCTTAACATTTTCCAAATGGGTCACTTTGACTCCCTCTTTTCAAATGTTTTTAAAAGAATGATTGTTTTTAACATTTATGGAATTAAACAAAATTACCACTATCATGTCCATTATTTTCGATGAATTTTCCATTATATTTTTCCAAGTTTTTTCAAATAAAATTATTTTCAAAATGTTTTGTTAATTTTAGTTTTTAAAAGTGATTTTTAAAATGAAAATGTTATTTTCCAAAAAAATGTTTTTAATGATATTTTAATGCTATTTCATTCATCAATGTCAACAACCCTTTTTGTTACTTAAGATCAAATAGGGATATTTTGTAATTATACCTTCCTCATTCTTTCTCTATATGGATTAATATAGTTTCCAGGATATTGACATTTAACCTGTTTATTTTCCATGGGTTAATCATGTTTCAAATATATTATTATAGAAATAATTTATTTTACATTGGTTAATCATGTTTCAAAGAGATTATTGTAGAACCCATTTATTTTCCATGGGTAAATCAAGTTTTAAAAGGAATTATTATTATTTCTATGATTTTATGATGAAATGAATTCCTTGTGTACTTTATTCATGATATAGTTCTTGGAAATTGTTTATTATGATGGGTTGTTCCATTAAAAAGCAAGGACAGGTGGTTATGTTATAAATCGAGGACAAGTGGTTATGTTATTAACCAAGGAATTGTGGTTATATTATAAACCAAGGATGGGTGGGTCCGTTATATCCCTCCAACGCATTGGGTACACTGGAAATTGAATTTGACCATATTGGTTATTCCATTTGTAATAAGTGATGTGAAGATAATTTTCTAAGATATCAATACATTTTATCTATTCTTTCTATGGGTTTAGAATGTTTCTTATGATCATGTTTTATATAACATGGATCATTATTATTGATTCTGATGACTATTTCCTTTGTTAAATCCTTATTCCATGTTTTCATGTTTGATGATATAGGTATTGATGGGTATGAATATTCTTATGTTATACTCATGCACTTTGATTATTTCATCATACACTTATGATCTTCTAATGCTCCTTGATTACATTAAATTGTTAATGATTATGTTTACCCTTAATGAGAATTTGAGCTCACCCTTCTTATGTTTCATTTTTCCTAGTTTATAAATATTTAGGTTGAACTATTTATGTCTATAAGGATTTCATATGGATTATAATGATGACCTAATATAGAATATGAAAAGATGGGTATAGTGGGAGATGATGTTCATTTTTATGTTTCAATTTTTTTTTTGAATTGATGATGTTAATAGTTTTTATTAATTCTATAAAACTCTAAACATAAAATTTACTTGAGGATTTAATAGATCCAATATTTAATGTTATAATTTTTGTATAGAAAAAATTAGGTTACCTTCTGTCATGAACCAGCCAAGGTCGACCACGAACCGGTCACCCGAGTGGGCATGCAATAAGGCCCAAGAGGCATTACTGGTCCTCATGGGCTAGTGAAATTCACTAAGGGAATCAGTGAGAAACAATTGGAATGATTTCTCACAATATAAATAAACTAAAAAGTATAAATATATAGACCTACCCAAACAAAAATAAATAAAACAACTGAACAGTATCTATACATGAATTGTAAATAGAAAAAAGCCAAATATCAAAACCCAAACTGACTTTGATGACCACTAAGCCTCCATGTGACCCTGAGGGCCACTCTCTGATACTAAAAACAAAAATATCACATATATATTGAATCCAAACTGGAACCCACACTAGTAGCTAAAATCATGAAGAAACTACAGGCGTGAGTACTAAAACTCAGTAGGCGTTCCTGAATAAATCTATTCCCAATGTATTTCCTTTAATCAAAAGAATAATCAATTACATGTTTGAAATAAAATATATAAAACATAGGGTTTCACACATTTACTCTTCAAAACAAATCATTGTCAATTTCCCTTTTTCATTCAAAACCATATTCTTTTCCAAGAAGGAGACTATGGGAGAAGGAGAACGTTTTTACATAAAAAGGGAGAAAAAAGATGTTAAGAATTTCAAAACATTAAACATAGAAATTTGGAAACCAACACATAATTTATAACCAATAAATTCACCATATAATAGATTATAACCAATTATCACATAAAAAGGGAAATGGAATAAATCATGCATGGGTAACCAACCAAACAAGGAACCTCAATCATCCGCTGCAAACAAAAAAATTTCGAAGAACATGGGAGAACCTAGGAGTTCAATGGATAATCTTTAACATACTATAAACCTGACTCATACTGTAAGAATGCCTCACCTTATGACATCACTTTCTCTCACAATATTGGTCTTAACCTTCATGGACTAATCAATGGGCACAATCCCAAAGCATAAGATGGTCCATACTAAGGGCCACTGGCTAGAGTTCAATACTAATCTAGTGTATCAACCATTCACAAAAGATACCATATTTATGTTAGGTTCCCATGTTAATACTAAAGTGGGGTGATCCAACTAAAACTAAATAAGAAACCAACCAGATATACATATGTCACACGCATAAGTATCACAAGTAAGCATCACCTCGAATCACCCCAAGGAATAATCCCTTTCCTTTCAACCATTTGATAAAAAGGGAGTCCCACACCAAAGACCTCCCATACCATTAAACATAACCAAGTGAAGGGGATTATCCAAGAAGAGTTTTCACAAGAACCAAATTTTAAAAAAGTTCTAAATGGACCTCAAGAAACCATTGAGAAACCACCAATTTCCAAAATAATCCAACACATATTTTTCAAATCTAAAACCACTTAGTAATTCATTTAAGATACCCAAAAATCCATTTTGAAATAAAAATACATTTACCAAGACAAAAAATTTCCTTATAAATAACAAATCACTTACAAAATCCAAATGAGCATTTTATCAAACACTTAGTGTGCATAGATTAACAAAAAAATCTATACATTTCAAAGAAAATAAGAGAACACCTCATTTAATGAAAAATAATAATTCTAAAAATCTTAAATAAATATTTTATATCAAAATAATTTTTGAAAAGAAATAAATAATTGATTCTTAAATTTGAAGGACAAGTGAAAATGGAAACTTACCTCAAACTACAAGTGCTTTAACAATGCCCACCCTAAACAACATCCCAAGGGTCCATGAAAGAAATAGAATCCAAAAGTAACCATAACAATACAAAAACCCAAATTTAACCCAAGTTTAAAAATAAACCTATACCCACAAGACCAAGGTAGAAGAAGAAACACCAAGAAATAGAAGAATATGGAAAAGGAAGATGGAAGGAGGAGAATACCTTGAAGATATAGACCCAAATCTTAAAAACCCCCCTTGTATACACCCTAGGAAGAGGAGGAGAGGCTTCGAGAAGAAGGTGGGTGATCCTACTAGATATCATGAGCCAAGAAAGAGAGATAGGTGACGTTTGGGGTTAAAAATATGAGAGGGTAGAAAGGTAAATTCCCATTTTTAAGACACTTGGGCACTATGAATGGTTAATCCATACGATTTCCCAAATCGTGTTCCAACTATGTACCCGTTACTATACACACTGAGCACTCTCATGGTTTGGATGATTGGTTTGGTAAACCATGCGCCAACTGTGTGACATGATTCTATTAAAAGTTTTAAAACCATGCACATGCCTTCCATATGATTTTACTTACCATGCTCAGGTTATGTGCCCCTGACCGGAGACATCCAATGACCTACACGGTTTCTCCTAGGAGATTCATGGTTTGGATAAAGCCATACAGAATTTGTAAAAATAAAATTGTGCAAGAAGAAAATGAACTAAAAAGAGACACAACATCATGAGGATAGATGGTTACCCCTTAACCTTGCACCTAAACTATACAAAAAAATAAAAAATAACATAAAACTAAAAATTTAAATCTGTAACACCCAAAAATCGAGAGAGAAACCGAGAAAAAAAATATAAACCTAAATAATATAAGGAAATAAAAACCATGGACTGAAAATCATCCCCACAATTACACTTTCTTCCTCTAGAAAGCCTCAAAATTTTCATTTTATCGATCAAAGACAAAAGTTTTCACACTATCATGATCTAACTACTCAATCCAAGAACACCACAACCACCACAAAAATTTAAATCATACCTATTAATCGAAATAAACCAATGAAACCAAACTAATTTTCAAAAAAAAGAAAAAATCAAACTAAAAATCCCACAACCTTACCACAAATAAAACCATCAGGAGTACTCTAAAACCCCAAAATCCACCCAACTGAAAAAGAACCATAATAAAATAACTCTGAAAGAAACCACATGTTGCAAATCCAACACTATAGATGAAACTATATTAACAAAATGGGAGGTCAGAATGGACTCCCTGCCATTTTGGAGTTTTAGTCAGGTACTTAACCGACATCACCCGACAAAATTGAACCTCCAAACCGAAACACGTGAGCACAAACCCTAAAAAGGAACAAAGTGAACATGATACATTATGAGACTTGATTCACTACAACATGGATCTACCATAAAAACATAGATTTAGAAGATACACACACATCATCCTTTTTCACCATAAATGAAAACAAACAAAAAAAAAGACACAAAATAGGACACACCTTCACTCAAAATGGAAAAAATTCAGAATTTTCAAAAGACGCTTCCATTAAAATGAATATTCAAAAATGACACACAAAATCATTTAAAACTACAAGGAATGAAAAACACTATCTACACAACTAATACAGTGGAAGGAACAATAAAACGGAAAGGGCCTTCAAACTGAACCCATACCAGCATCTTACTCCTATGAATGGGCTAGGGTGTCTTTTGAAGTGGTGGGTCTACCTCCACATCACTTCCTTGAAACACTCCAATAGAACCATTGAATGTGACCTATCCATACATGGGTACGGTAGGTCTTTGTAGAATTTTAACATGATGGATTCTTGTGACTTGTCATGCCACATTGATGACACTCTAGTACCCTATTCCCATAAGAAATTGATGAAATATATAAATGTCACTTGATTTCATGACCATAACCACTAGCTTCAGACCACTTTCTGACCTCTTTAATTTGATTATCTTCACCACTTATAGGGTCTGAAGAGGTTTAGATACCTCAATCACTCCCACAAATTTATCTTCAACCCAAACAGTTTTCTGCACCACATCAGTAGATGAGGTCAAATCAAATTTTAACACCTTCAATTATAGGTGAGGACAAATTCCATTCTCAAAATTTTGATACATCAGGGAATCTTCCTCATCCCACTCTGAAATATAAGAAACTAAATCCTAAAAATGATTAATTAACTCCAACATAAATCCATCACCTAGCTGAACTCAGCACATGTCCATCACCTTTCTCACCTTCACAACCTCATAGAAGTACCACTGAATGAATGAATCCTTGAAGAATTAAAAGGTAAGTTCTTCTAGAAGATTGGTTCTAAAATCCTACTTCCCCCACTTCCAACCCATACCTTAAATCATAAATTTAGTTAAATTAAACTTTAGAGATTCATGAAACTCAATAAACCAAAGATATTTTTGATTTTATACATCCACTCTTCCGCATCAATAAGATCCACTTGACCATGAATGAGAGGGGGATTTATCTTTTAAAACTCAAGAAATAAGTCTTTAATTTGATCAAGTGGAGGGTCCAATAAAGGTAAACCATTCGTAGATATGCCTCAAACATCCATAGAGTCTTTGGTGGGGGTGTATACTAAATAACAAGGATACCAAGAACTCACCCAAAACCAACTCACCAATAAGAACTCAAACTGGAAACACCACTTAAACAACATTTCCAAATCACAAGAAAATGTGATACACTCCCATTAGTTTTCAAAACGTTACAATTTATTCCTCTTAAAACACTTTTGAAAAGAAAAAAAACTTTGTAATTTTCATACTCACCAATGGTATTCCATGGATCCTCATGAATGTATATTAGTGTCCCATCTCGGGCACCCATCAACTCATGCTATCACTCATCCACTTCCTCGCACACATCCATTCATGTGAGTACTCATAAGAATACCAAATTTCAAAATAAGGCTTTTCCACTTTCAAAAAAAATTTTCATCCAAAGTTTCAAATTCTCAATCTACTCCCCATTTTAAATTTTAGCAACTTTTCAAAACATTCCCCAAAACATTTTCCCAACCCCGTTCCATTTCAAAATTAATTTTCATTTCCAAAAAAACCAATTTTGATAAACCCTAGGATATGAGTCCAATTTCATTGATCCAATCACCATTTTACCAAAATTCATCTTATTAAAGATCTATTTTTTAATGATTTCTATTGAAACAACTTTGAAAACTTATTTTCCATCTTCAAATATCCAAAAAAACTTCTTGAATTAAAATTTTCACAATTAAAATCAAGGTTTTCAAATTAGTTTTGAAATTAAGAAAAACTCAAAACTAACCCATGAAGGAAAACTGGTGTTGATGGGTGACTTAGTCAAATGGTTGGTGGCCAAATTACAATCACATCACCATCACAGATAATATTCATGGACAATGCCCCTAGCTCCATATAGATTTCTAAGCCCTATGAGATCATTGATACAACTATCTTGACTCCCATTTCATTTCCCCCAAAAACCAAAAAAACCATTAGAACCAAAAAAAACAAACAAAACAAACAAAACCCAACTTCCCATTGTAACCCAAGTTTTGGCATAGAAACTGTTTTCTAGTCACTCCCTCATACATACACTACAATTTATGACAGTCCAACTCTATCTACCTTGACATCCCAAATAACAAAGGGCACTCTGAAAGCTAATTACTCTAAAAAAGCTAAATCTCTGATACCATTTTTTCACAAAGCAACCTAGGTTGACCCCGAAACGGTCACCTGAGTCATCCCACAATAAGACCTGAGAGACCTTCCTAATCCTCTTGGGCTGGTGATTGGTACCAAGGTAATCAGTGAGAACTAATGGGAATTATTTCACCCAATATAAATAAACAAAATAGTATAATTAACAGATCTATCCAAACATAAATAAATGAAACAAATGAACAACATCTATACATGAACTATAAATACAACAAATCAAAACATCAAAACTCAAAATGAACCTGATGACCAATAAGCCACTATATGACCTTGAGGGTCACTCTTTAATCCCAAAACCTAAAATCACCCACGATGATCGAAATTAAACTATAACCTACACACAAAGCTTAAAATAAGAATAAACTATAGGCATGAGTATTAAAACTGAGTAGGCATGCCTAAAAAAATCTATTCCCAGTGTATTTCTTTTACCAAAAAGAATAATCAATTACATGTTTGAAATACAATATGTATAACATAGATTTTTACACATTAACTCTTTAGAAAAAATAATGGTTTATCACCCTCTTTCATTCAAACCCAGGTTCTTTTATAAGAAGGAGACAAGGGGAGAAGTTTTTACTTAAAAAGGGAGAAAGAAGGTGTAAAAATTTTCAATACATTAATCATATACATTTAGAAACCAACAAATCATTTTTAACCTAGAATTTCACCAAACAAGAGAGTAGAAGAAATGATCACATAACAAGGGAAATGGAATAAAGCACGTATGTGTAACCAACCAAACAATGCATCTTAATCATCCTCCATAGAAAACTGACTATAAAAGAAAATAACATAACCTAGGAGATCAGTGGATAATATAGAACATATTATACCCCTGACTCATCTAATAGGCATGCCTCACCTGATGACATTAATTTCTCCCACATGATCAGTCTTACCCTACCTGGCCTAACTGAGGGGAACAATCCCAAAGAAGATCAAGGTCCATACTAAGTGCTACTAGCCATAGTATAATCCTAAGATAATACAACAACCTTTCACCGAATATCCGCTAGATATTCCAGGTTCCCATGTCAAGACTATAGTTGGGTGATCCCAACCAAAACCAAAAAAGAAAATGACCACATATACATGTGTTACACAGATAAGAATTTCCTAGAATCACCCCAAGGTACAATCCCTTTCCTTTAAACCATTTGATCATAAGGGAGTCTCATAATAAGGACCTACAATACCATTCAACATAACCAAGTAAAGGATATTACCCTACGATAGTTTTCATGAGAACCAAATTTTAAGAATTTTCCAAACGAGCCTCAAGCAACCATTGAGAAACCACCCATTTCCAAAAGAATCAAACACATCTATTACAAGTAAAAAACCACTTATGAATTCATTTAAGAAACTCAAACCACCATTTTAAAATCAAAATACATTTACCAAGCCAAAATAATTCCTTCTAAATCATAAATCACTTACAAAATCAAACCATGAATTTTATCAAACACTTGGTCTGCATAGCTAAACAAAACAATTCCATACACTTGAAATTAAGGTATAAAACACCTAATTTCTTGACAAAAAATTATTCTAAAAAACATAAATCACTTTTTTATAGTCAATGAAGGTGAGAAAATAAATAAATCAAGGATTCTTAAATATAAAAGATAAGTGTAAAGGGAAACCTACCTCAAACCACAAGCGCTTCAATAATGCCCACCCAAAACAACCTATCGAGGGTCCAAGAAGGAAAGTGAATCCAAAATGAGACTTAGAAATAAAAA
This sequence comes from Viscum album, assembly GCA_963277665.1. NCBI lineage: Eukaryota > Viridiplantae > Streptophyta > Magnoliopsida > Santalales > Viscaceae > Viscum > Viscum album. The sequence continues at coordinate 859,177,879 of OY728160.1, forward strand.
AAATCCCAATTTAAAGCAAGGTAAAATATAACCCTAGGCCCAAAAGACCAAGAGAGAAGAGGAACCACCAATAAAATAGAAGAATAATGGAGAGGAATAGGTAAGGAGTAGAATAACTTGAAGATTTAGCCCCAAAAATTGAAGAAACCCCTTGGATCAAAACTAAGAAGAGTAGGAGGGGATTGGATAATAATGGAGGATCTCATCCTAGGTTTCATGATACAATAAAGGGGGATAAGTGTCATTTGGTGTTAAAAATATAAGAGGGTAGAAAGGAAAATTCACATTTTTAAGACACTTAGGTATTGTGCATGATCAGACCGCATGGTTTCCCAAACCATACAGTAATTGTTCCCCCATACTGGACACACTAGAAACCCCCATGGTTTGGCCATATGTTTTAGTAAATTGTGTTCCAACTGTGAGACATTGTTTTATAAAAAGCTGCAAAACCATGTGCATGCCTTCTGCACGGTTTGACTAACTATTCGCAGGTTGTGTACCCTCGACCAGAGACACCTAAGAACCAACATGGTTTCTCCTATGATCAAAATAGTTTTGATCATACCATCATAAAGTCATGAAACTCAATATTCATAAGAATAAAATGATCTAAAAAGATACCCAGGATCATGAGGTTTCACGGTTACCCCTTAACTATGCACCTAAACCGTGCAATAGAGAAAAAACAACAGGAAACTAAAAATTTAAATCTATAACACCCAAAACATGAGAGAGAAACCAAGAACAAAAGTATAAACCAAAATAAAAAAATAAAATAAAATCGAGGTGTGACACCTTTATCGGTATCAAGGCCAGAAATGTAAAGTTTATGTTTTTAACACCAGATATGGGAGTGTAGATTCGGGGATGTTATATAGAAGGTAAGTGGAGCCTATTTTATCTTAGTTAGAATATATTTTAATTTAATCTCAGACATAGGATGTTCTTAGGGTTCTGTAAGAGTTACTAGATGTTTTCCTATATGAGGTTATGATACTACCCCCTCAACATGATGTTTTTTGGGATAGAGTTGTAACCAGACATGTCTCTTATTTTGATGAATTATTATTGAATGGAGCCTATAAAGTTGTGTAAGTTTATGATTTAGGTTGGTTATATGTTATATAAGAGTCTAATCTAAACTAGTGTAACTCCTTGGGGTTCTCTAGTATTATTCTCCAAGAAGTCCAATGGTATTTTGTGGTTATGGATAGACTGCTGGAGGTTGAATCAGGTGAATGTCAAGAACTTTTACCCAGTTATGAGGACTGAAAATCTATTCATCCAGACAAAGGGATCCGTTTGGTTTTCAAAGATCTATTTGTGGACTAAATATCACCATATAAGGGTGAAAGATAAGGATATCTTGAAGACTATATTTATGTTTAGATATGGACACTTCAAGTTTTTGGTCATGAAATTTGATGTCACTAACACACTATATTTTTTTATGGGGATCATAACCACTATATTTCGTGATTTTATATACTAATTCATCGTCATGTTCATCGACAATATCTTGATATACTTTAATTCATAGGTGGATCATGAAAATCAGCTCATAGTTTTATTATAGGTCCTTCAACACCACCAGCTCTCTGGAAAGCTATCTAAGTGAAAGATCTAGATGTGGGAGGTGTGTTTCCTTGGTATTGTGGTGCCTTAAAAGAGTGTATCCATGGACCCATAAAATTTTTAGATTGTGTTTTCTTATAAAGCACCCAAGTACATGGAATAGGTTCATAGTTTACTTGGTCTTATAGGCTATTATTAGAGGTTTGTGTCTAATTTATCTTGGATTGTGACCCCACTGATAGTGTTGACCAAGAAGGGCAAGGATTTCATATGGATTGATCAATATAAGGTGATTCTTGATTTCTTGAAGGAAAATTTGATATGTTCTCTAATGATTTAGATTCCAGAGGAGGGTGTGGTGTTTTTGGTTTTCTGTGATGTGTCCCGTATGGATTTGGGATGAATTTTGATGTAGTAGAGAGTGGAGATCTCTTATGGTTTTATGCAGTTAAATATTCATGAGCATAACTATTCCACCCATGATCTGGAGTCTACAACAGTCATGTTTCCACTAAATCTATGGTCTCAATACCTCACTGACGAGCACTTTGTGGTTTTCACATACTACAAGAGCTTGAAATATGTATTCTCTTAATTGGAATTACATTTATGCCAGTAAAGGTGGGTGGAGTTTCCCTAGGATTATGTTTTTTAGATCTACAAGACCCTGGGAAGGGGGATTTTTTATTGATCTATTGAGTAGTAATTATCAAGGGGATTTATTTCGGGATTCTGTAGATGTTTGGGAAGGGATGGAGGATATTGTAGTGATAAATATTGATGTGGAGAAAACAATTGTTGATTTTGTCTATATCATATGTTCTTGGAGTCGTCCTTGATTTATAAGTTAGAGGAATATTAGTGGGGATACTTGGAGGTAGAGGTGATGTGTCACAGTATTGGCCATGGTGATCCTCCATATGGATGGTCAGAGGATACTCAAAACTGGATGCTATTTCATAGGAGGTTTTTTGTTCCATGGAAATGTTTAAAGAAGTTATCATTGAGTTTCACATCTCACCCTTGTAGGTATATCCTAGTGTGACTAAGATGTATTATGTATAGAGGATATATCATTGGTGTCCTTGGATGAAATGGTCAGTGGTTGAGTTTATGGCTAATTGTCTAGTTTTTTAATAGGTGAAAGAAAAAACCATGTTTTTAGAGGTTTGTCTCATCCCTTGGATGTCCCCAAGGGTAAATGGTAGGGAATTTTTATGGATTTCATCACCGGGTTACCCTGGTATTAGGGAATATGTGATGTAGTTTGGGTGATTGTGGACCAGATAAAAAAATTGGCTCAATTTTGGATATCTATGAATCAAGTATTGTGGATGTTTTGGTGAAGCGGTATGTAGATGATTTAGTTAGGCTTCATGAGGTACTGAGGACCATTATCTATAATTGGGGTCCTCATTTTATATCATGGGTCTGTATAGGATTATATAATGCCATTAGATCCTATATTTTCTTTAGTAATTCTTTTAACCATTAGATAGATAGGCAGATGGAGTGAACCTTCTAGACACTAGATAATATGTTCCAAGCTTACGTCTTGGATTTTGGAAGATCATGGGAAAATCACCTATATTTGGTTGAGTTATCCTACAGAAAAATATCAATTATCCCTTAGAATGGTTCTATTTGAGGTGTTGTATGGGTGGTCATTTCTTTATTTGTTGTGTTGGATAGAGGTTGGGGAGTCAACAGTTCTTGGTCTTAATGTGTTGTTGATTGCATCCAAAAAGATACACATGGTCCCAAGATGGATGAGGGTGGAACAAGGCTATCATAAGTCCTATGTTGATCATAGGTGGAGGCCCTTGAAGTTTGAGGTTAGAGAGAATGTGTTCTTTATATTCTATCCTCAATGGGGGCAATATAGGTTTGATAGGGGAGTAAGATTTCTCCCTAATTATTTGGGTCTTTTGAGGTGTTAGGGCATGTTAGAGAGGTGGATTATTGGTTTAAAATAAAACAATGGTGGTATAGGATCCATGATGACTTACATGATTCATATCATTATCGATATATTCAAGATGACTCCTACATCATTGAATGGGGAGAGTTGGATATTGAGGATGAATTGGCCTTCATATAGAGACCAGTAGAGATTCAGTATCATTGATAGAAAGTGTTTCATGGATAAATAATACTGTTGGTTCAGGTGAAGTGGAGGCCTGGTAGTCTAGAGGAGAGGACTTGGGAGTGTGAGATATAGATGTTTTCCCAGTACTTAAAGTTTTTTTAGCTTTTATTTGTTATATTTTACTTTGATGGTGTGATGTTTAAACCTTGGTTAATTATGAGATATTATTGTCCCCTTTATAGTGTTTTGTGTTATGGATTAGAGTATATAAATATGGGAAACCCCATTCCTAATAAAGAAACGTTATGTTTACAACATGTTTTAAAACTGTGTAAGAAAGTTAGATCTTCCCAAAGTGGATAATATCTTGTAATAGAGAGATGGTTTCCTTGATTTTTGAACTTGGGGTAGCGTTACATGATGTTTTAGGTGGTTGTTAGATTGGGATATGTATATATTTCAATGGTTGTGTGAGTGGTTATGTGGAATAGAGTTATCATGTGACTGGTATGATATGGTGTGGTGTTGTTCCAGGTTGGAGATAGTGATTTTGGTGGTGTTTGGTTGTAACAAGATCCCTATGAGGTATCTCTCGGGATGGTTGACTGGACCTTTCCCTTTCCTTTTTAGGTTTGGTTTGGATTCTTAGTGATGATAATTGTTCAAGGGGTGTCTAATTTAACTTCCCAGATTTATGAAACTCTTACCTTTGTGTTTTATAATCCCTAGTGGATTCAAGAGGGTTCTTGGTGTCTTTTCCCTCTTAGTATTTCTAATTTCATTTACACAGTCACGTGTTTCCTTCATGTGGTCAGTTTTTTGTTTATGTGGTTGGTTGGTAGGTTTTAAAATTATTTGGTATGGTCACTTGTTTCCTTTATGTGGTTAGTTTCTTTTTTTGGTGTTAGGTTGGTTGGTCATGTTGTTGGTTGGCATGGTCAATTGTTTCCTTTGTGCAGTCAGTTGTTTGTTCATGTCGTGGTTTGGTTGGTCATGTGTTTAGATGGCACAGTCACTTGTTTGCTTTATGTGGTTAGTTGTTTGTTCATGTATTCAGTTGGAATACTTTATGTGGTTAGTTGTTTGTTCATGTATTCTGTTGTAATGGTCACATGTTTACTTCGTGCAGTCAATTTTTTGTTTGAGTGGTAGGTTGGTTAGTGTGTTTAGTTCAGGACTTAACCAAATTTCAAAAATTTATTGGTTTCCCCAAAATACCCCTAAAAGTCATGAATATGAATTTTTAACATAAATTCAGTTTAAAATACTTAATATAGTTATTTAAAATCTTTATTGAATATTATAATTATATCCTTGAATTTCCTTGATCAGGGAGGCTGTTAATGAGTCATTTTATGTAATTTTTTTTGAGATTCACATTAATAATTAATTTAATTTTAGACTATGATCTAAAATACCAATGGTTCTGTTTCCTTAATTCTAAAATTAAGATCTTCCCTTATTTCTTTCCTACTTTATTTCTCTTTATACTAGAGGTTCTAGAAATTTTCTCTTGGATTTTTGGAACACTTCCACCAATTGGTCCAAGTTCTTCATGTGGTTATTACATCCTATGAATGAAGCCCCTATTTTGGTGTAGAAAATCATGTGAAGTTTAAACATGGTTGATATTATTTTGAATATCACAATTATTACATGACTTTTTTTTATTTTAGTTGTTATGATTTTGAGACCTTTCCTATCTTCAGTATTTGATCGCACCCTAAATAAAAGGCTAAGAACGTATATATATGTCTAATTAACTAGTTTCCCATGGAAATATGGATTTTTTTGAGAATTTACATGATAAATTGTGAATTAAATTAATGAAACCCCTTGAAACTAAATTGTGGTAAAAAAAATTAGAATCTAGAATGTATTTAAATGTATAGTTGTTCTTTTTGTCTCTACTTGTGTGATGTGGGATGTTGTGTGGTGATGGTGTTGACCAGAAGGTATGTGGTATGTGTTGGAAAATGAAATTATGGTTGGTTAGTATGGGATGTGATGTGGGTTGATATGTAGTTTTTGTGATGTGATAATGTTGTGGTGAGATAACTTGATATATTTTGTATTGTCAAAGTGGAATTTATGAGATAGTCAAGATGTTATGTGTTGTTTTTGTGTCAGTTACTCTGTTATCCATGGAATAAATTGTAATTCAAAAAACAAAATTACATGGGTTGGTAAATTAATAATAATGGGATATAATTTTTATACAGTAATTGGATTAAAATTAACTGAACAATTTATGAATGATTTGTGCTAATGTTAAATGAAGTGGTAAAGTAGATGAGATTTAATGGAAACTCATTTAATTTAGAAAATAGTGGAGTGTGTAATTGATAGTGGAATTGTGTGGATATGTGTGGTGGTTGTGTGGAGTGATGAATTTAATATTAAAAACAGTTGTGACAGATTTTTTATGGTGTAGTGGTGGTTACAAGGAGTATATTAGTGAAGTATTTGTTAACCAATATGTTGGGTATTGTGTGTTGTATATCTATCATGTATTTTATGTTATTTTTGTACATGACCCACCTGAGTTAGATAACCTTACTAATTCCCAGATGGTTTTGTTTCTAGGTATTTTCCACAAAATCCATGTTGGTGGTGATATGGATGGATAGATACCCCATCTTTCCCTCTCTTCCTTCATCGACAGTAATGATATAGGTTTGTATCAGAGATAATCCAGTGATGATACGAGTTGAGTTGAAGATTATGAAAAGATGATATAGGTTGGTTTTGGTGATTAACCATTGGTGATGATTATGTGATATGTGGGGGGTTTCATGCATGGTGGGAGGAGGAAATGAGGTTGGTTTCCTTCTTATTCATGATACCCTACTACCCTAGTTAGGAGATTAGGTTAGCATGTGATGAGGTTATGGATAGATATATGTTGTGATGTGTATGGAAGGGATATGAGCATAGGTTGTTTGATGTTAGGGAATGAGAGTAGAAAATTATTGAGGAAGAAGTTGTGGGGAACTTGTGATTTGTGTTATTTTTATACTATTTTACTATATTAGACACATTATTTGGTGATAATTCCATAGTGAGGTTAGGATTAGTTATTTGACCTGTTTAGATGCATGTTGGTTTTGTTGTTTCTTCACTAGAACATTAGTATGTTATTTTCACATGTGCACTTGAGACCTTGGGTATGATCCTACTTATTATAGATATTGTTCTCACCCTACATATATAAACCATTTTTCAAGTTTCCTAGAGGAATTTAGGGACCAATATTGACCTTACTAGTTTGGATTTGGATTTTTTATTGAGTCACTACCAGGGGATTAGTATTTTGTATTTACTTAGAGACTTTTAATTTTATTTATTAACATTATTAATTTATTGTGGGATTTTTTGGGTTTAGTTTTATATTAGGCATTGTAATTTCTTGGTGTTTGATTATCATATCTCTTGATAATGTATTATTTTAAAGGTTAATTCCTTCCATATGTGATATTTTTATACCCTCTATACTTTTTTCCAACCTCGGGCCTACTGGAGGTGGGAATATAGGGTCATTATCTATCTTCCTTCACTACCAACCCAATAGGGGTACCTTTAGAGGGACCGGTCATTACATTAGGCATCTCATTCAGGAAATCATTAAATTGACCATCACATTAGTTGTTTATATTATTCGTCATATTTCTAATAATTTTTTGGAAATAAAGGAAATTTGTAGATGAGAATACCCGAATTAATAATCATATGAAAATAAAATTATGAAAATATAATGAATAACTCATAAATTACTTATATATCTAAACTTATGGATTCCTAAGTTTCAATATAGATTATTTATTGTGTATCTCCTATGATACTTACTAGTCTAATCCATAAAAATAACTATAAATGACTCTAATTCCAACTATGATGACATGTATCACATAAAAAAATATTATAATATTTTTCTCATAAATTTCACATAAATTAAAACTATATATCTAGAGTTCTGGTGTCTTTGGGAGATTAGATACATAATAAAGCATTTTTAAATTGACTGCATTATATTTTATTTCCTTTTTCATTATATACTTCTAGATATCATTAAACTCTTATCAGTACATGGGATGTCCTTGGGATATATATAAGATAATTCATGAGATAAAACACTAACAATGGAATTAATCAGGATAAAAATAGGGTGAGATATTATAAGATTTCATAATCATAACATGAAATCATAAAAGATAAGGATCATAAACTATCACATAGAAACATGGAATAGAAGACAAAATATTATAGGAGTATGGTAAACAGGAGAATCATAATAATGTGGAACAAAAGTTAAAATTTTCAAAATAACCATAAGTGAAACCTCACTTAAAATAAATCATAACATAATGAATAAATTTAACTATATCATGTCTATATATAACATAGTGAGTAAAGTTATCAACATCATGTCCACGTACGTTGATCTTATGGGATATCAAGATTTTCCTAATAGATTGGCATGATGTATGATTTAGGAATCACCCATAATATCACTATATATCATTTATATGTGTTTCACAATAAAACAAAAATAACACATCGAGCATAAACATGAAATAAACTCATGAAAAAAATTATTTTCATAATAAAGTAAAATAACATAGTAAATGGAGAATCATGTAAATACCCAAAATAAGAAATAAATATGTAAAATTAAATGTTTCAATATTATAATCAATAAATAATGAAATAATATAGTTCATGAATATAATAATAATTATATTTGAATCAATATATGAACAAATAAAAAGTGGAAAAATAAAATAGAAAATATTTATTTATAAGCATCGTAGGGATTAACTTAAATAAATAATATGAAGGGAGTCATAAAAACATGAATATGAATAGAAAAATAAATGAAATGGAAATATAAGAAACATAAATAGAGAAAATTATAAATAGATAAATAGGAATATGGGTTGATATAAAGTGATTGAGAACATAATCAAAAGAAAGAAAAATAGTGAGAGAGTCCCTTTACAAACAATGAAATGTATGAACTATAATATATAAGATAGGTAAGAAGAAAATTAATACATAAAGATTAATAGGAATATATTAAGGTATAAATTTAATAATTTTTAAATGATATATATAATAGAGGATATAAAATAGATAAAAAATGCATGAAATGAATGAATATTTTGAAATAAAATCCCTTACATCGAGCCCCAACTTGCTTTAGATACTTATTTAAACTCATTAACAATCAAGTTACATTTATTAATTACTTTAATAAAAAATTATTAATGTTTACTTCATCTCATATAATCCATTTATTATCATATTTTATTCATTTATTAAATTAATATTGTCTGTATTAATCGATTTGAGGTTGTGTGGTTCACATTTCCACAATTTCTTTGATGTAATGATAATGGTAAATTATCACTATCTAATAGTTTTATAATCTATAAAAATATAAATTTATATTTTTTATTTATTTATATAATTACAATTGATCAATATTTCAATATATTCTCCAAAATATTTTCAAATCAATAGTAATTTCTTCATAATCTTTTTTTAGATGATTAAAATTATTTTGATTGTTTAATTTTATTATTATTTTTATCGTTCTTATATTATCATTCCAAAATCCAAAATATGAAATTAATTTATTATTAATGTTATATTTAGACATTAAATTCATTTTTAAAAATATCCATGAAAGGCATGAGTAAAAATAAAACATTCTTATTCACTTAGATAGTGTAAACCTACCATGGTTAGAAGATGTTTTAAAGAGAGTTTAAGAGAAGAGGAAAACTAATGAGTATATTATTTTCACAAAAACATTAGTTTAAAATTATACTAGTATTTTAAATTCACTTTAGCGATTACTTGGGTTATGGAAGGGGTGAAAGGATAATATAAAATAAAAGAAATGGGTTTTGAAACCATTGTCATGCTCCTTGAGATGTCTCCTTTGGAGTGAGTCTAAAGACTTGAAAGGGGGTATTTTGGTTAATAAATATCCTTAAGAATTTGTATGTAAGGGTTTAGATAGGTATTTTTAAAGATATTTATCAAAGGAATGGGTTTTGAAATTGAGGAGAATTGAGTGGAGAAGGGGTGTATTTATAGAAAAATGGAAGGGGTATCATTGAGTAAAATATTGATTAATTTATTATTTAGTATTAATACTATGAATATTGTTAATTATTATGATAATTAATAGTTTTTCATTAAAAATAAAAAACAAATTATTTTTATTTAAATAAACCTAAAAATTAATGGATTCTTTATAATATTTAATTTAACATAAATAATCAAAAATAGTTTTTTATTATAATGAAATATAATTTATGATTTAAAAAAATATAGGTTCAGATGTTAATTTTCTTTTTTTCAAATAAATTAATTTACTTATTAAATGAATTTAATTCATGGAAATTTTTTTATTAATTTTTGAGTCATTTTTACACCATAATGATGACATAAAACTTATCCTATACAGAAAAACTTTATTTTTATCATTCATCAAAATTTCAAATATTTTAAAAAAAATACCAAAATTCACCCTATGATTATTTTTATATGATAGTTCCAAAAATTAGATATATTCTATCAAAATAAATTTTTAGAATATCTAATTATATATTTTAATTTAACATAAAAATTAATGTTTTTCTAAATTTTTTAAAATATACCTTATTAAAATTTACTCTTATACGTAACATAAGTTAAATAATTTGAGAAATCATTTTATGGTATTTTAATATTTACATTTAACTATTTTATTTATTTTAAATATTAATTATTAGGAATTTTACTAATCCAAATGATTAGGTTGTTATTACAATGGTTAGTTACTATTCTAATGGTGAGATAATAATTATTTTTCCTATAAATAACATTTTTTTATTCATTATTCATTCACTCAATTTTCTATCAAAGTTATTTATATTTATTTAAAAAAAATCTTATTTCTAATATTTTGTTATATTTTAATAGTGTTATTCGCAGTTATGGAAGTCCTAGGAGACCACGACCCATTGGATTTTGAAATTTTAGTTGTATTTTTTATTTATTTTATTTTTAAATAGTATTTTTACTGGTCCTATGGAATATATTCATCCTTTATTTGTAATTTTATGCTATCAAATATAAATATTTTTATATTTTTATTGGGTGCATATGATAATATAACTATAAAACATATATTCTTTATAGAATAAGATTCATAAAATAATGTGGGATGTTACATACAATCCTTTGTAATTTTCTATGTATGGGGTGTATGGTGAGGCATTGAGACATATAATCTAACTATGTACATTATGTTTAGTGATTTAGGGGAATATTGTCTATATTTTTTGGTTATATGTCTTCTCCCTTTGTGTAAATTCAAAAAAATATTATCTATATTTCTAGGATTTATATCATTATTGTGTATTGTGATCGAGTGTAATGTGATCTATATTTTTTTTAAATAATCCTTATGTTTTGAGGATCTAAAGTATTTTTTTCTATATTTATCAATTATTTGGTGTTGGTTGAAGCTTGTGTGATCTGATATTTTCCAAAACACATATATCTAGGAACCATGGTAGCTTAGTGGACCCTTAGGGGACCTAATTAGTTTTATTATTAAGTGTTATTATTATTATTTTTGTTTCATGTTGTGGTATATTGGTTTTATTACTAAATAAGGTCTCACAATATGAGTACATGCATAAATGTGGACATCACTATGGGTGTTCAAATTCTTTTGGTAGTTCCTATTAAGTTTATAATCGCACCCTACATGTGAACTTAGACACAAATTTATCTACTATGGTTTTATTTTAGATCATATAGAAAAGTGGTTCCATGAGACCGTAGTAGTGTTGATAGTAAAGAGATTAAATAGGACCTCAGGAAGGTTGTTGGATTCAGTTCCCTAAAACTAACTTTTGTGTACATTTTATGATAATATATATTCATTGTTTTTAATATTAATAAGATACTTATCACATAATTATTGTTTTTATGCATGACATAATATGTGATAATATCCTAAGAGTAGTTATCACACTAAAAGGTCATAGAAGTTCTCTCTATGATGAGAACCAAGAAGTTATACGATATTATTCATAAATATATATGTTATATAGTCAGATGAAATCATTTTAGGGAAAATGATATAGTCTATTAGGGGTGGATACTCTTATTACTTTGAGCCAACTTATCCTGGTGTACACCCTTAGTAATTTCTAAAGTAGTAAATTATGAGAATGGGACCCGGTAGTAGGAAATTCGCATTTATATGTATCATTGGATGTTCTTATCTATAGATGTGTGTATTGGTCCATAGAATTTAATTTTTTTATTAATGTATGTTATGATTCAAATACTTTTATGTATTTAATAAAACTATAATGATATATGTTTACGGTGAAGTAGGATATGTTGAGTGCATCATGAGTAATATTTCATTGATGAATAATGTGAGAAAATATTTTTCCCTTGTGTTCTTTAATGAAAGTTTATATCGTGGACCCTTTCATGGAAATGATACAGCCTAAATAAATCCATGTTCATGGTGTTCTATTAGAAAGTTCAATTTTCAGAAAGTTAAAGATAGAGACATCGAGCACATAGTTTGATGACACCAACATACAACCTGTTTGATTTGAGATATCATGATAAATGGATTATCTTACATATTTAGATTCAGCATGTGGTTTTATGTTATTGTTACATTAACATCTTTATCTATGGGTGTCTTGACATGTTGTTATATCCTAACCTTGGACTTTGGGATGTTTTTCCTAATTCCACTGAGAAATAGGCCTAGAGGTTCACATGCTATGTGTATCCATAACTTCAGTTAAATAATGTTATTATTTATTATTTAATAATTTTTATAAATATTATTTTTTTTGTGGTTTAATAATTATTCATGTTTGTTTGATCACATATAGTATATATCTAGTTATTCGAGAGAATATTTTGTGATTAGGGTATTTAATAAATATTTATTTTCTATTTAGTTGATATAATATTTATTTATTTATTAGATAATAAATCAATGGTATTTATTTATTAAATAAATATTATTATTCAAGGTATGATAAATATTATAGAGTAATGGCAGGTATATTTTAATGGTCTGGGGAGAAATAATATATGTTTAATATTAATTGAATAAATAAAATTGATTTTAATTTTCTATCTTTTTGCATGTCAAGAAATAATAATAATAATATTATTATTATTATAGACATGGAGTTCCACAAAAATTAATAAAAATAATAAGGGACCATGTGCGATTATTCTTTTCTAACCCTATCGGTATATAAACTCAATTATATTATTTCCTTAGGTGTTTCCAATTCATTTTTTGTGCACAAGGATACCCGGAGAGATTTATCTCAAATCCATGGAGATATTCCTCTCTAAGATCACTTTCAATAATGGAGAGTGATCCTCTTCCACCACCACTCTCCAGTCTAGAGAGATCAAATATAATCCATCTTCAAACGATTCTCAAGGTGATCAAAGGTGAATGACGCAAGTGTCAGGATCTACTATGCTAGCACCCAAAGATTCCTAAGGATACATTTGGAGGTTTATGGAACATGTTTGGATCACCACTGGAGAGAATATACTCTTTATTCCTACAAGGAAATAATTATATGACATATAGACATGGTCAGCTCCATCAAAAAAGAAAGAATTCATCATAAGGTAATTCTTTAATTATTTAAATTAATTATAAATAATATACAATTATCCTGCATCTTGTTTCCATCATTAAATCATCAATTATTCTTTGATTCATTTCCATTGATCATGGCATTTATCACTATGTAAATCTTAGATTAATCATCAGTTATGATAAAAATCTGAGTTGGGCATGCCCCAACCAACACTTTCGCTACACCCAGAACCTACATGTGTCACCAATGAACACCTTTGTTTATTATTTTATTTTATTTTTTATTATTAAAAAAAATATGATTTTTTTGATGTATACACATGAAAAAATTATTTATTTGTCAATTTTTTCTATTATTATCATGTGATTAATGACAGGTAATGAAATTATTTGATAGATTTCACATGGGAACCCATGTATTTATTTAATTTTTATTTCTTCTTTGAGGGAATAGTCCCCTAAATGACTATTTTAAACCCTCATTTTTCATAGATATCCTCTGTAATATGAGAAAATACACTTGAGGTCCTATGAAAATATTTTCTAGGATGTGCAGTTCATTTTCGATATCAACACACCCACATCCATGATTATTTTCATAGATGGTTGCATTTTCTTTAGTGGATTCTATATCCAAACTGTTAGGATGAGACAATTTTTTTAATTAAAATCTCATTGTTTTTTTCTAAAATTATTAATGATAAAATAAGGTTACAATACTTTATATATCCTTAAAAATTATATTTTCATTGTAGGGTCAAGAAAAATTTGTTAAAAGTTGTCTAGGTCCTTTCAATCATATCAATATTTGTAACATTAATACTATAATACTTTAATTGGGATATTATTTGATATATGGTAGAGTTTCATGCAGTAACCCTTTTATAATCTTTGATATGTAACACATTCCATTCATCATAGGTAGCTGGAACAACAACTTATTTTTAATGATTATATATTTCCTTAAAAATCATTTGATGATTTTCTGGATCTATTTACATTAGATATTCACATTTTAACCCACTATATAAATGCCTTCTATGGAAGATCATAGTTATCCTATTATTTTGTAGGGATTTCTAATTTTTTGATCATTTATAAGATATCCTTGGATTTTATATACATTTATATAATTATGATTCATGACATGTAATTACTTTTGATTATATAGAAAAAATTGAATTAAATTCTATAAAGAATTGACAAGATAATGACCAAAATAATGATTTTTATTATTATTCAAGTCTTATAATTTGGATTTGTATAGTTAATATAGCTATAATTAATAAAATCCATAAATATATAAATATAAAGTGTATATAATTAAATTATATACCTAAGATGATCCACTCATAGATATGAGTGTAATAAAAACCATGATATGAAAAATTAAAAATACAAAAAATGAGAAAATATTTTTGTATGGGGGATAAAAACACCAAATTATTTAAAATGTGAAAAATTAATATATTTTTTAATTTTTTAAAAATAATATGAATTTACTATGAGTGGTTATTTTTAAAAATTTATACTATGTAGACAGGTTGATAAAATTTTTATATGGTCTTTTCTATGAAAAAACAAATACATATTTACATGATATTACTAATTTAAAACTCAATTATGTATACTGATTTATACATATGTAAAAACTTTATGAAATTAAATAAATAAAAAAAACCTTCAGGTCATAAAAAATATAACCCTTCTCATTTATATCATTTATGCTGATAATGTGTTGTAAAATTAATAATTGGGTAGAATTTTTTTAGGAGAAAAATATAAGAGATAAAATAAAAAAAATATAAATGTTTGATAAAATATTTATGCAAATGTTTATTATATTTCTCCCATTTTTTCATTTGATGTGTTTTGAGGAAAATGTAGTGGATGGCCTTTTATAGGTAAGGTTGGGCATGAATGGTGAACATCAATCTCACTATTTTTTATATTACATGAAAAAATCACATGGAATACGTGGTGATTGATTCTTACCAACATGGAATCATTATATAAAAATATTTATATACACTAATTTTGAAGACAAAATAAGAATAAAATTAATTAAATTTGAATATCATTTAAAAATATTTATCTAGTTATAAAAAATGTAATTGATTGGAATGAATTTTTCTAGGATTGGATTACATTAAAAAAATAAAATACTCAAATTATTAAAAAACTATTAAATTAATGAAAACTCATTAAGATTTTTTCTCGTTATGATGATTAATATTTTTAATACATTTAAATTATTTACAAATAAATAATTTACCAATTTTCAAAACATATTTAAACCTTAAAATTATAAAGACATGTTTTTTTTAATAAGATATAAATAATTAAAGATGAATTGTATACACACTAAAGGGAGTATGAACATGCAAAATGATCATAATGATCATCCACAAAAAGGCACATTTTTATTCCACAATGGTGTCTTTATATATACATATGAGAGAGGTGGTAGAAAATGAAAAATATGGATATAAAGAGATTGTGTTTATAAAACCTATGAGTTTTATCTTAACACTACCCCTTCAATGAAAATATAATATGATTATATTTTGTTAAAACATTCATTAAAGAAAACCTCATGGAAAAAACCACTAATGAAGGAAAAAAGATTACATAATTCATAATTTCCCTTAATCAAGAAATATCTTTAATCCAAAACATCCCAAAATAACACAAATTATTTCTAAAAATTAACATTAGAAATGAATTTGTAAAAATATCTATAGATTTTTCACATGAAGGAATATTAAAAACATTTTCAATTTTATTTTTCTAAAGCTCATGAGTGTAGAAAAATTTTGGAGATATATTCTAACTCTGATCTAAAGAGATCAATTTTTGTGTGAGTTGTATATGTTTTGAATGTGTGTTATTGATATTCAATGGTTTTCAATTAAATATAATGATTTCATTGATGTCAATATATTGAAGAATCTATAAATAATAACTAATTAAAAAGATCAGGTAAATCATCCAAGCTTGGTAACAAAGTTTATATGGATTGGATGGGAGATGAATGGAGAAAAGAAGTTCTTAGGTTTTTTTATCTCAAGAAAGTTCTTTAAATACTTTGAGTTTATAGGTATGATGATTAATGAACTGATTTTTAATGCCAAAGACATGTGAAAAAGGAATTTGAAGAAGTTTATAATTTTTACAATACGTGAAGCCATCACTTATTTAGGTGAATAGGAATTGAAGAAGGCCATGAAAAATGAATGAGGAATTTTGGTGAAGCATATGAAAAATATATATTATTTTTCATGAATAGTTATGAAGAAGAATTTTGAGAAGGCTTCCTATATGCCTAATTATTTTGAGAAGGATTTTAATTAGTTGTTAAAGTTGTTAATAATTTTTTATAGGGATTAGTAAAAAATCATGGCCAAATACACAAGCCTTGTGATCCATATCAATAAAATTCATTGTGTGAGGAGGCATTAATCACATTGGAAAGCCATCTCACTAAGCTAGAATAACGGCAGGAAGTAGCGAGCTTCTTCATAGGTGAGTTAGGGTGTGCACGGTGTGCATAAGTGTAGAGTGGGAACATAGCACCCCTAGGGTGAACATGTTGGAAAGCATGGGAGGAAATCAGTGTGGTCCTCCCCATGTAGTGTGTTTATGTGTGTTTGAGTATCGACCCCAGTGATTTCTCGATATGAAGAAGGAACAATGTGTTTTATTAAGTGTGGTTCAACCGAGTTTCAATCTGATGTGGGACACGAAGGGCATAGAACTATTACCATGTATAAAATATATATAAATAATTATGGACACCTAATCAGATTCATATTTATCATTTGATTGTCACATGAAATAATCTTGAACCTCAAAAAACTTGATGGATGTCTGTATATCGGAAGTTGTACATGCCATGAATCCATCAATCTACCTTGTGTTGATATCAAGTTTTTGATGCAATATTTACATAAAAAAGATTTGAATCTTCATGTATGGTCTCAATGATACTCATTAAATTAGTAGTTAAATGAACATGATATTTCCAGATGAAAAATGCGGTTGTAGGAGGCTGTTTGTGCATCAGATGTGCATGGATGAGTTCAACCATTTAAAATATGGTGGAGTATGCATTTATTATCGCATGAATGTGAGAATCTCCCTATTATGATTTCATCATGAGGATTATATAATTTTTAGAATCACATTATAACGAAACACACATTTGAATATTTTAATGTTAGTATCTTCATTGATATTAATATCAGACTTAACATGGAATAAAAATTGAGCTTTTGAATCAATGAAAGATATAGAAGGAGAGGCAGGGAAACCTATATATAAATATCAATGGAATAAGGAGGAAAATGTTTTTTTCCATTCACATTTTCTCAGAGAGATCTCATTTTTTATAAAACGGAGTATTTATATGCTTTATTTTTATGAAAATAAGTAGAGTGTTATGTGATCCACTCGAATATATGAAGACAAGAGTTATACGCACTGATTTTCATGAATAATAATAACTGAGAGCTTACTAATCTCAAAAAGGGTAGTTATATGAAATATCATATGATCATATAATTATTGATAGTTACATGAAGTATAAACATAAATTTTGATTCATTATATATACACATATCCAGTATTATATTAGATTTCCATGTGAATCCCTTTTTGCTTATGTGAAATAACGAGCAGTTTCACACTAATCACTTATGTGAAGAAGTTGAGATATCATTGTGAAATATACTTTCAAGAACTTATGCAGGGGATAAAATGAATTAATATATGAAATAAATGGATGCACATTCATAAGAGATTCATAAAATAGATTGAGTTTGATAAACCCAAAACATTTTAAGAAATATGAATTTGATAATATACAAGATATCCTAAAAAGGTAGTAGAGAAGAAGTTAATAAAATCACATGAAATTGGAAGAAGAATCTATATATCTACTAATTTTTATTCATAAAACATGTATCATGCATTATGTATGATGTTATTTTAAATAAACTAAGTTTATAATTCAAGAATAAAGTTTCGACCACAAAGCATGAGAGAAATTCTCATATGGGTCAAAGTTTTGAGTGAAGAAGTACTGAATGGAGAAGGGGGTAATGGAAAGACAAAAATCACTAGACAAAGAATAAAATATTTAGATAAATAAAAGAATATAGTATCATATGGAGCTGAAACTCTGGACAAATTGGTATAGGATTGTCAAAAAGAAGAAGAATAAATTATGATGATAATGAGTTGAACATTCATCATTTTGATAATCATGATGGAATTTTTTGATTCTAGTAATATTTAAGGAATAAGGGATCAAATTTATAGGTACCAGAATGAAAATAAGTTATAATATGAAGCGATAGCACCAGACAGATAGGTACCAGATGATCAAGAAGAAGAAATTTTCAACCAGATACTGGATAAAACTTGTATTATCATTTGGTATTAGATGAACAAGGTGAATAAGGAGACCCAGTGCATTATGTTCTACACTAAAAAATAAATATATAAAGAGAGAATAAGATAATGAATTAATTTTCATATCTATTTTCATATTAAGAATATGAAGATATAAATAAAGTGAAGAATAGATATATCTGCACTTATATCAGCACAAAATAATAAGAATAATTACAGTGTTCTGTTTTTCATTATGAAGAATATGAATAGTTACTTGTATGTTTTCATACGCGTGATAATATATGGAAGAGAATAACAAGGAACCATTCTAAAATCTGTTATAAGTATCAATAGGTGGAATAATTTCTTGGCGTTATAAATTATCTCTTAAAAAATGAAGAGTATCTTTAAAGGTAGTATAAAGAACCAGTGAGTAGCTACAAGTTGGACTAAGTTATCACTAGTCTAGGGATAAAGGATTGTTTCCATCCCCCTTCTAAAGTGTAGAGACTCACACTTGGATTTGGAATATTTTCTAGCTAATCCACTATATTTGGTGTTTTAGTATAGTGGATAGTCTATGTATTGGTCATCACCATACACGGCAAGGACTAGCTACTCTTATTGCATAGTGAACCTTGTGAAAATATTATGTTCCAAATTTACCTATTTTCATATACTTACATACGATAAGGAAAATAGAATAGGAAAATCAAAATAGAAGGTCTAAGATGTAAAGGGATAAAAATTTATAAAAGTTGAAAAATTTCCCAACACTGATTCACCCCCCCCCCCCCCCCACTTGTGTTTTGTATATACTAAATTGGTTCTCATAATTGTTACCCAAGGGTGGTTCACCTCTATTGGATTCTATATTTTTCATTGATTATATTTTGAAGACTTAATTTTCTTTACTATTTTAACAATGAATTGAGATTTTAGAAATATTCAATTATCTATAAGAATAATTCTATTTATACCAAGACCATGATGATGGGATAAAGAAAGAGAAAATAAATTTGAATATGAAATTCCTATTTTCTAAAGAAGAGAAAGTATCAATTTCTCCATTACATGTTAACAAATAAGATTGATCGATCTTAGAAAATGAAGAGTAGGTTCCTCAAGTTTTCATCAAGTAGAAATATAGTCTCTCTATCTCAATTATATCAAGATATTCAAGTGATCAATAGGTATGTGTTAGTTACTATCATAAATATCCTAGTGATGATCCAAGCACTAGTGGGAGTGATAAAATGTCATTTGATTTTTCAATTGATGTATCAAAGTAAATAATGGATGGTTTTCCCAAATAATTTGTCTCTATTATCTGTGGGGGTTTTTAAATCATGTATTAAGTGATCACTCGACTTTTAGATAAGTCATGAGTAATTGAGAAGTATTTCAAATGAGATTTTCTAGAATGCATAATTCTCTCCAAGAAATTTTGAGACTTTTCAGTAGAAAGAGTAGAGATTGAAATAAGTTCCTTATAATTTGAATAAAATTATATCAATGAATTTGAAAAAAAATAATGATTCAAGAAGAATCTAGAATAAAAGTTCCACACACTTTAAGAAAATTTGAAAAATATAATCCATTTCAATGATTTTCAATTGGAAGTGAAATCTAAGAAAATCAAGTAACTTGACTCTTTATTATAAAACAAAGTTAATATATATGAATATAAATGTAAAATAATGAAGATTTTTTTTGAAAATAAGGTGATTATGATTGAAGATCATAAAATAACCCTCAATATGAAATTTCTATAATTGGATGTTCAGCTGGAAAATCTTGAGAAGACATGTATTGTGACTTCACAAAATAAGGTGATAGTTTCTACTACTACACAATGTTAAATGGAGGATTCTAAGTTTAAAATAACTAAAACATGTGATAATAATATCATGAATTCATTCAATTATCTACCTCAATCATATATGAAGAAAGAGGTATCATTCATACAATCTTATAATAATTTTTCTAAAACTATTTTCATAAATAGTGTAAGTTGGAAAACATAATCTATACACATATGGATGAATAAATAAGTAAATAATCCTACCACCATGACTAGGTTGGATAGAAAAAGGAATTTGGAAGTTGGTTCTCCATGAAGATTCCAACAATTCATGAAGAAAACAAAAAAATATCCTACATAATACATAAGAAGATCAAGGTTCGTGGTTCAATATTGGTGTTGAAATATATTTTGGAAATGTGTATTGGATTTTTGGTATAATTCTATAAATTCAAAAACATATAGGAAGGTGATTCTAATGAGTATAAAACCATAGATGGATAAGAAACATACATAGGTTACTAAAGATATGAAAACATCCAACATATTTGAAAATTTTTAAAATACTTGTGATGTTGGAAAATATGGTGGTCATAAGATTGGTACATGATCAAATCAACATGTATCCAAATATTATAAGAAAATATACTTTAATAATTTAGATAAGAATTAAGTTGAAAATTTGGGAAGAAGGAAAAATAATTTTCACAATAATTTTTCAAGTAGTAAAAATTAGAATACCTTGGATTCAAAATCCAAGAAGTTGAAGAAAATTGTTACATCTAAAAAAATGATAAGGATATAAGTTAGAATAAGTATTTTGTAAAATCCAAACTTTCTTACAATGTTCCTAATGATATATTATTTATCTAGCTAGAAGATTTATAAATAACTAAGAATATGGAAGAATCATAGGAAAATGATAGTGTGAAAGGAAAGGAAAAGATTACACATGAAGGAAAAGTTTCGTGTGTGGGGTGAAACATGGTTGGAAACACTCCTAAAGATTGTTCTAAAATAATTATAGAATAATTATTATTATTTAAGAATATAAAATATTCACTAGGTGATACAATTGATTTAAATTATCTTTAATAAAAAAGTTTCATATACAAATAAATTGAATAAGTGATAAGATCCACATATCCTCAATCATAATTGAATTTTAGATGTGCAAGCATGAATATTGGAGGGAATGGAGAAACATGGTTGAGAAAATAATCTCATCCTTATTGTTCACATTGAAAATCAAGGAAGGATTCAACTTATTCCCATAATATTTTTGTATTTTATTTATTCTTGTAATTTAGTGAATTCAAGGTGAAGCAAGTTCTCAGGGGGAGAACCTGATAAGTGGTGAGTGTTGTCAATTATTAACAGCAAAACTAAATAAATCATCATCCTTGGATGATTTCTAATTTTTTATTGAAATAAAAATATGATATAAGATCATATTTTTAAAGTTAAATAGTGTTATATCTTGATAGTAGGGATAAATAAGATACCTTATTTACTTGATCTTATATTTTATATCTTTAATAATAAGTATTAGAGAAGATCATCCTCAGCGAAGTTATGGAAGTTTTAAAAAATGTACAGTCTCAAGTTGAAGATCCATTTTGGTGTATTATCCATATTAGAACATATTGAAATACATTATTGAATAGATTCATCATTATAAATATATTTATTAGTGGTTCCCTTGAGGGTGATACAAATTAATAAAGATGAATAAGTTTCCAAAAAATATTATTTCATACTAATATGATTATTCTAGAAATTTCTTGAAGATCGTCTCAATATAAATGGTATGTTCCTATTAATCTCTCATCCATGGTTAAAAAATTTAACATAAAGGTGTAGTAATTTAATTAATCAATGACATCAAAAATTAAAATTATGGAATTTTTACAGGGTATCTTTTCCTGCATTTTTCACTTGAATGTTTTTAACCTTTTTATTGAAGTGAGTACAGGAAATCGAGGTTGATTGTTCTTAAAAAAGTTTCATATCTTGTTCATTATCTTCATATTATAATAAAATTGGATAACCCTTGGGGATAATTTTAATAGTTCTTATTCCATGATGTGTCTTTATAGGTTGGTAAGGGACAACTTTGTAGTCAAAATCAAATCCTCTTATTTTCCACATGAAGCATTGTTCATATAGACTTATTGTGAAATGATGGGTAGAAAATTTCTTAATAATGATCTGATTCTATTTTCCTAAATATCATTATTTCTTTTCAATAATTGGGGATAAATTTAAATGAAATTTTGGAAAAGTAAATGGGTAGATTATCCATTTGGAAAGAACATTGAAGGTATTTCCAACAAAAAAAGGATGAGATTTAAGATCCTAATTTGTGTGTGATTTGTATTTATTATCAATGGATGTTATTTTTTATTAATGGATGCTAATGAAAAATAAATATTCATTGATGTAAATATATTGAAGAATCTATAAAGAAAAATATAATGAACGTATCAGTTGAAAAATCCATTCTTTGTGACAAAATTGATATGGATTGCATGAAAGATGAAAGAAGAAAGGATTTTCTCAAGTCTTGTTATCTAAATAAAGTTCTTTGAAGTCTTTGAGTTTATAAGGATTATGATTCATGAACTGATCTTTAATTCCAAATACATGTGAAAAAATAATTTTAATAACTGCATAATGTTTTGAAGGCCATGAAAAATATAAATTATTTTTCATGAAGAATTTTTAAGAATAAATTTGAGAAGGATACCCATATGCCTAATTATTTTGAGATTTATTTTAATTAACTATTGAATTTTTAACTAACTATTTTATAGGGTTAATTAAAAAACATGGCCAAACAGAAAATCCTTGTGAGCAAGTTCAATCAACTGCATTATGAGAGGAGGCCTCAACCACATAGGATATCCATCTTACTAAACTATCATTTTGGAAGAAAGTAACCAGTGCCTTTATAGGTAGGATGGGGTGCGCACAAAGGCGTACGAGTATAGAGTGGGCGTATAGTGCCTGTAGGGTGTGCACATTGGCATGCATGGGGGAAAAGCAGTGTTGACCTCCCCATGTGGTGTGTGCATGTGTGTCTAGTCACCAACCCTAGTGCTAGCACAAGAGGTGGCAGGAACAAAGTGGGTTATTAATCATGGCTCAATTGATTTCCACTCTGATGTGGGACAAAAAATGTGTGGAATTTTTCTCACATTTAAGAAGATATTGAAATAATAGTGGATTCCTAATCAGATTCATCCCAACCATCCAATCATCACGTAATATCATCTTCAACATCTTGATGATCGATGGATATCTGTATGCCAAAAGTTATATATGCCATGAAGTTTTCTTCCTTGATCACTCTAATCTCATGTTTTTATGTAGTCTTGACATAAAAATGATTATAATATTTATAGATGGTTTATGTGATGATCATATGATTAAAAATTTCAATGAACATGCTACTTTTTAATTCAAAACATGGTTTTAGGAGGTTTTTTGTGCATTAAATATGAATGGATGGGTTTGGTCAATTAAAATAATGAGTTTCATGCGTTTATCATCACATGCATGTGAGAATATCACCATAAGGAGTTCATCATGAAGACACCATGGTTTTTTACATCACATTACAATGAAACCTGATGTTGAGTATTTGAATGTTGGTATCTTTGTTGATATTAATATCATCCTTGGAATGACATAAAAATCAGGATTTTGAGTTAGTGAAAGTTAAATAAGAGAGGTGGGGAAACCTCTCTATAAATACTAATGGATCAAGGAGAAAAATTATTATTGTCATTTACATTTTCTATGAGAGATCTCATTTACATAAAATAAATTATATTTGCAGTTCCTTTTTATGTTAAGAATTAGAGTGTAATGTGATCTACTTCTCAATGTGAAGAGTAGAGTTCAACACACTCATTTTTATGAATAAGATGAATCGTGCACTCATTTACATAAAGAAGAAGAACTATGTACTTCCTAATCTCATGAAGGATAGTTTCACTAAATCTCATTATTTTATAGAACACTCAAAATTTATAAAAAAATAATCATATCTACTACTTCATTGTATATACACAAAGATAGTATTATATCAGAGTTTCACTTAAAGGCCTTATGTATTTCATAAAGGAAGGAGCAGTCGTACACTAATCACTTGTGTGAAGAAGATGGGATATCATTATGTGATATACTTGGAAGAACTTTAATAAGGGAGACAATGAATTCATGTATTAAATATATGGATTCACATGTATAATAGGTTCATGAAATTTATTGAGTTTGATATACCCAAACCATTTCAATAAATATGAATCTGATAAAATAAAAAGAACCCCTAAAAAAGAAATGAGGAAGAAGTTAATAAAAGCACATGAAATAATAAGAAGAATTTATATATGTGCAAAGTTTTATTCATAACACATGTATCATGATTTATGTATGAAGTAATTTTAAATAGAATAATTTGATAATTCAAGAAGAAAGTTCTAATCACAACCCATGAGAGAAATTCTTATATGGTTCAAAGTTTCAAGTGAAGAAGTATTAAATAGAGAATAGGAAAATGGATGGAGTGAAAGAAATAGATGAATTAGTAAATCTCTAGAATAATAAAATAAAATATTTTCATATGGATATAAAACATTGAATGAATAGGTATAGTATTATAAAAAATAAGAAGAATGAATTGTGATGATGCTGAGTTGAACATTCATCATTTCGATAACCATAAAGGTAGTTTGTGATTCTAGTGGGATATAAAGAAGAAGGGATCATAAATATTGGTACCAAACTAAGAATAAGCTATAAAAAGGAGTAGTAGAACCAAATGGATAGGTACCATATGATAAATAAAAAAGAAATATTTTACTAGATATCAGATATAACTTTTATTATCTTTTTTGGATCATATGAATATGATAAAGAAGAAGAAGACCCAGTGTAGTATGTTATACATTGAAGAATAAATACATAATAATAGAAGAAGATAAGAAAGTACTATGCATATCTATTTTCATAGGAAGGAGAATAAAGAAAGAGAATAAGAGATATATATGCACTCTTGTTAGCACAGAAGAATAAGAATAAGAAGTTCAGCATTCAATTCGTTATTGTGGAGAAGAAAAAGGTTACTTGTACACTTTTGTCCATGTAATAATAGAGAGAATAAAATAAAAATTTATTACTATGAAATATTTCATAAGTCTCAATAGGTGTATGATTTTTTTGGTGTTACAAAGTTTCTATTAAATAATATGAAGATTGTCTTCAGAGGAAGTATAAATAACTAGAAAGTAGCTTCAAGTTAGACTAAGTTATCACTATTCTAGGGATACATGATTTTTTCAGCACCCCCCCCCCCTCATAAAGTGTAGGTACTCACACTTGGGTTAGGACTATTTTTTAGCCAACCAACTTTATTTTGTGTCTCATTATAGTGGATAATATGTGTACTAGTTATCACCATACGTGGCGAGGACTAGATACTCTTATTAAGTAGTGGACCCTATAAAAATATCATTTTTAATCCTTACCTACTTTAATATACATCCATATGATAATGTAAATATAATAGAAGAATAAAGATCCTAAAAATACTAAGAGGTAATGGGATAAAAAGTTATAAAAGGTAAAAAAGGTTCCCAACAATGATTCACCCCCCCCCCCATCAATGTTGAGTATATACTAAAGTGGTCCTCTCATGATCTCCTTTTTGTATCCATTTTTTATTTTTGTGATAAATGATACATTA
This sequence comes from Viscum album, assembly GCA_963277665.1. Classification (NCBI taxonomy): domain Eukaryota; kingdom Viridiplantae; phylum Streptophyta; class Magnoliopsida; order Santalales; family Viscaceae; genus Viscum; species Viscum album. The sequence goes on from OY728160.1 coordinate 859,204,163, forward strand.
TCATCATTTAATATAATTATTTTTTTAGAAAATCCCAACTCACTTGATTTATTAATATGATAAATATTTATACATAACCATACACACTCGTGACTTGATTCATGAATTTCTAAAATATCCAAATTATTTGATGATATAGTAGTAATGGTTTATCTCACCAATATCTATAAAATAGTTTCATTACCATATTTTAAGATATATCATATATATGATTAAGCTTTATGTGGATCAGAAATATAACCTACATTCTCATATCCTACCAATTCTATTTTTTTCTTTAAAAGAATACAATCTCGTGTCATGTGTTCTATTTAAATAAAAAAAGATATATTTTACTCCATCCCAATGACTTCGAGTCAGTGGTGATTTGAATTGATATAATAGATTAATTGCATATGAAATATTTAATATTATACAATTCACAAGATATAAAATTGAACCTATGGCACAAAGATGTGTTATTATAGGACCAATAATATATTCATTATTTTTATAAGCATGAAAAGGGATTTTTTAAAGTATCAAGTGATTGAAAAAAAACCATTGAAGAACTCAAAGCATATGATTTTTCTATAGAAAATTATCTCTTAATTTTTCCCACATATTTCGTTAAATGAACAAGAATTAATTCATTCAAGTGTTCCACTTGAAAACTAATGCAAAATTTTGCCTTTCCTAGATCTTTTATCTCAACTTCTTTATTAAGACAATTTTGCATTATAGATATTTCTTTCAAAGTACCAATTATATTGATTCCATAAAAATATATTGTGATAATGACAAAACATGAACGTGTTTTCTTAATGAAAACACATGGATAAATAAGATAATTTTAATATCCATAAATTTTATAATACATTATTAAATGATTATACCAAATTCAACGAAATTGTTTAAGACCATATAATTATCTTTTCAACTTAATAGAATACAAATCTGGTTGATTTTATTTATATGAATCAAGTATTATAAATACTTTAATGATTTTCATATATATATTACTATACAATGGGTGATAAAAATAAGTTGTTAGTGCATCCATCAAATGAATTTGAAATCCTTATGTTACAGTTAAACTAATAAAAAATATAAATGTAACAACATCTATGATAGGAGAATAAGTTTCATTATTATTTTATCTCTAGTCATTATAAAAATACTTGTTCAATAAGAAATACTTTATATCTCAAATTTTCATTTAGCTTATTCAACGTTTTTACAAACACACATTTACATCCAACTGGTTTAACATTATCATGTGTTGGAACTAAAGGTCCAAAAATATTACATCTGGGTAATGAATTTAATTCATCCAGTATAGATTCCTTCCATTGTGGATAATCACCATGATTTCTACACTCTTTCACAGTTTAACAATCTAACTCATTATCATTAATAATTTATTATTTATCCATATATAAGAAAATATTATCACCAATAATAGTATTCTATATCCACAACTTTTCATATGTTAATGATATCTCAGTATTTTCTTACACTGACGCTAGTTCTAGAGTGACTTCAACAGAAACATTCAAGTTTTGTTGTGATTATAAAGGGTTTTTTATCTCTATGGGGGTATTAACTTTTTTTTTATTTTCTTTCTTAGTAAAAAATATTTTACACTAATAAGTTATTCATGGTTTTATCATGTATTAGAGTCATCATCTATAGTTTTAGTTTCATGATCTACAGTGAAATACAATTTTATGGGAATATTTATAGCTAGAATATGTGATTGAGTAATCCGCTTAGTATTAGTAAAAACATTAGAAGACTGGTTATTTTCATTATATAGATGAATAATCCATTGAACTTAAATTTCAAAATGATTTATGTATTGATCAAGACAAAAAAATGATAGTGTATGTCAATTAATTTCTTTATTTTTAATATTCTTATCATTTACCTTTTTGAGTATTGGGAATATAGTATCATTAAAACAATAATCTAAAAAAATCCATAAAAATATATATTATTGATGTTTTAAGATATTTAATAATAGAAGGTGGATCAAAACCAACATAGATACCAAGATTTCACTGAGGTCTTATTTTTGTTGTTTGAGGTGGATAAATAGGTACATACACAATACATTTGAACATCTAGAAATGAGTAAATTTTAGTTGGATATTAAAACCATGTTCTAAATGAGAAAACTGATGATATTTTGTTGGTATAATTACAAAGAAAGATGTTTCATGCATGATGGCATGTCCCTGGGCAGAAGTTGGAAGTTTTTAATTCATAAGCATGAGAGAGATATGCCATAAAGCCCATATACCTATGATTCATTATGGTTATATCATATGTGGAGATTGGATATATTATAAGGCCTCAAATGGAGATTTCATTCCATTCATATATCCAATCATATTATATGATTATTTGACATTGTATAGAGTGTTATGAATATAATCATAAGGTATGATATACACTAACATCTGACGATCTTGGTAGCTAAATAATAATAGTCATCATTTAGGATCCTTCCATGTTGGATATCATAAATTAATTTCTTCATAATATGGTATGAATGGGAAAGTTGGAATGGTAGGGGTTATATTTATTTCATGAATTAACTTGTAATGTATGAGTTAATGAAATTTCACTCAAGGAAAACCCTATAGATATTTATAAAGGGGAATTCACCATGTCATGGTTGGTCATGCAAGCTTTCCCAAGCCTTGGTCGAAGCTCACCTTCCCGTAGCTCTCTTCTCTTACCTTATTTATACCAGGAGGTATTGAAATTCCATGGAGGGTGGAAGAATACCACTCATATGATGAGTGATTTAGAACAGCCCATGGATACCTCCAGAGGAGGGATTCCTTCTGACTACCTTTACTGTGATCTTCATTAAGCGTGGATGAAGAGAATTGTAGTAGTGATATAGTGTAAAGTACACATTTGTAGGTTTATTCATTTAAAGTATTCAAGATTTCATTTATCAAGCATAGTCAATCATGGGTTTGGGTTTCTATATTTCTTGTGTTTTTTTTAACAAGTGTTTTTAGATCCTTTGAAACCCATCAATGATATCTGAGTAGTGTCATGAATTTTATTTTTAAAGTCATGTTTTTGAAATGAATAAGTGTGATTGATATTACATTATATGATAATGTAATCTTGACTGAAATCTTAACATTAATATATATAAGATATCATAATATGTGTTTCAACTACTTAACATTGCATTATAGGATAATGTAATGTGTATTTCATAGTTTTATGTTATGAATGGAATGTATCATTGAGTACTATACATCAATACTTATTTTTTATGTGTTTTAAGCTATGATTTGAGATATAGTAGGTTGTGATTGAGACTCGGGCTGCACAAAAATAGAGCATTGTGTTATAAAAATGGTATAATGTGAATTATCAAATATTATAGTCTTGTGCATAAGAAGTTTCCCCACACATAAAGTTTTTCCCTTTTCATGATAATTACTCATATGTATAGGATACCCTATACGTAAGGTTTGTTACTTAGCTGTGAAAGTTTGAAAATATTGCATGAGGGTTTTTATAATAGCTAAGAACTCACACTCCTAGATCCTATTCTGAGATCTATAACTCTACATTTCCATATTTAATTGTGATAATTTTGAAGGAATTGTTTCCCATATTACAAAATAAAAATGAAAACTTATATCACTTACATTCTAAATGACATTTTAGGTTTATAGTTTTAGATAATTATAAAAATATCCTACTTAAATAATTCACAAGTCATCAAAAGAACATTTCTCCCATTTAACCCAGCTTTTCTTATTTAACAATAGTTCATCAACATCATCCTTGTGAAATATTTTATAGACATAAATTAATAAAAATAATTATTTAAAACTTGGGTAAATTAAAACATAATAAGGTTGTGTTTAAACACTCAGTAAGGGAAAACATAAGCATCAAAAAATTAATTTCATCAATGAGTATAATAGTGCATAATGGTATGATGATGTAATCAAAGTACATGATATAATCATAAAATAACTCAAATACATCAATACCTAGATCATAAAATATGAAAAAATTTCTAAGTAAAGAGTCATCAAAATAAATAATAAAAATCTAAGTGATATAAATTTCAATCATTAGAAACATTATAAACTCATAACAAGAAATTAAAACTTTTTTGGTAACTTAGAGAATCACTTTCACAAAACCCTTTCAAAACCATTTAAAAACTCTTTTAATTGGAATAACAATATGAATGACTTCCAAAAAATTTGTTACCCAATTCATTGTACATAAATAATGGGGTTCACCCTTAGTATAAGCTATATTGGGCTCACTTATTCTTCATAAGCTATAATGGGGATCAACCTTTCATATAAGCTATATTGGGTTCACCCATGAACTATAATGGGTATAAACCATTCATATAAGCTGTATCGGGCTCACCCATTTCATATAATTCTCAAGTACCATTTCAAGAATAAATAAATTTAGTCAAAAAACTCATATAAACAATCATTATTCATTTATAACCTGATAAACCCATAGAAAATAAATGGGTTTAATATAAATCCCTTTGAAACACAATTAACCCATGGAAAAGAAATGGGTTCCATAACAATCTCATTGAAACATTATTAACCAATCTAAAAGAAATGGGTTCCAAAAAAATCTCTTTGAAACATGACTAACCCATGGAAAAGAAATGGGTTCCATAATAATCTCGTTGATACAATATTAACTCGTGCAAAAGAAATAAGTTCCTTTACAATATCTTTGAAACAAACATAATCTATAGAAATAAAGAATGATAATGGTGTTAATAAAAAATATACCCAATGGAGGATAATTAATAAGAAATTATTGCTGGTGTTGATGAATGTATATTACCTTAAAATATCATTAAAAATTTCTTGATGGAAAATAATATTTAATCATCCAAAGTGTCTCATACCACTTTGAAACATTTGAATCATAAACCCCATGAAGGAATAACATTTAAAAAAAGTTAAATAACATGATAATAAATTAAATTAAATATATAACATGTCATATGGAAGTATATACACTTCACAAAATAAACAAGTGTTTAATATGACATTTATCTCACAGATGTAAACAAATGAGATGAAAATCCCTTACAAAGATCGTATCTTTGGAGTGAGAATAAATAAATGAAATAATTATGTTTAAAAAGTTTAACTCCATGAAATAAAATTTTAAATAAATTATAATACAATCATATTTCATTTCACACATATTATTGGCCTAACATAACTGATGATATATAAGTTTAACTAAATGAATGGAAATTGAGTTAAGAAACCCCTTACAACTGTTGTAACATCTGAATTGGAAGTCCAAAATTATTAATCATAAAATTAAACATTTTAATAACATTAATATAAAATAATTAATTATATAATATATAAAAATGGTCATTATATACACCACACAAAATTAGTAATTTGTGAATATGACATTTATCTCACATATGTAAAAAGTGAGATGAAAATCCCTTACAAAGATCGTATCATTGGAGTGAGAATAAATAAATGAAATAATTATGTGTGAAAAATTTAAACCCACAACATAAAAGTGGAAATATAGAATAATAATATCAAATTTCATTTTCACATATATTATTTTCATAACATAAACAATGAAATAGGAGTTTAACCTAATGAATGAAAATTGAGTTAAGAAATCCCTTACCTTTAGTCTTATTTGTCCTCTTTATCCTATATATTACTGAATAATAAACTTTATTTAAATATTAAATTATTTTATAACCTTTTCCAAGTTTATTATTACATTTATTTTACTTATAAACAAGTTATATACAATTACTTAATCAATAATGTTTAAGTCGAATGTTTTGACCATATTCGGCTTATATGTCAAAACTGAATTTGATGGGTTGACTAAAGTAAATGTGGTCATTAATTAAACATATATAGAATAATAAACATTACATAATTATCAAATTTTAAATCAATTATACTTTTAAAATAAAATAGTAAATTTGTTTATGACAAATTAACCAATCTTATGATCATGGAGATGGTAAGACGTACGTACGCATCAGTAATGTTCCCATTTTCAATGGTCATTATGAAAAGAATATAAGTAACATTTATCTTTAAATGATAACGATTTTATCATAAATACCATATTATTTAATTATATATACTTATATATTTCATTCTTGTGATGTTTTGTTGAAAAAGGAATAATCACATCGCTTTGAGGAGGTGGTAGTCCACACGTCTACGAATGGCGTTATCACTTTTTCAGTGTGTGAAATGGAAAGAATAAAATAATATTTTATATGTATATATAGATAATTATTTCATGAAAAATAATAAATATTTAATTTATATCATTTAATGTTATTAAACTCATCCTTAATACATTTAATGTAAAGAGTTAACGAATCACATCGCTTTGTGGAGGTGGTAGTCCACACGTCCACAAACGATGTTATCTTATTCCCAAAAAATGGAAAGCATAAAGGTATGAGTTATATAATAATTAAAAAAATAAAACATAAATATCATATAAAAAATTATGTCCATAATAATTCTCAACCATGATAGGTAGTAAATGAAAAATGAACAACATCGTTTCGCGAGGCGGTAGTCTGCTGTATACACAAATGGTGATTTCCTTACCAATTTTGATGGAAGTGTGTGTAGTTTTAGGTATAAACCTTAACATAAAAAAAATCTAGTTATATTTAATATACTTATTTTTCTATATAATCATGGGATAATAATAATTTAAGGCTTGGAGAAATAAATAAAACAAAAGTGCTCATTGAAGAACGTTATCTCATATTCGGGTAACTCCTTTTGGTTTTCACCAAAGGACATTGTTGCTTTTCTATTTGAAAAAACTGAAGATTATAGTATGATAATATGGATGTTGGTAGTTTATTTTATTAGGGTTTGTATAACCCAAAAGTCTTGACAGGTGTAAGGAAAGGGGAAAGTGGGTTCCCTTTTATAGTGGAGGAGGAGTGTCATTCTTATAAACACAAAAAGTTGAACACTATTGGGAGGTCTATATTATGTCATGTTCTTAAAAAATGAAAAATAATGAAGTATAGGGTAATTATGGTCTATTAACACTCACAAAAATCAAAGTAAATTCATTTTTTAAACATTTTATTCCTTAACTCCTAAGTTTACTTATTTTTTCATTTTGGTTTTTTATTATGGTAATTAGTTTTCTAACCTATTTAATTCATCCATTAAGATTAAATTAAATTAAAACTTATTATAAAATTTATACACACTGATTTTAAATTTTAAATCCAAATTATAAAATAAAAATCCCATGTGTGTTGGAAATTAAATTTAACAGCAGCCCGTGTAACGCGTAAAAAAAATACTGCTTTAACCCTAACCATGAAAAGAATGTTCTTTTATTTAGGGGTAAATATTTTAATTATAAAATATAAATTGGTCCATGCATGGACCGTATTTTATAATTATTGAAATTTAAAAATCAATTTACAAAATATAGTAATTTTTATTAATTTTAAATCATTTAATAAAATATCATTTATTATAAAATAACATTAATGTCGATTTTGACATTATATATTTAATTAAATTAAAAAATATATCAAGGAAAAAATGAAATTCAAATATATTAATTTGAAATCTGTGTATCCTGATATATTCATCTAAAAAATAATAGAACAAAAAAATTAATTCTATTTACCTTACTTTTAATATTTTTAGTATCATTTATTTTATTTTATTATTAACTAAATAATTAATGTGTCGGAATTTCATAAACATTTAATGTTGTTTTATCATATCTAAAAATTATATATGAATTATCATGATAACAAAAATTTATTTATCTTTCAAAATAATATTTATAAACAAACAATATATAGTTTTTTCCTATCCCCAAAGCTTTATGGAAAATAAAAAGTGGAAAGGTACATCTTTAGTCTTATATTCTTATAGTTTATAAATTTTTTATAATTGATAAGTGTTAATCATTATAAATAGGATGTTTTCATACCAAAATTAAATATGAACTGTTCAAATTAATATCTTCTAATTGGATAATAAATAAAATATTTATTTATATGTTTATTCCTTTTAAATATTAATATATAAAAATTTATTATATAATTTAAATATTATGTATGAATTGATATAATAGATGAGTTAGTACTTATAAATTATTAATCATACATAAAAGAATAAAACATAAGATAATAAAGATAGCATAAGATGTCATAGTTATAAATTTAACATGAATATTATGTATATTAAATTGGTGTAATGACTTATAGTTTAGATATAAAGTGTTTATTTTGAAATTATAAGAGTGATTTATAAAATATTTATAAATTACAAAAATGAGACAAAAATGTAAAAGAGTTTATATTTATGTTATGAATTGTTTATAATACTTAATTTTAATTATTCTTGTTAAATGCCTTATTGGGGATATTATTTAGAATACATCAAAAAGAGTTTAAATAATTTATTTAAGTTATGGTCTTGAATTAAGTAGTTAATTATGATTTATACATATTAGGTGTTAGAGTTATGTTGTAATTGATATCTCACTTAAGTAAAGTATATTTAGGTAATGGGGCTTTAGGTTGGACTTCCCAATATCCTAGAGTGTTATGTGTTGTTCTAGAAAGGTGGTGGTTGACTATCTATGACTCCAGGCTCACTTCTGTAAAGATTATTTATTTCATATAATTTTAAATAATTAAGTGAAAAACTTTCTTGCAACTTATGCATCAGATGCATTTGGATATGTGTGAATATAATTATCCTTTGATTTAAATTAGTAATAAGATTTTTGAGTTGTGTAAATAGTTACATATTAATATAGTTTGAATATGTCAGTTTGGTGGAACAAATATAATTCCAAAATTAAATCCCTATAATCATGCATACATAAAAGAAATAACCAGATATAAGATGGTGATATTAAATCCTATTTAAAATATTAAGTGTCTGATTGTTTCCAAAGTGACACATATCAAAACCTTAATCATTAAATAGGGTAGGTTCTACCAAAGAAAGGTTCCCATGGATTATCTTCTATATGATATAGTGGAAATAGATAACCCTAATATTTTGGTAATCAAATCTGTAACGCCCCAACCCTAGTTACCCAGAGTCGGTTCATTATTATATAACATTAGCAAGATCACAAGAGATCAAGTCTTGAAAGACAGATTAGTTTAGTATCCATAGAAGTACTAAATACATACATAATCCTTACATTACATTATGAAATGGAAAAACAAAAACATTGTTTCCCTTTTGAACACACTCATATCCCTTAGCTTATTCTTGCAAGTCAATCATAATATACTTCATCGCGTCCTGGGAAAAATAAAACATGAGAAAGGGGTGATTTCAGGTGCTGAGTAAGGATAACAATATAGCATTAACTTTTATAAATAAGAATAAACATTTAAGGCAATGTATAAGACTAAAACACAAGCCTTTTAAACTTAAACTTTAGTATAATATGGAAAACATAAATCAAATAATTCCATTTACTTATTCACATGTATATTCTAATAGTTGAATAATCACATTTAATATCAATAGTTAATTTCATAATAATGGAATGCATAATGCTGGACATCATAACCACATAGTCAAATCCTCGTTCCAAGAATACAAATAAGATTTTGTCAAGGCCTTGTGCTAATACACTAGTTTTTCTCATCATACCTACTGATGCATCGAGGAGCTATAGCGGGCTCCACCCATCACTTACTAAGTCCAATGCATTCCTCATATGAAAATATTGAAACATTACATAAACATTCATATTAAAACTAGAAAAAAAAATGTTAATACTTTAACCATAATCCATGAATGGTATAAAAAACACATCCAAAGTCAAACATATCACAAAACCTTAAATACAATATGGAAGATTGTATCATAATAAATCAACTTCAAACAAGTGTAAAATTCATCAAAGGATGCTGACATATAAGAATCAAAACTATTTGAGAGAAATATCTCTTTCTATTTTGAAATCATTAAAAAGTAAAGTAATTATAAAAGAAAACATTTATTTTGAAAATATTATTATAATATTTTAATGGAAGCTTCTAAGGTGTTATAACAACGTAAAATAGCCACACCCGTCGTATAAGTTAAAAAACATTCTTACCTTAATTTGTCGAAAAGGTCATAAAGTACCTTGTCTAAAAAATGGCGGAAAGATTACTTTAAAATATTTTTTAAAAAGTAAAACAAGAGTATAAATGACTTTAACCCATATTCTAGAAAATAGTAAAAATGTTTTGAAATAAATTTTTAAGAAACACGGATGTGGATGATAAATAATTCCTAGTAGATACTTACATATAAACAACCTCAGATAAATAAAGAGACTATAAAATTAACCCTTACCTAGTACTTTTCCTTGGTCGGGGGTACGTTAAAATCTTGTATAATAGTTAAATAAATGTTATTAAATTATATAACAACCACATACATAAATATGATATCATATATGATCTTCTAAAATTTATTTGTTAATAATATTTCAGTAGTATCATTGTTTCGAGTGTTAACTGATTCATTTTTCTTTATATGTTTTGTTATATAAGTCATGTTTGTTATGGATAGGATGTATTTTATTCATATACCGAATTATATTAAGTTCTTAAACATTATTTTTAATCATAAAATGAAAATTATTCTTGAATGGTTACGATGGGGAATGAATCTCATCGTGTTCATGGAGACTGTAATCCGTATGTACGTATGAGCAACAATATCATTATATTGATTGTGAAATACTATGTAATTGGATGTTATATCCCATATAAATAATCATTAACATTTTATTTTTATTATTTATATCAATTATACTCATTATTATACCCATCCAAATAATGAAGTGTTGAATAACAAACTACACCACGACGTGGGGATGGTAAGTCGTACGTACGCACGTATGGTGACTTTTTTATTCATAGGATGGATAGAATAAAGAATATGGTTGTACCATATTTATAATAACATCAAAGTGTGTATAAGGTACTGTAGTTATTATTTTGTTATAGAAACAACAAAGAAAGAGGAAGTGGAAGAAGAAAAGAACTTTGAAAGAGGTGGTGAAATTATTACCTCTTATTCGGGTACTTATTTTTTATTTGATCAACCGTTTCTCTTCGATTTTTTAAATTCAATTCACAGAAGTGGTAAAATTACATTTTTTTCAAATTTAAAAATGTTCCTAGAAGGTGGGTAAAAGGCGTTAAAAATTTCAATAAAATTTTATATATCTAATCTTATTATAAAATGACTCTAATGAATTACATTGGACTAATATAGGTATTATGTATCTATTTTTATATTAAAATAAATTTAAATAAAAATAAAAATAATTTAAATAAAAATTTGGTTTTTATGTACTATGTAGTATTTTTACTATTCATCAAAATTTGAAAGTTTTTAGAAAAATATCCAAAATTAAACCTAAGATAATTTTGATACTACAAATTCAAAAATGAAGCCTATTTTACCAAATTCTATTTTCCGTAGTGTCTAATATTAATTTTAATATTTTTCACAAAAGTACATAAAAAGTAGTTCTTTTAAAAAAATATTTTCTCTAAATATATAACTATTTATCAAAACATATAAATTTAATTATAAATGTGTTTTATTTATGTGAAAACATTATAAATAACAATAAAAAATTATTGTTATTCATATCACAATATTTAATTGATAAAAAAATAAATCATTCAAATAATTATAATATTAATGTGTTGTTTTTCAGAAACTCAATCTTGCGTATAACGTAGGCCAGGTCAGTGTTGCATGCAGTGTAAGCTATTGAATTAATTTAAAGATATAACTTACTATGAAATATTGGGGTGTTCCATTCTCCCATCCTTCAATAAATTGGGTCCTCACAATTTGAAATTTTTCTTTGAAAATAAAAGATTAAAAATAGAAAATACCATTGTGGAAAACCCACATCGAAAATAGGGTTAAGAAAAATTAGTCTTAATAAGAGATAAATGGAAATGAAAAAGTCACCAACAAATTAGGATTTAGAATAGATAACCATTGGTGGCAATTTTAGACACATAATTGGAGGGAAAACGTAAATATTTAAAGGGAGTGACTGAGTTAATCAATCACAAACAAGTAAACAATAAATAGAAAATTGAGGTCCTCAAAGCCATAAATCTAAGATGACTTAAAATATCATTGGTTCATCAAAACATAAGGTATTAGGATAACACATTTTTTTAATATCCTTTCCCTAAAGTTTAATAATTAATTTCTTCATATAATAAGAAAAAAATACATGACAAGTAGAGTTCCATACTTTAACTAATTTCTACCACAAACTCATCTTTCACTCCAAGAGATAATAGAACTCAAAAATATTCTACTTATCCTAATTATATAGGGTTTCAAAAAAAAATTTATAATTCATCTATCATATAATTTAAAAAAAAACAACATTATACAAACTAGGACATCACGTAGGCCAATGGTAGATTATGCACCCTTGTCGCCCTTTAGTTTCGGGTTCAAGTCTCGTGGCCTTGTCAGAAGCGATGGGTTCTCACCCAACATTTGGATTGTCCTTTTTATAAAAAATACAAAAATAATCTTAAGAAATGTTTTAACCTTGAACCATAGTATCCAATGTACAAATTAATCCATTTCAATCTTTAGACTTATCCAAAATACTTATGTCCAAACTCATAGTCCAAAAATTTATAAGGAAAGTCAACATAACATAATGAAGATCTATTTTTTCCACATAATAACATGTGAGTACCTTCATCATGTATTCTATTAAAACATGGTAATACCATGAATTACCATAAAACCTTATTCATTATATTCATGCTCCCTTATTCCTTATAGAATACTAGATATATTCCTTATATCAAAAAATTTTGAATACTCCAACAATTATGGAATAAATAAACCATTAATCAGTTCCAAGGTAGTCAAGAATATCCAATATAATTTATCCAAATCAACCATATCTTATTCCAAAATAACTACCTCATTATCAGGACCATATTAAGGTTTATCATCCTTCAACCTTGTATTTTCCAAAAAAATAACTTGTTTTTGAGTCACTTTTCTTAGTACCATATAATCTCAAATCCTCAATGACACAGTACTGTAGTAAAATCCTTATTTATTTCCATAATTAATATAACCAGTACATCATTAATACTACACTCAAATGACATAATTCATTAATAAAAATATAAAAAATCTAATAATTCCTCTTAATCTTAGGTAGTATCATTTGTTGATTATTATCCAATAGCATCATTTGGGGTATACTCTGATGATTGGGACATTGATTCACAGAGTGTCCCAACTCCTTGTAAATGAATCATTGTACATTTGAAACCGCTTTTTTACCCTTGAAATCACGTACTTGGTTTCCTTTTTCTCCACACTTATAACAAACTCGCATTCCCTTCAAGCATTTACCAAGGTGATTCTTTCCACAGTCATCACATATGGGAAAATCCTTTTTTCACTTCTTCCCTTTATCCATATTTCTCTCTACCATACTTTTATTCTATGGCTTCACTTCAAATCCATAGGACTCAGAAAATTCTTTACTTATCTTAATGACACATGATACTATTTATTCATGTGATGAGAATATGTGGGAGACTATTTCCCTTCTAAATGTTGGCTTAAGACCATGAAATATATGATCTTTCTTACTCTTTGGATCATGCGTATTTTTTGAGTTCTCATTCCTTCTATTGGGCACCATTTCTAAACAATGTCAAAAAATAGGTTAGTTTATGAATCACAATTCATAATTCCAAAATTGTAATATTTCTAACATAAATTGAACATTTTATGCATATAATCCATAATCATAAAAAAATTCTTTGAGGAATTATTTACTCCAAAATCCTTCATAATGTCTTATAAATAAAATGTGAATTATCCTAATCATATCCCCCAGGAGTGTCGTAACCAAGAGTGAAGCAAGGCCCATTGTCATGTACCAGGATACCCCGAGCCAAGACCGAAACTCCTTGTCAAAGTTTTCACTCCTAGGTACATATATACCAGAGCTGCCACTACCTACTCATATCCAAACAATGATGTATTTCTTGGAAAATTCACAAAATCTCTACATTACCAAAATTATAGGGAGTTATTCTATACTAATCCTCAAATTTTATCTTAAGGTAATGTTCTCTAATCAAGGTTTTTATAAATCTAGTTTACAAGGTTTGTACTAAAATTTATATGATACCAACTATAACGCCTTGACCCTAGTTACCCAGAGTCGGTGCATTATTACATAACATTGGAATGATCACAAGAGAACAAGTCTTTAAATACCGATCAGTTTAGTATCAATGTAAGTAAATGATATATATATAAGTTTTTCATTACATTATGAAATGAAAAACAAAAACATTATGTCCCCTTTGAAAACACTCATATTGTAAAGACCCGTAAAATTCAAGGAAATTTTTTTCTTAATTTTCTTTGGAATTTTACAAGAACGCAGTTTCTGACGGCACCTGATTCTGAGGCCCGGTGTACCCGGAATCAGTTTCTGAAGTTTATCTTGGGTACGTTTAGTGAACAAACGAGCGGGGTTTTCTAACTTTTGAACCGGTACTCGGAATCGAATTCTGAGGACAACGATGTAATCGCAGCGCCGGTATTTTCTTAGAAACACCTTTTCCAGAGTTGCGTTTGCTTGGGTGTGGTTTTTAATTTTTTGGGGTTAAGTTAAGAAATAAAATAAAAGTGGTGCGACACTTTATTTTATTTCACTTAAAGCCACTTAAGCTAAGTTAAGAGGATAAGGTGGAACCCACAATATCCTACCCACTTGGTAGGATATTTGTGAGGTGGTGCCCGTACGAGCCCCACCGTTTCTTCCCTCCTAAGTAACGCACACGCAACCCCCTTTTTAATGAAAGTCAAACCTTACGTTTTTATGGTTAAGAAATGCCTCATTAAATTGAGCGGTTAAATCGTTACAATTAATTCTTTGAATTAATTGTTCATTTCTTATCTTTTGAATTTCAAAAGCTTAGGTCGATAATAAAATAAGTGTTGAACTTATTTTATTTCGTTGGTTGGGTTGTGTTGTGTTAAAGCTTTTGGAGAAAAGAGAGAGAGGATTCTTCGTTCTTCGACGAAGAACGTGAAGAATGCTCTACCGCCAACAAAGAACGCCAACCTCCGTCGGTGAGAGACGCCTTCCTCAGAGATCACCTAACGCCAGCGACATTCAATCTGCGGCGATCCTCTTCTTCCGAGACGACCCTCTTCTTCCGCGATGGTTAATTCCGCGACGAACGCTCATTCGACGACAACGTTGAGGTAGGGGTTTATTTTCTTGTGATTACTTCCGTTTTTTTTTTCCTTTCAATTGAACCGCCTATTATCGCATTTACGGGAGGAGGTCGGACCACACGAACATGGCCGACACTCCTCCACTTTTTGGTTGTTGATTTTTGATGCGGCGAGCAAGGCAATGTGGTGCCAAAGCACCGCACGGACATTGTAAAAAGGGAGAGCGGAGAAACACGGCGTCGTCGCACCGCACTGTTGGAAGAAATAAATCTGCGGCGCCATCGCGCCTCGCCGTAGAAGATGAACAAAGGACGTGGCGTCGTCGCGCCGCGCCGGAGGACCTCAGAAGCACCGCGGCCGGAGAGGGGCCACAGCGGAAGGGCACGGCGCAGTTGCGCCATGCCGGATGGACGAAGCTCGCGGCTGGTTCCGGGCCACGGTGGAGCAGGGGAACTGGCGGCCAGTTCCGGGCCACGGGCATCGGAGCAAGGGGACCGGCCTTGCCGGTCCCATGGCGGCAGAAGCCAGCCGGTCGGACTGTGGAAGGATCGGGTGTCTGAGACCCCCGGCTGGCCGGACGTGATTGGCCCCATTAAGGGGTCGTGGTTTCCTCACGCGGGGGCAGCGTGCCCCCCGCCAGCAGCGCTCGGCCATAATGGTCGAGGCGGTCGCTTGGCCACCCGGCCAGCGCCAGCGCGCCCAGCGCGCCGGGCCGAGCCGCCGGGCCGGACCGAGCTGTCGGTCCGGGCCGAGCCGCCCAGGCCTGGTCGGGCTGCACCCAGACCGGGCCAGACCTGGACCCATTTTGGGTCGACCCGGTTTGGGCCGACCCAAGGGGTATCGGGCCGGGTCGGACCGGGCCCGAACCCCCTATTACCGAACCTTTTTCGATCTGTTCCCATAACTTGATCTACGGGCCTCCGATCGACGCACTGTTAATTGCGACGCGATCCTTGGATCGAGATGGTCGTTTCGGTATATCGCACTCAAGGTTTTGGAATACTTTGGGTTTGGCCGGGTTGGTTCGTACACGAAACCAACCGGGCCCTCGGAGTGGAAACGCTCATAACTTGAGTTCTGGAAGTCCGAATGACATGTCGTCGACTTTGTTGGATTACTCTTAGTGAGAAGGAACTTTTGGCTTACTCCGCTCGAGGTTTGGACGAAGTTAGAGCACGATCGGGTTAGTTTTGACTTAAAAATCAACCGGGCCCCTAGGACGAAAAGGCCAATAACTCTCAGACCGGACGTCTGATTGACGCGCCATCTGTGAAGTTGAGTTCCTGTTGACGATACGGAACTTTTGGATGCATCAACTCCAGACTATGTCTCAGTTGATGTATCAGCCTCTCGGCTCGTGGAGCGGACCCTCCCGAATGAGCTTGCTGTGTGCGGGAACCCTAGAGCTGGCTGCGACTACGACGACGACTATACAGAGATCCTCAGTGGGTTTGACGGCGAC
Organism: Viscum album; assembly: GCA_963277665.1. NCBI lineage: Eukaryota > Viridiplantae > Streptophyta > Magnoliopsida > Santalales > Viscaceae > Viscum > Viscum album. The sequence continues at coordinate 859,220,945 of OY728160.1, forward strand.
GACTACAACACTCAGCGATCCTACATGGATTAGCGCCTACAGATCCTGTGTGGGTCTGATCCTGTGTGGGTCTTTGCGGGGGTTAGTTACCTATCGATCCTTTGTGGGTCAGATCCTTTGTGGGTCATTGCGGGGGTTAGTTACCTATCGATCCTTTGTGGGTCAGATCCTTTGTGGGTCATTGCGGGGGTTAGTACCTATCGATCCTTTGTGGGTCCGATGGCTTAGATGAATCAGTGGCAATATCTGATCATCTCTATCATCTTACGAAGAAGTATACTTGTGTGAGCTGAATCTTGTTTTGCTTTCCTATGTGGATTGTGTTGTGCTATCCTGTGTGGATTTCCGTTTTGATTTCCTGTGTGGACTGGGTTTTACATGGGCTCGGAAGTTGGAGCGTACTAGAATTGATGACTTAGGTATATGTATGGGCATATACCTAAGCAGTGTTGAATGTTACTTCGTGATTGTATCTTTCCTTTGTGGATTATCCTTTGTGGATTTTGGGAGACCTTAGGGGGTCTCGGGGTCCCTACTGAGTAGCTTATACTCACCCCTGCACGGGATATGCTTGCACTACGTTGTGTTGGTTGCAGACGACGGACAGCGCTGATCGTGGTTGAGGCTTGCGGAGTAGGACGGTACCTGGAGGTGGACCACTGGGCGGGACATACTCAGTGCGGACGGTTGGACCCGAGGAGCTGTGGAGGCTATCTGTACTCACCCTTCAGGTGGGATTTCTAGTGGACAGCTCGACATTGTGGATTTACTTTCAGTTTTTGTTTTCCCTTTCCAGTTGTACTTTACTTTCAGTTTGGGTTTGTATTCTGGACCACTTACTTTTCTGCACTTACTGTTGTACTCAGTTTTTACTTAGTGTTTACTTCTACTGCTTGCTTGCTCTGTGGTGTTTGTTTACTTTACAAAGGCAATGCCTTCCCTTTTTACTGGGATTTACGCCTTGGTGCTAGTCACCAGCCCCTGGCCTATGGAAGGCGGGCTTGGGGTAGTCACGGCACAGGCCCCGAGGACGGGTCGTGACAAATTGGTATCAGAGGAGTTTGGTTCTACCGCAGAACTTTGGACTCTGATCTTTTTCTAAGTGAAGCAATAGTGTTAAGCATATTGAGTGTGGTTATCAGTCCAGGGAGTCCAGTGTTGGTGCGGCGGCCGACGTATCCATACACCAGGACCCTAACTTCTGATTTCCGACTTAATGCACGAAAATATTGATTGCATGTGTGTTTCAAGTTTTTTTTTGATTACTTTTTGTCAGCTCACCAGGTATACTATTTTGACCGTGGCACACCTGTTTCTTTTCAGGATGGCCCCACGATGGCAGTCAGCTAGGGTTCCGAGATTTGTGCGTGATGACAGCCCACCGAGCGACGAGGCCTCGATACAGGGCTCTTTGACAGCAGAGGGACCGGCGGTACCTCTACTCGTCGAGCCACCGATGCTACTAGCCTCAGCCGCTGACGATGCACGTCGCCTTAGTGCACTTCACGAGTTTCAGTTCCAGCGACCGCCCAGGTTCCATGGGGAGATGGACCCCTAGGCAGCCTAGGATTGGCTGGAGGCAGTGGTATGAGTTTTCATGTTAGTGAGGACACCAGTAGACCTCATGGTGATCCTCACAGCGAGCCAACTACATGCAGCAGCAGACAGATGGTGGAGTTTGATGCTCCAGGTGCACGATGAGGCATCTCTCCTCTAGATGGACTTTGAGAGCCTCTTCCACTCGGAGTTCGTCCCAGCCACCATCTATGTGGTGCGCATCCAGGAGATTCTACAGCTGCGGCAGGGCAGCTTGACGGTTGCCCAGTACTCGGCGAGATTTACTGATCTCTCGCGCTACTCGACAGACATGGTACGGGACCCATTCTTTCGGGCCCGGACCTTTGAGTAGGGATTAAGGCATGAGATCAGGTCATCACTAATCTCCCTCAGCATTCCGACTCAGGTAGGAGTACTGGAGCGAGCCCTTTTGATCGAGAGCATCCTTACCGAGCCTTCTTCAGCAGCGAGACCTACCGCGGGGCAGCACGTAGCAGAGTCTTCTGTAGCAGGCAGTCGACGGATGACTCATGGGTCTAGCCAGACCAGACCCTCAGGCAGACAACCTCAGGACACTGTCTCAGCGGTGCGGGGCACACAGTGCGGAGCCAGTATTTCGAGAGGCAGGCAGTTCTACACATGCGGCAGGCAGGGCCACATGGCTCGTGACTGCCCGACCCGTCATGTCGAGGAGCAGTAGATGGTTGAGGGGCCACCTAGGCAGAGGAAGAGGGTCAACTGTGGCGGTCCGCAGGGAGCAGGCGGAAGGAGTTGTCCGAGCAGCAGGTGGTGGGAGACGCTTTGAGGCTCTACCACCACCACCACCAGGAGGTCCACCCCGACCACAGGGAGCTGGCGGGTAGAGACAGGCACAGCTCTAGGCAGCAGAGGCCTACGACCACGGTGCGCCCGAGATGATTCGAGGTACTATATGTGTTTATTCCACCCTTTTTGCAGTTCTTATAGACATAGGAGCGAGTCACTCTTTCATAGCCGCTGCCCTTGTTCGGAGCTCGGAGATTCCGACAGAGCCGTTGGCTCGATCCTTACGGCTAGAGACTCCTATGGAAGCAGACTCGACGATTACGCACTGGTGCCGGTAGTGTGATCTTACTCTAGGAGGCGAGAGCTTCGGCTGGGATCTTCTTGAAGCGGCGTCGAGGCCTTATGACGTCATCTTGGGCATGGATTGGTTATCTGCAGTCCATGCAAAGATTGACTGTATTAGGCGCAAGGTGCGATGTGTACGCACCGACAGGAGCAGGTTCACCTTCACCGGTGAGAAGGGAGCCTTCACAGCACAGGATGGACTTTTGCAGAGGAGAGGATAGCCCATCACTCATTAGTTGTCTAGCCTCATCCTAGGAGCAGTTGACGTGCGGAGTCCTAGTTTTCTTGCAGTGGTGGATCAGTATGCGGACGTTTTTCCCGACGACATTCCAGGACAACCTCCTCGCAGAGAGGTATACTTTTATATTGATCTGTACCCCGGGACAACCCCTATATCCACCCCAGCATATCAGATGGCCCATGCTGATCTTCGAGAGCTACGGGTACAGTTGGAGGACTTGCAGGGCAAGGGATTCATCCGACCCAGTGTTTCACCCTGGGCTTCCCCGATATTGTTCACCAAGAAGGCGGACGGGAGCTTGAAACTTTGTGTCAACTATCGTCGCTTGAACCAGGTGACAGTGAGGAACAAGTATCCGCTACCGAGGATTGATGACCTCTTCGATCAGCTCAAGGGAGCACGGTGGTTCTCAAAGATAGACCTCAGGTCAGGCTATCATCAGCTCAGAGTTCGGGATGAGGACATGCAGAAGACGGCCTTCAGATGTCGGTATGGTCACTATGATTTCTTGGTTATGACCTTCGGCGTAACCAATGCTCCCGCAGTATTCATGGGCCTCATGAATAGGATCTTCCAGCCATACCTCGATTGATTTGTCGTGGTCTTAATCGATGACATTTTTATATACTCGACAACTGAGGAGGAGCATGCCTACCACTTGCGGGTTGTACTAGACACACTCCGAGAGCACCAGCTTTATGGAAAGCTCTCGAAGTGTCAGTTCTGGATAAGTGAGGTCCACTTCTTGGGACATGTCATCTCTGAGGCGGGAGTTGCGGTGGATCCTGCGAAGATCGAGGCAGTGCTATCTTGGGAGCCACCCAGGAGCATGACGGAGGTGCAAAGTTTCTTGGGACTAGCTGGATACTATCGAAGATTTGTGCCAGACTTCTCCAGAGTTGTGGCACCACTCTCAGCTCTTATGAAGAAGGGGAAACCATTTGCGTGGTCAGACAGATGTCAGCAGAGCTTCCAAGAGCTGAGACAGAGATTGACCAACACCCTTATCTTGAGGCTTCCGGAGGAGGGAGTAGGGTACGTAGTCTACTGCGATGCATCAGGGACCGGACTCAGATGTGTCCTGATGTAGGAGAGGGCGGTGATCGCCTATGGATTATGTCAGTTGAGGCATCATGAGCAGAACTACGCTAGCCATGACCTGGAGTTAGCAGCAGTGGTCTTTGCTCTGAAGACATGGCGGCACTACCTGATGGGCGAGTGATTTATAGTCTTTTCTGACCATCAGATTCTCAGGTACATCTTCTCTCAGAATGACCTGAACCTGAGACAGTGGATATGGCTCGAGTTCCTCCAGGACTATGACTTTGAGATAGTCTATACTCCTGGGAAGGGGAATGTAGTAGCCGATGCTCTCAGCAGGAGGATGGGCATTCAGCTACTTGAGGAGGCGACAGAGCAGCTAGCCGCTTTGAAGATATCCTTCATGGATAGAGATGGAGAAACCTTCCTTCAGTCTCTCACAGTCACCCCTCCACTACTGTAGTGGTTCAGAGAGGCACAGCGTGGGGATGCTGACTGTGAGACGCGGCGTGCACAGATATCCTCAGGACAGGCACCTGATGGTTTCTCCTTTGGATCAGAGCACGACGTCCTTTTCAGAGGACGTACCTTGGTACCAGTTGCTTTATGGGAGGAGGTGCTGAGAGAGTTTCACACTTCTCCCTTGGCGGTACATCCTGGAGTGGCGAAGATGTACCAGGACCTCAGAGGACAGCACTAGTGGCCGGACATGAAGAAGGTTGTGGCAGAGTTCGTTTCTCGATGCCTCACCTGCCAGTAGGTGAAGGCAGAGCATCAGGTACCAGTAGGCTTGGTACAACCCTTGGAGGTCCTGGAGTGGAAGTGGGACGGGATATCTATGGACTTCGTGACTGGAATTCCACGCACTTCCAGAGGTCACGACTCCATTTGGGTGATTTTTGACTTACTCACCAAGTCGGCTCACTTCTTACCCATCAGAGAGTAGGGATCAGTAGAGAGATTGGGACGTCTCTACGTCCAGGAGATTGTACGGCTTCACGGTGTGCCATCATCTATCATCTCCGATCGAGATGCTCGCTTTACTTCCCGACTTTGGAAGGGGATGCAGGAGGTGTTCGGGACGTAGCTACATCTGAGCACCGCCTTTCACCCTCAGACAGATGGTCAGACAGAGAGGACCATACAGACTCTCGAGGACATGCTCCACGCATGTGTCCTCGACTTTAGTCGCAGCTGGGAGGACCACCAACCCTTGGTGAAGTTTGCGTACAACAACAACTACCACTCCACCATCGGGATGGCACCATACGAGGCATTGTACGTCCGACCTTGCAGATCTCCTTTGTGCTGGACAGACCCTGGGGATTCAGTACTTGTGGGACCGGAGATGGTCCAGGCCACGACAGAGAAGGTCCAGGTCATCCAGGAGCGGATGAGGACAGCTCAGAGCCGGAAGAAGTCTTATGCTGACAGGAGGCGGAGGCCACTAGAGTTTGAGGATGGCAACCACGTCTTCTTGTGTGTCTCACCTCGACGTGGATTACGGAGATTTGGCTGAGGTGGCAAGTTGTCTCCGTGCTTCATCGGACCATTCCAGGTCCTCAGTAGTATTGGCGAGGTGGCTTATCGCCTGGCTCTACCACCTCAGTTGCACCGGGTGCACGACGTCTTCCACGTATCCTAGCTGAGGAGATACGTGCACAACCCGATGCATATCATTGACCATGGGGAGATGGACGTTGATGATGGGGGGACTTTTTCGGAGGTCCCAGTGGAGATCGAGGATCGACAAGAGAGGGTCCTATGTGGACGGTCGATTCCCCTAGTGCGCATCAAATGGCAGCACGGGAACCTCCAGGAGAGCACTTGGGAGCAGGAGGCTCAGATGCGTGCTCAGTACCCACATTTGTTTCCCTAGTTTATGATGTATCTTTACAGGGACGTAAGGCCCTGAGGTGGGAGTGATGTAAAGACCAGTAAAATTGAAGGAAATTTTTTTCTTAATTTTCTTTGAAATTTTACAAGAACGCAGTTTCTGACGGCACCTGATTCCGAGGCCCGGTGTGCCCGGAATCATTTTCCAAAGTTTATCTCAGGTAGGTTCAGTGAACGAACGAGCGGGGTTTTCTAACTTTTGAACCGGTGCTCAGAATCGAATTCTGTGGACACCGATGGAATCGCAGTGCCGGTATTTTCTTAGAAACGCCTTTTCCGAAGTTGTGTTTGCTCGGGTGTGGTTTTTAATTTTTTGGGGTTAAGTTAAGAAATAAAATAAAAGTGGTGCGACACTTTATTTTATTTCACTTAAAGCCACTTAAACTAAGTTAAGCGGATAAGGTGGAACCCACAATATCCTATCCACTTGGTAGGATATTTGTGAGGTGGGGCCCGCACGAGCCCCACTATTTCTTCCCTCCTAAGTAATGCACCCACAACCCCCTTTTTAATGAAAGTCAAACCTTACGTTTTTCTGGTTAAGAAACGCCTCATTAAATTGAGTGGTTAAATCGTTACAATTAATTCTTTGAATTAATTGTTCATTTCTTATCTTTTGAATTTCAAAAGCTTAGGTCGATAATAAAATAAGTGTTGAACTTATTTTATTTCGTTGGTTGGGTTGTGTTGTGTTAAAGATTTTGGAGAAAAGAGAGAGGGGATTCTTCGTTCTTCGACGAAGAACGCGAAGAACGCTCTACCGCCAACGAAAAACGACAACCTCCATCGGTGAGAGATGCCTTCCCCGGAGATCACCTAACGCCAGCGACGTTCCATCTGCGGCAATCCTCTTCTTCCACGATGACCCTCTTCTTCCGCGATGGTTAATTCCACGATGAACGCTCGTTCGACGACAACGTTGAGGTAGGGGTTTATTTTCTTGTGATTACTTCCGTCGTTTTTCCCCCTTTCAATTGAACCGCCTGTTATCGCATTTATGGGAGGAGGTCGGACTGCACGAACACGGCCGACACTCCTCCCCTTTTTGGTTGTTAATTTTTGATGCGGCGAGCAAGGCAACGCGGTGTCGAAGCACCGCGCAGACATTGTAAAAAGGGAGAGCGGAGAAGCACGGCGCCATCGCACCGCGCCGTTGGAAGAAATAAATCTACGGCACCATCGCGCCGCACCGTAGAAGATGAACAAAGGACGCGGCACCGTCGTGCCGCGCCGGAGGACCTCAGAAGTACTGCGGCCGGAGCGGGGCCGCGGCGGAAGGGCGCGGTGCCGTCGCGCCGCGCCAGAGGGACAAAGGCCGCGGCCGGTTCCGGGCCGCGGCGAAGCAGGGGAACCGGCGGCCGGTTCCGGGCCGCCGGCATCGGAGCAAGGGGACTGGCCTTGCCGGTCCCGTGGTGGTAGAAGCCGGCCAGCCGAAGCGGGCCGGCCGGACCGTGGAAGGACCGGGGGTCCGAGACCCCTGGCTGGCCGGACGTGAGCGGCCCCATTAAGGGGTCGCAGTTTCCTCACGCGGGGGCAGCGCGCCCCCCGCCAGCAGCGCTCGACCATAACGGCCGAGCCGGTCGCCTGGCCACCTGGCCAGTGCCAGCGCGCCCAGCGCGCTGGGCCGAGCCGTCGGGCCGGACCGAGCCGCCGGGCCGGGCCGAGCCGCCCAGGCCGCGCCAGGCCGCGCCAACTGGGTCGGGCTGCGCCCAAGTGGGCTAGACCTGGACCCAATTCGGGTCGACCTGGTTCGGGCCGACCCTGGGGGTATCGGGCCGGGTCGGACCGGTCCCGAACCCCCTATTACCGAATCTTTTTCGGTCTATTCCCATAACTTGAGCTACGGGCCTCCGATCGACGCACTGTCAGTTGCGATGCGATCCTTGGATCGAGACAGTCATTTTGGTATATCGCACTCAATGTTTTGGAATACTTTGGGTTCGTCTGGGTTGGTTCGTACACAAAACCAACCAGGCCCTCGGAGCGGAAACGCTCATAACTTGAGTTCCGGACGTCCGAATGGCGTTTCGTCGACTTTGTTGGATTCCTCTTAGTGACACGGAACTTTTGGATTACTCCACTCGAGGTTTGGATGGATTTGGAGCACAATCGGGTTGGTTTTGACTAAAAAACCAACTGATCCCCTAGGACGAAAAGGCCAATAACTCTCAGACCGGGCGTCCAATTGACACGCCGTCTGTGACGTTGAGTTCCTGTTGACGATACGGAACTTTTGGATACATCAACTCCAGACTATGTGTCAGTTGATGTATCAGCCTCTCGGCTTGTGGAGTGGACCCTTTCGAATGAGCTTGATGTGTGCGGGAACCCTAGAGCTGGCTGCGACTACGACGACGACTGTACAGAGATCCTCAGCGGGTTCGACGGTGACGACTACAGCACTCAGCAATCTTACATGGATCAGTGCTACCGATCCTGTGTGGGTATGATCCTATGTGGTTCAGCGTTCAGCGGTCCTGTGTGGGCCAGCGCCTACAGATCCTGTGTGGGTCCGATCCTGTGTGGGTCTTTGCGGGGGTTTGTTACCTATCGATCCTTTGTGGGCTAGATCCTTTGTGGGTCATTGCGGGGGTTAGTTACCTATCGATCCTTTGTGGGTCAGATCATTTGTGGGTCATTTCGTGGGTTAGTACCTATCAATCCTTTGTGGGTCTGACGGCTTAGATGAATCAGTGGCAATATCTGATCATCTCTATCGTCTTACGAAGAAGTATACCTGTGTGAGCTGAATCCTGTTTTGCTTTCCTATGTGGATTGTGTTGTGCTATCCTATGTGGATTTGCGTTTTGTTTTCCTGTGTGGAATGGGTTGTACATGGGCTCGGAAGTTGGAGCGTACTGGAATTGATGACTTAGGTATATGTATTGGCATATACCTAAGCAGTGTTGAATGTTACTTCGTGATTGTATCTTTCCGTTGTGGATTATCCTTTGTGGATTCTGGGAGACCTTCGGGGGTATCGGGGTCCCTACTGAGTAGCTTATACTCACCCCTACACGGGCTATGCCCGTACTACGTTGTGTTGGTTACAGACGACGGACAGCGCTGATCTTGGTTCAGGCTTGCGGAGCAGGACGATACCTGGAGGTGGACCACTGGGCGGGACGTACTCGGTGCGGACAGCTGGACCCGAGGAGCTATGGAGGCTATCTGTACTCACCCTTCAGGTGGGATTTCCAGTGTACATCTTGACGTTGTGGCTTTACTTTCAGTTGTTGTTTTCCCTTTCCAGATGTACTTTATTTTCAGTTTGGGTTTGTATTCTGCCCCACTTACTTTTCCGCACTTACTGTTGTACTCAGTTTTTACTTGGTGTTTACTTCTACTGCTTGCTTGCTCTGTGGTGTTTGTTTACTTTACAAAGGCAATGCCTTCCCTTTTTACTGGGATTTACGCCTTGGTGCTAGTCATCAGCCCATGGCCTATGGAAGGCGGCCTTCGGGTAGTCACGGCACGGGCCCCGAGGACGGGTCGTGACACATATACCTTAGCCTATTCCTACAGGTCAATCATAATATACTTATTTTCATCCAGGAGAAAATAAAACATAACAAAGGGGTGAGATCAGATGCTCGGTAAGGATAACAATATAGCGTAAACTTTCATAAATAAGTATAAACATTTAAGGAAATGTTTAAGACTAAAACACAAGCCTTTTAAACTTAAATTTCAGCATAATATGAAAAACATAAATCAAATAATGTCATTTACTTATTCACATGGATATTCTAATAGTATAATAATCACATGTAATATCAATAGCTAATTTCATAATGATTTAATGTATAATGTCGGACATCATAACCACATAGTCAAGGCCTCGTGCTAAGACTACAAATAAGATTTTTTCAAGGCCTTGTGCTAATACAATAGTTTGTCTCATGAGACCTACTGATGCATCGAGGAGCTATAGGGGGCTCCACCCGTTACTTACTAAGTCCAATTCATTCCTAATATGAAATGATTTAAACATAACATAAACATTCGTATTAAAACTAGAAAAAGAAATGTTAATACTTTAACCATAAACCATCAATGGTATAAAAATAAAACATCAAAATTCAAACATATCACAAAACCATAAGTACAATATGAAATATTGTATCTTAATAAATCAACTTCAAACAAGTGTAAAATCCATCAAAGGATGTTGACATAGATGAATCAAAACTATTTGAGAGAAATATCTCTTTCTATTTTGAAATCATTTAAAAGTAAAGTAATTATAAAAGAAAACATTTATTTTGAAAATATTCTTATAAGATTTTAATGGAAGATTCTAAGGTGTTATAATGGCAGAAAATAGCCGCACCCACTGTATAATTTAAAAAACATTCTTACCTTAATTTGTTGAAAAGGTCATAATGTACCTTGTTTGGAAAACGAAAGAAATATTACTTTCAAAACATTTTATAAAAAGTCAAAAAAGGGTATAAATGACTTTAAATCATATTTGTTAAAATATTTAAAAAAATTAAATTTATTTTTAAGAAACACATATGTGGATGATAAGGATGTTTGAGTAGATACTTGCGTATAAACAACCTTGGATAAATAAAGAGATTGTAAAATTAACCATTACCTTGTACTTTTCCTTGGTCGAGGGTACATTAACCTCCTGTATAATAGTTAAATATTTTTTATTAAATTATATAAGAACCACATACATAAATATGATATCATATATTATCTTCTAATTTTTCTTTGTTAATAATATTCAATAGTATCATTGTTTCTGGTGTTAACGGATTTGTTTTCCTTTATATGTTTTGTTATGTAAGTCATGTTTGTTATGGATAGGATGTGTTTTACTCATATACATAATGATATTAAGTTCTTAAACATTATTTTTTATCATAAAATGAAAATTATTCTTGAATGGTTATGATGGGGAATGAATCTTATCACGTTCGTGGAGACGGTAATCTGTACGTACATACGAGCGACAATATCATTCTATTGATGGTGAGATACTATGTAATTAGATGTTATATCATATATAAAGAATATTTAACATGTTATATTTATTATATATATCAATTATACTCATTATTATACCCATCCAAATAATTAAGTGTTGAATAACAAACTACACCATAACGTGGAGACGGTAAGCCGTACGTACGCACGTATGGTGACTTTGTCATTCATGGGATGGATAGAATAATGAATATGGTTGTACCATATTTATAATAACATCACAGTATTTTTAAGGTACTTTAGTTACTATTTTTTTATGGAAACAACAAAGAAAGAGGAAGTGTAAGAAGAAAAGAACTTTGAAAGAGGTGATGAAATTATTACCTCTTCTTCGGGTGCTTCTTTTTGATTTGATCAAAAGGGATCCTTATGTTGTATTTTGTATCAAATTAAGGCCTCTAGGTTTAATTTAGTTTATTTGGGAGGATATTTAAGTAGTTTTTGTCTAATCCAAAAGGATTTGGAGGTGTGATTTTGAGAGAAGGGGAAGTACCCTTTTATGAGAGAGGTGAGGGTCACTTTAGGAAAAGCTTGAAATGTTAATTTATTATACAATCATATTCAGTTTATAATGTCTCTAAGAGGATTTATTTCTAGTATAATGTGGGGATTTGTCGAAAAACTCTCCACCAATAGGTTTTATACAAGTTTAGGTCACCATATTAACCTTATCTTTTAGATTTAACTCTTAGGTAAATAATTTAACTTTTACCATGTCTTCTTGTATTATTATAATAAATGGTTAATAAAATTACTATAAAAATCCAAGAAAACCCCCAAGTGGTTCATTATTGAAATATATAACCTTATATAAGTCCATTTTCCAAACCGTATATTTTTAGTAATATTATATCATTTAATAATATAGTATTTGTTTTAAAAATTCATTTATGTCAATTTTGACACTATTTAGTATTTGGTTTTTTTGAAAGTCATAACACCTTTATAACTTAGATAAAAATACATTACATAAACCCTAATATGTCATATTAATCAATAAAATTAGTTTAATTCATAAAAAGTCTCAATTTCATTTATTTTAATATTTATAACATCAATTATTTTAGTCTTTAATTAATAAGGTAATTACTGCATCATCATTGTGTCATACATAAATTTAATTATTTAATGTCTAAAAATTATAAATAAAATACCATGATGTAGGAAATCTTTATAGATTTCTAATTAATATTTATAGTTTAATTTATCTTATGTATAACCCTATATTAAAAAATGGTTTAGTTATTAAACATTGAATTTTACACTTTTAACTCTTCTTTAAATAAAATAATAATAAATGTCCTAATCTAATAAAAGTGGATAAAAATGGACCATAGTTTTTTCCTAAGGTTTATTTTTGTCTAAATACACTTATCCAATAGAATTAGGACATGTGTTAGGGTAATTATAATGTCATTTTTACCTTTAATAACCCTATTTACTTTTAACCGTGGTAAATAAAATTCAAAATTTATTATTCACCAAAAATAGTTTTCATCCTATTGAACCACATTTTACTTACTAATATCAATATTATCTCTCAGATTTTTGAAATTAAATTCACAGAAGTGGTAAAATTACGTTTTATTCAAATTTGCAAATGTCCCTAGAAGGTGGGTAAAAGACGTTAAAAAATTCAATAAAATTTTATATATCAAATATTATTATAAAATTACTATAATGAATTACATTGAACTAATATAGGTATTATGTATATATTTTTACTATAAAATAAATTTGAAAAAAATAATATATATTTAAATAAAAATTCGGTTTTTATGTACTATGCAGTATTTTTCATTATTCATCAAAAATTGAAAGTTTTCAGAAAAATACCAAAAATTAATCCTAAGATAATTTTGATATTCCAAATAAAAAAATGAAGTTTATTTTACCAAATTATATTTTTATTAGTGTATAATATTAATTTTATTATTTTTCACAAAAGGACATAAAAAGTAGTGCTTTTAAGAAAATAGTTTTTCTAAATATATAACTATTTTAACAAAACATATACATTTCATTATACATATGTTTTATTTATATGAAAACATTATAAATAAAAATAAAAAAAAGTGTTATTCATATCATAATATTTAATTGATAAATAAATATAGCATTTAAATAATTATAATACTAATGTGTTGTTTCACAGAAAATCAATCTTCCATATAACGCAAGTCAGGTCAGTGTTGCATGCAGTATAATATATTGAATTAATTTAAATATATAACTTACTATGAAATATTGGGGTGTTACATTCTCCCCTCCAATAAATTGGGTCCTCATAATTTTAAATTTTTCTTTGAAAATAAAAGGTTAAAAATAGAAAATACCATTATGGAAAACTCATATCGGAAATAGGGTTAATAAAATTTAGTCTTAATAAGAGGGAAATGGAAATGAAAAAGACACCACCAAATTAGGATTTAGAATTGGAGAACATTGGTGGAAATTTGAGACACATAATTGGAGGGAAAATGTAAATATTTATATGGAGTGATTGATTTCATCAGTCACAAACAAGTGAACAATAAATAGAAAATTGAGGGTCTCAAAGCCATAAATCTATGATGACTTAAAATATCATTGGTTCATCAAAACATAAGTTATTAGGATAACACATTTTTTATTTTAATATTTTTTACCTAAAGTTTAAGAATTAATTTCTTCATAGAATTAGAAAAAAAATACATGACAAGTAGAGTTCCATCCTTTAACAAAATTCTACCACAACTCATCTTTCACTCCAAAATATAATAGAACTTAAAAATATTCTATTTATCCTAATTGTATAGGTTTTCAAAAAAAATTATAATTCATTTATCAGATCGTTTAAAAAACTAAATTATACAAACCAGGGCATTACATAGGCTAGTGATAGATTATGCACCCTTTTCGCCCTTCGGTTGCGGGTTCAAGTCTCGCGGCCTTGCTGGACGCGACGGTTTGTCTCCTGACCTTTGGATTGTCCTTTTTATAAAAAAATTCAAAAATAATCTTAAGAAATGTTTTAACCTTAAACCATAGTATCCAATGTCCAACTTAATCCATTTAAATCTTTAGAATTATCCAAAATACTTGTATCCAAACTCATAGTCCAAATATTTATAAGAAAAGTCAACATAACATAATGAAGATCTCATTTTTCCACATAATAACATGTGGGTACCTTCATCATGTATTCTTTTAAAATATGGTAACTCCAGGAATTACCATAAAACCTTATTCATTACATTAATTCTCCCTTATTCCTTATAGAATACTAGATATATTTCTTATATCCAAAAATTTTGAATACTCCAACAATGATGGAATAAACAAACCATTAATCAGTTCCAAGGTAGTCAAGAATATCCAATATAATTTATCCAAATAAACCATCTCTTATTCCAAAATAATTACCTCAGTATTAGGAACATATTGAGTTTTATCACTCCTTAAACCATATATTTTCCAAAAAATTTAACTTGTTATTGAGTCACTTTTCTTAGTACCATATAATCTCAAATCCTCAATGAAATAGTAATGTAGTACAATCCTTATTTATTTATATAATTAATATAACAAGTACATCATTGATACAACACTCAAATGACATAATTCATTAATAAAAATATAATAACTCTAATTATTCCTCTTAATACTTGGTAGTATCATAACTTGATTATTATCCAATAGCATCATTTGGGGTATACTCTGATGATTGGGACATTGATTCGCATAGTGCCACAACTCCCTGCAGATGAATCATTGTACATTTGAAACCTTTTTCTTACCCTTTCAATCATGTACTTGGTTTCCTTTTTCTCCACACTTATAAGAAACTCTCATTCCCTTCAAGAATTTACCAAGGTGATTCTTTCCACATTTATCACATATGGGAAAATTCTTTTTTCCCTTCATTCCTTTATCTATATTTCTCTCTACCATCATTTTCTTCACTAGCTTCACTTCAAAGCCATAGGACATGGAAAATTCTTTACTTATCTTATTAACACAGATGTTATTTATTCATATGATGAGAATACATGGGAGACTATTTCCCTTCTAAATTTTGGCTTAAGTCCATGAAAGATATTATCCTTCTTACTCTTTAGATCATGTGTATTGATGGAGTTCTCATTCCTTCTACTGGTCACCATTTCTAAACAATGTCATACACTGGGTTAGTTTATGAATCACAATGCATAATTCCAAACTTGTAAAATACCTAACATAAATTGAAAATTTTATGCATATAATCCATAATCATAAAAAATGTTTTCTTTAAGAAATTATTAACTCTTAAATCCTTCAAAATTGATTATAAAGAAAATGTGAATTATCCTAAGCATATCCCCCAGGAGTGTTGTAAACAAGAGTGCAGCAAGGCCCATTTTCGTGTACCAGGATACCCCGAGTCAGGACCTAAACTTCTTGTTAGAGTTTTCACTCCTAGGTACATCTGTGTGACAGCCTCCTCTACCCACTCGTATCCATACAATGATGTATTTCTTGTAAAATTCACAAAATCTCTACATTTCCAAAATTCTAGGAAGTTCTTCTATACTAATACTCAAAGTCTATCTTAGGGTAATGTTTTCTAACCTGAGTTTTTCGAAATCTAATTTAATATGTTTGTACTAAACTTTCTCTGATACCAGTTGTAACGCCTCGACCCTAGTTACCCAAAGTCAGTGCATTATTACATAACATTGGTAGGATCACAAGAGATCAAGTCTCGAAAGACCAATTAGTTTAGTAGCCTTAGAAGTAATAGATATATACATAAGTTTTACATTACATTATGAAATAAAAAACCAAAACATTATGTCCCCATTTAACACACTCATATCCCTTATCTTATTCCTACAGGTCAATCATAATATACTTCTTTGCATCCTGGAAAAAATAAAACATAAGAAAGGGGTGAGCTCAGATGCTCAGTAAGGATAATAATATAGAGGAAAATTTTATAAATAAGCATAAAAATTTAAGGAAATGTTTAAGACTAAAACACAAGCCTTTTAAACATAAAAATCAGCATAATATGGAAATATAAATTAAATAATTTCATTTACTTATTCTCATGGATATTCTACTAGTCTAATAATCACATGTATTATCAATAGCTAATTTCATAATGATGGAACGCATAATGTCGGAAATCATAACCACATAGTAAATGCCTCATTCCAAGACTAAAAATAATATTTTTTTCAAGGCCTTGTGCTAATACACTAGTTTGTCTCATGAGACCTACTGATGCATCGAGGAGCTATAGGGGGCTCCACCAATCACTTACTAAGTCCAATGCATTCCTCGTATGAAAAGATTGAAACATAACATAAACATTCGCATTAAAACTAGCATATTAAATGTTAATACTTTAACCATAAACCATGAATGGTATAAAAATAACACATACATAGTCAAACATATCACAAAATCTTAAATACAATATGGAAGATTGTATCATAATAAATCAACTTCAAACAAGTGTAAAATCCATCAAAGGATGTTGACATAGATGAAATCAAAACTATTTGAGAGAAATATCTCTTGGTATTTTGAAATCATTTAAAATTAAAGTAATTATAAAAGAAAACATTTATTTTGAAAATATTCTTATAATCTTGTAATGGAAGCTTACAAGGTGTTATAACGGCGGAAAATAGTTACACCCACCGTATAAGTTAAAAAAACATTCTTACCTTAAATGGTTAATAAACTTACTGTAAAATTCCAAGAGAGCCCCAAGTGGTTCATTATTAAAATATATAACCTTATCTAAGTCCTTTGGTCATACCTTATATTTTTAGTAATATTATATCATTTAATAATATAGTATTTGTTTTAAAAACTCATTTATGTCAATTTTGAAACTATTTAGTATTTGGTTTTTGTGAAAGTCATAAAAACTTTATCAATTAGAAAAAAATACATTAAATCAACCCTAACATGTCATATTAACCTAGAAAATTAGTGGAATGCATCAAAAGTCTCAATTTACATTTAATTAAATATTTATAACATCAATTATTTTAGTCTTTCCTTAATAAGGTAATTACTACATCATCGTTGTTTCATATATAAATTTAATTATTTAATTTCTAAAAATTATAAATAAAATACCATGATATAGGAAATATTTTTATATTTATAATTAATATTTATAGTCTAATTTATCTTATGTATAACCCTATATTAAAAAAATGGTTTAGTTATTAAACTTTGAATTTTATACTTTTAACTCTTCTTTAAATAAAATAATAATAAATGTTCTAATCTAATCCAAGTGGATCAAAAAGGATCATATTTTTGTTCTAAGTTTTATTTTGGTCTAAATACACTTATCCAATAGAATTAGAACATGTGTTAAGGTAATTATAATATCATTTTTATCTTTAATCACCCTATTTAATTTTAACCGTGGTAAATAAAATTCAAAAGTTATTATTCATCAAAAATTATTTTCATCCTATTGAACCTCATTTTACATAATTATAAAAATCATTTCTCTTGTATTTTTGAAATTCAATTCACATAAGTGGTAAAATTATGTTTTACGCAAATTTGCAAATGTACCTAGAAGGTGGATAAAAGACGTTAAAAACTTCCATAAAATTTTATATATCTAATCTTATTATAAAATGACTCCAATGAATTACATTAGACTAATATAGGTATTATGTATCTATTTTTACATTAAAATAAATTTCAATAAAAATTCGGTTTTTATTTACTATGCAGTATTTTTCACTTTTCATCAAAAATTGAAAGTTTTTAGAAAAATATAAAAAATTCAACCTAAGCTAATTTTGATATTCCAAATCCAAAAATGAAGTCTATTTTACCAAATTATATTTTTAGGAGTGTCTACTATTAATTTTTTTATTATTTACAGAAGGATATAAAAAGTAGTTCTTTTGAGAAAATAGTTTTTTAAAATATATAATTATTTTAACAAAACATATAAATTTCATTATAAATATGTTTTATTTATGTAAAAAACATTATAAATAACAATAAAAATTTATTTTTTTATATTCATATCACAATATTTAATTGATAAATAAATATATCGTTTAAATAATTATAATACTAATGTGTTGTTTTGTAGAAACTGAATCTAATGTATAATGCAAGCCAGGTCAGTGTTGTGTGCACTATAAGGTATTGACTTAATTTAAAGATATAACTTATATAAAATCTTGGGGTGTTACAAAATCCTACTTTTTTTAAGTTACAATTAGCTAAGAAACCCTGAGAGTTAGGATACTGGAGGAATAGTGTTTATTTTATCCATATGATGGATTTGGGAAAAGGTTTTTCCACTCAACTATCAAATATTTATACATGATATGATTTTAATGGTAGACTAACTAAATATCTAAGTGGTGATATTAACACTAAATTGGAATCATTTCATAGTGAAATATAGATATTATCTCATTAATAGGTATGGTGGATTAAAAATTGAGTCCTCATTTTAGTGGGATCCCATTTAATAAAATACCTTATTAAATGTTTATAAAACAAGATAAACATATAGTAAAAGATTATTCTGTTGATAAATAGCATCATAATTATCAAACATAACTTTGAGTTCAATATTAAGAAAGTAAATCTTAATTTAAAAAACTCCAAAGGGAGGTAACTTATGAAATGTTCTTAAGTAATGAGAAATTATATGTGTTAGAGAAATACCTTCCTGAATAAACCAAATTTTAAAGTTATTCAACATTTGGAATCTAGGTGATTATGAGAAGCATATAATTATTCACTAGAGGTTTCAAAGTCATTTGATGCATGTTTAACTGAATAATTTTATCCTTTGATCATATACTCAATATGATTGAGTAATTCATTGTTTTGGTTCAAGAAATGTTTTCATTATTTTCTCAAAGTGTTAAGAAAATATGAACTAGGGAATATGATGTCTAAGTTATGTTGTTGAATTAATGGTACAAGTGGGTAAAAGTTCAACCTCAAAAGTAAAATATTTTTAGAGAGTATAACATTGTTTCTTCTAGTATCTAGATAAGTTCATTGACACCTAGGGTTATCAGGAATGTTGGGGTAATGATTATATATGATGGTATTATCTAAAATACCCAAAGTAGTTTAGGAAAATCCATGGAATTATCATGTTAGTTATCAATTTTTTAAAAATATATTATTTAATTTTAAAGGGTATGTGATACCAACTATAACTTTACAAGTGTTGTAAACATATATGAGTTCAAAATCAAGGTAAAAATTGATAGAGATTGTAGTTTTCATTCAAATGTTGAATTAAAGAGTTGTTACATCAAGGGTTTGAATGTAAATGAGTTTATCAGTATCAAATGGATCTAAATAAAGTATGTGTATAGTTATCTCATTTCTATTATATGATATGATGAGTTTTTTTACAGAGTTTATCCAATATATTTTTTAAAATATGAGGGATATGATCCCACAATCCATTAGTGGTATAGTTTAAAGAATAATATTATTTTCAAGAAAAACTCCAAACACATAGAATATCATATATGATATGGAAAAAATATTTTATTTGTTGAGTAATCCTAATAAAATAAAATAAGTTTCATTTCCTAACATAAAGAAGTTTTTGTATATTAGTAATATATTCTAAAGAGAATATAGTATCTAAGAGGATAGTTGGAGTATGTTTGAGTAACATCCCAGGTAAATAAAGAATGTGAAATTTTCATATTTATTAATATTTGTGAATTAAATATTAATTTTACTTTAAAGGGGATGCTATGTTTGATGGCGTACCTGATACACAACAATGGGTTTCTTTGAAATCTTATGTTGCACACAATGTTGAGTTATACTGAAAAATAATAATAAAATATTACTATTTTAAATGGTAGGTAATTCATAGTCGTTGTATTAGCGGGAATGAACAGAACTAACTACAATATGAGTATACATGTTTGTTAAATGTTTTTTCATTTATCTGATAAAAGTTAGAGGCTTAAAATGTGAATGAATCCAATTTTAAGCATAAATACTCTAATATTCTTTAAAAGGTCTATTTACCACCATTTGATGGAGAACCCTTTTTAAATATAGTTTTTTTCACTTTTATAAATTCTATTTGACAAAATAATATTCTTCTTTAAAATCAAGACATCAAAATTTACTTTGGGTAAATTTTTTTGGATCGGATTGTACCAAATATACACAAGAGGGGGGTAAATTATGTCTTTTACAAATTCTTTGCAAGATCGATTTCTGCCCTTTAACTTTAATCAGATGAATTAATGTAGCGTAAATTTAAATAGCAGAGACACATGATGTATAGTGGTTCGGGGAACAGAAGGCCCCTAGTCCACTCCACCAACGCTCTACTCCATGAGCTTAGTGATTTTCACTATCTGGTCCTCTTGTCAATAGACCATTCCACAACTGAGTACAGGCAGTTGACACCTTTACAATTTAAGGCATAACAAAGCCTTCTGTTTCAATCTTAGAACCTATACAGCTTAGTACGATAATACAATCACTCAAGAATATAAAAGAAAGGTATTTGTACTTTGAGAATACTTTCTCGTTGTTCTTCACAATTACAACAGAATGCAATTGACAGTAGATGGATCGTAGACTTCAGAAATAATGATCTTCAAATAAGAGTCATTATGAGTCGATCCTGTTGCAGTAGATATAAAAAATATAATTCACAAATTCAGCAGTAGCAAATTAATAGTAGATCTTTGATGTAGAATGAGTGAATATTCTATCGTGATTCTTATTATTTAATAAATAGAGCTTTGTAACTCTTTTGAATCAGCAGTTCTGTGTTTTCGATAGTCTCTGTTTTCCTTATTTTTATGAATGTTCGATGTTTCTGTTCGGAAAAACTCATATATATTCTCTGTGTAAATATCAAATCTATATAATAATGACGAGCACTTCTCCTGCAAATTTAAATCCACAAAAGTCTCCTTCTTACTCGCGATAATCAAAAATTCAAAATAATAGAGCATTCGTAACTTCCCTGAAGATTCGGCATAAAAAGATCCTTTTAAATTGATCCTTTAAATCGTTGATAAAACGGATTTGAATCAGTCAAAGATGCGCTTTAAAATAATATTTAAATCTAGCTTGAAATTAGCCTAATAATATTCTTGCAGACCATTGCATAATAATATTGTCTTTAATTCTCCGACTCCAAACATAAGGCTGAATTGTATAGCATGCATCTTTCAAACGTAAGGTTGAACACAAACGTAGGGTTGATGTCACATCCTTCAAATGTAAGGTTGATTATAAATGTAGGGTTGATGTCACATCCTTCAAACGTAATGTTGATTACAAACGTAGGGTTGATGAACCATACTTTTCTTTTTAATAATCAAATGTATGATAAATGATTCATACTTTTAAAATCTTCTAAACGTATGGTACATGATCTATACTTTTGATGAAATGTAAGGTTGATTACAAAAGTAAGGTTGATGAACCATACTTTTCAATATCCCAAATGTAGGGTTCCTTGCTAATGTAGGGTTCCTCTTCCATACTTTTCCGATAATGTATGGTTGATTAACCATACTTTTCTGATAACTCAAAACGTATACATCGCATTTCATCCTTACGCTACGTTTCTCCATGTAGGGTATGAACAGTGTTTCCAAAACACGCTTAAGGAATTCCTGAATATATAGAGCATGAACAGTGTTTCCAGAACATGCTAATGCGAATACTTTAGCAATTAAATCTCATTGTTCAAGAACTTAAATATTTCTTCTAAAAATAAAAATAAAATGAGTAATAAATTCCTACAATATAATTAAAAATAAAATCATTAGAAAACAATTAAGGGTATTTGTGAGCATCAAAATCATCATAGGGATAGAGTATTGTTCTCAAAAATCTCCCCCTCTTTAAATAAAAATATTATGTATTGTTTAAAACAACACTTTCTCAACAAAATTTTTGGTATTTTTCTGATAAAATTCATTTTTCAATGAATAGTTGAAAATATTGTATTTTAATTTAAAACTATCTTTTAATATAATTTATTTATATGGAAATATTATCTTTTTAATTGGTTTTAAAGAGTAATTATATTATGTTTTTACCATTTAATCTAATTTTGGTCATTGGAAGTAATTTCACTTTGAAATTGGATATAAATAAGTGTCAATATTTTGATAGTTATTATTTTGTAAAAATACGCTTTTTGTTTTGACAACAGAAATTAATTTAAAATTAATTAATGAAACTTCTATGTTTTAAATTTTTTAAAATAGACATCATTTTTTAATTCAGAATATCCAATATATCTTAGGCTTAATTTTTGGTATTTTTCTAAAAAACTTCAATTTTTTATGAATAGTGAAAACATTGAGTAGTAGTTAAAAAATCGACTTCTTCATTTAAAAGAAATTTTACCGCTTCTGTGAATTGAATTTTGAAAATTTAACATAAATTTTTGTTATTAGTATATAATATTTGGTTCAATAAGATGAAAATAATTTTTGGTAAATAGTAACATTTGACTTTTATTTACCGCGGTTAAGGGTAAATAGGGTAATTTAAGGTAAAAATAATATTATAATAATATAAAATTATCTTAACAATTTTCCTAACCTTATTGTATGATTCATTGTAGACCAATACAATCCTTGGGTGAGATTTTTGTCCTTTTAAATCCATTTGGGTAAGATAATGAGAATAATAACTTTTTATTTAAAAGAAAAATAAAAATATCATAAACATGTATTATTTTGCTCAACAAAATTAATGTGGGGTTATATAATTAATATATTTGACTATAAATATTCAATATAAATCTAAAAATATTTCCTATATTAGGGTATTTTATTTAAGAAATTTAGACATCAAATAAATAAAATTATTTATGACACAATAATGATGCAGTGTTTACCTCATTAATGAATGATTTAAATAAATAAGATTATAAAGATTAAAACAATATCCAAAACCTATCTAATTATTATTGGATGATTTTATTTCGAACAATATTCATCTTATATTCGACTTTAATAAGTTTTCGACCTTTAGAAATTGAAAATCATAATATAATAAAATAATATTTTCCAACTTTCCTAAAGAGCCCCTCCTACCCCTTATAAAAATCCCTCACCTCTAACCCATTACCCACATCTCTCAATCTCCTTGGTTCATAAAACCTCTCCCCAAATAAGCTCTCACGATCCCTCTCTTCCACCTTGAATCCTTACCTTAGGCATAAGGAACTTCAATAAATCCTTTTGGTTCAAACCAAAGGTAGTTACCCAATTTAAAGGTAATGTCTTCTCTTAAGTTCTTTTCTTTTATTTTACTTCTACAACCCCCTAAACTCTTTTTATTCCTTTATTTTATAAAAACACAAGTATAATCAATATAATAGATTGTTTTTATGATAAAGATTCTAAATACACTTACACACACCTTCGTCTAATGGGTAAAGAACATATTGTTTCTGTGGATGGCGAACTATTGCCTCACGAAACGATGATTATTCAATCTTCTCCTACCACCTCTTATGGTGGCCATTATGATGGAACTGTATTTATATGTGATATAAATTATATTTATATTGTCTCTATACTTCTTTATTTTTTATTTATAGCATACCTTTATGGTTTCCATAGTGGGTAAACACGATAATTTCATTTGAGGAAGTGCGGACTACCACCCCCTCAAAGTGATATGACTCATTCATGCCATAAGTGGAAAGTATAAAGGATGAAGTTAATGAAAATATGTATTATATTATTTTGAAATTATAATATACCTATGTATAGTTAAGTTTTCATTCCATTAAATACGAAATATAAATTAAAGTAGCGTTCATGCGTACGTACGGCTTACCGTCTCCCTGAACGGTGCATTTAATTTCTTACCTCCAAATGTTATGTAATATTATAAATACATATATATATATATATACTGGATATATATGATATATATGATATCTAAATCATGAATATCATTCTGTATATAATGTAATTTTGACCACATGAATAACTTGTAATTATAAGAAGTTTATTTTGACTCAAGTACCAAATATCGACAAAATGACTATTATTAACTTAAATGATTACATAATGTTTATAACATGGTAATGAGTGATATAAAAGGAATAATAAACTTTAAAAAGGTTATTAAGAAAGTATAAATTAACTTTAGTTTATTATTCAGCAGATTAAAGAACGAACGAGTCAAGTCAGACATGATGTAAGGGGTATTCGTCTCACTTTTTATTCCCGTGAGATTTATACCATATGTGACATTATTTACTTTTTTGTGGTGTATGTACTTCCCATGATTATATTATTTTTTTAATATAATTTAATTTATGGGCATTTAAAAATTAATTATATGATACTTCTTTCATGTGGTTTATGATTCGTAAGTTACCAAATCGGTAAGGGAACCTTTCACCGTACTCTTTTAGTTAAAGACTTATTTTATGTCTTTTAAATTTACATTTTCTTATATTGGGATATGTTTTTATATATCATTATTTCTATAAATTTTATGTCCATGTGATGAGATACCCATTCCTCTCTCATCAACTCATTTTTTGAATTTTAAAGTGACACTGTTAGGCTATCAAATTTCTGTAAGAGAACTTCTTAACCCAATTTCAATTCATTGGGTTAAACTTCTAATTATTGATTATATCATGCTATGAATAAGTGTTAATGAACTATGATTGTTTTACACTTGATATCCACTTATATTGGGTTTATTCTTATTTTTAAAACATAATCATGTCATTGATTTGTCCTTAATCTAAGGATATGATCTTTACAAGGGACTTTGTCTCAATTTAAATTCCATTGAAATTTATTTGTTGTTATACACCAATTCACTTGTATATGGTGTATATACCACCCTTTAACATATTATATCATGAATATATTTATTCTCATGATATTATAATCTTTGATTAATGTTATTCCTCAATTATTTGTATTTAAGCATCTCTCATTTGGTTAGGAGCTTTTTAACTAAAATATCATTTTAAATGTTTTAAAGATTTATTCTTATAAAACTTTCACATTAATGTCCATGTTTTAAAAATGGTTTTAAGTATTTATTTATATGTACATGAATATTTTGAAATTAAAATTTCTTTTAAAAACTTCAAAGTTGTATGGGACACTTTGATTCAAAAATCTCTTTATTAATTGTTTTGAATGGTTTTGAAAATGGTTTGATAAAGCATTGATTATGTCAATATATTGAAATGATATATTTTGATTTCAATGTGGAAATGTTATCTTTCCTTTATTCTTGTTTTATGTGTTATGAATATGTTATGGTTCTTGTGCATTCTTTATGTATATGGGTGGTTCTGTGATAAACCTAGGGAGAGTGAGCTCGAGATAGCTCTCTAATGCATTGGGTAACTTGATGGAGGTAAATGTTAATGTTTATCCTAATAGATTTAAGGAATATAATATGATGGGTATTTCAAACGTAACTCTATATGTATCTATGAAAGCTACAATGTATGTATATTATTTATTCCATAAGTTACCTTTATGATTTATGATTTCTATGTGTTATTCATAAATCTTATGATTTCATAAGTTATGTTATGAATGAAAAGTATAGTTTCATTTATTTGTATTTATTGAAGGGATAATGTTTTCATTCCTTATTTTATAACCCATACTGAGATTTTAATGCTCATCCTAAGTTTTGAAATGTTTTTCACAGGACTTAAAGATGAATAGGGTCAAGGATGGGATCAAGGAAAAGTCATGTTGTGTAAAACATGGAACTAGATATGACTCTTTTTTTAAAGAGTTTTTATTTTAGGAAAAAAAATGGAAACTGAGTAGAAGTGTCTACATCCTAATTTTTGAGATGTAATGTAATATTTATGGCCTAATTCTCTAAAACTCTAAACCTTAAAATATCCTCAATGTGAATTATCCATTTAATTCAAGATTATGTAATGATTTATGGCTCGGTCATTATAGTTGGTATCAGAGGTCGGTTTAGAAAACTTTAGGGATTAGAAGTTTTTGTTAGACACATGGTTAGTCTCTATGTCTATTCATTAAGTTAAATCCTTATTTTTACCTTTTTTAGATCAAGTAATGTTTGTTACAAATGCAAGGAGGAGGATCTCAAACGACATTCCTATCTCTCCCTGATGACTTGCTTGCAATAATTATTGCAAAGTCATATCCAAACGACTCTGAAACATTTTCTAACATACAACTCACTTGTAAGAAATTGTTTGAGACATCAAACACATCCACTATACCTCAATACCATTGTGTTTCATGGGTTGTATTTAATCAAATCCTATTTCCTCAATATTTTAATATTTTCAAGAAAGATAAATATTATCAAGGAATTTTCAAATATTTTACCTTATCAAAAGATTTTGAAACATATTATGATTTTGAAAAAGGTGATGAAGAAGGAGACCCTTTCACAACCTATTTATATTTTCTTTTAAAATATATTCTTTCATCACATATATATGGTATTTTAAATGGACCATTTATTGAATGTTTCAACTCAATCTTGGTCCGACTGTTTTTAAAAAGAAAGTTTTATCTGATGTTTTGAAATTATATTTCATACATGATTATTTTCTGAAACTGTTTTTCTGTGAACACGCACATGACCCAAGTTGTTAGAGGTGTATTTGAATAAAGGAAGAAGATGATTTTGAAGGATCTATAAATCATTATTGCAATGCATGGACCATCTATCCACATGAATAAGATGATGATGAAACTTGGTGGACACCATGATCAAGGTACGATGTTCTTTCTTTGGTAATATAGTTATTTTATGGAGGTAAAAAATTGTCAATATATATAAGACTTCATGAATTAATATATTGAGGTCATTATGAGTTGGGATGAAAATGAGAGTCATAAGGCAACCATTGAGGTTAAATCATGTTATGGTAATTTTTAGGAGTTTATCTCATTTTTTTGGAATGTTATAAAATTTTATAGTTTTTGAAAATTGACAACATGCAGACCATGTGAAAACTCATCGTGTCGGACAAAGCTGTAGGAATCGAACCCACAACCAAAGTGCGATTGGGATTTATCGCCTACCACCGGACTATGTGAAGTATCTGGTTAGTATGACTTATTATTTTTAGTTAAATGATTTTATTGATCAAGAATTAGTTTATTTGGGATCTTATGTTTTATAAAATGTATATACTTAGTATAGGAAAATGATTTGGGGATTAAGTGATAAAGGTTATTTTGGAAGACTTTTTCTCTTTTTGGGAAACTATATGCCTAAGGAAAATAGAATACTTTGGGATTTCAATTGAGGAGTAATGGTGGAATTTTATTTTGGAAGAATCTATGTTTTTATTATGGAAATATGGAGATTTTGGTTTTTTATGGAAATGATTAACCTATCGTAGAGAATATGTGATTTGGTTAATTACACTTTAGTATTAGACTTTAAGAGTAGTCAATTTTATTTAGAGATAAATGTTAATATTTACTGTAGAAGACTAGGTGATTAAATCCTTCTGAGTTTTGGGTTACAATATTAGTTATGGTTACTTTGAATAATTTTAAGGATATTTTTTTATTGAATGGTTTTTACCAAAATTTGGGTATTGTTTGTTTAATTTTGGGGATTAAGAGTAGTATTTATTTTTATAAAGTATTATCCTTTTTGGGGATTATCTGATCTTTTACTAACCATTTTTGTTTCGGTTAATGTCTAAAGACAAGGAAAATATATAGTTCATATTTTGTGGATTATGTGATTTTCTAGAAGTTGATTCCAGCGCTTTAGGTGTGACTAAGTCATCTTGAATACTCATCATTTCGAGAAAAGATGAGTTTTTGGTAGAAACTTATTAAAGGATGAAACTCTACTTGAAAAGTAAGTATATTTCTTTATGTACATAGTCAATATCATAAATAAATTCTCTAACATTATTAAATGAAACTTTAAACAAAAATGTTGTCAGTTTACTTTTCCTACTAGGAAACAAAAGGTTGTTTAACCTATCACAAGTTGGTGGTTTTCTGGTGGTTAGCATTCTCTTGATCATGTTTTCTATCACTCTCCATCAGAACTTTGCATTTATTTTCTCCTCCATATCCATGTTTTCATGGAATCCTAGTTTGGGTTATCTCGGGTGACCTTTATACTTCTCTTTATTTCTTTTAAAGTGATATTTTTATTGACACTTTTTCCGATGTGGTACTTTTAATGAAGTTTCCAATCCAAATTTTGAAATTTCAAGGACGCAATTCCCAAAAGTGGAAAGGATGTAACATCCCAGGTAAATAAATAATATGACATTTTCATATTTATTAATATTTTTTAATTAAATATTAATTTTACTTTAAATGGGATGTTATGTTTGATGGCATACCCTATACACAACAACGGGTTTCTTTGAAATCTTATGTTGTACACAACGTTGAGTTATACTGAAAAATAATAATATAATATTATTATTTCAAATAGTATTTAATGCATAGTCATTGTATTGGAAGGAATGAACAGGACTAACTACAATATGAGTATACATGTTTTTTAAATGTTTTTACATTCATCCGATAAATGTTAGAGGCTTAAAATGTGAATGAATCCAATTTTAAGCATAAATACTCTAATATTATTTAAAAGGTCGATTTATCGCCTTTTGATGGAGAACCCTTTTTAAATATAGTTTTTGTCAATTTTATAAGTACTATTTGAAAAAAAAAATTCTTCTTTAGAATCGGTAAATCAAAATTTACTTTGGGTAAATTTTTGGTATTTTTCTGATAAAATTCATTTTTTAATAAATAGTGAAAAATACTGTATTTTAATTCAAAACTGCCTTTTAATCTAATTTATTTATTTGTATAGATTATATTTTTAATTGGTTTTAAAGTTTAATTAGATTATATTTTTACCATTTAATCTAATGTTGGTAATTTGAAGTAATTTCACTTTGAAATTGGACATAAACAAGTGTCAATCTTTTGATAGTTATAATTTCTTAAAAACATGCTTTTTGTTTTGACAACAGGAATTAATTTTAAATTAATTAATGAAACTTTTATGTTTTGAATTTGGTAAAATATACATCATTTTTGAATTCATAATATCAAATATAGCTTAAGCTGAATTTTTTGTATTTTTTTGAAAAACTTCAATTTTTTATGAATAGTGAAAACACTTAGTAGTAGTTAAAAAACCGACTTCTTCATTTAAATGAAATTTTACCACTTCTGGGAATTGAATTTTAAAAATCTGACATAAATGTTTTTTATTACTAAGTAAAATTTGGTTCAATAAGATGAAAATAATTTTTGGTGAATAGTAAGTTTTGACTTTTATTTACCGCGATTAAAGGTAAATAGAGTAATTCAAGGTAAAAATAATATTATAATAATATAAAATCACCTTAACACTTGTACTAACCTTATTATATTAGTCATGGCAGACCAATACAATCCTTGGGTGAGATTTTTGTCCTTTGAAATCCATTTGGATAAGATAATGACATTAATGTCTTTTTATTTAAAGTAAAAATAAAAATATCATAAACATGTATTGTTTTGCTAAAACAATTTTATTGTGGGTTATATAATTGATATATTTGACTATAGAAATTAAATATAAAGCAAAAAAAAATTCCTACATCAGGTTATTTTACTTATAATTTTTAGACATCAAATAAATAAAATTATTTATGACACAATAATGATGCATTGTTTACCTCATTAATGAATGAGTTAAATAAATAACATTATAAAGATTAAAACAATATTCAAAACTAGTAAAATTCTTATTGGATGATTTTATTTCGAACACAAGTCATCTTATCTTCGACTTTAATAATTTTTGGACCTTTAGAAACCGAAAATCATTATATAATAAAATAATATTTTCAAACTTTCCAAAAGAGCCCCTCCTCCCCCTTATAAACATCTCTCACCTATAACCCATTACTCACACCTCTAAAGCCTCTTTGATCATCAAAACTAGTCCCAAATAAGTTCTCAGGATACCTCTATTTCACCTAGAATCCTTACCTTAGGCATAAGGCACTTCAAGAAATCCTTTTGGTTCAAACCAAAGGTAGTTACATGATTTAAAGGTAATGTCTTCTCTTAAGTTCTTTTCTTTTATTTTACTTCTCCAACCCCCTAAACTCTTTTTATTCCTTTATTTTATAACAACACCAGTATAAAAAATATACTATGTTTTTTTATGATAATTATTCGAACTACACTTACACACACCTCCGTCTAATAGGTAAAGAACATATTGTTTCTGTGGACGGCGAACCAGTGCCTCAAGAAACGATGATTGTTCAAACTTCTCCTACCACCTCTTATGGTGGCCATTATGATGGAACTGTATTTATATGTGATATATATTATATTTATATTGTCTCTATACTTCTTTATTTTTCATTTATAGAATACCTTTATGGTTTCCATAGTGGTTAAACGTGATAATTTCGTTTGAGGAAGTGCGGAATACCACCCCCTCAAAGTGATATGACTCGTTCATGCCATACGTGGAGCGTATAAAGGATAGAGTTAGTAAAATTATGTATTATATTATACTTGAATTATAATATACCTATGTATCATTAAGTTTTAATTCCATTAAAAACGAAATAGAAATGAAATTAGTGTTCTTTGGTACGTACAGCTTACCGTCTCCGTGAACGGTGCATTTCATTTCTTACCTCAAAATGTTATGTACTATTATAAATACAAATATATACTGGATATATATGATATATATTATATAAAAATTATGATATCATTCTGTATATAATGTAATTTTGACCACATGAACAACTTGTAATTATAAAAAGTTCATTTTGACTCAAATACCAAATATCGACAAAACGACCGTTATTAACTTAAATGATTACATAATGTTTATAACATGGTAATAAGTGATATAAAAGGAATATTAAACTTGAAAAATTTTCTTAAGAAAGTATAAATTAAATTTTTTTTATTATTCAGGAGATTAAAGAACGAACGAGTCAGGTCGGACACGAGGTAAGGGGTTTTCATCTCACTTTTTATTCCCGTGAGATTCATGCTACATTTGCAACTATTTCCTTTTTTGTGGTGTATGTACTTCCCATGATTGTATTCTTTTTTTAATATAATTTAATTTATAGGCATTTACATCTTCATTTAATGATCCTTCTTTCTTGTGGTTTATTATTCGTAATTTACCAAATGGGTAAGGGAACGTTTCACCGTACTCTTTTAGTTAAAGACCTCTTTTATGTCTTTTAAATTTCCATTTTATTATGTTGGGATATGTTCTTATATATCCTCATTTATGTACATATTATTTCCATTTGATGACCCTTTCCTCTCTCATAAACACATTTTATTAATTTTAATGTGACGTTGTTAGGCTGTCGAATTTCTATAAGAGAACTTCTTAACCTAATTTCAATTCTTTGGGTTAAACTTCTAATTATTGATTATGTCATGCTATGAATAAGTTTGAATGACCTATGATTGTATTAAACTTAATATCCACTTATATTGGGTGTATTATTATTTGTCACACATAATCATTTCATTGATTTGTCATTAATCTAAGGATATGATCTTTTCAAGGGACTTTGTCTCAATTTACATTCCATTGAAACTTATCTGTTGTTATACAGAAATTCTCTTTTATATCCTGAATATAATACCCTTTAACATATTGTATCATTAATCTATTTATTATCATGATATTATAATCTTTGATTAATTTTATTCCTCAATTATTTGTATTCAAGCGTCTCTCATTTGGTTAAGAACTTTTTAACTAAAATATCATTTTAAATGTTTTAAAGATTTATTATTCTAAAACATTCACATTAATTTCCATGTTTTAAAAATGTTTTTAAGGATTTATTTATATATATATATTAATGTTTTTGAATTAAAATTTCTTTCAAAAGCTTCAAAGTGGTATGGGACACTTTGATTCAAAAATCTATTTATTAAGTGTTTTAGATGGTTTTGAAAATGGTTTGATAAATCATTGATTATGTCAATATACTGAAATGATATATTCTGATTGCAATGTGGAAATGTTATATTTCCTTTATTCTTGCTTTATATGTTATGAATATGTTATGGTTCTTGGTCATTTTTTGCGTATACGGGTGCTTCCATGATAAACCTAGGGCGGGTGAGCCTGAGATAGCTCTCCAATGAATTAGGTAATGTGGCGGAGGTAAATGTTAATGTTTCTCATGATAGATTTAGGGAATATACTGTGATGGGTATTCCAAATGTAACTCCCTACATAGTTATGAAATATACAATGTATGTATGTTATTTATTCCATAAGTTACCTTTATGATTTATGATTTCTGTGTGTTATTCATAAATCTTATGATTTCATAAGGTATGTTATGATTGAAAATTATGGTTTCATTGATTTGTATTTATTGTTGGGATAATATTTTCATTCCTTATTTTATAACCCTTACTGAGCTTTATATGCTCATCCCAAGTTTTGAAATGTTTTTCACAGGACTTAAAGATGAATAGGGGCAAGGATGGGATCAAGGAAAAGTCATGATGTCTAAAACATGTAACAAAACATGACTCTCTTTTTTAAGAGTTTTTTATTTTATGAAAAAAATGGAAATTGAGTAGAAGTGTCTAATTTGTTATTTTTTAGATATAATTTAACAGTTATGGCCTAATTCTCTAAAACGCTAAACCTTAAAAGATCCTCAATTTGAATTATCCATTTAAATCAAGATTGTGTAATGATTTAAGGCTGGGTCCTTATAGTTTGGACCACTATGAAAATAATTTTATTTTACAATGGGTAATTTTTTATGGATTCTCAATGAAAAAAGTTATTTACTTTGAGAATACATATTAAATAACTCATCACTCAAAATCATATCATTATTACAATAATTTTTTATGAACCATCACAATTAATCTGATGGTCATATTATTTGTGATGGAAATAGTTATCTATCACAAATACTATTTTCAATAGATTATAAATCCTATCAAAAATAATTTAATACCAAATTATCTATGGTTGATTTATAATTACATCACAAATATTATTTGTGACAAACATTCAATTCCATTGCAAATACTATTTGTGATGGGATTATAGTTTCTATTACAAATAGTATAATGCCGACTTATTTGTGATGGATTTAACTTTCCATCGCAAAAAATATTTTATAATGAATTATAAATATGTCATAAATAAATCAAAATAAATAAAAATATAATTAAAATGCATTGAAAAATAAAAAACTATAAAAAAAATTATTATAACATTAAAAAACATATAATAAAAAAAGGTTGGAAAAAATTAATGTAATAATAATGTCACTGGGGATGGGTGGTCAAATCCATCTGGTAGAGGGAAATCTATCTCTAAACTGTGTGCATGTTGATACATGTACTCTATCGTCATCTCTTACTGTTTCTCCTACTACAGATGTTATTTCTTCTACTATCATAACTTCTCTTCATGTTCTTTGCTCGGTCTTTGTATAGTATTATCTTCTGCTCACATCCTCACCTCATACTCTGCAGCAGCGAAGGATGATGATTCTGCAAGATCTCCCTTAAATATAGTGATAACATAACATCAATATCATAGTAACTAACAATATTTGATCATTAACCAACACTAATCACTCATCCTTTCTCAATACCACTCGGTGTCACCTGCAATCAAGACACATTGTCAAAACTTGACCCGCACGAGGCCACATCCCCACTATCTATCTCATCCTGACTCTCCAGCATCTGAGAAATTTATTTCTCATATCTTCTATAAATGTATAAATATAAATTAAAAAGATAAAAAAAATATTATGTTTGTTTTAAAAAGTAAAAAATAAATATTGACCACAATTTGTTTCTTTCTCTCACTAATAATCTTCCCAATACTACTATCAGTGTACACCCTCTAGTACACGTAAAAATATATAACATCTAGATCAACTGAATAATTTATAAATTAATCATTTACATTTAATATTATATATATAATTAAATGGTATTACATACCATATTTCAATGATGTATTCTAAAATTATGACTCCCAACTCTGTTTATGACATTCTGTCTCCCCCAAATCTATCAATGAATAGATAATATTCTATTAAAAGTCTCACATATCCAATAATCTCACAATACCTACCAATCCTGGGTGGGGACATTATCAAGTTGATGGAGCACACAAGATTCATCAAATATAATCATATATTCTCTATTTGTAGCTCTTTTCTAATGGTTGTATAAAGACTAATGGAAAAAGTGACACATGCAATGTAATGTCCTAGAAATTCTATTTAATTTTTTTTTTAAATTATAAGGAATTATTTCGAGACCGGGCGCTTTGAAGGCACATGATTTCAAGGCCCAGTGATCCTGAAATATAATTTTAAACTTTTTTAGTTCATTTAAATAAACGTGCGAGTGGGTTTTTCTAACTTTTGAACCAGTGCTCGAATCAAAAATATGAGGGCACTGTTGAACTCATAACAGTGGGATTTTCCTAGAATGGAACTAACCTTGACCAGAGTAGGTCGAGGGAAAATGTTATTTTTCATAATTTTTAAAGAAAAAATTAAAAAAAATAAACTTCTTTTATTTTATTTTTATGAATTTTCAAACCATTGAAGCGAAATGACGTATAATGGAATGAAACTGAAAATGTTCTTTTATAAATAAAACAACGTAACGAATTCACAACTGAACGTAACTGAAACGTTGTTTCGCGTTTCATCCTTTAATAGTCGAGCAAACAATGCAGGATTATTGGCACAATCCTGGTTCTGATCTGAAGCTCCGGTGGGTGACAACGATGAATACCAATGATTTACAAACAATGTATCATGGATCGGTGAATGGAGGACGCATTCCTCTTCCACCCTTCAAATGTATCATCACCAAAAAATGAGTTACTCGAGTAGGGGTTTTCTTTGTACTTAATTTTTCCCCATTATTCATTCTAAAACAACGAATTCGGATCAACCCACAAACTGGTTGATCCGCGGATCATGTGTTCTTTAGGGAGGGTTTATTTCATGGGTTTTTTACTAGGATTGGTTATTATCTGATAGAATTTTAATCCCAAAGCTCTCCATGTTTGAAACTCTAATGAGGATGATGCGGGCCGACACGAACAAGGCCTGAGCCCCTCCGCCTTATGAGTTATTTGTATACGAACCTCCAAGTTGACGGTGAAGTGGTTTCAAGGTTGTAGTAGGGAAGGCGGTACCCCATAGTGGCCAGAGGCATAGACGGCATGAATAACGGACTACCTAAGAGGACCTGGTGGTCCACAGAAGAACTCGTTGATGCACTGGAGCAGATGGCAGCCGCGGGCAGGTGGAGGTGCACCACGATGGTGGTCAGGAAGGAACATCGCAGCCGGTTCGGGTTGCGGCAGTGTGTCAGGAGCCACCGGCCTCCATGTTGGTGGCTGGCGGTGGGTGAACACGGCCACCCAACCATGTCGAAGGCACCGTAGACATGGAAATGTGTTGCGTCACACGTGGAAAGGCCACAGTCAGAGGACCACAATGGAGGAGTTGGCCCCATGGAAAACCTGTGGGTTAGGAGAGTGGACGCGGCTTCCATCTACATCCTGGCCAGGTAAGATCTGGCCCACCCTTGGCAGGCCACCCCAGTGGGCTGGACCTGTGGCCCAACAGGCCCGTGGCCAACGGGTTAGATCTGGGCTGGGCCGGATCCAGGTCGGGCCAGATGTCAGACCCAGGTCGAATCGGTGGACCCTGGGCTAGGTTGGAAGGCCTAGGTTCAGTTGGAGGACCCCGAGTTGGGTCAGTGGACCCCAGGCTGGGTCGGGTCGGGTTGGCCCGACCGGGTCGGACCCGACCGGCTCCTCTTCGGAAAATCAGCCATAACTTTCAAATTTGGAATCTGATTGAAGATCCGTTTATGTAATTGGAACCCTCGCGACGAGGAGGTTATTTTGGCATGCTCTAAGGATACTTTCATAGAAGTTGAAATACAATTATTTGATTGAGGAGTATATTCTCCTGTAATCAAGCGTGCTTCATGCGGTAATCCTATGGTTGGCTGGGACCTGAAGACTAATGACCTTGTGTGGATCAGCTTCTAGAGACCCTATGTGGATCAGATCTTAGGGACCCTATGTGGATCAACTCTGAGAAACCTTATGTGGATCAGATCTGAGAGACCTTGTGTGGATCAGCTCCTAGTGACCCTGTGTGGATTATCTCCCAGTGGCCCTATGTGGATCATCTCCTAGCGACCCTGTATGGATCAGATCCAAGAGACCCTATGTGGATCAGCTACAAGTGACTCTGTGTGACCCAACAGACCCTCGGTACTCATCTAGGATGAGTACCTCAACAGTACAAGGTGTTTAGTGTTATGAATGATAGTATTTCTTTCCATACTCTAGATTATACATGGTGTGAGCTGTCTTGCTTCATGATCATGCTTCTTGGTTTTCTTCATGGATTGCTTTGTGGTATTTCTTTATTGTTTTGGGGTCCCTAATAAGTATTTTGTTACTCACCCCTGCACAGGTTTTTCCCACATGTGTTGTGTCTAGTGTAGATGACCGACGACGTGGCGGAGGACTTGGTGGCCTAGGACCAAGTGGTGCCCAGTGAGATCAGGCAGCCAAGTCATGCTTATAAGGCTTCTGGAAGATACTCTATACTTACTCATTAGGTGGGGTTTTCAGTGTACGGATTTCCATCGACCTATTACTTGATCTTGTTGCAATTTTCTTTTGTTGGGTTTGTATTCTGGCTCATTTACTTTCAATTTTACCTTTACACTCAATGGTTGTTTAGTAGTATGCATGTTCTCTTTTTCAATTTTCTTAGGATGTGGATGTATGTGCATGTGTACAGGTACTCAGGAAATTTCCTCCCACTTGTAGGTTAACGCCTTCAGTGCTAGTTGCCAACTTCTGGCCTTCAGGAGGCGGGCTTGGGGGAGTCACGGCACGGGCCCCAGGGGACGGGTCGTGACATACAATCATCTCATGCCTCCAAAATATAGGGTATCATGCTATCATCAACAGGATACTATAAAACCAGTATATATTTAATAATATATTAGATTATAAATTAAATAAATTTAAAATAAAATACCTTTTCTATTTATGTATTATGATGTGCTCGAACATTCGATGACACGCCTCACTAGGAACTTGATCCCATCGAACTCAGGTGGGAGAAGAATGGTTCCTCAGAAGAACTCTATCTTGACCAATGGATATATGGTAAAAATAATGAAAATAATAATAATTTGTAACACAATTAATAAATAAATTAAATTGAATGAAAACTAAATAAAATTCATATTTAAAATTACTCCCTCTAACAAGGATTGAATTCTATAGATGGAAGTCACTTAGGAATGATATTTGGAATAATACATCATGAAAGGACTCGACTCATACAAGTTCTTGGTTCCACATTAGCACCCTCACATGAAGAAATAGGTGGCTTATCACCAGGTACATCATCCTTAGTCAATCAACAATTCATCTCATTGAACTGCTCTTGATACATCTTCGAGAAATTTAGAGAAAATAATTTTACCTATAAGTAATTATTAATATAAACATAAATATAAAAAACTTATAAATATTTATTAAAATCGATTATATATATTTATTATGACTATAACTAGAATTTAATACAAAATCATTCTTCTTCATCTTTATATTCACCAATTTCAATGTATTCTTTGTCATCCTCATAATCATAAACTTTCATATGAGCTTTAATTTCAATATCTCTCATTATTTAAAATTCATTGGTTACATCATTGATAATATCAACACCATCATCCCTTAACTATGGGGTCCCATCATCAATATCAATATCTATTCAAGTAAGAGAAGTATTTGATGATGTTTCTTGAAAAAATATAATATTTTTTATTTCCACAAGAGTATTTTCATTTTCCATAGAATTATTTTTATGATATATCCCTTTTATTACACTCCATCGGTCATTTAAATCTCTCAATGTATTATGGTTTTTTACATAATAAACTTGATGCACTAGTGTTACAATATAAATCATTCATTTTCTATAATAATACTTTTATAATTAATTCCAATGACTCTATATCATGGATGAACATGCAACCCTCAATCAGTATTAAACTAATGGATTTTAAACATTTCTATATAAAACTATCCTTAAAAACATAACTCAATTATTTCATCCACCAGGACATAAAAATTAAATTCAATTTCTTTTTGATGGGTTCCTTTTAAATAAAACCACTTTTCTTTGATTTTTTTTATTCACCATATGTTTGTGTATGAAATCAAAATCTATTAACCATATATACATTATAAGATTTTATGGATTTAGATAGTGGATTACTTAGTGAATATAATCAACTATCAATTTTATTTCCAAATTTTGATACCTATAAAAATAAAAACAAAAATTACTTATGGATAAAATAAAAAATTGATTTCATATATTCAACCATAAATAATTTAACTTACCAGTATTTGAAAAAAGCATACAAAATTATGTTTTCAACATTCTTTAAGATAAACTAGGGTAATTTGTGTCGGTTTGTTTTTATATGATCATCATAATATATATATATATATATATATATATAAATTAATATAAATTTAATTTTGAAAATTATTTAAAAAATATAAATGTTAAATTATTACTTTCTACAAAAATCATTGCATTTATTCAAAATTGAGTAGAACATATGTATGATCTCCATGTTGTTTATCATCTAAAATCAATTGTCCATGATCACCACCAAAACCAAGCTCAGGGTTATTAAGTACTAATAATTGATGATTTGTGATATCATTATCATTTCCCTCATTTTGAATCATTATATTATCCTTTTAAGGATATTGAGATTTAAAATAATAAGATAATAAATTTCAAATTTCCTATTACAAGTACGCTTTTGCAATTGAGCCTTCAACTGATGATTTTTTACGTACAATCTTCTTTAACTTTTGTATACATACCTCGTATAGGTATATCCATCAGAACTAAACCCACCCTTCCTATATTACTTCATATAACTAATGTAATATAAATTTTTCCATTGAATCAAATAAGACCAATGGAAATATTTTTTTTCAATTTACATAAAATTACAATAACATCTTTTTATAGCACACTCAGTGCAATATAATTTTTTTTTACACACAAATTCCATAGAAAAAAATATGATATTTCAATAAAAACATCCCAAATAGAAGAATTCAAAAAGACACTAAGACTAATAGGTAGTAATATTTCCATTATGACATGTAAATCATGACTTTTTAACCCGGTGATATGACCATTTATAAAATTGTGAAACAAATTAAAAGGATGTCCATATAGTATCCTCACATCTATAATCCATTGATTTGATAATAAATTAATTTATTTAGAAATTTTATAAATTGATTTTGGAATCATTAAATTTTGTGTTCTATCATTTTCAAATAACTTAAGTTCAATACGCGTACAAATTTGTATAACATATAACCATGCCTTTGTAGTATCTTTTGACTTTCCATGTGTGTATAATATGGTATAAAATATGCTATCAAAAGAGTTATTATAAATATGAGTTATATATAACATATTATATCCCAACAAATCATACTAATATGTTAGGTTTCAATAAATACATCACTTTATCCAATTATTATATATCCCGAAGACACCTATTTTTTTTTGTTTTATAGTTGGTCTAAAAGTAATAATAGGTAATTAATAGGTGATAGATTTTACCTAAATACCTTAATAGAGTCCCATATATTTCAGTTCTTCCTTTTTGAAAATTATTTATATTCTTTCAGAAAGGATGATCTGTAGGAAGAAATCTATGAAGAAAGTAAAAAAACAAGGTCTTC
Organism: Viscum album; assembly: GCA_963277665.1. NCBI lineage: Eukaryota > Viridiplantae > Streptophyta > Magnoliopsida > Santalales > Viscaceae > Viscum > Viscum album. Next base: position 859,260,663 of record OY728160.1, read on the forward strand.
TTCCACTGACAAGCATAAAGGCTTTATTATTACCCATTCAGTATAGAAAATATTTTAGAACATGTGTGTTCTATCCAAATAACATACCACGTGATAGAAAGTAACTAATTTACAAATTTAATGCATATTTTAGTGTAAAATTATATTCTATAACTACATCATATGTAATTACATTTTCATTCCATAATAAAATTATTTCGTTAATCAGTGGTTGTAAATAAACATCAGTATTCTTATTTGGATGTCCTAGAATTAATGATGTCAAATAGATATATGGTTCCTTAATAAATATCCAAGGAGGTAGGTTGTACAGAGTTATGAAAATAAACCAATAAGAATATTTTTTTTTGTAAGAACCAAATGGATATAAACCAATAGCAGAAACACTTAATTGTATGTTATAAGGTTTCAAAGTAAAATATGGGTGCACCTGATCAAAGTGTTTCCATGAATCACCATTACAATGATGAATTAAGATTATAATTCAAAAATATTTGATTTATGTAATCTCATCTATAACACCCAGATATTTTATGAAATATATTTTTTAAATAAATTTAATTTCTTTGATAGCTTGCGTTACACATAACATCAAATTTAAATAAACCACGACATACTATTAAAATATTATTATTTAATGTTATAGTTATCACCAAGATATTGGATTGGTGGGTATAAATAGACTAAAAAATTATTAAAATAGATTTTTTCCACATTTATAATATGAATTAATTAGTTATTAATTAATTATAAATAAAAATAAAAAACAATTAAAAATAAAGGAGAGGTTCTTTTTGAAAAATTATCTTTATGTGTGCAATGTGTGTTTATCTTAATAAATTAAATTGATCACTATTAGTGAATGTTTTTAATGAAATTTATATATTATATATTCAATAAAAAAATTACTTTCATATAGTATTTTTTCTATGTGTAGGATAAGAATAAATCCAGTGTTATTCTTAAAAAAAATATTTTTCTAAAAAACGGTTTTTGTCATGTTTTGCACACTTATTTTAAAATGTATTTCTATCAATTATTGAATTTTAATCATGAAAAAAGTATTAAATATTTGTAATAAAAGAGGATAAATTTTGATAAATATGATCCTTTTATTTTTTGTCGATATGAAGAGTAGTCATAGTAAATTTGTGTCACCTCAGTAAGGGTAAAATGGGAAAATGGGGTTAAAACATTGGGATAAGACTTTAAAATTTATCTAAAACATTAATTTATCGTATTATATGAGTATAGTTCATAAATTTACATCTTATTTTCAAATATATGGCCACTTTTTCCATATTTATTTGAAGATGACCCTTATATTAATTTAATAAAAGAAAAATAAAAAATGTCACTCTCTTACTTTTCAATATATCTTATGTGTTCACATAGGGACAAAATCAAGTTTTGAATGAGTATTACTAGTTATTTTGAAAATAATGAAACTATTTTAATTATGGTAATTTATTTCTAATTTTTAGTAATTATATAATTACATTAAATTTTTACGCAACACCGACATGGTATTTCTTCATTTAATAGAAAAATAAAATAAATGGTTTGAAAATATCAAAAGTAATATAATTTGATTAAGTTATAGTTTTCCAAAAAAAATTAGATACATATGAATATTGTGGATGATTTAAAATATTATATTTTAATTACATATTTTTATTAGTGTCTTCAAATTTGAATTACATGAATAGTTCCAAAACTAACATTTTTAATATTTTATAACAAATAATATTTTATTAAATAATTTAAAATTCAAAAAAAATATTATCTTCAGAAAAGTGACTAGAATATGGTTTAAAATATTAAAAATGGTCCATTTATGAGTCCTTTTTCCATTTATTGAAACATTCTTAACCCTTTAATATTGAAATAGTTGTTATTACGGTTAAGGTCAAAAATGATTAATGAATGGGTTAATCAAAAGAATAAGGTTTAAAATGAAATTAAAACTATCTATATTTCATTGTATAATTTTATTTAAACCCTAAATTTTTTTTATTTGAATTAATTTCCATTTTTAAGTATTTTTTTAATAATTAATTTTTTATATTTTAATATTTTAAGAAGTTCCAAGTGTGTCTTCTCCCTCCCTTATAAAACAACACCCCTCTTTTCTCTTCTTTAAACCACTTTGAGCCTTATATATTGGAAAATTCATACTCTAATAACATATTATATTCCTTAACCACATTATATAGGTGATTTAATTCACAAAATATTAACCCTAGGGTCCTTACAAGAATATCCAAGTGAGTTATTTCAAATAAGAGGCAGTCACCTTAACTGATCACTTTATTTTTACTTCTTATTTTAACACCTATAAATCTATGGTAATTATTATAAAATAATAAATTAATAATCTTAAATATTATGAAATTTTATTATGATTATTAAACCACCTTTATTCATCCTATTTTTCATTAAATTAGAAGTTAAAGTTTCACTCATGCGTACGTAGGGCTTACCATCTCCACGTAGCAATATAATTAATTTTGCATCACGATCATTCATGGATGGTTAGTATGGTTTTTATAATATTTATATATGATATTTATTTAATAATAATAATTTTTAAATTATAATATCACATATACCTTCTTTCCTTCCAATCTATTGGAAAATGATAATGTTGCTCGTGTGTACATGTAAACTACCACCTTCACAAAGTGATGTGATTTGTTTTTAATTTACGTTTAACTTGGATGGTAATAAAGATATATTTAATGAATAAAATATATATATATATATATGATATATTAATTATTACTTAAATCTGAATTATTATTTAACTTTCTTTTTTTATTTGTTAAAAAATAAAAATAGCATTCATGAGTACATATGGCATACCATCTCTATGAATGATGTAATTCATTTTACTATCTATAAATTTTATGGATGACCCTAAATATATATATAATTAACATATATGAGATTTATATTATTATTAAAATTATTTATATAATGTGAAAATGATCAAATTATAAGGACTGAGACTTCCAAATTGAAACATGCATGAAAAATGAAGCAGTTATCACCCAGGATAGTGATTTTAATAACAAATTATTAATAAACGGGTGATAATATTTCATGAATAAATCATACATGGTATGATATATATGGGTATGGTTATTTAATACATGTATAATAAATCTATATTTATTATACAGGAGTTTTTATCATATAAAATTAAAGTTGATGCTTTCGGTAATGGATTTATATTTCAATCCTAGTTTTAAACAGGATTGTTTATGCTTGAATTTCTATTGAGGAAATTATGTGATCCTTATATAATAAATACATTTAATTTTTATTATCCTATAGTTTTTTCTGAATAATAAATGTTTTCATTTCATTTTATTCACTTTAAATACTCAAGATATTGAAAGAATTTTTTTAAGGAAAACCTACTTTTTTTCTCACTTCGATCGAAAATCCTTTTTCTTTCATATCCATCTTTTCTAAAAATATTTTAAAGAATTTTTTTAAAATTATAATATTATTAATTAAATTAATTTTTACCAATGATTTACTTTTTTACAAATTTCTTTAAAATAAATCTTCTTGTCACTTTCTGAATGAGGTACTTTTTTACTTTTTACAAAAGTGTTAAAATAATGTTTTTTTAACTTATACGGCCTGAATGGAATTTATCTCCACCATAAACACTTATTATTTTGAATATTACTTTAAAATATTTTATAATTATTTTCAAATAATATTTTTTTCTTAATATTTGGGAAATTTAAATATTTTAAATAAGTGATTTCAAAATGAAAAAGGTAATTTCCTCAAGAAATAATCTAGTGATATTTTAAAGGAATTTTAATCTATGATGAAATACTTGATGTTAATTATTATTTACTAGGGATATGATATATTGATACCATAATTATTATTTCATTTTATGTTTTGTTATTATTATTATGATATGTTTACAAAACACATTCATTTTCCATGGTTTATGATATGATGAATTTATAAAATGTTTATAAAACTCATTTTATTTGCATGTGTTGTGATATAATGATAAGATGTATGTTTTATGATCTTGTGGAACACATATTAATTATTTTCATTCTGTTATGGGTGGGATCAAAATTATATATCCTTATAATTCATTGGGTAAATTATTATATCTCATGAGATTATTATGGGAAACAAGTCGATGTGCTTGATCCGCTATGGGGAACAAGTTGATATTATTTATCTTTTATAGGAACAAATTTGATGTGCTTGATCCACTATAGGAAACATTTTTTGATGTATAATTTGCTATGATTTTATGGTATCGATATTTAATCTTGACGTTTGAAATGGTTTTTATACTTATGATTGTTTCGCACTTCTATGACATGAACTTATGGTTCATGATTCATTTATGGTTATTTCTCACTTTTATGATTCATGTATTTTGAAATGATAAATTTTTATGCCATGACTCATGTTTAGGATCCATGATATATTGGGTATGAACTTTTAATGTTATATTCATTATCTCATACCCTTATTATTATCTTATTCTTTCATATGCTCATTGATTGATATCTCCCATGTTTACCCTTACTGAGCATCTAAGCTCTCCCTTTATTATGTTTCCTTTCAACAGGTTATGAACAAAGGTTTAAGTAGGCTATGTCTATTAATAGTGATAAATGGGAATATATTTATGGGATATTTTTAAGATCTTTCATGAAATAATAATATTGTGTATCTAGTCTCTAAATAAACTAAACTATTATGGTCCTTAGGTGTGTATTTGTGAAATATATTTAATATTCATAAAAAAAGATGTAATATTTATATATATAAATATTGGGTCAATTTAGTTGGTATCAGAGGATAGGTATAGTAAATATTTTGATATTAGGGTTATAAAACTTTGGTAAAAACACTAGGTATAAGTCTAAGTATAGAATAACATTCTAAATGTTTAGTAAGGAAGGGATTATGTTTTTTTTCAAGAAATAAATCCCAACTTAGATACTACAAGCAGATATGGTTCTAGAACAAATTCTTCTAAGGGTTATATCCCCAAAAAGAGTTGGTATATTTTATCTCAACCATCATTCTATCGCATGATGAGTGTTCCCTTACTGCACACTTTTTTTGACACTCCTAGGGGATATGCTTGGGTTAATTCACATTTTATTTATAAACCATTATGAAGGATTTGAATATATGAAGACCATGGATAACCTAGGTTAAACCAAATGTTTCATAAGATTAAAATTTTATTTCATGATTTAGATATCCTATAAATTATTTTTCATAATTATGTGGATTCCCACTATGATTATTGCTTCTCACACATTTCTTTTTTGTATTTAGTCCATGGATGGAACCAGAAGACATCATGCTAATAATGAATGTGATGGATAATTTAATGATTTTACACTTGAGTGAAGAACCCCAGAACACCCGGAGAGGGGAGGGGTTAATTAGGGTGAAAACTTTTTCTTCAAAAGTTTCAGATCTTGTTCCTATATTTGTAGGAACCAATTAAACATTCTTGTTGGGAATGTGAAGAAAACAAAAAACCATGTGCAAAGAGATCACACAGAAATTTTACTTAGTTCTCCACTAAGGGATAGTCCAAGAAGAATACATCGACAGTGTTTCAGTCAAACCTAAATCCACTAATCTTTACTAATCTTTATTATTTGTGGAATACAAGAGTTTAGACACAGTCACTCAATTCCAGGCACACTACCTTTGCAATATTTTAGGGATATAAAATTGCATCCCTCAGAACACTTATATCGACCCCCCTGCCAACTCACTTCCTTAAGATAATTCTAACTCCTTTTATCAACTTTAAGGTCGCTTCAATATATTTGCATTAAATGTTTTGTCACTGTCTATCATGAGACTCTTCTTTCACCATAGACCTGAGTTGATACACTCTGAAATCACTGATTACTTAAAAATTGATACACAAAAACTACCTTTCATGAAGATCCTTCAAGAATCTCAACCCTTCATGAAGCTCACAACCTTTGTGGAACAAACTACCTTCGTGAATATCATTGAGCCAATGTGGAATACCCCATAATCGTGAAGCACCCTTTACTCAGAATCATTGGAATAAATCAAGACTAAACTATTTTTTTTACGGTGATCAAGATTGTGTAGAAACCCAGATTTAAGTATCTCCCCTTTCTTTGCAAAATCATAACGTTTTTGGATTTTCCTTGAATAATTTTGTGAAAAATAAAGTGGGGTAGCCTTGTATTTATAGGATCAACCATTCTTGATGATCCACCTCCTCCAATTCACTTTTTGGGTCTTTTAAAAACATCATCGTGGCGCTCCTCCATTTTTGATGCTCCATTGAGATTTGTCATTGTCGCGAAGCTTTCTGTCAAACCATTGCAAGCTCGCGATGCTCTAATCCTCGTAATCATAAAGAACACCATAACCTATCGTGATGCTCCATATCTTCAACAAAATCATCCCAGTCTTTTTGAAACTTATGCCTTTACCATATTTTTGAATATTTGATTCCAGAAAACAACCTTTTGTGATGATATCCCTTCCTCCAGATTTTTCACCACAAAAATTTGGCAAACACTGGGAAATGATGCCACCTTAAACATTATTGTAAGATTTTACTATAATATCACTTGTCTTGAAAACTCCTTGATCAACCCAGTGTGGATTGAAAACAAATATAAACCAAACTCCATTTCCATCAAAGAACATCCTCAGTTCCAACACTAAGAAACAAAATTATATGGGTTTGGAATGCAGAATCTTGTTTTTATGCTCATGAAACTTTATCAGACCATGAATCATGTTGAGTTTCCAAACAATAAAAGGAGGTAAAAAAAGTAATGTTGAGTATTTCATGAATAAACATACACCATTTTTAGTGTATATTATGATCCACTAGGTGATGATAAATGTATTAGCACCATTGATAATATATTTTCAGATCTCTAGTGCTCGGAACATGAAAAGTTTTTTGTAGTCATTTATTGTTTGGAAGGAGAATCATATCAATGGTAGAACCTTATTAAGAATATGAAACAAGATAAACAAATTAAATCCATGGAATGGGATGTGTTTAAGAGGATATTTTTTAGTAATTAATTCCCTCATATTCTGCATACAAATATGGAGAAGGAATTCCTTGAGCTTAATCAAAAGGAGGATGAAACCATTGGTACTTATGAGGAAAATTTTACAAGACTTTCAAGGTATACTTATAGTTTAACCATTATCCCTAAAAACAAAATTGATCGATTATTTGGTGGCATAAAACTATGTCTTTGAAAGTCATTAGTTGTAAGAGAATTTAGTGGATATGAAAAAATAATTTGATGTATACTCAATGTAGAAATGGAAATCATATATTCCCACCATTCCCATGGTTTTGCTAATAAAATTAAGATTCAATCTCATGATAACTCGAATAAATCACATGGTGGAAAGAAATTATAGCCATCTACATGCCAAAAATGTGGGAATAAACATCAATGGAATTTCTTGAATGGAAAAATGAGGTGATTTAAATTTGGAAATGTGGTTTATAAAGCTCATGAATGTCGAAAATAGATGAATTTCATGGTTAATTTATTGGAGGATAAGAAGCTGAAAAATTAATGCACCACTCATGCTTAAATGCTTCAAATACATGGAGTATGGGAATTATTTCAACCAGTGCATGAATTAAAAGTTTTATGGTGATGATCAGCATCGATAACCTCTTAATAGTAAAGAAAAAAAGGAAATATCATGTGATCACAACTTCAAAAGTGGTTTATGAGAATGACATGGTGAAAAGTACATTTATCATCAACTCTAGAATAGCTAATGTCTTATTTGATTATGGATCTACCCGCTCTTTTATATATAATAAATTTTCAAAAGGTTTTGAATTTCTATATTGATGATTAGATATTGAGTTATCAATGAAAACACTTAATGATATGATGGTCGCATCTTATTTTTATAGTTCCTCTCTAATTAAATTTTGTGGGAAATTGCTTCCTAAAAATCTTGTGATTATCTCTTTATTTAAATTTTATGTGATTATAATCATGTATTGGATTTATTTATATGGAACCCATATCAATTTTTTAGGAAGGGGAGATTCATTTCTTATTCCAAATGAACCAATGATGATTTATTAGTGATAGGATGAATACAAACTTCCAATGAAAATTACTTCTATCTTGTGGGTCTTAATTTCTATCCATGAAATATATTTATCTCATTTTGTAACAACCTATATTTTCACTTAGGTATGGATACTTTTAAATTTGGTATAATTATTTATTTTGGACCTAATACGGATTCTTAATGAGTTCCAGAAGGTTTTAGGGGTGTCTAGGGCTTGTTCAGAGCTGAGAACCCCGATCGGTATAAAAAATAGACTGGCTTCATGGTAAGTATAAACCATGAGATCCATGCCACTTGGTATCTCCTAACCATAAAATTCTATATAATTGTGTGAATAAGGGAACATGGTTTACCCTAACCATGTGACAAGGTCTGGACAACCATGCAAAAAAAGTCTAAAATTTTTAGAAAAGGTGTTTTTCACAGTTGGTGTACGGTTTGTCTAATCAGGAGTCCTAACCATGTGGGTGCCCCCTATCTATAGTAGAAGGTTCATGGTTTAGAAAACCATGTGTTCAAACCATTTTATGCCTATTTTTTGGTGATTTTATGAAAATTCCCTTAAATTAAATGTTTTAACACATCATTTCTTTCTTATTTATCTCCAGCGGGTAGTAAGAGCTCCCTCCCCCATTTTGAGCTCTTTTGAAGGCATAACCTAGTAATTGAGATAACTCCTCCATATGAAGTCTGATAGAGCTTTAGTTCATCTCTTGGTTTCCTCTAATTAAATTATTAATTCCATTTTAGTCATTTTTCATTCTTATTGCTATCGAAGATGCTATTTAGATGTAGACTCATATTCCATATTTTTAGGGTTCTAGTTAATTCTTTAGATCTGTTCCTATTTGAGAAAAACTAGAATCTGATATTAGATGAGTATATTTGTATAAGTATGAGGTAGGTGGTTTATAAATAATCCCTTAAGTTTATTTATTTTATAAAATGTCTTGTGTATACACTGATTTCATCAAGCGTGACCTATTTAATTTATATTAATTGCTTATATTCATTATAATTATGTTCTAAGACCCTTTCCATAAATGTTATCCATTATTGGAGGTTATGACCTCAATATTGACCACCCCAAGTAGGGTATTTTCCATAATTATGGTTTTAGTAGTTAAGCCTATCAGTTCCATTGTTTGGGTGTTCTTTGACTTGACCTCTATTAAGGTAAGTTTTTAATTAAATTTATGAATTGTAATGGCTATCACAAGTATGTTTATCACTTGAACCATATAAGATAAGTGCCTCAACTTGATAAATGAATCGTTAAATGGTAATTGGAAAGTATATTAATGATATGACTTAGCCTAACTTATTATAAATGAATTCCCTTTGGTTTTTCATCCTTATCATACCTTGTCATATTTATGAAAGTTAAAGGATATAACTAAGTAATTACATATGAAATGATAGAAATGGTTTCATTTCCTTGAAATTCCTTGTCATGCTAATGAAAGGTATGGAATGAACTATTTGACTTATTGAATGGAATGATTATTATATGGCCTTAATTAATTGATAAATCAAGTATATGGTGACTATTTCATATGGACTTATTCATTATTATAGGAGTATTCAGACTCGATCTGGCCTTGGATTTCTGATGTAATGCCTTAAGCACTCATGGATTCCATTTTGATTCAGGGATGTCGGATGCCTTGGTTGATACCCAACTTGGAACTTGGTCCTTGTCTATTAGTGTATTCCCAGTATGACACCATAGGATCCCTCTATTATTATTATAGGACACCTTTGATACACTCCTTTGATCTAGCATGATGCCTACAGACATTAGTTTCCTCAGTTATACCCTTGGTCCTAGTCATTACTTATCTCGTTTTACCTTGGATGAATTACTTTGACTCTGTTAGAATAATTATTGTGGAATGACTTGGTTGTTTCCCATTAGATTACACTCATACCCTATATCCAGGCTATAGTTCTTACCTGAGTTATCTTGACCCTTGAGGTCAAGTATGCCTTGTTTATTAACTTGGATCCTATTTAATAATTTTATCACGGATTCCTTGTTACATCTTGGATCTCTCACTATTATTATCATGTCATAATGTTAGTGCAGGTTATACCTCATGTGACTTATTATATAGACTAGAACATAAATAATAAATGAAATGTTTACACATTCAAACATTACCAGCTAAGGATGAAGTAGGTACTTGGGTATTTACATTATAGTACTTCTTTATTTTTAGATATTCATGTTTTAACATTTTTTGGTTTATATTACATAGATTGGATGTTATAGATGTTGGTGGTGGTGGACTACTGAGATTTATCTCATGCACTATTCAGGAATCCATTGCTTCCTAGTAAGATTACATGTATTTAGGTGTTGAAAAAGGGAAGCGTACATCTTTGGACACTTGATTTCTTTCTTGTATTAGGATGGATTTGGGTAGAAGATGACCGAGGGGGAACTTGGGATGCTTGGATTTTTTTTGGATTCCTTTTTTATAATTCTATATAGAATGTATTTCCTACTAACCTATGTATATTTTTTCCACATTTGTAGACACATGACATACATTATCATCAACTTTTGTGTATTATTATCAGTTGTTCCTATTTTTTATTATCATGTCTACTTCTGTTGCATCGTCTCTTATATTTATTTTTTTGTTTACCTATTATCTTATGTATCCATTATGTTATACTCTGGTAATGAGGACATAGTCTCCCCATGGACACACCATAGGCCCTCACTACTAGTTGATAGCCTTTGGTATTTGGGGATATGTGCTTGATGCCATGTGGCCCACTGGGCTTGAGGAACCTCTAAGTGGCATCTAGGTTCAAGACGTCACAAAGTGGTACCAGAGTGGTTCCTTTCTTAATTTATTATTTTAAGACAATATATTAGAGATTAGTAACTCTTGGAACTTGGTTATAAGTATTACTTGGTCATTTCTAACCCATGTTCAGGGTAAATACAGATTTTCCTGAGTTGTGATCGTTATTATTCTTTTTCCTATTATAGTTGATATCATTTCACCATTAAGTGATGTACATGCTATGTGATGGTTATTATTTTTATTTTTATTGAGGATTTTATTTCATCCTTGGCCTGATTATATTATTACAAGGATAATTGTCACATGCATCATCGTAGGCACCTAGAATTCATATTACATGCATATTGTCATTCCCTATAGTTGCATTTCACTAATTTCATTCCTTGATATGTATGTGGTTGTTGAGTGATCATTGTTTGTGTGTGTGTGTGTGCTACTCTTGGATGTGATTGAGTGATTTATAGTTTCAATTCAGGGTCTATGGGCCCTTGTGGGTTTGAATGGGTAGTTTACCAAGTCAAACAACTGCATACAACACGTTACATTCTGAGACCAAATATAGACTGAGTTAATTATATATTTAAAAGGGTGTTGATCTTAGTGATAAGGTGTATGGGCCTTGATTCACTGGGATTGACAATCCATTTTAATCAAACTTGATATAAGTTTATAAGAAAATGCAACACAAAAAGTAAAACATGACTTATGAAAAAAATGGTTTCCAGTAAATGATGAGGCAAACTATAGTTGACCCTTCATCTTCTAGAACCCCTATAATTTAAACTTGGACACTTTCCAAAACCTGGTATTCTAAGTGGGTAGTTGGGGTAGTGTATGATGGGTAGTGAGCCCTTTTCCTTTCAATCAGCTTCCTCTATTGTTATCTATATCCTTATAGCTTGTTCTGAGGTGTGTTCTTGGAATTTGTAGAATAATATCGCCACGACATCCTCATTTCATGCATCGGGAGGTTGGCGATGACCATTCTCCAGACGTAGTGGGACCTGAGCCACCAGTCTTACTGCCATGAGTTCCACTTTAGGAACCACCTATTATACCTGATATTGGAATTGATGCTCAGATTAATGATAGTTTCCTATGTTTGATGTAGTCCATGCAAGGTGCTCCATGACATTCACCTATGATGGATGATCTAACTCATGAGTTCCAGTAGCAGAATCCTCCCACATTTTCAGGGGATGGAGGTCTATGGGAAATTGAGTCTTGGCTAGAATCCAACCTATTTATCTTTGAGCATCTAGAGATGCCTCCAGATCGGAGGTTCAAGCTTTCTAATTACTTGATGTCAGATTCTTCCAACTGCTAGTGGTATGTAATTACCCAAGTCGGTCACCATCAAGGCATGGTGCGGAATGACTTTTAGACTTCCTTCTATGATAAATTCTTTCCTTATACACTAAGAGATAACTGAGCCAAATATTTCATACATCTATAGTAGGTTTCTATGTTAATCATGGAGTATTTAGTACATTTCATTGAGTTACATCCCTTTGCACTGCTTCTATCCGGTTATGAGATTTCATGTGATATATTCTTCGGGGATGGGATTTAGTATTCCATCTATACTCAGGTGAATGTAATTTTCTTACCTACTTTCTCCAAGATCTTCAGTTGTGCTCTTATCACTAATCAAAACCTAAGGGAAGTTGATATTAATGGGTATATAGGATCAATGTCATGGAAAGCCATTAGTTCTTTAGGTAGTAGAAATCCATCCATTTAGGTTTCATGTTAGATTAGTGGTGGTCATAATAATTTCACTAGCAGATCTATTGTATGCTGTCAATGTAGATGATATGGGCATCTGAAGCCTCAGCGTAATAGAGACTCGATGGAGTTTCATGCTTGCAGCCTTATGGGGAATCTTTAGAGATTCGGTAAAACATTTACATTTGCTTCCAGGGTAAGAGGATTGGCTGAGGAGGAGTTTGTGGTCGTGGTAGTTAGACTACATATTATCAGTACCAGTAGAGTGTTCATACTCAGGGTAGTCCAACTATATCACAGGGTCATGGATTAGGCCAGTTGTATGCTTTAATATTGATACCTAAGGATCATAGTTCAAGATCATTTTTTGTATGACTTAATATTATAGTATCCACCACTATAGTATCTTCTTTATTTGATACAGGTGCTTTACACTCCTTCGTCTCTTTATCTATTGTGGAAAGTCTCAGACTGGAAATACAATATTACTATGGTGTAATGACCCTAGATACACCATTATGAGTATGTTCATAGGGAATATACCAATGTTGGGACTTCCCCTTGAGGTAGGTAGTTACCCTTTCCTGTGGAACCTTTTTGTTCCCAAGATGATAGGCTTTGATGTCATTATTAGGATGGATTGGTTGGTCCCGTATCATTCCTTTATAGATTTCTATCATCATAGGGTGTTACTTACATTCTTATAGGGTAGTAGTTATCTACAAAAGGGTGAGTGGGATGTCTAGGCTATCAGAGTTATACCAGAGCATCATGGGATAGGTGGATTGATTGATCATATTTCTAATCTCTTCATGGAGGATTAGGGTTTATATCAGGCTGAATTCCATTAGGTAGTAGATCATTTTAGGGACATATTTACCCTTTATTTTTTTGAATTAACTTTTAAGAGATATGTAGAGTTTGTGATTGAGATCATTCTAGGAGTAACTCTAATGTCCATTCCTCCATACAAGATGGAACCTACATAGCTCCAGGACCTTAAGAAGTGGTTAGATGATTTAGAGGCCAAAGGTTTTATATGACCCAACACTTCCTTTTGGGGTTAACCTATGCTTTTCACCAAGAAGGTGGATGGGACCCTTTTTTTATGTGTGGATTTCAGACATTTGAACCAGGTTATGGTCAAGAACTTATATCCAATGCCTTGAATAGATGATATCTTTGACCATCACTGAGGATCTAGGGTGTTTTCTTAGATTGACCTGATATCGGGCTAACATCAGGTGTGAGTAATTCCATCAGACATACCTCATACATATTTCCATAGCAGGCATGTTCTATATGAGTATCTCTTGATCATGTTCGGTATTATGAACACACTTTTTATTTTCATGGATTTCATGAATAGGGTGTTCCACACCTAACTGGACTCTTTTTTCATAGTCTTTGTGGATGACATCTTGGTGTATTCTCACACTCATAGAGACCATGATAAGAACCTTGAGATAATTCTGAGTACACTGATATAAAATCAACTTTATACCAATCCTTCTAAGTGCCACTTCAAGATCAAAAAAGTTCACTTCTTGGTACATATTATCTCAAAATCACTAGTATCTATTGAATCAGAGAAGGTGAGTGTTTTGGTTTCCTGGGAGCATCCCAAAAATGTGGTTTATATATGTATTTTCTTGAGGATGGTTGGATATTACAATCATTTCATAAATAACTTATCATTCCTTATAGAACCTATTACTGGTCTTACAAAGAAGGGTGTTAAGTTCATGTGGTCAGAAGAGTGTGTGAAATTCTTCTAGGATCTAAAAGGGAGGCTTGTCTCAAAACCTATTATGATTCTTCCAGAGCCTAGAAGAGGTTATATAGAGTTATGTGATGCATCATGAATTAGTCTAGGAGAATTGTTGATGTAGGAGGACAGTGTTGTTGAGTAAATATCTCAGTAGTTTAATCTTCATGAGATAAACTACCAGACACATGACCTTGAGCTTGGAGCAGTTTTCCATGCCTTATGTTGCTGGAGACACTATCTGTTGGGTGATATATTTGTGGTATATATAGACCACAAGATCCTAAAATATATATTTACACATTGTGACATGAATCTCATATAATTAATATGGGTCGAGTGTCTTTAGTCTTTCAATTTTGAGCTTGCATGTATGCCTAGAAAAGGCAATACAGTAGCTACTGAGTCAAAAAAACTAAGGTACAAGTCATACAGGAAGCCAGTTATGAATGAAAATTTACGGCCTTCTTCTCTAAGCTGCATCTTGGGTTTCATGATAGTAACAATCATTCCTATCTCTCATCCTTGACTATTACCTCTTACCTCCTTGAGAAGGTGAAGAATAGGCAATTTTTAGATCCTAAAGCCTTAGTTCACCATGAGAATATTTTAGAAGATGACCCACCTCTATATTAGTTTATGGATAGAGAAAAAAAAATCTATATTCATGTACATATCTAGGTTCCTACATATATTAGATAGGAACTGAGTAGTGATTCTAACACTTCGGAATGGGTAGTTCATCTAGGAATATCTAAGATATATCGATAATGTGATTTCCTTATTGGTGGACCGGGATGTAATGTTAGATAGCATGCTTTATTACTATGTGTTCCACCTATCAGCAGGTGAAGGTGGAGCAATAGAGACTTATAGTCTTGTAACAGTTACTTCAAATCTTATAATGGGAATGGGAAGATTTTTCCATTTATTTTTTATTCAACTTAGTATGTTCACCTAGAGGTAGCGACTTTGTATGGGTATTCATTGACCTAATGACAAAAGTATCCTACTTCCTTCCTATCTGAGATACTTTCTCAGTTGATGAGATGGGAATATTTTATGTTCATGAGATCATCTGACTACACAGGGTCCCTCGTACTATAATTTCATAAAGGTATTATTTCTTCACGTCACGGTTCGGGCAGGGGTTGTAGAAGGATATGGGTACATAGGTGCTTCTAAGAATAGTCTTTCACCTCAGACGAATTTCATTTAGAATGAATGATATAGGTTCTAGTGGAAATGATTCGAGCATGTTTTCTTGATTTTAGCGATTCTTGTGATAATAATATCCCTCTTATTGATTTTTCCTATAATAATAGCTTTCAGGAAACAATTCTAATGGATCATTTTGAGGCCTTATATGGTAGACCATGTAGTTCACCCCTATGCAAGATAGAGGTAGTAGAGGTATCCCAACTAGGTCCTCATATCATGTAGGACACTTTAGAGTAGTTTTGGCTAATCATGAAAAGTATGTCTACTGCTCAGTCTAGACATAAATATTATGTTGATCGCTATCAAGGACCTCTAGAGTTTGAGGTCGGGGATCCTGTTTTTATGCGGGTATCTCCTAAGCTTGAGAATAGATGGATAAAAAGTAAATGAAATATTTCACCCCATTATGTAGGGTTTTTTGAGATTCTAGAGAGAGTCGGACTGATAGCATATTTTATTTCTCTACCTTAGAGGTACAGTGCCATGCATGACATCATCCGTGTTTCATAGCTTCATCGTTATCATGCTGACTTGTCTCATATTTTTTTACCAATGAATTTGAGTTAGATGTTGATGCTACATTTTAGGGGTATCTTATACGCATCATTGAACAAATAACAAAGTCTCTTTGAGTGTGTTCTATCCCTATAGTACGGGTTCTATGGAAGCATGGTCATTTATAGGACGATACTTGGGGGTGGGAGGCTAATGTATATGACCAGTGGCCAGATTTATTCTCAGATAGTGTTTTTCCACCCTTGGAAGGTGAACTTAAGGATGAGTTAATTTAAAGGGGGAAGACAATAAGAACTCGGTTTTTTATTCACATATGGATCCTTTTAAATTTTTTCTAATTATTTATTTTGGACCTAGTACATATGCCTAATTAGTTCATGAAGTTTTTTGGGGTTTTGGGGGATTTTTTGGATCTCATAATCCCAAACGGTATGAAAAATAAATTGGTAACATGGTTAGTAGAAACAATTCAAGCTAGACTCCATGGTCTCTCCTAACCATGCGATGTTGGATAGTGGGATGAAGCAAGGTGTGGGGTTTTCCATAACTATGTGTTAGGGGCTGCATGGCCATTAAAAATGTCTATGATTTTTATTATAGGTGTTTTTCATGGTTGAAACATGTTTTCTCTAATTTTGAAATTTAACCGTACATATTCCCCTTCCCTATAGCATAAGGCGCATAGTTTTCACACAATTTGGCCAATCATGCGTCCAAACCATGTGATGCCTCCTTTTGGGTGGTTTAATGAAAATTACCTTAAATGAAATGTTTAAATACATCCTTTATTTCTTATCTCTCTCTAGAAGATAGTAAGAGATCCCTCCTCCCTTTTGAGCTCCTTCTAAGGCATAACCTAGGAATTTAGAGAACTCCTCTGTCTAAAGTTCGATCGATCTTTCGTTCGTATTTTTGGATTCCTCTATGTACGTTCTTAATTCCATTTTAGTCATTAATCATTATTCTTTATATTGGATATTCTATTTAGATGTAGGATCATATGCCCTATTTTTAGAGGTTCCATTCATTATTCATATCTCTTCTGATCCTGGCCAAACTAGAGGTTGATACTGGATGAGGAGACTCATATGCGTATGAGGTAGGTGGTCTATAACTCATCCCTTAAGTTTTGTCATTTTATAAAATTTTGTGTGTGCACACAGATTTCATCAGTCACATCTAGTCTAAGGTAAGTGCCTCAACTTGATAATCCTATATTTTCCAATGTTATCCTTTATTGGAGGTTATGCCCTCAATGTGGACCATACCAAGTTGGTCGTTTTCCATAATTTTGATTTTAGTAGCTTGTTAATCCTATTTGTGCCATTTTTCAGGTGTGCTTAAACTTGACCTCTATAAAGGTAAGTGTTTAATTAAAATTATGAATTTTAATGGCTAGAACAAGTATTCCTATCACTTTAACTATCTAAGGTAAGTTCCTCAACTTGATAAATGAATCCTTAAATGATAATTTGAAATTTATTAATGATATGAATTGTCCAAGATTATTATAAATTAATTCCCCAAGGGTGATCATCCTTAGAATTCCTTGTCATGTCTATGAAAGGTAAAGGATAGAACCAAGTAATTACATATGAAATGATAGAAATGGTTGCATGTACTTGAAATGAATTTTCACAGTAATGAAAGGTATGGAATGACCCCTTTGACTTATTAAATGGAATGATTATTAAATGGACTTAATTAATTGACAAATCAAGTATATAGTTCCTATTTCATATGGAACTATTCATTATTATAGGAGTGTCCAGAATCGAGCTTACCTTGGATTACCAAGTGAATTCTTTGAGAACTCATGGATGCCATTCCAAATCATGATGTTGGTTTCCTTGGTTGATACTTACCCTGGAACCCAATCCTTATCAATAAGTGGATGCCTCAAATAACACCATAGGATCCCTTCATTATTATTATAAGATACCTTGGATACACTCCTTGGATTCAACATGACATCTATAGAAATGAGGATCCCCGGTTACACCCTTGGTCCTAATCATTACTTGTCACATTTTACCTTGGATGAATTCCTCTGACTCAGTTAGAATCATTATTATGAAATGCCTTGTATTTTACCATTGTATTAAACTCTTACCTTATAGATAGAATGTAATTATTACCTAAGTTGGCTTTACCCTTGAGGTAAAGTATTCCTTGTTTATTACCTTGGATCTTCTTTAGTAATTTTATCACTGATTCCTTATTACGTCTTGGATCCATCACTATTATTATCATGTAAGGATGTGAGTATTGGTTATAACTCACATGGATTATTATAAAAAATGTAACATAATTAATAAATGAAATGGTTTCATGTTTATACATTATCAGTAGAGGTTGAAGTAGTTACTTGGGTATTTAGATTACAATACTGATTTACTTTTAGATATGCATGCCTGCACACTGTATCAGTTTATATTACACATACTGGATGTTATAGATGACGTTAGTGGTGGACTACTAAGATTTATTTCACACCTTATCTAGGATTCCATTAGTACCTGGGAAGATTACATGTATGCAGGTGTTGAAAAAGGTAAGTTTACCTCTTCATACACTTGATTTATTTCTTGCATTAGGATAGAGTTGGGTAGAAGATGACTGAGTGGGAGCTCGGGATGCTTGGATAGTTTTTGGATTCCTTTTTAATAATTTTGTATAGCATGTATTACATGATGCATTGTGTCCATGTTTTCCATTTTTTTAGACACGTGATATACATTATCATCAACTTTTGAGTATTATTATCAGTTGTTCTTGTTGTTTATTATCCACTCTACATATGTTTTACCATAACTTATATTGATTCTATTGTTTACCTATTATCTTATTTATCTAATGAGCTATACTTTAGTAATAAGGTAATATTCTCCCTGTGGACACACCCTAGGCCCTCACTGCAAGTCGGCAACCTTGGGAATTTAAGGATTTGCGCTTGAGGACATGTGGCCCATCAAGCTTAGGGAACCTCTGAGTGGAATCTGAGTTCAGGACATCACAAAGTAGTATCAAAGAATTTTCTTTATTACTTTACTATTTGGATAAAATAGATGGGAGATTAGGAATGATTTTAACTTGGTTATAATTCATTCTTGGGCATAGCTAACCCATGTTCAGGGTAAATACTGAGTTTCCTGAATTATGATTATTATTCTACCTTTTCCTATTACAGTTGATATCATTTCATTATTGGGTGATGCACATGTTGTGTGATGGTTATTATTGTTATTACGATTGATTATTTCATTTTTTCCTTGTCCCAATGATATGAGGTTAGGGAGGATTGTCACATGCATCATCGTAGGCACCTATAATTCATATTCCATGCATATTTTCATGCCATATAGGTTCATTTCACTACTTTAATTGCTTGATATGCATGTGGTTATTGAGTGAGAATTGTTTGTGTGTGTGTGTGTGTGCTGCTCTTATCTATGATTGAGTGATTTTCAATTTCAATTCATGAGTTTTATGGGCCCTCGTGGGTTGGAATGGGTAGTTTACCAAGTAAAGCCACCAAATACAACCCATTACATTTTGAGATTGAATGTAACTTGGTTAATTAGAAATTTAAATGGGTGTTGATCTCAGTGATAAGGTGTATGGAACTGATTTACTAGGATTTAAAATCTATTTTAATTAAACTTGATATAAGTTTATAAGAAAATGAAACTAAAAAAGTAAAATATGACTTATGAAATGAAATGGTTTCCAGTAAATGATAAGGAAAAGTATAGTTGACCCTTTATCTATTGGAACACCTATAATTTAAACTTGAGAAGTTACCATTACCTAGAATTCTAAGAGGGTAGTTGGGATAGTATACCATGGGTAGTGATCCCTTTTACTTTAGATTAGCTTCCGTTATTTCTATCTATCTACTTCTAGCATGTTTTGAGGAATGTTCTTGGTATTTATAGACCAATAAAACCACAATATCCTGATTTCATGTTCTAGGAGGGTGGTGATGAACATGCTCCAGATTTGGTGGGCCCTGAGCCACCAGTCTTACCCCAAGGAGTTCCACTTGAGGCACCACCTGTTATACCTGATATGAGCACTAATGCTCATCTTTGTGGAAACTTTCTGCGTATAATGCAGTCCATGAATGGTTCTCCATGACCTACACCTATAATGGATGATCTGACTCATGAATTCCAGTAGCATCATCCTCCCACATTCTCAGGGTATGTCATTATATGGGCTTCTGAGTCTTGGTTGGAGGTCACCATTCCTATATTTGAGCATCTAGATATTACTCTAGATTTAAGGTTCAATATTTCTACTTACATGTTGTAATATTTGTACAAGAACTAGTGGGATGTAATTACCCAGGCTGGTCGCAATCGGGGCATAGTATAGGCTGAATTTTAAATTTTCTTCTTCGATCAATTATTTCCTCATACACTGAGAGCTGATCAAGTTAGAGAGTTCATTAATCTAGAGATATTTGATATTTTAGTCATGGATTGTTCAGTGCATTTCACTAAGTTATAGTGCTTTTCACCGCTTCTAGACGGTGATGAGATTTCACGTGCTAGATACTTCAAGGATGGGATTCAGTATGCCATTAATACTCAGGTGAATGTATTTTTCTTACCTATTTATTATGATATCATCAATCGGGATCTTATTGATGAGGGAAACCTGAGGGAAGGTAATAGTACTGGGTATAGAAGATCAGGTTCGCGGTAGCCTAGTAGATCTTTCGGTATCAGGAATCGATCCCTCTTGGTTTTAGGTCAGATTAGTGGAGATCAAATTAATAACACTAGAACCTCCATTGTATTCCATCTATGTGGATAGTAGGGGAATCTGAAGCCTCAATGTGATAGAGACCTGATGGAGTTTTGTGCTTGTCATCATATGGGAATCTTTATAGATTATATCATATATTTCCATCTACTTCCAGTTAGAGAGTATCCACATCAACTCCACCTTCAAGGGAAGGTTATTTTACACCATGTTATGTAGGGAGTTGGAGTAGCACCGATAGGAATAGTGGAGTAGGAGGTTGTGGTCACGGTAGCTAAAATCTAGATTATCAACGCTAGGAGAGCATTCATACTCAAGGTAGTCCAGCTATAGCATAGAGTTTTGGATCATGCCAGTTACATGATTTATAGTCAATACCTAAGGATCATAGTGTAGGACCGTCTACTGTATGAGGTATTATTATATTAGCCTCTACTATAGTATCTTATTTATTTGATATAGGTGTTTCACACTCTTTTGTATCTTTATCTATTGTGGAAATTATTGAGCTGTAAATACAGTATTATTGTAGTGTAATGACCCCAGATACACCATTGGGAGTACTTTTAGAGGGAATATGCTAATGTAGGGACTTCCCCCTTGGGGTAGATAGTTAAGCTTTCTTGTGGGACCTCTTTGTTCTCGAGATGAAAGGATTCGATGTCATTCTCATGATAGATTGGTTGGTACTGTATCTGCCTTTGTAGACTAAAATCACTGTAGGGTGATGTTTACATAACTAGGGGAAGTAGTTATCTACATAAGGGTGAGTAGGATGTTTAGGATAGTAGAGATGGACCAGAGAATCATGGGATAGGTGGAGTGAATTCCAAGATTGCTAATCTATTCGTGGAGGATCATGGTTTATATCAGGCTAAATCCCCTTCAGTAGTAGATTATTTTAGGGATGTATTTCCTGGTGATTTTTTTGGATTACCACCCAAGAGATATGTAGATTACACTATTAAACCCATTATAGGAATAGATCTAGTTTTCATTACTCCATATAGGATGGCACCTAATGAGCTCTAGGATCTCAATCGGTAGTTAGATGATTTGGAGGCCAAAGGTTTTATATATCCCATCACTTCCTCTTGGGGTTCACCCATGATTTTCACTAAGAATTTGGATGGGACCCTTCATTTATGCATGGATTATAGATGGTTGAACCATATTACATTCAAGAACCAATATCCATTACATCTAATAGATGATCTCTTTGACTAGCATTGAGGGGATGGGGTGTTTTCTAATATCAACCTGATATTGGGCTATCATCATGTGTGAGTCAATCCATCAGATATACCTCATACAACTTTTTGTAGTAGGTATGGTCTATATGAGTATCTTTTTATGTTGTTCGGTCTTATGAACATGCCTTCCATTTTCACGGATTTTATGAATAGGGTGTTCCACCCCTATCTAGACTATTTTTTTCATAGTCTTTGTGGATGACATCTTAGTGTATTATCACACTTGTAGAGACCATGCTAAGAACTATGATATCATTATAAGTACACTGATATAGCATCATCTTTATGCCAAGATTGTTGAGTACCACTTTTGGATTGACAAAGTTCACTTCTCGGGACATATTATCTCAGAATCATGAGTATCTGTTGACCCAAAGAAGGTGAGTGTTGTGGTTTCCTGGGAGTAGCGAGAACATGTTTGATATATGAAGTTTCTTATGGATGGTTGGATATTATATTCATTTAATATAGGACTACTCACACCTTTTATAACCTCTTACTAGTATTATAAAGAAAGGTGTTAAGTCCCTGTGGTCAGAAGAGTGCAAGAAATATTTTCAGGAGCGGAAAGGGAGGATTTCCATGGAAACTATTTTGATTCTTATAGAGCCTAGAAGAGTCTATATAGTTTTCTGTGATGCATCAATAATCATCCTAGGAGAAGTTATGTTATAGGTAGATATGTTTTTTCATATCTATCTTGATATTTGAGGCCTCATGAGAGAAAATACCTGACGCATAACCTATAACTATCATCATTTTCCATGTCTTAGGTTTCTAGAGACACTATCTATTGGGTGAGCTCTTTGTGGTGAATATGGAACACAAGAGTCTCAAATATGTCTTTACACAATGTGAATTGAATCTCATATAGTGTATATGGGTTGAATATCTTCATTCCTTTGATTTTGATCTTACCTATATGTATGGAAAGGGCTATGTAGTAGCTGATGTGTTGATTCAGAAAACTCATGCATGGATCATACGGGGAGCTAGTGATGAATGGAAATCGATTTCCCTATTCTCTGAGCTACATCATAATTTCATGATAGTCACGAGTAGTCATATCTTTTAGCCTTGGATATTACCAATTCCCTACTTGAGAAGGTGAAGAGTAGGAAATTCTCAGATCCTGAAGGCTTTGTTCTCTATGAGAGTATTTCAAGAGATGACCCGACTCTATATTGGACTATGGACAGAGACGACATCCTGCATATTAATGGATATATCTAGGTTCCTAAATATATAAGAGATGTACTAATGTGTGATTACTATTCTTCCCAGTGGTAAGTTCATCCAGGAATCTCCAAGATGTATCGAGATATGCGACTCTAGTATTGGTGGTCTGGGTTGAAATGTTAGATAGTAGGATTTATTACTAGTTATCCCACCTATCAGAAGGTGAAGGTGGAGTACCAGTGACCTGCATGCTTGTTACAGTCACTTTTAGTCCTGTAATGGAAAATGGAAGATGTTTTCATGGATTTTTTAGTCAAATTACCAAGGTTTTTTATAGATAGTAGTGTTGTATGGGTTTTCACTGACTGACTGATGAAATTATCCCACTTTCTTCCTATCCATAAGACTTTATTAGTTGATGATATTGGAAGATTGTATGTCTGTGAGATCATCCAGCTACATGGGGTCCCTTGTACTATCATTTCAAATACAGATGATCGCTTCATGTCACAGTTATGTTAAGGGTTACAAAAGGCTATGGTTA
Organism: Viscum album; assembly: GCA_963277665.1. NCBI lineage: Eukaryota > Viridiplantae > Streptophyta > Magnoliopsida > Santalales > Viscaceae > Viscum > Viscum album. Next base: position 859,284,609 of record OY728160.1, read on the forward strand.
TAAAGGTGATTATGAGAACATCCTTTCACCCTCAGACAAAAATCCAGTCAAAACGGACGATACATGTTCTAGAGAACATTCTCCAAGCATGCGTCCATGATTTTAGAGATTATTGGGAGAAGTATATCCCTATCATTGAGTTTTCCTATAATAATATATTTTAGGAAACAATTAATATGGGTCCTTTTGAGGTCTTATATGTTATGTCGTTTCGTTCGCCCCTGTGCTGGATAGAGGTACACTACGGGAAAAATGGTTATTTGCGACGGGTTATTTGCGACGGAAATAAATCCCGTCGCAAATAGTCCCGTTAGAAACTTATTTGCGACGGGTTAGCTGACCCCGTCGCAAAAGGACTGGCGCGGTTGCGCGCCAAATCGCGGGAAAGTTATTTGCGACGGGCGGTTACCGCCCGTCGCAAATAACCGGCGGCGGTAAAAGCTATTTGCGACGGGAATATACCCCCGTCGCAAATAGTATGTCGGCAGATTATTATTTGCGACGGGACCCGTCGCAAATAACTATTTAACCGTTGACCGTAATAAATGATGGCTAAGGCATTTGCGACGGGTACCGTCGCAAATAATATTATTTGCGATGGGTATCTCGTCGCAAATGGACCCGTCGCAAATAATCTAACCTATAAATACCTTCATCCGTTTTTTTCAATTCATTCTGAAACTCCATCTTCTCCTTCTCTCAAAATTCTATTTCTAGAGTTCAGCGTTTCTTAAGTATAATTTTTTTCTCCGGAGTTGATATTGAAGTTTTCAAAAACGATCAGAGATAAACCTCAGATCAATTTTAAAGGTATTTATGTTCATTTTAATTTAATATTTATTTTAAATTTTTTATTAGTTTCAATTATTCTTAATTAGTTGTAATTTAATTATGTTTACATTGTTTTGTTACTTAATAAATTTAAATTATTAGTATTGTTCATAGTTAATGGTAATTAGGAATAATTAGTAATAATTTTCAACAATTAAGAATAAATGCTAATAATTAGTAATAAATACCAATAATTAGGAATAATTACATTATTACATTATTAGTATATTTTATTATTAATATTAAAATAATATAATTTTTAATATTATATACAATTCTCCTTTCATCTGTGTGTTTTCTGTCTCCACATGTAATATTTGTATGTGGAGACAGAAAACACACAGATGAAAGGAGAATTGTATATAATATAGAAAATTATATTATTTTAATATTAATAATAAAATATACTAATAATGTTATTATTTCTAATTATTGGTAATTATTTCTAATTATTGGTAATTATATGAATAATTACCAATAATTAGTAATAATTAGGAATAATTAGTAATAATTAGTAATAATTACCAATAATTAGTAATAATTAGTAATAATTATCAATAATTACAATAATTAGTAATAATTAGTAATAATTAGTAATAATTAGTAAAAATTACTAATAATTACTAATAATTACCACTAATTAGTAATAATTAGTAATAATTAGGAATAATTACCGATAATTAGTAATAATTAGTAATAATTAGTAATAATTAGTAATAATTAGTAATAATTAGGAATAATTAGTAATAATTACCAATAATTAGTAATAATTACCAATAATTAGTAATAATTACCAATAATTATCACTAATTAGGATTAATTACCAATAATTAGGAATAATTACCAATAATTAGGAATAATTACCAGTAATTGGGAATAATTACCAATAATTAGTAATAATTAGTAATAATTAGGAATAATTACCAATAATTAGTAATAATTAGTAATAATTACCAATAATTAGTAATAATTAGTAATAATTACCAATAATTAGTAATAATTACCAATAATTCGTAATAATTAATAATAATTAGTAATAATTACCAATAATTAGTAATAATTAGTAATAATTAGTAATAATTACCAATAACTAGTTATAATTAGTAATAATTAGTAATAATTACCAATAATTAGTAATAATTGCCAATAATTAGTAATAATTACCAATAATTAGGAATAATTACCAATAATTAGATATAATTAGTAATAATTAAGAATAATTACCAATAATTAGTAATAATTAGTAATAATTATCAATAATTAGTAATAATTAACAATAATTAGTAATAATTAGTAATAATTAGTAATAATTACCAATAATTACCAATAATTACCGATAATTACCAATAATTAGGAATAATTACCAATAATTAGTAATAATTAGTAATAATTACCATTAATTAGTAATAATTACCAATAATTACCAATAATTACCAATAATTACTAATAATTACCGATAATTAGTAATAATTAGTAATAATTAGGAATAATTACCAATAATTAGTAATAATTAGTAATAATTACCAATAATTAGTAATAATTAGTAATAATTACCAATAATTACCAATAATTAACAATAATTACCGATAATTACCTATAATTAGGAATAATTACCAATAATTAGGAATAATTACCAATAATTACCAATAATTAGTAATAATTACCAATAATTAGTAATAATTACCAATAATTACCAATAAGTACCAATAATTAGTAATAATTAGTAATAATTAGGAATAATTACCAATAATTAGAAATAATTAGTAATAATTAGGAATAATTACCAATAATTAGTAATAATTAGTAATAATTACCAATAATTAGTAATAATTAATAATAATTGGTAATAATTAGTAATAATTAGTAATAATTACCGATAATTACCAATAATTACCGATAATTACCAATAATTAAGAATAATTACCAATAATTAGTAATAATTAGTAATAATTACCAATAATTACCAATAATTACCAATAATTACCAATAATTACCAATAATTACCAATAATTACCAATAATTACCAATAATTACCAATAATTACCAAATAATTATCAATAACTACCGATAATTAGTAATAATTAGTAATAATTAGGAATAATTACCAATAATTAGTAATAATTAGTAATAATTACCAATAATTAGTAATAATTAGTAATAATTACTAATAATTACCAATAATTAACAATAATTACCGATAGTTACCTATAATTAGGAATAATTACCAATAATTAGGAATAATTACCAATAATTACCAATAATTACCAATAATTACCAATAATTAGTAATAATTACCAATAATTAGGAATAATTACCAATAATTACCAACAATTACCAATAATTAGTAATAATTAGTAATAATTAGAAATAATTACCAATAATTAGTAATAATTAGTAATAATTAGGAATAATTACCAATAATTAGTAATAATTAGTAATAATTACCAATAATTAGTAATAATTAACAATAATTAGTAATAATTAGTAATAATTAGTAATAATTACCAATAATTACCAATAATTACCGATAATTACCAATAATTAGGAATAATTACCAATAATTAGTAATAATTAGTAGTAATTACCAATAATTACCAATAATTACCAATAATTACCAATAATTACCAATAATTACCGATAATTAGTAATAATTAGTAATAATTAGGAATAATTACCAATAATTAGTAATAATTGGTAATAATTAGTAATAATTACCAATAATTAGTAATAATTAGTAATAATTACCAATAATTACCAATAATTAACAATAATTACCGATAATTACCTATAATTAGGAATAATTACCAATAATTAGGAATAATTACCAATAATTACCAATAATTAGTAATAATTACCAATAATTAGGAATAATTACCAATAATTACCAATAATTACCAATAATTAGTAATAATTAGTAATAATTAGAAATAATTACCATTAATTAGTAATAATTAGTAATAATTAGGAATAATTACCAATAATTAGTAATAATTAGTAATAATTACCAATAATTAGTAATAATTAACAATAATTAGTAATAATTAGTAATAATTAGTAATAATTACCGATAATTACCAATAATTACCGATAATTACCAATAATTAGTAATAATTACCAATAATTAGTAATAATTGGTAATAATTACCAATAATTACTGATAATTAGTAATAATTAGTAATAATTAGGATTAATTACCAATAATTAGTAATAATTACCAATAATTAGTAATAATTACCAATAATTATCAATAATTACCGATAATTACCAATAATTAGGAATAATTTCCAATAATTACCAATAATTAGGAATAATTACCAATAATTAGGAATAATTACCAATAATTAGGAATAATTACCAATAATTAGGAATAATTACCAATAATTAGTAATAATTAGTAATAATTAGGAATAATTACCAATAATTAGTAATAATTAGGAATAATTACCAATAATTAGTAATAATTATTAATAATTAGTAATAATTACCAATAATTAGTAATAATTAGTAATAATTAGTAATAATTACCAATAATTAGTAATAATTAGTAATAATTAGTAATAATTAGTAATAATTACCAATAATTAGTAATAATTACCAATAATTAGTAATAATTACCAATAATTAGGAATAATTACCAATAATTTCCAATAATTACCGATAATTAGTAATAATTAGTAATAATTAGGAATAATTACCAATAATTAGTAATAATTAGTAATAATTACCAATAATTAGTAATAATTACCAATAATTAGTAATAATTACCAATAATTAGTAATAATTAGTAATAATTAGTAATAATTACCAATAATTAGTAATAATTACCAATAATTAGTAATAATTACCAATAATTACCAATAATTACCGATAATTACCAATAATTATGAATAATTACCAATAATTAGGAATAATTACCAATAATTAGGAATAATTACCAATAATTAGCAATAATTACCAATAATATTAGTACTATGAAAATAATAAAAAATTTATATAATATTAAAATTATCAATATTTGTAACAGGTTTTACTTTATTCTCAACATATTCAATTCTTAAAGGGTCAATTTTTAGGTCTTTCTCAATAAAAAGTTTGCGTCAGTCGTGTATGATGTAAACTCTATAATTATCCTTACTTGAGTGTTTTTTCTAACAAATTATTCAAAACTAGTAATGCTTTTATATTTTATAGAAAAATATGGAACAACGAGGTCATCAACAATCATTATTAGGTGACTGCATATGGATAAATCAATGTAGAAATCCAAACAGTTCTGGTTTAAATCCAGTATATGTAGAGGGTGTGGAGACTTTTTTATCATTTGCGGCATCAAATCCAGAATTTGTTTCAGAAGGCAAAATAAAATGCCCTTGTAGAAAATGTGCATTGAGAACGTTTGACACGTTTGACAAAGTGGGGGGACATCTCTTGCGTTTTGGTTTTCAACCAGATTATGTTTTTTGGTATCAACACGGTGAACGCAGTTCCAGAGCAGGTGGTACCAACTTGATTATGGATCCATCTCGGTTTCAAGATTTAGTACATGATGTTGCAGGTTCATCTGTTCAACATACAGAAACTACGGCTGATATAGCTTCAAATCCTGAGTTGGCACCGTCTGAATTTTATGAGTTGTTGAGGTCTGTTGAGGATGCATTATATCCTGGCTGCAAGATGAGAAAATTAGAAGCAGTTTCAAAATTTATGGCTATCAAATCAGATAACGGAATGTCAAACACCTGTTTTGACCAGCTATTTTCTTTGCTTAAAACACTATTACCCGAAGGAAATGTTTTGCCTGTAAATTAATATGAGAGTAAGAGGATGGTTCGAAATTTGGGTGGTTGGATACAGAGAGAGCTGTGCATGTTCATCCGACTCATGGAATCATCGATATTAATTGTAAAAGTGTTCTCGCAGTAAATGAACCATTCTTATTGGCTCAACAGGCACATCAAGTTTATTACGCAAAATACTGTGCTACATCAAGAGACTTGACTGATTGGTGGAGTGTAATAAAAATAAAAATTCGAGACAATCAGTTTAGTCAAAGTGAATGTTCTTTCACTGATGTGCAAAGAATTGAAGTTTTTCAAAAGAGTCATCAAAATAAATCTTTTTTACAAAGAGACATGAGTATCGATGACGACACCCCACATTTAAGAGTCGGTGATGACGGTGATGTTAATGATGTCACATATGAATTTTAAATGGTAAGAGATAAAGCAACTGGAACTCGAATGGATATCAATGATGTTGAGGAGGAATATGAAGATGACATTGACATATATGAAGATGATGATGAAGATGAACACTGATAGAATTCCATAGTAGTTATATACAATCACAATATATATATATATAATAGTAATTATCAATTATTTTCTAACAACATTAACATTTTATATTTCAGATGTACGACAAGACATTTCGTGAGTTGGCGGATGCTAACCTGTATTTCGATGTGGATGAGTTGCTGGCAGATGACCCTGAGCCTGCAGGCGCTCCAGGGAGTACGCGGAGGGGGCGCGGTCTTGCATGATTGATGATTCCTGACCCCGTCCCCGAGCGACGTCCACGTCTTGGGTTTGATCCACGCACACGGAGGTGTGATAACCTGTGTGATAATCTATGGATTTGACTAAGATTTCATTAATCTATTCACATAATAAATGTTTATTATTTTTACAGTTTTCCACATATAGCAGTCGGATAGGGCAGTGCTATTTTGCACAACTATTTCTCTCAGCCGTGGACCACATGGGAGCAGATTCCCATTGATGTGCAGCAGGCCATGTTCGGCCATTGGTTGGTACGTACGTAAATAAATAATTTTTATTTTGAAAATTATTTCATTTCTAACTTGATATTTTGATTTATTTGTAGGGTTTATGGTATCCGATCGAGGATACCATGTGTGATGTCATCCACAAGGCATGGGAGGTGGCCATGTGTGATCGCTTGCGTCAATTTTTGCACAATTTAAGAAAAGATGCCATGAAGAAAGCAGGAGTGTCAGATTTTGACGAGTCATGTAGAGCACACCGACCAGAGTACATTTCATCCCATGTATGGGATGGATTATGTGCACACTGGTTGAGTGGTGCCTTTCAGAGGAGATCATCGATGGGGAGGCAGAATCGGGGGAGACAGGAGGTGACTCATCGAACTGGGAGTCGTTCTTTCAGTACTCATAGACAGCATCTGGTACGTACATTATTTATAAATATTTTATATAACTATAAATATTAACAGTTTATTTTTTATTCTTATAGGCTGTCGAGAACCCCGACATTACGGAGTACGACGTATATCAGAGGATGTATAGTGATCTTGCTACTGGGGAGCTCAGAGGTGATCGTCAGTATCACATCGTGGTCAGTATTATTTGTTTTCAAGTTTAAAAATTAACTGCATATAATATATTCACAATTTTAATTTGAAATTGCAACTACAGGAGTCATATGAGGCCGCAGCGTCACAGACCCGGCCTGAGAGTCTGGCCGAGTCATCAGATCAGACCACTGGCCGTCAGTTTGATGAGCCGGCATGGATGCAGGCCACCCAATATGCCTTCAAGAAGGGTCGGGTAGTTGGTATTAGCTCTCGACTGACTCCCGGAGATTATTATGGCAGTTCTGCGATGTCGGCGTCCAGCTCGAGAGGAGCTCGTGCATCTTCTTCTGCTACAAAGTATGAGGATCAGTTGCGATCTCAGACTGCATTGATAGAGAGTCTCCGACAGGAGCAGGAGCAGATGCGTCAGTAGCAGCAGCAGCATGAGGAGGAGCGTCGACGCCAGCAGCAGTTGTACAAGGAGAAGATGAGTCGGTGGAAGCAGCAGCACCAGGAGCAGATGGAGTACATGTGTCGACTCACTCATGCTTTAGGGATGGAGTTTCCTCCACCAGCATCTGCAGATCCCCCCTCCCCCCCTCCCCCCCCCTCCTTCAGATTAGAGTTTTTTTTATGTTATAAAGTTTGTTAAATCAAAATATGAATTTTTTTATATTCGTAGTTTCTGTCTCATTATAAAATATTAATAATATTATATTTTGAAATAACAATATTAATATGAATAATAATATTATTTATATTTTATAATATTAAAATTTATATATATATTAAAATTTTATAATATTATAATTTAATTATATTTTTTTTGTAATATTTGAATTATTTTAATATTTGAATGTAAAATAATTCTATTATTTTTATATTAATTAAAATAACTTATTAATATTTTTTTTATTTATGAATTATAATTCTAATATTATTATATTAATTAAATCATTTATTAATATTCTATTATTTTTTATTTTTGAATTATAATTCTATTATTATTATATAAATTAAAATAATTTATTAATAATTTATTATTTTTATTTGTGAATTATAATTCTGTTATTATATTAATTAAAATCATTTATTAATATTTTATTATTTTTTATTTTTGAATTATAATTGGATTATTATTATATTAATTAAAATAATTTATTAATAATTTTTTTTATTTTTTTTATAGTATTTGCGACGAGATACTATGTCCGTCGCAAATAGTATTATTATTATATCCATTAAAATAATTTAATAATAGTTTTTATTTTTTTTAAAAAGTAATTGTGATGGGGCCCGTCGCAAATAACTGTTGCGATGGGCCCGTCACAATTCCTTTTTTTAAAAGATTTTACAAATATACGGAGTATTATTTGCGACGGGAAGGATCCGTGTCACAAATAATAGCTTCAACGATGGGCCCGTCGCAAATAATTTTTGTTGCGATGGCGTTTTCCGTGACGGGCAATTTGCGACGGGCCCCTGTCGCAAAAGGCCATTTGTGACGGGATCCCGTTGCAAATACCCATTTTTCCCGTAGTGGTAGGAGAGGCATCCCTACTAGGTTCTCATCTCATGTGGGGGATTTCAGAGCAGGTTCATTTGATTAGGAAGTGTATGTACACTACTCATTATAGACATAAATCTTATGTCAATCATTGTCAATGACCTCTAGAGTTTGAGATCGAGGATCATGTTTTCCTATGGGTATCACCCATGCTTGGGAATAAACAGATACGGAGGAAAGGGAAGTTTTTACCTCATTATATAAGTCCATTTGATATTTTGGAAAGAGTCAGATTGGTAGCCTATTGGTTTTTACTACCTCATAGGTACCATTACATGCACGATGTATTCTACATTTCACAACTTCACCATTATCATGTCCACCCATATCATACTTTTGATCTTGAGGAAGTTTAGTTAGATGTAGATGATACTTTTAAGGAGTATCCTATATGAATTATTGACTGAAGAATTAAGGCTCTATAAGATCAATCTATCCCTATAGTATGGGTGTTATGGAAGCACGGCCCTGTATAGGATTAGACTTGGGAGCAAGAGACTGACGTACGTTCCTAGTGGCTAGAATTGTTCTGAGAAAGTGTTTCACCGCCCTTGAAAGGTGAACTCAGGGATGAGTTCCTTTAAAGGGGGAAGACTGTAAGAATCCGAGAATTCACTCAAGTATGGATCCTTTTAAATTTGTTTTAATTATTTATTTTGGACCTAATATGAATTACTAATGAATTCATGATGTTTTTGTGGGTTTCTAGGGCTTGTTCAAAGCTCTTAACCCCAGCCGGTATGAAAAATAGACTGGCCACACAGTTAGTAAAAATTGTACGAGCCAGGCCACATGGTCTCTTATAACCATACTATGTTGGAAAGTGTGGTGAAGCAAGCCCCATGGTTTTCACTAACCATATGATAGGGGTCGCACGACCATACAAAAAGTCTTCAGTTTTTGGTAGAGGTTTTTTCACAGTTGGCACATGGTTTCTCTAATCATGGGGCCTAACCATGTGGGTTACCCCTCTCTAAAACATAAGGTGAAAAGTTGGATCATGTTTTGGCCAACCGTGCATCCAAACCATGTGATGCCTATTTTTGGGTGATTTTATAAAAATTTCCTTAATTGAAATGTTTAAACACACCCTTTCTTTATTATTTCTCTCCAATGGATAATATGAGATCCCTCCTCCCTTTTGAGATCCTTTGAAAGCCTAAAATAGGATTTAAGAGAAATCCTATGTCTTAAGTCTAATCAATATTTCATTCGTCTCATTGGATTCCTCTCAGTACGTTCTTAATTATTTTTTAGCCCTTCGTAGTTCTTATTCCTATCGATGACCCTATTTAAATGTAAGATCAAATTCCCTATTTTTAGTGTATTAGTACATTATTAATATCTCTTTTGATCCAGGCCAAACTAGGGGATAATACTAGATGAGGATATTTATACGACTGTGAGGTAGGTGGTATATAACTCATCACTTAAGTTTCATTATTTTATAAAATGTTGTGTGTACATGCTGATTTCATTGATTTTGGCTTGTTTAATTTAGGTGCCTTGATTATAGTCATTAAAAATGTGTTCTAAGACCCTTTCCATAAATTTTATCCTTTTTGGAGGTTATGAACTGAATTTTGACCACCACAAGTAGGGTTTTTTCCATAATTATGATTTTGGTAGCTTGTTAAGCCTATATGCACCACTATTTGGGTGTGCTTCATCTTAACCTCTATAAAGGTAAGTGTTTAATTAAATGTATGAATTTTAATGGCTAGTACAAGTATGCTTATCACTTTCCCTATCTAAGGTAAGTGGCTCAACTTGATAAATGAAACTTTAAATGGTAATTGTAAAGTATATTAATGATATGACTTAGCCTAGCTTATTATAAATGAATTCCCCATGGTAGCTCATCCTTATCCCGACTTGTCATGTTTATGAAAGGTAAAGGAGATAAAAAAGTAATTACATATGAAATGATAGAAATGGTTTCATGTCCTTGAAATTCCTTATCACACTAATGAAAGGTATGGAATGACCCATTTGACTTATTAAAAGGAAATATTATTACAAGGAATTAATTAATTAATTAATCAATTATATGGTTCCTATTACATATAGGCCTATTCATTATTATAGGAGAAGTCATACTTGAGGTCATCTTGGATTCACAAGGTGATTCTATGAGCACTCGTAGACATTATTCTAATTCAAGGATGTTTGTTGCCTTAGTTGATACCCACCTTGGAACCCGATCCTTGTATACTAATGGATACCCAGTATGACACTATAATATCCCTCCATGATTATTATAGGATTACTTGGATACACTCCTTGGATCCAGCATAACATCTACGGGCATGAGGCTCTACAGTTACACCCTTGGTCCTAGTCATTGATTATCCCATTTTACCTTGGATGAATTCCTTGTAATCAATTAGAATCATTATTGTGGAATGACTTGGGGGTTACCCCTTGGATTACACTCTTACCCTATATCCAGGCTGCAATTATTACCTTAGTTTTCTTGAACCTTGAGGTCAAGGATGAATTGGTTATTACCATGGATCCTCTTTAATAATTTTATCATGGAAGCCTTTTTATGTCTTGGATCCCTTGATATTATTATAATGTCAGGATGTTAGTGTTGGTTATACCTCACATGACTAATAATACAAACTAGAACATAATTAATAAATGAAATGGTTACATGTTTAGACATTACCCACTGAGGCTAAAGCAGGTACTTGGGTATTTATATTACAAAAAATCTTTAATTTTAGGTATGCATGCTTACACACTATTTTAGTTTATATTACACGTACTGGATGTTATACACATCATTGGTGGTGGACTACTGGGATTTATCTCACACCCTATCTGGTCCTCCTTTAGTACCCATGAAGATTACATGTAGGAAATTGTTGACAAAGGGAAGCATTCCGCTTCAGACACATGATTGCTTGCCTGAATTATGATGGAGCTACATAGTAGATGATCGAGTGGGAGCTCAGGATGTTTGGATAGTTTTTGGATTCCTTTTTTCTACTTTTGTATAGCATGTATTTCCTTCTAACATGTGTCTATGTTTTCTGGTTTTTTAGACACATGACATAAATTATCATAAACTTTTGAATATTATTATCAGTTTCTCCTATTGTTTATTATCCTATCTACTTATTCTGATCCATATCTTATATTTCTTACTTTGTTTACTGGTTATCTTATTTATCCAGAGTTCTATACTCTGTTAATGAGGGAACAGTATCTCCATGGAAACACCCTAGCCCATCATTGCTAGTCAGCGGCCTCTGGTATTCAGGGAGATCCGCTTGAGGCCATGTGGGCCACTAGGCTTAGAAAACCTCTGAGTGGAATTCGGGTTCAGGACGTCACACATATGGCTGGTTATAATCTCAATATCAAAGATATTCCTATTGTTTGTGATTTTGTTGATTTATTTCTAGAATAAGTGAATATTCTTCCTATGAGTCGTGAAGTTGAGTTTTTTAATAGAACTCATATTCAGTTCTACACCTATTTCAAAGTCTCCTTATATAATAGCCTTAATTGAGTTGCAATAATTGAAGAAGCAACTCTAAGAGAATATTAATAAGGGATTTATTCAGTAAAGTGCATCACCTTAGGGTGCACCGGTTCTTTTTATTAAGAATAAATATGGATCAATGTGACTCTACATTGATTATAGAGATCCTAAAATGACCACTATCAATAATAATTATTTTATACCCCATATCGATGATTTTTTTGATCAATTATGAGGAGGTAAATAATTTTCCAATATTGTTTTTTGATCTAAGTATTATCGATTGAGGGTATAAAGTAAAGAAATTCCCAATACAGCCTTCCATATGAGGTATAGAATTTATCAATTTATAGTGATTTCATTTGGTCTTACTAATTCCCCTACTATATTTATGTATTTAATGGATAGAGTCTTTATATATAACCTTTATTAGTTTTTGGTAGTTTTTATAGAAGCTATTATTATATATTGAAATAGCATGAAGATTAATTGATAATTCTACTGAAGTCCCTAAGGAAGTATAATTTGTATTAAAATTTTACCAAGTGTGGATTTTGGATTTGGAAAGTTTCATTATTAGGTCATATAATCTCACATGAGGGTATTTTGGTGAATCCTTCAAAGATAGAAGTTATTGAGAAATATCCTAGACCAACCAAGGAGACTAATATCTATAGTTTTCTTATTTTTTATAGATATTATTGATAATTTTTGGTTAATTTATCATATATTTATAATATACTCACCAATTTAACTTGGAAGGGAGACAATTTCCTTTGGACAAATGAATGTGAGGAAAATATCAAGGAACGGAAGAGAAGGCTAGTTAGTGAACCTGTTCTTACATAACCCTATAGTGGATAAGGGTTTGTAATATATAGTTATGCACCGAATAATTTATTAGGATGTGTTATCATGTAGAATGATATGGTCATATATTATACCTTATGAAAATTGAAGGTTCATGAGAAAAATTACCAAACTCATGATTTGGAGTTAACTTCGGTAATTTTTAAATTAATGATATAGTGGAATTATCTTTATAAAGAAAGGTGTGATATATATATATTTATATATATATTGATCATAAAATTTTGAATCATATCTCCACATAGAAAGAGCTGAATATATTTAGAGAATATGGTTGGTTTTGATTAAATATTACAACTTCTCAATACATTACCACCATGGGAAGGAGAACAATGTGGATAATGATTTGAGTCAGAAATACCATGCTAGTTTGTCTATGATAAGGATTGAAAGATATCCAATACTTACATATTTTTAGAATATAGAACATGAAATCCTATGTAAAGGGGGAAGATCCTATATCTCTTCAATGAAAGTCAAATCATCTATCCATGTGAGTATTAAATAGGCATAGAAGTAAGATGTGGATCTAAAAAGGAAGGTAAGAAATTTTCTTAAGTTTAAACTTGATTATGATGGAATGATAAGGTTCGAGAATAATGTATGTGTTCCATCCATACCAAAATTTAAGGAGTTGTTGGATGAAGATCATAGTTCATCATTCTCTATTCATCTTGGAAGTAAGAATATGTGTAGAGATCTGAAAGAGTATTTCTAGTGGGATAATGTGAAAAGAGATATTGAAAAATACACATATTGGTGATTGGTGTATCATCAAGTTAATACTAAGATAAAAAAATCTAAGTGGGTGTTATAACCATTACCCATATGAGAATTGAAATTGGAAAACATCATTATGGATTTTGTCATCAGACTCCCCAAAATGTCTAAAGGTCATAATGTTATTTGGGTTTTAGTTGATTACCTTAAAATATAAGGACCCAAACATAATCATTACATAATAGAGGACCTTTCACCAGTATAGGTTCTATAGAATTAGATACAACCATACAAATTATCAGAGTTTCAAAAAAATAAAATAAAACAAACAAAAACACGGTGTGCACTAACTTCGTAAGTGAAACGAACGCCTTTGGAAAACTCCACTAGACCTGTGAAAAAATATTAAACAAGGGGTGAGAATTAAATATTCCCAGTAAGGGGTTTAAAAACCTTCGATAAATCCTTTTTAAAATATTCTTTGAAAATTATTTAATAAATACATAAAGAGATACCATTTTTAAAATAGTATTTGAAATTACTTATGGCTTAAAATACTAGGTCATTTTAGAAAATACTTACGTTAAAAAAAATTAAACATAATACAGTGTTTTTATGAAAACAATACACAAGATTCTGAAAACAAAACATAATTCTTAGGTGACTTAAATCGTTGAAGGATGTCTGGAACTACCCACTTAGCGAAGGATGGGTTCACTCCCCAATGACCTTTTGTATTTACAACGATCAAGCACCGGATTTTCTAAAAATGTTTAAAGCTTTCTTTACTTATATATATATATATTCACTGAAGTTTTCAATTTTGAAAACGTGTAACTACTTTAAAATAAACATTCATGATTATATATATGTATATATATAATTATATGTATATAAATACATGAATTTCCATTTCATCACTAAAAATTTTGGTTATAACCAAAACTTATTCCACATAGGTGTTACATGGACTATCCAGGTATTTTATTCTTTTTTCGTGAAATACATTTGTCACAATTGATCGTAATAATTAATTGTAAAATTGTGAAGGAAACATTTGAAATAAAATATATTAAATGATATCTATGCACTTATTACTATTTTTAGACTTAAACCATAAAATTTAAATTGTAACTATGAACACATTACAAATGCAATGGGTTTCAATGATATGCATAACATATGGACATGTATATGTGCAAACATGATACCCTTAATGTTGATAAAACGTGATGAAATGTTTTTCACACTTTTTAGAAACATGGAGATAAAATTACAAACACAATAACAATATCTATTTCATCCATATATATATATATATATATTAAAATGAATTTACAACACTCATCATCACGAAAAAAATGCATGTTTGAGAAAAACGTCGATAAATGGGATTATTCATTGGCAGATTTCATATCATATCAATTTAAAACTTAAACTTGGTTATATATATATATTTATGAGTTTAGAAAATTCAAAAAAATCTCTTAGTAAACCTTTTCAAGAGTTATATGCATAAAATATATCTGTAAAATACAGATAATCACCATTTGAAAAATCTAAAATAGATCATGATTGGAAGCTGTAAAAATATGTATATACAAATAAGTGTGTATATGGGTTTTTTGTATCAAAATAGAAGTTAAATAAACCCTTACATAGAACTATAAAATTAAATCCATAATTTTGGAATGAATAAATAAAATAACATTTACATTAGATTTAAAAAATATAATTTAGATGCACATAAACCATAGATCATATAAATAAAAATATCCTTACACAACCTTAAATAAAACATGTCTTGTAAAATAAAAATAAATCCTTACAACAGAACAAAACATTGATAAATTCATCTCATTTATAATTTTAAAACCAATAATCAAAATTGAAGATATAACTTCCACCCTTGATAAATAAGTTTGAAAATAGCATCATAGTGTTGAAAGGTTTTAAAAAAATAAATCTTTTACCTATTTTAGTAGAATAAAAGAATGGAAAGGTCTAGAATTATAAAATTTGAAAATAACTTATGCATACATAATAAAAAATAAATAGTCCCTTATAAAAATATTTGCAGAACCTCACTTCTTCGTTTTGTGCTTAAAATTGGGCATGCATCAGGTCAAATAGGGTGTGCAGAGTGGGGTTCAGGTCTTCCATCCATGGAGGAGGTATTCTCCTGGGTATCACTTATAACAAAAAAAAATGTAGGTTCCTCATGATTTTGAGAGAAGGTGGGTTATTTTTATTATTTTTTCTTTCTTTTTAAAGAATCACGAGTAACTATTTTTCAAAGATTATTTTTTGAGCTGTGAAGAATAATAGGGTGTGATTCAACCTTTTATCCATCCATGGATTCCCTAACACTCATACCTGATTGTTTTAATTTATTATTATTTTATAAAAATAATTTTTTTTCCTCAATCATTACTCCCTTTTTTTACTAGTCAATCACGTCTCGTTTTTTTTAATCCTATCATTTTTCCTTTTCTTTATTGTCATTCCATAATTTTATTTTTATTACAAATTTGTTTTTTTATTAATACAATTTCATATATTAAAATAAAAAGCGTAACTCATTTTTTTATAATTATATGTTCATTTTTTTTAAATACATATATCATTATTGAGTTTTTAATATATATATATATATATATATTAATTTTTTAAAGAATATCTTATTTAAATAAATTAATAATTAATAAAAATAAATTATTCAAAATCCCAAAATTAAAAATATAAAATGTTTTTTATTATTATTTGTCAATCATATATATATAATATGACTAAAACAAAACACACTAATATAAAAAATGTAATAAAACAGAATTTACTTTTAATAAAACAAAATGTAATTATTTTGGTTAAACATTTTTTTATATATATAATGTAACATGCTTTAATTTTAATAAAACAAAATTTAATTAATTTTTTTCAAATTAATTTAATTTTTTTATACATTAATTAATACTTTATAATTAAGTATTATTTAACAAAAATAATATCACATATTAAAAAATCATTATTTATAATATCGGTGTATTAATTAGAACTTAAATCTTATTTTAATAATTTATTTAACAAGATTGAAAATATAAATATATATATATATAAAGGCATAATTAATTTTTATTAATCATGTATTATTTTTTTTAAAAATAACATCTTTGAAAAATAAATCAAAATAAAATAAATATAATTAATTGTTTTAATTAAATAAAATCACATAGTTTATATAAAATATATTTTATAACATTATTTATTTAAACTAAAATCCATTTATTAATTTCATTAAATTTTTGCGATGTTACATTCCCCCCCTTAAAATAATTGTGTAACCGCAAATCATTTTGTTAGACTAAAAACAATTCTAAATTCCCATCTTCAGAATTAAGAAAACTAAGACTACTAGACTTCTAAACTCTACCACTTAAAGAACAACATCGAATCTCCCGAATTTTCTAGATCATTCCTCTGATACCAATTATAAGGACCCAACCTTAATCATTACATAACAGAGGACCTTTAATCAGTCTAGGTTCTGGAGAATTAGGTACAACCATATAAATTATCAGAGTTGCAACAAAAATAAAACAAAACGAACAAAAACACGACGTGCACTAACTCCGTAAGTGAAGCGAATGCCTTCTGAAAACTCCACTGGACCTGTGAAAAAAATATTAAACAAGTGGTGAGAATTAAATATGCCCAGTAAGGGGTTTAAAAACCTTAGAATCTTTTTAAAATATTCTTTGAAAATGATTTAATAAATACATAAAGAGATACCATTTTTTAAATACTATTTGAAATTACTTATGACTTGAAATACTAGGTCATTTTAGAAAATACTTATGTTCAAAATTTATTTAAACATAATCCAGTGTTTTTATGAAAATAATATGCAAGATTATGAAAACAAAACGCAATTCTAAGGTTACTTGAATCGTTGAAGGCTGTCTGGGCCTACCCACTTAGCGAAGGATGGGTTCACTCCCAAATGACCTTCCATATTTACAACTGTAAAGACCCAGAAATTTCAAGGAAAATTTTTTTTCTTAATTTTCTTTGAAATTTTACAAGAATGCAGTTTCTGACGGCACCTGATTCTGAGGCCCGGTGTGCCCGGAATCATTTTCCGAAGTTTGGATCGGGTACGTTTAGTGAACGGATGAGCGGGTTTTTCTAACTTTTGAACCGGTGCTCAGAATCAAATTCTGAGGGCACCGATGGAATCGAAGCGCCGGTAATTGCTTAGAAACGCCTCTTCCGGAGTTGCGTTTTCTCGGGTGTGGTTTTTAATTTTTTGGCTTAAAGTTAAGAAATAAAATAAATTGTATGACAAACTTTATTTTATTTCACTTATGCCGCTTGGAAGCCACTTGAAGCCACTTAAAGCAGCTTAAGCTGGGTTGATGCGGATAGGGTGCTATCCAGAAATATCCTACCCTCCTGGTAGGATATTTGTGAGGTGGGGCCCGCACGAGCCCCACCGTTTCTTTCCACTAAGTAACGCACCCGCGAAAACCCGTCATTATGAAAGTCAACTGACGTGTTTTATTATTTTCTTAACGCACCAATTAATTGGGCGGTTTTCTTCGTTGAATTAAATGGGAGGTTTATTCGTTGAAATTAATTCTATGAATTAATTTCATTCCTTTCTTAACCTGTTGGAAATCCGTTGGTGTAATAATAAAATAAGACCAACGCACGACATTTGGAAAAATGCTCGTTGAGAAGTTTTGAAAAGTTTTGTGCCTTCTCCCTCCTTCACGAAGAACGCGAAGAACGTTAAGAACGTGAAGAACGTCGTCACCCTCGGAGATTGACACCAACTGCTTGAGGTAGGAGATTTCGGGTTTCTTTTAAATCTTCTTTGTGGTTTATAACAACACATGGATTTAATCGATATAATTAAATATTCATGTTCTTGAACCTCGGAGTTCGTCGACGCCCTTCCGCGACGACGCGACGCCCTTCCACAACGCGACGATCGCCTCCTTCCGCGGCAATCAAATCCGCGAAGAACGCGCGTGCGACGACTTGACGAGGTAGGGGTTGTTGTGAAATAATTTATATTCTCGTGATCGTTTCTTTTAAAATAAAGAACCCGGATTCTTATGAACAATTTTATTTTATTAAAATTGTTTTTGGATATGTTGTTTTATCCTCCCGATTGATACCGTCTAACGCGGAGGGTGCGGGCCAAACGAACACGGCCCGACAACCCTCCTTCGTAATTCGTTGTTGTGCGGATTTGGCGGGCGACAACAAAATGTGACGCAAGGGCGATTTGATGATTCTGCAGTGAAGAACGGGTCCCGGGAGGAGCAGCGGCGCAGACGGGAAGGAAAACGGACCACCGGAGCAACTCCGGTGGCCCGCGGAAGTCTCCGGCGGCGCGGGTCGTCGGCGCGCCGCCAGACAGGGCCGTCGTGGCTTCATCCGCGGCGGCGGCGGCCAGCGGACCCGCGGTCGCGCGAGTCCGGCTTGCCCGCACGGGACGCGGCAGAAGCCGCGTCCGCTGTTGTCCAACGCGGCCCCTCGAGGGCCGCAGCTTCCTCAACCCGCGGGGGCGGCGCCCCGCGGCTGCCGCGCTCGGCTGCTCGGCCGAGCCGAGCCAGGCCGGTCCGACCGGCCGGGCCGCACCCTGGCCGGACCGGACCGGGTCCAGTCGGGTCGGACCGGGTCAGGTCGACCCAGTACGGGTGGACCCGGTTCGGCCGACCCAGGGGGGTTCGGGCCGGGCCCAGACCCCCCGTCTTCGGACTGTTTTCGGTCTTTTGCCCGTAACTTGAGCTACGGGCCTCCGAACGACGCTCCGTCAGCGACGATGCGATCCTTGGATCGAGACGGTCGTTTCGGTATATCGCACTCAAGGTTTCGGAAAACTTTGGGTTCGGCCGGGTTGGTTCGTACACGAAACCAACCGGGCCCTCGGAGCGGAAACGCTCATATCTTGAGCTCCGGACGTCTGATTGACGTGCCGTCGATTTTGGTGGATTCCTCTAAGTGAGAAGGATCTTTTGGTTCACTCCGCCCAAGGTTTGGACGTAGGTGGAGTACGGTCGGGTTGGTTTTTCCTTAAAAACAAACCGGGCCCCTCGAACGAAAAAGCCAATAACTCACAGACCGGGCGTCCGATTGACGCACCGTCTGTCTCGTTGAAGTCCTCTTGAAGAGATGGGACTTTTGTCATACTTCTCCCGAGTTTTGGTTCCTGTTGGATAGTGGCCGGGTTGGATTGTACCCGAAATCCAATCGGGCCCCTGGAATAGAAAGCTGATATCTTTCAGACCGGACGTCCGTTTGACGAACCGTCAGCAGCGTTGGTGATCACATTGAGAAACGATCCCCTTGAGTATACCCTATGGGAGTTCGGGGTAGAGTTGAGATACGGCCGGGTTGGTTCGCACATGAAACCAACCGGGCCCTTGGGACGAAAAGGATAGTAACTCACAGACCGGGCGTCCGATTGACGAGCCGTCTGTTGTGTTGAGACCCCTATGACGAGGCGGTACCTTGAGATACTTCTTCGTGGAACCTTGTGATACTTGTAGTATTGACCAGCAGCTCGTGGAGCGGACCCTCCCGGAGACGAGCGTGCGGAATACGGAGACCGTGTAGCCGACTGAGACCTGACGACTGCTGATCGAACGACTCGGTGTGTTACAGAAAGCCCAGTGGGGAGCGCTTGGTTGCAGCGGAAGACCCACGACAGAGGTGCGCTTGGTTGTAGCGGCACAGGGGAGCGCTTGGTTGTAGCGGCAGACCCACGGCAGAGGTGCGCTTGGTTGTAGCGGCACAGGGGAGCGCTTGGTTGTAGCGGCAGACCCATTACAGAGGTGCGCTTAGTTGTAGCGGCACAGGGGAGCGCTTGGTTGTAGCGGCTGACCCACGATGGAGGAGCGCTTGGTTGTAGCGGCACGAGAGAGCGCTTGGTTGTAGCGGCACGGGAGAGCGCTTGGTTGTAGCAGCAGGCCCGCAATACTCGATAGGTGGAGTACTACAGCAGTCTTAGGTTAGTGAGCAGTACCTCAGAGTTGTGACTGGACCACTGTACACTCTAGAGACGAGGTTCTTCGACAGTTGTGGTTTCGATAATGAAAATAGTGGTTTGAGCTGAGTCTTTGATCTTTGTGTTTCCTCATGATTGAGATGGGTTACTTGATAAATTGGGTATATGTATGGGAATATACCTGGGTGGTGGTTATCCGTTGATTTCATAATCCCTGTGTTTTCTCATGATTGAGATGGGTTACTTGGTAACTTAGGTTTATGTATGGGCATATACCTAAGTAGAGGTTATCTGTTGAGATCTTCTTTGTGGTTATCCTTGTTGGTTTTAGTGAGACCTTGAGGGTCTCGGGGTCCCCACTGAGTATCGTTATACTCACCCCTGCACAGGCTATTCCTGCACTTCGTTGTGTTGGTTGTAGACGACGGACAACACTGATCGTGGTGGAGGTTTGCAGAGCAGGACGGTACCTGGAGGTGGACCACTGGGCGGGACGTACTCGGAGCGGTCAGGTGGACCCGAGGAGCTGTGGAGGCTATCTATACCCACCCTTCAGGTGGGACTTCCAGAGGATGGCTCAACGCTACGGCTTTTCTTTTCTGTTGCTATTTTCCCCTTTCAGTTGTACTTTACAGTTGGGCTTGTATTTCCGGCCCCTTTTACTTTCAGCACAGCTTGTTACAGTTTTTACTTAGTGTTTACTTTTCTGCTTGCTTACTTTGTGGTTCTTGTTTACTCTACAAAGGCAATGCCTTCCCTTTTTCCGGGATTTACGCCTTGGTGCTAGTCTCCAGCCCCTGGCCTATGGAAGGCGGGCTTGGGGTAGTCACGGAACGGGCCCCGAGGATGGGTCGTGACAAATTGGTATCAGAGGTGGTCGGTTCTACCGCAGACTCTGATCTTTCTTCTATGTGAAGCAATAGTGTTTAGTGTATTGGGTGTGGTTATCAGTCTAGGGAGTCCAGTGTTGGTGCGGCGACCGACGTATCCGTACACCAGGACCCTGACTTCTGATTTCCGACTTAATGCACGAAAACATTGATTGCATGTGTGTTTCAAGTTTTCTTTGTGATAACATTATGTCAGCTCACCAGGTATACTGTTCTGACCGTGGCGCACCTGTTTCCTTTTTAGGATGGCCCCACGATGGTAGCCAGTTAGGGTTCCGAGCGATGTGCGTGGCGAGAGCCCACCGAGCGTCGAGGACTCGATACAGGGCCCTTTGACAGCTGAGGCACCGGCGGTACCTATACCTGCCGAGCCACCGATGCTACCAGCCCCAGTCGCTGACGATGCACGTCGCCTTAGTGCACTGTATGAGTTCCAGCGCCAGCGACCGCCCAGGTTCCGCGGGGAGACGGACCCTCAGGCTGCCGAGGACTGGCTGGAGGCAGTTGTATGGGTTTTCAGATTAGTGAGGACACCAGCAGACCTCATGGTGATCCTCGCAGCGAGCCTCCTGCACGCGGCAGCAGGCAGATGGTGGAGCTTGATGATCCAAGTGCACGATGAGACATCTCTCCTCTGGACGGACTTTGAGAGCATCTTCCGCTCCGAGTTCGTCCCAGCCACCCTCTGAGCGGTGCGCATCCAGGAGCTACTACAACTGCGGCAGGGCAGCATGACAGTGGCCCAGTACTCGGCGAGATTTACTGATCTCTCACGCTACTCCACAGATATGGTACGAGACCCGTTCTTCCGGGCCCGGGCCTTCGAGCAGGGACTGAGGCACGAGATCAGGGCTTCAATGATCTCCCTCAACATTCCGACTCAGGCAGGGGTGTTGGAGCGAGCCCTCTTAGTGGAGAGTTTCCTTGCTGAGCAGTCTCCAGCAGCAGGACCCACCACTTTTCGGCATGCGGCAGAGTCTTCTACAGCGGGTAGTAGATAGATGACGCAGGGGTCCAAGAGGACTAGACCTACAGGTGGTCGACAGCATGACCCTAGATCGTTTGTGCGAGGCACTCGGGGTGGGCAACGACTTTCCATGAGAGGGCAGTGTTACTCCTGCGGTGGGATTGGTCACATGGCTCGTGACTATCCGACCCGCCATAAGGATAACCAGCAGATGGACGAAGGGCCCCCCAGGCAGATGCAGAGGTTCGATCAGGGCGGGCCGCAAGGAGCAGGCAGCCATGGCAGGGGAGCTGGTCATTGGACGACGCTTCGGGGTGTTGCCACCACCACCACCAGGAGGTCCACCCCGACCGCAGGGGACAGGAGGACATGGGAGAGCTCAGCTTCAGGAAGCTGAGGCCTACGATCATGGAGCTCCGGGGGCAGATGGACAGGAGCGGGACTAGCTCCAGACCTGGAGACTTTTGTTCATGTTGCTTCTAGTTTTGTTGATGTATGTTTGTAGATGCTTTGTGTCTTTGTACTTGAGATGCAGTAACAAAAGACACATTTTCTTGTGGCATTTAATTCCCTGTCCTCTCTTGTGTTGTTACTAAGAGGTTCCGGTTTAGACTGTTGACTTGACCCTCACTTGAGAGATACCTACTAGAGGAGACCCAGTTACCACACACTGATGTCGACAGTGTGACTCAACCCTTGGAGGCGAGAGTAACGGTTGGATATCTTGGTAGTAGCATCGAGACCTTACGACGTCATCCTTGGTATGGGTTAGTATCATCCATGTTGGGATTGACTGTATTAGGAAAAGAATGTGGTTCATCCAGGGGATGAGACCGAATTTCTCTTATCGACAAGGAAGAAATCATAGCATCTCTTGTGGGACCAGAGGTGGTCTAGGCCATGATAGAGAAGGTCCAGGTCATCCAGGAGCGGATGAAGACAGCTCAGATCTGACAGAAGTCTTTCGCTGACAGGAGGCGGAGGCCACTAGAGTTTGAGGATGGCGACCACGTCTTCATGCGGGTCTCACCTCGACGTGGATTACGGAGATTTGGCCGAGGTGGAAAGTTATCTCCATGCTTCATCGGACCCTTCCAGGTCCTCAGCCGGATTGGCGAGGTGGCTTACCGCCTAGCTCTACCGCCTTTGTATCCCTAGTTTGTGTTGAAGCTTTATGGGGACATAAAGCCCTGTGGTGGGAGTAATGTAAAGACCCGGAAATTTCAAGGAAATTTTTTTTTCTTAATTTTCTTTGGAATTTTACAAGAATTCAGTTTCTGACGGCACCTGATTCCGAGGCCCGGTGTTCCCGGAATCATTTTCCGAAGTTTGGCTCGGGTACGTTCAGTGAACGTATGAGCGGGGTTTTCTAACTTTTGAACTGGTGCTCGGAATCGAATTCTGAGGGCACCGATGGAATCGCAGCGCCGGTAATTGCTTAGAAATGCCTCTTCTGGAGTTGCGTTTGCTTGGGTGTGGTTTTTAATTTTTGGGCTTAAAGTTAAGAAATAAAATAAATTGTACGACAAACTTTATTTTATTTCACTTAAGCCGCTTGGAAGCCACTTGAAGCCACTTAAAGAAGCTTAAGTTGAGTTGATGTGGATAGGGTGCTATCCAGAAATATCCTACCCTCTTGGTAGGATATTTGTGAGGTGGGGCCTGCACGAGCCCCACCGTTTCTTTCCGCTAAGTAACACACCCACGAAAACCCGTCATTATGAAAGTCAACTGATGTGTTTTCTTATTTTCTTAACGCACCAATTAATTGGGCGGTTTTCTTCGTTGAATTAAATGGGAGGTTTATTCGTTGAAAATAATTCTATGAATTAATTTCATTCGTTTCTTAACCTGTTGGAAATCCATTGGCGTAATAATAAAATAAGACCAACACACGACATTTGGAAAAATGCTCGTTGAGAAGTTTTGACAAGTTTTGTGCCTTCTCCCTCCTTCACGAAGAATGCGAAGAACGCGAAGAACGCCATCACCCTCGGAGATTGACACCAACTGCTTGAGGTAGGAGATTTCGGGTTTCTTTTAAATCTTCTTTGTGGTTTATAACAACACATGGATTTAATCGATATAATTAAATCTTCATGTTCTTGAACCTCGGAGTTCGTTGACGCCCTTCTGCGACGATGCGACGCCTTTCCGTGACGACGCGACGCCCTTCCACGATGCGACGATCGCCTCCTTCCGCGGCAATCAAATCCGCGAAGAACGCACATGCGACGACTTGACGAGGTAGGGGTTGTTGTGAAATAATTTATATTCCCGTGATCGTTTATTTTAAAATAAAGAACCCGAATTCTTATGAACAATTTTATTTTATTAAAATTGTTTTTGGATATGTTGTTTTATCCTCCCGATTGATACCGTCTAACGTGGAGGGTGCGGGCCAAATGAACACGGCCCAACAACCCTCTGTCGTTCTTCGTTGTTGTGCGGATTTGGCGGGCGACGACAAAACGTGACGCAAGGGCGATTTGATGATTCTGCAGTGAAGAACGGGTCCCGGGAGGAGCAGCGGCACAGAAGGGAAGGAAAACGGACCACCGGAGCAACTCCAGTGGCCCGCGGAAGTCTCCGGCAGCCGGAGGCGGCGGCGCCCCGGCACGCCGCCAGACAGGGCCGCCGCGGCTTCAGCTGCGGCGGCGGCGGCCAGCGGACCCTCGGCCGCTCGGCCAGTCCGACCGGCCGGGCCGCGCCCTGGCCGGACCGGACTGGGTCTAGCCGGGTCGGACCGGGTCGGGTCGACCCGGTTCGGCCGACCGAGGGGGGGTCGGGCCGGGTCGGCCCGGGCCCAGACCCCCCGTCTTCAGACCGTTTTCGGTCTTTTGCCCGTAACTTGAGCTACGGGCCTTCGAACGACGCGCCGTCAGCGGCGATGTGATACTTGGATTGAGATGGTCATTTCGGTATATCACACTCAAGGTTTCGAAAAACTTTGGGTTCGGCCGGGTTGGTTCGTACACGAAACCAACCGGGCCCTCGGAGCGGAAAGGCTCATATCTTGAGCTCCAGACGTCTGATTGACGTGCCATCGATTTTGGTGGATTCCTCTAAGTGAGACGGATCTTTTGGCTCAATCCACCCGAAGTTTGGACGCAGGTGGAGTACGGTCGGGTTGGTTTTGCCTTAAAAACCAACCGGGCCCCTGGAACGAAACATCCAATAACTCACAGACCGGGCGTCCGATTGATGTGCTGTCTGTCTCGTTGAAGTCCTCTTGAAGAGACGGAACTTTTGGCATACTTCGCCCGAGTTTTGGTTGTTGTTGGATAGTGGCCGGGTTGGATTGTACCCGAAATCCAATCGGGCCCCTGGAATAGAAAGCTGATATCTTTCAGACCGGACGTCCGTTTGACGAACCATCAACGGCGTTGGTGATCACGTTGAGAAACGGTCCCCTTGAGTATAGCCTATGGGAGTTCTGGGTACAGTTGTGATACGGCCGGGTTGGTTCGCACATGAAACCAACCGGGGCCCTAGGACGAAAAGGCTAGTAACTCACAGACCGGGCGTCCGATTGACGCGTCGTCTGTTGTGTTGAGCCCCCTGTGACGAGGCGGTCCCTTGAGATACTTCTTCGTGGAACCTTGTGATACTTGTAGTATCGACCAACATCTCGTGGAGCGGACCCTCCCAGAGACGAGCGTGCAGAATATGGAGACCGTGTAGCCGACTGAGACCTGATGACTGCTGATCGAACGACTCGGTGTGTTACAGAAAGCCCAGTGGGGAACGCTTGGTTGCAGCGGTAGACCCACGACAGAGATGTGCTTGGTTGTAGCGGGACAGGGGATCGCTTGGTTGTAGCGGAAGACCCACGGCAGAGGTGCGCTTAGTTGTAGTGGCGCAGGGGAGCGCTTGGTTGTAGTGGCAGACCCATGAAAGAGGTGCGCTTGGTTGTAGCAGCACCGGGGAGCGCTTGGTTGTAGCGGCAGACCCACGACGGAAGAGCGCTTGGTTGTAGCGGCATGAGAGAGCACTTGGTTGTAGCGGCATGGGAGAGCGCTTGGTTGTAGCAGCAGGCCCGTAGTACTCGATAGGTGGTGTACTACAGCAGTCTTAGGTTAGTGAGCAGTACCTCGGAGTTGTGACAGGACCACTGTACACTCTAGAGACGAGGTTCTTCAGCAGTTGCAGTTTTGATAATGAAAATCCTGGTTTGAGCTGAGTTTTTGATCTTTGTGTTTCCTCATGATTGAGATGGGTTACTTGATAACTTGGGTATATGTATTGGCATATACCTGGGTGGTGGTTATTCGTTGATTTCATAATCCCTGTGTTTTCTCATGATTGAGATGGGTTACTTGGTAACTTAGGTTTATGTATGGGCATATACCTAAGTAGAGGTTATCTGTTGAGATCTTCTTTGTGGTTATCCTTGTTGGTTTTAGTGAGACCTTGAGGGTCTCGGGGTCCCCACTGAGTATCGTTATACTCACCCCTGCACGGGCTATGCCCGCACTTCGTTGTGTTGGTTGCAGACGACGAATAGCGCTGATCGTGGTGGAGGTTTGCGGAGCAGGACGGTACCTGGAGGTGGACCACTGGGTGGGACGTACTCGGAGCGGTCAGGTGGACCCGAGGAGATGTGGAGGATATCTGTACCCACCCTTCAGGTGGGACTTCCAGAGGATGGCTCGACGCTGCGGCTTTTCTTTTCAGTTGTTGTTTTCCCCTTTCAGTTGTACTTTACAGTTGGGCTTGTATTTCTGGCTCCTTTTACTTTCAGCACAGCTTGTTACAGTTTTTACTTAGTGTTTACTTTTCCGCTTGATTACTCTACGGTGCTTGTTTAGTCTACAAAGGCAATGCCTTCCCTTTTTCC
Source organism: Viscum album (assembly GCA_963277665.1). Taxonomy (NCBI): domain Eukaryota; kingdom Viridiplantae; phylum Streptophyta; class Magnoliopsida; order Santalales; family Viscaceae; genus Viscum; species Viscum album. The sequence goes on from OY728160.1 coordinate 859,312,144, forward strand.
GGGATTTATGCCTTGGTGCTAGTCGTCAGCCCCTGGCCTATGGAAGGCGGGCTTGGGGTAGTCACGGCACGTGCCCCGAGGATGAGTCATGACAACAACAATCAAGCACCGGATTTTCTGAAAATTTTTAAATCATTCTTTACTTATATTTATATTTTCACTGAAGTTTTCAATTTTGAAAACATGTCACTACTTTAAAATTCACATTCATGATTATATATATGTATGTATATAATTATATGTATATAAATACATGGATTTCCATTGCATCACTAACAAGTTTTTTTATAATCAAAACTTATACCACATAGGTTTTACATGGACTATCTAGGTATTTTATCCTTTTTCTGTGAAATACATTTTCTACAATTGGTCATAAAAATTAATTGTAAAATTGTAGAGGAAATATTTAAAATAAAATATATTCAATGATATCCATGAACTTATTATTATTTTTGTACTTAAACCATAAAATTTAAATTGTAACTATGAACACATTACAAATGAAATGGGTGTCGGTGATATGCATAACACATGGCCATGTATATGTCCAAACGCAATGCCCATAATGTTGATAAAACATGATGACATGTTTTTCACACTTTTTAGACACATGAAGATAAAATTATAAATGAAATAACAATATCAATTTCATCTATATATATATATATGACATTAAATTTACAACACTCATCATCACGAAAAAAATGTACGTTTAATCAAAACATCAATAAATGGGATTATTTATTGGAGGATTTCATATGATATAAATTTAAAAATTAAACTTGGTTATATGTATATTTATGAGTTTATAAAATTCAAAAACAACTCTTAGTATACCTTTGAAAGTGTTATATGCATTAGTTTTTTTTTTAAAATACTGATAATCACCATTATAAAAAACTAAAACGGATTAGTATTGGAAGATATGAAAATATGTATATACACATAAGTGTATATATGGGTTTTTCATATCAAAATAGAAGCTAAATAAAACCTTACAAAAAACTATAAAATTAAATTCATAATTATGGAATGAATAAATAAAATAACATTTACATTAGATTTCCAGAATATAATTTAGATTAACATAAACCATAAATCATATAAATAAAAAAGATCCTTACATAACCTTAAATAAAACATGTCTTGTAAAATAAAAATAAATCATTACGGCGGAACAAAACATTGATAAATTCATATCATTTATAATTTGAAAAGATATAACCATAATTGAAGATATAACTTCCACCCTTGCTAAATAAGTTTGAAAATAGCATCATAGTGTTTAAAGGTTTTAAACAAATAAATATCTTACCTATTTTAGTAGAAGAAAAGAATGGAAAAGGATGGAATTATAAAATTTTAATATAAATTATTCATACATAATAATAAATAAATAGTCCCTTACAAAAATATTTGTAAAACCTCTCTTCTTCGTATTGTGCTTAAAATTGGGCATGCATCGCCTCAAACAGGGTGTACAAAGTTGGGTTCATGTCTTCCATCCATGAAGGAGGTATTCTCCTGGGTATCACTGATCAAAAAAATATAGGTTCCTCATGATTCTGAGAGAAGGTGGGTTATTTCTATTATTATTTTTTTTCTTTTTAAATAGTCATGGGTAACTATTTTTCAAAGCTTATTTTTTTGAGCTGTAAATAAGACAAGGGTGTGAGTAAACCTTTTATCCATCCATGGATTCCCTAACACTCATACCTAGTTGTTTTATTTTATTGTTATTTTATAACAGTAATTTTTTCCCCAATCATTGCTCACTTTTTTTACTAGTCAATCACGTCTCATTTTTTTAATCCTACCGTTTGTCCTTTTCTTTGTTTTCATTCCATAATTGAATTTTTATTACAAATTTGTTTTTTTATTAATACAATTTCATATATTAAAATAAAAATCATAAATCCTTTTTTATAAGTATATATTCTTTTTTTAAATACATATATCATCATTGTATTTTTTAATATATATATATGTGTGCGTGTGTGTGTGTTTCATTTTTTTAAATAATATCTTATTTAAATAAATTAATAATTAATACAAATAAATTATTCAAAATCCCAAAATTAAAAATATAAAATTTTTATTATTATTATTATTTATCGATCATATATATATAATATGAATAAAACAAAACACACTAATATAACAAAACAAAACGTAATAAAACACACTTTACTTTTAATAAAACAAAATGTAATTATTTTGGTTAAACGTTTATATATATATATAATGTAACACACTTTAATTTTAATAAAACAAAACGTAATTAATTTTTTTTTTCAAATTAATATAATTTTTGTTTTATACACTAATTAATACTTTATAATAAAGTATTATTTAACCAAAATAATACCACATATTGAAAATCATTATTTATAATTTAGGTGTATTAATTAGAACTTAAATATTATTGTAATAATCTATTTAACAAGATTGGAAATATAAGTATGTATATATATATATAAGCACAATTAATTTTTATTAATCATGTATTATTTTTAAATAAAATGACATCTTTGACAAATAAATCAAAATAAAATAATAATAATAATTTGTTTTAATTAAATAAAATAAAATAATTTCTATAAAATATATTTGATAACATTATTTATTTAAACTAAAATCCATTTATTAATTACATAAATTTTTTTGGGATGTTACATACAAAGTCATCACACTTCATTTCTATGAAATAATATTTCTCTCTTTATCATCTTGACATAATATACATTAAGAAATTGGAAATGTTTCATGGATTAGCACATTCTATTATATCTGGTCGGGATCCGAGGTTTACCCTGAAGTTATGGTAAAGTCTTCAGGAGGCACTGGATACAAAGTTAAGTTTAAAAACTAAATATCATCCTCATATAGATGTTAATTATAATAGAACCATTTAAAACCTGGAGGATATGTTGAGATCTTGTTTTCTAGAACTCAAAGGTGGTTGGTATCAACACCTTCCTATAGTCAAGTTTTCTTACAACAATACCTTTTACCCAAGCATTTGTATAGATCATTATGAGACCCTTTATGGTAGGAATTGCAGAAAGACAATGTGCTAGGATAAAGTTGGAGGAAGAAATTTATTGGGACCTGATCTAGCTAAATAAATGGCAGATAAAGTCATAGCCATTTTCAGTAGCACATAAGAGTAGCTCAGTGTTGATAGAAAAGTTTTGTTAACAATCATTAGTGAGACTTGGAGTTTGAATTTTGTGATAAGGTATTTTTATGAATTTATCTATGGAATAATTTTACGAGAATTTGAAATAAAGGAAAGTTGATCCCTAGGTATATTGTCCCCTTGGTGATTCTTAATCAAGTAGGGAGAGTATCTTATCACTTGGCACTTCCATCGAACCTCTCTCAAGTTCATGATGTGTTCCATGTATATCTCTTGAGAAAGTACATGCCTGATTCATTATATATACTAAACTCAGAGGTTTTCATAGGAGAATGATATTTATTATAAAGAATAGCCAGTATAAATCTTGGATCATAGGGACAAAGTGTTATATAACAAGATTACTCACCTAGTTAAAGTTCTCTGGAAGAATTAAAAATCAAAGAAGCTACTTGGGAACCCGATGATGTAATGAAGCAGAGATATCCTCATTTTTTCTATTAGAAAAACCAAATTTCAAGAGAGAAATTATTTTTAATGGGGTTATAATGTAACACACTGAGATTTTATGAAATAATTTTTTCAAATAAATTTAATTTCTTTGATATCTTACATTACACACAACATCGAGTTTAAATGTACCACGATATACTATTAAAATATTATTATTTAATGTTATAGTTATCATCATTCCATTAGATTGGTTGGTATAAATAGGACTAAATAAATTATGAAAATTTATGGTTTACACATGTATAAAATAAATTCTTTAGTTATCAATTAATTATAAATGAAAATAAATATTAATTGAAAATAATATATATGTTTTTTTTAAAACATTTTTTATGTGTGTAATGTGTGTTTATCTTAATAAATTAAATTGATCACTAATGATGAATAATTTTAATAAAATTTATATATTATATATTCAATAATATGTTTTAAATTTTTTCTAATATTTTTTCTAGGTGTGGGATAAGAAAAAATCCAGTGTTATTTTTAAAAATGTATTTTTCTAAAAAGTGGTTTTCGTCGCATTTTGCGCACTTAAAATTCATCTCTAAAACTTATAGAAATTAAATATTGAAAATGGATTTTAATATTTGGAATATTGAGAATAAAATTTTTTAAATAGTTCCTTTTTATTTTTTGTCAATATGAATAGTAACCATAGTAAATTTTTTCACCTCGGTAAGGGTAAAACATGTAAAATAGGGTTAAAACATTGGGATAAGGATTTAAAATTTATCTAACACTTTTATTTATCTTATTTTATGAGTTTATTTCATCCATGTCTATCCAATTCTATAATTTATGACCACTTGGTTACATAATTCTTTGAATGTGACCTTTATATTAATTTAAGAAAAGAAAAATGCAAAATGCCACTCTCTTTCTTTTAAATATATATTATGTGTTCACATAGGGAAAAAATCAAGTTATGAAAAAATATTAATATTTATTATGATAATAATGAAACTATTTTAATTTTGTTAATTTATTTCTAATTTTTATTAATTATATAATTACCTTATATGTTTATGCAACGACGATATAATATTTCTTCAATTTATTGAAAAATGAAATAAATTATTTTTAAAAATATTAAATGTAATATAATTTGAGTGATTTGTAGTTTCACGTGAATTTTTAAGATACATATTACATATTTGGTATATTTTAAAAATTATATTTCAATATCATCTTTGTCTTGGTGTCTTTAAATTTAAATTAAATAAATAGTTCCAAAATTGATATAAATGATATTTTATAATAAATAATATTTTATTAAATGATTTAAAATTCATAAAAATATTTTCTTCATAAAATTTAATGGAATATTGTTTAAAATATCATCCATTGTTTATTTATGAGTCGTGTGTCTATTTCTAGTAACATTCTTAACCCTTTAATATTGAAATAGTAGTTGTTGTGGATATAGTCAAAAAAGATTCATGAAGAAGTTAATAAAAAATATGACATTTAAAATAACACCAAAACCTGTATAAATTTCATTTCCTAATTTTATTTAAACCCTAGACTCTTTTTCTTCAAATTCGTGTCCATTTTGAATCATTTTTATTGAGAATGACTATTAGATTTTAATCTTTTTAAAAATTCCAAGTGTGTCCTCTCCCTCCCATATAAAAGGAAACCCCTAATTTATCTTCTTTACATCAATTTTATCCATCTATATATACCAATACCTACTCTAATATCATTATATATTCCTTCACCTCATTATAGAGGTGTTGGTATTCTCAAAAAACCAACCCTAGGGTCCTTAAGAGGAGATCCAAAGGAGTTCTTTCAAAGAAAAAGTAATTTCCTTAACTGATTAATTTATTTTTAATTATTATTTTACCTACTATAAATATGTGGTGTTTATAATAAAATAATAACTTCATTATCCTTAATATGATTATATTCACCCTCTTTTCCATCAAATTATAATTTAAAGTGTAGTTCGTGTGTATGTACGGTTTACTGTCTCACACAGTGATATATTTCATTTTCCATCACCATAATTCATGGATGATTATTATGATGGTTATAATGTTTATATATAATATTTATGAAATAATTATACTTTTTAATTATAATATTACATCTACCTTCATACTTTCCAATCTTTTGTAAAACGATAACGTCATTAATGTGTATGTGTAGACTACCACCTCCACAAAGCGATGTGATTTTTTTCATTTATGTTTTACTTAGATGATAGTAAGGATATATTTAATGAATATATATGATATATATGATATAATCATGATTCTATAAAGTTGAATTATTATTTTACTTTATTTTGTTCTATCTATTGAAAAATTAAAATAGTGTTTATGAATACGTATGACTTATTATCTTCGTGAATGGTGTAATTTATTTTTATATATCTAAATTTTATGGTTGAATATAAATATATATATATATATAATGAAAATTTATGATGTAAAATTATTGGGACTACTGAATCTAAACATGTGTCAAAAATGAAGAATTTATCACCCAGAACAATGATTTTAATAACAAATTGTTAATAAATGGGTGATAAGATATCATGAGTAAATAATATATAGTATGATATATATGATCATGGTTCTATAATAAATTTATATTAAATATATATTTATTATATATGAGTTTTGAGTGTGTACAAATAAATTCAAGGCTTGGGTTAAGGGATTTATGTTTCAATCCTATTTTTAATTAGGATTGTTTATGCTTTAATTTTCACTGAGGAACTTATATAATCCGTATCTAATAAATACCTTTTATTTTTATTATCCTATGGTTATTTATAAAGAATAAAGTTTTTCATTTCATTTTATTCAATTTAGGTACTCAATATATTGAAAGAATTTTTTTAAGTTAAACCTACTTTATTTCTCTCTTCAGTCAAAAATCCTTTTACTTCCATATCCATGTTTTCTAAAAATATTTTCAAGAATTTTTTTAACATTATACTATGATTTATTAAAGTAATTTTTAACCATTATAGTCTTTTTCTAAAAAAAATAAAATTTATATTCATGTCTTTTTTTAATGAGGTGCTTTTTTTACATTTTACAATAGTGTGAAAGGAATGTTTTCTTTTAACTTATACAACATGAACATAATTTCCCACCATAATGACCACTATAGGTATTGAAGCTTACTTTATAATATTTCAAGGTTATTTTCAGAGAAATTTTTTTCCTTAATATTTGGAAAAATTAGGTTTTAAATAAGTGATTTTAAAATGAAAAGGTTATTTTCCTCAAGAAATATTCCAGTGATATATAAAGGAATTTTCACTTATAATGAAATACTTGATGTGAATTATGATTTACTAAAGATAAAATCAAATGATACCATCCTTATTCTTTCTCTATATGGTTTTTTAATATAATGATGAGATTTTTATGAAACACTTTTATTTTTCATTAGTTATACTATGATGAATTTATAAAATGTTTATGAAACCCTTTTTCTTTGCATGGGTTATTATATGATGATAATATGAATGTTTTATGATCTTGTGAAACACATATGTATGGTTTTCATTATGTGAAAAGTGGGAATAGAATTATATATCCCTCTAATTCATTGGTTAAAGTATTAAATCTCATGTGATAATTATGGGAAACAAATCTATGTGCTTGATCCTCTATGGGAAACAAGTTTATGGGCTTGATATTCTATGGGAAATAAGTCTATGTGCTTGATCTACTATGGGAAATAGGTGTTAATGCTCGATCCATTGTGATTGTATGGTCTTAAAAGTTAAAATTTTTATATGAAATTATTTATATACTTATGATTATGCCACACTTATATGAGATGAACTTATTTTTCATGATTTATTTATGATTATTTCCCACTCTTATGATTCATATCTTTTAGAATGATACATTTTGTAGGTTCTTGGCACAGCATAAGTGTGCAATGGGCAGTACCCAACTTTTATTTTTGTCATAATTTATGATCAATCCAAGATATATATGATGATGAATGTAGTGATCCACGGAATTAAGTCAAAGAAATAGATAATGAAAAATTACATCGAAATCGATAAATAGGATCATCACATATTATTTATAATTAATTTAATTAAATAAATAATTACCTTTGTTGGAATTATTTCTTTGTTGACGAATCTGATGATAGGTCTATGATCCATCATCATTGCATTGTAGAAAAAAAGTGTATATTTAATCTAGAGTTGATCCACACATGTTACTCGAATCTCCTAACGTCGCCAAAGGAATCTTCAGGTGCTAACACGGAAGATCCTTGTGCTTGCATCGTTCGCATTTTATCGCTTTGAGAACCACTTCCAAAGCATTCTCCTTGATCCATTGGATGGGATTGCTCTCCATTCTTGGGAGAATTATTGAAGAAGGGAGCTCTCTATGATTGAGATGATTCTCCAAATTTGTTGTACACAACCAAAAAAAATGAATTGGCTTAATGAGAAAATAACATAACTCGGTTTATATATCGCTGGGGTTAAAATAAAACAATTTTACAAATTCCCTTAATTATTTATTTAATCATAGCAAAAACCCATTTCAAATAATAATAATAATAATAATATAATTGATTATCAACATGAGATTAACTTTCAAATTATAATTAAATATTATTTAATCAAATAATATTCAATATTTATTGTCTCTCACTAAACCTAAAAATTCTATTTTCTATTCCTCCATAAAATTTATCAGATATTGAAGAATGAATATTTATTTATTAAATAAATATCACTTCATTATTCTCCAATAAATAAATAAATATTATATTTACTAAATATAAAATAATTATTTATATGTGATCAAGCATACATGAATAATTATTAAACCACGTATGGAAATAATATTTATTAAACTTGCTAAATAATAAATAATAATATATTATTTAACTGAGATTCTGGATACACTTAGTGTGTGATCCTCTAGGCCTCTTTCTTAGTGCCATTAGGTGAAGCAACCTAAAGTCCAAGGTTAGTATCTGACAGCACGCCAATGGACCCATAGAGAAAGACTTTAATATCTAAAAAACATGTCACCTCATACAAATACTTACTATGTATTATAACTCCTTTGTTACAATATCTCAAATCAAACAGGTTTCATGTCATTTCCATCAACTTATATGCTTGATTATCTCTTTCATTGACTTTATGGAAATAAAACGTGCCTACAAAACACCATGGACATGGATTTATTTAAGCTATATCATTTCCATCAAAGGTCCTGAGATATTAAGTTCCATTAATGAACATAAGGGATAAATCCTTTCTCTCATTATTCATTAATACAATATTACTCATGATGCGCCCAACGTATCATACCTCGTGGAGAATATTTTTCATCACGGTTTTCATCGATACATCAAATTACGTGACTTGTAATATTCATTAATAATAATCTTAAAGTCTAAGGACCAATACACATGTCCTCGGATAGGAACATCCAATGACACGTATAAATGTGGATTTCCTACTGGCAGATCTTGTTCTCATAATATCCTATCAGATATTACCAAGGTTTTACACTGTGATAATATGCCTAAAAGTCCTATGAGTCTCCACCCATGATAGATTTTATCATTTTTGTCCCAAAAATGATATCACTCGACTATAGAACATATATTCAAGAATAGTGTTATAGCACTTCCGGGTTCTCATCATAGTGGGGAACTGCTAGGACCTTTTAGTGCGACAAATACTCTTACGACATTATAACATACTATGTCACACAAAATAATAATTATGATGTGATAATTAGTTTATTAATAGTCAAAATAATGAATACATGTTTATCATAAAGTACCTAGAAGTTTGTTCTAGGGAATTAATGTAACATCTCTGGTATTTATAGAATAATAAATTTTCATATCTATTAATATTTTTGAATTTAATATTAATTTTAGTTTAAAGGGGACACTATTTATGATATCATACCTAACGGGAAACAACGGGTTTCTCCAAAATCTTATGTTGCACACAATACTTAGTTATACCAAAAAAATAATACAACAATAATATTATTATTTTAAATGGTAGTTAATACCTATCTGTTGTATTGTCTGGAATGAATATAATTAACTATATTATTATTTTATATATTTTTTAAATGTTTCTACATTTATCCAATGAATTTTAGTGACTTAAAATGAGAATGAATCCAATTTTAAGCATAAAATACTCTAATATTTTTAAATGGTTGTTTTAAGACCTTTTGATGAAGAACCCTTTTTAAAAATATTTTTTGTCACTTTTATATATTATATTTGAAAAAATATTATTCTTATTTAGAATTGGGTCATAAAAATTTACTTCGTCTTACATTTTGGTATTTTTCTGATAAAATCCATATTTTTATAAATAGTGAAAAATACTGCATTTTAATTCAAAACTGGCTTTTCATCTAATTTATTTATATAGTTACATTGTCCTTTTAATTGGTTTTAAAGTGTAATTGGATTAATTTTTTACCATTTAATCCAATTATGGTAATTTAAATTAATTTCACATTTAAATTGTACATAAACACATGTCAATCTTTTGATAGTTTTTACTCCTTAAAAACCTACTTTCTGGTTTCGAAAATGGTAATTAATTTTAAATTAACTACTGTATATTCTATGTTTTGAATCTGGGAAAATGGATTCCATATTTGGAATCATAATTTCCAAATTTTTTAAATAGGTATCTTTTATTTTTGGATATTATGAATAGTAACTTCAGTAATTATTTTTATTTACCATGGTTAAAGGGAAAATCAGATAAATAAGGGTAAAAAATAATATTATAATAATATAAAACTACCCTAACACATTTCCTAATACTATTTAATGAGATATTACCAACCATGGTCATCCATGGGTCAATTTTAGGACCCCATGGAGCCACTTGGGTGTGATGATGACCTTTTATAATATTTATTTTAAAGGGGAAATATAACATAAACATGTATCTCCTAACTAAAAAAATTTTAATATGGTTTATATAAATTATATCTTCAACTAAAAATATTAATTATAAATATAAAAATATTTCCTAAATCATGGTATTTTATTTATAATTTTCATACATTAAATAAATAAATTTATTTATGACACAATGATGATGCAGTGATTACCTTATTAATGAAATATTCAAATAAATGATGTTATAAATATTAAAATAAATGTAATTTGAACATATTTATGACATAAAAGAATTTTTTGGATTAAATTTAAATGTTATGGATAATTTAATTTCTTTGGATAGAAGTAATAAAGTTTTTATCACTTTAAAAAAAATCAATTACTAAATAGTGTCAAAATTGACATAAATGAGTTTTTAAAAAAATACTATTTTATTAAATGATATAATAGTCCTAAAAATATAATATTTGTAAAAATGAATTATATAATGTTAAAATTTCATTAATTATCCACTTTTTATTCTATTGTCATTTTATAGTAACTATAGTAACCATATATTATGAAAATACAAGAAGACATGGTAAGAGTCAATGTTTTTAACTAAGGGTTAAAGCTAAAAGTTAAGGTTAATTTTGTGACCTAAACTTGTCTAAAACCTATTGGTTGAGAGGATTTAGACCCATACTCATATTATCCTCTAAATTTATCACTTTGTAACTATTATAATTCTAAAATAAATTTATAATAAAATAATATTTCAAGACTTTCCTAAAGTGCCCCTCCTCCCTCTTATAAAAGGTCACCACCTCTACCCACTTAATCACACCTCTCAAGCCCTTTTTATCATCCAAATTATATAAAACTAAGCTCCCATAATCCCTACCTTACTCATAGATTCCTTAAATTTGGCATAAGGAAACTCAAGGAAGCCTTTTGGCTCAAATCCAAAGGATTTACCCGATTTAGAGGTAACGTCATCTCTTTAGCTCCTTTCCTTTATTTTCCTTCTCCAACCCCATAACATCTCTTTATTCCATTATTTTATTAAAAAACCAGTATCCTAAATATTATATAATTTTTTTATGCATATTTTTCAACCTACACTTACACACACCTCCATCTAATGAATTTAGAACATATAGTTTCTGTGTACAATGAACTACTACCTCACGAAATGATGATTGTTCAATTTTATCCTACCACCTATCATGGTGTCCATTATGATGGAAATTTATTTATTTATGATATATATGATTTAGAACATATAGTTTCTTTGAGGCATATCTAGATGTTATGAACCTTTATTTTACTATAACATGTATATACAAAACTTTGACTCATTATATCATGAATTAGTATATCCTCATGATATTTAATGTTTTTTATAATGTAATTCCTTAATGATATGTATTCAAGTGTTTCTTATGTGGTAAGGGAATTCTCAACTTCTATTTTTACATTCAAGTTCTATTTTATGTGGTATGCATTTAAATTTTCCTTACCACATTCTTATTTCCATTATATTATGTCCCTATAATATATTATGAGTCATTTATGAGTGGGTGACCCGTATCCCCTCTCTTTTTAATGTTTTCTAAAACCATGTTTCATAGTCGTTATGCTCAAAATCTCTCTCTTTTTCTCAATAAATTATCTTATTTTATTTATGTGAATACCAAAACATATTTCATTTATAGGGGTATTAATAAAGACATAAAAATGATATATTTTATTCTTTAATTTACATACATAAAACCCTCATTCTCTTTCCATGGTTTATAAATGACATAATGATCATGTTTTTAAGCACTTGCTAAAACGTCACGATTTTGATATGAAACCTATTTATTTTATTCTCTTTGGGTTATTTATGAAATTTTTTATTACGATATATATAGATCACATGAAAATAAATACATATTAAGTGTGTTCCCTGATATCACTCCAATGCATTGGGTAAATAAATTAATCTCTAGAGATGATAAGTTTTATGATACCTTAGTGAATAATCGTTGTGATTTTTATAACACCTTGGTGATATGACACCTTGGGGATGGACCTTGGTGATATTATTATGAATGTATAAATTAAATGTTTTAGCCACATTTTCAAGTTATGTTCTAAGTTCTTATTGTTATGATATTCCTCTTTCTCATGCCTTTATGAAATTCTTCATGTTCTTATGTATATCTCTCAAGATAACATGTAAACTGTTTCCCTTATTTTTACTTATTAATATTTTTGTGCTCATACCATGTTTTTAAATATGTTTTTCATAGGTATTACGATTGTTAAGGACAAATAATATATTATTTGATGATTTTTATTGAAAAGATACCATATTTCATTTTAATAGTTTTTGTTTTATGAAAAAAAATAGATGGCATGTCAACTTATCTACTTTTTAATATTGAAAGTTTATGTATGATTTTTTCCTAATTCTATAAAACTCTCGTCCTAAAAGATATCTTGTAATTAATGAAAATAAATCCTAGTCAAAATTCACTAGAATAATTTATGATTAAGGTTGGGTCCTTATAGTTGGAATCAGAGCAGGGTTTAAACAACTTTGGAGATTAGAATGTTCTCTTAAGAGTTATATATATCATCATGGGTTTATAATTTTAAGGTTGATCATAAGTTCAATGTCTTATAAACCCTTTTTAGGCTTATGTTATGAAATTTAAAGGTAATTAATGGTATTTTTGGAGACATGTATTTTTTAGGTGGTTATGGGTTAGTACTTTTGGGGATGAAAAATGAAAGGTATAGAATAAAATTTGAGGCTAAAACATGTTATAGTTATTTTTTATGATTTTATCTCATGTTGGCAGTGTTATAAGAATTATATAGTTTTAGAAAATAGAAAACCCACAGGATGGGTGATAACTCATTGCGTCTCACAAGGGTGTGGGAATAGAACCCACAACCAAAGAGCGATAAGAGAGCATCGCCTACCACTGACCTACGTGAATTCCCTGGTTAGTATGACTTATTATTTTTAGATAAATTATTTTATGGATTAATAATAAGTTGATTTTGGGAACTTTAGTTTTATCAACTGGATATCCTTAGTATAGGAAAATGATTTGGGCGATTAAGTGATAAATGTTATTTTGGAAGATGTTTGCTCTTTTCAGAACACTATATGCCTAAGGAAAATAAAATACTATGGGATTTAATTTGAGTATTAATGGTTTAATTTTATTTGGGAAGAATATATGTTTTTATTGTGTACATATGGATATTTGTGTTATTTATGGAAATGATTAACCTATAATGGAGAATGTGTGATTAGGGTAATTACTTTTTGGTATGAGACTTTAAGAGTGGTTGATTTTATTTGGAGATACATGTTAAAATTTATCTTTAAAGACTATGTGATAAAATTCTAATTAATTTTGGGTTTAAATCTTAGTTTAGATTATTTTGACGAATTTTAAGGAAAATTTTTTGTTGAATGGTATTTATTGAACTTTGGGTATTATTTGTTGAAATTTGGATATTGAAGTAGTTTTTCATCATATAAGGTTTATTCTTTTTGGGAATTATCATATCATAAACTAACCTTTTTATTATGTTTAATGTCTAAAGACAGAAGAAAAATATAGTTATTTTTTTTTTGATTATGTGATTCTATAGAAGTTAACTTACCTGTAATACTCATTGTTTGGAGAAAAAGATGAGTGTGTGGTGGAAATTCATTAAAGGATGAATCTTTACTTGAAAAGTAATTATGTTTCCTTATATTCTTAGTCATGATTGTAAATAAATTCCTTAACTTTATGAAAAGTACCACAAAACAAAAATGTTTTATATTTTATTTTCCTACTGGGAAATCAAAGACTGTTTAACATATCACAAGTTTTTGGTTTTCTGATTTTCAACTTTCTCCTGATCATGTTTTCTATCACTCTCCATTTGAACAAGATGGTTATTTTTTCTTCCATATTCATGTTTTCCTACATGGAATCCTATTATGTGTTTTCCTAGGTGACCTTTGTACTTCTTTTTCATTCTTTTAAAGTGGTAGTTTTATTGACTCTTTTTCTAATGTGGTATTTTCAATGAAGTTTCTAAGACCAATTTTAAAATTGTGAGGATGTAATTTCCAAAAGGGGGGAATGATTTAACATTATAGGTATTTATAGAATAATAAATTTTCATATCTATTAATATTTTTGAATTTAATATTAATTTTAGTTTAAAGTGGAGACTGTGTATGATATCGTACCTGAAATGCAACAACGGGTTTCTCCAAAATCTTATGTTCCACCCAACACTGAGTTATACTGGAAAATAATACAACAATAATATTACTATTTTAAATGGTAGTTAACGCCTAGTTTTTTTATTGAAGGGAATGAACAGAATTAACTATATTATTATTTTACATATTTTTTAAATGTTTTTACATTTATGGAATTAATTTTAGAGACTTTAAATGAGAATAAATCCAATTTTAAGTATAAAATGATCTAATATTTTTTAAAAGGTCGTTGTACCGCCTTTTGATGGTGATCCCTTTTTAAAAATAGTTTTTTTCACTTTTATGTGTTATATTTGAAAAAATAAACTTCTTATTTAGAAGTGGGATATCAAAATTTACATCAGTTGAAATTTTGGTATTTTTCTGATAAAATCCATATTTTTATGAATAGTGAAAAATACTGCATTTTAATTCAAAACTGCCTTTTCATCTAATTTATTTATAAAGTTATATTATCCTTTTAAGTTCTTTTAAAGTGTAATTGAATTAAGTTTTTATATTTTAATCCAATTATGGTCATTGGAAGTAATTTCACATTTAAATTGGATATAAACACATGTCAATCTTTTAATAGTTTTTACTTCTTAAAAACCCACTTTTCTGGTTTTGACAACAGTAATTAGTTTTAATTTAATTACTGAAACTTACATATTTTTAATATGGAAAAATTGATTCCATGTTGGGAATCATAAGGTCCAAATTGTGTAAATAGGTACCTTTTATATTTGGAAATTATGAATAGTAACTTTAGTAATTATTTTTATTTACCATGGTTAAAGGCTAAATCAGGTAAATAAGGGTAAAAATAATATAATAATAATATAAAACTACCCTAACACGTGTATTAATCCTATTTTACGAGATATGGCCTACCATGGACATCCTTGGGTCTATTTTAGGACCCCATGGAGCCACTTGGGTGTGATAATGACCTTTTATAATATTTATTTTAAAGAAAAGGGAAATATAACATAAACATGTATCTCCTAACTAAAACAATTTTAATATGTTTTATATAAATTATATCTTCGACTGTAAATATTAATTATAAATATAAAAATATTTTCTAAATCATGGTATTTTATTTATAATTTTTAGTCATTAAATAAATTTATTTATTTATGAAATAATGATGGTGGAGTGATTACCTTATTAATGAAAGATTCAAATAAATGATATTATAAATATTAAAATAAATGTAATTTGAAAATTTTTATGTCATCCAAGAATTTTTTTGGATTATATTGACATGTTAGGGATTATTTAATACCATTTTTTAGAAGTAATAAAGTTTTTATGACTTTAACAAAAATAAATTACTAAATAATGTCAAAATTGTCATAAATGAGATTTTAAAACAAATACTATTTTATTAAATGATATAATAGTCCTAAAATATAAGATTTTTCCAAATGACTTATATAATATCAAAAATGTCATTAATTATCCACTTTTGGTTATATTGGCATTTTATAGTAACCATAGTAACCATATATTATTAAAAAATAAAAATATATGGTAAGAGTTAATGTTTTTAACTAAGGGTTAAAGCTAAAAGATAAGGTTAATTTTGTGACATAAAATTTTCTAAAACCTATTTGTTGAGATAATTTAGACTCATACTCATCTTATTCTTTAAATTTATCACTTTGAAACTATTATAATTCAAAATTCAATTTATAATAAAATAATATTTCAAGACTTTCCTAAAGTGCCCCTCCTCCCTCTTATAAATGGCCACCTCCTCTACCCACTTACTCACACCTCTAAATCCCTTTGGATCATCAAAATTCTAAAAATATAATATCTTAACATCCTTAACTTCCTATTAGAATCCTTAACTTAGGATTAAGGAAACTCAAGTAAGCCTTTTGGCTCAAATCAAAAGGAGTTATCTGATTTAGAGGTAATGTCTTCTCTCAAGCTTCTTTCCTTTATTTTCCTTCTCTAAACCCCTAAACTCTCTTTATTACATTATTTTATAAAAAACTAGTATAATAGATATAATAGGATATTTTATGCTAAGATTTCGACCTAAACTTACACACACCTCCATGTAATAGATTTAGAACATACTGTTTCTGTGTACGGAGAACTACTGCCTCACAAAACGATGATTGTTCAATTTTATCCTACCACCACTCATGGTGGAAATTATGATGGAACTATATTTATGTATGATATATATGATATTTATTATCTCTATTCTTCTATAATTTTCATTTATAATGTACCTTTATTCTTTTCATGTTGTATAAATACGATAATTTCATTTTAGGAAGTGTGGACTACCGCCCCTTAAAAGTGATATGACTCATTAATGATATACATGGAATGTATAAAGGATTAATTTAATGAACCTATTTAACATATATAACATATATATTATACTATAATTATAATATAAATATGTATCAATTAGTTTTCATTCTTTTAATATGACAAATAAATGAAAGTAGTGTTCATGCGTACGTACGGTCTACCATCTCCATGAACGATGCATTTCGTTTCTTATCTCCAAATATTATTGATTATTATAAATACATATATATATGTGATATTTATATTTTATTTAAATCGTTAATATCATTCTATATATGATGGACTTATGGCCATATGGACAATTTTTAATCATAACAAGTTCATTTTTTACTCAAGTACTGAATATCGACTAAAAGTCTGATATGAACTTAAATCATTAATTAATTATTATAACATAGTAATAAGTGATATAAAATTAATAATAAAAATGAAAAAGGTTCTCAAACAAGTATAAATTAATATAATTTTATTATTCAGGAAGATAAATATTGAACGACACAAGTCGGACTCAAGATAAGGGACTTCGTCTCAATCTCCTTTCTTTAGGGAATATCTATATGTTATGAAACTTTATTTTCTTATAAGGTGTATATAAAAACATTTGACTCATCATATAATTAATTATTATATACTCATTATATTTAAAGTTTTGTATAATGTAATTTTTTAATGATATGTATTCAAGTGTTTCTTATGTGGTAAGGGAATTTTCAACTTCTCTTTTTCCATTCAAGTTCTCTTATATGTGGTATGAATTTCAAGTTTCCATACCATGTTCTTATTTAAATTATATTATGTCCCTATACTATATTATGAGTCATTTATGAGGGGGTGACCCTTGTCCACTCTCTTTTTAATGTTTTATAAAACCATGTTGCATAGCTGTTATGCTCAAAATCTCTCTCTTTTTCTCAAGAAATTATTTTATTTTATTTATGTGAATACCAAAAACTTTTTAATTTCCAAGGGTATTCATAAATACATAAAATTATATATTTTATTATAGAATTTACATACATAAAACCCTAATTCCCATTCCATGGGTTATAAATGACATAATGATCATGTTTTTAAACACTTGTTAAATGTCACGATTTTGATATGAAACCCATTTCTTTTATTCTCTTAGGTTTATTTATGAAATGTTTTATTATCATATATGTGGATCACATTAAAATAAATACATATTAATGGTGTTCCCTGATAGCACTCCAATGTTTTGGTTAAATAAATTAATCTCTAGTGATGACAAGTTTTACAATACCTTGGTGAATAACCTTGGTGATTTTTATGACACCTTGGGGATGGACCTTAGTGATATGACACCTTAGGGATGGAACTTGGTGATATGATTATGAATTTATAAATTAAATTTTGTAACCACATTTTCAAGTTATGATCCAAGTTCTTATTGTTATGATATTCCTCTTTCTCAAGCCTTTATGAAAGTCCTCATGTTCTTATTTATATCTCTCAAGATCACATGCAAACTGTTTCCCTTGTTTTCCCTTACTGAAATTTCTATGATTATCCCATGTTTTTAAATGTTTTTCATAGGTATTAAGATTAGTAAGGACAAAGAAGATGTTATTTGATGATTTTTCTTGAAAATAAATCATGTTTAATTTTAATAATTTTTGTTTTATGAAAAAAATGGATGGAGTGTAGACTTATCTACTTTTTAATATTGAAAGTTTATGTGATATTTTTTCCTAATTCTATAAAACTCTAGACCTAAAATATTTTTGGGAAATAATGAAAATAAATTCTAGTCAAAAATCACTAGAATAAGTTATGTTTAAGGCCAGATCCTTATAACTAACTCCAACAGACTCCCACTTTCACTTTAGCCAACTTCTAACAACCTTCAATCTGTTATCTCTCACATGATATTCATGTTTCTCCTGAGATAGTTCTTTATTCAATGGGTCTTCCATGTTCTCTTCTATGGGTACTCTGCTCGTATAAACTTCACCCCTCTAATATAAATCCCTCAAGAGGTGATACTTCCGAAGTATATTCTTTTTCTGTTGGTGTGACCTTGGATCTTTTGAAAGAGACGCCTTATTGTATTATTACAATACAATGTGATAGGGTATTCACTACTAGGTACTACATAAATATCCTAGACAAAGTTTCGAATCCAAATGGTTTCCTTGGCTACATAAAAATACTCTATATACTAAGACTCCACTATAGAATCAGTGACAACTGGATGCTTTGAACTCTTCCAATTCACAGGTCCTCCATTGAGACAGAAAACATATCCTGATTGTGACTTCAAATTATTCTAATCTATCTGAAAAATAGAATTATTATAAACTTTGTTGACAATCTCCTTGTCTCCTCTATACACCAGGAACATATCCTTAGTTATTCTTAGATACTTAAGGATAGTCTTAATAATATATTAATGTTCTTCTCATGAAACTGCTAGATATCTTCCTACCATTCTCAATGCATAAAAAACATCAAGTCTAGTACATAACATGGAATACATGATTGATCCTATCACCGAAGCATATGGGATATTACTCATTCTCTCTTTCTTGTGTTGTTTTTGAGGACACATTTTCTTAGAAATATTTAAACCATATGATACTGGAACCAATACCATCTTGGATTATTCCGTACTAAATCTATTTAGTATCTAGACAACATTTGTACTTTGACTTAGTCCAATTAGCCTCTTGGATCTATCACGAATGATATTGATCCCCATAATATAGGCTTATACACCTAAGTCCTTCATGGAGAAACACTTGTTTAACTAGTCCTTAATAGATTTTAAGACTTTTATGTCATTTATAGTAAGTAATATGTCATCATTATATACTACAAGGATAATGACTACATCCCACTAAACCTCTTATAAACACACGGGTCACATTCATTCATAATGAAACCAAATTCTTTTATGGATTCATTGAATTGAATGTTCCATGACCTATATGATTACTTCAATACATAAATGTATCTATGCAACTTGTAAATACTTTTGGCATCACCTATAGTCACAAACCCTTCTAGTTGTGTCATATAAACATCTTCATGAAGGTTTCCATTAAGGAATGCAGTTTTGACATCAATCTTCCAAATATCATATTCATGGTAAGCTTCTATAGAAAGTAGAATTTTAATGGATTTAAACATGGAAACTAGTGAAAAGGTTTCATCTTAGTCAATTCCTTGAAATTTTTTAAACCCTTTAGCCACTATCCTTGATTTATGGGTACTTTGCCTTCTATGTCCAATTTCCTCTTGAATACCCATTTTCATTCAATAGGCTTTACATCAATTGGCACATTGAACAGAACCCAAACATTGTTTTCATACATGGAATCCATTTCAAAATTCATGGATTCTTTCCGTATTGAATATTCTAAGCACTCTAGTACCTCCTTATATGATAGAGGTTCATCATTGTCAACTAATAGTGAATCACCATCTTTGCTAACTAGAAAACCATATCCCTCTGATTCTCTTACCTCTCTTACACTCCTATATAGTACTTTTGTTTTAGGAACTAATTATTCCATTGGGAACTGTGGAATCTTTTCATGTACCATTTCTTATATATCTTGAGCATTAACTTCATCTAAGTTAATCTTTTTCCCACTATCCTTTTTTAGGATGCGCTTCATCTCAAGAAAGATGGATTTTCTGGAAAAAGTTACTTTCTTATGTGAGGGTTTTTATAGTTAGTATACCTTTGTTTCCTTGAGATACCCTATAAAGATACACCTCATACCCCGAGGTTCTATTTTTTTCCAAGAAGGACTTAACAAACACTTATCAACCTCATACATGTGTATGTGATACAATGGGTTTCTTTCCACTACATAGATCAAATGGAATTCCATTTTCTACTTTAGTTAGCACTCAATTTAATGTGTATGTCATAGTTTGTAATTAATATCCCCAAAAGGATAATGGAATATCTTCATGAATCATCATAGACCTTACCATGTCCAACAAGGTACGGTTCCTCCTTTTACAAACACCATTCCAATGTGGTTTATAAGGTGGAGTGAGTTGAGATAGAATCCCAAACTCTGATAGAAATTCAATGAACTATTAGTTAATATATTCACAACCTTGATATGATTGAATATTCTTTATATTCTTACCAAGATGATTCTCTAATTAATTATTTAATTCCTTGAATTTCTCAAAGGAATCAGACTTATACCTCATCAAGTAGATATATCCATATCTACTCAAGTCATCAATAAAAGTTATGAAGTAAGAATATCCACCTCTAGATTCTATTGGAAATGGTCCAAACATATTAGTGTATAAAAATCCTAGAAATTCTATAGACCTTTCACCCTATCCACCAAATGTTGGTTTGGTTATTTTTTCTTATAAACAAGCATTACATCTATCAAGTGGTTTTATCTCAGAGTAGTCTAAATAACCATCTTGATAGAGCTTTGTCAAATGCTTTTATTTTACATGACCAAGAGAGTGATGTCATAGCTGGGTGTTATATGTGTCATATAAACATGATTCATTATCAATTTCCAACACTTTTTTCCATAATTTAATACATAAAGACCATTATTTAAATATGTAATACCATAACATATGTTTTCCTTATAAAAGGAAAACTTGTATTTTCAAAATTGAAAATAAACCCATCTGTATCTAAACATGACACAAAAATTATGTTCTTGGTAACTATAGGTACATGATAACAATATCTTAAAACCAAAATCATTATCTTTGGAAATTAAAGGTGGTAGTCACCAATGGCCAGAGCAGTCAGCCTCACACCATTGGTAGCTCGTAGATCTACCTATCCTTTGGAAATATTCTGGAATCTAATTGGTTCCTACATTTGGATATACATGTGATCACCACAAGGCATATCTAATTCCCAATGTGTATAAATGGAAATATTGCACTCGATAACGAATGCACCTTTATCTTCCCCTTGCTTTTGGGTGTAGTTCCTCTTCCAGTGGCCTGGCTTCCCACATGAAAAAAAATACTGCCTCATTTTCCTTGCATTGCCTTTGGATCTTCTCCTTCCTAGAAGGACGGTGCTCGGGGGATTTAGACTATTTGTAGGTATTGGGCCCATTTTCCTTTTTCTTCCTTTTCTTTTTCACCATAAGGACCACGGATTTATCGTGCCCCATGTCCTTATCCGCTTAGAGAATCAAGGTCAAAAGTTTTGAAAGACTCTTATCATTATTTCTCATATTATAATTCACAATAAAGATGGAATAGGTCTTGGGTATTGATGAAAGTATGAGATATATACCAGTATCATCTGGGAGTTTAATCCCTAATATTTCCAGGCATTCAATGTAGCTGATAATCTTGACTACATGAGGCCCATATGGCATAGACTCTCCAAGATTAGTTGTGAACAAATCATTGGAGATATCATACCTATCTTGTCTCTCCTTCTCTTGATAGAGATCTCAAATTTGGGACATCATTCTATAGGCATCCATATCCTCGGGTTGCTTTAAAATATCATTATAAATGGATGATAGCATGAATCACTAAACATACATAGAATCATTCATATGGTTCTCATAGAGAGATAACTCTTCATCATTTTCCTAATTGTTGGGTTCAACTATTAAAGGTTCTTCCAACACATACAATTTCCTTTCATGGAGAAGGATGGCATGTATCCACCTTTTCCACTCTTGGAAATTTGTGCTAGGGAGAAGGATTTTATTTCTCAATTATGGATTGAAATGATATGTTTGATGTCATTTTATTGTTGTTTCTATATAATAATATAAGTATAATTTTAGTACTTTATCTAATAAAATTTAGAAAAATAAATAAATATTATATTTATTAGTCTCCCACTATTTTATTGAAACTCAATATACCTCACCATTGGCTTCGTAATATCTTGTTTCTTGGATATTCTAGTGGTAGGGATCCATATTCCCCTTCTCATTACCCCAAATTTGGTTGGTCAAGAAAATCGAATGGTTTTAGGTAGGAATTCTAAATGACAACTATGTTAACTCACAGTTCCTTGATCTACTAAGTGGACTCCCCAATATTAAAATCCTTAATTGGATTTCCTCAACATTTTCCTCTCAATTACACCAAGTCATGCTTTAGTAGTCAACCCTTGATGTTAACTAAGATAAATCAACCCAAAAACTCAAGTTAGAATTCCCCAATAATTGAAAGCACCCCAACATTGGTTGGTCAAGCACTTTGAACTATGGTTTGATTCTAACCAAAGTAATGTAAGGATATACTGACTTAATATTTTATTGAGGGGTTTTATCATTTTATGCTTAAATTTTCAATTATTATCTTTATCACATGCTTTTTAATATTAAGTGGGATTACATAAGTGATTATCCATGTCTTAGATAATATTTACGCATAAGCTAGTTTATTTTAGTTCTATCTTTCATTATCATTAATTCATTAATTATATGATCACAAAAATACATCCATAATTAAATAACCATGAAAATGACAAAAATAAAATAAAGCGGTATGATCTTGAGCTCTCACTAATGGTTAGTTTATTTAGCATTTGATAAACTAACCACTGACCTAGGGGGAAAACACCTTGAACTAATTAAGGTTTGTGTTACATCTTTCCACCTATCCACATATGTATCTCTTTGAATTGGTTTCACCTCAACTCTGAACTTGAACTGCCTTCACTATCTTGGGAGCTTCATCTATTACATATTCATTTTACTCACACACAGGTGAGGGTAAAAGGGGGTTTATATAAAAGAAATCATGGTCATGAAGGCCCTAAATAATGAAAAGAGAGAAGACACATAGACCAAAAATTTAATTTAATAATAAATTAAATTAAAATAATCACATACAAAAGGTATGGTCTAGATCATGATCATCCACATGCATGCAATGAGTTATGCATTTAATAAAAATTTCATTAAATTATTAATCGTTCATATTTAAGATAAATCATAATTGAATCGATTAATTATTATCTTTAATTAATTAATTAATTTATCTTAATCCTCATCTAGATTTCCTTGATATTCTCATCCATTATAATTTTAAACAAATTAAATAAATTCATTTAAAATTAATTTTGTACATAAATGTACCTTGGAGGAAATACAGTAAATACTTGTCCTAATCTACCCAACATGTATTATAATCGTATACTTGTTTATTATTTGTGAAATATAGCATACAAAAATTATCATGTAATTTCATGATGTGTACTTGACAGATGATTACAAAAATTACATGATTTCTCGACCATGTGTTACAATTAAATTCATGTAGAGTAGCAACTTGTAATATGACTCGTACATGATCTAAATATCTGAATATTACACAGATATTAATTAAACATTTAAATATTTATGTATATTAAAATTTATCACATGGAGTGCCCTATATTTATGACCACATGCAAGTACATGTCTCAAGGTTTACATAGTAAAATAAATAAATTTTAAATCTTCATAACTTGGTATTAGTACATGGCATGTAGATCTAACTTACATAGTGTGTACACCTCTCACTATCTATCTGAGACACATTCCTAAGGACTAAGTGTGTAATTCGTGCCTCATAAGATTTGGAGTGCATGGTGTGTCCAATGGTCCACATGCCATGTGAACTTTGAGTTACACAGTCACCAATCAGGTAGGTCGTGTATGGAATACATGGCCTATCTGTGACTCAAATTGACTACACACCATGTATGCGGGCTACACGGCGTGTAGTATAGCTAACCTTGTTCCATTAAATTCTGGTCAACACATGGTGTGTTATGTTTATAATTAATTAAATAATCAATGAATAATGTTGAATTGATTTCCGAATCAATTTTGATGTGTTGAACATTACTACATGGTGTGTAACTCTAGTTATGTGGAGTGTAGTATGGTAATGTCCAACCAAAAAACTTGGCACCTTTGGATGAGTTCCTCGATTTTATTTTAATCATAGAATTAAACATCTCAATTAGATCTATGAGAAATTAAGGAAGAAGAAGCAGATATCTCAATTCGGATTAAAAGAATGATTAAACTTGAATTGAAAAAACAAAATTAAAATACATAAATCACCAATGGTCTTAAATAATTATAAATAATTATTTAACCAATATGATACCACTTTTAGTTTCCAGGAACATTGGAAGCATGCAATGGGTGGTGCCGAAATTTTATTTTTTTCCATAATTGAAGATCAATTAGAGATCTATAGGATGATGAATACCATGATCCATATAATTGAGTCAAATAAATAGACAATTAATAATTGTGAAGAAGATGAGAAAAATGGTCATCACATGTTATTTATAATTAATTTAGTTAAATAAAGAATTAGCTTTATTGGAATTCTTTCTTTATTGATGAATCTGTTGAAAGATATGTGGTCCACTATCATTGCATTGTAGAAACCAAGTGTATATTTCTTCTAGTAGTAATCCACACATGTTCCTTGAATATCCAAACATCACCTAAGAAATATTTGGGTTCTAGCATGGAAAATCCTTGCACTTGCATTGTCCACCTTTGATCGCTTTGAGACCCACTTCCAAAGTGTTCTCCATGATCTGGTGGAGGGGATTGCTCTCCGTTCTTTGGAGCGTTCTTGGAGAAGGTATCTCTCTAGGCTTGAGAGAATTCTCCAAATCCATTGTTCACAACCAAAAAAATGAATTGGAATAATTAGAAAATAACATAACTGGGATTATATATCTCTAGGTTTAAAATAAAATAATTACACAAATTCCATTAATTATTTATTTAATCCTAGCAAAACCCCATGTCAAATAATAATAATAATATCATTATTTCTCGAAATGCACTTAACTTGCGAATTATAATTAAATATTATTTAATCAAATCATATTAAATATTTATTATCTCTCACCAGACCTAAAAACTTGGTATGTCATTCCTATATAATATTTATCAAACCTTGAATAATGACTATTTATTTATGAAATAAATACCACTACATTATTCATTAATAAATAAATAAATATTATATTTACTAAATAGAAAATAAATATTTATATTCCATCAAGCATACATGAATAATTATTAAACCACGTATGAGAATAATATTTATTTAACTTGTTAAATAATAAATAATAATATATTATTTAAATAATATTTTTTATACTCTTAGTGTGTGACCCTCTAGGAATCCTTCTTAGTAGCATTAGGCAAAGTAGCCTAAAGCCCAAGGTTAGAATCTAAAAACATGTCAATACACCCATATAGAAATAATTTAATGTTTCAATGTCATGTCACCTAATATGAATTCTTACTATGTAATATAACCCTTTTATCACAATATCTCAAATCAATCAAGTTTCATGCTAGTGCCATCAACCTATATGCTCAATCATCTCTTTCTTTGAATTTCCAAAAATAAAATTTTCCTAAAAAAGACCATGGACATGTATTTATTTAGGATATATTATTTCTATCAAAGTTACTAAGATATTATGTTTTGTTAATGAATAGAAGGTATAAATCCTTTATCGTATTATTCATTCATTCAATATTACTTGTGACACACCCAACATGTCATACCTCACCACGAACATTTGTCATCATAGTTTTCATCAATACATCAAAGTACACAACTCATAATATTCATTAATAATAATATTAAATTCTAAGGACTAATACACATTTCCGCGGATAGGAACATCCAATGACACGTATAAATGTGGATTTCGTACTGGTGGGTCCCGATCTTATAATATCCTACTGGATATTACCAAGGGAGTACACCATGATAAGGTGTCTAAAATTCCTATGAGTCTCCACCCCTAATAGCTTATATCATTTTTGTCCCTCAAATAATATCATCTGGATATAGAACATATATTCAATAATAGTGTCGTAGCACTTCTCAGTTCCCATCATAGCAGGGAACTGATATGGCCTTTTAGTGCAACATATGCTCTTAGGAAATTATCGCATACTATGTCACACATAAGAACAATCATTATTTAATAATTAGTTTATTAATATTTAAATAAAATAATACATGTTTATCATAATGTATGTAGAAGTTGGTTCTAGGGAACCAACCCCCAACACGTTTTTATACCATGACTCATGTTTACAATCCATGGTAGATTGGGTATATACTTTGTAAGTTATATTAATGATCTCATACACTTATTATACCTTATTCTTTCTTATAATAATAGATTGATATCTCTAATGTTTACCCTTATTAATCATATGAGTTTAACCTTTCTTATGTTTCATTTCCTCATGTTAGGAAGATAGGTTTATGTAACAGACCAGGTACTGACTGAATAAGTCTTTTTCATATTTATTAATATTTATGAATTAAATAATAATTTTACAATAAAATGGGATTTTATTTCTAATATCACAAATGAAACGCAATAATTATTTCCTTAGAAATCTTACATTTCATGCAAAACTAAGTTATACCAAACAATAATATACTATTAATGTTATTTTTTGTTAACATGGAAGTTATTTCTTACCGGTTGTATCGTCAGGAATTAATAGGACTAACTATATTATGTTTAAACATTTTTATAAAATGTTTTTATATTTATCCAATATATTTTGTAGGCATAAGATAATAATAAATCCAGTTTTATGTTTAAAAGCTCTATTTTTCAAAAAAACAATTTTATCACCTCTTAATGGCACACCTATTTTAAAACTAAATTTTGACACTTATAATTTTTATATGAAAAAATAAACATAATTTTTGAAATTAGGATATCAAAATTAAATTTTTGGTGAATTTTTTGTATTTTTAAGAGAAGTTTTATATTTTGATGAATAGTAAATAATACTAGATTTTAATTGAAAAGTATTTTTTCATCTAATTTATTTTTATAGTTAATTAAAATTTTAATTTGTTTTAAAATATTTTTAAATCAATTTTTTTATATTTTAAAATAATTCTTTTCATTTTAATCATTTTCACATTAAAAGTTTATGTAAAAACTTATCAAAGTTTTAAACATTTTCACTTTAAAAACCCATTTTGTCGTCTCGTATGTGGGATTAATTTTAAATTAATTTATGACACTTATGTGGTTGTAATTTAGAAAAATGGATTAAATATTTTAAATAAGAATAAATTATAATTTATAATAAGGTAAAATTAGTTCTTGACCAAAAATATTAGTGAAAGCAATTAAAATTAATTACAATGATTAAGGTAAAAATGTGTTTACTTAGTGGTTAAACTTTAATATTAAGAGTCCAAATGACTTAGAAAATTATCCAAAAACCATTTTATGTAGATTATTAGACCATATCACCTCTTATATTTTATTTATATCATTATTTTATGTATATGATTTAAGGGATACCTCCCAATAGTGTTTACCTTTTTATATTTACAAGAATGTCACTCCTCCTCCACTATAAAAAGGCACTCACCCTCCCCCATTTATTCACACATATAAATCCCTTTGACTCATAGAAACCCTTACCAAATAATATCACAAAATCCCATCCCTAACCCTATATTCCTGACTTTTGGAATAAATCCAACCAAGGAATCCTTTTGGTGAAAACCAAAAAGAGTTACCCGAAAAAGAGGTAGCATTCTTCAATGTGTATTTTTGTTTTATTTATTTCTTCACCCATTAAATTCTTATTATTCTGTGATTATATAATAAAATAAGTGTAATAAATATACTAAGGTATTTTTATTTTAATTTTCATAATTAAACCTACACAAAATTCCATCAAATTGGTAAAGAAATTACCATTCATGTGTACGGAGGACTACCGCCACATGAAACGGTGTCATTCGTTTTTCCTTCACCACCTCTCATGGTTTGGAATTATGATGGACACAATATTTTTATATGATATATATATGAGTTATTTATGATTTATTAATAATTTTTTAATTTTTATATACGCATACCTTCATTCTTTCCATTTTTTGGAAATACAATAACATCATTTGTGGATGTGTGGACTACCACCTCCTCAAAGCGATGTGATATGTTCACAGTTTACATGGAATGTATTAAGGATAATTTTAATAAACATATATGAAATAAATAAAATCTATATTATATTCATAACATAATTATATTTCTATAAATATAATATATCATTTTCTTTATTGCCCTTTCACATGTAGAAAAAGTGATAATGTCATTCATGGACATGTGAACTATTGTCTCCTCAACGCGATGTGATTCCTTTTACATCATAATAATTATATATATAAGTATATATGATTAAATAAAATGTTATTAATGATATTATGGTCATTATTTAAAGATAAATTTTTCTTAGATTCTTTTCATAATGATCATTGAGAAATGGGAATGTTACTCATGCGTATGTACGGCCTACCGTCTCCATGACTGTAACGTTGGTTCATTTTTCATAACCATATTTCATGATTGGTTTTAAACGTATAATTTATGTATAAATATGATAATTATTTCATTATTATTATTCTTTATGTGTTTTAATAATGAACCCTTTGACCATAGTTGACCTTCCAAAGTCATTTTTGACACAAAACCCGAATATGGTCAAAACACCCAACATAAACATAGTTGTTTAAGTATTTTTATAAAAAAACGTAATAAGTGAAATAAAAGTAATGATAAAATTTAAAAATATTATGAATCAAGTAAATAATTAACATATTTTTGTTATTCAGGAAGATAAAAACACACATGACAAGTCAGACCCATGGTAACAGATTTCATCTCAATCTCATTTCATTGAGGCGTATTTTGATTTTATACACCGACATTATTTTATGAGGTGTATATACAGACCATTTTACATATCATATTATTAATTTATTTATTATCAATTTATTTAATGTTTTGTTAAATTTTATTCCTTCATAGGGATTATGATTCAAATACTTCAAAGTGGTATGGGACACTTTGATTTAAAAACACTTTCTTTTACTCCATATCAATATTCTTGATATTATTTAACATATTTATTTATATTGATATAAAAATATTATAAAGGAAAATCAATGTCTATTTTTATATCATAATTCCTCTATAAGACTTCATGTTTTTAAAATAAAATGAAACACCTCATTCCCTTTTTCTGGGTATTTTGTTATTGAAAATGGGTTTTGAAAATGGATTAATTATTTTGATATCTTGAAAAGTTTTTGTGTGATTAAAAATTAAATGTTATGAGTGAAATGTTAAAATTTTCATTCTTTTATGTGTTATTATTATTTAATGGTACTTGGAAATTTGACGGTTGGTTTGGTGATAATCCAATAATGGGTGGTTTTTTGATAAACTAATGATGGGTGGGTCTGTGATATCCCTCTAATGTATTGGGCATAGAATTCAGACATATGGTTATTCCATTTTTAAGAGTGAAATGTATGGAATTTGGAAACATGTTTATTCCATTTATAAGATTGAAAATTATAATAATGTCCCAAGATACCTTTATTTGTTTTATATACTTAATATGGGTTTTATGGTAATATTTTGTTTAAAAAAGGGTAATTAATGTGATTATTTTCAAAGGAAAGTATTTACTACTTCTTAAGGGTGAAAAGTATTAATTTATGATAAAGTTTTCATGGGTTTTAATATTTATCAATGGACTAACAGTTTCCTACTTTTTATATCCCTTATTGATTTTTTTATGTTCATCCCATATTTTTTAATGTTTTTCAAAGGTATTAAGAATGAGTAAGGGATTGGAAGAAGACATGTTGAACGTTGTGAAGAGTTTTCATAAAATAAATTATGCTTTATTTTAAATTTTTTAGATTATGGGGAAAATAGATACTGTTTGGAAGTATCCACTTTGTATTTTATGGTTTTTTTATTTATGAGTTGTGGCCTAATTCTATAAAACTCTAAACCTGAAAATATCCTCAATGTGAAATAAAAAAATTTATTAACTAAAACTTAAGATTATGTAATGTTTAAGTATGGAGCCTCATAGTTGGTATCAAAGGTCTATATAGATAACTTTAGAGGTTGGGGTAATATTAATAACTTTCTATTTGAAATATTTTACCTTATGGTCAAGTTAAAATGTTATAGAATTTGAATATTATCATGTTGCTTTATCTAAAATATTTCTATTCAGAATGGTTTTCCATAGAGGAGATGGGGAATTTGTAGTGGGAAGGAACCGAGAGGGAAATATCCTTCTGAATCAACACCCCGATATGGTTGGAATTAGAACTGAGAAGTTTTTTGCAGTGATGGATCAGTTAGAACAGGCTATAAATGGTGATGGTGTCCCTGTAAGATATAAACAAGATCTATCATATAGGAATATGAAGATAGTGTAGCATTTTATGTAGCAACATCCCCCATCATTCAAAGGATTATATGACCATGTGTTAGATGAAGTGTGGATTAAATCCCTATAAATGATATTCTATGTCATGGGTTGTTTAGATCACCAAAAGGTAACTCTTACAGTTTATCATTTTTAATGTGACGTCAAACAGTGGTGTTCAATGGTTAATAATATCATGTAAAGTCAAGATATTGATGCCTTGGAATGGGATTAATTTAAGAATATTTTCCTTGAGATATATTTTCCCAAAGTTGTTCGACTTAGAATGGGAAAAAAATTATTAGAATTGAGATAAAAGGAGGAAGATTCAGTGGTTGCATATGAAGAAAACTTCACTCGACTAGCAAGGTACATCCCAAATTTTATCTGAGATATTGACAGTAAGATAAATCATTTTTACTCTGGATTAAAGCTAATATGTTGAATGTTATTGTCTTCTCGTGAGTTCAAGAGCTATGAGAAACTTGGTTGATGTGCTAAGAAGGTATAATTAGAGTTTTTAGATGATCATGTATCCCATGACAATAAGAAAATGAATAGTTCTAGTTGGGAGGTAATGGAAAACCATTTATTAAATAATTTTAGAGGTAATAAAACCAAATTCCCATCTTGTGATAAGTGTGGTAAAAATAATCATGTAGAATGTATTTAAAAGTCTATAAAGTGCTTCTAATGTGGTAAGTTTGTTCATATGTCTCATGAATATAAGTAATATGATCAGGAAAGTAATGAAAATCCATCGGTAAGATGTTTTAGTTGCAATCAATTAGGGAATTATGCCAATGTGTGTCTAAAGCTGATTACTCAGGGTGGAGACCATCAATATTGAAATATAAAGGTTATGGAAAGATCTTTTACTACTACTGTGGTTGATTTTAGGCAATCAAATTATGTGGTGACAGGTATGTTACTAGTTTATTCGAATTATTCCAATACTCTTTTTGACTCTATATCTTCACATTCTTTCATTTCTGAGAAGTTTTCTAAAAAATTGGTAATATCGCCTCATGAAAGTAAGATAAAACTTTGGTAAAAACATCAAGTGGGATTATTAAAGAAACGATGATTTATAATAATATTCCTATTATCATTAGTGGGATGACATTTCATATAAATCTTATTGAACTGTTTATAGTTGAGTTTGATATCATTTTGGGAATGGATTGGAATTCAGTTTATCATGATAAAAGAGATTTTAAATCCAATAAATTATTATTCAATGATTTCATATCATTGATAACATACCAAGAATATGAGAAATTTATTAAATATGGTAGTGAAATTTATATAACTCATGTTGTTGAAAAGAAATAAATAGTTCTAATTAGTGACATCCTAGTATTAAAAAAATTTACATATGTTTTTCCTGATGATTTTCCCATTTTTGTTCCAAAACAGAAAGTTTAATTTATTATTTATTTAGTTCTTGATGTTAAACCTATTTCTAAACTCCATTATCTAATGGATCAAGTAGAACTTGTGGAACTGAAAAAACATTTGCAATAAATGCATGATAAATGTTTCATTCAACCTAGAACTTCACTATGGGGTAATCCTGTTTTATTTGTGAAAAAAATATGGTTCCATGAGACTTTGTATTGATAATAGATACTTGAATAACATCACTGTTAAGAACATGTTTTCTTTTACTCATATCAATGATTTCTTTTATTAGATCCAGGGATATAAGTGTTTTTAGGAGATTGATCTGAGGTCTGGGTACGATCAGCTGAAGGAGAAAGAGGATGACATTATGAAGACATCATTTTGGACAAGATACGGGAATTATGAGTTTTTATTTATTCTCTTTGGGTTATCTAATGAACCTGCTGTATTTATGAATCTTATGAATAGAGTCTTCCATCATTTTTTGGATCAGTTTCTTGTTGTGTTTACAAATGATATTTTGGTATATTCTAAAATCCATGAAGAGTATAAAAGTTAACTAAGGATTGTTTTGAAAACCTTAAAAGAAAATAAAATATATAGAAAGTTGAGTAGGAGTGAATTTTGGTTGCAAAAAATTTCATTCCTTGATCATATTTTTTCTAAAGATGGAATAGCTGTTCACCCTTCTAAAATAAAAGTTTTCTAAGAGTGTCCAAGACCTACCAATGTCATAGATATTTTTAGTTTTCTTGGATTAGTGGGTTATTATTGATGTTTTTTTTTTGAAAAAATTACTCTATTATCTATCCCACTAACTAATTTAACATGAAATGGATTTAGGTTTATCTATATAGGAGAATGTGATGTTAGTTTTCAGGAACTGAATAAAATATTTTTCAATTCCCCATTTTTTAACTTCCTTCTATAAATAGTGATTTTTTCATCTACATTGATGTTTCATTAAAAAGACTGGGTTGTGTCTTAATGAAAAACGACAAGTTAGTTGCTTATGCTCCATGTCAGTTGAGAAATCATGAGTTAAATTACACTACGCATGATTTGGAATTAGCTATTGTTTTTTTTTACATTAAAAATTTAGAGGCATCATTTTAATGGAGGAAAGTGTGAAATATATACTAATCACAAAATTTGTAAGTATATATTCACTCAAAAATATTTGAACATGAGATAAATAAGATGGATGGAAATTATAAAGAATTATAATTCCATGATTCATTATCATCTTGGAAAAGTAAACAAGGTGGTTGATGCTTTGAGTAGAAAAATAATGCTACATTAACCATGATACATTTGGAATGTGAACCTTTGGTTAATTATTTGATGAATTATGGCCTAGAATTTATGGATGTAGGTACATACCCTATTTTGTTTTGGGTTTCAGTGTAGTTGACTTTGTCAGAAATAATTTAGATGGCTTAAAATGTGGATCAATCCTTGCAAGAAAAGGTTGAATCCATTAATAATGGTAAGTTTCCTGATTTTAATATTGATGAAGAAGGTGTTTTATAATTTGGAGAAATATTATGTGTGCCTTTTGATTCAAAATTGATGAAATATTTGTTGACTGAAGCTTATAGTTCTCCATTTTCCATTCATTTGAACAACACTAATATTTACAAAGACCTTCAAGAGTATTACTGGTGGGATGGAATGAAAAGAGATATTGTTGAATTTAACATGAAGTGTTTGAATTTTAAATAGGTTAAAGTCGAGTGAAAGTTACCTAATGGGATACTTGTAATGCCCCACCCCTACCTCATTGTCTTGAGGAGGCGGTGAGGGTTACTTGGCCTTAAGCGACATTCCCAAGGCGCCAAAGGCTGGAAATAAATGCTGAGGGCATCAAGAGAAAAGTGGGGAACGATTTTTCCTCAAGAGGATTACCCAAACAACCAACGACCAACAACAACAAAAAATTCATGCATTCTAATTTACCCAATCATGCCATAACAACCCAAGGTTTATACAAACGAACATTACCAAAACATCAGAGTACAATGGAAACAAAAGACAGCCATGACAATCTGTGACACCTCCACAGATCCACTCCAGCTCCAAACTCCATGCTCCACCAAGCATCATGAGGCACCGCTAAAAGAAGGTGATTCCTTACCTTTTCCCATGTCCCAGTATACTACATCTGCAAAGACACCAAAGTGCCAAAGTAGGGGGGGAGTACAACTACTTAGTAGGATTTCCCCAAATGACTTCCCTACACACGCCACTAGGATAAACTGTTAGCACATTTATATAAAACATTTTATATAAAATAATCCCATTTTCAAACTTATTACAAAAGACAAACATGCCACACAAGGGAAAGCCACAATAATCAAGCCACATGTCGGTTACTATGTTCACATTTCACTCACAAGCCCCATCTACAAATATCACATAGTCAAGCAATCAACTAATAACGGGGGTACTTTCTCAGCCAACCCGTTCACAACCATACAAGTGGTACTTTCTCGTCCACTTGCCTAGATGGTGGCCCTTCCATCCATTATCCATCCATTTCCCTGATTATAGTGGCACTTTCTCGACCACTCTACAATATCACAACACATTCTAATACAAAACCCCATCCATATCCACACAAGCACGAGCCACACAACAATCTCACATTATCGCAAACACCGTCACATGCCATTTTCATGATCCAGTTCATTGTCATTTTAAAATCAACATTTTAAAATCATCCAATTGAATCCATTTCCAACAAAACCCATTTTTACCCAAAAATCCAAATTTCATGCCAAAAACCCCCAATTTCATCACCCATCAATTTTCCAAAAAAAATTCCACATGATTTACCAATTAAATTTCAAGCACACAATTTAATTATAAATTCACCATGAAATTCCACCAAGTGGAGTCGAGAGAGAAGCCACTTACCTTTAGGGTTCCTGAGAAATCGATCCACACGCAACCGCACCTCCGAAACCGGTGAACGCACCACCGAAACCTCTATAGATCCTCTTCCCTAACACCCACAAGCCTTAAAACATCATCCAAGTCCACCAAAACCCTAGATCTACACACAAAAAGTGTAGATCTAGAAAACCAAGAAGGAGGGAAGAGCAGATCTAGAGTAAAATACAAAGAAACCATGGGAGAAGACGTACCCAGGAGGAATCGCCTTCAAAACCTCTTGAATACTCTTCAAAACCCTTCCAAAATGAGTGGGAGAGACCTTCTAGCCCTTGAGAACCGAAAATCCCAAGTGAGGCTCGAGTGGTAGGAAGAGAGGAGTGTTTTAGGTCAAGCCCAAGGGAGCTCGGACTTAAAAACCTCAACTTTAAGTGGTCGCACGGTTAGCCCGCACGGTTTGGAAAACCGTGCACTAACCGTGCGTATGCCACTGCCTTGAGAGCAGTGCCCGCATGGTTTCCTCACACGATTTGGAAAACTATGCGTAGGTTGTGCGTAGCCTACTGCCTCTCCCTGCGCGGTTTCCTGGAGCATCTGCACGGTTTACACTAACTGTGCTCAAACCATGCGCCCCTTTAAAAGCCTCCAAACTCATCCAAAAACATTCCAAACTCTCCCGACCTTTTCCCAACTCATCACATGCCCTTAAAATCATAAAAAACATAAACAAAGGCTACATACCTCAAATCGGGGGTACTACATTCTCCCCACCATTGGACTTTCTGTCATCAGAAAGTAGTGACCCCACCCTTTGCTGAAAGAGTTCGGGCCACTGCTCAACCATTTCTTTCTCTCGTTCCCAAGTTTATTCCTGGATCTAGCCATGTTTCCAAAAAACCCTAACTAGACCGATGATTTTACCACGCAAGACTTTATCTTTCCTATCCACAACCCGCACTGGCACGTGCACCAACGAAACATCTGGCTCTAGCTGAACATGATCCCATCGAATAACATGGCCTGGATCCAGCTATACTTTTTCAACTGCGACACATGAAACACATTGTGTACCGCATTGAACCTAGGTGGAAAAGACAACTGATAAGCCACCTCACCAACCTTCTCATCAATCTCAAAAGTTTCAATGTACCTCGGAGATAACTTTCATTGTTTCCCAAACCGGCGATGTCCCAACCTAGGAGAAATCCTCAAGAAAACATGATCACTCACCTAGAACGACAACGGTTTTCGACGATGATCCTCATAAGATTTCTGATGACTCTGAGCAGTCTCCATCCTCCTCTTGATCAACATCATCTTTTCTGCAGTCTCCTAGACAAGACTCGGTCCAACCATCAAAGACTCACCCATTTCCACCCAACATGGTGGAGAACGACACGGCCGCCCATACAATGCTTCAAACGGAGCCATCTGTATGGATGCTTGATAACTGTTATTATATGAGAATTCAACCAAGGACAGGTGCTCCTCCCACGAGCCACCAAAATCCATCACCCAAGCCCGTGACATATCTTCCAAGGTTTGTATCATCCTCTCAGATTGGTCATCCGTCTGAGGGTGATATTCCGTACTCATGGTCAACTTTGTTCCAAGGTCTTGCTGCAAAGATTTCCAGAAATGGGATGTAAACCTCGGATCTCTATATAATACGATAAAAACTGGAACACCATGCCTCTTTACCACCTCCCGGACATAGATTTTGGACAGATACTCCACCATATGAGATTCATGAATTGGAATGAAATGGACCGACTTCGTTAGCCGATTCACTATCACCCAAATGGCATTGTGTTTTCTGACCATTCTTGGGAGACCTGTGAAAAAATCCATCACTACCTGCTCCCATTTCCAAATAGGGATAGGTAAAGACTGCAACATTCCCGGTGGCCTCTGGTGCTCTGCCTTGACCTGCTGGCAAGCCAAGCATCATGAAATGAACTCATCCACTCTTCTTTTCATTCCAGCCCACCAGAACTGCGCTTTCAACGCCTTATACATCTTATAAATTCTAGGGTGAACATCCCACCTAGAATGATGGTACGCCCTAAGAAGATCCTCCTGACAAGCCACCGGTACAACTATCTATTTTCGGAAACACAAAACTGATTCTTTATTCAGCTGTCAACCCTTAATGGTATCCCCACCATTGAGTTTCAACCTCATGGTCTCACACTCCGAATTAGACATATGCACCTCTTTAACCAAGCCTTCCAAGTCAGGAATCAAGGAAACCGGAAAGAAGACCACTTTATCGCCTTGGTCCTCAGCTTCTAGCCGCATGTCAGCTATCACTGACATCAACTGCCACTGGTCTGATGCCTGCTTCACCACCTGAGCATGTGATTTCCTACTTAATGCATCTGCCATCGAATTTCCCTTACCCGGTGTGTAAATTAAGTCAAAATCAAACATCTGGAGATATTCCATCCATCTCCTTTGCCTCAAGTTCAGATCCCTTTGTGAGAAAATGTGATTCAAACTCTTATGATTCATGTAGACCGTGAATTTCTCACCGAAGAGATAACGGTGCCACATTTTCAAAGCGTGGACCACTGTCGCCAACTCCAAATCATGAGTTGGGTAGTTCTTCTCATGCACCCTCAACTGCCATGAGCCATACACAACCACATGATCCCCTTGCATGAGGACGCACCCCAACCCTGATCCTGATACATCGTAATACACCACGTACCCTTTCCCCGGTTCTGGAAAAACCAAGATTGGTGCTAATGTAAGGCGACCCTTTAGTTCTTCGAAACACTGCTGACATTTTTCATTCCATTGGAATGGAACATTCTTCCTTGTCAAAGATATCATTGGTGAAGCCAACCGTGAAAATTCACAAACAAAACGCCGATAATACCCAGCTAGACCAAGGAAACTCCGTATCTCAAACACATTCTTTGGCGGTTGCCACGAGATAATGGCCTCTATCTTTTCTGGATCTACTAAAACACCCTTTTCAGAAATCACATGGCCAAGAAAACAAACTTCCTGTATCCAAAAGTCACATTTTGACAATTTGGCATACAACCGATGATCTCTCAAGATCCCTACCACTATCACCAAGTGTTGTTCATGCTCCTCCCTTGTCTTTGAATACACGAGAATATCATCCACAAACACCACCACGAATGAATCCAGATATCTCTGAAATATCCGATTCATCAATTCTATAAACATTGTTGGTGCATTCGTTAGACCAAAGGGCATAACGACGTACTCATAATGGCCATATCGACTTATAAAAGTTGTTTTAGGAATATCCTCCTTCCTTACTCGCAATTAATGATATCCTGATCTCAATTCGATCTTGGAGAACCACTGGGCTCCCCTCAACTGGTCAAACAGGTCATTAATTTGTGGAAGTGGATATCTGTTCTTTATCATCACTTGGTTAATTCAACGATAATCAACACAAAGTCTTAAAGTTCCATCGGCCTTTTTCACAAACAATACTGACGCTGCCCACGGAGATGTGCTAGGCCGGATAAAGCCTTTATTTTATAACTCCTACAACTGGACTTTCAACTCCCTCAATTTTTCAGGTGCCATCCGGTAAGATGGAAGTGAGATAGGACTGGTCCCCAGAAGGAGATCAATCATAAACTCCACTTCTCTTATAGGAGGTAACCCGGAGAATTCTTCGGGAAAAACATCCATGAACTGATCAACCACTGCTGGAAAAACACTATTCCCGACACCCTCTATTGATTCCAATGACAATACCACCAACTGATATGATAACGTGCCAACTTCCGGTGCCAAAAAGACTTCTGCAACCTACTTCTCATGCCTCTCTCCTCTGGAGAGATGTCTAACACCGTCGTGTGTCGTAAAACTCACAGTTCGTGCATCACAATCGATGTGGTCCTTAAATTCTATTAGCCAATCCATACCCAAGATTTCATCATATTCATCCATCTCAAGTACTAAGAAATCCCACACTATCTCAATCTCACCCACAACGATACAGTATGATCTACACAAGAAGGCTCGACACTCTTTTCTACCCAGAGGGGTTTGAAGTTTCAAAACCAAAGGCATCATCTCTACCTTTAAACCCAACAACTCAACAACGCGTGCAACAATAAAAGAGTGTGAAGCACCCATATCAAACAAAACTTTCATGCAGGTAGAATTTAAAAGAATAGTACCTCGTACTGTGTATGGTCCTGACTGATCGTCCACCACAATCTGGTCAGCTCTGAACAACGTCTTAGTTGTTGCACCCTAGTCTTTAATCCCTTTTTGAGGTGTCATGGTGTTCCGAGAATCACCATGACTAACCTTACCTTTCCGATGAGGGGTATGTTGCTGCCCCCATCCCGTCAAAGCATAGGACGCCTGCGATCCTTATGGGGTGTCACGCACACTCGTCCTCAGAGTATTCCTACAGTAGCGCTGGAGATGCCCCATCTTCTTACAACTATAACATGCTCTGGGTTGTGCTGTCAAATCCCACTTGATATAAGTCAAGGAGCCACACTGAAAATAGCCTAAATTACTCTGGGGCTTCGAAGGAAGGTTCACCAATCCCGTCATCGCATTTTGTGTCATGATCCCGCTTTGGGAATATGTGACCCTCTTCCGCTTGAACCCAGTGTTAGAGTTCCCATTAGTCCCTACGGGTATTACCACGCATCCTCCGCCCGAAGTTCCCAGCAGATCTCTCTTAGCTATCAAGGCTCGATTTTACTATTTCTGTGTAGTCCCCAATACACAGCACCGCTATTTTAGAATGGATTTCCTGCCTCAAGCCCACCTCGAAAATCCTTGATTTTAGTGAAGTGATACCCACCACCTCGGGTGCAAACCGCACTAAGCTCATAAACTTAGCTGCATATTCCATTACCGACATCTGTTCTTGCTTCAAACTGAAAAAGTCAGTTGTACGCTGAATCTTGAACGTATGAGGGTATAATTATTTGTTAAATAATTCCTCAAAGGTTTCCCACGTCATACCATGGTCCGTCCCCGCTTGGACTACCAGCTCCCACCATTGAAGGGCAAGATCCTCCAGCTTATACGTTGCTAGCTTGACCTTCAGCTCGTCCGGGGTTCCCAAGAATTCAAAAATTCTATTTATTCAGGACAGCCATGCCTCTGCCCTTTCTGGGTCTGCATCACCCCTAAAAACGGGTGGGTTCTGCTTCTGAAACTAAGCCGCATAGTCAACATGCTTGGGTTCTTACACTCTATTTATACTTCCCACTGCTTGGAAGGCTTGGACTATACTTTGCACTAGCTACTGGTTTACCTGGGGCTCAGGTGCAACCACATTCTCATTAGCCACTTCCGGTTGGTCTCTACGACGCCTACCTGGTTCCATTTCTATAAACATAAAAAAAACAAGCATGAGTCTCCCTTCCATATACATCACAAATCAACCACGTAAAGTACCATTTCATAACAATCAATCACAACCAGGCTTTCCATTCTTGCACATTTCCCATGTTGCACCATTTTTGAAAATCAACCATTTTCAAAATACCATGTTTATACACATTTCAGGTTCACGCATTTGAAAAATCATTTTTCAATTCAACCCATAAATCATTAAACCCAATGAAATATGCATCCTATAGGGAAGTAATTTCTATCATATATGTCATGCTCATCTCATTGGCTACACCCATGACAATGATATTTCCAATGCCTATAAGTGTCTTCAAAACACTTATGTACCCAACTACCTGGTAACTTGAAGTTCAGCATAAAAGGGTTAGCTACATCCTTTTATGTTATACATTCCAAGTTCTAATAGTCCTACACCTTGCTACAATCCCGACTCAAGGAATAACCAAGAACGAATGTCAACTCCAAATCTGAGAATCAACTCCAAAGGACCGAACAAGTTGATACCACTTGTAATGCCCCACCCCCACCTCATTGGCTTGAGGAGGCGGTGAGGGTTACTTGGCCTTAAGCGACATTCCCAAGGCGCCAAAGGTTGGCAATAAATGCTGAGGGCTTCAAGAGAAAAGTGGGGAATGATTTACCCTCAAGAGGATTACCCAAACAACCAACGACCAATAGAAAAAAAAATGCATGCATTCCAATTTACCCAATCGTGCCATAACAACCTAAGGTTCATACAACTGAACATTACCAAAACATCATAGTACAGTGGAAACAAAAGACAGCCACGACAATCTGTGACACCTCCACAGCTCCACTCCAGCTCCAAACTCCATGCTCCACCAAGCATCATGAGGCACCGCTAAAAGAAGTTGATGCCTTACCTTTTCTCATGTCCCGGTATACTACATATGCAAAGACACCAAAGTGCCAAAGCAGGGGGTGAGTACAACTACCCAGTAGGATTTCCCCAAATGAATTCCCTACACACGCCACTAGGATAAACCGTTAGCACATTTATATAAAAGATTTTATATAAAACAATCACATTTTCAAACTTATTACAAAATCCAAACATGCCACACAAGGGAAATCCACAAAAATCAAGCCACGTGCTGGTTACCATATTCACATTTCACTCACAAGCCCCATCTACAAACATCACATAGTCAAGCAATCAACCAACAATGGGGGTACTTTCTCATCCAACCTGTTCACAACCCGACAAGTGGTACTTTCTCGGCCACTTGCCTAGATGGTGGCCCTTCCATCCATTATCCATCCATTTCCCTGATTATAGTGGCACTTTCTCGGCCACTCTACAATATCACAACACATTCTAATACAAAATCCCATCCATATCCACACAACCACGAGCCACATAACAATCTCACATT
Source organism: Viscum album (assembly GCA_963277665.1). NCBI lineage: Eukaryota > Viridiplantae > Streptophyta > Magnoliopsida > Santalales > Viscaceae > Viscum > Viscum album. The sequence goes on from OY728160.1 coordinate 859,354,648, forward strand.
ATCGAAAACACCATAACATGAAATTTTCATGCTCCAGTTCATTGTCATTTTAAAATCAACATTTTAAAATCATCCAATTGAATCCATTTCCAACAAAACCCATTTTTACCCAAAAATCCCAATTTCATGCCAAAAACCCCCAATTTCATCACCCATCAATTTTCCAACAAATTTTCCACGTGATTTACCAATTAAATTTCAAGCACACAATTTAATTGTAAATGCACCACACAATTCCACCAAGTTGAGTCGAGAGAGAAGCCACCTACCTTTAGGGTTCCCAAGAAATTGATCCACATGAAACCACACCTCCGAAACTGGTAAACGCACCACCAAAACCTCTCTAGATCCTCTTCCCTAACACCCACAAGCCTTAAAACATCATCCAAGGCCACCACAACCCTAGATCTAGAAAACCAAGAAGGAGAGAAGAGAATATCTAGAGGAAAACACAAAGAAACCATGGGAGAAGACTTACTTGGGAGGAATCGCCTTCAAACCCTCTTGAATCCTCTTCAAAACCCTTCCAAAATGAGTGGGAGAGTACTTATATCCCTTGAGAACCGAAAATCCTGAGTGAGGCTCGAGTTTGAGGAAGAGAGGAGTGTTTTAGGTCAAGCCCGAGGGAGCCCGGACTTAAAAACCCCAACTTTAAGTGGTCGCACGGTTAGCCCGCACGGTTTGGAAAATCGTGCGCTAACCGTGCGCATGCCACTAACTTGAGAGAAGGTGCCATCATGGTTTCCTCGCATGGTTTGGAAAACCATGCGCAGGTCGTGCGTAGCCTATTGCCTCTCCCTGCACGGTTTCCTGGAGCATCCGCACGGTTTACACTAACCGTGCTCAAACCGTGTGCCCCTTTAAAATCCTCCAAACTCATCCAAAAACATTCCAAACTCTCCTGAACTTTTCCCAACTCATCCCATGCCCGTAAACTCATAAAAAACATAAACAAAGGCTACATACCTCAAACTTGGGGTACTACAATACTTTAGCCTTCTCTAGTTCTACAGTGTAAATGAGATAATATATCAATGGATTTTTTGGTAGGATTTCCAAATACAACTCAAGGTAATAATGAAATTTGGGTTATTATTGATCAATTAACTAAATATACACATTTCCTTCCCATTCGAGATACAATGTATTTAGATCAACTTTTTTTTATTGTATCTAAAATATATTTTCAGGTTACATGGAGTTCCTCTCTCCATTGTATAAAACTGTGATCCTAGGTTCACATCTAATTTTTGAAAAGTAATTCATAAGTCATTGGGTACTTAATTAAATTTTAGTATAGTTTTTCATCCTCAATATGAGGGATAGTCTAAGCAAAATATTTAGACCTTGGAAGATATTATTTATTCTTAATCAATTGATTACCAGGAAAGTTGGGATAGATATCTTTCTTTCATTGAGTTTTATTATAATAATAGTTTTCATTCCAGTATTCAGAAGGAACCTTTTGAGTCATTGTATGAAAAGAAGTGTAAAACAACATAATTTTGGGATAATGTAGGAGAAAAGAAGTTTATGGTATTATATTTGGTAAAGGAAATGGCAAGGAAAGTTCAATTGATTCAGTGACATATGAGGACAGCTCAGAGGAGGCATAAAAGTTATGCAGATAACCGAAGGAAAGATCTTTCTTTCAAGTTAAGTGATCATGTCTTTCTAAAAGTTTCACCATAGAAAAGTGTTATGTGTTTTGGTAATAAGGGGAAGCTAAGTCCACGGTTCATTGGACCATATGAAATCCTATATAAAGTTGGATCAATTACCGACTGAGTGGATTTACCTCCAAATTTATCTCAGGTACACAATGTATTTCATGTTTCAATGTTAAGGAAGTATGTACCAAATTCATCTCATGGTTTGAGCCCTAAATTAGTTTAGTTGGAAGAGAATATTTCTTATGAGGAACAGACAGTCCAAGTTCTTGACTGCAAAGAGAAAGTTTTTAGGAATAAGGTAATTCAATAAGTAAAGGTTTTATGTAAAAACCATGTGATTGAAGAGGAAACATGGAAATAAAAAAACTATGAGGAAAAAATATCCCCACTTATTTGATAAGTGAATAAAATTATGAGCACTCAATTTTCAAAATGGGGGAAAGATGTAATAGCACAGGTAATGATAGAATAATCCTTTTTTATAACACTCCAAAATGACAAAGGTTTAAATGACTAAATGATATGACTCATGTCAACAAGGTGCACCTTCCTTTTTGGGAGCCTACCTGATTAGAACTCCACAGTTAAGCATGCTTGACTTGGAGTAGTGATCAGGATGGGTGAACCACTGGGAAGTTTTCCAGGATATGTATGAATGAGGACAAAGCACACTGGAGAAGACATGTGTTGGCCTGTGGGGATCGTCATTAGTCAAATGACCCATTCGGGCACGTGGGTGGGTCCCAGGGTGGGGACCATGTGTCTGTTGGGAAACTGGTGGTACCTAGCGGGCCAGGATCCAACGACCATGTTAAGGCGGGGTGTCTGTGCTGTCATCGGGACCCATTTGTCACATTTGATATCAGAGGTGGTACCCAACCTTAAGTGAAACACACTGCCTAGGTTGAGATATAGGGCCCACAACGAGGACATTGTACTCTAAAGGGGGTGATTGTAACACCCCAGAATGATAAAGGGTTAAATGAATAAATGATATAACTCATGTCAACAATGTGCACCTTCCTTTTCAGGAGCCTACCAGATTAGAACTCCACAGATAAGCATGCTTGGCTTGGAGTAGTGATCAGGATGGGTGACCTTATGGGAAGTTTCCTAGGATGCATGTGAGTGGGGACAAAGCACACTGGAGAGGACATGTGTTGGCTTGTGGGAACTATCATTAGTCAGATAACCCATTCAGGCATGTGGGTGGGCCCCAGGGTGGGGACCACTTGTTTGCTGGGCAACTGGTGGTACCTGGCGGTCCAGAACCCAACGGCCATGTTAAGGCGAGGTGTCTGTGCTGTCACTGGGACCCAGTTGTCACATTAATTATTACACCCCGACCTGTGTGTATAAATTTATTTAATTATTTTTCAACCTTTAAATATTTTTGATGGGGTTCAGGGTGATTCCCGGATGATATTTCTATGTTTTTTATAAAAATTGTGTGTCTTAGGTTTGAATTCATTGGACACACAAGCAAAGCGCAACGCCGCACGGCTTTTCCCAGGAAACAATGTGGCCTTTTCATCTTTGAAGAATTAAAATGGATAAATAAATGTTAATTTATTTTATCATTTAAAATATTTATAGTTATTGAGAATTTTAATATTTTTATTTTAAATGAAAACTAAAATTGTTAATATTATTATTATTAAAATGGAATAAATACTTATATTATTATTATTATGTTATTATTATTATTGTTATTGTTATTTTTATTATTTAAGTTATTATTATTATTATTGTCATTCCTATTATTATTAATATTATTATTAGTGGGTTATTATAATTTTAATTAGTTTTTTAAGGTTGTTTTTTCTTTTTTTTAGGGTTTCCCAAGGCCACCTTCTCTCTCCAATTAGCCCTTGTTCTTTCTTTGGTGCGTGTGTGCGGCGTGACCTAGTAGCCCAGAACCATCCCTCTGTTTGGAACGAGTAGGATCTGGCCAACTTCTACCTATTTTCATGGTGCGCCCTCCCTGTATCCTTCCCTCTCAAGGATCAGCAGTTGGTCACCGCCTGGTTTCCTCCCTCACAGCAGCGCTCGACCTTCGGATCGGCTCCCCTCCGTTCACAGTAGCGTCATCGGCCATCTTCCCATCTGGCCGCCTCACAACTCATCCCAGACTCTGCCCTACCTTGCTGCGCATGAGCAGGCCATCTGTAAGCCTCCCTCTCTATCGCACATCGAGCTTCCAATCTCCCCAGCCACCCAAGCGTCATCCCGACCTCCCTTCCGCACGCAACACCTCTTGGTTTCTCCCAGTGCACTACCCTATTTACCCTTCTTAGGGTGCAACCAGTGTGCAACCCCACTACCCAATCGCTACCTCCGGCCTCCTCCCCCTACATTCACAGCAGTGCCGCCGGCCAGCCCTCTCCATACCTTCAGCCTCCCCCTGCTTCTCGGCATTTTTTTTGACCGGCCAGGTGCCTCCCCATCATGCGCTGAGTGGCCGACCCCTTCTTCAGGCGTGCGCAACTTCCATATGATGGGTAAACCATGGTATACCCATTTTTTTCATGCTCCATTTGATATTTCTATTTGTTATATATATATATATATAATACCATGGTTTGATTCAGGTTTTTTTAAATTAAGTATTGTTTTGGGTAGGTTTGATATTTTAGGACCCATGTGGGGGGTTTCCGAGTGGCCATTGTCATCACGCCTTGGTTCTGAGGTTGTTTTGTCGTCATTCTTTGATCTCAAGGTAGGTTTCTCAATGATCTTGCCTTTATGATTTAAGTTCATCTATTTCTTGTTGTTTTCATCCAATAATTATGCCAATTATTGATGTGCGAATTGATAGCTCAATTATTTTTGTGTAAAAAATGTTGTAGTTTTGTTGTGTTTGTGCACGCCATTTGTTTGATTAAATTTTTTATTAATTTCACACCTAGGTTATAAATTTATATAAGTTTGTGGCATGAAATTTTTGTTTTCACCTGGTTTAGTCTTAAATGGAAAATGTATTAGTAAATTTTGCATATGTCACTGATAAATTTCCTGATTGGATCTTACAGTTTATTTGAAAAAATAAAATGTTTTTGGTTTGGTTTTATGAAAATATCGGCAGCTCATGAAGTGGTATTTTGGGGCTCCTTAAATGGTTTCAAACTGGTTTTGGTATTATAAGGAAATTGGATTTTTTATGGCTGTGGAAGAAAAAGTGGTGTTTTTCACCCTTTTTGGAAAAAGAATTTGGTTCTTTTTAAAGTGGTGATTTGTGAAATGTGTTTAATGCCTGTTTGGAAATTTATGGAAAATGATGAAATTGTTTTGATAAAAACCCTCCTAGGATAACTCTCTTACCATGGTTGCGACTGATTGTTTGATAGGCCCACGTTTAGAGGCTCCCGGGTTCTCGAATGGTTTAAAGGCAAGAGGTTTCCCCATGGAGTGGGTCGAGGTTATGCTTATTGTGCTTTATTATATATACTGTGATTGGATGCTCAGATAGCATTGGTTAGACCACCCCCTTTTTAAATACATGAGACATAGGAACCTAGCATATTGACAGAATATTCGGAGAATTATTTTTACACTGGTAGGTTATGGTACTGACCAGTGGCCCATACATAAATATTTTTAGGTTCATTGCTATGGGATTTTACATTGGGCTTCCTGATAAAGGATGGTTGAGCATTTGGAGCGTTTTGATTTCATCGTGTGTGACATGTCAACGAGGATGAGGTCTCATGTATTGGTGTCTTCTGGATTATTCTTGATCACCTAGTTTCACCTATTTCTACTCATTTTTAGTTCTTACAGTGTTAAATGTGTTACCTATACGTATATTTTCTTTTTATTTCCCCTATTGGGTAACTATTTTAGTGCTTTCATGTGTAGTGTTTTACTGAAAATTTATGTTTGGTTTTTGTGTGGATTATGAAAAATGTTTTCAAAGAAAGGTGTTTTATTATTTTTATGCAAATTGAAAGTGTAAACATCACTTTCCCCTTTGAAAATGCTAATTTCCCACTAAAAGAATAAATTGGGTTCTTGGGAAATGAATGAGGGAAATGAGTCGTACTTTGTTTTTGAGTAACATGTATAAAACCTTAATTTTATACACTGTAGTTCAAACTCAAAAATGGATGTTTATTTTATTTTAAATGAAGTGTATTGAGAATAGATATCGGGATAGCCTACTGAATTTTAATACTCATGCCTGTAGTTCTTTTCTGTTTTAGTGTTTGTGTAGGCTACAGCTTGAGCATGCTCGCCTTGGGAGATTCTTTATCGTTGAGTCAGAGAGTGACCCTTGGGGTGACACAGAGTTAGTTTGGGCGTCGAGTTCAGTTATTTTTATTTTCATTTGTTCTTGATTAGTCGTTTTATTTGGTTTATTTATTTTGGGATGCACTCTATTATTTCAATATCTTTATTTATTTTCTTTGGGAGAAATCATTCTTATTCATTCTCTGCTGATGCTCTGGCACTTTTCTCTAGCCCTGGAGGATCAGGAACGCCTCTCGGGCCTTTTCGCGGGCCGTCTCGGGTGTCCAGTTTACGGTCGACCCAGGTTGGTTTGTGATAAAATGGTATCAGAGCAGTTTGTCTCTTAGCGGGCCTCACTTTTCAGAGCGCCCTTTGTTATTTGGGATGTCAAGGTAGATAGATTAGGATTCTCAAGACTCTAGGGGTAAGTGTGGGAAGAGCATTGTGAACTCTTTATCATTTTGATCCTTAGGTTCCCATGGAAAGTCCAGTTTAATTAGTTTATGTGGGTTTTTAGGGAATGTTTTGTTATTGGGATATGACAAAGGGAGTTGGGATAATAATTCTAATCCACACAGCCTGGAAATCCATGTGGAGCTAGGGGCATGGTCTAAAAAGTCTCTATGTGTCGGTGATGTGTTTGGCATATGGCCGCCAACCATTTGGTCAAGTCACCCAGCGACACTAGTTCCATGTTTGATTTGTTTTGGGCCTCTTCTGAATTCTAGAAGTTGTTTGTATCAGACAAAATGCTTTTGAAAAAAATGGTTTTTTTGGAATGATATGTTTAATTTTTTGATTGTTTTAAAGTAAATGGGATGAATGGTTTATTTTTGGGAAATGAAGTTGTTTGGTTTTGGCCTTGGTATTCCTAGGGGTGCTCACATGCATAGTGGTATGTGGGAATATGAATAGATGTCTGATATGGTGGATGGATTCCTAGGGTGGCACAAATACATGCATGTGAGTGAGACTCTAAAGAATACTAATAGATAAGGTTTAACCCACCAAACTTGTTTTAAATTAAAGATGTTTTCAAAAAAAAAGGAAGTTTTGATATTATGATTCCTTGTTTTCTTGTGTTTCAATCTTGTCACCTATACGGTATTGATTTTGAGGATTTTATTTATTAAGTTGGTCTTGATTGGGTTCTTGAATTTTCTTGTCCAACGGTTTCCCCCTTGAAGCTTTGATGGGTGATCGTAGTGTGGTTAATCAACCTAAGGATTTTATACTTGAGTTTTTTGGAATCTAGATTCACCTCTCTTTTATGGTCAAGAGGAATATTACGTAGTGGAGGAGTGGATGCAGAGGATTGAAAGGGACTTTAAGATTTTTGCTTTTCCCAAGTCGTTGAAGGTCAAGTTTGCAACCTTCAAGGTTGAAGGTTCACCGTGGATGTGGTAAAAGTCAGTGTCTCGGAACAATCTCTATTAAGATCTTCCTTGGGAGTTTTTCAAGGCTTTGTTTATTTTTCAGTATTTCTCTAAAGAAGAAAGGGTGAGAAAGAGGATGGAGATGTGTTATCAGCAGCAGGGAAATAGAGCCTTGTTGGAATATTTCCAGTGCTTTTTGGAACTAGTCCCTTATGATTCAGGGTATGCCATAGATGACTCCATGAAGGATCAACGCTTTGAGGCAGGTCTCCGCCCTGATCTACAGTCAAAGTTTTCGGCGTCCAACCTAAGTTTATTTGCTGATGTGTCAAGACAATATTTTCATGTCAAATCCATGATGGCAGGAGTGATTGAATTATTCCTCCCTCCTTCAATTCCTAGGAGTAATGGTGAAGATTTTGGAAAGGGGATGAGGAAGCGATTGGAATTGGATGGAGCAAGTAGTGGAATCAAAAGGCCTCGGGATCTTTTATCAACCTCTTCGGAGAGAGAGATTCCCGTGTATTATTAGTGTGGAAATATGGGACACAAGAAGCCATCATGCCCAAGTACTCTTAATACCTATCATAATTGAGGACGTTTGGGTCACTTACAATGATTCTGTTGGGGAATTGCTTGAAAACATCATGGAAGAAGTTCTCAGAAGTGATGTGTTATTGGGTTTTTGTTTAAAATTTCATGTGTATGTTTCCTTCCAGTGTAAGGGATCTCTTATCATTTCAGTGTACTGATGGTGTTTTGGGTTTTAAAATGTATGGTAATGTTGTGGGTCTTTTGATGAACTCTGGTTTTAAATGCCAACATGTTTTTCATTTAAAAATATTGTCCTTTATTTTGTCAAATTAAAAGATGTATGTTTCTTATTGGGATTATCAGAACCTGATTGTGAGGTAGGAGATGCTTCATCCATCAGAGCTCCAGCCAAAAGGCCTCATAGTGAAGCTGGTTCATATTCAGGAATCCTGGAGAATTTTTAAGGAGCTTGGTTAAGGTTGTGCCTCTATCGTGCAGTGAAACAATTTTAGTGTTTCTGATGTGGTTTATCTATCTTTGTAATTCTCCTCTTGTCGCAAAGAGTATGATGGACTTATCCCTCACGCAATGTCAGTATTGGTGCCTTTTTTGATGTGATTCTTTGATCATTTTCCTTGTGTGGACCACCCATGTGAATCAGTTGAGGCTTTGGTTTGTGTACATCTCAAAGTGATGAGTCGTGAGTAGTTATCTGTCGTAGTTTCATTGATCCAATCCTTGGGCCCTCCCTCCCCACCCATGGGATTAGGGTTTTTGGTTTGTATGGAGTTTTTGGTTTATCTCTTATCCCTTTCAGATAGAAGTGAATGGTTTGAATGTTCTTAATGTGTTCTTTCTAGCTTGATTAAGGCCTGGTTCAGGCCAAAGTTGGTTTTTTTTCATTTGACCATGTATAGGTTGGTTCTTTAGGGTGGGGAGACCCACCGTAAGTCTCTTTGGGTTTTCTCTTAAGTCTTTATCAGATGCTAGTTGAGTTCTTATAGTGGGGAGTCTGTTCAGACCTCCCCTCTACTGGTGATATGTTTTGGGAAATGAGGTTGAGTCTCACTGGTGGTCGATGGAATGTCCTTGGATTAAGAGGTTGGATTGTGTTTTTGTGGAATTCATAGGTGTTGATCGATCGACTGGATAGTGTTTTGGATTTCTGGGGGCAGAAATCATTATGGTGTAGATAATTGTCACACCCCGACCCATGTGTATAAATTTATTTCATTATTTTTCCACCTTTAAATTTTTTTACTGGGGTCCGGGGTGAGTCCCACACTAGATTTATGAGTTTTTGATAAAAAGTGTATGTCTTGGGTTCGACATCATTGGACGCACGAGTAGAGAGTGACACTGCATGGCTTCACCCAGGTAACTGCGTGGCCTTTTTGTCTTTGAAGAATTAAAATGGATAAATAAATGTTAATTTATTACATCATTTAAAATATTTATGGTTATTAAGAATTTTAATATTTTTATTTTAAATGAAAACTAAAATTATTAATCTTATTATTATTAAAATGGAATAAATACTTATATTATTATTATTATTATTATTATTATGTTATTATTATTATTATTATCATCATTATTATTTATGTTATTATTATTATTATTGTCATTCCTATTATTATTAATATTATTATCAATGGGTTATTATAATTTTAATTAGTTTATTTAAGGTTGGTTTTTCTTTTTTTAGGGTTTCCCAAGGCCACATTCTCTCTCTAATTATCCCCCATTATTCCTTTGGTACGTGTGTGTGGCATGACCTAACAACCCAGCACCATCCCTCCATTCAGCACGAGTAGGATATGGCCAACTTCTACCTATTTTCCCAACGTGCCCTCCTCATCGCCTTCCCTCTCAAGGAGCAGCAGTCAGTCGCCGCCTGGTTTCCTCCCTCGCCAGTGCTCGACCTTCGAATTGGCTCCCCTTCATTCATAGTAGTGTCGTCGGCCAGCTTCTCATCAAGCCGCCTCACAACTTGGCTCGGCCTCCATCCTCCCTTGTTGCATACGAGCAGGCCATCTGCTGGCCTCCCTCCCTGTCACACGTCGAGCTGCCGATCTCCCCAGCCACCCAAGCACCGTACCGACCTCCCTCCCTCATGCAATACCTCTCGGTTTCTCCCAGTGCGCTACCCTGTTTCCCCTGCTCAACATGCAGCTAGCGCGCAAACTCGTTGCCTGGTCGCAACCCCCAGCCTCCTCCCCCTCTATTAACAACAATGTCTCCAGCCAACCTTCTCCCTACTGTCGGCCTCCCCCTGCTTCCCGGTGTTTTTTTCGATTGGCTAGCCGCCTCCCCATCATGCGCTGATCGACCGACCCCTTCTTCCGGTGTGGGAAACTTCTATCTGATGGGTAAACCATGGCATACCCATTTTTTTCATACTTCATTTGATATTTTTATTTGTTTTATATATATATATATTACCATGGTTTTATTAGGGGTTTTGTTAATTAAGTGTTTTTTTAGGTAGGTTTGATATTTTAGGACCCGTGTGGGGAATTTTTGAGTGGTTGTTGTCATCGTGCCTTGGTTATGAGGTTGTGTTGTCGTCATGCTTTGATCTCGAGGTAGGTTTCTAAATGACCTTGCCTTTATGATTTAATTTCATCAGTTTCTTTCTATTTGTATCCTATAAGAGTTCTAGTTATTGATGTTCTATTTGTTGATAATTTATTTGGTGTGTGAATTGATAGCTCAATTATTATTGTGTGCAAAATTTTGTTGTTTTGTTATGTTTGCGCATTCTATTTGTTCGATTAAATGTTTTATTAATTTCTCACCTGGGTTATCAATTTATATAAGTTTGTGGCATGAAATTTGTGTTTTCACCTAGTTGAGTATTAAATAGAAATTATTTTAGTAAATGTTGCACGTGTTGCTGATAAATTTCTTGGTTGGATTTTACAATTTATTGGGAAAAATAAAAGTTTTTGGTTTGGTTTTATAAAAATATTGGAATCTCTTGAAGTGGTATTTTTGGTCTCCTTAAATGGTTTCAAACTGGTTTTGGTCTTATAAGGAAATTGGATTTTTTTTATAGTTTTGGAAGAGAAAGTGGTGGTTTTCCCCCTTTTTGGAAAAAGAATTTGGTTCTTTTTAAAGTGGTGATTTGTGAAATGTGTTTAATTCCCGTTTTCACTTTATGGAAAATGATGAAATTATTTTGATGAAAACCCTCCTAGGATAACTCTATTTCCATGGTTGCAACTGATTGTTTGGGAGGCCCACTTTTATAGGCTCCTGGGTTCTTGAATGGTTTAAAGGCAAGAGATTTCCCCATGGAGGGGTTTAGGGTGATGTCAATTTTACTTTATTATATATACAGTGATTGGATTCTCAGATGGCATCGGTCGGCCCACCCCCTTTTTAAATACATGAGACATAGGAACCTGGCATATTGAGAGAATATTCTGAGAATGGTTTCCACACTGGTAGGTTATGGTACTGACTAGTGGCCCATAGTAGGCGGATATGTTTGGGTTCATTGCTATGGGATTTTCCTTCATCCTACCTAAGAAATAATGTTCTAGTGTTTGGAGCATTTTGATTTCATCATGTGTGACATGTCAATAAGGATGAGGTCTCATGTATTGGTGTCTTATGGATTATTCTTGATCTCCTGGGTTCACCTATGTCTACTCATTCTTAGTGCTTGCAGTGTTAAATGTGTTACCTATATGTATATTTTCTTTTCATTGCCCTTGTTGGGTTACTACTGTAGCGCTTTCATGTGTAGAGTTTTACTGGAAAGTGATGTGTTGTTTTTGTGTGGATTATGAGAACTATTTTCAAAGAAAGGTGTTTTATTCTTTTTGTGCAAATTGAAAATGTAAACATCACTTTCCCCTTTGAAAATGATAATGTCCCACTAAAATAATAACTTGGTTTCTTGATAAATGAATGAGGGAAATGACTCACACTTTTTTTAGTAACATTTAGAAAACCTTAATTTTATACATTATAGTTCAAACTTGAAAAATGATTTTTCTTTTATTTTAAAGGAAAGTCATTGAGAATAGATACCGGGCTAGCCTACTGAGTTTTAATACTCACACCTATAGTTCTTTTCTATTGTATTGTTTGTGTAGGCTACAACTTGAGTGCGCTCTCCTTGGGCGATGCGTGATCATTGAGTCGGAGAGTGACCCTTGGGGTCACACAGAGTTAGTTTGGACATTGAGTTCGGTTAGTTTTATTTTCCTTTGTTCTTGCTTAGTTGTTTTATTTGGTTTATTTATTTTGTGTTGATATCTATTATTTATACTGCTTTATTTATTTTCCTTGGTAAAAATCATTCCCATTCGTTCTCTGCTGATGCCCTGGCGCTTGTCACCAGTCTGGGAGGATCGGGAACGCCTCTCGAGCCTTGTCGTGGGCCGTCTCGGGTAACCGGTTCAGGGTCGACCCGGGTTGGTTCGTGACATTTTTCATATTTATTAATATTTATGAATTAAATATTAATTCTATAATAAAAATGGATGTTATTTCCAACAGAATACATGATATGCAATAATGAGTTTCTTTGAAATCTTGTGTTGCACGTAGGACTGAGTTATACCAAACAATAATATACTATTAATATTTTTTTAATATGGTAATTACCACCTACTAGTTGTATCGGTGGGAATGAATAGGACTAACTATATTGTGTTTACATATGTTTATAAAAAAAATTTACATCCATCCAATAGATTTTATAGGCATAAGATAAGAATAAATCCAGTTTTATGTTTAAAAGCTCTATTTTTCAAAAAAAATAATTTTATCACCTTTTAATGGTGGACCTATTTTAAAAATATATTTTCACACTTTTATAATTTTTATATGAAAAAAATAAACTTTATTTTTTAAATTGTGATATCAAAATTAAATTTTGGGTGAATTTTTTGTATTCTTTTGAGAAGTTTCATATTTTGAGGAATATTAAATAATACTGAATTTTAATTGAAAACTACTTTTTCATATAATTTATTTATATAGTTTAATAATATTTTTAATTATTTTTAATGTAAAATTAGATAAACTTTATACCATTTAAACTAATTTAGGTTATTAGAATCAGTTTCACAATGAAATTGGATATAAAAACTTAGCAAACTTTTGAACATTTTCACTTTAAAAACCAGATTTGTTGTCCCATATACGAGATTAATTTATGCTACTTATGTGGTTTTAATTTAGAAAAATGGATTAAATATTTTTAATTATAATAATATATAATTTATAATAAGTTAAACTTAGTTTTTAACCAAAAATATTAGTGAAATCAATTAAAATTAATCACAACGATTGAGGTAAAATTGTGTTTACTTAGTGGTTAAACTTTAATATTAAGAGTCCAAATGACCTATAAAATTTTCCAAAACCTATTTTAAATAAATTATTTGACAATATACCCTATTATATAGAATTTTTATCATTATTTGAGGCACATTATGTAAGGTAGACCTCCCAATAGTGCTTACCTTTTTATATTTACAAGAATGTCACTCCTCCTCCGGTATAAAAAGGAACTCACCCTCCCCTATTTCTTCACAACTATAAATCCCTTTGTATCATCCAAAACCTGATCAAATAAATTCCCAACATCCCTCCACTCACCCAATAGTCCAAAAAAAAATCATAAATCTAACCAAGGAATCCCTTTGGTGCAAACCAAAAGGAGTTACCCGAAAAAGAGGTAACATTCTTCAAAGTGCATTTATATTTTATTTATTTCTCTACCCATTCAATTATTATTATTATTCCATTATTATATAATATAATAATTATACCCAATATTATGATATGTTTTTATATTAATTTTTCTACTTACACCAACACACACTTTCATCAAATGGGTAACGAAATTACCGTTCTTATGTACGGTGGACTACCGCCTCACGAAACGATGTCGTTCATTTTTCCTTTACCACCTCTCATGGTTTGGAATTATGAATTAAACACTATTTTTATATGATATATGTATGGTATTTATGATTTATTTATAATTATGAAATTTTTATATACACATACGTTCAAACTTTCCATTTTGTGGGAATATGATAACATCATTTATGGATGTGTGGACTACTGCCTCCCCAAAGCGATACGATACATTCACACTTTACATGAAATGTATTAATTATGGTTTTAATAAAAATATGTGACATAAATAAAAAATATATTATATTAATTACATAGTTACCTTTCTAAAAATATAATATATCATTTTCTTTATTACTCTTTTACACACTGAAAAAGTGATAACGTCGTTCATGGATTTGTGGACTACAACCTCCTCAACGCGATGTGATTATTTTTACATAACAAAAATCCTATATATAATTATATATAATTAGATAAAATTTTACTTATGATATAATTATCATTTTTTAAAGATAAATTTTACTTTCCTTCTTCTCATAATGATCATTGAGAAATGGGAACGTTACTCATGCGTATGTACGAACTACCGTCTCCATGACTGTAATGTTAGTTCATTTTTCATAACCATATTTCATGATTGGTTTTAAATTTATAATTTATGTATAAATATGATAATTTTTTAGTTATTATTATTATTCATATGTTTTAATAATGACCTCTTTGACCATATTTGACCTACCAAAGTCGTTTTTGACACATAAATCAAATATGGTCAAAACACCCGATATAAACTTAATTGTTTAAGTAGTTGCATACAACAATGTAATAAGTGGAATAAAATTGATTATAATCTTATAAAAGGTTATTAATAAAGTAAATAATTAACATAATTTTATTATTCATGAAGATAAAGACACATGTGACAAAGTCGGATTCAAGGTAAGGGATTTTGTCTCAATCTCCTTTCATTGAGGCATATTTTGATGTTATACACCCACCTTATTTTATGAAGTGTATATAAATCCCCATTGACATATAATATAATTGATTTATTTATTCTCATGTTATTTAATATTTTGTTAAATTTTATTCTTTCATGGGGCTTATGATTCAAATATTTCAAAGTGGTATGGGACACTTTGATTTAAAAATATCTTTATTTTCCTCCATGTCAATATTCTTGATATTATTTTACATATTTATTTATATGGATATAAAATTATTATAAATTAAAATATATTTATATATTGATATTTATCTTCCTCTACAAGACTTCATGTTTTTAAAATAAAAAGAAACCCATTTTCCCCTTTTTCTGGGTATTTTGTTGTTGAAAATGGGTTTTGAAAATGGATTGATTATTTGAATATATTGAAATGTTTTCTTATGATTTCAAATGAAATTTTATGAGTAAAATTTTTAAAAATGATTTATTTTATGTTTTATGATTATATAATGGTACTTGGACATTTTATGGGTGGTTACGTGATAAACCAATGACGGTTGGTTTTGTGATAAACTAATAATGGGTGGGCCCATGATAGCCCTATAATACATTGGGTATGGAAGCTGTTTGTATAGATATTCCATTTTTAAGAGTGACGTGTATGGAATTTTATTACATGGTTATTACATTTATAAGAGTGAAAAGTATAACAATGTCCCAAGATACCTTTATGTATTTTCTATACTTGTTATGGGTTTTATGGTAATCTTGTGATTATAAAAAGGGTAATAAATTAGATTATTATAAAATGAAAGTATTTATTAATTTTTAAGGGTGAAAATTATTTCTTTATGATAAATTTTTTATGGGTTTTAATTTTTATCAATGGACTAACGTTTTACTTCTTTTTATATCCCTTAATGAGTTATTTATGCTCATCCCACTTATTTAATGTTTTTTATAGGTCTTAAGGAAGAGTAAGGTATTAGAAGAAGTCATATTGAAAGTTATGAATAGTTTTCATAAAATAGATCATGTTCTATTTTAAAAGTTATAGATTATGGGAAAATGGATGCTATTTCGAAGTGTCTACTTTTTATTTTATGGTTTTGTTGTGTATGAGTTATGGCTTAATTCTCTAAAACTCCAAACCTGAAAATATCCTCAATGTGAAAGAAAAAATTTTATTGACTAAAACTCATGATTGTGTAATTTTTAAGGTCGGGGCCTTATAGTTTAAGTAGGGTATGTCTATTAATATTAATAAATGGGAAGATCTTTACAGGATATGTTTAAGATCTTTCATGAAATAAGAAGATTGTGTATCTAGTATCAAAATACACTAAACATTTACAGTCCTTAGGTATTTATTTGTGAAATTTATTGAATATTCATATAAAAATATATAATATTTATATATGAAAATCTTGGTTTTTTATATAATCAATGAAACTATGTTGCAAGACATAAATAGAAATTATAATTGATTTGTAATCAGAAAGTTCCTCAACTATTTAATGAGAATAAATTTGGACTTTCATTATTGTACCTTGATTTTCCGCATATTGGGTAATTAAATAATGACTCATATTCACCATAAGATAATATAAAGTCATTTGAATATGGGTGGATCTTATGATAAATAAGACCCAAATTATGAACCAATTACTTACTTTCATATAGATTTGTAGGTAGTTTATTTTCCTCTAACAAAAAATGTTTAACCAAAGAAAATATTTGATCAAAACAACTACTTGAAATTATAAAATCTGATTTAATAGCCAAGAATTTTGTAACAGTTTCAAATTTTCTTATCTTTCATCCAAAATATAATGCATCCTCAACATATTTCAACACATCATAAAATTAAGATGATTCTAATTTAGGACTAAAATTATCATTTTGATATTTTGTTTCCTAAAAAGATGGGTTAATAGATTCATGTACTAAATTTTGAAACTATGATGGATTTGAGACCAAATAATTTGTATCTTATTCTGAATTTTGTTCACTAAATTGATACTGACAAAATAATTTTCCTAAAAACCAAAACACAATAGATGATCCCTAACATTATTAAAAGTTTCAAATCTCATGAGGTCCCATTTCTTACATGGACACTTAATTATCCATTCTGAAACAAATTCTGAATTTGATGATACAAATGATATAAACATTTTCATACCCTTAATGTAGACAATATTTATACTAGAATTTTTTGGTTTTTTGTAATGATTTATCCAATCACAATATCATAATAAAACTAGCATTTATTTCTTGGGTCTATAGTTTTCTAAAAAAATAAAAGTAATTAATTTACTATATAAAATGTTAATTAAATATTATTAGTAATTTACAAATATTTTATTGGTTCTTATTATTTATTTAATTTCTTATTTTTCTAGGATATTAATTATTATTTTTATTAAAATATTTCAATTTTTTAATTAATTTTTCATTAGTTTTTTCATCAAAAAATAAGTATTATTTGTGTGGAACTATTTTTGATGGACTATATCATAATAAGTAATTGTGAATGATTTTTAAATCTGTCATAAATATTAACTATTGTTAGGACATCAATTTTTCTATAGAAAATAATTTTAGCCCGCACGAAACTACTTACGATGGAGATATTATCCATCTAAATAAGTAATTGTAATGGATTATAATTTATAACACACTTTACTAATTTATAATAAACTTTATTATTTATTAATTATAACTTTTATTAAAATCTTTGAACTTTTAATTTATTTTTTTCTTAACTTTCATTAAATTTCTTATTTTTTAGTACTATTTTTAATATTTTATGAATTTTAATAAATTTTAATAATTTATAATAAAAAATATATTTTTATTTCATATTACTTTATAAATTTTTTATTATCAAATTTTATTTTTATATAATAAAAATAACAACTTTTAATAATTTTAATCGATATAAATAAATTTTTAGTAATTTATAATAACACTAATTTTTAATAAGTAAACTACCCTAATAATAAATAATAATTATATTTTTTTAGTTTTTATACTTCACTAATTGGTATTACACTATGATAATTTTTATTTTTCATTATTTTTTATTTATTTTAATAAATTTTTATAATTTATACTAATTTATATTAATTAATTATTATTTATTATTTATTATTATTTATACAAAATTATTCATAATTTTTTGTTTCCTGATTGTAATTAACATTTCTTTTAAATTAAATAATTAAAAACATATTAATTAAACAAAAGAAATTAATAATATAATATAAAAAGATAATTAAACCCTAATAAATTAAATTAACAAATAATAGATTAAATAGAACAAGTTTAAAAGAATACATTCAAACTGATGCATTGATGAAAAATTATAGATCTGCAATCTAGGAAGCAATTTCTTAGAAAAAAAGAGAAAATTAATAAACAAAAATAAAATAAAAATAATATAAGAGGGGGAACAGAGGGGTGAGGGAGTTAGGGGAACATGTGAATAAGTGAGGGAGGGGTGTTGTATTTGTAATTTTCTTTTTTATGATTTCTATTTGAAATGGAAATGCTATTTACAATTGGTGTTTGTGATGGAGTGGGTATCTGTCACAAAAAAATAATCATAAATATTTTTCCTACTTATCAAAAAAGTATTTATGACAGACTCTATCCATTGAAAATAATCTTCCACCATATTATTTATGACAGAATTCATATTATGTTGCAAATAAGTATTTCCCATAAAACTATTTATGATGGAATAATCATTCCATTGTAAATAATTATTTCATGAAAAGACTTTTTTTGTAATGGAATATGTATTCTATCAAAAATACGAATTTCACATAAAGATATTTGTGTTTAAATGTTCATTCTGTTGCAGATAGGACTTTCATGAAAATTCTTTTTATAATGGAATATGCATTCCATCATAAATAATGATTCCCTAACAAATATATTTCTCACAGAATGGTCATTCTATCGCAAATAATCCTCTCTCACCATCACATGTGGATTACCACCAAAACTATGTTGAACCACTTTAGGTATGTCACAAATAGATGTCTATAAAAATATTATTTATGAAGGGTTTAATTTTTTGTTATAAAAACCTCTTTATGATCAATCATTTACGAAAGACTTCCAGTTCATTCCAAAAAATGGAATTTTCTATAGTGGACTTTGAAAAGTTAAAAGTTAACAAATAAAAGATTATTTAAATCAAAATTCAAAGTGATATTCACTTAATATCCTAAAAGAGTTTAGGGTATATTAATAAAGATAAATGTAACGAGTTATATTTTGTTACAGTAACAAAGTGAATATCACTTTATCCTAAATGGTTTAGGATGTGTTCGTAAATTATAATGTAAGTAGTTAAATTAGCTATCAAAATATTTTAAGGAAAAAAATTTAATGTAACGGGTTCCAAGAATAATGATAGTGCACTTTAAAAGAGTTCTATTTAGATAATAAAAGTTGACATCGTAACATTTTTATTAGAGAGTTAAGGAGTTTGAATATGTTTAAAGATTTGAACATTAGGAATATGATTCCTAAATCTCACCATTATTCAAAATTTATTTCTTCAAATATGTTACTCACTAACAGGTTTAGTGGGAGAGTTTTATTAGGTGGTCAGATAGAGATGTCATGGAAATTACATATAGAAATAATGAGTTAAAAACCCCCTTAAAGTGAAACAAACATAAGTTTGATCACACAATATATCATATATGATATATTAGATAGGTTATTATGTAAGGTTTTATAAATTATTCTTAAAAAGTTTCAAGAATATAAAATATATCATGCTATATAAAATGAGATATACACTTTAACATTATTTCACATTAACTAAAAATAACTATATATAGATATATCTTTCATGAAGTGAAATGATAATTTAACCTCCTAAAAGTATGAATTTGAGTTATCCCTAACCAATTTTTTCCATGGATTATTAAAGGTTATAATTAAATGTTAAGGTTCGCATGGGTATGTTTATTATATTGAGATATAAAATATGCTCATAAAGCATAAAATGGGTTTTGTGTACTGGATGACCAACAAAGTATACCACATAGAGTGTCGTACACTATTTCATTGGTATACTAGAGGTACATGAATCATATTTTTAGAACCCATTAACTAAGTTTGGTGAGATACCTAGCATGAGAACATTCATACTTTGATTTAATTCTTATGCAAGCCTTTAGGATTTGCTAATCAGGGGTGGTTAGGTATATTATTGATCATGTCATTGGTTGTATCTTAATTAAGATGAGATTTTTCCCCTCATATAATGAGTCTAGTATCTAGTTCCTCAATTTATATTTATTGAGGAAGTGTGTGGTCTTACCTAAATAGTGCATATGATGTAATTATCTATTCGGGTGAGAGACATGTAATATGAAGTGGTATTAGAGGGTAGTCACCATAAAGACTACCCTCTAAAATGAAACGACCATTAATTGAATTAATTAATTAATGAAGAACATGAAAGTGTGTACTTTTATATCCAATATAATAATCTTCAATGAGTTTGATTAATGAATATCACTAGAGTAGTGAACAAAATCTTCCTACCTCCGAGAGATTACACTGGCCTACGGATCCTGATATCAATCTAAGGAATCTCGTACACTTAAAGAGGTGTTAGTGTCTCCACTAAGGGTTTTGAACAAGCTACGGGAAGGAAGACAACTTTGAGAGGCTTGCAGACAATCGATTGTTTACAATAGGGGGTCCCTTACCTTTATACATCCATCCATGACACATTTCATTTAATGAAATGTGTTGACCATATTTAATGTATCCATATACATTTATTTATGTTTTGATTAATTAATTGAATCTTATTCAATTAATATTCAATTCATTTAATTCATTCATAATGTATTATTTTCCATGAAACTACATGGAAGATAAATGAACCTAAATTAAATATTCCATTAATTATTTTAGTGCATATTCAATAATCTCTCACTCACACTAAAATCCATAAGGACTCTATGAAAAACTTCAAAACAGTTTGTGAATCTTTCCAAAACTCTTTTTTTTAGATAAGGTCTCATCATACTCTCTTTATTTTGGAACAAACACTTTATCCAAAACTTAATCCTTATACATAGGCCTAACTTTGTGACCATGTGGGCCTTAGAATCATTGAAAACAAATATAAAATCTATATTTTATAGATTTAAGCAAATGGTATCCTATAAAAAATCATTAGTCTTCCTAAATCTACTAAGGGGTCTAGTGTGATCTCCATCAAACATACTCATATCTCTATATGAACATTTCCAGCACTATATGTATCATATAAATTGAATTTACACCTATATAATCATTTTTTTCATGACATCGAGTGACCATTAGACATGGAATATATCAATATAGTATATCCAACTTATTTTTTCTTTATTATCATAAATATATTGACCAATTTGATGAATACATCACATGTCATCTATTTAAAGGATGAGTATATCACATGCCCCCCATCTAAGTAGCTAAACACACCTCTTCTGTTTCAAATAAGCATGGTCATGAATTTCTTCAGTCTAATTCTCTCAAGGTCTAGATTTATTTTATTTTCATATAAGTGGACAAATCCCATCTTGGTTTCTCTCTAACTGATGACATAATCAGCAACATACCCAACCACCCCTGTATTTGCTAAGTTCATATGTTTACTTGTGTAAGTAGGGTGTCAAAGTATGAAAGTTCTAAATGACTCTTGTTACTGTAGTAATTTTTTTTTTTGAACATTACATCCATATGTAATTCCTATCACATCCCTATGTGACCATATGATAAAATAATCCCACTAACCTCTTAGTAAGTAACATTTGTGAAGAAAGAAAATTTGAATAATTGTGAGACTTAGTAATAATAATTCTAACATTAAAATCATTGACATAATAAACTCAAATGTTATGATTTTAACTTATGTCATTTATATAGAACTCTTTCTAAGTACATCATAATTATTCTTGGAACCCTTTCAATCAAAATTGCTCCTTAAAATATTTTTTTAAATAATGTAACTATTTATGTTATCACTTTACCAAAACATCCTAAACACTTTTATGATAAAGTGATATCCACTTTGTTATAGTAACTAGTGTAACTATTCACATTTCACTTTACCACCATACCCTAAACTCTTTTAGGATACCAATTGATACACTTTGTGCATTGGTTGGTATAAACCTTTAGGGAATAGTGGTGTTCACTTGGTATGGTCACTAAATGTAACTCTATACATATTTCATTACCATAACATATCCTAAATTTATTTATTATATTAATTGAAGAATCACTATAATATTAGACTAGTATAATCATTTAATAAATAGTGATATTCATTTTCATGTGGCAACTTAATGTAACCTTTGAAATTATTATCACCACATGTCCTAAACTCTTTTAGGATATAAAATGAAAAATAACTTAATATATATTTATTAAATTTGAACTTATTTAAGTCCAACCATACTCACAATATTCTCTTATAAATTGTTTCCTTTTTATAATATCTTGATAAGATTCAACAAAAACTTCTTTATGTTATGAAATAACACTTATTTCCTTTCAGTGGGACTATTTAAGAAATAATATATTTCTTCCATATCTCATATGGTATTCTATGTGTTTAGATTATTTTCTTGAAAAATAAGATGTTATTCATTAAAATACACCATTATTGGGCGGTTTTGGGAAAAATCCTTTAAGGTTTCATTGAATCATTTTTGAGGTGATTGTGTTTGTTGACAAAGTGGGCCTCCATGTTGTGTTTGTTGATAGAACAGAGCACGATGTCCAATTTTTTGACAAATGGGGTTTACATGGTGATCTTTCGGGATCAATAGATGTTGTTGGCTATCCATGTTTGATAGAAGAACCTCGAAAAAGGAATATATAATCTGGAGGCGGTAAAAAAGAGCAGATACAAGGTGGCATTGTTTTCCAGTGTTTGCCAATTTTTTGGGCTTGAAAATCGAAAAATTGAGAGATATATTTTTGGAAAAGGGAGGTGCGTTCAAAATATGAGAAGTGTGTGAAATAGTGAAGGTAATTTTTTCACGCAAGAGGTGTTTCGAGATCAGAAGCTCAAAAATTGGCAAAGGCATGAGGTGCGCGAAAAATTGGAGCAGTGCGCAAAATACGGTGTTGTGCAGAAAATGTGTTTTTCGTGATCAAAGAGGATTACGTGATCAAGGAGGGTTTTTAGAACAGGGGTTAAGTTTTCCTATAAATATGAGGTGACCCCCTCATTTATAAGAGCTCAAGACTTAGAGAATATCTGAGATTCGGTGCATGTAAAAAATACGCAAAGGGAGTTGAGCATAAAATTTGGTGTTGCATGTAAAAATTGATGATGTGCATAAAAGTTTGAGTTGTGTGGAATTATTGAGGTTGCATGAAAATTGGAGTTGGGATTTCATGCAAAAAGGATATTTTGTGCACAATTCAAGAGAATTATGTTAGGTCCACTAGGCTAAATACCCTGAGAGGGGGGGTGAATCAGGGTAAGACTAATTAAAAATTAATGCCCGTTCTGATCTTGTTTCTCTGTTAAGTAAAACACTCTTCTCTCTCTTTCCTGCTACACAATATAAACATAAAGTAAAGCAAGCGCAGGACACAGCAATTTTACTTGGTTCACCGCTAAGGGCTACGTCCAAGGAGCATACGCCGACAGGTTGCCGGTCGTACCAATTCCACTAGACTTCACTAGCTGTGGATACAATGTTCGGGCTAGATCACTTCTATGCCCAGGCTCACTGCCTTTACAAGGTTTAGGGTCAGCTCACTGCTTTCCCAAGGGTCACTCCCTGTTTCTCTCTCTCTGGCTCACTTCCGGTGGAGAGGATCACCTTCTTCCTCTTCCTAAGCTCACTGCTCTTGGAAGGAGTCCACTCACAGTTTATAGACCTGTAGGTCTCTTTATTTCCATTAAGGAATTCATCTTTATCTGTATGTAGATGCTCTGTTGAAGTTCAACTTTCACCCGTAGATGAATACCCCTTTGCCACTATCCACTGGGCAAACAACCTTTGGAAAGACCTTCGCAAAGCACCCTACAATGCGAGGCTCCCAATTTCGCGAAGCTCAAACAAGCCTTTGCGAAGCTCCTGCCTTTTCGCGAAGCTCACTCGCGAAGCTCCTTCGCGAAGCACTCTCGCGATTCTCAAGCCGTCACAAAGCAAAGACCCTCGCGAAGCTAAGTAAGCCAACGCGGAGCTCGCAGGTTTCACGGAGCTACAATAGCCGCCGCGAAGCACCTCTTTCGCGAAGCACACTGGCTCCGCGAACCACCTTCGCAAATCGAGAGCAAAGTATTTTCTTTGAAAATTATCTCTCTTCTTCGCTCGAAGGGGTCGGCCTCTATTTATAGGCGATTCCACCGACCCTTGTCCTTTCCGTGCGAAGTCAACGCCACGTCATCTCATATCTCGAAGCTCCAAAGTTTCCGCCGGAATTCTGTCCAAATCGCGAAGCTCCACGGCAACTATCCATTCGCGGAGCTTGACGTAGTCGCGATGAATCACCGTCAACTTACCTTCGTGGCTCGCGCCTTCGCCGCAAAGCTCTCTCGCAAAGCCCTTCTCCGCCACGATGTGCTTCAGCCTCTGCCGTTCGCGAAGCTTGACGTAATCGCGAAGCATCACCGCCTCCATTCTTCTGGTCTTTGCGATTTCCAAACCATGCATCCTATCTTCGCGAAATTCATGCATTTGCCATATGAAATTATGCTCTTCATGGAAATCCTCTTTTCGCGATGCTCACCAAACTCCATATTTTGGACCCCAAAAATTTGGCAAACACTGGGAAACGGCGCCACCTTGTACTGCTCTTTTGTACCGCCTCCAGATCGTCCTTTTCCTTTGTCATCGTTCTTTGTCAACAATGATTGTCAACAACATCTTGGGAACTCGACAAATATCCATGAAAGCCTGATTTGTCAACAAACACAATCAACCAAAAACACTACAATGTTACCTTGAGGGATTTTTGTCCAACAATCTCCCCCTTTGGGTTTGTTGAAAACTCTTCACAATTCTGCTCAGGATGATTTTCTTCACTTTGATACCTCACTGAGTCTTCTTCCAGTCGCTACCACCATTCACCCCCTGCGATTCTGATAGCGTTCAAGGATTCACTTAACACGTACTCTAAGCCCACATGAGCAATTCTCGGCGTGAGAAACAAGAGTAGTATGAAAAGTTCATCAATGAATCACTTCATGTCAGACCCCAAAAGTCGATTCCACCCTGATACCAATTGTTAAAATAAAACCAGTTGTTGAACCACACTGATACCAATTGGTGAATTCCTAATTTGATACCAATTGTTGATAGCTGGACACCGTCTCACACCATTCCAACATCATTGTTCTGCTTTTATCACGATCCTCAGCTGTCGTGATTTCTATGCTTTGAACGATCACTTCTAGCATCGTCAGATTTAAAAAAATCTCTCCCCCTTTCTCATTTCTCCCCCTTTCTGGCTGCTCCACCTGTCAGCTTCTCCCCGTATCAATTATGATTTATCAAATAGCCACACTGTCTCCCAATAACTATTTTCTCCTCCTTTAACAAACACTTTTCTCCCCCTTTGACAACGAACCCAAAGGTCATTCCTTTGCAGTCTGTAACAGAGTAGAGAACACATTAGCACAGTAGGGAAAAAATAAAAACACACCATACCTCGGAGAGATGGGGGAGGGTTCCACATCCACATCATTTCAAGTGCGGGGAATCGACTGAACTCCTAGAGCCAGTCGATGCCTCTCAAATGCTTCCTTGGGTAAGGCCTTTGTCAGGATGTCTGCAACCTGTAGTTCTGTAGGCACATACTCCAACCTCACGATCCCCTGCTCAACTTTATCCTTGATAAAATGATACTTTATCTCAATGTGCTTTGTCCTTGAGTGATGGACGGGATTTTTGCTGAGATTTATAGCACTTGAGTTATCACACTGGATTCTGATCGGATACTTCACTTCAACTCCCATATCTTCAAGCTGCTGCTTCATCCACAATAACTGTGTGCATGCTTGAGTGGCCGCAATATACTCAGCTTCTGCGGTGCTCAAAGAAATGCAATCCTGCTTCTTGCTTAACCAAGCAATACATAGTCCACCAAGATAAAATGCACCACCTGACGTTGATTTTCTATCATCTGCTGAACCGGCCCAGTCTGCATCAGTATATCCCAATAACTCTGTCTGAGATTTGTCGTTGTATGTCAAGCCGAAGTCCACCGTGCCCTTGATATACCGAAGTATTCTTTTCACTGCAAGCATGTGACTTTCCTTGGGATTACTCTGATATCTCGCTGCTTGGCATGTGGCGAAAACAATATCAGGCCTTGTTGCGGTTAAGTACAGCAGACTTCCAATGATTTGCCTGTATTCTGTGATATTAACTGCCTTGCCATCATCATCTTTTGATAATTTCATCCGGGTAGCAACCGGAGTCTTCATTTCCTTGGAATTATCCATTCCAAACCTTCTTAGAACCTCCTTGGAATATTTGGATTGAGAAATGAAAGTTTCATTCCTTCCTTGTGTCACCTGTAGACCAAGGAAAAACGTTAGCTCTCCAATCATTGACATTTCAAACTCATTTTTCATGAAATCGGAAAACTGTCTGCACTGAGCTTCATCTGATCCGCCAAAAATTATGTCATCGACATACACTAGCACCATCATCCTTTGATTACTGTCATTGCTGAAATAGAGGTTGTAGTCAACACCTCCACGCTGGAAACCAAGCTTCTTCAAGTACTGATCAAGCCTTGAGTACCATGCCCTTTGTGCTTGTTTCAGCCCATACAACGCCTTTTTCAGGCTGCAAACTTTGTTCTCATCCTCATGAATGAGAAAACCATCTGGCTGCTCAATATACACCTCTTCTTCCAGAACCCCATTCAAGAATGCGGATTTGACATCCATCTGGAACACTTTGAACTTTCTTTGCACTGCTATGGCCAAAAATAATATGATTGTCTCCAGCCTTGCAACCGGTGCAAATGTCTCATCAACATCTATTCCCTCTATCTGGGAGTATCCCTTGCACACTAGTCGTGATTTGTTCTGAATCACTGTGCCATCTTCATTCATCTTGTTGCGATAGACCCATTTAATCCCGATGACATTATTGTCTTCTGGCCTCGAAACAATCTCCCATGTCTGGTTCTTCTCAATCTGATCAAGCTCTTCGTTCATGGCCTGAACCCAGTTTTCATCTTCAGCTGCATCAGAAAAACATTTCGGCTCCACTTGAGACAAAAACGATGCTTGCTGTGATGATTTCATTCTTCGATTCTGAACTGGAGCTGTTTGATCACCAATGATATTCTGCCTATCAATTTCAGCTCGACTCTTTGTCTTTCTCACAGACACCGACTTGACACTTTCCTCTTCATCATCAGTATCTTCTTCTGAGTCAGCTTCTGCCACTTCTGCTCCCCCTGGGTTGCTTACCTCATCATCACTTTCATCCAGGAACTATTCACTGGATTGTTGAGTATTCTGCTCATTTTCAACTATAGTGACATCATTGCTTTCAATGATTTTTCCCAGCCTTTTGTTGAAACATTTATACGCTTTGCTTTTCCCGGAATAGCCAAGGAATATCCCTTCATCTCCTCGTGCCTCAAACTTCCTATGATGTTCTTTGTTGAGAATGAAACACTTACTTCCAAAGATTCGAAAGTACTTCAACGTTGGCTTCTTTCCGTACCACAGTTCATACGGAGTCTTCCCTTGCTTCGGACATAACAGGGACCTGTTTGAAACATATACCGATGTCAAAACAGCTTCCTTCCAAAATTTCTCTGGAAGGTCCTTATCAATAAGCATTGTTCTGGCCATGTTGTTGATGATCCGATTTCTCCTTTCAACTACTCCATTCTGTTGGGGAGTTCTTACTGATGAAACTTGATGCCTTATCCCATGTTTCTCGAGATAGTTTTCAACCTGACTGTTTGTAAATTCTGTACCGTTATCAGTACGAAACTTCAGAATTTTCTGCCCAAGCATCTTTTCTGATTCCCTCCTGTACTGCTTTATGCAACTGAACACCTCTGTCTTATGGGTTATGATGAATACCCAGGCCATTCTGCTATAATCATCAATGAAAATAACATAGTACATTTTCCCATCTATAGCTCGTGGTGAGATAGGTCCACATACATCATCATGCACCAATTTGAGCACTCGAGTTGCTTTTTGTTCCTTTGGCCTGTATGTCTTCCTGATGATCTTCCCTTGTTGACAAGCATCACACGTATGAGTGCGATCACGTGATAGTTTGGGAAGGTCTCTAGCAGCATCACACTTTACCAGATCTTCCATAGATGGTTGACATAGATGACCAAGTCTCTTATGCCACAGCTGATTTTCTTCTTCTCTGGATAAAAGGCATGAATCTTCTTCCCCACCTACCAGGTAAAGATTACCCTTTGTTCGTTTTCCCTGAAGAATGATTATTCCATCTTTTCCTTTAACAATACCCATCTTCTTGGTAAATAGGATAGAGTGCCCAGAGTCACATAGTTGACTGACGCTAAGCAAATTATGACTGAGACCCTCTACCACCAAGACATCAGCATGTCTCATTTCTTTGCCCCCAAACTTGGCTTTTCCTGAGCCAACAATCTTCAGGCCTTCATCATTTCCAAACTTGACAACTCCTTCTTTGTCATATTTTATGCCTGTAACCAGATCCTTATTACCCGTCATGTGGGATGTGCAACCACTGTCAAGGATCCAAACACCAGAGCGATCTGATGCTTTAAGGGCAATTTCAGCAACTACGGCCTTCTCTGTTTTCTTCTTCCTAGTCCATACTTTTTATTTCATGCTAGGCATAGATTGAGGCTTCTGTTCTTTCTCAGAGTATGATGGACCAGCTTCATCTTACAAAACTGCAAATCTGTTCTGAACTTTTAACTCACTTGTCGGTTTACTGATCTGCTGCTTGCGAACATTTTGATTCTGCTTTGGCACATTTTTCTGAATGGTCGGAGTGCAGTACCTAGCCATGTGTCCAAATCCTCCGCACCAAAAACAGTTTCCTTCAAAAAATGTTTTGGAAAACCGTTCTCTGTTTGGCTGCCATCTCTGTTCTTGTTCCCTTCGATATCTTTTGGATATGGAACACACATACTGTGAATGTACCAACTTTCCACAATAATAACACCTGATATAAGGTTCATTCCTTCGTGTTACTTCAGCACTACGAGTTTCCCCTTTGGATCTCTGAGTATTTTGATTCTGCTTTGTGCTCAAATCCACTTTCAATCTTGGAACAGGTGCTTGCGGTCTAACTTCAACTGCCGCAGATTTTTGTTTCTGATTAAGCCATGAATCAGCCTTAGCATCTGAGTTCAATTGCTGCTTCTTTCCTGTTGAACTAATAGGCTCTTCTTTCTTCTTTTCCGTCTTCGTAACGACCTGATTTCCCAAGAATGTGTTGGGATTCAAAGGTTTTTCCTGGTCTTTAACTTTTCTCCGCAGACCGACAACTTCCTCTTCAAGCTCTTCAATACGCTCGACGTGATCTTTCACTTTTCGACTCAAGCAATCGATCTCCCTTTTCTGCTCTTCAATATTGAGCTTATGCTCATCAACATTTTTTGTGCGCTCTGTCCTGGAAGACTTAAGATTTTCAATTTCTTTCTCAAGCTCAGACTTCTCTTCTTCTTGTTGTTGCATGTAGAGTTTGGCATCGCGTACTATCTTGTTGGCTTTCTTTGTTTTTGCTCGCCAAACATCTATCTCTTCAAGAGCTGCTTCTAATTCAGCTTCCATGTCAACTCTCCCTTCAATTTCTTCTTCTTCTTCATCAGTTTCGGTTTCTTTCTTTTCTGGAGCACTACTAGCAACAGCCACCATCGCATTTTGACCACGATCTTTGCAGTTTTCTATCTCTTCAACTTCTTCACCCTCAGACTCAGCTGAACTGTCAATTTCTTGGGAAAGAAGATTCTTCTTCTTAAAGAAATTTCTCTTGAACTGCTTCTTCCCTTTCACATAGGCTGAAGGTTTTTTCATGGGAATCTCAACTTCATCTTCATCGCTTTCTTCTTGAAACTTTTTGAGGCATCTTGCAGCAAGATGACCAACCTTTCCGCATCGGAAGCATGCTAATGGAAGTTTCCCTTTAAACTTTCCTTTTCCTCTTTGCAGATTTGAAGAAAGGAACGACATCACCTCATCTGACTCTTCTTCCTCCTGAGAATCTTCGATAGTGAGTCTCTTCATGGCCTTAAATGCCACCTCTTTGGATTTCCCCTTTTCCACAGCATCGTTGTCATCATTTCTCATTTCATATGCAACAAGAGTGCTGTGTAGGTTATCCAATGTTAGCTCTTTCGGATCTTTATCTTCTAACACAGAAACCTTCGGATTGAACCGAGGTGGAAGCTTTCTCAAGATGCGCTTTACGATTTTAATGTCTTCGATAATTTCTCCAAGACCCCGCATGTCTTCTACCACAGCATTTACCCTGTCAAAGAATGCATCAACAGACTCATTCGGGTTCATTCTGAGATCTTCATACTTGTTCCACAACACTTGCAGCTTTGCCTCTCTGACTTTTGTATCCCCTTCATAAATATTCAAAAGCTTTTCCCACATGGCATGTGACGTTTTGAATGACATCACCTTTGTATAAATGGGATTAGAGAGGGCTCCCCCTAAGGTGTTGATTGCTTTGGAATCAGCATCCGACTCTTTGTGCTCAGCTTCTGATAATGCACCACTAGTAATATCAGCTGTAATACCATGCATAGCTGCTGAAAACACATCCATTCCCAAAGATCGGAAATAGTGTTGCATTCGATTCTTCCATATCTGAAAATTACATCCGTCGAAGATCGGAATCCCTCTATGATTAGTGACCTCCATTGAGAGAAGACTAACTGTTAACCTTTCCCTCTGATACCACTTGTTAGGCCCACTAGGCTAAATACCCTGAGAGGGGGGGTGAATCAGGGTAAGACTAATTAAAAATTAATGCCCGTTCTGATCTTGTTTCTCTGTTAAGTAAAACACACTTCTCTCTCTTTCCTGCTACAAAATATAAACAGAAAGTAAAGCAAGCGCAGGACATAGCAATTTTACTTGGTTCACCGCTAAGGGCTACGTCCAAGGAGCATACGCCGACAGGTTGTTGGTCGTACCAATTCCACTAGACTTCACTAGTTGTGGATACAATGTTCGGGCTAAATCACTTCTATGCCCAGGCTCACTGCCTTTACAAGTTTTAGGGTCAGCTCACTGCTTTCCCAAGGGTCACTCCCTGTTTCTCTCTCTCTGGCTCACTGCCGGTGGAGAGGATCACCTTCTTCCTCTTCCTAAGCTCACTGCTCTTGGAAGAAGTCCACTCACAGTTTATAGACCTGTAGGTATCTTCATTTCCATTAAGGAATGCATCTTTCTCTGTATGTAGATGCTCTGTTGAAGTTCAACTTTCACCCGTAGATGAATACCCCTTTGCCACTATCCACTGGGCAAACAACCTTTGGAAAGACCTTCGCAAAGCACCCTACAATGCGAGGCTCCCAATTTCACGAAGCTCAAACAAGCCTTTGCGAAGCTCCTGCCTTTTCGCGAAGCTCACTCGCGAAGCTCCTTCGCGAAGCACTCTCGCGATTCTCAAGCCGTCGCAAAGCAACGACCCTCGCGAAGCTAAGTAAGCCAACGTGGAGCTCGCAGGTTTCGCGGAGCTACAATAGCCGCCGCGAAGCACCTCTTTCGCGAAGCACACTGGCTCCGCGAACCACCTTCGCAAATCGAGAGCAAAGTATTTTCTCTGAAAATTATCTCTCTTCTTCGCTCGAAGGGGTCGGCCTCTATTTATATACGATTCCACCGACCCTTGTCCTTTCCGTGCGAAGTCAACGCCACGTCATCTCAGATCGCGAAGCTCCAAAGTTTCTGCCGGAATTCTGTCCAAATCGCGAAGCTCCACGGCAACTATCCATTCGCGGAGCTTGACGTAGTCGCGATGAATCACCGTCAACTTACCTTCGTGGCTCGCACCTTCGCCGCAAAGCTCTCTCGCAAAGCCCTTCTCTGCCGCGATGCGCTTCAGCCTCTGCCGTTCGCGAAGCTTGACGTAATCGCGAAGCATCACCGCCTCCATTCTTCTGGTCTTCGCGATTTCCAAACCATGCATCCTATCTTCGCGAAATTCATGCATTTGCCATATGAAATTATGCTCTTCATGGAAATACTATTTTCGCGATGCTCACCAAACTCCATATTTTGGACCCCAAAAATTTGGCAAACACTGGGAAACGGCGCCACCTTGTACTGCTCTTTTGTACCGCCTCCAGATCGTCCTTTTCCTTTGTCATCGTTCTTTGTCAACAATGATTGTCAACAACATCTTGGGAACTCGACAAATATCCATGAAAGCCTGCTTTGTCAACAAACACAATCAACCAAAAACAATGCAATGTTACCTTGAGGGATTTTTGTCCAACAAATTACATGCAAAGTGATGTAAGGTTTGCGCGTAAAATTTGAGGTTACCCAGTTCAATTCTGTGGTAAAGTGGTATTCATCTGTGGATGAAAGGAGAACTTCAATAGATCATATACATACAGTTTAGGATTCATATATTCATTCAATTGAAGAGACCTATAGGTATATAAACTATGAGTGGATATTTTGAAGAAGTAGTGAGCACACTTCAGTCAAGAGAGCAGTGAGCTTTCATATTGTGATTGGTTTAAACCAGAAGGGATAGTGAGTACTCTTCGAAAATTGTAAACAATAATGCACTTTTAGTGAATTTTGTACATTGAAACATCGTTGGTGTATGCTCCTTGGATATATCCAAGTGAGGGTGAACTAATTAAAAATCGATGTGTCCTATTCATGATTTAATTTCTGTTTATTCTTTGCTACGGGAAAGAGAGAGAAGAGAGTTTTTCTTAACAGTGAAACAAGATCAATAGGGTTAGTTTTTTTAATCTGTCGTAACCTGATTCACTGCCCTCTCAGGGTATCTAACCTAGTGGACCTAAAAGGTGGAAATTTAATTCCATCAGATTTTAACAAATACCTAGATAGAATCTTTGTCCTAGATATAGAACTTTTATCCATATCTTCTTCACAAAACATAATATAGAATCCAATAAATCATTAACCTATTGTATAAAAATAATCATAATTTTTTGTTCATTACAACTCTTTGTTAACACTACTTATCATATAAGATAAGTGAGATAATTATACACTAACTTTACTTAGATTCATACAAGATAGATAAATATATTTACATTCAAATTCCTGAGGTAGAAACTATTTGATTCATCATTTAAATGAAAACTATAATCTCTTTAAATACTTTCTATGATTTGGAACTCCAATATATTTATAAAACTTGTAAAAGATAAACTTTTTATCATATACCATTAAAAATTGAAGAATAAATTTCTATAACATTAATACCTAGCATGGAAATTCCATGGAGTTTCACAAAACTCCTTCAATTATTATAGATAATCCCATCATATGGAATAATTACTCCTTGATAATACCCTTAGGTTTCAAATAACCTTAATTGTATTCTCAAAGAAATATTATTGGACTTTCTAAGTTTTTATCTTTCATTTTTGAATTTTTTCCTCCTTTTACTACCTGTAAAGTATGAAAACTAAGATATTGTATACCTAGTTCATTTATTCTCAATTTTATGAGAATATTGGGTAAAATTTTCTTAAAATAATTCATATTATCTGAACATTTCCATAAATGATAATAGGATGAATTTCTTAACCATAATAATCCTTATAAGAAATATTTAGTCTTTCTGAGAATATTCAGTCATATTGAATATTATTGATATACCCAATCATATTGAGTACATGATACGAGAATTCCGTATGCCAATTATTATATGGTGTCTTTTAAACCTTAAATGAATCATTTCATGCTTCCATAAGATTATTTATTTTCTTATTGAAAAACTTCAACACTTAGTTACTCGGTAATTAATTGTTCTAACACATAGAATATTCCTCCTACTTAAGAACTTATATTAAGCTACCAGTCTTATGATTTTGTTACTTTAAGCTCCTCATTTCAAGGATTAATTTTAAATTTTATCTTGATGATAATGATTTATTTATCTACAATTGAAATTTTTATCAGATGAATGACATGTTTTTATATCTTTTCATTAATGAATTTCAGTGATAGTAAACCCATTAAAATCGATAAACTCATATTTCATATTCATTTAGTGATCTAAGATATATATTTCATCATGACTTACATCAGCTATCATGTAAATAATCCATGACCATTTCGGTAGGGAAACACCCAAATCATAACATTTATGATTCTTGGATATTTGAGTGGATAAATCTTTATAAAAATACATCATATGGATTCACTCAACTCTATCCCTTGGGTATCCTAACCATTAGGGTTTCCTAACTAGTGTAACCCAAAATATGTGTTGA
This sequence comes from Viscum album, assembly GCA_963277665.1. Lineage (NCBI taxonomy): Eukaryota > Viridiplantae > Streptophyta > Magnoliopsida > Santalales > Viscaceae > Viscum > Viscum album. The sequence continues at coordinate 859,388,784 of OY728160.1, forward strand.
GAATAATCTAGCTATGTACAATCAAAGGATACTCATGTTGAGCTCAAAAATACCCAACATGAAAGTCCTAAGTAACTTATAACATTCTTTCCTAACACAATATAATGTAGGGGTACTCCAGCCGAGCTTGAAAATACCTAGTTGAATGATCATGGTCTTGATAAGTATTACTTTATAAGTAATCTCACGCTTATTATTTTATGGGTTTTATTTTAAAATCTCACCAATTTAATATACATCATATACATATTAAATTCATAATTATTACATCTTATATAATCATCATCTTCTCATGTTTTATTTTCTTTTGTGCATGCATGCTTCCAATAATTTAGTTTTATAATCCCTATTCCAACCACAATATTAATTTTTCCAAACCACATTAATGTGTAAATTTTACACAACCCACAAGTTTTTGTTACTCACCCAAAAATTGAAGCTAAACATATTCATACATATTTGAATATATCATATACAAGGTAAGTGAAATCTTCATGTAAATTCATATAATTATATGAGATTAATAATATCCACATGAATAAGCTTGAAGTGATAGATATCTAACCCCATTCACCTTTCTAGACTAGGATAGTAGATGGTCTGACATTAAGTCCCTCTACTCAGGGAGACTTTACTCAAAATATAATTCAATTCATGATATCTATGAAACCTAATGTATACAAACTATGCCCAATTACTGAATTCAAGATAATAACTTAAATTATAAACTAAGTTCAAGGTATATGAAAAAATAAATTTTATGGATTCATACCTAGCATGTAATTAATACTCTTTCTCCTAGAAGCACTTTAATAGTTGAACTAAAGTATAAACAATCACGATATAAACAATTTTTAATTATGAATAAAGTAGTTAATAAACTTTAAATAAATTAACAATTCAAATATTTAATCATGAGATAACCATTTATGAACTATTCATTAAAAAATCTAATTATAAACCTATAAAAGTCACAGACCCATGCTCTCATATCCGATGCTAAAAACATTATCTTTACATTTATATATTTTATACAGATAAATGTGACCCAATTTTATCCATCCAAAACATACAACATAAAATGTAAATATTGGATCACTTACATACCTAAGTATTTTTGGGATTATATTTTTAGATAATTAGGACTAACTCTTATATAATAATACCTATGTCCTTAAGTGAGCATTTTTTTCAAATATACCTAAATTTTCTAATTTCACAATAATTCTTCAACATCTCTCATAAAATTCTCCACACATGAAACCTTTCAAGAAAAAAATCTTTTAATATCATTATTCATAACCAAGGTAAAAGGAAACATAATTAGGGTGAGCTCAAATGCTCGATAAGGGTAAACATAATCATTAACAATTGAATGTCATCAGTGATAATAAGATGATAATAAGGGTATGAGAACATAATAAAAGTGTATATGCATAAAATAAGATAATTAAAACCCATAAAAAATGGATCATAAATCATGTGACATGGCATAAATATTTATCAAAGGTGAGATTTGTGAGAATCAATAATCATGAGCTTTGTGATACCAATATCGATCAAATTAACCATTAAAAACTCATAGCAAACATAAACAAAAATGTTGGTATCTTGAGAAATTATCTTCATAAATCATGTCATAGATAATTGGAGTCCAATTAAATCCATAGGAGAAACATCCTCGGTTAACTACCTCCTTATTACCTTTAAAGACACAGACCATTACATAATTAATTAGAGCTTTATATTAGGCTCACCTGTAATATAAGATGTATCAGGCTGAGTCGTTATATAAGTTATACCTCAATCACCCATCGTATATGATATATTGGGATCACCCATCATCAATAGATATATCTATTTCACCCATCATCATCAATAATTTCCAACTACCGTACATGAATATAACACATGGAAGCTTCAATTTTCATCATCAATCTTTTAACAATAGTTTGTGTTCCTTTATAACTTGATTTACCCATGGAAAAGAATCGAGTTTCATGAAAATATCTTTAAAATAATCATAATTCATCTAGATAATGAATAATTATGGTTTAATTGCAACATATCCCTGATGGGAGATAAGTAATATAAAGGTTTGTTCTCATTGGTGAATAAATTTACCATAAAAAGGATTATTAAAAACATTCTTGAGGAAAATACACTTTCTGCTTTTAAAATCACTTAAAAACTAAAAATTCAAAAAATATTTTGGAAATAATTTTCTTTGTAAATAATCTTGGAAACTTTTAAATGAATATTCAAAGAAAAAAATGGTCATGATGGTGGTAAAATCCATTCAAAAACATTCTTTTCAAACTTTTTCAAAGAGATTCAAAAGTGACCCATAAGGAAAATGTGAAGAAGTTTACTTCTAAAACCTTTTAAAATAAGTTAAATGTTCATAACTATGGGAAATAATTTTTTTAGAAAATAAAATTATTGAAATAAGATAAATAACATAGATTAAGAGTTTGATTAAAAGTCTTTAAAAACTTTAAAATAATGTTTTTAAATAAAAACCCTTTAAGGCCTTTTAAAACCAAAATCCATTTGAAAGAAAGAACTTAAGAAGGAACATAAAATTCCATGAGTATATAAACATTAATGATATTATGTTTCAAGAGTAATTTTATACACCATATAAATTAATATATGTGTATCAATCAAAACATGTCTCAAATAAGGAAGTTTGATATTAGAAACCCTTTCATATTAGGTAATATTTGAATCAAAAATCCATTGAATGAAGGAATATAACATGGCTCTATAAAAAATAATATCCATGAAATAATATATTAAAACTCACTCATGATTAAATAATTACACCATATAAAATAAATCATGGTTCATAACATGAATTATGTCTCAAAGAATTGAATTTGAGACCATAAAAACCCTTGAAACTTTTATATCATTTGGATCAATATCTCATGAAAGAGGTAATTTAAAAGGAACTTCAAATATCATGATCAAAGATTCATTAATGATATAATATAAAAATATGAAGTGTATACCCCTTGTAAAAAGAAGCAGGTTCATATTATAAGGCATGTATCAAAGAAAAAATATTGATTATATCATTAAAGTTATAATTAATCAATGAAATGATTGTTTTTTAAAAATTTAAAAAAAAAATTAAATACAACATGATAAAATCATAGGTAAATCCACACATAAACATGGAATAACAAAGTTGATGAAGAAAACGTATAACCCAATGAATGGAATTTGAGTTAAGAAACCCATTACTGCTTCGGTAACTTCTGAATCAAAACACCTTGGATGAAATAACATAAATTTTAATTTAAAATACCATGAATTTGGAAGGATTAATTATATAACATGTAAAATGGAATTATATATACCATATAAAATAAATTAGGTGTAAAACATTAAAACATGCCGCAATGAAGTCAAATTGAGATGAAATCTCTTACCTCGAGTCCACACTTGATATGGGTGTCCTTTAACACCTACATAATAAACATATGTCAATTGTTTGATTTATTAAAAAAATTACAAGATTAATCCCTTATCATTAAAACATTTTTTTCATTTATTTTAATTACATATTTAATTACTTAATCAATTATTTCTAAGTTAGGTGTTTTGAGGACGTTCGGTTCATAATTTCAAAATGAATTCAGTATATTGAACATGGTAAAAGAGTTCATTGTTCCATCATATAAATAATAATATTAATGAAATAATTATCATTCTTATACATTTATTATACATTTAAAATCAACCATGGAATATGGTTATAAAAAATAAACAATGTTACAATCGTGGAGACAGTAAGTCACACGTATGCATGAGTGACGTTTCCATTTTTCAATGATCATGATGGAAACAAGGTAAGTGATATTTTATATTTAAATAATTATTATTATATCTTAAACATCATATTATTTTTTAAAATATATTTATATATACTATCCATGTGATGTGTTGATAAAAAATTAATCACATCGCTTCGTATAGGTGGTAATCCACATGTACACACAAACAGAATTATCATTTTTCAATGGATGGAAAGGTAAGAAAATAGATAATATATTATCTTTAAATAATTATAATTTTTTCATGAATATCATATATATATATATATGCGGATATATTAAATCCATCATTATAACCATCTGTGAGAGGTGGTGATGGAAAACAAATTACATCGATTTATGAGGTGGTAGTCTACCATACACATGAATAATGATTTACATTCCCATTTGATGAAAAAAAGAGGTGAATTAAGGTTGATAATCTAACATAATAAAATATTATTATATATTAGATACTTATTTTATTATATCATAATATTTATAAGATTTTTTAAGTAAGTAGAAGAATAAATAAAGCTAAAACATTCAGTTAAAAGTTATACCTCTTATTTGGAAAACCTAATTTTATTTATACCTTAATCCCTATAATGATGGTATTATTCCAAAAATAATACCTCTAGTATATGGGGAAGGATTTTGGGTGTCATGAACTAACGCGGATCAACACTGAACCGATCACCCGAGCTGGTTCGCGACATGGCCTGATGGGCGTTCCTGATCCTCATAGGCTGGAAACTAGTGTCGGGAATCAAAGTAATCATTGTGGAAACTATTTTATCCCAATAAACCAAGATCAAAATTAAAAAAAACAAAAATATAAAGGTCCAATAATAAATGAATCTCACATGAATACATAAGACCGATTCAGTTACAACAGCTGAACAAAATAGAAACTAAAATACAAAACTAAAATTGAACCAAGCTACCAAGATCTCTATGTGACGTCTTGGTCACCACCATCCTTAAGACCAAACTACTCCAAGATAAATCTCAATCCCAAATAACCCAAACAAGAAACTGAACCTACAAAATATCTCAGGCCTACCGGCACCAAGTGGTACGAGTAGGGTGTGAGCTAAACAGCTTAGTAGGCAACCACCATAGAATCCATACATCTCCTTACCCAAAAAAGTTCCATAAACACTATTTTGAAATAAAAATATTAAAATAAGTCTTAAACATTTTAAAAATACAAAAAAAACTTTCCCATTTTCCAAAAAATACATACCACATTCCCATTTTCAAAATAGGTTCACCGTTTTAGAAACCAAATCCCAAAACTAAAAAAAATCCCACAAGGTGTTACCAAGAAAGGTTGAAAGTAAATAAATAAATAGTATAAGAAACCAAGTAAAATTGAAATTAAATAATAAAATACATATAGTAACCATGGGTATTCCTAAACATCCCTAGAATAATCCCTAGATGTACTTTGTTCATAACCACCTTGCGGCGTATGGTGAAGCTCTCTAGTCTATAACCAACTAGCCGCCCTCAACTGACCAATATAGTGGCACATCCCACTTATCCTATTAGCTAATCCAAGGGGTACCAACCCTTATAATCAGGTTTTATCAATAACCATAACTCAACCCTCTAAAAGGTTCCCAAGAAACTCATGGTAAAAGTATATTGTGTAAGTAGGAGGTCCTCGCATGCATGACTCACCTTACCTATCATCACTACACTTACCAACCCCAAACACGAACACCACCTATACGATAACCCATGTAGGTAAATCCCCAATAAGTGTTCCCATCATAAAATAAGTCATTTCTAAGTTCCAATCAGGTCGTCACATCACAAAATTTTATAAAAAACATTTCTCAAACATTTCAATATGCCAATCGGGAATTCACATTTTCAAAACCACATTTATTTCCCAATATTAAAAAGTGCCAACCAGGCCTTAAATCATGTCCATATCAAATACACTTTCAAAACATTTCTCAATCATTTTCAAAATGAATACAAACAATAACTTTCAAAAGCACAATGTCAAATGGGCTTTTAAGTTCCAAACACTCACCAAAATATGTTTTAAGGAAAAACAGTCCAAACATTAAGGGATACATTTAAAGTTACATTCCCAAATCACTGGAAGAAACAATTTACAATTTGGAAAACATGGGGCCATTTTAATAAAAAGGGGAGGAAGAAAAAATGATAAACTTTTAAGGTAAAGGTGTTTTCGAGTGCCACTTTCATTTGAATGCACATCCATGTGTGCACCTTGTTCATGATTGGATGTTCCAACATCCAATGGAACACCCAAATTAACCATTTCCATTTCCAAAATCACCACTTTATTTTTAAACTGAACCCTGCAATCTTATATAATTACAAAAGCATAAACAACCATTTCCAAAACACTGAGGACACTTCCAAAACACTTTCACCACAATCCTCAAGCCATAAAAAGATGTCTAAATCACACATCCTTCCAAATTTATATATTAAAACTAATTTAAAAAAATATATCAAATTACAAATATCACAAAAAGACTTAATTTCATTTTAGAAGAGTGATTGAAATTTTACCAAACACATTAGATGCATAAATACGTAGTCATAATTGGAGAATCACTTTGAAAACTATGTTTAACAATTTATAAAAACATTAAAACACCACAATGAACTAAAAAAGGTACCATAAGTGTACGAATCATGTTTATAAATTTATTAAAATAACTCAATCATTAACAAAATTCGTCAAAAAGGAAAATCAAGGAGACGCCTACCTCGATGGGGTGCGGATGTGATGGAACTTCAAGAGAGGGAAGAACAAATCCTCACGGACCAACCACACATCCTAAAATCCAAATAATTACAACACACACACAAACCCTACTCATTAGGGTTCATATAAGATAGGAAACCCCAAATAGAAACCAAATATTCAAGGGAGAAGAAGATAAAGGGGGTGAAATGACCCAAAAACCCTAAAAACTCACCTTTGAACTTCAAGGATAGATCCATGGAGGAGGAGGAAAAAAGAGAAGGGATTAGGGGGATCCCTTCATGTGCCAAAAATTAACCAAGAGGTGGGGGATGATTTTGGGTTTAAAAGGAGAGAGAGAGAGAGAAAGTGGTTTTTTTATTTTATTTTTAAAACTGGGTCGATATCATGGTTTGGCGGCATAGTTTACTAAACTGTGTGCAAACCATGCAGTAGCCACTACCCAATCAGGAACCGACTACATGAATAACCCACATGGTTTGGATCACCGTGTGCAAACTGTGTGGTAGCTTCTTCCTAGGAGAGGAATGACTGCATGACCAGAACATACGGTTTGACCGACCATGCTCAAATCATGTGGTAACTTCTGTCCAACACCAAGACCTTCCACATGGGTACTTGGGCTGAACCACACGGTTTACACTAACTGTGCGGTGCCTGTGAACAGGTCAAAAATCCTCCCAGAATTCCCAAATTTGAAAATTTTAACTGGGACTCAACCCGAACCTCAACCAAAAATATCTAAGACCAAGAAAAAAATAAAATAAAGGAGTATCTGAGGTCGGGGTGTGACAATTCTCCCCACCATAGACACTTTCTTCCCCCATAAATTCACCTAGGTAAAAGTCAAATTAAACTCAATTCCATGCCTAATAAAAATTGAGAGAAAACCATAAACCCCAGGGTGACTATTCACTCCATAAGTAACACTCGACTAATGAAGAAGAAACTATAGAATAAGAATGAGGGGAGAAAATGAGGGGGTTCCCCCCACCATAATAACTTGGCTAACATGGAAGATTTAAAACCCAAACAACACCACTAAAACTTAAATAAGGAACCCAATATGGAGCGACCCAGAAAACCAGGGCCTCACGAACTAACTCAACTTATACACACTAACCAAACAACACCCTTACCATAACCTAGAACTAGGGAACTCCCAACACAGACTGAACCCCCAACACTAGGGGAAACCCATGAAAAGAACTGAAACCAAAGGGCTAAGTGCACTACTGAAAACACCATCCATTAATTTTTAAAAAACTCAAACATCTTCAAATGATCACCACTAAAATCGAAACCAACCCACACAAGTGTTAAACACGCTCAAAGAAAAATGAATGAATATAGAGGCCACATTTAGTTAAACACAATTTCTCATATTAAAATAGAATAAATACATCATGGTTTTACAATTAAATGGTGAACTTTCATTCGCAAAAAATACTATAGTAAGGAAACTTTAAATTATTTCGCTGTAATATAGGAAAAAAACTAGTCCATGGTTTCACACACCCCTGAAAACTCCTGACTATATGAGAGCTTCACTCTGAGGATTGTGGATGGAGCCCTGATGACTGAAGCATCTCCTGCCTCATAGTCAGGTGCTGATATACTCTAATCAAAACTCCTTCTTAGAGCAACGCTTCCTACAAAACTTCTCCAGATGAACCAAATGGAAAAAATTATGGTAGGTATTCAGAAGGATGTGGAAAGACCGCTTTGAATGCATGGACCAACCACACTGATGGAACACAAGAGAACGGTCTAATGAACTGGATTCTAGAACCAAAAAAGAAGACTCCTTTGAGACAGGTTCCTCTGAAATGCACTCCTCACCAGATGGGGAACCTTTAAAAATGAAAATAGATACCATATTTCCAACTCCTAGAGCTCCAAAAACCAAATCAACTAGAAATACTGCATCCATAAACTTCTTGAAACAAAGGTACTTAGAATAGAGGACTCGCTCCTTAATCTTTGTATGAATACCCCCAAAGAAAAGAGAAGCCTTCAATAGATCCTACGACACTACCTCTAGAGAAAAGGAAACCATCTCCTTGAACTGGTCAATATAGGCCTTCACTATCCACTAGCCTTGTTGAATACACATGAACTCTTCTATTTTCTTCATATTCACCTCCTCAGGTATAAACCATCAGAAAAAGACAAACTTAAAAAACTTACCATGTCATCCCAACTTGAATCGATGGTAGGGATAACATATCTCATTAATCCAAATATGGACCCTCTAATGAAACTAAAATAGCATGAACTCTAACAGATTCCAGAGTTACCAATGATCTGAAGACACACTCTACTTCCTCAAGCCACTCCACTGCCTCTAACAAACCTCGATCACCATGAAAAATAGGCAACACGTGAGAAGAATAAGTAATTGGGCATGAATCAGTATAAACTATAGGGACATTTCAGGGTGTAATATTCTGATAAACATCAAAACAAAATGCTAAATATCAACATCCAACCAAAACACAATTAAACAAAACCTCTCGTTCCAAAATAACAGTCTCACAAGCCAAAAAAATACAAACACAACCAAAAAACCTCTTTTCAAAAATCTCATTTCCATTTTGATTTTCAAAACCACCTTATTCTAATGACACTTTTCACAACAAACCCACTTTCTAAGACAAATACCAATTTCCTAAATCATTTTCCTCTTTCAAAATAACTTTAGAAAAATAAGGCCAATCCTTTTGATCTCAAACACACACCCAAGGCATCCCACGAACCATTGCACAAGTGTTAATATGATTCCATACAGACGTTCCGACATGCAATTCCCAAATACATACCCTTTTATGTGAAAATGTTCATAAATAACACCAAGGGTGCACCCATACCACTTCTTTACAAATTCCAAACATGCACCAAATTTTCAAACTAAAACATTTTTTTCATTAAAGCCCGTTTTTTCAATTCCAAAACCACTAAAAAGAAATCATTTCCATTTAAAAAAACCATTTTTATTTCAAAAACCTACTCACACCCACTGAAACTATAATGAAACTCAACTAACACCAAACTACAGGAAGGAGGAACTAGTAGTCATGCCTAACCCGGCGACATGGTAGTGGGTCATACCCTAAGTAGGAAATAACAACTAAGAGGACATTAAATCGTGCACTTGGATTCCAAATGGTTCACTACTACATGTGAGATCACAACATGACACCAGATCACCTCTATTGTCATCTCTCAATCCAAAACAAACCAAGATAAGATAAGGACTCAATTCTCAGACTACCCCTTGTAACTTGAGGATCAAAACGATTAAGGGTTCATGACTTAATTCTAGTACCTACCTCTCGAGTCCTGAAAACTCTAATATATAACTACCATACACCCCAAATAACAAATTACATACCTATGATACCATTTTATCACAAACCAACCCAGATCAAACCTAAATCAGTCACCCAAGCCGGTCTGCGGCATGGCCCGAAGGGCATTCCTGATCCCCACGGGTTGGAAACTAGTGTCGAGCATCAAAGTAATCACTATGAGAACTATTTTTTCCCAATAAACTAGGATCAAAATAAAAAAAACAGACAAGATGAAGGACCAAGAATAATTGAATCTCACATGAATACATAATACTGATTCAATTACAACAGCTGAACAAAATAGAAACTAAAATAGAAAACTGAAACTGAACCAAACTACCAAGATCTCCATGTAACCTCTTGGTCACCACCATCCTCAAGACCAAACCTCTCTAAGAGCCAAATAAAACCCAAATAACCTAAATAATAATTTGAACCTACAAAACAGCTCAAGCCTACCAACACTGAGTGGACAGAGTAAGGTATGAGATAAACAACTTAGTAGGCAACCCCCACAGAATTCGTACATCTTTTTTCCCCAAAACATTCTATAACTAGTTTTAAATACATATAAGAAAATAGTTTTTCAACATTTTAAAAATATAGCCATAACTTTACCTTTTTCCAAACAACACACACTATATTCCCATTTTCAAAACAGGTTCATCATTTTAGAAACCAAATCCCAAAACTAAAAAAAAAATCCCACAATGTGTTGCCAAGAAAGGATAAAGGTAAATAGATAAAATAGTATAAGAACCCAAGTGAAATGGAAAGTAAACAATAAAATATAGATAGTAACCATGGGAATTCCTAAACATCACTAGAATGATCCTTGGATGTAATCAGTTCAGAACCACCTGTCGGCGTAGGGTGAATCTCCCTAGTCTATAACCAATTAGCGGCCCTCAACTGACCAATCCAGTGGCTCATCCCACCTATCATCTCAGCTAATCCAGGGGGTAACAACCTTTATAATATGTTTTGATCCGAAACCATCACTCGAACCTCTAAAATATTCCCAGGAAACCCATGGTAAAAGTATAATGTGTAAGTATGAGGCTCTCGCATGCATGACTCACCTTACCTGCCATCACTGCATTTGTCAACCCCAAAACACATACTAAACATATATGATAACCCATGTAGGTAAATCCCCAATAGGTGTGCTTATCATATAATAAATCATTTATTAGTTCCAACTGGACTGTCACATCACATAAGATTATAAAAAAACATTTCTCAAACATTTCAAGATACCAACTGGGCATTCACATTTACAAAACCACATTTATTTCCCAATTTTCAAAGTGCCAACTGGGCCTTAAATCATGTCCATATCAAATAAACTTTCAAAACATTTCTCAATAATTTTCAAAATTAATACAAACAATCAATTTCAAAATCACAATGTCAAACGGTCCTTTAAGTTCCAAACACTCACCAAAACATGTTTCAAGGCCAAACGGGCCAAACATTAAGTGATAAATTTGAAGTTACATTCCCAAATCGCTTGAAGAAAAACTTTACCATTTGTAAAACATGGGACTATTTTAAGAAAAATGTGATGAAGGAAAAATGATAAGCTTTTAAGGGAAAAGTGTTTTAGAGTGCCACCTTCATTTGAATGCACATCCATGTGTGCACCTTGTGCATGCTTGGATGTTCCAACATCCAATGGCACAACCAAATTAACCATTTTCATTTACAAAATCATCACTTTATTTTTAAACCAAACCCAACAATCCCATATGATTAAAAATTCATAAAAAACCCTTTCCAAAACCCTGAGGATCCTTCCAAAACACTTTCACTATAATCCTCAATCCATAAAAAGACATTTAAATCGCACATCCCTCCAAATTTATATATTAAAAATAATTTAACAAAATATATCAAAATCCAAATATCACAACATGGATTAATTTCATTTTTGAAGAGAAATTGACCTTTTACCAAACACATCAGATGCATAAATACATATGCATATTTGGAGAATCACTTTGAAAACTATTTTTAACAATTTATACCAACATTAAAACAAAACTATAAACTAAACAAATGTTCCATAAGTGTGCAAATCATGTTTATAAATTTATTAAAAGAACCCAATAATTAATGGAATGCATCGGAAAGTAAAAGCATGGAGACACCTACCTCGATGAGGTGCAGATGTGATGAAACTTTAAGAGAGGGAATAACAAAGCCTCACGGACCAACCACATACCCTAAAATCCAAAGAAGCACAAACCACACACAAACCCTAGTCATTAGGGTTCGACCAAGAGAGTAAACCCAATAGGGAAAACAAATATTCAAGGGAGAAGAAAAGAAAGGGTTAAATGACCGAAAAACCCTAAAAACTCACCTTTGAACTTCAAGGATGGATCCATGGAGGAGGAGGGTCCAAAGAAAAGGGGCTAGGGGATCCCTTCTTAGGCCAAAAAAGACCCCAAGAGAAGGGGACCTGGTTTTGGGTTAAAAAGGAGAGAGAGAAAAAAGGTATTTTTTTTAAACTAGGCTGATAGAACGGTTTACTAAACTATGTGGTAGCCACTACCCAAGAAGGAACTGACCCATGACCAACCTGCATGGTTTGGCTCATCGTGCGCAAACCCTGCGGTAGCTTCTTCCTATGAGAGGACCGACTGCACGACCAAACCGCACAGTTTGACCGACCATAATCAAACTATGTGGTAGCTTTTGTCCAAAACCAGGAACTTCCACACAGCTACCTGTTCTGAACTGCACGGTTTCCACTAACCATGCAGTGCCCATGCACAGGCCAAAAATCCTCCCGTACTTCTAAAAATTTAAAAATTTTAACCAGGACTCAACCCGAACCTCAACCAGAAAGATCTAAGACCAATAAAAGAATAAAATAAAGGAGTATTTGAGGTCGGGGTGTGACATTAGGAAGGTATTTTCCAAAATATAGTTCTCAAAAGGTGTGAGGAAGAGTGGAGTGGTGGTTCCCTTTTTAAAGTGAGGGCAGGGGCACTCTTGGAATTACATAAAGTATTGAATTAATATAAATTTATTTTCATGGAAAAGTGGCACAAAGTTGATATATTTCTAATATAGTATTATTATGAGTTTAAATACTCTCATAAAATAAAATTTTAACTAGTTTAGGTGATTTTTTTACCCTTATCACTTTGTTTTAAACCCCTGTTAATCCTTTTGATGATTACCATGATAACAGAGTCTTTTACACTTTAGGGGTCAAGAAAATTACTATAAAAGAAAAAGTGACCCATAAATGTAACTTGGTTTATTTTTTCAACCATATAAAATTCACTTGGATGAATATATGATTTTTATAAATTGTAAATCATTTAATAAAATATTCTTTATTATAAAATATCATTAATATCATTTTTGGAACTATTTAATTAATTTGATTTTAAAGTCATCAAGATAGTAATGTAATTAGAATATAAACCTTTAAAAAACAATAATATGTTATATTGATCTATAAAATTAATGGGAAACTATAAATCACCCAAAAATATTACTTTTATATTTTTTTTAAATAATTTTCTTGATTTTTCTACTGCTTGCACAAGTACTGTGTCGGCGTTGCATAAGAATTTAAGGTAATTATTTTATCACTAAAAATTAAAAATAAATTACCATAATAAAAAAACAATTTATATTTCAAATAACCATTTATAACTAAAAATAATTTTTTTTATAGATTTCAAAAATTGTTATAAATATTAAAAGTAAAAGAGTGGAATTTTTTACTTTATCCATTACTTAAAATAATATAAATTTTATAATCAATGGAAAGTGGAAAGAAAATGCCAAATTTAGAATATTTTATGCTCATGGTTGAAAAAAAATTATCTAATAAAATTTAAACAAGTGTTAAAAAAATATTTTTAGGTTTATCCCATAGTTTTAACCCTATTTTACTCATTTTACCCTTACCATGGTGAGAAATATTACAATGGTTACTATTCATAATGAAAAAAAATGAAATGGGTCTATTTACAAAATTTATATCACATGATTCCAAATATATAATTCATTTTTCAAGATTCAATTTCTTGAAGTGCAATTAATTAATTTAAGATGAAAATGAAAAACGCAACGAGAAAAAGTTTTTTGAAAAATGAGTTTTTAAGCATAAAAATGAACTTATACCAAAATAAAGTATAATAATGACTCATTTAATTAATTTTATTATATATAATTAAAAAATAATTATGTTAATTTAATATCAAATTCAAAGAAAAATGGTACATTTAAATGAAAAGAAATGACATTTTCATAAAAATCGATATTTCTCACTATTAACTGAAAATAAATCTTTTCATAAAAATACTAAGATTTCACCCTAAGATAATTTTGATATTATAATTTAAAAAATAATATATTTTTTATCAAATAAAATTTATAAAAGTTCTAAAAATTAATTAAAATATTCTCTCACAAAAATCAATAAAATCCATTTTTAAAGAAAATGTATTTTTGAAGAATAAAATGTCTTTACTGAAAATTGAGTGATTACTTACTAATAATTTATCAATAATTTTTTATTTATTAGGAACCTTATATATATATATATATTAAACATTTTCCACTCTTATTCATACCCTCCAATTCAACATATAGGTTGTAACGGTCATATTAAAAATAATATAATTTCATGGTTCATTTAAGCTTGGTGTTGTATGTTGTATAAACTATCAAACATAGTCTTTTTTTTAAAAAATGGGGTTGCCATATTCTCCCCATTTAATAAATTGCATCCTCAAAATTTGAACTTGATCTCGATAATCAAGGGTTTTACATTTGAAAATACCTTTATTGAAAACCCACATCGTAAAATGTGTTAATAAAACTTCTTCTTGAAAATAGGGAAATGGAAATATAAAGGTCATCTGGAATAACACATAACTAGGTTTCCCAATAAGATAACATTATTGGGAGGTTAAAATAGAGACATGGATGAAAAATTAATGTCTAGATAATTATAGAGATTAACAGAGAACATTGAGAAAAAGAAACTGAATGATCATGAGAAAGTTAAGGACCAAAAAACCACAAATCAATAAGCTATGAAAAAGACCATAATTTCATCAGAAATAAAGGTAATAGGATAATATTTTTTTTTCAAGATCCATTTCCTAGAGTGTAGGTATTCCTTTACCATCTAGACTGAAAACATAAGGAAATATACATATTTGAAATGTGAAATTTTATCCTTTCATCAATTTCCACCATAATCTCATCTTTTTATCCAAATGATGAGTATTAAAGATTAATTTCTCATTCCTAAAGTACTAAAATCAACTTCTAATGGATCACACAATCCAAAAAAGTATAACAATTTATTCCAACTATCATTAGAAAATAATCAAAACCAAAAAAAAGTTATCATAATATAATATAATATCCAAAATGTATAAACCTTAATATAAATAAATAATACATTAATATTCAAAATCCAATAATAACATCAAAGGTTAAACAAAGATAATTCCATAAATAAATAACCTTATATCCTCAATAACCTTGAAATTAATGAATGTTTTAAACTCGAGGTTATCTCACACATTTCAGATTATATCCCCAAAAATTTAATAGAATTATTATGAACTAATACTTCTTGTTAAACCTAAGGATTACATATACCTCAACCCAATAAAAATCTCCCAAAATATCATTAATCGCATTAAAATTCCATAACTTAAAACCTCAAAAGGTGGTTTATATTCCTTTAAATTTATAATCAACCTTAAACTTATTAACTCGTGATGATATTCATAATTTAACCTCATATTAAGATGTGATAATCTCCAAAGTTATCTAAACTCAGCTTTGATTCCAACTATAATAGCCTCAGACCCCCATTCCTAGATTCAGTGCTAAAAAATTATCTTTACATTTCTAGATTTGATACAGATAAACATGACCAAATTTTATCCATCCAAAAGATATGACATCAAATGGAAATATTGGTTCACTTAAATACCCAATTATCTTTTAGGTTTAGAGTTTTAGATAATTGGGACTAACTCTTATATAACAATACCCATGACCTAAAGTGATAATTTTTTCAAATATACCCATCTTTTATTATTTCATAATAAGTCTTAAAAATCTCCCACAAAATTCTACACACATAAAACCTTTCTAGACACAAATCATTTAGAATCATTATTAATAACCTTGTGATAGGAAACACAAGAAGGGTGATCTCAAATGATTAATAAGGGTAAACAAAAGCATTAAAAATTGAATGTCATCAGTGATCATAATATGAGTATAAGGGTATGATGACATAATCAAAGTGCATGAGCATAAAATAAGAGAATTCATACACATAAAAACCTAGATCATAAAACATGTGATATGTAATAAAGCTTTATCTAATTAAAGAGTCATGAGAATAAATAATCATGAGCCATGTAATTTCATTATTGGTTAAAGTAACCCTTTAAAACTCATATAAAGTATAAAGAAAACGTGTTGGTATATTGGAACATTATCTTCAAACCCCATGTAACAAATAATTGGAGCCCAATTAAATCCATAGGAGAAACTTTCCCGATTAACTCCCTCACTCTTTCCTTTAAAGACAAGGAACATTACTTGATGTAATGGAGAGCTATATTTGGTCCACCTGTCATATAAGTTGTATCTGGATCACCCATCATATATGATGTATCGAGATCACACACCATATAATTTATATTGGGTTAACCCATCATCATGACCTATATTGATCTCACCCATAATCATAAATAATGTGTATGTGTCATATGTGAATAAAACACATAAAATCATTCATTTTCATTATCAATATTTTAAAAACATCTTTCTTTCCTTTATAACTTGATTTAACCATGGAAAAGAAAAGGGTTTCATGAAAATATCTTTAAAATAATCATAATACATCTAGAGAATGAATAAGTATGGTGTCATTAAAACATTTCCCCAATTGAGCATAAGTAAAATAAATGGTTGTTGTCATTAGTGAATATAAATACCATAAAAATAATCATTAAAAACATTCTTTAGGAAAATAATCTTTCCACTTTAAAAATCACTTTTAAAAAACTAAAAATTCAGAAAATATTATGGATATAATTTTCTTTTAAAATAAACTTGAAAACTTATAAAGTAATCTTCAGATAAAATAATGGTCATGGTGGTGAGAAAATCCATTCATAATCATTCTTTTTAAACTTTTATAAAGAGATTCAAAAGTGACCCATGCCAAAAAGGTTAATAAGTTTCCTTTTAAAAACTTTCAAAAAAAATCAAATGATCATAAATTTATGAAATAATTTATTTTTAGAAAATAAAATTATTGAAATAAGATAAATAAAATGGTGGAATAGTTTGGTTAAAATTCTTTTAAAACATTAAAATATAATTTTTAAAGAAAAAACCTTTACTACCTTTTAAAACCAAAAACCTTTTGAAAGAAAGAAAAGAATAAGGAACATAAAATACCATGAGTATAAAAATATTCATGATATTATATTTAAATACTAATTGTATACACGATATAAATTAATATTGGTACATCAATCAAAACATGTCTAATGAAGGAATTTTGAGATGACAAACTCTTACATCTTAGGTAATACTTGGATCAAAAATACATTGCATGAAGGAACTTATCATGATTATTTAATATCCATAATGTCCATGAAATAATATGTTAAAACATGCTAATGGGGAAATAATTACACCATATAAAATAAATCATGGTGCATAACATGAATTATGTCTCAAATAATTGAAATTGAGAACATGAAACCCCTTACAACTTTTATATCAGTTGGATCAATATCTCATGAAAGAGGGAATTTTAAAGGAACTTAAAATATCATGATAAAATATTAATTCATGATATAATATCACAATATTAATCATATACACCTTGTAAAAATAAGTGAATATTACAAGACATGTCTCAAAGAAATAATATAGAGATTAATAGTCCTTGTAAAGATCGAATCATTGAAGTTATAATTAATAAATTAAATGATTGTTTGTAAAAAATGTAAAACTATAAAAAATAATTTAAATTAAACCATAATTAAATAATAGGTAATTCATACATAATAATTTCATAACAAAGGCAATGAAGAAAAAATATCACCTAATTAATGGAAATTGAGTTAAGAAACCCTTACTATTTTGGTAACTTCTGAATGAAACCCCCTTGTTTGAAATAAGATGAATTATAACTTAATATTCCATTAATTATAAGTGATTCATGATATTACATGTAAAATTTAATTCTATACATCATAGAAAATAAGTTAGGTGTACAACATTAAAACATTCCCCAATGAAGGGAAATTAAAACAAACTCCCTTACCTCGAGTTCGGACTTGTTATGTATGTCCTTTAGTACCTGCATAATAAAACTATATAAGTTGTTTAATTTATTAAAAAAAATTCAAGATTAATACCTTATATTTAAACCATTTATTTCATTTATTTTAATGACATATTTAATTATTTAATCGATTATGTCCATGTCGGGTATTTTGGGGACGTTCGGTTCATAATATCAAAATGGATTTGGTGTGTTGATTGTGGTTGAAGACTTAATTATTCCATAATATATGGAATAATAATAATGAAAATATTATCATTTTTATAAATCAATTATACATTTAAATCTAATCATGAAATATGGTTATGAAAAATGAACAATGTTACAATCATGAAGATGGTAAGTCTTATGTACGCATGAGTAATAATTCTATTTTTCAATGATCATGATGGAAAGAAGATAAGTATCATTTTATCTTTAAATAATTATTATTATATAATAAATATCATATTATTACTTTAAATTCACTTAAATATTCCATCAATGTGATGCAGTGATGAAAAATGAATCGTATTGATTCGTGGAGGTGGTTATCCACACATGCGCACAAACAACATTATCATTTTTTAATGGATGGAAATGTAAGAAAATAGATTATAGATTATATTTATAAAATTATAATTATATAATTAATATAATATATATATATATATTAAATCCATCATTATAACCATCCATGAGAGGTGGTGATGGAAAATAAATTACAACTGTTCATGAGGTGGTAGTTTGTCGTACACACGAACGATGGTTTCCTTTCCCATTTAATGGAAGAAGGAGATATATTAAGGTTAATAAATTAACATAATAAAATCTCAGTATATATGATATAATGAATTTATTATATCACAATTTTTATAAGAGTTTTTTGGGAGGTGGAGGAATAAATAAAACTTAAACATTCTGTTAAAAGCTATATCTCTTCTTCAGAAAACCTCCTTTACTTTATACTTTAATCGATATGTGGTTGGTATTATTCCCAAACTAAGACCTATAGGAAGTATGGATGGATTTTGGTAAGGTATTTTGGAATTTATTTTATTAAATAGAGTTCTCAAAAGTGTTAGTAATAGAGGATAGGTAGTTCCCTTTTATAAGTGAGGGGAGGGGAACTCTTGGAATTACTTAAAGTATTAAATTAATGTAAATTATTTTTCATGAAAAAGTGGCACCAAGGTGATATATTTATAAAATAGGATTATTATGAGTCAAAATACTCTCATAAAATAGATTTTGGAAAATTTTATGTGGTTTTTTACACTTATCTCTTTGTTTTAACCCACTGTTAACTTTTTTTATAATTACCGCGATAACAAATTTTTTTACTCTTTAGGGGTCAAGAAAGTGACTATAAAAAGAAGAGTGACCTATAAATAGATCATGGTTGATATTTTAAACTATATATCATTTACTTGGATGAATTTGGTATTTTTCTGAATTTTAAATCATATAATAAAATATTGGTTATTATAAAATGTCATTAATATCATTTTTTGAACTATTCATTTAATTTGACTTTAAATTCATCAATATAGTAATGTAATTTGAATATAAATCTTTCAATAATCACTAATATTTTATATTTATATATATAATTCTATTTATACTATAACTCACCCAAAAAATATTACTTATATATTTTTTAAAATAATTTACTTGATTTTTTTACTACTTGCACAAACACTACATCAGTGTTGCATAAGCATTTAAGGTAATTATTTATCATTAAAAAATAAAAATAAATTAACATAATAAAAATAAGTATTTATCTTTAAAATAAACATTTATAATTTAATGTAACTTATTTTTATCCATTTCACAAAATATTATAAATATTAAAAGCAAGAGAGTGACATTTTGACTTTATCCTTTTTTTTAGAATAATATAAATGTTATAATCAAAGGAAAGTGTAAATAAATTGTCAAATTTATAATGTTGGATTTTTATGGTTGAAATTAAATTATCCAAAAAAATTAATACATGTTTTAGGAATATTTTTCGGCCTTATCCCATATATTTAACTCTATTTTATTCACTTTACCCTTACTGAGATTAGAGATATTTACTATAGTTACTATTCATAATGACCAAAAATAAAAGGGAACTAAATAATAAATTTATAAATCATAATTAAAAATATGGAATCCATTTTTAAAGATTCAATTTCTAGAAGTAGTATAAATTAATTTAAGATAAAAACACAAAATGCAATGAAAACAGTTTTTAGAAAAATGTGTTTTTGAGCCTAAAAATAAACTTATACCAAAATAAGGTATAATGATAAATCAAATGTAATTAATTAGATTTTAAATATTTAAATAATAAATATGTTAATTTAAGATCAAATTCAAAGAATAATGATACATTTAAATGAAAATAAATGATAGTTTTTCAAAAATTGGTATTTTTTACTATTCACTGGAAAATCAATCTTTTGAGAAAAATCCTAAAATTTCAACCTAAGATAATTTTGATATGCTGATTTAAAAAATGAAGCTATTTTTATAAAATAAAATTTATAAAATTTCCAGAAATTAATTATAATATTCACTCACAAAAAGCAATAAAACTCATTTTTTAAGAAAATGTATTTTTGAAGAATAAAATGACTTTACTAAAAATTGAGTAATTATATACTAAGAATTTATCAATAATTTTTTATTGAGTAGTGGACTTATATATATATATATATATATATATATCATAATACTAATACTTATATTCATACTCATTGATTCAATGTCTAGGTTATAATGATCGTATTTAAAATAATATTATTTAGTGGTTTGTTCAAGACTAGTGTTGTGTGTTGTATATTCTATAGAACGTAGTATTATTTTAAAATATTGGGGTTGTTACAAAACCCTTTTATAAATTATCTAAACTTATGTAAATTCCATAATTCTTAATATAAAATCCTTATACTCAATCAAATATGAACACTTTTAGATGATTTCTTATATGGAATTTCAATTTATTATATAAACCCTTGATAAAATAAACAATCAAAACCTTTTTTATTTAGTTTAAATAATATATTTAAATAATGTATCCTTTTAATTTTAATAAATTCAAATTAATTAATTATGAATAATTCATAATTTTAATATAAACAACTTTATATTTTGGCCTTACTTTATAATTTATAGCCCTTTATAAATTAACCCTTATGATTCTCAAATCAAAATTTTATTTTAGATCATATGGCATAATAAATAATTTTGTAAAAGGTATTTTAAATATTAATATTTAATATTTGGAATATTTTATTGACAAATGTTTAACAAACATTTATATAATTAATTATAAACAATTTATAATTAATTGATTTATAAAAATATTTCTGAAATACCATTTTCTATGATTTATAAACATTTTATAAACCATATATATTTGAAAAATATTTATCAATTAACCATAAACATTTTATAGTTAATTAATTTATAAAACACCTTTATAAATTTTATAAATATTTTAAAATACCATTTCCATTATTTATAAAAAATTATAAATAATATAACTCAATTCATAATTGGATTCTCTTGATTAAAATAAATACTTTATTTATTTTCCTAAACAAGAGTAATAAATATGAACTTTTCATATTTGAAAAGAGCTAATAAAACAAATTTTATTAAGCCTCGATTATTTATGTTATTATCATTTTATAAACTATTTTATAAACATGAATAACATAAATAATTAAATAAACCTTTTATTTAATTATTAAAAATAAATACGAAATTTCATATTTATTTCTAGACTTGAAACATCCCATTTTACAATTTTTAAAATGTATTCTTTGTTAAACAATTAAAAAGAACAAGTTGATTCATCAAATAATCCCACCCTTTGATACCACTGTTGGGTTTAAATTATCCATCATGTGGACATGGTAGCAGAAAAAAAACCCAAATATATATTATCTATCTTTGATGGAATTGATGTGTAGTAAATGTAGAATATGAAAGTGAGTATATAGATAGTCGATACAATAATTTCCAATGAGTTTTCTTGATGAAGATCATTGAAGCAGCAAACAAAGGCTTCTTGACTCTAAGGGATTACACCAGCCTATAGATCCTGATCTCAATTAGAGGACTCTTATACACCTGAATAGGTGTTAACGTCCTCACCAAGGGTAATGAACAAGCTACGGGAAGGAAGAGAGATTTTAGAGTCTTGAAGATAATTGGTTGTTTTCGATAGGGGGTTACATCCCTTTACATAGCCATTCATGACACACTTCATTTAATGAATCACGTCGACCATATTTAATGTCTCCATATGCATTTTTTGTCATTGTCATTAATTAATTTAATCCTATTAAATGAATATTCAATCTATTTAATCCATTCATATCAGAGTATTATCAATGAAACCACAAGGAAGATAAATGTACCTAAATTAAATATTCCATTTATTATTTTTGTGCATATTCAACATTGTATTTCTTCCACTGGTTTTAACAAGTGTTGTTAGATCCTTCGAACCCCATCAAATCATTGGTCTTTTTATGAGTTGTAATATTTTAATGAAGGATTATGCATGATCATTCTTTTCATGTTTATGTGAAATAATATGTTCAGCATGAATTTCTATAGACATCCAAAAATCCACTAGTGCATAAAACATTTTTTACAGTGGTTATTTTTTATTTTTTACGTTTACTTTTGGCCGACGTTATTACAGGATACATTATAAACATTGTTTTTTACGTCAGTTATTTTAAAACCGACGTAAAAACCAAAAATCCAAAGCATTTTTCGCATCGATTCCTCAAAAAACGACGTGGAAAACACTTCGGAGTCGTGATTTATTTGTCGATTTCTAAATAACTGATATGGTATATACTTTATTACATCGTTTATTATATAACCGACGTAATAAATTGCGCATCTGAAGCGTTTATCATGTCAGTTATTGAATAATCGACTTGATAAACCAGTCTGCCAAGTGTTTTTTCACATAAGTTAAATAATAACCGATGTGAAAACATATATACTATGTTGGTTATAAAATAATTGACATAAAAAACTATTCCATTCCATTTTTTACGTCGGTTATAAAATAACCGAAGTAAAAACCAATTTTTTTAATAAAACGGTTCAACCACAATTATGCTCTACCAAAGAAGACCTAAAACAAGAAGAAACATACCAAACCAAACCAAAACCACACTAGAATGTGTACCATAAAAACTTCAAAATTAGATTAAATAAGAAGAACCAAAGAAAAATTCAACATTCACATACATAACATTCAAAACTTACAATGTCAATTAAAAAAACATAAAACCCCTTTGACATCTCCCCCACCCCACTAGACAGCCCCACCCCCTGGATAGCCCCCCACCCTCTGGACAGCCCCCCACCCCCCTGGACACCCTCCCACCCCCCTGGACACCCCCTCACCCCACTGGACACCCCCCTGACCCCCTAGGACAGCCCCCAGACCCCCTGGACACCCTCCCACCCCCCTGGACACCCCCCACCCCCCTGGACACACCCTGGATAGCCCCCCCCCCCCCCCCTCCTAGATAGCCCCCCTCACGCCACTAGAGAGCCTCCTGTACAACCCCCCCTGGACAGCCCCCCACCCCCCTGGACAGCCCTCCCACCCTCCTGGACACCCTCCAACCCCCATGGACACCATGGACCCCCCCCCCCCACACGCACACACAACCACCCCACTGGAAATCCCTCCCACACCCCTGGAACCCCCCCCCCCCACCACCACCACCACCCCACTGGACACCCCCCACACCCCGAAACACCCCTGGACACCCCACCTCCACCCTCTTGGACATCCCCCCACCCCCTGAACAGCCCTCCCACCCTCCTGGACACCCTCCCACCCCCAGGGACACCCCACCCCACTGGACATCCCTCCCTCCCACACCCCTGAAACCCCCACCCCCTAGAACCCCCCCCCCCCCCACACACACACACACACCCCTGGTCCCCCCCCCCCCCCCAACCCCCTGGATAGCCCCCCCCCCCCCCCCCCACACACACACACACCCCTAGACACCCCCTGTACATCCCCCCACCCTCCAGAATAGCCCCCCACCCCCTGGATATCCCTCCCACCCTCCTGGACACCCTCCCACCCCCATAGACACCCTCGACACCCCCCCCCCCCACCCACCCAAGTGGACATCCCTCCCACACCCCTGGAAACCTCCCCACCCCCCCCCCCTCGAACACTCCCCCCCCACACACCCCTGGACACCCCCCCCCCCACACACACACCCTCCTGGACATCCCCCCACCCTGGACATCCCTCCCACCCTCCCGGACACCCTCCCACCCCCATAAACACCCTGGACACCCCCCCCCCCCCCACCACCACTGGACAGCCCTCCCACACCCCTAGAACCCCCCCCCCCCCCCCCACACACACACACACACACCCCTGAACATCCCCCACCCTCCTGGACAGGCCCCCACCCCCTAGACATCCCTCCCACCCTTCTGGATACCCCTCCCACCCCCATGGTCACCCTAGACACCCCCACCCACCCCACTGGACAGCCCTCCCACACCCCTGGAAACCCCCCCACCCCACTGGACACCCCCCACACCCTTGGACACCCCCTGGACAGCCCCCCACCCTCCTAGAAACCCCCCACCCCCTAGATAGCCCTCCCACCCTCCTGGACACCCTCCAACCCCCATGGACACCCCCACACACACACTGGAAAGCCCTCCCACACCCCTACCCCCCCCCCCCCACACACACACACCCCTAGACAGCCCCCCCCCCCCCCCCACCCTCTTGGATATCCCCCCACTCCCCTAGACAGTCCTCTCACCCTCCTAGACACCCTCCCACCCCCATGGACATCCCACTCCCACTAGACAGCCCTCCAACACCCCTAGACCCCCCCCCCCCCACCCACCTTACTGGACACCCCCCCCCCCCACACACACACACACACACCCCCCTGGACACCCCCACTCCACCCCCTGGATAGCCCCCACCCCCCTAGATATCCCCCCACCCTTCTGGACACCCTCCCACCCCCATGGACACCCTGGACACCCCCCACCCCACTAGACATCACTCCCACACCCCTGAAACCCCCCCCCCCCCACCCCACCCCCTATACCCCCCACACACACACACCCCTGAACAGCCCCCCCCCCCCACCCCACCCTCCTGGACAGCCCCCACTCCCCTGGACAGCCCTCCCACCCTTCTGGACACCCTCCCACCCCCATGGACACCCTGGACACCCCCCCCCCCACTAGATTGCCCTCCCACACCCATGGACACCCTTGGACACCCCTTGGACACCCCCCCCACCCACCCACCCTCTTGGACACCCCCTAGACAGCCTCCCACCCCCATGGACACCCTAGACCCCCCCCCCCCCACCACTCCAGACTAGAATCCATACCAGAAAACCCATCAAAAGTAGACCAAAACAAGAAGCAGAGAAGAATTAAAAATTCACATATATAACATTCAAAACTTAAAATTTCAACTAAAAAACCTAAATCCAACCTAAACGACTACCAAATTCACAATTATAATGACAATATTCAAAATTATATTTTACACTACAAACAAACTAAAATACAATCAAACCTGTAAAATAATTTGAACATTCCACTTTTAAGTGTTTGACCACTTGAGCATTATAGGGTTGAGGGTCATCAAATAACTAAAAATTAAAAGGATATTAGTTAACATGTATAATGAATAAATCAAATGAAATATTATGGAAAATCTTAAAAATAAATCTTATGAGGTCAATGTTCACAAGTGTTCCAGTTGTAATTATTTCATACATAAATCTTAACACATAATATCAGCATTCGATGATGCCTTGTTGTTCATGACAATTCTGTTTAAATGAGTGTAAATTCAAAATATTATTTTTATGTAATACATCAAAACGTACAAATTATAAATGGATATTTACCTTTACTTTTACATATTTGATCTTGGCACTCCTTTTCTTTGTGTTTTTTCGAAAGTAGACCCATCCCCTGTTAGAAAATAATACGAATGGGATAAATTTAAAATTCATTATAATATATACAACTATTAAGAAATTGAAACTTACTTTTCCAATATATTCTTAAAACTTCCTCACACATCACCATGGATAGAGCATATCCAATAAAGTGTTTTATCCCTTGGGAAAAAACCTAACATCCAATGATCACTGATAAAATAAAATTTAAGGTTAGTGGTTTTTTATGTTAAAATATAATGAACTCTTTGCCAGAGATATGTTTTATACCTATCACAAAAAGGCATCATCCAACACTATTTGATTATATTCTATTCAAATATTTCATCAATATAAATCATTCTTTGTTCCTTATCCAATGCATGTGCTTCAGGGGAAATCAAATGCAGGTCCATAAATCCATATACATTTGTCCGTTCATTATTTTCACACATGTTATAAATATACCTAATACAAAATAGACATAAGTATACATTTTTAATAAATATAACGTAGGGAAAAGGTGTTAATACTTACATGGAAAAAAATTGCACCACGTTGATGCCCAACTTATCTCCAGTAACAAGCTCCATGATATCATTTTTCACATTCACCACGTTTATTGCATGTCTATAAACATGAGCTTCCATTGGAAACTCATAATGATCTGCCAACAAATTTGAATATCTTGACAATCTGTCAATACTACTAGAATCTGTATCTGATGTCAGATCCATTTGTCCTTGTTGTTTTCTATACAGTATTTCTTTACCTTTGAAGTATTCCTGTAAAAATAAAAAGAAAAATATATTATTTTTCAAATGTTAAAATGACTTTAATAAAAAAAGATATAACATACATACCTCTATGGTAATGAGTCGCAGAAGTCTGGATGGCCAAATTAAAAAATGGATGATACTATGTCCAACTGTCATCACCTCATATGTAGGTAATGATACTTGAGCTGATCTATCTATAATATCATGTACAGTGACCCTATGATGCTCTACCTATAACTATTGATGATGAATTGTATCTCCTATACAATATACCAGCCCATATGCAACTATATGATGTTGAGGATCATCAAAATACAAATCACAATAAGTAGGAAACTGTGGCAGAGGAGTAGGATAAAAAATGGGGTCTGCAGGCTGAGGTGGGGGAGTAGGAGCTACTGGCGGAGGTGGAGGATAAATAATGGGTCTGCAGGGGGACGTGGAGGAGTGGGAGCTGCAGTCTAAAATTGTCTTTGCATGCCTGCAAACATAGACTGTACCGATGCTCTAATATTTTCCTCCATTGTCGCATTAATAGTATGAACTTCAGACTCTAAAGATTCTATTTTTTTTATAAACACCCTCAATGTATGAATTTTAAGAATGTGGAAACACTTTTCTTACCGATACACCTGTCGGATATCCTCATACACGACCAGGATTTTCGGGCTTTCCCAATGCTACAGATAAAATATCTTGCCTCTCAGCAACTGTAAATACCCCCTATGAGCTCTGCTCCTCAAGATAATCCTATATTAATTAATTGAACATTTCTGTAATGATTCAAATTATATAAAGAATATAGTTTACTTAAATAAATAAAATAAATATCTTACAATCCTCTCAGCTATGATTCTCGATTCTTCTAAAAGATATTTCCCCTTTTTCACATCTGATCTCTCTTCCATTTTTCATGTCTAGATGGAGGGGATGGAGGGGAAACCTCTCCAGAGCTTGAAGACTCAGCTCTCAGTTTTTGTAATTTTTCCACCATCATTTGTTCTTCCAAAAATGTATACCATCCCTGAGATAAACTATGAGGGGATACATTTTTAGATTGGATCTCCTGATGAGATTTCCTTGTTTTCTGTAAATTAAGAATAATAAATCATTAACAAAGCATTAATAAGATCATTTATATAATAAATCTTATAAAATTTTACATTTACCTTACCAAAAATGAATCTTTTCTTTAACTTTCAACAAACTATCTCCATGTATCTTCATATATAAAAGGATATATATGACATGGATTTTCATGACTCCTATGAACAAAAATGAAATTAGATGTGAGGTTTGATTTGAAATACCTCCATCTCCTAATAGCCATTGATAAGAATTTCTTCCTGACTCCTCCAATGTCAAGAATATCAAATGTCATCTGATAAAGAAGAGGTAAAACATATTATACTAGAAACATTTAAAGAATAGGCAAAAAATAGAAAAATATCTTACCAAAATCTTCTCCCACAACTGAGATATTATCTCTTTGTCCACACTTCTTCAATCATCATATAAAATGTTTACTTTGATCTTACCATGATTTGATACAAAACTGTTAAAATCTTTTTCATTTGGACCTCTAAGAATATCATTCTCATCAAAATCAATGAGTATCCTCTGGTCCTAGGTATGGGAAAGTGATAATTTTGGTAAATGTGTGTACCCACGTTTACCAACTCTTGAACTCTTCTTTGTCATTATGGGAGCACATGAGGAAGATTTGGGAACATCAAGAGGAGCATTTGAATGTTCCTCCCTAGAGGTATGATCATTATGCTCATCTCTAGAATCATGTGGTTGATCAACTGATTTATCTGTCATTATCCTTCAAATAAAAAAAACAAACATTAGTTCACAAATATAAAAATTCAAATATTATAATACTAATGTAAACATAAAATGGAAAATTGAACTAAGTTAAGTAATAGTAAAAATGGTTAATATGGTAAGCATGTTAAACAATGGTAAAGATTGTAAACATGGTAGTTTGATTTTCATTCAACAAAATCAATAAATATATAAGTTACGTAAAGGTAAACTATGGTAAAATATGGTAAACATGGTAAACATGGTAAACATGGTAAACATGGTAAACATGGTTAACATGGTAAACATGGTAGACATGGTAGACATGGTAAACATGGTAGACATGGTAGACATGGTAAAGTAATTTTCATTCAACAAAAATAATAGATATATAATTTATGTAATGGTAAACATGAAAAACTAAACTAAAAAAAATTAAAATAAACAAAAACTTCTACTTATTTGTTTTAATACAAATTTTAATAAAGAAAAAAATTATAATATATAACATTTTATGAAAATAATAAATGTAAATAATAAGTAAACATATATTACCTGTAATATTAGGAATGTAGAAATGGATTATTTTCCCAAATTCATTCATCATGATCGTTCCTTATGGCACAAACCATGTCTTCAACATGCTCATCATTATGTTCTTCTAATCTTTCCATGGAAGTAGGGATCTCACATAAATCAGCATCTTCATCATGTTGATCCTCACCAACATATTGTTTTTTCCCTTGTAAAACAATAGTCCACTGTATATCTGATTGATCAACTACATAGAAAATCTGTTTTGCATGTGTTTCCATTATAAAAGAATCTATTGTGTCTTCCAATCTATTCAGATTAATAATTATCATTCCAAATTCATCGTGTCTGACACTGTTTTTACCGATAAACCATTTTTAGTTAAAAACAAGAACTTTAATTTTAAAGTAATCAACCTCCCATATTTCTTTAATGACTCCATAATATGCACTTGATGTAGAAATTGGGTTTTTGTCTTTAGAACTCGAAAAATGAATTGCTTCTGCAAACACCAATACACCACTATTCTGAACTGCACTTATGTTGTCTTGAGCTTTCATATAAAATGTATAGCCATTAATGTCATACCCAGACCATATTATCACATTTAAACTTGGACCACCCACTAACCATCTTAATATATCTGATACATCTGATCTACCAAACAAGGTATTTTTAAACCATGACAAAAATGTTATGTTGTGCTCATTCAAAATCCACATTTCTTTATTCTTTGGATGACATTGTTTCAACTCATTAATATGCAATGTGATATATGGTTTAGCATCAGCTATGTTATTCAAGATGTATAATTCTAACTTCTTCATCTGTTCAGCTGAAAATGATTTTACTTTCAAGCCACGAATCCCATTTCCCACATTATTAACTCGTTCATGGCGATATGGAGGCAAACCTATGTGCTCCACCATAGCCAAGTAGCTCGTACAAAACTCAGAAACCTCCTCAAAAATATACTTTTCAATAATGGAGGCTTCAGGTTGATATGGATTATTAACATACACCTTCAATATTTTCATATACCTTTCAAAAGGATACATTCAAAAAATATATAAAGGTCCACAAAGATTTATTTCTCAAACCAGGTGAATCATTAAATTCACCATTATATCAAAAAAAGATGGCAGAAAATACATTTCCAATTGATAAAGTATAGAAATTTCATCCTTTTCCAAAAAATTTAAAGCATTCACATCAATCACCTTATTACAAATTGAATTGAAAAAATAACACAACTTTATTATAGTCTTTCTGACATGGATGGTAAATATTCCATGCAATGAAACTGGTATAAGTTTTTGCATCATGACGTGACAATCATGAGATTTCATACCTATCAACTTCAAATCCTTCAAAGAGACAAAAAATTTACATTTGAAGAATAACCTTGAGGCACTTTGATATCATGAAGACACTGAAAAAATCTAATTTTATCCCTCTTGGATAATGTATAACAAGCCTGGGGAAGAAATGTTTGTCTTCCATTAGGAGTGGGAGCTAACTCCAAACGCTTTCCCATTGATAGTAAGTCTAATCTTGAATTCAACCCATCTTTTGTCTTTCCTTTAATATCTAACAATGTTCTAATCAAACTATTGTAGATATTCTTCTCCACGTGCATGACATCAATATTATGTTTCACTTCATGATATCTCCAATATGGTAGATCAAAAAATATTGACCTTTTCTTCTAAATATGTCTATCATTACCAGATTTTTGTGTCTTTCCCAATCTCACATCAAGGTTTTGAACCCTCTCAAAATAAACATCTGGGGATAAAGTTTTTGGAGCAATATCAAATTATTATGAGACATTGAATGCCTTTTTTAGTCTTCTATAAGAGTGATCCATAAGCAAAAACTTTTGATGACCCATGTATAATGTTTTCCTCCTATTATGAAATTGACAATATGAAGTCTGTTGTTCGCAAATTGGACATGCTTTATGCCCCTTAACACTGTATCCAGACAAATTTCCATATGCTGGGAAGTCATTTATAGTGAACATAAGCACTACATGTAGTTTAAAATATTCCATTTTATAAGAATCATACACCCTAATACCATACTCCCATAAAATTTTCAAATCATCAATAAATGGTGACAAGAAAACATCAATATCATTTCTGGATTGCTTCGGACCAGAGATCATTCTACTAAACATGACATATTTTTGCTTCATACAAACTTCAGGAGAGAGGTTGTAAATTAAAAATAAAACAGGCCATAAACTATGTGTGCTACTGAGTATTTGGTGTGGATTCATTCCATCTGTGCACAACCCTAGTCTAAGATTTCTAATTTCATTTCCAAATATAGGATATTGCTCATCAATTTTCTTCCATTGTGGACAATCAGTTGGATGATGTATTTTTCCATCACATATCCGCTCATCAGTATTCCATATTAACCTTTTTTCATAATGTGAATTAGCAAATAAATGTTTCAAATGATGAATTATAGGAAGATACCAAAATACCTTGTAAGGGATCTTTGTAATCTCTACATCAGCCAGTGAATTCTGTTTCAACTTATACTATGATGTCCCACATTTAAGACACTCTGACAAAAATTCATATTCCTTCCTATATATGATACAGTCATTCGGACAGGCATGCATTTTCTTGTATCCCAATCCCATCGGGCATAATATTTTCTTGGCCTTATAATGTTATTTTGGAAGATCGTTGTCTTTTAGAAGAATGTCTTTCAAAAATTGTAACAACTCTGTAAAACTTTTGTCACTCCATCCATGTTTCACCTTGAGGTTAATCAATCTTAACACCACTAAAAAAACTATAAAATTCATACAACCAAGATACAATGGTTTTTCAGCATCACCATATAGACTCGCAACTATCGATTCTATCTCAATTTGTTCTACTTAAATATCATGAATCATTTCTTCAATTCCATCGGAGTTACCATCTTACAAATCATCATCATCACTAGATCTAAAATTCTGTCTAGTTTCACCATGCCAAATCCAAGGTCTATAACTTGGATTAAAACCATGACAAATCAGATGATCTTTGATCTCTCTACTTTTAAAATTCTTCATATTTAAACATTTAAGGCATGGATAGAAAAAAAATGTCACTACTTGGAACATTTCGTTTAGAAAATTCCAAAAATGCATCAACACCTTCCTCATATTCATTACTCATTCGATGTGCCATAATCCAACTTCGACTCATTATTTCCTATAACAAATATCAAAATTAAACATCTTGTTAAGATAATACAAATATATATTTATATGAAAATATCATAATTTGAATGTAAAACAATTTTGAAATATAAAACAAATCTATGTGTATTTGAAAAATATATGCATGAAAATGATTTTAAAAAGAAAATATAGTTAGATATAACAATTTTAAATTCATCTTGGATCCTTTCTTCTTAAGGTACACAAAGAATACATCCTGGTGCAACTGGATACCAAATCCACCCTTCCATAAAAAAGAAATATGAAGTATAAATATTAAAATATGTATACATTCACTACTAAAAATTAAACATATCCCAACGATTTGAAACCATTGGGATAGCCCCTAAAACTGTTGGGATAGAATACCCCAACAGTTTCACACACTGTTGGCATGATGGTCATTTCAATACCCCTATACCAACAATTCTACAGGAACCGTTGGTATAAACTACCTAAAGTTAAAATATGCCAACAGTTTCAATGAAATCGTTAGGATATATATATATATACCAAGGGGGTGTCCAAGGGGGTAGGGGCTGTCCAGGGGGTTGGGGTATGTCCAAGGGGGTAGGAGCCATCCACGGGGGTAGGGGGATATCCAGGGTGTCCAAGGGGGTGGGGGTGTCCAGGGGGTGGGGGCCTGTATAGGGGGTGGGGTGTCCATGGGGGTGGGGGTGTCCAGGGAGTGGGGGAGTGTGCGGGGGTGAGGGGGGTGTCTAGTCTCCCACCCCATTGGACACCCCCTGGACACCACCACCCCCTGGACAGCCCCCCCACCCCTCTGGACACCCCCCCACCCCCTAGATACCCCTACCCCCTTGAACAGTCCACTCACCCCCTGGACACCACCCCCACCACCTGACACCCCCCTGGACACCACCCCGCACCCCCTACCCCCTTGGACACCCCCTGGACAGCCCCCTCACCCCCCCCCCAGACACCACCCCCCCCCCCCCCGCCCACCCCCTGGACACCCACACCCCCTTGGAAAGCCCCCTCACCCCCCCCCCCCCAGACACCACCCCCACCCCCTACCCCCCATTGAACACCCCCACACCCCCCCTGAACACCCCCACACCCCCATGGACACCCCCTACCCCCTGGATAGCCCCCTCACCCCCTGGACACCCCCCCCCCCACACACACACACGCACACACCCCTGGACACCCCCACCCCCTTGTAAATCCCCCCCACCACCCTAGACACCCCCCCCCCACCCCCTTGGACACCCCCTAGACACCACCACCCCCTTGGATAGCCCCCCACCCCCTGGACTGCCCCTCAACCCCTCTGGACAGCCCCCACCCCCCCTGGACACCCCCAACCCCCTGTACAGCCCACTCACCCCCTTGGACACCCCCCCCCACCCCACCCCCTGGACACCCCCACCCCCTTGGAAAGCCCCCTCACCCCCTGGACACCACCCCCACCCCCTTGGACCCCCCCCCCCCCACCACCCACCCCCTGGACATCCCCCCAACCCCTCTGGATAGACCCCCCACCCCCCTAGACACCCCCACCCCCTGGACACTCCTACCCCCTTGGACATCCCACTCACCCCCTGGACACCACCCCCCACCCCCTACCCCCTTAGACACCCCCTAGACACCACCCCCCCACCCCCCCCCCACCCCCCTGGACAGCCCCCTCACCTCTGGACACCCTTACCCCCTGAACACCACCACCCCCTTGGACAACACCCCCACCCCTCTGGCAGCCCCCCCTAGACATCCCCCCAACCCTCTGGACAGCCCCCCCCCCCCCAACCCCCTGGACATCCCCCCACCCCTCTGGACAACCCCCCACCCCCTGGACACCCCCCCCCAGACACCCCCCCCCCAGACACCCCCCCCCACCCCCCCTAACGCCCCTTACCACCTTGGACAACCCACTCACCCCCCTGGTCACCCCCCCCCCCCACCCCACCCCCTTAGACACCCCTACCCCCTTGGACAGCCCCCTCACCCCTGGACAACCCCACCCCCTTGGACACCCCCAACCCCCTTGGACAGCCCCTGCACCCCCTGAACACCACCCCCCACCCCCTTTGACACCCCCTAGACACCCCCACCCCCTGGAAATCCCCCCCCCCCCCCACCCCCCCTGGACACCCCCCACCCACTTGGACAGTCCCACCACCCCCTTGGACACCCCCTGTACATGCACACACACATGATAGAACACACAAAAATTGTAAACTTGAATGATATCACTTCCATGGTTTATTTTACTAGAAAAGAATTTATCATGGTAAAAATGAACACTATGAAACTTACCATGATAGTAAGAACAAAGGTAGAAAAATAACATCTCATAAAATTAGTTTAGGGCATCGCAAAAAATAAAAAATGAAATTGAGTCGTGTGAGGCTCACTTGAGTGTTGCGAGTCGACCTAATAGATCTGGTGATAATAAAGATGATGAATGATGTTGGCAAAATGAGGTTGAAGGGCAAGAATTTGAATAATACTTTCTAGGTTTTTTGCATGAGAGAGACGAGTTGCAAGTCACCCGATCGAAGAAAACAGAATGATTGAATACGGGGTGTGATAAATCATTTAAAAGCTTTATCACGTCGGTTATTTAATAACCGACGTAGAAAATTATTTATCATATCGGTTATTTTATAACTGACGTGATAAATGGTGATTTATCACATCGGTTCTTTTATAACTGACATGATAAATTGCCGATATTTTCTTTATCACATCGGTTATAAAATAACTGACGTAAAAAATTGATTCTTGTTGATTTATCATGTCAGTTATTATATAACTGACATGATAAATTTATTTTTACAGCTTTTCACGTCAGTTATATAGAACTGGCGTGGAAAATTCCGATGTGTTAAACATTTTTTCCACTAGTGATCATAAAATGAATTTGAAAAAAAAATATCTGACATTAACTAAATGAATTTTTTTAATTAGGAGATTAGGAAAATTTTCTATAAACTTTATTACTTGGGTAATAATTTTCATAAAAGGAATATTTCTTGGTAGATAACAAACACACAAGTGACCATCTGGTTGATGCATCAATCAATACCATAAAATATCAAAAAGATCCACAAGATGGATGAATAGAACCACAAATATTACCATATATTATTTGTAAAAATGTTGGAAGCTATGAAGATAAATTAGAAAGATATGGTTTTGTAATTAACTTTCCCTGATTATAGGATATTCAAATATAATTATTTGGTAAATGAAGGTTTTAATCCTTTAACAAACAACTATGAGTATTTTTAATAATATTTCACATCATAGTTAAACCAGGATGACTAAAACAATCATTCTAGAGATAAAATATCTTGGAATCATAACACTTGCAGTTCACAAAGTTTGATTCAACCATATTTATACTTATAAAATACAAACTAGACTAGAGTCTCAAAAATTTCTCTAATGCAATATTTGAACATGAAATTTGAGATGTAATAATTAGATATTCATTGTCCATTTCAAATTTTATCTCTACATGATATACATTAAGACATGTATCTTTAAAAATAAGTAGATTTCTTTAGGATATTATAGAATACAATGTGACATCAATATTTATCTTTGTTCCCTTAGAAAACATTAGTTTTTCTCTTCCAAATCCATCTATTTCATTTTTATAACTTTATATAGTATTAATATGGATTTTAGGTGATTCAAGTTGCATAACATATTTCTCATGATGAAAAATTGTATGAGGGGTTCCACTGTCTTCTAGACATATATCATCCTCCATTTTATCAGTTTTATTTCATGTGATATAAGAAGAAAATAATTAATTAATAGAAAAACAACAACAACAACAAAATTATTTTAGTAGACAAAAAAACACTTTTACACATTTTTATTACCCCCATGGTCTTCAATGAAATCAAAGATATCAAAATCAACACTCATTAAAGTTTCAAACTTTGGATCCATGAATTCTAGGGATTTCACCCTAGGCTCTAATAGATTTACTTCGATGTTTTTTTTTATTTTCTTTAATTGATGTATTTAAAAGGTCTAAAAGATGTTTTGGAGTATGAAATATGTGATATTGATGACCTTTCATTCTGTAATGATGGAAAATATTATTTCTATATTGATTTTTATCTTGAACATTTTGATTCTTTACCCATTTGTTATTCCCATTATTATGATGTTAAAGTTTGGGAGGATGATCATCTCATGTCCAAACATTATTATTTCCACAACCTTTTCCCCTACCACATCCCCATCCACAATTTTAGGAAAATGCCACATTCACTTTTGGGAATGTATTCGAACCAGTTGGACGTGATTGATGATTATTCATCAATAACTCATTATTTTGTTTATCCACAAGTAAATAAGAAATTATCTAATATTATTTTGTAAACTAATGATCTTGATACTGATTTTATATGAGCACATTTGAGGAATGAAAGGTCGAGTAAGTTTTTTCTAATTTATCATCATCCAGAATTCTTTTAGCACATAATTCTAATTGAGAGCTAATTTTAAAAAATCTAAATTGTATTCACTTATAGCTTTAAAATATTATAATCACAATTTTATTTAATCATACCAAGTTTTTAGAAGAATCGACATCTTTTATTTTTCATATCTTTCTCTCAAATTATTCCAAAATACTAATGGGTCTTTAATAGTGAGATAATTAATTTTCAATTCTTTGTCAACATGATGTCCAATAAAGATCATTGTTTTATCATGATTTTGTAGGGATGTTTGATTTTCTTCCTTTATTGTATCACCAATTTCATCACATTCAAGTGAATCTCATCATCAAGTACCCATAATAGATAATTTCTTCTATAAATTTATAGGGTGATGAACTCAAGTTTTTTTGACATCTATCATCATAGAAGTCCCTATATATAACAAACAATCCTGATCTACCATCTGACCCAGCACCTGATCCGGTCCTCCACATGGCCCGAAGGGCGTTCCTGATCCCCATGAGCTATAAACTAGTGCTTGGGCATCACAATAATCCCTTTGGGAATGATTTTTCTCAAAACAGAGATAAAAAACTGCAGAATAAATAAATGGAAGAGATAAAATAAAATAAACAATCATAATAGAAGAAAAAAATAACCAAAAAAGGAATAGGTACAGTAAAAAATAAAGCCACACTAACCTTCATGTGACATTGCGGGTCACCACCACCGAACTCACTCCACTTTCACGATGAGCAAACAAGGTCCCCCAGATAACCTAAAACCTAAAATGATATAAGTGTGAGCTAAAAGCCCAATAGTTCACCACAACCCATTGAAACTATGTAATATGTTTCCTAAGGTGAATCTTATATTCTAGTTTGAATATAAACTAGAAATTAAGCTGTGAATACATAATTATCTCATGGAAATCCAAATAATTTCTACAAACCACATTGAAAATAGGTTTTCCAACACTTATTTGAAAACTCGTTTTTCAAAGGAAACAACTAAACACCCACACAGATCAAGCATCAAAAGTTGGAAACATGCATATATCATGAGGCATAATAAAATGAAACACAAGCATATAAGGTTCAAAGAAATAATACATGAAATATAGGATACAACTAAAGCACATGGTAAATCCCCTAAAATGATCCAAAGGATCCTGGTGACATGGTATTAACCAACTGTCTCTAAATGGGTGCTAGTGTGACTAAGAATAACCATAGGCTAAACCATAGCACATAACATGAATATAAATAAGTGGAGGCTCACACAGTCCTATTTGGGATCTCATGATCCCACCAGGGGGATCTTGGACCCCAACCACCCATGAGCACACACAGTCTCATGGGGGAACGTTCCCATAATGATCTCTCTCGGTCCCGAGGGAAACACTCCTAATCACCAACCTATGTCATAGCTTCAACTGCCTCATCCACCAACCTCATTTCCCGATGTCTACCATGATGAGTCAATAGAGGTGCACAATAAAACATCTCACTCCCCTAACACCCAATGATAAATATCCCCACGTACATAACATGCACCCACAGCGTAAACAAACACATTCCCACATAAGGGGAGAAAACAAGCATTACATAATGATTATAACCCCCCACAAGTGGTATCCAAGAAATGGGAAATCAAGGGGTGTTCTCACAACCACCATTTAGAAAACAAAGTTCCAAACAAGCCTTTAACACTAAAAAATGGCTTGGGATGCCAAGCTCCATCACACTTCAAAAAATTTTCTCTTAAGACATTTCACATAAATGATGAAAATCACCCACATTTAAAAAATATTTCAAATTAAACCTTCAAAAAGAGTCTTTCCCTTTTAAAATAAAAACAATTCTAAATACCACCCAATTTCCATAAAACCATTTCAAATAATCCAATCGATCTTTTCCAGAAGAGGTGAACCACACACACATTTCAAATCACCATTTTAAATCAAACTAAGAATCCCCCTTTTAAATCATTTTGAGGTCAATACCTCACTTTAAAATAAAAATCCTTTTTAAAACATTATTTTCAGACAATGAAAACCTAAAACCTGGTCAAAACCCATTGCCCAACACAATTAAAAAAATAGCCTATTGACACAGTTTAAAACCATGGAAATAGGCTCAAAAACCATGGACATAGCCTAATCCATGGTTTACTTGAATCATGGCCCCTATTACCATTACAATTGCAATAGGGTCCATCCTATATCCACGGTTTAAAATATGACCTTAGGTGGTTATGGACATGGTTTAAACCATGGTTTTAGGTGTTTATGGCCATAGTTTGAAACCATGGCCTTAGGTGACTATAGTCATGATTATAAATCATGGCCTTAAGTGGCTATAGCCACATTTTACTAAACCGTGGTGGTAGTCTTACAAAAAATAAATGTAGCCATCAAGGTTTGATCCTCCAATATCTTCTATAATCCTTCCAACAATTTACCACTATGTCAAACTCTACTATATATATACATATAAATGTATATATAATTATAATTATTAATCATTTAAAAATAAAATTTATGGCCTTAGATGGATATAACCACGGTTTAAAACTGTGGCCATAGCCACAGTTTGAAACGGTGGCCTTAGGTGTCTATGGTCACAGTTTGAAACCATTCCCTTAGGTTTCTATGGACTCAATTTGAAATTGTGTCCTTAATTGGCTATGTTAATGGTTTACTAAACTGTGGAAGTAGCACTTTATTTCCAATTTCCCATGTTTTTGGGGGGTCCTGCATAACCTACCACCACGATTTCATATAACTATGGTTATATGTTGGCATATAGCCATGGTTTATAGAAAATGTGGCTATAGGATACCTACTACTAGAGTTTTACAAACTGTGGCTATAGATTTTTGGATCTAGGGTCATTTTCTAGTTGTGCAACTTTAAAACCATTAAAAACCCCCAAATTCATTTCATAAAAATCTTAGCATAATTAAAAATTCCAATTTAAATCATAAAGTATGGATTATACAAGTCAAACCACTTATTCAGGATCAAAACACTAAAAAATTATTTTAAATTTCCAAGGAGATATCATATATATTTATACTTTCATAAAAAGAAAATTAAAAATGCACAAGCATATTATAATTCCAAAGGAAAAAAATTTCATAGTAACACCTACCTCAAAACATGATGCTTTTGATAATGGCCACTTGAAACCACCTATTTACACTTACACACATATGAACCTTATCATATATATTTATACCCTTTGACCCCATGTACATATTCCCCTTACCATGAGGGAATATGTAAAAAAAAGGGCATATATATGTGTCTGTGTGTGTGTGTGTCTGTGTTTCTGCTTACTTATTCATACCCATACAAGTCATCTTCAATGGACCACAAGACCTCCTAAACAACCAAGGAGAAACCAAAAATCACCAAAATCCCCCAATTAAAATTAGTTTAATAAAAATGGTAAGGAAAACCTACCTCAAATGATGGTGGGTGAACCAAAAATGATCAAAATACATTTCCTTCAGTAGAGGATTCCAAAACATGCACAAATCCAACCCAATAGATCCATTTCATGCCCTATAAAAAAAGAAACGGTGTTAGAATTAGGCACCCCAAAACCCCTAGGTTTCAGATGAATCACACACCATAAGATGGGAAAGGAAAATTTTCAACCTCAAAGAATCGACTAATAAAATCTAAGAAATCTGAAGGAAATACTAGTGGAGAGGATCTTGTTAGAGACGAAGGTGGAATGCACGTGGTTGGAGAAGAAGGGGGGATTGCATCATGGGAGACACAAAGGGGGGAGAGGGATTAAAAATACCTTAAGGGTAAAATATAAAGGAAAAAATATAAATAAAATAAAAAGTAAAAAAATAAAAAAATAGGAAAGCCGCATGGTTTTCCAAATAGTGTGATGGACACTACCTAGGTCAGGCACCCCTCGCATGGTTTCCACTAAGAGGCTGCATGGTTTGGAAAAGATGTGCACATCACCCCTGACACACCCCAGAACTCACACAGTCTCTGGGGAGCTCTGCATCATTTGAAAAACTGTGTTGAAGTCATGTAAATGGTTCAGTCAAAACTATAGCGCCAACCAAACACTTTCTGTGTGGTTTAATAAATAATGAACAATTCATGTGCCACACCTCAAACACACCAATGTCCTTGCATGGTTTCTCCTAGGGGATATACAATTTGAACTTAATTTTTCACAACCCATGCTAACAAAATATGCTTAGTTCAAAATAAACTGAAGGGCTCCTCGTGAAGGGATGTCACATGGTTTCCCTCTAACCATGCACTTTAATCATGCACAGAAGGAAAACATAAAAAAAATCCAAGTTTCAGATAAGAAATCCAAGGAAACACAACTCAGACCTCCACTTATCAAAAGAACATAGGAAGAACAATATTATGACACGAGGGTGTCAAAAACTCCCCATCATACCAATTTCTACCCCTTGAAAGTCTCAATCAAAAGAAAAACAGAAGGAGCCGAAGATCCCAAGAGGATCTAACCCAACGAACCACTCAACATGGCTTAACCTCAATGAAAATAACGAAAACCCTCATAGACAAACAAATTGATCAACCATAAGAGATACAGACATCTTCAAGCATAGCCAAAACAAGAACCACTAACAAGAAGATCTATGAAGCACGGGAGACCTAACATGGTCTCCCCACTATTTATAATTCCTATAACATGGTGACATAAAAAAACTGCCTGAAAATTCATCCTTGAACAATGGAAAACCAAAAAATAAACACACCCTTGACTAAAAACACTTTCAAACCCAATTAAAGGAAGAACAACCACAAGAGACTCAGAAGAATGAAAAGAGCACCCACCTTGGGTCACGACACATGCGGATAACCTAGGGTAAAAACATGGATCACCCTCACATAGTGTATCCCAAGTGGCCATATCCAAACACCAGCTAGTATTTCAAACTCAAATAGTAAAAAAATACCCTAGTTACTCAATCATGCACCCAAGGCCTCTTACATGTCCAAACAATGAGCACCACCAGGCACAACCAAAAGTACGGGTGTAACCTACTATCATTAAGAGGGGTTGACCAAACAAAGAGGGTCATTAAAATGTCACTCATAGCCTAGCCACAAAACAACCAAGAAGGTGGAATAGGGGGAGAACATTCCTCATAGAACAGCACATTCCATGAAATAGAATTCAAACCATCCATCAAAACATCCCAAAAGGAAACCATTCATAATGAATATCCCAAAAATGGAAAGCATCTACAAAAACCAACCACACAATCTGAAGCTACCATACCAAGGTTATAATTATCAAAAGAGTGGTTCCCAAATCAATATAACAAATTTCCATGAAACTCAGTTAAAACTGGAAATCATGCTCTCAATAGCTCTTATAGGTGAGGTTCTACATCCACCACTCCACTAGGAGTCTAGGCAGGCACCAGAACCAAGGATACTTGTTAAATCATTTTGGGGATAGAAATAGTGGCAATAAACATGTACATTGGTAATATATGCCTCCAAACACAAACTAAATGATTCCATCTCAAACAAGGTATCAAAAACTGAAGAAACAAGCCCTCAAACAAGGCACACACAATCACACCAAAAGAAATATTCTTTTGAAAATACCATTTTTACCAAGGAATTTTAAAAATAACCCTCCTCCAAGGTATTCCCCAAAAACTAATCCATCCCTCATTAAAACCAAAAAACCTTGGTGGAACCCATGCATTTCCCAAATAAGGCACATTTAAAAAATACTTTCCAAAATTCTATTTCATTTTGAAAACCAAGCATCCAAAACATGTTTATCAAAGTACATTTTCCTTTTGAAAAAAATATCCACCCTTCCCATTTTTCCATAAAAACA
This sequence comes from Viscum album, assembly GCA_963277665.1. Taxonomy (NCBI): domain Eukaryota; kingdom Viridiplantae; phylum Streptophyta; class Magnoliopsida; order Santalales; family Viscaceae; genus Viscum; species Viscum album. The sequence continues at coordinate 859,431,714 of OY728160.1, forward strand.
AGTTTTGAAAATAAATATTTTAACAAAATCCTTTAATTTTCTAAAATAAGGTTTCTAAAATAAGGTTTCCAAAACCAAGTGCTCACAAGGAACTACACAAGTTTACAATGATATTCACAAGAACCACACCTACACAAAGGCATAAAAACACTCCTAAATCCACCTCTAACAAGTGAAAACCAATTTTGGAGAATCTAGATTGAAGACTAGTCAATGACAGGTTAACTGGGGGAGAAATAGTGTCGTGCATGCATTGGTCACATGGCTGGGTGACCATGTGCCAATTATAAAACACACTATATAAAAGAGGCATAATTAATCACATAGGAAACACATGGTTTCCCAATCCATGCATACCAACCACACGGCTCAAGTTCTACTCTTTTCCACCCCAAAACCACAAGCGACCCCCAACATCATGTGAATTCTCAAAGGGGATAAAAATATCAATCATGGAAAAATTCATTAGAAATAACCAATAACAAACTTGAATCCATGATTTGAGACTCAAATTTCCCTAGAAGCTTAAGGATTGGGATAATAAAGAGCTATCTAGACTCTCTTTTCACTTACCTCTCAAGCTCCAACCACCATAACCTCCTTCTACTAGGAAATCCCTAAACAATAGTGGTGGCACCAAACCTAGGTTCCACTAAAAACCTCATTTGATACCATTTTGTAATGAACTGACCCTGGCCTCTATATGACCCGGCACTCGTCCCAGTCTTCTAAATGGAACAAAGGGCATTTTTGATCCCCATGGTCTTGAAACTAGTGGTTGGGTATCATAGGAATCCCTTTGGGGGTGATTTTTTTCAAAATAGAGTAAATGACTGTGGAATAAATAAATGCAAGAGATAAAATAAAATAAAAATAAATAACATAGGAAAGCTAACCAGAAAAAATGTATATAAAAAAAGAAATCCAAAATAACCCCCATGTGACCTCATGGGTCACCACCATCCAACTCACCCCATGACCACGACAATCAAACAAGGTCCCCCAAAGAACCTGAAACTTGAAATGATATAGGCATGAGCTAAAAGCTTGGTAGGTCACCACAACCCATAGAAATTATGAAATATGTTTCCTATGGAAAAAATTATATGATAGTTTGATTATAAACTAGAAATTAATCTATTAATACATAAGTATCTCTTGGAAATACAAATCATGTCCATAAACCACTTTCAAAAAAGTTTTGTAACACTTCTTTTAAAACTCATTTTTCAAAGGAAGCAACTAAACATCCACACAATGCAAGCATAAAAAGAAGGAACCTGATGTTATTAATTTATTAATAACTTTTTATTTACTCACTTTATTGATTTTATATGAAAAAATCATAATTGGTGTGAAATACTCATGTTTTAATATTAAATATAATTTTTTAGCATTATTTTATTAATCTAGATTTGAGTCAGTTTACTATTTTAATTATAACTCTCGCCCTACTTATAAAAATTGTGTTATTATTATTTTTAGGGTTACCAATTAAATATTATATAAATAATTCAACTAGAACTGGGGCCAGATCATCCATTTGAAGGGTTACATGGACCACACAAGAAGGCCCAATGAATCTATCAAAGAAACTGGATCAGCCATGAAGACTGAATTTATGGGATCAATACAGTAGCCCAAGTTTTATGAAACTCATTAATATGTTATTTAATATCCAAAATAATCATGGATAAAAAAATTTAAGTCCCAACTCTACCAAAAAGGGGCCCAACTGATTCTTTGAATTCCATCCCACCATTCTATCTAGGAATTAAAAACAACCCACCATTATTGACTTTTCTCCCAATCTAATTGTCCAATTGAGATGAGATTTTTTTTTGTTAAATATAAGATATGTAAGGAAGACTTTTTATAATAAATTTTTTGTATTTTAGGGAATATTACTTTCCTAAAATTCATTCACATTTAGACCAAGGAAAACTATATAGAAAAATGGACAGAATGGCATTATTTAGTAAAATAACCATAACTTTGGATAAAAAATTAAAATAGCCTCAAAATTTTGAGTTTTGATAGTAGAAATAAATATATATAACTTTTAATAATAATATATCTCGATATTAAGATTTATGGATGGCCAAATTAGCAAGACAACTTGAGAGGCAGATTTGAAGTGCAAACAGTCTGACACCTTGGGCTATAAATACATCCCCCTCTTCTCCTTGAAATGGGTTGAAATTTCAGAAATTAAGGAGGATATTTAGAATTAATAGAGTCATAAAAAAATCATGTTATGACTTTCCATAATATTGTTTCAATATGAGAGACCTCTCCTCCTATTTTCATTTCATGTTTGTTTTCCCTTATTTTTAATTATAATCATGTAAGTTGTTTTCAATTTAATTTGAATTTTAATGAATGTTTCTTATTAATAATATATAATTATAATAAAAACCTTGTTTTTTAATATTAATTTTATTAAAAAAAATTAAATAAAGTTCAAAATCATTCCCTTCTTTCACTTTCTCATTCAATTGAAAGCTCGTGTTTAATTCTCTTCATTGTTCGTGTGTGTGTTCAGCGCACTGCTCTTATCTTGTACCATTATTTTTCTTCTATTTTTAAATAATAACCCTAAATATCATAAACTATATTACTAACCATATCAATTTATGAGTAAATCTACCATTATTGGGAGTCGTGATTTGGGGATGTTAAGCGATTGAGATCTTTTTCTCGATTAGTATTCTTTAAATTAATATAGTGTATGTTGAACTTAAAATGTTATAGATTAATAAAAAATTTTGTTTGAAACATGGATTATATAGATTATTGGAACCAAAATTTCACTTGGGTTCATGAAATATTGAACCTTCTATCAAAAAGAATTTATTGAGATCAATGCCCTAATTGAGGCTTGGATTAAATCCAAAATAATTGGGAATTTTGATCAAAAATCATATTGTGAATTGGTTGTTAATTTAATGAAATGTAAAGAAAATTTAAAGGATATCATAAGATTAAATCCCCAATAATGAACTCACACCAATATTTATCAAATTTTTAAATAAAAAATCATCCATCAATAAATTTAATTAATCTCTATAAGCAACCCCCCCCATTAAAATGATAAATTCGAAGAAAAAAATTGACTCTAAAATTTTTACCATCATTGAGGATTCGAACCAAGTGTCATTATACACATTAGAAAATAATCGGACCTTTAAATGGTCTATATGAGAAAATTGGTTGCAATTAAAATGGCATTGTTGCTAGGGATTGGGAAATTAGTAGTCATCCATCATATTTTTTGGCCCAGAAATTGAGAAAACTCTTTGCCAACTTAAAAAGACCATTAAGGATAATCAAATAAATCAAGACCCATTCACCGTCTTCCCATAAAAATCATAAACAAAAAAAACAAATAAAAACTCATCTTACTCCTCTTTTCCAAACATCTCTTAATGCACCATGGCCTCCCAAACAATCAATCAGATTTGTTTGACCTAGAAATCAAGTGAATTATTCGCCGACTTAGGAGGACCATTAGGGATAATGAAATTAATTAAAACTAATTCATTACCAATCCAATTATTCTATATATTACCAATACTATAGAACAAACCTTAAAATAACTTGTTACCCCTAATATGAATTACCAATCCCTTAGTATTAAATATCCAAACATTGAGGCATATTTTGAACTCAAATCGGGTTTGATTCATCTTCTACCTCATTTCCATGGGATAGCTGGTGAGGATCCACATATAAACCTCAAAGAGATCCAATTGGTGTGCTCTGCCATAAATCCTCAAGGGGTTTCTGAAGAAAAAACAAACTTCGAGCATTCCTTTTCTCCATAGCCAACTCTGCCAAGTCATGGCTCTACTACCTCCCTCCTGGTTCTATAACCACATGGAATGACATGAAGTGACTATTATTAGAGAAATTATTCCATTCTTATCAAACCACTTCTATTAGAAAGAAAATAAGTGGTATTCATCAATTTCCTAATGAATCACTCCATGATTACTAGGATAGGTTCAAAATATTGTGTAAACCTTCCCACACCACCAAATCCATAACCAAATCTTGATCCAATGCTTCTATGAGGGGTTATTGGCTATGGAGAGAACACTCATTGATGCCTCAAGTGGTGATGCTCTTATTGACAGAAATCCTATAGCTACACGAGATCTCATAAGCAACATGGCTGCAAACACATAGCAATTCCATACTCAAACACATACTCAAGTCAAACAAATCCAAGAGAATCAATCCATATAGCCTAACAAGATGACTGAGTATATGAGTGAACGTACAGGTCTTGTGCCACAACTAGTAGTGGATGTCAAAGCCCAAACTTCATCTTCTCCACAATATATATTCCTTGGACCTATCAAAAACTATGGAATCTGCAGATCACCAGCTCATCCAACCAACACATGTCCACATATTCAAGATGATCAATCTGATTCTTCTAGTCCAGTAGAGCTTAATGCAGTATATGTTTATCGAAACACAATCCCTCAAAAATTAGGTCAATTCATTAAAAACGCTACCCAACCCCACTCTGATCTTTTCTCTTCTACCTATAACCCAGTCTTGAGCTATGGTAATCTCTTCTCTCATCCCCCTCAGTTCCCTACTCAAAATCCAAACCAATTACAATATGGTCAAGGTGGTGGTAACTTCCAAAAACCTTATCCCTTTATTCTTAAACCTTAAAGGATCAATCCTCCTCTTTATCCTCTTTTATTAAACTATCCCAATGAGTATTCCCAATTCTTAACCCAATATAAGCACTTTCCCAAGAACCAAAATCAATGTAATCCCAATACAGGACATGCCTCTTCTTCCAAGAAACCATGGGAAATCATTGTGGAAGATATTGCCTCCTTCACCCGGTATATCCTAAAAAACATTGAAAACCAAATTGGTCAACTTGAATCCCACCTTATCTAGAAGCAACCATCCAATTCTTCCCAACTCCTAGCTTAATCATTTCCTAACCCCAAGGGTAATGTAAGTGAAATTACACTTAGATCAGGAAAACAAATTTCCATACCTCATAATGGATCCTCAAATTAACATTTTAATTTTGATCTTGAAAATAAAAATAATAAAAATACAAAAAAATAACTTGAAGCCACTCCCTCACCTCCTTCCATTCCTCAAAAAAACCCCAATTAATTTTCCTCAAGTCATCTCTAAGCCAAAGAAAGTCCTTTGAACCTGATCTTGAAATGATCAACATGTTTAGACGTGTTGAATTCAACATTAAAATATTAGATTACATCAAAAAATTATTAAGTATGTCAAGTTTATTAAGGAATTTTTCACCCATAAGAGGAAACTTAGGATTATTGAAGATGTTTTGACCCAATAGTCCATTCTCGTGAAGTGTAAAGATCTAGGGATCTTTACGGTTCCATGACGAATAGGGTGTTCCAACATTGATGATGCATTCATAGAGCTAGGATCCCCAATAAATGTCATTCCCAAATCCATATTCTCCAATGAGTGTTGTCATCCAGTTAGATAATCAAAGCACAACCAATCCTAAGGGAATAATTGAGGATGTTTTTTTCAAGTTAGTGATCTCATCTTCCCAGCTGATTTCTATGTCCTTAACATGTAAGGTGAGATGACCTCTTCTCGATCTCCCCTAATTATAGTAATACCATTCCTCCTAATATCTATAACTAATATTGATGTCCATGAGGAAATCTTATCCATGGAATTTGGTGACCAACTGGTCAAGTTCAACATTTTTCAATCCATTCAATACCCATCAGACAATCACTTTCCATTCTCAATACATGCTTCCAAGGACACTTATAAGAGTGGATTAACTCCCATTGTATCATGTTAATAATGTTCTAATGAGATAGAAGTTTGTGAAATTTTCACTATTATTAACCAATTCATAAATAGGGAAGTTGATGTGGACCTTTAATTCATAGACTCTATCAATCTAGAGGATCTTGAAAACTATCTTGAATCACATCTCGACTCTAATCTCTATTGTTCAACCTTGAAAAATATTGAGGACAATGAATTAAAGCCAACTAAAATCCCTTCCTCTATTCCTAAGTTTTATGTCCCACAAATAAAGGATGAAACTGATCTGAAACCCCTTCTTACACACCTAAAATATGCATTCATTTTCCATGATCACTCTTGTCCCATTATTATCTCTACTTCACTTACTAAAATTGAGGAGTCCAAACTTGTTCAGGTGTTAGAGGAAAAAAATGCCCTAGGTTGGACCCTAGATGACATTCCTCAAATCAACCCCACCCTTTGTATACATTACATCCATCTAGAAGAATCATCCAAACCAATCAGACAACTACAAAGAAGACTCAATATACTCATACTTGAGGTAGTTAGGGAAGAGATTACCAAGATTCTACAAGCTAGTATTATCTATCCAATTTCTTATAGTGAATGGGTTATTCTGATTCAAGTGGTACCTAAAAAGGGTGGGATTACAGCTATCACAAATGATCACAGAGATGTGTTCACAACTCAAGTGAAAAACAAATGGAATGTACGCATCGATTATCGAAACTTGAATGCTGAAACATGAAAAGATTATTATCCTCTTCCTTTCCTATATTTAATTCTAGAATTATTATTTGAAAAGTCATATTATTTCTTTCTTGATGGATACACCAGCTACTTCCAAATCCCAATAGCACCTTAGGGCCAAGAAAAGACTATATTCACTTACCCCTTTGGAATATATGAATATATTAGAATGCATTTTTCCCTTTTCAATGATCCTACAACATTATATAGGTGTATGATGAGTATCTTTTCTGAATTCATTGATCATTTCATAGAGGTATTCATGGATAACTTTACCATTTATGGTGATTTATTTGAATCCAGCTTGCATTCGCTCTCTTTGGTCCTAAGAAAGTGTGTCAAATGTAACCTTATGATGAATTTTGAAAAATGTCACTTCATGGTTACTGATGGTATTGTTATAGGGAACATAATTTAATAATAGGATATTCAAGTTGATCTTTCCAAAATTAAGGTGATCCAATCACTTCCTAAAACTACATCGGTTCGACACATTTGTTCATTCCTTAGTCTTACTAGTCTATATCAGTTATCCATCCATAACATCAGTAGGATTCCCCTACCACTCACTTGGATACTCCAAAATGATGTTACTTTCCATTTAGATAAGGATTAAAAGAGATCCTTTATTAAACTCAAATTTTTTCTTACATCTACCCTGATAATTTAACCCCCAGATTTGTTTTTACCCTTTGAATTGATGTGTGATGCTTCTGATAGGGCCATTGGGGTCATTCTTGGTCAAACAAGAGAAAATATTCCTCATATCATCTATTATTCCTCAAAATCATTGTATGAAACTCAATATCACTACAATGTGACTAAAAATGAACTTTTAGTTGTGATTTTTTCCTTGGATAAATTCCAACCATATCTCTTAGGTGCCGAAATCATCATTTTTACAGACCATTATTCTTTTAATTTATTACTTAAGGAAAGTGATTCCAAACCAAGGCTAATACGATGGATCCTAATGCTCTAAGAGTTCGACATTGTGATTAAAGATGGACTTGGAAAGGAAAAACCTATGAATGGTCACCTGAGTAGAATTTCTAATTCTTATCATTCTAAAATAATTGATCCTAAATTTACAACTAAACACTTATCATCTCTCACTCTAAAGTTACCATGGTATGACCCAATTATAAATTACTTAGTTTCTGGTGTTTTTCCTCAAAAATTTCAAAAGAACAAAAATTGAAGATGAAAAGTGATTCAAACTTATATTCTTGGGAATATAATAAACTTTGGGAAAATAGGGCTAAAATGGTAATTAGGATATGTGTTAATTAATATGAACATTACTATATCTTATAATTCTACCACTCAATGCTTGGTGGTGGCCAATTTGGACCACAAATAACCTCCCAAAAGTTCATCACTCTTCAAGGAGTCACATGAGTTCTTTCAATTAGGTCCTGCATAGAAAAAGTTTGGCATAATTTCAAAAAGAAATTAAATACCCCAAAAGCCCCTAATCTTCTGTGTGATCTTAAATGTTTGGGGAATCTATTTCATGGGATAATTCCCCCTTAAAATGGATTCTCTTACATTATTATTGTGGTCGACTATGTTTCTAGGTGGGTCGAGGCCAAACCCACTAGAAAGGATGATTCAAAAACTATTACCCACATCTTCCATCAGTTTGGAACACCACATTCCTTGATAAGTGACTTAGGAACTCATTTCTATAATTGGACCATGGAATATCTTTTGAAAAATAATGTGGTTGTATATAAAAATTCAATTGTATATCACCCTCAAACAAATGGCATGGCTGAGATTTCTAATAAATAAGTGAAAAGAGTGTTTGAGAGAATTGTAAATCCCACCAGAAAATAATGTCATGAGAGACTTGGTAAAGCACTTTGGGCTTATCAAACTACCTATAAAACACTCATTATAATGTCTCTATTTATGATAGTTTTCGGTAAAGCATGTCATTTACCATTTTAAATCCAACATAAATCATTTTGGGTTGTGAAAATATGTGATTTTGATTGTTAAAAATTTAGTGAAGATAGATTGTTCTAGTTGAATGAATTAGAGGAGCTTTGACTTGATTACTATTAGAATTCCAATATCTACAAAGAAAATTCCAGGGTACTCCATGACAAACACATCTGGCGAAAGGTATTTCATAAAGTTGGAAAGGTAATACTCTTCAATTATTGGCTTTATCTTTACCTAGGTTAGCTTAATTCTTATTGGGAAGGTCCTTTTATTATTACTAATGTTTACCCGTTTGGTGTAGTATAAGTCCAAGACCCCTCTTCTAAAATAACATTCACAGTTAATGGAAATCGGTTAAAGCATCACCATGAGAGGTCACACAATCCAAGAATGATGTCAACTTCCACTGAATCCCTAACTTTTATAGTAGACACACCACTGGATGGAGATGGTGACCCACCAAATCCAAACCAGGGGGAACCTCTTTACATTTAACTCCCTCTTTCTCTTTTATTCCTCCTCTCTCTCCCCATCTTTCTTCTTCTTCCTCTCTCTTTTATTTTCTACCACTTTCTTTATCAACCCATTTTTTTCTCTTTCTCTTTTGTGTGAGTGTGTATTTTAAAAAAACTAAAAAATACAAAAAAAAGAGTCCTAATTACTCACCATTAAATTTTCAAATTTTGTAAAACATTTTTTGGGATTCTAATGACTTTTTTTCATCTCAAATATCTTGTATTTTCGTCTTAAATTTGGATAAATAATTTTGTGTCAAGAACAATAAATTTTTAGTGATTAATTTTTTATTTGTAAAATGGTTCTTAGCCAACTATGAGGAACAAAATTAGATTTAATGACAAGGTCACCTATGACCATCTTTTCATTTTCTGTGTTTTTCAACCCCAATTGTGAGTCTTGAGTTTGTGGACCTTCGAGCTAAATTTCCTACTTTAACATACATTAATATGATAGAGATATTTTCTGATTCACATAATAATCACAATAGCCAAATATCCTCCCATTACCCTTACATTGATCCTCATTTTGAAACACCCTTCAATCCTATGAAAACTTTTTTTTGATAGCCACATTACAAGCCTAAAACCTTGTCCCACCCAATATCTACATGGATTTTCATTGCATGATTTATTGAAATTTAAGTGTGAGGGGGATGGTTTCCATTTTGGGTATAAATTTCTTAATTTTAATCATTTTATCATATGCTTGAGGGCAGTAATATATTTAATTGTGGAGGAGAGGTTTTCATTCAGTGATTTTTGGGAATGGATTAACGTTTATGCAATTTTGTGCATGCTATTGATAAGTGTTCGAAAAAATGAAAAAAAATCCAAAAAACAAAAAAAAATGGGTTGTGTATTAGGAAGGAAAAATATCACTCTTAGTCAACCCTTGATCTTTTTATAACTATTATAATTAGTGTTGTGAGGAGATCAAACGTGAGTTGGGAGATGAGTGTGAGATTTGTTTCAAGTTCAACTTTAAAAAAAAAGAAAACAAAAAAGAACACTTATGTCATTGGGAGAAGTTTTGTGTTTTCTAAATATTTCATCTTTTCATCCCCTTCCAATTTTCTTCCTCTTTTTTGTCTTCCTTCACACAATATTTCCCTTGTAAATATGTGTTTCAATTTCCTTCCATGTTTCATTTCAAAAAAAAGTGTGCATTTTTTTTCCTATGTTGGCGTTTTACCCCTCTTTTCTACTCTTTTATACAATATATTCCTAATATAATTTAGCCACTAAAAAACCTTAAATAATACCTCTTGATTCTTATTAACTTTAAAATAGGTATTGGAAGTTGAGATCTCTTACAAATTCTAATATTTTTACTTTTGGTTGGTGAATGAGTGAACCTCCATAAATAAATTTTGTATCATCTTGAGAGGAGTGAGTTATGAGTTCCCACATTTTCCATTTCTACTTTTTTTCATGAAAAAAGAATTGTTTTTGGAAAATTATTTCTATAACAATTTTTAGAGGAATTATTTATGGATTATTGAACTAATCTAGACCCCCCTGATTGGTGGAAACAAAATTTTAATATTTGTTGGCGAGTGAAAATGATATAGTAATGTTTTTATATTTAATGTACATAAGGAAATTCACAAGAATAAGTGTGGTGTATTTGATGTTATTAATTTATTAATAAATTTTATTTACTCCATTCACTTATTTTCTATGAAAAGTGCATAATTGGTGTGAAATACTCATGTTTTAATATTAAATATAATTTTTGAGCATTATTTTTATTAATCTAGATTCGATTCAGTTTACTATTTTAATTATAATTACCACCCTACTTATCAAAATTGTGTTATTATTGTTTTTTATGGTTCCCAATTTAATATTCTACAAATCATTCTACTGTAACTTAGGCTAAATAGGCCATTTGAAGGGTCATATGGACCACACAAGAAGGCCCAATGAATCTGTCAAAGAAACTGGACCATACATAAAGATAGAATTTATGGGCTCAATAAAGAAGCCCAAATTTTATGAAACTCATGAATGTATTCTTTAATATCCAAAATAATCATGGATAAAAATTTTAATTCCCAAATCTACCCAAAAGGGTCCCAACTGATTCTTTGAAGTCCATCCCACCATTCCGTCTAGGAATTAAAAACAACCCAGCATTATTGAGTTTTCTCCCAATCCAATCATCCAATTGAGCTGAGATTTTGTGGTGTGAAATATAATATATAGGCGGGTGAATTTTTAGAATAAATGGTTTGGATTTGAGGGTGTATTCTTGGCCTAAAATTCATTCTCATTAAGACCAAGGAAAAACTAGATAGAAAAATTGAAAAAATGACATTGTTTAGTAAAATAGCCATAAATTTGGCTACAAAAGTCAATTGGATGCCAAATTTTGAGGGTTGAAAATAAACATAAATATATAACACTTTGAATAATAATATATCTCTATATTCATCTGTCTGTATGTGAAAATTTGTGAGATAGATTGAGGGGCAGATTTGGAATTCAAACAGTCCACCACCTTTGGCTATAAATACATCTCCCTCCTCTCCTTGCAAGGGGTTGGAATTTTAGCACTTCAGGTGATTTTTCATGACTATAGTCTTTACAAAGTCCTGTTATGACTTGAATTAATCCTTTTTCAACAAGATATACCTCTCCTCCTCTTTTCATTTCATGTTTGTTTTCTTTTATTTTTAATTGTAATCGAATAAGTTGTTTTCAATTTCATTTGAATTTTAAGATATGTTTCTTATTCATAATATATAATTATAATCCAAACTAAGTTTTTTAATATTAATGTGATTAAAAAAATTAAATAAAGTTCAAAATAATTCCCTTCTTTCACTCTCTCATTCAATCGAAATTCCATATTTAATTCTCTTCATTGTTCGTGTGTGTGTGTTCAGCTCACTATTCCAATCTTATCTCATTCTTTTTATTATATTTTTAACTCATCATTATAAATATCATAAACTAGATTACTATAAATCTCAATGGATGAGTAAATATCTCATTTGGGTGAGTCATAATTTGGGGGTGTTAAGCAATTGATAGCTTTTTCTCAATTAATATTCTTTTAAATTAATATTGTGTATGTTGAACTTAAAATGTCATGGATTAATGACATGTTTTGTTTGATATTTGGATTCCATGTATTATTGGAACCAAAATTACACATGGGTTCTTAAAATATTGAACCTTCCATCAACAATAATTGATTGAGATCAATACCCTAGTTGAGGCTTGGATTAAATCCAAAACAATTGTAAATTCCGATCAAAAATCATATTGTGAAGTGGATGTTAATTTATTGCAATATAAAGAAAATTTCAAGAATATCGTAAGCTTAAATCCCCAATAATGAACTCATCCTAATTTTTATCAAAATGTTAAATCAAAAATCATCCATAAATAAATTTAATTAAGCTCTGCAAACACCCCCCCCCCCATTAAAAAGATAAATCAGAAACAATCGACTCTAAAATTTGTACCATCGCCGAGGATTTGACCTGAGTATCGCTATACACATTAGAAGAGAACCGGGCCTTTGAATGGTCAATAGGAAAAAATAGTTCATGCTTCATCACCACACATATATCATGAGGCATAATAAAATTCAACATAAGCATCAAAGGTTCCTGGCAGTAATCCAAGAAACATGGGATACAACCGAAGAACATGGGAAATCCTCTAAAATGATCCAAAGGATCATAGTGTCATGGTATAAACCAATGGGATCTAAACAGGTGATAGCATGTCTAAGAATAACCCTAGGCTAAATCATAACACATAACATGGCTACAAATAGGTTGTTGCTCATACGGCCCTCCCTGGGCTCTCATGGTCCTGCTGGGGTGCTCTCGATCCCCAACCACCCATGAGCACACACGGTCTCATGGGGGAACATTCCCACAACAAGCTCTCTCGGTCCCAGGATCAACACTCCTAATCACCAACCTAGGTCAAGGCTTCAACTACCTCATCCACCTACCCCATTTCCCAAGGTCTATCTTGACAGGTCAATGGAGGTGTGCACAATAAAACATCCCACGCCCCTAATTATAACACCCTGACCCCTCTAGACCGGAGCCGGTACATTACTTATTACATTGGAATGATTAATAGGAATTAAATACATAAGGAACAATCATTTTAGTAGTATTTAAGAAACTAGATGCATACATATAACTCATATTACAATGGGAAAGGTAACAAAACATAATACAAAACAAAAACTAATAAATTGCAACCACGGGAACTCAATAAATAGTCTTCTATTCATAACCTATTGAAGGTAAACAAATTAAAGGGGTGATATAAAATGATCAATAAAGTTTACAAATATCATAATCATGAATCAATAATAACTAAATCATAAACAACTTGGCATAGTTAATATGGCATGGTGAATAAATGAAAAACTCATGCCATTAATAAACTGAGAATGAAACTACAACCATAGATTTTTTCACAGTGAAAACCTCAGGGATAATAATAAATAATGATTAATAAATAGAATTATTATTAATTAGACATAATTTATCTGGAACATGATACCATAATACCGTTAAAATGGTTTAGTTCTGTGGATAGAAACTCGTCTGATTTTTGGAAACAAACTCGAAGGGTTTGTCGCCAACTGATTGTCACGTGAGACCTGTCGATGCATCGAGGGGATATAGCAGGCTCCTACCATCACTTAATGTCCAAATCATTATTTATACATATATTCAATACAGGATCAATATGCCTTTACATTATCCATATAGAATAGAGGATACAGATTCATCAACACTTCCACAGTTAAAACAACATTCCAAATAAACACCATATGTAAAATGGTATACGGTTTAGAAAATAAACATATCCATGATACAAGAATATGGATATTTAATATCAATATAATTTCAAAATAAAAGTGATCTCAAATGGGTATTAGGTACACCACATAATGATTATTAGGTGCACAATACAAAGTAAGTCACAACGAAATGGAAATTGAGACAAAGTTCCTTACCATAATGTAATCAGTCGAATCATATGACCAAAAATTAATAACCATAAAATGAATAATTTAATACCATGAATATAAATAGAATCATGATATTATATTAAAATGGAAGTACACATACACCACATTCAATAAATAAGTGGTGAACAATGGAAATCTCACAGAATTAAAAGTGAGATGAAAAACCCCTTACAAACATTTCGGCCTGACAATGGGTGTTCTTGTGAGGGATTAATGAGAAGTAAAGGGGTATAAAATCATTTATATATCATAAGGGAATTATGTGGGAGGTTTTAAAACATACCCCCATCATTAGTAATTAAAAATAAAAGGACACAAAATAGGGGGAATTCTTGAACAAAAGTGAGAGAGAGGATCACTTACCTTATGCTTGAAGGTGTTCTTGATTGTTATTAACGAACTGAATAACCAAATTTAGATTCATTAATTAATAAGTATATAACCTCATAAAAATTTAATTGATATGGTATAACCTTATTAGGTTCATTAATGGTCTTTTTTATGGGTTTAAGAGGTTCAATTTTATTGTTTTGAAAGCATTTTCTTCCTTGGTTTTCATGATCTGTTTACTTGTATTCATGAATGGAAGTTCGTTTGAAATGTGGTTAAACATCCAGAATTGTTAATATATATTATTATTGAAATTAAATAGATATAAATTATCTTATGATTATTTTTTTTATATACCATGAGGATGACTCATCCGATAAGTTAATGATAAACGCTTGGATTTAGCTTGGCGGTTTTGTGCACAATGAACTTGTTTTGTATTATTATTCCATATTATGAGTGTGTAAGGATTATAGAACATTAAAAAAGATAAAATACATATATTATGATCTGGTTCAACCATTAAAAAAAATTATGACCAGTCTTGAAGATAGTAATGCAAATTGAAAACTCGTCTTCCTTGAGTGTGATAAATTAACACATCTCAGATGGTGTTTGCATTTATAGTATAAAAGGAGGGGGAAAAGAGAGATGATGATGAAATATTCCATTATAATAATGAAAATATAGTATATGTAAGGTAATGTAATTATCAAGGCATTTGGACGAGGTTAGGTAAGAATAGAGAACAAAATAATGGAACTTGTAAAAGAAATTGAAAGAAAAAGGAAGAGAGGTTCACCTCTTGAGTACTCCTCCTTGAGAAACTCCTTAAGGCCTTTTTTTCCTTTTGGTGAGACCAGAAGGGGTTGGACGTGGGTAGAGGTCTTGGGAAGAGTATTTGGAAGAATTTAGGCAAGGCTTGAAACTTGAGTGGTGTGGGAGTAAGAGGGGGTGAGGGGTGGTTTATATAGTGGAGGGGAGGAGGGATTTTACACTATTTTAGTCATTATTTTAATATTTTTGCTCAATACTATGAATAGTCTTGATTAATGTGATTTCAAATAGTAATAATGGAATGTGAGTTTGAACCAAGTGGGCTTACATCAGACTTGCATCATCTATGATGCATTAAATCAAGTATTTAGCATTTATCGTAATTTATTGTATTTTACTATTCATAAAAAATCAAGTATTTCAGAAAAATACCAAAAATTTACCCTAACCATTTTTTGATGTGTAGAATCCAAAAATGAACTCCATTTTTCAATAATAATTTTCTAAATATGATAAATTTAATTTTTAATTAAATTCATTATTTAATTGAAAAATATAAACACCTAAAATATTCATCTTCATTTTTAAGGTGCCTAAATTTATTTATACATTCATGGGTATGGATACCATTAATAAGAGTCATATTACTATTCATAAGGGTAATTTACTATTCATAAGGGTAGGTTACTATTCATAAGGGTATGAACTATTCACCAAAAATTAAGTTAATTCTATTAGACTCTAAATATCATCCTGATCGCAACTGTGTATGTTTTTCAAAATTCAAAACAAAAAAAGTGTAAAATTTAAGTTTAAAGGCTAGTTTATGACTATATATTAAATAACCAAGTGTTGTTTCAAAGAAACTTGGTGCTTTATGAAATATATTCTATCTAATGAATAGAATGTATTTAAGATAAAGGTGCCATAAAATGTTTGGGGTGTTACATTATTCCCTTCTTCAGAAATTTTGTCCTCAAAATTTTTCATTTATAAAGACCTTTAAAAAGATGTGGGTGGTTCTTCTTCATAACATCCTCAGGTTCCCACGTTGCTTTCTCCATCTTATAGTTCCTCCAAAGAACCTTTACCAGACGAGTCGTCTGATTTCTCAATACTTGTTCTCTGGTATCAATAATCTTGATAGGCTCTTCACAATAAGACAGATCGGGCTCAAAAACTATTTCTTCATAGGTGAGTACATGTATTGGGTCTGGCATGTATTTCCTTAACATTGATATGTGGAACATGTTGTGAACTTTGGAGATACTTGGTGGCATTTCCAAACAGTAAGTTATGGCTCTAATTCGATCCAGAATTTAAAAAGATTTGATGTATCTGGGACTTAATTTACCCTTCTTACCAAATCGTATAATACCCTTCCATGAAGATACCTTTAAGAAAACATGATCTCCTTCTTGAAATTCCAAATCCTTCCTTCGGTTATCATCATAGCTCTTTTTCCTACTTTGAGCTGTTTTGATATGGGTTTGGATAATATTCACTTTTTCCATTGTTTCCTCAACAAGTTATGGTCCTATGAGATTTCTTTCACCAATATCATCCCAGCAAGTTGGTGTACAGTATCTCTTTCCATATAATGCTTCATATGGTTCCATTTAAATACTTGAATAAAATCTATTTTTATAGGAAAATTCTACGAAAGGTAAATAATGATCTCATATACCTTAAAAGTCAAGTGAACAAGACCTCAACGTGTCTTCTAAAGTTTGAATATCCCATTCTGATTGTCCATCAGTTTGTGGGTGGTAGGAAGTGCTCAAACGAATATCAGTATCTAGGGCCTTCTGAAGACTTTTCCAGAATTGTGATGTAAAATGGGGATCACAATCAGAAACAATTGATAAGGTCACACCATTAAGTCTTACAACTTCATTAATATATAGTCTTGTTAAACATTCAAGTGGTAAATCTTCTCTTATGGAAAGAAAATGTACTGATTTTGTAGGACGATCAAAAATGACCCATATCGCATCATTCTTTCTTAGAGTCTTTGGTATCCCCATGAAAAAGTCCATCGTAATATCATCCCATTTCAACATTGGTATATGAAGGGGTTGCATGACTCCTCCAGGATGTTGTCTTCCAGTCTTCACCAGTTGAAAAACCAAACATATTGACACATAATTAGCAATATCCCTCTTCATGTTGTCCCACCAAAAATGTTCCTTTAGATCTCTATACATCTTTGTGCTACCAGGGTGTATAGAGAAATTAGAGCTATGAGAATTATCAAATAGTTCCCTCTTTAGATCAGTAATAGCAGGAACACAAATCCTATTTCCAAATTTCAAAATGCAACCTTTATATACAAAGTCAATTAACTTCTCATCATTTACAGCTTTAATTTTCTTTTGAAACTCCTCATTATCAGTTTGAGAACTTTTTATCCTTTATAGTAAAGAAGGTTTAGCAACCATTTGAAATAGTAGTGATGTGTTACCTTCCTTGATAATTACAATATCCATATTTACTAGATCCATGAACAAAGGATCCCTTTCAACTCTCATCTTGTTCATAATTTTGTGGTCATTTCTACTCAAAGTGTCTACCACCTTATTTTCCTTCCCCGTGTGGTAGTGTATTGTGAAATCATAATCTTTGAGTAGCTCATTCCATATCCTTTATCTCATGTTGAGTTTTTTCTATGAGAATATATATTTCAAACTCTTATGATCTATATATATCTCACATTTTTTTCCATAGAGATAATGTCTCCAAAGATTCAGAGTAAATATTACCATTTCTAACTCAATATCATGAGTTGGATAGTTTTTTTCATGAATTTTTAGCAACCTAGATGCATAGGAAATCACTCTATCATTCTTCATAAGGACACAATCAATTCCTTTCTTTGATGCATTACTATAGATCACAAATTCATCATTCCCTAGTAGATTCAAGATTGGATCATTCACTAATCTTCTCTTCAATTCATTAAAACATTCTTCACATTCCTCTGTCCATACAAACTTAACCCATTTTCGTGTGATCTTGGTCATTGGGTTGGCTAAACAGGCGAAGTTCTGAACGAAACGCTAATAATAACATGCTAAACCAATAAAACTACGTACCTAAGTTATGTTCGTTGGAGTAGGCCATTCTTGAACAACCTTTGTCTTCACAGTATTAACAGATATTCCATCCTTAGAGACAACGTGTCCAAAGAAGGAAACTGATTGAATCCAAAATTCACACTTTTTAAACATCCCATATAATTCATTTCTTCTAAGAGTTTTTAGAATAATCTACAAGTGATTCTCATGGTCTTCATAGGTCTTAGAGTATACCAGGATATCATCAATAAAGACCACAAAAAAGTCATCAAGATATTCTTTGAAAACTATATTCATTAGATCCATGAAAATAGAGGGTGTATTAGTCAGTCCAAAAGGCATCACTGTAAAATCATAATGCCCATACCTTGTTTGAAATTCTATCTTTGGAATATCTTCCTTTCTCACACACAGATGATGACATCCATATCGAAGTTCAATCTTAAAAAAATATTGTGCTCCATGAAGTTGATCAAATAAATCATCAATTCGTGGTAGAGGATACTTATTCTTTATTGTAATAGAATTGATTTCCCCGTAATCAATGCATAGACTCATGGATCTATCTTTCTTCTTGACAAAGAGGAAAGGGGCTCCCCATGGAGAAACACTAGGTCGAATAAATACTTTGTCACTCAATTCCTCTAGTTGTTTCTTTAATTATACTAATTCCACATTGGTCATTCTATAGGGAGTCTTTGATATAGGTCTTTCACCAGGAATTAAATCAATAGAGAACTCAACTTCCCGCTCTAGAGGATGTCCAGGTAAATCCTATGGAAATACGTCAATATATTCTTGAACTATATGTACATCTTCAATTTGAAGATTTCTTTCCTCTCCCGTAGATATTGGGTTCTCTTCCTCTCCAAGAATTGAATTCAATAGAGATAATGTGGGTAGATCTAGATAAGAATCAGATGGTGAGGTTTCTGCTCTAAAAAAAGGGATTCTACACCATTTTCAAAGATTATAACTTCCTTCTTCTTGTAATAGATCTTCGCATCATAATTTGACAACAAATTCATTTCGATAATTAAATCAAAGTCGTTCATTGGTATGATGATAAGGTTAGAAACTAAAGCATTTTTATGTGTCACGAGGGGGACTAATCGACATGCCTTTGTTGCAATGATACATATCCTAAGAGTTTTTACTGAAAACTCATTTATTAAATCAAATTGGACATATCTAATTTTCTTGAAAAACTAGGAAGATATAAATGAATGCGATGATACAGAATCAAATAAAGTGTTGGCTAAGTTTGAGGAAACAATTAAAGTACCTTCCACCACATCATTAGGAACTTCAACCTCTACGGTTGTAATCACATAAGCTTTCCCTTGCTCCCGTGGCCTTTTCTAAGGTAAGTTTCCTTGGAAATTAGGAAACTCACTTGCATAGTGTCCCATATCTCTACAAATGTAGCATTGAACATCATCGACTTGTTTCTTCCCTTTGCATTCATTAGATTTATGACCCTTTTCTCCACACTTATAGCAGACTCCCATGCCTTTCAAGCATTTCTCAGGATGATTCTTTACACAGTTCTCGCATAATGGGAATTGCTTTGTTCCCTTGTTCTTCTTTGGAACTTCACATTTTCCTTGGTTATCGGAGTACCGCTTCTTATCTTGGTTTCCCTTGAAAAAAATTGATCTAGAAAATTTCTTCTCTGTTTTGATGGCACTTGATACAATTTCATCATATGATGAAAATGTTTGAGAAGCCAGTTCCCTTCGAAGACTTGTCTTAAGACCTTCAAAGAAACGATCAATCTTGTCTTTTGAGTCACATACATAATCTATGGCATACCTGGCTAGTCTTGTGAAAGTAGCCTCATACTCTACAACACTGTCTTCTTCTCTTTGCTTTAAGCCAAGGAATTTCCTCTTCATTTCGGTTCGTTTATCACGAGGGAAATATTTATCGAAGAATATTCCCTTAAATTTACTCCATTCCATATCTTCTATTTCTTCTTTCTCTATTTTATTATGGATCAAGGACCACCATTGATCAGCATCTCCCTTGAGAAAATATATTTCCATCACTACCTTTTCATTTTCATTGCATCTTAATTCCATGAATATCTTTTCAAGGGACTTGATCCACTACTCAGCTACCACTAGATTAGTAGTCCTACTAAAATATGGGGGTTTCTACCTCATGAAACGATCCAACATAGGTGTAGCATGGTTATTTGTCACAACTTGAGTAAGTTGTCCCAATATGGTCATAATCTGATCTGCTCCGACATTGAATGTGTTGAATTTCTCAGTGGGGAAATACCTACATTATCCATGAGTATTGGTTCCCCTTATTCCATTAGGCACCATTTATAAATAACGGCATACACTAGATTAGGTTATGAATCTCAAATAGAAAAGAACTTAACATAGATTGAAATTTTATTCATAGTTAATCTCATAAACATGGTTTCTTTGAGGAAAATTTTACATTAAACTCCTTCATAATGGCTTGTAAAGAAAATGTGAATTATCCTAAGCATATCCCTCAGGAGTGTAAATACCAAGAGTGAAGCAAGGCCCGTTTTCATGTACCAGGATACCCCGGGTCAAGCCCGAAACTCCTTGTCGATGCTTTCACTCCTAGGTACATCTGTGCCAGAGCCACCTCTACCTGTTTGTATCCAGACAGGGATGTATTTTCTAGAAAGATCCAAATAATCTATTCCTTACCAAAATACCAGGACATTCTTATGTGTTTATCCTCAAATACTACCTTAGGGATTTGTTCCCTAATCTACATTTTTTGATCTAGTTTCCAAGTTTGCTACTAAACTTCCTTTGATACCAACTGTAACACGCCGACCCCTCTAGAACAAAGTCGGTGCATTACCTATTACATTGGCATGATTAAGAGGAATGAAATCCCAAAGGAACAGTCAGTTTAGTGGTATTGAAGAAACTAGATGTGTACATGGAACTCATATTACAATGGGAAAGGTAACAAAACACAATACAAAACAAAAACTAATAAACTGCAACCACAGAAACTCAATAAATAGTCTCCTCTTCATAACCTGTTGAAGGTAAAAAAATGAAAGGGGTGATCTCAAATTCTTAGTAAGGGTTACAAATAGAAAAAGCATGAATCAATAATAACTGAATCATAAACAACTTTGCATAGTTAATATGGCATGGTGAGTAAATGAAAAACTCACGCCATTAATAAACAGAGAATGAAACTGCATCCATAGATTTTGTCATAGTGAAAACCTCATGGATAGTAATAACTGATAATGAATAAAGAGAATGATTATTAATTGGAAATCATTTATCTGACACATGATACCATAATACCATTAAAACATTTTAGTTTTGTGGGTAGAAACCCGTCTGATTTTTGGAAACAAACTCAAAGGGTTTGTCACCAACTGATTGTCTCATGAGACCTGCTGATGCATCAAGGGGATATAATAGGCCCCTCCCATCACTGAATGTCTAAATAATTCTTTATACATATATTCAATACATGAGAAATATGCTTTTACATTATCCATATAGAATAGATGATACAGATTTATCAACACTTCCACTGTTAAAACAACATTCCAAATAAACACCGTATGTAAAATGGTATATGATTTAGACAATAAACATATCCATGATACATGAATATGGATATTTAATAGTAATATAATTTCAATTTAAAAGTGATCTCAAATGGGAAATAGGTACACCACATAAGGATTATTAGGTGCACAATACAAAGTAAGTCACAATGAAATGAAAATTGAGACAAAGTTCCTTACCACAATATAATCAATCGAATCATATAACCAAAACTTAATAATCATCAAATGAATCATTGAATACCATGAATATAAATATAATCATGATATTATATGAAAAATGGAAGTACACATACACCACATTAAGAAAATAAGTGGTGAATAATAGAAATCTCACAGAATTAAAAGTGAGATGAAAAACCCCTTACAAACATTTCGGCCTAGCAATGGGTGTTCTTGTGAGGGATTAATAAGAGGTAAAGGGGTATACCATCATTTATATATCATGAGGTAGGTATTAGGGAGGTTTGAAAACATACCCCCATCATTAGGAATTAAAAATAAAAGGACACAACATAGGGGGAATTCTTGAACAAAAGTGAGAGAGAGGATTCCTTACCTTATGCTCGAAGGTGTTCTTGATTGTTCTTAAAAACCTGAATAACCAAATTTAGATTCATTAATTAATAATTCCATAACCTAATAAACATTTAATTTATATTATATAACCTTATTAGGTTCATTAATGGCCTTTTTGATGGGTTTAAGAGGTTTAATTTTATTGTTTTGGAAGCATTTTTTTCCTTGGTTTTCATGATTCATTTACTTGTATTCATTAATGAAAGTTCATTTGAAATGTGGTTAAATATCCAGAATTGTTAATATATATTATTAGTGAAATTAAAGAGATATAAATGATCTTATAATGATTTTGGTTATATACCATGAAGATGAATCATTCGATAAGTTAATGATAAACGCTTGGATTTAGCTTGGCGGTTTTGTGCACAATGAACTTGTTTTGTATTATTATTTCATATTATGAGTGTGTAAGGATTCCAGAACATTAAACAAGATAAAATACATATATTTTTATTTGGTTCAACCATTAAAAAGGTTTCATGACCAATCTTGAAGATAGTAATGCAAATTGAAAACTCGTCTTCCTTGAGTGTGATAAATTAACACATCTCAGATGGTGTTTGCATTTATAGTATAAAAGGAGGGGAAAAAAGATATGATGATGAAATATTCCATTAGCATTATGAAAATAAAGTACATGTAATGTATTGGAATTATCATGGCATTTGGATGAGGTGATGTGAGAAGAAATAATAAAAGAATGAAACTTGTAAAAGAAATTGAAAGAAAAAGGAAGAGAGGTTCACCTCTTGAGTACTCCTCATTGAGAAACTCTTTAAGGCCTTTGTTTTTTGCATTTTGGTAAGACTAATAGGCCTTGGACATGGGGAGAGGGATTGAGAAGAGTATTTGGCAGAATTTAGGCAAATCTTGAAGCTTGATTGGTGTGGGGGAAAGAGGGGGTGAGGGGTGGTTTATATAGTGGAGGGGAGGAGAGATTTTACATTATTTTAGTCATTATTTTAATATTTTTGCTCATGACTATGAATAGTCTTGATTAATGTGATCCCAAATAGTAATAATTGAATGTGAGTTCGAATCAAGTGGGCTTACATCAGCTTTGCATCATCTATGATGTAGTAAATCAAGTATTTAGCATTTATCGTAATTTATTGTATTTTACTATTCATCAAAACTAAGTATTTCAGAATAATCCCAAAAAATTACCCGAACCATTTTTCGACGTGTAGAATCCAAAAATGAACTCCATTTTTCAAAAATAATTTTCTAAATATGATGAATTTAATTTTTAATTAAAATCATTATTTAATCGAAAAATATACACCTAAAATATTCATCTTCATTTTTAATGTGCCTAAATTTATTTATACATTCATGGGTATGGATACCATTCGTAAGAGTCATATTACTATTTATAAGGGTAAGTTACTATTCATAAGGGTAGGTTATTATTCATAAGTGTAGGTTACTATTCACTGAAAATTAAGTTAATTCTATCAGACTCTAAATATCTTCCTGATCGCAACTGTAAATATCTGTTTTTCAAAATTCAAAACACAAAAGTGGAATATTTAAGTTTAAAGACTAGGTTATGACTATCTCTTAAATAACCAACTGTTGTTTCGAAGAAACTCGGTACTTTATGAAATATAGGTTATCTAATGAATAGAATGTATTTAAATATAGGCTATCTAATGAATAGAATGTTTGTGGTGTTATACTAACACTCAATGATAAATAGCCCCACATACATAACATGCACCTACGACATAAATAAATACATTCCCACACAAGGGGGGGAAACAAGCATCACATAGTGATCACAACCCCCTAGAGGGGGTATCCAAGCAAGGGGTGTTCTCACAATCACCACTTTGAAAACAATGTGTCAAACGGGCCTTTAACACTAAAACATGGCTTGGGATGCCAAGCCCCATCACACTTCACAAAAGTGCCTCTAATGGCATTTCACATAAACGATAGAAATCACCCACATTTTAAAAAAACATTTCAAATTCACCCTTCAAAAAGGGTCTTTCCCTTTGAAAATCAAAACAAGGCCAAAGGCCACCCAATTTCCATCAAACCATTTCAAAGAAGCCAATAATAGGGCTTTTCCAGATGGGGTAAACCACACTCACATTTCAAATCACCATTTGAAATCCAATTAAGAAACCCCCTTTTAAAATCACTTTGAGGTTGACGCCTTGCATTAAAACTGAGCTACCTTCTAAAACATTGTTTTCACTCAATGAAAACCCAAAACCGAGTCAAAAATATATAAACCTGATCTCCAGGTGTTTGCGCTGCAGGGAGTACAAGGAGGAGAGCTCAAATCATCTGTTTTTTCACCGGTCAATGGGCTAGTGATGTGTGGCAAGACTTTGGAGATTTCACTGGTATTTTCTCATATGAGTTAATGGAGACCCCTTTTCTCGAGAGATGGTTTCATGGTGCGGGGGAAGCAGGACCATAAAGGAAAGCTTGTGGCCCGATCTTAGCACCAGGGTGCTGGTGCATTTGGCATGCCAAAAATAAGGCCAAACATGAGGAAGTGGCTTGTTCGGGGAGACTCTTGTCATAAGGGCAAAGAATCTTTTGATTGATATGGTGTGTCTTATTAAGAATTTGCATGAGGCTCCTTCACTCATACCGCTCCAGGTGGGCACTACTGGTGCTTCCTTGGCTAATCTTGGTCATTGGGTTCGCTGGTCACCGCACCCCACTGGTTTCAAGCTTAATATTGACGGTTCATGTTGCTTAATTGATGTGAAGGGTGGTGGTGTGGTCCAGGATTTGAGAGGTCGAATTACCCTTGCTTTCACTGCTCACTTTGGCACTAGGCACTCCCCGAGGCTATGACCATTTTCATCGGTCTTCAGTTATGCATACAAAGGAGCATTGTGTTAGCAGCCATGGAAACAGATTATATCATCATTCATGACTCCTTGATCGACATTATCATCACTCCCTGGTCCATTTTATATGTCATTAGAAGATGCAGGAGTTACATTAGTGAATCCATCGAAGTTTTGCACACTTGGAGGGAGGGGAACAAATTTGGTCATCATCTTGCTTCTATGACGACCACTCGTACAAGCATCATCCGTTCTTTGTCCATCGAAGGGGATAATCTGACAAGAGGGGGCGTTTTTTGGCTGCACTATTTTAGACCTTCATACCTCTCTTTTTCCTCTTGATTTGTTGTATTGTTGTTATTTTGTGTTTTTCTTGCACTCTATCTTTAATAAAATTATGAATGGATTTGATTTAATATATTGTGGTCATGAAACATACGAGTTGCATTGAATGTCATTCATATCTTAACACTTTGCATTTTTTGTTTTTCAATTAATGTTATTAACTTTTAAAATAAAGAAATTTCTATTATAAATTAAATTCTTATGATATTATTAAGAGGTATTTTTATTATTTATACATATTTGTTTTTGTATGAACACCATAACTCGATAGGATTGGTATAAAATTCAATTGGACAAGTTTAATCCTCAATTATTATTTTTTAAAATTCAACTAATTTTTTTATTGTATAATATTAAATAAAATTTTATTTAAAAACACCTAAAATTTTATTTAAAATAAAAGACAATAATAAAATATATTTTCCTCTAATATAAAATACATCTTAAAAAGTATATGGTGATTCTAAGATTAAAAAAAATCAGGTGGGGACACGAAGATTAAAAATATATAAATTAAAAAACATATCACGTGGTATTCCATGATTTAATTTTTTTACTATCATTACAAGACTTCAAAGACCTTGACTTTGAGCAATTTGTCATGTTAAAATAATTAAATAGTAAAATGTTAAGATTGAATCGAATTAAAGAAAATATTCACGAATGTTAATAATTAATTTTATATAATTATTTATGGTAAGTTAGATTATTTTTTAAAAATAATTATATTGTTAATTAAAGCAAAAGCCAGATTAATCGGATGGATTAGTGTACCTTTCATGTAATTATTTATATTTAAAATAAATTTAAACGGGTATGGGAAAATGGGTATCGGATGGGTTCCGACCCGGGAAACATGCTCCAGCTTCAAAATCCTCCGGAAAGACGTCCTGAGTCTCCGTCGCCGGTTTCTGCTTCAGCTTCTTCAATGGAGCAGCGCCACCACCCTTCTCCGACCACCCACCTTCCCGACGGCGACTCTTCTCCACGGCCTTACGACAGCCGCTCTGTTTTTTCCGAACTCCGTTCCTATAGCTCCCAGTGCGCCTCCGAAGCTGGGAAGGGTATGTCTTCTTCCGGATCAGCCATTGCCGCCAGGTACAAGCTGATGTCTCCGGCGATGCTCCCGATCTCACGTTCCTCAGATCTCCCGATCCCTCCCGATTTCAGCCCCACATCCTTTCTTGAGTCCCCGGTTTTTCTCTCCAATCTCAAGGTCCATTGCCTTTCTTTCTTCACGCCATGGAAATTTTCTGCCTCCGCACCCTAATTTTTAACTCATGGGTTTTTGAAAGATGCTCTGTTTTGTTGCTGGGACAGTCGCTGGCGTGTTGAGAAATGGTTTATTAAATTCTTTAAATCTGGCTGGTTCTGCAATTTGTTGGTTGGATTGCGAGGCATGTGCGTATTTGCACAATCACGTCTACTGTATGCGCTCGTAATCTTCAGTTTTATGTTTTTTTTTTCTGACATATTTTTTACTCAAACATGAATCTTCTTTGAATCATTTGATTGGCTTCATTTTCTCGCATTTTCTCAAAAACCAAATGCGCGATGAGCCCGACAATTGTCGTACTGGACTTGGTCGTCTCGTTTATCGCTACTTTCACAGGTCAAGTTCCTATTTTTATCATCTTCATGTCCAGCTCGATCGATTAGTTTTCAGGGTTCAAAGTTTTTAGAATCAATTTAGACGTGTGGCTTTTAATAAACATCTCAAAATAATTAACAAGCCTGTTACATTAAACTGTTTGTTGAGATTCTTTACTGTTTTTACCATTTAAGGCAATGTTGTAGACCCCTTCCACTCTTAATCGTTCATTTGTTCATTTGACTCCGATTTCTGCTTTACCAGATATGGCACCTATGATAGAAACACGGAGTTTCCCAAATAACAATCCCCCCCCCCCCCCCCCCCCCCCCCCACATTTCTTGTTCTTGCAGGCTGAGCCTTCCCCAACCACTGGCTCCTTCTCCGAGCCTCAAATGGTGCATTACTCTTCCTGTTCATCTACACTATTTTCAGATGAGAATGTCTCTCCAAGCAGCGCCTTTGGCAAACAAAATTCCAGCTGCTTTGAGTTTAAGCCTCGCAGTAATTTCCAGTCTTGTTCGGGATTATCCTCTGCAAACATGGTAATTCTCTTAGTAACTGCACTTTTGAAATGCTTTTGTGGATCTATTTGTATTTATCTTCAACACCTTTTGTTAGACTGTGAGAGATGATAGAGTTCCGTTATTGTCTGTTGGCACATACAGACTGCTACTTCTGGGTTCAACCCAGTGGAACATTTATTTTTCTGTTTTTGATTGCATGAAACTACAAGGGGAGACTGTGTGAGGCTTCACTTGGACTGAATTGTCCCTTATTTTAATTGCTTCAAGTTTAATGAAAATATATGCATCCGTTGTCACTGCCTAACCTTGCTTTACCTGTAATTTTTTAGGTTTCTGCAGATTTAGGGCACCAGAGTGAGCCATTTGTGCAGATGACCATGGGTAATGTGTCTGCTGAAGGTGACTCTGAGAAATCTGGGGTCCCAGCTACCCAGTCAGAACACAGAAGCATTGGGCCCCCTGTTTTAGCTGAGAAATCATCCGAGGATGGGTATAGCTGGCGAAAGTATGGCCAAAAGCATGTTAGAGGAAGTGAATTTCCGAGAAGTTATTATAAATGTACGCATCCAAACTGTGATGTGAAGAAGTTGTTTGAACGCTCACAAGATGGGCAGATAACAGAGATTATCTACAAGGGAAGACACAATCATCCTAAACCTCAATCTAACCGTCAGCTTAGTGCTGTTGGTGTTATGAACGCACAAGAAGAACGATCTGGCAAGGCGTCGCCTTTATCTTGCCAAGATGGTAAGAAGGGATTTTAATGGCAATTCATTTTTAGAACCATGATGAAATTAAGTTAGTTAAAAGCTCCACATTGGGATTGAAATAATATTTGTGCTATTTAAAATATCTTATTTGGTTATTTCTTATATCTGTAACTAGTTTTGAAGTGGAACCTTGGCATCACATCATTGGTTGGTTGTGTGCAACTCAAAGCTTGATTATTCTTTTGTCTATGTTCTGTGAGTGAGACCTAGGGTGACCTTGTGTATAGAAAATTTTGAACGTCTTAGGCTCCGTTTGACATCATTTATTGAAAACTTCTTATAGCAATGATCATTTATAATTAGCAGAGTCGCGTTTGTTTTATTTCTGATAAAACACAAACACTTAAATTCCTGAAAAAATCTACTCAACACTCTTGAAACACTTATACTGAAGCACTAATCATAAGTGTTAAAGTGCTGTAAGCAGTTTTTATCAAGTGTAACACAGTCTTAGAGTGCTCATTTGGTTGATGAAAATATTTTCTGTTTTTATTTTTCAAAAATATATTATAAAATGTGTTAAAATGTTTGAATTGAAATCATTTTTTGGAGAATGAAAATGAGAACAATATATTTTCAAAACATATTACAACACATTCCATAATTCATTCTTTGAAAATGAAATCAGAAAATGTTTTCATATGCGAAACACACCCTCACATTGTATATCATTAGGCTACTCTCCCATTACTGCTTGGTTTTGGGATGGAATCTTGAAACCTTATTCTTTTAGCCACATATTGAAAACTGTTTATAGTGCACTTACATTTAAATTTCAGATGAAACCCACTCAACTCTTATACATAAGCCTCTAGAAAACAAGAGAATGGGTACATAAAAAACACCCCCTCCAGTTTTCACCAAGCCAAGATCCTTGTGTATTAATGTCCGGCTTCATGAATCTGCCCAGCCATTATTTCAATTCTGAGCCATCTCTTGATGCAGCAGTTGATAATGCCGAAGTTGTGGCATCACAGTCAAATTTGATTATTGATGATGCTGACGAGGATGATGATTTTTCAAAGCGAAGGTAATGGGAATGATGGAAATCTTTCAATTTTTATAATAGTATTTTCTTTGGCCTGGTTAATAACGATTCTCCAGTACAGGAAAATGGATATCAGTGGGGTAGATGCCACTCAGGTGGTTAAGCCTCTACGTGAGCCTCGTGTGGTTGTTCAAACACTGAGCGAGGTTGACATACTAGATGATGGGTATCGGTGGCGTAAATACGGCCAGAAAGTGGTGAGAGTAAATCCTAACCCTAGGTAAGTTCTGTTTGGATGACCAATTTTTATGATAAATGATTTTTTTATTACTTATTTAAATGGTTTTATTTAGGATTTTTAAGTGGCAGTGTTTTTTCCAGAAACAGAATAGCTCTTATTTTTTCCAAATGCTCCCTTTTGATGGCACTT
The DNA here is from genome assembly GCA_963277665.1 of Viscum album. NCBI lineage: Eukaryota > Viridiplantae > Streptophyta > Magnoliopsida > Santalales > Viscaceae > Viscum > Viscum album. Next base: position 859,461,594 of record OY728160.1, read on the forward strand.
ATTGAAAATTGTCATAATACTTATCACTTACGATAAGTGGTTTGGAAAAATAAGTATTGTTTGTTCTCGTTTTTAAAAGATCAACATTTTATTTGAAATTGAAGAAGAAAACCCACTTAAATAAGCGGTAGAACATTACTTGTTTCAGTAATCAATATGAAAACACTTCAACAGATTCACACTAAGCCTCTGTGTGACATGGCTTACTGAAAACTGGTTATAGCATTTATCAATTATGATTAGAGTTGAAAATGGGTTGGGTGCCCGTGATATTTGAGGTACCCGAACCCTAACCAGTTTAGTCGTTTATAATCCACTTACTTTTTAAACTCATTATTTTAACCTCATCCTATTATATTTTTGAATTACTCGTTTAACTACCCTAACCTATTTAAATACCCGTTTCTAATTTCAAAAATTTAAAATTCATTTATAAATCCAAAATGAACTGAACTCAAATTAAATAAATATATTTTATAATTTTATTATCATTTAAAAATATATTGTTAATGAATTAATAATAATTAATTTAGTTGGATTTATATTTAGAATTAATTTAATATAATGTGAATTGAACTCAAAATAAATAAAGAAATTTTATAATTTTACTATTATTCAAAATATATACTTAATAAATTATTAGTAATTAATTTAATCAGGTTTGGGTTAGGATATCCTAAGACTATTGCTGAATATTAGACGGGTTTTGAATTCACTACCTCAACTCTATAAAAATCCGATTAACCGCTATCTTAACCCTACTTAATTGGGTTGGGGGAGTATTGGTTACCCGGTTAATGAATACCAGTTGCCATCTCTACTTGATGAGTACTTGTGCTTTCCTCATTGCTTATTGAATAAGGGCTTTTATAACATTTTTTTAAGCGTTTTTTCCCTGGAATTTAAGTGTAAGAACAAACACCATTTATTTTTTCAAACTGGTTATCATAAGTGATTAGTGTTATAAGCAGTTTTCATTAAGTGATGTCAAATGGACCGAACCCTCCGTTTGACAACACCGACTGAAAAATGGCTATGACATTTATCACTTATGATAAGTGTTTTTGAATTAGTGTTTTCAGTTTTTCTATCACTTATTTAGGCGTTTTTTCCTGGAATTCAATTTGAAGTGTTTTTTCAAAAATAGAACACACCCCGCCTGTTTTTTCAAACTGCTTATCATAAGGGTTAAGTGCTGTATAAGCATTTTCCCCTAAGCACTTCTAAACGCAGCCCGAGTGCTCTTGCGTAAGTGTTTCAAGACTATTGAAAAAATGTTTTTTCTTTGCCAAGTGATGAATTTCATAAACAGTTTTCATTAAGTGTTGTCAAACGCAGCCTTGTGCATGGCCCCCCTACGCAGGAGTTACTATAAGTGCACGAATTCTGGATGCCCAGTGAGGAAACATGTGGAGAGGGCCGCCCACGACCCGAAAGCAGTGATAACGACATATGAAGGGAAGCACAACCATGACGTCCCTGCCACAAGGACTGGCAGCCACGACTTGGCTGGCCCTTCCACCATGTGCCCTGCCACGCCAACGGGTCTCCCGGAAGACAGCAATGGAGTCAGCCTCGATCTTGGAGTTGGGATCAGGACCGGGCCTGCAAAGCCTTACAGGTTCCAGGAAGATGGGTTGGATCATCGGCGATCGATGGAGGGCCATGGACATGTGTTCAGGGTCCTGCCCTTGCCCCTGAGCTATTCCCCTGCTGCTGTTGCTCCTCCTTATACCCAGAGGATGTTGCAAGGGTAGGGTTTGGGGTCCATTCATGGAGCTTCATTGTGCAATAAAATGAAGGTGACTGTGCCCCCCATGTATCGGTGGGAAGAAGGGCACGAGTCATCTGTGTGGTATGTATATGACTAGCCCCCCCATCTCCCTTTGATCTGCATGGTTCCTTGGACAGTTGTGTTTATATATGTATAAGATGTATCTGTTGAATTGTTCCAAAGTTACATTTTTTCAACTGTTTGTTGCATCTCGTGATAAAAATACATTGAAGCTTCATTTTTAGATGGATTGACCTGACACCCTAGTAAAACCTCAGGGCTCCTCTATTTAAATTTATTTTTTTCTTTCTCTAATCAATGTTATATTCTCTAATCTTCATGACAATATCGCACAATGACAAGGGGGTGATTTATTGGGTGTGGTTTTTTTTATATCCATTTGCCAAGTGATTATTTGAATTTGTATGTTCATAATCCGGTTGATATCAGTAACAAGGCAAGTTTAATGACTAATTCATTTATTAAAAGAGGTTGATGTAGACCTAAAAAGACTCTTAAGCATATCATTTAAGATGATCTTGTTCTAAAGGGTTTCAATGAAAATATAATTTTCAATAAAGCTAATTAACAACGTTTGATCTATACAGCCAATCTCATTTAATTGAGTTTAAGACTTTGTTGTATAATTTGGTTCACTCCCTTCCCCCCCAAAAAATCATTTTTTTAATGATAGAGAGGATTATAAACAACCAAACACCACACACCAAGACATCCCAGTGGGTCAAGTCTCACCTCTCCCCACAAGAAATGACACACATATTATTCTTATTTTATTACTATACATGGCCTGAAGGCTTAGGGGCCTTAAAACATGAGTGACTCGAAGGCTGAATACATCGCCCCCCCTCCGAATGAGCAGTTTGCATCATGTCATATCACGAGTTTGAAAACTGCCCCTTCCCCGTCAAGAATCATTGCATCGTGCAGGTCTCCGATGCACCGTGGCGGGTGAGGGGACCGGTTGAGATATGAACCACACTGGGGGTGTAGCACCCTCGGTTTCAAGTAAGTAACTATTTCTTTATGCTTTGTAAAGTAAATGAGTGAAGTTTGGAAGAGTTTGGAAGACTTTTGGAATGTTTTTGGGACTTTTTCTAAAGGTGCACGATTAGTGAAAACCGTACAACTCTTACAGGAAACCGTGCACAATGAGACATAGGTTAAGGGGAAGGCTCACGGTTGGCCCAAACCGTAGGACCACCTAGGAGAAACCGTGCAAAGTGAGACAATGAACTTTTTTACGGTTGGTGCTCGGTTTGTCTAACCGTTTGAGCCAATCGTGCGAGGTCCTCCTTGAGGCAGAGGTTGACGCACGATTAGCGCACAATTTGCCTAACTGTGCGACTAACCGTGCACAGTTTAAAAACAAGATCTATATGCCCACGGGGCATGAGTGAGTTGGTGAGCGGCGGTGGCGTCCTGACCCCGAGATTTCAGGTTCGAGTCCTCGCAAGGCAACACACACTATATGTCATTATCTCCTCTCGTGGGCCCCTCTACCCCGTGTGGAACTAGCCTGAAAGCCTGGGTGCTGTTACACCTGGGCCTACGGCTGGGGGAGTACATACATGCGCTCGGTGGTGGGTGACGGCCCACCTATACCGTGTAACCCCTTGGGCCTGAAAACCCAGTGTAATTTCGGGGCGAACCTCTCCCCCGGGATCCACTCGCCTTGTCGGGTCATCCAGTTCCTGACTGAGTGGGAAAAATGAGGTGTGACCCACATGTGCTGACGAATTGCTGTGTCGAACCATCGCCGCTCGAGTCGTCACCCTCCGTGTCGCTCTGCCATCTCGACTGACAATGGCTCCTTCCCGGTTGGGGCTCTCTCCGGAGTGATCTCTTCGTGCGGAGGGGGGTTTCTTGGTGTGGAGGGTTTGAAAAGGCCACACCTGAGAAATTCCCTTTAGGGAAGAAAGAAAAACAAGATCCACAAAAAGTGGATCTAAGTCAGGATTATGTTTTAACCCCTCGTTTTTGCCCCAAAACGGCCCTAACTTGAGATTTGCTCCTCTTAAAGGCAGAAGAGGCTTCTACCATCGATCTGGAGACGATCTGAAGGCTTCTCTTGGTGCGTTGAAGCCAGATTCTTGCGATAAGTCATCGTTTATGGTAGTTTTTATTAGATCTACTTCTCTCTCTCTCTCTCTCTCTCTCTCCCCCAGTTTCTTAGATCTAGCTCGTTGTTGATAGATCTAATATTGTTTATGTAATGACCCGCTAATTCTCATTGGTTTGAGAGCACAACAAGTCATTAATTGGCTTTAACCGACATTCTCAAGACGCCAAAGGCCGATAATAAATGCCGAAAGATTTCAATACAAGTGGGGGACAATTTACCTTTTAAGAAATAAACCATTCAACCAACCAACCATAACCAAAACATTTTCTATATGATACATGAACAAATGAAAGACAACTCAATAACTTCATGTATCCCAAAACCACATCAAAGTGTGCAACAACAGAAGATTAAACCAATATCAAAGTAAACAGTAGATAAACTACTAAAGACTCTCAAGAGACCACAAGACTCCATGCTCCACAAGCTCCAAGCTCCACGATCACCGAACAACCCACATATCATGAGGTAGTGCTTAAAACGTGGGAAACGTTACCTTTGCCCCTGTCCTGAAAATAATATCTGCAAAAGCACCAAAGTGCCAAAGCAGTAGTGAGTATAAAACTCAGTAGGTTTTCCCCAATGACTTCCCTACTCACGCTACTAGGATATAAAAGTTAGCCACATTTATATAAAACATTTTATATAAAACAATTTACCAAAACAATTTATAACCAAATATAAACATGTTCCAAAAACCGTTTGCAACCAAGTGAAAAAACCCAAATGAAACCAATTTCCAGCAAGTTATTTTTCCAGAAAAATAACTAATCAAAGCTTTAAAACCAATTCTTCTTATCATTTAACATACCCATTCCATAGTTCACAACACACCCACACATGCATGCTTCGTTTGACAGTTCCATACTCATGAGCGGTCTCTCGTCCAATTACCTTGTGTCCCAATGAAACACGACCCTGATCCAGGGTCACGTCCCTTGTACCCCATTTGTACTCATCCCTTACTAAGGGCCCACTAAGCATGAACTCACACCAACACCATTTATGCCAAATACTTCCATTTCCACAATAAACCATTTCAATAAAACTAAACTTTTATTGAAAACCAAAGCAAAACCAATTTCAAAGAAACATTTAATTTCAATAAAACTTTCCCTTTTATTGAAAACATCTAATCCCAATCATGTGCCAACAATCCAAGAAAATCCCCTTTTTAAAATCCACATTTTAAAACCAAGAACCAAGGCACCCATTCAAAATCCCCAATTTTCCAAATTTCACAACCATCACTCAAGAAGGGTTCCAACAAGTTTTCAACAACCAAATCACAATCAATTCAACACCACACATACAATTTGAAAGCAAGACAATCAGTTCTAATAAGTGGAGTCGAGAAAGAAGCATCCTACCTTTGAGGTTTTGACAAAAACCCCAATGAATGAAGAACATACAAGAAAACCAGGTCGATTCTCCAAGAACCCGCCTTAGATCTCTTCTCCTAGCAAGATCAAGACCAAATCTCATCATATTTGGCATCCACACACCTAGATCTACCCATAACAGGCATAAATCTAAGAAACCAAGAGGATAGGAGTAGATCTAAGTAGATCTAAGAAACCAATCAAGAGTGAAGAAGAACGATCACATACCTCAAGAATTCGGCTTCAATTCACCAAGAAAAGCCTTCAAATTGACTCCAAAATGCTTGGGTGAGGTTCTCCTACCTTCAAGGAAGAGAAATCCCGAGTTATGGCCGCTTAGGAGCAAAAACGAGAAACTTAAAGGAAAAAATGTTTGAGATCCACTTTTTTAGGATCTCACTTAAACCATTCACACGGTTAGAAAAATCATGCACTAACCGTGCATTAGCTACTGCCTAGGTGGACCCTCACACGACTTCCCTCCATGGTCTCCCTAACCGTGCTCCAACCGTGCTAGAGTCACTGCCTCAAGAGGACCAAATATGCACAGTTTGTCCGCACGGTTAGACAAACCGTGCGCCTCCCGTGCGACTTCCATTTTGCCTCAAAACTACTTCCAAAGTTCTCCCAACTCTCTCATTCATCACCCTTAACTTTATAACCATGAAAAGCATCAAGTAAGGGTTACATACCAGAAACTAGGGGTAATAGATTCTCCCCACCATTGGTCTTTCCATCCTTAGAAATTAGAAAACATTCGCTGCCCTAAAAGAGTTCTGGCCACTGCTCTTTCATCTCATTCTCACGTTCCCAAGTCTCTTCCTGAATCCGACCATGCTGCCATAAAACCCGCACTAGACCGATGATTTTTCCATGAAAGATTTTCTCTATCCTATCCACAATCTGTACCGGGATATGTATCAACAAATCATCTATATTTAGGTCAACGTGATCCCATTTGATCACATGGTCAGGATCAGGCTGATACTTTTTCAACTGAGATACATGTAACACATTATGCACTGAACTGAACCATGGTGGTAATGCTAATCGATATGCCACCTCTCCAACCCATTCTAGTATCTCGAAAGGTCCAATGTATCTAGGATATAACTTGCCTTGTTTTCCAAAACGATGATGTCCAATCCTTGGAGATATCCTCAAGAAGACATGATCACCCATAGTGAACAATAATGGTCTTCGATGATGATCTGCATAATATTTTTGACAACTCTGAGCCATCTTCATCTTCTTTCTAATCAAATAGATCTTCTCTATTGTTTTTTAGACAAGGCTCATCCCAACTAGTGAAGTTTCACCTGTTTCCACCCATCATAGTGGAGAACGACAAGGACGCTCATACAATGCTTCAAACGGAGCCATATGTATCGAGGCTTGATAGCTGTTATTGTATGAGAACTCCACCAAGGGTATATTCTCCTCCCATGATCCACCAAAATCCATTACACAATCCCACAACATGTCTTCCAATGTCTATATTATCCTCTCAGACTGGCCATCTGTCTGAGGATGATACGCCGTGCTCATCGTCAACTAAGTTCCAAGAGATTTCTGTAAGGATTTAAAAAAAATGAGATGTGAACCTTGGATCTCTGTATGAGATGATTGACACTGGTACTCCATGCCTCTTTACCACTTCTTGGATATAGATTTTAGATAGATCCTCCTCCGTATGAGTTTCACGAATTGGAATGAAATGGGATGACTTGGTAAGATGATCCACTATCACCCATATGACATCGTGTTTTCGAACCATTCTTGGAAGACCTATAAAAAAATCCATTGCTATATGCTCCCATTTTCACACTGGGATAGGTAAAGACTGCAACATTCCTGCTGGTCTTTGATGCTATGCTTTAACTTGCTGACAAGTTAAACACTACAAGACGAACTCGACCACCTTTCTTTTCATGCTCCTCCCCCAAAATTGTGCCTTTAATTCCTTATACATATTTTGTGTACCTGGATGTACAACCCATCTTGAATGGTGGTAAGAATGAAGGATTTGTTCCTGACAAGCCATAGGTACAACCATCCGATCTCTAAAGCATAAAACTGAATTTCCATCAAGTTTCCATCCCTCAATGGTCACCCCACCATTTAGTTTTGAACTCATAACCAGACATTCTGCATCAAATTTTTGTGCTGCTTTGACCATATGTACCAAATCAGGAACAAGCATGGCTAAAAATAAAACCGCAATAACACCTCAGTCTTCACATTCCACATGCATGTCAGCAAGGACCGACATCAACTGCCATTCATCTGAAACTTCTTTCTCCAACCGAGCATATTAATTTCTACTTAATGTATCCGCCACTGAATTCCCTTTTCCTGATGTGTACACAAAGTCACAGTTAAACATTTGGAGATATTCCATCCATCTCCTTTGCCTCAGATTCAAATCTCGCTATGAGAAAATGTGTTTCAAGCTTTTTTGGTCCATGAACACTGTAAATTTCTCACCAAAGAGATAATGTCTCCATGTCTTGAACGGATGGACGACTGATGCTAACTCCAAATCGTTTGTTGGATAATTCTTCTCATGAAGTCTAAACTGCCTTGAACCATAAACAACCACATGGTCTCCTTGCATGAGAACACAACCCAACCCTGATCCCGAAGCATCACAATACATGACATACCCCTGTCCTGATTCTGGAAAAATCAAAATAGGTACTGATGTAAGAAAAACTTTCAGCTCCTGGAAATAATTTTGGCATTCCTCTTTCTATTGGAATGGAACATTCTTCTTTTTTAGAGCTGTCATTGGCAAAGCTAGTTGTGAGAAATCACGCACAAAGCGTCGGTAGTAACTAGCGAGACCAAGAAAACTTCGTATCTAGAAAAAATTATTTGGTGGTTTCCATGAGATAACAACTTCTATATTTTCATGATCAATAGAAATTATTTTTTCAGAAATGACATGGCCAAGAAAACGTACTTCCTAGATCCAAAAATCAAACTTTGATAATTTGACATACAAACGACGATCTCTCAAGATTTGTATGACTGTTTCCAGGTGCTCCTCATGGTCAACCCTTGTCTTTGAATACACCAAGATATCATCCACAAACACCACAACAAAAGAATCCAGAGATTTCTGAAATATCCGATTCATCAAAGACATGAAGACCGCTGGTGCATTCATTATACCGAAAATAATGATTATATATTCATAGTGGCCATATTTTCTTTTGAAAGCTGTCTTCAGAATATCTTCCTTCCGAACTTGCAATTGGTGATATCATGATCGCAAGTCAATCTTGGAGAACCACTGAAATCCCCTTAATTGATCGAACAAATCATCAATGCGTGGAAGTGGATATCTATTCTTTATCTTAACTTGGTTAATCTTACGATAATCAACACACAACCAAAGAGTTCTGTCTGCTTTCTTCACGAACAAAACTGGTGCTGCCCATAGAGACATACTTGGTCAAATGAAACCCTTGCTTTCCAGCTCCTCCAACTATACTTTCAATTTACATAACTCTATTTGGGACATCCTATAAGATGGAAGGGAAATAGGACTGGTACTCGGAAGGAGATCAATCGTAAACTCCACTTCCCTTATAGGTGGTAACCATGAGAAGTTCTTAGGAAATACATCTGGAAAGAGATCCACAACTGTTGGAAAACTAATTCTATCGATCTCATCCATCGATGCCAAAGTCAACACCGCCAACTAGTAAGAGATCATTCCCACCATTGGTCCCAACAAGCTCTTTTCCTCTTTCTTTACCATCCTCTCTCCTCTGAAGAGATGCTCGATGTCGTCCTTAGTTGTGAAACTGACTGTTCTCCTATAACAGTCAATGTGAGCCTTAAACGTTGTCAACCAATCCATACCCAATATTACATCATAGACATCCATTTAAAACATCGATAAGTCCAATTTCAGCTCAGCTCCATCAACAGTTATAGCGCATGCTCTACACACAAAGGCTTGACATTCTCTTTAACTGAGAGGAGTTTTTAGTTTTAAAATAGAAGGCATCATTTCCAACTTTAAACATAGAAAATCAATAGCATGAGAAGAAATGAAAGAATGTGATGCACCAGTATCGAAGAACACTTACACAAGGGTAGAATTCAAAATAATCTTACGTCTCACCGTAGATGGTCCAACTTGATCATCGACAATCAACTGATCAGCTCCATACAATTTCTTCATCGCTGCACTGTTCTCCTTGTTGCCTTGCTGATATTTCCCTGGTTGAAGAGTCATGGTATTCCTATAATCACCATAGTTAGCTATGCTCTACTGATGAGACTGATTCTGCTGTCCCTGCCCTGTTGAAGCATACGATTCTTGCGATGCCTAAGAAGTGTCTCGAGCACCTAACATTGGAACACTGAGACAATAACACTGAAGATGTCCCATATTATTGCAATTATGACATGATCTAGGTTGTGCCATACACTCTCGCTTTATGTGGTCAAGTGATCCACATTGAAAGCAACCAACTTTGCTCTGGGGTCGTGGAGGAAGGTTGACTGATCTAGCCACATGATTCTGATTTTCACTTCCACCTTGGAAATAAGTGTCCATTTTCTGCTTGTTCCCAGCGATTGAGTTCCCACCATTTCCTGTAGGTATCATTATACCTCCTCCCATAGATCCCGAGATATCACGTTCATCCATAGGTGCTCTGTTCACCATCTCTGTATAATCCATAATACAGAGCACCACAATCTTCGACCGAATCTCTTGAAGTAACCCCGATTCGAAGATGCGTGCCATTAAAGAGGAACTTTTCACAACCTCTAGTGAAAAATAGACTAAATTCATGGATTTAGCCATATACTCTGTGATAGAGAGACTCTCTTGTTTCAGGATGAAGAAGTCTATCATTTTCTGGATCTCGAATGTGTGAGGATAGAATTTTTTTTAAACAATTCTTCAAAATCCTCCCATGTATGGCCTTCATCTAATTTAGCCTGCACTGCTAAATCCCTCCACTTTCGTACAAGATCCTCGAGCATATATGTCTCTGGCTTGAACTTTAGCTCCACTGGTGTGCCGATGAAATTGAATATATGATTAATCCTACTTAGCCACACCTCCGCCTTTTTGGGCTTGACATCGCCCTAGAAGTTAGGTGGATTCTGCTTCATGAACTGGATGATATGGTCCACATGCCTTGGCTCATTCCTCTGGTTCCCCGTATCCACAACTTGAAAAGCTTGGACAATACTCTGAACCATATCTTGGTTCACCCGTGGTTTAGGTGCAACCACATTCTCCATAGCTTCTTCATGTTGGTTTTGATGATGCCTACTAGGTGCCATTTTCTAAACCAACAACAAACTTCGTCAATATCACTCTCTAGAAACTGAAGACTTAACATTTCAAATTCTATCACATCAACTATCACAACCTTGATTCCCAAAACAACCTTTTTCCATGTTCAACCATTTTTGAAAACATTCAACATGCTTTTAAAAATTAAACCATTTTCAAAATACCATAAGCATTCCCTTTTTCAAAATCTTTCATTTGAAAAACAATTTCATACTTTTTAAAAAATCAACACTTTTCACAACATGAATCATTTCTCTAAATGATGTATGTAATCCTAGTGGGAATTCATTCCTCTAAAATTCATGTCATGCTCATCACATTGGCTAAACCCATGACAATGATATTCCTATATCCTGGAAGTGTCTTCAAACACTTATGTACCCAACTCCCTGGTAACTTGAAGTTCAACATAAAAGGGTTAGCTACATCCTTTTATGTTATACATTTCAAGTTATGACAATCCTACTCCTGTCTAGGATTTCAGTCCAAAGGATATAAAATAAGCAATTTCAAATCCAAGACCAAGAAAACAGATGACTACTTGTTAGGCAAGGACCGAACAAGCTGATATCATTTGTACCACCAAGGAAGGACTAGACTGATACCATTTGTAATGACCTGCTAATTCTCATTAGCTTGAGAGCACAAAAAGTCATTACTTGGCCTTAAGCGACATCCCTAAGACGCCAAAGGCTGGAAATAAATTCCAAAGGGTTTCAATACAAGTGGGGGATGATTTACCCTTTAAGAAGTAAACTATTCAACCTACCATAACCAAAACATTCACTATATGATGCATGAACAAATAAAAGACAACTCAATAACTTCATGTATCTCAAAACAACATAAAAGTGTGAAAAAGCAGAAGAACAAACCAGTATCAAAGTAAAAAATGGATAAAATACTAAAGACTCTTAAGAGACCACGTGACTCCATGATCCACAATCTCTAAGCTCCATGATCATCGAACAACTCAAATATCACGAGGCAGTGCTAAAAACGTGGGAAACATTACCTTTGCCCTTGTATCGGAAAATAGTATCTGCAAAAGCACCAAAGTTCCAAAGAAGGGGTGAGTATAAAACTTAGTAGGTTTTCCCCAATGAATTCCCTACTCACTCCACTATGATAGAAAAGTTATCCACATTTATATAAAACAGTTTATATAAAACAATTTACCAAAACAGTTTATAACCAAATATAAACAAGTTCCAAAAATTGTTTGCAACCAAGTGAAAACAAAACCAAATGAAACCAATTTCCAGCAAGTTATTTTTCTAGAAAAATAACTAATCAAATCTTTAAAACCAATTCTTCTTATCATTTGGCATACCCATTCCATAGTTCCCAACACACCCACACATGCATGCTTCGTTTGACAGTTCCATACTTATGAGCGGTCTCTCGTCCAATTACCTTGTGTCCCAATGACACACACCCCCAATCCAGGGTCACATACCTTGTAACACAATGGTACTCATCCCTTACTAAGGGTCTGTTAAGCATGAACTCACACCAACACCATTTATTCCAAATACTTCCATTTCTATAATAAACAATTTCAATAAAACTGAACTTTTATTGAAAACCAAAGCACAACCAATTTCAAAGCAAAATTTAATTTCAATAAAACTTTCCCTTTTATTGAAAACATCTATTCCCAATCATGTTCCAACAATCCAGGAAAATACCCTTTTTTAAATCCACATTTTAAAACCAATAACCAAGAAATTCATTCAAAATCCCCAATTTTCCAGATTTCACAACCATCACTCAAGAAGGTTTCTAACAAGTTTTCAACAACCAAATAACAATCAATTCAACACCACACATACAATTTTAAATCAATACAATCAGTTCTACTAAGTGGAGTCAAGAAAGAAGCCTCATACCTCGAAGGTTTTGACAAAAAACCCAACGAATGAAGAACGCACAAGAAAACCAGGTCGATTCTCCAAAAACCCACCTTAGATGTCTTCTCTTAGCAAGATCAAGACCAAATCTCATCATATTTGGAATCCACACACCTAGATATACCCATAGAGGGAATATATCTAAGAAACCAAGAGAAGAGGAGAAGTATATCTAAGAAACCGATCAAGAACGAAGAAGAACGATCATATACCTCAAGAATTTAGCTTTGATTCACCAAGAAAAGCCTTCAGATTGACTCCAAAACGTTTGGGAGAGGTTCTACTACCATCAAGGAAGAGAAATACCGAGTTATGTCTGCTTAGGAGCAAAAAACGAGCCACTTAAAGGCAAAAATGTGTGAGATTCACTTTTTTAGGATCTCACTTAAACCATCCGCACGGTTAGTGAGCACAGTTAGACAAACCATGCGCTAATTGTGCATAAGCTACTGCCTAGGCAGACCCTCTCACAACTTCCTCACATGGTCTCCCAACCATCATCTAACCATGCTGGATACACTACCTTAATAGGACCAAATACACATGGTTTGGTCGCACAGTTAGACAAACTGTGCACCTCCCGTGCGATTTCCATTTTGCCTCAAAACTACTTCCAAAGTTCTCCCAACTCTCCCATTAATCACCCTTAACTTTATAACCATGAAACGCATCAAGTAAGGGTTACATACCAGAAACTTGGGGTACTTAGTTTATGCCAATCATGGTTATATTTGGCCTTGTTGATGATAGGGGAAGAGATCTAAGGCAGGTTTTTGGAGATTCAACCCGGTTTTGGGGGCATTTTCATGCCATTCTTTGTTTTCTTCATAAATATCAAGGTAGATTCACTCTCAAATCCTCTTTTTATAACTATAAGGATTGATTTCAAATTGTTTTTTTGGCTTGAAATTGATTGTGAATTTTTGTGTATTTCTTGTTGGAAACCCTCTTTGGTGACAATTTATGGAATTGTGGAAATTGGGTGTTTTGTGGAAAGTGAAATTGATAAATTGATTTTAAAATGGTTATTTGATTTTGATACATGGAAAAGTATTTTCAATAAAATGGATTATTTTATTGAAATGGTTTTGTAAATGGTTGGTTTTTCATGGTTATTGGCTTAAGTTGTTAAGCGTAAATTGAATGGGATGAAAATTGGTCGTGAAGTACCACCATCGAAAGGGAAGAGTTATGGATGTGAAGTTCCATCGTCAAGAGGTGACACCAAGATTGTGTGGTTAAATGGGTAGTGTGGTTATGCGAAATAAAATGGGTTATTCTAACATGACAACTTAGTAATGGTTAATGAGTTATTTGGTTTCTTTCCTTGGATATGACTTTAGTTTGGAAAAATATTTTTGGTATGAAAACTGTTTTACTTTGAAATGGATTGGATTTGGTAAATTGTTTTGAATTGTTTTATATAAATTTTATTATATAAATTTGCTAACATGTTCTATCCTAGTGGTGTGATTAGGGAAGTAATTTAGGAAAAACCTAATGAGTTTCATTACTCACCCCTGCTTTGACACGTTGGTGATTTTTCATATATTGTTCATCAGGACGTTGAAAAATGTAAAGTATAACACTTATTTAGTGGTGCATCATGATACTTGGGATGTTTGGTGAATTTTGAGCATGGATCATGTTGGGAGCCTTTGAGTTTGTCTTTAGAGTCTTTTGGTTTTATTATTTTTGTCTTCTGCTGTGTACTTTGATATTTGTAGTCTTCCACTGTGGTACTTTGTTATGGTTTGGTTATGATATCAATGGTATTACTTAAGTTAGTATAATTTATTATCATGCATCATGTAGTGGTTTTGGTTATGGCTTGTTTGGTTTTACTTATTTTATTTCTTAAGGGAAAATCATCGCCCATCTGTTAATGAAGCCCTTAACATTTATTGCCAAACTTTGGCGCTTTGGGGATGTCGCTTAAGGATAGGTAACGTCACTTCCACCTTCTCAATCCAATGAGGAGGGGTGGGATGTTATAAGTGGTATTAACTTGGTCATTCTGAATATCTTTTGGAATAAGTGGTAGTAGTCTTTCTTGCTATTTGACTTGATATTAGTTGTCAATGTTGGAGTTGAAATTCATTCTGGTATATTCCTTGAGATGGGATCGTAGAAAGGAGTAGGATTGTCGAAACTTGAAATGTAGAGAATAAAAATACGTATCTAACCTTTTTATGCTGAACTTAAATTTATTAGGGAGTTGTGTACATAAGTATTTTGGAGTCACTTATAGGATTTGGAATCTCATTGTCATGAGTTTAGCCGATGAGACGAGCATGACATGCATTATAGAAATGACTTCCCACTAGGAGTACATATTTCCTTTTAAGTAATGATCTATCATTTTGTGAAAAAAGGGTTAATTTTTGAAAATGTCTAAAGTTGTTTTCAAATGAAAGATTTTGAAAAGGCATGAAATGGGTACTTTGAAAATGGTTTGATTTTGAAAAGCATAGAGAAATTTTAAAAAATGGTTGAATATGGGAAATTTTGAATATTGGAAAGGCTTGTTGTGATAGTATTATGTGGTAAAATTTGAAATTTATTAAGTCTTTAGTTGATAAAGAGTGAGACTTATGTCGGTTGTTGTGTTTATAGAAAATAGAACCTGGTGGGAATCATAGAAACCAACTGGAAGAAAATACTAAGAACGTGGTTGTACTTGATCCATAGGTGAACCCACAGATGGTTTAGAGTATAGTCTACGCCTTTCAGGTAGTGGATAGAGGGGAGAAAAGGAATAAACCAAGGAAAGTGGATCACTCTGTCCAGTTCTAAAAGCAGAATCCATCAATCTTTCAGGGTGATTTGGAACTAGAGAAGGCATAGGTGTGACTGAACAGGCTGAATCGAATCTTCAATTTCCTTAGCACACCAATGAAGCTGGAAGTCAAGTTGGTGACATATATGTTGCAAGATCTTTTATACCAATGGTGAGATTTAGTTTTCCAAGCTAAATTAGACTAAGGCATTGATTGGGAGAATTTTAAAGAATTATTTAACAAATAATTATATCCTCATATGTTTAGAATTGAAAGAAAAAAAAACTTATTCATATTGAATTAGGTTAGCCTCACAGTGACAGAGTATGTGGCTAGATTCATGAATCTAGTCCTCTTTTCACCCGAAGTTTCTACTAGTGCATCCTTTAAGGCACACATCTTTGAATTAGGGAAGAGGCAGAAGATTCATTCAAATATTTCTATGTTCTATATTATGGATTATACAGAGATGATTAATAGAGTGAAAATAGTATAAATAAAAATCTTAGGAAAAACAATTGGAGGAATCATGTTAATACCTATGGGAAATGTTGGGAACTTTAATTCTGGGAGCAAGCGAAAAAGGGACACCTATTTACAAGGTGGGAGTATGGCTCAGAATCTGACAACTGGATAGGTAAATATTTCTCCAAATCCAAAGAACAATCTAGGATGTTTCCAATGCGGTTCTTTGACTCACATGAAGCGAGAGTGTACGAAACAAACTATAGCATGCCATAATTTCAATCAAATGGGACATCTTTAGCACTATTGTCATAGTGCTCATAAGTTGGGTGCTTGGGACACTTCTCAGGTGTCGCAGACATCATATGATTTGACGAGATGATGGAAAAAAACACCTCTCATCAACATAAAATAGCTATCAACAGTGATTCTAGAAATACCATGACTCCTCATTATAGGAAATCTCAAAATATTAATATAGAACAAAGTAAAATGACAAATTAATTATATGGAGCCAAGTAGGTTATTGTGGATGATCAGTCTGGACCATCATCCATGAGAGGTATGATTATTTTGAATTCTACCCTTATGTGATATTTATTTGATATGATTTCATCCCATTCTTTTATTAATTCTCATGTTTTTGATTTGTTGCGTTTAAAAGTTAAGATGATGCCCTCTGTGTTAAAAATTCAAACTCCTTTGGGTCAAATAGAATTTTGAGCCTTTCTATGTAGATCATGTTCTTTAACTATTGATGGAGCTGAGTTGATATGATATTTATCTATGCTTGATATAGATGCCTATGATATAATCTTGGGTATGTATTGGTTGACTATGTTCAAGTCTCACATCGACTATTATAGTAGAACAATTAGTTTTGTGACTAAGGATGGCGTCAGACATCTATTTAGAGGAGAAAGGAGTGTAAAGTCAGGAGAAACAGACTTGTTAGCACTAGAAGTTGGAGCAATATCATATCAATTGGCAGCAATGACTTTGGCATCGATGGAAGAGATTAAGAATAATAGCTTTCTAGTAGTTGTTGATCAATTTCTTGATATTTTTCCTGATAACTTCTCAGGGTTAAAACCCATAAGGGAAGTGGAGTTAAGGATTGATCTCCTTCTGGGGACCAGTCCTATATCCTTTCCGTCTTACCAAATGACACCAACAGAATCAAGGGAATTGAAAGTGAAGTTATAAGACTTGGAAAGTAGAGGGTTCATTCATCCTAGAACATCTCTATGGGTAGCACTAGTCTTGTTTGTGAAAAAGGTAGATGGAACTCTAAGGTTGTTTATGGATTATCATAAGCTTAACCAAGTTACAATAACGAATCAATACCCACTTCCACACATTGATGATATGTTCAATCAATTGAGGGGATCTCAGTGGTTCTCCAAAATTGACTTGAAATCAAGATATCACCAATTGTGGGTTCAGAAGAAGGATATTCCAAAGAAAACTTTAAGAAGTAGATATGAATATTATGAATATGTGGTAATGCCTTTCAGTATTATGAATGAACAATTGGTCTTTATGGGATTGATGAATCAGATATTTTAGATATATCTGGATTCTTTTGTGGTGGTGTTTGTGATGAAATATTGGTGTATTCAAGGACAAGGTATGAGCATGAGAAACACTTGAAAACAATGTTGAGAATATTGGGAGATCATCAGTTGTATTCCAAATTATCAAAGTGTGATTTTTGGATACAAGAGGCATGCTTTCTTGGCTATGTAATCTATGAAAAAGGTGTGTTTGTGGATCCAAAAAATATAGAGGATATCATCTATTGGAAACCACAAATCTTCAATATAAACAATTTCCTTGGTCTATATGGTTATTATTGATGCTTTTTTCGAGACTTTTCATGACTAGCTTCTCCTATGACAAATTTGACTAGGAAGAATGTTCCATTCCAATGGAATGTGGAATGTCAGAAGTCTTTTCAAGAGATTAAAGATCGCCTTACATCAACACTTATCTTGATATTGTTGGAATTAAGACAAGGGTACATGGTGTATTGTAATGCTTTGGGATCAGGGTTAGGATGTGTTCTCATATAGGGATATCATATTTTTTCTTATAGATCAAGACAATTACGGTTTCATGAGAAGAACTACCTAAATTTTTTTTGGAGTTAGTTGCTATAGTCCATGCTTTGAATACTTGACATCATTATATATTCGGTGATAAATTTACTCTATTTACAGATCATAAGATCCTGAAGCATATTTTATCACAATGGGATTTGAACCCAAGACAAAGAATATTGATAGAGTATCTCTAAATTTTGACTTTCACTTGATGTATTCACCAGGTAAAGGCAATTCAGTGGTAGATGTATTAAGTAGAAGGTAATATGATTAGTTGGAAAAAGAATCTTCAGATGAGTGCTAGTTTATGTTAGTGATATAAGACATGAACTTGGAATGTGAAGACCGAGGTGAAGTTGCAGTTTTCTTCCCAGTCTCGTTCACTCCTAATTTGGTGGAAATGGTTAAATAGGAACAAAAGTATGATTTAGAATGTATTTCCATGAGGTCAAAACTCAATTGTGGGGAAACAATTGAGGGATGGAAGTTGGATGAGAGTTCAGTGTTGTGGTTTAGAAATCGGATGGTCGTACCTATGGATTGTCAGGAACAACTTCCTTATACTTACCACCATTCAAGATGGTCTGTTCATCCTAGAATATAGAAGATGTATAAGGTGTTGAAAGAACATTTTTGGTGGGTTAGTATGAAAATGAAAGTGGCTAAGTTTGTTTCAAAATTCTTAACTTGTCAGAAAGTTACTATTTGGAAATGAGAACATATAGCTATGGATTTTGTAATAGGTCTCCCAAGAATGGTTCGGAAACACGATGCCATATGGGTGATAGTGGATCAACTCACAAAGTTGTCTCATTTCATCCCTATTCGTGAATCCCATACGATGGAGGACTTGTCAAAAATATATATCTAAGAAGTGGTAGAGGCATGATGCACCAGTTTTGATAGTGTCAAATAGAGATCTGAGGTTTACATCTCATTTATGGAAATCCTTACAAAAATCCCTTGGGACTCAATTGACTATGATTACGGCGTATCACCCTCAGATGAATGAGAAATCTGAATGGACAATACAAATTTTGGAAGACATGTTGTGGGATTATGTAATGGATTTTGGTGGCTCATGGGAAGAGAATATACTATTAGTGGAGTTCTCATATAACAACAGTTATCAGGTATTGATACAAATGGATACTTTTGAAACATTGTATGAGTATCCTTGTCGTTCTCCACTTTGTTGGGTGGAAATAGGTGATAGATCACTAGTTGAGCCGAGCCTTATCCAAGAAACAATGGAGAAGATTTTGTTGATCAGGAAATGGATGGAGATGACACAGATTTATCAAAATTCATATGCGGATCATCATTGACGACCATTGTCATTCACAATGAGTGATCATATGTTCTTAAGGATCTCTCCAAGGCTTGTACATCGTCATTTTTGGAATAAGGTAAAGTTATATCCTCGATACATAGACCCTTTTGAGATACTATAATGAGTTGATGTGGTGGCATATCGGCTAACATTGCCACCAAGGTTCAGTACTATGCATAATGTGTTCCACATATATCAATTGAAAAAGTATCATCCTGATCTTGACCATGTGATTTTATGAGATCACATTGACCTATATTCGGATTTTTTGTTGGTACATATCTTAATATAGATTGTGTAAAGGTAAGATAAAGTCTTGCATGGAAAAAGTATCAGTCTAGTGTGGTTTTTTTGGAAACATGGTCAGATTCAGGAAGAGACTTGGGAATGGGATAAAGAAAGGGTCGAGTGATTGACCAAACTATTTCGTGATAATAGTGTTTTTATACTTTCCAGGGACATAAAAACCAATGGTGGGGAGAATTTATCACCCTCGGTTTCAAGTAAGTAACCATTTATTTATGATTTTTAAGTATGCAAAGTATATGGGTGAATTTTGGGAGACTTTGGAAGACTTTTAGAATGTTTTTGGGACTTTTATAAAGGTTCAAAGTTGGTTTAATGTTAATTAAAACCATGAAACTCCTACAGGAAACCATGTACAATGAGACATAGGCTAAGTTGAAGGCACACAGGTAGGCACACAGTTGGTCCAAACTGTGCGACCACCTAGGATAAACTGTATAAAGTGAGACAATGAACTTTTTCACGATTGGTGCAAGATTTGTATAAACTTGTGAACCAACCATGTTATTTCATCCTTGAGGCATAGACTGGTGTATGGTTAGTGCATGGTTTTCCTAACCATGCATAGTTTAAATACAAGATCCACAAAGAGTGGTTCTAAGTTAGGATTATGTTTTAACCCCTTATTTCCCCCCAAAATATCCCTAACTCGAGATTTGATCCTCCCAAAGGCAGGAGAGTCTTCTACCATCGATCCAAAGGTGATCTAAAGGCTTCTCTTGGTGAATTGAAGCTATATTCTCATGGTAAGTCATCATTTATGATAGTTTATCTTAGATATACCTCTCTCTACCTCTATCGGTTTCTTAGATATATCTTGTTGTGGATAGATATAATGTTTTTTATGAAAATCATGGTTATATTTAGACTTTTTTATGATAAGGGAAGATATATAAGGTAGGTTTTTGGAGATTCAACCAGGTTTTAGGGGTGTTTTCGTGCCGTTATTCATTTTCATCATAAATCCTGAGGTGGGCGGATTCACTCTTGACTCTTCTTGTTAGAAATATAAAACTTGATTTAAAATTGTTTTTTGGATTGAAATTTATTGTGAATTGTTTTGGATTGCTTTTTGTAAATCCTCTCCGGTGAAGATTTATGGAATTGTGGAAATTGGGTGTTTTGTGGAAAGTGAAATCAATAATTTGATTTTAAAATGATGATTTTAAAATGGTTTTTTGATTTTGATACATGGAAAAGTATTTTCAATAAAATGGATTTTTTTAAAATGGTTTTGTAAATGCTTATTTTTTCATGGTTATTGGCTTAAGTTGTTAAGTGTGAATTTAATGGGATGAAAATTGGTTGTAAAGTACCACCATCAAAATGGACGAGTTGTGAACGTAAAGTTCCATCATCAAGAGGTAACACTAAATCTGCATGGATGTGTGGTTAAATGGGTAGTGTGGTTATGTGAAATGAAATGGGTTATTCCAACAAGGAAATTGAGTAATGGTTAATAAATTTTTTGGTTGTTTTCCTTGGATATGTCTTTAGTTTGGAAAACTAATTTTGGTATGGAAACTATTTTACTTTGAAATGGATTGGACTTGGTAAATTGTTTTGAATTGTTTTATATAAATTTGATAACATATTCTATCATAATGGAATGAGTAGCGAATTAATTTGGGTAAAAACTACTAAGTTTCATTACTCACCCCTTCTTTGACACCTTGGTGCTTTTATAGATATTATTCATTAGGACATTGGAAAAGGTAAAGTATCAAACTTCTTTAGTAGTGCACAGTGATACTTGGGATGTTTGGTGGAATTGGAGAATGGATCATGTTGGGAGCCTTTGAGTTTGTCTTTGGAGTATTTTGGTTTTATTGGTTTTTTGTTCCGATGTGTACTTTGATATTTGTTGTCTTCCGTTGTGGTACTTTGTTATGGTTTAGTTATGATATCAATGGTAGTACCTGAGTTCTTATACTTTGTTATAATGTATTGTATCATGTAGTGGTTTTGGTTATGGTTTGTTTGGTTTTAGTTGTTTTATTTCTTAAGGTAAAATCAAACCCCATCTATTAATGAATCCCTTGACATTTATTTCCATCCTTTAGTGCCTTGGGGATGTCACTTAAGGCCAAGTAACATTACTTCCATCTTCTCAAGCCATTGAAGAGGGGAAATATGTTACAAGGGGCGGTGAATCAATGCTGATAAGTATTTATCCAACTAAAACTTAAACTTTTATTCATTTTCAATTTATCTATATCACTTTTTAAGGTGAATAAATCACTCTTTTTATCTCTCTTTTTTTTCTTGCAGCACAACCAAACACACACACACACATAAAGAACACAATAATTTACAAGGTTCATCACTCAATGTGAGATGACTAATCCTTGGTGTGAAATGGATTCCTCAAAACTCACACAACTCACTAAATTCCTCCTATAATCTAAAACAAGTAGGGCATAACCTTAGACTCATGTTTTCACACCTCCCAATAGTGATTTTGTTACATCCCATACACAAGTGCATCCCTGTGACATATTCCATGTCACTATAGAGTTCATATTTTGTGATTTTATGAGTCTGAGTGTTGTTTTATGTTTCTATGGAGTTTCAACTCAAAACTTGGAAATTTGGAGTTTTTCTTACTATGCATAGTTTACACACATGGTTTAGAGGAAACCATGTGTCTATCTCTTTTCAGCTATATTTTTAGTTCTTTTTGTTCTATGCATGGTTTTTCAGCACAGGTGGTTCACGACTAAGTTCAAATCATGCGAGTCTCAGGAGAAATCATGTGGGTTGAGTTTTGGCTTTGTAGTTCCCTACGCATGGTTGATGCACGGTTTGAAAAACCGTGTGGCTAAATCATGCAGACTTCCCAGATTCATTAAAAAGTGAATTTCCACTTTTACCCATACATTTTTAAGCATCCAACCCTATATTCTCTCCCCTCTCACTTGAATAGACCAGGAACACCCCCTATGGGAGTCTCCTCCTTCCTCCTCCAATTTTTGTTGCCTTTTACCTCAGATTCAAGTGGATTCTTCCATGGAAAGTCCCTCTAACCCTCTTCATTTATTTTATTCTTTCTTTCTCCTTTGATTTCTATTATCGTATTAATATACTTGTCAAAAAACCTACAAGAATACAAATCGATCCATTATCCCATGTAATTATGTAGGTTATGGATTTGAATATTTAGGCCCACAAAAATTCATACCTTGTTTAATCCATCCCGAAAAACTTGCAGCCTGTATGGACTAACCCACTGGGTGTCTATAAGTCCCGTTTGACTCATAATTATAAGTATACTACCAAAAATTTATGATTGAAAAATAAAATAAAATAATTTAATAAAATAAATTAACATGAGCATGGGAAAAAATAGTTAAGTTTAAACTCACCTAATACAACCATACATAAACCAGGAAAAGATATAATTTTTAAGTCTTTTTTTGTTGTTATTGTTGTTGTTAGGGTTTTTATTGTTTGAAAACTAAAAATTTTATCCCAATCTCAAACATTTCTCTCCCCATCATCATGGTTCACCAAGGGAAAAAAATTATTACATATTATTTTCTTTAAACACATGGGTCGACTCGTTAGTCCATGGGTCCTGCATGGATTGTGTTAGAACTTCATTTTTTAAGCCAATATTCTTTGTGGACTGGGATGGACTGCTCAATATCTGCAACCTGCATGATCCGACCCATGGTCTGACCCACCCCGCCCTATTAAAACCTCTACCCATGAACCCCAATCTTTTTGTGGGACAATTTTAGGGCTGAGATTGGTCCGAATCATGGGGCTATGCTTGGTTAGGGGTTTTAGAGAGCACGTCTTGGCTTGGGGGTGTGTCTTCCATCATAGGTGACAACTTCCCAGCATGATTTCCATTGAACTGTGGTAGGTGTTTCTTTGAAATCGCTTTATATTACATGCCTTTAAATTCTTGTTGTTTTTAAAGTGATTTATTATTAATGTTATGCCTATATGAGTGTTTGTGAGGTACAAATGATTTTATCCCTTGGCATGGAATGATATTTCATACCAAGTGTTGGCAAAAATTCCTAAATGATTTTTTAAATAATTCTTTTGGCTTTAAAATCAATGGTGAGAACCGAATTGTTGTTTTAGAAAGTATTATTGTGCTAATTGGATTTCAAACTAAGAGTTTGGGTGATTTGAAAGTGTTAAAAGTGCTTGGAAATAGTTGTTTGATTTTAAAGGGGCGAGTTAACCCTTGTGTTATTTATTTAAAATCTTTTCATAACCTTGGATGATTTTTTTATATAAAATGTTTGAGGTGTTTTAAATATTTTGATATTTCCAAATGATTTGGTTAATTTCAAAAGGGGGTGTTATCCCATGTGGATTTTATTTTGAAAGTCATTATGATTTTTTTTCAAAGGAATTTTAAAGGGAAGAGTGAGTTATCATTTTAGTTTCAAAGGTATTTTGATAAAATTAATCCCAAGAGTAGATTAGGGTGGATTTTGTAAATGATAAATTGTCTTGGAATTCCAATTGTGTTTTGAAAAGAGAAGGAATATATATAATTTTATGAAAAATGAGTTTTCATAAAAGGTGTGATGCCCTCTTAAGCCCCTTTGATTATTGTATGTCAGTTGTGGCTTGTGATCCCATGAGGGGATGTTTATTATTGATGTATTTGTATATTTTGTTTATATTGGATGTGTATAGAGATTCTTATTGTGAGGAAAGAAGGTGATACATTAATAATTTTCAAATGTTTTATCCTTGATTTAAGTAATGTTGGATTGTGCTCACCTCTACTTTGACTCATCATGGGAGTCTCAGGTTGATAGTACGTGACCTATGTGTGGGAAAACCCTAGTGAGAAAGTGGGTCAACTAGGGATAATTTACTGGATACTTCAAAATGGTTAGACCAAAAAGAGTAATAGACCTTATGCTAGAAATTTCTTTTTATATGATCCCATGGGAGAAGGTGTAATGAGGACATTATCCTTGTTAATCCCATGGACAAAGGCATTCCAGAGACAACACTATCCTTGATACCATGTATAAAGGAGATTTAGGGAAATTATCTTTGTATAGTTCAATGAGACTTCTGGGGGAATGGAAGGGTTTAGTAGTGCCGACCTAGGTTCCTTGTCACAAGTCCTTTTATTGTTAGTGACTAGTTATAATTCCCATGACACTAGGATCCTTTTTAGGATCATTTATAGGATTTATCTTTGTGCTTAGATTGTATCCCTTATTGTTTATATTATTGTTTGACACTATATTATTTTCATATGTTTCCCCTTATTGTATAACTTGACATAGTGGTGCTTGGATATGTTATTTCTTTCTTATTTGTGTCATTTTATTCACAAAAGTTTTGAAAAGGGATTGTGAATTTTTTTCCAAGAAGTAAAAAAGGAAAGTTTGATTTTATAGTATTTTAAAATTGTTTTTAGAAATGAGTTTGAAAAGTGTTATCAAGTGATAAAAGTGAAAATGGTTTGTTTTTTAAACTCTAATTTCATGTGGGTTTTGAAAATATGGTTTTAGGCCACTATGCCTAGTTTTAGAAAATTTTATTTTTCAAAGATGTTTTGGAAAACCGTTTACAAATTTTGAAACCTATTTTATGTTTGAAAATGTGTATTTCTTAAAGAGGTGTTTATAAAATGGTTTTAATGTGGGATGTTGAAAAGGTGTTTTAGCCAAGAGGTATTGATCGGGCGAAAGTATTTTCCAAATGATTGTTTCTATTTAATGAAAATCCAAGAAAATTATTTTTAGCACACTTTTGATTTGTTTTATTTCTTTGGTAAATCCTTATGGAAAATGTTTATTTTTCTATTTTATTTCAAAATACCTTTTTAGGATGTAATATGAAATCAACTACTTAGATTCGGCGATTTGTGGTGTCCCACTAGGCTTTTAACTTAAGCCTATATTTTACAGGTTCATGTTTGTTCTGGATTGTTACATTTACTTTGGATCTTTTGAGAGGGATGTATGATTGGATGATGACTGTGGTTTATATGGTGGCATGTTAGAGTTGGAATGGGGATTTAATTTCAGTTGAGTTTTGTTATGACACTTAATCTATTGTATCTTATGTTCTAACTTGTGTGTATCTATTTCCACTGTACTTTTATTTATGTTTCAGTTATATCCTTTATGGATGTTAAGTTATTTTTATCTCTAGTTTCATGTTTATTTATTTAATTTATATTTCTTATTTATTATCTATTTATGAGGTGAAATTGTTCTCAAGGTTCATTCTATGATTCTCAAACACTAGTTTCCAGCCTGTGGGGATTGGGAACACCCTTTGGGCTGTGGGTGGACCAGATTAGGAGATGGGTTAGATTACACCCCAGGTAAGTTCATTAAAAAGTGGTATCAAATCCCTAGGGTCTTAGTGGGACCTAGGTTTTGGAACACTCTCTTTTTATTTGGGGTGTTGTTATTTTGGAGATAAGGTTTCTAGGACTCGAGAGGTAGGTGTGAGGAGAGTTCCATGAGCTCTTTCTCACCTTGATCCTCAAGTTTCCGTGGGTGTGTTTTGGTTGCTCATTCAGAAATGGGAAGAACCCGGGGTGCATACAAGGGTACTTGAGTGTGTATTTTTATTTCTAGTTGGTTCATGGATTCCAACAGGATTTTTTTATTAGAATCATCATGGGATGGTGTTCCTTGGAATTGGGATCTGAATACCCTCACTTGTTGAATTTGACCCTTAGGTTAGAGCCCCACTATTTCTTATCAAGGTATGTTTTTTGTTTTTGGGATCCATGTTTGGATTCCATGGATTGGTGATCTAGTTTGTTTATCCTTTGGGATTTTTCTCTAAGTAGTGATTTCCTTTTTGTTTTGAACCAGTTTCTTGTGGTTGGCTTTGACTGGTGGAGTCTTGTGATTCCATTTGGAGATTTGGAGAACTTGGTTGTCCAGTGATGTTATCTTATTCTATGGTAAGAGTTTTTCACTTTATCCCCCATTTTTGTTAATTTTTAAATGGTGGGGAGATTTATGTTTGGCCTCATTTTTTTTATATACTTTCTTTTATTAGGTTTTTCTTGAGTAAGTTCAGTTTTGTTTGATTATTCTTGTTTTCCTTCAGAGTTGTTTTAGAACTCATTACCTTTTTACCTATACTTGGACCCAAAAATTTATGGGGAAATAAAGTGGAATGATGGGGAGATTTTTGACACCCATCATGTTACTCTAGAGTTCATATTTTATGGTTTTATAAGTTTCCATGGATTTTCATCTTGAAAATTATAAATTTGGAGTTTTTCTTATTATGCATGGTTTTTACACACGATTTAGAGGAAACCGTGAAACTATCACTTAATAGTTGTTTTTTTAGTTCTTTTTTTCTCTATACACGGGTTTTCATCATGGGTGGAACACAGTTAAGTCCAAATCGTGTGATTCTTATGAGAAACCATGCAACAATTTTTGTGAGTTTGAGTTGCAGCACACATCTTGAGAACTGTTTGGTAAACCATGCAACAAGTTTTCTAATTGGATCTATAATTTTTCAGTTCCATTTGACATGATTGGAAAATGATTTTTCTAACCATTTAGTTACTAAGAGAAAACATGTAGGGTCAGTTTTTTCTAGGAAATTCTTTACAAACAATTAGTGCATGGTTTGGAAAACTGTATGGACTACCCATATTCATTAAAATGTGAAATTCTACTTTTACCATCTCTATTTTTAAGCATCCAACCCTCTACTCTCTCACCCACTCACTTGAATAGACCAAGAACACCCTATTTGGGTGTCTTCTCCTTCCTCCAATTTTTGTGGCCTTCTACCTTGGATTCAAGTGGATTCTTCCATTATAAGTCCCTCTAACCCTCTTTATTTATTCTATTCTTCCTTTCTCCCATGATTTATATTCTCCCATGAAACCTAATCTTTATGTGGGATAATTTTAGGATTTGGATTGTTCTGAATCATGTGGATTTTCTTGGATAGGGGTTATAGAGGTCACATCTTGTCTTGGGGGTTTGTATTCCATCACATGCGACAAATTTCAGCATGATTACCATTGAAACGAGGTAAGTGTTTCTTTAACATAACTTTATATTACATTCCTTTAAATTCTTAGTGTTTTTAAAGTGATTTATTATTAATGTTATGCCTATATGAGTGTATTTAAGGGAAAATGGTGTTTTCTAAATGATTTTATCCCTTAGAATGGAATGGGATTTCATGACAAGTGTTGGTGAAAATTCCTAAATGAATTTTTAAAGAATTATTTTGGATTTAAAAGATATGGTGAGCATTTAATTGATGTTTTAAAAAGTATAATTGTGTTAATTGGATTTCAAACCAATATTTTTGGTGATTTGAAAGTCTTAAAAAATTCTTGGTACGAGTTGTTTAATTTTAAAGGGGTGAGTTAACCCTTGTGTTATTTATTTAAAACCTTTTCATAAACTTGGATGATTTTTTATATCAAAGGTTTGAGGTGTTTTAAAGATTTTGATATCTAAAAATGATTTGGTTGATTTTAAAATGGGTTTTTATCCCATGTGGATTGTATTTTGAAACTCGTTATAAATTTGAATGTTTTTCAAAGGTGGTTTAAAGGGAATAGTGAGTTCCCATTTGAGTTTCAAAGGTATTTTGATAAAATTTACCCCAAGAGTTGATTGGGGAAGCATTTTTTAATGATAAAA
This sequence comes from Viscum album, assembly GCA_963277665.1. Classification (NCBI taxonomy): domain Eukaryota; kingdom Viridiplantae; phylum Streptophyta; class Magnoliopsida; order Santalales; family Viscaceae; genus Viscum; species Viscum album. The sequence continues at coordinate 859,489,763 of OY728160.1, forward strand.
TGGATTTTAATTCTAGGCATGTTTTAAAAAGAGAAGCCCCATTTGGAATTTTATAAAAAAGGATTTTTCATAAAAGTTTTGATACCCTCTTAAGCCCCTTTGATTCTTTTATGCCTACTATGGCTTGTGATCCCACGAGGGGATGCTTATTAGTGATGCATTTGTATATGTTGTTTATGTTTGATGTGTTCAGGGATGCTTATTTTAAGGGAAGGAGGTGATGTGTAAGTTATTTTCAAATTTTTCATCCTTGAGTTAAGGAATATTTTATTATGATCACATATATTTTGACTTTTCATGGGAGTCCTATGTAGATAATATATGACCTGTGTGTGGGAAAACCCTAGTGATATGGTGGGTCAAATAGGGATAATTTTCTGGTTACTTTGAGATGGTTAGAATGGAAGGAGTAACATGACCTTTGTAATGACTCTAGTTTTGTGGTTTTATCCCTTTCAATATCTCTCTATATATATTTGGATTTATCCTCGAAGTCTTCATGATTTTTGGGTGTCTCAGGACCCCAAAATTAATATATTAAAATTTTTAATATATTTTATTACACATGCTTGCATCATTTCAATGTTTCTAGTTTTCATATTGTTTGAAACCTTGGATAGAAAAAATGAGGCCATGGTTAAATCCAAAAAATAGGGTTTACCCTAAGAGGGACCTAAGGTTAGTTGGCGCTAGACGTCTAGTTGAGGAATCCATGGTGGTTCATTTAATTAAAATAAATAATTAAATTTATTTCTTTTATTTTAAATTCCCATGGACTAAATTCTTCTATTTGTACTACGTTATAGAAAATATCCAAGGTTAGATGCATAACCTTGGGAGGTTTTGAGAGGAGATATTGTATGTTCTTCATTGGAAGAACAAGATTGTAGAAGGATGAGTAATCAGATCAAGGTGGATTGAGAGGTAGATAATGCAATGGGTATCCTTTATCGTTAGTTAATAAGTTCTTCACTGACGATCGATCCTAAATCAAGTTAGGTCTTGTAATTTTTGGTTTTCCCTTTTGATTAAAATATTGATCATGGATTCTTATTTTCTTTTTTTGATCTGTGAATATCCACCCTTCTCATGATCCCATCTAATAAGAGTTGTTTAAATCAATTTAAATTTCTTTTACTTTTCTAACACCCATGGTTTCCATGATTATGTTATTATTGGATGAGAACACTTGTCCAACAATTTCTATACCATTGTTTATGTACATTTATCCTACTGTTCTTCAAATTCTTCACCATTGGCCCATGGGGTTGTGGTTGGACATTACGAGGTGGGTTTGATCATGATAAATTATCAAAATTCATAGTGGATTGGTGAAAAATGGCAAGGATGGTGATTTTAGGATAGATTAAGATGGTTTTTGGGTGATGCTTCATGTATCCAGGATCTAGATCGATTACGATAAATATGCGGCATGATGGGTGGATCCGTTTGGGTTTTGAGTGGCCATAATCTGTCCACTGGTGATGGATCATGCACTAATGACCTTAGATTCAAAAATCCCAATGATTTTGGAGGTAGAAACAGTGATGAAAGTGGTGAGATGACAATGCATGAAGCTTCTTAGTATTATATGGAAAACCTGACTACACAACATGTAGTCCCCTAGCCGCGATGACTTGGGTTTCAGGGAAGAAAAGGATCACATGTCGTGTGGAACCCACCACATGTTGTGTGTACATATGCTATTATCTTAGTGTGTACTCCGATAGTACATGGGAACAAATATGGATAGACACGTATTCATAATGATAGTACACAAACACAACCATGTACTCAGACACATCCAGGATACCCAGACATGACCATGTACACGGGCACAAGCTGATGTACATGGGAACAACCAGAAGAGAACGAGCATGATCTAGGTGGTTGAGACACATCGTGTACCACAGGTACATGCTGTGTAGTGTGACATGGCTTTCCAAGACATATCTATGTAAGAACATAGCCAAACAATGATGTGAGGTCACACACCATGTGGACCCCCATACATGCTGTGTAGTTCCCCTAAGAACTTATTCCTTTTGTATCTTCTTCATCGGGACTCATATTTTTATACCAAAAGTATACTATATTGAGAGTTTTTCCATGTATAATGAGATGATGGTCTTTTCTGAGGGATAAAATATCTTATGTGAGGTTTTTTGAGCACGATGCTTCTTTAGGCGATGCTCGATGATAGTAGTGATCATGAAAAAATCATTCGAGAGATGCTGGGGTTATAAATCCTCCTATCACACCAGGGCATGAGTCCTCTATATTCCTATCTACCTACCGAGTGGTACCCCCTGATGCACTAGGGTGTGGGTCCTTTGTTTATTGAGTGGTAACCCTTGACATACCAGGGTGAAGGGTCTCTACCTACCGAGTGAAACCCTTATCATACTAGGGCTTGAGTCCTCCATTAAATGAGTGGCACCCCCTATCACACTAGAGAGAGGGTCCTCTATTCAATGAGTAGACCCCCCTTGAAATACTAGGGTGTAGGTATTTTATCTATCTATCCAATGATTGGTACCTCCCAATTGTGCAAGGGAGTGTGTCCTCTTTTCAATGAATGATGCCCCCTATCACACCATGGTGTGGGTCCTCTATATATTGAGTGAAAACCCCTTATCATACTAAGATGCAAGTCATCTATTATAGATTGTGTACCCTTAGCTGTTGTGTAGTAGTGAGGTACGGGTTCTCCACATGGATTTCTCAGATAGACATGAGAGATGCTAGGAATCAGAGATAAACCATTGGAGCTACAAGAAGACTCATCATCCAGGTATGGGCTATGAGATAAAGATCCCCTTTATCTATCATCTGGGTTTATTTTGATCATATATCTATGATGAGTTTCATTTCCCTCTTGTTATGGGTTAAACTGACCTTTTATGTATATTTCTATTATTCCCTTTGTGTTTTGAGGGCATCCTACTAAGTATGTATATACTCACCCCTGCATGGGATTTTCCCACGTGTTGTGTCTTATACTGATGATGAACAGTTTGACAGTGAAATCATTGGAACATAGTGATACCTGGGGTGAATTAACCATGTATGGTGGTCAAACTTGGAAATCAAGAGTTGGGATCTCTCAATTTTCCTTTATTCCATTTTTTGTCAGTTTGAGACTTCATTTCTATATGGGTATCTATTTTTCACCTATTTATGCTTTGGTTTGTACTATCTTACTTTGATGTATTCCCTAGATCTTATTTCATGCATGGTTTTACTCTAGATGTTATAGTATTTATATTATTCCTCTATACTATTGCATAAAGATGGTTGTGTGCATGTGTACATGTACTTATTATAAGGCCTACCATTTATATTATTCCTTCTAGGTGCTTGTATCCATCCCCTAGCCTATTGTATGTGGGCTTGGGGTTGTGAAGTCTCAACCTCCTGTTGGCTAGGTGGGCCCTAGTGGTTCAGGCTGTTACAGCCTTATGCTAAAAATTTCTTTTTATATGATCCCATGGGTGAATGTGTGTCTGATAAATTATCCCTTTTGATCTCGTAGATGAAAGTTTTATAGAGAAAACACCATCCTTGATCCTGTGGATGAATTCATTCTATGTAAATTATCTTTGGATAGTTTTATGGGACTTTTGAGGGTGAGGAAATGTTCAGTAGTGCAATCCTAGGTTCCTTGTCACCAATTTGGGTCTTTTTATTACTAGAGCCTAGTGACGATGCACCTGACACTAGGATCCTTTTTGGACCATTTAGGGGATTTATCTTTTTTATTTGATTGTATCCCCTAATTTTTATATTATTATTTTGAATATTTTTTCTTTTCATTTGTTTCCAATTATTTTATGACTTGACATAGTGGTGCTTGACTGTGTACTTTCTTCCTTATTTGTGTGGGTTACTTCTAAAAAGTTTTGAAAATGGATTGTGAAAGGTTTTTAAATAAGGAAAAATGAAAGTGTGATTTTATAGTATTTTCAAACTATTTTTTAGAATTGAGTTTTAAAAGTGTTCTCAAGTGAGAAAAGTTAAAATGGTTTGTTTTTGCAACTCCAAATGTCTGTGGGTTTTGAAAACAAGGTTTTAAGTTGTCACACACAATTTTAGGAAAGTTGGTTTTTCAAAGATGTTTTGGAAAAACATTTACAAATTTTGAAATCTATTTTATGTTTGGAAATGTGTATTTCTAAAAGTGGTGTTTATAAAGTGGTTTTAAAGTAGGTCTTTGAAATGGTGTTTGTAATGTCCCGACCTTAATTAGGTATGAACCGTTTTTACTTTATTGCAGTCTAATTAATTAAGTGACCCAGGGCGTGCGCCTGCACACCTCGCTGTGGGTACTAGACAACTTTTTAATTAATTTAAATAATTGCAGACGTTTTATGAAAAAATGTCACGTCGCGATTTGGCGTGGTGTTCGAGTTTTAAATAATTAATTAAGGATTGGAAAAGAGTAATAAGATATTTAATAAATATTTAAAAGAAATCAAAAAAGGATAAAAAGAAATTATGAAATAAAATAAAGAGGGGGTTGTGGGAAAAATGAAAATAATTAAAATGGGGGATTCTCGTTTTTAATTATTTTTATTATTTTCCTTTCCATTATTTTGTTTTATTTTATCTTTTTCTTTTATTTCCTTTATTTCCTTATATTTTATTTTTATATTATTTTTCTTTTCTTTTCTTTTTCTTTCTTTTCTCTCTTTTCTTTTTTTCCTCTCCTCTCTCCCTCTCCCACTCATCACGTCGCACCCCTTATTCCCATCGCACCAACCAGTAGCCCCTTCAGAAGGCCACTGATCCTCCATCCAATGTATGATTTCTTCGCCGTCAGGTGCACAGTAAGCCTTAGGGAAAGGCTAACATTTCACATTTAGAATCATTCATTTTTGTTGAGTAATATGTGCACAGTTCTTTGCGGAAGATTTTTACCATATTTTGGGGTTTTTCTAAAATCCTTCATTTTCATCCTTTTTAGGTAAAATCAAATCCCTCTTTTGATCTTAGAGTCATCTATGAATACAAGGTAGGGTGCCTACTCACTTTCCCTCTATTTCGTTGGAGTTTATAAAAACACACCATTGTGCCGTTAGTCGGTACCTACCGACTCTGTGCAATTTTTACCCAATTTAATCACCATAATTGTTTTGCCTAATTGTTGCAGCCTTACTCAACTTATATTAATTTGTTTGAATTTTTGCAACAAAGTCATACACCCCTTTTTGGATGTGTTGACATGGTCGGTGTAATCTTCTGTTAGCTGAGTTTATTATTTAATTAATTGCATGTGCTGCGGAGCCCCTTTTTATTGTAATTAAATTTAATAAATAGTTTCTTTGAACATGAAATTGAATTTTTGGATCATTGGAACTTTTTATGATGAACTTATTATTATTTAAATGTTCATTATCCACTAAGGTTGATATGACATGTATATTACCTTGCAAGTTGTTATGCTGAACTGCTTATTATTTAGATGTGCACTATCCGCTGAGATTGATATGATATGTATATTGTATTGCAAGTTGTTATACTGAACTGCTTATTATTTAAATGCGAATTATTTGCTGAGGTTGATATGATATGTATATTTCCTTTCAAGTTTTTATGATATACTATTAGATTTATGCCTTGTGATGTGGGTGTATCAAGTTAGTTTTCAAGCTGCGACTTTATATACTGATTATGTCATATCTTCTGCTATGAAAACTTTAATTAAATTCAGGGTGGGGAAAGGGGGTGGGTCCCGTATTTATGGCCACACTTATATCCTCCATTCCTGATGGGTTACCTATATGTGTCGGGGGGTGGTTTCATTGGCTTTTCCGAACCGAGACTTTCCCGGACTTTTTAATACTTTTGAGTGATACCAATTCCAAAAGGGCCCATCAGGAAGGATCCATTGGCAATGTGGCTAAGCCAGCCTCGGATGACACTCGATCCCTTTTTTTGAGATCAGGATAGACTCAGGGTAAATCCATGCCTCAGGAAATACTTGTTCTTTCAAAATATTTCCTTGGACGGGCTCAGTGACATTGGATAAATTGGCGGATGTTACGTAGTGATACCTTCAGGATGGGCTCGAACTCCAACTCTCAACTTGAACCTTAATAATGATACACTTAAGGTTTATATTATTACCATTTGAGTTTTTATTGTGAATTGGTATGTACTTCTGATATGTGTTAGTGCACCTGGTTGACACTTGACTGAGACCCCAAGTCAAAGCACAAGCTTGGGGTATATACATCTTCCTTGCTTTACTATGCTTTACGATTTTATATATATATGTGTTCGTGGATTCTGATTATAGGGACCCTTTCAGACTACCAACTTAGGATGAAGCAGGTGATTAGGCATGGGTGTCGTTTGGAACCCAAGCCGTCTTATTTATTTCATTACATTTAAATTAATTATATGAAATTATTAAGTAATGGCACACTACATTTTTATTGCTACACGAAATGGAAAGATTTAGACACTGTGGGTGCCGACCTACTGGGATTATATATCACACCCTGCTCGGGCTTCATGGACACCCGAGTAGATTACATGCTCACAGGTATTGACAAAGGGAAGCGTATTGCTTTCGATGTGTGACTGTTCATTACTTCTTATGATGGAGACTGGGGTAGAGGACTGAGCCTTGCTCGCGATGCAGTTGCTGCTTGTGTCTTTTCTTTTAGTTGACTATGTGTTTGAGTTCTGTTTTACATACTTTCAGTTTAAACTCATATCATGGAATGAAACTCTTTTTTGAGTTTCCACACTTGGTTTTTATCTTTCAGTTGGATTTATTTATATTGCTTCTGCTGCGGTTTATTTATTTACATGCTTCCACTATTGATTATTATTTCTGGTTACTTCTGCTATAATATTATTTATTACCTATGAGGGAATAGTCTCACCCAAAGACACAAAAGATCTCTTGCTACTAGTTTGCAGCCTCTGGCATTCGGGGAGATGCGCTTGAGGTTATGTGACCCACCGGTTCGGCCACCGTCTTAGAGGTGAGATGGGTCGGGGCATTACAAAGTGTTATCAGAGTTGGTTTTTCCTTTTGTCTTACTATTTGGGTTAGATAGGAGACTAGGATATAGGGATTTGGAATGTACTTTGTGCTTGGACGTAGCTGACCCATGTATAGGGGGAAACTCAAATTCCTGGGTTGGGATTGCAATTATTGATTATGCCAGTTACTGTTGATATGATTTCACCTTGGGTGACTCACTTGTATTGCATTGTTATTCTGTTGGTATTATTGAAATAATGGGTTTACCATTGCAGCCCGATGATATGAGGGCAAAACATCCCATGCATCATGATAGGCACTATAGGATTTAAATGCCATTCATATTTCCATTCCATATCTACTTTCAGTGTGCATTTTCCTATTGCATGTGAGTGCTGTTATACCTAGTGCTAAATTTTTGAAATGCTGGTTTGTTGAATATAAAGTTGTGATAGTCTGTTAGATGTTAGCCTGACTTAACCAAGGAATGAACTGTATAACTTGTTTAGTAATCCCTTTTAGTTTTCTCTTCCGTATCAAAACCCAGCTCTTGATGTGGGTTGTTTGTTGTTTAGTGCTCAGAGGCAGTCTATGTACCTAAAATATTTTGTGCCTTGTTTTATCACCTACTTTACTCCTTGTCTAAGGGTGTGTGTTTGGATGTTGTAGGAAAATTCCACTGAGACATCTTCGTACTGTGTCTCAGGAGAGTGGCAATGAGCACATTCCAGAGATGGTGGGTCCTGAACCACCATTGGTACCTCTCGTAGAGTCTCTTGTGGAACTACCTCCTATTTATCTTCTGAGGGACCCTGACGCTCAGTTCAGGGATAGTATCCTCAGGTTTATGTAGTCGGTTCAGAATATTCCCATACCTACCCCATCTATGGAAGACCTTATGCAGGACTTTCTGCAGTATCACCCTCCCACATTCTCAGGGAGTGGCGGCCCTCATGCTGCATAGTCATGTATAAAATCTATAAGGTTTATCTTTGACCACCTTGAGACACTTCCAGAGTGGAGGGTCAAGCTTGAAGTCTACATGATTCGTGACTCCGCCAAGCGTTGGTGGGACATTGTTTCTCAGGCCGAGTAGACCAGTGGCATGGCTTGGGACGATTTCCAAGTAGCCTTCTACAATAACTTTTTCCCACAGACTCTGAGAGATGATCATGTGTGGGAGTTCCTACATCTTCAGTAGGGATCTATGATAGTGTTAGAGTATTCTTCTCGTTTCATAGAACTTCAACGTTTTGCCCCATCTCTGACTGGCGACGCACATACTACTGTAAGGAATTTTGAGGATGGAATTGAGTATACTATCCACTCACAGGTGAACATCTTCCATTTGACCACTGTTATGGAGATTGTGAACTAGGCTCTAATCTCAGAGTGAAATGTCTGGGAAGCTAAACCAGTGAGCCAGGGCAGTTTAGTTCCAAGATAGGGTGATGGATCTTCTGGAAGCAGGAAAATCCATTTTGAAAGTGCATATGGGGGAAATCCTAGCCAAACAGAACGTCTTGATAGCTCTTTCACTTGTTATCAGTGTGGTAGGGATGGTTAGAATAAGCCTTAGTGCATGAGGGATCTGAAGGAGTGCCGAGATTGCGGCAGGATGGGTCACCTTCAGCGTTTCTGCCATTCCTTCTCTTTTGTATCAAGTGGTAGAGGATCCTCACCTACACCTCCGTCAGGTATGGGATCTATGACTCCACACCAAGATGGAATTTCTTTTTTCCACCGGTCAATCAGGTCGAGTTAATGGTGGAGTTCGTGGTTGAGGAAATCAAGTCCCAGATTATCAGCGTCAGAAGAGTGGACCTACCCAGGCCAACTAGGCAGCGTATCAGGGCTATGGCTTAGGTACCATGTACGCAGTGCAATAAGCACCATAGGAGCATAGTGTGGGACCATCTACAGTGAGAGGTACTATTCTAGTAGCCTCTACCTTAGTTTCTGCTCTTTTTGATACTGGGGCATCACAATCCTTTATATCTGCTGCTGTTGTTGAAAGTCTTGGTTTTCCAATTGAGTACCATTGTGACATCATGTCTCTCGACACTCCTCTTAGGGTCAGATCATAGGGAATATGACAGTGCCAAGAGTGCCCCCTCAAGATAGGTGGGTACCATTTTATTTGGAATTTCTATATCCTCGATATGTCTGGCATCAAAGTCATTCTTGGTATGAACTGGATTTGTCCTTACCGTGCCCAAGTGGATTTCTATTACCATCAGGTGTCTTTTACATCCCCTGAGGGTGACACATATCTTCACAAAAGAGAATAGGATATGCAGTCAAACCAAGCTAAGCCTAAATATGCAGGGTTGGGCAGAGTGATAGCTCAGTTGGCAAGTATCTTCATGAGCGACCAGGGAACACAACTAGTTGAATTCCCTCCAGTGGTGGAACTTTTCAGGGACATCTTCCCTGGCGATTTCTCTGGATTACCTCCTATGAGAGATGTGGAGTTCACTATTGAGCTCGTGCTAGGTGTGGCACCAGTGTCTATTCCTACTTATAGGATGACACCAATCGAGCTACAAGAACTCAAAAATTATCTTGAAGATATTGAGGCTAAGGGTTTCATCAGACCTAGCACATCGCCGTGGGGTTCACCTGTCCTTTTTTCCAAGAAGGAAGATGGTACCATCAGGTTGTGTGTGGATTATCATCAACTCAACCATCTCACGGTAAATAATCGATATCCATTGCCTCGTATAAATGATCTCTTTGACCAACTCCGGGGAGCAACTTTTTTCTCTAAGATTGATCTGAGGTTGGGATATCACCAGGTGCATGTACGACCATCTGACATACCACGTACAACATTCCGAGGCAGGTATGGCTTGTACGAGTATCTGGTTATGCCATTCGGCCTCACGAATACGCCAATAGTCTTCATGGACCTAATGAACTGAGTTTTTGATCCGTATCTTGATTCCTTTGTGGTAGTCTTCATGGACAACATCTTAGTGTATTCATGTTCCAGACATGACCATGCAACCCATATTGAGATCGCGCTGAGTACACTAAGAGAGAACCAGCTATACCTAAGCTCAGTAAATTCCACTTTTGGATTGATAAAGTGCACTTCTTGGTTCATATTATATCTGAAGTAGGGGTGTCAGTTGACCTAGAAAAAGTGAGCACCTTGGTTTCATGGGAGAAGCCCAAGAGTGTCTTCGACATCCGCAGTTTCTTGGGTCTCACTGGCTATTACAAGCGATTCATCCAGGATTTCTCCTGCTTAGCAGCACCTCTCACAGCCCTGACTAAGAAAGGTGTGCAGTTCATCTGGTCAGAAGCTTGTGAAAAGACCTTTAAGAAATTAAAAGGAAGACTAACCTCAGCCCAAATCCCAATTCTTCCTGAACCTGGTAAGAGATATACAGTCTATTGTGATGCTTCAGGAATCGGGTTGGGTGCAGTTTTGATGTATGGTGATCGAGTTGTGGCTTATGGATCCCACCAACTGAGACCTCACGAGCATAATTATCCTACACACGACCTTGATTTGGCAGCTGTGGTTCATTCTCTACGCTGTTGGAGACACTATTTGTTGGGTGAGAGATTCGTTGTTTACACAGATCATAAAATCTTGAAATATATCTCCACTCAACAAGACTTGAACTTAAGGCAATGTAGGTGGGTCAAATACTTGCATTCATTCGATTTTGAGCTTGCTTATACCCCTGGTAAGGGTAATTCTATGGTGGACACTTTAAGCCGCAAGGCACATACACAGGCCGTGTAGGTAGCCACCACTGAGTGGAAGATGATGACCTTGTTTTCAGAGATGCATATAGAGGTTCAGGAGCAGAGTGGACAACCGGTTCTAGCAGCTCTTACAGTGACGTCCACTTTTTGAAGGAAGTCTGCAGGCAACAGTTGACTGATCCTGAGGGACTTGTTTTGAGGGAAAGTGTTACAAGAGGGAACCCACATCCTAGTTGGGTTTTTGATGGCAGTGGAACCCTCCTTTACCGTGGCCATGTATGGGTACCTTCAGGTATACGGGAAGAGCTGATAAGGAAATCTCACACCTCTATTTGGGTAGTTCATCCTAGGCTGGCCAACATGTATAGAGACATGTGTCGACAGTATTGGTGGCCTGGTATGAAAAAGCAGATAGCATGTTTCATCACTCGGTGCTCCACCTGCCAACAAGTGAAGGCATAGCACCAGCGACCTACTGGACTCCTACATCCTCTATACATTCCTAAATTGAAATGTAATGACATCACCATGGATTTAATTCTAGGATTTCCAAGATCTCCTTGAAGAACTGATGTAGTATGGGTGGTTGTCGATAGGTTGACCAAGGTTGCACACTTCTTGCCTATCTGAGAGACCTTTACGATTGATGAGTTGGGAAGTCTGTATATCTGGGAAATTGTGTGACTTCATGGTGTACCTCGTTCTATTGTCTCTAACAGGGATTCTCACTTTACTTCATGGTTCTGAAAAGGGTTGCAAAATGCACTAGTCTCACAGGTACTTTTGAGTACTGCATATCACCCTCAGACCGATGGGTAGTCCGAGAGAACTATACAAGTGTTAGAGGATATGTTACGGGCCTGTATCCTTGATTTTGGAGGTTTCTGGGAGAATCATTTAAATCTTGTTGAGTTTACCTATAATAACAGATTCCAGGAAACAATCCAAATGGCTCCATACGAGACTCTCTATGGTAGACCGTGCCGTTCGCCTTTATGCTAACTCGAAGCAGGTGAGGCACCTCTATTGGGTCCTCATCTCGTTCTGGAGACTTCTGAGTAAGTTCAGCTGATTCAGAAGCGTATGACTATAGATCAGTCTGGTAAAAAGTCTTATACCAATCATCACCAAAAACCTCTGGAGTTAGAGGTGGTACATCGAGTCTTTCTGCGTGTTTCTCCGAGGTTGGGTCACAGACGGATCAGGAGGCAGGGGAAGTTATCACTGAGATGCGTCGGGCCGTTCGAGATAGTGGAGAGAGTTGGGTCGGTAGCCTATCGGTTACTACTACCTCAGAGGTACCGTGCCATGCACGACATTTTCCATGTATCTTAGCTTCGACAATATCATCCAAACCCATCTCATTCTTTTGACCCTAACGACATCGAGCTCGATGCTGATGCATCCTTTGCGGGGCATCCGATCCGTATCGTCGACCGTAGCATGGAAGTCCTCCGAGACAAGTCAGTCCCACTGGTTCGGGTGTTGTGGAAACACATATGCATTCAGGATGAGACATGAGAGTGAGAGACAGATGTATGTGCACAATGGCCATAACTCTTCTCTAGCGATGTTCCACTACCCTCGGAAGGGAAACTCGGGGAGGAGTTGTCTTAAGGAGGGGAGGTTGTAACATACCGACCTTAATCAGGTACATACCATTTTTTACTTTATTATAGTCTAATTAATTAAGCGACCCGGGGCACGCGCCTGCACACATCACTGCGGGTCCCAAATATCTTTTTAATTAATTTAAATAATTGTAGACGTTTTATGAAAAAATGTCACGTCGCGCTTTGGCGTGGTGTTTGGGTTTTAAATAATTAATTAAGGATTAGAAAAGAGTAATAAGTGATTTAAATAAGATTTAAAATAAATCAATAAAGGATAAAAAGAAATTCTGAAATAAAATAAAGAGGGGGTTACGGGAAAAATGAAAATAATTAAAATGGGGGATTCCCGTTTTTAATTATTTTTATTATTTTCCTTTACATTATTTTGTTTTATTTTATCTTTTTATTTTATTTCATTTTTTCCTTATCTTTTATTTTTCTATTATTTTTCTTTTCTTTTCTTTTTCTTTCTTTTCTCTGTTTTCTTTTTTTCCCTCTCCTCTCTCCCTCTCCCACTCATCACATCGCACCCCTCATTCCCGTCACACCAACCAGCAGCCCCTTCGGAAGGCTGCTGATCCTCCATCCCACGTCTGATTCCTTCGCTGTCAGGTGCGCAGTAAACCTTAGGTAAATACTAACGTTGCGCATTTGGAATCATTCATTTTTGTTGAGTAATCTATGCACAGTTCGCCGTAGAAGATTTTTACCCTATTTTGGGGTTTTTCTAAAATCCTTCATTTTCATCCGTTTTAGGTCAAATCAAAGCCCACTGCGGATCTTAGAGTCATCTATGACTACAAGGTAGGGTGCCTACTCTATTTTCCTCCGTTTCTTTTCGGTATATAAAAACGCACCGTTGTGCCGTTAGTCGGTGCCTACCAACTCTGTGCAATTTTTACCCAATTTAATTACCTTAATTGTTTTTGCCTAATTGTTGCAGCCTTAATCACCTTAGATTAATTTGTTTTAATTGTTGCAAAAAATTCAGACAACCCTTTTTGGGTGTGCCGACATGGTCGGTGTAATCTTCCGTTAGCTGGGTTTATTGTTAAATTAATTGCATGTGCTGCGGAGCCCCTTTTTATTGTAATGAAATTTAATAAATAGTTTTTTTGAACATGAACTTGAATTGTTGGATCATTGACACTTTTTATGCTAAAATACTTATTATTTAAATGTGTATTATCCGTTGAGGTTGATATGACATGTATATTACCTTGCAAGTTGTTATGCTGAACCGCTTATTATTTAGATGTGCACTATCCGCTGAGATTGATATGATATGTATATTGTCTTGAAAGTTGTTATGCTGAACTGCTTATTATTTAAATGTGAATTATCCGCTGAGGTTGATATGATATGTATATTTCCTTACAAGTTGTTATGATATACTGTTAGATTTATGCCTTGTGATGCAGGTGTATCTGGTTAGTTTTCAAGCTGTGACTTTATATACTGATTATGTCATATCTTCTGCTGTGAAAACTTTAATTAAATTCAGGGCGGGGAAAGGGGGTGGGTCCCGTATTATGGGTCATGCTTAGATCCTTCGTTCCTGACAGGTTACCTCTATGTGCCGGGGGCGGTGTCGTTGGATTTTCCGGACCGAGACTTCCCCAGAATTTCTAATAATTTTGAGTGATACCAGTTCCAAAAGGGCCCATTGGGACGGATCCATTGGCAATGTGGCTAAGCCGGCCTCAGAAGACACTCGACCCCTTTTTGCGAGATCGGGACAGAATCAAGGTAAAGCCATGCCACGAGCGATACTTGGTATTTCGAAATATTTCCTTGGATGGTCTCGGTGGCATTGGATAAATTGACGGATGTTCCGTAGCGATACCTTCGGGATGGGCTCAGACTCCAACTCTCAACTTGAACCTTAATAATGATGCACTTAAGGTTTATATTATTTCCATTTGAGTTTTTCTTGGGAATTGAGATGTCATTATGATATGTGGTAGTGCACCTGGTTGACACTTGACTGAGACCCCAAGTCAAAGCACAAGCTTGGGGTATATACATCTTCCTTGCTTTACTGTGCTTTCTGGTTTTATATATATACGTGTTCGTGCATTCCACTGACAGGGACCCTTTCAGACTACCAACTTAGGCTGAAGCAGGTGATTAGGAATGGGTGTCGTTTGTAACCCAAGCTGACTTATTTATTTCATTGAGTTTAAATTAATTATATGAAATTATTAAGTAATGGAACACTGCATTTTTATTTCTACACGAAATGGAAAGGTTTAGACATCGTGGGTGCCGACCTACTGGGATTATATCTCACACCCTGCTCAGGCATCATGGACACCCGAGTATATTACATGCTCGTAGGTATTGACAAGGGGAAGTGTGCTGCTTTTGATGTGTGACTATTCATTACTACTTAGGATGGAGACTAGGGCAGAGGATCGGGCCTTGCTTGCGATGCAGTTGCTGCTTGTGTCTTTTCTTTTAGTTGAATGCGTGTTTGAGTTCTGTTTTCCATACTTTCAGTTTAGACTCATATCAAGGCATGGGACTCTTTTGTGAGTTTCCACACTTAGTTTTTATCTTCCAGTTGGATTTATTTATATTGCCTCTACTACAGTTTATTCATTTACATGCTTCTGTTATTGATTATTGTTGTTGGTTACTTCTGCTGTGATATTATTTATTACCTATGAGGGAATAGTCTCCCCCATGGATACAAAAGATCCCTCGATGCTAGTTGGTAGCCTCTGGAATTCGGGGAGATATGATTGAGGTTACGTGACCCACCAGATCGACCGCCGTCTTAGAGGTGAGCTGGGTCGGGGCGTTACGGTGTTTTGGCTGGGGAAAAGTATTTTCCAAATGATTGTTTTCATTTAATGAAAAATCTGAAAAAAATATTTTTATCATATTTTTAATGTGATATTGTTTCTTTTGAAAATACTTATGGATAATGTTTATTTTTCTATTTTATTTCAAAAAATAAATTTTAGGATGTAATATGAATGAGATTTCTTAGATTCAGTAGGCAATAGTGACCTACTAGGATTTTATCTCATGCCTATATTTTATGGGTTCAGGTTTGTTTTGTCTCGTTACGTTTCCTTTGGATATTCCAGGAGGGATGTATGGTTGGATAGTGGCCGTGGTTCATGTGGTGGCTCATTAGATATGGTTTAGGGATTTACTTTCAGTTGATTTTGGTTAGGCCATTTATCTGTTGTATCTTATGTTATTAATTGTGTGTATCCGTTTTTATTTTACTTTTATTTATGATTTAGTTGTATCCTTTCTAGATGTTAAGTTATGTTTATCTCCAGTTGCATGTTTATTGATTTTATTTTTGGTGATTATTTATTATCTGTATATGAGGGTGAAATCATTCCCAATATTCATTATGTGATGCCTAAACACTATTTTCCATCCCATTATGATTGAGAAAGTCCTTCAGGCCATGTGGTGGATTAGGTCAGGAGTCATGTTAGTTTTCACCCCAATCCATTTTGATTCAATCCTGAACCTTACAATGATAAACATTTGGATAATAAGAAATTATGATACTAGTGTAAAATTTTATCTTATTGTAGATGTAATTCCTCTTTCTTCTTCATCTTTCACTTTTATAGCAACATGAATGGATTTACTCTTCTTGTATGAAAAGTAGCAATACACAGAATCTTATTCTTCTTCAATTCACTTACAAAAAAACCAAATTATGATTTCTATTATATCTTATTCTCATGGAATGGTTAAAATATAGAACTTTTTGTGAAAGTTTGGAATTTATAACCACTTATTATCCTTCCCTCCTATCCTTTATTCTTCTAACTTCAGTGCACACCAAAATTTCATTAGATCTCTTTATTATCTATTTTTTTACTTTAGTGTACAAATAGAAATATATTGAATCTTATGAATCTTCTTCGATACCAAAATATTTCTCTAATAGAATATGGTATCATATCTTATCACTCTTGGAACACAAAAATTCTCTCAAAGATAATAGTTTTAAAGTTCTTGTATTTATATCTATATTCTTATTCTACACTTTACTTTGTATATAGTAATTTCACACTATCCTTTTAATTTTAATTTCAAATCAAAATTCAAATCATAAAATCCCTTAAAAATTATTTTTAAACTCATAACTTTGAACATATTTTAATTAATCTTTACCATACATAAAACTCAAATTAGATGTTATAATATATTGGAATAACCACTTAACCACTTAGATTGAGCCAAGTTAGTATGGCTAACTGAACTTCCAAGAAAACACTCTTCACAGTGCAGACTCCCCCATTGCAGTGTAGAATTTTAGTTCAAAGCATTTATTTTTTAAATTTCTAAACAATCTATGGTATAGGATACCACTATGGTGTGGAGGTATATAATTTTCTAGAGCCATCAAAAAATATTCATTAGATCATTACAATTTTGGAACCTCTCCTACAACATGGAGCATAATGCTTTCAAATGATTTTGATATAGCCACTCCTTATTAGATGGATATCCTAAATTATTTAGGGCCACTAAAAATCAAACTATCATCCTTTGCGATATTGTAATTTCTTATGACATGGAGGTCCTCAAATTTATAGGTCCACCAAAAATTGATTGAGTCTCCTATGTGACGTAGTAACTTCTTATGGTGAGGAGGTATCAAAATCTCCAAAATAATTAAATTCCTTAAAACCAAGTACTTTTATGTGAAAACCACTACTACAGTGTAGTCCAACTTTATTTCTACTATCTATAGTGTGAAAAAATTACGATGAAAGTACCTCCAAATTTATAGGGACATCAAAATCAAACTTATTAACTCCTCTATGATGTGGTCCTCCTTCTATGGCGCGAGTACCTAGCTGGTCCACCCATTGTGGTATGGTACTTCATTACAGTGTGAAATTCATCAAATTTATAGGACTACCATAAGACCAACTCAATCATATGCGCAATGTATCTTATAGTTTATGATACAAACCATATTCTTCAAACAACTTCTACGACGTAATATCATTCTTTGTAATGTGAGTTTTATTTCTTCAACAACCGTGTATCCTTTAAATATTTTTGCATCATGAACTCTTTTCATGATATTTAAACATAAAAAACCATCTTAATAATTATATAAATTAATCTCTAAACATATTCATCTCACAAGAAATTTTATTTAGAATATATTTTATGCATTGACAATAAAATCCAAAACAATGAATCACATCCACTTCTTCAACCAAATATTCCAATTTTTTTGTATTAAAAAATCTGAAAAATAGTGGAAAACATTACCACTATGATCAACCATTGGACTTCAAGAATAATTCCTAAAATCTTTATTTACTTTGTTGAAGTATGAAACTTATTATGAACTTCCATATTTGGTTGGCTTCAGACTTCATACAACATATGTAGATGTAAAATTCAATTACCTTTTATCCTAGATATATAAAATTCTTAATATTAAAGACTCTATGGAACTTAAAATATTAAATCACTTTTTCCTACAATAATAAGGTAATATACCAATTATTTCATGTCAAGGAATTAAACCAACTTTCAAACTAATCTTCCAATATATTTCATCCAATATTGAAACACATAGATATAAGTATACACTTTCTTGGTAATTTCTTCTCTATTCTAACAAGCTTGGATTCCTCATTATTCATAATCAATACTTCATCATTGTGTCACCATCCATATAATTGGGTTTTATTTAATTATTTATTTAATATTATTTTCAGGTTATTTTGAGTTTCATTGATTTTTAGAGTGAAATTTTAAAATGTCAAAGGTTTAGAAGGGGTGCATGATTAGCCTGCATGGTTAAAAAATTGTGAGGTGATCATGCACTTTAGGCTAGTCTTTTATAGTTCTATTTGTAACAGTTGGAAAACAAATATTTATCCTATGAGAAATCCTAGTAGTAACCATGCATCATTTTTTTGGGTGTCCAATTTAGGTGTCATGATTATCTCATGATTTGGTAAGCTGTGTAGGTAAACCATGTGTCGACCATGGAATTAAAATTTTCACTTGTTTTTAGTTCTTTTATTTCCCCTTCCTTATTTCAATTATATCCCACTCTCTGTGTGTCATGATCCCCTAGGATTTGAACCCCCTCTCCTTCATGTGACTCTCGACCTCTTTACATGTCACTCCCCTCCCTTCCTTGTATGTGACCACATACATAACCCCCTCATGTTTCGCCTCCCCCTCCACTCATCACAACCCATGTTGAAACCTCCAATATTCTAGAATCCCCTATACACAACATTTTCTCTAGATTTATTATCTATTTATGGTTAGATCGCCTAGGTAAGGTTACTCTTCCCTCTATTTCTTCTTTCCCTTTGGTTTTCAACCCCCCACTGCTGCATGTGAATTGGACAAATACCAGTGTTCTGGTCTGACCTGATTTATGGGTTTTATTTATTCTAGGGTATATGAAATTATTTTCTTACTTGTGGGATAATTATCTATTGAAGGTGATGAATTCTAGACCATACTTATTTTATTCTAGGTAGTATTTTCCCTATATACTTACTTGAATTTTGAAACCATTTATTTCTTGTTGTTTTAATGGTGTGTTATAATTTTCTAACGATGATATGGAATGTGTTTGTTGTTTCTCAAGGTTTAAATTTCATTCTAATATTGTTTCCTTAGAGTGATATGGGTTATCCAAATTTAATGTTTAGTTTTATTTTTTAATCCTACCATGCATACCATGTGTTTGAGATAATTATTTAATGTAATTTTTAAAAGTATAGTTTATTTTATAATTTTTATTTGGGGTTTTTAAAGTTATTTTCCCAAAATTTATACTTGACCTTTAAAGTGGCACTATAAATTCAAAGTACTTTACAAAGGGTTTAATTGTGAATTTTAATTAATGTGTGGTGATTTAAAATGTTTTGACACCATTTGAGTCCTGGGTTAAACCAAAGGGGTTGTGTTCAAGTGATTTGACCCTATTTGGGTCATGATTTAAATTGAAAGGTGGTGATTTAAACCCTTGGTGTTTTCTTTTAAATGAAATCAAATTTGAGAAAAGAGTATTATTTTCTTAGTTTGTTTTAAATAAAGAGGGCGTGTGTTTTAAATGACTTCCAATGTGTTTTTACAAGGCTGGTTTTAATGTAGAATTTAAAATGTGTTTTCAAATGATTTTAAGAATGGAAAAAAGGTTGAGACATTTCAAGACTTATTTTTTAAAGGATTTTTTATCACTTTAATCAGTTTTCAAAATGTGTGTGAGACCCTTGTTTGAGCCGCATGTGATTATTATACCCTTTTTCCCTTGTAACCCCTTTGTGGGATGTTTTAATTAAATTGTTTTGTGATGTTTATACATGTATGTGTTTGGGTATACTTCTTGTGAGTGTATGAGATGTGAGGTGTGTGTTGATTTTAAATTCTTTGAAATTGTTGTGTGATTATTGATTGCTCACCTACACTTAAATTTTCATGGTAGTCCTAGGAATATAGTAAATGACCTATATGAGAGAAATTCCTAGTGTTTAGTAGTAGTCTTCCTAGGTAATTATTCCTAGAAACACACCATCAATTAAACTGATAGGATAGTGGTTCGTGAGTTAGAATGATTTTTATAGCCCATGGAAGCATGTGAGATCCCAAGATGCTTATTCCTAATTATTATAAGGAGTCTATCAATGATGTAGACATGTTTAGTAGTGCTTTCCTAGGTTCCTTTTTTCTAGTTCAGGTTTTTATTACTATAGCCTAGGGATAATGTCCATGAAACTAGGTACTTAAAAGGACGCTTTAGGGAATTTCTTTGTGGTTCAATTTCATTTCACTAGTTCTTTTGATTCTTGGAACTATTTTTCCATTAGCTGTTTGAAATGATTGTGTTGTATAGATTCCTTCTGTGGTGTGTTCTATTTTAGTGTCTTTTTATTACTTTCAAAATGGGTTTAAAAAGGGTTTGAAAAAAGTTCTTTTTTAAAATTTAATGGGTTGGTTATTTCGTAATGGGTTTTAATAAAGGGTTTATAAATGGATTTGTCTTTGAAAATGGTATTTTAAAGGTATTTTTGGGAATATGGATAAATTATAGTTTTAGATTATTTCCCTATGGTTTTAAAATCCCTCTATCCTTGGTTTGGGTGTTTATTTAAAATGATTAACCTTTAGCTTTATTTTATAAATCATGTGTAAAGATATTTATTTATAGTTTTATTCAAAACTAGCTTGAAATGAGGTTATATTTAAAGTTAAGGCATGTGACAAGACATACGGTGGCCTACCGAGTGATTATGTTCTCACACAAAAATTATCATCTCAGTTGTAGGTTTTTGGACCAGTTCCCAGACGCTCTTTGGAGTGTTGATTAACTTATATAATTGAGGTTAGTTGTTTATTTTATAGCATTTGGAATGTGGTTCCTATTACATAATTTGGGAGGACCTGGTTTTACTTTTATAGAATGTTTGGCGCGTGGCCCTTTATATGATTTACTTTGGCTAATTATGATTTTACTACTTTCTACGGGTGGAAAGTAGCTATATCCATGGGAGGCTAGGAGGGAAATGGAGATGGATACTATTTTATTTACAAGGGAGGGATACTGGGGATGTGTTGAGATTTTATTTGCTTCTATGTTTATTGTTTTTTATTTTTTGCAGTTTTTTATTTCATGTTTATCTATCTTAGGAATGGATGTATGACTTACGGATGGGTCATAATGAATTTTATTTATAATTTCCAATGCTTGTTTATTTCTGTTTTATTTGGGTGAAATCATTCCCATGTGTGTTCCTATGATTCCCAAGTACTAGTTGTTAGCTTATGGGGTTTGGGAATAACCTTTTGGTCCAATGGTGGGCTGGTTTCGGCATCAATTTGGATGGATGGCCTATGCCAGTTTTTTATAAATGGTATTAAATACATGTCCTATAGTGGGAACATGGATTATTTTGTGATTAAAATTCTTTTTATTTAGGTTATATCATGTAAATATTGATTTAGGAATGGTCTCTAGGACATCAGAGGTTGGGCATGAATGGTTTCTTTATTATCACCCTTCGTGACGACTCTTAGGTTACCTTAGGTAGTTGGGTTTTTAATTTCGAATTCAATATTTTTTTAGATAATTGAGGATGATGTGTTGGTCCCCTCTAGTATTTATGAGTTTTATTTAGGACCACTCTAATTTTTGGGATGAAAACAAAGAAGGTATTTGAGTCCTGAGGATTTCTTACATGGCCTGAAAACTCATGTAATGACTAAACAATTAGTTATGGAAATGTTTTAGAGGAAGATTCATGATTGAAGTAGGGATTTTCAACCCTAATACCAAGTCATGTATAGATATTTATCATATTTATCTTGATATTTAGGATACTCTTAAGTAAATACTGATGATAAGAGTAAATTAAGATAGTCCTTATGATATTTTTAGTTTGTGTGGTTGTTTCAAAATAGATATTGTTTGTGTGAAAATTGGGTTTAGAATAAAATGTTTTTTGGTTTAAATTGAGGCCATAAGGCCTATTTTTTTTGAAATCGGTTTCTTTTGGGTGTTTTTATTAATGTAAATAAAAGTATTTTATAAAATGTGGGGGTTTGAACCAGTTTTAGTGGCTATTTAAAAATGATATCTTGGATTTTTGTATGAAAGGTTTTCTAAAATTCATGGTTTTAAAAAGGCATAGTGTTTTAAAATCCAATGATTCTATTATTAAAATATGATTTCAAGTTTTTGTTTTGGGAAATTTAGTTTTAAACCCTTTGGTGTGGGTTTTTGAATTTAAAATAAAACAAGGATTTTTTGATATGCGATTGATGTTACATATCTTAGAAACTTATTGAATTTATATTTTTCCCATAGTTTTCATGAGAATTATTGGTTTGATGTAGGGAACATTAATGGGTTAAATTCATGTTCCATACTATTTGGATCATTCCTCCTAGTAAAGTCTTGAAAAAGGGATATAAAGTCAGTTTCAAGGGATGAACCTTAGGGTGATCCTC
This sequence comes from Viscum album, assembly GCA_963277665.1. Lineage (NCBI taxonomy): Eukaryota > Viridiplantae > Streptophyta > Magnoliopsida > Santalales > Viscaceae > Viscum > Viscum album. The sequence goes on from OY728160.1 coordinate 859,512,080, forward strand.
TTAGTACTTAGTTCCTCTTTTTTATGTCTCTTAATAGACTCATAATCAAGTGGTGAGGCTAGATATTCCTTGATTTTAAACCCTACCCAAGAATCCTAGAATTGGTGTTTTTATTTTTGAGGTATTTGGAGCTTTTGAAGTGAGTGTCTCGAGTGTGATTTAGGTTCAGGTGATCTGTTACCTTATAGTTCTTTGATGGGGTTGAGTTTGATAAAATCTCTTTAGGTATTTCTTATATAGTTGAGGATGACTGGTTGTGTTTTGTAACTTTTGAGACATAATTTACTCTTTTGGTTACTTACACTTTCTATGGTTTTTTGGCCACTCTTGTGTTTTGGAAGATTAAGTGTTCCCATGGGTTGATTTTTCTAAGTTTGGGTGCATTGTGGTTTCTTGAGATGGTTGTGTCCTGTGTTTTTGGATTATCCTTGTGGAGATTTGACCCTTGATTAATGATACATGGGATATATTGAGATCTATTCTTGGGTGGATGGACCATTTTTGCTATGATATGAACCTGAGAGAGATGATCCTTTGGTGGGATTTCATGGGATGATACCTGTGTGGTTGAAGTCCTAGTTGGTTTGTGTGAGGCCATGGTGACCTGGGTTAGACATATGTTGGTTTTGGTAAGTATTTATTGTGGTATTACTATTTATTTAAGGATTTTATTTGTTTATTTTATGGGTGTTTATCCTTGTGATGTTTTTAGATTTATTGGATTTTTGATCCACTTGATTATTGTTTTGATCTTGATCTTTTGGATGGTTGGTATGCTTGATCGATGAATTGTGGCCCCTATTGAATGTTTTGTGGAATAATGATTTCTTGGTGTTATGTCCTCTTTATTGGGCATGTATTATTGAACCAAAATTTTATATGAAGTCTAAATGGTGGGGAGACTCTAATATGACTTGGTGAGAGTGGAGCCTTGCATCCCTTGATAATTGGGTGAATTCTTCTTGGAATTGTTGGATGTTGTTTGAGGATATTCCCCATAGGTCTCATGGAAGAGTTTTGGTTGGTGTTTTCTCCTATTAGTATCTATCCAAGTTTCTTAATTTTCCACACCTCTTTTTCATAGTGTTAGAGTTTTAGTGCATTTTTGTTTTCCATCTTTGATAAATGGATTTCTAGGGGTAAAAAGTGTTTTGGTATAGAGAATTGTGACACCCACCATTTCACTAGATTTTATTTAATTTTTTATTTAATATTATTTTCAGGCTATTTTGAGTTTCTGTGATTTTTGGCCTAAAATTTATTTATTTTTAAATATTTATAAGGGGTGAACAATTAGTTCAAATGTTTATAAAATAATGCGGTTCTAATGTGTTCTAGGTCTACCATGGAAAGTGGAGTTTAACATGGTTAGTTCATAACTAGTTATCCTGTTATAACTCCTATGAGTTAATATAGGTTATGTTTTTTTGTGTCTAGCATAGGTGGTGTGATTTCATCATGGTTTGGTAAATTGTGTGGTTAAACCATGCGCTGAACTCAGAATTAATTTTTTTTATTCCCCCCTATTTCTCTCATTTCTCTCCCCCTCCCTATGCATCACAACCCCTAGGATGAGATCCACCTCTCCTTCATGTGGCTCCCACTCTTTTCACACCACTCCTCTCCTTTAAATTGTACATGAACTCAACCATGTCCCCCTCATGGCGGGCCTCCACACCTAATCATGGAAGCCCCAGGCCGAAACCCCCCTAGAAGAGCCCCCCATGGTGCGACCGCCTCTCTTACAGCTTCCCCTCTCCATAAAATTTTCTACAGATTTATTATCTATTCATGGTTTGATCACCTAGGTAGGGTTCACTCTTCCCTCTCTTACTTATTCCCCTTTGATTTTTTATCCCCCCATTGTTGTATAAAAATTATCCAAACCCTAAGGTTCTAGTTTGACACTATTTTTAGGGTTTCTTTGTTATAGGGAATGTGTGAGTCTTATCTTGATTGTGGGAGCCTTTTACATAAAAGGAGATACATTCTAGACCATAAACCATTGATTATAGGTAGTATTTCCCCATTTCCATACTTGAATTTTGAAGATATTGATTTCTTGGTGTTTTAATGGTGTGTTTTAGTTTTCTAATGATGGCATGGAATGTGTTTATTATTTATAAAGGTTTAAATTTCATTCAAATATTATTTCCATGGACTGTGATGGATTATATCAATATAAATTTTAGTTTTAAATTTGTTTTTATCCTACCATGCATACCATGCGTTTGAGAAAATTCCTAAATAGTGTTTTAAAAGGAATAATTTATTTTATATCTCTTCTTTATGGGTTTTAAAGTGTTTTCCCAAAATTGATACTTGGACTTTCAAGTGGTACTACAAAGGAAAAGTATTGGTCAAAGGGTTCAAGTGAGAATTTGAATTAAAGTGCGATGCTTTAATTTTTTTAACCCTATTTAGGCCTTGGGTTAAACCAATGAGGTGGTGTTCAAGTGATTTGACACTGTTTGGGTAGTGATTTAAATTGAGGGGTAGCGGTTTAAACCCTTGGTGTTTTATTTTAAATGAAACTAGTTTTAGGAAATGAGTTTTATTTTCCCAATTTATTTTAAAGAAAGCGGGTGTGAATTTTAAACGAATATCAATTTATTTCGGAGGGTCTATTTTAAGGTGGAATTTGAAATGTTATTTTAAATGATTTTAAGAATGAGTAAAAAGGGATAAAAATTACGAGCCTTGCATTTTAAAGGCCTTTTTGGAACTTTAAGCAGTTTTCCAAATGTATGTGAGACCCTTGTTTGAGTCCTGTGTGATTATTATGCCCACTATGGATTGTAAACCCTTGGGGGATGTTTGGATTAAATTTTTGTGTTATGTTTATGAATGGATATTTTTGGGATAATTCTTATGATGGTATGAGAGGTGAGGTGTGTGTTTATTTTAAATGATTTAAACTTATTGTGTGATTATTTATTGATCAATTGCACTTGATTTGTCATGGGAGTCATAGGAATATAGTAATTGACCCATATGAGAGAAATACTTAGTGTTTATTAGTAGGATTACTCGATATTTCTTTCTTAAATATACCCCATTGTTTACATTGAGAGGATAATAGGTCATGATATAACACCCTTATTATAGATTGTGGAAGTATGTGAGATCCCAATATGTTTATTCCCAATCAGTTTGAGGAGGCTATTGGGGACAGTAACAAGTTTAGTAATACCATATTAGGTTCCTTATCTCCAGTTTAGGTCTTTGTTAATAGATCATAGGGATGATTCCCATGACATTAAGTCCTTAGGATTCTTTAGGTGACTTTATTTTGCAGTTCGATTGCATTATCATAGTTCATTTGATTCTTATCACCATGTTTTCATTATTTGGTTATCATGCTTATGTTGTATGGGAACCTTCTGTGGTGTGTTACATTTTAGTGTATTTATATCATTTTCAAAATGGTTTTAAAAATGTCTTGGAAAGTGTGTATTTAAAATAGAATAGGTTGTTTATTACTTAACAAATTTTAAGAAAGGGTTTCTAAATAGATTTGGTTTTGAAAATGGAAATTTCAAGGGATGTTTGGGAATATGGATAAATGATGGATTTATATTATTTCCCTATTTTTTAAAAATAACTATATCCATGGTTTGGATGTTTATTTAAAATTCTTAACCATCCTTTTTTTTATGAAAAAAGGGTGGCTGTTGATAAACGTGTGATTGAAATTTTTTTATATTTTTTTATAAAGAATGTGTAAAACTGTTTATTTATATTTTTATTTCAAAATATATTGAAATGGGTTTATAATTAAAGGTTAGGCATGTGGAAAGGAGGGTGATGGCCTACTGAGTGCTTATGTTCTCATGCTCATATTATCATATTTGTTGCAAGTTATTGGCTCAGTTACTAGATGCTCTTGGGAGCATTGATTAACATAAGTAATTGATGTTAGTTGTTTATTTAATCACATTCAGAATGTGGTGTATATTAAATTATTTAGTAGGAAATTAATTTAATTTTATATAATGTATAGAATGTGTCCCTTTATATGGTTTACTTTTTCCAATTAGGCTTTTACTCATTTATGTAGATGGAGGGTAGCTATATCTACAAGTGTCTAGGAGGGCACTAGAGATGGATACCATTTTCTTTTCAGGGGAGGGATACTTGGGGTGAGATGGGTGTTTGTTTTATTCCATGTTTAATATATTTATTTTCTATAATTTGTTTCATTTCATGTTTATCCATCTCTGTAATAGACATCTAACTTATGGAGGAGTCATGATGGATTTTCTTTATAATTTACACTACTTGTTTAATTCTATTTTATTCAGATGAAATCATTTTTAATTGTGTTCTTATGATTCCAAATCACTATTTTCTTGCTCGTGGGGATCTATATTTCCCTTATATCTAGCGGTGGACCGTTTTTGGAATCTTTTGGATGGATGACCCAGACTGGTTCATTATAATTATTACCATATCCATCGTCACCATCTCTATCAACATCCAAGTACATCTTCTTCACTATAATTATTTAACATATTAACATCAATTAAATCCATATTAATTTAAATCCATTGATAAACATTGAAAAAAATAAAACTCATGCAAAGTGGGATCAACAACTGGGTACCCCTCCATCCTACATTAGAGATCCATGCTGGAAGATGGCTGGATGATAGGTGCCAACACACTCATCTCTCTTTCGAACTGCTTACCCGGCGATGCCTACATGGTGACCCACTGCATCACCTTCCTATTGTGATATACCATATAATTGGTACCATTATATTGATAGTATCATGGAAGGGAACCCATCTATACCAATTTGGAAATCCATGGGGGCATATGGTTGGTTGATAGGTTTCAACACACTGATACCTCTTTCAAATCCACCTAACCAGTGACGCCTGTGTGTCACCATGATACATGGACTACCTATTGTGTCGAGACATTAATATATGCCTTATATGTTTTATTATTCCCACTAATGATAGAATAAGTCACTGTGACCTGAATACCTTTTTTATGGATGGATGACCTGAAGGCCCAATGGTATAAAGACCCATTTTTTGGTCTGAAAGACCATTTATGATGAATAGTACTAATACAACAATACCACTACTATAGTATTGGATACAATACCAACAATGTTACAATACTATGATATTACTATAGTACCAACCACATAACTAGATATAGTACCCATGGGAATTCGTCACCACCTAGGTTTTATCCAAGGTTTTAGATCTAGAGATTACATTTTTAATCATGAAAATTCATGGGGATTATCTAATTGAAATTTTAAGATCATTTTTTTGGAAGTTTCTTATTAAATAATTCATGTTTAAATCTATAATTATAAATCCATATGTACATAAAATAATTAAAAATTGGTGTTATAAATGTTATGATCCACAAAAAAACATATTTACATTTTATATTGATCCAAGAAAAAACAAACACATGATTGAATCTCAAAAGTTTATGTGAAAAAATATCCTCTATAATTTCATCACAGTGGATATTTTTTAGTTATTATATAAGATTAAGTTGTAAAATAAATTAGGATAAATTTTTCCTACAAATTGTTTAGTTATTTTTTATTTTTTTAGAGAGTAATGATTATCATCAGAATTTTGAGGAATGAGAAAGTCTTTCTTTTCAAGATTTTATGTCATATGGATCATTTCATATGATGTGAAGTTAATTAATAGAACACATACATGTTTTTATGTTCATGAAACTGAAATATAATATCATCTAAGGTAAAATAATACTTTTCTAGAATCACATGACCTCAAATGATTGTATGGTTCATGCTACCTTGTTAGTTGTTTAAGGTATCTAGATTCTCATGTAAGCATCACATGACTTGGTCAGCCATGTAGCACTACACAACCCCCTAGTTATTTAGAGATGTAAATGACATGCCGTGTACCCATGGTCTACCCACACATGGTGAGTTTTGTGTAAATATTGGCTCACCATGTGACTTGATATGCAGCACCATTACATGTTATGTATGGTCCACTAGTGCGACACATAATTTTATAGGGATTACGTGGTATGTGGATTTTGTACATGCCATATTACCCCATGTCACACCTTGATATGAATTTTGTGTTTTTTTATGTTTAATTTTTTAATTTATTTTATTTAGTGAATTTTGGGATATATTTTTTCAATTTTTAAAATATTTTCACAGTTGCATGACCACCACACATTTTGGTAAATTGTGCAGCCAAACCATGCATCTATTCCCAGGTGTTTTAGTGCCTCTAAAATTAATAATATATGATTAGGAGAAACCATTATGATACTATTTTTTATACTTTTCATCAAGACCGATCCATTATATTTCACTAAGATGGTTGTGATCTAGGTCCCACATTCCCACTTTCTAAAGGAGGGCAGATTTTCACCATCAGGGTGATGATGATGCCACCTTTGATCAAAACATGAGGATGGAAGGTATTCAATGGTCTCTAAAGATATTGATCCCTATATATATAATCCCTCATATATTTAATACATGCTCGTGAATCCCATTCCTGATACCATATTTATGTGTACATCGATTAATTCCATCACTTACTACCTTGGTAGGGTGAACACATTTGGTTTGAGAGGATGAGTCTGTCAGGAATGTTGGGAATCTTGGAAATATTATATGATGACCTATATTCCTCATGATAAGGAATGATGGGATCTTATTCCCATTACATAAAAAAATTATGGTTCTATGATTTTAGATCCAAATAGGAAGGCTATTATATCTTCCTCATGTTAGGACATGAGGGAATGTTATTCTCATCACATAAGGAATCCTATGATCATCACATAAGGAATCCTATACTTATCACACAAGTAATCCTATTCCCATCACATATGTAATCCCATGCTTATTACATGATGCATCCCATACCTATCACAAGAGGCATCCCATGTTTTTCACACGAGGCATCCCTTGCTCGCAACATAAGGAATCATATTCTCATCACATAAGGCAATACTTTATCATCACATAAGGAATATAATAATCATTACATGAGGTATATAATTCTTATCACATGAGGCATTTTGTTCTCATCACAAACAGTATACTATGCTCTTTATGTAAGTCATATGATACTTGTCACATGAGGCATCCCATTCTCATCACATGAGGCATCCCATGCTCGTCACACGAAACAGCTTGTTCTCATCACATAAGGATGGGTTTTTTGATGCATCGGGTAAGTGTGTCATCATATGTTCATAACATAGGTCATATTATGCTCATCATATATGGGAAAAGGTTCTCTTATACTTTTCAAATAAGGGAAGTTTATTCTATCAAACTAATCATATGAGGTAATATAATCCTCTCATGATCATCTCATGAGGGTAGTCAAAATTTATAGTCTAATGGGGATGCTCTGGGAAGTTTGGTTCTCTCCAGGAGGTCATTATGGTTTGGGGGACTATAAACTATTGAAAAGGGATATGGGATGGTAATGGTGTTGGGATGTTTGGATTTTAACTCAAGGAAATATCCTACATATCCTATTATAACATGAATTAAAACCCATGTAGTTCTAGTTTCATAGTTTAAGGTCATGTGAAAGGACCAACCAATGCAATTTAATATTATGTGGTAAGAATTATTATGTTGTTAAAGGGGTGTAAATAAGGTATAGAATATGTTTTATGCTTTGGGTTTCCCATTATAGTTTAACCTGATAGATGACTCAAGTGAAGGCAGGTTACATGGATTACACTTAGTAAGAATATTTCTTAGAGGCATGACTCTTCGAGTGAACTAGGGGTAGGATCATAAATGAGGATATGGTTGGGAATTATACATAGTTAGAGACCTAGATTCTTCCTAGGAGTAAGAAAGATACATGCAAGGATTACATAAATGCTTCTTAATAGACCATAATTTTGGTTGGGAGTATGAATCTTGAACAAGTGAATCCAAATTGGGTGGATGAGGGTACCATATGCCATTGATTCTCACATAAGTTTTTCATGTAGAGGAGGCATAAAATGGGTGGAAATAACACTGTCTCACATAATATTAGGGTTTCATGAGACTTCAAATTATTCCAGGCATTGAGAACTCACATGAAAAGTGTTCTTCATGGAAAGGGAGTTGCATGAAACACTATAGAACACATGAAAATAGATTAAAGGGTGTACATGTGGGAATTCATATAATATTCTCTCTTTCAAGAGTCCATGGTGGTTTCTTGGATTGTGTGAAGAGTGAAATTTGAGGTTTTGTGAGTTGAGAGATTCAACTTCCCCAAAATATGAAATCCAAAAATTGAACCCTTTAAATGGAGAGATGAGGGGGTATTTATAGGCCTCTATCTTATAGAATTTTGTGTCTCATGGAAGGTTTGAAAATATATAAAATTATGGGTTTTATTGATTCCTTAAGTTATGAATTTTTGGAATACATATTTGTGTATAAATTTAGGCTTATGTTGTTATTCAAGATTTTTTTTTTCACAACATGGGTTGCATGAGAGTTCAACCATAATCTATGATTTTTCTCCCTTTGATCATCCTTAATCCTTCAGTATTTATAGATATGTTTTTGGGAATCAAAATATGATCCCATCAGAATTGGGTATGATGAGGAATAGGATGATTGAATTCTAAGGAAAATTCCAAAGTTTGGGAACTTTATCCTCTAGTTTCATACAATCTGGGTCACCTATTTTTTTATAAATAGGGGTGGGGACCTCAGAGGAGTACATATTTATTTCATATAATTAATTAAATAAATCCTCTCTTTTCATGGAATTCTACTGTTATGTGAGAGTCCTATGAATAAGTTTTTGACTTTAACATGACTTCACCACTTACATGAGGACCACTTTCATGACTTCAGTAATGCGAAGTATACTTCAATGATTCATCAATAGGAACTTGTGAAAATATGTCTTGTGTGAAGTAGAATTTCATGAATCATACTTATCCATATTTCTATGAACTCATAGAAACATTTACATGGATTCTCAGAATGCTAAGGCTACTACTACTCGAAGAAAGGAGATGGTGGAGAACCTTGATATTGGATCAAGAAACCAGATCTATCCTCTGCACCAAATGATAATAGATTTACTAATAGATGAACATAGGGAATGCACATTGTGTAATATACTACCACTGTATGTGTTTAACTAGTAATATGATGTCAAGATTCTAGAGGATAACTTTAAATCACAACACCATTGGTTTATGAGCTTAATGAAATGCATTTTATGGAATGTATCCACAATCGACCATGCTATAAGGGACCACATATCAGCATTGGACCACTCACTCTAGAATATGACCTGGATGGTCAATGATGAGGTTCCAGTTACTGAAGTGTCTTTACCATAATATTATAGAATCTACTAGTCCAGTATAATGGATATTGATCAAGGATAAAATAATGAGAGAGATCTACACCCAGGAAGAAACTTCATGGATGAATGGGCATGTGTCTATTGGGTCAAACACACTTGTGAGGAATTTGTAGACCCCATTTATGGGATAAGGCTACATAAGGTAGCATGGAATCCATAATATAATTCCTACCACCACCTAGACCTCATGTTGGATCTATAGAGCAGGTGGTATCTAGACATCATCACATACAACCTGCATCATGGAGAGGCTGAGATTAGACTTTGAGATATCAATAATATTAGATGGATCTAAATATTCAGTAGAATGTATGATGAATTCCAGCCAGTGATGAAAACTTAGGATAACACAAAGAATATCCCAACAGTGGATAAGGAACTATTGGGGTCACAATTGAACACATAAAAAAATCTTAATTTATTTTGGATATCCCTTTTAAAATGTGTTTAAGATTAACATAGACATTCCTATAGGGTGGACAGTGGGGCGACTGAAGTAATGCCTGGGATCAAAAGAATAAGTCTAACCTAGGTTATAATTTTTCATTTCATATTAGGGATAGTATATGGAATGATGATTAAATATGAAATTATTGGGGCCTCTAGATATGGAATTTTTAGAATATTTCCTTATTGGATGGATGCTTTTAGTCAAGGATTCTCATATGGGTGTGTGGCCATGAAATTTTAATATAGAAGCGATACTGGTGCATATGAATTTGATCAACCATTCCATATCAATGCTAGAAAAGCTGCACAACATGCTAAATAACATTATATGGAGGAACATTACTGTATTTTTATATGGACCATTCCATTTATTTTATAGGTGGGTCACATCACACTTCGGGGGGGGGGGGTATGAATATCCAGACCCAATCAACCCCCTAAAAACTGAATTCAATCCAACAATACTCAAAATAATTAGAGAGTAACCTATTTAAATAAATAGGATATGAGTGATCATATATATTGGATTGTATGAATGATCCATCTTTAACCCATTTAACACTACAATTAGGGTGATAATAGATGATGACATCGGTACCACTGAGTAGTGGTTGTACATGGTGGACTTCAGAGGCAGGGTGTTGTCTATACACATCGATGAAAATATCATATGTGATCCATAAAAACCATATTGCTTCACATGGAAGTTCCTACACCTTTTGTAGATAATATCATGGGTGTACGCCAGATTTCATTATGAATGTCACCACATGATTGTTCAACAACTCTAGGGTTTGATCAACCGTGATAACACCAGTGAAAGGATCACACTACTGGTAATTTACACCATGACTAGAATGATACAATATTACATGTTGGTCGGAGTAGTTTAATCAATAGGGGAGGGGTGAATTGAGTAACTATAAAAAATTTCGGTTTAAAAAATATTATTAAAAGAAATGGTTTCTCCAAAAATAGATACAACCCAGTTAATCAAGGTTATACTGTTATAAGAGTTTGACTTTTTAAACAGCTTCTTAGAATATTGATTAATTCTCAGTAATCTTAATTTATATTATTAATATTAATTTTGAAGTTATTATACTAAGACAAACTAGTTATAACTTCTTTAAAAGACTAACTATCAAAGTGAAATTGGTGATTTCTGGATTATACAATAAAGCAGTAAAACAGAGAAGACTAAATTTAAATAGCATAATGGATATGAAACAAATGGTTTAGTCTCAAGACAAGACCTAATCCACTCCACTTGGTGATCACCTACCACCAAGAAGTTTATATAAATAAACTTTAATCCACACACTGGATCGGAGTTAACAATAGTACACAGACTGTCCAGGTCACATAGGGACCTCTTCCATAGTTTTCATGGGTAAAATAAATAAATAATAACTATGACACATAGGGACCTCTTCCACAGTTTTCATGGGTAAACAAAAGTATAAAGAGTTTGGTGTAAGGATTTTAGTATCCTCCAGTTCAGCTCAGGAGTCAATGTGTGTCAAAACAGATAGGGGCACACACTGCTCATAATGTAAATAAAAAGATGATCGCAGTCGAGCAAGAATATAGAGATGAGGTTAGAATGCTCTTGTGTGATGTCAATGCAACTCTAGAATTCTTTGTATTGAAGCAGATGATGCTTTGAGTCCTTCTTTGGAAGTTGTGTGAAAAACAGAGTTCCGTGATTCATCTTGTGTTCTTCATGAGTTTTGATAATGCGAATATATTCTCTAGATTCCATTTGTACTTCGTATATTCTTCAGTAGAGTCGGATTGCATGCATGTGTCAATTCTTCTTTTTGAAAATCTCACAATATGTTCTTCGCGGTCGTGCTCATAGGCTTATTTTTCATTTAGTATCTCTCTCTATTATTCTTGGGCACACTTCGCTCTTTATATTCAAATTCATGAGTTTTAGCTTACCAGTTCCATGTGTTCTGCACCTCGTACCTTATACTATGTCTACAAAGAAACATTAATTATGTCAGTGCATTAAAGGCATCAAATATGATCATTAGAAATTAAATTGAAAGATGAAAAAATATTTTAAGAAACAGTGCCACAATAAGTTATGAAAATGGTGTCTCCTTCACACGGTGTCTAGACTGATCACGATGTCTCATTTATGGTGTCTTGTTCATGGTGTCTTGTTCACGATGTCTTGTTCATGGTGTCTTGCTTCACGGTGTCTGGTTTATGGTGTCTTGCTTCATGGTGTCTGGTTTATGGTGTATGGCTTCACGGTGTCTGGTTTACTGTGTCTAGCTTCACGGTGTCTGGTTTACTGTGTATGGCTTCACGGTGTCTTGTACTTAGGAAAATAACTGTATTCCGACTTAAATAGTGATATGCATGAAATGGATTGAGCTTAACCATTATAAATCATGAGAGAACTTGAAACATAAATACACATGATTGGATATAATTTATAGGAGTTAACTAGGTTGAATAAGATTTGTGATCATTAAAACATGATTAATACATGAGGAGTCCAAAAATCTCCCCCTTTTTGATGATCACAAATAATGTACAGTTAAAGTGTAAATTGGATGCAACTATAGAGAAAATAACATATATAAACTTCTACCCCTTTTGGGATTATCAAAAAGTTTAAAGAAGAGAGGGAAAACTGTGCACATTCCATTAAGAGTAAACATAGTTTAGTATAAAATAAAGGATAAATAAAAAACAATGGAATTCCCATCAAAAAGGAGTAAGCACTAGTCTTCTTCAGGGATTGGACTTCTCTTTACCTTTATCAGCAATAGAAGAGGAAGCCATAGGGGCAGTGGTTGATGTTGAAGAAGGGAGGGACATGGTAGATAAAGAGGGTAAAGGGAGACCTTCAAAGACTAAGGGAGACAAGGTAAGAGTAGTATAAGATATAGGAAGTTGCTGATCAATAATCACAGGCCTGATCTGACTGAGAGCTTGGCCAACAGACATGGTAGTTGAGGCTAAGGCAGAGGTGAAGGTAGGCAGCCTAGGTCTGAGAGGTGCAGCCGCTGGAGCAACAATTGTTGTACTCTGTACATGAAGATAAGGTCTTAGGAGTTTGATAAAGTCTTCAATAATCTATACACCATACTACATGGCTTTTTCAAAGTCATCTTTGTTTTCCATAAACTTGTCTAACAATCAGGCAAACTCGGTTAGCTTCTGGACTTGGGTTTTGAAGTCTTGAGTCACAGGAGGAATTCGCAGATTCTCTACAAGGTATTTGAAGTGGTTGGTCATATCAGTCTTGGAGAAAATTTGATTGAAATAGAAATCTACTTTCTTAGAAATCTCCTACTGGGCATCATTTGCAATCTTGGAGTGAATTTGTACAAGTTCAAGAACTCTATCACTGTTCTTGACAACTTCAGATAAATAATAAACATTAAAGACACTGAAAAAATTATGAAGCTCTTATTTGACTATATATCTGAGCAAAGTACTATCCAAGGAATGTGTAGAGGATTTAACAGAGGTATTAGAAGCTTTGATGGCTGTTGTCATAGATTTAAACTGATTTAGTACCTTTTGAAGACAACCAGCGTACTCATTAGTGAGTTCATTAAGGTTCACCACAAGCTCTCTAATCTCCTTAAACATCTGTTTGTGACTTTACGCAACCTTTTTATCAAAGGATGCCAGATAAGGCTGAATCTGAGACACAACATCTCGAGGGATTTGAGAAACAGTGGGTGCTAGAGGAGCAGTAATAGGCTCTGATCTCGAATGCAACTCTTTCTGTATGTCTTCAACCATGCTTCTCAGGGCTGTGACTTCATTATTGAGTAGCTTATTTTCAACTCATACTTCTTGAATCTCATGGAGCATCTTACGTTGTATTTTCCAAATAATCTTTTCCAATAATAGTGAGGCATCTCACTCACTTAAATTTTTCACAGGACGAGGTCAGGAGTTCATAAGTTTCTCAACGCCAGATAAGCGAGTATCTCCAAATTCCTTTAGATCATCCTTACTGACAAAGGACGACTGTTCAGATAAAGGTTCAGGTGTAGGAATTAGTACAGGGTCAGGTTCAGGTTCAGGTTCCTTCTCAGGTGCAAAGTTTGTGAATGATTTCAACTGAAATAGGGAAGAAAGATCAAGCCCAATTGCAGTAAACTGATGAGACTCATTCACATCATAGAAACTAGGAAATTTGTACTGAGCGTCCACAGGACTTGACTCAGTCGGATTTGAGGGTTCATTAGACTCAAGATTTGGGTTTTCCTCACCCTCAACAGGTGCCTCCTTCTCAGGACTGAGAGGCTTAGGAGCTTGTTCTAAATCCACAGACTCAACTCTAAGTTCCTCATTCATTTCTTGTCTAGCCACCTGAAAGGTCAGATCCATCCTTTCTTTTGAAGAGGGTATGATTTCAAGAACTGATTGTTCCACATGGAGTTCCTCTAGATTCTCTTCTTACACAACAGGGAGTTATTCCAGATTTTCTTCTTGCACAATAGGGAGTTCTTCTAATGTAGGATATTCCATGGCTTGCTTCTCAGATTCTGTGACAACTGATTCTTTTTCAGCATCGGGTTGGATTTCTAGATTGACATCATCTCTAGGGGCATGAATTTCTTCTTCAAGAACAACATGAGGAACAATAATCCTTTCTTCCTCAACAATAACTACTTCCCTACGTGGTACTTCAGCCTCTTCCTCCTCTTCTTCTGAATACTCAACAAGTTCATCTGGTTCCAAACCAGGATTAGAAATCTCTTTCGGCCTTAATGGATAATCCACAGGATTAAACTTCTCATAAACCTTATCATTGTCTTCCACCCATTCTTTTTTCCAAGGATTCCAGTTTATATTCATTCTCTTGATGATGGATTTAGAGAGACAGTACTCAAAGTCCATAAGAACTTCTTCATTAGGTCCAACCACGCCTTTTTCAAAAAGCATGGCTGATATCAGCCGAGAGTAGAACAAAGAAGTGGAATTGGATGTAACTTTTATCAACTCACACATATGGTTAATGATTTACTTACACAAGTTGATCTTATGTACATTTTTCATAAGGTGAATCAAAAACACATCTTGGTATTTTAACATAGAAAATTCACCTTTTCTTGGACTAACTAGATTTTGAAAAAACTTAAACAGAAGCCTTGTTTCTCCATAAAGTTCAGCAGCGATGGCCCTTCTCTTGGTGCCATTTCCGATTAGGATTTTCATAGCATCTTCTAGATCAAAGAAATCAGTTGAAGGTGGAGGTACTCTCTGATAATCCTCACATATACCTTCATGAGGTATCCTAAGGCATGAAACCCATAACCTCGAAGAGAAGGAGCATCTTTGGCCATTAACCCAGCTCCTCACAACATAAATTTCACCAAAATCAAATGAGAACTGTACGTACTGGTAGAACTGAGCCACTAACCTAGGATATATGGGTCTATTATCCCTTTAGAACCACTCCAACCAGCCTTGTTCTTTTAAAACTTTCAATACCAATGATTTTCTAGAAAGAATCCATTCTGGGAAAATTTCTTTCTCAGGTACAATACTGCGATTTACCAGATTCGGATTTAAAGGCCCTTCGGGTGTCATCTTAGGTGTAATATTCTTCTTCTTTGGGCTACACTTCTCAGGTGTGGATGATGACATACGTTTCATTCTTGTCATCCACTGAAGGTTCAAGAGAGAGAGAGAGAGAGAAAGGGTTGCAAGGTTGAAAGGGTTCAAAACTAGTGAATAGGAGAAAGCCTGAGTGAAGAACCGAGTGAAACTTTTTGTTTTATCATTTAGGAATACCAAATGTCACAAAAATAAAAACGAAGGAAAATAAAAGAGGTGAAATAATAATTACCGCGATACGAGTTTAAAGGAAAACATAAAGAATTTTCACGGTGAGACAATGAGTGGTCATTATGGTGAGACAATAAATGGTCGTCACTGTGAGACAATGAGTGGACTTTTCAATGCACGTTACAGTGAGATAGTAAATGTCAAAATGTAAGTACAAAGTGCTAACGGTGAGACCGTAAACATAAGAGACAGTAACTGAGAAACCATAATCATGAAACAGTAAAGTATAACATAGTAAAATGTCAAACAATAAGAAAATTAAGATATCTATTTAAGATTTATCATGCCAAGATCATGTATGATGTAGTCTATTCACTTAGAATTTAATGGTTTAGTGAATATATCATCAAGATGATATTCAGTACCAATTAATTCCAAGGTGATATCACCTTTTTGATAATGATCTCTCAAAAATTGATGTCTTACATCAATATGTTTTGTCCTAGAATGTGAAACATGATTTTTTGAGATGTTAATAGAACTTGTGTTGTCACAATTTATTGGTACATGTATGAATTGATATCCATAATCTAGTAATGTGTGTTTTATCCACAAAATTTGTGCACAAAAACTGCTAGCAGCTATGTATTCAGCTTCTGCAGTAGATAATGAAATAGAATTTTGTTTCTTACTACACCATGATACTAGTGACTTGCCTAAAAGGTGACATGTTCCAGAGGTTCTCTTTCTATCTAACTTACAGCCACCTAAGTCAGCATCAGAATAACTAACTAGTTCAAATGATTTTTCTGTAGGATAGAATAGTCCTAGATTGGGTGTATGCTTGAGGTATTTGAAAATTATCTTTACAACATTTAAATGAGATTCTTTAGGATTTTCTTAAAAACGAGCACACATACACACACTAAACATAATGTCCGGATGACTATCAGTTAAATAGAGTAAACTTCCAATCATTCCTCTATAAGTGGTTTGATCAATAGATTTTCCATCTTCATCAAGATTCAACTTATAGGTGGTACTCATGGGAGTGTCACTACTTTTAGTTCTATCCAATAGAAAACATTTTAGAAGATCTATAGTGTATTTACTTTGAGTTAAAACAATTCCATCATTATTTTGAAAGATTTTAAATCCAAGAAAGAATTTTAGTTCACCCATTAAACTCATTTCAAATTCGTTTTGCATCATTTTAGAAAAATAAATACATAATGAATTTTTTAAAGATCCAAAAATAATATCATCTACATAGATTTGAACAACTAAAACATCATTAGAAATTTGTTTTATAAAGAGGGTAGGATTAGCTATTCCTTTTGTAAAACCTTTGGAAATGAGAAAAGTACTCAATCTATCATACCAATCTCTTAGAGCTTTCTTTAAACCATATAAAGATTTTGATAGTTTGAAAATATGATTTGGAAAATGAGGATTTGTAAATCCTGGGGGTTTTTCAAAAAATACATCCTCATCTATATACCCATTTAATAATGCACTCTTAAAATCCATTTGATATAGTTTTAAATTCATATGTGCAGCATAGGCAAGTAGGATTCTAATGACTTCAATTCTGGCTACTGAAGAAAAGGTCTCATCATAGTCAATTCCTTCTTCTTGACTATAGCCTTGTGAAAATAATTTATCCTTGTTCCTAACTATATTTCCAGCTTTATCTACCTTATTTCTAAACACCCATTTAGTACCTATGATGAATGTGTCCTTGGATCTTTCAGAAAGTTTCCAAACTTTGTTTCTTTTAAACTGATTAAGTTCTTCTTGCATAGCCATTACCCAAGATTCATCATTTATGGAATCATCAATGTTTTTAGGTTCAAGTTGTGACAAGAAGGCTTGATGTTCAACCTGATTTTTAAGAGAAGCTCTAGTTTGTGTTCCTTTCTCTAAGTCTCCTACAACAGCATCTAAGGGATGGGTTTTAAGGGTTCTAACCTCTCCAGAAAAAGAGGGACTAGTGATTTCAGGTTCATCAATAGATTCAGGTTCATTATGGCTCGATTGTAGGGAATTTCCAGAATTGGAAGTTTTCACATATTCTTTCACAGAGGAATTTGAGGATTTTGAGTTGATGTTCAGATTTGATACATCATCCTCCAGATTTTCTAGGATGGTTCTAGGCTCATGTGGATCTGTTTCATCAAACTTGATATGAACAGATTCTTCTACACATTTAGTTCTCTTATTGAATACTCTATAAGCTTTACTTAATATTGAGTAACCTAGGAAAATTCCTTCATCACTTTTGGATGAAAATTTTTCAAGATTATCCTTAGTGTTGAGAATAAAGACTTTTCAACCAAAAACTCTAAAGTAATTAACCTTAGGCTTCCTATTGTTCCAGAGTTCATATGGGGTCTTTTTGAGAATTGGTCTAATCAAGACTCTATTGATTATGTATCATGCTGTATTAATAGCTTCAACCCAAAAGTAAATAGGTAAGTCATATTCACTAAGCATTGTTCTAGAAATTTCTTGTAGGGTTCTATTTCTTATTTCTATAACACAATTCTGCTGAGGTGTTCTAGGGGCAGCTAAATTGTGACTATAACCATTTTGTGAGAAAAAGGATTCAAACTTTTGATTTTCAAACTCACGGCCATGATCACTTCTTAAAGATTTAATTTTAAGGCCACTAAGATTTTCTACAGACTTGGAATACTTAGTAAAATAAGAGCAGGCTTCACTTTTGTGAGCCATGAAGAAGGTCCAGGAATATCTAGAAAAATCATCTACTAGAACATAAACATAATGCTTCCCATTTAAACTATAAACTCTATATGGTCCAAAAAAATCCACATGAACCAATTCAAGAGGTTGATAAGTAGAAACTTATTTCTTTGTTTTGAAAGAGATTTTGTGTTGTTTTCCCTTTTGACAAGGATTACATACTTTGTCATGTGGAAACTAAAGTTTGGGTAAGTCTTTAACTAGGCCTTTTCTAGTTAGATTTATAAGGGAGTTAACATTATAATGTCCTAGTATCCTATGCCAGAGCCAAGATTCTTTATGAAATACACTTAAGAATGAAGTATTTTGAGAAGCTAAGGAATCTAAATTAACAGAATAAACATTTTCATTCCTTGATGAAAAAAATACTAATTCATCTTTAGAATTGAAAACATTACAGGCATCATTTTTAAATTTAACATGATATCCATCATCACATAATTATGAGATACTAAGCAGATTATATTTTAAGCCATTAAAAAATAGTACTTTAGAAATTAAAATCGAATTAGTGTTACCAATATGGCCTAAGCCAATGATTTTTCCTTTGGCTTTGTCAAAAAATGTGACATGTCCTCCATCTACTTTTATCAGGTTCTTGAATCACGAGTAGTATCCTGTCATGTGTCTTGAACATCCACTATCCAAGTACCATATATTTTTACAGGAGTTCTTTAAGAATATTTCCTATAAAATGATCAAGCAAAGACAGATTTTGGTACCCATACTCTTTTGGTTCCAGTAACATTAGTAATAAGTGCTTTAGGAACCCATATTTGTCTCATAGGTTTCCTATAATCATTATGTAAAGTATTTGAAAAATAAACTATATTTGGTCCACAAAAATTTTAAATAGTAGAATATGTATCATGACTTGAGCTATTTGAGTTGTGTCCAGAACTGGGAACAAAACTATATGTCCTAGACTTTGAAATAAAATTCATTCTACCAAGGTTTCTTTTACTAGGTTGATAACCAATGCCAGTATTGTATTTAGGGTCAATTTTTTTTCCTAGCATTTGGGTAAGGGTATTTTTCCCATTATTAAACTTTTATAAGTCACTTTTTAATTGCTCATTAGAAATTTTTAATTCATTGTTTTCTTTGAGAAGTTGAGCATTTTTATCCTTTTCAGTAGTAAGTTCAGATTTAACATTTATAGTGAGAGCATGATGTTTCTTAAATGATTTATATTTATCTTTTATTTCATTGCATGTCTCTTCGATCATGTTACAATATTAAAAAATTTCTTTATTAATCATATTTTCAGAGTCACTTTCCTCTTCAAAATAGTATAAATTATGTACAGAAGAGTTCAGTGTTACCTTAGATGTGTTTGTCATAAAACACATATTAGATTTGTTAGCCGGTTCATCATGTGATGTATCTGAGTTGCTTGAACTATCCTCAGAGGCACTCTAGGTTGATTTAATTTCCTTTTTGTACTTCTTGTCCTTGTTCTCACATTTCTTCTTATACTTGATCTTTGGACAGTCGGCCTTTATATTTCCTTTGCGCTTACATTCATAGCATACAATTTCATTAGTTTTGTCACTTCTTTTCCAGTCCTTTTTCTAGTTTCCTTTTAGATCATACTTTCCCTTGAAGTTAGGCTTTCTGAAAAAGTTATTCTTTTTGTAAAATCATTTGAATCTTCTAGCCAGTTGAGCCATCTCCTCATCACTATCAGGTGATTATTGTTCAGTGGTGGAACTTTATATAGAAGATTCCAGTTTCCCTTTGTCTTTGTGCTTTAAGGAGGTGGTCTTGAATGCTATAGATTTTCTCTTTGGTTCATCCACCTCTTCTATGTTGAATTTCAGATCTTCCTCATACATCATCAGTTTCCCAATGAGTTCTTTTACAGGTATCTTGCTAATGTCGCACGATTCTCTAATAGAAAAAGATGTTCCCCTCCATCTATCAGGTAGACATCTAAAGATTCTCATGATCTGTTCTTTGGTAGTGATTTCTATTCCAAGAGAAATCATTGTGTTGACAATCTCATTGAACTCGAGATACATGTCAGAAATAGGCTCATCAGGTTTCATTTTAAAATTATCATATTTTATAGTATAAGTATTAAGTCTTATTTCCTTTACACTAGATGTGCCTTCATGTGAGACAGACAAGGTATCCCAAATTTCATGGGTAGTTTTACAAGCAGAAATCCTATTAAATTATTCATCTCCTAAAGAACAGTATAAATCATTCATGGCTTTTCAATTGTTATTGTAAGAAAGTTTGGTAGGTTCATCCCATGTAATTCTATCAGTCACAGGAAGTTTGTACTCATCTATAATGGATGACCAAATTTCAAAACTCATACTCTCTAGATGAATTTTAATTTTAATTTTACATTGAGCATAGTTGGTTCCATTAAAGAATGGTGGTTTGTTGGTTGCAACATCTTCCAATCTATTATCCATACTAATGTATTACTTTAAAAGAGCTAGAAATTTAGAATTAACATAAATTAACAGATCTTTAAAGTACAACTACAATCACAGTTGAGTAAGATTACACAGAGTCCTAATAAATAAACCTATGATACCAAATGTTGGTCGGAGTATTTTACTCAAGAGGGGAGGGGTGAATTGAGTAACTATAAAAAATTTATATTGAAAAAATATTATTAAAATAAATGGATTCCCCAAAAATAGATACAACCTAGTTAAACAAGGTTATACTATTATAAGAGTTTGACTTTTTAAACAGCTTCTTATAAGATTGATTAATTATCAGTAATCTTAATTTGTATTATTAATATTACTTTTGAAGTTATCCTACTAAGAAAAACTGGTTATAACTTCTTTCTAAGACTAACTATCAAAGTGAAATTGGTTATTTCTGGATTATGAAATAAAGAAGTAAAACAGAGAAGACTAAATTTAAACAGCACATCAGATATGAAACAAGTGGTTCAGTCTCAAGCTGAGACCTAATCCACTCCACTTGGTGATCAACTTCCACCAAGCAGTTTATATAAATAAACTTTGATCCACACCTTGGATCAGGGTTAACAATAGTACACAGACTGTCCAGGTCACACATGGACCTCTTCCATAGTTTTCGTGGGTAAACAAAAGTATAAAGAGTTTGGTGTAAGGATTTCAGTATCCTTCAGTTCAGCTCCGGAGTCAGTGTGTGTCAAAATAGATAGGGGCACACACTACTCATAATGTAAATAAGAAGATGATCGTAGTCAATCAAGAATATAGAGATGATTTTAGAATGCTATTGTGTGATTTCAATGCATCTCGGGACTTATTTGGATTGAAGAAGATGAATCTTTGAGTCCTTCTTTGGAAGTTGTGTGAAAAACAGAGTGTCATGATTCAGCTTGTGTTCTTCACAAGTTTTGATAATGTGAAGATGTTCTCTGGATTCTAGTGCACTTCGTATGTTCTTCAGCAGAGTTGGATTGCATGCATGTGACAATGCTTCCTTTTGAAATCTTGCAATATGTTCTTCACGGTTGTGCTCACAGGCTTATTTTTCGTTCTGTATCACTCTCTATTGTTCTTGGGAACATTTCGCTCTTTATCTTCGAATGCATGAGTTTTAGCCGACCGGTTCCACGTGTCCTGCACCTCATACCTCATACTATGTCTACAAAGAAACATTAAATATGTCAGTTCATTAAAGGCATCAAATATGACCGTTAGAAATTAATTTGAAAGACAACAAAATATTTTAAGAAACAGTTTCATAGTAAGTTATGAAAACGATGTCTCCTTCACACAGTGTCTAGACTGATCATGGTGTCTCATTTACGGTGTCTTGTTCACGGTGTCTTGTTCATAGTGTCTTCTTCACAGTTTCTTTCTTCATGGTGTCTAGTTTATAGTGTCTTGCTTCACGGTGTATGGTTTACGGTGTCTGGCTTCACGGTGTCTGGCTTCATGGTGTCTGGTTTACTGTGTCTGGCTTCACGGTGTCTGGTTTGCTGTGTCTGGCTTCACGGTGCCTTGTACTTAGGAAAATAACTGTATTCAGACTTAAACAGTGATATGCATGAAATGGATTAAGCTTAACCATTATAAAGCATGAGAGAACTTGAAATATAAATACACATGATTGGATATAATTTATAGGAGTTAACTAGGTTGAATAAGATTTGTGATCATTAAAACATGATTAATACATGTGGAGTGAAACATTACACATAGAGTTATATGGAAATGTGTCCTGGGTAAATGATAAGGTGTAAAATGGTTTAGTTATACCCACTAGAATAGGTCTAGGGGTGG
Source organism: Viscum album (assembly GCA_963277665.1). Classification (NCBI taxonomy): domain Eukaryota; kingdom Viridiplantae; phylum Streptophyta; class Magnoliopsida; order Santalales; family Viscaceae; genus Viscum; species Viscum album. The sequence continues at coordinate 859,534,707 of OY728160.1, forward strand.
TAGGGAAAGAGATAAGATATTGTCAGGGAAGCTCGATAGTTAAGGAGGAGGTCTCTTGTTGAAGCAGTGGTGGTTATTAAGGGATCTATAACACCCCAAACACATCAAAATGGCGAGGAATCTAAAGTTTGGGCACTTTATAGTAAAGGTAACCTAGGGAAGTGTGTTTAGGAGTATTGAGAAGTATCTAGGACTTTATAGGCTGCTCCCGATATGGATCCAAGGAAGAATATGAGGGAGATATCAGATGATGCCACCTTCCTTGAGTCTTGGAGATTCTGGGATAAGTTGATCAATATGCTCACATGGATAAAGATTTGTAGGTGTCTGTAGGTCAATGATATCCCCTTGAACAAAATCATGATTTTCATACCCCTACCCATAATCCCCTCGGAAGAAGTATTGGTTTACATCTCTGAGTTGGAAGAAATGATATAATCCCTCAAACGGGAGGCTTTGTACACTTTTTGGGTGATGGAGATGCTTGGAAAATATCTTAAAGAAGTCTTAGAGGATGTAATTCTATCTAGGGTTACAATGTTTAGGGATTTTAGTGATGAAGACTCTCAGGGAAGTGATGAAATCTGTACAAATGCTCACATGAGGGTGAGAATATTTCATCTTCTATGTAAAGACCCGTAAAATTCAAGGATTTTTTTCCTTAATTTTCTTTTGAATTTTACAAGAACGCAGTTTCTGACGACACCTGATTCTGAGGCCCGGTGTGCCCGGAATCATTTTCCGAAGTTCAGCTCGGGTACGTTCAGTGAACAAACGAGCGAGTTTTTCTAACTTTTGAACCGGTGCTCGGAATCGAAATCCGAGGGCACCGATGGAATCGCAGCGCTGGTAATTGCTTAGGAACACCTTTTCCGGAGTTGCGTTTGCTCGGGTGTGGTTTTAAATTTTTTTGGGTTAAGTAAATGAATAAAATAAAATGGGGCAACCAATTTATTTTATTTTTAAGTTGTTTAACCTACGATAAGTGGTTGAAGTGGGACCCACAATATCCTACTCCACTAGGTAGGATATTTGTGGGGTGGGTCCCACATGAGCCCCACCTTTTCAACTTCCATGAAACCCCACCTTTAATTAGGTAACACACCCGCACCCCCCCTTTTTATGTAAGTCAACTCTTGCATTTAAACTGAATAATAAACGCCTCATTAATTGGGTGGTTTAAACGTTTCATTTAATTCAATTAATTGATTGATTCAATTTTGAATTTTAAAATGTTTGGCGTAAGTAATAAAATAAGTCAACGCTTATTTTATTGTTGTTGCTTGGGTTGTGCGGAGGATTTTGGAGAGAACGACTCAAAGTCTTGAAGTTCTTCCTCCTCAACGAAGAACGCGAAGAACGCCGACCTCCGACGACAGACGACGGTGAGAGACACCTTCCTCGGAGATCGACGACCCGACGTGCATCTCCCCATTCCTTATTTCCGCGTCAAAGGAAGGGAGACACCGTTCCTTCACGACGCGACGATCCGCCTTCTTCCGCGACGAGCCTCCGTTCAACTACGCTCGAGGTAGGGGATTATTTTAATTGTTTGTTCGTGATTACTTCCGCCGCCTTTCTTCATTTCAAATTGGGCCACCTGTTATCGCAATAACGGGAGGAGGTCGGACCGCACGAACACGGACGACCCCCTCTCCCATTAGTTGTTTGATATTGTTTGCGGCATGAGCAAGGCAACGCGGTGCCGAAGCACCGCACGGGAAATATTAAAGGAAGGGCGGAGAAGCGCGGCGCCGTCGCGCCACGCCGGAGAACCACAAAGGCACCACAGATGGTGCGGGGCTGTAGCGCCGTCACGCCGCGGCCAGAGGCCGCAGCAGAGCAGGGAACGGCTGCCGGTTTCCTGCCGCCAGCATCGGAGCAGGGGGACGAGACTGCCCCGATCCCGTGGCGGCAGCAGCTGGCCGGCTGGTGCGGGCCGGCCGGTCAGCGGGAAGTACCGGGGGTCGTAACCCCCAACTAGCCAGCAGGAGCGGCCCCCCTCATGGGGGCCACGGTTTCACAACGCGGGGGGGCAGCGCCCCCTGTAACAGCCCGAGATTTTATGAAAAATATATATTTTTTTATTTCACTAATGTCTTGTGTTGTACGCTACACCAAAAGGAGCTTGTACAACACGCATCTTTGACTTGCCTTTCATTACACGCAATCGCGACCTTCCTCGATAGCGTGTGTAGTACGCAATACCGAGTTTCACTAAACAACGATATGCTATTAAAATATTATTATAACTAGCCGTTATGAATAGTAATAACCACCTTTTAAAATTTTAGAAATTTTAGCTCTCAAAAGGGACTTCATTTTTGGATTCGGAGTATCGAATTTAGCCTAAGGTGAAATTTTGGTACTTTTCGGATAACTTTCATATTCTGATGAATAGTGAAAATTACTAAATTATAATTAAAAACAACTTTTTTAATCAAAATAATTAATAGTGAAAAATTATTAATTTGAGTTGTTTTAAAGTATATTTAGAATATATTTTTACAATTTAATACAATGTTGGTCATTGGATGTAATTTCACATTTAAACCAGACATAAACAAGTGTCAATCTTTTGATAGATATTGTTTCTTAAAAACACGCTATTTGTTTTAACAACGGGATTTAATTATAAAATTAATTAATGCAACTTCTATGTTATGAATTTGGTAAAATAGACTTCATTTTTGAATTCGGAATATGAAATATAGCTTAGGATGAAATTTTGGCATTGTTCTGAAAAACATCAATTTTTGATGAATAGTGAAACTACTAAATGGTAGGTTAAAAACTGAATTTTGCATAAAACTTAATTTTACCGCTTCTGTGAATGGAATTTCGAAAATCCGACAGAAACGGTTAATATCAAGGACTAAAATGTGGTTCAATGAGATGAAAATAATTTTTGGTGAATAGTAACTTTTTACTTTTTTTTACCACGGTTAATAGTAAATAGGGTAACTAAGGGTAAATATGATATTACTATTACCCTAACACATGTACTAATTCTATTGGATAAGTGTAATTCGACCAAAAACAACCTTATGAATATAATATGACCATTTAGGTCCACTTGGATTAGATTATGACATTTAATATTATTTTATTTAATGAATAGTTAAAATAGTTAAAATCAAAGTTTAATAACTAAAACATTTTTAATATGGGGTTATACATAAGATAAATTCGACTATAAATATTCATTAGAAATATAAAAAGATTTCCTACATAATGATATTTTATTTATAATTTTTAGACTTTAAATAAATTAATTTATTTATGACACAACGATGATGCAGTAATTACCCTTTTAAGGAAATATTAACATAATTGATGTTATAAATGCTCAAATGAATGTAATTTGAGACTTTTTATGAATTCCAATATTTTTCTAGGTTACTATGATATATTAGTGTTGATTTAATCAACTTGGTTCGAACATATAATTCTGTTATGACTTTCACAAAAATCATATATCAAATAGTGTCAAAATTGACACAAAATAGTTTTTAAATCAAATATTATATTATTAATTGTTATTTTATTCCTAAAAATCTAAGGTTCAGCCAAATGACTTAGATAAGGATATATATATTAATAATAAACAATTTGGGGTTCGTTTGGCATGTTATAGTAAGTTTATTAACCATATAGTGAAAGAAAACAAAAAGACACGGTAAAAGTTAAATTATTTAACTTAGAGTTAAATCTAATTGATAAGGTTAAAATAATACCCTAAACTTGTCTAAATCCTATTGGATGATAGGATTTCGACCCATCCCCACTTTAGCTTCGAAATAATACCCTTTGGAACCATTATAAACCGATTTTGACTTTAATATAAAATAATATTTTGAGATATTCCTAAGGTGCCCCTCTCCTCCCTTATAAAAGGGTACCTCCTCCCCCTCCTCCTCACACCAATTTGAGCACTCAAGATCGTCCAAACCCTGCCAAAATCTCTTATCCACTTCCCTAGAAACATCCTAGAGGTTCTGGTCTTCCTCAAAGACCAATTTTAGTGCCCTAAGAGGAGGTCTCAAAGAGGCGCTTCAAAGAAGAGGTAATTACCGTTACCAATTCTTTCATCTTTATTTCTTCTTCCACTTCTTCTTCTTAGGTTGTTTCATTATGAAGTAATAACATCAGTATCACTCATATACTGATATGTTATTATAAGTATGAAACAACCCTATTTCACCATCTATCCATCCTATGGAAAAAGAAATCACCGCGCGTGCGTACGTACGGAATACCGTCTCCACGCCGTGGTGTAATCTATTTTCCACCACCACCTTACATGGATGGGTATAATGGTGTAAAGAATAACTATACATAGTTATTAAAACATCATATTGATTCTGATATATTGTATAATCCACTCCAATTCAATTCAATAATTATGGAAATGATATCATCGCTCGTGCGTACGTACGGACTACCGTCTCCACGACGCGATGAGATTCATTCTTAATGATTAACCATTCATGAATGATTATAAAGTATATATAATAAGTACTAATGAAATATATGACATAATAATGATACTGGATTTATGTATATATATATATATGTATGTCATCTACTTACTTCCATTCAAGATAATAAGGAAAGAAAAACAGCGTTCATGCGTACGTACGGACTACCGTCTCCATGAACGGTGTTTTTCATTTCATTTATCTATCTATTTTATATATATATATATATATATATATATACTGAATATATATGATATATAAATCATATTTTATATTCTGGAATTAAGTAAATCATGATATAAGTAATAATAATTTCAAGAACAACAAGTCAAAACACCTACGATAAATGAAACAATTTTACCCAAAACGCTCTTTAACATGGAATTTACAAAAGAACGGGTAATATAAAGTCATAAGTGAACCATATATGATATCATAACAATGAATATGATTCTGTAATAAGTAAATGAAATTATTTAAATCATTATACAGGAGGTTCGGACACTTACGAAGCAAATCGGACCTAAGGTAAGGGAAATATCACAATCTCATTTTTATCCGAGATTGTTTATTCGTAAGTATTTACTTGGGTGTATTTTATCATCCACATCCACGTTTCATCAATATGTAATATTATTTCCATCCACCTACAATTGTTTAAATCCATTTTTACCCTTCGGTGAGTTTTTAGTAAAGGATATGAAAGGAATCTTTTGTCATTTTTCGTACAAGGTACTTTTTGACTTTTCCGACAAAAGTACGAAGAATGTTTTTTTAACTTATACGGCATGAATGGATTTTTAAAACATTATTTACAAGAAGAATACTTTACAAGTTTTCACGTTTATTTTTAATCAACTTCTTTTAGTTTAGAATTGTATGACATGTTATGAAAGGAAAAGTGTTTTTGAAGAAGAAAGGATATTTTCCTCAAGAATGAAGTTCAAGTTTTTAATCAAAATTATTTTCCATCTAAGATAATAAAGGGTATAGTTTTTATCCCTATTATTACATTGATTTGATTATGTTGTTATGGAATTATTTTTATGAATTCCTTTATTGTATATGAATTGTTTTATGATGTCATGATGTTTAAGAATCCCATTTTTATTACATGGGTTATGCAATGATGTATGGTTTATGATTTTGTGGCACACATAAGAATGGTATCATTATGAGATGGGTGGGACCTATATCTCCCTCCAATGCATTGGGTAAAGATTTTATATCTCATGAGATAGACAGGGCTGGAACGGTAGGTTATACCGGTTCAGTGAAACAGGACTGAAACGAGGGTTACTCGATTCAGAAAGGGACTTTGTCCACTAAGATAGTCTTGGCAATGAGTCTTGACTAACAAGAAATGATTCTCTATGATTATGTGTGAATGCCACAAAGTTTCATGTTTTAAGTTATGATTATTGGGATTTCATTTCACTACTATGATTTATCCCATGTTATGAAATTATGCTCTCTTTTTCAGGTTAAGATTTCCAAAAGTTATGTTCTTATGAATATGATGTGATTGATTTTTCTTTTGTTTACCCTTACTGAGCATTTGAGGTCACCCTTTTATGTTTTCTTTTCCCCAGGATAAAAAGAAAGTTTTTAGGTATTAAAAAAAAAGGAAGATCTTTATGGGAGATGTTGAAGATCTTTCACCAGGATTAGAAGATTATATTCCGAGTTTCCAAAGACACTAAACTATTACGATCCTTGTGTGTGTTTTTGTTATGTACTAAGTATTCCGCAAATGTAATGTAATGTCAATGTACGTCAAGCTTCGGGTCTCTACAGTTGGTATCAGAGGAAAGGTTTAGTCAACCTTTGGAAACTAGGATGCGAAAACGTTAGTGAGATCCCTAGAGATATTTCTAAGGTATGTCTAGGGATGTCCCTAAGGATAAGTATACGTATAGGATACAGTCCTAGAACTATGGTAACGATCATAGAATTTAACCTAAGATGTTAGATATTGAGGATACTCCACCTTTATTATGTTGTTTTCCCTATCATGATTTTTGCCTCTCACACTATTCTTTTTGGGTTTTAGACGATGGCTGGAACCCGAAGGAACCGTGTTGATCAATGCAATGGACAATGCAATGATTGTCCTCCTGAACAAAAAAATGTTATGGGAGATGGAGTGCAAAATCTTATTGCTATACTTACACAAGCTATGAATCATTCTGGACTTCCAAATGAGCAGAGAAGGGAACAATATTCTATTGAGTCCTTCATGAGGAAACATCCACCTTCTTTTAGTGGGTATTCCGATCCACTTGTTGCTGAACAATGGATCAGTACCACTGAAAAGATATTTTCAGTTCTTCAATGTTCTGAGCATGATAAAGTCATCTTAGCAGTATATCGTTTGGAAGGTGAAGCTGATCAATGGTGGAATCTTATCAAGAATATGAGGCCAAGAGATGAAATTGAGTCCATGGAATGGGACGAGTTCAAGAACTTATTTTTCAATAAGTACTTCCCTCGTATTCTTCGAACAAAGATGGAGAAGGAGTTTCTTGAACTAAAGCAAAAAGATGATGAATCTGTTGGTATATACGAAGCGAATTTTACAAGACTTGCAAGGTATGCATCTGGCATTATCATCCAACCTGAAAGTAAAGTTGATCGATTTTTCAGTGGCTTAAAACCAAGTCTTCGAAGGGCATTAGCTATAAGAGACTTCAGTAGCTATGAAGAAATTGTGCGTTGTGCTATCAAGGTAGAAATGGAAGTTGGTGTTACATATCCATCTCATGGTTTTGACAAGAAACGAAAGATGGAGTTCAAGGAGAAATCTCAGAATAATGGTGAAAAGAAGATGAATGTTTCCTTATGAAAAAAGTGTGGAAAGAAGCATGGTGGAGATTGTCTTAAATGGACTAGAAAATGTTTTAAGTGTGGAAAAGAAGGTCATCGAGCAGCTGAGTGTCGAAGTAATGGAAAAAGGGTTTCTAATGATGTGAATAAAGCAAACACTGTAGAGAACGCACCACCAACACTTCAATGCTTCAAGTGCAAGGAAATGGGGCATTATGATAATAAATGCCCTAATCCAAGGGTTAGTGATGATCAACATGAGCAACCACTGAAGGCAAAGGACAAAGGGAAGTCACATGCGATCACTATTGGCGATGTTGAATATGACAACGATGTGGTGGAATGATTAAGTGTTTATGTAATGGGATTACAAAATAATGTTGTATCTGTTGGATCGAATAGTAGATATATATGTCTATTAGATGGAACAATACAAGAGGGGGGGTGAATTGTAGGTTTAAAAACTTTGAGTTTTAGTAACAAAGAGATTAGTTTAAATGATCTTAAACTAATACAAATACAAACACCCACAATTGTATTGAATGTAAAAGGTAAGATGTATTGTAATACTAATGTTATGTAAAACAATTGTATTCAAGGTGAACACAATAATCAGAGTAATAGAAATATGAATGATTCTACCTTAAAGCGTATAGAACCAATCAATACAATATGTAATAGAATGATTGTAATTGAAACAATTACAATTGAATATGTAAAGAAGAAAGGAAACAATACAAATCCCTTTCTAATACAAGTAACAGCGGAAATGTAAAAGTAATACAATTCTTTTAACCCAAAGAGAAGGGTTATCCTTTCACCTAGGATAAAAGGTCTGTCTCACCAACACCTTGGTGAGCCCTCGATACGATGATCGGCACGTCTGTCTGCCTATCCCCGGCAGCCCTCGATACGATGATCGGCACGTCTGTCTGCCTATCCCCGGCAGCCCTCGATACGATGATCGACACGTCTGTCTGCCTATCCCCGGCAGCCCTCGATTTTGCAGGTAATCGACACCTCTGTCTTTCAATTACTTGAAAGCCCTCGATACGATGATCGGACGCACAAAGCTGATGAGAGAAGTCACAGTGTCTCTCTCTAGAATCTTCGTAGTTCACAGAGTCTCTTCATTCGTTCTCTTCGTTCATCGTTGTGTTCTCAGCTTCAAATGACCTCCTATTTATAGGCCTCGGGTTCCAACGGTCATATTGCCTCCAACGGTCATATTGAAACAGAAAGCACGACGTCGTTTTGATTAGTTTGTAACTAACTCAACGACATCGTTTTGTTAGGACAAGAGATATATAGAAATGTAAAACATGAGTATGATTCATATGTAGAGAGAGTTTTTGACAAAGTACCAAAACAAATAATGATCATCTGAATAGCAGAGTCAGTACGATACGATTGACAGAGTCAGTACGATATGTTTGACAGAGTCAGTACGATACGATTGACAGAGTCAGTACGATATGTTTGACAGAGTCAGTACGATACGATTTGGTCGGTACGATCAACATCGTACGATACGATAAACATGATAAAAGACAATTGTAATATACAAACATATGATAGAATAAATTTGTGATTTCCAAAACATGATATAGAAGTCAAAAGAAGACTTTTGACTTAACAATCTCCCCCTTTTTGGAAAGCACAAATACACAAAGTAAATGAAACAAGAAATACTTATCTCCCCCTGAGTTTAAAAACTCTTCTGAATAAGAAAATTGAATACAACTAACTCCCCTTTAGGTATTGACTTTCCTAAGGATTGTATTCGTAGATTTTCCTTAAGAGCATTGTAATGCATTCTCCCCCTTTGTAAAACAATCTTTGCTTTGTAAATATTCTCCCCCTTTGTGATTTACAAAAAGAAAAGAGTAATCTCGAATTGTCTGAAAGAGTTAGTGAAGTAATACAAGACAATGGATAAAAGAGAAAGGATTATAAGAGTTATTACAAAACAAACAAGTTCCAAAAGAAACAAATAAAACAATCATTTGTTTTCTCTTTCCTTCTCTTTCTTTATAAGCTCATGAAGCACAGCTTTCATCTTCTTGATCTCCTTCTTGTCTTCAGAAATTGATTCACCCTGAGTTTTGAGAAGCTCTTGTTGATCCGCAAAAATCTGATCTTGATTTCTGATGGTCTCCTCCTGTACTCTGATTACTTCTTCAAGGGTATCAATTCTGTTTTGCAGAGTCTTGTTATCCTTGGACAACTCAGAATTTTGATTCTTCAGTAAAACCATTTCATCTTTGAAAGATGAAACCTTCGAGAATTCAGATTGGAAAACATTCATTCTTTCTTGCAAGTCTTTCACTGAAGGAACATCGGCTCTTTGAGAAGATAAAAGGTTCAGCCTTTCAACCGTTTCTTTATCAAGCTTGTTGAAAGCAATTGCTAGCTCATTTGATAACCTCCTTATATCTTCAATAGCTATTTCATGATCATTGATTGAGCTCTCTGTTTTGTAGGACCACTTGGTCATCTTATTGCAAGCCTTCTTATGAGCAACTGAGCTTTCTGAAAGAACTTTCAGATCGGCTTCTACTGACAAAACTTTCTTTCTCAATTCTTTTACAGAGCCAAACTTTTTCCTTTGATTTTCAGTAATAAAATCAATCTTCCCTTCCAGCCTCGGAAAATAAGGAATGGTTTTCTCTATCCTTCTCAAAACATGAACAATGTAATCACTCTTCTTGAGAGAGATTGTATGCTCTGAATCAGTATCTTCATCGTACGATGCTAGTTCAAACGATCTGCTTGAATCAACAACTGGCTGTTTCCCTTTTTCTTTTTCTTTCTGCTTTCTTTCATCTTCCACTTTGTCACTAATGACAACTACTTTATCAGACTGAGAAGATTGAGCATCTTGCTTTTCTCGAGATGACATCCTGTCCGGAGATCTTTCCTGATCGGCATGAGGAGTTTGTTGAACACCTTCGCTCAGCTTTTGAAGCGATTCCTCTCTACTTTTCTTTGAACTTTGAAGAAATTCTAACAGAAAATCTCCTTCTTCTACTTCCACTTCTTCTATCACTTGTTTTCCTTTTTCTTTTTCAGGCAGACTCTGTACGATGGGCTCTTGATGCACTTCCACAGTTAGTTGAGCACTAGCATCTTCAACTGCTTTCAAGACTTTAGAGATATCAAAGTCCTGAGCCTTTCTTTTCAAAAGAGACTTCTTTTTCTTTTCAACTTGAAGGGTTTCTTCTACCCTTATTCTTTCTGCAAAGGCCTCAGCAGGGTCAAGACCAAACTTCGGATCACCTTCCTTTCTCTGTTCCTTGTCCTTTCTCCATTTGGCTACAACTTCCTTACTGTACCTTGGCTTCTTCTTTGGTTTTGAACTAGTTTGAGGATCAGACTTTCGAGTAACACCGGTAGATTGATTGTCCTTGGCTGGCATAGGTGCCGATTGATTTTGAGCCAATTCAGCTTCTACATCTCTGACAAAAAGTTTTGAATTTGAATCAAAACAAACATTCAGCTTTTTCATCGTACTCTTATTAATCAAAGATGGCCTCAAATCCATAGGTTCTCCTTTCAAAGGAATGTTACAAAACTTCATACTCTCAAGAATGAATTTCGTAAGGATGGCTGGATACATTATTATCTGAGATTTAATCCCTCCTTTCTTGACATTCTTGATGGTTTCAAAAACATATCCCATGAGATTTACTTTCCTCATATTCACAAGATAGTCGAGCATAAAGACATCAGAAACTTTAAGGGTTTCTCTATCCCCTTTCCTTGGGATAAGAAAACCTTGCATCCATAAAGTGACAAACCGATTGTCGGGTGAAAGATGAGAAACTTTCCTCTTTTCCTCATTAATAACAAACAAAGTTTTTTCAGTAGTTTCTCTATTAAACGTACCAACTTCCTCTGGTAGTTTGTGAGATGGATAGAATGCATCGCCTTCTATAGAAACATTCAGAAAATGTGCCGCTTGTTTCACAGACATAGATAATTTTCTATCGTACACAGCGAAGTTTATAGTCATATCTTTGTCGAAAGAAACGGTTTTGTAAAATTGACAAACTTCATCAAAAAGAACTGGATCTTGAATATCAGGCTTTTCCACAACGAGATGTTCCCATCCTTGAAACAAAATAATCCTCTTGATTGTAGAATCATATGTATCGAAAAATTCTCGGGATACTAACCTTTCTCTGTGAAAGTCTTTCTCTGTAAAAGTCTTTGAAGACATTTCGGTAGGAGTATTAGCAGAAGATTGAGACATATAGGTTCTGCCGATGAGAAGATCGTACGATTTTTTATAGCTGGTGGAGCAGAGCTTCGCCTCAATTCCTGGACAATCAATGTGGGTTTGGGGAGGGGAGGGGGGGTATTTATAGGCAATAAAGAGATGACCGTTGATATTCTACGGTCAAGATTAGATAATACCAGATCAATGGTTAGGATTAAAGCAAAAAAAAAATTTAAAAAAAATTGAAAAGAAACCTGTCGGAGAACATAAGGTGATTGCTGGTTTTGGTATGAATCAAAAGTAAACACAATCGTAAGGAGAAAAAAAAATCATGATGCCGATGGAAAACAAAGTCATTACTATGATCGGACCGTACGATAGAAAATAATCTTGTTACCATGAACTGACAGTACGATGGAAAACAATCTCAATACTATCATCGGTCGATACAAAACTATCGAATGATACGATGAAAAAGAATTTCAATACTATCATCGGTCGATTCAAACAAAATTGAATGATACGATGGAAAAGAATTTCAATACTATCATCGGTCGATTCAAACAAAATTGAATGATACGATGGAAAAGAATTTCAATACTATCATCGGTCGATTCAAAAACTATTGAATGGTACGATGGAAAAGAATTTTAATACGATAAACAGAAAAACTGAAATGGTCAATACGATAAACAGGAAACTAAAAATGTCAATACGATAAACAGAAAAAGAAACATATAAATAGAGTAAATAGTTAAAGATCAGAAACATAAAGACATAAAGAAATGTCCTCCCCCTTTCTACGAGGAGCTTCTTACTATTAGGAGAGATGTAAAACAGGAAGTAGATATGAATGATTATTTTAATGTAATCATTCCTAGCTTCTGTTTTATAAATTCAAATCTATCGGAAGGTAAAGGTTTTGTAAAAATATCAGCAAGTTGTTCTTGCTTTCCGATGAATTGTAAAACAATATCTCCTTTTAAAAAAAATTTGAAACAATATACATATACCAACAATCATTCCTTGAGCATTATCTCTGAAGGTAACTTTTCCACCTTTTGTTTTGATAACCTTTTCAAAGAAATCTTTGTTTCCAGTCATATGTCGAGAACAACCACTATCCATGTACCAAATGTTCTTATTGATACACTTCTCGTTTCCCTGAAAAAGAAACAATTAGATTTTTGGAATCCAAACTTGTTTGGATCCAGAAGGGTTAGATAAAAGAATTTTAGGAATCCACATTTGTTTAGCAAAATGAGCTTTATGAAATCCTAAGGATTGAGTTTTGTTAAGAGAACAATCTCTTCTCCAATGTCCACCACATTGACACTTGGAACAGAAAATGGTTTTTTGAGGAACAAAATAGTTATTGCTAAAAACAGGTTTGGAATAAGTATAACCAAGACCAGAACGATTTCTCAACGGTCTAATTTGAGAATACATCCTATCAAAGTTTTATTTTCCATGAGTAAAGTTTGACAAACACTTTTTCAAAGATAAAATCTCTGACTTTAGTTTTAAAACCAAATTCTTGTTTTCTAAAACATTTGAATTAGAACTAGAGTTAGACTCTAAAATGTTTTTCTTTGAAATTTCAGTTTCAAGATCCTTAGAAAGTTTATCCTTATCAGATTTGACTTTCTCAAGGGTTTTCAAAATACTTTCAAAATCAGAAGTTTTCCCATCAAGATCTTTAGAAAGATCTGATACTTCTTTAGTCAAAATAGAAATTCTAGAATTTGCTTTTTCAAATCTCTTTTTGAGTTTAGAATTTTCATTTTCAAGTAATTTAGCAAATCTAGAGACTTCTTCAAAAGAAGGTAAAGTATCATCTTCTGATGATGAAGGTTCATCATTTGAAGATTCATAATATCTATTATCAACATAATTTTCATTTAAAGAGACATTTGTAACAGCTTCAGCATTATGTACCTTAGCCATGAGACAATGATCTTCAATTGGTAGTCTGGCTAGAAGTCCAATATTCCTTTGTCCCGACGTCTCATATTCTGAAGAATCATCTGAGGAATCACTACCACTAGCACTCCATGTATCATTTGCTTTCAAGCCTTTCTTTGTCTTATAAAACCTTTTCTTGTTTCTTTCAGAGTGTTTCTCTTTTCTATCTTTCCTCTTCAGTAAAGGACAATCAGGCCTTATATGTCCTGCTTTCTTGCATTCATAACAAGTTACCTCTGAATCTTTCCTATCTTTCCTGTCTTTCTTTTTGAATCTATATTGAAAATCTTTCTTTCCCACAATCTTGTTCATCCTTCGAGCAAGATTAGCTAACTCATTATCCGAAAGATTACAATCACTTGAATCAGATACAACAACTTTCTTGGATTTAGACCTTGTAACCCTTTCAGGTGTTTTAGCTTTAGATGCAAAAGCTACACTTCCATTCCCATTCTTCTTCTTATTGAAATCAGCATCTCTCTTCATTCTTGTCTCGTGCTGTAGAAGAGTTCCAAAGAGTTCATCAAGAGTAATCTGGGAAACTTTTCTATTTTCATCAATAGCTGTTCTTTTTGACTCCCATTCATTTGGCATAATATCTATAATCTTATCAACAAGAGCTTCATCATCAAGACCTTTTTCTCCCATAGATTGTAAGCTGTTGACAATTGTCATAAATCTTTGTTGAACTTTACATACTGGCTCTCCATAAGGAAAAACAAATCCATGATACTCTGCTCGAAGCATTGCTCTCCTTGTTTCTATAACCTTGGATGTACCAAAATGAGTGACTTCTAATTTCTTCCAAATACAGTTGGTTGCTTCACATGAAGATATCTGACTATATATATTCCTGGTCATAGAGCATAATAAAATATTGCGTACCTTGTAATTCAGTTGATATTCTTGCTTCTCTTGGTTGGTGAAAGTGCTAACTTCTTTGTCAGGAATTTTGTAACCCCCAGTAAGCATAATAAAATTGTCTACACCAGTATTGATGACGAAAGTCTTCATACGATCTCTCCAATACTCATAATCATTCCCATCAAAGATTGGTGGTCTAGAAGGATTCAGATTATCTATTGATCCGATATTCATTCCTGCCATCTAATATAACAAAAACAACTTTTCCACTCCACACGTTAGTGTAGTAAGTATTCAAGATAGTAATAAGAAGTAAAGCTAGTAATACAAGTCAGTGGAAAACCTCCTCTGATACCAATTGTTGGATCGAATAGTAGATATATATGTCTATTAGATGGAACAATACAAGAGGGGGGGTGAATTGTAGGTTTAAAAACTTTGAGTTTTAGTAACAAAGAGATTAGTTTAAATGATCTTAAACTAATACAAATACAAACACCCACAATTGTATTGAATGTAAAAGGTAAGATGTATTGTAATACTAATGTTATGTAAAACAATTGTATTCAAGGTGAACACAATAATCAGAGTAATACAAATATGAATGATTCTACCTTAAAGCGTATAGAACCAATCAATACAATATGTAATAGAATGATTGTAATTGAAACAATTACAATTGAATATGTAAAGAAGAAAGGAAACAATACAAATCCCTTTCTAATACAAGTAACAGCGGAAATGTAAAAGTAATACAATTCTTTTAACCCAAAGAGAAGGGTTATCCTTTCACCTAGGATAAAAGGTCTGTCTCACCAACACCTTGGTGAGCCCTCGATACGATGATCGGCACGTCTGTCTGCCTATCCCCGGCAGCCCTCGATACGATGATCGGCACGTCTGTCTGCCTATCCCCGGCAGCCCTCGATACGATGATCGGCACGTCTGTCTGCCTATCCCCGGCAGCCCTCGATTTTGCAGGTAATCGGCACCTCTGTCTTTCAATTACTTGAAATCCCTCGATACGATGATCGGACGCACAAAGCTGATGAGAGAAGTCACAGTGTCTCTCTCTAGAATCTTCGTAGTTCACAGAGTCTCTTCATTCGTTCTCTTCGTTCATCGTTGTGTTCTCAGCTTCAAATGACCTCCTATTTATAGGCCTCGGGTTCCAACGGTCATATTGCCTCCAACGGTCATATTGAAACAGAAAGCACGACATCGTTTTGATTAGTTTGTAACTAACTCAACGACATCGTTTTGTTAGGACAAGAGATATATAGAAATGTAAAACATGAGTATGATTCATATGTAGAGAGAGTTTTTGACAAAGTACCAAAACAAATAATGATCATCTGAATAGCAGAGTCAGTACGATACGATTGACAGAGTCAGTACGATATGTTTGACAGAGTCAGTACGATACGATTGACAGAGTCAGTACGATATGTTTGACAGAGTTAGTACGATACGATTTGGTCGGTACGATCAACATCGTACGATACGATAAACATGATAAAAGACAATTGTAATATACAAACATATGATAGAATACATTTGTGATTTCCAAAACATGATATAGAAGTCAAAAGAAGACTTTTGACTTAACAGTATCATTGAGTATTGCAATATTTATTGATGTGGTATTCAAAGTGATTGAGATATTTTTTGGAAATAAGATGATATGCGCATAATGAAGGGAAAACGAGAAAATGAAATGTTTAATAGTATTCATGAGCTCATGATTGATATAAGGACTAAGTGATATCATGGTTTGAGTATATAGAATTTTGAGGATTTTGGTATGTGGAAAGTGTTAACTTTAAACTGCATTCATGTTTTCACTAAGGTATTCAAGAGAATACACGATTAAGGACTTTGAATGTTTAGAATGTGACCAACAAGACATATCTTATGGGGATCAACGATGGTATTAAATCTCTGGTAATTCTTTTCACTATATTATGAGAGTGGACTGCAGTATTATGGGTAAGCCTAAAGATTGGAATGGATTATGTTGGAATAAGTTATTATTGTTTAAGGATAAAAGTTTTTTTTCGATATTATTGATGGGATTTTATAGTAATATAGTTTTAGAAAAAGGACAACATGCAGGACGGGCGACAGCCCATCGCGTCGGACAAGGCTGTGGGAATCGAACCCACAACCGAAGTGCGACTGGCCTTTATCGCCTACCACTGGCCTACAGGAAGTCCCTGTTTAGTAGAAACTAGTTTTATTATATTAAGTTGTATGACATATGATGTATAAGTCCATTTTAGGAACCATATATGATTAATCTCACTATAGATCGACTTATGTATATAACTTTTTTTTGCTAACCTTTTGTTTGAGACAGATGGAATGACCCGTCATTCTATCACATGATCTGCTAACACTTCACGAATAACAAATTCAACTTCATTTATTTAAGAGATGAAGTGGAAATTGTTAAAGGCATGAACAACAGTGAGATTGTACCAAAATAAAGAAAGTATTTATTCTAATTCAAATTTTCAACTTTAGGGAAATGATCTTGAAAACCAAAAATGTTGTCCTAGTGATCTTATACCTGATGAATCGGATGGTACCTTAGATCGTCACAAATTTATGGATTTGTGATTGTTGGCTTTTCCATAGCCATGTTCTCTACCACTCTCCATCAGAACATGATGGTTAGATTTTTCTTCCATATCCATATTTTCACCTATGTGGAAACCCAATGATTAGTTTATTTGGGTAATCGTTACATTTCATACTTTAGTTTTTAAAGCCAAGTTTTGGTATTTCTTTTTACTATGTGGGTTTCTATTAAAGAAACTTTCGAATAGTAAACCATTTATAACCCTGACGAATTTCGAGGGCGAAATTCATTTTAAGGGGGGTAGAATGTAACAGCCCGAGATTTTATGAAAAATATTTTTTTTATTTCACTAATGTCTTGTGTTGTACGCTACACCAAAAGGAGCTTGCACAACACACATCTTTGAATTGCCTTGCATTACACGCAATCACTACCTTCCTCGATAGCGTGTGTAGTACGCAATACCGAGTTTCACTAAACAACGATATGCTATTAAAATATTATTATAACTAGCCGTTATGAATAGTAATAACCACCTTTTAAAATTTTAGAAATTTTAGCTCTCAAAAGGGACTTCATTTTTGGATTCGGAGTATCGAATTTAGCCTAAGGTGAAATTTTGGTACTTTTCGGATAACTTTCATATTCTGATGAATAGTGAAAATTACTAAATTATAATTAAAAACAACTTTTTTAATCAAAATAATTAATAGTGAAAAATTATTAATTTGAGTTGTTTTAAAGTATATTTAGAATATATTTTTACAATTTAATACAATGTTGGTCATTGGATGTAATTTCACATTTAAACCAGACATAAACAAGTGTCAATCTTTTGATAGATATTGTTTCTTAAAAACACGCTATTTGTTTTAACAACGGGATTTAATTATAAAATTAATTAATGCAACTTCTATGTTATGAATTTGGTAAAATAGACTTCATTTTTGAATTCGGAATATGAAATATAGCTTAGGATGAAATTTTGGCATTGTTCTGAAAAACATCAATTTTTGATGAATAGTGAAACTACTAAGTGGTAGGTTAAAAACCGAATTTTGCATAAAACTTAATTTTACCGCTTCTGTGAATGGAATTTCAAAAATCCGACAGACACAGTTAATATCAAGGACTAAAATGTGGTTCAATGAGATGAAAATAATTTTTGGTGAATAGTAACTTTTTATTTTTTTTACCACGGTTAATAGTAAATAGGGTAACTAAGGGTAAATATGATATTACTATTACCCTAACACATGTCCTAATTCTATTGGATAAGTGTAATTAGACCAAAAACAACCTTATGAATATAATATGACCATTTAGGTCCACTTGGATTAGATTATGACATTTAATATTATTTTATTTAATGAATAGTTAAAATAGTTAAAATCAAAGTTTAATAACTAAAACATTTTTAATATGGGGTTATACATAAGATAAATTCGACTATAAATATTCATTATAAATATAAAAAGATTTCCTACATAATGATATTTTATTTATAATTTTTAGACTTTAAATAAATTTATTTATTTATGACACAACGATGATGCAGTAATTACCCTTTTAAGGAAATATTAACATAATTGATGTTATAAATGCTCAAATGAATGTAATTTGAGACTTTTTATGAATTCCAGTAATTTTCTAGGTTACTATGATATATTAGTGTTGATTTAATCAACTTGGTTCGAACATATAATTCTGTTATGACTTTCAAAAAAATCATATATCAAATAGTGTCAAAATTGACACAAAATAGTTTTTAAATAAAATATTATATTATTAATTGTTATTTTATTCCTAAAAATCTAAGGTTCGGCCAAATGACTTAGATAAGGATATATATATTAATAATAAACAATTTGGGGTTCGTTTGGCATGTTATAGTAAGTGTATTAACCATATAGTGAAAGAAAACAAAAAGACACGGTAAAAGTTAAATTATTTAACTTAGAGTTAAATCTAATTGATAAGGTTAAAATAATACCCTAAACTTGTCTAAATCATATTGGATGATAGGATTTCGACCCATCCCCACTTTATCTTTGAAATAAGACCCTTTGGAACCATTATAAACCGATTTTGACTTTAATATAAAATAATATTTTGAGATATTCCTAAGGTGCCCCTCTCCTCCCTTATAAAAGGGTACCTCCTCCCCCTCCTCCTCACACCAATTTGAGCACTCAATCTCGGCCAACCCCTGCCAAAATCTCTTCTCCACTTCCCTAGAAACATCCTAGAGGTTCTGGTCTTCCTCAAAGACCAATTTTAGTGCCCTAAGAGGAGGTCTCAAAGAGGCGCTTCAAAGAAGAGGTAATTACCGTTACCAATTCTTTCATCTTTATTTCTTCTTCCACTTCTTCTTCTTAGGTTGTTTCATTATGAAGTAATAACATCAGTATCACTCATATACTGATATGTTATTATAAGTATGAAACAACCCTATTTCACCATCTATCCATCCTACGGAAAAATAAATCACCGCGCGTGCGTACGTACGGAATACCGTCTCCACACCGTGGTGTAATCTATTTTCCACCACCACCTTACATGGATGAGTATAATGGTGTAAAGAATAACTATACATAGTTATTAAAACATCATATTGATTCTGATATATTGTATAATCTACTCCAATTCAATTCAATAATTATGGAAATGATATCATCGCTCGTGCGTACGTACGGACTACCGTCTCCACGACGCGATGAGATTCATTCTTAATGATTAACCATTCATGAATGATTATAAAGTATATATAATAAGTACTAATGAAATATATGACATAATAATGATACTGGATTTATGTATATATATATATATGTATGTCATCTACTTACTTCCATTCAAGACAATAAGGAAAGAAAAACAGCGTTCATGCGTACGTACGGACTACCGTCTCCATGAACGGTGTTTTTCATTTCATTTATCTATCTATTATATATATATATATATACTGAATATATATGATATATAAATCATATTTTATATTCTGGAATTAAGTAAATCATGATATAAGTAATAATAATGTCAAGAACAACAAGTCAAAACACCTACGATAAATGAAACAATTTTACCCAAAACGCTCTTTAACATGGAATTTACAAAAGAACGGGTAATATAAAGTCATAAGTGAACCATATATGATATCATAACAATTAATATGATTCTGTAATAAGTAAATGACATTATTTAAATCATTATACAGGAGGTTCGGACACTTACGAAGCAAATCAGACCTAAGGTAAGGGAAATATCACAATCTCATTTTTATCCGAGATTGTTTATTCGTAAGTATTTACTGGGGTGTATTTTATCATCCACATCCACGTTTCATCAATATGTAATATTATTTCCATCCACATACAATTGTTTAAATCCATTTTTACCCTTCGGTGAGTTTTTAGTAAAGGATATGAAAGGAATCTTTTGTCATTTTTCATACGAGGTACTTTTTGACTTTTCCGACAAAAGTACGAAGAATGTTTTTTTTAACTTATACGGCATGAATGGATTTTTAAAAAATTATTTCAAAGAAGAATCCTTTACAAGTTTTCAAGTTTATTTTTAATCAACTTATTTTAGTTTAGAATTGTATGACATGTTATGAAAGGAAAAGTGTTTTTGAAGAAGAAAGGATATTTTCCTCAAGAATGAAGTTCAAGTTTTTAATCAAAATTATTTTCCATCTAAGATAATAAAGGGTATAGTTTTTATCCCTATTATTACATTGATTTGATTATGTTGTGATGGAATTATTTTTATGAATTCCTTTATTGTATATGAATTGTTTTATGATGTCATGATGTTTAAGAATCCCATTTTTATTACATGGGTTATGCAATGATGTATGGTTTATGATTTTGTGGAACACATAATAATGGTATCATTATGAGATGGGTGGGACCTATATCTCCCTCCAATGCATTGGGTAAAGATTTTATATCTCATGAGATAGACATGGATGGAATGGTAGGTTATACCGGTTCAGTGAAACAGGACTGAAACGAGGGTTACTCGATTCAGAAAGGGACTTTGTCCACTAAGATAGTCTTGTCAATGAGTCTTGACTAACAAGAAATGATTATCTATGATTATGTGTGAATGCCACAAAGTTTCATGTTTTAAGTTATGATTATTGGGATTTCATTTCACTACTATGATTTATCCCATGTTATGAAATTATGCTCTCTTTTGCAGGTTAAGATTTCCAAAAGTTATGTTCTTATGAATATGATGTGATTGATTTTTCTTTTGTTTACCCTTACTGAGCATTTGAGCTCACCCTTTTATGTTTTCTTTTCCCCAGGATATAAAGAAAGGTTTTAGGTATTAAAAAAAAGGAAGATCTTTATGGGAGATGTTGAAGATCTTTCACCAGGATTAGAAGATTATATTCCGAGTTTCCAAAGACACTAAACTATTACGATCCTTGTGTGTGTGTTTTTTTTATGTACTAAGTATTCCGAAAATGTAATGTAATGTCAATGTACGTCAAGCTTCGGGTCTCTACACCCCCCGCCTCTTCGTTCGGCCGTTACGGCCGAGCCGCCCGACTCGCTGGCCAGACCGGGCCGCGCCCACCGGGTCGGGCCACGCCTAAGCGGGCCGGACCCAGACCCGGGTTGGACCCAGACCCAATTTGGGCAGACCCAGGGGGTATCGGGCCGAGTCGGACCGGGCCCGAACCCCCTATTCCTGGACCTCTTACGGTATTTTGTCCATAACTTGGTCTTCGGATCTCCGATCGACGCACCGTCAGCTGCGATGCGATCCTTGGATCGAGACGGTCGTTTCGGTATATTACACTCAAGGTTTCGGAGAACTTTGGGTTCGGACGGGTTGGTTCGTACACGAAACCAACCAGGCCCTTGGAGCGGAAACACTTATAACTTGAGTTCCGGACGTCCGAATGAAGTGCCGTCTACTTTGATGGTTTCCTCTTAGTGAGACGGACCTTTTGTCTTACTCCGCTCGAGGTTTGGATGTAGTTGGAGTATGGTCAGGTTGGCTTTGACTTAAAAACCAACCGGGCCCCTGGGACGAAAAAGCCAATAACTCTCAGATCGGACGTCTGATTGACGCGCCGTCTGTGACGTTGAGTTCCTGTTGACGATACAGAACTTTTGGACACATCAACTTCAGACTACGTGTTAGTTGATGTATCAGCCCCTCGGCTCGTGGAGAAGACCCTCCCGAATGATTTTGCTGTGTGCGGGAACCCTAGCGCTGGCTGCGACTGCGACGACGATGACGACTGTACATAAATCCTCCGTGGATTCGAGGGCGACGACTACAACACTCATCGATCCTACGTGGATCAGTGCTACTGATCCTGTGTGGGTCAGATCCTGTGTGGGTCAGCGCTCAGCAGTCCTGTGTGGTCCAGCGCCTACCGATCCTGTGTGGGTCATTGCGGGGGTTAGTACCTATCGATCCTTTGTGGGTCATTACGGGGGTTAGTACCTATCTATCCTTTGTGGGTCATTGTGGGGGTTAGTACCTAACGATCCTCTGTGGGTCCGACGACTTAGATGAACCAGTGGCTACATCTGATCATCTCTATCGTCTTACGAAGAAGTATACCCGTGTGAGCTGAATCTTGACTTGCTTTCCTTTGTGGATTGTGTTGTGATATCCTGTGTGGACGTGATCGAACTTGGGCTCAAATGTTGGAGCTGAACTGGAATTGATGACTTAGGTATATGTATGGGCATATACCTAAGTAGTGTCCGATGTTATTTCGTGATTGTATCTTTCCTTTGTGGAATACCCTTTGTGGATTCTGGGAGACCTTCGGGAGTCTCGGGGTCCCTACTGAGTAGCTTATACTCACCCCTGCACGGGCTATGCCCGCACTACGTTGTGTTGGTTGCAGACGACAGGAAACGCTGATCGTGGTTGAGGCACGTGGAGCAGGACGGTACCTGGAGGTGGACCACTGGGCGGGGCGTACTCGGAGCGGACGACTGGACCCGAGGAGCTGTGGAGGCTATCTGTACCCACCCTTCAGGTGGGAATTCCAGTGGACGGCTCGACGCTGCGGCTTTACCTTTCAGTTGTTGTACTCCCTTTTCAGTTGTACTTTACTTTCGGTTTGGGTTTGTATTCTGGCCCACATACTTTTCCGCACTTACTGCTGTATCCAGTTTTACTTAGTGTTTGCTTCTTCTTGCTTGCTCTGTGGTGTTTCTTTACTTTACAAAGGAAATGCCTTCCCTTTTTATCGGGAATTACGCCTTGGTGCTAGTCGCCAGCCCCTATCCTATGGAAGGTGGGCTTGGGGTAGTCACGGCACGGGCCCCGAGGACGGGTCGTGGAAAATTGGTATCAAAGGAGTTCGGTTCTACCGCAGAACTCAGGACTCTGATCTTTTTTTATTTGAAGCAATAGTGTTAAGAGTATTTAGTGTGGTTATCATTCTAGGGAGTCCAGTGTTGGTGCGGCGGCCGACGTATCCGTACACCAGGACACTGACTTCTGTTTTCCGACTTAATGCACGGAAACATTGATTGCATGTGTGTTACAAGTTTTCTTTGTGATTACTTTGTGTCAGCTCACCAGGAATACTGTTTGACCGTGGCACACCTGTTTCTTTTCAGGATGGCCCCACGACGACAGCCAACTAGGGTTCCGAGCGTTGTGCGGGACGACAGCCCACCGAGCGACTAGGCCTCGGTACATGGCCCTTTGACAGCAGAGGCACCGGCGGTACCTCTACCCACCGATCCACCGATGCTACCAGCCCCAGCCGCTGACGGTGCACGTCGCCTTAGTGCACTGCATGAGTTTCAGCACCAGCGACCGCCCAGGTTCCGTGGGGAGACGGACCCTCAGGCAGCCGAGGATTGGCTGGAGGCAGTTGTACGAGTTTTCCGTTTGGTAGGGACACCAGCAGACCTCTTGGTGATCCTCGCAGCAATCCTCCTGCACGCGGCAGCAGGCAGATGGTGGAGCTTCATGCTCCAGGTGCACGACGAGGCATCTCTCCTCTAGACGGACTTTGAGAGCCTCTTCCACTCAGAGTTCCTCCCAGGCACCCTTCGTGCGGTGCACATCCAAGAGCTACTACAGCTGCGGCAGGGCAGCTTGACGGTCGCCCATTACTCGGTGAGATTTACCGATCTCTCGCGCTATTCAACAGACATGGTACATGACCCATTCTTCTGGGCCCGGACCTTCGAGCAGGGATTAAGGCATGAGATCAGGGCATCACTGATCTCCCTCAGCATTCCGACACAGGCAGGGGTACTGGAGCGAGACCTTCTCATCGAGAGCTTTCTTGCTGAGCCTACATCAGCAGCGAGACCTACCGCAGGGTGGCACGTAGCAAAGTCTTCTGCAGCTGGCAGTCGACGGATGAAACATGGGTCCAAGCGGACCAGACCCTTAGGCGGACGACCTTAGGACACTGGCTCAGAGGTGCGGGGCACACAGCGCAGAGCCAGTCTTTCGAGAGGCAGACAGTGCTACGCATGCGGCGGGCAAGTCCACATGGCTCGTGACTGCCCGACCCGCCGTGCAGAGGAGTAGTAGATGGTTGAGGGACCACCCAGGCAGAGGCAGAGGGTCGAACGTGGCGATCCGCAGGGAGCAGGAGGACGAGGCAGAGGAGCTGGCCGAGCAGTAGGTGGTGGGCGACACTTCAAGGCTCTACCACCACCACCACCGGGAGGTCCACCCCGACCATAGGGAGCTGGCGGGCAGAGACAGGAACAACTCCAGGCAGCGGAGGCCTACGACCATGGCACGCCCGAGATGATTCGAGGTACTATATGTGTCTATTCCACCCTTTCTGCAATTCTTATAGACACAGGAGGGAGTCATTATTTCATTGCCATTGCCCTTGTTCGGAGCTCGAAGATTCTGACGGAGCCGTTGGCTCGTTCCTTACGGATAGAGACTCCTACGGGAGCAGACTCGACGATTACGCACTGGTGCCGGCAGTGTGAGCTTATTCTAGGAGGTGAGAGCTTCAGCTGGGATCTTCTTGTAGCGGCGTCGTGGCCTTACGACGTCATCTTGGGCATGGATTGGTTATCTACAGTCCATGCACAGATTGACTGTATTAGGCGCAAGATGCGATGTGTACGCACCGACGGGAGCAGGTTCACCTTCATTGGTGAGAAGGGAGCCTTTGAAGCACAGGATGGACTCATGCAGAGGAGAGGAAATCCCATCACTCATCAGTTGGCTAGCCTCATCCTAGGAGCAGTTGATGTGCGGAGTCCTGGTTTTCCTACAGTAGTGGATCAGTATGCAGACGTTTTCCCCAACGACGTTCCAGGACTACCTCCTCGCAGAGAGGTAGACTTTTATATTGACCTGTATCCTAGGACATCCCCGATATCCACTCCAGAATATCAGATGGCCCCCGCTGAGCTTCGAGAGCTACGGGTACAGTTGGAGGACTTGCAGGGCAAGGGATTCATCCGACCCAGTGTTTCACCCTGGGCTTCCCCGATATTGTTCGCCAAAAAGGCGGATGGGAGATTGCGACTTTGTGTCGACTATCGTCTCCTGAACCAGGTGATAGTGATGAAAAATTATCCACTACCGAGGATTGATGACCTCTTCGATCATCTCAATGGAGCACGGTGGTTCTCGAAGATAGACCTTAGGTCAGGCTATCATCAGCTCAGAGTTCGGGACGAGGACGTGCAGAAGACGGACTTCAGATGTCGGTATGGACACTATGAGTTCTTAGTTATGCCATTCGGCGTAACCAATGTTCCAGAAGTGTTCATGGGCCTCATGAACAGGATCTTTCAGCCTTACCTCGATCGATTTGTTGTGGTCTTCATCGACGACATTTTGATATACTCGATGACTGAGGAGGAGCATGCCTACCACTTGCGGGTTGTACTGGACACACTCCGAGAGCACCAGATTTATGGTAAGCTATCGAAGTGTTAGTTCTGGTTACGAGAGGTCCACTTCTTGGGACACGTCATCTCTGAGACGGGATTTGCGGTGGATCCTGCGAAGATCGAGGCAGTGCTAGATTGGGAGCCACCCAGGAGCGTGACGGAGGTGCGAAGTTTCTTGGGTCTAGCTGGGTACTACCGGAGATTTGTGCCAGACTTCTCCAGAGTTGTGACACCACTCTCAGCTTTGACGAAGAAGGGGAAACCCTTTGTGTGGTCAGAAAGATATCAGCGGAGCTTCCAGGAGCTGAGGCATAGATTGACCAGCGCGGCTATCTTGAGGCTACCAGAGGAGGGAGTTGGGTACATAGTTTACTGCGATGCATCAGGGACCGGACTCGGATGTTTCCTGATGTAGGAGTGGGCAGTGATCGCCTATGGATCACGACAGTTGAGGCAACATGAGAAGAACTATGCTACCCATGACCTGGAGTTAGCAGCAGTGGTCTTCTCTCTGAAGATGTGGTGACACTACCTGATGGGTGAGCATTTTATAGTCTATTCTGACCATCAGAGTCTCAGGTACATCTTCTCGCAGAAGGAGCTGAACCTGAGACAGCGGTGATGGCTCGAGTTCGTCCAGGACTATGACTTTGAGATAGTCTATATGTTGGAACCATGGTCTTCTATGCATGATTTGGAGTGTGGTTTGTGTTTGTTGTCAATCCTCAATGGAAGCTCGACTCGTGTACCAGCAAAGAGATCATACCTTTCAAGCAGACAACAGTATTGAAGGTGGCGTCGTTTCCCAGTGTTTGCCAAATTTTTGGGGTCCAAAATCTGGAAATTGGTGAGCATCGCGAAAATAGGATTTCTATGAAGATCATGTTTTTATTTGGCAAAGGCATGAATTTCGCGAAGAGAGGATGCATGGTTTGGAAATCGCGAAGACCAGAAGAATGGAGGTGGTGAGTCTTCACGATTACGTCAAAGCTTCACGAACGACAGAGTTGAAGAGCTTCGCGATGATGAAGGGCTTAGCGAGGGAGCATCGCGGCGAAGGCGCGAAGGAATGTTGGGCTTCGCGAAGGGAGCTTCGCGGCGCTGTCGCGAAGGTATGTTGACGGTGATTCTTCGCGACTACGTCAAACTCCGAGAATGAAAGATTGGCGTGGAGCTTCGCGATTTGGACAGATTTCTGGCAGAAACTTTGGAGCTTTGTGATTTGAGATGACGTGGCGTTGACTTCGCGTGGAAGGGACGAGGGTCGGTGGAATCGCCTATAAATAGAGGCCGACCCCCTCAAGAGAAGTAGAGAGAATTTCAGAGAAAGTCCTTTGCTCTCGGTTCGCAAAGGTCTCTCGCGAAGGTAGCGTGCTTCGTGAAAGAGGAGCTTTGTGGCGGCTTTTCTGGCTCTGCGAAAGACGTGCGCCCTGCGTTGGCTCAGTGAGCATCGCGAAGAGGCAGGAGCTTCGCGATAGCCAAGCATTGCGATGGCTGGAGCATCGCGATAGTGCTTCGCGATTGAGCTTCGCAACTGAGCGTCGCGAAATGGCAGGGGCTCTGTGAAGTCTTGTCTGAGCTTTTCAAAATTGGGAGCCTCGCGAAGTAGGGTACTTTGCAAAGGTCTTTTTCCAAAGGTTGTTTGACCTGTGAACAAGGGAAAGGGGTTTTTTACTCAGTGGTTGGAATTTGGAACTTAACAGAGCATTAAATCAGGACTCTGATGCAAGCAAAGTCTCATGCTGAATATGAGACAATGAAATTCATGACTATCAATTGAAGAGACCTTCACGTCTATAAACTGAGTGAGACTTCACCAACGACAGTGAGCCAGGGGGAGTCAACAGGAGTGACCCCAGGGAAGCAGTGGGCTATCCCTGAACCTTTGAAAAGGCAGTGAGCCTGGGACGGAGTGACTGTACCCGAACTTTTGTAATCTACAGCTAGTGAAGCATAGTGGATTTTGGTACGACCGACAACCTGTCGGCGTATGCTCCTTGGACGTAGCCCTTAGTGGTGAACCAAGTAAAAAGAGTTGTGTCTTATCTGTGCTTGTGAATGCTTGCTTTCTAATCATATTCATCATACAGGTTCAACAAGTTCCTACCAACGTGGGAACAAGATCCATCACTTTAAAAGAAAAAGTGGTCACCCTGATTCACCCCTCCCCTCTCAGGGTGTCCCGAGGTCCTTCAAGTGGTATCAGAGGGAGGTTTCTGGTGTTGAATCTGACCTTCTTTGTCATGGAAAACGCGGTCAATGTCAGGGGAGTCCCTCACTTCGATGGAAGCAATTTCCAGATCTGGAAGAACAGAATGAGATCTCATCTAAGATCTCTTGGAATGGAAGTTATTTTTTCTACTGTGCAAGGAATTCAAGTCACTGATCCAACAGGCCTGGCTATGACTGAAACTGACAGGAAACTTCTTGATGCGGATGCTAAAACACAGAATGCTCTCACTGCAGCCCTTTCTGATTAGATCTACCTGAAGGTGATGAATTGCACCTCAGCAAAATCCATGTGGGATAAACTTGAGAATATTTATGAAGGATATAGTAAAGTGAAGGAGGCGAAACTACAAGTGCTACACAATCGGTTTGATGATCTGAAGATGCATCCAGACGAGAATGCAGACTCTTTCTTCAATCGAATTACTGAAGTGGTTGGAGCAATTCGGGGTTTAGGCGAAGAAATCAAAGACATTGATATTGTAAAGAAAATATTAAGAAGACTTCCACCTCAGTATAATGCGAAGGTGTCAGCCCTTGAGGAAAGAGATCTTTCCAAACTTTCTCTAGATGATCTACTGAGCAGCTTGGTAGCATATGAAATGAGAGTCAAACCAGAAGATGCTACGACTCGGGTGAGTAAGGAAATGGCATTCAAGGCCATGGATAAATTAAAAATCTCAAAGGATAGTAGCAGTGATGATGACGAAGAGAAAGAAATTATTTCTCTCATTGCAAAGAAGTTCCAGAAGGGGAAAGGGAAATTCAAAGGGAAGTTACCTCTCGCATGTTTCCGTTGTGGAAAAGTTGGGCACATTGCCTCTATGTGCTTGAAGAATATCAATGATGATGACAGTGAAGATGAAAACTGCAAGAAGCCTCAGAGAAGGTTCTTCAAAAAGGGATACTTCAAATATGGTAAGAAAATGCAAAGGAAGAGTTTTGTCTGTGAAGAGGAAGAAGATGACAATGAATTCTGTGATGAAGAAGAACCAGAATTCAAAACTGGGAACCATGCTTCTATGATGGCCACTGTTGAAAAGTCAGAAGATAATGATGGAGAAAAACAACTGAGAACTTGTGTAGATCCTGAGGTGCAACTTAAGGATGCAGTTAGTAAGCTTAAGATTAAATGTAAGAGCTGCAATAAGTGGAAATCAATTGTAGAAGAATCATCTGAATACGTTGATCAACTTGAAGCTGAAATTGAAAGACTGGAAGAATTTGTGAAGGTACAATCTAAAATAATTGAAAGCAATGATGATGTAGTTGATCTGAAGCTGAGAATTGAAGAGCAGGCAAAGGTCATCAATGATCTCACATCCAGACTGGATGAAAAATCCAAGACTACTGAGGGTCTTAAGGAGGAAGTAGTTACTCTAAGGAGTAAACTAGAGACTGAATCAGTTCCAAAAGAATCGAGGAAGAAAATACAGTTCGGAAGATTCTCAGATGCAGAATTACTAGCAAGATCCAAGTGTGGTTCAGATGGGGTTGGAAAAATCTTGAGTGATCAAAGACCTGCTTGCATGGGAAAGAGTGGAATTGGATGTGGGGCTGAGTCATCAACTACTGGAAGTGAAAAGATCCAAAAGAAAGATAAGATGAAAGTTGAACATGTTGAAATTTTACCTAGAGTTCTGAAAAAGGAACACTCAATCAAAACTAAAAGGAGACCTAAAAATTATCCTCAAACTTTCAAAAATGACAGACAGTCTTACTATTCTCCCAAGGAAGAAGGTATAAGGATAAATTCAAGTGGGAAGACATTTTCTCTCATGAAGTGTCAGTTCTGTGGCTATCTGGGCCATACCATGTCTTATTGTGAAGAGGCAAGAAGCTATCTGAATGGAGAAGATATAGATTCTCAACAAAGGAGAACAATCTCATATCCTAATTCTTATAGAAGAAATAATTTCTATGGATATTGTTTTCATTGTTCTAACTTTGGTCATAAGGCCATTAATTGCAGGCATAGAAGGGACATAGACACCTCATACCGAAGTTCAAGAAAAGTCAAGTCTCGTCAGCAAGACAGTGTTGCTCTTTCAAACAGGTTCTCACCTCTCAAAGAAGACTTTGACTATGAAGAACCTGGGTATGCGGAAGAGATAGTTGAAAGGCCATCAGTTCTATATACTCAATCTAATGTCTCATGGAAGGAAAGGAAGAAGATTGAGAAATCGAACCTTGCAGAGGTAGCCCTCAAAGCTACAAAGAACAATAGTACCTGGATTCTGGATAGCGGTTATTCATCTCATATGACAGGTAATGCCGGCCTACTAACGAATATCATAAAGAATGTTGATGGTACAGTAAGATTTGGTAATGATGGGGCTCTGAAAATCAAAGGGAGTGGAAGTACCCAATTAGCTAATGGAGAACTAAAAAAGACTAAAGTCCTTTACGTAGATGGCCTACGTCATAATCTCCTCAGCGTGAGTCAACTCTGTGACTCGGGACTTATAGTTACTTTTAATCAGAAAGGCTGAACTATCAAGGGAAAAACCGGCAATTCACTTATGAAGGGATGCAGAACAGAAGGAAACTTGTATCAGGTTGATAGTGAAGAAAATATATGTTACATGACTATTGAAGAAGAAAACAATTTGTGGCATCGGAGATTGGGACACATCAATCAACAAGACATGGAGAAAATATCAAAATTGAGAATTGTCATGGACATCCCCAACCTGAAGCGTGAGCATGAAAAATCTTGTGATGCTTGTATTCGTGGGAAGCTGGTTTGTAGTTCATATCGGCCAAAGAAGAAAAAGGCATCTCACCTTCTTGATCTGATTCATACAGATGTTTGTGGTCCAATAAATGTTGCTGGAACACATGGAGAAAGGTACTTTGTACTTTTCATAGATGATTACAGAGAATGGCATGTGTGATGGTCATTCACAGGAAACGACAAGTCCTTGACTGCATGAAAACATATCGGCGAATCGCCGAGAACGATACTGGACGAACAATCAAAGTGTTGCGATCTGACAACAGAGGAGAATACACATCCATTGAATTTGAGAATTATCTAGAGAAGCATGGGATACAACATGAGGTAGCTGCTGTGAGAACTCCACAACAAAATGGAGTTGTTGAACGTAGGAATCGACAGGTGAACAACATGGCACGAACTATGCTGATTGAGAGTCGTATTCCACGACATTACTGGAAAGAGGCTGTTCAAGCTGCAGTGTACATTCAGAATCGAACAAGACTTTATATGGGTGAGACGAAGACACCATACAAATTGTGGCATGGACGGAAGCCTTCTCTAAAATACTTTCATGTCTTTGGAAGTAAGTGCTTTATCAGGAACAAAGAAGGAAATCAGGGGAAATATGGTGACAACGCAGATGAAGGAATCTTCCTCGGTTACTCAATGAACAGCAAAGCCTACAAATGTTTCAACAATCATTTGGGAAGGATTGTGGAAAGCAATGATGTTAAGATAATTGAAGAGAAAACCACAAATGCTTCACGGACGTCATATGCTGATGTGATAGAAAGTCATGAAGAATGTGGACATAAAGAAACTACAAATGCAGAAATAGAGGAAGCTGTTCAAAACACTCATCAATCACATAATGATGTTGACTCAGAAGAAGAATCTGAAGAAGAAACTATGGCTGAAGAGAATACTACTGAACCTCGCAGGAGAAATCGAAGAGCTAAGATTGATCCATCCAACATAATTGGAGATAGGAGTGCACCCACTCAAACCAGAAGGATGAGGAATACCACGCAATCTGCATTTCTATCAGTTGTAGAGCCATCCTCATTCGAAGAAGCTGCAAAAGATGAATCTTGGGTGAAAGCCATGAATGATGAATTAGATCAGATTGATAAGAATCAGACATGGGATCTTGTCCAGAGACCCGAAGGTCACAACGTGATTGGTACCAAATGGATCTTCAAAAATAAGTTTGATGAGCATGGAAGTGTCATCAGAAACAAGGCACGACTGGTATGTAAAGGATACTCTCAGATTGAAGGCATTGATGTTGAAGAAACCTTTGCTCCAGTGGCTAGACTGGAGTCAATCAGGCTTTTCCTTGCCATGGCACTCCAAATAGGATATAAAGTATATCAAATGGATGTCAAGACAGCATTCTTGAATGGTGTACTCGAATAAGAAGTCTACATTGAACAACCAGTGGGCTTTGTTTTGGGTACTGATGAAACAAAGGTCTGCAAACTGAAGAAAGCCCTATATGGTTTGAAGCAGGCACCACGGGCATGGTACTCACGGCTGGACTCATATCTCAAGAAGTTGGAATTCAAAAGAGGAGGAGTTGATCACAATCTCTATGTGAAGAATTCTCCAAAAGATCAATTCATGGTTCTTGTCTACGTTGATGATATCATATTTGGTGGCAGTAGGCAGAAATCAGTGGATAAATTTGCCAACCACATGAAATCAGAATTTCAAATGTCTATGATTGGGGAGCTCACATATTTCTTGGGGCTGCAAGTGATTCAAAAGAAGGAATACACTTTCATTTCTCAGAAAAAATATGCAAGAGAGTTGCTGAAGAAGTTCAATATGCAAGACTCCAAACCAATGTCAACTCCAATTGCAGTTGGAACTAAACTTGGAAAGCATGAGGATGGGAACTCTGTTGATCCCACCATGTACAGAAGGATCATTAGAAGCCTACTGTACCTGACAGCGACAAGGCCAGATATTGTCTTTGCAACATGCCTTGCAGCCCGCTTTCAGAGTAATCCAAAGGAGGAACATATGGCAGCAGTAAAAAGAATCATGAGGTATATCCAAGGCACACATAACTTCGGGTTATTTTTTTCTGCAGGCAGGGACAGTGAATTATCAGCGTTTTCTGATGCTGACTGGGCTGGTGATGTAGTATACAGAAATTCCACTAGTGGTGGAGCTTTCTATATTGGGCAGAAATGTGTTGGCTGGTTGAGCAAGAAACAAGAAAGTACTTCTCTTAGTACTGCTGAAGCTGAGTATATCTCCTCCACAAAGGCATGTACTCAACTGCTATGGATGAAGCAGCAATTAACTGACATTGGCGATGAGGTAACACAACCAATGGTGATTTACTGTGACAATAAGAGCGCAATTGATCTTACAAAGAATCCTGTTCAGCATTCTCGTACAAAACACATTGAAATCAGGTATCACTTTATCAAAGATAAAGTTGAGCAAAGCGTGATTAGATTGGATCATGTGGGAACAGATGAGCAAGTGGCTGATATTCTGACAAAGCCACTGTCAGCGGTTGTGTTTGAGAAGCATCGGTTGAACCTCGGTGTTCGACTACCTCCCAGTGAATAAGGAGGTTACGGAATTCCCCTCTCCCCATTTGTTATAAATGTTTTAATATGTTTATGGATATGTTGCAGGTTTATGGGGGAGATACTATCCAGGGGAAGTATGGTTTGAGCTGAACGTGAAAATTTTTACTGGTCTTTGGATTTATTGTCAATGGGGGAGAAAGGAGAAGAAAACAAATAGTGGAAACTTCTGTGATGAGAAGAATGAGAAGGAAAACAGTGGGACCCAAGTCAAAAATAGTGGAACCCAATTCAATCCTCCTCTCTTGTTTTCTAAACCGAGCATTGCTCACATAGACTTAGAGTATTGGCTGGGTTGATTCCTGCGGTTTTTGGTTTTCACATTAATGGAGATCTATGGAATTTTTCTTCTGATTTCCAACAAACCCAAAGGGGGAGATTGTTGGAACCATGGTCTTCTATGCATGATTTGGAGTGTGGTTTTTGTTTGTTGTCAATCCTCAATGGAATCTCGGCTCGTGTACCAGCAAAGAGATCATACCTTTCAAGCAGACAACAGTATTGAAGGTGGCGTCGTTTCCTAGTGTTTGCCAAATTTTGGGGGTCCAAAATCTGGAAATTGGTGAGCATCGCGAAAATAGGATTTCTATGAAGATCATGTTTTTATTTGGAAAAGGCATGAATTTCGCGAAGAGAGGATGCATGGTTTGGAAATCGCGAAGACCAGAAGAATGGAGGCGGTGAGTCTTCGCGATTACGTCAAAGCTTCGCGAACGGCAGAGTTGAAGAGCTTCGCGGCGATGAAGGGCTTAGCGAGGGAGCATCACGGTGAAGGCGCGAAGGAATGTTGGGCTTCGCGAAGGGAGCTTCGCGGCGCTGTCGCGAAGGTATGTTGACGGTGATTCTTCGCGACTACGTCAAACTCCGCGAACGAAAGATTGGCGTGGAGCTTCGCGATTTGGACAGATTTCTGGCAGAAACTTTGGAGCTTCGTGATTTGAGATGACGTGGCGTTGAATTCGCGTGGAAGGGACGAGGGTCGATGGAATCGCCTATAAATAGAGGCCGACCCCCTCAAGAGAAGTAGATAGAATTTTAGAGAAAGTCCTTTGCTCTCGGTTCGCAAAGGTCTCTCGCGAAGGTAGCGTGCTTCGCGAAAGAGGAGCTTCGTGGCGGCTTTTCTGGCTCCGCGAAAGACGTGCGCCCCACGTTGGCTCAGTGAGCATCGCGAAGAGGCAGGAGCTTCGCGATAGCCAAGCATTGCGATGGCTGGAGCATCGCGATAGTGCTTCGCGATTGAGCTTCGCAACTGAGCTTCGCGAAATGGCAGGGGCTCTGTGAAGTCTTGTCCGAGCTTTTCAAAATTGGGAGCCTCGCGAAGTAGGGTACTTTGCAAAGGTCTTTTTCCAAAGGTTGTTTGACCTGTGAACAAGGGAAAGGGGTTTTTTACTCAGTGGTTGGAATTTGGAACTTAACAGAGCATTAACTCAGGACTCTGATGCAAGAAAAGTCTCATGCTGAATAGGAGACAATGAAATTCATGACTATCAATTGAAGAGACCTTCACGTCTATAAAATGAGTGAGACTTCACCAACGGCAGTGAGCCAGGGGGAGTCAACGGGAGTGACCCCAGGGAAGCACTGGGCTATCCCTGAACCTTTGTAAAGGCAGTGAGCCTGGGACGGAGTGACTGTACCCGAACTTTTGTAATCTACAGCTAGTGAAGCATAGTGGATTTTGGTACGACCGACAACCTGTCGGCGTATGCTCCTTGGACGTAGCCCTTAGTGGTGAACCAAGTAAAAAGAGTTGTGTCTTCTCTGTGCTTGTGAATGATTTCTTTCTAATCATATTCATCATACAGGTTCAACAAGTTCCTACCAACGTGGGAACAAGATCCATCACTTTAAAAGAAAAAGTGGTCACCCTGATTCACCCCTCCCCTCTCAGGGTGTCCCAGGGTCCTTCACTATACTCTTGGGAAGGGGAACGTAGTAGCCGATGCTCTCAGCAGGAGGACTGACATCCAGCTACTTGGGGAGGCAACAGAGCAGCTAGCCGCTTTGCAGATATCCTTCGTGGATAGAGATGGATCAGACTTTCTTCAGTCACTCACAGTCACTCCTCCACTACTGCATTAGGTCAGAGAGACATAACGTGGGGACGTAGACTATGAGATGCAGCGTGCACAGATATCCTCAAGACAGGAACCTGATAGATTCTCTGTGGGAGGAGAGCACGTCATCCTTTTTAGAGGACGTACCTTGGTACCAGTTGCTTTATAGGAGGAGGTGCTGAGAGAGTTTCACACTTCCCCTTTAGTGGTACATCCAGGAGTGGTGAAGATGTACCAGGACCTCAGACGACAGTACTGGTGGCCGGGTATGAAGAAGGCTGTGGCAGAGTTTGTTTCTCGATGCCTCACCTGTCAGCAAGTGAAGGTAGAGCACCAGGTACCATCAGGCTTAGTACAACGCTTGGAGGTCCCATAGTGGAAGTGGGACGACATATCTATGGATTTCGTGACTGGACTTCCACGTACTTCCAAAGGTCATGAATCCATCTGGGTGATTGTCGACTGACTCACCAAGTCATCCCACTTCTTACCCATCAGAGAGCAGGGCTCAGTAGAGAGCTTGGGACATCTCTATGTTCAAGAGATTTTATGGCTTAATTGTGTTCCATCATCTATCATCTCCGATCGAGATGCTCGATTTACTTACCGACTTTGGAAGGGGTTGCAGGAGGAATTCAGGACACAACTACATCTAAGCACCGCCTTTCACCTCAGACGGATGGTCAGACGGAGAGGACCATTCAGACTCTCGAGGACATGCTCCGTGCATGTTTCCATGACTTTGGTCACAGCTGGGAGGACCACCTACCCTTAGTGGAGTTCGCGTACAACAACAGCTACCACTCCACCATCGGGATGGCACCATACGAGGCATTGTACGGCCGACCTTGCAGATCACCTCTGTGCTGGACAGACCCTAGGGAGTCATCACTTGTGGGACCAGAGATGGTCCAGGCCACGATAGAGAAGGTCCAGGTCATCCAGGAGTAGATGAGGACAGCTCAGAGCCGGAAGAAGTCTTATGCTGACAGGAGGCGGATGCCACTGGAGTTCGAGGATGGCGACCACGTCTTCTTGCGGGTCTCACCTCGATGTGGATTATGGAGATTTGGCCGAGGCGGAAAGTTATCTCTGTGCTTCATCGGACCATTCCAGGTCCTCAGTAGGATAGGAGAGGTAGCTTATCACCTGGCTCTACCACCTCAGTTGCACCGGGTGCACGACGTCTTCCACGTATCTCAGCTGAGGATATACGTGCATGACCCGACGCATATCATTGACCATGGGGAGCTAGACATTGATGATGGGGAGACGTTTGCGGAGGTCCCGGTGGAGATCGAGGATCGACAGGAGTGGGTCCTACGTGGACGGTCGATTCCTCTAGTGCGCATCAGATGGCATCACGGGAACCTCCAGGAGAGCACTTGGGAGCGGGAGGCTCAGATGCGTGCTCAATACCCACTTTTGTTTCCCTAGTTTATGATTTATCTTTACGGGGACGTAAAGCCCTGAGGTGGGAGTAATGTAAAGACCCGTAAAATTCAAGGAATTTTTTTTTTCTTAATTTTATTTTGAATTTTACAAGAACGTAGTTTCTGACGACACCTGATTCCGAGGCCCAGTGTGCCCGGAATCATTTTCCGAAGTTTAGCTCGGGTACGTTCAGTGAACAAACGAGCGGGTTTTTATAACTTTTGAACCAGTGCTCGGAATCAAAATCCGAGGGCACCAATGGAATCGCAGCGCCGATAATTGCTTAGGAACACCTTTTCCGGAGTTGCGTTTGTTCGAGTGTGGTTTTACATTTTTTTGGGTTAAGTAAATGAATAAAATAAAATGGGGCAACCAATTTATTTTATTTTTAAGTTGTTTAACCTAAGCTAAGTGATTTAAGTGGGACCCACAATATCCTACTCCACTAGGTAGGATATTTGTGGGGTGGGGCCCACACGAGCCCCACCTTTTCAACTTCCACGATTGATTCAATTTTGAATTTTAAAACATTTGGCATAAGTAATAAAACAAGGCAACACTTATTTTATTGTTGTTGCTTGGGTTGTGCGGGAGGATTTTGGAGAGAACGGCTCAAAGTCTTGAAGTTCTTCCTCCTCAACGAAGAACGCAAAGAACGCCGACCTTTGAAGACGGACGACGGTGAGAGACGCCTTCCTCAGAGATCGACGACCTGACGCGCATCTCCCCGTTCCTTATTTCCGTGTCAAAGGATGGGAGACACCGTTCCTTCACGATGTGATGATCCACCTTCTTCCACGACGTTCAATTCCGCGACGAGCCTCCGTTCAACTACGCTCGAGGTAGGGGATTATTTTAATTGTTTGTTCGTGATTACTTCCACCGCCTTTCTTCATTTCAAATTGGGCCTCCTGTTATTGCAATAACGGGAGGAGGTCAGACCGCACGAACATGGCCAACCCCCTCTCCCCTTAGTTGTTTGATATTGTTTGCGGCACGAGCAAGGCAACGCGGTGCCGAAGCACCGCGCAGAAAATATTAAAGGAAGGGCAGAGAAGCACGGCGCCTTTGAAGACAAACTACACCGCGACACCGTCGCGCCACGCCGGAGAAACACAAAGGCACCGCGACCGGTGCGGGGCTGCGGCGGAGGGGCGCAGCGCCGTCGTGCCGCACCAGACGGACCAAGGCCTCGGCCGTAGGCCGCGGCGTAGCAGGGAACGACAGCCGATTTCCGGCCGCTGGTGTCGGAGCAAGGGGACGAGACTGCCCCGGTCCCATGGCGGCAGCAGCCGGCCGGCCGGTCAGAGGGAAGTGCCAGGCGTCGTAACCCCCGACTGGCCAGCAGGAGCGGCCCCCCTCATGGGGGCCGCAGTTTCACAACGCGGGGGGGGGGGGGGGGGGCAGCGCCCCCCCCCCCCCCCCCTCTTTGCTCGACCGTTACGGCCGAGCCTCCTGGCTTGCTGGCCAAACCGGGCCATGCCTAAGCGGGCCAGACCCAGACCCTGGTCGGGTCGACCCGGTTCGGGCCGACCCAGGGGGTATCGGGCCGGGTCGGACCGGGCCCGAACCCCCTATTCCCGGACCTCTTACGGTCGTTTTCCCATAACTTGGGCTGTGGACCTCCGATCGACGCACCGTCAGATGCGATGAAATCCTTGGATCGAGACGGTCGTTTCGGTGTATTACACTCAAGGTTTAGAAGAACTTTGGGTTCGTCTGGGTTGGTTCGTACACAAAACCAATCGGGCCCTCGGAGTAGAAACACTTATAACTTGAGCTCCGGACGTCTGAATGACGTTCCGTCAACTTTGATGGTTTCCTCTTAGTGAGACGGACCTTTTGGCTTACTCCGATCGAGGTTTGGACACAGTTGGAGTACGGTTGGGTTGGTTTTGACTTAAAAACCAACCGGGCCCCTGGGACGAAAAAGCCAATAACTCTCAGACCGGGCGTCCGATTGACGCGCCGTCTGTGACGTTAAGTTCCTGTTGATGATACGAAACTTTTGGATACATCAGATTTGGACTACATGTCAGTTGATGTATCATCCCCTCGGCTTGTGGAGCGGACCCTCCCGAACGAGTTTGCTGTGTGCGGGAACCCTAGAGCTGGTTGCGACTGTGACGATGATGACGACTGTACATAAATCCTCCGTGGATTCGACGGCAATGACTACAACACTCAGCAATCCTACGTGGATCAGTGATACTGATCCTGTGTGGGTCAGATCCTGTGTGGGTCAGCACTCAGCGGTCCTGTGTGGGCCAGCGCCTACCGATCCTGTGTGGGTCAGATCCTGTGTGGGTCATTGCGGGGGTTAGTACCTATCGATCCTTTGTGGGTCATTGCGGGGGTTAGTACCTATCGATCCTTTGTGGGTCATTGCGGGGGTTAGTACCTAACGATTCTGTGTGGGTCCGACGACTTAGATGAATCAGTGGCTACATCTGATCATCTCTATCGTCTTACGAAGAAGTATACCTATGTGAGCTGAATCTTGACTTACTTTCCTTTGTGGATTGTGTTGTGCTATCCTGTGTGGACGTGATCAAACTTGGGCTCGAATGTTGGAGCCGAACTGGAATTGATGACTTAGGTATATGTATGGGCATATACCTAAGTAGTTTCAGATGTTATTTCGTGATTGTATCTTTCCTTTGTGGAATACCCTTTGTGGATTCTGGGAGACCTTCGGGAGTCTTGGGGTCCCTACTGGGTAGCTTATACTCACCCCTGCATGGGCTATGCCCGCACTACGTTGTGTTGGTTGCAGACGACGGACAGTGCTGATCGCGGTTGAGGCACGCGAAGCAGGACGGTACCTGAAGGTGCACCACTGGGCGGGGCGTACTCGGAGTGGACGGCTGGACCCGAGGAGCTGTGGAGGCTATCTGTACCCACCCTTCAGGTGGGACTTCCAGTGGATGGCTCAACGCTGCAGCTTTACCTTTCAGTTGCTGTACTCTCTTTTTAGTTGTACTTTACTTTCAGTTTGGGTTTGTATTCTGGCCCACATACTTTTCCGCACTTACTGTTGTATCCAATTTTACTTAGTGTTTGCTTCTTCTTGCTTGCTCTGTGGTGTTTTTTTACTTTACAAAGGCAATGCATTCCCTTTTTATCGGGAATTACGCCTTGGTGCTAGTCGCCATCCCCTGGACTATGGAAGGCGGGCTTGGGGTAGTCACGACACGGGCCCCGAGGACGGGTCGTGACATTCTAAGGAGTTAGGGGATACTTTTTTGGGTTTAGTAAGTTCCAAAAAGTTATTTATAATATGGAATTAGTGTTTTATT
The DNA here is from genome assembly GCA_963277665.1 of Viscum album. Classification (NCBI taxonomy): domain Eukaryota; kingdom Viridiplantae; phylum Streptophyta; class Magnoliopsida; order Santalales; family Viscaceae; genus Viscum; species Viscum album. The sequence goes on from OY728160.1 coordinate 859,574,878, forward strand.
CTAACCAGAACTAACTAATTTTTTTTGAACTATGTAGGAATCAAAAAGTGAGGAGTATTTAGATCATATTTTGGAGTGCATGTGGGGGAGGGACGATGAGTGGAACTTAGGTGGCCAAGAAGGAGGAGTAGTATCGAATGACTCCATGCCCTTCCCAGTGGTCTAGGGAGTGTAAATATCTACACCATGGGAGTTACATTGGTTATTGAATACATGAAACATGAAATAATTTCAATGATCCCTATACACTAGGGATCATAAGGAAAACCTTTACCCTCTATTTTCCTTCGACTATTTTTGAAATTTTTTACTGACTCATTTGATTTCCACATTGTAGATCCACTACATCATTTAAATGAGCCTCTCATGGAGGTTTTTTATTTTCCAACAAATATTTAAGGGGCATGGGTAGTGTAACCTACTTATGGTGTCTTGAGGATCAACCTATTTTATGGTGAAACAAAAAAGTAGAGTTTGGCATCTAGACCCACCATTTTCTTAGAAAAGGTAGAATACGATATCATGAATACTTATGTAGAATGTAAATATTTATCTAATAAATTATTATTAGATTTTAATTATTTAAATATCCCAAACCAATGTCCAAATTTTCATGAAATTATTTCCCATGAAGGAGCAGGATGTTAGGGCACTAACAAGTGATGACAGATCCATCACTAAGATAATGGATGCTAAGGTGGAGAAGATTTATGTAATGTCCAAAACCTCCTCGGTCCATTAATTTGTGAAAATTTTGTGTTTTAGGTGTTCTGGTAGGTCATGTTAGCTCATTTCAAGAGTTTATCAAAAATCCAGTTTTTCCAATAGTAGCTTATCTGACGGTGAGTTGGGTTGGTGACTCGCAATGGTGACTCATTGACGATGAGTCGTGTAGATGACTCTCAATAGTGAATCGCTGATGGTGATTCGCTGATGGTGAGTATCTGATGGTGATTCGCTGATCGTGGGTCGCAATGGTGAGTCACAATGGTGAGTCGTGATGATGAACCGAATGGTGACTCACCAAACGGTAGCTCACCAAATGGTGACCCATCGAACAGTGACTCATCGAACGGTGAATCACCGAATGGTGACATGCCATCAGTAGCTCATCATTGGTAGCTCACAACAGTGACTCGTCTAGTAGTGAGTCATCCACTGGTGACTAACCTACCGGTGACTCATGATGGTGACTTACCCAATGATGATTCATTTCCATAGTTTTTTAATTTCTAGTTTTCATAGTTTTTCTAGATTCTCCCCTTTAACTTTTCATTTGACATAAAATGAGTTTAAAACCATGTTTAAGTGTTTTTGAAGCCATTTCAAAGGAATAAAAATATATCTTTAAATCTCTATGCTCAGGAGGCCCTTAGATAGTCAAAACATATAGTCTTGATCATGATCTGGGTTTAATGGATTTTGAAACCATTACTTCTTTTGATATAGTATCTAGCCTTTATAAAGATGAGACCCTTTATTCCATGTATGTTTACCTTACCTTTGCTACTGAGCATACCCGAAACCTTTCTTCCCCAAGGAGTCATACTTCTGTGTTTCACCCTTGGATCGCGTTTCCCTGGAGCCTTGCGCACCCCTATTAGGAATAAGGAGTAGGTACTGATCATCTGTTTCTTGAGGTAGGGATCCCTTCACCCCTCTTATTTGTGTATCATGTGGGGTGGGTGTAAAAATGTTTCCTAGGTGAAGGAAATTGAATCCAAATTTAATAAAGACAATAGAATCATCTTTAAACCAATAAAAAGGGGTTGGGGAAAATTGACACATGATTTTATTTTATTTTCTTTTGATATAGTGATCTGTATGGGCAATATGAGTACTGAAAATCATGGTCATTTTTGGTCTTTGTTTGTGCACTTAGGATGAATTAGGATGGATTTTTGTTGATCATATATTGAAAATATGTATATATGAAATTGATTAACCACGTATACCCAGTTAAATAAATTGATGAATTAGGATCGAACTTGCTCTGTGATAAACCCCTAAATTATCAAAGTGGAATTAAATAATGAGTGTTTGATAAATATGAATAAACCCTACCTTGTTTGGTGTGTCTATGTGCTATGTGTGGTTTTGTTCTATCTTATTCCTTGTGTGGCTGTGTGGTTCTGGGGTTGGGAGAACAACTGTAATGTGGGGTGGTACGAGTGGTGTAATGGAATATCATGTTGAGATATTGATTGATTGTGGAATGGATGGGAAGTGTTTGAGAAGCGGGACAATAGGTTTGGATTTTTCTATGATTATGTTGTTGGGTGTGATGGGTGTGGTGTTGTTATATAATGGGGCTATTTGGTTTGGTTGTGATGAGATGTGTTGTTGATTTTGGCATTGATTTGGGGGTTTTATTTGTTTAAATGATGTATTGGGTGGAATGAATTTGAATAATGATGATGGAAGTGGTTGGTATGGGTGTTAAATAGAGTGGAAATGTGAAGTGAGTTTCTTTACTATGGTTCTTTTTTCTCTACATGGTTTATGCTGTGTGGATTGTTGCATGCTATGGTTGGTAGTTTCTTGGGTAGGGATGGAATGAATATATGGGTTTTCTTAATAAAGAATTATATTTGGTTAAATGAGTTGGATGGGGTTATGAATTGAATTGTGTATTGTTGTATAGTTCTGCATTTAGAGGTTGCAGCAAAGGAGGTTTTATGGGATGGTTGTTTGTTGGGGAGAACCCATAGGTTGGGATTGAGTGTTTGATACTAAATATATATACCTATATTTTTATTGTGTTTTCTATATGAACCCCACCCTAGTTGAGAACTATGTTCTGAATACCCCCATTTTCATGGGGGAGGGTGAATTTTCCCAACATCTCGGTGGTAGGATGGATGGCTGGTTATTGGCTCTTCCCTGATCCCTCTTCTATGCATTGGTAGTCCAATATTATTTGGGTAAGTTGTGGTGTGGTTATGATCCCCAAGTATTTTCAGGCAAGGTATGCTTTCTTAGGTGTCTATGAGATGAGATCTGGTGTGCTTCCTAGGTGTCTTCAGGATGTGGTATGATTGTGGCCCAAGTGTATGCAGGTGGGTTGTGGTGATCTTTGTATGCCTGGGTTGTGGGACTTGATTTTAGGACTAGGTGTGTGCAGGTGGGTTGTGATGTGGGGCTTGTGGAAGAGTGTGGTAGTGCCAGGAATTTTCCCATTAGGTTATGAGTAGTTAACTAGTGGGAAGTGGTGCGGGGTACCCAAACATCGATGTGATTATTATATTACTTTACTTTACCTATTTTATTTTGTGATCATACCTTGGCGAGGTTGGTATGGATATTATTCCTTGATAGGTGCTGTTGGTTTCTACTGTTTTCTCACAGGGGCATTAGTATGCTTCTTACACTTGTGCACAAGAGACTTTGGTTTTTCCCTACTGAGTATACTTCTATTCTCACCCTACATATATAAAACTATTTTTAGGTTTCCCAAAGGATTATGTGGACCATTATGGACATTACTATATAGGACTTTGGGATAGTTTCCATGTCACTACTTAGCCTTCTTTTTGGTATTTACTTTGAAGACTCTTGTTTTTCAGCAGTTATATTTTAAACATGCATGTGGGATGATTTTGGATTTCTTTTATATATATATATGTGTGTGTGTCTTAGAGTTTTTTGGGATGAACCATCTTATCTCCCAATCTTGTTTTCTAATAAAAAGGGTAATGCCTCCCATTTTGTGAGATTCTATACCCTTGGTGCTAGTCTCCATTCTAGGGCCTACTAGAGGTGGGACTCAGGGGTCATTATTTCTCTTCCTTCATTGCCAGCTCCAGAGTGGAATCTTTGGAGGGATGGGGTCATGATAGAATGGTATAAAAGGTGATGGTTGAGAGATAATATGGATTTTGAAGTTATACACAGTGAGGTTTTCATGGGAAGATAGGGCAGTGGTGTTAGGCGATCTTGGTGCGTCACATAGGCTAGGGAAGACCAACTAGGACATGAGATTTTGGGGCCCCTCGTGATCCGATGCATGGAATCTGATTCTACCGAATGACCAAGTGAGGCTACACCATTTGTAGGGTAGAGACCCTAGTAAAGGTACATGAATCATAATAACTTGTATTCTTGTTTGAATTAGGAATTTCGGGGGATTTAAATAAATGATGAGTTAAGGTGAATCTTAAATAAAAATTCCATACGACTCAAGATTAGGAATTCCTTACTTACCTTTCAGCTATGGAACCCGGTCATAATATATATGTGGCTCAGGCAGTTGAGGCTCAACAGGCTGATCTGATTAATCAATATAGGGTTGATCCAGCAGAGGAGGAGCATACTAAGCATCTCAGGACTGTGTTGGACGTTTTTAGATGCCACCAGCTCTATAGAAAGATATCCATGTGTAAGTTATGGATGCAAGAGGTGAATTTACTTGGACATGTGGTGACATAGTAGGGTGTGGCAGTGGACCCATCAAAGGTCGAGGTAGTTGTTTCTTGGGAAGCACTGAAGAATTTTGCAGAGGGTCATAGTTTTCTCAGTATGTAAATCTATTACTAGAGGTTTGTATCCGATTTCTCTCAAGTTTCATCCCCATTGATAGCTCTGACCATAAAAGACCTGGATTTTTTGTAGTGTGATAAGTTACAGGCAGTGTTCGACTATCTGAAGGGGAATTTGGTCAGTGCTCTAGTGCTTTAATTTCCAGAGGAAGGGGTGATGTTTTAGGTGTTTTGTGATGCTTCCCAACTAGGTTTGGGATTCATGCTGATGAAACAATGGGTAGTGATTTATTATGGGTCTAGGAAGTTACATCCCCATGAACATAACTATGACACCCATGATCTGGAGCCAAAAAAAGTCATGTTAATGCTGAATTTGTGGAGATATTACCTCATTAGGGAGCGCTTCGTGGTTTTCATGGACCATAAGATCTTGGGGTATATATTTTCCCAATGAGATCTGATCTCGTGAAAGTGGATGTGGATGGAGTTTCTCTAGGACTATGACTTTGAAATCTATTACACCTCAGGAAAGGGAAATTTCATGGATGATGCTTTGAGAAAGAAGTCACAGAAGGAGGTAGTTCGGGAATCTGCAGATTCTTGGAAGACAATGGAGGAGTTGGCCACCTTTCACTTAGATATAGGAATGAGTGGTGGAAGAGGCTGTTTGTTTTAGATGATGGTGTAGTCTACTATGATGCAATAAGTGGAGGAGTCTCAGTGGGGAGACTCAGAGGCAGAGGTGATGTGTGATTGCATTGAACGTGGTGATACTCTATAGGGATGGATGAAGGATGGTCAGAATCAAATGATATTCCATGGAAGGCTGTTTTTTCCAGTAGAGATGCATGAGGGAGTTCTCCGCGAGGTTCATATCTCACCTTTGAAATTACACCAAGGAATTTATAAAATGTAATGTGTCTTGAGGTAGAAAGCTTTATCCAAGGTTCATTGGACCCTTTGAGGTGTTTTGGAAATTTAGAGAGGTGGAATACTATTTGGAGCTACTACCATAGTTGGAGATGGTCCACAACATCTTTCATGTCTCTTAGCTTCATCAGTATCTTCATGATGACTCTTATATCATTGAATGGGGAGAGTTGGATATATAAGATGATGTGACATTCATGGAGCTGCCAGTAGAGATCCAAGATCGTCAGGAGAAGGTGCTGTGTGGATGGACCATTCCCTTGGTTTGTGTTTTGTGGAGGCATGGTGTCTTGGAGGATAGTACTTGGGAAAGGGATACGTAGATGCATTCCCAATACCCAGAGTTGTTCTGAGTTTTTCCTTGTTGTGTTTTACCTTTGTAATTTAATTCTTTAAGCTTGTTTTTATGAGATGAGTTGTTTCCTTGTTCTATGATGTGTGATAAAGTCCTAACATTGGAAAGGAGAAGACCAGATTCCTAATTGATATGCATTAATTGATATGAGATTAAACCTATGCGGGCGAGTTAGTGCTACCTAGAGCGGATAATATCTTGACATGGAGGAAGGAATTCCCTGATTCATATGTCTGAATGGTGTGGCTTTTAGTGCTTATGTGGTGTGTCTTATAGTTAATTGGGGTAGTAGATGTCGGAGGTGGTGTTCTTGGATGTTGAGGTTTCAATCCAGATTTTGAACAACATAGGGTGGTTTATCATTGAAATTTGATGTCATATTAGTGTTTCAAGTATAGAAATATCCTTGATAGGTATCTTATGGGGTGGTTTTTCAGAACCATCTTTCTTCTGGGTTGGTTTTTAATTATTGAGGGAAAGAATAGTTTGAGAGGTATCTTACGTAATGGACCGGACCTCCCCGGTCCATTAGTTTGTAAAAATATGGATTTTGAGGTGTTTTGGGAGGTTATGATAGCTCATTTCAAGATTTTTTCAAAAATATAGTTTTTCCAATGGTAGATCGTCTGACGGTGAGTCACGTCGGTGACTTGCAACAGTGACTCGCTGACTGTGAGTCACGTCGGTGACTCTCAATGGTGACTCAATGACGGTGAGTCAATGACGATGAGTTGTGATAGTGAGTTGTGATGGTGAACCAAACAGTAACTCACCGAACAGTGACTCATAAAATAATAACTCACCGAAGGGTGACTCGCCGAACAATGACTTGCTGAATGGTGACTCGCCGAATGGTGACTCTCCAAACAGTGACTTTCCATCTATATCTCATCACTGATAGCTTGCACTAGTGACTCTTTTAGTGGTGAGTCATCCACCGATGACTCACCCACTGGTGACTTGTGATGGTGACTCACCCAATGGTGAGTTATTTACCCAGTTTGTCAATTTTTAGCTTTTCCTAGTTTTTCTAGATTCACCCCTTTAACATTTTATTTGACATAAAATGAGTTTAAAACCATGTTTAAGTGTTTTTTGAATCCATTTAAAATGAATTAAAATATATAATTAAATCCCTAACACTCAGGAGGCCCTTATATAGTCAAAATGCATAGTCTTGAACATGATCCAACTTTAATGGATTTTAAAACCATTTCTTCCATTGATATAGGATTTGGCCTTTATAAATCTGAGACCCCTTCTTCATTGTATTTTTCCCTTACTCTTGCTACCAAGAATCCCCAGAACCTTTATTCCTTGAGGAGATATAAATCTGTGTTGTACCCTTGGATCGCATTTCCCTAGAGCCTTGTGCACCCCTTATTTGGTTCAAGGAGGAGGTGTTGATTTTATATTTCTTGAGGTAGGGATCCCTTCATCCCTCTTATTAGTGTATCGTGCGGGGTGGGTGTACAAATGTTTCCCATGTGAAGGTATTTGAATCAAAATTTAATAAATATAATTTAATCGGATTTAAACCAATAAGCAGGGGTTGGGGAAAAGTGACGCATGCTTATGTTTTATTGTCTATTGATATTGTGATCTGTATCAGCTATATGCCTAATGAAAATCATGGTTGTTGGTGATCTTTTTTTTTGAACTTGGGATGACTTGTGATGGATTTTTGTTGATCATATGTTTAATGAATATATATATGAAATTGGTTAACCTTATATACCCGGTTAAATAAATGGATGCCTCAGGATAAAAATTTCTTTGTGATAACCCCTGAATTATCAAAGTGGAATTAAATAATGAGTGTTTTCTAAATTTGAATACACCCTTCCTTGTTTGGTGTGGTTGCGTGCTGTGTGTTGTTTTATTATGTCTTGTTCCTTGAATGGTTGTGTAGTGTTGGGGTTGAGAGCATGGATGTAAGGTGGGGTGGTATGGGTGGTGTAATGGAATCTTAGATTGACAGATTGGTTGATTTTGGAATAGATAGGAAGTGGTTGAGTAGCGGGGCTATAGGTTCAGGTTATGCTATGATTATGTTCCTAGGTGTGATGGGTGTGGTGTTGTTATATAAAGGGGCTGTCATTTTTGGTTTTAATGAGATTTGTAGTTGAGTTTTGCATTGATATGGGGGTTTTCTTTGTTGATATGATGTATTGGGTGGAGTGAATTTGAAGAATGAAGATGGAAATGGTTGGTATGGGTGTTAAACAAAGTGGAAATGTGAAGTGAGTTTCTTTATTGTGGTTATTTTTCCTCTGTGTGGTTTATGTTGTGTGGATTGTTATGTGATATAGTTGGTAGTTTCCTGGGTAGGGATGGAATGAATAAATGATTTTTCTTAATAAATAATGATATTTGGTTAAATGAGTTGGCTGAGGTTATGAATTGAATTGTGGCTTGTTGTGCAGTTGTGCATTTAGAGGCAGCAACAAAGGAGGTTTTGTGGGATGTTTGGTTGTTGGGGAGAACCCATAGGTTGGGATTGAGTGTTTGATACTAAATATATATACCTATGTTTTTCTTCTGTTTTCTATACGCACCCCACCCTAGTTGATCACTATGTTCCGAACACCCCCATTATCACGAGGGAGGGTGACTTTTCCCAACATTCTAGTGGGAGGATGGATGGATAGTAATTGGATCTTCCCTTATTCCTCTTCTAGGCATTGGTATCCCAAAATTCTTTGGGTAGGTTGTGGTGTGGTTGTGAGGCCTCAATGTTTTTGGGTGAAGTATTCTTTCCTAGGTGTCTATGAGATGAGATGTGGTGTTCTTCCCAGTTGTCTTTGGGATGTGGTATGGTTTTGGACCAGGTGTCTATGGGTGGGATGTGGTGAGCTTCATATGTCCAGGTTGTGGGACTAGATTTAATGACTAGGTGTGTGTGGCCAGGTTGTGACGTGGGTCTTGTGGAAGAGTGTGGCTGTGCCATGACGTTTTCCATTAGGGTATGAGTAGTTTACTAGTGGGAAGTGGTGAGGGGTACCAAAACATCAATGTGATTATTATATTACTTTACTTGAACTATGTTATTTAGTGAGCATGCATTTTTGAGGCTGGGATGGCTGGTATTCCTTCCTAGGTGTTGTTGGTTTCTTCTGTTTTCTCACAGGGGAATTAGTATGCTTCTACCACTTGTGCATGAGAAACTTTAGTTTTTCCCTACTGAGTATACTAGTATGCTCATCCTATATATAAAAAACTATTTTCTAGTTTTCTGGAGGATTACATGGACTGTGCTGGATAATACTAGCTCAGACTTTGGGACAATTTCCATGTCACTGCTTATCCTTGTTTTTGGTATCTACTTTAGAGACTGTTGTTTTGTAGCAATTATATTTTAAACATGCATGTGGGATGGTTTTGGATTTCTTTATATATATATTTATGTGTATTGGAGTTATTTGGGATGAACCATCTTATCTCTTGATCTTGTTTTATTATAAAAAGGGAAATTCCTCCCATTTTGTGAGATTCTATACCCTTGGTGCTGGTCTCCACCCCAGGGCCTACTAGAGGTGGGACTCAGGGTTCACTATCCCTCTTCCTTCATTTCCAGCTTAGGAGGGGAATCTTTGGAGGGAGGGGGTCGCGACAGTTCAAGAATCATTCTGTATTCATAATGGTGATCCTAATAGGGTGATAGTGGTAGAGAAATACCCATAGGAACCATCTATTTAATAAGAACATATTGTGATTCCCGAACTGGAGCTGCTGCCTACAAGGGAGGTAGCTAGAAACCCAGTGGAGCCATCACTTATAGAGGAGTCAGTCAGAAATCCAATCCCTCCCTACATATTGGATCCCAACTCATTGGAGGCAGACTCTAAAGATGGTACACCATCGAAAATTATTGATTTATTCCTGGAGTATTATTTTTATCTAGAATACGAGTATGACTCAAGTTTAGACATGAATAAGTATAAATGAGTTATCCAATGATTGGCATGGAAGAAAATTTAGAGCTTCATCACTAGTATGCTATTGGGTCGTGTGGGTAGCTAAATGGGAAAACTTTTCCAATGGATGGTGAACTTGGAAGTTTTTGGGGTTTACTGTCATTCCCTCCATGTAATGGACCAAGAAATTATGATCAAGTGTGAGAAATTTGAGCTATGGTAGTATGAATCTATTATATCCATATCTATAGCTCAAACTGTGGAAGCTCTTAAGATGGATTAAAAAGAGATATCCTATTAGGGAAAATAGGGGCATCAACTACATGCTCTTGATCTGGAGAGGCATGAGTAGGTCACTTTCTTGAGGACTCAACTAACCACGATTGAATTTGAGTTGTTCCAATCTATTTATTAAGTGGCTTATTATAGGGATCAACAAGTTGTGCTCCAAATATTGGTAGATGAGGTGCATCCATAAGAGAAGGATGAAATGAGGGAGCTTTATAGGCTATAACAGGCCATTGAATCCTCCCAGATGATCTTGGATGAGCTTAAGGAAGTGATTTATTAGGAATATCCATAATATAATTATGTATCAAAGGAGAGACTCTGGTATGTAGAAGAAATTTCTTATTATCTTCTAAGTAATAAAAGTACTAGTTTGTGCACCCTATGTTTAATTTAGTATATATAAACCATGTTAATAAAGAAATTTACTAAAAATCCTAATCCCATGTGAGTTATACTTGGTTTTAGAAACATGATATAATAGAAGAATATTCATATTACACATGACTATGAAACATGGTTCCATGGTTCAGGGTCATAATATTATGTCGATGATTGTAAGTGAACCCATGAGAATGAGGAGAACCAAGTTGGCATGATTCCAAAAGGTTGACTCTATTTACCAATGTGTAAAGATGAATGTGGGGAAAACACCAAGGGTGTTGGAATTCCACTTTTTCAAATGGAAGTGGAGAAAGGTATGTTTTGACCTAGGGAGTTTAAATATAAAGGTGAATGGGCATATAGTCTAGGGATGATCACCGAGCATGTATCCAAAGAGAACATACCTCCATGTTGTTTTTGAGAATGCTTCCTCCAGGATGTGTATCTTGGATGGGATGTGGGCTAATACTGGGGAAATATGAAATCACCATAAAACAAAGGGATTCTACTCAGAAATGAGAGACTTTCTCCAAAACGTGTAACCTAGATGAGAATTGGTGGTTGAGATTTGAACTTGTTCTATCACCATAGACCAAGGGGGATATATTTGAAATAAAATGTTGGTAGGTGATTCAAGTTGAGGGACACAATGTGTGTTTGTGAAAGAGACATATTATTAATAATAATTCAATTACTCTTAGGGTTATATTACCATGTATTGAGAATATTGACGGGGAATACCAAAATAGATTGAAGGCATGCGATTAAGTAAGATTTTGGGCTAGATACAAATTCTTACCAGCTTTGAGACATGAAAATGGAGTTCAATCATGATATAGGGAGGGTACCAATTTTTTTTATCAAAGCCTAATTAGTTCAAGGTCACGTATATTTGAAAAAAATAGGGGATAATACTTTAAGGTTGAAAAACTTAGACCATAGGGGCACTGGAGTTTTATGGTCATACAACTCAGACTGTAAGGGTGTTATTAGTTTAAGATCATTGATATGAGATCATGAAGTTGCTGAAACATAAGATCATAAAGCTTAAAATAGGGGGACATTCCAAGTTTAAGTTCATGGATCTTGAACTATAGGTATCCTAGAGTTTGAGGTTAAACAAATTAGAATTCATGGTTGATAAAATCTATATATCAATTAGGTAAGGGTAGAACCAATGTGAGATGATATACCTATGATAATATAGACAACTCAGGGGAAGATTTACACAATTTAAGGTCATAATACTTGGACTATAGAGGCTAGGTTTTAAGAACACACAACTTTGACCACCTCCTCAGAGAAAATATCATCTTGGTGCTATGTAGGAAAAATAAACTTGATAGAGAGGCACTAAACACCAAGATGAGGTAGGGGTGATAGAATATTTGTGGTTAATCTTGATATAGGAGATATACACATCACTATATATCATTATAAATTTAAATCAATCCACACATAGTTCTATACATGGATCCTCTTCAAAAATATAGTTTGTACACAAAAAAGGGAGAAAGATGTGTGGATTACCTAATGAGAGAAGCTAAATACAAGTTGGAATGACATAATAAAATTATACTTACTGGGAGAAAATATAGGAACATAGATTAACTCTATGTTTGAGCCTAAGATAAGGAATTTGGGAGTCACTATGTATCCCATGGAATTGGAATCAAGAAACATGTAGTTCTTAGGGGAGTTTTGGTAGGCGAATGACACTAAAAGTGAGGTATCCTATCAGGTGAGGACTCAATCATCACATAGTTTAAATTCATGCGATAGGGATGGTTTTGTGTAGTTTAACATCACACAAAAAATATTTTGATCACATAGTTTAACATTTTTCAGTGAGAATGATGTTCACAAACTTTAACATCACGTGGAGAGGATTATGATTACATTATTTAACTTCATACAGTGAGGATGAAATTCTATGAAATATACTATTATGTAGAAATGACTGTTAGTATACTTACTTTTGTTCATGATGCTTATCAATCACTCTATTTGAATAATCAACCCAATACATCTAACCCTAGGCGAGTAATAATCGGTGTGGAAAACAAGGGGTAATGGTAGATTACTCATGTCATATGAGATCACCTGAAAAGGATTTATGGGTTGGGATCAGAGTGTCGCATCAACCACTATAAGAAAACCCATAAAGATGAGGGATCAGTTAGGTGTGATTACATAAGACCAATTCACTCATGGAAACATGAAAATATGAATAGAGGGTAACATTGAGGGTGCTAAAACTTTAATTTAATAGAGAATGGTAGAGGATAGGTAAATTTTGACTTCCATAGTTTAAATCAGGAGGGGGATTGATAAATAAAATGAGGATGGCCACCATACATGTACCCAAAAAGTGTGTTCCACTAACATATTATCAAAATAGGGGTTAAAAAATATGAGGTTTATCATTGGGAATGAATCCAAAGAGTGTAATTCATCATGTTGTTGTTAAGAATATTTCCCCTAGGACTTGTGCCCTATACATGATATGGGATGATATTGGGGTGTTGTTCCATCATCATGAAGGATTCCTTTTGGAAATGGAAGATTAATAGGGATTCAAACTTAGGAGTACCAAAGTGGGAAAAAATTAAGGATGATGTCTAAGAAAAGTTCAATCACTCTTGGGGCTATGTAACCATGCATTGTGTATAATTATGGGGCATACCAATGTAGGTGAAGTGGAATATGAGATAATTTGATTTTATGTTAAACATGAATTCCAAACCCATGAAGGGAATGAGAACAAAATTAAATAATGACTTGGATGGAATGGTATGATCCTTGAGGTTGTATAGTTTAAGATTATATAACTTTGACCATGGGATTGTCCATAGTTTAATGTCATGGAACCATAACTATTGGGGTGGATACTAGTTTAAGGTCATACATCTTAGATCATAGAGATGAGATAATATATATAATAAGAAGGTAAATATAGAACTGATTTGAATTGAGAGCCTGATATTAAATGCAGAAAACCTTTAGGATGGATTCATATAGTTTAAGGTCATGATGTATTACCCATGGGGAGAAGTATTGATATAATCCATATATAGTAATAGGTTAAAGGTAGACCCATAATGAATTGAAATCCCAATGCTAACATAGAAAATATAAAGAGTGAATGCACATAGTTTAAGGTCATGATCCCTAGATAAGGTGAGGTTAATTTTAAAGATGTTTTTCTAAGACCAATACAATGAATTTTAGAATCATGCAGCAAATACTATGTGTTATGTAGTTTGAAGTCATGCCACTATAACTAAGAGTGGGCTTGAGGAAATCTATTTAGTAATAAGGGAGATATAAAACTATCTTGAATTGGGACCCACATGCCAATATGGATATTATTAAGGATTAGATCACTTGGTTTAAAGTATTGATGATTGTAATATAGTCCATAGTTTAAGGTCATGGAACTTGGACCATCCCCTTGAAGAGTAGCATCATCTCAGTTTTAGGTGAGGAAAGATAACCTAATGGGGAACCAAATGCTAAAACGAGATAGAGGCTATGGGGAAATTGTGGTTTAGATTACAATATGGTATCTGAATGTCATAATTTATACCATATTATAGGAATATATCCACATATAGTTCTTGGATATGAATATTACACACATATATGACTCACACACAAGGAAATAGGAAAGATGGAATGGGTACCTGAGTGAGAGAAGAGAGACCAAAACCTATCATGAATTGGTAGGAGTATTATCAATAGGGAAGAATAAAGCTAATATATATATATATATATCTATATTTTATATCAGAGAAGTAAAAATGTGTGCATCTTCCTAGAGGTGGGTAAGTAATGGGGGCTTAATAGAAGTTGGATAAGATTCCTAATTTCTAGGATGGAGTCAGGTTAGAATTTTTGGCTACCTCTGGGTTAAGATATCTAAATTTCACTACATATACCATGAAATGGGAATCAATCCACACATAGTTCTTATATATGAAACTTATATATATACCTATCTCATATGTAGGGAAAAGGGCTAGATAGAATGAGTACTTGAGCGAGAATAGTGAGACCAAAACCTAATGTGAATTATAAGGAGTCTTATCATCTTGGTGGAACCAAGATAAATTTATCTACATATATTTGGATCATATATAGGAGAAGTCTGAACAGAGGCATCATCCTATAGATGGTTAAGTAATGGGGACTTTAAAAAAGTAAAATAAGTGGCTCGAGTGCTAGAATATAGCGAGATTGGAATTTTGGGTTGGGATTGGTATAAGAGATATAGACATAACTATGTATCCAATTAAATGGTAATAAATCCACATGATGTTCTTTAAAAGTGGGTAGTGTGATTAGATAAACATAACCTCTATAAAGGGGGTGTTCTCTTAGGTGAGGACTCTAACATAGTTCTATAGTTTAAACATCATATAGAAAGATTTATTCCATATTGTTTAAGGTCATATAGTAAGGATCAAGGTTGGTTTAGTTTAATTTCATAAATTAATGATGTTTTATATGAATTTTAACATTATATAACTAAGAAGAAACATGCCATGTAGTTTAGGGTCATATGATAAGGACCTATTCCAAGTAGTTTAAAGCCACAAAGAATGGAATAATTCCAAGAAGTTTAAAGTAATGTGAAATGAACTAATTAAAATTAGTTTAAAGTAATATAGAATATAATAATTCTAAGAAATTTAAATTAACATATAATGGTCTAAGGTGAACCTAATTTGATGTTATAAAAAATATTTCTTGAGGAACCTCATATTGTTGGGAGGTGTAATGTGGTTCCCATCCATGCTGATCAATGAGTAAACACCATTGGAGTAAATCTTATGATTTGTGAAGGGCCCTTACCATTTGAGTTATAGATTCTATTGTTTTATTCTAGGTATTATTATCACTCTCAATACTAGTACCAAATCATCATGGATGAAGGATCAAAGGTGAATCTTCTTATTAAATGCTGAAGCCACTCGATTCTGATGGATCTCAAGATCATGTAGTGCTTGGAGACTATTTTTATTAAGGGATTATAAATAAGACAGATGTAATTAGTTATTTTCATCATGAATTAATTGGTCATAAAAGTATATTTTAAGTGATGGTAGCCTAACCTCAATGGGTAAAACTACTTATTTTCCATACATTAGAGAGTAAGGGGTCACTTGGGTGGAATGAGTCATCATCTGATACACCCATAAGTAATTGGAGATATTTTTAGGCTTGATATTATTATTCTAAATCACCATATTATTCAAATTATTATATATTACTTTATTGAATACCTTGATCTATATATTCACCGACACATGATAATAGGATGTATTGTTGGATTGGTTGTTGTACTCAGCATACACCTTCTTTAACTCAGAGTCCCGAAAACCAATTACATTATTCATGAGAATGGTGTGAGGGATAAAAAATTTATGAATGATATATAATTTCATAAAGTCAATCATATACCTTGTATTTACCATATTTAGGGGAATGAATTCATACCATTCCGAAAAGAAATCGGTGGTAGTAAAGATTTACTTGAACTGCTAGGATGTTGCCGATGGGTAGGGACCCATGAAATTTATTCCATAAAAAACAAATGGAAATGATTACTTGGTGGTGTGGAGAAGTTATGAGGGATTATGAAAAAATTTGGTGTAAACCTAACAAATGTGACACTTCTTCATGAATTCTATATAGTCATAAACTATGGTGGGCCTAAAGTATCCCAACATTTGAACTTGGTGTGAGAGTCGTAATCCTATTAGGTGAGCCCTACAGGCCCCAAGATGGATTTATTGTAAGAACTAATGATTCTCCTTTCATTGGGTGTAACATAGAAGGATTACATCAAATATATGCTTGTATAATACTTTCTTTAAGTTGGGTCAATCATAAAGAATGAAATTTTATTCCATTCTATATATTTTCTCCCACTTAGGTCAGATTTATATAATTTTTCCATCTTATAGAAAATCAATAAATGGAAATATCCAATTGGATTCTTCCAATAATATGGGAGTAAATGAGGGTCCTTATTGGGAAGAGACAATTCCTAAATGATTCAACTCTTAGTCTTCTTCATCAGGATCAGTTGGTGATATCACTCTTCAATGCACCACATTGATGACAATATCATCTTGGTCTGGATTAGTATGGGACACAAATAATTTTTACTGGGTGTCCACTTGATCATTATAATAATGTAATATATGGTATAACTTTATATCATATGAAAATATGTCCATCAAGTCATAGGTTTACTCAAGCAAGGGGATGAACTCCTACTTCTTGGAAACATAATATCATTGATTTACTTAATGAATTTATCAGGGACACTTTTTATGTGAAACCATGGAAATTGTATCTTGAGGAATAATTCAATGATAGTAATTAGGTATTGGAATTCAACCTTATTTTTGGTGAATTATTTCATTAGGAGGAATGAGTATGGTATGAGGGCCTTTAAGGAAGTTACAAGGATAACTCCATGGATAACCCTATTGAGGTTAGGTTTATTTATATTCATTACATTTGAGAAAAAATAGGAATTATCAAATTGAATTTATTAGTGTTGTGATTCTTCATTGAAAAAAATAATAGCCTCATCAGAAAATTTAGCATCCAAGGGAAAATCTTCAGAGGTTAGGTGTATGATAAGGAAATATTACACCACCTTCCCCTTGATAGCCTTTTGAGGGATAAACCTAATGTTGAACTACTGAAGGATCACTGGCCATCATTAAAACCATTTATCTAGTATGGTATGATTGAGGATATACTTCAGTGGGTTTATTTGGGTGATCAAATGGACCTCATGACAATTCATGTAATGTTTCATCCTCTGGACCATAAAGATTATGGAAAGAAAATTCTTCTCTATGGGAGAATATATAACCTAGGTTTAGATCATTATACAACTAAGGTAATATATATTATTTTATTTACCCTCACTATTCTTTTGATCTAATAGGGCACCAAGAGATTACTTTAGGGATTTCACATAGAGGATCAAAGTTTTATCCTATAAATGAAACATCAATATTTAGGGGTGTAGTAAGTACTACATGATTTAATTAAGTGATCCTTAGAATTATTCATCCCATTGGTATATGAAACCTTTCTTTATAAACTTTGATAAGGACTTACACTTTCCATCCAGGTTGATGATAAAATTCTATATGTAATCTATAAATCCTTATAAGCCTCACAACTCTCATAGATTATATGGAGGGGGAATTTCAATGATGGCCTTGATATTCTTCAGGTAGATCTTGATGATTATGTATCAAATAATGAATATTAGGAATTTCTTTAAGGTGAACCTAAATTCACACTTCAAGGGTTTTTTTATATTTTAGTTGTAGAGTATGATGAAAAATTTCTCAAGATCATCGAGATGATGATAGATTTGGTGGGAATTGAACACCAAATCATCTAAATAGAACTATAATACCCCCAATAAGGGGCATAAAGATGGGGTTAATGATCTATTAGTAAGTTAATCTAGTATTATTCAATACAAAGGGAATCACCTGGAAGAAATATGTTCCTTGGGGTGCCTAAATATGGTGGAATCTTCATTTTAGAGGGCCATACTAATTTTATTGTATCTATAATATCCATAAAATAATGAGAGATATTATAATTCAACTATTATTTCAATACGAAACATTAAGACTGATATGGGGAATTTTTCTTTTAGGCAGTGGCAGTTGAGTCTTAGAAGTAGATGTAAATTCTAATCTATCAGTTCTTCCTAATGGGAATGATGTTGGTAAACCAATTGGGGTACTAAAATTTCCTAAAAAATTTGTAATTGATTAGATTAACAAATTTAGTCTCAACCATGGAACTATGAGAGGGGTTCATCCTTATAAGTGCCTATTTATATCCATGATGTCCAATGGGAAGGCCTAAATGGTGTAAGATGACAGGGGATCAACCCCTAACATATCCTTGTATTTATATGAAAATACACCATAGTTTTGCTTTAAAAACTCAATGTAATACCATTTTTTCATTAGGAGTCATGATGAAATTGATCATTGTTATCCTTGGGTCTTCATCTATACTGAGGTTAACCTATACCATCTCATCAGTGGTGGTAGAAACTCCCACTTCAAAGGCATTATGGGATTTATCTAACCATTTCTTATCAAAAGTGTGAGGGATAAAGAGGGAATTAAGATCCTCAAGCATTGGTGGTTGTGAGGCAACATCATCTTCCTATATATGGGAGAAATCCTCAGAGGTAACTATTTGAAACATTAGTTTAGTAAAGATAATGTGTGTGGATTATGTAGTTTTTATCCCTTGAGATATTTTCCAGCACGATTCACCTAGGATATCGAAACATCATGGATCAATTGACCATTAATTGGTCAGATTGAATCTATAATATATATAATCGAGACACTGATTGATGGACATGAGAATAATTTATCAATATGATCTTGGAGGTCACTCCTATGATTTTAGAATCACCTATCCCTCGTATGTGTAGTAGGTGATCTGGGAGTACTTCTTCATATTCGACATGGTGAAGTGGTGTCTGACATCTAGGTTCGTTGGTTCTAGATGGTGGATTTATAGTAGAAAAATACTCTTAGGTCATCCCAAGGATACGTCAAGGTGGATTCCAAGTCATTAGAATAATTTATTCACTCATCTCCTTAAACCTAGGGCCACTTTCCACTTCTCTTGTAATACCTAAAATCAAGGTAATAAGTTTCACATGAGTCAAAGGCAGAAGTATCAATATAGATCACCCCTACTCAACCAATGAGGGAGTATTTTAGGCACTGATGATATGATAAAGGTAATGATTCATACAGATGCATCCATTTCCTTACCAATAAGGCATTGGAAGTAGTGTCTTGCGAGATAACCATAAATTCAGTTTTGAAGAACAAATTTCAAAATTAAAACTTCAGTAGGATCTTTATAAGTATCTTATATTCACTCTTGTCATAATTATGGACCATAAATTTGGATAGGAATATATAGGCCTCTATTTATCCCATCTTATATAGAGTTTGGGTTAGGATGAGGTTGATCCTGGATCCATTTCCACCAGGATCTGGTGCATATTTGTATTTTTGATCTTTCATGAGAGGTAGAGAGGGTGTATTTGGACTTGTATGATTGTTCCCTCATCTTCCCTAAAGAAGGATATGATGTATTGACACTATATATGCTCATTTTACTTCACACATTAGGATTCAATGATATCCACTTCAATCTCAAACTCTAGTGGGATCTTCAAGGTGCCATTGAGGGCCTCATGAAGTGCCTTTGATAGGTGGAATGTTTCAAGGATTGAGAGCTGATCCAGGGTGTAAGATATGTTCTTGAGAACATTTTTTTGTTAGGACCAATAGGTCAAATAAATTGGGGGGGTGAATTAGTGTATGATAGATTAAAACTAATTCCATTTGGATCTTGTTTCATTATTAAAAAAACACCATTCTCTCCTTCTACCATAATAATATATGAATAGAAATTAAATCATGCATGAGACAATAATTTTACTTGGTTCAAACTAAATGGGATACTTCCAAGGATTATACAATGGGGATGTTCTGATGTACCAAATCTAACAAGGATCACTTCAAAAATAAATTTTTTGGGCTAGATCAATTCTATGCCCAAGCTCACCACCTTTACAAGGTTTAGGGTCATCTCACTACTTTCCCAAGGGTAAATCCCAGAGTCTCTTTCTATGGATCATTGCTAGTGGAAATGATCACCTTATTCATCTTACTTTTCTCAATAATATTATAAGGGATTCACCCACATTTTATGGAATTTTAGGTCCCTTAATTATCACTAATAAATACATACTCAGTTGTAGATAGATGCTTTATTTAAGTTACACTTTCATCCAATTTATGAATACCACTTTACCATAGTTCACTAGGAAAACACTTTTGCGATGCTCACTGCCTTCATGAATTTCCTTATTTCACAAAGTTCAAATAGCCTTCACGAAGAAACCACATTCTATGAAGCTTAATTCTTTTGTGAAGCTCAACTAGCCTTTGTGAATCTCACAATTTTTGGTTAGATTTTTATAGCCTTCATGAACTCCCTTACTTTTGAGATTCTCAAAACATTTGGTTGGATGTTATAT
This sequence comes from Viscum album, assembly GCA_963277665.1. Taxonomy (NCBI): domain Eukaryota; kingdom Viridiplantae; phylum Streptophyta; class Magnoliopsida; order Santalales; family Viscaceae; genus Viscum; species Viscum album. Next base: position 859,595,368 of record OY728160.1, read on the forward strand.
CCTTCACAAACTTTCTCTCCAAAACACCTTTTCAAACCACCTTAGAAAATCTAGATCTTTAAGATTTTCATTAAGTCTCTCTGCTTTTATGAAGGGGGTAGAAGCCTATTTATAGTATTTTATACCAATTATAAAATATTCTAGCCACATCATCACCTTTTCTTGATGATCCCTCATTTCCTTTGCGATGCTCCCCTTCTCAAGATGCTATAGGAAAATTCATCATTCACAAGGCTCGTTGTAACTGTGGTGATCACCGTAAACTTCTTTACGACTTCAAAAAACACCATTTTCGAATCACAGTCTTTGCAAAACTCATGAATTTTTTATATTTTCATAAGGACTTCAAGGAAATCCAATTTTCATAATGCTATCCAAACTCCAAATTTTGGACCCCAAAAATTTGGCAAACACTGGGAAACGATGTCACTTTGTGTACTAATTTTTTTACCACTTCCAGGATATCCATTAGTTATTCTTGGATATTTTTCAACATAAATTTTTAACAATATCTCTTGAACTCTCCAAATTATCATGGAAACCGACTTTTTAAAAAAAACATAATGAACCTAAAATTTTTGCAATGTTACCTTGATATATTTTTCCCAACAACATTTTTTATGCCTAAGGTATGTTTCTACTTATGAGGGGTCATTACATGAAATGAATTATGGAGGGACTGACTGGATGGAGTTGAGGTGCCTAGTAGGAACCTACAAAATTATGCTATTGATTGGATGAATATTGATTATCCAGGAAATTTAAAAGTTGAATAATCCAAATAGATGCACAAGAGGTCCATATAATAGATTGATATTATTACTAAGCTCAAAGTAGTGATTTTATTTTTTACATTATCAGCAAATATTTTTTTAGGAATGACACCTCATGATTTTTTCTTTCCTGGGGAATATTTTTTTCTTGATTAGAAATATCAGTGAGAGGTATAAGTAGGAGATTAAAGGCATGCCTCCTTCCTAGGATCAATACATCAATTTACCAATAATATGGAATTTATAATGGAAAAATACTATTACTCATCATCAAATTACTTTATTATCTAATGATCTATGAAGATTCCTCAAAATGTGGGGGGAATAAAGTCCATGAGAGTGAAAACCAATTTTAGGACTAGAAGGGGATATTTTCACCCTTGAGATACTGGCAATAATTTTTTTGAACTCTTGATGGTTGTTGTATTGAGTGAATCATTAGATAGGGAAGAATAATTGGGGTATTTAATGGATGATTAAACCATGAAGATATTATTTCATGGGTCTAAGTGGTCGAATTTTAGGATATCTAGTTGTTGAAATGTTATACTCCCCATCTTGATTCCTATTACCATTCCTTGATATCTTTTTCATCATAAGGGAAGGTGTAATTGTATGTAACATACACCCAATGGTTACCCAAATATAATATGTCTCTATATAACATATTCTATATCTAATCCTTAAAGAAAAAACACTCATGGATGGTGTGTCTAAGTAACCTATGGTAAAGTAAATAGTTTGAATGGTTCTTAAATTCAAACTGTTGCAACTTCTTGATTTATGGAATCTTGAAAATGCCTTTTTATAGGGAAAATATGAGGAAGTTGATAAATTTATCATTCATGAAGGAATATACCGTGTTATTCTATACTAAGAGTCTAGCTAATTTTCCTAGATGGGATCTCTAAGAAACATTCTCAATATGAGCCTATGCTTGAAGAGACTTATTATGAATATCCAATTATAATTGGATCAATTAAGTGGATGGATTCTACATCACAACCACTTTTTCTCTCAGTCAAATTTTTACATGAGTATAAAAGGTGACGGGAAAGATATTTTCTTATTTCGTAACATAGATTCCTCAAGGTGCTACACCCTCTTGATGAACTCTTGAAATCTTCCTAGGCACTTCAAGGAGATGATATCTAGGAAAAAATCAACCCAAAAATTCTCTAAAAATATTCTCGAACATTATTCCTATAGGAGTTGGGTGTCAAAGGAGTATGTGAGTCCCTTCCACCAAGAAATAAAGTTGGTTACATGTCTATTCTCATTATGTTTGCACTTGGATTAGTCAACGACACTCATACTATAAAAGGAAGTGATGAATCGGAGAAATTTCCGAAGAAGTTCCTCCCAAATGGTGATGTACCCTAATTATAGATTTCTATACCAGAAAATGAAATTAATTATAGTTTATAAATGAAATAGTGAAGCTTGGACACCTCTTACTGCTCAAGGGTTCCTATCATCAGGCCACACTGATAGGAAAAGTGCATGAGGTACTACTTTGGTTAACCTATTCTATTTAATGAAGAGAGACCTAGGTTTTAAGAGTTTGATGGTAGGAGGAAATTCTCCACCTACTATGAAAATGGATTAATTTTAGGCTATAAAAAATCCTATTACTTCTCTATGAAATCCAAATGAGTGATGAAGGAACTCATCAAATCATTTTGGTGGGCCTTATCATGTGTTTGTACTATTTCTAGTTGTATTACTTATGAATCAAAGATAATGTGTTCTAGAGTTGGGAATTCATGTTGAACGAATAGAGAGGAGTCATAGGGAATACCAGTCTTTGTATCATGTTGGCGAAGCCCCATGATTTTGTTGTAGTTGGTTAGACTAGTGTTATCAGTTTTTGAGGTTCTATAGAAGGTGAGATAGGGTCATTTTGAATAGCTCCTGATTAGGATGATATCCTCCAAGGATATTGAAACTAGTATATTTATAACCCTTGAGATCCAAGAGAAGAGTAGCAGTCCAAGCATCCATATAGGTTATCTCAGTAGATTTTATAACACCATAAGGACTGGCTACACCCTTTATCTTATTAGGGGTTCAGTGGGTGTTTAGGAGTGGTATGACATGTGGACTCCTAAGACCAATTGTATGTCTCTTTTTGTGGGTGTGGACACATATAGAAATGTTCACATATATTTTATTGTCCTCTAGGGGTCAAATATTCCTTTTCAACCTCATGACTAGTATCATGCTCCTGATTGTCAAGGGGATCGATTTTGATGACATTCACTATAGTGATAATCGATGACAAAGGGTCACTAATATCTTCAGAGGGGAATTACTTTGAAACCCACTATCATTGTACAATGGGTGAAAAATATAGGAAAAATTATAACCCCTATCCATTAACACACATGTGGGGACATTCCCCTTCAACAATCCAACATATTATAGTGATAATTATAGTGCATAATTTTTGGAAGTTTTGATGGCATCCACTGAAATCAAGACACTGGTCCATTAAAAGTGTTATGAGGTTGAAATTAAAGTAATTATGTTTGAGGGTATTTAGGTGCTTGGAGTTTCTAAGTCACACTAAAAAATAATTGTGAAAGTGGTTTTTTGGTCGGAGTAGATGACTCAAGAGGGGGTGAATTGAGTATCTATAAAAATTTCTGTTAAAAGGGTTATTTACAAAATAATATCCCCCTATGAAAATAAAAACAAATTTAGTTTTTAGTGAATTTAAAAAAGTATTGAAGGTTCAATTTGGTTCTCAGAAGATTGATTATTTATAAGTTTTACCAATCTAAAGATTAGTGAAACTTTCGAAACAAGCCTACTAATTCAAAATAGATGTAAACACTTGCTAAACTAACTATCAATGTTCAGTTTATCCTAATGAAGGAAATACATAACACATAAGAAATATAAGATAAACAACACAACAGATAAAACAAGAGGTTCAGTCTCAAGCTAAGACTTAGTCCTCTCCCCTTGGTGATTAACTTACACCAAGCAGTTTATATTAATAAACTTTTGATCCACACCCTGGATCGGGGTTCACAATAGCACACCCAGTTTTCCAGGTCACACTTGACCTCTACCATAGTTATTCATGGGAAAAACAAATATACATATCACACATGATCTCTTCCACAATTCTATGTGGGATACAAGTGTAAAAAGGGATTGAGAGTGAGGATGTTTTGATATCCTCCAGTTATGCCCAAGAGACAGTGTGTGTGATACAAAAAAGATATACACACTACTCAAATAGTAATGATAAAACACAATAGAGTTATGAAAGATAATAGAGTTAAGAATTCTCTATGTGTTATGCAATAATGCTCTAGACTCAATAGAAGTTGAGAAAATGATATTTGAGTCCTCTTCTGGAAGTTGACTCCAGAACAGAGTATCACAGTTTCTATAATCCAACTTCCAGGTGTGAAAAGGTTTATCTTATTAGTGTCTCGATGTACAGTGAGCTTCAACAGAATGTTTCTTGTTCAAAACTTCTTGTAATCTCAGGATTTTTGTTCCTCTATTTGCGTATTCGCACAGTCTGTTTTTAAGCATGTTCTTCGAGCTCTATGAAAATATCTATATCTCTGTGTCTCCGTCACACCACTTTTTGAGCTCTGATTGAAGTCCATTTATACTTCAAGGTCTACTAAGAATTAAGATCTCTGCACGTTCATATACCTCATACTATCTATGGACAGTCCTACAAACAACATTAAATAATGTCAGAAACATTAATTTGTCTAAATATGATCATTAGAAATAAATTTGAATTAATAAAATGGAAATAGTTATTTATGACTATTGATGAGTCATATTCGGTCTGTTTTCTTTGGCTTGGTAACATAGGTATGTTATCTTCGGTGATTTATCTTCGGTGTGTAGACTTCGGTGTGTCGACTTCAATGTGTCGACTTCGGTCTGTCATCTTCGGTGTGTCAACTTCGGTGTATCGACTTCGGTCTGTCAACTTTGGTGTGTTGACTTCGGTGTGTCGACTTTGGTGTGTCGACTTCGGTGTGTCAACTTTGGTATGCCAACTTCGATGTGTTGAACATTGGTGTGTCGAACATCGGTGTGTCGAACATCGGTGTGTCAAACATCGGTGTATCAAACATTGGTGTTACACGAATCATTACAAGACTAAGATTTATCCAAAAATACATGTAAAAATACACTGGTAAACATATTGATTCATTAATATATGTTATTGACTTATTTAAGTATATTGTTATGTATGACATACTTGATTTACTTAGATATATTAAATACCATGATAATCTGTATATTGACATTATTTCTAATTATGAAAACTACAATATCATAGTGGGTCCAACATGGTTGGATGTTGTCCACATGATCTAATAGAAATATGTTTCATGGTTTTCAGTGAGAAATTCCCAGATTGAGAAGTGAAGAGTCACCTGTGGCCAGAACATGACTAGAATCTGGTAAAATTGATAGGTCCTACCCTAGGTTATTACCATCCTTTTAATATTTATCAAAATTATGGTCTTGTTCTTGACCACCCTAGACATTTTTATAAAGTTGGTATACATCTAGATGAGGGAACAATGTGGATATCCTATTTTTTAGATCCCAAAGTAAGAGTATTTTTGTCTAAGACATCCTACCCTAGGTTGAATATGTGTCATAATAAGCTATCTCAGTCTTCAAGAACATTTACATATAGGATGGTAAGCCTATACCCTCATCTTAAAGGAGATCATTGCGTGCCTGAGGCTCATCCAAAAATTCTAGGATATATCCTGATGTTCCCCTACCTCTAATATAGAATAATATGTAAATGATGCTGGAACTAATGGGAATGACATTATAAAAATTCCCTATAAGGAAGAAAGAACATCCTCCATAAATAGGTACTTATAGTGGTTAATCAAGATCCTATATACTTAGGAATTTTAAATAGACATTCTCAATCACTGGGTGCTTTCCCCCATGGGTTGTATCTGTAGTGGTACAAATATTTATTTTGAATCCCCAATAGTTTTGGATTTTGTAAGACCAGGGGCCATCTACAGTTGATGCATCCTTTTGGACCTCCCAAATTGGTGTAAAATTTATATGGGTGTGATATTCTCATAATCACAGGGAGCCTTTCCATGAGTGTTATTTTTTGTGTCATATGGATTACCTCTATAACAACTCATAATTACTTCACCCTAGGGAGAGTATTTAAGGTGGTATACTTATTCATCATAGTGAGGACCTCTATGATGGCTTCTAGTAGTTTTAATGATAAGGAGACTAATCTTGGAATTCCCAATTGGAGGATTTTATCTTGATCCCAGTATTATGGGAAGTCCCCCCCAAATAGTTAGAATATCAGAGAGTGAAACAACATCTTCATGAATGACAATGACTACACAAGTGGCCGAAATTGTAGGAGTAGTCGGTTGAGGCGAAAGGTTGGTGACCTAAACCCTATGGGCAGGAGAAGATAGGTTTAGTTTAGTTTTTACTAAAAACAAACCAACCCATAATTTTTGGTCCAATATTTACACATAACAAACCAAACCATTTAATAATGGTTTGGTTTGGATTAAAAAATTTATAAAATATTAATTTTTGGATTGGTTTTGTTTGGATTGTGGAATAACTTATTTTTTTTACAATATCCTAGATATGGATTCATGAGGGATGTCCCTTTATATCTTTTTGGATCCCCCTAGGGATCTATGGTTTCCTCCCATATATCCTTTCCAGTGATTCTCCTATATCTTCATTACTCCCTCATACTTGGTGGTGAGTGGGTTTTACTTCTGCTTTTCCTTCAAGGATTCCATGTTTACCTTATAGATTTTGCAAGGTTCCTTCTACAGTGGATTCTCTAGGTATCATCAAAATTATGTTATGACTTAAAAATCATTTCTCCCCCTCTTTATGGTCAAACTCCTTTGGGATTTCCTCTATTCAAACCCCCATTCCATTTTCCCATCATCATGGTTCCTGGGTTTGATATGGAGTTGGACATTGTAGGTGGATCTTCCTTGGTATTAGTGAGTTAGTATTTTATCTTAGAGTGGAACTTATGGCCTCGACTATCTCAGGTCCCCTCTCCGGCGATGTCTCTTGGAATTTTTATTGAGTCTCCCAACCCTGAGTGTCATTGACTCAATTTACCACTAGTGATGAAACTTAATGGTTGGATTAATGATGGTATAAATTATTACATTAAGGTATCAAATATCATAATGCATCAGCATATGTGTTGAAAAAAGGAGAAACTTGAAGGGTTAAGTATGTAAGTTCACTGTTCTTTATTTAGGATGGGAAATGTTGATGCAGTTTAGTATATTCAAAGAAGTAGTCCTCTAGTGACCAGGATGATGTTACTTTTTTGGGGTTATAGTAGTTTTTAATTTATAATATATTCTATTTTAATGAATTTTATATTATTGGTTTCTCATTCTTTGAATTCTTTCTATATTTCCATCATGTTAGAAAAAATATGGATTTTGGGGTCTTTGGAGGAGTAGGGTTTCATTGTTATTTGGTTTTGGGTTTTCTATGGTTCAGTAGAAGTTTATTTACTGGTATTATTATAACCTCCCCAAAATCCACTTCTGGATACGATGATAAAACATAATATTTACATTTCTGGATTTTATATTAATAAATGTGACCCAATTTCAAACATCCAAAACTTACAACATCAAGAGGGAATCATTAGATCAATTAAACACCCAAGGACCTTTTATTTTTAGAGTTTTAGGGAATTAGGATGAAATATTACATGGAAACTTGGATACATAAACAACTGATTCATAAAAATATACATCATCTCCCACTATTTTATTCAATTATAGTAACATTATCAGGTATAACATACTTAAAACCTTTCTTCACAACATGGGGAAATGAAAAAAATAAGAAGTGTGAGATTAACCAATCAGTAAGGGTAATCATAAGCATTAACAATTGAATATATCAGTGAGAATAAAATGAGATTAAGTATAAGGACCCAACCTTAAACATTACATAATCTTGAATTAAATTAATAATTCACATTGAGGATCTTTTCAGGTTTAGAGTTTTAGAGAATTAGGCCATAACTATTACATTACATCTCAAAAATTACAAATTAGACACTTCTACTCAGTTTCCATTTTTTTCACAAAATAAAAACTCTTAAAAAAATAGTCATGTCTAGTTCCATGTTTTAGACAACATGACTTTTCCTTGATCCCATCCTTGACCCTATTCATCTTTAAGTCCTGTGAAAAACATTTCAAAACCTGGGATGAGTATAAAAAGATTAGTAAGGGTTAAAAAACAAATAAAGAAAAAATTATTTCATCAATACATACATAACATAAGCTCTTTATCATACCTCATTAAATCATAAAATTTATGAATAACACATAGAAATCATAAATCATAAAGGTAACTTGTGGCATCCATAACATACCTATGTTATATCTTTCACAGCTACGTAGGGAGTTACATTTGGAATACCCATCAAAATATATTCCCTAAATCTCTTAGGAGAAACATTCACGTCTACCTCTATCACATTACCCAATGCATTGGAGAGCTATCTCGGGTTCAACTGCCCTAAGTTTATCACAGAACCACCCATATACATAAACAATTCCCAAGAACGATAAAATACTCATAACACATAAAAAAATATAAAGGAAAGATAAAATTTCCACATTCCAATCATAATATATCATTTAAATATATTGAAATAAAAAATCCATTATCAAAACCATTTTGTATACCAAAATACATAAAAGAGTATGTGGTATTTATTTTCCTTTTAAAAACATTATGGGTTGTTAAGGAAGCCAAATATCAAATAATACTCCCGGCAGAGGAAAAGGTCATTGTCACCTCTAATGTTAAAAAGAAACATTATTTTTTTTATCATTTAGTAAAACACTTAGTAGAAAAATATTCCATTTGAATTAAAGTAAAAGTCAAATGTGTTTATATAGCGTATAAAAGAAAGTCATGTGTAAAAAAAATATGCCTCAATGAATGGAGATTGAGACAAAGTCCCTTACAAATATCATATTGTAAATAAAATAGATCGATAGTGTGTATTAAATATATGTACAAATAAATCATGTATAAATACAATATAGGATATCAAAATTTATATCTCACATAATCATATCATGGCATAATCAAAAAGTAGAAATTTAACCCAAAGAATGGAAATTGGGTTAAGAAGTTCCCTTACCTCATGTCCAACTTGACTCGATCGTTCTTTAATCTAATGAATAATAAACTAAAGTTAATTTATACTTTCTTAAGAATATTTTTGAATTTTATTATTCCTTTTATATCAATTATTACCTTTCTATAACAATTAGTTAATTATTTTAGTTCATATCATACATTTTGTCGATGTTCGGAACTTGAGTTAAAAATGAACTTGTTATAATTATAAATTGTCCATGTGGTTGAAATTAAATTATCTACAGAATTATATTAATGATTTATATATCATATATATCATATATATCTAGTATATATATGTATTTATAATAGTACATAACATTTGGAGATAAGAAATGAAATGCACCGTTCTTGGAGACAGTAAGCCGTACGTACACATGAACGCTACTTTCATTTCTATTTCATATTTAATAGAATGAAAACATAATTATACATAGATATATTATAATTATAGTACAATATCATATATAATTTCATTAAATCCATCCTTTATATGTTCCACATATGGTATGATCGAGTCATATCACTTTGAGGGGGCGGTAGTCCGCACTTCCTCAAATGAAATTATCATATTTACCCACTATGGAAGCCATAAAGGTATTCTATAAATAAAAAATAAATAAGCATAGAAAAAATAGAAATATAATATATATCACATATAAATACAGTTCCTTTTTAATGGCCACCATAAGAGGTGATAGGTTATAATTGAACCATCATCGTCTCGTGAGGTGTTAGTTCACCGTCCAGAGAAACAGTATGTTATTTACCCATTAGATAAAGGTGTGTATAAGTGTAGTTAAAATAATTATCATAAAAACAAACTAGTATATTGCATATACTGGTTTTGTTATAAAATAAAGTAATAAAAATAATTTAGGGGGTTAGATAAGTAAAATAAAACAAAAGAACTTAAGAGAAGACGTTACCTTTAAATCGGGTATCTCCATTTGGTTTGAACCAAAAGGTTTACTTGAATTTCCTTCTTCCTAGGGTAAGGATTATAAGAGTATGAGAGGGATTTAGATAGATTATTTAGGCAGATATTGGATGATCCAATGGTCTTGAGAAGTGTGAGTAATGGGTTATAAGTGATAGATTTTTATGAGGGGGAGGAGAGGCTCTTTAGGAAAGTGTGAAAATATTATTTTATTATATAATGATTTTAGGTTTCAAAACGTCCAAAACTCATTAAAGTCTAAGATAAGATGACTCATGTTAGAAATAAAATCATCCAATAATAATTTTACAGGTTTTGGATATTTTTTTAATCTTTATAATCTTATTTATTTAAATTATTCATTAATGAGGTAAATACTGCATCATCATTGTATCATAAATAATTTTATTTATTTGATGTCTAAAAATTATAAAAAAATAACATGATGTAGGAAATATTTTTATATTTATAATGAATATTTTTAGTCTAAGAGATAACTTATATAACCCCATGAAAAAATTGTTTTACTAAAAGTTATTTGTTTATGTCATTTTTGCCTTTACTTTAAGCTAATTAAAATAAAGTGTCATTATCACTCCCAAGTGGCTCCATGGGGTCCCAAAATCAACCCAAGGATGGAAATGGTCATATATGTATCAACCAATAGGATTAGGACACATGTTAGGGTAATTTAATATTATTATAATATTATTTTTACCCTTATTTACCAGATTTACCCTTTAACCATGGTAAATAAAATATTTACTGAAGTAAATATTTGTAATGTCTAAAAATAAAAGTTATCTATTTATACAATTTGTAAATAATGATTCCAAATATGGAATCCATTTTTCCAAATTCAAAACACAGAAGTGACATAAATTAATTTAAAATTAATTTCCGCTGTCAAAACAAAAGCGTGTTTTTAAGAAATAATAATTATCAAAAGATTGACATTTGTTTATGTAAAATTTCAAAGTGAAATTACTCCCAATGAAAAAAGATGGATTAAATGGTAAAAATATAATATAATTACACTTTAAAACCATTTAAAAATATAATATAACCATATAAATAAATTAGATTAAAAAGCAATTTTGAATTAAAATACAGTATTTTTCACTATTCATTAAAAAATGAACATTATCAGAAAAATACCAAAATTTCATAAAAATTAAATCTTTATGTCCCAATTCTAAATAATAATATTATTTTTTCAAATATAACATATAAAAGTGACAAAAAACTAGATTTAAAAAGTGTTCTTCATTAAAAGGTGGTAAATCGACCTTTTACAGAATTTTAGAGTATTTATGCTTAAAATTGGATTCATTCACTTTTTAAGCCTCTAAAATTTTATTGGATAAATGTAAAAACATTTAACAAACATGTATAATCATATTGTAGTTAGTTCTATTCATTCCCACCAATACAATGGCTAGGCGTTAACTACAATTTAAAATAATAATATTATATTGCTAGTGTGCAACATAAGATTTCAAATAAACCTGTTGTTGCGTATCAGGTACGCCATCGAACATAACATACATTTTAAAGTAAAATTAATATTTAATTCACAAATATTAATAAATATGAAAATTTATTATTCTTTATTTACCTAGGATGTTACATTAAGTGTATAATGAAATAATCAAAGTGCCTGATTAAAATATAATATAACTCATACCCATCAAAACATGGATAATGAAATAAATCTTTAACATAATAAAATACTCATATAATTCAAAAATCATGATCAATGTGAAAAAATTCTTAATAAAAGGATCCATTATAAACTCATAGAAAACATAGAGAAAATCTGTTGGTATCTTGGAATATCATTATCATACAAAAATTAAAATCACTCTTACAAATGGAATAACATACCAAATAAATTCCAAAAATCTCTCAGGAGAAACCTATAACCAGTTAATTACATTTCTTTACCTAATGCATTAGAGAGATATATCTGGTTCACTCATCTTGGTTTATAATGGAATCATAAATCCTTGGTTTATAATGGAACCAACCATCATCATAAATAGTGTCTAAGAACTATAACATGAATAAAGTACATAGATCTTGTATTTTATCATAGAAATCTTAGAAACAACCACCATTACTTTCATAACATTATTAACCTGTGGAAACAAAATAGGTTCCATGCCAATATGTTTAAAACAATCATATTCTATCTAGAGAAAGAATAAGGATGATATCATTATAATATATCCCCTATGTGACATAAATAAAATAAAAGGTTTTTGTTGTTCATGAATATAAATACTATAAAAAGATAATTAAAACATTCTTGAGAAAAATACCCTTTATACTTTGAAAATCACTTTTAAAAAATAAAAATTTCCATAATGTTATGATTTTTTTTATTTGAAAATAACCTTAGAAATATTCAAAATAAAATTCAGAAAAAGTATCCATGATGGTGTAAAAAGCTGGTTAATACATATATGTTTAAATAAAACATTTCATTCATACTCTGGTAAAGAAAGTCAAAATGTGCTGTACGGACAATGTTAAGAAGATTCCTTTTTAAACCACTATAAATAAAGTCAAATATACTTGAAAATGACCTTAATAAATCATTGAAGTGTAAATATGAACATTCTTTAAAACATTTTATAAAACATAGATATGTAAGATAAATATTCCTGATCTAAAAGAAGATACAAGATTAGTGTAACTTAAAAAAAATTGTCTTGATATTTATCTAATCAATAAGGGAGGAAATAGATTTTAAACATTTAAAAAAAATTCATAACCAAAGTAGAAGATTATATATTTGGTTCAATAAAATAATGTCATATGATTTCCCCCAAAGGAACCTTGAACATAACAATATCGAAAAGAAATGAGATTTTAACATACAGCCTTTACCACATTGGTAGCTTTTGAAATAAAAACTCATTAAAATAAATAATATGATATGGATCACTAAATACCAGAATTAAATGATTTAATATTTAAAAATTCCTTTATGGTATAATAATCATACCATTCAAATAAGTCATGGTGCATGTTATGAAACATAACTCAAGAAAATGAGATTGAGACAAAGAAAACCCTTAAAAAGATCATAACTTTTTAAGTGATAATTAATCCATGAAGTGATTATGTGAACATATCTAAATCCACATAAAAAATTATAAATACAACATAAAACAATTTAGATATTAATTCACACATAATCATGGTATAACAAATCCAATGAAGAAGAGTTATAACCTAATGGAAGGAAATTGAGTTAAGAAACCCCTTACCACTTGGACACTTTCAAGTCAAATCCATTTAAATGAAATAATTTTAATTGTAAAATAAAATACCATTAACAATGAAGTATTCATGATATAAAATTTAAAATTGGAAATATATACATCATATAAAATAAATTTGGTGCATAACATTAAAACATGCCTCAATTAAGGGAAACTCAGACGAAATCCCTTAAAAATATCATATCATTGAATTGGGAATTAATAAATGTTGATATTATATGTAAAAAATTTAAATCCACATAAAAAAGTATAAAAATAAATAAAACAATCATAGGTCAATAGACACATAATATTGGCATAAAAAAGAAAACGAAGAAGTAATATAACCCTATGAAATGAAATTGAGTTATGAAATCCCTTAACTTGAGTCTAAAATTTCAATGTATGTATATTAAATCCTATATAATAAACTTATATAAATCATTTTCATGTTTTATAACCTTTTACAGGTTTATTAAATTACTATTAAACCATATATTTCATTTATTTCAATGAAATATTTATTTAATTAATCGGTTAAACTCACATAAGGTGTTTTGAGGATGTTCAGTTCATAATTTTAAAATGACTCTGGTATACTAATTATGGTCAAAGAGGTCATTATTAAATAATATATAGAATAATAATGAAATATTTATCATTTTTATACAATAATTATACTTTTAAAATAAATCATGAATGATTGTTATGAAAAATGAATTACATTACAATGATGGAGACGACAGACCGTGTGTATGCATGAGTAATGCTTCCATTTTTTAAAAAAATTGAATAAAAGAAGGTAAGTATCATTTTACATTTCAATAATTATGATTATATCATAAATATAATATTATTTATTTGAATACACTTATATATACCATCCATGTGAGGTGTTTAAAAAAAATGAATCACATCACTTTGTGGATGTAGTAATCCACATATATGCACGAACAATGTTATAATTTTTAAATGGATGGAATAATAAGAAAATATATAGTATATTATATTTAAATAATTATAATTATTTCATGAATGTCATATATATACATAAAATTTATCATTATAAACAACAGTGAGAGGTTGTGATGGAAAAAGATTTCCATTGGTTCACGAGGAGATAGTCTTCCGTACACATGAACGATGATTTGATCTCCCATTTGATGAAAGAAGTATATGGATATAGGTTATGAAGTTATAATAATAAAATCTCAGTATATGTAATATTATTATGTTATTATTTTATTATGGTTGAATAATATTTTATGGAGGTATAAAAAGAAATAAATAAAAAATGATCGATTAAAAGCTATACCTCTTCTTCAGAAAACCTCTATTTATTTACACCTTAAGAGCTATAAGTTCAATATTATTCACAAAATAATACCTCTATGAAAAATCAAGGATTTTTAAAAGTGATTTGGGTAGGTATTTACTGAACTATTTTTCTAAAAAGGTGTGATTAAGATAGGATAGGAGTTCCTCTTTTATAAGTGAGGGGAGGGACACCCTTGGAATTTATTAAAGTATTAATTTAATATAAATAAATTTTCATGTAAAAGTGTAAAATTGATATATTTATAATATAATATAATTCCGAGTTTAAATCCTATAATCTAATAAAATTTGAACAAGTTTAGGTTATGTTTTAACCCTTATGTCATTATTTTTACCCTTGTTAACCCTTTTGATGATTACCACGATATGAAAGTTTTTTAATTTTTAGGGGTTAATAAAATAACTATAAAAGGACAAGTGACCCATAAATGGATCATGGTTTATATTTTAAGCCATATAAAATACAATTGGATGAAGATAGTTTTTTTATGAATTTTAAATAATTTAATAAAATATTGTTTATTATAGAATATCATTAATATCATTTTTGGAACTATTCATTTTATTTGACTCTAAAGTCATAAATATATGAATGGAATTATAATATAGAATTTTAAATAATTCTTAATATATTATATATATCTATAAAATTAGTGGGACACTATAACTCACCAAAAAATTACTTTTAGAGTTTTTAAAATCATTTATTAGATTTTTATACTACTTGCACAAGCACTTGGTCGGTGTTATGTAAGTATTTAAGGTAATTATTTAATCAATAAAAGTTAAAAAATAAAGTTTCATAATAGTAATAATTATTTTATATTCAAAATAAACATTTTTAATCAAAAATAAACTCTTTTTATCTCTTTCACAACATACTAGAGATATTTAAGTATGGAAAGTGACATCTGGTATTTATTCTTTAGTTAAAATAATATAAAGGTAACAATCAAAGAAAAGTGGAAGAAAGGTCATATTTTTGAATTTTGGATGATTTTGAATGAAATATAATCATAAAATAAAGTAAAGGAAAATGTTTTAACGAATTTTAATCCTTATCACATTATTTTCAACCTTAATTAACATATTTTACCTTTTAATGTGGTTATAACTATTTACCATAGTTACTATTAATATTGACCAAAAATTAAGTTAAACTTATTACCTAATATTAATTATTATAATTCCGAATATTGAATCCACATTATAAAATTCAATTTATAGAATTGAAACAATTTAATTTAAAATTAGACCATCAAAACATGATGAAAATGAGTTTTATAGAAAAATATATTCTTCAGTATAAAGAGTTTTTATACCAAAATAAAGAAATAAATTAATAAAAATGATCTTAATTATATTATTAATAATATAGATGAACTAATTTTAATTTAAAACAATTTTAAAATAAAATTTGTCTTTTTAAATTCTGGAAACAAAAAATACAATTCAATAAAAATCAGCATTTTCACTATACATTAAAAAAAGATTTTTTTCTAGAAAATTATTAAAAAATTACTCTAAGAGAATTTTGACATGTATATTTGAAAAGTTAATTTTATTTTTTCAAATAATTTTGTTTAAAATTTTCATAAATTAATTACAATATTTTCTAAAAATAATAAATAAAAACTATTTTTAGAGAGAATATATTTTTAAAGCATAAAATAACTTTACAAGTAACCGAGTGCTTATTTCTTAAGAATTAATCAATAAATTTGTATTGAGTATGAAATATATATATATATATATAATACAGTTACTCATATTCATATCCACCTATTCAATGTCTAGGCTATGTCGATCATATTTAAATAATAATATTTTATGGTCTATTTAAGCTCGGTGTTTCTTGTTGTATACACTGTCGAACATAGTCTCCTTTTGAAATATAAGGGTGTTATATTCTCCCCCTTTAATAAATTTCATCCTCAAAATTTTATATTGAGTTTGGTAATCAAGGGTTTAATTTTTGAAAATACCTTTGTTGAAAACATACTTCATAAAAAGGGTTAATAAAAATTCTTCTTGAAAAGTGTTAAAAGTAAATATGAAGGTCATATGAAATAACACATAACTAGTTTTAAAAATAAGATAACATTAATGGGAAGTGAAAATATATACATGGAGGAAAAATAACTTTATAAATAATTATGGATATTGTTAGAGAACATTGATCACAAGAAAGTGAATGATCATGAAAAAGTCAATGACCACAAAACCATAAACAAATGAGGTATGAAAAAGACCATAAATTCACCAGAAATAAATGTAATAGGATAATTTTTTTATTTCAATATCCTTTTCCTATAGTATAGGAATTAATTTACCATATTGACTAATAAAATAAGGAAATATACTTAATTGATTTTCTTTAAATCTATAAATGAAATTTCATCCTTTGGTTGTATGTTTCAAAAATATTCCACCTTTATCTCATAATTTACTACAAATGATGAGTACATATATTTAATTCTTGAAACACTATAATAAATTTCTGATTGACCATGAGGTATATAAAAGTATTAAAATCTATTATTCCTATCTTTACTAAAACCATAATTGTTTGAAAATGATAAGTTAATACCCAAAACAAAAAATCCTTAATGTAAAGAAATAATACATTAATCTCTAAAATTCAACAATACACCAAAGGTTCAAATTAGATAATTCTGTAAATAAATAAATCTATATCCTAATTAACCTAAATAACCTCAATATTAAATAATGTTTTAACCTCAAAGGTTATCTCATACCTTTCAGCTTACATCCTCAAAAAAGTAATATCATTCTTATGAAATAATCCTTCACATTAAACCTAAGGGTTATATATACCTCAATCCAATAAAATATCTCTCAAAATATCATTAATCACTTTCAAAATCACAATTCTTAAAACCTAAAAATGGAAATCTATTCCTTTTAAATTATGATCAAACTTAAATATATAAACCCATGATGGTATCCATAACTCTTAAGTTAACCTCACATGAAAACATCATAATCTGCACATTTATCTAAACTCCCCTATGATACCAACTATAACAACCCAAAACTCACACTCCCAGATCTGTTTCCATAACAAAATCATTACAATTTTGGATTTGATATCAATAAATGCGACCTGATTTAAACTATACAAAACTTACAACATCAAATGGGAAATATTTTATGACTTATATATACAAGTATATTTTAGGTTAAGAGTTTTAACAAATTAAGACAAAATTTTACAAGAAAACTTTGATACATAAATAACTGGTTCATAAAAATTTACACAATATATCCCTAATTTATTCACATATAGTAACCTTATTAGGCTTAACATACTTAAAACCATTCTTAAAAACCTAGAAAAATGTAAAATATAAGAAGGGTGAGCTCAAAAACTCAGTAAGGGTAAACATAATCATTAAAAATTGAATGTAATCAGTTGGAATAATATGGTAATAAGGGTATGATGAAAAAAATCAAAGTACATGACTGTAATATAAGAGATATCATACCCATAGAAAATTGGATGATAACATAAAAAATTAACATAATATAAGAGTAATATAAGTAAAAAGTCATGATCTATGTGAAAACAATCCTTGAGTAAAAGATCCATTATAAAATCTTAGAGATCATAGATAAAATTTATTGGTATCTTGGAAAATAATTATCATATTACCCTTATAATCACTCTTACAAATAGAATAACCTGATTTTTAAATTCCAAAAATATCTTAGGATAAACCTATAATTCGTTAACTCTGTGTCTTCACCCAATGAATTAGAGATGTATATTGGGCTCACTAATCCTTGGTTTATGATTTAATCACCTATCCTTGGTTTATAATGGAACCACCTATTAACATATAAAATGTAAAAGAATCAAAACATGAATAAAGTATATATAACTTGAATTTTATCATAAAACTCATATAAAAAACCATTATTCCTTTCATAACTTGATTAACCCATGGAAAATAAATAAGTTCCATGATAATATCTTTGAAACAATAATAATCCATCTAGATAAGGAATAAGGATGGTATCATTACAACATATCCCCATTGGATCACAAATAAAATAAAGTATTGTTGTTTTTGATGAATATAAATACCATAAAAAGATCATTAAAAACATTCTTAAGGAAAATTCTCTTTCCACTTAGAAAATAACTTTTAAAAATTAAAATTTCTATAATATTAGGAAAAATATTTTATTTAAAAATAATATTGGAAATATTCAAAAGAAGCTACAAATAGAAAATATTATTGATGGTGAAAAAGGTGGTTGATCCATATATGTTAAAATAAAACATTTTATTCACACTTTGGTAAAGAAAGTAAAAATGTTCCATATGAACAATGTTAAAAATATTCCTTTCTAAAAACATTGTAAATAAATTCAAATATACTTGAAAATTACCTTAATAAATATTTTAACTATAAATAATAACATTATTGAAAACATTTTATAAAACATGGATATGGAAGAGAAATATTCCTTATCTAAAAAAGGTACATGATCAATATCACTTATAAACAAATTTCTTGATGTTTATTTAATAAATAAGGGAGAAAATAGAAATTAAACATGTAAAATAAATTCATAAACATATTATAAGAAAAGATATTTGGTTCAAGAAAATAAGATCATTTTATTTCCCAAAAGGTACCTTGAACATAAAAAATTCCAAAAAAGAAATGTGATTGTAACATAAAACCTTTACCAATTTGGTAACTTTAAAAATAAAAATTAATTTAAATAAATAATTTGATATGGATATGTAAATAAAATTAATTAAATTAAATAATATGTAAATATTCATTCATGGGGAAGTAAGTATACCATTCAAATAAATCATGGTGCACGACATGAAACATGTCTCAAGAAAATGAGATTGAGACCTAGAAAAGCCTTTCAAAGATCATAAATTTTGAAGTGATAATTAATACATGAAGTGATTATGTATAGAATTGTAAATACACATAAAAAAGTGTATATTTATCATAAAAAAATTTAAATATCAATTCACACATTATCATGTCATATGAAAGTCAATGAAGGATAGTTATAACCCAATAAAATTAAATTGAGTTATGAAACCCCTTACCACTTCATAACTTTCAAGTAAAATCCCTTTAAATGAATTAATTGGAATTATAACATAAAATACCATGAATTATGAAGTATTAATGATATTAAATTTAAAAGGGGAAGTATATACACCATATAAAATAAATTAGGTGTGTAACATTAAAAGATGCCTCAATGAATGAGAATTTAGACGAAATCCCTTACAAAGACCATATCATTAAATTAAGAATTAATCAACGGATAGATTATCTATAAAAAATTTAAATCCACATAAATCAATTTTAAATTAAATATAAAATAAATCATAGTTCATTACATACATAATCATGGAATAACAAAGACAATGAAAAAGTAGCATAACCAAATGAAATGAAATTGAGTTATGAAATCTCTTACCTCGAGTATAAAATTTCAATGTATATGAATTAAATAATATATTTTAAACTTATATAAATTATTTACATGTTTATAAAATTTTAAAAGTTTATTATATTATCATTTAACCATTTATTTAAATTATTTCAATGACATATTTAATTTCTTAACTGGTTAAACCCACGTCGGGTGTTTTGAGGATGTTCTGTTCATAATTTCGAAATAGCTATGATATGTTGACCATGGTTAGAGAGGTATTTATTTAATAATTTAAATAATAATTATCATTGAATAATTATAATTTTTATACATTAATTATACTTTTAAAACAAACCATGAAAGATGGTTATGAAAAATGAATTATGTTACAATCATAGAGATGGTACATCGTACGTATGCATGAGTAACATTTCCATTTTTCAATGAACATGAGTAAAAGATGGTAAGTATCAATTTTTATTTACATAATTATTATTATATAATAAATTTATTATTATATCTCTAAATACACTTATATATACCATCTATGCGAGGAGTTGACAAAAAAAGAATCACATCTCTTTGTGGAGGTGGCAATCCAAGTGTATGAAAAAATGAGGATATAATTTTTCAATGGATGGAATGGTAAGAAAATAGATGATATATTATATTTAAATAATATATACACATCAAATCAATCATTATGACCATACATAATAGGTTGTAATGGAAAACTAGTTACATTAGTTCACGATGCAGTAGTTTATTGTACACATTAATGATGATTTCATTTCCCATTTGATAGAAGAAGGAGATGAATATAAGTTATTAAATTAACATAATAACATATTGTTGACCTCACCTATTTTTATAATCCCAATTATGCTTTCACATACTTTGATAATCCCAATTAGTGTTTATCTATATTCAAATTCTCTCAAAATATGATACTCTGTTATCAAGATGATAATAATGTTGAAATACTTCTTGAGATATGTTAATCAATGGTTATATATGTTTATATAAGTTATAAATTAATTCTAACCCAACCAAATATGTGTTTCATAAAACAGATAAGTGTTTGTCACTGATATGCATATAACTACTAATAACAGAGATACCGGTACTTAGTCTACCGATAGACAGAGTCACCGATAAGCTAAGTCTACCGATAGAATAGGTATACCGGTATTCTTAAGTCTTCTAGTATACAATTAATCACTGATATGTACAGAGCTACCGATATGAATAAGTCTACCGATAGAAACAGTTCACAGACAGTTATCGATAGAAGTCTGCTGATAGAGTAAGTTTACCGATACGAGCTACCGACCGGTGAATCTATACTTGTATAAGTAGACCGATAGAATGAAGTCACCGATATATATAGCTACCGATACAAGTTCAAAAGAGCTACCGATGGAAGGTCCTGCTACACAAAGTCCACTGCACACGTTCACCAACAGAAGGCTATGAATGATTGACCAACCAGTCAAACTCTATACTCTCAATACTATTTATCTATTAAGCTAACAGTTACATTTGATGTTTTTAATGCAGTTAATGTTATTTAATGATCTCTGTTGCCATGTCAGGGAACCGTACCTAGTACCCATGAAAAAGGTAATCATTCCCATTTTCCGGAGTTGGAAGCTATAAAAAAGGGAAGATAAAGACCTAGAAAAAAGGGGTGGTGTCGTTGTAATGAGATGAAAAAGTAGCATGTAACGAGCAAGCAATAACCAGCAAGAAGTAAACATGAAGAGTAAATACAAGATTCATACTGAAAAATGAGCTGCACACCGAAAGAAATCTATACTCCAAGTGTCCTGGATATACTTAAAGCCACTCTTCTGAAGGAAACCACAAGCTGCATCTTGAGTGAAGAACTATAACCAACACTTCATGCACTCAAGATGATAAGCTGTACCTGGAAAAAGGAAGAAAATGACACTATGTTTTTTAGGGAAAACTCAGATAAGGACTCAGAAGCTTTTATGAACAATTAAACAAGTCCAGAGTTGCACTGCCGATCACTATAGCTTTTCTAAACTCATTCACATTTTCTTTAGCGATTCTTTCTTTAAATTTTGAGCAGTGTGTGTACCCTATTTATTATATACACACACTGTCTCTTGAGATAAACTTGAGGATTCTTAAATCCTCACTAAAACTCCATAACTATTTGTTTCCCACTGTGGATAGTGGTAGAGGTTGAGTAAGACCTGGAAAACTGTGAGCTGTTGTTTGTTTTCCCACGAAGAACTGTGGTAGAGGTCTTTGGACCTGGACAGTATTGTACTGTTGTTTACCCCCGATCCAGGGTGTGGATTAATTTATATAAATTGTTTGAGAGGAATAAGTCTCATCTTGAGACTGAACCTCTTAGTTACATCTGCTATTCATTTTAGATTAAGTCATAAGTATACTATATATATTTTATATTCCGCTGCTATTACTTTGAAATACAAAACTATTTTAAAGATACTTTGATAGTTAAATTAGCAAGTGTTTATACTTATTGTAAACCAGTAAGTTAGTTTCAAAAGTTAATTTAATCTTTATATTAAGTTAACTGAGACCCAATCAATCTTTGAGAAACTGATTGAACATTTACACTATGTATAGATTCACTACAGTTTAACTTTGTTTTTAAATAGGGGGATTTTAAGAGAAATATTTTTAATAGAAATTTTAATTGGAACTCAATTCACCCCCCTTGAGTATCCACTCTGACCAACATTTGGTATTAGAGGTTGTTTTTATTTATAAATTTTTTTAAAACATTCTGTTTTTCAACTGTGATTTTAGTTGCATCTTTAAAGATCCAAAATTTCTGTTAGTTCTAAAATTTATCTCTTTAAATATCTTTTCTAAAATCTAGTTATGGACAATTGACTAGAGGGTGCTGCTACTAACCGACCACCTTTCTTCAATGGTAACAATTATGCCCAGTGGAAACTTAAAATGAAAATACATTTAGAGAGTATGAGTTTTGATATCTGGACTGCTATAGAATATCAATATAAAATTCCAGAAACTGAAAGAACAACTTGGGATGAACCTACAAAGACTGCTTACAATAATAATTATAAAGCTATGAATGCCTTGTATTGTACTCTAGGAGATGAAGAATTTAACAGAATATCTGCTTACAAAACTGCTTATGAAATTTGGGATACTTTGGGTGTTTCTAATGAAGGAACAACCAATGTTAAAGAAATGAGACTAAATACTTATACTATTAAATATGATAATTTTAAAATAAAGACTGATGAAACTATTTCTGACATGTATCTCAGGTTCAATGAGATTGTCTATACTATGAGCTCACTTGGAAAGGATGTTCCAGCAAAGGAACAAATCATGAGAATCTTAATATGTCTACCAGAAAGATGGAGGGGCACTTCTGTTTCAATCAGAGAATCATGTGATATTGGTGCTCTCCCTGTAAAAGAGCTTATTGTCAAATTAATGATGTATGAGGAAGAACTCAAGGTAAAAAAGGAGGATGATGATGAACCCAAGAGAAAATCCGTGGCATTCAAGTCTACTGCTTCTAAGAGAAAAGATAAGGAGAAAATGCATGCACCTACTGAAAGTTCAACCAGTGAAGATTCAGATTCAGATAGTGATGCTGAAATGGCCCAAATAGCTAGGAGATTCAAGAAGTTTTATAGGAAGAAGAAGTTATTCAGATAATCTAACTACAAAGGAAAGTATGACAACAAGGGTCATTGGAAGAAGGATTGGAAGAAATCTGATAAGGAAGATGATATAGTCTGCTATGAATGCAAGAGGAAAGGACACATCAAGGCTGACTGTCCAAAATTAAAATTAAAAAAGAAACATGATTATAGGGACAAGAAGTACAAGAAATCTATGAAAGCTACTTAGAGTGATTCAGAAGACAACACAAGTGAATATGAAATTTATGATTCTGAAAAGAATTGTGCCAACATGTGTTTCATGACCAACACATCTGAGGTAACCTTAGATACTCCTGTTTTAAATTACTATTATTCTGGAGATGATGCAGAATCTAATTCTGATTCTAAAGATATATATAAGGATGAATTATCTGAATATTGTAATATGCTGGAAGAAACATGTAATGAACTTAAGGATAAGTATAAGTCACTAAAGAAACAACATGCTCTCACTGCCAATGTTAAATCTGCCTTTGATATAGAAAAGGAAAAGAATGCTCAACTGTTAAAGGAAAATATAGAACTGAAAATTTCTAATGAGCAACTAAGAAAGGACTTAGAAAAGTTCACAAATGGAAAAGATACACTTACTCAAATGTTAGGTAAGAAAGTTTCACCTAAATACACTACTGGTTTGGGATACCAACCTGGACAGAGACAGTTCACTAAAACTTGATTTATTCCTAAGTCTGGACAAAATTCTGTTTACTCTAGTTCTAGAAATTCATATTCTTCAACTAGTTATTCACATGGTTATAGATCAAACAAAGTTTATCTTTCAAAATCTATTGATTTTTTAAATTATATGATACCCATAAGACAAATATGGGTACCTAAAGCTTTGACTGCTAACCTTTCTGGACCTAAGAAGATCTGGGTACCAAAGTCATTTTCCATCTAAATCTGTTTTGTAGGAAACCTGCTTGAAGTGTTATCACAATAAGGTATGGTACTTGGACAGTGGATGTTCAAGATATATGTTTGTAGATTATTCATGATTTAAAAGCTTAATAAAGGTTGATGGAGACCATGTCACCTTTGGTGATAATTCTAAAGGAAAAATGATCGGCCTAGGACATATTGGTAACACTGATTCAGTTTTGATTTCTAAAGTTTTATTTGTTGATGGACTTAAGTATAACCTATTAAGTATTTCTCAATTATGTGATGATGGTTTTAATGTTAAGTTTGAAAATGATTCTTGTAATGTTTTTAATTCTAAAAATGTTTTAGTATTTTCTTCTTTAAGAAATGAAAATGTTTATGCTGTGGATCTGAATTCTTTAGATAAGAAAAATGTTACTTGTTTAAATGCTTTTTATAAAGAATCCTGGATTTGGCACAGAAGATTAGGACACTACAACATATTTTCACTTAGAAAGCTGACTAGGAAGAACTTAGTTAGAGACCTACCTAAGCTTTAATTCCCAAATGACAAAGTTTGTAATCCCTGTCAAAAGGGAAAGCAACATAAAGTTTATTTTAAATCAAAGAAAGAAGTTTCAACTTCTCAACCTCTTGAGTTTGTTCACATGGATTTATTTGGACCTTCTAGAGTTTCTAGTTTAAATGGGAAGCACTATGTCTATGTCCTAGTAGATGACTTTTCTAGATATACATGGGTATACTTCTTAGCTCACAAAAGTTAAACTTGTTCTTACTTTGTCAAACACTCCAAATATGTAGAAAACCTTAGTGGACTTAAGATTAAAACCCTGAGAAGTGATCATGGTCGTGAGTTTGAAAATCAAGAGTTTGAATATTATTTCTCACACAATGGATATAGTTATAACTTTTCTGCTCCAAGGAAACCTCAGCAAAATGGTGTAGTAGAAAGAAGAAATAGAACCCTTCAAGAAATAGCGAGAACCATGCTTAATGAATATGACCTGCCTATTTATTTTTGGGCTGAAGTTGTGAATACAACTTGTTATATTATTAATAGAGTCTTGATTAGACCTGTTCTCAAGAAGACCCCATATGAATTATGGAATAATAGAAAACCTAAAGTTAGTTAATTTAGAGTCTTTGTCTGCAAAGTTTTTATTCATAATACAAAGGATAATCTTGACAAGTTTGCTTCTATGAGTGATGAAGGAATTTTTCTTGGTTATTCTTTAACTAGAAAATCCTATAGTGTCTTTAATAAAAGAACCAAATGTGTGGAATAATCTGTTCAGATAAAGTTTGATGAAACTGATCTACATGAGCCTAAAACCTCTCTTAAAAATCTTGAAGAAGATTTGACTATTCTGAACCTTAATGATAAATCTAAAGAACCTACTGTAAAAACATCCAGTTCTATACATATTCCAGAATCTTCTTTTGTTGAACCTGAACCTATAGATGAAACTGAAATTTCTAGTCCTACCTTTTCTAGATCAACAAATATTCTAAAGAATCATCCTTTAGATGATATTGTTGGTAATCTTGATAGAGAGACACAGACTAGAGATTCTCTAAGAAACCAGGTTGAACATCAATCCTTTCTTTCACAGTTAGAACCTAAAAATGTCAATGATGCAATCAATGATGAATTTTGGGTAATGGATATGCAAGAAGAGTTAAATAAATTTGAAAGAAACAAAGTCTGGGAATTAATTGACAGACCCAAGGACACTTTAACAATAGGTACTAAATGGGTTTTTAGAAACAAATTTGATGAATATGGAAACATAGTTAGAAACAAAGCTAGACTAGTTTCACAAGAATATAGTCAAGAGGAAGGTATAGACTACGAGGAAACCTTTGCACCTGTAGTTATATTAGAAGCTATTATAATTCTACTTGCCTATGCTGATCATCTGAATTTTAAGTTATATCAAATGGATGTCAAAATTACTTTTCTAAATGGTTTTATTGTTGAAGATGTTTTTGTTGAACAACCACCTGGATTTACTAATCCTCATTTTCCAAATCAAGTTTTCAAACTCTCTAAAGCTTTATATGGTTTAAAACAAGCTCTAAGATCTTGGTATGATAGACTTAGTAATTTTCTTATTTCAAAGATTTTTACTAAAGGGATTGCTGTTCCAACTCTTTTTATTAAAAGAATTTCTAAAGATGTTTTAATAGTTCAAATCTATGTTGATGATATTATTTTTGGATCTTCTATACATTCTTTGTGTACTGATTTCTCAAAAAGTATGAAAAATGAATTTGAAATGAGTTTAATGGGAGAACTCAAATATTTTCTTGGATTTAAAGTTTTCCAAAATGAAAATGGTATTATTTTGAATCAAAGTAAATATAAAAAGGATCTTTTAAAACGTTTTGGTTTGGATAGTATTAAGGAAAGTGAAACTCCTATGAGTACAGTCTGTAAATTGGATGCAGATGAAACTGGGAAACCAGTGGATCAAACCAATTACAGAGGTATGATTGGAAGCTTAATCTACCTTACTGCTAGTCAACCAGATATTATGTTTAGTGTGTGTATGTGTGCAAGATTTCAAGATAATCCAAAAGAATATCATTTACTTGCTGTTAAACGAATTTTCAAGTATCTCAAACACACTATAAACTTAGGTTTGTTTTACCCAAAAGGACAATCCTTTGAGTTAATGAGTTATTCAGATGCTGACTTTGCTGGTTGCAAGTTAGATAGAAAAAGCACATCAAGAACATGTCATCTATTGGAAAAATCCTTAGTATCTTGGTGTAGTAAGAAGCAGAATTCTGTAGCATTGTCCACTGCTGAAGCAGAGTACATAACTGCTGGTAGTTGCTGTGCACAAATTCTGTGGATGAAACACACTCTTTTGGACTATGGATATGATTTTAAGCATGTCTCTATCAACAGTGAAAACACTAGTGCAATAAACATTTAGAAGAACCCTGTGTCTCACTCTAGGACCAAACACATTGATGTAAGGCACCATTTCTTGAGAGATCATTACCAAAAGGGTGATATAACTCTTGAGTTTATTGATACTGAACATAAATTAGCTGACATTTTCACTAAACCTTTGAGTTCGGATAGGTTAAGTTACATTAGACACGAGTTAGGAATGATTAACCTTGATCGGTAGGTACCTCACCGATGTAACCTCACCTATGTGAATCCTCACCGATGTAACCTCATAGATGTAAATTCTCACCGATGTAAACTCTCACCGATAAACCCTACTGATGAGTGCGCTATTTTAAAGTTCTGTCTGCCACCAGAATCTGAATTGTTTTTACTTTATTTCATTTCATTTATTTATTTTATGATTCCTAAATGATAGAAACAAAGTCCGAGCTACTTATCAATCCACCGAGCCTCAAACCCTTTACCCTCAAACCTCAACTCCTGAATCTTTCGAGAACCCTAAATCCCTCGAATCCGAGATGGCAAAAACCAAAATCCCTTCTGTTAGAGATGTTGCTGATGAGACTAAGGCAAAGAAGCAGAAGTCCGAGCCAGAAGAAAGTGGAAGTGCTAGCAGAACAAGATCAGGAAGACAACCAGTAAATCCTCATTTGCAGAATAGAGTTGTTGTGATTGAAAAGGAGCTCTTCATGGAATGGCTGCTGCCTAGCAAATCGTTAGTGCTCAAAGTGTTGAAAGATCAAAAGTGGTTAGATTTTTTTTTCAAATAACAATGGTCCTTACTATCTGAAGCTAGTGAAACAGTTTTATGACTATGTAAGTTTTGAGAAATCTGAAGATGAGAACCAAGTAACTTCGTTTGTGAATGGAAAGGAGTTGTCCTTTTCATCGACTGAGTGGGATGAATGTCTGAAAGTTCCACACGAAGGTGCATCTGGATATGTCTCGAGAGCTATAACTCATACTAGTGATATCTTTGATTATGAGACTGCCTTGGAGGAACTCTCCGGTGATGGAAATCAAAGACAAGTAGTAGCTGTTGAAATGGATGGAGAGAACAGATTGATGTTCAAATTTGTTCAGCATGTCTTAATACTGAGGAGAGGAGACTTTGCAAATTTAAGATATCAGGATATCTATCTCCTGCATCTTTTGATACATGGATTCAAGGTGAATCTATGCAGATTGCTGATGAATCAAATGGAGGATATGATTATACCCCAGTCAAAAACCAATGCCTTGTGTTCTTTGCCAAGTTTATCTCAGTAATGATCAAAGTGAAAGGAATAGCTGAGTTTGAAGATGAGACAGTGGTAGTGTGGAACAATTTCTGTGTCACCAGTATAGTTTTCAAATACATGAAAATAAATTGGAACCCATGGATAGGAGAATGGGTCACTGATGACAAGAAGGTGTATGATAAGTTTAATCCTGTGGACCATCCTTCAAGACCAAAGGATGTGAGGGATCCAGGTCCGGGACCTGATGATTCAGAAGAGGAAGAGTCCTCTGCTGATGAAGGAGGGGACCCTGACTTACCACCTATCCCAGTTCCTGAAAATCTAGATCAATATAAATCAGATAAGGAAGAAGCTGATTTAGAGGATGTTGAAGTAGCTGCTGTTGAGAATGAAGAAGATACTCATGAAAGTGAAGCATCTCTGTCAGCTGATTTGAGCCTTAGTCCAGTGATTGGAAAATATTTAGTGCCTGCTAAGGATGAAAATGAAGTTGACATACCCTTACCTATTTTGGAAGACCCTCTAGCTATTTCAGAGAAATAATTGATAGTAGAAGATTCTCCTGAAAAAGGAAGACCTGTTGATAATGCTACTGAGAATGCTATTGTTTTACTTGAGGATAAACCAGTTGAGGGGGAGCATCAAACCAAGTTTGGAAGTGTTACGGTGGTTGTTGATATTGAGGACTGGTTAGAAGACCCAAGTTTTGTGGTATGTGGTTTAGACTATCATGATTTTGACAATGAAGCATCTCTCAATAGACCCAAAATCATTTATGATGTTAAAACTGAGTTGCTACCTGAAGATGTGGTCAGAATGCATGACCTGGATATTTTGAAGAAAAAGCTGAAGGAGAGTTTTTTTGGAAGAGACAAAGAAGATGAAATATTCTCTGGTATCTTCAATTAAATCGATCATGACTGACTCAGTGGTCGGTTTAGCATCTAAAATAGCATTTTTTGTAGCTGCACATGCTGATTTGATCACCAAGGATGACCTTGAATCCTTAAAAGATGAGATGAAAGAATCTTTTAGTGCCTCAGTTTCTAAAATGAAACATTGTTTTGTTGAAGAGATGAGTATGTTGGAAATATCTTTTAAACTCTCTCTAGGTTGTAATTTGTCAAACTTTATGGAAGAAATAGTGGAAGAAGTTAAATATTGACAGACTCAAGTATCTAGACTAGAAGCAGATCTTGAAACTCTACAAAAATCAGTTATCTCTTTGGAATCTTACATGAGCTCAAAATCCCAAGAAGACAAGGACTTAGCCTATGTCAAAAGTGTTGTGAGCCAAATGGTTTCAGTGTTTGAAGGTTTTAAAACCTCTATGAAAGATCATGTTAAAACCCAGGATTCTCAAGTCCAAAATCTTATCAGTGGGTTGACCAAAAACTTCAAGGAAACAATAACCTTCTATATTGGTTATGTTGCTTCTAAACCCTCTGTGGATTTGAATCAGATTTGAGCTATGATGAAGGAGGAGCTTGGTTCAGCTTCAACCAGTGGCTCTGTGGACTCATCCGAACTGAGTAAAGTTGTGCTTGCTACTAGAGATTTAGCTAGAGAAATAATGAAGATGGTCCAAGACTATATGAGAGAAGCTTCTGCCTCTCATAAAGAAGTGAAAGATAAGGTGGACTCCTATTTCTCTAAGATATTCACAAATCATCAACTCAACAATCACTTCAAACTTCTGTTGGAAAATCTAAAGTTACCTCCTGTCAATCAAGCCTTCAGAGAGCAAGTCAACAAACTAAGGGAATTGACTCCAGCCCTGGAAAAATTTATGGAGAACAATGACAACTTAATATATTCTATGGAGAGAGGAGGAGGCATAATTATGGATTTCAGAAATCTGTTGCTGCCTTTCCTGCATGTTGATGCTAGGACAGTGATTATACCTCCAGCCTTACCTGCCTCTGCCTCTACTGCTTCTCCTGTTCAGATGACTCCTGCCCAAGAAATTTGAAGCCTCACACCTATGATCACTCAAAGGACTCCTCAGTACAGACCAGGAACAGTTTCTTTGGCACAACCTCCTATTATCATTTCTGGAATTCCTAAGCCTTCACCTAAATCCACACCACCTGAATCCTCTTCTGATTCAAAGGGAAAATCTCACATTGAGGATGTGGATTGAAAATGTGGCCAGAATTTTTGATAGGAATCCCTTGTATTCTGTGTTTTGTCTATGTACCTTTTTGCAACATCTAATACAATTGGATTTCCTTTATTTCCCATTGTGCTATTTTTTTTCTATTTCTTATTTCCCACTTTTTGATTATCATGAAGGGGGAGAAATATTATCAGAGTATCAAAGGGGGAGAAATACTTTCAAGGAGGAGAAATATTATCTAAGGACAAGCTAATATGCTTTGCCCTTCTGATATCATTGTATTTTCTTCTACCTCTAATCCATTATGTTCTATAACATACTGTTTCTCTGATATAATTACATTTAATGATATATCCTCTGATACAACCTCTCATTGTTTTAAACACTATAATATCATAAGTTGTGATTATCAAAAAGGGGGAGATTGTGAAGGTTCCGGGCGCAGCGGAAGCGCGTGGGTGGATGTGCCCACTTGGATTTTTGTCATTAGCAATGATCAATCCGGGATCAATACGACGATAAACGCCAGTCTCCACGGATCGAATCACAGAAAAAGACAAAGAAGAGGGTTTTTCTCGGAACCACAAACAAGGATCGTTACAGGTTGATTATAATTAATTTAATTAATTATAAAGAAATACCTTTTGGGTGTTCTTTCTTCGTTGATGTTCTCAATCACGTTGTCAATGTGATCCGTCGTTGCGTCACAGAAGCCAAGTGTAGACTCCCTCTAGCGGTGATCCACACGTGTACCTCGTATCTCTGGACGTCGCCAAAAGATTCTTCGGGTGCTAGCGTGGAGAAGCCTTTGCTTGCGTTGTCCGCCTTAGATTGTCTTGATCCGATGGAAGAGGATCTCTCTCGGTCTTGAGAGCGTTCTTGGAGGAAGAGGTTCTTTCGGCCTTGAAAGAATTCTCCAGAGATGTTGTGCACAACGATTCTCTTGTGTCAGAAAAGAGTTGGGGTTGTGAGGATATTTATAATCGGGTGTGTGGGGTTATAGAGTTATGACAATAAATAAACGCGTTACGCGTTTTATTTATTTCATTGACTCTTTATTTAAAACCCCATGTCGAATAAATAATTCCTTGACATGCGCCCACGCTGATTATAATAAATATCATTTAAAACAATATTATATCCTCAAAATACCAACTAAAAAAAAACTACACGGAGTGTATTAATAAATACACGGCGTGTACTTGTTTTTCATTGAAAACTACACGGTGTGTACATTAAATGTACACGGCGTGTATATCTTGTTTTCATTTATTCATTTCCTTTCCAAAATAAAACTACACAGCATGTAATAATAATACACGACGTGTACTTGTTTTATTTTCTTTTTCCTCCATCATTTAAAACAACTTAGGCTTCCTTGAATAATTATTAAACCATGTACGAGAATAATCTTTATTCAACTTGAGATACTTGGATACACTTAGTGTGTGACCCTCTAGGCCTCTTTCTCGTTGGCATTAGGCGGGCTTGCCTAAAGTCCAAGATTACTGTCTAGAAACGGGTCAAGGCACCCAAGAGAAAGAAGTTGACGCCGCATTGACGTATCACCTCATACGAGCGCTTACTGTGTAATTTAATCCCTTTGTCTCAATATCTCATCAAGCAGGTTTCATGGTAGTGTCATAAACCTATATGCTTGATATGTCGTTCTTTGACTACCTGAAATAAAATCATCGTTTACACCATGGCCATGGAATTTAATGCGACAGTTCTATTTCAATCAAAGGGCCGAGATATCAACTTCCATAAATGGAAGGGACAAATCCTTACTTGACTTATCCATTAACAACATGTCACTCGTGACGCACCCAACGTACCCTACTTCCCGCCAACTATCTTCGTGACAGTTTTCGTCAGTAAATCTAAGTGCGCGAGTCATGACATGAGTTAATGATAATCTTCCAGTCCAAGGACCATTACACACGCTCGTAGATAGCAATATCCGATGACACCAAGACATGCAGAATTACTACTGGCGGGTCTATTCTCATAATCTCCCATCTTGGAGATTACCAAGTGCGAACTCCATGAGAGAGAGTCTCGTCTTCTTATGAGTACTCGCACATGACGGTCTGTATACTATGTGTCCTATCATAGTATGTCATCCAACCACATAAATTTATTTAAGAATATTGTTATAGCATTTCAAGGTTCTCATCATAGCGGGGATCTGCTATGACCTTATTAATGCAACAAATATTTCAGGACATTATTATATTATAGTCATGCAGAACAATGAACAATATATAATAAGTGAACATTTATGTAATCAAAGTACAAAACAGTTGGTTCTGAGGACACAAACCCTTACAAACTCCCACTTGGACTAGAGCCAACTGCCTACGACTTTTAGTCCGCTAGACCTC
Organism: Viscum album; assembly: GCA_963277665.1. NCBI lineage: Eukaryota > Viridiplantae > Streptophyta > Magnoliopsida > Santalales > Viscaceae > Viscum > Viscum album. The sequence goes on from OY728160.1 coordinate 859,628,618, forward strand.
ACATGATGATCATGTTTCTGCTGAGACAAGGCTTTAGTCAATGGGTCCGCCACGTTGTCTTCCGTGGAAATACTGCTCACTGCAACTTCACCTCTCTGAGAAAAATCCCTCAAGAGATGATACTTCCGAAGTATGTGGTTTGTCCGCTGATGTGACCTTGGCTCTTTTTCAAGTGCCACCGCTGCAGTATTATCACAATAGAGTGTGATAGGATCTTTACTGCTCGGTACAACATCCAGCTCTTGGACGAAGCTTCGCATCCATACTGCTTCTTTAGCTGCCTCAGAAGCTGCGATATACTCGGACTCCGCTGTAGAATCTGCCACCACACTTTGTTTTGAGCTCTTCCAGCTCACTGCACCTCCATTCAAACTGAAGATGTATCCAGTCTGCGACTTCATGTCATCTTGATCAGTCTGGAAACTAGCATCTACATGTCCTCTGATGACTAGTTCCTCATCTCCTCCATAAACCAAGAACATATCCCTAGTACGCCTCAGATACTTAAGGATAGTCTTGATTGCCATCCAATGGCGGTCTCCTGGATCAGCTTGATATCTGCCTACCGCACTTAATGCATAAGCAACATCTAGCCTCATACATAGCATAGCATACATGACTGACCCAATCGCGGATGCATAAGGGATCCTTGCCATTCTCTTTCTTTCCTCATGTGTCTGAGGACACATTTTCTTGGAAAGATGAATACCATGTGACACTGGCAACAATCCCCTCTTGGACTGTTCCATACTGAATCTCTTCAGTATCTTGTCAATGTATGTACTTTGACTTAGGCCCAACATTTTCTTGGATCTATCACGATGGATCTTGATCCCAAGAATATATGCCGCCTCTCCCAAGTCTTTCATGGAGAAGCATTTATTCAACCATGTCTTAACTAACTGTAAGACAGGTACTTCGTTTCCAATTAGCAATATGTCATCGACATATACTATTAGGAAAACGACTGCACTTCCACTAAACCTTTTGTAGACACAAGACTCACATTCGTTCTTAACAAAGCCAAATTCTGTAACAGCTTCATCAAAACGAATGTTCCATGACCTTGATGCTTGCTTTAATCCATAAATGGATTTTTGCAACTTGCATACCTTGTTGGAATCCTTTGAAGTCACAAACCCTTCAGGTTGTGTCATGTAGACATCTTCCTGGAGGTTCCCGTTAAGGAAATCTGTTTTGACATCCATTTGCCAAATTTCATAGTCATGGTAAGTAGCAATGGCCAATAGGATTCTGATAGACTTCAGCATTGCAACCGGTGAAAAGGTTTCATCATAGTCAATTCCTTGACGCTGTCTAAAACCTTTTGCAACCAGTCGTGCCTTGTAGGTGCTGACTTGCCCCTCCATGTCCAGTTTCTTCTTGAATACCCATTTATTACCAATAGGCTTTACATCAACTGGAGGATCTACCAAAATCCAGACTTGGTTTTGGTACATGGAATCCATTTCAGAATTCATGGCTTCTTGCCACTTGGCAACGTCTGTGCCTTCAACTGCTTCCTTGTAGGTAAGAGGATCATCATTGTCAACCAATAATGAGTCACCATCCTCAGTGACAAGAAAACCATATCGTTCTGGTTCTCTCACCTCTCTCGTGCTCCTACGCAGTTCTTGTGTCTCTGGAACAGATTGTTCTTCCACGGGGCTTTGTGGAATCTGTTCTTGTACCAACTCATGTGTATCTTGAGCCTCGACTTCATCGAAGTCTATCTCGCTCCCACTATCTCTTCTGGAGATGTGCTCCCTCTCAAGGAATATGGCGTGTCTTGCCACTGTAACCTTTTTGTCTGAGGGGTTGTATAGGTAATATCCCCTTGTTTCCTTGGGATATCCTATAAAGATACACTTTGTGCCTCGGGGTGCAAGTTTGTTACCTGAAGAGGCCTTAACAAATGCTTCGCTACCCCACACGTGTAAATTCGATAACATGGCTTTGCGTCCACTCCATAACTCGTATGGAATACTATTTATCGATTTAGTTGGTACTTGGTTTAGTATGTGTGCTGCTGTTTGTAATGCATATCCCCAAAAGGATAATGGAAGACTCGCATGACTCATCATTGATCTCACCATGTCCAACAGGGTGCGGTTCCTCCTTTCACTTACACCATTCCACTGCGGTGTGTAAGGAGGAGTGAGTTGAGATAGAATCCCAAACTCCCGTAAGAAATCAATGAAGTCATGATTAAGATATTCTCCTCCTCTGTCTGAGCGGAGTTTCTTAATCTTCTTACCAAGCTGGTTCTCAACTTCATTCTTGTATTCTTTGAACCGATCAAAAGAATCTGACTTATACCTCATTAAATAGATATATCCATATCTACTAAAATCATCAGTAAAAGTTATGAAGTACGAGAACCCACCCCTTGCTTCAACTGGAAATGGTCCACACACATCTGTGTGAACTAATTCTAGAAGCTCTTTAGCTCTTTCACCTTTCCCACTAAATGGGGCTTTGGTCATTTTGCCTTGTAGACACGCATGACATACACCAAGTGGTTTTAGTTCGAAAGAATCTAAATACCCATCTTGATGTAATTTTGTCAAACGTTTCTCATTGACATGACCTAGCCGGTGATGCCAAAGTTGGGTGTGGTATGAGTCATGTAAATTAACTTTGTTATCAATTGCCATTACTTGGTTTGTGTAGTCTAACACATAAAGGCCGTTATATAAATGTGCCCTACCAAAACAAATGCTATCTTTATAAAAGTAGCAACATTCATTTCCAAACTTGAATATGAATCCATCAGTATCTAATCTGGATACTGAAATAATGTTTTTGGTTACAGAGGGTACATAATAACATCCTTTCAAAACCAAGACCATCCCGGTAGGCAATGTGAGGTGGTAGTCCCCGACAGCTACAGCAGCAAGTCTGGCTCCGTTGGCTGCTCGTAGATCTATCTCCCCTCGATAAATCTTCCTGAATCTACTTGGTTCCTGTATTTGGATACAGATGTGAGCACCACAAGCAGTATCTAATACCCAATTAGTAGAAACAGATAGATTGCATTCGATAACAAACGCACCTGAAGCTTCCCCTTGCTTCCTCGGCTGGGTGCAGTTTTTCTTCCAGTGACCCTTCTTGCCACATGCGAAACAAACAGCATCCTGTTCCTTTGCCTCCCCTTTTATCTTCCTTTTCTTGGAAGGCCTTGAAGAAGCTTTGGGCTTAAAGCTCTTCGCCTTCCCTTTCCTTTTATTCACCATAAGGACAGAAGGTTTTTCACGCTTCATGTCATTGTCCACTTGGCGAATGAGGATAAGAAGATCAGATAGAGACTTCTCAATATTGTTCATGTTGAAATTAACAACAAAGTTTGAGAAGCTCTGGGGGAGTGATGCGAGAATGAGATCGGTACCCAGTTCTTCAGGGAGTTTAAACCCTAGAACCTCCAAGCGCTCAATGTAGCCAATGAGCTTGACTACATGAGGCCCAGCTGGGGCACCCTCTCCAAGCTTGCTCTGAAACAGAGCCTTGGAGATCTCAAACCTTTCCTGTCTTGCTCTCTCCTGGTATAAACCACGGAGGTGCTCGAGCATGCTGTAGGCATCCATGTCTTCATGAGACTTCATGAGCTCACTAGACATAGATGAGAGCATCAAACATTGAACGTCGAGAGCATCGTTCAAATGTTGATCATAGACTAGGAAATCTTCATCACTTTCCCCTGGGGCAGGAGAATCAGGAAGTGAGGACTCCAGCACATAAAACTTCCGTTCATGGCGTAGGATAACCCGAAGGCGCCTAAACCATTCCTGAAAGTTACTGCCAGTGAGGATGTTGTCTTTATCTAGAATTGATCGCAGAGAAAATGTGGTTGATGTGTTTGTCATTTTGATTCTACAATTTAAAAGAGCAGATTCATCAGTACTTTCTTGATTACATTTTATGAGAAATAATAAATTTTATTAAGTCTCCCACTATTTTATCAATTCCCAATGGCCCTCACCATTGAACTCGGAATGTCCAGTTGCTTTGATATTCTAATGGCAAGGATCCATATTTCCCTTCGCATAACCCCAACAAGGGTTGGTCAAGCTATTTAAAGGTATTTAGGTAGGCGGGTCTTTTCCAACTGTGAGCTTACAGTTCCTTGATCTGTTGAGTGGACTCCCCAATCCTGAAATCCTGACTTGGATTTCCTCAACTCTTGCCTCCAATATTACATCAAGTCTAGCAAGGGCTACTTCTCTTGATGTAATATGGTTAAGTCAACCCGAAACCTTTCATAAGGGCTTCCTTTATAAAAGTAAGTGTCCCAACAAGGGTTGGTCAAACACATAGTTTTATTGAGTCTTGCCCTTAATCAAGTAACGGAAGGCTTGGTCTGACTTAATATGGTATTTGAGGGATTTTATTCTTTATGCGTATCTTTGCATTATCACATGCTTGTTAATATTAAGTGATGCTTGCTTAAGTGATTAACCATGTTCCGATAATGTATACGCATAGACCGGTTTTTATTTTATTCCATCTTTGCATGCTTGTTCATTTTATTAATTATGTGATCGCGACAACACATGCATAATATATAAACCATGCAATCAGACAGAAATAAAATAAGATGGCATGATCATGAGATTCTATTTGGTTAGCTTATCTAGCGGTTTTGATAAGCTTACCCTGACCTAGGGAAAACACCTTGAACCTGATGGTTCATGTTTTGCAGCTCCCACCTGTCCACCTTTGTATCTTCTTGTGTCGGTTTCGCCTTGGCTTCGAGATTTGAACCGTCTCCTCTGTCTTGGGAGATCCTCCATTACATGGGTTTACATTAAAGAAACCATGGGCACGCAGGCCCTACATTTTATTGGAAGAAGGCTCACAGGACAACAAATTTAAATTAAATAAATTTAAATGAAACCATACACATATAAAGGGTCTTTGGTCTAGCTCATGATCATCCATAGTATGCAACGACATTTACAAATATTTAGAATTCAAATTCTTTTAATCGTTTTATTTAAGATAAGACGCGCTCGAATTCAATTAATTATGATCTTATAATTAATCAATTCTTTATCTTAAATTCCTTTCTGAATTTCCTTGAGATTCTTCTCATCCATATTCCTTGTACGGGTCTTTGTACATTGGAGGAAACCTGGTGAAATTCCATTTCTGGAAAGTACACGGCGTGTAGTTTATAATTACACGGCGTGTATTTTTCTTTTCACCCTTTGTCCAAAGTACACGCCAGGGCTTTGGCGTGTTTTTATGTACTTTGGAAATTTTAGAGTACATGGCATGTAGATGAATCATACACGGCGTGTACTTCCTTGTTACGCGGTAACCGGCCTGGCGATCCCGTATACGCGGTACGCGACTTATCTTTGTACACGGTTTCACCTAGGTCGGAACGGACTACACGACGTGTTGTTCCAACATACACGTCGTGTATTCCGGTTTCCACGCGCCGTTCTATTCTGGTCAACACGGCGTGATTAAAACTTAGGCATAATCAATTCACACGACGTGGTTTGGCGGACCAGTGCCGGTTCGTTGAACCTAAGTACACGGCGTGTAGTTTTAATTACACGCCGTGTAATCCCGTGTTGTACAGACAGAAAGAGCGGCTCCTCCGGATGAGTTCCTCGTTTTTATTTTAATCAAAATTAAAATTAAAAGGTCGTTTCTGTGATATGAATCGAGAAACGAAGGAGGAAGAATAGATCTCGTTAATTCAGATTTATAGAACGATTTATTTCGAATTGAATCAAATATGAATGCGTAAATTATCAACGAAAATTAAATAACTATAATCAACGTTGTAACCTCCCTCTGATACCATTTGAAGGTTCCGGGCACAGCGGAAGCGCGTGGGTGGATGTGCCCACTTGGCTTTTTGTCATTAGCAATGATCAATCCGGGATCAATACGACGATAAACGCCAGTCTCCACGGATCAAATCACAGAAAACGACAAAGAAGATGGTTTTTCCCGGAACCACAAACAAGGATCGTTACAGGTTGATTATAATTAATTTAATTAATTATAAAGAAATACCTTTTGGGTGTTCTTTCTTCGTTGATGTTCTCAATCACGTTGTCAATGTGATCCGTCGTTGCGTCGCAGAAGCCAAGTGTAGACTCCCTCTAGCGGTGATCCACACGTGTACCTCGTATCTATGGACGTCGCCAAAAGATTCTCCGGGTGCTAGCGTGGAGAAGCCTTTGCTTGCGTTGTCCGCCTTAGATTGTCTTGATCCGATGGAAGAGGATCTCTCTCGGTCTTGAGAGCGTTCTTGGAGGAAGAGGTTCTTTCGGCCTTGAAAGAATTCTCCAGAGATGTTGTGCACAACGATTCTCTTGTGTCAGAAAAGAGTTGGGGTTGTGAGGATATTTATAATCGGGTGTGTGGGGTTATAGAGTTATGACAATAAATAAACGCGTTACGCGTTTTATTTATTTCATTGACTCTTTATTTAAAACCCCATGTCGAATAAATAATTCCTTGACATGCGCCCACGCTGATTATAATAAATATCATTTAAAACAATATTATATCCTCAAAATCCCAACTAAAAAAAAACTACACGGAGTGTATTAATAAATACACGGAGTGTACTTGTTTTTCATTGAAAACTACACGGTGTGTACATTAAATGTACACGGCGTGTATATCTTGTTTTCATTTATTCATTTCCTTTCCAAAATAAAACTACACGGCATGTAATAATAATACACGACGTGTACTTGTTTTATTTTCTTTTTCCTCCATCATTTAAAACAACTTAGGCTTCCTTGAATAATTATTAAACCATGTACGAGAATAATCTTTATTCAACTTGAGATACTTGGATACACTTAGTGTGTGACCCTCTAGGCCTCTTTCTCGTTGGCATTAGGCGGGCTTGCCTAAAGTCCAAGATTACTGTCTAGCAACGGGTCAAGGCACCCAAGAGAAAGAAGTTGACGCCGCATTGACGTATCACCTCATACGAGCGCTTACTGTGTAATTTAATCCCTTTGTCTCAATATATCATCAAGCAGGTTTCATGGTAGTGTCATAAACCTATATGCTTGATATGTCGTTCTTTGACTACCTGAAATAAACTCATCGTTTACACCATGGCCATGGAATTTAATGCGACAATTCTATTTCAATCAAAGGGCCGAGATATCAACTTCCATAAATGGAAGGGACAAATCCTTCCTTGACTTATCCATTAACAACATGTCACTCGTGACGCACCCAACGTACCCTACTTCCCGCCAACTATCTGCGTGACAGTTTTCGTCAGTAAATCTAAGTGCGCGAGTCATGACATGAGTTAATGATAATCTTCCAGTCCAAGGACCATTACACAAGCTCGTAGATAGCAATATCCGATGACACCAAGACATGCAGAATTACTACTGGCGGGTCTATTCTCATAATCTCCCATCTTGGAGATTACCAAGTGCGAACTCCATGAGAGAGAGTCTCGTCTTCTTATGAGTACTCGCACATGACGGTCTGTATACTATGTGTCCTATCATAGTATGTCATCCAACCGCAAAACTTTATTTAAGAATATTGTTATAGCATTTCAAGGTTCTCATCATAGCGGGGATCTGCTATGACCTTATTAATGCAACAAATATTTCAGGACATTATTATATTATAGTCATGCAGAACAATGAACTATATATAATAAGTGAACATTTATGTAATCAAAGTACAAAACAGTTGGTTCTGAGGACACCAACCCTTACAGATTGTTGACCTCACCTATTTTGATAATCCCAATTATGCTTTCACATACTTTGATAATCCCAATTAATGTTTATCTATATTCAAATTCTCTCAATATATGATATTCTGTTATCAAGATGATAATAATGTTAAAATACTTTTTGAGATATGTTAATTGATGGGTATATATGTTTATATAAGTTATAAATTAATTCTAACCCAATCAGATATGTGTTGCATAAAACAGATAAGTGTTTGTCACTGATCTGCATATAACTACTGATAATAGAGCTACAGGTACTTAGTCTATCGATAGACAGAGTCACTGATAAGCTAAGTCTACCGATAGAACATGTCTACCGGTATGCTTAAGTCTTCTAGTATACACTTGATCACTGATATGTACAGAGCTACTGATATGAATAAGTCTACCGATAGGACCAGTTCATAGACAGTTACCGATAGAAGTCTGCTGATAGAGTAAGTCTACCGATACGAGCTACCGACTAGCCTACTGATATACAAACTAGCGACTGACATAGTCTACCGATACAAGTACAGAGTCACCGATACATCGAGCTACCGATAGCCCAAGAGCTACCGATGGATTAAGAGCTACCTATATAATGAAGTCACCGATATATATAGCTACCGATACAAGTTCAAAAGAGCTACCGATGGAAGGTCCTGCTACACAAAGTCCACTGCACACGTCTACCAATAGAAGGCTATGAATGATTTACCAACCAGTCAAACTCTATACTCTCAATTCTATTTATATATTAAGCTAATAGTTACATTTGATGTTTTTAATGCAGTTAATGTTATTTAATGATCTCTGTTGCCATGTCAGGGAACCGTACCTAGTACCCATGAAAAAGGTAATCATTCCCATTTTCTGGAGTTGAAAGCTATAAAAAAGGGAAGATAAAGACCTAGAAAAAATGGGTGGTGTCGTTGTAATGAGATGAACAAGGATCATGTAACGAGCAAGCAGCAAGCAACAAGAAGTTAACACGAAGAGTGTATACAAGCTTCATATTGAAAAATGAGCTACACACCGAAAGACATCCATACTCCAAGTGTCCTGGATATACTTAAATCCGCTCTTCTGAAGGAAACCACAAGCTGCATCTTGAGTGAAGAACTATAAAAAACACTTCATGCACTCAAGATGATAAGATGTACCTAGAACAAGGAAGAAAAAGACACTATGTTTTTTAGGGAAAACTCAGAGAAGGGCTCAGAAGCTTTTATGTGCAATTAAACAAGTCCAGAGATGCACTGCCGATCACTATAGCTTTTCTAAACTCATTCACATTTTCTTTAGTGATTCTTTCTTTACATTTCGAGCAGTGTGTGTACCCTGTTTATTTTATACACACACTGTCTCCTGAGCTAAACTGGAGGATTCTTAAATCCTCACTCAAAATCCATAACTCTTTGTTTCCCACTGTGGATAGTGGTAGAGGTCGAGTAAGACCTAGACAACTGTGAGTTGTTGTTTGTTTTCCCACGAAGAACTGTGGTGGAGGTCTTTGGATCTGGACAGTATTGTACTGTTTTCTACCCCCGATCCAGGGCGTGGATCAATTTATATAAATTGTTTGAGAGGACTAAGTCTTGGTTTGAGACTGAACCTATTGGTTACATCTGCTGTGCATTTTAGATTAAGTCATAAGTATACTATATATATTTTATATTCTGCTGCTATTACTTTGAAATACAAAACTATTTTAAAGGTACTTTGATAGTTAAATTAGAAAGTGTTTATACTTATTGTAAACCAGTAAGTTAGTTTCAAAAGTTAATTTAATCTTCAAATTAAGTTAACTGAGACCTAATCAATCTTTGAGAAACTGATTGAACATTTACACTATGTATAGATTCACTACAGTTTTACTTTGTTTTTAAATAGGGGGATTTTAAGAGAAATATTTTTAACAAAAATTTTAATTGGAACTCAATTCACCCCCTAGAGTATCCACTCTGACCAACACATATAAGTATATTTAATATAACTATTTTATTATTTCATCATGGTTGAATAATATTTTAAGGAGGTAGAACAAGAAATAAAATGAAAACACTTTGTTAAAAGCTATACCTATTCTTTGGCCAACCTTATTTTCTTTACATATTATGCCCTATAATGTTAGTATTATGACCAAAATAATACCTATAGGGAATTGGAATGGATTTTTAAGGGTTTTTGTTAGGTATTTTCTGAACTAGAGTTCTCAAAAGGTCTGAGGAAGAGAGGAGAGGAGGTTCCCTTTTATAAGTGAGAGGAGGGGAACTCTTAAATTTCATAAAGTAGTAAATTAATATAAATTAATATTCATGAAAAAATGAAACCAAATTGATTTATTTATAATATAATATAATTTTTATTCTAAATAATCTCATATAATAAAATTTGAATAAGTTTCGGTGACATTTTCACCCTTATCTTTTTGTTTTAACACCCAATTAACCCTTTTGAAAATTACTGTGATATCAACATTTTTTAATCTTTAGGGGTCAAGAAAGGCACATGAGACTTAGCCCGGTTGGTAAGGAATCCGTAAGTGCATCCGAGAGACCCTGGATCAAATCCAGGCGGAGACATTATTTCTGGGTTACTGTAGAAGCACTGTAGCGGGAACTGTAGCAGGTATTGTAGCAGCTGGGAATATGCCCCCATTTGGGCCTTCGGGCCACCGATTTGGTCCCCGAGTCCTTTAAGGCCTTCGGGTCAGTAAGGTCTTCAGGCCACCTCATGGACTTCAGGCCACCTTAAGTGAAGATGCAAACTAGATGACCTATGAGGAACAAGCTCTACAAAGAGGATGGGCAAAGTGCTTTAACCACAGTAGAAGCTAAACAGATTGCAAGAATTAGAGGGTATGACACCTGCCATTGGGACAAGCCTGTGCATGCACTGGAATGCCTAGCCGAACAACCATGCGAAGGTGGAGAGCTGATTTCACGATAAAGATGTTGGGGAGGGGCAGTTCCAAGTAGTTAGTCTGGGTTGTATATAATGTTTGAAGCCTACGAGCAAATGAATTCCTCTAAGGCCTACGAGCCATGTAATACTTACGCCTACGTGCCTTGTAAGGGTTCCACCTCACCCCTTGAAAGGTGGATTATCAAAATCAATAAAAAATGAAGGCCTACGGGCCATTGGAGGAGGGGTCAAGAAAGCTACTAAAAAAATGAAAAATGACCCATAAATGGAAAATGGTTTATATTTTAAAATATATATAATTTGATCGACCAAAGATATTATTTTTATTAATTTTAAATCATTTAATAAAATATTATTTATTATAAAATATCATTAATGCCATTTTTGGAACTATTCATTTAATTTGACTATAAAGTCATCAAGATAACAATGGAGTTAAAATATATAATTTTTAAAAATCCCTAATATGCTATATATATCTATAAAATTCATGTTACAATAAAACTCCCCCAAAAAATAATTTTAGATTTTTTAAAATCATTTACTTGGTTTTTATATTGCTTGCACAAGCACTTTGTTGGTGTTGTGTAAATATTTAAGGAAATATTTTATTAAATAAAATTTAAAAATCAATTACCATGATAAAAATAATTAATTAATATTTTAAAAAATAATTTGGAACTGAGATAAAATCTTTTTATCCCTATCACAACATATTAGAGATATTAAAGTAATGAAAGTGACATTTTGTATTTATTATTTACTTAAAATAATATGAAGATAAAAATCAAAGATAAATGGAAAAAGATTGTTTTTATAAGTTTGTATGATTATTGAAAAAATATTCTCATCAAATGAAACCAAGGAAAGTTTTTTAATGAATTTTAAGCCTCATCACATTAGTTTTAACCCTAATTAACCCATGGTACCTTTTACCATGGTTATAAGTATTTACCATAGTTACTATTCATATTGACCCAAAATTATGCTTAACTTATTAACTAATATTAATTATGATTATTAAAAATATGTAATCCATGTTATAAAATTAAATTTATATAAGTTATAAAATTTAAATTAAAATTAAACCCGGAAAACGCCATGAAAAGATATTTTATAGAGAATAAGTCTTCTCAAGTATAAAAGGTTTTTATACCAAAATCAAGAAAAAAATTGATAAAAATGAAATTAATTGGATTATTAATAATATAAATGAACTAATTTTACTTTGAAACCATTTTAAAACAAAATTTAACTTTGTAAATTCTTGAAACAAAAAGACATTTTTCAATAAAAAATCAACAGTTTTCATTATTCATTAAAAAATAAAAAATCTCAAAAAATTATAAAATATTCATTCTGACATAATATTTTAATTTTAATTTAAAAAATTAAGTTCAATTTTTTAAATACATTTTATAAAATTTTTAGAAATTAATTATAATATTTTCTCACAAAAACCAATAAAAACAAGTTTAAAGAAAACATATTTTTGAAGCATAAAATAACTTTACTAAAAATTAAGTTCTCATTTATTGATAATTAATAAATAAATATATATTTATTAGGAAATATATATGTATATATATCATAATTTTTTTACTCTTATTTATATCCACAAATTCAATGAGTAGGTTATATCAATCATTTTTAAATAATAATATTACATGGTACATTTATGATCGATGTTGTGTGTTGTATAAACTTTCAAACATAGTATCATTTTTAAATATTGGGGATTTACAATTATTTATACAGTTTGGTACTTTTTAGGTTCCCATTTTTACTTACATATAAAATCTTTTATATTTTAGGTGTCCGGTGCATCTATTTCTGTCATTGAAGAATTGTTTTCAGATTAGTTAATTAAATCCAATGGGGACCTACTGTAACTGATGGTGTAATGTTAAATTTGGTTGATAAGGGTTTTTTAGAGGAGTTTTTACAGAAAATCATTTATTGAGAGTTCAAGGGAACAAAATCTGGTTAATAGATGTAATTATGGAAACCTATGGTGAAGTTGTCTTTAGTGATATTTTGATATAGTTTGATTTGGTTGTTTATATTTGGGTGGATATGGTTCTTTGGTATTTAACCTTTTAATTTTTATGTGGTTTTTACTAAAACATAATGTATATTTTTTATAATAAAAAAGGGGTTAGATAGATTCATGATATTTTATAATGACTAGCTAATCATTTGAATGGAATTTATAAATAATCATTGACATAATGACATAATATTACCTTTGACCTACTATCAATATAAAAATTTTGTTCATTAATGGTGACTAAAAATAAAATTTTGAATAGGGTTTGGATCATGGAATCAATGCATGGGGAAAAAAATAAAAAAATAAAATTATGTTTTTTTAAAATAGGTGCAGTTTGGTTTAGAAAGTGCAGTTTGGTTTAGCACCAGAACTAAACTACAAACCACAATGGTATATTCAATCCTCACCAAAAAACCAAACCAAAATGAAAAAACTACTATTTTGGTTCAGTTTAATTTGTTTAAAGTTTTTTTTTCGATTTTGGTGGTTTTTTCCCACCCCTACTTCCCTCGATGTTGGCGCCAAGTAGTCTAGATCGAGTTAGCATGAATGGGAATGATCTCAACCAGTTCAGTTTCTGAATGATTAGTCCCACACTAATGGAGGAATAAGTTTCCAAAATCCCTCTTTGATGTCTCTGGGATGGTAGTTATCTCTTCTACACCTTGAATGTTCCTTATATCCCCAACATAGGGGAAGAAATCATCAGTACGCTCTAGGGAAAGGCTCCCAAAGTGGGTGGTGGTAGTGATAAGAGGCACTTTCCCCCTGTGGGATCTTTTCTATTAGGGGTTTTGATGGAGGTATGGATTCTAAATCATTTCAATCCATTTACTACTGGGGATGATGAATTCCTATTCATAGTAATGAATTGGGTAATTGATTTCCCCGTCGTTGAATCATCTCTGTTGGGGAAAGGGGTGAGGGTGCTTGGTAGATGAGGAAGACGAAGGGGTTTCTTCTTGGGAATAAGTGTACAAAATCTCTATATGTGATCATTTATGGTTTTCAACAACATTATGAGCTCCGCTTTTGTCCCCATTCCTATTATTAGTGATGATAGAACCTCACCTAGAACATTCACTGATTTTTATTTTGTAATAATACAAATCCAACCATGAGTAGGTTCTTGATGATGGTGATTATCAACATGACTGAAGTTACTCATCCTCTCAATTTTGAGGGAAAATGGATTCATTTTGGGTTCACCAATTTTATTTCCAATGCTTTCTTTCAGAACCGTTATGTTGGATTGCATCGAGATGGTTGTGGCCTGGGTCCTATATTACTTCTTCCCAAAGGTGGATGGCCTATCACTATTGTAGTGACGACGATGATGACTTTGATCAGAATATGAGGATGGGAGGTCAACATCTCTCTCTAAGGATATTTATTCTTAGTTTGGGACCCCTCAAATATTTAATACATGCTAATGAATACCATTCCCAATGCCATCCTCATATGGATGTCAGTTAATTACATCACTTGATGTATTGGTAGGGAGATCACCTTCAGTTAGAGAGGATGATTATTTCAAGCTTGTTGAGAATCTTGGATATCTTATACAATTCTCTATCTGTCCCATGATTAGGAATAAATGTATCTTATGATTTTCACATAAGCCAAATCACAACTCTTTGAGCTTAGATCCAAGCCTGAAGGCTATTGTATCTTCCTCTAGTTAGGTTTTAATGTAATCCTATTCTCATCACATAAGGAATCATATGATCATCACAAATTTCAAACGCTAATGGGTTCATTACTCCCAATCCTAAAAAAATGAGGAAACTAAGTGACTAATCTCACCTTGAACGAACAATTGTTATGAGATCACTCAATCATTCAAAAAAGGAAAAAAATGGATTTACAACATCAATAAGTGTGGTTGATTTGATTGTAATAACTTTTTATTCTTCAAGGAAAATAGATACAGATATTCCTACATAGCTTGAGGTTTATTCTCCTATTATACCTCCTGAAGATAACCTGAATGAATACTTGGACCAGGTTATGAAGTATCTGGAATCTGGAATGGAGCAACGAGATGAAATGGCTTATCAAAGGCTAAAAAATGGTGAAATTTCTATGGAGAATTATCTAGATATCAAATGAAGAATGTTTAATAGGAGTTTGATTCAAGAGTCTAAACAAAATCCATAACTTTATTGATTAGTGGTGCTTTGTTTTTTAGACTGCCTTCTGATTTTATGCCACGGACATGCCTGCACATCTCCTTTCATGGATGTTGTTACTTCATGCACACTGCTATTCTTTTGACTATGTTGGATCTTTCTTTACAGCTGATCCAGATGAGCTGGACCTGATTTTGATGGGTTACAGTAGATATCGAGGCCTTGGAGACTGATCGGAGTTGATGCGCTTTTGCTGGATGTGATTGCTTACTATAAGGCACAATGTCTTGTTTGAGTTTCTTTGATATATCTCCATGAATCGCTCTCAATTTTGTATTGGTGTAAACTCATTACACCTCAATCATGTATTGTAATAATTTTGATTTAATAAATTTATTTGGGGAATGAATTGGGTGACCAATTCATGTCTCCGTTTGTTTGAAGAAAAATCACATAAGGAATCCCATTCTCATCACACATGGAATCATATGTTTATCACATAAGTAATTATATTCTTGTCACATGATTGATCCCATTATCATCACACGAGGCATCCCATGGTCATCACATGAGGCATCATGTGCTCACCATAGAAGGAATTTATGATCATCACATATGTTATCCCATGCTCGTCACATGTGTTATCCCATTCTATTCTCCTGAGGCATCCCATGATGATTACATGAGGCATCATATTCTCACCACACAAGTAATCTTGTTCTCATCTCATAACTCATGCCATGAACATCAGATGATGTATCCTATGCTCATCACATGAGTCATTCTATGATCATCACACAATGATAGGTTTCTAATGCACCAGGAAGGTGGTTCATCATATGATCATCACATATGGAATCTTGTTCTCATCATATAATTAAGGTAAAATTCAATCTTATTATAATCAAATAAGTATGGTTAAACCTATCATGATCATCATGTGGGGGATATTGATCCTATTATTCTCATCACATGAGGGAGATCATGGTTTGGAGTCTAGTGGGTATTCTCTTGGAGTTTTTGTGCTCTCCAGGATGTGGTTATGATTTGGGGGACTACCACCTATCTAAAATGGAGATGTGATAGCAATGGTGTTGGGTTAATTGGATTGAACCTTGGGAAGGAATATTATATATTTTTATGGAATATGAATCAAAACCCTTGTAGTTTGAGTTATAGTGTTTAAGGTTGTGTGATAGGACTGGTCCATTCAGTTTAATGTCACACGATAAGGATGATTGTGTTGTGAAAGGGGTGAAAACAAGGGACATAATGGGGATTATGATTTGAGATGCCTGTTATGGTTTAACCTGGTAGATGAATCAGGTGAAGAAAGGTTATTATACTTATACTTAGTTAGAGGCCTAATTGGAGGAATAAATCATTGAGTGGACTATGGGTAAGATCATCATTGAATACATGGTTGGGGTTTACACCTAATAGTAGGCCTGGATTCTACTTTAGAGTAGTAAGTGTGTAGGTATTATATAAATGATCCCAATTAGGCCACAATTTTGTTTTTACATATAGAGGTTGAATGAGTGAATAAAAATTTGGAAGATGATTTTACCATGTTCCATTGATTCTCATAGAAGTTGGTTATGAGATGAGGTATCAAATG
Source organism: Viscum album (assembly GCA_963277665.1). Taxonomy (NCBI): domain Eukaryota; kingdom Viridiplantae; phylum Streptophyta; class Magnoliopsida; order Santalales; family Viscaceae; genus Viscum; species Viscum album. Next base: position 859,645,081 of record OY728160.1, read on the forward strand.
GGTTGACATAAAATTGTATCATATAATATTGGAGTTGTGCAAGACTTCAACTTGGGTGAGGAATTTGGAACTCATGCAAAGAGTGTTTTCATGAAGAGGGGGTTTTATAAAACAATCTAAAAAACATGTCAATACATTGAAGTGATTACGAAAGGTAATTCACATAAGATTATCACATTTAAGATTCTATGGTGGTTTGTTGGATTTCATGAATAATGGAATTTAAGGCTGCACAAGATGAGAACATTGTATTGCCTAAAATATTAAATCCAAATTCTAAACCCTTAAATTTTTATTTTAGGTTGTAATTATAGGCCTCTAGCTCAAAAAATATGGTTTCTCAAGGAAGGTTTTTTCATACATGAAACTTTGGGGTTGTGTGGTGCCTTAAGTTATAGAGTTATGGGAGAGTTGTGTGTATGAAACTTCCATATTATGCAGTACTTTAGGATTTTTTTCACACAACATGGAATATGTGAGATCTAGATAATATTCTCCAATTTCATTCATTTTTTAAATATTTCCCCCTTGATCCTTCTTGGATGCATTTTTTTGTGAGAAAATACTTTTATACACCCAAGTGAAACCATGTGAGTTACCATTATGTATGGGTATCTTATGCATGGTTGGTGCATGATTATGGGAAAATATTCATCCAAATCATACATTATTTCTTGGCTATGTCTAGTGGGGTTTTCATGGTTGGAATATGGTTTGGTAAACCATATGGCCAAATCGTGTAAGCTTCACAAGTTATTGATTTTATAATTTTTTTCTTTTACCTTATTGAATTAAAACCAATTTTGGGTTTATTTCTTCCCCATTCATGTGAAGTAGCTCGAGGAGATATATAGGAGATACTTCACTCTCATAATCCTTGATTTATTGGATTCCTATTTGATTCAAAGTGAAGTTATTCAAGGTTAGACCCTCTTTACTTTTTTATTTCTCTATTTCCTCTTAATATATGATTATTTATTATGTTTCCTGTAACCATATAACCATGGTGGTTGAACCCTAGGTTTAGGGTTGTATAGTCCTTGATACTCTTGATTATATGGTGTAAGGATTATTTATCTAACATCTATTTGTACTTCTTTGAAGATTTAATTCCATATGAATTTGTTTTAGTAGGTGTTTCCATGTGATTTATTTTTATTGGAAAACCATGTGATTCTTGTGCCTTCGAAATCTATTTTATGTAAAACCATTCTTATTTTATTATCCCTAATAGGTTTGTTAATTATTTTTTATGTATTTATGATTTATTGGATTGAAATAAAAAGGGGTTTTGATGAATTATTATTCTTATATTTATGTAAGTACATGCTATGCATACTATGTGTTTACTAAAATTCCTATGTTGCTTATTCAAAAGGATTGGTGAAAAAAGGGTGTTTTAAAACTTTCTTGAGATTTAATATTGAATATTTTATGGGTTTAAGTTATTATTGATTAGTATTTTATTATTATTTTATTTTTATGTGTTATTATATCAATATTGATGACTTATGATTATGATGTTTTCTATGTTGTTTAATTATATCATGCTCTCATACACACACACACACATATATATATTACATCTTGGATGTGTTGGATTTAAGTATGATATCCTTTGTTTAAAATAATTTTTCCAAATATAACTTGGTTTCAAAGTGGTTTTCAAAGGGATTTAAAGGTGTTTTAGTATGAGCTTAAAACCAAAGGCCTGTTTGGAACCATATATAAATGGTTTTTCATGTACAAGTTATACCATTGGTTTAATATCTATGATATCATGTTTTTATGAGATTGTGGATCTGAAGAGTTTAATTTGGTTGCTGTTTCATGTTTTTATGAATAAAATGGGGCTTTTTATAAAATGGGTGGAAATGATATTTATATGTTTTTCAATGAGATCTTTTGTTAATATGTGAATGATGTGTTATAAAATTTTACCTCACCTATAGTAGATAAATTTATGGGAAACCTAGGAATATAAGTGAGAGATTAAGAGATAGTTTCTATGATAGTAATATTCATGTACTGGATAGTGTCCTCTAGTTATTATATTATCTATTTATGGGAAGAACCACTTGATGAGGATAGGATGAGTAAGACATGGAGTCAATTTGTTAGAGACACACCAATAGGATGAAAAGTGTTAGTTTTCACCATATTTGACTTGGATCATATCACTATGACCTAATAATTTCCCCATTATTATAAATAATTCACTTATACCTCCTTAATACTATAATTTTATTATGTTTCTACTTTACTTTCATTTATAATTCTACCTTGATATGCACTACTTCACATACCTCTTCTTATGGTTTAATTTAAATGTATACATTGTTTAGTGTTACTTATTGATACTTATCACTATTATATATATACATTTGTTATTTTAATTAATTGGTTACTTATAGGTTTTATATTATAATTATTCTATTTAAAATTGGTTTTAAAAAGGTTTTTAAAGTGATTTCTCAAATGGGGTTTCAAATGAAATAATTTAATGTTTAACTTAAAGATATTTTCCAATTTTAAAAAGGATTTGAGGATTTATTATGAGTTTTTTTAAAATTTTAAATCATTAATTTCTCAATATATTTCAAACTAGAATTTATGGAATGTCTTTAAAAAAATAAAATTCATGGACCTTTTTCTTGGTGGAAACCTACCGAGAATTTTGGTCACACCCTACTTATACCACTCAGTGTTAGTAAACATAATGGATTTTGCATGTTTAATTTTTGGTTGTGATAAGAACTATACTTTTTGGATTCATTATCTTTGATCACTACTAGATAATATATAGTGGTTATTTAGGTTAGTTACCATGAGTCATGTGGATATCGTTAGTTAAAAATTTTGGGATTTCTTTTGTTCATTTGAGTGTACGCGTTAGACAATTTAGTATCACTTATATTTTTAGATCATATATTAGTTTTTTATTTGTTTCTTATATTTTGTTATATAAGTTTTAGTTTTATGTTTACTTTATTTATACCTTATTTGGTTTTCATTTTTTTAAACTACATATTTCATTATGTATAGAATTCTAATGTATAGATGCACTATGTCGTATTCTTGGTAAGGATTTCTCCACATGTTTATTTATATTCATTGGGATAAATAATTCCCAACACTATTTATTATGATTCCATGACACTAGTTTCTAGATCCCGTGGACCGTGAATTCACCTTGGGCCTTTTCATGGCCCAACTTGGGCACTTGATTAGGGGAATCCTTTATTGGTTTTTGAAAAAATGGTATTAAGGACTAGTTTTTATTTAGGGTGGAATGGTAGATTAGATATAGGAATTTTATAGATTAAAAGGTAGGTATGGGGTGATCCTAACTATATATTTCTATTCTTAAGACTAAATCTACCATGGGAAATCATTTTTTGAGCTATGGATATCAATTTTTTTGATATATTTTCAATTTATTTTGATATATATTGATGTTTTTTTGGATTATATTGAAGTTTAATGGGTTTTTATGTTTTTAATGTTTAAAGTTGAAAATGAGAGTCAAAATAGAGGTGTATGGTTGGATTTTACATTTTTTAAAACTATGGGGAGCCCATGTGTATTGTTCTGTGTAACTCCCAGTGACAATTTCACAGTAGGCGTATGGTCCACCAAACCCTATAGGAAAATTGTGCACATTCACTATCCCCTTTAATTTTTTAACCCATATTTAGTTTCTAAGTTTCTTTTAGTTATGTTTTATTACTATTTTGGGTGTATTAAATACATATATAATTACAATTGGATGTTATATAGCCATATTTTTTTGATAATTTGTGATGGAAAATTATTTTTGATGGTGAAGTTATATTTTGAAATTTTAAAATGATGTCTCTCAAAGTGGATTGAAATGGTTATTTGGGAATTTAATTTTTTTTAAGGATGAACATGTAGATTTTAAAACCAATTTTTAAGTGTAATTTTAGATGTTGAAATTGATGTGGGTGATCTTGATCTTTATTAAGAAAAGGTTTAAAAGGAATTTTTAATTTCATTAAATGCTGTTTTTTATGAGCGGTATTTATGATTTAATTTCATGGGTTTTTAATATAGAACCATGGTTTTCTTTGTTTGAGATACAGTGGAACCATGGGTGTTTTCTAGTTGAGTATTGTATTTATTTTTTTATTTAGTGTATGAATCCTAAAAGCATCTCAATGGATCATAATATTTCTATATCATGGAATTTTTCTTGGATTAGAATCCCTCAAAGTTTTGATGAAGTCTTTCCAGTTGTTGAATCTACCCAAATTCAAATATAGTGGTAGAGGTAAATTCTTCCTAGTATTTTTTTTATATTTCATGGTGATCAAGGTATTTAGGAGGCTATGAATTGGTGAGATAATATGGAAGGAATATTCAATTCACTAGGAACTCTAGAAGCTTTGAGAGTGAAAGTGTCACGAACCAGCTTGAGTCGACCCTGAATCGGTCACTCAGGCCACTCCGCGACAAGTCCCGAAAGGCATTCACAATCCTCCTGGGATAGTAACAATCACCTAGGACATAAATATAGTAAAAATTGGAATGATTTCTCCCAAATATAAACAATAAGGAAAACAATGGAAGTAATAGAAATCCTAATACACATTTATATAAAAATTAAACCGACATCATTTATAGGACAAAACTAAATGTAAAACTGAATTAATCAACTAAACCAACTAGAACTGACAACTAACTAACTCCATGTAACCCCGCTGGTCACTCTCCAACACATCGATCATATGTTTCCCAAGGAAATCGAACTCAATATGAAACCTCCACAAGGTCTAGAAATAGAAAAAGACTATATGTGTGAGTATTAAAACTCAATAGGTTAGCCCAATATTCTATTCCCAATGCACTTATTTTAAAATAAAAGAAACATAAATTTCAAGTTTGAAATAAAATATATAAAATTATATTTTCCAAAAAAGGTTCCATGCTGCAAACATTACAAAATAAAATGCTTACAAGTTTTCATAAATATGAAATGCTAGTAACCAATTTCTAAGAGATGTAACTTAAAAATGATTTTTTTTCAAGAAGACTACTTTAAAGAATGTACAATTTTAAATAGAACACAAATGCTGCTTAATTTACCAACTAAACACACCGTATGTCGACAATGAGTACAAAATATCCAATTAACACAAGTCACTAGAACATCCCTAGGCACTAGCTAGCTGTGAGCTCCAGGTACCTCATATCATGGTGAAAAGTAACCATAAAAAATATCCATTATCATGCATGTGCCACTAGTAGGGAACAATAACCATAACCTAGTTGTCCCCAATATCATCATCAGAGTTTAGTTAGAGTTTTCATCGTTAAAATTTCTACGTGAAATAGGGATGAAACCACTCCGGATCACTAGCATACTAGTACATGTCCGCCCACCTAGATACCTAAATTTCTCTCTTTGTGCTCAATAAAGTTCCACATGTTATCACATACACATTGCACATGAAAATTTAATTTTCAAATCACACATTCACCAAACATACCTCAACCATATTTCAAATATCCTTCATTGGTCAATAAACCACTTAAAGTTTTCATAAAACAATTTCAAGAAGTATAACGAGTCTTTTCACATAAAATCCATTTAAAAATGATACTTTAATTAAAAAATACCACCAATGCCATATCAAACCAGATTTTTCATCCTCAAAACCATTTAATAAATTAATTTCATGAATAATACAATGACCCCAAGGATATAACATGGAATACACATGAAAACCTATTTTTCAAGAAAAATGGAAAAAGAGACTTTAAGAATTTTTCATAAAAAAACATTTATAAAAAGAACCAATAACAATATTCATAAATATATGTAAACAAACCATTTTAAGAAACAAAACATTTTCATAAACCCCTTAAAAATTCAGGTTACACATTCAAATCCCATCCATTTATATAGAGATGCCAAACATGCCATTTATTGGGAGCACATGCTAAAACACCCTAAAAACCCATACTAATTTCATTATAAAACGAAAAAATAGATTTTAACCCACATAAGGAACCCAAAAACATTTATTCACATGATTTTAACATTTTTAATAATCCAAACCAATCATTTTATATCACCTTGAGCATATAAAAGCCAACCGGGCACTTTCTGGAAAACGTGGCATGCAACATTTAATGAAACCAATTCTATTTAACACTTTAAAGGTTATAAAATAAAATTTTAATGCCAAAAATTTATTTAAATTGCTAAAAAAGGTTCTAAACATCAAAAAATTGGTTTGAAAAATAATATAACATTTAAACAAACAATTGGTGTGTACATTTATACGAAACAACCACATTTTACACAAAACAAGGCATAAATAACCATTTTCACACCAAAAAGATTATCCCAAGGTTTTAAAGAAACACTAAACATGTATATAAGGTTATAAAATCAATTAAAAGATGAAAATTAAATAATAAGGGTATGTTCTTAGGAGAACCTACCTCAAAACCAAGGCGGAATGGAAACACACACCAGATAACACATTCTGAGGGTTTATAAACCCCAAACTTATGAATACCAGCCACAAATGTGCAAAAAACCATAAAAAATAAGGGTATAACATAACACTAGGTTGTTAATGGATAGGGGAGAAGATAGAGCCAAGAAAAATTGGAAGGAGTTGGAAGGAGGAGAAAGGAGAAGGAAACTCACCTTGATAACTAGAGAACTCTTCATCTTTACTTATATCCACACACTTATAGGAGATGGATTGTCTTAGAACTTAATTGAGAATCTCTTTAGGTCTAGAAGAACCATGGAAATAATATTTGGTGGAAAAAGAGTAAAAAATAATGATTTATGAAGGAAAAAAATTACCTTTTCAAATCTGGATGATTTGTGGTCTTGAGTGAGAGGTGTAATGACCTAAAAATATTAAAAAATGAATAATATATAAAAAACAAAATATTTTTTTAAAAAATAGAAATGGGATCATAGGCTGGCCCAATACTTGAATAAATAACCCAAATCTAGCATGATTATGAATATTTAAGGGGTCCAAATGGATAGTGTGGTTTGAATAGATCAGGGGAGGACAAGTGGGAAGTAGAATTGGTGAAAAATGTTAAAAAACTAAGGAGTTATAAAAATAAAAAATTTTGTTTTTAAATATGGAAATGGGCTCATGGTTTGGCCCAAATCTTAAAGTAACTACCATTTTCTCTAAAAACCCCCAAACAAGCTATGAGGAACCCCTGGTAGGATGATTAGACACATATTTAAATTCAAAACTCAACATTCATATCACCCAAAAACCCAATAAAAGGATGTTGATTTCCAACAAACCAAATAAAAACTAAGACATGAAAAACTAGGTGTGACAGAAATCCACCTTTGGCTTGTTTTAAGGACCAGATAAGGAAAAGTGTGAGACCGTCATTCTGCTCCAACCACAAATAAGTGTAAGTTATGAATTATTTAAATCCACATTCATTCTATAGAATTATCCTTAAAAGGTTAAAGTGGAGAATTTTATATAGCTTTAAAGTCTTCAGTAGGGTGAATAAATAGTGAAGGAGTATGTTGAATATTTCATAGAGCTACTTACCTCATTCATAGAGTTAGTATTCAAAGATGCATTGAAATTTAATTTCTTTAAAATAGGACTATATCCATAACTTATTTCTATAATTCTTTAATATTTCCTCACTTAATTTAGGTATGTGGTTAATAAGTCAATGATGGAGGATTTTATTTCTAGGGGACAACCTAGGATGGGTGGTGACCTTGTCTCCTTTATCATTAGTGAAGGTTAAATATCTTGTGAAAAATATAAGTAAGATGAACCCAATTTGGGGAACCATGATAATTTGACAGAATATATCCATAATTATTTCATTTCTCATTGTAATAATTGATTCCTTATATGATTTTAGTTTGGTTGGCCTATTAATTATAAGATTCCTTGTTTGAAAATTACAAGGACCTTACTGTTGGTTCCAGGCACACTGGAAGTGTGTGGATGGGTATACCCAACTTTAATTTTTCCGTTAAAAATGATCAATTCGAGATCCATCACGATAATGAAACACCAAATCTTAGGAATATAAAAAAGAATGAAAGAAAAGGAGTAAAGTCCCAGAACCATAGATAGGATCATCATATGTTCGTTATAATTAATTTAATTAAAAGATAAGAATTACCTTGATGGAATTCTCTCTTTGTTGATGTTTCTGGTAATGATCTAATGTGATTCTTCATTACTTCATAGAAGACAAGTGTAGGATTTCTCTAGCGGTGATACACATGTGTTCCACATATCTCTGGACATCACCGAAGGGATTTATGGGTGCTAGCACGAAAGAGCCTTCACTTGCGATATCCGCCTTCGATCACCTTGAGAGATGCTTCTTAAGAGCTCTCCTTGATTCAGTGGAGGAGGATCTCTCTCATAACTTGAGAGTGTTCTTGGAGGAAAAAAAAACTCTCTTGGATTGAGAGCTTTCTTCAGATCTGTTTCACACAATCATAAAGAATGGCTAAGCTCATGAGAATAATATAATTTGGATTTTAATTACTTAGAATAATAAAATTAATTAATTACACAAAATAATTTATTCATTTCATTTAATTCTTAGTAAGACCCTATGTTTAATAATAACTGTTGAATATTATTATTACTTGACATTCACCAAGAAAATTAAACCTAATATTATTTAATTAAATAAATAATATTATTTCTCACAAGTCCCCAGAAAAACTACACAGCGTGTATATTAATATACATGGCGTGTACTTTTGTTTTTTAATTTTCTTTATTTCCTCCACCACATTTATTAGACCTTGAATAATGACTATTTATTTATTAAATAAATATCAGTACATTACTCGCTAACAAATATTTTATTTTTCCCACAATATAATCTCTCAAGTAACTAGTCCCAAAATAATTGCAATCATACATCCTTGAATAATTATTAAACCATAATTGGGAATAATATTTATTCAAATTTTTAAATGAATATTTAAATGAGATACTTGGAAAAATTAGTGTTTGACCCTTTAGGCCTCTTTCTCAGTGGCATTAGGCGAAGCCTACCTAAAGTCCAAGGTTAGCATCTAGAAACACACCAAGGCACCCATAGAGAAATAATTTGACGCTGTAATGTTGTGTCACCTCCTATGAACACTAACCATGTAATGTAATCCCTTTGTCTCGATATCTCAAATCAAGTGGGTTTCATGCTAGTGTCATAAACCCATGTGCTGTATTATTCTTTCTTTGACTTCCCAGAATTGAACTTTCCCATTCCCCACCATGGCCATGGATTTATTCAGTCTATATAAATTCCATCAAAGGGATTAAGATATCAACTTCCGTTATGGAATATAAGGGAGAAATCCTTTCTTGAATTATCTATTAATGCAGTATTACTAATGATGCACCAAACATATCCTACATCGCTATGAATAGTGTGTCATCACAGTTTTTGTCAATACATCTAAGTGTGCTATTTGCAATACCCATTAATAATAATCTTAAAGTCTAAGGACCAATACACACGTCCACATATAGGAACATCCAATGACACCATGAAATGTGGATTTCCTACCAGTGGGTCTCGTTCTAATAATATCCTCCTGGATATTACCAATGGCGCACACCATGTGAAGGTGCCTCAAAGTTTTATGATTCCTCACACCTAATGTCCTATATTATTTATGTCCCTCAAATAACATCATCCAGCCATAAAAAATATATTCAAGAATAGTGTTATGACACTTCCGGGTTCTCATCATAGTAGGGATCCACTATGACCCTTTGGTGTAACAGCTATCCTTAGGACATTATCACATGCATTGTCACACAAAAGAACAATCAAGATGTGATAAGGTATTTATCAATGAATAATGTAAAAAGTAGTTGGTTATAGGCCACAAACTCCAACAGACTCCTACTTGGACTAGAGACAATTGCTAACAACATTTAACCCACTATCTCTCACATGATATTCATGCTTCTACTGAGATAGGCCTTTAGTCATGGGGTCCTCCACATTCTCTTCCGTGGACACTCTTCTCATTGCAACTTCACCCCTTTTATAGAAATACCTCAAGAGGTGATACTTCTATAGAATGTGATTTGTCCATTGATGTGACCTTGGTTCTTTTGCAAGAGTCACCGCTGCAGTATTATCATAATACAATGTGATATGGTCTCTACTTCTAGACACCACATTAAGATCCTGGAAAAAGTTCTAAATCCAAACAGATTTCTTGGATACATCTGAAGTCACTATATATTCGGACACCACTGTATAATTGGTGAAAACTATCTGCTTTGAACTCTTCCAGCTCATAACTCCTCTGTTGAGATAGAAAACATATCTAGACTACAACTTCATATCGTTCCAATCTTTCTAAAAACCATCATTATCATACCCTCTAATGAAAATCTCCTCGTTTCCTCCATACACAAAGAACATATCCACAGTTCTTCTTAGATACTTAAGTATAGTCTTAACAATAGTCCAATAACGTTCTCTTGGATCTGCTTGATATATGACCACCATGATCATTTCATAGCAAACATCAAGCCTGGTACTTAACATTTCATACATGATGAATCATATAGCCAAAGCATATGGAATCTTACTCATTCTACCTTTCTCCTGTTGTGTTTGAGGACACATTCTCTTAGAAATATGTAGGCCATGTGACACTAGAACCAATCTCCTCTTGGATTATTCCATACTAAATCTCTTTAGTATCTGGACAATGTATGTACACAGACTTAGTACAAGAAGCCTCTTGGATCTATCACGAATGATCATGATCCCTGGAATGTAGGATGATTCACTTAAGTCCTTTATGGAGAAACAATTGTTCAACTAGTCCTTAACTGATTTTAAGGCTAGTACATCATTTTAAATAAGTAATATGTCGTCAACATATACTACTAGTATAATGACTACATTCACATTAAACCACTTATAAACACATGGATCACATTTTTTCTTAATGAAACCAAATTCCTTTATGGCTTTATCAAATCAAATGTTCCATGACTTGTATGCTTTCTTTAATCCATAAATGAATTTCTGCAACTTGAAAACCCGTATGCCTTCATATGGTGTCATAAACCCTTATGGTTGTGTCATATAGACATCTTCCTAAAGGTTCCCATTAAGGAATGCTGTTTTGACATCCATCTACCAAATCTCACAGTCATGGTAAGATGCTATGGAAAGTATGATTCTTATGGATTTTAACATGGAAACTGGTGAGAAGGTTTCATCATAGTCAATTCCTTGATGCTGTCTGAATCCTTTAGCCACTAGCCTTGCTTTATATGTGATAACTTGACCTTCCATGTCCAAATTTCTCTTGAATACCCATTTTAATCCAATAGGCTTTACATCAACTGGCTCACCAACTAGAACCAAGACTTTGTTATGATACATGTAATCCATCTTAGATTTCATAGCTTCTAGCCATCTTGAATCTTTTTACCTCTCTACTGCTTCCTTGTAGGAGAGATGTTCATAATTTTCCAACAATAATGATGCACCATCCTCAGTGACTAGGAAACCAAATCTCCCTGGTTCCCTTACCTCTCTTGAGATCCTACGTAGTACTTGTGTTTCTGATACCTCTTCCACAGGGACCTATGGAACTTTTTCCTGTACCAACTCTTGTGTATCTTGAGTATCAACTTCATCGAAGTCAATTTTTCTACCACTATCCTTTTTGAGGATGTTCTCCCTCTCAAGAAAGATGGACTGTCTGGCGACAATCACTTTCTTTTATGAAGGTTTATATAGGTAATATCCTTTTGTTTCCTTGGGATATCCTATAAAGATACACCTCGTTTACCATGGTGCTAGTTTGTTGCCTGAGAAGGCCTTAAAAAATTCCTCGCATCCCCATACATGTGTGTTCTCCAAAATGGGTTTCTTTCCATTCCATAACTCAGAGGGAATTACATTTTCCTCCTTAGTTGGTACTCGGTTTAATGTTTATGTTGCAGTTTGTAATGCATATCCCCAAAAGGATTATGGAATATCTTCATGAATCATCATTGACCTCACCATGTCCAACAAGGTTCGGTTCCTCCTTTAACTAACACCATTCCATTATGGTGTATAAGTAGGAGTGAGTTGATATAGAATCCCAGAATCCTATAGAAGGTCGATGAACTCTTGGTTTAGATATTCTCCACCTCAATCCGATCTAAGATTCTTTATCTTCTTACCAACCTGATTCTCTAATTCATTCTTGAATTTCTTAAATTTATCTAAGGACTCTGACTTATAACTCATTAAGTAGATATATCCATATCTACTCAAATCATCTGTAAAAGTAATGAAGTAAGAATATCCACCTATAGATTCTACTAGAAATGGTCCACACACATCCGTTTGTACCAATCCTAGAAGCTCTATGGCCCGTTCACCCTGTCCACAGAAAGGTGGCTTGGTCATTTTACCTTGTAAACAAGCATGATATCTATTAAGTGGTTTTTACCTCAGTATAGTCTAAATAACCATCTTGTAAGATCTTTGTCAAGTGGTTCTCATTTACATGACCAAGATGGTGATGCCACATTTGGGTGTTGTATGAGTCATGTGAGTTTGTTTCATTATCGATTTCCAACACTTGGTTTTCATAATTTAATACATACAAACCATTATTTAAATTTTCTATACCATAACATATATTTTTCTTATAAAATAAAAAACCCCTATTTCAAAAATTGAAAATAAATCCATCTATATCCAAACATGATACATAAATCATGTTCTTGGTAACACTAGGCACATAATAACAGTTATGTAAAACCAAAAGCATCCTAGTTGGAAATGAGAGATGGTAATCGCCAGTGGATAACAACTCCAACCTCATGCCATTAGCAACTTGAAGATCCACTTTTCCTCTAGAAATATTTCTAAATATACTTGGTTCCTATATTTGAATACAGATGTGAGATCCAAAAGCTGTATCTAAAACCCATTTTTTATAAATAAGAAGATTACACTCTATAAAAAACTAACCTTTAGCATCCCCATGATTCTATGTGCAGTTCCTCTTCCAATGGTATGGATTTCCACATGAAAAACATACCACTTTCCATTCCTTGCCTTGCCTTTGGATCTTCCCCTTCTTGGAGGGATGATGCTTGGGGGCTTCAGAACATTTATAAACCATTGAACCCTTTGCCTTGTCCTTCTTCATCTTATTCACCACAAGGAAAGCGGTTTTGTCATGCCCCATGTCCTTATCTACTTGGAGAATAAAGGTAAGAAGTTATGATAGAATATTCTCATTATTGATCATGTTATAGTTGATAATAAAGCTAGATAAGGTCTTGGGCAGTGATGATATGATGATATCTGTACGCAACTTATCTGAGAACTTAATCCCTAAGATTTATAGGCGTTCAATGTAGCCAATAAGTTTTACTACATAAGGCCCAACTGGCACAAAGTCTACAAGATTAGTTGTGAAAAAAGCATTATAGATCTCATATCTCTCATGTCTCACCTTCTATTGATAGATATCCTTAAGGTGATACATTATGCTATACGCATATATGTTTTAATGTTGCTTCAGGAGCTCATTAGACATGGATGATATCATGAAACATTGGAAATATTTGGAATCATCCATATGTTTCATATAGAGATATATTTCCTCATCACTATCTTATTTTCCAGTCACAACTAGAATAGACTCCTCCAGCACATACAATTTTATCTCATGGTGAAGGATAACGCATAAACGCCTCTACTACTCCTAGAAATTGGTGCTGGTGAGAAGGTTTTCCTTCTAGAGTATGGTTCTAAATGATATGTTTGAAGTCATTTTTCTTTCCATTTATACAAATTAATATGATCAAAGATTTATTACTTTATCATGATAAAACTGAGACAAATAAATAAATTAATAATTATTAGTCTCACACTATTTTATCGAAATCCAAAAGCCCTCACCATTGACTTCAGAATATTCTGTTGCCTAAATATTCTAGTGGAAAGGATATATATTTCCCTTTTCATTACCCTAAATAGGGTTGGTCAGGAAACTTGAAAGGTTTTAGGTAGGAATTCTAAATTCCAACTACATTAACTTGCATCTCCTTGATCTGCTGAGTGGACTCCCCAATCCTGAAATCCTTTTATTTTGGATTTCCTTAACCTTTTCCTCTTGGTCACACCAAGTCCTGCTGCGGAATTCAACCCTTGATGTGAACCCAGTCAAGTCAACCCAAAAACCTTGAATTATATTTCCACGCTAATTGGAAGCACCCCAACTAGGGTTGGTCAATCACTTTGAACTATGGTTTGATTCTAACCAAGATTATAGAAGGCTATATCGACTTAATATTTCTTTGAGGGATTTTATACTTATACGTAATTTCCATTTTATTATCTTTTATTACATTCTTTTTAATATTAAGTGGGATATAATTAAGTGATTAACCATGTCTAAAATAATATTTATGCATAAGATGGTCTTATTTTAGTTCTATCTTGCATGCTTGTTTAATTTATTAATTGTGTGATAGTGACAACACACCCACAATAAATAAACCATGAAACTGACAGAAATAAAATAAATGGTATGATCATGAGATTTTTCTATTGGTTATTTTATTTAGCAGTTGATAAAAAAACCTAAGACCTATGGGAGAAACACTTTTAACCTTTTGGGTTTGTGTTTACATTTTTCCACCTGTACAATTTTGTATCTACTTGAGTTTGGTTTCTCATTGGATTCTAACTTGAGCTGCCTCCACTAGCTTGGGAGGTCCATCCATTACATATGATTTTATCTCACTCACAGGTGAGGGGTAAAACGGGTTTTCACATAAAATAAACCTTGGGCACGTAGGCCCTACATATTAATGAAGAGAAGAATCGCAGAACAAAAAATTTAATTTAAATAAATAAATTAATAGAAGACATCCACATACAAATGTCTTGGTCTAGCTCATGATAATCCATACATGAAACAATATTTACACATAAATAAAACTGTCATTCAATTCTTTAATCATTCTTGTTTAAGATAAATTACGCTTGAATCAATTAATTATCTTTAATTAATCAATTATTTTATCTTAAAGACTTTTCTGAATTTCCTTGAGATTCTCATCCATAATAATTTTAAACAAATAAATTCATTTAAAATTATATTTGTATGTAACTTGTACCTTGGAGGCAACTCGGTGAATTCCCTTTCATAACTACCCAATGATTAGAAATAAGCATTACACAAATGTTAAATTAAATAAATATATATAAATCACATATCACGTGTTGTGACTTATCTTTATTCCTGTACCATGGTACATGTATCAAGGGTTTGTATAATATAATAATAAATTTTAATAAATATGCATAATTTGGATGAGTACGCGATGTGTAGTTCTGACTAAACAGCATGTACTATCATTCACCATCCATCTTAAGTACATGCCCAGGGATACAATGTGTAGATGTACATTGTAAATATTCGGAGTACACAGTGTGTCCAGTGGGCCACACGTCATGTGGTGTCCGCGTTACATGGTCTCGAGCTGGGAAAGCTATGTACGGGGTACATGGTCCAACCCTAACCCGAAGGGACTACACGCTGTGTCCTATGGGCCACACGATGTGTAATCTGGAAACCACGTGACACCTGTTCCTGGTCAACACATGGAGTTATTTAAGACTTAGATAAAATCCAACACATAGATTGGTTTGGCGGACCAATCCGATGCATTGAACCTTGACTACATGGTGAGTACTTCCGAATACACTCTGTGTGTTCTCGTGTTGTATAGCCAGTAACCTTTGGCACCACCAGATGAGATCCTCTATTTTATTTTAATCAAAATTAAAAGAAAAATATTGTTTCTGTAAGGTGAATGAGAAATGAGAGAGGATGAATAGATCTCGAGATTCAAATTTATAAAATGATTAAATTGAATTGAAAAAACTAAATTATTATATGAATAAATCATCAACAAAAAACTAAATAATTATAATCAACGATATGACCCCTATGATACCTCTTGTAGGTTCCGAGCATAACAGAAGCACGTGGATGGGTGTACCCAAATTTAATTTTTCCATTAACAACGATCAATCCGAGATCCATCTCAATAATGAAATTCCGAATCTTCAGAATAGAACGAAGAATGAAAAAAAAGGAGGGGTGTCCTAGAACCATAGAGAGGATCATTATATGTTGGTTATAATTAATTTAATTAAAATACAAGAATTACCTTGATGGAATTATCTCTTTGTTGATGTTTCTGGTCACGATCTGATGTGATCCGTCGTTGTGTCGTAGAATCCAAGTGTAGTATTCCTCTAGCGGTGATCTACACACACTCCACGTATCTCTATACATCGCCAAAGGGATCTCCAGGTGCTAGCATGGAAGAGACTTCACTTGTGATATCTGCCTTCAATCGCCTTGAGAGCTGATTCCAAAGCGTTCTCCTTGATCTAGTGGAGGAAGGTCTCTCTCGTAACTTGAGAGAATTCTTGGAGGAAAAATAATTCTCTCTTGTATTGAGAGCTTTATCCATATCCATTGAGCACAACCACAAATAATTTCTAGGCTCATGAGAATAATATAATTGAGATTTTAATTAATTATAATAGTAAAATGAATTAATTACACGAAATCATTTATTCATTTCATTTAATTCTTAGTAAAACACCATGTCTAATAATAATAGTTGACAATTATTATTACTTGACATGCGCCCAGTGAATTACACCTAATATTAATTAATTAAATAAGTATTATTATTTCTCACAAATCCACAGAAAAACTACACAGCGTGTATATTAATATACACGACGTGTATTTTTGTTTTTCCATTTTCTTTATTTCCTCCACCAAATTTATTAGACCTTAAATAATGACTACTTATTTCTTAAATAAATATCACTGTATTACTTGCTAATAAATATATTATTTCTCTCAAAATATTATCTCTCAAATAACAAGTGTTGAAATAAATGCGATCATATATCCTTGAATAATTATTAAACCACAATCAGGAATAATCTTTATTCAACTTGTTTAATGAATATTTAACTGAGATACTTGGACACACTTAGTGTGTGACCCTATAGGCCTCTTTCTCAGTGGCATTAGGGGGAGCCTTCCTAAAGTCCAAGGTTATCATCTAGAAACATTCCAAGGTACCCATAGAGAAATAATTTAATACCGCAATGATGTGTCACCTCCTATGAATGCTTACCGTGTAATGTAATCCCTTTGTCTTGATATCTCGAATCAAGCGAGTTGCATGTTAGTGCCATCAACCCATGTTCTTGATTATTATTTCTTTGACTTATCGAAATTTAACTCTCCTATTCCTCACCATGGATTTATTCAAGATATATCAATTCCATCAATGTGCCTGAGATATCAACTTCTATTATGGAATAGAATGGAAAAATCCTTTCTCACATTATCTATTAATGCAGTATTACTCGTGACACACCCAATATATCCTACCTCATTGCAAATAGTGTGTCATCACAGTTTTATTCAATAAATCTATGTGCGCGAGTTGTAATACCCATTAATAATAATATTAAAGTCTTAGGAACAATACACACGTCCACAGATAGGAACATCTAATGACACTATGAAATGCAGATTTCCTACTAGAGAGTCTCATTATCATAATATCCTCCTGGATATTACCAAGGGTTAACACCACGAGAAGGTGCCTCAAAGTTTTATGAGTCTTCACCCCTAATGGTCTATATTATTTGTGTCCCTCAAATAACATCATCCGGCCATAGAACATATATTCAAGAATAGTGTTATGACACTTTCGGGTTATCATCAAAGCAGGGATCCGCTATGACCCTTTGGTGTGATAGCTATCCTTAGGACATTATCACATTCATTTTCATGTATAAGAACAATAAATATGTGATAAGGTATTTATTAATGAAGAAAGTACAAAGTAGTTGGTTCTAGGACACCAAATCCAACATTTACATCATTATGGTTGGTTGGTACATCTTTTGTGACATTGTAAATTGAGGTATTAGTAAGAAATTAAATCTCTAAAATATCCTAGATCTTGATAGTGGTATAAAAGAACCTATTTGAGGTACCTACTTTCATTCCTTATTATTCCTTAAAATCTATCAGCCCTTTGATCTATGAATTTTTATTTTATTATGTTTGATACCTTTTAGTGTTTTTATATAATGTAATGATTTTTTTCATGTGGTTATGGATATACTATTTGAATTATTGTCCAGTTTTGACCTTTCAAGTTATGGTATTAGGATATACCTTATGGTGATTCCTTTAGAATATCCTAGTTTTGTTGATACACCATAATATGTGTAAACCTTATATTGTGGGGAGACATATCATACAGTTGGAGTTTGTCCTAAGTGGTAAGGAAACTCATAATCCTGCATCAAGATGAGGATGAAATCCTTGTATCCCTAAAAATAGTTGTGGGTATTGAACCTAGATGGATGAGGGGAGGGACACATTACTAGATGGAGGTGGTGGGGGTCCTTGGCGGCGGCATGAGAAATCATAGGATATGATGAAGGGAGGAGGATCCTTAGTAGTGGATGGGGGTTTTAAAGTCAATGATATCAATTATGATTAAGTTTAGTGCCTCAGTTATAATAGGTCAACCGATTGATAGTGGCCACAATGGTGATAGGGAGGATTCAACATTAGTGGAAGACCAGAGGTGGACTACGATGTCAGAGGTGCACCAAAAACAAGTTTGTTTGACTGTGCACAAGGTCATGGAATAGGAGGGAACATGACATCATGGTATTAATGAGCCATGATAGTGGGAACATGCCATGCTTGGGTAGGTAACAGGAGGGATAATTCCACAAGTACATGACCAAATGAGGAAGATTAGAGCATGAGTAAACCAATAGTAGATCTATCTAAATTGAGAATTAAGAGAGGGTATGTATTTCACCATCGATACCAAGACCTTTGTAGTTTTTCATGGGGTAATGATTTCCATTCATCTCTATGAGGTAGGGAGATTAGAAGCATCAAGTAAAGTAAAATATGGAGAGGGGTTATTCTGTGCATCTAGCCTTTGGGCCCTCGAGTCATATATTATGCCTTGTGCCTCTGGGATAATAGGTCATGTAAAGGGATCCCTCTTAACCCAGTTAAAAACTAGGGGTTATCCAAAAATTAATAAAAATATAAGGCCTTTGGGCTTGAGGGGGCAGGGATACCTATTATATGTCTCAAACCTCAAATTATACCCTTAGAATTCCTTATGAGTGAACTTTGTTTTTTTTTGTGTCTTGGGATTGATGGGTTTTGTTTGTGGATTTAGATAAGTGTTTTGATGCATGTTTTACCTTGGTTCCATGTGGATCGAGAATCGTGTTGCTTGATATTTTTTCCCATTCAATTAAATCATTCCTTATTTTCTATATATAGATGATCATGTCATCCCTTATAACTTTGGTAACTTATTGGTGTAGAAAGTGATATTGTGGAGAAACTTTTCACACAATAGGTTCAATTTTTTGTGTTTTTATGTTTAATTATTGAATTTATTCAACTTAGTGAATTTCAGGGTAGAATTTTTCAATTTTTAATAATTTTTCATATCTTTACATGCATCACATAGATGGTTAAACCATGCTATCAAACCATGAATCTATTCCTAGATTCTACAGTGACCCTCATATGGATAACACATAATTTGGGGAAACCATGCAGATACTTTTACACATATAGGAAAAACTATATGATGTACCCTTACGTATGGGCATATTATTAATGGTTGTCGTACAATTATGTAAAATAGTATGACCAAACCACAAAACATCTACTAGGTGTATTCAGTGAATATTTTATGATTAGTGCATGGTTTAGTAAAGCTTGAGATGAAACCATGCAAGCTATAGAGGTTATTAATTTTATATAATTCCAAATTTTCCCTTGTCAAAAATAAAACACATTTTGGTTTTATTTCTTCACCATTTATGATAATAAGCCCAAGGATAGCCTTGAGAGAGGATAAATTCTCATTCTCTTAGATTTATCGGCTTCCTCTTTTATTCAATGTGAATTTCTTAAATGTTAGGCCCTCTTTTCATCCCATTTATCTATTTCTTATTCATATATTATTAATTATTATTATTTATCTCACTATGAAACCATGGTGTCCAAATACTAGGCTGAGGGTTATCTAATCCTTTAGATTATTAATGTCTTGTGTAAAACCCTGTGATTTTAAAAGAACACTACGTTCGATAGCATACAAGATACACAACACCCATCTTAAAAGAATAATGAAATATTATTATGTAATCATTATAACCTAGCTGTTAAATTAGCGGGAATAAATATTATTAATCACATTATGAAATATATAATTTTCATACTCATTTTTAATGTATCAATTAATGATTTGTGAATAATAACTTTATTTTTATTAAAGTCATTTTGTTCTTAAAAAACATGTTTTCTTCAAAAATGGTTTTATTGCTTTTTATGAGTGAATATTATAATAATTTTTTGGAACTTATAAAATTATATCCTATAAAAATAGTATCATTTTTTAAATCATCATATTAAAATTATCTTAGGGTGAATTTTTGGATAAAAATATTTATTTTCTAGTGAATATTGAAAAATACAAATTTTTATAAAACCGTCATTTTATTTATATTAAAAAGTAAATTTATGGTTTTAATTTGATAAAAAATTAAATTAAGTACTATTTATTTTTATATTATCTAATTAATTAAATTTTAATGATCCTTATACCTTATTTTGGTATAAGTACATTTTTGGATTAAAACACATTTATCTAGAAAACTATTTTTATTGCATTTTTCAGGATTAATTTTAAATTAAATTCTGCCAATTATGTATGTTGAATTTTGAAAAATGGATTCCATATTTGGAATCAATGGTTCCAAATTTTTTAAATTTGTTCCTTTTAGTTTTTGTCATTAGGAATAGTAACTATAGTAATTTTATTACCATGGTAAGGGTAAACCGGGTAATTTAGGTTAAAAATAAAATGATAAGGACTGTAAAATGACCATAAAACATGCCATGATCTTATAGGATGATTCAATTTAGTTCATAATAATCCAAGTTTTGGTTATATGTAATTTTCTATCCACTTGGATGAGATTATGACCATTATAAGATTTTATTTCAAGAAAAGTCTAAAATGTCACACTCTAGTTCTTAATAACTATAATATTTTTAATATGGGGTTTACCAAAGGATAGGTTTGAATATAAATATTATTTTTAAATATAATATATTAATATTCATAATTTTAATTTATTTTTAATTTTTATTGATGAAATAACCAACTTAAATTCTTACACAATGCTGATGCAGTAATTATTTAATTAACGGAATAATCAAATATATGATATTAAAAATATTAAAAATAACATAATTTGAGATATTTAAGGTTATATACTAATTATATATATATATATATATATATTAAAATTATATTTTTAGGATATAATAAAATATTTGGATCAAATTTTACTTGTTTTATTGATTTTTTCAAAGTCAAAGTAATGAATAATATCAAAATTAACAATAATGATATTTTAAGGGATTAATATTTTATTAAATTATTTTAAAATCATAAAAATATTAAATAATCACAAATGGGATAATATATGGTCTAAAAGTTTATCCCATATTAATTTATATTCCATTTAGAATCATTTGGATTTAGAATACTCTTATTATTTTTTTAATATTTTGAGAAATTCCAAAAGTGCACCTCAACTCAATTATAAAAGGGCACCCCTTCCTTCACTTATTCACACCAATTTGATCCACATGGCTCAAAAAACCCTTATAAATTACTATTATAAACTTAATTATCCATGTTATATAAGTTCTAGTTCTTTTGAAAGACTCACCTTAGAACCCTCAACAAGAGATCTAAAGGAAGTCCGCCGAAGAAGATGTAATCGTCTTTACCAACTCTTTTAGGTTTATTTATTATTATACGTATTCTTAATGTGTTGTTTACACAATAAATTAATAAATAAAATATCATATATATAATTATATTTTATTATGATTATGATACAACCATATTCCACCTTTTATCCATCTCAAAAAAATGAAAACACCGCGCATGCGTTCATACAACTTACTGTCTCCACACAACGGTGTAACTTTTTTATCACCACTTTACTTAGATGGTTATAATGATGGAAATAATAAATAATAAATATATTTATATCATTTTAAAATTTCAATATATTATGGAAAATTGATCAAATTATGAATACCATAACTACTGAACCAAAACATACATAAAAAAATAAAGCAGTTGTTACCCAGAATAGTGATTTTAACAAAGAATTGTTAACAAATAGGTGATAAAATAAGTAAATTTTATATTTTATGATATATATGAGTATTATTATTTAATATATTTATTATAAATATATATTTACTATATAGGAGGTTCCAACGTGTACAAAGGAAGTTGGACCTAAGGTAAGGGATTTTCATACCACTTTTACTTCTATGGGACATATGTCTTATATACCACTTGTTTTATTTGTGTGGTTTATATAGTACCCATTAATTCATTTTATGATTATTATTATAAAAATTATTGTATTTAAATATCCATATAATTTTATTCTTTCATGGGGATTATGATTCAAATTATACCAAAGTGGTAAGGGTTTATTTCATAATCTCTTTATTATCCGGTATTGTTTATAGTTAAGTACCTACCGAAGAATATTTATCTTCTATATTTATGTTTTATAAAAGTTTTTTCAAAAATATTTTTAATATTCTCCTAAAAATTTTTAAATTCATTTTAACCATGTTTTAATTTTTATAAAATGGGTTGAAAGGATTTTTTTTTGTTTTCCAAATGAGGTACTTTGTGACTTTTCCAAAAGAAATATGTTAGGAATGTTTTTTTAACTTATATAGCATAACCATATTTTCTATCTCTCATGAATACTTAATACTTTAAAACATAATTTAAATGTTTACAAGGTTATTTTCAAATAAATTTTTACCTTATTATTTCCATAGTTTCTTTTTAAAAGTGAATTTCAAAGTAAAAAATCTATTTTACTCAAAAATATTTTTAATGATATTTTTATAGAAATTTTATTCATTAATGAAAAAAAACTTTATTTTAATTATTTACCAATGGGTATATGTTTTAATGATACCATCCTTTGAAGTATTCACTTAATTTTGATAATTTAATTTTTAATTTCTCTTAAATATTCATATTCTTTTATCATGGATATGATTATCTCATAAGCCGTATAAAATTTCTATATACGATGCTACAATTTGAAATTATTTGATTGAATGTGGAATTATTAATAAATCCATATTCTTTACTCAATAAAAATATTTTTTATAAGGAATATTTTTCATGAATTAAATCGATCATTCGATATATGAGGAATACATTGAAAATGTAGTGAAAGGTGGGGACCAAAATTATAGATCACCTCAGTGCATTGGTAGGTATCATGAGACCAATAAATTGGCCAAATTAAATGAGTTTTTATCCATATTTTTAAACCACCTTATGAAAGTTATTTGATAGTATATATACCATGTTGTGTGAGATCATGGAATCTAATAATATAAAATTCCTTCATTTATAATTAAGTTATTATTATCCATGGGATTTTCACTATGATATTATCCATGGATTGAGTTTGTACTCAATTTATTGATAAAATGGCATTAATTATCAGTTATTTACCTTTTCATATTGATTATTCCTTATCTTATCATGATAGTAATTGTTTTTATTAAATGGAATGTGTGTCTGGTTAATTACCTTTCCATTTTGATTATTCCTTATTTATTAATGATATCTTCTCCTGTACGCACACCCTTAATGATAATTAGAGCTCACTCCTTTCTTATGTTTCCTTTCCATAGGATGTGATGAAGTGTATTATTATTGATCTGAAGGGATATATAAAGGTAATAATGGTTCACTCAAATAAAATACCATTTTTTATTTAATGTTTTCAATTTTAATGATAATTTCAAGTATGTATCTACTTTACCAAGAATACTAAACTGTTCAGTCATTTAGGATAAAATTATTTGTATATAGTGCCAATTTAATAAAGTAACCACCAATTATAGGCTTCTAGAGTTAGGGTTGTTATAGTTGGTATCATAATAAGTTTAGTATAAACCTTAGGAAGTATATTTAGGAAAAAAATAGATTAGATGATGAAACCATTTGACAAAATTTGAAAATATTTTTAAAGAAACCAAGATTATGATTTATAGATTAGTTATACCTAAATTTTAAATTTAAATTAATTGTTTTAATTTTTATTATATATTATGTTTCATAATTTTGTGATCTAATCTAGTGTATTCCATTTTTTTAGAAATGGATTATAGTGGAAGGAATGGTAACCGTATCAATGCACATAATCGAAAGAGTAAGAATGATCATTTCCTTAATGGTCTTAATAAAATATTTTGAAGGGAGTTAGTATTACAAACATTATCATAATATGAGGACATAGTATCATATAATATCAAGACTGATAAAGAATTATCTAAGTATTTTGGATTCAAAGGGAAGAACTAGAAGAAGAGTACAATGAAGAAAAAAAATAGATAAGGGTAAAAAGGGAAATAAGATATTCCCCACATGTGATAATTGTGGAAATAAAAATACTATTAATTTATTAAAGGGAATGAGAGTTTTCTACAAGTGTGGAGGGAAATACCACTAAGAAAGTGAATCCAATGAAAAAAAATAAAACTCTAATGTTTAGTCTTTCAACTATTAGGAGATGGGGCACTATGACAATGAATTCCCCAAATGTCAAGGTAATATAGCTTAGAATAAAAGAGGGGATCAAGGTAAATATTATTATATTACTATAGTAAAAGTGTAATGGTTAAAGTAATTGTGTATTTGGATTCAATAATTATGATTTAATAGTATTTTTTTAATGATATTATGGTTATAAGAATCATAAAATTCATAAGGATTGTATTATAGTAGATTTTATTTAAGGATTTGAGAGAATATGTTTAATGACATGATAACCAAGATAAGTAATTAGTGGTAAGGTGATATTTTTTGAGAATACATGTAAAAGGGAATGATAACCCTTAATATGTTCCTAATATTGAGTTTAGTTGGGTTAAATAAAATACTAACACTAATGAAGTAAATGGAATAATATTAGTGACCTTGAAAATGGTTTAATGGAAAAGTAAATCACGGCGGAGTTTACTTAATTTTTGGGATTTATTAAATACATTCAATAATGTGATATTTTATTTAAGGAATAAGGAGAGAGTTAATTCTTGAAAGATTGCATGTTTTCATTAAGGTTTTATGGTGATTCAAGTTATTACCATGTTTTAGGATAATATATGATAAAGATAATTGAATGTGACATTAAGAGATACTATATGGGGGATTAATGATGGGTTGATTTTTGAAATTTAGTGACCTTATTCCTAAATTTTTGGATTTTTGAATTTGGAGGAGCTTTAAAGTTAACTACTCATGGAATGGATTAATGGTAACTTTGGATATTATTATTTGAGGATAATGTGTGATTTATAATTTTGGATAAACATTTGGTTTTGGTAAATATTTAAAGGCTGAAGGAATTAATTATAAATATTTTGATTAATTAAAAGTTCTTTAGGTAATGACAAATTTATCTTGAATATCCATTTTTTGGCGTAATAGATGAATTGAAAATATATCGAAGCACACCCAAGGGATAAGATTATGCTTAAGACATAGAAAGAATAAATTAAGTTTATTTTATCGAGTGTTTTGTGTAGATAGTAAAATAATCCCTCAACTTTAGAAAAAGTACCTTGAAATAAAAATGTTATCCATTTACTTTTCTTACCAAGAAATCAATGGTCTTTTTAAACATCACAAATTTTTAATTTTTTGGTGGATAACTTTCTCATTAAAATGATCTACATCACTCTCTATTAATCATTGGGTGTTAGTTTTATCTTTCATGTCCATATTTTCACTTACCACCAATATTCTCTTATTTGGAAATCTAGTTTTGTTGTGACCTTTGTATTTCCCTTTACCCATTTTTTAGAGGAAGTTTTATTAACACTTTTTAAGATGTGAGATTTACACAAAGTAATTTTAAAATTTAAATAATTTTATTACTAATCAAAATTTCAAATTATTAGGAAACAATTTATTTATTGATGGGAAAATGTGACACCCCAATATTTTAAAAGAACACTATGTTTAATAGCATACAAGATATGAAACACACGGTTTAAACAAACAATGAAATGATATTATGAGATCATTATAACCTTGATGTTAAATTATAGGGAATGAATATTATTAAACACATTAGGAAATATATAATTTTATACTCAATTTTAATGTATTAATTAATTATTTGTGAATAAGAACTTTATTTTTAGAAAATTCATTTTATTCTTCAAAACACATTTTCTCTAAAAATGGATTTATTGTTTCTTATGTGTGAATTTATAATAAATTTCTAGAAATTATATAAATTTTATCTTACAAAAATAATATCATTTTTTTAAATCTTCATATTTAAATTATATTAGGGTGAATTGTTGGTGTTTTTTTTAAAATATTGATTTTTTAGTGAATTGTGAAAAATACTAATTTTTATAAAACTCTAATTTTATTTATATGAAAAGCCTATTTATGATTTAAATTTGACATAAACATAACTTAATTAATATTTAGTTTGATATATTCTAATTAATTAAATTTTAATCATCCCTATACCTTATTTTTATATAAGTACATTTTTAGGCTTAAAAACACAATTTTCAAGAAAACTGCTTTTCATTGCATTTTTCAGAATTACTTTTAAATTAAATTATACCACTTCTATGAGTTGTATCTTGAGAAATGGATTATATATTTGGAATTATTAGGTCAAAATTTAGTTATTAGATGTCTTTTATTTTTGGTCATTATGAATAGTAACTATAGTAATTTTATTATCACAGTAAAGGTAAATCGGGTAATTTAGGTTAAAAATAAAATGAAAAGGACAATAAAATGACTCTTAACACTTTCCATTGTCTTATTGGAGTATTAAATTTCATCCATACTCATTCAAGATTTGTATATATGGAAATTTATATCCATTTGGATGATATTATTGTAGTATCCTTGACCTAGTTCACTCATAAGTAACTGACCCTAGTTAGCCACATAACCTCAAGCACACCTCCCCATATTATAAAGGTTTCTGACTAGAAGTGGGGGTCTATGATGGTATGTAAGGGAGAATATACCCTCATTATTTTATTATAGCACAATGATATCTATTAATGGAAATATGTGGAAACAATAATAAACAATCATTAATAGAATAATAATAAATCATCCAACCATAAACAATATAAGGAATATGAATCGATATCATATAAAAAAACGATGATGATGTCATGGTACTAACAAAAATTGAATACACTTAAGACATATAGGTAAAAACATACACAACATTCTATATAAAAATACAAAAGGTCAAAAATTGCCTCCACTAGTATCATAAGCATAGGCTCATTCCTCTTCTATTATACCCCATCCCAGGACAGTAAGTCAAACATCCAAAGTTGGATGATTCCTTTTGTACCTACCTAAAACCATATGGCTTGTTCGGGTACCAAACAGCGACCCGAAGAGGGTATAAGATATACTTAGTAGTCCACCATCATCGGTGTCTAGAACTATCTAGTTTTTTTATAAAATGAGTAATGATTAGCTAATAATAAATGTAAGATAATAAATAAATAAATAAATCATACCAGACCGAGTTCCTTACGAGAACTTGACTGACACTACCTGCTTTGTCCTAAGCTAGATGTCCCTAAATAGAAGTCACACTACATGTACATTCTTATATATATATATATATACAAATGTATATATTTATATTCCTCATATATATATAGAAATATATGTACATATAAATAAATATGCAATAATAGTCAGGACACGAGGCATAAACCCAATGTGTCCACCATTACTTATGTGGGGTTTTACAACCCTCTTGGCATATGATCATGGAAATATAATTGATCCATTATACAAGACCAATATAAATCATGGGCCAAATACAAGCATGTTCTTTGTCTTGGAAAACAAATCCTTATTTTTTGAGTATTGGAATCCTAAGCCTATCCAAGGCGCTCCATATAATGAACACATATATCAATCCAGATACACTAATAAATCCACTTACATAAGAGTATATCCAAGGAATCTGTATAAGTACCCATGTATCACTCACGATATAGTATAAATCATATCCCTATGAGTCAGTCCATGGTGTACCACATCAGGAACTAGGTATCACCCATGGATTGTTATGGTAAAATTCCTATAAAGCCCATATAGGGTAATCCACTAGGGAACTATATATTACTCATGGGAAGCATAAAGACACCTGCCTGGTGAGCCCATCCACGATGTTCTATAAATAACCTGTTTGTCAATCCCAATGTGTGATAATCAATTATAATGTCTATTTTTTTTAAGATTTATGAGTTTATCAAAGGTTTACTAAATAGGAACCCTTGTATGTCCCTTGGATTGGTATAAAGGAAAACTCACTTTTATCTTCAAACTCATTCCATTTTACAATACTGTTAAATCATGTTGGCCAAGTTATTTAATGTGGTTAATTCAAAAACAGTAAGAGGAGTAAGGATTTATACATACGGATCACTAATTTACCTTGGTTTAACTCAAAATACACCATTATCACAATGGAAAATTAAATACACCTTAAAGGGTAGTTTAAAAATGAATCCAAAGCATGATGATCCTAGTCATTTATAAAAGGAACACACTTAGGGGTGGATCACGATGATGTAGTCAACCTCTAAATTTGTTTCATAGGTTTCTAGAACGATATTAATCATGTAAATATCAATTTATTTAATTAATTACACAATTAAAAGGTGTCACTGAAAGGGTCCAATGATTGACATAATGACCCACTATATACAACATCAAAATTTTTGGGAAAAGAACTATACCACCTACTTCAGGTTTCTATAATTCTCATCATCTTCTATTGTCCAAAAAATTGAGCTATAATAGGATAAATATGAAAAATAGGAAAATTCCCTAAGAACAGGTCAGATTAGCTTTCACCAAAATAGCACCGAAGACAGTGAGATAAACCGATAAAATAAGTAAGAGTAATAAATCTCTTATCGATACGCATCCAACACAATTTATGAAAAATGAATCAGAGCTCATATGAGGGATAAATATCAAATACTAGGTTTAGGAATGGGAGTATACCTCTCATATGGATACATCTAGAGAAAATAGGGGAATGGTTTAAAACAAGGGTTCTATCCCTTAAAAATTAAGTCGCAACATATTCATGACATGAATGTAATTCAAACCATGAATTCCTCAGGTTTCATTTTTATTCTAGTTAAACCAATTCATGTCATGAATATGATTCATGGAAAGTGTTGAATTGACGTCCTGTAATAAAAATTCATGGGGTCTGGTCAAAGTAATTCACATCGTTAATTTCATTCACATTGTGAATTGGTTTTGTATCCAGGATCAAACCCCCTATTACCTTCATTTAAAAAAACCAAACAAAGCACTTCTGCAAGGGACTGCTTGCTGAAGGGCCATGCTTTTTTGAAGGCTTGGTGACATGAAACAATTGATGGGGTGGGGCATGACTGGTGGTTTGATGTGGTTTTTTCTTCTGATTTGGTGTCTTTTGTGGATGTATTTTCGTTTTATGGTTTCTCACTTTTCCTTTACAAAGTGTTTTTTTGAAAATAAAAAAGTAATTTTCAGTCAAAAAACCAACAAAACTAAAGGCACGATTACTAGGGATTAATACAAAAGGAAAACGTAATTTAGGGTTCAAAAAAATTTAAAAGAATCTAAACCTCTCTGAAAATTTGGGTCCTTATAACCTACCCACCTTAAAACAACTCTCCCCCTAGTTTCCCTTCCAAGGGCCATAAAACATAATCTATGAAAAGTTTTGGCCAGTGACCATGTGCATCAGCTTTTGTCTCCTATTTCCCATCCTATACATGGATGTGATTCCATATCACCCATACTAGAAGAACCGACCCACCTCAGAAAACCTTCGTGTTCCAATCAATGATACAACCCAGATGCTCCTCAAAGGATGCATCTGTATCCAGATATATATCCCCAGGATCAAACAAATGAGAAATGTCATAATAATAACAACAAAGATGTGATACATGGAAGATATCATGGATAGACCAATACCTCTGAGGTAAATCCAAACTATAGGATACCAGCCTAACTCTCTATAAGATCTGAAAATGCTCAACATAACGAGGTGTTAGCTTACCCTATCTCTGAATCCGTCTATGATACAGTCTAAGAGAAACCCATAGAAAGACCTGATGTCCCACCTTGAAATCTAGAGGGAGGCGGTGATGATCGATATAAGACTTATGTCTAGACTGAGATGTATCCATATGCTTCAAAATAAGCTATACCTACTCTGAAGTCTCCTGAACATGATGAGGTCCTAGTAGTATCACCTCACATACCTCTAACCATCATAGGGGTGAACAGAATAAACTAACATAGAGTGCATCATAAGGAGACATCTAAATAGTTTCCTAAAATATTTAATTATAAGAAAACTCAATGATAGGTAGCTGTTTCTCCCAAGAACATCCAAAAATAAGAAAACATGCCCAAATAATTTCCTTTTACACACGTATCATACAATCAGATTAACCATTGGTCTGAGGGTGGTATGCTGTACTCATAGGTACATGCAAACCTAGTGCTTTCTATAACCCCAAATAGAACTACGAAATAAACCAAACATCCCTATATGATATTATAGAACTAGAAACACCATAAAGGTGTAAAATCTTTTTGAGGAAAATCCTACCAAGCTCATCTACCTAAAAGGTCTCCTTGATCAGTATAAAGTGCTCAACATTAATAAATATATCAATGATCACCCATATCGTGTCACCACCTCAAGGGTATCTCAGCAATCCCATTATGAAATTCATGGCGACGTCATCCCATTTCCACTCAAGAATGGATATAGGCTATAAAAGTTCCATAGGCCGCTAGTGATTCACCTTCACTTGCTGATAGGTAGAATACCACTTGATAAAGCCTGTGATCTATCACTTCATACCTAGCCACTAATACTAATGAAATACGTCTCGATACATCATGGTAAGACCATGGTGTAATTCCAAAATAGAGGCATGATACTCCCATATCAATTATTCCTATATGTACGAAGGAACCCAAATATATCCATGGATATGCATAATCTCATACTCATAAAAAACCTAGCCAGGTGGTGGGTCTTCTCCTGAGACACTCTCCCTCAGCACTAGGCTCTCAGGATATAAAAGATATATCATACTTACCCATTCTAGAAGTGATGATGTCATCACCAAATATTCTAAAATATGCTTCCCATGATATTCCTTAACCTCAAGGTAAATCTCAAAAAATAGTTCAATAAATTTCCAATCACTACTAGACTCTTGGAAAAATTGCGTCTGAGTCTTCTGGCTTAAGGAATCAACTATTTCATATCCCTTTGATAGTGTATAAGTGAGATAAAAGTTTAATGACTCTAGGTTTTCTACCCACCTTCACTGCTAGAGATTCAAATCACACTGTGTGAAAATGAATTTGAGACTTTTTTAGTCTGTGTAAATAACGAACCTCTCCCCTAATAGATAATGCCTCCAACATTGTAAAACATGAACCGCAACTTCTAGCTCGTGGTTGTGCATAGGGTAATTATTATTGTGAAGTCTTAGTTAGTAGGAATTTTACACCACAAGTTGATCTACCTACATAATAACTACTCCAAGCATGGTTCTTGCGGCATCACAATAAACTTTAAAGACTCTTCCCAGCATCAGTAGAATTAGTACTAGTGATGAAGTTAGTCTTCCTTTCATCTCCTAAAAGGCTATCTCACATGCGTCTAACCATAAAAACTTAACACCCTTTTTAGTCAATCCCATGATAGGCACTTCTAGGAATGATAAGTCTTGAATAAAATGTCTTTAATAGCTAGATAACCCTAAGAAACTACATACGTAAAATACATTTTTGGGATTCTCTTAATAAACTACGATTCTCATAGTCTCTAGGTCAATATACACACTTACCCTTGAGATGATGTGACCCAAGAAGTAAAAATTATTGATCCAAAAGTGAAATTTGGGGAGATTAGCATACAAATGGTGCCCTATCAGTGTATTCATCATGATCTCAAGATGTTTGGAATGGTCATGCCAGGTGTGAATATACACCAAGATATCATCCATGAAGACCACCACAAATGAATCTAGATATGGGTGGAAAACCAAATTCATCCAAGACATGAAAACTACTAGTGTATTTGTAAGACCAAATGACATAACCAAATACTCATACAGGCCATAAATACAAAGTAATACCATATGGGGTATGTATAATGGTCTCACATGCACCTGATGGTATCCAGAACTCAAATAAATCTTGGATAAAACTATCACTCCTCAGAGTTTGTTGAAGAGATCATCTATATAAGGCAGTGGATACTAGTTCTTAACCATACGTTGGTTTAACCAGTGATAATGAGGGTTCCATCCACCTTGTTGGTAAAAAGTATAGGTGAACCCCATGACAAAGTAATGGGTCATATAAAATCCATAACTTCTAATTCCTATAACATATTTTTAAGTTCATAGAGATCTATAGGTTCCATAATATAGCAAGGAATGGAAAATGGTGAAAATATTAACACTAGACTAATGGTTAAATACACCTCTCTCACATGAGTTAATATAGATAAGTCGTCAAGGAAAATTTCCCTGAAATGATTCACCGTAGGAGGAAACTCCACACGTCACATACCCAGATCTCTCATAAAGAGACTAGCCATCTAGGCCATTACTATTCCAAACCCACAGTGATTTGGTCCATATCAACTCACATACAAATCCCATTCAACCTTATGAATATAAGTACTAGCCTATGGTGATGTGAAAGACACCCTATGATGATAAAAATCAACATGAGCATGATAAGGGACTAACTATTCCATCCTAAGTATGATGTTGAATCCTGTCATCTTGAGGAAAAAGTGATCCCATAAAAAATATAACTACCCATCTCAAGGTGGAATCCATTACATTTATGTACACTCTTGTTTTAGATCCATAACAGTGTGTTGAGAGTCATCATGACACAAAATTACTCTATTTATAAGTCTATATTTTTCATAATCGCTGTAGACATGAAAGAATGATTAGTTATGGTATCAAATAAGGAAAAAAATAAAGTAGAGGCTATTATAATAGTACCTCAAACTATAGAAGTCTCCATACTATGATCCTCATAATTAGTCTTCACTGCATATGTATGACCAAATCCATGACCCTGAGATGCAATATGACTAACCTGGGTATGTCCACTCTGTCGGCGATGTACCTATAAATTCTGGATACCTAGTCTACAACCACCTCCTCATCTTGTTTGTCTAGTAGTATCCTAGATCCCTTCTTGACGTGGATCCACTTATCCTTAAACCTAATGTTGAGTTGGTGTAGATCTCTTCTCACTAGGCACTAAAGGGAAAGTTTAGAAAAATCATTGAAGGTGCCCCATCCTACCAAAATCTCAACACTCAATTGGGTCCTTCATACACTGGGGATTATTATGTACCTCTCTACCATACTAGTGACACACCACATAACTGTCAGTGTGTACCATAATACTAGCGCTTCCATCATGAGAAGACTCAAAGATACATACCTCTAGACAAACTATCTCCTTGTCTTAATGCTGAACTTCCCTTTCTCACACTTCCATCCTCCCTCAGGTTCCACTTAGTAATGAGGGTTTGGTTCACTATCTATAAAACGATGGCATGCTGGAAGACATTCACCTACAATCAGATGGTGTACACAAGCCCTTCCTCAAACTATCTCATTTTCATCAACTCTTCACTGGAAAGGGTTGGTGAAAAGTGCATAAGTTTAGTGAAACAAGATGAATACTCCATAATAAATATAACACCTTACTGCAGGTTCATAAACTCTATAATGGAATTCTATCAACGTCTATAGAAATAATTAGTCATAAAAGGCTATTTGGAAGTCCGCCTAGACCATGCCCTGATGTCGACCATCCTAGGTGAAATATCCCACCAAAGCTTGGTGGAATCATGAAGAATATAATTTGTGATCTTGAACCTCCACTTTGGAGGTATCTCCAAATTCTGAAATATCAATAACATATCCTCTATCCCTAACTAAATAGACTGAGTACCACCATCCTTTGAGAAGGTTGGAGGATTTTACAACTAAAATTCCCAATCAAATCTTCCATAAAAGGGGAAAGCCTTGGATATACTTGTATAAACTTTGTGAATCATAGGAATATCTCTAAAAACTAATCATTAGACCCCATATGAAGAATAGTAGTAGGTTCCTTAGGTGGAACCATGGGAGGAAACATTGGAGGCTTAGGGCCCACCACCTCTGAAACATTATTCTTAACAGCTTCCTGGATCATGTCTCAAGGACATCATGGTTGCATAGCTATAAAATTTCCAAGAGAACAACTCAGATAATATTTAACAATAGATAGGATCAATGATAACAGAAAAGGAAAGGAACAAGGACTTCCTATAAAAGAGTCACACCTCTATGCATGCTCCTGAAGCTAGGTCTAGGTGATAAGAAGGGTTACATAAGTCACAAGAGACAGTGCCAACTGTCCACTATTATGGCCGGGTCAGGGTCAAGGTCTTATATAACACCATAGAGGTTCCGGTATACGGAGTTTTAATTACAAGGTATATATAAAAACACCCTTTAATTTGAAATTGGAATTCCTATTTAATGGAAACCATTTCATTTTAAGGTTTAAATTCATTTAATTTCGTACTCATATATGTATACACAATTATCATGGTCTAGTTAGATGCATCACCATTTCCAAGTTATAAAGGCATAAGATTTATAATATACAATTGAAATGTTTTATAACTATGACCCAACCCTTACATCCTGTATCAAAATTTAATAGTTTATAGAAAATGATTTGATTAAATGAATAACCATTCCCAAATTATAGAATTTAATTCTTTATAAATTACAATTGGCATTCATGTAATCAAAATCATTTAACGTTTCAGCCCATGGAACTAGTGGTTCGTGGCTCAAACATGGAATAATTAGTTAATTAAGGTTTCATAATCAATATATTTGGGAAAACAATATTTAGATTTATGAAGACACTTTAATTAATCCAGTTATTCTATCCCTTTAAGAAAAATTATCGCATTTCAAATACATAACAGCCAAGGCACCAGTCATATGCAGTAGACAATGCTTGTAGTAATATAACTATGGCATGGAATAATGCATGAAATGTGAATTATAAAGTGGATATATGATCCATGAGATGATACCTCCTTGCCATACTAAGCCAAGGAAAAAGAAGTTAATAATAATAATAATAATAATAATAATAATAGTAATAATAATAATAATAATATTGCCACAAAACATGTGTGTCATCCAATAGTGAAATCATTACAATTATAATAGGCGTAATCCAATAACAATAATATCCCAACCCAAGTAATTTTTCTTTCCTTATAAATGGATTAGCTACTCCCAAGTAAAAACTCATTGCCAAATTATAACAAGTTCCTATTCTCCTATCCAATACCCAAAAAACAAGACAAAAGTAAAAAGACCTTTGGTACCATTTTGTAGTGTCCCATACATGGTTCAATCATAAATAACCAAACCCATTAGGCTAAATGACCTCAAGCACACCTCCCCATATTCTAGATGCTTTTGACTAAAATTGCGAATCTATGATTGTATGGAGGCGGACTGTACCCCTGTGATCCGAGTGTAGCACAATGGTATCTAAAACTGGTAATCAATGGAAACAGTAATAAAAAATCAATAAAATAATAATAATAAATCATTAAAACATAACCAATAGGCATAAGCTGAATCAATGTTATATACAAAAAATATGATCAAGTCATGTAACTAATCAAAATAGAATACACCAGGGACATATAGGTACATACATATACAACATGTTATACAAAAATAAAAAGGCCAAAAAATAACTCCACTAGAATCATGAAAATAGGATCATTCCTCTACTCCCATACTCAATCCTAGGATAGTAAGTCAAACCTACAAATATAGATGCTTCCCTTTGTCCCTACCTGTAAACATATGGTCTATTCAGGTACCAACCAGTAGCCCAAACAAAGTGTGAGATATACTTAGTAGGACACCACCAATAGTGTCTAGTACAATCTATTCTATGCGTATAATATGATTAGTGTGAATGTAATAAAAAATATAAGACATTAAATAAATAAATAAATCATATCAGGCTAGGTTCCCCACAAGACACCCGACCGACACTACCTGCTTCAACCTAAGCCAGATGTCTCTAAACAGAAGTCACCCTACATGTAAATTCACACACACACACACATATAAAGGTATGTATTTAGATTCCTCATTTACATATAGACATATATGTGCATATAAATAGATCTACAATAATAGTCAGGACCTGAGGCATAATCCCAAGGCATCCACCATTACTTATGAGGGGTTTCACAACCTTCATGGCATAAGATAATGGAGATATAATTGAGATATCATACAAGACCAATATAAATCATGGACCGAACCCAATAAAGTTATTCAGCTTGGAGAATGAAACATTAGTTTTTGAGTATTGGAATCCTGATCCTGTCTGAGGTGTTTTGTATAAGGAACCCATTTATGACTCCAGGTACACTAATAAATCCATCACCATAGGAGTCTATCCAAGGAGTCCATATAAGGACCAATGTATCACTCACGGCATGGTATAAATCATATCCTTCTGATTCCATCCATGAAATTCCACATCGAAAAGCAGGTATCATCACTAGCATGCTATAGTAACAATGCCTATAGAGCTCATCCAAGGTAATCCACTAGGGAACCTGGTATCACTCATAGGATGCATAGAGACATCCGCTTGGTGATCCCATCCATGGTGTTATACAAAGAACCCATGTATCACTCCCATCACATGATAATAAATTATAACGTCTAGTTTTTAAGCTCAATGAGACCATCCAAGGCATCCTAAACTGGGACCCTTTTATTGACCATATTTTAGTATAAAGGAAAGGTTGCAACTGGCATCCAATTCATACCATTCAACAATACTGTTTAATCATGTTGTCTAAGTCATTTAATATGGTTAATTAAACTATAATAATATGAGTAAGGGTCTATACATATGGACCACCATTTCCCCTTGGTTGAACTCAAAATAAACCACTATAATAAGGGGAAATTAAATACACCTTAAAGGGTAGTTCAAAAATAACTCCAAAGCATAAGGCTCCTCATCCTTTAAGAAATTCACCCCTTAGCGGTGGTTCATGTCGAGCTGGTCAACCTCCAAAATTGTTTCATGGGTTTCTAGGACTATAATAAGCATGGAAATATCAATTTATTTATTTAATTACACATTTAGGAGGCGTCGTTGTAAGGGTTCGGTACACATCACAATGATGCACCATATAATAAATAAAAACTTTTGAAAAAGAACTAGACCACCTAACTTAGGTTGTTAAAACTCTCCTCATCCTCTATCATCCTTTAAATCAATATAGAATAAAATAAATAAGGAAAATAGTCAAATTCTTTAAAAATAGGGCATATTAGTTTTCCCCAAAATAGCACTGAAGATGGAGAGATAAATAGACAAAATAAGGAAATGGAATGAAGCTCATACCGATACACATCCAACATAACCAATGGTGAAGAACTCATAGATCAAATGAGAGGGAAAGTTCAAAGCCTAGTTTTAGGCATGGGAGGAGCACTCACATGGATTTTCCTAGAAAAAAGAGAGGAATGAGTTAAAATGAGGATACTTTCACTTAAAAGAAATAGGTAATGACATATTCACATCATGGATTCCAAGGGTTTCCTTTTCCCATTAGAAGAAACCAGATCACACCATGAATAAGATTCCTGGAATGTATTGAATTCATTTATTTTAATAAAAAGTCATGGGGTCTATCTAGAGAAATTCACATCGTGAATTGGTTCTATATCTAGGATCCAATACCCTGATACCTTCCTTAAAAAAAAATAGACCAGCCTAAAAGAGCGATTATCAAAGATTAATCCAAAATAAAAACTTAACAAGGTTTCAACCAAATTTAAAAGAATATGTAACTCTCTAAAAATTTAGTTTATTACAATTATTATCTTTATAATTTTTTATTTCAAGAAAAGTCAAACATGTCACACTCTAGTTCTTAATAACTATAATATTTTTAATATGGGGCCAACAAATGGATATGTTTGAATATAAATAGTATCATTAAATCTAAAATATTTATCTTTATCATGGTAATTGTTTTAATTTTTAGTGAAGAAATATTTAACTTAAATTCTTACACAATACTGATACAATAATTATTTAATTAATGGAGTAATCAAATAAATGATATTAAAAATATTAAAAGTGACATAATTTGGGATATTTAAGGAGATCCATGAATTTTATTGATGACCATGACATTTTTATGTTATAATAAAATATTTGGTTTGAATTTGAATTGTTTTCTTGATGTTTTTAAATTCAAATTAATGAATAATATCAAAGTTGAAAATAATGATATTTTATGGGATTAATATTTTATTAAATTATTTAAAAATCATAAAAATATTAAATAAGAACAAAAAAGTTAATATATGGTTTTAAATTTTATCCCATATGAATTTATAGACCATTTTGAAGCATTTGTATCTATAATAGTCATATTATATTATAATATTTTGAGAAATTCCAAAAGTGCCCCTCACCTCAATTATAAAATGGAACCCCTTAATTAACTTATTTACAAGGATTTGAGCCATATAGATCAAAAAAATCTAACCATTCTTATTATAAATATCCTTATCCAAGTTTTAGATGTTTTGGTCCTTTTAAAAGATATAACCTAGATCCCTTAAGAAGAGATTTAAAGGAAGTCCACCGAAGAAGCGATAATTGTATTTACCAACTCTTTCAAGTTTGTTTCTTCTTCTACTTACTATTAATGAATTGTTTACATCATATATTAATAAATAAAGTGTCATATATATAAATAAATGTTATTAGGTTTATTATAAACCCATATTACACCTTTTATATATCCTGTGAAAAATGAAAGCACTGCATGTGCGTACGTATGACTTACCGCCTCCACACAATAGTGTAATTTGTTCATCATCACTACTTTAATAAGGTAGTTATTATGACCAAAATAATACAAATATATGATATTTATATCATTATTAACTTTTTTATATGATGAAAAATTGATCAAAGTATAAGGAATATAATTACTGAACCAAAACATACATAAAAAACGAAGCTGTTATTACCCGGAACAATGATTTTAACAAAGAATTGTCAATAAATGAGTGATAAAATAAGTAAATAATATATGGTATGATAATTATGAGTATGTTTATTTAATAGATTTATAATATATATATATTTATTATATAGTAGGTTCTAATGTGTTTGAAGTAAGTCGGAGCTAAGGTAAGAGATTTTTGTATCACTTTTACTTCTGTGGGACATATGTCTTACATAACACTTGTTTTTTATGTGGTGTATATGATACATATGAATATATTTTATTATTATCATTATGAAATATATGGTATTTCAATTTACATATAATTTTATTCCTTTCATGGGGCTTATGTTTCAAATGATACCAAAGCATTAAGGGTTTATTTCACAATCTCTTCATTATTCGAGATTGTTTATGCTTAAGTATCCACTGAGGAATATTTATTTTCTATGTCCATGTTTTCTAAAAGTGTTTTAAAAAATGTTTTTAATAATCTGATACTATTGTTTAAATTCATTTTTGGCCAGGTTTGTATTTTTAAAAAATGTTTTGAAATGAATCTTTTTGTCATTTTCCAAACAATGTACTTTGTGACTTTTCTAAAAAATATATAGAAGGAATGATTTTTTTAACATATACAACATGAGAATATTTTCCAACTATCATAATGACTTAATTATTTAAATATTCCTTTACAATTTTACAAGGTTATTTTAAAATAAGATGGTTTCCTCCATATTTGTGCAGTTTCTTTTTAAAAGTAAATTTCAAAGTGAAATGATATTTTCCTCAAAAAAGTTTTAAATGATATTTTTATGGTACTTTTATTCATAAATGAAAAGAACCATTTATTTTAATTATTAACCGCTGGTTATATGTTCTAATGATACCATAATTTGAATTATTCACTTTCTTGTGACCATTGGATATTTCATTTCTCTTAAATATCCATATTCTTGTATCATGGATATGATTAATTTCAAAGACGCATACCATTTGTACATACAATATTACATTTTGAAAATATTTTACATAATAGGTAATTATTGATAAATCCATACTATTTACTTAATATGAATATTTTTTATAAGACATATTGTTTATGAATTAAATCAATCATTCGATATATGAGGAATGCATTGGACATGCAGTGACAGGTAGAGCCCAAAATTATATAGTCCCTCAATGCATCAGTAGATATCATTAGACAAATCAGTTGGCCAAACTAAATGGGGTTTCCCTGTAGTTTTAAACCATATTTTTAAAGGTCTTGAAAGTATATATACCATTATGGATGATATCCTATAATAAAATAGTAATAATTTCATTCATTTATAATTTAGTTATTATTATCCATGATATTTTCACTATGATATTATCCATGGATTCAGTTTGTGCTAAAGTTATTGATTAAATGGCATGTTTTATTAATTATTTACCATTATATATTTATTCTTCCTTATATTATCATGATATTTAAGTTATTTAATAAATTTAATGTGTGTCCAGTTAATTACATTTCCATATTGATTATGCATTGTTTATTAATGATAGATTCCATTGTAAGCATACCCTTAATAATAATTAGAGACCACCTCTTTATTATGTTTCCTTTCTATAAGATTCTAAGAATTGTATTATAATTGATATGCAGGGATATGATAAATAGAATAATGGTTTACTCAAAGAAAATACTATATTTTATTTTATGTTTTCAATTTTAATGTGAAATTAAATTATATATCTAGTTTACCAAGACTACTAAACTATTCGGTCCTTTGGGATGTGATTACTTATATCTAGTGACAATATAGTAAAGTAACCACTAACTCTGAGCTTTTGAAGTCATTACATTTAGGGTGTGAATATTGTTTCCCTAACTTCAAACTTTGTTTCTTTGAAGGGTTTTCAATCCAATTTTTTTGAGGTAAGTGTTTCCATATGTTTTCCTTTTCTTGGAAAACTATTGGATGTTTGTGATTTCTATATAATTTTTCCCTAAAATTATTCTTGTTTTATGTTACCAAATATTTATACTATTTTTTCCATGGATTTATGATTTATTAGATTGAAATAAAAGGGGTATTTTCTTGAATTATTATTTTTATATTTATGTAACTATAATCTCTATATACTATGTGTTTTCTAAAATTACTATGATGCTTCTTTAAAAGGATTGGTGGCTAAAATAGAGTTTTAAAACCTTCTTTAGATTTTATATGGGATATTTTAAGGGTTTAAGGGATTATTGATTAGGATTTCATTATTATTGGGTTTTGATGAGTTTCTTAATGTGTTATTATATCACTTATATATGACTAATGTTTATAATTTTTTCTTTGTTGTTTATTTATGTTGTGTTTATATATATATATATATTATTTCTTGAACATGTTGGATTTTTAATTTCAAGTTTCTTTTTTTAAAATAAGTTTTCCAAATAACACTTTGTTTCAAAATCATTTTTAAATTTATTTAAAAGTGTTTAATTATGAGATTAAAACCAAATTACTATTTAGAACATAGTATAAAAGGTTTTCATTGAACAAGATACACCATCAGTTTAAGCCCCCTGATATTATGTTTGTATGAGATTTTGGATCTTAAGAGTTGAACCTAATTATTATTTCATGTTTATATAAATAACATGATGGATGTTTATAAATAGGAAGTATGGAGTCAGGATGAGGAAATGATACTGTGATGTTTTATAATGAGATATATTATTGATATGTGATTGATGTGTTATAATTTTTTTCCTGAAATCCAATATCCAACTTCATGGAAACCCTAGGTACCTACGTCAGATATTGAGAGATGGTTTCTATGCTAGTCATGTTCATGTACTGACTATTATCCTCTAGTTATAATATTATTTATCTATGGGGAGTTCCACTTGGTGAGGATAAAAAGAGTAAATTAGAGTGTATATTTGTTAGGTTCACACTAATAGTATGATAAGTGTTGGTTTTCACTCAATACCTATAGAATCATCTCACTAGGACCTGAAGAGTTTCTGTAACACCCTGATATTTTGTGAAATAATTTTATTTGAATTAATTTAATATTTAGATATTTTTCATTTCACACAATGATGAAAAATGTTTTTTATATTAAATCACTAATTCAAAAAAAAAATTCACACGGAACCGATTTGTATTTCCCTACATGAAACACTGACTTGGCGTACGTTACACACAACACCATGTTTCTACAAAGCATCATTTTATTATTATAATTATTTAAATGAGATAATTGTAACCTAGCTGTTAAAAATTGTAATATGAATAGTAATAACTACTTTTAAAATATTTTTTATAATGGGTTTATAGAAATAAAACATATTTATAATGAAAGTTATAATTTTTGGTAAAGTCCTTATATTTGTAAAAATAATATTTTCTCAAATGAAATGCTTTTAATTTACTTATGTGAAAAATAATAAAATTAATTTTAGAAACATTTATAAATTAATTTGATAAAATAAACTTAATTTTTGAATTTATAATGCCAAAATTATCTTAGGGATAATTTTTGGGATTTTTCTGAGAAACATCATTTTTGGATGAATAGTGAAAGATACCACATTTTAATTCAAATATAAATTTTCATATAATATATTTATAAGGTTAAATTATATTTTAATTTGGTTTAAAAGTTTAATTAGATCATATTTTTATCAATTAATACAATTTAGGTCATTTAAATCAATTTCACTTTGATATTGGGTATAAAAACATAGTAAACG
The DNA here is from genome assembly GCA_963277665.1 of Viscum album. Classification (NCBI taxonomy): domain Eukaryota; kingdom Viridiplantae; phylum Streptophyta; class Magnoliopsida; order Santalales; family Viscaceae; genus Viscum; species Viscum album. Next base: position 859,688,318 of record OY728160.1, read on the forward strand.
TTTGGACGTTTTTACTTTAAAAACCCGTAGTGTCGTCCCGTCAGCGAGATTAATTTTAAATTAATTTCTTCCACTTATGTTATTAGAATTTATAAAAATGGATTCCATATTTTTAATCATAATAATTTATAATTTATAATAAGTTAAATTAGTTTTTTTACCCAAAATATTAGTGAAAGTGATTAAAATCAATTCAGAGGTTAAGAGAAATATTAGGTTAATAAAGTACTAACCGTAAATTTAAGACCCAAAAATCCTTTAAAATTTTCCAAAACCCATTGGATGGAAATTATTTGGCCATGAAATTTCCATTATTTAGTTTTTTAGATTTTTTATGACTCTTTTTACTTAAAAACGAGGGTACACCTAACTTGTTTTAAAAAATACCAAGTGTGTCCTTTCCCTTCCCTATAAAAGCCACCACCTCTCCCTCTTATTCACACATCTAAAAACACATAGGTTCATACAATATTTGATTAATAAACTTCAAAACATCCCTACCTTTCTCCTTGAATCCTCTCTTTGTGAAGAAATCAATCCAAGGAATCCTTTTGGCACAAAACAAAAGGAGTTACCCAATTAAGAGGTAGCATCTTCTCTCAAGCTTCTTTATTTTATTTTATTTTCCCACCCAATCCACTATTTTTATTACGTGATTTTTTAAGAAAAAAAGTATCCTAAATATACTATGACGTTGTTATGCTAAGGGTTATACCTACAATTACACACACATCTATCTAATGGGTAACGAACATACTGTTTACGTGTACTGTGAACTACCACCTCATAAAACGATGATTGTTCATTTTTCCTTACCGCTTATCATGGTGAAAATTACGATGGAAAATATATTTATATATGTTATATATTATATTTATTATGTATTTAATCTTATTTAATACTTTTAAAAGAAATATCATTATACTTTCCACTTTGTGTAAATATGATAATTTTGTTTGATGAAGTGTGGACTACCGCCCCTCGAAACGATGTGATTTGTTCACACAATACATGGAATGTATTAAGGATGTGCTTAGTGAAATAATATTATATATATAAAATAAAAATTCTACTTGAATTATAATATATATATATATATAAATATATTTCATTTATTTCTTTCATTTAATACGATAATAAAAATGGAAACAATGTTCCTGTGTACGTACGACTTACCGTCTCCATGAACAGTGTATTCCGTTTCATACTTATATATTCTATAAATTATTATAATAAAAATTTAATGAATATAAATTATATTTATAACATGATTTAAATTCTGTAAATAATTATATATAAGTACAAGGACCAAAGATATAACAAATTAAGACACATGCAAAGAATAAAGCGAATATTACCCGAAGTGAAGCCTTAACATAGGATTGTTAACAAGCGGGTAATATAAGGTCATAATAAAATAATATATGGTATTAAATATAATAATATGGTTCTATAAAAGATGTTTAATAGATTTATATTTATTATATAGGTGGTTTATATGAGTACGAAGAGATGCAAGACACAAGGTAAGGTAATTTCATCTCACTTTTTTTATTTTTGTGAGATACATGATTTATTCACCATCAATTTCTTTTGTGTGGTGTGCATACTTCCTATTAATGAATTATATTATTCTTATAATTGAATTTATGGGTATTTACATATCCAATTTATGATATTTATTTCATGGGGTTTACCTTTTAAAAGTTACCAAATCGGTAAATTAATTTTGTCTCAATTTTCCTTTTTTGAGGCACATGCCAGGTTATGCACCTATATTTTCCATGAGGTTTATATACTTCCGTTGAATTATTATATCATGAATCTCATAATTTTCATGATATTTTAAGCTTAATGTAATTTTTTGTGGATTATGGTTCAAAGATACTAAGTGGTAAGAGTTTATTGAAACAATCTCATTATTTTTTGAGATTCACTACTACAAAAAATTCCATTAACAACACTGATATTTATAAGAGCTAGAAAAAACACTGATAAACAGTATATTTATCAATTCTAAAGAAAGATCTGATAAATTTAACCTTTTATCAGTGCTTTATTTTTAACGCTGATAAAGGGTACCCTTTATTAGCCCTAACAAAGGTCCAAATAAATAAAATGATATAATTAAATAAAAATAAAAATAAAAAATGAGTTTATTTAAAAAACTATTAAAATTATTATCAATTAAATAAATATTAATAAAAATGAATAAATTTATTATACGTTATTAAATATTAAACATTTTATTAATTAGATAATTATGATAATTAATGTTATTAAATTGTATATATTAAATATATTGATAAATATTAATGTATATAAATATGATTTATATATTAAAAAATATTTATGCACTTTATATTAAATATTCATTTATTTATTGAATAATTTTTTATAATTAAAAATTAATATGAATTAAAAATATTGAAAAATTACATAGTACTCGACATATAATTGAACATCGTTTGATTTTTCAATTTAACATAAATCAAATGTGTTTTATATTGATTTCACATATACATAATTAATGAATTTTTATATACAATGCAAAAACACAAAATTTATCCATTTTTTCAATATTGTTAGTGCAATTATTCCTAATTTTTTCAATTTTACTCATTTTTAACATATATAAATGCACTTAAAATTAGATATTCATTAATAATGTTAAAAATATATTTTTTTAAAAATATTTATAAATAAATATATTTATAAATTTACATTTACTATATTTATGCAATTATATATTTATAATTATAAATAAATAAATAATTTTTTAAAAGTATTTATATAATCATAAATAAATAATTATATATATTTAAATAATTATTAAATTTATAATAAATTTACTTAAATAATGAATATATTTACTTTATTTATATTTATATATATTTATTAAATATATATATATATGTATAATTATATAAATATATATAATGATATAAATATTATTTTTTTAAAATATTTCTATAATTATAAATCAATAATTATAAAATTATAATAAAAATATTTAAAAGGGAATATACTTACTATATTTATATTTATATATATTTATTAAGTATATATAAATATTTATATTTTTTATTTATAATTATAATAATAATTATAAATCCTTTATTAGTGCTTAAGTAATAAGCGATGATAAAAGCATCTTTATCCGTGATTTTTTCACGCTGATAAAGATGGGGCTTTATCAGTGCTAAACAAAGCACTGATAAAATTAATATTTATTAGTGCTGGTAAAGGATTACCTTTATCAGTGCTTATTACTTAAGCACTGATAAAATAACTCTTTATCAGTGCTTATTTGTAAGTGCTGAAAAAAGTGTCCTGATCTATTTAAAAACCCTAACCATTTGCGAACCTATTGTGATATTAGAAGCTTTCCGCAGAAGCCACATGTTATCAGTGCTCCTCCTTGGTGAATTGAAACTCGAATCACACCACTCAACTACCTCTAGTTGGTCTAACAACTTATTCAACATATGGTGTTTGATTACAGTTAGGGTTTCTGAAGAGCTTCTCAAATTTTCTTCAACCTATCATGGTAGACCTTCTGATTTTATTTGTGTATTTTTGGTTTCTTTTTTGATTTCGTCTTCAATGATGTCATTATTTGTGGTCTGGTGATTGTATAATATTTTGATTTTTGATTATGAACAGAAAAATTTATTTATGATCTGTTGTTTGATTGACTACTAATGTATAAACCCTCTCAATATATAGAGTTATTGTTTATATCTAACACTGAACCTTAGATTTATTCACTGTTGTTTTACTGTTATGTTTTATATCTTATTAATAAATATATTTTTTTCATATATGTATATAAATGTGTAGAAATTTTCATGTATATTCTTGTTTATTTACTACTAATTTGAGGCACATTGGTGGTTCCCTAATGATTATATATATGCTGACACCTTTCATGGACACCTTAATAGACATGTAACTTCAAATAGTATTTTTTTGAACCAATTTAGTGGAGTGATGTATGTTCTTCTATTGGTTATATGTATCATAGGATCCAGTTCCTATTATAATTCACTATGTTCCTTAGTTTTATTATGGATCATATTTAAAGGGGTAATCCCCAGTTAAGCACATGCTGTTTTATCTCATCAAGCGTTCACTTTTTGAATCCTTATGGGGACTTTAGTTCATGTTATGTTTGAATATCAGGTTTTTATCTATTTGACATTTCTTATAGACTATAAGTGATTTTTTATACTTGCGTGAAATTTATGTGTGTCTATATGGCTACTGTATCATTTATTTCCATAGTTGTTTGTCTAACAGGTATGCCTATATTGGGTAATGATGATTTTTGGGTCTGAATGTCCATTGAACCCAAGGTCCATGCTAGAATTTTGTTCGACCTATGGTACTAATTGTTTCTATTGGGGGAGGGGGGGGGGGTACCTCCCATTTATGGTTTTTTACACCCACACTTTAAACCAACCTTTAGTGAATTTGAGGTGTGTTAGAGGTCATACAATGATCTGACCTGGTGTTATTTGGGTAATTCATTCTAGGTTCATTACACTATCCATCTTCTAGTTCACGACTATAAAGTTTAGTGATAATAACATTTATTTTCTGCCTTTATCTCCATATAATTATCAAATTCTTCAAGATAATTCAACATAGTTTATCCATCCATGTCCTTATCCTATATCATCAGATCAAAGACATAAATAATAATATGATTCATCAGAAATATGATGCATCCACTATGTGTCTTCTATAGGCATCCTTCTCACCCTCACTCTCTCTATGTGGTAGATAATCAGGCATAAAGGATTCCAACAAATTTAACTTCTATTCTCAGTATAATATAATGTGTTAGTGTCTGTACTACTTCTAGATGTTTTCATTGGATATTAGGTAATATTTATCTAATTTAGATCATAAGTAAAGTGATGTAGTCAAGTAACTTTACATTATATACAAAAATCAAATAATATTTATTACATTTTAATGATTACTTATTATGATATTATTAATTATTATATTATATCTCCCACTATTTTTTCAAATCCCAACATACCCTATTGTTGGATTTTTAATATATAAGCACTCAGATATTCTAGTATAAATGATCCATATTTCCCTTCATCGAAGTATTAAACCCCTCAAACCAAAATTTATTCCTTTATTTCCAAATGCACCAAAATACTACAAAAAGAACAATAGTTCTCTCCCTTTTATCATTAACATTATTCCTCGATCCATGAAACAGCTGATCTAGTTGATTGAATGCGAGTTTATTATTATTGTTTATCACATTTGAGTTTCATATTACTCCTTAATTTCCTTTATTATATTTTCATATATTTAGGGGATTTAAGAAAGATTTTACATGCAGTAATTATTTTCTAAAATCCCATTACCAATTTTCTTCACCATACTAAAATTATTTGAAATAATCAAATGTTAAGTTTCCCTTATTAGAATTGTCTATAACTTTCACTTTTGATAATGAATATATTATGTGTATTTATTTATATATTTTATAAAATTATTTTTTATGAAACTAATAGGATGGATATGAACTGAAAATGGATGCATGCTAATCATTTGACAAATGAATATGAAGATGGAGTTAAATAGTTTATCAAGTTTTAAAGAGAGAATGCAGAAAACCCTTCTAAAATCCTTTATCCATATTTATGTTTTTGTTATTCAAGACAAATTAGTCTGAAAGAGTTGGAAGAACATTTCATTTTTCATGAAATAGATCAAAACTATAAATGATGGACTAAACATGGGAAAAAACTGAATGTGGATAGAGATTGAGATGATACTACAGTTTATAAATCATTTCATATGAATACATTTGTAAAAGATGATAGAGATTTCATGGAAGATATGAAAATAACAATTAAAGATGACCTTCATGATTGTACAAAGTTGTTTGAGGAGTTAAATAGTTATTCCAAGAAACCATTGTATACCAGTTCTACTAAATACACAACATTTTCAGCTGTATTGAAGTTATATAATTTGAAATCTAGCATTAGATGGATTGGAACCATCTTTACAGAACTACTTTATCTTCTAAAAGATATGATACTAGAATAAAATGAACCACCATGCCAAACATAAGATACTAAATGAATGTTATGTTCAATGGTAATGATATCTAAAAAAATAAATTATTTTTCAAATGATTTCATATTGTTTCGCAAGGACCATGAATAAATTATAAAATTCCCTACGTGTGGTGTAGATCGATAAAAGAAAAATGAATCAAGTCCTTCAAAATATGCATGGAACTTTTCTATCATTCAATGGTTTATAATACTATATGGATGTAAGGAAACCGTGAGAAAATTAACATGGCATGCACATACAAGAATTAAATATGGGATCCTACATCATCCATCAGATTTTACTCATTGGAAGAAAATTGATTATGAGTTTCCTAAATTTGGAGATGAGCCGAGAAACTTTCATCTTTCATTATCTACAAATGGAAAACCCTTATTATGTACATAGTTATACTCACAGTACATGACCTATCATGTTTGAAAATTATAAATTTCCCCCATGGTTATGAATAAACCATAAATACATTATGTTGTCTCTGCTTATATCTGGAACAAAGCAACCCAATAATGATATTGATGTCTATTTGGCTCAATTGATAAAAGATCTAAAATTGATGTGGGATACAAGTGTTAAAATGTATGATGCTCATAGAAGTGACGAATTCACATTGAGGTACATGTTGTACGGAATGATAAATGAATTTACTACTTCTGTAAATTTATCAATTTATAACATTAAAGGAATGTTGGGGTGTCCTATTTGTGAAAAACGCACATACTCAGTTCAGTTGAAACATTTATTGAATAATATTTTTTAGGGCATCATTTTTTTTACCTTGACGAAATAAATGCCAATCTTGGACAACAAAATTTGATAGGAATATTGAACAAGATACAACACTGTCTCTAGTAACAGGCAATCAAATGTTAAAAAAAGTAAAAAAGGTTGACACTATTTTCAGTAAACCATTTTTGAAAAACCTTAAAAAATTAGGTTGGAAGAAGAGATAAATTTTCTTTGAATTTCTGTATTGTAATTGTTTATATGTCATACATTTTATTTATTTCATGCATGTAGAAAAAAAATTATTTGATAGTTTTATTGGAATATTACTAAATATTCCTGAAAAAAAAATGGAATCAAGGATAGATTAGACTTGATTAAAATGGGGATAATGGAAGATTTGGCACCAATTAAGGGTAAAAGGCAGAATTTTCTTCCTCTATCATCTTACACTCTATCCAGAAAGGAAAAATTTCAATTTTTTCTTTTCCTTACTAGTATAAAATTTCAACATGGGTATTCATCAAATATCAAAATTTTTGTGTCAATGACTAATTTGAAGTTACACGGACTAAAATCACATGACTGTCATGTTTTGATGAAAGGTTTAATGCCTATTTCTTTACATTTCATTCTACCTCAAAATATATGACATACATTAACCAGAATCTACTTCTTTTTCAAATCCATATGCAGTAAAGTTGTAAATCCGACAAAGTTTTCCATCATGAATAAGGAGTTTTCAGTCATATTATGTGAATTATAGATGTTATTCCCACCATAATTATTTGATATAATGGTCCACCCAATGGTTTACTTGGTGAGATAGGTTCAACTATGTGGTCCTTTACATAATAGATAGATGCATCCTGTTGAATGGTATATGGATATTTTGAAAGGGTATGTCAAGAATCGAAGTCAGCAAGAAGGTTGTATTTCAGAATGATATATTGTTGAAGAATCTATTGAATTTTGTACCGGTTACCTATGAGATGTTGAAATCATCAATATCCCAAAGTCTTGTCACAATGAATGCCTTATGGGTGAAGGGATTTTTGGAAGATATATTGTTAAAATTACCTTGATAAAGTGGGATAAATCACATCTTTACATATTACATAACAGTGAATATGTTTATCCATACATTGAATCCCAAAAATAAATTCTTAGTGATTTGAATCCATCAATGGATGAAGGATAGATATCAAATACACATAATAAATAGTTTATAGGATGGTTTAGAGATCAAATTTATAAGGAGTTATCTAAAAATCCAAATTCAATTGCCGAACAACTTCAATGTCTAGCTAGAGGGCTGAATGAAAATGTTATATCTTATATTACTTTATAATCAATGCTTATACATTGTATATAAAATAACATGATGAATTATGTATGATACAAAATAGTGGTGTTATGCTTGTTGATGAAGCGATGCACATATCTGATTCCAAGGATTGAAATCCAATTTATGAAAATATGTCATATTTTTTCATTTTTGAATAGATATACAAGTTGGATTATACTATATTTCAAGTGCCGATTTATAGCTGAAAATGGGTTGACAATATCAATGGAGTGAAAGTTGATGAAATGGGCTTTGTAAAGGTGAATTTTAGTGTGTATGGGAAAAAATATGAGTTGTTCATAATGGCATCACAAATAGTGAATGTATTTTATGTCTCTAATACAACAAAAAAGAATTGGTCGATTTTCCTGCTAATGACTAAAACAAATATTGAGTTAGATGAAAATTCAATTGAGGATGACCCTTTCATCGGTATATCATAATCAGTTCATGCTGGTCCAAATGTAGACAATTTCTTGTACATTAGAGGGGATAAAAAGAGGGTATTTGGATTCTCGATATAAGAACCAAATCCTTAAAAAAAATTTAAAAAATAATGTGGGTTAAATGAGAAGGTAAAAGTGTTTTTTAAATTATTATTTTTTCCTCATAATATTATATGTTATATACTAAATTAGCATAATCTAAATTAAATGTTTGAACACTCATGTAGACAATGTGTTCTACACATTTTGATATTTCCAATCCATAGGAAGAAAAATATATAATGATGGAAACCCTTTGGAAATATGTAAAGGTAATGTTATGATATATTTTCTATATTTTACTGAAAAATCATATAATGGAACGTTGATTTAATTTTCAATATTCATTTTAGAGTTAAATTATTTTAGAATATTTCTGTCCATGTTTCATGCCTTTACAAGAAGAGAAATGACATTATCTCTACTCAATCATAGAGGAAATATTAATGTTTGCACAGTAAAATCATTGTTTATATAATTAATATATTGTTTCATATTTATGTTTAATTTATTTCTTTTTAGTATTACTCACATAATAATTGTTTTCTTATACAGGTGAATTTTTTGTTCGATATGGGGTGATCTGTCCATCTTTTATTCCTTTCTTCACCAAAACTTCATATATAACTCTTCTCCCTAAAAACCTTTTCACCCCTACAGTGGTGTATTTATCCCTTTCTTTCACGTTTTCTCCACTACCTTTGTAGGAAGAGCAATGATTCTTCATATGATCAATTAAAGAGGTAATATTGATGTTTTCATAGTAAAATAATTTCCCATAAAATTGATGTATTGTTTCATATTTATGTTTAATTTATTTTTTTAGTATTACTCACATAATAATTGTATTCTTATATAGGTGGATTATTTTTTTTGAGTTGGGGTGGTCTGTCCAGATTTCATGCCTTTCTACACTAAAACTTCCACAAACTTCTTCTCTATCAAAACATTTTCACCCCTATAGTGGTGCATTTATCACTTTCTTTAAATTTTCCTCCACTACCTTTACAGGAAGAGTAACGAATATGCCTTCTCTCAATTATAGAGGTAATATTGATGTTTCCACAATAAAATAATTGTCCATAGAATTAATGTATTGTTTCATATTTATGTTTAATTTATTTCTTTTTAGTATTACTCACATAATAATTTTTTTATTATATAGGTGGATTATTCTGTTTGAGTTGGTACGGTCTGTTCATATTTTATGCCTTTCTACACTAAAAACTTTTACAGACTTCTTGTCCCTCAAAAAACATTCACCCTTACGGTGTTGACATTTATCACTTTACTTCAAGTTCCCTCCACTAATCAATAATAGAGGTGATCTTGATATTTTCACAGTAAAATCATTTTCCATAGAATTAATGTATCATTTAATATTTATGTTTAATTTATTTCTTTTTAGTATTACTTATAACAATTGTTTTCATATACAGGTGGATTTTTTTCTATTTGATGTGGTTTTTTCAAATATGCTCATGCAATGTTGATAGTTCGATAAATAAAGTCAACCAAAATCATGGTAACATTGACATTTAAGATTTTTTTGAGACTTTGGGATGTGTAAGAATCATTCGAACCTCAATTTGACACATGATGTGACCAGTATGAATCCAAGAAATTATTTATATTTAAAATTTACATTAAAATTATTAAAAAAGACAAAGACATACTCAAATATAAGAAGAAATATTCATATTATTTTAATACTTTAAGACAACAATCCATAAGTCATCTGTGATGTGTAAGAATCATCCTCACCTCAATCTGATACACGATGTGATCAATATGACTAATGTGTTCATTATCAGTTTGAAATTGACATTTGAATTTAAAAAGTGCCACTCCCTAAAAATCAAGAAAAATCACTCATTTTTTTTTGATAATTTAGGGAATTGATTTATAAATCATTTTTTACATATTGTAATTAGTCTCATGTTAAAAGGATATAGGATGTGATCCGTATGAGTCAAAGTGCGTGTTTTATGTTTAAAAAGATATTTTAGTATAAAAGAAAAGTGACGTACTCAAAACCAAGAAAACACATTCATATTATTTTAATAATTTAGGGAAATGATCCATAAGTCATTTGATACACGTAGGAACTAACTGCACCTCAATTCGATGCACAGTGTGATCAATATGACTATAAGTGCGTCTTTATTTAAAATTGACATCAATTTTAGTAAAAAACAAACTTTCCCACTCAAAATTGAACAAACACATTTGTATTGTTTTGATACTTTAGGAAAATGATCCATAAGTGATTTTAGATGTTCATGAATTAGCCTCACCATAATCTGACACATGGTGTGACCAGTTTGACTCCAAGTGCCTGTTTTTATTTAAAATTGACATCAATTTTAGTAAAAAGGCCAACTGACCTACTCAAAATTGAGAAAATGCATTAATTTTTTTTAAATAATTTAGAAAAATTATCAATAAGTCGTTTTTGATGTGTAGGAATTAGCTACAACTCAATCTGATACACAATGTGATTGGTATGAGTCAAAGTATGTGTTTCGATTTTAAAATGACATTTAGTAAAAAAGACAAGTGATGTACTCAAAACCAAGAAAAAATATTTATATTGTTCTGATAATTTAGGATAACAATCCATAAGTGATTTGAGATGTATATAAATCAGGTACACCTCGATTCGATGCATGGTGTGACCAGTATGACTCTAAGTGCATGTTTTTATTTAAAACTAACATCAATTTTAGTAAAAAGGCCAACTAACCTACTCAAAACCAAGAAAATGCATTCAAATTATTTAAATAATTTGTGAAAAAAATCTATATGTCATTTTTGAAGCGTAGAAATAAGACACACCTCAATCCGATATACAACATGATCAGTATGAGTCATAGTACGTGTTTTAATTTTCAAGACATTTTAGTAAAAATGAGAAGTGACGTACTCAAAACTGATCAAACACATTCATATTGTTTTAAAAATTTAAGAAAAAAAATCCAGAAGTCATTTGGGACGTGTAGGAATTAGAAACACCTCAATCCGATGCACAGTGTGACCTGTATGACTCAAAGTGCATCTTTTTATTTAAAATTGTCATCAATTTTAGTAAAAAGGCCAATCAACCTGCTCAAAACCAAGTAAACACATTCACATTTTTTAAATAATTTAGAACAATGATCCATAAAATATTTTTTATGTTTAGGAACTATAAACACCTCAATATGATACACAATGTGATCGGTATGAGTCAAATTGTGTGTTTCAATTTTAAAATGACATTTTAGTAAAAAAAAGAAGTGACGTACTAAAAATTGAGAAAAAGAATTCAAATTGTTTTTAAACTTTAGTAAAATGATCCATAAGTCATTTGAGACATGTAGGAATCATCCAAACCTTAATATGACACAAATTGTGATCGGTATGACTCAAAGTATGTCTCTTTATTTAAAAGTGTCATCAATTTTAGTAAAATGGACAACTGTCCTACTAAAAACTAAGAAAACACATTTGGATTGTTTCGATACTTTACAAAAAATGACCCATAACTCATTTTTGATGTGTAGGAATCATCTGCACCTCAATCTGATACATGATGTTCCCAGTATGACTCAGAATGTCTGTTATCAGTTTAAAATTGACATTTTAGTTCAAAAATTTTCACTCTATAAAAACTAATCAAATGCACTGGGATTTTATAGATAATATAGGATAATGATTCATAAGTCATTTTTGATGTGTAGGAATCCATTTCACATCAAACCGATACACGATGTGATCAGAATGAGTCAAAAGTGTGTGTTTCTAGTTTAAAATGACATTTTGGTAAAAAGGAAAACTAATGCACTCAAAACTGAGAAAACACATTTAGATTGTTCTGATACTTTAGGAAAATAATCCACAAGTCATTTGAGAAATTTTGGAATCATATTCACCTCAATCTGATACATAGTGTGACTATTATGACTCCAAGTGCGTCTTTATATTTAAAATTGACATCAATTTTAGTAAAATTAACACTTTATGTTAATTTATTTCTTTATATTATTACTAACATACGAATTGTTTTCTTATATAGGTGTTTTTTTCCCGATTAAGTGTGGGTTGTTTGGAAATTTCATGAGTTGGTTCAGGATTAAAAGATAAAGTAACATTGATTTTTTTGAATGTATGTAATAATTTTTATTTATGTAATTTTATAAACCAATGTTTGAAATATCTATAATATAGCGTTTCTTTCTTGTGTTTATGTTTTAAATTTCATTTAATTTAAATCTTGTATTGGTACTTATTTCTGTTGATATCTAGTGTGTTTCTGGTGCTACAGAGTGATTTTACAACACATTGTAGTGGTGTTGTAGTGTTCTATTACATCACACTATAGTATGGCCCTTTATCAACTCTTTTAAAAGTATTTATAAACATATAGTTTATCAGTGTTACTATAAGTGCTGATAAATGGTTCCTTTAGCGGTGTTAAATAAAAGCAATGATAAATGGTTTCTTTATTAGTTCTTTTAAAAGCACTGAGAAGGTCCCATTTATTAGTGCTTTTTAGGGCCGATAAAGTACCCCTTTATTAGTTCTTTTTTAGCGCTAATAAAATACTAGGTATTTTAACCTTTCTCATGTATTTATCAATTTTATAGCGCTGATAAAGTCCATTTCTAGCACTATTAAAGAAATTTTTTTTAGTAGTGCTTATTTATGATTATGATTCTTTTGATAAAACCTTATGATCTATCTCTCAAGAAAACTCATGAATTTTCTTCTCATCTAGTTATTCATGATAAAATAATGTATTAGTACCATTTTCCCCACTCTTTGGTACCTAATATATTTAAGAAAGTGTTTCTAAGAAAGCCTGACTTTACCCCATTTTCAGTCGGAAATTTTCTTCCCTCAAGCCATGTTTTCCAAAAATAAAAGTTTCCAAAAACATTCTCATATTATCCTTTGATCATTAAAAGAAATTTCTACCCATGTTTTAATTTTTAAACAAAAGGTTTATTTTTAAATAAAAGAATATTCTTCTCATTTTCTGATTGAGGAACTTTTCTAACCTTTTTATGGTGCAAAAGGAATGTTTGGTGTGTACATATTTACCCACCTTCATGACCAATATTCCATTAAAATATTCCTTTACAAGATTAAAGGTTATTATTTTTAAAAGAAAATGTTTTATAATATTTTGGATATTCATTGTTTTTAAAGTGTTTTTAAATGAAAAAATGTTTTCAATTTTTTTTATGTTTTAAAAAGTATTTTAAACATTTTAAAGTTTCTTTATAAGTTTTTAAAGTATGAAGATGGATTTCAAAATTTTTATGTTTTAAAGAAATTTTTTCAGATAAGAATGATATTTCCCTAAATAAATTTTTTAAAATAAATTTCAAAATTATTTCCCATCTACGACAATATCCCTTGATGTTTCTCATTCCTTTTTGGAAAATTATCCCAAGGTTAAATTCATATTATTTAACATAAAGGTTTAGGTTTTGATGTCATGATGTTTATGAAATCCCATTTCTCTTTCATGGGTTACATGTCTCTGAAACACATTCCTATTCCACTAGTTATATATTTATGAAAACTTTTCCTCTTCCACAAGTTATATGATTATGAAACCCATTTCTCTTCAACGAGTTATACCATGATAAATGATTATGAAACCCACTTCCTTTCATAGGTTATTCTAGGATGAAATGAATATAAAACCTATATATTTTTCATAGTTTATGATATGATTTATTTTTATGGGTCATGATGTTATGAAATTTTTATTATCTTTTGGAACATGTAAGTGTGAGATTAATTATGTGACGGGCGGGACCTATATCTCCCTCCAATGCATTGGGTAATGATGGATGAATTATTAGTATAAATGTTATATGTGAACCTGATTACATGTTCACAATTTTATCTATGAACCAAGTTTCATGTCCACAAGTTTATGTGTGAGCCTAATTACATGTTCACAATATGAGTAAACCTTATTATGAATTCCTAATATTACGTGTGAACCCGATTACATGTTCAAAATTATATGCATGTAACTGGTTGCATGTCCATAAGTTTGTACATGAACCTGATTACATGTTAAAAATTCACAAACCTGATTGCATGTTCACAACATTATGAATGAACCTAATTTCATGTCTATAAGTATATTCGAGGTCTGGATTTCATGTCCTTAAAATTATGCGTGAACTTTTTTATACTTGTACATGTTCATGATGTTATACGTTGATGTGTATTTTATAATTCCATGTCTTATTCATATGTTATTCTTTAATGGAGTATATTATCAACTATCTTATAATTCATATCTTATGAACTGTGAATATTTATTCCATGATTCATGTTTATGATCTTTGATATGAAGGGTATGATATTCTAATGATACGATCATGTTCTCGTACCCTTATGTTTATGTTATGATGATGAGTTTCTTTTATTTACCCTTACTGAGCATTTGATCTCACCCCTTTCTTATGTTTCCTTTCTACAGGTTATGAAGAAAGGTTTTTAAATAGAATTAATAAGAGGGGATATTTGTGGGAAACAATGAAGATCTTTTACTCAGTTAGAATTATTTTTTTTCCAAGTTTATAAAGGCACTAAACTAATATGGTCTTTGGGTGTCTGTTTTTGTAATGTTAAAATTATTCTACAAAAAGTGATGTAATTTCTATGTATGTTAATACTAGGTCATTATAGTTAGTGTCAAATCAAATTCTTAGTTAACATTTAGAATATAGGATGATAAAACCTTAGTGAAAACCCCAAGGACATTTCCAGGGATAATTCTAAGGATAAGAAAAATTATAGAAAAATGTATTGGAATTTTGGTAAAGGATATAGTGAGTGGTTTTCTATCAATACATCCCTATATGGATACTACATGTAGATATGAATCTGCCCTAAATGTAGCTAGGTGTAAAAACTCCAATAAGATTTTCCATGCTTGACTCAGGGTAATCTGGTACACGATGATGAGTATTGTTGCACACCTGGTTTGAAACTCCTATGGGATATGCTTTGGAAATTCACAAAACTATTAATGAAACATCATGAATGATGTAAATAAAAGTTGTCTATGAATAACCTCGGATGAACCTAGGGTGTCATAGATTAAGGAAGGTGTCATGATTTAGACATCCTATAAGTAATTATTTTCATAAATATGTGGGTTACTTATAAAAATGTAATGCTAACACTATGCTTTTATTTTTAGTCAACAGTGGGAACCGAAAGGAATTGGATTAATATTTAATGTGATGGACAATTTTATGATGATCAGTCAAGCAGTATGATCACTAGAGTGCAAGATGTTATGATAATTCCTAATGAGTTTTCACAGAACATGATTAACAATGTGTACCTTAACCAACTTTCAGACTCACCAAGGAAGAGAAATAAGGAGTTCACTGAGGGTTAGAGTAATGGAGACCATGGAGGAAAGAAGATTTAGTTTTCTTTATGTTGATAATGTGGAAAGAATCACCAAAGTGAATGTATTTTCTGAACAAGAATATGTTTTGAATGTTGAAAATATGGACAAAAATAAAGTGACTGTAAGGGAAAAATGATGAGTTCATTTAACGAAATGGATGATAATATTGGACTCTCTAATACATCATTGAAGTTTAAGTGTTTTAAGTATGGAATAAATGGTCATTGTGCAACTCAATTTACCAAGAGGAAAGATCCTAAAGATAATCATCAAGGTGGTATGATTAATGGTTACATTTTTTATGATGAATAGACTATATTTTAAATTTTTAAGGAAAGAGGTATTATGTAATAGGATTAGGTAGCCTTGTTAATGGCTTGAGGATTAAGTAATCAAAGTTTTTATGTATTTGGATTCCACAATTATGAAAGGTGAAATATATAAGGATTGTCCATTTTATTTTATTTTTCTAATGATTTACAAGAATACGTTTAATGGATCTCATGGAATAGAAAATTGATTTAATGGCAAGGTGATGTCAACAGAAAACACATGATTAAGGGAAATATAACCCTTAATATGTTCCATATGTTAAGATATTGTTGTTTGGATAAATATATGTGGGGTATGAATAAGTAAACATGATAATACTAATTACCTTGAAACTAATTAAGGACTTGTTTATAAGTAGTACATTCTATGATGGATAAAGTTTAAAACTTATTATATTTATGGAATATATCTAGTAATCAATGGAATAAGGAATCACACATGTTTTACAAAAGGATTTATGGTAATTCAGGTTGTTACTATGTTATAAGATAATTTACCATGAGGGTATTCACATGTTTGGAATATGACAACCAAGATATAATTTGTGATATATGGGGGATCAATGTTAAGCTGATTTTTGTGAATTTATTTATAAAGTTTTGTATTTTCATCTTTTATCAGGGTTAAAAGGTTAACCATTCATGAAAATTTTAAGTTAAACTTTAGAGGAAGTATTTATGCATTGAGATGTATTGAAAACCTTGGTTAAAATAATATTTAGTGATTAACCTTATTTTAAGGATGTCCATAATATTTTGAAAATTATATTAGTTTGGTTTTAGAAAAGGACATCATGTATGTCGGGTGACAACCAATCAATTCTGGAAAGGCCATAGGTATTGAACCAATTACCAAATGACAATAAGGGGTTTACGCCTACCACTGGCCTACGCGATATCCTGGTTAATGTATAATTATTTTTGATGAATAATTATTTATGATGAAACAGTAGTTTTACTTTTTATGTTTATATATGAGTGTATTAACCATATTTATTTTTAATAATATCTATAGATAAATATTTATACTTTTCATTCTTTTATGGGTCTTAATATCTTCTAAAAGTGTATTTTAGTGCTTTGGGAATCAAAGTTAATTTATAGACATCCATTTTTTGAAGTAATGGATGAAATAGAAATAGTTAAAATCAAAACCAAAGAATGAATTTTTTATATAAATATATCAATTGATTATATTTCCTTATATTCTTGGTCAATACAATAATTATTCAAATATAGGATAATGATAATTTTTTTGTCCCAATACATTTATTTTTATTGAACCGATGAACTTATAAATAATCACATACTTATGAATTTGAGGCCCTCAAATTTTATCTGATCATTCAATTTTTTTTATTTATGATCTTAGTCACTCACTATAAATATTTATTTTTTCATCCTTGTCTAATATTTACTCCCAAACCATGTTCTCCTATGTGGAAACCTAGTTATATCTTACTTTGGGTAACCATTATTGTTCCAAATTTCCATTTTTTAAGGAAGTTTTTGTATTAATTTTTATGATGTGGGTTTCTATGGAATGGAATTTAAAGTATTAAACCTTTGATAACCTAGATGAATTTTGAGGGTGAAATTCATTTTAAGGGGGGTAAAATATAACACCCTGAGATTTTGTGAAATATTTTTTTCGAATTAATTTAATCTTTTGATGTTTTGAAATTCATGACACACTAAAAATAGTTTTTTTACATAAATCAAAAATTAAAAAATTCATTTCACATGGAAATGACTTGGCTTTCACTACACGCAACACCGACTTGGCGTGCATTACATGCAATCCCGAGTTTCTACGAAGCATCATTTTATTGTTATAATTATTTAAATGAGATAATTGTAACCTAGAAATTTAAATTAGTAATATGAATATTAATAAATAATTTTAAAATATTTTTTATAATGGTTTTATATAAATAAAACATATTGATAACAAAATATATAATTTTCGGTAAAGTCCTTATATGTTTAAAAATACTATTTTCTCAAATGAACCCCTTTTAATGTACTTATGTGAAAATAATAAAATTAACTTTAGACACATTTAGAAATTGAATTTGATAAAATAAAATTAATTTTTGAATTTATAATGTTGAAATAATCTTATGGAGAATTTTTGGGATTTTTCTGAGAAACTTCATTTTTAGATGAATAGTGAAAGATACTTGATTTTAATTCAAAAATGCTTTTTCTTCTAATTTATTTATAAGGTTAAATTATATTTTAATTCAGTTTAAAAGTTTAATTATATTATATTTTTATCAATTAATATAATTTAGGTCATTGGAATAAATTTCATTTTGAAATTGGGTATAAAAACATTGCAAACCTTTGGACGTTTTTACTTAAAAAACACCCACTGTCATCCCTTCGGTAAGATTAATTTTAAATTAACTTTTTCCACTTATATGATTATAATTTTTAAAAATGGATTCTATATATGGAATTATCATAATTTATAATTTCTAATAAGTTCAAATTAGTTTTTGACCAAAAATATTAGTGAAAGTGATTAAAGTTAATTACCACAATTAAGAGAAAAATTAGGTTAATAGAGTACCGAAACTTAAATTTAAGACCCAAAATGACCTAGAAACTTGTGAAAAACAAATTTTATGGCCATTATTTGGTTATTAACCTTAATTTATTGAGTGTTTTTTGTTTGGTATGACTTTTTTAGGCAAAAAGGTGGGAACACCTAACTTGTTTTAAAAATTTCCAAGTGTGTCTTTTCCCTTCTATATAAAAGGCCACCAGCTGTCCCTATTCTTCACACATCTAAAACCACTTGGGAAAATATCTGAAAAATAAATTTTCTAAAATTAATCCCTTCATAATTTAATCCTACTTTTGGAATAAATCAATTCAAATAATCCTTTTGGCACAAACCAAAAGGAGTTACCCGATTAAGACGTAACGTCTTCTCTCAAGCTCCATTCATTTGTTTTATTTATCCACACCCTAAAATCTATTTATTACATGATTTTATAAAAAAATAATTATCATAAATATAATATTATTTTTTTATTCTAAATTTTTTAACTACACTTACACACACCTCCACCTAATGGGTAATGAACATACTATTTACATGTACGGTGAACTACCGCCTCACAAAATGACGATTGTTCATTTTTTCCTCTAACACCTCTCATGGTGGAAATTATGATGTAAAATATATTTATATATGTTATATATTATATTTATTATGTATTTAATCTTATTTTATAGTTTTATAACAAATATATTTATACTTTCCACTTGGTGTAAATATGATAATTTCATTTGAGGAAGTGTGGACTACCGCCCCTCAAAGCGATGTGATTCAATCACACATTACATAGAATATATTAAGGATGAGTTCAGTGAAAGTATATGATATATATGAAATAATAATTCTACTATAATTATAATATATATATACATATATGTCATTTTATTTCTTTCTTTTAATATGAAAATAAAAATGGAAAACAACATTCATACGTACGTACAACTTACAGTCTCCATGAACTGTGTATTACATGTCATACTTATATATTATATAGATTATTAAAATAAAAATACAATGAATATAAATGATATTTATAGCATTATTTACATTATTTACACCATTATATAAGTATAAGGACCAAATATATAACAAACTAAGACACGTGTAAAGAATAAAGTGAATATTTCCCGATGTAAATCCTTAACATAGTATTATTAAAAAGAGAGTAATATAAGGTCATAATAAAATCATATATGGTATTATATATGAGAATAAAATTCTTTAAAATATTTATAATAAATTTATATTTATTAAATAGGTGGTTTTTACAAGTCTGAAGAGAGTCAAGACACAAGGAAAGGGGATTTCATCTCACTTTTTATTTTTGTGAGATACATGATTTATTCACCATAAATTACTTTTTTGTGGTGTATATAATACACATGAATGAATTATATTATTCATATAATTAAATTTATTAATATTTTCATATCCATTTTATTATATTTCTTTCACAGGGTTTACATTTTAAAAGTTACCAAATCGGTAAAGTAATTTTGTCTCAATTTTCCTTTTTTGAGGCACATGCCATGATATGCACCTATATTTTTCATGAGGTATATATATCACCTTTAAATGTTATATCACTAATATAATACATTTCATGATATTTTAATATTCATGTAATTTCATGTGGAGTATGGTTCAAAGATACCAAGTGGTAAGAGTTTATTGAAATAATATCATCGCTTTTCGAGATTGTTTATGATTGGGATTATTTTGATAAATCATTATGATAAATCTCTCAGGAACAATCATGAATTTTATCCTCCTCTATTTATTAATGATATAATCATGTATTGGTACCATTTTTCTACTATTTGTTTTACCTAATATAGTTAAGAAATAGTTTTTAAGAAAGCCTGACTTTACCCCCACTTTTGTTGGAAATTTGTGCTCCCTCAAGCCATGTTTTCCAAAAAAAAGTTTCAAAAAATATTCTAATATTATCCTATAATCATTAAATGTAATTTATAACCATGTATTATTTTTTTAAAAAAAATTTCATTAAAAAAATGAATATTCTTTTCATTTTTTAGTTGAGGCACTTTATAACCTTTTTAAGGTTCAAAAGAAATGTTCACCGTGTATAGATTTACCTTCTATCATAACCAACATTCCCTTGAATATTCCTTTAGAAGATTAAAACGTTATTCTTTTGAAAAGAAAATATTTTCCTAAGATACTGAATATTCATTATTTTTAAAGAGTTTTTCAATGAAAAAATGTTTTCAAAAATGATTTATGTTTTAAAATGTATTTTAAACATTTTAAACATTTATTTATAAGTTTTCAAAGTATTTTCAATGAAAATAGTTTTGAAAAGATTTTATTTTTTAAAGATACTTTTACAAATAATAAAGGATATTTTCCTAAATAATTTTTTTAAAATAAATTTCAAAATTATTTCCCATCTAAGAAAATATTCATTGATGTTTCTCAGACCTTTCTGGAAAATTATACAAAGGTTACATTAATATTATTTATCTTAATGGTTTAGGTTTTGATGGCATGAAGTTTATGAGAAACCATTTCTCTTTCACTGGTTACAAGTCTATAAAACTCATTCCTCTTCTATGGGTTATATTTATATGAAACCTTATCTTCTTCTACAAGTTATATGATTATCAAACCTGTATCTCTTCCATGAGTTATACTATGATAAATTATTATAAAACCTACTTACTTTCATGGGTTATTCTAGGATGAAATAAATTTAAAACTGATATATTTTCCATAGTTTATGATATGATATCTTTTTATGTTTTATGATATTATAAAAGTTTAATTATCTTGGGGAACATGTGAGTGTGAGTTTAATTATGTGACAGGTGGGACTTATATCTCCCTATAATTCAATGGGTAATGATGGATGTCTCATGAGTATAAATGTTATGCGTGAACCTGATTACATGTTCACAATGTTATGCATGGACCTGGTTTCATGTACATAAGTTTATGTGTGAACCTGATTACGTGTTCACAATATTATGAGTGAACCTTATTATGTGTTTATAATGTTGTGAATGAACATGATTACATGTTCACAATGTTATACATTGACTTGGTTTCATTTCCATAAGTTTATGCGTGAATCTGATTACATGTTTACAATGTTATGATTGAACCTAATTTCATCTTCAAAACATTATGCGCGGACCTGTTTTCATGTCGATAAGTATATATGAGGGTCTTATTTCATGTCCTTAATGTAATGTGTGAACCTGTTTATACTTATACATGTTCATGATGTTATATGTTGATGTGTATGCAACAATTCCATGTCTTATTCATATGTTTTGATTTCATGGCTTATGTTACTGATTATCTTATGATTCATATCTTATTAACTATGAATATATATGAAATTATTCATGTTTATGATATTTTATATGAAGGGTATGATCTTATAATGATACTATCATGTTCTCATACCCTTATGTTCATGTTATGCTTACGAGTTTCTTTTATTTACCCTTAATGAGCATTCGAGCTCACCCCTTTCTTATGTTTCCTTTCCCCTGGTTGTAAAGAAAGGTTTTTAAATAGAATTTATATGGGGGAGATATTTGTGGGAAACATTGAAGATCTTTCACTGAGTTAAAAGATTTTTGTTCCATGTTTCCAAAGGCACTAAACTAATACAGTCTTTCGACGTCTATTTTTATAATGTTATTAGTATTCTACAAAAGTGATGTAATGTCTATGTATATTAATAATGATTCACTATAGTTTCCCATGATTAAGAATAATTTTCCTAGACCTCATTTTTACTATAATTTGATTTTGTTTTTTATTTAGTTTCATTTATTATTCTACCTTGATTTGTACTACTTAACATGAATCTTCTTATAACTTAGTTTTAATTTATCACTTTATTAGTGTTACTTATTGATTCATATCACTATTATATAGATGTTTTTGATATTTGAATTGCATTTCTACTTATAGGGTTCCTCTTATAATGTTTTCTTTAAATTTATTTTGAAAAAGGTTTTGAAAGTGATTTTATAAATGGGGTTTCAAATGAAAGAACTTAATGTTTAAATTAAATCACTTTTTATATTTTAAAAAGGATTTGAGGATTACTTATGAATTATTTTTTAAATATTAAACTATTACTTTATTATTATATTTTAAACTAGTGTTTAAGTAATTTATTTAAAAAAAGAAAATGTACGGATTGTTTTCTTTGTGGCAAGCTATTGGGAATTTTTCTCACACTATATTTATACCACTAGATATCGAGAGACACTATTTATTTTGAAGGTTCAGGTTTAAGTTGTGACAATACCTCTACCTTTTGGATTCATCCTCTTTGGTTTCTCATGGAATGATATTATAGTAATATTAGAGAGTGAACTTGAGTTATGAGGAGATTGATGATTTAACATTCTAGGTTTTATTTTATTCATTTGAGTGTATGTGTTAGCCCTATGAACCACTCTTATATTTTGAGATATTGTATTATTTTTTATATTTGTTTCTTGTATTATGTTATGAATGTGTAAATTTTATGTTTAGTTTAGTTATGCCTAAATTTTTTTGTATTTTTGTTTAAAATTATTATTTCACTATGTAAGGAAGTCTAATGTATGGATGCACCATATCAGATTCTTAGTATGGATTCCACCATCTGCATTTATATTTATTAGTTAGAATCATTACCAATAGCATCTGATACTATTTTATATCCTGTGGTGATCAAGAATATGCCTCAAGTCTTGTTACCAGCTGACTCAAGTATAAGATTTAGGGAATTCCAGGCTGGTTCATGACACCTCATATAGTTTTGACCCTATTTAAATTGAAACAAGTTATATGGTCAATACATGGTGTCATTACACACTATGTATTGACTACCATCTGAGTAATGTGGGTAGACCTGGACTGCATGGTGTGTAACTGAAATGTATGCATCATGTAACATGTTTCAACCCACACAAGGTATGCGTTGATATTTTAGACATATTGTGTGGGTTAAATCATGATATAATTAAATAAAGACACAAAATACACAACATGTGGCTGGATATACATGTTGTGTGATAAGTTTCATTACACACCAAGTACACACCAAGTGTTTTAAGAATGTTGTGTGGGTAAACATGTTTAATAATTAATACTGTGAAAATTATAAAATTACATGACATGTAACCGTCATTGTACATATAGTGTACTTAATGTGAATTGAAAGTGGTATATGAAACATATATTATGGTGTTCAATGTGGTCATACACACTCACAAACTACATGAATTGACTTATGGAATTGAACAATGTTTATATTGAGACATTCCATGTCGGAAATCATGTCATGTAATTACAAAATATATGTCTGGGACCATATATAGTTTCTGTCACATGACATGTTGAGTGACCATACATGTCATGTGGGTAAATATGTTTAATAATTAATACTATGAAAATTATGAAATTATGTGGAATGTAACAATAATTGTACATGTAGTGAACTTCATGTTCATTGTAAGTGGTACATACCGCATGGTGTTCCATGCGGTCATACAAACTGCACATACTACACGACTTGACCCATGGAACTACACACTGTGTATATTGAGACATGTCATGAAATTACAAAATACATGACCGGGACCATATACAAAATGTTTCACATGATATGTTGAACAACCATACATATCATGTAATTATTAAATTTCAGAAATGGATTTAATTTTATGTAGAAGGTACACACTGTGTGGATTCCTAATTACACATTGTGTACTTAATTTTTTTAAAATAAAATTAATTCTTTTAATTTATTTAAAATAATACATAATGATAATCTTATTACATATCAAGGATTTTTTGGACTAAATATTTAGATAATTAAATAAATAAATAATTAGTTGATTAATTCATTAATTCCATTAAATTTATCTTAATTAGAATGAATTGAAATAAATTCTAGCAATGTTAAGTGCTTGTGTAATTACATTTTTGATTGATCACAAGATTGAACAACATGTGTATGTGTTGTATTTATTTATTTAATTTAATTATTTATATCATGGTTTTATGTGAGAATTTTAAATTAAATATGATGATATATGAGTCATCCCTCTCTCATTTATTATGTACAAGCCTATATGTCCAATGATTATTTTATGTAACTATAAACTCCTGGTATTACTAACCAAATAGTGAGAAAAATTTTGTAAAGGATGGAGCTCCCAATGAGAGGAGATAGTTCCAAATCCAAGTTGAGGTAAATCCCAAAAAGTAGATATCCAAGATAATGGATAAATTCTATAACTTGAGCCAAACCTAGGTTCAAAGTTTTTTTCCCATAGGGTTATGGATGGTTTATCTTCATTTGATAAACCAACTAGTAGTTAAAATATCATGATCAAATCACATATTTATTTTATTTTGATATTTCATGGTTATTTATTTATTTACGTGATGCTCAATTTATTTGGATGATTAAACACGAGCACATAAAGTAAATAAATTAATAAACATGCTATAGATAAAATAAAATAAAATTAGTCTACATAAATTATTTTATCAAAAATGGTTAATTAATTATGTAAATTACATATAATATTAACAAGTATGTGAAGAATAAAATAAATAATATTTACACACAACATAAAATTAAATCCATTAATCAAAATATTAAGTCAGAAAACACCTTTCTTCACTTGATTTAGTATGAAACTATAATTAAAAGTACTTGACTGGATCTTCTTAGGGTGATTTAAATTATTAAAGAGTTATAATGAAAGTATTTTGTTGAATTAATCAATTTATCATTAAGGATTTATTTATTTATAAAGAATTTGGGTAACTCAAAGGAAAGAGTTTAGAAAATCCATGTTTAGGATTTTAGCATTGGGGAGTCTAGTCAATAAATCCAAAATCTTTGAGTCAATGCAGTTAGAAAGTAAATCCTACGTAAATACCTTAGAGTAATTTGATAAATCTTACATATTTGTTATTTAAAGGAAAATATGGATCCCTTCCACTAGAATATCTGAGTAATTAGACATTAAAAATCCAATACTGAGGGTTTTTGTAATTTGAAAAAATAGTTGGATACTAATTAAATAATTAATTTTTATTATAATTGATAATCATGATAAAGTACCAAACATATGATTTTATTTTTTATAGAAAAAATGGAAATCCATTTGACCATGTCTCTATCCTTATGATCCATATTTGGATAAATATAATCTCCTGGATTGTACCAACTTCCAAGAATAATATATGAACTTCTGCGTTGTATTAATGACAAGAGTATAAATTTAATGTAATGGAGTCTCTAGTTCCCACTAATCCTTATTAGGTGAGGAGGATAAAAACATATTTTGGAAACATGTGGACAATGTATTATATATTCAATGACTCATGTTATTATCCACGACTCGGGATCTCTAGAATCTTTATAAAGACATGGATTCATACTTCATGCTACCTCATATCTGGGATCCCTATTAAGAGAAAGAAATGTAGGTTCCGGGTGTAGTGGAAGCATCAAATGGGTTATTCCTAACTTTTTTTTTCATGATCAATGATTAATATAAGGTTTACATGACAATAAATGCCATGATCAATATAATTTAATCAAGAATATAGATAATGGATAAATGCCAGAACTGAAGAATATGATCACCACATATTATTTATAATTAATTTAATAAATTAAATATTTACCTTTCATGAAATTATTTATTTGTTTTACCAAAATATATTTACATTATACCATCATTGAGTTGTAGGAATCAAGATTAGATTCCATCTAGTGGTGATCTAAACATGTTCCAAAAATCTTTGAATGTCACTGTAGGAATATCCGAGTTCTAGCATAATAGATCTTATCACTTGCATCATTCACCTTTGATTGTCCAAAGAATTACATCAAATGTATTGTACCTGATCCCTTTAGACTCAAGAGTAAAAGTTGGAGTAATATCTATCTCTGTTATTGAGAGCATTCATAGAGAAGGGATCTCTCTAGGGATTTTAGAGGATTATCCGGATTTCATTGTGCACAACACTAAAAATGAATTGGCACTATTGAAGAATAATATAATTGGGTTTATCTATTGTTAGGGTTAGAAATAAATAATTACACAAGTTCCCTTTATTATTTATTTAATCCATGTGGAATCCCATATCTATAATAATAATAATAATAATAATAATAATAATAATATTTCTTGACATGCACTAAACTTACAAATTAAATTAAATATTATTTAATCAAATAATATTAAATATATATTATTTCTCACGGGACCTATAAACTTGGTACACTATTCCTACAAAATGTTGATTCGGTCATGAATAATGAATATTTATTTAACAAATAAATATCAATTCATTATTATCTAATAAATAAATAAATATTATATTTACTAAAGAGAAAATAAATAATTATTAAATATTCTAATAACATAATATTCTCTCAAATAATTGGTGACAAAATATATGTGATCAAGTAAATATGAATAATTATTAATCCATGTGAGGGAATAATATTTATTTAACTTGTTAAATAATAAATAATAATATATTATTTAAATGATATTTGGGATACAATGTGTGACCCTCTAGGACTCTTTCTCAGGGGAATTAGGTGAGGTGGCCCAAAGTTCAAGGTTAGTATATAGAAACATGCCAAGGAACCCATATAGAAAGAATTTAATACCGAAATGACGTAATACCTCATACAGAATCTTACTGTGTAATAGGATCTATTTATCATGATATATCTAATCAAATAGGATGCATGATGGTTCCATCAACCTATGTGCTTTATGTATCTTTATTTTAATTTTCATAAATTAAATATCATGAACCCCTCCCGCAAAAGATTTCTTAATGAAGGGAGGGAGATAATGAACCACAATCCCCTCCTCTAGTAGGTCCTGGGTCAGAAACTAGCATTAAGGGTGTACAAATATCACAATTGGGAGGAATTACCCTTGAAAATGAAACAAGATCTGAGATATGATGTATCAAAAAAACCAAATCCATGAAATATATATAAGAAAAAATATAAACCATCCACCAATTAATGTGTAAATAGAACTGATACAAATAAAATTCTCCAAAGTAAATACCCAAAATCAAACTAGAGAAACAAAACAACAAATTTTCTAAGGTCAAAGCTAGTGAAACCCATAATGGCCCAAGTAATCCTCCTGGAAACCTGAAAATAGTTTTTATATAGTTAGGGTGAGAATATAGGTATACTAAGTAGGAAAAATAAAGTCTCTCATGCAAAAGTGGAAGGAACATACTAATGCACCCATGAGGAAAAAACCAAATAGCACCTAACATGTAGACTAACCATAAACCCAACCTCACCATGGATCACTCACTAAATAATGCATATATGAAATATAATATAATATAAAACACATGGATGATAGGGTGACCCACACCACTTTACCACTTATTAGTTGCTCTCACACCCCAATAAAAAATTTTATGGCAATCCCACCTATTCTGGATATACCACATCACATATCACCCAAAAAACCTAGGCCTTATAACCCATCCCACCCACACACACCTAGGCCTCACAACACATCCTTCCTGCACACACCTGGGCATCACAACACATCACATATCATCTTGAAGACACCTGGGATACCACATCAAAACTCATCCCAAAGACATCTGGGACATCAAATCACAACTTATCCTGAAGACACCTAGGAAACCACATCACAACTCATCCAAATACACTTAGGATACCACATATCATCACATCCTACCCAAATAATCTTGGACCATCATCACCTAAAAGAGGGAGTAGGGAAGAGTGGGTGGATAGCCATCCATACTCCCATTGGGATGTTTGGGAAAGACACCCCCACATGATTATGTGGGTGTTCAAAACATAGTTCTCAATGTGGGTGGGGTGAATATATAAATCAAAAGAATATACAAGTAGATATATATATATATATACACATTATCAAATACTTAAACCTAACCACTGGGTTCTCAAAAAAACAACCAATGAACAACACTGTTAGATTTACTTCCACCTCTAAATGCATAACAACACACAATAAGCCAAAAATATCATTTAACATTTCTAACTAATTTCCTTTTATCATCCCATTATTTTCATTATTTAGCATCAATCACATTTAACCACAAAACCCACCATTATATTTTCCATTAAAAAATTCCATGCCATTAACCAAACCAACCCATGACATTTCAACCATTATTAAAAATTTATTTATTCCATAACTGCTCAGGAATATAGCACAACACAACCAAATTTCAAAAAAATATCATCATTTCATCACCTAGCCATCCCAAAAGCACAACCCGCAAACTATCACCTCACCACAGTAATAGCATAACCCAAAAACTATCACCTCGCTGATCCAAAAGCACAACCCAAAAACTATCACCTAACCACCCCAAAATCAAGGCCCACAAACTATCATCCCCATATTCCCCAACCACACATCACCATCCCACAAGAATGACCACACATCACAACACATCAAGATCATTTCATTAAATTTACAAAGGGGATTTTATCACATTCCACTTTATTTCTTTGGGGTGTTATCACACAAGCCAAAATCCCAGGGCAACCATTTTATTATCCAAGTATAAATAATGAACCAATTTACATTTAGGGTGATATCACAACAATCACAACCTTAGCCGCAATCACAACACATATATCCAGAGAAAACAAATCCCTCAACGACCACAATTTTTAGTGGGGAATAAAGCCCGTACAACTCACGATATCACAAATATATCAAGGCTATAAAAACATGTGAAACACACCCCTTTACACTTCAATATCAATTATAAAATTATTTATCTATAACTGAGCCAGAAAAACCATAATACATAGGTAAAAAGAAAATAAAACCCCTCCCACATGATACAAAAATAAAGATAAATGAGGGAATGCTTACCTCAAAGAAGATTTTAAACTTTCTATGACCGTAGGGTGAAGAATAATACCTACAAACCACAACCGCACCATGAGGAAACATAGATCAGCCTATACCGCACCAAATGATCATCAAAATGCATCCCAAAAAAATAACCCAAACCAAACTACACCACCATAGTGAAACCCTAAATAAGAATAGAAGGAAACAAATGAGAATGAGAGGATAAATCACCACAGATCAAAGACAAAAGCCCAAGGATCGATACACATCAAAAGGAATCTTCAAATATAGAAGGAGAAGGTCGTCAGATGCCTGGAATGAGAGAAGAGCTGCTAACATAGATTTTTGAGAAAACCTGAGTGGTTGAAACCATTAAAACTACACAACATTAGGGAATTACAGAACGTGTAGTCCTCTTTCACATCATTTAATTCCGAGATTTCTGGTTCTTCTAAAAAACACATAGCCCTTTTATTATTTAACCCTTAAAACCTACACGTTGTGAACCATCCCTAGAAAATTTGTGAAACCAACTTTCATTTCATGTAATACACTTACACGATGTGGGTTTCTTGTAGCAGTTCTTCTACACCTCCATCTTCTACTAAAAATTCCCGAAACTGCACCTGAACAACTTCAATTCTTAAAACCAACAAAGTAAGGGACCAGGAAGGTTCATACTATTACATTAGATTCCTCTAAAATGATTATCACCCTCAAGAATCCAAAACCAATCCCATAAGAAAAGGGGATCGAAAAACCACCCCATGAGATATCTCTCAAGGATCTCATCATACCTCAAATGTTACCACCAAGAAAACAGGACAAACCAAATGACTAAAAATAGCCAATGAACCGCACAACCTCATCACCATGAAACCAAAAATACAAGATGTCTCCTCTCACACAACCTCACTACCAATCAAACACTTAAAAAACATCTCAAACTCCACAAAACCCAAACAAACAATTGGTACAACCAATGAACCACACCACCTCGAAAACAAAAATCCAAGAATTCCATCTTCCATGTCAAGATACTATCTACTCTGGGTGGAACTAACTCACCCGAATAGGTTTAATCACATCACAGCTAATGCATATCGATTAGGAATATCATACTCCCCTTTTAACATGATAGGACTTTATCACACATCACACCACACACATCAAAAACCAAGGAAAATCTCTCATATCATAAAAAATGTTCAAACACTACATCATAAAGAAAAACAAAGAAAAGAAAAACTCAAAACAAATTTGGGTACTGGGCACACATCTACGTCTCTCACTACCAAGTAATCTCTTCCAAGCCTCCATGCATCCATAACACACAAACCAAGGGAATGGTCCCCCCCTCACAACACCTTCTCTTGACAGTCTTGGATCTCCACTAGATTATCTACAAATGTTGCATCATCTTCATTATCTAACTCTCCCTAGTCAAGAACATGGAATTCATTTTGAATATACCGACAAAGCTAAGAGGCGTGGAAGACGTCATGGATCCTATCCAACTACAGTGGAAACGCCAACTGGTATTCCACTTCACCAACTCACCCCAACACCTCAAAGGGCCCAATAAACCTAAGAGAAAGCTTAATACCTCTGCCAAACCTCTACTACCCATGTATAAGGGAAACCTTTAAGAATATGTGGTCCCTAACCTCAAACTCCAAGGGCCTCCTCCTTCAATCAACATAATAATTTTTCTGGTATTTCTATACTTTCATCCTCCCATGAACAAGATGAACCTTCATCGTCATGATATGTACCACATCAGGACCAAGAAATACTAAACCTCAACTTCTGTATAGTAAAAAAGAGAATGACATAGTCATACATAAAAAGCCTCAAATATAGCCATGACAATGGAAGGGTGATTCCTATTATTATAAGAAAACTCTACCAAAGGTTTGTGTTATACCCAAGATCCACCAAAGTAGAAGATGCACACTTGAAACATATCATCCAATGTATGGATAGTATGTTCTATCTGCCCATAAGTCTAAGGGTGGAAAGAAATTATGAGGCATAACTAAGTGCCAAAATCATGATATTATCCCCTCCAAACTCATGAGGTAAAATGTGAATCCTTATATGAGACAATATACCTAGGAACTCCATGCAACCACATCACCTCACCCATGTACCTCTTAAAAAATTCATCCACTGCACCAGACTCCTTGATCACTAAGAAGTGGGGTGATTTTGTCAACCATTCCACTATCACACAAATAACATCACAACCTCCTAGAGATATAGGTAAAATTGTGAAAAAAATCCATAGATATGTTATCCCATTTATACTCAAGAACATCCAAGGGCCACAAAAAACCATGAGTAACAAAATACTCCACCTTTACCTTCTAGAAAAACAAGAACCTTGCCACAAAATACACAACTTACGGCTTCATCCCGATCCAAAAAAGATGTATCCACAAGACACATTGCATCTTAGAGACTCCTGGGTGTATCCCCAAAGGTGATTTATGAAACTCATGAAGGACTCCATTGTGAATTTATACCGAAACAAAAATCCTTCCATGAAATAATATCTGGTCCCGAACATCTTCTGACCATCCCTCTAGAGCATCACCATGACCAACATGGTTACGCATCACCTATGTCTCTGAAACTCCCCACTGAGACTCATACAACCACTTCATTAGATAATATTTCACCATTATCTGAAACAACCAACCTCTACCATCATCCAAACTTTAATCTAAGTGAAAGGCTTCAAAGTCCTCCATTTCTCTCCATAATTCTCAGACTCTCAAAAAACACCCTTCCACGTCTTCCTTCTCAAATATTAAGCCACAACATTCCCCTTTACTGAGGTATAGGAGATCTAAGAATCATAATCCTAATAAAAATCCATCCAAATTCATTTCCAAAAGTTCAGATAATGTTGAGAAAATAAATAACTCAATCTATTGTGATCCATAAATACCACAAAGTGCTCTCCAATGAGGTAATGTCACCATAAATTCAGCACAAGCACAACTGTTGCTAGCTCTAGATCATGGGTGGCATAGTTATGTTCATGGGGAAATAACTGCCTAGACCCATAAGATATCAATGACTTATAATAAAATGGGACTCACCCTAAGCCTAGACATGAAGCATCAAAATACACCTCAAACATCACCCATTCCTCAAGAAATCAAAGCACTGGAGCACTAATAAACTTCCCCTTTAGGTAACCAAATGTTGCCTAGAACTGACCACTCCACACAAAATCTTGGTCCTTCCAAGTCATAGATTTCAACGAGGCTGCAAATCAAGATAAATCTGGCACAAACCTCCAATAATAGACTGTAAGACTGAGAAAAATGTGAACCTATTCCATGTTCTTGGGTGATACCCAATAAAAAACTACTTCATACTTCGATGGGTCAATTACCGCACCCTGATGAGACACCACATGCCAGAGTAATTTCACTTGTCACATCTAGAACATACACTGGGACAACTTTCCATAAAGTTGGTGTAACCAAAGAACATGTAAGATAGTTCTGAGATGCTCGACATGCTCCTCCTTTGAATTTGAGTAGATTAATATATTATTAATGAATATGATGAAAAAAAATCCAAGAACTCATGAAACATGGAGTTCATACGCCCCATGAACACAACTGGTACATTTGTAACACTAAATAGAATGACTACAAACTCGAAGTGCCCATACCTACATATGAAGTAAATCTTATGGATATTGACCTCATTATCCCTCAAATGGTGATATCCAGAACAATGATTGATCTTAGAAAACCAAATTGCCTCTCTCATCTAGTCGAAAATATCTTATATCCTCAAAAGTGGGTAATGGTTTTTGACTGTCACCCAATTCAAACTTTGGTAGTCTATAACAAACTCATACTACTATCCTACTTCTTAGAGAACAACACCAGAGAAATATATAATGACAAAATGGACTGGATAAAATGCTTATGCATCATATCATATATCTGAATCCTCAGTTCCCACAACTCAGAAGGTTCTATCCGATAAGGATCTATAGAAATCAGAGAACCATCGAGCTACATGTCTATCCTGAAGTCAACATTATGTTGAGGGGGTAGTGTAAAAAAATACTTAGAAAAAACATCCATGAACTCCCCAATGACCCTAGGAAACTCTACCATCACAACATCTATTGATTCCGCTTAAAACTCAGCCAATAAGGAAATAAGGGGCTCCACACTCTGAATGCCTACTTGAAAACTCTGCTCACCGAATAAAACCACATACTGACCATGAACATCTGAGAACATTATTCTCCTCCGAAATAAGTCAATAATATAATAAAAATAATACAACCATTCAATGACAATGATGAAATAGTATGGATGAATCCCAGGAAAGAAAAGATCCCCATAGGACTGATGTAGCCCCATCATCATCCTACAACCCCAACACACATCAAATAAGTTGGTATAGCCTCTAAATGGTGTATTCAACACCATAGGTATGTGAATACTCTCTATGTATAGTCTCAAATCATGGGCTGGAGTAGGTTCTATAAAGGAGTGAGAAGATATAGAATCAAATAAATCACAAAAAAGTGTAGATGATAAATTGGTCATAACTCTAATGATTTCTGAGCCATATAGTACTGGTATATCTACTACATGAAACTAACCGTGCCTAGATCCTATGCATCTCTACTGATGGCTACCTCCACAACCATGCTCTAGTCGAGGTCCCTAAGCTTGAGGAACATCCTGATGTTAGCCTCTACCTACCTCACCTGCCCCAGTTGGACCATAAGCCTACGACCTCTGCTGTTGGAACAATCTCACTGGGAACTACTACTGAAGTCATTGCTAAACATTTCTACCTTGGCCAAACTGAGATCGAGCAGCCACTGGGTAGTGGTTCTAAAGATGTCTATGAACCCCAACACCAAAACACACTTGCACAAAGCTCCCCAAAAAAATCAAGGAAACAACTACCCCAGAAAGCTCGAAAGGAATATTCTGAGTTCAACTCTAAGCCATTCAAAACCTTGAAGGTCCTGGTGCTTGAGACCTTTCATTATAAACTATGCTCCTCAAAGAACCCTTCTAGCCCCCCTCCCATATAAATCCTCTTTTTGAGTGCATCTGATCGATCACCTTGGCTTTCTTATTAACCTACTGATATGTTGGAAATGTAAAATGAGAAATCATATACTAGATCGAAGGACATAGTGTTTTCTCAAGACTCCTCATATTGAAAAAGATCTAGAAAAAAAATAATGTCCTTGAACTTGATTCCCAACTCCCGCACTGACATTTTACCCAATAGAAGAGAAAGAAGCTCCTACATCTTCATTGCCTTCATGGATGATGAAAGGAACTCCTCCTAGAAATCCTTAGGTAAGTCAACCCACAAAATATATGCCTCATTCCGCTCTCCCAGATATAGTGTCTACCACTAACGCGCAACTTCTTGTATCAGACTAACTGCCAGAGGGACCTAGTACCCTGTTGGAACCTATATCAAACTGAAAGTAATATCAAGATCCTCTAGCTAGATCTCTGTTTCCACATCTAAAACACTGCCCACTTACTTCCTAAAATCCTTCCAATGGAAAGCTCACAACATCCTCTACCACTGATCCTCCTCCCCAACTGGATCAACTATGGTGATCAACTAGATCAGCCTGCTGAACCTAAACTGCCTTAGCCACATGTGAAAAATGAACATAAGCCATAGCTAAAAGGAAAATAAATATTTCCTAATAGTGTAGAGTTTTATTAAGATCCATTTTTATTCATTTAATTTATTTTTTATCCATTTAAACTTTCCCAAAACAGCCCAATTCAAACAATAAAAAATGTCATTATGATGCATGTACCTTTCCTAGGTCTCTACAATTCAAGCAGTACCATATCACTTGGTTGATTAATAAGCTCAAATTCCATAAACCAGATTATGGGGGGCCATAAAATCTCATGTCCTAGCTGGTCACCCTGGCCAATGTCACGCACCAAGGTCAACTGGAACTATTTCTATACCAACCCATGAAACCCTCACTGTTCCTAACTACAAAATCCACCCTATATCTCAACCAT
Organism: Viscum album; assembly: GCA_963277665.1. NCBI lineage: Eukaryota > Viridiplantae > Streptophyta > Magnoliopsida > Santalales > Viscaceae > Viscum > Viscum album. The sequence goes on from OY728160.1 coordinate 859,724,311, forward strand.
TAGATCTAATACCACTTTTTCATGGCCCCCTACCACCAAATGTGTTGTAATGAATGGAGAGAGATAATGGCCCTTGAGTCCCTCCTCCAGTAAGCCCCATATCAGCAACTAGCACCAAGGGTGTACAAATATCAAAATATGGGGGGCATTAAAATTTAAAAGGAAAAAAGATTTGAGATAGGATGTATCAACCAAAACCAACTCCATGACATATATATAAGAAAAACCAATAACTATCCCACAATACTTAAGTAAATAGAACTGATACAAATAAAATTCTTCAAAGTAAATACCCAAAAACAAACTAGAAAAGCAACACACCAACTACCCTAAGTTATGAGCTGGTAACACCCAAAACGGTCCACATAATACTCTTAGAAACCTAAAAACTATTTTTATATATATAGGGTGATAATATAGGTATAATAAATAGGAAAACCAATGTATTTCATGCACAAGTGGAAGGAGAATACTAATTCACCTATGATAAAACAACAAAACCAAACAACACCTAATAGGTAGACTAAACATAACCCCAACCTCAGTAAGTCGTGATCACTAAATAACTCATCCAAGAAATATAATAAAATATAAAGTGCATTGATGATAGGGTACCCACACCACTTTCCCATTGATTAACCGCTCTTAGACCCTAATGATAGACATCATGGCACTCCCACCTCTTCTTAATATACCACATCACATCTCGCTTGCACATACCTGGGCCTCACAACATATCTGGCACGCAAACACCTGGGCCTCAAAACACATCCCACCCACACACACCTAGGCCTCACAACACATCCCTCCCACACACACCTGTTCCTCACAACATATCACATATCATCCTGAATACACTTGAGATACCATATCACAACTCATCCCAAATACATCTAGGAAATCACAACACAACTCATCCCTAAGACACCCAGGACACCAAATTATAACTCATCTCAAATAAACTTGGGATACCACATCTCATCACATTCTTCCCAAATACTTTTGGGCCATCATCTCCTTAAATAGGGAGAATAGAAGAGAAAGTGACCATCCATCCATCCTCCCACTGAGATGTTTGGGAAAGACACCCCCATGTGACTATGTGGGTCTTTGGAACATAGTTCTCAACATGGGTGGGGTGCATATAGAAATAACAAGAATATACAAATATATATATATATATATATATATATATATACAGTATCAAACACTCAATCCCAACCTATGGTTTCACAAACAAACAACCAACTAAAAACACCGTCACCTTTGCTTCCACCTCAAAATTCATAACACCACACAACAAGACAAAAAACTAATTTCACATTTCCAACCAATTTCCTTTAATCATCCATTATTTTAATTATTTAGCATCAATCACATTTAACCACACAACCCACCATTAAATTTTCCATTAAGAAATTTCCATGCCATTAACCAAACCAACCCATGACATTTTAAATATTATTAAAAATTTATTTATTCCATCACTACTTAGGCATCTAGCACAACAAAACCACATTTCAAAAACATCTCATCATTGCATCACCTCGCCACCCCAAAAGTACATCCCACAAACTATCACCTCCCCACCCCAAAAGCACGACCCACAAACTATCACCTCACCGCCCCAAAAGAATGACCCACAAACTATTAACTTAACACCCTAAAAGTACATCCCAAAAACTATCATCCCCACATTCCCCAACCACACATCATCATCCCACATGCATGAGCACACATCCCAACACATCAAGACAATTTTACAAAATTTACAAAGGGGATTTTATCACATTCCACTTTATTTATTTAGGGTGTTATCACACAAGTCAAAATCCTAGGGAAACCATTTTATTATCCAAGTATAAGTAATTAACCATTTTCCATTCCGGGTGATATCACAACAATCACAACCAAAGAAGAAATCACACCACATATATATAGTGAAAAAAAAATCCATCAACGACCATAATTTTTAGTGGGGCATCAAGCCTGTACAACTCACAATATCTCAAACATATTAAGGTTGTAAAAACATGAAAAACACACCCCTTTACACTTCAATATCAATTATCCAATTATTTATCTATAATTAATCCATAAAAAACATAATCCATAGGTTAAAAAAATAAAACCCCTCCCTCATGATACAAAAATAAATAGAAATGAGGGAATACCTACCTCAAAGAAGCTTTTCAACTCATTGTTCACCGTATGGCGAAGAAGAATGCCCGAAATCCACAAACACACCATGAGAAAATATGAATAAACATATACCTCACCAAAAGATCATAAAAAACAACACAAAAACACAACCCAAACTAAACCCGACAACCATAGTGACACCCTAAAGAATAAAGGAAGGGAACAGATGATAAAGAGAGGATAAATCATTATAGATCGAAGAAGGAAGCCCAAGGAACAATACCTATTGGAAGGAATCACCAAACACATAAGGAGAAGGTTTTCAAATTCCTAGAACAAGAGAATATCCACTAGATGTAGGATTTAGAGAAAACCTGAGTAGCTAGAACCTTTAAAACTATACAACATCAGGAAATTACAAGACATGTAATACCCTTTCACGTCATGTAATCTTAGGATTCTAGGTTCCGCTGAAAAAATATTTTCCCTTTTATTATTTGACCTTGAAAATCTACACGTCTTGAACCATCCCTGGAAAATCTGTGAAACCAAATTTCTCATCATGTCATACACTTACATGATGTATATTTCCTATAATAGTTCTTCTTCATTTCTAGCATCCATCGAAAACTCTTGGAACTACCCCCAAACACTTCCAACACTCAAAAATAGAAAAGAAACGAACTGGGAAGGCACATACCATTACATCAAACTTTCCTATAGAACACCATGGACATGTATTTATTTAGGCTACATAATTTCCATCAAAGGGAATAAGAGATCAAATTTTATTAAATAAAAGAAGAAGAAAATCCATTATCGTATTATTCATTAATGAAATATTACTCATGACACACGCAATTTATCCTACCTTACCACAAACATATGTCATCATAGATTTCATTAGTACATCAAAGTACAAAACTTATAACACTCATTAATAATAATATTAAAGTATATAGACCAATAAACATGTCTGTATATTGAAACATCCAATGAAACATATAAATGTGGATTTACTACTAGGGGGTCTTATTCTCACATATCCTACACTGAATATTATGAAGGGCGTACAACATAAGAAGAAGACTCAAATTCCTACATTTCTCCACCCATGATATCCTAAATCATTTATATACCTAAAATTATTTAATCCATCTATAGAACATATAATTAATAATTTATTCATGACACTTATGAGTTCTCATCATATCAGGGAAATAATGTGACCTTTTAGTGTGAAAACTACTCTTAGGACATTATCACATACTATGTCACAAAGAAGAAAAATCATGATGTGATAATAATTTTATTAATATTAAAAAAATGAATAAAATTTATCATAAAGTAAATAGATTTTGTTTCTAGGGAACCAACTCCAACAGACTCCCACTTGCACCAGATCCAACCACTAACAACCTTTAGTATGCTAGCTCTCACTTGAAACTCATGCTTCTTCTGAGATAGAACTTTAGTCAAGGATTCCACCAAATTTTCTTATTTTTTGTATCTTTAATTACTAAAACTTCACCCCTTTGATAAAAATCCCTTAAGAGGTGATACTTGTGGAGTATGTTATTTGTCTGTTGGTGGGACCTTGGATCTTTTATAAGATCCAACGCTGTAGTATTATCACAATACAATGTAATATGGTATTTTATTTTAGAAAAAAAATCAAGATCCTAGAATTTTTTTTCCATCCAAATGGATTCATTGGCTGTATTAGATGCCACTATATACTCATAATCTTCTTTAGAATCAACAAAAATTAGCGTCTTTGAACTCTTCCAGCTCACAAATCATTCTGTTGAGATAGAAAACATATGTTGATTGTAACTTCAAATCATTATAATCTATTTAAAAACTAGAATCATTAGAACCTATGATGATCAAATCCTCATCTCCTCTATAGACTAAGAGAATATTCTTATTTCTTATCAGATAATGGAGGATAACCTTAACAATAGGCCTATACTATTATCCTGGATCTTCTTTATATCTTCCTACCATGCTCAATGAATAGGAAACATCAAGTCAATTACATAACATGTCATACTTTATTTATCTTATTCCTGAAGATTATGGGATATTAATCATTAAATATTTCTCCTATTGTGTATGAGGACACATTTTATTATAAATATGTAAACCATGTGACACTGGAACCAATCCCCTCTTGGATTTTTCCATACTAAATCTATTCAGTATCTGGTCAATGTATGTACTTTGAATTATTAAAAGAAGCCTCTTGGATCTTTCATGAAAGATATTGATCCCTAGAATATAGACCACATCACCTAAGTCCTTCATGGAGAAACACTTGTTCAACTAGTCCTTAACATACTATAACATTGGTATGTCATTTACAATAATTAGTATGTCATAAACATACACTACTAGGATAATGACCAAATTCCCACTAAAACTATTTTAAACACATGGATCACATTTATTTTTAATGAAAACAAATTATTCCATAGATTCATTGAATAAAATGTTCCATGAATTTGATGATTTCTTCAATAAATAAATATATCTATACAACTTGTAAATCCTTTTGGCATCACCTGGAGTCACAAAACCTTCTTGTTGTGTCATGATGAGATATTCCTAAAGGATACCATTAAGGAAAGCTATTTTGACATCCATTTTACAAATTTCATAGTCATTGTAAGATTCTATAGTAAGTATAATTCTGATGTACTTAAATATAGAAACTGGTGAACAAGTTTCATCGTAGTTAATTCCCTTTAGCCACTAGCCTTAATTTATAGGTATTTACTATACCTTCCATGTCCATTTTTCTCTTGAATACCCATTTGAACCCTATGGGGTTTACATCAATAGATGCATCAACCATAACCCAAACTTGGTTCGGATACATTGAATCCATTTCATAATTCATAGCTTCTTTCCATATTATAGATTCTAAGATCTCTACTACTTCTTTATATGATAGAGGTTTATCATTGTAAAATAATAATGAGTCACAATCTTCTGTGACTAGAAAACCACATCTCTCTGGTTCTCTTACCTCTATAGTGTTCCTATATAGTACTTGTGTTTTAGGAACTACTTCATCCATAGGGACCTATGGAATCTATTCCTATACCAACTCCTATGTATCTTGAGAATCAACTTCATTAAAGTTAATCTTACTCAAACTGTCCCTTTTGAAGATGTTCTCCCTCTCAAGAAAGATGAATTATCTGACGACAATCACTTTCTTATTTGAGGGTTTGTGTAATGTCCTAGACCCATATGCCACTGAACAGTTCCCTGAGACTGGTTGACCACATGGGCTCAAGCTCATCTACCCAAATTCCATAGGCTGCTAATTAGCAGCGAGGGCCTAGGGTGTGTCTATGGGGAGACTATGCCCTATTATTAGAGATTAACACAATGGTAACAAACATATAATCAATAGAGGAAGTATTAAATTAATTAGACAGTATATAAACATTAAAATATAGTTATATAAAATAATTACTAAAGTAATCATATATACAATGATGATCATTTCATGTATCTACAAAGTATCCAAAATATATATACATGGAAGGTGTATAATATAAGTCAAAAAATACCAAAAAGGCCAAAAACTATCCCAAATATCATCATGAGACTCAACATGATCCTATGATCCCCTACTCCTAAGAAGAAATCTAAAACCTATAACATGGAGATTGCCCTTATCTATACATTCAGTCATACAATGTTCTCAGGTACCAAAGCTAGCCCGAGTAGGGTGTGAGATAAAATCCTAGTAGGCCTCCACCAACATTGTCTAATTCCATCCATTCAGAAAATATATAATAATAATATTGTGTAGTAAGTTATAGAATATGTAAAGGAAGTACTGAAATTAAACAACTCATAAAGATCTAGGTTCCCATGGACACCCATCCTCTTCTACCTACTTCAATCTTTGATGGAAAGTCTCTAAATAAATAGTCAGTCATATATCAATTTATAAATATGTCTCAGGACTTGGCATGTATCCTAGAATCCATCATAACTATATGTGATCACGATATGACTAACCAAACCATCATATAAGGTATAATACTCTGATTGAATCCATGCTTGTGATTTGGCTTGATAGACGCGTCATATAAATAATTTCATTAATTATTCAATTGAGAACTCAAAACCATCCTTGGAATTCCTTATTTGGAATCTAGGAATTTCTCTAGGCATAACATTAACCAAATACCTTACAAGACCATCCTAGTAATTCCTCATTATAATCCTTGCATCACTCTAGTTGTGGTGTAACATTATTTCAATTTGATTTCATTCTTGGTGGTCCACTAAGGAAGACCAAGTCTCACTCCTATCATATATAGAATCATACCTTTGATTCCATCCTTGTAAATCCATAAGGAGTCTAAGTATTACTCGGTCATATAATAGTCATATCTCCCTAATTCCATCCTTGGAAGTCCACTAGGAAGTCTAAGTGTCACTCGGGCATGAGTATGGAAGTAGCCAAATCAGTCTGTCCATGAAACTCATATATGAAACCATTTTTCACCCAAGGAATATGTTAAACATTAAATCAACATCATTTAATTATTTTAGTAGTCATTACCATAATAAATTAAATTTATCCTCACCCTAGAAGGTGGATCAAGTAGGAGCTAAGATTAGAAGGATTATCCTCTTAATTATCTCCCGTGAGCATGTAAATTTAAGGAGAAATTCATGATTAAGTAATAAAACACATGGTATTATCCTAGGTACATGGCCTTCCATTCCCTCATGTTAATCAATTAAAATTAAAATTAAAATTTATCATTTAATATCCCATGGTAAGGGGTAATGATACACTTTAAAAGTGATAAATTCATACGCCACCCATGGTGTTTCATTTGATTAAACAATGAACCTAAGGGGTGTTTTCAATTCAAGGTTCACAACCTCTTATCATTCATCAAAGGGACTCATTAATTATATAAGTTTACCTATCCATTTAAATCAAGGATTAAAATCCATTTCAAGGTCCTTGCTCAGAAAATCTAGTGTGTGACACAACAAAATATATAGAAACACCCCGACTTTAAAGGAAAAAGAAGACACCACCTACAATAGGTCCATAATAGATTTATTTTATAGTATCATCTCTTAATTATACTCAGATCAGGAAAAAAAATGAAGAATATACTAAAACCCTAAAAATAGGGCCTATTAGCTAGCACCTAAATAGAACAGTCGATACCAAGACAAACAAAGTGCAGAAAAAAGAAATTTATTACTCACTGATGTGGATCCAACAAGATGATCAAAAATCGAATCTGATCTCAGATGAAGAAATTGGATCAAAGACGATGATTTGGTTTTCGAAGGAGTTCATACACATCCACTACTATCCATGAGTGAGGAGTGAAATTAGATTTTAGGTTTAAAATATTTTTAATGGAAAATTGGTAATTTCCCCAAAACATCGTAGACAACACGGTTTGGATGCATGATTGGCCAAACCATGCACCAACCATGCGCCATCTGCTGTGTTAAGAGGGAACCCTCACAATCACTACACATAGTATGACTAACTATCACAAACTGTGAAAAAAACCAATGTTAAAAATTTATGTTGCTCTCTCATAGGCATGTGCCTCCATCCAAATTGTTTCATCAAATAGTGCCTGTAGTATCTCCCCTCTATTCAGCCTTGCACGGTTAGTAACCATGTGACTAGCACCACACGGTTTCTACTAACTGTGCGACCTGCTTTGATTTTCCAAAAATATGGGATCTGGGATCCAAAAAAGCCATGGACACCCCTAAACCTCCATAAACTAAAAATTTATTCACATTAGTCAGTAATTAATCATTTAAACTGAATATAAGGAGATAAATATCTCATAGGAATAACTGGATTCTTACAAACTTCCCCCCTTTAAGAAATTCATCCCTGAATTTCCCTTCCAAGGGTAGTGAATCATACTCTATGAACAAATCTGGCCACTGTTATCATACATCATCCTCCCATTACCAGGTCTCATCTTGTACACATCCATGTTTCCATAGCCCCATACTAGAGGAACTGTCCGACCTCAGAGAACCTTCATACTAAGATCCACAATACAAATATTATGATCCTTAAATGATTCATCTACCTATAACTAAATCTCCTTGGGTTGAGATTTATTAGTTAGGTCTAAATGATAATGGTGAAACTGAGATACATGGAAGATGTCATGAATGTCTTGATATCTTTGAGGTAACCAAAACTGATAGGATACTAACCTGACTCTCTCCAAAATCTCAAATGACATGACATATCATGGTGAAATTTTACCCTTTCTCCTGATCCTCTTGTGTCTTAGCCTCGATGATACACTTAAAAATACCCTATCCCCAAACTCAAACTCTAGAGGCTATCGATGATGATTCGCATAATATTTCTATCGAGACTGCGTATTAGCCATTTTATTTCAAATCAACTGAACCTACTCTATATTATCCTATATGATACGAGGTCCAAGAATAGCTACCTCTCATACCTCTAAACAATATATGGGTGATCAACATGGACTACTATACAAAGCCTCATAAGGTTCCATATAGATAATATCCTGAAATATATTTTTGTAGTCAAATTTAACCAGGAATATGTGCCTATACCAAGAGGCCCCAAAATCTAAGAAAAATTCATGCAGTATGTCCTCAAGCACCTGTATCATGTGCTCTAATTGGCAATCAGTCTAAGGGTGGTATGCTGTGCTCAAAAGCACCTGTGTACCCAATTACCTCTATAACTCTTTCTGAAACCATGAAGTGAAAACGGAATCCCTATCTAAAACGGTATAATGAGGGACCCCATGAATTCATACTATCTCACATATATATAACCTCCCAAGATCATATACTAAAAAGGTATCCTTGATAGGTAGTAAATGAGAAACCTTTATGTGCTTGTCAACAACAATCTAAACAAAATAATTGCTTCACAATGACCTTGGTAACCCAATCACAAAATCTATTAAAACGTTGTCCCATTTACACTTAGAAATGGGAAGATTTTATAAAACTCTAGATAGTCGACGATGTTTCTCATTCACCTATTGATAGGAAGAACACATCATGAAAAAACCAGATACATCTATTTTCATACCGACCACTGGTATTGGCGATTTAAGTCCTTATACATCTTGGTAATTCCAGAATAAAATTTCCAAGATGAAGCATGAAATCATCACATCACCTACTCACATATTTCTATTGAAACCTATACGTGACCATTTATACATAGAATTTAATCTTCACATATGGTCTAACTAAGAGGAGGGTCCCTATCCGCCACACTCTCCCGTAGGACTAGGCCCTTATAATCTGAAAGATGTCTCATTATCACTCTATCTAGAATATTTGAGGTCAAAAAAAGAGAATAAATAAAGGTATTCACCTAAATATTTTCACCTCTAAGTGTATCTTAGAGAAAAAAGACATAAATTTCCACTCACTACTATATTTATGAACTTCATATATCTTAGCCCTTCTGCATAGTGCAACACCCACTACAATGAATTTACTAGGCATATAGGAATGATCAAAGTCAAATAATATAGGTACTCAACCCACTTTCACTATCTCATATCCAGATCATGCTATGTAAAAATATACTTGATGCTTTTATGGTCCATGTACAGAAAAAAACACTCTCCTAGTAAACATTGTCTCTAACAATGCAAGGCATTTACAACAGTGGCTTGATCGAGATCGGACGTCTAGTAGTTCCTCTCATGTGGGATCAACCAATGAGATACGTACAACAAAAATATCTCCTATTTCATAAAAATTTCTCTGATCCCAATATCTGATGCATCGAATTAAATAGTGTAACTCTTCCCTGGCTCTGTAAAAATCAGCATTGGTGCTAAAGTTAATATCCCTTTAAAATCCTGAAAGGCTGAATTTCATGAATCTAACCATAAAAAATTCACACCCTTATTAGTTAAGAATGTGAATGGTTATTATAGGTGTGATAAGTACTATATGAAACACCTATAATATCCATCCATCCCCAAGAAACTCCATATCTAAAAGATGTTTTTGGGATGCTCCTAGGAAACTATAGCTCTCACCTTCTCTTAGTCAAATTATACTATTTCTCTCAGGTAATGTGACCCAAGAAGTGAATCTGTTCCATATAGAACTGTCACTTTGTGAGATTATCATATAAATTATGCTCTATCAGTGTGTCCAATACAATATCAAGATGTTTGGCATGGTCGTGTCGAGTGTGGGAATAGACCAAAATATCATCGATGATAAATGAATCTATATAAGGATGGAAAACTTGGTTCATTAGTGCTATAAATATTTCTAGCACATTTGTGAGACCGAACAATATAACCAGATACTCATATAGACCATACATAATATGAAAGACTATGAGAGGTATTTCTAATTTTCTAACACACACCTAATGATAACCTGATCTCAAATCAATTTTCAAGAACACCCGAGCTATAACGACCCAAAGCTTAACATACATGGACATTACATTACTTTTGCAGAAAACTTAAAACATGACACAGACAGACGCCCAATGACCATATTAGTTTATTTTCTTTGGAAACTTGGAACATAAACTTCTAATCATGTTTAAAGATCTTCAACATCTCCAATAAAGATCTTCCCCTTCACATTTCTTACCTGAAACCTTTCTTTATATCCTGGGGAAAAGAAAACATAAAAAGGGTGAGCTCAAATGCTCAGTAAGGGTAAACATGGATAAAATAAAATAAACCATATACATTTAAACTTAAAAACATGAACATAAAGTTTAAACATCAAAATTTCATGCCGTGAAATAAATATTGGCAGTATATAAGGCATGGATCTCAAAGGAACCTTAATCATGAAAAAATAGCATGGAAATAAAACATGGAATTGTGGAAACCATTAAGCATGTGATATTATTTCAATAGTATCCAAGGCATTACTGCCAAGACTATCATAGTGGACAAAGTCCATTACTAAACCAGGTTTACTTTCCATTCCAGCCCTGTACTACTAAGCCAGGTTAATTTTCTATTCTAGCCATGTCTATCTCATGAGATATAAATCTTTACCCAATGCATTGGAGGGAGATATAGGTCCCACCCATCTCATATTGAAATCATTCTTACGTGTTCCACAACATAAATCATTCATCATAACCCAAAGAATAAAATGGGTTTCATAAACATCATCCCATCATAACATAATCCATATAAAAAATGGATATCATTTCATCATAAGAAAAATCAAACCATGTAAATAATAGAGACATTATACTTGAGACATAAACATACTAAATAATGTCATATTATATGGAAAATAGTTTTGATAAAACACTTGAAATTAATTCTTGAGGAAAATATCCTTTCTTCTTCAAAATCATTTTCTTTTCACAAAATTCCATGAAATTTTAAAAGAAATGAATTTTGTTGAAAATAATCATGAAATATTTCATAGGAAGATTCATGGAAATAAGGTGTTATGAAACTGTAAAAATTCATTCATGCCGTATAGGTAAAACAAAAACATTCTCCTTGTACTTTTGTCGGAAAAGTCAAAAAGTACCTCCTATGGTAAACAAAAGAATGATTCCTTACATAACTTGTAGTAAAAGTAAAAAATGGGTAAAAAGGACTTTAAAAATACATGAAAACAATTTTAGAAAACATGGACATGGATGATAAATATAACCCCAATAAATACTTACGAATAAACAATCTCTGTTAAGAACAAGATTGGAATAATTATCCCTTACCTTATGTCCAATTTCTTCCACATGTGTCTGAGACTCCTGTATAGTGGGTTTAAACATATTATTAACTTGTAACAGCACCATAATAATATTTATGATATCATATCTGATTCACTTATGACTTTATATTACCTGTTCTTTAGTCAATTCCATGTTAAAGCATCATTTTGGGTAAAATCATTTCATTTGTCGTACGTGTTTTGAATTTTAATTATTCATATGATTACTTAAATCATGATTACTTACTTCAAGAATGTAAAACATAATTTATATATAATATATATTCATAATTTAAATATATATAATATATCGATAAATGGAACGAAATACACCGTTCATGGAGACGGTAGACCGTACGTACGCATGAACGCTGTTTTCCTTTCCTTATTAAATTGAATGGATGTAAGTAAATAACATATAAATAAATCCAGTATCATTATTATGTCATATATCTCATTAATATTCATTATATATACTTTATAATCATTCTTGAATGGTTAACATGGAGAATGAATCTCATCACGTCGTGGAGACAGTAATCCGTACGTACGCATGAGCGATGATATTGTTCCCATAATTATTGAATGGAATTGGAGTGGATGATAGAATATCTTAGAATTAGTATCATGTTATAATAATAATATATAGTTATTCTTTACACCATTATAACCATCCAAGTAAGGTGGTGGTGGAAAAACAGATTACACCACGACGTGGAGACGGTAAGCCGTACATACGCACGCGTGATGATTTCATTTTCCGTAGGATGGATAGAAGGTTAAATAGGGTTGTTTCATATTTATAATAATATAACAGTATATTATTTATACTAATGTTATTACTTTATAATGAAACAACTAAAGAAGAGGAAGTATAAGAATAAAGAACATGAAAGAATCGGTAGAAGTGATTACCTCTTCCTCGATGTGCCTCTTCTAAACCTCCTTTTAGGGCACTATAGTTGGTCTTTGAAGAAGACCAAGACCTCTAGTATGTTTCTATGGAAGTTTATAAGGGAAATGGGTAGGTTTTGGGCGATCTTGAAGGCTCAAAATGGAGTGAGGAGAAGAGGGATGAGGTTCCCTTTTATAAGAGAAGAGAGGGGCACTTTTGGAAACCTCCAAAATATTAATTTATAATAAACTGAAACCCCACATAAAAACCTCCCAAATGACTCAAATTAGAACATGAGATGATATATGGTTGTAATCTAATTATCCAATAAAATTTAGACATGGTGGGAATTGTTTTAAACATTATCAACTTGATTTATCCTTATTTAATTTATTTAATTTGATTTGTTGTAATAATATTCTAAATTTTAAATTGTTATAAGTAATTACTTATGTGTTGTGAATTTTCTATAATTGGATAATTTATGACATTTGAGACCATATAAATTTCAATTTATATATTTTAAATATTTCTGTGATTTTTAAACAATTTAATAATATGTTATTTTTATAAAATATCAATAGTGTCAATTTTGACACTATTCATTTATTTGAATTTAATTAAAATCCACACAGAAGATATGTTCGAACCAAAATATTTAATAGATTCCTAACATGTCATATTCATCTAGAAAATTCGTGTATAACATTAATTAGTTCATTAATATTTATTTTAATATTTTTAAATCAATTTATTTGATATTTCTCTTAATAAAATATTTACTACAATATTTTTGTATAATTATTTAATATACTCATTTGTTGCATAAAAATTGAAAATAAAATACTATGATGAATATAAATCCAATATATTTCATAAGAATACTTTTACCCGAATTTATCATCTAAAAAATTCAACATTTAAATTGTTATAGTTATTAAATTATGAAGGTGACAAATTAGAAATTATTAAAAATAAAATAATATAAATGTCATAATCTCTTTTATACGGTTCCAAATGGTCACCAAGTCGACCCTTGTATTATTATGGTATATATATACTCTAAAAATAAGTTTTGGTCAAGTGTTGTGGCCTTTTTATGGGTATTATTACTCTAATAAAAACTATATTATTGATTTTTCACTAAGTAAATAATTTCCGCATCATTAATGTATAAGCTATTAAGGTAATTAAATATTTCTTAAAAATTAAAAATAAATTACCATGATAAATAATTTTTTTTAGCTTTCATATGAGTTTTTATAATCAAATTTATATTCTGTATAACCTTATATTTAAAAATACATTAATTATTAAAGTTTGAGTGAGACATATTTCACTTTCCTTTAAATAAAATAAACTAAAGGTCTTAATCACATACAAGTGTGTTCCAATAGATTCCATTTAGACCCAAGTATGTTTAAGGATAAAATATAATTATCCAATTATATTAAGACAGGTGTTAGGGTAATTTTATAATATTATTTTTACTCTTAATTACCTAATTTACCTTTAACTGTGGTAAATAAAATTTACTGTAGTTACTATTCATATTTCCCAAAAATTAAAAGTAGCATATTAAGATAATTAGGACCTACTGATTACAAATATTGAATCCATTTTTCAAAATTCATGACACAAAAGTTGAAGAAATTAATTTAAAATTAATCCCGTTGTCGAAAAAACGGGTTTTTGTTTAAAACATTACAAAAGATTGAATTGATTTTATCTACGAATTCAATGTAAAATTAATTATGATGACATAAATTATATTAAATGGTAATAAATTATTCTATTTATACTTTAAAACCATTCAATATTATAATTTAACCATATAAATTATCTCGATGAAAAAAGTTGTTTTTAAGTAAAATTTAGCGTATTTTTACTATTAAAAAAAATTCACTGGTTTTGACAAAACTGGCTTTAAAATCTTAATAAAAATTATAATTGCATTCATACAATTATATGATCATTTATATATAATAAAATTAATCTAATAATAATAATAATATTTTATTAAAATATTATTTAATTCAAAAATCCCTTAACTTAATAAAATATATTTCTTAATTAAATAATAACTAAAAACACCATTTGTACTTTAAAATCTATTTACAATGTATCAATAATGACAAGAAATTATATTCATTATTATGTACAAAAAAAATGTACATGAACATAGTACTATCGATTAGTTACATAACCCCTTAAAACAGCTGCATAAGACCTAAGGGTAAGGTGTGCGATGGTGACAGACTCTTGGGGTGGCTCGGATAACATCGCTCGAGTGGTAATCTCTATCAACTTCCACTTTTCCCGTAGACAGTCCTATTCGAGCTTGACATGATGAAGCTCAGCTTGGTCTTGGTCAAGAGAGAATCCCAAGGACACCACCTATTTTTCGAGCTCCGACAAATGGGCTTCGTATGGAGCAATTATACTGGATGAGGCCATCGCTTCTTGTGTCTGAGTAAATTAGGATTTGTTAAAGCCCTATATTTGTACTAATCATGTGATCACTGTTCAACGACTATATTAGAAAAAGTCAAAATTCTTAACATAAAACCAATGAAGTTTACATTTTATATAAACATAAAGAGACATTTAATTAGATCAATAGGTATTTCCATTAATGAAACTTTGGGTCGTTACAATATTCCCCCCTTAAGAAATTTTGCGCTCGAAATTTTCCTTTTACCACACTAAAACAGATGTGGGTAACTCAGCTTCATTATTTCCTCCAATTCCCAAGTCACTTCTTCAAACATGTGGTTTCTCTATAACACCTTGACGAGGGGAATTGTCTTATTTCATAGAACTTTTTCTCTATGATCAAATAACTTCACTGGTTAGTCCTCATAAGAAAGATCATCTTCCAATTCTACCACCTCAGAAGAGAGTACATGTGAAGGGTCCAGTATGTACTTCCTTAAGAGGGATACATGAAGGACATCATGAACTTTGGCCATAGTAGGTGGAAGTTCTAGTTGATAGGCCATAGCCTCGACATGATCACGAATCTCGAAGGGGCCGATGTACCTTGGACTTAACTTCCCTTTCTTTCCAAACCTCATGACCTTCTTCCATGGAGATATGCATAGAAAAACCATGTCTCCAAATTTAAACTGAAGGTCTCATCGAAGATTATCTGCATAACTCTTCTGTCGACTCTGGGCTGCCTTGATATGCTTCTTAATGGTTTTCACCTTCTCCACCGTTTCCTCG
Source organism: Viscum album (assembly GCA_963277665.1). Classification (NCBI taxonomy): domain Eukaryota; kingdom Viridiplantae; phylum Streptophyta; class Magnoliopsida; order Santalales; family Viscaceae; genus Viscum; species Viscum album. Next base: position 859,740,338 of record OY728160.1, read on the forward strand.
ACCATTTCTAGTCCAAGCATCTTACGTTCACCGACCTCATCCCAACATGCCGGTGTTCTGCACCTTTTCCCATACAAGGCTTCATATGGTGCCATTTGGATGCTCGAGTGGAAATTGTTATTATAAGAGAACTCAACCAGAGGGATATATTGATCCCATCCTCCTTTAAAGTCCATTGAGCACGCTCTCAACATATCCTCAAGTGTTTGGATAGTCCGCTCGGATTGTCCATCAGTTTGAGGATGATAGGCCGTACTGAAGTTCAGTTCAGTATTCAGAGCATGTTGAAGACTCTTCCAAAACATAGAGGTGAATCTTGGATCTCGTTCAGACACAATAGATAGTGGTACTCCATGAAACCTTACCACTTCCCTAATATATATCTGTTCTATTTGATCCAATGAGAAATCCTCTCGAATAGAAATGAAGTGTGAAATCTTTGTAAGACGATCCACAATAACCCAGATTGCATTGTTGCCTTTGGATGTCCTCGGAAGTCTGGTGACAAAGTCCATGGTGATGTTTTCCCATTTCCATTCTGGTATGGGAAATGGTTGCATCATCCCCTTAGACTTCTGCCTCTCTTCCTTCACTTGCTAACACACCAGGAACTTTGATGTATATTCAGCAATCTCCTTCTTCATATTATCCCACCAAAAGTTTTCTCGGAGATCTCGATACATTTTTGTGCTCCTTGGGTGAACAGAGAAATTTGAACTATGTGCATCCTCCAAAAGTTCCTTCTTCAGTTCCAGACTTGATGGAACACATATTCTTTTCCCAAACTGCACAATTCCTTCTTCATTAACATTAAACTCCGAGGATTTTACTTTTTCGATAGCTTCCACTTTTTCTTGACTTCCCACATCATCATTTTGAGCATCCTTTAACCTTTCCAAAAGAGATGGTTGAGCAATCATTTGTAAAAGGATTGATGATGTTCCCTTCTCTATGATTCCCATGTCCATCTTCATCAAGTCTAAGAAGATTAGATCCTTCTCAATTCTCATCATTGATAGAATCACTGGATCCTTTCTAGTTAGGGCATCTGCCACCTTGTTCGCTTTCCCAGGGTGGTAATGGATTGAACAGTCATAATCCATGATGAGCTCTATCCATATTCACTGGCACATATTAAGATCTTTCTGTGTGAATATATATTTAAGACTCTTGTGATCAGTATATATCTCACATTTCTCTGCATAGAGATAATGCCGCCAGATTTTCAAGGAAAATATCACCGCCGCCAACTCCAGATCATGCGTTGGATAGTTTCTCTCATGGATTTTCAACTGTCTTGATGCATAGGATATCACTTTATCATTCTGCATCATCACACATCCTAAGCCCTTCTTCGAAGCATCACAGAATACCACAAAAAGTTCCCCACTTGTGGGTAAAGTGAGCACGAGCACAGTGATAAGCCTCATTTTCAACTCCTTGAAGATTTCATCGCATTCATCACTCCAAGAAAACTTTACTCCCTTTCGAGTTAGCTTGGTAAGAGGGTTGGACAATCGTGAGAAATTTCTCACAAATCATCGATAATATCCAGCTAACCCCAAGAAGCTACGAATATCTGTTACCGATGTTAGCCTCATCCATCCCTCAATTGCATCATTTTGGAGGGATACACAGATATCCCATTGCTTGTGATGATATGGCCCAAGAATGAGACTTCCTTCAACCAGAACTCACACTTGATGTACTTGGCATAGAGCTTCTCCTTGCGCAAAGTCTCTAGTACAGTTCTTAAATGCTCCTCATGATCCTCCTTGGTTTTGGAGTATATTAGAATATCATCTATAAAGACTACCATAAATTTGTCTAGGTAATCTCTAAAGACTCTATTAATTAAGTCCATGAAGATTTCTGGAGCATTAGTGAGTCCAAAAGGCATTACTATGAATTCATAGTGCTCGTATCTTGTGCGAAAAGCAGTCTTGGGGATATCTTCCTTCTTCATCCTTACTTGATAATATCCCAACCGCAAGTACAACTTGGAGAAGTATTGTGCTCCACACAGCTAATCGAACAAGTCATCAATTCTTGGGAGAGGATACTTGTTCTTTATCGTGATTTTGTTAAGTTCACGATAATCGATGCAAATCCGCATTGACCCATCCTTCTTTTTGATGAATAGGATTGGTGCACCACATGGTGAAGCACTTGGGCGTATAAACCCTTTATCTAGATTCTCCTGTAGTTGTTTCTTCAGCTCTTCAAGCTCTTCAACAGCCATTCTATATAGAGTCTTGGATATTGGTAAAGCCCCGGGTATAAGTTCAATTGAGAATTCAACATCTCTTCTAGGAGGAAGACCAGACAGTTCCTCGGGAAACACTTCAGCGAATTCCCTCACAATAGGCATTTCTTCAAGAATGGTTTCTTCCTTGGAATCAATCATCTGAGCCAGATATGCATGCTCATAAGGCAGTAATATCCACACTTGAGATGATGGATCTAGAGGAGATTCATCTTCCTCCTTACACTTGTAAAGAATCGGGGGTCGATTCTCCATATGGAGTGTGATTTCCCTCTCCCGACAATTTATGTTGGCTCTATATATGGAAAGCCAATCCATGCAAATAATTGCATCAAATTCCACCAGAGGGAGTATGATGAGGTTCACCAGGAAATTCAATCCACAGATTATAACAGGGGAAGACTTATATTCATGGGATGCAACGATTTCCCCATTTTCCATACTCACCGACATCTTCACTTCCATGATTTGTGGTGGTACTGGGATTATTATACTAAACTTTCGAGATATAAAAGAATGTTTAGAACCTGAATCAAAAAGTACGTTCACTATTCTTGAATGAATAACTAGCGTACCTATCACCACTTCATTGTCGGGGTTCACTTCGGCATAAGTGATGGAAAAAGCTCTTCCTTACTACCTTGGAGGTTGTTGGTTGTATCCGAAAACCCTTGGATTAGGGCACTGATTTGCAAAATGACCTGGTTCTTTTCATTTGTATCATTGAACAACGCGCTGAGGTTTGAACGGAGCATTACTCTCCTCTGTCGCATCCGCGAGTCTTTCTTGCCAACAGTTAACAGTTAGGTGCCCTTCTCTTCCACACCTGAAGCATTTCCTCGTCCCCTTAAGGAAATTTCCAGGGTGCTTCTTTCCACACTTTTGGAAAGTGGGGTGCTGGATCTTCTTAGGACCATTGGATTTATCCATCAGACCGCCAGTATTGAATTCTACCTTACGCTTCTTGTCCCCATGATACCCCTATGATTCTCTGATCTCCATTTCAACCTTGAGGGCACATCGGAAAATTTCCTCATAGCTGTCGAAGTCACGGATCGCTAATGCTTTCTATAGGCTAGGCTTCAGCCCACAAAAGAAGCGGTCAACCTTGCATTCAGGGGTAACGACAAATCCGGAAGCGTATCGTGCAAGACTTGTGAAGTTTTCCTCGTACGCTCCAACAGATTATTCATCTTTTTTCTTTAGGGAAAGGAAATACCTTTCTATCTTAAGCCGGAGGGTGCGCGGAAAATATTTATCAAAAAACATCTTCTAGAAATCCTTCCATTCCAATGCCTCGATCTCCTCCTGAGGCTTCGTATTTTTGATCAACATCCACCATTGATCACCTTCACCCTCCATATGATAAGCTGCAAGAAGAACCTTCTCTTTTTCAAAACATTAAAGGATAGAGAAGATATTTTCAATGGAGTTGCTCCATTGTTCAGAGATTGTGGGATCAGATGATCCACTAAAAGTAGGAGGCCTTTGTCTCATGAAGCTATCGATAACGACTTGTTATTTCTTAGGGGGGTTTGGAAGTTCCTCTTGACCCGTGTTTCTATTCAATGATTGAGTTATCTGAGAGATAAGTGTGACAAAGTTTGCGATTGCCACTCCCATTGGATTGGGCATCTCATTAGTACAGTCATCACACTTATCTTCACATCGGTTGTTAGCCCGATTCCTCCTATTACCGGCCATTGGATGGAATAAAAGGAATGTTAGGGGGTAACACATAAAGGGTAATCCAAAGAAAAAAGTTGATGACTTATAAATAAACTTTTATTTCCTTTACTCATGAGTCTATAGGCTTCAATCTAGGCTTTTCATGATCTACTTTATAACATACATTCTTAGGGGCATTTTTTTAATTCCCTTAATAAGGGTTCATACTAAGATTGTGAATTTATCAAAACATATCACCCGAGAGTGTCGTAACCAATAGTGCAGCAAGACCCGTTGTCGTGCACCAGTTCCCGTTCGAGTCTAGATCAAAGCAGTGTTTTCGGGTTTTACCCCTAGGATACATCTGTGCCAGAGCCGCCTCTACTTGCTCGTATCCAGACATGGATGTATTTGTTTGATAAACCACTTACTTAGTACTTAACAAAACTTAGGGATGTTTTTATTATACTTAGTCTTGTCTCTAAGGCTTTACTAGGGTTTTCTAATCCTAATCCCAAAAATAACTAAACCTATCCTCTGATACCAACTATGAAAACCCTGCTTTTATTACAAACTTATACATGATTTATTACATAAAACTTCACTTGATACAACAAAGAAGATCGATAGGTTTAGTGTCTTTGGGGCTTAGGATCATTACATAAAAACTTAAAACATGAAATACAATATCTTTATTGAAAACTTCCTTTACATGACCACTACATTCCCTCGTACTTAGCATTGCATGGGATAACCTGAGGACATGCATAAGAAAAGGGTGAGCTATAAAGCCCAGTAAGGGAATACCCATGGAATAACATGAGGAGTAAAATACATGTTAGACATCAGGCATATAAATAGAGCACAAGAGAAACATGAACATAAAGGCATGATAAAGCATGATAATCATAACATGGAAATGTGGCAACAACACTTAACATGGAATTAACATGAGCCAAGGCCCATTGCACATGGAGCATGAGTAAATCCTCATTGCACATAAAGCATGAGTAAAACCTTATTTAACTTTAATTAGCATGAGTCAACACTCATTTCACATGACGTATCATGATACTATACTTTACCCAATGCATTGGAGCGCTATAAGGGCACACCCTTCTTAAACATTTCATTTCATGCATAAGTGTGCCACATGGATCATAAAACATGGATTCATAAAACATAATAATTTATTCCATGATAAAGGAATGTGGAATTCATACATGAAACTTTATAATAAATAAGTAAATGTGAATAAAGGTGAATACCCTTGATGAAGAAATGGGAATGGTATTCACTACACAATGACATTGGCTTAGAAAATCGGTGCGATTTCGGCAGCGTAACGGCGTGACATAAGAATTCATAAAAATGGTTGATGAGAGAGAAAGGGGTTCCTCATAATATTTAAATGTAATGTACAGTAAGGAGGTAATATAGATACATGTCCCAACAATTGTAATGGAATTTAGATTCATGATACAAAAGTATTGCTTGAATGTAAAAGAGGAGAGAGAAGTTCCTTTCAGAATTTCAGCATAGTAACAGGTGTACATGGGAGGCATTTAATGAGAGAGAAAGGGTCTCCCATAATTAAAACATAAAGAGGGAAATATGAAGGAGGTTTGAAACCATACCCCAACATTCATAATTTAAATTAAAAGGGCAAAACAACTTAAAGAAAATTGGACAAAAATGAGAAAGGAAGAAAAAAACCCTTACTTGGAAGTGTGCTTCCAAAGGATAGAGAGAGGCTTGTGAGAGGATTCTTGGGAGCTTGGGGCACCTTGGGAGGATTATAGAGAGAGTAGGGTATATTTTGGACGAACTTCAAAGTCCTTGAGTGAGGAGGAAGTGGGAGCTTAGGTGGGTTTATATTGGAACGATGAGGGAATTCATTATTATATAGGTTTGGGACCCCTTATATTAAATTAATCCAAACCACAAACCATCCCATGGTTTTTGCCCATGGTTTTTGGAAATAGGAAGAGGAAAACAATATTTTATAAGTCCAAAGTCCGAACTTCTTAAAATATTAGGTTTGCTTATATGGAGGTGAGTCACACTCCCATGGAAATTAATTTAAAAAGACAAGGTGTTTAATAAGTCTTGAGGGGTCCATTAATGCTTTGAAAAGTAAGCCAAACAAACCCAAAATCACATTATTTTAATGGTAAAACATATATTGGACGAAAATAAAGATTATATTATTTTATTACATCACTATTGGGTCATTATGATGTCATAAAACACATTATATATTTAAACGGTATTTAATTTTTACTCAAAAATTTGACTTTCTCAGAAAATTATGAAAAATTCACCGTTGGATAATTTCGACGTCCTAATTCCAAAAATAACATTTATTTTATCTAAATAATTTTCTAAATATGTTAATTTTCACTTTCAAAATAAAATCCGACATTGCTAAAAAATTCACGGGTTTTGACAAAAATGGCTTTCAAACCTTAATAAAAATTATAATTGCATTCATACAATTATATGATCATTTATATATAATAAAATTAATCTAATAATAATAATAATATTTTATTAAAATATTATTTAATTAAAAAATCCCTTAATTTAATAAAATAGATTTCTTAATTAAATAATAACTAAAAACACCATTTGTACTTTAAAAACTCTTTACAATGTATAAATAATGACAAGAAATTAAATTCATTATTATATACAAAAAAAAAATGTACATGAACATAATACTATCAATTAGTTACATAACCCCTTAAAACAGCTGCATAAGACCTAAGTGTAAGGTGTGTGATGGTGACAGACTCTTGTGGTGGCTCAGATAACATCGCTCGAGTGGTAATCTCTATCAACTTCTACTTTTCCCGTATACGGTCCCGTTTGAGCTTGACATGATGAAGCTCAGCTTGGGCTTGGTCAAGAGCGAAGCCCAAGGACACCACCTCTTTTCTGAGCTCTGACAAATGGGCTTCGTATCGACGAATTTCACTCTTGCGTGTAATGCAAGCCAAGTTAGTGTTACATGTAGTGATAGATTCCTTTTGGTGGTGTGTATAATAAAAAATTATTTCATTTATACATTGAACAAAATCTATACTCAATGTTGCATAGAATAATTTCTACGAAATGAACTTGTGTGTAACACGAGCCAAGAATAGTGTTGTGTATACTTCAAGGTAATACAGTGTTGCGTATAGCGCTAGCTAATCTTGGTGTAGCGTACAAAAGAAAATATCAAATAAATTTAAATGAATATATCTCATAAAATCTCAGGGTGTTACACGAGCTCCTTGGAGCTGATTGAACAAGTCATCTATTCATGGAAAGGGATATCAGTTTTTAACTATCAACTGGTTCAATTTCCAGTAATCCACACATAGACTAAGGGTACTATCCACATTTTTCACAAAAATGATCGGTGAACCCCATATATAAGTACTGGGTCAAATAAACCACTTTGCCTCTAAACCCTCTATATGCCTCTTGAGCTTCTATAACTCAGTAGTTTCCATCCTGTAAGGAGGAATGGATACTAATGTAGCTCCTCGTACTAGCTCGATAGATAAATATACCTATATCATTGGATGTAATCCTAAAAATTCATTTAGGAAAACATCCCTAAAATGATCAACCACTAGTGGGAATTCTGTCTGATGTATTCTCTGATCCTCTAGTTATAAACTCCCAATCTAGGATTGCATCCCTTATAGTCCACAATTTATAATTCCAGCTCAGCTCTCCCAGACATCCCATTAAACCTTGTGAATAAAATCTCTGCCCTATGGTGATGTGAAGGTCACCCTTCGGTGATAGAAATAAAAAAATTCATGAAAGGGAACCAACCAGTCCAACCCAAGAATATTGTCAAAACCTATCATCTCAAGGAAAAATAGGCCCCATATGAAGTGACACCAACCAATATCAATGGGGAACTCCCTATAGGTGTACAATAGATCTAAAAAATACCAAAATACCAAAAAATATCCCATATAGAATTTCAAGCCTTAGATCAATCCCATTCTCCCTTGCTCCTAAGAAACAATCAAAAACCTGTAACATGACACTTTCCCTTATCTATACCAATAATCATATAATCTTGTTGGGTACCAAAGGAATCCTAAGTAGGGCGTGAGATAAAACCCAAGTAGGCTTCTAGAAATGGTGTCTAATTCCATACATTTTGTGAATATATAATAATAACAGTGTGCAGACAGTAATAGAATATGTAAAGGAAGTACTAAAAGTGAACAACCCATAAAGGGTCGGGTTCCCATGGACACCCATACTCTACTACCTACTTCGTCCTTAGTCGGAATGTCTCTGAATAAACAGTTAGTCCTATATAAATTTATTAATAAGTCTTGGGACCTGGTGTGTAGTCCAACATCCTCCGTAACTATATGTGATCATGATATGCCTAAAGAGGACATCATATAAGGTACAATACTCTAACCAAATCCAAGTCTTTTCTTTATCTTGGAATACACATCATATAAAATATTTCATTAATTATTAAATTAAGAACCTAAGCCCATCCTTATCATTCCTTATTTGGAATCTTGGTATCACTCCAGGCATAACATGAACCAAGAACCTTACAATCCCATCCTAGGCATTCCTCATTGGAATCCTGGTATCACACTAGTTGTGGTGTAACATCATTTCCATTTGAGTCCATCATTGTCAGTCCACTATGGGAGCCAAAGTCTCACTCCTAGAGTAATTAGAATCAACCCTATGAGTCCATCCTTATAAATCCATAAGGATTCCAAGTATCACTTAGGTCTATAATGCTCAACCCTCCCTAAGTCCATCCTTGGTAGTCTACTAGGGAGTCCAAGTGTCACTCAGTTGTAAGTAAGGTAGTATTCAAATGAGTCTATCCATGGAATTCGTATATGAACCCATGTGTCACCAAAGGAACATGTTAAAAATTCAATAAGTATCATTTAATTATTTTAGTAGTCATTACCATGATTACTTCAATTTATCCTCACCTCAAAAGGTGGCCCAAGCATGAGATAAGATTAAAGGGCTTATTCTCTTAATTATATTAAGTGGGAATGTTAATGTAAGGATCAATTCATGCTTAAGTAATCAAACACATGGACATATAATAGGGACATGGTCTTCCATTCCCTCACCTTAATCAATTCAAATTACAATTACAATTCATCATTTAACATCCCATGGAAATGGGTAATGGAACACTTTAAAAGTGATCAATTCATATGCCACCATGGTGGTCCATTTAATTAAACAACACATCCAAGGGGAGGTTCCAATTCAAGGTCTATAACCTTAATCATTCATCGACAGGTCTCATTAATTATATAGGTTTTACCTATCCATTTAAATCAAGTATTAAAATACATTTCAAGGGAATAACTCATAAAATTTGGTGTGTGACACAATGACACATATATAAACACTTTAAATTTAAAGGAAAAGCATGATACCGCCTATCTTAGGTTTTTAGTAGAGTTCTCTTCCAATATCAGCTCCTAATTTGACTCAGATCAGGAGAAAAATGAAGAGCAGATGAAAAACCTAAAAATAGGGCATATTATCTTTCACCTTAATAGTATAGTCGATACAAAATAAAGGATGGAACAAAAGTAATTGAGTACTCACCGAAGTAGATTCAATGAGATGATTTTCTCTTGAATCTAAGCCCAGATGAAGAAAAAAGATCAAATCCTATGATTTGGGGTTTGAACAAGCTCCCACATGTCCACTTCTTTCCATGGGCAAGGAGTGAAATTAGATTTTAGGTTTAAACAAATTGTAAGGAAAAATTGGACATTTCCCCAAAAATTTATGGGCCTTATGTTTTTGCAACATAGTTGGCCAAACTATGTCGCAAACATGCACCATATATTGTGCTAAGAAGGTACTCACATGATCACTACCCATGGTTTTACTAACCATGAAAAAACCATGAAAAACACATATGCTAAAAATTTTAGGTTCTCCCACATGGGAATGCACCTTCATCCGCATGGTTTGATCAAATTGTGTGGCATGTATCACCCTATGTCCAGTCTTTCATAGTTAGTAGTAACCATGAGACCCACCCTGTACAGTTTCTACTAACCACACAACCTGCCCTAATTTTCTAAAAAGACAGGCTTTGGGCTCCGAACAAGACCCCAAAACCACCTAAACCTCCATAAACTCAAATTATATTCACATTAGGCCAAAATTAACCATTTAAACTAAAATTAAATAGATTTTTACCTCATAGGAATAACTGTTCTCTTATAGGTTATATAGGTAACATCCATTTTTTTCCTTGAGATACCATATAAAGGTACACATTATGACTCGGGGTACTAGTTTGTTTCTTGATAAGGTAGTTACAAATTCCTTGCAACCCCATACAAGTAAATGTGACAAAACAAGTTTCTTTTCACTCCATAACTAAAAGGGAATTCTCTTTTCTACTGTAGTTGGTACTCAGTTTAGTGTTTATACCATAATTTGTATCGAATATCCCCAAAAGTAAATTAAATATCAACATAACTCATCATAAACCTTACCATGTATAATAAGGTATGGTTCCTCCTTTCACTAACATTGTTCTTCTATGGTGTGTAAGGTATAGTGAGTTGAAATAAAATCTAAAACTCCCATAAAAAGTCGATAAAACCTTGATTAAAATATTCACTATCTAGATCTAATAAAAGATTCTTTATCTTCTTTCCAAGTTGATTCTATACTTTATTCTTTAATTATTTTAATTTATAAGAGGACTTAGGCTTATACCTTATCAATTATACATAGAAATATCTACTCAAGTAATCATTAAAATCCATGTAGTAAGAATATACACCTCTAGAATCTACTAGAAATGGTCCACATTGATCAGTGTGTACCAATTCTAGAAGATCTATGGCCCTTTCACCCTATCTAACAAATGGTGGTTTGGTCATTTTTTTTGTAAAGAAGAATGACATATTTCAAGTGGTTTTAGCTTGAAAATGTCTAAATAAACATATTGATAGATCTTTTTCAAACACTTATCATTTACAGGACCAAGAAAGCGATTCCATAGCTAGATGTTATATGAGTCATGTGAACATGATTAATAATCTATTTCCAATAATTAGTTTTTATAATTTTATATATAAAGACCATTATTTAAAATCCCCATAAAAAACTTATGTTTTATTTATAAAAGAAACAAATTATATTCCCAAACTTTAAAATAAACCATATGCATCTAGGCATGATACAAAATTTTGTTCTTGGTAATAGTTTGTATATAATAACAATCCCTTAAAACCAATATCATTAATATTAGAAATGAAAGGTGGAAGTCACTAATCACTACCACAAAATAGGGAAAGGGAAGCACTTCCCATTTTCAATGCTAAACAGAAAGTACTGATAAATGGGTATTCCTTTATCAGCGCTAGTTAAAAGCATTGATAAATCTAACCTTTATCAGCACTAAAATAAGCACTGATAAAGGTGTATCCTTTATCATCACTTTTTTTAGCACTGATAAAAGGTAACATTTATGAGCTCTTATTTTAGTGCTGATAAAAGTTTTTATTCTTAATTTATAAGAGATTATAATATTTATAATAAAAAATAACGTTTATTTGTATAGATTAACAATTATATACCAATATTTATAAATATATACTCTTTATTATTATAATTATTAATAAATAGATATATATTTATCTTATAAGACATTTTAAATAAATATATAATAATATAAATAAATTATTAAATGAAAAATGGTGGAACCTTTATAGGCGCTCGTTAAAAGCACTGATAAATGTATGTTTTTATCAGTGATAAAATAAAAGTGCTAATAAAACATACCTTTATCAACACTTTTTTAGCGCTGATAAAGAGATAACTTTATCAAGGCTAAAAAAGAACAGATAAAATACCTATTTATCAGCGTTGATAAATAGGTATTGTATGAGCTCATTTTTAGCGCTGATAAAGGTATATATTTATCAGTACTAAAAAAGCACTGATAAAGGTATGTGTTATCAGCGATTTTATTTTAGAGCTGATAAAAATACCTATATCAGCGCTTTTAATGAGCGCTTATAAAGGTTCCATCGGTTTTTATTTAATAACCCTAACAGGCCCTCCTCTCTCGCACGCGGTCAAGCTTTCGCAAAAGCTAAACCAGACCCCTCTTCCACCACAACATCTCCTCCTCCTCCTCATCCTCCACCGTCATCACTGTGTTTTCCTCCTCCACCGTGACTGTCATCCTCCTCCACCGCTGCAGCCTCCTCCACGGCTGCCTCCTCCGCGGATGCCTCCTCCATAGCTTATTCATCTCTAAGTTCCATGTTGATTTGATTGTACCCCACGTACCTATCAATGATAGAAAGGGCTAGGAAACTATTAGTTTCATCAGTCAAGATTTCTTTGATCAGTAATGGGAAATCATCCTTTGGAAATGTCAATTAAGGTCTCTAAAGTTAATGTGGACCCTATTCTACCTGTTATTTTTCTTAATGGGGATAATTTTGGTGATCCATCTTGGGTATTTTACTTCTAGGAAAAAGTTAATTTTGGTGATCCATCTTTTCATTGCCTCCGGTGTATGAATCCTTGGCCAAGATCCTGGTTTTAGAAATAGGAATGAAATATCTAAAGTTTACTTGTTTCAACCATGTTTCCATTGTATGTTCATCTTTTATATTTTAAAAGTTTTTTGAACTCATTATATCGAAGGTGGGTTCTATAATTTCTTGTTATCTTAAGGTGTGTTTAACTATGGTGTGGGTTGATTTCGGTTTTAGTGATTTCTTGGGGTTTGTGGGATGTGGTAAATGGTGTACTCGATTTTATATTATTTTATTCTCATGGTTTTCCCCTATTTTATGTTTTCTTTTCAGTTGGAATTATCCTCTGCTGTGCACCTCTCCTCTGCCACGAACACACCTCTATCGTGTGCTGAACGAAACCTTTGTGGCGAGTTTTCTCTTATTAATCATTGGTTTCCTCTTGTTCGCATGTTATTACTGTTTGATATTGATGGTTATAATGTGAAATGTATGGGCTAAACTCCCTGCTGAAAATCGTGGTCGTTGGTGGTCCTTGTTTGCTCACTAAATGAATTGCATGTTGGTTGGTTCTTTTTGAACATTTGAATATACAAATTAGTAATTTACGTATACTTGAATTATGAATGAACCCCATGGATGATAAAAATTCTGTGATAACCCCTGAATTAACAAAAAAAATTGAATAAGGGATGCTTTGTAAAATCTGAAATTGTGATTGTTTTGTTTGTATGGTGTTGCAATTATGAGCATGATTGTGTTTTTGTATGGTGTTGCTGTTGTTGGCATGATTGATATGCCATTTTTTCCATGTTTTAGTTCTTCCACCATTGAATATCAATCCAAACATTACCCATTTCAATGGCACCACCACTTTGTTACAAGTGCAATTCCACCGAATCCTAGAAAACCACTTCTAGAGGACTCTATGAGACACTTTATGGAGTGAAGATGATATTTTTCATATTCTATATATTTTTAAAATACATGGTATTTAGTATTGTTAAATGGAATATTCTTCACCATACACGGATTTCATATAGATTTTAATGCCACACAACATTTATCTCCAAAATTTACACCACATGACTCATCTTCTGACTCAAACTTGGAATAAGTTTCATTTTAAATGCTACATGTCATGTGAACCTAGGTCACACAGAATGTATCTCCAAGACATATAATTCAGCATGAAACCATGTACATTCCATGAAATAATGGTAGAACCACATGATATGTGTTTTACTTCACTCACACCATGTATAGATACCATAGAAACTTGATGTGTATAGACTATACACCCCCAGTGGTCATGTAAGGACTACACACTATGTATTCCACAAAAATGTGATGCATAGCCGGTGAGGTGACTCAGTATGTATCTAAATCACATGCCTTTAGCTCAATTTGTTCTATATGTCATGTATTTTTAAAGGCATCATGCAGTCTTTATAAGACTAACTTGGAATTAATTTGATATATGTCAGATTAAATCATGTAAATCTTATCCATACACGATGTTCACCCTACTGGACACACAATGTATATGGATTTCACATGATTTTAGAGATGGTAGTTTACAACCAACCTTGACTGAGAACCCTACACATTGTGTATCCATTGAACAAATTGTGTGCTATGTTATTTTCATTATTATTATTTATTTTTCACTTAGATGATATTATTTCATATATGGGTAGCCCATTATAAATATTTTCTCATGTAGATCACAATAGTATAATTCCATCAATCATTGTAAATTGCATACGATGTGGTTTGGATATTTTAATTCTCTTCACTCTGCTTGAGAGTTGACAAGTGACAAGTGAGATGTTTGGAGAAAATATGGAGTATGGTACTCCCCCATGTTTTAGTGAAGATTCCTCCATGTATAGGTTTTAGGTACTCTATAGAGATATATAAAAGACATGGAACAGTCCCCCGTATATAGATAGAGTTCAATCACTTTCACATGTTTTGGGGTAGGTTCCTCTATTTCATGTATGAGTATCCCATTATATCCTTAAATTGTTTTTTTGAGGGCATCCTACTGGTTATGTTCACAATCACACCTTTATGGCCTTTATAACCACATGTGATGTGTTTATTTTCATATTTTGTAGTTTGGAAATGAAATTTGTGGACATAGAGTTAGTGAGGTTAGAGTAACAGTTAAATTGTATCCAATGATGGTTCATTGTAGAGGCATTTGTACCATGTTTTTTTTTATAAAACCCAAAAATGATACTTGATTAATTAAAACATAATATTAGGCAAGATCGAGATCGAACCCAAAAAGATGATTAATATAAATAAATAATGGATGAATGCCAATTGGTTGACAAAAGAGTATGAAGATGGTGTGAAAGAGTTTATCAAGTTTGCAGAAGATCATGCATGTGACCCTTCTCAAATCCTTTTTCTGTGTTTACGCTATTGTTATTCAAGAAAAATTAGTCCAGAAGAGTTAGAAGAACACCTGATCTGTCACGAAATAGATCGAAGTTATACATGTTGGAATAAACACGGGGAAAAACGAATGTAGGTAGTGGCTCGGATAACACGACATTTTATGGATCATCTCATATGATTAAAAGCATGAATAATGAAGATGATCTTATGGAGGATGTGATTATAGATGTGAATGATTATCGAGATCGTATTGAGGAAATGACAAGGATAGATGAAGATGAACTTCGTGATTACCCAAATTTTTTTGAGAAGTTAAAGAGTTGTGAAAAAATGCCATTGTATGCTGGTTGCACCAAATATACAACATTTTCAGCCATACTAAAGCTGTATAATTTGAAAGCAAGCAACAGGTGGAGTGATTCCAGTTTTATGGAACTACTTTCTCTCCTGAATGACATGCTCCCAAAAGAAATTGAACTCCCAAGATGAACATATGATGCCAAACAAATGCTATGATCGATGGGTATGATCTCTGAAAGAATACAAGCCTGCCCGAATGACTGTATATTTTTTTTCAAGGACCATAAATCACTTAAAGAATTCCTAAAGTGTGGTTCTTATCAATACAAGAAAGATAATTCTATTCCTATGAAATTTGTATGGTACTTTCCAATCATTCCAAGGTTTAGATGCCTATATGGAAGTGAGGAGACTGCGGGACAATTGACATGGCATGCAGATACAAGAATTAAAGATGGGAAACTATGTCACCCGACAGACTCTCCTCAGTGGAAGATAATTTTTCACGAGTATCCGGAATTTGGAAACAAGTCGAGAAACCTTCGTCTGGTGTTATCTATAGATGGAGTGAATCCTTTTGGTTTTCAAAGAAGTAGTCACAATACATGGCCGATTATGTTAGTAAATTATAACTTACCACCATGGTTATGCATGAAACAAAAATAAATCATTTTATCTATGCTTATATCAAGACCAAAACAACTTGGTAATGATATTGATGTTTATTTGGCTCCATTGATCAAGGATTTGAAAATATTGTGGGATTCAGGTGTTACGTTGTATGATGCTTACAAAAATAAAGATTTCACTTTGAAAGACATGTTGTACGGGATGATAAATGACTTTATTGATTATGGAAATTTGTCAGGATATAAAATTAAAGG
This sequence comes from Viscum album, assembly GCA_963277665.1. Lineage (NCBI taxonomy): Eukaryota > Viridiplantae > Streptophyta > Magnoliopsida > Santalales > Viscaceae > Viscum > Viscum album. The sequence goes on from OY728160.1 coordinate 859,756,405, forward strand.
AACTCAAGGGTGTCTCATTTGAGAAGAAGGTACACAGTCAATTAGGTTGAAACATTCATCGAAAACCATGTTTCTAGGACATCGCAGATTTTTACCCTGATGACATAAGTACCGATCTTGGAGGACATCATTCGACGGAAGTTAAGAAGAATGTACATCACCGTCTCCACTAACAGGTGATCAATTGTTTGATAAAGTAAAATATTTTGACACTACTTTTGGTAAACCATTTTTTAAAAACCTTATGATGACTGGTTGGAAAAAGAGATCAGTTTTTTTTGAATTACCATACTGGAATTGTCTGTGTGTCAGACATTTTCTTGATGTTATGCATGTTGAAAAAAATGTATATGATAGTGTCATCGGAACGTTGCTAAATGCACCCGAAAAAACAAAGGATGGAATTAAGGCTATGTTGGACATGGTTGAGATGAGAATACGAGAAGAGTTGGAACCAATGAAGGGTAAAAAATGAACATTTATTCCTCCTACTGCTTACACACTTTACAGGTAGGAGAGATATCAGTTTTTTAACTTCTTGAATGAAGTAAAGGTTCCAAAGGGGTATTCATCAAATATCAAGAACATCGTGTCAATGAGCGATTTAAAATTAAAGGGTCTGAAATCACATGACTTCCAAGTTTTGATGTAAGATCTAATTCCTATAGCTTTACATTGAATTTTTCCCAAGAATGTTTTCCATACATTAATGAAGCTCTGTTTATTCTTCAAAGCTATATGCATCAAAGTTATAGTATAGCGACCCAAGGATTTTACATAAAACATTTCATGATTTTAAGCATAATTAATCATGAGAGTACAAGGCAAGGATCGTTAAGTATAGTGTCTTGGAAGACTAGGTACATATAACATAAAACGTGGGACCAAAAAAAACTTCTCTATTTAATATCCATAAAGAGCTTCTAACTTCCTTTGAGCTCTTACATCTACATAGGGTACCCTGGGGAACACATGAACAAAGGGATGAGCTAAAAATCCCAGTAAAGGAATGAACATAAGGATACATTTCAAGCACATGAGTTAGGAGGCATGACATAATGATATCCAAAGCATGAAACTTATGAAATCATTTAATATAAGCATGGGATCATATAAACATGTAATCATATAAATGTGGCAGAATCATAAATCATATCTTTAGTACGAGTCAAGGCTAACCGCCAATCCCGTTTCACATCGCATCTCATGAGACTTATCCTTACCCAATGCATTGGAGCGCTATCGGGGTGCACCCATATCAACATTTTCATGTATCTTCTTTCCACATAAATATTCTTACCACGTATACAATCATAAATGATCAACCATACATAAACATAAGGGTACCCATGGAAAGAATTTGGTACCACTGTCATGACATAAAACATATCCAATGGATGTATCATGAAAGTGTCTATGAAAGGAAAGGATTATAACATACATGGATGTTCATATGGTAAAATAGGCATATAACATGGTAATTTCTGTCAAATAGAAGTAACAACATATTAGAAATGTATTTTAGAAACATTAGAATTAAAACATTTTTGTGCGGTTTTAAGGAAAACACTCTAGAGCTTTTAAAATAGTAAAGAAGACATTCTTTTATATAAAAACAGAATTGAAACATGAAGGATTTCAGAATAAAAATACTGATTTTATAAAGACAATGGTGTCTTAAAAAATATTATAGAGTGAACTTGAAATTTGGGTAAAAATTTGGGAAGTCCCCTTAAAACAGGTTTGCTTATCGGAAAGTTCTATGGAGGGAATCTTTCAAAAACATGTATACACCCGAAAGAATGTGATGAAAGGGTCTTGATATAAGAATCTTGTAAAAATAACCAGAAATCATAAGACTCACATAAATAGATAAGATAACACCATCTTGAAAGAAAGATTGAGAAACCCAAAAGAATAAGGAAGGTTTGGGTAGAATTCGTTATGATTTTATCGGCATGGTGTTGGGTGTGACCAAGAGGGATTGATGAGAGAGAAATGAGGTTTCTCATCACTTATAAATCCATAAGGAAATATGGGGGAGGTTCTTAAACATATCCCATAATTTTCTAGTACACATATAAATGCGTAGTATAAAGGACAATCTTGATTAAGAGAGAAAAGGAGAGGATCCCTTACCTTAAATCCGGTGGTGTTCTCCACTTGTTATTAATGACCAGAATAAAAAAATTAGAATTATTAATTCATAAGTCCAGAACCTTTTATATATGTAATTTATTTATTATAACCCTTTTTAGTTAATTCAAATCCTTTTTGATTAGTTATAAGGTTCAATTTCATTGTTCGAGCTCATTTGTTTACTTGGATTTAAAGATCGGTTCACTTATATTCAAGTTTGGATTATATGATAGATGAAAGTGGTTGTACAGAATTGAAGTTATATTATTTAGTTAATATCTAGGATATATCATGGTTTTAATTTTAATTAGGTTACTTAGAGTGAAGTTGAATTATTACATATATAACCTTAGTGATAACTATTTTTGTTAATCGGTGGATTTGATTACAAAGAAAGTATTTTGATTTATAACTTAATTCCATTTGTACCAAAGGATTACAGAAAAAATAGGATTTATTACATATATAATAATCTGGTTCAACCATAACAGAAATGGTTTCATGACCATAATTAAAGATAGTAATAGAAATTGATAAACCGTTGTCCTTGAATGTGCTAAATTAGCACATCTCAAATGGTGCTTTCATTTCTTTAAAATAAAAGGGCGAGGAAAGGGGAGAAGATAATGAAATATTCCATAGCATGAAGACATTCCAGTACATGTATGTTACTGGATTTATCATACTATTATGGTGAAGGGAGGTGAGGAAAGAAATAAAAAGAAAATAACTTAAAAGAAAATAAGAAATTTGCGAAGAGGAATTTACCTCTTGAGACTTCCTCCTTTGAGAACCTCTTAAGGGGAGAGGTTTTGGTATTTTGAGGAGACCGAGAGATTTTGGACGTGGGGGAGGACCTTGGGGAGAGATTTGGCCAGAATTTATATAAGGCTTGGAGCTTGAGAGGAGTGGAGAGAAGAGGGAGTGAAGGGGGTTTTTATAGTGGAGGAGAGGAGGGATTTCATGATATTATAATCCTTAATTTATTATTTCATCACAAGACAAAGAATAGTAAGTATTCCATGACCAAGAATAGTAAATGGGTCATGTGAATTCGAACCATGGGTGGTGACATCAGCCATGATGCTAGGAATAGATTATTTAGCTTATAATGTATATATACGGTAAATTACCATATTTTACTATTCATAAAAATTCAAGTATTTCAGAAAAATATCAAAAATTCACCCTAACCATTTTTTGATGTGTAGAATCCACAAATGAAGTCCATTTTTCAAAAATAATTTTCTAAATATGATTATTTTAATATTTAATTAAAATAATAATTTATTATCAAAACCAGTTTTAAAACATTCATTAACTCATTCTAATCTATAGGTATATCGTACTTCCAACTTGAATATTATTTTTATATCACCATAGGTGAGGATACTATTCATTAGGGTATATAACTATTCATAAGGGTATGTTACTATTCATTAGAGTAGGTTACTATTCACCAAAAAATATTTTTGTTTTATTAGACTCTAAAAAACATCTTGTACACAACCGTGTATGTCAGATTTTCAAAATTCCAAACACAGAAGTGACAAAATTATGTTTAAAGGTCACTTATCACATAGTAGTTCATTATGTTGTGCTTTCACGTGATTTTATGACATAAAATATAAGAAGGGAATTTCCATTGAAAAACTTTGGGTCGTTACATTCTTCCCCCCTTATGAAATTTCGCCCTAGAAATTTCGTTTTACATACTAAGCCAAAAACAGGTGTGGGTAATTTTCCTTCATTGCTTCCTACAATTCCCATGTTGCTTCCTTAAACTTATGGTACCTCCAAAACACTTTGACAAGATGGGTTGACTTGTTGCGTAGAACCTTATCTCTCCGATCCAGAATCTTTACTGGCTGCTCCTCATAGGAGAAATCATCTTCCAACTGCACCACCTCTGAGCTTAGTACATGTGAGGGATCAGGTATGTACTTCCTCAAGAGTGATACGTGGAAAACATCATGAACTCAAGCCATATTCGGTGGAAGTGCGAGCCAATAGGCCACGACTCCTATGAATTCAAGGATCTCAAAGGGGCCAATATACGTTGGTCTTAGCTTCCCTTTCTTCCCGAATCGCATGACTCTCTTCCATGGAGATATTTGAAGGAAGACTTTATCTCCAATGTCAAAATCCAAGTCCCTTTGACGGTTGTCAGTATAGATCTTTTGCCAACTTTGAGTAGCTTTGATGTGTTTCTGGATGACTTGAACCTTCTCTATCATCTCTTGAACAAGATCAGGTCCAAGTAGCTTTCTTTCTCCAACTTCATCCCAAAAGGTTGGAGTTCTACATCGCTTTCCATAGAGAGCTTCATATGGAGCCATCTGAATACTCGAGTGGAATATATTGTTGTATGAGAACTCAACCAATGGGAGATACTGATCCCATCCACCTTTGAATTCTAGAGAGAAGGCTCAAAGCATATCTTCAAGCGTCTGAATAGTTCTTTCAGACTGGACATCAGTTTGGGGGTGATAGGGCATGCTGAAATTTAATTCAGTACTCAAAGAATGTTGAAGGATCCTCCAGAATTCAGATGTGAACCTTGGATCATGCTTAGAGACAATTGAGAGTGGAACACCGTGCAGTCTCACCACTTCCTTCACATATAAACTTTCAAGTTTTTCAAGTGAGATATCTTCCCGAATGGCGATTAAATGGGATGTCTTGGTGAGTTGGTCAACCACAACCCATATCGCATTATTTCCCTTCGACGTCTTCCGGAGACCCTTGACAAAGTCCATAGTATCATTTTCCAATTTACACATGGGTATAGGCAATGGATGCATCATACCTTTGGACTTTTTCCTCTCAAATTTAACTTGCTGACATACCAAGCACCTTGATATATATTTCACAATCTCCTTCTTCATGTTATTCCACCAAAAGTGTTCTCAGAGATCACGGTACATTTTGGTACTCCCAGGATGGATAGAGAAGGTCGAACTCTGTGAACCATTCAATAGCTCCTTATTTATCTCTAGATCATATGTTACACATAATCGTGTCCCAAATCTTACAACTCCTTCCTCATCAATTGTGAAATTAGAGGATTTCCCAATTTTAACAGCTTCCACCCTTTTCTGAATTTCCACATCATTTCTTTGAGTAACCTTTATTTTCTCCATGAGGGATGGTTGAGCAATAATTTGAGAAAGGATTGATTATGTTCCTCCCTTAATGATTCCCATGTCCATCCTTTTCAAATATAATAATATCAAATCCTTTTCAATTCTCATCATTGATAAAGATGCAAGATCCTTTCTACTTAGAGCATCTGCAACCTTGTTTGCCTTACCGGGATGGTAGTGGATTGAGCAATCATAATACTTAATGAGCTCTATCCACCTTCACTGGCACATATTAATCTATTTCTATGTGAATATATATTTGAGACTCTTATGGTTAGTATATATCTTACATTTTTACCCATAGAGATAATGCCGCCAGATTTTCAATGCATAGATCACAACCACCAACTACAGATCATGCGTGGGATAGTTTTGCTCATGGATTTTCAGCTGCCTTGAGGCATAGGCTATCACTTTATCATTTTTCATTATCACATAGCCTATACATTTCTTAGAATCATCACTATACACCACAAAGAGTTTTCCACTTGAAGGGAGTGTGAGTACCAGCGCAGTGATAAGCCTCGTTTTCAACTCCTTGAAACAGTCTTCACATTCTTGTGTCCAGATGAACTTTACTCCCTTTAATGTCAAATTGGTCATTGGGTTTTACAATCATGAAAAGTTCTTCACGAATCATCTATAATACCCAGATAGACCTAAAATGCTATAGATCTCCATTACAGAAGTTGGCCTCGACCACTCTTCAATTTCCTTCATCTTGGAAGGGTCCACAGATATCCCTTTCCTGGTGATAACATGCCCCAAGAATGATACTTCCTCTATCTAGAAATCACATTTATTGTACCTTTCATAAAACTTCTCCCTTCTTAAAGTTTTTAACATAGTTTCCAAATGCTCCTCATGTTCCTCCTTACTCTTGGATTATATCAGAATATCATCAATAAAGACCACCACAAATTTGTTGAGGTAATCTCTAAATACTCTATTCATTAAATCCATGAAAATTGCTGGATCATTATTGAGTCCGAAGTGCATCACTATGAACTCATAGTGTCAATACCTCGTTCAAAAGTCAGTCTTGGGAATATCTTCCTTCCCCACCTTTAGTTGGTGATATCCCGACCGAAGGTCCACCTTAGAGAAATAACTAACCCCACTAAGATGATCGAACAAATCATCTATCCGTGGAAGGGGATACTTGTTCTTTATAGTGATTTTATTGAGATCACGATAATCAATGCAGAGGCGCATTGATACATCCTTCTTATTGATGAAGAGGACTGGAGCACCCCATGGTGAAGCACTCGGGCATATAAAACCCTTCTCCATTTTCTCCTATAACTGCTTATTCCGCTCTTCCAGCTCTATAGTGGCCATTCTGTAAGGTGTCTTTGATATTGGTAGAGATCCAGGGATAAGTTCAATTGAGAACTCAACATCTCGGTCAGGAGGAAGACCAGAAAACTCTTCGGGGAATACATCAGTGTAATCCCTCACGATGGGCATGTCTTCTAGAATGATTCTCTCCTTTGTCTCAATCATTTGAGCTAGGTATGCATGCTCATAAGGAAGCAATATCCAAACTTGAGACAGAGATTCTAAAGGAGACACATCTTACTCCTTGCACTTGTAAAGAATCAGAGGATGCTTCGGGATGTGAAGAGTAATCTCCCTTTCCTGGCAGTTGATGTTGGCCTTGTAAAAAGATAGCCAATCCATGCCCAAGATAGCGTCAAACTCCACTAAAGGAAGTATGACAAGATTTTCTGGGAGGTTCAGTCCACAAACATTAATCGGGGAGGAGTTATAAACCATGGATGCAATAATTTCCCCATTCGTTTTTCTCAGAGATAACTTTTCCTCCAAATTTTGGAGTGGTGTTTGAATAGTTCTACTAAACTTGCAAGATATGAAAGAATTCTTAGAACCAGAATCAAATAGTACATTCGCTATTATTAAATGAATAACAAGCATACCTGTCACCACATCGTTTTTCGGCTCCACCTCAATAGTAGTGATAGCATAAGACCTTCCTTGTTGCCTTGAAGGTTGTTACTGATTGCATCTGACAACCATCAGCTTAGGGAAATTGTTCGCATATTGCCCAAGCTCCTTGCATTTAAAACACTGCGCTGCAGGCTGAGTGTTGATCTAAACCTTCAGTTCTTCTTCAACATTAGCAAGATTTTTCATATCCCTTCTGCAGTTCTTGGCTAGATGACCAAACTTTCTGCATTTGAAGCAATTCCTAGTTCCCTTGAGACAGTCACCAAGATGCTTCTTCCCACAATTCTTGCAAAGGGGAAAGTGAGGCTTCTTTCCATCATGGGATTTGTTTTATGAACCACCCATGTTGTTCTCCATTTTATGCTTCTTGTCACTAGGCCCATGAGACCAACACTACACCAAAAAATGTATTTCGCGGCGGTTTTTTTTTCGTTTCGCGGCGGTTTAAACCGCCGCTAAATGGTTTGGCGGCGGTTTTGAAAAACCGCCGCTAAATGTGGCGTCGGGAAACTATTGGCGGCGGTTTTAAGAACCGCCGGAGAACGTTTCGCGGCGGTTTTTTAGCGGCGGTTTAAACCGCCGCTAAATGTTTTAGCGGCGGTTTAAATTTTTTTTTAAATATTTATTTATTTATTTATTTATTTTGCGGCGGTTGTTTAGCGGCGGTTTAAACCGCCGCTAAATGAATTTTTTTTTATTTTTTTTATTTTTATTTTCCGTATATATTTATTTTTATATTCTTTTTTATATTATTTTTATTTTCCGTATATATTTATTTTTATATTCTTTTTCATATTATTTTTAATTTTCGTATTTATTTATTTTTAATTTTCGTATTTATTTATTTTTATTTATTTTTATTTATTTTTATTTATTTTTATTTATTTTTATTTATTTTTATTTATTTTTATTTATTTTTATTTATTTTTATTTATTTTTATTTATTTTTATTTATTTTTATTTATTTTTATTTATTTTTATTTATTTTTATTTATTTTTATTTATTTTTATTTATTTTTATTTATTTTTATTTATTTTTATTTATTTTTATTTATTTTTATTTATTTTTATTTATTTTTATTTATTTTTATTTATTTTTATTTATTTTTATTTATTTTTATTTATTTTTATTTATTTATTTTCGTATTTATTTATTTTCGTATTTATTTATTTTCGTATTTATTATATTATTATATTATTATATTATTATATTATTATATTATTATATTATTATATTATTATATTATTATATTACTCCCCATGCCATGCACATGCCCCATGCCCATGCCCCATGCAATATATATAAATTCTGCGTTGGGTGAGATTTGAACCCTCAACCTCATGGATATCACTCAACACACTTTACCACTACACCAATCTCACTATATAGTTAATAAACAGAATATTATATACTTATATATATATTAATTGAAAAGACAAATAATACATAACTAATTGATATAAATAATAAAAATAAATAATAAATAATAAATAATAAATAACAAAGAATAAATAATATATAACAAATATTAAATAATAATAAATAATAAACAATAAATAATAAACAATAAATAATAACCAATAAATAATAAAGAATAAATAATAAATAGCAAAAATAAATAAATAATAATAAATAATAAACAATAAATAACAAATAATTAATAATAAATAACAAATAGTAAATAATAATAATAAATAATAAACAAGAAATAATAAATAAATAATAATAAATAACAAATAGTAAATAATAATAATAAATAATAAACAATAAATAATAAATAATAACCAATAAATAATAAATAATAAATAATAAATAATAAATAATAAAGAATAAAGAATAAAGAATAAAGAATAAATAATAAATAATAAATAATAAATAACAAATAACAAATAATAAATAAATAATACTAAAGAATAAACAATAAAGAATAAACAATAAATAATAACCAATAAATAATAAATAGAAAACAATAAATAATAAATAATAAATAATAAATAATAAATAATAAATAATAAATAATAAATAATAAATAATAAATAATAAATAATAAATAATAAATAATAAATAATAAATAATAAATAATAAATAATAAATAATAACCAATAAATAATAAAGAATAAATAATAAATAATAAACAATAAATAATAAATAATAACCGATTAATAATAAATAGCAAATAATAAATAATAAATAATAAATAATAAATAATAAATAATAAATAATAAATAATAAATAATAAATAATAAATAATAAATAATAAATAATAATAAATAATAAATAATAAATAATAAATAATAATAAATACATAATATTAATGAATAATGATAAATAATAAATAAATTATAATTAAAAATGAGTAATAAACAATAAATAATAAAAAATAAATAATAAAAAATAAATAAAAAAGAATAAACAATAAACAATAAATAGTAAATAATAAATAATAAATAATCAATAATAAATAATCAATAATAAATAATGAATAATAAATAATAAATAACAAATAATAAATAAGAAACAATGTATTATAATAAATAAATAATAATAATAAATAATTAATAATAATAAATAACAAATAATAAATAAATTATAATAAATAATAAATAAGAAATAAGAAATAATAAACAATAAAGAATAAACAATAAAGAATAAAAAATAAAGAATAAACAATAAACAATAAATAATAAACAATAAATAATAATAATAATAAATAATAATAAATAATAATAAATAATAAATAATAAATAATAATTAATAATCAATAAATAATAATAATTAATAAAAAATAAATAATAATAATAAATAAACAATAATAATAAATAATGATAAATAATAAATAAACTATAATTAAAAATATATAATAAGTTATAATAAATTATAAAAAATAATAAATAATAAATAATAAATAATAAATAACAAATAACAAAATAATAAATAAATTATAACAAATAAATTGTAATAAATAAACAATAAACAATAAATACATAATAATAATGAATAATGATAAATAATGATAAATAATAAGTAATAAATAATAAACAATAAATAATAAATAATAATAAAAAATAAATAATATTTAATATTTAATAAACAATAAACAATAAAAAATATATAAGAAACAATAAACAATAAACAACAAACAATAAACAATAAACTATAAACTATAAATAATAAACAATAAATAATCAATAATAACAATAAATAATAAATAACAAATAAAAAAATAAAAAATAATAATAAATAAGAAACAATGAATTATAATAAATAAATAATAACAATAAATAAATAATAATAAATAAGATATAATATATAAAACGCATGAAAAAACATGAACAGACATGACAATGGAGGAAAATAATGAAAACACATGAAAACGGATGGGGAAGCACTGATAAGCATGAGAAAACATGACAACTCTGAAAAACCTATTAAAAATTCAACATAATCATCATAACCCCCCCCCCAAACCCATTGATAATGATAATAATCCATGGAGTCATGGAGTCAATAATAGATAGTAATAAATGGAGCAACCGTTAAAACCCGTTAAAACAGTCATAAAGTGACAAAAATATTGAACTCACAGTAACAGAGATAACTTATGATCCGAGAGTCCGTTCCAGATCTGCGACCAATCAAATCAAAGATCCGGAAATGTTCTTCGACCTGATATGTGAAATAGACTGAATGGATGGGTGGATCAGAAGTTACGACCATTTAAAAAAAAGCTGACGGGGAACGGGTGCTAGAAACGAGGCATCGAAAAACATAACAAACCCGGTACCCACTAAAATGGGCATAACATATGATCCAGGAGTCCATGTGGGCACCGCGACCAGTCAAACTGAAGCTCATGGAACGAGCTATGATCTGGCAGGCGGAGGAGTCCGAATGGACACGCGGATAAAAAGTTAGGTCCGTTTGAAGGCAAGTTCGAAGGGGCACCGGTGACGGAAAGAGGGTTTTGGAGGCCTTCGGAGGGGTTTTTGGGGTCGAAAACCTTGACAGAAGCTTTCTTTTGTCAAACCAGTGCGTAGCTCTCTTCGCTGGCTTCGATTTGATATGTGGTGGAGCCAAAACGGACACCCGGAGCGAAAGTTATGGCCGTTTGAAGTTGGAAAACTTTTTTCAACTTTCTTATAACTCTTATATCTTCCCGGCCTTAAATCGGCTCTGGGTTTTCATCATATGTGCCTCTAGATCTCTTCAATGTCTTCGATTTGACTGGTCGCGGCGCTCCAGCGGACTCCCGGGTCAAAAGTTATGACCGTTTTAGTGATTTTAGAGTTTCTTAGGTTTTTTTTAGGTTTTATTATTTTTTTCCCGCGCTTGCATTTCGCGGCGGTTTTTTCGCGGCGGTTTTAAACCGCCGCTAAATGACCCATAAAATTATTTTTAATTTTTTTTTTTTTTTTAAAAAAAAAAAAATTACGCGCGTGTCGCGGCGGTTTTTTGGCGGCGGTTTTCAAAACCGCCGCGAAATAGCTGCCCCGATTTTTTTTGGCGGCGGTTTTCAAAACCGCCGCTAAAAAACCGCCGGGAAATGGGCAGTTTGTTGTAGTGCAATGAGAGTCTCTAATCTCCATTTCAACCTTGAGGGCACAACAGACAATCTCCTCATATCTGTCGAAGTCTCTAGTTTCCAACACTTTTCATATACTCGGCTTTAGTCCGCTAAAGAAGCGATCCACCTTGCTTTCGGTGTTCATGACAAAGCCAGAGGCGTACCTTGCAAGCCTTGTAAAGTTCGCTTCATATGCCCCGATGGAATCATCTTACTTTTGCTTGATTCCAAGGAACTCTCTTTCCATCTTGAAATGGAGGGTTAGAGGAAAATATTTGTTGAAAAACATCCTCTTGGATTCCTCCAAATATATGGAATCAATTTCCTCTTGGGACTTCGTATTCTTGATCAGTGTCCACCACTGATCAGTTTCCCCATCAAAACGGTAGACTGCCAGTACAACTTTCTCTTCTTCCGAGAACTGGAGGACAGAAAAAATCTTTTCAATGGATTTAATCCATTGTTCTACGAGGAGGGGATCAGAAGACCCGCTAAACATGGGAGGCCTTTTACACATGAAGTATTCTACGAAAACTTGCTCTTTCCTTGAAGGATGGGGGCGTTCCACCTTATTAAAGTTATTATTCATAACTTGAGCCAGCTGAGCAAGTACTGCAATGAATTTTTGAGCACCCACTTCCATCACATCAAGAATGTCATTAGGGAAATCATTACATTTACAATCACATTGGTTGTTGGAATGTGTTCTTCTGTTTCACGCCATTAACTATGAAAAATAACGTATATTTAGAGGTCTTGAATACTTAGCTACTGAACATAAAAAGTAAACTTTGAACATTAAAGGATAAACTTATAAAGAAGAAGTACATCCTAACTTGTGATTCCTTAGGTTTATATCTAGGTTATCCTAGATCTATTTCTTAACTTATATTCTTATGGGATTATTTTTGTCCCTTAATAATGGTTTTTACTAAGCTCGTGAATCTACCAAAACATATCCCCCGGGAGTGTTGTAACCAAGAGTGCAACAAGGCCCGTTATCATGAACCAATTCCCATTCGATTCTATCTCAAAGCAGTGTTTTCAGGTTTTACCCCTAGATACATCTATTCCAGAGCCGCCTCTACCTACTCGTATCCAGACAAGGATGTATTTTCTTGATAAACCACTTACTCTATACTCACCAAAATTTAGGACTGTTTTCTTATAATTAGTCTCATCCTTAAGGTTCTCGCTAAGGTGCTCTATTACTAATCTCCAAAAATAACTAGACCATCCTTTGATACCAACTATAACAACGCAAGCCTTTTACATAAAACATTTCATGATTTTAAGCATAATTAATCATCATAGTACAAGCCAAGGATCGTTAAGTCTAGTGTCTTGGAAGACTAGGTACTTATAACATAAAACATGGGACTAAAAAAAAATTCATTATTTAATCTCCACAAAGAGATTATAAGTTCCTTTGAGCTCTTACATCTGCATAGGGTACCCTGGGGAACGCATGAACAAAGGGATGAGCTAAAAAGACTAGTAAAAGAATGAACATAAGGATACATTTCAAGCACATGAGTTAGGAGGCGTGCCATAATGATATCCAAAGAATGAAACTTATAAAATCATTTAATATAAGAATGGGATCATATAAACATGGAATCATATAAATGTGGCAGAATCATAAATCATATCTTTAGTACGGTTTAAGGCTAACCGCCAATCCCGTTTCCCATTTCAGTATGGGTCAAGGGTGACCGCCAATACCGTTTCACATCACATCTCATGAGACTTATCCTTACCCAATGCATTGGAGTGGTATCTGGGCACACCCATCTCAACATTTTCATGTATATTCTTTCCTCATAAATATTCTTACCACATATACAATCATACATGATCAACCATACATAAACATAAAGGTACCCATGGAAAGAATTGGGTACCACTGTCATGGCATAAAACATATCCAATGGATGTATCATGAAAGTGTCCATGAAAGGAAAGGATGAGAACATACATGGATCTTCATAGGGTAAAATAGGAATATAACATGGTAAGTGGTGTCAAATATAAGCGACAACATATTAGAAATGTATTTTAGAAACATTAACATTAAAACATTTTTGTGCGGTTTCAAGGAAAACACTCTAGAAATTTTAAAATAGTAAAGAAGACATTATTTTATGTAAAAACAGAATTGAACCATGAAGGTTTTTAGAATAAAAATACTGATTTTATATAGACAATGGTTTCTTAAAACAGAGGATAGAGTGAACTTGAAATTTGGGTAAAAATTTGGGAAGTCCCCTTAAAACAGGTTTGCCTATCAGAAAGTTCTATGGAGGGAATCTTTCAAAAACATGTATATCCACGAAAGAATGTGATGAAAGGTTATTGATATAGGAGTCTTGTAAAACTAACCATAATTCATAAGACTCACATAAATAGATAAGATTACACCATTTTTAAAGAAAGATAAGGCAACCCGAAAGAACAAAGAAGGTTCGGGTAGAATTCGTTATGATTTTATCGGCATGGTGTTAGGTGTGACCAAGAGGGATTGATGAGAGAGAAATGGGGTTTCTAATCACTTATAAATCTATAAGGAAGTATGGGGGATGTTATTAAACATACCCCATCATTTTCTAGTACACATATAAAGGTATAGTATAGAGGACAATCTTGATTAAGAGAGAAAAGGAGAGGATCCCTTACATTAAATCTGGTGGTGTTCTCCACTTGTTATTAATGACCTGAATAAACAAATTAAGATTATTAATTAATAATTCAAGAAACTCTTATATAGGTAATTTATTTATTATAACCCTTTTTAGTTCATTCAAATCCTTTTTGATTAGTTATAAGGTTCAATTTCATTGTTCGAGCTCATTTGTTTACTTGGCTTTAAAGATCGGTTCACTTATATTCTAGTTTGGATTATATGATAGATGAGAGTGGTTGTACAGAATTGAAGTTATATTATTTATTTAATATCCAGGAGATTACATGGTTTTAATTCTAATTAGTTTACTTAGAGTGAAGTTGAATTATTACATATATAACCTTAGTGATAACCGTTTTTGTTAATCGGTGGATTTGATTACAAAGAAAGTGTTTTGATTTATAACTTAATTCCATTTGTACTAAAGGATTACAGAACCAAAAATAGGATATATTACATATATAATAATCTGGTTCAACCATAACACAAATGGTTTCATTACCATAATTAAAGATAATAATAGAGATTGATAAACCGTTGTCCTTGAATGTGCTAAATTAGCACATCTCAAATGGTGCTTTCATTTATTTCAAATAAAAGGGTGGGGAAAGGGGAGAATATAATGAAATATACCACTAGCATGAAGACATTCCAGTACATGTATGCTACTGGATTTATCATACTATTATGGTTAATGGAGGTGAGGAAAGAAATAAAAAGAAAAGGACTTAAAAGAAAAGAAGAAATTTGGGAAGAGGAATTTACCTCTTGAGACTTCCTCCTTTGAGAACCTCTTCAGGGGAGAGGTTTTGGTATTTTGAGGAGGATGAGAGCTTTTGGACGTGAGGGAAGACCTTGGGGAAAGATTTGGGCAGAATTTAGATAAGTCTTGGAGCTTGAGAGGAGTAGAGAGAAGAGGGAGTGAAGGGGGTTTTTATAGTGGAGGAGAGGAGGGATTTCATGATATTATAATCCTTAATTTATTATTTCTTCACTAGATAAAGAATAGTAATTATTCCATGAACAAGAATAGTAAATGAGTCATGTGAATTCTAACCATGGTTGGTGACATCATCCATGATGCTAGGAATAGTTTATTTAGCTTATAATGTATATATACGGTAAATTACCGTATTTTACTATTCATAAAAAATTCAAGTATTTCAGAAAAATATCAAATATTCACCCTAACCATTTTTCAATGTGTAGAATCCAAAAATTAAGTCAATTTTTTAAAAATAATTTCTAAATATGATTATTTTAATATTTAATTAAAATAATAATTTATTATCAAAACCAGTTTTAAAACATTCATTAACTCATTCTAAACAATAGGTATATCGTACTTCCAACTTGAATATTATTTTTATATCACCATAGGTGAGGTTACTATTCATTAGGGTATATCACTATTCATAAGGGTATGTTACTATTCATTAGGGTAGGTTACTATTCACCAAAAATTATTTTTGTTTTATTAGACTCTAAAAAGCATCTTTAACACAACCGTGTATGTCAGATTTTCAAAATTCCAAACACAAAAGTGAAAAAATTATATTTAAAGGTCACTTATCACTTAGTAGTTTGTTATGTTGTGCTTTCATGTGATTTTATGACATAAATATAAGAAGGGAATTTCCATTGAAAAACTTTGGGTCGTTACATATAGACCTGGAAAAATTGCCAACTATGGAAAGAGAAATTATCGTCATATTATGTGAATTGGAAATGTTATTCCCGCCAAAATTTTTCGATATGATGGTTCATTTGATGGTTCATTTGGTGAGAAAGATTAAACTATGTGGTCCTATACATTATATATGGATGTACCCCATTGAACGGTATATGAATATTTTGAAAGGGTATGTCAAAAATCGAAGTCTGCTAGAGGGTAGTATTGCAGAGCAATATATTATTGAGGAAGCCGTTGAATTGTGTTCCGAATACCTATCTAGTGTGGAAAATGTTGGCCTACCGAAATCTCTTCACACTGAGCGGCTTGAAAGAGAAGTAATTTCTGGAAGAGAGGTTGTAACAATCAATATTATAGATCGAGATTAGGCTCACCTTTACGTTTTGTATAACAGTTTCGACATTGAACCATATGTTCAAACCCACAAAGAAATTATTAGGTGCTTGAATCCTTTTAGGGATGAAAAATGGATATCAAATACACATAATCGACAGTTTATAGTATGGTTTTGGGACCATATTTTTAAGTAGTTAGGTGAAAATCTAGACTCAATTTTAAAACGACTTCGATGGCTAGCCGGAGGAGCAAGTGTGTATGTATTATCTTACAATGATTATGCAGTTAATGGTTATACATTCTATACTAATGAACATGATGAAGATAGTACCATGTAGAATAGTGGGGTTACACTTGTGGCTGAGGAAATGCATGTTTCCGGTGCCAAGGATAGAAATCCAATTTATGTGAATATGTCATAATTTGGCATCATCAAATGAATATGGGAGTCGGATTATACGAAATTCAAAGTGACAATTTTTCAATGCAAGTGGGTTGATAATAGGAGTGATGTTAAAATAGATGAATTAGGATTCGTGAAAGTTAATTTTAGTAAGGAAGGAGAGAAAGACGAACCATTTATAATGGCATCACAGGCAGTACACGTATTTTATGTTCTAGACCCTGCAAACCGAAATTGGTCATTTGTCCTGTTATCAACCAAAACAACTGAAGGGTCAGATGAAAGTTCGACGGAGGGTGACCCTTTTATAGGGACTTCACAATCATTTTTCAACGGTCCCAATGTAGACGGCATTTTGTATGTCATAGGAGACCAGAATGAAGGGATTTATATAGTAGATAGAGGAGTCAAATCTCTTCAGCTTTTTAAAAAAAAGAGAGTACAATAATCAGGTTATTTGTTTATTGTAATATACATTGTGTTACATTATGTTATTATCTATTCGCTGCTGCTTTTATATAATCTAAATTAAATGTTAAACCACTTTTGATGATAATGACTTTTGCACCTATTGATGCACCCAATCCCGAGGCACAAAAGGTCTCTCGACCAGCTGCTTGTGGTCCCAGTGTAGAAGAACAATAGGTTTCTCAACTAGCAGCTGGTGGTCCCAGTGCATAGCAACAACAGGTTTCTCAACCTGTTATTGCTAGTCCCAGTGCTAAGGTACAACAAGATTCTTAACCTATTGCTGCTGGTCCCATTGCTAAGGTACAACAGGTTTCTCAACCTATTGCTGCTGGTCCTAGTGCTAATGCTAGCGCTCCGGAGGAACATATTGATGATAATTTTGAGGAAATGGTAGAAAATGAAACCATAAAAGTGAAAAAAACAAGAACTCCATAATTTGATAGTGTTTTCCAAAATCCTTTTGGAAAAAGAAAAAGGCATCAAATTTTAGGTGGGATGAAATAAGCGAGGACAACATGTTAACCCCAACAGAGCGATCTTTAGTAGCTACATTGGAATCATCACTCAGCAATGTGTGCTGATTGATGTATAGTCGTGGAACCATGTTGTCACCGGGCTTAAGACACTAATGTGGGAAGAGATTACAGTAACATTATGATATCATTTTTAAATTTATTAAAATAAAATAAAATACCAAAATAGTGACTTACTCTTCATCATCCATTGCAGAGTGCATTTATAGTAGATACATCACACAAGGAATATGTATTACGAGTTTTAGGAAGAATTCATAGAGGTTTCCACACAATTTTAATGAAATATCATCTTAAATATGCTGAAGGGAAAATGAAGATGCACCCACATCCTCTTTATGAACACTTGATATCCCATGGAGCATGGGATGCATTTAGAAACTTTCGTGGGGAGCAGACTTTTCAGGTACACTGTGTGGGGTAATAAGTTGTTTGACGTTGCTTGTATTCATCACTTTGATTGACAATTTTTTATTTATGAAACAACAACTGAGTGTTGAAAATAAATAATTCACAACAGAACTAGCGTACCCTTACCATAAATCATGGATGGGGTATGCTTCACTTGAGAAAAAATTGGTACATCTTTTAAATCTACCATACTACTTGTATATGAAATAAAACAACAACATAACCATGTTTCTATGTTTATATGAATATTTATGAATCGAAATCGAAATCCATATCCATTCCATGCCATGTGCTATGGAAGGAGGCTTGTGTAAATAAAGAGGGGATACTGATAGATGAAAACACACAAAAAATGTGGGAAACATGTGTAAGTATGACATAATATAAATTTTATTTTCTTTAAATATCTATTACATTACAATGAATACTTATTTTTCTATATTTTCTATCTGACATAGTCACAGGAATCAACAACACCCACACTAGATGCAGACATACTTTCAGCAGCCTTGAAGTAGCTAGAACAGTATGGCCGCATCAGAGGTGTGGGTTTTGGGGTGACACCTTGAACATATTTTCAAAAACAAAAACAATCGGAGGATAAAAATGAAAAAATGTAAAAGCTGCAAGAAAAATTAGCTATTTTTCAAGAATAATTAAAATACCAGAGAGATATGATAGCAATTTTTATGGGGGATAAGAAAAGTGAAGAAACAACTCAATAAAAACTCATGCGTGACGATCCTGCCCCACCCCCACCAGCTTTGAGGTGAGCCATTCCCCTAAAAAACCTGACTTAGCTGAGGTAATAAATGTTTTAATAATTGTTTCTGTGAAATGTGATTCACATAGACACTGATACCTTTCCTGTAATAATATTCTACAAGGTGAAAATGATTATGATTTATATCTATAAACTCCCACCTATCGCCTTGTAGTGAGGGATACAATGTTCAATATGTATAACAAAATGCTACACAACAAACAACTCCCAATAGATCACATCATAGTGTCAATTAATGTAGCTAATAAGCTAAGTGTTGAGCTACCTATTCCAAATGATGATGATGACATTCATACGGTTGAACAAGCTATTGGAACATTGATCACATGGCCGGAAATTCTTGTAAAAAAACATGTCTACAAGGAGGTATCCATTTCTAATTTATTTTTCAATATGGACCTTTAACATTTAATGAAAAAGGTCTGAAATGATGAATGTTATTACAGAATGACAAAGATAAGGGGGTGAAACAAAATATCATCTCAAAACTATCTCAAGGATCAACCAACCGATTGAAATAGTCTACTAAGAGCACCTTCACCTCGCCCATTCTATATCCACAGTTAATATCATTTCAGGCTCATGTGGATATAAAGTTGATAGAAAAAAATGCTCACACAGTTGATTTTGAAAAAAATATGTATGGAGAGGAAGCATCAGATTTCATTAGTGATGAAAATGTAAATGAAATCGTCAAGTATGAATGGCTAGGCTCCTCAGTTATAAATGTATACATGAGGTATGTTTTCATGATTTGATTTTACAAAAGCTGATATACTCTGATAATTATGACTAAATACATTTTATATTTTTCACAGGATTATATATGAAAAACAATTAAAGGGATTTCCCCATGAACAAAAATTTGGACTCGTTAGTCCTCACATCACCTCTTCAAAAGACGAAATAGATTTTGATAAAGAGGCTGCAATAATTTCATCCCTGCTCAAATCATTTGAAAACAAAATTATGGATGACTGACTCTTTTTAATACCAACGATGCAGGGGTAAAACTCTACAATTTAATCATATCAACTATATTTTAATTTCTTTCTTTACTTATTCTTTTTTTTTATTTTTAGGTAGCATTGGATGCTGATTGTGGTCAATTTGGATACTCTAAAGATTTATTTTCTAGATTCAATGCATGGATATCCAAAAAACCGACCACGCATGATGGAGTTTGTTAATTTTTAATACACTAGATCCCACATTTTAAAACTAAACATCTAGTTATATAATTAATGTTATCTTTTAATGAGGATTCTGTTATGATAGGGCAGTGCATCAATATCATCTACTGCATAGAATGAATCCAGGGCCTAAGGATAAGAACGCTTACAAGATCTAAAACTGGAAAAGTATCATAGTATATATAATAACATTGCACTATCCAAACACATATCAAAACAAATTAATTATTTTTATCGATGTTTCTGCAGTGTCCAAAACAAAAAAATGGAAAAGGATGTGGTTATTATGTTTGTAAATTTATGAAATAGATCATATTTCATCAACAAACTAGCATCCCTGACGAGGTATTTTTGAAAATAACTATGAGTTAATTTAAAATATTTATTAATCCTTTGTGTATTTATATTTTTTTAGTACTACCATGACTGTCGCAAAAACTCATATTCACAAGTTGATATAGTTGTTTTTAGAAATGAATGGGTAGCATACCTGATGGAAGATTGTACACAAATAGGATGAAGGTGAATTACTACTACTTATGTTATCTATATAAGATCATTGATATCTCCCTTGTTTACACTTATTGAGTATATATGATTACCATTTATTATGTTTTATATCCTTAGGTTATGAAGAATGGTTTTAGAAATGATTTGTCTTTCTAGTAAAGCATAACTCATTGGACTACACTGGTTGATAGTGTGGAAGTCGACCAATGAATAGTCATTCAGCCCACTCACGAGCATCTTAAAAGCTTTATGGGAACCAATATCTAGGATTTTCAATTTTCTAATTTTAGTTTCCCTTATATGTGGCTGGGGGGTGTCCAGGAGGGAGGATGTTTCCAGGTGTGAGGGTGGGTGGGGGTGTCCAAGAGGGGAGGGGGGGGGGTGTCCAGGGGGTGTCCAAGAGTGGGGGGTGTCCAAAGGGGAGGGGGGTGTCCAGGGGGGTGTCCATGAGTGGGGTGTACAGGAGGGGAGGGAGGGGGTGTTTCCAAAAGGGAGGGGGTGTCCAGAAAAAGATCCATTCAATTCCATTCAATACTGATAATATACAATGGGTAGATAACTTATATAGTAGCTTGAAGTGGGTCTGTAGTGAAGCATCAAAAGTTCCAACCAACCAAACCAATTCCAAGCTCATGTAAAGGCCAAAGAATTATATTAAAGTTCAATTTGAGGCCCAATATATATTATTTAATGTCATAAACAACCAACATTTTCATCATTTACCTTTATCGCATTAGATTTATGTGAAATTTCATTCCTATTCCTCCAATATATTTTTTGTTTGGTGTTTTCCTTGATTTGTTGAACTGTATCTCTTCAAAATATATATGATTTTATAATTCATATTATTTAATAATGGTTTATGAAAAATATTCATTCCATTATCAAATAGATGATAAAAATATAGTTGGATAATGAAGGTTATTAATGGGTATACAATAAAGAACCAAGAGGGAGGGGGTGTCTAGGAGGGAGGGGGTGTCTAGGTGGGAGGGTGGGTTGGGGTTTCCAGGAGGTGAGGAGGGGCTGTCTAGGAGGGGAGGGGGATGTCCATGGGGTGGGAAGGGGGCTGTCCATGGAAAGGGAGGGGGGCTGCAAGGGAAGAGAGGGGGGTTGTCTAGGAGGAGGGAGGGGGTTGCAGGTGGGAGGGGAGGGGGGGGGGGGTTGTCCAGGAGAGGAGGCTATCTAGGAGGTGGGAAGGGGGTTGTCCAGGGAAAGAGAGAGGGGCTGCAAGGGGAGGGAGGGGGGTTGTCCAGGGGGAGGGGGGTTGCAGGTGGAGTGGTGGGAGGGAGGTGGGCTATAAGGGGAGGGGGGGGTGTCTAGGGGTAGAGAGTGGGCTGTCTAGGGGAGGGGAGGGAGGGGGTGTCCAGGAGAGGGGGGGGGGGATTTCAAGGAGGTAAGAAGGGGGTTGACCAGGGAAAGGGAGGGGGGATTCAAGGGGAGGTAGGGGAGTTTGTCCATGAGGAGGGAGGGGGACTGCATGTGGAGTGGTGAGAGGGGGGGTGTCCAAGGGTAGGGAGGGGGCTGCAGGGGGGGTTTTCCAAGAGGAGGGACGGGGTCTACAGGTGGAGTGGGGGGGGGGGGCTGTCTAGGGAGCTGTCTCGGGGAGGGGAGGGAGGGGGGGGGGGTTGGCTAATCACACTAAATAACTAGGAGATCAAAGTAAAAGTGAACCGGTCTAATCATGGCCTATCTAATTGAGTAGGTTCTCATCAGGCCCTCTTTAAAACTGAGAAATGCAAAACAATATTTATAAGTCAATGAATCATGTTGAGACTCTTCTAAAATATTAATTAAATCCAAGGAAATATGGACATGTAAAGGTTGTAACAGGTAACAAATGACATTTTATTAATGTATTCTTTCATATTAATGTTTAATTTATTTCATTATTGTATTAATAACATAATATTTGTTTTATTATTTAGGTGAAATCTTTTTCCTAAGTTCGAATGCTTTGTTTGGAAACTAATATAATGGATGACAATTTTTTAGAGCAAATCATGGATGAAAAAAGGAAAAAACAACAATTTTTAACTGTTTGTTGGATAATTGTAATTGTAAGCAAATTAAACATTGTTTGAAATGTATATAGTAGTGTGTTGTTTTGTATTAATGATTTTAAGTAAATGTATATAGAATTTTTTTTCTCTTGTGCTTTTTGTGTAGGTGTTTTTTGTGCTGTGTGTGCAGGTGCTGTCTCATGTGTGCAGGGGTAGTGCAGGTTCTGGGTTTGCACAGGTAATTTGGCCTTTATCAGTGCTAATTAAGCGCTGATAAATGGATAATATATCAGTGCTCAAAATAGTGTTGATAATGGTAGTATTTATCAGTTCTATTTTTAGTGCTGATATATTATCCATTTATCAGTGCTAAAAATAGTGATGATAAATACTACCTTTATCCGTGCTAAAAAAAGCACTGATAAATGGGGACCTTTTTCAGCACTAAGCAAGCACTGATAAATTCCCACCTTTATCAGTGCTTTTTTTATCACTGATAAAGGCCCCACTTTATCATCACTATGTTTAGTGCTAATAAAGGGGATCCCCCTTTATCTTCGCCAAGATTAAAAGCCCTTTTTAGCAATGTTAAAGGTAGTTTTTAGCACTATTAGAAGCCCTATTTGTAGTAGTGAATGGCTAGAGCAGCCAACCTCACATCATTTACAGCTCACAAATCCACCTATCCTCTAGAAATGTTTTGGAATCTACTTGGTTCCTATATTTTGATACATATATAGGAACCATAAGCTATATCTAATAACTAATTTGTAGATATTAAAATATTACACCTGATAACAAACTCACCATTAGCTTAACCTTTATTTTGGGTGTATTTCCTATTCCAATGGACCTGCTTACCACATGGAAAACATACTACCTCCTTTTCCTTTCCCCAACTATGGATCTTCCTCTTCTGGGAAGGACAGTGCTCAGGAGCTTTAGACTTGTTATGAGTCTTGGAACCCTTATCCTTGTTCTTCCTTTTCTTATTAACCCTAAGGATTTCAAGTTTTTCATACCTGATGTCCTTATCCACTTATAGAATTAGAGTAATAATTTTTGAAATACTCTTATCAATATTTATCATGTTCTAATTAATAATAAAACTGGATAAGGAATTGAGTACTGGGGAAAGTATGATATTTGTGCACAAATCATATGCGAATTTAATCCCTAATATGTCTAAGAATTAAATGTATCCAATAATATTGATACATGAGGAATAGCTTGGAAAAAATCTCCAATATTAGTTGTAGAAAGATCATTGGATATCTCGTATCTCTCTTGTCTTTCCTTCTCTTAATCAATATCCCAAAGGTGAGACATAACGCTATAAACATCCTTGTCCCCATGTTGCTTAAAATGATCATTGGTTATGAATGGTTTCATAAAAAAATGAACATATATATCATATTTAAAATGTTTCTCATAGATATATAACTCTTCCTCACTATCCCCATTACCAAGTGCATCATAAATAGGTTCTTCCAATACATACAATTTCCTTTCATGGAATAGGATAAAACATAAGTACCTTTTCCATTCATGGAAAATTGTGCTGGTGAGAAGGTTATCCTTCTCAAGTATGGATAATAGTGATATGGTTTGAGTCATTTTATTGATATTTCTACAAATAATAAGAGTATATTTTTAATACTTTATCTGATAAAATTTAGAAAAATAAATAAATATTATATTTATTAATCTCCCACTATTTTATCTAAACTCAATAGCCCTCGCCATTAGATTTAGAATATCTATTTTCTTGGACATTATAGTGGAAAATATCTATATCCACTTTCTCATAACCCCAAATTTGGTTGGTTAATCAATTTGAAGCATTTTACATAGGAATTCCAAATGCCCACTGCATTAACTCACATTTCCTTGATCTGTTGAGTGGACTACCCAATCTTAAAATCCTTAAACTGGATTTCCTCAAAAATTTCCCCTCAGTTACACCAAGTGATAATTTGGTAGTCAAACCTTGATGTGAAATAATTTAAGTCAAACCAATAATTCATGTTATCGTTCCCCGCTAATTTAAATCACCCCAAATTTGGTTGGTCAAGAACTCTGAACTATGGTTTGATTTTAACTGAAGTAGTGGAAGGCTATAAAAAACTTAATATATATAATTGATGGATTTTATCTTTTATGAATAAGTTTATAATTATTATATTTACTTCAATATTTTTAATATTAAATGGATTTATTTAAGTAATTATCTATATATTAGATAATATTTACACATAAGACAATTTATTTTAATTCTAACTTGCATGCTTGTTAATTCATTAACTCATGTGATCAAAACTAAACATACCTAATGAAATAACCATGAAACTTGATAGAAATAAAATAATAAAGTGTTATGATCATGAGATTTTACTAATGTTTAGTTTATCTAGTGGATGGTAAACTAACCTTTAACCTAGGGGAAATACCCCTTGAACCAATTAAGGCCCATGTTACATATTTCCACCTATCCGCCTATGTATTTATCTTGGATTGGTTTTTCCTTAGCTCCAAACCTGAATTTCCTCCACTAGATTGTGAGATCCATACATCATATATTATTTTACTCACATGTAGGAGAGGGGAAAAAATATGTTTTGAGGGGTTTACACAAAGGAAACATGGGAGCATATGCCCTTACATAATGAGATGAGATATGACATGCAAGCCAATAATTTAATTTAATTTAAAAATAATTTAAATGAAACCAATAACATACAATGGTATGGTCTAGGATCATGATAATCCACATGCATGCAATGAATTACACATTTTATAAAATTAGTATTCAATTCTAATTGTTCATATTTAAGATAAATCATGCTCGAATCTATTAATTATGTTATTTAATTATTCAATTATTTTATCTTAATTATCAATAGAATTTCCTTTATATTCTCATTCATCATAATTTTAAACAAATTAAATAAATTTATTTAATATTAACTATGTAAAAAAATGTACCTTAGAGGAAACATGGTGATTACCAATCCAAACTACCCAACATGTATTATACTCATATACTATTTACTCTTGGGACATGTGGCATACATGACATACCATGTAATATCATGAAGTGTAATATCAAATCAATTATCACATGGTTTACATGATTTTTATGTAGCATGTAATGCTTCAATGCACGTAGAATAATAAATGTAATAAGTCGTATACATGATATGTATTTCCAAACATTATAGAGAAATTAATTAAAAATTTATATATATATATAAACCATGACATGGAATGTCTTATCAAATTAATTACCACACACAAGAACATGTTGTTAATTTTTGTGTAGTATAATAAATTAATTTTAATTTTACATTATTTTGTAAAAGTACATGGTGTGTACATTTAAGATACACAACATGTATTGTTCTCACCATCTATCCATGACACACACCTAGGGAATAAATATGTAACCACACCACAATTTTTTTTTGTATTACATAGTGTGTACATGGGATACATGGCATGTGGTCTTCGAGTTACATGGCCACCAGACACATGGGCCGTGTAAGAAGATACATGGCCTATCTGTGTCTAAAGGACCACACTCGGTTCATGGATCTTACCTAACATGTACTCCGGATGACTGTATTCCAGGAAGGACCTATCAAAATGTGGTGTATAAATAAATTCACTATGTATAATAAATTCAAATGACTTGAATTATTTTAAAATTAATTCTTAGTGAATTAAACACTAGTACACAACATGTAACTCTAGGTTACATGATGTACACTATTGTATTATCCATCCAAACTCCTTGGTACCTTCAGATGAGATCTTCAAATTTATTTATTTTTAATAAAATTAATTAATTTGATTATATTTATTAGAAAATAAGAGGAAGAAATAAAATCCCATAATTCATATTAAATAACTATTAAACTAGATTTTAAAACCAATAATAAATGTGTAAATCAATCAAATATCTTTAAATAATTATAAATAATTATACGACCTCTCTGATACCACTTGTAGATTTTAGTCCTAGCATAAGTGTCATATGGGTCATGACCATATTTGTTTTTCATGATCCATGACTAATTAGAGATTTACATGATGATAAACACTATGATCAATTGGATTGAATCAAGAATATAGAAAATGGATAAATTCCATAATTGTAGCATAAGATCATCACATATTATTTATAATCAATTTATGAAATTAAATAATTACCTTTAATGATTTTTTTTCATTGATGGATATGACAATATATCTATGTCGTACCATCGTTGTGTTTTAGGAATCAAGATTAGACTCCCTCTAGTGGTGATCGACACATGTTATAAAAATCAATGTTGCTATAGGAATCTCTGGATTCTAGCATGGTAGATCCTATCACTTTCATCATTTACCTTTTATCAGCCTATGAATTTATTCCAAAAGATTCTCCTTCATCTCTCTAGACTCAAGAGTGGAAGGTGGAGGAATATCCCTCTTTGTTCTTGTGAGTTCTCTTGGATAAGGGAGCTCTCTAGAGATTTGATAGAATTATCTTAATTTTGTTGCTCACAATAAAAAAATGAATTGGATTTATTGAAAAATAATATAATTGGGTTTATATACCACTATAATTATAAATAAATAATTTCACAAGTTCCCTTTATTATTTATTTTATCCCTACAGAACCTTATTTCTATAATAATAATAATATTATTATTTCTTGATATGTTCTAAACTCAGGAATCAAATTTAATATTATTTAATCAAATGATATTCAATATTTATTATTTCTCACACGACCTATAAGATTAATATTCTATTCCTCCACAATAGTTATCAATCCTTGAATAATTAATATTTATTTAATAAATAAATATCACTGCATTATTCACTAATAAATAAATAGATATTATATTAACTAAATATCAAATAAATATATATTAAATATTCAACTCACATAATATTATCTTGAATAAGTGGTGAAAAAATATATGTGATCAAGAAAACATGAATAATTATTAAATCAAATGAGGGAATAATATTTATTAAACTTGTTAAATGACAAATAATAATATATTATTTAACTGAGATTTTGGATACACTTAGTGTGTGACCCTCTAGGCCTCTTTCTCAGTGGCATTAAGAAAAGCCATCTAAAGTCCAAGTTTAGCATCTTGATACACATCAGGGAACCTATTAAAAATAATTTAATTTCATAATGACATAATACCATATATTTATTCTTACTATGTAATATAATCCTTTTATCATGATATCTCTAATAAAGTAGGTTTCATGCTGGTGCCATCAACGTATGTGCTCGATGTCTCTTTCTTTGACTTTTTGGAAATCAAACTTGAATATGGAAAACCATGGCCATATATTTATTTAGGATATATCATTTTCATAAAAGTTCCCAATATATAAAATTCCATTAAAGAACAGAAGGGAAAAATCCTTTCTCACATTTATCATTAATGAAATAGTACTCATGATGCACCCAATGTATCCTAACTCACTGCAAATGTATGTCATCACAATTTTCATCAAAACATCAAAGTATGTAACTTATAACAATTATTAAAAATTATATTAAAGTATAATACACATTTATGTAGATAGGAATATCTAATGAAACATATTAATGTGGATTTCAAACTGGATGGTCTCATTCTCAAAATACTATACACTGGATATTACTAAGTATGTACACCATGAGAAGGTGCCTAAAATTACTATGAGTCTCCACACCTGATATCCTAAATAAATTGTGTCCATAAAATGATTTCATCTAGATATAAAAAATATTTTTAAGAATACAAATTTTGGAAATTTTGGGTTATCATCATAGTGGGGAACTTATATGACCTTTCAGTGCCTTAGCCACTCTTAGAACATTATCACATACTATTTAATGTAGAAAAACAATGATGATGTGATAGGGAGTCTATTAATATTAAAAAAATGAATACAAGTTAACATGAAGCACATAGAAGTTGGTTCTAGGGAACCAACTCCAACATGAAATACAAGATATGTATGAAATGTCCACAACATTCTTTATATGAAATCTAGGAGGAGTTTTATCTAAACATCATGTTGTTAATATGATTTTATACATTGAGAATTTATAAATTATGGGATTCAATTTTCCCAATTAATTTTACATATACCTCATTATATCCTCACTTACTTTGATCTTCTAAAGTTTTATTGTGAATTTTAAGATGAACAATATAATGAAGATTATCCTAGATCTCTTGACTTTGATTCTTTAAGTGGTTAAATAAATATAGCATGGAATTTTTTTTATCCTTATGGTGAATTAGAGTAAAGTCAAGGTGAAGTCTATGTAAATTTATACATCAAAGGAGTATTCATAACAACCTTACAAGAAGAGAACGATATAGATAGAGGATAAATATAATGATGAAATATGTTTTTCTTATAAAAAGAAAGGCCGTTGGAAGAAAAACTATGTCTAGTACAGAAGAAAGGGGATCTTTGGGTAAATTTATTATCAATTGAAATCTATTAATTTATTTGAATTGGGTATTAAATATAAATTTTGGTACTCACATTTTTATCCAAATATATGAACTAATTAGATCCCCAAAAATTGTTAAATGTGAGGTTGATCTTTGAGTTTCTAATAGAGTGAGACTAGATATAATGGCCATAGGAGACTACCACTACACATTTCTAACTATATTTTTTTAAAATAATTGTTATTATGTTCCCAATGTTACTAATAAAATCATTTATGTATCATTTTTAGATATAAATAGTTTTATTTTAATGTTTTTAAAAAAATAATGTTACTTTTATAAAGATAGCATACATCATGGAATGAAACATCTAAATAATGGTATTTATTTATAAGAATATAAAAATATTGTATTGGAAATAGATAAAAAAATTAGTTCCCATCACTCATATCACACTCAATTATGGAATCATTGACTTGGTCTTGTAACTATAAGTGTTTGAAAAAATAATATCAAGAAGGATATTTATATTCTTTTGATATAGAACCCTTAGATATATATCATGATTGTCTATGAGGAATGATAAACATGGTTTATTTCAGTAGATTGGGTGAGAGATCCACAAATATTCTTGAATTAATTCATATATATGTGTGTATATTGTTTTTTGTAGAATTTAGAGGTGGATAATCATACTTTATTACCTTTAACAATAATCACATTAGATATGGATATATCTTCCTGATAAGGTATAAGTATGATTCCTTTGAGAAATTAAAGGAATAAAAGAATAAAGTAGAGAATTAGCTTGGTAAGAAGATAAAGAAACTCCATTATGGACAAAACAAGGAGTATCTTAAATAATAATTCATTAATCATCTTAAAAAGTTTGGGATGATATCCCAACTCACTCCTACTTATACACCATAGTGGAATTGTGTTAGTTAAAGTAGGATCCACTCCTTACATATTGATGATGAGTTATGAAAATCATCCACTATCCTTTTAGGGATGCACCTTATAAATTACAATATACACAATAGACTAAGTGCTAAGTAAAGAGGAAATTGGAATACTATATTATTTATAATATATGAGGAAATATGTTTTTCCACATATACATGTATGGGGATGAAATGTGTTTGTTAAGGATAATACTGACAATAAACTTGCTTCTTGAGGTATAAAGTGTATCTTTATTGGATATACTAGAGAAAAAAGAGGATATTTCCTTTTTGAAACCTCAAATATAAAAGTAATCCTGATGAGACAATCCATGTTTATAGAAAGGGATCATATCTTTAAAGGAGATAGTGGGAGTAAGATATATTTCAATTAATTCAAGGCTCAAGATACATAATAGTGGCACAAAAACATATTCCACAAGACCCAGTGGAAAAAGTTGTTTCAGAGGCACAAGTACTGCATAATATAACCAAAGAGGTTACAGAACTAGATAGGTATAGTTTTTCTATCACTGAGGAAGGTGACACATTTTTAGTTGAGAATAATAAACCTCTATCCTAGAGGAAGTAGTAAGTATCTCAAAAGATAAAAAGTTTCAAGAATCCATTAATTCTAAAATGGATTCTATGTTCCAAAACCAAATTTGAATTTTGGTTGATACTCTAGTTTATGTAAATATTTTTGGGTGAAAATGGTTATTAAATAAGAAACTAGACATGAAAGGTAAATTTGGTACCTATAAATCATGTCTGGTTGGAAAAGTGTTTAATAAATGTAAATACATATTCTATGATGAAACCTTTTCACTAGTCACTGTAATTAAATCATTTAGAATTTTACTTTCCATAAAATCTTACCGTGATTATGAGATTTAGAAAATGGATGTTAAGATCACCTTAATTAATCTAAACCTTTTGAAATATTTCAATATTACACAACCATAAGGGTTTGTGACACCAAAGGATTCTAATAATGCATACAAGTTATTGAGTTGTAATTTTTGGTTTTAATCAATCATCAATATCATGAAACATTAATTTTGATGAATCTATAAGTGAAATTGTTTTAAAAAAGAATGAATGTGAGACTTATTTTTTAAAGAGGTTTAGTGAGAGTGTATTATTTTTTCTTATAGTATATGTTGATGATATATTGTTTATGGGAAATTAGATATACGACTTATAGTCAGTTAAGGTGTGGTAAAATAAATGCTTCTATATGAAAGTATTAGGTGGAGTGGCCTACATTATAGGGATAAAGATCCATCAATATATATGTAATAGGTTGTGTAGGATAAGTCAAGGTATGTACATTGACAAGGTTTTTAAGATATTTAACATGGAACAGTCCAAGATAGGATTTTTGAAAATATCTCATGGTATAAATATCTCCAAGAAAATGTGATCTCAGTCAAAATAGGAGAGATAAATTATTAGTAGAATACCTCATTCTTATTTTATTGGATCTATCATGTATGTAATGATATATACCAGGATTTATGTCACCTACACCTTGAGTATGGTAGGTAGATATCAGGAAGACCAATGAGAGATGTATTAGTTGGCTGTAAAGAATATCTTAAAGTATACGAGGTGTAAAAAAGATATTTTCATGGTTTTTGGAGTATATGGGGAACTATTTTTATGTGTATACACACAAAATAGTTTAAAAATATATCAAAATAATCTAAAATCATAGTTGAGATATGTGTTTTACCTTAATGAAGGAGATGTGAGTTGGAAGAGTTCCAAGAATCTAGTGTGTACTGATTTTATAATAGAGTCTGAGTATATTTCATCTTCTATTGAAGCTAAATAAGTAGTGTTTATACAAAAATACATCTACAATCTTGGTGTTTTACATAATAATAATTATTCTATCACTTTGTATTGTGATAATACTACAAAAATGGTTCTATCTAAGGAGCCCATGTTAGATCAACGATGAAGTATATACTTTGAAAGTATCACCTCTAGAGTTATTTTTCTCAAAGATGTGAAATCATAGTAAGAGAAGTATCTATATAGGATAATGTGGTATACCCATTTAATACAACCTTATCTCATCAAAAGCATAAATAGCATGTGAGAGCTACCAGGTTAAAAGTTATTAAAAAATCGATCAAGTGTAAGTTGGAGTATAGAGTTAGTTCTCTAGAACTAAATGAATTTTTACTTTCAATTACCATAATATTAATAAATATATTATCACATGATGATTTTTATTCTATGTAACACCACTGTGATAATTTCCTTAGAGTATTTTTCACATCAAATGGTTATAACAATTTCTATAATGAGAACGTAGAGATACTATGACAATATTATGAAACATATGTCCTATGATCTAGATAAAATCTATCTACTAGGACATAGATAACATTTTAATATAAGGTGTTAAGGGATCATAAGACATTGAGACTTAATTTAATTAAGTTCACACTTGGTGATCTCTAAGACATGGAGGTCATGATGACAATGCCACCAATATAAATTCTATATATTCATTTGTATTTGGATAGTTGTATCTATGAATAGGTTTATTGGTTCTTATACTTGAGATAATTATTAATTTATATAATGAATCACGTACTTTGATGAATATATAAAAACCATTATGACATATACTCACGGTGAGGTAACATAAATTGGGTGCATCATAAATGATACCTCATTAATTGAATAAGTCATGAAAGTATTTATCCCTTCCATATTAATGAAATAAGATAAATTTATAACTTTTATTTAAATAGAACTTCTTAATTAAATCCATGATCTTGGTAGTTCATCAACAAGTTCATTTAAAAAAGTCCAAAAAAGATAAATCAATCATATAGGGTGATGACACAAGTATGCATCCTATTTAATGAGATATCAATAGAAAAAAGGATTACATTGCACAATAGAATTCACATGATGTTTTTTGTTTTTATGATATCAAATTATTTCTCTATGGGATCCTTGATGTGTTGTTAGATGTCGATCATGGTCTTTAGGAAAGTTCATCTAATTCCACTAAGTGTATCCCAAATCTCATTAAATTATATTTAATTTAATATTAAGAATAAATACTATTCTAAACTTTTAGAATAATAAATTTTCATATAAAGTTGATTGAAAATATTCAATCACATTATATTTTATTTTAAAATATATAAGTTGAATTTTATCTCGTGCTTAGTATTCACAAGGTAATAAATAAATAAATATTTATTCACCAGTTTAGTGAATAACATAATATATAAATATCTATTTAGATAAGTGAATATTAAAATAAATATTTATTCATGAGTTTAGCAAAAATAATATTTATTTATTCATAGAATGAATAATATTTATTTGAATAAATATTTTATTATTTATGGTCTGATAAATTCCATGGGAGGATTAATGGGTTGAGTTAATAGCCAAATGGAAATGACATATTATATTTCATATCATTTAAATAAATATTAATTTATTTATTTAAGAAATTACATTTAAAGAATCACATGTCATGTAATATAATAATAATAATAATATCATTATTTTACATAGGTATTTCATATAATAAAAAATTTTGATAAAGGGAATTTTTAAAATTATCAATTTCTTAACCCTAAGTATAAAATTTGAGTTATATAATTTCAGATCAGAGAATTTTTCTGCATAAGGGAAGATCTTGAGAATTATCTCAATCCCAAGAGAGAATAATCCACCCACCCCTCTTAAGAATGTGGATAAAAAAGAGAACTCTTTGGTGAAATCAACGATTAATTATGTGACACACTAGGTTCCTCCATGATATTTCTCAAAATAAAAAGAAAAATTTATATATATTCATAGATAATGTGTGGATACAACAATATGAGTCCTCATTTGATTTATCCATATAAATTAAAGTGATAAAAGAGAGTAAGAACATTTTTGATCAAAGTAATTCCTAGTTTAAGGTTATTATAATTTTAAATTAATCATAAATGAAATTTTAAGGATCCTATATAGGATATTTTGGGGATGCATTAATTAATTTCTTCATATACTATCTATTTAAACAAATGAAAAATAAAAATTAGGTACCCAAACAATGCTTCAATTTCACTCCAGAACCTATAAGGAATTGTTGTATGCAATGTAATTGATTAGATTCCTTGAATAAATATTATAGATTTTATCTAGGTACCCCAACCAATATTGTGTTTTCTAGGTTTATGTTCAATATGATTCATGTGTTCTCTTAGGGAATTAATATTAGTAGAGTATAATATTCCAAGGACCTTATTTATGGTTGTTTCTATATTTTGAGTTATCTAAGACATATGTAGAATATAATTGAGATGAGATAAGTTTCTTGGGATATAGATGATTCATATACTATGCTTCACATATTTTAATATTAATACTTTACAGAAACTGAGTTTACATCCTAGACTGAGATTAATAGATAAAAATACTCACCCTTACATGTACACTTGTGATTTTTCATATTAAGTTCATGATTCTCACTAGAAACATATTTTTAGATGAGTTAGATATTATTATGTTTCCTTATTTCACCAGAGTTTTCATGGAGTGTGTGTTTTTACTATAGGAATTAGGATAAAACAAATATTTTATCCATTTTACCTTTTGGATTTACATTGGGGGATTTTTTGGCCTTTTCATATGCTATATTTCTTTATAATAATTCAATTTATTTTGTTATGGTCATAATTAATAGTATTCTTTCATTTTCATTATTGGTTTGTTAAATTAATTTTTTTACAATTGATTATGTTTATTTAGATGATAATGTCTCCAATTTTATTGACTTATACTCTTGATTCTAGTTACTAAATCTGAACCTATAAAACAGAGGACTGGGGAGGCATTGAAGGGGGTATTTCTTAAAGTCCAAACATATTTGATGTATATTATACTATATAATATTTTATGATATGTGTATTATATAGAGTATGACATGAATGAAAACTAAGTCATATTGTGTTCCTTTATTTATGTATATCATAATGACTATTATGTGTTAACATGAAACATCCTTGTCATGGAAGTATAACATTGAAGGATTAACATTTGATTCTTCAATGTAGGCTACCATTATTATGTACATTTCATAAGTTGAAATGAATGGGAGGAGTAATTTATTCATTTGATGAATGCATGAATAGTTTTGGATTTAGTCATGAACTTTGTAATGCATGAGTAAATACATGGGGCCCGAGGAGTGTCCCTGAAGCCTATATAAATAGGCCAAACACATAGAGATAGGTGTTCAATGTATTCTATGGATTTTACCTAAAATCACTTTCCCCTCACCCTTTTCCTAAGAGATAAACTTGCATATCATGGGTGTGAGGAGAATCATATCCATGTGATGGGTGATTTAATATAACCCATGGATACACCATGGATTAGGGAGTCCTTTGGATGCCAATTTGTGATCTTCATCAGGCTTATATAATTAAATAAGATGAAAAAATCATCAATGTAATGTAAAAATCACAATATTTCTTCATTTTATATATACATGGTTTTAGATTTAATTCAAGGTGATATTGGAAATTTGGGTTTCTATTTGTTTTCACTACCTATATTAAGTGGTAATTAATCCTTAGAAACTCAAAAGTGGTATCAAAGATTTACCATGATATTTAATTCTTAAAATCATGTTTAAAATAAATATTATAAATATTACTTTTGTTATCATTTTATCTACCATTAAATATGATATAAGTTTTACACCGTGTCTGGTTTTATGGTATATGATATCATAATACGTGTTTTGATCATGTTGTGTGACATGAGATATTGTAACAAGTTACACAAACCAACCCTTTAATTTTTGGTGTATCCTTACATATGATATTGGACATTATAAGGGGTGGAAACACTAAAAGGAAGATAAAAAATAGAGTATCATATTATGAACATGATATAATTTATATAATAATAATCAATAGGCACTAAAGTGTTACACTCACGAATGGTCTATTGTAATCCATGTCGATTATTGGAACTTGGTCATTCCAACATAGATCACTATGCAGCTGGGTTATCTTATACAAGACCATGAACAAATTGTTTAATATTATGTGAGGCGACATTTATAGGTAGTGATATAGAGAACAACTAGTTTTAAGTTATGTTAGTCCTTATAAGTGCTTGATTAATCCTACAAGATTACCTGTCATAGCCTAAAATTGATGCACTGCGGTATTAATCCTAATTAATATACTTAGAACAATATTTCATTTTATAAAAGGTATAATATCATAAACTCAATACCCAAGTTCAATGAGGTTATTCCTATACAGGCATATATGCTAGATTAGTGGTACATGAGTTATCATGTTTGTCAACTTACTCATAAGAAAACCCATAATGTATTTTGGAGTTTTGGAACTGAGCTTATGATTATGAAGGATAAGACTTCTTATTTCAACATGTTAATTACATATCATATGGTATGATAATATTGTAACTATTAATGGTTTAGGGAAAAATAAATCAGCTTATTAGGGCTAATCTCGACTTAGAAAACTTCTACATCGATGGATCATTCTCATATTGTACAAGACGTGAATATCATGAACAAATTTTCCAAAATTAATATTGGTAAGAAATACAACATAACCAAGAGGATATATTTTCACATTGAATTTATAATTAATTTGATTAAATTGTGAGAAATATTATATATTTTTTAAGATATTTATTCATAATAGATGTTTATCATCCTAAACAATTTTTGGAAATCTGTCATTATTCATATAGTATCCAAGTGTAGAATCCATCCAGTGGTGATCCAAACATGCTCCTATGATCTCCAAACAACACTGATGAATCAATAGGTACAAGTGAGATCGATCGATCATCTTGTATAATTCTTCTTGATTGCTTATCATTTCTTCAGTCTTGAAGAAATTCTTTATATCTCCTCATTCTTGGGAGGTTATGATAAGGAAGAGGGGGGATATATTGATCAATACAGTAATGTGTTAGACCCAATTCACTCATAACTAACTGAAACTGATCAACCACATGGCCTCAAGCGAACCTCCCTATATTCCATAGGATTATAACTAGTAGTGAGGGTCTATGATGGTACTAGGGGAGATTATACCATCATGACCAGAGTGACATGTAGCGGTGGTAACTGATAAGTCAACGAAAACAAGATAATAAAATAGAGTAAGAATAACAGTGAAAATAATATAAGAAGTAAAACATCTGTATAGTAATAATTAGTCACAAATAAAACATAGCATCATATACAAAAGATGATATCATGCTATGATACTATAAAAAAATAGGAATATAGGAAAAGAAGAGAAACATGCATAAATCACATGCTACACAAAAATAAAAAAAGACCAAAGTATATCTTTAATATCATCATGAGTGTAGGATCAATACTCTACTCCCATAATCCATCATAATATAAAAAATTAGGTGTTCATAGCTAAATTCTTCCCTTTTTCCCTACCTGCATCCATGAGATCTGTTTAGGTACCAATCATTGGAATAAACATGGTGTGAGTAAAATGCAGTAGTCTACCACCTATGGTGTCCATAATAATCTTGCCAGTGAATTTAAAATGAGTAGTGTGTAGGTATAATAAATAAATAAAGCAATGATGTTAGATATAAATGAGTTTTCTCTGGTTCTTAGAGGACACCTGTCTGACTGCATCTACTTTGGCCAAAGCCAAGATATCTTGGAACAAGTATTTCCACACACACACACACACACATGTAAGTATATATGTAAGTATGAGTATTTATATATTTATGTATGTATAAAAACATATATATAGATACATAGTACTATCCAGAAATCAAGGTGTAACCAAGGTATAAATTCATAATCATAAGAGTCTCATGCTTTAGATAAGGGCATTGGACTAAGCGTTCAAATGGGGATACATATGTCATCATATCCATCAACCCAACGAGTGATGTGAAAAACCATGTCCAACATCTTCCAGGGGAACGTGAATCATATTTTCCAAATTCCTAATAAATTATGTGAAATGTCATGTACAATATCACACATTAAGGGAGCATAAAGCACCATGTCTAACACTAGCCTTAACTGTGTCTCAAAAACCATCATATAAGGCTGTGTAATAGTAACAATCAATAAAATATGTAATTATTTAACATAATAAAATGGATGGTTTCAACCATTGAAAATTTATTAGTCAAGGTAATAATATCCAATTTATATAATGGTCACATGTCATGGTCATACCATTCACAGAAATTTAATTTAAATCCAACCAAACCCACTTGGATGGTGGTTTGTTCTATATGAGAATTTATAATGTCAAGGGCATAAAATGAGCGCACTAGAAGGGGTTGATCTAGTATATGAAGATGACCTATGATAATGGAAAGGGCGTATGGGATTATTTATAACATGGATAATAATTTAATTAAGGAAAAAATATTTTTTAAGGAAATGTATAGGAGGACTAGTTTGTGCCGTCACAATGCATGATATAAAACAACTATAATTTTAGGGAAAAGTACAAGAAAAACTATCTTAAAGAGGTATATGAATCCTCATCCACAATTGGACTTTAATCTAGGATAGAATAGGAGAAATCAGAGAAATATAAGAATATTGTGAAAAATAAGGAATATTATCTTGCATATATTTAAAATTCCACAGAAAAAATTAAATAAAGAAAATAAGGAAGAGGAGGCTCAACGTCTTGGAAGAGGGTGAGAATGAGCTCTAGTGGAGGGCTGCTATTCTTGGGATAAACAAGGGAGGAAGAAAGAGTAACCAAATTAAAGGGATTAAAGGAAATGCGAATTTCATACATTTTTAAAGGGAACATGGTTTGGAAACACAATTGGCCAAAATGTGTGCTAACCATGCACCAACACTGTGCAACAAAGCCACCCTTTCACAATGGGATAGGAACTCTATTTGAAAAATCATGTGAAAACTGTTCATGGTCACTATACAAGGTCTCTACTCTCTTGTATTGTAGAGATACAGTTTTTTCCCTGTAAGACTTTGAAATATTTCTAAAATTAATTCTAGAGCTAGGCGTGAAGACTGCATGCGATTCTGAGGCCCGATGTGCCCAGAATAAATTTTATAAATATATTAAGTGTTTTTATACTATGAACATAGTGGGGTTGTGTTTTCTCCTAAAGGGTAGCTTGGATCGGAAATCCGAGGGCACAGTTGCGTCTAGAGCATGCCGTTTACCCTAGGCGGGGTGTCAAAGTTGTCGGCGCGGGCCTGCTGTGAGAGATGTCACTCAGGGGAAAATCGTCATTTTAAATTAAGGACTTAGTGATTTTTATCACTGGATTTATTTTCAAATAACTTTCGAAAAAATCCTCGGAATGGAAATCTGAGACTTCCATTGAGTTCGAAATGGGGCGTTTTTCCTAGGTGCGATATAAAATGAGAGGGCGCGGTGAATTCGAATTCTATGCTAAGTGGAGTCCCTATAAATAGAGATAAGTTTTTAGGGTTAATAAAAAACCCTAATTCACTCCCTTCCCCTCTCTCTCTTTCTCTCTCCTATTCTTTGGTGTTGTTCGCTGTTCTTCGTTGGATCGAGGAGTGATCTCCACTGGAACCATGGCGGATCGAAGTTGGATCACAACAAATGCATCGCCAACGACGAACGGGTGGATCGAGGTAGGATTTATTCTTCTTTTTTTATTCCGATTTAAGTTAGAATTGGAAAATCCATTGTTTCCCCTTGTTTCTTTGTTTGATTAATATCGTTGATGGCCACACGAACACGGCTATCAACCCATGCTGAAAAATAAAGTTTTTTTCATCGTAATCTTCAAACATTCTTTGGGTTCTTGGGCGCTTACATTTAAGCACGTTAAATCTTCAAAAGTTTTCCAATCAGAGGAATGTAATTTGATGGTCTTGTCCCAGGGATCACAAGAATGGGCTCGAAATAATTTTTGGGTCACCGAAACGGTTGTGGCGGCCGAAGGAAGGTCCGACTCAGGCAAGGGGTGTGGCCGGAGCACCGGTGGTGTTGGGTGTGGACGGATGCAGATGCTGGCGTGGCGTAGCAGGAAATGAAGGAGCGGAGAGCCTAGGCGGCAGATAAGGGATCCCCGGGTGGCCGTGGTTTTGGGTGGAGGTGTCGCGGCGGTGCGCTCCGCAGGACGGCAGCTTCGGCCCGTCGTGGCTGGGGCGTCCAGGCGGCCGCAGCGGAGAGGGGAGCGGGCGACTAGGCGGCACGGGCCCCGGTGCCGGGCGGCGCGCTCAGCCGGCGGAGGGCTCACCCTCTGCCTATCATGCTCGGAAAAAGATATGAGGCACTGACCTCAGGGGGACGCCACAGACAAGGACCCGCAAAGCGCGGGTCCTGCTGGGGTGCGACGTGGAGCAAAGACCGGCCAACTGGCTGGTCGGTTTGAAGAAGCCGGACCCGAGGGGTCCGGAGGTTCTCGAATGGGCCGTGGAAAGCTGGACCGGATCCGCGGCCGGGCCATGGGCCGGCCCATTTTGGGCCCCTTTTTTGTTCGGGGGGCCGTAACTCCTTAATAGCGCATCTGATTGACACAACGTCTTTGGCTATGGGTTCGTCTCTTTGAGACAGACATTTCAAGATAGGTTTTGAGGTTTTTGGGTTCTGTTCCGAAAGAGGAGTGTCTCTAAACATGTTACCTTAATAATATTAAATTATTATTAAAGTTTGCAACGGACGGGCTTTGCGAGCCGGACGTCCATTTGACGTGCTGTCAGAGGTGTCGTAGCCCTAGAGTTGAGATGCCCCTTCCAAGGTTGGTTCGAAACACTTGAGGTTTGGTTTCGTTGCTCAGTGGAACGAAAAATTTAATTCAATTAATTAATTAATTAATTAATTAATTAATTAATCTTGCGTCGGACCTAACATTTGCTTGGGATTTCCGATTGACGCGCCGTTAGTGGCAGCCTGACCCCAGTCCTCGTGAGGAATTTTTGAGATGCTTTCCGAGGCATTCGGGTTGGAGACAAGGTGCAGGACCCACATGGCCTAGTTCGCACGTTTTACGGTGAAATGCCACTTTTTCACCCGACATCCATTTGGGGTGTTTGAGTACTCATTTCTGAGTGTAATTTTGAGGGGATTGTGACGACGCAATCCACACGCCTAAATTTGGGCCAGAGGTGTGGGCCCCATAGGGCCCCGTTGGCTTATAACGTTGGGTGGTGAATCTTCTGCATCTAAAGTCCATTTTAGGTGCCGTCAGTGACATTGTGACCCTGGCATCGAGACGAAGTTAACCGGTTTGGTTACAGGTGTTGAAGCCAGAGTGAGGTGTGGGCCCCACGAGCCGTCTTTTAAGCTTTGTGCAGCGTACTGCGGCTTTTTCATCATGTGTCCATTTGTGGAATATGAATAGTTGACTCAGAGTGTTTTTTCGAGACCATCGCGATGGCGTAGTTTACCCGACCTCTTTTGGGACTGAGATGCGGGCCCCATGAGGTGCCACATGGGCATAAAGCGATGTTGAATAACTTTTCCATCAGGAGCCAGTTTCCAGCAATTGAATAGTCTACCTCGCGTGTTTTTCCATGAGGATTACAATAGTGTAATCTGTTTGGGATAGTGGAGCCTCTTTCTAGATCTCATTAAATGTGGAAACATGGAAGGGAATTGATCAGAGGTTTATTTTATGCACTCCAAACCTACGCACGGTAGCGGCGGTATTGTCACCCAGTGATGGAACAAATAGTGCAGAGATATCGGCCTAGTTCTGAGTTTACCCTCCAACGAGGCTGGGCAGTGGGATACCCGTTGAACTTAGGGTTTACCCTCTAATGGGGCTTGGAAGTGGGATACCCATTGACCTTATGGTTTACCCTCTAACGGGGCTGTGTAGTGGGTCACAATCGACTTATTTAGGGTTTACCCTCCAGCAGGGCTGGGCAGTGGGTCACCTATTAATTTATTACTGTTTACCCTCCAGTAGTGCTGGGCAGTGGGTCACCGTCGACTTATTTAGGGTTTACCCTCCAGCAGGGCTGGGCAGTGGGTCACCTGATAATTTATTATAGTTTACCCTCCAACGAGGCTGGGCAGTGGGTCACTGTTGACTTATTTAGGGTTTACCCTCTAGCGGGGCTGGGCAGTGTATCACCCGATGATTTATTATGGTCTACCCTTAAGCGGGGCTAGGCAGTGGGTCACCGTTGACTTATTGGGGTTTACCCTCTAATGGGGCTGGGCAGTGGGTTACCCGATGACTTATTTCAGACTCAGTCCTTTCTATGAGGCTAGTCAGTGAATTTTCTCCATGATTATCGGAGTGGGACCCTTGGTGGTATGGTTCATTGATGAGGCAGCTTTGGTGTGCGAGACTATTGGGCATCAATGACAGATATCCTTTGAACTGTTGGTGATTTATCTTGGGCTGAGCTTGGAGATAGAGATCCCCTTACACACTAGTTCATGTTTCTTATTGAGAATACATATACACCCTACTTTCATTCCCACTCATTGGGTTCAGTTACCCCCCTTACAGTAGGGGTGAAGACGCGTGGGGTATGCCACGTGATTTTTGTGTCTAGATCCTCTTGGATTGGATGAGTCTACTCCCTTCTTTTTGATGGGTTGAGCTGCACTCTCTCTTTTGTACTCTTGAACCGTTCTTCATTCTGTCTACTGATCACCATTTTAGTATCTCCTTTGTCTCTCCCTTGAGCTTTTGGGGCATCCTACTGAGTATCTTTATACTCACCCCTACTTGAGATTTTCCCGCACTTGGTGTGCCCTTGTAGACAACGCACAGGTCGATCGAGACTACATAGGAGCGTAGAGGACACAAGAGCTTGGGCTAAGTTCAGTGGTCATAGGAGGATTTCTGGGTGTGAGAGTCACCAGTGGTTTACTTTCATTTTACCTATTACCAGGTTGTGGCACCTTTCTGGTTGGGCGTGTGTTTTACCCCTTTTACAGTTTAGTTTACTTGTCAGTACTTTTCAGCACTTTACTTGTACTGGTTAGAGGTCGATGCATGTATGTTGGTTTCCATTTTTGTAGCAGTGTTGTATCTTGATTTAATTTCCCTACATTTTTGCATTGAGTTGGCTGTGTGTGTGTGTACAATTTCTTAGGAAAAGCCCCCCCTAGTTTGTTGTCCCTTCGGTGCTAGTCGCCATCCCTTGGCCTATGGAGGTGGGATTGGGGTAGTTTCGGCTCGAGCCCCGGTACAGGTCGGGTCATGAAAAAGTGGTATCAGAGGTGGTTCATTCCTTGGGGCATTGTTCGGACGTCCCTAAAAAGGAATTGGTTGAGTTCTGAGGCAATAATATCAATATTTCTCAAGAGCGGCTCTCAGGCCAGGGAGTCCAGTGATGGTGCGGTGGCTGACGTATCCATTCACCAGGACCCTGATAACCCTCTTGTCAACTCAGCACAATGAGACACTTGTTACAGGGAATTTGGTTTGTGTATCATATAGGATTGAGTCTTTGACTGTCCTTCTTGAGTCAGCTCCCCATCATTGTTGGTATATATATGCTCATTTGACCGCGGTACTCGTTGATCGGATTCAGGATGTCTCCATGATTATAGTCAGCCAGGATACTAGCTCCGGTTTGTGATGATGATTCCGTGAGTGATGAGGCCTCAGTTCAAGAGCCATCATAAAATTACCCTTTCTCTAGGAGGATAGACAGTAGCACCACCACCTGTGGAGTAGTAAATTGTACCGGCAGCAAGGGCTGATGACGAGCGCAGGCTGGGCGCTCTACGTGAGTTCCAGCGTCAGAGACCACTGAGGTTCCATGGTGAGCCATACCCTCAAATAGTGAAGGGTTGGCTAGAGTCGGTGGTTCGCCTCTTCAGGCTTGTTCGGACACTGACTGGTTTGATGGTGGCCTTGACAGCCAATTTTTCCACAGAGCAGTTTAGCGTTAGTAGAACCAGGGTTACTCAGATACACGATGAGTCGGTAATCTCATGGGATGACTTCTAGCAGCTGTTTTATGAGGATTACTACCCCTCCCACTTACACTTTTTACGGTTTCGGGAGGTGTTGGAGCTTCAGTGGGGAGTGATGGCAGTGGCTGGGTACGCGACTAGGTTCGCAGACCTTACTCGGGACTCTTTGTACGCGGTCCATTAAGGTAACTTATGAGCATAGAAGTTTGAGCGAGATCTCTATAGAGGAGATTCGTGACAGCTTAGTGCCCTTGTGCATCCTCACTCATATAAGGGTGCTGGAATAGGCACTGGTGATGGAAGAATTTCAGGAAGTGGGACGTCGATTGGCAGGGCCTCGACGCCGGAGGTCTCCCGTTGATGAGACTCAGGCACATG
This sequence comes from Viscum album, assembly GCA_963277665.1. Classification (NCBI taxonomy): domain Eukaryota; kingdom Viridiplantae; phylum Streptophyta; class Magnoliopsida; order Santalales; family Viscaceae; genus Viscum; species Viscum album. The sequence goes on from OY728160.1 coordinate 859,800,964, forward strand.
GTCGGGGGGGGGGGGGGGGGGCAACATAAAACCTCGAGACGGCCCAGGGAGGACTAGTGCTATGGTTGTGATGTGCGAGGTCATGTGGAATGAGACTACTCGACCAAATGTGCTGAGTTTTCCAGATAGTTGGTAGATGCACTGCCATGACAGAGGCAGTGTCGTGATCAGATAACTCCCAGGTGAGGACAAGGTGGTCCCTAGGGAGGTGGTGTTGGCATAAAAGCAGAAATAATTGTGGTTGGCAGATGACGTTTCGATGTCCTTCCACCACCACTAGGCGGCCCATGTCAGGCTCAGGGAGCTGATGGACGGGGCCGCAGGCGACTATGTGCTATGGACGTATACAATCCTATAATGCAAGAGATTATAAGAGGTACACTCTATGTTTTTTCTACTTTTCTCAGTAGAACTTGTTAAGACACTGTGTGAAGTACTCTTTTCGCTTAACTCCTTGTGCGAGGGGTTACCGAGGGTGATTCAGGGTATTGGTCTAACCCTGTGTTGGTGTGGTTCGACGTAGTTTTGAATGCACAGGAAAGAGGGGTTCTTCCCCCACTGAGATGTATTTTTGTGATGCGATCAAAAATTATAGGGAGAGTCAGTTCCACCAAAAGTAGATAGTATTGAGGTGTGGTGGATGAGTCCCTCTGACATGTGCATTCATGGCGGGGTTGTGCGGTGGAGTGTTAGAGTAGGTTCGGGATTTGCCAGTGGGACTTTTCTGCTTGACCTCCCTTTTCATGAGGTTCCACTAGTGGGTTTGGCAGAGTTCCTGTTTTGGGGATTACTCTCCTTAAAAGAGGGGAAAAGACACGTGGGGTATGCCACATGTTTTCCGTGTCTAGCCTCTGGCGGTTGGATGAGTTTTCTCGCCTTCCCTATTCATTGGTACCTGGCTTGCTCAACGTTGATCTTGATATCGTTATCAAGTACATGTCGAGGTGATGGAAACCCCATAGACAGAACTATGCGCATCACTATGTGGTATTGGTGGTGGTAGACCTTGCATTGAGAATGTGTAGAAGCTATCTTCTGGGAGAGCACTTTGTGGTTTGCTCAGACCACCAGTGTCTCAGGTGCGCCCTCACCCAGATAGACTTGAACCTAAGGCAATAGTGCTAGTTGAAATTTCTATAGGACTATGACTTTTAGGTAGTCTACATCCCGGAAATGGCAGTGTTGTAGCAGGTTCTCTTAGCAGAGAGCCTCAGTTGTGATGCACTGACTGTGAAAACTTGTGTGACTAGATATCCTTGGGTGTTTCACCAGATGGGTATTCTGAAGGAGGGAATCACGAGACCATGTTTCAGGAACAAATTGTGATTTCGGCCGTGATGTGGAAAGTAGAGGTTCGACCAGGGAAGTTCCCTAAGTTTCTTTGGGCCATTCTGTGAATTGTGAAAGTGTTTGAGAGGTTACCTACCGTCTTTCCCTAACCTCCCAACAATAGGAGTGGGTGCACGATGTCTTCCACGTGTCGCGATTGATGAGGTGCGTGCGTATTCCTATGCATGTCCTTTAGAGTAGCAGACCTTAGGAGTACGAACCATCCCTTTGGTTCACGTGTTGTGCTAACCTGGTGTTGTGAAAGTTTTCTTGGGAGTGGGAGAGCTAGGTGTGATCTTCATATCCCGAGATGTTTTTCCTAGTTTTTCTTTTCGGGGACGAAAATCTTGAAGGAGGGAATGATGTAGAGACCCGATTTTTTCCATGTAAGACTTTGAAATATTTCTACAATTAATTCCAGAGCTAGGCATGAAGACAGCGTGCGATTTCGAGGCCCGGTGTGCCCGGAATAAATTTTATAAAAATATTAAGTGTTTTTATACTATGAACGTGGAGGGATTTTGCTTTCTCCTAAAGGGTATCTCGAATCAGAAATACGAGGGCACAACTGCGTACGGAGCATGCCATTTACCCTAGGAGGGGTGTGATGGTTGCGGGCGTGGGCCTGCTAAGAGAGATGTCACCTAGAGGAAAAATCATCATTTTAAATTAATGACTTAGTGATTTTTTCACTGGAGACCTTTTCAAATAACTTTCGAATGAAGCCTCAGAGTGGAAATATGAGACTTCCATTGAGTTCAAAACAAGGAGTTTTGCCTAGGCGTGATATAAAATGAGAGGGCGTGGTGAATTCAGATTCTGTGCTAAGTGGAGTCCCTATAAATAGAGATAAGTGTTTAGGGTTATGGAAAAACCCTAATTCACTCCCTCTCTCTCTCTCTCTCATATTCTTCGGCATTCTTCGCCGTTCTTCATCAGATCGAGGAGAAATCTTCGCTGGAACCTTGGAGGATCGAAGTGGGATTACAGAAAACACGTTTCCAACGACGAACGGGCAGATCGAGGTAGGATTTATTCTTCTTTTTTTTGTTCCGATTTAAGTTCGAATTGGAAAAACCATTGTTGCCCCTTTTTTCTTTGTTTGATTAATATCGTTGACGGCCGCATGAACACGACTATCAACCCATGCTGGAAAATCAAATTTTGTTCATAGTAATCTTCAATCCTTCTTCAGGTTCTTGGGTGCTTACATTTAAGCGTGTTAAATCTTCAACGGTTCACCGATCAGAGGCATACGCTTCAATGGTCTCGTCGCAGGGATCACAAGAATGGGCTCGAAATATTTTTTGGGTCACCGGAGTGGTTGTGGTGGCCGACGGAAGGTCCGGCTCCGGAAAGGGGTGTGGCCAGAGCACTAGCAGCGTCAGGTGTGGCCGGAGGCGGCTGCTGGCGTGGCGTAGCGGGGACTGGAGGAGTGGCAAGCCCGGGCAGCGGAGCAGGGATCCCCGGGCGGCCGCGATGTCGGGTGGAGGTGTTGCGGCGGTGTACTCCGTAGGATGTCGATGTCCAGATGGTCGTAGTTGAGCGGGGAGCGGGTGACCAGGCGGTGCAGGTGTTGGTGCTGGGTGGCGTGCTCGGTCGGCAGAGGGCTCACCCTTGGCCTATCGCGCTCGGGAGAAGCCCTAAGGTGCTGACCTCGGGGGGACTCCATAGACAAGGACCCACAAAGTGCGGGTCCTACTGGGGTGCAGAGTGGAGCGAAGACTGGCCAGCGGGCCGGTCGGTTTGAAGAAGCTGGACCCGAGGGGTCCGGAGGTTCGCGGACAGGCCGCGGCAAGCTAGACCAGACCCATGGATGGGCCGCTGGCCGGCGGTCTGGACCGGGCCGGCCAGTCTGGACCGGCCCATTTTGGGCCCCTTTTTGTTCTGGGGGCCATAACTCCTAAATGGCGTGTTCGATTGAAACTCCGTCTGCGGATGTGGGTCCGTATCTTCCAGAAGGATTTTTCAAGATAGGTTTCTGGTTTTTTGGGTTCTGTTACTGAAGATGAGTGTCCTGAAACGTGTTACTTTAATAATATTAAATTATTTTTAATGTTTGCAACAGACGGGCTTCATGAGCCGGACGTTCGTTTGACATGCCGTCAGAGGTGCCATGGACCAAGAGTTGAGACAGTGCTTCCAAGGTTGGTTTAGAACCCTTTCAGTTTGGTTTCGTTGCTCAGTGGCACGAAACGCTTAATGCGAGTAATTAATTAATTAATTAATTAATCTTGCGTCGGACCTATCTCCTGTTTGGGATGTACGATTGACACACCGTCAGCAGTAGCATGACCCCAATCCTCATGCAGACTTTTTGAGACGCTTTCCGAAGTGTTTGGGTAGGAGACAAGGTGCGGCCCCCACATGGCCTAGTTCACACATTTTACGTTGAAACACCACTTTTTCACCCGACATCCATTTGGGGTGTTTGAGTACTCATTTATGAGTATTATTTCGAGGGGATTGTGATGGCACAATCCTCCACCTAAATTCGGGGCCGAGGTGTGGGCCCCACAGGGCCCCGTTGGCTTATAACACGGGGTGGTGCAACTTCTGCATTTGAAGACCGTTTTAGGCACCGTCAGCGGCGTTGTGACCCTGGCATCGAGACAAAGTTAACCGGTGTGGTTATAGGTGTTGAAGCCAGAGTGATGCATGGGCCCCATGGGCCGTCTTTTAAGCTGTGTGCAGCGTACTATAGCTTTTTCATCAGGCATCCATTTGGAGCGTATGAATAGTCGACTCTGCGTGTTTTTCCAAGAGCATCGCGATGGCGTAGTTTTATCGATCTCTTTAGGGACCAAGGTGCGGGCCCCATGAGGCGCCACATGGGCATAAAGCAATGTTGAATAACGTGTCCATCGGGAGCCCGTTTTCAGCGAGTGAATAGTCTACCTCGCGTGTTTTTCTGTGAGGATTACAACGGTGTAATATATTTGGGAGAGCGGAGTATCTTTGGAGATATCATTAAATGTGGAAACATTAAAGGGCGTTGGTCAGAGGTTTATTTGATGCACTCCGAACCTACGCACGGTAGCGGCGTTAGTGGCACCTAGTGATGGAACGGATAATGCTGAGATATCGGCCTAGTTTCAGGTTTACCCTCTAATGAGGCTGGGCAGTGGGATACCTGTTGACCTTAGGGTTTACCCTCCAGCGGGGCTGGGCAATGATATACCCATTGACCTTACGGTTTACCCTCCAGTGGGGCTGGGTAGTGGGTCACTGCCGACTTATTTAGGGTTTACCCTCCAGCAGGGTTGGGCAGTGGGTTACCTGATAATTTATTATGGTTTACCCTCCAACGGGGATGTGTAATGGGTCACCGTTGACTTATTTATAGTTTACCGTCCAACAAGGCTAGGCAGTGGGTCACCTGATAATTTATTATGATTTACCCTCCAGCGGGGCTGGGTAGTGGGTCACCGTCGACTTATTTAGGGTTTACCCTCTAGCAGGGCTGGGCAGTGGGTCACCCGATGATTTATTACAGTCTACCCTCTAGCGGGGCTAGGCACTGGGTCACCGTTGACTTATTGGGGTTTACCCTCCAACGGGGATGGGAAGTGGGTTATCCAATGACTTATTTCAGACTCAGTCCTTTCTATGAGGCTAGTCAGTGACTTTTCTCTATGATTACCGGAGCGGGACCCTTGGTTGTATGGTTCAGTGATGAGGTAGCTTTGGCATGCAGGACTGTTGGGCATCAGTGATGGATATCCTTTGAACTGTTGGCGATTTTTCTTGGGCTGAGCTTTGTGATAGATATCCCCTTACACACTCATTCAGGTTTCTTGTTGAGCATACATATACACCCTACTTTCGTTCCCACTCCTTGTGTTTAGTTACTCTACTTCCAGAAGGGGCGAAGACGCTTGGGGTATGCCACATTCTTTCCGTGTCTAGCTCCTCTTGGATTGGAGGAGTCAACTTCCTTCCTTTTGTTGGGTTGACCTACACGCTCTCTTTTTCACTCTTGCACTGTTCTTTATTCTGTCTACTGCTCACCATTTTAGTATCTCCTTTGTTGCTCTCTCGAGCTTTCGGGGCATCCTACTGAGTATCTTTATACTCACACCTTCTTGGGCTTTTCCCGCACTTGGTGTGCCCTTGCAGACGACAGACAAGTCTATTGAGACTACATAGGAGCATAGAGGACACATGAGATTGGGCTACATTCAGTGGTCGTAGGATGATTTCTGTGTGTGAGACTCACTAGCGGTTTACTTTTGTTTTACATGTTACTAGGTTGTGGCACCTATCTGGTTGGGTGCACATTTTTCCCATTTTACTGTTCAGTTTACTTGTCAGTACTTTTCAACACTTTACTTGTACTGGTTAGAGGTCGATGCTTGTATGTTGGTTTCCCTTTTGTAGCAGTGTTGTATCTTGCTTTCCTTTCTCTGCTCTTTTGCATTGAGATGGCTGCATGTGTGTGTACAGTTTATTAGGAAAAGGCATCCCCTAGTTTATTGTGCCTTCGGCACTAGTCACTAACCCCTGTCCTATAGAGGCGGGGTTGGGGTAGTTGTGGCTCGATCCCTGGTACGGGTCAGGCCGTGACACCTATGGTTAGGCTACCATGAACTAACCATTCATTTCACCTATACAATATGTTTTCACCATTTTATAGAGCCATGCGACCTCCCTCACAAATTTTGTAAAACTATTATCCTTCTTAGGTCCTCATGGTTGAGATACACATTTACTACTAACCATGCGACTACCATAATCCTTTATATATTTCTACAAAAATTAGATGTTTAAGCTCCACTCAAGCCCCAAATGCTTTCAAAACCTTCCTTAACCTCTTAGGAACATTCATATCAATAAAAAAGGTTTAAACTTAAATTTAAAGTAACCATACCACTCTAAAAATCTAGGATGTTACAACCTACCCTCCTTAAAATAACTCATCCTCGAGTTTCACTTCCAAGGGTGGTAATGGATTATATGATAAAAGTTATATCCACTAAGAATGTACATCAACTTCCCTCTCCCATGTCTCATCCTACACATGGCCATTCTACCATAACCCCTGTATTAGAGGAAATAAACTTCCTTAGAAATTCTTCATGCTCCAATCAATGATATTAATAGGATACTCCTCAAAAGATGCATCAATTTCTAACACAACCTACTTAGGATGAAGGACATTAGCTGGTTCTAAATAATAATTATGTATTTGAGAAACATGAAAAACATCCTGTGTACCTCTGCATATCTGAGGGAGTGTTATCCGATAAGAAACTAATCCAACCTTTTCCAAAATATAAAAAGGTATAATGAATCAATATGATAGTTTACCCTACCTCTGAATCTGTTGATACCCTAGTCTAGGGGAAACACATAGAAAGACCCGATACCCAACCTCAAACTCTAGAGTTCAATGATGATGATCAGTATAAGACTTTCTCTGCGAATGAGTTGTAGCCAAATGATTCTTGATCTTTTTTACCTTTTCTGAAGTCTCCTGAATGATATGAAGACTAAGTAGCACTACAACTCTTTCCACTAACCGGTATAGTGGTTAACAACACAACCTAACATATAAGGACTCATAAGGATCCTTGTATATATATTTTTAAAAGATGTTATTATAGGAAAATATATAATTGGATAAGTTTAATTAACAAGAACATAATTTTTTTGGACACATGACTATATCATGTCCTCTAACACATCTATTGTATCCTTGGACTATTCTTCAGTCTATGGGTGATAGGCTATACTCAGAAGTACTTACAAACCTAGAGCCTTCTAGAAACCCTTCCATAACCACAATGTGAAATGAGTGTCCCTATATTATATGATAATAAATGGAAATACATGATAGTTTATGATCTCTCTAACATATATCCTTTAAATATCATCCACTAAAAAGTTCTCTCTGATAGGTATAAAGTGGGTGACCTTTTTTGAGTCTATTAATGATCACCCATACTGCATCGCTACCTCTAGGGGAACTCAGTAGGCCTGTCAAAAAATCCATAGTGACATCATCCCATTTCCACTCAGTAATGGGTAATGGATATAAAATTCCTTATGGTCATTGGTGTTCTTCCTTCACCTACTGATAGGTGGAACACCATGTAAAAAACTAGTTATCTCCCTCTTTATACCAGGGCAGCAATACTATAGAAATAAATTATGGTACATCTTGGTGAGATCGAGATTTATTATCCAAGCATAGTCATGAAACTATCACATCAACTCCTCTCACATGTTGGTAAAAAACCATATGGATCCATAAATATACAAGATCTCATCCACATCAATGACCCAACTAGGTGGTGGGTCCTCACCTAAAATGTATTCCCTTAGGACTAACCTCTTAGGACCAGAAGCTATCTAATCTTCACTCTATCTAGAAGTGAAGATGTTACTGATAATGATTCAAGTACAAGCTACCTCAGATGATCCTACACCACTAAATGCATTTCATAGAACAAGGACATCAACCACCATTCACTATTCACCTCTTGATTTTCTTGTGTATAATTCTTCCTACTTAAAGTATCATCCACTCCATTTCCTTTTCCATAACGTATAGGTAAGATCAAAATCAGATTATTGTTGGTATTAAACCCATATCCATTGTCTGAGATTAAAATCACATTGTGTGAATATTCATTTGAGTATTTTTTGGTATCTGTATGCAAAAAACTAATCCCCAAGCAAAAAAATACTCCAACAACGCAAGGCATGAAAAACCATAACAATATCGAGGTTGTGTATTGGGTAATTCCACTCATTAGGTCTCAACTAATGTGACCTCTATGCCATGAATCACTTATCCTACATCAGAGCTTCTCTTAGATCGATTCCTAATGAATCATGAAAAACTGTATAACTTCTTCCCAGCTCTAGAAGAATTAGTATTGGCACGGAATAAAACCTCCATTTTAGCTCCATAAAGGATTCATCGCAAGCTTTAGACCATATAATATTAACACCCTTCTTGGTCAAGGCCATGAAAGGATCTTCTAGGCATGAAATGTACTGAATAAAGTACCTATAATATCCATCCATCCACAAGAAACTCTGAATTTCAAATTCATTCTTGGGTGACTCCTAAGAAACTATAGCTCTCACTTTCTCTAGGTCCATAGATACTACTACCTCTGAGATGGTGTGACCTACGAAGTGAACTTTATCAACCCATAAAAGAATTTTTGTGAGCTTAATATACAAATATTTTCTCTCTTAGTGTACTCAAAATGATATAAAGATGTTTATCATGTTCATGTTGAGTATGTGAGTGCACCAAGATGTCTTATATGAAGACTTCCATAAATGGATCCAAATACAGATGGAAAACCTAATTCATCAAATACATGAAAATATATGGAATGTTTGTGAGACAAAATGACATTTCCAAATACCCATAAAGGCCATACCTGCATTGAATATCTATATAATGGATTTATGAAGGTCTAAATCACACCTCATGATAGCCCAACCTCAAATAAATCATTTTGAAAACCCAAGATCCTTTGAGTTGGTCATATATTTCATCTATATAGGTTAATGGATTGCAGTTCTTAACCATAAGATGGTTTAACTTCTAGTAATTTACCCAATGCCTAAGGGTTCTGTCCACATTCTTATAGAAAAGGACCAGTGAACCCCAATATTAAGTATTGGTTCAGATAAACCCCTTAGCTTCCAAGTCCTGTAACCATATCTTACATTTCTAAAGATCAGTTAGATCTATCCTGTAAAGAGTAATATACATTAGTGTTGATCATGGAACTAGTTTAATAGTAAACTATACCTCCCTCTAAAGAGGTAACAAAAAAAAAATAATTTTGTAAAACAATGCTAAAATGATCCACAATAGGATATAAATCATCTTGATAGGTTCCTTCATCATCTAGAAAAAGTCTAGCAATCTGGGTTGACACACCACCCAACTCATGGTGCTATGGTATATCCCAACTCTCCTGGACATCCCATCCCCCCTTGTGATTGTAGTGATCACCATTGGGTGATTAGAAAGTCACTCGTCATTGGTAACAATAAATATGGGATTGGTAAGGTACTAACTGATCCATCCCAAGTATTATATCAAATCCTATCATATCAAGGAAAAAAATATCCCATACAAAATTATAATCACCTATCTCAAGGGGAAACTCCTTACACTAGCATACACTCTCGGATCAGATCCACAACTAAGTATCATGGTTCATTACACCATATAATTACTCTATCCAGAGGCCCATAATTTCCATAATTTCCATAGATATAAATGAATGAGAAGTTCCCATGTCAAATAAGGGAGAAAATAAAGTAGAGGCTACTAAAATAATTCCTAGCATAGTAGCAGGCCTGGTTCCTCACTCCTCTCATATAGGAAGCATTGCATGTAACTAGCTTGATCCAAAACAATGAGATATATCTTAACTAATCAGAGATGGTTCTCTCTGCTAACACTATATATCCAAAGTCTGGCTTCCTCAACCATGACCACCCTTTTATCTGGATTGGTTGGTAGTACTCCAGTTACCCACCTAGAAAGGTGATTTTGACCTCACTCTTTAACATGGATTCAATGCAAATCCATTCTCACTAGGTACTAGTGGAAAAGTTCTACAGAGACATTTAATATATCACATCCTACCATAAATGGGTTTCTATTGCACTGGGATTTCATGTGTCCTAGATTCCTACACTGATAACACATCATGTAACTATTTGTGCATGTCGTCTAACTACTACTTTCCCTATGGGAAGACTCTAGACATTTCTTCTAGCTACCAAATGAACTATACCCCTATCTAGGTGCTGAAACCCTAGAATAGTCCTTTAAATTTTCCAAAATTCCACTTGATGATGATGGAATGGTTCATTATCTTCTAAACGGAAGTCATCTAGAAGATGATTACCTGGGATCAGATGGAATACATGATCCCATCCTCAAACCATATCGCTTTCATCAAACCATCATAGGAGAGAGTCAGTGTGAAATATTAAAGCACAGTGAAACAAGTTAAATACTCCATCAAAGGAATATCACAATGGTGTATGTGTATAAATCACCCACCCCAGTCATATCTTAGCGTGTATGGGAAAAGTAGTCATAAAAGACTATATAGAAATCCATATAAAACATGTAAGGATGCTGACCTGACTGGGTGAAAATGTCCCACCATTTCTTTATAGAACCATACATCATATTGATTTCAAGCTTGAAACTCATTTTTAGAGGCATATCTAAGTGTTCAAATATAGATAACATGGCCTCAATCCATGACTCAGTCACCTGGGAGCCACCACCCCCCCAAGAACGTAGGTGGATGTTTCTACTATAATTCTCATGTAAACTCTACAATAGCAAGGGAAGTTTGTAGGTATCCTTATATGGATTCACTAGTCATACGAATCCCTCACTAAACTGAGCATCGAAACCCAGATTAGGTATACCTGGAGGTTCTGTAAGTGGAAACACAAGAGGTAATACTGGTGGCCTAGGAGCCACCACCTCTAGAGCATGGTCATCATCACCTTCCTAGAACACGACTTGAGGCCACCATGGTGGAATACTTCTACAATTCAAAATATAGGCCTCAGAACATGATTTTATAATTGATAATATCACATATATAGAAATTGGAAAAGTACATAATATTCCTAAATAAGATTTAACACCATCTTCCTAACCCTAAATCCAAGTCTAGGCGATACAAAAGATAATTGAAGATCAAAAGATACACTCCATACTGGACCACTACTAAGGTCAGGTACGGGTCAAAGTATCATATCTGATAATAGAGGTCCTGGTATATAAAGTTTTAATTAAAAGATTGAGAGAAAAACACCCTTTACATTTCAATTGTAATCCCCATTTAATAGTAACCATTTATTAAATAGTTTAAATTTATCAAGTTCATAATCATTTTTATGTATATGTATCATAGTCTAGGTAAACGAGACACTATTCCCAAGTTATAAAGGAACAATATTTATAAGTATCAATTAACACTTCATATAACTTCTACCTGACCTTTACATCTAGTATCAGGATATAACAAGCCATATGAAATGATTTTATTAGATGAATATCCATTTATAATTTATGAAGTACATCATTTATAAATTTCCATTTACATTCATGTAATTGAAATCAACTAACATTCTAGTCCATGAAACCAATGGTTCATGGATCAAACATGTGATAATTGGGTTAATTAAAGTGATACCATCAAGATACATGGTAAAACACTAATTAGGTCGATGAATAAACATTAATTAATCCAATAATTTTATCCCTATAAGAAATTTTAGCACATTTAAAAATATAACGGTTGAGGCACCAACAATATCTAGTATAAAATCTACATAGTAATATAAGCATTCCATGCCATCTTCATGACATGTAAATCCTTTGGTGCCTATAACGATGCATGAAATGCTACCTCATTTCCTTACTAGGCCAAGGGTTGAAAGAGAATCCATTTTAAAAATAAATTTCACAAGTCATGTGCATCATCCAACGACGCAATCAATAAAACTATAATAGGAATAATCCATAACAACAAGACCTATCACAAGCCATTTAGATTTTACCTATATGTGGGTTAGCTACTACCAAACATAGGCTCATTACAAAATTCTAACATATTCCTAGTCTCCTTTCTGTTAACCCAAATAGTAAGATAAAAGAAAAAATAGGCTATAATACCACTTGGTAAAATTTCGGAACCAGTTCACTCATAAGTAACCAAACCAAGTTGGCCACATGGTCTCAGGAGTACCTCCTTGTATGATAGTGGCTATCAACTAGAACTGATGGTATATGATGGTACTGTGGGGATACTATACTTTCATTATTATAGTGACATGCAGTGGTGGTAACTGATAAATCAAAAGAAAAAGGATAATACAATAGTACAAGCATAATAGTGAAAATAAAAGTGAAATTAAAACAACCAGGTACTAATAATAAGTCAAAAATACAACCCAGTATCATATATAAAATATTATTTCATTCCATGATTCTATACAAAATTGGTATATAGGTAAATTTGAGTGACATGAATAAGAAACATGCTACAAAAAAATGAAAAAATTACCAAAATCTATTTCCAATAGCATCATGAGAATAGTCTCAGTCCTATTATCCCTCACTCCATATAAGTATAGAAAACCCAGAATCTATAGATGGGTGATTCCCTTTGTCCCTGACTATATCAATGAGAATGTTTGGGTACTAATTGGTGACCTAAATAGGGTGTGAGTAAAACTCAGTAGGATTTCACCAATAGTGTCTAGAATAATCGAGCTAGTGAATATAAAATGATTAGTGTAAAGGTATAATAAAAAAATAAATAAATAATGAAAGATTTAACACTACTGGAAAATAGGTCTATACCCACAGTTTTGCAAAAAACCGTGGGTATAGGTATAGTAGGTGAACCTATACCCACAGTTTTCCAAAATTGTGGGTATAGGCCACCTATACCCACGGTTGTGCTAAACACCATGGGTATAGTTTTCTTTTAAGACCTATACCCACGGTTTTGGAGAAAATCGTGGGTATAGGGTATTTTCTGAAGACCTATATCGACGGTTCTTGAAAACCGTAGGTATTGCTGTTTTTTTGAATACCTATTCCCACGGTTCTCCAGAATCGTGGGTATAGATTTCCCGTGTTATTGCAAGAAAATAAAATTAGGTGGGACACAGAAAAAATTGGGTGGGAAGAAATTTTTTCACGTTTTAGATTAATATATTTATATTCATATAAATATAAAATATCAAAAGTTATTAAGCTCGGTTGGTCCCTGGGTTAGGCGCGGTCGGGAGGCTCTGTGTGAGGTGCGGGTTCGAATCCCCGCGGGTGATTTTTCTAAATTTAAATACCAAATATTAATATATATAAGAAGATATATGTACATATAATGTATAAAAATTCCATCTAGGTTGGTTGCGTAGTTTCCAAGCTTAGCGCGAGTCTCGGGTTCGAAACACCGCGATCTGGGTGAATTTTTTGAATGTAAATACCCCACGGGTTTCAAACCGTGGGGTCTGTTGTGTGCCACACTGGAACAGCCAGTGTGCCACATATGACACCCCTGTAACCATGGTTCTCCAAATCGTGGGTATAGGATGAGACCCCTATACCGACACCATTCCAGCCCACGGTTCCCAAAATCGTGAGTATAGGCTATACCCACAGTTTTGGGGGCTATACCCACGGTTTTGAACTATGGGTATAGTTCATTTTTCCAGTAGTTAAAACAATCCAGCTTGGGTTCCTAGAGGACTCCCATTGGACTATACCTGTTTCAGCTGAAGCTGATATATCTATGAACAAGTGTCATTATTTATATATACAAGTATAAGTATTTGTATATATATATATATGTGTGTGTGTGTAAAAACATATATAGATATATATAGATATGTATTATGATCCATGACCCATGGTGTAACCAAGGTGTTTATGTATAATCATAAGAGTCTCATGTTATAGATAAGGGAAACAACCCAAGAATTTTACTAGGGATACAAATTTCATCATATCTATCAACCTAATGAGTGATATGAAACTCCATATCCAATGTCCTCTAGGGGAATGTGAAGCATCATGTCTAACATCCAAATAAACGATGTGAAAAGTATTGTAAAACATCACACGTCAAGGGATCATGAAGCATAATGTACAAAACTAGCCTTAACCATGTCTCAAAAACCATTATATAAGGTCATGTAATAGTAATAATCAATCATGTATGTAATTATTTAACATGAGGTAAGGGATGGTTTCAACCGTTCAACATTTTATTAGTCATGGAAACAATACCCAATTTATATAAAGGTCACATGACATGGTTGTATCATTCCCTTAAATTTAATTTAAATTAAGACAAACCCACTTGGATGGTGGTTTGGTCTATATGATAATTTTTAAGTTCAATGGAATAAAATGAGCACACCCAAAGGGGTGGATCTAGTTTAGTAAGATTACCTCCAACAATGGAAAAGGTGTATGGGAGAATTTCTAACATGGGTTCCAATTTAATTAAAGAAAAACATATTTTTGAGGCAATATGTGGAAGATTTAGTGTGAGGAATCACAACAACTGATATAAAACTACTATAATTTTAGGGAAATGTATTAAACCTCCCACATTAAGGTAGAAGATTAATCCCCATCTATTACTGGACTTTAATATGAGTTAGAATGGGAGAAATCAAACAAATAAATTAATTCCCTAAAAATAGGGTATATTAGCTCACATAGATTTAACATTCCCTAGATAAATAGAAACTATGAAAGGAAGGAATTGAATTAAATAGATTACTGATGTCGATCCAATGTGACAAATAGTGAGAAATTATGACATCGTATGAGGAGGCTCAAATCATAGGAAGAGGGAGAGGAGGAGATCGAGTGGAGGGATTCTATGTATGGGATAAATAATAGATGAAGAAGAAAGAATTAACTTATAGGGGGGAGGGTAAAATTGTAATTTCACCCTTTTAAGGTGCACATGTTTGGAAAAACCATGCGCCAAATGTCTTACAACACTATACAAGGAGTCATCCCCTCACACGAGCTACGCACATGGTTTGAGAAACCATGAATGCTCACTATCCAAGGTATCAACCCCCTCGTATAGTTAGAAAACCATGAACTAACCATTCATTTCATCTCTACAACATGTAGACACCATTTCGCATGGCCATTAAACCTCCCTCGCATGGGTTTTCAAGCCGTTATCATTATCTATAGGGTTATAGAGTTGAGCCTCATGATTATTATTAACCATGCAGTAACCACAAACGTCTATTTGTTTCTTTAAAAACAAAATCTACCGGCTCCCAAAGAGTCTCAGAAGCTCCCGAATCCTTCCTTAAACTCTTAGGAACATTCATATATGTAAAACAAAATTTTTAAAATGAAATTTAAATGATCAATACCTATTTGAAAAGTTTGGATGTTACAAATTCATTATGCATAATGATTTTTGATTAATCTATCTTAGAATGTATTCGAGGTTAATTTATAGACCTAAGGTTAGGATTTTTAATTTAATTAATTTCAAAAGTACCCATAATAAAATTTCAAATCCATGTTTGACTCAATTCCATGTATTAAAAATAATGATATATTATTTTCATTTCATGGAGTTCACTAAATGGCATAATGATTCATATTATTTTACACGATTTAAAATTAATATTTATCACAAGACACAATATTGGTCTAATCATCCTCCTTTAAATTTATCGAATACCCAAATAAATATTTAATTAAATATTTATTCATAAAATAAATATTCTATCCATAGTCTAGTGAATAAATATTTATTAAATATTCAATAAATAAATAAATATTATATATCTACATAATTTTATAATAAACTTGTCAATAAATAAATAAATATTTTATGAGATTACTAATTCTGAATAAAATTATTCCTTGGTCTTGATAATAATATTTATTTAAATAATTAATATAATAAATAATTTAATTGAGATCAACAGAAAAACTTAGTGTGTAATCCTCTAGGATAATTTTTCATTGGTTTTGGGTGGGATTTCCTAATGTCAAAGATTACTTTCTAGTAATGGGTCAAGTAACACCAGAGAAAGAAGTTAATGTTGTAATGTCAACAACCATATACGATCACTCACTGTGTAATACAATCCATTTGTCACAATATCTTATCAAGCAGGTTTCACACCCATGTCATCAGCCAATATCTTAACACATATTTATTTGAAAATATGAAATAAACTCATTATTAAACCATGGAAATGGATTTTAATGTGATAATTGTATTTCAATCAAAGGGCCGAGATATCAAATTCATTTAATATGGAATGGAAAAATCATTCCTCAACTTATTTATTAACAAAATGTCATTCATGAGGTTCTTAACAAACCCTACTTACCATGAACATATGGAATCACATTTTTGGTCAGTAAATCTAAGTGCTCTAGTCATGACATTCATTAATAATAATATTAAAGTATAAGGACCATTACACACACTCATATATAGGGATATCCGATGACCCATAAACATACATAATTCCCATTAGTAGGTCTATTTTTTCAATATCTCATATTAGAGATTACTTAATGGGAAATTTAAGATATTAAGTCTCATATGATTATGATTACTCAAAATTTAAATCCAATATACTATATTCCCCATCTTATAATGTTATCTGGGAATATAAGTTGGTTTAAGAATATTGTCATGACATTTAAAGGTTCTCATCATAGTAGGGAACAACTGTAAAATTTTAATGTGATAGATACTCTAGAATATTATTAAATTAATGTCATGTAGAACAATGAATAATATATAACAATTTTTTTAATTAATATTCACTTATTTGAATATATATTCAATCCAAAGTATAAAAAATTGGTTCTAGAACACTAACACCAACAGACTCTCACTCAGACTAGATCCAACTGCCGATGACTTGCTGTCTGCAAGACCTCACATGAAGATCATGTTTCTACCAAGTTAAGGATTTAGTCAAGGGTTTATCCACATTGTATTCCATATAGACTCTTCTCACTGCAACTTCACTAATCATAGAAAAATTCATTAAAAGTTGATAATTCTAAAGTATGTGCTTCATTCACTGATGTGACCATGGATCCTTTAAAAGAGAGACTATTATAATATTATCAAAATATATTGTGATAGGTTATTTACTATTAGGTACTATGTCAAGATCTTAGATGAAGTTTTATATCCAAACTACTTCTTTAGCTACCTTAGATGTTGCAATATACTCAGAATCTACTATATAATATACAACCATGGATTACTTTGATCTCTTCTAGATCAAAAAAACTCCACTGATGGAGAATAGGTATCCCGACTATGATTTTAGTTCATCTTGATCTGTATGGATACTAGAATATACATATCCTCTAATGAGAAGTTCCATATCTTCTTTATAGACCAGGAAAATATCATTAGTTCATCTCAGATACTTAAGGATATTCTTGGATTACATCCAATGGCAGTCACATAGGTCAAATTGATATTTTCTTATCACACTTAAGGAAGAGAAAGAATCTAGCATAGTATATATAATAACATAAATTAATAACCTATATACTGATGACTATGAAATCCTTTCTACCCTTTTTTATTCTCCATTTTTATGGGGACACATTTTCTTGTAAAGACGAATTCCATGTGACACTAGAAAAAATAACCTCTTGGATTTTTCCATACTGAATATCTTCAGTATCTTGTTAATATATATACTTTGATTTAGACCAAGTAGCCTCTTAGATATATCATTATGGATCATGATCTCATGAATATATATTACTTCACTTAATACCTTCATATAGAAGCATGTATTCATTCATACATTAATAAAATATAAGATTAGAATCTTGTTTCCAATATGTATTATGTCATCGACATAAAATATTAAGAAAATGACCACACTCCCAATAAAAATATTAAATATACAAGGATCAAATTCATTCTTTATTAAGTCAAATTCCATTATGGATTCATAAAATCAAATGTTCCTTGACCTGGATGCTTTATTTAATCCATAAATGTATCTTTACAATTTAGATACCTTATTGGGATCATTTGGAGTCACAAAACCTTAAGATTATATCAAATAGACATCTTCTTGAAGGTTCCCATTAAGGAATACTATTTTGAAATATATTTTACAAATCTCATAAACTTGGTAAACCGTAATGGAAAGTAGAATTCTGATGGATTTCTTCATTTCAACTAGTGAAAATGTTTTTTCATAGTCTACGCGTTGATGTTGTTTGAACCATTTTGAAACCAATCATGCCTTATAAATATTAACTTGTACATGAATGTTAGTTTCTCCTTTAATACACATTTATAAACAATGATATCTATATCCATGGGAGGATCTACCTAAATCTAGACTTGGTTTTGGCACATGGAATCCATTTTGTAATTCCTCTATTCTTTCCACTTGGTAACATCTATGCCACATACTGCTTCCTTATAGGTTACAAGATCATTATTATCAACTAATAATGAGTCACCGTATTTTATGGCTATAAAACTATATCTTTCAGGTTCTATAACCTCTCTTGTACTCCTATACAATACTTGTGTATCCGGTACTTCTTCATATATGTGGATTTGTGGAATTATTTCTCATGTAAACTCTTGTGTACCTTGATCCTAGAATTCATCAAATTCTATCTCACTCCAATTATCTCTTTTAGAGATGTGATACCTCTCAATGAATATATAATGTCTTTCCAAAATTACCTTTTTTAAGTGTTTGTATAATAAATATCCCCTTATTTCCTTGGGGCATATCACAAAGGCACACTTTGTTCCTTAGGGTGATTTGTTTGAATTAAAAATCTTTAAAAAAGGTTTCACACCCACACACATGTTTTTATGACAAAAAAATTTTCTTTCCACACCACAATTGGAATGGAATACCATTTAATACTTTATTTTCTACTTGGTTTAGTATTTATGATTCTATTTTTAATGCACATCCTCAAAAGGATAATGGAAGGCTCGCGTAACTCATAATTAATCTAACCATGTCTAATAGGGTGTGATTATTACTTTCAATTATAGTTCTCCATTATGATGTATAAGGAGGTGTGATTTGGAATAAAATCCCAAAACCCCATAAATAATAAATGAAGTTTTTATTAAGATATTATCCACCAAATTATGAACATAGTTTCTTAATCTTCTTACCAATATGGTTCTCAACTTCATTCTTATATTCTTTGAATTTATAAAAAAGAATCTAACTTGTACCTCATCAAGTGGAAATATCTATATATACTAAAAACATCAGTAAAAGTTATGAACTCTAAGTACCCACCACTTTCTTCAACTAGAAATGGTCCAAATAGATTCGTACTAACTAATTGAAGAATCTATTTGGCCCTTTTACATTTTCTTCAAAATGAGGATTTAACCATTTTTCCTTATAAACATTCATAACATATACCAAGTGATTTTATTTTAAATGAATCTAAATATCCATATCGAAGTAATTTGGTAAAATGATTTTAATTTACATGATCTATCCTGTTATTCTATAGTTGGGTGTGGTAAGAGTCACGTAAACTAGTTTTATTATAGATTTCCATTACCTGGTTCATTTAATCTAACAAATAATGACTGTTATTTAAATGTGCCTTTCCAAAAAACAATATATTTATAAAATAGGTAGCATAAATCCCCAAATATGAACATATATTTATTAGTATCAAGTTTGGATGAAAAAATAACATTTTTGGTAATTGATGCCACATAATAATAATCCTTTTAAACCAAGATCATTCCTATTAGAAATGTGAGGTGTTAGTCCCCGATAGCCATAAATGAATTTCTGGATTTTTTAGCTACTCATATTTATACCACCCCATGGGAAATTTTCTAGAATATAAATGGTTCCTGTATTTGAATACATATGTGAGTGCCACATGTTATATATAATTCCCAACTTATAGAAATAAATAAATTAAAATCGATAACAAATTCTCCTAAAACCCCCCTTTTCTTAATTGTCTGTATGGATTTTTTATTCTGGTGGACATCTTACCACATGATAAATAGATAACATCCTATTCCCTTTCATTCCCATTGGCATTTATCTTCTTAGAAGGGTGTTACGAAGAATATTTATACTTATATATATTTTTATTGCTTTACTTTTATTTACCATAAGTATTAAAGGATTTACATGATTTATATCCTTGTTAACTTGGTGAAGAAAAGTGAGAATATATGGTAGATACTCTCTATGTTGTTCATATTTAAATTGAAAATAAAATTAGATAATCTCTAATGGAGTAATGAAATAATGAGATCAATGTGTACTTCATCAGATAGCTTAAACCCTAGAAACTACAGGAGCTCAATATAGCCAATGAGTTTAAATAAATGAGGTCTAACTATCACATCTTCTCCAATATTACTACAAAAGAGAAACTTGGATATGTCAAACCATTACTATCAAGATATCTCTTGATATATACCCTGAAGATTCTGGAGCATTCTGTAAGCATCCATGTCTTTATGTGAATTCATGAGTTCATTATACATCGATGAAATCATTAAACACTAAAAATAAACCACATCTCTCAAATGTTTAACATAGACACCAAAATCCTCATAACTCGTATCCTTTTTAGGTGGATTAGATATTGAGTATTCAAGCATCTAATATTTTCATTCATTGAGCAATACTACCCATAGGTGTCTGAACCATTCCAGAAATTTACTTCCAGTAAGAATATGGTCTTTCTCCAAAATTGATCATGGGGATAATGAGGTTGATGAACTTATCATTATTATATAATATTAAAAGAGAATATTTTTAGTAATTTAATTTATTAAAGTTAATATGAGACTATAATAATTTTAATTTTATTAAGTCTCCCACTATTTTATCAAGTCCTAATATCCATCAACATTGGACTCAAAATGTACTATGACAACCCATGTCATTATTAAAATTTAATTCATGATTTATTACATAAGAATAAACATAATACAACAAAAAATATCAATAATTATAGTGTCTTTAGGAATTATTCACATATAATAACATCTTGAACATGAGATACAACAACATTATTGAAAACTTCCTTAACATACTCTTAGAAATCACCAGTCCTCTAAAATTGAATGAGATAACATGGGGATGTACATAAGAAAAGGGTGAGATATAAATCCCAATAAAAAATATTAAATAATAATAACATGAGTAAAGTATTAAATGTTAGACAATAGGCATTTAAACAGAACATAAAATGGGTGAGTATCATAAACATGAACAATAAGGTATGATACAATATGATAACATAAAGGCAACAAGGAAATGCAGAAGCAACTTTAAACCTGACATCATAATCATAAGTAAAGGTTAAACACAAAGAAAACATAACATATTGTTCCTAGGATAACCTTATCTACCATATAAATGGAATATCATGAGACTAAAACATTACCCAATGCATTAGAACACTATCTGGGAACACCCATCATAATCATATCGTGTACATGCACAAGTGTTCCACATGGATCATATAACATAAAAACATATTTCGTCAAATTTAATCTCATGATAATGGAGTGTGGATTACATATATGTAATTAACCAATAAAATAAGTATAAGTGCATAAAGTTAAACAACCTTGATAAGAAAATGATACAGGTATTCACTACACAATTATTTGGCATGGCAAATCGTAGTGAAATTTTGATAGCATAACGGGGGAACATAAATATTAATGGGAGGGATTAATGAGATTGAAAGTGGTATATCATAATAATAATGTAAGTAATGGAGATATTTAATATCATATACCAACATTATGAATTTTATGTAATAGGCATAAAATAATGAAGATTCTTTAAAAGGAGGAGAAGGAAAGGATTCTTTCCTAGTAATGGCTTAGGTAAACACTATAATGAGAGGGGATAAAAGATTTATCATTTTTAAAAAATCATATGGAAATTAGATGGATCTTTATAAGGTCATTAAAACATAAAAAATAGATATTAAAAATTTGAAATAAAAATAATTTTCTTGAATTGAAAAAAAGGGAGAGACCCCTCACTTTTGGTATAGAAAATCATAGGACAATATCGACATCATAAAGGGTTTACATAAAGGCTAATGAGAGGGATTAATGAGATTAAAAGGGGACTCTAATAACATTTAAATCTAAAGGTAAGTAAGAGGGATATATAAAAGCATACCTAGACAATAATAAATCTAAATTAATTGGAACACCATAAAAGAGGTTCTTGAATAAAAAGATGTATGGGAGATCTGATACCTTGAGAGGGTGATTCCAAAAACTTTAGAGGAGCTCCTTGAGAGATTGGGTGAACCTTGGGATTACTATATATAGGGTAGGGAAGAGTGATTATGAGTTCCAAGTTTTTTTTGTGAAGAGTAATGATATTTTGGGTGGGTTTATATAAGAAAATAGAGGGTAGTTCTTTATTATTTGTCAAACTTAGGTTTTTGACTCCATATGAAAAAATTAATAAGAATCACAAACCATACCATGGGTTTTTACAAATTTTTATTCCAAATAGTATTTTTTATAATTATTTTATAAGTGCAAGGTCTGAAATTATTAAAATATTACCTTTGGTGATGTGTAAGTGAATCATGTTTACAAATAAATGATTTTAAAACATTAAAATAAAATATATGTTTTGAAGGATTCATAAGGATTTAAAAAATAAAAAATATACTAAATAATACATTATTTTAAATTTTAAACATATATTTTTTCTTTTATACACTTTTTAGAATTTATTACATCACTTTTGGGTCATTATAATATCATAATACACACCATATATTCATATCGTATTTAATTTTTACTCGAAAATTACATTCTCTCATAAAAAGATGAAAAATTCACTATTGGATAATTTAGATGTTTTGATTCCAAAAATAATATTTATTTTATCCAAAATTATTTTATAAATATTTTAATTTTCACTTTTAAAACAATAATATAAATTTATTAAGAAATGATGGTTTTGTCAACAATAATACTTTTCAAACCCTTATAACGATTAAATTTGACATCATAAAAAATTATATTATAATTAAAATTTAATAAGTAATAATTAATAATAATATTTAATTAAAATAAAATTTGTTTCAAAAATTATATAATTAATAAAAAATAGTATCTTGATTAAAACTATATATTACTCCAACTAAAATTTATGTTTTAATGCCCTGAAAATCTAGTTTTTATCAAATTCATTATTTGATCACTAATAAAGTAAAACATATAATAATTATTATATTGAAATTAATATATAAATATTCATACTCTTATTATTACTTTTTTTCTAGTCCTTGTTAATTTTTTTACCCTTAATTAACATATTTTCCTTTTACCGTGGTAATAAATATTTTTTATGGTTACTATTCATATTGTTTAAATATTAAGTTGACCTTATTAAATAATATTAATTATGATGATTAAAAATATGGAATAAATTTTATCAAAATCATTTTATATAAGTTTAATTATTTAATTTAATATAAAACCTACAAGCACGATGGAAAACAGTTTTCTGAATAATGATTTTTTCAAGGAAAATATGATTTTACATCAACACTATAACTAGAAATATACATTATATAAATATAAATACATAGATATATATATATATATATATATATAAAATATAAATTTCAATTAAATTATTCCTAATTATGTTTTATTTCAATTAATTATAATAGATAAACGTTATGCATTTTAGAAAGTTTCAAAAAATGCATTTTTAAGCCTAAAAATAAACTTATTTTAAAATTTAGTATAAATATAATTAATTGAAATAAATATAACTAAATAATAATTATGTTACCATGAAATAAAATAAAAATAATATTTATACTTTTATATTACTTAATTTATCAAAAGAAAATATATTTTTTGTATAAAAATGGTATTTTTCACTATCCACTGAAAAATATATATGTCTCAAAAAATACCAAAATTTAAATCTAAGTTAATTTTGATATTATAATAAAAAAATTTATCCCATATTATCAAAAAAAAATTTCTAAATTTTCTAGAAAATAATTTTAATATTTTTTGACAAAAACAAATAAAATACATTTTTGAAGAAAACATATTTTTAAAAATAAAAGGAACTTAACAAAAAAGTTAAGCGATTATTTATTAATAATTTATAAAAATATTTATGATGATTAAAAAATATATATATTTCATAAAGTATTTAATCCTAATAATATCCAAAAATTTAATTGAATGGTTATAATATTCATATTTAAATAATCATTATTTGTTTAGGTTCAGTGTTGCGTATCTCATACGCTATTGTACATAGTTTTATATTTTGAAAAATCAGGGTGTTGAATTCTCCCCCACTTTAATAAATTGTATCCCCATAATTTAATGTTTTTCTCAATAATAAATGTTTTGACACTTTAAAATATATGTATTGAAAACCCACATCAAAAAAAGGGTTAATAAAACATCTACTTGAAAATAGAGAAAGGGAAGTATGAAGGTCATCACATAACATGGTTTACAAGTAGGAGAACATTAATGGGAAGTGAAAATATAGAAATGGAAGGGAAAAATAACATAAAACAGCCAATATAGTGTGGCAGAGAACATGGACCGGAGAAATTCAATAACAAAAAAACCATAAATCTTTTATGGGTAAACAAAACATCAATTCATCATAAATGATTATAATATGAAAACATTTTGGTTTTAATATTATTTTCCCATATTTAAGGAATTGATTTAACATCTATACTAGGTACATAAAGAAATATAATTTCTTGAAAAGTATAATTTCATCCTTTAATTAATTTCCACTACAATCTCCTCTTTTATCCAAATAATAAATACTCAAGATGAATTTTTTTTATCCCTGAATCAATAAGCTTCAAACGGATAACATAATATAGTAATGAATAACAATATATTACTTCTATCTTTACTAAATCCAAAATTATTATCATAAATTAATATAATACTAAAAATGAATAAACCTTAATACATTAATCTCCAAAATTCCACAAATAATCCCAAAGGTTTAACATAGATATTTCCTTGAATAAATACCCATATATCCCAAATAGCACATATAACCTCACAATAAAAGATTGTTTTTACCTCAAATGTTGTCTCATACCCTTCAATTTACACCTCTAAAAAACATAATAGAATTCTTCGCAAATAATCCTTAATATTAAAACCAATGAATATATATACCATAACCCAATAAAACATATACTGAAACATCATTAATAACCAAAAAATAAAAATTATTTGATCCTATAATGGTTTCCCCAAAATATCATCAATCATACTAAACATCCATCACATAAATCTTCAAAATTTTTATTAATTATTTTAAACATAAAATTAGACTTAGACACATCATCCCAAGACTCTTTAGGTTTATTCCCAAATCAAAAACATATTAATGGTTATCAATAATATTATCACTAAATCACTTTTATAGGTTATCAGTACCATTAAAAAAATATTTCAAGTCCGTAACGAACAAATACTATGGAACAATTCTTATATGTTTCATGATTCTTATATCCAGAATGTCATTGATATACTACTTCTACAACATACCTCTCAAATACCAATATATAAACAATTTAATCCTTACACTTCAATTATCTCCATAACATATGTCATTCGTTAGTCTATGATTTAACCCTTGGATTAGGGCATTGACTTAGATAAATCCCATATTCTCCACACAAAAAAAATTAAATAATAAAGGGTTCTGTAGGATGTAATTTATTCCCTTCCATCAAAGTCTTCATTTCTTATAGAAGCTAGCTTCTTTATGCCCTATTTTTCACACATAAAATAACTTAAAGTTTATTTATGGAATTTACCTTGGAACCTCTTTACACATTTTTAACACACAATAAATTGAATCTTCTTTTCCTTTATCACCTTTATCAGATGAAATTCCTTGAGGCACCTTTCTCATATTCTTTGATATCTTTTGAAATTAAACAATGTCCTAGTTGTTATTTTTTATTTTTTATAGATAGTTTATCATAATGACAATATGTATTACTTGAGCTCCCATCATGTTATACATCTAATTTGGGCAGTCATTACATTTCCCATAACATTGGTTATTAACTCAGTTCTTCCTATTTATGGCCATTGAATATAAAAAAGAGAAAATTAGGGATGATTATTTTAAGACTATTAAACACATACATTTTAATCCAATAACATTAAAGAGGTAATTTATAAATGATTATTATTTTCTTCACTTATAAATTTCTAGGCTTTAATATATATTATCCATGATCTATTTGATAACATAGACTCTTATGGTCATTTTTATTCCCTTAATAATGGTTCATAATGAGATTGTGAATTACCAAATCATATCCCTATGGAGTTTCAAACTATGTGTGAAGGAAGGATTGTTTTCATGCCCCAGTTGCTGATCGAGTCTAGCTTAATGCAATGTTTTTGGGTTTTAACCCTCGATACATATATGCCAAAGCCACATGCACTTGTAGTATCCAGAAATGGATTTATTTTCTTGAAAACTACTTGATCTATAATTTAATAAAATTTTGGAATGTATTATTATGTTTAGTATTATCCTTTTTTATTTCTCTAGAGTTTTCTAATCCTAATCCAACAAATAAAAAAACATTAATTTGATACTGACGATGAAAAATAGTGTCTTTATTACACATTAATTCATGATTTAGTACATAATAATACTCATAATACAACCTATAAGATCAAAAAGTATAGTTTCTTTGGGAATTAGGCACATAACCTAACTTCTTGAACCTGAGATACAATAATATTATTGAAAAATTACTTATCATGCTCTTAAAAATCATCGATCCTCTAAAAGTACATGGGATAACTTGGGGACGTACATAAGAAAGGGGTAAGATATAAATCCCATTATGGGAATATAAAAGGTGAATAACATGAATAATCTATTAAATGTTAGAAAATAGATATTTAAATGGAACATAAAATTGATGGGGATCATAAACAGGAACAATAAGTAATGGTATAGTTCAATAACATAATGGAAACCTGAGAATGTGAAAATAACTTTAAATATAACATCATAAGCCTATGTAAAGGTTAAAAACTATGAAAACATAACATTATATTCCTAGTGTAACCTCATATACACTATACATGGAATCACACGAGACTAAATCATTACCCAATGTATTGGAGTGCTTTCTAGGTGAACCCATCATAATCATATCTTGTACATGGATAATTGTCCCACATATATCATATAACATAAGAAAATATTTATCGAATTTAATCCAAAAATAATTTAGTGTTGATCACATAAATTTTATCCCCTAATACAATAAGTATAAATTCATAAATGTGAACACCCTTGGTAGGAAATGGATATGGATATTCACTACACAATTGTTTGGTATGGAAAATCATAGAGAAACTTCGACAGCATAACAGGGGAACAAAAATTTTCATGGGAGGTATTAATGAGAGTGAAAGGGGTGTATCATAATTTATACATCATAAGGGTAGTAAGAAGGATATTTAAGATCATATACCGACATTTATAATTAGAGATAAAAGGTATAATATAATGAATATTCTTGAATAAATAAGAGAATGAGAGGATTTTTTCATAGTAATGACTAAGGAACATGCTATAATGAGAGGGGATAAAAGATATATAATTTTTTGGACATAAATTGGATAATATAGGGATATTTATAAGGTCATGAAAACATAAAAAAATTATATTTAAAAGGTTAAATATAAATAATTTACTTGAATTTAATATAAGAGGGAGAGGTCCCTCACTTTTAGTAAGAAAAATCACTGGAAATTTCTATAACATAATGAGTTTATAGAGTGGTTCATATGAGGTATTAATGAGGGTTAAATGGGTATATCATAACATGTATATAAAAATTTAAGTTAGAGTTATTTTTAAAAACAAACCCAAATAAGAAAAAATGGAAATTAAGAGGCACAACATAAAAGTGGTTATTAAATAAAAAGAAGAGAGGGATATCCCTTACATAGAGAGGGTGATTCCAAAATCTTAGGAGGAGATTATTGAGAGCTTGGGGGAACCTTGGGAGGACTATATAAAGGTTATGTTATATTAATGAAATGATAAAAACAATCAGTGAATATGTTGGGAAAAAACCCCTAAAGGTAACATTGCATCATTTTTGGGTTGATTGTGTTTGTTGAAAAATAAAGTTTCCATGGAGAATTGTTGAGTTCCAGAGAAGTTTTTGATAATAAATGTTGACAAAGAATGATGGAAAAGGAATGAAAGATCTAGAGGCAGTACAAAAAAGCAATACAATCTGGCGCCATTTTCTAGTGTCTGCCAATTTGTTTTGTCCAAAATTTGGAGGTTGGTGAGCATTGTGAAAATTGGATATCCTTTAAGATCTACTCAAAATATGGAAAATGCATGAATTTCATGAAGATAGGATTCATGGATTAGATTTCGCAAAGACCAGAAAAGTGATGGTTGTGATTCTTCATTATTACATCAAGCTTCATGAACGACAGAGGTTGAAGTGCATCGCAGTGGTGAAGGGATTTGTGAGGGAGCTTTGCGGTGAAGGCGTGAGGGGATTGACGGTGATGATATCTGATTACGTCAAGATCCGTGATCAGAAAATTGCTGTGGTGCTTCGAGATTTTGAGATAATTTTGGCAGGAACTTCAGAGCTTCACGATTTGTGATGACGTGGTGTTGACTTCGTGCGGAAAGTTTGAGGGTGGGTGGAATCGCCTATAAATAGGCCTTAACCCCTTCAAGAGAAGTAGATAGAAAGATAGAGTTTTCGGAGAAAATTATTTTCTCTCGGTTCACGAAGGTGGTTCTCGAAGGCAGTGTGCTTCATGAAAGAAGAGCTTCACGATGACTATTATAGCTCCGCGAAAGTTGCGAGCTACACGTTGGTTCAGTGAGCTTCACAAGGGAAGTCACTTTGCGATGACTTGAGCTTCACGAGGGTGCTTCGCGAAAAGGAAAGATCTTTGTGAAGTCTTGTTTGAGCTTAGTGAAATTAGGAGCCTCGCGAAATAGGGTGCTTTGAGAAGGTTTCTCCAAAGGAATTTCCTTGTGTTCAGAGGCAAAGTGGTATTCATCAGTGGATGAAAGTTGGACTTTAAAAAAGCATCTATCAACAGTTGAGAATGCATGCATTCATGAAAATGAAGAGAACGATAGGTCTATAAACTGTGAGTGGATCCCTTCCAAGTGCAGTGAGCAAAGGAAGAGGAAGAAGGTAATCCTTTCTACCGGTAGTGAGCCAGTGAAAGAGAAACAGGGAGTGACCCTTGGGAAAGAAGTGAGCTGACCCTAAACTATGTAAAGGCAGTGAGCCAGGGAATAGAAGTGATCTATCCCGAACTTTGTAAACAATAGCGCACTTTTAGTGGATTTGGTACATCAGAACATCACCAGTGTATGCTCCTTGGACATAACTGAGTGAGGGTGAACTATATAAAAATCGTTGTGTCCTGTGCATGCTTTAGTTTTTGTTTATACTTTGCTGTAGGAAAGAGAGAGAAGATAGTCTTGCTTAACAGCAAGACAAGATCAATAAGGGCAGTTATTTTAATCTTTCATACCCTGATTCACCCCCCACTTAGGGTATCTGACCTACTGGACCTAATAGAATATCATTGGGATCTTGGGTGGGTTTATATAATAAAATTGAAAGAAAATATTTATTATTTCCCAAACATAGGTTTTGGACACTATATAACAAAGTAATCAAATCCATAAACCTTACCATGGATTTTTCCCATAGTTTCTGAAAAATATGATTTATTTTAATTATTTTATAAGTAAAATGGAATTAATTTTTAAGATATTACCCTTGGTGATATGGAATTGAGTCATGTTTATAAAGAAATGATTTTAAAACATTAAAATATAATATTGGTTTTGAAGGATTCATAAAGGCTTTATAAAATTAATAAAATATCCTCAAAACACATTATTTTAAAGGGGAAACATATATTTTTTATAACCTTTATATTATTTATTACATCATTTTGGGTCATTATGATGTCGTAATACACACTATATATTTATACTGTATTTAAAATTTACCTGAAAAATCAATCATCTCAGAAAATTATGAAAAATTCACCATTGGATAATTTTGATGTGATGATTTTGAAAATAATATTTATTTTATTCAAATAATTTTCGAAATATTTTAATTTTCATTTTTAAAACTTGAATTGACATTTATTGAGAATTTTTTATTTTTCCGAGAATAACAGTTTTTGAACCCTTATAATAATTACATTTGACTTCATAAAAAAATATATTATAATTAAATTTAATATATAATATTTAATAAAATATTTAATTAAAATAAAATTTATTTTAAAAAATATTCAATTAATAAAAAATCGCGTCTTGGTTAAAACTATATATTACGCCAACTACAATTTATGTTTTAATGCCTCAAAAATCTATTTTTTATTAAAATATTTATATAATAATTTATAAAGTAACAAAATATATAATAATTATGATATTGAAGTGTAAATATAAATATTAATATTTTTATGGTTAATTTTTTTCTAGTCCTTGTTAATTTATTTTTACCCTTAATTAAGTTATTTTCCTTTTACCATGGTAATTAATATTTTCTACGGTTACTATTCATATTGTTCAATAATTAAGTTGAAATTATTATCTAATATTAATTGTGATGATTAAAATTATTGAATATATTTTTATCAAAATAAAATCATATATTTGGAATAATTTAATTTATTATAAAACCCGCAAGTGCGATTGAAAGCGGTTCTCTGAAAAACGAATTTTTTAAGGAAAATATGATTTTAATTTAACTATATAACCAGTAATATTAATTATATGAATTTAAATTCTTAAATATAGATATATAATTTAGATAAATTCATTTAAATCGTTCCTAATTAGGTTTTATTTTTATTTATTGTAATATATAAACATTATTCATTTTAAAAAGTTTTCAGAAAAATGAGTTTTTTAATCCAAAAAATAAACTTATTATAAAATCTGGTATAAAGATGATTAATTGAAATAAATATAACCATATAATATTTAGTTTACATTTAAATCAAATTAAAATAATATTTTTACATTTATATTAATTAATTTATCAAAATATATGTCATTTTTAAATAAAAAAGGAATTTTCATTGTTCACTGAAAAATTGATATTTTCCGAAAAATCCCAAAAATTATGAGATAAGTTAATTTTGATACGATGATATAAAAAGTGGAGCTCATTTTATCCAATACATTTTCTAAATTTCTTATAAAATAATTATAATACTTTATCCCAAATGGAAATAAAAAACATTTTTAAAGAAAACGTATTTTGAAGAACAAAAGGACATTTTCAATAAATTTAGTGTTTATTTGAAAAGAATTTATCAATAAATTTATTATTAGTAGGATATATATATATATATATCATAAATTAGTTAATACTACTCATATACACAGATTTAATGGAAAGGTTTAAACGATTGTATTTAAATAATCATTGTTTTTTGGGTTCAGTGTTGTGTATCACAAACGCTATCAAACTTAGTTTTCTCTTTTTAAAAATTAAGGCATTAAATGTCTAGTTTCTTAGAAAATATAGTTTCAAGGATACATATTCCTCTTCTGATAACCCAATTAAGTTCTCAGTTAATTACTCGATGGTATTTAGGTAGATAGGTCTTTGCTAACTATAAGCTTGCAACTCCTCGATCTATTTAGTGGAATCCCTAATATAGAAACCCTTACTCATACTTCCTCAAACAATTCCTCTAAGATACATCAATTCTAATAAGTACTACTTATCTTGATGTAAATGGGTTAATTCTACCCAAAAATTTAATAATAACTCCCTGATAAAAGTAAGTTTCCAATTGAGGGTTGGTTAAGAACTTAGTTCTATGATTTCATTGCTAATAACGTAATGGAAGTCTTAGTATGAATTAATATTATATTAATAATTTTTTTTATGAATAATTTTTTTATTTTAACCTTTACATGTCTTGTTAATATTAATTATTTTTTAATTAATTTATTAACTATGTTTGAGTAAAACATTTATTCATAATCAATTTATTTAAATTCCATATTTTCATATTAGTACATTTATTTCTATGATAAAATACTTTCATCCATTAAATAAATTATACATAATATAGTTATAAATAAATAAATAAATGAACTATTAATGAGCTTATCTAATGGTTGACTTATTGAGAGGAAAATAAATCAACCTATGACCTTAGGGATAAAATCCTTGTGCTGGTCTTGGTATGGGTTATAACATCCCACATATCCACCTATATATCTCCATTGTTGTTTTCATCTCGATTCCATCTTGGAACGCCTCCACTTTGGCCCTGGATTAAACTAAATCCATGAAAATTTTGATATTACTTTTTATTACATATGTTGTATAACTTACATGGAGGTGAGGGGAACCAAATTATTGGTTAAGGGTAATTATATAAAACAACCTTGGACACACAGGTCCTACAAAATAAAAGAGGCAGGGATAACACACATGCCATCATATTTAATTTAATAACAATTAATTGAAAAACCTTGAAATAAAATAAAATAAAATAAAACCAACTCATACATATATTCGAGAAAGCTCATGATTGGCCATACACATGCAATAGTTACACATTTAAAACAACTAGCTTTCATTCATTTGAATTCATTATTTAATAAGATAAAACACACATAAATTAATATAATTAATTTTTTTATTAATAAATTAGTTCATTTTATTTTATTTCATCCAATTCCACTAAAATTACCATCAACTATGATTTTAAATAAAATAAATAATTTTACTTTATTTGAAAATCAATAAATAGTACACAACTTTGTACTTAGAATAAAATTGGTGATTACCAGTTCGAGCTACTCAGTATGGTATTAATTATAAACAATGAACTCATATTAAATATTGTGTACATGGAATGTGTTATAATTTCATGGTTTGTATGACCAATTTGATTCCACACGGACACATTAAAACTAAATAACTTGTAAAATTTAATTCATTGAGTATTTAATATATAATAACCACACATGATTCATAGTTTGGAATATTAACTTGAATAAATTAATAATTTAACATAATATATAACCGAACGAACAACATGTACTATCAAATTAATCACCCATAGAACTCAATATGAAGAGTTTTTATGGTGCAATTAAATAAATTTAATATTTATATGTAAATCGGTAAAGTACATTATGTGTGTAATCCATCCACATGGTGTGTACTTATAACAACCCATTCTTAAAGTACATATACAATACATTATTTTTGTGGAATACTTAATGAATTAAAAAAATAAGCCAAATACCATGTTAGTTTAGTGCCTTTGGAAATAATAAAATGTAAATACTGGTATATGAGTGAGCTACATTATCTCCCACTTGGTTCTCCATGACTAGTACCCCTATTATACATATCATACCTAAAATATATCTTCATAAACCAGGGAAGGAAACATAAAAGGGGTGATCATAGATGCTCAATAAGGGAAAACAAGGGAGACATGTAAGCATAAACATGAGAATAAGGGTATGAGAACATGATCATAAAATTAGAAGATCATACCTTGTATATCATAAAAATGAATCATGGAATAAAGTTTAGCAGTTTATAAGGAATGAATCATAATGAAATCAAGAGAATAAGCCATGAAAGCATAAAATATAAGTAAGACATGGAATTTTGGTATTCGCATAAATATGAAACATCATTCCCTATAAGTAAATATGGATTTCCCGAACTTATAAAGGCACTTCATGGGGAATAAATCTACTGGGCAGGACACACCACCATCCCCAGTAGTAGTCCTTTCCTTATATGGGACTGAGTTTCCCCATATTCCCATAGTGGATTGAGTTTCCCCATATTATCATAGTGAATCAGGTTTCCCCATCTTCTCATAGTGTATCGAGTTTCCCCAACTTCCATATTCACGGTGACTACAGCTACTAGGTGGGACCCACCACCAAACCTGGTCGTTGTACTTTCCTTAAGAGGGACAGGGTTTCCCCATCTTCCCATAATGTATTAAGTCCATTAACTTGAATACCATCATTATATTTTTAGATATAAATCTTTACAGAATGAATTGGAGGGAGATATTGGTACCACCAATCTCATAATATATTCATTCATACACGTTCCACAAGATAATAAAACTTTTATCATATCATGACCCATAAAAGATATGGGTTTTGTAAACATCCAATCATAACCCATGAAATGAAATGGGTGTCATAAATATGTAATCATATATTAACCTATGGAATAATATAGGTTTTATAATCATTTTATCAAAGCATAACCTATGAAAAGAAGTGGGTTTTATAATTATAAAACCCATGGAAAGAAGCGGGTTTCATAAATATATAACCTGTGAAAGAGAAATAGGTTTCATAAAAATATAACCCATGGAAGAGAAATAGGTTTGATAAACATAATGCCATAAAAACATAAACCATTCAGATAAATAATATGAATGTAACCTTTGGATAAATTCCCAGAATGGCATGAGAAACACCAATGGATGTCATCTTAGATAGAAAATAATTTATCAAGAACCTTTTAAAAAAATTTCTTGAGGAAAATATCCTCTCTTCTTTTTAAAAAATTATTTTAAAACATAAAGATTTTTTAATTCAATTTTCTTTGAAAATATTTTAAAAACATAGAAATAAGGCTTAAAATAAATTTGAAAACATTTTCCCTTGAAAAATTATAAAATAATGTTGAAAACATTTTGAAAACATTTTTCATTGAAAATAATTTGAAAACATATAAAGAATTCTTAAAACCATTTTGAAAACCTTTTCCCTAGAAATCTCATAAAACAATCTTAAAAAAATTTTGAAATCCTTTTTCTTTAAAAATAAATTTAAAACTTATAAAATAAGCTTTAAAATCATTGAATTTTTTTTCTTGGAAAACAACCTTTTGAAAACTTATAAAAGAACTTTTGAAAATAATTTAAAATATTTTTTAATCATAAAATATTTTTGAAAACCTTTTTCATTGAAAAACTATTTAAAATAAAAATCTTACAAAATATTAGGAAAACATTTTCTTTTAAAAAAGTACTTTTTAATCTTGGAAAATAATTTTCAAGGTAATTAAGGTCATGATGACAGGTGAATCCGAGCATGATGAACATTCCTTTTACACCATAAAAAGATTAGAGAATTACCTTAACCAGAAAATGAAAAGAAGATTAATTTTTAAAAACAATTTTTCAAATATAGTAAAACATTGATAAAAATTATTTTTAAATATGATAGGATAATATTAGAATATTTTTGGAAACTTTTTTAGAAAACATGGTTTTGAAGGAACATAAATTTCTAACCGAGGAGAGAGGTAAAGCGAGACTTTATTAAAACAATTTCATGATCATATTACATAAAAAATAATGGAAATATGGAACCATTACTTAGTTATAACATAAATAACTATATTTTAAGATAAATCATGAGAGTAATTGAGAAATGGATCATAGTATTTCATCAATGGGGATATAATCATTAACAATCTTGTTAAACGGTGAGATTATAACTACAAACTGTTACCAATTTGGTAACTTTGAATCATAATAAAATGGAAATAATAACATTAAATAAAGATTAAAATATCATTAAAATAAGTATATTCATGATACAACATGTAAAATTAAGTATATACACCTCATGAAAAAATATAGGTGTATAACATGGCATGTGTTTCAAAGAAGGAAAATTGAGGAAAAATTACATTACTAATTTAGTAACTTTTGAAAAATAAACCCCATGAAAGAAACATCATAAAATAGATATTTAAATAACCATAAATTTGAGTATAATAATCATATAATACATCCATGGTCAGTATACACACTACACAAAAGAAATGAGTGGTGAATAAGCTATGTATCTTATGAAAATAAAAAGTGAGATGGAATTCCCTTACCTTATTTTTTTGACTCTCTTTGTACTTGTAAAAAAGTACTATATAATAAATATAAGTTTATAATAAATATTTAAAATAAAAATATTCTTACATATAATATCTTATATTTTTTTATTATGACTTTATATTACCCTCTTATTAACAATTCCAAGTTAAGGTTTCATTACGGGTAACATCTTATTTGTTTTTCTCATGTGCCTTAATTTGTTATATTTATGGTCTCTATACTTAAATCATGATTTATAAAATTTAAAAAATGATATAAATATCCTTTATATTCATTATATATGTATTTATAATAATATATTGAATATAAAAATATGAAATTGAATACACCGTTAATGGAGACGGTAGGCTGCACGTACGCATGAACGTTGTTTCTATTTTTCTTTGTAACATTGAAAGAAATAAAGTAAATGAAATATATATATATATATATAGTATCATTAAATTATAATTATTATTTCATATATATCATATAATTTCAATAAACCCATTCTTAATACATTTCATGCAATATGTGAATGAATCACATCGCTTTGAGGAGGCGGTAGTCCACACTTCCCCAAACGAAATTATCATATTTATACCAAATGGAAAACATGAAGTTATGTTTTATATAATAATTAAATAAGTATAAATAAATAATATAAATCATATATATAACATGAAAACATATCTTCCTTCATAATTACAAACCATGAGAGGTGGTAAAGGAAAAAAGAACAACATCATTTCACAAGGTGGTAGTTCTCTGTACATAAGAACAGTAAGTTCGTTACCCATTAGATGGAAGTATGTTTAATTATTGATCAATAAATTATCATAAAAAATATCATTATATTGAGGATATTTATTCTATTATGTATTAATTTAATAATAATAATTGAGATAGTGGAGAATAAAAATAAAGGAAAGGACCTTGAGGAAGGATGTTACCTCTTCTTTGGGTAACTCCTTTTGGTTTGCACCAAAGTGATTCTTTGGTTAGATTTATACAAAATGGTAGGATTAAAGGATTAATATAGGGATGTTGGGAAGTTAATTTGTTATAAACTTTTCTAACTTAATTATTTTAAGATGTGTGAATAAGTGGGAGATTTGGTGACCTTCTATAGGGGCGAGAGGGGATACACTTTGCTTTTTTTGAAAACAAGTTAGGTGTACCCAATTTTTTACCTAAAAATGTCATAAAAAAAATCCATAATTTAAAGTTTATTGCTTAAATATTACCACAACATTGGTTTTTTAAGAGTTTATAGGTCATTTGGGCCCTTAAATTTAAGGTTTAGTCCCTTGTTAAGCTTAATTTCACCTTAATTGTTGTAATTATTTTTAATCACTTTCATTAATATTTTTTGTAAAAAATTAGGTTTATATTTTTATAATATAAATATTATAATTATTAAAACTATGTATTTCCATTTTTTAAATTCAATTCATATAATAGAAAAAATTAAGTTTAATGCTAATCTCACAGACATTGCGAGAAAGCGGGTTTTTAAAGTGAGAATGTTCAAAAGTTTGTTAAGCTTTTATATCTAAATTCAACATAAAATGAATAAAATGACCTAAATTGGATTATTATATTTATAATTGATATATTTTGACTTTAAAACAAACATAAAATATAATGTAACTATAAAAATAAATTAGATGAAAAAATAGTTTTGAATTAAAATTCAGTATTTTCACTATTCATCAAAAAAAGAAGTTTCTCAGAAAAATCAAAAAAATTAACCATAAGATAATTTAAAAATTATTAATTAAAAAATTAATTTTATATTAACAAATAAAATTTTAAAAAGTGTCTAAAATTAGTTTAATTATCTTTCATAGAAGTATATAAAAAGTAGTTTTTTGAGAAAATAATATTTCCAAACATATAGACTTTTCCAAAAATTATATGTTTTTATCATCATTATGTTTTATTTATATAAAACCATTATAAATACCATTAATATTATTATTTTTAACAACTATGTTATAAATATCTCGTTTAATTAATTATAATTAAAAAATGATGTTTCATAGACACTCATTATTTCATGTAATGCTAGCCAAGTTAGTGTTGCATATAATGAAAAACAAGTCGGTGTTTCATGAATCAAAAAATTATCTTAGGGTATCATATAAATAAGTCTTAAAATGATATAATATACATTTCAATAATTACTTGGTTCTTTCATATAAAACAAGCTATATTCTGTGTTGTGTGAAATGAAAAATATAAAAAATATTAAATTAATTTGAAAAAAAATATTTCACAAAAACTTAGGGTGTTACATTATACCCCCTTAAAATGTTTTTTCCCTCAAAATTCATACGGGTTATAAATTTTATAATATTTAAGTTTCTTTAATTGAAACCCACATTATAAAAATGAACACTAAGATTTCCTTTGAAAGGGGTAAGTTGGAACCATAATAGTTATCCAAATCAACTCATAACTAGGTTTCCACATAGGAGAACATAGGTGGAAAGTGAAAACATAGACATGGAAGAGAAATATCACCATTATGTTCTAGAGTTGAGTGATATAGAACATGGTTAGGTGAAATTTAAAAATCACAAATCCATAAATCTGTGATGATCTAAGGGGACATTTTATTCATTTGAAATGAAGGTACTAGGATAAACTTTTAAGTTTCAAGATCCTTTCCCTAGAGTTAAAGAATTTTCATGAGAAGTTATACTTACTTGATTTCATTCCCTTTCATAATTAAAATATCACCCTTTAGTTATTTTTTTGACCAATTTCCACTTCACTTATTTATCCAAAAAAGTAAGGTAAAATTTTCATTCTTGAAGCACTAACAGATCTTGAGACCCATGATAAGTCATCCCATATCTCTTTAGTTACCATTAAAACAAAGTTA
The DNA here is from genome assembly GCA_963277665.1 of Viscum album. NCBI lineage: Eukaryota > Viridiplantae > Streptophyta > Magnoliopsida > Santalales > Viscaceae > Viscum > Viscum album. Next base: position 859,839,742 of record OY728160.1, read on the forward strand.
TTAGAGGAGTTTATATAATATTCATAAATGATCATGTGGAAAAATAATTCTTTAATCTGAAAAAATTCATCAAAATTTTAAATTATACATTCCATTAATGGTTAACATTACAACACTTTTGAAATATGAAAATCCAAAACTTTAGAGAGAAGGTTACAAAATAATATTCACATTGATCAACAATATATCAAAAAGTAGATCTTGGTTTTTACATTCCAAACATGTGAATACCCTCATCGTAAAATCTCTTGAAACATGGTAATAACCTAAATTACCATAAATAATCTTCGTAAAAATGAATGATTCATTATTTATAATATTAATGTATATATTCCTTAAATAAAATATGTTGTAAACTTAATCAATGATAGTATATGACACTTACCAATAATTCCTTAATTAGTTCCATGGTAATCAGTACAGTCCAATTTACTTATTAATATCCAAAATATCATTATCCAAATAACATTATCTTAAAATAAGGAACAAATTAATGGTTATCTTACCTGAGTCAAAATATCACCTTGTTATTAAATCACTTTTCCAGTCCACCAAAAACATTCAACATAATCTTTTAAATCCTTAGAGAAAACATAAATTGGATAATACTTGTATATTTCTCTGTTCATATAACATAATTCTTGAATACAAATGCATAAAACATAGATTATTCCACTTAATCTATAATCCATACGATGTATACTTCCTCCTATTAATTAATACCTATTCCATTTCACATTTCATCTGTAGTCTCATCATCACTAGCAATATAACCATTACTCATACCACCTTGATGATTCTATTAGAGAGATTTACACATAGGACATCAATTTATATAATGACCATTCATTCCCCACATAAATAATTTATCCTTTGATGATGACTTATGGAGGCCAATATTCCCATCCATTCTTTTAACTAAAACCTTCATCTTTCCTTTGTAGTTACTTTCTTTGTGTCCTTATTTTCCACAATCAAAAGATATTCTTGTTCCTTTAAGTTATTCTCTTGGGTGTTTCTTTCCACATTCTTAAAGCAAAGGGAACTGAATATTCTTCCCTCTAAGGTCTCAATTACCTAAAATATTACTTAACTCATTCTTTCTCTGCCTTGGTGAGTCTGAGAGTTAGTCAAAGTACATGTTAATCATGTTATGTGAAAATAGACTTGGCATGATAACAATATCCTTCACTCCAATGACTTTCCCATTTTACTTATCATGAGAAAATTGTCTGTCACATTCAATATTAAACCAGTTCCTCTTGGTTACTTCCATTAACTAAAACCATAAATAATTGAGTAAAAAATAATTTTCATAGTAAGGAACCACATAATCATGAAAACAACTTACAGGATATCTAAATTACAACACCTTCCTTAATCTATGACACATTAGTTTTATCCTAGGTTATTAATAGCCAAATTATTTTTAAATCCTTCATGATGGATTGTGAAGAGTTTGTGAATTCCCAAATCATATCTCTCAGGATTGTCAAACTAAGTGCGTAGTAATGCCTGTTGTTATGTACCGGGTTATGATTAAGTCAGGACCAACTCACCTTATTAGAAATATTACTCCTAGGTACATCTGTTCTAGAATCACACCCACTTGTAGTATCTAGATATAGATGTATTTCTAGGAAACCACTCACTCTATCCTTTACCAAAATTCCAGGAAATGTTCCTAAACGGAAACTCATCCTTATACCTATCCTTAGTGAAATACCTAGACATATACTTAGAAATATACCTAGGGATCTCACTAAAGTTTTCTCATATAAGTTTACAAATGATGATTAAAACTTTAATATGATACCAACTATAAAAAACCCATCTTAACTTACTTATAAATTTCACTGTTTTTTTGAAGAATACCTAATACAATACAAAAATATATACCCAAAGATCATGTCTGTTTAGTGGATTTGAAAAATATAAACATAAATTCTAGTACCAGAGTGAGCTAAATTATCTCCCACTAGGTTATCCAAGACTATCCCACATCTTATAAATATCATAACTGAAATATATATTTATAAATTAGTGAAGGAAACATAAAAATGGATGATCTTAGTTGCTCATTAAGGAAAAAAATTGAGATATGTAAGCATAAACATGAAGAAAAGGGTATGAGAATGTGATCATAACATTAGAAGATCACACCCTGCATATAATAAACATGAATCATGGAATAAAGGATAGAAGTTCATAAGGAATTAAACATAATGAAATCAATATAATAAGACACAAAATAATAACATAGGTTTAAGAAATGGAATTGTGACATACACATAAATATGTAATATCATTTCCAACAAGACAAGACACATTTCTAAGACTTATCTAGGAACTTTATGGGGACTAAACCTACTGGTAATTACACACTACTATCCCCAATCATAGTAATTTCCTTATAAGGGATCATGTTTTCCCATCTTCCTATAGTGGATAAGGTTTCACCATCTTCCATCTTTATGGTGACTACACCTACTGGGAAGGACACCCCACCATCCCTGGTTATGGTCCTTTCCTTATAGGGGATCAGGTTTCCCCATCTTCCCATAGTGGATTAATCCCATTAACTTGAATCTCATAATTATCTCAAGAGATATAAATCTTTAACCAATGCATTAGAGGGAGATATAAGTTCCAAACATATCATAATAAAATCATTAATACATGTTTCATAAGATAATAAAAATTTCATCATATCATGACCCCTTAAAATAGATGGGTTTCATAAACATCCTATAATAACCCAAGAAATGAAATGGGTTTCATAAACATGTAATAATATCTTAACGTGTGAAAAAAGACAAGTTTCATAATCATTTTATCAAATCATAATCCATGAAAACAAGTAGGTTTCATAAGCATAAAACACATTGAAAGAAGTGGGTTTTATAAACATATAACCCATGAATTAGTAATGAGTTTCATAAACTTATAACCTATAGAAGAGAAATGAGTTTCATAAACATCATGCCATCAAAACATAAACCATTCATAGAAAGAATATTAATGGAAGATTTGGTTTATTTCCCAAAAATGCATGAGTGACACCAATAGATGTCATCTTATATAAAAAATAATTTGGAAAGATCCTTTTAAAAATTTTATTTAGAAAAATATACTTTCTTCTATAAAAAATTATATTAAAACATATAGACTTCTTGAAAATTATAATATTTAAAAACAATTTGAAAACATAGAAAGAAAGATTAAAATTATTTTGAAAACCTTTTCCCTTGAAAACTTATTACAGAATATTTAAAACATTTTTAAATCCTTTTTCTTTGAAAATACTTTGAAAACATAGAAAGATGTATTCAAATAATTTTGAAGAAAATTTCCCTTGAAAACATATAAAAGAATCTTCAAAACATTTTCAATTTTTTTTTAAAAAATAATTTGAAAACTTATAAAATAAGATTAAAAATCATTGAAATCCTTTTCTTTGAAAACAACATTTTGAAAACTTATAAAGGAAGTTTTGAAAATCATTTAAAACAATTTTTAAAAATAAAACTTTTTTGAAAACCTTTTTCATTGAAATAATCTTTAAAAAAACTGATTTATAGAATATTATGAAAAAGTTTTATTTAAAAAAAATAAATTTTTAATATTTTAAAAGAATATTTAAGGTAATTATGGTTATGATGATGGGTAAATACACACATTCCAAACATTCATTTTGCATCGTAAAAATTTCTGAAAGGTGCCTCTATCAAAAAATGATAAGAAGATTTTTTTTAAAACCCTTTAGTTTTTTTCAAATAAATGGAGACATGAATTGGTCACCCAATTCATGACCCAAATAAATTTATTAAATAAAAAGTATAATGATACATGATCAAGGTGTAATGAGTTTACAACAACACAAAAGTGAGAGAGATTCATGGAGATATATCAAAGAAACTCAAATAAGACATCATGCCTTCATGTAATAAAACACACACAGCAGAAGTGCATCAACTCTGAGAAATCTCCAAGGATTCAAGATCTACAGTAACCCATCAAAAGAAGGTCCATCTCACTTGGATTAGCTATAAAATCAAGGTCCAATGCAGTCTAAAGAAGAGTAGTGTGCATGAAGCAACAACATCCATGAAAGGAGGTGTACAAGCATGTCTGTGGCATAAAGCAGAAGGATGTCTAAAAAACAAAGAAAAACTGATCAAGAAAACTTGAGGGTTTTTTTAGACTCCACCATCAACCTATGATTAAACATTCATTGTTTGATATTGAGATAAGTCTTCACATAAATTCTACCATTTCTGAGACTTTTATAAGGTATTTCATCTTGTTTCTCCATTACAGATTCCAAATACTCCACAACCTGGTCCGAGTCTACATTCAGGTTATCCTCAAGAGGTACAACAGGACCATCAACCTCAATCTGTGTGGGAATATCTATAGTTATTTTTCTAGAATCATCAAAAGTGATTATAGTCATATCAACCACACTTATTGATGTTATAATTTCAGTTTTGTCCTTTTTAGAAGCATCGAGTGATCTCGTAACAAATGTTAGTTCAAGGTGAGAGTATTCCATTTGTTTCCTCATTTTTTAGGATTGGGAGTAATGAATCCATCAACATCCACCATTTGTTTTTTCCTTTTCTAGAGCTTGATTTTTAAGAAGACCTCCTAAATTTGAGTGGCTTTCTCTTCAACCTTCAGAAAGGATGTGCACTGAGACTATTCAAGGTATGATTCCAGGACAGATTGAGAAAGCACTGAAGGCTTGGAATCAGAGGGTTCACCCTACTCAATAGAAGCAACCTCATTACCATAAATATTAAGAATATTGTCTTCCGAAATTAATGGCTCATGGATAGGATTAGGAACAACTGTGGAATTTTAAACATTGATTCTATCCACAGGTGTATCAGTAGTGTTCTTTATAGTAACCTTTTCCACCCAAATTGACATGAAATGTGGGGGGTGGGGCATCCCTTATATTCCCATATTCTTTTATAAGATGACCGATTTTGGAACATTTTTTACAGTAGTCTGGAACATTTTCAAAGACAAAATCTTGTATAAACCAACTATCTCCATTTTTTATCCAAAATTGTGATGGAATTTCATGAGATATGTCATCTTCAATACAAATCCTAGCAATTGAAGGTCTTAAAAAATTCGAAGTAGTAGAATCTAGCTTAATTGGGTGTCTGAAGAGTTCATAAATGGGGAATAATGAACTATGTTTGAAGAGATAGTGGGGTAAACTCAGGAAACTAATCTAGATAGAGACGATTGGGGGTTCAGAAGCAACATCAAACTCCAATTTCCACTTAAAAACTTTTATAATAGATACCCCAAAAGACCAAGAACTGCGGGTCTAGAATTGGTAATAATCATTCTCCGAGGAAAATCAAAAGAGAAAATGCCATGAATTCATTAGGCTGATATGATAATTCATGAATATTATACCTTCTAGGGTTTTCTGTAGAAACACTAGTAAAGGAAGACGCTTGACAAATTTACCAACGATAAAAAAATGAAGATCTGAGGAGAGCATGTGTACGTCATCGTTGGAGAAAGAAATCGCTGATATACCTCAATGTATATTTTTTTTGGAGAAATAATTTCAATGTTATTTGATTCAACGAGAGTGGCACAACTCACAATGACTTTTTGAAAGACCTGGCATCCAAGATCCCCTTTTGATCACCAATATTAGGGTTTTATTCATGTTCACTCGTGGGTAGCATCACCACGTCTCCTCATTAAAAACCCTTTTGTTTAAAAAGGTATAAAATTGTTAAAAATGAATTTTAAATATCATATGAGAATATTATAATAATTTTGTAAACTTTTTTAGAATTTTTTTTGATGGAACATAGATTTCTGAACGAAGAGAGAGGTAAAATCGAACTTTATTAAAACACTTTATTGATCATATTATGTACCATATATGAGAAAAAAATATAAAATTACTTGGATATAATATGAATGAAAATATTTTAATAAAAATCATGAGATTTCTTTAGATATGGATCATAATATTTCATCAATGGGAGCATAATCATAAACAATCTCGTTAAATAGAGAGATTGTAGCTATAAATCATTGCCAATTTAGTAACTTTGAATCATAATACAATGGAAAGAATAAAATTAAATGAAGCTTAAAATATCTTGAAAATAATTATATTCATGATATAACATGTCAAAGGTAGTATATACACCTCATGTAAATTATAGGTGCATAATATGGCATATGTCTCAAAGAAGGAAAATTGAGGCAAAATTACATTACCGATTTGGTAAAGTTTTAAAAATAAAACCGATGAAAGAAATATAATAAAATGGATATGTAAATACCCTTAAATTTGAGTATAATAATCATAGAATACATTTGTGGGTAGTATACACACCACACAAGATAAATGAGTAGTGAATAAAGCACATATCTCATGGAAATAAATAGTGACATGAAATTGCCTTACCTTATATCTTGAATCTCTTCGTACTCATACAAAACTACTATATAATAAATATAAGTTAATTATAAATATTTTAAAGAAACATATTCTTATATATAATACCATAAATGGTTTTATTATGACTTTATATTAACTGCTTATTAGCAATTCCAAGTTAAGGTTTTGCTTCGGGTAATATCCTCTGTTTTTTGCATGAGCCTCAATTTGTTATATTTTTGGTCATCATACTTATATAAAAATTTAAAGAATGTAAAAAATTATATAATAATAATATATATTCATTATATATGTATTTATAATAATCTATAGAATATACGAATATGAAATGGAATACACCGTTCATGGAGACGGTAGGCCGTTTGTACGCATGAACATTGTTTCTATTTTTCTTTGTAACATTGAAAGAAATAAGTAAATGAAAAATATGTATATATGTAGTGTCCTTATATTATAATTATTATTTCATATATATGATATAATTTCACTAAACCCATATTTAATACATTCCATGTAGTTTGTGAATGAATCACATCGCTTTGAGGAGGCGGTAGTCCACACTTCCACAAATGAAATTATCGTATTTACATAAAACGAAAAGCATGAAGGTATGTGTTATATAACAATTATATAACCATAAATAAATATTATATATATATATCATATATATCATATAAAAATATAGTTTCCATAATAATTACCAACCATGACAGGTAGTAAAGTAAAAAATGAACAACATCATTTCTTGAGGTGGTAGTTCGCCGTACATAAGAACTGTAAAGTTCTTTACCCATTAGATGGAAGTGTGTATAAGTGTAAGTCAAAAAAAATTCAGAAAAAAATATCAGTATATTTTGGATGCTGATTATATTATTTATGCATAGAATAATAATAATTGAGGCAGTGGAGAAAGAAAATAAAGGAAAGGATCTTGAGGAAAGTTGTTACCTCTTATTTGGGTAACTCCTTTTGGTTGGCACCGAAGGGATTCCTTGGTTGGATTTGTGACTGAAGGGAGGATTCAAGGATGAATTTAGGGATTTTGGAAATTTAATTGTGAATATATTGTCCGAACTGAAGTGGTTTTATATGTGTGAATAAGGGGGATAGGTGGTGGCCTTTTATAGGGGAGAGAGGGGACACACTTGGCATTTTTGAAACAAAGTTAGATGTACCCACGTTTTTACCTAAAAAAAGTCATAAAAAAACCAAAATCACTAAATAATGGAGGTTTTATGGCCGAAATATGGCCATAAAATGAGTTTTGGACAATTGGATATATCATTTGGGCCCTTAAGTTTAAGGTTTAGTCCCTTGTTAAGCTTAATTTTACCTTAATCTCTATAATTAGTTGTAATCACTTTCACTCATATTTTTTTTAAAAAATTAAGTTGATTTTATTATACTATAAATATCACACTGATTAAAACTATTTATTTCCATTTTTCTGAAATTAAATTCACAGAGAATAAAAATTATGTTTAATTATAATCTCATAGACTTGGTGAGAAAGTGAGTTTTTTAAAGTGAGAATGTTCAAAAGTCTACTAAGATTTTATATCTATATTCAACATAAAAATGATTCCAATGAACTAAATTAGATTAATAGATGAATAATGGATCTATTAATTATTTAAAACCAACTTAAAATATAATTTAAATATATAAATAAATGAGATGAAAAGGCATCTTTGAATTAAAATTCAATATTTTTCACTATTCACCGAAAAATAAGGTTTCTCAGAAAAATCCCAAAAATTTATCCTAAGATAATTTTAACATTATGAATTAAAAAATTATTTTTATTTTTTGAAACTAATTTTCTAAGTGTCTAAAATAAAATTTATTATTGTTCATAGAAGGACATCAAAAGTAGTTCTTTTGATAAAATAGTATTCTCAAACATATAAAGACTTTACCAAAAAGTATATGTTTTATCATAATTATGTTTTATTTATATAAAAACATTATAAATAATATTTAACTTTTTTATTAATATTAATATTAATAATTTTAATGGATAGGTTATATCAATCATGATTATTTAATTATAATAAAAAAATGATGTTTCATAGAAACTCAGTGTTGCGTGTAATGAAAGACAAGTTGGTGTTACTTATAACAAAAGACAATTTTGGTGTTTCTTATAGTAAAAAAATATCTTGGGGTATATTATAATGAAATATTAACATGATTTAGCATAAAAATAAAGGATAACTTAGTTCTTTCATATAACACAAGCTCTATTCAGTGTTGTGTGAAATGAAAGATATCAAAAATATTAAATTAATTTGAAAAAAAAATTCACAAAAACTGGGGGTGTTATAGTACTTATATTCACTAAATATCCATGGTACATTCCAAAGGAATAATTATGTAATTATCATGGATATTTATGAATTACACAATGTGTATAAAGGATACATAGAGAGTACTTCATGTTACTTGGCCTCCACTCATACACGGTGTGTATTAAATACATGTAGTTTAATAATTACAAAATGGAGGTTGATCCTATGTTTTCTACCTTGAAATCATTTAGAATACATTCCATATAGTCAATCTATATGTTCTGTACTCTGGAAAAGTCATGTGCTACCACGGATGGTTTATACATAGTGCATTTATTGCATGAGATGTGTACTAATTACACAATGAATCGAAAACCAAGCGAGTGTCCTTGTGTAATGAATAATGATACAAAAAATTTAACAAAGGAGTATACTTTTTATATTATTTTACTATCATTCCAAAATTCTTAAAAACTCTTGATGGGATCCTCAGATGCAATCTTCATTAATCATTAACCGATCTTGGTAATATGAGTGCTAAATGAAGAAGTGAAAAAGAGAATTAAAATATTGTTCAAGAATGGAGTAAAACATGAAATGAATTATAAATTTTAAACGTTTAATGATAAAAAATAAAATTATTAATTGTAAATATGAAAATTAACACTTTGATACCACATGATGGTTCTGATGTAGAGCCCCAATCTGGACTGACCACTAGGAGGGGAGGGGTGAATCAATGGTTTCTTTTAGGAATTTATTTTCTTTATATTAAACCTATTGAACTTGTTAAGGTTCAATATACACTCAATATTATCTATCATTATCACCTCATGTATAGTTGTATAATTTCGAGATCAAAACACACTATTTATAATATTTGGAAAAATCATACACCTTACTACAATTGGTTATTCCCTTTGGTTATAGATTCCTCACTATTAAACAAGTGATTAAACTACTCCCAACATCAAATGAGAAAATTATCTTGATTATAGATAAAAATAAAGTAATTCCATTCCGTATCCTACTAAGATACTCCTTTTTATTCTGAATCCAACCAAAATAATTATTTCTCCGACTCCAACTGAGATACTCCTTATGCTATTGCAACCAACCATCGGACTTCACCTCTCCCTACAACAATCGAAATACTACACCTTTATTCATGGTCTTATCCACTTCAGGATGATCTATTGATCTTCCCCCACAATCTTGTAGGATATTACTTGATCATGTACACTTAATGTACCTTCAATAGGCACTAATCGAGTCTATTGTTCTTTCTAAAATATTCTGATCACCTATACTTGATCAGTTTCCTTAGTGAAACTATGGTAGGGAAATTCTTCCTTTTGGATTATGAAGTCTTGGACTAACTTTTATGTTTTAAAATGATCCACACAAGTTCTTCAAAAAGAATTCATGAATGTAGAATACATTTCATGGTATTCATAAACTACAACACACAATAATTCTTTTTTCTTGTTATTTTATGTAATTATTTTGGGTATCTCAGTCAACATGCTTGTATATGATGATCACATGAATGTGATTCCTCATTTCACAAATTGTATTCTTGAAGAAAACCTGAATGGGTGTATGTATATCACATAAAAGCCTCTATATTAACGTATGCATATAAGCACGTATACACCACTTATCACTTTCCTCAGATGCATTATTTGTGTAAACAGTAAGTATGGACACACCATCCAGGTTTTCTTCACATAAGTATCACACAATGTATATCATATGAGTATAAGATCACTGTTCTTCTGAGATCAAGTATATCACACATGTTTTAGTACTACCCAAGATTCTGTTAATCCAGGTATCTATATGCATGGTATCTCAAAAATTTCATGAAAACCAGTGAGCCTTAACATTAGGGTAACATGTAAACCCAAAAGGATTCACTATTATCAGTTTATTCATGAGATACTTGATTGAGAGATTCTCATGTCAAGAATCCCACAATAAATTTCTCCTATGCACTAGCTAAAAGCTTTTTAGATTCTTCTTCTTAAACCAAAAGGATTCACGAGTTCTTTGTTTTCTTTATGAAACAATAGATCTTCACAAAATAATTATAAAAACCTCTATCTAAGGGTTATTTTACTTTTATAGGCATGTACCCACTACCTCTACTCTGATAAAAATATTATGTAAAGGAGGTCTTTAAAGGTTCTAGAACAGTATCATGTCATATATTTAAAAAATAATAAATATATCAGTGATCCTAAAATAACTTATGAATAATTTCATGGCATCTTATCTTATTATAGAACTCATAACATGCATTCTATATAGATCATGTGACAGTTCTCATTTTAAAGAAAAAAATTTTCCATGTATGAAAGATGCACAAACAAATGCCTAAAACTTTATTTTCATTTGACCAAATCATATTCTTCGAATGTTGACATTCATGAAAGACATATATTGTATGGATGGAGGTTTGAAACCCCATATCCTCAAAATATAAATCTCATAATAAGAATGGAAGACTATGTATTGATCAAAAAAGGTTCTTCCATCAACTGTAGAGAATATAAATCCCTTAGACATTTGAAGGTTGAAGATGATGAGCGACCTTGATTGAATGACCCAGATTGGCCAGATTAGATGGATGAGGTTAAATCTAAATCATTTAACTTAGATGAAAAGTGACACACATTTTAGCCATCCCTCATTGGATTGTGTTTTCATTTTCCTTTGTTATTTAATATAATTTGTTCCACTATCACTTCGAGATGGAAGCAGGGGATGAACACCTGCCACATACACACACTCAAATCATCGACTGCGCCGCACCTGCATTGGACCACTGGCACCCATGACCCATGTTCTCTCACCCAATTGTTATCCTTCAGGCCTATACACATGCTCATTTAACTCCTTCCTCCATGCGGGCCCTTATGGGATAATTCTCCCATGTGGTAGAGTCCTCCTCCCATATGTGGTATTGAGATGGTTCCATAGAATTATGTGGTTGGCCCCAATTTTTATTATAAGGTCCATTCATATAATATTCATAATTCATTCTATAATGACCCAAACTTTTTAATTATATTTTTTTCCTAATTTTGTGGGTATAATTAAAATGTGACCATTGTGTTTCGACTATTATATGACCGTTGGTCAATATAACCATTAGAAACTATAATCTTAACATTGGGTTTTTATAAATATGGATATCTTGGTTAATTAATATAGAAAGAAGATAGAATGGCCTCATCCAGTAGACTCGAGCCATATGAATCCCATCTGTCAGATCTTGGGAAGGAGGTAGCATCACTGGGATTTTCTATGGACTAACCCCAAGCCGAAATTCAACTTATAAAGCTTGAACGGAATCGCCTAAGTGAGAAGTTCAAGCTGATAGAAATCACCAATCGGGAAATTTTGTCTGAGTCACCCCAAGATTCTATCACCATAGCACACCTAACACTTAGGTCATATGCTGGTATAATAAGGGGCTATGTAACAAGACCTTAACTTCTTTGTGTAATCCTTTTATATAAATCAAATTGTTATTTCTTCTTATGCCAAAGTTTGTGAATTTCAAATATCCGGATAAATATAAGATGTGTATTATTGATGAATTTAGGGAAAAAGGGTGTTTTAAAATATTTTTGTATTCATTAAATAATTAATAATGTGAAATTATTTTCAAAAAATGGTCTTCTACAGTTGGGAGCAGTGAGAAATTTAGAATCTAATAAGATCAACTTGGTTTTTAATGAATAGTAAAACAGGAATAATAACATAACCATATAAATAGTAATGAATAGTAATTTAACCAAAAAATATAAACTTCACCAATGAATGTATAAATACATTTTAGATATCTTAAAAGTGAAAAAAAAGATCATAGTTTAAGTTTTTGTATTTTTTGTATGCCGTAAATATTGTATTTAAAATTTTATAATTAATTTAAAAATTTAAAATGGGAATTTATTTTCATAAAATTTAATCATAAATTGTTACTTTATTGTCTTATGGTTATATGATAATTTTATGGGACCTTGATTAATTTTTTAAGGTGTTACAAAATGAGTTATAATTTTAAAGTTGTATTTTTGGAATAAATAATGATTTTATTTAAAAATTAAATTAAAAATATTTAGAAAATTATTTTCATAATATGGACTTCATTTTTTGAATTCAGATCATCGATATTAGGTTAGGGTGAATTTTTGTGTTTTTTCTGAAACAGTTGAATTTTCGGTGAATAGTAAAAATACTGTTTTGAGTTTCGGGTGTTTAATGACATCATTAATGATATAATAAAGATGTAAGATTTCTGATCGACTTATGAACAGTGATATATTCAATGAGGTGTCCCAAGTGGCCAATACCATGGGAAAATACTATGGTAAAGCCCATGGTTTTTCCAATACCACCGATGAGGTGTCCCTTGGAAATTAATAATTTATTCACTCACATTCCCTATAAATACCATGCCATTTCCCTCATTAATTTCATTCCAAAATCATAATCAATGAATTTATGGTCTCCTTACCTCCCAAGGAGTCCTCCCACGGTGACCTCAAGCCTCCTAAGGTCCTGACCATCAATCTTTCAAAGTTACTCTTCAAGGTAAGGGATCCTTTCAACCTCCTCTTTTAAGTTAGGAATTCCTTTATGTTGTGACTTCTAGTTTCCATATATTTATGTTGAGGGTATGTTATTATATGTTCTAATTACTTTCCATTTCATTTATAATGGTTGATAGACCCTTTCCACTCTCATCAATTTGTTTTCTGATGTTTTAAGTGACGCTGTTAGGCTGCCGAATTTCTCGTAAAAGAAATTGCATCTTCTCTTTCCTTTCAAGTTTCCCTTTCTTGTTGTAGTAATTCTAATATCCATAACATGTTCTTATCTCCATGTTATTTTTTATTTATATTTTAATTTGAGGTATTTATGAGTGGGTTATCATTGTACTTTCTCTTTTTATTATTTTCTAAAACCATGTTATATAGCCGTTATGCTGTAGAAATTTCGTCTCAAAATTTATACCACTTTTTCTCAAGAAATTACCTTGTTTATTTATGTGAATACCAAGACCTATTTCGTTTCTATGGGTGTTTATAAATATATAAAAATGATATATTTTATTCTGGAACGGACATACATATAACCTTCATTCCCTTTCCATGGGTTATAAATGATATAATGATCTTATTTTTAAGAACTTTTAAAACGTCACGATTTTGAAATGAAACCCATTTATTTTATTCTATATGGGTTATTTATGAAATGTTAGATTTTGATCTATGTGGCTCACATGAAAGTAAAGACATATTAAGGGTTCACCTTGATAGCTCTCCAATGCATTGGGTAAAGAATTAATCTCTAGAGATGACAAGTTTCATGATACCTTGGTGAATAAACTTGGTAATTTTTATGACACCTCAGGGATAAACCTTGGTGATATGTTCATGAATGTCTAAATGAAATGTTTTAGCCAAATATTAAAGTTATGATTCAAGTACTTTTTCATTATGATATGCCTATATTTCAATTACTTATGTTCTTATGTTTTTATTCAAGTTCTTATTAATGTCACAAGTAAACTGATTCCCTTGTTTACCCTTACTGGGCCTTATGCTCACCCTTTCCTTTAAATGTATGTCTCCAGGATATGAGATGCAGTAATTGTACTTAGGATGAACTTATGATGAAGTCGTACAAGTGGATTAGAAGATTTTTTTTCCATGTATTATGTTCCTGATTTCCAAGACACTAGACTTTAAAGATCCTCTATTTGTAAAATGTAATGAAAAGTTATGTAATAAAAAGGCGGGATGTAATAGTTGGTATCAAAGGATAGTTTTTTTATTAATGGAAATTAGGATATGAAAACTTTAGGAAGAACCATATAGAAAAGTTTAAATATAGGAAACCATCCTGGTATTTTGGTGAGTATTAAGTAAGTGGTTTATCAAGAAAATAAATCCCTGTCTAGATACGAGCTGGTAGAGGCGGCTCTGGAACAGATGTAAAAAGGGGTAAAACCCGAAAACACCACTTTGAGATAGACTCGAATGAGAACTGGTGCACGAAAATGTTCCTTGCTGCAATCTTGGTTATGACACTCTTGGGGGATATGTTTGGTTAATCCTATGTTTTTTATGAATCATTATGAAGGACTTATAAAGAAATGTAATTGTTTAAAGAAGTTTTAATACATAAATCCTTTATAGTTAAAAGATTCATAAATGAAATAAGTTTCTCATTAAGGTTTTATTATTTTAGAAATGACGGGAAATAGGAGGAACCGTGAAAATGGTGACCTCAATGGACCATGTGCTGATGGCCCTAAAATGGAAGCCAGAATGGAAACATTCATGTAAATGATGAACCAACTGACTCAAGTTATGGGAAAAAACTTGAATCAAGCTAAGAGACCAATCTCACCTTGAAGGGAACAACATTTTGTTGAGTCCTTTATGCATCAACGAACACCAACCTTCAGTGGATCGACTGACCCATTGAATGCTGAGCATTGGATCAGCTCCATCGAAAAGATCTTTTCTGTGCTCCGTTGTTCCGAGAAAGAGAAGGTCACCCTGGCTGTCTATCTATTATAAGGGGAAGCTGATCAGTGGTGAGAACTGATTAAAAATACAAGGACAAGAGTGAAAGTTGAAGTTTTGGAGTGGGAAGAGTTCAGAGGGATCTTTTTCAGTAAGTATTTCCCTCGTTCTATGAGAACAAGAATGGATAAAGAGTTTCTCGAGCAGAAGCAGAAGGAGAATGAATCTGTCGAAAGCTATGAGATGAACTTCACCTGAATTTCACGATATACCTCTATATTTTTCATGGATCCAAATGGTAAGGTTGATAGATTCTTGGATGGACTGAGGCCTCATCTACGGAAGAATCTAGCCAACCGAGACTATGATAGCTATGAGGAGATCGTGCGAAGTGCAATGAAAGTCGAACTGGAGTTTGGTGAGACGTAGTGGTCTCATAAATCCAATTACAAAAATAGATAAATGGATCCAAGCTTAGGGAGGATCTTTGATCAAGGAAGAGTATTCAAGCAAGTGCAACGTCCCACGTGTAATAAATTTGGGAAGAAGCATTTGGGGAACTGCCTGCTCGAGAGTGGGAAATGCTACAACTGTGGAAGAGATGGCCATATTGCAAGGAATTGTCATAGTGAGGTGAAACATCAACTTCCAAAAAATAATGACAAGGGGAAGATGGTGCAAGCCCTACTTGATGTTCAATGCTTTAAGTGTGGAAAACTTGGGAACTTTTCCAATCACTGTCCAAATTCGAGGGTAGTGGAGGGGAACCACCATCAGCCTCAGAAAAGGCCAAGGGAGCATGGTCGTGCTTTTTTTATCATGACAGCTGAATTTGAAGCTCCAAATGATGTGGTAGTAGGTACTCTTGTTGTTATCTCAAAGCTAGCAAGTACTTTGTTTGATTCTGGTTCTACACATTCCTTTATTTCCTCCAAGTCTGCAAAGAATTTAGAATCAACCCCTGACTTTCTAAAAGTAGAGTTATCAGTCAAGACTCCGGGTGGGATTATCCAAGCATCATCAATGTTTAAAAACTATAGTATTTACTTTGGTGAGCACAATCTTATCGCAAATCAAGTAGTCATTCCCATGTTGGAATTTGACATTATACTAGGGATGGACTGGCTCTCAAAGTATAATGCTAAGATCAAATGTAGAAGTAAGGAAATCTCAGTAGTCTTGAATGGAAAACCTACAGTTATCTTCCAAGGAGAGATATTTCAACAGGATCTTGGTCTAGAAGAACATCATATATCCTTCTTTATGGAGTTTATTGGTGATGAAGAAGAAGGAAATGAGAGTTTGAGGATAGAAAATGAACCCATCATCCAAGAATACATTGACGTATTTCTTGAGGAGTTGCTTGGGCCTCCCCCAGAAAGAGAGGTAGAGTTATCTATTGAACTCGTACCTGGACCTCATCCAATATCAAAGACCCCATATAGGATAGAAAATGTGGAGCTGGAGGAATTAAATAAACAACTCCAATATCTTTTGGAGAAGGGGTTTATCCAACCGAGTGTGTCTCCTTGGGGAGCTCCTGTTCTCTTTGTGAATAAGAAGAACGAATCAATGAGGCTATGCATTGATTATAGAGAACTAAATAGAATCATAGTAAATAAAAAATACCCTCTTCCAAGAATTGATGACTTATTTGACCAACTTCATGGGGATCAATTCTTCTCTAAGATTGATCTTCGATCTAGCTATCATCAATTGAGGGTAAAGAAAGGAGAAATTCCAAAAACTGCCTTCCGATCAAGATATGGGGATTATGAGTTTGTTGTTATGCCTTTTGGACTGACTTATTCACCTGCAATTTTTATGGATTTGATGAATAGAGTCTTTAAAGACTACCTTGATATCTTTTTGGTAGTTTTTATTGATGATATTCTGATATATTCCAAAAGTGGTGAGGAGCATGGAGATCATCTAAGGGTTATTTGGAAAACTCTACGAAAGGGGAGAATTTTTGGAAATTTTAGTAAATGTGAATTCTGGTTACAACAAGTTGCTTTATTGGGGCACATTGTTACCAATTAAGGAATCACAGTTTACCCTACAAAGAAAAAAGTTGCAGAGGAGTGGCCTCAACCTACAACAATAACTAAGATTCGTAGTTTCCTTGGATTATCAGGATATTATAGGAGGTTTGTGAAAAACTTTTCATGGATTTCTAATCCATTAACCAAGTTAACTCAAAAAGGGGTCAAGTTCATCTGGACAAAAGAGTGTGAGGAATGTTTCCAAGAGATGAAGAGGAGATTGGTTACTGCACCTGTGTTAACTCTGCCTCAAGTGGAGAAGGATCTGTTATTTTTAGCAACACATCTATGAAGGGGCTTGGGTGTGTCCTCATACAAAATGAAAAGGTCATTGCTTATGCATCTCGATAGTTGAAGACCCATGAGCAAAATTTTCCTACACATCTGGAGCTGGTTGCGGTCTTTTTTGCTATGAAGATATGGAGGCACTATCTTTATGGGGAGAAATGTGATATATACACTGACCATCAAAGTTTGAAGTATATTTTCACACAAAAGGAATTGAACATGAGACAAAGGAGATGGTTGGAACTCCTTAAAGACTATGATTGTTCAATTCATTATCACCCCAAAAGAGCAAAACAAGTCACTAATGCATTAAGCAGGAAAGACCCAGTTGTTATTTCCATGATAAGGATTCAAAAAGATCATTTGATCAATGAAATAGTAAAGCTGGACATGAGAATTATAAGGGATGGGACATCATCAACACTAACCCAAATGATTTCTCAACCGTCATTACTAGAGAAGATATAGAAAGCTCATAAAGAAGATCCTTTTTTACAGAACAAGTTTGAGGCTATAAAGGATGGGAAATTTCCTGAGTTCAATAATGATCAAGAAGGTTTACTGAAATTTCGTACAAGACTATGTGTTGCATCTATTCCGGAAAAAAAGAAGGAGCTAATGGATGAAGCTCATATGTCTACTTTCTCTATACATCCTAGTAGCATGATAATGTATACGGACCTTCATGATCATTATTGGTGAGATAATATGAAAAGAGAGATTGCTGACTACACTTCAATGTGCCTGGTATGTCAGCAAGTTAAGGTTGAGCGACAAATTCCTAAAGGGGTATTGCAACCACTACCCATACCAGCATGGAAGTGGGACAATATCACTATGGACATCGTCACTGGTCTCCCGAGAACTTCAAAAGGAAATAATGCGATATGAGTTATTGTGGACCGTCTCACCAAGACTGTCCATTTTATCTTTATTAGGGAAGATTTCTCTCTTGATCAACTTTCCATGATTTATGTGAAGGAAGTGGTAATGCTGCATGGAGTTCCACTTTCTATCGTATCTGATCGTGATCCAAGGTTCCCATAAAAAATATGGAGAAGTCTTCAACAAGCTCTGAGCACTGAATTGAATTTCAGTAGGTCCCATCACCCCCAAATTGATGTCCAATCTGAAATAACTATTCAAACACTTGAGGAAATGCTGAGAACTTGCTCAATGGAATTTAAAGGTGGATGGGATCATCATCTATCATTAGTTGATTCCTTTTAAAACATCATCTTCCACTTGAGAATTCAAATGGAACCCTATGAAGCTATATATGGGAATCGATGCAGAACTCATACTTGTTGGGATGAAGCTGGTGAGAGAAAGCTTCTTGGGCCTGATCTTGTGCAAGAGATGACAAAAAAGGTCCATTCCATCCAACAACACATTAAGGCCACTCAGAGTTGAAAAAAGAGCTGTGCCAACAACTATCGAAGAGAGTTGGAGTTTGATGTTGGTGACAAAGTCTTTCTTCGGATTTCACCTTGGAATAAAGTCATGAGGTTTGGGAAGAAAGGGAAGCTTAGCCCTAGGTACATTGGCCCCTATGAAATCCTTGATCGTGTGGGAGCAGTGGCCTATATGCTTGCACTTCCTCCAAATCTAGCCCAAGTTCATGATTTCTTCCACGTATCCCTATTAAGGAAGTACATACCTGACCCTTCACATGTACTAAATCCAGAAGTGGTACAACTAGAACATGACCTCTCTTATGAGGAGCAGCCAGTGAAGATCTTGGATCATAGAGACAAGGTTCTATGCAACAAGACTACCCACCTTGTTAAGGTATTGTGGAGGAACCAAAAATGTGAAGAAGCCATGTGGGAACCAGAGGAGTCCATGAGACAGAATTACCCACACCTTTTCCCATCAGAGGGTTCGAGAAAAAAATTTCAGCGATGAAATTTCTTAAGGGGGGACGAATGTAATGACCTGAAATTTTTAATTATATTTGTTTCCTAATTTTGTGGGTATAATTAAAATGTGACCATTGTGTTTCGATTGTTATATGACCGTTGGTCAATATGACCGTTGGTCAATATGACCGTTGGTCAATATGACCGTTGGAAACTATAATCTTAACGTTGTGTATTTATAAATACAGTTATCTTGGATAATTAATATAGAAATAAGATTAAATGGCCTTATCCAGTAGACTCGAGCCATATAAATCCCATCTGTCGGAGCTTGGGAAAGAGGTAGCATCACTAGGCTTTACTCTGGACCAAGACCACACCGAAATTCAACGTATAAATCTTTAAAGGAATCTCCTAAGGGAGATGTTCAAGCTGATAGAAATCACCACTCAGGAAATGTTGTCCGAGCCACCCCAAGATTCTATCACCATAACATATCTAACACTTAGGTCCTATACTGGTGTAATAAAGGGCTATGTAATGAGACCTTAGCTGCTTTGTGTAATCCTTTTATATAAATAAATTTTTATTTCTTCTTATGGAAAAGTTTGTGAATTTCAAATATCTGGATACATATAGGATGTGTGTTATTGATGAATTTAGGGAAAAATGGTATTTTAAAATATTTTTGTATTCATTAAATAATTAATAATGTGAAATTCCTTTCAAAAAATGGCCATCTATAGTTAGGAGCAGCGAGAAATTTAGAGTCTAATAAGATCAACTTGGTTTTTAGTGAATAGTAAAGTAGGAATAGTAACATACCCATATGAATAGTAATGAATTGTATTTTGACCAAAAAAAATAGAAACTTCACTCATAAATGTATAAATACATTTTAGACATCTTAAAAGTGAAAAAAATGATCATATTTTAAGTTTTGGTATTTTTGTATGCAATAAATATTTTATTTAAAATTTTATAATTATTTTTGTATGCCAATTCGGGCCGCAGCGGTGGTGGCGTGGTGCCGTCGCGCTGCATGGAGGGAAAGAGGACTACGGCGCTGTCGCGCCACGGTGGAGGGGCAGAGGCGGCCGGCCATGCCGGCTACCGTGGAGCCGAACCGCGGGACAACCGGTCGGCCGACCAACCGGCCCGTTGGAGAACCGCGGAGCCCACAAGTGCTGTATGGAGGAGGACGCAGCCCGCGTCTGTGGGCCACTCGGCTGGGAGAACTAGCCAGATGTGTACTGGCCGGGTTGGAGAACCTCATCACTCGCAGGGGCCGCGTGGGGAGAACCGTGGCCCGCAGCGCTGGACCGAACCGGCCGGGGTAGAGGAGGAGGCGGCACCGCTTTGCGCCGCCCGACGAACCGGCCCACAGTGCGGGTTGGGTTAGTGGGTGGGCCACGCCCCACCGAGTCGGGCCGACTGCCAGCCGGGTCAGACCTGCCAGACCAGATCGGGCCGACCCGCCAGCCCACTGGGCTTGACAGGCCGGGCCCGTCTTCACTTAAATGTGAATAACTCCTAGACTGGGCATCTGATCGACGCGCCATCTTCCATACTGGGACCCTCATGACGAGGCTGTCCTTTTGGGATACACTAAGTGAGTTTTAGAAAATTTTGGAAAATGGCCGGGTTTGGATCGAGCGTAAATCCAACCGGGCCCCTGGAACGGAAATGCCAATAACTCTCAGACCGGACGTCCAATTGACGCATCATCTATCGCGTTGGGTTCCTTATGATGAGACGGAACTACGGGATACATCAAATCAAGAATTTTTGATTTTTGATGTATCGATACTTGGTTCAAGGAGCGGACCGTCCTAGAAACGAGCGTGCTGTGTGCGGGGTCCCCAGGTCTAGCTCCGACTGAGATGTATCGGAATCCTCCGTGGGTTTGACAACGATTACTACTGTACCAGAATCCTCCGTGGTTTCTACAGTGATGACTATTGTACCGAGATCCTCTATGGGTCCGACAGTTCTGACTTTTAGTCCTGTATCTTGTGTGGGTCCGACAGAGTAGCAAGTCCTATATCCGGTGTGGGTCTGACAGCTTAGCTGGTCCTGTATCTTGTGGGGGTCCGACAACTTAGATGAATCAATGACTACATCTGATCATCCCTATCACTCTACGAAAGATGTATACCTATGTGAGCTGAGTCATGTCTTTCAACCATTATCATCGTAGTGATTGACTTTACTTTCTTTGTGGAATGGTTTGTGCTTGGGCTCGAGAGTTGGAGTCAGACTATGATTGATAACTTAGGTATATGTATGGGAGTATAACTAAGTAGGGTTGGTTGATACTTCGTGATTGTATCTTTCTTATGTGGTTTATCCTTTTTTAATTCTGGGCAACCTTAGGGGGTCTCAGGGTCCCCTACTGAGTATTGTTATAGTCACCCCTACACGGGCTTCGCCCGCACATTGTTGTGTTCTCTGCAGACGATGGATAGTAGTGATCGAGGCTGAGGGTGATGGATGGGAGGCTAATCGGAGTTGGACTAAGTGGGATGTACCGTAGGGATGAGTTGTTCAAGTTCTATACCTACCATTCATGTAGGATTCCCTGATGGATGATCGGGGAGTTGTTTTCATTTTTACTTGTACTTGTTGTTCAGTTGGGTTTGTATAATAGCCCACTTACTTTCATCACACCTTAATTTTCTATTTTAGTAATTGTTGCCTCTACTACTTGTTTTCAGACTATGTGTGGTTCCGATTTAAAGGCAATACCTTCCCTTTTTATCAGGGATTCGCCTTTGGTGCTAGTCGCCATCCCTGGCCTATGGAAGGCGGGCTTGGGGTAGTCACGACACGGGCCCCAAGGATGGGTCGTGACAAATTGGTATCAGAGGAGTCGGTTCTACCACAGAACTTGGACTCTGATTCTTTTAACAACAATATTGTTAAGTGTTTTGGGTGCGGTTATCAATTTAGGGAAACCGGTGTTGGTGCGGTGGCCGACATATTCATACACTAGGACTCTGACTTCTGATATCTGACTCAGTGCATGAAAACACTGATTGCGTGTGTGTTTCCTTTTAAAAGTTTTCTTCATGAATACTTTATGTCAGCTCACCAGGTATACTATTTTAACCATGACACACCTATTTCTTTTCAGGATGGCCCCACGAAGGCAGCCAGCTAGGGTTCCAAGTTAGGTACGAGATGGTAGCCCACCGAGCGACGAGGCCTCGGTGCAAGGCCCCATCACAGCGGAGGTACCAGCAAAAACACTGCCCGTTGGGCCACCGATACCACCAGATATATCAACAGAGAGTGCGTGCCGCCTGAGTGCGTTGTACGAGTTCCGACACCAGAGGCTACCCAGGTTCCAGGGAGATATGGACCCACAGGCAGCTGAGGATTGGATAGAGGCTGTCGTGAGAGTTTTCAGATTAGTAGGGACACCAACCGACCTCATAGTGATCCTTGCCGCGAGTCTCCTGCATGCGGCAGTAGGAAGATGGTGGAACCTAATGCTCCAAGTGCATGATGAGGCATCATTACTCTGGACATACAGTGAGAGTCTCTTTTTCTCAGAGTTTTTTCCAGCCACCATTTGTGCGGTGTGGATTCAAGAGTTACTTCATCTGCAGTAAGGTAGTATGACAGTAGCTTAGTACTCAGCGTGGTTCACCAACCTCTCATGCTACTCTACGAATATGGTACGAGACCCGTTCTTCAGGGCCCGGACCTTAGAGTAGGGACTCAAGCATGAGATCAGGGCTTCTATGATCCCCCTCAGAATTCCCACGCAGGCGGGGGTGCTGGAGTGAGCCCTTCTAGTGGAGATTTTTCTTGCTAAGCAGTCACTAGTAGAGAGACCCACCACAGGGGGACACGTAGCGGAGTCTTCTACAGATGATAGTAGAAAAATGTCGCAGAGGTCCAAGCAGACCAGGCCATCAGGTGGGTGACCCCAGGATACAAGTTCGGTTGTGTGGGGCACATGATAGAGAGCCATCTATACGAGGATCAGGCAGTGCTATGCATGCGGTGGGCAGGGCCACATGGCGAGTGACTGCCTGACCCACCGTGAAGATGAGCAGCAGACAGTAGAGGGACCTCCCAGGTAGAGGTAGAGGTTTGACCGTGGTTTTCCACCGGGAGAATGCGGACGTGGGAGAGGAAATGGCCAAGTAGAGGGTGGTGGATGACGTTTTGAGGCTCTACCATCACCACCACCAAGAGGTCCACCCCGGCTATAGGGAGATGGCAGAAAGAGGTGAGCTCACCTCTAGGAAGTCGAGGCCTACGACCACGGTGCACATGAAATTATTCTAGGTACTATATGTGTCTAATAAACCCTTACGGTAGTACTTATAGACATAGGTGCGAGTCATTCTTTTATTTCCACTGCCCTCATTCGAAGCTCGGAGATTCGGACAGAGCCGTTGTCTTGATCCTTATGACTAGAGACTCCTACGGGAGAAGACTCACCTATTATGCACTGGTGTCGGCGGTGTGAGTTTACTCTAGGAGGCGAGAGCTTCGGCTGTGATATTCTTGTAGCGGCGTCGAGGCCTTATGACCTCATCTCAGGTATGGACCTGTTATCCATAGTTCATGCTCAGATTGATTGTATTAGGCACAAAGTGTAGTGTATCTACACAGATGGGACCAGGTTCACCTTCACCGGCAAGAATGGAGCCTTTTTAGTGTAGGATGGACTTACACATAGGAGGGAGCAGCTGATCACACATCAATTGGCTAGTCTCATCCTCATAGAGGTTTATGTGTGGACTCCGAGTTTTCCTGTTGTGGTGGATCAGTATGCTGACGTTTTCCCTAACAACATTCCAGGAATACCTCCTCACAGAGAGGTAGACTTATACATTGACCTATACACTGGGACGACACCGATATCTACTCTAGCATATCAGATGGCTCCCACCGAGCTTTTTGAGCTGCAGGTACAGTTGGAGGACTTTCAGGGGAAGGGATTTATCCAACCCAGTGTTTCACAATGGGCATCACCAATTTTGTTCTCCAAGAAGGTGGATGAGAGCTTGTGACTGTGTGTTGACTACCATCGCCTAAATCAGGTGAAATTGAAAAACAAGTACCCACTCCCTAGGATTGAAGACCTCTTTGATCAGATCAAGGGAGCATGATGGTTCTTGAATATAAACCTTAGGTCAGGCTATCACCAGCTCAGAGTTCGATATGAGGATGTGTAGAAGACGACCTTCAGGTGTCGGTATGGACACTAAAAGTTCTTGGTTATTCCCTTCGTCATAACCAACACTCCATCAGTGTTCATGAGTCTCATGAATAGGATCTTCCAGCCTTACCTCGATCGCTTTGTAGTAGTCTTCATCGACAACATACTGATCTACTCGGCTACTGAGGAGGAGCATGCCTACCATTTTTGGGTAGTACCAGACACACTCTGAGAGCACCATCTTTAAGGTAAGATCTCGATGTTCCAGTTCTAGATTCGAGAGGTTCACTTTCTAGGACAAGTCATCTCAGAGGCTAGAGTTGCAGTGGATCCAGTGAAGATCGAGGCAGTACTTGCTTGGGAGCCACCCAGGAGTGTGACGGAGGTACAAAGTTTTCTGGGACTGGCTGGGTACTATCGTAGATTTGTGCCAGACTTCTCCAGAGTTGTAGCACCTTTTTCAGCATGGACAAAGAAGGGGAAACACTTCGTGTGGTGAGAGATATGACAATAAAGCTTTCAGGAGTTGAGACAGAGGTTGACTAGTGCACCCATCTTGAGGCTACCAGAGGGGGGCGTTGGGTACGTAGTTTACTGTGATGCATCAGGGACCAGACTTGGGTGTGTCTTGATGCAGGAGTGAGTAGTGATACTTTATGGTTCTCATCAGCTGAGACAACATGAGCAGAACTACGCTACCCATGACCTAGAGTTAGTAGCAGTGGTCTTCGCCTTGAAGAAGTGGTGAAACTATCTTATGGGTGAACGCTTTATAGTCTACTCTGACCACCAGAGTATCAGGTACAACTTCTCGCTAAAGGACCTGAACCTGAGACATTGATGATGGCTTGAGTTCCTCCAGGACTATGAATTTGAGATAGTCTATACTCCTGGGAAGGGGAATGTTGTAGCAGATGCTGTCAGCAGGAGATCAGGCATTCAGCTGCTAGGAGAGGAGACAGAGCAGCTAGCCATGTTGGAGATATCCTTTTTGGATAGAGTTGGAGAAGCCTTTCTGTAGTCTCTCACAGTCACTCCTCCACTTCTTCAACAAGTCAGAGAGGCATAGTGTGGGGATGTTGACTGTGAGATGCGACGTGTTCAAATATCCACAGGGAAGGAACCTGATGGATTTTTAGAATGTGGGGATCACATCATTCTCTTCAGAGGACGTACCATGGTACGAGTTTCACTTCAGGAGGAAGTGTTGAGGGAGTTACACACATCTCATTTCGTGGTACATCCATGAGTGGCGAAGATGTATCAGGACCTCTGACGATAGCACTGGTGGCCATGTATGAAGAAGGAAGTAGCAGAGTTTGTCTCTCGATGCCTCAGTTGTCAGTAAGTGAAGGTAGAGCACCAGGTTCCAGTAGGCTTGGTTCAGCCGTTAGAGGTTCCAGAGTGGAAGTGATATGGGATATCCATGGATTTCATGACAGGAATTCCACGTACATCTAGAGAACACGACTCTATCTGGGTGATTGTCGACCGACTCACCAAGTAGGCCCACTTCCTACCGATCAGAGAGCAGGGATCAGTAGAAATGCAGAGACGCCTCTACATACAGGAGATCATACGGATTCATGGTGTTCCATCAATGATCATCTCCGATCGAGATGGCTGTTTCACTTCCCGGCTATGGAAGGGGTTTTAGGAGGCTTTCGGGATGCAGCTTCGCTTGAGAACCACCTCCCATCCTCAGATGGATGGCCAGACTGAGAGGACCATTCAGAATCTTGAGGACATGCTCCGTGCATGCGTCCTCGACTTTGGTTTTAGCTGGGAGGATCACTTTCCCTTGATAGAGTTTGCGTATAACAACAACTACCACTCTACCATCAATATGACACCTTATAAGGAACTTTACAGCCGCCCTAACAGATCACCTATGTGCTGGACTGACCCAGGGGAGTCAGCATTTGTAGGACAAGATATGGTGTAGGCTACGAAGAAGAAGGTGTAGATCATCCAGGAGCGGAAGAAGACTACACAGAGCAGATAGAAGTCCTATGCAGATAGGAGACGGAGACTGCTGGAGTTCGAGGATGGT
Source organism: Viscum album (assembly GCA_963277665.1). Taxonomy (NCBI): domain Eukaryota; kingdom Viridiplantae; phylum Streptophyta; class Magnoliopsida; order Santalales; family Viscaceae; genus Viscum; species Viscum album. The sequence goes on from OY728160.1 coordinate 859,866,462, forward strand.
GACCACATCTTCCTACGGGTCTCACCTCGACAAGGTCTATGAAGATTTTTCCGAGGTGGAATGTTATCTCGGAAATTCATCAAACCATTTCAGGTCCTCAACAGGGTAGGCGAGGTGGCTTAATACTTGGATCTTCCACCTCAGTTGCACCGGGTGCATGACGTCTTCCACGTATCACAGTTGAGGTGATATGTGCATGACCCGTACCACATTATCGACCACTGGGAGCTGGACATTGATGAAGAGGAAACATTCACAGAGGTTCCAGTGGAGATTGAGGATCGACAGGAGCTGGACCTGTATGGACAATCTATTCCTCTGGTGTGCATTCATTAGCAGCACGAGAACCTTCAGGAGATCACATGGGAGCGGGAGGCTCAGATGCGTGCTCAATACCCCCATTTGTTCCCCTAGTGTGTGTAGTAGATCATAGGGATGTAAAGCCCTATGGTGGGGAGAATATAAAGACCTGGAAATCCTATAGAAATTTTTTTTCTTAAATAAATGGTAATTTTACGAGTCTGCGATTTCTGACGGTGCCTGATTCTGAGGCCCGGTGTGCCCAGAATCAATTTCTGAAGTTTTTTTTGGGTACCTTCAGTAAACATACGAACGAGATTTTATATATTTTGAACCAGTGCTTGGAATTGAAATCTGAGGACACCGATGAACTTGTAGCACCAGTATTCACTTAAGGAGACCTTTACCATAGTTGCATTTTATCAAGAGAAGAAGTTAATTTTGGGGGTTTTCTAAATAAATTAAATAAAAATATTACTAACATATTTTCATGTAAGTGGTGGTTTAATCCTCCAAGGGGATGTTGTAGGTGGGCCCCACCCCCACATAACCTCCCATGGGAGGATATTATGTGGTTGGGCCCACCTAATATCAACCCCCTTAAATCCCCTTAACCCTCTTTAACCCTTGGAATTCGATAACTTGTGGAAACTCTTCACTTTCCACCTTCCCTCTTAATGTGCCAACTCACTCTCTCGATTAATTGACTAAACTTTAAATTAAATGATTTTCTCTTCTAATTTGAATTAAATTGAATTCATTATGTGATCATAATAATATGTGTTATATTATTATGGTTGGGGTTGGCATATTTTTGTTGTTGGGAGAATTGGTAGAACTTTGGGAGAACTCTTAGAGGAACAATATCCTCTCGATGAAGAATGCCCGTCTCCACCGAAGAACGACACCGCCGTCTCCTTCCCTTCCAACTAGGGCAAGAAAGGGAAGAAGCCGCCCGTAAATAATGTCACCAATGATAGCGTCATCCCCTCCTGAAGTCAATGGAACGACGCTGTCTTCCCGCAACACCGTCAAGAAATCACCGATTGCGAGGTAGGGGGAATTGGTTTATTTTTACGTATGAATTATATCCATGTACTTAGACGTTTATTTTTGGATTGACAGTGGACAAATTGTTATCACCTAATGCGGAGGGCGCAGGACGAAAAAACACGGCCTGAAGTCCCTCTGTTGAATCTTGTTTGGTTGACGTCAGAGGCGGAGCCGAAAGGGCGAAGTGTCTTCGCACCATGCCAGATAAGAACCATGATGGACAAAAGAGAAACTGCGGCTGGGAGGGCTGCGACAGATGAAGAAGTGTGGTTCCATCGCGACACGCGGTGGAGACGAAGGCCGCAGCTAGGTCAGGCCGTAGAGGTGGTGGTGCGGCATCGTCATGCCACATGGAGGGCTGTAGGACCATGACACCTTCAAGCCGTGGTGGAGGTGCGGAGGCGGCCGACCGAGCCGGCTGCCGTTGAGCCGGACCGCGGGACGACCGACCGACAGACCGACCGGCCCACTGAAGAATCGCGGCGCCCGCAGGTATCGCGTGGAGGAGGACGCGACCCACATCCATGGGCCTCTCTGCTGGGCGAACCGGCCAGCCGCGTGCTGGCCGGGATGGAGAACCGAGTTGCCCGCAGGCGCAGCGTGGGGAGAACCGCGACCCGCAGCGTGGGCCGTGTGCGCTGGACCGAACTGGCTGTGGCAGAGGAGGAGGGGGCGCCGCTTGGCGCCGCCGGGTGAACCGGACCAGCCCACAGTGTGGGACGGTTCCATGGGTGGGCCACACCCCACTGAGGTGGGCTGACTCTCAGCCAGGCCGGACCTGTCGGACCAGATCGGGCCGACCCGCCAGCCCACTGGGCTTGACGGGCCGGTTCCATCTTCACTTAAATGTGAATAACTCCTAGACCGCACGTCCGATCGACGCTATGTCTGTGGCACTAGGAACCTCGCGATGAGGTGATACTTTTGGGATACACTAAGTGAGTTTCAGAAAATTTTAGAAAATGGCTGGGTTTGGATCGAGTGTAAATCCAACTGGGCCCCTGGAACAGTAATGCCAATAACTCTCAGACCAGACATCTGATTGACGTGCCGTCTGTCACGTTGGTTTCCTTATGATGAGACAAAACTATGAGATACATCAACTCAAGACTTTGTGATAGTTGATGTATCGATACTTGGCTTGAGGAGCGGACTCTCTTGGAAACGAGCGTGCTGTGGGCGGGGACCCTAGGGATGGCTGCGACTGAGATGTACCTGAATCCTCTGTGGGTTCGACAACGATTAATACTGTACCGGAATCCTCCGTGGGTTTGACAGCGATGAATACTGTACCGGGATCCTCCGTGGGTCCGATATTTTTGACTTTTGTTCCTGTATCTTGTGTGGGTCTGACAGAATAGCTGGTCCTGTAACCTGTGCGGGTCCGACAGCTTAGCTGGTCCTGTATCCTGTGTGGGTCCGACAACTTAGATGAATCAGTGACTACATCTGATCATCTCTATCACTCTACGAAAGATGTATACCTGTGTGATCCGAGTCATTTATTTCAACCATTATCATCATGGTGATTGAATTTACCTCCTTTTTGGAATGGTTTGTGCTTGGACTCAAGAGTTGGAGCCGGACTGTGATTGATAACATAGGTATATGTATCGACATATACCTAAGTAGGGTTGGTTGATAATTCGTGATTGTATCTTTCTTTTGTGGTTTATCCTTTGTGGTTTCTGGGAGACCTTTAGGGGGCTTGGGGTCCCCTACTGAGTATTGTTATACTCACCCCTGCATGGGCTTCACCTGCACCTTGTTGTGTTCTGTGAAGACGACGAGCAGCAGTGATCGAGGCTCAGGGTGACAGAAGAGAGACTGATAGGAGCTGGACTAGACGGGACTTATCGTAGGGACGAGTTATTCGAGTTCTGTACCTACCCTTCAGGTAGGATTCCCCGGTGGACGATCTAGGAGCTGTTTTCCTTTTTACTTGTACTTTTTTTTCAGTTGGGTTTGTATACTGGCCCACTTACTTTTAGGACACCTTAATTTTCTATTTTAGTACTTGTTGCCTCTACTTCTTGTGTTCAGACTGTGTGTGTTACTGGTTTAAAGGAAATTTCTTCCCTTTTTATCTGGGATTCGCCTTTGGTTCTAATCACCAGCCCCTGACCTATGGAAGGCGGGCTTGGGGTAGTCACGACACGAGCCCCGAGGACGGGTCATGACACCCAGTTGCGGGCCTCGCCCAGTGGGCCGGGCCACCCCCTTTGTGGGCCAGGCCAGACCGCGGCCCAGCGGGCCGGGCCTACCGTGGTCCAGCGGCCCGGTCCTGCCCTGGTCCAGCTCATCTAGGACAGACCTCGACTGGGCCAGGTTGCCCCAGGTCGGGTCGGGTCGGTGCAGTCCGACCGGGTCGGACCGGACCCAGGCCCATCTGGAGCCAGATACACCATTTTGGCCATATCTTGAGAACCATGCATCTTTTTGACAAACCTTCTATGGAACCGGAATCCTTGGATCGATATAGTCCTTTTTATATACTCCACTTGAGTTTTGGATAAAGTTGGAGTACGACCGAGTTGGATCGAACCCAAATCCAGCTGGGCCCTCGGGACAAAAAGGCTAATAACTTACAGATCGGGCATCCAATTGACCCGCCATCTGTTGCCTTGGGACCCTTATGACGTGGGTTCCATTTTGGATACTTATTAATGGGACTTCATGGTAGTTGAAGTGTGACCAATGGCTTGAGGAGCGGATCCTCCTAGAATCAAGTGTGCTTAGTGCAGGAACCCTGTGGATGACTGTACTTGGAGAATCTTCAGATCCTGTGTGGGTCAGCATCTACTGATCCTGTATGGGTCATCTTCAGATCCTGTGTGGGTCATATTCTGATCCTGTGTGGGTTATCTTTAGATCCTATGTGGGTCATCTTCAGATCCTATGTGGGTCAACATCTTCAGATCCTGTGTGGGTCTTCTTCGATCATATGTGGGTCAATAACAGAGCTTCTCGATGAAGTAAGATGATCTACCAATACATCTAATCATCAACACTTTCATACTTAAGTTATACCTGGTGTGATATGACTCTTTACCTTTGTGGTACACTCTTGAGTGGTGATACCTTCATGTTATTTTTCTGTGTGGTGTTACCTTTGTGGTAATTACCTTGGTGGTGTTACCTTCGTGGTATTCTTTACTTCGTGTAATAGTTGTGCTTTTGGATAAAGAGTTGGTCCTTGTGTTTCATAAAAAACGAGATGGGTTTACTTGATAACTCAGGTATATGTATGGGAATATACCTAAGTAGGTCTGATTATTGCTTAATGGTTTGTGATTATGGTATTGCTTTGTGGTTTATCCTTTATGGATTCTGAGAGACCTTCAGGGTCTTGGGGTCCCTACTGAGTATTGTTATACTAACCCCTATACAGGCCATGCACACACCTTGCTGTGTCTTGTGCAGATGACATACAACATTGATCAAGGATGAGGGTACCAAGACTGGAGGCTTCTCGAAGGTTGATCATTAGATGAGACGTACCATAGAGATGATAGTTCGAGATCTGTACCTACCCTTCAGGTAGGATCCTTGGTGGGTGCTCACAGGAGTTGTTTTATGTTTTTCTTGTACTTTCGTGTTCTAATTTTATTCCGGACCCTTTACTTACTGTTCTCACCATTTTTACTATATAGTTTACCTTGATCTTGTATCTTTCTGTGTGCTTGGATTTTGGGATTTTTCAGGTTAAAAAGGCAATACCTTCCTGGTTTTAGGGATATGCCTTTCCGATCCTAGTCACCATCCCCTGGCCTATGGAAGGAGGGCTTGGGGTAGTCACGAAACGAGCCCCGGGGGACAGGTCATGACACATGTACCTTATTCATTGGATGAATTTGGATATTTTTGAATATAGTTTTCTGTTAGATTGGGTTGATAAAACAAACTATTAATTGTATAAATAGTTACACATCGATATGGTTTTAATATACTCATTCGATGGAAGCAATGAGATTCCAAACTAAATCATTAGAAGAATGTATATATGTAAAGGGAATGTAATGTTATAATATGGTGATGTGTAACCCCCTTTTAAAATATTATGTTTTAGCTTCCTTTAAAAGAAAACCCTTTTGAAGTTATCAATCATTGAACTGGTAGGTTTGGCCAAAGTAGTGTAACCATGGATTATCTTATGTAATACATGGAAGAAATGGATAATCTTAAGAGTTAGGTAACCAAAACACATTGTGAGATTCATGTTACACTTAGTTAGGAAACCCTAAGAGTAATGATACTGGAAGAATTGAGTTGAGATAATCCATATGATGGATTAGACAAAGAGTTTTCCACTCAACTATCTAAGAGTTATATATGATATTATTAATATCATTATCTAATAGATATAGTCATGGATTATTTAAATAATTAACCTGTGTAAGCCATGATGAAATATAAATCTTTTTCCACTAATGGATAAGATTAATACAAAAGGGGGCATCATTTTAATAAGAGAATACTCAATAAAAGTACATATTAAATGATTCTAAAATATGATACTCATATAATAAAAGTGTTAGTTGTAGATAAATAACATCATAAACATTAAAATTGACATTGCTATCAATATTGAAGAGAATGAGATTAATGTAATAAAATTCCTAGACAAGTATAAGACTTATGAATTATTCTTAATCTAGATAATATTCAATGTGTTGGGATGTATAAATTCTTGAGTAACAAATTATTGAAGTAGTTCAACAAGTGGATCTAGATGCTTTTTTGAAGTATATAATGATTTACTCAAGGTTTCCTATAAGTCTTGTTCTAGATATAGATTTCATTATGCTGTCATCATTGAAAATATTTCTATACTATAAATGAGATCAATACATGTTTATCCTATTTTTTTAAATTGTTAAGAAAAGATGAAATAGGCATGTGATTTACAGGTTCATGTGCTATGTTGATAGTCCAAGGGGATAATAATTTAAACTAGAAGAAGAAAATATGGTTAGAAAATACCACAATGCATCTTAAAAAAACCAACCATGTTTATTAAAACCTAAATAATAATTCATGATAGAAGGCATTGTTTAAATATAAAGAAATTTTCTATAATACCTGAAGGATTTTGGTACCTTTATAAAATTTCCATGTTAGTAATTGATGTTATAGAAATAAAATCTTTGTTTTTTAATGGTATATGTGACCGAATGTATACTTTACTAATATTATAAGTATACAAGAATTAAATAAAAAAGAAAGAATATATAAATCATGTATTTTTAATTCATGCAATTAAGAAAAGAGTTGAAACATCAAATAATTGAATGTACAGGAATTTTTCAACCCAATATAGGTTAAAATAAAGGATGTGTATAGTTATCTCATTTCTATCATATAATAAGTGTATTTTGTTTCTAAAAAAGTGTTCTGATACAAAATAAGATATTAATACTCATGGGTTATGATTTATTGGATTTTATAACATACTTTAGAATAATATAAGTTGTATAAATGATTTTATTTATATTTCTGTTAAAATATGAGAGATATGATCTGACTTCCATGAGTGGAATATTTTAAATAATGATCTACTTTTCAAAAAAATGCTCCAAAACACATAGAATTCCATATATGATATGGAATCAAAAATTATTTTGTTAAATCTTCCAATATAAGAAAATAAGTATTATTTCTGAATATAGTGGATTATTTGTATCTTATCATGATATTCAAAAGAGAATATAATTTCTATGAAGTTGATGGTAGTATGTTTGTACTTAGAGAATTTCAAATTTAATAAATTATGGACTATGCTAATCAAAGTAGAATGTGAATAACACTTTCAAGGAAATTTTTTATGGAACTCGTTCGAAGGATGATGATTATGATAAAATTATAAATAGTTCTATGTAGACAACCAAAATAATTAATAACATTACATTTCATGTCATGATGTTAAGAAGCTTGAATTTTTTTTTTCATGGAGTTGAAAATTATAAATATTATTCCTAAATATTACCATTATTCAAGCTAGATTATTTCATACATGTTTCTCACTACATAGTTTTATGTGAGGGTTTTATCATGTGGTCACATAGATATGTGGTAGTAATTACACAGTGATGCAAAAAAACTAACAAAACTAATGAAAGTGTTGTGAATATATGGTTGATTTAGAAGTATATCATATGTCATATATTAGAAAGGATCTGATATATTGGTTTTTAAGTATTCTTAAAGAAGTTTATGGATATAAAATTTATCATGTTATAGAAAATTAAATATCCACATTAGGATTATTACATGTTGGTTTCATATATATATATATATATATATATATCATGAAGTGAAATGATAATCAACCTCTCAAATTATATCTTTGATTTACCCCTAAAAAATTTAGTCATGTATTATTAGGGATTGTGATGAAATATTAAGGTAAAAATGCATATACTTCTTGTATTGAGATACAAAAATATGAACATGAGCCATAAAATGGGGTTTTTTCTCTAGATGACCCCAAATTATAACACTTATTATGTCATACAATATATATTAGGTATACTAGGCATGAATGATTCATATTTGGAGTCCCTAATACTTGATATTTGTGAGATATCTAACATGAGGGAATTAATATTTTTATACATATCTTATTAATTCATTGTGGATTAACTAATAATGGGTGGTTGGGTATGTTTCTAATCATATTTCTAGTTGGAGCTTAACCATGATTGGAATTGTCCTCTCTTATGATGAGTATGAAATTTGAGCCTTTTGTAAGATCCCAATTCTTAAATGAGGTATGAATCCTTTTATTTTTAGATTAAACATATTTTTTATTTATTTGAAAATAACTAATGAGTTTATGGAGGTTTCAAGAGTGTTTAGGATTGGCTCAGGGCTTGAGGTTATAGTTTTTGTAGAAATAGGTAGAGGCAAACGATTAGTTCATAGTTAGTAATAACTGTTTGGTTCAATCGTGAAACCCAAAAGTGATGGCCATGGTTTTTTAACCATATGAGGGATGAATAATTTACATGAAAAAACTAAAATAAATTATAGGTGTGTTTCACATAATTGTCACACAGTTTCTTCTATCTGTAAACCTAGCTGTGTGAGGGAGGTGTCAAGTTGGACAATGGCTAAGCAAGGGCTACACACGGTTTGTCAAATAATGTGACTAGCCTTGTGAGGGGGTGTTCCATATGGATATTTCTGGTGAACGGTTGGTGCATGGTTAGTCTAACTATATGAGGAAACCATTCACCCCTTTAAAAATTGTTAAATTACAATTTCCCCTTAAATACTTATAACACTAACCCCTCTTTCTTCCTTCCCATGAACAATAGCCTCCCATGCTTGAGAGATATCCTTGAACTTTTCCTAGGATTTGAGATTAATTATCCATTTGAAATAAAAATCAAATTATGTTCATCATGCTGGGTCACACTCATCAATTCTTTCATTTATCTTAATTCATTTAGTAGTTTATCTCACCATATCATATGTTATTTCCATGTGAACTAATATAGCCTACTTTTAGGGAATTTATCTAGTTTCTTCGATTTATCTCATTCTATCTAGAATTAGACGTCAATACTTGTTGATGATTCAACTATAAATATAAGGTAGTTTTTCTATACCTTTTCTATAAAAGTTAAGGTGTTTATATTATGTACCATTTTGACAAGCACCAGACCTTCCGTGCATCACATATAAAATAGGAAATTAATTAATTAGAATTCCATACCTTAAATTTGTTAGTCTTTATGAACCAAATTTCTTCTTTGTAGGTTGTATACCTCAAATCAAACCACTCTATTAGGGTGTGTTACTATAGGCCCATAACCCCTATTGATATTTGGAATGAAATTAAACCACCTTAGTGGTTTACTGACATATCCCTTACAAACATGTTCATTAAAGGGAATTAATGAGATTTATGTGGAATAGACATACCCATGGAAGATTTGATCACTTATAAATGAATTAAATAAAATTTAAATGTTAATTCCATGCAAATTGAACCTTTTTAATTGATTTATTAATTTTTTTACACTTTCCTCCTTATTATTTATCTTTAGTTGTATGAATTAAATGATAAATTCAACATTCTAAATGGCTTGGATTATAAACCTTGGAAACTTCATGTTACATATCAGTTATATGACTTCAATTTAAGAATGTAACTGATAAATGGAAAGGGTGAAATTCCTTATCCCTGATTATATTATAAAATAGATGTGATAACATTATTTTTATGATTAATTAATGGACATAAAATTCCTTATTTGTTTATCTGAAATCAATGGGCATGACGTTACTTATTGTATACCTAGAATTAATGATCATGATGCTCCTTATCATTAATTTATAATTAGTGGACATGAAATTTATTATTGTTAAACTTGAATTAATGGACATGATTTTACTTATGATTTAATTGGAATTAATAGGCATGACTCACCTTATGGTATATTTCCATGCTTGGGTCTACCTAAAACTGTTAAGTCATTAATTTTACGGGACTTATTGATCCAATATACTATTATTGTTATGTAGGGACACCTTGGTTATGTTCCTTGGGTTGCAATACTATATTATATAATGAAAATTATTCATTGATGCTTCATATTAGTCTAAATAAGACAATATTGGTTGGGTATCCCATTAGGAATCTAATTCGACATGATTACTATTTATTTGTTTACCACTTTTTTCATTATTAATTTAATGAGGCCTTATTATATTTTACAAGAATAGATTCTATTAGACACCATTGGTTTTTACCAACAGAGTTTTAGTCACACTTTGTTCGGGCCACTAATTAGTACCCAAAAATATTTCATGAATGCAGGTAGGGATAAAAGGAAGTTCCTTGCTATGGATGCTTGATTTTATATACTAGGATGGATTATAGGAGCATAAGACCGAGTTAGTCCTAATGATTATATTGGAGATTATATTTTATTATTTTTTATATTTTTGTATAGAATTTATTTTATCTATTCCTAATCCCATTTTTGTACAGAATCATGACATCATCATTTTATATATGATACTACATATGGATTTTTGATATATATATTTATCTAGATGTTTATTTCCGCAAACTTGTGATATTTTTTTGTTTCATTTATTTTTTTCTACTAATTTATATTTTATAACCACAATATTTTTCTCAGAAAAATAGGGCATAAAATCCCCACTATACCATCATAGTCCCTCACTACAAGTGAACAACCTCTAGTGTATAGGGGGTGTGATTGAGGCCATACTCCCAACTAGGTTCAGTTATATATGAGTGAATAAGATATGAGACATCATAAAGTTGTATCAAAGCCCTTTTTTCCATGTATTAATGCTTTTGGTTGGTATATAGGAAACTAGGATGTGTCAGAAAATAGTAAAGAGACTGTTCATGGGAGTAGCTAGCCCAACCATGGGGGGAAATCCAATTTCCTAGGATGGGGCTTGTTATTCTGATTTTCACCTATTACTGTTGTACTAATTTCATTTGTGGGTGAAACACATGATTTCAGACTTTTTTTTATGATTGTGGATTTTTATCCTTGGCCAGGTATGCTAATGGAGCATTTGATCATGCATCATTATAGACACCTAATGATTTATATGTTATCCATTTGTCATGCCATGTTTTTTTACTATATTCAATTACTTCTGAATATTTTTGGTGCCTTGAATGCTATATTTTTAATTGAACTAATGTTTATTATAGAAAAAAATACATAAAAAATTGGTTATTTAATATATCTATATGAAACTAAAAAGTGTTTTACCACATATCTTGATGGAAGAACCTTAACTAAAAAATTATCAGATGTTTGAGCTATGCAACCATGGTTACATGAGATGAAACATTAATTGATACTAATTAAATAGATACCAATTATAATTTATAAATTTAGTGACTTTATAAGATTTGGAATGATGATCCATATAATCAAATCATCTTTTATGAAATGTTACATATCTAGACTCGATGTAAAGTTCTGATTGCAGTTGCATGACATGATAATTGTAAATTATAAAGCTTCAGTCTTTATAACTTTTTGTGTGTGTGTGTGTGTGTTGGGAATTCTGGAATTTTGATTCATAAAGGAAATGGTGTTTGATAAATGGTCATGCTAATTGAAAATTAAAGATAATTTTACTCTATAAATTAAAATTCAAACTCCATATGATGGAACATTTGTTCCTAGATATAGAACCTTGAACCTTGACCCAGAATTCAATTATTAGTGGGAACTTAAGAGTTTCTATTATGTTCCTTTATTATATTTTAAGTTACTTAGACCTGGCTTTAGAAGAAAGTAGATGTGTATTGATATTTTATGAGAGGGATTTGTATTTTTCATGATCTTTTATCTAAGATTTTTTATATGATCAAAAATCATTTTGAGGCATGATTTTTGAATAGTAGATATATGCCTCCATGAAGGCCTTAGGTCAAGTGCCAGAAAGGTGACAATGACCATTCTCCAAATGTGGTGGGGCCTATACCACTAGAAGTTTTACATGTAATACCACTTTAGGAAACTCCGGTTATACCTAGACTAGGCACTGATGTTTTTCTTATAGAGGGTCTCTTATGAAAAGTGCAGTCTATCCAAGGAGTCCCATGGCCTGAACCAACTATTTCAGAACTGAAATAAGTGTTCCAGCGATAATATCCACTTACTTTTTTTGGATATAGTTCCCCTAGGATGTTGAGTCTTATCTAGAGGCCACTTTATCTATCTTTGATCATTTGGATATGCCTTTAAAGAGGAGGTTCAATATCATGAATTATATTTTTTGGGGATATTCCAAGTGTTTGTGGGATGTTTTTAATCTAGAAGTTCAATATAAAGAAAACAATTGGAGGGATTTTTAGTCTAGTTTATATGATTAATTATTCCTATATATTATAAGATCCATGAAATCAAGGGAATTTATGCATCTATATTAAGGTACTCTATCTATTATGGAGAACTCAACACATTTCATTGAGATTCAACATTTCATTCCTAATCTCACTGGTGATGAGTTGAACAGGTAAAGGTGATTTGAGTACAAGATTATATAGGCTATTCATTATTAGGTATAAGTTTTCCATTTGGATACAATTTCTAAAATTGTGAATTGGGCCCTCATCTCTAAGCATAAACTGAGGGAAGTTGATGGTGTGGGTCACAATAGTTTAGTAATGAGTTAGGGAGGCAGTTCACTTGATGGTAAGAAGTTTCATTCTGATATTTATCATAAAGGAAGAAGTTGTAAAATTGTGTAACCAGGGTGATAGGTGTTATGTCATCAGTTTGGGAAGCCATGTTACACAAATCCTCAATGTGACCAATAATGATTTAAATTCTGAGTATATGGTAGAGTGGGCTATATCTAGATATTTTTTCATGCCTTCCACTTATTACCAATAGAAGAGTCTTTTCACCAAATATATATTATGAAGTAGTATCAGTTCCTCCATGTTATGTAGGGATCTGGAGTAATACCGACCATTTAGGCTGAGGATTTATATGAGGTTGAGGAAGCTAGAATTATGATATATAGAACCAATAGATAAAACATTCTTAGGGTAGTTGAGTAATAACTCAATGTTGTGGATTATTCCATATATATGAAGTAAAAAATGCACCTGATAAGTAGAGCTTCAGTCTATATACAGTTCAAGGAATTATTTTAGTATCCTTGACTTTATTATCTACTTTATTTAACCATGGCACCTCTTATTTTTTATATATATTCTATTTTAGTGAGTATCCTCTGGATAAATATCAAATAATTATATAGAGTGATGACTATGGATACTACATTTGGAATCCAATTAGTGAGTGTACACCTATATATAGAGTTTCCTTTTGAGATACATGTCTATGTTTTCTTCTAGAATCCTTTTATCCTTGAGATGAAATGTTTTGACATCAATCTATGGATAAACTGGTTAGTTTCCTTATTCACCCATATCAATTTCTATCATCGATGAATGTCTCTATTATCACCCAATGGTATTAGATATGTTTTAAAAGGAGAATTGTAAATCTAAACTATTCTAGATGGACTTGATCATTGTGGGTTAGGTAGAGTGTCATCCTATATTTCTAGTCTTTTTCTAGATGATCAATGATCAGGTTAGATATAATTACCTTCAGTGGTGGATTTTTTCAGGGATGTATTCCCTGATAAATTTTTTCAGACTACCATCCGAGTGCGAGGTAGAATTCACCATTGAGCTTCTTCCAGGAGTGGAAATGTTATCTATTTCTCCTTATAGAATGGAACCTACAAAGATTTAATAACTTAAGAGGTAGTTAATGGAATTGGTAGATAAAGGGTTTATATGATTCAGTACTTCACCTTGGTTTTTCCCAATGCTTTTCAAAAAGTAGGTGGATGGGTCCCTTAGGCTATATCTGGATTACGGGTGGTTAAATTAGCTTATGGTTAAGAATAGGTATCCACTTATATATATATATAATCTATTCGACCAGCTCCGAGGAGTTTAGGTTTTCGCAAAGATATACATGAGGTAGTACTATCTTTAGGCGTAATTTATACCTTCATATATACCTCGTATAGATTTTAGAAGCTGATATATACTATATGTGTATTTGGTAATGCCATTCGGTCTCATCAATGTACCAACTATTTTTATAGCCTTAATTAATCGAGTTTTCCACCCGTACCAAGATTATTTTATAGTGTCTTTCATGTATGATATCTTGGTGTATTATCAAACTCAACACGATCATGCCAAATACCTTGAAATATTATTGAATGCACAAAGAGATTAATGCCTATAAGATTAAATCACAAAATGAAAATTTTTTATTGGTAACGCCCACTTCCTAGGTCACATTATATCAGAACCAGGGGTATTTGTAGATCTATATAAAATGAGAGCCATGGTTTCTTGGGAATTACCCAAGAAAACATTCAATATTTTGAGTTTATTAGGGATGGATTGATATTATAGGCGTTTTATTCCGGAATTATCATTCCTTGTTATACCCCTTACATGTTTGAAAAATAAGGGTGTTAAATTTTTATGGTATGATTCTTGAGAAAAATACTTTAAAGAGTTGAAATGAAGACTTTCCTCAACAAAAATCCTGATTCTACCTGAGCCTATAAGGGGATACACTATGTATTATGATTCCATAAGCATCGGTCTAGGAGAATTTTTGATCCAAGGGGAATAATTAATGGTGTAATGATCTTTCTAGTTGAGTCCACATGAGAATAATTACCCAACAAACAACCTTGATCTAGACGTAGTGGTTCATGATTTATGGTGTTGGAGGAATTACCTATTGGGAGAATAGTTCCTAGTATACACAAACAATAAATGTCTCAAATATATTTTCAACCAGTTTGATTTTAACCTAATATAGTGATGATTGGTTAAATAACTTTAGTTTTTTTGATTTTGAGCTTTCTTATATGCATGGGAAAGACAATGTCACGATTGATGCTCTAAGTCAGAAGGCTCAGACACATGCTATTCAGGAAGCCAATAGTAAGTGATAGTTGATGAATCTATTTTCTAAGATGTATCTTGAGATTCATGAGTTTCATGGGTAGATTTTCCTTATGGATATTGCAATGAACTCATCACTTCTGGATCAAGTAAAGATGATAAAAAATTTTAATCCCAAAGGATTGGTCTTGAGGGAGTGTGTCTCAGGTGAGGACCCACAACCTGGTTGGGTTATTGATGAGGATGGGATTTTGTGTATTTATGGGCGTGTATGGGTACTTGGAGAGATGAAAGTGGAGATTATGTATGAATATCAAACCTTAAAATGGGTGGTACATCCAAGAATTACTAAGATGTATCGTGACTTACAATGCCAATATTTGTGGTCGGGGATGAAAATGGGGATAAAATGTTTTGTTACTCAGTGTTCCACCTGTCACCAGGTGAAGGTAGAACACCAGGAACCTATTGTACTTTTATATATGTTACCCATTATAGAGTGTAAATTGGATGACACCAATATGGATTTCATGATGGGTTTACCAAAAATAATCTTGAGGTAGTTATTCCAAACGAGTGATCGTGGATAAGCTAATGAAGGTCACCCATTTATTGCCTATCATAGATACTTTATCTGTGGATGAACATTGGAGGATTTACATATAAGAGATTATATACCTTCATGGTGTTCCATATACCATAATATCAGACAAGGATTCTCATTTTACATTAAATTTATAGTAGGGGTTACAGAAGGATCTTGGTTCATAGGTTCTTCTAAGAACAACCTACCACCCTCAGACTGATGGCTAGTCTAAGCATACTATATAGGTATTAGGGGACATGATCTGATAATTTTTCCTTGATTTAGATATTCTTGGCTGAAACATTTAACTCTTACTGAGTTTTATTATAACAATATGTTTCAAGTGACTATATAGATGGCTCCAAATGAGGCCCTATATGATAGGTCATGCCGATCACCTCCATTATAGTTAGAGGTAGGTGAGGTAGTGATATTTATACCTCATCCAATTTAGATGAGGTAAATGTAGTTAAAAATTATCAAGAAGTGAATTACTATAACTAAATATTGGAATAAGTCTTATGATAATAATTTTTTCCAACCTCTAGAGTTTGAGGTGGTAGATCTCGTTTTCTTTCATGTTTCAACTAGATTAGGTCATCAATGAATTTATAGGTAGGGTAAGCTATCTCCTAGATTTGTTGAGCCTTTTGAGATAATGGATAAAGTTGGGATGATATCCTATCATATAGATTTACCTCAAAGGTACCTGGACACACATGAAGTCTTCCATGTTTCATAGATTCTCCATTATCATTATTTCCTATCTCATTCCATTAATCATAATGAGGTTTAAATGGATGTTGATGCTTCTTCTGAGGAGTATCTAGTTCATATCATTGATATTTTCATGAAGTATCTACATGTAAGGTTATTTCCTATAGTTTGGGTGATATGGAAACATAACCATGTATAGGATGCGACCTAGGATCAAAATGTCGATTTATGTACTCAGTGGTCAGAGTTATTCTCAGATGCATATCAACCACCCTCAAGGAAACTTTGAGGAAAGTTGTTTTAAGGATGGGAGGTTGTAAGATTCTAGTTTTTTATGAGGTATGAATCCTTTTAATTTTAGTTTAAACATATTTTTTTTATCTATATGATAATTACTAATGAGATTATGGAGGTTTTAGTATCATTCAATATCATATTGGATCCAAAAGTTACAGTTTTTAGAAAAATTGGTAGAGGTGCATGGTGGAAACATGGTTTGTAGTAACACTGCTGCTGAAAAGTGAGTATTGTGGTTTGTTTAATTATTTTATATAGGAAACATGTTTGTGAAAAAACTGTAACAAATTGTAGGTGTGTGTCACATGGTTTGTTCATGGAATCTCCTAACATTTCACCTAGCCATGCGGGGGGGGGGGGGGGAGTTAGATAGTGGTTATGCATGGGATGGGAATAATTTATCAAACTGTAGAACTATAAATGCAAAGGGGTCTTCTATATATAAAATGATGGTGCATGCTTTTTACTTTTCTAGTCTAAACATGTGACCAAACAATGCGCCACTTTTAAAAGGATGAAATCACCATTTACCCTTAAATACATATAACCCACATCCTCTTTCTTCTTCCTTCCCATGGATATCAACCTAACACATTTGATTGCTCTCTTCCACCTCATACTAAAATTTGAGATTACCCCCATCCAAACTTAGAATAAAACACTATTTATCACGTTGGATCCCCCAAAGTTAGTATATCATTCCTATTATTTCTTTTCTCTATTAATCTAACCATATCAGATGTTATTTCCATGAGAGATAATATTACTTATTTTTATGGAGTTTTCTAGTTTCTTCAATTTATCTAATTCTATATTGAATTAGAGGACAATATTAGATGATGGTTCGATTATCGGTATAAGGTTGGTGGTTTATAACTTTTCCCTAAAATTTTAGGTGTTTATATTATGCGTCGTTATGTCATGCATCTAACCTTCCATGCATCACCTCTAAAATGTAAAATTAATTTGGTAGACTGTTATGACTTAAATTGGTTAGTAATTACACACCAAATTTCTTCTTTGGAGGTTGTATACCACAACTCTAATGATTCCCTTGGGGTGTGTTTTTATAGGCCCATGATCCCTATTGATTACTGGCATAAAATTAATCCACCTTTGAGGTCTGTTGACCTATCCCTTGCTAACAGGTTATTGAAGGGAATTAATGAGATATATGTGTAATATACATACCCATGGACAATGTGATCAATTATAAATGAATTAAATATATTATGAATGGTAATTTCATGTCACTTGATCCTTGTTGGATGGTGTTGTGGAATTTTTTGACACTAGGACCATTTGTTATTTCTATTTAGTTACATGAATTAAATGATAAATTGAATTGATTAAATGGAATGGATTATACAACTTGACCCCTTTATATTACTTATCAGTTTTATGACCTCAATTCAGGAATGGAATTGATAAATGAAAAGGGTGGAATTCCTTATCTTTGATTATATTATGGAATAGATGTGATTATATCATGTTTATCTTCAATTAATGTACATGGCATTCCTTATTTGTTTATCTAAAATCAATTGATTTGACATTCTTTTTCATATATTTGAAATTAATAGAAACAATTATCCTTATTGTTAAATTGGAATTAGTGTACATGATATTCCTGATTGCTTATTTGGAATTGATGGAAATAATGTTCCTTATTGTTAAACATGAATTAATGGACATGAAGTTCCTTATCATTTAATTGAAATTAATATACTTGTTGATCCTTATGGTATATTTGGATTATTAGGTTTACCTACGACTGCTAGGTCATTAATTTCAAAGGTCTTGTTGATCCCTTATATGATTATCATTACGTAATGATGCCATGGTTATGATCATAATGTATTGAGCCTATATTATATAGTGAGGATTGTTTAGAGTCATTTCAGATTAGTCTGAAGTATATAGTATCGACTGGGTATCCCATGAGGAACCTAAAACAAACATGAGTACTATTTATTTTCTTTAATGAATTTTTCATTATTACCTAAAACGACTTCATTATATATTCCCAGTCTGGATGGTATTAGACACCATTGGTAGAGGCCTACTGAGTTTTAATCACACCCTATTTGGGTAACCGATTGGTACTTGTACATACTTTATGGATGTATGTTGGGAGAATGGGAAGCACCCCACTATGGATACTTGATTTTTTGTACTAGGATGGTGTACAAAAGCAGAGGACTGAGCTAGTTCTCATGATACAAGTGGATATTATCTTTGTTCAATTTGTGTATTTTTGTATATGACACCATCATTTCATATATGAAAATTCCAATAGATTTTTTCTATTATATTTATCTGTATGTTTATTTCCACTAACTTGTGATATTTAATTATTTCCTCTATTTTGATTCCAATAATTTATCTTCTATCATTAATGTGTTTTACTCAGAAAAATAGGGTATAGTCTCCCCACTATACCATTATAGAACCTTGATTCTAGTTGGAATCCTATAAAATATGAGGAGGCACACTTGAGGCCTTGTGGACAACTAGGTTCATTTAGTTATGAGTGAATCAAGTTTGGGATGTCACACCCTTGATTGAGAATCAATGAGTAAGTGTATAGACATAACATGAAAGAATATATTATGTTCTTATATATCATATGAGGGGGCATGTGATGTGATCATCCATAAAGTTAAATGACATATAATGTATTCATTTTCCTAGTCAATCTATACATGGATAATAAAGAATGTATGAGTTAGATATATGGGATTAGAATACTTCATGTCACATGGTCACTAGTTTTATTAGAAAAGAGATCATATAAAAACATAATATACAATATGATTCACTTGGTGGAAATATTTATAGAGATATATATGTTTAATGAAGATCATTCTAGATCTATTAGTAGCTTGAGCATCACTAATTCTCTATTAGAATTATCTTTTTCCCATAGATTTATGAATTTAGGTATTCATATTTATTATCAATGCAACAAAGTATCATGGGATAACACTCTCTGTTATATTGAATAAGTATTGAGTTTTAATCATATAGATTCTCTAAAAGTGATTTATAGTTCATATAAATAGTGTTTTGGATCATTGTTCATAAGGTTTTACATATTATGTAAAACAAGGTGAAGTTAATGATATATTTGCAAAAGTTTTTTTTGAATATTTTCAAAATTAGTTTTAGATACTATTTCACAAGTTATTTTATATGTTAATGTTACTTAGTGAAACTAAAAAATGTCTATTATGCTTTAGTACAACTGGGATATTAAAGGTTATACACCCTAAAGACCATAAATATTTGATGTGGATTGGAATATATCATATTGTAAGATATATCTATGCTTTAGAGTATGACATGCATTAAATATAGGGCATATATCATACCTTTGTATAGGGATATTGTAAGGCCTTTTATGTGACAACCTTCCATTACCTTGGTATAGAAGTGAAACCTTAAAGGATTACCATTTTATTCTTACAAGTGGTCTATCATTATTATTGATGTTTCATAAGTTGAAAAACATGGGGGGTTTAGTGCATTCATTTTTTGAATGGATGAATAACCAAGTCTTTAATCATGCATTTTTTATGCATGAGTAAATTAATTTGGATTAGGGAGTATCTGTGAAGCCTATATAAAAAGGATAAATCCATAGAGATAGGTGTTCAATTAATTATATGTATTGTCTCTAAAATATCTCTTTATTTATAACCCTATTCTTAAGAAATATATTAAAATATCTTTGATTTTAAGAGAATCCCATCCATATGATGGTGATTTATTATTTTGCATGGATACACCATAGAGGAGGTAGTCTTTTGTATTCCTCTTTTTGATCTTCATTAAGCTCATATGATTAATAAAGACACACCAGATAATCATTATAAAGTATAAATAAAAGTAGTTATTCCTTTTATATATAGTTGGTTTATATTTATTGTATAGAGGGATGCACCCACCCACACACCCTTATGAATTTTCGTCTTGCCTCCTATTAGTAGAAGCCTCTAGGGATATTGGGTTTCCTTGAAACCCCATCCCTTAGGTATCAATCTCAGCATAGATGGATCCATAATTTTGAGCATGATATGTATAGTGGGTGTGGATTGTGACAACCAATTTTCTCCTGTGTTTGCATTTAGTGATTTCTTTGGTCAGATCCACTCTCTTCAAGCGGGGGCCATGGATCTCTTCATTGGTCTCCAAATTTTCTAATAGAAGAACATAATTCTAGAAGTGGTGGAAATGGATTATCTTATTCACCCTAAGTCTATGAAAGATAATGGTAAGCCTCCATGGTCTATTTTTTACATTATTAGATGGTGAAAAGGTCTTATCAAAAGCTAGAAGAGCATTATTCATAACTGGAGGGAAGAAATAAGGTAGAACACTTTCTTTCCTTTCCAGCTTTCCACACTATAGAAATTTTGGTTTTCTCTTATCTGAACTCTTTCCCCCCTTATGGGGAGAAATTTTTTAGGGGGGATGATCTTGTCTTGCACTATTTTAGTCCCCACTAATATGGTTCCTATGGTACTTTTTATTTTCTATTCCTGAATAAATAATTCTAATGATGATGATGTAGTTTAAAATATTCCATGATTCTTTATGTTTATTGACTATATGATGAAAATTCACATGGGTTGAAAGAATGGGTAAATAATCACACACATCCACATCCTTAATCCATGTGCTAATAAATATCATTTTTATATAAAGTGTAGAAGTTTCCATATATTTATAGATTAGTGTTAGTGGAGGTCGATTCAGTGTAATTATTTCATCAACAATGGTTATTGTTAAATGAGTTACAATTAGTGCATATGATATTAATTTTTTTCAACAATTAGATAATTATTTGGGCTTAAAAAATATTTTCATGATATATTTAATACATTTTAAATATTAAAATTTCTCCATTTTTTTAAGAAATCACCGAATTTAGTGAGTGGGAAATGATTAGAGTACTTGAAGATTAGATTTTTTTATGTGAATTCTTTTTTAGGTTATGTGTACAACTATAAATTTGATTTTTATAGGTGTTTGTGGTTCAATGGTGAAGATTTATATGTGATTATCATAACAAGATAATTTATAATTAGTTAGAGACTTGAGATATCTTTTGTTAGGAGTTTTAATAATTGAATCATTGGATAAAGTTCTCAAAGGAATTTACATTGGCCAGGAAGAAACAATCATGTGTTTAGGTGTCTATATATTCATTCTCTATATAATTTTTGTATTCCATTTATGTGATGGAAAACAAGTATTTCTGGGGAAAAAAATTCAAGTGTGAATACGCCTAAATATCTAGAGTTAGATTGGTACCCTCCACATGATCACTTATTAAAATGTGATAGAGTGGTAAATGATCAAAAATAGGTTTCTAAATAAAAATGAAAAATAGATGGACTAGGACAAAATGGGTCAATCCATTATAACCATAGAAACTATTTCAACCTTACATGTTTAGACCATTTTATATACATGGAAAAATTAATAGTCCTGATCCATTTTTCATACAGGTCATCCAGTCCCTTGAGAAGATATTTTATTTTATACCTATAAATATTAAGTGTGTATATATATATAACTTAAAAAAAATTATTTAGCTCCTATGGTAAGATGTTATTTTTTTTCACTCAAATTAGTGATCGAAATCCACTAGGTGATCTATTTATTTATCTTATTGCATGAAATGAATGAAATAAAAATGAAAATAAAGTTAATAAAAGAAAATTAAAAAACTAAAGTAATAAAAATAACAAAAAATATATAAAAATTAATATAAATTGGTTCATGGGATACTTGTTATGGTGGTGATGGATACATACATTTCTTGGATATGGGAAAAAATGAAAAAAAATATTCCCAATCTTGATAAATGAGAATTAAATAAACTGGAAACATTTCTTAGATACGAGCCTGCATGATGGTATGTGACTATGCATATAGGATCATATGGTAATAGGCCTATTTAAACCATCTGTTTAAAATTATTTTTAATGTTAGGATTAAAATATAGGTCAGACCCGAACCATATCTGTTGGATTTATTTTAAGTACAATGGGCATGGGCCTGTCTTAAAATGCCTACTTCTAACATAAATGAGTGTTTTGAGGTCCACTATTTAAGATTTAAGGAAAAATATTTGGGTTTGGTTGGGTTAGATAATTGTGAAAGGTGTTTAATGTATTGATAGTGTGAATTGAGTTTGGATGAGTTTGGGGCTGGTTAGAGGTAAAATTGAGAATCCATAGGAAATGAAAGGTCTCCTATATGGTTCAAGGGACTATTCAATTAGTTCATGATTCATGAGTTTAAAGGTAGAGGTAAATGCATAGTGGGTTGCATGGCCTGAGAAACCTTGTAAGAAGAATGTGCAACCTAGTTTTATTCAAACATTGGTAAATGAACAGTCATTCACCTGGTCCAAAATACTGTACATTAAAGATTTTCATTATTTAAAACATGTACCAAAACATTGTATTTTTACTAAAAGCTCATAAAATATTAATAATTTTGATCCCTACATTGGAGTGGTTGATCAAGAGTTATTTTTCTCGAGTTATTGGATGATTTATTACCCACTAATATTTATGAATCTATGTTTTGTACCTCTTATACTCATTTTATTCTTATTATTTAATTACTCTCAAGTTTGTGGTAAGATATAAAGATTTGGGTGTGGATAGTTTTATTAAGGCCTGAAGAAACTCTATAAAGTCTTAGAAAGTCCATGACAGATAGATTACATGATATTGATAGTAGTGAAAATTTCATATTAAAAAATAATAATCATATATCCATTATTTTTTGATAATATATTTTTCTGTTTTCTATTAGGGAATAACATTAAATATTTTTTATCAGACGATATTGAATATTTTTTTGATTGATTATTTGTATGATGATTGATGTTTGGAAGCGATTGATGATGGTGACTTCCCAATATCACTGTTTTCTAATAAAGTAGAATTTCTTTAATGATTTTTTTCAAATTAAATATTTCAAATTAATTTAAAAGGATTTAATTTTTTTTAGTGTGATAAGTAGTTTGGTGTGTGTTGATTTTAAATAAAGGAAAGGGGATATTTTTTGGTAACATGGATTTTTTTTGAAAAAAATATGAATTTGGGGAAATCTATGATTATGTGTTTGCATGATATTTTATTAATATTATATGAATATTGGGTTTATCCTTATTGATTACATGGATTAGATATTGGGATATGAAGTTTTTGTCATAGGAGAGGCAAGGTTGCGGGATACCACATTAGTGAGGTGGATTGTTTTTAAGACCAGGTTAGGATTGGGTGCGAATTACCCAAGTGTTTTGGCATGGGATTAGGGTTAACTTGGGTTTTAAATAGAAAAGTGTGTAGTTGGTTGGGATGGAATTAACAATGTAATGACATGATAGTTTGGTGTTTTATGAAAAGAGTGTTACTTGTGTGAATTTTATGTTTTATTTGATTACATAAAATTTTATGGGTTGGAGAAATGAATAAATAATATCTAATGGAGGTTATTCCATTAGTTTTATTTTGGGTCACTGTAAGTATTGTATTTTTACTAAGTAGTTTATTTATATTATTATTATATTTATTGATGTTATATACATTTACATTTCTAGGGTATTCCTGTAAAATCCCAAGTAAGTAATGAATAATAGATATTTTTATCTATGTCTATTAATGAATTATATAGTGTTTTAGAGGCTCAAAATGAAAATAAATCCAATCTTAAGCATGGAATACACTAATATTTTTTAAAGGATTGTTTTACTGCCTTTTAATGGCAAACCATTTTTAAATATATCTTTTGAAAATTTTATAAGCTATGTTTGTCAAAATAAAATTATTCTTTATGATTGGGACATCAAAATTTACTTTGTGTGAATTTTTGGTATTTTTCTGACAATGTTCATTTTTTAATGAATATTGTAAAATGTTGTATTTTAATTCAAAAACTCTTTTTAATCTAATTTATTAATATGATTAGATTATCTTTTGAATTGGTTTTAAAGTGAAATTACAACATATTTTTACCATTTAATCCAATGGTGGTCATTGGAATCAATTTCACTTTGAAATTGGACTTAAACTAGTGTCAATCTTTTCATAGATATTGTTTCAAAAAAACCCGCTATTTGTCATGACAGCGAGAATTAATTATTAAATTAATTAATGTGACTTATATGTTTTGAATTTTGTAAAATATACTTCATTTTTGAATTCGGAGTATCAAATATAGCTTAGGGTGAATTTTTGGTAATTTTCTGAAAAATTTCAATTTTTGATGAATAGTGAAACCACTAAGTGGTGCTTATAAAAATTGATTTTTCCGTTTAAATGAAAATTTTCCATCATTTTGTTTTGAATATCAAAAATCCGACATAAATGGTTGTCATTAAGAAGTAAAATGTGGTTCAATGGGATTAAAATAATTTTTTGGTGAATAGTAACTCTTAAGTTTTTAATCACGATTAGTGGTAATTAGTGTAGTTTAAGGTAAAAATAATGTTTTAATAATATGAGATGAGATTGACACATGTCCTACCCTCATTGGATGTGTCATTACCGACCAATACAAGCCATGGCTCAAATTGGGGACCCCATGGAGCCACTTTGGTTGGGAAATGACATAAATAACTTTTTATTTAATGTTAAAGTAAAAATGACACAAACACGAGTTATGTTACTAAAACAATTTTTACATGGGGTTATACAAGTCAGATTTTTGACTATAAATATTCATTAGAAAGATAAAAATATTTCCTAAATCATATTAGTTTTTTTATAATTTTTAGACATTAAATAAAATAAATTATTTATGACATCATGACGATGCACCGATGACCTCATTATTTTACGATTTAAATAAAATGGAAAGATAATGTAATATCTAAGACCTACACATGTCCGAAACCTATTGGATGAGTGGATTTCGAACCCTTATAACCTTATAATCGAATTATATCAATGTGGGACCTTTTGAATCCTAAACTCTTTTTAAAATAAAGTAACTTATCTTTACTTTCCAAGAGTGCCCCTCCTCTCCTCTTATAAAAGGCCCCCACCTCTACCTCCTTACCCACACTCCCGAAGCCTTTGGCTCGGCCAAAACCTGACAATTTTGTCTCTCCACTTCCCTCTATTACTCCTTGAAGCCTCACTTTGGGCATAAGTCTTCCCAAGGAAGCCTTTGAGCTCAAACCAAAGGGAGTTACCCGATTTTAAGGTAATGCCTTCTTTTAAGTCCTTTTGTTTTATTTTGCTTCTCCAACCCCCTAAACTCTTTTTATTCTTTTCTTTTGTAACAAATCCAGTATCCTAAATATACTAGGATGTTTTTATAATATCTATTTGAGATACACTTACACACACCTACATCTAATGGTTAACGAACATACTGTTTCCATGGATGGTGAATTTATGCCTCCCAAAACGATGATTGTTCAACATTCTTTTAACACCTTAAAAGGTGGCCATTAAGATGTCACTATATTTATATATGATATATAATATGTTTATTTTTTCCTTAAGCTTTTGTTTTTTTCTTTCTGGTCATACCTTTATGGTTTCCATTATGGGTAAACGCGATATCTTCATTTAAGGAAGTGCGGACTACCGCCCCTCAAAGTTATTTGATTCGTTAAATACCATATGTGGGACGTATAAGGACGGAACTATGATATTATATATGATATTATACTAGAATTATAATATACCTTTATCTCATTATGATTCCATTTTATAAAATACGAAATAGAAATGAAAGTAGCATTCATGCGTACGTACGACTTACCGTCTCCATGAACGGTGCATTTCATTTCTTACCTCTAAATGATTATGTAATATTATAAATACATGTATATACTGAATATATATGATATATACATAATTATTATAATTATGGATATAATTGATACATGAACAACATGTAATTATAAAGGGTTTATTTTTGACTCAAGTACAAATGATCGTTAAAACGACCGTTATTAACTTAAATAATTACATAGTGTTCATGACATGGAAATAAGTGATATAAAAGGAATAATGAACTTGAAAAAGGTTCTTAAAGAAGTAGAAATTAACTCAAGATTATTATTCAGGACATTAAAGAACGATCGAGTCAAGTCGGACCCAAGGTATGGGACTTCGTCTCAATCTCCTTTCATTGAGGCATATTTTGTTTTATACACAACCTTCTTTTATACGGTGTATAAACCCCTTTGACTTTTATGTTTATTCAAAAGGAATATTTTTTATACGAAGCGTTTACTAAAAGACAAAAGGGAATGTTTTTGTCGTACGTATGCGGCGACAATGACTTCTCCGCCGCCATGACCATTATTTGAGTTTCGGCTTCCTCTACAAGCCATACCTTTTTTAAAGAAAAATAAATACCATGTTTTACTTTTCTTTTATTTTGGTATTGAAAATGGTTTTCATAATATTTTTATATCAATGTGTGGTATTGATATCTTGTGATTGAAAGGTGGAAATGTTATGTTTCCTTTATGCATGTTTTATGTGATACAATTATGTTGAGGTTCTTGGGCATTATTTTGAAGACGGGTGGTTCCGTGATAGACTAAGGGTGGGTGAGCTCGATATAGCTCTCCAATTCATTGGGTAACGTGAAGGAGTGAAGCGTTAAGGTTTCTCCAAAGAGATTTAGGGAATATACTGTGATGGGTATTCCAAACGTAACAAAGAGGGTTACTCCCTACGTAAGAATGTTATGAATGCCTCAAGTTACCTTTATGTCTTATGATTTCTATGATTTATTCATGGTTTGATGAGGTATGTTAAAGTGATTATGTTTTATGGGTAAAGTATGATTTCATTCTTATGTATATATATACCCATGTTTCCTTTCCATATTTTTATATCCCTTACTGAGCTTTTTATGCTCATCCCAAGTTTTTTTGAAATGTTTTTCACAGGTCAAGGGAAAGGTACATGATATGATGATAGTGTCAAGGAAGTGTCAAGAAAGAATCCATGTTTTATTTTAAATATGTTTCCATTGATGGGAATGAAGAATACTATCTTTATGTAACCACTTTGTTTATATGTGGAATGTAATGCAAGTTTTATGATCTAGTTCTCTAAAACTCTAAACCTGAAAAGATCCTCAATGTGTAATCTTGTAATAACTCAAGATTAAGTAAGGTTTAAGGCTGGGGACTTATAGTTGGTATCAAAGGTCGGTTTAGATAACTTTAGGAGTTAGAATTATATTAAATGATTATCCAAAAATATTTTTTTTTGAAATGATATAGCATTTGAAGATTACCATGTTGCTTCATCTAAGACATGTTTGTTCAGAATGGTTTTCCATAGAGGAAACAGGGAAGCAGTGCTAGGAAGGCATCGGAAGGAAATAATCTTCTGAATCAGCATCCTGAGATGGTCGGAATTGGAACTGAACAGTTTGTTGCAGTAATGGCGCCGTTGACTCAAGCGATAAATGGCGGTGGTATCCATACATGAGATCAGCCAGATCAACCACAGAGGAACATGTCAGTGGTGGAACATTTCATGAGGAAACATCCCCCATCATTCAGAGGATCATCTTACCTTGTACTAGCTGAAGGGTGGATTAAAGCACTGGAGAATATTTTCGATGTCATGGGGTGTTTAGAAAATCAAAAGGTTAGTCTTGCTATTTACCGTTTGGAGGGTGAGGCAGATCAGTGGTGGTCTATGGTTAAAAATATCAGGGACACCGATGAGATTGATGCTCTTGATTGGGATTAATTCAAAGGTATGTTTCTTGAGAAGTATTTTCCTAAGGCTGTTCGACTTAGGATGGAAAATCAATTCTTGGAATCGAGGCAAGAGGAAGACTCAGTGGATACCTATGAAGAAAGGTTCACTCGAATGGCAAGGTATGCTCCAAATTTTATCCGAGACCTTGATAGTAAAATCAATCGTTTTTACTTAGGATTAAAGCCAAAATATCGAAGGGCATTAGCTTATCGTGAGTTTAAAAGTTATGAAAAGCTTGTTCGATGTGCTGAGAAGGTGGAAATGGAGTTTGCCGATGATCAAGTGTTCTATAACAACCAACAGAAGAAGAGACCGAGGTGGCAGGAGAAAGGTTAGAATTATTCAAAAAAGTCTGATGGTAAGAAAACTAAGTTTCCAGTTTGTGATAAATGTGGAAAAAGGCATGCTAGGGAATGTCTTCTGAATTCTGGAAAGTGCTACCGATGTGGTAAGATGGGACATAAGGCTCGTGATTGCACTGAAAAGGATCAAGGTGAAGGTAAGACCAAATTTGATTTACAGTTAGTGAAATGTTATAAGTACAATGAGATGGGTCACTATGCAAACGAGTGTCCGACAAAGAGATTGAGTGATGGGAAGTAGTTAGACTACAAGCAGAAAGGGGTGGTGAAATCCTTTGCAACTACTTCAGTAGATGTTGGGCCATCAAATGAAGTTGTATCAGGTACTTTGTTTATTTTTTCAGATTATGCCAGTGTGTTGTTTTATTCGGGGTCTATACATTATTTCATCTCTGAAACCTTTTCTAGTAAAATGGGAATACCATCTCAAGAAATGACTCCTGAAATTTTGGTAAAAATACCTGGGGGGAATGTTGAGGCGAAAAGAATTTATAAGAATCTTCCTATCCTTATCTGTGGAAAGAACCTACTTGAAAACCTTATTGTTCTACCTCTAGAAGAGTTTGATGTTATCCTGGGTATGGATTGGGTCTCTATTTACCATGCTAAGATTGACTTTAGAGCTAAATAAGTTTATTTTCAGAAAGACATTCAGTTTGTGTTCAATAATGAACCCTTACTGTTGATAACTTATCAAGAGGCCAAGAAACTTGTAAGAGATGGAAATGAATGTAACCTTGCACACATCGTTGAAAATAAAGGAACTGTTCAGATTAATGATGTGCCAGTGGTAAATGAGTATCCTGATGTTTTTCCTGATGAGTTTCCTGGAATAATACCAGAATGGGAAGTTGAATTTACTGTTGACTTAGTTCCTGATGCTAAGACAATTTCAAAACCCCCTTATCGAATGGCTCAAATTGAACTTTTAGAGTTGAAGGAGCAATTGCAAGATTTATTAGAGAAAGGTTTCATTCGACCTAGCACATCACCATGGGGTGCTCCTGTCTTGTTTGTTAAAAAGAAAGATGGTTCAATGAGACTTTTCATTGATTATAGAGCCTTGAATAATATCACTGTTAAGAACAAATATCCTTTGCATCATATCGATGATTTGTTTGATCAGCTCCAGGGAGCTTAGTATTTTTCAAAGATTGACCTGAGATTGGGGTACCATCAGCTGAAGGTAGAGGAAGCAGATGTTCCGAAGACTGCGTTTCGTACAAGATATGGCCATTATGAATTTGTAGTAATGCCTTTTGGGCTAACCAATGCACCTGCTGTATTCATGGACTTAATGAATAGAATTTTCCATGAGTTCTTGGATAAGTTTGTGGTGGTTTTCATTGATGATATTTTGGTGTTTTCTAAAAGTAAAGAAGAACATGAAAGACATTTAAGGGTTATCTTTCAAACCTTAAAAGAAAAGAAATTGTATGGGAAATTCAGCAAGTGTGAGTTTTGGTTGCAACAAATTTCTTTCCTTGGTCATATTGTTTCTAAAGATGGGATAACTATTGATCCTTCAAAAACAAAGGTTGTTGAAGAATGGACAAGACCCACAAATGTAACAGAGATTCATAGTTTCCTTGGTTTGGAAGTCTATTACCGAAGGTTTTTTAGAAATTTTTCATGGTTATCTAGTCCAATGACTAAGCTAACTCAGAAGGGTGTTAAGTTTATCTGGACAAAAGAATGTGATGATTGTTTTTAGGAACTGAAAAGAAGATTGGTGAATGATCCAGTTTTGGCACTACCTTCTAGGAATGGTGAGTTTGTTATATACAATGATGCTTAATTGAAAGGACTTGGTTGCGTCCTAATGCAGAATGATCAGGTAATTGCTTATTCTTCACGACAGTTGAAAACTCATGAGGTAAATTACCCTACACATGATTTGGAATTAGCTGCTGTTGTTTTTGCTTTAAAAATTTGGAGGCATCATTTGTATGGTGTAAAGTGTGAAATATATACTGATCACAAAAGTTTAAAGTATATATTCCCTCAAAAATAATTGAACATGAGACAAAGGAGATGGCTAGAATTAATCAAGGATTATGATTGTGCAATTCATTACCATCCAGGAAAAGAAAATAAAGTGGCTGATGCTTTGAGTCGAAAAAGTAATGCTTCATTAGAAATGTTGCGTTTGGAACGTGATCCTTTGGTTAAGGATTTTATAAACTTTGGCATAGAAGTTGTTGGTACAGGAAGTTCTTCTGTTTTGTTTCAGGTATCAGTGAGATCATCTCTATTAGATAGAATCAAGCAAGAACAGAAGCAAGATAGTGAGCTGCAGAAAAAGGTAGAGCTGGTTCAGAAAGGTAAGTTGCCTGAATTCAACATTGATAATGATTGCGTTTTGAGTTTTGGGAAGAGATTGTGTGTGCCTTGTGATTCACATTTGAAGAGAGAGTTATTATGTGAAGCTCATAGTTATCCGTTTTCAGTTCATCCTGGTAGTACTAAGATGTATAGAGATCTGCGGGAGTATTACTGGTGGGATGGAATGAAAAGAGATATTACTGATTTTACTGTGAAGTATTTGACTTGTCAGTAGGTTTAAGCAGAGCGGCAGTTACCGAAAGGGGTGCTTCAGCCTTTACCAGTGCCAGAGTGGAAATGGGAGAATATATCCATGGACTTTATTGTGGGATTACCGAAGACATCTCGAGGTAATAATGCAATCTGGGTTATTGTTGATCGCTTTACTAAATCTGCTCATTTCCTTGCTATAAGAGATACTTTTTCCCTAGAGAAACTTTCCCATTTGTATCATAAAGAGATAGTCAGGTTACATGGAGTTCCTCTCTCCATTGTATCTGATCGTGATCCCAGGTTCACTTTTAACTTTTTGAAAGGCCTTCAGAAGTCGTTGGGTACTGAATTAAATTTTAGTACAGCTTTTCATCCTCAATCAGATGGGCAGTCGGAACGAATAATTCAGACCTTGGAGGATATGCTATGATCTTGTTCGATGGATTATCAGGGAAGTTGGGACCAACATCTTTCTTTGGTTGAATTTTCATATAATAAAATTTTTCATTCTAGTATACAGATGGCACCATTTCAGGCATTATATGGGAAGCAGTGTCGAAATCCAGCTTTCTGGGATGAAGTGGGTGAAAGGAAGTTGATGGGACTAGAATTGGTAGAAGAGTTGGCAGAAAAAGTTCAGCTAATACAGAAACACATGAGAACAGCTCAGAGCAGGCAGAAGAGTTATGTGGACAACAGGAGGAAGGATCTCTCTTTTGAGGTAGGTGATCATGTTTTTCTCAAAGTATCACCATGGAAAAGTGTGATGCGATTTGGTAAGAAAGGAAAGCTGAGTCCAAGGTTCATTGGACCATATGAAATTCTGGAGATATTTGGATCAGTTTCATACAGAGTGGCTTTAACTCCGAGTTTATCTCAGGTACACAATGTTTTTCATGTTTCGATGTTGAGGAAGTGTATGCCAGATCCATCTCATGTTTTGAGTCCAGAGGTAGTTCAGCTGGAAGAGAACCTATCTTATGAGGAACAACCGGTCCACATTCTTGACCACAGGGAGAAAGTGTTATGAAATAAGGTGATTAATCAGGTAAAGGTTTTGTAGAAAAACCACATGATGAATGAGGCAACATGGGAATCTGAAAATGCAATGAGGGATAAGTACCCCCATTTATTTGATAAGTAAATAAATTACGGGGACGCAATTTTCTAAAGGGGGGAAGGATGTAACATCCCAAGTAAGTAATGAATAATAGATATTTTTATCTATGTCTATTAATGAATTATATAGTGTTTTAGAGGCTTAAAATGAAAATAAATCCAATCTTAAGCATGGAATACACTAATATTTTTTAAAGGATTATTTTACTGCCTTTTGATGGAAAACCATTTTTAAATATATCTTTTGACAATTTTATAAGCTATGTTTGTCAAAATAAACTTATTCTTTATGATTGGGACATCAAAATTTACTTTTTGTGAATTTTTGGTATTTTTCTGACAATGTTCATTTTTTAATGAATATTGTAAAATGTTGTATTTTAATTCAAAAACTCTTTTTAATATAATTTATTAATATGATTAGATTATCTTTTGAATTGGTTTTAAAGTGAAATTACAATATATTTTTACCATTTAATCCAATGGTGGTCATTGGAATCAATTTCACTTTGAAATTGGACTTAAACTAGTGTCAATCTTTTCATAGATATTGTTTAAAAAAAACCCGCTTTTTGTCATGACAATGGGAATTAATTATTAAAATAATTAATGTGACTTATATGTTTTGAATTTTGTAAAATAGACTTCATTTTTGAATTCGGAGTATCAAATATAGCTTAGGGTGAATTTTTGGTAATTTTTTGAAAAATTTCAATTTTTGATGAATAGTGAAACCACTAAGTGGTACTTATAAATACTGATTTTTCTGTTTAAATGAAATTTTGCCATCATTGTGTTTTGAATATCAAAAATCCAACATACATGGTTGTCATTAAGAAGTAAAATGTGGTTCAATGGGATTAAAATAATTTTTTGGTGAATAGTAACTCTTAAGTTCTTAATCGCGATTAGTGGTAATTAGTGTAGTTTAAGGTAAGAATAATGTTTTAATAATATGAGATGAGCTTAACACATGTCCTACCTTCATTGGATGTGTCATGGCCGACCAAGCCAAGCCATGGGTCAACTTGGGGACCCCATGGAGCCACTTTGGTTGGGAAATGACATAAATAACATTTTATTTAATGTTAAAGTAAAAATGACACAAACATGGGTTATGTTACTAAATTTTTTTTTACATGGGGTTATACAAGTCATATTTTTGACTATAAATATTAATTATAAAGATAAAAAGATTTCCTAAATAATATTATTTTTTTATAATTTTTAAAAATTAAATAAATTAAATTATTTATGACATCATGATGATGCAGCGATGACCTCATTATTTAACGATTTAAATAAAATGGAAAGATAATGTAATATCTAAGACCCAAACATGTCCAAAACATTTTGGATGAGTGGATTTATAACTTTTATCACCTTATCCTCTAATTATATCAATGTGGGACCTTTTGAATCTGAAACTCTTTTTAAAATAAAGTAACTTATCTTTACTTTCCAAGAGTGCCCCTCCTCTCCTCTTATAAAAGGCCACCACCTCTACCTAGTTACCCACACTCCCAAAGCCTTTGGCTCGGCCAAACCCTGCCCATTTTGTCTCTCCACTTCCCTCTATTACTCCTTGAAGCCTCACTTTGGGCATAAGTCTTCCCAAGGAATCCTTTGAGCTCAAACCAAAGGGAGTTACCCGATTTTAAGGTAATGTCTTCTTTTAAGTCCTTTTGTTTTATTTTTCTTCTCCAACCCCCTAAACTCTTTTTATTCTTTTCTTTTGTAACAACTCCATTATCCTCAATATACTAGGATGTTGTTATAATATTGATTCAAGATACACTTACGCACACCTACATCTAATGGTTAACGAACATACTGTTTCCGTTGATGGTGAATTTATGCCTCCCAAAACGATGATTGTTCAACATTCTTTTAACACCTTAAAAGGTGTCCATTAAGATTTCACTATATTTATATATGATATATAATATGTTTATGTTTTCCTTAAGATTCTGTTTTTTTCTTTTTGGTCATACCTTTATGGTTTCCATTATGGGTAAACACGATATCTTCATTTAAGGAAGTGCGGACTACCGCCCCCTCAAAGTGATTTGATTCATTAAATACCATATGTGGGACGTATAAAGGAAGGAACTATGATATTATATATGATATTATACTGGAATTATAATATACCTTTATATCATTATGATTCCATTCTATAAAATACGAAATAGAAATTAAAGTAGCGTTCATGCGTACGTACGGCTTACCGTCTCCATGAACGGTGCATTTCATTTCTTACCTATAAATGATTATGTAATATTATAAATGCATGTATATACTGGATATATATGATATATACATAATGATTATAATTCTGGATATAATGGATACATGAACAACATGTAATTATAAAGGGTTTATTTTTGACTCAAGTACCAATGATCGTTAAAACGACAATTATTAACATAAATAATTACATAGTGTTCATGACATGGCAATAAGTGATATAAAAGGAATAATGAACTTGAAAAAGGTTCTTAAAGAAGTAGAAATTAACTCATGTTTATTATTCAGGACATTAAATAATGATCGTGTCAAGTCGGACCCGAGGTATGAGACTTCGTCTCAATCTCCTTTCATTGAGGCATATTTTGTTTTATACACAACCTTCTTTTATACGGTATATAAACCCCTTTTAATTTTACATTTATTCAAAATGAATCTTTTTTATACGAAGCATTTACTAAATGACAAAAGGGAATGTTTTTGTCGTACGTATGTGGCGACAACGAATTCTCCGCCTCCATGAACATTATTTGAGTTTCGGCTTCCTCTACAAGCCATACCTTTTTTAAAGAAAAATAAATACCATGTTTTACTTTTCTTTTATTTTGGTATTGAAAATGGTTTTCATAATATTTTTATATCAATGTGTGGTATTTATATCTTGTGATTGAAAGGTGGAAATGTTATGTTTCCTTTATGCATGTTTTATGTGATACGATTATGTTGAGGTTCTTGGGCATTATTATGAAGACGGGTGGTTCCGTGATAGACTAAGGGCGGGTGAGCCCGATATAGCTCTCCAATGCATTGGGTAACGCAAAGGGGTGAAACGTTAAGGTTTCTCCAAAGATATTTAGGGAATATACTGTGATGAGTATTCCAAACGTAACCAAGAGGGTTACTCCCTACGTAAGAATGTTTTGAATGCCTCAAGATACCTTTATGTCTTATGATTTATATGATTTATTCATGGTTTGATGAGGTATGTTAAAGTGATTATTTTTTATGGGTAAAGTATGATTTCATTCTTATGTATATATGTACCCGTGTTTCCTTTCCATATTTTTATATCCCTTACTGAGCTTTTTATGCTCATCCCAAGTTTTTTTGAAATGTTTTTCACAGGTCAAGGGAAAGGTACATGATATGATGATAGTGTCAAGGAAGTGTCAAGAAAGAATCCATGTTTTATTTTAAATATGTTTCCATTGATGGGAATGAAGAATACTATCTTTATGTAACCACTTTGTTTATATGTGGAATGTAATGCAAGTTTTATTATCTAATTCTCTAAAACTCTAAACCCGAAAAGACCCTCAATGTGTAATCTTATAATAACTCAAGATTAAGTAACGTTTAAGGCTGGGTCCTTATAATTCCACTGCTTATATTTTATATAGTTATGTGGATGGTCAAATGAGGTGTGTCGAAACACCATTATCGAAAATAAGTAGTAGTGTCTATAAGTTTATTATTGAGAATTTTAATGTTGGGGGATTATTAAATGGGTTTAGTAGTATTCTAGTTCAACTTGATGATGTGTTTGAGTAGTTGAGTTATGTTTGGATGTTACAAATTCTATAAGTTTGGTTCAATCAAGGTTTGGTATTTATGGAGATTGAATATGCCTGGAATTTATAGGGATAATTTAAAAATTCTTGATCAACATTTTTATAGTGAAACTTGATTTTATATGGAGTTTGGGGAAAATCTTCCATGTCACTTGGCTTGGGAGGAGTCGATCTATTTCGGTTTACCGTGTAATATATCTCAGCCATAGTGGACTGAGATGAGATTTACTTCTCATGCATAATATAGTA
This sequence comes from Viscum album, assembly GCA_963277665.1. Taxonomy (NCBI): domain Eukaryota; kingdom Viridiplantae; phylum Streptophyta; class Magnoliopsida; order Santalales; family Viscaceae; genus Viscum; species Viscum album. Next base: position 859,902,746 of record OY728160.1, read on the forward strand.
TCTTGATTAGGATTTCATGGAATATGTTTGAATGTGTGTGGTTGATAATGTGTTTCTGACATGAATGAAATTGAAATTGGTTTAGATAAATGGGTATTCCATTTTTGTTAATTTTTTATAATAATATTTTAGTTTATATTGACTATTTTTATGCCGAGATAAAGGTTAGAAAAAGACTTTTAGTATAAGTAAATGTTTATGAATTCCAACATGAAAATTGAAAATTTGGTTATGGATATTGATACATGAGATTATGTAGTAGATTTTATATTATACTAGATTTCATAATATATTTTCTTGACCACTGGTATTGATCTAAGTAAATAATGTTTGAATTACATAAAATAGGATGATTTTTAAATACTTTAAAAAACACCAAAATGATTCATTTATATAGCTAAATGGTTCATTTTTTATTGAAGTAATTACTTCAATGTTGGAATATTACTTTACAAGATTATTGTGCTTGAATTTTTTCACTTTTTTGTCTAAACTTAAATATTTCCTTGGTTTTTAGAAAATGATTTCTTTGTTTTTGTAATATTTTTAATGATACTTTTAACAAAAAATGTCTTTTGGGGTATATTGGTCTTTTTATGGGAAAAGGTAATTTGGTATGGAAATATTTTAGTGGTAACTTAGTTTTGAAAATGAAATTAGTTATAAGGTATATTTCTATGAACATTTTTTGGTTTAATTTCGTTTTTTAAATGAAAAAAGGTTGTTTTGTTTAATGATATTTTTATTGTTTCTTAAATGATTTTTAATGATGCTTGGATTTTATGGGAAAAAAATTGGTTTTAAATTTTGTATATTATTTAGACATGGTTGGGGAAATGTTATTTCTCCATTTGATATGTGTTTATGTTTCTTTCCAAAATTATAATGGAAATATATTTTATTTTAGAAAAAATATTTTTTTATTGAATTGATTTTTTGGGCGGGAGGATTTTTGGAAGCTAAAAGTGTTTTATATGGATTTTTTAAATTTTATGAGGGTGATAATATTAACATTCATATTTTCATGTTAAAATATTTATGGAAAAATTATTCCAGTGATTAGGTTTTGGTTTGATTATGGTTTTACGAAAGAATTCATTTTATTGGAATAAATATTTATAATTGGCATGTTTTCATTGACTTGTGGCAATGTTAAAGTTGTTGATTTTCCTAAAATACATTACAAGGGTTGTTTTAAAACATGTAATGTTTTCATTATATTGAGATTTAAAAAATGATGGATTTCAAACTGTTTGAAATAGGAATTATGGTTTTAAAGGCGATATAACACGAATAATGATAATCTTTGAAAATGATGTGAAAATGGGCTTAGGAGAATTATAATTTATAAATATGTGGTTTTGTAAGAATGTTGATTTGAAATGGTTATTTGTATGATTGATTTTCATTGAGCTGTAGATAATAAAAATGTGTTTTGGTGGTAATTCCTTGCTTGTAATAGAAATTTTATTTAGTAGTAGATGGGTTATCCTTGGTTTTATTTGGTTTTAACCACCAATTATATTCTTGTATTTTTTTATAGTTACATCATCATGGTGATGGGAGGAGGGTAAGAGTTAAGCCACACATATAAACCATGCATTATCTATTTTATGATATAACTCCATGGATATATAGAGAAGTTAGACACCCAACTTCATCCTTTGGTATATGTAACTTCATAGATAAATGAGGGGTCTTAGAACCTAACTTTTTCTATTGGTTGATATAACCACATGGGTAGATGTGGGGCAGGGGGGGATCTGGTGCTATGTGTTTTGGGTGATGACTTAATGGGCTATGATTTCCACTCAAGCATCATGAATTGTGAGGTCAACTTTGTTCAACTTCAATATATCTTTTTACTTTTTAGAAATAATTTTGTTATGGGAATAATAAAGAGGAGATCTACCAACTATGATAATGTAGTGGATCCATGCGAGTTGGATGGGATGGAGACACAAAATGAAACTTAAGTGCAGATAATACATGGAATATGAAATGATAATTGGTATGAGATCAAATATAATAACCTGGGATTTATTTTTGGATAATATAGAAAAATATCTTTTCTTATTGGTAGTGAAATTTGATTGATTGTCTAAGTGCACCTTCGGGGAGGAATTTGAAAAAGGATATATTTAAAATATTGATTATTAGTTAAAGTAACTATAATGGTTTTGTTTATTGTTTCATGTGACTCTCCCAAATATGGCATGGGTTTGGATGTATCTATTGTTTTCCTGTGAGTTATTTTAGGGATTTTATAGGAATAAGGCTAATATTAGGCATGTAAAATAGGTGGAATAGGCCTAAATAGGCCAAGAGCATTTAGATCTAGGCTCATTTTATCATTTCTAATTTTGACCCATTTTTTATATGGTCCATATTTGATGTGATTGACCTATTTTTTTCAGGGTATGTGTAAGATCATGGGAATTACGAATTTTTAATAAAAAATCTAAATCTAAGGAGGATGGAGATTGGCCCATAAAATCTTTCATTTTTAGCTTTAAAAAGACAAATAATTATTAAACCGGACACAAATGGTGGACTAGGGGACCAAGGCATGATGTAAACTTTGTATACATTAATATATTATGTTTTTTTAGTTATACATATACATAATAGAAGAATATAGGGGTGTATGTGACAATTGTTATATATATATATATTGATAGATAATATTATAAGATGTGGGTGCCCGATATGAGAATAAATTTATACAAAATCCACTAAGATAATTATTAATTCATTTTTTATTATTTAAATATATAATAATAATGAGATATTAAATGAAAATACCATTACATGTTTTGGAAACATGCAAAAACTGACATGATGGGACATGGGGTGGGGATTGAGGTGGAGAGTGAGGATATTAGAAGGGTGGGAACAACATAGAAAGAGGTAGGGGATCAAAGGGAGTGGGTTGGGAAGATGGGAAATGACAAGGTGGGGGTGGGGATTAAGGGATATTTATAAGGTGAGTGGATGTAGAGATAGGAAGGGGGAATGTGTGGAGATCAAGGGAGGAGGGTAGTAATGGATGGAGTTAGAAAAAAATTCAAAAAAATAAAAAATAGTTTTTTGAATTTTGTGGTCTTTTGTACCGACCTGTTATACTCTGAATGGCCCGAAGGCCTTATTTTTTATTTTATTATAGATAATACCCCTTTTAAGGGTTTAAGGAGAACCCGTACATGACCCATAGGCCCAAGGCATAGGGCCCGACATGACCCGTAATACATGACCCAAAGGCCCAGAGGCATACCGTGCCCAATACATGACCCGTAAGCCCAGCCCACTAGAACTGCCCCTCCCCAGCTTCTACACCATTGATTACCTTTTAGCTCCCCACCTGAATTTCTGATTGGCTAGCATTGCCACGTAGAAAGCCGCACGGTGCCTGATCCTGATGGCAGTTGCCATACCCTCTCATTCTTCCAATCCGGTTAGCTCTGCTTTTGGTGACTGCTACTGGTGCTCTGATCCTCATCTAGGGCCTGCTCTGTGTGAACTGGGCTACTTCATGGTCTTCAATGTCCCAAAGGTCCTATGGCCCGAAGGCCTTTGATGGCCTATTCTACTACAGTGTTTTCTACAGTACTGCTACAGTACCCCGAAAATTCGTCTCCACCCGGTTTTGAATCTGGGTCTCTTAGATGCCAAGAAGGAGCCCTTACCACTTGGGTACGAGCTCGTTGGAAGACCGACCTATTATCATTTTGGGTTTATTACATAAATACATGCATATTTTGATATATCAATTTAAGATTATTTTAAAATGATCAAGTAAACATTTTACTGGACCACATAGTATCTACATGCTATCCCATAAATCTCACGGGACTATGCTTGTTTTTCCTATCTTGTTAATCCTAAAGTATGAGTAGACCATTTGATGAACCTAATGTGATGTCTGGGTTGCTTGGTTTTTTATCCCTTATTACATTTACATATGAGGAGTAGGTAGATTCATTTTCATGATCATTGTGAAATTACAGTGGTATGGTTTAATTAGAATCATGATACTGGATTGTGTTTAGTGGTGTCATCTGACAAGATTTAGGAACCTAATAGTTCATCAATATATATATATATAAACTAGAATATATGAGTATATGTGTGATGTATATATGGATATATTGCTATGATCATGTTAAAATAGGGACAAATTTTTTATTATGATTGTATTGGTTTGATGATATAGGCAATGGGTGGAATGATTGTGGAATGTTTTGGGACCCATTGGTCATGTAATAGTGTATTTGTGATTTTATGATTCATGAGACACTATTTAAGGATAAACTATCTCTTGTTTATTTCATATAAAATTGAAGAATTTATGGTGACAAGATATTGGTTCAATAAGTAATGAACCTTAGATCAGTTTTGAAATTGGGTTTAGGGAAGCTTCGGTAATGAGATGTGAATTATGAGTTTTGGGTAGTCATAAATTTATTAGTGTTTGAATTTGATATATTGTTGTTGTTTCTAGTATGTGTGAATGGTGTTTGTGTTTAATGAATGACTAGATGGTTTGATAATTAGTTTCATGGATTGTTTCTATAAGAACAAAGCTCAAGGGGGATAGACTTATGATATGATTGTGATAATTGACTTAGTATTGATTTTAAAGTTTGAATGTACCCTTGTGTGGTGGTTTTATGTATTAGAAACTAGGGTAATTTTAGCTAAAAATGGTCAAAATTAGATATCATGGAGAGATATTATAGTGGGTAATGTGTATAAATTATCTTCTTTTTAGAGGATTAATGATATATAACACTTGTGAGTGACAATGTGTGGAGTTTTTGGATTTTATAATCACATTGACAATTTATTTTGGATGAATGAGTCAGAATTACTTGAGTGTTTTGATGTGAAGGATTTTTTTAGTGAAGGGAATCCATGGTTGTAAAATTTAGTCTAAAATTAATTTGTATATGTTCATATGGGAGGAACTATTTAGATTGTGGTAAAGTGTAGTTTAATGTCATCTTTGGGTGGATCTTGGTGAATTTGTATAGAAATGTGACCATATAGGTTGAGACAAATATTATGGGGAAGAAATATAGAATGATATGGATTGAGTATGGCTTATGAAATTTTTATAGTCAATGTGGGTGCAACTTCCTGACCTGAACCCTAACCCCTAAACCTCACCTAAGTTAAATCAGAATGCTACTGGTCTTTGGATGCATCACCTTGATAAAAAAAGGTTGGAGATAATTGTTGAGGGATCAAACAATCCAATAAAAGGATGGGGTTTCCTTAATTAAGACACACTTCCTCATGAAAAATATTTTCGAAATTTCGTTTTCACGAGGTATCCATATTTTGGATATTCCCAACCTATAAGACAATGAGTAAAAGTGCAGTAAGAATTACTATCCAGGATCTCATATATGATACTTTTTTTTAATATAAGTTTAATAGTTAAACAAAAAAAAATTCAAAAAAGTGTATACAAACTAAAATAAACTATAACATGAGAATTAAATATGGCTCCCCAAAATGGATTACAAAACCACTTTTTTAGGCATCCTTATAAATTCCAAAATTCACCCCTTCATCAAGAACTCCACCTCCATTGATCCACCACCTTGGAAACTATCTAGCACTAGTAACATAGGATTTTGTTCCCTTACGTGTTTCAATCTACATGAAATATACCCATCCATAAAGGTGGTAAAGTAGGGAGTGAGTACAAGACCCAATATAATATCCCTAATATTTCATATCCACCCCACAATTGTTAAAATTAACCAATATTTGATTTTTTTATAAAACATGATCCAAACTAGGATAGTTAATAAATGCATAAGATAGTTTTTATAGTTCAATAATAAGAAATATGTAACATAAATCATTCCAAACATATCACATTCATCTATTTTTTAAAGCAAACAACCACACACCAAAATATTCTACCCAAAACCAAAGGAACATAGTAACCATGACTATCCACTAATAGCTAAAAGGGGTGCCACTATCTTATGAGTGGACTAATAACTATCCATTTTCTAAAATACCTATAAAACCTAATGAGTCACCGACACATAATTGGGAATTATGATCCTTGTTAACCCCGATAAGGCACTAACACTCAAGTAAGAGATTCTAACTCAATTTTGAACCCTTAACCAACTATCATATCAATAACACTTTCAAACAAATATGCATGAAAATAACTTAAATAATTTATCCCAAAATCCATACGAACAAATTTTTTTTCATTTTCAATTTTTTTTTAGAAAACACGCATGCACTCAGAAAAAATTACAACCAAGATTAACATATTTCTCACAAAATCATGTGTATAAGAAGAAAATTACCTCAACCGAGTGAAAAAATAAAACCAATCCACTAAAATAAATATTTATGATCTATATTACCTTATTATGTACCTGAAAAATAAAATCCATAATTTAATCAAAAAAACATCTTCCAATTTCATCTAATCCATACCTGGTTTGGATTTCGTTGAAAGAGAATCAAGAATGAACATAAGAGGATAGATCTGGAGGACAATTACCTTAGATTCAGACTCCAAACACACATATATACATGATGGAAGAGTAATGAGGGATATATTCAGAGAAAATCACTCCCAATGTCAACTTATACTGAGATATATGTGTTAGATGAGAAAAATAAGACTAGAACCACCTAAATCTGGGTAAAATAGAAGTTTTGGGAGAGTTTTTTAAGTGATGTGTGACCCAATTTCCTGGTTCCACCAACCATATTTGTGACTATGAAATCATCCCTATATTTTTCTCCTCATACTTGGTTGTAATTTGTGGTTCTATAATGAAAAAATTATTATGCACGAACTCTAGGGAACTATTCATGCCCCCTGAACATGCACCTACTTACATATCCCCCCCATAAACCCTTATAAAATGTCTAAATCACCCCTAAAAATCCAAAAAATCAATATATATTAAAAATATATATTAAATACATCAAATTAGGACTGAAAATACTCTCCTTCATTTCAAATACCATCCTTTAGAAGATTGATTATATCATTGTTGGATAAAAGTTAGGGACATTATTGATACATCAATGCTCCCCTCTCCCAAGTATCCTCTTACATAGTGTTTTGCTGCCAAAACACATGTGCTAATGAAATAATCTGAACATGAAATAATATTTACCATATATTAATAATAAAAATAAATTTATATATTAATATTTCATCTTATTCTAACTCCACTTGATCCTAACTAATAACATACGAAGGGCCTGAATTTATTTAGGAAATTAAGAGATGTTTTATGAATCATGCATAACACTGTGAACCATAAGTATTAGTGTGTAAAATAGTAATGGAATTATTTATACTTGGGTTATTTATTATAATTTACCCACTACCATAATTCCCTTTGATTTATATGGGTTCCTTAGACCATTGTGTTTATATATTTATAAGAAGTATCTATTAAATTTTTCTATGTTTAATTTTCTGAACTATCACTTGCATTTGATGATAAAATACATGGAATCAAAAAGGATCCTTACATTATAAAAAGTTTATAAAATTAAAGGAAATTTATTTATCATACCATTTATCAAAAAAATTCAAGTATTTTCAAGGATGTGAATTTCAAGTTAAATGATAAACAGTATAATTTTGGGCTAATTTTAGGTATATTGACATGAAACTCTAGTGAAAAATTATAGATCCTCTATTTAAATGTATTTAAATAAATCTCCCTCTATCCCTAATATACACCATAGTCTAAAATCCTCATATTTAAATTTAATAGGATCCTATCATTATAGACCATAAAATGATAAGGGATGTGAATTATTAGTTATTGTCTCTTATTTTCCTTTATTTTATTAGATATTATTCAAAAATATATGATTATAGTTTATTAATTAATTAAAAATAGAATTAATTAGAATAATATAATATTTTGGATCTTAAGATTATGTTTTTAATTATTAAAATTCATGGAATTTATATAATAAGAATTTTAGGGTCAATTTTTAGAAGATTTTTTTTAAAATAATTCATATTTAAATCCATAAATAACAATGAAAATGTTCAAAAATATATAAAAATAGGTTCAAAAAAACATAAAATATAAAAAAATATTTAGGTTTTACATTGATTTAACAAACAGAAAACACCATATCAAATCTAAAAAAATTAGGTACCAAAAACCTCCTTATAATTTTTTTTCAGTGTTCACATTTTCTAGTGAAAGTAGTAGAGAATGTTTAGACTGAATTGAAATGAATATTTCCCTCAAATGGTTTGGTAATTTTTGTTTTTTAAATAGTTTAATCAATATGAGTGTATTTTTTACAAATTAGAGTGAATTTATTTTCAAAATTACTTGTCATATGGATCCTTTAATATTTCATGTAGTTCATTCATATAAGAACACATAAATTTCATTTTTTCATGAAAATATTATGTAAGATCCTATAAGGGAAAACAATAATTTTATATAATTACATGACCTATGATGATTATGTGCTCTTACACTACCCTTTTAGTTGTGTGATACAAACCCTTTTTCATGTAATCATCACATGGCCTTGTAAGTCATACAACACTATACAACACCTTAGTTATGTAGTTGAGAAAACAAATTTGTATTATCACATGAAGTTTTATTTCATGTAGCATGGTTAAATAGATATGATAAGTCACGTGACCCTTAAACACAATATGATGATTTTACACATCCTTTAGATGAAGTTTTATATGACCTAGGAAGATTATATAATTCTATTTTTTCCATTTTCTCTTTTAAAACAATCTATAATCACATTTAATGATCATGTAATTTAAAGTGAGGAATAATAAAATTTTAAAACAACATTTTGTATTTATATTAGTGTCATGACACTATAGAGGGGTATATGATAACTGGAATAATAACTATAAAGATTAAAAGTGGATGGTTTATTTGATAGTTTGGCTTGGTAATGTGATTTTATTGGTTTGAGGATGTTTTTATATCTACTATGGACTCAAATTAATGTAATGTTAATTTGATATTTGTAGGATATATATATGGTTTATTTGGGATTTATTATAGAAAGTCTAAAAATGAATGATTATTTATAGTAGTGATATATATATGGCGGCTATAAGTAGTGGTATTTGAGTGGTAGAAATATCATTTTATATTTTTTGATTGGATGTAATATATATTCCACAAGGTGAAGATGAAATATATATCTCTATAAAAAAATTTCACTTGTGAGTTTAGGCTAGGTGAGTCACATATTCATTGGTAAGAGGCTCCATTGTAACTTGTGGAACTAATTAAAGTCCTTAGATGACTAAAATTGTGGTTGTATAGTTATTCCCCCCATATTTTGTAGAAATTAATTATCAGTGTGACTAGTCGTCGATTCGAGGAAATTAATATTGGTAGAGTATAATATTTAATAGACCATACTAATGGTTATTTTTGAGTTATGATTCATTCAAGATATAGATATATATGAATAAATTATTCATATTTTTATTTAGTAATATTATGATGTGAAAATATTGGGGTAGCTCTATGAAATTTTGAATATACTTTGGATGGGATGAATTTATTGATATCTAGATTTTTAATATACCATGATTCTCATATTTTTGTATTTTTTTTTCAAAAATCAACATTACTATTTTGTGTGAGCTTAATGGATAAAAATACTCACTCTTTTTTCATGATTTTTTGTTTTCAAATTATATTAAAAATTATCACCAAGAACATATTGTTAGAGGAGTTGGATGTTGATTTATTACCTTATTCAATTATATTTTATGTGTATTATTTGTTTTTATAAGATTTATTATAACTTATCAAATATTTTATCTATTTTAATTTTTGAATTTACATTGGGGGATTTTTGTAAATTTTATACCTTTTCATCTATTATATTACTTTTCATTCGTGTATGTTTTTTTATGGACACTATTTATTATAATTTATATTTCATATTCATTTTTGTTTTTTTAAATTATTTTCTCATAGGTGATTAAGTAATTTTAGATGAAAATGTCTTCCATTTGACTAAAGTTTACTCTTTGTGCTAGTATTTTACTCCTAACCTATTGAAAACCATATTGGGAACGTAATTTTAACACCATGAGATTATTAGGTAGGGAACTGGAAGGGTTAGGTCAAGTTATAGTTTCATTAAGGTGAGGTTTAGATATATTATATTAGAGTAATTAAACTTATTAAAATTTATGTGGGATAAAATAATAGTAGTATGCTTTGTACCTAGTATTATTGTTAGTACAAAGAAATGTTATATGAATATAGACACACATGTGATACTATGTAAGGAATATGATTATTATCAACCTTATTTGGTTGATTAATGTGATACTTTTAAAGAACACTTGTATTCATGGTTACCTGCATCATATAATTTTAAATATTCCATGATTTATTATGTGTAACAATACACCTGGGATAAACTAAAGGGTAAACAATCCTACACGTATTCATCCTTAATCCATCTACTAATAAATATATTTTGTCTATAGAGTGGAGTGGTTTCCATATATTTGGAGTGTAGTTGTAATAACTATGACCTAATTATCTAAAAAATAGCTATGAGGGTCACAATAACACCCCAAGCATGCCTCCTAATCTCAAGAGGCTTGTGTAAACAATGGGGGTTGAAGCATGAATTACCGGGAGATCGTTTTAGCATTTTTAATAGTGAAATAAACTCAAATAGGTTAATTCCTATATTATCATGCTCAAATAGTCCATAAGAACAATTTGTGTATAACTAGATTACAAAAAAGAATGAAATGTAGGTAACTATATAAAATGAAATTCATTCCATGTACTTACATCAACATACACCAAATAGATCTATAAAATTCAAAAGAAACATATGGTAAGTGGTTCTAAAAAAATGGTATATACAAAATTCAGGTAAGTGATACCTAGACTAATGACATAAAACATTGATATCTTAAGTGTAATCTCCCATAAAAAACACCAATGTTAGCCCATATACATCCACCCTACACACCCTATAAAAAGTGAAAAGGAAACCATCCATGATTTAGACCTCAATCATGGATAATGCCCAATATTAGGTTCCTTGACTTTACAAGGGTCACATATTGGGTTTTCATGCATCTTGAGATGGGACCATTCCAGGTGTGAGTATAACATACTCAGCAGGTGGTCACCACCAGCCCCAAACTACCTATCATAAGATAATGTGTATCTATCAATATATTGAATCCATATTAAAGGGTAGATAATAAAAAATCTATATTAATATATTATATTTAATTTTTTCTGATAATAAATAACACCGTATACAAGGAGGATCCCAACCTATCATACTTTTAGATTTACCTAGGCTATGAGACGATCGATAGAAAGAGTTAGAGTGTAACACGTATCCCATTTGGGGGAAATGGGAAAGTGTAAACAAAAGTTAAAAAAATATACCCATCTCATCCAGGTATATGGGATGGGGTATAAAAAATTTAGAGCATTACGATCCTATCCCATATTACTTACCTATCCACCAATATATAGATATAACTTAGATTTTTTTTGATATTTATATAATATATAATTTATAATGTAACTACCACATCCAGAAACTGATCCAAAGCTATGAAAAAAATATTGAAGCTTTAATTCATACTTAAACTAATAAACCAAGTAAAAGTTTCTAAACATGATTGAATATATATAATACACAATCATACCCAATAACTAAAAAATTTAATACATTTTAAATACTAATAATTAAATAGAGTTAAATTAATAAAATATATTAGTCATATGTAAAACATTATATACTATCTTGTAGGGATAATCAAATCACTCAGAATAAGATAGGTTTCTCATATAACCATTTTAGAAAAACAATTTTAGATGAAAAATTTTATATTAAATTATATCCACTCAACCCTGTGTCATTGCTAGCCATAATATTTAAAAATATGAGAGGTGGAAGGGTCTCACATACCAAGTTTATTATATATTAGTTATTTAGGTTTTAAAGAATAATAAAATTCTACCACTTAAATTTTAGGGTGAACCTAATACCAAGAAAAAATTAGAAATTGGAAATCTTTTAGCCTAGAAGATAAAATAAAAAAAATGAAATCAAGGTAATACCTAACCTCTCACCAAACCAAACTATAATAAAATAAATGGAATAATAAAATCTCACAAGATATAAGGTTGGAAAAGGAAATATTACAATCTCCACCATAAAGAGTGGACAATAATAAGAATATACAACTTGATTAATGGATTTAACTTTCCATTAGAGATCTATTGTAAACAATTAGAACCTATTGGATCAAATATGGAATATGTAATTCTTTGTTGGAGAGGATAATGTAGGGAGAGCTTTATTTGGGGTGTAACAAATGAAAAATGGAATAAATACCCAGAGTAAGCTTATAGAGGGTTTAATTTTGGGTATAAAAGACTAAAATTACATTTTTTAAAGGAAGTTTCCTAGGAGTCTAATGAGTACCTATTATAGAGCCACCAAATACCTGGTTGACCTAATAAAACCACAAGATCCATCTGACTCCCACAAAGTGACTTTTACTCTGCCACTGAGTACCTACTACCTTATGTTTCCCTCCCCATTATCCTTTTTTTCACCCCTATATTCTTCCCAAACTCCTTCAATCCTCATTATAATCTAAATGAGCACAAAAAAATTAAAATACTAACATTAAGAGTAATTACCTACTTTGAGAGATCATGGTCTTCATAAAATCCCTGCAATTAGGATTTTAATCATTGAGAAGCTTTAACAAACTTCTTGACAAAACAAGTCTATCCACTGGGCCTTCACTAAATCTTCTCACTTACATGTTTCATCTAGGAGCTTACCATGCTACAATATTATCCAAATTAGTGGAACCATATTCCCTCACAACACTTTCTGACTCCATTTAATAATGAAAATAGGATGCTCTATATACAAAACATCGAATTATAACTCAATATAATTATATTAGATATTGTGAAAGGGGTCAGGTACATACTTAAATGGGAAATTTATAAGTTATTATGAATGGTGTTGAACTTCGATAATAAGTATAGATAATAAAACATACCTAACTATGGACAAGATTTAAAAAGGATTGAAATACATTGGCTTAAACAAACCCTATTTTCTTATTCTTCAATGAGACAATTTAAGGAAACACTAATAAAGTTATAATCGACCACTTTGAATTAAAATGTTCTGATTTGATGATGGACATAATATTTTAATTATATTTGAGTAGTTCAATGATTATTTTGGATTAGATTCACTTTCTCAGTCATCTCCTAGATAACACTAGGCATAATCAATGATGGTTCTCTAATTTGTTTCTAGAAAAGAGGAGAATGGAATAGACTCCCATGAAGATCCTTTAATGGATCTATTTATATTGAAGAATAGTAGACAGTTTTTAATTATTAAATGAAGGAGTGGTGATCCTACCATAATCCATGTAAGTCATAAATATAGGCCCATAATATGTCCTCTATTATATGAATGGCTCACTCAGACTGGATATCATTCTATGGGCAGAAATTTGTACTCATCTTCACCTATAACCCTACACCCATTACAACCCTAGATAGAACTAATATGTGAACCTCAGGTCACTATCAAAGATTATACTCACTAGTACACCAAAAAATATTAAAATTTATTTGAAATATATATTCCTAAGTTCATCAATTTAGGAGGCCTATTTTATAGGTAAATATTAGTATATCGTAGCCAGATGGTCTGTAATAACCGTGACTATATCCCCACCCTTGGAGGATATAGGTAAATGGGTTAAAAATACATTGTGATATCATCCCATTTCTATACTCTAATAGCTAAAATTCTAATATCACAAATAATGTTTTGGTGACATGCGTTTACCTACTGATGAGTTAGGAATCTAGAAACAAATTATTTTATATCCTTATTTATTCTAAGTCACTAATATCATGGTATATTTTAGTGATACCGGGGTGACATTCCCATTGGTAAGAATGGTACTACTTCATCACATCTTTATTTATACTATAGGTATGATGAGTTATCTATGAACATATAACAAGGAATGAGAATCTTGGAACCAACCATTGAGGATATCCCCACTATCAAGTTTATCTCAAATAATGATGCAACCATGATCATATATATGGGATTCCTTGATATGTTCCATGATTGATAAGGTAATATTGATATGATATTGATGTTCTCCAATATAATCATCAATTACATAAAAATGTATCTTACCTATAATGAACATCAATATCCATTATTATTTTTCTTCTATCACTTTTTGAGGGTGATTTTTTAAATGATAGAATCAATAAATTTGTTTGTTTTTCCTAATTCATATTAAATGTCAAAGTGAAATTATTATAGATAATACATGTTGAGTCTCTCCCTAATATACTTTTTATTATGTTTTTATAATTAAAATATTATGAATTGATGTTGGAGAAAAATAAATCTTAATATGGGTTACTATTTTATATTATATTAGTCTATTATTAGTATCCTCAAGAAAATTTGACAATATATAGAAGTGATCATGTTTGGAAGTGACCTTGATTAAAAATTTGACAAATTCTGTAAGTGAAATTTAGTGAAAATTTCACAAAGTCTAGAAGTTTTATATTTTGGAAGTTACCTTGAGTGAATTATGAAAAATTATGGAAGTGACCTTATCTAGAAGTGTCAGAAAGAAGAAAAATAAGGTGACCACATGAAGAAAAATAAAGTGACCACATACAGAAAAATGATGTAACCAAAAGAAGAAGATTGAAGTGATCATGAGGAGAAAATGGAGGTGACCACAAGTTGAAATTATGAAAATTATTTAACCTATGTTATGAATTTTAACTTTTGAAAAGTGTTCAACCAATATTTTAACCTATGATAACTTAATGAATTTGTGATAATTTAGTTAAAAACATGATTTATTTTATTTATAATTCTATATTTAAATTTATAGAATGTTTGTTTCACATGTTTATATTGATTTAATTATTCCTTAAATACATATTAATTATTTCAATACTAATTAATTCTATTTATAACAATTATATATAGGATTAAATTTATATCACTTGGGTTGAAGTCTCACGCTAGTTTCTTGGGAAAATGTGAGTTTTAATTTTAATTTTGTTGGAATTTAAATAGTTTATCTATTATATTCTATCATAAAATTCTAAGATAATTTAATGTTTATTATTATTTTTTATTAGTAGTATGTTAATCATTTTAATGTATTATCACTATATATCCTGTTTTTATTTTTTTTAATTATCGAAGTAACCCATGTGGGTATGTTTATCATGATCATTGAATTAATAAATCACTTGTTTCTTTGGGAAGGATGAAATGAAAGAAACTTCAAGATTTGTTTTTTTAGAATAAATGAACTCTATATAAGGAGTTATATAGATCTAGATAAAAACATAGAAAATTGAGGATATTCTTGAACTATGAAACATACATTGGTGATCAACTACTTCTCTCAACTGAACTATAATCGCTTGATGCATTTATACTAAAGAGTGATTTTTATAACTTAATAATCAGATCTTGAAGTGTTCATATATTTTTATGATTTTAAATTATTTCTTTTTATTTACTTTAGTGTAACTGTGTCGGATTTTACTAACCATTTAAAGGAACGGTAGTGGGATATGACACCCAAAAAAGTCAATAATTGGGTTATTCCATAACCAAAAAAATGATAAGGATTCATTTTTTCCTTGGATTAGTTAAATGATGGGTTTGGTTTCTTTCACCACTTCAAAAGGTAGATTCTGATTTATGCCTCCAGGTGTGAAAAGGTAGGGTAATTAGGTTAATCCACAAGGTTTGAAAAATGTTTTTTCTTTCATTGTTTATATAGGGTTTAAAAAGGAATTTTTAAATGGTTGTGTCTCCCTTATAGAGTTATAGAGTTCATTATAGTGGGTGTAATCAATTTTAGTGTTTGAGATGGGTTAAGAGTAGAGTATGATAATTTAGAACCAAACCACAATAAAAATCACCATGTTCATTTCTATTTATTTTTCCATTTAATTAACTTGACTTTGATAAGTGGTTAAAACTATTTTAATGGTCAATTGACCCCCCTATTAAACATTCAACCATTATCATCATGACCTAACAATTCTATCAAAGGGGGTTCTCTAAATTTAACATGTTTTTCTATTATTTGTGCTAAAAAATCTTAACATAAACGTTCAAGTGAAAAATATCTATTTTGAGATGAAAGGAAAGAATGAATTAAGATGATGTATGTACAAATAAAATACCTCCACTCTTTTATGGAAATAATTATGGATAATAGATGTATCAAATATAGGGTTTTCATAAAAACCTAAGCACTCATAGTTGGAAAATCATGGTGAAACTGTAAAATATTATTGAAGTTTATCCTAAAACATTAATTGGTTGTTATGTGGTAAAGTTTGTTCTAAATTACTAGGTGATGAATATTCTGTATTGTGAAATTAATAGGAATGCATATAGTCACGTTTCTATATATAAAAATGCACATGAAAAATTTAAAATACTACAAGTTACTCATCTAGATTATGATAAGTTTATAATAACTAAACTGGTCATGTTAAGATCTAAGTATCAATTATTCAAAATGGGATAAAAATAAATAGTTAACCAAATGTTTCGTAGATTCACAGGTATTATGAATAAAATCAATGCTTTGGGTGGAATATTAGATAATTCTATTCTAGTTGAAAGGGTTTTAATATTAGTACCAAATAAATGAAATTCTGAAAATTTATATATTTATGGAAGTAATATATTCAACTAATATACTTTATATGATATTATTTCATATTTACTCTAATACGAGTTAGAATTAAAAAATATTACTAAAGAGGAAAATTTGATAAATAAGGGTATTTATTTCAAAAAAATGTATGTTACCACTCACTCTTCTAATTTGGAATTCAAAAACATTAAAAGAGAAAAAGGATTTATATGTTTTCTATCTAATAATAAATATTTTCTACTCAATAAAGTACAAAAATAATTACCCTAAAAAAATAAAGGAGACAAAAAGGGTAATGATAATGATGAGGTTATGTATTAAGAGTGCAGAGAAAGAGGGACCATCAAACCTAACTCCCTTAATATTAATAATGACCATAGAAGGAGAGAATAATGGAAAAAATAAAGAAAACAATGGATGTTGGTTTGATCTACACATATAAATAAGATTATAGTAATGAATTTGGTACTAAAAATAGGTTGAAAACCTTTTTTTGATGGATTATACAAAGCAGGTAAGTGAATCTGACTTCTATTCCTCTTATAAATATAATTTTTCTAAATATGAGTTGTATGAAGAGATTCATATAATCAATCTTAAAGTTAAATAAATTTTTGGATTTTTGAAAAACATTAAGGGAAAATATAAGAATCTTCTTTCCAAAAAATGAGAAATTTTAAAATATTCCTTTAATCTCAAATGAAAAATTATATATTGACCTAGAAAGTATTTATCTTGAAAATATAAAGAATAAATATTTTTATTCCATATATAAATAATATTAAAGAACTAACTTTGAATCTATTTTGGAATAAAATTATAGACTTATAAATGAATTTCAAATGTTAAAAATAGATATATAAAAATTGGTGCAAGGAAGGGAAAATTATGATATGATAGAAATAATGAGAAAATTAAATAAATAAAAGACTAGTACTGGTTATGAAATTCAATTACACAAAATATATAATTACTTTTTTGTTATAGGTTCATGTAAAAATGTCTCAAGTGTTACAGTGTTTAGATTCCACAAGAAGGGCCATTATGAAAATGAATGTTTTTTAAGATTTCCATAGTCTCTTGGACACATTATGGATTTTATATCAAAAATAATTTTCATCTAGATTGCCTGTAAATTTTTCTTGAAATAATTTTGGGTTCCCAAGAATTTTTTTTCCAACCTAATTGGACCCAAATATTTATGGATGTAAAAGTCTTATTAAATCTATTTATATATGAAAAAAATCTTGGAAGAAAAAAGGACGTGTGGTACATGGATTATGGATGTCCATGACATCTGATTGGTGATATTTTTAAATTTATATCCTTGAATAAATGTGATAGTGGTATTATTACTTTTAGTGATACTTAAAGTAAAATGTAAAATGTTTTAGAGAATTTTAAATTTCAAATCTAGTTGTCATTTTAAAGGTTTTATTTGTTGAATATTTCATACAAAATTTTATAAGTATCTCATAATTTTGTATGATAATATGAAATAGAAATTTGAAAATCAAAAATGCATTATTTTCAAAGAATATTTTTTCCAATTTCACGAAAAAATAAAATACAAAATTTATTCAATTAATTTTATTAAGTTGATTAAAAAGAAAGTAAAATGTTTAAATGATGCGCAATCTAATAACATTTTATGGCATAAAATTTTAGGCCTTGATATTTTCAGATTGTTACATAGACTTTCCAAAAGTAAAAAGGTATTGGATATTCTTAATTTGAAATTGGATAACACATATGTATATAATTCATTATTAAATGGTAAGAAGCATAAAATTCCATTCAAGTCCATTAAAGTGGTACAAACTTCTATATTACTTTTACTTTTGCAGTTAAATTTATTTGGATCAATGAAAACTACTACCCTTAGTAGAAAAAGGTTTGTGTTTGTTATTATTGATGACAATAGTATATTTGCCTTGAATTATTTTAATAAACATAAATATAAGACTTTGTATAAATTTATTTCATATTTTATATTTGTTCAAAAAAAGGTTATCTACTTTTATCAATTAGAATTGAAAAAGGAGGTTAGTTTTCAAATATAAAATTTGATAAATTCTATGAATAAAATGGATATAGTCATAATTTTCCACCCCTAGGACTGAACCACAAAATGGTGTAGTAGGAAGGAAATATAGTAATTCACAATAAATGCTTAGGACAATGTTAAATGGGTACTCTTTACAAAAAATATTTCTTGGTAGAAGATGCTAACTCATCTTTTCATATTTATAATTTAATTCTCCTTAGGAAATTTTAATAGAAGATATCTGATGAAATCTGTAAAGGAAGGAATCCTATAATTTTATATTTTGAAGTATTTAGATGTAATTTTTTCATTCTTACTACCAAATATTCTATAAAATAATTTTATTTAAAATGAGATAAAGGTATTTTTAAGGTATTCTAATTGAAGTATCAAATATAGAGGTTATAAAAAATTAAAATTAGTAGTTGAAGGATATTTCTATGCTAAATATAATGAAAATAAGTTGAAGTAAATACAATCTTATTTTGAATAGTTTGAGTAAGATTTTATAGATATAAAATTTGGTGAAACTAAAAATTAAAATTTTGATGAATATATTAAGGGGGACATTACATCTAAAAAGCAAACTTTAAATATAAAAACCCCGACCCCTATTTCTTACTATGGGTGATTTACTTTATTACATTGGAATAGATACAAGTCTAGAATCACAACACACCGATCAGTTTAGTAGTTTTGGAATCTAGAATATATAAAAAAAAAATTCATTACAACTTGAAAGGAAGAACAACAAAAAAAATCCATTATAAACTCCCATAACTCCTAGATTATCCCTACAAATAACTCATAATATACATATTTACATCCTAAAGAAAGATAAACATAAGGAATGGGTGAGATCATATGCCCAGTAATGGAAAGAATTCAGAATAAGATAAAAATAAACCACTAGAAAATTTGAATAACTAAAAATAGTTGTTATTAAAACAAAAACTTGAGCATAATATGGAAGGAGTAAAAAATGATTAAATAAATCCTTATAAATGATCATAGGAGAAGGAAACATAACCATGGATATTATACTAGTTGAATAATCACATGTAATATCAAATAAAAATATCATAATGAGGGAATTCATAATGCGGTGCATCATAATCAAACCGTTAAGGCCTCAACTAAAACACCATACATTATAAGGTGAGATGCTAGCCCATACGCAAACTAGTTTGTCTCATGAGACGTACTAATGTACCAAGGGGCTATAATGAGCCCATACCAAAACTTAATAAGTCAAATTTATTACTCATAAGAAAGGGGTAAAACATAATAAACATATAAATTCATATTGAAACAAACATATGAAATGTAAATAACTTTTCCCAATCTATAAACATAATCACTAACTATTTTGATTAGTATGTTGAATGGTATACAGATAGCACAACCACAGTCAGACTAATCATAAACCACTTAATAAAATATGGTGGATGTTAAGCATAATATAAAAACCTCAATTAATAATAAAATTCTATAGAGGTGTTGAAATAGTTGAAAATATTCTTATAAAATCATTGAGGAATTATTGAGAAAAATAATATTTTATTTTGAAAAGAAGAGTTATTTATGAGAATTATTAGTATAAAAAATGAATTGAAAAAAATATATTTTTTCCATAATAAAATGAGTGGTTTTATAAAAATAACAGTGTCTTAAAATATATTATATAGTGCACTTGAAAATAGTAATTAATTCGAGTCATTCCCTTAAATAAGGCCTGTGTATCGGGAAGAATTGAGAAGGGAACCTTGTAAAAAAAGTATTACCCATAAATAAGATATGAACTGATCTGGATATATGAGTTTGAAACATATAAAAAATATATATAATATGTAAAAAAATAAATAATCATTACAATGGGGTAAATATAGCGAATGAATAACCTGAAGGAAAAAATGAAGGTTTGGGTAGAATCCCTTACCTTATGTCCGAATGTGTTCTATTCAGGACCTTAATGTCATGGATAATAAAATTAAATACATTAATTAATCAATTAATAACAATTTATACAATTATTTTATTTATAATATTTTTATTAATTTCTTTTATGTTCTTTTTGATGAGTTATAATAAACAATTTCATCACTTTGGAGCATTCATTTCCTTGATTTTCACGATTGGTATACTTGTATATTAGTATGGAAGTTCACGTAGAATGGGTATAATTATATAGAATTTGAATTATATATTATTAATGAACATATATAATTGTAAATGGTTATATATATATTTATTATATAGTATGTGGATAAATAATTAGATAATATATTTAGTGACAATTGTTTAGATTATTACGACAGTTATCATTCATAACAAACTAATTTGGTTTTACATTTAGTATTTTGTAAATATTTTACAATCATAAAATAATAAAGGTTATAATAAATATATCATATTTTGGTTTAACCATAAAAGGTTTCATTACCAGCCTTTAAGGAAAAATTGAATAATAGAAATCTATTGTCCACGAAGGTTGTAAATCGACACTTCACAGATGATGATTTTATTTTTAAAATAAGAGAGAGAGAGAAAATAGTTTGAGAAAGGATAATATATTAACATGATATAATTATATTATATATATATTATAATATATTTATAATTTTAATATCGACATAGTAGGTTAGGAGATAATAATAAAAGAAAATAACTTGAAATGAAACTAAAAGGAGAAGGAAGACGATTTTATCTCTTGAATACTACTCCTTGAGAACCTCTATAAGGGGATTAGTTTTGGTATTTTGTTAATAAAAAGAGATCCTAGATGTGGGGGAGATTATTTTAAATATTATTGGATATAAACTTGACTATATTCAAGGGTTATAGATGTGAGGAGAAGTGGAGGTGAGGGGTGGTATTTATAGTGGAGGAGGGGGTGATTTTTGAATATTTTATTCATTTATGTATTATTTTGGCTCAATACTATGAATTATTAGAGAATTATCATAACATATATTAAACTAATGAAGGTAAGTTCTAGATAATGTCTTTTTACATCATTCATGACTCAATAAATGGTTTATTTAACTTATAATGTATTTATATCGTACATTACCGAAATATACTATTCACAGAAAAATTCAAGTATTTTAGAAAAATATAAAAAATTAATCATAACCATTTTTTGATGTGTAGAATTAAAAAATGGACTCAATTTTATGAAAATAATTTTCTAAATATTATAAATTTAGTTTTTTATTAAAATAATCATTTACTTGAAAAATATGGATTTTAAATTTATAACTGGTTTTAAAACACTTTCAAAAATTAAATAAGGTCTCATAAAATTATCCTAAAATCATAAGACATCAAGATGATAATTTTTGAATAAATTTTTATATTTTTTTAACATTTAAATAATTTTATTAATTAAAAATTTTAATTAAAAATTTATAACTGAAAAAATACCGGTACTTAATTAATAACTTTTAAAATATTCATTTACTTACATTATGATAAAATTATATCATAATTTCATTTATAAGATACGTAAATTTTATTTATACTTTCATGGTTGAGGTTACTATTCATTTGACCGGTGTACTAATCATAAGAGTCATATTACTGTTTCTGAGGTCAAGTTACTATTTCATCGGTATAGGTTCTTTAAATTCTAAAAATACATCTTATATCATTAATTCTTCATTTATAAAGTTTTTATTGTGTTCTTTAAGTGTTTTTTGTGATATATACTATATGAAATAAACATAGGAAGGTAAATATCATTGATAGAATTTTGGGTCATTACATTCTCCCCTCATACAAAAATTTCAACCTTGAAATTTATAGAATATCACCAAATAAAAATATTTGGATAGTTCTTCATCATAAGTTCCTTAGGCTCCAACATCACCACTTTAATTTTATCCTTTTTTTCAAATTACCTTTACCATCCTAGTCATTCGATTCCTCAACACCTATTCTTTACTGTCCTAAATCAGGATCGGATATTCATAGTAAGATAAGTCAGGTTCTAATTCTATAACTTTACAATTGAGTACATGTGTTGGGTATGGTATATACTTCGTTAAAAAGGAGATGTGGAACACATTGTGTACCTTAGAAAGTCTAACAGGAATTTCCAAATAATAAGCCACAACTCCAATTCTCTCTAGAATTTCAAATGGACCAATGTACCTAGGGATCACTTTCCATTTCTTACTGAATCTTATAACACCATTCCATGGAGTTAATTTTAAGAAAATGTGATCTTCCACTTGAAATTTCAAATCCTTCCTTTGATTATCAGTATAGATCTTCTTCCTGATTTGAGCTAATTTGATATGGGTTTAAACAGTCTTTACCTTCCCCATTTTTTCCACTACAAGCTATGGGCCCACAATCTTCCTTTCACTAATTTAATCCCCAAAAGTTGGTGAAAGACATCTCTTTCCATACAATGATTCATTAGGTGTCATTTGAATACTATAATGGAAAATATTATTGTAGGGAAACTCTAATAAATGTAAATACTAGTCCCATATATCCTGAAAGTCATGTGAGCATGATCTCAACATGTATTATAATGTTTGAATCATCTTTTCTGACTTCCCATCATTTTGATGGTGATAAGAAGCACTCAAATAAATCTTAGTATCCAATTATTTCTAAAGAATCTTCCATAATTTTGATGTAAATTTTGGATAATGATATGAAAAAGTTGAGATAGGTGCTCCATGAAGTATTAAAACTTCATTTATATAAATTTGTTCAAGGTGATCTAGTGGAAACTCATCCCTTATAGTAAAGAAATGTGCATATTTGGTAAGTCAATCAAAAATCACCCATATTGAATCATTCTTTCTTGGGGTTTTTTGGTAGTCCAGTGAAAAAATCTATAGTGATGTCATCCCATTTCCATAGAAATATACAGGGGTTTCATGAAACCTCTAGTATGATCTCTTTCATCCTTCACCTATTAAAAGAATAATTATCTTGATGCAAAATCAACAATTTAACACTTCAAATTATCCCACTAGAAATGTTCTTTTAAATCTCTTTACATCTTAGTACTACTAGAGTGTATAGAGAAGTTAGATCTATGGGAATAATCCAATAAATCCCTTTTTATATTAGGTATAGAGGGAACACATAACCTCCTCACAAATTCCAGAATTCCATCCTCACACACGAAGTCTAGAAGCTTCCCATCATTCAAAAATTTAATTTTCTTTTTAATATTCTCATCATTATAATGGGACATTTTATTTATTTACAATAAATATAGTTAGGAAAACTATTGAAAAAGTAATGATGTTTCCCCTTCCTTGATAATTTCCATATCTATATTTTCTAGATCTATGTACATAGGATCTTTATCAATCCTTAGTTTGTTCATAACTTCATGATCCTTCCTACTCAAAGCATCTTCTACCTTATTTTCCTTCCCTTGTTGGTAGTGTATTGAACAATAATAATCCTTAAGTAGCTCAAGCCATTTACTTTTCCTCGTATTGAGTTATTTATGTGAGAATATATATTTCAAACTCTTTTGATTTGTATATATCTCACATATTTTACTATAGAGATAATGTATCCATATATTCAGGGAAAAGATTACAGTTGATAACTCATGATCATGCGTTGGATAATTCTGTTCAAGATTTTTTAACTACCTTGATGCATATTCAATAACTCTTTCATCCTGCATAAGGACACAACCAAACTTTTTCTTTAATGCATCACTATAAATCACAAACCCACCATTTTCCGATAGTAGAGTTAGGATCAGAGAATTCACCAATATCCTATTTAATTCTTCAAAAAATCATTCACATTATTTTTTATATATGAACTTAACCCCTTTATGAATAATCTTGGTTAACGGGTTAGAAAATCAGGTGAATTATTGAACAAAACGGTGATAATAACATGCTAAACCAATAAAAATACGTACCATGTTTATGTTTGTTGGTGTAGGCCATTCCTGATCCACATTGTTCATCATAGGATCAACTAATATTCCATATTTAGAGACAATATGGAGAAGAAAATAAACTTTTTAAAGCCAAAATTCACACTTGATAAACTTCCCATAAAACTCATTTATTCTAAGAGTTTTCAAAATAATGCACAATTTCTTCTCATGATATTCATATATTTTGAAGTATACCAAGATATTATCAATAAATACCACAAAAAAGTCATCAAGATATTCCTTGAAAAACATATCCAATAGATCCATTAAAACAAAGGGTTCATTTGTCTGTCCAAAAGGTATTACTGTAAACTCTTAATTCCCATACCTGGTTTGATATTCGATCTTTAAAATATCTTCCTTTCTCACACACAACTGATGATATATAGATCAAAGTTTAATCTTTGAAAAATATTTGGCTCCATGATTTTTATTTAATAAATCATCATTGTAATGAAGATGATACATGTTCTTTATTGTAATAGAATTGATTTCCCTATAGTCAATATACAGCTTCATGGATCCATATTTCTTCTTAAAAAAGAGAATAATTGCTCCCAATGGAGAAACACTTGGTTTAATAAATCCTTTATTCGTCAATTCCTTTAGTTGTTTCTTCTTCTCCACTAATTCCACCATGGCCATCCTATAATGTGTATTTGATGTAGTCTTTTTACTAGGAATTAAATCAATATAAAACTCAATTTTCAAGTCCATAGGATGTCTAGGTAAATCCTATGGAAGTAAACCAATGTATTCTTTAATAATAGGTACATAATTAATTTTAATATTTCTTTCCTCACCCATATATATTGTTTTCTCTTAATCCCCAAGAATTACATTCAGAATATCTACTGGGTGTGTATCTAGATAAGAATCAGATAGTGAGGTTTCTACTTTAAAGATAAGGGACTGTACATCATTCTCAAAAATTGGAACATCCTTATTCTTGAAATATATTTTTTCATCATAATTTGAAATAAAATCCATAACAAGAATTACATTAAATAAAATCATAGGTATAATGATATAGTGAATAACTAAATTATGTTCATGTGTCATAATGGGGATGGATTAACACATATTTGTTACAATGATACTTCTCTTTAGAGTTTTGACTGAAAACTTCTTTATTAATTCAAATTAGAAATGTATAATTTAATTAGAAAACTAGGAAGATATAAAATAATGTGATGATCCGAAATCAAATAAATCACTGGATAAGTTTGATGAAATGATTAAAGTACATGTCCCCACAACCTTAGGAAATTCAACCTTAGCAGTTCTGACCACATAATCTTGACCTTTCTCCCTTGGCCTTATTTAGGGAATGTTTCATTGATTTATAGGATATTAATTTTCATAATGTCCCTTAAATTTACAATTATATCATTGAACATTGGAATATTATTTCTTCCCCTTGCAATCACGGGCTTGGTGGCCTTTTTCTCCACACTTGTAACAGACTCCCATTCCCTTCAAACAAGTACTAGAGTGTTTATTTACACAATTACTATATAGTGGAAAATAAACTCTTCCCTTATTCGAAATTTCCTTATTTCCTTTTATAGTGTGTCCAAAAACCCTCTTATTCACTTGCTTTACTTTTAAGTTACATGACATAGAGAATTCTGTTTCTGTATTGATAGCACATGAAATTATATCTTCATATGATGGGAAATTTTGGGACACCATTACCCTTCTGAGGAATGTTTTGAAACATAAAATAATATATCAATATTTCTCCTTATATTATGTATGTAGTTCGTGTCATGTAGTTCTAACCTTGTAAAGCTGGATTCATACTTTGAAATATTTTCATCATCTTTCTATCTTAGACTCAAGAATTACCTCTCCATATCCACTCGCTGTTCATGAGGAAAATATTTTTATTTTAAAATTTCCATAAAATACCTATATTCCATATTTAAGATTTCTTTTTCAACCTTTCTATTTTAAATTAGTGACCACCATTGATCAGAATCTCCCGATAGACGATAAACTGCTGTGAAAACATTCTCCCTTTCGTTACTTCCCAAAGTGAGAAATATATTTTCTAAGGAAATTATCCACTACTCCACTACAAATGGGTTTGTAGA
This sequence comes from Viscum album, assembly GCA_963277665.1. Lineage (NCBI taxonomy): Eukaryota > Viridiplantae > Streptophyta > Magnoliopsida > Santalales > Viscaceae > Viscum > Viscum album. The sequence goes on from OY728160.1 coordinate 859,929,622, forward strand.
TCCATTGAATGATGAATGTTTTTTTCTCTTAAATTATTCTAATATTTTTCCTCCACCTTTTGGTTTGGGATGCTCCTTACGGGTAAGGTTATTGTTCATAACCTGAGTCATCTATTCCAGTATAGTTTTAAGTTTCTCAACACTAGTCACAAATACAATATCGACATCATTATTTTTAATAGGAGGTAAATAAATACATGGTATACATGATTTGATACCATTTCAATTCCTTAAACTAGGCTCCATTTATAAATAATTTCATACACTATATTAAGTTATGAATCCTAATGTATAATCTCAAACATTCTAAACACTTAACATAAATTGAAATTCTATGCATAGTTATTCTCAAAATGATAAACATGGTTTCATTGGGGACATATTTACTTTTAAATCCTTCATAATGGTTTGTAAATAAAATGTGAATTATCCTAAGCATATATATTGGGAGTGTCAAACCAGGTGCATAGTATGGCCCATTGTTGTGTACCAGGTTATCCTGAGACATGACCAAGACACCTTTTCGAAGTTTTTACCCCTATGTACATCTGTTCTATAACTCCATCCACTTATAGTATCCAGATAAGGATGCATTTCTAGAAATATCCACATAATATCTACCTTATCAAAATTCTAGGATGTTATTCTATTCGTGTCCTCAATTTATATCTTAGGATTATGCTCCCTAATCTATGTTTTTTAAGTATAGTTTAATGGTTTATACTAAACTTCATTTGATTCCAACTGTAAAGACCCTGACCATAGTTTCTTAGATCTACTGGATTAATTTATTACATTGGCATAGATATAAGCCTTGAATCTTAAAGTACCAATCTAGTTAGTAGTTTTGGAAGCCATAATAAATACAGAAAAGTTTCATTTCAACTTGAAAATAATAACAACATAGAAAATCCATTATAAACTCCCATAACTTCTAGATTATCCCTCTGAGTCATTTGTAAAATACATTTTGGCATCCCAGGGAAAAATAAACATAATAAAGGGGAGAAATATGGTGCTCGATAAGGGTAAGAATTCAGTGGAAGCTAAAGATAAACCATTAGGAAATTTGAAGAACTATAAACACTTGATATTAAAACAAAAACGTTAGCATAATAGGGCATGAGTAAAATTTGATTAAATAAAGCCATATAAATGATCATAGGAGAATAAAACATAAACATAGATATTCTACTAGTTGAATAATAAAATGGAACATCAAATACTAATCTCATATTGATGCAATTAATAATGTAGCAATCATAAACATACCATCAAGGCCTCGACCAAGACACTAAACATAATCAGGTAAGACGTTAGCCCATACCCAAACTAGTTTGTCTCATGATACCCACTGATGCACCGAGGGGATATAGTAGGCCACACCTGACACTTACTAAGTAAAATTCATTCCTCATATAAAAGGAGTGAAAAATAATCAATATATACATTCATATTGAAACTATCATATGAAATATAAATAACTTTCCCCAATCTATAAATATAACCACCAACTATTCTTAGCAATATAGTGAATTGTATCAAGATAGAACATCCATAGTAAAAATGATCATAAAACCTTTAATAAAATATCGTGGATGATAAACATAATATATAAAACTCTATAAAGAATAAAATTACGTAGAGGTGTTGAAATAGTTGAAAGTACTCTAATAAAATCATTGATGAATTCTTGATAGAAATAATCTTTTTTTTGAAAAGAAGAGTTATTTTAGAAAAGTATTTGTATAAATAAATAATTTAAATAAGATAATATTTATATAATAAAATGAGTTATTTTAGAAAAATTATGGTGGATTAAAATATATTATTGATTGCACTTGAAAATTGGTAAGAATTAGAGTCGTTCCCTTAAATCGGGCTTGCGTACTGGGAGGAATTTAAAAGGGAACCTTATAAAAAAAGTTTTACCCATAAACAAAAGATGAAATGATATAAATATATTATTTGTAAAATATAAAAAGAATATATAATAATTAAACAAAAATAAATAATCATTACATTGGTGTAAAGAATGTGAATAAATAACCTGAAGAAAAAATGAAGGTTCAGGAAGAATCCCTTACCTTATGTCCAAATGTGTTATGATATTGACCTTAATGTGATGGATAATAAAATTAAATCCATTAATTATTTAATTAAGAACCTTTTATACATTTATTTTATTTATTTTAATTTTATTAAGTTCTTTTATGGCCTTTTTGATGAGTTATAAGATATAATTTTATCACTCGGGAGTGTTTATTTACATGGTCTTTATAATAAGTATACTTGTATATGAGTATACAATTTCATGTGGAATGGGTATAATTATATATAATTCGAATTATATATTATTAATTAACATATAAAAGTGTAAATGGTTATATATATCATTTTTTATATATTATGAGGATGAATCATTAGATAAGTCATTTAGTGATAATCGTTTGGATTATTACGACGATTATTGTTCATAATGAACTCATTTGTTTTATCATTTAGTATTATGTAAATATGTGAGCTATATAACATAAGAAAGGTTTTAATACATATATAATATGCTGTTTTAACTATAAAAATGGTTTCATTACCTGCCTTGAAGGAGAAATTGACGAACGAAAATTCGTCGTTCATAAAGATTGTAAATCGGCACCTCACAGACAATGATTTTTTTTAAAAAATAAAAGAGAGAGAAAGAACAGTTTGAGGAAGTATATTACATTAAAATGATATAATTTTAGTATATACATGATACTGGATTTATCATTATCATTTTATGAAGAAAGAATAAAAAAATAACTTGAAATAAAACTAAAAGGAAACGGAAGAGGATTTTACCTCTTGAATACTCTTCCCTGAGAACCTCCTTAAGGGGATTGGATTTTGTCTTTTATTAATAAAAAGATCTCGAATATGTGAGGTAATTTCTTGGGGAGATTATTGGGTAGAAATTTGACAATATGTCTTAGATTTGGGAGGATAAGTGGTGGTGAGGGATGGTATTTATATGGGGGGAGAGGGGTGATGTTTGAATATTTAATTCATTTGTTTATTATTTTGGAACAATACTAGGAATAGTTTGAGAATTATAATAAAATATATTAAATTAATGAATTTAATTTCATTATTATGGTGAGTACATCATTCATGACTCAATTAATAGTGTATTTAACTTATAATGTATTTACATTGTAAATTACCGTATTTTACTATTCATAAAAAAATTCAAGTATTTTAGAAAAATCCAAAAAATTCTCCATAACAATTTTTCGATGTGTAAAATTAAAAAATGGAATCTATTTTATAAAAATAAGTTTCTATATATGATTACTTAAATTTTTAATTCAAATCAGCATTTACTTTAAAAATATAGATTTTAAATTTATAACTGATTTTATAAAACTTTCAAAAATTAAGGAAGGTATCATAAAATTATCCAAAAATCAAAAGACATAAAAATTTTAATTTATGAATACATTTTATGAAAATAATTTTTATTTTAAATAATTTTAATAATTATAAAATTTAATTAATTTTTTTAACTTACAAAAATACCAACACTTAATTAATAATTTATAAAATATTCATTAACATAAACTATAATATAATTATTACATAATTTCATTTATAAGATGCCTAAATTTTATTTATAATTTCATGGGTGAGGTTACTATTCAGTTGGTTGATTTACTATTCATAAGGTTCATATTACTTTTCCTAAGGTCAAGTTACTATTTTAGCGGTATAGGTTCCTTAACATATAGAAATACCTATTATTATATTCATTCTCCATTTATAAAGTTTTTATTGTGTTCTATAAGCAGCTTTATGTGATCTATACTAAATAAAATAAACCTAAAATGGGAAATATCATTGACAGAAGTCTGGGTCGTCACATTAAAAGTCTATAAAGATCATCTGGTTGAAAAATTAAATGGTGATATAACTACCGGTGTTGAAACAAGAAACTCCTTAAAAACTGTTTGAGATTATCAATATTTTATTTCTAATTTTGTTTATTAAAATATTTATGAAGATATATCCAATTAAAATTGGATTATTGAAATTCATGAATAATTAAATCAATTTTATAGGATAAAATTCTAGACCTTAGTTGAACCCCTTAAGGATGAAGTTTTTTTGGGTAACAAATGTATAGTTTGAAGCAAGTTAAATTAATTTGGTCAAATAATTTAAAACAAGGTGAGGTTAGTAGATCATGGTAATAATCAGGAAGAAGTAATATATTTTATTGAATATTTTCCCAAGTTTTTCTATCAGAATCTATAAGAATTATTTTGGAATATACATCTCATAGAGGAATTAAAAATTTTAATATAGTTGTCAAAAGTATATTTTTAATGGATATATTTATGAACTTTTTTATGTAAGGAAGCCTATAATTCATGATAATTAATCTAAATATATTCAAGTTTTGAAACTCTAAATATCTTTTTATTATCCAAAACAAGTCCCATGAGCTTATTATATGAGTTTATCTTTATTTATTTTAAGTAATGGTTTTGAAAAGGTAAATTATATCCAACCCTATTCATCAAAATATGTTAAAAAGATATTTTGATAGTTTAAATATATGTCAATGATATTATCATTGGTTATTCAGGTGATAAAATTTGTAATGAATTTTCAATGTTAATATTTAATGAATTTGACATTAGCCTTATGGGAGAAATTATGTTCTTTTTGGGTTTGAAAATAGTTGTAAGAAAATATGGTATCTTTATTAATCATTAAAAATATGCCAAATAATTGGTTAATAGGTGTGGTCTTAATAATTATGAAATATAAAATATTCCTATGATAATTTCTTGTAAGCTAGACTATGACGAAGATAAAAAATTTGTTGATAATAATATGTTTAGACCTATGATTTGAAGAATTATTTATTTGAAAACATCTGGAACATATTTGATGTTTTCATTATGTATTTGTTCTATATTTCAATATAATACTAAATAAATTCATTTAATATAATAGAAAAGTTTAATTAAGTATGAATAAGGATTTGTGTATCCTGTATTATTATATCCTACACATAATTTAATTATTATATCTAGTTTTTTTAATTTTTAGTTTTAGTGTTTCAAAAATATATATAAAAATCACAACATGCATGCATCAATTTCTTGGAAAATTTAAGTTTCTTATAGTTATAAGAAATTAAATTTAGTAGCTTTATCAATTATTGAAAGTAATAATTTTGATGATAATTATTTTTTTCACAAATTTCTTGGACTAAACAAACACTTTCTGATTTTGGTTTTAATATTGAGAATATCCCTATTGATTGTGATAATAATTCCAAAATTTATATTTCTAAAAATACTTTATAACATTATAAGAATAAATACATTGATTTCATTAATCACTTTCTTAGGGATCATGTTCAAAAAGGTAATATTATTTTAGAATTTTTTATAGAAGATCAATATTCTACCATTTTTACTAAACCCTCAGAGATAGATAAATTTGATAAAATAAATTTTTTACTTTTAATGATGAAAATGTAATCACAATATTTATATTTATGGGGGGTGTTTGACTCAATTTTTGAGTTAAAACATTAATTATGTTCCATATGGCTAGTGTATAAATTCTATATATTTGTAAGATCACTAGAATAAAATTATTTAATGGGATGATATTTAATTCATTTAAAATCATTAAATAATTACTTTAAAATATTTAAATGTTTTTATGTATCCTTAAGTATTATAACATATGTTTCCAAAATAATTTATACTACTATACACAAGTAGTTTCTTTTGACTTAATACACTATTTGAAAATGTATTAATTTAGGGGAAGCTTAGTTATGTGTTTTATGTAACGTTTAGTGTTAGTTTCTTTCACATTAATTATTAAAAGGGACATTTCTTCAATGTTAACAATAGAAGGGTTAGTTTTTTTCCTAGTAATGACTATTCATCTTAGGGGGACCGTCTTTAACTATAAATACTGATATATTTGAGGAGACATGTTAAATATTTTTGAAAAGTTTCTAAATTGGGGAGAATTTTTTTTATTTTTTGTAATTGGAAAAAACTGGGATACTTTTTAGTGGATCCATAATACAATTTTCTTATTTATGTTTTGATAATTAAAATATTATGAATTGATATTAAGGAAAAATAAATCATAATATGGTTTGTTATTTAATATTATGTTAGTCTATTATTAATATTCTCTTGAAAATTTGACAATGTATTGAAATAACCTTGTTTGGTAGTGACCTTGAGTAAATTTTTTACAAATTTTATAAGTGAAATTATCATGATTTAATATATTTTTTAATTATAAAAAAGTTTTATAATGTTGAATGGCTCTTTGATCCACTTTTTTTATTTATATTTTTAAAATTATAATATTATGAATTGAGTTCAGAGAAAAGGTAATAAAATATTTGTTTTAATTTTATATATGGTTAGTATATTATATGTTTTCCTTTTAAATTTGATTTTTTTTAGAAATGACTTTATTTATAAGTGACATTGATGAAAATTTTACAATGTATGGAAGTGACCATATCTGTATTTTATATTTTTTTTTAATTATCAAAACGAGGGAGAATATTGAGTACCAACTTGATCAACATTATATATATTTATTTTGATATTTATAATATTATGAATTGATGTTAGAGGAAAATAAATCATCATAATATGGCTTAGTATTTTATATAATGTTCCTATACTATTAGTATGCTCTTGAAAATTTGAAAATTTTCCGAAGTGACCTAGTCTGGAACTTTCCTTCAATAAAAAATTTATAATGTTTGGAAGTGACCTTGTATGGAAGTGAACTTGGGTGAAAACATGACAAAGTATGGAAGTGAACTTATCTTAAGGTGACCTTGAGTGAAAATTTTAAAAATTCTAAAAGTGATATTATATCGAAGAGACCGCATGAAGAAAAATAAAGTGACTTGTTGAAGAAAAATAAATTAACCTCATGAAGAAAAATAAAATGTAACACCCCAAGCTTCCATGGTACGCTTCTCTTTGAATAATACAATGGCGTGTATTGTACGCAACTTCAAGTTCTAACATAGCACAACCAATTAAACTAGCCATTATGAATAGTAATAACCAAATTTTGAAATTTTATAAGTTTTATCTTTCAAAATCAACTTCATTTTTGGATTTGGAATATCAAAATTAGCCGAGGGTGAATTTTTGGTATTTTCTAAAAACATTCAATTTTTGATGAATAGTGAAAAAACATAGTTATTGTCTAAAACTGACTTTTTTTAAATACTTATTTATTTTATTTTATTTTTTTAGGTAAAAAAAGATAAATAATAACTATATAAGTTCAATTTAATCCATTGGAGTCATTTTATAATAAGTTTAGATATAGAAGTTTTTGAAAATTTATATAATACATAATTTTACCACTTCTGTTAGTTGAATTTCAAAAATCCGATAGACACGGTTGATATCAGTAAGTAAAATTTGGTTCAATAATATGAAAATAATTTTTGTTGAATAGTAGCTTTTTACTTTTATTTACCACGGTTAAAAGTAAATAGGGTAATTAAGGGTAAAAATGATATTAATATTACCCTAACACATGTAATAATTCTATTGGATAAGTATAATTCAACCAAAAACAACCTTACAAATAAAATATGATCCTTTAGTTCCACTTGGACTGGATTAGGAAATTTATTATTATTTAATTCAAAGAAAAGTTAAAAGAGTTAAATTCAAAGTTTAATAGCTAAACCATTTTTAATATAGGGTTAAACAGAGGATAAATTAGACTATAAATATTAATTATAAAGATAAAAATATTTCCTACATAATGGAATTTTATTTATATTTTTTAGACATTAAATAATTTAATTTACTTTTGACACAATGATGATGCAGTAATTACCTAATTAATGAAATATTAAAATAATCGACATTATAGATATCCAATTAAATGAAATTTGAGACTTTTTATAAATTAAACTAATTTTATAGGTTAATATGACATATTAGGGTTGGTCAGATGATTTTTTTTCGAAGTAATAATCCTGTTATGAATTTAGCAAAAACAAGATACCAAATAGTGTAAAAATTGACATAAAAGAGTTTTTAAAACAAATATTATATTATTAATTGATATTCTATTCCTAAAAATCCATGTTTCGGCCAAATGACTTATATAATGATATTTGTATCATTAATGAACCAATTGATGTTATATTGGATGTATATAGTATGTTTATTAACCATATAATATAAAAATACAAAGAGACATGGTAAATGTCAAACTATTTAAATTAGAGTTAAATCTATAAGTTAAAGTTAATATAGTAACCCAAACCTATCTAAAACCTATTAGTTGAGTGGTTTTAGACTCATACCCACCTTATCCTTTAAATAATTAATTTTTTATCAATTAGAAACCTAAAATGATTTTATTATAAAATAATATTTCAAGCTTTTCCTAAGGTTCCCCTCACCCCTCTTATAAAAGGACACTCCCCCTCTCTCTAATTCACACCTTCAAAGACATTTTTCTCGGCCAATGACTGCCCAAATACCCTATTAACATTACTCCCTTCATCCTAGAGTCCCTACTATAGTCATAAAGAAAACCTAATGAGCCCTTTAGATCAAATCAAAAGGAAGAACCCAAAAAAGAGGTAAATATTTCATCACCTCTTTCAAGTTCATTTTTTCTTTCACTTACTCTTTCTTTGTTGTTTCCATTATAAAATAATAACTCAAGTATCTTATATATACTATGATGTTATTATAAATATGGTACATAAATATTAATTATTCTATCCATCCTTTTAATGATATGTCACCACACATGCGTACGTACAACTTACCGTCTCCAGGTCGTGGTGTAATTGTTATTCAAAACATTATCATTTGGATGGGTATAATAATGATGTGTAATTGATGTAAATAATAAATATAAAATGATAATTATTCTATATATATATGATATAACATCCAATTATATATTATTTTAATATCAAAAGAATGATATTGTTGCTCGTGCGAACGTACAGATTACCGTCTTCACGAACACGATGAGATTCATTCCCCATCATATCCATTCAAGAATAATTTTCATTATATGATTAAAAATAATGTTTAAAGACTTAATATATTTCTTAATATGAATAAGATACATCCTATCCATAACAAACATTACTTACTTAACAAATCATATAAATGAAAACGAATCAGTTAACACCCAAAACTACGATAATACTAATATATTATTTACAAAGAAATGTTAAAAGATCATATATGATATCATATTAATGTATATGATTCCTATATAATTTAATAACTATTATTTCACCATTATATAAGAGGTTAACCTACACTCGACCAAAGAAAAGTACAAGGTAAGAGTTATTTTCACAATCTCTTCATTATTCGAGGTTGTTTATACGTAATTATCTACTCAGACCTTTTTATAATCCAAATCCATGTTTCTTAAAAAAATGTATTTAATGTTTTTTAATATTTACTAGACAATGGGTTAAATTCATTTATACCCTTATTTTACCTTATATTTTTTGAAAGGAATCTTTCCGTCGTTTTCCAAACAAGGTACTTTATGATCTTTTCGACAAAATTATGGTAAGAATATTTTTTAACTTATATGGTGGGTGTGGTTATTCTCCACCATTATTACACCATTTAATCTACCCTAATAATATTATAATAATATTTTAAAAATAAATGTTTTCTTTCATAATTTCATGACTTTTAAATGATTTCAAAATAGAAAGATATATTTCTCTAAAAAAGATTTGATTTCATCTATGTCAACATCCTTTGATGGATTTTAAGATTATTTGAGGTTGATTTATTATGATACAAAACTTCCACATTGTATTGAAGGTTTTGTTATATGTTTAACTGTGGATGTGTTATTTTTACACCATTCATGGTTTATGGATAAAGTATTGACATTTTGTATGCTAGTATTAATAAGAATTTTTATGTTTCGTTTAATCCTTTTCACATGAGGAATGAATTGGACTTATTAAGTGATGGGTGAAGCCCTTTATAGGCTCCTCGATGCATCGGTAGGTCTCATGAGACAAACTAGTGTCTTGGAACAAGGCCTTGAAAATATATTATTTGTAGTCATGGCATAAGGCCTTGACTATTTGGTTATGAAGTCTGGCATTATGCATTCCATCATTATGAAAGTGGCTATTGATATTGAATGTGATTATTAGACTTGTAGAATATCGTTGTGAATAAGTAAATGGAACTATTTGATTTTATCTCTTCAATATTATGCTGAATTTCAAGTATAAAAGGATTTTTTTTAGTCTTATAGACTGCCTTAAATGTTTATGCTTATTTATGAAAGTTTCCTCTGTATTATTATCCTTACTGAGCATCTGAGCTCACCCCTTTATATATTTTATTTTTCCCAGGATGTGAAGAAGTATTTTATGACTGACCTACAAGGATAGTTTGTGGGATATGAATGTGGTTAATGAACACAATGTTTTGTTGTTTTTCATTTCATGATGTAATGTAAAACTGATGAATGTATCTAGTATTTCCAAGGTTACTAAACTAATCGTTCTTTCGAGGCATGATTTACTTGTATCATGCCAATGTTATGTAATAATGCACCGACTATGGGTAACTGGGGTCGGGGTGTTACAGTTTGTATCAGAGGAAGTTTAGTACAAACCTTAGAAACTAGATTTAGATAAACTCTGATTAGAGTACATAGCCCTAAGATAGACTTTGAGGATTAGTATAGAAGAACTTCCTAGAATTTTGGTATAGAGATTTTGTGATTTTTCCAAGGAATATATCCCTGTATAGATACAAGCAGGTAGAGGTAACTCCAAAACAAATGTACCTAGGGGTAAAACCCGAAAACACCGCTTTGATCTAGACTCGAACGGGAACTGGTGCATGACAACGGGCCTTGTTGCACTCTTTGTTACGACACTCCCAGGGGATATGATTAGGATAATTCTCATTTTATTTACAAACCATTATGAAGGGTTTAAGAGTATATAATTACTCAATGAAAACATTTTTATGATTATGGATTGTATCCACAAACTACTCAATTTATGTTAAGTGATTTAAAAGTATGGAATTATGAATTCGATTCATAAACTAATATTGTTTATGCCACTATTTAGAAATGGCGCCTAGTGGAACGAATGGAAACTGTATAAACACACGTAATACATGTAAGTATTTCTCTCCTACTCAAGATAATTATAGTGGAGCTGGTGATGAAACTTATACTGATCATATTATCACTATACTGGGACAAGTCACTCAGGTTATGAATAATAACCTTACCCTTATAGAGCACCCTGATCCATAACCTGGAGGATCAATGTTATACCGCTTCATGAGGAAAAAACCACCAACATTAAATGGGAGTAAAAATCCATTAGTATCTCAGCAGTGGATAAATTCCTTAGAGAAAATATTTCATGCTTTGGGGAGTAGAGAAAGGGAAAAAGTTGTCATGGAAGTTTATCGCCTCACTGGAGATGTTAAACAATGGTGGTCATTGATTCAAAACACAAAGGAATATGATGAAGTATTAAATATAGAATGAAGGGAGTTTAAAGATAATTTCATAGAAAAATAATTTCCACATGACCATCGAGCGGATATGGAAAGACAATTTCTGAGTCTGAGGCCAAAGGTGGATGAGAATGTCGCAAAGTATGAAACTAACTTTACAAGGTTAACAAGGCATGCAAAAGATTATATATATAACTTAAGAAGTAAGATTGATTGTTTCTGTGATGGGTTAAAACCATTTCTTCGTCGAGCATTAGTCTCACAATCCTTCTAATCATACAAAGATATTGTCTCATGTGATAAAAATATAGAAAAGAAATTCTCTAAGTTATATGACTTTAAAGAAACGCAAGAGAAGAAGAGATCAGCTGAACACTCTGGAAATGGAAGTAAGGGGAATAAGGGAAAAGTTGAATATCCATCCTGTAGTAAATGTTGGAATAAACACCCTGGTACTTTCATGAAAGGAATGTGAGTCAGTTTCAAGTGTGGTGAAAAAGGCCACCAGGATCATGGTTGCATGGGGAAGAAAGTGGCTGTCAATGTTGAAATCTACAATTATAGAGAAAGGGGGAATTATGCAAATGAATATTCTAAGCACCAAGGAAACCTACCTCAGAAAAGGCCAAGGGATCAAGGCCAAGCATATGCTATCACTACTGCTGAGGTTGAAGCTCTGAAAGACGTGGTGGAAGGTAATTTAATGGTTTCCTCAAGTTTAAAAAATGATTTATTTGATTCTGGATCATCTCATTGTGTTATATCTTCCTAGTTTGCTAGGAAAATTAGATATTTCCAATTTGATTTTACAAGGTATTTGTCAATCAAAACTCCTAAGGGAAGTATCATTGCAACAAAGTTTTGTGAATCAGTTCCCATTAGGTAATATAAATGTTTTTTATCCACTGATGTCATCGTTATAACCATGTTTGAATTTCATATAATCCTCAGAATGTATTGGATTTTGGACCATGATGTGAAAAATTATTGTAAAAATAAGGAGGCTACAATTTTTGATGATGATAAGGAGTACCTTATCTTTAGAGCAGAAACGTCACCACCTAATTCTTATCTAGATACACCCCTATTAGCTCAACTAAATTTAATTATTATGGAGGAAGAGAATGAAATAACTATGGGTGAGGAAAGGAATGTTCAAATAGAGGATGTACCTATTGTGAAATAATATGTTGATGTGTTTCTAAAATATTTACATGGACATGCTCCAGAATGAGAAATTGAGTTTTCCATTAATTTAATTCCTAGATCAAGTCCCATATCGAAGACCCCTTATAGAATGTCCACTATGTAATTGTGGAACTAAATAAACAACTAGAGGAATTGAGTTATAGGGAATTTATTCACCCTAATGTTTCTCCAGGGAGAGCCCCCGTCCTTTTTATTAAGAAGAAAGATGGATCTATGAGTTTGTGCATTGACTACAGGGAGATCAATGATATAACAATAAAGAACAAGTATCCCCTACCTCTCATTGATTATTTATTCGACCAACTTCATGGAGATCAATACTTTTCAAAGATTGACCTTCGATCTGGATATCATAAGTTGTGTGTGATGAATGAAGACATTTCGAAAACAACATTTCGAACCAGTTATGGGCATTATGAGTTTACAGTAATGCCTTTTGGATTGAAAAATTCACCCTCTATCTTTATGGATCTAATGAATAGACTTTTCAAGGAATATCTTGAGGACTTTGTAGTGGTATTTATTTATGATATCTTTATATACTCCAAAATCTATGAAGATCATGAAAATCACTTGGGTATTATTCTGAAGACTCTTAGAAGACATGAATTATATGGGAAGTTTAGCAAGTGTGAATTCTGGCTTCAGTACATATATTTTCTTGGCCATATTGTCTCTAAGGATGGAATATCTGTTGATCCTTCTAAGACCAAGGAAACCAAGAATGGATAGCACCAATGAGTATAATCGAGGTATGCAGTTTTACTAGTTTAACAGGTTATTATCGACGTTTCATCCAGAATTTTTCCTGGTTGGCTAACCCATTAATGAAGCTCACATGTAAAGGGGTAAAATTTATTTGGATAAAAGAGTATAAAGAATGTTTTGAATAACTGAAGATAAGATTAGTAAATGCTCTTATATTGACTCTACCTTCGGGGAATGATGGGTTTGTTATTTATAGTGATGCACCAAAGAATGGACTTGGTTGTGTCTTTATGCAGAATGATAGGGTTATTGCCTATGCATCACGACAACTAAAAATTCATGATAAAAACTATCCTACTCATGATCATGAGTTAGCAGTTGTAATCTTTTCTTTGAAGATATGGATACATTATCTCTATGGTGAAAAATGTGAGATATATACCAATCACAAGAGTTTGAATTATATTTTCTCGTAGAAAGAACTTAACATGAGGCAAAGGAGATGTCTTGAACTACTCAAGGATTATGATTTCACAATACACTACCACCCGTGGAAGGAAAATAAGGTGGAAGATGATTTGAGCAGAAAGGATCATGGAGTTTTGAACAAGATGAGAGTAGAAAAGGATCCTATATACATTGAGCCAGTAAAGATGGATATAGGAATAAACATAAAAGGTGAAACATCAATACTTTTTCAAATGGTTTCCAAACCATCTTTACTATAAAGGATAAAGAGTTCTCAGACTGATGATGAAGTGTTTTAAAAGAAGATTAAAGCTGTGAATGATGGGAGATTGAGTGACTTTGTGTATGAATATGGAATTATGAAATTTGGGAAGAGGCATTGTGTTCCCGATATACCTGATCTAAAAAGGGAATTTTTGGATGATACTCATAGCTCAAATTTCTCTGTACACCCTGGTAGAAACAAAATGTATACAGATTTGAAGGAACATTTTTGGTGGGACAACATGAAGAGGGAGATAGCTGATTTTGTGTCAAGATATATAGTTTGTCAACAAGTTAAAGCTGGAAGGGAACAGCCTGGAGGAGTCATGAAACCTCTTACCATACCTGAGTGGAAATGCGATAATATTATGATGGATTTTTTTATGGGACTACCAAAGACTTCTAGAAGTAACAATGCAATATGGGCCATTATTGATCGTATTACCAAGTCATCATATTTTATTTCTATAAGGGAAGATTTACCACTTGAACTTTTAGAAAGTCTATATATTAATGAATTTTTAAGACTTCATGGAGTACCACTATCGATTTTTTCTGATCATGATCCCTGTATTACATCATGATTCTGAAAAAGTCTTCAGAAAGCCCTGGATATTGAACTTCGTTTGAGCACTGCCTACCACACTCAAACTGATGGACAATTAGAACGGACTATCCAAATCTTAGAAGAAATTTTGAGATCTTTCTCACTTGACTTTCATGGTATGTGGGATCAATATTTACCTCTTGTAGAATTTTCCTATAACAATAGCTTCCATTCAAGTATTCAGATAGCACTATATGAAGTGTTATACGGAAAGAGATGTCGCACACCAACCTGTTGGGATTATGTTGGTGAAAGAAAACTCATAGGACTAGAACGTGTAGAGGAAATGATGGAAAAGGTGAAGGTAATCCAAAACCACTTCAAAGAAGCTCAAAGTAGGCATAAGAGCTATGCTGATAACTGAAGGAAGGATTTGAAATTTCAGGTAGGAGATCATGTTTACTTGAAGGTATCTCCATGGAATGGTGTTATACGTTTTGGTAAGAAGGGTAAATTGAGTCCTAGGTATATCAGACCTTTCAAAATTCTAGAACGAATTGGGGCTGTAGCTTACCATTTGGTAATGTTGCCAAGTCTCTCCAACGTTCATGATGTGTTCCACGTATCACTATTGAGAAAATACATACTTGACCCAATACATGTACTCACCTTTGAGGAATTAGAACTAGAACCCGATCTGTCATATTGCAAAGATCCCGTCAAGATTCTTGATACAAGAGAACAAGTGTTGAGAAACCAGACAACTCGTCTGGTAAAATTTCTATAGAGAAACTATAAGATTGAAGAGGAAACATGGGAACCCAAGGAACCTATGATGAAGAACCACTCGAGTCTTTTTATGCAGTAATATTCTAGAAATTTTTAAGAAGAAATTATTTTAAGGAGGGGAGAATGTAACACCTCAAGCTTCCACAATATGCTTCTCTTTGAATAATACAATAGCATGTGTTGTACGCAACTTCGAGTTCTAACTCACCACAACCAATCCAACTAGACATTATGAATATTAATACCCACTTTTTGAAATTTTTGAAATTTTATCTTTCAAAATGGACTTCATTTTTGGATTTGGAATATCAAAATTAGCATACGGTGAATTTTTGGTATTTTTCTAAAAACTTTCAATTTTTCATAAAGAGTGAAAAACACCGAGTTATTGTTTAAAACCGACATTTTATTTAAATAATTATTTATTTTATTTAAATTTATTTTAGGTCAAAATAGATACATAATACCTATATAAGTTAAATTTAATTCATTAGAGTCATTTTATAATAAGTTTAGATATATAAAAATTTTATTGAACTTTTTACTGTCTTTTACCCACCTCCTAGGAGCTTTTGAAAATTTACATAAAACCTAATTTTACCGCTTCTATGAGTTGAATTTAAAAAATTGTAGAGACACAGTTGATATTAGTAAGTAAAATGTGGTTTAATAAGATGAAAATAATTTTGGGTGAATAGTAACTTTTTTACTTTGATTTACCACGGTTAAAAGTAAATAGGGTAATTAAGGGTAAAAATGATATTATTATTACCCTAAAACATGTCCTAATTCTATAGGTTAAGTATAATTCGACCAAAAACACCCTTAGGAATAAAATATGATCCTTTAGGTCCACTTGGACTAGATTAGGACATTTATTATTATTTAATTCAAAGAAGAGTTAAAAGTGTTAAATTCAAAGTTTAATGACTAAACCATTTTTAATATAATGTTACACATAAGATATATTCGACTAAAAATATTCATTAGAAATATAAAAAATATTTCCTACATAATTTTATTTTATTTATATTTTTTAGAGATTAAATAATTTAATTTATTTATGACACAATGATGATGCACTAATTACCTAATTAATGAAATACTAAAATAATTGATATTATAAATATCCAAATAAATGTAATTTGAGACTTTTTATGAATTAAAATAATTTTATAGTTTAATATGACATATTAGGGTTGGTTAGATGAAATGTTTTATAAGTAATAATGATGTTGTGAATTTGGAAAAAACAAAATACAAAATAGTGTCAAAATTGACATAAAAGAGTTTTTAAAACAAATGTTATATTATTAATTGATATTCTATTCCTAAAAATCTAAGGTTAGGACAAAAGACTTATATAATTATAGGTGTATCATTAATTAACCACTTGGGGTTCTCTTGTAAGTATATAGTTTTTTTATTAACCATATAATATAAAAATACAAAGAGGCATGGTAAATGTCAAACTATTTAACTAAGAGTTAAATCTTAAAGATAAAGTTAATATAGTTACCCAAACCTGTCTAATACCTATTGGTTGCGTTTTTTTCGACCCATACCCACCTTATCCTATAAATAATTCATTTTTGAGCCATTATAAATCGAAAATTATTTTATTATAAAATAATATTTCTAGATTTTCCTAAGGTGCCTCTCACCCCTCTTATAAAAGGGAACTCCCCCTTCTCTCTAATTCACACCTTCAAAGCCTTTTGGCTCGGACAAACCCTACCCAAATACCCTATCAACTATCTTAACTTCATCCTAGAGGCCCTCCTTTAGTCAAAAATCCAACCTAAGGATCCATTTTGATCAAATCAAAAAGAAGAACCTCAAAAAGATGTAAATATTTCATCACCTATTTCAAGTTCCTTTCTTCTTCCACTTCTTCTTCCTTTGTTGTTTCCATTCTAAAATAATAACTCCAGTATATTATATATAATGTGATGTTATTATAAATATGGTACAACCATATTCATTATTCTATCCATACTTTGAATGACATGTCACCATACGCGCATATGTACGACTTACCGTCTCCACGTCGTGTTGTAATTGTTATTCAATACATTATTATTTGGATGGATATAATAATGATGTGTAATTTATGTAAATAATAAATATAACATGATAATGATTCCATATATATATGATATACCAACCAATTATATATTACTTTAATATCAAAATAATGATATTTTTGCTCGTACGTACATACGGATTACCGTCTCCACGAATGCGATGAGATTCATTCCCCATCATATCTATTCAAGAATAATTTTCATTAGATGATTAAAAATAATTTTTAAAGATTTAATATCATTATGTATATGAATAAAATACATCCTATCCATAACAAACATTACTTACGTAACAAAGCATATAAAATAAAACGAATCAGTTAACACCCGAAACGACGATAATACTAAGATATTATTAACAAATCAATGTTAAAACATAATATATGATTTAATATTAATGTATATGATTCTTGTATAATTTAATAACAATTATTTCCCCATTATAAAAGAGTTTAACCTAACCTCGACCAAGTAAAAGTATAAGGTAAGGGTTAATTTCACAATCTCTTCATTATCTGAGGTTGTTTATACACAATTATCTACTGGGACCTCTTTATCATCCACATCCACGTTTCTTCAAAAAATGAATTTAAAAACATTTTTAATATTTACTAGAAAATTGGTTAAATTCATTTATACCCTTTTTTGACCTTATATGTTTTCAAAGGAATCTTTCTGTTGTTTTCCAAATAAGGTACTTTATGACCTTTTCGACAAAATTAAGGTAAGAATGTTTTTTTAACTTATACGGCGGGTGCGGTTATTCTCCACCATTATTACACCTTTGAAGCTTCTCTTACAAGATTATAAGAATATTTTAAAAAAGAAATGTTTTCTTTTATAATTACATTACTTTTAAATGATTTCAAAATAAAAAGGGATATTTCTCTAAAAAAAGTTTTTATTTCATCTATGTCAACATCCTTTGATGGATTTTAAGATTATTTGAGGATTATCTATTATGATACAAAACATCGACATTGTATTGAAGGTTTTGTGATATGTTTGACTGTGGATGTGTTATTTTTACACCATTCATGGTTTTTGGATAAAGTATTGAAATTTTTTATGCTAGTTATAATATGAATGTATATGTTATGTTTAAAACTTTTCATATGAGGAATGAATTGGACTTAGTAAGTGATGGGTGGAACCCGCTATTGATCCTCGATGCATCGATAGGTTTTATGAGACAAAATAGTGTCTTGGAACAAGGCCTTGACAAAATCCTTTTTGTAGTCTTGGCAAAAGGCCTTGACTATGTGGTTATGAAGTCTAGAATTATGCATTCCATCTTTATGCAAGTGGCTATTGATATTGAATGTGATTATTCTACTATTAAAATATGTATTTGAATAAGTAAATGGAATTATTTGATTTTTTCTTTTCAATATTATGCATAATTTCATGTTTAAAAGGCTTTTTTAAGTCTTACACATTGCCTTAAATGTTTATGCTTATTTATGAAAGTTTCCACTATATTGTTATCCTTACTGATCATCTGAGCTCACCCCTTTCTATGTTTTATTTTTCCCAAGATGCGAAGAATTATTTTATGACTTACCTACAAGGATAGATTATGGGATATGAAAGTGGTTAATGAAGACAATGTGTTGTTGTTTTTCATTTCATGATGTAATGTAAAACTGATGAATGTATCTAGTATTTCCAAGGCTACTAAACTGATTGGTCTTTCAAGGAAATATTTCCTTGTATCATTCCAATGTTATGTATTAATTCACCGAATCTGGGTAACTGAGGTCGGGGCATTACATAAAATGACCACATAAAGAAAAATTAAGTAACCATATATAGAAAAGTGAAGAGACCACATAAAGAAAAATGAAGTGACGTGAAGAAAAAAAAGGGACAACAATTTTAAATTTAGAAAATGGTTGAAACTCCTTTATGAATTTTAACTTTTTAAAAGTATTTAACCTAATTTATGGCCTTCGATCACTTAATGAATTTTTGATATTTTAGTTCAAAACATGATCTATTTTATTTATACTTATATATTTATCTTTACTGCATGTTTATTTCACATGTTTATTATAATTTAATTATTCCCTAAATAATTATTAATTATTTCAATATTTTGAAATTTTATTTAGAATTTTTTCATACAGAATTAAATTCTAATCTCATGGGTTGAAGTCTGAAATTGGTTTCTTGGGAAAACATGTGTTTCAAATTAAAATTGGTCTGAATTTAAATAGTTTATCTCCTACATTTTATGTTAATATTCCAAGGGAATTTAATGTTGACTATTTTTTTGTGTTAATTATTCTCAGGTGTTATTACTGTATAGCATGCTTCTAATATTATAGACTATCTAAGTGACCCATATGGGTTAGTTTTTCATGAAAATTAAATGAATAAATCACATGTTTCTTTGGGAAGGATTAAGTTCAATGGGATTAATTATTTGAATCAATTCTTCATAGAGGGACTCAATATAAAGATTTTGATAGATCCAGATAAAAGAACATGGTTGATGATATTCTTGAATTGTGTGACATACATTGGAAATAAACTACAGATCTCAACTAAACTATAATAATTTGATTCTTTACTATTGAATATTATTTTTTATACCTCAATAATCTTATTTTTAAATTTTATATGATGCCATGGTTTTAAATTATTATTATTATTTATTTGTGTTTAATTGTACTGGGTTATTCTACCCATTAAAAATATAATAGAAGGTTAAGAATACTAAAAAAAGTCTCTAATTAGGTTCTTCTGTACATAAAATTGGGTGGGGATTTGATTATATCACGGACCAATTAAAGGAAGGTTTTTTTGAACAACATTTTAATAGGTATCTTCTAGGTTGTTCATCTAGTTATTTAAAAGGTTGTGTGATTAGGACAAGCCAACAGGTGTCGGAAAGGCCAATGTGTTGGGTAACACCTCTCGGGTATATTAATAAGTTATAAAGGGTTATGAATTCTTTCAGAATTAAGAGAGTCCATTATTATGGGTTCCATATCTTTGTGTTTGAGTGGGGTGAATAGTAGAGTGGGATTATTTAGATCAGAACTACTATAAAAATCACTATGTTCATTTATCTTAATTTTTTCACTATATTAAATTGAATTTTATACATGGTTATAATTATTTTAAAATGTTAATTAACCCCCTCTTAAAATTTAAACCATTCTCATCAAGACCTAACACTCAATCTAGGGACACCATATTAGTTTTAGATTTATTTGAGATAAAATGTATTCAAGGTTGTTATAATTAGTGAAGACCATGATGTGATCAGTAGATATATATCACCTTAATAATTTTACTGTATAAACAAAAAAATCCAAATCATGGGTTGAGTAGTTTCTTTCATGTGGAAAAAGTTTTTTAGAACCACATGCCATTACTCAATGATCTAACATATGAATGAAATAAAAAGCTAATGAGGAAGAATCATATAACACCTCAAAAAACATTATTGACTGAGGTAAGAAAAAATCTGGAGTAGAGGTAAACTTCCTCATCAATTTTTAGAAGTCTACATCACACTAATCAGACCATATAAAATTTTCACCATTCTTATTTAAAGCTATCATAGGAGTAACTATCTTAAATAATTATTAAATAAATTAGTGAAAATACCTCATGAGTCTTACAAAACACATAATATCAAATAAATTCGATGAAACCTTCTTTGAAAATACAAATTCCTCCTTATCAAGGTCTATCAAGGTACCCACTTATAAAATAACAAGCCTGATAAATTTAACTTATTTTATCTAAAAGGAATATTTTGACATTTTATCATGTAGCTGGTGATTCAATAAGGTTTACAATAAAATAAAAAGGTATTGGACATTTTCAAGTAGTAATTTAGAATAGACTAGACTATAGTCCATAATGTACACAATGAACAAGTCTAATAATGGATGAAAAATACTAATCATTAGGATCATGAAAACATCGAGAGAATTATTAAACTAGAAAGGCATGACTAGATACTTAAAATATCCATATAAATTTTAAAAGGTATTATTAGGAATATCTTTTAGAATAATCCATAGTTTATGATAACCCGAGAAATGATCAATTTTAGAAAACCTCACGGTCCCCTTTAATTGATCAAAGAGATTATCAATTTTGAGAAAACTGAAATGATTCCTAATCATGAAATAATTAAAATTTTCAAATCCTATATATAGGTGTATACTTCCATTGATTTTTTTGAAAGAAGGAAAAAATCACTCGAAGGAGCATAATCAGCCTAATAAACCCCTTCACCTCATGATCCTATAGTTGGATCTTTAACTAAATAATCTCATTTACTTCCACATGATACAAAAGGATAATGATAGGTTTATTTAGATGAATAATATAAATGGTAAATTTTACCTCACTCTTTAGAGGAAATATTAAGACGTATTTATGGAAAAAAATTGTGTACAATTCTACCACAAGAGTCAAAACCTGTCTCCCTTTAAATTCTATAATATCAAGAAGAAAACTAAATATTTTTGTTGTAATAGACTCAACCTTCCCTATATCAAGACACTCTTGTCCAACCTAAAGATCCCACTCTTCATATAGGATATATTTAGTACCCTATATATATAAGAAAGTAAATCTTAGATCATAACAATCAATGTCGCGTCAAAATTGAGTCAACTAATCAATTCCCAAAGTCACATAAAATTATTCAATATTCAAAATCATAACATCATATAAATTTCAATAGTAATCAATAACTAATACACATGATAATCATTTCCTATTCTACTATACTCTATTCACTATAAGAGTATTAATACTCATGAATAATGAAGAAGTTTCTACTTTGAGTCCTAGAAGAAATACCAATGCAGTAGAGATAAAAAAATTAAATCACTTATATCAAATAAAGCACGAGATAATATATAGGGTACTATAATAGTACCTCTAATTGTAGATAACACTACTCTAATATTAGTACAATATTTATTCATTATGAATACTTTTCCTGTACCCCCATGTTGAACCTGAAGAAAAAGTAACTATATTGAATATTTCACTATGGATATATGAGCTTGACTACTGTATCTACATAATTTTCCAAATATCCTAGATGGTTTTCGACTATCACTATTTGGATGAGCTGTTGACTTTTCCTATAACACTTGAGTTAGTTAGGGTTACTATAAAAAATTCTCAGATACACTGCAATGGAAAAACCTTTTAGGATGGATATTTTTTTCCAAATAAATGATATTTATTTTATTAAAATGTATAATATATCTTTATATGGCAAAATAACCCACATATATGCTAGTAAATAGAAGATATTTTATAATTAGAATCAATAGGGATACCGCTAGAATAAATTTCCTAGAGATAACCACCCATTCTCATCTTCTCCCATCACCGCTTCTGACCACTAGAATAATAATCACCTTTAATATATACCAAAAAAGAGATAATTTATTTAGAGATACCTTTAGATCTAGTTTTAGTGGTGAAAAATTCATTCACCCCTTAAAAGACATTTAAAATATTAGAGAGCATCTCTTGTGTTCGAAATAGCTATTTCAATTCTATTTCTATGTGTCTCACTTTATACACACTAAAAAATTCAAATATGATGAAAATATAATTAAATCTATGTACTTGTATGCATATTACATAATTTAAATTGATCCCCATTGAAGGTTCATGAACTCATTTTACTTAAAACTATGTAAATTATTAGGATACAACTACTCAAAGAATATATCTTGGATGTTATTTTAGTTTTCACTCTTATCCTTTTTGGATTCTAGGTTGACATCCAACCACCAATGAGAACCCCATTTAATAATGATGGTAGATAAATAGAAATAATGTTTCTATATGTTCTAATTAATTTAAAATATCTTGTGAATATAGTTGATCCATTATTCAATATGTTGAGGAGATACATCCCCATAAAAAAACTGAGGATGATGAAACTATAAGTCCCTCATAATCTCATAGGTAGTTGGACCACTTATATAATTTTCTTAAACCATATCTTAAAGAAAATACATTAGTCTTTCAAGGACCTTAGGATCAACTATTGGTCATTTGGATAGACCATTCTCCCTTGTCCCTTCCTTTTTAGTAGGATGTGGCCACTAAGGTGATATTTTATACAATGAATTAGAGTTTTATATTAAAATTTATTCTTATGAGATAAACAACCCTTGACTTATAAATTCATTATAAATATAATATCTAACCTTATTCTCAAATATATATTTTCCTTTTATTGAGAAACTTTCCATATTTTTAAAACAAATCTTACAAGTTTAAAATATCATTTAAGGGGAAAAAATTATGCATGCTTTGGGTATAATATAAAATAAGTAAATTATCAAATATTTACAACAAGGGTTCAAAAT
Source organism: Viscum album (assembly GCA_963277665.1). Taxonomy (NCBI): domain Eukaryota; kingdom Viridiplantae; phylum Streptophyta; class Magnoliopsida; order Santalales; family Viscaceae; genus Viscum; species Viscum album. Next base: position 859,953,632 of record OY728160.1, read on the forward strand.
AAATGAATTTAATATTGGATCATATTAAAAAAATCATTAATAATAAATATACAGGAAATCACTATTTATTTATTGTTAATGTTTTAGTTAATATAAATTATAAACCAATAATAATAATAATAATAATAATATATGTTAAACATGGGAAATCACACATATAACATGCTTTAATCCTTTTTCTTACCCACCAATGCTAAGAATGATGCATGAGACTTGATGATTAGGGATGATCCAAAGGTAATATTTAAAGTTATCCTAGAATACCTCCAGAAACTAATGATTCTACCAGAATTATACTGAATCAATATATTTTTGGGTTATTTCCTGAGTTGCAACAGTTCCATATTCTTGATACTCACAAGTCCCATATCCCTGATCTCATAAATGTGTGTCCTGATGTCATGTTGTAATCACTATGACCTAATTACCCAATAAACATTGATATGGGTCTCTAAAACACCTCAGTATCACCTTTTAATCACTAAAGGCTAGTCTAAACACAAGGCTTAGAAGGGTGGGTTACTAGAATATATATTTTCTCCTTGGGTTAGTAAAATTAATTCAATCTGATCAATTCCTATATTATCATGAAGAAAAAAGAACTAAGGAAACCATGAGAATAACCAGGTAATAATGAATAAATAAAATCTAAAAAACTATATAAAATTAAAATTATCACTTTTACATATATTAATATACTACAAATAGGTCTAAAATATCTAAAATACACATATTTCATTTATCTCTAAACAAAAACTATATATACAAAAGTCTGCTAAGCCAAACCTGAACTAACAAAAAAATGTTAATAACATGAGTAAAATATCCAATGATATTCAGTGAGTTATGATCTTGTGTGTTTTAACACTTTCCATATAAAATTTTAAAAAGGTTCTATACATTATCTAGAATCCAAATATGGATAACCACTATGCTCATATGATTTTCCTTTACCAAGGGCATGTAAAAATGGGTCTTCATGTTGCACCCTTTGATTTTAAAAGAATAAAATTATGCTCGATAGAATAAATTAAATACACCACTGATCTTAGAAAATAATTTAACACCATAATAATTTATGATATATTTAATCTAATCGATATCTTGTAATGCACACAACACCGAGTTTGAATGAAACATTATACTCCGTTAAAATATTATAATTTAAACATCAAAATTATATCCATGTTGTTAAATTATAGGTTATAAATATTAATAAATAAATTATGATAATTATATGGTTTAAAAATAAATAAAACAGATATCTATTGATTAGGGAAAAAATTAGAACTATTTGAAAGAAAAAGAAATATTTTCAAAAAAACTGTATTTTTCCTACAACAATGTTTAGTCACCTTTTTCATAGATAATTTAAAATTAAATTTTAACTATTTTTAAAAATTTACTTGAAAAAATTAAATTATTATTTTTAATAAAAATATAAAAATTATCCTATGGGGACTTTTTTTGGATTTTTTTGAAAAGTTTCATTTTTTGATAAATAGTGAAAAATAATAAATTTTAATTGAAAACTGCCTTTTTATTTAAATTATTTATTATATTAAATTATATTTTGAATTATTTTTAAAGTAAAATTAGTTTAATTATATATATTAATCCAAATTAGATTATTGTAATATTTTTCATGTTGAATTTTAATGTAAAAACTTTGTAATCTTTTGAACATTTTCTCTTTGAAAACCCGCTTTCTCGTCACGTCTAAGAGGTTAATTTTAAATTAATATTTGAAAATTATGTGAATTTAATTTAGAAAAATGGATTCCATATCTGAAATAAAAATAATTTATATTTTATAATAATTTCCACTTAATTTTTGATCAAAATGAAAAGTGAAAACAATGAAAATTAATTATGGTGGTTAAGGAAAAATGGATTTACTGGGGGTATGAGTAAAAATATAAGAATTTAAATGACCGGAAAACATATCTAAAATATATTTTATGGAAATATTTAGACCTTATTAATTATATTATCAATAATTTCCCACTATTGTATCCTTTTTACTAGAAAAAGTTTTGGTGGAATTCATTCTTTTCAAAAAATACAAGTGTGCCACTCACCTCACATATAGAAGGACACCCCAGATCCTTCTCTCTTCACACCTTTAAATCAAATTGGTTTAGAAAAAAACTACCCAAATAAATTCTATAATTCCATAATTTAATACTATAATCAATTTATTGGGTATAAATCAGACCAAGGAAGGCATTTGGTTTAAACCAAAAGAAGTTACCTGAAGAAGAGGTAATATTCTTCAACAGACGTTTATTTTTTATATCTTCCAGCACCCCATTTAATTATTCTTAATTAAGGATTATATTATAACCTAATTATTTTAAATATAATTATATTTTATTAATTTAATTTAATAACCAAAATACTTTTCCTATTTCATTAAATGGGTTATGAAATCACCATTCTTGTGTATGGAAGACCACCACCACACGAACTAATGTCATCAATTTTTCTATTACCACCTCTCATGGTTGGTTATGATGATGGATATAAATGATATATATGATATTTATAAAATAATTATACATATTTATTTATTATATCACATATACATTTTTTTACTTTCAATTCTGTAGGCGATATAATAACGTCGTCCGTGTGTACAGAGGACTAACTCCTCACGAAGCGATGCAATTCGTTTTCACTAACGATTTACATGGATGTTAATTAGGGTAATTATAATTATTATATGTGATATAAATGGAATAATAATTTTATTAATGACATATTTATCATTATTAAAAGGTTAAAATATCATTTTATTTATTTTATTTTCACTTACTAAGAAATGATAGCATCATTCTTAAACGTGTGGACTAGCGCCTTCACAAAGTGATGTGACTCTTTTTTCAACACCACATCACAAAGATTATATATATATAAGTATATTTAAAGAAAAAATATTATGTTTATGACATTATTATAATTTTTTAAATAAAAAACAACACATACCTTCTTTCTATAATGATAATTGAATAATGGAAACACTACTCATGTATACGTACGACCTACCGTCTCAATTATTGCAACATAATTCATTTAAAAAAACATCATTAATGATTGGTATTAATTGTATAGTTTATGTATAAAAATGATAAATATTTCATCATAATTATGTAATAACTTATTTTTATTACATAACTTTTCATTACATGGTACAAAACAGAGGATCCTTAAGTTTATTTTCTTGGAAATAAGGTACATAATACATGAAAAATTAAAGCATTCCTATAAAAACACTTGAACATAATCTAAATGATTTCAATATAGGTTAATTTCACTACATATAATATCCTGGGGAAACACATCAAAGGAAAGGGGTGAGCATGAACCCCAGTTAGGGAATAAGAAAGAGAGACATATATCATGCAATCTTGAGACATATCAATAAGACCATGAGGCATAACAGCAAGGCATGATAAAATTACATAAAATAATAATAAGAAAATGAATAATAACAAGGAAATTTGGCTAAAAAATTTAAATGATACATTCATAAGAATACCACTAAGGTTTATCACTAAGGTTTTGTAAAAGAAAATTACCAAAGTTATTCACCAAGGTATCGTAAGACTTTTCATTTCTAGAGATTGAATTATTTACCAAATGAATTTGAGAAATATCAGGGAAAACAATTAATAAGAATTAATTTCATGTGATCCACTTATATAAAAATTAAATAATTTCATTAATAACCCATAGAGAATAAATAATGGGTTTCTTATCAACATATTGACATAAAAAAGAGCTTGAAGACATGGACATTACATCATTTTTAACCCAAGAATGGAAATGTGAGTTTGATATATATAAATACAAAAATAAAAAATTAATTTTTAAATATATTTTAATAAAAATTTAAAATAAAAGAGTTTTGGGTATTCAAATAAAAGTAAAATAAAACTTCTCATGTAAAATAGAGTAAATATAGAAATAAATTCTAAAACATGACGAGTATAAATCATGTTTTTAAAAAGGGTAAAATGAGAGGGGATAAGGGTCTCCAATTCATAAAATACTATTATTAAAGTAATGGGATAATAAAAAGTGAAAAAAGAACTTATTTTGGAAATTAGAAGACATACCGCATGAAAAGGGAACTTGAATTGAAAAGAGAAGTGAATATTTCACTTACCTTGATGACCAGTTCCTAAAACTTGAGAATAGAACCTTGGGGGATTAAGGATTCCTTGGGAGGACTCCATGGAAGGATAAATCATACTAAGTTCATGGATTATGGATTGGTAGTAAAAGAAAATAGAGAAATTGGTGGGTATTTAATAGAGTAGTGGATGATTTGTTTAATAATTTCCAAATATAGGCCTTGGATATCTAGGTTGTTGAAAACAAACCCATAGGATTATGTAACGCCCCGACCCAGTTACCCAGAGTCAGTGCATTATTATATAAAATTGACATGATCACAAGGGATCAAGTCCCGAAAGACCGATCAGTTTAGTATCCTTAGAAGTACTAGATACATTCATAAGTTTTACATTACATTATAAAATGAAAAAATACAACAACATAGTCCCCATACGCCACACTAATATACCTTAGACTATCCCTGCAGGTAATTAATAGTACACTTCTTCACATCTGGGGAAAAATAAAACATAGAAAGGTGTGAGCTGATATACTCTGTAAGGATAACAATACAACATAAACTTTCATAAATAAACATAATCATTTAAGGCAATGTATCAGACTAAAACAAAATTCTTTTAAACATGACCTCTAGAAGAATATGGAAAATATAAAATCAAATAATTCCATTTACTTATTCACATGTATATTCTACTAGTCGAATAATCACTTGTAATATCAATACCCACTTTCATAATGATGGAATGCATAATTCCAGATTTTCATAACAACATAGTTAAGGCCTTGTACCAAGAATACAAAAACTATTTTGTCAAGGCCTTGTTCCAAGACACTAGTTTGTATCATGAGACCTACCAATGCATCTAGGATCTATAGCGGGCTCCACCCATCACTTACTAAGTCCAATGCATTCCTCATACAAAAAGGTTAAAACATAACATAAAAATTCGTATTAAAACTAGCATACGAAATGTCAATACTTTATCCATAAACCATGAATGGTGTAAAAATAATACATCCATAGTAAAAAATATCACAAAACCTTCAATACAATATGGAAGCTTTGTATCATAATAAATCAACTTCAAACAAGCCTAAAATCCATCAAAGGATGTTGACATAGATGAAATCAAAACCTTTTTAGAGAAATATCTCTTTATATTTTGTAATCATTTAAAATTCATGTAATTTTAAGAGAAAACATTTATTTTTAAAAATATTCTTATAATCTTGTAAGGGAAGCTTCAACGACGTTATAACGGTGGAAAATAGCCGCACCCTCCATATAAGTTAAAAAAACATTCTTACCTTAATTTTGTTGAAAAGGTCATAAAGTACCTTGTTTGGAAAACATGAGAAAGATTCCTTTGAAATCATATAAGGTCAAATAAGGGTATAAAAGACTTTAACCCATTGGATAGTAAATAGTAAAAATGTTTTGAAACACATTTTATGAAACATGGATGTGGATGATAAATATATCCCAGTAGATAATTACGTATAAATAACCACGAACAATGAAGAGATTGTGAAATTAACCCTTACCTTGTACATTTCGTTCATCGAGGGTAAGTTAAACTAATTTATAATGGTGAAATAATTGTTATTAAATTTTAAAATAACCATATTATTTAATATTATATCATATATGATCTTCTAATACTGATTTGTTAATGATATTTCAATAGTATCATCATTTTGGGTGTTAACTATTTTGTTTTCCTTTATATGATTGGTTACATAAGTAATATTTGTTATGTATAGGATGTATATTATTCACATTCAGAATTATATTAAGTCTTTAAACATTATTTTTAATCATCTAATGAAAATTAGTCTTGAATGGATACGATGGGGAATGAATCTCATCGCGTTCGTGGAGACAATAATCTGTACGTACGCACGAGCGACAATATCATTCTTTTGATATTAAAATCATATATAATTGGATGTTATATCATATATACAGAATCATTATCATGTTATATTTTTTATTTACATCAATTATACATAATTATTTAAACCGTAAAAATAATAATGTATTGAATAACAACAACACCACGACTTGGAGACGGTAAGCCGTACGTACGCACGTATGGTGACATGTCATTCAAAGGATGGATAGAATAAGGAATATTGTTGTACCATATTTATAATAACATCACATTATATATAAGATACTGGAGTTATTATTTTAGAATGGAAAAAACAAAGAAAGAGGAAGTGGAAGAAGAAAGGAACTTGAAAGAGGTGATGAAATATTTACCTCTTCTTCAGGTTTTTACTTTTGATTTGATTTAAAGGGATCCTTAGGTTGGAATTATGATTAAAATAAGGAATATAGGATGAATGGAGGAATTTTTAGAGGGTATTTTTCAGGTTTTTACTGATCCAAAAGGCTTTGAAAGTGTGAATTTGAGTAAAGGGGGAGTGCCCTTTTATAAGAGGGGTGAGGGGAACCTTTGGAAAATCTAGAAATATTATTTTATAATAAAATAATTTTCGGTTTACAAGGGCTCCAAAATGAATTATTTAATTTCTAAGGTGGGGATGGTCTAAAACCACTCAACCAATAGGTTTTAGACAAGTTTGAGTCACTATATTAACTTTATCATTTAGATTTAACTCTTAGTTAAATAGTTTGACATTTACCATGTCTCTTTGTATTTTTATATTATATGGTTAATAAACTTACTATATACTTCCAAGAAAACCCCAAGTGGTTCATTAATGATACACCTATCATTATATAAGTATTTTTACTGAACCTTATATTTTTAGGAATAGAATATCAATTTATAATATAATATTTGTTTTAAAAACTATTTTATATCAATTTTGACACTATTTGGTATTTTGTTTTTGCTAAATTCATAACAGAATTATTACTTCAAAAAAATTCATCTAACCAAACCTAAAATGTCATATTAACCTAGAAAATTAGTGTAACTCATAAAAAGCCTCAAATTAAATTTATTTAGATATTTATAATATCAATTATTTTAATATTTCATTAATTAGGTAATTACTGCATCATCATTGTGTAATAAATAGGTTAAATTATTTAATGTATAAAAAATATAAATAAAATACCATTATGTAGGAAATATTTATATCTTTATAATGGATATTTATAGTAGAATCCATCTTATGTGTAAATCTATATTAAAAATGGTTTAGTTATTAAACATTGAATTTAACACTTTTAACTCTTCTTTGAATTAAATAATAATAAATGTCTTAATCTAATCCAAGTGGACCTAAAGGATAATATTTTATTCCTAAGGTTGATTTTGGTCTAATTATACTTATAAAATAGAATTAAAACATGTGTTAGGGTAATAATAATATCATTTTTACCCTTAATTACGCTATTTACTTTTAACCATGGTAAAGAAAAGTAAAAAGTTAGTATTCACAAAAAATTATTTTCATCTTATTGAACCACATTTTACTTAATGATATCAACTGTGTCTCTTGGATTTTTGAAATTAAACTCCCAAAAGTGGTAAAATTATGTTTTATGTAAATTTGCAAAAGCTCCTAGGAGGTGGGCAAAAGACGATAAAAAGTTCAATAAAATTTTTATATATCTAAACTTATTATAAAATTACTCCAATGAATTAAATTGAACTTATATAGGTATTATGTATCTATTTTTACCTAAAATAAATTTAAATAAAATCAATAATTTTTTAAATAAAAAGTCATTTTTAAACATTAACTCAGTGTTTTTCACTATTCATGAAAAATTGACAGTTTTCAGAAAAATATCAAAAATACCCCCTAGGATAATTTTGATATTCCAAAAATTAAGTCCATTTTGAAAGATAAAATTTATAAAATTTAAAAAAGTGGGTATTACTATTCATAACGGCTAGTTTGATTGATTGTGGTGTGTTAGAACTCCAAGTTGCGTACAACACACACTATTATATTATTCAAAGAAAGCTTACTGTGGAAGCTTGGGGTGTTACATTCTCCCCTACTTCAAATAATGTGTTCCTTAAAATTTCTAGAATATTACTGCATAAAGACTCGGGGGTTATTCATCATAAGTTCTTAGGGTTCCCACGTTGCCTCTTCATTATTATGGTTTCTCCATAGAACTTTTACTAGACGAGTCGTCCGGTTTCTCAGCACTTGTTCTATTGTATCAAGAACCTTGACAGGATCTTCGCAATAAGACAAATTGGGTTCAAGTTCTAATTCCTCACAGGTGAGTACATGCGTTGGGTTAGGCATGTATTTTCTCCACAGTGATACGTGGAATACATCATTAACTTTGGAGAGACTTAGAGGCATTGCCAAATGGTAAGCTACAAACCCAATTCGTTCAATAATTTTGAAAGGTCCTATATACCTGGGATCCAATTTACCCTTATTACCGAAATGTATAACACCCTTCCATGGTGATACCTTCAGGAAAACATGATCTCTTACATGAAATTCCAAATCCTTCATTTGATTATCAGCATAAATCTTCTACCTACTTTGAGCTGATTTGATGTGGGTTTGCATTACCTTCACCTTTTCCATCGTTTCCTCAAAACGTTCTGGACCTATGAGTTTTCTTTCACCAACATCATCCCAACAGGTTGGTGTGTGACATCTTTTTCTGTATAATGCTTCATATGGTGCCATCTGAATACTTCAATAAAAGCTATTATTATAGGAAAATTCTACCAGAGGTAAATATTGATCCCACATAACTTGAAAGTCAAGTGAGCATGATATCAACATGTCCTATATGGTTTGAATAGTCCGTTCTGATTTTCCATCAGTTTGGGGGTGGTAGGAAGTACTTAAATGAAGTTCCGTATCCAGGGATTTCTGAAGAATTTTCCAGAATCTTGAAGTAAAATGGGGATCACAATAAAAAAAATCGATAGTGGTACTCCATATAGTCTTAAAACTTCATTAATATATAGTGTTGCTAATCATTCAAGTGGTAAATATTCTCTTATAGCATGAAAATGTGCTGACTTGGTAAGACGATCAACAATAACCCATATTGCATCATTCCTTCTAGGAGTCTTTGGTAGTTCCATGACAAAGTCCATCGTAATATTATCCCTTTTACACTTAGGTATGGGAAGAGGTTGCAAGAATCCTCTAGGTTGTTGCCTTCCTACTTTTACTTTTTGTCAAACCATTCATCTTGACACTAAATCAGCAATCTCACTCTTCATGTTGTCCCACCAAAAATGTTCCTTCAAATATCTATACATATTAGTGATACCAGGGTGTATATGGAAATTGGAGCTATGAGCGTCATCCAACAATTCCTTTTTAGATCAGGTATGTTAGGAACACAAAGTATCTTCCCAAATTTAAAAATTCCATCTTCATATACGAAGTCGATCGATCTTCCATCATTCATAGATTTAATATTCTTTTGAAATTTCTCATCATCAGTCAGAGAACTCTTTATCCATTCTAGTAAATATGGTTTGGCAACCATTTGAAAAAGTATTGATGTTTCACCTTCAATGGTTATTCCCATATCCATCTTTACTAGATCCATGTATATATGATCCCTTTCTACTCTCATCTTGTTCAAAACTCCATGATCCTTTCTACTCAAAGCATCTTCCACCTTATTTTCCTTCCCCAGGTGATAGTTTATAGTGCAATCATAATCCTTTAGTAGTTCAAGCAATCTCCTTTACCTCATGTTGAGTTATTTCTATTAGAAAATATACTTCAAACACTTGTGATTGATATATATCTCACATTTTTCACCATAGAGATAATGTATCCATATCTTCAAAGAAAATATTACAGCTGCTATCTCAAGATCATGAGTAGGAAAGTTTTTATCATGAATTTTTAGCTATCGTGATGCATAGGCAATAACCCTATTATTCTGCATAATGACACAACCAACTCCTTTCTTTGATGTATCACTAAAAATAACAAACCCATCATTCCCCGATGGTAGAGTCAATATAGAAGCATTGACTAATAATCTCTTCAGTTCTTCAAAACATTTTTCACACAATTTTGTCCAAAAAAATTTAACCCCTTTACGTGTGAGCTTTGTTAATGGGTTAGCCAACCGGGAAAAATTATGGATGAAATGTCGATAATATCCTGCTAATCCAATAGAACTGCATACCTCAGTTATACTCATCGGTGCAGGCCATTATTGGATTGATCTTGTCTTAGAAGGCTCAATGGAGATTCCATCCTTTGAGATAATATATCCAAGGAAAGCAATCTCCTCAAGCCATAATTCACACTTGCTAAACTTCCCATATAATTCATTTCTTATGAGGGTTTTCAGAATGGTGCATAAGTGATTTTTATGATATTCGTAGCTTTTGGAGTATACCAATATATCATCAATAAATACCACTACAAAGTCATCAAGAGATTCCTTGAAAACACTATTCATTATATCCCTGAAAATAGAGGGTGCATTAGTCAATCCAAAAGGCATTACTGTAAAATCGTAATGCCTGTACCTGGTTCGAAATGCTGTTTTCGGAATGTCTTCCTTTTTTACATAGAATTGATGATATGTAGATCATAGGTCAATATTTTAAAAATATTGAGCTTCATGAATTTGGTAAAATAAATCATCAATGTGAGGTAGAGGATTCTTGTTCTTTATTATTATTGCATTGATCTCCCTTTAGTCAATGAACAACCTCATAAATCCACCTTTCTTCTTAACAAAAAGGACATGGGATCCCCATGGAGAAACACTAGGGCGAATAAATCCCTTTTTACTAAATTCCTATAGTTTTTTCTTTAGTTCCATTAATTCCACAGTGGTATTTCTATAAGGGGTCTTTGATATGGGCATTGAACCAGGAATTAAATCAATGGAAAACTCAATTTCTCATTCTGGAGGATGTATAGGTAAATCTTCTAGAAATAGATAAACATATTCTTGAACAATAGGTACATCCTCTATTTGAACATTCTTTTCCTCACCCAAAATTGTTTCATTCTCTCCCCCCCCAATAATTGAATTCAGTTGAGCTACTAGGGGTGGATCTAGATAAGAATCAGGTGGTGAAGTTTCTGATCTAAAGATAAGGTACTCCTTATCATCATTGAAAATTTTAACGTCCTTCTTCTTACAATAAATTTTCGCATCATGGTATGAAATCCAATCCATTCTGAGTATTATATCAAATTCAAACATGGGTATGACAATGAGATTAGCAGATAAAAAACATTTATATTCCCTAATGAGAACTGATTCACAAAACTTTGTTGCAATGATGCTTCCCTTAGGAGTTTTAAATGACAACTCCCTTGTTAATTCAAATTGGAAATATCTAATTTTCTTAGCAAATTGGGAAGATATGAAATAATGCGATGATCTGAAATAAAATAAAGTATTCTATAAACTTGAGGAAACCATTAAATTACCTACCACCACGTCTTTCAGAGCTTCAACCTTAGAAGTAGTGATAGCATAAGCTTGGCCTTGATCCCTGAGCCTTTTCTGAGGTAAGTTTCCTTGGCTCTTTGGGAATTAATTTGCATAATGCCCCCTTTCTCTATAATTGTAGCATTCAACATATCTCAAATATATGATTGGTTGATCACCATTATAGCTCAAGATATGTTGGGTTGATCCCATTATAACTCAAGATATGACGATTGAACTCCATTATAGCTCTCCATTGCATTAGGTACTCCGGAGATGGAAGTTGACCAAATAGTTATTCCATGTATAAGGGTAAATGTAATAGTGATATGGTAAATATGTCCCAAGTAAACAATATGATCTTTCTATACAGGCTTATTAGTTTTCAATAAAAAGGTTTACAATGGGTTTTAACGTTTTCACTAGACTAACATTTTTCTTTATTTATGTACTTTACTGAACTTTTTGTGCTCATACCAAGTTTTTAAATGCTTTTCACAGGTTATAAGGATGTGAAAGAGAAAGGTGGAATTCATGTTATATTTTATGAAGTTTTTTTCAAATAAAACATGTTTTATATTATGAAAAAATGGATATTGTTTTAGTAGTATCCTATTTTTATGAATATGGTTCATTATGTATGTATTATATCATAATATTCTAAAACTCTAAACTTGAAAAATATCCTCAATGTGAAAGAATGTAAGTTCTTGACTTAATGTCATGATTATGTAATGTTTTAAGGCTGGGTTCTTATACATAGTGAAATAAATAATTGGTTTTAAAATATACATAAAACAATATTTAAATATGAAATTATATTTTTTAAATAATGTATACACGATAATTAAAAATAAGAAAGTGGGAGATGGGGAAGAAACACTTACCTTATGTATCATTTTCTTATTCTTAAAAAATAATTCTTTAAGAGCCTATGAGATTTTTATAGGGATATTTAAGAGATATAAGATATATTTTGTGTTTAAGAGTCTTGATGTGTGGGTAAATGGGGTGGATAGGCGGGCATTTAAATCAAAACATGAAAAATTGATAAATATTTTTTAAAATATAATCCATGGAAAATATAATTCTGGAAAATTCATTTAAAATGACTCACAAATGGATTTGAATCAAGGATTATGACATTTAGATTAAACAAATTGAGCTTTAAATCATTAAACATCAGCATTCCATGTTTTATTTCATTTTGGTTGTGAAAATAATCAGTTATTTATAAAATATTGGTTTGAAATGGTAAAATATGTTTTTAGGATTTGGAAATTAATTTTAGAGTTTCAAATTGATTTTTTTTAAATACACCATTTAACTAATTATAAATATTTTAAGGTATTAAAACATTTTTATTTCAAAATGGCATCATAGAACATATCATATGAGCATATCATATATTAAAATTCACCTAAAAATCAAAAATTTAAAAAAATCTCAAAAAATAAAATTTTTGTAGTTTTGATGTGTTAATTCAAATGTTGTAATACATTTTATGGAACTCAATATCTATGTATAAGTTGGTAATTGGGTTTATTATTATTGAGTCATTTTTTATAAACAATTACACTATTATTTCATGGAATTTCTCCTCAGAATTATTTATCATTATATTCATTAATATTAGTTTTCTTTTTTTAATGGTGGTGGTGATAGAATAAGTAATTTCATTTCACTCTATTTTTGGGAAAAACTCACCATTTGACACTTATCAAGCATGGTTAATTACTGTAGGTTCAGGGAAGAATCAAGGTTGTGATAACCTCAATTCTATTAGAGATGAGTTTTTCTTCAACAACTGATCTATTACTATCACCAACTAAGAATATGAACCCCCAATTCTAATTAATTACTAATTATAGAGAGTTTTGGGACCCTTTATTATCTTTTTAAGTGCCACACTATCATCCATTCCAAAAATCTACAATCTTTTTAAGTAGGGGAAATGACCTAGAATCCCCTTTTTACATTGGATAATCCCGAATCTCTAGCACCTCACAGAAATTAAAAATTATGGAGCTTGATTTTGTGGGTAAAAAGGGATCATTAACTTCCCCTTATTCCATCCATTCCTCCATCTTTGGAATTTTCCATAAATGAAAACCTCTAAGTGTAAGAAATTCTACACTGAGTGTTATAGAATTTTCACCACTTATAACATATAAATTGATAAATTACAAAGGCCATAAAATTTAATCTCAATGAATTTTAAATTAATCATACCAACAATCAAAACAACTAAAATATGAGGGAGGGGTCAAAGCATAGAAATCTTCTCACATCTATTATATCCCACCAATTCAATCTTCACTAAATCATGAAGCATCATCATCTACATCAAAAAAAATATTCACTTAAAAGTTTTAATCCATAACTCTTTGTTTGTTGAATGGGGTTCAATACCTTACAAAAAACATCATTAAACTCGTTTTCATCTATAATAGAAAGTCCATCCATGTCATCATCATCTTTTTTTTTCAAAATATAATCTCAAAGATTAAATTTTGGATTTCTTGCACAACATTTTTTTTGCATCATCTAAAATTTTGACAACATCAAGCCCATATATGTTTATCCCATAAGTAAGGATATCCAATACTACCAATTATTCTAGCACACAACCCTTAGAATGGATGAAAACAAAAAATTATAAGGATTACAAACAAGTTAATTTTTCTATTCCAAAAAACATGCAACCCACAATTTGTTTAATGGATTCAAAGTTTAAATTACTCAAAATAACCAACTTTCTAAACATTTTGGGAAGCTCATTAAAACAATAAAGTATCAAAGTTTTCAATAGATAAATTTTAGAAATATAATATAGAAATATGTTGATATTTTTTCCATAATTTCAATGTATCATAAATGTATTAACCATCTAATTGAACTTAGAAGATGAATAACATTTACACATGATATAATTAAAAAAATAAGTTTTTTAAATCCTTTATCATGTCAAAAAATAAATAAACCTCAAAATATAATGTTTGTATCATCAAAAAGATTCTCTTACAAGTTTTTTTTAATTTTTTATTATTTCCACTGACTAGTCTATGGTGTGTAATCTCTGGTGAAACACCATCTTTCTTAGCACCCACTATAGTTGAGTAATGATTCTTCAACTAATATAATGCTAGATCATGTACAAGGACACACATATTTAAACTAACACTATTTTTAAATTTTTCCATTTTGGCATTTTAAAATAAGGAATTAGAAAAAAAGATATTAAAGTAACAATCATTTTCACCTTCCACATTAGGATCAAGAAAAAAAATATTACACCGTCTTGAGTTGTATTAGTTGATAATTTTTCATTAAAAAATATTTATGAGACAATTAATAGTATTAAAAACATTTCAATGTGGATAATTGACGGTTTTCAAATCTCACTTGTAGAGAACATAAAACATTAGTTTGACCTCAAATTGAATTATTTTCAACCAAAAACCATTGGAATATAGATTTATAGGAACACAAAAAGCTCCCCAATTTTCCTATAGCTTGAGGAACATTGCCTTAATTCTTCACCATACTTTCACCAATAGCATTAAAAATTTCATTATCAACTGCCCTACCAATTAGAAATGCCTTTCACATAAATATTTCCAAAACATTTTCAATAGAAATATTTTCTAAATGATTAATAAAACCTTCCATGTTTATAGTGATATCCAGCTTTCGAGTGGTTATAAAAATTTCACTTCCATTTAAACTAATCATTCTCATAAAATAATCATTCACATTAACCCAATCACTTTGATTCTCATTCCAAACATCATCAAGAACAAGAAAAAAATTCTCTGAGGCTAGCACCATTTTAATTTTCATAATGAGTACTTCAAGATTGGACAAACCAATATTTTTATCATAGAGGGGTTGCACTATCTAGTTTAACATTCTCATGACATAAAAATCACGAGATATCACGACCAAAAGAATTTTTCAAAATTTCACTTAACATTACCATTATTATAAACCATTTTATCAAGATTAATCTTTTCCAATCCACCCATTCTAACTATTGTGATGATGGGAAAATATTTCTCACCGTATGTGTTACACAAACTATTTACCAATATATCAATTTCATATTCCATTACAATTATCTTTGATTCATAAAAACATACTGATTTATATATTATCTATTTAATTTCAGCCCTAATAGAACATATGTACTTCAAAGGCTTTAGTCTAACTTCATCTAACATCTTGAAAACTGTATCCAAGTATGTATTGATGTTCTTTATCTTGTTATCCATCTTAAACCCATAAAGGATATAAAAGTACATGTGTACCTTGTGTTGAGACTCTACCTATTGCCGAAGAGTCCTATAATTAATCTCATCCAATAAATTATCTGCATCAAGGGCTATATACATGAGGCGGAACAACCAAATCAGCATGGTTTTTGTGATTATGTGGGCCTCAACATCAGACAAGAATGCACAGACTAGTTCCATCCTTTTCTTGAGGGAATCGAGGGAATTGAAGTTTTAAAAACCCAAAAACTCCTTTTTATTTTTTTCCAAACCATTCCTCTATCATACTAATCATTCTTAGTTAAAATTTTTTAATTTTATTTTCATGATGTTCTTTATGTAAGAACTTTTTTCTCTTATAGTTAAAGGATTTCCAAAGAAAATCTTGTTAGCCATAATTACTTTAAGGAATGCAAGAAATTATCATTCATGTAAATGATATTTATTTTCTATTCCATTAAATCACCCACTCTAGTATATAATGATATTTTCATTGTGATTCTTACTTATCTTTAAGGTATATTCCCTTGTTGAATCAAATTTATTCGAATCTAAGATAAGTTAATTTTCAATCGCATATGCATACTACAATTCTGGTAGGTTTTGAGGTTTCTATTTTAGAATTTTGATTAATTCATAATCTTTTTTTTCCATTTCTAGTTTACCATATCAGATACCATCCTCTAGATTGGAACTAATTTTTTATAAATCTCTAATATATGCTATGACATAACTTAATATACCAAGAAACACTTGTATCTGCTTATGATATGTAATATAATCAAGGAATGTTTCTAAATTCATAGAAATATTTGGTGAAACTTCCCTGTACTTTCTTAGATTTCCAATACCAATAATTATATCCTTAGTGGGATCTAAATGATCTTCTGTTATGAAAGTATATTTACTTATTTTTTAAATACTTCACCCACCTATTGTAAATTCTCGATATTCTCTTCTGTAATTTTAAAAAATACAAGCATATTATCAATATAGACTACAAAAAACTATTATAATATATTGAATGACTTATCTATTCTCCTATAAAATATTCCAAGGGTATTCTTGAGTCTAAATAGCATAACTTTCCATTCAAACAAGACAACTAACATTGTAAATGTTGTTAATGGTATATCTCCATTTGTTGAGAACCTAGTTATCTGACCACACTATATCTATGTATAATTTCAATTTCATTAGGACATTATAATGTTATTTATGATCTATCACTTATCATTGTTATCATAAACACAAGAAACACACTCATAAATATATGAATATATATATACATAGACATTCAAAAATGTTTATACATATACTCATTTTTAATTTTATTTAAAATTGTTTTCCCAATCCTATGAAAATGGATTGTTCCTCCATCCCAAAATAAAGAATATAAAAAGTGACTGTGAAACTACAATACAACCCCCTTGCCTCAAATTTCATCTCTATACTGATCGACCATCAAATTATCATGATGGAATCCATGGCTACCACTTCTTTAACTACCAATGTATCTCCTTCAGGGATTCTTGGACCTACTTTCCACCCCATCGCATTCACTATTCTGACCCCTGAAAATCCCCATGATACCAGACCATCGCACCCTTAACTAATTTTCACCTCTCAATTAAAAGCTATATTTGTTACTCCTGCCCCTACCACTTCCAAATTAATAATTAAATGACACTAAATAACCAAAAATAATAAATACAAAAACTTCCACTAAGATATAAAAACCATTTATAAATGATTAATGATCGTGAAATATGTGGTGATTTAAGTAACTGCCACTAAATAATGTAGTGGTAGTTTAAAACATCGCTAAGAACTCGATTTTAATATTTTGATTTCAAGATCAATCTCCAAAACCATAAAAATAATTCGTAGATGCATTAAAATATTAATGGAAGCCTTAAGGATTCACTATGAAAAAAATTCAAAGGCCGAGAATCCCTGCATGAAGAGCTAATAGAAATGTCTTTTTCTCCACCATGTTGAGTGAATTTAAGGTTCACAGAGAGGCCACAAGTATGAAATAAAAAATGAAAAGGGTTTTTTCCAGGTTGTATTTCACGATGAGGATGAAATGGGTTCAAAAATAAAAAAAATCCATAGATCTTAGGTCAATGATGGAAAATGATTTTTAAAAGATGAGTCTATGTTTTAAACAGTATAAATAAGCATGGTTTTATCTATGGTAGAGATATTTTATGATGATATTGGAAAAATTTTAATTGAAAAAACTATAAAAATGTGAATCACCATGGTCGAGCCCCTATATTAATGAATAATATTGATATTAGAAAGAACCTCAACAATGTTATAGGATATAATTCCATGTCCTTCAAGGATTATATGAATGAAAAATGACTATGGTTATGGAATGTTACTTCTCATGGTGAATGTGTACAAAGTAAAGTGATAATTCCCTAGAAAATGCCTAAATAAATGTTGTTATACCATGTTGTGGGTATCTCTAAACATATATATAGGCTCATAAAAATCCCTCTCCCATGCATGAGAGTTTGATATATATTTTATAGGAGAGTTTAATAGAATATTCCATGGTGGAATATGATAAATATCTATATCAAGAGGTGAATGATTCAAATTATTAACAATGTATATATGAAGTGTGAGTCCATATATATTGTGGATTAAATAAAGATATATTTCAAGGGATATTTAATGGATTATCACACATGGATAATGAAATATTAGAGAGGCTGAGAGATGTTTATATTGGGGATATATAAAAAATTCAAAGGAAGATATAAAATGATATCTCAATGGGAAATTTTCTATATACTAATGAATGTTGTAAAAAATTGAGGGGATAAAATTCATAGGGTATTTTTCAGTTAATTTCTAATGGTGGCTACTGTGGATTACTTAGGGTCTGATTTACTTTTAATTTTTAAGGAACCTGTCATGGATAATTTCAAAGGGTAGGTTTTTATGTTTGGTTTTTCTATGTACATGGTATTGTTTGATAATGTAAGCATCTTTTTATAGTTTTCATGATGGTTTTTCATACTCATGGTTAAATTATATATCTTTATTTTACTTTTATATAATGCAAGATCATTTTTTTAGTGAGGTGATGGAGTGGCTTTAAAATCTCTCTCATTCAATTGAGCACGAGCATTATTGTTGAGTCTTTAGGGTGATTTTAGTGTGAGTTCTAGAGTATGAGGCCTCCAATATCACCATTTGGTTTTTTTTCATTCTATGTTTAAATAATGTTTCTATGTACCCAACTTTAAGTGATATGAAGTACCATTACCATTGTGAAAAGGATAGATTTGAGTGTTGAGAGTGTTTACTCAGATCAGTGGATTCTCTTAGACTCCATTACAATAACATCATGATTATTATACATATTTCCTAATTTATTATTTCATTACCATAACCATAAAATCCTCAGTAAAATTCATCATCCTTGGTTCTTATAGGGTATAATAGTTAGTTTTTAATTCATTAAATTAGTTTTTACATCTTAATTATTGGATTTACAATGTTCTAACCCTCTGTGGTTTCCACCTCAGTTTAAATTAGCTATACTAAACTAGTAGGTAGTTAGTAGGTTGTTTGGGAAGAATAAAATATAAATTGGTATCAAATAGTAGGTATTAATGACACCTTATGGGTGTATTAGGAAGTGAATTGAAGTTAAAAAGATAACACACACTTTTTGTTCCACCCTCAAGTTTTAAACTGATAAGATTTTTGAAATAATGGTCAAATAAAATATCAAAGTAAAAATAATGATTGTAGTGGAAATATGAACTATATAAAATAATGTAAGAACAAAAAATTAATTTTTCATAATTTTATGAAAATAAAATATTAGAAATACAAGAAAATAGAAATTCAAAAAAGAATATAGAGTAAGGTTAGAACAATACTAAGAGTAATGGTTTAAAAACCAAAAACTCCTTTAACTACTATACCCTAAATAGAGCCACTATGGGGACCCACTAAGTCATGGTAAACGTTAACTTGTCATAATTCATGGTGGGGCCAAATAATCAAAATGAAATATAGATTACATTATTCCATGGTCAAAAATGGTTTTGACAATACAACCATACCATAGTGGAAATCAATAATCTTCAGAAAACATAAAAAATTGTTTTCCTCAAAAACCATCATCGACGAAGAACCTTTGGACCCACATTGAACCTAAATGAATTTATATAATATCAATAATTTTATTATTATTATTATTTCTATAAGTTTTTTTATATTTGGTTAAATAATTTTTTATGGCATTACTATTTAATTATTCATGTATATAAATTATTTATATGAGTTGAATAATATATGCTGTAATTAAAGTAATTACAACTACTTATGAATTTTCAAACAATTCATATAATAGTTACATTCTAGGTACAATAATATATTATTTAGTTTTATTTATTGTTGAATTTAGTTTTTATAGGGTCAAAATATTGAATTTAAAGGTTAAATACAGATTACATATGTTAGTTGTTTGAATTATGATGGAATTTATATAACAACCCAGTGTTGAAATATATAGACATTAAATAAATGTTTAGGAATACCTAAAACATTACATAAAACAAATTTCCAAAGACTGTATTATTCCAATACCTTTGGAAACATAAAAATATAAACACTGGTACATAAATGACCTATATTATCTCATATTAGGTTCTTATTGATTATCACCCTTCTTAGAGACATCAAACTTAATACATATATTCATAACCTGGGGATGGAAACATAAAAAGGGGAGAGATAAAATGCTCAGTAAGGGTATCCAAGAGAGATATGTATGAATAATCATGATCATATGGGTATGAGAACATGATTATGGAAATATATGATACCTATATATCAAAGATCATATACTTGAATCAAGGAATAAATCTTGGAAGTTCATAAGACATGAAGAATAAAGAAATAAAGAACATAATCCATGAAACCATAACATAGGAATAAAACATGGTGTTTTGACAAACACATAGGCATATAATATTATTTACATAGTAGTCAAGGCATTACTGCCAAGTCCAAATTAGTGGATATAGTCATTTACTGAACTGAGTTCACACCCCATTCCAGCCCTGTATTATTGAACCAAGTTTACTCCTCATTCCATCCCTTTAATACTGAACCAAGTTAATTTCTCATTACATTCATATCTATATAATGAGATATAAATCTTTACCCAATGAATTGGAGGGAGATATAGGTCCCACCCATATAATAATGATATCATACATACATATTCCACTAATTAATAAATAAAAATATAATAACCCATGAAATTAAATAGATGTCATAAACATGTAATCATATCTTAACCTATGAAAAAATATATAGGTTTTATAATCATTTCATCATAAATATAACCCATGAAAAGAAGAATGTCCCAAAAGAATATAACACGTGAAAGAGAAAAGGGGTTTATAAACACCATTCCATCAAAACATAATACATATAGATAAATAATATGAATGGAAACATTGAATAATTTCCTGAGAAAGGCATGATTAGCGCAAAAAGATGTTATCTTAGATGGGAAATAATTTTAAAAGATCTTTTAAAAAACATTTCTTAAGGAAAATATCTTTTCTTCTTTGATTTTTTTAAAACAAAAAACCTTTTGATATAATTTTTCTTTAAAATGTATTTTAAAATAAATTCTTAAAAATTAACTTTTAAACATAAAAATAAATAATCAAATAATTGACGATCGGTAAATCTGTACATGTCATATGAGGTAAAAAACATTCCTTTTTCATGGTAAAAAGATTTGAAAAATTCCTCATTTGGAAAGTGATCAGAAGATTCCTTTGAAAAAATTGGTAAAATAATAAGAGGGTAAAAATATCTTTTAATGATCATATGATATTACTAGATTATTATTAGAAATTTTTTTTATAAAATTTTGTTTTGAAAGAACACAGATTTCCGACCGTAGAGAGGGTAAATTTGAGCTTTCATAAAAAATATTTCGGAACTATCTTATATACCAAAGAGTTTAAAATTGTACCAGTACATTAATTTATCATGAATAATAATATGAGGATAAATTAATTAGTGTTTTTGAGAGATGTATCATAATATTTCATTAAAGGAAGCATAATCATAAAAAATCTCAAAAACCGATGAGATTATTTCAATAAACTCTTACCACTTGGTAACTCTGAACCATATTAATTATTTAAGAAAATGTAATTAAATGAATATTAAAATATAATTAAAATAAATATATTCATGATATACAATTTAAAAGTTATTATATACACATCATGGAAAAATGTAGTTGCATAACATGGCATGCCTCTCAAAGAAGGTAAACTGATACAAAACTATCTTACCGATTTGGTAACTTTTGAAACATAAACCCCATGAAAGGAAGATAATAGAATGGATATGTAATTAGCCATAAATTTAAGAATAATAATCATATAATACATTCATGGGAAGTATATACACCCTGAAAAAGGAAAGAGTGGTGAACATTGAATGTATCTCATGAAAATAAAAAGTGAGATGGAATCCATTTACCTTGTGTCTAACTTGTCTCGTGTGTATTTATATTTATGAATAATAATATTATTTTAATAAATTAATTTCTTCAAAACCATTTTCAATTTTATTATTACTTTTACTTTACTTATTACCGTGTTTTATACAACTATATAAACAATTATCTTTAAGTTGGGTGTTATGACTGAATTTGGTTCATGTGTTAAAAACAAATTTGGTTGGTCAAATATGGTAAAAGGGGTCATTATATAAAAATATCCATAATCATAATCATGAAATAATTATAATATTTATAAATTAATTATACTTTTAAAACCAATCATTAAATATGATTGTGAAAAATTAATCAATGTTACAATCGTGGAGACGGTAGGTCGTACGTACGCATGAGTGACATTCTCATTTCTCAACAATCATTAAAGAAAGAAGTTAAGTAAAATAAATCTTTACATAATTACCATTATACCATAAATAATGTATTATTTTATCACATATACTTATATATATAATTCTTGTGATGTAAAAATAACCACAACATGTCGTGGAGACAGTAGTACACATGTCAATGAACAACATTATCACTTTTTAAGTGTGTGAAATGGTAATAAATAAAATTGTATATATTATATTTTCAAAATTTTAATTATGTAATGAATATAATATTTATGTTTTTTATGTCACATATTTTTAATTAAAACCATTATTTATACATTCCATGTATCACGTGAATGAATCACATCGCTTTGAGGGGGTGGTAGTCCACACTTCCTCAAATGGAATTATTGTATTTAAAACAAATGGAAAGTATAAATATATGTGTGTTAAATGGGTTAAATAAGTATAAATAGATATTAAATATAATATATAAATATATTTTCCATCATAATTCCCACCATGAGAGGTGGTAAAGGAAGAACGAACAATCATCATTTTGTGAGACGATAGTTCATCAAACACATAAACAATATGTTCATTAGCTATTAGATAAAGGTGTGTGTAAGTATAGGTTAAAAACTTATCATAAAAAAATATCAGTATATTTATTATAATTTTTTTATATTAATTTAATCATATGAATTGAGGTAGTGGAGAAATAAAATAAAATAAAGGAGTTTGAGGGAGGGTGTTACCTCTTAATCGGGTAACTCCATTTGGTTTACACAAAAGGGCTTCCTTGGATAACATTATTCCAAAAGGGAAGATAAAATTATAAAGGTAATATTTTTAGGAGAATATTTTTTCATAGATTTTCATAACTTAAGTGGTTTGATAGGTGTAAAGAAGTGAAGGATAGGATGACTTTTTATCGTAGAAGAGGAGTGACACTCTTGTAAATCATTGGAAAACGAATTTCACCCACATTTTTCCCATGTAAAGTGGATAAAATAATGAAACCAAGTAGATAAAATGGAGTATAGGGTCTAAATATATAAAACCAATGTGTTTTGTAAAATTTTATAATTCTTTCTGGGTCTTAAATTTTAGGTTTAGTCCGTAGTTATGCTTAATTTTACCTTAATCGATGTAAACAATTTTAATTACTTTCACTAATATTTTTGGTAAAAAAATAAGTTAAACTTATTATAAATTATAAATTATTTTTATTAAAAATATTTAATCCATTTTTATAAATTCCAATCACATAAGTGGCATAAAGTAATTTAAAATTAATCCTGTTGAAGGGATGGTACTGCGAGTTTTTAAAGAAAAAATGATCAAAATTTTGGGAAGTTTTTATATCCAAGTTAAAAGTGAAATTGATCTCAATGACATAAATTTTATTAATTCATAGAAATGTTATATAATTAATCTTATAAAAAAATTTAAAATTTAATTTATTCTTATTAATAAATTAGATGAAAAAGCAGTTTTGAACTAAAATTTAGTATTTTTCGATATTCATTAAAAAATGAAACTTCACAGAAAAATACCAAATATTTACCCTAACCTAATTATTATGTTCATATTTCAATGATTAAGTTTATTTTTACATATTAAATCTATAAAATTTCCAAATATTGGATTTAAAATGGGTTCACCATTAAAAGGCGGTAAAAATGCTTTAATAAAAATATTGGGTTTTAAGCATAAAATTGGATTTGTTCTTGTATTATGTCTATCAAATATATTTAATGAATATAAATATTATTTTATTGAATATATAAAATATATATAACATTAATAGCACTAATTAATTTTAATTAATTTAAATTATTAATGTAAAATAGATTTATGACCATAAAAATAATAATATTTTATTATATATTCAATCAGTTTTCATATTCATTTCTAATTAATAGGTAGGCTATGAATTCATATTATATTTTTGTAAACCATATATTTCCATAAATTATTTAATACTATTCATAACCTCTAATTTAACATCAAGGTTATATCTTATTATATTAAGTTATAACATATTAATGATATATTATTTTTTGAAAAAATTCATCCTTGAATGTTATGAAACCCACAAAGGAAAGTCATTGTTGTGCGTAACACAAGATAGACTTAGTATTCTCTAGAGATAAAGATAAATTTTATGTTGTGTGTAGTGAATTATTAACTTGGTGTTGTGTATAACACAATACAAACATAGTTCTTTAATATAAAATTAACTATCTTCAATGTTGCACAAAATGAAAAATATCAAAAATGTTAAATTAATTCAAAAAATAATAATTCAAAAAATATCGGGGTGTTACATTATAAACCAGTTAAAATGAATTTATCTCTATAAATTAATCTAGGATATAAATGGTTTAATACTTTAAATTTCCATTCATAGAAACCCACATCACAAAAATGGATACTAAATCTTCCCTTAAAAAGGGAAAGTTGGAACCATAGTGATTATGTAAAGTAACATATAACTAGGTTTATACATAGGAGAACATAGGTTGTGAGTGATGATTATACATGGAGGAAAAGTGTAAATATTTATAGGGAGTTATTGAGGTCATAAATCACAAACAATTAAATTATTAAAGATAAGTTTAGGTCCTCAAAGTCATAAATCTGTGATGATTTAAAAGGACATCAGTTCAATAAAATTAAGGTATTGGGAATTTTTTTATCATTATCCTAACATTTGTTATTTTACTGACCAATAATATAAGGTTATATACTAACATTATATATTTCTATATAAAAAAATTCATTCTTTAGTTGTGATTTTATCTATTTCTAATTCATCTATTACATCAAGAAATGGATGTCTAGAAATTAACTTTGATGTATTTTAACATATCTTAAGGCTCATAAAACAATGAAGTGTATAACTATTTATCTCTAAATATTATTAAAAATCAATATGGTTAATACATTAATATGTAAACATAAAAATTAACTCTACTGGATCATCAGTCATAAGTATTCAACATAAATAATTACACATTAACCTGGACATCGCGTAGGCCAGTGGTAGGTGTGAAACCCTTATCATCCTTCGATCATGGGTTCAAGACCCATGGCCTTGCTGGACCTAATTGTTTGTCACCGGACATAATTGATTTGATTTTCTAAACCCACTCTCATATAACTTCTAAAATAAATAATATATATATCCTTAAAATAATGGTAATCACTAAGTATCCTTTTAACTAATGTTTTTAATACAAACTCGGTGGATAAATACTTCCTCTAAAGTTTAACTTAAACTTTTCATGCATTTTTAACCTCATAAACCTCATAAAATATGAAAATAAAAAACTTTAGAAATAAATTCATGAAATAATATAAACATTGATTCCCCCATATAATCCAAAGTAGCAGTTGGTTTTCACATTCCAAACAACTGAATACCCTCATCATATATTTTCTTGAAACATGGTAATAACCTAAATTACCATAAATACTTCTAGAAAACCTGCATGATTCTTTATTCCATAGATTACTAGATATATTCCATAAATCCCAGAAGTTTTAAACTTCATCTATGATATCATAATCTACTTTTCAACATGTCCTTAATTAGTTCCAAGGTAATCAGTACCATCCAATTTACTTATATCCCAAATATCTTTATCCAAAAACATTATCATAACATAAAGAACATATTAACAACTATGTTTTCCTTAATCATGTATTTTCCATGTACATAACTTTTCCATTAAATCACTTTTTTATTCCATTGGATCCATTGAACGTATTATTGTAAATCATTTGTGAAAAAACATAAACCTGAAACTCTTATATATTTCAACTTTCAAAATTATTTAATCCAAATACATAAAAACTTCCACTACTGGAAAAATACCCTATACCAATGGTTTGGAGAACCGTGGGTAAGTAAGCCGAGAGGATAGGTCTATACCAACGGCTTTTGGAAAACCGTTGGTATAGATCTATACCAATGATTTTCAAAACCGTTGGTATAATTAATATGAAAATCTATACCAACGATTCCATAAAACTATTGGTATAAGTAAATTAAAAAACAATCATCCAGTGGGTTTGGATCCCATCACCTCCCGTTTGTGATTGAATGACCTAAACACTAACCTAAATTACTTTTGTGAACATAATTTCATAAATATATATATCTGTATTATCATAAGTGTCACGACCCGTCCTCGGGGCCCGTGCCGTGACTACCCCAAGCCCGCCTTCCATAGGCCAGGGGCTGGCGACTAGCACCAAGGCGTAAATCCCGGTAAAAAGGGAAGGCATTGCCTTTGTAAAGTAAACAAGCACCACAGAGTAAGCAAGCGGAAGAAGTAAACACTAAGTAAAAGCTGGTACAATAGTAAGTGCGGAAAGAAAGTGGGCTAGCATACAAACCCAAACTGAAAGTAAAGTACAACTCGAAAGGGAAAACAACAACTGAAAAGTAAAGCCGCAACGTCGAGCCGTCCACTGGAAGTCCCACCTGAAGGGTGGGTACAGATAGCCTCCACTACTCCTCGGGTCCAGCCGACCGCTCTGAGTACGTCCCACCCAGTGGTTCACCTCCAGGTACCGTCCTGCTCCGCAAGCCTCCACCACGATCAGCGCTGTCCGTCGTCTGCAACCAACACAACGTAGTACGGGCATAGCCCGTGCAGGGGTGAGTATAAGATACTCAGTAGGGACCCCGAGACCCCCGAAGGTCTCCTAGAAACCACAAAGGATTAACCACAATGGAAAGATACAATCACGAAGTAACATCTGGTACAGCTTAGGTATATGCCCATACATATACCTAAGTCATCAATTCTCGCTCGGCTCCAACATCCGAGCTCAAGTACAGCCCAGTCCACACAGGAAAGAAAAATGTAAATCCACACAGGATAGCACAACACAATCCACAAAGGAAAGCAAAACGTAACTCCACACAGGATAGCACAACACAATCCACAAAGGAAAGCAAAACGTAAATCCACACAGGATAGCACAATACAATCCACAAAGGAAAGAAAAACAGGGTTTCAGCTCACACAGGTATACTTCTTCGAATGACGATAGAGATGATCACTGATCCATCTAAGTCGTCGGACCCACAAAGGATCGATAGGTACTAACCCCCGCAATGACCACAAAGGATCTGACCCACAAAGGATCGATAGGTAACTAACCCCCGCAAAGACCCACACAGGATCAGACCCACACATGATCTGTAGGCGCATGCCCACACAGGACCGCTGAGAGCTGACCCACACAGGATCGGTATCACTGACCCACAAAGGATCGCTAAGTGTTGTAGTCGTCGCCGTCGAATCCATTGAGGATCTCTGCACAGTCGTCGTCGTCACAGTAGCAGTCGCAGCCAGCTCTAGGGTTCCCGCACACAGCAAGCTCGTTCGAGAGGGTCCGCTCCATGAGCCGAGAGGATGATACATCAACTGACACATAGTCCAGAGTTGATGTATCCAAAAGTTCGGTATCGTCAACAGGAACTCAACGTCGCAGACGGCACGTCAATCGGACGCCCGGTCTGAGAGTTATTGGCTTTTTCGTCCCAGGGGCCCGGTTGGTTTTTAAGGAAAAACCAACCCGACCGTACTCCACCTGCGTCCAAACCTTGGGCGGAGTATGCCAAAAGATCCGTCTCACCTAGAGGAAATCAACAAAGTCGATGACACGTCAATTGGACGTCCGAAGCTCAAGATATGAGCGTTTCCGCTCCGAGGGCCCGATTGGTTTCGTGTATGAACCAACCCGGCCAAACCCAAAGTATTAAGAAACCTTGATTGTGATACACCAAAACGACCATCTCGATCCAAGGATCGCATTACTGCTGACAACGCATCATTCGGAGGCCCGTATCTCAAGTTATGAGCAAAAGACCAAAAAGGTCCGGAAATGGGGGTCTGGGCCTGGACCGACCCGGCCCGACCCCCCCTGGGTCGGCCCGACCCGGGTCCGACCCAGTTGGGTGTGACCCGGACCGGCCGGGGCTGCCTGGCCCGGCTTGGGCGCGACCCGGCCGGCGGGTCGGCTCGGCCGAGCAGCCGAGCAAGGGAAGCCGCAGGGCGTGCTGTCCCCGCGGGAAGAGGAGCCGCGACCCCGCGTTGGGCCGCGCTTGGTCAGTGGATGCGGCAAAGCCGCATCCCGTGTCTCGCTGGACCCGCGTGGTCGCGGGTCTGGTCGGCCTCTGCCACCGCGACTTCAGCCGCGGCGGATCCATCCGACGGCGCGCCGGGGCGCCGCCGCCTCCGGCTGCCGGCGCCACCGGTGGAGTCCGTTGTCCACCGGAGTTGCTCCGGTGGTCCGATTCCATTTTCGTCTGCATCGTTGCTCCTCACGGGTCCCGTTCTTCACTGTGGAATTAACAAATTGTCTCTGTGACCCATTTTGTCATTGTCCGCCGTTCTGCACTCCATGAACAAAGGGCGGTGGGTTCGGACTTGTTTGTTGGTCCGCACCCACCGTGTTAGCGGTTTGAAACAACACCATAAAATCCCAGCAATTGATGAACCACGTCCTGCAATAATAATCCGCGGACCAACTTGTTAATTGGTTGGTCCACGTTCTTTCCTTGGAGGAAAACAAACATGGGTAAAACATTTTCAAAACAACCCCTACCTCGTAGCTGTCGTCGGACGAGTGCGAGTACGTCGCGGAATTGACCGTCGCGGTAGGAGGTGATCGTCGCATCGTGGAAGGGCATCGCGTCGTCGCGGAAGGGCGTCACATCGACGATCTCCAAGTGGTTAAAGAAACAAACAGATTTAATTATCGCAATTAAATCCATGATGAGGATAAAAACCACAAAGGAATTAAAAGGACCGCAATCTCTTACCTCAACGGACGATCGGAGATTTTTCGCCGAAGAAGCGTCGCGGCGGGAGAATCATCGGCGTCAAGTTGTAAATCTCCGTGGGGCCTGGTGTTCTTCTTCTCCCTTCATCAGAGGCCGGTGTTTTTCTCGTTCTTCGCGTTCTTCACATTCTTCGCTAAAGAGGAGGAAGATATTTAGAGATTCTCCAAAGGTTTTACACAACATTCAAGAAGATGGTGTGTTGGCCTTATTTTATTAACATGCCAACAAATGAAAACATGTTAAGAAACGAACAAAATTAATTAATAGAATTAATTTCAATGAATAAACCGCCCAATTAAAAATGAGCGTTTAAGAGTTTAAGGAAACTCCCCAGTTGACTTTCATTTAAGAGGGGGGTTGCAGGTGCGTTACTTAGGGGAAAAGAAACGGTGGGGCTCGTACGGGCCCCACCTCACAAATATCCTACCAAGGGGGTAGGATATTTTGAATTGCACCCTATCCGCTTCAACTCATCTTAAGCATATTTAAGTGGCTTTAAGCGGCTTTAAGTGAAATAAAATAAAGTTTGTCGTACCACATTATTTTATTTCTTAACTTAAAGACCAAAAATTAAAAACCACACCCGAGCAAGAAAAACTCTGGAAGAGGCGTTTCTAAGAAAATAACAGCGCTGCGATTCCATCGGTGCCCTCAAAATTTGATTCCGAGCACCGGTTCAAAAGTTATAAAAACCCACTCGTTCGTTCACTGAACGTACCCGAGCCAAACATCAGAACATGATTCCGGGCACACCGGGCCTCGGAATCAGGTGCCGTCAGAAACTGCATTCTTGTAAAATTCCAAGGAAAATTAAGAAAAAAAATTTCCTTGAAATTTACGGGTCTTTACATCACTCCCACCTCAGGGCTTTACGTGCCCATAAAGATACATCATAAGCTAGGGAAACAAATGTGGGTACTAAGCACGCATCTGAGCCTCCCGCTCCCAAGTTCTCTTCTGGAGGTTCCCGTGCTGCCATCTAATGTGCACTAGAGGAATCGACCGTCCACGTAGGACCCACTTCTATCGATCCTCGATCTCCAGATGGACCTCTTTAAAAGTCTCCCCATCATCAACATCTAGCTCCCCATGGTCAATGATGTGCATTGGGTCGTGCACGTATCTCCTCATCTGGGATACGTGGAAGACGTCATGCACCTGGTGCAACTGAGGTGGTAGAGCCATGCGATAAGCCACCTCGCCAATCCTGCTGAGGACCTGGAATGGTCCGATGAAGCGTGGAGACAACTTGCCGCCTCGGCCAAATCTCCGTAATCCATGTCGAGGTGAGACATACAAGAAGACGTGGTCGCCATACTCGAACTCTAGTGGCCTCCGACTCCTATCAGAATAAGACTTCTGCCAGCTCTGAGCTGTCCTCATCTGCTCCTGGATGATGTGGACCTTCTCTGTCGTGGCCCGGACCATCTCTGGTCCCACAAGTGCTGACTCCCCAGGGTCTGTCCAGCACAACGGAGATCTGCAAGGTCTTCCGTACAATGCCTCGTACGGTGCCATCCCGATGGGGGAGTGGTAGCTGTTGTTGTACGCAAACTCCACCAAGGGTAGGTGGTCCTCCCAGCTACGACCAAAGTCGAGGACACATGCGCGGAGCATGTCCTCGAGAGTCTAATTGGTCTTCTCCGTTTGACCATCCGTCTGAGGGTGAAAGGCTGTACCCAGACGTAGCTGCGTCCCGAACGCCTCATGCAACCCCTTCCAAAGCTGGGAAGTAAAGCGAGCATCTCGATCGGAGACGATTGATGATGGAACACCATGAAGCCGCAAAATCTCCTGAACGTAAAGTTGTCCCAATCTCTCCACTGAGCCCTACTCTCTGATGGGTAGAAAGTGAGCCGACTTGGTGAGTCGGTCGACAATCACCCAGATGGAGTCGTGACCTCTGGAATTGTGTGGAAGTCCATTCACAAAGTCCATAGATATCCCATCCCACTTCCACTCCGGGACCTCCAAGGGCTATACCAAGCCTGCTGGTACCTGATGCTCTACCTTCACCTGTTGGCAGGTGAGGCATCGTGAAACGAACTCTGCCACTACCTTCTTCATGTCCGGCCACCAGTCCATTCAAAAAGTCCATAGCTGAATGCCCGTTCTCCTGCTGAGAGCATCGGCTACCACCTTCCCCTTCCTAGGAGTATAGAATATCTGAAAGTCATAGTCCTGGAAGAACTAGATCCATCGCCGTTGTCTATGGTTCAGGTCCTTCTGAGAGAAGATGTACCTGAGACTCTAATGGTCATAAAAGACTGTAAAGCACTCGCCAATCAGATAGTGTCGCCATGTCTTCAGAGCGAAGACCACTGCTGCTAACTCCAGGTCATGGGTAGCGTAGTTCTGATCATGCGACCTCAACTGACGTGATCCATAGGCGATCACTGCCCGCTCCTTCATTAGGACACATCCGAGTCCAGTCCCTGATGGATCGCAGTAGACTATATACCCTACTCCCTCCTCAGGAAACGTCAAGATAGGGGCGCTGGTCAATCTATGTCTCAGCTCCTGAAAGCTCTGCTGACATCTTTCTGACCACACAAAGGGTTTCCACTTCTTCGTCAAAGCTGAGAGTGGATATCAGGGCTGTCCTGGGGTACAGATCAATATAAAAGTATACCTCTCTGTGAGGAGGTAGCCCTAGAACGTCGTCGGGAAAGTCGTCCGCATACTGATCCACCACTGCAGGAAAACTAGGACTCCGCACGTCAATAGCTCCTAGGATGAGGCTAGCCAACTGATGAGTGATGGGATGTCCTCTCCTCTGCAGAAGTCTATCATGTGCTGCAAAGGCTCCCTACTCGCCGGTGAAGGTGAACCTGCACCCATTGGTGCGTACACATCACACCTTGCGCCTAAAACAGTCGATCTGAGCATGGACTGTAGATAACCAATCCATGCCCAAGATGACGTCGTAAGGCCTCGACGCCGCTACAAGAAGATCCCAGCCGAAGCTCTCGCCTCCTAGAGTAAGATAAAACTGTCGACACCAGTGTGTAATCGTCGAGTCTGCTCCCGTAGGAGTCTCTAGCCGTAAGGATCGAGCAAACGGCTCTATCGGAATATTTGAGCTCCGAACAAGGGCAGTGACTATGAAAGAGTGACTCACTCCTGTGTCTATAAAAACTGCAGCAAGGGTGGAATAGACACGGATCGTACCTCGAATCATCTCGGGCGCGCCATGGTCGTAGGCCTCTGCTTCCTCGAGCTATGCCTGTCTCTGCCCGCCAGCTCCCTGTGGTCGGGGTGGACCTCCTGACGGTGGTGGTGGTAGAGCCTCAAAGCGTCGCCGACCACCTGCTGCTCGGCTAGCTCCTCTTCCTCGTCTGCCTCCTCCCTCTGGACCACCATGGTCGAACCTCTTCCTCTGCCTGGGTGGCCCCTCAACTGTCTGCTGCTCCTCGGCACGGTGGGTCGGGCAGCCACGAGCAATGTTGCCCTGCCCGCCGCATGTGTAGCACTGCCTGCCTCTCGAAAGACTGGCTCCACGCTGTGTGCCCCGCACTGCTGAGCCAGTGTCCTGAGGTCGTCTGCGTGGGGGTCTGGTCTTCCTGGACCCCTAAGTCATCCGTCGACTGCCTGCCACAGAAGACTCTGCTACGTGCTGCCCCACGGTAGGTCTCAGCGCTGAAGTAGACTCAGCAAGAAATCTCTCGATCAGAAGGGCTCGCTCCAGTACTCCTGCCTGAGTCGGAATGCTGAGGGAGATCAGCGATGCCCTGATCTCATGTCTCAATCCCTGCTCAAAGGTTCGGGCCCGGAAGAATGGGTCCCGTACCATGTCGGTCGAGTAGCGACAGAGATCGGTAAATCTTGCCGAGTACTGGGCGACCGTTAAGCTGCCCTGCCGCAACTGAAGAAGCTCCTGAATTCGCACCGCACGGAGGGTGGACGGGACGAACTCTAATTGGAAAAGGCCCTCAATGTCCATCTAGAGAAGAGATGCGTCATCGTGCACCTAGAGCATCAAGCTCCACCATCGGCCCACTGCTGCGTGCAGTAGGCTCACTGTGAGGATCACCATGAAGTCTGCTGGTGTCCTCAAAAACCGGAAAACTCGCACCACTACCTCCAGCCAGTCCTCGGCTGCCTGGGGGTCCGTCTCCCCGCGGAACTTGGGCGGTCCCTGGAGCTGGAACACATGCAGTGCACTGAGGCGACATGCATCGTCAGCGGATGGTGCTGGAAGCATCGGTGGCTCGGTGGGTAAAGGTACCGCCGGTGCCTCAGCTGTCAAAGGGCCCTGCACCGAGGCCTTGTCGCTCGGCGGGCTGTCGTCACGCTCAACTCTCGGAACCCCAGCTGGCTACCGTCGTGGGGCCATCCTGAAAAGAAATAGGTGTTCCACGGTCAGAACAGTATACCTGGTGAGCTGAAACAAAGTAATCACAAAGAAAACTTGAAACACACACGCAATCAATGTTTTCGTGCATTAAGTCGGAAATCAGAAGTCAGGGACCTAGTGTACGGATACGTCGGTCACCGCACCAACACTAGACTCCCTGGACTGATAACCACACCCAATATGCTAAACACTATTGATTCTCATAGAAAAAGATCAGAGTCTGTGTGACGCCCCAGGTTTTATAAACTGGTCCAAGTGAACAATGTTGTGCTTTTTAATGATGTCTCTTGTTTTATTTTATTTTATTTTCTGGTTTGTGTGCTAATAAAGAATTAGAATGGAAATCAAACATGAAGAATACGATAAACTGTTATATATTTAAAAGATACATTACAAAAAGACCCATCTAATTGAAAGTACCGTGCACAAGACCTAACACGGCCACAACAAGACTACAAAGAACCACAACACGGGAAATCGGATAGTCGTCATCTTCAGGGTCCATCAGTGTGAAAAGTATAACCGCCAGAACCACTATGCACGCCCTCATCGCCAGTGGTATGAGGAGAGCCATCCGCCAAGGGTCTGGTGTTTTGAAAATGTTAAACATCCTACCCCTTGCTTTTATAATGGACCTCTAAGGGAATATGACCATTTTTTTTACCGTTGGGTTCCAATGGATAAAGTGCATCATTTTATAAATTTTTTGTCTTTATAATGCTTTTATAATATTATGGTATTTCAATATTTTAATAAACACAAAGTATCAGAATTATATTTTCAAGTATTAAAATAAAATATTATTCTTGCAAATGAATCTATTTTGATCATGATGATATTTATATAGTGGAAAACATGGTATTTTAAAATGTATCAAATGGGGTATCTGTAATAATTGAAAAAAATGTATCTTATTGGATCTCTAAAACAATGTGTTTTGAATTAAAGAAAAACTACGAGTCTTTTAAAAAAAAAATAATTTTACAAATCAACAAGTGAAGTATGTTATAAATTGATTCTTAAATTTTAATGGTTACAAGATCCTTGTAGTTATAAATGTTTATAATGAAATATTTATCTTAAAAGAAATAATAATAAATAAATTATATCAAATAGTACTGTTTTTTTACATAAACTAAATTGGGATTATCAGGTTTGAAATTTATGGGTTAAAAGTGCTTATTTAATATTATACAAATTTAAATTATAACATCCCGGTTTAATATTGTTTTAACATTTATTATATTTTTTTCTTCTTCCCAATCACGTGACCCAGGCCTCCAACGGTTAAACCCAACCCCGCGCGATCGCCTCGACCGTTCGATCTCGCCACGTTCAATCCTGGCCATTGATATGTTTTAAAACACTCTTTTCTTTTCATCCGTCCGATCACGCCAAGGTCGAATCTCATCCGTTGTTTTTTTCTTTCTTCCTCCGCGTCTTCGATCGTCTTCTACCTCGCGCCAGGGACCCGCGAACCAGCGCTTGGTTTGCCCGATACGCCTCCCTCTCCATTGTTCACGTTGACCTCATGCACCCACCTCCATAGGACACCGTAGGATTGGACTAACCCCCCCGGATCATCTTCCTTTAAGAAACGAGAAACCCCAGTGTAAACAGGGACCTCCGGAGCCAACCCGCACCACCGCGAAACCTTCCTCACCATCGCCTCGCCACCTCACGAACCACCTCCAGTTTCGCACCACACCCCCGTGCACGACCACACTAGTGCTGGAGCTACGCCGCTGGACACTAGTCCGTCACCTTGCAGCGTATCCAAGTGGCCGCGACCTCACCGAACCACCACCGGACACCAAAGTTCCTCCTGGTTCTCCAGCCACCCAGCAGGCCTCCCTCCGACGAGTTTTTTTTCCTTAAGCGGTAAGGGTTCCATGCTTATGCGTTTTTTTTTTCAGAACCTACCCATGATCCTCGTTACACGTTTATATACATGAAATACATATATATATGTATATATGGATTGTTTTTACAGGTGCATAATTCCCACGCTTTCCACTCTAAGCAAACAGAGGGCTTCTAAGGGGGTTTTTCTTTCAGGTCTGCAAACATAGGGGATGCCCCCACCTCCTTATAATTTCAAAACCCCAATATACACACTTTTTATACTTGGATATATGATATGTATATATATAATATGTATTATCAGTATATGCACCATGTATCTCATCTTTTGAAGACTTGGTGAGTGGCAAAGGAAATGGTATCACTTTTTTTCTTTCTCTTCCTAAAAAGATTCAAGTGTTTTCTATCCTTTGAGTTTTTCTAATATAACCCTTTGGATAGTCTATGTATATATATATATACATAATTTTATAAATTTTTGGGTATACCCCCTTAACCTCTTTTAGTCTAAGGTATTCCTAGGAGGTTGTTTTTATTAATATTTATTTGAGTATTTATATAAGGGTAGTTATGAAGGGTTTTCATTTTATGAAAAACCATTACATAACTTATATATATATATATATATATATAGATATATATATATATAGATATATATATATATATATTTGGGTGTTTGAGTATACACTTATATATATAGGTAACCATACAAAGTCTATTCTAATATTTCCATATAATTCAGTATTTTAAATTAGGAATTATACATTTGGAAATGGTCTTTTTTTTAAATAAATTCCTAACAGTTATGATCTTTATGTATGCCTTATATATATAACTATATATTTATACAAGGTTATGTATTGGAATGGAAATGTTTTTTGGTGTCTATAGTTATCTTTGAAAAATATTTTTGATGCGAACTTGGTTTTTGGTTTAAGTACAATTATGTTATGGTTAAAAACAAAGCTTTTACATGTTTATGTATTTATAGTTTCATGAACATTTAAACCCCCATGAGGTTTTGAATTTCAAACTGAATAAATGATATGTAGTTAGAGGTATTACGATTTTAATTGTACCATGTCTAATTTATGAGGAAACCTATATATATAATTTGTGTATATATATCCTTATGTATGTATTTTTATGATTAATATCTAAAAACCCTAGTTTCAAGAAATGGTTATTAATATTTCTATGCATGTAGGATTTTAGTGCTTGCCTATGCTATTTTTTTGTGTGTCTAAGTGTACACCAATGAACTTGACTAATGTCACCCTTGAAATGATTTGTGTTTCTTTAAATGGATATGCACTTTCCTGTTTTAAACTTGCATTAAAAGGATATGGATTTAAGGGTTATGTTAACTTGTAGAAATCCTCTATTATTTTTATACCAAACTCGTTGTAGTGATTTTTAGTGAGTAGAGTGTAACTGCAAATTCTATGACCAGTGAAGAATAATAATTAATGACAAGTATTTTATTTAAAGTGGTTTATTTCCATGTGTTGGAATTTTAAAGATTGCAAATGTTTATTATTTTTATACCAAGCATGCCGCAGTAATTATTAGCAGATGCTGATTTGTTGCAAGTACTGTGAACTGTGAAGAACAATAGTTAATGCCAAGTAGTTTATTTCTATGTACTGAAATTTTAGAAACTCATCATTTAATACCCCTTGGGAGAAAGTCTCACACATTCATCATTTTTTGTGCTTAAATAACTATTCTATGCACATAGTATGCTTGCTTAACCTTGCCTGCTTTTATTCCATATTTTCCATTTTATCTGTCGTATCATGTATTTGTAAACCAATTATATAATTGTTACCTTATTCATATTGTTCATGCATATGACTCAACATGATAATGAACTAAGAACTAAATTACCCAAAGTGGTATGGGACACCTTGGGTAATATGAAATGAAAATTAAGTATTCAAAGTGGTATGGGACACCTTGAATATCTGACCTTATCAACATGTGAGAAATGTATGGGACTACCCGGAATGGGGTCTGGTAAGAAGAAAACCCTCCAGGTTGGGCACTGGTTAAAGTAAGCCCTCCGAATTGGAGACCGGTAAAAGTAAGCTCCTCGATGCATCGATAGTTCTCGAGACAGTCAGATTGGGTTTTTACCCTTAGGTCATGGCACAAGGCCTTGACACAGAGACCCTGAGTCCTTCAACATACATTTCTTTTTTTATGACCAACCAATTGATTACTCCGATTAGAGGAATATCCTTGGTTATAGAACCTTACCTATGAGTATCATATTTAAAAAAAAAGAAACACAAGACATATGATATAGCAATGTTGATGCATGCCCAGTTTTCTTTTCCAGATTTTTTATTACTAATGTTGCATTACATTTATCATTTCATGATGTGTTTTTTTAGATAACACGCTTGTGCGTGACTCTGATGATGTTTACACCTTGTTGTTCATAAACACCTTTCTTGTTTATGGACACTTAAATTAGTATAACCCATGTCTTTTTATTATCATGATTATCTTGTCTATTAAGTGGGTTCTAGCTAACTGTTCTAGTGTGTAAGTATGAAGTGCTTTAACTGTGTTACATCGAATTTGGTTTTATCTTGAAGTTTTTCCTTGAAGAAAACTTTTTAGGTATGGAAAAGTATTTTCAAAATGGTTTTCAAAGGCTGTATTTATGTATTTTCAAAAACCCCTTACTGAGTATTTCAATGCTCAACCTATGTTTTATGTTAAATTTTTTTACAGGTTGATAGAGCATTTCCAAGTCTTGGATTTTTGTTCTTAGCTCAGAAATAAAGAAGCAAAGCTGTTGTCTCTGATTCTCCAGTATCTAAACCAGAAAGTTCCTCCTGATTGGTTATGATGTGTGACTTATTTGTTTCTTTTCTACGAAATAAATTACACACCATAACCATAGCACCGTCTCTGGGCTACCGGGGTCGGGGCGTCATAGTTGGTATCAGAGGAATGGTTTAGGAAACCATGGAAAATTAGGACAACACAAAAACATTAATAATGGTTACTAAGTAGGGTTTGTTCTTAAACTTCTCAGATGGAAAGACAACAAACCACGCCTAAACTCTTGACTCTTCCTATAGATATCATAGAGACTATTGTAGCAAAATCCTTCTCAACAAGTTACCAAACTTTTGTTAACTTACGAATCACGTGCAAAACCCTCTATGAAATATCGAAAAGCTCGAATGTCCTTCGAATCTTTCGAGGGTCGGAAGTTGTGTATAACCAAATGGCCAGTGCGCTGTTCGAGAAATATAAAAATAAAGGGAAGTACTATGAGGGACTCTTCCTATGTTTCACCATGAACAATAAATGGTTGGCCTTCCCGGCATTTGGAGAGCTGCAAAGGAGTTGGACTTCTGCGCAGTCTTTATGTACCAAATCCCGTGCTTCAGCATGCTTGGGGAGCTCTGTGATTTTGGATCATTCATAGAATCCTTCAATTATGAAGTGGTTCGAGAGATCTTTAGGAACCAAATCCAAGCAGATGTCGCGAAGCTTAATGTCACTCGTTACCATCTCTGGAAAACCACCTGTATCAAACAGGAGCTTGGCTTCAACCGCGATCCACTTTGCCAAAAATGTATTTGGGAAGAGGAGACCCACAAGCTTTGCTCTGCCCTGGGGATTGAGTTGAATAGTAACTTCTTCCATGGGTGGTGGAGGTAAAGGGACATCACAAAGGGTTTCAGAGAAGCGGTGTGAATAAGTCAGTGTTTGTACGCCGATCGATTTGCGGGGATGAAATAATTTTAAGAGGGGGATAATGTGACGCCCCAGGTTTTATAAACTGGCCCAAGTGAACAATGTTGTGCTTTTTAATGATGTCTCTTGTTTTATTTTATTTTTTTTATGGTTTTTGTGCTGATAAAGAATTCGAATGGAAATCAAACATGAAGAATAAGATAAACTGTTATATATTTAAAAGATACATTACAACAAGACCCATCTAATTGAAAGTACCGTGCACAAGACCTAACATGGCCACAACAAGAATACAAAGAACCAAAACACAGGCAATCGAATAGTCATCATCTTTAGGGTCCATCAGTGTGAAAAGTATAACCGCCAGAACCACCGCGCATGCACTCAGCGCTAGTGGTATGTGGAGATCCATCCGCCAAGGGTCCGGTGTTTTAAAAATGTTAAACATCCTACCCCTTGCTTTTATAATGGACCTCTAGGGAATATGACCGTTTTTTTGACCGTTGGGTTCCAATGGATAAAGTGCATCATTTTATAAAATTTTTGTCTTTATAACACTTTTATAATATTATGGTATTTCAATATTTTAATAAACACAAAGTATTAGAATTATATTTTCAAGTATTAAAATAAAATATTATTCTTGCAAATGAATCTATTTTGATCATGATGATATTTATATAGTGGAAAACATGGTATTTTAAAATGTGTCGAACAGGGTATCTGTAATAATTGAAAAAAATGTATTTTATTGGATTTATAAAACAATGTGTTTTGAATTAAAGAAAAACTACGGGTCTTTTAAAAAAAATAATTTTATAAATCAACAAGTGAAGTATGTTATAAATTGATTCTTAAATTTTAATGGTTACAAGATCCTTGTAGTTATAAATGTTTAGAATGAAATATTTATCTTAAAAGAAATAATAATAAATAAATTATATCAAATAGTACTGTTTTTTTTACATAAACTAAATTGGGATTATCAGGTTTGAAATTTATGGGTTAAAAGTGCTTATTTAATTTTATACAAATTTAAATTATAACATCCTGGTTTAATATTGTTTTAAAATTTATTATATTGTTTTTTTATTTTTTTCTTCTTCCCAATCACGTGACCCAGGCCTCCAACGGTTAAACCCAACCCCGCGCGATCGCCTCGACTGTTCGATCTCGCCATGGTAAATCCCGACCATTGATATGTTTTAAAACACTCTTTTCTTTTCATCTGTCCGATCACACCAAGGTCGAATCTCATCCGTTGTTTTTTTCTTTCTTCCTCCGCATCTTCGATCATCTTCTACCTCCCGCCAGGGACCCGCGAACCAGCGCTTGGTTTGCCCGATACGCCTCCCTCTCCACTGTTCATGTTGAACTCGTGCAACCACCTCCATAGCACACCGTAGGCTCGGCCTAACCCCCGGATCATCTTCCTTTAAGAACCGAGAAACCCCAGTGTAAACAGGGACCTCCGGAGCCAACCCGCACCACCGCGAAACCTTCCTCGCCATCACCTCACCACCTCACGAACCACCTCCAGTTTCGCACCACACCCCCGTGCACGGCCACACCAGTGATGGCGCTACGCCGCTGGAAACTAGGCTGTCACCTTGCAGCGTCTCCAAGTAGTCACGACCTCACCGGACCACCACCGACCACCAAAGTTCCTCCCGGTTCTCCAGCCACCCAGCAGGCCTCCCTCCGATGAGTTTTTTTTCCTTAAGCGGTAAGGGTACCATGCTTATTCGTTTTTTTTTTCAGAACCTACCCATGCTCCTCGTTACACTTTTATATACATGAAATACATATATATGTATATACGGATTGTTTTTACAGGTGAATACTTCCCACGCTTTCCACTCTAAGAAAACAGAGGGCTTATAAGGGGGTTTTTCCTTCAGGTCTGCTAACATAGGGGATGCCCCCACCTCCTTATAATTTCAAAACCCCAATATACACACTTTTTATACTCAGATATATGATATGTATATATATGATATGTATTTTCAGTATATTCACCGTGTATCTCATCTTTTGAAGACTTGGTGAGTGGCGTAGGAAATGGTATCACTTTTTTTCTTTCTCTTCCTAAAAAGATTCAAGTGTTTTCTGTCCTTTGAGCATTGCTAATATAACCCTTTGGATAGTCTATGTACATATATATATACAAGATTTTATATATGTTTGGGTATACCCCCTTAACCTCTTTCAGTCTAAGGTATTCCTATGAGGTTGTTTTTATTAATATTTATTTGAGTATTTATATAAGGGTAGTTATGAAGGGTTTTCATTTTAATCAAAACCATTACATAACTTATATATATATATATATATATATATATATATTTGGGTGTTTCAGTATACACTTATATATATAGGTAACCATACAAAGTCTATTATAATATTTCCATATAATTCAATATTTTAAATTAGGAATTATACATTTGGAAATGGTCTTTTTTTTAAATAAATTCCTAACAGGTATGATCTTTATGTATGCCTTATATATATAACTATATATTTATACAAGGTTATGTATTGGAATAGAAATGTGTTTTGGTGTCTATAGTTATCTTTGAAAAATATTTTTGATGCAAACTTGGTTTTTGGTTTAAGTACAATTATGTTATGGTTAAAAACAAAGCTTTTACATGTTTATGTATTTATAGTTTCATGGACATTTAAACCCCCATGAGGTTTTGAATTTCAAACTGAATAAATGATAAGTAGTTAGAGGTATTACGATTTTAATTGTACCATGTTTAATTTATGAGGAAACCTATATATATAATTTGTGTATATATATCCTTATGTATGTATTTTTAAGATTAATATCTGAAAACCCTAGTTTCAAGAAATGGTTATTAATATTTCTATGCATGTAGGATTTTAGTGCTTGCCAATGCTATTTTTTTGTGTCTTAGGGTACACTAATGAACTTGACTAATGTCACCCTTGAAATGATTTGTGTTTCTTTAAATGGATATGCACTATCATGTTTTAAACTTTCATTAAAAGGATATGGATTTAAGGGTTATATTAATATATAGAAATCCTCTATTATTTTTATACCAAACTCGTTGCAGTGATTTTTAGTGAGCAGAGTGTAACTGCGAATTCTATGACTAGTGAAGAATAATAATTAATGACAAGTATTTTATTTAAAGTGGTTTATTTCCAAGTGTTGGAATTTTAAAGATTGCAAGTGTTTATTATTTTTATACCAAGCATGCCGCAGTAATTATTAGTGGATGCTGATTTGTTGCAAGTACTGTGACCTGTGATGAACAATAGTTAATGCCAAGTAGTTCATTTCCATGTACTGAAATTTTAGAAACTCATCATTTAATACCCCTTGGGAGAAAGTCTCACACATTCATCATTTTTTGTGCTTAAATAATTATTCTATGCACATAGTATGCTTGCTTAACCTTGCATGCTTTTATTCCATATTTTCCATTTTATTTGTCGTATCATGTATTTGTAAACCAATTATATAATTGTTGCCTTATTCATATTGTTCATGCATATGACTCGACATGATAATGAACTAGGAACTAAATTACCCAAAGTTGTATGGGACACCTTGGGTAATGAGTAACAAAGATCGTATTACCCAAAGTGGTATGGGACACCTTGGGTAATATGAAATGAAAATTAAGTATTCAAAGTGGTATGGGACACCTTGAATATCTGACCTTATCAACATGTGAGAAATGTATGGGACTACCCGGAATGGGGTCCGGTAAGAAGAAAACCCTCCAGGTTGGGGATTGGTTAAAGTAAGCCCTCCGGATTGGAGACCGGTAAAAGTAAGCTCCTCGATGCATCGATAGTTCTCGAGACAGTCAGATTGGGTTTTTACCCTTAGGTCATGGCACAAGGCCTTGACATAGAGACCATGAGTCCTTCAGCATACATTTCTTTGTTTATGACCAACCAAGTGATTACTCCGATTAGAGGAATATCCTTGGTTATAGAACCTTACCTATGAGTATTAGATTTAAAAAAAAAGAAACACAAGACATATGATATAGAAATGTTGATGCATGCCCAATTTTGTTTTCCAGAATTTTTATTACAAATGTTGCATTACATTTATCATGTCAGGATGTGTTTTTTTAGATAACGCGCTTGTGCGTGACTCTGATGATGTTTACACCTTGTTGTTCATGCACACCTTTCTTGTTTATGGACACTTAAATTAGTATAACCCATGTCTTTTTATTAGCATTCTTATCTTGTCTATTAAGTGGGTTCTAGCTAACTGTTCTAGTGTGTAAGTATGAAGTGCTTTAACTGTGTTACATCGAATTTGGTTTTGTCTTGAAGTTTTTCCTTGAAGAAAACATTTTAGGTATGGAAAAGTATTTTCAAAATGGTTTTCAAAGGCTGTATTTATGTATTTTCAAAAACCCCTTACTGAGTATTTCAATGCTCATCCTATGTTTTATGTTAAATTTTTTTACAGGTTGATAGAGCATTTCCAAGTCTTGGATGTTTGTTCTTAGCTCAGAAATAAAGAAGGAAAGCTGTTGT
This sequence comes from Viscum album, assembly GCA_963277665.1. NCBI lineage: Eukaryota > Viridiplantae > Streptophyta > Magnoliopsida > Santalales > Viscaceae > Viscum > Viscum album. Next base: position 859,997,695 of record OY728160.1, read on the forward strand.
CTCTTATTCTCCAGGATCTAAAGCAGAATGTTCCTCCTGATGGGTTATGATGTGTGACTTATTTTTTCCTTTGTACGAAATAAATTACACACCATAACCATAGCACCGGCTCTGGGATACCGGGGTCGGGGCGTCATAGTCTGCGGTAGAACCAAACTCCTTTGATACCAATTTGCCACGACCCGTCCTCGGGGCCCGTGCCGTGACTACCCCAAGCCCACCTTCCATAGGCCAGGGCTGGCGACTAGCACCAAGGCGTAAATCCCGGTAAAAAGGGAAGGCATTGCCTTTGTAAAGTAAACGAGCACCACAGAGTAAGCAAGCGGAAGAAGTAAACACTAAGTAAAAGCTGGTACAACGGTAAGTGCGGAAAGCAAGTGGGCCAGAATAAAAACCCAAACTGAAAGTAAAGTACAACTCGAAAGGGAAAACAATAACTGAAAAGTAAAGCTGCAACATCGAGTCATCCACTGGAAGTCCCACCTGAAGGGTGGGTACAGATAGCCTCCACTGCTCCTTGGGTCCAGCCGACCGCTCCGAGTACGTCCCACCCAGTGGTCCACCTCCAGGTACTGTCCTGCTCCGCAAGCCTCCACAACGATCATCGCTTTACGTCTTCTACAACCAACACAACGTAGTGCGGGCATAGCCCGTGCAGGGGTGAGTATAAGCTACTCAGTATAGACCCCAAGACCCCCGAATGTCTTCCAGAATCCACAATGGATAAACCAGAAAGGAAAGATACAATCACGAAGTAACATCTCGTACGGCTTAGGTATATGCCCATACATATGCCTAAATCATCAATTCTCGCTCGGCTCCAACATCCGAGCTCAAGTATAGCCCAGTCCACAAAGGAAAGCAAATTGTAAATCCACACAGGATAGCACAACACAATCCACAAAGGAAAGAAAAACGTAAATCCACACAGGATAGCACAACACAAACCACAAAGGAAAGCAAAACAGGGTTTCAACTCACATAGGTATACTTCTTCGAAAGACGATAGAGATGATCACTGATCCATCTAAGTCGTCGGACCCACAAAGGATAGATAGGTACTAACCCCCACAATGACCCACAAAGGATCTGACCCACAAAGGATCGATAGGTAACTAACCCCTGCAAAGACCCACAAAGGATCGGACCCACATAGGATCTATAGGCGCTGAACCACACAGGACCGCTGAGCACTGACCCACACAGGATCGGACCCACACAGGATCGGTAGCACTGACCCACAAAGGATCGCTGAGTGTTGTAGTCATCGCCGTCGAATCCACTGAGGATCTCTGCACAGTCGTCGTCGTCACAGTAGCAGTCACAGCCAGCTCTAGGGTTCCCGCACATAACAAGCTCATTTAGGAGGGTCCGCTCCATGAGCCGATAGGCTGATACATAAACTGACACATAGTCCAGAGATGATGTATCGAAAAGTTCCGTATCGTCAACAGGAACTCAACATCGCAGATGGCGCGTCAATCGGACGCCCGGTCTGAGAGTTATTGGCTTTTTCGTCTCAGGGGCCCGGTTGGTTTTTAAGGAAAAACCAACCTGACCGTACTCCAGCTGTGTCCAATCCTCGGGCGGAGTATTCCAAAAGATCCGTCTCACCTAGAGGAAATCAAAAAAGTCGACGACACGTCAATCGGACGTCCCAAGCTCAAGATATGAGTGTTTCCGCTCTGAGGGCCCGATTGGTTTCGTGTACGAACCAACCCGGACGAACCCAAAGTATTCTGAAACCTTGAGTGTGATATACCGAAATGACCATCTCGATCCAAGGATCGCATTGCCGCTGATGGCGTATCGTTCGGAGGCCCGTAGCTTATGTTATGAGCAAAAGACCAAAAAGGTCTGGAAACGGGGGGTCTGGGCCCGAACCGACCCGGCCCGACCCCCCTGGGTCGGCCCGACTCGGGTCCGGGTCTATCCCAATTGGGCGAGACCCGGCCCAGCCATGGCGGCCCGGCCCGGCATGGGCGCGACCCGGCCGGCGGGTCGGCTCGGCTCGGCTCGGCCGAGCGGCCGAGCAAGGGAAGCCGTGGGGCGTGCTGTCCCCACGGGAAGAGGAGCCGCGGCCCCGCGTGGGGCCGCGCTTGGTCAGCAGATGCGGAAAAGCCGCATCCCGTGTCTCGCCAGACCCGCGCGGTCAAGGTCTGGTCGTCTGCCGCCACCGTGGCTTCAGCCGCGACGGCTCCATCCGGCGGCACGCCGGGGCGCCGCCAGTGGAGTCTGCGGGCCACCGGAGTTGCTCCGGGGGTCCGATTGCATTTCTGTCTGCGCCGTAGCTCCTCCCGGGTCCCGTTCTTCACTGCGGAATTAACAAATCATCTATGTGACCCATTTTTCCTTCGTCCTCCATTTCGCACACCAAGAACAAAGGGTGGTGGGTTCGGACTTGTTCGTTGGTCCGCACCGACCACGTTAGCGGTATGAAACAACACCATAAAATCCCAGCAATTTATGAACCACGTCCCGCAATAATAATCCGCGGACCAACTTGTTAATTGGTTTGTCCACATTCTTGCCTTGGAGGAAAACAAACATGGGTAAAACATTTTCAAAACGACCCCTACCTCATAGCTGTCGTCAGACGAGTGCGAGTACGTCGCGGAATTGAATGTCGCGGTAGGAGGTGATCGTCGCATCGTGGAAGGGCGTCGCGTCGTCGTGGAAGGGCGTCGCGTCGACGATCTCTGAGTGGTTAAAGAAACACATAGATTTAATTATAATAATTAAATCCATGTTGAGGATAAAAACCACAAAGGAATTAAAAGGACCACAATATCTTACCTCAACAGACGATCGAAGATTTTTCCTAGAAGAAGCATCGTGAAGGGAGAATCATCGGCGTCACGTCGTCGATCTCTGGGGGGCCTGGCGTTCTTCTTCGCCCTTCATCAGAGGCCAATGTTCTTCGCGTTCTTCATGTTCTTCGCAAAGGAGGAGGAAGATCTTTAGAGATTCTCTAAAGGTTTAACACAACATTCAAGAAGAAGGTGTGTTGGCCTTATTTTATTAACATGCCAACAAATTGAAAACGTGTTAAGAAACGAACAAAATTAATTCATAGAATAAATTTCGATGAATAAACCGCCCAATTAAAAAGGAGCATTTAAGAGTTTAAGGAAACGCCCCAGTTGACGTTCATTTAAGAGGGGGGTTGCGGGTGCGTTACTTAGGGGAAAAGAAACGTTGGGGCTCGTGTGGCCCCCACCTCACAAATATCCTACCAAGGGGGTAGGATATTTTGAATTGCACCCTATCCGCTTCAACTCAGCTTAAACAGCTTTAAGTGGATTTAAGTGGCTTTAAGTGAAATAAAATAAAGTTTGTCGTACCACATTATTTTATTTCTTAACTTAAATCCCAAAAATTAAAAACCACACCCGAGCAAGCACAACTCCGGAAGAGGTGTTTCTAAGCAAATACCGGCATTGCGATTCCATCAGTGCCCTCAGAATTTTATTCCGAGCACTTGTTCAAAAGTTAGAAAAACCCGCTCATTCGTTCATTGAACGTACCCGAGCCAAACTTCGGAACATGATTCCAGGCACACCGGGCCTCGAAATCAGGTGCCGTCAGAAACTGCGTTCTTGTAAAATTCTAAGGAAAATTAAGAAAAAAAATTTCCTTGAAATTTATGGGTCTTTACAATAATTATTTTAAATTTTGAATTATTTAATGTCCTCTGTAATAATATTCCATTAAAAATACATGTACATACACCAACGGTTCTATAAACTTCTAGTATAGGTTATTTGATTTTGGACCTATACCAATGGATTTGGAAAACCTGTTGGTATAGGGGGGACTTATACAAACGGTTTGGCGAAAACCATTGGTATAGGTCAATATTAGTGAACTATACCAATGGTTTTCCCAAAACCATTGGTATAGCTCCAAATTAGTGACCTATACGAACAGTTTTGGCCAAACCATTGGTATAGGTCCAAAGTAGTGAACTATACCAACTGTTTGCCCAAAACCATTGTTATAGATCATATTTCCAGTAGTGTTCGATTGGTTCATCCTTAATCCATTAACAAGGATACCTCATGCTATTACCCAATACCTCTTTCCTTTCACATTTCATCTATAGTCTATTCATCATCAGTAATGTAACCTTCACTTTCACCACCTTTATAATTATCTATAAGATATTTCCTCTTAGGACACTGAGTTTCATAATGAATATTTATTCCACACTTAAAAAAAATTAATCTTTGATGACAGCTTATAGAGTCCAATATTCTCATCCATTTCATTAACCAAACTCTTCATTTTTTACCTTATAGTCACATTCTTTATGTCCTTATTTTCCATAGTCAAAACATCTTATTTTCCACTAAGACATTCACTTAAATGAGTCATTGCACATTATTGGCACAATGGAAACTGAATCTCTTTCCTCTATGGTCTTAATTACATGAATTCTCAGGAAACTCCTTTATCTTCCTTTGGGAGTCTGAGAGTTGCTTAAGGTACACATTGTTAATCATGTTCTGTGAAAACTAATTAGGCATGATCACAACATATTTTACCCCACTGATCAACCCACTTGAAATCTCATCAATAAATCATCCATCACATTCAAGATTAATCTAGTTCCTTCCATTTCCCTCTATTTACTGAAACCATAAACATAGTGTATTCGTTACTTATTATAGTATAAAACCACATATTCATGAAAATAATTACTTATAGGATGTCTAAATAATGAAAAATTCCTTAATCTATGACACCCTTGGTTCATCCTAGGTTATTAATAGCCAACTTATATTTAAATCCTTCATGATGATTCATGAAGATTTTGTGAATTCCCAAAGCATATCCCATGAGAGTGTCAAATCAGGTGTGCAGTAAGGCCCATTTTTATGTACCAGATTACCCTGAGTCAGGACCAGAACATCTTTTTGGAGTTGGTACCCCAAGGTACATCTATGTTAGAGTCACATCCAATTGTAGTATCTAGAAAGAAATATATTTCTAGGAAACCACTAACTCTATCCATTACCAAAATTCTAAGACATTTTCATAAATGTTAACTCATCCTTATACTTATCCTTAGAGACATCCCTAGACATATCCTTATAAATAGACATAGAAATATCAGTTAATTTTTCTCATCCTAGTTTCTAAAGGTTAACTAAACCTTTGATATGATTGAAACTATAACGACCCAGTCTTGACATACATATACATTACATCACTTTTGAGGAATACTTAAAACATTACAAAAACAGATTCCCAAATACCATATTAGTCTAGTGCCTTTGGAAAATGGAAACATAAACACTGGTACATAAATGAGCAATGTTATCTTCTAATAGGTTCTTCTTGACTATAACCCTTCATAGATACATCAAACATAATACATATCTTCATAACATGGGGAAATAAACATAAAACAAGGTGAGATAAAATGCTCAGTAAGGGTAAAAAAGGGAGATATATAAGCATAATCATGAGAATAAGGTTATGATAACATTATCATGGAAATTGAATATCATACATTCCATATCAAATATTATATACATGAATCATGGAATAAAGCTTAAAATTTCATAAGACTTGAATCATAAGGAAATAAAGAACATAATCCATAAAATCATAAAAAAGGAATAAAACATGGAATTGTGGAAAACACATAGGCATATAATATGATTTCCATAGTAGTCAAGGCATCACTGAAAAATCCATATTAGTGGACAAAGTACTTTATTAAACCAGGATAAAACCCCATTCTAGCCCTATATTATTGAACTAATTTCACTCCTCGTTCTAGCCCTGTAATATTGAGCTGAGTTAATTTCTCATTCCATCCAATTCTATCTCATGAGATATAAATCTTTACCCAACACATTGGAGGGTATACAGGTCCAAAATCTAATAATGAAATCATGCATACATGTTCCACAAATTCATAAAAAAATATCATAACCCATGAAATGAAATGGGTTTCATAAACATGTAATCATATCATAACCTATGAAAAAATATATAGGTTTCAAATTAATTTTTTCATAAACATAACCAGTGAAAAGAAGAGGGACTCAAAAAAATATAACCCATGAAAGGGAAATGGTTTTCATAAAAATCATGCTATCAAAAAATAATACATTTAGTGAAAGAATATGAATAGAAACATTGAATAATTTTCCTAGAAAGGCATGAGTAACACCAATGGATGTTATCTTAGATGGGAAATAATTTTGAAAGATCTTTTAAAAACATTTCTTGATGAAAATATCATTTATTCTTTGAAATTTTCTTTTTAAAACATAAAATATTTTGAAAAAATTTTTCATTGAAAATGGGTTTAAAAAAAATTCAAATTGAACTTTAAACATGTAGTGAAATCATCAAATAATTGATGGCAAGTAAATCTATACATGTCATACGAAGTAAAAAGAACAATCCTTTTTCACGGTAAAAAGGTTAAAAAAATGCCGCATTCAGAAAGTGATAAAAATATTCTTTTGAAAAAATTGGTAAGTAATAAAAGGCTAATTTTTTTTAATTATCATAGGATATTAGTAGAATATTCTGTGAAACCCATTTTATAAAACATGATTTTGACGGAATATATATTTCTTACCGAAGGGTGGGTAAAGTTGGGATTTATTAAAAAATATTTATTTACAATCCTTTGTACCAAATGCTGGAAAAATGACACCAATAAATGAATATATAATGAATAACCATAGGAGGAGAAAATTCATGACTATTCTTGAGATAGTTATCATAATATTTAATCAAAGGAAGAATAATCATAAACAATATCGAAAGGCGATTAGATTATTTCCATAAACTCTTACCACTTGGTAACATTGAACCATATTCATCATTTAAGAAAATAAAATTAAATAATGCTTCAAATATCATGAAAGAAATTAGATTCATGATATAAAATTTCAAAGGTAGTATATACACCTCATGAAAAAATGTAGGTTCATAACATGGCATGTGTCTCAAAGAAGGTAAATTGAGACAAAACTATCTTAACGATTTGGTAACTTTTAAAACATAACCCCATGATGGGAAGATGATAGAATATATATGTAATTACCCATAAATTTAAAAATAATAACAATCATATAATACATTCATTGGTAGTATATACACCATGAAAAAGGAAAGAGTGGTGAACATTACATGTATCTCACCGAAATAAAAAGTGAGATGAAATATCCTTACCTTGAGTATGAATTGTCTCGTGTGTATTTATATTATTGAATAATAATATTATTTGAATTAATTACTTGGTTTAGAACCTTTTTATGTTTATTATTAATTTTAATTCACTTATTACCATGTTTTATATAACTAAATAATCAATTATGTTTATGTCGGGTGTTTTGACTAAATTTTGTTTATCTGTTAAAAATGACTTTGGTTGATCAACTATGGTCAAAGAGGAAATTATATAAACATATACAAAATAATAATCATGAAATAATTATAATATTTATACATTAATTATACTTTTAAAACCAATCATTAAATATGGTTGAGAAAAATGAATTAACGTTACAATCATGAAGACGGTAGACCATCTATACATATAAGTAACGTTCCCATTTCTCAATGATCATTATAGAAAGAAGGTAATTAACATTAATATTTACATAATGATAATTATATCATAAATAACATAATATTAAATCACATATATTTATATATATAATTATTTTTATGTAAAATTAATCACATCATGTCAAGGAGGTTGTAGTCCACACATCCATAAATGACGTTATCCCTTTTTAAGTGTGTGAAAGGGTAATAAAGAAAATGGTATATATTATATTTATAAAAAGGTAATTATGTCATGAATATAATATATATGTTTTTCATGTCACATATTTTTAATTAAAACCTTCCTTTATACATTCCATGTATCATGTGAATGAATCACATCGTTTTGAGGGGGTTGTATTCCACACTTCCTCAAACAAAATTATCATATTTACACTAAATAGAAAATATAATGATATGTGTGGTAAAAGGTTGAAAGAAGAAAAAATACATAATAAATATAATAAATATTATATATAAATAGATTTTACATCATAATTCCAACCATGATAGGTGGCAAAAGAAGAACGAACAATCATCATTTTGTGATATGATAGTTTGTCATACACATAAATAGTATATTCGTTACCCATTAGATGGAGGTGTTTGTATATGTAGGTTTAAACCTTATAATAAAAACATATAATTATATTTATTAAACTGTTGTTTTTTTATAATAATGTAATATTAAGAATTGATGGAGTGGAGAAAGAAAATAAAAAAAAGGAGTTTGTGGGAGTGTGTTACCTCTTAATTGGGTAACTCCTTTTGGTTTGAACCAAATGGATTCCTTGGAAGACTTTATTTAAAAAGGAATGATTCAAGAAGGAAGGTAGTATTTTTGATAGGATATTTTTGGATATCTCTTCCAAACATAAGTGGTCTGAGAGGTGTACATAAGTGTAGGAGAGGAGGCCTTTTATTATGGAGGAGGAGTGACACTCTTGTAGATATTTGGAAAAGGAATCCCACCCACGTTTTTCCCATTTAAAGTAGCTCAAATAATGGATAAAAGTATATAAAATGGAGTATATGATCTAAATATGTCCATCCAATGAGTTTTTGATAGGTATATAATTATTTTTGGGTCTTTAATTTAAGGCTTAGTTCTTAGTTATGCTTAATTTTACCTTAATCGTTGTAATTAATTTTAATTACATTAACTAACCTTTTTTGTAAAAAAAATAAGTTATAATTATTAGAAAATATAAATTATTCTGGTTAAAAATATGTAATACTTTTTTTTTTCAAATTCCAATAATAGAATTTGCAGAAATTAATTTAGAATTTATCTCGCTAGCAGGATGACACAACAGGTTTTTAAAGAAAAAATGATTAAAAGTTTGCTAAGTTTTAATATCCATGTTCAAAGTGAAATTGATATAAATGATCTAAATTTTATTAATTGATAAAATATTATATAATTAAACTTTTAAACCAATTTAAAATGTAATTTATTCTTATAAATAAATTAGATGAAAAAGCAGTTTTGAACTAAAATTCAGCATTTTCACTATTCATTAAAAAATGAAACTTCACAGAAAAATACCAAATATTTAACCTAACCTAATTAATATGTTTATATTTAAAATATTATGTTTATTTTTACATATTAAATCTATTAATGTTTCAATAATTTGATTCAAAATGGGTTCTCTATTAAAAGGTGATAAAAATGCCTTAATAAAAATATTGGGTTTTAAACATAAAATTGGGGTTTTTCTTATCTTATATCTATTAAATATATTGGATTAATATAAATATTATTTTATTGAATAGATAAAATATAAATTAAATTAATATCACTCATTAATTTTAATTAATTTAATTTATAAGGGTAAAATATCTTTGCGACCATAAAAATAATAATATTTTCTGTTATATTCAATCAATTATCATATTCATTTCTAATTAATTGGTAACCTATGAATTCATATTATATTTTTGTAAACCATATATTTTCATAAATTATTGAATACTATTCATAACCACTAATTTAATAGCTATGTTGTATATTATTTTATTAAGTAATAAAATTTGAATGATATAATATTGTTCGGTAAAATCTGGTCTTGCATGTTATGCAAGCCATCGATGAAAGTCGTTATTGCATGTAACACAATATAAAATAAATATTACATGTAGATAAAAATAAAGTTTATATTTTTTTAGTGCATGATTAACTTGGTTTTTCATATAACACAATCAAAACATAGTTCTTTAATATAAAATAAGATATCTTCAGTGTTGTGTGAAATGAAAATATCAAAAAGGTTAAATTAATTTGAAAAAAAATCACAAAATATTGGGGTGTTACAATTTAATTATCTCTTTGGTACTGAACCATGGGTAGTGGGAATTGGGGTTAGAATTCTCACTTGACTAGGAGCTTATGATCTATTTATAAAATTGAGGGTTGTCTGGTGGTCATAATATACTTTCTATTATGGGTATTATTAGTTTCATATAATTATAAGGAGTTACATGAAAGGTTTACACATACATAGAACATGACATACATTTGGAAACGTGTAAATATATTTGGATTCTATTTTAGGTTAGTAACATGAATTGCGAGTTGTGTAAATATTTACACATTAATATTTCTTGAAAAAAATAATTTGGTGGATGGAACATGGATTCAAAAACTAAATAACTATGAGAATACTTAAAAATTTCAGTTAAACATGAGATTATAAATATTTCATGAGATGAAATAATTATTAATTGAATATTAATTAGAGATATGTGTTATTGAACTTATTTGATTATAAATTATTTTAGATTTATGAATCATGTTTATTAGAGAAAATGATTGAATAAAAATTTAGTGGAAAAAATAACAGGGTTAGTGGACCACTAGATCTTATATATATTGATACATCTAGAACAATAATTACTCAAGATAGCGGTGGATATGGGTAACTTATAAATATTACTAATGATTTCAGTGAGTATAGTTATGTGTTTCATATGAGACACAATTTTAATACCTCTTAAACATTCAAGGTATTAAAATTTAATGTATAGAATCACCTATGAATGTGTATAAAGATTCAACAATAAAATAAGTGTGGTGAACACTTAACACAAAAATTTACTAATTAGATAGATTATGGAATCATTTCATCACTCACTCCTCTTAGAACACTATAGTGGAATAATGTATCTAAAAGGAGTGATAACACCTTGAATTATGAGGATTAATTGACGATATGTAGTTTCCATGACCTTGATACTTGTATTCACTCTAATTAGAGTGATACAACATGTAAGTGGTTAAAAAATGTGAGTCTTGTTTCAAATAAATCCATGATATAACTCACTATACTTCTATAACATACAATGAAATTATTTATAAGAATATAGTTAATATATTACTAATCATTTTCAAAAATATGATGCACATTTTAAATCATGAAACCAACTAGTTAATGCTAGAGGTCGTGCCTGGGATACATGGAAACGTTATACCTTATAGATATAGGTACAAGTAGAAAAAACACATTATATTAATCTAGACTCTATTTAATAAGAATTAAAGTTAATATATTTTATATGTTAATTCTATTTAAGAAACGATATTTTAAAATCGATAAATATGAAATGGAATTGAAAATGTTTTTTAGAGAAATTACTAAAGGAATAAAGTAAAAAATTAATAAAATTAATTTAATATATAATTTTAAAAGAGAAAAAATTTCAAATAATGATTTAATTTAAAAGTTTCTTCACCATTTATTATTAAAAAACACTTATATTTATTTAATTATAATATTTGGAATAAATCTAAGATCAGTATGTTTCTTAGGAAAAAACACGTTCTCTCAACAAATCATCCTGACCACCACATCATTGCCAAATAACTATTTTTACCTCAGATTAATCATAGATTGTTGAATTATAGTTTTTTTAGGTTTAAGTGGGAAGTATTTATTTATATTATGGTTTATATTTAAGACTTAAAATAAAATAACTTATATATACTATGATAAACCAAATAGATTTTTTCTAATTAAAGGTTACAAACCTATTAGTTTCCAACCAAGTGGTTTGGAGTCTATGATTCTATGAGATTTACATTTCATCCCATAATCAATACCAAGAAAATCACCCAACCCATTAAAATGATAAGGTTGAGATACATGAATTTAACAAAGGTTAACCAACATGATTATCAAAGAAAAATTAATAGAGAAGATCTGTGGTTGAAATGAATCAATAAATATAATCTAGTTTAATAAAGATCACACCATAAACTAGAAGGAAGGAAGTCACATTTCGTATTAAAAAACACACCCTTTAAAAAAATTACCCACCAGATGAAAATATCATTGAAGCCAATCCTTTATACCCTCAAAATATACTTTTTTCATTAACTTAGAAAAACTGTAAGTTGGAATGTTACGAGAATATCACTTGGATTACTCTAGGATTTAATATCATGTACCAATAACAGTAGTAATATTTTTAGTTCCAAACCATCTCCAAGAACCATAAGGGAATTATCAAATCAAATTCCAACATAGGAGAAACCCAAATAAATATTTCCATAATCAAATGAAAAAAATAAAATAAAAATCCATTTCTAATAACTTCCAAAATTAACCAAAAAATATAACAACCTAAAACCCTAAATAAATCTAATAAAAAACACCCAAAATTTTGACAAACCTTAACACTTCATTCCTTAATAAAATTTTATCATAGTGAAGAATAGAAATTTAAATTCCCAAATAATCCTTATTAAATCATGAGAAGAGAATATTCAAGGATTCATATGAATTCTATAATGCTCTGGTGGAATTCTTTTATGAATTCCTAAACATCACAAATAAACTAGAATAAAATGGGAGAATAGGGAATACGATAGGTTAAGGGAGAGTTGCCTTGGTTTTTTCAGGAACAACCCCTTATAATAACCCTCAGATACAAGAAAATAGGGGGAGAATAGTCAAATAAATAGGGATCCCTCTTATATATATATGGGGTTTAGGCAATTGAATTTGAAGGACCTCATTGGGGTTTTAAAATAATGGAGGGAAAATTACAATTTAACCCATTAAAAAAATTCACTAGGTCCCATCATAATTCTTGTAACACCCTAACCTCATAAGTCCGAGGCGAGTGCATTATTTTAATACATTTTCATGATTACATGGAATCATGTTTTGAAGGAACGATCAATTTAGCAGTCTTGGAAAATAGAATACATATACGAACCTTACATTACAAATTCAAACATAAAACACAACATAAATAATCCTTTGTGAATTACATTATTCCCCTAGCTTAACCCTGCATATCAATCATGATACACTTCCTGGAATCCTGAAAAAAACATAAGAAATGGGTGAGCTCAAATGCTCAGTAAGGGTAAATAATTTAGCGGAAGCAATAAACATTTAAAGAAATATGTGTAATAAAAACAACATCCTTTTAAACATAAACTTGAACATAATATGGCAAAAATAAATCAAATATTACCATATAGATACGCACATGGATATTCTACTAGTCTAATAATCACGTGTAATAACTACTTTCATAATGAGGGAATGCATAATGCCGTACATCATATCCACGCAGTCAAGGCCTCATGCCAAGACTACAAATAATTTGTTTTTTCAAGGCCTTGCTCTAAGACACTAATTTGTCTCATGAGACCTACCGATGCATCTAGGGGCTATAGTGGGCCCCACCCATCACATACTAAGTCCAATTCATTCTACATATGAAAAGGGAAAAACATAACATAAACATTCATATGAAATCTAGCATACAAAATGTCAATACTTCAACTGTAAACCATGAATGGTATAAAAACAGCACATCCATAATCAAACATATCATAATTCATTCAATACAGTATATAACATTGTGTTATAATAAATAAACCTCAATCATGAATAATATCTAGTAAAGGATGTTGAAATAGTTGAAAATGATCAGTAAAACTCTTTGATAGAAATATCCCTTTTTCATAAAATCATTTAAAAGTCACACAATTTAGAAAGTAAGACATTTAAAAGACATTTTTGAATCAAATTTACCATACAACTTTGAAACTTTTTAATGTAATTAACATTTTAAAACATTTTTTTCCTTATAAATAAATCCTTAAAACTATTTTGAAAACATGGACATTAATGGGAATGATTTAGAAGAATAAATATTTAAACCATTTAAAATGATTTTTTAGTTAAAGAGTAATTTAAAAATAATTCTTTTGAAAAATCTTTTATGAAACATGGAAATGTATAATAAATATTTCCCAGTAAAAACTTACACATAAACAATCTTGGATAATAATAAGATTGAGGAATTAACCCTTACCATTTACTTTCCTTTAGTCATGGGTATGTTTAAACTCCTGTATAATGACCATAATATGTTATTAAATTATACCATAACCATATTAATATTTATGATATCATATATGATTCATTTATTACTTTATATCACCCATTTAATAATAAATTTCAATGTTAAAGTAACATTTTGGGTAATAATCGCTTTTTTTATCGCACATGTTCTAACTTTTTATTCTTGATCGTATCGCTTAGATCATGATTTAACCACTTATAGAATATAAAACATGATTTATATATCATATATATTAAGAATATAAATATGTATAATAGATATATATATGAAATGGAAACACCGTTTATGGAGACGGTAGTCCGTACGTATGCATAAACATTGTTTCCATTTTCTTATAGTATAGTATAGAAGTAAGTAAATAGAATATATTTATCTACATAATTATATATATTTCTAAAAGAAATATTATTTCATAAAAATCAAAATTAATCAATATATATATTTTTATAAAAATTCTTGAAGGGTGATCAATGAAGATGAATCTCATCGCGTCGTGGAGACGGTAAGCCGTACGTACGCAGAAGAAAAAATATCATTATATCGATGGTAAAACGATGTTTAATTGGATGGTATATTATATATAAAAAATTACTACCATGTTATATTTATTATTTAAATTAATTATACTCATTATTATACCCATACAAATAATTTAGTGTTGAATAAAAAACTACACCACGACGTGGAGACAGTAATCCGTACGTACACACGTATGGTGACTCTGTCATTCATAGGATGGATAAAATAATGAATATGGTTTTACAATATTTATAATAACATCTCATTTTGTTGAAGATATTTGATTTATTATTTTAGTATGGAAATAAAAAAGAAAGATGAAATGGAAGAAGAAAATAAATTTAAAAGAGGTGATGAAATAATTAACTTTTCTTCAAGTGTTTCCTTTTGATTTGAACAAAAGGGCTCCATAGGTTGGATTTATGATAAAATTAAGGCCTATAGGTTGATTTTAGGGTAGTTTTGAGGAGATTTGATTGGGTTTTGGATGAGCCTAGTGGCTTTTGATGTGTGAAGTTAAGATAAGGGGAAGTACCCTTTTATAAGAGAGGTGAGGGGCACTTTAAGAAATACTTGAAATATTAATTTATTATAAAATAATTTTCGGTTTATAATAGCTCAAAATTTATTTATTTAAAGGCTATGATGGGGATGTGTCGAAATCCTATCATCCAATCTGTTTTAGACAAGTTTAGGTCACCATATTTACCTTATCTTTTAGGTTTAACCCATAGTAAAATAGTTTATCTTTTACAATGTCTTCTTGTATTATTATAATACATGGTTAATAAATTTACTATAAAATGAAAAGAAAACAAAAAGAGGTTAATTAATGACATATCTACCATAATATAAGTCCTTTGGACAAACCATAGATTTTTTGGACTATTTTATAATTTAATAAAATATTATTCTTTTAAAAAACTCATTTATGTCAATTTTGACACTATTTAGTATTTGGTTTTTGTGAAGGTCATAAAAACACGATTGCTTCGAAAAATATTCTTTGAATCAACCCTAACATGTCATATTAACTTATAAAATTAGTTTAATGTATCAAAAGTCTCAATTAACATTTATTTTAATATCTATAATATCAATTATTTTAATCTTTTATTAATAAGGTAATTACTGCATCATTATTGTGTCATAAATTAATTTGATTATTTAATGTCTAAAAATTATAAATAAAATACCATGATGTAAGAAATATTTTTATATTTCTAATGATTATTTATAGTCGAATTTATCTTATTTATAACCCTATATCAAAAATATTTTACTTTTTAAAATGTGAATTTAACACTTTTAACTCTTCTTTAAATAAAATATAATAAATGTCATAATCAAAACCAAGTGGATCAAAAAGGATCATATTTTTGTCCTAAGGTTTATTGTGGTAGAAATATACTTATCCAATAGAATTAGGATATGTTTTAGGATAATTATAATATCATTTTTACCTTTAATTACCCTATTTACTTTTAATCACGATAAATAAAATTCAAAAGTTACTATTCACCAAAAATTATTTTCATTCTATTGAACCAAATTTTACTTAATGATGTCAACTGTGTCACTTGGATTTTTTAAATTTAATTCACAGAATCATTAAAATTACGTTTTATGCAAATTTACAGATGTGCCTAAAAGGTGGGTAAAAGACGTTAACAAAGTTCAATAAAATTTTATATGTCTAATATTATTATAAAATGACTCCAATTAATTAAATTGGACTAATATATGTATTATTTATCTATTTTTACATTAATATACATTTTTAATTAAAATAATTATTTAAATGAAAAAGTCGTTTTTTATCTACAATGTAGTGTTTTTCACTATTCATAAAAAATTGAATGTTTTCTGAAAAAATACCAAAAATTCACCCAAAAATAATTTTGATATTAAAAAT
The DNA here is from genome assembly GCA_963277665.1 of Viscum album. Lineage (NCBI taxonomy): Eukaryota > Viridiplantae > Streptophyta > Magnoliopsida > Santalales > Viscaceae > Viscum > Viscum album. The sequence continues at coordinate 860,014,097 of OY728160.1, forward strand.
TGAAAAATAATGTCAATTTTACCAAATTCAAAACATATAAGTTTCATTAATTAATTTAAACTTAATTCCCTTTTTCAAAACCAGAGAGTGAGTTTTTAAGAAGTAAAAGTTATCAAAAGATTGACATATGTTTATATACAATTTAAATGTGAAATTACATCCAATGACCAAAACTATATTAAATGATAAAAATATAATCTAATGATACTTTAAAACCACTAAAATATATAATTTAACACTATAAATTATTTTGATTGAAAATTTGTTTTTAATTAAAATTTAGTATTTTTCACAATTCATCAAAATATGAAAGCTATCAGAAAGGTACCAAAAATTTATCCAATTTTTTTATGTATCAATTATAAATAATAATTTAATTTTATTAAATTTAATATATAAAAGTTCCAAATATTTGATTTAAAAAAGGGTTCTCCATTAAAAGGCGAAAAAACTGCATTTTTTGAAAAATACTTCTTTTATCTGAAAAATTGAATTTATCCTTATATTATGCCTAAAAAACACAAAATATGAATTTTAAAATTATATAGGATATATATATATATATAAAAAATTCAAAATTTGGTTAATACTATTTATAACAACTTTTTAAATGGCTCGTTTGATAGGTCGTGATGCGCTTGAACTTAGTGTTGCATGTAGCACAAACTACTGAATTACTTTAAAGAGATAATGTAATATGAAATATTAGGGTGTTACATTATCCCCTCATTCAATAAATGGAGTCCTCTCAATTTGAAATTGTTCTTCGAAAATAAAAGGTTGAAAATAGAAAATGCCTTTGTGGAAAACCCACTTCAGAAATAGGGTTAATAAAATTTAGTTTTAATAAGAGGGAAAGAGAAATGAAAAAGTCGCCACCAAATTAGGATTTAGAATAGGAGAACATTGGTTGAAATTAGAGACACATAAATGGAGGTACAAGGTAAATATTTATAGGGAGTGATTGAGTTCATCAATCACAAATAAGTGAACAATAAATGTAAAATTGAGGGCCTAAAATCCATCAATCTATGATGATTTAAAGTATCACTGATTCAACAAAACATATGGTATTAGGATAACACATTTTTTCAGATACTTTAATTTTTTTGAAGAGGTGGGATTAATTTAATTTCAAGATAAGAACTCAAGAAAACATACTTGATTTCATTACCTGTCATAATCATATTCTCATCATTTGGTAGTGCTTTGATCTATTTTCACTTCATCCCTTACACTAGGAAATGAATGTTCAAAAATGATATTTTTACTCCTGAAAAACATTTGATAAATCATACGGTCCAAAATTATTTCCTTAATCCTCAAAATGTTTACTGAAAACCAAATGGTTAGGATAATGTATTCAATAAATCATACTTTAACCTCAAACAAAATATCATGTGGTCAACTTACTCAATTACAACCTTCAGACTTATCCAAAATACTTGTGTCCAAACTCATTGTCTAAAAATTTATAATGTAGGTCAACATAACACAATGAAGATCTCTTTTATCACATAAAAACTGGTGAATACCTTCATAATTTATTCTATTAAAACATTGTAACAATCTAAATAACCATAAAACATTATTTGAATAGGTATGTACTTAATTATTCCTTTTGTAAAACATAGAATACTACATATACTCCTTAAATCCAAAAATGTTGTAATCTACAACAATGATAGAATAAACAAACCATTAATTCGTTTCAAGGTACTCAATAATATCCAATAAAATGTATCCAAATCAATCATATCCTATTCCAAAATCATTACCTCAGTATCAAAACCATAGTAAGGTTTATCTTTACTTCAACCATATATTTTCTAAAAAGTTTAACTTGCTATTGAGTCACTTTTCATTCAACCATATAATCTCAAATCCTCAATGAAATATTACTATAATACAATCCTTATTTATTTCCATAATTCATATAATGAGTACATCGTTAATAAAACACTCAATTGAAATAATTATTTAATAAAAATATAAAACACTATTCATTCATTTTCATCTTTGGTAGTATCATAGCTTGATTATTGTCTAGTAGAATCATTTGGGGCATAGCCTGATGATTTGGACATTGTTTCTCGTAGTGTCCCAACTCCTTGCAGATGAAGCATTATACATTTGAAACCTTTTTCTTACCCTTTAAATCATGAACATGGTGTCCTTTTTCTCCACACTTATAACATACTCCCATTCCCTTCAAGCATTTTCCATGGTGATTCTTTCCACAGTTATCACATGTGGGAAAATCCATATTTCCCTTCTTCCCTTTATTCATATTTTTTTATCCTCTTTTTTTCTTTCTTCCCTTTAAATCCATAGGTCTCAAAGAATTATTTACTTACTTATTAACACATGATATTATTTCTTCATATTATGCAGATACATGGGAGAAGATTTCCCTTTTAAATGATGGATTAAGACCATGAAAGATATGATCCATATTACTCTTTGGATCATGCGTAGTACTGTAGTTCAAATTCCTTCTAATGGGTGCCATTTCTAAATGAAAACCAACACTAGGTAAGAACATATCATAAGGTATAATAAAAAAACTATAAAAATTATCATCATTAATTAAATATTTACACACATCCAGTCTCATAATCATAACAATGGTTTCTTTTCTAACATATTTACTTATAAATCCTTCATAATGGTTTGTGAAGAAAATTTTAATTATCATATGCATATACCCCAGGAGTGTCAGTACCAGGGGTGAAGCAAGACCCGTTTTCATGTACCAGGATAACCCAGGTCTAGGCCAAAACTCTTTTTCAGAGTTTTCACTCCTAGGTACAACTGTTCCAGATCCATCTCTACCTATTTGTATCCAGACATGGATGTATTTTCTGGGAAAACCCACATAATATTTACACTAGGAATATTTTTGGATAATCTTCTATCCTAATCCTAAAAGTCTATATTAGGGTAATACTCTCTAATCAGAAATGGGTGAGATCAGATGCTCAGTAAGGGTAAATAATTTAGTAGAAGCTATAAACTTTTAAGGAAAGATGTTTAATAAAAAAACATCCTTTAAAACATAAACTTGAACATAATATGGAAAAAATAAATCAAATATTACCATATAAACATGCCCATGGATATTCTACTTATAACGACCCATACTTTACATACATTGTTATTACCTCAAAATTGAAGCATACTTATTACAATATATAAAAAAAACATGAAAGGACCGTATAGGTATAGTGTCTTTAGAAATTGGGAAACATAAACAACTGGTTCATAACGCATCTACACTGTTTCCCATTTATTTCATCATATCTATAGTCCCTTTTGGAATATCTTACTTAATAAACTTCTTCCTGACCTGGGGAAAGAAAACATACAAAAGGGTGAGATCAAATTCTCAGTAAGTGTAAACAAAAGAAATATCAATCACATCATATTCATAAGAACATAACATTTTGTAAATCTTAACCTGCAAAAGAGAGCATAATTTCAAAACATGGGATAAATCATAGTAGTGAAATGAAATCCCAATAATCATAACTTAAAACAAGAAACTTTGTGGAATACACACATAATCATAGGGAATCATTTCTTATTAGTAAAGACTAATTTCCAAGACTATCTTAGTGGACAAAGTCTATTTCTTAACCGAGTTCACTCCTCGTTTCAGTCCTGTTTCACTGAACTGGTTTAACCTGCCGTTCCAGCCATGTCTATCTCATGAGATATAAAATCTTTACCCAATGCATTGGAGGGAGATATAGGTACCAACCATCTCATAATGATACCATTCATATGCGTGCCACAAAATCATAAATCATACATCATTACATAACCCATGTAATAAAAATGGGATTCTTAAACAACATGACATCATAAAAAAATTCATATAAGATAAAGTAATTCATAAAAATAATTACATCACAACATAATCAAATCAATGTAATAATAGGGATAGAAACAGAACCCTATATTATCTTAGATGGAAAATAATTTTGATAAAACACTTGAACTCCATTCTTGAGGAAAATATCCTTTCTACTTCAAAAACATTTTCCTTTCTTAACATGTCATACAATTTTAAACTAAAAGAAGTGGATTAAAAATAAACTTGAAAACTAGTAAATTAAGATTCTTGGAAATAATGTTTTAAAAATCCATTCATGCCTTATAAGTTAAGAATAACATTCTTCTCGTACTTTTGTCGGAAAAGTCAAAAAGTACCTCGTACGAAAAATGACAAAAGATTCCTTTTATATCTTTTACTAAAAACTCACCGAAGGGTAAAATTGGATTTAAAATTTTTTAGGTGTATGGAAACAATATTACATATTTAGGAAACATGGATGTGGATGATAAAATACACCCCAGTAAATACCAAAGTATAAACAATCTCGGATAAAATGAGATTGTGATATTTTCCCTTACTATAGGTCTGATTTGCTTTGTAAGTGTCCGAACCTCCTGTATAATGATTTAGATAATGTTATTGAGTTTTTCCAGAATCATACTTATTTTTATGATATCATATATGGTCATATTCTTAGCTTCTTTTTAGTAATATTTCATTACTACTTGTTATTCAGGTGTTATTACTTTTTGTTCTTATGTGCGTTTTGTCGAATAAATTATTATTTTTCTTTTTAGGTTATTGACACCAAATTTCCAGAATATTAATAGTTCAATATATATCATATTAATTCACTCAATTCATTAATATTATCATTATTCAATGAATATCATGTATAAGGAGTCGCATCACATCGTGGAGATGGTATTCCGTACGTACGCACGAGCGATGATATTGTTCCCATGATCGTGGAATTGTATTGGAGTGTATGTATACTATTTCAGAATAAATATCACTTTAAAATAATAATATATAGTTATTATTTACACCATTATACCCATCCGAGTAAGGTGGTGGTGGAAAATAGATTACACCACGGCGTGGAGACGGTATTCCGTACGTACGCACGCGCGGTGTTTTCGTTTTACGTAGGAGGGATAAGAGGTGAAATAGGGTTTTTTAATCTTTAGAATAACATATTAGTATATTAGTGATACTGATTTTATTACTTCATAATGAAACAACTAAATAAGAAGAAGTGGAAGAAGAAATAAAGATGAAAGAATCGGTAACGAGCACTACCTCTTCTTTGAAGCGCCTCTTTGATATCTCCTCTTAGGGCACTAAAATTGGTCTTTGAAGAAGACCAGGACCTCTAGGATGTTTCTAGGGAAGTGGAGAGGAGATATTGTTAGTGGTTAGCCGAGCGTTAAGGCTCAAAGTGGTGTGAGGAAGAGAGGGAGGTGCCCTTTTATAAGGGAGGAGAGGGGCACCTTTGGAATAACTAAAAATATTATTTTATTATAAAGTAAAATTCGGTTTCTAATAGCTCCAAATTGATATATTTAGAAGCTAAGGTGGGTATGGGTATAAATACTCTCATCCAATATAATTTATACAAGTTTAGGTATCAATTTTAACCTTATCATTTAGATTTAACATTAAGTTAGATAATTTAACTTTTATCGCGTCTTCTTGTTTTCTTACACTATAAGGTTAATAAACTTACTATATGAAGACAAACGAACCCCAAGATGTTTATTATTAATATATATAACCTTATATAAGTACTTAGGCCGAACCTTAGATTTTTGGGAATAAAATAACAATTAATAATATAGTATTTGTTTTAAAAACTATTTTATGTCAATTTTGACACTATTTGGTAATTGATTTTTGTGAAAATCATAACAGAATGATTAGTTAGAAAAAATTTAATTAAATCCATAATAACATGTCATATTAACATATAAAATTATTGTAATTAATAAATAGTCTCAAATTACATTTATTTGGGTATTTATAACATCAATTATGTCAATATTTCATTAATAAGATAATTATTGTATCATCATTGTATCATAAATAAATTAACTTATTTTAAGTCTAAAAATTACAAATAAAATACCATTATGTATGAAATCATTTTATATTTATAATGAATATTTATAGTCGAATTTAACTTATGTATAACCCTATATTAAAAATTCTTTAGTTATTAAACTTCGATTTTAACTATTTTAACCCTTCTTTAAATAAATTGATAATAAATGTCCTAATCTAATCCAAGTGGGACTAAATGGTCATATTTTATTCCTAAGGTTGTTTTTGGTTGAATTAAACTTTTCCAATAGAATTATGACATGTGTTAGGGTAATAATAATATCATTTTTACCCTTAACTACCCTATTTACTTTTAACCGTGGCAAAAAAAAGTAAAAAGTTACTATTCACCAAAAATTATTTTCATCTCATTGAACCACATTTTAGTCTTTGATATTAACTGTGTCTCTCGGATTTTCTAAATTCCACTCACAGAAGCGGTAAAATTAAGTTTTATGAAAAAATTCAGTTTTTTAACTACCACTTAGTGGTTTCACTATTCATCAAAAAAAATGAAATTTCTAGATAAATACCAAAAATTAGGCCTAAGCTATATTTGATATTATGAATTAAAAAATTATGTTTATTTTACCAAATTCAAAACATATCAGTTACATTAACTAATTTAAAAATTAATTCACGCCATCAAAACAAATAGCGTGTTTTTCAAAGATAATAACTATCAAAAGATTGACACTTGTTTATGTCTGGTTTAAATGTGAAATTACATCCAATGAACAACATTGTATTAAATTGTAAAAATATATTCTAAATATACTTTAAAACCACTGAAATTAATAATTTATCACTATTAATTATTTCAATTAAAAATGTTGTTTTTAATTAAAATTTAATAATTTTAACTATTCATCAGAATATGAAAGTTATCCAAAAAGTACCAAAAATTCACCCTAAGTTAATTTCGATATTAAGAATCCAAAAATGAAGTCCATTTTGAAAAATAAAATTTACAAAATTTTAAAAATCGGTTATTACTATTCATAACGGCTAGTTTTAATAATATTTTAATAGCATATCATTGTTTAGTGAAACTCAGTATTGCGTACGACGCAAGCTATCGAGGAAGGCCGCAGTTGCGTGTAAAGAAATCCAAGCTAGTTTTGTGTGTAGGGAAAGATTCCTTTGATGATTTATATAACATAAAAAACAAAATATTTCTCATAAAAGTCTCGGGTGTTACACTGCTGGTCAAATAATCACATGTAATAACTAATTTCATAATGAGGGAATACATAATGTTGGACATCATAACCCCATAGTCAAGTTCTCATGCCAAGACTAAAAATAATTTTTTTTTCAAGTCCTTGTGCTAAGACACTAATTTGTCTCATGATACCTACCGATGCATCGAGGGGACATAGCGGGCCCCACCCATCACTTACTAAGTCCAATGCATTTCTCATATGAAAAGGGAGAAACATAACATAAACATTCGTATTAAAACTGGCATACGAAATGTCAATACGTCCACCGTAAACCATTAATGGTATAAAAACAACACATCCATAATCAAACATATCATAATTCATTCAATACAGTATAAAACAATGTGTTATAATAAATAAACCTCAATCATGAATAATATCCAGTAAAGGATGTTGACATAGTTGAAAATGATCATTAAAACTCTTTGAGAGAAATATCCTTTTTTCATGAAATCATTTAAAAGTCACAGAATTTATAAAGGAATACATTTTTAAATCAAAGTTTCCCACGCCACTTTAAACTTTTAAAAGTAATTAAAATTTTAAAACATTTGTGTCCATATAAATAAATCCTTAAAACCATTTTTAAAACACGGACATTAATGAGAATGATTTAGAATAATAAATATTTAAAACATTTAAAATGATTTTTAATTTAAAGATTCTATTAAAAATAATCCTTTTGAAAACTATTTTATGAATCATGGACATGGATAATAAATATTTCCTAGTAAAAACTTACACATAAACAATCTCGGATAATAATGAGACTGATGAATTAACCCTTACCTTGTACTTTCTTTTTGTTGAGGGTATGTTTAACCACATGTATAATGACCATAGTATGTTATTAAATTATAACAGAACCATATTAATATTTATGATATCATATATGATTCATTTATGACTTTATATCACCCATTTAAAAATAATTTCCATGTTAAAGTAACATTTTGGGTAATAATCGCTTTCCTTATCGTAAATGTTTTAACTTTTTATTCTTGATTGTATCACTTAGATAATGATATACCTACTTCTAGAATATGAAACATGATTTATATATCATATATATTCATAATATAAATATGTATAATAGATATATATATATGAAATGGAAACACCGTTCATGGAGACAGTAGTAAATACGTACGCATTAACGTTGTTTCCATTTTCTTATCGTATAGTATGGAAGTAAGTAAACAGAATATATTTATCTACATAAATATATACTATTCCAGTAGAAATATTATTTCATATAAATTATAATTAATAAATATATATATTTTTATAAAAATTATTGAAGGGTGATCATTGAAGATGAATCTCATCGCGTCGTGGAGATGGTAATCCGTACGTACGCAGGAGCGAAAATATCCTTATATCAATGGTAAAAAGTTGTTTAATTGGATGTTATATTATATATATATAGAATCATTACCATGTTTTATTCATTATTTAAATTAATTATACTCATTATTATACCCATCCAAATAATTTAGTGTTGAATAACTAACTACACCATGACGTGGAGACGGTAAGCCGTACGTATGCACGTATAGTGACTTTGTCATTAATAGGATGGATAAAATAATGAATATGGTTTTACGCTATTTATAATAACATATCATAATTTTTAAGGTACTAGAGTTATTAATTTAGTATGGAAATAACAAAGAAATATGAAGTGGAAGAAGAAAAGAACTTTAAAAGAGGTGATGAAATAATTACCTCTTCTTTTGGTGCTTCCTTTTGATTTAAACAAAAGGGATCCTTAGGTTGGATTTATGATCAAAGTAAGGCCTCTAGGTTTATGTGAGGGTATTTGGGAGGATATTTTAGTAGGGTTTGGCCGAGAAAAATGGCTTTGGAGGTGTGAAGTTAAAAGAAGGGGAAGTACCCTTTTATAAGAGAGGTGAGGGGCAATTTAGGAAATGCATGAAATAACAATTTATTATAAAATAATTTTTGGTTTATAATAGCTCAAATTTTATTTATTTCGAGGATAAGGTGGGTATGGGTCGAAATACTCTCAACCAATATGTTTTAGACAAGTTTAGGCCACCATATTAACCTTATCTTTTAGGTTTAACCCTTAGTTAAATAGTTTACCTTTTACCATGTCTTCTTGTATTATTATAATACATGGTTAATAATCTTACTATAAAATTCCTAGAGAACTAAAATAGGTTAATTAATGACATATATATAATTATATAAATCTTTTGTATGAACCTTATATTTTTAAGACTATTATATAATTTAATAAATCTGTATTTTTTAAAAACTCATTTAGGTCAATTTTTACACTATTTAGTATTTGGTTTTTGTGAAAGTCATAAAAACATGATTACTTAGAAAAAAATTCGTTGAATCAACCCTAAAATATCATATTAACCTATGAAATTCGTGGAATTCATCAAAAGTCTCAATTTACATTTATTTTAATATTTATAATATCAATTATTTTAATTTTTCATTAATAAGGTAATTAGTGCCTGATTATTATGTCATAAATAAATTTGATTATTTAATTTATAAAAATTATAAACAAAATACCATGATGTATGAAATATTTTTATATTTCTAATGATTATTTATAGTCGAATTTATCTTATTTATAACCCTATATTAAAATTTTTTAGTTATTAAAATGAGAATTTAACACTTTTAACTCTTCTTTAAATAAAATATAATAAATGTCCTAATCTAAACCAAGTGGATAAAAAAGGATCATATTTTTGTCCTGATGTTTATTTTGGTCTAAATACAGTTATCCAATTGAATTAGGACATGTGTTAGGGTAATTATAATATCATCTTTACATTTAATTACCCTATTTACTTTTAACCGTGCTAAATAAAATTCAAAAGTTACTATTCACCAAAAATTATTTTCATCATATTGAACCAAATTTTACATAATTATTTCAATCATGTCTCTAAGATATTTGAAATTCAATTCCCATATGTGGTAAAATTACGTTTTATGCAAATATGCAAATATTCCTAGAAGGTGGGTAAAAGACGTTAAAAACGTTCAATAAAATTTTATATGTCTAATATTATTATAAAATGACTCCAATTAATTACATTGGACTAATAAATGTATTATATATCTATTTTTACATTAAGATTAAATTTAAATTAAAATAATTATTTAAATGAAAATTTTGTTTTTTATCTACAACGTAGTGTTTTTCAATATTCATAAAAAATTGAATGTTTTCAGAAAAATACCAAAAATTCACCCAAATATAATTTTGATATTAAAAATTAAAAAATGGTGTCAATTTTTCCAAATTAAAAACATATAAGTTGCATTAATTAATATAAAATTAATTCCCGTTGTCAAAACCAGAAAGCTGGTTTTTAAGAAGTAAAAACTATCAAAAGATTAAAATGTGTTTATATACAATTTAAATGTGAAATTATATCCAATGACCTACATTATATTAAATTATAAAAATATAATCTAATTATACTTTAAAACCACTCAAATTTATAATTTAACACTTTAAATTATTTCTATTAAAAAGTTGTTTTTAATTAAAATTTAGTATTTTACACTATTCATCAAAATATGAAATTTATCAGAAATGTACCAAAAATTTCTCCATACTAAATTTTTATGTCTCACTTATAAATAAGAATTTAATTTCATTAATTTAAATAAATAAAAGTGTCAAATATTGGATTTAAAAAGGGTTCTCCATTAAAAGGCGGAAAAACTGCATTTTTTGAAAAATAATTCTTTTATCAGAAAAATTGAATTTTTTTATATTATGTCTAAGAAACACAAAATATGAATGTTAAAAATATATAGGATATATATATATATATATATTTCAAAATTTGGTTAATACTATTTATAACAACTTTTTAAATGACCAGTTTGATAGGTCGTGATGCACTTGAACTCAGTGTTTTTTGTAGCGCAAGCTATTTAATTACTTTAAAGAGATAACGTACTATGAAATCATGGGGTATTACAATTTTGGTGGGTTAAAATGAACTTCTAATAGAAGCCATTTTTTTCTTCCACCCTCCACTAGAATTTAAGTTGCATTCCTTATAATCCTAGTGGGTTCCTATTTATTTTTTTAAATGGGGAAGAATTTTAAGTTTACCTATATTCTTTTAAAACCACTAAGGGGACATTCAAATTAAATTTCCCTAACCCCATATGAAAACCAGTATTTTTCCATATCATCCATCTCTTATCCATACACTTATTCATGGATACAAGGGTGATTCCGAGGGGTTATTCATGTTTACTCTCCCTTATCCTCTCATCTCCCTTACACACCAATTTTCTTTTGATTTCTACATGATTATTATAGATTATAATAATAATTCCCACAAATAATGTTGGAATTTACTTGAAACAAATGAGATTACTCTTCTATTTCTTCTATGAGGCTCATATAGTAATTCTAGTTTCATTTCATCACTGTTTTAATGGAAAGCGACTAAGGTATCTGGTAATAAGTTTTTTAGAGTTTAAGGTAGTTAATTAGTACTGTTTTACTGGAGCTATTTTAGGATTTAGTTCATTATATTTTTTTGGTTAATTCTGAATTTTATTTTCTTTAGTTTTCTAATAAATTTTATTATCCTTTTGTGTTGGAAAATTTTTAATGGGGTTTCTTCAGTGTTTGAATTTACTTCGATAATTCCTTGGTGCTACTTAGAGATAAGTTGGATTTAGAAATATCACTTAGGATATTTTTAGTTACTCTCAACTCACCAAGTGATCCTATTTATATTCCTATAACATGAATGTCTTTAATTTTTTTAAATTAAGAACAAATTTAATTTATGTTTTGAAGATATGAATGAATAGATTCCAGTGAGGTTTTCGTATGGCTGGTAAAATTTTTTTAAAGGGGTGTGTTTGGAAATATTAAATGTAACTTCCTTATTTATAGTTTATGATGTTTTCTTTACTAAATTAAATTTTATTTCTTAATCCCTTATAATCCATAATATTTTATGTTGAGTGTTCCTTAATAATAAAGTTGTGTAACTAGTGTTTAAATAATTTTTATCATCCATATCACTTTAATGGGAATGAAATTTTCCATGTTATTGAATATGTGTTTAAATTTAAATCTTAGTTTGTCATTGGTGATAAACCACTTTTAAGAATGATTATCATTTTTGGACTTAACATTTGAAAAAACCGCTTGAGTAAACTATGGTATAGAGAGAGTATATTCTATTAATTCTTAATTATTATTTATAATGGAAATCAATCCTTACATCTTAAAAAATGAATAATAAGTTAATGAAACACGTTTAACCTTTATTTAAGTGAGTGATTTAGTGATGATGTGGTGGCTAGATTTATTTGGGGTGTGGAGGTGATTTTTCTTATAAAACCCACCAGTCCTGCTTTACTCTAAATCTTAAAAATGAATAAATAAAATGGTTTTCTTAAAATTTAAATGTGAATAAACTTATAATGTAAATAATGTTTTTAGAATGTTTCCCTTTGAAGACAAGTTCATAAATGAAGTTCAGTACTACATCCTTTATTCCTTAAAAAAGTTAAAAAATATTTCTAAGGGAATTTACCTTTCTCTATTTTGAAAACTGGTTTATTAAATAGAATTATACTATAACAAGTTTTCAATTTTATTTTTACTCAAAAGGGTTAAGAGAAATAAATGTCTTTTTATACTTGTACCCATATTTATAAGCTCTATTTTGTGCTTATATCTGAAGCACTACCTTTAATATGGACCAGTTGGTGTTTTATTTGAAACATAAATCAAATTTTTGGAAATGTTTGGTGATGTATATAATATCCACTTATTATACCTTCCTAGCATGTTAAAAAAGTTCAGTGAGTTATACTTTGGTTTCATTTGGAACAACACAAGCATCACTTGACTTGTTACATTCCATTTTGTATTTTTTGAAATATATTGTTTCCCTATCCATGATTGTAAACCATATTTTTTTATTCCATACTTGTTTGGTTTTATAGTTTAGCATAATAATCATGTTTAAAAATATATATTTATTAATACTGATAATTTAATTTTGGGAAAAAGGATTTTGTAATTTATTATTGATAATATATTGGTTTATGGGACTAACATTGTTATTATGATCATTAATACTATTTAATAGAGTGTTAGAATGTTATAAGGGTTCTTAGTCACATTATGTATTTTGAAACATGTTTACGATTTGGTATAAATCATGATCATTTCCTTCCCTAGTATAGTATATATATATTATTGTATTTTTCTATAATAAACTATTTAACTAGGTTCATAGAACATTGACCTAAATGGTTTTATAGGATGGGTTTTGGATCTATCTTTTTATACCATTCCCCAATTCCATGGTTTAGGCCAAGGACCCGATTCTTGTATATACATTTCCCTTTACATGTGACTATATTTTCCCCTAACTCTTATATATGATATTTTTTTAATGTCATGGGTTGTAATATTTTCCAATCTCTAGTCTAACATTGATATCAAGATTTTCATAAAGTAGATGACTATAGATAAGGATCCTCTTAGTATAAGTAGTTAATAGTAATAATTTTTATGATTATTTGAGTTTCTTACTACTTATTCATTACATTATAATATTTATTGTCATACCATTTTACTCTATTTTATTAATTATAAATTGTTTTTGTTATATTTATGTATATTAGCAGAGATTTTCATGAATACACCCATCTATTCACTAATATGTTGGGAAACTGTTGACGGTTCAATACTAAGTATTTATGATCACACCCTGAATGGACATTTTAATGGATATAAAACCTATCTTTTTTTTCTTTTTAGGTACTTATAGGTACACTGGTATCAAATAGGTCTTCTGGTTTGGTTTCTTGTGTTTTTAATAGAAGCATGATTGGTTCCCATTATGGAGTTAGAGAAATTTTTATTATAATTGGAGTTTTTATGTGTCACATACCCTTATTATTCTATTTTTTAGTTCTTAGGTTCCATTTGGGTGATGCATTAATTTGGGGTATGTTGTGTTCTATAAAATTCTTGTTGATTGGCCTTTTATGCATTCATTGAGATAGTTTTGGATTGTTTACATTTTTATTTATTTTCTTATTACCTATTTTCTTTATAGTTTATATCTAATATGTACAATTTATGGATGATCCAAGAAGGATTTTCTATAAAATCCATTCATGACTTTTAATCAGAACCAAAGATGGAAACTTTCTCCTTAATTTCACTTCGAGAACCACACTACTAGTCTCCAACCCCTAGGAATTGGGGAGAGATATTGGTGATATAAAATTATGATTCTAGTGTTATATGAGTATCTAGATTAGGGATTTTATATGATGAGTGAGTGTTTCATTCTTAAATTATTCTAGGGATATGCTTGATAAGTAAAATATTTCATAGTAAGATATTTTCATTTAAGGTAGACATATAGACACCAAATGAGATATGGAATGAGATATGCTCAAGTTTGTCTTTCCTATGGATTTGGGGTTGTGAATAATATTCATAGTATTTTGATTTTGATAAATATGGACCAAAATTAGAGAAATGTATTTTTATTTGTCATTACAAAGATACTTTGAGATATTAAATTTATAATAATAATAAACACTATGTGTATTTATCCTGACAAGGATTTTTAATTGAAAAGAATCACATTGTTCAAGGAGTTAGTGTGAGAATTTTCAAACATAGAGAAGGTCAAAATAAAAAAATATACGTGAATTTTTCAAGATATGGAAAGTTATCTGATTCCATAAAGGGACATAAAATAATAACATACTCAAGTTACACAAATCCTTGAAGGATAGATATGATATATTTGAATTCTAAGTGGTATTAAATTTTTAGAGAAAATGAACACAGTGTAATGTTTATATATAATGAACTTTCTACCTATCAAGATTATTTTTATAGTTCTCATTCAAATAAATGGTTAGAGGATATGAAATTTGAGATGGAATATGTATTCACTAACAATTTTCAAATCTTACAAGATTCAACTTAAGGGTTTAGCCCCATATGATGTGCATAGGTTTTCTATAATAAAACATTGACTTGGATTATAGAGTGTCTACCTATAAATACCATTTAATAGATAAATGCTTCAAACAGATACATAGTAATGACTATGAAGAAACATTTTATCTAGTTATGATGATAAATTCCATATGGATACTAGTTTTCATAATAACTCATAATGATTATGAGATATATAAAATGTATGTTAAAACTACTATCATCAATAATAATTCAGTCAAAGATGTGGTATGACATAACCGTAAGGTTTGATGTTCAAAATGAGTTTTCTATGTTCTTTAAGATATAATGATCCATTTATCGATAAAATCATGAATCTTGAGGATAGAACATCATGTTTGATGATGCAACAACAGATTTTTGTTTTATCAAGAATGAAATTTATTATTTTTTATATAAGTATGTAAGTGGTATGGTTTTTTAATTCTAGTGTTGTATGCCGATAACATACTAATAATCAGAAATTACATCCTAACATTAAATTAATTAAATGTGTGGGTGGGATAGTGCTTATTAATGAAATACATGAGTGAAACAACCTACATAAAAGGTATGATGATCTATAGAGATAGATAAAATAGATTTCTTATAATGAGTCAAAACAAATATTTTTTAATGTTTTAAAGAGTTTTAATATAGAGAAGTCAATGAAATACACTTTACTAGTTTTTTATGGCATAAATCTTAAAAAGATTCTAGATCATTTTAAAGATTTATGATTCCATATGCATCTACTATAGGATCTTTTAGGTATTTCATGTTATATACTCAACATAATTTTATTTGTTCTTTAATCATAAAATATTGATACAAATACAATCTTGTTGAGAGTCCCAAGGTTACAGGGAAGAATAAAATTTAGTACTTGAGAAGAAGTAAGGATATATCTTGGTCTTTAGAGGTGACGATGATAACATTTTATAGGGTTACATTGATTCTAGTTTAGATAATAATAAAGATTTTAAGATATCTCAATTTAGTTTTATGTTTTGACTCAATGATATAGATATTAATAGGAATAGTTCTTAAGAAGCTACCATATAATACTTGAAAATATAGTTATTGTTCATAACTGCATCAGATATTATGAAGGAAACTATTTGGATTAAGAATTTCATTATTGAAATTGTGGTGGTTTCAAAAATCAATGGATAATCTTATCATTAATATGAAAAATGGAGCTATTTCTAAGGCCAAAGAACTTAGATCTCATCAAAAGACTGAAAAAATCTTTTTCAAATACCATTTAATTCATGAAATCATTTATAGGGTCAATATAATGATATGTTGGGTGGATATAGATAAAAATTTAGTAGATCCATGGAAAAATCCATTTAAACCAAAACAAATCACTGGATATTATATACGTGAGATATTGAATGAAATTTTAATAGAATTAGTCATTGTTTTATAACAAAGACAATGTGTGTTGAATATATTACATGAATAGTGGAATTATAAAATAAAATCAATGTCTGACTTTGAGTTAACCCTAATATATGATCATAAAAGAGTATTACAGTTTGTTCTAATATGTTAAGAATAACATGAGTAAAATATTTTATTCAATACAAAGTATACTGAGGATATAATAAGTATAGAATTATTATCTAGACTCAACTACATATGCATATCACATGGATTTCCATACAGTCATTGATATATATATGATTTTATTATAAATATGAATCCCCTCTATCTGTGGATGAAATGACACCTAACATGTGAATCGTCATACATTTATACCATACTTATGAAATCCTTGTGGTTGAACTAATTAGGAACTATTTGGGTATGTTACCGATCATGCCTTTAGTTGAGTTTAACTATGAAAGGATTTTCCCTCTTATATGAAAAGTATGAAATTTGGGCTGAAAATTGAATGAGGTTAAGGAAAACCATGGTCATGCTTAGTTGGTTTATATGTGATTTACTCATCAACTTTGAATAATGACATGTGATTTATTCAGTCAAACTAATTATTCTATTTTAGAGAATTATGATTATTTGATATGTTCTATACTTTATCAAAATGTCACATGACTAGTGGTCGCTTGATTTCTTGAAAAAATGGATTATATAAGCATAAAAAAGATATATATAGATATATCATATAACATATATGTCAATATAGAGATATCTGGTTAATCATTACCACACCATTCCCATTTATAGCTGGATTAGCAATGGAATTTTTCTAGAGTAGGCTCTTGGATCACAATTATGGATATGGAATTGATAATTGTTTTCAACACATAAAATAATTTAAAATTCACACATAATGTCATGGAATGAGGATTAATTTTGTTGCAAAGTGTTTTTTGAAAATTTTAAAGATATTATAATAATCATGTTCTAAGAATTTTGTATGGATTTAAAATGTGTTTTGAAGTTTTTCATAATTTTTTTGTTGCTTTATTACATGTGGGTTATTGTTAATAATTATGAACTAAATCGTAGACCATGATGTCATGAAAGTTAGCACATCATGGTCTATGTCTTCCTGATGTACACTATACTATACTCTAGGGCATGTAGAGAATGATATATGATATAATTTGACTTAATCACTCATACAAATTATCATGTTTAATTAAACTAGAGATTCATGAATGAGGTGGAGCTATTTTTTATTATTATTTCATAACATAAAATTTTAGAACTCCAGGAGACCCATTCATTCAATGAAGGAGGCCTATAAAATAGATATTTGTAGTACTCAATCATAATATTGGAGACATTCTCTTTAATTTAAAACTCTCTCAATTTCTCTTATCTCTGTTTAATTTTTTAGGAACAAGTACTAAAACCCATCATTATTGTTAATTAAAAATTGGCGCTTTTTTCAACAAATCAAATTATAAGGGAGACTTTTATAGACCAAAAAATAAATATAGATTGAAATTTTCATAGACACCATGTGATGATCAACACATAGAAAACATGAGTCTTATTTAATAAAAATGTATTCCTAAATTCACCCAAATGGTATCTCCATGTTCCCTAATATTTTTCACATGTTTAGGAATGACGATTATTTTAAAAAATATCCAATATTAAAGATGATGATATTTTGTAGGTGAATTACAAATAAAAATATAAACTAGATTAAAAAACCAAATTCATCCAAAGGATTAATAATTTTCAACAATGGGAAATAACACCATTATATGGTTTAAAATTTCAAACCCATTACATGGCATCTATTTTTAATGAATTCTAGACCTTGATTAGTGAAATTCATCTTCGTATTTCTCCCTTGAACTAGTGGTCACTTCAACAAATTGTCTGTTACTATTTCCCAACCAAAAAAATTCATTAAGGTTACCCATCATAAAAAATCCAACACATTTTTACCAGGTGGATACCCTGACTTCAATAGTCTAACTTGGTGAATATTTTATCCCCAACAAGGGAGTTTTTACAATCTATTCATCTTTAAAAACCCTATAAATTAGGCAATCCACTTCATTTTTCTTTGATAAGGCCACCCAAACTCAATGGTATAAGTTCACCCAAGATACACTTTACTAAGTTATTATACCTTTTCAAATTTTAATTTCTTATGTTAACCCCTTGGGATAATCTTGGAAAAGGCCTATATATAGTTGGACTTCACCATGTTCATTGATAGCACCCAAACTATAGGATGATTTACCTAAGTCTTAATTATATTATCCCCATTCCTCATCTAGTTTGAATTTATCTTCATCATATAACAAGGATTTTGACTTCATATTTGATGCTTCTATATAAGTCCCAATCATAATACTGATGTTCTAATCTATGGTGTTCTTTCTTACATGTATCAATATTATCTATATTCAAGAGGATTCCAATACACCCTTTCATATGTCTTACACATTATACATCTTGCATAAACCTAAACTTCATGGAGTAGTATATTCTGTATGATGTAAAAATATATGACATAGTCCCTTTTAACATAACATTATCTATGATACATTATCTATTCTATATGGTTCTAAACTATATAGCACACACCAAAAAATTAATAATTTAAAATGAAACATTTTTTTAAAAAGTTATTTACAAATGATGTTAAAAATTATTCTTGATATCATTTTTTTATAACATATGTTGAAAACCATTTTATAGGGTTTTAACACCAGTTATAAAATAATAAACATTAAAAAATTGTTTTTTACATCAGTTGTCTCTAAAATCGACATCAAAACCACTTAAAAACAAAAAATATATTATTTTATAATAGTTTTGTTTATTCTTATGATCAAGAAAATGGTTCTACCAATTTTTTTAAACTAAAACAAAACTCTCCCTTTATGAAACCATCCCCATTGGTGACACTTCCATTTTATTTGTCTTCTGTGATCAACTATCTTCCTTTGCTATACTCTTTTATCTCCCCCCACCATCGTTATTTTTCAATTTCCACCATAAACTTTCTTAATCTGGTGTTTTATTCTATTTTAAAGTTATTATATCTAAATAAAATGAATATTTTCCATTATTATTGTTGTATGTGATTTTTTTCTTATCTCGATATATGATTCTTTAATTTTATATATATTATTTATAAAAATTTCTTAAATAATTATTCATGTGATACTAAATCTATAAATATTTTTTAATTATTGACTAATATGATTGAAGATATTAGTCACATTGTTTTACAATTTTTAAAATTTGAGATCTATATTATAAATTTTTATTTTTATTTATGATATACATGTAAATTTATACATTTATTATTTTATAACTTATATTTGAATTTAAAATCTATATTTTATCATAATATTACTATATAAAAATATAAAAATATATGACAATTTAATTAGTATATTTATATTATAATAAATATATATAAAAAATTTATTAATGTTATTATTGTAAAAATTTGTATTAATATTAATATTATTTTTCATATTTTTAGTAATAGTGATAATATTATTAATATGGGTGTTAATGTTATTATCCTTTTGAATGATGGTGAGGTTTTGAGATCTCTTCGATGGTAATTCATTTGGGGATTAGGGTCATCAAGCTCGGATTACATTCCCAGGAGATGATGTATTTGAGAGTGAAAATATTCTTTCTAGGGGTGGTCTCAAATCTCCTTCCCATGATGATTTTATTTTGGAAATCTGATCATGTGTTTCTTAGGATATAGATTTTTGGAGGTAAGTAAAGGTTAAGTTCATCGAATCCCTAAATAGAAGATTGTTTACATCATCTCAATATTCTTATTTTGGTTGGTTTTTCAAAAGGGTGTTATTTTCTCATTTATTTGTTTAGTGGGAGGAAATATCAGAGATGTTGGATGTTTAGAAACACTCTTTCATCACATTAATTTATCTCCCAAAATGGGATAATCCCTAGATATTATTTACAATTTTTAATCTATTAGATAATGTATGGGGTTTCTCTAGCTATATTTAGGGTGTGGATTATTTAACATATTATTCCGTAAAATAGAACTCCAAAATAGGGATTGGGGATTTAGACTATTATCCATGAAATCATGTACTCTTAATATATAGGCATTTACATTTGGTTTTATTCCATCTCAATTTTGGAATACATGTCTACAAGTTTTTAATATATTTTTGAAATTGGATCCTATGTAATTAAAATAATGTATATGATGTTACCTCTACGATTGGGGATCCTATTAAGATGTATAATGTGGTAGAATAAGTAAGGGACAATTATTACGATAGAGTTCATATTTAAATTGATTTATGTTCAGTATTGACTAATTAAGTTCTTCTGTCCCCTGATTATTTGGATTTGAATATGAGAATTGAATATGAAAAGATCCAACTTTCCCATGATTATAATGTTATTGGTAATTCCATGATTAATTATTGGAATTCTCTTAAGTGTTAAATTTTTTATTCAAATGGTCATGTTGATGCAACATGATGAAGAAGGATTCAAAATATGGATCAGATGGATTTTGATATTGTTGTAGGTGCTGAAGAGATTAAAAAAACTAGTAATGGTTTTTTCACATAAAGTGTGAAAACACATGTTTTCATTTTCACGAATGGATCTAGGATAACAGTCGATAAACTACATGATTTTCACGTTGATATTCTTTCTTATAATATAGTTGTGTATTCTCAGTCTTCTAGGTTTGTTGGGTAATATCGTGGGAGCCTACCGGCTAATTCATTTTTTTCAGTGAAGAAGGCATTTTGCGAGTTAAGTGTATATTGGTGGGTCATCCTTAGTCTTATGCTAAGTATGTTACTCCTTATATAATTAATATGGGTATGAAGAAACATGTGCAGTAAAATAATGGGTATGAATCCTCAGTCTATGTCCAAGTTGGTGTGTAGATCTTGAGCTTAGGGACTACTGGGGTAGTGGGAACTAGTCAAGAGAAGGTTGTGAATATAGTGTAGTAGGAATTTAATGTTTAAAGGGATATAACCATGGTTTCTAGTAAGGTTTAGAAGATACATCCCCTAGATTTGGATTTTATATCTGACTGTGTGGTTGATTTGAATCTATGAGTTAGTCTAGATATGGTCCAATTATCTGTACATGTGCAAGAAAGGTTGGCTCGATATGAAAAAATAGACTTGTGTTTGTCATTGATGAACTCTACTTGAGGTGCTCTTGGGAATCCATCTCAGGGGGCTGGCAGTGGTAGATCTCCATTCAAAGTGGTTGATAAAGAGACTTGATCTAGTCAGGCATAGCTTGATTCATTATTAAAGGTTGATGTTCAGTAGTTCGTTAAATAGGATATGAATAATATATGGAAACTAAATTTAATTTGGAAAATTTGTGATGATATAGAGGATTATTCTCCAAAAAAATATTCTTACAAGAATTATGTGTCAAAGGGGAATAAAATTTTGGTTGATGAAGAGGTGTTTTAATTAGTTCCTCAAAAGAAGGCAAGGACCAGGAAATATTACCCCCAAATGAAAAGAACCATGACTACCAAATCTAAAAGAACATCTTTTTATAATACCTATTCTTATGATTAATTTTACTATGTGAATAAAATATTTTAATATGTGAATAAAATATTTTGTTTTAAATATATTTATGATCATACTATTTATGTTAATATTAGTTCAGTGTTTCTACCCCTATTGTACCCTTAGTGGTGTTTGGGAGGACATATTTTTGAGCCTCCCCAGTTGCATTACTTTCTTTGTTAGTACCCCTTCCCTAGACCTATTGTAAATTATTCATATTTATATCATAGTTAATATTATTAATATTTTTAATTTTAGTGTTAAGATTATTAATATTAGGTTTAATATTATTAATATAAATATTTTTTTAATATTATTAATATTTAAATTAGTGTTAATTTCATTATTATTGGGGATTATATTATTAATATTAAAAATATTAGGGGTTATATTATTTATATTATTGACAATATTATTTATAATATTAATGTTAATATTATTAATATTAATATGTTTGGTACCAAAGCACGTAGAGGAAGCCGGTGGGTTAGAAAATTTTAAAATTTTAATCACCAGATTTACATAACATCATATTTTCTAGTGATACAATCCCCGGTAAAGGCCCTAGGAACTTATGTAAAATTATGCAAGCAAAAAAATTAGCACGAAAAATTATATCATTCAATTGATAGTGCAATCGACAATAGATCATCATCAATGATCGTAGCTTGAAGGATTTGATGTTGAATCCCACTAGATCATCAACACACTCTTTAAGAGTCCACTTGAATATACAATGTCAATATCTTGGTGTTAGAACAGAGGTCCGATGACACATTAGACATCCTGACAATCACCGTGACTCTCTTCATTCAATCCATGAAGGTGTTCATGCTAATATTTCTTGGAAGAATCCTTTCACTCTATAGAATTTGGGAAGGAGGAGATATGATCTATCAAATTCATTGGAATGAATATTCCATTGGAAATGAGCTCCCTCTTACTTATATAGTGGAGGTTGAACAGCGAAAATGGGTTCCTCGGCACTAGTATATATAACTCTTAATAAATAAACTCCAAAAACATGTTATGAATAATTAATTGTTCCATAATTTCAATTATATTTTTATCATTTCTGATATATGTTATGTGATATATAGAGTCATTAACTTGACTCATAATTCCAACAATTGTTAAATGAACCTAGAATATTAAAATCATATTCCTTTATATAATATCTTTCCAAATATTCAATTAATGCTATGTGAATACTATTAATAAATAAATTCAACTCCAATTATTCTATACTCAAATAATAATGAATTTATTTATTCATTGGAGATCATTTATTTTCAGACACCTCTCAGACCCCATGGTGGGCCCCACTATGTCTTATACACTTATTCATCAAAATAGGGAAGAATTTTGAATGTGCTATGTGTTTGATCTTCTAGGATCTTATCTCGATAGTAGTGAATACTATTCACAGACCAAGAGTGAAGTCTAGCATCCCTTCAGGACCCCTAAAGACATAAGGAAAAGTCATAGTAATGATTACCTTTATTATGAACACACAATGTGTAATATAATCTCTTTATATCTATAGGATGTATGAAGGATGAGAGAGGATCTCCCAAATTCGTGGAAATGAATAGTTCCTTGGAAATAAGATCCCTCTTTCTTATAAAGTGTAGTTTAAGCACCCGAAATGGTTTCCCTGACCCCCTTATATATAATTCCCACTAAATAACGTATAAACGAAACATTATGAAGAAATAATTTTGTCATAATGCCATTTATTTTTTTGTCACTTACTTGAAATATATATTTCAAGTTAAAAGTAATTCATTAACTCGACTCATAATTCCCAAAAATATTAAATGATCATTGAATATTAAAATTATATTTGTTTGTATAATATTTTTTTATATATTAAATTAATACCCTATGAATTCTTATAATAAATAAATTCAACTCTAATTATTCTATACTCAAATAATAATGAATTTATTTATTTTTTAGCGATCATTTATTCTCAGACATATCTCGAACCCTATGGTGGGTCCCACCTTCTCTTATACACATATTAATCAGAATATGATAGAATTTTGAATACAATATGTGTGTGACCCTTTATGCCTATATCTCGATAGTATTGAATACTATTCATAGACCAGGATTGGAGCTTAACAACCCATTAAGGCTTTTAAAGAGGTAATAGAAATCCATGAAAAATACAACATTTCCCATGAACACACAGTGAGTAATATAATATTTCTCTCTCACAATATCTCTTAAAACTAAATGAAAACCTCGTGTCATTATCCATTATTCTTTTATTTATATTTGTGTTAATATTATCAATATTAGTGTTACTATTATTAATATTAGTTAAAATATTATTACTATTACTATTACTTTTAATAATGTTAATATAAATATTAGTGTAAATATGATTAATATAAAAATTTTAGTTTGTATTTTTATTATTAATGATATGATTATAGGGATCTCTTTCATAATGTGATCTTCAGGTGATCGATTAGGGATACTCAACTTTCTATAATCCTGAAATATTTTCTAGTGAATTAAAACTGAAATCCAATCAAAATGTTTAGTTTCCTCTTGATAGGGATAAAATATGGAGTTGTAGGTGAAATTTTGACGAATTTGGGCCTCATATATGATCATTTAATGGTCTTAGGTCCTAAAACTTGATCATATTTTCTGGTGGGAGGTAAGGTGTTTTCTTTTCCTGAGGCCTTGAGTAGAAGGTCAGGTGTGAAAAACACACCATATAACATATTCATTCCCAAAGTCAAAAAATTCGAAGATGGAACATTCATAGTAATCATTGACCCATATGATTTAAGGAAAAGGCTATATCTGTCCAATTTTTCTCTCACATATAGTATTATATTTTATAAATGGTATAAACCATAGTGTAATCAAGATCTAAAGGAGAATCATAGAAATATATGAGGATTTTTAATTTAAATTTCACCATGTTCAAAAAAGTGTATTTCTATATTTTTATTTAAAATTATGAAGTTTATAAGTGAATTTGGAAGGTTGGGATCCTTAATTTGAAACCAAGGGTATTCATGTTATTTGAATGGGTTGAAATCTTTAATCCCCATTCACATAATCCAACCAACACTCAAATTTTTATTAGGATATGTGGTCTGAATTGGGTGTTCTGGAACTCTCATATCATTAAAAATTTATCCTCTTGCACTGGGATCCCACTCTTGATTGATAGAAATACTGTAGATAGATAATTGGGTTCCTATGGGAGGATTTTGGTTGAGTCCAAAATTGATTCAATCCATCTAGAGATAATATTTATATATTATAATGGATTGAACATTAAAGTGGGTTTTAAATATTAACACATCCCACCATTTTGTAAAGTTTGAAAAATTGAAGGCCACTCAATCTCAAAATGTAGAAAATTGTAGAAGTAAATTAGGACCACTAGATCTAACAAAAACTCATGAAAATTGGTGGGAAAAATAAATAAATGAAGGAAATTACAAAATAATAAGGAGACAACAGCTGATTTGAAAAAACTAAATGGGATTCCCACAATTGAGGATGAAATGAAGCAAGGACTATACAAAAATAATTGGAAACCAATGCACATTGAAATGGGTTTCTCATCAATGATGGGATATTTAAATGATGAAATTGTGAATGTGAATCATAAAAATATTGTAGAGGAAATGAAGTCTAATAATATGATGAAAAATAACATCAGTAGCATATAAAATATACTCTCCTAAAAAAATATTGGTGTCAAATAGTCAAGTAGGTATTAAATAAGACTATTATTTTTCTGCACTGAGGTTCTGTAGATGGATTCAGGAAAAGTGACCCTGAAAAATCTTAGGCTAAATAAGAAATTATAGTTTTTCCCCTAGTGATAAAACTATTACAATTTTCCTTAATGGTATAATGTGGAATAAAGATGTATTGGAGTACTCTAATAAAGTAGAGGATAAGGAGTCAAATGATCAATAGAAAAGAAATCTGGGACTTGGTGTACCTAAGAAAAATAAACCAATGTATGGGGAATTTTTGAACCCTATTAAAAGAGTAAGGCATAAAGAACATAAAATATAAATTATCTACAAAATTGACTTGTGAAAGGGGGAATTAGAGGAAAAATATGACACTAGTCAACATACTCCTTCGAGCGGTGGAGCTAAAATAAAAGGATCATTTAAGTCTCAAGATAAAAATTAATCTATGGTTGGAAGAATATTTGGTAAAATAATATGGAAAACAAAAGCCTCTCTTTGAAGGAATATTAGAGGGGGGAATCAATGTAAAAATGATTCCTCTATATTGTAATTTTCTCAGGTTACAAAACCTTGACCCTACTATAACTCTTAGGTTGTATATTTTGAATAATAAACCATGTTTTTTGGGTATTTTTGAGCTAATGTATAACTATAATAATGGGAATATAGATTCTTTTGAAAAATTATATACTCTATTATTATTATAAACTCTACTACTATTATAGTGGAATATGTTTTGGAGTTTTATAAAAAAATATTTCAATGGATTTTTCATTTTTATTTTTGGTGATAAAATAATTATTTTAATCTTTTATTGGATGTATTGGGATATATAATACTCCTTTTCCATGTAAAGAATATATATCAGGAGAAGATATATCTTTAAAATGATATATTTTATATTAAAAATAGGTTTTATGGTATATGGATAATTAATGGGGACTTCAAATACAATATATAAATAAACTAGAGGATAGGATATGGGAAAAAAACTATTTATGTAGAAAATATATTGAATTTATTGATAAAAATGATCTTTATGGGGTCAATCAGGTTGGGTCCAAATACAATTGGAATAGGAAACATGGAGGTATATTTATTACTAGTAAAATAAAAAGATCTTATTTCAATGATGATTCTTCAGAATCCTTTAAATCTGTGAACATCAAAAAATCATCCTAGGTACAAATTTGACCACTATTTGATATTGGTCACCATTTTTAACAAGAAGGATATATACCCTCAAACCATTAGATTTAATAATTCATGGATAAATTAACATGAATGTAAGAAGATTGGTCAAATGACATAGAATTAGTTGATCAATTATAGTAATTTATTTTCTTGTGATATGAAGCTCAAGGTAGTTCAAAATAAACTCGTATCATAGAGTAAATATTGTTTTTGATGCATGGAACATGAAATTAAATGATTTTATGTTATCTTAGCTATAACATAAGAGGAAAATATTAGGAGTTACTTTGGAGATATGTAATTCTGTAAATAAGGAAACATAGCTAAAAAACTAAATTTCCTATTAAAGAATAAACATTAGATTCCAAAAATAAATGTTTAGGGTCAGGTTGATGAAGGGGGTCGAAATACCTTTGTGATTTTTTTTCATTTAAATTTGGTAAAATACAAATCATTTTTTGTTATGAATTTTTTTGGGACCACTTTTTGCCTTTTTTCTCTCTCGATACACTAGGTATAACTACCCCTTCTTTTCTTACCCTCCACTAATACCAAGGGTTTCACTAATAAGTGATCTCCTAAACAATCATGTGTGTCATGATTTTTAGGGTTTTTTGTAACTGCATCAGAATCCCCTATTACCCCCTTGAGTCTCCTCATCTTGTTTGAGAAATTTCATTTTGAGGAGAGTTCTACAACGATTGAAACGAGATAAGGGGGATCTTATTCGAGCTACTTCCAATGAAAAATAGAAATCGATTGAGGAATATAGTTAAACGATTCAAGATGGGTGTATAATGACCATAGGTGAGTGGTGGTGGTTCAAAGATTCAAGAAGGGTGTTAGTTTTGTGATTCTAGAGGGGTCTATTAGGTTTTCTTTTTCAATAGAGAAAATTGGCATTGTTTTTTGTTTTGTGTTCACTAAAGGGAAATTTAGAGCTTCTGATTGGTGTCATGCTAGTTTGTGAAATCTTGGTCCAAGAATACTAACAAATTGCGATTTGGAATTGGTTTCACTTTCACCTTGTGAACCTATACATCAGTCAACATCGACATCAACAACTAGTAATTGTGGAGACTTTGATCTGAGTTATTGGTAAAATAACTCATCATTTTATGTTTTTATTTGATTTATTTTGTACTTTGGTTAATATTGGTTTAGGGATGTCCTCTTGGACATTGTTTTTCTTAAATATTCCTTGTAATCTACCTTTTTTTCCATTGTGAAAACCCCACCTCTCTTCCCCATGCACATTTGTCATTTTAACCAAAGCACATAAATCTATGTGTTCATTCACCACTTTTCTTACCTTATTTATTTGTTTTATTTTCAATAATTACTACTTGATGTATGTTTGTATTTCAAGATTTGTAATTTTTTATAATTAATTCTAGAATCTGGAAATTTTTATTTTCTACTTGTGTAAACTGTACTGTTGTGTTGTTGTTCAATTTATGTATATCTCAATTTTGAATATTCTCCTTGTTCAAACTGGTGCCATTGTTGAAAATCATTTTCATATTCTTATAATGGGGTTCATTATCAAATTTATATTCTTTTTTTTCTTTGAATAATAGTTTCATTTCTTTATTTCAAAATTTTGAGTTTTTCACAAACTATCTCTAAAGTAAATAAGCCATTTGTCCCTTGAATGCAGACTACCTCTCAACACAACCCTCAATAATTGGTATCATTGCCTAATTGGTATTAGTGAAGACATCGACATAATTCAAATTGAGAAATTATATGGTGAAAATTATTTTAGTTTATGAAAATTAAAATGCATGCTTTATTAGTTCAATATTATTTACTTTATTCCCTACGTGGTACAATGAAAACAGTGACCACATTGTCTTCCAATTAAAATCCTTCTATTACTCACGTAGATGTTTCTTATAATGTATTAGTTAAATCCCATAGTTTTATTTTTTTATTTTTGGGTAATAATGTGTTGGGATAGGTATCATGTGAGACCAATGCCACTTCTATATAGATTAATCTTGAAAACCATTATATGAAAAAATATCTTGTTGGTAGACTCTATAAAAAAGTGTAACTTTTTTCTTTTAATATTCAACATGGGACTTCCATCCGAGCTCACATAGCTGAATTTAATAATTTTGTTCTAGAGTTAGCCAAAATTGATGTTAAGGTTGCATATGAGGATCAATACATCATACTTTTTACTTCACTTGATAGTTCTTGTCAGAATCTGTGTGATTCCATGATATATGAAAAGGAGTCTTTGACATTAGAAGAGGTTAAGTCAACTCTTATTTCAAAATAATTGCACACAAAGAATGGGATAAGATCATAGGGATAGAGGATCAATGTCATGGATAGAACAAACAATATGGGTCAAGGGAAAAATAGTGGTAAGGGAAAAAGTAAAGGTACGTGTCAGTTTAAGACTATGAAGTGTTATCAGTGTTGTAAACCAAGTCACTTTAAGAAATATTATCTTGAGAAAATGGTTCAAAGGGTAATGGGGATCAACCAAATGTAGTTGGGCCTAGTTTTTATGATGTTGATTTTCTATAGTTTGTCTAGTGTGATGAAGGGGTAGAATTTTGGGTTAAACTCTGGGTTTTTTCCTTATTCATGTCCTAGGAGGGTTGATCTTCTTGGTAGGTAACTAGGTTTCAGGATAGTGAGGTATTGGGTAGTGTTTATAGAATAAGGTTCATGGGTAGATGTCTAGAAGATCACCAGACTTCATGATGGTGCTTCTGGTATCTCTTTGTCGACACTGGATGAGTGCTTAGGAATTGGGTTCTTGATGTTGTTAGTTAGCTATATTTAAGGGGGTTTTCCTTAGGTCACTAGTAGGATACCCATTATTTCTGATTTTGTTCTATCATGTTTATAAGTTTTCTTTTATGAATGAGGTTGTATGGGTTTTACAGTGGTCGAAGTTAGGATGCGACTTCCCCTTCTTCACGGTTGTAAACAATGATTTCTCCTTATGTGGAGAGTTTTTTGGGTCTGTTTTCGATTCAATTGGAGTGAGTGGAATTATTTATATGAGACTTGTAGTTTATGCGTCATTTTCTTTTTTGTTTTCATTTTAATTGGGCTATTTTTTATTTTATACTACTATTTTTATATGAGATATCCCATTTTGAGTTTACGTTCATGACTTATATTACTATTTTTCATTGAGGATGGGTATTACATGGTTTATTAGTGTTCTTTAGGAACCAGGTCTCTCCCAGAAACATCTAATTGGCATGTGACTAGTAGAAAGTTTAGGTATGTAAATCAGAAAAATCATGTATGTGAATGTACACTTTTTTTATACTGATATGTTTATAAGTTTTAATTCTTAACATTTTCTATTATTAGTTTAAATATAGTTGATGATGGAAAGTGTGTATCACATTGATACACATTTATTAGGACAAAATCATTGTATAGTTTCACTAGCAGTAATTGATGTCATTTTTTAGTTTTCTATGTTGTTTAGAATTATCTCCCGATTAAATTTATAGGTTAGGTGGTGTAGGGACATTATGTGTATATTTTTATAATTTTATTTTTCAAAGTGGATATTTTTGAATTATTTTTTTTCATTTAAAATTTTAAAATACAAATCACTTTTTCTGAAATTTTTCCTAGGCCTGTTTTTTCCTTCTTTCTCACTTGATGCACTGGGTATAGATTCCCCTTGCATTTACTCCCCTCTGCTCGGCTCGATGGGTTCACTACTTGGTGCTCTCTTGACCACCCATGTGTGTTGTGATTTTTTTGGGTTTGTTGCAACTACATCCAAATCCCTCTATTACCCCTTGTGGCTCCTTATCTTTTGTGTGAAATTTCATTTTTATGGGAGGTCTACATTGATTGAAATTAGAAAAAGAGGCACTGGTTTGGTATTATTCTAATGAAAAAGGGAAATAGATAGATGGTTGTATTATTTTGATTCAAGATGGTTTCACAATGACTACAGGAGAGTGCTGGTTGTTCAGAAATTCAATAAGGGTGTTGGTTCTATGATTTGAGAGGGTTATTTTAGGTTTTATTCTCCAATAAAGAAAATTTACATTACTATTTGGTTTATGTTCGTGAGAGGGGAATCAAGATCTTCTAATTGGTGACTTATTGGTTTATGAAATCTGGGTCTTAGAATGATGAAAACTTGAGATTTAGACACGGTTTGGCTTACGAATTGTGAGCTTATACAATAGTGGACATTTTAATTAGCTACTGGTCATCATAGATACTTGGATTTGAGTACTTGGTAAAATAAAATGGAACTGTAAGTTTGTTCATTGATTTATTTTTTACTTCAGTAAAGATTGGTTTAGGTATGTATTCTTGGAACTTGTTTTTCTTTAATATACCTTGTAACCTGCCTCTATTTTTTTCATTGTGAAAACCCCATCTCTTTGCCATGTGCATGTAGTTTAGTTTGACTGATGCACATAAATATGTGTGTTCATTTACTTATTTTCTTCTCTAATTTCTTTTTTTTATTTTCCAGAATTAATGTTTCATGTATGTTGGTATTTCAAGATTTGTAATACAATTTTTCTTGTAATGAATTTTTGAATATGGGAATTTCTTGTTTGTTTCCTTTATAAATAGTATTGTTTAGATTCTATTCAATTTTTATATATCTAAATTTTAAATCTTCTCCTTGTTCAAGCTGGTGCCATTGTTGAAAATCATTTTCATGTTTCTATTATTGGGATGGTTATCAAGATGTTGTTCTTTTTTTTGGATTTTAATAACAGTGTCATTTAACCATTTCGAATTTTGAATTTTTCATGAACCATCTCTCAAATCAATAATCCCTTTAGTCATTGAATTTTGACTGCCTATCATAACATCCTGCAACAACCAATTTCTTTAATTATATTTAGAGTGGTAGTAAATACTCCAAACAAATATCCCATCTTCAAGTTTATGGGGTATTAAAAAAATAAGATATCCACAGAATCACATAGTCTCTTACTACAAGGATTTATTTAATGATATTAACGGGCCGGACATGCAGATAGAGGAAGGAGTGATAATTTCAATCATAGATGAGTATAATAACATATTTCTATTTAGGAATACTTCTACATTATAGATTAAATAGGAAATTTTTAGTTTAAATCTGATATTGGACATGGTATTGATGGCTTCACCAACTTCTTTTTCTAAGAATTTATGTACATTATATAGTATGATATTGTCAAATTTTTTGAATGTTTCTTACAAAATAGATTCCTTCCAAAAGGTAAAAGATCATAATTCCTCTCATTTATCCCCATGGTTGATAATGATATAATATTCACATTTTTGGACCTATGAATCTTTCTAAAATACTTTAAAATATTATTAGCATGGTGATTTCTAATAGACTTTCTCTGTTCATTAAAAATAATGTCTCTTTAAAATAATTTGGATTCATTAAAGGAGAGAAAATCCAAGATTTCCATATCACTAACTCCAAATTTGTCAATAATTTAACTAAAACCAACGAATCTATGAATATTTCATTGAAGATGAATTTCCAGAAGTATTTTGATACCATGAGATAGGATTTTATCTTTAATATTTTAAGTAAGTTTGGATTCTTTGATGAATTCATTAACCAAGTGAGAACTCTTTTCTATTCATCAAACATTTGAATGATCTTAAATAGATCCATATTGGGATACTTTTCATGAAATACGATTTTAATGAAGGGGGACCCTTTGTATTCTATTTTTTCCAGTAGATTTTAGTATTACCTTAAAAAATAAAATAACAAAATGGTCAATGGTGGGAATTTTAAATTGATAAATGTAACTAAAGTTCTAAGTGAACCCTATAATCTTCTATATTTTGATGAAATTGTTTTTTTATATTAAGGTTATAGAAAAAAATATCAAAATGTTCAAGATAATCTTCAAGAATTATGAAGGGGTTTGAAGTCAAACTCTTATATTGGAGAATTATTTCATTTAATTTGGAAGGAATTTAATAATTTCTATAAAAACCTATATCCTTAACTATCATGGTATTAGGGAAGGTGTTATTATGTTTGAATACCTTGGTGTTACAATGTTTTAGGGTATATATAAGGTAATCTAATTTTTTGACATAACTTGATCTATTAAAGAATAAATTGATAAATGGAATGGAAATATCTATTGATGGATGGAAAAAATTTCATGGTTAAATATGTGAATATACAATTTTTTATATATTTATATTCAACTTGTGGATATCTAATTTGATCAGTACCTTCAGTGATTATATGAAAAAAAATTATTATGGAAGTAATTTTGAAAAGACTGGTTAATTTATATTGTTAAAATTTAAGCACTCTAATCAGGTCAAAAGGATTAGTCATTAAGAAATTGGTGAAGTAAAACAAGGCTCTTCTGGTGCAATTCATATAAAATATCATGAAATAAAAATATGAGAATTTTGGATTCCACAAATAATCAATATTAAAAAGACTAATAGTAGGTAATATTCACTACTTGGACTCCATTACTTGTCCATATGAATGGGAATATTATTCTGGCATCTTGCTTTACTCCAGACGGTGTGTTTCTAAAAACTCATACCTTAAATTTTATTATGTCAACTAAATTGGATTTAAAATTAGTGACATTATTAAAAATTGATTCCAAATATATGATCCATATATTACCACAAGTGATTCCTTGTTTTATAAAATTGATACTATACCTTTTGTTATTCAATTGGTTATAGATAAATACTACTTTATTCTAACATATGACACTCTCATTTAAGATCCAATTAAGAATGGAATTTTTAATTGAAAATTTTATTATCTATTTTATACTATTAGAGATTTTTAGGATTGGAAATGGTTTAAGCATTATCAAAATACTTATATAATTCCCTCTAGATCTCTACTCATGTGGCGTCTATTTCATAAGAGAATGTCCGCTAATGAGAAGTTGAAATATTTCAATTTTCAATTATGCTCCATGTGTGATCACTGATTTTCATGTTAATTACCTCATGCTATCACTAATTAGAGATTTATTTCTATCAGTATTAAAGTCTATATACTTGATAACTTTATCCTAGAGTAGATCATAAATTCCATACGTGTTGAAATTTTTATTAAAATATTGAAAAAATCCCTATTGTTATAGTAGAGAGATGATGGATCATTTAGAACTGTAGAAACTGACTGAAGTATAAATCCCAAAAAAACAATGAAATAGATTCTACATCATATTAATTTCATTATTAAGTAGGTAGTGAATCTTTAAACTATATATATAGATAGCTTAATTAGTGATAATATTATCCACACAAGATTGGGTATTAAATCCAAATACAAACAAGGAAAGGGAGTTATCACTATTTCATGGAAGCCACCAATTGAAGGATGGATGAAGGTGAACACTGATGGAGCTTGAAATGGGAATCTAGGGGAGGTAGGATATTGAGGTATTTTTAGGGATTATTATGGGGATGTGATAATGTGCTTCCATGATTATTATGGTAACACATATTCTCTTAAATTGGAAATTATTTTCATCATCAAGGATGTTAACATTTCTTACCAGTTCATTTAGAGGTGCATATGGCTATAATGAGACTCTGGATATGTGGTTCAAGTGGTAAGGAAAAATAAAATATTCCTTCCCTTGGTGCTTCTTCCTAAACTTTATGAATGTTTGGTGGATATCTATGAAGGTTCTGGGCATAGCGGAAGCTCATGGGTGGATGTGCCCACTTAGATTTTTTCATTAACAATGATCAATCCGGGATCAATACGACGATAAACGCCAGTCTCCACGGATCGAATCATAGAAATATATAATGAAAAGGATAGTCCTGGAACCACAAAGTAGAGTCATTACAGGTTGATTATAATTAATTTAATCAATTGAAAAGAATTACCTTTTGGTGTTCTTTCTTCATTGATATTTCTGATCACATTTCTATGTGATATTTCATTGCGTCGCAAAACCCAAGGGTAGACTTCCTTTAGTGGTGATCCACACATGCACCACATATCTCTAGACATCGCCAAAGGATTATCCGGGTGCTAGCATGGAGAAATCTTTTCTTTCATTGTCCATCTTAGATCTTCTTGATCCAATAGATGCGGATCTCTCTCAGTCTTGAGAGAGTTCTTGGAGGAAGGAGTTCTCTTGACCTTGACGGAATTCTCTAGAATTGTTGTGCACAAAAATTATCTTAGGAAAAGAGTTGGGGTTGTGAGGATATTTACAATCGGGTTTGAGGTTGTAAAGTTATGACAATAAATAAATGCATTACACATTTTATTTATTTCATTATCATTTTTGAATACCCCATGTCGAGTCATTAATTCCTTGACATGTGCCCACACTGATTATAATAAATATAATTTATTAAAACTATATTATTTCCTCAAAATCCCGACTGGAAAAACTACACGGCGTGTAATCATAAATACATGCCGTGTTTTTGTTTTTCATTTAAAACTATACAGTGTGTACATTCAATGTACACAATGTGTATATCTTGTTTTCATTTATTCATTTCCTTTCCAAAATGAAAACTACATGGCGTGTACATTCAATAATACACGGTGTGTACTTGTTTTCCAAATAAAAACTACATGTTGTGTAATTATTAATACACGATGTGTACTTGTTTTCATTTTATTCTTCCTCCAACATTAAACTGATTTAGGCTTCCATGGATTATTATTAAACCACATATGGGAATAATATTTATTCTACTTGAGATACTTGGATACACTTAGTGTGTGACCCTCTAGGCCTATTTCTCGATGGATTTAGGTGGGATTACCTAAAGTCCAAGATTACTATCCAGCAATGGGTCAAGACACCCAAGAGAAAGAAGTTGACTCCGAATTGACGTGTCACCTCATATGAACACTTACTGTGTAATTTAATCCCTTTGTCTTAATATCTCATCAAGCAGGTTTCATGGCAATGTCATAAACCTATATGCTTGATTTTTCATTCTTTGACTTCCAGAAATAAACTCGTCGTGTCACCATGGCCAAGGAATTTGTTCGACAGTTCTATTTCAATCAAAGGGCCCGAGATATCTACTTCCATAAATATAAAAGGGACAAATCCTTCCTCGACTTGTCCATTAACAACATGTCATTCGTGATGCACCCAATGTACCCTACTTCCCACCAACTATCTTCGTGATGGTTTTTATCAGCAAATCTAAGTGCGTGAGTCATGACATGAGTTAATGATAATCTTACGGTCTAAGGACCATTACACATGCTTGTAGATAGAAATTTCCAATTACACCAAGACATGCAGAGTTTCTACTAGTAGGTATGTTCTCATAATCTCCTATCTTGGAGATTACCAAGTGCGAACTCCATGAGAGAGAGTCTTGTCTTCTTACAGGTACTCGTACATGACGATCTCTATACTATGTGTCCTATCATAGTATGTCATACAACCATAGAACTTTATTTAAGAATATCGTTATATCATTTCAAGGTTATCATCATAGCGGGGATCTGCCATGACTTTGTCAATGCAACAAATATTCCAGGACATTATTATATTATAGTCATGAAAAACAATGAAAAATATATAATAAGTGTACATTTATGTCATCAAAGTAAAAACAATTGGTTCTCAGGACACCAAATGTAACAATCTACTCATTTCTCATTGTTATCAGTCAAATATTTTTGGAAACTAATGTTATAGCTGATCATTTTTTAAAAAACGTTGTGTTTTGTTTTTCTTTTGTTTGGTTAGATGACATGTCCTTGGTACTATATGATAGTGTGGAGAAATAATATGGTAAATCCCTTATCCTCATAATTATATGATTCAATTTAATTTTCCTTGTTTTCATGCTACCTATTTTTTATTATTACTATTAATTCTTATGTTAATATAATTAATATTAATGTCAATATTATTAATACTAGTTATTAATATTAGTATTAGCAATGTTAAAATTATTAATAACTTTATTTATATTATTAATTATAGTTTTAATATTATTAATATTAGTGTGAATATATCTAATAGCCAATAGGATACTACAGTAAGGTAAATGCATTCCTAATGAGCTTGAGTTAGAGTATTATGTGAAATATATTTTAGTCTATTATGGGGAGAATTGGGGGGCCTGATGATCATAATAAGACTCACATGGATGAAGTATATTTCAGTGATTTGTGATGGCTGGGCCACCTGGAGGTATTTTTGCAACTATGAGGTTAGAGGAATATGGGGGGAGGAGTGAAATATGTTATCCAGTTTTAATTATTCTAATAATAGTGTTATGATTATTTTCATTATTTTTATTATTCATTTTTTTAAATATTTTTTTTGGGTTTTTATAAAAGTAAATTTTAATTTATAATTTCAAAATATAGAAATTCATATTATTTATATAGTAAGTGCTAAGTGATGATGAATCATAGCTGGATTACTATTTGGTGAGCAATATATGAATAAGAGGAAGGGGATAATGTTTTTTTAAAATTTTCCAAATAGGATTTTCCAAATAATTATATGTTACTGTACATACATGAAATGTTTAAATATGGGAAATATATTATATATATAAATAAAAGATCATTTAATTTGGAATAGTTTTAATCAAAGTTACTATCCCTATATCTAACATTCTTAAATTTTACATAATTCTATATCTAATGATGATGGAAAATTTCATGACGATAATCCCAACAAAAATAAATAAATGATTCATAATATTTAAATGGAATTTGTTGAGAAAACATTGTTGATTAAGTTTTAATATTGTTATGTTCAAAAAACCATTGTATATAAGTTTAAAAAATTTATATTTTTTTAAAATGGTTGAGATTAGTTAAATTAAAATGTAGGAATGGATGGATCGATACGAGATTTAAAAAATTTCTAAATTTATTGAAATATATACTTCCATAATATAATGATATTCTAATTTCAGATTATAATTAAAAAATATATTACACCCAATGGGATTGGTGTACAAGAAGACACATATTTGACTAAATTATTGTGTGTTATGTATAAAGGAACATGCATTTCTTTCATTGTGTCTTAAATATTGGATATCATAATATAAGTTGAAATAAATATCATAGGTTGATTTATCTATTATTCAATGTAGTAAGACTCTTGCTAAGTCAATTTTGTATATTCCTATAATTCCTCATTTGAAACATTTATTTTTAAACCCAAATGATGAACAAAGGTTAAAATGGAATGTAGATAAACATATATATAATGGATTTTTTTTCTATATATATAATTTCAAATAATTAACGAAAATCGATCAATAATTTTCTATATTTAGAAATGAAGTTCAAATCTCATACTTGGAATTTGGACATAAGGAATGAATTTATATCAGAGCCTCTAGTAGTAAACATAGTTCATGGAATATTTTTTCCCTATAGTTTTATATGAATCATAAATATATCATGTTGAGATTAATGATTTCTGGATTAAAACATCCTATAAAAAATATTGATGTTTATTTGTCACTATTAATTGATTATTTCAAACTCTTATGAGAGGAAGGTATTAAAGTGTTTGAATCTTATACAAATGAGTATTTCCAATTGCATG
Source organism: Viscum album (assembly GCA_963277665.1). Classification (NCBI taxonomy): domain Eukaryota; kingdom Viridiplantae; phylum Streptophyta; class Magnoliopsida; order Santalales; family Viscaceae; genus Viscum; species Viscum album. Next base: position 860,052,774 of record OY728160.1, read on the forward strand.
AAATAATTATTCTTTCTATAAATAAATTTCTTGTTTATAGAAATTTTTCTACTTACTATCAGTAGGAATATATTTGGAGTTATCTCCCATTTCTAAAGGAAATCGTATATACTAGACTTTTTCTTATCATACATTAACTAGGATAGAAGAAATCAGTTATTTTCATTTCTTATATGGTATTAAGATTTCTCAAAGATAAAATTCCATTATAAAATTTTTTCATGATGATAATATTTTATGTAAATAATTTTTTAATATCATTATTTCATGTTATATTATAATAATTTATGCTGATGGAATTACATAGAATGTTACCCATTCATTTCAGGATGAATATCATTACAATGATTTTTTTATTCTATTTATATAAAATTTTCGGATCCAAATTGAATAAAAAAATTAGAATAAAGAGGTTTATGTACTTTGTCAACTGGAAATGTACATTCCATTATTTTTTTTTCAATATCATGTTACATTTATTAGTTCATATTTTTTTGAGAAATTAAGTTACATGAACCCATATATTTATGTTAGATGTACCATTTTGAATGTTATATTAAGTTATTAAAATATGGTATGTTATGATTCCATATCGACTAGAAGCCTTAATTATTGAGATCTATGTTTTTAAGGATGTGGTAGATTTTTATATGAATTAATTTTCAAAAGTGGTGAATGTCAGTTTTTGTAAACCTCTCTACGAGAGAGTTAGTTTTTGGGGAAAGGGTATCTGTGGTTTGTAAATAAAGACACTAAAAGGTGAGAAAATAATGTAGACACATTTATATATGTTTAATAACACATATGATACTTAGTCATATATATCATTACTTATTAATGAGTTGAAACAATATTATCTGAAGAAAAAATATATGTGGGTACTAAAGGAGTATAGAAACATTTTTTGATGATTTAATGAGATAATGAATAGTGTATTATTATTTTTATTAGAATAAGAACTATTTTCTAGTTATGTGATTCAATTTCTATAACTTTTTATTCCAAAATAATATTTGATTGATAAATATGGAATATCTCTCATCCATAATTGGAAATTCTAGATTCAAGAAAAAAGGGACATAACCTATCCCATTTTAGTAGAAGTGGTGGAAAGTGTTGGAATATTGAAGGATGTATGTATGAATGATTTTATTTAGTGAAAAAATATTTCAAAGGAATAGTGATTCAGTATAAGGGGACGTTCAGAATGCAACATAGATGTTTCAAAAGAATTAGTCAAGTTGGAACACAACTAATTATGGTGGTATAGGTTTTATGAAATTTATCTGATCTCACATAGGAGTAGCCTTAGTTTTTACAAGTATGTATAAAATTAATACTAAGGGAATTATAATATTATTCTGTGAAGTATATGATAATCTGTACACTAGCATTGGTGATGAAAAATCCATAGGATGTGTTCTAGAAGCTTTCAAATGATGTGGAAAAGTAGTGAAGAGTTCAAAGACTTAATAGTTGTCTAGAAGATCTAATTTGATTCAATGATTCTTAGTTGGTCACCATGATCAATCAGATTCTCATATATAATGTTCATACAGTGGTAAAACTGAGATAACTTTTTGGATGCTACAAAGGTCGTCTTTAAAAGGATTAGCTAAGGTATCTCAATGAGTGAGCAGTGGAAAAGCACCGAAGTTCCGTGGGATTGATGATAATGTTTTTAATTTCATAATCCACAAGTAAGGTAGATTGGATAAAATGGGACTAGAGTAGTGACCATTACAATGGGGGAACTTCCTCATTGAGTACTTGTGGAAGGAACATTCTTCTAGTGGTATTTCTAATGGTTTATTTTGTTTGTGTCTGAATTGTTTCTTAAATTGGTTACCCTATAACATGGATATTTCTCCATTAAAATAAATTATAGTGTATGTTTTCAGGGATAAAACACTGCATTATAAACCATGTAAACCTATTTTTATGATTATTTTTCATATACATATTCTTTCCTATTTGTTTTATTTTGTGGATGATTTATTCTATGGAAATCAAGGGAATTTAAACTGGAGGATGGTGAATCAGTGCAATGGATTGGGTGTCAAGTATTCTTAGTTATAAAAACCAATTCTTTTGGGATTTAATGATGTTACAAACTTATATGTTTCCATATTTTAAATTTTTTTTCCAGAATAAAATTACAGTCATAAGAGTTTGATATCTTCCAAAACATATGTTTCGAACTTAGCTTTAGGTTCAGGATGTTCGGTGTCACTAAATTCAATCCTCAATAAGTGGTGCCAATTTGTTGGTTGTACAAGAATCTGGTGGTTCTTCGTATGTGGTTTAACTAGTTTTCAAATGAATCTAACCAGTAATATTGCAAAGATATAGGGGTGTATGAGTTTTTTGAAATAATTCTAGGAAATTGAGTCTCACATCATGTTATTTTATTATAGAACACTAACAAATTAGTCAGAATAATTTCAAAGATTTATGGAATATAGTATTGATATGTTTATGCTTTTCAAGTTCAATGAGATATAACAATTTTCAAAGGATTTATTTCTAATATGGTAAGGCCCATATCAACATTTTATAGTGGAAGATTTTGAATTTGAAGGATGATAGTTTTTATACACTTAGAGAGTATGGACATTCCATTGATGTGAGTTATCTAGAAGCACGATGTTTAGAAAAATGGGAAAAAAGTATAGGAAATCATATAAGAATATTCTGAAAGATATAACTAGGATAGAAGCCACATGAATAAAATGAAGATATCGGTAGTAAATTTGATGGTGACACTATGATATGATTAAGGATGCAAAAGAATGAGATGATGGAATTTGGATGATTCCCAATACTCATATGGAATTGCCAAGTAAATGGTTGGTAGCATACTATTAGGACCGAATAGTCCATTATAAAACCTTGATTCCCTCAAGAAAATAGTGGAACTGGTTTATTTATTAATTATTGTATGATACTGAGGATCACATCATCATGGATATCATGCTGCTTTGGCTATGCCACCTCATGGATATAGGCCTCGATGTAGATGATTTTCTGGATGAGATTAGGTATAAGAATATTCAATAATAGGTAGAGTCTCAACACAAGGTAATCATGTTCTTGTCTCTCCTTTATGGGTTTAAAATGGCTTGGAAGATAAAGTAAATCAGTACAGACATGGATGCAGTTTTCAAGATGTCATATGGAGTTGGAATCAAGCCCATAGAGAACATATGTTTTTTTAGGGAAACAAGTAAAGAGATCCAACGTAAATCATCATCTATTGAAGAATAAAATATAATTGTAAGGTAATATGAAATTGATAAATTGGTAAATAGGTTTTGTAGCTCATAAATTGATGTTGATTTTCCCACCGTTTCTATAGTTGGAATGGGTGGATTGGGAAAGACTGCTATTGCTCAAATGGTTTATAATAATGATCATGTTAATGAAGATTTTGAAAAATTATTTTGGGTCAAAATATCTCATGATTTTTATGTGATAATAATTTTAAACTATATGGCGAAAACGATCTTTAATAAAAATATCGGTTTGTCTATTATTAAAGCACTCATTACGCAAATTAAAACGGAGCAGGCCTTAGAGAAGTTTCTTCTTATTCTGGATGATGTTTGGAATGTGAATCAAAGTGAGTGAGTAATTGTGAAGGATTTTTTGATGGTAATCTAGTGTCAAAATGGAATAACAATTTTGATAACCATTAGGATTATGGATGTCACAAGAAACATGGACTATTTTATTCATCAATTGGAAAATATTTTAGTTGAAAAAGGTTTGGAAATATTTAGGCAAAATACCTTTCCAATTGGTAAGGTAGTTGAAAATGAAAGGTTTATTTATATTTGTAGAAGTATGGTGATGAATTCAGGTAGTGTTCCTCAAGATATAGTCAAATTTGGGATTTTTTTTTTGTGTTCCAATAATTTTTTATTCCAATGGTTTTCAGTTAAAATAATTCAAGTTGGTGTCAAACTAATGTTTTACCTTCTCTGCAAGCGATCTTTGAAAAATTTCATTCATCATCATTGAAAATTTGTTTTTCATATCTTTTATTTTTTCTTTAATATTTTGTATCGAAAAATATTAACTAATAAAACTTTGGTTTGAATTATATTTTCTTTGTGATCTTGATATGGAAAGTAAAAATCAGTGCTACCTTAATATCTTTTTGTCTAATTATTTATTTTAAGATGTAAAAATGGAAATGTTTCAAAACATTATTAGTTTCAAGATGCATTTACTTTCCCATTATCTAGCATTAAATGTGTAAAATAATAATTTATCAATTATATATGTTGAAATGGAAGATGATGTTCCACAAGAGATTTCACATCGCAAACTAGTTAGTGAAAATATAAAAAATTTAAAAAATATTGCAAGAGAAGATTTAAGAGGATATGAACAATATATTTAGAGGATGATTTATTTGTTCACATGATATAGTTGAAAAATCTATGTGTTTTAATACTATTAGGTGTAAATGTTTTTCATCTTCCAAGTTCAATTAAAAGTTTAATACATTTAAGATACATTGATATTGTGGAAACAAATATCAAGATACATCCAGCTTCTATTTATAAACTTTATCTATTACAAAATTTGAGAATTAATTGTTTTAATGATCTGACCAAAAGGTTTATAATGTTTTCTAGTTTTAGGAATTAATAATTTGAATCCATTGAAGAAAGTATGGGCCGCAGGTTTTCTAAAATATAATAATTAACTTGTTTTCAATGCTTATAAATTTTTGTTTCCATCCTTGCTAAGGGTTGTGTGTTGGAAGAATTCAGATTATTGTAAAACCTTACTTTTGGGATAAATATATATGGGATTGATGCTGTAAAAAACATATGTGGTGAAAAAAATAATATGCATTCCTTTCCATCATTAGTTCTCAAATTCATTATATAAACACCAATTTCTCTCTCAAATTGTTTTTTGAAAACTCTAAACATTTATACAAACTATGACTTGTTATTTATAAAAATAATTTTAGTTATCTAGGTGAAATCATTAATAAAAGTGAAAATGTAAAAATATACTTTTATTATTTTATGTCTCATTAGACCACATAAGTAAGAGTGAATAAGCTCAAGAGGCTGAGTAGATTGAATTTATACTTTCTTATAGTTTTTACTAACAATATTTACTTTCTCACAAGTTATAAAAACATCATATTAATTTATTTTATATGTAGTAAAGATTAAAAACTATCAAATTTAGAAAGTTATTTCATATTTTTTAGTCAAATATACCCTAGTCTGCAATGCCACGATTTGTTTTCATCTTTATCACTCAAGAAACCAAAGTTGTAAAGTTCTATTATCTGAAAGATATTTCTAATGGTTCTTTATCCCCTATTAACAACTTTATTATCTTCAAAAATTATGATGATATAAGAATATTTTTGGAATATTAATTCTTTTCCATCATAATTAATTTGACTCACACTAAGTTATTCTTAATCCCATCAACAAATAAAACTTTTTTAGATTTTTTGTTTTTGAGGTCCTATCCCAGTAATTCCTATTCCTCTAATTTTGAAGGAACTATCATTTCCAAAAGTAACTAATTATCTATTATGATTTTCAACATCTTTAAATATTTTTATATCTACAATCATGCATGAGGAACAACCATTATCAAGAATCCATCATTTGTTATTTTTTATTTCTTTTAGAATAGTCTCAGCAACAAAGGCTCTTTCTTCAACTTTGTTATTTTAATATTCATTCATTATTCTAGAATAAGAACTTCTCCCTGGAAATGTAATCATACATTTTTCAGAAAAGTGACCTGGTAGATCACATATTTCATAAAATTCCTCAAGGTAGTCAAAATTATTTTTCATTGATGTTTTTATAACATCTTGAGATATCACTTTTCTTACTTCACCTGACTTAGGAAAGTTACTCATTCTTATTCCACCATTTATTTCTCAATATTTATGTCTCTTTCCTAGAAATGAAATTTTACGGAAACAATTGTAAGCTCCATGCCCATAAATTACACAATACCATTACAAACCATCAAATCTCGATTTTCTATAGAATTATGATCTTTCCCTATAATAATATTATCGAGGTTCATAATATATTTAAACTTTAGATTCTTATAGGCATCTGGAAACTTCTTCTAGGGTAAATGTTCAACTTTTGTTGATGTGATTGATTTTTCACAACCATTCTCAACCCATGTTTTCCCAACATTTTTCTTAAAACCTTCGTGGTTAGGAAAATCAGATAAACTATCACATTCAGTGGGTGAGGATTTCACTTGTTTCTTCATTTTATATTTCTTCGCAACATCATATGTATCATCTTTTAATTCTAAAGATTTTTTGAAATTTTCATTCATCTTTCTTAAAGTACTTTATACCTCTAGAATTTTTTATTGAGATTTACAAATGTCATATTCCTTAGCAGTAACTTTATTAAAAATATTCTTTACCATATTTTATTATTACAAAACATTCAATTTGAGATTATTAATTTATTCAATATTCATATATTCTATTTTAAGAATATTTTTCTTTCCATAAAAAATTATTTCACCATGTTTCTTCATTATTTTTATTTCTTTCTTGGGATTTTTATTTTTCTCAAGACATGATACAAGTTTTAATTTGAGATGATATTTTTTGTATGTTTCTTCACCTACTTCTTCTTCACTATCTGAGGAATATTTTTTTTAAACTTTTGTAATGAATTTTATGAATTTTTCTAAATTTCAATCTTCTAAAGAATTATTGTTACTTCAGTATGATTTATATTTCTTACTCAACACACATCTTCTGTTTCCAGTGAACTTATTATATTTATTGGATTATTTTTTTCCTTATGACTTTATTTAACTTCTTACATTGAGGTTTTTCTTTATAATCATGTTGATATTCTCCAACTTTAATCATGGGGAAATTCATATAAAAATTCAGGATTCTACCACACTCAAACAATTTCATATGAAGTTTTCTCTACACTTTACTCTTATTATTTGATAACTCTTGGAGATAAGAGACATGATTTTTTATTTAACTCATCAACCCCCTATCTTAAAAATAATAAGGATCAACATATTCAATATCTTGAATTTTGATCTTTATAATAGCTTCAAAATACATTTAATGTTTGATATTCTTTTTGAATGCTGGAGCTTTTCTCATCACATAGATAACAATAATGTTATTCAATTTATCAAGATATAAATCTTATTTATCTTATAAAGTATAGATTCTAGAATCAAACCTATCTTGAATGTTTCTCCTGAGTTTATTAACAATTATAGAATATTCCAATACATCTCTAGATCCTTTGATTTTTCCAACAACCCAATTTTCTCTGGTGAAATATTCATCAAGAGTTTCTTCATCACCCATCCTAATATTTTAAAACTTTATGAGATTTGTAAATTTTCTTCCTCCATATTAGTATTTCTATCAAAGATGCTTTCAAGTTTGTCCCATATTTTTTTAGATATTTTGTGACCCATAACCATCATAAATACATTTTTTGAAAAATACATAAGAATAAATTTTTTAGATTTTCCATCAGTTTAAATGTTTCTATTTTCAGCAGCTATCAATGGAGCATCTTTCTCGATGGGTTGAAACACAACTGTAGCAGCATCAATAAATTCTAAGACAAGAGATAGGAGATATAGAATCATATTATTTTTCCATCTATGATAATTTTTTCCATAAAACATATGAATCCCTCAATTATTGACGAAATTGAGATTTTACACAATAATAATATAATAGGGTAACCTCCCTCGGATAACAATTTAAGATACTATAGGGTCATTGAATCCTTGGGGGGGGAGGTGAATTAGTTATTAAATTTTCAAAAATTTCAACTTTTAGAAACTTCATCCCTATAACTTTTTAGAGTTTATTCCCTATCAACTTTTAGTAAACTCAAATGCATGAAAAACTAGGAAAGTAAACAAGGAACACAAGATTTATAAGGTTAAGCCTCAGTGTGAGAACCAACATTCATACCATATCCAATCCCATGTGTCAATATAAATTCAATATAATGAAGAAGTGAATAAAAATTTTGTGTCATCTCCCATTAGATGCCCTCTATCTCCCGATATAAATGATTATACATGCTCCCAAAATTTTATAAAATTTTCTTACAAAATTTGAGCCAAATAAATAAAATTAATCTTTGATAATTTTTCCATCCATGTGGTATATCAAGAATCTCAATCTAGTCTATCATTTTCTGATTTCTCTCTCCAATAATATTTTTCTAGCAATCTATGCCAGTTTGACCTTTTCTCAAACTATTCTTGAAACCAACTTATCATTTGTCTAATTAAAAATACTATGCTTCTCAAACTTCTTATCAACTACATAGAATGATGTCATTATAATGATTATCTCTATGAAATAATATGAACTATTGTTTTTTTGATATTTTGATCGAAGACTTTTTTCGAAAACTTTTCTTCAACAAAAAACTTTACTTCGATTGGAAACAAGGTTTCTAACACCAAATATATAGAATTTTTGATATTATGCATAGAGGAATAATTATCAACGATGATGAACTTTTCAAATATATTTATAGGTGATCATAGTACAGTAAATGTGGGAAACCTAAAATGGTTTCCCGCTCACCCAAATTTAAAATCCCAATTTATCAAAAATTTAATCTTTTTTTAAGACTTCTCCAATCTTCTAAAATATTTTGGTGCCTTCTCGAATATTCTTGATTAATATAAATCTTCAACACATTAAAATTTTATTATCTATAGAACATTTAATTGTTAAGAAATAAATTCCATCTGATGGGTTTAAAAAAATCATGTTTGATGGAAAAAACTCATTCGACCGAAGGGTACATAAAAAATTCATAATTTTTACCATGACCTTTAAGAAATATTTTCTCTCCAAAATTTATAAATCATCCAATCTGGTAAACCTCACTTTATGCACTCTGATATTATTGAATTAAAAGAACTAAATCAAATATTTTCCCTTGACACACTAAAAACAAAACAAATATGATTTCTCACTCCAATTCTCTACAAAGTTTGAAAATGGTAGACAATATTGTTGCAACTTATAAAGGCTTAAAAAAGGAACAATGAATATCTATTTGAAACTTATCTATTTGCTATATTTTCTCAGTCTGATGATACTATTCATCAGTTGTATTAGTCTGAGAATCTACTCATATGATTTCTCAGTCTGAGAAACTGTTTATCTTCTTTATCACTATGATTAGCTATCTCTGATTACAAAGATGATTTCAACCCATGTCATTGTTATGATATTCAAAAATTTCTTCTGGAATCGCTTAGATTTTCTTCCACATTTTAAAAACCATAAAAACTAAGAACTCAAGAAACTAAAAAAAATATTACTAAAAAAGTAATGTATGATGACTAGCATTCGATCAGGTTCATCCGATAGAACTATTTTCATCTCTTAACTTTCACAAACACCAAATTTGGATCATCCGATAATTTGCATCTGATACCTTATAGGGCTGACTAAAAATAAAAATATTAAATTTCAAATGTTCTTTATCACAATATAATTTCAATTAATTTTATCAATAACTTTTTAATTTATTTTAAAAACCAATTTATTACATTATAATCATAATATGCAACTGATTATTTGTCTGATTGACCGGTTCATCAGATGTATCAGTTCGTCTGATAGATCGGTTCATCTAATGGATGTATTCATCAGATGGATCAGTTCATCAGATGGATTGGTTTATCAAAATGATCAGTTTTTCTGATGGATCGGCTAATCAAAAATTTTGAAAATATTCTTACTTCAGTAAATTCACACTTCCATTTTTCAAGAAAATTCTTTATCTGATAAACTGTGTTCAGAAAACTTCAATTTTGGAAAATCTAGAAAATTTCACTTCACTTTTCCTATACAATCATAAACTCGTATCATTAAATATTCATGATGTTTTTAGAACTTTAAGGAATAACATATAATTATCTTACTTTTGAAATTTTATATCTTTTTAACTTTCCAAACTTTCTCACTTTACAACTTTCTTCATTTTCATCAACTTCTGAGTTTTTAAAAAAAAAATACTTCGATTGCGCATCCAATGAGAAACTTTTAAAAACATAATTTTTTTCACTTATCTTGTAAAAAAAGTTTATAAATTCCTAGAAACATATATTTTCCAATTTTACAAAAACATACTTTTTGAAAATTTAGTTGTCTATAATAAAAAACTTAGTTTAGAAAAACATCACAAAGGATCTTCAACTACATTACTTAGTAAGGGATTTATTCAATAAAAATGGAATTTCATTTTTAAATGTTTGGGTCGTTACATATCATATCCACAATATCATAGATACATTACACATATAGGTATTTAAATAGAAACAACCTAAATGGGTCTTACTAGAATGAAGGGTAATTATTTTAGCATGTTCAGGGACTTAAAAATAAAGTTTAAGAGATAATGGGAAACTCATAAGCATAGTTCATCAAATAAGTGGTATTAAAATATATATAAACCAATAATTAAGTAATAAATTATACTTTTAAATACTACATATAATATAATTACAAATAATAAAGAGGGATATGGGGATGAAACACTTGCCTTATGTATCATTTCCTTATTCTTAAAAATATAAAATTTTATGAACTTGTGAGATTTTTGGATGGATATTTGGGATATATAAGAGATATGATGTGCTTAATATAATTTAAGTGAGGGGAAATGGGGCAGAGAGGTGGGTATTTAAATCAAAACATGAAAATTTTCATAATATTTCTTAAAATATAAGTCTTAAAAAATTATCTTTTGTAAAATTCATTTATTATAACTCGCGCATGGGTTTGAATCATGGTTTATGATATTTTGATAAAAAAAATTGAGCTTAAAATATTTAAACATCAAAATTCTAGGTTTTATTTAATTTTGGTATTGAAAAGAATCATTTATTCATAAAATATAGATTTTAAATGGAAAAATATGTTTTTAGGATTTGGAAATTAATTTATTGGGTTAGAAATTTAATTTAATGTTTTGAAATACACTATTTAACCAATTTTCAATATTTTAAGGCATTTAAATATTATTATTTCAAAATTAAATCTTAAAACATATCATATAAGCATATCATATTTTAAAATTCATCTAAAAATTGAACTATTTTTTAAAATTCTCAAAAAATGACATTTTTCAAATTTTATGTGTTGATTCAAATTTTGTAATCCATTTTTTGAGAATAACTATCTATATATATTTTTTTGTAATAGGGTGTCTTATTATTGATTCAGATTGTCTATAAAAAATTACATAGTTATCCCAGGTAATTTATCCTTAGAATTATTTGTCATTCTATCCATTTCTATTATTTTTCTTTTGTTATTGGTGGTTGTAATAGAATAAATCATTTAATTTCACTCTTTTTTCCAATTTAGTAAAGTGGTATGTGTGGATTTTATTCCCTCCCAAGGTGCTTGGTTTGTAACTATTAATATTGTTTAATATATATATTTTTCTTTTATCTCAAATACACACACACATATACATAAAATTAATTGATTAATATAAAATATAATAAAAAATATTTAAATATAGAAAAAACATTATTAAATTACAATAAACGTATAAAAAATAAAATCACAATTTTTTTTTTATAAAAATGAATATACAACACATTTTATTATGTAATTTTCTATTATATAATATTCATTCCCACTTATAAAAATTATATCAAAATTAGAACAAGTTGTGTCCTTTGAATTCAAATAATTCTAATTTTTTAGTTTGATAAAAAAAGTGTAGAATTATAACCATGAAAATAAGAATAATTTACCATTGATAATTTTCTTTTTATATGATATATTTTTTATCAATTTCAATTTATCGGTAAACATTCCTTAAAATGTCATTACTCTAATTAGTTCTGATAATTTTTATCAATTTTTTTAAAAATGGATTGATCTCTTACTCTTCACAAAACCATTCACACCTCCCATTTTTCCTCAAATCCCTTCTGTATTCATCTTGTTTTATATAATATTATATAATCTTTATTCAAAATATGCAATAATGTTTACAAATAATCATACCATAATTTAACAAAAAAATACAACATTTAGATTTTAAATTATTATATTATTGTTTATGTATTAGAGAAAACATATCAATTTGAATAACAAATAATAAATTATAAAATAAACATTACTATTTATTAATAATATAATTCATAAATAAAATTTTAATAATATTTTTCAAAATATAATTACACCTTGTTTATGATAAATCATTTTTTAAAATTCAATAAGAGTTCCAAAATCTTAAGTTTTTAAAATTAAGAGTTATACTGAGTTATGGATGAAAATGGGTCAGATACTCATATAATATGAGGTGTCTAAACACTAACTCATTTATTTATAAAAAAACCCTAATCCTAACTCTAACTCGTTTTTATGGATATATTTATTTAGAAAAATAATTATGAAATCAATTATTTGAAAATAACAGAGTTTCCATGGAAATCCATGGCTATAATTAAGGATACACCACATAAGAATTATTTATACATAGCTAAAAATCAATTTAAGACTTTATTTACCTTCCATCTACTTTAATATTTTATCCATTCCAAAAGCGGTAGGGGGAAACATAAAAACATCCACCAATTACAATACTCTCTCTTAACGACTTTTGCCGATGTTCCACAATCCACCATCCACCACCTTTCTAAAAAAACTAAAAAATATAGAAAATTTTAATGATTCATATAGAATATGTATACAAAATAAAACAAGAAAAAATTAATAGGGAAACGTACCTTAACTCATTGATTCATATCATTATGAATTATATTATCCTTATCCCATCAATGCATAATTTATATAAAGGGGAATGACATGGGAAATTATTTCCCACACTAGACCACTCTTATCCCTACACCTTAGAAAACTAATTATATTTTGGAAACCTGATATACTCTGCTCTAAGAAATTCGAGAGATCACCGAGCCCCTACAGTGGACTCTCCAAGCCATAAAACATCAATATATCTTTCTTTTTGAAGGAGTGCAGAATATAGTGTTGTGATTTCAGATTTCCCCAACCATACAATGTTAATTATGTTAATAAAGAACCATGATAATGCTATAGAAAGAAATATAGTTAACGAAAAAACTCACCAATTGAAAACTTATCAAGCATGGTTAAGCACTTCAAGTTCAGGGAAGAATCAAGGTTGTGATATCCTCAATTCTCTTAGACATGAGTTGTTCTACAACAAATGCTCCATTACCATCACCAAATGATCATATAAACCCCCAATTCTAATTAATTTCAAATGAGATAGAGATTTGACACCCCTTATTATCTTTTCAAGTGTCATGATATTATCCATTCCATCAATATGCAATCCTTTCAAGTAGGGGAATGATCAGGTATCCTTTTTAACATTGTAACATCTTGAATCGCCAGTACCTCAAGGGAAGGAAAATTTATTGAGATTAATTTTGAAGGAAATAAGGTGTAATTAAATTCCAAAGATTCTATCAATTCCTCAAGATTTGAAATGTTTTTAAAATGTAAATCTCAAAGAGTAGGAAATTCCACACCCATTAATATAAAATTTTCAGCACTTGTAGCATCTGAATTAATAAAATTACAAAGGCCATAAAATTACATCTCAATAAATTTTAAATTTCTTATCCCACAAATTTAAATAACCAAAATATGTGGGAGGTTTCCTAGAACAGAAAGATGCTCTTATATATTACATACCACCAGTTCAATCTCTATTAAATCATAAACCATCATCATCCACATTGCAAAGAATTTTCCCTTAAATTTTTTAATAAACAACTCTTTGATCATTGCATGGGGTTGAAGACATTACAACACATCATTTAACTCATTTTCATCCACAACAGCATATCCTTACATGTCATTATCGTCCATTTTTTCCTAATATAATCTCAATGAATGAATTCTTTATTTCCTACACACCATTTCCTTTTTTGAATCATTAGAAACTTGACATCAAAAATCCCATATATGTTTAACCAAGAAGTAAGGTTGTCCAAGCCTCCCAATTCTTCCAAAACACCACCCTCAGAAAGGCTAAAAATAAAAAATGATAAAGATTGAAAATAGGTTGGTTGTCCTATTCCAAGAAACATAAAACCCATAGATTCTTTAATGGATTAAAAGTATAAATGCCTCAAACTAACCAAATTTCTAAACCTTTTGGGTATATCATTTAAACAATGTAGTCTCAAAGTTTTAAATAGATAAAGTTCAGAAATATAATCTAGCAGTATCCTGATATTTTTCCCACAATTTCAATGTATATTAAATGCATTAACCTTCTAATTAGACTCATAAGATGAATAAAATTTACACCTGGTAGTAATAAAACATTTAGTTTTAACACCTTTATCATTTCAAAAAATAAATCACCCTCTAAATATAATGTGCATTTCCTTTGAAGCATTCTCTTTCATGATTTTGTTAATTTTTTAATATTTTCACCAACTAGTATGAGATTTTTAATCTTAAGTGAAACATAATATTCCTTCTCACCCTATGTAGTTAAGAAACGATTATTCGACTCATGTAATTCTAGATCATGTACAAGGACATACATCATGAAACTAATAGTGGTTTGAAACTTTTCCATTTTGGAATCCTGAAATAATGAATTAGACACAAAGATATTAAATTAACACTCTTTTCAATTTTCATATCAGGATCACAAAGAATATATAACTCCATACAAAGTTGTATTAGTTGATATTTTTCCATTACAAAATATTTATTAAAAAATGAATAGTATGAAAAAAATTTCAATAAAAATGATTTAAATTTGTAAAATATCATTTGAAGAGAATGTAAAACATCTATTTGACACCAACTTGAATTATTTTCAATTGATATCCATTGGCATACATTTTTATTGAAACATATAAAACTACCAAATTTGTCTATACCCTGAGGCACACTATCAGAGTTCTTCATCATTCTTTCACAAATAGTAAGAAACCTTTAATTCTCAACTACCCCATCAATTGGAAAGGGATTTGGCCTATATATTTCCAAACCATTTTTAGTTGAATGATTTTCCAATTGATGAATAAAACATTCCATGTTTCTAGAGACATCCAACTTCTGAGTGGTTATCAAAATTGCGATTCCATTTAGTCTAATAATTCCCATAAAATAATCCTTCACATTAAACCATTCACTTAAATTATTTTCCCAAAAATAGTACATAATAAGAAAAAACTTATTTGAGGCTAGCTCTATTTTAATTTTCATAATGACTTCTTCAAGATTGAACAAACCAATATTTTTATCAGAGATGGATTACACCATATGGTTTAAAATTCCATCACATCAAAATCATGAGATATCATGACTGAAAATAATTTTTAAAAATGGTCCTTAACATGATCATTTTTTATAAACCATCTAAGCAAGAGAGATCTTTTCAAAATCCACCCATTTATACTATAGAAATAATGGGAAAATCTTCCTCACTGTTTGAGTTAAACAACCTATTTACCAATTTATCAATTTCATCTTCCCTTTCAATTTTTATTGATTCATCAACACATGATGATGTACATCAGATATATTTACTTTTATCCCAAACAAAACACATTTACTCCACATGATTGAGTCCAAATTCATTTGGCATATTGAAAATTGTGTCCAAGTTTGTATTAACATCCTTTATCTTGAGATCCATTTTAGACCCATAAATGATAGAATAGAACACGAATACCTAGTGTTTAAACTCTCCATGTTGTATAATATTAATATACCTAATATCATCATGGAAATAATCTACATTGAGGGTTTCATCCATGATGTGGAATAACCAAAGTATCATGGTTTCCATGATGATGTGGACCTCAATATCAGACAATAATTCATGAACCAGTTCCGTCCATTTCTTGAGGGAATTGAGGTA
Source organism: Viscum album (assembly GCA_963277665.1). Classification (NCBI taxonomy): domain Eukaryota; kingdom Viridiplantae; phylum Streptophyta; class Magnoliopsida; order Santalales; family Viscaceae; genus Viscum; species Viscum album. Next base: position 860,068,724 of record OY728160.1, read on the forward strand.
ATTGAGGTTTATAAAACTAAAAAATCCTTTATAGTATTGAAATTCACTCCTATAAGATAATAATTGTTCTTGGATAAACCATTTTAATTTTATTTTCATGAAATTATTTATGTAAGAACTATTTTTTCTTATAATGAATGGTTTTTCCAAGAAAAGATCATCATCCCTAATTCCTTTGAGGTCTACAAGAAATTCTCATTCATTGACATAATAATTCTTCTCTGTTCCATTAAACCATCCACTCCAGTATCTCCTGATATTTTCATTATGGTTCTTCCTTATATTTAAGGTGCATATCTATTCTACGTCTGATATATCCTTTTCTAAGATAAGATGATTTTTAGTCCCATATTCATATTCCAATTCTGGGAGGTTTTGAGATATCTTTTTTATAATTATGATTACTTCATAATCTTATTCTATCCTTTTAAAGGGTGCCATACCAGATACCTTCCTTTGGATTTGAACTAATATTTTTGATAAATCTATAATACATTCTATGACGTAACTTAATATACCAAGAAACACATGTATCTTCTTACAATATTTAAGTTCACCAGGTAATTCTTCTAGATTCTCTACAACATCAAACGTAACCTTCTCTCTACTTTAGATTTACAATCTCAGGAATTCTATATTTGGTGGAATCCAAATGATCTTTCATTCTGAAAGCATCATTCCTTTTTTTTTTGAATACTTTACCCACCTACTATAAATGCTCGATATTCTCTTTTGTATTTTTACAAAATATGAGCACATCATCAATGTAGACCACCACAAACTGTGTTAGTATACTGAACACCTTATCCATTATCCTCTAGAATATTCCTAGGGTATTATTGAGACCAAATGGCATAACTTTCCATTCAAATAATCTAGATGATGTTGTAAATGATATTAATGGTATAAACTCATATTTCAAGAACATAAGTATATGAACACACTATTTATATATATAATTTAAATTTCATTAGGACATGATAGTGTTATGTATTCTCTTTCACTTGTCTCTGTTAGTATACACACACAAAAACACACTCGCAAATGTATTAATATATATAGATATATAGACATGCACAAACTTTTATTTGGAACTAACCATTGTAGTCTTATATATGATATGAACATTGGGTTTCATTTAGTTATATGGACCTAACTGTTAGGTTCCCAAAAGAATATACTTATGATAATTCATAAGATAAATTAGAAAAGTGGTTTCCACCATTCTATTCAAGATTTTTATACGATATGATTTACATAATTATCTACCAGATATAGACATGGATTAATTTGAAGTAATTTCTTGTATAAGTCATAAATATAAATCTTGGCCCCCAAAATGGATATGATGTATCATATTATCTTTTTAGTGGGATTAATTTCATTAAAATTTATTTCTGAAAAGATGTAATACATCATTCTCACCCAAAAATATGTCTTTGTTATAAATTATGGCACGAAAAATCATTATAATTTTTATATATCTTGTAAGTATAACATATAAATTATCCTTATACTGGTATGTAAGGTTGTGAAGTGTTCATGGAATGCTTAACATAATTTTTCTTATAAACACATACTAAAAAATATATAAAAATTGATGAAAGGTGAAGAATATCTATGTGTTGGAATGGGGAAATAGTTTATTCACTAGAGTTTAGATATTATGATCTAATTATAACTAGTATGATAATTATAGAATTTAAAAATTGTAACTTTGTTCTAAAAATAAACAAAATTTTTATTTTTTTATCTTTTTTTGTGAAAAATGGTTATTCACTAATTATTAAGAACAAAAGTTGTTATATATATATATGAATGAAATGTTTTATGGAAATGGGAATATGTTGAATGGATTACATATCCTATATATGGATAATTGTATATATGAAATTCAGTATAATAAAGTTAAGGTCAATTCTAACACCATATATTTTCACATCTTTGCCTAAAACATATAAATGAGAAATGCATTTGAAGATTCTATTGAGATGTATTGTTGAACTCATTTGATTATAAATCATTTGAGACTTATGAATATTATTTATTATAAAAAATGGTTGAATCAACATTTAGTGGAAAATGTAATATGGTTACTGGACTATTGTATTTTATAAATGTTGATACATTTAGACCAATAATTACTCAAGATAGTTTTGGGTACCGATACATTATAACCATATTATTAATGATTTCAGTGAGTATGTTTATGTGTTTCATAGAAGAAATAATTTTAATACCTTAGAGATGTTCAAGGTATTAAAAATTAAATTATATAATCAACTATGAATGAGTACTAAGATTCACCAATTAGATTAGTGTGGTGAACACTTAACACAGAAATTTACTGATTAGAGAGATTATGGAATTATTTCATAACTTACTCCTCTTAAAACACAATAGTGGAATATTGTATCTAAAAGGTGTGATCAAACCTTGTTTTAAAAGGTTCAATTGATCATATGTAGTTTCCATGACCCAGATACCTATATGAAACTAGAATTAGAGTGCTAAAAAGTGTTAGTCATTAAGAAATGCTAGTTTTGTTCCGTATAAACCCATGGTATAACTCACTAAACAACTATAACCTACTAGTAAGATGATTATAATAATATATTTAAGATATTATCTATCATTTACTAACATAGTATAGATGTTTCAAATCATGAGATCAACTAGTGAATAATAGAGGCAATGCTTGGGAGACATGGACAAGTTATACCTTATAAATAAAGGGACAAGTAGAAAAAACACATTCTATTACTCTAGACTCTATTGAGTAATAATTAAAGTAAATATAATTTATAATTTAATTCTATTTATGAAACAATTTTTCAAAATAGATAAAGTACAATCTAATTGAATTTTTTTCCAGAGAAATGTTTAAAGGAATAAATTAAAAAGGAGCAAAATTTATTTAATAATGCATTTTTAAAGAGAAACATATTAAAATCCTGATTTATTTTAAAATTATCCACACAATTTATTAGAAATAGATCCCTTATATTTATATAATTATAATATTTTGAATAATGATAAGATTATTAGGTTTCTTATGAAAATAACATTTTCTCACTAAATCATCCTAACCACCACATCACTACCAAAACACTATTTAAAAATAATATTAAGCCTAGTTTGTTGAATTATAGTTTGTTTAGGTTTATGTGGTAAGGAGTTATTTACATTATGGTTCATATTTAGGACTTAAAAGAAAATAATTTATCTATATTATGGTAAACCAAAGAGATTCTGAGCATGGAAAGGTTCAAAACACATTAGTTTCCATCCAAGTGGTTTAGAACCAACCATACTCAAAGATTTATATTTCATCCCATAATAAATATCAAGAAAAGTTCCCAACACCTTTTAATTATTAAGTTTAGATAAATGAATTAAACATGGGTTACCCAATATGATTATCAAGGGAAAATTAAAAGTAAAGACCATGGTTTGAAAGGGATTAACAAATATAGTCTAGTTAAGTAAATATCAAATAATAAACTAAATGGAAGACACATTTTGTAGTTCCAAACACACTCATTTGAAAAAAAAATTACCCACCATATGAAAATATCATTGAAACCCAATCCTTTATGCCTTCAAAATATAAATCAGTTTTTTTATTAATTTTTAAAAACTTGAGGTGGGAATGCTACAATCATAGCTCTTAGATCACTAGGTGATTCCATACGATATACCTATAACATTGTCAAGATTTATAATTATAATCCATCTCCAATAAGAACTTGGGAATTATCAAATCAATTTCCAATAATGGAGAAGCTCGATTGAATAATTTCCATAATCAAAAGATAAAAAAGCACATAAAAAACCAATTCCAATAACTTCCAAAATTTACCCAAAAAATATAGCAACCTAAAGCCCTAAATAAATATAATAAAAAAAACTCAAAAATTGAAAAACCTTAACAACACATTCCTTAATAAACATATATATTAGAGAAGAATGGAAATTAAAATTTCCACATGATCCTTATTGAATCAAGAGAATGGAATCCCTAAGGAATCAGATGAATTACACTATGCTCTGGTGGAATTATTCTATAAATCCATATCCATCAAAAGTAAGTTAGAATAAAATGGGAAAAAAGGAATTAGATAGGATAAGGGAGAGTTTCCTTAGATTTTTTCACGAAAACCCCTTATAATAACCATTATATACAAGAAAAAGAGGGTGTGGAAGAGTCAGATAAAGGTGGTCCATCTTAGTATGTATATAGGGTTGAGGAAATTGAATTTGATGGCCCCCCATAGGGGTTTTAAAATAATTGAGGGAAAAATTAAAAATTAAACCATTTAAAAAAATAAACTAGGTACCACCATAATTCTGGTGGGTGCCACCACACTTCCTGTGTAAACCATGTTTCCATTTTTCCCCCAACCACTAGAATTTAGGCGGTAGACCTCAATAATTATGGTGGGTTCCAGTTTATTTTTTTTTAAAATAGGTAAGAATTGAAATTTTACCTATATTATATTAAAACCCCCAAGGGGGTCTTTAAATTTACTTTCCGTAACCCTATTCGAACACTAAGATTACTCCCCCTTCATCCATCTCTTATCCCTGCACTTATTCCAAGATATGCGGGTGATTCCAAGGGGTTATTTATGTTTAAATCCATGGTAAATCTCCCTTCTCCTCTCATATACCTTACTCTACAATTTTCTTCTTAGTTATATGTGATTCATATATATTCTCCATAAAATTATCTTTAAGAATGTTGGAATTCATTTGAATCAAATGAGATTCCTCTTATCTTACTTCTAGGAGGCTCATATAGGAATTATAGTTTCATTTAACAACTATTTTAATGGAAAGTGACTAAGGTATGTGGTATTAAATTTTTTTAGAGTTTAAGGTGGATAATTAATAATATTTTATTAGATTTATTTTAAGATTTAGGTTATTAATATTTTTGGTTGATTTTTTATTTTCTTTTCCTTGGGTTTTTACTAAATTTTGTTATCCTTCAGTTTTAGATATTTTTAGTGGGGTTTCTTTAGTGATGGAATTTAAATTGATATTTAATTGGTGATACTTAATGATAGGTTGTAATCAGAAATCTCACCAATGATATTTTTAGGTAGTCTCAACACACCAAGTGATCCTCTTGTTATTTCTGTAACATGAATGACTTCAGTTTTTTAAAATTAATAAAAAAAATTAATTTATATTTTGAAGATACGAATGAATATCTTTTAATGATGTTTTCATATGGCAGGTAAATTTTTTATAGGGGTTTTTTTGGAAATATGAAATGAAACTACCTTCTTTATAGTTTATGATGTTTTCTTTACTAACCTAAATTGTATTTATTAATCCCTTGTAATCCTTAATATTTACTGATATGTTTTCCTTAACAAGGGATTTGAGTAACCTGTGTTTATGTAATGTATCTCATCCATATAAATTTAAAGGTTTAGAAATTTTTCATGGTATTTATTATGATATTAAATGGATATCTTACGGAATCATTGGTGTGAAACCACTTTTAGGACTACTTATCCATTTTGAACATTTCTTTAGAAAAAACATATTTGGTTCACCATGGTATAGAGAATGTATATTCTATTAACTCTTAATAATGTTTCATAATGTAAATAACTCCTTTAATAATAAAAAATTAACAATAAGTCAATGAACCATGATTAAACTTTAGTCAAGTGAGTGATTTGGTGATGATTTCATGGCTAGGTTTATTTGGGGAGTGGAGGTGATTTTTCTTATAAAACCGACCAGTCTCAGTTTTAATCTAAATCTTCTAAATAAATAAATAAAATGGGTTTATTAATATTTAAATTTGACTAAACTTATAGTATAAATCATGTTTTGGGAATGTTTCCCTTTGAATATGATTTCGTAAATGAACATCATTACTTGATTATTTCTTCTGTTAAATGTTTTTTAATCTTATTTTCAATTAAATTTATCTTTATATATTCTAAAAAATGTTTTATTAAATAGAATTATATGATAAAATGTTTTTATTTTATTTTATACTCAAGATTTAGGAGACATAAATTCCTTTTTAATACTTGTATCTCTATTTATAAGCTATGTTTTTTCCTTTTATCCCTAGAAATACCACTATTATGGACTAGTTGGTGTTTGATTTGAAACATAAATCCTATGTTTGGAAATGGTTGGTGATTTCTAGAATATCTCCTTATTATGATTTCCTATTTGTTACAAAATTCCAATGAGTTATACTTTGGGTTCATATGGAACAACACTTTCATCACTTGACTCCTTACATTCAATTTTATATTTTTTGAAATATATTATTATCATATCCATGCTTTTAAACCATACTTATTGATTCCATATTTGTGTGGTTTTATATCTTATCATACTAATCATGTATAAAAATTTATACTTTATTAAGACAGTTAATTTAATATTTGGATTTTTTTGTTATTTATTCATGTTAACATATTGTTCAATGGAACAAACATTGTTATTATGAGCATGAATACTATTTAATATATTATAAGAACGTTAGAAGGGGTTTTAGTCTCTTTTTTCATTTTGAAACATGTTTATGGGTTGGTGTAAATCATGCTCATTTCCTTGACTATAATAGTAAATATATTTTGTGTTTTTATATTATAAATTATTTAAGCAGGTCTATTGACCATTAAAATACATGGTTTAATGGGATGGGATTTGGATCTAACTTTGTATACCCTTATCCAATTCCATAGGATATGATAAGGTCCCAATAATTTTATACACTTCCCCTTTCCATGAGATTAGCTTTTTCCCTAACTCTTATATATGCTATTATTTTAATGTAATGGTATGAAATATTTTCCTACCTCTAGTATAACATTGAAACCATTATTTTAATAATGTGTGTGAGTTATGATAAGGATCCTATTAGTATAAAGAGTTACTAGTAATAGTTTTTATGATTTTTTGGGTTTCTTACTGTTGATTCACTACTTAAATTTTTTATTGTTAAACTATTTTACTCTATTTTATTAATTATAAAATGTTTTTTTAAAATTTATTTAAATTAGTAGATATTTTAACGCATATACCCATATATTCACTAATGTTTTGAAAAAATGTTGATGGTGAACTATGGAGTATTTATGATCACACCGTATATGGATATTTTAATGTACATGGAACTTATCTCTTTTTTCTTTTCAGGTACTTGCAGGTACACTGGTATCAGTTGGATGTTCTGGTTTAGCCTCTTATGTTTTTCACTGAAGCGTGATTGGTTCCCATTAAAGAGTTGGAGAAATTTTTATGGTGATTTTAGGTTTCATGTGTCACATACCCTTATTATTATTGTTTTTATTAGGTCTTAGGCATTATATGGGTGGGTTATATTGTGTTCTATAAACTACTAGTTGATTGGACTTTTATGCATTCATTTAGAGAGTTATAGATTGTTTACATTATTATATATTCTCTTATGACTTGTATGGTTTCTAGTTTATATTTAAGATATATGATCTATGGATGATTCATGAAGGATTTTCTGTAGAATCCATTCATAACTTTTATTCATAAACAAATACGGAAAATTTATACTTAATTTCACTTCAAAAATTACACTACTAGTCACCATCCCCTTGTAATTAGGGAGAGTTCTTGGGGATATAAAATTTTAATTCTAGTGTTGTATAAGTATCCTGATTAGGGATTCTATATGATGATTTAGTGTGGCCTTCCTATATTATTCTAGGGATATGATCGATAAGTAAAATCTTTCATATTAAGTTACATTTCCATTAAGGTATATGATAAGATACCATATAAGATATAGAATAATAAATGTTACAATTTTAATTTCTTAAGTATTTGGGGTTGTGAAGCCTATACATAGTATTTGGAATTTTATAAACGTGGACCTAAATTATAGAAATGTATTTTTATTGGTAATTCCAAATATACTATGAGATATTAATTTTATAATCATAATAAACACAAAGTGTCTATAGCATGGCATGGCGCTTTACTTGAAAATACGTACTTTTTTCAAGGAGTTAGTGGGAGGAAGTTCAAACTCAGATAAGTTCAAAATAAAAAAATGAAATTTATCTGGTTCCATTAATATTTATAGAAGAAAAACATACTGAAGTTACACAAAATCCTTGACGGATAGGTAGGATACATTTGGATCCCGAGAGGTATAGATTTTTTATATTATATGACCATAGAGTAATGTTTATATATAATGAACCTACTACTTATCAAGAGGATTTTTAGAGTTTTAATTCTAAGAAATGGTTAGAGGCTATGAAATCTGAGATAGACTAGGAATTTACTAACAATGTTTTGATCTTATAAGATGCACCTTAAGGGTTTATTACCATAGGATGTAAGTTGGTTTTCATTAAAAAACATTCACTTGGGATATATAATGTATTCCTATAAATCCCATTTAGTAGCTAAATTATAAAAAAACTCATGGTATTTATATGAAGAAACCTTTTCTCTAGTTATGATGATAAATTTCATATGGATATTGGTTTCTATAACAACTCATTATGATTATGAGATATATAAAATTTATGTTAAAACCACTATCCTCAATGGAAATTTAGTCAAGTATGTGTATAGGACCTAACTTGAATGTTTTAAAGTACCAAAAGAGTTTTTTAATTTCTTTAAGATATAACAATCCATTTATCGATAAAATCATGCATCTTGAGGTTAAAACATCCCGTTTGATGATGCAACATAATATTTCTGTTTCATCAAGAAAAAAAAAATAATTCTTTATATATAACTATGTTAGCATTGGGGTTGTGTTATTATAGGGTTGTACGTGGATAACATACTACTCATCAAAAATGACATCCTAATATAAAATTATTTAAATGTGTTGGTGGGAATGTGCTTCTTAATGAAATAAATTGGCAAAAAAACCTACATACAAGGTATGATGATCTATAGAGATAGATCAAATAGATTTCATGGAATGATTCAAAAAACATATTTTTTTTAAAATGTTAAATATTTTTAATATAGATAAGTCATTGAAAGAGACTTTACTATTTTTTCATGGAATAAATCTTAAAAAGTTTCCAAATCCTTTTAAAATTTATAAATGAGGGATATGATTCCATATGAATCCACTGTAAGATATATCATGTATGTATTATTATATACTCAACAAAATTTTATTTATTCTTTAATTATAACATGTTTGTACAAATACAATCCTATCTAGAGTCCCTAGATTACATTGAAGACCATCCTTTAGTACTTGAGAAGAAGTAAAGATATGTTCTAGGTCTTTGGAGGTGAGGATGAGATCATTTTAAAGGGATACATTGATTCTAATTTATAAACTAATAAATACGATAAAATATCTAAATTTAGTTTTATGTTTTTACTCAATGATATATATATTAATAGAAATAATTCCTAATAAGATACCATAGAGGACTTGAAAATAATGCTATAGTACATCATTTCATCAGATATTATGATGGAAACTATTGGGATTAATAATTTAATTATTATAATTGGTGTGGTTGTAATAATTGAGGGTGAAATTTATCATTAATATGAAAAATGTATATTGAATAAGGCTAAAGAACTTAGATCTCATAAAAGTACTGAAAAAAATCCTTTTCAAATACCATCTCATTGACGAAACCATTTATAAGGGAAATTTAAAGTCCTTTTGGGTGGATGTTGATAAAAATTTAGTATATCCTTTGAACAAACCATTAAAAATCAAAATGGATATGTTAAATACTTTGATATCTTATACATGGGAGATTAGATGCAATTTTCATAAAATAAATCGTGGTTTTATAACAGAGAAAATGTGTGTTGTATATATTACATGAACAGTGGAATTGTAAAATAAAATAAATGCATGAATTTGAGATATCTATAATATATGATGATAACTTAGTATTATGGTTTATGATGATATGTAAATAATAGAATGATTAAAATATTTTTTTTCAATACATAGTAGAATCAGGATATAATAAGTCGAGGATTATTATCTAGATTGAACTGCTAATATATGTCACAAGGATTTTCATACATCATTGATATACATGGGGGTGTATTCTTAATATGAATAAACACAATTTTGGATGACATGATACCTTACATGAGAATATTCATACCTTGATATCATACTTATGACATCCTTGTGGTTGAGCCAATTAGGAACTGGTTGAGTATGTTATTGAGCATGTCTTCAGTTGAGTTTAACTATGAAATGACTTTTCCTCTTATACTAAATGTATAAAATAAGGGATGATGATTAAATCAGGATAAGGAAACTCATGGTGATTCTTAGTTGAGTTACATGTGATATTCTCAATAACATTAAATAATGACATGTGATGTATTCATTCAAACTAGTCAATCTATTTCCTAGAATCATGAATATATGGGATTTTCTATACTTGATTGACATGTTCCATGACTTTTGTTCATTTGATGTCTTGAAAAAATATATTATATAAGTATATATATGAATATAAAGATATATCATATAGTAGATATGTCAATATAGTGATATGATTATTTTTAATCATCACCACACCAATCCCCTTTATAGCTGGAGTAGCATTGAAATTTTTCTAGAGATGAAACTTTGGTCGCAATTATGGATTTGGAATTCATAATTTTTTAAACACATAAAATAATATAAAATTAAAATATAATGTATTGGAAAGATTATTAATATTGGTATAATTTTTTCCAAAATTTGAAAGAGTTAATGATAATCACGTTCAAGCAATTTTGGATGGATTCAAAAGTTGTTTTGATGATTTTCATACATTTTTTGTGGATTTATTACAAGTGGTGGATTGTTAATAACTTTTAACTAAATAATAGACTATGATGTGATCATGGTCTATGTCTTCCAAAGGTACATTATACTATACTTTAGGGAATGTATATAATGATATATGATATCATTTGAATCACTCTCTCATTCTAATTATCATGTTTATTTTAGCTAAAGATACATGAATGAGGTGGAATCCAAATGGTTTGATTATTTCATAACATATAAAATGTTAAATCTTTTAGAGGCTCTTTCATTCAATGAAGGAGTCCTATAAAATAGAGATTATTATACCACATTAATAATATTGGAGATCATTATATATTATTTAAAATTCTCTCAAATTCTCTTATCTATTTTAAATTTTAGGAGGAATTCTTAGAGAACCATTTTATAGGAAAAGTATTTATAAATCATTGCATGGTTCCAATTGTTAGTGGATAAATTTGAAGGTAATAAACCATTTTTTATTTTAATTGGACCTTGATCAAACTCACTACCAATGAACATCAAAATCTTGGATTATGTGGTATTTTTATTTTATGGTTTTCTTATTTTAAATTATTGATTCTACTCTTGGTCAATCTTGGAATGGGTTTTTGTTTACTTCCATTTAATACGAGCTGGATGTTGTCCCATAAAACCCATTATTATTTTCAATTACAAATTGTTTATTTTTTATAAATCCAATTATAAGGGAGGATTTTTAGGCGCAAAATTAAATCTGGCATGAGTCTTTTCATAAAAACCATGTGATGATCCTCAATTATAAAACATGAGTCTAATTTATGAAAAATGAATTCCTTAATTCACCCAAATGGTATATCCATGTTCTTTAAGTTTTTTTCACATATTGATAAATTAATATTCTTTAAAAACATTTCCCAATACTAATGATGATGATATTCCATAGGTGAATTGTAAATAAAAATATATGATGGATTAGAAAATAAGATTCATCCAAAGTATTAATCATTATCAACATTGTGAAATAACACCACTATAAGGTTTAAATTTCCAATCCCATTCCAAGGTATCTATTTTGAATTCAATCTAGACCATTATTAGTGAAATTAATATTCATATTTCCCCCATGAACAAGTTTTCCCTTCCCCAAGTTCTCTATTACTCTTTCCCAACCTCCAAAATTCATTTAGGTTACATATCTTAGAAAATACAACCCTTTTCACCATATGGATACCCTATGTTCAATAGTCCATTTTGGTGAACATTTTATTCCAAAAAATGGAGATTTTATAAGTACTTAATCTTTGAAAACCCCATAACTTAGTTTATCCATTTCTTTTTTCTCTGATAAGGCCACCCAACCTCAATGGTCGAATTTTACCCAAGTTATGGTGCACCAAAGACACACTTAACCAAGTTATTATAGTTTTTCAAAGTTTTATTACTTATGTTAACCTCTTGGGATACTCTTGGAAAAGGCCCACATATTTTTTTACTTCACCAAGTTCACTGACAACACTGAAAATATAGGCTATTTTAACTAAGTCTTAATTATATTATTCATATTCTTAATTTGGTATGAATTCATCTCCATCATATCACAAGGATTTTGACTTCATCTTGGATGTTACAATGTATGTCCTAATAATATTACTGAAGGTCTACTCTATTGTGTTATTTTTATTACATGTATCAATCTTCTCTATATTCAGGAGGAGTCTAGGCCACCCTTCCATATGTCTTACACATGGTCCATAATGCATAACCCTAAACTGAAATGAGGGTTATTCTTTGTATGACATAAAAATATATGACATAGGCCATTTCAAAATAAAATTACATATGATATATTATCCTTTCTATATGCCGCTAAACTATATAGTACATACTAGTGAATAAACAATTTAAAATGAAGTATTTTTTAAAACGAGTTATTTGTAGCTAATGTTAAAAAGGATTATTGAAATCAATTTTTTTATAAATGACCTTAAAAACCATTTTCTTGGGTTTTAACATTGCTTATAAAATAAATGATATTAAATAATTTTTTTAGACATCATTTATCTCTATAATCAACATCAAAACTCCTTAAAAACAAAAAATATATTCTTATATAATAGTTTTGTTTATTCTCATGATCAAACCCATGGTTACACCATTTTTTCTAAACTAAAACTAAACTCTCCCTTAATAAAATAATCACCATTTGTGATAGTTCCATTTTCATTGTCTTCTATGATCATTTATCTTCCTTCCCTACACTCATTTATCTCCAACCACCATCATTATTTCTCAATCACCATGATAAAATTTCTTCATCTGGTGTTTTATTATATTTTTAAATTATTATATATATATCAAATAAATATTTTCTATTATTTCAATTGTATGTGATTTTTTACTTATCCCAATATATTATTCTTCGATTTTTTTATATTATTTATAATAATTTTTTAAATAATTGTTCTTATGATACTATATCCATAAATATTTTTTTATTGTCGATTAATATGATAGAATATTTTAGTCAAATTGTTTTCTAGTTTTTAAATTTTGAGATCTATATTATAAATATGTATTTTTATTTATGATATAGAGGAAAATATATATTTTTATTCTTTTATAACTTATATTTGAAATTAAAATTTATATTTTTTCATATTATTACTATATAAAAATATATGAATAAATAAAAATTTAATTATTCTATTTATATTCATTAAATATATATTAATAATAGATTAATGTTATTGTTATTAGCATTAGTGTTAATATTAATATTAGTGTTAATATTTTTAATAATAGTTTTAATGTTTTTAATGTTAATGTTAATATTATTATCCTTTTGAACACCCCCCGCGGGTGGCTCGGGTGGCGAGGGGGTTGGGTTTGGGGAAGTGGTCACGGGGTGAAGTCCCCTGACCACAATCTTTATAGGATGGGTGATTTTTTTGGAAATTTTAATATCTTCAATTATTATCCATTTGAATAATGGTGAGGTTTGGAGTTCTCTTCAATGGTGATTCAAGAGGGGATTATGGTCATCAATCTCGGATGGCATTTCCATGAGATGATGTCTTTGAGAGTGAGAATATTCTTAATAATGAACTTAGTTGTAATATATTCAATTATTATTCTAGACTTCATATTGAAGTTTATTTATGTTTATTATTGACTAATTAAGTTGTTCTTCCCACTGATAATGTGGATTTGAATATGAGAACTGAATATGAAGAGATCCTACTTTTTTCATGATTACAAAGTTATTGGTCATTCTAAGAGAAATTATAGGAATTATCTTAAGTGCTCATTTTTTCTTAAAATGTTCATGTTTTTATAACATGATGAATAAGTATGAAAAATAAGGCTCATAGTGATTTTGATATTGTTGTAGGCGATAAATAAATTAACAGAGCTAGTAATGTTTTTGTCACTAGAAGTTTCAAAACTCATGTTTTAATTATCATGAATGGATATGGGATAACAATTGATAAATGTTATGATTTTCATGTTTATACTCTTGATTATAATGGATTTTTCTAGTCTTGTTTTACTAGGGTTTCTGGGTAACATCATGGGAGCCTATCATATAATAAAAAAAATTTGGGGAAGAAGGTATTCAGTGAGTTTAAGGTATATTTTTGGGTCATCCTTAGTATTCTAGTAAGTAATTTATGTCTTATAGAATTAATATGTGTAATAAAAAAAAATTTAAATAAATTCATTGGTCTGAAACCTCATCCTAAGTCCAATTTGGTGCGTAGAGCTTGATCTGAGGGATTACTGGGGTAACATGATCTCTTCAAGAGAAGGATGTGAATCTAGTGTAGTAGGAATTTAATGTTTATAGGGATATAACCGTGGTTTCTAGTCAGGTTTAGTAGATGCTTCCCTTATATGTGGATTACAATAAAGAGAGTTTGGATGATTTGAAACCAAGAGTTAGTCTAAATATGGTTCAATTATCTATGCATGTGCAGGAAGGGTTGGTTGGATATGGAAACATATATTAGTGTTTGAAATTGGTGAACATTAATCTAGATGTTCTTGGGAATCCATCTTAGGTGGATAGTAGTAGTATCTCCCTATTCAAATTGGATGATAAAGAAATTGGCTCTGGTCTTTCATATCTCGATTCATCATTAAAGGTTGGTGTTTTATCATCCATTCAATAGGATATTAAAAATATGTGGCGACTCCATTGAATTTGGTTAAATTGGGATGATATAAAGGATTATTCTCTATTAAATTATTCTTACAATAATTTTATGTCAAAGGGGAATGATGTTTTGGTTGATGAATAAGAGTTTCAATTAGTTACTTAAAAGAAGTCAAGGCCTAGAAAAGATTACCCCCAAATGATAAGAACCATTACCGCCATATCAGAAGGAACATCATTTTATAATACTTATTATTATGATGAATTTTACTATTTGATTGAAATGTTTTGTTTTAATGGTTAAAGTTATACGAATTGAGGGATGATTTTCTTGCATGATCTCTTCCTTAAATTGCTTCCTTCTCTCTATTTAGTATGAGGAAGAAGATTTTATCCTTGTTTAAATTTTCATTATTTTTAATATTTGTGTTAATATTATTCATATTAACATTATTTTAGTGGTTCAACCCCTAATGTACTCTTGGTGGTGTTTGTGAGGTTATATTTCTGAGCCTCCCAAGTTACATATCTTCCTTTGTTAGTACACCTTCCCCATACCTACTGCAAATTATTCATATTAATATTAGTTTTAATATTATTAATATTGTTAATTATAATGTTAAAATTATTAATATTTGGATTAATTTTATTAATAAATAATTTAATATTTTTAATATTAAAAATATTAGGGTTTATATTATGATATTATTAATAATATAATTTAAAATATTCATATTCATATTATATTTATTAATATTGTCGGTACTGGGTGCATAACAGAAGCTGGTGTGCTAGGTATTTTAAATTTTTTATCATCAAATCGATGTAACATAATTATTTATTGTAATAAAATTCCCGATAAATGCCCTAAGATCTTGTGTGAATTTATGCAAGATAAAAAATTATCATGAACAATTAAATCATTTGAATTGATGGCTCGATCGGCAATAGATCATCACCAACTATCATTTCTCAGAGGATCTAAGTTTGAAACCCTCTATATCATCAACACATGCTTTAAGAGTCTATGAGAATGCTGATTGTCAGAATCCAGGTGTAAGAACAGAGGTCCAATGACACCTTTGACATCCCAACAATCACCATGAATTCATTCCTTTGATTGATGAAGGTGTTCTTGGTTCTATTTCTTGGAAGGAAAATTTCACTCTCTTAGATGATAGGAGGAGTAGAGAGGAGATCTCAAATTCATTGGAATGAATAGTCCCTTGAAAATGAGGCCCCTATTACTTATATAGTGGAGTTTGAACACCCAGAATAGGTTCCCTATCCCCTGTATATATAATTCCCACTAAAAAAATGTCTAAATGACATGTTATGAACAATAAACTCTATCATAATGTCATTTATATTTTTTTATCAATTATAATATATATTATGTGATAAATCGAGTTATTAACACAACTCATAATTTCAAAAAATATTAAATGAACCTTGAATATTAAAATAATATTAATTTATGTAATATTTTCCCACATATTCAATTAATATGCTGTGAATAATTTTAATAAATAAATTCAACTTCAATTATTCTATACTCAAATAATAATGAATTTATATATTCTTTGGCGATCACTTATTCTTAGACACCTCTTGGACCCCATGGTGGGTTCCACCATGTCTTATACACCTATCAATCGAAATAGGGAAGTCTTTTTAATGTGCTATGTGTTTGATCCTTTAGGACCTTATCTTGATATGAGTGAATACTATTCACAGACCAGGATTGAAGCCTTTCATCCCATAAAGACCCCTAAAGAGAGAAGGAAAAGTCATAGAAACAACTAACATTCCTATGAACACATGTTTTGTAATATAATTTCTTTATCTCTCTAAGATCCATGGAGGATGTGAGAGTATCTGTCAAATTCATTAGAATGAATAGTTCCTTGTAAAAGAGCTCCCTCTTTCTTATATAATGGAGGTTGAGCACCAGGAATGGGTTCCCTGAACCCCTTATATATAATTACAACTAAATTAGCTATAAAAGAAACATTATGAGATACTAAATTTATCATAATATCATTTATATTTTTATCACTTACTTTTAATATATATTATGTGTTAAAATCAAGTCGTTAACTTGACTCATAATTCAGACAAATATTAAATGAACCTTGAATATTAAAATAATATTCATTAGTATAATATTTTCTATGTATTCAATTAACAATAACTTCAACTCTAATTATTATATACTCGAATAATAATGATTTTATTTATTTATTGGTGATCATTTATTCTTGGAAGTCTCTTGAACCCTATAGTGGGGAACACCTTGTCTTATAAACCTATTCAATATAATATGATAGACTTTTGAATATGTTTTGTGTGTGACCATCTAGTCCATTATCTTTATAGCAGTGAATACTATTCATAGAACTGGAGAGAATCCTAGAAACCATCAAATACCTTTTTTTAAGTTTTCATAAAACCACTTTTTATTGGAGTGGAAACCATACAGGAAAAACATAATGCAAAAAGTACACCAACCAAAACAAACCATTTAAATAAAATAACAAGAAAAAAATATAGAACAATTACAGAATTGATACCTCCATAATCTTAGATTCCTTAACACCACTTAAGACACAATTGATATCTTTCCTGAGGGTGCCTGATGATATTTCCATTCTAGATGATGGGTAATTGTCTCTTTCTGCATTTTTTTAAGAAAAATGTGGGAGAAGGATAAGTGGATTATATCCAAACCTTTAGGGTCCACCAGGTCTTGTTTATCAACCTCCACCCAGACCTCTAAATAATCCAATTAGAGGGTAGCTGAGCCATGTTTTTTTATTCTTTTTCATTTGATCTGTTGAACCCAATTGCATGGGTAAATTGGGAGGAATAGGGGAATATCTCCTCTCAGAAAACATTGGGTCCAATGTTAATGGAGCTTCCTCCTTACTAGTACCCTTCATGATTCAAATAGGAGGCTCTAGTTTCTGATTAGAATTAGCTTCCCTGCTAAGCTGAGACCCCACAAACTCTTCACCGAGAGATGTTTATTCTTCCTCTTTTAAAGAAAACAAGTCCTATTCTAATCCACTTTTCATATATGTTTTCACATAAATGTTATATTTCTTTTACATGATAGATCCTTTACTAGAAGATCTTGTAAATAGAGGTCTTAGAAAATGAGAGTTGCCTTTCTTGGTCTGTGACCTCCTCACATGATTGATGAATCCCTCTAAGTCTATAATGGTCTTCTTTAATTTCCTGGAAGAGGACTAAAGGTAGTCATTCTCTTATTACACTTCCTTGATCTTGTTAGAACATGTACCAATTTTAGAATCCATCTCAACTTTGAATTCATCCATGTTTCCTACCAGAGAAATATCCTCTTCATAACTTATAACCTTAAAAGTCCCTCATTTTAATGAAATTAGCTCACCATCAACCAACACTTTAAACCTTTTCAAGGTTCCAAATCTAGTGGAGGTTCCCTTAAGTATCTTATTGGAATTTCCCATGTCCATATTCGAATCATTGAGTTTGGACAGACCCTCGTTTCCCCTTTCCATACCATCAGAAAAACAAAAGCTGAAAAATGGTAGAATTCACATCATCCTTTCATGTTTGATCTCAGCTGAATTGGCTCCAAAACTCATTGATAAGGGGAGCGATTAATTTATATCTTCCTCATACCAAGGTTGGTTTACTTCTATTAAAACATTTCCCTTAGGCTCTAGACTCTCTGAAACAACTATGGCCTTTCCCACAATATCCTCATTTTTTAGTGTGACATCCTCATTCATTGGGTTTGATTTAGTCAGAGTAGTGCCACTACAACAATATCTCTGTGCTGAATTCCCATGAAGGAAGTAGTAGAAGAAATAGTGAGACCCTGACTCATATATAATCATGTATTTATGTCTTCAGTCTCTGTTAATATCTATCTATATGAAATCTAAAGGTGGTTTTGATATGTCAAACTCAACATAAATTCAAGGCTTAGTGGGATGGAAGACTACTTGGGTTCTGAGATCGACAACCAAAAAGTGACCAACAAGATTACTTAAAATCAAAAAAATCAAGGGGTTATGGAAAAAAATAGGAAAGACTGGAATATGAATACAAATAATCATGCTTTCTGGATCATGATTCTTGTGAAGAGCAAAGGACCATCTGAGAAGGGTAAAATGAAATCAATTGATAGAGTGCGAGCCACTGGACAATTCCAGAGTCTAGTATTAATCTGAGGAGAATCGAATCATTATTTTATGATAATCAAGATATCCAACCACAACTAGTTAATGGATACCCCACTTTGTGTGGATGAGTCTGTCTATGACATCCATAAAAGGACTTCGACAGATGAAGCATGAAACCATGGTGAGATTTTTCTAGGAAGAAGCTTCTGATATTTTTTTGGGGGGGGGGATCCAAAGAAAGAAACTCCATTTGAAAGACCAAATACCATTGGGAAAAAAATCAATACCAAGGTAGGTTCAGGTAGAATCCTTGGTTTGGTGAAAAATGAAAAATGCTGGGAGGGGCCATTAAACGTTGATGGGGGAAAATCAGTGCCTTCCTCCCCCTTAGGTGGGGGAGGGATTTTAGAGCTCTCCAGTTCCAAAAAAAACTAGGGACAACAGAAGATGTGGAGAATTCACCCTAAATAGATCATAGAAACCCATCAAGGCCTTTAAAAAGATAATGAAAAGTCAAAGTGAGTAATACATTTACTATAAACACAAACAGTGTAATATAATCTTTTTGTCTCATGATATCTCATAAAATAAGATGCACACCTTGAGTTATTATCCATTTTTTCCTTTATTTATATTTATTTTAATATTATTAATATTAGTGTTAATATTATTATTATCAATTTTAATATTATTACCATTATTATTACTACTAATAAAGTTAATATAAATATTAGTGTTAATATCATCAATAATAATATTTTTTTCTTATATTTTTATTATCAATGATAGAAGGATGGGGATCTATTTGGAAATGCGATATTCATGTGATAAATTAGATATAATAAAATTTCTATAATCATGTAAAATTTTATAGTGGACTGCAATTGAAATCCACATGAAATGTTCACTGTCAACTCGGTAGGGATAAAATATGGAGCTGGAAGTGAATTTATGAAAACTTTGGGCCTCATATCTTATCATTTAATGGTCTTATGTAGTAACCCTAATTTCTAGTATTTAACCCTTAATTTATTCTTTTTATGGTTATAAAGAATAAGGGTGATGGATGGGAGATTTGGGTGAACTCTAAAAATGTTTTTGGGGATAAAGTAGATGCGCACAGGCTACGCACGGTTTGTCTAAATCGTGCAGATATCCTAGGATAAACAGTGAAAAGTTATAGTTTTGATATAGTAGCTTCTGCATGGTTTGAGTAAGATTAGGGAGATCATGTGAGGAGGCCTTGTAGGGGTTTCTTTAATGTATTAGCTAATACACAGTTTGTCTAACAGTGTGGTATAACCGTGCCTATGGAAAAAGTAAGATCCTCTTTGTTAGGATCCTACTCATTTTTCTCTTACTTTATCGTTTTTTCTCCTAAAAAGAAATAATTAGATATTTATCTCCATTTAAATTGTGTAACCTCTCCCAAGGGTTTTGGAACCTATCCAGATCCCTCCCTTGGCGTTTTCAAGCCCGATTCTCATGGTAAGTGATGTTGTTCACCGCTCTTGTCTCGTTTCTTATATCTACTTAGATCTACTTATCCTATCCTCTATGTTTTTAAGATATAAACCTATTATGGGTAGATCTATGTTGGGGGATTCCAAATATGATGATATTTGGGTTCATTGATGGTAGGATAAGAGATCTAAGTCCATTTTGGGGAGTTTCAACCTGATTGCGTGAGCGTTCTTCATCTATTGTCAGTTTTTATCAAAAAAATCAAGGAAGGTGGATTATCTCTCGACTCCTCTTGCTAAAATTGATTGAATTAGTTTCAAATTGTTTTATTTGAATGGAATTGATTGTGAAAATCCTGGAATAAATCTATTTTAGTGATGATTTATAGTTTTGGGTGAAATTGTGTGATCTTGGTGAATTATTGTGAAATGTGATTTAGTTTCTTTAATTTAAAATGGAGATTTTAAAATATGGATTTTATGGAATTGTTAAATGGTTTTATGGAAAATGGGTTTTAAATAAAATGAGTGTTTTATTGAAATAGTTTTTAATTGAAATGGGTTTTATGGAAATGGTTTTCAATAAAAAGGTGTTTTTATTGAAAGGGTTTTTTGGCATGATCATTGGGCATACTTTGTGTGTGTGTTCATGTTGTATTTACAAGGATTGGTTGAAATATAACCTTGTGCTCATTTCCAAAGTTCATATGGAACATGGGATATAATTACCTTCTGAAGACTCGTATGATCGATGAGAAACCAATAATGTGTATGAAACTGTCATCGCATAGCATGCATGGTTGGTTGTGTGGAAATGTGGAATGGATTGGGTATGAAAATGGAATTTTGATAAATGGTTTTAAATCTTTGTTTAGTTATTTTTCTGGAAAAAAATTTTCTGGAAAATTGGTCTCAATTTCACTTGTATGCTTTTGGTTACAAATGGTTTTGGAAACCTGTTTATATTTAGTTATAAACTATTTTTAAAAATCATTTTATATAAAATATTTTATGTAAATGATGCTAACTCTTCCATCCTAGTGGCGTGAGAAGGAAATTCATTGAGGAAAACTACAAACTGTTATACTCACCCCTGCTTTGTAACTTTGGTGTTTTTGAATATTCTATCTTTCGGGACATGGGAAAAGGTAAGGTATCAAATGTTTTTAGCACCACCTGGGGAGACTTTGGATGTTCGGTTATTGTGGAGATTGAATCTTGTGGAGCATGGAGTCTTATGGTCTTCTTAGATTATTTAGTAGTTCTTCCACTATGTACTTTGATATTTTTTTGGTCTTCCACTGTTTCACACTTTGGAGTGGTTTTGATATGAATAATGTAGTTGTGTTCTCTTGATTTTGTTCATGCATACTTTGGTGAATGGTTTGGTTATTGTTTATTAGTTTAGTGGTTTACTTATGAAAGGGTATGTCATCCCCCACATTCATTTTAAACCCTTCATCATTTATTTCCAACCTTTAGCTTCTTGGGGATATCACTTAAGGAATAGTAATTAATCATTGTACTCTCAAGACAATGAGAATTAGTGAGTCATAACAAATGGTATCAGCTTGTTCGGTCCTTTCTTAACAAGTAGTTTTCAATTTCTTGGTCTTGGAGTTGAATTCATCCTGGTCTATTACTTGGGTTGTGATCTTAGAAAGGAGCAGGTTTGTCATAAATTGAAATGTATAGCATAAAAGGATATAGCTTACCTGTTTATGCTAAACATCAAGTTACCAAGGAGTCGGGTATATAAGTGTTTTGAAGACACTTATAGTATTTTAGAATCTCATTGTCATGGGTTTAGACAATGACATGATCGTCACATGCATTGTAGAAGAATGAATTCCCACTAATATTGCATATTATATTTGGAAATATGATTTATGATTTTTTTCGAGGAGTAATATTTTTGAAAAATGCAGAATTTGATTTTAAATGAATGATTTTCAAAAGAGAATGAAAAATGTATTTTGAAAATGGTTTTATTTTAAAAAGTGAAAAGGTGATTTTTTTCAAAAAAAAATGGCAGAATGTTGAAAAGGTTGTTTTTTGAAATAAATTTTATGATAGTTGATGTGATAAAATTTGAAATTATAAGTCAATTAGTTTCTAGGGAGTGAGACTTACTGAGTTATTATTGTTTAGAAAATGGACCATGGTATGCATCGTAGAAACCAACCAGAAGAAGTTGTGGAGAATGTGGTTTCACCTGGACCACAGGTGAACCAATATATGGTTCAATGTATCGTCCAAAAGTTTCATGATATGGATATGGGGAACTAAAGGGCTGATCCAAAACATGTGGATAATTCCATCCAGTTTATGAAGAAGAATCCACCCATCTTTTTGGGTGATTCTGATCTAGAAAAGGAAGAGGTGTGGCTCAATAGGATGAATCATATATTCGATTTCATCAGCACACCATTAGAGCTAAAATTCAAGATGGGGACATATATGCTCGATGATCTTTCACACCAGTGGTGGGAACTAGGGATGCAGGATAAACTAGATCATGATCTTAGTTGGGAGGATTTTTAGGAATTGTTTAACAGACCAATCTATTCACACACATTCAGAATTCAGAAGATGATGGACTTCTTCTATCTGAAGTATGAAAATCTATCTTTCACAGAATACGCATCTAAATTCATGAATTTAGTGTGATTTTCACCAGAATATGTGGCGAGTGCGACCTTGAAGGAAGGAATCTTTGAGGTAAGGCTAAGGCAGAAGATTCGATCAAATATTACAGTGCTCTGTGTTATGAAGTATACAGAGATTCTAAACAGATCAACAGTGGATGAATGTGATATCTTATGATATGTGGGAGGAGGAAGTATAATGATACCTATGGGAAATGGTTGGAACTCGAATAATGGGAGCAAGAAGAATAGGGACACCTATTTCCAAGGTGGGAGCGGAAAACAAAATCAAACAACTAGATCAATGAACCATCCTCTATGAACAAATATCTAAGAATGATGTTTCCAATGTGGTTTCTTTGACCACATAAAGAGGGAGTGTACAAAACAACCTAGAGCATTCCATAATTACAACAAGATGGGACATATTAAGCTCTTTTCTTGTAGGGATCCAAGTTTTGGTGGTCAAGACACTTCTCAGGTATCACAAGCATTGTATGTTTAGACATGGTGAGGATAGAAGAATCAGTCTCGTAAACATGGAAGAACTAGCCATGGTGATTCTAGGAAAACCATTACTCCTCAGAATGGAAAATCTCAACAAGGAAACAAGTATAAGAGTGTAGAGACAAAGCAATTATATTGAGATGAGGAGATAATTGTGGATGATCAGGATATACCATTTAATGTGATATGTACAATTATTCTGAATTATACCCTTATACAAGTTCTATTTGATAGTTTTGCATCTAACTCCTTCATTACTTCTTGTGTTTTTGACTTTATATTATTAAAACATGATATGATCCCTTCTCTGATAAAACTCCAAGACTCCTCTTGGTAAAATAGAATGTTGAGCCTTCGTGTGTAGAGCTTGTTCTATAACTTTTTAGGGAGCTAAGATAAAGTAGGAATTCTCAGTGTTGGAGATGGATATCTATGATGTAATCCTAGGTATGGATTGTTTGACAATGTTTAAGGATCTCATCGACTATTATATAAGAATAATGAGTTTTGTGACTAAGGACGTTGTCAAGCATCTCTTCGGAGGAGAGAAGGTTGAAAAGAAAGGTGCAGAATGATTGATGGAACCAGTAGTGGTCACATTCTCTTTCCAGTTGTAAGTGTTAAATTTTGAACCAATGGATGATATTCTAGTGGGAGTGGATCAATTTCTAGATGTATTTCCCAAGAAATTATCAGGGTAAACACCTATAAGGTAAGTGGAGTTTACGACTGATCACCTTATGGGGACCATTCTTATTTCCATTCCATATTATAGGATGACACCAATAGAGTTAAGGGAAGTAAAAGTGTAATTGGAGGATCTATAAAGAAAAAGTTTCATTGGACCAAGTATGTCTCTGTGGGTAGCATCAGTCTTATTCGTGAAGAAAGCAGATGGGACTCTAAGGCTGTGTGTATATTATCATAAGATTAACCAAGTTAAAATAAAGAATTGGTATCCAATGCCATGCATTGATGATCTACTTGATTAATTCAAGAGATCTCAATGGTTCTCTAAAATTGACTTTTGATCAGGATATCCTCAATTGCGAGTTTGGATGGAAAACATTCCAAAAACATATTTTAGAAGAAGATATGAACACTATGAATATATAGCCATTCACTTTGGTCTTATGAATGCACCAAAAGTCTACATGCCATTTATGTATCAGCTATTTCAAATATATTTGGATTCTTTTGTTATGGTGTTTTTAGATGACATATTGGTGTATTCAAGGACAAGGGATGAGCATGAGAAACAGTTGAAGATACTGTAGTGAAATTTGAGAGACCATCATTTGTATTCCAAATTGTCATAGTGTGATTTTTTTGATACAAGAGATATGATTTCTTGTCCATGTAATTTATTAATGGGGCGTTTCAATGGATCTAGATAAGATATAGGATATTATCTCATGGAAACCATTGAAGAATGTCTTTGAGATACAAATTTTTCTTGGTCTAGCTTGCTACTACCAATGCTTTGTGTGTGACTTATCATGACTATCCTCTCTAATGAAATATCTAAAAGAGAAGAATGATCCATTAAAATGGACTGAAGAATGCCAAAATTCTTTCCAAGAGATGAAAGTTCTTCTTACATTGACACCTATCTTGATTTTTCCAAAACCAGGACATCAGTATGTAGTGTGCCGTGATGCTTCGGGATTAGGGTTGGGCTGTATTCTAATGCAATGAGACCATGTTGTGTCTTATAGTTCAAGGAATATGATTGAAAAGAATTACCCAACACATGATTTGGAGTCATCTGTAGTCATCCATGATTTGAATACTTGGCGTCACTATCTCCTTGGTGAGAAATTTACTCTGTTTACGAACCATAAAATCTTGAAACATATTTTCTCATAGTGAGATTTAAATTTGAGGCAAAGGAGATGGATGGATTATCTCTAAATGTTTGACTTTGAATTGATGTATACACCAGGAAAAGAGAATTTGGTGGAAGTTGCATTGAGTAGAAATTCATATGCTCAGTTGGTGAAATAATATTTAGATGAATAGAAGTTAATGTCTATACTAGCCAACATGCATATGGAATGTGAAGACTGAGGTGATGTTGTAGTTTTCTTTTTAGCTATTCTTATTGTTGATTTGGTAAAGATGGTCAAAGAGGCACAAACATGTGATGCATAATTCCTGGTTATGAGTTCAAAACTCAATGGTGGGGAGACCATTGAGGGCTGGAAACTTGATGGTAGTTCATTTTTGGGTTTCAAAGATTGGATGGTTGTACCTATGGCTTGTTAGAAAAATCTACTTCATACTTACCACCATTTGAGATGGGTTGTATATCCAGGAAAATATAAGATTTAAAAGGTGTTGATGGTGTAGTTTTGGTGGAGCAGCATGAAAATAAAGGTGGATGAGTTCGTCTCACAGTGCTTTACTTGTTAGTAGATTAAAGAAGAGCACCAGACACCAGTGGGTTTGTTACATTATTTATCGATTTCAGTGTGGAAATGAGAGGAGATATATATTGATTTTGTAACAGGTATCCCAAGAATGGTTCAGAAACACGATTCCATATGGATGATAGTGGATCATTTTACCATGTCGACCCATTTTATCCCTATTTTTGAAACTCATACAGTGGAGGATCGATCCAAAATCTATATCCAATAAGTGGTAAAGAGATGTGGAATACTAGTTTCAATTGTGTCAGATAGAGATTTGAGGTTAACATTTTATTTCTGGAAATCCTTATAGAAATATCTTGGGACTTAGTTAACTATGATCACGAAATATCATCCTCAGATAGGCGACCAGTCTAAGAGGATGATACTAACTTTGGAATACATGTTACTGGATTATGTAATGGATTTTAGTGTATCATGGGAGGAGAATGTATTCCTAGTGGAGCTCTGATATAATAATAGCTATCAGACCTCGATACATAGGGCTCCATTTGAAGTGTTGTATGGGCGTCCTTGTCGTTCTTCACTATGCTGGGTGGAAACCGGCAAGACATCACTAGTTGGGACCAGTATTGTCTAAGAAACAACATAGAAGATCTAATTGATCATAAAGAGGATGGATATGGCTCAGAGTTGTCAGAAATCTTATGGGGATCATCTCCTAAGACCATTGTAATTCACGGTGAGTGATCATGTGTTATTGAGGATCTATCCAAGGCATGGATAGCGACATTTTGGGAAGAAGGGAAATTCATATACTCGATAAATATGCCCTTTTGAGATACTAGAATGGGTTGGAGAGGTGGTATATCAGTTTTAACTACCTCTATGGTTCAGTACGGTACATAATGTGTTCCATGTTTCCCAATTGAAAAAAGTGTCAGCCTGATCCTGACCATGTAACTAGATGGGATAACATTTACCTAGAACCGAATGCTTCATTGGTACAAATCCCAGTGCAGATTGTGGATAGGAAAGAGAAAGTCTTGAATGGTAAAATCATCAGTCTAGTGTGGGTTTTATGGAAACATGGTAATATTTGTGAATAGAATTAGTAACGCGAGAAGGAAATGAAATAGAAATGATTGGAACTCTTTTAGGGAAGCAATGGGGTTTTACTTTCTGAGGACGGAAAGACCAATGGGGAGGAGAATTTAGTACCTATGGTTTCTATTATGTAACTCTTACATGATTATTTTCATGGTTATAAAGTTTAAGTGTGAAGAATGGGATATTTTGGTGAAATATAAAAAAATTGGGCTAAAGTAGATGTACATGGGTTGCGCATGGTTTATCTAAATAGTGAAAATATCCTAAGAGAAACTATGCGCAGCTGAAGTTTTGAGGCAGTAGTTTTTTAATAGTTTGAGCACATTTAGGGAGAACATGTGAGGAGGATTTTAAAGGGTTTATTTAAGATAGTATCTAACATATAGTTAGTTTATGGTTTGTCTAACCATGTAGTCTAACCGTGTGCAGGGAAAAAGTAAGATCCTATTTATTAGGATCTTATTCATTTTTTATCCTAATTGATCATTTTTTATCCCAAGAAACCCTAATTCTATATTTATCTCCATAAAAGGTTGTGTAATCTCTCCAATGTGTTTTAGAACCGATCTGGATATTTCCCTTGGCGTTTTCAAGCCCGATTCTCATGGTAGGTGACATTAATCACCGTTCTTGTCTGGTTTCTTAGATCTAATTAGAACTACTTATCCTATCCTCTTTATTCTTCACATATACTCTTTTTATGGGTATATATATGTTTTGGGATTCCAAATATAAGTATATTTTGGTTCTTTGTTGGTTAGATAAGAGGTATATGGCCATTTTGGGGAGTTTCAACCGGGTTGCATGAGCGTTCTTCGTCTATTGTCGGTTTTCGTAAAAAACATTGAGGTATGTGGATTCTCTCTAGAATCATCTAACTATAACTTATTGTATTAGTTTAAAATTGGTTTATTTTAATCGAATTTATTGTGAAAATCATGGAATAAATCTTATTTAGTGACAATTTATGGTTTTTGGTGAAATTGTATGATCTCAGTTAATTATTGTGAAAAGTGATTTAATTTCATGAATTTAAAATTGTGATTTTAAATTACGTATTTTATAGAATTTATAAATGGATTTATATAAAACGGTTTCTCAATAAAAAGGTGTTTTTTAAATGGTTTGTCATTGATATAGTTTTTTTGAAATGGTTTTCATTAAAAGGTGTTTTTAAAGGGTTTTTTAGCATGATCCTTGGGAATACATGGTGTGTGTGTTCATGTTTTATTTATAGGGATTGGTTGAAATATTAACTTTCAATTGTTGCTAAATTTCAGATGGAAAATGGGATATAATTACCTTGTGAAGACTTGTTTAGTTATTAATATTGAAAAATCACTTGCTGGAAAATTGGTTTCAATTGTACTTGTATTATTTCAGTTATTAGTGGTTTTGGAAACATGTTTATATTTATTTATAAACTATTTTTAGAAATTGTTTTATATAATTTTTTATGTAAATGATTCTAACTCTTCTATCCTAGTGGCGTGAGTAGGGAAGTCAATTGGGGGAAACCTACTGAGTGTTATACTCACCCCTTATTTGGAACATTGGTTCTTTTTTATATGCTATCTTTAGGGACATGGGAAAAGGTAAAGTGTCACATGTTTTTAGCACCACCTCATGATACTTGGGTTGTTTGGTGATTTTTGAGCATGGAGCTTGTGGAGAAAGGAGTCTCATGGTCTTCCTAGAGTCTTTATTTGTTCTTATTCTCTATACTTTGATAATTTTTTTGGTCATCCACTGTTGTACACTTTGGAGTGGTTTTGATATGAATAAAGTAGTTCTGTTCTACTCTTTTTGTTCATTCATCCTTTAGTGAATGGTTTGGTTATGGTTTTTTTGTTTAGTGTATTATTTCTTAAAGGGTAAATTGTCCCCCACTTTTGTTAGTATCCTTCAGCATTTATTTCTAGCCTTTGGAATCTTTGGGATGTCACTTAAGGCCTAGTAATGACTCATTGTACTCTCAAGCGAATGATAATTCATGGGTCATTACACTTAGGTCCTAAAAATTAATCAGATCCTCAGGTGGGAGGTAAGGGGGATTCTTTTGTTGAATCCTGTAGTAGAAGGTCTGGTGAGAAAAACACATCAAATAAGATTTACATTCCTAATGTCAGTAAATCTAAGGTTGGTACATTCACAATTATTGCAGACCCATATTATTTAAGGAAATGCTAGATCTATACATGTTTTATCTCATATATCGTATCATCTTTTCCAAAGGGGGAAACCATATAATAATCAAGATATGAATGTAAATATTTGAAATATATGGGATTTTTTAATCCTAAGTTCATCATGATATTTAAAGGTCATTTTTATATTTTTCTTTAAAATTATGAAGTTTATAACAGTGTCTTTAAGGTTTGGAGAATCAATTTGAAACCACGGGTGTTCTGGTTATTTCAATGGGATGAAAGGTTTAATCCCCATTCAAAGAATTCATCTAATGATCAAAATTTTATTAGGCCATGTGGGTTAAATTGGGTGTTCTCTAACTCTCAAATAAATAAGAAATTTATACTCTTATATTGGGATCCCACTCAATATTGATAGAAAAACTACAGGTGGATAATTTTGTTACTATATGAGAATTTTGGTTGAGTCCAATATTGATTCAATCATTCAAGAGAGAATATTTCTAAATGATAATGGATTGAATATTAAGGTGGTTTTTAAATATGAATAAATCCCACCATTTTATAAAATTTAAAAAATTGCATGCCACTCAATCTAATACTTTAGAGTAGAAAAAATGTAAATTGGGACCACTAGATCTGATAATAACTCATGAAAAGAGGTGGAAGAAAGAAATAAATTAATAAAAGTAAATAATAATAAGGAGAAAACCACTTATTTAGAAAAAAATAATGAGATGACCATAATTGAGGATGAAAAGAATCAATTCCTATTAAGAAAGAATAAGCATCCAACCCACATTTAAATGAGTTACTCATCAAGGATGGGCGAGTTGAATGACGAAATTGAGAATGTTACTCATGAAAATATTTTATAGGAAATGAAGTCTAAATATATGATGAAAAATAACACCAATCACATAGAAAATGTACAATCATAAAATAAATATTAGTGTCAAATGGTTGAGAAGGTCGTAAATGAGACTATACAATTTGTCTACATTGAGGTTCTGAACATTAATTTTAGAATAGCAGCCCCTAAAAAACATAGGATAAAGAGTAAATTATAGTTGTTCCCCTAGTGATGCGTCTAATCCTATTGTATTTGATGGTAGAATGTGGAATAATGATGTCTTGGAGTATTCTAATAAATTAGAGGATAAGGAGTAAAATGATCAAGAGAAAGGAAATCTAGGAATTTGTGTACCCAAGAAAAATAAACTAATGTATGGTGAATTTTTACACCCTACTAAAATTGTAATACATAAAGGATATCAAATGAAAATTAGCTATAAAATAGATTCGTTAAAAGTGGAATCAGATGAAGAAGCTTAAACTAGTCAACATACTCCTTTGAGTGGTGGTTCTAAAATAAAAGCCTCATTTACATCTCAAGATAAAAATTAATCTATGGTTGGGAGAAAATCTGCTAAAAAAACAAGGAAAACAAAAGCCTCTCTTTTATGTAATTTTAGAGGTGTTAATCAAAATAAAAATAAAAATTATTTCTCTATATTTAAATTGTTATGGGAAACCAAAACTTAACACTCTTATAACTCTTAGGTTTCATGTTTTGAATCATAAACCTAGTTTTTTGGTTATTTTTGAGCAAATGTATAACTATAATAGTGGGAATATGGATTCTTATGAAAAACGTATATACCCTTTGATTTTTATCAACTCTACTACTATTATAGTGAAATATTTTGGGGATTTTTCTAACAAAAATTCCAATAGAGTTTTCTTGATTAGTTTTGGTGATAAGCTAATTACTTTAATCTTTTATTGGATAGAGGGTGATATATACTACTCCTTTTTCCATGGAAAGAATAGGTATAAAGAGAGGATATCTCTTCTAAAGGATATATTTAATATTATAAATAGGTTGGATGGTATGTGGATAATTTTTTGGTACATAAAATGCATTATGGAAATAAAATAGAGGATATGATATGGGAAATGAACAATTTATAGTAGAAAATATAATGAATTTATTGATAATAATGATCTTTATGAGGTAAAGAAGGCTATGGATAAATAAAATTGGTATAAGAAACATAGAGTAAAAGTGGTTTGTAGTGAAACTAATAGATCGTTTTTCATTAATGATTCTCGGGACTCCTTTAGTGTTGTGAACATCAAAAATCATCCTAGGTGAAACTTTGGACACTATCCTATATTGGTCACTATTTTTGACAAGAATGTGATATAACCTCTGACCTTTAGATATAATAATGCATGGATGAATCCACATGAATGTAGGAAGATTTTAGAAAATACTTAGAAGGAGGTGATATATTCAGATGATTAATTTCTTGTGATATGAAGCTCAAGGCAATTGAAAAAAAACTCATTGCATAGAGTAAATATTATTTTTGAGACATGGTTTATGAAATTAAATTATTGGATAATATCTTATATAGAACCTATGAATAAAATATAGGGAGGTAATTTTTTGGTATGGAATTATATAAAGAATGTGGAATAACTAAAAAATCTCATTTCAATATTAAAGGACAATCATGAGATTCAAGAAATATTTTTTTGGGTTAGGTGGATAGGGGGTCAAAAATACCTCTTTATTTAATTATATTAATATATTTATGAAATCATACAAACCTATATCCTAGTTTTAGGTGTGGGGTATTATAAAAATAGACATACAGTTGATCACATAGTCTCTTACTATAATGATTTATTTAATGAGAGTAATATGTCGAACATGTAGATAGAGGAAGGGGTGATAACTTCAGTCATATATGAGTAGAAAAAGATATTTATTTTTAATAATTATACTAAATTAGAGATTAAGGATGAAATTTTTAGTTAAAAATATGATAGTACACATGGGCCTAATGGCTTCACAAACATATTTTTATAAGAATTTATGTACATTATATAGTATGATGTTGGAAAATTTTCCATGATTTTTTACATAATAGATTCCTTCCAAAAGGCACAAGCTCAAAATTCCTCTCATTAGTCCACAAGGTTGATAATTCTAGTATATCCACATATTTGGACCTATGTATCTTTCAAATACACTTTAAAATATTATTAGAATGGTGATTTCTAATAGACACTCTCTGGTAATTAAAAATAATGCCACTTAAAAATATTTTTGATTCATTAAGGGTAGGATCATCCAAGATTGTATTATCAAAGACTATAAATATGTTAATAATTTAAACAAAACCAATAGATCTTGGAATATTTCCTTGAAGATGGATGTTAGAAAGGATTTTGATATTATGAGATAAGATTTTATCTTTAATATTTTATGTAAGTTTGGATTCTTTGATGAATTCATTAACCGGGTGAGAACACTTTTCTATTCATATAATATTTCAATGATCCGAAATAGATCCTCAGAGGGATAATTTTCATGAAAAATTAGTGTAAGGAATGGGTACCCTCTCTCAATTACTATTTCAAGTATATTTGAGTATTACCTTAGCAAATACATTACCAAGATGGTCAATGAGGGGAATCTTAAAGTGATATATGTAACTAAATTTCTAAGTACACCCTATAATATTATATATTTTGATGAAATTTTATTTTTCTATTAAGGTGATAGAAAAAATATCAAAATTTTCAAGAGAATATTCATAAAGGGGTTTCAAGAAAAACTATTATTTGGGAGAAAAATTTCAATTACTTTGGAAGTAATTTTATTATTTCTATAAAAAACGCCCATTCATAAATATCAAGGCATTAGGGAAGATCTTTTTATATTCACATACCTTTGTGTTATAATGTTTTAGGGTCAGCATAAGGTAACCTCCTTTTTCTGATGTCATGTGATCTATTAAAGAATAGATTCTTGAATGGAAAGGGAAATATCTATCGATGGACGGAAAAATTTTCTTGGTTAAAGTTGTTATTATCTCTTAATTTGTGTATATATTTATGTTCCACATGTGGCTATCTAATTTTATTTGGATGTTGAGTGATTATATAAAAAATAAATTCAGTGTGGATGTAATTTTGAAATGGGATAGAAGAATGTCTATTATAAAACTTTTTGCAGTCCAATAATCTCAATAGGACTAATAAATAAGAAATTGGAGAAGTTCTACAAGTCACTTATTCTATCATAATTTATGATAGAAAATTACACACTCATTTTGGATCTAGTTAGGAATGTAATTTTTAATTCCCTTATTCTATCATAATTTATAGAATTATTGGTATCATTTTTAAAATCAATGTTCTTAATAAATGAAACCTAGATCATATCATTAAGTCCACACCCGTTGGGACTTTTATTAAAATAGGGAAACAACTCCATTTTGATATAGCATAGATATTTTGGCTCATTTGGAACTTAGAAACTAACTTAAGTATGAAAACCAAAAAAACAATGAAAGGGATTCTTATTCATATTACTTGAAGTATTAGGTAGGTGGTGAATCTTCAAACTATATATATATAGACAACTAAATTATTGATCCACATAATATTGGGGATTAAATCCAAAGACAAAAAAGGCAAGGGAGTTATCACTATTTCTTTTAAACCACCAATTAAAGGATGGATGAAGGTGAAAACTGATGATGCTTCAAATGGGAATCTTGTGGAGGCAAGAAATTGATGTATTTTTAGGGATGATTAATGGGATATGATCATGTGATTCCATAAATAGTATGGCAACACATATGATATTAAATTGGAAATTATTAACATCAACAGGGAGTTTAAAAATTTTTACCAGTGAAATTGGAAACGCATACAAGGGGAGGGGTGAAATCGTTTAATCCCCATTTCAGTTTTCATAATAATAGTGTTAATATTTTTTATTATTTAAATTTTTTATTTTTTAAATTTTTTTATTTTATTTTTTATGAAATTAAATTTTAATTTATAATTTCAAAATATAGGAACTAATATTCTTTATATAATTAGTGGTAGGAGATAATGAACCATAGTTTGATTACTATATAGTTAGAAAGATATGATTATTAGAAAGAAAATAATTATGTTTCAAAATTTTCCAAACATAAAGTTTCAAATAATGATATGCTTCAATTCACATGCATGATGTGTTTAAATATTGGAATTTTTTAAAGTATATAAATATAATGTCATTTAATTTGAAACTTTTTTATTCAAAGTTATTATCCCAAGATATAACATTCAGAAATTTTATAGAATTCTAGATCTAATGCTGATGGAGAATTTCAAGATGATAATACTAATTAAATTAATAAATGATTTATGATATTTAAATGGAAGCAGTTGGGAAAATATTGATGATTTAGTAACAATATGGTGGTACTTAAAAAACAATTTATCCAAGTTTATGTAATTTATATTTTTGTTAATAGGGTTAATATTAGTTAAATTCAAATATAGGAATGGATGTATCAATAAGTTTTTTACAAAATTTTTAAATTTATTGAAATACATACTTCTATAATATAAATATATTCCAATTTCAAATTATATTGAAAAAATATATTATGCCCAATGGGATTAGGGTACAAGAAGACACATGTTTTCTGAAATGATTGTGTTTTATATAGAAAGGAATATGAAGGTCTATTATTGTGTCTTGAATGTTGGATATCATAATATAATTTTAAAGAAATATCAAAAGTTTATTTAACTATTTTAAGTATTGAGACTCTTACTAAGTAAATTTGGTATCTTCTTATAATTCCTCACTTGAAACAATTATTTTCAAACCTAAATGATGAAAACTGTTATGTTGAAATGAAGATAAACATATATATAATGGAAAATTTAATCATCTAGACTATTTCCAATAATTAAATAAAATTTATCAATAATTTTCTATATTTATAAATGAATATTGAAATCTTTGACTTGGAATCTTCATATATAGAATGAATTCATATAGGAGACTTCATTAGAAAATATAAGTCATAGAATATTTTCCACATGATTTTATATGAAGTGGAAATATATCATTTTGAGATTAATGATATATAGATTAAAACGTCATGTAAACAATATTGATGTTTATTTTTCACTATTAATTGTTGATTTGAAACTCTTATGAGAGGAAGGTATCAGAGTGTTTGATTCTTATAAAAAGGAGTATTTTTAATCACATTAAATGATTATGTTTACTACAAATAACGTACCAGTATATATAATTTTTTTTTCTAGATATAATTTTATAGAGAATAAACATTTTTCTATTTGTGAATAATGGACCATATGTTATCAATTACAACATGGAACAAAAATAGTATATGTAGACCATCACAAATTTTTTTCTATGAATCACTCCTTTCAAATATAAAGAAAATTATTCAACGACTCACAAGAATTTGATATTTCATTAAATCCTTATTCAAAAGATTAGTATTTTATAGGGTAAAAAAATTATGGCACATTTGGTAAGACACAAATATATGGAAATGATATAAATGTATGAAGGAAATGGTTAATATTTTTTATGATTCCATATTGGAGATATCATGAGGTTATACATAACATTGATGTGATTCATTTTTATAGTATTTATATGAAATTTTTATTCACTAATTATTAGATACTAATTCCAAGACTAATGCTTTCTTTCAAAAAAATATTAGAATTACTATTATTAGGAATATATTTGGAGTTATCTCCAACTTCTAAAGAAAATAAAACATACATAACTTTGTCTTATCATACACTATATAGGATAGACGAAATTAGTTACTATCAATTCCAATATGGTATCAATATTCCTTAGATTTATTCTTCCCATATAATTTTTTTACTCATAAAAATATTTATATTAATAATCATGAAATATCATGATTTTCATTTTATTATGTAACTGATGTGGGTGTAATTACATGGAATGTTACCCATTCATGTCATAACTGATATCATCGTAATGGGTTAATTTTTCTATTCTATTTATAATAATTTTATTGATCTTATTTCATTAAAAAAATTGAATAATTAAGTTGATGTACTTTTTCAACTAGAAATTTACATTTCCCCAACTTTTTATGATTTCATGATACATAAAATAGTTCATTTGGTTTGAGAAATAAAGTTATGTGGAGTAATATAATTATTTTTGATATACCCTTTTGAATGTTATATAATGATATTGATGTGGTATGTTATGAATTTATATCGACTAGTATCCTTAATTATTGAGATATTTTTTTTGAGGATGTGGTAGATTTTTTATTCAATTATTTTTCAGAAGAGGTACATGTCTATTTTAATAACCCTCTCTATGAGAGGGTTAGTATTATGGGTAAGGGGATCTATAGATTAGAAATAGACACTGAAAGGTGAGAAAATAATAAATACACATTTATATATATTGAATAACACATATGATACTTACCCATATATATCATCACATATTAATGGGATTATTATCTGAAGAAAAAAATATATGTGGGTAATAAAGGAGTATAAAGACATTTTCCATGGTTTCAGGAAATCATGACTTGTGGATTATGAAGTTTTTTTTGGAATTAGAACTATTTTCTTGTTATGTGCCTTAATTTCTAGAACTTTTCTTTACAGGATCATATTTTGTTAAAACAAATTGAAGATCTCCCATCCACAATAAGAAAGTCTAGATTGAATAAACAAGGCACATAAACTATACAATGTTATAAGTAGTGGTGGAAAGTGTAGAATATAAAAGGATTAATGTTAGTATTATTTCACTTAGATAAAAAAATATTTTAATGGAATAATGATGTAATAAAAAGGAATGTTTATAATGAAACACGGACATTATAAAGGAATTAGTGATGTTGGAACACAAATGATTCTGATGGTAGAGGTTGTATGAGATTTAACTGATCTTTCATAAAAGTGGCCTTAAATTTTAAAAGGTTGTATCATATTAATATTAAGTGAATTATAATATTATTCTTTTAAGTATAGGATGATCTATACACTAGAATGAGTGATGAAAAATCAATAGGACCTATTCTGGAAGCTTGCACATAAAGTGGGAAAATTAGTGGAGGATTCAAATATTTAATCGTTTACTAGAAGGTCTAATTGTATTAAGTGATGCTTAGTCATTCTCCTTGATTGATTGGATGCTCATATGTAATGGTCATAAGGTGGTGCAATTGGGATGACTTTCTAGCTGGTACAAATATCATCTATAAAAGGATTGGTTGAGGTCACTTCTTTGAGTGTGCAGTGAAAGAGCACCAATGTTCTAGAGGCATGATGATAAAGTTTTAACTATCATAATCTATAAGAGAGTAAGAATGGATAGAAGATTATTAGATTAGATACCATTAAAATGGGGTAAATTCACCATTGAGTGATTTTGGATAGAACATTCTTTTAGAAGTATTTATGATGGTTTATTTCATTTTTCTGGGTAGTGTTCCTAAAATTAGTTCCCCTGTAACATGGATGTTGTTAGAGTTAGTGTCTTGAGAACCAAATATTTGTACATTTATTACATTAATATTCACTTATTATATATTTTTCATTGTTCTCTATGACTATAATATAATAATTTCCTAGAATATTTGTTTCATTAATGAGGTCATGGAAGATCCACGCTATGATGAGAACCTTGAAATGCTATAACAATATTCTTAAATAAAGTTCTACAGTTGGATGACATACTATGATAGGACACATAGTATACATACTTTCTTGTGTGAGTACTCATAAGAAGATGAGACTCTCTCTCATGGAGTTCACACTTGGTAATCTCCAAGATGGGAGATTATAAGAATAGACCCTCCGGTGGTAATTCTGCATGTCTTGGTGTCATCAGATATTTCTATTTGTGAGCATGTGTAATGGTCCTTAGACTAGAAGATTATCATTAACTCATGTCATGACTCACACACTTAGATTTTCTATTGAAAACCATCATGTATATAGTTGGCAGGAAGTAGGGTATGTTGGGTGCATCACGAATGACATGTTGTTAATGGATAATTTGCAGAAGGATTTGTCCCTTCCATATTTATAGAAGTAGATATCTCAGGCCCTTTGATTGAAATAGAACTGTCGCCCAAATTCCATGGACATGGTGTAACGAAGAGTTTATTTCTGGAAGTCAAAGAATGACAGATCAAGCATATAGGTTTATGACACTGTCATGAAATCTGCTTGATGACATATTGAGACAAAGGGATTAAATTACATGGTAATCATTCGTATGAGGTGACACGTCAATGCGACATAAACTTATTTCTCTTGGGTGCCTTGACCCATTTCTAGATGGTAATCTTTGACTTTAGGCAAGCTTCCCTAATGCCAACGAGAAAGAGGCCTAGAGGGTCACACACATAGTGTATCCAAGTATATCAAGTAGAATAAAGATTATTCCCGTATGTGGTTTAATAATTATTCAAGGAATCATAAATCATTTTAATGTTGGAGGAAGAGTAAAATGAAAACAAGTACATGCCTTGTATTAATGATTACATGGAGTTTAGTTTTTATTTTGGAAAGGAAAAGAAAAACAAGTACATGCCGGGTAGTTTTATGAAAAACAAGTATACACCATGTATTAATAATTACATGTCGTGTAGTTTTTCCAGTCGGGATTTTGAGGAAATAATATTGTTTTATTAAATGATATTTATTATAATCAGTGTGGGTGCATTTCAAGGAATTAATGATTCTCTATGGAGGTTTTCAATAAGAGTTAATGAAATAAATAAAACGTGTAACACATTTATTTATTGTCATAACTCTATAAACTCAAACCTGATTATAAATATCCTCACAACCCCAACACTTTTCCTTAATCGTTGTGCACAACAATTTTAGAGAATTCCCTCAAGGCCGAGAGAACTCCTTCCTCTAATAATGCTTTCAAGACTGAGAGATATCCTCCTCCATCAGATCAAGACAATATATGGTGGACAACGCAAGCAAAGGTTTTTCCACGCTAGCACCCGGAGAATCCTTTGGTGATGTCTAGAGATATGTGGTGCACGTGTGGATCACTGCTATAGGAAGTCTACACTTGGATTCTACAACACAATGACAAATCACATCGGAACGTGATCAGTAATATCAAAAAAGAAATAACACCTAAAAGGTACTTCTTGTCAATTAATTAAATTAATTACAATCAACATGTAATGGTCCTTGTTTTTGGTTCTGGGACTATCTTTCTTCTTTGTCTATTTCTATGATTCGATCCATGGAGACTGGCATTTATTGTCGTATTAATCCTAGATTGATCATTACTAATGAAAAAAATCCAAGTGGGAACATCCACCCACACGCTTCCGCTGTGCCCGGAACCTTCAATTGGTATCAGAGGGATGTTACCACATTGATTATAGTTATTTAATTTCCGTTGATAATTTATGCATTTATATTTCATTCAATTGAAGATAAATTGTTCTATAAACTGAATGAATGAGATCTGTTCTTTCTCCTTCATTTCTCAATTCACATCACAGAAATGAACTTTTAATTTTAATTTTGATTAAATTAAAAATGAGGAACTCATCCAGAGGATCCGCTCTGTCTGTTTGTACAACACAAGAATACACATAGTGTAGTGAAAAATATACGCAGTGTACTTAGGTTCAATGAACCGGTACTCGTCTGCCAAACCACGTCGTGTGAATTGAGCATACCTAAGTATTTATTACACTGTGTTGACTAGAAATGAATGGCGCATGGGAACCAGAATACATAACGTATATGTTGAATCAACACACCTTGTAGTCTGATCTGGCCCAAGTGAAACTGTGTACAAGGAGAAGTTGTGTTCCACGTACATGGGATTACTAGGCCGGTAACCTCATAACAAGGAATTACATGCCATGTTAGATTAATCTACATTCCATGTACTCCAAAATTTCCAAAGTACAGAAAAAACACTCCAATGCCCCCAGCGTGTACTTTGGATAAAGGGTGAAAAATACACATCGTGTAATATAGTATGCACGCTATGTACTTTCCAGAAATGAAATTTTACCATTTTTCCTCCAAAAGTAGAAATACATGTATAAAAAATATGGATGAGAACAATCTCAAGGAAATTCAGAAAATAATTTAAGATAAACAATTGATTAATTATAAGATCATAATTAATTTAATTCAATCGTGGCTTATCATAAATAATAGAATGATTAAAAGAATTTGATTTCTAAACTTGCGTAAATGTCGTTGCATGCTATGGATGATCACGATCTAGAACAAATACCATTTTTATGTGTATATGGTTTTATTTAAATTTGTTTAATTTAAATTCGTTGGCCTACAAGCCTTCTTCCAATAAAATATAGATCCTACGTGCCCATGGTTTCTTTATTGTAAACCCCATGTAATGGAGGATCTACCAAGCCAGTGGAGATGGTTCAAAAATCCAAAGATGAGGTGAAACCAACCCAAGAAGATACAAAGGTGGACAGGTGGGAGCTACAAAACACAAACCATCAGTTTAAGGTGTTTTCCCCTAGGTTAGGGTTAAATTATCAAAACTTCTAGACAAGCTAACCAATAGAAGATCATGATCATGCCATCTTATTTTTTTATTATTGCATGGTTAATTTATTATGTATGTGTTTTCATGATCACATAATTAATAAACAAGCATGAAAAGATGGAATAAAATAAAAACCATAATATGCATAAACATTATCAGAACATGGTTAATCACTTAAGCAAGCATCACTTAATATTAGCAAGAATGTGATAATGCAAAACTATGCATAAAGAATAAAATCGCTCAAATACCATATTAAGTCAGACCATGCCTTCTGTTACTTGATTAAGGTCAAGACCTAATAAAACGATGTGTTTGAACAACCCTTGTTGGGACACTTACTTTTATAAAGTAAGCTCTTATGAATGTTTTGGGTTGACTTAAACATTTTACATCAAGAGGAGTAACCCTTGATAGACTTGTTGTAAAATAGAAGAAAGTGTTGAGGAAATACAAGTCAGGATTTTCGGATTGGGGAGTCCACTCAATAGATCAAGGAACTGTAAGCTCACAGTTAGCAAAGACCTTCCTACCTAAATACCTTCAAATAGCTTGACCAACACTTGTTGGGGTTATGCGAAGGGGAATATGGATCCTTGACACTAGAATGTCAAAGCAACTGGACATTCTGAGTTCAATGGTGAGGGACATTGGGACTTGATAAAATAGTGGGAGAATTAATAAATTCATTTATTATTTTTCACAAAATGTAATCAAAAGGTACTGACAAATCTGCTCTTTTAATTTGTAAAATCAATATGACAATATCATCAACCACATTTTCTCTACGATAAATTTTTGATAAAGACAATATCCTCACCGATAGTAACTTTCAGGAATAGTTTAGGTGCCTTCGGGTTATCCTAGTCCATGAACGAAAGTTTTATGTTCCGGAGTCCTCACTTCCTGATTCCCCCGCCCAAGAAGCAAGAGATGAAGATTTGTTGGTCTATGATCAACATTTGAACGATGCAATTAACATTCAATGTTTGATGATATCATCAATGTATAGTGAGCTCATGAAGTCTCATGAATACATGGATGCCTATAGAATGCTCGAGCACCTCGGTGATCTATACCAGGAGAGAGCAAGACAGGAAAGGTTTGAGATATCCAAGGCTCTTTTCTAGAGCACGCTTAGAGAGGGTACCCTAGTTGGGCCTCATGTATTCAAGCTCATTGGATACATTGAGCGCTTGGGGGTTCTAGGGTTTAAACTCCCCTAAGAACTGGGTACTGATCTCATTCTTGAATCACTCCCCCAGAGCTTCTCTAACTTTGTTGTAAATTTCAACATGAACATCATTGAGAAGACTATATCTGATCTTCTTATCCTTATTCGCCAAGTGGACAATGATATGAAGCGTGAAAATCCTTCTGTCCTTATGGTGAATAAAAGGAAAGGGAAGGCGAAGATTTTGAAGCCCAAATCTTATTCAAGGCCTTCCAGGAAAAATAAGATCAAAGGGGAGGCAAGAGAATAAGAGGCTTTTTATTTCACATGTGGCAAGAAGGGCCACTGGAAGAAAAACTACACCCATTCAAGGAAGAAAGGGGAAGCTTTAGGTGCGTTTGTTATTGAATGAAATCTATCTGTTTCTACAAATTGGGTATTGGATACAACTTGTGGTGATCACATATGTATCAAAATATAGGAACCAAGTATATTAGGGAATATTGATCTAAGGGAGGTAGATCTACAAGTAACCAACAGAGCCAAAATTTCTGTTGTAGCTGTCGGGGACTACCACCTCACATTGCCAACTGGAATGATCTTGGTGTTAAAGAGTTGTTATTATGTGCCTTTTGTTACTAAAATCATTACTTCAGTATCCAGATTATATACTGATGGATTCATCTTCATGTTTTCAAATGAATGTTGCTACTTTTATAAAGATATCATTTGTTTTGGTAGGGTACATTTATACAACGACCTTTATGTGTTAGAATACAGAAGCCAAGTAATGACAATCGATGACAAAGTAAATTCACATGAATCATACCACACCCAACTTTGGCATCACCTGTTAGGTCATGTAAATGAGAAATGTTTGACAAAATTACATCAAGATGGGTATTTAGATTCTTTCGAACTAAAATTACTTGGTGTATGTCATGCATGACTACAAGGCAAAATGACCAAATCCCCTTTTAGTGGGAAAGGTGAAAGAGCAAAAGTGCTTCAAGAATTAGTTCACACAGATGTGTGTGGACCATTTCTAGTTTAAGTAACGGGTGGGTTCTTGTACTTCATAACTTTTACTGATGATTTTATAGATATGGATATATTTACTTAATGAGGTATAAGTCAGATTATTTTGATCGGTTCAAAGAATACAAGAATTAAGTTGAGAACCATCTTGGTAAGAATATTAAGAAACTCCGCTCATATAGAGGAGGAGAATATCTTAATCAGGACTTCATTGATTTCTTATGGGATTTTGGGATTCTATCTCAACTCACTCCTCCTTATACGTCTCAGTGGAATGGCGTAAGTGAAAGGAGGAACCACACCATGTTGGACATGGTGAGATCAATGATGAGTCTTGTGAGTCTTCCATTATCCTTTTAGTGATATTCATTACAAACAGCAGCACACATACTAAACCAAGTACAAACTAAATCGATAAATGGTATTCCATACGAATTATGGATTGGACACAAAGCCATGTTATCAAATTTACATGTGTGGGGTAGTGAAGTATTTGTTAAGGCCTCTTCAGGTAACAAGCTTGCACCCCAAGGAACAAAGTGTATCATTATAGGATATCCCAAGGAAACAAGGGGATATTACCTATAAAACCCCATAGATAAAAAGTTAATAGTGGCAAGACATGCCATATTACGTGAGAGGGAGAACATCTCTAAAAGAGATATTGGGAGTGAGATAGACTTCAATGAAGTCGAGGCTTAAGATACACAGGAGTTGGTACATGAACAGATTCCACAAAACCCTATGGAAGAAAAATCTATTCCAGAGACACAAGAATGATGTAGGATCACGAGAGAGGTGAGAGAAATAGAACGATACGGTTTTCTTGTCACTGAGGTTGGTGACTCATTATTGGTTTACAATGATGATCCTATTACCTACAAGGAAGCAGTTGAAGGCACAGATGCTTCCAAGTGGTAAGAAGCCATGAATTCTGAAATGGATTCCATGTACCAAAACCAAGTCTAGATTATGGTAAATCCTCCAGTTTATGTAAAGACTATTGTTAATAAATGGGTATTCAATAAGAAACTGGACATGGAGGGGAAATTCATCACCTATATGGCATGACTGGTTGCAAAAGGTTTTAGACAGCGTCAAGGAATTGACTATGATGAAACTTTTTCATCGGTTGCAATGCTGAAATCCATCAGAATCCTATTGGCCATTTTCTCTTACCATGACTATGAAATTTGGAAAATGGATGTCAAAATAGAATTCCTTAATGGGAACCTCTAGGAAGATGTCTACAAGACAATACCTGAAGGGTTTGTAACTCCAAAGGATACCAACAAGGTATGCAAGTTGCAGAAATCCATTTATGGATTAAAGAAAGCATCAAGGTCTTGGAACATTCATTTTGATGAAGCTGTAATGGAATTTGGATTTTTTAAGAATGAATGTGAGCCTTGTGTCTACAAATGGTTTAGTGGAAGTGCATTCATTTTCCTAATAGTATATGTTGATGGCAAATTACTAATTGGAATTGAAGTACCTGTCTTACAGTCAGTTAAGGCATGGTTAGATAAATTCTTCACTATAAAAGACATGGGTGAGGTA
Source organism: Viscum album (assembly GCA_963277665.1). NCBI lineage: Eukaryota > Viridiplantae > Streptophyta > Magnoliopsida > Santalales > Viscaceae > Viscum > Viscum album. The sequence continues at coordinate 860,113,288 of OY728160.1, forward strand.
GCATATATTCTTGGGATCAAGATCCATCACGATATATCCATGCGAATTCTGGGCCTGATTCAAAGTACATACATTGACAAGATACTGAAGAGATTCAGTATGGAATAGTCCAATAGGGGATTGTTGCTAGTGTCACAGGGCATTCATCTTTATAAGAAAATGTGTCCTCAGACACATGATGAAAGAAAGAAAATGGAAAGGATCCCTTACGCATCACCAATTGGGTCAGTCATGTATTCTATGCTATGTACAAGGCTAGATGTTACTTATGCATTAAGTGCAATAGGAATATATCAAGCTAATCCAAGAGACCACCATTGGATGGCAGTAAAGACTATCCTTAAGTATCTGAGGCGTACTAAGGATATGTTCCTTGTTTATGGAGGAGATGAGAAACTATTCATCAGAGGACATGTGGATGCTAGTTTCCAGACTGATCAAGATGACATGAAGTCACAGACTGGATACATCTTCAGTTTGAATGGAGGTGCAATGAGTTGGAAGAGCTCAAAGCAAGGTGTGGTCGCATATTCTACAGTAGAGTCCGAGTATATCGAAGCTTCTGAGGCAGCTAAAGATGTAGTATGGATGTGAATCTTCATCCAAGAGGTGGATTTAGTACCTAGAAGTAAAGATCCTATCACACTCTATTGTGATAATACTGTAGTAGTGGCACTTGCAAAAGAGCCAAGGTCACATCAGCAGACAAAGCACATAGTTCAGAAGTATCAAATATTGAGGGATTTTTCTCAGAGAGGTGAAGTTTTAGTGGGAAGTATTTCCACGGAAGACAACATGGCAGACCCCTTGACTAAAGCCTTGACTTAGCCGAAACATGATCATCAAGTGAGGTCTAGCAGACTAAAAGTCGTAGGTAGTTGGCTCTAGTCCAAGTGGGAGTTTGTTAGAGTTGGTGTCCTGAGAACCAACTGTTTGTACTTTGATTACATGAATGTTCACTTATTATATATTTTTCATTATTTTTCATGACTATAATATAATAATGTCCTCGAATATTTATTGTATTAACGAGGTCATGGCAGATCCCCTCTATGATGAGAACCTTGAAATTCTATAACAACATTCTTAAATAAAGTTCTACGGTTGGATGACATACTATGATAGGACACATAGTATACAGACTGTCATGTGTGAGAACTCGTAAGAAGACGAGACTCTCTCTCATAGAGTTCTCACTTGGTAATCTCCAAGATGAAAGATTATGAGAACAAACCCACCAGTAGTAATTATACATGTCTTGGTGTCATCAGATATTTCTATCTTTGAGTGTGTGTAATGGTCCTTATAATGGAATATTATCATTAACTCATGTCATGACTCGTGAAATTAGATTTTCTGACGAAAACCGTCATGTAGACAGTTGGTGGGAAGTAGGTTACATTGGGTGTGTCACGAATGAAATGTTTTTAATGGATAATTCAAGGAAGGATTTGTCTCTTTCATATTTATAGAAGCAGATATCTCGATCCCTTTGATTGAAATAGAACTTTTTCCCAAATTCCATGTCCATGGTGTAACAACGAGTTTATTTCTGGAAGTTAAAGAATGATAGATCAAGTATATAGGTTTATGAAACTTCCATGAAACTTACTTGATGAGATATTGAGACAAAGGGATTAAATTAAATTGTAAGAATTCGTATGAAGTGACACATTAATGCGACGTCAACTTCTTTCTCTTGGGTGCCTTGACCCGTTGCTAGACAGTAATCTTGGACTTTAGGCAAGCTTGCCTAATGCCAACAAGAAAGAGGCCTAGAGGGTCACACACTTAGTGCATCCAAGTATCTCAAGTAGAATAAAGATTATTCCCATACGTAGTTTAATAATTATTCAAGGAGGCCTAAATCATTTTAATGTTGGAGGAAGAATAAAATAAAAATAAGTACACATTGTGTATTAATGATTACACACCATGTAGTTTTTATTTTGGAAAGGAAAAGAAAAACAAGTACACGCCGTGTTTTAATGATTACACACCATTTAGTTTTATGAAAAACAAGTACACACCATGTATTAATAATTACACGCCATGTAGTTTTTCCAGTTAGGATTTTGAGGAAATAATATTGTTTTATTAAATGATATTTATTATAATCAGCGTGAGTGCATGTCAAGGAATTAATGATTCGACATGGGGGTTTTCAATAATAGTTAATGAAATAAAAAAACGTGTAACGCGTTTATTTATTATCATAACTCTATAACCTCAAACCCGATTACAAATATCCTCACAACCCCAACACTTTTCCTTAATCGTTGTGCACAACAATTCTGGATAATTCCCTCAAGGATGAGAGAACTCCTTCCACCATGAATGCTCTCAAGACCGAGAGAGATCATCCTCCATCGGATGAAGATGATCTAAGGCGGAAAACGCAAGAAAAGGTTTCTCCATGCTAGCACCTGGAGAATCCTTTGGGGATGTCTAGAGATACGTGGTGCACGTGTGGATCACCGCTAGAGGCATTCTACACTTGGATTCTGCGATGCAACTACGAATCACATCAGAACATGATCAAGAATATAAATGAAGAAAGAACACCCAAAAGGTACTTCTTGTCAATTAATTAAATTAATTGTAATCAACCTGTAATGGTCCTTGTTTTTGTTTCCAGGACTATCTTTATTCTTTTTATATTTATGTGATTCGATCCATGGAGACTGACGTTTATCATCGTATTGATCCCAGATTGATCATTGCTAATGAATAAAATCCAAGTTGGAACATCCACCCACGTGCTTCCGCTGCGCCCGGAACCTTCAGATGTTTCTCATTTTATATAATTTATAGGGTGTTTTCCCATGTATTTAAAACCAAATTCTAAACCATGTAATATTATTTTTGTTGTGCTTGTTTTTCATGTTCTTATTCTTGGCCTTATGAAATATATTTTATGTGGAAATCATCAGAATTAGAACTGGATGATGGAGAATCGGTGCAATGGATTGGGTGTCAAGTATTCTTATTTACAGAATCCAATTCTATGTGGGTTTTATGACGTTTGAAATATCTAGGTGTCCATATTCCAAATTTTAGGTCTGAAATAAAATTCCAATCAGAAGATTTTGGGTTCTTCTAAATCATAGGTTTCAAAATTAGTTTTGTGTTTGGGATGTTAGGTGTCACTAAATTCAATAACCATTAAGCAGTGTGATATCATTGGTTTTAAAAGCATCATATGGTTCTCATTGTGTGTTTTGATGAGTTTTTGAATGAATATCACTAGTAATATTGCAGTGATACTAGGGTGTATAGGTTTTTTGAAGTAATTTCAGGTCATTGAGTCTAACATCATCTTCCATTATTGAGGTGCACAAAAAATATTGGTTGGAATACTTTCAAATATTTATGGAATATAGTATTGATCCATTTATGATTTTCATATTCAATGAGATATCATTATTTAAAAAGGATGGAATTACAATATGGTATGTTACATATTTCCATTTTATGGTGAAATATTTTGTCTTTGTCAGATGTTGGTTTTTCGACTCTTAAAGAGTCCAAAAGTTCTGTTGATGCAAGTTAGCTAGAAGTTTCGTTTTTTGGAAAAATAGGAAAATTATAATAAGAAATAATATAGAAATATTCTAGAAGGTATAACTAGGATAGAAGACACATTAATCAAATGGAGAGATCAGTAGTAAAGTCTATGGTGACACAATGATCTCATTAAGGATGCAAAATAATGAGATGATGACATTTTGATGATTCACAATCCTCATTTAGAATTTCATAATAATGGTTGGAAGGATAATATTAAGACTGAATGGTATATTATGAAATATATATTCCCTAAAGAAAAGGATAGAATTTGTTTATGCATTGTTGTCCAATTTCTAGGCCCACATCATCATGGAAATTATGTTTCTTTAGTTGTGCCACCTCATGGATACATGCCTCGATGGAGATGATTTGTAGGATGAGAGTAGGTACAAGACTCTTCAATGGAAATTAGTGTCTCAACACAATGTAATCATGTACTTATCTATCCTTTATGGTTATAAAATTTCTCGTGAGATAAAGTACATCAATGTAGACTTGAATGCAGTTTTCAATATGTTAGATGAAGTTGTACTCAAGCCTTTGGAGAACATACATTTTGTTAGGGATTCAAGTAAAGAGATCTAGCATACATCATCATGTGTTGATGAATAAAAGATATTTATAAGGTAAGAAGAAATTGATAAATTGTTAAATATGTTGTATATATTAGATATTAAGGTATATTTTAACATCATTTCTATAGTTTGAATGGGTGGATTGACAAAGACTACTTCTTCTTATATGGTTTGTAATAATGATCATGTTAAGGAACATTTTGGAAAATGATTTTGTGTCATGATATCCTAATATTTTTATGTAATGAGAATTTTAAACCAGATGGTACAATCCATATCCGATAAAAATATTGGTCTGTCCATTTTCGAATCACTCTACAAAAATTAAAACTAATCTAGCCTCATAGAAGTTTTTTCATGTTTTGGATGAAGTTTGAAACATGAATAGAAGTTAGTGGATAAATGTGAAGGATTATTTTATGGGAATAATTAGTCAAAATGGAAGCAAAATTTCAGAACACTAGAAATATAGATGTTTCTAGAAAAATGAAAAGTTTTATTCATTAGTTGGGAAATATTTCAATTAAAAATAGTATGGAAATATTTAGTCTAAAGTCCTTTATAATTTTTGGGGTGTTTTATAATGAATGGTTTCTTGCTATTGGTGAAAGGATGGTGAAGAATTCGGGTAGTGTGCCTCGAGCTATAAAAAAATTCAGTAGTTTTTTATCATTTTATTAAATATGTCATACAATTGTTTTCAATTGAAAATAATTCAAGTTGGGGTCAAACTAATGTTTTACATCCTCTACAAGCGATCTTTGGCAATTTTCAAGAATTATCATTGAAAGGTTATTTTTCATGTTGTTTATTTTTCCCTAAATATTTTCTAATGAAAAAAGAAAAACTAATACAAATTTTTGTGGAATTAGATTTTCTATGTGATCTTAATATTGAAAGTGAAAATGAGTTTTAATTTAATTTATTTTTGTCTAATTATTTTGTTTCAAGATACAAAAATGGACAAGTTACAAAAAAAATTTGTTTGAGGATGCATGTCCTTTTCCATGATCTAGCATTACATGTGTCCAAGAATCATTTTTCAACTATAGAGGGTGTCAAGGTGGATGATGTTCCACTAGAGGTTACACATCACAGACTAGTCGGTGAAAATATTAAAAAATTAGTAAAATCATTCATGATAAGCCTTCAGCAGCTACACACATTATATTTAGATGGTGATTTATTTGTTGACATGGTAAAGGAGCTGAAAATATTTCATGTTTTAATATTTCCATGTGTAAATGTTATTAATCTTACAAGTTAAATTAGAAGGTTAATACATTTAATATACATTAACATTGGAGAAATGAATATCAAGAAATTACCAGATTCTATTTCTGAAGTTGATCTATTGAAAACATTGATGCGTTGTTGTTTGAATGATCTACCCAAAAGGTTTAGAAAATTGGTAGGTTTTATGCATTTATACTTTGAATCTACTGGAGAAAGTATGTGTTATATGTTTTTTGGAATAGGAAAATTAACTTTTTTAAAATCCTAATCATTTTTTTGTCAGCCTTTCCAAGGGTTGTGTGCTGGAATAATTGAGAGTCTTGGAAAACCTTACTTCATGGATAAACATATATCAGCCCGATGATGTAAAAAAATAGATGATGTAAAAAAATAAATATTTTGCAAGAAATCTAGAATTCAATCTGTGAGATTATATTGGGCGAAAATGTATGAAGATTACATGGATGGTGCTGCTGTTATCAATGAAAACGTGTTGAATGATATGTTGGAAGGTCTTAAACCCCAAACAATGATCAAAGAATTTTACATTTTAAATTTTAAAGTAAAATTCTTTATGAAGTTGATGATGATGCTTCATGATTTAGTGGAGATTGAACTGGAGGGATGTAATAGATGTGAGGAGATTTTTGTGCTTGGCCACCTCCCTCATCTTTTGGTTGTTAAAATTTATGGGATGATCAATGTGAAATGAATTGAGATTGAATTTTATATCCTTCATAATTTTATTAATTAAGACTCTACAAGTGGTGACAATTATACTATTTAAAAACCAAAAAATTCTTTAAAGAATTTTATGTCCTCTGATACTGTTCATACAAATGTCTCTTTTGAACATATACAATAGTGATAATAAATTATCTCCAAAAAACATATAATGCTTATATTTTGTCAACATGATTCTTCCCATTCCCAGAAAAAATATATTTTTTCCTTTCAATAACTCCATTTTTTGAGGAGTTTATGGAGATCTCTAATGATGCATAATTACATGTTTCTTAGAATATGATTCAAATACATTTCATGTGTATTCCTTTCTATTACCAGTTCTCAAATTCATTATTTAAATTTTCATTTCTCTCTCAGCTTATATTTTGAAAACTCTAAACATTTCCACTACCTATGACTTGTGATTTATAAACATAATGTTGGTTATTCAGGTGAAATAATTTAAAAAAGTGATAAATTTAAAATGTCCTTTTATCGATTTATATATAATCGTCCCACATAAGTCATAGTGAATAAGCCCAAGAGGATGAGTAGATTGAATTTATACTTTCATATGGGTTTTACTAATAATATTTTCTTTGTCAATAGTTATACAAACATCATCTTATTTTATTTTAAATGTTTGAAAGTTTCTAAAAACACAATCTTTATAAATTTTTTTCATAATTTTTTGTCAAAGATTACCAAGTTTATTATGCCGCAACTTGTTTTCATCTTCCTCACTCAAGTAACAGGAGTTATAAAGCTCTCCTATTTGAAAGATATTTCCCCTGGTTCTTTTTATCTTAGTAACAACTATACCATCTTCCATAATTATGATGATATAAGAAAATTTTCTGAATATTACTTCTTTTCCATTATCACAAAGATGATTCACACTAAGTTATAATGGACCCAGTCGACAAATAAAACTTCCTTAGATTTTAGTTTTTGAGGTTCTATCCAAACAGTTCATATTCCATTGATTTTCAAGGAACTGTTATTTACAAAAGTAACTATGCCTCCCTCGTGATTTTCAAAATCTTTCCCGATTTTTATATCTCCCATCATGTGTGAGGAAAAACCATTATAAAGAATCTATCATTTATTCTTTTTTATTACTTTTAGAGCTATCTCAAAAAAAGAATCTCTTCTTTAACGTTCTTCTTTATAGCTTTCTTTACTTTTCTAGCATAAGAACTATTCCCTAGAAGTGTAATCATATATTCGTCAATAAAGTGACCTGGTTGATCACATCTTCCAAAAAATTCATCCAAGAAGTCAAACTGATTTTTCATTGAAGTTTTTGTAACATCTTGTGATATCACATTTCTTAATTCCTATAACTTAGTAATGTTACCCATTTTTCTTCCACCATTTCATCCCTTCTGTTCATGCCGCTTTCCCAGAAGTGACATGTTATGACAATAATTATAAGGCCTGTGTCCATAAATTCAACAAAACTAACAAAAACAATCACATTTTGGTTTTCTATAGAAGTCTGGTCATTCCTTATAATAAGATTCTCATGGTTCATAACATATTTCTACTTTAGTTTCCTCTGGGCATATGGAAACCTTCTTCTAAGGGAATCATTCAACTTTTTTTGATGTGACTGAATTTTAAAAATCCTTTATTAAACAATGTTTTCGCAACATTTTCCTTAAAACCTTCATGGTTAGAAAAAATAGATGAATTATCACATTGAGTGGGTTAGGATTTCACATGTTTCTTGATTTGATCTTTATTAGAAACTTTAGAAGTCTCAACTTTTACTTTCGATGATTTATTGAAATTTTCATTCATATTTCTTAGAGTACTTTAGTCCTCAATAACCTTTGATTGAGATTTTCAAATCTCATATCCCTTAGGATAAACATTATTATAAATATCATTTACCATATTTTCTTATTTTACAACATTAAATTTTATGTTATTAACTTATTCAAGTGTACATATTATCTTTTTAGAAGATATTATTTTCCATGAAACATTATTTCACCAAGTTTCTTAAATATTTTTCATTTTCTTCTTGAATTTTTTATTTTTCTCAAGACATGCTTGAAGTTTTGATTTGAGCTGATATTCTCTGTAAGTTTCTTCACCTCCTTCATCATCACTATCCAAGGAATCATTTTCTTTATCAACTTTTTCAATGAATATTCTGAATTATTTAGATCTTTTATCTTCTAAAGTGTTACAAGAACATATGGATTCACAGTGACAAAATAGGTTTGTGGAAATAGAAAATTTGGAAATAAAAGAAGAATAAGAAGAACATAGAAACAGTGATTTATGTAGTTAGGATTACTATCTATGTCCATGAAGAGGCAGAAATATCACCATAGTTGAGAGCACAAATTACAGAGTTTTTTAGAGTTCTCATATCATAGAAACCGAATCCAAAAATGGGATAATATAGAATATGATGCATTGTTACACTAATAAAACATGAATAGTTATTATCATTTGATTCTGATTCAACATTGTTACTCAAAATACTTCTTTTTTTTCAAATAAACTTATTCTTATATTTGTAGGATGATTATTCTTCACTAATTTTTTTCCAATTCATTCATTGATGTTTTTATTCAGACTTATATGAATATTCTCGAACTTTCTTCATAGGGAAATTCATATAAAAGTTCCTGATTCTACAATTCTGAAAAAATTTCAGAGGAATGTTTTCCTCCATATATTCATCTTCCTCTTCGATAATTCATAGAGATAAGAGACATTATTATTTTGTTCAACTCCTCATCCTCATTATCTTCAAAATCACAAGGATAAACATCTTCAGTATCATGATTTTTTAATTTCTTATAGGCATCAAGAGGGTAATGTAATTCATCAAGAGAAAAATATTCTTTATCTTATAAATTAGAAATTTTAGAATAAATTATGTCCAGAAAGTTTCTAATGAGCTTCTTAATAATTTTATATTCTTCCAAGACATATCCAAAGCCTCTGATCTTGAAAATAACATCATTTAATCTAGTGGAATATTCATCAATACTTTCTTCATCGACCATCCTCATATTTTCAAACTTACTTTGTGAGATTTGTAACTTTTCTTCCTTCACTTCATTATTCCCCTCAATGATAATTTCTTGTTTTTCCCATGTTTTAATAGTTGTTTTGAGACCCATCACCTTCATGAATACATTTTCTAATAAAGACAAAAGAATAAAATTTTTAGCTTTTCCATAAGTTTCAATGCTTCTTTTTTCAGCAGCTATAATGGGATCTCCTTTCTCAACAGGTTGAAACCCAACTATAGAAACATCAACAACTTCTAGGACAAGAGATAATAGATATGGAATCATCTTGTTTTTCCCGACATGATATCTTTTTTCCATCAAACATTGGAATCCATTTGATGGTGAAGAAGTTGATATTTTCCATGATAAAGATATAACATGAGAACCTACCTCTGATAACAATTGAGGTTTCTAAAGGATCATTGAGTCACTGAGAAGGGGGGATAAAATCAGTTATTAACTTTTTTAAAAATTTCAACTTTTAGGAACTTAACCCATGCTACTTGTTAGAGTTTATTCCTTATCATCTTTTTTGTAAACTCAAATACCTAAAAATGTAGAAATGTAAAAAATTACACAATATTTACAAGGTTAGACATCAATTTCATAACCTACATCCTTACTATAGACACTCTCATGGGGTTATGTGAATTCATTATAATGAAGAAGTGAATACAGCTTCTATATTCCCTTTCCTAATTTCTCCTTCCGATAATCTCCATCCAGTGATCTATGCCCAATGCACATTTTTTCAAAATGTTCTTGAAAGAATATTATGTACTATTTGATTAACAATACTATGCTTCTGAAAAATATTCTCAAAAACTCAAAATGATCCTCTCTATCTGATTCTCTCTGTCATATAATGGGTAATTTTTTTTATCTGATCTTTTGATCGAAGACCTTGTTCAGAAACTATACCTAAATGAGAAAATAATCTTTGGTTGAAAACTTATTTCGAAAACCAAATCTTTAGAATTTTAGATTTTATACACAGGTGAAAATTTATCAAATGTGACGTACTTTTCACCTCTATTTATAGGTTCTCCCACCATACAAAGGTAGGAAACATAAAATGTTTTCCCGCTCACCCAAATTTATAAATCAGAATTTCTCAAAAATTAGAACTACTTTTAAATGTTTCTCAACACTTCCATCCTATTTTGGATTCTACTTTAATCTTTTTGAATACTCTAGAGCTTTAACAAATTCAACTTTTCTTATCTTTAGAACATTTGAAATTTCTAAAAAAAAATTATATGATGGATTTATGAAAAAAGTGCATCCAATGGAAAATGGTGTCCAATGGAATGGTACTTGAATGATTTAGAATTTTAACCTCAGTATTTAATAAATATTCACTCTTCAAGCTTCTTAAAACTACTGATTTGGTAAATCTCACTTTCTGCAATATGATGTTCTTGACTTAAAAGAACTAACTCGCATCTTTTTCCATTGACCCATTAAAAATAAAACAAATATGATTGCTCACTTTGATGATCCAAGACATTTGAAAATTGTTGAGAACATTGTTGCAACTTATAAAGACACCAGAAACATACAACGATTGTCCAGTAGAAACTTCTCTATCTCTCACACTTTTTTGGTCCGATGATACTATTCATCAATTGTATCGGTGTGGGATTTTTTTCATCTTATTTATCAATCTAAGAAACTATTTATTTGATTTATCACTTTGATTATCTATGTATAATTACAAAGATGACCTCATTATTTTTATTTTCTCATATATTCAAAATCATCTTCTTTAATCACTTATCTTTTCTTCAATGTTTTCAATAGCATAAAAACTTAGAAATCAAAAACCATAAAACCATACTTACAAATAAATTCAATATCCAATGACTAGCATATGATCAGGTTTTTATGATGGAAATTTTTTCATCTATTCACTTTTATGAACATCAAATATGGTCCATCTGGTGATTTTATCTGATGCCTTATCATTCTGACTGAAAATCAATATCTTAGATTTCACACCTTCTTTATCTCAATAGAATTCTGATGGATCATCTATGTAACTGATGAATTTCATTTATTAATAAAATTTTAACATTATAATCATCATATGAATCCGATAGTTCATCTGATTGATGGTTCCTCAGATGTACCAGTTTCTCTGATGGATCGGTTTATCCAATTGATGTGTTCGTCAGATGTATTGGTTTGTCAGATGGATCAGTTCATCAGATTGATTAGTTCATCTGATGGATCTCTCGATCAATAATTTTTCAAATCTTCTGACTTCATCAAATTCACAATTCCAGTTTTCTAGCAAAGTCTCCATCCAATAAATTGCATCGGGAAAACTTCAATTTTGGAAACTCCAGAAATTTACACTTCTCTTTTCTTTTACAAAATTCAGCTCGTATCATGCCTTCATTATGGTGTTTTAGGATCTTTAAAGAAAAAAAGCATCATTTGACTTAAATTTTAATGTTCTTATCTTTTAAACTTTCTAAACTTACTCACTTTATAACTTTCTTCATTTTCAACAACCTTTTAATTTTTAACAAAAACATCATTTGATTGTACATCTGATGAGAAAATTTTCAAAACATCGAACTTTTCACTTCTCTAAAAAAAGATTATAAAATCCCAGAACCCCATCCTTTTCTGTTTAAAAATAAATACTTTTACAAAAATATACTTTTAAAAAAATTATTTTCCAATAAATATAATACTTTATTAAGAAAAACATTACAAAGGATCTTCAACTATATTAATTAATAAAGAATTTATTCAGTAAGAAAATAATTTCATTTATAATATTTTTCTTTATTATATATCATATCCATAATATATCAAATACATGAAATATAAATGGATTTAAATATGAACAAAATAATAGGATCTTATTAGAATTAAGGGAATCAATTTCTGCATATTAGGAGACTTACGAATGAAGTTTAAGAGATAATGGGAAACTAATATGAATAGTGCATCAAATAAGTGGTATTAAAATATATATAAACCAATAATTAAATAAGAAATTATAATTTCGAAAGACTACATACAAGAAAATTACAAATAATAAAGAGGGACTTGGGGACAAAACACTTACCTTATGTATCATTTTCTTAGTCTTAAAAATATTACTTTTTAAGAAATTTTTATATTATTAGAGGGATATTTGATATATATAAGAGAGATTTTCTGCTTAAGAGTATTGAAGTGAGGAAAAGTGATATGGATATGTAGGCATTTAAATCAAAACTTGGAAAATTTCATAATATTATTTAAAATATAAGAATTTTGAAATTTGACATCTTGAATATTAATTTAAAATGACTCACACATGGTTTTGAATTATGGTTTATGGCATTTGGATAGAAAATTTAGCTTTAGATATTTAAACATAGAACTTACATATTTTATTCCATTTAGGTCGTGAAAAGAATAAGTTGTTCATAAAATATGGATTTTAAATGGTAAAATATGTTTTAGGATTTTGAAATTAATTTATAGGGTCATAAAATGAATTTAATTTTTTTTAAATAGACTATTTAACTAATTACATATATTTTAAGGCATTGAAACATTATTATTTTAAAATGAAATCATAATACATAACATATTTTTAAATTCTCCTTAAAATTGAATTATTTCAGAAAATTTTCAAAAAAATACATTTGTCTAATTTTTTTGTATTGATTAAAATTTTGTAATCCATTTTATGAAGATCACTATCTATGTTTAATTTGGTAATATGGTATCTTATTACTGATTCAGATTATCTATAAAAAATTACATCATTATCCCATGGAATTTATCTTCATAATTCAATTTTATTATATTCATTTCTATTTGTTTATTTTTTTATCAATGGTGGTAATATAATAACACATTTCATTTCACTCTTATTTCCAATTGGGTAAAATAGTGTGGGTTGGTTTTATTCCCTCTTAGGGTTATTAGTTTATAACTGTTAATATTTTTTGATATATATATTTTCCTTTTATCTCAAATATATACACACAAATATACCTTCAATGAATTGATTAACATAAAATATAATCAAAATATTCAAATATCGGAAAACAATTAGGAAAATATAATAAAAGTATAAAAAATAAACTCACAAAAAACAATATTTCAAAAAAATGAACACATAACACATTTTATTATGTAATTTTACATTATATAAAATTCATTCCCACTTAAAAAAGTAATATCAAAATTAGAACATGTTGTGTCCTTTGAATTCAAATAATTCCAATCTTTCAGTTTGATAATAAATGTGAAGAATTATAACCATGAAAATAATATGAATTTATCATTAATAATTTTCTTTTTAGATGATATATTTTTTTCAATTTAAATTTTTCTATTAATATTACTTAAAATATCATTAATCTAATTTTTTTTTATAAATTTTATCAATTCATTTAAAAAATGGATTGATCGCTTTCTCTTTACAAAAACCTTCACACCTCCTAGTTTTTCTCAAATCAATTCAGTATTCATCTATTTTTTTATAATATTAAATAATACTTACTAAAAATAAGCAATAATTTTTATAAATAATCATACCATAATTTATCCACAAAAAATATAACATTTAGATTTTGAATTATTACATTATTGTTTAAGTATTAGAGACAAACATTTCAATTTTAATACCAAACAATAAATTAAAAAATAAACATTATGACTTATGAAAAATATAATTCAGAAAGAAAATTTTAATCATATTTATCAAAATATAATTCCACTTGGTTTATGATAAACCAGTTATTTAATTTCAATAAGAGTTATAAAAGTTTAAATTCTTAAAATTAAGAGTTGGACTTGGTTAGGAATGATAAATATCTAGATACCCATGAAATTTGAGGTGTTTAAACCCGACCCCATTTATTTATAAAAGACCCTAATCCGAACTCTTAACTCGTTTTTTCTTCTGAATATTTTTTATTGGACAAATAGTCATGAAATAAATTCATTAATAATAATAGAAGTGGGTAAAGGTAAAAATAACATAGTTTCCATGGAAATCCATGGTCACATTTAAGGCTACACCAATTAAGGATTATATATACATATCAAAAACCCAATTTATATATTTATTCACCTACCAACTACTTCGACATTTCATCCAATCTAAAATAGGGAAGAGGAATCATAGCATTGTCCAGCAAGAACAGTAATTTCTCTTAACATGATGCGCCAACATTCCACCATCCACCATCCACCTTCCACCACCATCCTAGAAAAACATTAAATTATGTAAAAGGTTAATGATTCATATAGAATTTGTATAAAAAATAAATACACAGAAAAATAAATTTAAAAACACAACTTAACTGATTGCTACACTTCCACATGCATTCAATAATCCTTACCCCATCAAAGCATAATTTATATAAATTTGACCGACGTGATAAATTATTTACCACTTTGGACTATTCATATCCATGCACCTTAAAAAACACCTCAGATTCCAATAATCTGATATAATTCACTCTAGGAGATTGGAGAGATCACCCATCCCCTCAGGAAGACTCTCTAAGCCATCAAACATCCATATATCTAAAATTTTCAAGAAGTAGGGGGTTGGGTAGTTATTTCCTCTTTCCCTAACCATACTACATCAATTAAATCGATGAATAACCAAGACAAGCCTAGGTAAATTAATCTAGTTATCGTCAAAACTCACCAATTTAAAACTTATAAAGCATGGTTTGGAATTTCTAGGTCAAGGAAGAATAATGGTTGTGACCACCTCAATTCTCTTAGAGATGATTTTTTCTCCAAAAACTAGTCTATTACTGTAATGACCCACCAATTATCATTTTATTGAGAGTACAACGAGTCATTACTTGGCCTTAAGCGACATCCCCAAGGTGCCAAAGGCTGTCAATAAATACCGAATGGTTTCAATGCAATGGGGGGATGATTTACCATTTGAGAAATATACCAACCAAAACATCACTAACAACCACTATAAGATGCATGTTAATGAAACAACCAACTCATGCATCACCATGAGAACTAGAAATAAGATGCTTTACCTTTACCTGTGTCTCAGAATAAGACATCTACAAAAGCAACAACATGCCAAAGCAGCGGTGAGTATAAAACTCAGTAGTTTTTCCCCAATGACTTACCTACTCACGCCACTAGGATATAAGAGTTAGCCACATTTATATAAAAATAGTTTATATAAAACTTTTTCTCAAAAGCAGTCTATAACTAAATATAAACAAGTTTCCAAAATCATTCATAACCAAAGGAATTCTAAGAGAAATTTAAAACTAGTTTTCCAGCATGTTATTTTTCCAGAAAAATAACCAAACAATCTTTAGAACCATTTCACAACATTCCTTTTTGGCATACCCAACCATTTCACAAACCCATGAAATCAACCATGCATGCTACGTTATGACATTTCCATACTCATGAGAGGTCTCTTGTTGATTTACCTAGTCGTCACAAGGTAATTGTTTCCCATTTTCCATTACCCCTTTGGCACCGAAAACAAGGTCATATTTCAACCAAGCCCCATACATATAACATGAACATACACCACATATTCCCAACGAGCATGCCAAAACACCCTTTCAATAAAACACCTTTTTATTGAAAACCATTTCCATCAAAACCATTTCAATTCCAAACCATTTCAATAAAACTCCCTTTATATTGAAAACCCATTTTTTCATCAAACCATTTAAAATTTGAGAAATCATAATTTAAAATCAACATTTTAAATTCAAGAAGCAAAATCGCTTTGCACAACAATTCACCAAGATTTAACAATTACAACAAAACCATAAATCATCACTAAAGAAGATTTATTACATTATTTTCACAATCGAAACCATTCAAATATGCCAATTTGAAACTGATCCAATCAATTATAACTAGAGGAGTCAAGAGTGAAGCCACCCACCTCAAAGGTTTTGATGAAAACCCTAACAAACAGAGAACGCACAAGAAAACTGGTCCGATTCACCAAGGATCCTCCTTAGATCTTTTCTCCTAACACAACCAAGAACAAAACTCATCAAATTTGGAATCCAAATACTTAGATCTACCCATAACGAGCATAGATCTAAGAACTCGAGAGAAGAGGAGAAGTAGATCTAAGTATATCTAAGAAACCAAACAAGAATGATCACATACCTCAAAAATCTGGCTTCGATTTTCCAAGAGAAGCCTTCGGATCGCCTCCAGAATGATGGGAGAACCCTCATTGACATCAGGAGAACCAAAATCCCGAGTTAGGGCTGCTTAGGAGGAAAAAAGAGCTACATAGAGGCAAAATGCGTGATATCCACCTTTATAGGATCTCGTTTAAGTGGTCGCATGGTTAGTTCACACGGTTTGAAAAAATGTACGCTAACTGTGCGCTAGATACTACCTTGACTGCCCTTCTCACACGGTTAGACAAACTGTGCACCAACCATACAGAATCTACTACCTCCAAGACCCACTGCTCACATTTTGGCCTCATGGTTTAGAAAAACCGTGTGCCTCCCATGCGACTTCCCCATTGCCTCAAAACATCATTCAAAGTTCTCCCGACTCTCCCATACATCACCATTAACTTTATAAACATTAAAAGCAACAAGAAAGGGTTACATACCAGAAAAAGGGGGTACTACATTCTCCCCACCATTGGTCTTTCCATCCTCAAAAAGTAGAAAACCTTCACCCAGCTGAAAGAGTTCCGACCATTACTCTTTCATTTCCTTTTTACGTTCCCAAGTATCTTCTTGAATATGACCATGCTGCCATAAAACCCTCACTAGACCAATGCTTTTTTCACACAAGACATTCTCTTTCCTATCCACAATCCATACTAGGATATGTATCAACAAAGCATCTGGCTTTAGGACAACATGATCCCATCTGATCACAAGGTCAGGATCAGGCTGATACTTTTTCAACTGAGATACATGGGACACATTATGCACCAAAATGAACCATGGTGGTAATGCCAACCGATATGCCACCTATCCACCTCGTTCCAGTATCGTAAAAGGGCCAATGTATCTAGGAGATAACTTGATATTCTTTCCGAAATGACGATGTCCAAGCCTTGGAGAGATCCTCAAGAAGTCATGATCACCCACAACGAATGACAATGGTATTCGATAGTGATCTGCATAAGATTTCTGATAACTCTGAGCCGTCTCCATCCTCTTTCTAATCAACTTGGTCTTCTCTGTTGTCTCTTGGACAAGGCTTGGCCCAACTAGTGATGTTTCACCCATTTCCACCCAGCATAGTGGATAACAACAAGGACGCCCATACAATGCTTCAAACAGAGCCATGCGTATCGAGGCTTGATAGCTGTTACTGTATGAGAAATCCACTAAGGGTATATGATCCTCTCATGAGCCACCAGAATCCATTACATAAGCCCACAACATATTTTCCAAAGTTTGTATCGTCCGCTCGGATTTCCCATCCGTCTGAGGATGATACGCCGTGCTCATAGTCAACTGAGTTCTGAGGGCTTGCTGTAATGATTTCCAGAAACGATATGTGAAACTTGGATCTCTATCTAAGACTATAGACACTGGTATACCATTCCTCTTTACCACTTCTCTGATATAGATGTTTGAAAGATCTTCTACTATATGATTTTCATGAATATGGATGAAATGGGCTGACTTTGTTAGATGATCCACTATCACCCAAATGACATCGTGTTTCCAGACCGTTCTTGGAAGACCTGTAACAAAATCAGTTGCTATCTTATCCCATTTAAACACTGGGATAGGTAAATACTGTAACATATCAGCTGGTCTCTGATACTCTGCTTTAACCTATTGAAAAGTTAAGAACCACGAGACGAACTTGGCCACTTTTCTTTTCATGTTGCTTTACCAAAACCGTGCCTTCAACACCTTATACATCTTATGTGTACCTGGATGTACAACCCATCTTGAATGGTGGTAAGCATGAAGGATTTGTTCCTGAAAAACCACAGGTACAACCATCCAATCTCTGAAACACAAAACGGAACCCCCATCAAGTTTCTAGACATCAATGATCTCCCCACCATTGAGTTTTGAACTTACAACCAGAAATTCTGTATCTGATGTTTTTGATTCTTTGATCATCTTTACTAAATCAGGAACAAGTGTAGCTGAAAAGAAAATAAAAACATCACCTCAGTCTTCACATTACACATGCATGTCGGCTAAGACCGATATCAAATTCCATTAATTTGAATATTCTTTCTCCAAATGAGCATATGACTTTCTACTCAATGCATCCACTATAGAATTCCCCTTTACTAGTGTGTACATCAAGTAAAATTCAAACATCTCGAGACACTCTAGCCATCTCATTTGCCTCAGATTCAAATATCACTGTGAGAAAATGTGTTTCAAGATTTTGTGAACTGTAAACATAGTGAATTTCTCACCAAAGAGATAATGTCTCCATGTTTTAAAAGCATGGATGACTGTAGCTAACTCTATATCATGTGTTGGGTAATTTTTCTCATGCACACTCAACTGCCTTGAGCCATAAGAAAACACATAGTCTACTTGCATGATAACACAACCCAACCCTGTTCCTAAAGCATCACCATACAACACATACCTCAGCCCTGATTCTGGAAATATCAAGATATGTGTTGATTTAAGGTGAACCTTCAGTTCCTGGAAATACTTCTGACATTATTCTGTCCATTTGAATGGAGAATTATTATTTGTCAGAGCTGTCATTGGTGATGCTAGTCATGAGAAATCGCACAAAAAGCATCCGAAGTAACTGGATAGACCAAGAAAACAACGTATCTTGAACACATTCTTCGCTGGTTTCCAAGAGATAATGGCTTCTATCTTTTCCGGATCAACTAAAACACCATTCCTAGAAATTAAATGGCCAAATAAACGTACTTCATGTATCCAAAAATCACACATTGATAATTTGGCATACAAACGATGATCTCTCAAGATTTCTAACACTGTTTCTAGGTGTACCTCATGATCAGCCATTGATTTTGAATACACCAAGATATCATCAACAAACACAACAATAGAAGAATCCAAATATTTCTAAAATATTTGATTCATAAAATCCATGAAGACCACTGGTGAATTTGTTAGACCAAAAGGCATGACTATATATTCATAGTGGCCATATCTGTTTCTAAAAACTGTCTTTTGAATATCCTCCTTCCGAACTCACAATTGGTGATATCCTAATTGAAAGTCATTCATGGAGAACCACTCGAACATAACATCAATGCGTGGAAGTGGATATCTATTCTTTATCTTAACTTGGTTAAGCTTATGATAATCAACACACAGCCGAAGATTTCAATCTGCCTTCTTCCCAAACAACACCGGCGCTGCCCATGGAGAAGTACTTGGTCAAATGAAACCCTTGCTTTCTAGCTCCTCTAACTTCACTTTCAATTCCTGTAACTCCGTTGGTGCCATCCTATAAGACGGAAGGGAAATAGGACTGGTCCCCGAAAGAAGATCAATCGTAAACTCCACTTCCCTTAGAGGTGGTAGCCCTGAGATGTTATTGGGAAATACCTCTGGAAATAGATCCACAACAGCTGGAAAACTATTTTACTCAATCTCTTCCATTGATTCCAAGTTCAATGCTGCCAATTGGTAAGATATAGTTACCACCATTGGTGCTAACAAGCTCTTTTCACCTTTCTTTACCATCCTCTCTCCTCTGAAGAGATGGTTGATGCTGTCCTCAGTCGTGAAACTAACCGTTCTCCTATAACAGTCGATGTGAGCCTTAAACATTTTCAACCAATCCATATCCAGGATTACGTCATAGACATCCATGTTCAACATCGAGAAGTCCCATTTTAACTCATGTCCATTAATAGTTATAGCACATTCTCTACACACAAAGGCTTGACAATATCTTTCACCAAGAGGAGTTTTTAGTTTCAAAACAGAAGGGATTATTTCTAGTTTTAAACATAGAAAATAAATGGAATGAGAAGCAATGAAGGAATGAGGAGCACCCGTATCAAACAAATCTTGCATCAACGTGGAAATTAAAAGAATCGTACCTCGCACTCTGGATGGTCCCGACTGATCATCCTCTACAATTTTCTCAGCTCCAAGCAGATGCATGCTTTCCATGCTTTGCACATTATTTCCAAACTGACACATCCCATTCTGAGGAGTGTCATGAACACCCGACCATAGAGAATTATGGAAAAAGAATTGAAGATGTCCCATCTTGTTACAATTATGACATTTTTGAGGGTTTTCCTTACGATCCCGCTTGATGTGGCTCATAGAGCCACACTGGAAACATCTCGGATTACAATTTGGTCTCTGAGGAAGTTTTAACAATCTTGTGGTCCGATTCTGATGCGTTCTTACTCCTTGAGAAAATGTGTTTGATTCCCTCTTGATCTTAGTGTTAGAATTCTTAGTTCCCCTAGTAAAGATAAATACACATCCTCCACTTGGATTTTCAATAGTGACAGATATTGTAAACAAAGTATTCAGTTTCAGTCCCAATTGAACGGTTTTAAAAGCCTATGTGATGCTTTGGAAAAACTGTTGGTTCAGCTGTGGATCAGGTGCAACCACATTCTCACTGGCCTTTTCCGACTTGTTTCTATAATGCCTACTGGGTGCCATTTTCTTAACCAACAACAAACTACATTAGTCTCACTCTCTAGAAAGTGATGTCTTAGCATTCAAATTTTATCACATCATCTATCACAACATTTTTTTTCTTCCAAAAACCACCTTTTTCAATGTTCATCCATTTTTTAAAACATTCAACATACTTTTTGAAAATCAACCCATTTTCAAAATACACCCAATACCATGTTTTCAATGTTTACTTGAAAACAATTTCTGCATTTTTTTTTCAAAAATTGGCACCATGCACAATCCTCACAATGACATATGCAGTCCTAGTGGGAAGTCATTCCTCTAAAATGCATTTCATACTACTCTCATTGGATAAACCCATGACAATTAGATTTCCAACATTCTAGAAGTGTATCCAAAACACTTATGTACCCAACACCCTGGTAACTTGAAGTTCAACATAAACGGGTTAGCTACGTCCCTTTATGCTATACATTTCATGTTCCGAAAATCCTACTCCTGTCTAAGATTTCAACCCAAGGAATATAAAATAATTAATTTCAACTCCAAGACCAAGAACACTAATGACTACTTGTTAGGCAAGGACCGAACAAGATGATACCATTTGTAATGACATGCCAATTCTCATTGGATTGAGAGTACAAGGAGTCATTAATTGGCCTTAAGTGACATCCCCAAGGAACCAAAGGATGGAAATAAATGTCGAAGGGTTTCAATGCAAGTGGGGGACGATTTAACCTTTGAGAAATATACCAACCAAAACATCACTAACAACCACTATATGATGCATGTTAATAAAACAACCAACTCATGCATTACCAAAAGAGAACTACGCTATTCCACAAACCAATACATAACCAACACAAAATCAGAGTACTAAAAAAAAGACCCAAAACAATCCAAGACACACTCTATGACTCCACACCGAGCTCCATGCACCATGCGTCACCACATATACCAAGAATCACCAAGAGAACTAGGAATAAGATGCTTTACCTTTACCTGTGTCCCAGAATAAGACATCTGTAAAAGCACCAACGTGAGAAAGCAGGGATGAGTATAAAACTCAGTAGGTTTTCCCCAATGAATTCCCTAATCACAACACTAGGATAGAAGAGTTAGCCACATTTATATAAAAACATTTTATATAAAACATTTTCTCAAAATTAGTTTATAACTAAATATAAACAAGTTTCTAAAACCATTCATAACCAAAGGAATTCCGAGAGTAATTTAAAACCAATTTCCTAGCATGTTATTTTTCCTGAAAAATAACCAAACAAGCTTTAGAACCATTTCAAAGAATCCCTTTTTGGCATACCCAACCATTTCACAAACCTATTAAATCAAACATGAATGCTATGTTATGATAGTTCCATACTCATGAGCAGTCTCTTGTCGATCTACCAAGTCATCACGAGGTAATTGTTTCTCATGTTCCATTACACCTTTGGCACCGAGCACAAGGTCATATTTCAAGCAAGACTTGTACATATACTTACCATTGTCCCATTAAACGTTTGGCACTGAGCACGAGGTCATATTTCAACCAAGCCCCGTACATGAAACATGAACACACACCACATATTCCCAACGACAATTCCAAAACACCCTTTCAATAAAAATACCTTTTTATTGAAAACCATTTCCATCAAAACAACTTCAATTCCAAACCATTTCAATAAAACTACCTTTTTATTGAAAAACCATTTTCCAAAAAACCATTTATAATGTCATCAATCATAATTTAAAATCAACATTTTAAATAATGAATCCAAATAACTTTGCACAACAATTCACCAAGATTTCACAATTACATCAAAACCATAAATCATCACTAAAGAAGATTTATTCCATTCTTTTCACAATAAAAACCATTCAAATAAGACAATTTGAAACTAAGAAAATAAATAATAAAAAGAGGAGTGAAGAGTGAAGCCACCTACCTCAAATGTTTTGATGAAAACCCTAACAAACAGAGAATGCACAAGAAAACCGGGCCGATTCACCAAAGAAACTCCTTAGATATCTTCTCCTAACACCACCAATACCAAAAATCATTATATTTGGAATACACAAACTTAGATATACCCATAATGGGCATAGATCTAAGAACCTGATAGAAGAGGAGAAGTCGATCTAAGTAGATCTAAGAAACCAAACAAGAACGATCACATACCTGAAAAATCCGGCTTTGATTCACCAAAAGAAGCCATTGGATCACCCTAGAAACAATGGGAGAACCATCCTAGACCTTAGGAGAACAAAAATCCCAAGTTATGGGCTCTTAGGAAGAAAAAAGAGCTACAGAGAGGCAAAAATGCATGAGATACACCTTTATAGGATCTCATTTAAGTGACCGCATGGTTAGTTTGCATGGTTTGATAAACCATGCGCTAACCGTGCGCTAGCTACTTCCTCGACCGCCCTTCTCGCATGGTTTGGATGCAAAGTTAGACAAACTGTGCACCAACTGTGCAGAAGATACTGCCTCCAAGACCCACTACGCATGGTTTGGCCGCACAGTTTAGACAAACTGTGCACCTCCCGTGCGACTTCCCCTTTGCCTCAAAACATCGTTCAAAGTTCTCCCGACTCTCCCATACATCACCCTTACCTTTACAAACATTAAAAGAAACAAGAAAGGGTTACATACTAGAATCCAGGGGTACTAAAATTACCATCACCAACTAAGAATCCTAACCCTATGTTCTAATTTATTTCAAATAGGAGAGAGAGTTGAGACCCCTAATTATCTTTTCTTGTTACATGCTACCATCCATTCCATCAATATGAAATCCTTTCATATAGGGGAAATTCCCTAGTATTGTTTTTATCACTAGACAATAACAAATCCACAATAATTCAAGGAAAGGAAAAATTATAGCGCTTTATTTTGGAGGAAACAAGGGATCATTAACTTCCCAACCTTCCATCCATTCCTTTATCTTTGACATATTCCACAAATGAAAACCACTAAGAGAAGGAAATGACATGCCAATTACTATAGAATTTTCACTACTTGTAGAATATGAATTAATACAATTATGAAGGCCATAAAATTCTATCTCAATGCATTTTACATTTCTCATCCCATCAATCATAACAACCGAAGGATGAGGGAGGAGGCCAATCACAAAACATTTCTCACATCTGTTACGTCACACCAATTCAATCTCCACCAAATCATGAAACATCATTATCAACGGTGTAAATGACTTTCCCTTAAAATATTGAATAGATAGTTCTTTTATCATTTGATGGGGTTTAAGACCTTCCCACACAACATTTAACTTGTTTTCATTGACAACAACAGTGTCGTCCATGTCATCATCATCCATTTTTTCCTAATATAATATCAAATATTTAATTCTGCATTTCCTCCACAACATTTATTTTTTGGAATCATCTAAAATTTTGAAATCATTAAGCCTATATATGTTTATCCTAGAAGTATGGTTGTCTAAACCTCCCAATTATTCAAGAACACAACCCTTGTCAAGATTAAAAACAAAAAATGATAAGGATTACAAAACATTTAATTGTCTTATTCTAGAAAACATGCAACCCAACATTTATCCAATGGATTAAAAGTATAAATTCTTCTAACTAACCAACTTTATAAACCATTTGGGCATCTCATTTTAAAAATGAAGACCTAATATTTTCAATTGATAAAGTTCAAAAATAGAATCTTTTAGTATCCTATTATTTTTTTCCAAAATATCAATGTATCTAAAATGTCATTAAATTATAATTTAAATGGGAAGATGAATAACATTTACACATAATAGTATTAAAACACATAGGTTTTCTCACTAATACTAAGTTAAATTTGTATTAAGAACACTTTTATGGAAAAATTGTAAAACCTTAATGTTTAACCAAGAACATAAAACACAGTAGAAGATAAAAAAATTATTAAAGGATAACTTAAACCTATTAGATGAGACCTACATATATAATTCATAGGAATTATTTTTTACCTCTTTGTTCTGATTATATTAGATTATATATTCGAATTTATAGGCCGGTTTATCCCATGCCTGAAAGAACTCTTCCACTCTTATCTTATTATCATTGAAGCCACTATTCAGAATTAAATGTTTCTTGTCAATCAACTCACCCTGATCCATGTTTTTTTCCACTTGAATTAGCCTCCCATTCATCATTTCCACATCCTCATGAGAATAATGCATTTTCAAGACTATCTCCAGCATCTCTTCATCAGAGTTCATAAGAAGGTCCCATGAATTATCCATTACCTCTTCATCTGCTGCCTGTTGTGATCTATCAACAATCACAAATGAAGCTTCACCAATTTCATCATGCTTTCCTAACACCCCCAACATTCTCTCCTTGGAATTTAGAACCAGTTCTGGATTTTTCTCCCTCCCCACTCCCAATTGTACTCCCTCCCTATCTAAGAATTCATCCAATGGTGTACACTCCTCCACCTTAGCTTCACCCACATGAGTGTTGCAATCCTCTGGAGAATTATTCTTGCGTACCCTTCCATAGGCCAATTTCACACCTTTAGTCAATGAGTATTCCCATGGTTTAACTTCTATACTCTTACTTGTTGCCTTGCCTACCGATCTGGTCAGTAATATCTTTCGGGTGTTTCAATAATCCATGGGGTCTTGGTTTTTTCTCCCCTTGAAAACTAGAAAATTCTTAGTCCTGATGTGCCCATCATTCCCTTTCCTTGATCTTGTCCCAACCAAAGTATCATGTTCATTGTCCATGGCTATTTGGGAATCCCCATCTTCATAACTCGATTCCTCATCTTCCGAATTTATATAATCGACCTACTTGCGCTTCTATTTTGGAATGACTATTTTCATTATTCAGTATCCACATTCCCCTTTCCGACATCATTCAGTTTCAAGAAACGGTTCTGAATCAAGAGTGACTTAGAATATTTTCATTTATCAGGCACCCAGTGGTGTGGAGACACTACCACATTCTCTGTAAAATTTTATATCTCTATGAGCACCCTCACATCAGATTGAATATCATCACCACTGTGATATGAGTGTTGCTCAGTCACCTGGCCCAGAGCCACCCCTCCAGCCTTAATTTTCTTAGAAAAGAATGGAGAAGTCATAGATAAAGGACCTCCTGAGATCTGTTCTGTCAACTTGGGAACACCTAAATCATGAAACAATCTTGAAAAAATGTCATTAACTCTCAGTTACTAGTTCTTATTACACAACTCCAAACTTGATTTAACAAGGAGGGGATCCAAATCATGAGATCCCAACACCTATGCCTCATTATTTTGCATGTGTTTACTAAGCCCACACCTACACACTACCTTCCGGTGACATGGTTTGTCACACGAAGAGAATAAATCAACCCAGGTCTCAAAGAAAAAAGGTTTCTTATAACGTAATTCTTCACCAACAAAAATACACACGAATTCTACTAGACTTTTTGAAACATCAACTTCAATGCATATTCACAGAGATATAGGGTGGAAAACATCCCTTGTTCTACTATTAGAGAACATAAATCTACATACTAAATTACCTAGAATTTGGATAAAAGAGGGATTTTAAAAAGGGATTGGAATCTCAGGGAAACTAACCCAAATTGGCATACTAGGAGAGTCCTACTTCAAAAAGAAATTATCTGACCATTTGAATAGGAAGAAGAGAGATCCATTTCATAAGTGAGGAGTTTTAGACCAAGCTTGGATCATATCTCTCTCTAAATCAAAGAAAATAATAAATTTCTTTTATGGAGAAGGATAATAGTTGCATGATCATTAAAACACTGCGAACCAAAAACAAATCAGTCAAAGATGTCCACTGAAGGTCGATAATGCTTGAATCATGCTACCAGAGTTAGGATGAGGTGAGATGAATCAGGTGTGAATTCCGATGTCAATATTGGAAGAAATGAAAAACCCTCGATCATATTTGGGAATTTAGGTCTGAGAGAAATGGATGGAAAAGGGGTAATATAATCAGGGTTAAAAAGGTGACAAAAGAATGTCGTTTGCCCAAGGAGGACGAAAGAGGTCTCTCCTACTCCGGTGGGGGAGGGAACGGGGAGGCGACCATCACCACAGCTAAGGAATCGTGGGGGAGTAGAGTGAGGGAGTGGAGGGAGAAACTACCTCCACAGAGGTTTTTAAAATCCTTTATCATTTGGACAAATAAATCTCCCTCTAAATATAATGTGTGTATCCTCCAAAGTATTCTCTTACAATATTGTGTTAATTTTTTAATATTTTTACTAAATATTCTAAGATGTGTAATATCTGGAGGAACATAATCTTCCTTGTTACCATCTATAGTTAATCAATGATGATTTGAATCGTGAAATTATAGATCATGGATAAGGACATGCATCTTGTAACTAAAAATGTTTTGAATCTTGTCCATTTTGGCAACATGAAATAATTAGAAAAAAATATAATAAAGTAACACCCCTTTTCACATTCCATATCCGGATCATGAAGAAAATCCAAGATAATCCAAAGTTGTATTAGTTTATTTGTTTAATTAAAAAATATTTAAGAAAAGTGAATAGTATGATAAAATTTTCAATGAAGATGATTGAAAGTTGTCAAAGATCACTTGAAGAAAATTTAAAACATTAGTTTGACCCAAACATGAATTACTTTCAATCAACAACCATTGGAAATAACATTTCGTGGAACACAAAAAACACCCAAATTTTTCTATAGGTTGAGACACACTACCCAACTTCTTTGCCATCCTTTCACCTGTAGCAAGAAACATTTCATTCTCAAATTCCCCACTAATTAGAAAGAACTTTTCCTAAATATTTACAAACCATTCTTAATTTAATGATTTTACAAATGGGGAATAAAACATTCCATGTTTCTAGTTATATCCAAATTTTGAGTGGTTATCAAAATTGCACTTCTATTTAGACTACTAGTTCTCACCGAAGAATCCTTTGAATTAACCCACTTGCTTTAATTCCAATTCCAAATATCATCCAGAAAAAGAAAAAACTTCTATAAGGCCAACTCTATTTTAAAATTTGTAACGAGTACTTCAGGATTGGACAAACTATGATTTTTATCAGAGAAGGATTTCACCATTTGGTTTAAAATCCTCATAAAAAAATCATGAGATATCATGACCCCAAAGAATTTTTCAAAATTTTACTTAACATGATCATTATTAAAAACCATCTAATCAGGACCATTCTTTTCCAATCCACCCATTCCAACTATATAAATGATGGGAAAATATTCCTCACCATCTAATCTAAACAATGTATTTACCAATTTATCAATTTCATATTCCTTCCAATTATATTTGATTTATTCACACATGACATTTTATGTCAGATATCTTTATTTGAAGCTCTAAAAGAATGTATATTCTCCAAATCCTTGAGTCTAACTTCATCTAACATCTTGAAAACTACATCAAAGCCTGTAGTGATGTCCTTTATCATGCGAGTCATTTTAAACCCATAAAGGATAGACTAGTACATGCATACCTTGTGATTAGACACTAACTATTATCAAATAGTATTTTACCTAATCTTATCTAGGAAATCATCTACATCTAGTGTTGCATCCAGGAGGTGGAACATCCATAGAAGCATAGTTTCTAGGATGTGGGCCTCATCATTAGAGAACAATGTATGAACCATTTCCGTCCTTTTCTTGAGGGAACCGAGGGAATCAAGGTTTTATAAACCAAAAAATCCTTTATATTGTTGAAATTCATTCCTCTATCATACTAATAATACTTGGGTAAAACTTTTAAATTTTGTTTTAATGAAATTATTTATGTAATATCTATTTTTTTCTCATAGTGAATGTTTTTTCTAAGAAAAGCTTGTTATCCCTAATTACTTTAAGGTCTAAAAGCAATTCTTGTTCACAGACATGATAATTCATCTTTTTTCCATTAAACCATCCACTACAATATCCACTAATATTTTCATTATGTTTATTCCCTATCTTTAAGGTACATCCCCATACAGAGTCTGATGCATCCATTTCTAAGATAAGTTTATTTTCACTCCCATATTCATATTCCAATTCTGGGAGGTTTTGATCATTCTATTTCAGAATAATAATTACTTTATAGTATTCTTCTATCCATTTCTAAGGTCCCATATTGGATACCTTCCTTTTTATTTGAAATAATATTTTTCCTAAATCTCTAATATATGCTATGAAATAACTTAATATACCAAAAAACCCTTATATCTATTTATGACATGCAAGCTTGGTAGTGAATGTTTCTAGATTCTCCGTAATACATGGCTAAAACTTATCTATATTTTATTAGATTTTCAATCACAAGAATTATATCTTTGGTGGAATCCAAATGATCTTCCATTCTGAAAGTATCATTCCTTATTTTTTTGAATACATTATCCACCTGCTATAAATGATTGATATTCTATTCTCTATTTTTACTACATACAAGTACATCATAAATATAGAATACCACGAACTGTGATAATATACTGAATGCATTATCTATTCTCCTATAGAATATTCCTTAGGTATTATTGAGTCCAAATAGAATGACCAGCCATTCAAATAAGCCAACTAACATTTTAAATGTGGTTAATGGTATAGTCTCCTCTTTCATGAACTTAGGTATATAAGCACAATATTTCTACATATAATTTCAATTTCACTAGGATAAACAATATTATGCATGCTCTATCACTTATCTTTATTAGCAGAAATGAACACACACGTGAAAACATATAAATATATATATATATATATATATATATATAAATATACAAATATGTGTATACATATAATAATTTTTAATTTTCTTAATTTTTTCCCAATCCCACAAAAATTGATTTTTCTGTTGTCTCTAAGTAAATCATATAAAAAAATACTTTATGGTTGAAACACAATCCCCTTGCCTCAAAGATCATCTCTATACTAATCAGCCATCAAAGTATCGCGATGAAAGCCATGAAACCAACTTATTTAAACTCCAATGTATCTCCTTCAGGGATTCTTAGATATTATTTTCATCCTATTCCATTCACTATTCTGACCCCTAGAAATCCCCAGGCCATCAGACCATCTCACCCTTACCTCATTTTCACCTCCTAATTAATACTTGGATCGGTTAATCCTGCCACTACCACTGCCAAATGAGTGAAGAACCACTGAAAAATAGTCAAAAAATGATACATATAAAAACCACAACTAAACAATACAAAACACTACTAAATAATTTCTTACCATGAAATAAAAAACAATTTAAATAACCGCTTCTAAATAATGTTTTAGTAGTTTAAAATCCTGCACAAAACAATTTTTTATAGTGTGAGCTCAAGATCAAGCTATAAACCACTAAAACAAGATGGAGATTCCATATAATATTATTTTAAGCTTTTATGATTAAATATGATTAAATTTCAAATACCAATAATCCTTACAATAAAATCATATTTAAATTCATTCTACTCCTATTTTTTGAGTGAAGTCATGGTGCACAGGGAGGTCCTATGTAGGAAATGACAAATGAAATGGGATGTTGTCTATGTTGGATGTCATGGTGAGGATGAAATGGGTTCAAAAATAATAAAATTCCATATAGGTCAAGACTATGGTTGAAATGGTTTTTTAAAAGATGAAAAAGTGATTTAAATGACATGGATAAGCTTGGTTTTAGCTGTGGTAGAGCTATTTTCTGATGAAATTGAAAAATGGAAAGTGAAACAACTATAAAAAATGAGAAACACTATGGTCAAGATCCTAAATGCATGAATAATAGTGATATTGGAAAAAACCTCAAAAATGATGTAGGAGATGATTCCATGGCCTTTATGGATTTCATGAACACAAAATGACCATGGTTTTGTCATGTCCCTTCTCATGGTGAATGTGTGTATAATAAAGAAGTAAAAATTCCCCCAGAAAATTCATAAATAAATGGTGATATACCATTATAAAAGTATCTGTAAACATATATATAGGATCATCCAATGTCATCTCCCATGCTTGTGAGTTTGATATATCTTTTAGAGGACATTTTAAGAGAATCTTCCATGGTGTACTATGATGAATATCTATATGAAGAGGTGGATGATTCAAATTAGTAAAGATAAAGATATGAAGTAAGAGTCCATATCTCTTATGTGTTATATATAGATATATTTTGAGTGATATTTAATGGATTAACACATATGGATAATTAAATATTTTACGGTCTAAATAGATGATGAGATTGGGGAGAGATAAAATATTCAAAGGAATATAAGAAAGTGACATCTTAATGGGAAATTGTCTATATATAGATCGTGGTCATGAAAAATTGAGGTGATCCAATTTAAAGGATCTTTTTTAGTTACTTTCCATCAGATGCTGGTGAAGAGTCCTTGGGGTTTGATTTCCTTTTATTTTTAGTTAGTATCTCATGGATAACGTCATAGGGTAGGTTTGTATTGTAGGGTTTTCTATGTAAAGGAGATTTCTTAATAAATTTTCTTTTTATAGTTTTCATGTTGGGTGTTTATACTCCTAGTTCAATTAACTATCTTTGTTTTAATTTTTTTATAATTTATTATCATTTTGTTAGTGAGGTGATGTAGTGGATTTTAAATCTCTCTCATTCGATTGAGCATGAACATTGTCATTGAGTCTTTAGGGTGATATTACTATGAGTTATAGAGTACGTGGAATCCACTATCCCCATTGGGATGATTTTTCATTCTATTTTTAAATAAGGTTTCAAGTCACCCACCATTAAGTGATCTAAAGTACCATGAATTTTGAGAAAATGAGAGCTTTAAGTGTGTAGAGTGTTTACTCGGACCAAGGGATTCACTCAGAGTCAATTCCAATAACATCACTATTATTATACGTATTTAACACTTTATTATTTCATAACCCCGATCATATAATCCTTGATAAAATTCATAATAATTAGTTCTTCTAGGGTATATTAGTTAGTTTTAAATTCATTCAAGCAGTTTTTAGCTCTTAATTATTGAATTTAGACTGTTCCAAGTCTCTGTGGATTCGACCTTAGATTACATTAGCTATACTATACTTGTAGTTAGTTAGTAGGTTTTTTGAGAAGAATAAATTATAAATTGTTGTAAACGAGTAGGAATTAATGAAACCTTTTGGGTGTATCAAGGAATGAATTGAAGTTAATAAAATAATATACATTTTTTATTCTACCCTCAGGTTTTATGTTGATTGAATCTTTGAAATACTGATCAAATAAAATATCAGAGTAAAAAATAGTTCTTATAGTGGAAATAATAACTATATAAAATATAGTAAGCAAAATGAAAATTTCTTTTTAGAAGCATATGAAGATAAAATATTATAAATCCAAATAATAGAAATAAAAAATGATTATAGTGGAAGTTTATGATAATACTCGAAGTATTGGTTTAAAAACCAAAAAATCCTTTAACCACTATACCATGAATATAGCCACCATGGTGACCCACTATGTCAGGGTGGATGTTAACATGTCACCATTCATGGAAGGATCATATAATCAAAATGATATATAGCTACAAATTATTTCATGGTCCAAAATGTTTTTCAAAATAAAACCATACAATTTTTGAAATACATGATCTTCAAAAAACATAAACAAAATTCATTATAAACCTTTATCAACGCAAGACCTTTGGACTCACACTAAATCCACATGACTTTAGATTACATAAAAACTATTTTTGATTACTATAATTTCCACAATTTGTTTTATCTTTGGTTAAAATATTTATTTTTTATTTATTTACGATATTCTTATTTAATTAATTTATATAATTATTTATGTGATGTGAATATTTTACTCTTAAGTTCAAATTATTAAAACTACTTCTTATGAATTTTCAAATAATTCATATAACAATTACATTCTAGGTACTATAGTATAATGTTTAGTTTTATTTAATCTTGAATTTAGTTTTTTATAGAGTCATAATCTTTAATTTAAAGGTTAATTATATTTTACATATATTAGTTGTTATAATTCTAATGGAATTTAAGTCTCTATTGAGTATTGAACAATGGGTAGTGGGACTTGGGGTAAAAATTCTCACTGTAATTGGAGGTCATGATCTATTTATAAATGTGAGGGTTCTCTAGTTGTCGCACTATGATTTCTATTATAGGTATTTTTAGTTTTATATAATTCTAAGGAGTTACATGAAAGGGTTACACATACATAACACATGGGATATTTTTGGACATGTGTAAATATATTTGTATTCTATTTATAGTTTAGTAACATGAATTGTGATTTTGTTAAAGATTTTCAGATTAACATTTCTTGAAAAAATTAATTTGGTGGATGGAAAATGGATTCTAAAACTAAATCATTAGGAGAATGCATAAACATTTGAATAAAACATGAGATTATAAATATTTCATTAGATGCAATAGTTATGAATTGAATATGTATTGGTTGCATATGGGAATTGTGAGACTAAAGAACCCATAAATTACTAGATGTGATATTATATCCAAAGAACAAACATGTAAAGTCATTGGTCATTCAGTATGTCACGAGCCAGATCAGGAACCCTGGTAACCCGATAACCATGCCAGTAATAAAATGGCCCGAATGGCGTTCCCAATCCCCATGGATTGGGAACAAGAACTTGACATCATACAATATAAATTATGGAATAGATTTTCCACAAACACAATGGAAGAAATATAAAAAAGTCAGTATGCATACAAGAAAAACTCCACTGGGATAACTATACCATAAGTCAATGTGGTAAACAAACCCAAAGTACACCACATGTATCCAAAAATAAGGGAAAACAACCCATATCCCAAAGGACTCAATAACCCAAGACTCAAGGATCAACATCTAATACCACCTATAAGTGGTGCCTTACCCTTGATCAAACATGGATGATGATAATCTACAATCACCTGAAGGCACTTGTAGGGTGTGAGCTAAAATCCTAGTAGGGTCTCATCAAGAATTCCCTAATAATATGACAACAATTAATTAACCAAATAAAGCTTTCAATTTTAAAAATAAATAAGCACAATAGTCCAAAACCATATTAAAACAAATCATGCATTACATTTTAAATGATATAAATACTTGGATTAATGAAAATTTTATAAAAAAATTGTATATAAATTACCAAGGTATGGGTAAGACTACTTAAAAAATAATGTCATATATTTCAAATACAAACAACAAGTAGCATGGTCATCTACCAAGAGGAATGAGAGTTCCAGTTTATGGGATCCAGACACACTCATGTGATAACAAACTCAATGTGTACACACATCCCTCAACATTGGTCAGATAGGAATCAATTGTATCCTAATGAGGAATAGGATGTGTTAAAAGAGTTGTTGTTAGTTTTATAAAACTTTAATATGTTTCTAGGGAAATTCCAACCTATCATTTTTTTCCAAAATAACTCACTAACTACCTAGGATTTCATGTGCTCTAAAGCATTCAAAAATAATGGGTGATTTGTTTTCAGACTTCTTAAAAATAAAATTCAACCCATTCACCATTTTATATGCCAATTTTCATTTAAAAATCAATATGGGTATTTAATAGAATAATTCATTTTCCAAGATAAAACCAATGGGTTTATATCAAAACCATTTTAATCCATTTTCATCAAATACTAAATTGGAATCAATTTCATATAATAAATTTCACAATTTTCCATTAAATTCACAAACACACTCCAATTTAATGGAATTGCGGCGGGGGGGGGGGGGGGTTCCCAATTTCATGACAAAAATATCCAATCCCCCAATTCAATGAAATTAGGTTTTTAATAAACCAATTGAAATAAATTTAATTGAAATAAAGAAATTGAATTTAAATCAGATAATTTAATTTAAATAATGTAGTTTAGGTTTAATCAAAATTAAAAATCATAATGGAACTACCTACCATAGGATCACAAGATCTCAAAATTTCAAGTCCTAATCAGGAAACTCTAATGAAGAACATCAACAACAATGATCTGAGAATAAAACCGAGATTCAGGATCTGAAATAGTGGGGATTAGATCCTCCAAACAATATGGCGATCTACAAAATTATAGGGAGGAAATATAAGAGAGTGGAAGAAAGAGAAAATGAAGAGTAATCTTACTGGGAAGAGATCGAACATCATTCTCTTAAATTATATCCACTTTTAGAGGGGTATAGAGGGTCAAAAATTTCCTCTTGGGATCTTATAAGGAAGAATAAATCATATTGGGTCTTTCTGGACCATCAAACACCTAAAAGGGGGGTTTTGGATTTTTAAAAATAATTTTCGGATTATTTATTCCCCAAACATACAGTTTCTTGGGAAGATCCACACAGTTAAACAAACCATGCACCCTAGTCATGCACCTCTTTTTTTAGGTTCATGGTTTCTACTTGGTGGGTGCATAGTTTTTCAAACCACATGCCAACCATGCAAACCCTCACTACCTTAGTTTTCATGGTTTTCACTTTCAGGGTGCATGGTTTGAGAAAATCGTGTGCCAACTGTTCACAAACTTGAAACATTCAAAATTTACAAGGTCTCTCCCAATGAAACCCAAAAAAAATAATGATCAAAAGAGAGGTATAGAAATACTTGAAAATGGAAACATTATATAACAACCTCCCCACTATAGAATCTTTTTTCCCCCAAGAATCTTATTACGAAGCTTCGATGTCAAAAAGATGAAGCCATTTCTCTCTCATCAGTGCCTCCCACTCCCACATATCCTGATTATCAGAACCGTGTTTCCATATCATTCCATCAAAAGGTATCACCCTCCCACTAAGTAACTTGTTTTCAGAATCAATTATCATGATTAGATTCTCAGTCACAGATAATTAAATCTTGACATCAAGATCACTCCAACTCATAACATGAGATGGATCAGATAGATACTTTCACTACTGAGATAAATCGAACATGTTATGTATTGAAGCTAGCTATGGTGTAAGTGATAAATGGTAAGACACTTTCCCCACCATCTCCACAACATCAAAATGTCCCACAAATTGAGGAGAAATATTACCTTTCCTCCCAAGCCATTAATGACCCAACCAAGGTGAAAATTTAAAGAACAAATAATCCCAAAATAGAAATTCCATTGTTTTATGAAAATGATCAGAAAAAGATATATACCTTATCTATGATTATTATATAAAAAATCAACTGAAACTTTGTTGTCATATCTTGAACCAAGATCGGTCCAACCAAGGATCTTTCACCGATATCTGACCAACACAATGGAGATCTAAAAGGCATACCATAAAAGGACTCAAAAGGATCCATTTTTAATCCTGTAATATAACTATTATTATAATAAAGCTCAAAATTTATTAAATGATTATCCCAAGATCCACAAAAGTCAAGAACAAAATCACGAAGCATATCCTCAAGAATCTGTATAACTATTTATGTCTATCCATCTGACTGCGGTTGGTATGTCATGCTCAAACTAACATGAGATCCCAGTGCCTCCTGAAGGCCTCTCAAAAAAATAATAAGTGAACTGACGATCTCTATCATAGACTACAGCAGGTGGAACTCCATGAAAATGAAAAATATCTTTCATATAATGATTTTTCAACTCCTCACCTTCGGTTATATCATGAATGGGTATAAAGTGAGATGATTTAGTCATCCTATTGATCAAAACCCATATCAAAATATTCTTTATATTGGTATGAAAAAACCCAACCACATATTCCCTTGAGATCTCTTCCCACTTCCAAGTCACCACTGGAAGTGGATGAAGAAAACACAAAGGTTTCAGGTTCTCAGCCATGACCTATTGGCATGTATAACGATGAGAGAAAAATTTATCAATGCCCATTATTATACCAGGCCACTAGAATCAATATAACATGTCACAAAACATATTCATGGTTCCTGTGTGTATTTTATACTAGGAATTATGGTAGTCCCCCATAACAGATTTCCTAACAAAAAATGATACCCCAAAATGATTCCAATAACATATAATTCTATATTTGGATAATGACCAATAAAAAGTGGTATCCCCACCATAAAGAGGGTATCTAATTCTATAGAAATAATCATCTAGATGTTGTTCCTAAAGAATCATCTCAAGAAGAGAGGATGTCAACTGAACACTAGCCAAAGAAACCTATTCCCCTGATTCCTGGACTCCAATATAAAATTTTCAACAAAGAACCATCAAGTTACATTCTTATAAAGATTATTTCATGGCCTGGATCTGAAGTTTCCTACTCAAATAATATGAAATAACATTACCTTTAATTAGGGTATATGTGATGTAAAAGTCAAAGGATTATAAGAAATTAAACCAATTCCTCCATAAGAGATTCAAATATTTTTTTAGATAAGATATAACTCAAGATTTTTTTTTCCTGAAAACACGGTAAACCATTATCTGAAAAGTTAATGTTTCCAACTATTAAGTGTGTGCATCACAATTTCTAGTTCAAGGTCACAGTTCAAGTAATTTTTCTCATGTGTCCTATGATTATAATATCCATAAGTAATGAAATGATCACCCTACATAAGAACACTACTGAAACCTAAACCTGGTGTGTCACATAAGACCATATAGCCCTACCTAGGCTCTATAAGATTCAATACTGATGCAATATTCACTAGTCATTATAACTCAATAAAAGAACACTTACATTTCTCATCCCAAGAAAACTTTACTCTATTTCTAGTAAGATCATTCATTATAGAAGCCAATTTCGAGAAGTCCTTTACAAACCAGTGATAATACCCAGCCAAACCCAAGAATCTCTGAATCTAAAAAGCATTTCATAGTTTCTCCCATTTAATAAAAGATTTCACCTTTTTAGGATCAATAGAAATACCATGTTCTAACACAAGTGTCCCAAGAAATTTACTTCCCAAATCTAGAAATCACATTTTGATAGCTTGGCATAAAGTCAGTGATGTCTCCACAATTATAGAATTGCTCTCATATGATGTACATGATCCTCCATGGACTTAGAGTAAACAAGGATTTCATCGAAAAATAATACCATGAAGGCATCAAGATACTCATAGAAAATCCTATTCATTAAATCTATAAAGACTGTAGCAGAATTGGTCAGACCAAAGTGAATGAAAAGGTACTCATAATAACCACAACTGCACTAAAATGTGGTCTTTTGAATGTCATATTCTTTTATTCTCAACTTATGGTAACCAGATCAAAGAATAATCTTCAAGAACCACTCCACACATTTCAACTAGTCAAACACATCATCAATAAATGGAAATGGATATTTGTTCTTTACTATGACTCGATTTAATTTTTGGTAATAAACAAAATGGTAAAGTGAACCATCATATTTCGTAGAAAATAGAATTGAAACCACCCAAAGTGACACACTCGTTCATATAAATAATTTATCTAGAAGAACGTCTAACTGATTATTCAGCCGCTTCATTTAAATTGGATCCATGAAATAAGAATTAATAGATACCGGCTGCTTACCTAACACTAACTCAATATAAAACTCTACCTACCTTATTGGTGGAAAGCTAAACAAGTCAAAAGGAAAAAAATCATGAAACTCGATGAAAACTGCAGGGAGATCACCACTCAAATATTCATGCTCTAGATCAAAAAGGAACACAAATATTACTTTCCCTAACTCTGGATAAGAAGGTATGGTTGTACTTCACCTTGGGTCCCATTCTCCATGAAAGATTTGGAAAACCCCATCGAGTGATGTAACAGAGACCCATCGAAGATAAAAATAAATCTGGGATTTATTAGAAATGATCTAATCCATCCCAAATATGACTTCAATAGGTTTCATGTCAATAACAAGAAAACTACAAGTAAGATCAATATCTAACAGAGACAAAACACAAGAAGGACTAAAGAGACCCTAATCTCTCTTAATTCCAAGGGGTGTAATAATATCTATCACATATGATAAAAGATTCATAGGAAGATTTATTAGATTGAAAATATGGGTTGAGATAAATGAATTATATGCACTAGTGTCAAATAAAGGAGACACTAATGCGAAGCTATAGTGATGGTACCTCTCACAGTCACTGAGCTCAGGTATTATTCCACTAGAGACTCTTCCACTACTTGAAGAATTTTAGTTCCAGATGCCAATGATTGAAACCCCTTTGATCATGAAAAATCTAATTTCACTATAGATTTAGTAGGTGTTGATGATATCGTACCACTACACAGAGTGGAATAAACATAGAAGAACTTCTTTATATGACATGAGCATCTACAAAAACTATAAATCTTGGGTGCCTCGGTGAAAAACCTATAATAATTCCTAGGCTTTACACACCGGTATAAAATTAAATGGCCTCTTCCAAGAACTGTATGAGTTCTAGAAAAACCCAGTTGTCGATATCCTCCATGAGAATCATCATGATTTCTCTTTCCTTTAGTGTAATTTACACTACAAATAGGGAAAAAAGGAACTCCCACCAACCCTAACTTTCTAGCCATGTTCATTTATACCTTCAACTCTCTATCCAGTACATTAGAATAAGAAGTAATATTAAGTAAGAAAACCTCAGAACTAATTTATGATTAAAGTTCCAACTCAAACTGATAAGTTTTACTCTTCTCATTTGATACAATCTCATATGAAAACTGATCAAGATCATCAAAGAGATTGGAATATTCTGTCATGGTCTTGTCAGCCTACACAAGTTTGAAAAACTCTCTAGCCTTGTAAGAAAACATTAACCCTTTATAGAACAAGTTATTTAAAAGTGATTTGGATTATTTCCACTCTAATCCTTCATACTTATTTTCTATCACCATTGTGTCCCGCCATCTCCTTCTAGGTTTCTCTTGTACAAAAGTGGAAAACTTCACCTAGATTTCATCGGGTGTCTCCAAGAACCCAAAAAAAATGATTGATGCTACTCAACCATTACACAACCTATTGAGGATCATTAGATAATTTTAATGTTGGTTTATTCAGGTGAATAAAATCCTGATCATGATTATGAAGAACTTCCCTATGAGGTTCCACAATTAGATTCTGGATAGGAATTGGTGTCGGTGCCTGTCCTGGAGCTTGGATAGTACTGATAATAAACTCAACCAGACTTAGTTCCACAAGAGGATTTGTGCACTATGGTTCATTGGTATCTTCCTCCTAGATCAAGTTGGAACATGTTATCAAAGGTATGATGCTACAAAAAATCAGCAAAATAAAGTTCATACATCATATTAACTCTCAAAAAAAGCAGTAAGGGAAATAAATCGCATTAGATAAGAACAAAATATTTAGATTTAATCCTATCCCAATCAAAAGTAGGGAAAATACTAGAAATATTATTCATGATGTTTGTCCCAAACCACACATAGTGACTTAAGAATCATTACAGTATAAGCTATCCAGGAACTCAATCACAACTAACTCCTAAATCCTAAAAAGATTACACAACTACATACTACTATAAGGCCCCAACCTTAAACATTACAAAGTCTTGAGTTAAATCCAGAATTCACATTATAGATATTTTCAAGTTTATAGTTTTTGATAATTAGGCCATTATAAATACATATCATCCCATAATAATACTAGAGGATACTATGAAAATAGTATCCATTTTCTCCCACTAAAGGATACCATTTTTAAAAAATAAATCATGATTTCTTTTCTTGATAAAAAACTGTTTGACATCTACCTTCCTCTTACACATGCTTATACACTGTGAAAACATTTTAAACACTTATGATGAGCAAAAAAACTCATTAAGGGATAAAATAAGGAAAGAAAATAGTTGTCTATGAATATTTATAAACCCATGAATTCATAAGAATCATGAAAACTTCATAACAATCAGAAATCATAAACGTAACTTATGGAATTTATATCATACTTACATTGTATCTTTCATAGCTACATAGAGAGTAACATTCAAGGTTATGTTTGGAATACTCATTATAGTCTATTATCTAAATCTCTTAGGATAAACCTTAACGTTTACCTCTATCACATTACCAGATGCATTAGAGAACTATCATAGGCTCACCCACCCTCGATTTATCACAGAACCACTTATAAACATAATAAATTCCCAAGAACAATATCATATAAACCATGCATAAAGGAAAAATAACATTTCCACATTGAAATCATAAGATATAATTTCAATATATTGAAATAATCAATCCATTATTAAAACAATTTTCAATACCAAAATACCAAAAAATAATTATAGTTTTTAATTTTTTTTAAAAACATTATATCTAGTAGATGAAGTCAGATACCAAATAATAGTCATGGGGGTGAAAAAGGTCATTTTCACCACAAACGTTAAAAAAGACATTCCTTTTTTCATTTATTAAAACACTTCATAGAAAAATATTCCTTTTTAAAAGCATTGAATAATTTTAAAATTCAAATAGGTTTATTATAAACTGTATAAAAGAAGGTTGTGTATAAATCAAAATATGCCTTAATGAAAGGAGATTGAGACGAAGTCCCTTACCTCGAATCTAACTTGTCTCGTCGATTATTTATATTCCTGAATAATAAAATAAGGTTAATTTCTACTTCATTCAGAACCTTTTTCATATTTATTTTTCATTTTATATTACTTATTACCATGTTATAGAAATTAGTTAATTATTTGTGTTCATATTGGATGTTTTGTCGATGTTCGGTATATGAGTCAAAAATGAACTTGTTATGATTACAAATTGTCTATGTGGTCAAAATTAAATTATCACCAGAATATAATTCATGATTTAACTATCACACATTTATATATATATCTAGTATATATGTATTTATAATAATCCATAATATTTGGAGATAAGAAATGAAATGCACTATTCATGGAGACGGTAGGTTGTATGTAAGCATTAATGATAGTTTTATTTCTTTGTCATATTAAAAAAATGAAAAATAAATGATACATAGTTATATTGTAATTATATAATAATATCTATGTTATATATGATACATAAGTTCATTAAAGCTATTGTTTTTATGTTCCATGTATGGCGTGAATGAGTCAAATCACTTTGAGGGGGTTGTAATCCACACTTCCTCAAATAAAATTATCGCATTTATACATTATGGAAAGCATAAAGGTATGTTATAATAAAAATTATAGAATCATAGAGATAATATAAATATGTTTCCATTATAATGACCACCATGAGAGGTGTTATGAGAAAATTGAACAATCATAATTTCGTGAGGCAGTAGTTTTCCGTAAACAGAAACAATAGTCTCTATATCCATTAGATGGAGGTTTGTGTAAGTTTAGGTCAAAAACTTATCACAAAAAACATAATAGTATATTTATTATACTAGTTTTGTTTTAAAATAATGTAATAAAAAAATTTAGGGGGTTGTAGAAGGAAAATAAATGAAAGGAGATTTAGAGAAGATATTACCTCTAAATTGGGTAACTCCTTTTGATTTGAACCAAAAGATTTTCTTGAAATAACTTATTCCCAAGTTAAGGATTCTGATAGTAATGTAGGTATGTTTGGAGTTTATTTGATCAATATTTGGATGATACATGGGGCTTGAGAGGTGTCTGTAATGGGGTAGAGGTGGTGGCCTTTTATCAGAGGGATGAGGGGAACTTTAGGAATGTCTTGAAATATTATTTTATTATAAATTAATTTTAGAATTTTAATATCTCCAAAGTGATATATCTATAGTATTGTATGAGAATGGGTGTAAATAATCCCAACCAATAGGTTTTAGGCAATTTTAGGTCACAAATTTAACCCTATTTTTTTTACTTTAACCCTTAGTTAAATAAATTATCTCTTACCATGTATTACTGTATTTTTACACTATATGGTTAATATGGTTACTATAAAATGCCAAGAGAACATAAAGTGGATCATTAATGTCATTTTTAACATTATATAAGCCATTTTTTCGAATCTTACAATTTTATGACTATTATATCATTTAATAAAATAGTATTTGTTTTAAGAACTCGTTTATGTACATTTTGACACTATTTAGTAATTGATTTTTGTTAAAGCCATAACAACTTCATTCATTAGAAAAAAATACATTGAATAAAAGATGAAATGTATTAATCATTTATAAAATTATTTTATAACATAAAAATTTTCAGATTACATTTAGTTTAATATATATAATATAATTTATTTGAATCTCTCATTAATAAGGTAATAACTACATCATCATTGTGTCATAAATAAATTTATTTATTTAATATATAAGAATTATAAATAAAATACCATGATCGAGGAAATATTTTTATATTTTTAATGAATATTTATAGTCAAAGAGATCAGTTTTATAATCATATATTAAAATTGTTTTAGTAAAAAGTTACACGTTTATGTTATATTTTTCTTTACTTTAAATTAATTATTATAACATGTCATTATCACACCCAAGTGGCTCCCAAATTCCAAAAGTTATTCCTAAAGATTTTTTGGACACCCATGAATCATAAAATAATATTAAGACATGTTTTAGGGTAGTTTTATATTATTATAATAGTATTTTTACCCTTATTTACCTAATTTACCCTTTAACTGTGGTAAATAAAAATAATTACTGGAGTTACTATTCATAATATCAAAAAATAAAAGTTAACTATTTGAAAATTTTGGACCTTATGAGTAAAAATATGGAATTCATTTTTTCAAATTCAAAATACATAAGTTTCATTAATTAATTTAAAATTAATTCCTATTGTCGAAACCAGAAAGCGGGTTTTTAAGAAATAAAAACTATGAAAAGATTGAGATGTGTTTATATCCAATTTAAACGTGAAATTACTTTCAATGACCAACATTGGATTAAATAAAAAAATTAACCCAATTAAACATTGAAACCAAATAAAAGGATTACGTAACTTTATAAATAAATTAGACGAAAATGCATTTTTGAATTAAAATGCAGTATTTTTCACTTTTCATTAAAATGTGAATTTCATCCGAAAAATATCAAAATTTCAACCAAGATAAATTTTGATGTCCCACTTACAAATAAGAAGTTTATTTTGTAAAATATAATATATAAAAGTTTCAAAAACCATTTTTAAAAAAGGTTCGACATCAAATGGTGGTAAAACGTCCTTTTAAAAATATTAGAGTATTTTATGCTTAAAATTGGATTCATTCTCATTTTAAGCCTCTAAAATTTATTGGATAAAGGTAAAAACATTTAACAAAAATGTTTAATTATATTTTAGTTAGTTATGTTCCTTCCCACCATACAATATCTAGACATTAACTATAATTAAAAATAATAATATTAGTATTGTATCATTTTTCAGTACAACACAAAATTGTGTGCAATGTAAGATTTTGGAGAAACTAATTTTTGCGTGTCGAGTATAATATCAGAAAAATAATCCCCTTAACATAAAATTAATATCAAATTCATAAATATTAATGAAAAATTATTATTCTATATATACTTGGGATGTTACATCCTTCCCCCTTGTGGAAATTGTATCCCCGCAATTGTATTTACTTATAAAATAAGTGGCGGTATTTCTCCCTCACAATATTTTAAGATTCTCATGTTTCCTCTTCAACCATATGGATTTTCCACAAAACCTTTACCTGATTAATCACCTTATTTTGCAATACTTTATCTATACGATCAAGAATCTATACTGGTTTTTCCTTATAAGAAAGTTTCTCTTCCAAATGAACTAACTCTGGAATCAAAACATGAGATGGATCGAACAAATACTTTCTCAACAATGAATCATGAAAAAATTTTGTACCTGATATAATCTTAGAGTTAAATCCACTCATTAGTAAACTGATCCAACTTTCTCCCATATTTCATAGGGTCCAATGAACTACGGACTCAACTTTCCATTCTTTCCAAAACACATCACACTTTTCTGTGGAGAAACTTTTAGAAAAATAGGATAACCTACCAAGAAAGAAAGATCCATCCTCTGGTTATCTA
Source organism: Viscum album (assembly GCA_963277665.1). Taxonomy (NCBI): domain Eukaryota; kingdom Viridiplantae; phylum Streptophyta; class Magnoliopsida; order Santalales; family Viscaceae; genus Viscum; species Viscum album. The sequence continues at coordinate 860,157,911 of OY728160.1, forward strand.
TAGAACTTTTATGCCTTATCTGATTTTTCCTCAGGTGTTTCGAAATTGACTTATCTTTTTCTACCATCTCTTCTACCAATTTTGGTTCCATAAACTTCCTTTTACCTACTTCATCCCAAAAAGCTATAGCTCGACACCACTTTCTATATAATGACTTAAATTTTTCCATTTGTATACTAGAATGAAAAATGTTATTATAAGAATACTCACCTAAAGAAATATTTTGATCCCAAATTCCCTAATAATCCATTGAACAAGCATATAGAATGTTCTCTAAGGCTGAATTGTTCATTCTGACTACCCATATTATTAAGGATGAAAATATTTATTGAAATTTAATTCAGTACCCAATGGATTCTGAAGGTTTTTCAAAAAGTTATAAATGAACTTGGGATCACAATTAGATAAGATGGAAATAGGAACTCTATATAACCTAACTATCTCTTTAATATAAAATCTATAATGTTGATCTAGAGATAATGTATCTTTAATAAGAATAAAATGACAAGATTTAGTCAATCGATCAATAATAACCCAAAGGTCATTGTTACCTCAAGAATTATTTGGTAATGAAACTAAAAATTCTATGCCTATGTTTTCCCATTTCCACTCTGTACTGGAAAAGGTTGAAGCATCCCCTTCGGTAACTGTCGCTCTACATTAACCTGTGGACATGTCAAACACTTCACAGTAAAGTCAGCAATATCTCTTTTCATTCCATCCCACCAGTAATACTCATGAAGATCATTGTACATCTTAGTACTTCCAAGATGAACTGAAAACATAGAACTATGTGCTCCACATAATAACTCTTTATTCAGTTGTGAATCACAAGGCAACCATAATCTCTTCCTCCTCCAATGGCCCGAAGGCCTTAATTTTTTATTGATTTTTGATAATCCACCTTCCAATGGGTGAGGTGGAACCCTAACAAGGCCCGTAGGTGTAAGTAATACATGGCCTGTAGGCCTTAGAATAATTCACTGCCCGTAGGCTTCAAACATTACATACAACCCAGACTAACTACTTGGAACTGCTCCTCCCCAGCATCTTCATCGTGAAATCAACTCTCCACCTTCGCATGGCTTTTCAGCTAGGAATTCCCATGCATGTACATGCTTGTCCTGATGCCAGTAGTCATACCCTCTCATTATTTCAATCTGTTTAGCTTCTTCTGTGGTGAAAGCTCCTTGCTCATCCTCCTTGTAGAGCTTGTTCCTTGTAGGTTGTCTGGTTTGCATCTGCACTTAAGGTGGCCTGAAGGCCTTACTGACCCGAAGGCCTGGGTGGCCCGAAGGCCCAAACGGGGGCATATTTATAGCTGTTACAGTGCGAAACAGTGCCTGCTATAGTACCTGCTACAGTACTGCATAGTTCCCGCTACAGTACTACTACAGTACCCTGGAAATTCTGCCTCCACCTGGATTTGATCCCTGGTCACTTGGATGCACTTACAGAGTCCTTACCAACCGGGATAAGGCTCATGTGCACCCAAAATCTCTTCCCAAACATCAAAACACAATATTTATCAATATTAAATTTAGGTAAATTAAAATTGTAATCCAACTCTAACTTTTTCTGTAACTCACTATTTTTCTTTTGTGCTTTCTTAATTATATCTAATAGAAGAGATTTCACTAAAACATGGAACAAAATATAGGAATTTCCTACACCACAAAAATTCATTCCAAAGTTCATCAAATAATTAATCAAAGGGTCACATTCCAAATGTAACATGGTTATTGTAGTATTACTATTCTAACTCAAATCATCCACCACTTTTTTTTTCTTTTCCAAGATGGTAATAAATTGTGCAATCATAATCCTTGATTAGTTCCAACCATTTTCACTATCCCATGTTCAATTATATTTGAGTAAATATATACTTCAAACCTTTAAGATCAATATATATCTCATATTTTACTCCATAAAGATGATGCCATCAAATTTTTAAATAAAAAAAACAACACCTAATTCCAAATCATGTGTAGGTGAATTTACCTCATGAGTTTTCAATTGATGTGAAGCATAAAAAATTACCTGATCATTCTGCATTAGGACATAACCAATTCCTCTCAATGAAGCATCACTCTATATAATAAATTCACCATTTCAAGAAGGTAGTTTCAAAACTATATCTTTCACCAATCTTATTTTGAATTCCTGATAACATTCATCACATTTTATTTTCAGAATATCTTAACACCTTTTCAAGTTAACTTAGTCAATGGGCTGGATAATCATGAAAAATTATCAAAATATCACTGGTAAAAACCTACTAAACCAAGAAAACTATGAATCTCAGTTATATTTGTGGGTCTTGGCAATTATTCAACAACATTTTTTTAGTAGGATCAATAGTTATTATATCTTTAGAAACAATTAGACCAAGGAATGAAATTTGTTATATCCCGAACTCACACAAGCTAAATTTAGCATACAATTTTATTTCATTTATGGTTTGCATGAAAACTCTTAAATGACTTTCATGCTCTTATTTACTTTTATATTACACCAAAATAACATCAATAAAAACAATGACACACTTATCCAAGAACTCATGAAATATTCTATTCATAAGATCCATGAATACAGTAGGTGTATTAGTTAACCCTAACAACATAACTACAAATTCATAATGGCCATATCTAGTACAAAATGTGGTCATTGGAGATTCTACTTACTTTACTTTCAAATGATGGTACCTCCACCTCAAGTCATCCTTTGAAAATACTGTGCTCCTTGGAGATGATACCACTTCATTTTATGGACCAACATCTGCCAAAGTAGTTGCAACCGATTTCACCACACCTTTCTGGTTATTGTCTGATTGCTTCCCGTCATTCAAATTCTTCATCAGAATCTTATTCTCATAATGACCCATCTAATTACATTTAAAATATTTCTCTCACTATATATCATATTTTGTCATACAATTATCTTTTTCAGAGCATTTTTGAGCCTTTTTCCCCATTTTAAAACATCAGAAGCACTTATTAGACTTCAAAAGTCATTCCCTAGTGTGCTTTTTACCACCTCTTACGCATATCCAACAAGTTTTTTCATAACTTTTGAACTCACGAGAATCCAATTCCCATTGATATATTGGATTTAATCCTGAGTAAAAAATATTTATTTTACTATCAAGATACAACATGAAATTTAGAGCATACCTTTCCAGTGGAGTGAATTTTGCTTCATAATTAGCCACTGAGTCATCCTCCTGTCTCAATTCCAAGAATTTTTTTCCATCCTAAGTCAAACTGCCTTAAGAAAATATTTCTCAATAAACATACCTTTGAATTCATCTCAATCAATAGCATCAACCTCTTAACTATCCCAGATATTCTTAATCATCGACCACCAATGATCGGATTAACCTTTAAAACAGTAAATAGAAAGACTAAATTTTTTATTTTTTGAACACCCCATGACATTAAAAATCTATTATATGGATTGAATCCAATATTTAGATAGCACATGTTTAGATGATCCTCTAAATGATGGAGGAAGTTGACTCATGAAATGCACCAATAATGACATGTTTCTCTAGGGTTGATCTGGCTCATCTCATGCAAGGATACCACCTCCATTTATAGCCTAAGTCAACTGTGACATCACTGTACAAAACTGTTCAGTTCTGATTCTAACTATATCAGGTTGCTAATTTGGAAGGTTGTTTTCCTATGGATGTCATCCCAGTATAGCTTCCATGTTTCCTCTATAGAAAACCTTCTTGAATAGACATATCTTAGACGAAGCAACATGGTAATCCTCAAATTCTATATATTATAAATTTTATCATAAAGTAAAAATAATTTTCTGATATTATATTAACAATATCATAACCCTTAATGTTATCTAAACCGACCTATGATATCAACTATAAGGCCCCAACATTAAACGATGCATAATCTTGAGTTAAATCAAGAATTTACATTGAGGATCATTAAAGGTTTAGAGTTTTATAGAATTAGGCCATTATTAAAACATATCATCACATAATAATAAAAGAGGATACTATCAAAATAGTATCCATTTTCCCACTAAAGGAAACCCTTTTAAAAAAATAAACCATTATTTCTTTTCTTGATAAAAATATTCTTGACTTCTTCATTTCTCTTACTCATCCTTATACCGTGTGAAAACATTTTAAACACTTGGGATGAGAATAAAAACTCAGTAAGGGATAAAATAATGAATGAAAACGATAGTCCATGAATATTTATAAACCCATGAATTCATAAGAATCATGAAAACTTTATAGAAATCATAAATAATAAAGTTAACGTGTGGCGTTGATATCATACTTACTTTATAGCTTTCATAGCTACATAGGGAGTAACCTTCATGGTTACGTTCAGAATAACCATCAAAGTATATTCCCTAAATATATTAGTATAAAACTTAACATTTTCCTCTATCACATTACTCAGTGCATTATAGATCCATCACAGGCTCACCTATCCTTAGTTTATCATGAAACCACCCTTATACAAAATCTATTCCCAAGAACAATAAAACATAAACCAGACATAAAGGAAAAAAACACGTCCACATTGTAATCATAAGATATCATTTAAAAATATTAATATAATAAATCCATTATAGAAACTATTTTCAATACTGAAATACAGGAAAAAGAAATATGCTATTTACTTTTCTTTTTAAAAACATTACGGATTGTAGAGGAATCCATATACCTAATAATGGTCATGGTGGAAGAAAGGTCATTGTCATTGTGTAGATTAAAAAAACTCATTTTTAAATTTAGTAAAACACTTCATAGAAAAATATTCCTTTTGAAAACCACAGAATAAGATTAAAATTATAAGGGGTTGATTATAAACCATATAAAATAAGCTTTTGTATAAATCAAAATATGCCTCAATGAAAGGAGACTGAGACGAAGTCCGTTACCTCGAATCTGACTTGTCTCGTTCAATATTTATATTCCCGAATAATAAACTTAGGTTAATTTTTAATTTATTCATAACCTTTTTCATGTTTACTATTCATTTTATATTACTTATTAACATGTTATAGAAATTAGTTAATTTTTTAGGTCATATTGGATGTTTTTCCGATGTTCGGTACATGGGTCAAAAATGAACTTGTTATGATTATAAATTGTCTATATGATCAAAAGTCCACTATCTAAAGAATAAAATTCACGATTTAAATATCATGTATACCCATTATATGTGTATTTATAATAATCAATAATATTTGGAGATAAGAAATGAAATGCACTTTTCATGGAGACAGTAGGTCGTACGTACCCATGAATGCTACTTTTATTCATTTTTCATATTAAAAGATTGAAAATTAAATAATAATTATGAATATTATAATTCTATTATAATATATATGTTATATATATGATAAATAATTTCATTAATTCTATCATTTATGTGTTCCATGTATGAATGAACATGTCATATCACTTTGAGGGGGCGGTAGTCCACACTTCCTCAAATAAAATTATCATATTTACACAATATGGAAAGAATAAAGGTATGTTATAATAAAATTTAAAGAATAATAGAGGAAATATAAATATAATATATATCATATATAAAAACAGTTCCATCATAATGGCCACCATGAGAGGTGGTAGGAGAAAATTGAACAATCATCGTTTTGTGAGGTAGTAGTTTGTCGTACACAGAAACAGTATATTCTATATCCATTAAATAGTGGTGTGTGTTAGTGTAGGTTGAAAACACAGCATAAAAACATCATAGTATATTATGGTTACTGGTTTTGTTAAAAAATATTGGAATAAAAATTGGTTAGGGGGTTGGAGAATGAAAATAAATGAAAAAATATTGAGAGAAGACATTACCTCTAAATCTGGTAACCCCATTTGATTTTATCCAAATGGATTTCTTGAATTGACTTATTTCGAAGGTAAGTGTAACACCCCAAGAATCCATGCTACACTTCTCTTTGAATAATAGAGCAGCGTGTGTTGTACACAACCTCGAGTTCTAACACACCGTGACCAATCAAAGTAGCCGTTATGAATAGTAATACCCACCTTTTGAAATTATATAAATTTTATATTTCAAAATGGGCTTCATTTTTGTATTCTAAATATCAAAATTATCCTATGTTGAATTTTTTTAAATTTTTTGAGAACTTCCAATTTTTTATGAATAGTGAAAGATACTTAAATCAACTTTTTTAATCAAAATAATTTATAGTGATAAATTATACTATTGAGTGGTTTTAAAGTATAATTAGAATATATTTTTACCATTTTATCCAATGGTGGTCATTATAATTAATTTCACTTTGAAATTGGACATAATCAATTGTCAATCTTTTAATATATATTGTTTCATAAAAACACGCTATTTGTTGTGATAGCAGGAATTAATTATAAAATTAATTAATGCAACTTATATGTTTGGAATTTTGTAAAATAGAAATCATTTTTGAATTCGGAATATCAATTATAGATTAGGGTGAAATTTTGGCATTGTTCTGAAAAACATCAATTTTTGATGAATAGTGAAACCACTAAGTGGTAGTTAAAAAACTGATTTCTCATTTAAATGAAACTTTACCGCTTCTATGAATTGAATTTCAAAAATCTGACATACATGGTTTTCATTAGGATGTAAAATTTGGTTCAATGGGATTAAAATAATTTTTTGGTGAGTAGTAGCTTTTAAGTTTTATTAATCACGATTGAAGGTAATTAGTGAAATTTAAGATAAAAATGATATTATAAAAATATGAAAATACCTTTACACTTGTCCTACCCTTATGATATGAGTCATGGACTACCAAGAAAATCCATGGGTAAACTTGGGGACCCCATGGATCCACTTGGGTAAGAAAATTACATTAATAACTTTTTATTTAAAGTAAAAATAAAATTGCCACAAACATGTGTTGTTTTACTAAAACAATTATTACATGGGGTTACATAAGTTAACTTTTTGACTATAAATATTAATTGGAAATATAAAAATATTTCCTACATCATGGTAATTTTTCTATAATTTTTAGACATTAAATAAATTAAATTTTTTATGACACCATGATGATACAACGATTACCTAATTAATTAACGATTTAAATAAAATGAAAAGATAATGTAAAATATAAGACAAACACTTTTCTAAAACCTATTGTATGGGTATATTTCGAACCCTTATCACCTTATCCTCGAAATATATAATTGTGGGACCTTTTAAATCCGAAAAGAACTTCATAATAATGTAACATTTCATGACCTTCCAAGAGTGCCCCTCCTCTCCTCTTATAAAAGGCCCCCACCTCTACCACCTTATTCACACCTTCAAGACATTTTTCTTGGCCAAACTATGCCCAAATACTCTCCCAACTTCCCTCTATTACTCCTAGAAGCATCACTTTGGGCAGAAGTCTTCCCAAGGAAGCCTTTGGCTCAAATCAAAAAGTGTTACCCGAGTTTAAGGTAACGTCTTCTCTTGTGTTCTTTTGTTTTATTATGCTTCTCCAACCCCCTAAAATATTTTTATTACTTTAATTTGTAACAAAACCAGTATCCTCAATATATTTGGATGTTTTTATGAGAAGTATTTTATTTACACTTGCACACACCTTCGTCTAATGGTTAAAGAACATACTGTTTCTGTGGGTGGCGAATTACTGCCTCACGAAACGATGATTGTTGAATCTTCTTTTAACACCTCTCATGGTGGCCATTATGATGACTGATTCTCGCTCAAATTTACCCAAGAGAAGAAGGTAGGATGGTCCTTGTAGTTTAGCTTGGGTTGTCGAATCCTCAGAGACCTAAGAAGTAACCTATAGACACGTACATTCTATGGACTGTATTTGGCTATGAAGTGGCCAACTTGGGTTGATTTTAGATGGGTTTAAATGAACTCTAAGAGACTTAAGTGAATTCAATTTAAAAGAATGAGTTGATCCTAGTGTATTGCTCGGGGTGGATTGGACCTATTTCCTTTTCAATGATTTCAATTTCTTATATTTGAGATGGGTTCATTTAAGGAGATAAAAAAACATCATCACTTACTGGTTAAATGCCTACACCTTTTAATACTAATCACCTATACTCTTGAAGGATCAATGTTTTGAGAACTTCAAGGTAGAGGTTCGTATTATCACTTGAAGTGTGTGGCCTTAAAATCAACAAGGATGATGGAGTTTAAAAATCACCAAATAAAAATATCAATTAAAGAAGTGATTATACATTAATGGGGCGATAACTAACATCCAATACAGTCCATTTGTACTCCCTTGGATCAAACCATAAGTGGGTTAGCCCTCCATTGATGAAATTTCTTCAACGGAAGCGGTAAGTAGACTTATGAGGGTGGAATTGAAGAAGTAGAAAAACAACAACAAAAATCAATCACTCCACCTTTGTGTGATAAATATCACAAAGTATGGTGTGAATAAATTCACACCTTGAACCAACAGTATCAACATGATATGTAGAACAACATAATAAGAGTAGAAGAAGAAATTTTATTAAGAAACTAGGATGAATTAAAACAACTTACTTGTGAAGGAAGAACATTACAAGGAGAAATTGGAAGCATAACATTAAGATGAAAACAATGCTAAAAGATTAAAAACTCCTTCACCACCACTTCCTTAAATAGGCATTTTGGGAGCCTTGGGTCGAGCCTCCAATAGTACAAGTCATCCCACTTGAGTATGAAAGGTCCAGGGTGGTGGAAATTTTGTGGAAAGAAGACTTTCCACCCTTGAACCAAAAAGGAATCCATCTTGCATCCACCAAACAGAGGCGTATGAAACACCTTCTAGATGGCAGAATTTGGGTGGTACATAGCAGACTTAAATTAATCTCCGGATGTCCCCTAACATTCTGTAAAATCTCATCCCAAAAAAAGTTATGGTTTTTGAGATATGGTATAATTGGTGGGATGTTTTTCTAGGCCTCAGAATCTGGCCCATAATTTTATCTCTAAATTGTGCCGCCTAAATGGACACCATGGAGGCCTAATTAGCGTTGGATCCGGCAGCGTGATTTGTTACTATACATGTCTTCTATAATGCCACGAAATTTGGGATTCATTGGGCCTGTATGTTGGGCCCCAAAATCTAATTAGTGGGCTGGTGTCCAATATGCCTTCTCTTGAATTTCTTCCTTTCATCACAAAATATCCCCATCTTCTTCCATGAATTCTCCATTGATCCCTGAATGAAGCATGTTCATATTGGAGTGTAGATAAATTTCCAAAAATAAAAAATTAAAATATGTATAATCATATGAATCATTTGGTACTTCAAATGATGTAAAAAAATGTACCACATAATAGTGCATTTTAAGAAGGTATTACAATCATAATGTGAAATGATGTTCAAAGTGTAAAATGCACTAAAATGGTGTTTATGAATAATAAATAACATGAATATTATGTATATTAACAATTAATATTAGCCTCATTTAGTGGCTAATCACACCCCCAACTTGAGTTTTTCTAGTCCCGAGCAAAATATATCTCAACAATATGAAATTTGAATTCCCTTTTCCAAAAATATTTTAATACACAATGACCACCAGAAACCCTTATACCAAAAAATCATGAAAACCATCAATATATTTTAACACAAGATAGTTTCATAAGCAGATCTCAATCCCAAGCCTATTCCTTTGTTCAAATTCATTGTCATATTTCATCCAATATCAATTAAGTATGAGGATGTGTTGTGCATCACAATAGATATGGGGGTTCATCTTTATTCAATGGGGAAATGACAGAAGTGCTAGGTGGAATCACGTTTCAAAATTTAGATGAGTATTCAATTTTTTTTGTATTTTTTTTGTATTTTTCTATTTTTTTTTGCAGTTTTGCCATGGTAATTGAAATTGCACTCAAAAGAGTCAACCCCTTTAGCGAGACTTTGCCGATGACTCCCAGGTTCAAAGACCATAGGGAACCAAGTGAAGCCCACATACTCGGGCATCATATCAAGTTAACTCAGTCAAAAAAATTCAAATTACCAAAAATAGAGATAAAATTACTAACTCTGGGCCAGACAACTATGGATTTACGATCCCCAAGTGCTGAAAGCCACGCATTAGGTCATTTCATTGCTCTACGCACAATTTTTTTTAATTTTTTTTAATACTCATATCAAAATAAAATGATCACCAAACCTATGATATTTATTTGGGGGAACCCATGAACTTAAACTAATACCCCACTATCCAAAGGATGTGCATTGTGATCTTTTTTTTTATTTGGATGAAAATATAAATGATTAAATATCACATTGGATAGCCAAACTTTCCAAAATCTATGCTCATGAAATTATAAAAGGATTAAAATCAGAATCAGTTCATGCTAAATTATTTGATATTTAGTTTGAAAGTGTGCAATGTGTATTACCATATTCAAAGTTAAAGGAATTTTTCCTTCCATTTACACATTTTTTTTTCAAATCATTCAATTTTTTTTGACACAAAATAATTTTTTTTATTTTATCTCCCCCCCAACTTAAAAAAAACACTATCCCCAGTGTTTGAAGAAATGAAAATTTAGAAGGATTAGAGGCGGATAATGGAAGTTCAAAAAAGGAAATTGAAACTGAGGATCATGGAATGAAATCACCTGGTGGTTGATGTTAAAGTTCTTGCTGCTCCAAATTAGTCCTTTGATCTCTTGGGGGATGTAGGCACATCCTTGATTGAACATGTATCACCCAAAATAGTACCTAAACCATAAAAATAAGAACATACCAGAAAAAACAAACAATAAAATGACTTATTTAATTCCAAGTATCATATTTTTTTTGGTTTTTCCTATTTTTCTATTTTTTTTAAATCAAACTAATGATACATTGTCTTCTTTTAATTTTCTGGGTAAGTTATTACTCAAGGATCACACCTTGTGACACGGATGAATATGGTGCTCCCCTTTCATACCCATCCATACTCATAATAGAAGAACAGGTCAGCAGTCTTTTTTTAAATATAAAAATGATTAATTAATCCTATTTAAAATATAAATTTTATTAAAACAAAAAAATGATAGGAAACTTGAAAACCATGGGTTGCCTCCCATGCAGCACTTTGTTTAATGCCGTTAGCCCAACATGAACCCTAAATATATCAATTTTTTCCTAGTTCATAGGTTGGCTCAGTTAACTCAACCTATATTTCCTGTTTATTGAATGATTCAGTGAATGGTTTTAACCATTGACCATTGACCTTGAAAATGTAACCACTTGTGGGATCTTGAATCTCTACTTCCCCATGGGGGAATACATGATGCACTATGAATGTTCCTGAACATCTAGACCTTAACTTTTTCGGGTGTAAATGAAGTTTTGAACTATACAAGAGCACAAGTTTTCCCGGTTCAAAATATTTGACCTTGATATTCCTAGATTGGTAGGCTTGAACTCTAGATTTATTGATCCTTGAATTTTCATAAGCCTCCATCCTTAGTTCCTCTAGTTCATTGAGATCTAATTTCCTTTTTGTTCCGGCCAATGAGAGGTCATAATCCATTTTATTAATTGACCAAAAGGCCTTATGCTCAATTTCAACAGGTAAATGGCATGCTTTACCATAAACCAACCTATATGGTGACATTCCTAGGATGGTTTTGTATGCTGTACGATATGACCAAAGAGAACACAAGAGTTTCTCAGAATAATCTTTCCTAGAAGGATTGACAGTTTTCTTAAGAATTTGTTTGATTTCACGATTGGCTAACTCAGCTTGACCATTGGTTTTAGGATGGTACGCAGTGAAAACTTTATGAGAAATCCCATACCTAGACATGAGTGAAGAGAATGGACGATTGCAAAAATGAGTTCCACGATCAATAATGATAGCCCAAGGAATTCCAAATCTAGAGAAGATGTTTTCCTTGAGAAATCTAATCACAGTTTGATGATCATTGGATTTTGTAGGAATGGCCTCAACCCATTTTGAGACATAATCGATAGCTAAGAGAATGTAAAGATATCCCCTAGAGTTTGGGAAGGGACCCATGAAATCAATTCCCCAACGGTCAAATATTTCAACCACTAAGATCGGAGTGAGTGGCATTTGATTCCTTTTTGTGTTGGACCCTACTTGTTGACACCTAGGACAAATTTGACAAAATGTGTATGAGTCCCTTGAGTGGGTGGACCAGAAGAGACCACATTGAAGAATCTTAGCAGATGTTTTATTAGAGGAAAACTGACCTCCACATGCCTCACTATGACCGAATTTAAGGATTGACTCTTGTTCAGATTCTGGGACACACCTCCTAATGACTTGGTCAGGGTAGAACTTATAGAGGTATGGATTATCAAACAGATAGTTTCTAGAACTAGAAAGAAATTTCCTTCGATCTTGAGTCCCTAAGAATTTTGGGATGACTCCTGTAACTAAGAAATTGGCTATGTCGGCATACCAAGGACAGTCACTCAAAGAGTATATGTGTTCATCAGGAAATGAATCAGACAAAAAAAGGTGATTTGAGTTTTATTTGAATTCCATCGTAGAGAGGTGATTAGCTACAAAATTTTAAACACCTTTTTTTCATTGATTGTGAGGTCAAATTCTTATATGAGAAGGACCCACCTAATCAGTCTAGCCTTAACATCTTGTTTTTGGAAGAGGTATTTTAGTGCAGAATGGTTAGTGAACACAGTGATGGGGGATCCTAATAGGTAGGACCTAAACTTCTCTAAGGGAAACACAATAGCAAGTAACTCCTTTTCAGTGGTGGTGTAGTTTATTTGGGCATCATTTAAGGATTTTCTTACATAAGAAATGACATAAGTAGTTTTATCACAAAGTTGTCCTAACAAAGATCCTACAGCAAAGTCTCTGGCATCACACATAAGATTGATAGGAAGGTTCCAATTTGGATATTTCACGATGGGGGGAGAGGTGAGAGAGGATTTGAGGGTTGAGAATGAACCCTCACAGCTTTCTGTCCAAACAAATGGAGCATCCTTTACTAGGAGAGCACAAAGGGGACGGGATATTGAACTAATGTACTTGATGAATCTTCTATAGAAACCAGAATGTCCTAAGAAATACCTCACTTCCTTGACAGTTTTGGGTGATGGAAGGTGACGAATGATGTCAACCTTGGCTTTATCAACTTCAATCCCCCTACCTGAGACCAGATGGCCTAGAACTAGTCCCTCTTTAACCATGAAATGGCATTTTTCCCAGTTTAGGACTAGATTATTTTCATCACATCTTGACAAGACTCTCTCTACATTCCTCAGACATCCTTCAAATGTATCCCCAAACACAGAGATGTCATCCATGAAGACCTCTAGAAAATCCCCTACCATGTCTGAGAAGATTCCCATCATGCACCGTTGGAAGGTTCCAGGGGCATTGCATAACCCGAAGGGCATGCGTTTGAAAGCAAAGGTTCCGAATGGACATGTGAATGTAGTCTTCCCTTTATCCTCTAGGGAGACCTCAATTTGATTATACCCTGAGTACCCATCTATGAAACAGTAGAACGCATGACCTGCCACTCTCTCAAGGACTTGGTCAATGAATGGTAAGGGGAAATGGTCCTTCTTGGTGAATGATTTTAGCTTTTTATAGTCAATGCAGACCCTCCATCCACTACTCACCCTTGTTGGAATAATCTCTCCATCCTCATTGGTTATCACTGTGATTCCATCCTTTTTTGGAACCACTTGGATTGGGCTCACCCATTCACTCTCAGCTATGGGATATATGATACCAACTTTTAGCAATTTCAGGAGTTCTTTTCTTACTACCTCCATGAGATTTGGATTGAGTCACCATTGAGGTTGACGACATGGATTTGAATCAGATTCCAGAATAATCTTATAAGTCCCGATAAGTGGGCTAATCCCAGGAATATCAGAAAGGGTCCAACCAATGGCTTTCTTATGATTCCTAAGGACATCTAGAAGCATCCTCTCATTATTGGCTTCAAGAGAAGAAGAAATTACAATAGGATGTGTTTGATTTTCCCCTAGGAAAGCATAATTGAGTGTAGTGGGAAGTTCCTTCAATTCAAGATCAGTTGGGTTTTGAATTTTAGTAGAAGATTGGGACAGTGGATCTAGTTCAATTTCTTTTTTTAGAGTTTCAGATAGGATTGATTCCCCACATGTAGTAGTTTCATCTACTAGATTGTCTTGATCAGATTTAGGGATGGAATTTGGAGTGGCCTCCATGAAAGTGGTTTCTTGAAAGGTTTCCCTGATTGTTGGACCTAAGACTTCATCATAAGAGCAATTTGAAAATGATTTAAGAGAAGGAGATAAACTTCCTTCTTATGAACAAAGTAAATCAATATTATCCTGACATAAACATTCAGAAAATATTCCTTGATGTTCTATGGATTCATTATAAATGATTCCTATCATGTTTACTTCATGAATGTCCTCGTCATCCCCTATTTGTGAGATTTAATTATAGATGTTCAAGTCTAGAATCATGTTCCCAAAGGTGATGGTCATGTTCCCATTTCAAAATCGGATAACAGAGTTGATTGTTGGAAGAAAAGGATGGCCAAGGATGATTGGGATTTGTTCCTTATTTCCCATGTTTGGATGGTTTACAAGGACAATGATGTCAGCAGGGTAGATGTTGTTTTCAACCTTTACGAGAACGTCCTTTAAAATCCCCTTTGGAACCCTAATGCTACGATCAACAATTTAAAGTGTGATAGATGTGGGTTGGAGTTCTTCTAGGCCTAACTGGCAGTACACGACATAAGGGATGAGATTGAAACTAGTACCTAGATCACACAAGGCCTTGAAAACGTTGCTTTCTCATAGTTCAACATTGATGTAAGGGCAACCTGGGTCTTTCAACTTCGGAGGAATGGTCCCTTGAATGGTGGTACTCACATTAGCAGCCAAAAGGACTTGGTTTCTATGTGAAAATTTTCTTTTAAAATTGCAGAAGTCCTTAATGTATATTGAGTAGGTAGGTATGGTTTGGATGGAATCGATAAGGGGAATGTTCAACTTGACTTGTGAAAAGATTTCCCTCAATGTTTCACTCAATTCAGGCTTGGTTTCCCCCCCCCCTCATGCATTGAGGAAATGGTGCAGGTTGTGGGGTTGTTTATTGGAGAGTTGTTTCTTTGACAATGTTATCATGTTTTTCAATTTGATCATTTGGTTCATTTGAATTTTCATCCAATTTTGAATCTTCATGTGGGTTTTGAATTAATTGTTCAGGTTTTTCAATTTATTTCCCACTTCTTAAAACAGTCACAGCCTTTAGTTGTTCATGAGTTGTTTGAGTACAACTTGACTCTCCCCTTGAAGTTGAGGATGGAACCGCCTGAGTAGGCATGGGTTCCTTTCCAGTTTTGATGGTTTGAAGTTCTTGTTTTAGGGAAGAGACTTCCGAGTTCATCCTCTCCATTTGTTTGCATAGTTCTTCTAGTAGGATTTGTGGAACAGTTTGGGTTGGTTCTTGAGAAGATTGGTTTATCCTGGGGGATATTTTGGAGGTGGGATGGTTTGTTCAAAATGGACCGATGGCTGTTGGTATTGGATAGGTTGGGTTTGGAACTGATTATGGGTTTGGTAGTTCTGATGGGGGTACGGATTTTTCCCCTGTGGTTGTCTAGGTTGTTGGTTATCATTCTAGCGGAAGCCTGGGTAGTCATTATACCTTGGGTTGAATTTGTTTTGGTATTGAGGATTTTGAAAGTTCAAAGAATTTACTCTTGTTGGGGGTCCTCCTGAAATAACATCCTTTATTGATGGAATGGTTGGGCATTTGTCTGTCTTATGGTCATGTTTGTCACAAATTGTGCAAACAGGGTCAACAGTTTGGATTTCATGGACATTCCTAAGGTCTATTTTTTCGACCTTCCTAGAGAGTGCTGCGAGTTTAGCCCTAAGGCTTTCCTATTCTCTAAGTGTATTAATTACAGTAGTTATTTGTGTCTTTTCAGAATAAGGTGAAGTTCCCCATGTTTTTTTTGTTCAGAAAGAATTTCTAGATACCTGTAAGCATCATTTGGGGATTTGTTTTTAAAGGTTCCATTACACATCATGTCAATGAATTGTTAGTTCCCCGGACCCAAACCTTTCTAGAAAATTCTCACTTGTTTAGGAATAGAAAAACCTTGCTGTGGAACCAAGTTTAGAGTGTCTTTGATCCTCTCCCATGTTTCATATAATGACTCTCCCTCTTTTTCAAAAAAGTTTTGGATACTCTTTTTAAGTGCAATTGTTTTGTGGTGGGGAAAGTATTTTTTGTAGAATTTTCGTTGTAGTTGGTACCAAGAGTTGATGGATGATGGTGTAAAATTGTTTAGCCAATTTTTAGCTCGATCCTTTAAAGAAAAAGGAAATAGCCTCATCTTAGCCGATTCTAGTTTATGTGGGGGACACATGGTTTCTACAATTTCATTGAACTCCTTAATGTGAAGGTAGGGGTTCTCAAACTCCATTCCATGGAATGTGGGAAGATGGTTTAGGACATGGGGTTTTAATATGTAGTTTGAATCTCCTAGGTAATTGTGTCTAATTCATGATGGGGCATTGGTCGAGGAAGGTGTGAGGTAGTCATTCATGGTTTGATCCATTGCATTCCCCAAGTTTGGGGCTGCCTCATTTGGGTTTCCATTTTGGTTCCCACTCGGGTTTATGAGTTGGTTTCTTTGAAGACCTTCCATTGAAATAGGCTCAATTTTTTACTCGGGGGTATTAGGAAGATTAGGATCTAATGGAAAGAGTTCCCTTGGTGTACTTGACTCCCAAAACCTAGTACTATCCACCCTAACAAGACTATTTGATTGATCGCGGGTGTAGGCGGACATGCGCCAAAAGAAAAAAAACGAGAAAGGGACAAGATAAGAGAATTTGGATGAGAAAATAAGAAATGAGGGAGAATAGAATGGGTGTTTAGATTACTTACTTGGGTCCCTAGAAACGGCACCAAAATTTGATTCTCGCTCAAATTTACCCAAGAGAAGAAGGTAGGACGGTCCTTGTAGTTTAGCTTGGGTTGTCGAATCCTCAGAGACCTAAGAAGTAACCTACAGACACGTACATTCTATTTACTATTTTTGGCTACGAAGTGGCCAAATTGGGTTTATTTTAGATTGGTTCAAAGGAGCTCTAAGAGACTTAAGTGAATTCAATTTAGAAGAATGATTTGATCCTTGGTTATTGTTCGGGGTGGATTGGACGTGTTTCCTTTTCAATGATTTCAATTTCTTATATATGAGATGGGTTCATTTAAGGAGATAAAACAACATAATCACTTACTTGTTAAATTCCTACACCATATAATATGAATCACCTATACACTTGAAGGATCAATGTTTTGAGCACTTCAAGGTAGAGGTTCATACTAGCACTTGAAGTGTGTGGCCTTAAATTCAACAAGGATGACGAAGTTTAAAAATCATAAAATAAAAATCCTAATTAAAGAAGTGATTATACATTAATGGAGTGATAAATAACATCCAATCCAGCCCCCTTCTACTTCCTTACATCAACCCATAAGTGGGTTAGCTCTCCATTGATGACATTTCTTCAATGGAAGCGGTAAGTAGACTTACGAGGGTGGAATTGAAGAAGTAAAAAAAACAACAACAAAAATCAATCACTCCACCGTTGTGTGATAAATATCACAATGTATGGTGTGAATAAATTCACAACTTAAACCAACAGTATCAACGTGATATGTATAACAACAAAATAAGAGTATAAGAAGAACTTTTATTAAGAAACTAGGATGAATTAAAACAACTTACATGTGAAGGAAGAACGTTACAAAGAGAAATTGGAAGCATAACATTAAGATGAAAACAATGCTCAAAGATTAAAAACTCCTTCACCACCACTGCCTTAAATAGGCATTTTGGGAGCCTTGGGTCGAGCCTCCAACAGTACAATTCATCCCACTTGATTATGGTAGGTATAGGATGGTGGAAAGTTTGTGGAAAGAAGACTTTCCACCCTTGACCCGAAAAGGCATCCATCTTTCATCCAACAAACAGAGGCGCATGAAACACCTTCTAGATGGCAGAACATGGGTGAGACATAGCATACTTAAATTAATCTCTGGATGTCCCCTAATAGTCTGTAAAATATCCACCCAAAAAGAGTTATGTTTTTAGAGATATGGTTTAATTGGTGGGATGTTTTTCTGGGCCACATAATCTGTCCCAGAATTTTATCCCTAACTTGGGCCGCCTAAATGGACATAATGGAGGCTGAATTAGCATTGGATCCTGAAGATTTATTTGTTCTTATACATTTCTTATATCATCCCACGAAATTTGGGATTCATTGGGCATGTATGTTGGGCCCCACCATCTCATCAGTGGGATGGTGTCCAATCTGCCTTCTGTAGAATTGCTTCCTTTAATCACAAAATATCCCCATCTTCTTCCATGACTTATCCATTGATCCCTGAATGAAACATGTTCATATTGGAGTGTAGATAAATTTACAAAAATATCAAATTAAAATATGTATAATCAGATGAATCATTGGGTACATCAAATGATGTTAAAAAATGTACCACATAATAGTGCATTTTAAGAAGGTATTACAATCATAATGTGAAATGATGTTCAAAGTGTAAAATGCACTAAAATGGTGTTTATGAATAATAAAGAACATGAATATTATGTATATTAACAATGAGTATTAGCCTCATTTAGTGGCTAATAAATGAAACTATTTTTATATATGGTATATATTATGTTGTTGTTTTCCTTACGATTATGTATTTTTCATTTATGGAATACCTTTATGATTTCTATTATGGGTAAACGCGATAATTTCATTTTAGGAAGTGCGGACTACCACCCCCTCAATGTGATTTGAATCATTAATGTCATATCTGGGATGTATAAAGGATGGATTAAATGGTATTATACATTATGTTATACTGGAATTATATTATACCTTTATATAATTATAACTTCATTCCATTAAATATGAAATAGAAATGAAAGTAGCGTTCATGCATATGTATGGCTTACCGTCTCCATGAATGGTGCATTTCATTTATTACCTCTAAATGTTATGTAATATTATAAATACATGTATATACTGGATATATATGATATATATGATATCTACATCATGAATATAATTCTGGATATAATGGATATTTCACCACATGAACAACTTGTAATTATAAGAAGTTTATTTTTGACTCAAGTACCAAAGATCGACAAAATGACCGTTATTAACTTAAATAATTACATAATGTTCATAACATTGTAATAAGTGATATAAATGGAATAATTAACGTGAAAAAGGTTATTAAGAAAATAGAAATCAACTCTAGTTTATTATTCAGGAGATTAAAGAAAGATCGAGTCAAGTCGGACATGAGGTAAGGGAACTTCATAACCCGATTTCCGTTCTTTGGGTTAATCTCCTAATTTCAAATTATGTCATGATATTATTATGTCCTATCTTGTATTTTTTACTTTCTTTATGTGTACTTATAGTTAATACACTTAATAGATATATTTTATTTAAAAAATTATCTTTGTAAGGACTTCGTCTCAATCTCCTTTCATTGAGACATATTTTGTTTCATACAGAAATTTCTTTTATATTGTGTATAAACACCTTTGAATTTTACGTTTATTCAAAAGGAATCTTTTTATATGAAGCATTTTACTAAATGACAAAAAGGAATGTTTTTTTTGTCGTACGTATGCGGCGACAACGACTTCTCTGTCGCTGTGACCATTATTTGCGTTTCGGCTTCCTCTACCAGCCATAACTTTTTTTAAATGAAAAATTGATACCAAGTTTTAATTTTCTTTTATTTTGGTATTGAAAATGGTTTCGAAAGTGTTTTTATTACATCAATGTGTTTTATTGATATCTTGTGATTGAAATGTGGAAATGTTATGTTTCCTTTATGCATGTTTTATGTGATACGATTATGTAATGGTTTATGATATGTTTAAACCTATTCATATGATGAATGCATTGGACTTAATAAGTGATGGGTGGAGCCCGCTATAGCTCCTCGATGCATCGGTAGGTCTCATGATACAAAATAGTGTCTTGGCACGAGGCCTTGACAAAATCTTATTTGTAGTTTTGGAACGAGGCCTTGGCTACGTGGTTATGATAGTCTGGAATTATGCATTCCATCATTATGAAAGTGGTTATTGATATTTCATGTGATTATTTGACCAGTAGAATATCCATGTGAATACGTAAATGAAATTATCTCATTTTACTTTTTCCATATTATGTTTAAGTTCAAGTTTAAAAGGCTTTTGTTTTAGATATACATTGACTTAAATGTTTATGTTTATTTATGAAAGCTTCCGCTATATTCTTATCCTTACTGAGTATCTGAGATCACCCCTTTCAATGTTTTATTTTTCCCAGGATGTAAAGAAATAGTTTATGACTGACCTACAGGGATAGTCTGAAGGGGATAGAAGTGTGTACTATGGAGACTATGTTATTGTGATTTTTTACTTTATGATGTAATGTAACATTTATGAATGTATCTAGTGTTTCCAAGGCCACTAAACTAATCGGTCTTTTAAGACTTGATCTTTTGTGATCATGCCAATGTTACAGAATAATGCACCGACTCTGGGTAATTGGGGTCAGGGCGTTACAGTTGGTATTAGAGGCAGTTTAGTACTAACCTTGGAAGATGGATTTAGACAAACTCTGATTAGAGCACATATCCCTTAGATAGATTTTGAGGATTAGTATAAAAGAACATCCTATAATTTTGGTATTATAGAGATTTTATGAGTTTTCTGAGCAACACATCCTTGTATGGATACGAGCAGGTAGAGGCGGCTCTGGCACACATGTACCTAGGGGTAAAACCCAAAAACACCGCTTTGAGCTAGACTCGAACGGGAACTGGAGCACGACAATGGGCATTGCTGCACTCTTGGTTACGACACTCCCGGGGTATATGCTTAGGATAAATCTCATTTTCTTTAATAACCATTATTAAGGGTTTATGAGTATATACTTCCTCAAAGATTTTTTTTCATGATTATGGATTATATCCATAAAATTTTCAATTTTTGTTAAGTGTTTTACAAGTATAGAATTATGTATTTTGATTCATAAACTGATTTAGTTTATGCCTTTGTTTAGAAATGGTGTCTAGTGGAAGGAATGGAAACCGTATCAATGCACACACTCTATGTAGGGATTTCCCTCCTGCTCAAGATAATTATAGTGGAGCTGGAGATACAACTGGTGCTGATCAACTTATCACCATACTGGGACAACTCACTTAGGTTATGAATAATAACCTTACTCGTATGGAGCACCCTGATCCGCAACGTGGAGAATCAATGTTAGACTGCTTCATGAGGAAACAATCACCAACATTCAATGTGAGTACTAATCCCTTAGTAGATGAGCAATGGATAAATTCCTTAGAGAAAATATTCCATGCCTTGGGGAGTAGTGAAAGGGAAAAGGTTATCATGGCAGTTTACCGCCTCATTGGTGATGCTGATCAATGGTGGTCGTTGATTCAAAAATACAAAGGAAGATGATGAAGTATCGAATATGGAATGGAGGGAGTTCAATGAGATTTTCTAAGAAAAATACTTTCCTCATGACCATCAAGCATATATGGAAAGGCAATTTATGAGTCTGAGACAAGAGGAGGATGAGAATTTCACAAAGTATGAGTCCAACTTTACAAGGTTAGAAAGACATGCTGCAGATTATATACGTAACCCAAGAAGTAAGATTGATAGTTTCTTTGATGGGTTAAAACCATTTCTTCGTTGAGAATTAGTCTCACAAACCTTCTCGTCGTATGAAGATAATGTCTCATGTGCTATCAAGGCATAAAAGGAATTCTCTAAATCTTATGAAAATAAAGTAAAGCAAGAGAAGAAGAGAACGGTGGAACAAGAGACAGATAAATGGAAAAAAGGAAAGAAGGATTTTCCATTATGCGATAATTGTGGGAAGAATCACCTCGATACTTTCCAAAAAGGAATGGGAGTTTATTATAAATGTGGAGAAAAAGGTCACTAGGTTCATGATTCCAAGGGAATGAAAGAGGCTATCAATGTTGAATGTTACAATTGTAGGGAAATGGGGCATTATGCAAATGAATTTCCTAAGATTCAGGGAAACTTAACTCAGAAAAGGCCAAGTGATCAAGGACAATCTTATGTTGTTACTACATTTGAAGCGGAATAATTAATGTATTGGTGCTTTTGGACACAAGGATTATATTCTGGTTATAAGAATAATGTGATATATATAAGGATTTTACTACAGTACTTGTTGTTTTCATTAAGGTTTTAATATGATGAAGGTAATCATATTTTTTTATGTGATAATAAGAGAAACTTTACTTTCTTTGAGGAATCTGATGATACAATTGATTTTCGAATTTAGAGACCTTTTAGAAAAAGTCTAGACAGAGGTATTTTGGATAACTATAAAGGTTTGAATGGATTAAGTTGAACTTTGGGTAGTATTGTTTAATGTTAAAGCATTTATGAAGATTATTTTTGGAATATTATAATACTATAGTTTTAGGAAAAGGACAACCTGCAGGTCGGGGGATAACCCATCGCGTCGGACAAAGCTGTAGGAATCGAACCCACAACCATAGTGCGACATGCCTCTATTACCTACCAATAGCCTACAGGAAGTCCTTGGTATTACAAAATAGTTTTCCTAATCTAAATGGTATGTGTTAATATTTGGAACTTTATAAGATTAGGATAAATATAATATTTTTGAGTTCTATTATATTTTTGAGTGAAAGATGGGTTTGTGGTGAAAATTTATTAAAGAATGAAAGTATACATGACAAGTATGTATATTTCCTTAAGTTCTTAGTAAATCTCCTAAATAAATTCCTCAACTTTATGAAAGTTAAATTAAAACAAAAACGTTTTCGGTTAACTTTTCCTACAGGGGAATCAATGATTGTTTAACCAATCACAAGTTTGTAATTTTCTTATAGTTAAACTTTCTCCTAATCCTGTTTTATACAACTCTCCATCAAACCTTGATGGTTTGTTTTTCCTCCATGTCCATATTTTCATAGAATCCTAGTATTGGCTATCTCGGGTGACCATTTTACTTCTCTTTCTTTCTTTTAAAGTTATATTTTTATTAACCTTATTTCCGATGTGGGTTTTCCATAAAGGTATTTTCTATTTTCAACCTTTTATATTCAAAGAAAAATTTCAAATTGCGAGGACACAATTTATTGAAGGAGGGAAGAATGTAACACCCCAAGCTTCCATGGTACACTTCTCTTTGAATAATAGAGCAGCGTGTGTTGTACGCAACCTCGAGTTCTAACACACCGCGACCAATAAAAGTAGCCGTTATGAATAGTAATACCAACTTTTTGAAATTATATAAATTTTATATTTCAAAATGGACTTCATTTTTGTATTCGGAATATTGAAATTATCCTAAGTTGAATTTTTTTTAATTTTCTGAGAACTTCCAATTTTTTATGAATAGTGAAAAATACTTAAAAACAACTTTTTTAATCAAAATAATTTATAGTGATAAATTATACTATTGAGTGGTTTTAAAGTATAATTAGAATATATTTTTACAATTTTATCCAATATTGGTGATTATAATTAATTTCACTTTGAAATTGGACATAAACAATTGTCAATCTTTTGATATATATTGTTTCTTAAAAACACGCTATTTGTTGTGACAGCGGGAATTAATAATAAAATTAATTAATTCAACTTATAAGTTTGGAATTTTGTAAAATAGAAATCATTTTTGAATTTTGAATATCAATTATATCTTAGGGTGAAATTTTGACATTGTTCTGAAAAACTTCAATTTTTGATGAATAGTGAAACCACTAAGTGGTAGTTAAAAAACTGATTTTTCATTTAAATGAAACTTTACCGCTTCTATGAATTGAATTTCAAAAATACGACATACATGGTTACAATTAGGATGTAAAATGTGGTTCAATGGGATTAAAATAATTTTTGATGAATAGTAACTTTTATGTTTTATTAATCGCGATTAAAGGTAATTCATGAAATTTAAGGTAAAAATGATATTATAAAAATATGAAAATACCATTACACTTGTCCTTCCCTTATTTGATTAGTCATGGCTGACCAAGACAATCCATCGGTCAACTTGGGGACCCCATGGAGCCACTTGGGTAAGAAAATGACATTAATAACTTTTTATTTAAAGTAAAAATAAAATTGTCACAAACATGTGTTGTTTTACTAAAACAATTATTACATGGGGTTATATAAGTTACCTTTTTGACTATAAATATTCATTGGAAAGAAAAAAATATTTCCTAAATCATGTTAATTTTGTTATAATTTTTAGACATTAAATAAATTAAATTTTTTATGAAACCAGCGATTACCTCAATAATTAACGATTTAAATAAAATTAAAAGATAATGTAAACTATAAGACTTATACTTGTATAAAACATATTTTATGGGTATATTTAGAACCCTTATCACCTTATCCTCTAAATATATCATTTTGGGACCTTTGAAATCCGAAACGAACTTCATAATAATGTAACATTTCATGACCTTGCAAGAGTGACCCTCCTCTCCTCTTATAAAAGGCCCCCACCTCTACCTCCTTATTCACACATTAAATCCATTTGGATCGGCCAAAATCTACCCAAATACTCTCCAAACTTCCCTCTCTTACTCCTAGAATACTCACTTTGGGCAGAAGTCTTCCCAAGGAAGCCTTTGGATCAAATCAAAAAGAGTTACCCGATTTTAAGGTAATGTATTCTCTTGTGTTCTTTTGTTTTATTTTGCTTCTCCAACCCCCTAAAATCTTTTTATTACTTTATTTTGTAACAAAACCAGTATCCTCAATATAATTGGATATTTTTGTGGGAATTATTTTATTTACACTTACACACGCCTTCAACTAATGGTTAAAGAACATACTATTTCTGTGGGTGGCGGATTACTACCTCACGAAACAATGATTGTTCAATCTTCTTTTAACACCTATAATGGTGGACATTATGATGACACTATTTTTATATATGATATATATTATGTTTTTGTTTTCCTTACTATTCTTTATTTTTCATTTATGGCATACCTTTATGATTTCTATTATGGGTAAACGCAATAATTTCATTTTAGGAAGTGCGGACTACCACCCCCTCAAAGTGATTTGAATCGTTAATGCCATATGTGGGATGTATAAAGGATGGATTAAATGGTATTATACATTATATTATACTTGAATTACAGTATAACTTTATACAATTATAATTTCATTCCATTAAATATGAAATAGAAATGAAAGTAGCGTTCATGCGTACGTACGACTTACCGTCTCCATGAACGGTGCATTTCATTTCTTAGCTCCAAATGTTATGTAATATTATAAATGCATGTATATAATGGATATATATGATATATATGATATCTACATCATGAATATAATTCTGGATATAATGGATATTTCACCACATGAACAACTTGTAATTATAAGAAGTTTATTTTTGACTCAAGTACCAAAGATCGACAAAATGACCGTTATTAACATAAATAATTACATAATGTTCATAACATGGTAATAAGTGATATAAAAGGAATAATGAACATGAAAAAGGTTCTCAAGAAAATATAAATTAACTCTAGTTTATTATTCAGGAGATTAAAGAACGATCGAGTCAAGTCGGACACGAGGTAAGAGAACTTCATAACCCAATTTCCGTTCTTTGGGTTAATCTCCTACTTTCAAATTATGTCATGATATTATTATGTCATATCTTGTATTTTTACTTTATTTATGTGTACATATAGTGAATACACATAATAGATCTATTTTATTTAAGAAATTATCTTTGTAAGGACTTCGTCTCAATCTCCTTTCATTGAGGCATATTTTGTTTTATACACAACTTTCTTTTATACTGTGTATAAACCCCTTTGACTTTTATGTTTATTCAAAAGGAATATTTTTATACGAAGCGTTTTACTAAATGAAAAAAAGGAATGTTTTTTTGTCGTACGTATGCAGCGACAACGACTTCTCCGCCACTGTGACCATTATTTGAGTTTCGGCTTCCTCTATAAGCCATACCTTTTTTTAAATGAAAAATAGACACCAAGTTTTAATTTTCTTTTATTTTGGTATTGAAAAGGGTTTTGAAAGTGTTTTTATTACATCAATGTGTTTTATTTATATCTTGTGATTGAAATGTGGAAATGTTATGTTTCCTTTATGCATGTTTTATGTGATACGATTATGTAATGGTTTATGATATGTTTAAACCTATTCATATGAGGAATGCATTGGACTTAATAAGTGACTGGTGGAGCCCGCTATAGCTACTCGATGCATCGGTAGGTCTCATGAGATAAACTAGTGTCTTGGCATGAGGCCTTTACAAAATATTATTTGTAGTTTTGGCATGAGGCCTTGGCTACGTGGTTATGATAGTCTGACATTATGCATTCCATCATTATGAAATTTGTTATTGATATTGCATGTGATTATTCGATCAGTAGAATATCCATGTGAATAAGAAAATGGAATTATCTCATTTTACTTTTTCCATATTATGTTGAAGTTCAAGTTTAGAAGGCTTTTGTTTTAGTTATACATTGCCTTAAATGTTTATGTTTATTTATGAAAGATTCTGCTATATTGTTATCCTTACTGAGCATCTGAGCTCACCCCTTTCAATGTTTTATTTTTCCCAGGATGTGAAGAAATATTTTATGACTGACCTATAGGGATAGTCTGAAGGGGATAGAAGTGTGGAATATGGAGACAATGATATAGTGAATTTTCACTTTACGATGTAATGTAACATTTATGAATGTATCTAGTGTTTCTAAGGCTACTAAACTAATCGGTCTTTCGAGACTTGATCTTTTGTGATCATTCCAATGTTACGTAATAATGCACCGACTCTGGGTAACTGGGGTCGGGGAATTACAGTAACTATTATAAGAGTAAGGGAGGGATATTGGGTGATTATTTTAGCATATTTTTTATGAGCCAGGGGGCTTGAGATGTGCGTGTAAGTGGGTATAGATGATGACCTTTTATAAGAGGGAGGAGGTACACTTTAGGAAAGTCTTGAACTATTATTTTATTGTAAATTAATTTTAGAATTATAATGTATTAAAAGTGATATATTAAGATTATAAGATGACTATGTGACGAAATACTCTCAACCAATATGTTTTATACAAGTTTAGGTCACAAATTTAACCTTATATTTTGGCTTTAACCCTTAGTTAAATTAATTAACTCTTACTATGCCTTCTTGTATTTTTACACTTTATGGTTAATATAGTTAATATAAAATTACAAGAGAATATCAAGTGGATTATTAATGACATTTTAAATATTATATGAGTCATTGGGATGCATATTTTATTTTTATGACTATTGTATATTTTAATAAAATAGTATTTGTTTTAAAATCTCATTTATATCAATTTTGACACTATTTAGTAATTGATTTTTGTCAAATCCATAACAACTTGATTCATTCTAGAAAACAACATTATCTCAAATAGAAAATGCCATAATGATGTATAAAATTATTGTTTGACATAAAAAAATTAAAATTACATTTATTTTAATATTTATAATATCATTTATTTGAATCTCTCATTAATAAGGTAATCACTTCATCATCACTGTGTCATAAATAGATAATTTTATTTAATATCTAAAAAATATAAATTAAATACCATGATGTAATAATTAATTTTAGATTTCTAATGACTATTTACAGCCAAAGAGATCAGTTATATAACTTTATATTAAAATTTTTTGAGTAAAAAGATAAATGTTGATGTTATATTTCTCTTTACTTTAAATTAATTATTATAACATGTCATTATCACACCCAATTGGAACCAAAATAAAAAAAAGTTTAGCTTAATGATTTTTTTATCACCCATGACTCTTCAAATAAGATTAGGATATGTGTTGGTGTAGTTTTATTGTAACACCCCAGGTAAATAAAGAATATGAAATTTTCATATTTATCCATATTTGAGAATAAAATATTAATATTACTTTAAAGGGGACACTATGCTCGATGGCGTACCCAATACGCAACAACGAGTTTCTTGGGAATCTTACGTTGCACTATAATAATAAAATAATTTTATTTTAAATTGTAGTTAACGCCTAGCCATTGTAATGGAGGGAATTAACATAACTAACTACAAAATGATTATATATGTTTGTAAAATATTTTAACTTTTTACAATAAATGTTAGAGGATTAAAAATGCGAATGAATTCAATTTTAAGCGTAAAAATTCTAATATTCTTTAGAAGGTCGATTAACCGCCTTTTGATGGAGAACCACTTTTAAATCCACTTTTTGAAAATTTTATGTGTTATATTTGACAAAACAAAATGCTTCTTTAGAATTGAGACATCAAAATTTACTTTGTGTAAATTTTTGGTATCTTTCCGATAAAGTTCATTTTTTAATGAATAGTGAAAAATGTTGTATTTTAATTCAAAACCTCTTTTTAATCTAATTTATTTATATGATTAGATTCTCTTTTTAATTGTTTTTAAAGTAAAATTAGAATATATTTTTACCATTTAATCCAATAGTGGTCATTGTAATTAATTTCACTTTGAAATTGGACATAAACTAGTGTCAATCTTTTAATAGATATTGTTTCATAAAAACACGTTATTTGTTTTGACAGTGGGAATTAATTATTAAATTAATTAATGCAACTTATATGTTTTGAATTTTGTAAAATAGACATCATTTTTGAGTTCAGAATATCAAATATATCTTAGGGTGAATTTTTGGTATTTTTCTGAAAAACTTCAATTTTTGATGAATAGTGAAACCACTAACTGGTAGTTAAAGAAACTAATTTTTCATTTAAATGAAACTTTTCCACCTCTGTGTTTTGAATTTCAAAAATCCGACATACATGGTTGTCATTAGGAAGTAAAATGTGGTTCAATGGGAGTAAAATAATTCTTTGGTGAATCGTAACTTTTATGTTCTTAATCGCGATTAAAGGTAATTAGTGTAATTTAAGGTAAAAATAATGTTTTAATAATGCGAATTGACCTAGACACATGTCCTACCCCCATTGGATGTGTCATTGCCGACCAAGACAATCCATGGGTCAACTTGGGGACCCCATGGAGCCACTTTGTTTGGAAAATGACATAAATAACTTTTTATTTAAAGTTAAAATAAAAATGTCACAAGCATGAGATGTTTCACTAAAACAATTTTTAAACGGGGTTATACAAGTCATAGTTTTGACTATAAATATTCATTAGAAATCTAAAACGATTTCTTCCATCATTATATTTTTTTATAAGTTTTAGACATTAAATAAATTAAATTATTTATGACATCATGATGATGCAACAGTTACCTCATTAATAAAGTATTTACAGAAAATGAAAAGATAATGTTAAAACTATAACATACACATGTAAAAAACCTATTGGATGAGTATATTTCAAACCCTTACCACCTTATCCTCTAAAAAAATTAATGTGGGACCTTTAAAATCCGAAACTCATTTTAAAATAAAGTAACAATTTGTAACTTTCCAAGAGTGCCCCTCCTCCCCTCTTATAAAAGGCCCCCACCTCTACCACCTTACCCACACCTCTCAAGACTTTGGCTCGGCCAAACCCTGCTCATTTTGCCTCTCCACATCCCCCTATTACTCCTATAAGCCTCAATTTGGGAAGATGTCTTCCCAAGGAAGCCTTTGAGCTCAAATCAAAGAGAGTTACCCAGTTTTAAGGTAACGTCTTCACTTGTGTTCTTTTGTTTTATTTTGCTTCTCCAACCCCCTAAACTCTTTTTATTCATTTATTTTTTAAAAACTATAGTATTTTCAATATACTAGAATGTTTTTATATGAACATTCGAGCTACACCTACACACACCAACATCTAATGGTTAAAGAACATACTGTTTCTGTGGATGGAGAATTTCTGCCTCACGAAACGATGATTGTTCAACACTCATATAACACCTTCAAAGGTGGCCATTAAGATGTCACTATATTTATATATGATATATAATATTTTTATCTTTTACTTAAGCTTCTGTATTTTTCTTTTGTGTCATACCTTTATGGTTTCAATTGTGGGTAAACACGATAATTTCATTTTAGGAAGTGCAGACTACCGCCCCCTCAAAGTGATTTGATTCGTTAATGCCATATGTGGGATGTATAAATGATGGATTTAAAGTTATTATATATGATTTATGTTAAATTTAAATGATGAATATAATTCTGGAATTAAAATATACATACCTCTCATTTAGTTTTAATTCCATTAATATGACATAGAAATGAAAGTAGCGTTCATGCGTACATACGACTTACCGTCTCCATGAACGGTGCATTTCATTTCTTACATCTAAACGATTATTTAATATTATAAATACATTTATATTCTGGATATATATGATATATATGATATCCAAATCATGAATATCATTCTGGATATAATGAACCTTTGACCACATGAACAACATGTAACTGTAAGAAGTCCACTTTCGACTTAAGAACCAAATATCGACAAAACAAACATAGTTAACTTTAATGATTACATAATGTTTATAACATGGAAATAAGTGATATAAAAGGAATAATGAACTTGAAAAAGATTTTTAAGCAAGTATAAATTAACTCACATTTATTATTCAGGACGTTAAAAAACGATCGAGTCAAGTCGGACCCGAGGTAAGGGATCCTACGCCTCTCTTTCTTTTTAAGTACACTCTTTTATGTCATTCCTTTTAAGATCAATTTTCTTATGATTGGGATGTTATTTTATATTAATATTACTGTAATTTTTATTTTTATATGATGAGAGACCCTATTTTCTCTCATCAATCCATTTTGGATGTTTTAATTGGCACCGTTAGGCTGCCGAAATTTCGTAAGGGGCTTTTTATCTCACTTTGTGTTTTCGTGAGATTCATGCTACAGTTGCCAATATTTAATTTTGAGTTGTTTATGTACTTTCCATTATTCTACTCTTTATGTAACATACTTTCATTTATGAGTATTTACATCAATGTTGTATAGTCCTTCTTTCATGGGGTGTATGTTTCGAAAGTTACCCAAATCGGTAAGGGAACCTTTCACCCTCCTCTTTTTAAAATACTTCTTTTGTTATATCTTTTAATTTTCATCTTATTATGTGGGGATATGTTCTTATATATCCTTATTACCGTAAATTTTATTTCCAAGTGATTAGATACCCTTTATCTCTCTCATCAACTCTTTTTCTAAAATTTGATGTGGCGTCGTTAGGCTGTTAGGGGAACTTCTTAACCCAATTTCGATTTCTTTGGGTTCAACATGTAGTTATTGAATATGTCATAATTTGAATATGTTTGAATGACCTTTGATTATTTTACACTTAATATCCAATTATATTGGGTGTATTTATATTTTTCACACATAATTATGAGATTGATTTATCTTTAATTTAAGGATACCATCTTTATAATGGATTTCATCTCAATTTACATTTCCATTGAGACTTCATTGTTGTTATGAACCAATTCAATCATATATGGTGTATATACCATCCTTTGGATTATTATATCATGAATCCCTTTATTCTAATGATATTATAATGTTTTTATTAAATTTTATTCCTCAATTATTGTATTCAAGTGTCTCTCATTTTTTTAAAAACCCTTTAACTAGAATATCGTTTTAAATGTTTTAATGATTTATTCTTATAAATATTTCTAATTAATATCCATGTTTTCAAAATGGTTTAAGGATGTATTTATATGGATATTAATGGTTTAAAATGTTAAAAGCTTCAATGTGGTATGGGACTTCGTCTCAATCTCCTTTCATTGAGGCATATTTTGCTTTATAAACAACCTTCATTAATACGGTGTATAAACCCCTTTGACTTTTAAATTTATCCAAAAGGAATATTTTTTATATGAAGCATTTTACTAAATGACAAAAGGGAATTTTTTTGCCGTACGTATGCGGCGACAATGAATTCTCCACTCCTGTGACCATTATTTGAGTTTCGTCTTCCTCTACAAGCCATACCTTTTTTATGAAAAATAAATACCATGTTTTACTTTTCTTTTATTTTGGTATTGAAAATGGTTTTCATAATGTTTTTATATCAATGTGTTGTATTAATATTATAAGGCCACAGCCATAAACCTTACTTAATCTTGAGTTATTACAAGATTACACATTTAGGATCATTTCAGGTTTAGAGTTTTAGAGAATTAGATCATGAAACTTGCATTACATTCCACATTTAGACAAAGTGGTTACATAAAAGACAGTATTCATTCTTCCCATCAACGGAAACATACTTAAAATAAAACATGGATTCTTTCTTGACACATCCTTGACACTATCATCACATCATGTACCCTTCCCTTGACTTGTGAAAAACATTTCAAAAACATGGGATGAGCATAAAAAGCTCAGTAAGGGATATAAAAATATGGAAAGGAAACATGAGTAAATGTATACATAAGAATGAAGTCATAGTTTACCCATAAAACATAAGCACTTTAACATACCTCATAAAATCATAGAAATCATATAACATAAAGGTAACTTGAGGCATTCATAACATTCTTACGTAGGGAGTAACCATCTTGGTTACGTTTGGAATACCCATCACAAGATATTACCTAAATCTCTTTGGAGAAACCTTATCGTTTCACTCGTTCGCGTTACCCAATGCATTGGAGAGCTATATCGGGCTCACCCGCCCTTAGTTTATCACGGAACCACCCGTTTTCATAACAATTCCCAAGAACCATAACATAAATGTATCACATAAAACATGAATAAAGGAAATATAACATTTCCACATTTCAATCACAATATAAAATTTTAGTATATTGAAATAATGAATCTGTTCAAAAAGAAACCATTTCAAAAACCATTTAAAACATTTAATAAAAAGATTTTTTGAATCAAAGTGTCCCATACCACCTTGAAGCTTTTAACTTTTTAAACCATTAATATCCTTATAAATAAACCCTTAAAACTATTTTGAAAACATGGATATTAATAAGAACAAATCATTAAAACATTTAAAGCGATATTTTGGTTAAAGGGTTTTTACCAAAATTAGAGACACTTGAATACAATAATTGAGCAATAACATTTAATCAGAACTTTATAATATCATGAGAATAAATGTATTCATGATATAATATTCCAAAGGACATTATATACACCATATAAGAGTCAATTGGTGCATAACAACAATGAAGTCTCAATAGAGATGTAAAATGTGATGAAATCCCTTATAAAGAAGGTATCCTTAAATTAAGGATAAATCAATCTCAAAATTATGTGTGACAAATATAAATACACCCGATATAATTGGATATTAAGTGTAAAAAAATAAGTGGTCATTCACACATATTCAAAGGATGACATATTCAATAACTACATGTTGAACCCAATGAAATCGAAATTGGGTTAAAAAGTTCCCTTGGTAAAATTCGACAGCCTAACGGCGTCACTTCAAAAATTCAGAAAATGAGTTGATGTGAGATAAAAAGGGAATCTCATCACTTGGACATAAAATTTACATCAATCAGGATATAGAAGAACATATCCCAACATAATAGTATGTGAATTGAAAGACATAACAAATGAAGTCTTTTTAAAATGAGGAGGGTGAAAGGTCCCCTTACCGAGTTGGGTAACTTTCGAAACGTACACCCCATGGAATAAGGGTCATACAATGAAGATGAGAATACCCATAAATGAAATTATACTACAAAAAGTGTATAATAATTGGCATTACATACACCACTCAAAGAAAATTGTGGCAAATGTAGCATAAATCTCACGGGAATAAAAGTGAGATGAAAAACCCCTTACGAAAACTCGGCAGCCAAACGGCGCCACTTAAAACTTCCAAAATGGATTCAAGAGATCAAATAGGGTATCTCATCATATTACCATAAAATGTTCCACAAGAGTAATATAGAAGATCACCCCCAATCATAACAAATAGGAGCTTAAAAGAAGTGACATAAAGGAGAGTACTTAAAGAGAAAGAGAGAGGTTAGATCTCTTACGAAAATTCGGCAGCCTAACAGCACCACTCAAAACTTCCAAAATGGATTGATGAGAGAGAATAGGGTCTCTCATCACATGAACATAAACATTACAGTAATATTAATATAAAAGAACATCCCAATAACAAGAAATATGAGCTTTAAAAGGAATGACATAATAAAGTGTACTTAAAAAGAAAGAGAGGAGTAGGATACCTTACCTCGGGTCCGACTTGACTCGATCGTTCTTTTATCTCCTGAATAATAAACTTGAGTTAATTTCAACTTACATAAGAAAATTTTTTCAAGATCACTATTCCTTTTACATCACTTATTGCCATGTTATAAACATTATGTAATCATTTAAGTTAATAATGTTTGTTTTGTCGATATTTGGTTCTTAAGTCAAAAGTTGACTTCTTACAATTACATGTTGATCGTGTGGTCAATGGTTCATTATATCCAGAATGATATTCATGATTTTTATATCAGATATATCATATATATCCAGCATATATATGTATTTATAATATTACATAATCATTTAGAGGTAAGAAATGAAATGCACCGTTCATGGAGACGGTAAGCCGTACGTACGCATGAACGCTACTTTCATTTCTTTGTCATATTAATGGAATTAAAACCAAATGAGAGGTATGTATATTTTAATTCCAGAATTATATTCATCATTTATATGTAACATACCTTATATATATCCATTACAAATATGTACTTATAATAGTACATTACATTTGGGGATAAGAAATGAAATGCACCGTTCATGGAGACGGTAAGCCGTACGTACGCATGAACGCCACTTTCATTTCTATCTCATACATTAATGGAAATAAATAATAATGATATAGAGGTATATTATAATTCCAGTATAACATCATATATAATAACTTTAAATCCATCCTTTATACGTCCCACATATGGCATTAACGAATCACATCACTTTGAGGGGGCGGTAGTCCGCACTTCCTTAAATGAAGATATCGCGTTTACCCATAATGGAAACCTTAAAGTTATACCCAAAATTAAGAATACATAAGCTTAAAGAAAACATAAAAATATTATATATCATATATAAATATAGTGACATCTTAATTTCCACCTTTTAAGGTGTTATATGAGTGTTGAACAATCATCGTTTTGTGAGGCAGAAATTCTCCATCTACAGAAACAGTATGTTCTTTAACCATTAGATGTTGGTGTGTGTAGGTGTAGCTCAAATGTTCTTATAAAAACATTATAGTATATTGAAAATACTATATTTTTTAAAAAATAAATGAATAAAAATAGTTTAGGGGGTTGGAGAAGCAAAATAAAACAAAAGAACACAAGTGAAGACGTTACCTTAAAACCGGGTAACTCTCTTTGATTTGAGCTCAAAGGCTTCCTTGGGAAGACATATTCCCAAAGTGAGGCTTATAGGAGTAATAGGGGGATGTGGAGAGGAAAAATGAGCAGGGGTTGGCCGAGCCAAAGGCTTTGGGAGGGTGGGTAAGGAGGTAGAGGTAGGGGCCTTTTATAAGAGGAGAGGAGGGGCACTCTTGGAAAGTAAAGATAAGTTACTTTATTTTAAAATGATTTTCGGATTCAAAAGGTCCCACATTGATATAATTCTAGGATAAGGAGATAAGGTTTCTAAATCCACCCATCCAATTTATTTTGGACATGTGTAGGTCTTAGATTTTACATTATCGTTCCATTTTATTTAAATCGTTAAATAATGAGGTCATCGCTGCATCATCATGATGTCATAAATAATTTAATTTATTTAGTGTCTAAAAATTATAAAAAAACTATCATGATGTTTGAAATATTTTTATCTTTCCAATGACTATTTATTATCAAAAGTCTGAATTGTATAACCCCATGTAACAATTGTTTTAGTAAAATATGTCATGTTTGTGTTATTTTTACTTTAACATTAAATAAAAAGATATTTATGTCATTTTCCAACCAAAGTGGCTCCATGGGGTCCCCAAGTTGACCCATGGGTTTTCTTGGTCGTCCATGACACATCCAATGAGGTTAGGACATGTGTCAAGTTCATTTCATATTATTAAAACATTATTTTTACATTAAACTACACTAATTACCTCTAATCGCGATTAAAAACATAATAAGTTACTATTCACCAAAAAATTATTTTTATCCCATTGAACCCCATTTTACTTCTTAATGACAACCATGTATGTCGAATTTTTGAAATTCAAAACACAAAGATGGAAAAATTTCATTTAAACGGAAAAATCAGTTTTTATAAGTACGACTTAGTGGTTTCACTATTCATCAAAAATTGATGTTTTTCAGAAAAATCCCAAAAATTCACCCTAAGCTATATTTGATATTCCGAATTAAAAAATGAAGTCTATTTTAAAAAATTCAGAACATATAAGTCACATTAATTAATTTAATAATTAATTCCCGCTGTCAGAGCAAATAGCTTGTTTTTATGAAACAATAAGTATCAAAAGATTGACACTAGTTTAAGTATGATTTCAAAGTGAAATTAATTCCAACAACAACTATTGGATTTAATAGTAAAAATATATTCTAATTTCACTTCAAAACCAATTCAAAAGATAATCTAATCATATAAATAAATTAGATTAAAAAGAGGTTTTGAATTAAAATACAACATTTTACACTATTCATTAAAAAAATGAACTTTATCGGAAAGATACCAAAAATTTACACAAATTAAATTTTGATGTCCCAATTCTTAAGAAGAGTTTTATTTGGTCCAATAGAATATATAAGAGTGAAAAAAAACTATATTTAATGACGGTTCGTCATCAAAAGGCGATAAGTGAACCTTTAGTGAAAACTAGGGCATATACGCCTAAAATTGATTTCTTTCTGTATTTTATGCCTTTATCTTTTATTGGATAAATGAAAAAATATTTAAAAACATATATAATCATATTTTAGTTATTTTTATCCATTCCTGCCAATACAACAGCTACATGTTAACTGCCATTTAAAACAATATTATTTTATTATTAGAGTGCAACGTAAGATTCTCAAGAAACTCATTGTTGCGTGTTGGGTACTCTATCGAGCATAGCATCCCCTTTAAAGTCATATTAATATTTTATTCACAAATTTGGATAAATATGAAAATGTCATATTTTTTATTTACCTGGGGTGTTACATCCTTCCCCCCTTTTGGGAATTGCGTCCTCGCAATTTTTAAAATTGACCTTGGAAACATCCTTGAAAGTCCCACATCGGAACAGGAGTCGGTAAAACAATCACTTTAAAATAAAGGAAGATAAGTACAGAGGTCACCCGAGTTAACCCATATGTAGAAAAACATGGACATGGAAGAAAAAGCAAAGGGTGATGTTCTTGAGGGAGAGTGATAGTAAACATGTCTAGGAGAAAGTTAACCATAAGAAAATCACAAACTTGTGATGGGTTAAACGGTATTCGATTCCCCAGTAGGAAAAGTTAATAGACAACATTTTTGGTTTAAGTTACTTTTTATTGAGGAATTTATTCATAAGGAAACATAATCACTTATCATGTTGACTTTCAACTTTTACTAGATTCATTAATCAAACTCATATTTTTTTCCAAAAGACGAGTATTTAGGGAGACTTGTTCGCATTAAGAGTACTATAATCAACTTCTAGAGAATCACCTAATCCACAATAGAGAACTATATACATCCCATGTCTTTATACTCTAACCAAAACCAAAACCAAAAGGGTTAGTACATGATCAGATAATCGAGAAAAGGATAACCCTTTATAAAAAGAAAATCTATTCTTAATCTCCAAAATTTGTCCAACAAAACCCAATGTTCAACGAAGACCATTCGATAAACAATTTGTCCATAAAATTCTTCAAAGTAAACCAAACTAAAATTGAAGCCCAAATATTTGAAGGATTTAGTCACATAGTCTTCCAAGTTAAATTGTAACATTTATCTCTAAACAACATCAGTTGCTCCTAAAGTCTCGTACTAAAAAGTAATTAACATAATCACATATCCTCCATGATAGGTTAATCATTTTCATAAATAACCCAAAATCAACTTACTCTTAATTCATAAAATCATATAACTAAAAAGAATCAGTCAAACTAACCAGGGACTTCATGTAGTCCAGTGGTAGGCGATAAATACCTGTCGCACTTTGGTTGTGGGTTAGATTCCCAAAGCTTTGTCCGATGTAACGGGTTGTCACATGGTCTGCATGTTTTCCTTTTTCCCAAACTATATAATTCTCAAATCATTCCCCAAAAAAATGGATAAAATCATCAAAAATAACCATAACATAATTTAACCTCAATTTTATGTCATGCCTTTCACTTCCATCATAACATATAGTAACCCATAATTACCTTAAAAGTAAGGATCATATAAACTCTAATGGTTACCTTTATAATTATTACCTGAACTTCCACATCGATTGGTCATCTCGTACATGATGCATTACAAAACATACCAAGGTTCAAGTGGATGATCATTACTCATTGATATTTGGTTTAGAACAACCACGAGTTTCCTCATTGAATCCTCCATTTTATCTAGTATCTTAATCAGAGAACCACTACAGTTTCCTTCAAACCTGTTGTCTCTTTGGTGCCTGCTAGATCCATCTATTCACTAAAAATAGAAATGTTAGTGAGAGTTTATCAACAAAACCATCATGTACTAATGAGGAAGGTAAACACTAAGATATACTTACTCATTTAATTTATCTAAAACTAGGACTCTTTCTGAAATCCTAACCATTATGGTAATGTCACTTATGCTTATAGAATACCCTAACCTCACGGGAATAAAAGTGAGATGAAAAACCCCTTACGAAAACTCGGCAGCCTAACAGCGCCACTTAAAACTTTCAAAATGGATTGATGAGATCAAATATGGTCTCTCATCATATTACCATAAAATTCTCAGCAAGAGTAATATAAAAGAGAATCCCCCATCATAACAAAGAGGAGCTTAAAAGAAGTGACATAAAGGAGAGTACTTAAAGAGAAAGAGAGAGGTTAGATCTCTTACGAAAATTCGGCAGCCTAACGGTGCCACTCAAAACTTCCAAAATGGATTGATGAGAGAGAATAGGGTCTCTCATCACATGAACATAAAAATTACAGTAAGATTAATATAAAATAACATCCAAATAACAAGAAATATGAGCTTTAAAAGGAATGACATAATAAAGTGTACTTAAAAAGAAAGAGAGGAGCAGGATCCCTTACCTCGGGTCCGACATGACTCGATCGTTCTTTAATCTCCTGAATAATAAACTTGAGTTAATATCTACTTCCTTAAGAACCTTTTTCAAGATCATTATTCCTTTTATATCACTTATTTCCATTTTATAAACATTATGTAATCATTTAAGATAATAATGTTTGTTTTGTCGATATTTGGTTCTTAAGTCAAAAGTGGACTTCTTACAATTACATGTTGATCATGTGGTCAATGGTTCATTATATCTAGAATTGTATTCATGATTTGTATATCATATATATCATATATATCCAGCATATACATGTATTTATAATATTACATAATCATTTAGAGGTAAGAAATGAAAAGCACCGTTCATGGAGACGGTAAGCCGTACGTACGCATGAACGCTACTTTCATTTCTTTGTCATATTAATGGAATTAAAAATAAATGAGAGGTATGTATATTTTAATTCCAGAATTATATTCATCATTTATATGTAACATACCTTATATATATCCATTATAAATATGTACTTATAATACTACATTACATTTGGGGATAAGAAATGAAATGCACCGTTCATGGAGACGGTATGCTGTACGTACGCATGAATGCTACTTTCATTTCTATCTCATACATTAATGGAAATAAATAATAATGATATAGAGTTATATTATAATTCCATTATAACATCATATATAATAACTTTAAATCCATCCTTTATACGTCCCACATATGGAATTAACGAATCACATCACTTTGAGGGGGTGGTAGTCTGCACTTCCTTAAATGAAGATATCGCGTTTACCCATAATGGAAACCATAAAAGTATGCCCAAAATGAAGAATACAGAATCTTAAATAAAACATAAACATATTATATATCATATATAAATATAGTGACATCTTAATGGCCACCTTTTAAGGTGTTAAAAGAATGTTGAACAATCATCGTTTCGGGAGGCATAAATTCACCGTCCATGGAAACAGTATGTTCGTTAACCATTAGATGTAAGTGTGTGTAAGTGTAGCTCGAATAATTATTATAACAACATAATAGTATATTTAGTATACTTTATTTGTTACAAAATTAAAGAATAAAAAGAGTTTAGGGGGTTGGAGAAGCAAAATAAAACAAAAGGACTCAAAAGAAGACATTACCTTAAAATCGGGTAACTCCCTTTGGTCTGAGCTCAAAGGCTTCCTTGGGAAGACTTATGCCCAAATTTAGGCTTCAAGGAGTAATATAGGTAAGTGGAGAGACAAAATGGGCAGGTTTTGGCCGAGCCAAAGGCTTTGGGAGTGTGGGTAAGGAGGTAGAGGTGGGGGCCTTTTATAAGAGGAGAGGAGGGGAACTCTTGAAAAGTAAAGATAAGTTACTTTATTTTAAAATGATTTTCATATTAAAAAGGTCCCACATTGATATAATTATAGGATAAGGTGATAAGGTTTCTAAATACACCCATCCAATTGGTTTTGGACATGTTTAGGTCTTAGATTTTACATTATCTTTCCATTTTATTTAAATCGTTAAATAATGAGGTCATCGCTGTATCATCATGATGTCTTAAATAATTTAATTTATTTAGTGTCTAAAAATTATAAAAAAACTATAATGATGTTGGAAATCCTTTTATCTTTCCAATGACTTTTTATAATCAAAAATCTGAATTGTATAACCCCAGGTAACAATTGTTTTAGTAAAACATGTCATGTTTGTGTTATTTTTACTTTAACATTAAATAAAAAGTTATTTATGTCATTTTCCAACCAAAGTGGATCCATGGGGTCCCCAAGTTGACCCATGGGTTGTCGTGGTCGGCCATGACACATCCAATGAGTGTAGGACATGTGTCAAGTTCATTTCATATTATTAAAACATTATTTTTACCTTAAACTACACTAATTACCTCTAATCACGATTAAAAACTTAATAAGTTACTATTCACCAAAAAATTATTTTTATCCGATTGAACCCCATTTTACTTCTTAATGACAACCATTTATGTCGGATTTTTGAAATTCAAAACACAAAGATGGAAAAATTTCATTTAAACGGAAAAATCAGTTTTTATAAGTACCACTTAGTGGTTTCACTATTCATCAAAAATTGAAGCTTTTCAGAAAAATCCCAAAAATTCACCCTAAGCTATATTTGATATTCCGAATTCAAAAATGAAGTCTATTTTAAAAAATTCAGAACATATAATTCACATTAATTAATTTAAGAATTAATTTCCGCTGTCAGAGCAAATAGCGTGTTTTTATGAAATAATAAGTATCAAAAGATTGACACTAGTTTAAGTATGATTTCAAAGTGAAATTAATTCCAACAACCACTATTGGATTTAATAGTAAAAATATATTCTAATTTCACTTTAAAACCAATTCAAAAGATAATCTAATCATATAAATAAATTAGATTAAAAAGAGGTTTTGAATTAAAATACAACATTTTACACTATTCATTAAAAAAAATGAACTTTATCAGAAAGATACCAAAAATTTAGACAAAGTAAATTTTGATGTACCAATTATTAAGAAGAGTTGTATTTGGTCCAATAGAATATATTAGAGTGAACAAAACTATATTTAATGACGGTTCGTCATCAAAAGGCGATAAATGAACCTTTAGTGAAAACTAGGGCATATACGCCTAAAATTGAATTATTTCTATATTTTATGCCTTTATCTTTTATTGTATAAATGAAAAAATATGTAAAAACATATATAATCATATTTTAGTTATTTTTATCCATTCCCGCCAATACAACGGCTACATGTTAACTGCCATTTAAAATAATATTATTTTATTATTAGAGTGCAACGTAAAATTTCCAAGAAACTCATTGTTGCGTGTTGGGTACTCCATCGAGCATAGCATCCCCTTTAAAGTCATATTATCATTTTATTCAAAAATATGTATAAATATGAAAATGTCATATTTTTTATTTACCTGGGGTGTTACAAATATCTTGTGATTGAAAAGTGGAAATGTTATGTTCCTTTATGCATGTTTTATGTGATACGATTATGTTATGATTCTTGGGCATTGTTATGAAGATGGGTGGTTCTGTGATAAACTAAGGGAGGGTGAGCCCGATATAGCTCTCCAATGCATTGGGTAATGCATAGGAGTTAAACGTTAAGGTTTCTCCGAAGAGATTTAGGGAATATAATGTGATGGGTATTCCAAACATAACCAAGAGGGTTACTCCCTACGCAATAATGTTATGAATTCCTCAAGTTACCTTTATGTCTTATGATTTCTATGTTTTATTCATGATTTTATGAGGTATGTTAAAGTGCTTATGTTTTATGAGTAAAGTATGATTTCATTGATTCTTATGTACACATGTAATCATGTTTCCTTTCCATATTTTTATATCCCTTACTGAGCTTTGTATGCTCATCCCATGTTTTTGAAATGTTTTACACAGGACTTAAAGATGAATAGGGTCAATGATGGGATCAATGAAAGACATTCTATCTAAAACATGGAACTAGACATGTTTCTTTTAAGTGTTTTTTTATTTATGGAAACTTAGTAGAAGTGTCTACTTTGTAATATTTTGAGATGTAATAGTTATGTCCTAATTCTCTAAAACTCTAAACCTGAAAACATCCTCAATTTGAATTATTCATTTAATTCAATATTAAGTAAGGTTTAAGACCGGGGCCTTATAGTTGGTATCAATGGTCGGTTTAGATAACTTTAGAGGTTAGGGTATTCTCTATGCATAAGTGACATTACCATAATGGTTAGGATTTCCGTAAGAGTCCTAGTTTTAGATAAAGTGAATGAGTAAGTATATCTTAGCGTTTACCTTCCTCATTAGTACATGATGGTTTTGTTGATATACTCACACTGACATTTCTATTTTTAGTGAATGGATGGATCTATCAGGCACCAAAGTGTCAATAGGTTTGAAGGAAACTGTGGTGGTTCTTTGATTAAGAGACTATATGAAATGGGGGATTCAATGAGGAAACTTGTGGTTGTTCTAAACCAACTATCAAGGAGTCATGATCAACCACTTGAACCTTGTTAAGTTCTGTAATGCATCATGTACAAGATGACCAATCGATGTGGAAGTTCAGGTAATAATTAAAAAGTTAACCATTAGGTTTTATATGATCCTTACTTTTGAAGTAATTATGGGATACTATATGTTATGATGGAATATGAACGAATTGAGATAAAATCGAGGTTAAAATATGTTATGATTATTTTTGAAGATTTTATCTCGTTTTGGGGAATGTTTTAAGAATTATATAGTTTTGGAAAAAGGACAACACACAGACCTTGTGACAACCCGTCGCATTGGAGAAAGCTGCGGGAATCGAACCCACAACCAAAGTGCGACCAGTATTTATCACCTACCACTGGACTACGTGAAGTCCCTGGTTAGTTTGACTAATTCTTTTTAGTTAGATGATTTTAGGAATCAAGAGTAAGTTTATTTTGGGTTATCTATGTAAATTATTAACCTATCTTGGAGGATATGTGATTAGGTTAATTACTTTTCAATGTGAGAATTTAAGAGCATATGATGTTATTTGGAGATAAAAGTTAATTTGTACCTTGGAAGACTATGTGATTAAATCCTTCAAATATTTGGGTTTCAATCTTAGTTTGGTTTACTTTGAATAATTTTATGGACAATTGTTTATCGAATGGTCTTCGTTGAACTTTGGGTTTTGTTGGACAAATTTTGGAGATTAAGAATATATTTTATTTTTATAAAGGGTTATCCTTTTCTGGATTATCTGATCTTGTACTAACCTTTTTGGTTTTGGTTTTGGTTAAAGTCTAAAAACATAGGAAGTATATAGTTCTCTTTTGTGGATTAGGTGATTCTATAGAAGTTGATTATAGCTCTCTTAATATTAGAAAGTCATCCTAAATACTCGTCTTTTGGAGAAAATATGAGTTTGTGTAAGAAATCTAATAGGAGATGAGAGTCTATATGAAAAGTAAGTATGTTTCCTTAAGATCAAAAATGAATTCCTCAATTAAAAGTAACTTAAAACAAAAATGTTTCCTATTAAATTTTCCTACTGGGGAATCAAATACCATTTAACCCACCAAAAGTTTGTGATTTTCTTATGGTTAACTTTCTCCTAGACATGTTTACTATCACTCTCCCTCAGAACATGACCCTTTGTTTTTTCTTCCAGGTACATGTTTTCCTACATGGAATCCTAGTATGGGTTAACTCGGGTGACCTTTGTAATTCTCTTTCTTTATTTTAATGTGATAGTTCTACGGACTCTGGTTCCGAAGTGGGATTTTCAATGAAGTTTCCAAGCCCAAATTTAAAAATTGAGAGGATGCAATTCCCAAAAGGGGGGAAGGATGTAACACCCCAGATAAATAAAGAATATGACATTTTCATATTTATCCATATTTGAGAATAAAATATTAATATTACTTTAAAGGGGATTC
This sequence comes from Viscum album, assembly GCA_963277665.1. NCBI lineage: Eukaryota > Viridiplantae > Streptophyta > Magnoliopsida > Santalales > Viscaceae > Viscum > Viscum album. The sequence continues at coordinate 860,202,594 of OY728160.1, forward strand.
TATTCTCGATGGCGTACCCAATACGCAACAACGAGTTTCTTGGGAATCTTACGTTGCACTATAATAATAAAATAATATTATTTTAAATGGTAGTTAACGCCTAGCCGTTCTAATGGAGGGAATGAACAGAACTCACTACAAAATGATTATATATGTTTGTCAAATATTTTTACTTTTTACAATAAATGTTAGAGGATTAAAAATGTGAATGAATTCAATTTTAAGCGTAAACATTCTAATATTCTTTATAAGGTCGATTAACCGCCTTTTAATGGCGAACCTATTTTAAATCCACTTTTTGACAATTTTATGAGGTTATATATAATGGAATGGATTGTCTACCTCAAGAACAGATGAGGGGAGTTTTTTAATGATATATATAGTGCTGATAATGGCATCACACTAAAAAATGGTCTAAATTTTCAATTGAAAAAAAATATCATGAGAAACTTCTAATTAATAAAAAATATTCTGTTATGAAACACCATTTTATTGAAGTGTTTTGAGATAAGAATTCTGATGTATAATGCCATGGTCATTCTAGAAAAGACTATAACAGTCCCTAAAAATATTCACGTCCATTGTCAAAGTGAAAATAATTAATTTTAGTGGAAAATGAGTTTGGATGATATTATAATAGGAGCAAAACAAAGTAACAATTTTAGAATGAGCCTTAAAAAAATAGACCCTTTTCATTCAAGAAAAATCATCGATGAAGGTGGTAAAAAAGGCTAAATTAGTTTACAAGTACTATGAATGGGGACCCATAAATCTGAATGAACAAAATAAAAAGGACTAGATGCACAAGAAATCCTTCAGGGGACATAGGTGACTTGGTGATGCTTGAAATAATGACAGGATTCACAATCAAAAGAAGAAACATGAGCCAGATATGGACAAAGTGACTAAATAATGGGTGCAGTTGGATGGCCAAGGAGATAATGAAGTTGTAGGAGACTATCAGAGGTAGTAAGAAAAGCATGATCTAGGGCCGAGTCAAGCACGTACACACCACCCTAAAGGAATCCACTATAAAGAACCTTAGTCATTAAAGTTTCCTGAAATAAAATAGAAGTAGAAGAAAAGATGGATCGAAATTATAATCCAGTTGTATGTTTAATAATATATAGTATTTTGAATGGATTATGTGGAACAAGAGAAACTACAGAGAGCACCATGCTTGGTGTAAGTGAGAAACTCCCATAACGAGAAATTTATATAATCTTACCATTATCCACTGTAATATTACATCTAAATGAAGCTAGGCTGTAGGACTAACAAATATATGTATGGCCAGTGATATTCTCTGAGGTGATAGAGTGAAGAACCCAAGAGGTGGATCACTATGATAAATAAGCAGCAGGTTCATTTCCATTAGTAATAGTGGCACTTAATGAAGTTCTTGTATGTTAAGACTGGAGAGACGGATTCTCATCGTCAATGATATTAACATTATTGTGAGTTTCATCAGGAGGAACAAGGATAGAGAATGTAGCCTATGTAGATCTAGAGAAACTTGGAACCATAGAAACATCCAGATTTCCATGAAAATTACAACATGTATCAATCATGTGATAGTCTCTACCACAATGTGTGCAATGTTTGTGGGTAGTAGGGAGAATACAGCCTCCAAAATGGCCACTGCCTATGTTGGGGATACAAGAGACCATATCAGCAAGATCAGAATGGTTAGTTCTAAGTGTTTATGGAGGAATAATCACATGAACAAGGAGATTATAAAACAAGGAGGGATATAATATTGTGGTGATCAGAAATATGTCGATAATGGTGGTAGATAACTCAACATTGAGACCATACAGAAGGGAGAAAAAGAAGAAATGTTCTAATTTAATGTAGACATCCTCATATGTTTGTGGAATTATCTATAAGTCATAGATCTAATCTATAATAGAATTCTACTCATTTTAATAAGATGGAATAATGTGATTACCCTGTTAAAGAGAAAAGATTTGCTGAAAAATAGAAAAGATATGAGTGATATTTTTTGTTTAAAAAAACATAAGCAATAACAAATCCCATAAGTCCTTTGAATTAATAGAAGTCTTTGTAACATGATTAAATTAGTGATCCATGGAGTTAATCAGCATTGAAAATATCTTGTTTTCCCATTGTGCCCATTTTCAAAATACGACTTCTTTTGATTCAGGAGGGGATGGAACAAGATGATAATTACACCCCATTCCCTTCAAGATGAAAAAACGATCTACTTCCAGATGATGAAATTGGTGGAATCGATATGTTCATTCAAAATATGTGTATATGTGGTGATAGTATCTTAAATGGGTGATAACATTTTCATAGATAAACCAGAATATTAAAAGAGTACTGAAATTTCATGATATACAAGGACAAGGGGATGAAAATTCACAACGAGTAGAAAGTTAGGTGCTAAAGGTGCACTTCCAGAACATCGAGTATGGGTTAGGTAATAAAATAAATATTCTCATGGAAGGTGGTATGGAGAGGATTTTTTGGGTGGGGAATCACATAGGGAGGGATGAGCAGCTATATGGAGGGGCGATTTGCAGAGGGAATGGGTGAGTGGAAAGAAAGGGGCAACTCGCTAGGGAGGGATGACTAGTAGAGGGGTGGAATATAGGGAGGCATCGTGAAGGGATAGATCAATAAGGGGGGTCAGATATGCCGGTGGCATGAAAGGGACCCCATACAAGGATAGGTTGGTGATGGGGAAGAGATGACTGTATGTGTTAGGCATCGCATAGGGGTTGCACAGGGAGAGGTCGAGTGAGGGGGATGTCGACATTATTATAAGGGAATCTGGAAAGGGTCGTGCAGGGTGAGAGGTATTCCATATCTATGGGAGGGGAACCATTTAGGGGTCTCATAGGCTAGCTATGATCAAGGTATTGTTGATGTGGAATGGGAAATGGGAAGGGTTCCATTGTAGAGAGGAATTTCAAAGACAGGTGGTGGGAGGGAGGTGTATAGAAGGGGGTTATGGGAATGAGAGATGGGAGAGGGATTCAAGAATGGGAAATGAGTTAAAATCCCTTTAATATCATGTTTAAATAGATAAATTACCTCACAAAATGGTATAATAATTTATTTATAGATAAGAAAAGGAGTACAATGGGGGTGTGAAACAGAATTGGGACATGAATATTAAAAATATCTTTAAAAAAATACAATACTCTTAACAGAACCAAATGATATTAAGTGTAACAGGAGGGGGTTATGGGAATGAGAGATGGGAGAGGGATTCAAGAATTGGAAATGAGTTAAAATCCCTCTAATATCATGTTGAAATAGATAACTTACCTCACAAAACGGTATAATACTTTATTTATAGATAAGAAAAGGAGTACAATGGGGGTGTGAAACAGAATTGGGACATGAATATTAAAAATATCTTAAAAAAATACAATACTCTTAATAGAACCAAATGATATTAACATTCTCTTACTTCTAGGAGGCTCATATAGGAATTCTAGTTTCATTTCATCACTATTTTAATGTAAAGTGACTTTGGTATGTGGTATTAAGGTTTTTTTAGAGTTTAGTGTAGATAATTAGGACTATTTTATTGGATTTATTTTTGGATTTAAGTCATTATATTTTATGGTTAATTTTTATTTTTATTTTCCTTTGGTTTCTATTGAAGTTTGTTATCCATTGGTTTGGGAAATTTTTAATAAGGTTTATCCACTGATTAAATTTTATTTTATAATTACATAGTGATACTTAGAGATTGGTTGGATTCATAAATCTCACATATGGTATTTGTAGGTAGTCTCAACTGTAACATCCTGGGTAAATAAAGAATATGATGTTTTCATATTTATTAATTTTTTTGAATAAAATATTAATTTTTCTTTAAATGGGATTCAATGTTCGATGGCGTACTTGATACGCAACAACACGTTTCTTTGAAATGTTTGGTTGCACACAATGTTGAGTTGTACAGAAAAATAATATAATAATATTATTATTTTAAATGGTAGTTAACACATAGTCGTTGTATTTGCAGGAATGAATAAAACTAACTAAAATATGATTATATATGTTTTTTAAATATTTTTACATTTATCCAATAAAGGTTAGAGGCTTAAAATGTTGATGAATCGAATTTTAAGCATAAATACTCTAATATTCTTTAAAAGGTTGATTTACCGCCTTTTGATAGAGAACCCTCTTTCAATATAGTTTTGGTCATTTTTATATGTTCTATTTGAAAAAATAATATATTTCTTTAGAATCAGGACATCAAAATATAATTTGGGTAATATTTTGTTATTTTTTGGATAAAATTCATTTTTTAATTGATAGTAAAAAATAATGTATTTTAATTCAAAACTGCCTTTTAATCTAATTTATTTATATGGGTAGATTATATTTTTAAATGGTTTTAAAGTTTAATTAGATTATATTTTTACCATTTAATACAATTTTGGTCATTGTAAGTTAATTAAATTTGAAATTGGATATAAAAAAGTGTCAATCTTTTGATAGATATTATTTCTTAAAAACACGCTTTTTTATTTTGATAGCAGGAATTAATTTTAAATTAATTTCATCCACTTATGTGTTTTGAATTTGGAAAAATGGGTTCCATATTTGAAATCATGAGGTCTAAATTTTGTAAATAGGTAATTTTTATTTTTAGACAATATGAATATTTTCTTCGGTAAATATTTTATTTACCATGGTTAAAGGGTAAATTTCATAAATAAGGTTTAAAAAATAATATTATAATAATACTAAATTACCCTAACATGTTTCATAATCCTATTTTCTGATACATGTCCGACCAAGGTCATCCTTGGGTCGATTTTGGGACCCCATGTAGCCACTTTAGAGTGATAATGACACTTTATTTTAATTAACATAAAGCAAAGACAAAAATGACATAAACAAATATCTTTTAGTAAATCAATTTTTAAATGGGGTTATATAAATTATATTTTTGTCTATAAATATTAATTTAAAATATAAAAAAATTTCATACATCATGGTAGTTTTTTTATAATTTTTAGACATCAAATAAATAAAATTATTTATGACACAAAAATGATGCAGTGTTTACCTCATTAATGAATGATTTAAATAAATAAGATTATAAATATTAAAACAATATCCAGAACTTGTAAAATTATTATTGGCAGGTTCATTTCCATTAGTAATAGCGGCACTTAATGAAGTTCTTGTATGTTAAGACTGGAGAGACGGATTCTCATCGTCAAAGATATTAACATTATTGTGAGTTTCATCAGGAGGCACTAGGATAGAGAATGTAGCCTATGTAGATCTAGAGAAACTTGGAACCATAGAAACATCCAGATTTCCATGAAAATTACAACATGTATCAATCATGTGATAGTCTCTACCACAATGTGTGCAATGTTTGTGGGTAGTAGGGAGAATACAACCTCCGAAATGGCCACTGCCTATGTTGGGGATACAAGAGACCATATCAGCAAGATCAGAATGGTTAGTCCTAAGTGTTTATGGAGGAATAAACACATGAACAAGGAGATTATAAAACAAGGAGGGATATAATGTTGTGGTGATCAGAAATATGTCGATAATGGTGGTAGATAACTCAACATTGATACCATACAGAAGGGAGAAAAAGAAGAAATGTTCTAATTTAATGTAGACATCCTCAGATGTTTGTGGAATTATCCATAAGTCATAGATATAATCTATAATAGAATTCCACTAATTTTAATAAGATGGAATAAATTGATTGCCCTGTTAAAGAGAAAAGAGTTGCTGAAAAATAGAAAAGATATGAGTGATATTTTTTGTTTAAAAAAACATAAGCAATAACAAATCCCATAAGTCCTTGGAATTAATAGAAGTCTTTGTAACATTATTAAATGAGTTATCCATGGAGTTAATCAGCATTGAAAATATCTTGTTGTCCCATTGTTCCCATTTTCAAAATACGACTTCTTTTGATTCAGGAGGGGATGGAACAAGATGATATTTACACCCCATTCCCTCCAAGATGAAAAAACGATCTTGTTCCACATGATGAAATTGGTGGAATCGATATGTTCATTCAAAATATGTGTATATGTGGTGATAGTATCTTAAAAGGGTGATGAAATTTTCATAGATAAACCATAATATTAATAGAGTACTGAAATTTCATGATATACAAGGACAAGGGGATGAAAATTCACAACGAGTAGAAAGTTAGGTGATAAAGGTGCACTTCTAGAACATCGAGTATGGGTTAGGTAATAAAATAAATATTCTCATGGAAGGTGGTAGGGAGAGTATTTTTTGGGTGGGGCATCACATAGGGAGGGATGAGCAGCTATATGGAGGGGCGATTTGCAGAGGGAATGGGTGAGTGGAAAGAAAGGGGAAACTCGCTAGGGAGGGATGACTAGTAGAGGGGTGGCATATAGGGAGGCATCGTGAAGGGATAAATCAAGAAGGGGGGTCACATAGGCAGGTGGCATGAATGGGACCCCATACAAGGAGAGGTTGGTGATGGGGAAGAGATGACTGTATGTGTTAGGCATCGCACAGGGGTTGCGCAGGGAGAGGTCGAGTGAGGGGGATATCGACGTTGTTGTAGGGGAATCTGGAAAGGGTCATGCATGGTGAGAGGTATTCCATATCTATGGGAGGGGAACCATGTAGGGGTCTCATAGTCTAGCTATGATCAAGGTATTGTTGATGTGGAATGGGAAATGGGAAGGGTTCCATTGTAGAGAGGAATTTCAAAGACAAGTGGTGGGAGGGAGGTGTATAGGGGGGGTTATGGGAATGAGAGATGGGAGAGGGATTCAAGAATGGGAAATGAGTTAAAATCCCTATAATATCATGTTTAAATAGATAAATTACCTCAAAAAATGGTATAATACTTTATTTATAGATAAGAAAAGGAGTACAATGGGGGTGTGAAACAGAATTGGGACATGAATATTAAAAATATCTTAAAAAAATACAATACTCTTAACAGAACCAAATGATATTAGGTGTAACAGGAGGGGGTTATGGGAATGAGAGATGGGAGAGGGACTCAAGAATGGGAAATGAGTTAAAATCCCTCTAATATCATGTTTAAATAGATAACTTACCTCACAAAACGGTATAATACTTTATTTATAGATAAGAAAAGGAGTACAATGGGGGTGTGAAACAGAATTGGGACATGAATATTAAAAATATCTTGAAAAAATACAATACTCTTAATAGAACCAAATGATATTAACATTCTCTTGCTTCTAGGAGGATCATATAGGAATTCTAGTTTCATTTCATCACTATTTTAATGTAAAGTGACTTTGGTATGTGGTATTAAGGTTTTTTTAGAGTTTAGTGTGGATAATTAGGACTATTTTATTGGATTTATTTGAAGATTTAAGTCATTAAATTTTATGGTTAATTTTTATTTTTATTTTCCTTGGTTTTCTATTGAATTTTGTTATCCATTGGTTAGGGAAATTTTTAATAAGGTTTATCCACTGATTAAATTTTATTTTATAATTACTTACTGATACTTAGAGATTGGTTGGATTCATAAATCTCACATATGGTATTTGTAGGTAGTCTCAACTGTAACATCTTGGGTAAATAAAGAATATGAAATTTTCAGATTTATTAATATTTTTGAATTAAATATTAATTTTTCTTTAAATGGGATTCTATGTTCGATGGAGTACTTGATACGCAACAACACGTTTCTTTGAAAAGTTAGGTTGCACACAATGTTGAGTTGTACTGAAAAATAATATAATAATAATATTATTTTAAATGGTAGTTAACACATAGTCGTTGTATTGGCAGGAATGAATAAAACAAACTAAAATATGATTATATATGTTTTTTAAATATTTTTACATTTATCCAATAATGGTTAGAGGCTTAAAATGTTGATGAATCGAATTTTAAGCATAAATACTCTAATATTCTTTAAAAGGTTGATTTACCGCCTTTTGATAGAGAACCCTCTTTAAATATAGTTTTGGTCACTTTTATATGTTCTATTTGAAAAAAATAATATTCTTCTTTAGAATTAGGACATCAAAATATAATTTGGGTAATATTTTTGGATTTTTTGGATAAAATTCATTTTTTAATGGATAGTGAAAAATAATGTATTTTAATTCAAAACTGCCTTTTAATCTAATTTATTTATATGGTTAGATTATATTTTTAAATGGTTATAAAGTTTAATTAGATTAAATTTTTACCATTTAATACAATATTGGTCATTTCAAGTAAATTAAATTTGAAATTGGATATAAAAAAGTGTCAATCTTTTGATAGATATTATTTCTTAAAGACACGCTTTTTTGTTTTGATAGCAGGAATTAATTTTAAATTAATTTCATCCACTTATGTGTTTTGAATTTGGAAAAATGGGTTCCATATTTTAAATCATGAGGTCTAAATTTTGTAAATAGGTAATTTTTATTTTTAGACAATATGAATATTTACTTCGGTAAATATTTTATTTACCATGGTTAAAGGGTAAATTTCGTAAATAAGGTTTAAAAAATAATATTATAATAATACTAAATTACCCTAACATGTTTCATAATCCTATTTTCTGATACACGTCCGACCAAGGTCATCCTTGGGTCGATTTTGGGACCCCATGTAGCCACTTTAGAGTGATAATGACACTTTATTTTAATTAACTTAAAGCAAAGACAATAATGACATAAACAAATATCTTTTAGTAAATCCATTTTTAAATGGGGTTATATAAATTATATTTTCGTCTATAAATATTAATTTAAAATATAAAAATATTTCCTACATCATGGTAGTTTTTTTTATAATTTTTAGACATCAAATAAATAAAATTATTCATGACACAAAAATGATGCAGTGTTTACCTCATTAATGAATGATTTAAATAAATAAGATTATAAATATTAAAACAATATCCAGAACTTATAAAATTATTATTCTATGATTTAACTTCTAACGTGAGTCATCGTAAATTAAACTTTAATTAGTTTTGGACCTTTTGAAACCAAAGATATGTTTATAATAAAATAATATTTTCAAACATTCCTAAAGAGCCCCTCCTCCCCCTTATAAAAAGTCTTCACTTATAACCCATTACTCACACCTCTCAAGCCACTTGGGTCATAAAAACTCTGCCAAATTAATCTCACTACATCCATATCTTCCTCATATAAGCCTTACCTTAGGCATAAGACACTTCAATTAAACCTTTTGGTTCAAACCAAAGGGAGTTACCCGATTTTAAGGTAACGTTTTCTCTTAAGTTCTTTTATTTTATTTTACTTCTCCAACCCCCTAAACTCATTTTATTATATTTTTATAACAAAAAAAGTATCCTCAATATAATAGGTTGTTTTTATGAGAATTATTCTAATTACACCTACACACACCTCCATCTAATGGGTAAAGAACATACTGTTTCTGTGGACGAAAAACTACTGCCTCACGAAATGATGATTGTTCAAATATCTCCAACCGGCTATCATGGTATCCATTACGATGAAAATTTATTTATATATAATACATATTATGTTTATTTTCTTTTTATTCTTCTGTATTTTTCATTTATATTATATCTTTACAATTTCCATTATGGGTAAATGCGATAATTTCATTTGAGGAAGTGAGGACTACCACCGCCTCAAAGTGATATGAGTCATTCATACCATACGTGGTACATATAAATGGTGGAGTTAATTAAATTATATATTATATTATACTGTAATTATAATATAACTATGTATCATTATTTTTTCATTCCATTAAAATACTAAATATAAATGAAAGTAGCGTTTATGCGTATGTACGACTTACCATCTCTATGAATGTTGCATTTCATTTCTTATCTCCAAATGTTATGTACTATTATAAATACATATACATATATATATACGATATATATAACATCTAAATATTGAATATCATTCTGGAGATAATGGAATTTTGACCACATGGATGAATTGTAATTATAACAAGTTCATTTTTTACTCAAGTTCCGAACATCGACAAAATGTCCAATATGAACTCAAATAATTAATATAATTGTTATAAAAAGGTAATAAGTGATATAAAAGGAATAATAAAACTGAAAAAGGTTCTTAATCAAGTATAAATTTAATTAAGTTTATTATTTATGAAGAACAAGGAACAAACAAGTCAAGTCTAACCCGAGGCAAGGGGTTTCCTTTACCACTTTTAATTATGTGGGATTTCCATTGTTCGCCCCTTATTTATTACATGTGGTGTATTGTGTACTTCCATTTGATATATATTACCATTATTCTCTTTATATTCATGGTATTATGTGATTAGTTTTGGGGTTATTAACTTTTGGTCTTACGACTCGATTAATTACAACGTGGTAAGGGGTTTTCATCTCACTTTTTATTCCCGTGAGATTCACGTTATATTTTCCACTATTTACTTTTGTGTGGTGTATGTACTGCCCATGATTGTATTAATTGTGTAACATAATTTAATTTATTGGTATTTACATCTTCATTTTATGATCTTTCTTTCATGGAGTGTATGTTTCGTAAGTTATCAAATCGGTGAGGGAATCTTTCACCCACCTCTTTTTAAAAGACATAATTTTTGTTATGTCTTTTAATTTACAATTTCTTATGTTGGGATATGTTATTATATATACTTATTGCTGTAAATTTTGTTTCCAAGTTATGATATATCCTTTTCTCTCTCATCAACACATTTTCTAAATTTTAAAGTGACGCCGTTAGGGTGTTGAATTTTTGTAAGGAAACTTTTTAACCCAATTTCCATTCCTTGGGCTAATCTTCTAATTCTTAATTATGTCATTCTATGATTATGTGTGGAATAACAATTTGTTTATTTATGTTGTAATTTACACTCCCCCTTGTGTGGATATACTTTTTATAAACATAATAACTCCATTGATAAATTCCCAAGTCATCGATACGAACTTGATAAGAGTAATGTTAACTCAATTTCCATTCATTGAGTTAAACGTCCAAGTCATTGGTGTTGTTTTTACAAAAAATATGTGGGAATGTTCTCTGATTCTTTTACACTTAATATCCACTTATATTTGGTGTATTATTATTTTTCACACATATTTATTTCATTGATTTATCCTTAATCTAAGGATACTATCTTTGCAAGGGACTTTGTCTAAATTTACATTCCATTGAGACTTATTTGTTGTTATACACCAATTAACTTTTTTATGGTGTATATAATGACCTTTGACATATTATATCATGAATCTAATTATTCTCATGATATTATAATGTTTTGATTAAATGTTATTCCTCAATTATTTGTATTCAAGAATATCTCATTTGGTTAAAAACTACTTAACTAAAATATTGTTTTGAAAATTTATTATACTAAATATTTCCCATTAATGTATATGTTTTTGAAATAGTTTTAAAGATTTATTTATATGGAAATTAATTTTTTAAAATTTTAATTCTTTTAAAATATTCAAAGTGGTATGGGACACTTTGAATAAAAAATCTCTTTATTGAATGTTTTAAATGGTTTTTAAAATAGTTTGATAAAGCATTGATTATGTCAATATCTTGAAATGATATATTGTGATTGCAATGTGTAAATCTTATATTTCTCATATTCCTATTTTATGTGTTATGAATATGTTATGGTTATTGGGAATTTTTTACGTATACGGGTAGTTCCGTGATAAAGCTTGGGCAGGTGAGCCCGAGATAGCTCTCCAATGCATTGGGTAACGTGACGGAGGTAAACATTAATGTTTCTCTTAAAAGATTTTTAGAATATACCGTGATGGGTATTCCAACGTCACTCCCTACATAGCTGTGATAGCTACAATGTAAGTGTGGTATGGATGACATAAGTTACCTTTATGATTTATGATTTCTGTGTGTTATTCATAAATATTATGATTTCATAAGGTATGTTATGATTGAAAATTATAGTTTCATTGATTTATATTTATTTATGGGCTAATGTTTTCCTTCCTTATTTTATAACCCTTACTAATATTTTTATGCTCATCCCAAGTTTTTGAAATTTTTTCAACAAGACTTATAGACGAATAGGGTCAAGGATGATATCAAAGAAAAGTCATGATGTCTAAAACATGGAAATTGACATGTTTATTTTTAATAGTTTTTATTTTATGAAAAATGGATACTGAGTAGTAGTGTCTATATGTAATATTCAAGTTATTATGAAATAGTTGTGGCCTAATTATCTAAAACTCTAAACCTGAAAAGATCCTCATTGTAAATTCTTGACATAATTCAAGATTATGAAATGTTTCAGGTCGGGTCCTTATATCAACTCACCATGTGATCCTATTTCTATGCCTATAACATGAAATACTTCAGTTTTTTAAAATTAATAACAAATTCAATTTATATTTTAATTATATGAATGAATATATTTCAATGACATTTTTATATGGAAGGAAAAATGTTTTTAAAGGGGCATTTCTGGAAGTATGATATTTAACTTCCTTCTTTATAGTTTATGATGTGTTCTTTACTAAACTAAATTTTATTTCTTAATGCCTTGTAATCATTAATATTTTATGATGATTTTTTACTAAAAAGAACGTTGTTTAACCTATGTTTAAGGAATATATCTCATCCATATCACTTTAATGGGTTAGAAATTTTTCATGGTAATGATTATAGGATTAAATGGAAATCTTTGGGTGTCATTGGTGCTAAACCACTTTTAGGACTGCTTATCAGTTTTGGAAATTTCTTTAGAAAAAACCTCACTAGTGCACCATTGTATATAAAAAGTATATTTTATTAATTTTAAATTATGTTTCATAATTTAAATAACTACTTACCTCTTAGAAAAATGAAAAATAATTCAATTAACCATGCTAAACCTTTAGTCAAGTGAGTGCTTTGGTGATGATGTGGTGACTAGATTTTTTTGGGGAGTGGAGGTGAATTTTCATATAAAAACCACTAGTCTCAAATTTACTATAAATATTATGAATAAATAAATAATTTTTTTATTAGTATTTAAATGTTATTAAACATATAATAGAAATCATGTCTTGAGAATGTTTCCATTTAAAGATTATTTCATAAATGAAGTTCATTACTTCATCCTTTATTCCTTTAAATGTTTTTTAAAACATATTTTTAGTGGAATTTATCTCTATCTATTTGAAAGATGGTTTATTATATAGAATTATAATATAAAAAGTTTTCATTCTAATTTTTAATCAAAAGAGTCTAGATAAATAAATGTCTTTTTTATACTTGCACCTCAATCTATAAGCTATGTTTTGTCCTTGTATCCCAGGCACTGTTGCTAATATGGAATAGTTGGTATTTGATTTGAAACATAAATCCTATGTTTATAAATGGTTGGTGATGTCTAGACCATCTCTTTATTATACTCTCCTAGTGTGTTACAAAAGTCTAGTGAGTTATACTTTTGGTTCATTTGGAATAACACTAGCATCACTTGACTTCTTACATTCGATTTTATATTTTTAGAAAATAGTGTGTTTCCATAGCCATTATTGTAAACTATATTTTTTGATTACATACTTGTGTGGTTTTATAGTCTTGAAAACTAAAAATTACTAAAAATATATACTTTATTAAAATCATTAATTTAATTTTAGTAATTTAATTTTATTTACTTATTCATTTTAACATGACAATTGATAGAACTAACATTTTTATTATGATAATGAATACTATTTAAAATATTGTAATAATGTTAGGTTTTTTAGTCACTTTATGTATTTTGAAATATGTTTACGGTTTTCCATAATGCATTCACATTTCCTTTACTAGTATATTACATATATGTGGTGGTATTTTTCTATTATAAATTGTTTAATCGGGTCTATTGCCCAATTATGTGGATGATTTTTGGATCTAACTTTTTATACCCATCCCCTATTCCACAGGATAGTATGAGGACCCAATTATTATATACACTTTCCCCTTTCTATGAGACTAGTTTTTGACCCATCTCTTCTATATGACATTATTTTAATGGCATGGGATGTAATATTTTACTATATATAGTCTAGCATTGATATCAAGATTTTCTTAAAGTAGGTGAGTTCATATAAGGATCCTCTTAGTATAAGGAGTTTCTAGTAACAATTTTTTGATTATTTGAGTTTATTATTGATGATTCACTCTTTTATATTGTTTATTGTTATACAATTTTACTCTATTTGATTAATTTTAAAATGTTTTTCTATATTTATTTAAATGAGTTGAGATGTTCATGAATACAACCATCTATTATTAAATGTGTTGAGACACTATTCATGGTTAACTACTGAGTATTTATGATCACACCCTATATGTGAATTTTAATGGACATGAAACCTATCATTTTTTTCTTTTTAGGTACTTATTGGTATACTCGTATCCTTTGGTTGTTCTGGTTTAGTCTCTTTTATTTTTCATGGAAGCATGATTGGTTCCCATTATGGAGTTGGAGAATTTCTAATGGTGATTATAGGTTCCATGTGTCACATAACCTTATTATTCTTGTTTTTGTTAGTTATTATGATTTTTTGGGTGATATATTAATTTTGGGTATGTTTTTTTCTATAAAATATTTATAGATTGGCCTTTTATGTGTTCATTTAGAGAGTTATGGATCGTTTAAATTCTTATTTATTTCCTTATGAATTGTTTGATTTCTATTTTATATCTAATATGTATGATATATGGATGAGTCATGAAGGATTTTTGAAATAATCCATTCAATTCTTTTAATCATAACCAATGATGGAAATTTTCTCCTTATACAGTGGAGGTTATGCACCTGAAAAGAGTTCTACAGCCCCTTATATATAATACCCACTAAATAATATATAAAAGAAACATTATGAACAACTCACTTTGTCATAATTTCATTTATATTTTTTTCACTTACTTGTAATATATATTATTTGTTAAAATAGAGTCACTAACGTGACTTATAATTCCCACAAATATTAAACGAACCTTGGATATTAAAACAATATCAATTATTATAATAATATTTCTATGTATCCACTTAATACATTGTGAATATTTTTACTAAATAAATTCAACTCCAATTATTCTATACTCAAATAATAATAAATCTATTTATTCATTGGTCATCCTTAATTCTCGAACATCTCTCAAACCCCATGGTGGGTCCCACCATGTTCTGTACACCTATTCATCGGAATATGATAGACTTTTGAATGCATAGTGTGGGTAACCATCTAGGGCCTTATCTTGATAGTAGTGAATACTATTCATATACACAGAGCGGAGTCTAGAAACCCATCAAGTCCTTTGAAGAGATAATTAATAGTCATAGCAACAATAACATTTCCTAAGAACACACACCGAGTAATATTATATTTTTTCTTAAAATATCTCTTAAAACAGGATGCACACCTTTCTTCATTATCCATTCTACCTTTATTCATATATGTGTTAACATTATTAATATTTGTGCTACTATTATTAATATTAGTGTTAATATTATTACTATTACTATTACTATTAATATTTTTAATATAAATATTAGTGAAAATACTATTAATATTAACGTTTTTGTTTGTATTTTAACTATTACTGAGAAGAGGATGGGGATCTATTTGGTATTGTGATCTTCAGGTTATCAATTAGAAATATTAAACTTTCTATAATCATTAATTTTTTTCCCATGGATTATAATTTAAATCCACTCAAAATGTTTAGTGTCTAATATCCATGGATAAAATAATAACCTGGTGGTGAAATTATTAAGATTTTGGGCCTCAAATCTGATTGTTTAATGATCTTAGGTCCTGAAATTGATCTAATAATCATTTGGGAGGTAAGGGGTTTTATTTTGTTGAATCCTTGAGTAGATGTTCAGGTGTGAAAATCACATAAGTTAACCTTTTAATTCGTAAATTATGAAAATCTAATGATAGTACATTCACAGTTATCACTAACCTAGATGATTTAAGGGAATGGATATATCTATGCATGTTTTCTCTCATATATCGTATCAACTTTTCTGAAGGGGAAAAGACATAGAGTAATCAAGACCTGAATTTAAATCTGATAAATATATGGGGATTTTGTAATACTACGTTCATCATGATTAGTAAAGGGAATTTCTACATTTTTCTTGAAAATTAAGAAGTTTATAATAGATTCTGGAAGGTTAAGAACATCAATTTGAAACCAGGGGTATTTGGGTTATTTTAATGGGATGAAATATTCAATTTGAATTTATAAAATCCAACCAATGATAAAATTTATATTAGCCAACATGGATTAAATTGGGTGTTCTAGAACTCTCAAATCATTAAACATTTATCCCCTGGCATTTGGATCCCTCTCAAGATTGATAGACGTACTTTAGATGGATAATTGGATTACTATGTGAGGATTTTGGGTGAGTCCCACATTGATTCAATCCTTCTAGAGATAATATTTCTAAATTTTAATGGATTTATGGTTGAAGTGGGATTTCAATATGAATATATCTGACCATTTTGTAATGTTTGAAAAACTATAGGCCACTCAATATCAAAGTGTCTGTCACGACCCGTCCTCGAGGCCCGTGCCGTGACTACCCCAAGCCTGCCTTCCATAGGCCATGGGATGGCGACTAGAACCAAGGCGTAATTCCCGGTGAAAAGGGAAGACATTGCCTTTGTAAAGTAAACAAACACCACAGAGTAAGCAAGCAGAAGTAAACACTAGGTAAAAATTGGGTACAACAGTAAGTGTGGAAAAGTAAATGGGCCAGAATACAAACCCAAACTGAAAGTAAAGTACAACTGGAAAAGGGAGTACAACAACTGAAAATAAAAGCCGCACCCTCGAGTCGTCCACTGGAAGTACCACCTGAAGGGTCAGTACAAATAGCCTCTACAGCTCCTCAGGTCCAGCCGTCCGCTCCGAGTACGTCCCACCCAGTGGTCCACCTCTGGGTACCGACCTGCTCCTCGTACCTCAACCACGATCAGCGATGTCTGTCGTCTGCAACCAACACAACGTAGTGCATGCAAAGCCCGTGCAGGGGTGAGTATAAGCTACTCAGTAGGGACCCCGACACCCCCGAAGGTCTCCCAGAATCCACAAAGGATAATCCACAAAGGAAAGATACAATAACGAAGTTACATCCGACCCTACTTAGGTATATGGACATACATATACCTAAGTCATCAATTCCAGTTCGGCTCCATCATCCGAGCCCAAATTCGATCACATCCACACAGGATAGCACAACTCAATCCACATAGGAAAGCAAGTCAAGATTCAGCTCACACAGGTATACTTCTTCGTATGACGATAGAGATGATCAGTTGTAGCCAGTGATTCATCTAATCCGTAGTACCCACACAGGATCGATAGGTACTAACCCTTGCAATGACCCACAAAGGATCGATAGGTAACTAACCCCCGCAATGACCCACACAGGATCAGACCCACACAGGATCTGTAGGCGCTGGCCCACAGAGGACCGCTGAGCACTGACCCACATAGGATCTGACCCACATAGGATCAGTAGCACTGATCCACATAGGATCGTTGAGTGCTGTAGTCGTCACCGTCGAATCCACGGAGGATTTATGTACAGTCGTCATCTTCGTCGCAGTTGCAGCCATCTCCGGGGTTCCCGCACACAGCAAGCTCGTTCGGGAGGGTCCGCTCCACGAGATGAGGGGCTGATACATCAACTGACACATAGTCTGGAGTTGATGTATCCAAAAGTTTCGTATCGTCAACAGGAACTCAACGTCACAGACAGCGCGTCAATCGGATGCCCGGTCTGAGAGTTATTGGCCTTTTCGTCCGAGGGGCCCGGTTGGGTTTTAAGTCAAAACCAACCTGACCATACTCCCACTACGTCCAAACCTTGAGCGAAGTAAGACAAAAGGTCTGTCTCACTAAGAGGAATCCATCAAAGTCGACGACACGTCTATCGGACGTTCGGAGCTCAAGTTATAAGCGTTTTCGCTCTGAGGGCCCGGTTGGTTTCGTGTACGAACCAACCCGGCCGAACCCAAAGATCTCCGAAACCATGAGCGTAATATACCGAAACGGCCGTCTCGATCAAAGGATCGCATCCCAGCTGACATTACGTCGATCAGAGGTCTGCAACCCATGTTATGGGCAAACGACTGTGAGAGGTCTGGTATGAGGGGGTTCGGGCCCGGTCCGACCTGGCCCGGTACCCCCTAAGTCGGCCCGAACCGGGTCTACACGACCTGGGTCCGGGTCCGGACCGCTTGTACGTGACCCAGATCGGCCGGCGTGGCCCGGCCCGGCCTGGGCGCGGCCCGGCTTGGCAGTCCGGCCCGGCGGCTCGGCTCGGCGCGCTGGCACTGGCCAGGTGGCTCAGCTGAAACGGTCGAGCATTGAAGGGGGGGGGGGTGTTGTCCCCCACGTAGAGAAACCAGGCCCCCATGTGGGGGGCCGCTCCAGCTGGCCAGCCGGGGGTTACGACCCCCAACGCTTCCCCTTGACCGGCCGACCCACTCCGGCCGGCTGGCTGCTGCCGCCACGGGACTGGCATGGGCCGGTCCCCCTGCTTCGACGCCGGCGGCCCGGAACTGGCCGCCGGTCCCTGCTCCGCCACAGCCTTACCCGCGGCCTTGGTCCGTCCGGCACGGCGCGATGGCGACGCGCCCCTCCGACGCGGCCCCGCTCTGGCCGCAGTGTCTTCGTGGTTCCTTCATGGTTCTCCGGCGCGGCATGACGGCGCCGCGCCTTTGTTCAACTTCAACGGCGCGCGCGACGGCGCCGCGCTTCTCCTCCCTTCCTTTAATATTTTCTGCGTGGTGCTTTGGCACCGCGCCGCCTTACACGGGTCGCAACAAAAATCAAACCAACAAAGGGGAGGAGGGCCGGCCGTGTTCGTGCAGTCCGACCTCCTCCTGTTATTGCGATATCAGGCGAATCAACTGAAATGAAGAAAGGTGACAGAAGTAATCACGAACAAACAAATAATAATCCCCCTACCTCGAGCGTAGTTGAACGAAGGCTCGTCGCTGGAAGGGACGCCGTAGAATTGATCGCCGTGGAAGAAGTCGGATCGTCGCGTCGTGGAGGAACGGTGTCTCCCTTCCTTTGACGCGGAAAGAAAGAATGAGGTGATGCGCATCGGGTAGTCGATCTCCGAGGAAGGCGTCTCTCACCGTCATCCGTCGTTGGAGGTCGGCGTTCTTCGCGTTCTTCATCAAGGAGGAAGAACTTCAAGAACGAGAAAATTCTCCCAAGCCTCTCACAACCCCAACAACTCTAATAAAATAAGAGTTGTCTTATTTTATTTCTCAAGCCATGCATTTTGAAATTCAAAAACGAAACAATTAATTAAGTGAATTAATTGCAACGTTTAAACCTCCAAATTAATTGAGGTGTTTCCTAAACAGAAAAACGCAAGGGTTGACTTCCACTTAATAGGGGTACGGGAGCATTACCTTATTAAAGGAGGGGGTTTAGGAAGAAAAGAAATGGTGGGGATCATGTGGACCCCACCTCACAAATATCCTACCGAGTGGGTAGGATATTGTGGGTCCCACTCCAACACATAGCTCAAGTTAAACAACTTTTAGTAAAATAAAAAGTGGTCGCACCATTTTTATTTTATTCCTTCACATAACCCAAAAAAAAATTAGAAACCACACCCGAGAAAACATAACTCCGGAAAAGGTGTTTCTAACCAATTACTGGCGCTGCGATTCCATCGGTGCCCTTGGAATTCGATTCTGATCACCAGTTCAAAATTTATAAAAACCCACTCATTCATTCACTGAACGTACCTGAGCTAAACTTCAGAAAATAATTCCCGGCACACCGGGCCTCGGAATTAGGTGCCGTCAGAAACTGTGTTCTTGTAAAATCTGAAAGAAAATTAAGAAAAAAATTTCCCTTGAATTTTATGGGTCTTTACATTACTCCCACCTCAGGACATTACGTCCCCGTAAAGATACATCAAAAACTAGGGAAACAAATGTGGGTACTAAGCACGCATCTGAGCCTCCCGCTCCTAAGTTCTCTCCTCGAGGTTCCCATGCTGCCATCTGATGTGCATTAGAGGAATCGACCGTCCACGTAGGAACCGCTCTTGTCGATCCTCAATCTCCACCGTGACCTCTGCAAAATTTTCCCCATCATCAACATCCATCTCCACATGGTCAATGATATGTGTCGGGTCGTGCACGTATCTCCTCAGCTGGGATACGTGGAAGACATCGTGCACCCGGTGCAACTGAGGTGGTAGATCCAGGCGATAAGCCACCTCACCAATCCTGCCGAGGACCTGGAATGGTCTGATGAAGTGTGGAGACAACTTGCCTCCTCGGAAAAATCTCTATAATCCACGTCGAGGTGAGACCCGCAAGAAGACGTGGTCGCCATCATCGAACTCTAGTGGCCTACGCTTCCTGTCAGCATAAGACTTCAGCCGGCTCTGAGCTGTCCTCATCCGCTCCTTGATGACCTGGACCTTCTCTGTCATGGCTTGGACCATCTCCGGTTCCACAAGTACTGACTCCCAGGGTCTGTCCAGCACAGTGGAGATCTGCAAGGTCGTCCATACAACGCGTCGTATGGTGTCATCCCGATGGTGGAGTGGTAGCTGTTGTTTTATGCAAACTCCACCAAGGGTAGGTGGTCCTCCCAGCTGCGACCAAAGTCGAGGACACATGCGCGGAGCATGTCCTTGAGAGTCTGAATGGTCCTCTCCGTCTGACCATCTGTCTGAGGGTGAAAGGCGGTGTTGAGACGTAGCTGCGTCCCGAACGCCTTCTAAAACCCCTTCCAAAGCTGGGAAGTAAAGCAAGCATCTCGATCGGAGACGATAGATGATGGAACACAATGAAGCCATACAATCTCCTGAACGTAAAGACGTCCCAAGCTCTCCATTGATCCCTGCTCTCTGATGGGTAAGAAGTGAGCCAACTTGGTGAGTCGGTCGACAGTCACCCAAATGGAGTCATGACCTCTGAAAGTGCGTGGAATTCCAGTAACGAAGTCCATAGATATCCTGTCCCACTTCCACTCCGGGACCTCCAAGGGCTGTACCAAGCCTGCTGGTACATGGTGCTCTGCCTTCACCTACTGGCACGTGAGGCATCGAGAAACGAACTCTGCCATAACCTTCTTCATTCCTAGCCACCAGTACTGTCGTCTGAGATCCTGGTGCATCTTCGCCACTCCAGGATGTACCACCAAAGGGGAGGTGTGAAACTCTCTCAGCACCTTCTCCCGTAAGTCAACCGGTACCAAGGTACATCCTCTGAAAAGTATGTCGTGCTCTCCTCCTAAAGAGAAACCATCAGGTGCCTGTCCTGAGGATATCTGCGCACGCCGCGTCTCATAGTTAGCATCCCCACGCTATGCTTCTTTGACCCGATGCAGTAGTGGAGGAGTGACTGTGAGTGACTGAATAAAGGCTGCTTCATCACTATCCACGAAGGATATCTGCAAAGCGGCTAGCTGCTCTATCGCCTCCCCAAGTAGTTGAATGCCCGTCCTCCTGCTGAGATAATCGGCTACTATGTTCTTCTTTCCATGAGTATAGACTATCTCAAAGTCATAGTATTGGAGGAACTCGAGCTATCGCCGCTGTCTCAAGTTCAGGTCCTTCTGCGGGAAGATATACCTGAGACTCTGGTGGTTAGAATAGACTGTAAAGTGCTCGCCCATCATACAGTGTCGCCAAATCTTCAGTGCGAAGACCACTGCTGCTAACTCTAGGTCATGGGTAGCATAGTTCTTCTCATACTGCCCCAACTGAAACGATCCATAGGCGATCACGGCCCGCTCCTGCATCAGGACACATCCGAGTCCAGTCCCTGATGCATCGCAGTAAACTACGTACCCAACTCCCTCCTCTAGTAGCCTCAAGATAGGTGCGCTGGTCAATCTCTGTCTCAGATCTTGGAAGCTCTACTGACATTTTTATGACCACACAAAGGGTTTACCCTTCTTCGTAAAAGCTGATAGTGGTGCCGCAACTCTGGAGAAGTCTGGCACAAATCTCTGATATTACCTATCTAGTCCCAAGAAACTCCGCACCTCCATCATGCTCCTAGGTGGCTCCCAAGCTAGCAATGCCTCTATCTTCGCAGGATCCACCGCAAATCCCACCTCAGAGATGACGTGTCCCAAGAGGTGGACCTCGCATATCTAGAACTGACACTTCGAGAGCTTACCATAAAGCTGGTGCTCTTGAAGTGTGTCCAGTACAACCCACAAGTGGTAGGCGTGCTCCTCCTCAGTGGTCGAGTATATCAAAATGTCTTCGATGAAGACCACAAAAAATCGATCGAGGTATGGATGAAAGATCCTGTTCATGAGGACCATGAACACTGCTGGAGCATTGGTTACACTGAATGGAATAACCAAGAACTCATAGTGGCCATACCGACATCTGAAGGTCGTCTTCTACACGTCCTTGTCCCGAAATCTGAGCTGATGATAGCCTGATCTAAGGTCTATCTTTGAGAACCATCGTGCTCCCTTGAGATGATCGAAGAGGTCATCAATCCTCGGTAGCGGTTACTTGTTCTTCACTGTCACCCGGTTCAGGTGACGATAGTCGACACAAAGTCTCAATCTCCCGTACGCCTTCTTGGCGAACAATATCGGGGAAGCCCAGGGTAAAACACTGGGTCAGATAAATCCCTTTCCCTGCAAGTCCTCCAACTGTACCCGTAGCTCTCGAAGCTCGGTGGGAGCCATCCGATATGATGGGGTGGATATCGGGGCTATACCGGGGTATAGATCAATATAAAAGTCTACCTCTCTGTGAGGAGGTAGTCCTGGAATGTCGTCAGGGAAAACGTCCGTATACTGATCCACCACTACAGGAAAACCAGGACTCCGCACGTCAACTGCTCCTAGGATGAGGCTAGCTAACTGATGAGTGTTGGGTGGTCCTCTCCTATGTGAGATTCCATACTGTGCTTCGAAGGCTCCCTTCTCGCCGGTGAAGGTGAACCTGCTCCTGTCGGTGCGTACACATCGCACCTCACGCCTAATACAGTCGATCTGAGCATGGACTGTAGATAACCAATCCATGACCAAGATGACATCGTAAGGACTCGACGCCGCTTCAAGAAGATCCCAGCTGAAACTCTTGTCTCCTAGAGTAAGCTCACACTTCCGGCCCCAGTGCGTAATCCTCGAGTCTACTCCCGTAGGAGTCTCTAGCTGTAAGGATCGAGCCAACAGCTCTGTCCGATCACTAAGCTCCGAACAAGGGTAGCGGCTATGAAAAACTGACTCACTCCTGTGTCTATAAGAACTACAACAAGGGTGAAATAGACACAGATTGTACCTCAAATCATCTCGGTCGCGCCGTTGTTGTAGGCCTCCGCTGCCTGAAGTTGTGCCCGTCTCTGCCCGCCAGCTCCCTGTGGTCGAGGTGGACCGCCTGGTGGTGGTGGTGGTAGAGCCTAAAAGCGTCGCCCACCACCTGCTGCTTGGCCAGCTCCTCTGCCTCATCCGCCTGCTCCATGCGGACCGCCACGGTCGACCCTCTACTTCTACCTGGGTGGCCCCTCAACTGTCTACTGTTCCTCCGCACGGCGGGTCGGGCAGTCACGAGCGATGTGGCCATTCCCGCCGCATGCGTAGCACTGTCTGCCTCTCGAAAGACTGGTTCCGTGCTGTGTTCCCCGCACCTCTGAGATAGTGTCCTGAGGTCATCTTCCTGAGGGTCTACTCTGCCTAGACCCATGAGTCATCCGTCGACTGCCTGCTGTAGAAGACTCTGCTACGTGCCACCCTGCGTTAGGTCTCGCTGCTGATGTAGGTTCAACAAGGAAGCTCTCGATGATAAGGGCTCGCTCTAGTACCCCTGCCTGTGTCGGAATGCTGAGGGAGATCTTTGATGCCCTAATTTAATGCCTAAATCCCTGCTCGAAGGTCCAGGGCTGGAAGAATGGGTCTCGTACCATGTCTGTCGAATAACGCGAGAGATCTGTAAATCTCACCGAGTACTGGGTGACTATCAAGATGCCCTACCGTAGCTGTAGAAGCTCCTGGATGCGCACTACACGGAGGGTGGCTGGGATGAACTCCAAGTGGAAGAGGCTCTCAAAGTCCGTCCAGAGGAGAGATGCCTCGTCGTGCACCTGGAGCATCAAGCTCCACCATCTGCCTGCTGCCACGTGCAGGAGGCTCGCCGCGAGGATAACTATGAGGTCTGTTGGTGTCCTCACTAACCTGAAAACTCGTACAACTGCCTCTAGGCAATCCTCAGCTGCCTGAGGGTCCGTCTCCCCGTGGAACCTAGGTGGTCGCTGACGCTGAAACTCGTGCAGTGCACTAAGGTGACGTGCATCGTCTGCGGCTGGGGCTGGTAGCATCGGTGGCTCGGTGGGTAGAGGTACCGCCGGTGCCTCTGCTGTCAAAGGGCCCTATACCGAGGCCTCGTCGCTCGGTGGGCTGTCGTCATGTACAACGCTCGGAACCCTAGCTAGCTGCCATCGTGGGGCCATCCTGAAAAGAGACACGTGCACCACGGTCAGAACAATATACCTGGTGAGCCGACACAAAGTAATCACACAAAAAACTTGAAACACACATGCAATCAATGTTTTCGTGCATTAAGTCGGAAATCAGAAGTCAGGGTCCTGGTGTACAGATATGTCGGCCACCATACCAACACTGGACTCCCTGGACTGATAACCATGCTCAATACTCTTAACACTATTGCTTCACATAGAAAAGATCAGAGTCCTGAGTTTTGCGGTAGAACTGAACTCCTCTGATACCAATTTTTCACGACCCGTCCTTGGGGCCCGTGTCGTGACTACCCCAAGCCCACCTTCCATAGGCCAGGGGCTGGTGACTAGCACCAAGGCGTAATTCTCAGTAAAAAGGGAAGGAATTACCTTTGTAAAGTAAACAAACACTACAGAGAAAGCAAGCATAAGTAAACACTAAGTGAAAACTGGGTACAACAGTAAGTGTGGAAAAGTAAATGGGACAGAATACAAACCCAAACTGAAAGTAAAGTACAATTGGAAAAGGGAGTACAACAACTGAAAAGAAAAGCCGAAGCCTCGACCCGTCTACTAGAAGTCCCACTTGAAGGGTGGGTACAGATAGCCTCCACAGCTCCTCGGGTCCAGCCATCTGCTCCGAGTACGCCCGGCCTAGTGGTCCACCTCCGGGTACCGACCTGCTCCTCGTACCTCAACCACTATCAGCGCTGTCCATCGTCTGCAACCAACACAACGTAGTGCGGGCATAGCCCGTGCAGGGGTGAGTATAAGCTACTCAATAGGGACAACCGAGACCCCTGGAGGTCTTCCAGAATCCACAAAGGATAATCCACAATGGAAAGATACAATCATGAAGTAACATCCGACCCTACTTAGGTATATGCCCATACATATACCTAAGTCATCAATTCCAGTTCGGCTCCATCATCCGAGCCCAAGTTCGATCACATCCACACAGGATAGAAAAACTCAGTCCACATATGAAAGCAAGTCAAGATTCAGCTCACACAGGTATACTTCTTCGTATGATGATAGAGATGATAAGATGTAGCCAGTGATTCATCTAAGCCATCAGACCCACACATGATCGATAGGTACTAACCCCTGCAATGACCCACAAAGGATCGATAGGTACTAACCCCCGCAAAGACCCAAAAAGGATCGATAGGTAAATAACCCCCGCAATGACCCACACAGGATCAGACCCACACATGATCTATAGGCGCTGACCCACACAGGACCGCTGAGCGCTAACCCACACATGATCTAACCCACACAGGATCGGTAGTACTGATCCACGTAGGATCGGTGAGTGTTGTAGTCGTCGCCGCCGAATCCACAGAGGATTTCTGTACAGTCGTCATCGTCGTCGCAGTCGCATCCAGCTCTAGGGTTCCCACACACAGCAAGCTTGTTCAGGAGGGTCCGCTCCATGAGGCGAGGGGCTGATACATCAACTGACACATAGTCCGGAGTTGATGTATCCAAAAATTCCGTATCGTTAACAGGAACTCAACGTCACAGACGGCGCGTCAATCTGATGCCCGGTCTGAGAGTTATTGGCTTTTTCGTCCTAGGGGCCCGGTTGGTTTTTAAGTCAAAACCAACCCGATCATACTCCAACTCCATCCAAACCTCGAGCATAATAATCCAAAAGGTCCATCTCACTAATAGGAATCCATCAAAGTTGACGTCATGTCAATCGGACGTCCGGAGCTCATGTTATAAGCGTTTCCGCTCCGAGGGCCCGATTGGTTTCATGTATGAGCCAACCCGGCCGAACCCAAATTTCTCCGAAACATTGAGCGTAATATACCGAAACGACCGTCTCGATACAAGGATCGCATCATAGCTGACGGTACATCGATCGGAGGTCCGCATCCCATGTTATGGGTAAAAGACCGTGAGAGGTCCGGTATTAGGGGGTTCGGGCCCGGTCCGACCCGGGCTGGTACCCCCTGGGTCGGCCCGAACCGGGTCGACCCATCCCGGGTTCGAGTCCGGCCCGCATGGGAGCGGCCCAGCCTGGCCTGGGTGCGGCCCGGCCTGGCGGTCCGGCCCGGCGGCTCGGCCTGGCGGTCCGGACCGGCGGCTCGGCCCGGCGCGCTGGCACTGGCCAGGCGGCCCGGTCGAAATGGCCGAGCGTTGAGGTGTGTGTGGGGGTGGGGGGGGGGCGCTGCCCCCCATGTAGAGAAACCGTGGCCCCCATGTGGGGGGCCGCTCCAGCTGGCCAGCTGGGGGTTACAACCCCCGGCACTTCCCCTTGACCTGTTGGCCCGCTACGGCCAGCCGGCTGCTGCTGCCACGGGACCGGCATGGGCCGGTCCCCCTGATCCGACGCTGGTGGCCCAGAACCGGCCGCCTGTCCCTGATCCGTCGCGGCCTTGGTCCGTCCCGTAGGGCGCGACGGCGCCGCGCCCCTCCGCCGCGGCCCCGCTCCGGCTGCGGTGTCTTCGAGGTTCCTTCGAGGTTCTCCGGCGCGGCGCGACGGTACCGCACCTTTGTTCGACTTCAACGGCGCAAGCGACGGCACCGCGCTTCTCTGCCCTTCCTTTAATATTTTCCGCATGGTGCTTTGGCAGCGCGCTGCCTTACACGGGCCGCAACAAAAATCAAACCAACAAAGGGGATGAGGGTCGGCCGTGTTCGTGCGGTCTGACCTCCTCCCGTTATTGCGATATCAGGCGGCTCAACAGAAATGTAGAAAGGCAAAAGAAGTAATCACGAACAAACAAATAATAATCCCCCTACATCGAGCGTAGTTGAACGAAGGCTCGTCGCGGGAAGGGACGTCGCAGAATTGATCACCGCGGAAGAAGGCGGATCGTCACGTCGTGGAGGAACGATGTCTCCCTTCCTTTGACGCGGAAAGAAAGAACGAGGTGATGTGCGTCGGGTCCTCGATCTCCAAGGAAGTCGTCTCTCACCGTCGTCCGTCATTGGAGGTCTGCGTTCTTCGCGTTCTTCGTCGAGGGGGAAGAACTTCAAGAACGAGAAAATTCTCCCAAGCCTCTCACAACCCCAACAATTCTAATAAAATAAGAGTTGTCTTATTTTATTTCTCAAGCCATGTGTTTTGAAATTCAAAAACGAAACAATAAATTAAGTGAATTAATTGCAATGTTTAAACCGCCAAATTAATTGAGGCGTTTCCTAAAGAGAAAAACGCAAGGGTTGACTTCCACTTAATAGGGGTGTGGGTGTGTTTCCTTATTAAAGGAGGGGGTTTAGGAAGAAAAGAAATGGTGGGGATCATGTGGGACCCACCTCACAAATATCCTACCAAGTGGGTAGGATATTGTGGGTCCCACTCCAACACTTATCTTATGTTAAACAACTTTAAGTAAAATTAGAAGCGGTCGTACCATTTTTATTTTATTCCTTCACTTAACCCAAAAAAAATTAGAAACCACACCCGAGCAAACGCAACTCCAGAAAAGGTGTTTCTAAGAAATTACCGGTGCTGCGATTCCATCGGTGCCCTCAGAATTCGATTCCGAGCACCAGTTCAAAAGTTAGAAAACCCCGCTCATTCGTTCACTAAACGTACCCGAGAAAAACTTCGGAAAATGATTCCGGGCACACCGGGCCTCAGAATCAGGTGCCGTCAGAAACTGCGTTCTTGTAAAATCCAAAAGAAAATTAAGAAAAAAAATTCCCTTGAATTTTACAGGTCTTTACACTGTCGAGTAGCATAGAAGTAAATTTGGACTACTAGAAATGCCAATAACTCATGAAAATAAGTGGAAAAAAGAAATAAAGGAAAGCACATACTAATAAGGATAAAACAACTAATTTTAAAAAACTAAATTGGATGGATATAATTGAGGATGAAATGAAGTAATGAATATTGAAAAATACTAGGAAACCAACCAATATTTCAATAAAGCAATGTACATTCCTAAAAAAATTGTTAGTTTCAAATGGTTGAGGATGTAGTAAATGAGACTATACAGTTTTTCATAACTGAGTTTCTAGACATTAATTTTGGAATAGAGGCCCTAGAGGAAAATATGATTAAATAGGAAATTGTGGTCATCCCTCCAGTGATACGACTAATCCAATTATCCCTGATGGTATAATATGGAATAAAGAGGTCTTTTAGTATTCTAATAAAGTATAGAATAAAGATTCAAATGATCAAGAGAAAGTAAATATGGGACATGGTGTACCCATGAAAATAAACAAATGTAAGAGGAATTTTTGAACCCTGCTAAAATAATAAGGCATGGAAGACATAAAATAGACAGTAGCTAAAAAATATATTAGTGAAAGGGGTTATTAGTGGAAGAAGTTTACACTAGTCAATATACTCCTTCGAGTGGTGGAGATAAAATCAAAGTTTCATTTAGTTTTTAAGAGAAAAATTAATCTATTACTGGGAGAAAATATGGTAAAATAACAATGAAAAAAGCTTCTATTTGAAGGAAGATTAGATGTGGGAATCAAAATAAAAATGATTTATCTATATTTTAATTTTCAAGGGATACCAAACCTTGACACTGCTAGAACTCTTAGGTTGCATATTTTGAATCATAAACCTAGTTTTTTTTGTATTTTTGATCTAATGTATAACTATAATAGTGGTAATATGGATTATTTTAAAAAAATTGTATACTCTTTGATTTTTATCAACTATAATACTATTATAGGGAATGTTTTGTGTTTTTTCTCACAAATACCCCAATAGAGTTATCTTTTTTAGTTTTGGTGATCAAATAATTACTTTAACATTTGATCGGATAGAGGGAGATACATGTTAATCCTTTTTTCATGGGAAGAATGGGTATTTGGGGAGGATATCTCGTTAAAAAGATATATTTGATATTAGAAATAGGTTTGATGGTTTATAGATAATTTATTGGGACGTAAAATTCATTATGTAAATGAACTAAAGGATATTATATGCAAAATAAAATATTTATAGAAGAAAATATAATTAATTTATTGATAATAATGACCTTTACGTGGTAATGTAGGCTGGTGCTCAATATAATTAGTATAGGAAGCATGCAGGTAGAGTTGTTGCTAGTAAAATTGATAAAGATTTTGTAAATAATGATTATCTAGACTCATTTAAATTTTTGAAAATAAAAAATAATCATAGGTACAACTTTGACCATTATATGATATTGGTCACTATTTTTTAAAAGAAGGTGACCTTTATATATTACAATTAATTGATAAATCTACATGAATATAAGAATATTTTTAAAATGAATTGGAATGAGGTGATATATTCTAGTGATTTATTTTCTTGTGATACGAATCACAAGGCACTCTAAATCAAACTTAGAGCATATAATAAGATTGTTTTGGAGGAATAGAAAATTAAATTAAATGATTGGATAGTATATTATCTAGAACAAAAGAAGAAAATATAGGGAGGTACTTTGGAGATATGAAATTCTACAAATAATGTGAAATAGATAAAAAATAAATTCCCCATTAAAATAAAAGCATGAGATTCAAAAAAGAAATGTTTAGGTTTAGGTGTCTAAATTGGGGGGGGGGTCTAAAATACCTCTTATTTAATTATATTTAGAGAGGTAGGAAATAATCAAAACCTATTTACAAGTTTCATGTGTGTGGGTATTACCCAAAAATGGATATCCATAGGATCACCTAGTCTCATACTACAAGGATATATTTAATGAGAGTAACAGGCCGAACATGCAGATGGAGTAAGGGGTGATAACATCAATCATAGATGAGTCGAAGAACATATTTCTATTTAGAAATACCATTACATTAGTGTTTAAAGAGGAATTTTTTAGTTTGAAATATTATATTTCACATGGACCTGATGGCTTCACCAACTTCATTTTCTAATAATTAATGTACATTATATAGTATTATATTGGAAAATCTGTCATCAGTTCATTCCAGAATGGCTTCCTTCCAAATGGAACAAGCTCATAATTCCTCTCATTTATCCCTAAGGTGGATAATTCTTGTATACCAACATATTATAACCTATTATTTTTCTAACAACTTTAAAATATTATTCTACCTTTGGGATGTACTCGAGATGGTGTGTTTCTAAAAACCCATGCCTTAACTTTTGGAATGTAAACCGAATTGGAATTAAAATCAGTAATAATATTAAAAATTGATTAAAAATTGATTATCAAAATATTACAATAAGGGATTCCTTGGTGTTCACAATTGTGAATATAAATTATATAATCCAATAGGTTATAAATAAATACTACTTTATTTTAGAAGATGATACTCTCATTTGGGAGCCAGTTAGGAATGGAATTTTCAATATCAAATGGTATTATCTATTTAATACTAGTAGAGATTTTCAGGATTGTTAATGGTTTAATCTTTATCAAAAGCCTTAGATAAGTTCCTTCATATCTCTACAAATTTCGGTTCTCTTTCATAAGAGAATGTCTGCTAGTGAAAATTTGAAATCATTTGGTTTTCAATTATGATCCATGTGTGTTCTCTGTTCATCAAGTTAATTCACTCATGCTATAACCAATTACATAATTATTTATATCCATATTAAATTCCTTATACCTGATAATTATGACCTAGAGTTTATCATGATATCCATAAATATAGAAACATTTATTAAAATCAGGAAACAACTGTATGTTCCTATAGTTGAGAGATGTTTTCTCATCTAGAACTATAGAAACATACTTAAGTATGGAAACCAAAAAAACAATTAAGTAGATTCTCATTCCAATTAATTTCAATATTAGGGAGGTGGGGAATATTTAGATTATATATTTCAAAAGCTCAATTAGTGATAATAATATCCACATAATATTTTAGATTTAAGATAAATACAAACAAGGTAAGGGAGTTATCACTATTTCTTAGAAACCACTAATTAAAGGATGGATGAAGGTGAAAAATGATGTTTCTTTAAATGGTAATGTAGGGGAGGTGATCTACTTACGTATTTTTAGGGATTATTATGGGGATTTGATCAGGTGCTTCCCTGATTATTAGGGAAACACCAATGCTCTTAAATTGGAAATGGTTGGAAACATAGAGGATGTTAAAATTTATTACTAGTGCAAATGGAGATGCATATGGATAGAATGAGACTCTTGATATGTGGTGAAAGTGGTTAAGGAAAACAAAATATTCATTTATTGGATTATTTTTCCTTAATGGGATGAATGTTTGGAGGATTTATACACATTTCTCTTTGTTATAACTCAAATTTTGTTGGAAGCTAATGGTACAAATCATCATTTTTTTAAAACAGTGTGGATTTTTTTCTTTTGTTTAGTTAGATGACATGACCTGGGAAATGTATGATAGCGTGGAGAAAGAATAAGGTAAAATACCGATCCTCATACTTAATATGATTTAATTTAATTTTTCCTAGTTTTTTTTCCTGGCTACAACTTTTTAAAAATTATTATTAATTCTTATGTTTATATAATTAATATTAGTGGAAATATTAGTAATATTATGGAAAATATAATTAATATTAGAATTAGTATTGTTAAAACTATTATTATAATTATTTTTTTATCATTAAAAATATTTTTAATATTATTAATATTAGTGTGAATATTTCCAATAGCTTATAGGTTTGTGGGGGGAGAGAAATTAATTCCTAATGAGCTTGAGTTAGTGTATTATGGGAAAATATAATTTATTCTATTATTGGGAGGGTTTATGGGCTTGATGATCCTAATAGGAGTCACAAAGATGAAGTATATTTTAGTGATTTGTGCTGGATTGGCCACCAGGAGGCATTTTCACAACTACTAGGTCATAGGCACACAAGGGGAGGGGGAAAATCTATTAACCCCTTTTAGTTGTTCAGAAAATAGTTCCAATAATAATAATATTATTTCTATTATTCATTTTTTAAATAACTTATTATAAAAGTAAATATGAATTTATAATTTAAAATTACATTAATTCATATTACTTATATAATAAGTTACTGGTGATAATGAATCACAACTGGATTACTATATGGTGAGTAAGATATGAATATAAGAAATTGGTTAATGATTTTTAAAAATTTTCTAAACATAATGTTCCAAATAATGATCTTTTTTACTATACATGCATGAAGTATTTAAATATGTGAAATTTGTGAATTATATAAATAAAAGTTCATTTAATTTACATTGATTTTAATCATAATTAATATCACTAGATCTAACATTCTGAAATTATAAAGAATTATATATCTAATGATGATAGAGAATTTCAATATGATAATCATGATCAAATTAAATAAATGATTCATGATACTTAAATTGAATTAGTTGAGAAAAAATGCTGATTGAGTGACAATATGGTGATGTTGAGAAACCATTGTATCTAAGTTTATGAAATTCATATTTTTGTTAATATGGTTAAGATTAGTTAAATTGAAATCTAGGAATGGATAGATCAATATGATTTTTACAAAATTTATAAATTTTAAAAGACATACACTAAAAAAACCCAATTAGAGGGGGTTATTTTTTTAGTTTAGAAGTGGTTATAACCCTATCTAAACACATTAGAGATAGTTATGAGTAACCATTGCTAATGTGCCTGCCTACTGTTATTAGATATGGTTTTGAGAAACCACTGGTAAAGTGTTGGCTAACTTAGTGAAAATTACATTAAAGGGGGTAAAACCCACTTAAATGTCACCATAGAACCCCAAATTAAAGAGGGGGGGGGGGTTAACCCCCTCTAGTCTGGTTAACAATATAGTAGTGGTTAGAAACTACTAATAATTGAGTTATAACCACATATTACAAATTTTTCTGACAAAAGACTCTATTTAAGACTCATTTCGATGGGGTAAAACCCCCCTCTAAAATGATCCAATTCCACATGATGGTGGAGGTTTGAGAATTGCCTTAAATAATTAATTTTTTTAAAATATTTCCCCTATCATTAGATAATTTTTTTTATTTTCAGAAATCCCTCCCATCCCCCCATCTCTTTGAGCCCGCCCCTCTCGTTCCTCCTAGTGGAACCTACCCCTATCATTAGCCTCACCTATTAACTCCCATTTCTGGTGGTCCCCACCCCCTCCCATTCTCCATGAGACCCCCCTCCTATTGGCCTACA
Source organism: Viscum album (assembly GCA_963277665.1). Lineage (NCBI taxonomy): Eukaryota > Viridiplantae > Streptophyta > Magnoliopsida > Santalales > Viscaceae > Viscum > Viscum album. Next base: position 860,236,099 of record OY728160.1, read on the forward strand.
AGAGCCTCACCATTATCATTAGCTTGTGTACTATACCCACCTTCCTTTTAATAAAATCTCCAGTCAGTTGGTTTCGAACCACTGATCTCTAGGATACAACACCGAAACCTATACCACTATATGGAAATCAAATTTCTGTAATATAATTACACAACATTATATTTAAATATATTAGGAAGATGATTCAAATAAATATTTAATACATATAAATATATAAATTATATATATTTATATAAATTAATATATAAATTTTTATTTTATGTATTTATGTATTTATATTATAATACATTTATATTACATTCAATTTATAAATTTATATAAACTATATATTTTATATATGTATTTATATATTTATAAACATATTTACATAAATTAGTTGTATACTTAAATACATATTTATATATTATGTACATGTTTATTTATAATATATATATATATATATAAGTATTTATTTAACATATTTATATAATTTATTTCAAAACATATATTTATTATTATGCGCATTAATATTTATTACTCCATATATCTTTTTTTTGTATTTTCTAATAAACCCACATTGAGGTTGAGTGAGAACCAATTACAAAATAAGAAAGTAGACAATCAAATCATAGACGAGTCAGCCAATGACAAACCATCTATTTTGATTTCAAAAACTACCGACAATGAAGATTTGAAATTAAAAATTAAAAATATGAGAACCACCACCACGCCTCGAGTCACCACAACTCCAAATTTTCAAATTCATAATTCAAAATCAAATGGAAGAAATTATGAACCACCAAGCCATAGTCACTGACCTAAAATCGTCACCTGCAACACCTGGGATAGCAGCCTGCCACATCTTTGGTTAACATAGAAACACAAAATTCATGCCATCAATGAAATATAACTTATACAAATATATAATTAATATTTTATGAAATACAATTTATACAAATATATATCTAATATTGTATTAAATGAAATTTATAAAAATACCAATATAATGTATTTCAATAAATATATTTATTATTATGCACATTAATATATATTTAGTTCAATAAATATAATTGTATAATATTATGTACATTAATATATATGTATTTCAATAAATTTAATTGTATAATATTTTTTACATTAATATAAATTTATTTGTATAAATTATATATTATATAATATTATTTATATATAATATAAAAGAAGAAACATATTATTTAAAAATATATTTATTATTATTATAAAATAAATTATAAAAACTACAAGCTTAGGTTTTTATATGATATATTTTTAAAATAAATTATATATATGTATATATTAATATAATATGTTTATGCTTTTATATTGTATGTAATTAATATTATATGAAATAAAATTTATACAAATAAATATAAATAAATGTACATAAATTAAACAATTTAATTTATGTATACATATAAATACAATTAAATACAATAATATAAATATTTTATATAATATATTCATATAAGGTATTTAAATAAATTTATATATAGTGTTTTAATTATATATACATATTATGGAATTTGTTTTTTTAATAGTGGAGGTTCACAACCCCCTCGAATCAAAATCATCACTAATTTAAATACATTAAAGAGGATTTTCAACACCCTCTAATTTAAAATATTAGAGGAGGTTTTGAACACCCACTAATTTAAGACATTAGAGTGGGGTTTCAAACCCCTATAATTTTATACATTAGAGGGGGTTTTGAACCTCCCCTAATTTAAGATATTAGAGGGTGTTTTTAACCACCTCTAATCTCATTAACTAGTGGCAGTTATGAACCCCCTTTATTTTCTTAAATTATAGGGGGTTTAAAACCCCCTCTAAAATCTAACTAGATATTAAAAAAATATTGTTAAAAAATTTATAGGGTGTTTTTAAACTCCTCTAAATTTGATGATTAGAAAGGGTCACACAAATACCCATATAAAATATATATAAAATTAATTTAGATGGAGTTGTGAATAACCCCTTATAAATAACCGCCTCTAATATGTTGTTTTGTTTTGTAGTGATACTTCCATAATATAAAGATATTCTAATTTCGAATTACAATGAAATTTTTTTATGTCCAATGGGATAGGGGTAAGGGAAGAAACATGTTTTCCTAAATGATTGTGTATAATATATAAAAGAATATAATGGTCTGTTAGTGGTTCCTAAATGTTGGATATCATAATAAAAGGTGAAAGAATGATCATAGGTTGACTTATCTATTATTCCAATTACTAAAACTCCTTCTAAGTAAATTTGGTATATTCTTATAATTCCTGATTTGAAACATTTATTTTCAAACCCAAATGATGAAAAAATGTAAATTTTAAATATGAAAAAAAACACACACACACACATATATATATAATGTAAAATTTCATCATCTAGCTAATTTTGAATTATTAATGAAAATTAATCAATAATTTTCTTTATTTAGAAATGAATCTTGAAATCTCAGACTAAGAATTTTCACATATGGAATTAATTCATATCATATAATTTAAGATAAAATATAGGTTATAACATATTTTCCCCATAATTTTATATGATGTGGAAATATATCGTGTTGATATTAATGATTTCTTGATTAAAACATCATGTGAAAAATTTTGATGTTTATTTGTCACTGTTAGTTGATGATTTGAATCTATTATGAGGGGAAGGTATCCAAGTGTTTTCTTCTTAAAAAAATGTGTATTTTTAATTTTATTAAATTATTATGGTTACTATAAGTAACATCCCAGTATATAGAATGTTTTCTAGATATAGTGTTATGCAGAATATAGCTTATCCAATTTCTGAAGAATGGACTTCATGTTATCAATTACGACATGGATAAAAAATATTGTACATGGGACATCAAGGATTTTTTTTCCTATGTATCACTCCTATAAAAGATAAAAATATCATTAAATGACTCCTTGTAATTTTATATTTCTTTAAATCCTTGGTCAACAAATTAGTATTTCTATATGGTGAAGAAATTGATGACACTAATGGAAAGACACAAATATCTGTTAATGAAAAAAAATATGAAGGAAATTATCAAAAAATTTTGAACTTCCATATTGAAGATATCATGAGGTCCAACATAAAAATGATGAGATTAATGTTTAGATAATATCTATGAAATTTTGATTAAATCATTATTAGATAGTAAATACAAGACTAATAATTTTTTTAATAAAAGGTTAAACTTACTATTAGTAAGAATATGTTTATAGTTATCTCCCACTCATAAAGTAAATCAACATACTTTTCTTTTTATTATTATATATTATATAGGATAGAGGAAATCAATTGTTCATAGTTCCTATATGGTATTAAGATGCCTCATATTTATTCTTCCAATATTAATTTTTTTCATTATGAAATTATTTGATGTTAATAATCTTGAAATATCATGATTTTCATATTGTTATGTAACAACAGATACTAGTGGAGTTACATGGAATGTTACCCATTCATGTCAGAATTACTACAATCATAATGGATTATTTTTTCTATTATATTTATAATAATTTGATTTATCCAAATTCATTAATCAATTTTGAGAATAAAGAATTAAATGTGATTTTTCAACTGGAAATGTACATTCCACCATCATTTTATGATATCATGGTACATTTAATTGATCATTTTGTTTGATAAGTAATGTTATTTGAACATGCATATTTATATTATATGTACCCTTTTATAGTTATATAAAGATTTTATTGGGGTATGTTATGAATCCATATCGACTAGATGGCTTAATTATAGAGATTTATGTTTTTGAAGAAGTCGTATATTTTTTTGAAATAACTTTTTGATGTGGGGAATGTTGGTTTTCATAAACTTCTATATGGGAGAGTCAATTTTTCGGGATAGGGGGTTAGTGGTTTATAAATAAAGACACTTAAAGGTGATAAAATAATGCAGAAACATTTATATAAGTTGAATAACACATATAATACTTATTCTTATATATAATTACATATTAATGAGTTAAAACAATATTATCTTAAGAAAAAATATATATGGGTACCAAAGGAGTATAAATAAAATTTTCCATGGTTTAATGATACCATGACTAATGGATTATTAGGTTTTTTGGAATGATAACTATTGTCTGGTTATGTGTTTGAATTTCTATAACTTTTAATTCCAAAATCATATTTGGTTTAAACATATGGAAGATCTATAATCTATATTAGGAAAGTCAAGATTCAAGGAGAAAAGGAACATAACCTATCCAATGTTAACAACAGTGGTGAAAAGTGTGGGAATTCATAAGGATGAATGTATGGATTCTTTCACTTAGTTAAATAAATATTTCAAAGGAATAGTTATGTAGTAGAAAGGGATGTTCAAAATGTAACACAGACATTCCAAAGGAATTAGCGAAGTTCAAACATAAATGATTCTGGTGGTAGAGGTTGTATGATATTTAAATTATCTCACATAGGAGTTGCCTTAGTGTTTAAAAGGATTTATTTTATTAATATTAAGGTATTTATAATATTATTCTATGAAATATATGTTGATCGATAAACTAGAATGGGTGATGAAAAATTTGTAGGACATGTTCTAGAGGTATGAAATTGATATGGGAAAAGTATTAAAGTATTCAAAGATTTCATCATTTTATAGAAGGTCTAATTTGAGAAAGTGATGATTAGTTAGACAAATTGATTGATTAGAGTGCCATATATAATTTTCATAAGGTGGTTCAACTGGGATGACTTTCGGGATACTACAAATATATTCTATAAAAGGATTGGTTGAGGTCACACATTGAGTGTGTAGTGTAAGAGCACCAAATATCCAAAGGATTAATGATTATGTGTGGAATTTCATAATACATAAGGGAGGTAGAGTTGATAGAAGAGAATTAGAGTAGTGACCATTCCAATGGGGGAACGTTCCCATTGATTTCTAGTGGAAGGAACATTATTCTGGAGGTATTATTGATGGTTTATTTCATTTTTCTGGGTAGTGTTCCTAAAATTGGTTCCGCTATAACATGGATGTTTCTACTTTTAAATAAATTATTTTTTGTTTTCCCATAGATATAATACTAAATTCTAAACCATATAATCCTGTATTTTTTTCTTGTTTTTCATGTTCTAATTCATTCCAATTGGTTTTATTTTGTGGAAGATCCCATCTGAAGAAGTCACGGGAATTAGAACTGGAGGATGGAGAATCAATGCAATAGACTGAGTGCCAAGTATTATTAATTCCAAAAACCAATTATTTGGGGGTTTTATGATATTAAAAACTTATAGGTGGTCATATTCTACATTTTAGGTCAAAAAGAAAATTCCATTTAGAAGAGTATAGGTTTAGCTGAATCACAAGTTTCAAACTTAGCTTTGGGTTCGGGATGTTAGGTGTCACAAAATTAAATTCCAATTAATCAGTGTCAGGTCATTGGTTGTACATGCATTAGGTGGTTATCAGTTTGTGGTTTGATGAGTGTTCAAAAGAATCGCACTAGTAATATTGGATCGATACTGGGGTGTATGGGTTTTTGGAAATATTTCCAGGACATTGAGACTGACATCATGTTCCATTATTGGGGTGCACTAAAAATATTGGTTAGAATAATTGAAATGATTTATGGAATATTTTATTTATCACTTTATGATTTTCAAATTAAATAATATATCATTGTTTACAAAGGATGGATTTTCAGGATGGTAAGGTCCATATTCACATTTTATGGTGCACACTTTTAACTGTGAAGGATGCTAGTTTTTATACTCTTAGAGAGTTTGGATGTTCCTTTGATGTGAGTTAGACAAAAGAATAGTGTTTGAAAAAATGGGAGAACTTTGGTATAAAAGTGTATAGGAATATTTATTAAGTTATATATAGGATAAAAGACACATAACTCAAATATAGAGCTCATTAGTAAGGTATATGATGACACTATGATCTGATTAAGGATATGAATGAATGACATGATGAAAATTAGCTGATTTCAAATCCTCATCTGGCATTGCATAGTAAATGGTTGGAAAGATAATATGGGGAATGAATAGTCTGTTATAAAAACTCAATTACATTATGAAAAGGATGAAATCTGTTCATGCATTATTGTCTGATTCCTGGGCTCACATCCTCATGAAAACTATGCTGCTTTGGTTGCACCACCTCATAGATACAAGTCCCTAGGGGGATTATTTCCTAGATTAAATTAGGCACAAGAATCTTCACTAACAGGTAGAGTTTCAACACAAGGTACACCAGTACTTATCTATCCTTTATGGATTTAAAATGGATATCAAGATCAAGAACATAAATATAGATTTGGATGCAGTTTTCAAGATGTCAGATGAAATTAGACTCAATCCTATAGATAACATATGTTCTATTAGGGATGCAAGTAAAGATATTTTGAGTACATCGTCATGTGTTGATAAATCAAAGACAATTTTAACGGTAGATGAAATTTATAAATTGGTAAATAGGTTGTATAGCTCAGAAGGCGAGGAATATTTTTCCATCATTTCCATAGTTGGGATGTGTGGATGATAAATACTTCTCTTGATCAGATGGTTTATAATAATAATCATGTAAGGACCATTTTGAAAAATGATTTTGGGTCATGATATCTCATAACTTTGATATGCTGATAATTTTAAAACATACATTGAAATACATCTCTGATAAAAATATTGGTTTGTTTATTCTTGAAATAGTCATTACACAAATTAAAATCAAGATTTACTCATATAAGTTTTTTGTTTGGTCTAGATGATGTTTGGAATGAGAATCAATGAGAGTGGGTTAATGTGAAGGACTTTTTTATGGGAATTAAGAGTAAAAAAGGGAAGCACGATTTTGATAACAACTTGAAATATGGATGTCGCTAGAAATGTGGAATGTTTTATTTATCAGTTGGAAAATATTTCAATTGAAATTGGTATGGAAATATTTAGGTGAATGGCCTTTCTAATTTTTGGGGTAGTTGAGAATGAAAGGTTTATTGATATTGGTTGATGGATGGTGAATAATTCAGGTAGTGTGCCTCAAGATATAGACAAATTTTAGAGTTCTCATAATTATAATTTTTATGGAAATAGTTATCAATTGAAAATAATTCAAGTTAGGGTCAAAATAATGTTTTATGTTCTCTACAAGTGACCTTTGACAACTTGAAATCGTCATCATCAATGAAAAGTTGTTTTTAATATTTTTAATTTTTTCTAAATATTTTTTAATGAAAAAATATCAATGAATACAATGTTAGATGGAATTGGATTTTCTTCAGGATCCCGATATTGAAATTGAAAAGGATTATTACTTTAATATCTTTTTTTATAATTACTTATTTCAAGATTCCAAAATGGACAAGTTTCAAAAAATTTATAGTTGAAATATTCATGTATTTTTCCATGATCTAGAATTACCTTTGTTGAAGAAGAATTTCTCAACTATATAGTGTGACAAGATTGATGTTGTTCCACCATAGATTACACATCTCAGAATAGTTGGTGAAAATATTAAAAAATTAACAAAAACATTCAAGGGAAGCCTTCAGAGGGTGAAAAAAATTTAGAGGGTGATTTCTTTTTTTACATGATAAAGGAGTTAAAACACCTACATGTTATAATACTATTAGGTGTAAATGTTATTCATATTTTATATTAAATTAGAAGGTTAAGACATTATAGATACATTATCATTGTGGAAATAAATATCAGGATAATTCTAAACTTCATCTATTGAAAATTTTTAGAGATAATTGTTTGAATGATATTCCCAAATGGTTTAGAATGGTGGCCAGTTTGAGGCATTTATACATTGAATCTATTGAATAAATTAAGGGTTGCATGTTTTCCAAAATAAGAAAATTAGCATGTTTTTCAATCCTTATCATTTTTTTCATCATTTCCTAGGGTTGTGTGCTAGAATAATTGGGATACTTAGACGACCTTAATTCTGGGATTAACATATACGGGCTTGATAATGTTAAAAACTTATATGATGCAATTTTTTTTTGAATGAAATCCAGAATTTAATCTTTGAGATTATATAAGGAAAAAATGGATGATGATGACATGGATGGTGCAATTGTTATAGATGAGAATGTGTTTAATGATGTGTTGGAAGGTCTTAAATCCCATGAAACAATCAAAGAGATATTTATTCAAAATTTTGAGGTAGAATTATTTGCGACTTGGATGATGGTGCTTCACGATTTGGTGGAGATTGAACTTGTGGGATATAATAAATGTGAGAATCTTTCTATACTTATCCACCTACCTCATGTTTCTGTTGTTATTATTGATGGGATAAGAAATGTAAAATGCATTGAGATATAATTTTATGGCTTTTTTAATGGAATTAATTCAGATGTTACATGTGGTGAAAATTCAATAGTTTAAAAATTCAAAACTCCTTTCAATAATTTTATGGAATTTGAAAAAATTCATACAAACATTTTCTTTTCACATGTGCTATAGTGAAAATAAATTCTATCTAGAAAAACATAAGAAGTGTATATTTCGTCAACATGCTTCTTTCCATTTCCCCTAAACATATATTTTTCCTTTTTGTAACTCCATTTTGTTGAGGGGTTTATAAATAACTGAAATGAAGTTTAATTCCATGTTTCTTCAAATTTTATTCGATGAAATTTAATGTGGATTAGTTTCCCTTATTAGTTCTCAAATTCATTATATAAACACCCATTTCACTCTTATCATATTTTTTGAAAACTCTGTACATTTCCACTACCCATGACTTGTGGTTCATAAATGTAATGTTGGTTTTCCATGTGAAATAATAAATAAAATTGGTAAAGTACAAATATATTTTTGTTGATTGATATCTCTTTGGAAAACATAAATTAGAGTGAATAAGCTCAAGAGGATGAGAAGGTTTAACTTCAACTTTCTTGTGTTTTTTACTAATAATATTTCCTTTCTGAAAAGTTATACAAACATCTTCTTTATTTATTTTCAATGTATGCATGTTTATAACAAAATCAAATTTAGAAAGTTTTTTCAGACTTTTTTCACAAATTTGATCAAGTGTATGATGCGATAACTTGTTTCCATCTTCACTACTCATGTAATAAGATTTTTAAAGTTCTCCTATCTGAAAGAAAGTTCTACTGGTTCTTTCTCCCCTGGTAAAAAATTTACCATCTTCCACACTTTTGATGATACAATAATATTTTGAATATTAATTCTTTTCCATCATGACAAAGTTTACTCACACTATGTTATTATTAAGTCCATATATATATATATATATATATATATTAATTCCTTATATTTTAGTTTTTAAGGTTCTGTCCCAACAGTTACTTTTCATATTATTTTCAAGGAACAATCATTTCCAAAATTAACAACAGATCCATCATGATTTTCAGAATATTGAAGTATTTTTAAATATCTCATCATTTTTAAGGAACTACCATTATCAAGAATCCATGTTTTGTTATTTTTTTCTTACTTTTAGAGTTTACTCAACAAAAAGATCCTTATTCATTTTTTTTCTTTCCAGTTTCATTTTTTTAGCATAATATCTTTTCCCTGGAAGTGTAATCATAAATCCTTCAAAAAAGTTACCCATTTGAACATATATTACACAAAATTCCTTTTGTAAATCATATTTATTTTTCATTGATTCTTTTCTGACATCTTGAGATATCACTTTTCTTATATGATGTGACTTAGGAAATTTACACATTCATATTCCACCATTTCTTCTTATCTATTCATGAATCTCTTCTAGAGGTGAAATGATATGCCAAAAGGTGTAAGAACTATTACAAAAAATTAAAAAAGACCAATATAAACCAAAAAATATTGGTATTTTTATAGAATTATGATCATTACCTTTAATAATATTATAAATGTTCATTATATATTTATACTTTAGTTTCATATGGGTATGTGGACACCTTATTTTGGGGGTAATTTTAAACTTTTATTGATGTGATTTATTTTTTCACATCCTTTATCAATCCATATTTTCTTACCATTTTTATTAACACCTTTTTGGTTAAAAAAAATTAGATGAACTATCACATTTAGTGGGTTAGGATGTCACATGTTTCTTGATTTGAGCTTTCATGAAACTTTAGAAGTCTCATATTTTACTTATAAAGCTTTGATGACATTTTCATTCATTTTTTAACATAATTTTTAACTCAAGAACTTGTGATTGAGATTTTAAAATATCATATTCCTTATCATCAAATTTCATACAAATAAAATTTACCATCTTTTCTTGTTCTGTAACTTTCAATGTTACATTCTTAATTCCTTCAATGTGTGCATCATATCTTTTAAGAAGATCTTACTTTACATCAAAATTTATTTCACCAAGTTTCTTAATTATTTCTATTTTATTTTTGTGATTTTCATTTTTATCAAGACATGAAATAGGTTCTAATATGATCTAATTTTCTCTGTAAACTTATTTACCTCTTTCTTATTGACTATCCGAAAAAAATCTTGTTTTCTTAACTTTTGTAATGAATGTTTTGAATTTTTATAAACATTCATCTTTTGAATAATTCTTATCTGTTGAGTTTGATTTAGATTTATTACTCAACATAATTATTTTTTAGTGAACTTATTATTATATTTGTTGGGCGATTTTTCTTCCTTATACTTTTTTTCCACTACTTCCATCAAGGTTTTTTCTTTAGATTCATATCGATATTCTCCAAATTTATTCCTGGGGAAATTCATAGAATAGTGTCTAATTCTACCACACTCAAAAATATTTTAGAGTAAATTTTCCTCTATAATTTTCCATTCCTCTTATATAATTATTGGAAATATGAGACATGATTTTTTTGTTCAACTCATCATCCACCTTATCATCAGAATCACAAGGTTCAACATATTTAGTATCTTGAATTTTCATCTTTCTCATAGATTCCAAATCCATTTCAATTGTGATATTATTTTTGAATGTTGTATCTTTTCTCATTTCATATGAAACAAAAATGCTATTAAATTCATCAAGAGATAAATATCTTTATCTTCTAAAGCATAGATTTTATAATCAAATATGTCAGGAAATTTTACCATAAGTTTCTTAAAAATTTCAGAATCTTCCAATACATCTATAAAGCCTCTAATGTTGAAACAAACTTCATTTAATTTGGTGAAATATTCATCAATAGTTTCTTCATCACCCATATTAATATTTTTAAACATGACTTACCATATTTGTGACTTTTCTTCCTTAATATTAGTATTTCCCTAAAATATGCTTTTGAGTTTGTCCCATGTTTCTTTAGGTGTTTTTAGACCCATAACCTTCATAAATACATTTTATGATAAAGATATAAGAATATAATATCTAGATTTTCCATTATTTTTTATGTTTCCATTATCAACATCTTTCATAGGAACATATTTCTTAATGGGTTGGAACCCAACTGTTGGAGAATCAATAAGTTCTAAGATATGAAATAGAAGATATAGAAACATATCATTTTTCTACCATGATAATTGTTCCCATAAAATGTTGGAATCTATATGATTTTGATGAAATTTAGATTTTATATGATAATTATATAACAGGGGAACATCCCTCTGATACCAATTGAAGTTCCTAAAGGATCGTTGAATCACCGAGAAAGGGGGTTGAATCAATGATTGACTTTTTACAAATTTCAAATTTTAGAAACTTAACCCCTACAACTTGTTGGAGTTTCTTCCTTGTTAAATTTTAGTAAACTCAAATTCATGAAAATGTTGTAATGTAAACATGGAACCCAAGATTTACAAGGTTTAGACTTAGTGTGAGAACCAATATCCTTACCAAATCCACTCTCGTGGGTCTATGTAAATTTATTATAATGATGAAGTGAATAAAACTTTTTTTTCACTCCAATTAAACACATTTTGTCTCCTAATAGGAATGATTATACTATATCCCGTTATTTTACAATTTTTTATAGAAAAATTTGATCCAAAAAAATATAATGAAGCATTGATTAGTTTTCTCCCTAGGAGGTATATTTGGAATCTCAGTCCGATCTACCCTCTATTCGATAACCTCCATCCAGTGATCTCTTCCCAGTGTACATTTTCTCAAACTGCTCTTGAAATAAACTTATATTCTATCTGATTAACAAGACCATGCTTCTGAAAATTTTGATCAATAATTCATACTGATCCCTTTAGTTTGGTACTCTATGTTTGGTAATATGAACTTTTCTTTGTTTGATCTTTTAATCAAAGACTCTGTCCAGAAAATCTTCATTAACATGAAACATTTCTTTGGTTGGAAACTCAGTTTTAACGACAAATATGCATTATTTCAGCTTTTATTCATGGGTGAAAAATTATCATGTAACATTTAATTTTCACTTCAATTTATGGGTTCTCCCAGTATAGCAAAGGCGGGAAGCATAAATGTTTTTCCCGATTACCCAAATTCATAAATTCGAATTTCTAAGAAATTTGAATTTCATATGAATGCTTCTCAAATATTCTTAACTCTTTTAGTATATTCTCAAATATTCTTGAATACTACATAGATTTAACAAATTCAATTTTTCTTATCTTTAGAACATTTAAATATTCTAAAAGATATAACATCTGATGGATTTATAAACAAAAAGTGCATCTGATGGAAAATTCTTGTCTGATGGAATGGTACTTCAAAACTTCATAATTTCAACAACGACCATTAATAAATTTTTTTCTTTAAACTTCATTAATCTTCCAATCTGGAAACCCTCAATTTACCTTGTTCTATGTTCTTATCTTAAAAGAACTAACTCTTATATTTTTTTCCTTTGAACTACTAAAAACAAAAAAATGATTTCTCACTCTGATGTCCCACACCGTTTGAAAATGGTTTACAATATTGTTGAAACTTATAAAGAATTCAGAATCCTACATCAACCGTCTAGTAGAAAATTATCTATTTACCACATTTTATCAGTCTGATGATACTATTCATCAACTATATTGGTCTGATCAACTATTCATCATCTTTCTCAGTCTAAGAAACCTTTCATCAGATTTCTCAATTCGATCGTATATGTCACATTACAAAAATGATCTCATCTTTTTCTTTTCTCAGATATTAAAAATCTTCTTATTAAATAACTTATCTTTTCTACCACATTTGAAACACTATAAAAACCTATAACTCAGAAATATAAATACCATACTTACTAATAAAAACAATGTATGATGATTTTCAACTGATCAGGTTCATCCGATGGAACTTTTTTCAACTCTTTACTTTGATAAACATAAACTCCAGTCCATTCCATTATTTTCATTTGATTCATTATTAGTCTGACTAAAAATAAGCATATTTTATTTCACACATTCTTTTCATCAAGATAATTACAATGGATCATATTAGTAACTTTTAACTTTCTTTTACTATGAAACTTCTGACTTTATAATCTTAATATGCATCTGACAGTTCGTCTGATAGATCGGTTCATCATATGTATTGATTCATTTGATGAATCATTTCACCCAATAGATTTGTTCTTTAGTTGTTTTGGTTAATCAAATGGATCGGTTAAACAGATGAATTGGATAATCTAATGGATCAATGAATCAATTTTTTTCTAATCTTCTGAATTATTCAAATTCACACTTATAGTTTTCTTGCAAATTCTCTATCCAATAAACTATGTCCAAAAAACATCAATTTTGGAAACACCATAAATTTTTAACTTCTCTTTTCTTCTAAAAATGTTAGCTCGTATCATGACTTCTTCATGATGTTATAGAAACTTGAAAGAAAAAAAAATCATCATCTAACTTACATTATATTATTATTATCTCTCCAACTTTCCAAACTTTCTCACTTTACAACTTTCTTCATTTTTAGAAACTTCTGACTTGTTAAAAAAAGCTTCGCTTGGTTGTGTTTCTGATGAGAATCTTTTAAAAGCATCAAACTTTTCACTTTTTCAAAAAAAATTATAAAATATTAGAAACTCCTCTTTTCCTATTTTACAAAAAAATATACATAAAAAAAAATTAATTTTCAATAATAAACATTGTTTTGAAAAACTTCATGAAGGATCTTCAACTTCTTTACTTAATAAGTAATTTATTCAATTAGATGTGAACTTAATTTATAAATTTTTTGGTGGTTATATATCATTACAACTATGTCACAAATACATGATGTATATATGGATTTAAAAATAAACAATGAAAAAGGTTCTTAATAGAATGAAGGGCAATTATTTTAGCATCTTCAGGGACTTACAAATAATGTTTATGAGATGATGGGAAATCCATATGGATAGAGCATCAAATAAGTAATATTAAAACATATATAAATCAATAATTAAATAATAAATTATAATTTTTAAATACTACATACAAGAGAATTACAAATAAGAAAGAGGGAGATGTGGATGAAACACTTACCCTATATATCAATTTATTAATCTTAAAAAGTTAATTTTCTAAGAACTCGGGAGATTTTTAGAGGGATATTTGAGAGATATTATAACATCCCCGGTAAATAGAGAATACGACATATTTAATATTTATTAATATTTTTGAATTAATTATTATTTTTACTTTAAAGGGGTTGTTATGTTCGATAGCGTACCCGATACGCAACAACGGGTTTCTTTGAAATCTTATGTTGCACACTAATAATATAATATTATTTAAAATAGTAGTTAACTCCAAGCCATTTTATTGGAAGGAATGAACAAAACTAACTATAATATTATTATACATGTTTGTTAAATATATTTACATTTATCCAATAAAATTTAGAGGCTTAAAATGTGAATGAATCTAATTTTAAGCATAATTAACATTAAAAGGTTGATTTACCACCTTTTAATGGTGAACCCTCTTTAAATATAGTTTTGTTCATTTTAATAAATTCTAATTGACCAAATAAAATCCTTATTTATAATGGGTACATCATAAATTACTTTGTGTAAATTTTTGGGATTTTTCCGATAAAGTTTATTTTTTAATGAATAGTTAAAATACTGTATTTTAATTCAAAAGTGACATTTAATATAATTTATTTATATGGTTATATTATCTCTTTAATTTTTTTTAAAGTTTAATTAGAATATATTTTTACAATTTAATCCAATTTTGATCATTATAATTAATTTCACTTTGAAATTGGACATAAACAAGTTTCAATCTTTTTAAAGTTATTATTTCTTAAAAACACGCTATTTGTTTTAACAACGATAATTAATTTTAAAATTAATTACTGAAACTTTTATGTTTTGAATTTGGAAAAATAGACATCATTTTTGAATTCGGAATATCAAATATATCATAGGCTAAATTTTTGGTATTTTTCTGAAAAACATCAATTTTTGATGAATAGTGAAACCACTTAGTAGTAGTTAAAAAACTGACTTTTTCATTTAAATGAAATTTTACCACTTTAGTGAATTTAATTTAGAAAATATGATATACATGGTTGTTATCAAGAGGTAAAATGTGGTTCAGTAATATGAAAATAATTTTTGGTAAATAGTAACTTTTGACTTTTATTTACCGCGGTTAAAGGTAAATAGGGTAATTCAAGGTAAAAAGAATATTTTAATAATTAAAAATTACCTTAACACTTGTAATAAACTTATTGGATGAGTCATTTCATACCATGGACATATTTGGGTCTCTTTTGGTACCCCATGGAGCCACTTATAAAATATAATGACACTTTAGATTGATTAATTTAATGTAAAGGCAAAAATAACATAAACAAAAATCTTTCAGTAAATTAATTTTTATATGGTGTTATGTAAATTATATTTTTAACTATAAATATTAATTGGAAAGATAAAAATATTTCCTACATCATGGTATTTTTTATATAATTTTTAGACATCAAATAAATTAAATTATTTATGACACTATAACGATGCAGTGTTTACCTCATTAATAAATGATTTAAATAAATAAGATTATAATGTTTAAAATATTATCCAAAACATGTCCAATTTTGATTGGATGATTTTATTTCTAATATGAGCCATCTTATCTTCTACTTTAATGGTTTTTGGACCATTCTAAATCGAATATCATTATATAATAAAATAATGTTTTCACACTTTCTTAAAGAGCCCATCCTCTCCCTTATAAAAGGAGACCACTTCTAACCAATTACTCACACCTCTCAAGCCTTTTGGCTCGTCCAAAAACTACCCAATTAATCTCCCAACAAACCTCTCTTCCACCTAGTAACCTTACCTTAGGTATAAGGAACTTCAAGAAGTCCTTTGGTTCAAACCAAAGGAAGTTACCCAAATTAAAGGTAACTGTTTCTCTTAATTTGTTTTCTTTTATTTTACTTCTCCAACCCCTAAACTCTTTTTATTCATTTATTTTGTAACAACACCAGTATCCTAAATATACTAGTATGTTTTTATGATAAGTATTCTAAGTAAACTTACACACACCTCCATCTAATGGATGAATAATATAATGTGTCTATGGATGGAAAACTAACGCCTCGCGAAATGATGATTGTTCAAATATCTCCAACCGCCTCTCATGGTAGCCATTATGATGGCACTGTATTTATATATGATATATACTATTTTTATGTTTTCTTTATTATTATTTAATTTCCATTTATTTCATACCTTTATGGTTTCTATTATGGGTAAATGAAATAATTTCATTTGAGGAAGTGCGGACTACCGCCCCCTCAAAGTGATACGACTCGTTCATACCATATGTGGTACGTATAAAGGATAGATTTAATGATATTATGTATTATACAATACTTTAATTATAATACTACTATGTATCATTATGTTTTAATTCCATTAAATATGAAATAGAAATGGAAGTAGCGTTCATGTGTACGTACGACTTACCGTCTCCATGAACGGTGCATTTCATTTCATAACTCCAAAATGATATGTACTATTATAATTATATATATATACTGAATATATATGATATATATGATATCTAAATAATGAATTTAATTCTGGATACAATTTACTATTGACCACATGGACAACTTGTAAATATAAGGTGTTCATTTTTGACTCATGTACCAAATATCAACAAAACAAACATTATTAACTTAAATGATTACATAATGTTTATAACATGGTAATAAGGGATATAAAAGGAATAATAAACTTTAAAAAGGTTCTTAATCAAGTATAAATTAACTTTAGTTTATTATTCTGGATATTAAAGAATGATAAAGTCAAGTCGGACATGAGGTAAGGGACTTCGTCTCAATCTCCTTTCATTGAGGCATATTTTGTTTTAATACATGACTTTCTTTCATACACTGTATAAACACCCTTGAATTTTCAAAGGGAATATTTTTCTACGAGTTATTTTACTAAACGACAAAAAGGAATGTTTCTTTTAACGTAATTGGTGATAATGACCTTTTCCGCTGTCGTGAGTGTTATTTGATCTTTGACTTCCTCAATAAGCTGTAATGTTTTTAAAATAAAATAAATACCATATAATATTTTATGTATTTTGGTATTGAAAATGGTTTTGATAATGGATTTTTTAGGTCAATATATTTAAGTGATATATTGTGATATAAATGTGGAAATGTTTTCTTTCCTTTATATTTGTTTTATGTCTTATGATTTTATAATGGTAATTGGACATTTGACAGGTGGTTACGTGATAAACCAAATGACGGGTGGTTCCGTGAATACCAGGATTGGTGGTTATGTTATTTACTCCAATGCATTGGGTATGGAAGTCGGCCGTACGACTATTCCATTTAGTGATATGTGTGGAAGTCTATCGTATGGTTATTCCATTTAAGTATGTTTATGTCCCAAGTTACCTTTATATGTTATGTGTTATTTATATGGGTAATATTTTGGTTTCAAAAGGGTAAGTAGTGATCTTTTATTCAGTGAGGAGTATTTACTACTTCATAAAGGTGAGAAGTATTACTTATGTTAAAGTATTCATGGTTTACTTTTTGTTTTAAAAAACTAACAATTTTCCTTCTTTGTGTATCCCTTAATGACCTTTTTATGCTCATCCCAAGTTTTTGAAATGTTTTTCACAGGACATAATGTGGAATAGGGTCAAGGATGGGATCAAAGAAAAGTCATGCTATCTTAAATATAGAACTAGACATAACTCTTTTTTTCAAGAGTTTTTATTTTAGGGAAAAATGGATAGTGGGTAGAAGTGTCTACTTTGTAATCTTTTGAGATGTAATAGTTATGTCCTAATTCTCTAAAACTCTAAACATGAAAATATCCTCAATGTGAATTATTAACTTAATTCAATATTATGTATGTTTTAAGGCTGGGTCCTTACAGATATAAGTTATATTATGTGCTTAGGATTCTTTAATTGAGGGGAAATGGGGTGGAGAGGTGGACATTTCAATCAAAATTTGGAAAATTGCTTAATTTTTTTAAATATAATCCTTGGATAATTGACTTCTAGAAAATTAATTTAAAATGAATCATGCATAGTTTTGAATCATTTTTTTTTGAAATTTAGTTAAAAAAATTGATCTTAAAATATTTAAACATCAAATATACATGTTTTATTTCATTTTGGCCATGAGAAGAATTAGTTACTCATAAAATATGACTATTAAATGGAAAAATATGTTTCTAGGCTTTGGAAATAAATTTATAGAGTTAGAAATTAAATTTAATTTTTTGAAATACAATATCTACCTGATTATAAATATTTTTATTGAATCAAACAAATATTATTTCAAAATGACTTCATAAAACATATCATATAATCATATCATATTTAAAATTCACCTAAAAATTGAACTATTTCAGAAAATTATAAAAAATGTCCTTTTTCTAATTTCAATGTGTTGATTTAAATTTTGTAATATATTTTATGAAAATAATTTTCTATGTATAAGTTGGTAATAGGGTAGATTATTATTGATTCAGATATTATATAGATAATTACATCGTTATCCCATGGAATTTATCCTCAGAATTCTTTTTCATTATATTCATTTAAATTATTTTTATTTTGTTATCGATGGTGGTAATATAATAACTCATTTCATTTCACTCTTGTTTCCAATTGGGTGAAGTGGTATGGTTTGTTTTATTCCCTCTCATGGTTCTTAGTTTGTAACTGCTAATCTTTTATTTTATATATATTTTCCTTTTATCTAAAATACACGCACACAGATATCCATACAATGAATGGATTAACATACAATATAATCAAAATGTTTAAATATAAAAAAATAATTATGAAAATACAATAAAAGTATAAAAATAAACTCATGAAAAACAATATTTCAAAAAAAAATTGAACATACAACACATTTTATTATGTGATTTTCCATTATATAACTTTTATCCCCACTTACCAAAATAATATCAAAATTATAACATGTTGTGTCCTTTGAATTAAAAAAATTATAATTTTTTAGTTTGATAAAAAAAGTGTTGAATTGTAAACATGAAAATAAGATAAACTTATCATTTATAATTTTCTTTTTAGATGATATTTTTTTTTATCATTTTAAATTTATCTATTTTCATTCCTTAAAAGACCACTACTCTGAACAATTCTGATAAATTTTATCAATTCATTTTAGAAATGGATTAATCTATTACACTTCACAAAACCTTTCACCCCTCCTAGTATTTCTAAAATTACTTTCGTGTTTTTATTGTATTTTATAATATTATATAAACCTTACTCAAAATATACAATAATGTTTATAAATAATCAAACCATAATTTAACAAAAAAATATAACATTTCTATTTTATATTATTATATTTTTAATTTTATACTAGAGACAAACATATAAATTTTAATACCAAATAATAAATTTAGAAACAAAAATTATGATTTATTTATAATATAATTAAAAATCACATTTTAATAATATTTATCACCAGATTATGATAAATATATTTTTTAAAGTCAATAAGAGTTCCAAAATCTTCAATTCTTAAAATTAAGAGTTTGACTGAGTTAGGGATGGCAATGGGTTGGAATCCCTTGAAATTTAAGGAGTATAAAACCTAACCCATTTATTCATAAAAAACTATAATCATAAATCTAACCTATGTTTTCTGAATATATTTCATTGAACAAGTAGTCATGAAATAAATTCATTAACAATAATAGAAGGGGGAGGATAAAATAACATAGTTTCTATGAAAATCCATGACTATATTTAAGGATAAACAATGTAATAATTGTATATACATATCCAAAAGTCAATTTACATATTTATTTACTTTCAAATTATTACAAATTTTATTCATTCTAAAATAGGGAGGTGGAAACATATAAACATCTAATAATAATAATACTCTCTCTTAACAAGATGTGTGAACGTTCCACCATCCACCAACCTCCAAACTCCGAGAAAACATAAAAAGATGTAAAAGGTTAATGATTCAAATAAAATTTGCATATAAAATAAACACACATAAAAATCAATTGAAAAACATAACTTAACCCATTTCTTCACTTATTCATGCCCACCATCATCCTTACCCCATCAAAGCATCATATATATAAAGGAAACTAACATGGTAAATGCTTTCCCACTCTATACCATTCCTATCCCTAAACCTTAAAAAACACCTCAAATTATAGAAACCAAATATACTCAGATATAAGAGATTTTAGAGATCACCCATCCCATTAACTAAACTCTATAAGACACCAAAAATTTATATATATATATTTTTCAAGGAGTGGGGGTGGTGGGGTAGTGATTTATGTAACAACCCCAACCCCAATAGCCCAATTTCAGTGGTTATTTTATTAAAATGGAATAGATAAAAGAGATCACATAACAAAAGGATCAATCAGTTTATTAGTCTTCTAGAATTTTATGAATAAATGGTTTCTTTGTTACATTGGTAATTAAACATAGAACATAACAAATGAAAATAAACTTCTTTATTGACACTTATTCAGAGATTTAATCTTCATTACCTGGGGAAGGAAAATAAATAAACGAATGAGATCAAATTCTCAGTAAGGGATACATATATTTGAAACATGATTCAATAATAATTGAATCATAATAAATAAGGAATAATCTATATGACAAGGTAAATTAATAAAAAAACACATTTCATCAATAAACTGAGATTGAAAATGCATCCATATATCTGGTCATAGTGAAAATCTCATGGAAAGTAATAATTTAATAATGAATGAAGGAAATGGTTAATTATTTGAAGTCATATATTTGGAACATGAACCACTATTTTCAAGACCTTTACAAGATGTTTTAATTCTCTGGGCAGAAAACAATATGATTCTTCTTGGAAACAAATATGAAGGGTTTTTCGCCAACTGTTTTGTCTCATGAGACCTGTCGATGCATCGAGGCGCTATATAATGTCAGTTCCCACCCTTTACTAAAATTACAAATAATTATTAATACATATATTTAATTGAAAATAACATTACTTATCAAAATATTCTTATTAACTAGAGGATATAGATTTATAAAAATCTATTCATTTAAAACTCCATTAAAAGTAAACACCATATGAAAAAATAGAATATAGTTAGATGAAAATCATATCTATGATACATGAAATATGGATTTTTAAGAGAAATATAATTTAAAGTTTCAAATTATCTCAAAGGGGTTTTTGATGAACCACATAAAAATTAATAGGTGCATAATACCAAGTATGTCTCAATGAAATTGAAATTGAGACCAATTCCCTTCTTATAATCAATTGAATCATATGTCCCATAGAATTAATAATCATTAAATGAAACATTTAATACTATGAATAAAAAGATATTTGTGATATGATTTATTAAAAGAGAAGTATACATACACCACACACAATAAATAAGTGGCGAATAAGGAAAATCTTAGTGAAATAAAAGAGAGGTGAGAAACCCCTTACCTTATATATGAAAGTATTCTACACCTGTACTTAATATCCCTGATAATAAAATTGGATTCATTAATTAATTAATTAAAAAAAACTTCAAAAATATATTATATTTATTATAATTTTATTAAGTTCATTTATGGTATTTTCGATGAGTTATAATGTTTAATTTCATTGTTTCTCGAGCATTTGTTTCTTGATTTTAAGGCTGGTTCCCTTGTATATAGTTATCAGAATTCACATAAAATGGAAAAAAAACTCCAGAAGTAAAATTATTTAGTATAAATGATCTTCCATTAGTTTAAATGGCCTCATATATCATTTGGTTATAATATATGTTAATGATCTATTAGATAGCACATTGGCAAAAATGTTTTAATTTATTTTGATGGTTTTTACGACCGTCACGAACTTATACCATTTTATTTAATATAATGTTCATATTTTGGTTCAAGAAAATTATATAGATTATAATATGTATATTAAAATATTATTTAACAATAATAATGGTTTTATGATCATACTTGAAGGTTGTAATGGAAAATGAAAAGGCATTTTCCATGATGGAGGTAAATTGACACATCACAGATGATGTTTTCATTTTTAGAATAAAATAGATATGTGAAGGGGTTTGATGATGGATATTACATTAACATAATAAAATTAAAGTATATATAATATAATTGTGTTATAATTTCACTTGTGTAGTTTACTAATGTATAAGAAAATAAAAGAAATTAAAAGAGGAGGATTGATGGTTTTACCTCTTGAATTCTTCTTCTTGAGAACCTCCTTAAAGCACTTGGGTTTGGTATTTTATTGGGACCAGAATCTCCTAGACGTGGGGAAGAGTCTTGGGATGATAATTTGGTATAAAATAGACAATATTCAAGTCTTATAAGGTATGAGGATAAGATTTGGTGAAAAGTTGTATTTATAGGGAGAGGAGATGGGTCTTTTTTATTATTATTTTCCATTATTTATTATTTTGGATCAATACTATCAATAATGATGTTTTTTTGAGACTAAATTTAGTAAATAGTGTATTTGAGTTAAAAAAATGGGTGATTACCGCATCCATACATCATCCATGACTCAATAATTCATGTATTTTTTAAATACTGCAAATTATCATATTTCACTATTCATAAAAAATCAACTATTTTAGAAAAATCCAAAAAATTCATCCTTAGAATTTTTCTATGTTTGGATTTAAAAAAATGGCCTCCATTTTCTTTAGATAATTTTCTAAATATGATTAATTTATATTTTAATTAAAATCATTATTTATTTCAAAAATGCCAATTTCAATATTATAGCCTATTTTACGACACTTTGAGAAATTAATTTTGATCTCATAAAATTATTTTATAATTGTAACACAACAAAATATTAATTTATGATTATATTTTGTGAAAATAAATTTTCTTTTAAATCATTATATTAATTAGAAAATTATGAATAAACATTTACATTCCACATAAATTTAAACACTTAATTTATCATTTTTAAAACGTTTATTTACTTATTCTATGATATAAATATATAATATTTTAATTTATGAGATACCCAAATTTTATTTATAATTACATAGGTGAGGTTATTATTCTAATGGTCGGATTAATATTTCTAATGGTCACATTACTAGTCATAACGTTTACATTACTATTTCAAGGGTTATTTTAACATTTAATAGTATATCACTGTTCATTTAAACTCGGTGTTGTGTGAAATGTAAGATATAAAATGAAATAAATTTATTTAAGAAGATAAATACCATAAATTCTTGGGGTGTTATATTATTACCTCTGAAAATTTCATCCTAGAAATTTTCATGAATATTACCTTCTAAATAAGTGAGGGTGGTTCTTCTTCATAACATAGTCAGGTTCCCAAGTTGCTTCTTCCATTTTATGGTTTGTCTAAGGAAATTCTACTAGTCGCGTCATCGAATATCTCAATACTTTCTATCTAGTGTCAAGAATCTTGATAGTCACTTCGTAGAAAGACAAATCTGGTTTTTGTTCTATTTCCTCATATTTGAGTACATGCGTTGGGTCTATATTGTACTTATTTGAGAATGATATGTGGAACACATCATTAACTTTGGAGAGACTTGGGGACATTGCTAATTGGTAATCTACAGTTGAAATTCATTCCAAAATTTCAATTTTTCAGATGTACCTAGGGCTCAATTTCCCTTTCTTACAAAAACTTACGATACCCTTCTATAGAGATACTTTCAGAAATACATGATCTCCCACTTTAAATTCCAAATCC
Source organism: Viscum album (assembly GCA_963277665.1). Classification (NCBI taxonomy): domain Eukaryota; kingdom Viridiplantae; phylum Streptophyta; class Magnoliopsida; order Santalales; family Viscaceae; genus Viscum; species Viscum album. The sequence continues at coordinate 860,260,192 of OY728160.1, forward strand.
TTTCTCTGTTGTTAGAAAAAATCATTTTTATACATTTAGATACATTAATATGAGCCTGAATGGTCTTTACCTTTATAATTTTCTCTTCAACAATTTATGGCCCTATAAGTTTCCTCTCACCAACTTTATCCCAACAAGTTAGAGAATGACATCTCTTTCCATATAATGCTTCATATGGATCCATTTGACTATTATAATGGAAACTATTATTATAGTAAAACTCTAAAGAAGGTACATAATGATCCCACAAACCTTGAAAGTCATGTTAGAATAATCTCAACATGTCTTGAAATGTTTTCATATTCCTTGGAGACTATCCTTCAATTTTAGGGAGATAAGTCGTACATAAATGAGCCTCAGTATCCAAGGATTTCTGAAGAATATTCCATAATTTTGATGTAAAATGAGGATATCAATCATACATAGTTAATAGAGTTTCACTATTAAGTCTTAAAACTTCATTAATATAGAGTCTTACTAGGTTCTCAGGAGGTAAATATTCTCTTATACCAAGAAAATGTTTTGATTTTGTAAGGTGGTCGACAATTATCCATATTGTTTCATTGTCTATAGGTTATTTGGTAATATAGTGATAAAATATATAGTAATTTCACCCAACTTAAAGATAAGAATATGTATAGGTTTCATGAATCCACTAGGATGTTGTCTGTTAGCCTTCACCTATTGAAAAACTTACATCCTGACACATATTCATCAATTTCCCACTTCATATTATCCCCCAAAAAATGTTCCTTCAAATAATTATAAATCTTGGTACTACCAGGGTGTATAGAGAAATTTGATATATAATAATCATATAATAGTTTATTATTTAGCACAAGTATTTATGGAAGACATAAACTCTTTTCAAATTTCAAAATTCCATCCTAATACACAAAGTCTTCCAAAATTCAATCCTTAACGACTATAATTTTCCTTTGAAGTTTCTCATCATCATATTGGGAACTTTTAACCTTCACTAGAAAATATGGTTTAGAAATTATTTGAAAAAGGATTTATGTTTCCCCTTCCTTAAAAATTCCCATATCCATCATTACTAAATTCATTAATATACGATCTTTCTCAATCCTCATTTGGGTCAAATGTCCATGATCATTCCAGATTAATGTATCTGCTACCTTATTTTCTTTTCCTATGTGGTAGTGTATTTAGAAATCATAATCTTTAAGTAAATCAAGCCATATTATTTTCCTTATATTGAGTTATGTTTGTGTAAATATGTATTTGAAACACTTGTAATCTGTATATATGTCACATACTTCACCATAGAGATTGTATTAATATCTTCACAACAAATATTATGGCTACTAACTAAACATCATGAGTTTTATAGTTTTTTTCATGAATCAATAAATTCATTAAGGCATACAAAATAAGTTTATCATTCTGCATAAGGAAACAAGTCAGTCGGTTCTATGATTCTTTATTATATATCACAAAACCATCATTTACTGATGGTAAAGTAAAAAATGAATCATGGACTAATATTCACTTCAATTATTAAAAACATTCTGCACATTCTTTTTTCCAAATAAACAAAACCCCTTTATGTGTGATCTTGGTTAATGTGTTAGCCAATCAAGAAAAATTTGGAATGAAATGAAGATAGTAACGTACTAAGCTAATGAAACTACATACCTTGGTTATATTATTTATCATAGTCCATTATTGGATTTCCTTTGTCATTATAGGATCAAACGAGATTCTATCCTTAGAGACAATATAGAAAAGAAATTAAATTTATTAGATCCAAAATTCACACTTTCTAAATTTATTATATAACTATTTCCTCCTCGGATTCTCAAGAATGACCCGCAAGTGATTCTAAGGGTCTTCATAGATTATTTAATACACTATAACATCATCGATAAATACTGTAACAAAATCATCAAGATATTCCTTGTATAATATATTCATTAGATCTACGAAAACTGAGGGTGTTTTAGTGAATCCAAAAGGCATTACTGTAAACTCGTAATGTCTATACCTCATCTAAAAAGTTGTCTCCAGAATATCTTCATTATTTACATGCAATTGAAGATACCCATAATGAAGGTCAGTCTTTAAAAAATATTTATCTCTATGAAGTTGATCAAATAAAACATAAATTCAAGGTAAGGGATACATGTTCTTTATTTTAATAGTATTGATTCCTCTATAGCCAATGCACAACCACAATGATCTAGCATTATTCTTAACAAAGAGATTTGGGAATCCCTCTAGATAAAAACTAGGGAAAATAAATCCCTTATTAATCAAATCCTATATTTTTCTCTTTTTCTCCACTAATTATACAATGGATAATATATATAGAATCTTTGATATTGGTCGTGAACCAGGGATTAAATAAATTGTATACTCAATTTTACAATCTCAGGGGTTTCCAGGTAATTCCTAAATAAATACATCATTGTATTACAGTATAATTGGTACATCCTCAATTTTAAGATTACATTCCTCATACCAAGATAAGAATCAGATGATGAGGTTTCTTGTCTAAATATAAGGGATTCCAAATCTTCTTCACAAATCATAATTCTCTTCTTCATGAAGTAAAGTTCACATAATATTTTGAATTAAATCCACACTAAGGATTATATAAAGTTCAACCATATGTATAATGATAAGGTCAGCAACTAAAGAACATTTATGTGTTATAAAGGACACTAAACAAAACATTTTTGTTGCAATGAGACTTCCCTTAAGATTTTTTACTGACAAATCCCTTATTAAAAAAAGTTTAATGTCTTATTTTCTTATAAAAATAGGTAGATATAAAATACTGTGATGATATAGAATCAAATAAATCATGGTATAAATTTTAAAATAAGATTAATGTACCTGCTACCACATCACTAGGTACTTCTACGTCAGTTTTGGTGATCACACAATCTTGGCTATCTCCCTTGGACTCTTTTGTGGTATATTCCATTGATTATTGAGACATTAGTTTGAATAATCCCCATTTCATTAAAATTTAAGCATTGAATATAATTGATTTTTTTCTTCCACTTACATTAATTAGCTCAATGGCCTTTTTCTATACACTTATAACAAACTGTTGCCTTTCAAGAATTTTCTAGAATGGCTCTTTCCACAATTTTCCTATAATGAGAATTTATTCATATACCAATTATACATTGACCCTTAACCTTTTTCATAGATATCATAAGACCTCTACTTGTCTTGATTTCCCTTGAACATATAGGATCTATCAAATTCATTCTCTATTTTCATGACACTTAATATTATCTTATCATTTGATGAAAAAGTTTAATAAGACAGTTCCCATTGGATATTTCGCTTATGACCTTCAAAGAAATTATCAATATTGTTTTTTGAATCTTTTATGTAATATATAGCATACCTGAATATTCTTGTGAAGGTATTTTCATACTCTACAAGACTCTCTCCTTCCTTTTTCATTAAGCTATGTGATTTTCTCTTCAATCCACTTCGTTTCTCATGAGGGAAATATTTATTGAATAATTTTTCTTTAAATGTTACCTATTCCATTTCTTACATTTCCAATTCCTTATTAGTATTCTGGATCAACGACTACCATTTATCAACATCTCCCTTGAGAAAATATACTACAAGTACTACCTTTTCATTTTCGTTGCATCCCAATTCTAGAAATATATTTTTAAGGGATTTGATTCATTTCTCAACTAGCAATGGATTTAAAGTCCAGCTAAAATATGGGGGGATTCTATCACATGAAAAGATCCAACATAGGTGTAGTATGGTTATTCATCATAACCTGAGGATGTTTTCCTAATATGGTCATGATCTTCTCATCTCCAACACTAACTATGTTGAAATTATTAGTGGGGAAATAACTAAATTGATCACTGAAATTGATTCCATTTCTTCCATTAGGCTCTATCACTAAATAAAGGAACACACTAAGTTATCTCATAATTCTCATGAGTGTTGTGCTAGAAAATCACATTACACTAGTAGAAATATTTTATTTAATGTTGTATTTATGACCTTGTTTTCCTATATACCAACACTACTAAAGTATGAGGAAACTTTTCAGCATTGTTTTTTTACAAAACTGATGCTAAATATTTTTCCAAAGAGTTTTTGGTATTGGGTTTAGTAAAAAATGACTCCAAAAAGATAAAAAAATATATTTTGGCATTGGTTTTTTCTAAAACTAATGCAAAAAGTCTTTTAAAAAAATTAAATTTAGTTCGAAACCTGAAACCCCCTTTTCATATTTTCCTTATACCCTTTTCTATCAACGTAGGATTCTCCGATGCCCCTCCAATAATCTTATTTATCTATTCATTTGTTATTTTAGAGTCCACATTTTCTCTCAACCTATGATCACTTTGACAACCTTTTGAAGATATTTTATGGTCGTTCATTTCGTTTTTTCAAGTCCCTCTTTTTCTCTCGACGGGAGACGCCTTCCTCATCCACTTGATGATATTTGAATACTATTATAATTTATTTGATTAAATTAATATCATCTTTTCATGATCATTGACCATCAATATTTCATTCTTCATGTTTTTTTATATTCCATAAAAAAATTATTTCTTGGAAACCCTATTTCAGTCGACGAACACCATGGATCTCGGTTTTTTTGTTTTTGTTTTATTTTTTGAAAATTTTTATATTCAATATTGAAGTGTTCACTCTACTAATGACTCCAAGGGAGTAAATCTATATCCAGGATCAATTTTTCATTGTCCCACTTCAAAATTTATTTTTTTAATTTTGATGATGAATTATTTATCTATTAGTTTTAAATTTTATTGATCCCTTCATTTTTTTGTATGCATTTTATTGTTAGTTATAATTTTTTTTTGTTAAATTTTGTTTAAATTTATAAATTTTTTATTTGATGGAATTATCAAATTATTATGGTAGTATATATATTTATATATATATATATATATTACTATAGATTAGTGGGTATGGTTTTTTTCATTATTGATTCTAACCAAATTATATATTTTTGGATCAACATGATAAAGATCAAGTAAATATAGAGTTATATATCTTTTAATATAATCATGACAATTATAGTAAAATTTTATGAATTAATATATCACATTTTTCTCATTGATTTCAATTACGATAAATATTGGATGATAATGATAACAAATCTCATTTTTAATCTGAAATAAAAAAATTTTATGACTTTATTACATAAGCACTCCATTCAATATTAACCGACTTGTTTTGGCTAGGTAAGTAACACCCAAGGGGAGTGTCACATGACCCTTGATAAAACATACTCCAAATTTAATTTTATATATGATGTTGGTTTAAATCCATGATCCATGTTTGGATCCAAATATTCATCTATGTTTCCATCATCATCAATTAACCCCAAACACTTTACATTGTCCTAAAATGGATAAAAATCATGAGTACTAGTATAAATAATATCTCATTTTTTATAGAAATTCTTAATAACATGACCCCAATATCATGACATTGAGACCATCTCTATTGTGGATATGATATTTTTTATAAACCATTGAATACAAAAGGACAAAAACATAGTATATACTCTATATTTCCTACTATTACATGAATTGAAACATTTTTATCACAAAACCTCTATATAATTAGTTATTTATTGGAAAGAGTTTTAGTATGATTAATATGTTTAAAATGTGTTTGTAAAACATTTACTATTTAAAAAAAAACAATTCAATCATTATATAAACATCAATTCACTACAATGAATAGTACCCCCCTCATAATCCTAATAAAATAATAAATGGGGTACGTACACTTTCAATTATTTTCTAGCTCTAAAAAGTGTCAAACATTTTTGGTGACATTGATAAAAAATCAATCGTAAAATTATTACTGAATAACAATAAAAATATTTTAAGATGGTTTGAGTGGATATGGGGTCCGAAATATTAACAAGGATTAAAATATCATTGTTATGCATAATAATAATTAGAACACACATATAAAAACACGCACAACTACTTGCACTGGAATTTTTATTGCACACAAACTCAATAAAAAGGTCATAATAGTTCACACATTACCCAAAACAATCATGAATATATGCATAAATAATTTGGGTTTAAATTTATTTATTAAAGTTTAACTTAAAAAATAAGATTTATGTCTTTCTTAAAGGATCTATGTAGAATGAAATAAGTGTTTTCTTGTAGTATATTAAAAATTATATATCTAAACATGAAAAAATATATTTTTATTCCTTTACTACGTTCATCAAGCATAATTTATAATTAATTATTTAAAGAGAATAAATACCTAGTGTAATTTTTTATTGTATTCTAAATAATCATTGATATCTTTTACCTCATCACCAATCATTTTGAGTTTATGTTTTTATATTTAAAATTTATCTATTTATATATCTATTTTTAAATGTTTATAAGGTTTAATATATTCACTATTTATGTTTTGATCTTAGGTATTTAATGGATCCTAATTGGATAAAGATAAAAAAACCACAAATTAATATGAAAAAGGAGTTGATGGTTTCTTAGAATTTTATAAACAAAATAATCAAAACATATATTTGATTTTATTTCCATGCAAGAAGTGTTTGAATAAGAGAAAGTTAAATTCGAGATAAATAAAGGATCATCTCATTTTCTATGGTTTTATCCGTAATTATACATGTTGGATCTGGCATGGTGAAAGAAAAAAAATTCAAAATCTAATGTTGATAGAAATATTCAGAATGAGATAAATGATCATATTGAATAATTAATTCCTGATGTAGGAGTTGAAACCATAGAAAAAAATATATTAAATTATTGTATGGAGATTCTAAGAAACCATTATTATTATTTTTCACTAAATATATAGTGTTATCAATAGTTATGAGATTATTTAACTTGAAATTAAAAATGGGTGGAGTGATAAAATTTTCTATAACTTTCTTGAACATTTAAAATATCTTCTTTCATAGAATATTCGGCTTCCAAATTCCAATTATGTGGAAAATAAAATACTATTTCCAATGGTATTGGGGTATAAAAAGATACATGATTTAACTAATGATTTTTTCTTTTATAGGAAGGAATTTGAATATTTATCCAAATTTCATCAATGTGGTACATCACACAACAAAATGGATAAAAAATTCAACTATGATTCATTATCAGGTATTTAAATCTTACCATTAACTAAATAAAATTAGTACCTTCAAATAATTCCTTCCAACAATAATAATAATTCAACTCTGATTCATTCTCAGGTACTGAAATCTAACCACCCACTAAAACAATTTGGTACCTTCTAGTAATTCCATGTTTGAAGCATCTATTTAAGATTCAAATGATGTGAAAAGGTTAATATAGAATAACGATGAGTGAATCTCTAATGGTAACTTATTTCACCCTATCGATTCAACATAGTGAATGTGATTTTATAAATAATTTCTTGATTTTGGAAGTGAAGTTTGAAATCTCATAATGGGACTGTTCATAGATGGAATGAATCCATATTGGAGCCTAAGTACCCAACATAGTTCATATCCTATTTTTTGGTAGTTTACCACTTGTATCCACTTATATATATGACGAAAAAATATGTTATGATGATTTTGATAACATCTATAAAAAAATTTCCAGGAAAAAATATTGATGTGTATCTTTCACCACTTATTGATGATTTGAAACATCTATGGGAGATAGGTATTACTATTTTTGATACATACAAAAAACAATATTTTCATTTTTGTTCTATGATAATTTTCACTATAATTGACTTTCCTAAAAATGGAAAATTATATAGATATAGTGTTAAGGGAAAAAAATCAAGTCCAATTTGTAAAGAAGAGACTTCGTATTATCAATTATGGATTGGAAGAAAGATAGTGTAAATGGTACATTGAGTATTTTTGTTAATTTATCATCCTTATCATGGATTGAAAAAATCATTTAATGGAATAGAGTAAGATAATATTACCCCAAACCCATTTTATTTTGATTAATATTATGGTCGGGTGAAAAATATTGATATCACATTTATAAATAAAGGTATTTCTGGTCATCAAAAAAATATCTGTAAGAAAAAATATATCTTTTTAAAACTACCTTATTAGATATTTTGTGAGATAAAAGAAAACATTGACATTATACACGTTCAGAAAAAAATATGAGATAGTTTGATTCGAACATTGTTGGAGATAAATGGAAAGACAAAAGATGAATTGAATGTTATATTGGACTTGATATCAATGGGAATTTTTTTGGAGTTAGCTCCCACTATGAAAGGAAATATAATGTATTGACCCTCGTCTTCTCGCATGTTAAGAAAGAGTGAGAAGATTAATTTTTATCAATGTCTTAATGGTTTTAAATTAACTAGTGGATAGTCTTCGAATGTTAATAATTTGGTGTCATTGAAGGATATAAAATTATTTGTTATGAAATATCATGACTATCTTGTAGTGATGAAAAAACTGTTATTGGTCGCACTGTGTGGTATATTGATGAAAAATGTCAGAAAGACTATAATCGGGTTATGTAATTTTTTCAAATCATTTTTTTGGAAAATATTTTGATCCAAATTTGTTAGATGTGTCGGAGAATTAAGCCACTCATATTCTATGTCAACTAGAAATGTATTTTAAACCTATTTTTTGACATAATGGTCCATATAGTGATTCATCTGGTTCCTGAGATAAGAATTTGTGATCCTATTTATTTACATTGGTTGTATACTTCTGAAAGATATATAAATTTTTTAAAGGGATATATTGAAAATTCTTATTAATTATATGCCTCTATAGTTCAACAATATGTATCAAAAAAGATAATTAAGTTTCGTACTGATTATTTGTTTGAATTAGAGAATGTTGGTCTTCCTATATCTCAACATATGATAATTTAAAGTTAAGGTAGAGGGATTCGAGGCTTAAGTGTAATGTTTATTTCATGCGTTAATGTGATGTAGGAAAATTTATACATTTTTAATGACATTGATGAGGTTAAACCATATATATCATCACATATTGATGAATTAAAGGTACGATATCTAAAAAGAAATGAAAATTGGTTGATGATTGAGCATAAAAATACTTTTGTTTCATGGTTTAAAGAGAAATTCATCACAGATATATCTACATAAAAAACATTGAAATGATTGGAAGGGGATCATCTCTTCATATAATCACATGGTCTGGTTTCGATATTAATGGATACACATTTTACACACAAAAATCAGGATGGAAATATTACTATTCAAAATTGTGGGGTAATGGTTGTCACTGAAGCAGTGTATTTTTTGAGTACAAAACATAAAAACACAATTTCTACATCAACAAAATATTTTGGAGTTCTATATGATATATGCGAAATTTATTATACTAAATTTTGAGTTATATTGTTTCAGTGAAAATGGGTTGATAGTGATATTGGTTTGAATCATGATTATTATGGGTTTACACTGGTTGATTTGAAAATATTTAGTAGCAAAGAGGAACCATTTATCATGGAAACACATGAAAAGAAAATATTTTATGTCATTGATACATCAAATGATCAGTGATCCATAATTTTTTAAGGGAAAATAATTTTCTTTGGTGATGAGGTTAGTAATGATGTTATGGATTTATATGAGTTTTATTCATTTATTTCTCGATTTCCTGATGATAGTAATGACTATAATGCAGACATGGTCTATGTTTAACAAAATGGTCATGTTGATGGGATATGAAAAAACACTAGTTTACTATCTTAATTATTCTGTAAAATATTTATATTTTATTTATTTTATGAAATTTACATTAGTAAAAACACATTTTTATTAATTATTGGATGTATCATTTTATATATTTGATTAATTATTTTTGTGTTAAATTTTAAATTCAATAGATATGGTTAAATATTTGTTTCAACCAAAAAATCTGACATACATCATTATGTTTTGGTTTAATTTATGCATATAAAAACAGTTTTTGTAAATTCAATATTTAAATTTATAATGTTTCTTTGATTTTAAAATTACTATTTATATATAATATTTTAACATACATATTTTTTTAAGAATCATGACATCATTATTTTTTAAAAACCTACATATGTGCGACACTATTTATTTCTTACATATTTGTGTTATCAATGTTTTTAAATATTTACTTTTTAATATAATGAAGTAACACATAATATAATTACATTTTCCTATTTTTGTGAAAGGCACATAAGAAGATGAACAATTAGCGAGGTATATGTTTTTTATTATTAATAAATATTTATTAATATATTTATTTCTTGAAATCAAAATTATAATTTAAAAAAATAATTTCAGGACTACTGATGAACCTCTTTTAGAGGATTATAGCCCTTCTACGTAGCAATATATTTCTATAGTTGGTAAACATGGGATTATAAGTTTACCAAAACTATTAGTTTCTCATGATGACAATAGATTACTTTTTATTTTTTATGAAAATAAGAACCCAACTGGTGCAAATGAAATGCATTTTAGTAGTTATATTTCCATGTAGAGTCATTGCAGGATTATTATTTTATATCCTGACTAGAATTCCTTTGACAAGATGGCCAAAGACTAGTTGTGGGTGTCTTTAATGGTGAAATATCATAATTAATTTATTTTTATTTCATTTTACATATATTATATATTTTAAATTACTAATATATATTTTGTTTTATTATATATGACATTAATTTTTTAAGAAAATAAATAAATTAAGAAAAGGCTCTTATTTTTTTGGTAGTTCGATGGGGAGAATTTAAAACAATGTTGAATAAAATTATGTTTTTGGTAGGTTACAGAAAGAAAAACTATATCTCAAGTATGAGTTTTTAGATAAAAATACACAGAATAAATTTGTCACTAGCCAAAAGGATGATTCATTTATGGTAAGATAATTATTTTATACTGTAAAATTTATTATATTTTTTTTTATAACTTATTATTTTATTTTTGTGTAACAATATTCTAGGAGTTCTCATTAATATATGCAATTGTATAATGTATGCCCTCATAATCTATCACATAGAGGGTATCATTAATTGGAGGATAAAATGATTGTGGAAATGTTTTATGCATTAATAGTTAAATCTAGTATTGGTTCGTAAGAGGTCCAGTTTAGTCCTCCATCTCCCCAAAATCGACATGAAAAATGGAAAAGAGTGAGAATAAATAAAAACAAATAGTATCTTACAGAGAAATCTAAGGAAGTATCTGATATAATTTTAATAAATTAATTTTTATTCTCTATCAATGTTAATATTTTTAAAATTTTTTATATCAAGATAAAGTTCAGGAGAAAGCGATGCAGGGAACTTTTTTCCGGATGGGTAGGATGAAAATCCTGGCTACCGCTTTAGGAAAGCCATAACACCCCAGCCACAAAGGAGGATATGAGGAAGGTGTTAGTATTTGGAATGTTTTTGGTCATCATAGTAAGAAATCAAGTGAACCATAAATATATTCCTTAAAAGACAAGATGAAATACCTGAAATGGCCCATGGGAAATAAAATTCAATCAACCATGTAGGATATGTTTGAACAAATGATGACATAGTCACAACCTATATAGCCAATAGAGCTTGCCCAACGAACCCAACCCTCCCAGCCGACCCATCCTACCCAACCTTCCCAATCGACCTAGCATTCCCAAACTACCCATCCTTCCTACATAGATCCTTCACCTCTTTATTCGAACCCGACCATATACTGTGAGTTTTATGTTGGAGATACTCATGTACATATTGTAGCATACAGATTCATACATATTTTTAGGGATTTTTTATATCATCATCCTATGCAATTGGGTCTGGTTAGAATATCAATATATGATATTATTGATCCAAATATTATACTACCATTTCTTGTCAAAGATGTTACCATAATTGGAGATTATATGAGTCATTTTTTACTTTGTCCAGATAGCCTTCTGCATTATCTAACATAAGAGGTATGCATTGTTTTTTTAAATTATTTAAAGTTGATTGAAAATATGTTATACTATTTCCTGAAATTTATTTTATATAGGACTATCTAAAATCAAAAGAATTTGTACAAAGAAAACATATAATAGTCCATAAATAATCAACTTCATATACTTCTGATGTTTCTAATGGGTTATAATGATTAACTCAAATTTCTTCTTTATTGGATAATATTTATGAATTTCAGATAAAATATAATATTTGTTGAAGAGACTATCTATTTAGAATATTAAAAAAAATATCATAGATATTATTATTTTTGATGATATCAATGTGAATATATTGAATTTTTTCGAAGTAAGTAAATTTATTCTTCATGTTTTTTTCATTCTTTAAATAAATATGATTTCAAGTGACTTACTATATTAAAATATTTAATTAGGTATCTATAGAAAAGTATTATTAAAAATCAGACCAATGGTGTTTATGGTATTATAGATCTAGTATTAATTTCAACCGTTGTACAGTATGTTATTAATACTGCTAGAGTTCCATATATATGTGAGAGATTATCAAATACAAAGATTGGTTGCCAGTTTATTCCATTACTTGGTGGGTAAGAAACTAGGATAATTATGAACTCATATTCATTAAAATTTCATTAATTTTTATCTTTTTATATTAAAGAGGACATTTGATGTTGGGCGTATTATGCCCAAATAAATGTAGATTATATTGTTTTTTCTTTTTATTTGGCCCTGTTCATAAAAAAACTTTCAACTTATTAGACAAGTGAGTTTTATTCTCTTTTATAAGTTTTTTATTTTTAATTATTATTGTTTATTCATATTTTTTTAGTTGATATATATGAAAATTTAGGTCATGGAAAAATTTTTAATAATGATAAATTGTCAATAAAGCATCTAAATCGAGTAAATTACATTTAAGTGAAGGTAAATAAGTTTTTATATTAGATTATAATTGGTTATATATATTTGTTGATTCTTATTTTCAATTTAATATTTTATCATCATAAAAAAGAAAGTGTATATTATTTTTATTATGTATTAAGATTTTGGTATGTGATAATCACAAATGGGGAAACAACTGAATTTGATAAAGTTAATTATATTAATTATTTGGTGTTTTATAGGAAAATATTCTTTTTTTAATTATTTAATATTCACTATTATTGTATCTTTTCAATGATAACAACTCCTATATAAATGAATAACTTACCCATCTTTTTAGTTTGTCTACAAAATATTTTTTATGTATGATTGTGATTTAAATTTTTTGGTATGTATCTTTTCATTAATGTTAAAAAAGATAGTAGTTAAATAATAATTTTCATCCTTAAGTTGGTATATTCTATTTATTTTTTCATAGTTATCAATTGTATAAAGGGTTATTTATTTACCAAAAAAATTCTACACTACACAAGCCTTTAAATTGTAAATCATATATCATTTAGTTAAAGAATAAAAAATGAGAAATCATACACTTTTATTTTATTAATGTTTTTATATTCTATTTGTTTTTTATAAGATTTAGAGGTTTTGGGTATGTATCATTTACACATGTAATTTTTATTAAACACATGGTAATAAATTATAGTTTTAGAATTTACACCATAAAAATTTACATTTTCAACCTAAAATAACACAAGGTTTTGACCTTGACATCATATATTTTTCTTTTATAATTATATCCAACATATGTTGGTTCGTTCAAAAGGTATATTAGCCAACATATTCTTCAACACTAAAAATTATGTGTTGAATTCTCTATGTCATTCATCCAATTAAAAACAAAAAAACATCATATTGATTAAAAAATATATCAGTTTTTTATCTAACATGTGGTGTTAAAAAATTAAACATTTTGGTTTTGGTCATCTTTATTATCCAACCACTTATGTCATCATTTTTCATGATAAAATTAATCACCAAAATTAAAAGGATTTTCCTAAAATTTTAATCAACCATTTTTAACAATTTTGGATGACAATTTTTGGTAAAAATTTAGTCGCAAAAAACATATATCATATTGGAGACCATATATAAAAGATAATCAAACACACAAACACAATAAGTACATCAATTTACTAGGTTATCCTTTAAAAATGAAAGGATATTCCTTGGAATGAACAAGATTCATATATAATTGTATAACCCAATATTAAAAACCTATAAGATCTACATTATAGGCTATGAATAGTTTAGAGTGTCCATATCACACACTTGTTTAATGAATCTCACCCTTAGTTACATCCCATACCATTATAATATTTTATATGGGTAACAAAAAGTAATTCAAGCTCTAATTTAGAATAATTACTTATTTTCGATATCCTACCTCTTTCTATTCCATATTCTTCCCTTACACAGTAGCTTTTTACATATTCTATTTATATGCACAAAACTATATACAACCTATTATTATTCTTATTCTTTTTTGTAAACTAACATGCTAGTACTTATTATTCCCATTCATTCATATTAAAACTTAAATATATAAGCACTCATGTTTTGTGGAATTCATGGGCAATTGAGATGCAAATGATGTTGTTATTTATTTATTTAATTTTACATTTGATAATTTAATTATATTTTTTTTCTATAGATTTTTGATGATTATCTTTGTTTTTGTGTAATATGTAATGTAACTATAGTTTATGGTGTGATAGAGGATAGATTGAGGATGATTCATGAAGATTATTTTCTTCAATAAATTATCATTGGTGTTTTAGTTATATTTTTCTATCGTATATGTTATTTACATTATTTAAATAGGTTTTTAGATTTTTGTAAATTTAGTTTTATAATTTAATATTTTTTGAAAAAAATAAACAAATTTCAATGTTGGTTTATAAAAACACCAATATTCAATCATTGAAGAAAGAGTTTTTGGTGTTGGTTAATATGAAAACTGACATAGAAAAACCACTAAATCCAGAGCTACAGTGTCAGTTATTATGTAAAAGGACACAGAATACTCCAAATCTATGCTTCGTTGTCGGTTTTTATATAAATATATGTCTATGATTTCTAAAATATGAGATTCTATGTCGGTTTTCATTTAAATCGGCACTGAAGACCGCCAGACATCGAGCTTCAATGTTGTTTTATATGAAAACTGACGTTGAAGACCGCCAAACCAAAGAACTTTGACATCAGTTTTCATATAAACTAATTCCAAAGACTTCTAAACCCCAATTATTTAGTGACTTTTTATATAAAAACTAACACCGAAGACTGATTTTTATCATTGATTATTAGTTAAACTGTTTCCAAAACTCAATAATGGTTTATTTCTATCATTGTTTTGTTAAAACTAAAACTAAAATTTATATTTTAATATATAATTTATAAACATAAGTTCAAAATTTATGTCAAAATGTAAACAAACTAATGTGGAAATACCTTTTTTCACTATTGATAAGAAATTATTATAATTATCATGTTTATTAAACACCTAGTTCCCAAGGTTTCAACTAAACCTACTCTGATATTAACTGTAACAACCCCAACCCCAGTATCCTAGAGTTAGTGATTATTTTATGACAATGGAATAGATAGAATAGATTACATCACCATGGATTGATCAGTTTAGTAGTATTGAATAACTATATACAAACATGGTTCCCTTATTACATTGGTAATTAATCATAGAATATAACAAAGGAAAATAAACTACTTCCTTAACACTTATTCAATGATTTCATCTCCATAACCAGGGGAAGGGAAAAAATGAAAGGGTGAGCTCAAATGCTCAGTAAGGGTTACATATAATAGAAACATGAATCAATAATATTTGAAGCATAGTTAGTAATTAATAATCAATATGTTAAGGTAAATAACTGAAAAACACATCCCATCCATAAACTGAGATTAAAAATGCATCCATATATTTTTTTCATAGTGAAAATATCATGGAAAGTAATAAATGAATAAATAATGAAGAAAATGCTCAATTATTGAAAGTGAGGTATCTAGAACATGAACTAATACTATCCAGACCGTTCATAATATAGTTTAATTCTATGGGTAGAAACTCATTTGATTCTTCTTAGAAACAAACAAGAAGGGTTTTTCACCAACTGTTATGTCTCATGAGAATTGTCAATGAATCGAGGGTCTATACAATGTTAGGACTCACCCATCACTAAAATTCCAAATAATTATTAATAAATAGATTTAATTCATGAACAATATTCCTTATCAAAATATCTATATTGAGTTGATGATATGAATTTATCAATATTTCTGCAGTTAAAACAACATTCAAAGTAAACGTTGTATGTAAAAATTATATTTGGATTAGAAAAAAATAATATCCATGATACAAGAAATATCTATATTTAAGTGGAATATAATTTTAATTGAAAAACTATATCAAAGGGGTAGTAGATACACCACATAAAAATAATCAGGTGCACAATACCAAGTAATTCTCAATGAAATGGAAATTGAGATAAAGTCCCTTACCACAGGTAATCTATTGAATAATGTGCCCCATAAAAT
Source organism: Viscum album (assembly GCA_963277665.1). Lineage (NCBI taxonomy): Eukaryota > Viridiplantae > Streptophyta > Magnoliopsida > Santalales > Viscaceae > Viscum > Viscum album. Next base: position 860,276,624 of record OY728160.1, read on the forward strand.
TAATAATCATCAAATGAAATATTTAATATCAGGGAGATAAATAGATTCATGATATGATATAACAAAAGTGTAGTATACATGCACTACATACAAGAAATAAATGGTGAACAAAGAAAATCTCCTAGAAATAAATGTGAGATGAGAAACCCCTTACCTTATGTATAAAAGTGTTCTTCACTTGTATTTAATATCATGGATAATAAAATTAGATTCATTAATCACATAATTCAGAAACTATTTAACATATATTTGAAAAATTATAATTTTATTGAGTTCATTTTTGACCATTATGATGAGTTATAATGTTTAATTTTTTTTTCCCAGAGCATTTGTTTCATGGTTTTATGGTCGGTTCACTTGCATATAGTTTTGATGATTATTTTAAAATGGGAGAAAAACTACAGAAGTAAAATTATTTTTTATTAATTAAATTATATAAGTTTAAATGGTCTTATATATAATTTGGATATAGGATATTAGAATGATTCATTAGATAAAACATTGATGAAAATGTTTTAATTTATTTTAGTGATTTTTATGACCATCATGAACTAATATAATTTTATTTAATATAATATTTATATGTTGGTTACAGAATATGATATTGATTATAATAAGTATATTAAAATCTAATTTAACCATAATTATGGTTCTATGACCATCCTTGAAAGTGGTAATGGATAATAAAAATGCATCATCCATTATGGCGGTAAATCGACACATCACAGATGATGTTTTCATTTTTATAATAAATGGCAGAGTAGATCGGGTTAGATGATGGATATTTCATTAACATAATAAAATTATAGTATATATATATGATATTGTATTTATCATTCCACTTGGATAAGTGTAAGGACCCGCACTTATTTCATACATAATCTTGAATTTATTCAAGAAAACACTTCATTTTACATTGAGGATCTTTTCAAGTTTAGAGCTTTAGAGAATTAAGACAAAATATTCATAACATTACACATTATTACATAGTGGATACCATAAAATCAGTTTCCATTTTCCTCAGAATATAAAACATTAAAACATAAAACAAGACTCCTTGACAATTCTTCAACATTTAACATGTCTTCCTTCCTTGTATTATTCATCCATTAACCTGTGAAAAATCATTTAAAAACTTGGGATGAGCACAAAAGCTCAGTAAGGTATGAAAAAGAAGGAAAAATCTCATTAGTCCATGAATACACAAGACATATGAAAACATTTTTAAAATACATGATTTACACCCATAAAATCTTACTTTGTGTAACATGAGATTTACACAAGATCCATACAAACATAATTATAATCATAAAGGTATATTGGGGCATTACTTACATAATCTTGTAACCATCTTGGCTACCTTAAAATTTGTAACCCTCACGGCTACCTTACTTTGTGTAACCATCACAGTTACACTTGGAGTAACCATACGGCCGACCTCCAACTTACTCATACCCAATGCATTGGAGGGAAATATAGGTCCCACCCTTCATCATAAACAATGCCCAATAGCCAAAACATAATCATTCAACATAAATAATAGCATAAAAACATTGCCTTTGAATCTTATAAAACAGAATTTTAAAAGAGGATTTTAGAAGAAAAGTCCCTTATAAACATCATATACTTGAAGTAATACTTAATTGAGTGGATGGAATATGTATATACTCTGTAAATACACATAATTAAACATAATATGAACAGAACCCATCACACAAACAATTTAAATAGCACATAAATTATAAAGTAGAAGGTTAACCCAAAGAATGGAAATCAGGTTAAGAATTCCCTTACCTTGGGCTTGTCCTACTTCAAAATTGTTTGAACCTCCTGTATAATGATTAAAGGAGTGTTAATAGGATTTTAAAGAAACGTGTTCATGTTTATAACATCTTATATGGTCATTTCATAACCTCATTTCACCCCTTATTTGTTAGTATTTTGTTCCTTGCATTATTTTGGGTGAGGTCTTTTGTGATTTTCACGATCGGTTCATGATGAATCGTTCTTGTTGATTGGAAGTGAAACTCCAGAATTGGAATGGAGTATTAGTTACATAACTCCAGTACCATAAATTATACCATTCATCACTTTGGTTCCTTATATGATGATGATTTATAAGTTAAAACATTAATTATGTTCGTTTAGATAATTTAAGTGGTTCTTTGATAATTACAATTTCATTTAGTCTTATAAGTTTGAATCATGAGTACAAAAGAATTACAGAACCTTATATGATTCATAAAAAAATATATTATAACCTGGTTCAACCATATAAATGGTTTCATGACCAGACTTGAAATAATTAATGGAAATTGAAAATACATCGTCCACGATATCGGTAATTCGACACAAATGGACAATGTTTTTTGATTCTTTAAATAAGTGAGAGAGGAGAGGAATAATGATTTGTAATTTTCCATAAACATGAAAACATCCAGAATATACATGATTCTGGAGATTTCATGCCTCTTGGATAAGAGGGGGTGAAGAAAGAAGTGGAAGGAATCGTGAAATAAAGAAAACATGAGAAATTTCTTACAAAAAATTCGGCAGCCTAACGGCGCCTCTTAACATTTCATAAAAATAAGAATGATGAGAGGAATGAAATATCTCATCATTCATACAAAATTTGGACAGTAAGGGAAATATTAAATGAAATATCCCAACAAAAGACATAGGGAAAAGGAAGAGAATAACATAAAATGGAAGGAAAGAATGAAAATGAAAGAGGATGTTTACCTCTTGATCTCTTCTCCTTGAGATCCTTCTTAAGGGCTTTGATTTTGGTCTTTTGGTGAGACCAGCAGCTCTAGGACGTGGGGAAGAAGATTGAGGAGGGAATTTGGCAGAAATTAGACAATGCTCAAGGCTTGAGAGGTGTGGGAGGAAGAGGGGAGTGAGGGTGGTATTTATAGTGGAGGAGGGGAGGTATTTTAGATTATTTTAATTATTATTATAATATTTTTATCAAGACTATGAATAATCTCAAATCAAGTGGCCTTAATTAGTGAAAATATCATGTGATTTCGAAGCAAGTGGCCTTGCATCACTTATGATGTCATAAATAGTGCATTTTTACTGATAAATTGATTATACGGTATTTTACCGTATTTCACTATTCACCGAAAATTCAAGAGTTTCAGAAAAATACCAAAAATTTACCCCAACCATTTTTCGATGTGTAGAATTCAAAAATGAACTCCATTTTTCAAAAATAATTTTCTAAATATTATTAATTTAATTTTTAAATAAGGCCACAGTTAATTCGAAAAATAACAATATTGAAGTGCAATTAGTTTTATGTGACATTGGAAAATTAATTATGATCCCGTTATCCTATTGCCATGGAAAAATAAAATAATAATATTATTTACTATTCATAAGGTCATATTACTATTCATATTACTATTCATATTACTATTCATAAGGGCATGTTACTATTCACCAAAAAAAACAAGTTTGTTCTATCAGACTCGAAATAACATACTGAACACAATTGTAGATGATATTTTCTTGAAATTCAAATCATAGAAGAAATAAAATTTTGTTTAAAGGATACTTATAAATATATACCTTAACAAAATTTCAAGCATTTTCAATTAATTTTTAGAAAACCTTGGGATGTTACATTATCCCCACCTTCTTGAAATTGCGTCCTCGCAATTTTATTTACTTATTAAACAACTGAGGGTATTTTTCCCTCATAGCATTTTCAGACTCCCATGTTGCTTCTTCAACTATGTGGTTCCTCCACAAAACCTTTACCTGGTGGATTACCTTATTCCGCAATACCTGTTCTCTTCGATCAAGAATCTGAACCGGTTTTTCTTCATAAGAAAGGTTCTCTGCTAGCTGAACTTCTTCCGGCCTCAAGACATGTGATGAATCTGGAACATACTTTCTCAACATCGAAACATGAAAAACATTGTGTACCTGAAACAAGCTTGGAGGCAAAGCTACGCGGTACGCAACTGTTCCAACTTTATCCAAGATTTCAAAAGGATCGATGAACCGTGGACTTAGTTTCCCTTTCTTACCGAAACGCATCACACTTTTCCAAGGAGATATTTTAAGGAAAACATGGTCACCTACCTTGAAAGAGAAGTCTTTCCTTCTGTTATCTGCATAACTTTTCTGCCTGCTTTGAGCTATCCTCATGTGTTGCTGGATCATCCTCACTTTCTCAGCCACTTCTTCTACTAATTCTGGCCCCATCAACTTTCTTTCACCGACTTCATCCCAAAATGCAGGAGTCCGACACCGCTTTCCATACAAGGCCTCAAAAGGTGCCATCTGAATACTGGAATGGAAACTGTTATTATAAGAAAACTCAACTAATGAAAGATGGTGATCCCAACTTCCCTGATAGTCCATTGAACAAGCTCGAAGCATATCCTCCAAAGTTTGAATCGTTCGCTCTGACTGCCCATCTGATTGAGGATAAAAAGCTGTACTGAAATTCAACTCTGTGCCCAAAGACTTCTGAAGTCCCTTCCAAAATTTAGAAGTGAACCTGGGATCTCGGTCAGACACAATGGAAAGAGGAACTCCATGTAACCTGACAATCTCTTTGAGGTACAATCGAGAAAGCTGATCTAATGTCATTGTATCTCGAATAGAAAGAAAATGAGAAGACTTTGTTAGCCGATCAACAATAACCCATATCGCATTGTTACCTCGAGAAGTCTTTGGTAGTCCCACCACAAAATCCATGGATATATTCTCCCATTTCCATTCTGGCACCGGCAAAGGCTGAAGCATCCCCTTCGGTAACTGTCGCTCTGCTTTAACCTGCTGACATGTCAAACATTTCATTGTAAAATCAGCAATATCTCTTTTCATCCCATTCCACCAGTAATACTCTCGAAGGTCTCTGTACATCTTAGTACTTCCAGGATGAACAGAAAATGGAGAACTATGAGCTTCACACAACAATTCTTTCTTCAGCTGGGAATCACAAGGCACACACAACCTTTTTCCAAACATTAAAACACAATCTTTATCAAGATTAAATTCTGGAAACTTACCCATTTTAACCAATTCTACCTTTTTCTGTAGCTCACGGTCTTCCCTCTGCGCTTTCATAATTCTGTCTGACAACGAAGACTGCACTGAAACCTGAAACAAAACAGATATATTCCCTGCACCAACAACTTCCAAGCCAAAATTTATCAAATCATTAATCAAGGGATCACGTTCCAAACGTAGCATGGTTAATGATGCATGATTTTTCCGACTTAAGGCATCCGCTACTTTGTTTGCTTTTCCAGGATGGTAATTAATCGTGCAGTCATAATCCTTTATCAGTTCTAGCCATCTTCTCTGCCTCATGTTTAATTCCTTCTGAGTGAATATATACTTAAGACTTTTATGGTCAGTATATATTTGGCATTTGGTTCCGTATAGATGATGCCTCCATATTTTCAAAGCAAAAACCACAGCTGCCAATTCCAAATCATGTGTGGGATAATTCATCTCATGAGGTTTAAGTTTTCTCGAAGCATAGGCAATTACCTGACCATTCTGCATCAAAACACAACCAAGTCCCTTCAAAGAAGCATCAATATAGATGACAAACTCAACATTCCGGGAAGGTAAGGCCAAAACTGGAGCATTCACCAATCTCTTCTTTAGTTCCTGAAAACAAACATCACATTCCTCTGTCCAAACAAAATTAACCCCTTTCCGTGTTAACTTAGTTATTGGGCTAGATAACCGTGAAAAGTTCTCAACAAAGCGTCGGTAATAACTTGGTAAGCCCAGAAAACTACGAATCTCTGTAACATTTGTGGGTCTTGGCCATTCATCAACTACTTTTGTTTTGGCAGGATCAACTGTTATTCCATCCTTATTTACAATGTGCCCAAGAAAAGAAATCTGTTGCAACCAAAAATCACACTTGCTGAATTTTCCATATAGTTTCTTTTCTTTTAAAGTTTGTAAAACAACCCTTAGATGTTTTTCATGCTCCTCTTTATTTTTAGAAAAAACCAGAATGTCATCAATAAATACCACCACAAACTTATCCAAGAACTCATGAAATACTCTATTAATAAGATTCATGAATACAGCAGGTGCATTAGTTAACCCAAATGGCATAACAACAAATTCATAATGCCCATATCTAGTACGAAAGGCTGTTTTCGGGATGTCATCCTCCTTCACCTTCAGCTGATGGTATCCGGATCTCAAGTCAATCTTGGAAAAGTACTGAGCTCCCTGGAGCTGATCAAACAAGTCATCAATATGAGGCAAAGGATACTTGTTTTTAACAGTGATGTTATTCAAAGCTCTATAATCAATGCAAAGTCTCATGGAACCATCTTTCTTTTTAACAAACAAAATAGGGGCTCCCCATGGTGAAGTACTGGGACGAATGAAACCTTTGACAAGCAAATCCTGCAACTGATTTTTCAATTCAAGAAGTTCTATTGGAGCCATACGATATGGGGGTTTTGAAATTGGCTTAGCATCAGGAACTAAGTCAATTGTGAATTCAACTTCTCGTTTAGGTATGACACTGGGTAACTCCTCAGGAAAAACATCAAGGTATTCATTTACCACTGGCACATCATTGATTTGAATAGTTCCCTTGTTTTCAACAATATGAGCTAGATAACTTTCATTTCCATCTTTCATTAGTTTCTCAGCTTCTTGATATGTTATCAATTGTATGGGTTCATTCTTGTATACAAACTGAAACTCTTTCTGAAAAACAACTTCTTTAGCTCTACAGTCAATCTTAGCATGATAACCAGAAAGCCAGTCCATCCCCAGAATAACTTCAAACTCGACTAAGGGTAAAACAACAAGGTTTGCAGGTAAAGTCTTTCCACATACCACAATAGAAATATTCTTATAATTCCTCTTTGCTATAATATTTCCCCCTGGTGTTTTAACAACAAGTTCAGGTATCATTTGTTGAGGTGATATTTCCAATTTACTAGAAAATTTCTCAGAGATGAAGGAATGTGTAGACCCCGTATCAAACAAAACTTTAGCAAAATCTGAGTGAACAAACAAAGTACCTGATACAACTTCATTGGATGGCCCAACATCTGCTGACGTAGTCGCAAATGATCTCACTACACCTTTCTGCTTGTAGTCTGGCTTCTTTGCATCATTTGGATCCCTCTTTGGACATGCATTTGCATAGTGACCCATCTCACCACATTTAAAACACTTTATAGTTTGCTTATCAGGATTAGTCTTTGGATCATTTTCATTGAAATCTCGGGCCATATGTCCAAACTTACCACATTTAAAACACTTCCCAGTTTTGATAAGACATTCCCCAGGGTGCTTCTTGCCACACTTTTCACAAACTGGAAACTGTATTTTCTTACCATCAGATTTCATTGGTTGATTCTTACCCATTGCTTTCCAATTTGACCTCTTCTTCTCTTTGTTTCCAAATTGCATGTGATCGTCAGCAAACTCCATCTCTACCCTCTCAGCACATCGGACAAGTTTCTCATAACTTTTGAATTCACGGGAGGCCAACACCCTTCGATACCTTGGCTTCAATCCTGAGTAAAAGTGGTTGATTTTGCTATCGAGATCCAGAATAAGATTCGGAGTATACCTCGCCAGTCGGGTGAAGTTCGCCTCATACATAGCCACTGAATCTTCCTCCTTTTGTTTCAGTTCAAGGAATTGTTTCTCCATTCTAAGTCGCACCACCTTAGGAAAATATTTTTCAAGAAAAAGACTTTTAAATTCATCCCATACTAAGGCATCAAAATCCTCTCTACCCCTGATATTCCTTACCATTGACCACCACTGATCAGCTTCCCCTTCAAAACGATAAATGGCAAGACTTACCTTTTGATTGTCTGAACATCCCATAACATCAAATATCTTTTCAAGGGCCTTAATCCATCCTTCTGCTGCCACTGGGTCAGAAGATCCACTGAATGCAGGAGGATGTTGTCTCATAAAATGTTCCACCACTGTCATGTTCCGTTGGGGTACATCTATTTGTCCTCTTGCATGGATGCCACCACCATTTATTGCCTGTGTTAGCTGAGCCATTACCGTCACAAACTGCTCGGTTCCAATCCCTACCATTCCGGGCTGTTGATCAGGAAGGATGTCATTCTGTCGGTGCCTATCCTCTTCAGCATCCATGTTCCTTCTGCGGACAACCATTCTAAACAAACATTTCTTAGATGAAGCAACATGGTAATCTTTAAATGCTATAACAAATTAAACATAGGGTAAGAATTAGTTATGGTATTCTATTAGCATCACCTTAACCCCTAAAGTTATCTAAACCATCCCCTGATTCCAACTGTAAGGACCCGCACTTATTTCATACATAATCTTGAATTTATTCAAGAAAACACTTCATTTTACATTGAGGATCTTTTCAAGTTTAGAGCTTTAGAGAATTAAGACAAAATATTCATAACATTACACATTGTTACATAGTGGATACCATAAAATCAGTTTCCATTTTCCTCAGAATATAAAACATTAAAACATAAAACAAGACTCCTTGACAATTCTTCAACATTTAACATGTCTTCCTTCCTTGTATTATTCATCCATTAACCTGTGAAAAATCATTTAAAAACTTGGGATGAGCACAAAAGCTCAGTAAGGTATGAAAAAGAAGGAAAAATCTCATTAGTCCATGAATACACAAGACATATGAAAACATTTTTAAAATACATGATTTACACCCATAAAATCTTACTTTGTGTAACATGAGATTTACACAAGATCCATACAAACATAATTATAATCATAAAGGTATATTGGGGCATTACTTACATAATCTTGTAACCATCTTGGCTACCTTAAAATTTGTAACCCTCACGGCTACCTTACTTTGTGTAACCATCACAGTTACACTTGGAATAACCATACGGCCGACCTCCAACTTACTCATACCCAATGCATTGGAGGGAAATATAGGTCCCACCCTTCATCATAAACAATGCCCATTAGCCAAAACATAATCATTCAACATAAATAATAGCATAAAAACATTGCCTTTGAATCTTATAAAACAGAATTTTAAAAGAGGATTTTAGAAGAAAAGTCCCTTATAAACATCATATACTTGAAGTAATACTTAATTGAGTGGATGGAATATGTATATACTCTGTAAATACACATAATTAAACATAATATGAACATAACCCATCACACAAACAATTTAAATAGCACATAAATTATAAAGTAGAAGGTTAACCCAAAGAATGGAAATCGGGTTAAGAATTCCCTTACCTTGGGCTTGTCCTACTTCAAAATTGTTTGAACCTCCTGTATAATGATTAAAGGAGTGTTAATAGGATTTTAAAGAAACGTGTTCATGTTTATAACATCTTATATGGTTATTTCATAACCTCATTTCACCCCTTATTTGTTAGTATTTTGTTCCTTGCATTATTTTGGGTGAGGTCTTTTGTGATTTTCACGATCGGTTCATGATGAATCGTTCTTGTTGATTGGAAGTGAAACTCCAGAATTGGAATGGAGTATTAGTTACATAACTCCAGTACCATAAATTATACCATTCATCACTTTGGTTCCTTATATGATGATGATTTATAAGTTAAAACATTAATTATGTTCGTTTAGATAATTTAAGTGGTTCTTTGATAATTACAATTTCATTTAGTCTTATAAGTTTGAATCATGAGTACAAAAGAATTACAGAACCTTATATGATTCATAAAAAAATATATTATAACCTGGTTCAACCATATAAATGGTTTCATGACCAGACTTGAAATAATTAATGGAAATTGAAAATACATCGTCCACGATATCGGTAATTCGACACAAATGGACAATGTTTTTTGATTCTTTAAATAAGTGAGAGAGGAGAGGAATAATGATTTGTAATTTTCCATAAACATGAAAACATCCAGAATATACATGATTCTGGAGATTTCATGCCTCTTGGATAAGAGGGGGTGAAGAAAGAAGTGGAAGGAATCGTGAAATAAAGAAAACATGAGAAATTTCTTACAAATAATTCGGCAGCCTAACGGCGCCTCTTAACATTTCATAAAAATAAGAATGATGAGAGGAATGAAATATCTCATCATTCATACAAAATTTGGACAGTAAGGGAAATATTAAATGAAATATCCCAACAAAAGACATAGGGAAAAGGAAGAGAATAACATAAAATGGAAGGAAAGAAAGAAAATGAAAGAGGATGTTTACCTCTTGATCTCTTCTCCTTGAGATCCTTCTTAAGGGCTTTGATTTTGGTCTTTTGGTGAGACCAGCAGCTCTAGGACGTGTGGAAGAAGATTGAGGAGGGAATTTGGCAGAAATTAGACAATGCTCAAGGCTTGAGAGGTGTGGGAGGAAGAGGGGAGTGAGGGTGGTATTTATAGTGGAGGAGGGGAGATATTTTAGATTATTTTAATTATTATTATAATATTTTTATCAAGACTATGAATAATCTCAAATCAAGTGGCCTTAATTAGTGAAAATATCATGTGATTTTTAAGCAAGTGGCCTTGCATCACTTATTATGTCATAAATAGTGCATTTTTACTGATAAATTGATTATACGGTATTTTACCGTATTTCACTATTCACCGAAAATTCAAGAGTTTCAGAAAAATACCAAAAATTTACCCCAACCATTTTTCGATGTGTAGAATTCAAAAATGAACTCCATTTTTCAAAAATAATTTTCTAAATATTATTAATTTAATTTTTAAATAAGGCCACAGTTAATTCGAAAAATAACAATATTGAAGTGCAATTAGTTTTATGTGACATTGGAAAATTAATTATGATCCCGTTATCCTATTACCATGGAAAAATAAAATAATATTATTATTTACTATTCATAAGGTCATATTACTATTCATATTACTATTCATATTACTATTCATAAGGGCATGTTACTATTCACCAAAAAAAACAAGTTTGTTCTATCAGACTCGAAATAACATACTGAACACAATTGTAGATGATAGTTTCTTGAAATTCAAATCATAGAAGAAATAAAATTATGTTTAAAGGATACTTATAAATATATACCTTAACAAAATTTCAAGCATTTTCAATTTATTTTTAGAAAACCTTGGGATGTTACCATAAGTGTATGTGAGGATAGCTTAAGAAAATGAAATAAAATGAAAGGGATGGATTGAGGGTTTTACCTCTTGAATTATTCTCCTTGAGAACCTCCATAAGGCACTTGGGTTTGATCTTTTATTAAGACCATAATCTCAAGGACTTATGGAATGGACTTGAGAAGAAGTTTTTTCTGAAATTATACAAGCTTAAAGTCTTTGACAGTGTGAGGAGAAGAAGTGGTGAGGGGTGGTATTTATAGGGAGATAAGAGGGGTGTTTTTTATTATTTTATTCATTCGTTTATTATTTTACCTCAATACTATCAATAGTGATGATTTCATGTGAAAAATATAGTAACTAGTGAATTTGAGTTCAAACCAATGGGTTATTACCACATCAATACATCATACATGAATAAATTATTCATGTATTTGTTAAATACAGTAAATTACTATATTTTACTATTAAAAAAATTCAACTATTAAAAAAAATCCCAGATCCACCCTAAAAACTTTTAGATGTGTAGATTTTAAAAATGGAATCCATTTTCTGAAAATAATTTTATAATTATGAGAAATTTAGTTTTTAATTAAAATCATAGTTTATTCAAAAATACAAATTTTATTATTATAACTAATTTTAAGACACTTTGAAAAATTAATAATGGTCTCATAAAATTATATTATAATTATAATACTAAAAAATATTAATTTTTGAATCTATTTATGAAAATGAATTTTATTTTAAATCATTATATCAATTATAAAAATTTTAATAAACATTTATGTTCCAAAAAAATATCAACACTTAATTTTACATTTTTAAAACATTTATTTACTTATTCTACGATATAAATATAACGTATTTTCATTTATGAGATTCCAAAATTTTATTTATAATTCCATATGTCAGGTTATTCTTCTAATGGTCACATTACTATTCCAAATTGTCACATTACAATTCCGAACAGTCAAATCACTATTTCAACTATTATATTAGTTTTTATTAGTATATCATTGTTCGTTTAAACTCAGTGTTGTGTTCAACACAATTTATCAAATGAATTGAATTTATTTAAAAAGATACATATAATAAAATCTTGGTGTGTTATATTTTAAACATTACCCAACCTTACAATGTGAATTACGTCAATGAAGAACCATGAAAAGGACATGAAAAATCTAGTTCGGGAAAAAAAACACTAATTGAAAACTTATCAAGCATGGTTAAGCACTACAAGTTCAGGACAGAATCAAGGTTGTGACAACCTCAACATTATTATAGATGAGTTGTTCTACAACAATCACTCCATTACCATCACAAACTAAACATACAAACCCCCAATTATAATCAGTTACAAATAGGATAGAGACTTGATATCCCTTCTTATCTATAAAAGTTCCACACCATCATCCATTCCATCAATATACAAACCTTTCATGAAGGGGAAATGAACTCGTATACAAATTAACACTATAAAATCCCAAATCACCAGAACTTCAAGGAAAGGAAAAAAGTCGGAGCTTGATTTTGAAGGTAATAAGGGATCATTAACTTCCCCAAATTCTATCCATTACTCAAGATTTAACATGTTCCTCAAAAGAAATAGGAAATTCCATGCCAATTACTGTAGAATTGTCACCTCTTTTAGAATCATAAATAATAAAATTAAGAATTATATAAAATTAAATCTCAATGTATTTTACCTTTCTAATCCCATAAATTGTAACAACTGAATGATGAGGGAGGTGGTCAAGCATAGAAATTTTCTCACATCTATTACATCCCACTAATTCAATCTTGAAAAAATCATGAAGCATCGTCATCTACGTCACAAATAATTTTCCCTCACAATTTTTAATTGATAGCTCTCTGATCATTTTATTGGGTTGAATACCTTCCAAAATATCATTCAACTCGTTTTCATGTACAAAAGTTGTTCCATCCATGAAAATATAATCTATTTTTCGCCAATATAATATCAAGGATTGAATTATGGATTTCCTGCAAAACATTGTTTTTCATCTTCTAAATTTTTGACATCTTCAAGCTCATATATGTTTATTCTATAATTAAGGTTGTCTAATCCTCCCAATTCTTATAAAACACAACCGTTGGCAAGGCTGACAAAAAAATGATAAGGATTGAAAAAAATTTAATCATCCAATCCGAATTAACATGTAGCCTATACCTTCTTCAATGGATTAATTGTATAAATTATTTAAAATAACCAACTTTAGAAAACATTTAGGTAGATCAATCAAACGATTTTTTTAGAATTTCCAATAGATAAGGTTCAGAAATAAAATCCAGAAGTATCTTAATATCTATTTCCACAATGTCACTGTATCTTTATTCTATTAACCTTCTTACTGAGCTCAGAAGTTGAATAAAATTTACACTAGATATTACTAAAACACTTCATTTAAACAAGGAAATCACCCTCTAAATATAATTTGTGTTGCCTCTGAAGGATTCTCTTTCATGTTTTTTTTAATTTTCTAACATTTTAATCGACTAATATGAGGTGTGTAATATATAGTGGAACATAATCTTACTTGTCACTATCTATAGTTAAGCGATGATAGTTTTACTCATGTAATGCATAATCATGAACAATGACATACACATTGCAATGAAAAATGTTTGGAAACTTTTCCATATGGGAATATTGAAAAAAGGCATTGGAAAAAATATATATTAAAGTAACATTCCTTTTCACTTTCCATATAAGGATCACGAAAATAATAAAATGGAATCAAAAGATATATTAGTTAATCTTTTTTCATTAAACAATATTGGGAAAAAATGAATAGTATAAAAAAAATTCAACGATGATGATTTCAACTTGTCAATGCTCAATTGAAGAGAAAATAAAACATTATTTTAACCCCAAATTAAATTATTTTTACTTGAAAACCACTCGCATAAAGATTTTATGGAATGAAAAACACTACAAAATTTGTCTATATATTTATTCCCATTTCCTGAATTCTTTACCATCATTTCACTAATAGGAAGAAAAAATTGATTCTCAAATTCCCCACCAAATGGAAAGGCCTTTCTCCTAAATATATCCACAATTTTTTCCATTGATATTTTTTCTAAGTAATGAATAAAAATGTCCATATTTATAGAGATATATAGCTTCCAGGTGGTTATCAAAAATGTGATTTCATTTAGACTACTAATTTACATTAAATAATACTTCACATTAATCCACTCACTTAGATTCTCCTTCCAAACATCATCCAGAACAAGTGAAACTTTTCTATGGCCTTCTTCATTTTAATTTGTGTAATATGTGCTTCAAGATTGGAAAAACCATGATTTTTTTCAGGGAGGGATTGTGTAAGATCCTTACCTTTTATGGGGATGTGTTAGGACCATTTAAAAATACTATTTTCCTTGTTTGGGTATATATTTTTTTGTTTTTACTTTGGGGAGATATCGTGTGAAATTTGAGATTTTTTAATGGTTTTGGGCAGTGCATGGTTGGCACACAGTTTTTCCAAATAGTGCACCCTTCCCCAGAAAACTATGAACCCCTAGGTATAGGTAGATTTCATATTTGGATCATAGTTTAGAAAACTTTGTTCCCTGTTATGAGTAACTATGCACCCACTCAGGTCAGGCTCACGGTTAAGGCACACTGTTAGGGAAAACTATGTGCCCTGTATAGTAAATAGTAAACATTAGATTTTAATAACCTAAAAATTATTATAAGATTTCAAACCCCCCAATATTAACCCCTAATATGCCCACTCTGACCTAAACTAATTCTGGCATATTTTGAATCCATTGGTAGGATTAAAAGGCCTTACGAACTCCATTATCAATGAATAGAACTCTAGATTGATGAATCTACACCACTCCCAGTAAGATATTCTCATCCTGATTGGTTTCCTAAATATATATCATCATTCTACCATACTTTGAAGGGATTATTACCACTGTTGGTGATGGTTTTGATCTAGGTTTTTATGGATCTAATCCACTTTATCTTTTACCTAGGTTTTGGATGGAAATTTCATTCCTTTTTATGAAATTGAACATTCCACTTTAATTTGGGGAGTTCCATTGGTGAGTGTCCATAAATGATCTTGAGTTTGGTGGTTTAAAGTTAAAATCCCATTAATTATGATTATGTAATTGTGGAAATGAAATTTCCATGACTGGGAAATTGCATCAGCGATTGAATTGATTAAATTGAATTTTCACGTGATGATTTATTGAGTTAAACTTGGTGAAATTGAAATTTATTGAATTTTGATCCTGAAATTGATGGATTGATGGGATTTTTTATTTGGTTAATTTATAGACTATTGAATTTGTTGATAATGGGAATTGAGGGATGTTTAGAATAACCTTGAAGAGTTAGTGGTTTTTAATAAAATGTTGATAGATGGTTTAATGGTAAATGTTTCATATTATTCCATGTGATTAAAGTAAATAATTATTTTTGATTTTATAGTTGAAATGGTATACCATGATGTTAAATTTTATGGCAGGGTTAATGTTGATCATCCTTGTTGAATGTGATATATGTGATAAATGTGAATGATTGAGAAATGGGGATTGGGACATGGAATGATGCTCCAAATACTATTGATGTTCTAGACATGATGTTTTAGACCTAAATGAATTCATGTGATTATTATTATTATATTGGATAGGGACTGATTCTCCAAATAAACTGGGGTGTATGACATAGAAAGATTCTCTAAATACCCATGGGGTGCTGGACCCAATATTTTACACCCATGATATTGGCATTGTACTATGGTTCCAAATGGTCGTGATATGAATTGAAATTAAATTATAAATGATAAGAATGGTATTTTGATAGTGATATCCCTTGGGGATAGTTCAAACTCTAGCATGGGCCAAATTAGGTATTTATTTTATTGGTGTCACCGTAAACCCATTTATTTATGTAGTTAATTAAAGATTAATGAAATGAGAGAATTGTTTACTTTATTTATTTTAATTTATTATTTATACAACTATATACACTATTATTGATTGAATATTTTTTAGACACCATTGGTGGTGGCCTAATTAGTTGTACTCACACCCTACCTGGGCTACCTAATCGGTACCTAAATAGACTTCATTTTTACCAGACAAGATAAGGGGAAATCCCGATGATTATATTCATAAGATCCATGAATACAATAGGTGAATTATTTAAACCAAAAGGAATAACTAAAAATTCATAATGACCATATATAGTATGGAACACAATCTTCAGTATGTCTTCAACCTTTACTTTTAACTGATGGTACCCTGACCTCAGGTCAACCTTCGAAAAATACTATGCTCCCAGGAGCTGATCAAACAAATCATTGATATGAGGGAAATGATACTTTTTTTTAATAGTAACGTGATTCAAGTCTCTATAATCGATGAAAAGTCTCATTGAAACATATTTTTTCTTAACAAACAAGACATGAGTGCCCCATGGTGAAGGGATAGGTTAGATGAAGCCTTTATCTAATAATTCTTGCAACTGCTTTTTTAATTCCAGAACATACACTAAAGCCATTCGATAGGGAGGTTTAGATATTGTCTTAGCATCAGGAACTAATTAAATAGTAAACTCAAACTCTCGATTTGGAATAACACTAGGAAAATCATCAAGAAAAAACATCCAAGTATTCATTTAAAATTGGCAAATAATTAATCAGGATAGTTCCCTTATCTTCAAAAATATGAGAAAGATAACTTTCATTTCCATACATTATCAGTTTATTAGCTTCCCGATATATTATTAATTGTATGGGTTCATTATTGTACAAAAACTGAAATTATTTCTAAAAAAACTTCTTTTTATCTGAAATCTGTCTTAGCCTGATAAAATAAAGTTAGTCCATACTCAAAATAAAATCAAACTTTACTAGAGGAAAAAAACATGGTTTTTTGGTAAACTCTTTCCTCAGACAAGGATAGTTAGATTCTTATAATTTCTTTTTGCTACAATATTTTCTATAGGTTTTTCTAATATGAGATATGGTTTAATTTCCTGAGGTTGAATTCCTGATTTTTTCAAAAATTTCTCAGAAATAAAGGAATGTGTAGACCCTGAATCGAACAACACATTTGTGAAATTTTAAAAAAATAAGAAATGTACATGATACCACCTAATTTGATGGATTAACATCTGCTGAAGTTGTTGAAAATTATTTTACCAAACCCTTCTGCTTCCAATCTTTCTGATTCCCTGCTTGTGTAACTAGCTTTGAACAAGCATTTGGAAAATGACCTAATTCCTTATCATTAAAGCATCTCAAAAAAATATTCTCATTAATTTTTAGATCATTTTCCTTTCACTCATGATACATGTGTTCAAAATTTCCACATAGTTATCATATACCAAAATTTATAAGACATTAACCAGGATGCCTTTTACCATACTTTTCACAATAAGGGAAATTAATTTTCTTTCCTCTAAACTTCTTTGATGAGTTCTTCCCCATTGCCTTCCAACATGAATTATTCTTATTCTTTTCATCACAAGGCACATATGATTTATAAAACTCCATATCAACTTTTTCATCACAACTAACAAGATTCTCATAGCTTTTAAACTCTCGTGAATCCAAATCTCTTTGCAAAAACTGTTTCAGACCAGAGTAAAATCTATTAATTTTACTTTCAAAATACCGAAAAAAAATACGGTACATACCTGGAAAGTCTTGTAAAATTATATTCATATACTACACTATAATCATCATCTTTCTGCTTCAGTTCCAAGAATTGTTTCTCCATTCTATGTCGAACAGTTTTGGGAAAATATTTTCCCATAAAAAGACTCTTAAATACATCCCATTCTAGTCTGTCAATATCATCTCTTTCTCTTCTATTCTTAACTAGAGACCACCAATGATTGGCCTCACCTTCCAAATGATAAATGGATAGTATTACCTTTTTATGTTCTGAACATCCCATGACCACATATATCTTTTCTAGAGCATTGATCCATTCTTCGGCTATCACTGGATTTGCCGTTCCACTGAATACTAGAGGAGGTTACCTCATAAAATGCTCCAGAAAAGACATATTTCTTCATGTTATATCATGTTACTATATAGAATGGATACCAACCCCATTTATTCCTTGAGTCAATTCGTCCATTTCTATTAGAAACTTCTCAGTACCATTTCCCACTATTTCGGGTTGTAGATTCGGACAGACATCAGCCTCTTGGTGCCTTCCAACTTTAGCTTTCCTGCTTATTCTACAGAAAAACATTCTGTACAAATATAAATTATATGAATCATCATGGTTATCCTTAAATGATATAAAATTTAAAATTAACATAGAGTTAAAATCATTTATGGTATTCTTTTAATATCATCCCAACCACTAAAGTTATCTAAATCATGCTCTAATACCAACTATAAGGACCTGACCTTAAAACATTACTTAATCTTGAATTTTAGTCAATAATATAAATTATTACACATTGATTATATTTTTAGGTTTAGAGTTTTATATAATTAGGATACCTTACATACATAACATACCAAAATCATACAAGAGGATACTACTAAAAATAGTATCCATTTTTTTCAAAATATAAAACATAACTTCTTCAAACATGATTTCGTTGAAAACCCTCTATATCGAACATCACGACTCCATAATTTCTCATACCCATCCTTATATCCTATTGTTTTTTTTAAAAACTTGAGATGAGTATAAAACTTAGTAAGGGATATAATGAAAGAAAGTGTTAGTCATGTGATAACATAAAAACTAATAAAACCCATAATCATAAAAAACTCATATGCATTGAAACACCATGTAGTTTTCTTGGGACATATTTATCATATCACACTTACATTCACCCTTACACATGGAATAAAATTTTGGTCAACTTCCATATTTGGAGTACCCAATGCATTGGAGAGATAAAATGGGGCTCACCTATCATATCTTGAGCTATAATGGGCTCAATGCAACATATTTTGAGCTATAATGGGATCAATCCAACATATATTAAGCTATAATGGGCTCAACCCAACATATCTTGAGCTATAATGGGATCAAAACAACATAAATTATGTACAAGGAACATATCATGGTAATAAATTATCTTTAAAATAAGAAGAAACCACTCATTCCATATACTTAATAAAACAATCCTTTTGAAATTTATTAAAGATATTTTTAAAAGTATTTTAAAAATAAAGTTCCTTAAAATATAATTGGAGTGAGAATTAATATAATGGAATTGATATGTGTATAAACTGTAAATACACTTAGGTAAACATAATATATAAAAAATAATCACACCAATAATCTTAATACAACATAATGAATAAAGAATAAGGTTAACCCAAAGAATGGAAATTCAGTTAAGAATTCATTTACCTCAGGTTCTTCATACATCAAATGTATTTAAACCTATTTTATAATGGCTAACATATTGTTATTAATATCTTAATGAAACATATTCATGTTTATAATACCTTATATGATCATTTTACATCATCATTTGACATATTTATTAGTAATATTTTGTTATTTACATTGTATCAGGTGCGTTCTTTACATGGTTTCCATGATCGGTTCATGATGGCTATTATTGTCCATTGGGAGTGAAACAATAGAATTAGAATTTAATGGTAGTTAATTATTTACATAACCATAAATTATACCACTTATCATTTTCAATTCGGAAATGAGGATGATTCATAAGTTAAAACATTAATGATGTTCATTTAGATCATTTTAGTGGTTCTTTGATAATAACTACCTCATTTAGTTTTATAAATTAAAACCATTTTACAAAAGGATTTGTAATTCCCTAACCCCAGTTACCCAGAGTCGGTGCATTATTACATAACATTGGCATGATACAAGGAATCATGTCCCGAAAGACCGATCAGTTTAGTAGCCTTGGAAGTATTTGATACATACATAGTTTTACATTACATCATGAAATAAAAAAAATCATTATGTTACCTTTGAACACTCTTATATCCCTTAGCCTATTCCTATAGGTCAATCATAATATAATTATTTTAATCCTCAGAAAAATAAAACATAATAGAGGGTTGAGCTCAAATGCTTAGTAAAGATAATAATATAGTAGAAACTATCATAAATAAGCATAAACATTAAGGCAATGTATAAGACCAAACACAACCCTTTTAAACATAAACATCAGAATAATATGGAAAAGATAAATCAAATAATTCAATTTAATTATTCACATGGATATTCTATTAGTCTAATAATCACATGTAATATCAATAGACAATTTCATTATGATGGAATGCATAATACCAGACATCATAACCACATAGTCAAGGCCTCGTGCCAAGACTACAAATAATATTTTTTCAAGGACTTGTGACAAGACACTAGTTTGTCTCATGAGACATACTGATGCTTCGAGGAGATATAGCAGTCTCCACCCGTCACATACTAATTCTAGTTCATTCCTCATATGAAAAGGTTGAAACATAACATAAAAATTTGTATTAAAACTAGAATACAAAATGTTAACACTTTAACTATAAACCATGAATGGTATAAAAACAACACATCCATATTAAAACATATCACAAAAACATCAATAAAATATTGACGATTGTATCATAATAAATCAACTTCAAACAAGTGTAAAATCCATCAAAGGATATTGACATAGATGAAATCTAAACCATTTGAGAGGAATATATCTTTCTATTTTGAAATCATTTAAAAGTCACATAATTATAAAAGAAAACATTTAATTTGAAAATATTTTTATAAAGCTTGTAAGTGATGCTTCGAAGGTGTTATAATGACAGAAAATAGCTGCACCCTCCGTATAAGTTAAAAAAATATTCTTACCTTAATTATTGAAAAGGTCATAAAGTACCTTATTTGGAAAATGACGAAAAGATTCCTTTCAAAAAAAATTATAAAAATTCAAACTATAGAATAAATGACTTTAACACATAGTATAGAAAACAGTAAAAATGTTTTGAAATACATTTTTAAGAAACACAGATGTGGATGACAAAGAGGTCCCAATAGATACTTACATATAAATAACATCAGATAATAAAGATATTGTAAAATTAACCCTTACTTTGTAATTTTCCTTGATTGAGGGTACATTAACCTCATTTATAATAGTTAAATCATTGTTATTAAATTATAAAAGAACCACATACATAAATATGATATCATATATGATCTTTTAATATTGCATTGTTAATAATATTTTAGTAGTATCATTGTTTCAGGTGTTAACTAATTCGTTTTACTTTATATGTTTTGTTACGTAAGTGATTTTAGTTATGGATAGGATGTATTTGATTCATATATAGAATGATATTAAGTTATTAAACATTATTTTGAATCATCAAAGGAAAATTATTCTTGAATGGTTACGATAGGGAATGAATCTCATCACGTTTATGGAGACGGTAATCCATACGTACACACGAGTGACAATATCTTTATATTAGTGGTGAAATCATATGTAATTGTATTTTATATAAAGAATCATTAAAAAGTTATATTTATTATTTAAATCAATTATAATAATTATTATACCCATCCAAATAATGAAGTGTTGAATAAAAAATTGCACCACGACGTCGAGACGGTAAACCGTATGTAGGCACGTATGGTGACTTTGTCATTAATAGGATGGATAGGATAATGAATATGGTTGTAAAATATTTATAATAACATATCAGTATGTATAAGGTATTAGATTTATTATTTTATTATGGAAACAACAAAGAAAGAGGAAGTGTAAGAAGAAAATAACTTTGAAAGAGGTGATGAAGTAATTACCTCTTCTTTAGGTTCTTCCTTTAGATTTGATCCAAAGGGATCCTTAGATTGGATTATGATCAAACTATTGACCCTAGGTTTAAGAGGGGTTAATTGGGAGGATATTTGATCAGGGTTTTGCCGAGTCAAATGGCCTTGGAGGTGTTAAATTAAGAGAATGGGAAGTAACTTTTTATAAGATAGGTGAGGGTCACTTTTGGAAAATCTTGAAATATTATTTTATTATACAATCATATTCAGTTTATAATGGCTCCAAAAGGATTTATTTCTAGTATAAGGTTGGTATGGGTCAAAAAATTCTCAACCAATAGGTTTCAGATAGGTTTAGGTCACCATATTAACTTAAGCTTTTAGATTTAACTCTTAGTTAAATAATTTAAATTTTACCATCTATTCTTGTATTATTATAATAAATGGTTAATAAACATACAATAAAAGACAAGAGAATCCCAAGTGGTTAATTATTGATATATTTAACCTTATATAAGTCCTTTGGCTGAATATTAGATTTTTAGGAATATTATATCAATTAATAATATAGTATTTGTTTTAAAAACTCATTTATGTCAATTTTGACACTATTTTGTATTTGGTTTTTGTGAAAGTCATAAAAAATTATAAATTAAAAAAAAATATTTAATCAACTCTAAAATGTAATATTAACCTATAAAAATCGTTAAATACATCAAAACTCTCAATTTAAAATTATATTAATATTTATAATATCAATTATTTTAATATTTCAATAATAAGGTAATTATTGTGACATCGTTGTGTCATAAATAAATTTAATTATTTAATATATAAAAATTATAAATAAAATACCATTATGTAGGAAACATTTTTATATTTATAATTAATATTTATAGTCAAATTTATCTTATTTATTACCCTATATTAAAAATGGTTTAGTTATTAAACATTGAATTTAACACTTTTAACTCTTCTTTAAATAAAATAATAATAAATGTCCTAATCTAATCCAAGTGGACCAAAAAGATCATATTTTATTTCTAAGGTTGATTTTGGTCGAAATAAACTTATCCAATAGAATTTTTACATGTGTTAGGGTAATTATAATATCATTTTTACCTTTAATTACCCTATTTACTTTTAACCGTGGTAAATAAAATTCAAAATTTACTATTCACCAATAATTATTTTCATCATGTTGAACAACATTTTACTTACTAATTTAAAATTTTTTCTTGGATATTTTTAAATTCAATTCACAGAAGCAGTAAAATTACATTTTATGCAAATTTTGAAATATTCTTAGAAGGTGGGTAAAAGATGTTAAAAAATCCATAAAATTTTATAAATCTAATATTATTATAAAATGAATCCAATTAATTAAATTGAAATAATATATGTATTATGTATCAATTATGACTTTAAAATAAATTTAAAATAAAATAATTATTATTTAAATAAAAGTCAGTTTTAATCAATAATGCAGTGTTTTTCACTATTCATCAAAAATTAAAAGTTTTCAGAAAAATACCAAAAAATCACCATAATCTAATTTTGATATTATGAATCCAAAAATGAAATCCATTTTGAAAAATAAAATTTATAAAATTTCAAAAAGTGGGCATTACTCCTCACAATGGCTTGTTTGATTGGTCGTGGTGTGCTAGAAGTCGAAGTTTCGTAGAACTCAAGCTATTGCATTATTCTAAGAGAAGCATACCATGGAAAATTGGGGTGTTACATTATTCCCTCCAAATAATTTCATCCTAGAAATTTCTAGAATATTACTGCATAAAAATATTTGGGTGGTTCTTCATCATAAGTTCCTCAGGTTCCCACGTTGCCTCTTCCATCTTATGGTTTCTCTATATAAATTTTACCAGACGAGTCATCCAATTTCTCAACACTTGTTCTATGGTATCACGAATCTTAACAGGCTCTTCACAATAAGATAGATCATGTTCCAGTTCTATTTCATCATAGGTGAGTACATGCTTTGGGTCAGGCATGTATTTTCTCAACAATGATACATGGAAAACATCATGAACATTGGAAAGACTTGGAGGCATTACCAAATGATAAGCTAAAATTCCAATTCATTCTAGAATTTTGAAATGTTTGATATATCTGTCACTTAATTTACCCTTATTACTGAATCATAAAACACCCTTCCATGATGATACCTTCATGAAAACATGATCTCCTACTTGAAATTCTAAATCCTTCCTTTAGTTATCAACATATTTCTTTTAACAACATTGAGCTACTTTGATGTGGGTTTGGATAATCATAACCATTTACATTGTTTCCTCAAAATGTTCTAGGACTACGAGTTTTCTTTCACCAACATCATCCCAACAAGTTGGTGTGAAACATATATTTCCATGTAACGCTTCATATGGTATCATCTGAATACTTGAATGGAAGCTATTGTTATAGGAAAATTCTACCAGAGGTAAATATTGATCCCACATACCTTGAAAGTCAAGTGATCAAGATCTAAACATGTCTTCTAAGGTTTCAATAGTCCGTTCTGATTGTCCATTAATTTGAGGGTGGTAGGTAGTGCTCAAACGAAGTTCAGTATCTAGGACTTTCTGAAGACTTTTCTAGAATCTTGATGTGAAACATGGATCACGATCAGAAACAATCGATAGGGGTACACCATGAAGTCTTACAGCTTTATTAATATATATTCATGGTAAAACTTCCAATGGTAAATCTTATCTTATTGTAATAAAATGTGCTGACTTGGTAAGACAATCATCAATGACCCATATTGTATCATTCCTTCTAGGAGTCTTTGGTAGTCCCATAAAAAAGTCTATCATAATATTATCCCACTTCCACTCAGGTATGGGAAGTGGTTTCATGAATCCTCCAAGATGTTGTCTTCCAGCCTTAACCCAATGAAAAAATACATATTGACACATAATCACCAATATCCCTTTTCATTTTGTCCCACCAAAAATGTTCCTTCAAATCGCTATACATATTAGTGCTACCAGGGTTTATAGAGAAATTAGAGCTATGAGAATCATCCAACAATTCCCATTTTAGATCAGGTATATCAGGAACACAAAGTCTCTTCCAAAATTTCAAAATTCCATCTTCATATATAAAGTCGATCAATCTCCCATCGTTCAGAGCATTAATTTTCTTTTGAAACTCATCATCATCTGTCTGAGAAATTTTTATCCTTTCTAGTAAAGATAGTTTGGTAACCATTTGAAAAAGTATTGATGTTTCACCTTCTATAATTATTTTCATATCCATCTTTACTAGATCCATGAACATAGGATCCCTTTATACTCTCATCTTGTTCAAAACTCCATGATCCTTTCTGCTCAAAGCATTTGTCACCTTATTTTACTTCCCTAAGTGGTAGTGTATAGTGAAATCATAATCTTTGAGTAGTTCAAGCCATCCTCTTTTACTCATGTTGAGTTCTTTTTATGAGAAAATATACTTCAAACACTTGTGATCGGTATATATATAACATTTTCACCATAGAGATAGTGCCTATATATCTTTAAAGAAAATATTACAGCTGCTAACTGAAGATCTTGAGTACGATAGTTTTTTTCATGAATTTTTAGCTACCGCAATGCATAGGAAATAACCTTATCATTCTGTATAAGGACACAACCTAGTCCTTTCTTTGAAGCATCACTATAAATAAAAAACCCATCATTCCATGATAGTAGAGTCAATATAGGAGCATTGACTAATATTTTATTCAATTATTAAAAACATTATTCACACTATTTTGTCCAAAAAAAATTAACCCATTTACGTGTGAACTTGGTTAATGGGTTTTCCAATCGACCAAAATTCCAGACAAAGTGCCGATAATAACCTGCTAAACCAATAAAACAGTGTACCTCAGTTATACTCATCAGTTCTAGCCATTCATGGATTGCCTTTTTCTTAGAAGGATCAACAGAGATTTTATCCTTAGAGATAATATAGTTAAGAAGATAAATCTCATGAATCCAGAATTCACACTTGCTATACTTACCATACAATTCATTTCTTCTAAGAGTTTTTAGAATAGTTCACAAGTGATTTTCATGATCTTCGTATCTTTTGGATTATTCCAAGATATCATCAATAAATACCACTAAAAATTCATCAAGATATTCCATGAAAACTAAATTCATTATATCTATGAAGACAGAGGGTGAATTAGTCAGTCCAAAAGGAATTACTGTAAACTCATAATACCTATACTTGACACGAAATGATGTCTTCAGAATGTCTTCCTTCTTCACACACAATTGATGATATCTAGATCGAAGTTCAATCTTTGAAAAATATTGATCTCCATGAATTTCGTTGAATAAATCATCAATGTGAGGTATGAGATACTTGTTCATTATTGTTATATCATTGATCTCCCTGTAGTCAATGCACAACCTCCTAGATCCATCTTTCTTCTTAACAAAAAGAATAGGGGATCCCAAAGGAGAAACACTAGGGATAATAAATCCCTTATTATTAAATTACTCTAGTTGTTTATTTAGTTCCACTAATTCCACAATGGCCATTCTATAAGGGGTCTTCGATATGGGTCTTGAACTAGAAATTAAGTCAAAGGAAAACTCATTTTTTCATTCTGGAGGATGTCCGGATAAATCCTATGGAAACACATCAACATATTCTTGCACAATAGGTACATAATAAATTTTAAAATTCTTTTCCTCACCCATAGTTATTTCATTCTCTTCCTCCCCAATAATTGAATTTAGTAGAGCTACTGGGGGTGGATCTAGATAAGAATCAAATGGTGAATTTTCTTCTCTAAAGAAAAGGTACTCCTTATTATCATCAAAAATTGTAACCTTTTTCTTCTTATAATAATTTTTTTTCATCATGGTCTGAAATCCAATCCATATTGAGGATTATATCAAATTCAGTCATGGGTATGATGATGGGATCAGTAGATAAATCACATTTATATTCCCTAATGAGAACTAATTTACAAAACTTTGTTGCAATGATACTTCCCACAAGAGTTTTGACTGAAAAAATCCTTGTTAAATAAAATTGGAAATATCTAATTTTCTTAGAAAACGGGGAATATATGAAACAATGTGATGATCTGGAATCAAATTAAGCATTGGCTAAATTTTAGGAAACCATTAAATTGCCTGAAACTATGACATTCAGAGCTTCAACCTCAGCAGTAGTGATTTTATAAGCTTGGCCTTTCTCCTTTGGACTTTTCTAAGGTAAGTTTCCTTAGTGATTAGGACATTCATTTGCATAATTCCCCATTTCAATACAATTGTAGCATTTTACATTGAAAACCTATTTCTTTCCCTTACAATCACGAGCTTGGTGGCCTTTTTCACCACACTTGTAATAGACTCACATTCCCTTCAGGCAAGTACCAGGGTATTTCTTCACACATTTACCACAAGATGGAAATTCAACTTTTCCCTTCTTCCCCTAATTTCCATTTCCAGAGTTTTCAGAAGATATCTTCTTCTATTACTTTTTTTAAAAGTCATAAGACTTAGAGAATTATTTTTCTGTCTTGATAGCACATGAGAAAATATCTTCGTACGATGTGAAGGATTGTGAGACTAATTATCGACAGATAAATGGTTTTAATCCAAAAAAATTGATCATTCTTACTCTATGGGTTACATATATAATCTACTGCATGACTTTCTAACCTTGAAAAGTTATCCTCATACTTTGCGACACTCTCATCCTCATTTTCCCTCAGTCTCAGAAATTATCTTTCCTTATATGCTTGATGGTCACGGGGAAAGTATTTTTCTAATAAAAGTTCTTTAAACTGCCTCCATTCCAAATTTGATACTTCTTAATCCTCCTTTATATATTGAATAAATGACCACAATTGATTTGTATCTCCCATGAGGTGATAAACTTCGATGAAAACGTTTTCCCTTCCGTCACTGCCCAAAGCATGAAATATTTTCTCTAAGGAACTTATCCATTGCTCAGATACAAATGGATTTGTAGTCCCATTTAATGTTGGTGGTTGTTTCCTCACAAAGCGGTTTAACATTGATCCTCCATGTTGTGGGTCAGGGTGATCCATACAGGTAAGGTTATTATTCATAACCTGAGTGAGTTGTCCTAGTATGGTAATAAGTTGTTCAACACCTGTTGCATCACCAGCTCCAATATAATTATCTTGAGTAGGAGGGAAATCCCTTCATGGATTACGTGTGTTGATACAGTTTCCACTCCTTCCACTAGGAGCCATTTCTAAATAATGGAATACACAAGATTAGTTTATGAATCACAATACATAATTACAAACTAGTAAAATACCTAATATAAATTGTACAGTTTATGCATATAATCCATAATTGTAAAAAAATGTTTTCATTAAAGAGTTGTTTACTCAAAAATCATTCATAATGGTTTGTAAACAAAATGTGAATTATCCTAAGCATATCTCCTGGGAATTTCCTAACCAAGAGTGAAACAAGGCCCATTGTCATGTACCATGATACCCTGGGTCAAGCCCGAAACTCCTTGTCGGAGTTTTCACTCATAGTAACATCTATGCCAGAGCCAACTCTACATGCTCGTATCCATATAGGGATGTATTTCTTGGAAAATTCAAAAAATCTCTACATTACCAAAATTCTTGGAAGTTATTCTATACTAATCCTCAAAGCCAATCTTAGGGTAATGTTCTCTAATCAGAGTTTTTATAAATCTAGTTTCCAAGGATTGTACTAAACTTCCTATGATACCAACTATAACACCCTGACCCCAGTTACCCGGAGTTGGTTCATTATTACATAACATTAGCATGATACAAGTAATCATGTCCTAAAAGACTGATTAGTTTAGTAACCTTGGAAGTACTAGATACATACATAAGTTTTACATTACATCATGAAATATAAAAAATAACATTGTGTCCCCTTTGAACACACTTATTTCCCTCATCCTATTCCTACATGTTAATCGTAATATACTTCTTAACATACTGGGAAAAATAAAACATAAGAAATGGGTGAGCTCAGATGATCATTAAGGATACCAATATCACAAAAACTATCATAAATAAGCATAACCATTTAAGGCAATTTATAAAACTTAAACACAAGCCTTTTAAACTTAAACATCAGCATAATATGGAAGATATAAATCAAATAATTCCATTTACTTATTCACATGGATATTTTACTCATCGAATAATAACATGTAATATCAATGGACAATTTCATACTAATGGAATGCATAATGATGGACATCATAACCACATAGTCAAGGCCTCATGCTAGTACTACAAATAATATTTTGTCATGGTATTTTTCCAAGACACTAGTTTGTCTCCTGATACCTACCAATTCATCGAGGATATATAGCAGGCTCCACCCATCACTTACTAATTCCAATGCATTCCTCATATGAAAAGTTTGAAACATAACATAAACATTCATATTAAAACTAGAATACGAAATGTTAATACTTTAACCATAAAACATTAATGGTATAAAAATAACACATCCATAGTCAAACATATCACAAAAGGTTCAATACAATATGGAATATTTTATCATAATAAATCAACTTCAAACAAGTGTAAAATCCATCAAAGGATGTAGATATAGATGAAATCAAAACTATTTAAGAGTAATATTAATTTCTATTTTGAAATAATTTAAAAGTGATGTAATTATAAAATAAAACATTTATTTTGAAAATATTCTTATAATATTGAAAGGGAAGCTTCAAAGGAGTTATAAAGGAATAAAATAACCACACCTACCGTATATGTTAAAAAAACATTCTTACCTAAATTTTCAAAAAGGCCATAATATACCTTGTTTGGAAAATGAAAAAAAGATTCCTTCCAAAAAAATTTATAAAAAGTAAAAAGAGGGTATAAATTAATCTAAACCATAGTCTAGTAAATATTAAAAATGTTTTGAAATACATTTTTCAGAAACACAGATGTGGATGATAAAGAGTTCCCAGTAGATTCATACATATAAACAACCTCAGATAATAAAGATATTGTAAAATTAACCCTTACCTGGTAATTTTCCTTGATCGAGGGTACTTTAACCTCATGTATAATAGTTAAATCATTTTTATTAATTTATACAAGAACCACATACATAAATATGATATCATATATGATATTCTAATATTTTTTGTTAATAATATTTCAGTAGTATCATTGTTTTGGGTGTTAACAGATTCATTTTCCTTTATATGTTTTGTTTCTTAAGTCATGTTTGTTATGGAAAGGATGTATTTGATTCATATCTAGAATTATATTAAGATCATAAAAATTATTTTTAATCATCAAATGAAAAATATTTTTGAATGGTTACGATGGGAAATGAATCGCATCGCGTTCGTGGAGATGGTAATCCGTACGTACACACGAATGACAATATCATTCTATTAGTGGTGGAATTATATGTAATTAGATGGTATATATGGTATCATTAACATGTTATATTTATTATTTAAATCAATTATACTCATTATTATATCCATCTAAATAATGAAGTGTTAAATAACAAACTACACCACGACGTGGAGAAGGTAAGTCGTACGTACACACGTATGGTGACTTTTTCAATCATAGGATGGATAGAATAATGAATATGGTTCTACCATATTTATAATAACATATTAGTATGTATAAGGTAATGGATTTTTTATTTTACTATGTAAACAACAAAGAATGATGAAGTGTAAGAAAAAAAGATCTTTCAAATAGGTGATGAAGTAATTTCCTCTTCTTCAGGATTTTCCTTTTGATTTGACCAAAAGGTGTCCTTAAGTTGTCTTATGATCAAAGTAAGGCCACTAGGATGAAGTGAGGGTATTTTGGAGGATATTTGAGTAGGGGTTGGCTGATCCAAATGGCTTTGGAGGTATGAAATTAAAAGAAGGGGAAGTACCCTTTTATAAGAGAGGTGAGAGACACTTAAGAAAAATCTTGAAATGTTATTTTATTATACAATCATATTCAGTTTATAATGGCTCCAAAATAATTTATTTCGAGGATAAGGTCGGGCTGGGTCGAAAACCTCTCAACTAATGAGTTTTATACTGGTTTAGGCCACCATATTAACCTTATCTTTTATATTTAACTCTTAGTTAAATAGTTTTAACTTTTACCTTGTATACTTGTATTATTATAATAAATGGTTAATAAACTTACTATAAAAATACAATATAACCTCAAGTGGTTCATTATTTATATATCTAACCTTATCTAAGCCCTTATTTTAAACCTTATATTTTTAGGAATATTATATCAATTAATAATATAGTATTTGTTTTAAAAATTCATTTATGTCAATTTTGACACTATTCAATATTTGGTTTTTGTGAAAGTCAGAAAAACATTATCACTTTGAAAAAAAATTATTTAATAAATCCTAACATGTCATGTTAACCTAGAAACTTCATGGAATACATAAAAAGTGTCCTGACCTATCATTGGGGCCCGTGCCTTGACTCCCCCAAACCCGCCTTCCGTAGGCCAGGGGCTGGCGACTAGCACCAAAGGCATAAATCCTTAAGCTGGGAAGACATTGACTTTATGAATGTAAACAAACACAAAAGAGTACGCAAGTAAATCAAGAACTAAGTAAAACATAATACAATAGTATGTGTTGAAAGGAAAGGGGATGGAAAATACAAGCCCAATAGTAAGTACAGTACAGTACAACTGAAAAGCTAGTACAACTGTCGTAAAGTAAAACAGCAACCACCGAGTCATCCTCTGGGAATCCCACATGAAGGGTGGGTACATATGGTCTTCTTAGAACCTCGGGTTGGTCCGTCTGCTCCGTGTACGTCTCGTCAAGTGGTCCACCTTCGGGTACCATCCATCTCCACAAGTCTCCACCACGATCAAAGTTTTCCATCGTCTGCATCCAACACAATGTAGTGCAGGTGTAGCCCATGCAGGGGTGAGTATATGATACTCAGTAGGGACCTCGAGACCCCCAAATGTCTCCTAGAATCCAAAAAGGATAAACCAAAAAGTTAAGATACAACCACGAAATAGAAAAGAACCCTACTTAGGTATATTCCCAAACATATACCTAAGTTATCAATCTCAGTTCATCTCCAACTCTCGAGCCCAGAACAACCCAGTCCACACAGGAAAGAAAGTCAATCACATCAATGATAATGATTGAAAGTCAAGACTCAGCTCACCCAGGTACACATAATTCGTATAGAGATAGAGATGATCATATGTAGTCACTGATTCATCGTCGCCGCAGAACCCACGGAGGATTCCAGTAAAGTTGTCGTTACTGCCAAACCCACGGAGGATTCCAGTGTAGTTGTCGTCGCTGCTGAACCCACGGAGGATTCCAGTACAATTGTCGTCGCTACCGAACCCACGGAGGATTCCAGTACAGTTATCATCGCTATAGAACCCACAAGGATTTTGAGTAATGTTGTCGCCGCTGCCGAACCCAGGGAGGATTCTAGTACAGTTGTCATCGCTGTCGAACCCACGGAGGATTCCAGTACAGTTTTCATCACAGTCGCAGCCAGCTCTCGGGTTTTCGCACAGAGCACGCTTGATTCCAGGAGGGTTCACTCCTCGAGCAAAGGGGTCGATACATCAACTATCACTAAATCCAAATTTGATGTATCCCGAAGTTTCATCTCTTCAAAAGAAACCCAATGCGATAGACAACACCTCAATCAGATGCCTGGTCTGAGAGTTATTGGCATTTTCATTCTAGGGGCCCGGTTGGAAAAATACGCCCGTTCCAAACCCGGCCAATTTCTAAATTCATCCAAAACATACTTAGGGTATCGAAAAAGGACCGCCTCGTCGTAAGGGTCTTAGTTCCGTAGACGGCGCATCGATCAGATGCATTGTCGTGAAGTTATTCACATTTAAGTGAAATGGGCCCGGCCCGTCAAGCCCGGTGGACTGGCGGGTCAGCCCATCCTGGCTCAGCGGGTCCGACCTGGCTAAAGGGTCGGCCCGTACGAGAATGCATGTCCCGTCCTAGTGGGTCTCATCCCGACGCATGGAAGATGACCCAGCCCAGGCAAGGGCACGGCCCAGCCCGGGTGGGTGCGGCCTGGCCCTGCTAGCGTGGCTCGACCCGGCTGGATGCAGCCTGGCTGGCACGGCCCGCGGCTGGCCACGGCTCGGCATGATGTCCGAGCCGGTGTGGGGGGGGGGGGGGGGTGGGGACCCCTTGACTTTTTGAACCAGCGGCGCCGCCCTCCTATCTGGCCGGCCAAAGCCCGCTGGTCTTCCCGGCAAGAGCGGCCCACGACTGCTGGCCGTGATCCCTCCACCGGAGAGCGGTTGAGCATCGCGGCTTCTTCCACCCAGCCGGCCAATGATCCATCCAGTTCTTTCACCAAAGCAGCCCACCCTATGTGGGCCACAGTACTATACAGCACGACTCCGTGGGGCACCGCGATTCCTCCAGGCCGGCCGGCATCAGCCGGTCGTTTCTTCTTTGGCTGAGCAGCCTGTGGTTGCGGGCCGCGGTTCTTCCGCACACGGCCGGCATGATATCACCACCTTTGATCACTTCCACCTCCGTTCTCCACCACCTCCCATTGCGAATTAAAAATCAAGAAACAACGGAGGGTCGTCGGGCCGTGTTCGTTCGACCAGTGCCCTCTGTGTTAAGCGGTAGCAATTGGACATAGAAAATTATTCGTGTTCAACCAGAACAAATGTATAATTTATTCGAATTAAATTATACAAACACCCTACCTCGTAAATGACGTTGCACGTCATCGAGATGCGGAAGACAAGCGTCGCGGAAGAATGGTGTCATCCCGTCAATGATGGAGAAAGAATCGTTGTCATAGGCGACACTTCTCGCGAGCGGTGTCTTCTACCCTGACGTGGAGGAAGAAGAAGATAGGAGGAGTCTTGGAGCGTTCTTTGCCGAGAGAGGATGATGTTCTTCGTGGAATAATGATGCTCCTCTAATTCACCAAAGGTTCCCCCACCAAAATGTTTTTCAAGAAAATATTAAAGTAAGGCTTTCCCCATTATTATAAACTTTCCATATAATTAAAAAAATATTAAAAAATTAGAGAAGTCAATTCTTTAATTGATCAATAAATTCAAACATGTTGGAAAAATTTATGGGAGTGAGAGAAAGAGGTGAAGATTTACAATTAAGGAGGGTAGAGTTGTCAATTAAATATAAGGGGAGTTAAATGGGGGGTTTCAAGGGAGTTTAGGGGAGGTGATAAGTTAGGGGCTCGTGTGGGCCCCAACACCCTTAGTTATATTCTCTCATGGGAAGTTATGTGGGTTGTGGGCCCCACCTCCAACTTCCTTTTGGAGGAAATAACTTCCACTTAAAATAAAATTGTAACACAACAATTTTATTTTAATTCTCAATGAATCCCCAAATTTTAACTACCACATACGACACTCAACTGCGGTAAAGGTCCCCTTAAGTGAAAATAGGCGTTGTGAGTTCATCGGTGCCCTCAGATTTCTATTTAGAGCACTGGTTCGAAAGATATAAAACCTACATGTACTTTTACTGAACGTACCGGAACAAAACTTCAAAAATTGATCCCAAGCACACCGGGCGTCGGAATCAGGCACCATCTAAAACAGCGGACTCGTAAAATTCCAATGAATTAAGAAAAAAAATTTCCTTGGAATTTCCAAGTCTTTACATTACTCCCACCTCAGGGATTTACTTCCTTGTATAGCTACAACACACACTAGGGAAACAAATGGGAGTATTGAACACGCATCTGAGCATCCTGCTCCCAAGTCCTCTCATGGAGGTTCCCGTGTTGTCGACGAATGCGCACTAGAGGAATGGACCATCCATGTAAGACCCACTCCTTTTGATCCTCGATCTCCACTGGGACCTCCGTGAATGTCGCCCCATCATCGACATCCAGCTCCCCATGATCGATGACGTGGTTCAGGTCATGCATGTATCTCCACAGCTGAGATACGTGGAAGACGTCATGCACCCGGTGCAACTGAGGTTGAAGGGTCGGGCGATAAGCCACCTAGCCTACTCTGGTGAGGACCGGGAGAGGTCCGATAAAGCATGAAGATAAATTGCCTCCCCGACCAAATCCCCGTAGACCCCGTCGAGGTGAGACCCGTAAGAAGACGTGGTCTCCGTCTTCTATCTGAATAGGACTTCTGTCTACTCTGTGCAGTCTTCACCCACTCCTGGATGATCTGAACCTTCTCCATTGTATCCTGAACCATCTCTGGTCCTACAAGTTCTGACTCCCCAGGGTCAGTTCAGCACAGATTTGATCTCCAAGGTTGGCCGTACAGTTCCTCATATGGTGCCATAGTGATGGTGGAGTTGTAGCTGTTGTTGTATGAAAACTCCACTAAGGGTAAATGATCCTCCTAGCTACGACCAAAGTCAAGGACACACGCATGAAGCATGTCCTCCAGAGTCTGAATGGTCCTCTCAGTATGACCGTCCGTCTAAGGGTGGAAGGTGGTGCTCAGACGTAGCTGCATCCCAAAAGCCTCCTATAACCCCTTCCATAGCCGGGAAGTGAATCGATCATCTCGATCATAAATGATAGTCGATGGCACACCATGAAGTTGTATGATCTCTCGAATGTAGAGGCATCCTATGCTCTCTACTGAGCCCTGCTCTCTAATCAGTAGGAAGTGGGCCGACTTGGTGATTCAGTTAACAATCACCCAGATAGAGTTGTGTCCTCTGGATGTACGTAGAATCCTTGTTAGGGAATCCTTAGATATCCCATCCCACTTCCACTCTGGGACCTCTAAGGGTTGTACCAAGTCTGATGGTACATGGTGCTCCGCCTTCACTTGCTGACAAGTGAGGCATCACAAAATGAACTCTACTATAGCCTTCTTCATACCCAGCCACCAATCCTATCGTCTGAGGTCCTGATACATCTTCGCCACTCTTGGATGTACCACTAGAGGGGAAGTGTGAAACTCCCTCAGCACCTCCTCCTTTAGTGAAATGGGTACCATGGTACATCCCCTAAAGAGGATGACGTGATCCCCTCCTTCAGAAAATCCATCAGGTGCCTTCCCTTAGGATATCTGAGCACGTCGCGTCTCACAGTCAACATCCCCACATTGTACCTCTCTGAATCATTGAAGAAGTGGAGGAGTGACTATGAGAGACTAGAGAAAGCCTGCTCCATATATATCAAAAAAGGATATTTGCAACATGGCCACCTACTATGTCTCCTCTCCTAGCAGCTGAATGCCCTGTATCTTGCTAAGAGCATCTGCTACAACATTCCCCTTCCCAGGAGTATAGACTATCTCAAAGTCATAGTCCTGGAGGAACTCGAGCCGTCACCGCTGTCTCAGGTTCAGGTCCTTCTGCGATAAGATGTACCTGAGACTCTGGTGGTCAGAATAGACTGTAAAGCGCTTTCCCATTATATAGTACTTCCACATATTCAAGGCAAAGACCACTGTTTCTAACTCCAGGTCATGGGTAGTGTAGTTCTGCTCGTGTTGTCTCAACTATCATGAACCATAGGCAATCACTTCTCGCTCCTACATCAGGACACACCAGTGTCCGGTTTCTGATGCGTCGCAGTAAACTACGTACCCAACACCCTCCTCTGGTAACCTCAAGATAGGTGCACTGGTCAACCTCTTCCCCAGCTCCTGAAAGCTCTACTGGAATCTCTCTATCCAAATCAAGGGTTTCCTCTTCTTCGTCAAAGCTGAAAGTGGTGCTGCAACTATGGAGAAGTCTGGCACAAATCTCCGATAGTATCCAACTAGACCCAGGAAACTCCAAACCTCCGTCACACTCCTGGGTGGCTCCCAAGAAAGTACTTCCTCAATCTTCATTAGGTCTACTACAAATCAAACCTCTGAGATGACGTGTTCCATGAAGTGAAACTCTTTAATCCAAAACTTGCACTTTGAGAGCTTTCCATTAAGCTTTTCTCTTCGAGTGTATCCAGTACAACCCACAAGTGGTAGGTGTGCTCCACCTCATTAGTCGAGTAAATTAGTATGTCATCAATGAAGACTATGAAAAAATGATCGAGGTAGGGCTGTAAGATCCTGTTCATGATACTCCTGAACACTCCTAGAGCGTTGGTTATGATGAAGGGCATAACCAAGAACTCGTATTGGCCATACCGATAACTGAAGGCCATCTTCTGCACATCCTTATCTCGAACTCTGAGCTGGTGATAACCTGACATGAGTTCTATCTTTGAGAACCATCATGCTCCCTTGAGCTGATCAAAGAGGTCGTCAATCCTCAGGAGTGGGTACTTGTTCTTCACGGTCACCTGATTTAGGCGACGGTAGTCGACACACAGTCATAAGCTCCCATCTGCCTTCTTGGTGAACAAAATCAGAGAATCCCAGGGTGAAACACTGGGTCGAATGAATCCATTCCCCTACACGTCCTCCAGCTGTACCTGCAGCTCACAAAGCTCAGTGGGAGCCATCAGATATGCTCGAGTAGATATCGGTGTTTTCTTGGGGTACAAGTCAATGTAGAAGTCTACCTCTCTACGATGAGGTAGTCTTGGAACATCATTAGGAAAAGCATCCGCATACTAATCCACCACAACAAGAAAACTAGGACTCCACACATCAACTGCTCCAAGGATGAGGCTAGCCCACTAATGTGTAATCAGCTGCCCTCTCCTCTGCGTAAGTTCATCCCACGCTGCAAAGGCTCCCCTCTTGCCGGTGAAGGTGAAGCTGCTCCCATCTGTATGGACACACCACACTTTGTGCCTAATATAGTCGATCTGAGCATGGACTGTCGAGAACCAGTCCATACCCAAGATGACGTCGTAAGGCCTCGATGCCACTACAAGAAGATCCTAGTCGAAGCTATAGACTCCTAGAGTGAGCTCACACTGCAGGCACTAGTGCGTAATTGTCTAGTCTACTCCCGTACGAGTCTCTAGCCATAATGATCGAGCCAACAGCTCTGTCGAAATATCTGAGCTCTGAAAAAGGGTAGCGGAAATTAAATAATGACTCGTACCTGTGTCTATAAGTACTACAGCAAGGGTAGATTAGACAGAGATAGAACCTCGAATCATCTTAGGTGCACCGTGGTCGTAAGCCTCGACTGCCTAGAGCTGAGCCCGCCTATATCTGCCAGCTCCCTGTGGTCGGGGTGGACCTCCTGGTGGCTGCTCAGTGAGAAATCTCTCCACTATAAGGGCTCTCTCTAGCACCCCGCCTGCATCGAGATGATGAGGGGAATTGTTGAAGCCCTGATCTCATGCCTCAGTCCCTGCTCGAAGGTCTGGGCCATGAAGAACGGGTCCGGTACCATATCTGTGGAGTAGCATGAGAGGTTAGTGAACCTCGCTGAGTACTAAGCTACTGTTATGCTTCCCTGCTGCAGATAAAGTAACTCTGGGATCTGCACTGCATGAAGGGTGGCGGGAACAAAATTTGAGCGGAAGAGACTCTCGATGGCTGTCTAAAGTAGAGATGCCACATCGTGTACCTGGAGCATCAAGCTCCACCATCTACCTGTTGATGCATGTAGGAGACTCACAGCAAGGACCACCATAAGATCAGCTGGTGTCCCTACTAATCTGAAAACCCTATCAACAGCCTCCAGCCAATCCTCAGCTACCTGTGGGTCCGTCTCTCTGCAGAACCTGGGCGGCCTCTATCACTGAAACTCGTACAATGCACTCAAGCGACGTGCACTCTCTGGTGCTAGAGCTGGTGATATCGGTGTCTCAGCAGGTAGTGGTACTGCTGGTGCCTCTACTATGATGGGGCCCTCCACTGAGGCCTCGTCGCTCAACGGGCTACCATCTCGCTCGTAACTTGGAACCCTAGCTGGATGCCTTCGTGGGGCCATCCTGAAAAGAAATAGGTGCGCCACAGTCAAACAGTATACCCTGTGAGCTAAAAAAAGTAATCACAGCGAAAAATTTTGAAACACACATGTAATCAGTGTTTTCGTGCACTGAGTCAGAAATCAGATGTCAGGGTCCTGGTGTATGGATACGTCGGTCGCCACACTAACACTGGAATCCCTGGACTGAAAACCACACTCAATAATCTTAACAATATTGCATCACAAAAAATAATGATCAGAGTCCGGAGTTCTGTGGTAGAACCGACTCCTCTAATACCAATTTGTCACGACCCGTACTCAGGGCCCATTTCGTCACTACCCCAAGCCCGACTTCTATTGGCCAGGGGCTGGCGACTAGAACCAAAGGCGTAAATCCCTAAGCTGGTAAGAAATTTCCTTTATGAAAGTAAACAAAAACAATAGAGTACGCAAGTAAAGCATGCACAAAGTAAAACTGAATACAATAGTAAGTGCTGAAAGGAAAGGGGCTAGAAATACAAGCCCAACTGTAAGTACAGTACAACTGAAAAGCTACTACAACTACAGTAAAGTAAAATAGCAACCTTTGATTCATCCTCCATGAATCCCACCTGAAGGCTGGGTACATGTGGTCTTCTTAGCACCTTGGGTCCATCCGTCCGCTCCGTGTACCTCTCGTCAAGTGGTCCACCTCCGGGTACCGTCCAACTCCACAAGTCTCCACCACAATTAGTGATGTCCGTCGTCTCCATCCACCATAACCTAGTGTGGGCGTATCCCGTGCAGGGGTGAGTATACGATACTCAGTAGGGACCTCGATACCCACGAAGGTCTCCTAGAATCCGTGAAGGTTAAACCACAAAGGTAAGATACAACCACAAAATAAAAATGAACCCTACTTAGGTACATGACCATACATATACCTAAGTTATCAATCTCAGTTAGACTCAAACTCTCGAGCCCAAGAACAACCCAGTCCACACAGGAAAGAAAGTCAAGAATCAGCTCAAACAGGTACACATTTTTCGTATAGGGATAGAGATGATCAGATGTAGTCACTGATTCATCATCACTCCCAAACTCATGGAGGATTCCAGTACTGTTGTCATCGCTGCCGAACCCACGGAGGATTCTAGTACAGTTGTCGTCGTTGCCGAACCCACAGAGGATTCCAGTACAGTTGTCATCGCTGCCGAACCCATAGAGGATTCCAGTACAGTTGTCGTCGCTACCGAACCCACTGAGTATTCAATTACTATTGTCATCACTGAGGAACCCATGGAGGATTATAGTACAGTTTTCGTCGCTGCCGAACCCACAGTGGATTCTAGTACAATTGTCGTCGTAGTCGCAACCAGCTCTATGATTTCCGCACACAGCACGCTCGATTCCAGGAGCGTCTGCTCCTCGAGCAAATGGGTCGATACATCAAGTATCACAAAATACAAAGTTGATGTATCCCGATGTTCTGTCTCATCGAAATAAACCCAACACGACAGACGGAATGTCAATAAGACTCATGGTTTGAGAGTTATTGGCATTTTCGTTCCAGGGGCCGTCTTGGAAAAATACGCTCGTTCCAAACCTGGATGTTTTCCAAAGTTGTCCAAAACTCACTTAAAGTATCGTAAAAGGACTGCCTTGTTGTAAGGGTCCCAGTGCCATAGACGACGTGTCGATCTGACACATGGTCGTGATGTTATTCACATTTAAGTGAAACGGGCCCAACCTGTCAAGCCCGGTGGGATGGCGGGTCGGCCCGTACTGGCTCAAAGGGTCCGACCCGACTAAGTGGTTGGCCCGTCCCGAGAATGCGCGGCCCGGCCGGTGCAGGGGGGCGCCCCCCCCCCCCCCCCCGAATTTTCGAACCGATGGTGCCGCCATATTATCCGGCCGGCTGAAGCCTGTCGGTTTTCTCCGCACGAGCAGCCCACGGCTGCGGGCCGCGATCCGTCCGCCGCGGCGCCGTTGAGCGCCGCGACTTCTTCCGCCTGGCCGACCAACGAGCCGATCGATTCTTTCGTTGGGGCGGCCTGCCCTTTTTGGGTCGGGGTTCTCCGCATCATGGTGCCGTGGGGCACTGCGGTTCCTCCAAACCAGCCTTCTTTGACCGGACGATTATTCTTTCATTGAGCGGCCCGCGGTTGTGGGCCGTAGTTCTTCCGCACACGGCCGGCGCATGGCCGCCTCCTTCGATCGTCGCTGCCTCTGTTCGGCACCGCCTCCCGTTGCGAATTAAAAGTCAAGAAACAATGGAGGGTCATCGGGCCGTGTTCGTTCAGCCCGCACCCTCCGCGTTAAGCTATAACAATTGACCATATACAATTATTCACATTCAATAAGAACGAATGTATAATTTATTCGAATTAAATTATACAAACACCCTACCTTGTAAATGATATCACATTTCGTCAAGCCGCGGAAGACGAGCATCGCGTAAGAACAGTGTCGTCCCGTCAACGATGGAGGAAGAGTCGTTGTCGTAGGCGACACTTCTTGTGAGCGGTTTCTTCTCCCTTAACGTGGAGGAAGAAGAAGATAGGATGAGTCATGGAGCATTCTTCGCTGAGAGAGGATGATGTTCTTCGTGGAAGAACGAAGCTCCTCTAATTCACCGAAGGTTCCCCCACCAAAATATTTTCCAAGAAAATATTAAAAATAATTCTTTCCCCATAATTATAAACTTGCCATGTAATTCAAAAAGATTAAAAAATTTGTGAAGTCAATTCATTAATTGATCAATAAATGAAAACATGTTGGCAAAATTTATGGGAGAGAGAGAAATAGGCGAAGAGTCACAATTAAGGTGGGGAGAGTTGTCAATTAAATATAAGGGGAGTTAAATGGGGGGTTTGAAGGGAGTTGAGGGGAGGTGATAAGTTAGGGGCTCATGTGGTCCCCGCCACCCTTAGTTATATTCTCCCATGGGATGTTAGGTGGGGTGTGGGCCCCACCTCCAACTTCCTTTTGGAGGAAATAACTTCCACTTAAAATAAAATTGTAACACAACAATTTTATTTTAATTCTTAATGAATCCCCAAATTTTAACTACCACATACGTCAAAACGCAACTGTGGTAAAGGTCCCCTTATGCAAAAATCAGTGCTGTGAGTTCATCGGTGCCCTCAGATTTTGATTCCGAGCACCGGTTCAAATATAGCAAAACCTGCACGTACATTTACTGAACATACCCGAACAAAACTTCAAAAATTGATTCTGAGCACACCGGGCCTCGGAATCAGGCGCCATCAGAAACTGCAGACTCGTAAAATTCCAAAGAATTACAAAAAACAATTTTATTAAAATTTTCGGGTCTTTACAAAAATTCTCAATTTACAATTATATTAATATTTATAATGTCAATTATTTTAATCTTTCAATAATAAGGTAATTACTAAAACATCATGGTGTCATAAATAATTTTAATTATTTAAAATTTAAAAATTATAAATAAAATACCATTATGTAGGAAATATTTTTAAATTTCTAATGAATATTTATATTCAAATTTATCTTTTGTATAACACAATATTAAAAAAAATTAGTTATTGAACTTTGGATTTAACACTTTTAACTCTTTTTCAAATAAAATAATAATAAATGTCCCAATCAAATCCAATTGGACCAAAAGGATCATATTTTATTCCTAAGGTTTATTTTTGTCGAAAGACACTTATTCAATAGAATTAGGACATGTGTTAGGGTAATTGAAATATCATTTTTACCTTTAATTACCCTATTTACTTTTAAACATGGTAAATAAAATTCAAAAGTTACTATTCACTGAAAATTATTTGCATCATATTGAACCATATTTTACTTAAAGATTTAAACCGTGTCTCTAGAATTTTTAAAATTCAATTCACATATGTGGTAAAATTACATTTTAAGAAAATTTTCAAATGTACCTAGAAGGTGGGTAAAAGATGTTAAAAATTTTATTAAAATTGTATACATCTAATCTTATTATAAAATGTCTCCAATAAATTAAATTGAGATAATATAGGTATTATGTATCTATTTTTAATTTAAAATAAATTTAAATAAAAATAATAATTATTTAAATAAAATTCGGTTTTAAACAATAACGCAGTGTATTTCACTATTCATCAAAAAATAATGTTTTCAGAAAAATAACAAAAACTCACCGTAAGCTAATTTTGATATTCAAAATCCAAAAATGATGTCCATTTTGAAAAGTAAAAATTATAAAATTTCAAAAAGTGGGTATTACTATTCATAAAGTATAGTTTGATTGGTCGTGGTGTGCTAGAACTCGAAGTTGTGTATAACGTAAGTTGTTGCATTATTAAAAGAGAAGTGTACCATGGAAGATTGGGGTGTTACATGATTCCAAAATAATAGATGATACATAATACATATATTATAACCTGGATCAACCAAAAATATGGTTTCATGACCATACTTTGATGAATTAAAGAACATTAAAATCACATCATCCACAATGTCGGTAATTCGACACATCACAAACAATGTTTTTATTCTTTGAATAATTAGGAGAGGAGAAGAAGAATGATGATGAATTTTCCATGAACCTAATAAAATCAAGAATATAAAATATTTTTGGAGCTTTCATTACACTTGTATAAGAGTAGGGGAAGAGACAATAATAAAAGAAAAGGAAAGGAAAACACATAAAAAAGAAGAGAATTTTTTTACCTCTTGATCTATTCTCCTTGAGATCCCCCTTAAGGCCTTTGATTTTGGCCTTTGGGTGAGACCAATAGGTCTTGGAAGTGTGGAAGGGGATTTGGGAGGTAATTTGGTAGAAATTATACAATTCTCGAGGCCTGAGAGGTGTGAGAGGATGAGGGGAAAGAGGGTAGTATTTATAGTGGAGGAGAGGAGTTATTTTCCATTATTTTAATAATTATTATAATATTATTGATCAATACTATGAATAGTATTAATCCATGTGACCTAAAATAGTAATAATGGAATTATAGTTTGAACCAAGTGGTCTTACATCACTTATGATGTCTTAAATAGTGTATTTAATTGATAATTTGAATATACAGTATTTTACAGTATTTCACTATTCTTCAAAAGTTCCTGAATTTTAGAGAAATACAAAAAATTCAACCTAACCATTTACCATCATGTATAATTCAAAAATTAAATCCAATTTTTTAAAATATTTTTCCAAATATTTTTAATTTAATTTTTAAATAAAATCTTACTTAATTCAAAAATTAACAATTTTAATTTTATAACTGCTTTTATATCCCATTGAAAAATTTACCCAGATGTCATTATCTTAAATCCTTAAGAAAAAATAATAATAATAAAATTTACTATTCATTAGGGTCATATTAATATTGATATTACTATTCATAAGGGTATGTTACTATTTACCAAAAAACAAGTTGGTTCAATTAGACTTAAAATAACTTACTGAATACAATTGTAGATGATCATTTTTCAAAATTCAAAACATAGAAACATAAAAATTATGTTTAAAGGATTGTTATAAATATATAATTAAAACAAAGTTTCATTCATTTCATTTATTTTTTAAAACCTTGGGGTGTTACATATTACATATACCTTTATGTTATAAATAAATAATTAATGTGTATTATAAGATGGGTTTTAATATATGGTGTTAATGGTATAAAATGTCATTTTGGGTATTATGATTAGAAAACTCTAGTGAAAGTATATGGGATAAGGCTAAAC
Source organism: Viscum album (assembly GCA_963277665.1). Taxonomy (NCBI): domain Eukaryota; kingdom Viridiplantae; phylum Streptophyta; class Magnoliopsida; order Santalales; family Viscaceae; genus Viscum; species Viscum album. The sequence goes on from OY728160.1 coordinate 860,320,965, forward strand.
ATAAGAAAACATATAAAAATTTTGGTAATTTATAGATTAATTGTTTTATATGAAAAAAATACCTCTCTGGATACTACAAGTTGACCCGACTTCTGTATAATCTTATTTAGGGTTAATACACCAAAATAGGGTGCATTGAGTTGCACTCGATCATCAAATGGTGCATGAAAGTAGACCATTATTCACACTTAGAATTAAACTCTTGTGGTATATGCTTTGGTAAATTCTTAAACACTTTATGAACCATTTCTAATTGAACAAAATACCCAGAAGAATTTACATTTGGATATATACCATAGATAAATTTTGTTCTAACCTAGAAATTCATAGTTTAATTATTACATATAATTATAGGTTTATACATTTATATTCATGGTTTCTTTTTTAAATTTATGATAGATTAAAAATACTCTTCCGTAATTTACATTTATTATATTCAATGGCTTAAAATATGAGGAAGCTAATCAACAACAAATGTGAGGGGAAATATGACACTACCCAAATGAGATTCCCAACCTGATGGGAGTATGAATTGTGAATATCAAGAAAATAATTTCCCAATTGACTCAGTTTTTTAACTGAATAATAAATTAGAAGGAATTTCCCAACCCCCCTATGAATTTGGTTGTTCTGATTGGTACCTTAATGTGAAAATGGCCTCTAATATTCAATTCATCATCTGGTATCTTAATCAAGAAACAATGGATTAACAACTTTTAAAATATATTAACCTTACATAAATTATCTGAGAAAGAGAGGGTTTTGATGGATTCATATCATATGGATGGAGAAGCTAATAAAAAGTGGTTGTTGGAAAAAAATATAAATCCTGATGTGGATACCAAATCAGAAAAGTAGTTTTAATTCATTAATTGTTTAAAAAAAATAATCCAAACACTATCTAAAATAAAATAAAGAGGGATTTTTGTATAATTTATAAAATGGATGAATAATACATCATATCAAACAAAGTGAAAAACCCATGACATGTATGATACTCCTATTACCTTTTCATCTTTCCCATAAGTAATTCTAATAGCCTATTTGGAGGAAAAAATACGATACCAAAATACTTTGAAATTAGTGAAAGTATTAGATTTGAGGAAATAGTTTGATGTTCCCTAAATTTTTAAATAGAGATCAATGAATATCAATTATATCATGGGTGTGTAGATTATAAGTTGATAATAGATTTCAATTCTAGCCTTATGATAGATTAATCTAACAGTTGAAATATTGTCCCGCATCTCACTAGTCAGAAGTGTGGGATTAAAAACCTAGAAAACTCATGATGGGGATAATTAAATTCACTAGTTGTTAGAAGGATGATTACCTAGATGGAGATTCATGATAAAATAAACCCTCAAATATAACGGAATAATGGAATGATCCATTCAACCATCAACCTGTAATACATTGTATCAACTATAGGGAATGTGGAAACTATGATAATCAATTATTTATGCCAATGATTGTCAATGATAACTAAAGATGAAAAACACTAAGTCTTATACATAATGCATGAATTTATATAACCAAAACTACTGAGGTGGATCATGATAATTAAATAGTAATAGGTATGAAAGTTATTCATTCATGGATAAAAAACATAATATATGATTTTTCTTCATAGATTTTATTTATATCACACATGATTAGTATAAATATAGAAATAAAACCTCACAAAATGAAAATTTAGATATCAAATAAGATGGAAATTGGCCATTTTTTGCATCCCAAGAATATAAATCATCCCCTTTCCAAATTTGTGGGTTGAATTTCCTAGAAAAACAATCATACTTCACCTGGTGGAATTTGATGTTATAAAAGAATTGATTGGATTTCCTTTTATAGATCTATAAAAAAATAATGATATAAGGAAACCACCCATTGTATAATAAATATACATACGATTCTATATAAGTTATAGGTGGAGGATGAATCTTCTTTCGTACCAAAATATAAATAATTGTTATTATTACCATGTACGAAATAGTATATTTCTTCAATGAATGAGAATAATCAAAAATATCATTCATGATCACTAGAATATTGTATGTCAATTCATATATGTGTTTCATAAATAATTTATTGGTCTTCTGTGTAGTAGTTACATTGAGTTCTCAATCAATCTCAATCATGCAGATTTTACATTATCACAGAATCTCAATAGAATGTTTATTATTGGTTATGAGTAGCTAATAAAAAATGACAAATAAATTTGGATAATTGGATATATGCACATGTGATTCACCATGAGGTCCACTAGACCTATTTATCATGAATGTGGATAGGTAAATGCACCTATTCAATGATTATATTGATATCAATATGATCATATTAAATAAAAACCATCAACATAAACTGATTAATGAATTCTTAAATAAAATTTGTGGACCAAAATACATCAATGTAAAACCATCTATCTAGATATTATCAAGTAAAGGTGAAGAATTATGACATATTCAAGACGAATTTTTGTATAAGGTATGAGAACAATGAATTAACATTGATTCATATTGGAATCACTAATATCCCAATAATATTCATGGACCTAATGAATAGACTCTTTTGAGATTAAATTCAAATTTTTTTGTTTGTATTTATCAATGCTATTCTTATCTACTCCAAATTTATGGATGAAAATGAGGCATATTTAAATACTATATTAATAACCTTGATTCAGAAAAAGTTATTTGAAAAGTACATTAAATGTGTGATTTGGATGGAGCATGAAACTTTATTAGGGACTATTATAACCGAAATAAGGATTTATATAGATACATAAAAACTAAGGCAATTGATGAATGTCCAAGAACATTATTTTTTAGAGAAATACATAGATTCAGTGGGTTGTCTAGATAAATATTCTATATGTGAGAAACATCTCACAATTATAAATCCCAATATCGGTGATAACTATGATGGATGTCAATATTTTCATAACATAAGAATGTGGTGATTTATTTAAAGAGTTTAATATGAGGCTAATCACTACACTAGTTCTTAGCTTATCTATAAGAATGGAAATATTTTCAATCAATAGAGATGAAATAAATAATTTGTGGGGTTTTTTAATCATGAAGGGTTATAAATAAATATACTATAAATCATTACAATTAATGATTCATGATAAAAACTACAGAATTCATTATCAAGAATTAGAATAATTTACCTTCATGTTGAATGTTTGGTGACATTATATATATAGTGAAATGTGTGATATATAAATTGATCATAATATCCTTAAATATATATTATAAAAAATTATATTTATATGCCCCAATTAAGGTGGTTAGAACTAATCAAGGATTTAGTTTGTACAATTAATTAAAATATTAGGAAGGAAAAAATGTGGTAAATGCTCCTAAAAGAAAGGATCACACAACACTATCCATGATAAGGATGGAATGTTTTAATGTATTATTTGACATGAAATTAATTTATTTGGGAATAGTAAAATATATTCATCATACATTTCTCAAATATCTTCTTAACCATCAATTATTTATATTATTATAGAGTCTCTAAAAGTTCATGAGTTACTATAATATAATGTTGAGAATATTTTAGTGTTGAACTATAATGAATATTTAGTTATATAATTTGGATACCAAATATGTGTCTCATGAATACCATTATTGAATAAAAATCTTATGGATGATTTTCATTTCGAATCCTAATATATTCATAACATAAGAAAAAATATTTATAGGGAATTGAAGAAACAAATTTGGTTGGAAAACATTAATAGGGAGGGTATAATGTTTGTATATTGACACTTGATATTACAACAATTAGATGGAAAACATCAAAATTATAAAGGTATGATGAAAAAATTTCCATTAGCATCATGGAAATTGGAAAAATTAATCTTTCAATCCATCATAGGAATCCCTAGGAAACCTAATGGTAAAAACAATGTTCTGGTGGCTGTAAATCTCCTTATAAATTCATCACATTTCTTTAATATCAATAATTATTTATCCATTGACAAACTAGCCATGAAAAAAAGTTTGTAAGTTGTAATAAATTATTGATTTCCACTCCCTATTGTATCTAATGAATATCTATGGTTTACTGTGAGGTTCTGGAGAAGTAGTCAACAATTTTTGGATGTAGAACTACGATTTTTCACAAGATATAACCCATATATAGATGGTTAGTCTAAAAAACCATAAAAACTCTAAAGGATATATTGAGGTCATATTCAATATATTTCTAGGGATTTTGGGATCAACACCCTCACCAAGTGGAGTTCTCATATAAATATAGATTCCATTATATCATCCAAATACATTCTTATGAGGATATATATGGGAAGAGGTTTAAGAATTAAAAATTCTAGAATCATTTTATAGAGATTAATATTATGGGAATAGATATTATCCTAGATATGGAAGAGAATGTTCAAATAATTCAGCATCATATGAAATCTACACAATGTTGAAAAAACAACTTTTCATACAATCGTCTATGTGATCCATAGAATGAGGTCATAGATACATTTTTCCACTTTATATCACCATGGAATAAATTCATTTAGTTTGGAAAGGAAGGAATTATTTTTCCTATATATGTAATCCCTTTAAAGATCATTGATCTCATTAGAGAAGTGTCATATCAATAAGCACTCACACCTAACCTGTCTTAAGTGCATGATGGATCTCATGTATCCAAATTGAGGAAGTAAAATCCATAACCATCACCTATATGGAATCCATATTTTATACCATTGGAGAATTATATTTCATATGAGGAGAATATAGTGTTGATCATAGATCATATATACAATTCTATACAAATCATGAAATCACACATAGTCCAATGGTTGTTGTGAAAGAAAAGATTTGAGGAAGTGACATTGGAACCGGAATATTTGAAGAAATACAAGTACCCTCATCTATATAATTGTATGAACTGAACATTTTTATGGTAAAAAATTTAAAAGGGATATCATAATGATGAAAAAACATTATTAACGAAATTATCTTTTTTGAATGAATAAATTCATTATCATGAAATAGAGATATATATAACTCATTCACTATTTATTTAAATTTTGATAGATATAAGTAATATCTTATCATAATTTAAATACTATTATACATCATAACCATTTTTAATATATCCTTTTAATAGTGTCCATATGACTAGTATATATAATGGGTTATGATAATGTCCAACTAAAACATATAAAGGAAATGATGTACTCAGAAAATAGGATCATACCCTATGAATCCCATTTATCATAGATTTTGAGGGAGATTGAATCACTCTTATTTTACCTTGTCTGAGAAAAATCCATGAATCAAATAATATATCAAGGCTGATTTTTTTGTGATGTTCGTGCTGATCGAGATAACAACCCAAACCATGTTTGCTGAACAATGCCATTAAACTATCACCCATTCAAACATTAACCATAGGATGTTTGGTAGTGTAATATATATATATATATATATATATATATATATTCCCAAAAAATATGAATTTTAATTTTTTATATTTAATAAAGAAATTATTTTGGATGTCTTTTATTAACTTTTAATGATTATACATTATTTTTGATAAAAAATAGATTTTGTTATGATGTATCATAAATTGTATTTTTGGGAAATATATAATTTCAATCAATAAAATCTATTTTAGTGAATTCGTGAATTGTTTAAATAATTAATATTTTAATTAATGATTATTAATAAATATTATTTCATGAATGTAAATGATGAAAAACATTTCTGATGTCAAAAATATTATAAGGTGCATAAATTGTTTACTGTAAAAAATGCTAGAATTTTTCAATAAATGGGGATTTTCATTTAAAAGTTTAAAATATAAAATTTAGAGATGTATTAGAGTAAAATAAATATTTTTTTTCCTTAAATTTCATATTGGAATTTTCTAATAGTCAATTGTTCATATTTTTCCTAGAGAGACTTATTTTTTGGGGAAATTAAATTAGGTATAAATATACGACATGTATTATGAAATCATAATAGAAAGAAATATATTTAATAAATACAGTAAATAGTATCCATAAGAAAATTTCTGTTTTCACATTAAAATTTTGTATTTTTAGGTTATTCGATTAATTTTTAAAAAACTGAATTGAATCATTTAAAACTTATATTATATTTTTTATGTTTTAAAATCAATTCATTAAATACATGAATAAATTCCATATCAACAAGGATATTATGGTAATAAGATCATATCATTAACTTATAAAATAATTAAATCCACTCTTATTTGGGGGAAACTATTGGAAAAAACTAATGGATTGATTTTTCTTTGGATTAATTTTTCATATAGAGTTCCAAAACTACTTCTAAAAATTAATAAAGAATTTACCTATTTTATTCTGTATAAACCAACACAACCTCATATTGCTATTCAATACAAACACTTGTAACATAATGATACTCTACCCATTCCTCTCTACAAACCTCCCATGGTGGCACCAAGATCTAAGGGATCTCCTCTCAAGATTTTAGAATCACCCTCTCAAGGAAAGGGGTCATCTCATTCTCCTATTTATTCAAGAATCTTATTTATGTAATTTTTTTTTATTTTAAAATATCATGTTAGGAAATTTTTTTGTATACATATATTATTATTATTATGATTACCTATTAAATAGAGTCCCCTCTCTCTCTCATTCTCACCTCCTATAAGACTTTATGTACACCAACTATACTATCAAAATCATCCCTTGATTTTATAATCCAAACATTTCTATAGTGCATAAATATCTCCATTATAACTCAAGGGTATTCACCTAGGTATACCTATCTAATATTTATTATTTATTTATTTAATTTATCACACTCTTCCTAAATGTTGGTTTAAAATTTACTAAATAATTTTTTATGTTGTAGGATCTATGTGGAATGCTTACGTATGTGCATGTCATAAAAGTGACTGGTGGGACCAGAATAATATAACCCTCCAATGCATTGGGTAATGTTTTTATATAATGAGATTATATGTATGGTTTACATCAATTTACCCTAATAATAGTATGTTATGTTGAATTGGTATTAAACCCTTTCATATGCTTATGATGTCACATTTGTTCCACATTTCAATGTTAGCTTTTTATGTTATCATACTATATCATGAATCATTGTTAAATATTATAATTCACACCCCATTTATAATAACTTAATATTCCCCATGTATCACATGTACAACGTTACCATATTCCATTATTTTTTTATTCCCTTAAAATCCATTATTATTCCTCAGTAATTATGTATACCCCTAGGTTTTTCACTTTAGTTTTTGATGAACCATGGACTATAAGAGAATTTTATAGAGTTTTTGAATAATGTTTATGTATTTGATATAAATATGTTATTATATAAATCTAAATTCCTAATGAGTCATGACCTCATGATATTCTAGGTTACTATTATTTGTTTTATTATTTAATAAATATTCAATTAATGTGCATTCAAATATGGGTTTTCTTTTGAATAAACCTTCCATATTTAAAATATGAAGTTCCCAATAAAACTAGGTTTTGAAATATCTCACATTATATATTTCAAGGATCATAGTATAACCAATTATATAATTTATTCATGATATATTTCCACTTTTTAAATATGGATACATCTCACAAATGTATCCCCCCTTCGTTTCTATATGATCACTATACATCCAATATCATTTATGATTAAGTCTCACATGACTAATTTATATCTCATTTATTAAAATAATTTACATTTAATCCCTTATAATTTGTGGAATGATATTTAATTATCAAAATTATTATTTTTCCATATTTTTAAATCATTGAGAATCTTGTAATATATAATCATATTTTATTTATAAATAATGTTTCCCAAAACACTAATTAGTATTTGGTTCCAAAAACATCGACCAAAACATGTATTTATGTCATGATTAAATAACATTATATAATTCTCCATGTAACAACCTTCCCATTAAACTATGTGAAAAATAATAACATTATGTTCTAGAAAGTATTCCTTACTCATTATAAAACTAATTGATAGAACATTTCATGAGACTACCTTAAATAATTTATTGATTATACCCCTCAAAGATACATAATTAATATTCATATTTAATTATTAATAAAATATATTTTTGACTACTACTAAAACACTGTATGATTCTTGGTGAACATACATCTATACTTACAAATAATTCCCCAATAGTATCGATGGATTGAACAAATCGGAATAAGGTCTACATTAACCATAATACGTCACATCCCAACCTTACATGAAGATCACAAAACTACACAATGTCTCTTCTAAATATTTTTATATAGCACCATGAAATTATAATTATATGAAAATATAATACATGGTACTTTTACTAACCTTATGAGTATACTAATACAGTCTGTCAGAACCTTACCTATGGTTTTATCATCGGTATGTGTACGCATACATCTACTATATATTACAATATTTTTTACAAAATTATTAAAAATTCATTAATAACTACCTAATCAATAAAAAATACATTTCTAATTCATAATTGTTAGTGCATCACAAATTAGGCCATAAAAATCATTCAAGAATCACTACATTATTCAACAGGTTTCTTATCTATAATGTCACCAAGCATTTAATCTAGTGTTAACTCCTTCCAATATAAAACTCTCTATTTTAAAATACAATCATACAATATTAGTTTTTGGTAGTCTCCTCTATTTTATTTTATTGAAAATATTTCCATAAATACTACATAACCAAACCACCTACTACCTCTAGAGAAAAAATTTATTTAATGTGTCTCCTTTTCACCCCTGGAAACAAACTACAATGGTAACACCATAATATACTATTTCCATATATCTTCCATGATTTATAACCATTAGTTTTTACTCAATTGAGATAATATCTTCATCCTAACTCCAAAATTTGAGAATCGGGAAATAATATTCATATTTTATTCCATTTAAAATCAGTGGAAAATACTTCCCTCTTTATTTCATAAGTAATATCTTGGGATCAATTTTTTATTTTTGTTATTTTATTTCAAATATAGAACTATACATTTTTTTCATTATCCTCATTCATTATAGGAGAATATATACAGATAATATTTTTTATTCTTTCCTCTTGTCGGATACCCTCTAGATTTTCTATTCAAATGTCTATGTGATAGTACAATTCCATAAAAAAATTTCATCCAAAATATGAACCACTTGCTTGAATTATCTACATTTTCTATACAAATACAGGTTACTGAATTTAAAAATTATAATTTTAGTATATAATAAATACAATAATCCTACGTATCATGTGATCGTTATCAGAAATAATATTTCTTAAAACATCCTCAATGTGGTCCATGTAACTAAGTGTATTTTTATCAGTTCCCACTTTTAAAAAACCATACACATTTTCAAACAAAACTCATCTTGTGACATATAACATTCTCACATCAAACCATTTCTAGATATAAATGAAAAAACAAAATGTGAGAAACATAACACTTTTTGAATAAATTGGTTCCCATTTTTACTATTTAACTAGTGACACCATTTGATATACCAATATCTTCCATTCACCATTTCTCTCTTTAATATATGATAATGTTGGAACACATTGAAAATTCAATAAGAACATCCCATGTGATGTGACAATCTATTTATTAAACATTTCATTAACATATGGAATTTTTTTTTGGGAATAATAAATCTTATTAAGGTGATTATTTTCTCATATAAAAATTATTATATGGTTTTAAATTTTAGAAAATAAAATGATATAATGATCATCAATATTTCTGCTTCCTTATCCAGTATTTTATCAATAAGATCAATATATGGCCTCTCAAAACCTTTACTCATTTTTCCACCTTCATGATATAACTAAATCATGTCTTAGTACCACTTTTAACAAAATTATGTTAAACATTACACTAATAGTTGTTCTAGTTCTATATTTGATTCCATTTATCTCTTAAATTTAGACATTTTTCGAGGTAGTTTTAAATTCTGTAAGAAACATCACCAATAGTTTTTATCATTAGGAAATATAAATAGAGATGTAACACTATCAATTATTACAAATTATTTCTTTGGGGGTATTCACTAATTCCATGGTATAAACAATATTTTTACTAACTCTATTAAGAATGATACTTTATGTTGCATAATATATATCTAATGGGATATGATTTTATCCAGATTAATATTTTGTGATAGGTTTCGACATGAAACTTCATCACTACATATAGAACTTAGATTACTATAATTATATGTATTATTATTCAATTTGTTTCCCTAGTATTATATAATGAGACTTCTGTTTTAATATTCAAAAATCATTAACTTTTTTTCTTTCATCCCTACAAACTATAATTTTTATGCACATATACCCCATGGATTGTACCTCTACCTTAAGACAACATCACATGAAACCAACTAGTTTGTAGAAGAAAACAAAAATGGTTAGGGTAGACCGATGATTTTCCTCATATTTAGTGATAGGGTTTTTCAACTTAGACCAACACTTTGTTTATGACTTTCTTCTATACCATTATGGGGGTTAAACATTCATTTCATCTTATTCATATTTCACACTCATTGTGGGTGTTTTCTTCCATAATTATCATGGGATTCATCTATGTTGTGGAACTAATTCAACTTGTGGATATATCCAATTATGATTAAAATTCTTTTAATCCTTATTATAATTAATTATCGATATATTGAAAACCCCACAATTGAAACATAAATTGTAGTTTTCTAAATGAGTCCACTCATAAATATTTCAGTTTTATCTTCCCTAATGGCTATCAAAATAGATTAATCCATTTTTATGTAGGGTATGAAATTATTTTATTATATAATTCATTTTTTCATAGGTGTGGTAGATTTCATTAATTATTTCATTTTAATTTTTAGTTATTTTGATACGTTATTCTATAATACAAACAAATTATGTTCTTCAATATTCGGCTGATGGGTGCCATGATTTTTATGTCAAATAGAAAATCAATTTTCTAGCATAACATTATTCTTTATTTAATAAATCCTTTCCTTGTTTGTCAATGAAGTGGAAGATATCCTTGAAATTATAATTGGTTGATTCCCACTAAAAATCCAATCATTTTGATCATATTCATAATATATAATAAGTTAAATATAATATTCATAACACATATTGTATTATTTAATTTGATATTTAGAAACATTAATCATTTATTAATTATTTTTCCTTTGGTCAATAAAACACATGCTTTTAATGTTCCCAAATCATTTGTAATAGTACCATTTCATGGCTAAAATCATCTGTAGATATTTTCATTATCAATATTGATATCTATTTTGGTTAAATACAAATTTGAAACTAATAATAATTATTATTAGTATACATTATATATCTTTTACTAAGGGAATTCATACCTTTTATTTTCCATTAAATAAAATTATATTTGTTTCAATTTCCTTATTCATCATATATTTATTCTATATCTAGAGGTCTATTTCATTCATACCGATGGTTTTATCCATTCCAAATTACCACCTCTCCTCATGATACATTTTGAGATAAATGACCATTTCCTTATATTTATTTTATATGTACATTTTCTTGTTGACTTATTGAAAATGTTCACTATATAGATCACACTACCAAACAATTTTTGATCCCATATTCTATATATCATTATCTATGGAAACATACACTTATTAAAAAAAACTTTTCTCTATATATAGATAATAATTACTCTAAAATTAACCATCATGTGTGATTCACCATTAATCCATAATTTCATAGGGGGTTAAGAACACTTCTTGGTAGATTCATGAATAACTACCAAATTTACCACTCGATGATATTATGATGTCATTAATGGATTTTATTCCATTATATATGGGAATAACTAAATATATTGAACCTAATAACTCATTCACACTGTGGGTATAATTAAAAATAATAATAGATACTTATATAGAGACTTTAGTTATGGTGGTCATCTCATAGGGGGATTCATCACAAAATTCATCATCATTCCTTTGAACATAAGGAAATTCTATGTTATGACCTGATCATGTTATGATTTTTAACATTAGTTATCATATAAATATTCCTTAACCATGCGCATATATGTACATAATTTATAGTGAGATACCATATTAAAAAAAAATAATTTAAATCCTATATTAATATATTATTAACAATAGAATTAATCTCAAAATTTCTTTCACCCTTTTCATATATAATTCCATATTTCATAAATATAAAAATTCCTTCAATATATAATTCTTGAGGTAATTCCATTAATTATTCCATTTATTCCATGAAAGTGTTATTCTATTCCAGAAATTGTTTACCACTAGAAAATTATGGCTTACCAATCAACTCCTTATTTGAAAAAACTTTTATGATTGAACACTATGAAAAGAAAATTTTGTTTTGATACCACTTTCTATCTCCCCAAGGAACCCTGATAGGGGGTTGGAATAATGTTCTTGTCACATTAATCCTTTTTTTATTTCCCTATTTAGACATTGTCCCCAATTATGTTCAAACTATGTTGAACATTATTCAAAAAAAAAATTCTTAAAACATCAATAAATTTATATAGGTGAATATAGTACAAAAAAACAGGAAATGGAAACATTGACTTTTTTATGGTCACCAACATTGTTCTTCATACAAGGACTATGAAATAAATAGTGAGTTGATGCAATAAAATATAACATATTTATTATATTTAGTTGATTCAAGTGGTAGTGTTGACTGAAATCATTTTTTCAATGAAAAAAATATATATTGGGTCTCATTAACTTTTAATAAAATGAACACTTCCCTATATCCTCATTTTTATATTACTTTGGGGAATAAAACCAATGATTTATTGAAATGTATCTCTCTCCATCCTAAGAAATAAATGTGCATCTTTTAACATATTCTATTATGGGAATATTATTTATTTATCTTCATTAATTTCATGATAAACCTAAAACTTATTCAACCCTTCCATTCTATGAATGTAAAACATCCACCTTAGTGGTGTGAAATGAGTCTCCTTCCTTAAACTAATAATCATAGAAGTGAACAATTTTCTCCTTCCTCCTTAAAAGTCATATCTTTGGTATGGTGTAGTTTCCTCATTCATAAATCTATATGTTATCAATAATTTCAATCAAACCACCCCAGTTGATCAAAAAAATAAATATTTAATAATGATAATTGTGTTTTTTTCTTTTATTTATTCATTCTATCATGCTAATAAAATATAAAATATGAGTTAAAGAATATATTCAAAATTTCCAATAGGGAAACCCCAAAAATAATTTCTTTCAAAATAAATCACATTATTGTTTCAAAATGTAATGGTGTAAACTGTCAAATAATTATCACAAGAAAAAAAATTCACTTCTTAAATATGGAAACCATTTAAAAAATTATCCCACATTCATTCCCCATGGTCATCTATAATCCATTAATATTTAAAATCAATCCTAAAAAAACTCATTCACATCACCTGAATGAAATTAAATTTTTTTTCATCCTAATTACCTTTTTGTATCACATTTTATACATTAAATTTTCATTTAATATACCCCAAAACAATTTCAAGAATCACACCATAAAAATAAAAGCCTAATATTTTTTATTTATTTAAATTAAGTATTTTAATCATTTGATTTTAATTCCAAGGAAAATATTCTAAAATATTATTGAATATTTTGATCCTTTTTTTCCATGTAATGAATTTCTAATTCACTAAAAACACATTGAAGTATTATAATTGTATCTAAATTCTCCTTCCATGGTGTCTAATATTGAAAATATAATCTCTTCAAAATCAGCCTGAATAATTTATAAAATAATCAGAAATAAAATTCCTGAATCTCCCATGTATCATGTTCTGATTATCTATACTTGAAACATTTTTGATGATTTAATAAATTTATATGATTAAATAAAAAAAATATTTTCGGAATTGGTATTTAGCTATGCGAACTTTCAATTAAATATATAAATATATTCTTAACATTACATAATGATAAAAAAAATCTTATTAATTTCCACATAATCCATAAAAAGATTCATACCAATATTATATGAAACTACAACAAACCATACATAGTCTTGTTAAAAAATTAAAACTGAGAACCTAATCCTAATGATTACATTCACTCTCATTACATGGTAGTTGTTGAAGTATTACGGGGTTGTTGATTAAAACATACGAGTATTCTCCCATGATATTTCTAAAACTTATGAAAGGTCATCTCAACCCTATTTGTATAAAAACCTCATAAATTTTTGAGAATATTTATCAAACATCATACAAATTATTATACAACAACATTATTAATCAATAAATCCATTTCCAAATCTTCCTTGTGTGTCCATAAAATACAAATAAATAATAATCCTCTAATAATAAAAAATTCCTTCAATAGATGTATTCTCATGAAAATCACCAAGCATGTCATATAGTGTTAACTCCATCAAATATAAAAAGTATTTTCAAAGAATATTTTGATAAATACATTAGTTTCAAAAAATTACCTTTATTATCAGAATAATAATACACATGAATGTTGTAAGATACACGGAATCACACTTGTCTTCTCTCTTGAGAATGTATCTCTTATACATTCTTTGTTTTTATCAATATAGAGACCTCTTTGGGTGTTTATAAGAAAATATGAGCACCAGGTAACATTATTCCTTGTAGTGGAAGATAATATTCACATTTTAGTTTCATGATAGATGTTGATGTTCTATTACACTTACACTTTTGGGTTGCGTGAATGATTTAGGTTCTCTTTTTCACGTGTGTATTTAGATCATAAAATAAAAACCGAGGTGTTCTAAGTGACCGTGGAAAACTGAACATGGCACATGACTAAATGTTTGGGTGAACTGGAGATGGTGAACTTAGGGGATTTCGTTCTATTCAAAGTTCTCTACACCATGATTTTTTTGACCAGATCAAGGTTTCCATCCTGTGTACAAAATGAGATCCAACACATGGTTTATTTATATATTAATTTGAATATATATACATATCTATTTATATTTTTATTATTTCAAAAAAGTTATATATTATAAGGGATTGTGGGGGATGATTTTTGAAATCGAGAGACTCTCTCTCTATTCTCATGAATGCTATAGTAAAGTCTCATTTATGGATTCATTCTTATATTATTACTTTGATCTGTTGAATGTATTCATCATACCTTTGAATAAAAGAGATACTGGATTTGGTTTGGGTGATACACATCTACCTTCTTTGATAGTAGAGAAGGATTTTAAGAGGGTTGATATTTATCGATATACAATGTCTGTGGATTTGGAGATAAATGGGGATTCAATTTTTTTTTGGATTCATGATTAGTTGTGAGTGATAGATTCTTTTATGGTCACCATAGTGATTCGAAGATAGAACAAAATCATGTCTCAAGGAATGGAAAATTATCCTTTGTTGAATCATGGCCATTTATCTTTTATGAATACATTATGGAATGTAAACACTCTATTATTTTTTGGCTTCCTCATTTTGTGCATGACAACTCATGGAAGCATGATGATTTAAGGAAGTGGCTGCTAAAGTTTTTTGTTTTTGACGGATGTCACATTTTTTCTATTGTATTTTTTTATTCATATCAATTTTACAACTAATGATCAAAAATTAATGTCTTGGAGTTTTTGGTATGTGAATATCAAGTATGGGGTTATGATGTTTCAAGATTAGGACCCCTAATTTGATCTATTTCAACCAAAAAAGCATCGTTCTCTTGTCCTAGATTATAATTAATGGATATAATTGGTTATATTGGTGCTTGAATATCTAATGGGATATTTTTCAGACTGAGGGAACCTCTAAAAAGATTTATAAATAAATAGAGATGTCTATATATGAACATTATACCAAAATTCGGGTCGAATTTTATCTTAGTTAAATGCTTGTTGAAACCTTTTATATGGGTTCTCATGAATTTAAATTTGATTTGGAAATTGAGTATGAATTTTTGATACATTTTTTCTTTAACTTCTTGTCAATTGGGAATTTTAGAGAAAACTGTCACAGTGTCCTACAATGATCTAATTGGACGAAACATGGGCATAAAGTTGAGAAATGAAAATTCAAATTAATCATCTTGGATGTCATTAATGTTGAAATAGACTCAAATGATGACTCCATGGATCAGAAGAGGAGTAATAATGGGAAATATTGATTGGGGAGATTCGTAGATAGTGATACTGATAAGTTACACTCCATCAAGGGTAGTATAATGGCTAAAAGGCCTTATATACTTGTGAAAAAGAGTATAGAACCCTTACATTAATGACTCCATAATGAATGTGGATGATTATAGTATATAATTTCATGATTTTACAATTATGGATTGTGCTCACCATTATCTTTAGCAGTTGTAGATAACCCCAACTTTGATATTGTGATAATTCTATAAATTAAATAATTTTTTTAAAGAAATAAAAATGGTATTCAAGAGGGTATGGATGATTTCCTTTTTGTGAATTTTTTTAAGGATCATGAGGTTTAACACCCAAAGATTTTTTGAATTATATATTTTTAAATTAATTTATCCTTTTTCTTATTTTTCATTTCACATAACACTAATGATATATTATTTGATATTAATGCACTATATTTGGAGAGAATTATATGAAAAACAAAGTTAATCATTCACTAAAAGAAATGTAAACATTATCTTTCTCTACATGGAACATTGATGTTATCTTAAGTTACATTCAACAATGAATTTTCTTTCTGTCTTGCGTAACACGTAAGACCGAGTTTTAGAAAACAATAATATATCATTAAAATTTTATTACAAAATATAATAAGATATAACCTAGATGTTAAATTAGTGCTTATGAATATTATTTACTAATTTATTATTATATATGTTTTATAAAAATATTAAGTGAATTAAAAGGTTTCCAATTAATTACAAATGAATAAGAAAATCAATTAAATATAAACGAAAATATTATTATTTTTATGGCCAAAAATCTATTTTAGACTAATTAATTAAATTAAATATAATTAGTGAGTGATATGAATTTAATATTTATTTTATATATTCAATAAAATTATTTTGATAATAATCCATTAGATTTGATAAGCATAAAATAAGAACAAACCCAATTTTATGCTTAAAAACTAATATTTTTTGTTAAGGAATTTTTACTTATTTATAATGTATAACCCATTATAATTCCAATTTTTTTCCATATTTATAGATTTAATATGTAAAAATAAACCTAATATTTGAAAACTAAGCATAATAATTAGTTTTGGATTATGTTTTGGTATTTTTATGTGGAGTTTTATTTTTTAATGATTATTGAAAAATACTGAATTTATGTTAAAAAAATAATTTGTAATCTAATTTAGTTTTAATGTTAAACTATATTTTAAATTGGTTTGAAAATTTAGTTAGATAATATTTTTATCATTCAATACAGTTGAGGTCACTTAGATAAATTTCACTTTTAAATTGTTTATAAAAACTCTATAGACTTTTGAATGTTTTTACTTTAAAACCTCGCATTACCAACCTGACTATGGTATTAATTTTAAATTAATTTCATCCACTTATGTGATTGGTATTTGGAAAATTAGATTAAATATTATTATTATTAATAATTCATAATTTATAATAAATTCATCTTATATTTTCACCAAAACTACTACTGAAGGTAATTAAAATTAATTACATCAACTAAGGTAAAATTATGATTCAATAAAGACTATATCTTAAATTTAAGTCCTATAATGACTTATAAACTTTTAAATAACCCATTTAATGGTTATATATAGAACCTATACTCCCTTTTCTAGAATATTTTCTATCATATGAGAATCTTTACATGGGAAAAAAGTTGGTGGAATTCCTTTTCCAATTATTTACAAGAGTGTCACTCCTCCTCCACTATAAAAGGCACCCACTCCTACACTACTTTATACATCTCAAACAAAATATGTTCAGACATGATATTATCAAATATCCTCCAAAAAATCCTCCCTTTCACAATAAATCCCCCCATTTGGCTGAAACTATTCCAAGGAAGCTGATTGGTGAAAACCAATTTGGTTTACCAGATTAATAGGTAACACACTACCTCAAACTCATTACTTTTGTTTTCTTACTCCACCAACTCAATTAATATTATTAAATTATTATACAGAAACAGCATTATCCTAAATATACTAATATATTTCAATAATATAGTTTTGAGAAAGACTTACACCCATATCCATCTAATGGGTAATGATCATACTGTTTATGTGTACGAAAAAATACCGTCTCAAAAAAACAATGACTGTTCATTCTTCCTTTACCTCTGCCCATGGTGGTAATTATGATAGAAAATATGATTATATATAATATATATGATATTTATTATGTATTTAGGCTTCTTTAGTTATTTTACCAAACATATCATTATATGTTATATTTGGTGTAAATATGATTATTTCTTTTGAGGAAGTCGAGACTACCGCCCTTCATTCACATGATACATGGAATGTATAAAGAAGGATTTTAATTAAATATATGTGAAATAATAATCATACTATTAATAAAATAATTAATTTCTTGATGTAAAATATATACCATTTTCTTTATTACCCTTTCACACACTTAAAAAGAAATAACGTCGTTCGTGGACGTGTGAACTACCACATCCTCGACACAATGTGATTCATTTTACATCACAAGAGTTATATGTATAATTATATTTGATTAAATAATATTTTATTTATTATGTAGTTAACATTATTTAGATATTAAATTTACTTACCTTCTTTCCATAACAATCTTTGAGGAAGGGGAATGTTACTCATGCTTACGTA
Source organism: Viscum album (assembly GCA_963277665.1). Taxonomy (NCBI): domain Eukaryota; kingdom Viridiplantae; phylum Streptophyta; class Magnoliopsida; order Santalales; family Viscaceae; genus Viscum; species Viscum album. The sequence continues at coordinate 860,339,811 of OY728160.1, forward strand.
TGACCTACAGTCTCCATGATTGTAACATTGATTCATTTTTCCAAACCATATTTAATGATTAATTTTAAAATTATAATTAATGATTTAATATTCTAATTCCTTCATTATTATTGTTTTTTATATTTTTTTATAATGAACCCATTGACCATAGTTTACCATCCAAAGTCTTTTTTATTAACACCTAAATCAAATTTGGTCAAAACACCCAACTTAAACATAATTGTTTAAATAGTTATGTACAACTTGGTAATAATTGAATTATAATTAATAATATAAATGAGAGAAATTTGATAATGTAATTAATTAATAGAGGATTATTATTCATTAATATAAAGAAACAAGACAAGTTGGACTCAAGGTTAGGGGATTTCTTCTCACTTTTTTATTTCTGTGAGATACATTCCTTATTTACCACTCTTTCCTTTTTCATGGTGTATATACTTCCCATGAATGTATTATAGGATTTTTATTCTTAAATTTATGGGTAGTTAAATTTCCATTCTATGATCGTCCTTTCATGGGGTTTGTTATTCAATAGTTACCAAATTGTAAGATAATTTTGTCTCAATTTACCTTCTTTGTGACACATGCCATGTAATGCACCTACATTTTTTCCATGAGGTGTATGTGATACCATTGAAAGAGTATATGATGAATCACATTATTTTCATGATATTTTAATATTTATGTCATTCCATTTTCATAAATGAGTATTATTGTTCAATGTGACCAAGTGGTAAGAGTTTATTGAAACAATGTCATCACTTTACGATATTGTTTATGATTATGCTTCCATTGAAGAAATCGTATGATCCATATCTCAAGAACACTCATGAATTTTCTTATTTAACATTAATTCATGTTATATTCATGTATCAATACCATTTTTATACTATTTGTTACATAAGATAGTTATGAAATAGTTTTTATGAAATCCCAAATTTACCCTCTCTTTGGTCAGAAATCCATATTCATTCAAAACCATATTTTCTAAAAAGGGTATCCAATAATATTCTAAAAATATCCAATGATAATTAAAAAACATTGACCATTTTTTTCTCTTACCAATTTTTTCAAAGGAATCTTCTTGTTTATTTCCAAATTGGTCATTTTTCTATACTTTTTAACCTGAAAAAAGAACGATGTTTAAGAGAATATAAAATTGAAAAATCAGAATAAAAATGAAATAATTTATTTCATATAATAATTATGATGAACCTTATTAACTTTGTGGTTATATTTACATATGATCAGTATTCTAAAACATTTCAATGATAGTCATTGTATTAATTAATAATGGGACTCATATATATTAAATGATAAAATTTATTAGGGATTTTGGATTGAAAATGAATATCAAATGACTATATTGACCATATATTTTTATTTCCATAAGTTATTTTGTTTCCCCCTCAATAAGCATAAAATTTTAATTAACATAAAAAGAAAAAGTTTTCTATACTGTTTAATGAAAATAACATAATAAATAATTTAAAAAATATATGACATGGATAAAATTCAGTTATTATATTATATTACAATTCCATAAACCCCTTACTAATATTCATAGAATATCTAAGTAGACTAATTTATAATTAATATGAGAAAATAATCATCGCATCACATGGGTAAGAGTGTATTTGATGTAAGATGGCCGAGAATATGGAATTTAATGAGAATAAATATCTATATACACTAAATTAAATAAAATTTTACTAACACTAAATTTAATGTTATATATTTATTTATCTTTTTTTATTGAATACAAATGGTATTTATATATATTTTTTAACTACAATTAGTTATATTAGTTAAAAACTTTTATTCATCCAATGTTATAGTTGAAGATTTTCGATTCGAAAGTCCGTATCTAGTTTACTTATAGTCATTGATCATTTTTATGGTAGGAGATATATAATATATTTAATTCCTAGTATGTAGTGCTTATATATTCCATGAATTGTGATGTGGTATTTTAATATATGATGTAAGAAAAAATTATTTTGGAGTTTATATTTCTCTTTACTAAATTTTATTTCCTCAATGACTTTCTTAATATGAAAATTCTACTAAAACAAACCACAATTGAAATATTATATTTTGTATGACCTATTAATTGGATTTGATATTATGAATATGACTACTCAAATTACTAAATATAAAAATATGTTCATAGTGGAAAATTATTTAAAAATTACATAGAAAATTTGTAATCAATTTGAAATGTTAAGAATAAAATAATTTACTTTTAAATTATATATTTTTCAAGATGTTTTATTTTTCTATACATAACATATGAAAATAAAAGTTTTATTTTATTTTGATGAAAATTATTTTCAATAAATGAATTATAATCCATACTTTGAGTATTATTTTGATATAAATAATGAAAAATCAATTTAGGGAAATAGGGAAATTTTTAATAAGAATATTTTTGATTGAACAATGCATTAAATTTTAATATTTTAAATTATTATATATTTATGTAAGATTTTAATGATATTATTATATAATATATTTTAATAAAATTATTTTATAGTCTTATAGTTATTATAATTTTCAAAATAATTAGATTGAGATCATATTATACATGAAAAATTGGGTTCTCTATATAAAATTATAATGTTTTATTAGTTTACATTTAAATTAATTTCTGCCACTTATAGGAATTAAAGTTGATAAAATGGATTCCAAATTTGAAATAAGAATCTATATATTTGGTAAAAAAATGAATCCATTTTTTCATAATTAATTCTAACATAGGTAAAAATTCATTTTAATGATCAAGACCAAAATGGTTTACATGGGGATAAATTAAATTGATAACGAATGAAACAATATTTTTTTCCCAAATCCCAGTTTCAAAATTATATTGGTTTTATATCATTTAATATTAATTTTGGAGTTAATATTTAGACATTATTCAATGGTAATGATATTATTATATTTTAATGTTCTAAATATTTACATGTTTTCCACCCACCTCACATACAAAATGGATCCTCATATACTCTATTATTAACATAGGAATAGAATATTTAGATTTTCTAAACTCTAACTAAATATATTTTTATCATCCATATAAATGTTTTAAACATTACTGTATTTCAAAAATGGAAACCATAGGGTTTTAAATGAGATGTCCTAAGGAATTTTCTCATATGAGAGTCATAACTCTTAACTAATTGATTTCATGTATATTTCTTATTCCACCTCATTAAAATATCCTATATCCATGAAAATATAATAACATAAATATCAGGAATTCAATAAAAAGATATTATGTTTATGGTAGAATAATTCTTCTCCCCCCATTCCATCCAAGGGGAAATTATTGAATCTGTTGTGTATACGTATATACGACTACCTCTACTTAGGGAGTTGTAATGATTTCCATCGATGTATCATGATTGGTTCTGATGATAAATTTAATATATATATATATATATATATTGATATGATTAATATTATTTTTATAAAATTTATATCTATCATCATACCTATAAGGGCCTGGACCTCTGTGGTTTATCACTTTTTCAAAGTCTACTGTTTGGGGTGTTCTGGGACGAAACAATGGCTCTTTTCAATATTTTATCAAATTCACTATTTTTTCATCGGTGACCGAGGGCGTCAGTGACACAGGGAATCAGTGAATCAAGGTTTCGGTAGGATAAGGCATCCGTAGTTGAGGCTTCATTTGGTCGGGCAACGGTAGTCGGGCATTGGTTATTGGTGTTGGTGAGTGGCATCAGTGGGTGACATTATTGAGTCATGTCGATGACTCATATCGATGAATCACTATCAGTGAGTCACATCAGTGGCTTAGAGTTGGGGGATTATTCATCGACAGCTCAATCATGTTGGTGAGTTTCTCCAGTGACTCGCTTTCGGTGAGTCTAATTGGTGGCTTAGCATCGGTGGATCATCTATCTATGGGTCACTCATGTAGGTGAGTAACGTTGGTGAGTCACCCATCAGTGATTTATTTCCAGGTTTACCCAGTTTTCCCAGTTTCTCCCCTTTGAAGTTTTATTTTGTGTTAAATGAGTTAAATGTCATATTAAATGTATTTTTGGGCTGTTTCAAATGGTATTTATCTCCTAAAAACCTGAAGCATCCATTAACAACTAAATCATTTAGTCTTGATCATAATCTATATTTAATGGTCATTAATGTAGGTTTCCCCATAGATTTAGGATCTATCCTTTATAAAGATAAAATCCTCTCTTCCTTTGAAGCCTTCCATTTTCTCTTGGTGCACCGATAACCTTTATTCCTCGAGGAGTTAGGCACCTGTGATGTGACATCCTATTTGGTTTTCCCCTAAAGTCATTCTTGATACTTGCGTGACCCCCTGTTTTTGACACAAGGAATAATTATTGATCATTTATTGATTCCAATTAAGGATTACTTTGTCTCTATTTCTTTTGTTCATCATGCAGGTTGGGTGTACTAATGTCCCTTTTTTGAATACAAATGGACCCAAATTTAACGAATGAAATAGGAAGTAATAAATAAGGGTATGGTAGTAAGATGATGATGATGTATTGTTTTATATGTTATCCTTGATACATGTTTTGAATTGTATGGGTTTTATTCTTATAAAAATCAAGGCTCTTGGTGGTCTCTATTTGTGCACCTTTATGATTTGTGAATCAATTCTATAAGAATTGGAATCTATTAATTCACGTATATTCAGTTAAATAAATGGATGCCCCATGATCAAAATTTTTCTTTGATAACCCCTATTATATCAAGTGTAAGTAAATTACAAGGGATTCTAAATATTAATAAACATTTCCTTGTTAGTGTGGTTGTGTTCTCTATATGGTTCTGTTCTTCCTTCTATTTGTGTTGTTCAAGTGGTGTTGCAGCTAGGAGTGTAGTTGTGAGTATGGGGTGGTATGGGTGGTGTAACAGTTTCTCGGGATGAGATATTGGTTTATTGTGGGATGTATAAAATTTTTATGCCATGGAACTGCATCTTGATAGTGTTTGGGAAGAAGGGTTTCCATACTGGGTTGTGTCATGTTCATTTTTATAGGTGTGCAAGGTGTGGCGTTGTTATGCAGCAAGGATACCGATTGGTGTTGTGCTGAGATATTTTGGGGGGTATACTTTTTAAAAGGAATGATTGGGTGGCATGATCTTGAAGAAGTATGATGTTACCTTGAGTGGGAATTTCACACGGAGTGTCCAGGGGCCATTTTTTATGGATGTGTGTTAGAATGTATTCTTTTACCTTATCCATTCTTTCCTTGTTTGGATTTGGAATTGGTTGTTAGGGTTGCTTTTCCTTGTTAACAATGTTTTTCATGGTAGTTTCTTAGGTAGATATTGAATAATGAAATAAATAATTTGATAATGTATAATAAAATTAGGTTAAATGAACTATATGGGGGTGCGCTCTTTGTTGTTACATATAGTGAAGCAGCGTTCATTTATTGACATTCCAAGTGACTATTTGTGGTGTTGAAAAATGCATGTAAAGGTGTCTGTAAGGGTAAATTGTGTGGGATGGTAGTTTTTTTTGAATACCCATAGGTTGGGATGAGTTTTTGGTACCTATATTTATACATGTAGCTCCTTGTGATTTCTATATGCACCACACCTGTGTTGATCACTACATGACAACACCCCCATTATTATGAGCTAGGGTGTCCTTTACCAACATCTCAATGGGAAGATGGTTGGATGGTTATTGGATCTTCTATGCTCCCTCTTTTAGAAATTGACGACCTTAGAGTCTTCAGGTAGGTTGTGATGTGGTTGCGAGGCCCAAGTGTCTATGGGTGAGTTGTTCTTCTTAGGTTTCTTCGGGGTGAGATATGTTATACATTTGGAGGTGTCTTTGGGATATGATGTGGTTGTGCCCTAGCTGTTTTTTGATGGGATGTGGTATGTGTCCCAGTTGTGTGTGGGAAAGTTCTGATAGTGGGGCTTGTAGAAGAGCATGGTAGTGTCAGAACGTTTTTCGTTAGGGATAAGAAGTAAACCAGTGGGAAGTGGTGCAGGGTACCAAAATATCGGCATGATTAATAGTCTACATTACTTTACTTGAATTATATTATGATTATAACATGGTGAGATTGGGGTGGATAGTATACCTTGTTAGGTACTTTTGAGTTTCAGTTGTTTTCTCACAGGGGAATTAGTATGCTTCTTGTAACACCCCGAGATTTTATGAAAAATATTCTTTTAATTTTATTTATGTCTTGTGTTGTAAACTACACCAAGATTACCTTGCGCTATACGCAACACCGTATGAGCTTGCAGTATACACAACAATATTCTTGGATCATGTTACACACAATTTTGATAGTAGTTATTCTACTAAACATTGAGTGTATATATATATATATATTCAATATATAAATGAAATATGTTTGGATTCTGTTATACGAAACAATGGAGGATTCTTGCATAACACGCAACCCTGACTTGGCTTTCATTACACGCAATCACAACCTTCCTCGATAGCGTGTGTTGTACGTTATACCAGGTTTCACTAAACAATGATATATGGTTATGATATTATTATAAACTAGATGTTATGAATAGTATCAACTACATTTTGAATTTTATAACATTATTATTCATCTTACACATTTTCTAGAACATGGTATGAGAACAAAACCAATTTTTCGAGTAAAATATGTATTTTTCAAAAAATTTAGATTTGCCACCTTTTGATGGGGAACCCAATTTAAATATTGTTTTTGAAATTTCTATAAGTTCAATTTGACAAAATAAAATTATTCTTTGGAATCAGGATATAAAAATTTACTTTGGATAAATGTTTCATATTATTCTGATAACCTTCATAGTTTAATGAATAGTAAAAACACCCTATATTTTAATTAAAACAACTTTTTTCATCGCAATAATTTATATGGTTAGATAATATTTTAATTGGGTTTAAAGTTTAATTAGAATATATTTATACCATTTAATCCAATGTTGGTCATTGGAATTAATTTCACTTTGAAATTGTATATAAACAAGTATCAATCTTTTGATAGTTATTGTTTCTTAAAAACACGATATTTGTTTTGATAACGGAATTAATTTTAAAATTAATTAATGACACTTCTATGTTTTTAATTTGAAAAAATAGAAATCAATTTTGAATTCGTAATTTCAAATAATGCTTAGGCTGAATTTTTGGTATTTTTCGGAAAAACATCAATTTTTGATGAATAGTGAAACCACTTAGTGGTAGTTAAAAAACTGACTTTTTCATTTAAATGTAATTTTACCACTTCTGTGAATTGAATTTCGTAAATCCAAGAGACATGGTTAATATCAAGGACTAAAATGTGGTTCAATGAGATGAAAATAATTTTTGGTGAATAGTAACTTTTTACTTTTATTAACCACAGTTAAAAGTAAATAGGATAATTAAGGGTAAAATGATATTATTATTATCCTAACACATGTCCTAATTCTATTGGATAACTGTAATTCGACCAAAAACAACCTTAGGAATAAAATATGACCATTTAGGCCCACTTGGATTAGATTAGGACATTTTTTATTAATTTATTTAAAGAAGGGTTAAAATAGTTAAAATCAATGTTTAATAACTAAATCATTTTTAATATAGGGTTATACATAAGATAAATTCGACTATAAATATTCATTAGAAAGATAACATGATTTCATACCTAATGGTATTTTATTTATAATTTTTAGACATTAAATAATTTAAATTATTTATGACACAAATGATGATGCAGTAATTACCTTATTAAGGAAATATTAACATAATTGATGTTATAAATAACCAAATAAATTTAATTTTATACTTTTTATGAATTCCAATAATTTTATGGGTTAATATGACATGTTAGTATTTATTTAATTAACTTTTTTTCGAACTAATAATGCTGTTATGATTTTAACAAAAATCAAATACCAAATAGTGTCAAAATTGACATAAAATAGTTTTTATAAATAATATTATATTATAAATTGTTATTTTATTCTTAAAAATATAAGATTCGGAAAAATGACTTATATAAGGTTATATATATTAATAATAAACAACTTGGGGTTCGTTTGGCTTTTTATAGTAAGTTTATTAACCTTATAGTGTAAGAAAACAAGAAGACACGGTAAAAGAAAAATTATTTAACTTAAAGTTAAATCTAAATGATAAGGTTAAAATAGAAACCTAAACTTGTATAAATTATATTGGATGAAAGGATTTCTACCCATCCCCACCTTATCTTCTAAATAACTCAATTTTGAGCTATTAAAAACCGAATATGACAATATAATAAAATAATATTTTTAGTTATTCCAAAGGTGCCCCTCTCCTTCCTTATAAAAGCGCACCTCCTACCTCTCTTCCTCACACCATTTTGAGCCTTGAAGATCGGACAAACCCTGAAAAATTATATTCTCCACTTCCCAAGAAACATCCTAGAGGTCCTGGTATTCTTAAAATACCAATTTTAGTTACCTAAGAAAATGTTTAAAGGAGGCACTTCGAGAAAGAGGTAATACCTTCTACCGTTTTCTTCAAGTTCCATTCTTCTTTTACTCCCTCTTATTTAGTTGTTTCATTATGAAGTAATAACATCAGTATACCTAATATACTGATATGTTATTATAAATATGAAGCAACCCTATTTCACATTCTATCCATCCTATGGAAAACAAAATCGCCGCGCGTGCATACGTACAGAATACTGTCTCCATGCTGTGGTGTAATCTATTTTCCACCACCACCGTACTTGGATGGGTATAATGGTGTAAATAAATAACTATATATGATTATTGAAAAGTGATATTGATTCTTAAATATTATACATAAATTTCAATACAATTCCACAATCATGGGAATGATATCATCGCTTGTGCGTACGTACGGACTACCGTCTCCACGATACGATGAGATTCATTCTCCATGTTAACCATTCATTAATGATTATAAAGTATGTATAATAAGTAATTATGAAATATATGACATAATAATGATACTAGATTTATGTGAATATATATGTATTTCATCTACTTAATTTCATTCAATTCAATAAGGAAACGACAACAGCGTTCATGCGTACGTACGGCCTACCGTCTCCATGAATGGTGTATTTCATTCCTTTTATAGATCTATAATATATATGTATATGATGAATATATATTATATATAAATCATGTTTTACATTCTGGAATTATGTAAATCAGGATATAAGTAATAATATCAAGAACGACAAGTTGAAACACATACGATAAATGAAATGATTTTACCCAAAACACTGCTTTAAAATGGAATTTACAAAAGAACGAGTAATATAATGTCATAAGTGAAACATATATGATATCATAACAATTAATATTATTATTTAATAAGTCAATGACATTATTTAAATCATTATACAGGAGGTTCGGATCCATACGAAGCATATCACACCTAAGGTAAGGGATAACATTTCCAATCTCATTCTTATCCAAGATTGTTTATTCGTAAGTATTTACTGGGGTTATTGTTCTCATCCATGTCCACATTTCCTAAAAATGGTTTCAGGTATTTTTAATGTCCTTTTTACCAATTTTTGACTTTTACCACATGGTATTTATGAAATATTTCTTTTATGAGGTACTTTTTGACTTTTCCGGCAAAACTACAAGAAGAATATTTTTTTTAACTTATACAGCATGAATAGATTTTTACAATTTTATAAAGCCTTATATTCATTAAGCTTCCTCAAAATTATTTCATGAATATTTTCAACAAAATCTCTTTCTTTTAAAATTGAATGAAGTTTTGTGAAAAGAAATTGATTTTGAAGAAGAAAGGATATTTTTCTCAAGAATTCATTTCAAGTGTTTTATCAAAACCATTTTTTCATCTAAGATGACATTATTTCATATGTGCATGCTTCAAGTATAATGTATCTATGATTTACATGGATTCACTTTTCTTATTATGAAATGATATCCATTTCTTTTATATGGATTATGTGATGATGGGATGATGTTTATGAAACCCATTTTATTTGTTGGTTTATTAAGAATGATGTATGTTTATTTTTTGGCACAAGTAAGAATGATTTCATTATGAGATGGGTGGGAGCTATATCTCCCTCCAATGCATTGGGTAAAGATTTATATCTCATGAGATAGACATGGCTGGAATGGTAAGTTAATCTGGTTCAGTGATATAGGACTGGAACGAGGAGTGAACTCGATTCAGAAAGGGACTTTGTCCACTAAGATGGTCTTGGAAGCAATGCATTGGCTACTTTGTAAATCATAACATGTGCTGAATGGTTTCCACAATTACATGATTTATTACCATGATATTTTATCAATATTTATGTTCCTTTATGATATATTCCTTACGTACTTCCAAGATTTATGTCCTTGCCCAAGATTTTGATGTTTAGATTTTGTGTTCAAGCTTTTGCATTCAAATGTTTATGGATTGTTTTATGTTCTCTATGCTTACCCTTACTAAGCATTTGAGCTCACCCTTTTTATGTTTTCTTTTCACTAGTATTTAAATAATGGTTTTAGGTAAGAAAACAAAAGGGGAAGATCTTTGTGCGAGACGTTGAAGATCTTTCACCATGATTAGAAGATTTTGTTCCAAGTTTCCAAAGACACTAAACTATTACGGTCCTTGAGTATTGGTTCTTGTTATGTATTAAGTATTCCGAAAAAGTAATGTAATGTCCATGTACATCACAATTTGGGTCTCTACAGTTGGTATCAGAGGAAAGGTTTATTCAACCTTTGGAAACTAGGATGCGAGAACATTAGTGAGATCCATAGAGATATTTCTAAGGTATGTCTCGGGATGTCCCTAAGGTTATGTATACATATAGGTTATAGTCCTAGAATTGCGCTAATGATATTAGAATTAAACCTAAGATGTTAGTTATTGAAGGCACTCCCCCTTTATTATGTTGTTCTCCATAGCATGATATTTGCCTCTCACACTATTATTTTTGGGTTTTAGACGATGGCTGGAACCCGAAGGAACCATGTTGATAAATGTAATGGACAATGCAATGATTGTCCTCATGACCAAACCAATGTCATGGGAGATGGAGTGAAAAATCTTATTTCTATACTTACACAAGATATGAATCATTCTGGACTTCAAAATGAGCAGAGAAAGGAGAAACATTCTATTGAATCCTCCATGAGGCAGCGTCCAACTTCTTTCAGTGGGTCTTTTGATCCACTTGTTGCTGAAAAATGGATCAGTACTACTAAAAAGATATTTTCAGTTCAATAATGTTCTGAGCATGATAGAGTCATCTTAGCAGTATATCATTTGGAAGGTGATTCTGATCAATGGTGGAATCTTATCAAGAATACGAGGCAAAGATATGGAATCGATTCCATGGAATGGGACGAGTTCAAGAACTTATTTTTCAATAATTACTTCCCTTGTATTATTCGAACAAATATGGAGAAGGAGTTTCTTGAACTAAAAAAAAGGATGATGGATCTATTGGTATATACGAAGTGAATTTTACAAGGCTTGTAGGGTATGCATCTGGATTTATCATCCAACCAGAAAGTAAAGTTGATCTATTTTTCAGTAGGTTAAAACCAAGTCTTCAAAGAGCATTATCTATAAGAGACTTCAGTAGATATGAAGAAATTGTGTGTTGTGCTATCAAGGTAGAACTGGAAGTTGGTATAACATATCCATCTCATGGTTTTGATAAGAAACAAAAGATGTCGTTTAAGGAGAAATCTCAGAATAATGGTGAAAAGAAGATGAATGTTTCCTTATGCTCAAAGTGTGGAAAGAATCATGGTGGAGATTGTCTTAAAGGGACTAGAAAATGTATTAAGTGTGGAAAAGAAGGCCATCGAGCATAAGAGTGTTGAAGTAATGGAAAAAGGGTTGCTAATGATGTGAATAAAGAAAAGACTACATAGAACGCACCACCAACACTTCAATGCTTCAAGTGCAATGAAATGGGGCATTATGCTAATCAATGCCCTAATCCAAGGGTTAATGATGATCGACATGAGAAACCACTTAAGGAAAAGGACAAAGGGAAGTCACATGCGATCACTATTGGTGATGTTGAATATGAAAATGATGTGGTGGAATGATTAAGTGTTTATGTAATGGGATTCCAAAATAATGTTGTATATAGTATCGTGGAATATTGGAATATTTATGTATTGGTCTATTGTGGTTTCCAATAATTTTATGGTACCGGTAACCATGGAAAGTTATTGAGATATTTTTGGAAAAAATATGATATGTTCATAATGAAGGGATAAGGAGAAAATAAAATGTTTTCCAGTATTCATGAGATCATGACTGATATAAGGAAATAGTTATATCATGGTTTGAGTATATAGAATTTTGGGGTTTTGGTATGTGGAAGGAGTTAACTTTTGACACTACTCATGTTTTCACTAAGATTCAATGGTTATTCATTTTTCAAGAGAATACATGATTAAGGCCTTCGAATGTTTGGAATGTGACCAACAAGACATATCTTATGATATATGGGGATCAATGATGGTATTAACATGCTTGTTATAAGAAATTTCTGGTAATCGTTTTCACTATAATATGAGAATGGACTGCAATATTATGGATAAGCCTAAATATTGGAATGGATTATGTTGGAAAAAAGTTACAATTGTATTTTTAGAAAAAAAAGGACAACCTGTAGAACGGGCGACAACCCATCACGTCGGACAAGGCTGTGGGAATCGAACCCACAACCGAAGTGCGACAGGACTTTATTTCCTACCACTGGCCTACAGGAAGTCCCTGGTTAGTAGAAACTAGTTTTATTTTATTATGCAGGATGATAGATGAAGTATAAGTCTATTTTGGAACCATATATGATTAACCTCGCCATAGATGGATTTATGTATATTTCTTTTAATAACTTATGTTTGAGACAGATATAATGACCTATCATTCTATCTCATGATTTGGTAAAACATCACAAAAGACAAATTCAACTTCATTTCTTAAAGAGATGAAGTGGAAATTGTTCAAGGCACGTACAACTGTGAGATTATACCAAAATAAAGTAAGTATTTATTCTAATTCAAATTCTTCAACTTTAGGGAAATGATCTTGAAAACCAAAATTTTTTTCCTAGTTCCCTTATATCTGATGAATTAGATGGTACCCAAGATCATCACAAATTTATGGCTTTGTGATTGTTGGCTTTTTCATATCCATGTTCTCTACCACTCTCCATCAAAACTTAATGGTAAGATTTTTATTCTATATCCATATTTTCACCTATGTTCTCCTATATGGGAACCCAGTGATGTGTTACTTTGGGTAATCGTTACATTTCATACTCTAGTTTTTAAAATTAAGTTTCAGTATTCCTTTTTACGATGTGGGTTTCTATGAATAGTAAACGATTTATAACCCCGATGAATTTCGAGGGAGAAATTCATTTTAAGGGGAGTAGAATGTAACACCCCGAGATTTTATGAAAAATATTCTATTAATTTCATTGATGTCTTGTGTTTTAAGCTACACCAAGATTACCTTGCGCTATACGCAACACCATATGAGCTTGCAGTATACACAACTATATTCTTGGATCATGTTACACATAATTTTGATAGTAGTTATTCTACGAAACATTGAGTGTATATATATATATTTATATATTAAATTTATAAATGGAATGTGGTTGGATTCTGTTATAGGAAACAACGGAGGAGTCTTTTACAACATGCAACCCTAACTTGGCTTGCATTACACGCAATTGCGACCTTCCTCGATAGCGTGTGTTGTACGCAATACCAGGTTTCACTAAACAATGATATATGGTTATAATATTATTATGAACTAGCCGTTATGAATAGTATCAACTATATTTTTAATTTTATAACATTACTATTCATATTACACATTTTCTAGAACATTGTATAAGAACAAAATCAAATTTTCGAGTAAAATAAGTATTTTTCAAAAAATGTAGTTTTGTTGCCTTTTGATGGCGCACCCACTTTAAATATTGTTTTTGACATGTCTATAAGTTAAATTTGACAAAATAAAATTCTTCTTTGTAATTAGGATATAAAAATTTACTTTGGATAAATTTTTCATATTATTCTCATAACTTTCATATTTTAATGAATAGTAAAAACATGCTATATTTTAATTAAAAACAACTTTTTTCATCGCAATAATTTATATGGTTAGATTATCTTTTTAATTTGGTTTAAAGTGTAACTAGAATATATTTTTACCATTTAATCCAATTTTGGTCATTGGAATTAATTTCACTTTGAAATTGTATATAAACAAGTATCAATCTTTTGATAGTTATTGTTTCTTAAAAAAATGCTATTTGTTTTGATAACGGGAATTAATTTTAAAATTAATTAATTCCACTTATATGTTTTGAATTTGGAAAAATAGACATCAATTTTGAATTCATAATATCAAATAATGCTTAGGATAAATGTTTGGAATTTTTCTGAAAAACTTCAATTTTGGATGAATAGTGAAACCACTTAGTGATAGTTAAAAAACTAACTTTTTCATTTAAATGAAATTTTACCACATATGTGAATTGAATTTCAAAAATATGAGAGACATGGTGATTATTAAGGACTAAAATTTTGTTCAATGAGATGAAAATAATTTTTACTGAATAGTAACTTTTTACTTTTATTTACCACGGTTAAAAGTAAATAGGATAATTAAGGGTAAAAATGATATTATTATTACCCTAACACATGTCCTAATTCTACTGGATAAGTGTAATTCGACCTGAAACATCCTTAGGAATAACATATGACCATTTAGGCCCACTTGGATTAGATTAGTACATTTATTATTAATTAATTTAAAGAAGGTTTAAAATAGTTAAAATCAAAGTTTAATAACTAAATAATTTTTAATATAGGGTCATACATAAGATAAATTCGACTATAAATATTCATTAGAAATATAAAAATATTTCCTACCTAATTGTATTTTATTTATAATTTTTATACATTAAATAATTTATGTTATTTATGACACAAATGATGATGCAGTAATTACCTTATTAAGGAAATATTAACATAATTGATGTTATAAATAATAAAATAAATGTAATTTTATACTTTTTATGAATTCCAATAATTTTATAGGTTAATATGACTTGTTATAATTGTTTTAATTAACTTTTTTAGAACTAATAATGCTATTATAAGTGTAACAAAAATCAATTACCAAATAGTGTCAATATTGACATAAAATAGTTTTTAAAACAAATATTATATTATTAATTGTTATTTTATTCCTAAAAATATAAGGTTCAGTACAATGACTTATATAAGGTTATATTTATTAATAATAAACAACTTGGGGTTCGTTTGGCTTGTTATAGTAAGTTTATTAACCTTATATTGTAAGAAAACAAGAAGACGTGGTAAAAGAAAAATTATTTAACTTAAAGATAAATCTAAATGATAAGGTTAAAATAGAAACCTACACTTGTCTAAATTATATTGGATGAGAGTATTTCTACCCATACCCACCTTATCTTCTAAATAACTCAATTTGGAGCTATTAAAAACCGAATATGACTTTATAATAAAATAATATTTTTAGTTATTCCAAAGGTGCCCCTCTCCTCCCTTATAAAAGGGAACCTACTCCCTCTCTTCCTAACACCATTTTGAGCCTTGACGCTCGGCCAAACCCTTCCAAATTATATTCTCCACTTCCCTAGAAACATCTTATAGGTCCTGGTATTCTTCAAAGACCAATTTTAGTGCCCTAAAAGAATGTTTAAAGGAGGCACTTCGAGAAAGAGGTAATACCTTCTACCGTTTTCTTCAAGTTCCATTATTATTCTACTCCATATTTATTAGTTGTTTAATTATGAAGTAATAACATAAGTATCACTAATATACTGATATTTTATTATAAATATGAAACAACCCTATTTCACCTTCTATCCATCCTACGGAAAACAAAATCACCGCGTGTGCGTACGTACGGAATACCGTCTCTACGCCGTGGTGTAATTTATTTTCCACCACCACCTTACGTGGATGGGTATAATGGTGTAAATAAATAACTATATATGATTATTTCATAGTGATATTGATTCTGAAATATTATACATACATTTCAATGAAATTCCACGATCATGGGAAAGATATCATCGCTCGTGCGTACGTACGGACTACCGTCTCCACGACACAATGAGATTTATTCTCCATGTTAACCATTCAAGAATGATTATTAAGTATATATAATAAGTAATCATGAAATATATGACATAATAATGATACTGTATTTATGTGTGTATATATTTATGTCATCTACTTAATTTCATTCAATTCAATAAGGAAACGACAACAGCGTTCATGCGTACGTACGACCTACCGTCTCCATGAACGGTGTATTTCATTCCTTTTATCGATTTATAATATATATGTATATGATGAATATATATTATATATAAATCATGTTTTACATTATGGAATTCTGTAAATCAGGATATAAGTAATAATATCAAGAACGACAAGTCGAAACACATACGATAAATGAAATGATTTTACCCAAAACGCTGCTTTAACATGGAATTTACAAAAGAGTGGGTAATATAAAGTCATAAGTGAAACATATATGATATAATAAAAATAAATATGATTATTTAATAATTCAATGAAATTATTTAAATCATTATACAGGAGGTTCGAATCCATACGAAGCATATCAGACCTAAGGTAAGGGATAACTTTTCCAATCTCGTTCTTATATGAGATTGTTTATTCGTAAGTATTTACGGGGGTTATTGTTCTCATCCATGTCCATATTTCCTAAAAATGTTTTCATGTATGTTTAATGTCCTTTTTACCCATTTTTTACTTTTACTACATGGTATGTTTGGAATCTTTCTTTTACGAGGTACTTTTTGACTTTTCTGGGAAAAGTACGAGAATAATGTTTTTTTAACTTATACTGCACAAACAGATTTTTATAGTTTTATAAAGCCTTATTTTCATGAATCATACTCCAAATGATTTCATGACTATTTTCAACAATATCTCTTTATTTTAAAATTGCATGAAGTTTTGCGAAAAGAAATTTATTTTGAATAAGAAATGATATTTTCCTCAAGAATTCATTTCAAGTGTTTTATCAAAACCATTTTTCCATATAAGATGAAATTATTTAATATGTGTATGCTTCAAGTATAATGTCTCTATGATTTACATGGATTCAATTTTCTTATTATGAAATGATATCCATTTCTTTTATATGGATTATTTGATGATGAGATGATGTTTATGAAACCCATTTTATTCGTTGGGTTATTAAGAATGTTTTATGTTTATTTTGTGGCACAAGTAAGAATGATTTCACTATGGGATGGGTGAGACCTATATCTCCCTCCAGTGCACTGGGTAAAGATTTATATCTCATGAGATAGACATGGCTGGAATGGTAAGTTAATCCGGTTCAGTGATACAGGACTGGAACGAGGAGTGAACTCGATTCAGAAAGGGACTTTGTCCACTAAGATGGTCTTTGCAGCAATGTCATGGCTACTTTTGAAATCATAACATGTGCTGAATTGTTTCCACAATTACATGATTTATTACCATTATATTTTATCAATATTGATGTTCCTTTATGATATATGCCTTACGTACTTCCAAGATTTATGTCCTTGCCCAAGATTTTGATGTTTAGATTTTGTGTTCAAGCTTTTGCATTCAAATGTTTATGGAATGTTTTATGTTCTCTATACTTACTCTTACTGAGAAATTGATCTCACCCTTTTTATGTTTTCTTTTCCCCATGATTTAAATAATGGTTTTAGGTAAGAAAAAAAGGGGAAGATCTTTATGGGAGACGTTGAAGATCTTTCACCACGACTAGAAGATTTTGATCCATGTTTCCAAAGACACTAAACTATTACGGTCCTTGAGTATTGGTTCATGTTAAGTATTATGTATTCCGAAAAAGTAATGTAATGTCCATGTACATCAAGCTTTGGGTCTCTACACTTCTCCCACTTGTGCATGGGTGACTTAGGTTTTTCCCAACTAAGTATACTTGTATGCTCACCCTATATATATAAAACTATTTTAGGTTTCCTAGGAGATTACACTGACCATTTTAGATCCTAATATCTTGGACATTGGGGACAGTTGTTGCGTCACTTCTTAGTTCTATTTTTTTGTACATAATTTGGAATTTTCTTTGTATTTATAGTAGCTTTACTTTAAACATGCATGTGGGATGTATTTTGGTTTCATTATATATATGTGTCTTAGAGTTTTTTTGTGGTTGATACATCTAATATCCTAGTCTTGGTTACTATAAAAAGGGTAATTCCTCCCATTTTTGTGAGATTTCTATACCCTTGGTGTTGTTTTCCACCCTAAGGCCAATTGGAGGCAGGACTCTAGGGTCATTATCTCTCCTTCATCATGAATAAGGAATGTATGGTCATTTTTCTATCCCTTCCCCAATCTTGAAGAAGGTGGGTCATGATAGAATGGTTTCAGGGGCTGATGGTTGAGAGATATGATGGAGTTTGGAGTTAAGTACAGTGAGGATTGCATGGGTTGTTAGGGAAAAAATGTTAGGTGATCACGGTGCATGACATAGGCTAGGGAAAAATGGATACGACATGAGATTCTAGGCCCCCCTATGATCTGATGCAAGGAAACTGAGCTTACCGAATGACCATGTGAGGATACATCCATTATGGGGTAGAGATCCTAGGATACGTACATGAATTGTGATGACTTAATTTCTTATTTTTTTTGGGAATTTAGGGAAAATTAAAATAAACAATGAGTTACAATAAATCCTAAATAAATTCCATACTACTCAAAATTAGTAATTCCATGTTTAATTTTCTAATATGGAACCCGGTCATCGTTCATGAGTGGATCAAGTAGTGAAGGCTCCACCGGCTTACCTAGTCAACCGACACAAGATTGACCAGTGGGGGAGGACGATTAGTAACAGAATACGCTTCATGATTTCGAGTGGAAGAATCTCAGAAAGTATGAGGGTAGTGTCTCAGACATGGAGACGAAGTGTTGTCTTGAAGAGCTGGTGATCACTTTCAGCTTGATCTAGGCTCTGACAGAGTATTGGTTTCCCATGGTAGTGAGCCAGATTAGGGGAGTAGTGCATCTATGGTGAATGATTTACCTAGGGAAGAGAAGGGAGACCAAGGTTCTATGTGTCAACTTTGAGAAGGAGTTTCAAGTATAATTCCTCTATTTAGTGATGAAGGCTGGGAAGAGTCATGAGATACTCTCCCACCTGTAGGGGAGTATATTGCTGAGGGATATGGGGATCAAATTTAAGGATCTTATTCACTTTTGTCCATACAACTTTCCAAATGAGGAGTCTTGAGCAAGATATTTGGAGGAGGAACTTCGTACTTACCTCCAATATGTGGTTACCTACTTAAACCTACTGAATAATTAGAGGTTCAGAAGATTGATGAGATAGTGAAAGGATGCACTCACGATTATGTTTACCATGAGAAGGGAGGTAGCCTTGTTCTTTAATAGAGAAGTCCATTAGCATCAAGTCACTTTCATCAGCATATTCAAGGTTTTGGTCAGTGGGGAGTCGGACTCAGTGGTTTTAGTTCCGACCTTCAAGCCCTCTTCCTTTTACATTAGGCTTGGGACCAAGGTGTTTCTATTTTGGAAGCCATCATACCCTTCAGAGTCAGTGCCCGACTTGAGCTCAGTATGGTGGAGGTTGGAAGGTTCAATGCCCACCTCAGTAGCAGTTTCCAACACGGACTTTCCAGCTGTAGGGATAGTAGGCCCCCACTCCACTGAAGGAAGATAGAGCAGGAGGAGGCCTACATAAGGGTTCTACATAGGGGACATGGATAGGGTGTGTTTGGGAAGGGTTTGGAGGAGCTGTGTGTGGGTAGTTTCATGTCCTAGAGGCATCAGTTCCATTGGGGTGGAGATCGTTTAAGGTATGATCAGTTTATTCATCACTATTTATTGTGTATTTTTGGTTTGGGATCTTCGCACTTCTTCATTTCACCCAGTCTAGCCCATGCCTCCATACTAGACATAGAGAGACTTTCCAAGACCCTAGTTTTGAGTATACTAGTTGGAGGTCAGACCAGCATGTTTCATGTTTTATAGGGATTTAGACTAATATTGGTTATGCATTAGTATAGTGAGGATTTCTATCTACTATAGATTCATCCATATGATTTCATCCATGCCATCGACTAGTTGTTTTCAATTCATGCTATTATCAAATACTTTTAGAGAAGAGTTGTGTTTTCATACATGGTTGGCCAGCGTGTAGATTTTGTTGGCAAGATGATTTTTCAGATGGGAAGTCAACATGTAGAGAATTACCATTCCTTGTTAGTTGAGATGTTTGTAGAATCAATGGATGTTGGGATGGTGGAGTTGTTAAGAGTTATTAGTGAACTCTTTTATATTTTCCCTGAGGAGGTTGTGACTCTACCCCCTCGATGTGATGTTGAGTTTGGGATAGACATACAACTTGGTTCTATTCTAATTTTGATGGATCCTTATCGGATGGTACCTTATGAGATGTGGGAGTTGTGGATCCATATTGATGATCTTATGAAGAAGGGAATTATCTGACCCAGTGTGTCGCTGTAGGATTCTCCGACCATGTTTACAAAGAAGGAAGGTGGTGGTTGGAGGGTATGCATAGACTACCAAAGGTTTAATTAGCTAATAGTAAAGAACTATTAACCACTCCCGAGGATAGATGATATTTTCATCCCGATATGGCGAGAATGTTGGTTTTATATGATTGATATGTGGTCTAGGTATCACCAGTTGAGGGTGTAGGAGGGTTTCATCCCGAACACAACTTTCAAGTAAAGGTATGGGCACTTAGAGTTTGTTGTTACATTGTTTGTTGTTATGAATGCACCAGCTATGTTCATGGGGATCATGAACTATGTCTTACTAGATTTTTTGAACGGTTCGTCATTGTATTTATCAACGACATCCTGATCTACTCAACGTTTGAGGAGGAGCACACCGAGCAGCTCAGTACTGTCTTGGAGGTACTTCGGCACCACCAACTCTACAGAAAACTATCCAAGTGTAGGTTATGGACAGTGTAGGTCCACATCATTAGAAATGTGGTGTCTCGAAAAGGTTTAGTTGTAGATCCGTTTAAGTTTGAGGAAGTTTTTTCTTGCGAAGCACCCAAGAATGTGTTATAGGTTTACAATTTTCTTGCTCTGGTAGGATATTATCAAAGAATCGTACCTAATTTCTATCGAGTAGGAAATATATTGATGGATTTGACCAGGAATGTCTGGGATTTTGTGTGGAGAGAGGAGTGTCAAGCAACATTCATCTATCTGAAAGCAAAGATGGTTAGTTTCCTAGTGCTCAGACTACCATACTGTAAGAACCCAAATATTATTTTAAGGTATTTTTTCCTTTTTCTGCTGTATTTGAGGAAAATAAGAGTTTCTGGAAATTTTTGAAGTACACACCATATACTTTATGAGTACACGTCGTGTACTAATTTACCATGGGTAGCCATGTGATGGTCATGTCACGGTTGTGCACACAGATGTGTGTGGTGACCTAGAGGCTTCCTAAAGTGAGGCTCGGTAAGATAAAGTACATGTCGTGTACTTCAAAAGTACACACCATGTACTTTCTTTTTTTTCATTAAATTCACCGGGGTCACGTATGATGGAAAAAATTGTCTACTTCTAGGTTTGGTTCATCCAAGAGCACCCGTACAGTCGAGATCTTTCCCCGAGCCCCCGATCAAGCACCCATTCTCAAATTCAACCACTATCGATTGCATTGGGATCTCCTCGGTAAGCTCTTCCTCCTTCTAGAGCATCGTCTCCTAATTATTCCTCTTTCAAGAGTTATATTCGGTTGAACGTTTTATACTTTTTTTTGCTCTACGGTGTTCTTTGGTGATTCAAGGCTTGAGGTTCACATATATCATTCCTACAACACTGAGGTAGGTGGTTTTTGTCTTTCTGTTGAAATTCATTGAGTTATATGTGCACTTTTTTCCAATACCCTTGAACTGGGTATTGTGTGTTTACTGTTTTAGCCCTATTAGTTGCCTTATATGCTTGTATGCTTGAGTAGAGGTTAATTTAATCTGAATAGGGTTAATTTCTATTCTTTGTAAGTGTTTTCCCATTCATTTTCTGTTATGACCGTTTGGTCCTGCTTAGCCTGTTCGGTTGCCTTGTTTGTTTCCCATTCCTTGTAATATAGGATGGTGTGTTTTGTTATCTGACATTCTGTTATACTGTAGACTTTTATCCAAGTAGTTATTAAGGATTACCTTGTCCAATACACTTTTATGTACATGTTGACATAAACAGGTCCGTGAGAACCTGGTGTAGTAGGCCATAGGGACAATGGATGTAAGAGCTTCTCTAGAGTGTCTATTTTTCTGTTACAATGCAAGAACATAGGGGGAATTGATGTAAGTGCTTCCTCAAAGTGTATGTAGTTCCTCGACGTAGGCCATAGGGGGAATGTGAAATAAGTTATTTTCCAGAGCGCCTTTTGTTACCGATACAAGAATATAGGAGGAATTGACAGAGAGTAATTCATCAGAGAGTCTATACCTAGGATGAACCAGAGGGGTTAGACTGTGTTTACTTCCAAGAGGGTTGCTGGTACTTGTTTAGTTGAAGTAGAGGGGTTAGGTTGTGAGTAATTCCAAGAGGGTTACCATTTGTGTTTAGATGCTTCCTTGTACTTGTTTGGTTGAACTAGAGGGGTTAGGCTGTGATTACTCCCAGAGGGTTACCTGCTTTGATTAGCTGCTTACTTGATATATGCTTAAAATCTTGAAAATGTGTATTGTTTATTACTAAGAACTTCCTTGTTTACTACTCTTTTACTTATTTCCTTCTATATATTCACTGACTATTAGGCACAGATCTTTTGTTTGTTTCCTATTGGGATTTGTCTCACACCATATTTGGGTCATGATTTTGGGCCCAAACATATTATATTGTTGCAGGTATAGAGAAGGGAAAGCACCCTTCTACTTCAGGTACTTGATTTCTGTGGATCTAGAGAGCATGGGACCAAAATGAGGCTTACGATGTTGAAGAGTTTATCTATTTTCATTTGTACTTGGATTATTTTGTATTCATGCATTGTGACATGTTTTTCTGCTGTCCTAGACATATGTATCATGAATCATTTATATATGTGCTCCTGTTGTTTCTTACTTTCATTCATCCACTGTTTACTGTAGTATGGTATGTTTACTTATTTATCTATTGCTATCTGTTTACTTCCGCTGTGTTACTCTACCAATTATGTCACAGTTTTCCCACTATCATATCGAAGGTCCTCGTTTCTAGTTGGTAGTCTCTGGTATTCGAAGAAATGCTCTTAAGGCCATGTGACCAAACAGGTATGGGGCGCCTCTGGGTGGCTTCCGGAATAGGGACATTACAAAGTGGTATCAGGGGAATTATTTTCTTCTTGAATTACTATTTGGAGCCTATATCCAGTGATATTAAGGAATAGGTACTGGGTAATAAGTTGTTCCTAGGAGTAGCTGACCCATGTACAGGGAAAAACCAATCTACCTCATTTATTTCAAATTTTATAGTTTTTAAATTTTCCGGTTGATTTGATTTCACCGTTGGGTGACTCACATGTATTGTGTTGTTATTGTTTATGTTATTAAGGTTCTATTTCTGTTGCAACTTGATGAGATGAGGTTATTCCATCTCATTTATCATATAGGCACTTGCTAGAAATCACATGCCATGCATTCTTTCCATGTAATTTATGGTGAATTAGCAATTGTATGTTGTTGTGGTATATGTTGTGTTAGATATGCATGTTTGGA
Source organism: Viscum album (assembly GCA_963277665.1). Classification (NCBI taxonomy): domain Eukaryota; kingdom Viridiplantae; phylum Streptophyta; class Magnoliopsida; order Santalales; family Viscaceae; genus Viscum; species Viscum album. The sequence goes on from OY728160.1 coordinate 860,363,641, forward strand.
TAGATGCCTTGAAAAATAACTGATGTTTTATAGGGTATTGTTTGTGTAATGTTTTGTTTGAATAAACACCAAACCTTGGTTCCTGAGGAGTTATGGGCCCTCATGGACCCGAATTTGGTGAAACATTGCCTTTTTTTCCTTGTATATGACATTGATAAGATGCCAAGTTTTGATTCCCAAGGACTATGGGCCCTCACGGATCGGAAATTGGCACTTTAAGGTACGTTTCAGTGTTTTTCTGGGTTACAGAGTAGTTTTTGAGGCTTACTGTCTAGAAAAACCCAGAATACACAGGGTTTATTGACAAATACATGCCATGTGTTCTTCTATTCGGGAAGAAACTGTTTTTATTAAGTACACATCATGTACTATATGTACATGCTGTGTAGTCTGTAACTGTGTCTCAAACTGTGTGGGCAGGGAAACAGGTTTTGGAATCCCTTGGTAGGACACGCCGCGTACAAAATGTTCACGCCGTGTTGTAAAACCATGTAATTGGTCGTGTCACTAACAAAACGGGTCGGTTGAGTCTTTCTAATACACGTCGTGTCCATCTGGAACACACCGTGTAGTGTACCCCAAGTACTCAGTCATGTAACGATCAACACGGGTTGGAAAAATCTTCTTAGTACATGCAGTGTCCATTGGGAACACGCCATGTAGTGTGAGCCATGTATTTGGCCATGTCACTGACAACACGGGTATGTGAAGCTCGTCTAGTACACACCGTGTGTGGCACGAACACGACTTGTAGTCTTGTTTTAGGAGAACCATGTTGTTAGCCATGTAAGCGAACTCGAGCAGGGGAAGAAAATTCAAGTACATGTCATGTGTTAGGACACCACGCCGTGTGTTGGGGTGTTACATGACCTAGGTTGGCAGGAGTACACGCCCATGTGAAGGGCTTAAGGGAACACTCCGTGTAGGCATTATACACGCCATGTATCCATGTTTTGAAGAACATGAATGCTTTCTTTCTCCTGTTTCCTTCTTACACTTCTAAGTTTCAGTCCCTGTTAATATTGATCTAAGGTGTGGGCTTGAACTTGCAGATTCATGCCACCAAGATGTCCTCCAGTTGTACACCAGTTGCAAGGTAGTGATCCGACACCGGACATGGATGATCAAGGACTACCAGAAGATCCTCCAGTAGTTCCAGTCCTGGCACCAGCCATCATTCCGAATATAGGAGTTGATGCACATTTCCGAGAGTACTTTATGAGGTTCATGCATACCTTCTGAGGTGTACCGCATCCTACCCCATCTATGGAAAAACTGATGTGGGTTTTCCAGCAGTGGCAACATCCCACCTTCACCAGGGAAGGAGGACCTCATGCTGCAGATTCATGGTTAGAATCCATGATGCCTATCTTCTATCAACTGGAGATGCCTCCAGAGAGGAGATTGAAGATCGCTACGTATATGCTACGGGACTCTGCCAATAGATTGTGGTATGTGATCTCACATGCGGGACACCAGTAGGTTATGTCTTGGGATGAGTTCCAATGTGCCTTCTATGACTACTTCTATCCGAAGACGTTGAGGACCAGTTGAGCCCAGGAGTTCATGAGTCTGGAGTAGGGTACTCTTTCAGTTATGGAGTATTATTCTCACTTCATAGAGCTACAGTGCTTCATGCCTATTCCAGGAGGTGAAGAGTTATTCCTAGCAAGGAAGTTTGAAGATGGTGTTAGGCACGACATCCAGTCTCAGGTGAATATATTCAGGTTGACTTCCATCACTTCTATAGTCAACCATGCACTGACCACGGAGCACAATCGGAGGGATTATGGAGTTGTGAGCTAGGGCGGCTCGATATCTAGAGTTAGTATCCCTCCATCTGACAGTAGAAAGTGTCGTAGAGAGTCTTTGCGTGGAGATCTGAGGAGGATAGATACATCATTTTATAGCCAACTGGTGTGCTACCAATGCAAGAAGATTGGGTATACGAGGACACATTACCCGAGAGACCCAGTTGAGTGCTGATCTTGCAGCAAGATGGTCCATCTTCAGCGCTGCATTCAGATCTTCTCACCAGAAGCTGGTGACAAAGGTTTTTCTATGACTCATTGTTAAGGAGTAGCACCACGAGTTTCTCATCAGTCTGAGAACTGGATTTCTTTTGGCCCTTCAAGCCGAGGTGGAGGTCATGGCCGTGGAAGTCAGTCACCAGGCATTCCGCGAAAACATGGTGGATTATCTCAGAGTGGTCAGGCAGGGTCACAGGGCTGCGGTGTAGGTCAGACTTTTGCAGTAGAGCAGACCTAGTAGGAGTAGGATCCTAGACCCTGTACAGTTCGAGTTAAAATTCCAGTTTCCTCAATTTTATCTTATGCCCTTTTCGATATATGGGCTTCCCACGTCTTTATATCTGTTGCCGTCGTAGAGATCCTTGGGCTCTTTATCTTTTCTTATGTTGATATCTTGATGCTTGACACTCCGTTGGGGACTAGAACGGATAGTGTATGTCAGTGTAAGGAGTTCCCTATTGAGGTTGGTGGGTGTCACTTCTTATGGGACCTCTGTGTCCTAGAGATGATAGTATATGACATAATTCTCATAATGTACTGGTTAGTTTCCTTCTAGGTTTTTCTCTATTTCGTTTTCCGTATGGTGAGTTTCACATCACTAGAAGGCAGATTGTTTTTCATAAGGGTGAATGGGATTTATAGGCGAGAAGAACAGGAACCAATCATCATGGTTTGGGAGGAGTTACAGTCCATATCGCTAGTCCATATCTGGATGACTATGGGACTTCACAGATGGACTTTCCTCTAGCGGTGGATCATTTCAGGGATGTCTTTCCAGAGGACTTTTCAGGTTTACCTATGGATCATGAGGTAGACTTTTCTTTTGAGCTTGTTCCAGGAGCAGAACTAGTGTCCATTCCTCCTTATAGGATGGCTACACCAGAGTTGTAGGAGCTCAAGAAGCAGTTGGAGGAGTTTCAGGAAAAGGGTTTCATATGACCCATTACTTCACCTTGGGGTTTTCCTATCCTGTTTGCGAATAAGGTGGACAGTACCCTCATACTTTGTGTGGTTTATTGGAAGTTGAACCGGTTGATGGTCAAGAAATGATATCCCTTACTGAGGATTGATGATCTCTTTGACCAGCTTCGAGGATCCCAAGTGTTCTCAAAGATTTAAATGAGATCTAGTTATCATCAGTTGCGTGTAAAACCATCTGATATACCTATTACAGCCTTTCGGAGAAGGTATGGTCTATATGAGTACGTGGTTCTACCGTTCAGCCTCATGAGTACGCCTGCAGTATTCATGGAACTGATGAACCGAGTGTTCCATCCATACTTGGATTATTTTGTGGTAGTCTTCATAGACAATATCTTGGTGTACTCTCAGACTCAACACGACCATTCCTCACATCTTGATATTGTTTTGAGTACACTGAGAGAGCATCAGTTATATGATAAGATCTCAAACTACCACTTTTGGATGGACCAGATTCACTTCTTGGGTCATGTTATCTCAGAGAAAGGAGTATCCATAGACCCAGAGAAAGTGAGAGCAGTAGTTTCCTGGGAGCAGATGAAGAACATATTCGAGGTATAGAGTTTTCTAGGACTGTCTGTATACTACAGACGCTTCATACAAGACTTTTAACGCTTAGTAGCACCACTGATGGGTCTGACTAAGAAGGGTGAAAAGTTCTTGTGGTCATATTCTTGTGAGTCAGCCTTTCAAGAGATGAAAGGGATGTTGAATTCAGCATCGATACTAGTATTTTCAGATTTGGGTAAGAGGTATACAGTATACTGTGATGCATCAGGTATCAAGCTAGGAGTAGTTCTTATGTAGGGAGAAGGAGTCGTTGCGTACGGGTCTCGGCAGTTGAGGCCACATGAGAGGAATTGCCCGACGCACGATCTCAAGTTGGCGACAATTGTTCATGATTCACGCTATTGAAGACACTACCTGTTAGGAGAGAATTTGGAGGTTTTCAACAACCAAAAAATTCTCAAGTATATATTCACTCAGAGTGATTTGAATTTGAGATAGTGAAGGTGGGTTGAGTACCTTCAGTCCTTTGACTTTGAGCTTGCCTATACGCCTTGGAAAGGCAACGCAGTAGCTACTTCATTGAGTAGGAGGACTCAGATATAGGTAGTTCAGGAGGCCAGTAGTGTGTGGTGGCTTATGGCTCTATTATCTAAGATGCATTTTGAGGTTCACGATAGACAAGGGCAGACGTTTCTTCATTCTGCATATGTTACCTCTACTCTTCTTGATCGAGTGCGAATGAGGCAACTAACAGATTCAGAAGGCCTAGTCCTATGAGAAATCGTGTCAGGAGAGGACCTTATTCCTGGATGGACCTTTGGCGAGGATGAGATCTTGCATTTTCATGGGGGTGTGTGGGTGCCAGCAAACATACGCGAGGAGCTGATATGGGACTTTCATTCCTCAGTTTGGGAAGTTCATCCTAGTGTCTCCATGACGTATCATGATCTACACCGTCAGTATTGGTGGCCAGGTATGATGAGAGATGTTGCTGGTTTCATCAGGAGGAGTTCCACCTGTCAGTAGGTGAAGGAAGAGCATCAGCGACCAGTAGGGCTTTTGTGGTAGTTACCCATCCCTAAGTGAAAGTGGAATTATGTTGCGATGGATTTCGTGATAGGGTTTCCGAGGTCACCTCGCGAGAATGATGTGTTTTGGGTTGTCATCAACAGGCTCATGAAGGTTGCTCACTTCTTGCCGATCAAGGAGACCTTCAGTATTGATGAGTTGGTAAGGTTGTACATCTTAGAGATTTTACATTTACATGGAGTTCCACACTGCATTGTTTTAGACTGGGACACACGTTTTACTTCTCGGGTCTGCCAGGGGCTATAGAAGGCTTTGGGTACACAGGTACTTTTGAGTACAGCTTACCATCCCCAGAAAGACGGCCAGTCTGAGCGTACAATTCAGGTGCTTGAGTTCATGCTTCGAGCATCCATCCATGATTTTGGAGGTGCTTGGGAGAAGAACATACATCTTTTGGAGTTTACATATGAAAATATTTTTCAAGAAACTATTTAGATGACACCTTATGAGGCTTTGTACAGTAGACCATGCCGATCACCCTTATATTTTCTTTAGGTAGGATAGGTAGCTATTATCAGACATTGTCTTGTACAGGATACTACATAGAAAATATATTTGATTTTGAAGAAGATGGATAATGCACAGTCTTGATAGAAGTCTTATATTGATAAGCGTTGACGACCTCTGGAGTTCGAGGACAGGGATCATGTCTTTCCATGTGTCACACCAAGGTTGGGACACAGGAGGATTAGGAGATAGGGTAATCTTTCGCCGAGGTACATCGGCCCATTTGAGGTGTTGGAGAGAGTTGGGTTTGTTTCCTATCAGTTGTAGTTACCTTAGAGGTACCAAGATATACATGATGTCTTACACGTTTCTCAGATTCAACATTACATCTCAGACCCATATCATGTTTTTCAGCCCGAGGAGGTTGAGTTATAGGTGAATGCCACATTCGAGGAGCATCATGTCTAGATTGTTGATCAATGCATGAAGGTTCTCCGTGGTGGTTTCGTTCCTCTGGTATGAGTGCTATGGAAGCACGATCGAGTATAAGACAAGACTTGGGAGGGGGAGGCCAATGTACGATTGTAGTGGTCAGAGCTTTTTGAGGATTCTTCTTCTACACTGCCTTGATAAGGAAATTTAGGGATGAATTTTTTAGGGGGAAAGTTTGTAAGAACCCAGATCTTCTTTTCAGGTATGTTTTCCTTTTTCTGGTATTTTTTAGGAAAAGAGGAGTTTCTGAAATTTTTTGAGGTACACGTTGTATACTTTATGAGTACACGCCGTGCACTCGGTTACCATGGGTAGCTATGTGCTAGCCATGTCACGGCTATGCACACGGCCGTGTGTGGTGACCTAGAGGCCACCTAAAGTTGGGCTCAGTAAGGTAAAGTACACACCCAGTACTTTTTTTCATTAAATGCACTGGGGTCACGTCTGATAGAAAGAACCATCTAATTCTAGATTTGGTTCATCCGAGAGCGCTCGTACGACTGCGATCTATCCTCGAGACCCTGATCAAGCACCCATTCTCTGATTTAACCACCTTCGATTGCATTAGGATCTCCTTGGTAATCTCTTCCTTCTTCTAGAGATTCGTCTCTTTATTCTTCCTCTTTCAAGAGTTATATTCATTTAAACATTTTAGACTTTTTTGTATATCTACGGTGTTCTTGGGCGATTCAAGGCTTGAGGTTCATGTATATCATTCCTACAACACTAATTCTAGTGGTTTGTGACTTTCTATTGAATGGATTTGAGTTATATGTACAATTTTGTCCAATACCCTTGAACGGGGTATTGTGTGTTTACCGTTTTTGCCCTGTTAATTTCTTTCTATGCTTGTATGATTGAGTAGAGTTTAATTAAATGTGAGTAGGGTTAATTTCTATGCTTTGGATGTGTTTTCCCATGCATGTTCGGTTATGAACGTTTTGTCTTGCATAGCTTGTTAGGATTCCTTGTTTGTTTCTCGTTCCTAGTATTGTAGGATGGAGTGTTTTGTTATCTGACATGCTGTTATGTTGTAGAATGTTAGCCAAGTAGTTCTTGATGTTTACTTTGGACGATACGATTTGATATACTTGTTGACTTACACAGGGCCATGAGAACCTGGTGTAGTATACCATAGGGAGAATGAATGTAAGGTCTCCTCCAGAGTATCTAGTTTTCTATTATAATGCGATACCAAAAGATGAATTGACGTAAGTGCTTCCTCAGAGTGTCTGTAGTTCCTTGATTTAGAACACAGGGGAAATGTGACGTAAGTGCTTCCCCAGAGTGCCTTTAGATATCAATACGAGACTATAGGAGGAATTGACGACGAGTGCTTTCTCATAGATTATTTTCCTAAGATAAACCAGAGGGGTTAGACTATGTGTACTTCCCAGAGGGTTGCTTGTACTTGTTTGGTTGAACCAGAGGGGTTAGGTTGTGCATACTTCACAGGGGGTTACCGTTTTTTATTAGATTCTTTCTTGTACTTGTTTGGTTGAACCATAGGGGTTAGGCTGTGAGTACTAAGAGAGGGTTACCTGCTTTGATTAGCTACATACTTGATATATGCTTAAATACTTGAAACTATGTATTGTTTACTGCTGAGCACTTCCTTATTTACTGCTCTTTTACTTATTACATTCCATTAATTCAATTACTATTAGGCACATATCGTTTGGTGATTGCCTATTGGGATTCGTCTCACACCCTGTTTGGGTCATGGTTTTGGTCCCAAACCGATTATATTACTGTAGGTATAGATATGGGCAAGCGCCCTTCTACTTTAGGTACTTGACTGCTGTGGAGTTGGAGAGCATGATGCCAAGATGAGGCTTTCGATACTGAGAAGTTTATCTGTTTTCTTTTGTACTTGGATTATTATTTATTCCCGCATTGGGACTTGTTTGGCTGCTTTCCTAGGCATATTTATCATGTATCATTTATATATGTGCTCCTGTTGTTTCTTACTTTCAGTATTACGCTGTTTACTATCGTATGGTATGTTTACTGCTTCTGATATTGCTATATGTTTACTTCATCTGTGTTACTCTGCCAATGAAGGCATAGTTTCCCCACTAACACACCCAAGGCCCTCGCTGCTAGTCGGAAACCTCTGGTGTTTGGGGAAATGTTCTTGAGACCATGTGACCAACCGGGTATGGGGTGCCTCTAGGTGGCTTTCAGAACCGGGAAGTTACACAGAGAAAGGGGTGATTTTTGAGGTGTTTTGTGATGCTTCACATCTGTTATTTGGGTTTTTGTTGATGCAACAATGGGTAGTAATCTCTTATGGGTCTAGGTACTTACATCCCCATAAACATATCTATTCCACCCATTATCTGAAGCTTTCATTGGTCGTTTTTGCGCTAAATTTGTTGAGATATTACCTCATTGGGGAGTGATTTGTGGTCTTCACATATCACAAGATATTTAGGTAAATATTTTCCCAGTGATATCTGAACATGCGGTAGAATAGGTGCATGGAGTTTATCTAGGATTACAATTTTAATATATGCTCCACCTTAGGAAAGGGGAATGTTGTGGTTGATGATTTGAGCAGGAAGTGGTTCAGGAATCTGCGGATGCTTGGTGAGTAATGGAGGAGTTAGATTCCTTGCAATTAGATGTAGGAATGGATGGTGGAATATGATGTATATTTCAAATTAAATTGCAGTCATCTTTGATTCAAGAAGTGGAAGAGTCTCAATGGGGATACTCTAAGGTCAAGGTAATGTGTGATCTCTTTTACCAGGGTAATTCTTCAAAGGGATGGATAGAGGATGGTAAGTATCGAATGTTGTTCAGTGGGAAGATGATTGTTCTAGTGGAGATGTGTTAAGGAGTTCTACTTGAGTTTCATATATCACACCTTGTAGTGGACTTGGGAGTTTCCACGATGTAACATGGCTTTAGGGAACTATTCTGGTGGCCCGTGATGAAGCGAGCAGTGGCAGAGTTTGTGGAAAAGTGTTTGGTGTGACAGTAAGTGAAGTGTGAGAACCATCTTCCCATTATCTTATTTCAACACTTATATATCCCAGAGTGTAATTGGGATGAAATCTCAATATATTTCATCATAGGATTACTCATGGACAAGGGAGGGTGAAATGTAGTCAGGGTAGTAGTGGATCGGTTGATGAAATCAGCTCACTTTTTAGCGATCAAGGAGTCGAGTACAGTGGATACCTTACCATAGAGGTATGTGGATGAGGTGGTTTATCTACATGGGTTTTCAAGATACATAGTCTCATATAAAGATAAATATTTTAAATTGTGATTATGGAGGGTATTATATCATTCCTTTGGCACTCAGTTATTCTTAAGCACTTCTTTCCACCCTCAAACAGATGGGAAAATAGGGAGGTCCATCCAGATGTTGGAGGACATGTTGCAAGAATGTGTTATGGAATTTAGTGGGTATTGGGTGAGAAATTTTCCTTTTATAGAGTTTTCATACAATAATAGCTTTCACTATTCCATTGTCATGGATTCGTTTGAATATTTATACAGAAGACCGTGTTTTTCACCCTTGTGCTGGATGGAAGCTTGGGAGGTAGTTTTTCTTGGTCCGTACATGGTGTAGAGTACGACCGAGAAGGTATAAATTGTCCTTGAGATGATGAATGTAGTACAAGACTGGAATAATTTATATGTCGATCATAGGAGAAGGACATTGGAGTTCGAGGTTTGGGACCACATGTTCTTGAAAGCATCCCCTCAGTGTGGGTAGCGGGGGTTCGACAGAGGGCATAAGATTTCTACCAAGTTCATCAGAGCCTTTGAGTTTTTGGTGTGCGTTGGAAAGGTGGTATACAAGTTGGAATTTCCACCACAGTTGAGAAGGATCCATAATGTCTTTCATGTCTCCCAGATTCATCGATATCTTCATGATTACTTCCATGTCATGTATTGGGGAGAGTTGGATATTGAGGAAGAAACAATGTTCATCGAGTGGAAAATATAGATCAATTATTGCCAAGAGAATGTTCTACATGGAGGGACCATCACCTTGGTTTGTGTGTTGTGGATGCATGGTGACCTATAAGAGAGTACTTGGGATAGAGATATGCAAATTTATGCCTAGTACCCAGAGATTCTTTGAGTTTTTATTTTATGTTTTGATCTCTAATGTAGATCTTGAAACTTTCATGTTATAATATGGTTTTCTTCCTTGTTCCTTAGTGTGTGATGAATTCCTAACATGTGAAAAGGGAGATACCTGTTTCCTAAACAAGATGGATTAATTTAGATGCAATTAAACCCATTTGGGAGAGTTAGTTCCACTGAGATTGGATAATATCCTGACATAGAGGAAGAAATCCCAAAATTCATATGTCTAGATAAGTTAGTGCTTGTTTGGGGTATCTTATGTATGTTTGGGGTAACAGATGTGGGAGAAGGTGTCCTTGGATATTGATGTTTCACTCTACCTTTCGAACAACATGAGGTGGTTTATCCTTAAGTTGTATCTTACAGAGTTGTTGTTTGAACTCCTATTTCTTATAGGTTTGGTTTTGAATTCTCAAGGGTGAGAATAGATTGAGATGTATCTGATGTAATGGAATGGACCTCAATGGTCCACAACTTTTTCAAAATCTAGTGTTTGGGTTTTTTGGGAAGAATTTGTGGATCTTTTCAATAGTTTTTTAAATTTCTAGTTTTTTCTTCGGTGGCTCAGGGCTTTGGTGAATCAGGGTGATGGTGACTGGAGGCATCGGTAGGATGAGGCATCAGTAAGTCGAGGTGTCGGCAGGTCAGACATTGGTAGGTCTGGAATTAGTGAGTGGGATTGGTGAGTGACATCGGTGATTTATATCGGTGATTCGCATTGGTGACACACTATTGGTGAGTCGCTCTGGTATCTCAGCATTAGTGGCTCTTCGGTCGGTGGCTCACTCAAGTCAGTGAGTCACATCAGTGAATCTATTTTGGTGATTCATGTCAGTGAATCAGTTTCAATGGATCATTCTTCAGTTTATCACTCATGTTGGTGAGTCATGTCAGTGACTCACCCATCAGTGATCCATTTTCAGTTTCCCCCAGTTTTTCTAGTTTTTCCAGATTGACAATTCTTTTGAAATTAATTGAGTTAAATTCTGTAATTATTCTGTTTTTGGGCCGTTTAAAATGATATTTACCTCCTAAAAACCTTAATCTTTATTTTAATCCTAAACCATGTGGTCTTGATCATGATATACCTTTAATTTCCTTCAAAGAAGTTAACCTATAGACTTAGGATTTGGCCTTTCTAAAGAAAAAATTCTCTTTTCCTTTGAACCCTTCTATTTTCACATGGTATGCCAATAACCTTTCTTCCCCAAGGAGTCATGAACTTGTACTATGATATCCTATTCGGTTTTCCCCTGGAGTCCTTCATGCTACTCGCACAACCTCCTATTTTTTATGTAAGGAAGAATTGTTGATCATCTTTTGATTCCAATTATGGATTCCTTTGTCTATCTTTTTTTTGCATCATGTGGGTGGGTGTACATATGTCCCATTATGAATATATTTAGACCCAAATTTAATGAAGGAAATAAGAAGTAATAAATACTATGATGGGAGTACGATGATGATGATTTCTTGTGTTATATGTTATCCTTGATCCATGTTTTGAATTGTAAAAGTTGTATTATCCTAAAAATCATGGTCATTAGTAGTCTCTGTTTACGCACCTGTATGATTCAAGAATCACATCTGTAAGAATTGGAATCTGGTTTATCACGTATATTTGGTTAAATAAATGGATACCCTATGATTGAACTTGTTCTATGATAACCCTTATTATATCAAGTGGGATTAATGAACAAGTGCTGCTAAATCTTAACAAACCTTTCCTTATTGGTATGCCTATGTGCTTTATGGGGATCTTTTCGGCCTTTTGTATGTGTTGTTCATGTGGTGTTGTGGCTAGGAGTGTGTTTGAAAGTATGGGGTTGTATGGTTGATGTAACGGTATATCAGGATAAGTGATAAGTAGATTATGGGATGGATGAACTTGTTATGCAGTGGGACTGCATCTGGAAAATGGTTGGGTAGCGAGGCTGCAGGGCTAAGTTGAGTCATGTTCATATGTATTGGGTGTGCTGGGTGTGGTGTTTCTATGTAGCAGGGTTTCTAAATGGGGTTGTGGTGAGGGTTATTTGGGGGTTTAATTATTGTGAGGAATGACATGGTGGCATGATTTTGAAGAAGGATGGTGTTACCTTGAGTATACATTTCACTCATAGTTTCCAGGGGCCATTTTTTGATAGATGGTTGTTAGAAAGGATTATTTTACCTTTTAACTTCTTTATTTTTTTTGGATTTGTTAGTGTTTGATATGGTTTCTTCGACTTATTAACATTGAAGTTATGGTTATTTTCCCACGTAGGTATGGAATAAATATATAAATAATTTGATAATGCATAATGAAAACTAATTAAATGAACTAGTTTGGGGTATGCTTTGAGTTGTGACTTTAGTGAAGTGGTGTTCATTTATTGTCTTCTGATGTGACTGTTGGTGGTGTTGATAAATTCATGTAGAGGTAGAAATAAGGGTAGTTTGTGTGGGCTATTAGGTTTTTCTTGAAAACCCATAGTTTTGGTTGAGTGTTTGGTACCTATATATAAATACACACATGTAGTTCCTTGTGATTTTTATACGCACCCCACCCATGTTGAGAACTATGTGCTGAACACCCCCATTATTATAGGGGAGGGATCCCTTTCCCAATATCTTGGTGGGAGGATGGATGGAAAGATTTCATATATTCTCTTCTCGCTATTCTTGTAACTGGTGACCCTAGACCGTTCGAGCAGGTTGTGGTGTGGTTATGAGACCTAGGTGTCTATGGGTGAGGTGTACTTCCAATGTTTCTTCAAGATGAGATATGTTTTACATTACCAGGTGTCTTCAGGATGTGATTTGGTTATGGACTAGGTTTTTTCAGGTGGGATGTGGTATGTGTCATAGGTGTGTGTGGTTATGTTGTTACAATGGGGATTGTGGAAGAGCGTGGTAGTGTCATGGTGTTCTCCGTTTGGGATGGGCAGTTAACCAGTGGGAAGTGGAGTGGGGTACACTAATATTAATGTGATTACTACATTACTTTACATGACTTTCATTATTTTGTTAGCATTACTTGGTGAGGTTGGGCTGGATGGTATACCTTTTTGGGTAGAGTTTTTTATGTTCTCTCATAGGGGCTTTAGTATGCTTCTCCAACTTGTGCACATGTGATTTTGGGTTTTCCCTAATATGTATACATGTATCCTAACAAAAAATATATAAGAATATTTTTAGGTTTCTAGGTAAATTATGTAGACCATGATGGACCCTACTACCTTGAATGTTGGGGATGGTTGTTGTTTCATTGCGTAGTATAATGTTTTGGTACTTACTTTTGAGTTTTCATTGTATTTATTCCAATTTTACATTAAACATGCATTTGTGATGAATTTTGGTTTCTTTATATATATGTGTGTGCTGGATTTTTTTAGGTTTATACATCTTATCTCTTGATCTTTGTTACTATAAAAAGAGAAATACCTCCCATTTTTGTGAGATTTATATACCCTTGGTGCTGGTTGCCACCCCGGGGCCTATTTGGGGTCGCACTCAGGGTCACTATCTCTCCTTAGTCCTAAGGAAGTAACATATGAGCATCCTGATTTCCCTTCCCCCATCATGAAGAAGGCGGTTCATGACAATACCCTTCTATCCTTTTGAAAATTATGGCATCGCTCAACGTACGTGTAGACTACCACAACCACAAATAAATTCTATTTTTTACATTTCCAATTTACATGCATGTTATTAAGGTTATATTTATTGATTTTTTTTATTTATAAAATAAATAGGATTCCATAAATCTTAATTTTAATAAAAATTATTTTTTTCATCCTTCTATAAATGGAATAATCACTCATGTGTAGATTAAGACTACTTTCACCACGACATGATGTAACTAATTTCTTATCACTACATTATATGAATGGTTATAAAAATTTATATAATGATTAAATATGATAATTTTGAAATTATTACTAATTTGAATATGATAAGAAATGATTTTGGTGGAAATACCCTAACCTTGAATCTAAAATATACATGCAATGAAGAACCGTTTTCACTGAAATGATGAGTTATTATAGAATTTCAAACTGAAAGGGAAATCATAAAAAAAATTAATGATATATCGTAATATTTTTTTATATATAAGAATATTTTTTCTAATATATTAATATAATAAATATATATTTATGATAATTTTGTATAATAAATTGATAAATAAGAACAAGACATCAGGTTAGGTTGAATTTTATAATCTCATTTATTTTCCTGATTATATAGGTTATGTTTAAATTGAGATAAATTATATAATCAAAATATTATAAAACCAACATGTCTTACTTTCATTTTATTATTTATTATTTTTTAAATAATTAGTACAATTTCTACTCTCTATTATATAGAATGATCAAAAATTATTTTAGGAAAATATATCCTTATTTCTCCCTTTTAGGTTAGGAATACTTCTCATCCATTTCCATGTCCTTAAAAATGTGATATGGATATTTCTATCTAAACATAAAATGTTGATAAGGTCATTTTTAATATTTTTTCAACTAATTAAAAATGATATGAAGGAATATTTTCAATTATTTTCTTTATTATTCACTTTCAAATTTTTACAAATGTCTGACAAGAATAATTTTCATATAATGTATATAGAATGCATGGATTTTCCCCTAATATATTAATTACATTTAAATAATGATTAATTTTCATGTTTCAAAGGATATTTTCCAATAATATTTTTGTCCCACATTAAACATTATGAGAATGAATCATTTCAATTGTTTTCTATAAGACATACTATTGACATTATAGAAATGTTTGAAGAGAATTTTATTTTTATAATTTATATGTAAAGAATAGATTTTCCATATTCATTTCCATATATCCTTATAATTATTCCAATTAATGTTTCAAATGATATTTTCAATGAATATATTTTTCTCATTATATTGGTAATATTTAATTTTTAAACTATGCCAATAGAAAATAATATTTTTTCATAATTCTAAAAAAAATTATTTTTATGATATTTTTTATCTATATATACATCATTTTATGTTTCTTATTCCATATTGGGAATATCTTAAAGTGATACCATCCATGTTTTTTCTAGGGATAGATCATAATGATGAATTTTTTATAATTTTTTATGAATATTGTTTTGTTACATGGGTTAATTAGTCTTGGAAGACATATTAACTATTTATTGATGGAATAAAATGATTTTATCTAGACGGATTATGATTTTGTTATGGTGAAGTATTTATAATTTCCATTATATTTGTATTGGTTATGTAATGATAAAATGTAAATGATTTTATTATATTGTGTCACACTTTAATCATTATGGTGTGGGTGTACTTGAAATTTTATAACTACGAAATTAATAGGTTAATGTGATATAAATATTTAATGAGATAATATTGATATGTGAGGACATGATTGGGATTTAAAATGACAACAAGACGATAAATCGACATTATTGGGAATAACTATGTTAAAATTATTGTGATTTCCTATGAATATGATTCCACATTACTATATTTTGACTCATGAATAATAATTTATTGATTGAAACAAATATGAATTATTGTTCTTTATATTCCATGATTTTTGACCAATAATCTAAGATTTTATGGGAATGAATCATTTATTTTTTATAATATGTGCTTTATTATGATGTCATACTTATATGATAATCTTATTATCACTCATGATTGATATCTCACATGTTAACACCTTCAAGTTATATGAAATTACTCTTTCTTATGTTATACATAACATGGTCTTTAGTCATAGGTCTATGTATTTTATTTTTAAAATGAAAAAATAAACTAATAATGTTTATGGGTGTCATTGAAGATTGTTCATAAATATATTTATCCTATACCTAGACTCTAAATACACTGAAATTTTTTTGTTCTCAGACATGAAGGTATTGAATAATCATGTAATATTAGGTAATATTTTTGTATGTATTTATTTGGCTGCCTCATTTTGTTTCATAGAAGTTTTTACATATTTTATAGGTTATCTTATAATGATATGACCTATGAAAACAAACAATGAACAAAAAGTTGTGTAAGATGAACTTTTAGATTAATCGATAAATAAAGAAGTGTCATAAAGATTATATTCTTATGTATATTTTCATGACTAAATACTATGATTATTGTTTCAAAATAATTATGTATTCCCTTTTAGGTTTTTTAAAATTACATAAAACAGGAGGAATCATGTTTTAATCATATGTTATGGGAAACACAAAGACCATCCACATTGTGAAACCAAATTTCTTGGGAGAAAATATTCTATATATTTTGACTCTTCTCACTAAATTATGTTGATATATGAGTAAGAACACAAACCATGTTGGTATTTTTAATGTACCACATAGTGGGAAACATTTCATTGAATATTTTATGATATAAGGTCCAATGGAATTTTATGGGGTTTATGATCCACTAGATGTTGAGTAATGGATCATTTTGATGGAATTTGTTTTCTCCAATGCTCATATCATGAGAATATTTTTGTGTGTGTATTATTTGGAATGTTTAACGGTTCAATTTTGGTCTCTCATCAAGAATACAAGGCATGATGAAGAAATTAACTCCATTGAATGGGATGGGTTAATGAGGGAACTTTTTAATATGTATTTTCCTTGAACTCTTAATACTAAGATATAGATGGTATTTCATGAACTAAAAAAGATGGATGATCAACCCATTGGTACCTATGAAGAAAATTTTACTGGATATTAAGGGATTTATTCTGGTTTTAACATTTAATTAGTAACAAAAATTGATTGATTATTTATCATCCTATATCTATGTCATTGAAAGTCATTAGTCATGAGAAACATTAATAGAAATGAATAAATCATTCAATATTATATATATGTAGAAATGTATAGTGGGAACAATAGTTATTTTAATGGTTTTAGTGATTATATAGTAATAATAGAGCACCATGTAATTTTTAATAATAAATCCCCTAGAGCTAATAAATACCAATTAGAAACAGTAAAAGAAATCAGATAAAATCAATCAAAAAAATTAAAATGAATTGGGAAATAATTATTTCTTATAATTTATGGTCATCAAACTAGTGATTGTTGATGAGGGATTAAGAAGATGTAAAATTAAATAAATGAGTTTAAGGATTTATGAAAATTATTTAAATGTTTTATATATCTAGAGATAATTAATTATGTAGATAAATACCCTAATCATAAATCTAATGAGGATGCAGGCCTTAACATCCCACTAAGAAAAAGCATAAAATTAAGTCCTTTGTTATCAAAACATAAGTGGGTGAAGTGAGTTATGTTATGAATGGTACACTTATGATGCACTATATAATTGAAAATGATTTATTACATTTTCTTTCTACAAACTGTCTTAAATCAATATAATTTTTGTTGGGTATCAAATCACCACCAGAATTGATAGGCATTGAATTATAATTTTAAATTACTACTTTTATTATCACTGTATCTCTTGTTTATTAATATTCCCTAATATATGTATTTGTGAATTTATTACCTCTAAAACACATTATTCTTCCTATATTTTAGTTTGATGTGCACCATTTATAACTCATATAAACCTATGATGTTTTGTCCATGTTAATATGACTAGATGCGTCCAATGTAAATTACATATTTTAAAAGAACCATAACCTAATTTCATGTGGGTTATTTATCATAAATGGTTTGGGAGGAACTCAAAATTTCCGATACACCTATTGTTCAATAGAATGTACTGATGTATTTCTTGAAGAATTTCATGGTATTCCTCTCAATCTGAATGTTGAGTTTTTAATTGAACTATAATATACTAATACACCTATTTAGGAGACTATATATATAATTGAATAGATTAATTTATAGGAATTTAAGAATAAAATCAAAGGGAATATGGTTTTGGTATTTATATTCACTATAAAATCACCATGTAGTGAACCTATTTTTAGGAAATATGGGTCAATTCATCATTGCATTAATTTTCAAAAATGAAAGAATAAGTATCCTCTACCACATAAAAATGATATATTTTATAATTTTTGAGGATCCTAATACTTTTATAATATTTATCAATTAATTTTCTAATATTATTTCAGGGTTTAAAAGTAGGATATTCTGATAATAGACTTCCATATGTGGCGTGGACATTAGGAATTTATAATTATTCCATTTTGAATTATTCATTCCCCTTTTATATTCAAGGATCTATTTAATAACATATTCTTATTTTACCTTGATCATTTTATTTAGGCATTATAGATGATATTATTATATATTAATTTAATATTAGTGAGTGAAAAGATTATTTGATAATTTCTATAAAATCCCTAAGGAAGGATAATTTGTGTTACATATATACTAAGTGTGAATTGTTTCTAGAAAATAATTTAGTAACATATCATATAATCTCAGTATATGGTATATCAGTAGATACTACAAGGAAAAAAGTTATTTACAAGAGTCCTAGACTAACCATAGTCATCATGATCAATATTTTCTCTAGGTTTGATGGATATTACTCCTGATTTGTGAGAAATTTCTCTAGTATTTTAAATCTAATAACCAAATTGACTTTGAAGGGTGAAATTTTTCTTTTAATTAGTTACTATTGATAGACTTGAAAAAAAAAGTTATGGTTTTCCAGTACACCTATTCTCACACAACCATTAACTAGAGAAGGTTTTTTTGACCTATAGTGACGATTCAATGATGGGACTGTGGTGTGTTTTAGGATGAATTATATGGGAAATTATTTTACCTCAATCAAATTTAAAATTCATTTGAAAAAATACCTAGCTCATAAGGAATCGTATAAGTAGTTAATAGTGTTATATATAAACTAGTAATAGTATATAATTTTATGTATTTACATATAAATAGATGAAAATATGCCAAAGACGATGATTATAGATGATTTATGATTGTGAATTCTCAATACATTACCACCCTAGGATGATGAAAAGGGTAGATGTTTTTATGAGTTATAAGAAGAATGCTATTTTCCTAGTAAGATGATTGAAAGTGGACCACTACATATGGATTTGTTGATTATAGATTTATAAATCAATAGAAAATGGGATAGATGAATTATTTCTCAAATGAATGTTTAAAGATCTATCCATGTGAGAATTAAAATGTCCTATGAGGAGGATGTGGAACTATAGAATAAGTTTTGATATATTAACATGTTAAAACATGATTTTGGTGGAATTATTAGGTTAAGGAACTGAGTATGTCTCTCACAAATACCATTCATGTAAAAGGATATTTTTAATGAATCTTTTATTACATTATTCTATGTTTATCATGGACGTGAAAATATATATAGATACCTGAACGAGTATTTCCATTAGGATGACATGAAAGGGGATATTTCAGAGTAAATACCTTTTTTAATGGTATATAAATAAGTTATGTTAGTTATATATGATTATAGAGGAATTTTATAACCACTACCGATACCAGAATAGAAATGAAAACATATTACTATGAATTTTATTATTGGATTTTTCAAAACTTCTAAATGCCGTGATAATATTTTTGATTGTAGTAACTCGACATTAAAATTCAGTAAATATTCCTGAAAAAATATTATATTTACTTCTTGATCAACATACCCGAAAATATGATAAGTCTGTTTTAATGTTTTATGTGGTACCACATTCTATTGTATCTGATCGGGATATGAGGTTATCATCGAATTTTAGGATAAGTCTTCCACATGATTTGATTATAGAGATGATTGTTATCATTAGATATCATCCTCAAATAGATATAAATTATGAGAGGACTACAAAAATTATAGATGATATATTGAGGTCTTATTCTATAGATTTTAATAGTTATTTGTATTAACACCTTTCACTCTAAGGTTTTTTCACAACAATATAATTAACTCATGATTTCTGATGGATACCTACGAATCAATTTATAACATCACATGAATAAATCAAATATTATAGGATTATTTTGTAGAATGAAATATATTAGAACATTAACTAGATGAGGAAATGTGAGGGAATTTTAGATTCATTATAAAGAACACAAAGATACATCATAGTCGACAAATTTTTTTTATGGATTATCCTTGTTCAGATTTTGACTTTTATATCATATAAAATGGATTCAAAAATATATCACTATTGAAGAAGGTTATTAAATTTAAAAATAAGGGAAATTTCATCCATAGATATATCAGTCCCTTTGATATCCATGAGAATATATAAATGGTAGTTGATTTTTTGTGATTCGACTAATCTTCACACATGTTCATGATATGTTTCATGTATTCTATATACGGTTTTACATATATAATTTTCCACATGTGATGAAAAAAGGTTTTTATGATGGATAATTATTGTTTTTAGGGTTTTTTGGGAGATTTTGGATCATAATGAGAAAGTGATTTAGAAAATAACACTCCCCTATTCAAAATATAGTTGAAAACACATATATTTTAAGAAGCTATTAAGGAATTTGATGACATGATGAGGTATATGTTTCCTTATATGTTTGTATCATAGTAATGTAATTTTTAAGTTGAAATTATTATATATTGGGAATAATGTTATACACCATAATTTTAGATATATATTTCTCTTTATTTAATTTTATGTGTTTGATACCTTTCTTTACAAATAACACTGTGGTCAAACGAACCATGATTTCCATATTATAGTATACATGACATATATATTGGATTGGAGGGTATGAGAATGTCTTAAAAATGTGAAACTTATTTATATAATATTAATTAATAAATATTTAAATAATAATTCCAAGAGAAAATAATCAATTTAAAATTATAATAATAAAATCATAAATGATAATGTATCTATTTTTAAAGATTTTTTATTTTTTTATAAATTTTTTATAATGATAAAAAACTAAAAAAATTATAATGAAAAATAATTTTTATTAATGAATAAAAATTCATAAATTGGTTATCATTTTGATATAATAATGAAAAAAATTATTTTAAGGTAAAAGGAAATTTATTAATAAATTATTTTTAAGGGAATAATGTATTTTTATTTTAAAAAATTAATATAATATCTTTTGAAGAATTATTTTAATAAAATTAATAGATTATATGTTAAATGAAATAAATTTATATTAATATTATTATTATCACAATTATCATAATTAGAGTTTAAAAATTTTATTATCCAAAATTGTTCTTTCAAAAAAATTGATTTTATTGCATTTTATGGTTTTATTTTTTTAATTACAATCATTTAATTATAAGAAATAAATTTTATTGAATGTATTAAATATATTGAAATCACATTTAAACTTTATTTAAATTCATTATTTTTTTATAAATAATGAAAATTATATGAGTTAAAAATTCATTAATATAATAATAGTTAAAAGGGTAAACAATGGGTTAAATTTAAGAAATAATGGTTAAAATAACATAAAAATATGTATATCCTTTTGGATTAATATATTTTTACCATAAATCATACAATATAATATTTTTATCCAATTTGGATCCACATTCTCATGAGTGTGACTTTATTATAGTATAATGTTTTCCATATATACATTTTTTCTCCCAACTTTAGGTATAAAAGGTCACCCTGTCTACTATATTATTCACATTATCCTATACCACATAACTCATCCAAAATATTCCCAAATATTATCTCAAATTACATAAATATAATTAAATGGTTCTTATATAATTAAAATATCACACCTTATATAATCTACAACTATAGTATCCCAGAGTCAGTCTTAGAATTATTACATTGGCATAAGATTCAAGGAATCATATATATAAGGATCAGATAGTTTAATAATCATGGTAAACTAAATAAATACCGGATTCCATAATTACATTTGAAAATAAAAATCAAAACCTAATTTTTTTATAATAACATAATTCCCTCTAATATATCCTTTCATATAAATCCTAGTACACTTCAAGGATTCTTGGAAAATTATGATAATTAAGGGTGAGATCCGATTCTCAGTAATGGTTATGTAAACAATAATACATCATAAATAAATAATAATAATCCACATAGAAATGTAAATATCAAAAAACATTAAATCGATATATTAGAATAAACTACTCCCATAGATAATATCATAGGGAAAATTTCTTGTATAAATATATAAGTAATAGTGAATATGGAATAGTAAATAACTTACAACACATTTTATTTAATAAATAACATGAATTTAATTACATTATAATGAATAAAAACATATATCAAGGAAAATAACAAAAAAAGGAAGTTTAATCAATAATATGAGTTTGAAATGAATCAAGAGATAATATTACAGTGAAATATCTAGGATAATAATATCTACATTATAAATGAAGGAAATTAATTATTATTGGATGTCATATATTAGGAACATGACACCTCCACTGTCAAGACCACTCATTAGAGAGTTTGAAACTATAGGTAAAATCCCATTTAAATATAGCTTAGAAATATTTCTTATAAGACATACAGATTAATCGAGGGGATATATATTGTGAGACCCCACTAGTATATGTATGTCCAATGTATTATTAATATATTGAATAATTGATTTAATTCATTAATAATATTCCTTATCATAAAATCTCCATATTGAATATGGAATAAATATTCATCGTATTTCCCCGATTAATCAAATAATATTAAAATTAATACACCATATGTACAAATGAGACATGTTTTAATAAATTGGGTTACCCATTATAAATAATATGTATATTTAAGGGAAATTTTATTGTTAAATGATAACAGGAAATTGATTAATTCAAAAAAAATTAATGTGTACAAAAATTAATCAACATTGTGAGTTTCAGCACTTTCCATGGTCAAAATGATCATTTTACATCAACTAGAAGAATATGGATAATATCACTACAATATAAACATGGTTTAATATATATATATATATATATATAAAATAATGTGTTTTTATCACTGACAAATAGAAATACCAAAAAAGATCCTAAAAAATTATTATGGAAAATATAAATCATATTTTGGAAATCACAATTCAAATTTAAAACAACACAAAATTTTGAAAAAATATAAAGTCTATTTGAAATATTTTTATTGTTCACGAGGGCTAAAAAATATTCTCTTGTCATACATATTAAAACATTGATTCCTTTCCCTTTTTCAGAAAAAACCAAATGAGTATTGTTTGAAAAATTAAATGAAGATCACATTATAAATATTTTAATATGGTAAAAATGGGAAAAAACCTTCAAAAATAATTTATACAAATGTTAACAAAAATTTTTAATACATTTTAAGAAAATAATAGTTTTAGAAGAAAAATTATTTCTGACTAAAGAGTGAAATGAAGTCTAATTTTATTAAAACATATTCTCAATAATTTTAAGTTGTGAATAGTAGAAAATGGTAATAATACATTAAAAATATCATGAATAACATTATGTTAATAAAAATTAATTTTTTTATTATAAAAAATATAATAATTTTCTTCAATTAAAATTCATGAATAAACAATCTCAACTAGAATTAGATTGTGAAATAAGCCACTATAACTATCATAATGCTGATTTGAGAGTAAATCAATTAATTGATTAAAATATAAATTATAAATCCAGATAAAACAAGTTAGAATACAATATATGATAGTCAAAAGTCATTATACACATAATTTTATAAAATCAATAAAAATGATGATGTAATATACCCAAATGAAATGAAATTTCTTTTTGAAATTCATTACCTCTTAGTAACTTTTACGTCAAATACCCTAAGATGAAATAATTAAAATAGATAAATAAAATAAAATTATGTATTAATGGTTCATGATATTCCATTTAAAATTGATCATATAAAAACCATATAAAATAAATTTTGTTCATAATATTATAATATCTCTCAATGAAGGGAATGTTGAGACGAATTCCCTTAAGACTGGGTAATATTCGATCAAAATCCATGTGGATGAAATGATTCGAATTGAAACATAAAATAACATGAATTATTTTTTATTCATGATATTACATGTAAAATGTTTATTTTATACAACCTATAATTTAAGTTTGTGCATGACATAATAATTTTACACAATGAAATGAAATTGAGATAGAATCCATTACGTCACACTTCCTTTGAGATTAACGAGATTTAACATCTTGTATAACATTATTAAACAATTTACTAAATTATTATATCATAATATTAATATTTAAAATAACATATATGATCATATTATATCACTTATCACCAATTCGTTATTAATATGTCATTATTTTTAATTTCTCAGGTAGGGATTTCCTTGTTTTATGATTCATTATTTTTTATGAATGTTCACCTTCTTGTGAATATTATATAGTTACATGGTATATTGAATTATTATAATAAATAATTTTCATATTTTTTCAAATATTATACTTTTTAAACAAAGAATGATACATGGTTATGAAAAATGATGTGTGTTATGGGCATCAAGATGGCAGGTCATACGTACGCATGAGTAACATTTCCATTTTACATTGATCACTATAGAAATTAGCTATGTAATATTTTATCATAAAGAAATGATAATAATATCATTTATATCATATTATTTATTTTAAATATATTTATATATATCATCAATGGGATGTTGTGATTAAAATAGAGTCACATCATGTCATGAAGGTGGTACTCCACAGGTAAATGAATGATGTCATCCTTTTTTGTGTAAGAAAGGAAATGAAATATTATAATTTTATAATGGAAAATATTTCATCAATAAAATAATTTTACAATATATATACCATATATTGATAACCATTTTACTTATTAACTTCTATGTAAATAATTAGTGAAAAACGAATCCGCTCACTTTACAATTTGGTATTCTTCCGTACACAAGAGTTGCATTATTGTATCCCCAAAGAAGTGTTTTTAAAATGGTATATATGATATAATGACTAAAAATTTATAATTATTTTATAAATATCATATATATTATATATATATATTATTATTCCCAACTATGGTATATGGTAATCAAAAAACAAATGACATTAGTTTGTGAGTTGGTAGTCTTCCCTAAACACGAATGATGTTTTCGTAACCTATTTCATTTAAGAAGATAATATTTTAGGAAATTCACCTAAAGTATAAAAAACCTAATTATATTTAGGATAATAGTTTTACTATAACAAAATGGTTTATTAATAATTGAATGATGTGTATGGAGAAATTAAATAAAAAATGCTCATTTAAGAACATAATCATTCTTTGGGTAAACTCCATAAGTATGAACCAAAATAATTCTTATATTGGATTTCATACAAAAATAAGGATTCTTGGATGAGATTATGGACATTGGGAATTTATATGGACTAGCTGTGGTATATAAAAAGGGTTTGAATTATTGAAGAGGAAAGGAGAGGTGTCTCCTTTTATATTTGAGGTGATTGGTACACCAATTGTAACACCCCAACCCCAGAAGCCTAGAGTTGGTAAATTATTTTAATATATTATCTTGACTAAAAGGAATCAAATACCAATTTACTGGTCATTTTAACAGTATGGGAAAATAGATTACATACATTGACTCTATATTATAGTCCAAAACATAATAATACACATAGATAATTATTTGAGAACACCATTATTATCCTTTCTTAACCATTCATATCAATCATAAAATACTTTTTATAATCCTAGGAAAATAAATCATTATAAATGGGTCATCCTAGAAGCTCAGTAAGGGTAATATAGCGGAAGCTATCATAAATAAGAATAAACTTTTAATGAAAGGTATAAAACTAAATCACAAGACTTTTAAAAATAATCTTCAGTATAATATGGAAAGAATAAATAAAATAATTCTATTTAAATATTCAAATGGATATTCTACTATTAAAATAATCACATGTAATATCAATAAATAATCTCTTAGTTAGGGAATACATAATGTCAGACATTATAACCATACCGTTAAGGCCTCATTCCTAGACCATACATAAATGAGTAAAAATGATTTTTTTTATAATGAGATCTATTGATGCATCAAGGGGATATAGAAGTCCATTCCCATCACTTAATAAGTCCAATGCACACCTCATATAAAAAGGTGAAACATAACATAAGCATTCATATTGAAACTAGCATAATAAATGTTAATAATTTAACCATAAGCCATGAATGTTATCAAAATAGAACATCCATAGTCAAACATATCATAAAAAATTTAATACAATATATAAGATTGTATCATAATAAATAGACCTCAATTAAGTATAAAATTCCACAAATTATGCTGACATAGATGATAATAATCTAATAAAATTATTAAAAATATTTGAGATAAATATCCCATATTTATTTTGAAATCATTTAAAAGCTACACAATAATAAAAGAAAAAATTTATGCTGAAAAAAACCTAAAAATATTATAACCAAATCATGAAAATTTTAAGGCATCATAATTCCGTAAAATAGCAACTTGCACCATATAAGTTAAAAACCATTCTTTTCGTAATTTGTTGAAAATTTCGAAAAGTAACTCATTTGGAAAATTATGGAATGATTCCATTAAAAATGTTTTATGAAAATTCAAAAAAATTTAATAGTGAAATTAATAAATTTTTTATAATATTTTGAATTATATTTTAAAAAACATGGACATGGATGATAGAGATGTCCCATTAGATAATTATGTATAAACAACCTCAGATAATAATGGGATTGTGAAATTAACCCTTAACTTGTACCTTACTTAGTCTAGGGTGTTTTAACCTCCTTTATAATGGTTAAATCAAGTTATTATATTATAACACTACTATATACATATTTATGATATCATATATGATCCTCTTATATCATTTTGTTAATAATATTTCAGTATTACCACTGTTTCATGTGTTAACAGCTTCTCTTTCCTATGCATGTTTTGTCATGTAAGTCATGTTTATTATGAATAGGATATATTTTATTCATGTATAGAATGATATTAAGTTCATAAATATTATATTTAGTTATATTATAAATTTATAATCATTCTTTAATTTTTAATGTGGAGAATGAATCTCACCGCATCATTCAGACGGTAGGTTGTACGCACACACGAGCTACGATATCATTCCCTTGATGGTAAATATTATGGAAGTGGATGGTATATTAACAATAAAGAATAATTATCATGTAATATTCATTATTTATATCCATTATAATCATCATTATAACCATCAAAATAAATTATTTTTGAATAAACAATGACAACATGACGTGGAGATCGTAAGTCGTACGTACACACACATGGTGATATTGTTATTCGTATGATAGATAAAAGAAGGAATATGGTACTCCCACAATCATAATAACATATCATAATGTATGTTATACTATATTTATTAATTTATTATAGATACAAAATTGTAAGGGTAAGTATGAGAAAAACATAACGTGAATTCAATTGGTAAAAAAATTACCTCTTCTCCGAGTGTCTCCTTTTGATTTGCACAAAAGGACTCCATAGGATGACTTTATGTCATGAACCGAATATGGTATCCAAAAATAATGGCACAAAACCCAGAATATGGTAAGGACCAAAGGGCAATATCTATCCCCATGGTCTTTCACAGGTTCCCGGTTATCAAACAATTAGGTTTGGAAACAATTTACCTGAGTATGAAAGCATAAAACCTTAAAAACAATCCATAATATAAATCTGAAATTTTTAGCCAAAAATGTTTAAAAAACCTGAGTTGATTACATGTCTTTTAATATAGTTCAATTTGTCCAAATATGAATAAAAAATGTTTCAATACATCCACAAGTACTCCAAATGATAAGGGGTCACCACCCACAAGTTGTCTCGACAACTCCGCCCCAAGGATGAGAACTAACACCACAAACTGCCATCACCCAAAGAATTCCCTTTACCCGAGTTAAGAATAATAAAGTCTACATACACCCAATGGGTGTAATTATGGGTTGAGACTAATCCCAATAAGATAAAACCCAATTATTCCATATTTCATGCAATACGAGGTGAAAAAGAAACTAGTTTTAACATGCAAAGAAAAGCAGTGAGAAATTCCGAGAAATGAAACTTTCGATTGAAAACAGTTTTCAAGATAAAACATTCAGAATGTTAAAAAATTTAAATATTCATGTTATATAATGTAATATACTACCAAAGAAACCCTAATATGATATTAAATACCACAAATCCAATGATCAACTAAACCGAGAACACCCCTAGGCACTAGACAGTCTCGAGCCCCATGTACCTCGTACCTCGGTGTAAAGTAACCATAGTAAAATACGTTCTCATGAAATATCAACTAGTAGGTAAAATACCCATAACCTATTTGTCCCTAATCAGAATCTATACAGTTCATTTATAGTTTTCTTTATCCAAATGTTAAGTTAAAAAGGGACAAAACCCGTCTGGTCCACTTGCTATACTCGTACATATCCACCCCACCGGTACTCGAGCTTCCCCCTTTTGATCAAACAATTTCAGCATGATACACAAATCCATTTTCATATAAAACAACACTAATGGTCACATAAAATTATTAAAATATTTATACACATTTTAAACCACTTAAAACACACAATAAAACACTATGATTTTTAATAAAACGATTCCTCAAAAATCACGCATTGTTTTGCACCCAATACTCTTTGAAATCCCCACTTTTCATACTATGTACATGCTAAAAATTTACCAAAACAGAAATTTCATCCCAAATATATTTGAAAGAAACCAAAAAATCAATTTTAGGTAATCCCCATGAGAACCAAGAAATGATATATTTGTAAAACTTCTATTTTTAAACAAACATGGCACTTAAAGTTCACAAGTTCATCAAACACCATTAAAACTCACTTTCTCAGAAATAACCCAAAGGGTTAAACATTCAAAACTTGATTTGAATCCCTATTAAATTACAATAAAATAAACTAAGTATTTATAGGGCATCCCCAATTGAATAATTAAAAGATTTCTAGGAAAGCCCCCCAATTTCACATAAAATTGGCAATAAAAATTCATTTTCAATACAAAATCCACTAAAAACAGTTTTCACAGCTATAATAAAATACAATTAACATGAAAATATTATAAACACAACACCCAAATTTACATAAATTGCATACACATGGAATCACCAACCAAATTAACGATAACCCTTGAATTCTTTATGTAAAAATTCAATATCACCTGCACCGCACCTCAAGAAAGGTAGATTGAATATAAAATCAGAATATTG
This sequence comes from Viscum album, assembly GCA_963277665.1. Lineage (NCBI taxonomy): Eukaryota > Viridiplantae > Streptophyta > Magnoliopsida > Santalales > Viscaceae > Viscum > Viscum album. The sequence continues at coordinate 860,392,499 of OY728160.1, forward strand.
GACCAATAAAACCCAAAGTTAAACCCTAGGTTCAAAACCCTAGTTTATAGAAATTAGTAACCTCAACGATAAGGGAAGAAACCCTAATAAAATTGAATGAAACCCTAAGCAAAATGAAAGAAGAATGAAGGAGACCCACTTACTAAAGGGATATTGAAGAAATGTCCCCAAATACACTAGTATCTGAATTTTAAAATAGTAAAAATTTCAATAGAGGTTTGATAAATGATGAGAAGATCATGTAGTAACTATAATGGGGGGTAAATAATGAGAAATGATGGATTTATGAAGGAAAAAAGTTACCACTTCAAATCTGGACGATTTGAGAATCCCTATGAAGGTATTCCCTAATTGGAGATGAAAAAAAGTTCCAAAGAGGGTGAACAGTAATGGGAATTCTCCTAAAGATGTTAGAATTGAGTGGGAGTTTTATTCACCGAAAAAGAGTAAAAAATGAATAAGTTACTAAATAAAAAAAATTCATTTTAAAACTAAAAATGGGCTTTCGGACGGGCCCAATCCCTTAAATAAAAACACAAATCTACCATGATTATGGATTCCTAAATAATAAAAATTAATATGGTGGTGTTAATAGGCCAGGGGATGACATTTATGAATTTTAATTGATGAAAAGTATTGAAAAATGAAAGAGTTATAAAGGAAAAAAATTATTTTTAAATCTGGAATTGGGCTCATGGTTTGGCCCAAATCATGAAAAATCACCCATTACTCAAAAAATGCATGGGAACCACCCAAAAAAAAGAAATAAAAGAAATAAAATTAAAAATACCTTTTGAATATTTCACGGATGTGACAATTATCACCACCATCAAAGACTTTTCACCTCAGAAATTCAACCTAAAACTTGATCAGAAAACAGGAATGGGTACTCTTCCTCAACCCATGAATTCTGCTCCAAGGTCTCATTTGTATCACTACCATCCTTCCAATGAACTCAGACTAGCGGAAAAGACTTCCCTTGAAGAACCTTCTATTGGGAGTCCAATATTTTCACTCTCCGCCCAAAAACATACAAGTTAGTCTCTATCTCCAGTTCTTCCCAACTCAGCACCTAGGACGGATCTGGGTTGTATTTCTTCAACTGGGAGACATGGAAGAATTAATGGATGTATGTCAACTGAGAAGGTATGGAAAACCTATAAACCACCTTTCCAATATGCTTGGTGATTTCAAAATTGCCTACATATCGTGGCATCATCTTCCCTTGATTCCCAAGTCGATGATGGCCCAAACAAGGGGCCACATTCAAGAATACCCTATCACCCACTAAAAACTCTAAGTCTCAACACCTCCAATCTGTATATGATTTATGGAGACTATGATCTTTCAATAAATACTACTTGATCAACTTGACCTTCTCAGACGTCTCCTGCACCAGACTTTTCCCCAGCAGTAAGGTCTCACCTACCTAAACCAAACATAGGGGGACCAACAAGGATGACCATAGAGTGCCTCAAAAGGATCCATTCGAATCAAGGATTGGTAACTGTTATTATAAGAAAACTCAACCAACCCCAAATGGTTATCCCAAGATACTCTAAATTCCAAAACACATACACATAGCATGTCCCCTAGAATCTGGTTTTCCCGTTCTGTCTAACCATCCTTTTGAGGATAGTATACTGTGCTCATATTAATCTAAGACCCCAAGGCCTTCCCAAAATCAAGAAGTGTAACATGGATCTCTATCTGAGAAAAATGTTGATGGCATGCCATGGAGTCTCACCACCTGTTAAAGATACAAATAGCCTAACTCATCCACTTTAGATGTATCTTTTATCGAAATGAAGTGGGATAATTTGGTCAGACGATCAATCACCACCCAAATGGAATTCTTACCCTGATGTGTATGAGGTAAGCCAAAAATGAAGTCCATGGTGACCTCGTCCCACTTCTAGGTAGGAATGGGTAATGGCTGGATAAAACCGGAGGGTCTCTGATGCTCTCCTTTCACCTGTTGGCTTGTGTAGAATCTTCACACAATGTTTTTTGTGTCCCGTCGCATAACTGGCCACCAAAAATGTCATCTCACATCATAATACATCTTGGTGGCACCCAAATGGAAAACCCACTGAGATTGGTGGCTATCTTGCAGCACCACCTTCCACAGAGAATATGGAACAACTGAGAGACCCTTGAAACATAATATGCCCTATGGGGATGATGACCAATCAGAGGATATCTCCCCACCATGAAGAAACTACCTCGACTGATAAAAAATCTCATCACTAGGTTTTTTCTACTGAATCAACTCCAAAAGAGAAGGAGTAAACTGGACGCTCACCAAGAACGTACCTCCACTATGCTCTCTAGTCTCCACATGCATCTGATCAAAGAGTCCCATCAAATCCCACTCATCACTGGACTTCCTCAAAGCCTACATTGGAACTCTTCTACTCAAGGCATCATCCACCAAATTACCCTTGCCTAGGGTATAGAAAATGTCAAATCTAAATCCCTACATGTACTTGATCCAAAAACGCTGCCTCAAGTTGAGATCCTTCAGTGAGAAGATAAAGGCCTAACTTTTGTGATCAGATTATACCACAAACTTATTTCTAATGAGGTAGTGACTCTAGGTCTTCAAAGCATGCATCATTTCTTCCATTTCCAAATTTTGGGTTGGGTAATTCTTTTCATGTGGTTGGATTTGGCGATAGTCATACGCCACCACGTGATCATCCTACATAACCATGAACCAAAGACCCATACGTAAGCATCACAATAGACCACATACCCCCTCTCATCCTTAGGAAAAACCAACACAGGGGTGGTAGTCAACCTCTGTTTTAGCTCCTCGAATGATTAATTCCATTCTAGGCCCCATAAAAACTTCACCCCTTTCCAGGTGAGCACGATCATCGATGAAGCAAGCTGAGAGAAATCCCAAATGAATCACCTGTAATAACCGTCCAGGCCAAAGAAACTCCAGATCTCAAACACATTATTTGGTTTCTCCCTTGACGTGACCGAACTAATCTTCTAGGGGTCCACTTAAACCCCATTTTCTGAGATCACATGCCCAAAAAATTTCACCTCCCACTTTGACAACTTTTCATAGAGGCAATGATCCCACAAAGTGCCTAAAATGATCTGTAGGTGATGTTAGGGTTCCTCCTCAGAGCCAGAGTATAATATAATGTCATCCATGAACACCACAACAAAGGAATAAAGACACTGATGGAACACCCTGTTCATGAGTTCTATAAATACCACTGGATCATTATTCAATCCAAAGGGCATGACCAAATACTCAAAGTTGTCGTACTTGCTTCGGAAGGCTGTCTTCAGAATATCTAACTCCTTCACCCTAAGTTGATGGTATCCCAAACGCAAGTCTATTTTTGAGAACCAATTTCCCCCCTTCAAATGACCGAACAAATCATCTATTATGGGAAAAGGGTATTTTTTATTAATTGATACCTTATTTAGATTCCGATAGTCAATGCACAACCAGTGGGATCCATCAGCCTTTTTGTGAACAACACAAGAGCAACCTAAGGAGAGATTCCTGGGTGAAGGAATACTTTGGATTCTTAGTCATCCAGTTGTATCTTTAATTCCCTCAGGTCAGTGGGGGACATGAATAAATAGGGAAGATATATCAGTTGTATTCTCGGTGCTAGATCAAACGAAAACTACGCATCCTGCTCCGGGGGGAAACCTGAATAATCATCTGGGAATACCTCCGGAAACTCATTCACTAAATGAGGTAGTGCACCTTTAGGGGGGAAATAATTATCCTCTAGAGCGAGTGATGGTTACCAAAAGATAATACATCCCATCTCTGGGAGTGGAGGTCTTGCGCGACCCAACCGAGGATCCCATTCTCCCCTGAAAACCTAACGACTCCCATCAGGTTCCATGAAACTCACTCTCCGCCTGTAGCAATAAATGTGCACCTGGAAGTGTACTAGACAATCCATGCCATGTATAATGTCAAATAGATCCATATCTAGGTCCATGAGGTCCCACTCCTTCTCAACCCCTAACACAGAAAGCGCACATGAGGGGCACTTGAGACCCTTCTCGTTCTTTCCCAACGGCGTCACCAAATCCATCGCAAAAGACAACAAATGAGTTGGTAAATTAAGTTTTTCAACAAAATGGGAAGAAATTGATGAAACAAAGGCACACATATTAAAAATATAAGAATCTATAGAAGATACGATCAAAACGATACCTCGAACAGTGGACGATCCCGCCTCTGATCCTGTTGGTGCCTGATCCACCACATGGAGATGTCCAGTGTCTGATTGAAGAAGATCAATAGTCTGTGAATGTTCCCTGAACAGGAGCTTCTTAGAAGATGACCCATACCTACCACCATGTCCACCAAATCATGATACCCTGGTCCTCGACAACTTGTAATGTGTTGTCACTCCTCTTGGAGCCATAGAACCTTCCCCACTCAGAAGTGGACGTGCCACCCCACAGAAGCACTGTAAATGACCCATTCCTCCACATAGGTAACAAGGCTTCAAAGGAAGTGGGAATTATGGTCATATGTGCTTGGGATTCCCACACTGGTGGCACATGACCTATCTCACATTAGAATCCGTAGACAAAAAATGCTTGCAAGAGTGGCCTGAACTGCCACCTCCTTTCTTCACTTGTTCCTCCTGCTTCTTTTTCTTATCTGAGGAGCTTCCATTGCCCACTACTGATACTCAACTAGAGAATCCAACCCTAATTTTTCTGCCAATCTCCATTATACTTGCTCGGTCAACTATCTCAGTATAGTTCCTCATCTTGAACAAGAAAACCTGAGAGTATATCTTTGGTCTCAAGCCTTTCGCAAACATTTGGGCCTTCAATTGTTCATTCAGGACGACTTCAGGGGCAAAATGAACAGACTCAGTGAAACACTTGGCGTACTTCATCATATAAAGATTAACCTGAACAAGTTCCATGAACTCTCTGGACCTAGCATATACCGAGACCTCAGGGCAGTATTGTCAATTGAAGAGGACCTTGAAATCTTCCCATTGCATCTAATCATTCTTCATAGTCTGAAGCACTGACTCCCACCACATACAGCAGGGACCCTCCAACAGAAAGGAGGCACACTTCACCCTGATCTCCCCGGGTATTTCCAAGAACTCAAACATATTCTCGATCTTCTTGAGCCATTCCTCTACTTCCTGGGATTCTAAGCTACCTTGGAAGGTAGAAGGCTTGTTTTTTAGAAACTATTGTGCTTTATATTTTCTAATAATCGTCTCTTATACTCTAATAGGAATATTAGTAGGATTCGGTTGCTGTCCCAAAGCTTGGACAACCCAGATCATAGCCTCGACTAGACTCTGATCAATCGGTGTGGGAGAACACTCTTTGGCTTCCTCCCGTGGGCGCATGGGAGCTTTTTGAGGAGGCATGTTGCTACAAAATTAAATAGTCAAAAAAAAAACAATAATCAATAACAAAATTATGAAAATTTTAATCAAATACATCAAATATAAATAAACTAAACACATTTCAACAATAAAAGGAACAACTACTCCACCCTCGCCTGGTGTCCACGTGTGGTCTGTAGCCCACACGTCTCACCTAGAAGTGAAGTCAGTTAGACAATTCCATCATCCCCTTGTGACTCAAGGTCTACCACAAGAGGTGCGGGCCAAGCACCCTACTCATGATCTAAACCCTGAGCCCCAAAATTCATAGCTCTTGTCTATCCCGACTCATCCCAAAATAGTAATATAACCCAAAAACATTAACCTCCTATAATACCATTTTGTCACAAACTAAATCTGGCCCCACCAATACCGACAAAAACCCATCCCATGGCAAGGCCCAAAGGGCGTTCCCTATCCCCATGGGCTGACACATGTTTCCAGGTATCAAACAATTAGGTTTGGAAATGATTTACCCGAGTATGAAAGCATAAAACCATTAAAAAACAATCCATAATATAAATTTGAATTTTTCAACAAAAAAAGTCTGAAACAAAAACCAGAATTGAATTCATGTCCTTTAATAAATTACAAGAGGTCAAAAAAAAGAAGTAATACATCTACATGTAATCCACATGACAAGGGGTCATCACCCACAAGTCGTCTCTATAACTCCGCCCCAAGGATGAGAACTAACACCCCAACACTCCATCACCTAAAGCCTTCCCTTTACCTGATTCAAGAATAATAAATTATACTTACACCCAAGGGGTGTATGTAGGGTGTTAGCCTAAGCCCAATAGTATAACACCCAATTATTCCAATGTTCATGCAATACAAGGTGAAAAATCAATCAGTTTTAATATGCAAAGAAAAGCGGTGACAACTTCCAAGAAATGCAACATTCTATTGAAAATAGATTTCAAGATAAAACTTTCAGAATGTTAAAAAATTTAAATAGTAATGCCATATACTATAATATACTTCCGAACACACCCTAATACAAGGTTATATACCACAAATCTAATGATTAATGAAACTGCAAACACCCCTAGGCACTAGATAGTCTTGGGCCCCATGTACCTCGTACCTCGGTGTAAAGTAACCATAGTAAAATATGTTCTCATGCACGAGACACTAGTAGGGAACTTAACAATAACCTATTGGTCCCAAATAATCATCCATATAGATTATTTAGAGTTGTAGTTATCCAAATTCTAAGTGAAAGTGGGACAAAACCCATCTGGTCCACTAGCCGTACTAGTACATATCCGCCCCACCTAGGTACTCGGGAAACCCCCTTTGTGATCAAAAAATTTATGCATGATACACAAATAAATTTTCATATAAAACACCAATAATGTTCACATACAATAATTACAGTATCTATACACATTTTAAACCACTTAAAACACACAATAAAACACTTTGATTTTTAATAAAATGATTTCTCAAAAATCCCGCATTGATTTGCACCCAAGACTGTTTGAAATCCCCACTTTTCATACCATGTGCATACTCAATAGTCACCAAAATAGAAATGGAATCACAAATACATTTCAAAGAAACCAAAAAATCATTTTTATGGTAGCCCCATGTGAACCAAAAAATGATATCTTTGTAAAACATCCATTTTTAAACAAATATGGCACTTAAAGTTCACAAGTTCAACAAACTCCATTAAAACCCACTTTAGCAACAACACCCAAAGGGGTTAAACATTAATTTTTTTTGTGAATCACTATTAAATTTCTATAAAACAAACTAATTATTTATAGGGAATCCCCAATTAAACCATTAAAATATTTCTAGGAACCCCCCCCCCCCAATTTCACATAAAATTGGCACAAAAAATTCATTTTCGTTACAAAGTCCACTAAAACCAGTTTTCACAGAAATAATAAAATGAAATGAACTTGAAAATAACATAAACAAAAAATTTTAATTCATAGAAATTGTATACACATGGAATCACCTACCATATTAACGAAAAACCTTGAATCCTTTGTACGAAAATTCAGTCGCACCACCACCACATCTCAAGGAAGGTAGATTGAACCTAAAATCAGAATATTGGACCATCAAAACCCAAAGTTAAACCCTAGGTTCAAAACCCTAGTTTCTAGAAATTATTAATCTCTAGGATAAGGGAAGAAACCCTAAGAAAATTTAATGAAACCCTAAGAAAAATTGAAGAAGAAGGAAGGAGACCCACATACTTGACAAATTTTGAAAAATCTCCCCAATACACCAGTAGCTGAATTTTCAAACAGACAAACATTCAATGGAGGTTTGAAAAATTATGAGGAGATAATGGTGGAAATGTATTGGAGGAAATGGTGGGAAATGAATTATTTATGAAGGAACGAGTTACCTCTTCAAATATGGATGATTTGAGAGCCCCTATGCAGTTATTCCCTCATTATAGATGTACAAGACCTCCAAATTGGGGATAAAAGGAATTGGGGACACACCTAAGGATGTTATCATTGAGTAGGAGGTGGAATGAAAGAAAAATAGTAAAAAAATGTATATTTTATTAAATAAACAAAATTAATTTTTAAAAGTGGAAATGATCTTATGGGCAGGAACAATCCCTTTAATAAAAAACCCAAATGCATCATTATTATGGATTCATAAATGGTCCGAATTAATATGGTGGTGCTAATAGGTCAGGGGAGGCCAGGTAGGAATTGGAATGGATGAAAAATGTTTAAAAATGAAGGAGTTATAAAGGAAACAAAATTTATTTTTAAATCTGGAATTGAGCTCACGGTTTTTCCCAAATCATGAAAACTCACCTCTTCCTCCAAAAATGCATGGGAAACCCCCAAAACAAAGCAATAATGGAAATTAAATTAAAAATACCTTTAAAATATGTAATGGATGTGACACTTTCTGCCCAATGTATGACCTCTAGGATTAAGTGAGAGAAGTTTTGAGGAGAGTTGGGTAGAGTTTTGTTGAGACAAAGTTCATTAGAGGTGTGAATAAAAGATAAGGATATGATCCCTTTCATAAAAGAGGGGAGGGAACTTTTAGAAATTCTAAAAATATTAATTTATTATAAAATTTATATCAATTTAAAAAAGATCGAAAGGGATTTATTTCTAGGTTTATACGATTTTCGGTCTAAATCCCCTTAATAGATTAATTTTTGACATGTTAAGCGAATACAATTAATTTTATCTTTTGGATATACCCCTTAGTTAAACAATTTAACTCTTACCACGACAACTTGTATTTTTAAACTATATGGTAAATATATTTACAATAAAATTCACAAATAATAAGAATTGGATCATTTAAGACATATTTACCATTATAAAAGTTATTTGTATAAATTATATATTTTTTATGAATTTTAAATAATTTAATAAAATATTATTTATTTTAAATTCTCATTTATGTCAATTTTGACACTATTTATTATCATCCATTTTATAAAATCATAAAAACATGATTAATTTGAAAAAAAATAAAGTAAATCATCCCTAAAACATTATATTCATCCAAAAAATTCATGTATGTCATTAAATATTTCAAATGATTTTTATTTTAATATTATTAATATCATTTATTTGATTCTTCCTTTAATAAATCAATTACTACATCATCATTGTGTCACAATTTAAGTTAATTATATATTCTATATAATTATAAAAAAATTACCATGATTTAGTTAAACATTTTATCTTTCGTATGAATATTTATAGTCATCCATGCAACTTATATAAGTTCATTTAAAAAATGATATGGTTATTAAAATTTTAATATGACATGTTTAACTCTTCATTAAATAAAATAAAAAAATGTTCTAATCTAACACAAGTGGCATAAAAAGGATCATATTTTTTGAAAAAGGTTAATTTTGGATAGGAAAAAACTAATCCAGTGATATTAGGTCAAGTTTTAGGGTATTTTTGTATTATTATTATAATATTTTTACCTTTAATTACCCAATTTACCTTTAACCGTGGTAAATAAAATTCAAAATTAACTATTCACCAAAAAACAAATTGATCCTATTAGAATAAATTTTCAAAGTGATTAAAACCATTTATGTCCATTTTTTAATATTTAACTCACAAATGTCAAAAAATTACATTTAATTCTAATCCCACAAATGTGGCTAGAAGGCAGAAAAAAGAGACATTGAAAAGTTCAATAATTTTTTATATCTAATTATATTATAAGAATGATTCCAATTACATACATTGGATTAAAATATGTATTAATTATCTATTGTGAAATTAAAATAAATTTACTATAAAATAATTATTTAAATGAAAAAGTCAGTTTTAACAACATTGCAGTATTTTTCACTATTCATCAAAAATTGAAACTTTATAGAAAAATACTGAACATTCACCATAAGCTAATTCTAGTATTCCAAATCTAAAAATGAAGTCTATTTTGAAAAACAAGATTTATAAATTCCATATTATGGTTAATACTATTCATAACCACTTTTTAAATGGCTTGTTTGATAGGTCAGGGTGTCCTCGGATTCGGTGTTGCGTGCAACGCAAGCTATTGAGTTATTTAAATTGAATTGTATCATGGAAGCTTGGGGTGTTACATTATTATCCCATTTATATAATTTCATCCTCTAAAATTATAGAATATCACTTCATAATAATTTTGGCGTGGTTCTTCACTATATTTCTTTAGGTTCCAAAGGCGCATCTTCTATTTTATGGTTTCTCTAATAAACATTTTCCAGAGGAGTCATCAGATTTCTCAAAACTTGTTCTTTGGTATCAAGAATATTGATAGGCTCTTCACAATAAGATATATCAAGTTCAAGTTATATTTCATAAAAGGTGAGTATATGTGTAAGGTTTAGCATGTATTTTCGTAACAGTGATAAGTGGAACACATTATGAACTTTCAAGAGACTTTGTGGAATTTCCAAATGGTAAGATACATCTTCAATTCATTCCTAAATTTCAAAAGTTATGATGTTCCTGGGATTTAATTTATCCTTCTTACTAAATCTTATAACACCCTTCCATGTATATACCTTAATGAAAACATCATCTTCTACTTGAAATTCCAAATGATCCCTTCATTATCGGCATACATCTTTTACTCAATTTGATCTGTTTTGATATGGGTTTGGATAATCTTCACCTTTTCCATTGTTCCATCCAAATGTTCGAAGCATACGAGTTTTCTTTCACCAAAATCATCCTAAAAAGTTGGTGTATGAAATATTTTCCCATATAACGCATTATACAGTGTCATCTGAATACATGAATGGAATATATTGTTATAAGAAAATTATTCTAGAGGTAAATAATAATCTCACATACCGTAAAAGTCAAGTGAGAAAGATATCAACATGTCTTATAATGTTTGAATATTTCGTTCTGATTTTACATCAGTTTGAGGGAGGTAGGTAGTGCTCAAATGAAGCTTAGTATCTACATCCTTCTGAATATTTTTACATAATTGTGATGTAAAACAAGGATTGGGATAAGAAACAATTAATATAGGTACATAATTAAGTCTTATATATTCAATAATATATTCTTTCTAAATGTTAATGTGGTAAATCTTCTCTTATAGGAATAAAATGTGCTAATTTTTGTAAGAAAATCAATAATAAACCACATCACATTATTTATTATGGGAGTCTTTTGTATCCCCAAGACAAATTCCATCATAATATGATCCCATTTCCACACAGGTATAGGAACATGTTTCATGACTCCTCAAGGATGTTGATTTCCATCATACACCTATTGACAAGCTAAACATGTTAACACATACTCACCAATCTCCCTCTTCATGTTGTCCCTCCAAAAATGATATTTCAAATATCTATATGCCCTAGTGCTACTAGGATCTATATAGAAATTGGGTCTATGAGCATCATCCAATAATTCTCTTTTTAGCTCAGGTATAGTGGGAACACATTGCCTCTTCCCAAACTTAAAAATTCCATATTCAAATATGATGTAAATCAATCCCACGTCATAGACATATTTAGTTTCTGTTTAAAACTCCTCATCATTATTTTGAGAAATTTTTATCAATTCCATCAAATATTTTTTAGAAACCATTTTATAAAATGGTGATGTTTCACCTTCCATGAAAATTCCGATATCATTCTTTACTAGATCCATTAATATAGGATCCTTTTCAACTCTCATATTTTTCTTAACTCCATGGTGCTTCCTGCCTAAAGCATCTTCCACCTTATTTGACTTCCTTGCGTGGTAGTGTATTGTTAAATCATAATCCTTGAGTAGCTCAAGAAATATATTTTCTATCATGTTGAGTTCTTTCTATGAGAAAATATATTTCAAACTTTTATGATCAATATATACCTCACATATTTCTCTATAGAGATAGTGCCTCAATATCATTATAGAAAAGATTACTATAGCTAACTCAAGATCATGAGTGGGGTAGTTTTAATTGTGATTTTTTAATTTCCTTGATGCATATGCAATAAACCTATCATTATTTATAAGGAGACAACCAAATTCGTTCCTTGATTCATCATTATAAATTAAAAAACCATTATTTCTAGATGGTATAGTCACAATAGGAACATTGACTAATATTTTCTTAAATTAATCAAACCATTCATCACAATCATTTTTCTAATTTAATTTAACCCCTTTATGTGTGATCTTGGTTAATGGGTTTTTCAATCAAGAAAAATTCCGAATGAAACTCCAATATTAACTTTCTAAACCTATAAAACAATGTACCTCTGTTATTCTCATCAGTGCTGGCCAATCTTGGACTGCCGTTGTCTTTTCAGGATCAACAAAGATTCTATATTTGGTGACAAAATTTCCAATAAAATAAATTTCTAGAATCCAAAATTCACATTTGTAAAATTTACCATATAATTCTTCCCTTTTGAGAGTCTCAAAAATGGTCCCTAATTAATTTTTATGGTCTTTATATCTTTTATAATATATCAAAATATTGTCAATGAATACCACAAAAAAATCCTCAAGATATTTCTTGAACACTATTCACAAGATCAATAAAAGAATAAGGTGAATTAGTCAATCCAAATGGAATTACTGTTAATTCATAATGACCATAACTCCTTTGAGAATATTTCTTCGGAATGTTTTCATTCATGACTCGTAATTGATGATATCTAGAATAATGGTCAATCTACAAAAATAATTGAGCTCATTGATGTTGATCAAATAAATCACCGATGGGAGGTAGATGATATTTTTTCTTTATTAAAATAGCATTTATTTTCTTATAATCAATACATCGTCTCATGGATCCATATTTCTTCTTAACAAAGAGAACATGGGATCCCCATGGAGATACACTATAGAGAATAAATACATTTTTACCCAAATATTTAATTTTTTCTTCAACTCTACTTATCCAAATACGGTTAATATATAGGGAGACATTAATATTGGTCTTACATGGGGGATTAAATCAATAAATAACTCATCTTCGTGATCTGGGGGGGGGTCCAGGTAAATATTCAGGAAAAATATCAATGTATTTCTTCACAATAGGTACATCCTAAATTTTAATATTAACTTCTTCATCCCGAGATTTTACTTTATCTTCCTCCCCAATAATCTCATTTAGTTAAGCTACCCAAGTTAGATGTTTATAAGAATCAAGTAATGATGTTTCTACTTTAAAGAAAAGGGATTCTTCTTCTTCACCACATATCATAATTTCCTTCTTCTTGTAATAAATTATTTCATCATATTTGGAAATCCAATCTATATTAAGGATTATGTAGAAGTCAATTATAGGTATTATGAAAAGGACAGAAAATAGAGTATGTTTATGTGCCATAAAAGGAATTGATCGAAATATATTTGTTTCAATGAGACATTTGTTATGAGTTTTTACTAACAACTCCTTTTTTAAATAAAAATTGGAATGACTTATTTTGTTGTAAACTGGGAATATATAAAAGAATTTTATGATCCAGAATAAAATAAATCATATCCTATGTTTAAGGACACTATTAGAGTACCTACCACCACAACATTGGGAAATTAAACCTCAAAATTTGTGATGTCATAAGCTTGGCCTTTCTCCCTTATCCATTTCTGAGGAAACATTCCTTGACCCTCTGGATAATCATTTGCATAATTTTCCATATCCACACAATTTTAGCATTGAAAATTTGTAGCTTCTTTCTTCCACTTGCAATCATGAGCTTGGGGGCATTTTTCTCCACACTTGTAACAAACTCCTATCCCTTTTAGGCATTTACTGGGGAGTTTCAACCCATAATTACTGTAGGGCGTAAAATCATTTTTCCCTTATTCCCATTATTTCATTTTTAGAGTGTTCAATGACCCAATTCTTCTCTTTATTTACATTAATGTCATAAGACATAGAAAATTCTTTTTCTGACTTTATAGAAAATGAGACTATATATTCCTACAATGAGAAATATTATGAGAACAATTCCTATTGGAGGAAAGGTTTTAACCCATCAAAGAATATATCAATATTATTTCTTGTGTTCTGTATATAGTATGTAACATGTCCTACAAACCTTGTAAAATTACCCTCATACTTTGCAACACTCTCTTCCTACTTTTTCCTCAGACTCAGAAATTTCCTTTCCACATCATCTCGTTGTTCATGAGGAAATTATTTTTTAGTGAAAAGTTATTTAAAATACCTCCATTCCAAATTCTATACTTCTTCATCTTCCCTTGTATTTTTAATTAATTAATACCATTGATCTTCATATCCTGAGAGATGATAAACTCCCATGATGAATTTTACCCTTTCTTTACTCCCCATAGAATGAAATATTTTCTTTAAGGAACTTATCCATTTCTCATCTACAAATGGATTTGTATTACCATTTAATGTTGGAGGTCGGTGTCTCATGATGTGGTCTAACATTGATCCTCCACATTATGGATCAGGATTTTCTATATGGGTAAGGTTATTATTTATAACCTAAGTTAGTTGTCCCTGTATGGTTATAAGATGTTCAACACCAATTGTATCACCATCTCCACTATCATTATCTTTCATAGTATAGAAGTCCCTATATGGATTACGTGCATTGATACAGTTTCCATTCCTTCCATCCAGAACTATTTCTAAACAATGGAATACACTAGATTAGGTTATAAATCATAATTCATAACTCCAAATTAGTAAAATAATTGACATAAACTGAAAATTTTATGTACATATAGTCCATAATCATAAAAATGGTTTATTTGTGTAAAATTTACTCATAAATAACTCATAATGGTTTGAATATAAAATGTATATTATCTTAAGCATGTCTCTAATGCGTGTCAAACTTGGTGTGTAGTAAGACTCATTGTTGTGTACCAGGTCACCCATATTCAAGCCCATAACACCTTGTAAAAGTTATTACTCTTAGGTAAATATGTGCTAGAAAAACATCCAATTATAGAATCTGTACAAGGATGTATTTTCTTCAAATACCCACTTAATTTCTACCTTACCAAAATTACTATATGTTCTTTTATACTTATCCTCAATGTCTATATTAGGGTTATGATCCCTAATCTAAGTTTTATGAATCTAATTTCAAAGGTTATTTATGAACTTCCTTTGATACCAATTGTAACACCCTAACCCCAGAAGACTTGATATTGTGCGTTATTTTAATACATTGTCATGATTATAAGGAATCAAATCTGAAAGGGAAAATAAGTTTAACAGTATTAGAAAATATATTACATACGTGAACATTACATTATAATTCAAAACATAATACTCGACATAGATAATTATTTGATAAATACATTATTCTCCTAGATTAAACATAAATTTCAATCATAAAACAGTTCTTGGCATCTTTTGAAAATGAAAAATAAGAAATTTATGAGCATAGATTCCAAGTAACGATATAAAATATAGTGGAACCTATCAGAAATAGGAAAAAAAATTACGAAAACGTATAAAACTGAAACAAGACTTTAAAACATAATAATAAGAATAATATGGAAATAATAAATCAAATAATTCAATTTAAACATTCACATAGATATTCAACTAGTCAAATAATCACATATAATATCAATAAATAATCTCATAATGAGGGAATTCATAGTGTTTAACATCATAACAATACCGTCAAGGCCTCGTTCCAATACCATACATAAATGGGTAAAAACCCAAACTAGTTTATTTAATGAGACCTACTGATAATTGGGAGGCTATAGTGGGACTCACCCATCACTTAATAAGTCCAATACATTGCTAATATAAAAAGGGTGAAACATAACATAAACATTCATATTAAAACTAGAATACCAAATGTTAATACTTTATCTATAAACAATGAATGGTATCAAAATAAAATATCCACAATAAAATGTATCATTTAACCTAAGTAATATTGTATCATAATAAATCAACCTCAATTAAGCATAAAAACCATCAAAGGATGGTGACATGGATGGAAATAATATAATAATATTTTTACAACTCTTTGAGATAAGTATCCATGTTTACTTTAAAATCATTTAAAATTAAGGAAATTATAAAATAAAAAGATTATTTTAAAACTAAACATGTAATATTGCAAGGTAATCTTAAAATTTTAAGGTTTCATAATGGAGGAACATATCCTCTTTCACCGTATAAGTTAATAAACATTTTTTTTTGGATTTTGTGAAAAGGTCATAAAGTACCTCATTTAGAAAACAATAGAAAGATTCATTTAAAATCATTTTATAAAAAGTAAAACATGTGTAAAAATGACATTAGAAATTTCTTGATAATATTTTTGAATTATATTTTAGGAAATATAATCATGGATGATAAAGATGTCCCAGTTGATACTCATGTATAAAGAACCTTAGATTATAATGAGATTGTGAAATTAACCCTTACCTTGTAATTTCCTTTTTTTGAGGGTGTTTCAATATCATTATAATGGTTAAAGAATGTTATCAAATTATATCAGGACCATATACATATTTATGATATCATATATTATCTTGTTATATCATTTTTTTAATAATATTTCAGTATTTCCATTGTTTCGGCCGTTAATAGCTTTGTTTTCCTATGCATGTTTTATTATATAAGTCGTGTTTATTTTGAATATGATATTTTTGTTATTAATATACATAATGATATTTAGATCATAAATACAATATTTACTCATATTATAAATTTTACAATCATTCTATAATGGTTAATGTGTTTAAATAATCTCATCGCATCATGGAGAAGGTAGGTCGTACGTATGCATGAGAAAATGCATAATTCCCTTTATGGTCAAATGGTATTGAATTGGATGATATATTAATCATATAGAATCATTATAATATCATATTAATTTTTTATATCAATTATTATAATCATTATTTCTATCCAAATAAAGTAGCGTTGAATAACAAATTACACCAAGGTGTGGAGATGGAAAGTTGAACGCACGCATGCATTGTGATATTGTTATTCATAGGATGGATTAAACACCTAATATGGTTGTACCATAATAATAATAACATCATAGAATTTAGATTATACTTAATTTACTACTTTAGTATGATAATAACATAGGATGAGAAAGTAGAAGAAGAAAATAATTTGAATTGAATTGGTAAAACAGTTACCTCTTCTTTGAGTGTGTCCTTTTAATTTGCACAAAAGGACTCCATAGGTTGGATTTCGTCCCAATTTATAGCCTATAGGATGAAGTTAAGGAGACTGAAATGTATAATTGGGCAGGGGTTGGCCGAGACAAATGTATTTAGAGGTGTGAATAATAGATAATTATAAACACATTTTTATAAGAGAGGGGAGGAGTACTTTTGGAAATTTCTGAACTATTAATTTATTATAAAATGATTTTCGATTTCAAATAGCTAAAAAGTGAGTTATTTCGAGGATAAGATGACTATGGGACATAATACTATAAACCAATGAATTATATAAATGTTTAGGTCTTAAAATTAACCTTATCTTTTTTGCATTAACCCTTAGTTAAACATTTTAACTCTTACCATGACTATTTGAATATTACACTATAGGGTTAATATAGTTACAATAAAATGAAAAATACACATCATTTTATCACTTATGAAATATTTAATATTATACTAGTTATTTTTATGAATTAATTATTTTTATGAATTTTATATAATTTAATAAATTATTATTTATTTTAAAATACCATTAATGAAAATTTTGAGACTATTTATTATTTGACTTTGTATAGAATAATAAAAACTTGATTACGTCAAAAAAACTAAATTAAATAATTAAGATAATATCATATTCATCCAAAAATTTTGTGGATGGCATCAAATATTCTAAATGATATTTATTTTGATTCTATAAATATCATTTATTTTATTCTAACTTTAATAAATCAATTAATACATCATCATTGTGTCACCAATTAATTTAATTATATATTTTATAAAATTATAAATAAATTACCATGATTTAGATAAAAAAATTTATCTTTATAATGACTCTTTGTTTTCAACCATATGACGTATATATCCACATATTAAAAATGATATTGTTATTAAAATTTAAATATGACATTTTTAACTCTTCTTTAACTAAAATATAATAAATGCCTTAATCGAACTCGAGTGGATTAAAAATGACCATATTTTAGACCTAAGGATTATTTTGGTCTATACAAACTTATAAAATTAAATTATTTCATGTTTTATGTTAATTTTATATTATTATATTATTATTTTTACCTTTAATTACCATATTTACCTTTAATCATGGTAAATTAAATTCAAAAGATAAAAATCAACAATAATTATTTTGATTCTATTAGACCAAATTTTTCATAATTATTACAACCATATATGTCCTATTTTTTAAATTAAATTCATATAAGTGGTAAAATTACTTTTAATGCTAATCCCACAAATGTGGCTAGAAGGTGGGTAAAAGAGACGGTTAAATGTTCAATAATTTTTTTATTTCTAATTCTTTTATAAGAATGGTTCCAATGACCTACATTAAATTCATATATGTATTATTTATCTATTGTGAATTTAAAATCAAATTACAGTTAAATAATTATTTAAATTAAAATTTCAATTTTAAAAACAATGCATTATTTTCAACTATTCATCAAAAATCGATACATTTTCAGAAAAATACCAAAACCTCACAAAAATATAATTTTATTATTAGAAATTCAAAAATGAATTATATTTAAAAATATATATATATATATATTTCATAATATGGTTAATACTATTCAAAAATACATTTTAAATATCTATTTCGATAGGCCATGGTACGCTTGAACTCAGTGCGACATATAATGCAGCTATTGAATTATTTAAAGAGAATCATACCATGGAAGCTTGGGTTGTTACACCTATAATTTTTAAATGAAAATTTTTTACACACATTTTTTATATTGAACAAGTTGTAAAAATTTAATATTATAATTATTTGGTCATTATATGGTCTAAATATGACCATAAAATAGATTTTAGAAGTGTTTCAAATAATTTTAACACTTATTTTTTTATACCCCTAGTAAATCAATTTTACTATAACCATGGTAAATAATTATTACTATTTTCACTCTTAATTTTGGAAATGAATTATGTTAACCCTAATGGATAATATAAAATATAATGATAAAATATATGGAATATTGTTTTCAATTTACATTCACATTGGTGGAAAAGTTATATATATATATATATATATAATTAATCCTGTAGATGTGATGAGAAAGAGGAAATTCATTGATAAAATGTTTAGTAGATTAATATTTTTTATATGAAAATTTAATATGAAAATGATTCCAATGACCTTAATTGGTTTAATATAATTTTATATGAACAAATTTTACATTAAAACAAATATAAATTACAATTCATATTCATGAATATTTTCAACGAATTGGAGGTTTTAAATTAAAATTATGTTTTCTTCAGTAATAATCTGGAAATGATTCTTTTCTAAAATATCACATAAATTAACCATAACATAATTTTGATATTCAGATTTAAAAAATTAATTTCATTTTTTAAAATATTTTTTCTAGATGATTTACAAACTATTTTTATGTTATTTTTGAAATTCAATACTAAACCATTTTTTAGAAAAAAACACATTTTTCAAAACACATTTCTTAGTATTTTATATGATTCCTATTTTATTTATAATAAATAGATAACCATAATATTAATACTATAATTTGTACTATTAATTCCCTCCAATTTGATGTGTAGTTTATACCTGTATACTATATTATAGTGCATTCTTCTTTTAGGGTGTGTGTTTTTTAAACTATAAAAGATATTAAATTTAATTAAATAAATTTTATGGTTTTTTATGGTTGGTGATGGAATTTTATTAAGATAATATATAAAATTATATTAATTTAATATTTTGGGGAGTAACATTCTCTACACCCAGAAATAACATTCTTCCTTGAAATTATAAACATGATCTTGGTAATCAATGGTTTAGCATTTGGAAATACCATTGTCAAAAAAATCATACCGTAAATGGGTTAATAAAATGTACTCTTAATAATAAATAAAAGGAACTAATATGATCATCTTAAATAAAGGACTATTGGGATTTTATGTAAGAGAAAATTGGTGTGAAATGAAAACATGGACAATAGATAAAAGTGTCAATAATGATAGAGACAAATATAGATCATTGATCATAAGAAATTAAATGATAAATGGAATGTTAAAGACATAAAAAACTAAAATATATGATTATTTAAGACCATTTGATTCCATGAATGTGAATATAATTGGAAATCATTTTTTATCATGATCATTTTCATAGTTATTGCTAATTCTTTAACTTTTTATAAATATATATGAAAATTTATGTACATGAAACATTTCTATTTCATATGAGAAATTTCATCATTTGGTTGTGATTTAATCAATTTCCAATTCATTAATAAATAAAATGAAATAATTTTAGATACTCGAGCCTAGAATCTTAGATTCGATGTTGTGCTATCAATACATTGGCATAACATACAAGTAAATCGCATCCTGGAGGGATTAACAGTTTAGTATTCTTAGTAAACTAGACACATACATGATTCTAGTTTTATAAATCAATAAAATTATTAAAACATAGATTCTATGAGGATAATAACATTATTCCTTCAAGCATATCTTTTCATATATTCTTTATTACACTTCATAGATTCATGCAGAAATGAAACAAAATATGGGTAATGTCAAATGCTCAATATGGGTAATGTACAATGGATGTAAAAATAATTCAATGAGAAATAATAACTATGGAATGTAAATAATTGAAAAAAGATGCCATGAAATCAATAAACTAAGAAGTAAGTGATCAAAAAATATGGAATGGTATATAACTACAAAAAAATCCATTAAAATATATAGATAAGGAATAATCAATATGGTAAGGTACAAGCCCGAAACACATTCCATTAAATCAATGAAAAGAGAATGAAATGTATCCATAAATACATAATTTCCAAAATCTTGTGGATAAATAACAATTGAATCAAAATGAAGGAAAAGATTTATTATTGGACGCCACATCTGAGGCACATAAAAACTTATACCATCAAGACCTTTCACATGTTGTTTTAAAATTAATGGTTTAAACCCATTTAATTTTTACAACACATTTTTTTAAAGAAAACATTTTGATGCATCGAGTGGCTATATAATTTTTGGTCCCACCTTCTATTTCATGTCCAAATAATTCCTCATATCAAACAGTCAAAATAAATAAAATGTCTTATAAAGTATATGTATTGAATGAAAATACATATTTGTCAATATTTCCCAAAATAAAAATATAACATACAAATTAGACCCCATATGTAATATGGAATATTGTTTAGGAAATAGTAATATCTTTGATAAATGGAAGGGATAATTAAGGGAAATTCAATGTTCAATGATCATTGGAAATATAAATATTTCATGTGGACATAAAAAATTAATTAAGTGAATATCAATACTACACTTGGAAAAATAAATAAAAAACTATACATAATAAGAATAAGGTTGGTATCAATAAAACATATCCCAATTAGGTTATAAATAATGTTTGTGGTCGTCGATGAATATAAATACTATAAATTGATCTTTTAAAAACATTCTTCAAGAAAATATTCCTTTTATTTTCAGATTCATTTTCAAAAAAATTATATTTAAAAAAAAATTAAAAAAGTGATCATCTGCAATTTAAACTTTTAAACATTAAAAGTATTCTTTAATGAAATGACTATATGCTAATTTATAAATGTCATATAAGGTAAAAATAAAATTCTTTTTCAAGGTAAAAATGTTAGAAAAGTTCATTGTTAGTAAAGATAAAAGAACATTCCTTTGAAAACATTTCTAAAAATAAAAAACCGTAAAGATTTATTGAATATTTTTCTTAAGGTTAAAAAAAATTTGTAAAATATTTTTAGAAAAAAGGGATTTTGAAGAAAACAAGTCATCCAGCTAAAAATTGAAATGAATTTGGGTGTTATTAAAAACTAATTTAAAATCATTGAAATTACACAAGAGTGGGAAATGGGCCAATTACATGAAAATGGTCATTAATAACCAGATGATAAATAAATTAATTCATTTATTAGAAAATGGTCAAAAAATTTCCTCTAATTAAAATTCAATTATAGGAAATATAAAACAAAATGATATTTTAAAGTAATCCCTTGAATATAATATAAAATAAAAGTGACAATAAATAAATGACTAGATAATGTGTATCAACTTCATATAAGTCCCTAGACTTAAACATTGCATAATCTTGAGTTAAGGTTAGTAATTTGACATTATTTCTCATTTAGGATCATTTTCGGTTTAGGGTTTTATAGAATTAGGCCATAACTATTACATAACAACTCAAATATTACAGTGTAAACTCTTCTTCTCACTATCAATATTTTCAAAAAAAAATACTCCTTAAAATAAATCAGGATTACTTTTTCTAGATAAAAATATTCATAACATTCATCATGATTTCATTCTTCCTCATAACCATCCTTATACCCTGTGGATTTTTTTTTAAAACATGTGATGATTGTAAAAAGATTAGTAGGGGATATAAAATAAAAAAAACTGTTAGTCCATGAATATTTTAAACCCATTAAAGCATTTTCAAAAAATAATACTTTTAACCCATTAAATATAATATTTTAACATTTCTCATGAAATAATAATTTTTTTGAAAAACTACTTACTCATCATAAATCCTAAAGTTAACTTGTGTCATCCATATCATACTTACATTGTAGCTTTCACAAATATATACGGAGTAACCTTCATGGATATGATTAGAATACCCATCAGAGTATATTCCCTAAATCCCTTTGGAAAATCCTCTCATTTAACTTTGTTTCATTATCCAATTTATTGAAGAGATATAAAAAAATCATCTGTCCCCAGTTTATCATGGAACCACCTATATACAAATTCAATTCCCAAAAACCATAACACAATCATAATACATAAAACAAGTTTAATGGAAAAATAAAATTTCCACATTTCAATCACAAGATATCATTTCAAGATATTGATATAATAAGTCCCTTCTCAAAACTATTTTCCATACCCAAATACTTGAAAATAGAATATGGTATTTATTTTCCTTTTAAAAACACTATGGCTTGTTGAGGGAGGTCAATATCAAATAATAGTCCCAGCAATGGAAAGGTCATCATCACCATATAAGTTAAAAAAATATTTTTGTAATCTAATAAAAATATTCATAGAAAAATATTTCTTTTTAAAACCTTTTAATGAAAGTATAATTAAAAGGGGTTTATTATAAATCATATAAAAGAAGGTGGTGTATATTATCAAAATATGTCTTAATGAAATAAGATTGAGATGAAGTCTCTTACCTTGAGTCTGACTCATCACATACAATTTTTATATTTATGAATAACAAATTTTAGTTAATTAATATTTTATTGAGAACATTTTTAAATTTTATTACTCATTTTATATCACTTATTACCATGTTATAAAAATTACAAAATTATTTAAGTTTATATCATACATTTTGTCGATCTTCATTACTTGAGTCAAAAATGAACATGGATTTATTTCAATAGTCCATGTGATCATAAGTCCATAATCTCTAGAATAGTCATCATGAAATAATAATCTCTATTATAAATTAATCATACTTTTAAAATCATCCCATTAATTATGGTTACGAAAAATGAATAATTTTATATTAATGGAGATGGTAGGTCATACATACACATGAGAAACATTTTCCATTATTCATTTATCATTATAAAAATAAGTTAATTATTATTTTATCTTTATATATTGATAATAATATTATTAACATTATAATAATAATTTAAATATACTTATATATATCATATAAGTGATGTGGTGAATGATAATGATTCACATCACTTTGTGGAGGTGATAGTTCACACGTACGCATAAACGACGTTATTATTTTTTTATGTATGGAAAGTAATAAAATAATTAAAGTATTATTCTTTTTAATTGATAAATGTGTCATGAATATCATATATAAACATTTATTCCATCAGTGTAACCAGTCTTGATAGACGGTAATGAAAAATGAACTATATAGATCTATGGGGCGGTAGTTTGCTGTACCCATGAATGAAATGTTTATTTCCCATTTGATGAAATTGTAGATGGATTTAGGTGGTTATATTAAATAACAACATATTAACATATTGAGGATATTGGATTTATTATTTCAATTTAAAATATTAGAATTTAATGTTTGTGGAATAATAAATAAAACAAAAATAGATAAAAAAATGATACCTCTTCTTCTGTTGATCACCTTTGAAAAACACCTTAACACATAAAATAATGGTGTTATACCTAAACTAATGAATAAATAAAGTGGGTAGGGATTATAGGAATAGTTTTTGGAAGATATTGGATGAAATAAATTTAAATACATATAAATTCCATATAATTTTTTTAAATTATTTGGGATTATTATGAGTCTGCGAAAATTGACGGCACGTGATTCTGAGGCATGGTGTGCCCAGAACATAATTTTGAATTTTTTTAAGGTACATTCAGAAAACATGTGAGTGGGAATTTTTAAATTTTGAACCAGTGCTCGAAATTGAAATCTGAGGGCACTGTTGAATTCACAGTGCCAGGATTTGCTTAAGGGAGGCTTAACAACGACTGCAGTATGTCGAGAGAAAAAGTTAGTTTCACAGACTTTTTGAAAGAATAATAAAATAACATAATATGTTATTTTATTTTTCTACCACATCTTGAGTGACAGTGGTGGGGACCATGAAGTTGGTTGTAATTTTAATAAGGGACATTAAATTCACGGTTAGACATTGATTGTGTAACCACACTTCGTTAAATTAATGTGGTTCATTAATTACACCAATTAATGAACCATTAATTGAAAATAGGATTAATCTCTTTACTCATCATTGGGATTTTAAAAACGTTGGTGAATGGAGAGTGTGTTGAGATATTTTTGGAGAACTATAACAAAGCACCAAAGACCAACCCTTCCAACAAAGAACAGAGGCTTGGATGTCATCGTTGGGGAAGATGATCCCGGATTGACGAACGCTGGTGGCTTCAACGAACGTGAATTATTCTCCATCAACTGCGACATATCCTACGATTTTGTGGTAGGGTTTTTTGTTTAAATTCAAGTGATTTTGTTTTAATATATCATCCATTAAAAAAGTGATAAACACAGATTAACCAAAAAAAGTTAATCCATGATTTGTACGAAATTGAGGGTGGTTATTGCAGGAGTTTTGAATCGGGTTTAGACTTCTCTTGTTGATGTTTGAACTCTAACCCTTTTTATTTTGCTAACGTGGAGAGCGTGTTCCAACCGAACAAGGCTCAAAACCTTCTCTTTTGTTGATTTGATTGATTTTTTCATGGGAAACCGAAATTATGGTGGCAATATGAATCTGGGAGCCATGAAGTGTTGGCAGCATTCCGGGAAGACCGTAGGCGCAATGAGAATTAAAAACGGACCACTAGATCTCAACCAATGGACTATAGAAGCCCCACCGACGTGGCACTAGCCGACGCTGGTGGTGGGTGAGGGCGGCAGGTGAAGAAAGATGCCAAATCATGCCAACTGTGGAGGAAGGCGGCACCTGAAGGCTCTGTGACATAGAGCAGGGGCAGCCGACCACTGGCCGACCGCGTTGGTAGCGGGCGGCCCTTCGTCGCGCACCGCAGATGGAGGTCACGACTTCGAGCTATGATGAAGGGGGACACACACCCCATAGGTCCTGTTGACAGAGGGGGCGATGCCAGGTGGTGCAGATTTTGCAAACTAAATGGGAGAATGCCCGTTCACGAGGGGAGCTGACTCCCACACGGCTGGATGGGTTGCACCCAGCCAAGGCGGGTCAGGCCGATCCATGGACCAGCTGGCCGAGCCTGTACCTAAGCATTATCGGACCATCCCAGATGGTTTGGGCTAGGCCGGTTTGAAACCGGGTCGAGTCGGTCTGACCGAGTCGGACCAGACCCAGATCCTTTTCGACCTAGTTTTTCTTAAAAGAACATATCTCACAAACCAAATGTCCGTCTGACGAGCCATCTACAGAACTAGAATCCATGGAACAAGATGGTCCTTTTGATATACTCCACATGAGTTTTGGGGAATGTTGGTGTATGTCCGGGTTGGATCGAACCCGAACCCAACCGGACCCTCGGTACTAAAATGCTTATAACTCACATGTCAGGCATCTGATTGACGTGCCGTCTATTGCATTGGGACCCTTACGACTTGACGGTCCTTTGGGTTACTCCTTTATAGAACTTAGTATAAGTTGAGGCATGAACGATATCTTAATGAGCAGATTCTAAAGTACTCAAGCGCACCGAGTGCGGTAAATCTTGTTGTTGGATGTCAATTGAAGAGAGACCTTATGTGGATCATCATCATAGAGACCCTATGTGAATCAGCATCATAGCGACCCTATGTGTATCATCATCCTAGAGACCCTGTGTGGATTAGTATTGCACGACCTGATGTGGACCATCCTTTGAGCGGCCCATCATGTATCATCGACATACGATCCAATGTGGATTGATAATAAAAGAATTTCTTTGTGTTTCAGTTTTGGAACTCCCTTACAGAATAAAATGATATATCTTAAGACTAATCATATTTATTTCTGATCTATGAGTTATATAACTGGTGTAAGTTGAATTTATTCTGTGCTTTGTGTTTGAGATCATGCTTTGCGGTTATTTCTTTGTGGAATTCTGGTAGACCTTCGGGGGTCTCGGGGTCCCTACTGGGTATTTTTATACTCACCCCAGAATGGGATTCACCCACACCTTGTCATATCTTGTGTAGATGATGAGCATTTTGGATGAGACTTTTGGGAGCCAGGACCAATCAGTATACAGAGGTGACTGTTTGATGTGGAGAGCTACTGAGACGAGTTGTACCTACCCTTCAGGTAGAATCCTTGGTGGAAGATCTCAAGAGCTCTTTTCTATTGTAGTTGTACCTTTCAGTTGGGCTTTTATTTTTTCCCCCTTTACTTTCATTAGATAATTTTACTACTGTAGTTTTACTATGCGTTTTTCATCTTGTTAGGTTTCTTGGTATGTGTGATTGTAGGCATAAATTCAATGCCTTCCCAATTTTAGGAAAATTCCTTTCCGGTACTAGTCACAAACCCCTAGCCTATTGAAGGTGGGTTTGGGGTAGTCACAACATGGGCCCTAGGGGACTGGTCGTGAAAAATTGGTATCAAAGGAGTTGGTTCTACTAAAGAACTAGGACTCTGATATTTCTAATGGAGCAATATTGTTAAGTGTTTTGAGTTTGGTTTTTAGTTCGGGGACTCTAGTGTTTGTGTAGTGGATGACGTATTCATACAACAGGACCTATAATTCTGATTTCCATCTTAGTGATTGAAAACACTGAGTGCGTGTGTTTTGAAAATATTTTACTTTTGATCTCTTTTGATATAGATTAATAGGTATAACTTATTAACCATAGAATACCTATTTATTTTCAGGATGACTCCACGTAGACAGCCATCCAGGATTCCAGAGAGAGTTTTTGATGACTTCCCACCAAGTGATGAGGCTTTGGTGCAGGGCCCTCTTACAACAATATCACCTTCGGGTGGTGCACCAGCAGCGCCACTACCCATTGGGAAACATTTTCTACCAGCCCCACCACCAGATGGTGTACAGCAACTGAGCACATTGCACGAGTTCAAGTGGCAGAGGCCTCCGAGATTTTAAGGTGAGATGGATCCACAGGAAGATGAGGACTGGATAGAGGCTATGGATAGAGTTTTTATGCCTAGTTGGGACAGTAGCAAAGAATATGGTGATCCTAGATTCTAGTATTTATAGGGAACGACAGGGATATGGTGAAGCCTAATGCTCCAGTTACATGAAAAGGCGACCCTCACTTGGACTGACTTTGAGAGCCTCTTCACGACGAAGTTCTTTCTAGTGACACTATGCTCTGTGTGTATTTAAGAGTTCCTATACATACAGTAGGGTATCTTGACAGTGTCCCAATACTCAGCAAGATTCACTGACCACTCTCGCTACTCCACTGACATGGTATGAGACCCTTTCTTCCAAGATCAAACCATTGAGCAGGGTATCCGGCAGGATATCAGAGCGTCAATGATATCACTCAATATTTCAATGAAAAACAAAGTACTTGAGTGATCATTATTGGTAGATAGCTTTTTAGCTGAGTATGCACCAACGGTGAGTGCCACCACTGGACGACAGGTGGCCGAGTCATCTGTCGTAGGTAGTAGGAAGATGACACAGTGGTCTGAGTGGGCCAGACCTTCCAGAGGACGACCCCAGGATGCAGGGTCGGAGGTATGAATCTCACGAGGTAGAGTAGGCCAGCAGAGGATAAGATTGTGCTTCACGTGCACTGGGAAGGGCCACATGGCTCACAACTTCCCAAACCACCGTACATACGATTAGTAGATGGTTGAGGTACCATTGAGGTAGTGGTAAAGATTCAAGCATGGAGGTCCACAGGGCAGCGAATGTGGAAGAGGAGCAGGACATGCATCTGGAGGTGGGCGGTGATTCGAGTTTCTACCGCCACCACCTCCATGTGGTTCACCTCGACCTCAGGGATCATGTGGACATGGATGAGATTACCTTCATGCAGCTGAGGCCTATGAACACGGTGCTCTAGATATGATTCAAGGTATGAATTATGTCTACTCCACCCTAGTTGCAGTACTTATAAACATAGGTTCCCATCACGCTTTCATTGCCACAGCTCTCATTCAGAGCTCGAAGATTCTGACAGATCCATTAGCTCAATCCTTAATATTGAAGACTCCTATGAGAGAGGATTCTAGGATTAAACACCAGTGTCGATAGTGTTAGCTTACTCTACATGGTGAGATATTTGGCTGGGATCTCATAGTAGCAGCGTCGAGGCCTTATGATATCATCGTGGGTACGGACTGGTAATCTACAGTCCATGCTCAGATTGACTGTTTTAGGTGCAAAGTGTAGTGTGTCTGTGAGGATGGGACCAGGTTTTACTTCACCGGTGAGAAGGGACCCTTTTCAGCTTAGGATGGACTTTCCTAGAGGAGGGTTTAGCCAATCACACATTAGTTGTCTAGACTTACCCTTAGAGCAGTTGATGATAGAAGTATAAGCTATCCTGTAGTGGTGGACCAATATGCTGATGTCTTCCCTGAGGATGATCCACGAATACCTCCTTTTAGAGAGGTAGACTTCTATATCAACTTGTACCCCGAGATGACACCGATATCCACTCTAGCATATCATAGGGCTCCCACTGAGCTTTGTGAGTTCAGGTATAGATGGAGGACTTGAAGAGGAAGAGGTTCATAATGCCCAATGTTTCTCCATGGGTATCCCCGATATTTTCACCAAGAAGGAAGATGGGAGTCTGAGGCTTTGCATGTACTATCAGCACCTGAACCAGGTGACTATAAAGAACAAGTATCCACTCCCGGGTATTGATTATCTCTTCGACCAACTAATGGTAGCTCGATGGTTTTTAAAGATAGACCTCAGATCAGGCAATCATCACCTCAAGGTATGAGATGAGGATGTAATGAAGACATACTTCAGATTCTGTTATGGACACTATGAGTTCTTGGTAATTCCTTTCAGTGTGACCAATGCCCATGAAGTGTTCATGGGAATCATGAACAATATCTTCCAACCTTACCTCGATCACTTCATGGTGGTCTTTATTGATGACATATTGGTTTACTCAATGACGGAGGAGGATCATTCCACTCACCTGCAGATAGTTCTAGATAAACTCCGAGAGCACTAGTTTTATGGTACGCTCTAGAAGTGCTAGTTTTGGGTACGAAAGGTCCACTTTTTGAAACACATTATCTTTGAGGCTGGAGTCCCAGTGGATCTGGTGAAGATAGAAGAAATACTTTCTTGGGGGCCACCTAGGATTTTGACAGAGGTGCAGAGTTTTCTAGGGTTGGAAGGGTACTACCGGAGGTTTATACCTGACTTTTATAGAGTTGAGAAACCCTTTTCAGCCTTCACTGGGAAGGGAAAATCCTTTTTGTGGATTAAGATATGCCAGTAGAGTTTTCAGGAGCTGAGGCAGAGACTAACGAGTGACCCCATCTTGAGGTTACAATAAGAGGGTGTTGGGTATGTAGTATACTGTGACGCATCAGGGACCATAATAGGATGTGTACTGATGTAGGAGCTAGCGTTGAGTGCATACGTCTCACGTCATCTAAGACAACATGATCCGAACTAAGCTACCCATGAACTGTAGTTAGCAACACTGGTTTTTTCCGTGAAGATGTGATGACACTAATTGATGGATGAACAATTTATTATCTACTCTAATCACATGATTCTTAGGTATATATTCTCACAGAAGGACCTGAACCTGAGACAATGATGATGGCTATAGTTCCTCCAGTACTATGAATTTGAGAAAGTCTCTTCTCCTAGGAAGTGGAACGTGGTGGCAGGCGCACTTAACAAAAGGTCTATTATACAGTTGCTAAGTGAGGTGACAGAGCAGCTAGCCATGTTGTAGTTATCCTTCATGGATATTGATAGAGCAGCTTACATTCGGTCTATGACAGTTACTCTCTCACTCCTTCAGCAAGTCAGGGAGGAACAACTTGGGGACGTATAATGCGAAGCTCAATGTGTCACAACCCGTCCTCGGGGCCCGTGCCGTGACTACCCCAAGCCAGCCTTCCATAGGCCAGGGGCTGGCGACTAGCACCAAAGGCGTAAATCCCAATAACTGGGAAGGAATTGACTTTATAAAAGTATCAAACACCACAGAGTACAAGTGGAAGTAAAACACTAAGTACAAAGAGAAGTGCTGAAAGGTAAATGGGCCAGAATAAAAACCCAACTGAAAGTAAAACTACAACTGAAAAAAGTACAACAGAAAAAGGCAACAGCTAGAAGAAAAGAAGTGGCTCATGGGTCGTCCTCCTCGGATCCTACCTGAAGGGTAGGTACAGATGGTGCAGCTCCTGGATCGTCCACCATGGATCCTACCTGAAGGGTAGGTACAGATAGCGCAGAAACCGGATCTTCCACCACGGATCCTACCTGAAGGGTAGGTACAGATATCCTCCACAACTCTTTCACCTGTCAACCTCCTCCGAGTGTCGTCTCGCCGTTAAGTCAACCTCCGGATACTGACTCGTCGAGTATTCCACCTCCGGGTACCCTCCAGTCCCCGAACACTCGGCCTCCATCATCACTGCCCATCGTCTGCAACCAACACAACGAGGTGAGGGCATAGCCTGTGCAGGGGTGAGTATAACGATACTCAGTAGGGACCCCGAGACCCTAAAGGTCTCACTAAAACCAACAAGGATAACCACAAAGAAGATCTCAACAGATAACCTCTACATAGGTATATGCCCATGCATATACCTAAGTTATCAAATAACCCATTTCAATCATGAGGAAACACAAAGATTATGAAATCAACGGATAACCACTACCCAGGTATATGCCCATACATATACCTAAGTTATCAAGTGACCCATCTCAATCATGAGGTAAACAAAAAGGTCAAAAGTCTCATCTCAAACCAGGATTTTCATTATCAAAACTGTAATTGCTGAAGAGGTCCATCTCTGGGAGTACAGTGATCCTGTCACGTCTCCGAGGTACTTCTCACCAACCTATGACTACTGCGGTACTCCTCCTGTCGAGTATCGTGGGTCTGTCACCTCACACAGTATTGCTCCTCCGCCATGGGGCTACCACCTCACACAGTAGTGCTCCCCCTCATAGCCTACAGAGGTACTCCTCCTGTCGAGTACTGCGGGTCTGCCACCTCACACAGTAGTGCTCCTCTGCCATGGGTCTTCCACCTCACAAAGTAGTGCTCCCCACTAGGCTATGCAAGTCACTCCGAATCGAATCGGACAAGCAGTCATCAGGTCACAGCCAGCTACAAGGTCTATGTACTCCGTACGCTCGTCTTCAGGAGGGTCTGCTCCCCGAGCTACTAGTAGATACTCCAAGTATCTCAAAGTCCCACGAAGAAGTATCTCAAAGTATCGCCTCGTCATAGAGGTATCAACGCAACAGACGGCACGTCAATCAGACGCCCGGTCTGTGAGTTACTAGCATTTTCGTCCCCGGGGCCCGGTTGGTTTTGTGTGCGAACCAACCCGGCCATATCTCAACTGTACCACGAACTCTCAAAGGGTATAATCATAGGGACAGTTTCTCAACGTGATCACCAAAGCCGCTGACGATTCGTCAAACGGACGTCCAGTCTGAAAGATATCTGATTTTTCGTTTGAGGGGCCCGGTTGGATTTCAGGTACAATCCAACTCAGTCATACTCCAACTGCATCCAAAACATAGGCGAAGTATGCCAAAAGTTTCGTCTCATCAATAGTAATTCAACGAGACAGACGGCGCGTCAATCGGACGCCCGGTCTGTTAGTTATTGGCTTTTTCGTTCCAGGGACCCGGTTAGTTTCATGAGCGAACCAACCCGACTGCACTCCGACGGCGTCCAAACCTCGAGCGGAGTAATCCAAAAGTTACGTCTCATCAATAGTAATTCAACGAGATAGACGGCGCGTCAATCGGACGCCCGGTCTGTGAGTTATTGGCTTTTTCGTTCCAGGGACCCAGTTGGTTTCGGGAGCGAACCAACCTGACCGCACTTCGACGGCGTCCAAACCTCGAGTGGAGTAAGTCAAAAGTTCCGTATCATCAAGAGGAAACCATAAAAGTTGACGGCATGTCAATCAGACGTCCGGAACTCAAGATATAAGCGTTTCCGCTCCGAGGGCCCGGTTGGTTTCGTATCCGAACCAACCCGGCCGAACACAAAGTTCTCCGAATCCTTGAATGTAACATACCGAAACGACCGTCTTGATCCAAGGATCGCATCGCAACTGACGGTGCGTCGATCAGAGGCCCGTAGCCCATGATATGGGTAAAAGACCGTAAGGGGTCCGAAAACGGGGGGTCTGGGCCCGGACCGACCCGGCTGGGCGCGGCCCGACCGGGCGGCTCGGACTGGCGCGTTGGCTCGCTGGCGTCGGCCAAGCGGCCGCGCAAGGGGGGACCGTCCCCTTGGACGAAACCGATGGGACCAGGTTTTACTTCACCGGTGAGAAGGGACCCTTTTCAGCTTAGGATGGACTTTCCTAGAGGAGGGTTTAGCCAATCACACATTAGTTGTCTAGACTTACCCTTAGAGCAGTTGATTATTGAAGTATAAGCTATCCTGTAGTGGTGGACCATTATGCTGATGTCTTCCCTGAGGATGATCCACGAATACCTCCTTTTAGAGAGGTAGACTTCTATATCAACTTGTACCCCGGGATGACACCGATATCCACTCTAGCATATCATAGGGCTCCCACTGAGCTTTGTGAGTTCAGGTATAGATGGAGGACTTGAAGAGGAAGAGGTTCATAATGCCCAATGTTTCTCCATGGGTATCCCCGATTTTTTCACCAAGAAGGAAGATGGGAGTCTGAGGCTTTGCATGTACTATCAGCACCTGAACCAGGTGACTATAAAGAACAAGTATCCACTCCCGGGTATTGATTATCTCTTCGACCAACTAATGTTAGCTCGATGGTTTTTAAAGATAGACCTCAGATCAGGCTATCATCACCTCAAGGTATGAGATGAGGATGTAATGAAGACATACTTCAGATTCTGTTATGGACACTATGAGTTCTTGGTAATTCCTTTCAGTGTGACCAATGCCCATGAAGTGTTCATGGGAATCATGAACAATATCTTCCAACCTTACCTCGATCACTTCATGGTGGTATTTATTGATGACATCTTGGTTTACTCAATGACGGAGGAGGATCATTCCACTCACCTGCAGATAGTTCTAGATAAACTCCGAGAGCACTAGTTTTATGGTACGCTCTAGAAGTGCTAGTTTTGGGTACGAAAGGTCCACTTTTTGAAACACATTATCTTCGAGGCTGGAGTCCCAGTTGATCCGGTGAAGATAGAAGCAATACTTTCTTGGGGTCCACCTAGGATTTTGACAGAGGTGCAGAGTTTTCTAGGGTTGGAAGGGTACTACCGGAGGTTTATACCTGACTTTTCTAGAGTTGAGAAACCCTTTTCAGCCTTCACTGGGAAGGGAAAAGCCTTTTTGTGGATTAAGATATGCCAGTAGAGTTTTCAGGAGCTGAGGCAGAGACTAACGAGTGACCCCATCTTGAGGTTACCATAAGAGGGTGTTGGGTATGTAGTATACTGTGACGCATCAGGGACCATAATAGGATGTGTACTGATGTAGGAGCTAGCGTTGAGTGCATACGTCTCACGTCATCTAAGACAACATGATCCGAACTAAGCTACCCATGAACTGTAGTTAGCAACACTGGTCTTTTCCGTGAAGATGTGATGACACTACTTGATGGAAGAACAATTTATTATCTACTCTAATCACATGATTCTTAGGTATATATTCTCACAGAAGGACCTGAACCTGAGACAATGATGATGGCTATAGTTCCTCCAGTACTATGAATTTGAGAAAGTCTCTTCTCCTAGGAAGTGGAACGTGGTGGCAGGCGCACTTAACAGAAGGTCTATTATACAGTTGCTAAGTGAGGTGACAGAGCAGCTAGCCATGTTGTAGTTATCCTTCCTGGATATTGATGGAGCAGCTTACGTTCAGTCTATGACAGTTACTCCCTCACTCCTTCCGCATGTCAGGGAGGAACAACTTGGGGACGTATAATGCGAAGCTTGATGTGTCACAACCCGTCCTCAGGACCCGTACCGTGACTACCCCAAGCCCGCCTTCCATAGGCCAGGGGCTGGCGACTAGCACCAAAGGCGTAAATCCCAATAACTGGGAAGGAATTGACTTTATAAAAGTATCAAACACCACAGAGTACAAGCGGAAGTAAAACACTAAGTACAAAGAGAAGTGCTGAAAGGTAAATGGGCCAGAATAAAAACCCAACTGAAAGTAAAACTACAACTGAAAAAAGTACAACAGAAAAAGGCAACAGCTAGAAGAAAAGAAGTGGCTCATGGGTCATCCTCCTCGGATCCTACCTGAAGGGTAGGTATAGATGGTGCAGCTCCTGGATCGTCCACCACGGATCCTACCTGAAGGGTAGGTACAGATGGTGCAGAAACCGGATCGTCCACCACGGATCCTACCTGAAGGGTAGGTACAGATATCCTCCACAACTCTCTCACCCGTCAACCTCCTCCGAGTGTCGTCTCACCGTTAAGTCCACCTCCGGATACTGACTCGTCGAGTATTCCACCTCCGGGTACCATCCAGTCCCCGAACACTCGGCCTCCGTCATCACTGCCCGTCTTCTGCAACCAACACAACGAGGTGAGGGCATAGCCTGTGCGGGGGTGAGTATAACGATACTCAGTAGGGACCCCGAGACCCTCAAGGTCTCACTAAAACCAACAAGGATAACCACAAAGAAGATCTCAACAGATAACCTCTACATAGGTATATGCCCATGCATATTCCTAAGTTATCAAATAACCCATTTCAATCATGAGGAAACACAAAGATTATGAAATCAACGGATAACCACTACCCAGGTATATTCCCATACATATACCTAAGTTATCAAGTGACCCATCTCAATCATGAGGTAAACAAAAAGGTCAAAAGTCTCATCTTAGACCAGGATTTTCATTATCAAAACCGTAATTACTGAAGAGGTCCATCTCTGGGAGTACAGTGATCCTGTCATGTCTCCGAGGTACTGCTCACCAACCTATAACTGCTGCGGTACTCCTCCTGTCGAGTATCGTGGGTCTGCCACCTCACACAGTAGTGCTCCTCCGCCATGGGTCTGCTACCTCACACAGTAGTGCTCCCCCTCATAGCCTACAGAGGTACTCCTCCTGTCGAGTACTGCGGGTCTGCCACCTCACACAGTAGTGCTCCTCCTCCATGGGTCTTCCACCTCACAAAGTAGTGCTCCCCACTAGGCTATGCAAGTCACTCCGAATCGAATCGGACAAGCAGTCATCAGGTCACAGCCAGCTACAAGGTCTCTGTACTCCGTACGCTCGTCTCCAGGAGGGTCTGCTCCACGAGCTACTAGTAGATACTCCATGTATCTCAAATTCCCACGAAGAAGTACCTCAAAGTATCGCCTCGTCATAGAGGTCTCAACGCAACAGACGACACGTCAATCAGACACCCGGTCTGTGAGTTACTAGCCTTTTCGTCCCCGGGGCCCGGTTGGTTTCATGTGCGAACCAACCCGGCCATATCTCAACTGTACCACGAACTCTCAAAGGGTATACTCATAGGGACAGTTTCTCAACGTGATCACCAAAGCCGCTGACGGTTCGTCAAACGGACGTCCGGTCTGAAAGATATCTGATTTTTCGTTCGAGGGGCCCTGTTGGATTTCAGGTACAATCCAACTCAGCCATACTCCAACTGCATCCAAAACATAGGCGAAGTATGCCAAAAGTTCCGTCTCATCAATAGTAATTCAACGAGACAGACGGCGCGTCAATCGGACGCCCGGTCTGTTAGTTATTGGCTTTTTCTTTCCAGGGACCCGGTTAGTTTCGTGACCGAACCAACCTGACTGCACTCCGACGGCGTCCAAACCTCGAGCGGAGTAAGCCAAAAGTTACGTCTCATCAAGAGTAATTCAACGAGATAGACGGCGCGTCAATCGGATGCCCGGTCTGTGAGTTATTGGTTTTTTCGTTCCAGGGACCCAGTTGGTTTCGTGAGCGAACCAACCCGACCGCACTTCGACGACGTCCAAACCTCGAGTGGAGTAAGTCAAAAGTTCCGTATCATCAAGAGGAAACCATAAAAGTTGACGGCATGTCAATCAGACGTCCGGAACTCAAGATATAAGCGTTTCCGCACCGAGGGCCCGGTTAGTTTCGTATCCGAACCAACCCGGCTGAACACAAAGTTCTCCTAATCCTTGAATGTAACATACCGAAACGACCGTCGTGATCCAAGGATCGCATCGCAACTGACGGTGCGTCGATCGGAGGCCCGTAGCCCATGATATGGGCAAAAGACCGTAAGGGGTCCGAAAACGGGGGGTCTGGGCCCGGACCGACCCGGCTGGGCGCGGCCCGACCGGGTGGCTCGGACTGGCGCGTTGGCTCGCTGGCGTCAGCCAAGCGGCCGCGCAAGGGGGGACCGTCCCCTTGGACGAAACCGCAGCCCCCGTGCGGGGGAAGCTCCCTGTCAACGGACACGGCGCGATGCCGTGTCCCGCTGGTCCCGCGCGGCCATGGGACCAGCCGCAGCGGCCCCTTCCCGGCGGTGCACTGAGCGCCGCCGCCTCCTGGCTGCCGGCTGGTGCCGGCCGCCGCCTCCGGCCGCCGGCGCGCCGACGGAGTATTCCGCGGACCACCAGACGCGCTCCGGTGGTCCGTTTTTCTCGCCGCTTTCGCCAATGGTCCTCCCGGGACCTTTCCTTCACTGCGGAGGCTTCAAAATTACCTTGCGGCCCCGTTTTTCGTCGCCCGTCAATCCGTGTACAACAATCAATCAGCGGAGTCTTCAATCGCCTCTGCGACCCCGATTCCGGTCGTGGTTTCGTTCAGCGTCAACGGCGAGGCGCGACGATGCCGCGCTTCTTCGTCGTGTTCTTTCTTGTGTCCACACGGTGCCGTTGCACTGGGCCGCCTTTG
Organism: Viscum album; assembly: GCA_963277665.1. Taxonomy (NCBI): domain Eukaryota; kingdom Viridiplantae; phylum Streptophyta; class Magnoliopsida; order Santalales; family Viscaceae; genus Viscum; species Viscum album. The sequence continues at coordinate 860,430,042 of OY728160.1, forward strand.
TTCATGCCGCAATGAATTAAAACAACAAAGGGGGAGGAGATTCGGCCGTGTTCGTGCGGTCCGACCTCCTCCCATTAAGTTGGTAACAAGCGGCCCAAAAGACGAAGAACAACAAGGAATTTTCACGAACAAAAGAGAATCAACCCAAACAGTTTTTCCCCGCAACAGATTATTCCCAACCCACAAGGAAAACGATCACGGATCAACTAGGTAATAAGATGATCCGTGTTCTTTGTTTTCTTTAGAAAGAAAGAAATCAAGGGAATAACATCATTCTCAAACATAATTCCCTACCTCAACGTTGTCGTCGAACGTGAGTTTGTCGTGTCGCAGAAGGGGAATCGCGGAAGAAGCTTCAATGACGTCGCGATACACAGCGTCACGTCGTTCATCTCCGAGGGTTTGGCGTTCTGCGTCAGAGGTCGGAGAATTCTTCGCGTTCTTCGCGTTCTTCGTCGAAGAAGAACGCTTTCCTCAAAATCCTCTCCATGCCACAAGTTCCAACAGAAATAAAATAAGAGTTATATTATTTTATTAACGCACATGAAACGTTTGAATTTCAAAAGAAACGAAATGAACAATTAATTCAATGAATTAATTGTAACGATTTAACCGCCCAATTTAATGGGGCATTTCTTAACAAGAAAAACGCACAGTTGACTTTCATTAAAGAGGGGGGTTGCGGGTGCGTTACTTAGAGGGAAAGAAACGGTGGGTCTTGTGTGGGTCCCACCTCAAAAAATATCCTACCAAGGGGGTAAGATATTTTAGGTCCCACATACTCCACTTAACACAGGTTAAGTGACTTAAATAAAATAAATTGGTCGCACCATTTTATTTTATTCATTTATTTAACCGGAAAAAATTTTTAAAAACACACCCGAGAAAACACAACTCAGGAAAAGGGGTTTTTAAGAAATTACCGGTGCAGCGAGTTCATCGGTGCCCTCAGATTTCAATTCCGAGCATTGGTTCAAAAGTTAGAAAAACCCGCTCGTTTGTTCACTGAACGTACCCGAGCTAAACTTTCGAAAATGATTCCGGGCACACCGGGCCTCGGAATCAGGTTCCGTCGGAAACTGCGTTCTTGTAAAATTCCAAAGAAAATTAAGAAAAAAATTTCCTCTAAATTTCTAGGTCTTTAAATTACTCCCATCTCAGAGATTTACATCCCCGTAAAGCATTAACACAAACTAGAGACACAAAAGCGGTACTGAGCACGCATCTCAGCCTTTTGATCCCATGTGCTTACCTGAAGGTTCCCGTACTGCAAAAGAAAGTGCACCCGAGGAATCGATCGTCCTTGTAGGATCCGCTCATGTCGATCCTTGATCCCCACTAGAACCTCCATGTATGTTGCCCTGTCATCGACATCCAACTCCCTGAGGTTGATGATATGTGAAGGATCACACACGTATCTCCTCAGTTGAGATACGTGGAAGTCATCGTGCACCAAGTGCAACTGAGGTGGATGCGTCAAGTAGTAAACCACTTCGCCTACCAAGATGAGGAACTAAGAAGGTCCACTGAACCTCGGAGATAACTTTCCACCTTGGCCACATTACCGAAAACCTCGTCGAGGTGAAACCCGTATAAGGATGTGATCGTCATCCTCGAACTCTAGAGGTCTCCAATTCCTGTCAGCATAAGGCTTCTGTCGGCCCGGTGCTGTCCTCATCCGCTCTTGGATGACCTGGACCTTCTCTAGTCTCACAAGAGCTGCTATGATTTCTTCTTTTCCGATAAGAGAAATCCGGTCTCATCCCCTGGATGAACCACATTCGTTGCCTAATACAGTCAATCTGAACATGAATGATGTATTCATTCCATGGACGACGTCTTAAGGCCTCGACGTTACTACCAAGAGATCCAACTATCACTATCGCCTCCAAGGGTCGAGTCACACTGTCGGCATCAGTGTGAGGTCAATGGGTCTCTTCCAGTACAAATTTCGAAAGTGAGGGTTATGTCAACAGTCTTAACCGGGACCACTCAGTACCAACCAAACAAAAGGACATGAAAGTAATCTAAAAAAAGGTAAGTGTCTTTATATTATTGCAACTCTTGGTACAAAGACACAAATACAACAACAACATGGAACTAGATATACACCACTAGTTCTGCTCCTGTCCACTCGCTTCCGAAGCTCCGTAGTCGTAAGATTCTGCTACCTGAAGCTAAGCTCTCCCATGTCCACCTGTTCTCTACGGTCGGGGTGGACCTCCTGGTGGTGGTGGTGGCAACACCTCGAAGCGTCATCCACCTCCAGCTGCACGGCCAGATCCCCTCCATCGGCCTTCAGCTCCTAGCGGTCTACCTTGATCGAACCTCTGCCTCTGCCTGGGAAGTTCTTCATTTAACTTTCGGTCATCTGCATGGCGGGTCGGACAGTCACGTGCCATGTGACCAATATCGCCGCAGGAGTAACACTTCATGGAAGGTCTGGCTCTATCATTCCCCTTGGTGCCTCGCACTACCGACCCTGAGTCACGCGGTCGACCACCTATATGTCTGGTCCTCTTGGACCTCTGCGTCATCTGTCAACTGCCTGCAACAGAACAATCTGCTGCATGCCGGCTAGTGGTGGGTCATGCTGCTGGAGACTGATCAGGAAGGAAACTATCCACTAAGAGGGCTCTCTCCAACACCCATGTCTGCGTCAGAATGCTATGAGAAAAAACAGAAGCTCTAATCTCTCACTTGAGCCCCTGCTCGAAGGTTCGGTCCCTGAAGAACGAGCCCCGTACCATTTTTGTGGAGTAGCGCAAGAGGTCTGTGAACCTCGCTGAATACTGCGCCACTGTCATGCTGCCCTACCGCAGCTGAAGTAGCTCCTGCATACGCACCGCTCGAAGGGTGGCAGGTACAAAATCTGACCAGAACAGGCTCTCAAAGACTGCCCATAGAAGTTTTACCTCGTCATGCATCTGGAGCATCAGGCTCCACCATCTGCCCGCTGCTTCCTGAAGTAGGATGGCAGTAAGGATCACCATGAAATCTTCTGGCATCCCCACTAGCCTGAAGACTCTCACCACAGCCTCCAGCCAATCCTCAGTCGCCTGCGGGTCCATCTCTCCCCTGAACCTGGGTGGCCTCTGGCGTTCGAACTCGTGCAGTGTGCTCAAGCGACGTGCACCCTCTACTGCTGGGGCTGGTGGCATCGGTGGCCCAACGCGTAGTAGTACTGCTGGTGCCTCCTCTGGTACCTCAACTGGGATAGGGCCCTATACTGAGGTCACGCCGCTTGACGGGATGTCAGTACGAACAACTCTCGGGGCTCTAGCTGGTCGTCCACGGGGAGGCATCCTGAAAGAAACAAAAATGACACGGTCAAATGATTATACCTGGTGAACTGACCTGGTTTGAGCTGTTTTAAGGGAAAACCTATGAAAAACACACGCAATCAGTGTTTTTGTGCACAATGTCGGAAATCAGTTTGTCGGGGTCCTGGTGTATGGATACGTCAGCCGCCCACACCATCGCTGGACTCCCTGAACTGAAGACCACAGTCAGTACTTTTAACACTATTGCTTCACAGAAAGAAAATATCAGAGTTATAAGTTCTATGGTAGAACCTACCCCTATGATACCAATTTGTCACGACCCGTCCTTGGGGCCCGTGCCGTGACTACCCCAAGCCCACCTTCCCTAGGCCAAGGGCTAGCGACTAGCACCAAAGGCGTAAATCCCGATAACTGGGAAGGCATTGCCTTTATAAAAGTAACAAACACCACAGAGTACAAGCGGAAGTAAAACACTAATTACAAAGAGAAGTGCTGAAAGGTAAATGGGCAAGAATACAAACCCAACTGAAAGTACAACTACAACTGAACAAAGTACAACAGAAAAAGACAACATCTGGAAGAACAGAAGTGGCTCCTGGGTCATCCTCCACGGATCCTGCATGAAGGGTAGGTACAGATGGCGCAACTCCTGGATCGTCCACCACGGATCCTACCTGAAGGGTAGGTACAGATGGCGTAGCTCCTGGATCGTCCACCACGGATCCTACCTGAAGGGTAGGTACAGATAGCCTCCACAACGCTCTCGCCCTTCAACCTCATCCGAGTGTCGTCTCTCCATGAAGTCCACCTCCGGATACTGACTCATCGAGTAGTCCATCTCTAGGTACCGTCCAGTCCTCGAACACTCGGCCTCCATCAGCACTGCCCATCGTCTACAACCAACACAACGAGGTGCAGGCATAGCCCATGCAGGGGTGAGTATAACGATACTTAGTAGGGACCCCGAGACCCTCAAGGTCTCACTAAAACCATCAAGGATAACCAAAAATATGATCTCAACAGATAACCTCTACTTAGGTATATTCCCATGCATATACCTAAGTTATCAAGTAACCCATATCAATCATGAGGAAACACAAAGATTATGAAATCAACAGATAACCACTACCCAGGTATATTCCCATACATATAACGAAGTTATCAAGCGACCCATCTCACTCATGAGGTAAACACAAAGGTCAAAAGTCTCAGCTCAAACCCGGATTTTCATTATCGAAACCGTAACTGCTGAATAGCTCTGTCTCTGGGAGTACAGTGATCCTGTCACGTATCCGAGGTACTGCTCACCAACCTATGACTGCTGAGGTACTCCTCCTGTCGAGTACCGTGGGTCTGCCACCTCACACAGTAGTGCTCCTCCGCCATGGGTCTGCCACCTCACACAGTAGTGCTCCCCCTCATAGCCTACAGAGGTACTCCTCCTGCCGAGTCCTGCGGGGCTGCCACCTCACACAGTAGTGCTCCTCCGCCATGGGTCTGCCACCTCACAAAGTAGTGCTCCCCACTGGGCTATGCTAGTCACTCCAAATCGAATCAGACAAGCAGCCATCAGGTCACAGCCAGCTACACGATCTCCATACTCCGCACGCTCGTCTTGGGGAGGGTCTGCTCCACGAGCTACTAGTAGAGACTCCAAGTATCTTAACGTCCCACGAAGAAGTATCTCAAAGTACTGCCTCGTCATAGGGGTCTCAACGCAACAGACGACGCGTCAATCGGACGCCCAGTCTGTGAGTTACTAGCCTTTTCGTCCACGGGGCCCGGTAGGTTTCGTGTGCGAACCAACTCAGCCGTATCTCAACTATACCCCAAACTCTCAAAAGGTATACTCATAGGGACCGTTTCTCAATTTGATCACCAAAGCCACTGACAGTTCGTCAAACAGACGTTTGGTCGGAAAGATATCAGCTTTTCCGTTCCAGGGGCCCGGTTGGATTTCGGGTACAATCCAACTCGGCCATACTCCAACTGCATCCAAAACTTAGGAGAAATATTCCAAAAGTTCCGTCTCATCAAGAGTAATTCAACGAGACAGACGGTGCGTCAATCAGACGCCCGGTCTGTGAGTTATTGGCTTTTTCGTTCCAGGGGCCCGGTTGGTTTCGTGAGTGAACCAACCCGACCGCACTCCGACGGCGTCCAAACCTCGAGCAGAGTAAGCCAAAAGTTCCGTCTCATCAAGAGTAATTCAACGAGACAGATGGCGCGTCAATCGGACGCCCGGTCTGTGAGTTATTGGCTTTTTCGTTCCAGGGGCCCGGTTGGTTTCACGAGCGAACCAACCCGACCGCACTCCGACGACGTCCAAACCTCGAGCGGAGTAAGTAAAAAGTTACGTCTCATCAAAAGGAAACCTACAAAGTTGACAACACGTCAATCGGACATCCAGAACCCAAGATATAAGTGTTTCTGCTCCGAGGGCCCGGTTGGTTTCGTATCCGAACCAACCCGGCCGAACCCAAAGTTCTCCGAAACCTTGAGTGTAATATACCGAAACGACCGTCTCGATCCAAGGATCGCTTTTCAACTGATGGTGCATCGATCGGAGGCCCGTAGCCAAGATATGAGCAAAATCCCGTAAGGGGTCCGAAAACGGGGGGTCTGGGCCCGGACTGACCCGGCCCAACCCCCCTGGGTCGGCCCGAACCGGGTCTGGGTCCGACCTGGCTGGGCGCGGCCCCGCCCGGCTGGCGTGGCCCGGCCCAGCCTGGGCGCGGCCCGGCCTGGCGGTCCGGGCGGGCGGCTCGGCCCAGCGCGCTGGCTTGCTGGCGCCGGCTAAGCGGCTGCGCAAGGGGGGACCGTCCCCCTGGACGAAACCGCGGCCCCCGCACGGGGGCCACTCCCTATTAATGGACGCGTGGAGATGCCACGTCCCGCTGGTCCCGCGTGGCCGCGGGACCAGCCACCCGCCGCCGCGGCGTCCCCTTGTATCTGGCGCACCGGGCACCGCCTCCGGCCGCCGGCGCCGCCGTGCCTACGCGGCGCGCCGAAGGAGTCTTCCGCGGACCATCGGACACGCTCCGGTGGTCCGTTTTGCTCTCCGCTTTCTCCAACGGTCCTCCCGGGACCCATCCTTCACTGCGAAGGATTCAAAATTAACTTGCGGCCCCGTTTGTCGTCGCCCGTCAATGTGCGCACAATAATCAATCAACGGAGTTTACAATCGCCTCCGCGGCCCCGACTCCGGTCGCGGTTTCGTTCAGCCTCAACGGCGCGGCGTGATGGCGCCGCGCTTCTTCGCCGTGTTCTTTCTTGTGTCTGCACGGTGTCGTTGTACTGTTCCTACTTTGTTCGTGCCACAACGAATCAAAACAACAAAGGGGGAGGAGAGTCGTCCGTGTTCGTGCGGTCCGACCTCCTCCCATTAAGTTGGTAACAAGCGGCCCAAAAGACGAAGAACAACAAGGAATTTTCACGAACAAAAGAGAATCAACCCAAACAGTTTTTCCCCACAACAGATTATTCCCAACCCGCAAGGAAAACATTCGCAGATCAACTAGGTAATAAGTTGATCCGTGTTCTTTGTTTTCTTTAGAAATAAAGAAATCAAGGGAATAAAATCATTCTCAAACATAATTCCCTACCTCAACATTGTCTTCGAACACGAGTTCGTCGCGTCGCGAAAGGGGTGTCGCAGAAGAAGCGTCGTTGACATCGCGATACATGGTGTCGTGTTGTCGATCTCTGAGGGTTTGGAGTTCTTCGTCGGAGGTCAGAGCGTTCTTCGAGTTCTTCGCGTTCTTCTTTGAAGAAGAACGCTTTCATCCAAATCCTCTCCATGCCACAAGTTCCAACAAAAATAAAATAAGAGTTATCTTATTTTATTAACGCACATGACACGTTTTAATTTCAAAATAAATGGAACGAACAATTAATTCAATGAATTAATTATAATGATTTAACCTCCCAATTTAATGAGGCGTTTTTAACCAGAAAAACGCACGGTTGACTTTCATTAAAAAGGGGGGTTGCGGGTGCATTATTTAGAGGGAAAGAAATGGGGGGGCTTATGTGGGTCCCACCTCACAAAATATCCTACCAAGTGGGTAGGATATTGTAGGTCCCACATCCTCCACTTAACATAGGTTAAGTGACTTAAATAAAATAAATTGGTCACACCATTTTATTTTATTCATTTACTTAACCGGAAAAAAATTTAAAAACCACACCCAAGAAAACGCAAATACGGAAAAGGTGTTTTTAAGCAATTACCGGTGCTGCGAGTTCATCGGTGCCCTCAGATTTCAATTCCGAGCACCGGTTCAAAATTTAGAAAAACCCGCTCGTTCGTTCACTGAACGTACCCGAGCTAAACTTCGGAAAATGATTCTAGGCACACCGGGCCTCAGAATCAGGTTCCGTCGGAAACTGCATTCTTGTAAAATTCCAAAGAAAATTAAGGAAAAACATTTATTGAAATTTCCGCGTCTTTACACGATGTTCTCAGATATCCTCAGGATAGACTCATGATGGATTTTCTAAAGGTGGGGAGCACATCGTTCTCTTTATAGTATGCACCATGGTAACAGTGATGATACGAGAGGAATTGTTGCGGGAGTTTCATAAATCCCATTTGGTGGTATATAGTGGTGTTGAAAAGATGTAACAGGACCTCCGGTGTCAGTACTGGTGTCCATGGATGAAGAAAGTAGTGGCGGAGTTCGTATCGTGATTCCTCACTTGTAAACAAGTGAAGGCTGAGTATAAGGTTCTAGCAAGCTTAACACGACCACTTGAGGTACCAGATTGGATGTGGGATGGTATGTACATGGAATTTATGATAGGGATTCCACGTATTCCCAGGGGCCATGATTCCATTTGGGTGATCGTTGACCGACTCACCAAGTCGGCCCACTTCCTACCCATCTGAGTGCTGGGATCAGTATAGGTCTTGGGATGTCTCTACATACAGTAGATTGTATAGCGTCACGGGGTGCCATTGATGATCGTCTCTGATCATGATGCTCATTTTACATCCTTATTTTGGAAGGGATTATAGGAGGAGTTCGGGAATCAGCTACGTTTGAGCACCTCCTTCCATCCTAAGACAGATGGTCAGATGTAGCGGACCATACAGACACTTGAGGAAATCCTTCATGGTTGTGTCCTTGATTTTTTCCATAGTTGGGAGGACCACTTTACACTAGTGGAGTTAGCATAAAAAAATATTTACCACTCCACCATAGGTGACGTGAGGTGGTGTACTGTCCAGATCTTCCCCCACAGATGCACCAGGTGAATTTTTTTCCATGTGTCGCAGCTGAGGAGGTACGTGCATGATCCATCACACATTATCGACTAGGGTGAGCTGGATATCGATGATGGGGTGACGTTTTCAGAGTTTTAGAAGGAGATAGAGGGTTGACAGAAGTAGTTATTTCATGGGTGGTCGATTCCTCAAGTGTGAGTTCAGTGGTAGCACAAGAAGCTCTAGGAGAGAACATGGGAGCAGGAGGCTCAGATGTGTGGTCAGTACCCCAATTTGTTTCACTAGTTTTCTTGTAGCTTTCAGGGATGAAAATCCCTAACGTGGGGAGAATTTAAAGACCCAGAAATTCTATATATATATATATATATATTTAAATTATTTGGTGTTATAATGAGTCTGAAAAAATTGATGGCACGTGATTCTGAGGCCCAGTGTGCCCAAAACATAATTTTGATCTTTTTTTAAGGTACATTCACTAAATGTATAAGAGGGAGTTTAAAAATTTTAAACTGGTGCTCAGAATTGAAATATGAGGGCGCCATTAAATTCGTAGCACCGAGAATCTCTTAAGGGAGGCTTAACTTTTACTAAAGTAGGTCGAGAGAAAAAAGTTGGTTTCATGGAATTTTGGAAAGAATAATAAAATAACATAAAATGTTATTTTATTTTTCTACCACATCAGTCGCAGGGACCACCGAGGTGGTCGGACTTTTAATGAGGGACATTAAATGACTAGTTACACATTTATTGTGTAACCAATCCTCGTTAAATTAATGTAGTTCATTAATTACACCAATTAATGAATCATTAATTGAAAAGAGGATTAATCTATTAACTCATATTTGGGATTTAAAAAATGTTGGTGAAAGGAGAGGGTGGTGAGATATTATGGGATAACTCCAATGGGGTTCCAATGATCAAACCTTCCAACGAAGAATGAAGTCTTAGATGACATAATTGGGGAAAACGTTCCGGGATCGATAAACACCGACGACTTCAACGAATGTGGATTCTTATCTCACAATCGCAACATCTCCTATGATTCTGAGGTTATGATTTTTGTTTAAATTCAAGTGATTTTGTTTCAATATATCATCCTTGAAAAACGTGGTGAACACAGATTGTCCAAAATAAGTTAATTCGTTATTCGTACGAAATTTTGGGTGGTTTTTGTGCGAGTTTTGATGGGGTTTAGTCTTATCTCGATGATGTTTGAACTCTCACCCCTGTTATTTTGCTAATGGGGAGGGAGTGGGTCAAACGAAAAGGGATCAAACCCTCCGCCCTTGTTTCTTTGATTGCGTTCTTTATGGGAAACTTGAAAATATGGTGGAAAGATGAATCTGGGAGCCACACAGTGTTGGAAGCATCCTAGGAGGCCCGTAGGTGCAATCAGAAGGGAAAACAAACCACATAAGCTCACCTAGTGGCCCGTAGAAGCCCCTCCATCAAGGAGATACTGACGGGAGATGGTGGTAGATGGCTCTCACTATCCAAAAAGGAAGGAAGTGCCCGAAGGTGTCGTAGAAGACAACAAGGGTGGCCGACCCTTACCCAGCCACATTGGTAGTAGGCAGCACGTCAACGCGCGCCACAGAGGGAGGCCGCGACTTTGAGCCGCGACATAGGTGGAACCATGCCCTAAAGGTCCCACTGATAGAGGTGGGCAGTGCCACATAACCCTACCATTGCAAAATGAATGGACTAATGTCCATTCATGAGGGGATCCAACCCCCGCACAGCCTGCGTGGGTCGTGCCCATCCAAGGTGGGTTGGGCCGGTCCGTGGCCCAGCAGGCCGAGCCCGTTGCGGCCCAGCTCGCTCGGGACTTCCCAGCTAGTTCAGGCCAGGCCTCATCAGACTTGGACTGGGTCGGGGTGTCCCGAACCAGGTCGAGCATCCCGAACTGGGTCGGGTTAGCCCATGTTGGGGCAGGTCGGGTCGGTTTGACTGGGTCGGATCAGACCCAAACCCCTTTCGACCCAGTTTCTCTTAAAAGGCCGTATCTCACAAACCAGACGTCCATTTGACGAACCATCTATGGTGCTAAAATCCTTGGAACAATATGGTCATTTTGAGATACTCCACCGGAGTTTTGGAGAAATTTGGAGTATGGTCGAGTTGGATCGAATCCAAATCTAATCGGACCCTCAATACTAAAATGCTTATAACTCATAGAACAAGCAACTGATTAATGCACCGTCTATCATGTTGGGGCCCTTCTGACATGGAGGTCCTTTGGGTTACTCCTTTGTGGAACTTGGTGGTAGTTGAGGCATGACTGATATCTTGGGGAGAAGATTCTACAGAACTCAAGCACTGTGAGTACAGAAAATCATGTGGCTAGCTGTCAATTGAAGTGAGAACTTATGTGGATAAGCATCATAGTGACCACGTATAGATTAGAATCATAACAACCCTGTGTGGACCATCATCATAGAGACCCTGTGTGGATCACCTCCATAGCAACCTTGTGTGGACCAGAATCATAGCGACCCAGTGTGGATCAGCATCAGAGTGATGCTGTGTGGATCAGCATCATACCGACCCTGTGTGGATCAGTAGTGAATGACCTAATGAGGACCATCCTTAGATCACCCTGTCATGGATCAGCGACATATGACCCTGTGTGGATCTACAACGAAACAACATATTTGTGGTTCAATTGTGGAACTTCCTAACAGAATAAAATGATGATTCTAAAGACTAATAATCTTTTTTCCTGGTCTTTGAGTTGTATACCTGGTGTAAGATGAATTTATTTTGTGCTTTGTGTTTAAGTTCATGCTTTTTGGTTTTTCTTTAGTGGAGTTTTGGGAGACCTTTGGGGGTCTTGGGGTCCCTATTGAGAACTCTTAAAATATTAAATTAATATAAATTATTTTTTTAATTCAAATGACTCAAAATAGAGATATATTGAAGTTAAGATGAGGATAATTATAAATCCTCTCATCTAATAATTTTTAGAGATTTATTGATTTTATTTTAAACATTATCTATTTGGTTTACCCTTAATTATTTCCTTTTAATTTTAATTGTGGTAACATCATTTTAAATATTAAGATGCTATAAATTTTACATATATGGGGTCAATATCACATAATTTGAAAAATTATAAAATTTTATACCTTATCAGAATCACTTGGTAATTTTAAAATATTTTTAGGATTTTTTATTAATTTAACCAATTATTATTTTTATAAAATATCAATTTTGTCAATTTTGACACTATTCATTTTATTGAATTTAAATATAATGTAAACAGACATAAAATTTCTAAAAAAACCATTTAGTAAACTGAAAACATTTCTTATGAACCTATAAAATTATTTTATGTAATAAATCATATAAAATAATATTTATTTTAATATTTTTTAAATCATTTGTCTGATATTATTCTTAATAAAATAATTACTATATCACTACTATGTCAGTATTTATGGTAATTATTTAACCTCAAAAAAATTATAGATAAATTCCCATAAATTATATAATTATATTATTTTTCTTAAGACTATTCATTATCAAATTTATATCATCCCTATCACTATATTAAAATCATTACACTTATAATAAATAAGAGAGTGACATGTTGTCACTTTCTTTTGTTTTGATAATATTTATATCACCTTCATGGAAAAAGTACATTTAGTGAATAAATCCAGATCCTTATATTTTGAGGTTTTAATTTTACTCATTTAACAGGATTTTGGTAAGTGTTGGGGAAATTTTATTATGCTAATCATATTATTTTTTACCCTAATTTACCTGATTTACCTTTAACCATGGTAAATAAAAATTCAAAAAGTTAATATTCATAATATCTTAATAAATAAAATTTACCTATTAACATAATGTAGACCTACTAATTTCAAATATATAATCCATTTTTCTAAATTTAAAACACATAATTTGTAGTAATTAATTTAAAATTAATCACCATTATCTAAACAAGAAAATAATTTTTTTTTAAATTAAAAACAATCAAAAGATTTACATGTGTTTATATCAAATTTCAATGTGAAATTATTTCAAATAACCAAAATTGGATTAATTGACAAATAAATAATCTAATTATACTTTAAAACCAATTAAAAATATAATCAACCAATCTAAATAAATTAGATGAAAAATATGTTTTGAATTAAAATGCAGTATTTTCACTATTCCTTACAATACGAATTCAATCATAAAAATACCGAAACATTATCTAAACTAAATATTCAGGACCATATTCTATATAAGAATTTTATGTTTCCAAATATGACATATAAAAGTGAAAAAACTAGATTTAAAAGGGTTCCCCATCAAAAGGTGGTAAAACTATCTTTTAAAAATATTGGAGTGTTTTATGCTAAAATTGTATTTATTCCCATTTTAAGCCTCTATAATTTGTTAGAAGAATGTAAAAAATAAAATAAACATATGTAAACATTATATAGTTAGTCCTGTTAATTCCTTCTTATTCAATGGCTAGGAATTAACTTCTATTTTAAATAATAAAATTAATAATGTATTATTTTTTTGTATAACTGAGTCTTGTGTGCAACATAAGATTTCAGAGAAACCCATTGTTGTGTATAAATTACACTATTGGAAAAATAATTCCATTTAAATTAAAATTACTAACTAATTCATAAATATTAATAAATATGAAAAACTAGTATTCTATAAATACCTGGGATGTTACATCCTCCCCCCATTTTGAAATTGCGCCCTCACAATTTTAAATTTGGGCTTGATAACTAAGGTTTCACTTTTCGAAATTAATTCATTGAAATCCCACATCAGAATAAGAGTTAATAAATATTCTACTTTAAAATAAATAATGTTAAGTACAGAGGTCACCCTAGATAACACATACAATGATCCCATGTATAAAAACATGGATATGGGAGAAAATCTAACCATCATGTTTTGAGGGAGAGTTATAGAAAATATAATTTGGAGAAATTTAACAATCATTAAACCACAAACTTGTGGTTGTAGAAATGGTCATTGATTTCATGATAGGAAAGTCAAATGAAAAATGTTTCTCTTTTAATATCATTTTCATAGATTTGGGGAATTATTTTACTACTTAGAATAAGAACATAAGAAAATACACTTACATGACAAGTAGAGTTTCATCCTTTAATAAAATTACCACACAAACTAATATTTTTACCAAATAGATGAGTATTTAAGATAAATTTGTTTCCACCTGAACCATTAGAATCAACTTCTAGAAAATATCATATTCCAAAAAATATTAACTATCTATATCTTCTATGATGAAACATTAACCAAAACAAAAATTGTTAGTATATGATAAGACAATTCTTCCAAAAAACCGTAGTATAACGAAAAACCTCTTTTAATATCCATTATTAAAAAGTAATACCCAAATTCAAACATAGACCATTCAACAAATAACATTCATTTAAATTCCTTAAATAATCAAAACTATGATTGAAACCCAAAATTGAGAAGGATTTGATCACATAGTCTTCCATAATACGTTTTAACATTTATCTCCAAATAACATAATTCACTCTTAATGTATCCTACCAAAAATTAATTTATTAGTCACATATTATCTATGATAAGTTAATCATTTTCATAAATAACCTGAATATCTATAACTACATAATAAATACATATACTCTTAAAAAATATAGTCAAACAATTCTCCTCAAATAAAATCCCATAGTATTCTATTTTCCTTAGGGATATAGGGTTCCAGAAATTGTGAGCATATTCCAAAATAACATTATTCATTTTATGACAATTTCATGTTCCAATACCCAGGATATACATTTGTTAAAACTTAATTTTTCAAAATCAATTTATTCACATTTCATCAACTCATTTAACTAAAATGAAAAATTCTTACTCACCGTGGACTTTAAGTAGGCTAGTGGTAGGAAATAAATCCTTGTCGCACTTCAGTTGTGTGTTCGATTTCCAAAGTCTTGTCTGATGCAATGAGTTTTCACATGGTATGTGTATTGTCATTTTTCAAAGACAATATAATTATTAAAAAATTCCAAAACTAAAATCATAAAAAATAACCATAACATTTGTTTACCTCAAATTTTATCTCATACCTTTCATTTGTATCCCAAAAAGTAATAAACCATAATTAACTATAAAATATATAAACCCTAAATCTTATCCACAATTATGTCCTTAAACGGAAAGATAATTCTTCCTCGAATAAAATTTTCACATAATAAACTTTAGGGTTATGCCGAATAAAAAGCATCCAAAGTAATCCCATCATCAAACGAGAATTAATACTTTTATCATTTTGTCATCCAATGATCTAAAATAACTCTAAATTTCCTAAAATGTAGAAATATTAATCATCCAGTATTCTTCACAATCACTTAACCATGCTTTTCCATCTTATTCTACAACAATTATTTCCTACAAAAAAATCTTGAATCATTTACAAAGATTCAATAATGTCAAAACATTAGACAAGAAATAATCCATAACTTTCATAGGTCATTTTTAGTTTCCTCATCTTCAATTGGAATGGCATTAGGTATTGCTAAACATATATTTGTATAGTCCCCCTAATCTCATTCATGAACCTTCTTCTTAGGACATTGATTTGAATAATGACCATATTAACCACATTTAAATCATTCAATTGATGACATTGAAAGAACTGCTTTCCCTTTCTTGTATTCTACTAAATGATTCCTTTTTCCTTGAAAAGTTTTTGCATTATGAACTTCATTACAAAATTTATAACTCATTCTGTCCCTTTAAAAAAAATCCTAATTTTTTATTTCCACATCCATGAAACATATGTCAATAAATATGCATACCTTTATGATTATTACTTGAACTTCTATAGGGATTAATTTCTCTCATATACGATGCATTATAAAACTCACCAAGGATCCAATGGTTAATCATGTATTTTGATAGTTGGTTTAGAATAACCATGAGAGTTCTCATTATAGCTCCTATTTCATTAGGTTTCCTATTAATAAAACCAACACATTTTCCTTCACATCAATTTTTTACTTTGAAACATGTTGGATCTAACCATTTACTAAAATCAAAAAGGTTAGTGTGAGTATATCAAAAAAATAATCATAATAGGAAGATAAAAACTAATATATATGTATTCATGTTATCAAAAAATCTTTCAATTTATCTAAAATAACTATGACTCTTTATATTATGCTAACCATTGTGGTAATATATAACTTGTAACTTTTGATTAAATATCACCCTAACCTCTAAATTTATCTAAACTGACCTATGATACCAACTATAAGGCCTCATCCATAAACATTACATAATCTTGAGTAAATTAAATAATTTGACTTTATTTCAGATTGAGGATCTTTTTATATTTATAGTTTTAGATAATTATGCCAAAAATATTACAGAAGAACTCAAATATTACAAATTATCCTCTTATACTGACTATCCATTTTTTTTCAAAATAAAACTCCTTAAAATAAATCACGATTTCTTTTTATTGATAAAAATATTAATAAAATTCAAATTGATTTTTTCCATCATCTTACCCATACTTATACCCTATGGAAAATATTTCAAAAACATGGGATGAGTATAAAAACCTCAGTAAGGGAAAAAAGGAATGAAACAGTTAGTCCATGAATATTTTAAAACCATGATTTTTTTCACAAAATAATAATTTTCACCCATAAAATATAATATTTTAACATACCTTATGAAATAATAATATTAAAGGAAAAATTCATAGAAATCATAAATCATAGAGGTAACGTGTGGCATCCATATCTTATTTACATTGTAGTTTTCAAAACTACATAGGGAGTAACCTTCATGTCTACATTTAGAATACCCATTATAGTATATTCATTAAATATATTAGGAGAAACCATATAATTTAACTCCATCTCATTACAAAATTAATTGGAGACCTATCACAGGATTTACCACCCTCAGTTTATCATGGAACAACCCATATACATAAGCAATTCCCAAGAAC
Source organism: Viscum album (assembly GCA_963277665.1). NCBI lineage: Eukaryota > Viridiplantae > Streptophyta > Magnoliopsida > Santalales > Viscaceae > Viscum > Viscum album. The sequence continues at coordinate 860,446,540 of OY728160.1, forward strand.
CATAACATAAACATAACATATAAAATAAGTTTAATGGAAAAAGAAAATTTCCACATTGTAATCAAAAGATATAATTTCAAGATATTGACATAACCAATCCCTTATCAAATACATTTTTAACACCAAAATTCATGAACATGGAATATAGTATTAATTTTCCTTTTAAAAAATTACTGCTTCTAGGGGAAGTCGGATATCAAATAATGGTCATGGTACCAAAAAGAAAAGGTCATTGTTGTCATGTACATTAAAAACATCTGTTTTATTAATTTATTAAAATGATTCAGAGAAAAAGGTTCCTTTTGAAACCATTTTAATGAAATTTAAATTAAATGGGGTTTATTATACCACATATTAGATAAGGTGGTGTATATTGTCAAAATATGCCTCAATGAAAGGATATTGAGACAAAGACCCTAACTTTGAGTCTGAATCATTACCTACAATCATTATATTCATGAATAATAAACATTGTTTAATTTATATTTTATTGGGAACATTTTTCATGTTTATTATTCCTTTTATATCACTTTTAACATGTAATAAAAATTATGTAATTATTTAAGTTCATATCGGACTTGTTGTTGATATTCTGTACTTGAGTTGAAAATGAACATGGATGGATGTCAATAGTCCATTTGGTCATAAGTCCATCATCTCCATAATTTTATTCATGATATAATCCTAACATTTATACATTATTCATAATTTTTAAATCAAACCCTTAATTATTGTTATGAAAAATTAACAATGTTTTATTCATGGAGACGGTAGGTCATACATATGCTTGATTAACCTTTTCCGTTTTTCATTAATCATTATGAAAATAATGTAATTTTTATTTTATTTTTATATAATTATCATAATATAATTAACATAATTATAATCATTTAAATATACTTATATATATATCATACAAGTTCTGTGGTGAATAAAAATGATTCACATCGCTTCATGGAGGTGATAGTTCACATGTACGCACGAACGAAATTACCATTTTTCTGTTTATGGAAAGTAATAACATAATTTATATATTATTATTTTAATATAATATCATATATAAACATTGATTCCATCATTATAGCTACTCTTGAAATATGTTAATGAAAAATAAACTATATTGGTTCGCGAGGCGGTAGTCTGTCCGACGCACGAACAAAATGTTCATTTTGAATTTGATGAAATTAGAGATGGATTTTGGTGATGATATTAAGAAAATGAAATATCAATATATTTATTATATAATAGTAATTATTTTATCTTTTAAGAATAAAATTTAAAGTAATTGGAAGAATAAATACAACAGAAACACTTTAAAAGGGTACATCTTCTTCGGTTGATCACCTTTGAAAAACACCTTAACACCTCAAAGAAGGGTGTTCTACCCAAAATAATGCCTCAATAAAATGGGGATATATTATATGATGATTTTTGGGGAGATCTTGGCCGAACGAAATGGTTATTTAAGTGTGAGTTATAGATAATAGTGGGTACATTTTTATAGGATAGTGGAGGGGCACCCTTGGAAACTCTTAAAATATTAAATAAATATAAATTAATTTTTTAATGAAAATGACTCCAAAAAGAGATATTTAGAATAAATTATGAGGTTAATTAGAAATAATATCATCTAATAATTTTTACACATATACAGATTTGATTTTAAACCTTATCTATTTGGGTTACCCTTAAGTATTCTCTTTTAATTTTAATTGTGGTAACAACATTTTAAATATTAAGAGTCTATAAATTTTACATATATGGATAAAATTTCCCATTATTTAAAAAATAATGAAATTTTAGACCTTATCATAATAAATTTTTAATTTTTAATTATTTTTTGGATTTTTAAATAATTTAATAAATTATTACTTTTATAAAATATCAATTATGTCAATGTTTACTATATTCAATTTATTGAATTTAAATAAAATAAAAATAGATTGATAACTTAGAAAAAATCCATTGAATATACTTAAAACATGTAATATTCACCTATAAAATTCCTTTATTGAATAAATTATTTCATATAATATTTATTTTAATATTTTTCAAATCATTTATTAGATATCTCTCTTAATAAAATAATTACTCTATTCACTATAGTTTCAATATTAATGGTAATTATTTAACCTCTAAAAGATACTAAATAAATTCCCATCATGTAGATAATTTCATTATATATTTTAATAATTCATTAGAGAATTTATATCATAACTATCACTATATTAAAATTATTATTCTTATAAGAAATAAGAGAGTGATATGTTGTCACATTCTTTTGTTGTAATAATATTTAAATCACTTTCATGAAAAAAAGTTTATTAAATGAATCAATTATGATCCTTTGATATTAAGGGTTGACATTTATTCACCTAATAGGATTTTGGATGGTTTTAGGGTAATTTTATTATCCTTATAATATTATCTTTTACCCTAATTTACATGATTTACCTTTAATTGTTGTAAATAAAAATTACTTAAGTTACAATTAATAATTCTTAAAAAATAAAAGTAACCTATTAACATAATTTTGACCCAATAATTCCAAATCATCAATCCATTTTTCAAAATTTAGAACATAGAAGCTTCATTAATTAATATTAAATTAACTCCCACTGTCAAAACGAGAAAACATGTTTTTTAAAAATAAAACCATCAAAAGATTGACATGTCTTTATATCAAATTTCAAAGTTAAATTACTTCATCTTACCAAAATTGGATTAAATGATAAAAAATTAATCTAATTATACATTAAAAAGAAGTAAAATTTAATCTAAAAATATGAATAATTTAGATGAAAAAGAGGTTTTGAATTAAAATGCAGTATTTTTCATTATTCATTAAAATATGAATTTTATCCAAAAAATAGAAAAACATTATCTGTAATAAATTTTGATGTCTCGATTCTAAATAAAAAGTTTATTTTGTAAAATTAAACATATAAAAGTAAAAAAACTATATTTAAAAAGGGTTCTCAATCAAAAGGCGATACAACTGCCTTTTAAAAATATTTTAGTGTTTTATGCTTACAATTTTATTTATTATCATTTTAAGCCACTAAAATTTATTAAAATAAATAAAAAAAATAATCATGTGGAAATATAGTATAGTTATTTCTATTCATTCCCGATAATACAATTACTCAACGTTAACTGCTATTTAAAATAATAATATAAATAACGCATTATTTTTTTATAACTCAATCTTGTGTGAAACATAATATTTCAAAAAAAACCCAATGTTTCTTGTTGGGTACGCTATCAAAAAAAAAATCACTTTTAAAGTAAAATTACTATGTAATTAATAAAAATTAATAAATATAAAAAAGTATTATTCTATAATTACCTTTGATGCTGCACTTTAAATCCACCTTTGGAAGAGTAAATTAAGAAATAGAGATTATAATTCATTATTCACATAATAATATAATATTAACTACAAAAAATAAGTTGCAATCTTAATTAAAAGGATTCAGGTTATGAAATTTATTTTCCACTAATTAACGCTTAAATAAAATCCCCTTAGATGAAATATTTCAAATTAAAACTCAAAATATCTGGAATAATAAAAAAAATCATGATATTATACATCAAAATGGGTAGTATATTCACCACAAAAAATAATTAATTGGTTAATACAACATTTATCACCCAGATGTAAAAAGTTAAATAAAAACCCCTTACCATGTGTTCCTTTATGGTGATCATATTTTAAACACCTATATATTGGTTTTAAAAATTATAATAACATATTATAAGACTATATTAATATATATGATATCATATATGATCCTATTATAATATCTTATTACCCAGGTGTTAGTAATCTTTGATTAATTTCACAATTTTGGGTATTAATTGACTAGTTTCTCGAGTAAGTATTGACATGTTTTTTTCCGTTCATTTTAGATAGATCATGATTTCATCATTTAAATAATGTAAAAAACATTTATTTATAATTTAAATTCAATATATATGTTCTTAGAATAATATTTAATGTTTGGAGATAATAAATGAAATGCATTGTTGTTGGAGGCAGTAGTTCGTACGAACGTATTAACACAACTTCCATTTCTTTATCACAATTAAGATAACAAAATTTAAATGAAATTTATATATGTATATTAAAATTAAATTATAATATTTATGTAATATTTTTCAGGTATTTTAATCAAAACCATCTTTTATACATCCCACGTATAGTGTGAATGAATCACATCATTTTGAAGAGGCGGTAGTCACCACATCCACTAATGATGTTAACGTATTTACCAAAAATGGAAAGAAAAAATTAATTTATTATAAAATAATTAAAAAACCATAAAAAATTATAAATGTCATATATATTATATATACAAATAGTTCCCTTCATAATTCACATTCTTGAAAGGTTGTAAATGAAAAACGAAGAATTGTTGTTTCGTGAGGCGGTAGTTCGGTGTACATGAATGATAAGTTGGTTACCCATTAGATGTAAGTGTGTGTGAGTGTGGGTAGAACCATTTGAAAAAAATAATTATATATATGATACTGAATATATTATATAATCATTTAATAATAATATATTATTTGGTTGAGAATGAAAATAAAATAAAAGATCCTGGGGGAATATGTTAGCTCTTCTTTAGGTTTCTCATTTTGGTTTTCATGAAAGGGCCTCTGTGGATAGATTTATGTCCAAAATTATTCCTCTAGATCGAGTTTATGGATTTTTATAAGCTATATTGGTGAGAATTTATGATCCAAAGTTACATGATAGGTGTGAGGAAGTGGGCAGGGTGGGTTCCTTTTTATAGTGGAGGAGTGGCACTAATGTAAATTTTTGGAAAAGGAATTGCACCCACATTTCCCCTGGTCAATTGTATCCAATAATAGTCTCAATTAGATAATATAGAGTATATGGTGTAAATATGTACAAAAAAATTAATTTTTAAAAAGTTTCTAGGTCATTTTGTCCCTTATGATAAAGATTTAGTCCTTTGTTAAACTAATTTTCCTCTTAATCATTGTAAATAATTTTAATTACATTAAATAATGTTTTTGGTAAAAAAATAAGATGAAATTATTATAAATTATAAGTTATAATTATTCAAAATATTGAATCCATTTTTTAAAATTATAATTATATAAGTGGATGAAATTTATTTAATATTAATCTCATATATGGGAAAACAATGCAGGTTTTTAACGTAAAAAATGTTCAAAAAATTACAAGGTTTTTATATTCAACTTAAGAGTAAAATTTATTCCAATTAAATAAATTAGATTATATATTTTATAACTGAAATAATTTTACAATAAAAAAATTCATAATTTTATTTAACCCTATATATAACTTAGATGAAAAAACAATTTTGAATTAAAATTTTGTATTTTTAACTATCCATTATAAAATAAAATATTCTAAAAAAAATCAAAAAATAACCCTAAGGAATTTTTTTTTGTGTTTAATTAAAATATGAAGTTAATTTTGACATATAAAATATATAAAACTAAATAAAATTTTATTTAAAATAGGATCTCCATTAAAAGGCGATAAAACTACCTTTATAAAAATTAAGGTTTTTTATGTGTAATATAGGATTTATTCTTAACTTATGCTTATAAAATATATTGGATGAATATAAATAAAATATGATAGAATTTATAATATATAAATTAAATTAATATCAGTCACTCATTTCATATAATTTAATCTATTAGGATAAATCTTCATTGTGATCATAAAAATTATTTCTATCAAAATATTCCCTTTATAATCAATTGCCTTATATTTTTGTTTCTAATTAATTGATAACCAATGAATTAATATTTTATTTTCATAAAACCATATATATTCATATGTTAGTTAATTATATTAATAACATATAATTTAATGCCCAGGTTATATCCTAATAAATTAAATAATAATTTTTAATAATATTTTATTGTTTGGAAAAACACGGTCTTCCGTTTAACGTAAGCTATTGAAGAAAGTTACTCCATCATGTAAAAAAATAAAACATGGTGTTTCATGAATTGAAAATTATATCTTATATTTGAGTTATTTAAAATATTAAATATATTATAATGTATTTGGATATTATATTTCCATATGTTTTTGGTGCTGCATGTCATACATGCTATTGAATACTGGTTACAATTTTAGAATTTTTGGGTTGTTATATTCTCCCAACCATAATTATATTTTTTTGTCAAAATTTTATTTGGATAATTTTAATATATTATTACATATTTCATATGTTGAAACCCCACATCTAGAGAAGGTTTTTTGAAACATTCTCTAGAAAAGAGAGAATGTGAAGTAAAAAAGTCGCATGTATTACCACATAACTAGGTCTCTATGTAGTAGAACATTAGTGGAATGTTGAGATATGTAGATGGTGGAAAAGAATAAATATTTATAGGGAGCAATTGAGGTTATCGATCACAAAATATTTTAATGATACATGACAATTTGAGGGCCTCATATCCATAAGTTTATGATGATTTAGAAGACCATCGGTTCATAACAAGTTAAGGTATTATTAAAAAATTGTTTTTATCATTTTTCTAATGTTTAATAATTATTTTACTACTTAAGTTTGAAATGAAATAATATTAATTGACATATTTTTATAAAAACAATCTTATCAATTGGTTGTGCTTCTATAAAAATCCAATTCATCCCTTACACCATGAAATGGATATCCTAGAATGAACCCCTTTTTTGATGCACAAAAATAAAAAAACTAATAGATATTAAGGTCCATAAAAGAGTGACTAGTCTAACTATTTGTCTCTAAATATTCTCCAAAACCAATATGGTCAATAAATTAATCTCTAAACCTAGAAACTTATACAACTAGTTCATTATTAATATTTATCAATTAAATGGTTTAACTAAAACTAATTACACATTAATTGGGACATTGTGTAGTCCAATGGTAGGTGAAAAACCATTATCATCCTTCAGTCATGGTTTCATGTCCCATAGCCTTGCCAACATGATGGTTTCTCACTTGGAATATAGATTTTTCTTTTATAAACCCATATTAATATAATTTCAAAAATAATTATGATGGAAATCTTGGATATTTAACCATTAAATGGACTTTTTCATATGGTTCTCAAAACAAACCCAATACATAAACACATAAACTAATTATTTCCACATTGAAATTCAGATGTTCTAGATTTTATACATTAGAAGAGGTAATTGACTTTGGTTATTCTCTAGTTCTCTGCATTTAAGGACTCAAATAGTAAATGGATCTTAAGAATATGTTTTATTTCCTTCCATTATACTATTCATTTTTCCTCAGAAATAATTTTCTTTATGTCCATATTTTCCACACATAAAGAAATTACATGTTCCATTGAGAAAAATTCTTGGGTTACTCCATCCACATTATAGGCATGATGAAAATTGATCATTAATTTATCTATGTTCTACACCACTAGGGTTCTTAGAATCCCCCACACATCTCTTATTTGGTGAGTTCAGGAGTAGGTAAAGGTATATGGTATTAATAATATCTTGGGATAACTAACTAGATATATAACTGATATCATTCACTCCTATCAACCCAGAATATGGATACCCATTATCACCATGTGTTCCTTCATGTTCAATGCTAAATTGAATCCATCAAGTTCCATTTGTTGTATAAAACTGAAGAGCATAGGTTGAGTAACAATAGTAATAGTGGAAAAGAGTATAATCATTTATAAGATAATATTGACACCTTATTTTCAATATAAAACACCTTAAGTTTATCCTAGGTCATTTATTATCTTTATCTATTAAAATCATTCATAATGGTTTATAAATCAAATGTTAGTTATCCTAAGTTTATCCCTTAGATTGTAAAACTAGGTGTATAGTAAGACCCATTGTCATGTATAGGGTTACCCCGAGTCAGGAAAAAGGTTCCTTGTTTGAGTTTTCACCTGTTTGTATATTTGTGCTCGAACTATATCCACATTTAGTATCCAGTCAGTGATTTATTTCAAGTAAGTCCTCTATAATCTTAACCATTCCAAAATTATAGGTTGTTATTAAATACTTATTATCAATGTGTATCATAGGATTATGTTCTATAATATATTTTTTCATAAATCTAGTTCCCATGGATACTACTAAACTTTCTATGATATGAATTTTAGAAACCTAAGTCTTGTATCCTAGGGACGGTGTCTTTCTACAATTACTTTAGGATAAGATAAAAGTAAACCACATCCAAAAGGTCTGAATAGTTTAATAGTTTTGGTAAACCAGATACAAACATGAGCCTTTTATTATAAATTAGTACAATAATTTTGACGTATTTTTATGAGGATAAAAAATTTCATCCATCTAGTTTATCCTTTAATTTATTTCTTAGTAAACATATGGGACTTATTTAAAAAGGATACAAAAGAATGGTGTGCTCAAATTCTCCATAAGGGTGAAGAATAGTAGAAGAAATAATGAATCAATCATAATTATCAATATTACAAGGTAAATAACTGAACAAAGATTCCATTTAACCAATAAACTTATATGGAAGTGAGTAAACAATATGTCATAATATATAACTGAAAACACATGATATTCAAATAAATATTTAAGGAATAATCTATATGGAAAGGTAATAAACTGAAACACAAAATATTTAATCAATGAAAATAGAATTAAATGAATCAATAGATATATCGATCAAAAGTATCATGGATAAATAATAACTAAATCAAGACGAAAGAAATTATTAATTACTAGACATAATATATCAAGCACATCAAATCATATACCATTTAGGACCTTCACAAGATGGTTTAAAACTACTGGTAGAAACCCATTTAAATTTTACAACATATTTCTCTCATAAGAACCTATCAACGCATTGAGGAGAAAAATAAAGTCTAGGCCCCACCTGTAATTTCATTTCCAAATCATTCCTCATATCATATAGTTGAAATAAATAATAATCCTCATTAAATATAATTATCAAATAATGAATATATTTTTATCAAAAATTACCCAAATAATAAAATAAATGTCAATGTATAAAATGAAAATAAAATGGTATATAGGTTAATAACATTTGATATTCATGATAAATTATATGGATTATTTTGGGAAATTCAATGTTCAACGATCATAAGAAATTTTGAATATTTCATAAGGATTTCAAAAATTATTCAAGGAAGTGAATATAAATACTATCCTTAGATAAATCAAACAAAAACCATCCAGAGGGTGAATAATGATGGTATCAATAAAAAATATCAAAAGTGGAGTAATAATAAAGGTTTTTTGTCATTAACAAATAGAAATACTATAAAAATATCTTCAAAAAAATCTTGGGGAAATTTTTTGTTTTATTTTGAAAAAAAAATTAAAAACCTTTTTCATTGAAAATAACTTTTAAAAACATTTTATTTATGAATTAAAATTTTAACCTTTCAAATGAATATTCAATTGAAAAAATGACTGATAAATCTTTAAATTTCATAGAACATAAAAATAAAATTCATTTTGTATAGTAAAAAAGATAGAAAAGTGACTTATTTGGAAGGTGATAAGAAGATTCCATTGAAAAAATTTGTAAAAGATAATTAGTGTAAAAAACCACTAATAAATAATTTTTTAATGTTAAATTTTTTTTCAAAAACATTGTTATAAAAAAAAAGTTTAGAAGAAAATATGTTCTCCTTCTAAAGATAGAAATGAAGTCAGGGTTTCTTAAAAACACTTGATAAAAAATTAAAATATACAATGAGTAGAAAAATGGTACTAATAAATTAAATGGATAATGAGTAACCAGATGATAAATAAATTAAATATATTATTATACAATGATCATTTAATTTCACCTTATTGAAATTCAAGTGTAATAATCCTGAACCAAATGGGAATATAAAGTAAACCCTTGAAAATATTATAACATAGAAGTGAGAATAAATCAATGATTAAATTTTGTGTACCTAATTTAAATCAAAATAAATAAGTTTAAATATATCAACATATATTCAATGTCATCATATAAATAATTATATAATATTCACGATAATGAGGCAGTAGTTTAACCAAATAAAAATCAGTCGGGTTATGAAATTTCATTTACATTTTATGATGCTGAAATAAAATAATCATAGATAAAATAATTAAAATTAAAACTAATAATATCATGAATAATAAATTAAAAATGATGTTATATATCAAAATTGGTAGTAGATACAAAACATATAAGGACTAGGTGGTGAATATGACATTTATCTCATAGATGTGAAAAGTGAGATGAAAATACCTTACTTTGTGTTTCCTTTCTGGTGAATATCATTTCACCTCATGTATAGTAGGAATAAACATTTTAATAACATATTAAATAGAAATATTAATATTTTTATATCATATATGATATTATTATAATATCTTATTACCCGTTTGTTAGTAAACTATCAATATTTTCACTATTTCATGTGTTAGTTGCCTAGTTTCTTGAGTATGTTTTTACTTGTTATTTTCTATTGCTTTTACATAAATATTTATTTTAATATCATCATAATTTAAAATATTATATAATTATCATATAATTTTATTATATATTTATTTATAAAATTCTATAAATTTTGGAGATAAGAACTGAAATGCATCATTCATGGAGACACTAGGATGTACGTAAGCATGATCGATACTTCTTTTTATTTTACGTACTTAAAAGAATGAAATTTAAATTATATGAATACAAATATGTATATTGTAAATATATTTGCATATTTAAGTAACATATTTCATATATTTTTATTAGATTTATACTTTATAAATTCTAGGTATAGCATGAATGAATCACATCACTTTGAGGAGGCAGTAGTCCACGCTTCCACAAATGATGTTATCGTATTTACTAAAAATTGAAAGTATAAATGTATGTGTTATAAACTAATTATAGAAGAATAAATTATAATATATATAATATAAATTTTATATAAATATATTTTTTATCATAATTCCCAACCATGAATTGTGTTAAATGAAAATCTAACAATCATCATTTCACAAGGATGTAGTTCTCCGTACAGGATTGGAAAGTTCTTTACCCATTAGACGGTGGTGTGTGAGAGTCTAGGTTGAAAACTTATAATAAAAAAATCTTAGTATATTTATTATACTTAAGTTATTATATAATGATAAAATATTATAGTTTTGGGGTGGATAATTAAAATAAAATAGAAGATCTTGATGAAAGATGTAACCTCTTATATAGGTCGATCCACTTGTATTACACCAAAGGGGTTATTTGGATTGATTTATTCCCAATTAAAGGATTATAAGATTAGGGAATGGATATTTTCAAGATATTTAGAGATATATTTTTGATCCAATTTCTCTTGATAGGTGTTAGGAAGTGGCAGGTGTGAGTTTCTTTATAAAATGGAGGAGGAGTGGCTCTCTTGTAAATTTTTGGAAAAGAAAATAAACACATATTTTACCATGTGATATGGTTAAAATAATGGTAAACATTAGATAAAGGGGAGTATATGGTTAAAATATTTCCAAAAGTGGATTTTGGAGAAGTTTTTAGGTCATATTCTCCCTTCTGATTAACATTTAGTCATTTGTTATGATAATTTTCTTCTTAATTATTTTAATTAATTTTAATTACTTTCACCAATATTTGTGGTCAGAAACTAAGTGTTATTTTATTGGGAATTATAAATTATTATAATTAAAAATATAAAATCCATTTATCAAAATTATAATCACACTATTTTCAAAAATTAATGTAAAATTAATCACATAGACAAGACGACGATGCGGATTTTTAAAGTAATAAATCTTCAAAATAATTGCATGTTTTTATATTCAATTTTATATTTAAATTTATTAAAATTACATAAACTAGATTAATGGTTTAATATTTGATATAATTTTATATTAAACCCAATTAAAAATATAATTTAAATGTATAAATAAATTAGACCAAAAAGTAGCATTGAATTAAAATTCAGTATTTTACCAATTCATTAAAAAATAACATATTCCAAAAATATATAAAAAATCAACCCTAACCAATTTTTTATGATTATAATTAAAAAATTAGGTTTATATTTATATATAACATTAAAAAAAGTTACAAAAATTTGATTTAAAATAGGTTCCCCATTAAAAGGCTGTAAAACTACTTTTTAAAAAATATTAATTTTTATGCGTAATAATGAGTTTGTTGTTATCTTAAGATTATAAAATATATTATATGAATATCCAAAATGTTTTATTGAATATATAATACGTATATTACACTAATATCACTCATTATCGGTAATTAATTCAATTTATTAGGATAAAATATCTTTCTGATCATAAATATAATTTTTAATAAAAATATTCACTTTATATTCAATTAGTTTATATTTTTATTTCTAATTAATTAGTAAACAATGAATTTATATTATATTTTTATAAAATCATATATTTTCATAAGTTTTTTAATAGTGTTAATAGAATAAAATTTAATGGCTAGGTTATATCCTATTATATTAAATACAACATTTTTAATAATATATTAATTTTTGGTAACACTCAGTATTTAGTGTAATGAAAGATATCGAAGAAAGTTTCTTTGATATATAATGAATGATAACATAGTATTTCATGCATTTAAATCTAAAAATATATTTAATTTATTTAAGCTAGAAATTTTATTACAAATTATTGATATATTATATTTCCTTATGCGCCTGGTGACATATGTCACACATATTATTGAATACATATTACTCTTTTTGAATTTTAGTAGTGTTACATGATTATAAAAAAATGAAATTTTTTCCCAAGCACTAAAATTAACTTTTAATAGATTATAAGATCCATAAAGAAGTTTAATTTATTTTCACTATGTCTCATTCTATTTTCCAAAACTGATATGGGTTTCACATGTTATCCAACATAATACATTAATCTATAAACCTTGACAGTAACAACAAAAGTTCATCAATAATATTTATTTTCAAAATCATTCAAATAATGACATATTAACCCAGATATCACATTGTCTAGTGGTATTTACTAAACCGGTATCATCCTTCAGTAATGTGTTGAAGCCCCGCAATGTTGCCATATGTGAAAGGTTGACACTTAGAATCCTGGTTAACTTTCTTATAAATCAATATTAATATTGTTTTTATAAATTTACCAGATTTTGATGAACCATGATTACTAAAAAATAAAATATAAAACAACCTTAATGTTTACCAATACCCTTAATCTTGTTTCCACAAAAACATAAAGGCATTATTCCTTAAATAGTTGTTCATAATCAAAACCAATGGGTTGTATTCCCATAAACGTTTTCCAAAAAATGTATATCATTATGTTATATTCTTAACAATTAAATTTTCAAAAGGGAAGTTTAATAAATGGAACTTATGTTCAACCATAAAATCATAAACCAATGAAGGAATTAATAAATCTTATTCTAAAAAAGAGACACATTCTTATCAAATTTAACAAAATCCTTAGATATTTCATAATTCTTATCAAAAAATACAATTAGTAAAAATACTTCTACAGATTTATTCTTGAACCCCAATAAAAAAAACTTCATAAATTTTATTTTTACATTCAAACTTCCTTATTCTAGAATGTATCCTTAATAATAGATAATTTACTCATATATTATACAGCTTCACCATGTTTAAGTCATTGAACTATAATGGGATCACTATGATTATATTTATTTTCTTCATCAAAAATATCAATTATACACAGTGATTCATTACATTACACAATTTATTTCCATACATGAATCAGTTTTCCATTCATTTCAGACACATTATTTTAAATATAATTCACTTTAATTTTATCTTAGTACGTCCATTTTCATCATTTATTCAAATCATTCATAATGGGTTTTAAAGAAAATGTGAATTATCTAAATCCTATCCCCCATGAGTTTCAAACAATATTTATAGTGAGTATATACTCATGAACAAGGTGATGATTAGATCAAGCCAAATACGGTAGTTTCAGAGTAATTATCCCAATGTACATCTGTTCCAGAACTATATCTATATGAATTAAATAGACATTGATATATTCCAATTAAAAAATTATAATATCTATGTTATAAAAATATGAGGAATTTTATTCTATACATATCTCTAATTTATATCACAGGTTTGAGATCCCTAATCTATGTTTTCCAAAATCTACTTCCCAATGTTTATAATAAACTTCACATCATACTAACTGTCGCTACCCCAATCCCAATAACCTGAAGTTGGTGACTACTTTATTACATTGGCATAATATACGAGGAATTAAATATTAAAGAATTGAATAATTTAATTTTTTTTGTAAAATAGGTCTATACATCATTCTCATTTTACATTTCATTACATAGAATAATACATATCTTTTTTTACAATACCATTATTCCCTCTACCATATCATTTATTATCAATCACAGTACAATTCATAGATTCTAGAGAAAATAAACAAAATAATGGTCTGATCAAATTCTCATTCAGTGTTACTTATGGAAAATGATATCATGAATCAATAAGAATAATCTATAATGAATATTAAATATCTAAACATACATGTCATTAAATCAATAATCTGATAAATGAATTCATCAATAGATAATATCAAGGTAAAAATATCATCGATAAAAAGATAGGGAATAATCATTATAGAAATATAAATAACCGAAAACACATTCCATTTAATCAATAAAATTCATATAATAACTGGATACATTATAAACAATATATAAAGGTAAATAACTAAAAAAACATCTCATTTAATCAATAATAATATATTAAAATGCATCCAATGATGATACCATTATAAAAATTTCATGGATAATAATATTTTAAGTCTAAAATGAAGGGAATTTATAATTATTAGAAATCTTATCTAAGACACGTGATACTTATACCATAAAAAACATTCATAAAATGCTTTAAATCTATAAGTAAAAACATATTTCATGCTCGATTATTGATTTCCCTTAAGATATATACTGATGCATCAAGTGTTTATCTATAATTAGGACCCACCTATATCATCATTTCTAGAATACTCCTCACATATAAAATAAATGATTTAATTCATAAACAATATAGATTAACATCAAATATATTTTTTAAGGAAATAGTATAGATTAAAAATATTTCCCAATTTAATCAAATAAAATTTTATATAATACACCATATATAAAAATAATATTATGTTTAGGAAATTACAATACATAAAATAAATAATATAGATATTTAGGTGAAAATTTAATGTCAAATGATTATAAGAAAGAAAATAATTCAAGGGAATGTTAATTGATGGTATATGGTTTCACCAAAGTGTTGTTTCCCAACCATCAGGACCACTACTGACATGAATATATTCATAGTATTCCCCATTGGAAAAGTTCCCTAATGAGGAACCCATGAAGGTGAAATGTTCTATATCATCAACCAGAATGATTTTCTTGATAATAAGTTTCTAGTGAGCATCCAAAGTAGAGTCTATGAAGAAAGGAAAGGAGCTATCCTCTTTAAAATATATTTCTGGGATAGGGCATCCCAGGAAGAAGAGAGGGAGTCTATTTGTAACACCTTATAAAGTTAAAGGGTTAGATGGCTAAATGATATGAATCAAGTCAATAAGGTGCACCTTAATTTTTGGGATCATGCCTGATTAGAAATCTATAGTTAATCATGCCTGGATTGGAGTAGTGATCAGGATGGGTGACCTTCTGGGATGTTTCTCAGGGTGTGTGTGAGTGAGGACAAAGCACACAGGAAAGGACATGTGTTGTATTGTGGGGATGGTCATTAGTCAAATGACACGTTCGGGCCCCAAGTTAGGGCCCACGTGTCTGTGGGGAAATTAGCGGTTCCTAGAGGGCTAGGACATAACAACCATGTCAGAGGCGAGGTGTCTGGGTAGGAACATGGGTGGGCGCCAAGGTGGGGGCCATATGTCTACGGGGAAATTGGTGATACCTGGTGGGCCAAGTCCCAATGACCATGTTAAAGGAGGGTGTTTGTGCTGTCACCAGGACCCAGTTGTCACATTTGGTATAAGAGGTGGTACCCATCCTTAAGTGTAGTGCACTGCCTGGGTTGAGATGTAGGGTCTACAAAGAGGACGTTGTGATCTAAAGGGGTGATTGTAACACCCCAGAAAGATAAAGGGTTAAATGGATAAATGATATGACTCAAGTCAACAAGGTTAATCTTCCTTTTCGAGAGCCTGCCTGATTAGAACTCCATAGTTAAGCATGCGTGGCTTGGAGTAGTGATTAGGATGGGTGACCTTCTGGGAAGTTTCTCAGGGCGTGTGTGAGTGAGGAAAAAGAAAACAAGAAATGACATGTGTTGTCTTGTGTGGATAACCATTAGTTAGATGACCCATTTGGACATCTGGGTGGGCCCCAGGGTGGGGACCACATGTTTGCTGGGAAATTGGTGGTACCTGGCGGGCTAGGACCAAACAACCATGTTAAAGGAAGGGTGTATGTGTTGTCACTAGGACCCAGTTGTTACACTATCCTAATTATCTTTCTAGAAATTATTCTCCCAATTACCTACGACCCACTGATACATATTCCCCAGGATAACCAAATGCTCAATAATCACCCTGAGGATTCCAAAATATCTCTCATACCTGGAATCCCACTCTCTCTAATTACATCTAAAACTATTTCTTATGACCTTTTCCAAATATTTTTTCCTCTATAATCTCAAAATCTAATTTATCTTACATGGATTTTGTAGATTCCAAGACATTTTACAAGTTAATTCCATATTCAATAATAGGTTTATCCAATCATTTCTATCTTTCCAAATCAAACCTTCCATTCGGGTTTACATCCCAAATGAATCTGGTCATGGTCTTTTCTATCTAATTAATAATACCATTCGGTGCTTTGGTAATTTATAGTTCGTGCATTAGGATATATGTGAGAACACAGTTCACCAATGTGATTGTACCCCCAAAGGATATGAACTAGTTTTTTTAGTAAATTATATATCCTAGAAATTATTCTCCCATTTACCTATGACCCACTAATACATATTCCCCAGGATAACCAAATGATCAATAATCACCCTGAGGATTCCAAAATATCTCTCATACCTGGAATCCCACTCTCTCTAATTACATCTAAAACTCTTTCGTATGACCTTTTCCAAATATTTTCTCCTTCTATAATCTCAAAATCTAATTTATCTTACATGGATTTCATAGATTCCAAGAAAATTTACAAGTTAATTCCATATTCAATAATAGGTTTATCCAATAATTTCCATCTTTCCCAATCTAACCTTCCATTCGGGTTTACATCCCAAATGAATCTGGTCATGGTCTTTTCTATCCAATTAATAATACCATTCGATGCTTCGGTAATTAATAGTTTTTGCATTGGGATATATGTGATAACACAGTTCACCAATGTGATTGTACCCCCAAAGGATAGGAACTAGATTTTTTAGTAAATTATATATCCTATGATATTGTTTAAAATTCATTAAAAAGGAGACTTCTTGATCCTCCCATTTGATATAAGATCCCCTAATTATTCCATGGGGCGATTTCATCTTTGCATTCCATGCTTATCCTGAATAATTTTTCTATGATTACATGAGAATTTGTTGGATATATATTCATTTCTCTTCATTGGATTTATCCTTTTCCCACTTTTATTTCCATACAATTGCATAATTTTTATATATCCTTCAATGGATTTGAGTCTACCATTCATGAAAAATATTATTTTAAATGATTTTATCACTAAAAATTCTATAGAAACTAAGGTTGGAACCCATATCCCACAATAATTTGACACTATTAGTGAGGTAATATAAAGAAAAAATGAATATATTTGGATAAATTGAGTCACATTTCTATAGACCCCACACTCTATTGAAAAACAGAATCTCTTCCGCATAAATGAGATGGATGTCCAAGGTGAGGAGTACCATATAAAGATCATGTAACAGAACCAACCATTGAACCCAAGATTCCTTATAAATATGATTATGAATCTCCATTCCAGATTTTCATAAGCTTTATCAATGTCAGTCTTAAATAAGATATTGGAGCTAATGGTGTTTTTATCATGTTTATCCACCATTTCCTTGGAAATCTCTTCTTTCCTTCGCATTCTATACCCTTGAACGAATAAATTATTCTTCTTGGAAGTAATCCTAGAAATGGAATGGATTATCCTCCTATTTAAAATATATGAAATAATTTTCTACATAAAGTCTCATTGGAAAAAAGGATCACACTGGCTTATTGATATGGGATGCTTAAAATTCAAAATCAGAACGTCTCTTGAATCACAAACCTCTCTTGGGAGAAATCCTCCCTTGAAAAAATCACACCAAGCTCCATGAAATTTATCTTTGATAATATCCCATGGTTACTAATAAAAGGATCTAAGAAAACCACATTGACCCACAAAACGTTTAGGATTCATACTAAAAACCAAATATTTTATTTCCTCCTCCATTGGGATAAAATCAAACTCTTTGATTTTCTTCTTTTCAATAAACATTGGGATTTAATGAAAAATCCATTCAACTTATAAGGAATAAGTTCAATGATCAACAAGATAATCCTGACCTATAATAAATTCCTCTAAATTATCCTGGACTATTTTTCCCATGATAACAATGTCCCCCATATACGAACCATCCATTAAATTCTAGTCAACCTTATAAGAGGCCTTATTTTCTTTGATTCACGCATAAAAAGATATGTATTACGACCCCACCCCTCCTTCAACCACCGAATTCAAGAACTTTCATTATATGTAGCTTCAAACTCTAGTATTTTCTAAAAAAACATCCTTTTCTTCTCCACTATCCAAATATTCCATAGGTCTATTAAGGATGACATCAAGATTATTAATATCCCTTTTAATGGATTCTAATATGATTCCCACATCGACAATGTGTGGGCACAATAGTTCATTTCCATCCTCAATCACCTTAGTCACAACAAAATCCCACACCAAAGGCCAGTGGAGATAAGTTGATTCCATGAGTTTCTAACTGTCTGATGAAATCCATCCATCCTCGTCAAAAACATTGAGAAGAAAAGTCGTTCCATATTTTGGTGGTTATTCTTTAGACATATTAAAAGGGGATAATGATCTAAAAGGTCTCTAAGAAGGTGGGGGATCTAGGTATGAGAGAATTAATGCAACCCATGTAGTTTAGATAAATAGTGGTGAAGCCTACTACAAATATGACTATTCCCATTATGGTTATTACACTTGGAATAATTTATTAATATAAAATCAAGAACCATCATCCCACTATATTCCATGAAATTCCAAAGCTGATGCATAACATTCTAAGAATAGATTCCCCACCTCTCTTTTCTAAGGTATACAGGATGCTATTAACCTCTCCACATACAAACCACACATTTTTTCTTGGATGGAATTTAGATATAACCATCCAAAAATATAAAAAATTACCTATGTCACATTTATCATATACAATAAAAAATATTGTGAACAAGTTCCCCACAACCACTTTTGTTGTGATAAATTACTCTGAATATTCCACAAAATTATCTAATAAGTTGTGGTTCAAGAAGACCCATATATATTAATTTAATAAATTATAATTCATTCATTCTTCAAATACAAAACTATTCTAAAAATAATCTATATGATCTATCCTTTTCATAGGTTCAATAATGGCCCACATAGAAACCATCATATGACTAGGTTCATTAAAAATATAAGAAGTCTTATCCTACACATCCTGACCCCTTTCATTCTAGATCATAAAAGACATTATAAAATGATAGATGGGGTGGGCTAGAGGCCTGATGTAGATACATTAGAGGCTACAATTTTGAGGAAGTGAGCCTATTTTTCTTTAGAATGAGTAACATTACCACTAGTTTTAGGAATTGTTTTAGGCCCTGAGTCTTTATTTTTCTTGGATTCTTTCCACGATAGCATTGAGGAATAATTCCTCACATTAGTAATGGGCACACATTGATTTGGGGAGAATATATGATCAACCTAGGGAATTCTCGAAGGACCTTATGAGATGAATTTCTCCTCGAGTGGTTTTAAATGGGAATCTTAATGGGAAATAGATTCCACCAAAATTGATTTGGGATTAATAGAAAACCTAGTTTCCATTGAAGGATCAGATGTGCTATCTAATGAGTTTTTTTCAGGAAAGAATATATTAGGAAAAGAAGATCCTAAAGGTTGAGGGATATTCAAACCAAGAGAGGAAACATGCTCTACTCAGTGTTGGGAACCTCTTCAAATGGTTCCCATATAGTTTATAATTAAACCAAGTCAAGACCATGTGAATTAATAGATACAGATACATGTTTTTTAATGTGTGTCAAAGAAGAGTTTTTTGGGAGTTACAATTTTTCATGTTGATTGTTTTTTTATAAAATAGAGGGAGCAGGTGATTTGGAATATAAACTAGTAATGAGTTCCAACACAATGTAGCTGAAAATAGAGAACTAATAAGGGGTTGCCAAATTTTTATTGACCTGTGGTTTGAGACATGCAGTAGTATATCCATATTATCAGTGTATCTCCCCTCAAAATCTTCGGTGTAGTGCAGTAGATGTTTTAACCATATATTTTTAGATGTGAAAATGAAGAAACTCTCTTGGTCATGTCATATTTATTCTATGGATGTATTTTATTTGATCCTGGTGATTTTTCATCTTCACCTTTTATTAAGAAAAAGAATTCCTACTTTAACAGTTCAAATATATTGGAGTTTCTTTATCAGGTTGTATTCTTCATTTGGGGATGGCTTCAGACATCATCTACTTTCCAACATTAATCCATTGTTTTATGGGAGTATTAATTTTGAGATCCTTCTCATCATTAGGATTCTCTACCATATACTTATTCATTTTAATGGATCCCACTTTATGGACTAGGTCTCGTAGTATTTACCATTTTAGTTTTTCCACATTAAAATTTATAGTGTCAACTTTTATATTCTTCACATTTATTATTGTGTCATTGCACATATGATTTTTTTTGGAGGGAAAGATTTTATTTTCGTTTCTCTTTTGTTTTTGTGTTTGTCACTTTATCTTCATTACCAAAATCTGTTATTAGAGGGATTCGTTGAAGTCCTCGGTTAAAAAATGCAGTGGAAGGTATCTAGTGGAGCAGTTTTTTTAAGGACTCGAAGGACGTTATTAGAAGACAGTGGAAGTACCAGAGGTGTTTATGGGATATCCAAATTCTAATTTACTAGCAGTAGTCATGAGACGTGTTCCATTATTGGTGAATGTTAGAGTTCAGTTTTGTATTTCTTTTTTAAGGGGAACTGAATTTTTTATTAAAAGTGAAAAAGGGTTGGCGATGATCCCCACTTGAGTTGGAATGGGAGTTTGTTGGATGCCTCCCAAAATGGATCCCATGTAGTTTCAAATTAAATGAGGTCAAGTCCACATGAATTAATTCAGGTAGATTCATAAATTTTAATGCATTTCAATGAATCATTTTTGTGGAGTTACAAATTTTCCTGATGATTATTTTTTTTATAAAAGAGAGGAAGTATTTGCTTTGGAACATACAACAGTAAGAAGTTACATCATGATGTAAATCTAAAGAGGGAATTGGTATGGGGTTTCTGCATTTTTAGTGACCTATGGTTTGAGACATGCGAAAGTATGTCCATCCTATAAGTGCATCTCTACTCAAAATCTTCGGAATAATGCTGTAAATTACCCATATATTTTTAGATCTACAACTGACAAAACTATCCTAGTCTGATCAAATTTTATCTATATTGGTCTTTGATTTAATCATAATTATTTTTCTTCAATACCTTTTATTCAAAAAATGAACACATTCATTACCTATTCATAACTATTTGAGTTTATTTATCATGTTACGTTCTTCATTTCAGGATAGCTTCAGACTACATCTATATTCTAAATTTTAACCAATATTTTACTTGAGTATTACTATTAAGATCTGACTCATCTTTGGGAGTCTATACCGTGTACTTATTCATTTTATTAGATCCCATTTTCTGGACTAGGTCCCATAGTTTTTCCTTTTTTGGGTATTCCACATTAAAATTTATGGTGTCAACTTTTATATTCTGGACATTTATTTTTAGGTCATTGCGCATCATCTATTTTTTGAGGGAATGATTTTTTTCCATTGTTCTTTCACTTTTCTCTTGTTTGAGCATTCATTAATTTATCGTCTTTCCAAAAATCCATTAATAATAAATGAGAATATCAATGTGATCATTAGAATAAAAAATATGAGGTAAATGTGAATCAGAACCTGTATCAAGATTGAAAAACCCATTTGAAGTTATAGAATTTTATTTTTCGCCTTTATAAATTTATGAAATAGTCTGATCCTTTGTAAACACTGAATAATATCTTATGAAAAGTTTCTTCAATACATGATCATATAACCTATACCTAAACTCATTATGTCCATATCCAATAAAAATATACCAGTGTTTCTTACCATGCAACTTTGATATATCATCTCTAGGCACATTAAAAAAATCCTTGAAATAAAAAACACACAAGTGATTGTACCTGATCTCTTTTCCATACCAAAAATTTTTGGGAGTGTATGACTAAAAAGAAACCACATGTGATAAATTGATAATATATGCAACATTATGTAAAGACTCACCCCAAAATGAATCGGCTACTTTTCTTTCGATGGGAAACAATTAACTCTTTCTAACAAAGTCAAGTTCATCCAATCAGCTACAAAATTCAACTAAGGTGTCTTGGGTGGTGTCTTCTAAGGCCGAATGCCTTCCTGGATGAAATAATGATCAAAAGGAAAAAAATAATGTCTTCTATTGTCAGTTAGAATAAAAAAGTAATGGAATCAAGCTAGGTCATATTTGAAAAAAAAATAGTGGTTGATCTGTTCATAGGTTTCACATACTGGTAGCAGGGAATCAAGGGCATGATAGGTGTATATGACATCTCTTTAAGGGGGCCATGATTAGTTGAAGTCATGTGAGATGTGTGAGGCTTAGTATAAATAATTGAATTTAAAATATTCCCAATTTTGATATTCAGTGAAGAAGACAAAACTAACGGGATGGGATTCTCTGAGGAATAAACAACTTGATCTAATGAATCTACATTGGATCCTATAGTAGATTGATCCATACTCATAGGAGGCAACCCAACACCCACCAAAGAGAGTACCCTCATACATCTATAATATTCCAATGAGTTTCCTTGGTTACAAAAGTGACCACATTAGAGAGGAGGATCTTATAACAACATAATTTTCCACTAGTTAAAGTCATCACCGACTTTGATAAAAACAAATTTTGGGATTAGATCATATAGGTTTAGTTCCAAACATATGCGTAGAGATGATGTTTAATTAAGGAATATAGTATCCTTCCCATTAAAAATAATTTTTCCAAAATCATTTCCTAGTTCCCATATCATCAAAGGGTTTTTAAGGGGAAGATGGATAACAAGAACCCTCACCCAAATTACCACCAAGCTGGATTCAAAACCCAAATAAATTTTCCAAAAACAACTTGATAAAGAGAATCACTATGTGCTAGACCGATGGGATTCCCTAGACCATGATCTCATAAATTAATCATAGGAAAATAGGTGGATCCATAAGGACAAAATGGAATTAATCTACATTGTTGCATGATTCTAGAGGCCCCACGAAGCAATAATGTTCCTAAATATTTGAGAAAAGGTTTATCATTAGCAAAGTAAGGCATGAGAGGGATATTGTAAAAATACACTAAATTATAACTTTTTTATGACTTGAGATTACTACCAAAGATCTTTCCACGCTTTCCATGCATCTATGAGAAACTGAGATGGGAGGGATATAGGGAATAAAACCCACATCGGATCTAGAAAAACTGTCAAGGGCCTCTATAAATAAGTGAGGGCCTTGTTCACCACCCATACAAACAAGATATTCCACTATGGGAGATCGTGACTGGTGCTTATCACAATAATTTTCCAATTGTTTCAATGGAACTATCATAGGACTCTTCAAGTAATAATCTAGAGGTTTAGAGGGAAGAGGTGGATTCTAGGGTTGTATGAGAAATGTCTCTGTCCCCTCTACCTTGAGAAATTTAATGACTACCAAAATGAATCATGAAATTGAATGTAAATAAATTCCATGATCAAAATGACCACTAAAACTCAATAGAAATAATAAGGATTTAAATAATACAACATACATATACTATGTAATATGTTTGAAATTATGTGTTTTTTATATCGATGAATAAAAATATTAATTAAATATATTAAAATCATTATTGAGGAAAATTTAATTTTCATATTATAAATAACATTTAAAAACTAATAGTTTGGAAAAAAATTGAAATTAATATTCTATGAATTTATCCTTTAAATTTTATAATGGTTGTTTTAAAACATTTTAGAGGTTATGATGGCTATAAATTTCATCCATTTCATATAAGTTCAAATAATGATTCTATTGACATTTTTGATAATAACCTTACTACTATTATTTTGAAGACAACATGAAGAATCCTTTCAAAATATTTTATTAAAATTATATAACATTTAAAAATTACTTTATTAAATTATTTGGAAAAGGATAAAATTTTAATCAATTTTTGAATACATTGTTTTGGATGAAAACAAATTTTAGAGTGAAGAGTCAATTGATGTCTGATTATATAAAATTAATTCTCAGCCAATTTAAGTACTAAATTGGTTAAAATGGTACTGTTCGATTAAAATGTTCATGAATAAACATTTGAGAAGAAAATAAATGTTTTTAGGAAATTTTCAAATAATTTCTTTAAACTAAAATTTAATAGTAAATAAATTTTATTAGGATGAAATTGTGAAAAACACCCTTACAAAGATTATAGTAGTGAGGTGGGAATCAATAAATGAATTTATTATGTATATAAACTATCCACACACCTAAAAAATTATAAATTTCATAGAATATAATTAAAACTCATTACAGACATATTCTGAGTATATCAAAGACAATGAAGAAGTAATATAAACCAATGAAAAAAAATTGAGTTATGAAATTAACTACAAATTTTAATCATTATTATAAAATCTATAAGGAAGAAATAATTCATATTCAAATATAAAATACCATAAATTATGATTTGATCAGGATTTTAAATAATAAATGATAGTATATACACCATATAAAATACATTAAGATCATAAAATTACAAAATGTGTCATTGAAGAGAAATTCAATTGATTCCCCTTACCTCTAGTTAATATTCATGCCAAACCCAATTGTTTGAACTAATTAAATTTGAAACAAAAAATACCATGAGGAATAAATTATTAATTATATTAAATTTCAAATAGGTATTTTGTAAACCATATAAAATAAATTGGTTCATAACATACAAATGTTCCTCAGTGAATGAAAATTGATATATAATCCCTTACATCACAAATCATTTTTGTTAAATATTATTTATCCACATTTATGGGGATTTTAAGCATGTAATTAACAAATCACATAACAATCATATTATTTATGATATCATATATGATCCTTTTATAATATTTTATCACCCAATCATTAAAAATCATTGATTAATTTCACTATTTCAGATATTAATTCTCTTGTTTTCTAATTCATGATTTGTTATAAATATATAATTCATGTGCATATTATAGTGTCTCTTCATTTCCATATTAATAATAATGAAATAATTATTAATTTTATATATAAATTATAATTTTCAAAACAATAATGAAGTATGGATATTAAAAATGAAGTATGTTATAATCATGAAGATGGTAGGACATACAATCTTATGAGTAACATTTCCATTTTCCAATGATAACCATGAAATGAATGTAATATTTTAGAATTATGAAATTATTTTAATATAATATGTATCATATTATTTCCATAAATATACTTATATATATATAATCCATGATGTATGGTGATGAAAATAGAGAAACATTATTTCCTCAAGATGGTAGTCCATACGTACATGAACGACGCTATAATTTTTCAATATAAGAATGAAAATGATATATTATCTTTTAATAATGATAAAAAATTCATGTATATAATATATTTTCATTAAATATATGCATATTACCTTTGATTTAAAGCATTATAAAAAAATTAATCACATTGCTTCATGAGGTGATATTCTTCCATACACACGAGCGATGTTATCATATACACTATAGAATGGAATGTAAAAAATATATATATGATATAGTGAATACATAGGTATAATTATGTTTAAATTATCATTTTAAAAATTTATAACCCTCATAATACACAACAGTGAGAGGAGGTAATGGAAAAATAAATGGAATCGGTTTGTAAGGCTATTGTTCGTCGTACACACAAATGATGATTTTGTAACCCATTTGATGTATGTGTAGATGGTTATATGTAATGAACATAACATAATAAAATATAAATATATTAGTGATAAATTGGATTTTATATCATAATTTTTTAATATGAATTCAAGGATAAGTTGGAAGAAATAAAATAAAAACATTCATTAAGGAACATTACCACTTCTTCAGCTAATCTCCATAGGTTTGAACAAAACAACGTCCCCATATAGATCTTTTAGAAAAATATGTTTTATAGGATGATATTTTCAATTTTTTTATCTTATTTGGTTATTTATTATCTGAAAAATAGGTTTTATGGTTTTATTATGGGAGTAGGGATGGTGTCCTTTTATAAGTTTGGTTAGTGGTGTACATGTAATTTTTCAATATAAGAAGGTGTTCCTTAAATATTCAGTGGAAAAAGGGAAAAATGGATTACTCTAAAACCATTGAAATTTTAATATAAAAATATGTCCAAAAAATAATATGTATACAAGTTTATTGTTAACTTTAACCATTATATTTTTAGTTTAAATCCCTGTAAATCAATTTTTCCCTTAAACGTGGTAAATAATTTTTACAGTTTTCAATATTTATTTTGATCAAAACTTATGTTTAAATAAATAGATAACATAAAAAAATAACATTAAAACTACTGAATCGATTTTTTCCAATTTAACTCACAATATTGTAATGTTATAATTGAAAATTAATCTGGAAGATGTGGAGAAAACGTGAGCTTTTAGAGAAAAAATGTTCAAATGTTTAAAACCCTTTTATATCAAAATTTATTTTGAAAATTTTCCAATGAAATAAATTTTATTAATATATATATTATATACATAAATTTTCATTTAAACCAATTTTATTTATCATTTATCTGTAAAATTAATTGAAATGAAATTGAATCATTAAATTAGAATTTAGTAATTTTCTTAGTTCCTTAAAAAATAAATCGTTTCATAAAATTACAAAAAAATCACCCTAATTTAATTTGGATTTTTATATTCAAAAAAATGTGGTATATATAATAAAATGAATCTTATAATAGTGTTAACATTAATTTTTTAAATATATAAAAAATGCTCTACTCATCAATCTTTTAGGAAAATACAGTTGTTCTAGAATCATTTTTTTCTTTTAAATTATTCTTATTATCCATATAATAAATAGATGGTCATTATATTGATAATTTATATATTAAAATTCATACCTACCAACATAATTACTATTTTATAATGGTACATTGTATTATGGTTCATTTGGAATCAGTGTTTCATTATCTGCATGCTATCAATGAGATTATATTTTATTAAATATATATTTTACATTTTTTAATATTGTGGTTTTGTGTCACATGTGAAAATGAAGACAGTTTTTTATTTTATATTAATTGGTAGTTACAATCCTAGTGTCCTATATAAGATATCGAAAGGTATCTGATCAAATAAGATGAGAACCTTTATACTGATTATTTTCATTCTTGTTTCTTATTACACTACCCTGAAATCATATATAACTAAAAAATATAATTATATTAGTATCATCCATATACTAAATATTTTTTATGTTCATAGAATAATTCTTTTTCACCTTATATTCCATCCAATTGGAAATGGAAGCATGGATCATGTGTATATTTAGACTATTATATATATATATATTATGATATAATTTTTTTCATCACCATATCATGGATGGTTTTGTTTATGTAATTAATGAATATATATTACAACTATGATACTTTTTTAATCATTGAAGTTAAAATATAATTTACCTTCTTAACTTCACATCCAATGGAAAATTATAATATCTTATCGATGTATGAGTGGACTACCACCTTCGCGAATATATGTGACTTGTTTTCATTTTTTATTCACATGGATAATAATAAGTAAATATTTAATAATTTTATATTATATTTGTGATATAAATATTATTTTGTAAAGGTTAATTATTATTTACCAATATTTATTCATCCATCGAAATGTGGAATCATTATTCATGTATAAATTTAATATTACATCACACTAAAACTGTTATTTTCAATGGATCTCATTTAGTCTTCCAGAAACAGCCACCACATAATATTTTAATTTCAAATTGACTTTTTAGATAACCAACACATTCCAAATATAATTTATCTATCATGATTATAATTCTTCACAATATTAACCATCTTCTTCAATTATAGTGGCACAACCAATGCATTATGGTTAATTATTTAATGGAACACAATTTATTTCCACATGAATATTGATTCAAGAAGTGCATGGAGACTACTGCTGGTGAAATGAAGTTATTTATGTTAATATTCTGTAGAAATTTTAACTTAAATGGGTAATATTTAATCTAAAAATGGTCATATAAATTTATATTTTTTCACAAATATGTTTTATTTTAATCTGATGTAGCATGGTTTTTATGATATTTGATACATAATATAACTGAATTAATCATATGAATGATCATACCTAGACATTCATATAAATATTCATGTCAATTCTCACTCAAACTATTCTAAGGAAATATTTTCAAATGTACATTTATCCTTATATTTCTAACAAAATTCATAAGTTATTCTGACACAAGTACAAATTTTTCAGTTTATTTGTACCTATCTAGGCAACTTATTGTTTTAATCATATGAAACTCACACTTCAATTAAATTAATATTACATAGAAAATTTTAATAGGAATAATTATCTATAGTTAACTCCAATATTCATTAAAATTCATATAAATTCATATTATTTTATTTAAATCTTTTTAAATATAAAAATAGTTACAATTGGGAAAAAATAAAACTGAATAAAATAAAATTAATATAATGAATAAAATATTTCTATAAAAAATTGAACTATATTCATTTAATATGAGTTGAATTTGACTTTTATTTCTTATTAAAATACTATTCTATAATAGGATTCAATATATTAGTAAAAAAGCTTATAATATTATACAATAATTATAATAAAAGTTTATGTTAAAATAAATTTGTTTACCCAATCCATGAACAAAAAAAATAAATGTAAATAATAATATCTTACAAATTTTTGTCATAAAATTATTAGGAATAAATGAGTATATCTATTGTTTTAAAAGAAAAGTAATAACAAATTTTTATTTTTTCAAAAAAAAGTGATAAGTTGCGAAATGAATTTAATAATTAAATGTGAATGTTTTTCAATTATCTTTAATATTTGATAATATATATTTTTAGATATATTAATAATCACATTAAATTGGATTTCAATTTTTTAGTTAATATATTGATAAAATTTATTAAAACATTATCTTGTGATATATAATGATATGAATACACGAACCTATCTAGTTATGATGATATTTATATTTTGGTATAATTACATTCTTAACCTTTTGTGGTTATATATTTGAAAATATATGAAAAATTATTATCTTTAAAAGGTCACTCCCTCCATCATTAAAAAATAATATTTCATTTTTCTTATCGATATCCCACCTATATTTATTCTCCGAGAATCATGACACACATTGTTAATATATTTTTCACAACATAGATTCCTAAAAGTTTCATTTCATGGATATCCTTATTTAATGATTTGAATCTTCAAAATAGGTATCATCTTCATCATTCTTAATAGTTGATCTTATTTCCCCACCTCTACTGAAAATTGATTGTGGAATTTTATAACAAGGAATTAATGTCAACATAATTCTAAAATAATAGTATACTAATAATATTTTCATGGTATTAAAATAAATATTTCTATCCCATACCATCATGGTTGGGTTGGTTTAGAAAACTACTAAATGAAGATGATAAATATACATAATAAAAAAATTTAAATTATTAATAAGACATGAATTATGAATATTTAAGATATATATTTTTTAAAATTCATGAATAATAAATATGATATTAAAAGTGAACATTCGATGTCATTTTGAAACTTTTCTATGAAGTCTAACAAGTAATATTTTTAAAATTATTATTATACGAAAATCTACTCAAAAAAATAAATTTTGAATGATATTGAATATATATATTAAAACACCTGGATATTTTTTAACGTTAGAGAAAGATCCTTGAAAATAATTTTTATACTAATGGTTTAAAAAAAATTATGGACCAGATAAACTAAATGTACTAAATCTCACTCATTAATAAATAATAATAAACGAAATAATCATTAATATTTTTTATATCATTTATATAACAAATATAATATAGTTATTTTTAATGTTATATGACATATGAAGTGGGTCAGGAATTTAGTTGATTGTATTCTTTAATAAGTTTTTTGTAATTATTCTATATCATTTCTCTATTTACTATGATATTCCATGAACATGAGTATTTTTCCCTTTTTTATTATATATTATATTTCCCCATTTTTTATGTGGATTTAAATTTCTATCACATAATATATTCCTTGTAATATTCTTTCTATATATGTGATGATATATCTTAGGGATTTTCTGTATAACATATATATTAAATTGATTTGAATAATTCATATCAACTCTCTCTCTATTATTTTATATGAGATATCATTCACATTTTCTTATTCATTTTTATAAATATTAAATTATTCATTTTAATTTTACACTCAACAAGTAATTGTTTGAACAATTATTTTAAATTCGTTTTATTTCTAAGGATAATGTTATTCATCATCCTTATGGTTTTAAATACATGATCCTTTTATTTTTTTACAAATATCAACATCAATATTATAAGTAATTATGGGTGGGACCTTGATATAACCCCCCCAATGCATTGAAAAATTATTTATTTTTCAAAAAATTGATAGATGTAATCGAATAGGTTATTCCATTATATAAGAAATTATGAATATAACAACCTAGTACTCCTAAATGGTTTTTATATTACTATTCCAATGTGTAATTTTTTTGATTTATTTATTTATTTATGAAATAAAGTTGAAATCATTAGTTATTGTGAGTTTATATGATCTCATTCCATTTTAAGGAAATATTTTTCATGTGCTTACACTTATTTTATTGGCCTAATAAGTTTCACTATTTTTATTCACCTTACCAAGATTTATAAAATCATCCAACATTATAAAATGAGTATTTATAGGGACTAAGGATAATTAGAAATGATAATGAGTTTTAAGATCATTTTTTTGAATTTTAATATGCAGAGTTTATCTTTTAATAGTTTTTTGGTGGAAAAGATTCCAATTTTGTTCAAAATTATGTTCTTTATTATATAATATGTTTTATTATTTATATAAAAATATAGACCTAAAATGTTTGTGTAATGTGTGTGCTTTTATATTTTTAGAAATTAATTGTAATTATGTGAATGTGAGGTTCATGCTGTCGTGGGTTCTATATAAGTATCGTTTAGATATATTTAGAATTTCAAATGTTATTGGAAGCAGATAATTTTTTAGTTTTATTTAATATCACTCGTTAGTATGTTTAAAGGTTTTCCAAAGTTAAAAAATATAGATAAGATTTGGGTTTAGTACATGATTTAATGTCAATGTAGTTGTGGATTTCTAGGAAAAAAATTATTATATTTTATGAACAGAAGTTAAAATGTATCGATAATAATTGGGGATTGACTTTTATGTTTTGAACAAATTGATTAATATTATTTAATGATAAATTCAATGGATTTTTGAGGATATGAGATCAATGTATAGATAACATTATTATATTTTTATTTCAATGTGATTTATGTTATTTATTCGTATGCTGTTAGTTTATTTTTTTTACATTTATGATGACTGGTTTTAATTTTTTAGAATTGAATTCATTAAAAAAAGAGGATATAATTTATATTTTTTTTTATTTTTTTAGATTAAATGAATAGAAAATTCTGGTTAAAACCTAAAATAAACTAAGATGAAATAATGGTGTAATTTTATTCATTGATGGTTTAAATGGATAAAATATAATTGGTTAAATTTTTCATAGGATGTTTTATTATGATTTTAAAGGGTATTATCTTTACCCGCTTTTTCTATTTTATGGATTGAAATTTAAATAACCAGGTATTTATAGTTAGGAATAGATTATCAAATTTTTTCACTATAATTTTCTTATAAAAAATGTGTTAAAATTAAGCATAATTTACCATGTTATAATATTTTTAGTTCATTATTTCTTTCATGTATTAATTTTAAAATTATCAACACATTAATGAACATTTATCCCAATATATGGATGGAAATATCAAACAAAATTATGTCACTCCAAGAATATTAAATATAAATCACTACTATAGAATATAGATAAAATTATCATTCTACTTTTAAAAAAATTAAACCAAATTTTAAAAACCAATAAATTATATATTCCTTTCCTTTTATTCATTTTTATTATTATATATCACTAAAAGAATCCATCCATATTTTTAAATCACAACATTACTCGTTTATATATTTTATGAATTACCATGTAGGACTTTATCATGATTCTATTATATCACAAACAAGAATGGTTCTTGTAGTCTATTATAATATAATAGCCAAGAATATTCTACTGTAAACATATATCTATCCTTTTTCCAAATTAAAAAATGTTTACATATTATTGGTATCAATAATGTTTTAAAATGATCCACTCAGATTGTAACTCCCTGACCCTATTTACCCAGAGTCGGTGCATTATTACATAAAATTGGCATGATCACAAGAGATCATGTCTCGAAAGATCGATTAGTTTATCATCCTTGTAAGTACTAGATAGATAGATAAGTTTTACACTATATCTTGAAATAAAAAACAACAACAGAATTATGTCTCCATTTAACACACTCATATCCCTTAGCATATCCCGGTAGGTTAATCATAATATAATTCTTCATATGCTGTGAAAAATAAAACATAATAAAGGGGTGAGCTCAGATTCTCAGTAAGGATAACAATATAGAGGAAACTATCATAAATAAGCATAAACATTTAAGGAAATGTATAATACTAAAACATAATCCTTTTAAACTTAAACTTCAGTGTAATAGGGAAAATATAAATCAAATAATGTAATTTACTTATTCACATGGATATTCTACTATTCAAATAATAACATGTAATATAAATAGTTAATTTCATAATGATGGAATGCATAATGTCGGACATCATAACCACATAGTCAAGTCCTTGTTCCAAGACTACAAATAAGATTTTTTAAGGCCTTGTACCAAGACACTAGTTTGTCTCATAAGATCTACCAATGCATCTAGGGGCTACAGCAAGCCCCTCCCGTCACATTAATTCCAATGTATACCTTATATGAAAATTTTGAAACATTATATAAACCTTCATATTAAAACTAGCATAAGAAATGTCAATAATTTAACCATAAACCATGTAAGGTATAAAAATATCACATCCAAAGGAAAACATATCACAAAACATTCAATACAATTTAAAAGATTGTATCATAATAAATCAACTTCAAACAAATGTAAAATCCAACGAAGGATGTCGACATAGAAGAAATCAATCCAAAATCTATTTGAGTGAAAATATCTTTCTATTTTGAAATAATTTAAAAGTAAATAAAACATTTATTTTAAAAAATTTATTATAAGCTCGTAAGGGAAGCTTTTAAGGTGTTATAATATCGGAAAATATCCCCAACTGATGTATAAGTTAAAAAAACATTCTTTCCTTAATTTACTAAAAAGGTAATAAAGTTCCTTATTTGGAAAGTGATGGAAAGATTCCTTTAACACCATTTTATAAAAAGATAAACGGGGGTATAAATCAAATTAACCCATAGTATAGTAAATAGTAAAATTATTTTGAAATACATTTTTAAGAAACACGGATGTGGATGATAAAGAGATCCCAGTATGTACTTACATATAAACAACCTCAGATAATTAATAGATTGTAAAATTAACCCTTACCCTGTAATTTTCATTAGTAGAGGGAAGGTTAACCTCTTGTATAATGGTGAAATAATTGTTATTAAATTATACGAGAACCACATATATAAATATTATATTATATATGATCTTCTGGTATTGCTTTGTTAATGATATTTCAGTAGTATCATTTTTTTGGGTGTTAACAAATTCGTTTTCCTGTATATGTTTTTTTATGTATGCCATGTTTGTTATGGAAAGGATGTATTTGATTCATATCCAAAATTATATTAAGTTCATAAACATTATTTTTAATTATAAAAATGATATTATTCTTGAATGGTTATAATGTGGAACGAAATCTCATCACGTTGTGGAGACGGTAATCTGTACGTACCCACGAGAGACAATATCATTAAATTAGTGGTGAAATAGTATGTAATTGGATGGTATATTATATATAAATAATAATTAACATGTTATATTTATTATTTACATTAGTTATAATCATTATTATACCCATAAAAATAATGAAGTGTTGAATAACAAACAACACCACGACGTGAAAAGGTAAGTCATATGTACGCATGTATGGTGACTTTGTCATTCATAGGATGGATAGAGTAATGAATATGGATGTAACATATTTATAATAACATCTCATTATGTATAAGGTACTAGATTTATTATTTTATTATGGAAACTACAATGAAATTGGAAGTGGAAGAAGAGAAGAACTTTGAAATAGGTAATGAAGTATTTACCTCTACTTTGGGATCTTCCTTTTGATTTGAACGAAATGGGACCATAGGTTGGATTTATGATCAATGTAAGGACTCTAGGTTGAATTCAGGGTAGTTGGGAGGATATTTGAGCAGGGTTTGGCAGAAAAAAATTCCTTTGGATGTCTGAATTCGAGAGAATGCGAAGTACCCATTTATAAGAGAGGTGAGGGGCACTTTTTGAATATATTGAAATATTAATTAATT
The DNA here is from genome assembly GCA_963277665.1 of Viscum album. Lineage (NCBI taxonomy): Eukaryota > Viridiplantae > Streptophyta > Magnoliopsida > Santalales > Viscaceae > Viscum > Viscum album. The sequence continues at coordinate 860,481,719 of OY728160.1, forward strand.
ATACAATAATATTCGGTTTATAATAGATCCAAAAGGATTTATTTAGAGGATAAGGTGGCTATGGGACTAAAAAATCTCAAAAAATAGGTTTTAGACCGGTTTAGGTCACCATATTATCCTTATCTTTTAGATTTAACTCTTAGTTAAATAGTTTCACATTTACCATGTCTTCTTGTATTATTATAATAAATGGTTAATAAACTTACTATAAAAAGTCAAGAAAACCCCAAGTAGTCCATTATTGAAATATATAACCTTATATAAGTCCTTTGGATGACCCATATATTTTTAGGACTATTATATAATTTAATAAAAAACCATTTGATTTAAAAACACTTTTATGCCAATTTTGACACTATTTACTATTTGGTTTTTTTGAGAGTCATAACTACATGATTACTTAAAAAAATTCCTTTAATCAACCCTAAAATGTTATATTAACATATAAAATTCGTTTAATTTCTCAAAAGTTTCAATTTACATTTATTTTAATATTTATAACATCAATTATTTTAGTCTTTCATTAGTAAGGTAATTATTTCATCATCATTATTTCATAAATAAATTTAATTATTAAATTTCTAAAAATTATAAATAAAATACAATGATGTATTAAATCATTTAATATTTCTAATGAATATTTATATTCAAATTTATCTTATGTGTAACCTTATATTAAAAATGTTTTAGTTATTAATCATTGAATTTAATATTTTTAACTCTTCTTTAATTAAAATATAATAAATGTTCTAATCTAATACAATTGGATAAAAAGGATCATATTTTTTTCGTAAGGTTGATTTTGGTTGAAATAAACTTATCCAATAGAATTATCACATGTGTTAGGGTAATTATAATATCATTTTCACCTTTAATTACCCTATTTACTTTTAACCCTGGTAAATAAAATTCAAAAGTTACTATTCACCAAAAATTATTTTCATCCTATAGAACCATGTTTTACATACTGATTTCAACCGTGTCTCTTGGTTTTTTGAAATTCAATTCATTGAAGTGGTAAAATTATGTTCTATGAAAATTTTCAAATGTGCCTAGAAGGTGGGTAAAAGACGTTAAAAAGTTCAATAAAATTTTATACATCTAATTTTATTATAAAAGGAATCAAATTAATTACATTGAACTTATATAGGTATTATGTATCTATTTTTAATTAAAATATATTAAAATAAAATAAATAAATATTTAAATAAAAATTTGGGTTTAAACAATAACGTAGTGTTTTTCACTATTCAACAAAAATTGAAAGTTTTTAGAAAAACACGAAAAATTTACCCTAAGATAAATTTGATATTCTGAATTCAAAAATGAATTCCATTTTGAAAAATAAAGATTTTAATATTCCAAAATTTTAGTATCACTATTTATAATGGATAGTTTGACTGGTCATATTGTGCTAGAACTCAAAGTTGCATACAACGCAAGCTATTCCATTATTCAAAGAGAGGCGTACTGTGGAAGCTTGGGGTGTTACAAAGATTGTATGTGAAGGAATTATAGACAAGGTTTTTAAATGATTTTTGAAAACATTATATTTTCAATTCTATAATTATATATAAATAAATATAATTTCACACATTAATTTCAATTAATATTTCTATTGTGTGCATGCTAACAAGTATTTAGTGATTTTAGAATCAAAATAATACATTGTATCTTCTCATATACTCTATATGATGAATAAATTATCATTAATGAGTGATTAAGAAATTGGATTACCTTGTGATCTTCATTTTAAATGATATATATTACTATTTATATTAATTTATTAAATAAAAAATTAAAAGACACAGTTTCTTTAAGGTGGAGAATTTGAAGACCTTGATATCATTATTAGTATATTATTTATATATTTTCGATTTTTTTTCTTTTGAGAATAAATTTTATCAAAAATATTAATTTTTAAAAATACCGACATATTTTATGTCACAATATATGGAAAATGATAAATTAGATACATGTTATTCAATTAAAATTTTTATCTCTACTTCATTACATCAAAGATGTTTTGTATACATGATTTAATATAATTTTATAAAATGACTTATTTTATTAGTATTGATAAAGATTTATTTAATTTGATTTCTTTTTATAAATGGATATTTATTTTTATATTATTAAACTATATTGATTGTTTTTGTATCTTTATATTTGATTTTATCATGAAATGATATAGGAATGTGGTTTTAAATTGAAAGGAAATACATGTTATATATTTCAAAACTAGTATCCAATGGAGTGATAACTTATGTATATTTATTTGTTTAAATTTTCTTATTTTATCATCACATAATTATGTGAATAGAACACAATGTCACACTATATGTATTATTTCTTATATCTCCAATATCTTATTGAAAATATTTCCCTGACCGAAGCTGAAAAAATGATGTCATGAAATTGTCTTATAAACTATTTCACGGTACATATATGGTCTCGTTATTCTTACGTATCATAGATATAATCATCTATGTTTATTTCTATATCCCAACCAAAAAATTTTGATTATTATTTAAGGTCAAACGATTTATTTCCCAAATAATAAAGGGTATCATTATAAAAAGTGGTAGATCAAAGAACAACAAATTGACCTATTTGAATCTTCCTTGATAAATTTATCATATGAATGAAAATATTTAATATAATACACGATATATACCAACAATGTTATGAACTTGTGAGAACCATACTTATAAGAAATTATTAAACACTATACATGTGAGAAACATAATATCTCCACACTAATCATATTGAATCCCATCATCAAACTTTTATCTTATTATACTTGTCAATTTTTTATTATATTATTATTATGTAATAATATAAACTAAAATTTATACTTTATGTATATACCAAACCAAAAATGTTATTCTAACATGGTTAGAATTATTAATATTGTATTCCTATATAGATTAGAAAAAAACATATTTTAATCACATGTAGCATGTTTCTACTAAATGTTATCAAAATATATTTACTTTTATTTAGATTTATAATTATATTAAACTCAAATAATATTTAAAATTCAACCAAATTCAGACTGAATTAATTCATGCCATTTTAAATTAGAAAAGAAAACTATAAGAAAAATAATATTTAATAACAAAAAATATTAATAATGATGAATAATGAATTTATTTAAAACATGTATACCCTAATGAACTTCTCCAGGATGAACCATGAACTGTTTTCCAACCCTTCTTGACATTAACTCAGGGGGTGTCCCCATTACCCCATGTGACGATAAAATATTTAAATGGAATCAAAAGGAACTATTTGATATGATTTATTCCAATAAATATGATTAAATAAATAGTGAAATTCTTCCCAAATTAAACATTGAATCATTTAAAGGATGGAATCTCTTTCCAAAAAAGATATATTGAATAAATTGAATCACATAATACAAATGAAATTATAAAATTTATTCAAAATAAATTCATCAACTCCCCTCCAAATCTATCTCACAAGGAAACACCCTTAATTCCAAATCCCTAACGGTGTAAATATAATTCCCCTGCTATAAACGAAAAATAAACAAATAAAAAAATATGCCTAAAATGGTGAATATCGGGGGGTCTACCATGTGGAAAAATTAGACCAACAAAAATTAACAAGATATCCCATGTGACATGGTTCAAACTCTATCAACGAACTCAAAAACATTCTCCAATAGATATAATGAATATAGAGTCCATGATGTGACACTACTTCCATTCAACCTTAAATTAAAAGTGAATATCTGTCTATAAATATTAATTTTTTAAGTAGGGTGTGAGAAAAAATATACCAGTAGGTTGGTACCATAATGTGCATGTATTCCCTTCCCCAAAATAGACTGTAATCAATGTATTGAAAATAAAAATAAAAAATATGTTTCCACATATACATATATAATATCCAATATCACATTAAACTCAATTTGAAATAGTCTAATGTCACAATCATAAATTAAATAAATTCTATAAAAATTAATTTTTGTGACCTAAATCCCTTTTTAACAAAAATCGTCAATTTAAATACAATTTAAAAAGGAACTATATAAATGAACTATTCCATTAATATGTATATAAATTTGAGTAAAATATTCTAAATGTGCAACCCATTTCCAAAATGAATTAAAATAGTTTAAAAGTTAATATAGAGGTTCATAACTTAAAAGAACCATAAAATAGTTGAAAATAAATGAAACTAGATGCAGTTTCTAAGAAGTATTAAGGAATATATATAGTCGTGGAGATTTAAAAAAATATCATGGGGATACCCTGGATGTACTTATTTTGAAATCATATCCGGGCCTATTGATGCATTAATATGTCTATAACTAACTTAATTCCATTAATTATCCTCACTAGTTGCATTCTTTTATGGTCATCTGACCTTATTGTAGATCTAGTCCATCTAATCGGGACTTGGTAGTGACCATCTCTCAACACTCGCTATGATTCCTAGGATCCCATGATGATAATAATTTTATGATGTGTGGCATTATCCATATAAAAAAACCCAATCATGAGTTAATAACCTACAATACCATTTTAATCCTACCTATGTATACTCATCCATGTGAAAAACCGCTCAATAATCATTCCATAAAATCCAAATTTAAATATAAAGACTTTGAATTCCATGGAGGTGCACAATTTTTATGAAAATAATTTCACAATTCTAGTTGGACATAGATATTTTAAACTTATATGAGTATTATTAAGAATGATTTCATTATTTGATGGAAATCTCAAAACCATAATGAAATTTCAAACTGCCTTTAAATTAGGTCCTCTGAATGTTATATTTCATATCTTTTTTGAAAATAATATTAGAGACCAAGAAGAAATTTTAATATCCCATGATATAAAAAATGAACATAATAGACTTTGCACATATATATTTATATACTTGCAATCATTAATATGTGCTCCTACACATATATATGTCTATTTAATCACATGAATAAATGTATATGCCTTTATAGGGGTGCTAATGAATAAACCAAAATATATAATTGAGGATACCAATCATATCAAAAATGTTTTAGTGTAAAATGAACAGGCTAAAATGATGGGGAAAACCCACACAAATCAAAATGTAATCTCAAAAAGTTGTCTATAAAACATATTAGGGTCCAATCTTCATTTTAAAATGTAATGGTTATTATAAAATAGTTAATACAAATTTTATAAAACACTAATCATTTTTATAATTTTTGAAAAAATTGAAAAATAAAGGATATTACCCTTTTTAAAACAAATATTTGGCCTATAAGTATTTTAAAATAAATTTATATCTCAGCAAATCGGTAAAAAATATTAAATTAAATTTATAGTCATTAATACATTTTCTAGTGTGGTTTGGAAGGAAATTGATGGAAACACCAATGTGGTAAAATAATAAATGATGTTTAATATTTAAATACATATATATTGTGATATCATAAAATATTGAAGACCCTAATAATCAAATCCACATGTTTTTAGAACACTAATCATGTGACACCCCATGATTTTGTTATTATTTCTTTCAAATAAATTTTATCTTTTTTATCATTTCATGAAACACCAAGATTATATTACATTACAAAAAATAATGAGTTTCTAATGAATTACATGTAAGATATATTTTATCTTGTGTTACACATGACATCTAGTTTAGCATACATTAAATGCAACACCGAGTTTAAACGAAACATGTCATGTTAGAAAAATAATATTATATGATAGTTACAATATAACTGTTGGAATGTATGTTATGAATATGATTATATAAATTATTAAAATTTAAGGTTTAATATTTAATATAAAATTAATTATTTTATGTATGATTAATTAATAAATAAAATATAAAATATGTTTAAAAAAGGAACACATTTTCCAAAAAACTAATTTTATGCAGACAAACAAGTTTTATGTCAAATATATTAAAAAATCATTTTAAATGAATTATTTTGACGATATATATATATATATATTTCATTTTTAATGAAAATTTTAACATTCATCATATGTTTTTTCTAGACATTATATTAGAATAAATCAAATTTTATGATTGAAAAATATATTTTTCTAAAAATATGTTTTATCGCCTTTTTACACAATTATTTTAGAACTATTTTTTCTAATTTGATGAAATTTATTCCTCAAAATAAAGTTATTTTTAGAAATTGGAACATAAAAACTATTGTATAGTTAATTTTCGGTATTTTTATAAAATGTTTCATTTTTTGATGAATAATGGAATTTAATGAATTTTAATAGAAAACATCTTTTTTGTTAAAATTATTTAAAATATTGAATTATATTTAAATTTGTATTTAAATAATAATTAGTTAAATTATACATAAATTAATCAGATTTAGTTTATTATAATCAATTTAAAATTGAAATTTGATATAAAAACATTGTAAAATTTGAACATTTTCTCTTTAAAACTCGCATTCTCATCGCGTTTGTGGGATTAATTTTAAATTAAAAATTTCCCCTAATATTAAAAAAAAATTGAAACATGGATTCTATATTTGTAATAATAATTATGTATATTTTATATTATGGTTAACTTAATCTTTAACCAATTTTAATTGTGAAAAGAGTATAAATTATTTACCTCGGTTAATGTACACATGGGTTTACCTGGGTGTTAAAATAAAATGATAAGGGTTATAAATGAACTAAAACATTTAAAAATAAATTTTTATCTATATTTAGACCCTATATAATATCTTATTAGTAATTTAATATTTTTTATCCTTTTTTCATGATAAATACATGGGTATATATTTTTCTATTGAAAAATTATTTGTGTGCCACCTACCTCACTTGTAAGAGGAAAATCCATCTCCTCTTTTACTCACACATTCAAAATATTTTGGTTCATAGAATACCTACAAAAATAACTTCTTTAATTACATTAAATCATCTTATATTCCTTATTTATTAAATAAGTCCATCATAGGAAAGATTTTGATACTATCCTAAGAAGTATACCCAAATAAAAGGTAACGTTCATCAACCAGTGTTTTTATTTAATGTCTTCTTCCAATGATTTCGATTCATATTATACCTTATTGATATAATAAAGTGAAAATAATACATTTAACTAGAATTTTTATGTTAATTTAAATTCCTAAAACAATCTCAACATCAATTAAATGGGTCACAAAATCAACATTCTTGCATACGACAGATTGTATCTTCTTGAACCGATGATGTTATTTTTTCACATTACCACAAAAAAACATTGGAAATGATGATATAAATAATATATATATATATATATTATATTTATATAATAATTATAACATTTAATTCGTTATATCAAATATATATTTTTACCTTTCATTCCATTGGTGATGTGATAACATCGCTCGTGTTTACGGTGGAATACTACCTAGTGCATCGATGTGATTTGTTTTTCAGTAACTAATTACATTGAAGAAAATAAAGATAAATATATCTGATTTAAAAGTCATAAGTTTTATATTCAAGAAATATTTATCATTCATAAAAGATAATATATAATTTTCTTTCTTACATTTTAAATTACTTAAATATGATAACGACGTTCATGTATGTGTTTACTACGCCTTCATCAAGTGATGTGATTCTGATTTCATAACCAAAACACTTGGTTTATATGTATAAATTTATTTAATGAAATAATATGTTAAATATGATTTTATTATCATTCTATTAATATACAATATAACTAAATCATTTCCATAATGATCATTGAAAGATTGGAATTTTACTCAGGTATATGTACGGTCTACCATCTCCATGATCATAAGGTATATGATATATCAATACCATATTTAATTATTATTACGAAAATTTTAACTGATATATAAATATTATAATAATATCATTATTATAATTTTGGAGATGATGGATCCATAATCAATATAAACAGATCGAAATTACCACCTATTTCTTTTACGTGATGCATGAACATCTAATGATTTTTTTTATTCTGATCATTAAAAAAGGGGATTTTGATATCCATTTTAGGATATATATTTCATGGGGTTTATATTTAAATTTATACCAAATGAGTAATGTATTTTTTCTTGATTTTTATTCTTTGAATAATAAGTTATTTTATGCACCCATTTTCATCAATAAGGTGTATATTCAGCCCCTCTAAATGTTATATGTTTTATATATTTCATTTCATGATATTATAAAATTAATTTAATGGAATAATTTCAACGAGATTATAAATAAAGGATACTAATATGGTAAACATTTTAAGTGAAAATATCATCGTTTATTGGGATATTTTATGATTATGATTCTAATGACGAAATCATATGATCTATCTCTCATAAAAATAATGAAATTTATTATCTTATTTTTATTTAATGAGAATAAATTTTATCCATAAAGATTCTTATATTAATGTAATCAAGTGTTCAAAATGATTTTTTTATAAAAAAAATGTTCCCGGTCAAGAAATGTTTTTCATTCAAAACCAAGTATTCTAAAAATGATTTCAAAAATCTTTTTTACATGACTAAAACTATTTTTTATGAAATTTTTACCAGTGTTTTGAATTTTTTTTTAAAAGTGAATGGAATATTCATATCATTTTCCAAACAATTCCTATTTGGATTTTACGAAAAATATCAAAGGAATATTTGTTTTAACTTGTATGACATGTATATATGTTTCCACCAACATGACATAAAAATGATTAAATATTCCTTTATATGTTATCAATTTTATTTTCAAAGAAAATGAATTTTTAAATTATTTGTATTTTTTTTCAAATTCAAAATGAGATTTTCCTCAAAATATGATTTAAATGATTTATAAAATCTTACTTTATTATTTTTAAATTTTATTTTAAGAGGAAAGTATTTAAATAATGTTTTAGGATTTAAAATATTATTTTCAAGGAAAGTTTGTTTTTTAAGAAGAGTTCTCTGTGATATTTTAAATCCATACCCATTTATGATGACATCCATTTATGAAACATATACTTTATTGGGTATATGAACTAAGGGTACAATTATTATTCATTTCAGAATAATTTATCTTGAAATGTTGTTTATGGAATACTTTTCACATCCATTGTTTATAACATGAAAAAACTATCATATACACACATAATTTTATGTTATATCCCATAATGAATTGATGAAAAAATTATTAAACCTATATATTTCCATAAGGGTACGTCATGATTAAATTATTATGAAACCCATTTCATTTAACAAGTTATGATATGATGAAAATATTATGATCATGTGGAAGGCATGAGTCTGATTTTCCTTATCTGATGGGTGGGACATGTATCTCCCTCCATTTAATTGGGTATTAAAAATATTTTTATGATCACATAGGGAATATGGGTGGTTTTAAAAATTCAAAAAATTTGGGTACATGGGTAGTTAGGCAATGTCTGAAAAATAGGGTACACTGATGGTTTTCCCAAGCTAGAAGTAGATGCAATGGTTGTCCTCCCATGTCAAACGTGTCATGAATTTATTGGTGGGTATCCTTCATATAATATTTTCTATGCATTGGTGTATTCCATAAATAGATTTCTTACAAAAATGTTATTTTGTTATGGATCATGTTCTTTAATTCCCTTAAGATTAATGTATTATGAATTTCCAATAATTATTCCATGACTTAATATTATGATCATTAATAAGCAATTTATGATTTTTAAATTTTATGCTCATGTTATAATACCATTATTTTCATGTTATGTTTATTTATATCCATATTTTACCATCATCGAGAATTTTAGATCACCCAATGTTATTTTTACATTTCCCAAGGTATACATAAATTTTTTAAGTAGGGTATAATTGTAAAGTGTACTAAAGGGGTGATATATATGAGAGATTTTGAATATATTTAACCAAATTAGAATATTTTGTAACTATAATCCAAATAAAATAGAATATTACAGCCCATAGGTTTCTATTTTGGTTATGTATTTAATATTCATCTTAAAATTTGTAATAGCCATGTATATAATCACTAGGTCTCTGTAGTTGGTATTAGAGGAAATGTTTAGTTAAACTATAGATACTATTATGTGAAAACATTAGTGAGATACCTATAGATATTTATAATATATTTATTGGGTTTTCTATAAGGATAAGTCTTAGGATGTTCCAAAGTATAAGAAAATTTCCTAGAATATTGGTAAAGGATACAACATGTCTTATTTAACAAATTTTATACCATTATTGGATAATACCAGTGGATATTGATCTTATAGAGAGGTACCAAGGTGTAATAACATATAAAGGGTCTCATTCAGATTGCCTCAATTTTCAACTAGTTCATATCAATTGACCTCTATAAACATGTGGTTTGAAACTTCTTTGGATATTTATTTGAATTACCCAAACACATTAGAAACCATCTTGAAATATTTATATAGTTTATTATCATGTATGAACTTTGTTAATAATAATGTATCAAATATTTAACATAATATGTTATCATTTAGAAATCATAGAATTTTTTTATCATTATTATGTTATCCTCTATTATTATTATATTTTCTCACATTTTTTAGACAATAGTGGAAACCCAACGAACTGTCTTAACATTTAATGTGTTGAAAAAAGTTCTAATGATAATCAAAATGGGACAATGACTGGAGTAAAGTGTATCATTTCTATTCCTAATATATTATCATGGAACATAATTAAAAATGTTCACATTAAAAAACACTTAGACTAACTAATAAATAGAACAATAGAGTTCAAGGAGACTTGAGGTATTGTAGAAGATAGAAGAATAATTATTAGGTTTCATATATGTCATGAATTTGGGAAAAATAAATCAAAGTAATGAATCAGAGGGAAACAAATATGTTTTAGGTGTGAAAAAGGTCACAAAAAATTTACTAAAAATAAAAAATTAAATGTGTGTTTAACAAAATGGATGGGAATATTAGTCTCCCTAAGGTATTATCAATGGAAGAATACTTTAAATGTGTGATGTATGGGAGTTATAAAAATAAATATCTTATGGGGAATTGTCATGAAGAGAATTAGTATACTAGTTAGAGTAATATATACACTACTGATTATGTATTGGAATCAAAAAATTATTTTATGTGAATCATGAAATATATTAATATTGTTAGTTATATATTTTTTAATGGATATACAAGAATATTTTAAATAGTATTAATGATATAGAAATGTGATATAATGGAAATGTATTAGTTTATGTTAAACACATTATTAAGGGAAGATAACAATTATTATCATCTAAATGTTGAGATAATAATTTTTGGATATGAATCATGTAAATTTGATAAAAATTATTACATTGGAACTAATTAATGTTTTTTTAGAAATTTAACTATGTTATCATGGATTTGGATTTCATTATTTTTGGATTTAAGTAATATATTCAACAATTTGTGTTTTATGTAGGGAATGGAGAGGAAAGAATATCATAAATGTTTATTTATGGTGGTTCATGCTATTAATATGGTTCAAGATAATACATTATAAATTTATTAACAATATTTTAATATTAAAATTAAGAGATACATCATGTTATTTTGGGCCTTAATAAAAAGTTAATTTTGTAAATTTAATGACCTTCTTACCAAATGTTTATATTTTCATCTTTTCAAAGTGTTATAATTTTAACCTTTAATGGATGAAAAAATCTAATGGTTAGATTTTACTTATGATATAGAATTATATCAAGTAAGTATAACTTTCATGAAGATTAATTATTAGTAGGAAAATGACCTTTTGATAAATAATTTTCCTATTATCGTCATTACATATGATATCGATGATCTTTTCCCACATCTTTGGTTTACAAAATTTTGGTCACTAAAATTCTCTAAATCACCAAATTTATTATGATCAATGTTATCTATCATTTTTATTTAGTATTTTTGTTTTAGTTTTCTCTTTTTTGTCAATTTTTTCACTTCCCATCTATGTTATCATGTTTGAAAACCTTTTATGTGTTATTCCAGACAACTTTCACACATCCCATTATCTTTTTGAAATTATATTTTTATTAACACTTTTCAATTTTTTCATTTAAAGTAATGAATTTTAAAATGATAAACTGGTGATCACTGGCATTAATTATGAGGTAGAAGTTAATTTTAAAGGGGTAAAATGTAACACCATGAGATTTTTTGAAATATTTTTTTCATTTAAATTTAATATTTTTGATATTTTTTATTTAACAAAACAGTGATATTATAATTTATTACACACAATTTTGTGTTCATGTTTATTTACATTCAATATCATGTGCTTCTTTCATTAAAAACAACACTGGGTTTATCTTTTGTAACATGCAACACCATATTTAAATGAAATGTTTCTTATTATCAAAATATTGTTTTATAATAGTTACCACCTATCCATTAGAATTGAGTTTATGGTTATGATTAACTAATGTATAAAAATACTTTTTTAATAATGCATATAAAATTATTTAATTTTTTACTAGTTAATTAAAAAATAAAATAAAAACTATTTGAAAATAAAGAAAATCATTTTCTGAAAAAATATATTTCTTAAAACAAGTATGTTTTACCTAAAATAAATTTAAAAACATTTAATACTTCTCAGTTTAATATATATATTACATATTCAACAAAATATGTTTCATTCATATTTTTTTTCTTGATAAGAGATATGAATAAATCCAATTTTATTCTTAAAATTACATATTTCTAAAAAGAAATATTTTCACCATTTTGAGAAAAATTAAAAAAAAATCAATTCTAATAGAATATTAATTTTAAAAATAATGTTATTTTTTAAATCAATAATTAAAAAATATTTTTGGGTGAATTTTTGTGGTTTTTCTGAAAAGTTTCATTTTTTGATGAGTAGTGAAAAATTAATAATTTTAATTGAAAATAACTTTTTCATTATAAAAATTTATAACATTAAATTGTATGTTAAATTTGTATTAAAGTAAAATTAGTTCAGTTATATATCAATTTATCCTATTTATTAAATTTAAATCAATTGTTTTTTGATTTTTTTAAAATATTTTGTAATGTTTTGATAATTTTATCTTTAAATCCTGGTTTCTCCTCACGTATGCAGGATAAATTTTAAATTAAAATCGTCCACTTCTATGAATGGACTTTGGAAAAATTTATTCCATATTTGGAATCAAAGTAATTTATATTATCCGATAAGGTAAACTTAATTTCTGACTAACATGAATTGTGGAAACTGAAAAATGTATTTACAATGGTTATGGTAAAACTTTATTTACCAGAGGGTCAAACTAAAAAGATTATATTTAAAAACATCCAAAACATGATAAAAAATTAATATATGGACATATTTATACAATATATATTCTTGGATCTAGAATGACCCATTTTGGATAAATTTGGAATGATAAAAACATGGGTACACCTTTTTTTAAAAAAATTTACAAGTATGACCCTCATCTCACTACTATATGGAAACTCCATTTCTAATATTCCTCACACATTCAATCCATTTAGACAAGAAAATACCTTCCCAAATCAATTAACAATATCCCTACTCTCATACAATAAGCCTTATGTTGGATTAAAACTTATCTTAGGAATGACCTTTGTGAAATCCTAAGGAGGATACTTGATAAAAAGGTAATGGTCAGAAATAATGATTTTTGTTTTATTTATTCCTAAAATCACATCAATTATTATTTTAACATTCTGAAAAAATAACCTCAGTATCTTACATAAAATGATATGTTTATATGTTAAGTTATTTTTATATTGTATCACCATGAGTTTATAAAATATAAAACAATGTTCGATAGTGTATGTAATGCACACACCAAACCCAAAAAATCAGTTATTACTTAAATATGACAATATTAACATGGATATTAAATTTACAGACATGAATAAGATTGAATAAAATATATAATATATATAAGTATTTTTTACTATACATTAATATATTTATAAATGCATATTAAATAATAATTTAATTTTTTGTAATGTCATTTTATTCCACAAAAATATGTTTTCTTCGAAATTGTTTTCTATTTTTTTTGAAAGCACATTATAATTAATTTACTGATCATTTATAAAATTTATTTCATAATATTAAATTTATTTTTTAAATCATGATACCAAAATTTATGTATTTTCAAGTGTTTTTATATTTAAGAAAATATTTATTTTTCATTAAATAGTGACAATACAGATTTTTTTATAAAATTGACTTTTCATTTAATAAATAAAGTTATTAAAAATTATTATTATTATATAAAAAATATTTAAATAAAAATAATAATTATTTAAGTATATTTAGACCAATTAATTAAATATAGATGCATTTTTAAAATGTTTAATTGTCTGTTTATTTTAATGCTCGAAAATAATTTTTTCAGAAAACTCTTTAAAACTACATATTTTTACCCTTTTATAATTCAAAAAAAATAGAAACTAATAATAACATTATTTAAATTAAATATTTTGGTCATTTATTTATCATTGTCAATTGAAATTAGTATAATGATGATTTGAATTTAGAGAGTTAATGTATAATCATCTTTTTGTTGAACATTAAATTTTCTAGAAATCATGTTTTACATCGCCCATACGAGTTTTATTTTAAATTAAATTCTTCCACATCTATGAATTTATATTGATAACAAATTTCACTATTTGGAATAATAATAATTAATATTTAATAATAAATTAAACTTAATTTTTGGACAATATTAATTATAATTGTAGTTAATATTTATTACCACAGTAAAAGAAAAATTAATTATTTAAGGGTAAAAATAATTTAACAACTAACTAAAACTATATAACCCAAATATTATGAATATTTATATTTTTTATTGAATATTATAATTATTATATTTTTTATTTTTTATAAATAATTAATAATTTATTTTGATATAATTTATATTTTCATTTGTTAAAACTCATATTATAATTTTTTGTAATTAAAATTTTAAATTAACTCATTCCTTTTTTATTAATAAGTGATTTTTGAAAATAAAATTTGTTTAAAAAAACCAATTATATATTTTTTTTGTTAAATTTAAATGATGAAATAATTTTTATGAAGTTAAATGCAATTGTTATAATGGTTCAAATACCTATATTTACAAAAAAATTCCATTTTACAATAAATGTAGATTCTTGTTTAAAAAGTAAAAATTCATTTTTTTATGAATCTATTTTTATTAAAAAAATTTAATTTTAGTATCATCACATCAATATTATCAAACAGTAAATATTTTATAATTTTATATGGTTTTCAATTTTTCAGCTAAAATTTAAATACTGTATAAATATACAGTGTGTATTATGACATCATTATGAACCAAAAGTGATGTAATAAATTCAATATAAAGTATCCACAACCAAATAAATTTTTAAACAATAATATAATGTTATTTTGATGTTATTTTATTATTTTTATAAAGCCTTCATGAATCGTCCAAAAACATATATTATATCTTATGTTTTTAAACTCATTTCTTTATGAACATGAATCACTTCCACACCACCAAGGGAAATATTTTCATGAGTTTGGACCTTGATATTATAAAATAATTCAAACCAATATTTATTATAACAAAAAATTATAGAAAACCACGTGAAGGATTATGGTATTGATTATTTTATTGTATAAAATCCAAAACATAATATTGGAGAATAATAAAGTACTTCCTTATATTTTTCTATATAAACCCACAATTCCATTATTCATCATTACACTAAAACATATGATCACTTCAAAAATATGAAAAATACTCTATATATTCCTCCCGAGGTTTTCCCACGCTCACAAGAAAATCCTCTAAATCTTTTGGAAAAACCCTCTCAAGGTTTGGGACCTCTCCCTCTCCCCTTTTCAATACAATCACATTTCTTGAATTTAGCATTTTGAATACCAGTTCTTTATGTTTTCATTTCTATGTAAGTATACTTATATTTTAAAATTTATTTCATAATAATTATAAATCCTTAATCCACTCACATTATTGAATTTAGCAAAGATGTTGCTATGTAGAAATTTGGTAAGGGGTATCACTCTCTTATATTTCATTCAAGATACTTATTTTTATACATCCTTTTTAATCTAAATTGGTTATGATTTCAAATATTTATAAACATAGATATATTTTCCAATTAATTTTTTAAAAATTACATACCATTTATCCCCTCTCTTCATATAATTTACTTAATTCATCAATATGCTAAAATTTAGTATGAGAAGTCTCTCTTATTTTTTATTTCAAGAAACATTTTTGTATTTAGTTTTTTAATATTAATTGGTTATATCATAATTACATTATTAAAATACCTATATATTTAATTTATTTACTGATAATTATAAATAATTTACCCCCTCTCATTATTGTATATAACTATTTCCGATGTAGAAATTTAGTAAGGGGTCCTTTATTTCTCATCTTTTTTCAAAAACATTTTTCATGTAATTCATTATGATTTCTAATTCAATTTATTTTGATATAATGTTTCATAAACCTATTAGTTACCTTTTGATATCCAAATTATGATATACCCCTTTCAAATTCATTAAATATTATTGAATCATTATATACTTCTGTTATGATGTAAAAACTATCCTATGATTTTCTCATCCCGTGTTTTTATGTCAGCCCGTACTTGTCATATGAATATTAATTCCTAAATTTTCATGTTGTATTATGTTATTAAATATACATCATAATTTCCATTTTACATACAATTTATTGTATACCCAATTATTTCTCATTGAACCTTTTTTATTACTATTCATATACTGCGGTAACATTTTCGAAAGTTCACTACAATTTTCAAAGAAAAATGTTTGAGAGGTGTATACCCATTCCCATTTTCACTCAATAATTTTCATCTAGTTTTACATATACTAAAATAATTCAGAAATTCGTTTTTTTAACCCAAAATCCTTAATAGTGGGGTTTAAATTTATGAAACACATCCTTATGTTTTATGATTTATGTGGAACACTTATGCATGTGCATTACATGAACGTGATAGGTTCCCCCAAAATTATATAGCGATAAAATGAATGCAGTAATGTTTTAGTCTCACGAGATATTATAGAATGGATTAGGGAATGAACCTAGTATAATATAGTATTTTTCCACAATTTTGTGATACCTATACGGTTATCCTTGACATATTTTTATGAAGTCATGTTTATAGTTGTTTACACATTTCCTATATTTCTTTAATTTTACCATGTTCTATCAGGAATTTTGTGTTCATGTTTATGATTATCACCCCTTTTATGAGATATTAAAATTATTCTTATCTAACACATATCAATTTTTTTTATATTATTCATTTTTTCTTAATAGGCTGTATAACTCACCTGTTTCTTATTTATATCACTAGGATATCCCTTTTAGTTCTACAAGATTTGGAATTTTAAGAGAATGGTTATGTAGTTTTCAAAATTGTTTATATATCCATGTATCATGTTGTTGAATTATGTACCAAATTTCCCTTTGTTACTAGGATTTCTGATCATATGGGAAGTAATATTTTTGCCTTTATGTAATAAAACACTAAATAAACTATATTAATGACTAGGGTTGTTATATTGGGTATAAAAGGACCATCTCAATATTTTATGGAATATGATTGAAATTATATAGTTAAATCCTAAGGGATAAAACTATGTATATGAAAACATCCCTTTTTTGTAAATGTATAAAGTAAGTGGCTTCCATGAGAATAAATATATGTTTTGATACTACAAGTTGAATTTTCTATCAAACAAATGTACCAATGGGTGTTCTCCCTAAAAACATCATATTGAGATAAACATGATTTGGAAATATTATGGGAAAATATGCCTTTCTACACAACCAGTTTTCTAGTCACTGGGGATATTAATTGGTAAAATTAAATGGCAATTATGAACCATTTTTTAGGGAACACAAATGAACATATGATTCTATATTAGGAAATATATTATTGATTAATTATATGAAAAACTATAAATTCATAAGTTATAGAAATAAATTTCGTTGATATGTTATCCCATTAATGTTATTTTATCATTGTTATGTGTTTAGTAGTTAAAAATTTATCATCCCAAATATTCCCTTTGTTATAGTCAATTGTTGGAAATGAGGAAAACCTAGTCAACAACAAATGTGATAGGCAATGTAATGACTGCAAGAATGAGATTCCTTAAATAGTGAGAGATTATGTGGGATATCTATTGATTATGCTAAACTAGTTATCAGAAATAAAATTTATAAATGGAAAATATTTTAATGTCCCAATACATCAATAAAGATAAAGATGAAATATAAAGGAAGATCATATGATAATGGTGATAATGGAATGAAGATTCAATTTCTTGTGTGTCAAAATATTGGAAATACACACCAAGGGAAATGTCACAAAGTATCTCGAATATGTATTAATTGTAGAAAATAGGGTATTTATAGCTATGTACCTTAAAAATGAAGAGTATAATGTAATTGAATAAATTAAATCCTATAGAACCCTTATATTTTTAATTTCATACATGTGGATAATATGAGAAATTTCTAAGTCAATTCACTAATCCAATGAATAAATCCAAGAGTGGATATGGAATATTACAATGGAAATTATTATAGTGTAAAAATTGATGTATATATGAATTATTATTTGATTTTTTTGTAGATTTAGTATATCAATAACATTTTGGATATATGAATCATGATGAAACTAATTTGTTTCTCTATATTAGCATTTATGTAATTATTTTAAATATATTTTTAATGGTACTTATAACCTATTAAATCTATTTAGTGGTAACATGATATTTTAGAAACCAAATGATTGATGAATTGATAAAAAATCATCTATGTTTCATGTGGGGGTAAACAAAAATATTATTGGGATGACATGTATATGACTTATTTTCTGTTCAAAATTGTCGATATAAATTTTTTATAATTATGTTATTGATATTAATAATTATTAAATATATTTCAAGAAACATATTAAAGGATCAAGGTTTTTTTATTTTGAGGTGATTAATGGGATTTTTTAGATGTTTACTTGGGTTGAGGTATATATAATCATTAAATCTAATATAATGGATAATTTTAAAAAAAATTATAAAGATTTTGGAGGTGTACAATTAATTTTATGAGACAACCCTTGAGGTTAAGAAATTCATTAATGTTAAGGTTGTTGGTGTTATTTGGGATATAAGGATATTTATTTATGGAATGATCTACATTAAACCATTGGTATTTTTATTTTTAAATTTTGGCCATTAATGTTTTATGTTTTATTCATTATTATTATATTACATTATGCTAAAAAAATTATATTTACTAAATACAAGAGTAATTGGTGGTTATTCATTAGTGGATTATTATATCTTTTATAAGGTTCTTCTAATGATTTAGGCTTAATGAAATTGGTATTATGTACTGATCATTTGAGATTCTAGATTAAATTAATTAGAGAATGTAATTATACTTCTCAATAAATTATACTTCTAAATGGTCATAGTATAGATAGTAAAATAATTCCCTAAATCGAGGAAAATAATCCTGAAACAATAATTTTTTTATATTATGATCATTTTTGAGGAAGTCAGGGCATTTTCACTAATCTCAAATTTATGATTTTATGGTTATTGACTATCTTCTAATTTTTTTTATCACTCTCAACTAGTTTGTTGGAATTGGTTGTATTTATTGGGTGTATATATTTTCACATCCCACTTATGTTCACATATTTGAAACAAATATATTTCATTACCATGGTACTTCACTTTCCGTCTTTTCATGTTGGTTATTTATTAATCATATTTAAAATTTGGGTTTTCAATAAAGATATTTTCATGTGTTAAAAATTTCTAACCAAGATCATGTCCTAATTTTGAGAAAATAATCTATTAAAGGGGGTAATAATGTAATGCCTCCTTTTTTAATATAAAACATCAATATATTTCAAATGTGATATGAAAAACCAAACCCAAATAAATAATGATTCTTTAAATTCAAACATTTTTACATAGCCATTATTTTTTTGGATATGAAAAGGATTAATAACATTACTATACATATATATATATATAAATATTCTACACTAAATAAATATATTTATAAATATCAAATAAAAAATCACTAAATTGTTAGTAATTTCATTTTAATCTTCAATTTGTTTTCTTTAAAAATTAATATTATTTGTTCTTTTTTGAAAAATTATTATAAATAATATATATAAAATTTTGATATTTTATCTTATAAAATTAATATAATTTTTTAAATTACCATAACAAAATTTAATTATGGTAAATTAATTAGATATTCTAAAAAATTATTTATTTTTTAGTAAGTATGGAAAAATATAGATTTTTTTTCAAAGTGCCATTTATTTTGATGAATTAAGAAATATAAAGTGTCATTATAAATTTAATTTTTTAAAATTTAAAATTATTATTATTTAGTTATATTTCATCCAATTATTGATACTTAAATCATCTTTATAACATATTTTATTACATGTTTAGCTCTAGGTAGGGGATCACATTTTTATTAAAAATGTTTTAAAATGAAAATTATCTCTCCATTTTATTTAATAAAAATAACCCATAATGGGTAATTAATTAAATAAAATATATGTATAATTTATCTATAATTATTATTTTTAATTCACATAGTGATAATTACTAGATATATCATTATATTAAAAAAGTCATTTCATTGAGAAATGTATTTTTCAGAAAAATTTCATTCCACTACGCTTATAGGTTTTATTTTGAATTAAAATTTTACCCTTATTTGAATTAATTATTATAAAATGGGTTCCATATTTTTAATAATAATTACTAATATTATGAAATGAGATCAATTTTATTTTTGTATAATATAAATATTAACTGTTATTGATATTTATTACAATGTTAAATGGAATATATTAGTTAATTAATGGTAAAAAATTAACAAGGAATAGAACAAAATTAACACTCATAATATGGTTCTGTATACTTTCATATCAATATAATCATGACTATATTTGTTTTCATTTGATTATAAATAATTATGAATTGATTTTGATAAAATTTATATTTGGTACAAAAAAACAAAAAATTTAATTGTGTGTAATAAGCTATTTCAATTAATACATTTATTTTTGAGGAATTCATTAATTTTAAAAATTAATTATATTTTAATAAAATTGTAATGTAAAATATTTATTCTTAATTTTAAATAATTATATAATTTTTATAACGTCAAATGTAATTTTTATACGGGTTCAAAAATTGTTGTCGATAAAAAACACACATTTCTCAATAAGTGTATGTTCTTTCTTTAAAAGTTAAAAATAAAACATTTAGAAAATAATTTTCTTAAAATAAATTTTTTTAATTATCCCATTGAAATTATCAAATATATATTTTTTCATAATTTTAATAGATAATTGATGTAGATAAATATTAAATACGATATAAATATAAGGTGTGTACTATGACAGAAAAATGACACAAATATGATGTAATATATTCTATATAGGGTATAAATGACAAAATCAATGTTTAAGATTGAAAATAATATTATTTTTAGGTAATTTTATTTTTTATAAATCCTTTCTGTATCCACCAAAACCTATATTATATTCTATGCTTTTAAATGAATTTATTTAGGAATGTGAATCACTTCTATATCACCAATGGGATTATTTTAATGAGTTAGGATGATAGAAATATAAAATAATGAAAAATCCTCATTGGTAGGGACCATGGGAAATAACCATGGGTGGGTTTGTGATTTTTATTAATTTATTATACAGTGTCCAAAACCAATTTTTGGGAAATAGTAAAGAAATCCCTTCTCTTTTCCTATATAAACCCTTCCAAGCCCCAATTTATGTTGACATAAAAACATCATTGTATGTCCTTAGTCTTCCTAACCCTCTCTAGTTTCCTACCAAGGTTCCCCCAAGATCTCATGAACTCTTCCCAATCATTGGGAATCACCCTATCATGGTAAAGGACCTCTCTCTCATCTTTTCAATTAAATAACCTTCTTTATGTTTAGCCTTTTGAATAACAATTTGTTATTCCATCTTGAATTCATTAATATAAATATACAATCCAATTTATTTTTTTATAATGATAGAAAATTTATCTCCTCTCATTATATTATATAATTATGTCCTTACTATGCCTAAATTTGTTAAGTGATTTCAATCTCATACTTTCCATTGAATAACAATAATTGTATTTAGACCTTTTAATCTCAATTTATAGGTTTTAATGACTTTATAAGCATCCATATACTGTAAAAATTAATGTCTTAATAATTATAGGTCACTTATCCTCTCTAATTATATAATTTTCCATATACATTACTATACCAAAATTTATTTGGAGACCTCTCTCTCTTCATTCCAATTCAAGAAACTTCTTTGTATTTATCCTTTTAAATATCAATTGGTTGTTTTTAATTAATTTATAAAGATATTTATACAATAAAATTGATTCCTTACTGATTATATATCAATTATCCTTTATATTTATATAATTTTCCTCATCCATTACTATGTCATAATTTATTAAGTAATCCTATCTTTCAACTCTTTATTGAAGAAACTTATTAATGTAATTCATTTTTTCCCAATTAAAAATGTTGGTATATTATTTTAAATTCTACTATTGCTAATGTACGGATATCCAAATTATTAGAGTCCCATTTTACTCTAATTAAACTAATTTATGAGTAACTATGTAGTGTTGTTATATTACCAAAATTGTCCTTTGATTTCAGAGTTCCATGTTTTTATTGAAGAACCCTCCTTGTCATGTACCTAAAAAATCCAAATTTTTGTTGTTGTATGATTTTCATAAATATCCCTAATAATTTTCATTTTATAATTCCAATTGAAAAAATTCCCCATTATCTCCCATTAAACAATATTATGAATCATCATGTACCGGTGTTACCCTATAGAAAATTCACTGTGATCTTCCATGCCAATCTTTGGTGAGGTGTATTTCCAAGGCCATTTTCACTCAAGGGTATTCACCTAGTGGTACATGTAGATCATTTACTGGGTTATTAAATATATTTATCCAACACTCATTGATAACAAGGTTTAAATTCATGAAATATATCCTTATTATGTATGGTCTATATGGAACACTTATTCATGCACGTGATATTAAAGTGACAAGGTCCACCCATAATTATATAGTGCCCCAATTCATTAGGTATTGTTTTAGTATAATTATACAAAATATATAGTGTCACAAACCCCTCCCCAAAAAGTGTACCCCTCCTGGACCAGTAATGTGGAAAGGGAGATAATGACCCCTGAGCCCCGCCTCCAGTAGTCCCCAGGTAGGTGACTAGCACTGAGGGTATAATAAACACACAAATGAGAGGCATTACCCTCTAAGAGAAAACAAGCAGAAGACAGAGATAAGATAGAAACCAACCAAATCCAACTCAGAACTGAAATAGAAAAGAAACCCAAATACATATATGAAATTCCATGAAAAAGTACTATAACTGAAGGGGAAAACAACAAGTACCCAAAGCAAAGTAAAAACAGCAGCGACCACAAGCCCGGACAGCTCCTGCAACACAAGCTCGTAGTAACCAGCCTGATCTCCAACCTACTCCATGTGACCTAAAAAATAGTTTATATAAACGTAGGGTGAGTATAACAGTATACTCAGTATGATCCTCCTTGAATCCTCTCGTGCAAAGGTAAAGAAAGCATGTTAAAGCATAATGAACAACAAGTGAAACTAACTCGTCACCTAAACAGGTATATTAGGTTCCCAACCTCACCATAGCTACTCTCACCAAGTAACACATACAAGAATATATCATATAATAAAGAATATCAGGGGTACCTCACTACTACTTCCCCACTGGTTTTCCGCTTTTCCCCAATGACATACGTCCTGTGCATCTCTCTCTAAAGGCTTGCCCGTATAAAGTGGGGCTAAGCTCCACAATATGCACCACGTGCACCACAATGGCTTGCCCGTAGACACCTGGGAAAAGCACCACACCACCCTCACAACCAAAAGTAACCAGGTAGTTTCCGAAATCCACAATAGCTCACATAACATATATCATACATCGGGTATTATACCTGAAGCCATTACAACCGATACACCGAGTAAGGATCCTCAAGCCATCACAACCTATACACGTTACACCTATATTAGTCCATAGTATACTATATCCAGAATATATGTGTGTGAAAAGTCCAATATCCATTACAACCCTCTACAAACATATATAGGAAAAACTAACCGATGTGCCTCATGGCACTAGTATGTACCAAGAGAAGAGAGCAGGGTCAAAGGGGGTAGTCATCCAATCATCCTCCCACCAGAATGTTGGGGAAAACACCCCCCAAAGCTTAGAATCCTCAGAGTGTTAGTTTCCCTTATCGACAGGGTGGAGTGGCGTAAACACAAAAAGTACAGAATATATTATAACTCACAACCACACTATGGGCATAACCAAGTCATAGACACAACTGCAGCTAACGTCTCTCGGACTCCGGGCTGCCACTTCTAAGACTAGGTATCCTATAAGAACACAACCATTTAAAGGGATTTATTAGATTAACTCCTTCCTTTTTATCAATTCCACTGTACACTAATTAATTATTTATACATTAATTAATCATGAACAATTTTTCACATTTAAATACCATTAAAATCAAATCCAAAAACCACTGTACCTTAAAAATTTCTCAAACTCATCATTAAGTTCCAACAAACTCTAACCCCATGGGTTAACAAAATTTATTCAAACATTAATTATAGAATTACTTTCCCATATTCCTAGGCATTCTAGAAAGGCAACCTATGCTACTAAACACAAGGGGGCTCAACAAGGTGAGTAGACGTAATACCCGTCGAGTCTTTTCCACCTATAGCAAGAGCATAGACCCATTCTCCCTTGAGAGGCTAAACACGGAAATCATGTGGCATACCCCGCGTGTCTTCGCCTCCTTCAGACGAAGGGTAAGCAAGGCCAGCTGCCTTGAGCAGTGGGGAAAATTAAATCAGATAAGCAACCAAGAATCAACAAACATCCAACAATCACATCCATCCCATTCCATCATACCTGGTGTCCTTCGTGACACCCACATGCATAAACCGATGCATCTCGCCACTCTAGGCATCATCCACTACCATAGACACAAGGCCTCCCTTCCTCCACATATCACAAGACCTCTCCAGGGTCACATCACAACATAAGATATCACAACACCCCTCCAGGGTCACAACACAAGACAAGCAGTAGGGAAAAAAACATTTCAACAATTTGGGCTCTTGGCCCTTTAGCAAGGCATCCATCCTTCAAACAACAAACACCAACAATCCCATCAAATGGGATTTTAGCCCTAATTCACAACAGGAGGGTAACTCTGAACCCCTCATGGAACTCAATAAGGTTATTTAATCCATCTTGAATTAACAAATTCAATTCATTGGTTCCAACATCATGAACCAATTCAGTAAGCTACCAGCGAAGATTAAACACGCTTACTATGCCAAATTTGATCAAAATCAAGTCACAACAAGAACCAGGTCTGCTTT
This sequence comes from Viscum album, assembly GCA_963277665.1. Taxonomy (NCBI): domain Eukaryota; kingdom Viridiplantae; phylum Streptophyta; class Magnoliopsida; order Santalales; family Viscaceae; genus Viscum; species Viscum album. The sequence continues at coordinate 860,507,292 of OY728160.1, forward strand.
CATGCCTCTTTATATTTATCCAACCAATTATCAATTAAATTTGGAATTAAATTCTTTATAAATTTCATCAATAAGCCCATGCTAACAAGCAAGGCATAGATATCACACTTCTCTAGAAAATCAAGAGGCAAACCATTATCATGATACAAAGAAACAACATGCGATCAAACCAATTCTTTTAATATGGTTCAAGTATTTAATTAGGTCAATTCCATTGTGATCCAAAGGGCTAAATCATGATAACTCTATGATTGCACATAAAAAATTAGAGAATCCACGAATCCCCTACCTCAAAGGTTTTCGAGGAAAACCACAATGGTCGATGAACGCCTAAGAAACCGGGTCGATTCTCCATGAATCCTCCTTAGATATCTTCTCCTAACACAACCAAGACCAAATCTCATCACAATATACATCCACACACCTAGATCTACCCATAAAATGTGTAGATGTAAGATCCTGAGAGAATCGGGGGAGCAGATCTAGGTATATCTTAGAAACCAAAAAAAAGGATCACATACCTATAGAAACCGGCTTCGATTCGCGAAGAGAAGCCTCCAGATCACCTCCAAAACACTTGGGAGAGGTTCTTCCACCTCCAAAAAAGGGTAATCCCTAGTTATGGCTGATTATGGGCTTAAACGAGGTGATTATAGGAAAAACGAGTAAGATCCACAATTTTAGGATCTAACTTTAAGTGCCTGCATGGTTAGTCTGCACGGTTTAACAAACCGTGTGCTAACCACGCATTAGATTCTGCCTCGAAAATTACTCCTCACACAGTTATTCCGCATGGTTAGACAAACCATGCCGTAACCGTGCGTTAACCACTGCCTTCAAGACCAGCCTTGCACGGTTTGGCCGCACAGTTTAGGCAAACCGGTTGCCTCCCGTGCGAAGGCCATAACCCTTTATATTTCCTTAAAAGTCCACCCAAATGATCCCAAGCCACCATGACATTCCAGAACAACTACAACACCATATTTTCACAAAGGAACAGACTAGAGAGGTCTGGGCCATTACATCAGATACCTCTCAAAACATTCTCATCCTCGAGAATCCAAAACCCACCTAAGTAGAAAACGAATAAGGTCTGAACAACCACCCACCGAGATACCTCTCAAAAGAGAGCAAGCCACCAAAGAAACAGAGGGAGCCATATCATAAACATGAAGGTTTCAAAACCAAATTAGCTACAACAATACTTTAAAGAGTTAAACATCAAACAACTCTGGGTACTGATCACATATCTATGACTCACATTCCCAAGTACTCTCCTCAATGCCACCGTGTCACCACAAGACACGAACTAAGGGGATTAAACACCCGCACAACATCTTCTCCTTGCGGTCTTGGATCTCCACAGGCCACTCCTCAAAGGTGGCATCGTCATCAACATTGATCTCTCCCCAATAGATGATGTGAGAGTCGTCATGAAGATAAAGACATAGCTGTGATACATGGAAAACATCATGTATCCGACTCATCTGAGGGGGAAGTGCCACTCGGTACGCAACAACTCCAACATGAGATAACAACTCAAAAGGCCCAACAAACCAGGGAGAAAGCTTACTTCCACGGCCAAACCTTCACTGCCCACGATGGGGAGTCACCTTTAGAAACACATGATACAAAACATCAAACTCTAGGGGCCTCCTACTTTGATCGGCATATGATTTATAATGATCTTGTGCTGTCTTCATCCTCTCACGAATCACCTGAACTATCTCTGTGGTATTCTACACTAGTTCCGGTCCGAGAATTGCTGACTCTCCGACCCTAGTGCAACACAACGGATAACGGAAAGGTTGTCCACACAAGGCTTCAAACGGCGTTGTACCGATGGTGGAGTACAAAATATTATTCTAGGAAAACTCCACCAAGGGTAAGTGCCTCCACCATGAACCTCCAAAATCAAGAATACAAGAGCGCAACATGTCTTCAAGAGTTTCTATGGTGTTCTCTGTCTGACCATCCATTTGAGGATGAAAAGAAGTTCTAAGGCATAGCTAAGAACCAAAATATTGTTGGAGACCTCTCCAAACCCTAGAGGTAAAATGAGGTTCTCGATCACAAATGATCATCCTAGGGTCTCCATGAAGTCTCACCACCTGTTCCAGATACTTCCTCGACAAAACTTCCACTGAGCTTGACTCCTTGATTGATATAAAGTGGGATGATTTCATTAAACGATCCACTACCACCCAAATAGCATCATATCCTCCCATAGATCGAGGTAAACCTATAACAAAGTCCATTGATATGTCCTCCCACTTCCAATGAGGGATCTCTAATGGCTGGAGAAGTCCACTAGGAACATGGTGTTTCGCCTTCACCATCTGGCAGACTAAACATCGAGACACAAACTCCGCAATTGCATGCTTTAGCCTAGGCCACCAAAACTGGCTCCTCAAGGATTAATAAATCTTTGTCACACCAGGATTCACCACTAAAGGAGAACCATGGAACTCTCTAAGGACCATCTCACTTATCTCCATGGGAACAAAAATCCTTCCATGATACAACACTCTATGTTGTTCATCCTCAGACCAACCATCAAGGGCCTCACCACAAAAAACTCGGTCTCTCCAGACCTCTGCCTCAAGATCCCCCAACTGGGACTCTTCCACCTTCTACACCAGGGATGACTGCACCGTCATCTGAAAAAGACAGCCTCTACCCTCAACTTCTCCCATATCAAGATGTAACACTTAAAGTTCTTCCATTACTCTCTAGAAATCACCATATTCATTCACAGCATCACTACGTGACTTTCGGCTCAGCGCATCAGCCACAACATTCCCTTTTCCAGGTGTATACGATATTTCGAAGTCGTATTCCTGTAATAACTCCATCCACTAACACTGTCTCAAGTTCAAGTCGCGATGGGAGAAAACATACCTCAAACTCTTATGATCAGTAAAAAACAAAAATAATTAAACAATGAGGTAATGTCTCCACAAGTTCATAGAAAACACCACAGATTCAAACTCAAGGTCATGAGTGGCATAGTTGCGTTCATGGGGACACAACTGTCGAGACCCATAAGAAACAACTGACCTCTAATACATGAGAACACAACCTAGCCCCAGATGTGAAGCATCGTAGAAAACATCAAACTAAACTCCCTCAGCTGAGAGACAAAGAAATGGAGCACTTACTAACTTCTCTTTTAGATACTTGAAAGCTTCCTAACATTGACCATACAATATGAACACTTGATCCTTTCTAGTCAAAGCTGTCAGAGGAGTCGCAACTCTTGAGAAATTTTCTACGAACCTCCTGTAGTATCCTGCAAGCCCAAGGAAACTTGGAACCTCTGACACAGTCTTGGGGGCTTCCCAAGACACAAAAACTTCTATCTTCGATGGATCCACAGCTACTCCCTGTTGGGACACAACATTCCCCAAGAAAAGGACTTCTCGATCCCAAAACTCACACTTCGACAACTTTCTGAACAGCTGAAGTCGACAAAGAATTCCCAAAACGGCTCGTAGATGCTCTGCATGCTCCTTTTCCGATATGGAGTACACAAGTATGTTGTCGATGAAAACTACCATGAACCTATCCAGGAATTCATAGAACACAACATTAATCAAACCCATGAACACAGTTGGGGCATTCATCACACCAAACGGCATTACAACAAACTCATAAGTCCCATAACGACAACGGAATGCAGTCTTCGGGATATCCTTATCCTTCAAAAGCATCTGATGATATCCTGAATGCAATTCAATCTTTGAGAACCAACTTGCACCCTTCAGTAGATCGAATAATTCATCAATCCATAGAATAGGATAGCGATTATTCGTTGTCACTTTTTTTAAGTGACGATAATCGACACACAACCCCAAACTACCGTCAGCCTTCTTCACGAACAGAACTGGTGCACCCCATGGTGACACACTTGGTCGAACAAAACCACACTGCAACAGACCATCATGTTTTATACGTATATCTTATAACTCAGAAGGGTCTATCCTATATGGAGACGTAGATATAGGTGACGCTCCTGGCTTTAGCTCGATCCCAAACTCGATCTCTCATCGAGGGGGTACGGCCACAAACTCTTCTGAAAAAACATCAGGGTACTCCTCTATGACCCTAGGAAATTCCAACAGCCGAACCTCTAAATAACTCAGCACCATCTCATCTGCCATGTTTGATAAGGATGGAACGTGCCTGTGACCCATCCGAGGATCTCGTTCACCAACAAACACCACTTTCTCTCCATCCACACCAATGAAGACGACCTTCTTCCCGAAGAAATCCACAATAGCTTGCACCGAATACAACCAATCCATGCCGAGGATGACATCATATGGTTGTATTTGTAAACATAGGAAATATCCCCAAGAGCGGTGTTTCCCCAACACTAGCTCAAAATCTCTACATACTTCAAACAATTCAGCTCGACCTCCAACTGACGTAGTCAACGCCAAGGGCACTGGAAGCCTCTCTACCTCAAGTCCCAAGTCATGGAAAAGGGTAGGTGATATGAAGGAGTGTGTCCCTCCTGAATCAAAAAAGGCATACACCAAGGTAGAAAACAAGAAAAGGGTACCTCAAACGACGTCTGGCTCATCTGGAGCTGGCAATGCTAGAGCATGAAGCTGACCACGACCTCCTCCACAACCTCTCTGACCCTAATGAAGACCACCACAATGGTCGTGCTCTACTCTATGAGGATGAGGAGCATCATGTGGTTGTCCCTAGTCCTCCCCATCTATTCTCTGCTGATCTAAAGCTGGTGCAACTGGCTGCTGTTGACTCGGTTGGAAGTGCCTCAATGGAGGAACCTCGAGTGGATCACTTGGCACACAATTACTGCTCTGAATGGTAGGGAAGTCCCTCTGCAGATGGCCATGACCACCACAAGAAAAAAAGCGACTGATCCCTTGGCATAGGCCAAAGAGTTGCTGCCTCTAGAGAAATGAGGTGTGAAGGGCTGGGACCTACTCCCAGCTGAACGAAACTCTTCTGCCCTGAAAACCGGGAACCCCAGACCACAACCTTGATTCGTGAGGAATCATGCTGATTCCCCTCACGTGATGATCCGGTCCTGGAAGAATTCCTCTCGAAAACCTCTTCCCTCACTAGCACCTCTAGATATGTCTTCAACATAAATGGGGTGACTTGGTGCTGGATCTCTGGACGCAAATCCACCTCGAAATGCCTCGCCCTGGCCTCCTCATTTGGTAACAAGTCTGAAGCATACCGTAAAAGGTTCCTGAAACAGATTCCAAACTCCTAAATAGTGGAGCTCCCCTGTCGAACGGTAAGATGCTCCTGGAAACTGGACGCCTTTGCAGTCGAGGAAAGGAACTCAACATTGAACTTATCTCGGAACTCCTCCCATGAGATTGCTGACTCCTCACAATCCCCGAGGAACAATAACCACCACTGCTTTGCTGCTCCACGCAGCATCGTCACAGCTAAGGACACCCAGTGCTCTTTCCGAGCACGGATCGAACTGAATCCTATCTCAATCTCCTCCAACCAGTCTTCTGTGACTGCATCAGAAATAGATCCCTCATTCTTTTGCAGAGTCTGGTGCTGAAAATCTCAGATTGTCTTCCTCCAAGTGTCGTCGTCGTGAACCTCTACCCTGCGACGACCTACCAGAATAGCTTGTTGGACATCTTCTACGCAACCCTAATGAGGACGTCGACTTGGAGCCATACCTGAAAAATAACAAAAAATTAGAGATCCTAAGACTGGAGTATGGAAGACTCAACATTAATTAATTAATTGTTTTCTTTTATTCATTTTAGGTTAACCTATCCCAAGTTCTACCCATTCAAACACAGGCACAAAGAAGAATGATTCATGATCCTTTCCTAGGTCTCTACCCTACAACTAGTATCACCCTGTTTAGTAGCCATTGTAAACTTAAAGGTCTCTACATCAGATCATAGGGGGCCCTAAACACCTATGTCTCAGCCGGTTTCTAGTGTTTACCTCACCTGCAAAACATGAATGACACCATTTCCCTACCAACCCATGCAACCTCACATGTGCCTAACTCCAAACTCCATCCTATCCGTCAACCAGACCTCTCATACCACTTTGTCACGACCCCTCCCCACAAAGTGTACCCCTCCTGGGCCGACAATGTGGAAAGGGAGATAATGACCCACGAGTCTCGTCTCCAGTAGGCCCCAGGTTGGCAACTAGCACCGAGGGTATAATAAACACACAAATGGGAGGCATTACCCTATAAGATAAAACATGCATAAGAGAGAGATAAGATAGACACCAACCAACTCCAACTCAGAACTGAAATATAAATGAACCACAACTACATATATGAAATTCCATGCAAAAGTATTACAACTGAAGGGGAAAACTACAAGTACCCAAAGGAAAGTAAAAACAATAGTGACCACAAGCCCAAACAGCTCCTGCAACACAAGCTAGTAGTAACCATCCTGATTTACAACCTGCTCCAAGTGATCGGAAAAATAGTTTATATAAATGTTGGGTGAGTATAACAGTATACTTAGGATACTCCCCGAAGCCTCTCATGAAAAGGTAAAGAAATCTTTCTAAAGCACAGTGAACAACAAGTGAAACTAACTCGTCACCTAAACAGGTATACTAGGTTACCAACCTCACCATGGATACTCTCACCAAGTACACATACAAGAATATATCATACAATAAAGAATATCAAGGTTACCCCGCTACTACTTCCCCACTGGTTTTCCACTTTTCCCCAACGACATACATACTTTGCATCTCTCTCCAAAGGCTTGCTCGTATAAACTTGGGCTATGCTCCCCAATCTGTACCACGTGCACCACAAAGGCTTGCCCGCAGACACCTGGGTGAAGCACCACAAGACCCTCACAACCAAAAGTAACCAGGTAGTTTCTGGGATCCACCACAACTCGCATAACGTATATCATACATCATGTGTTATAACTCAAGCCATTACAGCCCATACACCGAGTAAGGATCCTCAATCCATCACAGCCTATACATGTTACACCTATAGTAGTCCATAGGTAACCATATCCAGAATATATGTGTGTGAAAAATCCACAAGCCATTTTATCACTCTACACACATATATGGGAAAAAATAACTGATGTGCCTCATGGCACTAGTATCTACCAAGAGAAGAGAGAAAGGTAAAAGGGGGTAGTCATCCATTCATCCCCCCACTAGAATTTTGGGGAAACCACCCCCCCTAGGGCTCAAAATCCTCGGGGTGTCAGTTTCCCTTACTGATAGGGTGGAGTAAAGTATAGAATATATTATAACTCACAACCACACTATGGGCATAACCTAGTCTTAGAAACAATTGCAGCTAACGTCTCTCGGACTCCAGGCTGCCACTTCCAAGACTAGGTATCCTATAAGCACACAACCATTTAAAGGGATTTATTAGATTACCTCTATCCCTTTTTATCAATTCCACGTTACGTTAATTAATTATTTACGCATTAATTAACAATGAACAATTTTTCACATTTAAATTCCATTAACTTCACATCCAAAAACCACTGTCCCTTCAAAAGTTTTCAACCTCATCATTATGTTCCAACAGACTCCAACCCCATGGGTTAACATCATTTATTCGAACATTCATTACAGAATTACTTTCCCATATTCCTAGGCATTCTAGAAAAGCAACCTATTCTACTAAACACAAGCGGGCTTAACACGGTGAGTAGACGTACTACCCATCGATTCTTTTCCACCTATAGCAAGAGCATAGACCCATTCTCCCTTGAGAGGATAAACACGGAAAGCACTAGGCATACCCCGCATGTCTTCACCTCCTTCAGAAGAAGGGTAAGCAAGACCAGCTATCATGAGCAGTGGGGAAAAGTAAAGTAGATAAACAACCAAGAATCAACAAACATCCAACAATAACATCCATCCCATTCCATTATCCTCGATGTCCTCCCTGACACCCACATGTATAAACCGATGAATCTCACCACTCTAGGCGTCATCCACTGCCACAACCAAAAGGCCTCCTTGCCTCCACATATCACAAGACCCATCCAGGGTCACATCATTACACAAGATATCACAACACCCCTCCAGGGTCACAGCACAACACAAGCAGCAGGAAAACCAACATTACAACAATTTGGGCTCTTGTCCCTTTATCAAGGCATCCAACATTCAAACAAAAAACACCAACAATCCCATTAAAGGGGCTTTATCCCTAATTCACAATAAGAGGGTAACTCTAAACCCTTCATGGAACTCAATCAGGTTATTTAATCCATATTGAATTAAAAAATTCAATTCGTTGGTTCCAACATCATGAACCAATTTAGTAATCTATCATCAAAGATTAAATATGTTTACTATGCCAAATTTGATCAAAATCAAGTCACAACAAGAACCAAGTCTACTTTCATGAATCTTTATTTTTATCCAACTAATTATCAATTAAATCCAAATTTATGTTCTTTACCAATTTCATCAAGAACCCCAAGCTAACATGCAAGGAATATATATCACACTTATCTAGAAAATCAAGAGGCAAACCATTATCACGGTACAAAGCAACAACATCCGATCAAACTAATTCTTTTAATCCAGATCAATTATTTAATTAGTTCAATTCCATTGTGATCCAAAGGGATAAATCATGCTAACTCTACGATTGCACATAAACAATTAGAGAATCCACGAATCCCCTACCTTAAAGGTTTTCGAGGAAAACCACAACGGTCGATGAATGCCCAAGAAACCAGGTCGATTCTCCATGAATCCTCCTTAGATATCCTCTCCTAACACAACCATGACCAAAGCTCATCACAATCTACATCCACACACCTAGATATACCCATAACATGTGTAGATCTATGATCCGAAGAGAAGAGGGGGAGCATATCTACGTAGATCTAAGAATCCAAAAAAAAGGATCACATACCACAAGAAACTGACTTCAATTTGCAAAGAGAAGCCACCGGATCACCTCCAAAATGCTTGGGAGAGGTTCTTCCACCTCCAAGGATGGGTAATCCCAAGTTACGGGCGATTTGGGGCTTAAATGAGGTGATTAAAGGAAAAACGAGTTAGATCCACAATTTTATGATCTATCTTTAAGTGCCCGCACGGTTAGTCCGCATGGTTTAACAAACTGTGTGCTAACCGTCCGTTAGCTTCTTCCTCAACAATCACTCCTCACATGGTTAGACCGCACGGTTAGACAAACCATGCGCTAACCGTGTGTTAGCCACTACCTCCAAGACCATCCTTGCATGGTTTGGCCGCACAGTTTAGGCAAACTGTGCTCCTCCCGTGTGAAGGCCATAACCCTTTAGATTTCCTTAAAAGTCCACCCAAACGCACCCCAAGCCACCTTGACCTTCCAGAACACCTCTAACACCATATTTTCAAAAATCAATCGACCAGAGAGGTCCGGGCCATTACATATATTATTACTATGTGATAATAATTCATTATGGTACTTTGTCCACCATTTTATGATTTCATGGTCGGTATCCTTGAAATATTTCTATGATATAAGGTTTAATTTTGATGCCAAATTTTCACTTTTTCTACTATGTTACCATGATATATAATTACTAATTATTTATGCTTATGATTATCACCACTTTTATGTTCAATTGAAATGCCTAGTGTTTAACATATAATACTTTAATAAACATTTTATATGTTTGCTGAATTATAGGACTTCATACATACCCCTTTCTTAGGTATGTCCCTAAGTTATCTTGTGCTATTTTAAAAGCTATGTAATTGGAGAATCACGTTATATAAGTTTTCAAAAAAATTATATCCCCGTTGAAAGTAATTTTATTATAAACTTAATTACCCAAATACACAAGGATTATTGGTATTGTGGTTTGTAAAAAGTGTGATATTATGTTTTAAATCATAAAATAAAGTGAATTAATGACCATGTTTTTCATGCCTATAAGCATATACTCGCCCATTTAATGGGTCATTAAATCGTCATTCGTGTGTACACTGGACTATCGTCCCACAAACAGATGTAATTAATTTTTCCATTACCACATCTCATGTTTGGGTATTATGATGGATATAATTTATATATATATATATATATATGATATTTATGAGATAATTATTCCTCAGGGTTCATTATATCATATATAGATTTTTCTAAATTTCATTCCATAGGGTACACGATAACATAGTTGGTGTGAAGAGAGGACTACCACCCCGCAAAGTGATGGGATTCTTTTTTCACTAGTGATTTATATGGAAGATAATAAGGATAATTGTGCATCATATAAATGAAATAAATATGATGCTAGTTACATATTAAAAATTATAAATTGGTAATATAACATTTTCATTATTACCTATCCACTCAGTGAATGATGATAATGACATTCGTGTACATGTGGACTACTACCTCAATGAAGCAATGTGACTCCATTTTCATCACCACATCACATGGATTATTTTTATAAGTTTATTTTAAAATAATAATATGGTATTTATGATATTATGATCATTCTATAATTATATTATATTACTTACTCCCTTTTTATAATTATTGTTGTAAAATGGAAATGTAATTCATCCGTATGTATGACCTATCATCTCCATGATCATAACATACATCATTCCCCTAAAAAACAATCATGATTGGTAATAAAAATATAAATCGTGTAAAAAAAATTTATTTCGTGATTATTATTTTTTAGATGATGTAACCATGCTCAAATAAGGAGTATAATAAAATGACTCAAAACATACACAATAAATAACATGGTTATTTCCCAAAATGTGAAGTTATCATTAAATTGATAATAAATAGGTAATAAAAGGCCATAAGTATTAAATATATGGTAAGTTATTTATATATTTATGGTTATATATTATATTTTTTATCAAATTATTTTTATTATACAGAATTTTTAGACATTCGTAAAGGAATTTGAGACTAATAGTTTGGGTTTTCCATCTCACATTTTACTTCTGGAGACACAGGCCACATTCACCCCATATTTAATATATGCGGTGTATAAAATAACCATGAATTTAATTAATGATTATTATCTATTAAATGATAGGTATTTACTTATCCAATTTAGGATATCTCTTTTATGGGGTTTATAGTTCAAATCTTACCAAATCAGTAAGGTATTTTTTTCTCAATTTTCAATCAATGATGAATAACATATGATATGAACCCGTCATCTTCTAAAACTGTATATATATCCCAATGAAATGTTATATAAATATCATCCTTATATAATTGATATTATAATTTTCTTTTAATGATATTATTTCATGGGGATTATGATGCAATGTTTCCAATGTTGTAAGGATTTTATTGTTATAATCTCATCATTTATCGAGGTGGTTTATGATTATGATTACAATGATAAAATATTATGATCTATATGAAATGAAATAAATGACATTTATTCTCCACTATTTATGTCAGGATAATACATTATTTCTGTCTATTTTCTTTTATTTATGTAACCGATAGTTAAAAAATAATGTTATTAATAGTAAAATTGTATTTTTGATAGATTTTTTTTTATTCTAAAAACATGATACCTAAAAATGTTTTAAATATTTTATTTTCTATTCAAAAATTATTTATTAAATTTATTTTTAACCATGATATAATTTCTTAAAAATATATTTAATGAAATATTTTTTCCCCAAAACAATTTCCATTTTTATATTATTTAAAATTTGAAAGGAGTATTTCTTTTATAGTATATAGAATGATTAGAATATTACACTTTCATGAATTCAAAATGTATTAATAAATTCTATATAATATTTGATGTCTATTTTCATAGAAATTTATATTCTTAAATTATTTTAAAATTTTTTTTCAATGTGAGAAGGATATTTTCCTAGAATTTTTTTTTATGAATTTTAAAACACTGTTTTATAAGTTTACAATGTTATTAAAAAAATATATTTTGATAATATTTTATGTTTTAAAATTTGTTTCTAAACAATATATAATATTTCATAAGAAATTTTTGGAGTGTACATTCAAAATATTTCTACATCAAAGATGATATCATTTGATATATCTTATAGTTTGTTGGGTATATGAACTAAGGATACCATTCAAATTATTTTTCTAGATGATTTATCATGACAAGATGTTTATGAAAATAATTTCACATCCAAGGGTTATAAAATATTAAAATGATTATCAAAACATACTATTTTCATGATTTATGCAATTATGAACTGATGAAATTATTATGAAATGTTTTACTTTTAGATATTTTATAACATGATTAATTGTTTATGAAAACCATTTGATTTCATTTTTTATGTTATGATGAATGTTTTATGATCTTCTAGTACACATGTGTATGAAATTAATCATATTATGTGTGGGACCTATATATCCCTCAAATTAATTTGTTAATGATTAATTCTCAATGATATATGAGGGTAGATGGATGACTATACCATGATCGAAAAAGACTATACAAGGGAGTTTATCCTAGTCTTGAAAATTTGGGTACACCTATGGTCAGCCCAAGACCAAATCATTCATGTGGGTGTTTATCCCATGATTAACATCTCATAAATTAATTCATGGTTATCTTTGAAACATGATTTCATATTCTTATGTGTATTCCTGAAATCTATGTCTTATGCCAATTTTGGGATCTCATAGATCATGATCTTTGATTCCATTTGGATTCATATCATATGAAGTGATAATATTTATACCATTAATCAATATTGAGATAATTTATATACATGGTATGGTTTTCAAATTTCATTCATCACATACCCTTATTTTCATGTTATTCTTTAAAATCTCCCTTTTTTCCTTATTGAGCTTATGTGTACAACACTTCTTATGTTTTCTTTTATCCATGGTATGAAGAATGGTATTATGTAGTGCATGTTTTCAAATTGTACTTATAGTTACATTTATTTTTTATTGGTGAATATGTATAATATTATAAGTATTATTAAAAGAACTAGGTTCTGATATGGTGATTGATTTTAATCCAAGTGATCCCAAAATTATTATTTAAAAAACAATTTAGATATTATTGTCACACACACGATATTTGCCAAAAAAATATTAGCACTTGAATAGGGGAAAAATCATAAATCTAATGGGATAATTGAGTTATTAATGTGAGTTTTTCCATAGGTATGACATAACATTTTTTTGCATCGAGAATTTATGAAAAAGATATCATGGGAGAAAAATTTCTAAAATAAATAAATTAATTTCTTTATTATATTATTAATTGACCATGAAACATATTCCAATTATTTAAACATTGTTATGCCATAACCCTAGTCTAATACAAATATAATTAGGATTGATAGGAACTTTTAAAGTAGAGCCATTGGAGGATCATTGGTAGACAATGATGGATCATATGATATTGATGTTCATGGGCCAATAAAATAAGTGGATAAATTCAATATTGGAAATTTATAACCATTCATTGTCATTGATTAATCCAGACTCCAGGTTTGATGTTTTTTTTAAATTTTATTTTATATCTTTCTCATCATAATTCAAACGCAGATCAATTCCACAAAACAAAATCAATTTTCACATCAATAATTGATTTCATTACAATTAATTAAATTATTCATTGAATGTATCCTCAATGTTCATCTGAATTTGATATAATGGATCTAGGATGAATGAAAATGGTATAGGTTCATTCCCACATCTTCTAGTTTATGTATTTCTCACCCATTTCATTGCATGTGAATTGCAGACAACTCATGTGGCTCATTGTTCAATGAAGTACCTAGAATTTTATCATTTCACAACTGATCATTTTTTCCAATAGATTTATTAGTTGGGTACATATTGTGGTGGATTTTTTGATATGAGGATTGACAATGATGATGGTTGAATGAATTAATAATTATATTAGATTATACAAATGGTTTTGTTCCAGCTATTGATATGCAATGGTGGCTGGATGTGGAAATAGTTTCAAATCAATGAATCAATTTATGAGTGGATCAAGGGATAAGATATAGTGAGTGGGAAATGGAGAGGTTGGGTGACCTCATATCCATGGTTTTTTACAAGGACAATAGTAGTGATGACATAGAGGATGATGTAGAAGTTCAACCAATGGGATTTAGAAATCCTATTATACAAGGTGTTTAATCCCAAAACAAATATTGTGTGGGTATCCCTAGATGTAGTTTTAGGGTTTCATCTATAGTTAAATATGACTTGTATTGTGTCCCTATCATAATCTATATGAATACTTATATGAATATCATTTTTTATGTATGAGGTTAAATGGTCCTAGGTATGAAAATGTTCTTGGACATGGCTAGATTATACATATACAACTAGGTGTACACAAAAATAGATATGTTTATAAGGTTTTGTAGATGGTCATATATAGTGGTACATGGGAATAGACAGAAAATATAGAAAGAGTGTCAAAAGTTTTCTAAATGTTTTGTATTCATACTGAAATGAAGTTTATTTTGATATATACATTCCATGTGAGGAAACAACACCCATATAGACCAAGGGTTTGATAGACACACCGTGTAACCCTAATACCCATTGTGTACCCTCATTGTGGGGTTTTAGAGCCCTTAATTTTGTTAATTTATACTATTATCAGTTTAGTGATTTCACTCATTCCATCCTCTCGAGGGTATAGTTGATAATTACATCCAAATCACTGGATTGAGATCCCCTATGGAGGATTAGTTTCAAATAGATTTTTTTGTGTACCTCCATGAGAACATATTGTGATCCTATATCATTCTGTCACTATGTTAGGGTTTGTGTAATGAGTGTAAAATCTTCAAAATGGGTGTTGATCCTCCATATAATAGGATGTATTAGTAGGGTTCATGGTATAGAAGTCATATGTTCCACTACATAGAGTTTTGATCTATATTGGGCTTGTGGTGTACCCTAGTGGTCTTAGGGGAGATCCCCTACTAGAGTATTGGGTCATTAGAGACTACTGGTTTTCTAGTGTGGGGCCTAATGAATAGTACTTCATGGATTAGTATCTTTGATGATGATGTGGATAGTATAGTTAGTTTCCCCCAAACCTTCATTTCTTTGAGAATAATCATATTGATGAATGTTTTTCTGATATTTCTTGGACACGTAGTTCCATTTCTAAATATATCTGGGTTTTATTGTGTGCATTAATTTATAAATCATTTTTATGAGCATACTATTCTTGATGGTCAATAATTAATTTTTTCGTGGTTTTATAATGGGTATTTATATACTCACCCCTCTATGATCTCTTCCCCCATGTGTATTTCCTTACATAGGCAATGACCCATTTCTTGGTTTCCTGGGAGGAAATGAATCTGGTGGAGCCTAAATTAATCTTTAAAGACATAGGGTTTTTCTGGGGTGGTTTCATTTGACAGTTTTCCTCATTGTCTATGTAGGTTGGACCTTATTCAATTATTTTTTGGTCATGTATTTGGCCCCATTTTCACTTTTAGTACATTATGGTCATTATATGATTGTGGGATCATTGATGTATTAATGCATTGGTTATAGTCGGTTTACATTTAATCATTGTATGGGATTAGATATGGGTTTCCATGTATAGGTACATTTGGATAATTCCTCCCATGTGTTTGATATTCCTACCCAACGCTAGTCACTAGACCTAAAAAAATTGGAGGTAGGCTTTGGGTTGTCAAATTTTGAGCCTCATAGGGTTTGGTATTGACAGAGTGGTATTAGAGGAGTTGGATATACCTTTGAATCAAAGTATATGATCTTGGTCTTAGTTTGATGGAAATAATTTTATGTGTTTCAAGTTCAAATTTCAATCCAGGGATTCTAGTGATGGTGTGGAGACTGACATATCTATACACCATGTCTCTAATCACCAATTTAAAGACACTTTAAATGTATTCTCTAGTTTCAGGTAAAAAATTGGTACATTCGTCACATAGGAATGGGTTATGGTTTTTATTTCCTTCTTTATTCATCCCCCTATATATACTCCTCAAATATGGTACATATTATTTATTTTAGGATGACTCTTGAATAATGATAATAAGGATTCACCTATGTGATCACGAAGTTGATATTCCGAGTGATAAGGCTTTTGTAAAAGGGCTTGTGTTGAATATAGTACCTCTGTTTGGTTTAATAGCTATACCACCACCTGTTGTGTAGTATCTAGAACTAGTAGTTACAAATAGTAAGGAAAAATGGTGTGTTCACTATATGACTTCAAGAGGTAGTGACCTCATATGTTTTGAGGTGACACTGAACCTCAATTGGCTAAGGACTGGATAGAGGTAGTCACTCAAGTATTATTTATTATGAGGACACATGTATATCAAATGTTAGCCATCATAATGTGTCCACTTCAAGGATTCATTGGGTGGTCATGGTGTTTAGTGACTCACCCATAAGAAGATACATATCTATCCAAGTAATACATTGAGCACCTCTTTAGGCTTAAATTTTATCTAGACTCGTAGCATTTGGTGTGTTTCTTGGTGATTCAGAATCTTATGTAGGGTATTTTGATCATTAAAGAATATTGGGTGAGGATTACTGATCACTCGTGACAATAAATAAATATGTTTAAGGACAAATTCATTATATAATTTACCTTCAAACAAGAATTATTTTAGGAAATCAGTGTTTTTGGGATATCACTCTTCATTCCCACTTATGATGGGGTTCATGAGAGGGCCTTAGTGGTGGATAAATTCCTTGATGATTAAGAACTGAATGTGGGTGTTGGATGTGGGAAACATGTAGTTGATTAATGTCACATTGATTTGGGATTACTAGTAACATCATGTGATGATCCCATGAAATAGGATCAATATTGAAGGGATCTCAGGATATATTGAGTTTTTTTATGTAGTTTCATTGTTCTTAAAAGTTGGTTAGGGTTATATTTAATAAGATTTTTGGACCTGTTGTACATCTGAATGGGAGATGGTCAATGGACCATCAAGGTAGAAACATGGTAGGATAAATTAGTTTTTAATGGTGTAATATATGTTATATATGTTGGTATAGTATCAGAGGATGGTCACATGTTTTAAATATTACCTCTATAACCTCCATGGTGTTCTTCACTTGGCTCAGGGAACTGGTGGTCTGGGATGAGGGTAGTTGTATGCCATGGAGTCCTATGCCCCAAATTTTAAAGGGTTGATATGAGGTATAGTCTATGTATTCTCTATATTACCTATAGTTTTGATAGATATGGGTGTGAGTCATGTCATTCTTTCAACTTCAATATTGTAGGATATAGTGATTTTAGTTGAGCCTTTTTCTCAAACCTTTCTCATGGAATCTCGGATAAGAGGTGACACAATTGTTTCATATTTCTCTTGAAATTATGATCAAATACATGTAGGTGATATCTTTGTATGAAATCTCATTTTTGGAGTGATGAGGCATTATGAAATCATCTTAGTTATGGACCATATATCCATATTTCATGTCTATATTTATAATTTTGTGAGGATAAATCGGTGTGAATTCTATGATGGGATTTTTTTTCTATTGTGGGGGAAAATGAATCCTTTCCAAATCAGTATGAGCTTAGAAAGATGAGAGTGAAACTGATTACTCACCAGTTGGATAGAATGGCTCATGGAGTAGTGGATTCTTTGTGTTTCCAATTCCCTATGGCGGTGGAGGAGTACAATGACATATTTCTTGAGGAAATGTTGGGCTTACATCCCCATAGTGAGCTAGACATCTGTATTTACCTACACCCCCAGTATTACCCCGATATATACACCATACTATTAGATGTATCTCATAGAGATTCATGTGCTGAATGTGATTTTAGAGGATTTATAGGAGAAGGGATTCGTGAGACCTCACATTTTCTCTGGTCACCCACTATGTTGTCCACCAAGAAGGCAAACAATATCCTAAGTTTAAATGTATATTACTGACACTTAAACCATTTGACCAAGAAGAATAAGTATCAACCACCAAGGATCGATTTCATATTTGATTAGTTGAGAGAGGTGTAATGGTTTTCAAAGATTGACCTCATATCTGGTTATCACCA
Organism: Viscum album; assembly: GCA_963277665.1. Classification (NCBI taxonomy): domain Eukaryota; kingdom Viridiplantae; phylum Streptophyta; class Magnoliopsida; order Santalales; family Viscaceae; genus Viscum; species Viscum album. Next base: position 860,525,303 of record OY728160.1, read on the forward strand.
GTTTTGAGTATGGAGTGAGGATACACCTAAGACGACATTTAGGTTTCTCTACTGTCACTATGAGTACATGGTGATTACCTTTCAAATGATGAACTCCTATGTAATGTTTGTGGCTATCATGAAATAGATCATTTACCCTTTCATAGACATGTTTTTGGTGATCTTCATTGAAGATATCCTACTATACTTAGATTTCAAGGAGGATCACATGAGACACTTGATTATGGTACTATACACACACCGAGATAACCAAAATTATATGAGGATCACTGAGTGTCAATGTTTTGAATTTATATTTCCACTTCTTATGATGCCTCATCTCATATGTAAGACCGGTAGTGTGATCAACAATGATTGTGGTAGTTCTATCTTGGGGGAACTCTAGAGTGTTACTGATTTGAGGAGTTTCCTTGTTTTGGAAGGGTACTATCAGTGGATTTTACCCAATGTATCCCAATTGGAAGCAACCTTTATAACATTAACACAAAATGGTAATCTTTTCATGTGGAAGGAATGGTTCTAGAAGTCTTCTTAGGATATGAGGAATGGGAAGATAGACACACATATTTATATTTTCATTGGATGGTTCCAAGTACATAGTGCTCTATGATGTAGCAGGGAAAGAACATTTTAGTTTCTTGATGTAGAGTCATGGAATGATTTTCTATGTTTTTGGGAAGTTGAGACTACATAAGAAAAATAAGGTGACCCATGACCATCATATGGATGTGATAGTATTCACCCAAAACATTTATAGAAACTACATTATATGTGATCAATTTATTTTGTGCTATAAAAACAAGAGTCTCAAGTATATATTCAATTTAAAGGAACATAACATGGGATAGAGGAGATGGATATGGTTCCTCCATGGATAGGAATTTGAGATTTTCAATACTCCTAGTAAGGAGAATGTGATGGTAGATTCTCTTAGAAGGAAGTCTTGTCTTCTGTTTTTCAACTTGAAATTAGTGAAGTTATACTTGTTTTTTTCCATAGTCAACAATGATGGTTCTACACATCTTTAGTTCATAGTTGTTAAACTTATTCTTCTAAAGAGTTTTAGGAAATTTCAATATGTAAATACTGATTGTAAGACCTTATGTACTCAGATATCCACTACACATTATCTTGATGGATATTCTGTTGGTGGGGAGCATGTTATCATTTTTAGAAGATAGATGATAATATCAGTGATGTTGTTGAAGGTGGTTACGAGGTATTTTTAAACATCCCCTTTAGTGGTGCATTCAACCGTGGAACAGATACACCAGGGAATCTGATGTCAGTTTTGGTGTCTAGGCATGAATAGTTGTGTGGAAAAGTTTGACTCTTGATTCCTCAATTATCATCTAGTAATGTCTAGGAAAGAAGGTTCTAGCATGTTTATAATTACCCCTTGAGGTTCTAGACTAGACGTGTGATGGGATATCCATGGAAATAATGATGGGGGAGATGATGCCATCTGTTATATCATATACTAACTAACCAACTCGTAACAATACATATCTTTTCGACAGTAGAGTTTAGTAAAGATATTTAGGACTCTTATATTTGAATGATATAGTATAGAACCGTGTAGTTTCCTCGATGATCATTTTAGATCATGATAATCCCTTCATATCATGGTTATGTAGTAGATTACATGAGTCCTTTAATAAAAATTTTTGTTTAAGAATTCTGATCATCTCAATACTATTATACATACTGATCAGACCCTTCTTGTCATGGAATAATCCAACATGATTTCATTTTAGATTTCAGTAATAGTTGATAGTATCACATACACTTCTTGGGTTTTTGTACAAAAGATAAAAAAATTACACCATCAGTATGAAACCATTTGATCCCTTTTATAGGTGAACCTATAGTTTTATTCTTTGTTGGACTAAACTAGGTGATTAAAAACTCACGGTCTTAGAGTTGGTTCAATCTACTATAGAGAATGTGCATATCATCTATGAGTGGATAGGGACTGTACAGAGGCATCATAAGTCCTATGATGATAGATGATTGAGTTCTATGTATTTTAAGGAGGGAGACCATGTGTTCCTTAAGGTATCAACATGAAAAATATTACATATATTTGGTTGAGGTGTAAATCTATCTTCGAGATTCATTTTCACATTTTAGATATTGTATATAGTTTGTGATGTGGTGTATTGATTAGCTCTACCACTATAGTTGGATCTGGTACATGACACCTTCCACATGTCACAACTGAAGAGGAACATGCATGAACCATATCATTTTATCAACTAGGGTGAGAATGAAATCAATGATAGTGCAACCTTTGTGAGTACCAAGTAGAGATCGAGGATCAGTGAGAGAGGATCATTCGTGGGTGATGGATTCCCCTAGTGGGAGTCTACTAGCCAGACAGAAATCTTAGGGAGAGTAACTGGGATCGAGACGTCCAATTCCAATCCCAGTAACCAAATAATTATGAATAGGGTTTTATCATATCATGATGGAAATACCTAAGTGTACGGTGGAGAATGTAACAAAGATTTTTTTTACTGTATATCCTTAGATTATTATATGGATTATTTTTTGATCCAAGAATAGAGATGAAATCAAAATTTAACATCTGGTGTTCCCAAAATTAATATTTTAAAAATATGAAATATATTCATGTCTCCTAAAGAAAAATTCATGTAGAATTTTAATAACTTTGTAACAAATTATTGGATTATAAATACAATAACACCATTAAGTTCATAATTTATATATTTCTCTAGGCATGACATAAGCTTTATCATCATTGATCATATAGGAAAAAAATATCATAGGTGAAAATTTTAATAAATAAATAAATAAATAAATGAATTTATTTATTTATTTTATATGTCATTTATTTAGAGACATATTCCTTATATTTAATCATGGTTATGCCTCAACCATTGGTTTTCCCTCATAAACAATGTATTGAGATTAAAAGTTTGAGTGGAGGCATTGGATGATCATTGGTATACAATGTTTCATCGTATCAGATCAAGGATTGTGTGCCAATGAATTTCATGGATCTCACCAATGATGGAAATGCCAAACTTTTCTTCATAAATTATATATATAAACTATATGTATGTTGTTTCTTGTGTGTGATTCGAAAATGTTCCTTGTATTGTGTTTAATACAGATCAATTCCATAAATATAAATAGATTCATGAATCAATGGTTGATTTATTAATGGTTAATTAAAATATTATCTGATCATTTCCTATTATTTTTCACAAAAACATGTCAATAGATATAAGATGAACAAAAAAAAGAAAATTTTGGTTCCAAAGATATTTTGGGTTATGGATTTATCCCTAATTTCATCACATGATCATCACAGTAAATTCTGTTGGCCAATGGTTGGATAAAATACATAGTATTCAATCTTTTCACACATGTTTTTTGATCCAATGGATTGATACTATGTATATAAATTTCTATAGAGGTTTTATTTTGAGGATTATTGATGATAATGGATGGTTAGATGAGGAACCATATGGGATCAGACAAAGGGTTCAATTCTTTTGATGGATTCCCAATTGAGGTTCAATGTGGAAACTGATTTTTCTTGAATGGTAGATTTATGAGAAGATCGAGGTCCTAAATATGGTTATTGGGTGAAGTTGAAGCTAGAAGTCCTCATATATGTGGTTTATAGTGAGGGAAGTTTCGACAAGGTAGATAATGATGTGGAAGAGGACCTACTATGATCTAAAAATCCTGAGCTACCTGACTTGTAATCTGACATTAGAGGCCATATCAGAACCCTTGGATGTGGTTCTAGGGTTTCTACTAGAGATAAATATCACACACCATGTGACTCGTGTAGGATAGCTAGACATGTAACATGGAGGATATATAGGAATTGGAATGTAAAATTATATGGAAATAGAATACAGAGAAAAGACCTTGTGTAACATAGGTATGACCATGTGTACATCAGTTATTACATTTTCATTTCTTACTTCACATGTGCACAAATAAATGGAAGAGTACGTGTTTTGATAAATATCTATAAGTAATGTATCATTATTTTCAACCCATGAATTTTTAGATTTATATTCAATTTGAGGTATCACCAAAATGGAAGACCATATGTTGGATAGACACCCCATGTAAGCCTATTACACACTATATACCCACATTTAGGGTTTTAGATCCCTTAATTTCATCACTATGGACCAATTTTGGAAGATTTACTTCCCTTTTTTTATCCCCTAGAGGGTATGGTGTGGAATTAAATCCACATATCATAATTATGATCCCCGCTAGAGGATGAGTCTCAAATACGGTTTGTGGGGTCCCTCTATGAGACTATAGTGAGATCCTCTATCATTTTACACCCAAGGTGGTGTTTATGGAATAATTTTGGCCTCTATAAATGGGTCATTGATCCTCTATCTAGTATTATATATCAGAAAGTTTCATGATATCATACCCACATGACCCCCTACATAGTAAGATGATCAGGATTGTGTTTTTTCATGTCCCCCCAGTAGTCCTCATTATGGTCCCCTATCTAAGTGTCTGGTATTCAAAGTATAGTGATTATTATTGGGTGGGTAACACTGATTACGACCTCTTGGATTGTGTTTTCCAATGATATCATATCTCTTGAAGTGGGTTCTCTCAAAAAAATCATTACATCGAGAAGAATCTGATGGATTGAAGTTTGGTTGAAACCACTTTCGGCGTGGTTTCTTTCATGAGTATATTTTTATTTTTTTGAATTGATTATAATATTATTTTTATTATTTTACCACTAATTATACTTCACTTTTAGTGTTTTGAGGTGTCCTTCTGGGTATTTTAGTACTCATCATAGTATGAGATCTTCCTACACATGTTGTTTCTTTGCAAAAGCCCACCAATTTGATGGTGTCCAAGAGTATATGGAGATGGAGGAGTGTAACATGATCTATATAGACAAAGGGGTTTTGAATGTGGTTATATTTGATAGTTTCATTCCTCTTATGATAAGTTTTAACAATCTAATTTTTTTTGATGGGCTTATATTTGGCCCTTTCATCGTATTTAGTATATTACAGTCAAACTCTGATTATGGGATCATTGATGTATGCATGCATTAGTATCAGTTATTTCAAATTTAAATATTATATGGTCTTGGATATATGTTTGTGTTTACATGTACTTTAGGATATTGTCTCTCTTATGTGAGATATGCCTACTCAATATTGGTCACTATCCCCTGGCCTATTAGAGGTGGTCCTAGGGTAGTCACAGTTCAGTCCCCGTAATGCATGTTCTTGAGAGTATTAAAGGGGAGGGTGATTATGTGATATGGTTAATATGATTCATCATATTATAAGATTGTGTATGTAGTATAAAAGTACACAAAAATATTATGTTATTTTGTAATTTTATTGTGTAAATTACTGAATATTGATCTAAGAAGACTTAATATCCTTGTTTAAAAATAATGGCTCTCAATAAAACACAACATGGTTTTGGACTATGATCTAACATAATGAATGGGGAATTATAAAAACAACAAGGATGTAGAGTAGTAAGGAGAAGTATAAATCTCAAAAATAAAATAAATAAATGTCACTAGGGAATTCAAGTCTGAACACACGAAATATATGGGTAAAAGAATGTGTGAGTCATACAGGGGATGTAATATCTTCCATCTAATGACCACTAATATATGTATCAGATGATATAGTCCCATGAACCTAGATACAACTCCTTATATAGAAGAGGATATCGATAGGAAGCGAAGGATTATTGTGTTAAAATGGGTAGAATATACATGTATATCATAATATAAACAGTGGATGAAAATAAAAAATTTATAAGATACAACATTAAGAAAAAATAGTAAATTGATATCTAGGAAAGTGACAATAAATTATAAAAAAGTGCCCATTATAGAAAAAAATGAGACTATAAAACCCAAGATTTGTGTTCAAACATTAGAAGAAAATAATATTTATGAAAATAACTGAATAAATTTAAAAATTGCATTTGAAAACATTCTAGAGTCCTTCCTCAATCCCAAACTCCCATGGACCATCCATGCTATCCAGACAAGATTTAGTCAATGGGAGGATTCCACTATATTTTCCTAAAAACAATAATTTATACTTGGGTACTAAATGGTGGATGGGGAATGTTTTTAGTATGAATACAAAGGACACCACCAACATCATCTTTATTCATATCCACTCTAAGAAATAAAGTGCATGCTGATGTGTGTAATAATATAATTAAAGATACACCATAGATAAATAACCCATAATTGATCATAATGTTCCAATTTGAAACCCATTATTAACCGTACAAACATTTACAATAGCAAAGTGTCTCTATGCATAAAACCAATAAGAGACAACATGATCCATGGGATAAGTTCCTAGTATCCTAAACTATTGGTAATCCTTGATCTAATGATTACAATGATGGTAGTTCAAATTAGTATATTATATAGGTAGAAAAAATATATGTATCACATATCTTACATTATTGATAAAAAATAATCATTATTTCAAGGGGAATCCCTAAGGAATCATAGAAAAGTGACATCAATAATCTATGGTGTATTATCCAATGGAATTAAAATCCACCATCATCAAGAATTTGTGGGAAATGCCACTTGGTATCAGAAATCATTTTCACAATATGAATGAAAGGGATATTTCCCCTCTTTATTAAGAACTTATGCAACCAAAACTAACTATTTAATTTCCTGATGGAATTATATGTAGTAATCATAATGAATCCAAGGTTGTTTTCACAATTGAATTCAAAACTGAGCATCATTAGAAATCCAAGGGGTATATCCCAAAGGCATTGGATGGTAGAAATCATCACCGTAAAATCATATAGGGGTCATTCTAAGGAATTATCAAAAGATATTAATAATTAATGTTTATAGGAAATTAATTATCCAATTAATTTATTTTTTCCATAAAATCCTAAATAACAACCATTGAACCCATATCCTGGAGCATAATATAGGAATCCAATACTACCTAAATGATTAAAATGTTATTTCCTAAAAATCCTAAGGTCACTTAATTAACATGTGAACTCATATTATATGGTTAGGAACACCCCAAGGGTATCCAAAATCACTATAATCTCACCAATGACTTGTTCGTGGCCAGTTGAGAGGATCCAATTTATTATTAAATCTAATCAGTATTTAATTTATAATATTTTTTTTACAACATGGAGATTTTAGTGTGATACTAAATCACATAAATCAATAAATTTTTCAAAAAATTGTAGATATCATAAAACCCTAACCACAACAATGGATTTATCCCTTAAATAACAACTCAACTATTGTCTCTCAATATCATCCAAGGCCAACAATAACAAATTTCCAAATAGATTACTTAACTCAAGGATGTGTATCAAATTAATTTAATTGTAATCCAATTATAATAAATTTATGAATTATACAAAATTATATACATTAATTCAATTAGTCATATATTCCTAAACAAAAACCAACAATTGTATACAACTTAAAAACATGAACAAATATATTCCAAAATCTCATGGCATGTTCTCGACATCGTCTCAGGTAAAATCCATAACACACAAAATCTATTCCACATCATATTAATTTAATTTATTTAAATAGAACTACTAAAAATCTTGAGGTGAAACACATCAAACACAATATAGATCTACAACATGAATAATCCATCTCTGGATGTCCTATGAACAGGCTTCAGGAAATTCCTATTTATTTTAGCATGTTTATCCAGGCTATAGTCATATTGGAACAAGAAAACTAAACATGAATATATAAAACCATAGGTAGAGAAAGGGAAAAAATTGAAGAGTGAATAATATGAGATAATACACCAATAACACCAAGAAATCACACCCATAATCACCAATACCTGAGGTGAATAAATGAAATAATGGTAGGTTAAACCATATTGGTTTTTTTGTGAAAGGTAGAGAATAAAATTTGGGGTTGAGGGTTAGTTTATTGAATGTTAAGGGTAGTATATTTGAAAAAAAATAGTTTCATTTATTGGCTATAAGGATTTCTAAAATATGCACCAACCATGAGGGTGGTGTTGTCTCAAATAATATTTTTGACATGGTTTATCAAAATGGTTTATCAAAATGGTTTATCAAACCTGGTTCTACCCATGAAATCACCACTATAACATGATATAAAACATTTCACCCGGTTTTTATACAACCATTTGAAAACCTTACACCAATTCAAATATTCAGTAAATCCAACATATTCTAATATAGGACAAACATGATTTACCTAACATTGTGTACTAAAAATTATATAAAAAAATGAACTATACATACTAGACTAGAAACCTACCACATGAATGGGTAACAACATATTTTTACCAAAAAATATGAATCCCAAATTGTTAAAAAAAAATTAATATTATTTCAAGAAACATCTTAAAAGTAACCTAAAGGTTTCAATACTCCGTAGAGTACTTAAGGCACCACTAATCCCACAATCTATTCCAAAAAACATCAATTATGGACACTAAATCTCATGGATTACATATATAAATATATGTATTTTATAATACCTATTTAATAAACACTGGAAATAAAATTCTTGTGGAATTTCACACAAAACAATTTTACATGGTTTTATAACCTTCCAAAAATAATGTGGTTCATCATTCAGATGCTCTATAAGATGACACCGATCTAGGAGGAAACCAGCACCAACCACCCAACCAAAATTACTGATCGCCAATTCCAATCCTTTGACATGATATTTCATTAATTCAACAACACATTTAGAAATGTAATTTTATGACAAAAAAACCTCTTTCAACTCAATGAATTTTTTTAATTCAAAAACACTTAAATAATGTTCCTATTTAGTGATCAATATTCTCTTAAATACCTCACTCAACATATTGTTCAAAACAATGATCCAAGGAAATAATTTTATTTTCTTCCTAGACATGGGTTCATAAAAATGACACATTCAAAGGGTTTATCACAAGATTCATTCCCAAAATCATTACATAGAATGGGTTTTTACCCATTAAATATACCGAAGAAACATTTTTTATCCCCCTAAAATAATTGTTTTAATGTTTCCACACTCAGAATAAATATAAAAACTAGTTTACACCCCTTTAAACATGATATTAAATAGTTACATACCTCAAAGGATGTCACAATCACTCAGTTTTAAAATTTAATCAAACATAAAACATCTAATAACACAGGGAAAACAAAATCCACCATTAAATTAACTACTCATACATTGAGGTCTCCCTCATGGGATTTATCCTTGTCAATACAAACTAACCATCCACCAATAAATACAATGTTTAACTGCACTAAATCTAAGTGGTTCTCTCAAGAACCCCCAAATTCAAGGAAAAATAACTCTGTATATCCTATATGGTGTGAATCATACACTCAGTTTATCATAGTCACTGAGAATAATATATGGAAATACTATACAAATTTCATTGGTTTTGTTCATTCCAAAACTACACCAAAATAAGATATACAATTCATTAACTCATTGGATCATGTAATATGATGATAATTTTTTCATCAAATATATCATTGATGTCCCACTCTTCTGCGCTGTAATGAAATACCAAAATAAAAAAAACATTTTTTTGGCTAATATCTCTAGTCCAAACCATTTATTTACTCATGTGATAATATGATCAGAACCCATGATCTATCTACATATAATAGACTTAAAAAAAAGGAATTTCCTCATTATTCACATTTGGTATGTAGTCTATGAACACTGATGACTCAACAACCTAATATCCCTTCAAAACTATTTCACAATAATCACACCTTGTCATAATCGACCATAAGAATCTATCAATTATTTTTTAAGTTTTTTTGGTTATAAATCCTCCTAAAATTCATTACCCAACACATAATATCGTAATCATTAAATTACCAATATCTAATGACGCTTCTCATACACAATGTGATGAAACCAAACCTACAAATTCCTTTTAAATATAATTAGCAACATGCCACATCCAACATTCACTAAAAAAAATTTGATCGATCACTACATAATCAAACTATCCATTACATGATCCCAAAAAATATATTTTCTACTTTATCAGTATATAAGAATGATTATACATGATATACAAAATCATCCATACCCAGTAATTTTCAAACCCACTATGTTACATGAGTAATACCTCAACTCGATCTCTTATAGAGAAATTACTAATACAATAATTCCTCTCACAACCAACTTTTGAATCTATTGATGAAATTACACTATATACCCAATCCTATGGGTTATAACACCATATCCACACCATGTTCAACATCTCGAAACTCTCACATTAAACCATTAATATTCCCTACATAACATCTATAGAAAATCATATTTATGTCAAGGATCATGTTTCAATAGATGATACATTCTTTGAAGATTTTATCCAATACACTGGGTCCCAGGACTCCTTGGTGTCTCATGAGATATAAAGGTCATCTCACTATATATCAAATTCCAGAAAATGACACAACTAGTATCTTGTATTATCATAGCATCTTGATATTATTAAAACCCGAATTATTCCATTTTATGTTCATCAAATCATTTAGATACATCTTTTCAAGGATTTAGAAAACCATGATGCGTCATTTCACATGATAACATACACCTAACCATACCATGGATATGTTATTTCCATAACCATCATACACTATAAAACAAAGGGTCTCCACTTGATTCCACTTCTTACATAAATATTTCATCTCATATATTTCGATAATCATTCCACTATGGGTCATCCACAATTCCCATCCATAAACCATTAAATCACTTCACACAGTTAGTAAAAGCAAAAATTCCAAAAAAAATGTAGAATTTACCAATACCTCTAAATGACCTAACTCAAATGGGTGTTAGGGTACCAATTATAACAATTCCAAAATGTTCTATCTATAAAATTACCAAATAATCATGAATTGATATAGTTTAAAAAACTGCAACATTACTTTTCTTTTATTGATAAAAAATATGAAAGAAATTAGGTATCCAAAAATTATAGAATCAAATATATTTATTATATCACTTACATACCCACCTACCTTTTAGGATTATTTTTTTAGTGAGTTTTGAAAAAAAATCTATCATAGTTAACATTTCTACATAGTATTTATTTCCATCAAAATGTTTATTTATAAATACATAGTTCATTCGATCAAGTTAAAATAAATATCTATAACTCTATAATTTTTTTAGTTTTTAACAATAATTAAGGATAATGAAAAGTAATTTGAAATAATAGGATGATAAAAAAACTTAGTGTGGGTCATTTGGAAAAAAATAAACCCATTACTATTACAAAACTGTGATATCATATAATATTGTTTATATATAATATTGTTTATATATAATATAATATGCATTATTATCATGAAATGACTCACATTTTCCTGATTTTTTAGATTTTTTTTGAAAATTACGAGACTATACACTAAGACGTCATGTGATTCTGAGGCCTGGTGTGCCCGAAATAGTTTGTTGAAAAATATTATGTTTCTAATATCACACATGCACGATTTTCCAGAAAAACCGGAATAACTATTAAATAGGTACATGGATAAAAAATTTGAGGTCCCTGTTTTGTTCGGAGTAACTGCATTACCTTAGGTGAGGCCTAACATTGGCCGGTGCGGGCCGACAGTGAAAGATAGTTTTTGGACGTACCATAAATAAAATAATTAATAAAAAATTATTTTATTTTAGAATACTAATAATTCATTAATGGAGACTTATATTGGAAATCTGATACCACCAATGAGTTCGTAATGTGGTGTTTTCCCTAGGCGCAACATAACTGTTGTTAGTGTGGGTCTTCTGTGAAAAAAACCGAAAAAGACATAATCATCATTAAATAATTTAAAGATTTTTTATTTTGTTGTTGCATAGATTATTTCCTTTAAAAACATCCTTATTTAAAAATCCAAATTTAAGCTACGTAACCCTAGGAATGTCAGAGAATCGAAATTGAGAGCTTGGATAATGAATCCTCCCGAGTGAATGATGACATATTGGAGATAGGATCATATATCGTCGTGCCAACAAAGTTGGATGACCTCATCAATTATGATGAAATAACCCTTCCTCGTCAACAACTGATCCAAACATGATGAAGGGAATTTAATATCTTTGTGATATCATTCCCTCTACTTAGATTCAATGAAGAATGTTGACTAACCAACGAACAGGTTGATCTATAGTTCAATCATTCTTATGGGATGTTTAATTGTTAAGGGGATTATGGGGAGATGCATCATTGTTATTATCATTGCATTAATTCTTTTTTATAACATGAATGGGTCTAGGATGACATGATAAAAGTTTGAGGTTCGTTCCTTCAGTCTTTCTTGGGCCTTCTCCCTCCCCCATTCTTGGAATTCTTCACTGTTAGACACTCTTGGTCATGGTATGAGTTGCTTGGAGGTTCCGAACATGATCAAACCCCTGGATTGGTGAAAAGGTGAAGAGAGGGGTGTATTAATGAAGTAAATGACCCAAGGATCATATGGTGACTTCGATTCACGAAATGGAGTACTAGAGGTGAACCAGTGGCCCACAAAAGAGGCCACCAACCCCAGTGACCAGCCCTGACAATGGACGTGTGTGAATGTGGAGGAAGTCGATGGGCCACTGGAAGCAGCCATCAGGGATGGAATGCTGATTTTCAAAGCCATGTTGGAGTGGTAGAAGGAATCTGTGAAACAATTTTGTCCATGTTGACTAAGGGTCATAGCAGGAGGCTATGACGGCGAGCTAGGATGCGGCTTGGAGCTGCAGCAGTGATCTGGGACACGACTCAGAGACATGTCAGAGGAACCAAAGGTGGTGTGGCCATGGTGCATGTGGAGGATCCGAGCCATCAATGTGAAATATGGCGTGGTGATGCATTGACGGACCTAGAACGTGGTCAGGGTGGACTGCGTGCAGTGCTCCAAATAGACCCGCATGTGGCGGGCCGTACCTGTGGGAACTAGGCCGCTCCAATGGTGCAACGGGCTGGACCCAGGGACTAGATTGTTAAGTCTATCCTATCTAGTAGGACAATCCTAGTGTGCTAGGTTGAATTGGAATAGACCAGATCAGAAAGGGTCGGGTCGGCCGACGGGTTTGTTGGGACCCGTACGAGACTCGAGTCAGACCTTTTTAGTAACATAGATATATCCTTTAAACCATGTGTCCGTTTGACGAGATTTCAGTTGCGTTGGGAAACTAGTGATGATACGGTACTTTTGAGATAATCTAAGTTATTTATTATGGAATTTGAAATGTGACCTAATGGATTAAGGTATTGGTTTTCTCTGTATAAGCATGCTACGAGAGGAATCTTGCGGCTCGCTTTGACTTGGTGACTATATGACATGGTGACTAATTGACTTGGTGACTACATCAATCTGAGTGGAAATCACATCCACTCCTTCACCGCACATCAGATCATCGCTCGGCCGGCTTCGAGTACCTCAACGATGTGGATGGAGGGTGATCCTGAGCCGAGGAGGTTCTCTGGATTCTCAAAGAGCCCTTTTGTCCCGTTGGTGAACCAACCCCCCCCCCCACAAATCATTTGAAAAAGGGACTACAACCCATGTTTCAGCTTCTGAGGATGCAATTTCCACTCTAATTGAGCTCTGCAAGCACTCCTTTATAGTTCATATTTCACTTTTGCAAGGTACAAAACCCTGGAAATTACCGGATCCTATCTCGTGTCTTTCCACGATTTGGGGGTTTTCTGATTTCAAGTGCATTTCAATTGGTCGGGGTAACATCCTTATAATCTTTCCCTCTGAGGAACTCAAAGTTTGTGTGTGGAGCGTAGGCTCTGTTAACCTCAAGCTTGGAACCGTGAAGATTCATGATTGGAAATTGAGCTTCTCCATGAATGATTTTAAAGATATACATGCTCAAGTATGGGTAAAAATCATTTTATGTACTGGGTATTATGGCACCCTGAGATCCTGTATGACATCACTTCCGTGATTGGTGTTCTGATTAGAATGGATTATACAACTGAAAATGTTATCTTTGGTAATTATGCATGGGTGCTAGTTGAAATTTATCTAAGTGCTATTTTGATTGATCGAGTTATTTTATCTACATATAATGATGAAATTTTCTTAGGAATTGAATATGAAAAAATTCCACCATTTTGTAAAGTTTTTCAAATTATTGGACAATCATATTTGCAATGTAAGAGAGATGTGATTTGCTCTAACTAACAAATCAAGAGACATGATGTACTGCACTGTCAACGAATATAGAAGTAAGATGTTATTCAGAAGGCTACTGATGAGCCTTTGGTGGTTAATTACAATACTGGATAAAAGAAGGTTGTACAACCTACTGACATGGGCCGAAGGATTGATGTTGAGGATCCTTTTCTAAGGGTTGAATCCACTCCACAAGTGGATGGAACAAGCTGGGCTGATAATGCGGAAGTAAGTAATCAAAATGAGGGAAAAATCACTTTTAAGGATGCTCTGGTTAGAGGAATGGATGTTGAAATAAATGGATATGACTCAGAAGATAGTCAAGCTGAAAGGGAATGCTCATCACAGGAGGCTGAAAATGATAGGGTTAGATATGAGTTACATGCCCTTAAATTGAGGAAAGGTATGTTACTGATTGTTGCTATAACTTCAGAGAAGTGTAAGACCAAAGTTCAAGCTATGAATGGTGAAAACAGTAGAGTGCAAGGATAGAATGAGGCGGTTTTGGAAGCCTCTCCACTACAGGTCTCTGGAGTTTGCATTGACACGTTGGCTAATGAAGGTACTTTGGTTACCAGCAGCAAAGAAGAGGGTGCACATAGCACTGACATGAAGGAGTTGGAGAGGAATGGAAATTCTTTGTAGAAAGATGGTTTGAAGCCCATTCAGGATATCATAGCGACTTCTGAGAAGGTAATAAGTAATTTCAATGTTTCAAATTCATTTGAGTTCCTTTCTGCCAATTTTAGTGATGTTGAGACAACCCCCACTATGACTACTTCCAATGTTGCAGATGCACCATCAGATGATAACTGTAGCGAATGGATGAATGCAACGTCTGGAAGGAGGGGTCACTACTCCCGCAGCAAAGGTGGGTGCCTCCCTTACCACAACATGAGTACCCGCTCTAAAACAGGTTAAATTTTTCTACTGTTTTCCTTTTATTTTATTGCTGCCTTGTTCCTCTCTTGGAATCCTTTTTTAATTCAATTAAGAGGCCTATGTGTCTCAACATTATAAAATAAAAACTAAGTGTGTTATCAACACTCCGGTGTTATCGACACACCCTATGTTATCGACACTTCATGTGTTATCGACACTCCGTGTGTTATCGACACTCCATGTGTTATCGAGACTGGGTGACTTATTGTGTGAGAGTGGGTACTCCATTGCATATGGATCCACCTCGACTATTGGATAAAATTACGACGAGCAAGCCTTTTCACTAGGTTTGAACAATACCTCGATAGGAGTTGGTGCTCCCTCGACGGACTGAGGGGTAGGCTACTCAGTTAAAGAGAAATAGAAGTTTCATGGGTTAGTTAAGGTAAAGTACTCCATATACTAAGGGGGAGTGGGATGGTGTGAGTCCCTCCACTATATCATGCTATAAAGGATGCATGCGGTACATAGTTGGAGTACTGCTCCATCAACTACCTACATTGGTGAGGGGAGGGCCTCTTTGTTTGGGTTTCTTATCTTGCACTAGGCATAGGGTCATGATTACTGGACCCCTGGTGTTGGGAATTAGAGAGGGACTTAGTGAAATTCTATCAAAGTAGTTAATCTCTCAGATGGATTCCATTTGATATGGTCTAGCTTGTGGAGTGTGCCCTCTTGGTTATAATATTACGATTCAATCCTATGATGATAACCCTGTTGCGGGCTATGAGGTTGGAACCTTATGATAGATAATGCCTGAGATGAGTATATCTAAATGTTCTCGATATATGTGCTATAAACATATATCCATGTTGAGCTAACAGTAATTTGTGTATTTCTTTGTGTTGTACTTCGTGTATTTCTTTTTGGTGTACACTGTGTATTTCTTAGTAGTATTCCTTTGTGTTTTTAAGGTGTACTACTAAGTATTGTTTTATTCACCCCTATATGAGATTTTACAGCACATGTCATGTCTTGTGTAGATGATAGACTCTTTAACAGTGTCATAGGTGGACCAAGACCATGTGATTCTTAGTGATATCGATAATCAAGGTGTGCTCCTACAACTTTAGCAAAATTTCCTTGCTCCTACCCTTTAGTTAGGGTTTTCTGCGGATGAGTTTTAGTAACTTATGTGTTCACCATTAAAGAATCTTACTTTTAGTGGGCTTGTAGTCTGGCCCTATTTAATTTCTTGTTTTCTACTATCATACTATTTTTTTTGGTATTCAAAGTGTTATGAATACTTTTTTACTCAGTGTCTTCACATTTCATAATGTTGGAATTAGAGATGTGTGCATGTGTACAAGGACATAGGAAAATTCATCCTATTTGTGGGATATTAATACTTGGAACTTATTGCCAACCCCAAGACCAATAGAAGCATGCTTGGGGTAGTCATAGAATGGGCCCCTATGGGATAGGTTGTGATAGGGTGGTATCCAAGGAGATCCACTCAACTTAAAGAATGGGAGCCTTTGAGATTTTTTTGGGGAAAAATGTTTAACTCTTCCATGTTCGGCCTTCAATATAGGGATTCTAGTGTTTGTGCAGTGTCCAACGTATCAATACACCAAAACTCTGGACACCTTTTTTCAACTATGCACATGAAAAAACTAGTTTCAGGGAAAATAATGGTACGTGCATCATATAAGAATGATTGTGTCTTCCATGTCCTTCTTGATTCAGCTATCCATATATATTATTTTTACTGTTGTGCATTTTTTTTACTTCAAGATGCTTTCATTTAGACATATAGTTAGGATTCCCCCACATGATCATGAGGATGATCCACAGGTGATGAGATATCAGTACATGTAATTGTATAAGAGACAGAACCTATGGGTGGTGTACCAGCTATACCACCACCTATAGAAAATCAAATAGTACCCGTAGTACAAGCGGACGATATGTGTAGTCTGAGCGTGCTTCACAAGATTCAGTTTCAAAGACCCCTTAGCCTTTGAGGTGATCCAGACACATAGATAGATGAGGACTAGCTTGAGGTGGTGACTGATTTTTCCATCCAGTCAGGACACCCGTATATTGAATGGTGGTCCAAGTAGAGAGCATTCTACGTGGATCATTAGGGCGATAATGGGGGTTAGTTATCTAATATTATGATTAGGTGAATCTTCTATGGATAGAGTTTGAGTACCTTTTCATAGAATGATCTCTCACATTATAAGCTAAGGGTTATGCCTTTCCAAATGATTCTACAGTTCTAGTAGAACGACATGTTGGTATTTGATTATTAATCGAGGCATACCGAATTTTCCAGGTATTTGATGGATATGATACATGATTAGTGCATCAGGTCTCATACCTATGACCAAGGTCTACATATGTACATTAAATCAATAATTATACCTTTTTTAATTCCTTATTCTTCAAGGGTGCTAGAGAGAACCTTTGTAGCTGGGAGTTCCTTGGTTCGGAAGATATAGCTGATGGTAGTCTATAGAGGGAAAGTAGGAGTAAAGACCTTACAACTAGAAATATGATGTCATTCTCAGAGATGTGGACCTCTGAAATGTTCTAAGAGGAAGTCCCAAGATAGGGGATCTACAACTCTAGGCTCATAGTATGATTCCAGTTGTACTAGAGAGAGGAAATAATTTTCACGTTGTAATAGGGGACATCTATCTACAGATTTTCCAACTAATCATGTTGGTGATAGGTAAACGGTGGATGGGCCACTGAGGCAAAGATAGTGAAAAAAATAGATCTGTTGGGTGGCGAATGTGGTAGAGGATTTGTGAGATTAGAAATAGTTGGTATACATTTAGACATTTTACCACCACCACCCATAGGTGATCCACACCAGGATCAAGGAGTTGGAGGATAGAGAACGGAACAACTACATGTGGTCAAGGTGTATAAACCAAGGGATTCATGAATGATTCATGGTACAGTATGTGTCTATCCTACCTTGGAAACCATATTGATAGTCACCACTACTAATTATTTTTTTCTAGACACGAACCTTATTTGAAGATTTAATATTACAGTTGAACTGTTAACTCAACCCTCATGATTGGAGACTCCTACTAGAGCAGACCCAGGGATCACGCACTAGTACTGACTATGTGACCCAACTCTTATAGGTGAGAGTTTTTATTGGGATCTATTAGTAGTGGTGTTGAGGTCTTATGATGACATTCCTGGTATTGACTAGTTACCCACAATTCATGCTCATATTGACAGTTTTAGGTGAATAATGTGGTGTGTCCATAGTCATGGAACAAGGTTTTCCTTATTAGTGAAAATCTAACCCAGGTAGCATAGGATGGACTCACACATAGGAGGGTGCAGTATATTACTTATCAATTGGATACCCCATCCCTCGATGCAATGGATTTCATGAGTCCTCAATTTCTTGTAGTAGTGGTAGAGTCGTAGCGAATTCAACAAAGGTTGAGGTAGAGGCATTGGCTAGAGTCCCTCTAGGACAATGACATTGAAATTTTTTAAACTCTTGGGAAGGGGAACATCATATAAAATTCTCTTATTAGGAGATCTAGTTTGTATTTGCGGAATGAGGCACCAAATAAGTTGGCCTCATTGAAAATATCCTTTATGGATGGAGAAGGAACAACTTACCTCCAATCAACGATTGTCACCCCTTCACTTTTACAATGAGTCGGAGAGGCAGAGATTTAGAATACTGACTATGAGAATTTACATGCTTAGATTTCCATAGGGCATGACCCTCACAGATATTCAAAAGGTGGGGAGAACATCAATCTTTTCAGGTTATGCACCATAGTACTAGTGATGTTGAGGGAGGAGGTTCTGAGGAAGTTCAACACATTCCCCTTGGGTAGTACATTCCCATTTGACCCATGAGGGATTGTTGTGTGGAAAGGAATAATGCCTTGTTTTAGGGCCGAGAGCCTAGTTTCTATATTCTTTTCCTACTTATTGTGATTTTATGTGAGCATGGGGTGGCCGAGCCTATAGGGATATTGGGATATGTGGGGTAGGGAGGCCCGATTTTTGTGGCAGTAGTGGATACCTAGAGTGGTGAGATGAACCAGGATATTCATGTGGGTTTCTAAGAGGACACAAGGTATGATAGAATGTTTTAATTTAGGATTACCTATTATTGTAAAATATGGGTGCTTGTTTAAATCAGTTTCTTAGTTTATCAACTCACCGTGTAAAGCTCATGTGATTGTAAGGGGTTGCTTCCTCTCTTTCTTGGGGTACCATGATAAATGTGGGAAGGTATATCGAAGGACTTAGTGGTGGGTTTACCATATAAATCCAGGGGAAACGATACTATCTAGGTGATTGTTGACCGACTCACCATGACAGACCACCTCCTAACTAGTTTGGAGTAGAGTTCAGCATAGAGCTGGGATGCCTCTACATAGAGGAGATAGTTCGACTCCATGGAATTACATTGATGATAGTTTCACATTATGATTCTCATTTAACATCCTAGTCATGGAGATCGAGGATCAATAGGATATGATATTCCATGGTCGGTCGATTCCTTGAGTGCACATTCGTTTGCGGCACAAAAATCTACAGGAGAGCACATGGGGGCAGGGGGCTCAGATTCATGCTCTGTACCCTAATTTGTTTTGGTAGCCCTTGGTTTGGATTTTTTTCATGTAAATACCTATGTTGGGGAAAATTTAATGACTTGGATTTTTCCAAAATTATTTTCATAAATTATATTGGAAAATTATCATACTAGGCACTGAAACAGCATGTAATTCCAAGGCCCAGTGTACCCATAACAGTTTGTTGAAAAATGTTATGTTTTTAATAGAATGCGCACAGATTTTCCTGAAAAAGTTAAATAACTCTTAAATGGGTATCCAAATTAGAAATCTGAGAACACCGTTGTGTTCAGAGAAATATATTTACCTTAGGTGGGGCCTAACATTGGCAAATGTGGGCCTTCTGTAAAATATCGTTTTTGGACACAACCATAAATAAAATAATCAAATAAAAATTACATTATTTTAAAATCTGAATATCTCATGAAATGAGACTCTTATTGAAAACCCAAGACCACTTTTGTGTTTATAATGTGTTTTTTCCCTAGGAATGACTTAACTTTAGTTATCATGGGTCTTATGTGGAAAATGATGAAAAGGACATTATCATCATTAAATAATTTAAAGGTAAATAATTTATTTGACGTAGTGAATCTTCCATTCAAATCATCCTTATGATGAAATCCAAGGGTTTTCTTCATAATGTTGGGAATTCTGTAGAATCTCTTAGGAGTTATTGGAGAAATAATCCTCTCGAGTGAACAAAGAAAGATCGGAGATCAGATCATGGATCGTCGTGTCAATGGAGTTGGAGGATCTCATCAATGACTACGACATAACCATTAATCTAAAATTACCAATCCAAACTGGATGTAGGGAGTTTAATCTATTCTTGATTTTCTTCCCCATTCTTATATTCAACAACAAATGCGGACCAACCAACGAAAAGGTTGATCTATGGTTCAATCGTTCTTGTCGGATGGTAAATTATTGTGGAGATTATGGGGATATGTATATTTATTATTATCATTGTACTCATTATTCATTATAATGGGAACAAATAAAGTCTGCATGAATAAAGTTCATGGTTTGTTCTTCCAAGAATTATTATGCTTTCTCCCTCCTCTATTCTTACCTTTCTTCACCACTGGACCCTTCTGGTCTAAGTTTGAGTTGTCAGGAGGTTCTAAACATGAGCATAACTCCAGATTTGTGGAATGGAAAAGTGAAGGGAATATCAATGAAGTACAAGAACCAACGATCATAGAAATTCCTTCGATTCGAGAAACAGAGTACTATAGGTGAACTATAGGCCCATGGAAGGGGACACAGGTACACCAACCCTGGTGGAAGCCACGTGAGATTGCAGCATACAGTTACGGGACACCGATGGTGGCCGGATGGGCTGGAATGTGGCTCATCTGAGCCATGTTGGATGAGAGGTAGCATCTGTATGATGTGGATAGCCATGTTGATCTAGGACCATGGTAGGAGGTCATGACGGTGAGCTGGGATGTGTCTTAGTGCCGCATCATAGGAACTCATGGCTGTGTGGTCGCAGGGCATGTAGAGAAGGCAGGGCAACCACATGAAACATGAAACAACATGACATTGACCAGACCAGCATGCTGTCAGGGAAAACCAGGTGTGGCACTCCAAGCCGTCCCGCATACCAAAAGTAAGAGTATTAGGAATCGATATACTTGAGTGGATCAACACGCTGGACCCAACTGCCCAGTGGATACAACAAACTGAGCCCTACAGGCTGGGCAGGATCTGGCCAGACTAGTTCGGATCAACTAATGGGTCAATATGGGTCTGGAAGGTCGGTTCAGACCCAGACTAGACCTGGGTCAGACCTTTTTAGAAAAATAGTCATATATTTCAAACCATTTGTCCATTTGACCAGTCATTGGTGGCATTGGGACCACTGCTATAAGATGATCGTTTTGAGATATTTTAAGTGAGTTTTTTTAGAAGATATCATACAAACTAATGGATTGAGAAGAATATTCTCCCAATACAATAATTCTACGAGAAAAGTCTTATGGATGGTTGTGACCTAGTGACTACATGACTTGGGGGGGCTACATGAATTATCGACACGACATATGTTACCGACAC
The DNA here is from genome assembly GCA_963277665.1 of Viscum album. Classification (NCBI taxonomy): domain Eukaryota; kingdom Viridiplantae; phylum Streptophyta; class Magnoliopsida; order Santalales; family Viscaceae; genus Viscum; species Viscum album. Next base: position 860,547,112 of record OY728160.1, read on the forward strand.
TCCGTGTGTTATCTACACTCCATTTATTATCGACACTCCTTGTGTTATTAACACTCCATGTATTATCGGCCCTCCACGTGTTATCGACACTCCTCATTTTATCGACACTATTTTTTTATATCAAAAATCCATGTGTTTTCAAGGATGGGTGTCTTATCATGTAGGGGGTCCTCCATTTGAGATGGAGATCCCTCACCTATTAGTTAAAATTACTTGGAGAGGGACCATTAAATAGCTATGAATGATACCTAGATAGAAGTTAGATCTCCCTCAACTAACTGAGGATATTCAAACTCAATTCAAGAGTGATAAAACTTTCATGGGTTAGTTATGGGTATGTACTCCATAGATTGTGGGGAAGTGACAAGTTGTGAGTCCCTGAACTCTCTCTTTCTAGAGAGGTTGCATGTTTTACATAGTTGGGTTAATGCTACATAAACTGTGTTTAGTGGTGAGGGGTAAGATTTTTTTCTATGGTTTATTATCATACACTATATGCATGGCAGTGATGAATGGACCCCTTGTGATGGGCATTGGAGCTAGACCATGTTTAATGATCCTTATGGAGTGCATCTCTTATATTGGTACCATCTGAGATGGATGAGCTCATGGAGTGTGTCCTCTGGGTTTTCATGTTTCAATTAAATCCTGTGATGATAATCTTGTTGCTTCATATTAGTTTGGAACATTATGATACTTAGTGTCTTAGATGAGTATATCTATAAGCTCTTGATATATGTGTTGTAAACATATATCAGTGTGGAGTTGAATGTACTTCATTTATTAATTTGTGGTGTACTTAGTGTATTTCTTAATATTATTCATTTATGGTTTTGGGGCGTCCTATTGAGTTTTATTTTAATTACCCCTACACATTATTTTGCTACACGTTTCATGTCTTGTGCAGACGATCGATGCTTTAATAGATTCCTAGGTGGACCAGGACCAGGTGGTTCTTAGAGAGATCAGACTGTAAAGGTGTGGTCATGTGCAATCATAAAACTATCCATCTACCAACCTTATTGGTACGGTTTTCTGTGGATGAGTTTCATGTACTTTTGTGTTCACCTTTACGTACTCTTACTTTTAGTGGACTTGTATTTTGGCCCCATTTTCATTCCATTTTTCTACTGATGTACTCTGTTGTTGGTATTCTTAGTGGTATTCATACTTATTTACTTATTGTTTTTACATTTCATCATGTTGGTCTTTGAGATGTGTGAGTGTGTATAGGTACTTAGGAAAATTACTCCCATTTGTGGAATATGTATACTCAACACTAGTCACTAGCCCCTGACTTATTTGAGGTAGAATTGGGGTAGTCATGGCATAAGACCCTCTAGGCTGGGTCATGATAGGTCATATAACAAAATTCATAATCATGATATAAAATTTCATATGTTTTTTTCGTAAAACAATTTATATGAAAATATAAATAAAAATTCATAATAATAAGGGTTTCATGGAAATCATGATAACCCATGATAGTTATTTTCATCAAAACATAAAAATTTCGATTACAAGGAATAATCGTTCCTTCAAAAAAGTCATTATAATAATTTATAGACAAAAAATTACAATTATGAATGGTAAGATAGTACAGTGAATTCATATAGGTTCTATGGGATGTCATCATTATAGAACCCTTATAAGAATGCACACAAATGGAGTTACCTATTATTTTAATTCCAACGTACTTATATAGAGAACATAATCCTTACCCAATTAAATGGGTATCTATATTTGGATGATATATCCGCATGAAAAATTCCCAAAAAATATAACATACAATAAACAGATAAAATGATTCATTTACAACATCAAGATCATAAAAATATACTTTTTACCTATAATAAAAATATTTTCAAATACAAATTAATCACTTCCCTTTGAAACAAAATTGTAAAAACTAAAATACAAAAAATAGATCTTGTTTTTTTTGGCATTAAAGAAATCATGGAATAATATAATAGAATATAAATGTCAAAAAATGGTTGTAGTGGTGTGTGATTCAACTGGAATAATATATATTAATATAGAACATTCCTTTTTCCCTTTTTATAATAAATTCAAGACATCCCATTTAAAATAAAAAGATTAATTTTTGAATACCAATGAATGAAACTAAAAATAGACATAAAATTTGATTTAAAATTATTTTCAATTAATATAAACATTCCCATAAATGTTTTTCAAAACTATTTAATGGAAAGATAAATATCTAGATATTAAATATTTAAAAATTTCAAAACGATGATTAAAAGTATTGTGTAGTATATAGCTTGATAACTTATGAAATAGGGAATAACCGATGGAATGAATATTTAATGGATTTTAAAAAAAGTTAAATTTTAGTAATTAATGTTGAAATAGTTACATAATATATTTTATACACCAAAAAATCATGTTTTTAGTAGTTCATAAGTCTTGAAGAAAGGGAATTGAGACTAGGGATCCCTTATATAAAGTATGAATTTCTATGTATGTTATTTATCTCTCATATATTGAAAATAAATTAATTGATTTCATCTTCAATAAAATTTTATTTATTTAGTATATTTTAATTAAACCAATTATTTTATTTATTTCTTTGACATATTTAATGACATAATCATTTATGTCCATGTTGGTTGTTTTTAGAATGTTTTGCCTATATTTTAAAAACAAATTCAGTATCTCGAACATGGTAAAATATGACATTTTCTCATGATCTCAAAAATAATAATTACATATTTATAATATTTAGATAATGATTATATTTTTTAATAAACTATTTATAGTGTTTATCAAAAATTAATTCTTTTAATCATGTAGATGGTAGTCCATAAATACGCAAGGGTTACATTTCCAGATTTGAAATAATCATAAGAGAAAGTGGTTATTTATTATACTATTCTTCCATAATAATTATAATTTTTTAAAATAAAATACCTTTATTAAATTAAACCATATAACCATCAATGAGAGGTGGTTTTCAAAAAATGAAATAAGTTACTATTTGGAGATGGTAGTATGTACGTACACACGTGAAATGATTCAATTTAATTTATTCTATTGGTGTGAATATAGGTAATATAATAAACTCAAAGAGAATAATTATTTTACCAAGATAATATATATATATATATATATATATATTAAATCTATCATATTCACCAACCTTTTAAGTTGGTGATGGGAAATGAGAATCATTGGTCTCGTGAGGAAGTAATCCGCACATATACACGAATGATTGTTTCATTTTTCATTTTATAAAAAAGGATGTTAAATTTTTTATTAAATAACATAATAAACACTAAATATAATTTAGTTACTACTCATATTATATTTTAATGGTTATGATATAATTTAATGAAATATAAGAATAAATAAAATAAAGAAACTTACTTGAGATGATTACCACATCTTTAAAGAATATCCTTTAAATATCTATTAAAGGATCCTAGGGATGGTATTTTGAAGATAAAAATAACCCCTATAGAATGTGCCAAGAATTTTTTAATATTTTTTGGTATGTTTTCAATGATATAATTTTCTCAAGGTGGTGTGATGGTTAGAGGATTTTCAATGTCTATTTGGGGGGTCATGACACACAGGGAATTACATAAACTATTTTTAAAAAATAAATTCTTATTCTTATGAAAGTGGATTAATGTTGACAAAAATTCATTATTAATATACATTATGGATTAATTCATTTCATATAATAATATTTTTAATGGTATATTTAGAATATCAGACCATTTCATTTGAATTAAACCCTTTATTAGTAAATATTAACCATAGCCTTTGTAACCACATTTACAATACTATAGGGTACTAAATATAAGTATAAGAATAAAATAGAAATATAAATTTTAAGGGGAAGACCATTTATACCATATCCTATCCCCTTTAACCCCTTTTAATATTTATATTATTTTGAAATAAATTAATAATATATTATTTATTATAACATACCCTTAACTTCATTTTAAGAACTATTCACATATCTTGACTTTAGAGACATCATGAATGGTGTGAAATAATAAGATAAACTCTATTAAAATAAATAATAAAATATTATAAACAATACATTTATTAATAAACCATAATTAATCCAAAAAATATTACTTTTATATTTTTATAATCATTTACTTTACTATTATACTGCTTGGACAAGCACTGCATGAGTATTAAGTAAGCATTTAGGGTTATTATACCACCAATAAAAACCAAAAATAAACTAGCAACAAAAGAATAATTTAATTTAGTTCCAAATATAATTTTATATTTTAATAATATTGTCTTCTAATCCATATGTGAACATAATAGATAAATTAAAAGAAAGACTATGACGTTTTGGAATTTTTCTCTAATTAAAATAACATAAAGGTCTTCATTAAAGAAAAATGGCACGAAAATGACATATGTATGAAATATATCAAGTTTTTATCATAATAAACACAATAAGTTGATATAAATAATGTGTTATATATATTTTTAAAGTCTTATCACATTATATTAAACCTTAATTACTAGATTTACCATTTTCAAGGTGAAAAATATTAATGATAATTACTATTTGTTATGGACATATATAAAGATAACCTATTTAAAAAACATACACATGTTGATTGAAAATAAGGAAGAAATTTTTTCAAATTAAATATTTATATGTTTTATAAATTAATTTTAAAATAACTTCAAAAATAAAACTAAAATGTCGTTCTAGAAAAATAAAATGTTAAGTACACAAAATATTTCATAAAAAAATTAAGAATAATGTAAATTATAATGAAATTAATAGACTTATATTTAATTTATGGTAACCTATTATATAATAAAAAATAAAAAATAAAACCATAATTTATAAATAAATTAAATGAAAATACAGTTTTCTATACAATTGATATTTTTCACTATTCACTAAAAAATAAATATTTTCCGACAAAATCCAAAAATATCACACTTTTATAATTTAGATATGTTGATTTCAAAAAAAATCTAATTTCCTAAAAAAAATATTTCGAAAATGGGAATATATTAATTATAATATCTACTCACAAATAGATATAAAATCCATTTTTATGAAATTTTATATTTGAAGAAAAAAACACATTAATAAAAATTGACTGATTATTTCATATGGATTAATCAATATTAATTTTTTTATCATAAATTTATAAATATATTTCAAAATTATTCTACCCAAATCTATACCCACCATTTAAATTATTAGTTTATAATTGTAATATTTAATATAATATTAATTTGTTTGTTCTTTTAAGCTCAATGTTGCGTGATTCATATATTATCAATAAATAGGTCACTTTAAAATATCAGGGTTTTAAATTCTCCTCCATTTAATAAATTTTAGCCTAAAAACACTATATTGAGCATGGTAGTTAATGGTTAAACTGGAACACCCCGAGATTTTATGAGAATTATTATTTTTACTTTCTTTGATGTCTTTTTTTTGTACGCTTCCCCAAGACTAGCTTGTGCTATACGCAACACCATATTAGCTTGTAGTATATGCAACACTATTATTGGCTTGTGATGCACACAATTTCAAGTTCATTCGAATAAAATTCATTTTACACAACACCATGTATAGATTTTGATCAATGTATTTTTGAACTAGATTTTGAGTATGTTATATGCAACACCAAGGGAATCTTTCCCTATAGGAAACCCTGACTTGGCTTGCATTACATGCTAGAGAGACCTTTCTCAATAACGTGTGTTGTACGCAATACCGAGTTTCACTAAACAACGATATATTGTTATAATATTATTATGAACTAACTGTAATGAATAATATTAACGGAATTTTGAATTTTATAACATTATAATTCATCTTACACATTTTCTAGAATGAGGTATGAGAATAAAATCAATTTTTTGGATAAAAGAAGTATTTTTTTTAAAAATGCAGTTTTACAACCTTTTGATGGCGCACACACATTAAATCTAGTTTCTGACATGTTAATATGTTCAATTTGACAAAATAAAATTCTTCTTTGGAATCATGATATAAAAATTTACTTTGGATAAAATTTTCATATTATTCTGATAACTTTCATATTTTAATGAATAGTAAAACACATTATATTATAATTAAAAACAACTTTTTTCATCATAATAATATATATGGTTAAATTATAATATTTAATGGTTTTAAAGTATAAATATAATATATTTTTACCATTTAATATAATTTATGTCATTATCATTAATTTTACATTGAATTCATAGGTTAAATCATTTCAATCGTTTGCAATGTTTTAAACAAAACCCCGTTTTTTTCAACGATGGGATTAATTTTAAATTAAATACAGAAACTTCTGTGTTTTTAAGTTTTAAAAATGGATTCCATATTTGGAATCAGTAGGTACAAATTATTATAAAAAGATACTTTTTATTTTTAGGCATTACGAATAGTAACTGCGGTAAATTTTATTTACCATGGTTAAAGGAAAATCAGGTAATTAAGGGTAAATATAATATTATAAAATTACCCTAACACTTGTCTTAATATAATTGGATGATTATATTTTTCCCTAAATCATACTTGGGTAGAAATGGAATCTAATGGAACCCACTTTTATTTGAATAAGACCTTTTATTTATTTTTTTTAAAAGAAAGTGAAATATGTCTCACTCAAACTTTAATAATTATATTATTTTTAATATAAGGTTATACAGAATATATATTAGATTATAAATACTAATTTTAAATCTAAAATGTTTTTATTTATCATGGTAATTTATTTTAAATTTCTAAGAAATATTAAATTATCTTAATAGCTTATACATTAATGATGTAGAAATTATTTATTTAGTGAAAAATAAATAATATAGTTTTTATTAAAATAATAATACCTATCAAAAGGACCAGAAACATGACGAAAACTTATTGGTAGAGTATATGTATACCCTAACCATTCAAGGGTCTATTTGTGGACCATTTTGAGACTTATAAAACATATTAGGACATTTATATTATTTTATTTTAAATGATGTCAAAGATGTCACCTTCATAATTTAATAAATATAACAATTTAAATTATGTTATTTTAAGATGATAAATTCGTGTAAAAATATTATTATGAAATATATTATATTTATCTTGATCATAGGATTTTATTTTTAATTTTTATGCAAAAAATAAGTATATTAAATAATTATACAAAAATGTTATAGTAATTATTTTATTAAGAGAACTACAAAATAAATGGTTTTAAAAATATTAAAATAAATAATATATGAAATAATTAATGTTCTAAATTAATTTTTTAGATGAATATAACTTTTTAGGAATCTATTAAATAGTTTTTGTCTAAAATATATTTTGTGTGGATTTTATTTAAATTCAAATAAATCAATAGTGTCAAAATTGAAACTATTGTTATAAAATATTATAAAATTGTTTAAAAATCACAAAAATATTTAAAAATTATAAAATGAAATTTATATAGTCTTAAATGTAATTAAGTATCCAATTATGTAAAATTTATAACACATAAGTAATTATTTATAACAATTTAAAATTTAGAATATTATTACCACAAATAAAATTAAATAGATTAAATAAGGATACATCAAGTTGATAAGGTTTAAAATAATTTACCAACATGTTTAAATCTTATTGGATGATGATATTACAACCCTATATCATCTAATATTAGGATTTGAGTCATTTTTTTTGGTTTTTAAGTGGGGTTTGTGTTTATTATAAATTAATATTTTAGAGGTATCCAAAAGTGTCCCTCTCTTCTCTTGTAAAAGGGAACCTCCTCCCTCTCCTCCTCACACCACTTTTAGCCTTCAATATCGTCCAAAACCTACCCATTTCTCTTCTCATCTTCCCTAGAAACATACTATAGGTCCTGGTCTTCTTGAAAGACCATATTTAGCACCCTAAGAGGAGGGTTAGAAGAGGCGTGTCGAAGAAGAGGTAATATCCTTTACCGATTATTTCAAATTCATTTCTTCTTCTACTTACACTTATTTTGTTGTTTCATAAGAAAGTAATAAAATAAGTATCAATAATATACTTATATGTTATTATAAATATTAACCAAACCTATTTTACCTTCTATCCATCATACGGAAAACAAAATCACCGCACGTGCGTACGCACGTAATACTGTTTCCACGTCGTGGTGTAATATATTTTTCCACCACCACCTTACTTTGATGGGTATAATGGTGTAAAGAATAAATATATATGGTTATTATAACATGATAATAATTCTGATATATTATATCATCCACTCTAATCCATTCAATTATTATGGGAATGATATCATCGCTCGTACGTACGTACGGATTACCGTCTCTACAACGCGATGAGATTAATTCTCAAAGTTAACAATTAAAGAATGATTATAAAGTATATATATTAAATAATAATGAAATATATGACATATTAATGATACTGGATTTATGTATATGTTATTTACTTACATCCATTCAATTTAATAAGGAAACAAAAACAGTTTTCATGCGTACGTATGGCCTACCGTCTCCATGAACGGTGTGTTTCTTTCCATTTATTGACTGATTATATATTTTTATATTCTGAATATATATTATATATAAATCATGTTTTACATTATGTAATTAATTAATCATTATCTAAGTAATCATATGAATAATTACAAGTCAAAACACAGAGGATAAATGAAACGATTTTACCCAAAATGTTGCTTTAACATTGAATTGACAAATGAACAGGTAATATAAAGTCATAAGTGAATCATATATGATATCATAAATTTTATTATGGTTCTATTACAAGTTAATAATATGTTTAAACCCACTATACAAGAGTATTGCACACATATGGAAGAAATTGGACATAACGTAAGGGAAAATTTTGCAAATCTCATTTTTATCTGATATTTCTTATAAGTAAGTATTTACTAGGATTATATTTTTCATCCATGTCCATAAAAATGTTTTTCATAAAGTTTTTAATATTCTTCCATGTATCTTTCAAGTCATGTTAACCCCTATTTTACTTTTACATTGTGTTATGGAAGTAATATTTCTTTTGTTTACCATACGAGGAGCTTTTTGACATTTCTTGAAAAAGTACGAGGATAATGTTTTTTTAACTTATACGGCATGAAAAGTTTTTTAGGGTTTCATAATGCCTTATTTTAATGAAGTTTACTCTACAATATTTCATGATTATTTTTTAAAAAAATATTTTCTTTTAAAATTTCACACCATTTTGAGAAAAGAAAATGATTTTGAAGAAGAAAGGATATTTTCCTCAATAATTCATTTCAAGTGTTTTGTCAAAACTATTTTCCATATAAGGTGAAATTATTTAGTAAGATTATGTTTCAAGTATAATGTCTCTATTATTTACATAGTTTGATTCTTCTTATTATGAAATGATATCCCTTTTTTATATAGATTATGTTATGATGGGATGATGTTTATGAAACCCATTTTATTCTTTGGGTTATGATGAAAGATTTATGTTTATTTTGTGGCACAAGTAAGAATTATTTCATTATGAGATGGGTGGGACCTATATCTCCCTCCAATTTATTGGGTGAAGATTAATATCTCATGAGTTATACATGGATGGAATGGCAAGTGAATCTAGTTCTGTAATACAAGGATGAAACGACAAGTAAACTCAGTTCAGTAATGGACATTGTCCACTATAATGGTCTTGGAAGAAATGCCTTGGATACTATGGAAATCATAACATGTTCTTAAGGGTTTTCCACAATTATATGTTTTATTCCCATTCTATTTTATCATGATTGATGTTCTTTTATAATTTATGCCTTATGTACTACCAAGATTTATTTCACAACTCATGATTTTAATGTCTAAACATTATGTTCATATTTTTATGTTCAAATGTATATGGTTTGTTCAATTTTCTCCATTCTTACCCTTACTATGCATTTGAGATCACCCTTTTTATGTTTTCTTTTCCCCAGGATATAAATAATGGTTTTAGGTAAGAAAAAAAAATGTAAAGATCTTTATGGGAGATGTTGAAGATCTTTCACCATGATTAGAAGATTATGTTCCGAGTTTCCAAATACACTAAACTATTATGGTCCTTGGGTGTCATTTTTTGTTATGTATTAAGTATTCCACAAAAGCAATTTAATTTCCATGTACGTCAAGCTTTGGATCTCTACGTAAACATTTGAAAATACCATTGTTGATAAATCCACATCATAAAATATTGAAATTTTAAAAACTTTTGAACATAAATAATGTGACGTTTAAAATTCATATTGAATAACACATAATGAGGTTTCCAAAGTTGGAAAAAATAGTGGGAATTAATTTTTTTTTTCAAGGAGGTGAAAAGTGATTCCAAAATAATATTTGTAATTAAATATAATTTCATTTTAATAATGTTAATGCATATAAAGAAAAAAATAATTTAGGGTTAAAGAAGAACATTAATTTAGTAATATAAATGTTAAGAGAGTAATTATTTTAATTGAAAAAATATTTCATATAGTTGAGGAATTATTTGATCACCAATATAAAGAAAATGAGGAATCATAAATAAATTATTTCTCTCATATTCAAAATTTAAATTCCTTTATTTAGTTTTGAGTTGAAATTTTTTTACAACTATCTCACCTCTTACTCCTTGAAATGAATATTAGAAATTATTTTTTAATACTTTAGGAATTAAAAAATATATACAATTGATCACATGATCTTAAATAAGATTATATATTATTCCTCTTATCTATACTTATTTACCAATACCAAAGTCGTTATCATAATATATGATAAAATCCAATATGAATAGACTTTTATATGAAAAAAACAATATTAGTATCTGAAACCTCAGTAGTTACAAACATATTATAAAATAAATATTTTTATAAATAATTATCCTTAATATTTTTCAATATATTCTGGATAAATTTAAAAAACCATAAATTAGAAAATTTTGATCACATAATATCCATATATAAATATAATATTTATATATAAATTACATCAATTAGTAATATAGTCTTATACCGAAAATGTATACTCCCTAATCATATATTCTCTAGAATATACTATTATTTTATATAAATAACATGAATTACTATAAGTCTAACAGAATACTATAAATTCTCCCAAAAAAATATTCGACCGTTATTCCTTAAGTAAAAAACCATCTTCAACAAAATTATTTTTATTTACAATAATCATTCAATATTTTCAAGATTATAAACATGCCTAAAATTAAATTTATCCAATTATTCACTATATCCATAGCCTTAATTTTTATTGATTTTTGATAACTAACCTTTCAATGGATGAGGGGGAACCCTTACAAGGTTTGTAGGATTAGTGATTACATGTCTCATAGGCTTAAGAGACATTAAATGAATCGATGGTCTTATGGAATTCAACCAGACTATAACTATAAGGAACTTCCCCTCCCCAGTATCTGCATCATGATAGTAGCTCTCCACCTTCACATGGTCATCTAGAAAAGCTTCCTATGCAAGCACAGTTTGGTCCCGATGGCGTAGTGATACCCTATCATTCTTTAAAATCCATTGTTTCTTCTTTGGTGAGTGTACCTGCTCTGAATCCTCCTCTGGGGCTGCTCTTTGTTTTTTGTAGAGTCTGTCTGGGGAAACTGAATGTGGCCTGAAGGCCTTGAGGTGGCTCAATGGCCTTAAAGGTTACCCAAAATCCCTACTTACCCAAAGTCCTGGGTGGACCGAAGGCCTTAAGAACTCCAAGCCCAAACCGGTGGCCGAATGTGAATAGTTCAAGATGGTACAGTACTGAACAGTACCTGCTACAGCACCAACACAGTGTACATTACTACAGTTATACCTACTACAGTACTACTAGAGTAACTCCAGGAATATGCCTCCACCTAATTTTGAACCTGGGTATCATGGATTCACTGAAGGATACCTCACCAATTGGGCTGAGGATCATGTTCTTATTCACTATATCAGTTTTCAATCACCTGGTTATCTATATCATTAATCTAATGTTCCTAAAATTTAATTTTCCTTTTATCCCAATTAACCATAATTAACTTAGCATAAATGATAATTTTATCCAAAAATAATATCAACAACATTAAAATTATTTATTTAAAATTTAAATAAATCATTACATAAATAAATATATCACTAGAACGCATATTAGAGTCATTTGTTTTATCACAAAAATTTCACCTTAAATACACCTAATCATTTTAGAATCCAATAGCATAAAACACCCCAAGGGGTTTCTATGCCATTAAAAAATGATTAATCTAAATCATATAAATCTATGATTTTACCCAAAAATATTATATTAAACACACATATTAACTAAATAATTCTACGTTTTATCTAAAACCTTCTCAGATACCCATAGAAACTTCCCTGAACCTTCACCCTCAGATCAAGTGATAAAAATATTATCCTTATATTTATGAATTTAAACCAATAGATGTGATCAAATTTTAACCACATAAAACATGCATCATATAACGAAAATTATGAAACACTTAACTTTTGATGGTACTTTTAGGTTTAGTGTTTTGGAGAATTAGTAAAACCCATTTTAAATTATACTATTTCACATAGTATCAAATTTCCCCATGAAATATGTTTGTTATGGATACACACATTATTTATTTAAAGTGACATCTATTTCATGAACCGTAAATTTAGTGACATTTATAATCATCCATAAGTCTTGAAGAAAATCAATTGAATATGTAGGATGAGAAAAACCTACCTGGTAAGGGATATATTGAAAATATAAAAGAAACCCATTAGTAAATTTCAAAACCATGATATCATATAAAAACATTTCCATTAATATAAGAAATAATGATAACAAATGATAATTTAAATACAAAATAAATCATATTTTCTTTATAATGATTGTAAAAAAATTACAAAATGATAAAAAATAATTGTATATTCATAATAATGTTGGGTTATTATAAAACATGAAAACCCGTGAATAGAATTATCTAAAAAATGACATATTTACCCATTACAGTTCAAAATTTTTCATCTAAATATAAGTTAATTATATTATAGTATAAAATAAATATAATTCCATGAAATAACATTAGAAACCATAGAAAAATAATTTTTTTCCCTTTGGACATAATTTTCCCAGACCACTTTATGAACCCTAACTAATGGAGTTATCTACTCGACTAATTTTTGTATAATACTCTAGAAAACATAATCATTACCCAGTGTATTATAAAGCTATATCAATCACACAATTAATTATAAATTACATCCCGTGAACATTAAAATAGTAATTAAATAAAACAAAACATTTCAATCATCAAACTCATATAAAAATTATTTAGTACTATGAAAAAAAAATTATGATATTGATATTTCTCATTACTTTAATACCTAATTTTATAATATAAATATCCAAAATAGAGATAATGAGGATTTTTCTATGAATATAAAAATGAATCATAAAAAATAAAAATAATATAATGGTTTTAGTAGAGGGTAAATCATTCAAGTATTTATATGTTAAAATATGTTATACCATGTTTCCATTGGAAAATAATGTCGAAACATCCCATATAAAATACATAAAATGATTCATACTAAAAACTATTTATAATATTTAAAAATAGATACAAAATGAATTTTTTAATTTATTTATGTAAATATAAATAGATCTATAAATTTATTTTATGATTATGAAAATAGAGGAAAAATATTTAGTTATAAAACTATTGAGAAATTTAAATCATGTTATATGGAAATGTGATTTTTATGGGAGGAATGAAGTCAGGTTTTTATAAAAAAATTCTAACAAATATATTGAACCAAAAAATGGAAAATTATTATTTTTACATGAAAATTTCATTAATAAATAGAGTTGAATAAAATTAAAGGGTTAATGTCAAAATAATTTCTACTAATGTAAATTCAAGTACAAACAATCTTTAATAAAAAGCGATTGTGAGGTAAAACTTGGAAAAGATTATAATGTCGCAGTGAGAATAAATCAATGAGTATATTATGTGTATCAGCTATAAATCCACATAATGGATTTATAAATACAAAAATAGATTGTAAAAATTGATTACCCACATAATATTATAATATTAATGACAATGAGGAACTAATATCACCCAATTAAATGGAATTAGGTTATGAAATTCTTTTCAACTTGGTAATTTTAAGTTGAAATCAAATTAGAAGAAATAATTCAAGTTAAAACAAAATATACCATGAATTATAAAAAATCATGATATAATATATCAAATGGGATAGTAGACACACCATAATAAAGAATTTTGTGGTGAATATCGCATTTATATCACAGATGTAAAAAGTGAGATTGAAGTCCCTTTCCTGGTGTTTTTTTGGGTGAATGCCCTTTAAATTCCTATATAATGTATTTAAAAACATTAACATATAATTATAGAGCTATAATCATATTTATTATATCATATATGATCCTCTCAAAATATATTATTACCCATTCGTTTGTAATCCTTCATTATTTTCATTATTTCCGGTGTTAATTTCCATGTTTCTAGAGTAAGTCTTGACTTTTTATTTGATGATAATTTTACATAGTTCATGATTTAATAATATCAAGAATGTAACCCATGATTTAATTATAATATATATTTATTATATATTTATTTATAATAATATATAAATTTTGGATATTATAAATGAAATGCAATGTTCATGGAGATGGTAGGCTTTATGTACACATAAATTGTACTTCCATTTCATTCTCGTATTTAAAAAGAATGAAAAGTAAAAGATATATATATATATATATTATGGTTTCAGTATAATATTTATATAATATATTTCATATAGGATTATTTAAATCATCCTTAATATGTTTCATGTATAGTCTGAACGAATCACATCGCTTTGAGGGGGTAGTAGTCCACACTTCCACAAACAATGTTATCATTTTACCAAAAAATGAAAAGTGTAAATGTATGTGATATAAAAGAGTTAAATATGAATAAATACTTAATAAATATAATATATATTATATATAAATATATTACCCAGAATAATTTCTAACCATGAAAAGTGGTGAAGGAAAAAAGGTACAATCAACATTTTATGATGCAATAGTTCGTCGTACATGAATGATATGTTAATTAACAATTATATAGAAGTGTGTATGAGTGTAGGTAAAAACCATATAATAAGAACATATCATTATAATTAGGATACATATTTTATTATATAATAATGTAATAATTATATTTTAAGAGGTGGAGAATTAAAATAAAATAAGAGCTGGAGGAAAGATGTTACCTATTCATTAGGTATCTCCTTTTGGTTTTCCCCAAAGGACTTCCATGGATAGATTTAAGTTAAAAGGAATGAATATAGGTTGATTTTAGGGATTTGATATGGTATTTGGTAAGATCTATGTTGAGACAATGTGTCTTTGGATGTGTGGGGAAGTGGTAGATGTGAGTTCCTTTTTATAGTGGAGGAAGAGTGGCACTCTTGTAAATTCATTGAAAAATAATTCCTCCCATGTTTTCCCATGTACATTTTATCCAATAACAGTCCCAATTATATAAATTGGGTTATAGGGTCAAAATATGGCCACATAATGGCATGTGGACATTTTTCTATGTCGTTTTTCTCATTAAGATTATTGTTTAGTCCCCTTTGAAGCTAATTTTCCCCAAAATTGTTGTAATTAATTTTTATTACCTTCATTGATATTTTTTGTCGAAAAATAAGTTGACCATATTTGAAATGATAAATTATTTTGATTTTAAATATGGAAGAGATTTTCCCAAATTTCAAGAACATAATTTGTATAAATTAATTTAAAAGTAATCTTGTGGATGGGATGATAATGCAGTTTTTTAAAATAAAAATGTTCAAAAGTATTATATGTTTTTATATTAAATTTCAAAGTGAAATTAATTAAAATGAACTAAGTTTGATTAATTTATGTATGAATGATATAATTATACATTAAAATAAATTTAAAATAGAATTTAAACATATTAATAAATTATATGTAAAATAAGTTTTGAATTAAAATTTAGTATTTTTACTATTCCTTCAAAAATTAAATATTCCTGAAAAACGTCAAAAAATCAGTTGAAACTAATTTTTTTCATTAAAATATGAATTTTATTCTTAAATAATGAATCTATAAACAAGGAAAAAGTGGATTGAAAATAACATTACCATTAAAAGGTTGTAAAATATCATTTAAAAAAGATATTTTTTTTGTGTAATATTAGGTCTGTTCTTATCTTATTCTTATAAAATCTTTTTGATGAGTATAAAAATTATTTTATTGAATATTTAGTATGTATATATTACATTAATATAACTAAAAAAAACTAATTAATTTAGCTTATTATGGAAAAACATCGTTTTGAGAAAAAAATGTTTTCCATAAAAATATTCCCTTTATATTAAATTGGATAATATTTTAGTTTCTAATTAATTGGTAACCAATGAATTTATATTATATTTTAATAAATCCATATATTTTAAAAAATTTGATAATAGTATTAATAATATCTAATTTAATATTTTGGTTATATCCTATAATATTAAATAATTATGTTTTAATAATATATTTTTGTTTAGTAAAACTAGGACATTCATGTCAAGTAAGCTATCGAAGATAGTCTCTCTTGCGTTTTACATAATGTAACTTTTTTATTTGAAATTAAACATATATCATATATTTAATCTATTAATAATATTAAGTATATTAAAATTTCTTGGGATTTTATATTTTTTTACATGTGTGGTGTTGAATATCATGCATGATATTAAATAAAAATGACTCTTTTATACTTTTCAAGGTGTTACGAATATTCCTAATAAAATAATTTATGGAAAATATTTGAAAACCCATTAATAAATGAAATAAAATTAAAGTATTATAGAGAGAAACAATTAGATGAAATATTAAGGTTATACACAAAAAAATTATATAAAAGGAAAAGGAATGGATGGGTCATTTCTCTAAAATATAAGGACATTATATAAATATTATAGGGAAATTATGTGAATTTTTATAAATTAAAATATTCTCAATATAAAAAAATTAAAAGTATAAAAGTGTTTATGTATCTAAAAACATCATTACAATAGAATTTTTTTTACATTGTTAACCAAGAAGGGATCTTGAACAAATTTTTTTAGAGTGATTTTTCTGACCCAAAAAATATATATATAGTAGAGAGTAAATTATAATATATAAATTCCATGAGTTTAAATCCATATGATTGTGAAAAAATGGCGGTTAAATCATAAACTATTTTTTTAAAAACATTTTTCACATTGATGTAAAATAAAAATAACATCTCAGTTTAAAAAGTAACATATAAAATGATAATGTCAATATTATTGGAAAGCATAAATTTTAAGAAAAATATTCTCCAATAATGGAGAGTTAAAAAGGACAAATTTTTTTAGAGGAAATATGGACACAAGGATAATATATTTGTTAATTATTGGATAAAACTCTTTTTATCACATTGAAAATGTCTATGATTAGAACCCACATTGTAAAAATAGTAAAAAACATCCTAAAAATACAAATTTATACTCTTAAATAGGATTCTAAAATGACATATAATGTAATATTAAAGTTGGATAACATTTTCATAGAATAATAATGTTCAATTTAAAATATTAAAACTAAATCAAATTATATTTCAGTTATCACTATCCCTTGTGGGAAATAAACTCTGTGATGTATGAAATATTAATAAATGGGTTTATATTGTAAAATTATAAAAAAATTAAGTAATAATAAATTATAAAACAAAAATTTTGAATTATACAAAAATAAATGAAACATGATAAATAGAAAAATAATATCTTAATTAATGAAAATAGAGTTAGAAAAAAACCTTACTACTAGTGAATTAATTAAGTCAAAAGAAACATCATGAAAAGAAAACGATCTGGATTAATATATACCATAAATTTAATGTAAATAATATATAGATCATTCATAGGATAATAAATCAAATGAAAACTATACAAATGAAAAATGTTGTATAACATTTTAGATTTCTCAAAGAATGGAAAATGACCCCAAGAAAATCCTTACTGCTTGAGAAACACATTCATCAAAACCCATTGAAAGAGAGGAATTTTAATTGAAAAACAATTAAAATTATTAAAATATAAATCACGATATTATATCTGATATATTTATTATATAAAAAATGTATATGAAATTGGATTCATAATACTTAAAAAGCCTCGAAGTGATTAATTTTAGATGAAACTTTTTACTAATGTCATGATTCATTCATCCCTTGAACTAGAAATCCTAAAAAATGTAATTATATTAATTAAAAACATTATAAAGAACCTTAATATTGAATATAACCATATATAATCCTGATTTATAGTAAATATATAGATATATTTATATATATTATTTAGTTTTTTCAAATTTTCCAAACTGGATGTATATAATCATTATCGCAATGATCTATTATCATAAATACTGGTTTTGTATTCAGTATTGTTAAAATGATAATTATTGGAAGATAATTTAAGTAATATTAATAGATTGTAACTGATATTTTATAGAAAAATAATTAATTTCAAGGTAGTTTTTTGACAAACAATGAAAATTAAATTGGGGATATTTATCTTTCGATGAATCTTAATGAACAAAAAATGTTTTAAGAATTAATGAATAAAATTTTTATATAAAATTAATAGAAATATAATTAAATTATTATCTACCTATATATATATAATATTTTACCATTAAATAGGTTCTCATATATTTCCACAACATAAATGAAAATTATTGTTCATGTTGGTAGTTAAAACAATCCAAACATAAACCAACCATGATTAATGGATGATTATGAGGTTGATTAGTTTCAATGTATTTATAAAATATTCATAATGATGTTATTTAGCTCTTATTTTTGTGATATTTCATAATGGTAAATAAGTAAAATGATAATATAATTTATATAATTCCATCAAATAGAACTAAGAGACCATTTAACTCTTAGTTTTCTCATTATAAACAATTGAATTAATGATAATGTTTTTCATAATATTACTAAAAAGGAAAAAAATCCAAAACTGGCTAATAATAAAATCATAAAAATCATAGTTATCCTTTATTATCATCCTTGTGAAAATTCATATAAATATATAATGAAAATAATATAGGAAATCAATCACTCCATGGATGTGGTAGTGCACACGTATGCATAATTGATGACATTATTTTCCATAAAATGGGAGAAAGGAATAAATTGTTTAATATTATAGAATCAAAAATATGTAATAAATATCAAAATTATATATTAAATTTGTAATTATTAAAAGAGTTTTATTTTGGTGTAGGAGAAAAATAGTACTTTGTGGATGTGGTGGTATGCACATCAATGGAATTTATGTTTCATTTTTCTAAATAGAAATGGGAAAATATGTTGAATGATTATAATTTTATAGTACTAAAATTTATAATATTACCAAATTTTGTTCATTATATAAGAACTTTAATATTATTATTATAATACATAATTAATAAAGAAAGAAGATATGAAGAAAAATTACTCATATTGATAAGATTTAGATTTTCATAGAGGATACCTTATAAATTGATGGAATATGATAAGATATTTTTATAAGGATCTAATGGGTGTGGAATAATGTTTTATAGGGAGGAAATAATATAGGTTTCACAAGTAAATATTAATTTTTATAGTTCCTAAAATGGATTATTACAGGCCGCTTTTTTAATTAGTTATAATTGGATTTATTAAATATTTCAACCTAATATAAACATAGAACCTGGTAATCATGTCTTGTGGATAAAAAATATATATAATATTGTAGTGGGGATGATATATGGTCGATTAATGTACCAAACTTGACCCTATTAGCCTAGTTCTAGTGTCTACATTATTACATTGGATAAATATTCAAGGAATCACATCCATATTGACCAAACAGTTTACTAGACATGGTAAACTAGATTCAAATTTGAGTCTTAAATTACATTTGAATACACAAATTACAATAATTTTTTCAAGAATAACTTTATTTTAAATACAATTTTCTTGAATTTGAAACATATTAAACTTCATGGATACCATAGAAAAGAAATAAAATAAGGGTTAGCTCAAATTATCAGTAAGGTTTATGTACGACCTAATATATCACGAATAAATAATGAATAATCAATATGGAATGTAAAATAACTAAAAATATATTATATTTAATAAATAAAATGACTTCCATATCTTGATAAGGTAGAAAAATTATAGATATATAAATAAGTGAAAACACCTTCCATTTAAATAACTAGTTAAGGCATAAGCAATTTGGAATGGTAAATAACTTAAACTACATTACTTTTAATAAATAAAATAAAAATGAAATGCATACAAAGATAATATCATAGATAAAATCACATGGATAATAACAACTTATATCCTAATTAACAAAATTCTTAATTATTAGAATCCATGATCATAGGAATCATGATAACTCAACCCATTAAGACATTTCACAATATAGTCTAATGTAAAGGTATAAAACTTTTTAAATCTAGGTTTACATGATTGTCAAATGAGACCAATCGATTCAACAGGGGTGTATATTATATTAATACCCACTAATAACTATAGGTCCAAATAATTCCTCCCAAATTGAATACAAAATTTAATTCATAAACAATGTTTCTTATCTTCAAACATCATTATTCAATAATAAAATTCCATTTAGAACACCAAATATATAAATGTTACATTGTTTAAAAAATAAATATATCCATCCTATTTAATATGGATATTTAAGGGAAATTTAGTGTCCAATAATCATAGGAATGTAAAAAATTCAAGGGAATGTTAATGATAATGAAAATGAATAAAAAATTCAACTTTAATACTTTCTATAGTTAAAATGATCATAACCCACCCATATAAAGACTAATGATACTACCAATATAACATATACCCATTAGAATAATAATAAAGGATTGTTTTGGTGAAGAATATAAATTTTATAAATGATATTTATGAAATAACCTTATAGATTATATCATTTTCTTTTTCAAAATCAATTTTCAAATCCTTTTATGTTCAAATCACATGAAAAAATAGTTTCCTAAAAATGATAATTATAGACATGAAAAGGAAGATTTATATAAATTATGGTAATTCCTGTTGTTAAATTTTTTAATTCTATAAAAGAAAAAAAGAACATTCCATTTTGACTACAACAATGCAAGTAAAGTGTCTTCTTCAAAAAATGACAAGGACATTCCTTTCACATTTTTTGGTAAAATCCAAACATGCATTGTTTTAAAAAAAATTATTTAATTGAAAAATTATTATAAAATTGAAAAATATTTAAAAATTATTCAATAAATAATTTGGAAAACTACAGAAACATTTTTTAATTTTTTTTCCAAAAATATGCTTTATGAAGAAAATATATTTCCGATCGAAGGGAGAAATTATATCATATTTTCTAAAAATACTTTCTAAAATAAATTAAGTAACAATGAGTGAAAAAATGGAATTGTTACATGAAAATTTATTTAATAAATATAGTATGTGAATGTTAAATGTTTTTATTAAGAAATTTTAAAATAAATTACTTTAACT
Organism: Viscum album; assembly: GCA_963277665.1. NCBI lineage: Eukaryota > Viridiplantae > Streptophyta > Magnoliopsida > Santalales > Viscaceae > Viscum > Viscum album. The sequence goes on from OY728160.1 coordinate 860,568,722, forward strand.
GAAATTCATGATTAATCAACTACGATAAAATTTAGATTATGAATTAATAATTTAAAATTTTCAAAGAATTGAATTGAGGATTAATAAATGAATATATTATGTGATTATACTATAAATCCTCATAAAAAAGTGGAAATGAAATATTATTTAATAAAAATTAATTGTACACATAATATTAAAATGGAATTATTAGTGAAGTAGATGATTAACCAAATGAACAAAAATTAAGTTAAGAAATCCCATACAACATGTCAACCAATATGTTTAATCATGTTAAATGAAATAATTATAATTGAAACATAAAATACCATGAATTATGAATTATTAATGATATTAATTGTATATTGGGATTTATATACAATACATAAATTCTCCTTGGAGAATAATATCAAATAAGTCTCAATATAATGTAAATTAAGATGAAATCCATAACCTTATGCTCGATTTTGGTTGAATATACATTATCATCATTAACATTTTTTTAAACATATTATTGTCTTATTTAATAACCACATAAATATTTATAATGTTATATATGACACTTTTATAATGTCTTATTTCATATTAGTTAGCAATCATTCATTATTTTTGTTGATTCAAGTTTAAATTAGATTGTTTTTTCATTCATGATTCATCACAAAAGATATGTTTCTTATGAATTTAAATACTTATATAATATCTAGAATAATAACCAATACATAATTATCATTTATTTAAATTATTTATACTTTTAATACCAATAATTAATTATCATCATGAAAAATTTAGTACGTTACGATCATGGAGATGATAACACGTGTGTAGGCTTGAGTGGTGTTTACATTTTCCAACAAACATTACAGAAAGATGTTAAAAATGTATAATATTTCCAAAAGTATCATAATATTATATATAACAAATTATATACTTTAATATATCATCCATGTCTTGTGGGGATCAAAAGAGAGTCACATCACTTCGTGAAGGAAGTAGTCCACACATACAAGTATGATGTTGTCAGCATTTTAGGAGTGGAAAGGTATAAAAAAAGGGTTCATTATAAATATATAGTGTTATAATTGTTTTTAATATCATAATAATTCCATTTATATCACATATAATCATTATCATAGTCCTTATTACCTACCATGTGATGCCTTAGTGAAAGAGGAATCACATTTATTATCAAGGATGTATTTCGCCGTACACACGAGAGACACAATAGTATATAGTATGGAATGGAAGTAAAAAAAGTTAAATATGGTATAATGAATCAATAGGTATATATATGTTATAAATATAATATATATAATTTATATCTACTATCATACCCATCCACAAAATGTTGTAATGGAAGAATGAAAGACATCGGTTCGTACAGTAGTAGTCATCATACACATGAATGATGATTTTGGTAACACACCTTATGGAAGTGGAGATGGATGTCAGTTATGAGCATATTATAAAAATATTCCAGTATATGTAAGATAAAAGGGATACCATATCAAAATTGTTTTATAATATTTGATTTAGGGGGATAATGAAATAAAATAAAGATGCTCGTTTAAAAAATTGCCTCTTCACCAGGTATCCTAATCTGGTTTATAATAAATCATTCCTAGGTTTAATTTAATACAAAAATATGGATTCTAAGATGAGTTTAGTTATGTTTTGGGGTTTTTTAGAAAGTAATTTTATTAAATAATATGTTTTAAGGTGTAAATAAGGGAGCATAGGTGGTGGGATTTTATAAGTGGGTGAGAGGACACACTTAGTATTTTTGAAAATAATTGAGTGATCCTATATTATTCATGTTTAAAAATGGTCCCCAAGGGACTATTATTTATCCTCATAAGTTTAATGTTCCGAATATGTACATTAAATAGTTTCAATAAATTATGATAAGTAATTTTTACCATTATCTTTTTAGATTTACCCCTGTTAAATCTATTTTTAAATTCAAGTGGTAATTAAATTTTTTTCACAATTCATTTTTGTAAAAAAATAATTTAACCATATTTGAAATTATAAATTATTTTTATTCTAAAAAATTAAATACAATTTTATAAAATTAATTCAAATATATGTATAATTTTAATTTTAAATTAATATCGCAGATATAATCAGCAGGTTGGTTTTTAAAGTAATAATGTTAAATACTTTACAATGATTTATATCTAAATTCAAATTTATAATGATTAAAATGACATAAATTAGATTAAATGATATAATATTGAACTAATTTTACTTTAAGACTAATTAATAATATGATTTAAAATTATAATTTTTTTATACAAAAATTTAGTTTCCAATTAAAATTTAGTATGTTACACTTTTCATAAAAAAAATTAATCTGTTAAGAAAAATAAAAAATTTCACCTTGATATAAATTATATTGTTTTATATTAAAAAAATTATCTTTTTCATATCAAATTTCAAAATTTTATAAAAATTAATTCTAAATTATATGTGAAAAGTGAAACTTGACTATGTTGTAGAACAAAATTTAGTTTTTTTAAAATGTTTTTCATGATTTAAATGAATCGTATTTTAGCTATAATCAATATGTAGTTAATAAAAATGGGTAATTAATATATTATAATAACATATTTAATCATACCCATATCGTTATCCCAATAGCTAGGAGATAACTATCATATTAATTAATAATATTTATTATTTATTATTGGTCAGTAAAACTCAGTCTTGTATTTAATGCATGCTATCGAGGAGAATAATTTATGTATTTATTGTATTCCTGTCATGACCTATCCTCGGGGCCCGTGCCGTGACTATCTGAATCCTGCCTTCCTTAGGCTAGGGGCTGGCGACTAACACCAAAAGGCATATCCCAGAGAAAAGGGAAGGCATTGCCTTTAAACTTGAAACTCACACAGTCTGTGCACAACCAGAGAAAACCAAAAAGTTCTAATATAGTAAAAGAGTGTTGAAAGTAAATGGTCCATTATACCAACCAAACTGAATTACAAGTATAGGAAAGGGAAAAAAGCTCCTAGATCGTCCACTGGGGAATCCTGCATAAAGGGTAGGTGCATATCTTGATCAAGTCGTCCCTGAGGTACGTCCCGTCTAAGTCCAGCTCCGAGAAACTTCTCGTCCATCTCTCATAGCCTCAATCACTACTATCCATCGTCTTCACAGGACACAACAAGGTTCGGGTGAAGCCCATGTAGGGGTGAGTATAATGATACTCAGTAGAGACCCCAAGACCCCTAAAGGTCTCCCAAAATCCACAAAGGATAAACCACAGTAGTAAGGATACAATCACAAAGAATCATCAAACTCTACTTTGGTATATACTCATACATATACCTAAGTAATCAAATAAAATCTGGCTCTAACTCTTGAGCCCAAGCATAACCCGTCCCACAAAGGAATAAAGATTACTCATTGATAATAACACGAAGTCAAGACTAATCTCACACAAGTATACAAATTATATAGAGAGATAGAGATGATTAGGTGTGGACACTGAATCATCTACTTTGTCGAACCCATGTAGGATCCTGGTAAAGTAATCAGAGCTGTTGAACCCACGTAGGATCTTGGAATAGTATTCGAAGATGTTAAACCCTTGTAGGATCCTGAAACAGTAGTCGAAGTTGTCGAACCCATGTAGGATCCTAGAATAGTAGTCAGAGTTGTCGTACCCACGTAGTATCCCTTTACCATAATGCTGCCTGCCACAGGGTTCCCGCACAAAGCACACTTGATTCTGGGAGGGTCCGATCCTCAATCCAAGTGTCGATAAATCAACTAACACGAAGTCCCATGTTGATGTATCCAAAAGATCTGTCTTTTTATAAGGAACCAAACACGACAGACAGTGCGCCAATCGGATGCCCGGTCTGATAGTTATTGGCATTTCTGTTCCAAGGGCCTGATTAGATTTAGGTTCGATCCAACCTGACTATACCCCAACTATGTCCAAAACTCAAGTGGGGTAAACCAAAATAACCATCTCGATCCAAGGTTTTCATTGTCGTAGACGTTTCATCAATCAGACTCTTGTAGCTCAAGTTATGGGAAAGGAGTGGAAACAGGTCAAAGCAGGTCTGGGTCCAGTCCGGACCGGGGTCCGACCTGGTCCACATGTCTGACCAGGTCCACGAGGGCGGACCGGCTCATGAGGGTGGCCCAACCTGTGCTGGGTTCAGCCCGCGCTGGGCTCGGCCCGCATGAGGCCCACAGCTCGAGGCCCCCGTGGGGTCCTCCCTAGAAACGTCCAGGGCGGAGGCCGCACCCCCTGGAGTCCTGAGCGGCACTGCCATTCGGGCGGTATGGATCCAGCGCCATGTGGTGCTGGTCCATGTCATGTAGGACCCACACTGCGGGTCCCACCATTCTCGGCTGGCTGAGCGACTGGCCACCTCCCGCGTGGTGCGGTTGCGTCGTGCCTGCTTTGGCGACCGGCCCTGCTAGCCGCCCATCCTCTGTCATCGTGGCCAAGGTCGCGACCCTTGCTCCTTCATGCGGCGCATGCTACATCACGCCTTCCCCGGCAACCCGGTGGCCCGAGCCACTGGTTCTCTTCGTGGTCGGACTTATGTCGGCTGCCGCTACACCATCGTGGACCGTCGGCCGTAGCCCACTCCTCTGGTGGCATGGTTTCACCGCCGTCATCCACGTGGCTGGCCGGAGTGTTGGCCGCCCATCCCTTTTTTCTACCAGTGACGTTCACATGTTCCAACCGCCGGCAAACCATCCACGAGTCACCGAATGAGTTCGAGTGACCAGATTCTCATTCCAGAAGAAGCCATGCACTCCGTAGGACATCGCCTTCGATCTGCAACCATTGTTGAAGAAATTATCTCAACCCAGAATCGTTCCATAATTAGCATCAAAATCCAAAAAGTAAGGCAGAAAGGTCGGTATGTGTTCGTTCGGCCCGCACCCTCCGCGTTAGAGTGATAGCATGCAGCTTTGAATCTTAATCCACGAAGGAAAATGAAGAATGGGAAACAATTAACAAATCCTGAACCCCTACCTCAAATTAGTTGACGTCGGGGAAGAAGATGAAGAAGTCGAGGATGACGTTTTTGGCGTTCTTCAAGGATGACGCTTCCTCCCTTGTTCCGGAAAGAGATCGAAGAAGAAGAAGTTCATCATTGGCAAAAGGAGAGTTCTTCCCCAAGTATTCCTCTAACAAGATGTTTTCTCCATCCAAAGCACAAATTCCCTCAATTTCCAAGGTGGGGAACAAACACTTGAATTTGAAGAGCCTCCCCCTAATCACTTCATTTAATGAAGGAGGTGGGTTGTCAAGAATTAAAGTGGGGGTTTAGTTTAGGTGGAGCCCAATTTAATTAAAAAAGGTTTGAATAAAATAAAATTTAAGTTTAACCAATTTTTATTTTATTCCACTTTTTCTTTATCCTCTACAAAAGGTTGAAAAACTAACTTCCCTTCACAACCAAACGCGGCTGAGGTGAAGGTCCCCTTAAGAAAATCACTGGTGCTGCGAGTTCAATGGTGCCCTCAGATTTCAATTCCGAGCACCGGTTCTAATGTTACCAAAACCCACTCTTAATTTCACTGAACGTACTCAAAAACATCAAAAAAACATTTCGGGCACTTCGGGCCTCGGAATTACATGTTGTCAGAAACCACAGACTCGGAATAATTCAATATAAATAAAAACAATACACATGGATTTTTGAGTCTTTACATTATCTCCACATCAGGGCTTTGTGTCCCCGAAATACATAACTCAAAAAATAGGAAACCATGTTGGGGTACTGAGCACAAATCCAAGCCTCCCTCTCCCTTGTTCTCTCCTGAAGGTTCTCGTTCTTCCATCGCACATGCACCAGAGGTATCGATCTCCCATGGGGGAATCTCTCTTATCGATCCTCGATCTCCACTGGAACCTCCAAAACATTTTCCCCATCATCGATGTCAAGCTCATCCTAGTATATGTTTTGAGTAGTATCATGCACGTATCTCCTCACCTGGGATACGTGAAAAATTTCATGCACCTGGTGCAACTAAGGGGGAAGTGCCAGGCGGTAATCCACCTCGCCTACTCTACTGAGGACCTGTAATGGTCCGATGAACATCAGAGATAACATGCCACCCCAGCCAAATCTCTGAAAACCCCATTGAGGTGAGACTCATAGGAAGACATGGTCACCGTCCTCGAACTCCAGAGGCCTCCGTCTCCTGTCGGCATAGGACTTCGGCCTACTATGTGAAGTCTTCAACCACTCTTGGATGATCTGTACCTTCTCCGTGGTAGCCCGTACCATCTCCAGTCCCATGAGTGCTGACTCCCCTGGGTCTATCCAACACAGTGGTGATCTACAAGGTCGGCCATACAAGGCCTAAAAATGTTCCATCTCGATGGTGGAGTGATATATGTTGTTGTATGAAAACTCCACCAAAGGCAAGTGGTCCTCCTAGGTGTGACCAAAGTCGAGGATGCATGGACAGAGCATGTCCTCAAGAGTATGAATGGTCCCCTCAGTTTGTCCATCCGTCTGAGGATAGAAGGCCATGCTCAAATGAAGTTGTGTCCTGAAAGGCTCCTACAACCCATTCCATAGACTGGAAGTGAAACATTTATCTTGATCATAGACAGTCTTCAAAGGAACTCCATGAAGCTTTAAAATCTCCTGCACATAGAGGTGTCCCAAGATCTCCACTGAACCCTGCTCTCTAATCAGTAGGAAGTGGACCGAATTGGTGAGTCGATCAAAAATCACCCAGATGGAATTGTGAAACCTATATGTACATGGGTGTCCTGTCACAAAATCCATTGATATCCCATCCCAATTCCACTCTGGTACCTCTAAAGGCCGAACTAAGCCTGCTGGTACCTGGTGCTCTGCCTTCACTTGCTGATAAGTGAGGCATCGAGAGACAAAATCCGCTACTACCTTATTCATACCTAGCCACCAGTGATGTCATCAGAGGTCTTGGTACATATTTTACACACCCGAATTTACCGCTAGAGGTGATTTGTGGAACTCCCTCAACACTTCCTCCCGAAGAGACGTTGGTACCATGGTACGTCCTCAGAAGAGGATGACGTGCTCCCCACCTATAGAAAATCCATGAGGTGTCTGCCCTATGGATATCTGTGCACATCGAGCCTTGCAGTCAGCATCCCCACACTACGCCTCCCTAAATCTCTAAAGGAGTGGGGGTGTGACTGTAAGAGAATGTAGGAAGGATGCTCCATCTCGGACCACATAAGAAATATGCAAAGCGGCCAGCTGCTCAGTCGCCTCTCCTAGCAGCTGAATACCTAATATCCTGCTGAGAGAATCTGCTACAACGTTCGCCTTCCTAGGAGTATAGAATTTCTAAAAATCATAGTCCTGGAGGAACTCAAGCCAATGTCGTTGTCTTAGGTTCAGTTTCATCTGTGAGAAGATATACCTGATACTTTGGTGGTTAGAGTAGACTATGAAACGCTCGCCCATCAGAGAGTGTCGCCACATCTTCAAGGCGAATACCACTACTGCTAAATCCAGTTCATGGGTAGCATAGTTCTTCTAATGTTGTCTCAGCTGATGAGAACCATAAGCTATCACTGCTCTCTCCGACATCAGGACGCATCGGAGCTCGGTCCCTAATGTATCGTAGTAGACCACATACCCAACGCCCTCCTTCAACAGCCTCAAGATGGGAACACTACTCATCCTCTACCTCAGCTCTTGAAAACTCAACTAGCACCTCTCTGACCGAATGAAGGGTTGCCCCTTCTTCATCAATGCCGATAAGGGTGCTGCAACTGTGGAGAAGTCTGGAACAAATCTCCGATAATAATCGGCCAGACCCACGAAACTCAGTACCTCCGTCGCACTCCTGGGTGGCTCCTATGATAGCACAACATCAATCTTTACTGTATCCACATCAACTCCAGCCTCTGAGATGACGTTTCCCAGAATGTGAACCTCTCAGATCCAAAACTGGAACTTTGAGAGCTTACCATAAAGCTGGTGCTCTTAGAGTGTGTCTAGTAATATCCATAAATGATAGGCATTATCCTCCTTGGTAGTCGAGTAGATCAGAATGTCATCGATGAAGACTACCACACAACGATCAAGGTATGGCTGGAAGATCTTGTTCATGAGTCCCATGAACATAGCTGGTGCGTTGGTTGTGCTGAATGGCATAACCAAGAACTCGTAGTGGCCATACCGAAATCTGGAAGCCATATTCTACACATCCTCATCCCGTACTGTGAGCTGGTGGTAGCCCTATCATAGGTCTATCTTCGAGAACCAACGTGATTCATTCAGCTGATCGAAGAGGTCATCAATGCTTGAAATTAGATTCTTGTTCTTCACAGTCACCTGGTTCAGGAGCTAGTAATCCACACAGAGCTTCAAACTCTCGTCCGACTTCTTGGAGAACAAAATCGGGGCTGCCCATGGTGAAACACTGGGTTTGATGAACCAATTTCCCTGTAAGTCCTCCTGCTATACTCGCAGCTCATGAAGCTCTGTAGGAGCTATCTGATATGCTGGCCTAGATATCAGTGTCATCTTTGGATACAAGTTGATGTAAAAGTCTACCTCTCTATGAGGAGGTAGTCCTGACACCTCATCAGGAAAAACATCTGAAAACTAATCCACCACAACAGGATAGATCAAACTCTGCACATCAACCACTCCGAGGATAAGGATAACCAACTAATGAGTGTTTGGCTGCCCCCTCTTCTAGGTAAGTCCATCCTACACTATAAAGGCTCCCTTCTTTTCGGTGAAGGTAAACCTAGTCCCATCCTCATGGACACACCACATTTTCCACCTAATGCAGTCGATCTGAGCATAAACTTTAGATAAACGGTCCATACCGAAGATGACATCATGAGGCCTTGACGCCACTACTAGAAGATCCCAGCCAAATATCTCGCCTCTTAGAGTGATATCACACTGCCTGAACTAGTGTGTAATCATATAATCATCTCCCATAAGAGTCTCTAGATGTAAGGATCGAGTCAATGGCTCCACCGGAATCTCTGAGCTCCGCACGAGGGCAGTGGAAATAAAAGAATGACTCGCACCTATTTATATAATTACTGCAGCTAGGGTAGAGTAGACATAGATCATACCTCGAATCATCTCAGGAGCAGCATGGTCATGGGCCTCAACTGCCTAGAGCTGACCTCTTCCGTGTCTGCCTTCTCCCTATTGTCGGGGTGGACCTCCTGGTGGTTGTGGTGGTAGGACCTCAAAACATCATCCACCACCTACTGCTCAACCAACTTCTCTTACACGTCTGCCTTCTCTCTGTGGACTACCACGGTCGAACCTTTTTCTCTACCTGGGAGGTCCCTCATCTGTATTCTGATCATCTGCATGACGGGTTGGGATGTCATGAGACATGTGACCCTGCTCGCCACATGTGTAGCACTGCCTACTCCTTGTTTTACTGGCTCTGTCTCGTGTGCCCCGCACAACCAAACCTGTATCCTGTGGTCATCAACCAAATATCCTGGTCTGTTTGGATCTCTATGACATCTGTCTTCTACCAGCTGCAGAAGACTTTGCTACATGATGCCCGGTGGTCGGTCTCACTGCTGGTGACTACTCAGCAAGGAAACTCTCCACTAAGAGGGATCTCTCCAACACCTTCGCCTACATCAAGATGATGAGGGAGATCATTGAAGCCCTGATCTCTAACTTGAGCCCCTGCTCGAAGGTCTGGGCCCTGAAGAATGGGTCACGCACCATATCTGTGGAGTATCGTGAGAGGTCGGTGAACCTCACTGAGTACTATGCCACTGTCATTATTCCCTGCAGAAGATGAAGTAGCTCATGTATCTGCATTGCACGTAGGGTGGCTGGGACAAACTCCGCCTGAAATAGGCTCTTGAAATCTACCTAGAGAAGTGTCGCCTCGTTATGCACCTGGAGAATCATGCTCCACCATCTGTCTGCCGCTTCTTAGAGGAGACTCACTGCAAGAATTACTATAAGGTTGGATGGTGTCCCTACTAGTTTGAAGACTCTCACCACAGCCTCCAGCTAATCCTCAGCTGCCTGTGGGTCCATCTCACCCCTGAACCTAGGCGGCCTCTACTGCTAGAACTCATCCAACGCGCTCAGGCGTCATGAACTCTCTACTGTTAGGGATACTGGCATCGGTGGCCCAATGGGTAGTGGTGTCTTTGGTGCCTCTACTATGATAGAGACCTGCACCGAGGCCTCGTCGCTCGGTGGGCTACCATCTCATACAAATCCTAGAAACCTAGCTAGATATCTATGTGGGGCCATCCTGAAAAGAAACAAGTGTGCCACAGTCAATAAGTTATACCTAGTGAGCTGAATCAAAGAGATCATAAAGAATAAATTTCAAATGAAACACACACACAATCAGTGTTTTCATGCACTGAGATGCAAATCAGACGTCAGAGTCCTAGTTTATGGATACGTCAGCCCCAACAGCAACATCGGTTTCCCTAAACTGATATGCACTCCCAAAACACTTAACACTATTGTTGTTAAAAGATCAGAGTCCAATGTTCCACTGTAGAACTTACTCCTCTGATACTAATTTTTCATGACCCGTCCTCGGGGCCCGTGCCATGACTACCCCAAGCCTACCTTCCTTAGGCCAAGGAATGGCGACTTGTACTAAAAGGCATATCCTAGAGAAAAGGGATGGAATTTCCTATAAACCTGTAACTCACACAGTCAGTACACAACCAGAGATAACAAAAAAGTAATAATATAGTAAAAGTGTGCTAAAAGTAAATGGGCCAGTATACAAACCCAACTAAAGTATAAGTACAAGAAAAGGGAAAACAACACCAAGATTGTCCACTGAGGAATCCGACCATAAGGGTAGGTACATATCTCGATCAAGTCATCCTTGTGGTATGTCCCATCTAGGTCCAGCTCCGAGCAGCCTTTAGTCCATCTCTCTCAGCCTCAATCACCAATTTCTATCATCTACACAAAACACACCAAGTTGTTGGTGAACCCCATACTGGGGTGAGTATAACAATACTCAGTAGGGACCCCGAGACCCCCGAAGGTCTCCTAGAATCCACTAAGGATAAACCATGGTAGTAAGGATACAATCAAAAAGTATCATCAAACCCTACTTAGGTATATTCCCATACATATACCTAAGTAATCAAATACAATCTGGCTTCCACTCTTGAGCCCAAGAAAAACTTGTTAAATGAATGAAGAAATATAACTCGCTGATAACAACACAAGTTCAAGACTCAGCTCAAATAGGTATAAAAATTATGTAGAGAGATAGAGATGATTAGATTTAGCCATTGAATCATCTACTATGTCGAACCCACGTAGGATCCTGGTATAGTAATCAGAGTTGTCGAACCCACATAGGATCCTAGAATAGTATTCAAAGCTGTCGAACCCACATAGGATCCCAGAACAGTAGTCGAAGCTGTCAAACCCATGTAGGATCCCAAAATTGTAGTTAGAGCTATCATACCCACATAGGATCCATTTATCACAATACTGCCAGCCACATTGTTCCCGCAACAAGTATGCTTGATTCCAGAAGGGTCTCCTCCTCAAGATAAGTGTTGATACATAAACTACCATGAAGTCCCAATTTGATGTATCCAGAAGATTTGTCTTGTCATAAGGAACCTAATGCAATAGATGGCGCATCCATCGGACGTCCGGTCTGAGATTTATTGGCATTTCCGTTCTGAGGTCCTGGTTGGATTTAGGTTCGATCCAACCTGGAAGTACCCCAAAAGCATCCAATCCTCAAGTGGGGTATACCAAAAGAACCGTCTCACTCGAAGGTTTCTGTCTCCCTAGACGGTTTGTCAATCGGACGCCCGTAGCTCATGTTACGGGCAAAAGAGTGGAAAAAGGTCAAAGCGGGTCCAGGTCCAGTCCGGCCTAGTCGGACCGACCCGCCCCGGCCCGACCTGGGGCAAACCAAGTTCAGCCCAGGGTCCAACCTGGTCCGCAGGTCCGACCTTGTCCACAAGGGCGGCCCGAACCGCGCTGGGTCCAGCCCGCGCTGGGCTCGGCCCGCGAAAGGCCTGCGGCTTGTGTCCCCCGTGGGGTCCGCCCTAGCTGCATCCAGGGGGAGGTCACGCCCCCCGGAGTCCCGAACGGCATAGCCATTCAGGCGGTACAGATCCAGTGCCACGTAGCGTTGGTCTGTATCACACGGGACCCACGTGGTGGGTCCCGCTGTACCCAGCTAGCTAAGCGGCCATCCACCTCCTGCGTGGAGTGGTTGCGCCGCACCTCCTCTGGCGGCTGACCCGACTGGTCGCCCGTCCTCCGTCGTTGTGACCAAGGTCGCGAACCTTGCTCTTCTGCATAGAGTGCGTTCCACCGCGTCATCCCCGGAAACTCGGCAGCCCAAGCCTCAGGTTCTCTTCGCGGTCGGCCTTGCGCTGGCCACTACTGCACCGCCGCAGCCCGTCGGCCGCGACCCACTCCTCTAGCAGCGTGGTTGCACAACTATCGTCCATGCGGCCGGCCATAGTGCTGACCTCCCTTCCCTTCATTCTATCAGTGGCATTCGCCTGTTCCGACCGCTGGCAAACATTCCACAAGTCACCGAACGAGTTCTGGTGGCCCTATTCTCATTCCGAAAGTAGTCGCGCACTTCTCAGGACTTCACCTTCGATCCCCGACCATCATTGACAAAATTTGCTCAACCCAGACTCGTGCTGCGATTAGCATCAAAATCCACAATGTATGGCGGAGGGGTCAGGCCGTGTTTGTTCATCCCTCACCCTCCACGTCATAGTGATAGCATGCGGCTTCAAATCATAATCCAAGAAGGAAAATGAAGAATGAGAAACAATTGATAAAGCTCAAACCCCTACCTCGGATTCGTTGACATCAAGGAAGAAGATGAAGAAGTCGAGGATGACGTCGTCAGCATTCTTCAAGGATGGTGCTTCCTCCCTTGTTCCGGAAGGAGATCAAAGAATTAGAAGTTCATCCTTGGTGGAAGGAGATTTCTTCCCCCAAGTATTTACTCTAAAAGGAAGTTTTCTCCATCCAAAGCACTAATTCTAGCAATTTCCAAGGAGGGGAACAAACACTTGAATTTGAGGAGCCTCCCCCTAATCACTTCATTTAATGAAGGAGGGGGGTTGGAAAGAATTAAAGTGGGGGTTTATTTTGGGTGGACCCCACTTTTATTCAAAAAGGTTTGAATAAAATAAATTTTAAGTTTATCCAATTTTTATTTTATTCCACTTTTTCTTTATCCTGCATGAATGGTTGGAAAACCAACTTCGGTTCACGACCAAACGCAGCTGAGGTGAAGGTCCCCCTAAGCAATCACTAGTGCTACGAGTTTAATGGTGCCCTCAGATTTCAATTCCAACCACTGGTTCTAAGGTTACGAAAACCTGCTCTTATGTTCACTGAACGTACTCATAAACTTTGTAAAAACATTTCGTGAACTTCGGGCCTCAGAATTACGTCCTTTCAGAAATTACAGACTCAGAATAATTCCATATAAATAAAAAAATTCACAAGGATTTCTGGGTCATTTCAATTCTATTGTATAAATTAAAAGTATTCTAAATAAAATATATTTTATATTGTTGGGGTTTTATATTCTCTTCTAATATGTGTGCCTTTTCACATACTCTGTAAAATAAAATTTTATTTTTTTAAAATTTGGTTGTTTTACATGATTTACACGATAAATAAATGTTTTTCTATGAAATTTAAACATGATCTAAAAAAACAAAGGATTTATATTAAAAAATAGATTTTTTGAAATCTAACACTATGAGAATGGTTGTCAAAAAACACAATTAATAATATAGAAAGAGAATTATAATGTCCGTATAAAATAACACAAAACTTGGTTTCTGAGTAGGAGAACATCAGTGGAAAGTGAAGATATGGAAATTGAGGAATAAAGTAAATAATTATAGATATATGATGAGGTCATTGGTCAAAATAATGTGGATTATAAATTAAATTTTAAGTACCTCACAAACCTAAATATATGATGATTTAAAAGAACATCAATTTCATCAGTTATTAATGAAATGTGATAAAATATTCATTTCAATATACTTTTTCCTAAAGTTGAATAATGATTTTACTATCAATGAATATAATGAAATATACCATCATGTTTTATTTTTATTTCATAAGTGAAATCTTATCCTTTTTTGTGAATCATTAAATTTTTTGATGATCCCATACTCATTGAAATGAAAATACAAAAATGGTTTTATTATTCCTAAAGGAATAAAATTGACTTTTATTGTATTGATAGAAACATAATGAAGTATTTTTGTTTGTCTCTAACTATTTTCCAAAACAAATATGGTTAGAATAAGTTGTCCTAAGTAATCTATTAATCTCCGAACCTCAAAATAATTCCAATCAGTGAGCATTAATTTTTATTTTTTATATCATTTATCTAGTGACATATTAACCCGGACATTGTATAAACCATTTGAAGGAACTAAACCCTTACCATCCTTTAGTAATTGGTTCAACCCCTGCTTCTTTTCTTGACGAGATGAGTTTTAAATAATCATAAAGATAATAATTTTTCTAAACAATGTTAATATAGTTATACGACATTCCAAATACAAAATTACTGACATCCTGAAATAAAATTAATCATTAAATAACCTTTTTTATATTCTTTTCAATAAATAATAATTTTTTAAAAATTATACTAATCTTATTTTACCATTATTGTAATTTCATTGATGAATATATTAACCATAAAGGTTATCAATACCTTTAAACTTCTCTATATAAAATGAAAATACATTATTACTCAAATAACATTATCTCTAAAAATATATTCTAAACCAATGGATTTTATAACATTTAATTTCTCACAAAATATCAATATTTAGGTTACATTCCCACTACATAAATTTTATAAAAAATTGTCTAAGACTTTGAATTTATGATCAACTTTAAACTCATAACCCGTGATGGTATCTATATCATTTATTTTAAAAAATACATATTTTATTTTTGAATTTAACACAATCCATATACATTTTGAAATTATTATACCCATAAATAATTTGTGAAAAAATAATTCTATAATTTAATTCTAAAATCCCAATATACAAATACAGTATCTATTTTATTTCATTATTGGTCCTTACTTGGTCTATGATTTAACCTAGTTAATTCTTTATCATTATATATTTAATTCCTTCATAATGGATTGTAAAAAACATTGAACTAACTTAAGAATATCCATCGGTAATTTCAAAACAGGTTCACATTAAGGCATGTCATTATGTAGCATGTGAAAATTTGGGGAAAAACAATGCTCCATTATCGAATTTATTACCCCTAGGTATATCTTCTCCAAAAATAACCTCCAAATATAGTAATTAGACATGGATTTATTTTATAGATAAATACACACAATCTATTCCTTACCAAAACATTAATAGGTTAATCTATACTTTTTCTCAATGAATATCATAGGTTTATTTTCTAAAATTCATGAATTCCTTAATCCAAACCCCAAGTATTTTCAAAAAATCCTTTCCTACCAATAATAATGACCCCTTCCCAATTATCCAATAGCCAAAGTCTAATTTATTACATTATCATTAGATTAAAAAGAGTCACATACATAAGGAAATAATAGTTTTGTAGTATTAGTAAACTCATTACATACTAAAATTATGCATTACATTTGATTTAACAAAAAAGAACATAATTATATTTTGATAATGACATTATTCAATTTATAGAATCCTTACATATAAAAAATATTAGTATTCATGGATTCCTGGCAAAGGGAAAAAATAATGGAGTGATAAAATTCCATATAAGGGTTAAGTACATAATAAGATATCAAGAATAAAAAATGAATACACAATATGCAATGATAAATAACTAAACACACATGGAATTTAATAAATAACATGACTTTTTACCCATATAGGCATAATCAATATTTAAATTTAAATAACTTATCACACTTTTAATTTAAATAAATTGATAAGGAAAATAATTATGGAACTGTAAATAACTGAAAACATAATCCATTTAATCAATAAAATGAAGATGAAATGCATCTAGAGATAATATCATGGTGAAAATATCATAGATAATAATTACTTAAATCTTAATGAAGGAAATTATTACTTATTGGATCTTATGATATCAATCATCATGATACATCTAATTTTTTAACCATTCACAGGATAGTTAAACCTATAGGTAAAAACCCATCTATTTCTAGGTTAAATTGATTGTCTCATGTGATCTGTTGATGAATTTATAATATATATTCTTATCAAAATCGGTCTAAATTATTCCTCATATATCTAATAAATTATTTTATTCATGATCAATGTGAATTATTATCTAATATCCATATTGAGTAAATAATAATGATTTATCAATATATACCCAGATATAATTATGTATTTTAACATAGAACACCATATGTAGAAATGATATATTGATTAAAAATAAACATATCAATGATATATAATATTGATATTTATCGTAAATTTAATGTCCAATGGTCATTAGAATATGAACATATCAAGGGAATATTAATGACTACTAAAATGAATCCTGAAAGTTAATATCAATACTTTCATTTATCAAAATGTTTATAAATCATCCATTGAAAGAATAATTATGGAATTAATACAACATATACTCATTGAAGTAAGAATTAATGGTTAAATTACTAATAAATATACAACAAATTATCTTTAAAAAAATTATTGATGAAAATATCATTTTCCTTGAAAATTCGTTTTAAAAATAATTCACATAAAAAAATCACAAAAACATGAAAATGAAGATTCAATGAAATGATGGTGATGAAGGATGATAATTATATAGATGGTTTAAATTTTTAAAAAAACATTTTTCTTTCATTTTAATAAGGTTGGTAAAGTTACTTGTTTTTAATATGATAATAAAATTCAATTCAGATTCTATATAGAAAAATCATAAACTATTTTTGAAATTATATAAGATTACGTTGGAAAAAAATTAGAGTAAAAATTTATAAAATATATTTAGTTATACATTTTAAAATATTCAAAAACAATTTCAAAAAAAATTTATAATAAATGGTTTTGGAAGAAAACAGAATTTTGAGAAAAGTAAGAAAAGAATACAATGGTTCTTAAAAATAATTTATCAATTAATTAATGTAAAATTTATCGAAAATGGAAATATTACATGAAAATATCTTGAGTAAACATTTTATAAGAAAATTAAATGGTTATAATATCAAATTTTAAAATAATTTCCTTCAACTGATATTTAAGAGTAAACTATCATTATTATAGTGTGACTCTGAAATAATCCTTTACACTGATCAAAACATTAAATTTAGAGTTATTAAATGAATTGATTATGATTTTTAGTACAAATAAAAATAAAACAATTGGACATAAAAGATAATGTAATCAAATATTTTTATAAAAATAATTTTATGATTGAAATAATCAATGAATTAGATGATTTTATAAAGGAATAGATGTTTTGTTAAGAAATACCTTACCGCTTAGTAATATTTATATAAAATTTTCTCAGAATAAATAATTCAAATTGAAATGTCAAAAAAATTATATTTTAATGAATTATGATATTATATTTCAATTGGGATGTTTTTACACCACAAAAATGTTAATATGTTCATGATAATAAATAATTCTCAATCGAATGTATATTGAGATGAAATCCCTTATCATGGACTCCCTTTGAGTTTTTTAAGTTTAACATTCTATATAGTGGTTTTAAATGTGTTATTAAATTTTTTAAAAAATATGTAAATATTTATAATATCATATATGATCCTTTTAAAATATTATATTACAAATTCATTAATAATCATTCATTATTTTTGTTTTTTTTGTGTGTGTGTTAATTACCTTATTTTCTTATGAGGGTTCCATCATGAGAGTACCAATTATTGAAAATATTATAGAGTATTATCATCTTGATCATAATAAGGATAACATAATGATAATTTATTTACATTGATTATACTTTAAAAACTATTCCTGAATGATTATTATTAAAATAAAGTACCATACAATCATGGAGACAGTAGGTCATACAAACTCTTGAGTAACACTTCTATTTTCTGATAAACATTATGGAAATGAGGTATGCAATAAATAATATACCCATAATTATAATAATATTATATAATGATATTATAAAATTTTATATATCATTTATGTGGTGTAGTGATGATCATGGATTCATATCTCATTGTGAAGCCAGTATTCCACACGTACATGAACTATGTTATCATCTTTAAATGAGTGAAAATGTAATGAAAAATTATGTATTATCTTTAAATAATGATATATATATCACAAATATCACTATAATTTCATTAATATAACATATTATAATTAAAATAATCCTTTTCACCTTCCAAGTGAAGCATTAATGAAAGAAAAAATATATCACTTTGTGATGTGGTACTCTGTCGAACATGTGAGTGAAGTTATCATATTTTATATGGAGTTGAAGGTATATAAATATTCTATAATTAATCTAGAGGTATAAAAATATTTTAAATATCATATATATACTCTGCATACATAATCAAATCCCACCCTTAATGGTGTTAACGGAAGAACGAATGACTTCAGTTTGTGAGGAGGTAGTCCACCTCACAGGCAAATAAAGTTTTCTTAAACCATATAAGGGAAGTGGAGATGGTTTTATGCCATTAATATAATATAAAAACATCCTAGAATATATAATATACTAATAATATCATATGTTTATGGATTAATAATTATTTATGGTGGTGGAAAAATAAATGAAATAAAGATTCTTGTTTAAGAAAAACACCTTATTTTTGGTATCCTCATTGGGATTTCCTTAAATTCTTCCTAGTTTGAATTAAATCCAATGAATATGGTTTTTAGGATTAGGGTGGAGAATTTTGGAATTTTTTTATGATGGTATTGGATGAAATATTTTTTTTTGGTGTCTATAAGAGAGGAGATGGGGTGGCCTCGTCTAATCGTGGAAGAGGAAACATAGGGTATTTTTGAAAATAATAGAGTGATCCAAAAATTTTAATGTGTCAAACGAATCCAAAATGGATCATTCTTAAACCTTAGTTTTTGAAGTGTTGAATTATCTCTAAATAATTTTTTTAGAAATGTTATAGTTCATTTTTATTCTTATATTTTTATTTTTTCCCCATGATAAATCAATTTTTACGTTAACCGCAGAAATTAATTTCCATTGTTTTCACAATTAATTAGGTAAAAAATAAAGTGTATTTTTTATACATTATTTCTTATTTTTGTTCCCAAATATAGAATCCATTATTCCAAATTCAATTTATATAAGTTTAAAATTTTAATTTAAGATTTATCTTACAGAAGTGATGAGAAAGCGATATTTAAACGTGAAAATTTTCAAAGGATTATAAAGTTTATATATATAATTTCAATATGAATATGAATAAAATTAATGAAATTGGATTAATTAATATAAAATTTTATTATTTATAATTTAAATCTAATTTATAATATAATTTTACTTTATAAATTATTTATAAGAAAAATGTATTTTTCAATTATAATTCATTATTTTTCATTATTCATGAAAAAATTAAACAATTTAGTAAAATCCCAAAAATTCACACTATGATAATTTATTTATAAAAGTTTAGAATGAAATTTTTTTATTTTTAAATAAATTTACTAAAATTGTAAAAAAAATTGTTTTAAATTATGTTTATAATATGCGACTATAACGTGTTCTAGAAAAAAAATAATTCTTTTCAAAAAATAATTATTTTTGTTTTAAAGTATTCATATTTAATTTCTAATAAATATATAATTCATAAAAATGTGTAAAATATATATTTTTACATCCTAGATAATCTTATCCATACCTTCCATTTGAACAGATTGATAATAACACTCATGTTAAATAACAATATTTATAGTATATTTTTTTTGGGTAAAAGTCAGTATTGAATGTTACACAAGCTATCAAAGAAACACATTTTTGTGTATATTATAATCTATCATTGAAATTAAAATTAATTTTAAAATAAATATATTTTAAAGTCTTGGGGTATTATATTCTCTTTTAATTTATTTTTTACATGTCATAAGCATTGTTGAATAAAATTTCACTCTTTTAGAATTTTTTATTATTACAATAAATACCTAATAAAATATCTTATAAATTTGTTTTTATCAAGTATCAATCCCTTTAGAACTTCAGTTATTAATTTTATCATTTTATCATTTTCCATAGTAACATGTTTTTAAATAAGGAAACTAAATCATTATGTATAAAAATATATCAATAACAATATGATTACATGGAACAAGTGATAATAAATTTGAAATATATTTCACTTTGTTCAACTAATAAATGTGATAAAAATTTATTTTTATATGAAAATATATAATCTCTTAAAAATAATGTTTCATTAACTGTTTATTATTCTCTAAAATATGAAATATTGGTTTCGAAATTAATAAAAACATTTTTAAAATTATAAAGTCAATTATAAGATATATATTATTTCATTTCAAAAATATTACATAATATATAATTAGTAATAAAAACAAATAATTTTATAAAATTTTTGTTATTTTTAAAAATATTATTTTTCAATATTCACTTAAAAATAAATTTTAAAAAAATAGTAAAAAATAATCCACCATAATTTTGAAATAATAAATTAATATAGCAAGTACATTTTTTAAATTAGAATTATAAAATTAATATATCAGTATATTAAAATAAGAAAACATTGATTAATAATTTTATTTATTGAAAAATTAATTCTTAAACTACACATGTCTTTAATCATATCTATTATATATTTAAAGAAAACTGAATATTGATATAATAGTTTTTAAATATAAATTTTACCTATGATAATATTTAAATGATGATTAATTTCATTTGTCAAGTTAAAATAAAATTAACACATTTCTAAATGTTTTTTAAAGAATGAATATATTTTAATTTTTTATTAAATTCGAATAATAATATATAATTATTTTTATTTACTATTTTCCTTTTATCAAGTGATGATTATATTTTTCATATAAATATATTATAATTTGGTTCTTTCTAATCATGTATTGAGTTTGTTTTTTGTTGCATTTGACACATGATATTAAATATGCTATTAATTTGAAGGATAAATAATCTTTAGTCGTTACATGTGTAGGATAGACATGTTGTATAAATTTTTAATTTTTTTCCATAATCTTATATAATATTCTATTACCTATGTAATTCTAAAATAAATTTTTATTTTTTTATGTTATACACTCTTATGACTCATGCTTTTTGTTATGGTAATTATTTATTCCATTACTCAGGATTTTATATTTATGCCTTTTGGAATGACCAACTTGGAGGTTACCATTTTCAATGGAAATAATTTTATATGTTTATGTTTCTGAAACATTATCTTATTATTCTATGTTTCCATGATATTAAATATTTATATGTCATTTTTGATTATTATGTTATATTCACATTGTTCAGGAATAATATTATATTATTCTAATATTTGGTGTAATGGAAATGCTTTCGTAATGACCATTATATTTTATTGTGTTTATATATAATAATCCTTAATTATAAAACTTGAATTATGATTATAAATAATTATATTATGGACACTTTAATAATATATTTTTCTTTTATTTATGTTTTCTCACATTTTTACTTTCTACCCATTATGATTCATTGATAAGGTACTCTTTAGTATTCATTTTAAGTCAAATATTTTTTTTCTTCTTCAATTCCCTAGGGTATGAATATTACTATAACCTATAATATTACTTGAATGGAGATTATTGTTCTTTATTGTCGATAATTTTTTCCAACTATTTTAAGAAAAGTTGTTTATGTGGATTGTCCTCAAAAACACTAATCCATCGATTGATGTGATTTTGAATTTACTTGTGACATAAAATGATTAGAATATGGAAATGATGTAAATTAAATATATGTTTATAATGGTTCACCTCACTTGGTATCATACAAGAAAATGTGAGAACCAGGTATTAAAACCCATGGTTTTGGAAATTTATTAGAAAAAGGAAAGTACACATGAAAAGGAGATATTGAGAAACATAGTAGAAACACAGTACAGATAATACCTCAATAAAACAAAGGTTCAAAAAATGATCACTACCATTTATGTCTGACACCCGTACCTTTAAATCCACCCTGAGATTTCAGGTGTCTACCTATTTTCCACTACTTAGGGGCCTACCAAAATTCATCAGGATCATCCATGACCAATGATACTTCCTCATCCTGAGATTCAATTCCCCCAGTGAGATCTTCTTTTTTTTTGAATTAAAGATATCATCTTGATTTGAACCATCCTTAGAGCCAGGAATTCCACTTTCCTTTATTGGCATAACACATGAGGATTTTCATCCAAAATAGTTTCCAAAATTCCTCACAGAAATCATCCTTGTTATTTTATCTTTTAAGAACATCCATCAAACTAATCAAGTATTCCCATACATTTGGTTGGATCAAGGGAGACGTAATTCCTAACAGTTTCCTGTGCACTTGTTCGGCATCATATCGAGAATATTTTTCAATATCATCCGTAAAGGAAATAATTATGGTTATCCAAAAAAGATAATACTTAAATGATTCCATCTTGTTTTGAATTATCTCAGTGACAACAGCCTTAGGAAAAAGCTCTTTCTTAGAAACACGTCAATCATGACTCATATACAATGGGACCTGCTCATTTTGAATCTTCTTAAGGGTACAAGTATTTGGAGACAACTTCTCTAATGACTTGGGATTTACCTTGGAATATGTGTCTAGAGTCATATCCCTAGAGACATTTCCAACTGAGTATTGTCTCATTTTTGACTCATTTCCCATATTTCTGGGGCACGACATTTTCTATTGTCAGGCTACAAGGATGTCCACAGCTGCATCAAAATGATTTTCCCAACATTACTATATTCAGAAATATCATGCCCCACTAGCCTATAGAAGTTTCAAAAATATGGGATGTATTCATATTCAAAATCATCCTCTATGCTCTCACCACTAGGAATAAAAGTGGTGCAATCAGGTAGAGTGTTCATTAGATCAACTTCCACTAACACTCTGGTGAAATAACCAAACTTTATTTCCATGGTTTTTTTCCATCTTCATAGGTGAACCAATGCAGGAAACTAAATCATTCAAATTTAAAAGATTCCAAATCACACAATTAAGACCATAGATTCCCACCCATATATGTTTTTTTGAATGATTCTGAAAATAAGGTTTTAAATTAAACACTGAAGAAGAAATTACAAAAATGATTGGATTTGAAGAGAAGAAACCATCACTCTAAGCATTCAATATATTAGAAACAGATAAAAGTAGTAGATGGAAACATCCTCTTCCAATGGGGACAATCTTCCAATTTGGAATGCTGGAAACCCGTGAAATCTTGGATTTAAATTATTCTTTTTTCATAGGTTTATCCCCCCTTAGACAGAATTAAATGCCCAATAAGAGAGAATATGAAGGTATCTAGTCTCTCATTGAGTGAATCTAGATCAAAAATTACCAGGAATCTCCTGCCATTAGATTTGGAAATTTGGGGTTCTCAAGTAGCATGAATTAAAATATTAGATTATAATGGTGTAACTTTGGATAGGGATTTAGAAAAGGAAATGACCTTGTGTGTGAGGTTAAAATTAAAAGAATACATAGTTTTCCTCTTCATATTGGAACCCCCTATACACATAGGCTCATCTCTTTCCATAACATAATCATGAACAATAGTAAGTGGAGCCAAACAAGTTCCTAACTCCTGATCCGTGTTGCAAAGATCACCACATCCACAGTCTCTATCCAGACCCTTAGCTAGTGATAGATCCATTATGGCCACACCCACAAACCAGAATTTGTTGTTCAATTCAATGTTAGTAGGTGTTTTATCCACCCAAGGTGTCAGAAAAAAGGAGGGAGGTGAAAAACATAGATCTACATCAGAAATCCCACCTTCAGCAATCCCCATGGAATAATCAAGACCAGTGGCTTTAGGGTTTTTACCTCCTCTTACTCCACCATCTCATTCCATCCTCATCAACTCACTTGTTATCATATATTGTATGTAAGTTAGGTTTTTTTTTCACTAAATTTGAGATTTTGGTTCTAGGGAACCTCAAAATGTTCCTATATAAATTTCAAATATATGGTAATCTTCTTTAGTGCTCCACAAAGTTATATATTGATATCAACATTATAGAATTATTCAAAACATTCACATTTAACTTTTTGATATATGATATTTCTTTTTTGAATAATTCATTATGTAAATGAGAGTGGGATATCCTTCTTCAATGTTTTGTTTCTTATCCATGGTGTTTATGGTCCCTTATTAATTGGTTTATCCATCTTCTCTTCCTCTCCATTTAAATTTTATTAAGGATACATATATGAAATATAACAACAATTTATATATTTATTACCATTATTATTGTGTTTCTTTAGACCAGTTTATGAAATTTCGAGTTGTTGAATGTCTTATTCACCTATTTTTTTTATCACGCTCATATTTACCTTTTGGTTAGGGGTAATTTTATCATGATATTTCCCTATACTTATAGTCATGATTTCATCACGAGTTTCAAAATAGTTGGTGAACTAATTTACTCTATTATTTTTATCCTCAACATTAGATCATTTTTTCTGTAGAAGAGGTTATGTACAAGTTGAGTGGTGTTCAAAGTGATTAATTTGTTTGAAATAAGGGTTTATATTGTTATTAGGTTGGGTTTATGGTTTCATAAATGTTTAATAGATTTGGTGGGTTCTATAATAGAGAACTTTATTAGAATAATGAATTTTAGTGTAACTATTTTTTAGTTCTTTATCCTAGTTCTAATGATTAGAATATATATATATTAAATGGTTATGAACTATCCATTAGTGATATTGTTATAATTTTCTTTGTCTAAAGGATTATTAAAATCTATTTATTCCCTACACATGAACACGTTGGGTATTTAAATGGATGGAGGATAAACATTGAACAAATACCTTAACATGTTTTTTTGTTACCATGGAAAATTCATATACAATTTCCCCATGGTAAATTATAAATTATCAATATTAGTTTTGTGGAGAGGTTGTGAATAATAAGTTCTTACCTCATGAATACGTCTTTTTCCAGTACCTCTTTTACAAAATTATAATGTGTTCTATAAGGTCTTTTCAAGAAGGGCAATTTATTATACCATAAATTTATCAACCAATTCTCTTCCAAATGATTAATTAATATGATTTCAATGATTATCGAGGATTCATTTATTAATGAATAGAAGGAGGTAGTTCCCTTCAACATGTTAACCTAAAATCTAGAACATATCTCTTTAAATCTCAATATATACCCAAAAAGAGTTTTTACAGATGACTATATAATAACATAAATCTATTTCAAAATGGATGAGATCTTAGAGGTGAGGAAGAATATATTTATGAAGAATATCTTTATATCAACCCAGTCATTAAAGTTACTTGACATTTAGATTTAAAACCATTGCATTGATGCTTCTTTAGGTGAGAAGGGAAATTCACCCCAATTATCTTTTCCCTTATCTACTCTTTCAATTATAAAAGGAGATAATAAATGTGTGTACTCATATACTTATCTATTGGGGTATTAAAATAAAATAGAAACGAAATTTTTTAATTGTTAAATCAAGAATGTATCCAATTCAATGTCACGTTAAAATTTAGGAATTTCTATCTAAATAAATTAATTATAAAATTATTGTTCATAATGATATTTATGAGTTGATTTTGGATTTACATCCATGAAATGATGATCAATGTGAAAACTATTAGTTTAACGTAATTATGATAGGTTTATTTCTATAATGTTAATTTACAAGATTAAATTATTCTATTTTGATTGAAATGCTATCTCTATTTTATGGTCAATAAATGGATTTTTTTTCTAAAGAATTGTGGTCCTAAAAAACAATGGTTAGATATATTTTTATTTTATTTTATCACTAATTTCCTAGAAATGGAACCATTTATTTAATGAACAAATAATATGGGGGTGTGTAAAGGGATATTTAAATTCACTGGTTAAATTTTTTTATTATGGTAATATATTGTTGTATCCTAGAGAGGAGTGATCAAAAAAAAAATTTCAATTATTTATCATTTAAAAAAATATTCTTTCAACTTGATATTTTTAAAATATAAGAAAACAATAAATTTTTAAATTGAAGATAATTTATTAAAGATCAGTTAGTGTCATTTCATATGATATTGGTGAGTTAATAAAATCAATCACATAATATCGTGGAAATACCCAGTCACGAATTTTGGTTCCTAGTTAATTTAAAATTAACTCACTTGAACCACAAAAGTTTGAGGTATTGATAGAAACACACCACTATAAATATCCTATTATTTGAATACATGGTACACTAGGTGGAGGGATAATATTTTTTAAAACTAATAATATAATAAATTAGCACATTCATGTCTTAAAAAATATTGAATCAAAATAATAAAACATTCTCTAGAGGGTTATATATGTTAATAATAAAAGTGTTTTATTATAAAAATAACTCAATCAATACAGTGGTTATCCTTTCCTTCCCTGATCAATTAGAACGTTACCCCTATATTAAATGTGTAAGAGAGAAGTGGATAAAGAATGAATTACCAAACTATGATAAAAAATGTTAAAATGAAATAGTATCCTCATATTCTCTATGAGCAGTCAACATTATCCATGTCTCACAAACTCTACATAACATATACATGATTTTTACTTTTAAAATGTTTGTTTTATATCCTTTTTTCCAATTGGTGGAACCTCAGACATACTATCCTCTTGATAATGGTGCATCATTCCGTTTTAAATTCATCAAGTCTCTATCGTGATATGATCATTTCCAAAATCTATAGTATTTCTTATTTTTATCTAATAAAAATATTATATATATGTATATCCATGTGGTGGACTATTATTAATCACATGAGTGATAACATTTAATAAAAAATTCTTGTATTAAAATGTATATTATTTTCCCAGAATCATTATCTTGACCTTCCACTATTCAATTTTGTTATAAAGGAATTAGGTCATATGATCAGACTATAGAAAAATTCTTTCACCTAAAATACATATATTCCATCCCAAATAATCTTTTTGATGTAACTTCAAATGATCAACAGACATATTATTATAGTAAAATACATAAATTCATTGATAAAAGTCTTTTTTTTACCGCTTCACCAATTTTCATCAGTCTTAAAACCTACAAAAATTATAAAGTCTAAAAAAATGACTCTAATGTTACAAAAATAAGATCCACATTAAATATTTATAAAAACAAAAAATAGTAAATATATGATTCATTCTTATTATTATAAAGACAAATAATATAACAAAAATTCATTATTTAATCTATTATAAAAATTAAAAATTAATTACCCACAAAACCAATATATTTGATACATCTATAGAAAATAATTAAATTATTCACATATAAATAATTGAATAACTATGATAAATTTTATGAAAATATTTTCTATGAATTTTATATTAAATCCTCATTTGCAGTATATTTTTATTTTGTTAGGTTCAACCAACTATAAGTATAATGGAGTATTATATTATTAATAATTAGTACTGATGATTAAAATTGCATAATTAATAAATATTTAAGATAAATTAATTATATTTTTTCTAGAATGATAATTATGATATTAAATTTATAAAACCAACTATTTTGGTGATTATAAATGAATCTTATATGGGATAATTTTTTAAAAGTATAGCTATATGTAAAGATATATAACTATATTTCTTCTTGAATAGTATAAAACTTGTAACTCAAAACCACTAAATATTATTGATCCATCACATAGTGATAATCGACTATTGTCATTATACAAATGTAGTTTTTTTATTATGCTATGAAACACCTCAAAAAGATGGTTTCAAGAATAATTAATCTAAAAAATACAAAATAATAAATGATTTCAAAAAAATGAAAACAAATATTAAAGTGGTTTTTAATAATTTAAATAAGTAATAGAACATTACTGTTTAGGATGATATAGGTCATATAATGTGAGTTGAGACAAAAGTTAAGGGGATTCTTGACTCAATTTCCTTTAATTGAGTTATATTATTTATCCATGGATGGTGATAATATATTATTGTGAATATTTTTACATATTTTTTATATATATTGTTTTCCATCTAATTTTATAATGATTTACATTTCTATTAAATTATCATTTTCTTTATAGATTCCTAAATTGGATTCCATGATATTTTTAGGGATTTTCTATACAACCTTTATGTTTAAAACTAATTTCTTTTCTCTATAATATATGTATATAATGAAACCAGAAATTGTACTCCTTATCATATAATTAATCATTATATATATATATATTCAATAAGCATCATTTATTTTCCCCCTAATAAAGATTATAATCAATTTTTATTTAAAATAAAATTTCCTTTATTGGGATAATATTAATTCTTAATTTTATTGTATGAAATGAATGATCATATATGCTTCATTGATTACTTGATAAACTGATATTATAAATGATAATAGTTGGGCTCATGATATAATCCACAATTTATTAGTTAATTTCATATTCTTGAGTGTAAATATATTTTTGAGTAATCAATTAGGTAATTATATTATATTATTGATATTGATTATGATGATAATAAAATCCTTCATGATTAATCTATTGAATTTTTTCTTACTTCTGAGATTTTTTTGTAACTCCTCGAGCAATGAATTTATTTTCCTGAACGAATATGATTTTATATGAGCTCAGGCATTATTAATTTAAGAAATTTTCTTAATTTATTTTCATGTACTTTAGTATACTAATTGGTTTTATTTCTATTAATACCCTATTCTAGGATTTAATTACTCATAATATAACCCCTCATGGTTTTAATAATTATTTACCTATAAAAAATATTTTTAATATAATTCTTTACATGAGAAACTAAAAAAAACAAACAATGATATATTTTATAATATATAGTAAATATAATCATTATACTATAGCTATTAATATGGATGGTACAAAAAGAGGTATATTCATTATGAAATATAAGTAGAAAAGAAAAATAAAGTTCATGTTTTATAGTAATGAATTATTAAAAATCAAATAGTGTATAAATATAATTAATCGGGAAAATATAAATTTACTAAAAATTTCTTCTCCATGAAATATGAATTTTATTAAATTATTGTTTCATAATTATTTTAATAAAAATTTATCGAATATATATAAATAATAATAAGGTTACATCCACACAATATTTAATATTAGCTATGTAATAAATTAATTTTATACATTAAAGATAATTTTTTTCAAAAGTTGTTTATATTTATTTTTCATGCCTACTTTGATATTAATTTTATTCACTATATGAATTTCACTCTAAGGACACAAAATTTGATGATCATAAGGGTATGATATCATGATAAATTGTATACTCTCAATGAAAATGATTCATAGACTAAAAATCACATATTATAAACATAAAAATAATTTCAAATCCAGAAACTTGATTAATAGTTGTTTCAAAGAACTAATCATCATTCAAGAGTCATAAGTTGGGGATGTGTCATTATGAGTGTCGAAAATAATATTCTTGTGAACATATATATTATAAATCATGGCCACCCCTAATCATATGTTTTTTTCTCTTGAATCATCTACACTCACATATCAAAATTTGAATATATATCTACTCACTGTCATGTAAATATATATTCTAGTGAGCCTAGCTAGAATTAATCCAACTAAAATAATAAAATTCATAGAATAGCTATCCAAAATCATGTCAACACTAATCATTTTCATCTTAGAATATTTTTTTATCAAATTATACAATGTAATGGAGGGTTATAATAGACTAAACTCTAACATAATCATAATTCATTCTTATTTATTTGATAAGGAGATGATATCATTTTTCATTTAAACATATCTTATTTTAGGGAAATGGAAAAATGATTAATCAATATTTCATCATCATAAACAATAAATATCCCAACGAATGAATAATTATTTTATCATTAGATAATTCCCCAAGTGATTCATAACTTATATCAAATAATTTTTTATCAAATGAAAATACTTTTAAAATTTTACTGGAACATATCATCACGAACATAAAATTTTCATATTTAAATTACATATTTAAAGTATAAATTTTTTATAATATTATAAATTTTTTTAAACAAATATCTATTTAATATTATAAAGAATACACTTTTTAAATAGTATTATTAAAATCTATAAAAGACACTAATGCGATATATGTTAAAATAATGATTTTGTTTGTACCTTCGGTTAAAAGTACCTTGTTCAGAAAATGAAATGATGATTAATTTAAAACCATTCTATTTAACATAATATACGCGTTATAATGAATTTAATAAATAAATATATAATATTAATTTCATTCTATAAATCATTTTAATGAAAATAGGGATATGAAAGAAAAAGAATCACATTCATATTGTATATAATGTCTTTTTTTATAATTACATTATATAAATCATTTTAAATAAAAAATAGGTGAAAATATTAATATGACTTGAATGTTTAATGAATATTAAGAGGAAAATAAAATATATGGGGATAAATGATAATATCTATATAATTTCACTCATTGTAAATTCAGTATAGTGAATCTAGAAATGAAATGTAATCATAAAATAAATACCTTAACTTAAGTCATATATGGATTATTACATGTTAAAACCTCATATAAAATAGATATATATTTATTATAACTATATTCTATAATAATAATCATATATAAAATATTGTTTAAATTTAATTTATAATTTCCAATTGTTATTTTATTAATAATTCTTCCATAAAATGGACATTCTGGTGAAAACTGGTTCTTTGCCAAATTTTTTTTATTTTCAACAGTTTTGGTACATGAACCATATTCAGGGTTCCATAATATATATGATTTTATCTATGAAATTATTATCATATTTACTAGTTATATAAATTATTATATCTGTTCATATAATTTATTGATGAAAAAAGAATTACACCACTTTATGGAGATGGTAGTCTGAACATACACATGAGTGAAGTATCCACTCTTATATGGGGGAAAAGAATAAGGGTATTTTAATTATAATCTCTATAATAACTATAATATAAATAATATAATATATATTCAATAATTAATTCTTTATTACAATCTATTTAATGAAGATATAAGAAAATCACATCACCTCGTAGTGGTTATAGTCCACACATATGCATGGGAAAAGGTATAATTTTACAATAGATAGAAAGGTACCAATGTGATATTATATTATAATTATAGATGAATAATTATATCATATCATTCATATAAATTCATTAAATCCATCTTCATAACAATCCATCAATTATAGTGATTCACAAATTATTTTAGCTCTATATGGATGATGTAGTCCACATGTAAACACGAGACACAAGTTCATAGAGAATTTGTGGGAAAGGAGGTTTAAATTTTTTTATAGTGAACCAATAATTTTTACCAATATTTTTTGAATGATTTATAACAGAAATATCCATTAATACAAAACATGAATTGAAAATTTCTAGTGTCCTCGAAAGAATTGGTTCATAATATGTCAAACATAAATTAAAACATGAAATCCTTATTTTATTCTACATAATATGCTCCAAAATACATTTTAATTTAAAACAACATAATATAACATATAAAATAAACTAATTAAATGGGTGAGATAAAAATCACAGAAAGGGTATAAACATATCATGTGATCTGAAGGTGTAACATGATATCATAAAAGAGAAGTCTCATGAGTAATCACATATGAACAGAACATAATGAAGATGGTATTATAAGATCATATACAAAAGAAAATATGGCCAAAACATATAACCTTACATTAAAATGAGTCAATGATATCTTCATATACAATATCACATTGTGGGGAAAGTCAAATAATGGATTAGGTTTACTTTCTAATCTTATACATAATGTCTCGTGAGGCTAAATATACCCACCAAATGCATTTGTGTGCTATATGGATGCACCCATTATAAAATGATAATGATTTATATTTCTATAAAAATGAATTCAATCATAATTAATAATCATACTAATTAATCATGGAATTAAAATGGGGTGGATATTGTTTCCTATATTTATAATCAAATGAAATTTCTTTATGATGGAATTCCAGTAATGATCATAAGGAATGTATTACACTATATAGGGATTGGTGAATCGGTTAGTTATATATGTGAGATACATTAATATATATAATTTAACCACATTTAATAACTTTAAATGGAGAGATAAAATGATTCAGAGATTTAATGGTCATGAAATAAAGAAGAGGAGGGTTTAGAGAGATCACATACCTAAAATTTTTAAATTTCTCAAATATTTAAGAAAATATTTACTTTTCAAAGAACAATTGAAAGATTAATTGGACAATCCAAACCATTGTGTGTTCATAATTATGGATAATTCTCTATTGGCCATACAAGTTAAAAAAATTACATTCAAGCATTATTAAAAAAGTGAAAAAATATCTTTGTTTAGAAAGAGAAAAGAAGAATACTTTTAAAGTTTCTACTAAAAATGAAAACATGCGTTAAAATTATATTTAATGAATTAGTAGGATAATGGTAGAAATAGTAATTATGATTTTTTTTTGAAAACCTATATATTGTAGAAAAATAATTTTTTATCGATGAGAGAAATGATGTTTTATTTTTATAAAAAATTTCATAATAATTTTGAGTACCCAAGAGATAATAGTGGTAGGATTACTGGAAAAAATTAATTAATTATAAAAGTTGATATATTTAAGGGGTTTATTATATAATTATTAAATAATTTCATTCAATGGAAATTATACCATAAAAAATCAGAATTAAAATTTGACAGATGCATAAATCCTTACCGCCTAGGTAGAATCTAAACAATAACCCCCATGAATGATGTAAATGAATAATAAAATAAAATAATATGAATTATGAGGTATTAATTATCTAATATGTAATGGTTCAGTATATACATGGTATAAATTATATTAGGTTCATAAAAGAACATGTGTATCAAAATAATAATTTTTTTGAGTCGAAATTCCATACATAGAGTCAATAATTATTGTTTATGTACTTTTTATTCTATATAATAAACATATATCATATTTTTAAAATGAAAATTTTAATGTATTAGTTCCTTATAATTAAACTATTCAATTCATTTATTTTAATGATATATTTAACCGCTTAATCAGTTATGTCCACATTAGTTATTTTGAGGATGTCCAATTCATAAATTCAAAATTGATTGAAGTGTTTCCAATGGTCAAATGGGTCATTGTTCCATAATCTCCCTAACAATAATTTCTTAATAAATATAAATTTTAGACATAAATTATATTATCAATACAATCCATTAAATATATATATGAAAAATGATCTATACATCAATCAGGGAGACGATAGGTTTTATATATGAATGAGTGTTGTTTTCATTATTCGGCAATCATGATAGAAATAAATGATGTGTTATTTTATAGTAAATTAAAAATAATTATATAGTAAATAAAACTTAATTTATTTAAATATATTTACATATACTATCCATGTGATTATGTAATAAAAAATGAACCACAACACTTTGAAATGTGGTAATCTGATGTACACCCGATGAAAATTATAACTTTTTAATGTATGGTATGGTAAGAAATTATAGGATATATTAAATTTTAATAATTATTAATATATCATTAAAATTATACAAAAATTTATGATCTATTATCAGGAATATTTGTGAGGGGTGATAAAGAAAATGAATTATATTGATTCGTGAGGTGGTAGTCCGCCATTCAAATGAATTGTGGTTTTGTTAACAATTTTATGTAAGAGAAGACAGATATAGGTTATACCACTAAAAAATTAAAATCTATTTATATAGGAGATAGTTGTGTTATTAAATAATAATGGTTTAATAATATTTCAAGGAGGTCATAAAATAAACAATATGAAAATTCATGGTTAAGAATGATGCTAATTTTTCATACAACCACTTTACGATTATACATAAAGCCTCATAATATTGGGTTTCTTATAAAATCAATGACTATATTATGTGGGATGAAAATTAAGTAAAATATATGGGTGTGTATTTTTTGAACCACTGTGCATTTGATGTGTCTAAAAGAGACTAAATGAGGCACCCATTTATAAGTTAAATGGAGGGGCATTTTTTTAAATACTCAGCCCTATTCAATAATGGGAAGTTAATAACAAAGAAACTAAATTCAAAATTTTTAAATAATATATTATAGTGGATATATGGTTTATCCATACCTCTATAATTAAAAAATTAATATTTTTTAAAATTTTAATTCAATTATTTTGATGGTCACTCACTTTTACTATTTTAGTATTTTCAGCATTATAATTTATTTTTTGTACAATTTATTGTAATGAATTTTTTTGTTAAACATATTAAATTTTAATAATAATTTTTTTTCTAAAATATAATTGATTTTATGATATTATTATCCTATATTTGGTGTAACTCAATTTGATTTAAAGACCAAAAAATGTATCGAATAGTATTTTTTCAAGAAGACAAATGTCATGTAATATATAATAATATATTAACTATAGGAATAGAAATAATACAAATATTTATTTTAATTTCTTAAAAAAGATATATTATATGTGAAATTCATTTAAATATTTACTTAGTAGAGGAAATTCTAATTAATTAAAATTTATAATGTTTATCCACTTTAAAATAAACCATTTGATGAAAAATGCATTATTTATGCATAAAATTATAAATTTACCAAAATTAAGAAAATTTATGAATCAAATGAAATTATTTATATTATTCAAAATAAATTTTTAAATTTCAGCAATTAGATAAATCCGAAATATAATGGACCTTTTAAAATAAATTTATTTATTAAAAAGAATCAATAGTTTTACAAAAGGATCTAATTTGCATGATTCACTAAAAAGTCATTGTTTTTCGAAATATCCCAAAATTACACCCTTAGTTAATACTGAATTTATGATTTATAAAATAATTTCAATTTTAGAATATATAATTTCATAAATATCTAGTTAAAATTTATAATATTCTGTTGACAAAAATCAAGAAAAATTATTTTTGAAAGAAACACAATTTTTGAATAATAAATTTTTTAACTAAAATAATTTGGTCTTATATCCTAGGAACTTATCAATAAATTTATTATATATTATGAAAAAAATATTTCATAAATAATTTAAACATTTTCATAACACAAATTTTATGGCATTGTTATAATTTTCATTCTTAAATAATCTTAGTTCCTTTAATATCGGCGTTGTGTATCGTATAAACTATAAAAAATGGGTAAAAAATATTCCTCCTATAGTTAATTATTATCCATAACTAAAATGGTTATCACAATGTAAGATAGCTTCCATGTAATTCCCCAACCCTAAAATCCTAGAGTCGGTGTATTATATTATTACACTGGAATGATTAAAAGGAATCAAATCCTGAAGGACTGATTTGTTTAGCTATCTTAGAAATAAATATTACATACATGATACCCATAATATATTCAGAAATATAATATACTAACATAATACATAATAAAATTAAATAAAATGCATCCTTGAACACTTATTCAAATATTTCTTCTTCACAACATGGGGAAAGAAAACAAGATTATTGTGAGCTCAAATGCACAGTAAGGGTAAAGTATAGCTGAAGAAATAATGATTCAATATATATAAAATACCATGGAAAGTTAAATAACTGATATCATGTTCCATTAAAATAATTATATAAGGAAAAAATCAATATGGAAAGGGAAGAAACTAAAACAAATGGAATTTAATCAATGAACTAAAAATTAAATGAATCCAAAGACATGACAGCTCAAAATATCATAGATGAATAATAACGGAATTATACCTGGAGGAAATTCATAATTACTGGACTTGATTTATTAGTCACGTGAGGGAACATACTTTCATGATCCATCCTTGAGATAGTTTAAAACTACAGGTAGAAACATGCTTAGTTTGTCCATCTTAATCATCTCATGAGAACCTATTAATGCATTGAGGAGCTATATAAAGTCTGAGCTCCATCCATCATTACATGTCTACATAATTATTCATATCAATTAAAAAAATTAATTAATAAATAAAATTCCTTATAAAATATCCATATTGAATAATAGATATGGATTTATCAATGATTCCTGAGATAATCAAATAACTTTCAAAGTAAAAACCATATGTAAGATGATATACAATATAGGATATAATAATATCCATCATATGAAAATATGAATATTCAATAAAATTTAAAAATAAAAACCATTAAAATAAAGTTATTTTTCCAACAGAAATATATCAATCACAAAAGAAAGTGATATTAAAAATATAATCATTAAGAATATTCATTGGGCGAATGATCTTTAAACATTTCAAACTGACCCATGCCACTTTGAAACATTTAAATCATAATCCCCATGAAAGCATAATATCAAATGAAAATTATAATATCATGAGAGTAAATATATTCATTATATAACAATTCAAAATGTAGTATATACACCAAATAAAAGTGAATTTGTGTATAATAGCAAATAAGTCTCAATGGAATTTAAATTGAGAGGAAATTATATTACCTTAACCGTCATTTTGTTGTGTGGACTTTATTTTCTTGTATAGTGGTTTAAAATATATTGAAAATTTATAACATAACTATAATCATGTTTATAGTATCAGATATTAACTTATTATAATATTTTATTACTCGTTTGTTAACACTCATTCAATATTTTAACTATTTCTCATTTTAATTACATAGTTTTCTCAAGTATGTATTGACTGGTCATTTGTTTTTTCTATTACATAGATCATTATTTAATAATCTCATGAAATAAAACAATATGTATATATCATATATATATTCATAACATATGTATTTATAATAATCTGTAATGTTTGGATATAGAGAAATAAAATGCAATGCCCATGGAGACAGTAGGCCATACGGGCACATGAACACTACATTCATTTTTTTATCATACTAAAGGAATTAAAATTAAATGATACATATTTTTATTATAATTCCCTTATAATATATATGTTACATATTTTACATATTTTTATTAAAACCAACTTTTATATGTTTCTTGTCTAGCGTGAATGAATCACATTGATTTAAGAAGGCAGTATACTACACATCCATAAACGATGTTATCATATTTTTAGAAAATCGAATGTTTAGAGGTGAATATTATAAAATAATTAAAGAAGCATAAAGAAAACATAAATATCATAAATATAATATATAAATATATTTTCTATCGTAATGTCCACCATGAGAGGTGGTAAAGAAAAAATGAACAATCATCATTTCATGATGTTGTAGTTCATTGTACACATAAACTATATGTTCATTACTCATTAGATGTATGTGTGTTTAAGTTTAGGTAGAATCCATATAATAAGAACCTAAAAGTATATTTAGGATATTTTTGTTTTCATATTAACTTGGAATAATAAGAAATGGATGAGTGTAGAAAAAAATAAATATAATGAGTATGAGGGAAGATATAACCTCTTAATCAGGTAACTCTTTTTGGATTGTACAGAAGGGATTGCTTATTTGGATTTCTTCCTAAAGTTATGATTCTCGGAGTATGGGAGGGATTTTTTTGGAGATTATATAAGAATATTTTGGATGATCTAAATACTGTGTTATTCCCAAAGACTTTGTGTCTTATAGAGACTGTGTGTCTCATAGAGACTGTGTGACTCCCAAAGACTGTGTGTCTTATAGAGACTGTGTGTCTCATGGAGACTGTGCGACTCCCAAATACATTGTGTCTTACTGAGACAGTGTTTATTTGGGAGACTATGTGTCTCAGGGTTACTATATGTCTCATGGAGATAGTGTGTCTCATTAGTGACAGTATATCTGGATATTATTGATATATGGGCCATAGGAATATATCTTTAAGCATATGACTGTATAATTCCTTTGTGGTGTTTCTTGTATGGTATTTCCTTCATGGAATTTTATGTGTAGTATTTCTTTCATGGTATTTTTAAAGACCCGTAAATTTCAAAGAAATGTTTTTCTTAATTTTCTTTGTAATTTTACAAGAACACAGTTTCAGACGGCACATGATTCTGAGGCCCAGTGTGCCTGGAATCATTTTCCGAAGATTGGCTCGGGTACGTTCAGTGAACGGACGAGCGGGTTTTTCTAACTTTTGAACCGGTGCTCAGAATTTAATTCTGAGGGCACCGATGGAATCGCAGAGCCGATAATTACTTAGAAACACCTCTTCTGGAGTTGTGTTTGCTCGGGTGTGGTTTTTAATTTTTGGGCTTTAAGTTAAGAAATAAAATAATGTGGTACGACAAACTTTATTTTATTTCACTTAAAGCCGCTTAAAGCCACTTAAATCTTCTTAAGCTGAGTTGAAGTGGATAGGGTGAAATTCAAAATATCCTACCCTCTTGGTAGGATATTTGTGAGGTGGGGCCCGTACGAGCCCCACCATTTCTTTTCTGCTAAGTAACGCAACCACGAAAACCCTTTTTAAATGAAAGTCAACTGCGGCGTTTCTTAAACTATTAAACGCTCCTATTAAATTGGAAAGTTAAGTCATACCATTAATTCATCAAATTAAGGGTTCGTTACTTAACTTAGAATTTTCGTTTGTTGGCATGTAATAAAATAAGACCAACACTTTTCTTCTTAAGTGTTGTTCGTTGAGAGGTTTTGATAGGAACCTTATGTCTTTCATCCTCCTTCGTGAAGAACGTGAAGAACGCGAAGAATGAGAAGAACGCGATGAACGCAAAGAACGCGAAGAACACGAAGAATGAAAAGAACGTGAAGAACGCCGACCTTCGACGAAAGGCGACGAAGAATGCCGAAACCTCGGAGATCGACGACGCGACGCCAAGTACCGTGACGCCGACGATTCTTCTTCCGCGACGTTCTTCTACGATGATCCTTCATCTACGAAAAATCTTCGATCATCCATTGAGGTAAGAGATTGCGGTCCTTTAAATTCCTTTGTGGTTTTTATCCTCAACATGGATTTAATTAAATCTGTGTGTTTCTTTAACCCTCGGAGATCGTCGACGCAATGCCCTTCTGCGACGACGTGATTCCCTTCTGCGATGCTACGATCACCTCCTACCGCGACGATCAATTCCGCGTAGAATGCCCGTTCGACGAATTCGACGAGGTAGGGATTTTATTTGAAAATAATATTTTATTCCTGTAGTTGTTTCCTTCTAAAACAAAGAGCCCGGGATCAAAGTGCAATTTTAATTTATTAAAATTGTATCTTGTTATGTTTTCATGTGTTGATCATTATTTCCCGTTTGTTATCACCTAACACGGAGGGTGTGGGCCAAACAAACACGGCCCGAAAATCCTCCGTAGTTCATCGTTGATGTGCGGAATGGAAGACGACGAAAAAACGGGCCGCAAAGTCAATTTGTTGATTCCGCAGTGAAGAACGGGACCCGGGAGGAGCTACGGCGCTGACAGAAATGGAATCGGACCCCTGGAGCAACTCCAGTGGCCCGCGAAATCCACCGGCGGCGCCCCGGATCGGCGGCGGTGGTCGACGGGACCCGCGACTGCGTGGGTTCGGTGACACACAGGACGCGGAAAATCCGCATCCGCTGACCAAGCGCGGCCCCACGCGAGGCCGCGACACCTCATCCTGCGGGGGCAGCGCACCCCGGGGTTCCTCCTCTCGGCCGCTCGGCCGAGCCGAGCCGGGTCATACCCAGGCCGGTTCGGGCCGACCAAGGGGGGTTCGGGCCGGGCCGACCCAGGGGGGGTCGGGCCGGGTCGGTCCGGGCGCAGACCCCCCGTTTCCGGGCCATTTCGGTCTTTTGCTCATAACTTGAGCTACGGACCTCCGAACGACACGCCGTTAGTGGAGATGTGATACTTGGATCGCGACGGTCGTTTCGGTATATTACAATCAAGGTTTTGAAATACTTTGGGTTCGGCCGGGTTGGTTCGTACACGAAACCAACCGGGCCCTTGGATCGGAAACGCTCATATCTTGAGCTTCGGACGTCTGTTTGACGTGCCATCGACTTTGTTGTTTTCCTCTAAGTGAGACGAATCTTTTGGCATAATCCGCCCGAGGTTTGGACGTAGGTGGAGTACGGTTGGGTTGGTTTTTCCTTAAAAACCAACCGGGCCTCTGTGACGAAAAAGACAATAACTCTTAGACCGGGCGTCTGATTGACGCACCATCTGCGACGTTGAGTTCATGTTGACGATACAGAACTTTTGGATACATCAACTCTAGACTATGTGTCAGTTGATGTATCAGCCTCTCGGCTCGTGGAGCGGACCCTCCCGATCGAGCTTGCTGTGTGCGGGAATCCTAGAGCTGTCTGCGACTGCTACTGTGACGACGACTACTTTATAGAGATCCTCAGTGGATTCGACGGCGACGACTACATCACTCAGCGATCCTTTGTGGGTCAGTGCTACCGATCATGTGTGGGTCCGATCCTGTGTGGGTCAGCACTCAGCGGACCTGTGTGGGCCAGCGCCTACAGGTCCTATGTGGGCCCGATCCTGTGTGGGTCTTTGCGGGGGTTAGTTTCCTATCGATCCTTTGTGGGTTAGATCCTTTGTGGGTCATTATGGGGGTTAGTACCTATTGATCCTTTGTGGGTCCGACGACTTAGATGGATCAGTGATCATCTCTATCGTCATTCGAAGAAGTATACCCGTGTGAGCTGAAACCCTGTTTTTCTTTCCTTTGTGGAGTGTGTTGTGCTATTCTGTGTGGATTTACGTTTTTCTTTCCTTTGTGGATTGTGTTGAGCTATACTGTGTGGATTTACATTTTTCGTTCCTTTTTGGATTGTGTTGTGCTGTCCTGTGTGGATTTATGTTTTTCTTTCCTGTGTGGACTGGGTTGTACTTGAACTCAGATGTGGGAGACGAGTGAGAGTTGATGACTTAGGTATATGTATGGGAATATACCTAAGCAGTGTCGGATGTTACTTCGTGATTGTATCTTTCCTTTGTTGATTCTGGGAGACCTTCAGGGGTCTCGGGGTCCCTACTGAGTAGCTTATACTCTCCCCTACACGGGCTATGCCCGCACTATGTTGTGTTGGTTGCAGACGACGGACATCGCTAATCGTGGTGGAGTCTTGCGGAGCAGGACGGTACCTGGAGGTGGACCACTGGGTGGGACGTACTCAGAGCGGTCAGCTGGACCCGAGGAGCAGTGGAGGCTTTCTGTACCCACCCTTCAGGTGGGACTTCTAGAGGACGGCTCGACGCTGCGGCTTTTCTTTCACTTTCTGTTTTTCCCCTTTCAGTTGCACTTTACAGTTGGGCTTGTATTTCCGGCCCCCTTTACTTTTCCGAACTTATTGTTGTACTAGTTTTTACTTAGTGTTTACTTATTCCGCTTGCTTACTCTGTGGTGCTTTTTTACTTTACAAAGGCAATGCCTTCCCTTTTTACTGGGATTTACGCCTTGGTGCTAGTCGCCAGCCCCTGGCCTATGGAAGGCGGGCTTGGGGTAGTCACGGCACGGGCCCCGAGGATAGGTCATGACAGTATTTCCTTTATATAATTTCCTTTGTGGTATTACCTTTTTGGTATTTCCTATTTGTTATTTCCTTCGTGGAATTCCTGTGTGATTTTAGGGTTCCTTACTGAGTATTGTTTTACTCACACCTACACCGGAATAGAACGCACATGTCATGTCTTATGAAAATGAGCAACCATTTTATAGAGTCTAGGGTGGACCAAGACCGAACATATCTTTGTGGATTAATGCAAGTCGATGTGTTCCTATGACTCAAAGTAGTAGTCCCAGTACCTTTTTCTATAGGTGGGACTTTGTGGTTTACAGACTTTTATTTTTGTGAGCTTGTATTCTGGACCAGTTTACATTATTTATACATTACTTTCTGTCGTACATTGTTGGTTTGGTATAGTATATTCATGCATTTTATTACTTAGTGTTTTTTACATTTCAAATTTTGTTTCTTGGATACGTGTGTGTGTCTATAAATACTTAGGAAATACCACACATTTTTGGGATATGCCTTCTCAGTGCTAGTTACCAGCCCCTGTCCTATTGGAGGTATTCTTAGGGTAGTCAAGGAACAAGCCCCTCTTGGATGGGTCAGGACAGAGTGGTATTAGAGAAAGTGGGTTCTACCTGAGGACCAAGAGTTTGTGAGTTTGGTTCGTGGAAACAGTGTTAAGTGTTTCAACATCATATTTCAGGCCACGAAATCTTGTTTTGGTGTGGCGCCTGACATATCCTTACACCATACTCTAATTTCTACTTTTTGACATAGTATATGAAAGAAATGGTTATGGGGAAAAATAATGGTAAATGCATCATATAGGAATGGGTTGTGTTTTCCATGTCCTTATTGAATAATCTCTCTAGATATACTCTATTGAACATGGCACAAAGTTTTTTTATTACAGG
Organism: Viscum album; assembly: GCA_963277665.1. NCBI lineage: Eukaryota > Viridiplantae > Streptophyta > Magnoliopsida > Santalales > Viscaceae > Viscum > Viscum album. The sequence continues at coordinate 860,611,230 of OY728160.1, forward strand.
ATACCTACGCACTAAAAACCATCCAATATTTCATTGTGTGATTAAAAGGATGATCCACCTAGTGATGAGGTGTCAGTACAGGGTCATTTACCAGTGATATCACATCCCGGTGGTTTTCCAAGAATACCACCACCCATCACGAAGCAGTTACAAGAAACATTACCAGATGATGATGTATGAAGACTGAGTGTGTTGCATGAGTTCCATAGGCAGATAACTCCCAGGTTTTGGTGTGAGCCAGACCCCCAGGTATCCAAGGATTGGCTGGAGGTAGTTACATGTGTCTTCTGACTTGTGAGTATGCCTTCCGACCAGATGTATTTCCTTGTCTTGAGTTTATCCTAGGGATCAGTAGGGAGATGGTGGATCTTAGCAACCAAGAAATATGATGAGATAACTCTCTATTGGGAATACTTCGACCATCTCTTTAGAGAGATGTTATTTCTAGATATATTGTTATCTGTGCGCATGTAGGAGATTCTATATCTACAGCAGGGCAGTATGACTATGGAGGAGTACTCAGTGAGGTTTATTGATCTATCATGTTACTCAATGGAAATGGTACAGGACTAGTTCATTGGGGATCAGACCTCGGATTAGGGCCTATGCCAGGAGATCTAGAAATCCATGATATTCCATAGCATACATACTAGTGCTATGGTACTTGAGGGATCTTTATTGGTTGAGAGTTTCTAGTAGAGAAGACACAGTTAGTGGAAGATACCAGAAAAAACTATGTAGTTAATACTTTAAAAATATGTATCTGACTGTAGTATTAGAGAACCAAGAAGGTCAAGAACTTCAGGAGATGATTCGAGGGCATAGGACCACCAGTGCGGGGCTCCTAGGGTGGCTCGAATTAGCCGAGGGACAGGTTGTGTTACATGTGTTTCGTTCAGGAAAATATGGCATGAGATTGACCAACCCATCATACGGATGTTTAGGAGAAGGTCTAGGGACTACCAAGACAGAGGCATAGAGTAGAGCAGGGTGGTACGTAGGGATAAAGATGTAAAATAAGAGCAAACAAGGCTGTAGGAGGTTGGAATGGGTTCGACATGCTTCCACCTCCACCCCTAGGTGGTCCACAGTAGGCTCAAGGATCTAGTGGGTAGGGATGAGGCCAGCTTCAAGTGATGGAATATTATGACCTCGGGGCTCTACGGATGATTTTATGTATGATATATGTCTTTTACACCTTAGATTCAGATTTTATAGATCACGGTGTAAGTTATTCTTTTATTTCAATGAACCTTGTTTGCGACTCGGAGATTCCTATTAAACCATTGACTTGAGCCTTACACTTAGGGACTCCTATGAGGGAAGATTAAATCATCACACACTGGTGACGATAGTGTGACCATACATTTTGGGGTAAGAGTTTTGGTTGGGATCTCTTGGTATTGGTGTCAAGGCCATATGAAATCATTCTCTGGATGGACTGGTTATCCACAGTCCATGCTCAAATTTACTATTTTAGGCATAGAGTTCGGGGTTTCTTCCTTGATGGGAACATTTATTCCATTTTCAATGAAATGGAAACCCAAGAAACACATGATGGACTCACATATACGAGGGTTCAGCTAATCACTTATTAGTTGGATAGACTGACGCTCAACGTAGTAGATGATATGAGTCATCAGTTTCCTATAGTGGTGGAGAAGTATAAGAAAATATTTCTTGAGGATATTTCAGGATTACCTCCTCACAGGGAGGTTGAATTTTTCATTGATCTATATCCTGAGAAAACACTAATAACTATACCTTCATAAAAGATGGATCCCCCAGTGTTTTTTCAGTTGAGGGTACAGTTGGAGGACATGTCGAGGAAGGCCTTCATGAGACCTGATGTTTCACACTGGGCAGCCTCAATTTTGTTTTCCAAGAAGCCATACATGATATTAAGGTGATGTGTGGACTTCTTGTCATGACCCCCTCCCCACAAGGCGTACCGCTCCTAGGGTGGCATTGTGAAAAGGGAGATAATGACCCCCGAATCATGCCTCTAGTAGGCCTCGGGTTGGAGACTAGCACTGAGGGTATAATAAACACACAAATGGGAGGAATTACCCTATAAGAAAACACATACGAAAGAGATAGATAAGACAGACTCCAACCAACTCCAACTCAGACAAAAATTTAAATGAAATCCCAAGTACACATATGTAATGTCATGAAAAAATACTACAACTGAAAGGAGAAAAACTATGAATACCAAAGGAAAGTAAAAAACAACAGCAACTATAATCCCGAACATCTCCTACAACCCCAAGCTAATTGAAACAATATTTATCTTAAACTTTATGTAAGTGACCTAAAAAACATTTTATGTATACATAGGGTGAGTATAATATCATACTCAGTAATATCCTCCCCGAATCCTCTCATGCAAAATTAAAGAAATCTTGCTAAAGTATAGCGAACAACATGTGAAACTATCTCATCACCTAAACAGGTATACTATGTTCCCAGCCTCACTATGGATACTCTAACCAAGTAATGCATACAAGACTATATAATATAATAAAGAATATCAAGGTTACCCTGCTACTACTTCCCCACTGGTTTTCCACTTTTCCCCAACGTCGAACCTCATAAGAATCTCCCTCTAAAAGTCTTGCCCGCAGACACCTGGGCAAAGCACCACAACATGCACCTCAGTCAACAAAACAACCATGACCATGAATGAAAAGTAACCAAGTAGTTTTTGGGAGCCACCACATGCAACATACGCCAGGAATTATACCTCAATCCATTACAGCCCACACACCGAGTAAGGATCCTCAAGCTGTCACATCCTATAAACGTTACGCCTATAATAGTCCATAGAAAACTATATCCAGAATATATGTGTGTGAATAACCAGAAGACATTACAGCCCTCTACACACATATATGGGTGAAAACTAACCGTTGTTCCTACCATCACATGTAACTACCCGAAGAAGAGAGTGGGGCCTCCAACCCCTTGGTTTAACATCATTTATTAAATAACTTATTAACAACATTATTACTTTCCCTTATTCACAGACATTCTAGATTATTATTCTAAGCTACTAAACACAAGGGGGATCAACTCGGTGAGTAGATGAACAACCCATTAAGTATTTTCCACATATAGAAAGAGCATAGAACCATCCTCCATCGAGAAGCTAAACACGGAAAGCAAGTGGCATACCCCATGTGTCTTTGCCCCTTTTAGAAGGAGGGTAAACAAACCAGCTGCCTTGAGCAGTGGGGAATGTAAAGAGGATAAACAACCAACACAAATCAAAAAACATCCAAACATTCACATCCAACTCGTTTCATCATCCCTAGTGTCCTCCCCGACACCCACATACATAAACCGATACATCTCTCCACTCTAGGCGTCAACTGTTACAGCAACCAATAGGCCTCCATGCCCCCACATATCACATCCATCCATGCTCACATCACAACACAAGAAGCATCAAAAAAAATATCATATCAATTGGGCTCCTGGCCCTTAAACAAGCTAGAGGGTAACTCAGAGCCCTAGAAATAATTATCTTTTATCAAACAACTAGTTCATTAATCCATCTTGAGTTAATTGATTTATTATTCACAAGTTCTAACTACTAGAATCCTAAGAAGTAAGCTATCACAAATTGATTAAACATGAACACTGCATCAATTTGATTATCATCAAATTACGACAACAATAATCATATTCATTCACATGCCTCTTTATATTTATCCAAAAAATTATCAATTATTTCCTGCTTTATGTTCCTTACCAATCTCCATCAAGAACAAAAATCTAAAAAAATAAATCATAGATATCACACTATCAAGAAAAACAAGAGGCAATAACATATGGTCGATATGAATTTATTTATCTGGTTCAAATATCTATTATTTAAATTCCATTGTAATTCAGTATGGTAAAACAAGCTAACTATACAGTTTCACATAAAAGAAAAGAGTGGCAATGAATCCCCTACCTCAAACTGTTCTTGAAGTTATTTATACGTGAATGATCCACACAATGGGTTATGATATCCTCCCTATGTGACAACTGTTTCCACCTGAGGATGTAGAGACCCCACCACACTGTTCAAAACCCAAGAAAATCCCATAAGGAACATGGAGATTGAATTCCATAAAAGGTCAAGGAGAAATTGAAGGAGATAAACCCAAAAGAATGACGATAGATCATACATTATATTGAAGGTTGATATATACTACTTGGTTGTATAAAAAAGAGGAGAACCTGTCCAAGGAGGAATGTTTGATGGAAGAACACCTACGGGAAGGAATGTAAGGTTTGAGCGTCTCACACCTAAGAACAAAGAGGAAGAACTTTGGAGGAAGATATCTCGTCCCTTTATAAGATTTAATGGAGACGCGATTTAAGATACATTAGATTTTTTTATTAAAATAGGATTGCATTAAACCACACGATTTGACCAATTAAAAGCTTCCTGAGCCTTTGGAAAAATTTAAAATAGGAGTTATGGCCTTTGAATTAGCCTTAGAGTCCTTAAAATGAGTCTTTAAATGCATTTTACGTCAAAGGAAACGTCAATGGGGAAAAACTGTAGGAAGTTGGAATCACTATTCATGAACACAAAATTTGGAAAAGAAAAGAGGCTACCATTGGAACCCCAATATTCTAGAAACACTGTTCATGAACTCAAAATTTGGAAAAAGATTGAGGTTACCATTGGAACTGCACCATTCTGGAAACATTGTTCGTGAACTCAAAATTTTGAAAAGGAAAGAGGATACCATTGGAACCTCACCATTCTGGAAACACTGTTCATGAACTCAAAATTTGGAAAAGGAAATAGAGGTTACCGTTGGACCTCACCATTCTAGAAACACTATTCATCAACTCAAAATTTGGAAAAGGAAATAGAGGTTATCATTGGACCTCACCATTCTAGAAACACTTTTCATGAACTTAAAATTTAGAAATAGAAAAAGAGGTTATCGTTGGACCTCACCATTATGGAAACGTTTTTCATGAACTCAAAATTGGGTAAACAAAATAGAGGTTACAGTTTGACCTCATTGTTCTAGAAACACTGTTCATGAACTCAAAATTTGGAAAAGGAAATAGAGGTTACCGTTGGAATGTTCACATAAGGCTACCGATTACACTGTACACATAAGGTTACTGTTGCACTGTTCACATAAGGATTCCGATGAAACTGTTCACATAAGTTTATCATTGTACTGTTCACATAAGGCTATCGATGAAACTGTTCACATAAAGTTATCTTTTCACTTTTCAATAAGGTTACCGATGACATTGTTCACATAAGCTTACCGTTGCACTGTTCACATAAGGCTACCGATGACACTGTTCAAATAAGGTTACCATTGTTCTGTTCACATAAGGCTACCGATTACATTGTTCACATAATGTTACCATTGTACTATTCACAGAACTAGAAATTTGGTAAAGTGTTGGGTATAAGTCAACTTGACCTCCCAGAACACCTCAGACACCTTATTTTCTCAATGGAATGGACCAGAGAGGTCCATGTCATTACATTAGATACCTATCAAAACATTCTCATCCTTGAGAATTCAAAACCAACCTAAAAATAAACAGAAAATAATGCTTAACAACCACCCATTGAGATACCTCTCAAAAGAGAGAAAGCCACAAGAAGCAACCAAAGAAAGTCGTCTCATAAACACGAATGGTCTATAACTAAAAACCAAACATCATTACATGAAATGAGTTGAACATAAAAAAAATATGGGAACTGGGCATGTATCTATGACTAATGTTCCTAGGTACTCTCCTCCATGCCACTATATATCCACAATACATGAACGGAGGGGATAGAATGCATTCACAACACCTTCTCTTTTCTGTCTTAGATCTCCACAGGCCACGCCTCAAAGGTCACATCATCATCAACATAAATATCTCCCCAATTGATGACGTGTGAGTCATCATGAAGTTAATGATGGAGATGTGATACATGGAAAACATCATGTATCTGGCTCATCTACGGGGGAAGTGCTACTCGATATTCCACAACTCCAACACGTGATAACACCACGAAAGGCCCAACAGACTAGCGAGAAGGCTTACTCCCATGACCAAACCTTTGCTTCCCTTGATGGGGGGTCACCTTCAAAAACATGTGATCCCCAACATAAAACACTAAGGGTCTCCTCCTTTGATTGGAATACAATTTCTAACAATCTCTTGTTGTCTTTATCCCCTCATGAATCACCTGAACCATCTCTGTTGTATTCTACACAAGTTCCGGTCCGATAATTGTTGACTCTCTGACCCCAGTCTGGAATAATGGAGAATGGAAAGGCTGGCCATACAAGGATTCAAATGGTGCCATACCGATGGTGGAGTGAAAACTATTTTTGTAAGAAAAATCCACCAAGGGTAAGTGCCTCATCCACAAACCTCCAAAATAAACTACACAAGAGCGTTACATGTCTTCAAGAGTATAGATGGTCCTCTCTGTCTGACGATCCTTATGAGGATGAAAAGAAGTGCTAAGGCATATATGAGAACCAAAAGCATGCTGGAGACCTCTCCACACCCTATAGGTAAAATGAGGGTCTCAATCGGAAATGATCCTCATTGGTACTCCATGAAGTCTCACCACCTTCTCCAGATACTGCCTTGACAAAACTTTTATTGAACATGACTCCTTGATTTCTATGAAGTGGGATGATTTTGTTAAACTATCCACAACCACAAAAATAGATTCATTTCCTCACTGAGCTCGAGGTAAACGAGTAACAAATTTCATTGATATGTCCTCCCACTTCCACTAAGGAACATATAACGGCTGGATCATTTGTCACGCCGAACGACATTACAACGAACTCATAATTCCCATGACGACAATGGAAAGCAGTCTTCAAGATATTCTCATCCTTCACATGCATCTGATGATATCATGACTGCAATTCGATCTTTGAGAACCAACATTCACCCTTTAGTTGATCGAATAAATCATAAATCTGTGGAAGAGGATAGTGATTCTTTATTTTCACATTGTTCAAGCGATGATAATCAATACCCAACTGTAAACTACCATTAGCCTTCCTCATGAACCAAACTGGTACACCCCATGGTGACACACTCATCCAAACAAAACCACATTGTAAAATACCATAAATATGTATACGTAGCTCTCGTAACTCAGAAGGGGACATTCTGTATGGATAAATTGAGATAGGAGACCCTCCTGGTTGTATCTTGATCCCAAAATCGATCTCTCGTTGAGGGGGTAATGCTACAACCTCTTCTAGAAATACATAAAGGTACTCTTCTATGACCCTAGGAAACACGAATCGTTGATCCTCTAAAGAACCCAACTTTAGCTCATTCATCATGGATGATAAGGATGGAACATGCCTTTGACCCATCTGAGGGTCTCTCTCACCAACAAACACCACTGGCTCTCCATCCGCATCGAAAAAAAACAACCTGCCTCCTGAAGTAATCCAAGATAGCCTGCACCGAATACAACCTATCCATGTCGAGGATGACATCATATGGTTGTATTCATAAACATAGGAAATCCTCCCAAGAGCGGTGCTTCCCCAATACTAGATCACAGTATCTACATACTTCAAACAAATCATCTCAGCCTCCAACTAGCGCATTCAATGCCAAGGACACTGGAAGCCTCCCTACCTTATGTCCTAAAGCATGGAAAAGGGTAGGTGATATGAAGGAATGTGTCTCTCCTGAATCAAACAAGGCATAAACCAAGGTAGAAAACAAGAAAAATGTACCTTGAACGACATTTGCCTCACCGAGAGCTGGCAACGCTAAAGCATGAAGTTGACCACGACCTCCTCCACGACCTCTCTAACCCTAATGACGACCACCACCATGGATGCTCTTTTCTCTCCAAGGACATGGAGCGTCATGGGGATTTCCTATAACATCCCCATCTAACCTCTAATATTCTAAATCTATTGAAACTTACTGTTGCTGCCTCGTCTGGAACTACCTCAACGGAGGAACCTGGAGCGGAACACCTGGTGCATGATGACTGCTCTGAATTTTTGGGCTCTCTCGCTACAGATGACTTCAACAACCACAAGAAAAAAAGTGACCAATCCCTTTGGATAGGCATGAGAGTTGCTGCCCCCAGAGAAATGAGATGCTTAGGGCTGAGACCTACCCTCAGCCGAACAAAAACTCTTCTACCCTGAAAACTGGGAACCCCAGAACACATCTCTACTTCATGAGGAATCATGAAGACTCCCCTCTCGTGAATATTCGGTTCTATCCAATGTCCTCTTGAGTACCTCTTCCCTTTCCAGCACCTCAAGAAATGTCTTCAGCATAAATGTGGTGACCTGGCGCTGGATCTCTGGACGCAAATCCTCCTCGAAATGCCTCACCCTGGCCTCCTAATCTGGAAACAGGTCTGAAACATATAGTAAAAGGTTATTGAAATGGATTCAAAACTCTCGCACACTATATCTCCCCTGTAGAAGGGTAAGAAGATCCTAGAGACTGTACACCTTCTAGGTCGAAGAAAGAAACTATACTCTAAACTTGTCTTGGAGCTCATCCCAAGAGATCGATGACTCCTCCTGATCCCGGATGAACAAGAACCAACACTGACTCGCTACTCTACAAAGCATCATCAAAAACAAGGACACCTAAGGCTCTTTATGAGTATGGATAAAACTGAATCCTACCTCGACCACCTCCAACCAGTATTCTATGAATGCATCTAAAACAGAGCCCTCATACTTCTATAGACTCATGCACTGAAACTCTCAAAGTGTCATCCTCTAAGTGTCGTCGTCGTCAGCCTCTACCCTACGGCGATATGCTAGCATAGCTTATAGGACATCTTCTATGTGATCCTGATGAGGACGTCGACCTAGATCCATACCTATAAAATAACAAACAGGGAGAGATCCTAAACCTATAATAAGGAAGACTCAACCGCAATTAATTAATTATTTTCTTTTATTCATTTTATTCATTTTAGGTTACCATATGCCAAGGTCTACCCATTCAAACACAATAACAGGGAATAAAGATGCATGATCCTTTCCTAGGTATCTACCATGTAACTGGTATCACCTCATTTAGTATCCATTGTAATCTTAAGGGACCGTACATCATATCATAGGGGTCCCTAAATGCCTATGTCTCATCCGCCCTCAAGTGTTTACATAATTTAATAAAATTGACTGACACTATTTCCCTACCAACCCATGAAACCACACATGTGCCTAACTCCAAACACCATCCTATCCCTCAAACCAGACCTCTGATACCACTATGTCACAAACCCCTCCCCACAATGTGTACCCCTCCTGGGCCGACAATGTGAGAATGAAGATAATGACCCTCTGAGTCCCACATAAAGTAGGCCTAGGGTTGGTGATTAGCACCGTGGGTATAGTAAACACAGAAATGGGAGGTATTTCCCTCTAAGAGATCACATATGAAAGAGAAAGATAAGACCGACACCAACCAACTTCAACTCATACAACAATATAAATTAAATCCTAAGTACACATGTGTAATGTCATGAAAAACTACTACAACTGAAAGGAGAAGAACTACAAATATAAAAGGAAGTAAAAACACAAGAAACCACAAGCCCAAATAGCTCCTATATCCCTAAGCTAGTAGAAACCAGCTTGATCTACAACAAGATACAAGTGACCTGAAAAAAGTTTATATATACATAGGGTGAGTATAACAGTATAGTCAGTACGATCCTCCCCTAAGCCTCTCGTGCAAAAGTAAAGAAATCATGCTAAAGCACAGTGAACATCAAGTGAAAATAACTCATCACCTAAAAAGGTATACTATGTTCCTAGCTTCACCATGTCTACTCTCACCATGTAACTCATACAAGTGTATATAATAAAATAAAAATATTAAGGGTACCCACTACTACTTCCCCACTGGTATGCCTCTTTTCCCCAATGTCTCACATCCTAATCATCTCCCTCCAAAAAGATTGCCCACAGAAACCTAGGCGAAGCACCACAACATAAACCTCATCCAAATAAAACACCATGTCCATGCAAGAAAAGTAACTAGGTAGTTTCTGAGAGCCACCACATATCGCATAATTTGTATCATACACCAGGCATTATACCTCAAGCCATTACAGCCCACACACTGAGTAAGGATCCTCAAACTATCATAGCCTATACATGTTTTTCCTATAGCAGTCCATAGAAAACTATATCCAGAATATATGTGTGTGAATAACCACAATCCATTACTCCCCTCTACAGACATATATGGAGAAAACTAACCATTGTGCCTACCAGTATAAGTAACTACCAAGGGAATAGAGTAGGTCCAAAGGGGGTAGTCAGCCATCCATCCTCCCACAAAAATGTTGGGGAAAACACCCCCCAAGGCTCAAAATCCCCGGGGTGTCAGTTTCCCTAACTGACGGGGTGGAGTAGCGTATATAAACACAAAAATTAAAGAATATAATATATCTCACAACCACACTATTGGCATAAACTAGTATTAGAATCAACTATATCTAACCTCTATCAGACTCCTGGATTCCACTTCTAAGACTAGGTATCCTATAAGCATTCAACCATTTAATGAGTTTCATTACATTACTTAATTCCATTTTTATCAGTTTCACTTTATGTTAATTAATTTTTTAAACAATAATTAACAATTAACAATTTCTATATTATATTTCATTAGCATCACACCCAAAGTCCACCGTCCCTTTAAATTGTAACCTCAACATTGAATCCCAGCAAGTTCTAACCCCTTGGATTAACGTCATTTATTCAATCATTTATTAAAAACATTATTACTTTCCAATATTCCTGGGAATTCTTGAAAAACATACTAAGCTACTAAACACAAGGGGGATCAACTCTGTGAGTAGATGAACTAGACGTCAAGTCTTTTCCACCTATAGAAAGATCATAGACCCATCCTACCTCGAGAAGATAATCATGAAAATCACGGGGCATACCCCACGTGTCGTCTCCCCTTTTTGGAAGGAGGTTAAGAAAACCAGATGCCTTGAGTAGTGGGGAAAGTAAAAAGTGTAAACAATAAACAAGAATCAGAAAGCATCCAAACATTCACATCCAACCTATTTCATCATCTCTTATGTCCTCCCCGATACTCACATGCATAAAATGATGCATCTTTCCACTCTAAGAGTAAGCTGCTACCACAACCAATATGCCTCCATGCCCCCACATATCACAACAACCATCCTGGCTCACATAACAACACAAGAAGTAGGAAAACAAACATCATATAAATTGGGATCTAGGACCTTAAACAATCAAGAGGGTAACTCATAAATCTACATGGAATTATCTTCTATCCAAAAACTAGTTCTTTAATCCATCTTGAATTAACCAATTTATTATTCACAGGTTCCAACTACTGGAAACCTAAACATTAAGTTATCAAAAATTGATTAAACATGCTTACTGTATCAATTTGATTAGCATCAAATTACAACAACAATAACTAGATCCATTCACATGACTCATTATAATTATCCAAACAGTTATTAATTAATTCCGACTTTATTTTCTTTACCAATTTCCATCAAGAATGAAAATCTAAACAAAGCAAGCATAGATATCACACTATCTAGAAAAATGATAGGAAATAACATACGATCAATATCAATGTATTTATCCAGTTAAAATATTTATTATATCAATTCCATTATGATCCAGTGGGATAAAACATGCTAACTATGCAGTTTCATGTAAAAGAAAAGAGAAGCAACGAATCCACTACCTCAAACGGTTCTTGACGTTCTTTATACGAGAATGAGCCATACAACGGGTTACGATCTCCTACCCCCATGAAAACTATATCCACCTGAGGATATAGAGTCACCACCACACTGGTCAATATCCAATAAAATCCCATTAGGAACATGGATATAGAATTTCAAAAAAGGGCAAGGAGATATTGAAGGAGATTAACCCAAAATAATAACGATAGATCATACCTTATATCGAAGATTGACCGATACTGCTTGGTTGTATCAAAAATAGAGGGGAAACAATCCAAGGAGTATATTATGATTAAATAACTCCTACAAGAAGGAATGTAAGGTTCTAGCATCTTAGACTCGAGAACAAGAAGGAATAACTACGGAAGAGGATATCTCGTCCCTTTAGAAGATTTAACATAGCAGCAGTTTAAGATACATTGGGTTTTCCATTAAAATTGGATCACATTAAAACATGTGGTTTGACCAAGTAAAAGAATACCAAGCCTTAGGAAAAATATGATATAGGAGTTATGGACATCGAATCGGCCTTAGAGTCCTTAAAACGAATCTTTAAATGCATTTTATATCAAAGGAAACGTCAAAGGGGAAAAACTGTAGGAAGTGGGAAACACTGTTCATGAACACGAAATTTGGAAAATGAAAGAGGCTACCATTGGAACCTCACCATTCAAGAAACACTGTTCATGAACTCAAAATTTGGAAAAATAAAGAGTCTACCGTTGGAACCTCACTATTCTGGAAACACTGTTCATGAACTCAAAATTTGGCAAAGGAAAGAGGCTACCGTTGGAACCTCAACATTCTAGAAACATTGTTCATGAACTCAAAATTTGGCAAAGGAAATAGAGGTTACCATTATACCTCACCATTCTGGAAACATTTTTCAAGAAATCAAAATTTGGAAAAGGAAATAAAGGTTACCATTGGACCTCAATATTCTGGAAACATTGTTCATGAACTCAAAATTTGGAAAAGTAAATAGAGGTTACCATTGGATCTCACCATTCTGGAAACACTGATCATGAACTCAAATTTTGGAAAAGGAAATAGAGGTTACCGTTGTACCTCACCATTCTAGAAACACTATTCATGAACTCAATATTTGGAAAATGAAATAGAGGTTACCATTGGACTATTCACATAAGGCTACCGATGACACTGTTTACATAAGGTTACCATTAGACTATTCACAGAAGGCTACCGATGACACTGTTTGCATAAGGTTACCATTGTACTGTTCACATAAGGCTACAGATGACACTGCTCACATAAGGTCACTATTTAACTTTTCACATAAGGCTACCGTTTATAATGTTCACATAAGGTTACTGTTGCACTGTTCACATAAGGCTACCAATGACTTTGTTCACATAAGGTTACCATTATACTATTTGCATAAGGCTACTGATAAAACTGTTCACATAAGGTTACCGTTGTACTATTCACAGAACTATAAATTTGGAAAAGTGTTGGGGATAAGTCACATTGACCTCCTGGAACTCCTCAGACACTAGATTTTCACAATGGAATGGACCAAAGAGGTCCGGGCCATTACACTTCCGATTCATGAACCAGCTGACCTTGAAGAATAAGTATCCACTATCAAGTCTTGATGACCTCTTAGATCAGTTGAAAGGGTCACGATGTTTCTTAAAGTTTGAAATCAGATTTTCCTATCTCCATCTTTCAGTACGAGGTGAGGATATACTGAAGATGGATTTGTGGTGTTGATAAGGACGCTATGAGTGCTTGGTGATGTTGTTTGTCATGAGAAACACCCCATTAGTTTTCATGGGACTCATGAACATGATCTTCCAGCCTTACCTAGACCGGTTCATGGTGGTATTCCTTAGTGACATCCAAGTGTACTTGGTTTCTGAGAAGGATCACATGAGACAATTGAGGATGGTCCTGTGCACACTCTGAGATCACAAACTATATGGGAATCCCTCTAAGTGTCAGTTATGGATTCAAGAGGTCTATTTTCGAGGAGATTCCATTTTGAGGCTGGATTTAAAGTGGATCCAGCGAAGATTGAGGGGGTTATTGCTTGAGAGCCACCCATGTGTGTTACCTAGGTGCATAGTTTCCTTTGTTTGAATGGGTATTATAATAGGTTTTCACCTGAATTTTTCATATTAGTATCATCCTAGACAGCATTAAAAGAAATCTGTAACCCTTTTGTATGGACATAGAAGTGTCCGGAGAGCTTTAATCGATTGAGGCATAGATTGATGAGCACCCCCATCTTGAGATATCCAGAGGAGGCTGCCGTGTACGCAGTGTTTTTGAGATGCGTCAAGAACGAGGTTCAGTTTTGTCTTGTTGTATTGGAATGTGAGGATTGAATATGGTTCACACCAGTTGAGACCACATGAGAAGAACTATGAGATCCATGATATTGATTTAGTAATGGTATTCTGCACATTAATGATCTTGCAACACAACCTTATGGGAGAGCAGTTTATCATCTACTCTGACAAAAAGAGTCTCAAGTATATCTTCTCTCAGAAAGTTATAAACCATAGATAGTGGAGATGGATAGATATCCTCTAGGAATATGACTTTGATATTTTATATCCTCTTGGGAAGGGGAATGTGGTTGCAGATTCTCTCAGTAGGACATCCAGTTCACAGTTGCTGAATGAGGAATCAGAGTAGTTGTGCTCATTACATATATCCTTTTTATATGCAAATGGGGCATCTTGTAACGACCCAAAATTTCATTAATGGAAAATCCCTCTTGATCCAGTTAAATGTTTCTTTATGAAAAAAAAATGTTTTTATAAGATGTCAACTTCTTTAGTTTAATGTTAAGATTTGTGACCATTACTTTTATAGTCGTTGAACAGTGATCATCTGGGTAGTTTAAATATAAGGCTTTAACGAACCAATTTTCTACTCAGACAAAGGAAGCGATGGCCTCATCCAGTAGAATTTCCCCTTACGAAGCCCATTTGTCGGAGCTCGGAAAGGAGGTGGCGTCTTTGGGCTTTGCCCTTGACCAAGCCCAAGCTGAGCTTCATCAAGTCAAGCTCGAACGTGATCGTCTACAGGAAAAGTGGAAGTTGATTGAAATTACCACACGAGCGATGTTATCCGAGCAACCCCAAGAGTCTGTCACCATCGCACACCTTACCCTTAGGTCTTATGCGGCTATTTTAAGGGGTTATGTAACAAATAAGTAGCACCATGTTCATGTACATTATTTTTTTATATAATAATGAATATAATTTCTAGTCATTTTTGATACATTGTAATTAGTTTTTAAAGTACAAACGGTGTTTTTAGTTATTATTTAATTAAGAATTATATTTTATTAAATTAAAGGATTTTTGAATTAAATAATATTTTAATAAAATATTATTATTAATATTAAATAAATATTTATTAAATATAAATGATCTTATAATTTTATGAATGCAATTAAAATTTTTATTAAGGTTTGAAAGCCATTTCTGTCAAAACCCGTGAATTTTTTTATAAATGTCGGTTTTTATTTTAAAAGTGAAAATTCACATATTTAGAAAATTATTTAGATAAAATAAATATTATTTTTGGAATCAGGATGTCGAAATTATCCAACGGTGAATTTTTCATAATTTT
The DNA here is from genome assembly GCA_963277665.1 of Viscum album. Lineage (NCBI taxonomy): Eukaryota > Viridiplantae > Streptophyta > Magnoliopsida > Santalales > Viscaceae > Viscum > Viscum album. The sequence goes on from OY728160.1 coordinate 860,626,591, forward strand.
CTGAGACAGTCAAATTTTTGGGTAAAAATTAAATACGATTTAAATATATAATGTGTTTTATGACATCATAATGACCCAATGGTGATGTAATAAAATACCATAATCCTTATGTTCGGCCAATATGTGTTTTATCATTAAAATAATGAGGTTTTGGGTTTGTTTGACTCACTTTTCAAAGCATTAATGGAGCCCTCAAGACTTATTCAACACTTTGCCTTTTTAAATTAATTTCCATGGGAGTGTGACTCACCTACACATAAGCAACCCTAATTTTTTAATAAGTTCGGACCTTGTCCTTGTAAAATATTGTTTTCCTCTTTCCTTTTCCATAAACCATGGGCAAATACCATGGGATGGTTTGTGGTTTGGATTATTTTAATATAAGGGGTCCCAAACCTAAATAATAAAGAATTCTCTCACCTTTCCTATATAAACCCACCCAAGCTCCCACTCCCTCCTCACTCAAAGCCCTTTAAGTTCGTCCAACCTCTGCCCTACTCTCTCTAGAATCCTCTGAAGGTGCCCCAAGCTCCCAAGAAGCCTCTCACAAGCCTCTCTCTAGCCTTTGGAAGCACACTTCCAAGTAAGGGGTTTTCTTCCTTTCTCATTTTTTTGTCAATTTTCTTTAAGTTGTATTTCCATTTTTATTTCAATTATGAATGTTGTGGTATGGTTTGGAACCTCCCCCATACTGCCCTATTATTGTTTGAATGATGGGAGAACCCTTTCTCTCTCATTAAAGGCCTCCCATGTACATCCGTTACTATGCCAAAATTCCGAAAGGAACTTCTCTCTCTTTTTTTACATTCAAGAAATACTTTTGTATCATGAATCTAAATTCAATTTCTATTGTTGGGACATGTATATATATGATCTCCTTACTGTCCATTAAATGTAAATATGATGAGGAACCCCTTTCTCTCTCATCAACCTTTTTTATGAATTCTTATGTCACGCCGTTACGCTGCCGAAATCGCACCGATTTTCTAAGCCAATGTCTTTGTGTAGTGAATACCATGCCCATTTCTCCATCAAGGGTATTCAACTTTATGCACATTTACATATTGATTATAAAGTTTCATGTATGAATTCCACATTTCTTTATCGTGGAAGAAATGATTATGTTTTATGAATCCATGTTTTATGATCCATGTGGCACACTTATGCATGAAATGAAATGTTTAAGAAGGGTGCGCCCTTCATAGCGCCCCAATGCATTGGGTAAAGTATAGTATCATGATACGTCATGTGCAATGAGTGTTTACTCATGCTAATTCAAGTGCAACGAGGGTTTACTCGTGCTTCAAGTGCAATGAGGGTTTACTCATGCTCCATGTGCAATGAGCCTTGGCTCATGCTAATTCAATGTTAAGTGTTGTTGCAACATTTCCATGTTATGATTATCATGCTTTATCATGCCTTTATGTTCATGTTTCTATTATGCTCTATTGATATGCCTATTGCCTAACATGTATTTCACTCCTCATGTTATTCATTGTTTACTCCCTTACTGGGCTTTATAGCTCACCCTTTTCTTATGCATGTCCTCAGGTTATCCCATGCAATGCTAAGTACGAAAAAATGTAGTGGTCATGTAAAGGAATTTTTCAATAAAGATGTTGTATTTCAAGTTTAAAGTTTTTATGTAATGATCCTAAGCCCCAAAGACACTAAACCTCTCGATCTTCTTTGTTGGATCAAGTGAAGTTTTATGTAATAAAGCATGTTTAAGTTGTAATAAAAAGCAGGGTTGTCTTAGTTGGTATCAGAGGATAGGTTTAGTTATTTTTGGGATTAGGAAACCCTATCAAAGCCTTATATACAAGACTAATCATAATAAAAACATCCCTAAGTTTTGGTAAATACTAAGTAAGTGGTTTATCAAACAAATACATCCCTGTATGGATACGAGCAGGTAGAGGCGGCTCTGGCACAGATGTATCCTAGGGGTAAAACCCGAAAACACCGCTTTGAGCTAGACTCGAACGGGAACTGGTGCACGACAACGGGCCTTGCTGCACTCTTGGTTACGACACTCCCGGGAGATATGTTTTGATAAATTCACAATCTTATTATGAACCCTTATTAAGGGAAAAATGCCCCTAAGAATATATGTTAGAAGGAAGATCATGAAAATCCTGGATTGAATCCTATAGACTCATTAGTTAAAGAGACTAAATTTTATTTATAAGTCATAAACTTTTGTCTTTGGATTACCTTTTATGTGTTACCCCTAACTTTCCTTTTATTCCAGCCAATGGTCGGTAATAGGAGAACTCGGGCTAACAACCGTTGTGAAGATCAGTGTGATGATTGTACTTATGAGATGCCCAATCCAATGGGAGCGGGAATCGCGAACTTTGTCACGCTTCTCTCTCAGCTAACTCAAATTTTGAATAGAAACACTGGTCAAGAGGAACGTTCAACCCCCCCTAAGAAAGAACAAGTTGCTATTGAAAGCTTCATGAGACAAAGGCCTCCTACTTTTAGTGGATCATCCGATCCCACGATCGCTGAACAATGGATCAAATCCATTGAAAAGATATTCTCCATCCTCCAATGCTCTGAAAAAGAGAAGGTTCTCCTGGCGGCTTATCGTATGGAGGGTGAAGCTGATCAATGGTGGACGTTGATCAAAAATACGAAGCCTGAGGAGGAGATCGAGGCTTTGGAATGGAAGGTATTCCGGAAGATGTTTTTCGATAAATATTTTCCACGCACCCTCCGTCTTAAGATGGAAAGGGACTTCCTTTCCCTCAAGCAGAAAGATGAGGAATATGTGGGAGCGTACGAGGAAAACTTCACAAGGCCTGCACGATACGCTTCTGGCTTTGTCGTTACCCCCGAATGCAAGGTTGACCGCTTCTTTGGTGGGCTGAAGCCTAGCTTGCGGAAAGCATTAGTGATCCGTGACTTTGATAGCTATGAGGAAATTGTCCGATGTGCCCTCAAGGTTGAAATGGAGATCGGAGAATCATAGGGGTATCATGGGGACAAGAAGTGGAAGGTGGAATTCAATGCTGGTGGTCCGATGGATAAATCCAACGGCGCTAAGAAATTCCAGCACCCCACTTGCCGAAAGTGTGGAAAGAAGCACCCTGGAAATTGCCTTAGGGGGACAAGAAAATGCTTCAAGTGTGGAAGACAAGGGCACCTAGCTGTTAATTGTCAGCAAGAAGGACCCGCGGCTGCGACAGAGGAGAGGAACGCTCCGTTCGAACCTCAACGCGTTGTTCAATGCTTCAAATGCAAAGAACCGGGTCATTTTGCGAATCAGTGCCCTAATCCAAGGGTTATCGGAGGCAATCAACAACCTCCAAGACAGCAAGGAAGAGCTTTTGCCATCACTTCTGCCGAAGTGAACCCCGACAACGAAGTGGTGACAGGTACGCTAGTTATTCATTCAAGAATAGCGAACGTACTTCTTGATTCAGGTTCTACGCATTCTTTTATATCTCAAAAGTTTATTAGAACAATCCCTGCACCACCACAAATCATGGAAGTAAAGATGTCGGTGAGTACGGCAAATGGGGCAATCATTGCATCCCATGAGTATAAGTCCTCCCCTGTTATAATCTGTGGATTGAATTTCCCGGCGAACCTCGTCATAATCCCTTTGGTGGAATTTGATGCAATTCTTGGCATGGATTGGCTTTCCTTATATAGAGCCAACATAAATTGTCGGGAGAGGGAAATCACACTCCATATGGAGAATCGACCCCCGATTCTTTACAAGTGTTAGGAGGAAGATGAATCTCCTTTAGCTCCATCATCTCAAGCATGGATATTACTGCCTTATGAGCACGCATATCTGGCTCAGATGATTAAGTCCAAGGAAGAAACCACCCTTGAAGAAATGCCTATTGTGAGGGAATTCGCTGAAGTATTTCCCGAGGAACTTCCTAGTCTTCCTCCAAGAAGAGATGTTGAGTTCTCAATTGAACTTATACCTGGGGCGCTACCAATATCCAAGACTCCATAGAGAATGGCTGTGGTTGAGCTTGAAGAACTGAAGAAACAACTACAGGAGAATCTGGATAAAGGGTTTATACGCCCAAGTGCATCACCATGGGGTGCACCAGTCCTCTTCGTCAAGAAGAAGGATGGGTCAATGCGGCTTTGCATCGATTATCGTGAACTTAACAAAATCACGATAAAGAACAAGTATCCTCTCCCAAGAATCGATGACTTGTTTGATCAGCTGCGTGGAGCACAATACTTCTCCAAGGTCGACTTGCGGTCGGGATATTATCAAGTAAGGGTGAAGAAGGAAGATATCCCCAAGACTGCTTTTCGTACAAGGTACGGGCACTATGAATTCATAGTAATGCCTTTCGGACTCACCAATGCTCCAGCAATATTCATGGACTTGATGAATAGAGTCTTTAGAGATTACCTAGATAAATTTTTGGTAGTCTTTATAGATGATATTCTAATATACTCCAAAACCAAGGAGGACCATGAGGAGCATTTAAGAACTGTACTGGAGACTTTGCGCAAGAGAAGCTCTATGCCAAGTACAGCAAGTGTGAGTTCTGGTTGAAGGAGGTCTCATTCTTGGGCCATATCATCACAAGCAATGGGATATCTGTGGACCCCTCCAAAACAAATGCAATTGAGGGATGACCGAGGCCAACATCGGTAACTGATATCCGTAGCTTCTTGGGGTTAGCTGGATATTATCGACGATTTCTGAGAAACTTCTCACGATTGTCCAACCCTCTTACCAAGATAACTCGAAAGGGAGTAATGTTTGCTTGGAGTGATGAATGTGAAGAAAGCTTCAAGGAGTTGAAAAGGAGGCTTATCACTACACCCGTGCTCACTTTACCCACAAGTGGAGAGCTTTTTGTGGTATTCAGTGATGCTTCGATGAAGGGATTAGGATGTGTGCTGATGCAGAATGATAAAGTGATATCCTATGCCTCAAGGCAGTTGAAAATCCATGAGCGAAACTATCCAACGCATGATCTGGAGTTGGCGGCGGTGATCTTTGCCTTGAAAATTTGGCGGCATTATCTCTATGGAGAGAAATGTGAGATATATACTGACCACAAGAGTCTTAAATATATATTCACATAGAAAGAGCTTAATATGTGCCAGAGAAGATGGATAGAGCTCATAAAGGATTATGACAGTTCAATACATTACCACCCTGGGAAGGCGAACAAGGTGGCAGATGCCCTAAGTAGAAAGGATCCAGAAATTCTATCAATGATGAGAATTGAGAAGGATCCAATCTTCTTAGACTTAATGAAGATGGACGTGGGAATCATAAAGAAGGGAACATCATCAATCCTTTCACAAATGATTGCTAAACCATCTCTTTTGGAAAGGTTAAAGGATGCTCAAAAGGATGATGCGAGAATCCAAGAAAAAGTGGAAGCTATAAAAAAGGGAAAATCCTCAGAGTTTAATGTTAATGAAGAAGGAATTGTGCGGTTTGGGAAAAGACTATGTGTTCCATCAAGTTCGGAGCTGAAGAAGGAACTTTTGGATGATACACATAGTTCAAATTTCTCTATTCACCCAGGGAGCACAAAGGTGTATCGAGATCTCCGAGAAAACTTTTGGTGGGATAATATGAAGAAGGAGATCGCTGAATATACATCAAAGTGCCTGGTGTGTCAGCAAGTGAAGGCAGAGAGGCAGAAGTCTAAGGGGATGATGCAACCATTGCCCATACCAGAATGGAAATGGGAGAACATCACCATGGACTTCGTCACTGGACTTCCAAGGACATCCAAAGGCAACAATGCAATCTGGGTTGTTGTGGATCGTCTTACAAAGACTGCACACTTCATTGCTATTCGAGAGGATTTCTCTTTGGATCAACTGGCACTGATATATATCAGGGAAGTGGTATGGTTTCATGGAGTACCACTATCTATTGTGTCTGACCGAGATCCAAGATTTACCTCTATGTTTTGGAAGAGTCTTCAAAATGCTCTGAATACTGAACTGAACTTCAGTACGGCCTATCATCCTCAAACTGATGGCCAATCCGAGCGGACTATCCAAACACTTGAGGATATGTTGAGAGCGTGCTCAATGGACTTTAAAGGAGGATGGGATCAACAGCTTCCTCTGGTTGAGTTCTCTTATAATAATAGTTTCCAATCGAGCATCCAAATGGCACCATATGAAGCCCTGTATGGGAAAAGGTGTAGAACACCAGCATGTTGGGATGAGGTCGGTGAACGTAAGCTGCTTGGACCAGAAATGGTCGAAGAAATGGTGGAGAAGGTGAAAACCATTCAGCAGCATATCAAGGAAGCCCAATGTCGATAGAAGAGTTATGCAGATAATCGTCAACGAGACCTTGAGTTTAAAGTCGGAGACATGGTGTTTTTATGCATATCTCCGTGGAAGAAGTTCATGAGGTTTGGAAAGAAAGGGAAGTTAAGTCCAAGGTACATCGGCCCCTTCGAGATTCTTGATCGTGTTGGGGTTGTGGCCTATCGACTAGCACTTCCACCTACTATGGCCAAGGTGCATGATGTCTTCCATGTATCCCTCTTAAGGAAGTACATACCAGACCCTTCACATGTACTCTCTTCTAAGGTGGTATAATTAGAAGACGATCTTTCTTATGAGGAGCAACCAGTGAAGATCTTGGATCGTAGAGAAAAAGTTATACGAAATAATACAATGCCCCTCATCAAGGTGTTGTGGAGAAACCACAAGTTTGAAGAAGCAACTTGGGAGTCGGAGGATATGATGAAGCTAAGTTACCCACATTTGTTTTAGTGTGGGAAAAGGAAAATTTCGAGGGCGAAATTTCTTAAGGGGGGAATGTTGTAACGACCCAAAATTTCATTAATGGAAAATCCCTCTTGATCCAGTTAAATGAATCTTTATGAAAAAAAAAATGTTTTTATAAGATGTCAACTTCTTTTGTTTAACGTTAAGATTTGTGACCGTTACTTTTATATCCGTTGAACAGTGATCATCTGGGTAGTTTAAATATAAGGCTTTAACGAACCAATTTTCTACTCAGACAAAGGAAGTGATGACCTCATCCAGTAGAATTGCCCCTTACGAAGCCCATTTGTCGGAGCTCGGAAAGGAGGTGGCGTCTTTGGGCTTTGCCCTTGACCAAACCCAAGCTGAGCTTCATCAAGTCAAGCTCGAACGTGATCGTCTACGGGAAAAGTGGAAGTTGATTGAAATTACCACTCGAGCGATGTTATCTGAGCAACCCCAAGAGTCTGTCACCATCGCACACCTTACCCTTAGGTCTTATGCGGCTATTTTAAGGGGTTATGTAACAAATAAGTAGCACCATGTTCATGTACATTATTTTTGTATATAATAATGAATATAATTTCTAGTCATTTTTGATACATTGTAATTAGTTTTTAAAGTACAAACAGTGTTTTTAGTTATTATTTAATTAAGAATTATATTTTATTAAATTAAAGGATTTTTGAATTAAATAATATTTTAATAAAATATTATTATTAATATTAAATAAATTTTTATTAAATATAAATGATCTTATATATTTATGAATGCAATTAAAATTTTTATTAAGGTTTGAAAGCCATTTCTGTCAAAACCCGTGAATTTTTTTATAAATGTCGGTTTTTATTTTAAAAGTGAAAATTCACATTTTTAGAAAAATATTTAGACAAAATAAATATTATTTTTGGAATCAGGACGTCGAAATTATCCAACGGTGAATTTTTCATAATTTTCTGAGACAGTCAAATTTTTGGGTAAAAATTAAATACCATTTAAATATATAATGTGTTTTATGACATCATAATGACCCAATGGTGATGTAATAAAATACCATAATCCTTATGTTCGGAAAATATGTGTTTTATCATTAAAATAATGAGGTTTTGGGTTTGTTTGACTCACTTTTCAAAGCATTAATGGAGCCCTCAAGACTTATTCAACACTTTGCCTTTTAAAATTAATTTCCATGGGAGTGTGACTCACCTCCACATAAGAAACCCTAATTTTTTAATAATTTCGGACCTTGGCCTTGTAAAATATTGTTTTCCTCTTTCCTTTTCCCTAAAACATGGGCAAATACCATGGGATGGTTTGTGGTTTGGATTATTTTAATATAAGGGGTCCCAAACCTAAATAATAAAGAATTCTCTCACCTTTCCTATATAAACCCACCCAAGCTCCCACTTCCTCCTCACTCAAAGCCCTTTAAGTTCGTCCAACCTCTGCCCTACTCTCTCTAGAATCCTCTCAAGGTGCCCCAAGCTCCCAAGATGCCTCTCACAAGCCTCTCTCTAGCCTTTGGAAGCACACTTCCAAGTAAGGGGTTTTCTTCCTTTCTCATTTTTTTGTCAATTTTCTTTAAGTTGTATTTCCCTTTTTATTTCAATTATGAATGTTGGGGTATGGTTTGGAACCTCCCCCATACTTCCCTCTTATTGTTTGAATGATGGGAGAACCCTTTCTCTCTCATTAAAGGCCTCCCATGTACATCTGTTACTATGCCAAAATTCCGAAAGGAACTTCTCTCTCTTTTTTTACATTCAAGCAATACTTTTGTATCATGAATCTAAATTCCATTTCTATTGTTGGGACATGTATATATATTATCTCCTTACTGTCCATTACATGTAAATATGATGAGGAACCCCTTTCTCTCTCATCATCCTTTTTTATGAATTCTTATGTCACGCCGTTACGCTACCGAAATCGCACCGATTTTCTAAGCCAATGTCTTTGTGTAGTGAATACCATGCCAATTTCTCCATCAAGGGTATTCACCTTTAAGCACATTTACATATTGATTATAAAGTTTCATGTATTAATTCCACATTCCTTTATCGTGGAATAAATGATTATGTTTTATGAATCCATGTTTTATGATCCATGTGGCACACTTATGCATGAAATGAAATGTTTAAGAAGGGCGCGCCCTTTATAGCGCCCCAATGCATTGGGTAAAGTATAGTATCATGATACGTCATGTGCAATGAGTGTTTACTCATTCTAATTCAAGTGCAACGAGGGTTTACTCGTGCTTCAAGTGAAATGAGGGTTTACTCATGCTTCATGTGCAATGAGCCTTGGCTCATGCTAATTCAATGTTAAGTGTTGTTGCCACATTTCCATGTTATGATTATCATGATTTATCATGCCTTTATGTTCATGTTTCTATTATGCTCTATTGATATGCCTATTTCCTAACATGTATTTCACTCCTCATGTTATTCATTGTTTACTCCCTTACTGGGCTTTATATCTCACCCTTTTCTTATGCATGTCCTCAGGTTATCCCATGCAATGCTAAGTACGAAGGAATGTAGTGGTCATGTAAAGGAATTTATCAATAATGATGTTGTATTTAATGTTTAAAGTTTTTATGTAATGATCCTAAGCCCCAAAGACACTAAACCTCTCGATCTTCTTTGTTGGATCAAGTGATGTTTTATGTAATAAAGCATGTTTAAGTTGTAATAAAAAGCAGGGTTGTCATACATCTTGAATCTAATTGATGGCTTTCACCCCTCTACTCTTAAAGAGATTCAGGTGGGAATATCTTGGGGATACCAATTATGAAACTCTACGTGCTCAGATGTCCATGTGAAATCCCATGATGAATATTTGAAAGGTGGAGATCACATCATTCTTTGCAGTGGATGCACTGTAGTACCAGTGGAATTACAAGATAATGTATTGTGGGAGTTTCATACATACCCTTTTGTGGTACATATAAGTGTTTTGAAGATTTACAAGGACCTTCAGTATCAGTACGGGTGGTTGAGAAAGAAGATGGGAGTTGCGGAGTTTGTTTCTAGATGCCTCACTTCTCAGTAAGTAAAGTCTGAGCACCAGGTTTTAGTAGGTTTTACTCAACCATTATAGGTGTCATAATGGATGTGGGATGGGATATCTATGGAATTTGTGGTGGGTATACCACATATTCCTAGGGGACATGATTCCATCCGGGTTATCGTTGATCGACTCACCATGTCGGCCCACATCCTATCTATTAGAAAGAAAATTTCAGTAGAGAACATGGGACACCTCTACTTGTATGAGATAGATCATCTCCATGGAGTTCCATAGAATATAGTTTCCAATTGTGATTCTCGCTTTACATCCTGGATTTGGAAGAGTTTACATGAGGTGGTTGGGAATCAATTAATCTGGAACATAGTGTTTCACCTGCAGAAAGATTTCCAGACTTAGTAGACCATTCAGGTTCTAGAGGACATGATTTGTGATTTCATATTGGATTTTCCCTTATTTAGGAGGATCAACTACCTCTAGTGGAGTTTGTAAACAACAACATCTACCATTCCACCACCGGTATGCCACCATTCAAGGCCATGTATGGGTGACCCTACAAGTCAAAACATTCCTGGATAGACCATGGAGATTCGGCACTCATGGGACCAGGGTTAGCGTAGGAAACTACATAGAAGGTGAAGATCATATAATAGAGGATAAAGACAACACAAAGCTATCATAAGTCTTATATTGACATGTTATAGAGGCCTTTTGTGTTCGAGTAAGGAGACCACATGTTCCTTCAGGTCTCACCTCAATGCAGATTACTAAGATATGGATAGGGAGGAAAACAATCTCTGAGGTTTATCATCCCTTTCTAGATTATAAGTATAGTTTTTTAGGTGGAGTACTACTTGGATATACCTATACAGCTAGAGATGGTTCACAACGTCTTCCGTGTGTCACATATGAGGAGGTATGTGCATGACCCATTACAGGTCATTGACTGGGGTGAGCTGGACATCGACGATGGGGATAATTTTATTGAATACACATTGGAGATCAAGGAACAATAGGATAGGATCCTTTGTGGGAATTCAACTCCTCTGGAGTTCATTTTTTGGCATTATAGGAATCTCTAGGAGAGAACTTGGAATTGGGAGGCTCATATTTCTGCCCAATACCATCATTTTTTTAGTATCCCTTATGATTAGGATTTCGGGGACATAAATCCCCAAGGTGGGGAGAACGAAACATATAATATTTTCTATTTATTATTTCTAGATATTATATAGATTGATTTCGAGACTAGGTGCTGAGATGGAATAATATTTTTAGGCTCAGCGTGCCCGAAACAATTGTATGAATATTATTAAAATAATAAATTGAACGAGTGCACATTTTTCTAGAAAAAGTGTCATAACTTCTAAACAGGTTCCTAAATTAGAAATACGAGGACACCATTGCATTAAGATAAACGACATTACCTTAGGTGAGTCCTAAAATCTACTAGATCAAGTCAACTATGAAAAGTAATTTTCGGATGTTTTGAAGAATAAATAAATTAGGTTTTATTTTATTTAATGTTACACGATGACATAGAGATGATTCCTTTTTTAATACTCATTTTTTCATGAATTAATGGTTATCAAAAAAACGTTAAAACTATTATGAACAATGTAGAAAGAACCCTCTCCAATGAACGATGATGTATTGGTGATCAGATCGTGGATCGTCACGCCAGTGGAGCTCAATGATCTCGTCAATGGTGACAAAGAAACCACTCCTCGTCAATGACCTATACAACTAGAAGTAAGTAGTTCATTTTCATTTCCGGTTTCCCCATACTTAAATTTTACGATGAATATAGACTAACCAACAGACATGTTAATCTTTAGTTCGATCATTTGATGGAAGGATATTTGTTTCGGGATTTAATGGGAGATAGATCTTTGTGATAATTATTGGTCTTGGTTTCTACTACTAATGAGAAAGATTCGACACCAATACAAACAAATGAAAAGGTTCATTCCTCGGGTGTTCATGGTGATTTTCCCTTCTACTGTTCCTGGAGTTCTTCACCTTTGGACCCTATTGATCGTGGATATATTTTTCAGGAGGAATTGAACGTAACAGGACCCCTGGATTAGTGGCAAGAAGAAACTTAGATCAATGTGGGTCATGACCCAAGGATCATGAATATGGTTTTTTTGTAGATTCACATGAATCGTAGGGGGCACAGTGGTATGGGAAAGAGACCATCGGTTCACTCTACAGTGGATCCATGTGAACGTGGTAGCCCGATTGCATGGGAACCACGACAACCTGGTCACATGGGATCCCCTATATCCAACCACATACGGTGGCCATAGGATGCGGCGGTCACTACGGGGTAGAGTCAGCGGGGTTCAGATGTGGCGTATGGGTCATGTGGGCCACGCAGGCTATGTGAGAAAGGCCAGATAGGTGGCCCAGTCCTCAGTGAGACGAGATTCCCCAGGTGGGCTGGGCCTAGTGGGTTGGGTTGACCCGGAAGAGCGGGTCGGACCCTGGACCTGAGTCGGACCCAGGTGGCCAGACTGTTCCATGGTCGACTAAGCAACTATATGGCTGTGGAAGTTGGTTCACAGTCAACCACCACAACAGCTTGATCTGTCATGGCACGGTCAACCACAAGGGCAATCATACTGGGTGGTTGGCCACATGGGAAGTTGGACCAGGTGGTCAAATGTGATGATCAACCCCCATAGTCGATGGACCGGCTACCAGGTCTATCAAAGATCCGATGAACCCCCCTATAAATTTTTAAATGCCCCAAACATTCAATCTATGTGTTCGTTTGACACACCGTTTATGACGTTGGGACCCTTTAAATGAGGCAATCCATTTGAGATATCTTAAGTGGATTTTTTTGGAAGTTTTTATACTACATAATGGCTTGATGAGAAGGTTCTATTAGAATGAGTGTGCTTTGAGCAGAATCTTATAGAAGGATGTGACATAGAGACTGGGCATCTCATGGAGACTATGTGACTCATAAAGACTTTGTGTCTTATAGAGACAATGTGTATCATAAAGACTGTGTGACTCCCAAAGAATGTATGTCTTATATTTACTATGTGTCTCATGGAGACAATGTGGCTCCTAAATAATGTGTGTCGTACCAGGACAATCTATCTCATAGAGATAGTGTGTCTCATGAAAAATGTTTTTCTCATTTGAGAGAGTATATGTAGATATTCTTGATATATAGACCATAGAAATATATCTTTTTGGAGATGATTGTACTATTATTTCATGGTATTTCCTATGTGGTATTTTCTTCATGGTATTTCTTGTGTGTTATTTCCTTCATTTTATTTCATTTTTGGTATTTCCTTTGTGGTATTTCCTTTGTGTTATTTCCTATGTTGTATTTTTTGGTATTCCTTTGTTGTTTATTGTTTTCTAACGGATGATTGTTTTACTCACCCATGCACGTGCTTTGCCAGCACGTTTCATGTCTTGTAGAGACGATAAAACTTTTGATAGAGTCAAGGGAGAACCAGGACCAAATAACGATTTTTAATTTTAGGCAGGCTGAGGTGTTCTTATTGATTTGAGAAGCAGTCCCAATACAATTTTCTACTATTTGGACTTTTTTGTTTAAGACTTTTCTTTTGGAGATCTTGTAATCTAGAACAATTTACTTTATTGCACAATACTTTGCTATCATACTTTATTGGTTGGGATATAGTGTATGCATGAATTTCTTTTCTTAGTGTTTTTAAATTTCATAATTTTTGGATTGGATACATGTACATGTGTATAGGTATTTAGTAAAATTACTCCCATTTGTGGGATATTCCTTCTCTGTGCTAGTGACCATCCCATGGCCTATCAGAGGCGGGCTTGGGGTAGTCACGACATAGGCTGCCCTAGGACGATTCATGACATAATATGTCTCCAAAATGGAAACATAATTGATTCAAGTGTAATAATGGTTGATAAAAACCTACACCATATAAAAATATGTTCATTTTAACAATTTGGTTTCTTAACATCTTATATTCCAAAATTTTATCAATTTGGTTTTTATTATAGCATCTAGTTTTCAATACTATGTACTTTAAACATTATGTATAAAAAAAGTGGGATTTATTAGAAAATATAGATCCCATGAATTATTAATATGATATATAATTTATAAAATAAAAATCACATGTGTTTTGGTAATTAATTTTAAAACTAGCATATCTGGTGCATTAAAACACTGCTTAAACCCAGACCATTTTAACAATGTTTTTACTATATATGGGTCAACATGTTAATTATAAAATATAAAATGTCTAATTAATATATCATATTTAATATTTATAAAAACATAATATTTTTATAGAATATATGTTTTTTATTAATTTAAAATCATTTAATAAATAACCATTTATTCTAAAATAAAAATAATGTCACTTTTGACATTATTTATTTAATTTAAATTTTAAAATATCCATCTAATATTATAATTCATATATAATTATTTTTAATTACTGTAACATGATATATTTATCTATAAAAATAAATAATTAAAATAATTAAATCAACTCCCCACACTTTTAATATTTATTTTATTCTAGTTCATTACTAACTAAATAATCACAACATTTGATTTTCTTAATCATTTTATGTAACTAAACCATATCTTAAATTTATTGATAAATTATTATGATAAAAATAACCTATTTATCCTCAAAAAGGGTATTTATAACTGAAGATATGATGTTTTCTACATATATTAATGTTTTAAAAATGTTAAAGGTAAGGAATGTTCCTTTTTTGTCTCTTTCATTACCTAACCATTTATATAGGGAACTAAAATTTAAGAATATCCCAGTAACCCATAAAATTTGAAGGGGGGGGTGGTTAAACTATTTTTATCCAATTGTTTTTGGAAAATTATCCTGGTCATTTTATCTCTCAATATTAGGGTTTAGTCCCTTGTTAAGTTTAATTTTACCTTAATCACCATAATTAATTTTAATCACATTCACTAATATTTTTGGAAAAAAATTATGTTGAGATTGTTAAACCAAAAATATTATACTGATTAAAACAATTTATATTAAATATTATAAATTTTAATAATAGCAGAGGGAAAAATAATACTAACTCTAATCCCACATACATTGTAAAGAATCGAGTTTTTAAACTAAAAATGTTCAAAAACTAAATTAGTCTTCATAACTATTTTTTATACAATAATGATTCCAATGAACTAAATTAGATTAAAATATGTATTATTGATCTATTTTGACTTTAAAAAAATTTAAAATATAATTTAACACTAATAATTATTTAAATGAAAACATTGTTTTTAATTAAAATGAAGTAATTTTCATTATTCTTTAGAAAATAGAACTTCTCAAAAAAATAAAAAAAAATAACCCTAAAATAATTTTAACATTCTAGTTTCAAAAATGATTTTTATTTTGAAAAATAATTATTATACAATTTTCAAAATTTATCTCTAAAATAGATACACCATTAAAAGGAGGTAAAACTCTATTTTTCAGGTAACACGGACTAAATTATAGTTGTGGGTAGAGTAATATAACCTTTATATATAAATAATTCTGACAAAGAAATTATATTTATTCTAAAAGGAACATATTTTGAATTCTTGGGGTGTTACATTCTCCCGAACTTAATTAAATTTACTTTCCATAATTTAAAAATGATCTTGGTAATCAAGGGATCGATAGTTTAAAATAATATTTCTGAAAACAAAATATCTTAAATAGGCTCAATTACGTATATTCTTAATAATAGGTAAAATGAAATGATAAAATAAACACAAAATTAGTATTTATAATAGGAAAACATTAATCAAAACATGAACATAGAATAGAAATATAACACTCATATTCTGAGGGAGAGTTAAAGTTAACCTGATCAACTGAAAGTTGTAGAACACAAAACCATAAACTAGAGGTTTGAGTAAATATAATTGATATCATAAAAATGAAAATAATAGGACAACATTTTTGTTTCAAGTCAATTTTTCTAGATTTTTGTAATTCATTCACTCTTTAATAATATAAGTAAATCTATATTCTATAACCATAATATTTTCCTTTGATTATTCCTTAAACCATTTCTAATTTATCTCTTAGCATGGGATGCATAATATGGTCATTTAATACATTAAATTCTAAAATATCATCCAATGATCAATATAATCCATTTTATAAATGGTCAACTTTTCCAAAATATTATGATCCAACACTTTTGGAGGAAGGCCACTAAATTCCAAAAATGGACTTACCATTAACCTTCAATCTTCATCAAGTGTTTCTTTAATAATAACATGCTGAATATGTGAACACTGTCATCATTTATTCTCTTTAAATATGGTAAAAATTTTAGTTAACATATATTATTCCTTATTCATTATGTAAGAAAGATTTTATTGGATATATTCCTTAAATCTAAAAGTGTTGTAAATTACCTTAATGATAGTATATAACACTTGTCGACAAGTCATTAATCAGTTACATGGTATTCATAACTTATCCAAACAAATAATTTATTCGTCATTATGTCAACATCAGGAATAAATTAAGGGTTAACTTTCCCTCAATCATGTGTATTCTGAAAATTTTAACTTTCAACTTAATAACTTTTCTCAGTACCATTCTGAATATTATATCAAATTCTTATTATAAAAGTATTATAGTATAATCCTCATATATTTCATAATCCTTATACCCATTACATCACTGCTAAAATATTAAAATGAAATAATTTTTGAATTGGAAAATTAATCATTTCTCTTCATCAGCGGAAGTATCATAACTTGACCATTATCCAATAGTGTCATTTTGGATACATTCCTTTGATGCATGAGAAATTGATTTGCGTAGTGTCACATCTCCTTGTAGTAGAAGAATTGTACATTGGCAACCTTTTTCTTACCCTTGTAATCAAAATAATAGTTCCCTTTATTTCCACACTTTTAGAACAATTTGATTCCCTTTAAGTAAGTAAAGGGGAATTTCTTGATATAATTATCACATTTGGGAAATCCTTCTTTCCCTTCATCTTCATTGACTCATTTCCTTTTTTTCATTTAACTCAAACAAAATCTTCTATTTTATGTTTCATGTGAATACATAGGACTTGGATAATTATTTACCCACTCATTATTACATAATATTATGTCCTCACATGATGAGAATGTTTGGGATACTAATTTCCTTTTAAATATTGGGTTAATTCTAGGAAATATTTGATCCTTGTTACTCTTTGGATGACATGCATTGGTGAGGTTCAAATTCCTTATACGAGGTGCCATATATAAATGATGACGTACACTTGGTCAGACAATATCATAATGTATAATCTCAAAACTATAAAAATACATAACATGAATTTATAAATTTATGTGTAGTTTTCCACGAAATCATAAACATGGGTTCAATGGGGATATCATTACTTTAAAATCCATTATAATAGTTGTTAAGGAAAATTTGAACTATTATATGTGTATCCCCTAGGATTTTCAAACCAGGTTCACAGTAAGGCCCATTTTCATATACCAGGTTACACCAAGTCCATCCCGACACACCTTGTCAGATTTGTTACTCCTAGTTATATATATTCCAGAATTGTGTTCACTTTTAATATCTAAATAGGTATGTATTTCTAGGAATACCAATAAAATATCTATATTACCAAAATTCTAGGATGTTCCTATCTGATAAACCTCAAATTATATCTTAGGTTCATGTACCATATTATATTTTTTCAATGTCTATATTCCAAATTTGCTGATAAACTTATTTTAATGCCAATTCTAATTCCTTGACCCTGGAAGCCCAAAGTAGGTTTATTATTTTATTATATTGAAATTATTAAAAGGAATCAAATCCCGAAGGACTGATTAGTTCAGAAGTCTTGGAAAGGAAGATCACATACATGATACTCATAATATAATGTGAAATAGAATATAAAAACATGATATATAATAAAATAAAATAAATTTCATCCTTGAACTCTTCTTTGAATATTTATTCTTTGTAACTAGGGGAAAGAAACAAAATAAGGGTGAGCTAAAATTCTTTTTAACAGTAATGTATAGTGAAAGAAATAACGAATCCATTGAATTAAACCAAAATGAAAAGGTAAAAAATTTGATAGCACATTCCATTCAAATAACTATATAATGAAAAATCAATACGTAAAGGTATCAAAGTAAAACATTTTTCATTTAATTAATTAACTAAAAAATAAATAAATCCATACATTTGTCGACACAAAATCTCATTGATAAATAATATCTTTAGTATATATGAAGGTAATGCTTAATTATTTAAATTCCTATCTATAGAACATGAGTATTGATACTGTTAATATCTATCCTCTATATAGTTTAAAACTACAGGAAGAAACCTATTTATTTTATCCAACTTTCTCATCTCATGAGAATCTATCGATGCATCGAGGATCTATATAATGTCCGGGCTCCACCCGTCATTGTGTGTCCAAATAATTATTCATATTGAGTAATAAAATTAATTAATATACAATATTCATTATCAAATATGTATATTTAATAAAATAAAATGATTTATCAATAATTCCATAGTTAATCAAATAACTGTCAAAGTAATCACCTTATGTGTGATGATATACATTTTAGGAAATAATTATAACAATGGTAAAAAAATCTGGATATTAAAGAAAATTTTTTAAAAAAAATTATTAAAATAAATTTATTGTTTCAAGTGAAAGATAACAAATAAAAAAGTAAATGATATTGAAATATAATCATTAAGAACATTATTTAAGAGAATATTCTTTAAACATTTCAATGTGTCCCATACCACATTGAATCATTTAAGTAATAATCTCCCTGAAGGAATAATTATAAATGAATATTATAATATAATTTGAGTACATTGAATCATGATATAACAAGTCAATAGGTAGTGTATACACCAAATAAAATTTAATTGATGCATAATAAAAATAATTCTCACTGGAATGTAAATTGAGAGGAAATTCCCATATCTTAATCTTTATTTTTTTTTGTGGAATTTATCCTCCATTATTGTTTCTTAAAATATGTTAATAATTTATACTAGAACCACACTCATGTTTATAATTATATATATTAACTTATTATAATATTTTATTACCCATTTGTTAAGAAACTTTCATTATTTTAACTATTTCGGGTATTAATTGCCTAGTTTTATCAGGTATGTTTAGATTTTTCATTTTTTTTACTATTAAATAGATCATGATTTCATAATCTCCAAAATTTTAACCATGATTTAATAATCATATATATTCATCACATATGTATTTATAAAATCTATAATGTTTGGAGATAATAAATAAAATGCACAGTTCATTGAGACTATTGGTCGTACGTACACATGAATGATACTTTCTTTTCTTTTTCGTATTATAAGAATAAATATTAAATGATAAATATTTATATAATAAATAATTCATCACAAATATTTTATGTATTTTACATAATTTTATTAAAACCATCCTTTATATGTTCCATTTATAGGGTGAATGAATAAGATATCTTTAAGGAGACGGTAGTCCACACATCCACAAATGATGTTGGCATGTTTACAAAAAATGTAATGTTTAGAGTTATGCATTATAAAAAAATTAAATATGAATAAATACATCATAAATATTATATATATCATATATAAATGTAGTTTCCATCATAATTTCTAACATGAGAGTTGGTATATGAAAAATGAGCAATCATCATTTCATGAGGCGGTAGTTTGCATACACATAAACTCTTTGTTAGTTACCCATTAGATGGATTTCTATGTAACTTTAGGTCAAAATACGATCATAAAATAACTCATTATATTTAGGATACTTTTTATTTTATATAAACATGTAATAATATGAAATTAATCGGAGGATAAACAAATAAATTAAAAGAGCTTGAGGGAAGATGTCACCTCCTAATCAGGTATCTCCTTCTAGTTTGTACCAAAAGGATTCCTTATCTAGATTTTTCCCCTAATGGATAATTCTAGTTTGATTTTATCTATGTTGGGATATTATTTAAGCTGAGTTTGGATGATTCAATGTGGCTTAAGAGGCGTGATTAAGGGGTAGAGTGCTTTCCTTTTTATAGTGGAGGGGGAGTGGCCCTCTAGAAAATACAAAAGTTATTCATTAATGGGAGGTATACCATACCTAATGTGTCTCCAAAATGGAAAAAAATGTATTAATGTGTAATAATGTTAGATAAAAACATCCACCACATAGAAATATTTGCATTTTGGAAATTTGAATCCCTAGCTTCTATGATTCCACAATTTTTTCATTTTTTGTTTTTATTAAAGCATCCAGTTTTATAACCAATGTAATATAACCATTAAGACTAGAAAAAGATATTTATTATATAATATATAGCCACTAAATTATTAATATGATATAAAATTTATAAAAAAATCCCATTTTTTTGGAAATTAATTTTAAAACATGCCTATGGGACGTGTTAAAACCATGCTTAAACACGGACCGTGTGAACAATGTTTTTAGAATATATGGTTCAAAATGTTAATTATAAAATATCTATTGATTTATTATTAGATAAAATTTAATATTTATTAACACTTATAAATAAATTGTACTAATATAATATTTTTATTTATTTAAAATCATTTATTAAAATATCTTTTCATGTAAATTATCAATAATGTAAATTTTGACATTATTTATTTAATGTTAATATTCAAATACCAATATAATATTGAAATTAAAATATACTAGGTTTAAATATGTTCAACATGATATATTCATCTAAAAAATAAATAATGATAATAATTCAATAAATCCACTTCACTTTTAATATTTATAGTATCATTTAATTTAGTTAATTATTAACAAATTAATCGCTATGTTTGGTTTTTTTTAATCATTTAATGCACCTAAAACATCTCTAAAAATTATTGATATATCATTATGATATAAATATCCCATTTATATTTAATAATTATATGTATAAATGAAAATATTATTTTTTTCAACATATCTAAATATTTTATAAATGTTAAAGGCAAGGAAGTTTCTCATTTGTCTCTTTCCTTACATAACCTTTTATATAGGGAACTATTTAATAATATAAAAATGACCCATAAAATTCAAACCAATAGGGGATGTTGTAGAACTATTGGTATCCAATGGATTCTAGACTAGTGTCCAGGTCATTTTATCGCCTAACATTAGGGTTTAGTCTCTATTTGAGAAAAAATTTACCTCATTCGCTATTATTAATTTTAATCAATTTCACTAATATTTTTGTTAAAAAATTATTTTGATATTATTAAACCACAAATATTATATAGATTAAAATCATGTGTGTCCATTTTTAAAAATTCAAAGCATAGAATTGGGAAAATTATGATTAACATTAATCCCGCATACATGGTGAGAAATCAGGGTTTTAAATTAAAAACACTCAATAATTCAATAAGTCTTTATATCTAAATTTTATAAAAAAATAATTCCAATTAAATATATTGGATTAATATATATATATATAATTAATCAATTGTGACTATAAAAACCTATTTAAAATATAATTTAAGACAAATAATTTTTTTCATGAATTTTTTTTATAATTAAAATGTATTATTTCACTATTCATCAAAAAAGGAAACCTCTAATAAAAAAACCAAAAAATTTCCCTAATCTAGTTTTGAAATAAAAAAAATTAAAAAATGATGTTTATTTTGACAAATAATATTTATAAAATTGTCAAATTTTTGTTTTAAAATTAGTGCACCAATAAATAGAGGTAAAACAAAGTTTTTCATGTAACGCACACTAACTTTTTGTTGGGTGTAGTGTAATATTATCATTGTGTGTAAATAATGATAAAAGATTATATTTATTCTAAATGGAAAATATTTTAAATTCTTGGGCTGTTAAATTCTCCCCACATTAAATATATTTTTCCCCACAATTAATACATGATATTTGTAATAAATTGATTGATTATTGAAAATACTATTTTTGAAAACCCCACATCATAAATAGGATCAATAACACATCTTATAAATAAGAGGGAAAATGAAATGAAAAATTTCCAAAAAAATAGGCTTTTGATTATAAAAAAATTAGTCAAAACCTAGACACGGAAGAGAAATATAACCATCATGTTCTGAAGGATAGTGATAGAGAACATGATAAACTAAAAGTTACAGACCAAAAAACCATAAATTTGAGGTTTTATTAATGATCATTGATATCATAAAAATGAAAATAACATGACATTTTTTCCAATACCTTTTTTCAAGAGTTGTGGAATGCATTCACTCTTTATGAATATAAGTAAATATACATTCTATTTCCATAATCTTTTCCTTTGATTATGACTTGAACCATTTCTAAATCTTATCTTTGCATAGAATGAATTATATGGTGAAATAATACATTTACTTCTAAAATATCATCCAATAATAAAATTAATACATTTTACAAATAGTTAAATTTTGCAGAAGATTATAATCTGAAACTTTGGGAGGAATGTCACAGAATTTCCAAAAAAACATATCATTAGCCTTCAATCTTAATGAAGTATAAATGTAATCATCAAATGATGAATATGTGAACAACTTCATTGTGAATTCTCTTAAAATATAGAAATAAATTGAATTACCATGCATTCTTCATTATTGATTAATTTTGAAACAATTTTTTGGATATATTACTTAAATAAAAAAGTTTAGTAAACTTCGTTAATGATATCATAGACCACTTGTCGAAAATTCTCTAATCAATTCCATGGTATTCGGAACTTATAAAAATCAATAATCTTATCATCGTTGTCTCAACATCTAGAACAAATTAAGGTTTTTGTTTCCATCAATCATGTGTTTAAAAAAATAACATTATATGAAATAACTTTTCATTGTACCATTCTTCATATGATCTCAAATCCTTTATGAAATATTATTATATTATAATCCTAACATATTTTATATTCATTATAACTAGTGAATATATGATAAAATATTCAAATAAAATAATTCTTGAATAGTTATATTAGTCATTCATCTTAATCTACGATAGTATTATAACATGAGCATTACCCAATAGCATCATTTGGGATACATTCTTTTGGTGATTGAGACATTGATTTTCATATTGTCACAAATCCTTGTAGTTGAATCATTATACATTGGAATCCTTTTTATTACCCTTACACTACCAAGAATAGTGTCCTTTCATCCACACTCATAGAAAACTCCCATTCTTTTTAAGAAAGTACTAGGATTTTCCTTTCAACAATTATCACATGTGGGAAAATCCTTCTCTCCCTTTGTGTTCTTTGACTCATGCCCATTTTCATGGTATGTAGATGGATTCTTATTTTCTTGGATTCATTCAAAGACATAGGAAATGGATAATTCCTTACCCATATCATTATCACAAGATATTGTGTCCTCATATGATGAGAATGTTTGGGAGAATATTTCTTGTTGAAATATTAGCTTAAGACTATGTGATATTTGATCATTCTTACACTTTGGATCACTTGAATTGGTATGGTTAATGTTCCTTCCACCATGATCCCTTTATAAATGACGTCATATAATAGGTTATGTTGGTCGGAGTGGATACTCAAGAGGGGGGTGAATTGAGTTCCAATTAAAATTTCTGTTTTAAATCATTGTCTTAAAAATCCCCAAATGAAATACTGAATTAAACTGTAGTGAATTTATATCAAAGTAAAGGTTATGTTGGGTTCTCAAGGGATTTATTATTTCCCAGTTAATCAAAACAGAAAGGTTGATTAACTTTTGAAACCAACTTACTGATTTACAACTAATATAAACACTTGCGAATTTAATTATCAAAGTGACTTTAAAACAGTGTTCGTTTTAAAGTAATTAGTAGCGGAATAAAAGAATAACTTTAAAAGATATAGCACATCAGATATAACTAATAGGTTCAGTCTCAAGTCGAGACTTAGTCCTCTAAACAATTTGTATAAATTTGATCCACACCCTGGATCGGGGTTCACAACAGTTTACAATTGTCCAGGTCCAAGACCTCTACCACTACTATTCGTGGGAAACAGAACAACAGCAACCAGCTGTCCAGGTCACACATGACCTCTACCACTATCCCAGTGAGAAATAAAAGATGTTAGAGTTTGAGTGAGGATTTACAGATCTTCCAGTTAAAGTACAGGTGACAGTGTGTGTGTTAAATACAGCAGATAACATACACTGCTCAAAATGTAAAATAATGAATCACAGAGTAGAGATGTAGTGTTTAGAAATGGCTCTAGTGATTTAAGTGAAGCTTTGGACTCCTTGAGTTTGATCAGAAATGATTGTGAGTCCTCTTCTGGTTTTTTTCTGAAAAACAGAGTGTCTTCTGCTTGGTATCCAGATTCAGAGATAGTGAGAAATGTAGTCGATGAAGTTCTTCAATGTCCTCGTGAATGTATAGAACTCTTCTTGAGTAATCTTGTGTGTGTATGAGGTTCTGTGTCTTCTTATTATGAGGTCTTCTCTTGTCTTCCAAGGTTATCTCATCCACCACTCTTTGCGCTCATATATGTCATGTCGTTGTTACATGGTGTATTTGCACCAGCAAGGACTTCTTGTATTTATGGCATGAGCTCCAGTAGAAGAAATGATTTCTTTTTGTAGGTACGAGGTACGGTTCCTGGACAACCAAAAATCTTCATTAAATAAATGTCAGAGTATTAAAATATACCTAATATGACCGTTGGGTAGATTAAATAATGATAAAGAAATTCAAATAGCTGTTTATGACTATCGGTGAGTCAAGTGATCGGTAGCTCATCAGTATCAGCATCGGTGGCTAGACATCGGTGTGTTCTGATCGGTGACTCAGATGATCAACATTGGTGTGTCATAATCGGTGACTCATTTGATTAGCATCATTGTGTCATGATCGGTGACTCTTTTGATCAGCATCAGTGAGTCATGATCGGTGACTCATTTGATCAGCATTGGTGTGTCATGATCGGTGACTCATTTGATTAGCATCAGTGTGTCATTATCGGTGACTCATTTGATCAGCATCGGTGTGTCATGATCGGTGACTCATTTGATCAGCATCAGTGTGTCATGATCGGTGACTAATTTGATCAGCATCGGTGTGTCATGATCAGTGACTCATTTGATCTGGATCGGTGCGACCGTTGTCTTGTGATATGGATCGGTGCGACCGTTGTCCTTTGATATGGATCAGTGAGACCGTTGTCCTTTGATATTGATCGGTGCGACCGTTGTCCTTTGATATGGATCGGTGCGAACATTGTCTTGACAGAACACAAAGTGTCTGTTTGATCGAGAAGACATCCAAAATACTTGTAAATCAATACCAAAGAGATAAAAACATGATCCAACCGATATAAACAGATTCACTAAAAGATCGTGATTATGTATATGAGAAATCCAACTGGATTAAGTAACAATGATTTGTGATTATTAAAACAGCAATCATAGGAAGAATTCAACAATCTTCCAGAGGGCTCAACAATCTCCCCCTTTTTGATAATCACAAATCTTAGTCATAAATAAATATAATATATCATCAATAAGAGCGACAAGGCATAATAAGAATAAAAACACAATGAGATATAAATCTCCCCCTGAATTTATGCCATAAATATTTATGCAAGAATTTCCATAAAAATTTCTCCCCCATAGATAAAAAAAATATCCCCCTTTAGAGATGCATCTCCCCCATATCCCCCATAGATATACATATTTCTCCCCCTTTGGGATAATCAAAAAGGAGGGAAACAGATAAATAAGAGATTAAAAGAAGGAAGCAGAGAGAATAAAAAGAAAAGAGAATGATGTTTATAATACATCACAGTACAATCAAAATAGGGTTCACCCTATCAACAACAACACACAACTATTTCTTGGGATGTAATGGGGCTTTGCCTTTGTCAGAAGTATCAATGGTTGGTAAATTGGCAGGCTTGGAGGCAGGTTGAACTGGGCGAATTTGAAAAGGTGTTAAGATGACTCTGGAGGGTGGAGGAGAGGATGTCACTGGGATTTTCTGTGGAGCTGCATGAGCTGGTTGAGAATATTCCCGAGGAACTGGTCATAGGTGAGATAGATCTTAAGCAACAGAGATCTGATTTGGAGCAACATCAGAGGCACTGAGAGGTTCAATAGTAGGAATCACAATGGCGGTGGCATGTTCATTCAGATAAGGCATCAAGAGAGTTATGAAATCCTGAATAACTTATGCACCATACTGCAAAAACTTTTCAAAATCATCCTTATTCTCCATGAACCATTCCAAGGTAGGAGTAAAATCTTACAACTAATGAACTTGAGTCTTGAAAGCTTGAGTGACTGGAGGTAGTCTCAGATTGTCAGCTAACACTTTGAAATTCGCAGTCATCTCATGCTTGGTATAGATTTTTGAAAAGTAATGATCAACCTTTTCCTTGATCTCTCTCTGAGCTTTAGTGGCATCTGCTGAATATATTGTTACCATCTTATGAATGTGATCACTATGCTCCCTCATCTTCCTCAATGAGTTCAAATAAAGAAGTTGTCTAATGGCGGCCAATTCATCATGCACAATCTTCCTTAGAGCCTCTAGCTCACGAGTAGTGATCTTGGTTACTTTTGTTGTACTGGCTTGAGCAACTATCTGAGTTATCTCAACATTCAACTTTCTCAGATCAGACTTCTTAAGATGTTCAATCAGATTCCTCAACAATTCCATCATACCATAGATGGTTGATCTAAATTCATTTGATAAAGAAACTAATCCAGATTGTAGATCCTTCAGAATCTGATTTAGAGAGGCTATGTGCCTGTCAATAAACTCATCAGTATTGGCCAGGTCTGGTTTCATAGCATTTGAAATTTCTTCTCTGACTGTATATCTCAGAGCAGTAAGAAACTCACTTTTGAACTTATCAAAATCAGACTGAGAGACAGTAGAACTAGGTAGATGAGTATCTGCAGCATCAACAGCATGAGCAAACCTTTCCTCAACTGGTTGGCTTTCCTTCATAACCGTAGTAGATTCTGATTCTTCCTCTTCATCTTCAGAATAGTCTAAACCCAAAACAACAAAACCAGGGTAATCATCCCAGACAGCAGCACAAAGAGTATATTTCGGTTTATCATAACTTGCTTTTCCACTAATTTCAAGAGAATCTCTCTTTCCATTGACATTTGTTTCTGGTATAGTTTGATGTGTTTTTGTTGGAGGTACAGCAAGACCATCCATTGGTCGGTTATCACCATCATCATCATTATCATCATCACCATTCCCATTTTCATTCTTCACAGAAACTTCACTGTCAGATACTTCAGTGTCACTAGCTTCTTCATCACCAAGAACTGGTTCAGATTCAGGTAAGGGTAAAGGTGGACTGGCAGGTCCAAAGTCTATTCTTCTCTTAGGGCTCACAGTATCAGGATCACTCCTATCATCAGGAGGTGACATACATCATTCTTATGTTTCAACTTCTTCCATTCTTTGTTTACCAGACTCTTCAGTGTCTTTATTCCATTAAACATCTACTTCTTCCTCATCATCAGAATAAATTGGCTCCTCATCTGATTTCAAACCAGGGTCTCTCAAACCCTTCAGCCTCATTCCATGATTAGTGGGGTTGTAGGATTCATATAACTTGTCCTCATCAGCAAACCAACACTTCTTCCATGGGTTCCAATTTATTTTCATCCTTTTAGAAATTTCTTTGTTAACACAAAAAGAACTATCAGATTCAGATATCTCATCAGCTTCATCAACACATTCTAGATTCTTTAACATAGCAGAGATTACTTTGGAATAGAACAGGGTAGTGTCTTTCTTAGAAGGTTTCACCATTCCAGATATGTTCACCATTAGATATCTACACAAATTGATCTTCTCATGGGTCTTTAGTAAAAAAAATAGAAAAACATCCTGGTATCATACAGCAGCAGAATCTCCTTTCCGGGGGCAAATTTGGTGCTGAATAAACGTAAAGAGAAGTCTACATTCACCATCCAGCTCTGAGACTGTGATTCTCCTTGACTCTCTGTTTCCAGTCAAAATCTCTAAAGCTAACTCATAAGAGAAGTATTCATTGGTTGGAGGAATGTTTCCAGCATAATCCTCATACCGACCCTCATGGGGTACATTCAAACATTCAGCCCATTGTTTAGACGAAAAAGATATTTTCTTTCCTTTCACTACAGAAGACATTCTGGCAGCCTCGACACCATCTAAAATAACTTTCAGATTTATATAAAACTCATGCACTTTCTTTGGGTAGTATACATGAGTGTTATCTGAGAACCAGGCTTTCCATCCTTGCAAATCTAAAACTTGTAACAACAGCGACATACTTGTCAAAATCCAGGCGGAACTGACTTCCTTTTCTACAGCAACAATCCGAGTTTCCTGGTTCGGATTTACTGATCTTTGAGTGGTACTACTCGACTCGCCTCGAGCACGCTTTGAAGGTACGGGACTTTCTGATCCATTGCTCAGTCTCTTCTGCTTATCCATTTGACAATTCTGGGGAATGTAGGAGTTTGAAGGTTCGAAGTAAAGGAGAAGAGAGGAAATAAGTTTTGGCGGGAAAGAAATGAAAGTTCGACGGTTTGGGGAATAGAAATAGTCGTGTATCATTTATTTCATCATTTAGGGTTCCTATAATAAAGATAAAAGTAATTAATTAATTACAATATAATAAAAATAATAATAGAAAGAAAGATCAGTTTGACAGATCAGTTTCACAGATCGGTTTCACAGATCGGTTTCAATGATCAGTTTCACAGATCAGTTTCACCGATCAATCATACACAATTCTTGTTTTATAAAATTCATTCTTTTATAACATAAAGGCTTTGTAAAAATATCAGCTAATTGATTTTCAAAACAAATAAATTCTAGAGAAATATCACTCTTCTGATAATGATCTATTAGAAAGTGATGTCTGACATCAATGTGCTTAGTCCTAGAGTGAGACACAGGGTTCTTAGAAATGTTGACTGCACTAGTGTTGTCACGGTTAATTGAAACATGTTTAAAATCAAATCCGTAGTCCAATAGAGTGTGTTTCATCCACATAATCTGTGCACAGCAACTACCAGCAGCTATATATTTTGCTTTAGCAGTAGATAATGCAACTGGGTTCTGTTTCTTACTACATCATGAAAATAGGGACATTCCAAGTAAATGACATGTTCCAGATGTGCTCTTCCTATCTATCTTACATCCAGCAAATTCAGAATCTAAATAACTAGTTAGGTCAAATGATTGTCCTTTTGGATAAAACAAACCTAAATTCACAGTATACTTAAGATATTTAAAAATCCTTTTAACAACCATTAAGTGTGATTCTTTAGGATTATCTTGAAATCTAGCACACATACATACACTAAACATAATATCTGGTCAACTAGAAGTAAGATAAAGTAAACTCCCAATCATACCTCTGTAATAGGTTTGATCAACTAGTTTCCCAGTTTCATCAACATCCAATTTATAGGTAGTACTCATAGGTATATCACTTTCCTTAATACTATCTAAACCAAAACGTTTTAATAAATCATTAGTATATTTACTTTGATTTAGAATAATACCATCTTTAGTTTGAAAGATTTGAAATCCAAGAAAATACTTAAGCTCTCCCATTAATCTCATTTCAAACTCATTTTTCATAACCTTTGAAAATTCAGTACATAAATTTTTTTTAGAAGATCCAAAAATAATATCATCAACATAGATTTGTACTATTGACACATCTTTTGAAATAATTTTTATAAAAAGAGTGGGATCAGCTATTCCTTTTGTAAATCCTTTTGAAATAAGAAAGTTTGAAAGTCTTTCATACCAAGATCTTGGAGCTTGTTTTAAACCATATAAAGCTTTAGAATGTTTAAAAACATGATTTTGAAAATGAGGATTTGAGAAACTAGGTGTTTGTTCTAAAAAAACATCTTCAACAGTAAAACCATTTAAAAAAGCACTTTTCACATCCATTTGATATAACTTGAAATTCAGATGTGATGCATAGGAATGTAAGATCCTAATAGCCTCTAATCTAGCTACAGGTGCAAAGGTTTCCTCATAGTCAATTCCTTCTTCTTGATTGTAACCTTGTGCAACTAGCCTAGCTTTGTTTCTAATGATTTTTCCAGATTCATCAACTTTTTTCTAAACACCCATTTTTTGCCAATAGTTATAGTGTCCTTAGGTCTTTCTACTAATTTCCAGACTTTGTTTTTTCAAATTGATTCAGTTCTTCTTTCATAGCCATTACCCAAAATTCATCATTGATAGCATCATTGATATTTTTAGGTTGTAACTGTGAAAGAAAAGCTTGATGTTCAACCTGATTTCTTAGAGAAGCTCCAGTCTTTGTTCCTCTATCTAAATTACCTACAACAGCATCTAACAGATGGTTCTTTAGAATCCTAGTTGGTCTAGAAAAGGTAGGAATAGAGATTTCAGATTCATCTACAGGTTGAGGTTCAACAGAAGCAGGTTCTGGAAAATTTCCAGAACTGGATGTTTTAACTACAGGTCCACTATCTTTATCATTATGGTTCAAACCAGAGATATCATCTTCAAGATTTTCAAGAGAGGTCTTAGGTTCATGTGGATCAGTTTCATCAAATTTGATGTGAATAGATTCTTCCAAACATTTGGTTTTATTATTGAAAACTCTATATGCCTTACTAGAAATAGAGTAACCTAGGAAAATTCCTTCATCACTCTTGGATGCAAATTTGTCAATATTGTCTTTGGTGTTGAGAATAAAGACTTTGCAGCCAAAAACTCTGAAGCAGTTATCCTTAGGGTTCCTATGGTTCCATAACTCATAAGGGGTCCTCTTAAGAACAAGTCTGATCAAGACTCTATTGATAACATAACAAGCTATATTTAAAGCTTCAACCCAAAAAAAATAGGTAGGACATACTCATTAAGCATAGTCCTAGAAATTTTTTGCAGGGTTATTTTCCTTCTTTCTACTACACCACTCTGTTGAGGTGTCCTAGGGGCAGAGAAATTGTGACTATAGCCACTATGTGAGCAGTAAGATTCAAACTCATGATTTTTAAACTCACAACCATGATCACTTCTTAGGTTTTTAATTTTAAGTCCACTAAGGTTTTCTACAGACTTGGAATATTTTACAAAGAAAGAACAAGAATCACTTTTTTGAGCTAGAAAATATACCCAAGTATATCTAGAAAATTCATCTACAAGAACATAGACATAGTGTTTCCCATTTAAACAAGAAACTCTAGAAGGTCCAAATAAATCCATGTGAACTAACTCGAGAGGTTGAGAAGTTGAAACTTCTTTCTTTGATTTAAAAGAATATTTATGTTGCTTTCCCTTTTGACAGGGATTACAATCTTTGTCTGCTGGAAATTCATGTTTGGGTAGGTCTCTAACTATGTTCTTTTTATCAAGTTTTCTAAGTGAATGCACATTGCAGTGTCCTAATCTTCTGTTCCAAATCTACGACTCTTTATGAAAAGCATTTAATCAAGTAATATTTTTCTTAGCTAAAAAATTTAAATCAACAGCATAAACATTTTCATTTCTTAAAGCAGAAAACACTAAAGCATTTTTAGAATTAAAAACATTTCAAGAATCATTTTCAAATTTAACATAAAAACCATCATCACATAACTGAGAAATACTTAACAAATTGTTTTTATGTCCATCAACAAATAAAACTTTAGAAATTAATACTGAGTCAGTGTTACCAATCTGGCCTAAGCCGATGATTTTTCCTTTTAAGTTATCACGAAAGGTGACAAAGACTCCATTAACTCTAACTAATCTTTTAAAGAAGGAGAAGTCTCCTGACATATGGCTTGAACATCCACTTTCCAAATACATGAGCTTTCTACAGGAGCTCTTTATGCAGGTTCGCTACAAAATAGATTTAGATAGGAAATGATTTTGGTACCCAGATCTTCTTGGGTCCAGACAGTTTAGCCAATAAAACTTTAGGTACCCATATTTTTATAATGGATCTCCTAAGATTTCTAGAGTCAAAAGATTTTGAAAGATAAACCTTATTAGATCCATAACTATGAATATAACTAGTTGAAGCATATGAAGTATTAGAACTAGCTACATTCTGTCCAGATTTAGGAATGAATTTAGTTTTGGTAATTTTCCTTTGTCCAGGTTGGTATCCTATACCAGTAGTGTATCTAGGTGCTATTTGCTTACCTAGAATCTAAGTAAGAGTATCTTTACCATTTTTTAATTTCTCTAAGTCTTTCTTGAGTTTCTCATTAGATAATTTCAGTTCAGTGTTTTCTTTAATCAACTGAGCATTCTTTTCCATTTCAATATCAAGATCAGATTTATGTTTAACAGTTAAAGCATATTGTTTCTTTAAACCTTTGTATTTGTCTTTCAGCTCATTACAGGTTTCTTCTAACATATCACAATATTCAAACAGTTCAGATTTTGACATGTTTTCTGAGTCAAAATCGTCTCCAGAATAATATGAATTTAAAGCAGGAGTTTCAGATGTTACCTCAGAGGTGTTTGTCATAAAACACATGATTGCCTTATTTCGGTGTTCAGTTTTTGAAACTTCAGATTCAGTGGATCTATCCTCAGAAGCACTCCAAGTAGCCTTCATGGCTTTCTTAAACATATTTTCCTTGTATTCATACCTCTTCTTGTATTTCAACTTTGGACATTCTGCTTTTATGTGTCCCTTTCTTTTGCAATCATAGCAGACAACTTCATCTGATTTGTCAGATTTCTTCCAATTCTTTTTCCAATGTACCTTGTATCATACATACCTTTATAATTTGAATTTCTGAAAAACTTCTTCCTATATAACTTTTTAAACCTTCTGGAAATGTGAGCCATCTCAGCATCACTATCAGAAGCACTTTCACTGTCTTCACATCTTGAACTCTCATTTATAGCTTGAAGCTTCTCCTTATCCTTTTTCTTTGAAGTTGAAGTCTTGAATGCAACTGACTTCATTCTAGGTTCATCTTCTTCTTCTTTGTTAACCTTGAGTTCCTCTTCATACATCATCAGCTTGCCAATTAATTCCTTGACTGGTAGTTCACCAATATCACATGATTCTCTAATTGAGATAGAAGTTCCCCTCCATCTTTCAGGTAGACATCTCATAATTCTCATAATTTTTTCCATTGATGGAACATCCTTTCCCAAAGAAGTCATTATGTTGACAATTTCATTAAACCTGAGATACAGATCAGAAATGGGTTCATCAGGCTTTATCTTAAAATTATTGTACTTAATAGTATTAGTGTTCAATATCATTTCCTTAACATTAGTTGTTCCTTCATGAGAAACAGCTAAGGTATCCCAAATTTCATAAGCAGTTTTACAGGCAGATATTCTATTAAATTCATCATCTCTTAAATCACAGTACAATGCATTCATAACTTTGCAATTATTATTGTAGGTAGCCTTAGTATCTTCATTCCATGTAGATCTAACAGTAGTAGGAATTTTATATTCTGATTCTATAGCAGTGCAAATATCAAAACTCATGCTCTCTAAATGAATTTTCATCTTAATTTTCCACTGAGCATAGTTGGTGCCATTGAAAAATGGTGGTCTATTGGTAGCAGCACCTTCAAGTCTGTTATCCATGATAACTTACTTAAAGCAAAGTTTTTAAAGAGATAAAAATTTAGAAATAACAGAAATTTTAAGAACTTTAAAATACAACTAAAATCACAGTTGAAAAACAGAGTACTTTAGAATATATTTTAAAATCCTCTGATACCAATTGTTGGTTGGAGTGGATACTCAAGAGGGGGTGAATTGAGTTCCAATTAAAATTTATGTTTTAAAACATTGTCTTAAAAACCCACAAAAGAAATAATGAATGTAACTATAGTGAATTTATATCAAAGTAAAGGTTCTATTGGGTTCTCAAGGGATTGATTATTTCCCAGTTAATAAAAACATAAAAGTTTATTAACTTTTGAAACCAACTTACTGATTTACAGCTAATATAAAAACTTGCGAATTTAATTATCAAAGTGACTTTAAAACAGTTTTGGTTTTAAAGTAATTAGCAGCAGAATAAAAGAATAACTTTGAATGATATAGAACAATAGATATAACCAAGAGGTTCATTCTCAAGTCGAGACTTAGTCCTCTCAAATTGTTTTATAAATTTGATCCACACCCTGGATCGGGGTTCACAACAGTTTACAACTATCTAGGTCCAAGACCTCTACCACTTTTATTCGTGGGAAACAGAACAACAACAACCAGTTTTCCAGGTCACACATGACCTCTACCACTATCCTAGTGGGAAATAAAAGATGTAAGAGTTTGAGTGAGGATTTATAGATCCTCCAGTTAAAGTATAGGAGACAGTGTGTGTGTTAAATACAGCTGATAACACACACTGCTCAAAATGTAAAATAATGAATCACAGAGCAGATATGTAGAGTTTAGAAATGGATCTAGTGATTTCAGTGAAGCTTTGGACTCCTTGAGTTTGATCAGAAATGATTCTGAGTCCTGTTCTGGTTTTTTTCTGAAAAAAAGAGTGTCGTCTACTTGGTATCCAGATTCAGAGATAGTGAGAAATGTAGTCGATGAAGATCTTCAATGTCCTCATGAATGTACAGAACTCTTCTTGAGTAATCTTGAGTGTGTATGAGGTTTTGTGTCTTCTTATTGTGAGGTCTTCTCTTGTCTTCCACGATTATCTCATCCACCACTCTTTGCGCTCAAATATGTCTTGTTGTTGTTACATGGTGTATTTTCACCAGCAGGGACTTCTTGTATTTATGGCATGATATCCAGTAAAAGAAATGATTTCTTTTTGCAGGTACGAGTTACGGTTCCCTGACATCCAACAACCTTCATTAAATAAATGTCAGAGTATTAAAATTTACCTAATATGACCGTTGGGTAGATTAAATAAAGATAAAAAAATTCAAACAGCTGTTTATGACTATCGGCGAGTCAAGTGATCGGTAGCTCATCAGTATCAGCATCGCTGGCTTGACATTGGTGTGTTCTGATCGGTGACTCAGATGATCAGCGTTGGTGTGTCATGATCGGTGACTCATTTGATCAGCATCAGTGTGTCAAGATTGGTGACTCATTTGATCAGCATAGGTGTTTCATGATCAGTGACTCATTTGATCAGCATTAGTGTGTCATGATCGGTGACTCATTTGATCAGCATCTGTGTGTCATGATCGGTGACTCAATTGATCAGAATCGGTGTGTCATGATCAGTGAATCCTTTGATCAGCATTGGTGTGTCATGATCGGTGACTCATTTGATCAGCATCGGTGTGTCATGATCGGTGACTCATTTGATCTGGATCGGTGCGACCGTTGTCTTTTGATATGGATCGGTGTGACCGTTGTCCTTTGATATGGATCGGTGCGACCGTTGTCCTTTGATATTGATTGGTGCGACCGTTGTCCTTTGATATGGATCGGTGCGACCGTTGTCTTGACAGAACACAAAGTGTCTGTTTGATCTAGAAGACTTCCAAAATACTTGTAAATCAATACCAAAGAGATAAAAAAATGTTCCAACTGATATAAATAGATTCACTAAAAGATCTTGATTATGTATATGATAAATCCAACTGGATTAAGTAACAATGATTTGTGATTATTAAAACAGCAATCATAGGAAGAATTCAACAATCTTCCAGAGGGCTCAACAGGTTATATAATGTCATAATTTATAATCTCAAAAGTATAAACATACATAACATAAATTGATAACTTTATGTCTAGTTGGCCTCATAATCATAAGCATGGCTTCTTTTTGGAAATAATTACTTTCAAATCCATCATAATAATGGGAAAATAAAATGTGAACTATCCTAAGTGTATCCCCCCAAAGTGTCAAACTAGGTGAATAGTAAGGCCCATTGTTATGTACCAAATTACACTAATCCAGGCCCAACACACATTTTCAGAGTTGTTACTTATAGGTACATTTATGTCATAACCACATCCACTTTTATTATCTAGATAGGGATGTATTACTAGGAATACCAATATAATCTCAATCATACCAAAATCATAGTATCTTCTTATATTATTATCCTCAAAGTATATATTAGGGTTATGTTCCCTAATATATGTTTTCCAAAACTATTTTCCAATGTTGCTGCTAAACTTCACCAGATACCAACTATAATACCCCGACCCCAGAATCCCAGAGTCGGTGCATTATTTTATTACATTGGTATGATTACAAGGAACCGAATACAAAAGGAATTATTAGTTTATAGGTTTTAGAATGAATTATTACATAAATGGTACCCATAATACAATGTAAAATAGAATATACAAACATGATAAAAAATAAAATGTGATAAACCGCATCCTTGAACTCTTATTCACATATTTCTTATTAATAACCAGGTGAAAGGAAATAAAACAAGGGTGTGTTGAAATGATCATAAAACAAATAATATAATAGAATAAAAAATTAATAAATGGAAACAAACTAACATAGAAATGAAAATAAATTATAGCACATACGTTCAAATAACTATATAATTAAAAATCAATATGGAATGTTATGAAACTGGAAATAATGAAATGTAATCAATGAACTGAAAATTAATTGTATCTATAGATATGTTGATGAAAAATATAATAGGTGAATAATAACTAAAATAAATATGAATTAAATTATTAATTATTGGAATTCATTTCTATGGAATATGGAGAAATATACTGTCAAGATCCATCCTCTGACTAGTTTAAAACTTCATGTAGACACCTGTTTAAATTTTCCAACTTAATCATATCATGATAACCTATCGATTCATTGAGGAGATATATAATGTCTGGGATCCACCAATAATTTTATGTCAAAATAATTCCTCATATATAGTATTAAAATTAATAAAAAAATAAGACTTATCAAATATATATATTGAATAAAAGATATAAATTTATCTATAACTCCTCATTTAATCAAATAACTATCAATATAAACACCATATATAAAATGATATATGATTTTAGAAACAATAATATCCATAATATGAAAATATAGATTATTAATAATATTACTAATTAAAAATGATTTAAATAAAGTTATTTGTTCAATAGAAACATAACAATCAAAAAATAAAGTTATTTTGAAAGGATAATCATTAAGAACATTATTTAGGTGAATAATATTTAAACATTCCAAAGTGTCTCACACTCCATTGAAAAATTCAAATCATAATATTCATGAAATGAAAATATTAAATGAAACATAAAATATTATGATATTAATTATATTCATTCTATAAAATTTCAAAAGGTAGTATAATAACCAAATAAATGTTAATTGGTGTATAAAAACAAATAAGTCTCAATGGGATGTAAATTGAGAGGAAATTCCCATACCTTAATCTTCCTTTTCTTATGTGGTTTTTATCGTCTAATATAGTGGTTTAAAATATGATAATAATTTATACTATAACCATAATTATGTTTATAATATCATATATTAACTTATTATAATATTTTATTACCCATTTTTTAACACTCTTTCATTATTTTAGCTATTTCTGTGTTAGTTGCATTGTTTTCTCAAGTATGTTTTGACTTACACATTGATTTTAATGTTAAATAGAAAATTATTTAATGAAATATAAAATTTAAACCATGATTTAATTATAATATATATTCATAAATAATTTATTTAAACTAATCTATAAAGTTTGGATATACGAAATGAAATGCACCATTCATGGAGACGGCAGGTCGTACGTACACATGAATGTTACTTTAATTTCTTTATTCTATTAAGAATGAAAAATAAATGAAACCAATGTATATTATAATTATAGTATCACACCTATTTTATATATTTTACACAAGTTTGTTAAAACTATTCTTTATACATTCCATGTATAGCGTGATTGAATCACATTGCTTTAAGGAGGTGGTATTCCACATTACCACAAACATTGTTATCATATTTACAAAAAGTGGAATGTATAGAGTTATGTGTTATAAAATAAATTTATAAGTGAATAGACATCATAAATATCATAAATATCATATACATATATTTTCCATCATAATTTTCACTATGAGAGGTGGTAATGGAAAAATGAAAAATCATTGTTTCGTTTGGCAGTAGATAATCATACACATAAATAGTATGTTTGTTACCCATTAAAAGGATGTGTGTGTAATTTTTGGTCAAATAAATATCATAAAAATATATTATAATATTCAGGATACTTGTGGTTTTATATAAACAATGAAACACATTAAATGAAGGGATGATGAAACAAATAAATTAGAATGGCTTGATAGAAGATGTTACCTGTTAATCATGTAACTCCTTTAGGTTGGTACTAATGGGATTCTTTAGGTGGATTTTTTAAAAAATAGTTACTTATAGGTTGAGTTTAGGGATGTTGGTGTATTATTTATTCCAAATTTTTATGATATAAAGTGGTTTAATAGCTGTGAGGAATGGGTAGAGTGCCTACCTTTTTATAGTGGAGGGGGAGTGATACTTGTAAATACCAAAAGGTATTTGTTATTGAGAAATAAAACTTAACTTTTTTGTCTCAAAAAATAAAAAATACAGGATTAAAGGGGTTTAATGGTTTTTAAAAACATACACCATAGAGAAATATATGCATTTTAATTGGTTTCTTAATTTCTATTATTCGTAAATTTTATCATTTTTGTTTTTATTAATGAATCTAGTTTTCAAACCTATGTAATATATCCATGAAGGAAAAAATGAGATTTATTAGAAAATATATATCCAGTGAATTATTAATATGATATCAAATTTATAAAATAAAAAACCAATTTTTTTGGAAATTGATTTTAAAACAAGAGTATGTGACGCGTTAAAATATTGCTTTAACCCAGAGCATATTAACAATATTTTTACAATATATGGGCAAACATATAAATTGTAAAATATAAATTGGTTAATTAATATATTATATTTAATATTTATTAACACTTCATAATCACTTATAATAATATAGTATTTTTATTAATTTTAAATAATTAAATAAAATATCATTTATTGTAAAATAATAATAAAGTCAATTTTGACATTATTTATTTAATTTTAATTTTAAAATATTAATATAATATTGGGATTAAAATATATAAGGTTTAAATATGTGAAAAATGATATATTCATCTACAAAAATTAAATAAAGATAATCATTTAGGCAATTCACTTCATTTTTAATATTTATAGTATCATTTATTTTAGTTAATTATTAGATAAATAATCAGTATATTGGGGTTTCTTACGAATTTTAAGTAACTAAACCATATCTAAAAATTATTTATAAATTATTATGATAAAAATAACCCATTTATATTTAAAATGATATGTATACCCGAAAATATGATTTTTTTTACATATCACAATGTTATATAATTGTTAAAGGTAAGGAAAGTTCCCTTTTTTCTCTCTTTCCTTACTTAACCTTTTATATAGGGCACTATAATGTAATTATATACCAATAAACCATAAAATTATAACCAATATGGGGTGTGGTCTTAATATTGGAATAAAATGGGTTTTAGACAATTTTATATTTGATTTTATCCATTATGATTTGGGTTTAGTCCCTTATTAAGCTTAATTTTACTTTAATCACAATAATTGATTTCAATCAATTTCTTTAATAGTTTTTGAAAAAAATTATGTTGACCTTA
Source organism: Viscum album (assembly GCA_963277665.1). NCBI lineage: Eukaryota > Viridiplantae > Streptophyta > Magnoliopsida > Santalales > Viscaceae > Viscum > Viscum album. Next base: position 860,666,026 of record OY728160.1, read on the forward strand.
TTGGATCAAAAATATTATATTCATTACAATGATGTTTATCCATTTTTTCAAAATTCAAATCCCTAAAGTGGGAAAATTTAGATTAATGCTAATCCTATAGACGTGGTGAGAAAGATGGTTTTTAATGTAAAAAATGTTCTCAAGTTCAATAAGACTTTATATCTAATTTAAATATAAAAAATGATTCCAATGACCTAAATTGGATTTATAAATGTATAATTGATCTATTTAGACTTTATAAACCAATATAAAATATAATTTAACACTAATAATTATTTAAACAAAAACATAGTTTATAATTAAAGTGATGTATTCTTCAATATTCATCAAAAATTGATTTTTATCAAAAAAAAACTTAACCCTAAGATAATTTTTACATTCTGAATTAGAATTGAAGTTTATGTTGAAAACTAAGATTTATAAAATTTTAAAAATTTTGTTTTCAAATAGGTGATCAATTAAAAGGTGGTAAAGCTCGGTTTTTTATGTAATGCAGACTAATATAGTTTTGTGGGTAGATTAAGATTAAAATGTTGTATAAATAATGATAATAATATATATATATATTTATTTATTCTACATGGAAAATATTTTAAATACTTGGGGTGTTACATTCTCTCCATATTAATGAAATTATATCCTTATAATTTAAACTTGATCTTATTAATCAAGGGATTGATTTTTTAAAATACTATTATTGAAAAACCCACATTGTAAATAGGATTAATAATTAATCTTCATAATAATATGGAAAATGAAATGTAAAATTCACCATAAAACTAGTCTTTAAAATAAGAAAAAAATTAATCAAAACTTGTACATGGAATAGAAATCTAACCATTATGTTCTAATGGAGATTGATCGAGAAAATGATCAATTGAAAGCTGTAGACCACAAAACCATAAACTAGAGGTTTGGTTAAAGATCATTGATATCATAAAAAATGATGTTAACAGGTTTATGTTTTTTGTTTCAAGAGACTTTTTTCTAGAGTTTGGGAATTCATTCAGTCTTTAAGAATATAATTAAGTATAAATTCGATCAAATTAATTTTTTTCGTTGATTACTCATTGAAAATTTTCTAATTAATCTCTTAGAATATGATGAATCATATGGTGATGTATTAAATTACCCTCTAAAATCTCATCCAATGATCATCTAAAATAATTTAATAAATGGTTAAACGTTCAAAAAGATTATGATCTAAGACATTTTGAGGAAGGTCGCTGAATTTCAAAAATGATCTTACCATTATCCTTCAATATTTACAATCTATCTCTTTAGTCATCTCATGAAAAATATGTCAACACCTTCTTCATGTATTCTATTGAAATATTGTAATAATATAAATTATAATGAATTATTCCTTATTCCTTAAGTAATATAAAATATATTGGATATATTCCTTAAATTCAAGAGGTTTTAAACACCATAAATGGTATCATAGAACACTTTTCAACAATTCATTACTCTTTTCCATGGAATTCATAACATATCCAAATCAATATTTTATTCATCATTATCTCAACATCAAGAAAAAATCAAGGGTTTTCTTTCCAAGAATCATGTGTTTTATGAAAATCTTATCTTTCTATTGAATAAATTTTCTTAGTACCATTCTGTAAATGATCTCAAATCCTTAATGAAAAATTATTATATTACAATCCTTACATATTTAATAATCCTTATAACAAGTACATTAGTGAGAAAATATTCAAATAAAATAATTCATTAATAAGAATATTAATCATTCCACTTCATTTTAAGTAGTTGCATAACTTGACCATTATCCAATAGAATAATTTTTTATATATTCCTTTGATGCTTAAGATATTTATTTTCATAGTGTCCCATATCCATATAGTTGAAGCATTGTAAGTTGGAAACATTTTTTTCACCCTTGAAATAATAATAATAGTGGTCTTTCTTTTCAATCTTATAGAAAATTTTCATCACCTTTATGAAAGTACCGAGGTGTTTCTTGAAACAAATATCACATATGGGAAAATCATTCCTTCCCTTCATCTTCATTGACTCTTTCCCTTTTTCCGGGGGTCCAGATGACCATCTTCATTTCATGGTTTCCTTTGAAGACATAGGACTTGGAGAATTCTTTACCTATCTAATTATCAAATGATATTGATTCCACATATATTTTTGAGAGACAATTTTCCATTGAAATATAGGCTTAAGACCATGAAAAAATTGATACTTATTACTCTTTAGATCGCGTTCATCAATGAGGGTTTCATTAATTCTACTATGCTCTATTTTTAAATGATGACATACACTATGTTAGATCATATCATAATTTGTAATCTCAAAACTAGAAAAAACAAAACATAAATTGATAAATTTATGTGTAGTTATCATCATAATCATAAAAATTTTTTCTTTGGGAAAATATTTACTTTCAAATCCATCATAATATTAGGTAATGAAAATTTGAACTATCCTAAGTGTAACCCCCTGTATTGTTAAGCCAAGTGAAATTTAAGGTCCATTTTCATGTACCAGATTACACCGATTTAGTCCTGACACACCTTGTATGATTTGTTTCTCTTAGGTACATCTGTTCCAAAACCAAATCTATATATAGTATCCAGACATGGATGTATTTCTAGGAATACCCACACAATCTCTATCTTACCAAAATTCTTGGATATTTTCTATTATTCTCATAAAAGTATATCTAAATTTTATATCCCCTAATCTATGTTTTCTAAATATTGATTATATAGTTGTTACTAAGAATCCTTTGATACCAAATATAATTTCCCAACCCCAGAATCCCAATAGAAATGTATTATTTTATAATATTTGCATTATTATAACGAATAAAATCCTGAGAGGGGGATTATTTTACCAGTCTTGGAATGCAAGATTTCATAAATGATAACAATAATACATTGGGAAATAGAATATACAGACATGATACATAAATAAAATGAAATAAATTTTATCCTTGAACTCTTGTTTAAATATTTATTCTTTATAACCTGGGGAAAAGAAACAAAATATGTGTTAGCTCAAATTCTCAGCAAGGGTAAAGGATAGTAGAATAAATAATGAATCAATGGAAGCAAACCAACATATAAAGGTAAGTAACTGGTAGAACATGCCATTAAAAAACAATATAAGTAAAAATTAATATTGTAATGTAAGAAACTAAAACACATTCAATTTAATCAATGAACTGGAAAATAAATGTATCGATTGATATGCCTATGTGAAATATCATGGATGAATAATAATTTTAATATTTATGAATTTAATTCGTAATGATTGGAAGTTATATATATGGCATATGAGGACCTATATTATCAAGATACTTCCTCTAGACTATTTAAATCTATAGGTAGAAACCTATTTAATTTGGCCAACTAAATCATGTCATGAGAACCTATCGATGCATCGAGGACCTATATAACGTATGAGATCCACACATAATTGCATGCACAAATAATTATTCATATCAAGTAAAATAATTAAATAATAAATAATAATCCTTATAAAATATTTTTATTGAATAAAAGATAATGATTTATAAATAATTTTTTCTGTTAATCAAATAACTGTCAATGTAAAAACTACATGTCAAATGATATAAAGTTTAGGAAATAATAATATCAATCATATTAGAATATGGATATTCAAAAAAAATTCTAATGAAAAATGATTAAAATAAAGTGAATCTTTCAAGAGAAAGATAACTATCATAAAAGGATGTGAGATTTCAAATATAATCATTAATAACATTCTTTAGGAGACTAACATTTAAACATTCCACGGTGTCCCACACCACTTTTAAATAATTAAATCATAATCGAAATGAAAGAATAATTTTTAATGAAACATAGAATATCATTAGAGAAAGGATATTCATGATATAACATGTAAAAATGCAGTATATAAACCAAATTAAAGTGTATTTATGCATAATAAAAAAATAGTATCAATTGAATGTAAATTGAGAGTAAATTACATTACATTGATTTTAATATTGTGTGTTATATTTATAATACTATATATTTGTTTAAAATATTTTAATAAGTTACACTTCTACCATAACCATGTTTATAATATCATATATTAACTTGTTATTGAATTTTACATCCCATTTTTTAACAATATTTTATTTTTTTAACTATTTCTAATGTTAATTGCATAGTTTTCTCAAGTATGTTTTGACTTGACATTTTTTTAATATTAAATAGATAATTATTTAATCATACCCATAATTTAATACATGATTTAATTATCATATATATTCACAAAATATGTATTTATAAAAATCTATAATTTTTGCAGATAAGGAATGAAGTGCACCATCCATGGAGACGGTAGGCCATACGTACGCATGAATGCTACTTTCATTTATTTTTCATATTAAAATAATGAAAATTAAATGATAAATATTCATATTATAATTCCAATATCATTTCTATGTTATATCTATTACATATGTTTATTAATACCATCTTTTATGCATTCCTTGTGTAGAGTGAATGAATCACATTGTTTTAACGAGGATGTTGTCCACACTTCCAAGAACGATGTTATCATAATTACACAAAATCGAATATATAGAGGTATGTGTTATAAAAGAATTAAATAACCATAAATTCATCATAAATATCATATATAAATATAGTTTTAATAATAATTTCCACTATGAGAGGTGGTAAAGGAAAAATTAACGGTAATCCCTTTACGATGCAGTAGTTCATCGTCCACGTAAACAGTATATTCATTGCTATAAGGCCCCAGCCTTAAACCTTACTTAAACTTGAGTTATTACAAGATTAAACATTGAAGATCTTTTCGAGTTTAGAGTTTTAGAGAATTAGATCATGAAACTTGCATTACATTCCACATTTAGACAAAGTGGTTACATAAAAGACATTATTCATTCTTCCCATCAACGGAAACATACTTAAAATAAAACATGGATTCTTTCTTGACACATCCTTGACACTATCATCACATAATGTACCCTTCCCTTGACCTGTGAAAAACATTTCAAAAACATGGGATGATCATAAAAAGCTCAGTAAGGGATATAAAAATATTGAAAGGAAACATGAGTACATGTATACATAAGAATGAAATCATAGTTTACCCATAAAACATAAGCACTTTAACATACCTCATAAAAACATAGAAATCATATGACATAAAGGTAACTTGAGGCATTCATAACATTCTTACGTAGGTAGTAACCCTCTTGGTTACGTTTGGAATACCCATCAAAGTGTATTACCTAAATCACTTTGGAGAAACCTTAATGTTTCACTCCTTCACGTTACCCAATGCATTGGAGAGCTATATCGGGCTCACCCGCCCTTAGTTTATCACGAAACCAACCGTTTCCATAACAATTCCCAAGAACCATAACATAAACATATCACATAAAACATGCATAAAGGAAACATAACATTTCCACATTTCAATCACAATATAACATTTTAGTATATTGAAATAATGAATCCATTCAAAAAGAAACCATTTCCAAAACAATTTAAAACATTTAATAAAGAGATTTTTGAATCAAAGTGTCCCATACCACCTTGAAGCTTTTAACATTTTAAACCATTAATATCCATATAAATAAATCCTTAAAACCATTTTGAAAACATTGATATTAATGGGAAGCATTTATAAGAATAAATCATTAAAACATTTAAAACGATATTTTATTTAAAGTGTTTTTAACAAAATGAGAGACACAATAATTGAGGAATAACATTTAATCAGAACTTTATAATATCATGAGAATAAAGGAATTCATGATATAATATTACAAAGGATCGTATATACACCATATAAGAGTTAATTGGTGCATAACAACAATGAAGTCTCAATAGAAATGTAAAATGAGATGAAATCCCCTGTAAAGAAGGTACACTTAAATTAAGGATAGATCAATCTCATAATTATGTGTTACAAATATAAATACACCAAATATAAGTGGATATTAAGTGTAAAACACTCAAAGTTCATTCACACAAATTCAAATGAGTACATATTCAATAACTACATGTTGAACCCAAAGAAATCGAAATTGGGTTAAAAAGTTTCCTTTGTAAAATTCGACAGCCTAATGGCATCACTTCAAAATTCAGAAAATGAGTTGATGAGAGATAAAAAGGGTATCTCATCACTTGGACATAAAATTTAAATCAATAAGGATATAGAAGAACATATCCCAACATAATAGTATGTGAATTAAAAGACATAACAAAAGAAGCATTTTAAAAAGAGGAGGGTGAAAGATTCCCTTACCGACATGGGTATCTTTCGAAACATATGCCCCGTGAAAGAAGGACAATACAAAATTGATGTAAATACTCATAAACGAAATTATATTACACAAAGAGTAGAATAATGGATAGTAAATACAGCACTCAAAAGAAATTGTGGAAAATGTAGCATAAATCTCACGGGAATAAAAGTGAGATGAAAAATCCCTTACGAAAACTCGGCAGCCTAACGGCGCCACTTAAAACTTCCAAAAATGGATTTATGAGATCAAATAGATTCTCTCATCATATCACAATAAAATTTATAGAAAGTGGAATATAAAAGAACATCCCCAATCATAACAAAGAGGATCTTAAAAGAAGTGACATAAAAGAGAGTACTTAAAAAGAAAGAGAGAGGTTTGATCTCTTACGAAAATTCAGCAGCCTAACGGCGCCACTCAAAACTTTCAAAATGGATTGATGAGAGATAATAGTGTCTATAATCACATGAACATAAAAATTAAAGTAATAGTAATATAAATGAACATCCCAATAACAAGAAATATGAGCTTTAGAAGGAATGGCATAAAAGAGTGTACTTAAATAGAAAGAGAGGAGTAAGATCCCTTACCTCGGGTCCGACTTGACTCGATCGTTATTTAATCTCCTGAATAATAAACTTGAGTTAATTTCAACTTCCTTAAGAACCTTTTTCAAGATCATTTTTCCTTTTATATCACTTATTTCCATGTTATAAACATTATGTAATCATTTAAGTTAATAATGTTTGTTTTGTCGATATTTGGTTCTTAAGTCAAAAGTGGACTTCTTACAATTACATGTTTATCGTGTGGTCAATGGTTCATTATATCCAGAATGATATTCATGATTTTTATATTCTATATATCATATATATCCAGAATATACATGTATTTATAATATTACATAATCATTTAGAGGTAATAAATGAAATGCACCGTTCATGGAGACAGTAAGCCGTACGTATGCATGAACACTACTTTCATTTCTTTGTCATATTAATGGAATTAAAACTAAATGAGAGGTATGTATATTTTAATTCCAGAATTATATTCATCATTTATATTTAACATACCTTATATATATCCATTATAAATATTTACTTATAATAGTACATTACATTTGGGGATAAGAAATGAAATGCACCGTTCATGGAGACGGTAAGCCGTACGTACGCATGAACGCTACTTTCATTTCTATCTCATACATTAATGGAAATAAATAATAATGATATAGAGGTATATTATAATTCCAGTATAACATCATATATAATAACTTTAAATCCATCCTTTATACGTCCCACATATGGCATTAACGAATCACATCACTTTGAGGGGGCGGTAGTCCGCACTTCCTTAAATGAAGATATCGCGTTTACACATAATGGAAACCATAAAGGTATGCCCAAAATGAAGAATACAGAAGCTTAAATAAAACATAAACATATTATATATAATATATAAATATAGTGACATCTTAATGGCCACCTTTTAAGGTGTTAAAAGAATGTTGAACAATCATCGTTTCGGGAGGCATAAATTCGCCATCCACGGAAACAGTATGTTCGTTAACCATTAGATGTAGGTGTGTGTATGTGTAGCTCGAATACTTATTATAACAACATCCTAGTATATTTAGGATAATTGATTTGTTACAAAAGTAAAGAATAAAAAGAGTTTAGGGGGTTGGAGAAGCAAAATAAAACAAAAGGACTAAAAAGAAGACATTACCTTAAAATCGGGTAACTCCCTTTGGTTTGAGCTCAAAGGCTTCCTTGGGAAGACTTATTCCAAAATTGAGGCTTAAAGGAGTAAGAGAGGGAAGTTTAGAGACAAAATGGGCAGGGGTTGGCCGAGCCAAAGGCTTTGGGAGTGTGGGTAAGGAGGTAGAGGTGGGGGCCTTTTATAAGAGGAGAGGAGGGGCACTCTTGGAAAGTAAAGATAAGTTACTTTATTTTAAAATGAATTTCGGATTAAAAAGGTCCCAAATTGATATAATTAGATGATAAGGTGATAAGGTTTCGAAATACACCCATAAAATTGGTTTTGTACATGTGTAGGTCTTAGATTTTACATTATCTTTCCATTTTATTTAAATCGTTAAATAATGAGGTCGTCACTGCATCATCATGATGTCCTAAATAATTTAATTTATGTAGTGTCTAAAAATTATAAAAAAAATATAATGATGTTGGAAATATGTTTATCTTTCCAATGAATATTTATAATCAAAAATCTGAATTGTATAACCCCATGTAACAATTGTTTTAGTAAAACATGTCATGTTTGTGTTATTTTTACTTTAACATTAAATAAAAAGATATTTATGTCATTTTCCAACCAAAGTGGATCCATGGGGTCCCCAAGTTGACCCATGGGTTGTCTTGGTCGGCCATGACACATCCAATGAGGTTAGGACATGTTTCAAGTTCATTTCATATTATTAAAACATTATTTTTACCTTAAACTACACTAATTACCTCTAATCGCGATTAAAAACTTAATAAGTAACTATTCACCAAAAAATTATTTTTATCCCATTGAACCCCATTTTACTTCTTAATGACAACCATGTATGTCGTATTTTTGAAATTCCAAACACAAATATGGCAAAATTTCATTTAAACGGAACAATCGGTTTTTATAAGTACCACTTAGTGGTTTCACTATTCATCAAAAATTGATGTTTTTCAGAAAAATCCCAAAAATTCACCCTAAGCTATATTTGATATTCCGAATTCAAAAATTAAGTCTATTTTAAAAAATTCAGAATATATAAGTCACATTAATTAATTTAATAATTAATTCCCGCTTTCAGAGCAAATTGCGTGTTTTTATGAAACAATAAGTATCAAAAGATTGACACTAGTTTAAGTATGATTTCAAAGTGAAATTAATTCCAACAACCACTATTGGATTTAATAGTAAAAATATATTCTAATTTCACTTTAAAACCAATTCAAAAGATAATCTAATCATATAAATAAATTAGATTAAAAATAGGTTTTGAATTAAAATACAACATTTTACACTATTCATTAAAAAATGAACTTTATCGGAAAGATACCAAAAATTTACACAAAGTAAATTTTGATGTCCCAATTCTTAAGAAGAGTTGTATTTGGTCCAATAGAATATATATGAGTGAACAAAACTATATTTAATGATGGTTCGTCATCAAAAGGTGATAAGTGAACCTTTAGTGAAAACTAGGGCATATACGCCTAAAATTGAATTCTTTCTATATTTTATGCCTTTATATTTTATTGGATAAATAAAAAAATATTTAAAAACATATATAATCATATTTTAGTTATTTTTATCCATTCCCGCCAATACAACGGCTACATGTTAACTGCCGTTTATAATAATATTATTTTATTATTAGAGTGGAACGTAAGATTCCCACGAAACACATTGTTGCGTGTTGGGTACGCCATCGAGCATAGCGCCCCCTTTAAATTCATATTAATATTTTATTCAAATATATGGATAAATATGAAAATTTCATATTTTTTATTTACCCGGGGTGTTACATCCTTCCCCCCTTTTGGGAATTGCGTCCTCACAATTTTTAAAATTGAGCTTGGAAACATCCTTGAAAGTCCCACATCGGAACAAGAGTCGGTAAAACAATCACTTTAAAATAAAGGAAGATAAGTACAGAGGTCACCCGAGTTAACCCATATGTAGAAAAACATAGACATGGAAGAAAAAGCAAAGGGTCATGTTCTTGAGGGAGAGTGATAGTAAACATGTCTAGGAGAAAGTTAACCATAAGAAAATCACAAACTTGTGATGGGTTAAACGGTATTCAATTCCCCAGTAGGAATAGTTAATAGACAACATTTTTGTTTTAAGTTACATTTTATTGAGGAATTTATTCATAAGGAAACATAATCACTTATCATGTTGACTTTCAACTTTTACTAGATTCCTTAATCAAACTCATATTTTTTTCCAAAAGACGAGTATTTAGGGAGACTTGTTCGCATTAAGAGTACTATAATCAACTTCTTGAGAATCACCTAATACACAATAGATAACTATATACTTCCCATGTCTTTAGACTCTGACCAAAACCAAAACCAAAAAGGTTAGTACATGATCAGATAATCTAGAAAAGGATAACCCTTTATAAAAAGAAAATATATTCTTAATCTCCAAAATTTGTCCAACAAAACCCAAAGTTCAACGAAGACCATTCGATAAACAATTTGTCCATAAAATTCTTCAAAGTAAACCAAACTAAGATTGAAACCCAAATATTTGAAGGATTTAGTCACATAGTCTTCCAAGTTAAATCGTAACATTTATCTCTAAACAACATCAGTTGCTTCTAAAGTCTCGTATTGAAAAGTAATTAACCTAATCACATATCCTCCATGATAGGTTAATAATTTTCATAAATAACCCAAAATCAACTTAATCTTAATTCATAAAATCATATAACTAAAAAGAATCAGTCAAACTCACCAGCGACTTCACGTAGTCCAGTGGTAGGCGATAAATACCAGTCGCACTTTGGTTGTGGGTTCGATTCCCAAAGCTTTGTCCGACGCGACGGGTTGTCACATGGTCTGCGTGTTGTCCTTTTTCCAAAACTATATAATTCTCAAATCATTCCCCAAAAAATGGATAAAATCATCAAAAATAACCATAACATAATTTAACCTCAATTTTATCTCATGCCTTTCACTTCCATCATAACATATAGTAACCCATAATTACCTCAAAAGTAAGGATCATATAAACTCTAATGGTTACCTTTATAATTATTACCTGAACTTCCACATCGATTGGTCATCTCGTACATGATGCATTACAAAACATACCAAGGTTCAAGTGGTTGATCATTAATTCTTGATATTTGGTTTAGAACAACCACGGGTTTCCTCATTGAATCCTCCATTTTATCTAGTATCTTAATCAGAGAACCACCACAGTTTCCTTCAAACCTGTTGTCTCTTTGGTGCCTTCTAGATCCATCAATTCACTAAAAATAGAAATGTTAGTGAGAGTATATCAACAAAACCATCATGTACTAATGAGGAAGGTAAACACTAAGATATTCATACTCATTTACTTTATCTAAAACTAGGACTCTTTCTGAAATCCTAACCGTTATGGTAATGTCACTTATGCTTAAAGAATACCCTAACCTCTAAAGTTATCTAAACTGAACTCTGATACCAATTATAAGGCCCCAGCCTTAAACCTTACTTAATCTTGAGTTATTACAAGATTACACATTGAGGATCTTTCTAGGTTTAGAGTTTTAGGGAATTAGATCATGAAACTTGCATTACATTCTACATTTAGACAAAGTGGTTATATAAAAGACAGTATTCATTCTTCCCATCAACGGAAACATACTTAAAATAAAACATGGATTCTTTCTTGACACATCCTTGACACTATCATCACATCATGTACCCTTCCCTTGACCTGTGAAAAACATTTCAAAAACTTGGGATGAGCATAAAAAGATCAATAAGGGATATAAAAATATGTAAAGGAAACATGAGTACATGTATACATAAGAATGAAATCATAGTTTACCCATAAAACATAAGCACTTTAACATACCTCATAAAATCATAGAAATCATATGACATAAAGGTAACTTAAGGCATTCATAACATTCTTACGTAGGGAGTAACTCTCTTGGTTACGTTTGGAATAACCAACACAGTATATTCCCTAAATCTCTTCGAAGAAACCTTAACGTTTCACTCCTTCGCGTTACCCAATGCATTGGAGAGCTATATCGGGCTCACCCGTCCTTAGTTTATCACGGAACCACCCTTTTCCATAACAATGCCCAAGAACCATAACATAAACATATCACATAAAACATGCATAAAGGAAACATAACATTTCCACATTTCAATCACAATATAACATTTTAGTATATTGAAATAATGAATCCATTCAAAAAGAAACCATTTCCAAAACCATTTAAAACATTTAATAAAGATATTTTTGAATCAAAGTGTCCCATACAACCTTGATTCTTTTAACATTTTAAACCATTAATATCCATATAAATAAATCCTTAAAACCATTTTGAAAACATGGATATTAATGGGAACCATTTATAAGAATAAATCATTAAAACATTTAAAACGATATTTTATTTAAAGTGTTTTTAACAAAATGAGAGACAAAATAATTGAGGAATAACATTTAATCAGAACTTTATAATATCATGAGAATAAAATAATTCATGATATAATATTCCAAATGATAGTATATACACCATATAAGAGTGAATTGGTGCATAACAACAATGAAGTCTCAATAGAAATGTAAAATGAGATGAAATCCCCTGTAAAGAAGGTACCCTTAAATTAAGGATAAATCAATCTCAAAATTATGTGTGACAAATATAAATACACCCAATATAAGTGGATATTAAGTGTAAAACACTCAAAGTTAATTCACACAAATTCAAATTAGGACATATTCAATAACTACATGTTGAACCCAAATAAATCGAAATTGGGTTAAAAAGTTCCCTTTGTAAAATTCGACAGCCTAACGGCATCACTTCAAAATTCAGGAAATGAGTTGATGAGAGATAAAAAGGGTATCTCATAACTTGGAAATAAAATTTAAATTAATAAGGATATAGAAGAACATATCCCAACATAATAGTATGTTAATTAAAATACATAACAAAAGAAGTCTTTTAAAAAGAGGAGGGTGAAATATTCCCTTACAGACATCGGTATCTTTCGAAACATACGCCCCATTAATGAAGGACAATAAAACATTGATGAAAATACTCATAAAAGAAAGTATATTACACAAAGAGTATAATAATGTATAGTAAATACACCACTCAAAAACAATTGTGGAAAATGTAGCATAAATCTCATGGGATTAAAAGTGAGATGAAAAATCCCTTACGAAAACTCGGCAGCCTAACGGCGCCACATATAACTTCCAAAAAATGGATTGATGAGATCAAATAGAGTCTCTCATAATATCACAATAAAATTTAAAGAAATAGGAATATAAAAGAACATCCCCCATCATAACATAGAGGAGCTTAAAAGAAGTGACATAATGGAGAGTACTTAAAAAGAAAGAGAGAGGTTAGATCTCTTACGAAAATTCAGCAGCCTAACGGCGCCACTCAAAACTTCCAAAATGGATTGATGAGAGATAATAGGGTCTCTCATCACATGAACATAAAAATTACAGTAATATTAATATAAAATAACATCACAATAACAAGAAAGATGAGCTTTATAAGGAATGGCATAAAAGAGTGTACTTAAAAAGAAAGAGAGGAGTAAGATCCCTTACCTCGGGTCCGACATGACTCGGTCATTCTTTAATCTCCTGAATAATAAACTTGAGTCAATTTCTACTTTCTTAAGAACCTTTTTCAAGATCATTATTCCTTTTATATCACTTATTTCCATGTTATAAACATTATGTAATCATTTAAGTTAATAATGATTGTTTTGTCGATATTTGGTTCTTAAGTCAAAAGTGGACTTCTTACAATTACATGTTGATCGTGTGGTCAATGGTTCATTATATCCAGAAGTATATTCATGATTTTTATATCATATATATCATATATATCCATCATATACATGTATTTATAATATTACATAATCATTTAGAGGTAATAAATGAAATGCACCGTTCATGGAGACGGTAAGCCGTACGTACGCATGAACGCTACTTTCATTTCTTTGTCAAATTAATGGAATTAAAACTAAATGAGAGGTATTTATATTTTAATTAAATAATTATATTCATCATTTATATGTAACATACCTTATATATATCCATTATAAATATTTACTTATAATAGTACATTAAATTTGGGGATAAGAAATGAAATGCACCGCTCATGGAGACGGTAAGCCGTACGTACGCATGAACGCTAATTTCATTTCTATCTCATAAATTAATGGAAATAAATAATAATTATATAGAGGTATATTATAATTCCAGTATAACATCATATATAATAAATTTAAATCCATCCTTTATACGCCCCACATATGGCATTAACGAATCACATCACTTTGAGGGGGCGGTAGTCCGCACTTCCTTAAATTAAGATATCGCGTTTACCCATAATGGAAACCATAAAGGTATGACCAAAATGAAGAATACAGAAGCTTAAAGAAAACATAAACATATTATATATCATATATAAATATAGTGACATCTTAATGGCCACCTTTTAAGGTGTTAAAATAATGTTGAACAATCATCGTTTCGGGAGGCATAAATTCGCCATCCACGGAAACAGTATGTTCGTTAACCATTAGATGTAGGTGTATGTAAGTGTAGCTCGAATACTTATTATAAAAACATCCTAGTATATTTAGGATACTGGATTTGTTACAAAAGTAAAGAATAAAAAGAGTTTAGGGGGTTGGAGAAGCAAGATAAAACAAAAGGACTCAAAAGAAGACATTACCTTAAAATCGGGTAACTCCCTTTGGTTTGTGATCAATGGATTCATTGGGAAGACTTATGCCCAAAGTGAGGCTTCAAGGAGTAAGAGAGGGAAGTGGAGAGACAAAATGGGCAGGGGTTGGCCGAGCCAAAGGCTTTGGGAGTGTGGGTAAGGAGGTAGAGGTGGGGGCCTTTTATAAGAGGAGAGGAGGGGCACTCTTGGAAAGTAAAGATAAGTTACTTTATTTTAAAATGAGTTTCGGATTCAAAAGGTCCAACATTGATATAATTCAAGGCTAAGGTGATAAGGTTTTGAAATCCACCCATCCAATTGGTTTTGGACATGTTTAGGTCTTAGATTTTACATTATCTTTCCATTTTATTTAAATCGTTAAATAATGAGGTCATCACTGCATCATCATGATGTCATAAATAATATAATTTATTTAGTGTCTAAAAATTATAAAAAAACCATAATTATGTTTTAAATCGTTTTATATTTCCAATGACTATTTATAATCAAAAATCTTAATTGTATAACCCCATGTAACAATTGTTTTAGTTAAACATGTCATGTTTGTGTTATTTTTACTTTAACATTAAATAAAAAAGATATTTATGTCATTTTCCAACCAAAGTGGCTCCATGGGGTCCCCAAGTTGACCCATGGGTTGTCTTGGTCTGCCATGACACATCCAATGAGGTTATGACATGTGTCAAGTTCATTTCATATTATTAAAACATTTTTTTACCTTAAACTACACTAATTACCTCTAATCGCGATTAAAAACTTAATAAGTTACTATTCACCAAAAAATTATTTTTATCCCATTGAACCCCATTTTACTTCTTAATGACAACCATGTATGTCGGAGTTTTGAAATTCAAAACACAAATATCAAAAAATTTCATTTAAACAGAAAAATCAGTTTTTATAAAGACCACTTAGTGGTTTCACTATTCATCAAAAATTGAAGTTTTTCAGAAAAATACCAAAAATTCACCCTAAGCTATATTTGATATTTAGAATTCAAAAATGAAGTCTATTTTAAAAAATTCAGAACATATAATTCACATTAATTAATTTAATAATTAATTCCCGCTGTCAGATCAAATAGCGTGTTTTTATGAAACAATAAGTATCAAAAGATTGGCACTAGTTTAAGTATGATTTCAAAGTGAAATTAATTCCAACAACCACTATTGGATTTAATAGTAAAAATATATTCTAATTTCACTTTAAAACCAATTCAAAAGATAATCTAATCGTAGAAATAAATTAGATTAAAAAGAGGTTTTGAATTAAAATACTACATTTTACACTATTCATTAAAAAATGAACTTTATCGGAAAGATACCAAAAATTTACACAAAATAAATTTTGATGTCCCAATTCTTAAGAAGAGTTGTATTTGGTCCAATAGAATATATAAGAGTGGAAAAAACTATATTTAATGACGGTTCGTCATCAAAAGGCGATAAGTGAACCTTTAGTGAAAACTAGGGCATATACGCCTAAAATTGAATTCTTTCGGTATTTTATGCCTTTATATTTTATTGGATAAATGCAAAAATATTTAAAAACATATATAATCATATTTTAGTTATTTTTATCCATTCCCGCCAATACAACGGCTACATGTTAACTGCCATTTGAAATAATATTATTTTATTATTAGAGTGCAATGTAAGATTCCCAAGAAACTCATTGTTGCGTGTTGGGTACGCCATCGAGCATAGTGTCCCCTTTAAAGTCATATTAATATTTTATTCACAAATATGGATAAATATGAAAATGTCATATTTTTTATTTACCTAGGGTGTTACAATTACCCATTAGATGGATGTAGGCAAAAGTATAGGTCAAACCCTTATAATAAAAAAATATCAGAATATTTTGGATATTGGGGTTGTTATATGTACATTGAGTAATAAGAAACGAAGGGTGTAGAACTAAAAAATTTTATAGATCTTGAGGGAAATTGTTTCCACGTAATTGGGTGACTCATTTTGGTTTTTTAAAAAGGGCTTGCATAGATTGATTTATTCCCAATGGTATTCTTCTCGGTTTAGGGGACATATTTTGGTAGATTATTTAAGAAGAGTTTGTATGATCCAATGTCTCTTAAGAAGTGTGATTAGGGGGTAGAGTTCTTTCATTTTTATAGTGGAGGGGGAGTGGTAGTTTTTTAATGAAAAATGTATTCATTAATGGGAGGTATAACTTACTAAATGTGTCAAAAAAATTAAAAAATAATGGATCAAAGTGGATTAGTGGTTAATAAAAACCTCCAAAACACAAAAATTAAATCATTTTAATAATTTGGTTCTTCAACTTCTAAGATTCCACAATTT
The DNA here is from genome assembly GCA_963277665.1 of Viscum album. NCBI lineage: Eukaryota > Viridiplantae > Streptophyta > Magnoliopsida > Santalales > Viscaceae > Viscum > Viscum album. Next base: position 860,683,097 of record OY728160.1, read on the forward strand.
TATCATTTTGGTTTTTACTAAAGCATATAATTTTCTAACCCAAGTAATTTAACCATTAAGACTAAAAAAAAGTTATATTTATTATAAAATATATATCCACCGAACTATTAATATTAAAATTAATTTAGGAAAAAAAATAAAATGTTTTTTGGTAACTAATTTAAAAACAAGTGTGTATGATGCGTTAAAACACTATTTAAACCTAAACTGTGTTAAAAAGGGTTTTAAAATATATGGGTCAACATGTTAATTATAAAATATAATTTTTTAATTAATAGATCATATTAAAAATTATTAACACATAAAAATCACTTCGTATAATATATGATTTTTATTAATTTTAAATCATTCAATAAAATATCATTTATTGTAAAATAACAATAATGTTAAATTTGACATTATTTGTTTAATTTTCGTTTTAAAATATCAATATAATATTTTAATTCAAATATATTAGCTTAAAATTTTAACATGATATATTCCTTTATAAAAATAAATAAATACACCAAATCAATCAATTCAGTTCACTTTGAATATTTGTAGTATCATTTATTTCAGTTAATTGTATATTAAATAATCACTACGTTGGTGTTTCTTAAGAATTTTTAGTTCATAAATCATCTCTAAAAATTATTATAAATTATTTTGATAAAATAGCCATTTATATTTTAAAATGATATGTGTGATAGAAAATATCATTTTCTTTCATATCTCAACCTTTTATAACTGTTAAAGGTAGGGAAAGTTCCCTTTTGTCTATTTCATCACATAACCATTTATATAGGGAAATAAAATTCAATAATATCCCAATAAATCATAAAATTAGAATGAAGAGGGGGTGTGGTCCATCTATTGGAATCTTATCATTTTTTGAGAAGTTTCCAGGTAATTTTATCTCTTAATAATAGGGTTTAGTCTTTTGTTAAACACAATTTTTCCTTAATCACAGTAATTAATATTATTCACTTCCACTTATATTTCTGGACAGAAATTATGTTTAGATTATTAGAAAATAAATATATTACTAATTAAAACAATATATGTTATTTTTAAAGTAAAAATGGCCAAGATTTCAATAAGTATTTACATATTATTTTAATATAAAAATAATTACAATGGCATAATTTGGATTAATATATGATTAATTTATCTATTTTTACTTTAAAAACTAATTTAAAATAGAATTTAACACAACTAATTATTTAAAATAAAAGGTAGTTTTTAATTAAAATGCAATTTTTTTCAATATTCCTCAAAAAATTAAATTCCCCAAAAGATAAAAAAATCATATTAAGCTAATTTTGATAATATGAATTCAAAAATTTTGTTTCTTTTGAAATATAATATTGATAAAATAGTCAAAAAATATTTTTAAAATAATTCCACCATTAAAAGTCAGTAAAACTCTATTTTTCATGTAATGAAAACTAAAAATGTTTTGTGGGTTGAGTAAGATTAACTTTGTGTATAAATCATGATAAATAAATTATATTTATTATAAAATTAAATTATTGTAAATTATTGGGGTGCTACAATTCAGAGTTAATAAACATTCATATTAACCTCAAAGTCCATTGTTCAACAGAAATCAATAACTAAATAAATAACTCTATATCATAAATAACATCAAAAATAAAGGATTTCATTGTTTTATCCCCAAATAATTTTTCATGTTTAATCATATAGTATAAATAATGGATAAATATACCTCAAATAAATGAAAAATGTACCAAAATTTCATTAATCGCCTCAAAATCCAAAAAAATAAAATATACTTTAATATAAAATATTGTTTCTAAAATCAGAATAATATTTAGACATCAATTAGTTCAAGTAACAAAATTTCATACATACCATTATATCAAAAATGAAATTGGTTGGTGATAAACCATTTTCATACATCAGTTTATTGTTTAATCAACATGACCTTAGTTGATGAGACATATTGTTTCTAAACATATAGGCTATCAATTTTCTAAAACAAAGGAAAAATCAATGTGGTAATTATATTCAAAATACACCATGATCAAAGAAAATTCTCACGAATATGATGAAAATATTCAAAAAGAACACTAAAAACTAATTGATATTAATTAAACACTATGGTTTCCTATCCAACTCGTTTTTTCCACAAAATAAAATACTTTTAATTGACTATAATTACCTTAGCCTAATATAGATACGAAAGATTATTTTTTTCACAATGATTTATTTTTTCTAAAATATAACCTTTCTATATAATCACTTTTCTTGGTAATTATAACTATTAATCATATTCGTCAAATATAATTAAATAAAACTATATAATAACAATATTAACATGTTTCATGATTCTTATTACCATAATACCATTGATAAAAATAATTCATCAACACGATTCTTGAGGTTGAATTGAAAAATAATATATTCATTCCACCTCTATTATTTTCATAACATAGGACCTTTTTAAATAATCCCTTAATTATGGAATTGGTTTGGATAATGACGAAGTTCAAAACATCTATGAATTTAAAATATTTGTTGTTTTTTAGGATTAACCCTATTTACAAGCATCTTCTTAATCATACACATCATTTTATTATGCAATTATCTACACTATGGCCTCATTTCGCACACATTCTTATAGTTCAATAATGGTATTGTACGTGGTGGATATTCCCATATTCAAGACATGTATAAAATTTAATCATTGGCTAATTATCACATATAACACATTTAATTCCATAAGAATCATGCCATCTCATCTTTGAGGTGTTTGGAAATTCAACTGTGTTCCGATTGTGAAAAAAAAATTAGATTACTCATTTTGTATGATTAAATGATGACAACATAAAATTACCATTCATTTATGAATATCACTAGGGAAATCAATACATTTCCCACCACTTTTTTTGTCGGCATGACTTCTCCAACTTCCCACCATTTTCTAAAGTAATAAAAACAAGATGAAAATACATTAACTAATAAAAATAAATAAGGTAAACTGATAAACATGTAAGGAATAACATATAAATTATAAATATATACTATCATATGATTCTATATGTTTCAATCACTATTCTCAATGGAAATGTTTCATATTATTTTTTATAACCTAAAATATTGTTCATGTACTTTATAATGGTTTTCAATTTTATTTGAATTTCCAAATCATATCACCTAAGAGTTTCAAATGAGGTTTGAAAAACACACATTATTATAAAATAGGTGAAAATAGATTCTAGAACAATGCACCCATTAAACAGTTAATAACCCTAGGTCTATCTGTTCCAAATATAGTACTACTTCTAATATTAATATAGGTATGAAATTTCATGAAAACCACTCAATTAATAACTCAATAAAATTATAATGACATTTTCATATACATAGAATTATCCTTGACCTCTTTATGAGGATTATTAATAAAAAATTATTTTCCTATATTCCAAATTTTAACTAAACATTTCTATTAATACCAATTATTATGACATAATATTTTTTACATGATTTATTTAATTATTTTTAACATAAATATCAATTAATACATAATAAGGATCAAAAGTCCTTATAACATTGGAAGATAACATTCATAATAAATCAAATGTAAAACAAAAACTTTTATCCATGTTTTATTATTAATAATTATATCATAAATACAGCTAATTTCCTAAAAATATATAAGATGACCTCGGGATTAGATAAAACAAAGGGTTTATATAAAAATTCCAATAAATGACTATTCAAAACATGTGATTCAATTGAATAACATGATATCATAAATGGAAATTATAATGAGTAATCAAATGGTAGAATTACATAAATAATGTGATTTCATATTATCATATCAATATAATAAATTTTTCATAATCATATTTTATGACATACTCATTGGTTAAGGATGAATACATATACAATATAAAATGGGGGATAAGGTCCCATAATGGATATTTTTTACTACCAAATCTAATAAAAGATGTCTCATGAGATTAAATATTTTCCCAATTCATGGAATTTTTATCTAGGTGAACCCATCATAACATGCTCAAGAATTATTTGTTCCACAAAAATAAAATCAATCATATGGAATAAAAATAAGAATTACCCATGGAAATAAAATGGGTTTTAATCTCTTTCCTGATATCATAATCAAAATAAATTTCATATTGAAAAGTTTTAGGAAATGATATCATGGTATATGTTAAAAACTAAAAGGAATGTATAATAAGATTTTATGTATTTCTATGACATATAAACTGAATTTAAAATCATTATATTACATTAAACAGATATTGAAGGTGAGTTAGAGAGAGAATGGCCATAACCTAAATAAAAGGGTGTTTTAGAGAGACCCCAAATATAAAATCTAGTAATTTTTTTATTTATAAAAAATATTCATTTTAAAATGACCTTAAAAAATTTAAAATATACATAAAAATATTTAGTGGTCATAGTAGGGGGTAATTCCATACATTCCATTCAAGTTAGAAAAACATTTCATTCACATTTTTTTACAAATTCAAAAAGGATCATCATTCCGAAAGAGAAAATATCATTCCTCCTCACATGAATTTAAAAAAAATAAAACAATGATAAAAAAATTAATTAATTTATAATTTTTTTAATATTAAAATCTTTCATAGATATATCTTTATAAAATATGTATATGCTAGAAAATGTATTTTCGACCAAATAGAGAAATCAACTCATAATTTCATTAAAAAAATATAATTCATTTTAAGCACCAAAGTGAAGAAAATTGTACTATTACATGAAATGTTCATGAATAACCAAAGTAAAATAAAATTAATGGTTTTTAATAGAAATTTTTTGAATCCTTTTTTCTTTAATGTAAATTCTTTCTTAAAATTTTCCCATTAAAATGATATTAATTCATAAACCATTACCGCAATAGTATCTTTTGAATCATAACCCCCAAGAATGATGTAAATGAATTTTAACACAAAATAAAATGATTTATGATCTATTAATAAAATAAAATTTAGTTTGTTAGTATATACACCATATAAAAATAATTATGTGCTTATTGGAACATGTTTCACAAATAAGGATGTCTTGAGATTAAACCCTTATATCAAGTGCAGACATATCATGCATATCCTTTGTCTTCTCTATAATAAACATATAGATTAATTTCATAAAACCATTTCATGTATTATTTAAATATTTCTAAATAATTTTCATCATTTATGCAAATGACATTTTTAATTATTTGACAAGTATGTCCATGTATGGTGTGTTGAGGACATTCTCTTTATAATTTTTAAACGATATCAGTGTGTTAACCATGGTCAAAGGGGTCTTTGTCACTTCATATAAAAAGTAATATTCATGAAATAATTATAATTTTATATATAAATTTTAATTTTCAAACCATCCATGAAATATTTTTATGAAAAATGAAATGTGTTACAATCATGGAGACTGTAGGTCATTTGTACACATATGTAATTTTCCATTTTTTCAATGATCTTGATGGAAAGAGTGTAAGTGTTAATTTATCTTTAAAAATTATAATTCTCTAAAATGTATCATATAATTTATTTAAATACACATTCATATACCATCAATGTGATGTAGTAATAAAAAATGGATTAAATTGCTTCATGAGAGGGTAATCTGGTATACACATGAATGATGATACAAGTTTCCAATGGATATTGTGTTATGAAATTATATAATTTATTTATTTTTAGAAAATTATTCATATTTAATCAATATAATAAATTAAAATTAAATTCACCAACATGAATATTCATTTGAGGTAATTGAGTATAACGAATTACATTGGCTCATGAGGCAGTAGTCCACCATATACAGAAAGGAAGGATTCGTTCCCAATTTGATGTAAGAGGAGATGGATATTGGATATTATCTTAAACTTTAATATGTTTATATGTTTATATTATTGTTTTATTATATAATCATAAATTTATAACACTTTTGGGATGAGGAATAAGAAACAAAAAAAACAGATTTTTTCTAAGAATAATAACTCTCCTTTAGACCTCCGATTTAGTATTATACGTAAATCCACCCTAGATATTATTTGCATAAAAAAAGGACAACAGAACATTTTAAGCGATGTATGGAAGGTATTAGTTCATGTATTTTCTAAATTAAAATTACTTTCAATTATGTAAATGAGTGTAGAGGATATTCCCATTTAAAAGTTTGTGGGAGTGAGAATTTTTTGTGAATACACAAAACTTATCAATAATGGGAAGTCACTCTAAATCCATGTGCCTCCAAAATTAATAAATAATTGATTTTAGTTATTTTATGGATATTCCAAAAATATCTTATTAAAATTTAAACATGTTTTATACATGATATTGTGTTTACCTCTAAGGATTGCCAATTTTACTATTTTAGTTTTTCACTATTGTAACTACTTATCTACTATGTTTTCTCTTCATTTTGACTAAAAAATATGATACAATTATTAAAAAATGTTAATTGTTGTGACTAAAAATATAAAATAGATTTTATAATTTTGAAATCAGATAATTTGTAGTTTTCAATTTTAAATTAATCCCACTAAATTTGTCGATAAAATATTTTTCAAAAAAATCCCTTTTTTCAATCCAAAAATTACTAAATTTAATATAGGAATTAAAAATAGTTTTATATGATTTTAAATTTATAAAAATAGATTCATAATATACTCATTTTAGTTATTTATTAAATTTCAAGAGGTTTCCATATTAATTAATAAGGATAAACTTTACTCCATTAAAAATGGTTTGCCTAAATCCTCATTTTTATTAATAAATATAAACTTATACCAAAATAATTTAAACTTATGATTAAAATTATATAACTTTTATTATTATAAATATTTTTTTTAATATTTAACTTTATTAAAACAACTAAAATATAATTTATCTTTTAAGTTGCATGATTTATTGAAATTAAACAATAGTTTTACAAAATTGTGTAATTTTCAATATTTATAGAAATATCAACATTTTTTGGAAAATCCAAAATTTTAACCCTATTATTATTTTTATATTATTATTTCCAAAATTGAATTAGTGTAATAAAATAACATTTATAAATGTTCTAGAAATAAATTGTAATACTTTCTCTCAAAAAAGGAATAAAAATTATTCCTGAATAAAACATATTTTTGAAGAATATAATGTATTTGTAAAACTATTGAGGTATTATTTAAATAAAATAAAACAACATATTTTAATATTTATTTATATTATATATATTTCACAAATATTTTAATATTATTCATACAATTTAATTTAATGTCCAGTTTATCACAGTCTTGTTTAAATTACCATCATTCTTCTAGGCTCGATGTTGAATATCATATTCACACTCGAACATAGTTTTCATTAAAAAATATTATGGTGATAAATTTTTCACATAGTCATAATGTGAAATAAAATTTTTTCTAATACAAGGGAAATTATTTTAGATTGGATAAAATTGATATAAATGTGAATTATGAGGAATGAAACCCGAAAATGATCTGTAAGAAGGTATACTTCTTTTTCAGATGACCTCCTTAGTTATGAAACTAAACCCCTATGAGGATGGTATTATGATCAATCCGGGAATATATCACATGGGGGGATTTTAAGAAATTAATTGTGTAGTTACATTCAAATATATGATTCACTTGATGTCAGGTGAAGATTAGAGATGTGGTGTCCTTTCATATGATAGAAAGGTGATAGGCTAGAAATTATTCAAAATATTAAATTACATTTATGTCTTACTAATTCCAAATAGAACCAAAATTACTAATCCAAGAAGGGTATATCTTAAATGATAAAAATTTAGTAGTGAAATATGAGTTGGGAAAGTTTTTATGTCATAATAAACATTTTCTCTTTAGATTAACCAATCATTAACGCCTTTTTACCTATACTATATTAATGAATTTTTTATTTCGTTAATATTCATAACGAAAAAAATTATGCCCAAAAGTTTATATAATATTAATAATTATGATTCAAACTTTTGAATTAGTACAATATAATTAAATCTCTATATGTACAGTAAATTCATTTCAAAATAACTATGAAAAGGGAAACAAAACATTTTTTTGGAGAAAATTCATTTTTAATCCTAAACATTAGTTTACCATTACTCCATTCTATGTGACATACTATAGGATAAATTTTAATTTCTTTTAATATATGGTAATGAAATAGGTATAATAATTATATAATATAATTAATTTAATTTAATATGATAAAAATATATTGTATATATAATTATAGTTTAGTAAGAGAAAATTCTTATTGTACCGTCAAATACATTTATATTAATTTATATCCAGTGGAGAACCAATGAATTCATTTTATACATATGTAAAAAATAATTTATCATAATTTATTTATTCCTATTTATATCCTCCAAAACAATGACTAGATGGTAACTATAAAATAAAATAATAATATTTCTTAAGTATATATCTATTAATTTAATGTAATTATTTTGTGTAGAAAATGATATCAAAAAATAAAAATTATTTAAATAGTGAAACATCATATAATCTCAAGGTGTTAAAATCTAAAATCTGTATAAAAACTTTACCATTATAATTACATAAAATTGATATGAATAACTAATGATACGTATGCATCATCATATCCTCAAGATCTCATGTAGCTTCCACAATTTTATGGATTTGGTCAAAAACATGAAATTGTTGAGTGGTCTTGATCCACATATCATTATTTCTATGATCTAGAATCTCCATCAGTTGTTCCTAATATGTGATATCATGATCCTATGGTATGAATCCTGAGTGGATTACATGTGAGGTTTTAGGTATGTAATTCCTCAGGGGAGATATAAGGAACATATCCTAACTTTGAGAGACATTTAGTAGCAACCCAAAACCCATTAGACCTGATATAGTGCTTGATTTATTAAACTGGCATAAGATATAATGCATCAAATCCTAAAGTACCGAATATTTTAATAGTCTTGGTAAACTATATATATACATGACTCTTACAAAACAATTGAACACACAATTCATGACATATGTTTTTTAGAATAAAATTATTCTGTCTAGAATATACTAGTATATCATTTATAGTAATCTTCATGGATTATTGCTAATGGAATGAAAATAATGATGTGATCAAATTCTAAGTATGGTTTTTGTACATTAGAATAAATCATGAATCAATAATAATAATAATCTATATAAAAATGTAAATAACTGGAAACACGTTCCATTTCAATAAGTTGACTATATTAATAGATATTGAATAATCAATATGTTAAGGTAAAAAACTAAACATAAATTATATGTAATAAATATTATTAGAATTATATGCATCATGATATAATATAATTTTGAAAATATGATGGATAATAATATCTCGTAATTAATGAAATGAATAATTTTTTTACATCATGTTTCTAAGGAAAATAATACCTTTACCATCAAGACAATTCACAAGTCAGTTATGAATATATGGGAAAAAATATAATTTTTTTTCCCTACTATATAATTATTGACAAGACATTTTATCAGATAGTTTAAAACTACTGGTTACAAACTCATTGGATTTGGCCAACAGATTTTGTCCCGTCAGACTACCGATACATTGAGGGTATTTCTATAAATGGTCCCCAACCCATATCTTTATTGTCCAAATAATACCACTCACATAAAATATTTTATTTAATTCAAGAACAATATTCATTATAATTAAATATCCATAATGAGTAATGGATATAGATTAATAAATATTTCCCATGTTAATCAAATAACTGTAAAATTAAACATCATATGAATAAATGTAATACGATTTAAGAAATAATATTATATAATAATAATATATATATATATATTTAAGAAAAATTTATTGTACAAAAAATATTAAAAATATGTGATTGTTTCAGGAGAAAGCTAACAATCACAAAAGAAAGTGACACTATAAAATAACTTTTATATCATGTAATTTTCAACTAAAATCCCCACTAATGAAATATTTAAATTTCAAAATAAAATACCTTGAATTATTATGGAATCATGATATTTTATGTCTACGGAAAGTATATACACTACATAAATGTGAATTGGTGCATAATAAAAAATAATTCCTAATGTAATGTAAATTGAGATGAAATCCCTTGCCTCGCATATATTTTTGGTTAACCAAGACTTAATCTCCAAAATAATGGTTTTTAGAATGTTACTAACTAATATATAAAACATATTAATTTTTTTAATATCAAATATTATCCATTTATAATATCTTATCTTCTGTTAATTAGTAATTGCATATTATATTTATTGTTTTAGGTTTTAATTGTCTTATTTTCTCATATGTTTTTATCATAAAATTTCAAGTTCATAAAAATATTATATAATACTATATTATCTAGAAAAATAATCATGAAATAATTATCATATTTTTTATTACTTTTTAAATATATCAGTAATGATTGTTTTGAGAAAAGAAGTATGTTGTGATCATGGAGATGGTAGGTTGTATTTACGGATGGGTAACATTTCCATTTTTGAATAGTAATTATGGAAATGAGGTAATTAATATTTAAAATTCCTAGAATGATCCCAATATAATTAATAAAATTTTATATAAAAATATATAATACATGTGGTGCGGTGATGAAAATATTTTTACAGTGCTTTGTGAAGGAGGTAGTACATACGTATAAGAATAGTGTTATCATTTTAAATGATTGAAAAGGAAAGAAACAAAATTATATATAATATCATTTAAAAAATACTAAATATGGAATTTTTTACATAATTATGTCACATAAGCCACATATAACCATTAACATTACCTTTTTAATCTTTGATGTAAAGCGTTAGTGAAAGATGAATTGCATCACTTCTCGAGGAGGTTGTATACCATACACACAAGTTATGTTATCATATTTCCTACACAATGGAAGGAAAAATATGTATGTAACATCATACCCCTCCTCATTAGATTTATTTGAGTTAGAGATGATACTTGGACATAAGCCTCATCCCTAAGGCATCGAAGGATGCAAATAAATGCCAAGGGATTCAATGTAGTTGGGAGAAGATTTTCCATCTGAAAATAAATCTTCCCAACCAAACATTCCATAATGATATAAAAACTACATAATGAATGATGATGATGTAAAAAAACTCTAGGAAGTACCATTAATATCAAAATCAAACTACACAACAGTACCATAGTGTAAGACTACTCCTAACAAAGTGAAAAAGAGAAGGCAAACAAAAAAACTCGAGGATTCCAATACATAATTCCAAGATACAAAATGCTTCATGCTCTCAATCCAAAAAAATTCCAAATAAACCCTGAAGTACCACTAATTAAATGAGATTCTTTTCTTTTACCTATGTCTCGGAATACAACTTTAGAAAAATAACCAAAGTTACAAGGAAATGGGGTGAGTAAAGAGACTTAGTAGTATTTCCTCCAATGACATCCCTACTCATGCCACTAGGATAGAACATGTTAGAACATTTATATAATGAAATTTATATAAAAATATTCAAACACTTCAACAATTTCAAACAATCCAAACACATGAAAACCAAAATTGTATTCTCAAATAAACACATTTCCAAGGAAACAAACCAAAAAATTCAATAAACCATTCCTCCATTCCATGTTGTAATAACTCATTCCATTTCACATAATGTGTCATGACCCGTCCTAGAGGGGTCCATGTCGTGACTCCCTAAGCCCCCCTCCCATAGGCCAGTGGCTGGTGACTATCACTGAAAATGTATATCACTAACATGGGAGGCATTTCCTATGAACCTATATACATGAACACATATCCAAGACCAAAAATTCTAAAATTTAAATCCCTAATTAATCCATGCATGCAACTAAGAAAAAAATTGAGAGTAACAGTACAAAAATAAATGAAAAGGGGGCCAGTATACAGTCCCAACAAAAGAGAAGTTGTAAACAAGAAAGTACAAAAGTCGATGGAAACTCATTTGTAGAAACCCTGACTATATGGTAGGTGAAGGGAAGAGGCCTAAATCCATAGGAGTACACATCGTCTGTCTCATCTTAGTGGGCACCACCTTGTCCTGGACCACCTATGTCTCTATCAAAACACTGGCTTCCTGCACAAGACACGACATGTGCGGGAAAAGCCTATTAAGGGGCGAGTAAAACAGTAATCAGTAGGATTCCCTAAAACCAAAATGGAAATACCATAAATAAAAGTACACATAAATTATTTTCGTCTTACACATGTATAAATATATGACACTAAAAGAAATATTATAGGGCATAGTAAACAAAACACCTAGTATCAATGAGACACTTAGTCTTGATAAGACAGTCAGTATCGATGAGACACTTATTCCTGGTTATACCCTTACTCTTGATGAGTCATGTAGCCTCAAGGTCTTATAGTAATCAAGTCACATTTTCTTCAAGTCACATAGTCTCCACATCACAGCCATCCACAATATTCTACTGTTAGTGCGTTTGATCTGGTAGAACTTACTTCCTATGAAAATGGTCACAATTCACTTTCCACATAACCCACTTTGATTATCTCAAAAGGAAAACATTATTGAGATCCAAATGCCTCAAACGGATCATAAAATGAACATACGATTTGGAAGTTATGGGAATTTTTCTAAAAAGGGGCAAGCTGGGTCTAAGTATGGTATAACCCGATCAGACCGAACCAACCCACGTGGCCCAACCCATTATGTTGGCCTAGACTGCTAGCTCCAACCCATCCCACCTAATGTGGGATGGTTCAGTCCACCCAGATGTGGCGAATACCACATCTCTATTCGCCAATGCAATCATCCAACGAGCCAGTCACTCCCCCCCATGCAGTCTGCGGGACTGTGTTCCAGCTAGATGATGTGGCACCATGCCACGTCTCAGGTTTGCAATTCCATGAACCACCCTATTTATAGCTCATGTATTCATTCATGGCCATCCCACCGCCGATAGTTGATCTCACAGCCTCCGTCAACTCACCCCCGGCTCCATACCACGGCTTTACCATCGCCTCAAGTTTCCATGTCAGAGGCCATCCACCTCATCTGGCCACACCATCGGGACGGTTCCTCTTCAGCCACCAGTGGCCTTGTCTCACACTTCTCCTACCATCGCACCATTGAATCATCATTTGGGTGTAAATTTATCAGTTTTGAGTTGTTGTTCCATGAATTGAAGGCGTAAAAACCACTCCCTCTCAAGATCACAAATAACGTGAAGAACGGGTGGAAGGAGAAGCACAAGAACACCTAAAGAATGAACCATGCCTTTTTTCCTTATCAGCCTTAGTTATTTCTTGTTATTATGACCATGAAGAAACAAAATAATAATCACAAGGATATAATTCCAATTTAATCCTACAATATAACTCTCATCATGCATGGAAAATCGACCTGCGGTACGACCTGTTATTGGTTTGATCCACGTTCTTCATTTAGAAAAGAGATAATGGAGAAAGAGAATTCATATAGAAATAAAACCCCTACCTAAAGGATTGGGTCCATCCCTGATGAATATTGAGTCATGTTTTCGTTCTTCTTCAATCTGCCAATGCTTACTTCAAATCTGATCTTCGATCTTCCGGTGTTCATCATCGCTCTCCAGTGAGGGGTTTCTCCATTGAAATCCCTATTTAGAGTATTCTAGTGAATTTTCTTCAAGGTTATGAATCTAACCATGTATCTATGTTGATCCATTAAATATATAAAATTCATTTCAGCATTGCATTGTCTCCAAGCTATTTCATTTATGAAAGAAAACTGTTTGACTCGTCATTGCATCATAGCGTCACTATGTTGCTGTGAGACGTTCAAAAAGAAATAAAATAAGAATATTTAAGTTTATTTTATTTTTCTTTAAAATATCAAAAAAATAAATTTTACTCATGATCTATGCCTGTTGAAGTTAGGTTGAACCTAAGGTAAATACTTTTTCGGAATCCAAGGGTGACCTCAGATTTTTGATCTGGTTACCCGTTTAGATGTTATTAAAGATTAATGTTAACCGCCAGAGCATTCTAAATGAACAAGTTTACTTTACTCAAAAATTTAATATGGGCACACTGGACCTCAAAATCTCATACCTTCTAAACCCCTAATCTCATAATTTTCTCAATTAATTTATAAAAACATTATGAGAAAAATATGATTCCATGCATTCTCACCACCTTAGGGATTTACGTCCCTAAAAGCCAAAACAGGGGCTACTCAATAAGAAAGTGAGGGTAATAGGTACGAATCTAAGTATCTTACACCCAAGTTCTCTCCTAGAAATTCTCATACTACCACCGAACATGCACCAGAGGAATCGACCACCTATAAAGGATATGCTCCTATCGATCTTATATCTCCATCAGGAACTCCACAAACATCTCCTCATCATCAATGTCCAGCTTTCCCCAGTCAATGAAGTGTGATGGTTCATGCACATACCTCCTTATATATGACATTTGAAATACATTATGCCCTTGATGCATCTGTGGGGGTAGATCTAGGCAATACACCACCTCACCAACTCTGCTAAGAATCTGAAAAGGGACAATGAATCTCAGAGATAACTTTTCACCCCAACCAAATCTTTATAATCCCTGTCGAGGTGAGACCTAAAGGAACACATGGTATCCCTTCTCAAAATCCAAGGGCCTCCGTCTCTTGTCTTCATATGATTTATACCTACTTTCTTAAGTTCTCATCCACTCCTAGATGATCTACACCTTCTCGTTGGTTGCATGTACCAACTTTAGAACAATGAGTGCTGACTCCCCTAGGTCTGTCCAGCATAGAAGTGACCTGTATGGTCGACCATACAAGGCCTCAAATGGTTCCATACCAATGGTGGAGTGGTAGCTATTGTTTTAGGAAAAACTCCACAAGAGGTATGTTATCCTCCCAACTGCAACCAAAGTCCATGATACAAGCACGTAACATGTCCTATTAAACTTGGATGGTCCTCTCTATCTGGACATCTGTCTAGGGATGAAATGTTGTTCTCAAGTGAAACTTATTCCTGAATTCATCCTAAAATCCCCTCCATAGTCAGGATGTGAAGTGGGAATCATGGTCTAAAATGATCATCTAAGTCACCCTGTGAAGCCGAACTATCTCTTGAACGTAGAGGCATCCCAAGACCTCTATCGAACCCTCACTACTGGAAATTTAGGCTATAGAAACGGTTTCAAACTGTTGATATAAGCCCAAAAACCGTGCCTATAGGTTATAGCCATGGTTCAATGGGTCTTGGATAGTATTGGCATGACTATAGTGTAAGACCTATAACCACAATTTTTAACTATTAGAGAACATTATGCCACACAGGGCCTGTATCAACGGTTCAAAACCGTGGCTATATGGATTTATCCACAGTTTAAAAATATGGCAACATGCCTCCCTCCATGGTTTAAATTCATGGACATAGGACATCACATTTCATAAAAAACACTCCCATACCCCTCTTGGACAGCCCCCTTTCACCCCACATGCACCCCCATGCCCCCTGGATAGCCCCCTTGAACCCCCCACTGCACCCCCCAGACAACCCCCTTGCACCCCTGTGAACACCCCCCCCCCCCCGCACCCCAGGAAAACCCCCTATACGCCCTGAATATCCCCCTTTCACACCCCTGGACAGCCCCCTTGCACCCCCTTGAACACCCCCCCTGTGAACCCCATGCCCTCTAGACAGCCCCTTCTACCCCGGATATCCCTTGAACCCCCTAGACAACCCCTTTCACCCCCTGGACAGCACCTAACACCCCATTAACACCCCCCCCCCCCGCTCACCCCCATTCCCCCCTAGAAAACACCCTTGAACCCCCTAGACAGCCCTTGAACCCCCTGGACAACCCCCCTGCACCCCCTGGCACCCTCTTGAACCCCCTCTCCCCTGCACCCCCATGCACCCCTGGACAACCCCCTAACATCCCCCCCCCCCTAGATAGCCATTACACCCCTGGATATCCCCTAGAAACCACTTGAACCCCCCCCCCCGCCGCACCACCATGACCCCCCTGGAAAACACCCTTGAAACCCCCTGGACAACCCTTGCACCCCCTTGACAAACCCCATGCACCCCCTGGACAACCCCCTCACAGCCCCCCTGGATAGCCCCCATACACCCCTATGCCCCCCTAGAAAGCCCCCTTTCACCCCTGGACATCCCCCTTGCACCCCCTGTACTGCCCTTGCACCCCCTAGACAACCCCCTTGCACCCCCCTTGGACTGCCCTTACACCTCCCTGTACAGCCCCTTGCACCCCCCTCGACAGCACTTACAACCCCCTGCACCCCCATTCCCCCCCTGGACAGCCCCCATTCACCCCTATATAGCCCCCTTGTACCCCTGGACTACCTCCTTGCCCCACCCCAGCAGTAGCCCCCTCCCTGCAGCCCCCTCCCTAAACAGACCACCCTCTTGGACAGACCCCTCATCACACCCCACCCCACCTTTCACACCCCCTGCCCCCCCCCCCACACCCACCTGTGAGTCAAAAAAATCTTTGGAGATTCTCATGGTGTCTTAAATGATAGAATAAGGGGTAGGGATTAAAATTGAAAACATAAATGCAATAATGTCAAACAAGCTATATAAGCATAAACTAACACTATGAGTTTTCGCAAACAGCGCACCTCCATTGGAGGGGTTTTATTAAAAAATCATTACTTGTTTATCAAATGAAACAATTATTTTAACTGAAACTTGATCAAGAATTTCAATTTAATATAAACAAGCAGAATCAAGAAGGTAGCTAAATGAAATTTAAAAAATTATTGAATTAAAGAGGCTAGCAGAGGGACTCTACCTCAAAAGAGTCATGCCACGCACAAGAGGATCCTTATATATATATTCTCACATGCATAAGCATGGGATATGTTTTTTTGCTAGTTATCTGCATATAATGATTCCCTATCCTGCATTCCAATACATGTAATCCAAATTAAAAAATGATAGAAAAGAAAAATCCATCAGGAAGCCAAAAATAGGGAAATTACTTTGACATTATTAATTGAATCGATTAAGCATTCTGTAACCAGGGAGGGCAATTTTTCCTATGACACATCCTCCGTGTTTGAGTTCAAATTCAAGTTTTTTTCCAGTAGTTGAACATTTTCTATCCCAAATCACAAGAAAGTAATTAAAATGTATAAATAGTGAAATTTTCACCGTACTCAAGATGAGGCCAACTTGACACCCCCCTAGACACCCCCACTGGACACCACTCCCCCTAGACACCCCCTTGGACACCCCCTCCCCCCTGGACACCACATGGACACCCCTGGACCTCCCCCCCCCCAACACCCATGGACCCCCTGGACAATGCCTGGACCCCCCTGGACACCCCCCACTGGACACCTCCAATACCCCTCAGACACCCCTCACACCTGAACATCATTCTTTTCTTGCGAACATGAATTTGTTTTAGATAATTTCACGATACATATGGACTCACAAATGTGAAACCTGAAAGACACAATGGTTTTGAAAAGTGATTGAGAAGAACATGCGAGACACCAAAGACATCCACAGACACAGACTATCATGAAAAATCATACACATAATAAATCCAATTCTTTTGAATACATTGAGACAACAACCCGCTGACAATTCTTAATATCTAACAGAAAATCCTTTTAATTATGAAAAAACATTAGTTGAGCCACACATGGGTCACTCAAAGATATTGAATAGATCACATAACCTTTCTTAGATCATGCACTTTTCATAATACAACAAATAAGAGAGAAAGAAGAAGGTCGTATGCTACCCAAAAATTCATGAAATAATAATTAACATACCAAAAACAAGTTATTAAATAACCTATAAATTAATATAATATATAAATAGTTTTGTTAATGTTTTGGATTCCATGCATCCCATGCATAAACCTTACATAATTAAATTGATTTTATGATTCTTGAAGAAGGTATTCGATGTTGTGAAATCCTATATTGAATAAAATATTGAAGAACATTATGTTCACCTCTTGCATGCATTTTATTGAGCTCATTACTTTAGATAAAAGGAATCATAGCCCGAGAATTGTTTTACTGAGGCAATTGGTAATTAGATGTTATCATAATTAATTGATCAAGGTGTATTGAAATCTTCAATTATTTTCTAAGATACTTTAAGTTTACATGATCAAATCTGAACCTACATGCTCATGGAGGAAGATTAAATATTATCCTATGGTGGATTAAGCCTTCATTGGGTGTGTAGTCTTAAAAAGTTGAAGAGTTTGAATTTGAAAGAAAATGAATTTCTAAAAATAAACCACTAATTCACACCCCCTGCACACCCCCTGGACTTCCCCCTTACTCCCCTTATACATCCAATAAACCACCTGAAAAACCCCCATGCACCCCTCTGAACAGCCCTTGCACACAACGGGACAGCTCCCCCTGCACCCTCATTCCCCCTGGACATCCCCCTTGCACCCCCTGGACAACACCTTTCATCCCCTTGGAACACCCCCTTGACAACCCCCTTTCCCCCCCACCCCTGCAGTATCCCACCCCCACCCCCTTGCAGTATCCACCCCCCCCCCCCTCCATGAACCCCCATGCCCCCTAGGTTTCCCACTTTCACCCTCCCTCCCTAACAGCCCCCTTGCACCCCCCTAGAAAGCCCCCTTGCACCCCCTGGACAACCCTTTCACCCCTTGGATATCCCCCTTGCACACCCCTTGGATATCCCCCTTGCACACCCCTTGGACAACCCTTGCACCCGGATAGCCCCCCTACACCCCATTCCCCCCTGGACAACACCCTTTCACCCCCACCCCCACCCCCTTGAGCACCCCCTAGATAACCCCCTTCCCCCACCCCTATAGTAGCCCACCCCCTGCAGTTTTCACCCCCTCCCCCCCCCCCCTCACTAGACAGCCCCCCCTGGACAGACTCCCCCCCTTCTTGGACATACCCCCCCTGGACAGACCCCCCCCCCTCCCTAGACAGACCCCCTAACACCCCCACCCCACCTTGCACACCCCCCTGTGAGTCAAAATATCATTTTAGATGCTCGTAGTGTCTCAAATGAGAGAATAAGGGGTAAAAATAAAAATGTAAAACAAAAATGAAATAATTTCAAACAAGTTATATAAGCATAAACTACCACTGTGAGTTTTCATAGACATCACACCTCCGTTGGAGGGTTTTTTACACAACCATGACTTTTTTATCAAACCAAACAATTATTTTAACTAACACTTGATCAAGAATTGAAATTTAATATAAATAAGTAGAATTAAGAAGTTGGATAAATGTAATTTAATAAATTCTTTAATTAAAGAGGCTAGGAGAGGGACTCTACCTCAAAGGAGTCAATCCATGCACAAGAGAATCCTTATATATATGCTCACATGCATAAGCATGGTCTATGTTTTGTTACTAATTCTTGGCATATCTTGCATCCCTATCCTACATACTAATATATGTAATAAAAAAACAATTGATCGAAAAGGAAAATCCATCAATAAATCTAAAATAGGGAAATTTCTTTGACATTACTATTTGAATCGATTAAGCATTCTGTAACCAGGAAGTCCAATTTTTCCAATAACACCTCCACCATGTTGGAGTTCAAATTTAAGTTGTTTCTCAGTAGTAGAACATTTTCTATCACAAATCGCAATAATGTAATTAAAATTTAGAAATGGTAACATTTTCACCGTATGCAAGACCGGGACAACTCGACACCCCCTCCACCCTAGACACCACCCGGTCCCCCTCCCCAAACCCCCCCCCCCCCACCCCCACCTTGCACACCACCTATAGTAAACCCCCTAGAGGTATGCATATAATGTATCATTTGTGATAAACAAAATATAAAGGTAAGTTATTCAAAAGTGCATACCTGGGGATTACCTATCCAACCATGATACATACCAATGTCCAGAAGATCAAATATTTCACACTCAAGAGTAAACTCGAAATCATAAATTCTGTATGCATGGTGTAAGCCAAGTCAATTTGATTAAAATCGCAACAAATGGTTACTAATGTCTTGCAAAAAATGGTATAAAATAACCATTAACTCCAGAATTTTATATTCACATCAATCCTGGGAAGAATTCCTAAAAAACTAGAAATTCCATTAGTTGGCTCATGGGATTCCATTGGCTAAAATTTTGGATTCATATATGGCTCCCCTACTACTAAAATTACACTAGATAGCTAGTGGAATTATTGTAAGAAATCCTTACTTCTAGTATCCCACAAGATGGTTGGTGGGTCTCACCTACTAGCCATTTGACTACCTATAGATTTTCTAACCACATGACCATGTCCACCCTTATACCAAATACACAAAAAAACTTCCTAAACTCTTAAACAAGAATTAAAATTAGACCCCCATTCCTTAAAAGGATAGAAACAAACATGAACAACCAATAATCGATAGGAAAAATAGTGAGATCATGAAAAGAAAATATCAGACCTGAAAATAAGTGTTTGGATGTCATATTGAGTTTGTGACCATTCACTATAATATATTCATTGGTAAAAGGAAAAAGTTTTGATTGGTAAATAGTTAGACACACTGATTACCCCCACCCCTCTTAGTGCGGTTTCACTAATCCTGTGGAACAACACCAAGTGCATTTTGATAAGAGAAAGGAGAACTATATCCTCTTAAAGGAGGGAATATCAAGTTCCCATGGAGCCATAATATGTAATATGATGATATAGTGTGTGATGTGGGCTTGATGAGGTATAAACAATATCATTATTGGGAGTTATTATATGGTTTTTTCCTTCAAGATGGGTGGTGTGGCCCTCCTTTTTTATCCTCTATAATGTGTATCCATTCAGCCCTATTCTTCACCCCTTGAATTTCCACATTATTGTTATAGTGCTTTTTCAGTTTTCGATTAATTTTTATTGGTTCAACCTAGATGATTCCCTCATCCCTTGGAATATTCTTCCATTTATACTTCTTCAGTAGGGATCCTTCTTTTCCAATGGTCACATAGTAGATGTTCCTTATAATAAATTTTTATTTACAATGGTTTTTTGATGTCATATTTTTATTATATGTTGTTTCTAGGTTTCTTGTAGAAATTATATTTATAGGGTTCTTAGGACTCATCCTCCACTTTAGAACACACTAATTTGAATATGGGCCTATGCCTATTTTGAAGGCTTCATCATCCATCCTTAGTCAATATTCATGGTCTCCTAAATGTGATAGAGCATGTTAGTGGAAATAGTTTTCCTACCCCAATCAATTAATCCCATGAATAATAAAATTCTATTTGAGGATTTTAATGATTCATTAATGTATCTTATACCTAGTGAAATACTCCACAGTTTTCTAACTTTTGTAAAATACATCCGTTAATGTTTTTTCAAATGTGTGGGGCCCCATATGACATTGTTGTTTTGTTTCAATGTCCCTACTATGACATTATTTTGATAGTGAGTGGGGATATTATATGAATTATGTAATTATTTTGTGAAATAATGGTTATTTTTTGGATCACCAATGTTAGTTTCCCCACCATATTTTTTTAGAGATAAAATTAGTAGATTCCTCCTTGATCTAGGGTTTCTACTTATGTATAGTTGGTATTTTCTAATGGTCCCTTTTTATTTAGGAATTCCCTCTAATTATTAGTTTTTTAAGAAATAATTATTTAATTAAAAATTCATTTATATGTTTTGAATATAAAAAAATTTAACATATCATGTCGGATGATCCTTGGATGAAAAATAAGGAAATATAAAAGGAAATTTAAGAACAAATTTTACAATTAATGAAAATTTAGGAAGGTTATGAAATATAATTGGAGTGAAAATGAAAATTCTAGTAATGATTATAATTATAACTCTTAAAATTAGTAATAAAATAAAAAGTTTAATATTTATTTTATAAAGTCCCATTTTCACAATTTTTCATTTGGTTTTCAATGTAAAAATCCCCACATCTTTTATTATTTTAAGGGAATAAATCTCATTCCATGGGATTTTTTATATATAATGGGATCAAATATAAATGGATTAAACATCGAAAATATAATGGAATTTATTTGATGTATTTATAAAATTATATGATGATGTTGGTTTGGTTATTTTTTTTCAAATAATAAATCAATAGCGGTTGTGGAGGAGGGAAAAAATTCATATTTGAAAAAATAAAGTGATCATATGTAGTGATTCAGTATTTATAGAGGAACTAAAATAATATAGGAACTTTCAGAAGCATTTTGATGTCAATGTACCAACCAATGAGTATAATAGGGGGAGTTGTTAGATGTGATAATAGATTTTTTCATATGACTCAAGGATATTAGTATGGAAATAAACCATCTATAGCCTGAATGGCCCGAAGGCCTTCATTTTATTTTATTATAGATAATCCCCCTTTTTAAGGGTTGAAGGGGAACTTGTACATGACCCGTAGGCCCAAGGCACAAGGCCCGACATGACCCGTAATACATGACCCGAAGGCCCAGAGGTATACCATTCCCAATACATGACCCGAAGGCCTAGCCCACTAGAATGGACCCTCCCCAGCTTCTGCATAATTGATTTCATTTAGCTCCCCACCTGCATTTTTGATCGGCAGGCATTGCCCCGTACAAAGCTGCATGGTGCCTGGTCCCGATGGCGGTTGCCATACCCACTCATTCTTCTAATCCGGTTAGATCTGCTTCTGGTGACTACTACTGGTGCTCTGATCCTCATCTGGGGCCTGCTCTGTGTGAACGGGGATACTTCATGGTCTTCAATGGCCCGAAGGCTATGTGGCCCGAAGGCCTTTGATGGCCTGAAGGCCCTGAGACCCGTAGGCCCAAACCGGTGGCCCGAAATCCCAAATCAGGTGAATAGTCTGGCTGCTAAAATACCAAATAGTTCCTACTACAGTGACTGCTACAGTACTACTACAGTAACTCGGAAATCAACCTCCACCCAGTTTTGAACCTAGGTCTCTTGGATGCCAAGCAGGAGCCCTTACCACCCGGGTACAGGCTCGTTGGCGAAATAAACCATCTATGATATGAAAATATATACATAATTTTATATTATGGTAAATATGGATGAATTTGGAAAAGTGGTATACTCAACTAGGAATCATAACCTACAAATTGGGTTGATATCCACCTATATTTTGGGAAGTTACATTTCATTGAGCTAACACTTCTTTTGAAATGGAAAACTATCGGGTGTGATATATAGAAATACAAATAAAACCCATTTCTTCTATCTATGAATATTAATGTTTACTTAAACGATAAACACCACATCTTGCGAAATGTTAGGTTACTATTTTTGGCAATGGAAAGTATCTACTAAGTCTGGTGAGATGTAAATATAACCACTGATGTAAAAATCACCATTTATGACCAGCATTGTGTCTCTTGTGGTCTGTAATGATCTATTTTTTGAGAAAAATATAATGCACCTATAATAACATGTGACATAAATAAATTTATACTAGAAATAAAATAATGAAATTTTTTTACTTATAGCATAGGTTTATCACCACCTAGGACATGAATTTTAACTAAGGAATTCAACATCTCAAGAATAAACAATTCTATGTCACTGCACATTGGTCAATCACCTCATATGACATGATTTCACCAAGATCAGCGTGCAAGGTTGAAATTTTGGGAACCCTCAAAGCATTATGTATAAAGTGTCAAGATTACTTTGGTATAATAAAAAAATATTGATACACCGATATGTAATTTTTTATTTGAATATGAGTACACTTTTTTAACATGCATAAGATCATGACACAAAACAACTCCATATGTGCTAGGTTTAGAAAAATTGGGAAAAAGCATTGGGATTTATACATGTAGATCATCAATGTTATCCGGGGATCATGGGGTGATTAAAAATGGTATAAGAAATAGGGAAATTTTAGATAAATAATCTCAATGGATTCCATATGTAATCATCTTATGTTCGGTATTCTTTGTTAAAACCATTAAAGCCACAAGATTTATTATAGACCACTTTTTTATCTTTATAAAATGGAAGTTAATTTACTATAATGGTGGTTGGAAATTTTAATTTCATTATAACTTTTTTATAAACTCTAGTGATGGTAATCTAAGGACAATGTGTATTTAAGAAAAAGAGAAACCCCTATAATCACTATTGAATCTCATTGGTTTTACTATTTTCATTTCTTTTTATTTCATATTTATAAGAAGCTATGGGTATGAAAAAATAAAGTAGGTTCTCATACTTTCTCTTGTGTGAACCTCTCATACTCCTTTTCTTTTCATTGGTTTGCGCATATTCCTACCCTTAGATTTCCCCATTCCACGTATTTTTGAGTCTTGTGATGTTGGTTAAGGAGTTTCCAAAGTTCCTTAACCACTTTGGATAGGGTAAGGTAGTATAGTGCGGTGTTTATTACATGTTTATATCTTATATGAAAACATAAAGACAACTTTGAGTGTATTTTATTCACAAGACACTTAATTAGTGAATCCATAAAGTGGATAGTTGTAGAGGATTGTGGTAGATTGGTTCAAATGAAACTTTATGGATCAGTAACTATCTATCAATTTTAAAAATAGTACATTTTCTCCAATACACACACAATCTCTCTCTCACACTTGTTTTTAGTTTTAAATTAAAAATATATAAAAAATAGAAGCATAAACCCACATACAAAGAATAATCACCTTTATTGGTTGCTTCGTAGTGAGACTACTTGAGTCACATCATTGTTACTTGATTCTTGGTCAATTTTTAATATTATTCATGACCAAAATATGAAATATGTGTTAAAATTTTAGTATAATTTTTAGATGGGTGAACTATTTTTTATTATTTTTTATTTATTTCCTTTTTCTTCTTTTATGTGATTTCACTTCGTGACCAAATCATGTAATAATTACATATTTTGAATTTATCTATAGGTTGAGAAATATATTTTGTCAAGATAAATAAACATTGAGAACAATTGATCATTTTTAAAATGATTTTATTAAAATCATAATTTCCAATTCTCATTCTTTGTATACCACTTCTAAAAATAATTCAAAAAATTTAAAACATGGGAGAAAATATTGCACAAATAGTTCAAACTATTATATATATGTGTGTACCAAACGTAAACTATTAAATAAATCAAATTATGATCCATAAAAATATTGTTGGTTTAGAAAAATAAATTGAAATATACATCTCTTAAAATATTATCATGGGATTATAAGTAAATATGCCAAAAATATTTTAAGCTGGCCAATATTGTGTACATTATTTATAATCCATGAGGTGTACCTAAAGATCAAATTAGATAGAGAGTGTTTCTATTCTCACTAGAAGGAATGGAAAAGGAGTGGTTTATATAACCTGTAACATAGATAGGTTTTAATGTGGGATTAGATTCATATATTCTTTCATCAATAGTTCTTACCCACTTTAAGAAGTAGGGAATTGAAAAAAGTACATCTATAGAATTAGAAAATCCTTGGGAGAAATTTTATATGAAGACTGGGAATGGTCGAATATTTTGTGTGCAAGTTGTCCACACCAAGTTATATAGTATAACCACTTGTTATTCTTCATATACTATGGACTATTGGATCATGAAACAAACCTCTTGGATGAATCCTCAAGAGGATACCTCATTGATACGTCTCAAGAAAAATATAAAGGTTTGATTGAAAATATCTTTCAAACAAACATGAATTAAGTATAAGAAACACTATCTTCTATGAAATTCATGAGGTAAAATATTATAACTCTCCAATGGTTGGATCTTGTATTGAAGATATTACATCACTTTTGAGGATGACAGAACTGACCTGGGTAAGTCAATCATCTAGTAAACATCATCAAGTATGTGGTATTTCTAATTCTCGATAATATTATATAGATTGTTTTCCCAAAGTGAAATACATTGAGTGTTTTTTGTGGTTTACCACATTATTTATTTTTAACAACCAAGTATGGGAGTAATAATCCAACATGTAGTATGAATTTTGTTACCAATAACCACAATGACTACAAATTCTGGAAGGATATAAAATTCTACCATACTGATAATGTATTCAATGTCATCCATTTCAATATAGAAAAGAAATAATTTATAACCCTCTTAGACAACCCCCATCCCCCTGCACCCCGACACCCCTAGCTCCCTGCACACTACATCCCCACCTCCCACCCCTCCTCGATATCCCCCCTCCCCCTACACCCCCTTCATCCTCCCTACACACTACCCCTAGACACCCCCCATGCACCCCACACCCCACACCCCATGCCCCCCTCCCCCTGCACCCCACACCCCCTGCACAATGCCTCCCCAACCACCACCCCCGACACCCCCATATTGGACAACCCCTACCCTTGCACCCCATCCCCCCTACACCCCCACACCCCCTTCTCCCTACACACTTCCCCCCCAACTCACACCCCCCCCTCCTGGACAGCCCCCGTCCCCCTGCACCCCACACACCCTGCACACTACCCCCAACCCTCACCCCAAACACCCCTCCTGGACAACCCCCCTATCCCTACACCCCCTACCCTCTCCCCCTTCACCCCCACACCCCTGGTCCCCCCACACTTCCCCCCCAACTACTACCCCCATCCTATACACCCCCCCTCCCCATGAACCCCCTCCCCCTACACCCCAACACCCCCTACACACTGCCCCCTAGATAGCCCCCCTCCCCCTGCACCCCTTGCCCCTTCCTGCACACTGCACCCCCTAATAGGTCTCATGTCCTAGCTCCATATATTCATGTTTTTCTATGTGAAAAAATAACAGAATTCCTAAATCATTGAAATAAAATACCCGATAAGAAAATCTATTAATAGACTCATGAATTAAGATTCCAATAAGATTAAACATGTCTCCAATTTAGGGAAAACAAAACATGCCACCAAAAGGAATCCCCTAATCATGTGAACGTTTCACCCAAAAAAGTTATTACACAAAAATAATTCCCTAGTTGAGGCCCAAACAGAAATAAATATTTTAGAAGAAACTAGCTCTGTATTATTACAGGAGAAACCCCACCCCATAATTATAGAGATATTATTATAACCATTTCATCCACAAATATAGTTAGAATGGTGGTATAGTAACCTCATACCATATAGATAGGATAATTATTACACCCTAACCCTTAAAGGTATTTGTCCATCTCTAGGTTAGGAGGGATTTCATAGGAAGAATTATCTTGGATCCATCCACCTTATGATCATACTCCCCCATTGGGATCTAGTTTAATGAAATCCATTGAAAATTCACTCACATTTACCTATCAAAAACCACTTTTGATGGATCATTTAAGAGAGATAGAGATAGGGGAACCTCATGGTGATCATAATCTAAAATGGACTACCAAGATTGAAAATATCAATGATATTTGTTTTTTCACTTAAAAATAGTTTTATAGAAATCAATTCCCCTACAACATTGAAGAGGATTTGATCACAATTATTCACATTGCATAAGTGAATTTTATTATAATTATCCATGTCGATAAAATATATCATTAAACAAAAAAGTATGATCATAATGATATTATATCCAAACAAAATATGGTTCTCAATAAATTACATGATGAATTAGTGTTCACAGGGTTTAATAGGTAGATTAAATATGTTCAAGATCCTAAATATATTTAGATATTTCTTGACATGGAAGGCCTCTACAAAATAAAATGTAAATTTCATGCATATATCCCACCCACCACATAAATGATTTCATGCTCTTTCCAATAAGAATAGATTCAATGAATATGAAATTGAAATATATAATTTGAAGAGAATTAAATATTAATGGACCTAGATGTGGTTTTCTAATTAAGTGATACATCCTGGAGATGTACTATATATACCATCAAGTGAATTAACCTAACAAGAGGGGACTTATCAATCATCAATATTAGATTCCACTCATTTGGGAAACCCATGTCACATAAAATTAGATTATCTAACCCTCAAGGATCGTGACTATCCTTAATAACTTCCATTGTTTTTTTAATAAATAACATTTCATGTGAGATAACCCAAGCTTGATCCTGATGGATAAAAATATAAAAAACATGATAAAATCCATATTTTAATGTACCCGATGCCTCCACATGATTTTATTTCAAGGATAATATTATATCAATAATCCCTGATTTAATCAATTCCTTTTCTTCTCGGAATGAGTCATTGTATGAGAGGTGACAATTAATTCATCCCAAGAGGAATCTTGACCTTGAGTTTGTAGATATAAATCCTTCATAGATGGATTTTACGAACCCCATATTACCTATATTAAAGAGGAAGGGAGATCTAAATAACCATCACATGAAATTAAAATCACAGTACAACTTTAAAATCAGATCATTGATGAAATAATATGTTATAAAATACTGTGGAGGGATGCATTGATTGGAAGCATTGGGGAGGAGGGCAAGGCGGTGATAGAGGTCGTCGGGGAGGAGGGTGTCGTGGTGAGGGAGGTCCCTGGGTATGAGGGTGCCACTGTGAGAGAGGTCTTCGAGGAGGAGTGTGATGCAGTGAGTAGAGGTTAGGGAGGAGAGGTCGAGGATGAGAAGTCGTCGGGGAGGAGGGCGTCGCATTGAGGATAGCTCGAGGAGGATAAGTCTTCAGGGAGGATCGCTGTGAGATGAGTAGAGGATCAGGGGAGGATGATCTCGATACAAAATTAAGGGAAACCTTTTACAGGCGCATTATATCCATGGTGGTTTAATTAAACTGTGGAAATTAGAAAGTTATAGCCATGGACCAATAAAACTGTGGCTATAGGTCTGTGGCTATAGCTTTAATTTCTAGTAGTCCCTGCTCTTCGATGGGTATGAAGTGGGATGACATGGTGATTTGGTCAAAGATCACACAAATTCTATCATGTCCCATGGATGCACATGGTAAACCTATCATAATGTCCATCTATATTCCATCCCACTTCCACTCCAGCACCTCTAGTGGCTAATCCAAGCCTACTAGAACGTGATGCTCCGCCTTTACTTGCGGACAAGTGAGGAACTGAGAAACAAACTCCGCCACTTCCATCATTATTCGTGGCCACTAGAACAGATGTCAGAGGTACAGTTGTATCTTTTCCCCACCTATATGTACCGCCAAAGTGGATGTGTGAAACTCCCTCTAAACATCCTCTTGAAATGATTTTGGTACAATGGTGTGCCCTATGAAAATGATAATGTTCTCCCCACCTATCGAATATCAATTAGGGGATTACCCTATGGATAAATAAGAACATTGTGACTCGTAGTCAACATACACAATTTGTTCCTCTATAACTCTCTGTAAGAGTGTAGGAGTGACAACCATCGACTGGATGTAAGCTGCTCCATTACCATCCATTAAGGATATTTGCATCATGGGTAACTTCTCTGACTCCTCACTTAGAAACTACAATTTGGATCTCATGTTGAGTGCTTCCACCACCACATTCCCCTTCCCATGAGTATAGATAATCTTGAAGTCATAATTCTAGAGTAACTCTAGACACTACTATTATCTCATGGTTAGGTCCTTTTGGTAGAAGATATACTTGAATTTTTTTTCTTAGAGTAGATAGTAAATAGCTCATCCATCAATTAGTACCACCACATTTTTAATGTGAAGACCATTAATGCTAGATCAAGATCATGGTTCATGTAATTCTACTCATATTTCTTCAAATGATTCAATCCTTAGGCAATCACTACTTTCCATTATATCAGGACATAACTCAGTCCAGTCCCTGATGCATCGCCGAACTCTACATACCCAACACCCTCCTCTGGTAGTTTCAAAATGGGGGCGCTCATCAACCTCCACCTCATCTCTTGGAAACTCTACTGGCACTTCTCCATCCACATGAAGGGTTGTCCCTTTTGTGTCAAAGATTATAAGGTTCATTCTACCCTAGAAAAGTTGGGAATAAATCTCTTATAGTATCCAACTAAACCCAAGAAACACTGCACCTCGGTCATGCTCATGGGTGGATCCCAAGAAAGCATCACCTCTATCTTCACCAGATCCACCACAACTCTAGCCTCTGAAATGAAATTTCTTATTATGTGGAAATCCTGAATCCATAACTGACACTTCATGAGATTACTATAAATCTGGTGCTCTCAAAGTGTATTCAGGACCATCCTTAGCTGTGTCACGTGCTCCCCTTAGGACTCTGAGTACACCAAGATGTCATTGATGAAGGCCATAAAAAACAAGCCAAGGAAATGATGGAAGATCTTGATCTTGAGTCCCATAAATATTGATGCATGTTGGTCACACCAAATGGCATCACGAAGTACTCATAGTGGCATCACGAAGTACTTATAGTGGCTATACCAACATTTGATGTTTTTCTTCCATACATCCTTATCCTATACACGAAGCTGATGATAGCCCGACCTTCGGTCTATCATCGAGAACTACCTCACTCCATTCAGTATATGAAAGAGGTCATCAATTATCACCAGTAGATATTTTCTCTTCACAGTCACCTAATTCAGGTTCCATTAGTCCACGCATATCCTAAATATCTTCTATGCCTTCTTGGAAAACAATACTAGGGTCATCCATGGTGAAACACTGGGCCTCAAAATGCCCTTCCTCTATAGGTCCTCTAGCTATACCCTCAACTCACGAAGCTTCGTGAGATCTGTCCAATATTCTTGTGTGGATATCAATGTTCTCCCAAGGTACAGGTCAATGAATAAGTCAACCTCCATTTGATACCACTCTATCATGACCCATCCTAGAGGGTTTCATTCCATGACTCCTCAAACCTACCTCCAATTGGCCAGAGGATGGTGACTAGCAACGAGAAGGCATATCACCAACATGGGAGGAATTTCCTTTGTACCCCTACACATGAAAACATATCCATTCCCACAAATGAAGAAATTTAAAACACTAAGTAAACCATTCATGTCACTAAGACAACCACTGAGAGTAACAATAAAAAACTGAAAGCAAATGGGGCTAGTATATAATCCCAAAAAAAGAAAAGATGTAAACAAGAAAGTACATAAGTCGCTGGAAACTCATTGGAATAAAAACCTACCTAAAGGGTAGGTGAACGGAATATTCTTGAAGTCGTAGGAGTATGTATCATCTTTCTGATGTAGTCGGGAACCACCTGGTTCAGGACCACCTTTGTCTTTTTCAAAATGTCAGTAATCTTCACAAGACAAGACATGTGTGGGAAAATCTCGTGCAGGGGTGAGTAAAACATTTCTCAGTAGGATGCCCCAAAACCACAAAGTAAAGACCACAAAAAATTACCCATGATGTATTGTCAGATCAGACATGTATAAATATTTTACACTAAAAGAATGAATATCAGGTGTATCCCACAAAACACCAAGTATCAATGAGACACTTAGTCCCGATATGATACTCAGTCTAGATGAGACACTAAGTCTTGGTGAGAGACTTAGTCCCGGTGAGTCATGTAGCCATAAGGTCACATAGTATTCAAGTCACATAGACTTCAAGTCACACAGTCTCCACGTCACAACTATTCCTAGGATTCCTCTCTTAGCGTACTTGATCTAGAAGAACCTACTCCTCAATCCAATAGTCCAAATTCAGTTTCTAAAAAAACCCATATGGAGTATGTCAAAATGATCTCCTCATCGTGAAGGTCCCTACTATGCAACCGAATTGTCAAATAGACATAAGGTTTTGAAGTAATGGGAATTTTAGTTAAAAGGGGTGGGTTGGGTATGAGTATAGTCTGACCCGGGCAGACCGACCTAACCCAACCCGACTCGGGGTCCACTGGTCCAACCCGATAGGTCCGACATGACCTGCCGGTCCGACCAGACCCACAGGGCCTAGACCACTCCATCTAGGCCCATCCCATTATTCTAACCTTCCCTAGTTGGGCCCGACCTGTTCTACCGACCTCTCCCACTCACTCAAGCCCGGTACGCCTTATTTAGGAAGGTTCGATCCCAAATGCAGCAGATGCTACGTCCCACCTCGCTAACACGACCGACTGAACCTCCCACATGTAGTCTATGGGACTACATGCCAGCCAGATGATGTGTCACCCTGTCGCATCGTTGGTCTGCACCGCCGCGACCTACCCTATTCATGGATCCTATCGCCATCCATGACCGCGCCACTACGACCTCTATCACCGTCACCCATGGTCCCCCTATCATGGTTATTTCATGCTGATGTGGTCCCTTTTGACCACAGGTCACCACCATCACCGGAATACATGTTGGCGGTTGTCTTCCTGGCTCGCTCGTGGCACCAGGCCCATGCCTCTTACGCTTTTAGTCACTCTGATGTCTGCCTCATCTTATTCCATGCATGTCATCACTCCACTGTGGCATCGTTTGGGAATCAGATTCTTGGTTTCGGGTTGTTTCACCACAAATCGAAGGTGAAACAACCGCTCACTCTCAAGAGCACGAAGAATTTGAAGAACTGGGGAAAAGGGAGAAGCATAAGAACACCTTAAGAACAATCCAGGTCTTTGTTCATGTCAGTCTTAGTTCATTCTTATTAGTAGGACCACGAAGAATGAAATTAGTAATCACAATGATATAATTCCCATTTAATCCCCACAAGATAACTCCCATCCCACATGGATGATCAACCCACGCATCAACCTATTAGTGGGTTGATTCTCGTTCATCATTGAGAAAGAAAGAATGGGGAAAGAGAAATCACATAGAAATAAAACCCCTACCTCAAGGATTGGATTGATCACTGACAAAGAGTGAGTACTATGTTCATCAATCGTCAATCCATCAACGTCTACATTGAATCTGATCATTGATCCACTAGTGTTCATCATCTCTCACAAATGATGGGTTTTTTCAACGACTTCCCACTTTAGAGTCTTCTAGGGAATTGTCTCCAGGGTTATGAATCTGACCTCATATCCTTTTTAGTCCATTAAATAGAGAAAATGTGTTTCATCATTTCATCATCACCACGCTCTTTCATTTATTAAAGAAAATGGGATGACTCATCATTGTGTCGCAGCACTGCTGTGTCTATATGAGACGTTCAAAAAGAAATAAAATAAACTTCTTTAAGTTTATTTTATTTTTCTTTAAAACATTCAAAAATGAACTTTTACCCCCAACCCACACAGGTCGAGGTTAGGCCCTACCAAAGGTAAATTATCTATTTAAAACGCAATGATTCCCTCTGATTTTTTATCCGAGTACCATTTATGAGTTATTATTGTTCAAAGTTAGCCTTCCGAGTGTTTTTAATGAACAACTGGACTTTATTCAAAGATTTATTCCAAGAACATTGGGCCTAGGAATCTTGTGTTGTCTCAACACATGGTATTCTAATTTTCTCAATTAATTTATAATGAAAATCAAAGAAAAATCTGAGTCATTACATAACCATACACACACTCAACACACATAACCACGCAACTCAGACCCACCAGTTTGGTGTTACCATTGTTGGTTGACTTTCACTTACAACCATGTCCCCTTCTTATTGTGGTACATTCACGATCACATTCCAAACCTTTGATGGTGCTACATGATGACCACTAAACATCCCATTTGAAACTTATTCTTAACAATTTAGTCCAACCCATTCCAACCTATAATTAAAAATCCATGCTACTAAAAAGTTTTCAAAACCAAACCATCCATTTATTACCAACCCTATTCCAACCATTAATTCCAAAAACATATCAATAAAAAATTTCTTTTTCTGAAAACGCCTTTAAGACAATAATAAATCCAAACAACATTTTCCAAAACCATGCCAAACAATATTTGTGCCTAAAACTCATTTAAATAAAACATTATTTTTATTGAAATCCATTCCACAAACCATTTCCATAAAAAACCCAAGAAAATGATTTTAAAATCGTCATTTTAAAATCCAAAAACAAAACATTTTTCAAAACAATGACACAATTTCCCCAAAATACCAAAACAATCACAAAAAAGGTGTCAAACAATATTTTCACATCAATTTCATAACCCATTTCCATCAGGAAATCCAATTTGAAATTAAATCCGCCTTGTTCTAGAAAAATGATCCATGATTGAAGCCACCTACCTCAAGGGTTTTAGAGAAAATAATGAATTATGTGAAACAATCACCAATATAGGCTAAAACTCCACAAATATGCCTTAGATCCCTTCCCCTAAAATCATAAAAACCAAACCTAACCATTATTTAGAACAACAACCCTTGATATATCTACAATGGAACTCGATCTAAGAAACTGGGAGAGAGGGAAGATTAGATCTAACAAATACATATAAAACTACCACAGAAGAGAATTAATAAAGAATATTTGGCTTCAAAACAGCATGAAATTCCTTAAAATAACATCTAAAATCTTAGGGAGAGGTTCCCTTGCCTTTATGAGGATGAAATACAGTGTTAGGGTCGAAATGAAACCAAAATGAGGGTATTATGGTTAAAATTTCATGATATCCTCTATTAAAAAGTCTCATTTTTAAAACCGTGAATGGTTAGACACATGGTTAGGAAAACAACACACTAACCATACTCCATCCACTACCTCAAGGAGTAGCTCACATGGTTTTACCACATGGTTAGTCAAATAATTCACCAACTATGAAAAATACCACTATCCAAAGTTTCACGGTTTACCTGGTGTGGCCACACAATTTGGAAAACTGAGAACCAACAATGTGCCTTCTCCCAAGACCATGACTCAATGTGCATGGTTTCCAAAAAGTGTTTCATAGTTTGTCAATAACGTGATCAATCTTTTCACCCTTAAAAAATAACCAAATCCCTTCCAATAGCCTTCCAAACTCTCCCAAACATTACCCA
Source organism: Viscum album (assembly GCA_963277665.1). Classification (NCBI taxonomy): domain Eukaryota; kingdom Viridiplantae; phylum Streptophyta; class Magnoliopsida; order Santalales; family Viscaceae; genus Viscum; species Viscum album. The sequence goes on from OY728160.1 coordinate 860,717,841, forward strand.
ACCACTTTTTATACATAAAAAAGTCATATATAATGGGTTACATACCAGAAATAGGGGTTTATACATTCTCCCACCATTTTCCTTTTGTTCCTAGAATGTAGAAAAACACTGCTTTCTTGAATTTTTTCGGGCCATATCTCAACCATTTCTTCCTCCAACTCCCATGTATCATCTTGAATATGATCATATTTCAAAAAACCCCATACTAGACCAATGATTTTTCCACTCAAGACATTATCTTTCCTATCCACAATACGCACTAAAAAGTGAACCAATGAAGCATCCAAATATAGCTCAACATGATCCCATTGAATCGCATATTCAGGATCTGGTATATACTTTTTCAATTGAGATACATGGAATATATTGTGCACTGTACTAAACTGTTGTTGCATGCTGACCGATATTCCACCTCTCCAACTCATTGAAGTAACTCAAGAGGGCCTATGTATATGAGAGATAACATTCCCTTCCTTCCAAAATGATTACATACAAGAATAGGAAAGAGTCTAAAGTACACCTGATCACCCACCTTGAACAACAATGATCATCGATGATGATCCCTATATGATATGTGATGAATCTGAGTCATCTTTATTCTCTTCCTAATCAGCAGAATCCTTTCCATTGGCTCTTGGACAAGGATTCACCTAACCAATTATTCTTCACTTGTATCAACCCAAAAAAGTAGAGAATGACAAGGACACCCATAAAATTCTTAAAATAGAGCCATATGTATCGAGGACTGGTAACTATTATTTTCTGAGAACACCACTATGTGTATTTTATCATCCCATGATGCACCAAAATCCATTAATCAATCCTTAAACTTGTCTTCTAAAGTTTTTATAGTCATCTCAGATTTACTATCCATCTGATGATGATATGTTGTGATCATAGTTAAGTGATTCCCAAGGTATTTTTGTTAGGATTTATGAAAATGAGACATGAATCTCAGATATCTATCTAATTTAATTAAAACTTGTAAACAATGCCTCATTACCACCTAATAGATATATATTTTAGATAGGTCCCACATCGTATGAGATTCATTAAATGTGATGAAATGGGCATACTTTGTGAGCTGGTTCACTATCACCCTTTTAGCGTCGTGTTTTCGAACTGTTCTTGGAAGACCCTTAAAAAATACATATCCATATGCTCCCATTTCCAAAAGGGATAGGTAAATAATTAAACCTACCTAATGGTCTCTGATTCACTTCCTTGACCTACAGAAAAGTCATGTATCTTGAAACAAACCCAACCATATTTATTTTCATTCCTTCCAAAAAAATGTGCATTAAACTCCTTATACATATTCTGTATTCCATGGTGAAAATACCATTTCAGACAATTCTTTGCATTAAGAAGTTGTTCGTAACAAGCCACCAGTATGACCATCTGATTCTAAAACCACATAACTTAATTCCCATCCAGTTTCTATCACTCAATTGTCTCCCCATTGTTGACTATTGGCCTCAAAGACAAGCATTCTAAATTAGACATCTTTACTTATTTAACCGTCTCCACCAAATAATGAATGAATGAAACTTGAATTAAAACTGCAACATCACCTATATCTTCACATTCCATGTTCCCACTTGTTATCCCTGATATCAACATCTATTGATATGATTCTTCCTTTCCCATCTAAGAATCAGACATTCTACTTAATGCATCTTTTACATAATTGACTTTATTTGGTGTATACATCAAGTCAAATTCAAACATCTAGAGATTCTCCATCCATCTTCTATGTTCAAATTAAAATATATTTGCGTGAAAATATGTTTCAAGATTTTATAGTCAGTAAACACTATAAATTTATCACTAAAGAGATAATGATGGCAGGTTTTCAAAGCTTGAACTACAACATAAAACTCCAAATAATGTTTTGAGTAGTTCTTCTTATGAAATATTAACTATCGTGATCCATATGAAACCACATTACCCCCCTTCATGAAAAAACATACCATATCTAATCCCAATGAATAAAAATACACCATACACTCTTTTCATATTTCTCGAAAAATCATGATTGGTGCTGATGTAAGGAAACTCTTGAGCTCCTAAAAGGACTTATGATATTCATCATTCGATTTAAATGGAACATTATTCCTTTAAAAAGTTTTCACTGATGGGGATATCCATGAAAAATCAGAAACAACATGTCAGTAATACCCATATAGAAAATAAAAACTATATCTCAATGAAATTGTTTAGCAGTTTCCAAGAGATAACAACCTCTATCTTTTTGGATCCACTAAAACACCTGTCTTAGAAATAACATGGCCAAGGAAATGTACTTCTTGTATCCAAAAATTAAAATTTAATAATTTGGAATGCAATGGATGATCTCTCAAAATTTCTAAAAACATTCTTCAAGTGTTTCTCATTCTCGACCCTTGTCTTCGAATACACCAATATATCGTCGATAAACACTGCCACATAAGAATATAGATATCTCTAAAATATATGATTCATCAATTTCATAAATACAATTGGTTAATTTTTAAGACCGAAGGTCATCACCACATACTCTTAATGTCCATATCTACTCCTGAAATCATTTTTTAGAATATCTACCTTCTGAACCTGAAATTGGTGATATCATGATCAAAAATCAATTTTGGAGAACAACTGATATTCCATTAATTGATATAAAAGATAATAAATGAGGGGAAGTGGGTAAAAATTATTTATAATAATTTAGTTAATCTTATGGTAATAAATTCATAACCCTAGGGTTTAACCGTTCTTTTTGACAAGCAAGATTGGTTCTGCCCATGGATACATGCTAAGAAAAGTGAGCCCTTTGTTTTCTAGCTCTTATAACTATATAATCATTTTAATAATTTTTTGGTTCCATATGATATGAAATAAGTGAGATCGGATTGGTCCCTGGTAGGAGATCAATCGTAAACTCCACTTCTCTTATGGGTAGAATCCCAGATAAGTATTCAGGAAATTCATTCAGAAACTTATCCACATTCAATATAAAACTTCTCTTCTCTATTTCTTACATCAATTCCAAAGAAAATTCTACCAAATGATATAAGATCACTACAAATTTTGGTACCAAAAAGCCCATTTCACCTTCTTTAACATTCTTTTATCCATTAATGATATTCTCGAAAGCCATCCTCATTCATCAAATTAGTTATTTTCCTATAAAAGTTGATATGATCCTTAAACACTATCATCCAATCCATACCCAGAATTATATAATAGATATCCATCTCAAGAAACAAGAAGTTCCATTTGAACTCGACTCTATTAATTTTTATACAACATTATGTACACATAAAGGTTCAATAATCTCTTCGACCAAGAGGAGTCTGAAGTATCAAAATCAAAGGAATCATTTCAACATTGTATCCTAACAAGTCAAAAGCATGATAAGAAATAAAAAATGGGATAGACCCATATCAAACAATCTTACATGGGAGTATAATTAAAAATAATCATACCTCGCTATAACGACCCATAATTTACATACATTGTTATTACATCAGAATTGAAGCACACTTATTAAACATATAACAAAACCAGGAAAGGACCATATATGTATAGAGTCTTTAGAAATGGGGAAACATAAACAACTGGTTCCTAAAGAATCTACTTTGCCTCCCTTTAATTTCATCAAATCTAGAGTCCCTTTTTGGCATATCCTACTTAATAACCTTCTTCCTGACCTGGGGAAAGAAAACATACAAAAGGGTGAGCTCAAATTCTCAGTAAGGGTAAAAAAATAAATAGAAATCACATCATATACATAAGAACATAACTTTTGGAAATCTTAATTTGCAAAAGAGATCATAATTTCATAACATGGGATAAATCATAATAGTGAAATGTAATCCCAATAATCATAACTTAAAACATGAAACTTTGTGTCATACACACATAATCATAGAGAATCATTTATTATTAGTCAAGAATCATTTCCAAGACTATCTTAGTGGACAAAGTCCATTTCTGAACTGAGTTCACTCCTCGTTTCAGTCCTGTTTCACTGAACCGGTTTAACCAACCATTCCATCCATGTCTATCTCATGATATATAAAATCGTTACCCAATTCATTGGAGGGAGATATAGGTCCCACCCATCTCATAATGACACCATTCATATGTGTGCCACAAAATCATAAATCATACATCATTGCATAACCCATGTAATAAAAATGGGATTCTTAAACAACATGACATCATAAAACAATTCAAATAAGATAAAGGAATTCATAAAAATAATTCCATCACAACATAATAAAATCAATGTAAAAATAGGGATAGAAACAGAGCCCTATATTATCTTAGATGGAAAATAATTTTGATAAAACACTTGAAATCCATTCTTGAGGAAAATATCCTTTCTACTTCAAAAACATTTTCCTTTCTTAACATATCATACAATTTTAAACTAAAAGAAGTTTATTAAAAATAAACTTGAAAACTTGTAAAGTAAGCTTCTTGGAAATAATGTTTTAAAAATCCATTCATGATGTATATGTTAAAAAAACATTCTTTACGTACTTTTATCGGAAAGTCAAAAAGTACCTCCTATGAAAAACGAAAAAAGAATTCTTTTATATCTTTTACTAAAAACTCACCGAAGGGTGAAATTGGATTTAAACAATTTTAGGTGGATGGAAACAATATTAAATATTGAGGAAACATGTATGTGGATGATAAAATACACCCCAGTAAATACCAAAGTATAAACAATCTCAGATAAAATGAGATTGTGATATTTTCCCTTACCATATGTCTGATTTGCTTCATAAGTGTCTAAACCTCCTGTATAATGATTTAAATAATGTTATTGACTTAATCCAGAATCATACTTATTTTTATGATATCATATATGGTCATATTCTGAGATTCTTATTAGTAATATTTCATTACTACTTGTTATTCGGGTGTTTATTACTTTTTGTTCTTATGCGCGTTTTGTCGAATAAATTCTTATTTTTCATTTGAGGTTATAGATACCTCATTTACAGAATGTTATTAGTGTAATATATATCATATTCATTCACTCAATTCATTTATATAATAATTATGCAATGAAGATCATGTATAACGAGTCACATCACATCGTGGAGACGGTATTCCATACGTACGCACGAGCGATGATATCATTCTCATGATCGTGGAATTGTATTGGAGTGTATGTATAATATTTTAGAATCAATATAACTTTAAAATAATCATATATAGTTATTATTTACACCATTATACCCATCCGAGTAAGGTGGTGGTGGAAAATAGATTACACCACGGCGTGGAGACGGTATTTCGTACGTACGCACACGTGGTGATTTCATTTTCCATAGGATGGATAGATGGTGAAATAGGGTTGTTTCATACTTATAATAACATATCAGTACATTATCGATACAGTCGTTATTACTTCATAATGAAACAACTAATGTAGAAGAATTGGAAGAAGAAATAAAGATGAAAGAATCGGTAACGGGCATTACCTCTTCTTTGAAGCGCCTCTTTGAGACCTCCTCTTAGGGCACTAAAATTGGGATTTGAAGAATCCCAGGACCTCTAGGATGTTTCTAGGGAATTGGAGAGGAGATATTGGTAGGTTTTGGCCGATCTTGACGGCTCAAAGTGGTGTGAGGAAGAGAGGGAGGAGGTGCCCTTTTATAAGGGAGGAGAGGGGAACCTTTGGAATAACTAAAAATATTATGTTATTATGAAGTAAAATTCGGTTTTTAATAGCTCCAAATTGATATATTTAGAAGCTAAGGTGGGGATGGGTCTAAATACTCTCATCCAATCGAATTTAGACAAGTTTAGGTATCAATTTTACCCTTATCATTTAGATTTAACTTTAAGTTAGATAATTTAACTTTTACCGTGTCTTCTTGTTTTCTTACACTATAAGGTTAATAAACATACTATATAAAGCCAAAAGAATCCCAAGTTGTTTATTATTAATATATATAACCTTATCTAAGTCATTTGGCCGAACCTTATATTTTTATGAATAAAATAACAATTAATAATATAGTATTTGTTTTAAAAACTATTTTATGTCAATTTTGACACTATTTGGTAATTGATTTTTTTTTGAAAATTATAACAGAATGATTAGTTCGAAACAATTTAATTAAATAAATACTAACATGTCATATTAACATATAAAATTATTGGAATTCATAAAAAGTCTCAAATTACATTTATTTGGGTATTTATAACATCAATTATGTCAATATTTCATTAATAAGATAATTACTTCATCATCATTGTATCCTAAATAAATTAAATTATTTTAAGTCTAAAAATTAAAAATAAAATACCATTATGTAGGAAATCGTTTTATCTTTCTAATGAATATTTATAGTCGAATTTTACTTATGTATAACCCTATATTAAAAATTATTTAGTTATTAAACTTTGATTTTAACTATTTTAAACCATCTTTAAATAAATTAATAATAAATGTACTAATCTAATCCAAGTGGGCCTAAATTGTCATATTTTATTAATAAGGTTGTTTTTGGTCGAATTAAACTTATCCAATAGAATTAGGACATGTGTTAGGGTAATAATAATATCATTTTAACCCTTTACTACCATATTTACTTTTAACCGTGGTAAAAAAAAGTAAAAAGTTAATGTTCACCAAAAATTATTTTCATCTCATTGAACCACATTTTAGTCCTTGATATTAACCGTGTCTCTCGGATTTTTGAAATTCCACTCACATAAGCGGTAAAATTAAGTTTTATGAAAAAATTCAGTTTTTTAACTACTAGTTAGTGGTTTCACTATTCATCAAAAAATGAAAGTTTCCAGAAAAATACCAAAAATTAGGCCTAATCTATATTTGATATTATGAATTCAAAAATGATGTTTATTTTACCAAATTCAAAACATATCAGTTACATTAACTAATTTAAAAATTAATTCCCGTCGTCAAGACAAATAGCGTGTTTTTAAGAGATAATAACTATCAAAAGATTGACACTTGTTTATGTATGGTTTAAATGTGAAATTACATCCAATGAACAACATTGTATTAAATTGTAAAAATATATTCTAAATATACTTTAAAACCACTCAAATTAATAATTTATCACTATTAATTATTTCGATTAAAAAAGTTGTTTTTAATTAAAATTTAATAATTTTCACTATTCATCAGAATATGAAAGTTATTCGAAAAGTACCAAAATTTCACCCTAACCTAATTTTAATATTCTGAATCCAAAAAAGAAGTCCATTTTGAAAAATAAAATTTACAAAGTTTCAAAAAGTGGTTATTACTATTCATAACGGCTAGTTTTATTATTATTTTAATAGCATATCGTTGTTTAGTGAAACTCAGCATTACGTACGACGCAAGCTATCGAGGAAGGCCATGGATGCGTGTAAAGGAAGCCAAGATAGTGGTGTGTGTCGTGAAAGATTCCTTTGATGATTTATATAACATAAAAACAAAATATTTCTCATAAATGTCTTGGGTGTTACATTCTACCCCACTTAAAATGAATTTCGCCCTCGAAATTTGTCACTTTGTAACAAAGAGATGAGGATACCTCTCCCTCATCATATCCTCAAGCTCCCATGTAGCTTCTTCTAATTGTTGGTTCCTCTATAAAACTTTCAACAAGCGAGTGGTCTTGTTTCATAGGACTTTTTCACTATGATCTAGAATCTCTATCGGCTGTTCTTCATAAGAAAGATCTTGCTCCAGCGGTACAACTTCTGAGCTGAGTACATGTGAAGGCTCAGGTATGTACTTTCTCAAGAGAGATACATGGAACACATCGTGAACTTGAGAGAGATTCGGTGGAAGTTCCAATCGGTAAGCTACCTTTCCAACATGATCCAGTATTTTGAAAGGACCGATATATCTAGGGCTCAACTTCCCCTTCTTTCCAAATATCATGACCCTCTTCCAGGGAGATATTCGTAAGAACACTTTATCAAACTCTTCAAACTCTAGGTCTTTTCTTCGGTTGTCGTCATAACTTTTCTGTCGACTATGATCTACTCTTATGTGTTGTTGAATAGATCGGACCTTTTCTGCCATCTCATCAACAAGATCAGGTCCTAATATATTTCTTTCCCCAACTTCATCCCAGCAAGTTGATGTCCTGCATTTCTTTCCATAGAGAGCATCATAAGGAGCCATCTAAATACTGAAGTGAAAGAAATTATTATAAGAAAATTCCACCAAAGGTAGGTGTTGATCCCAACCACCTTTTAAATCCATAGAGCAAGCTCTCAACATATCTTCTATAGTTTGAATTGTTCTCTCAGACTGACCGTCTGTCTGAGGATGATAAGCAGTGCTGAAACTCAACTCTGTATCCAGAGTATACTTAAGACTTCGCCAGAACTTCAAGGTAAATCTCGGATCCCGATCAGATATAATAGAAAGTGGTACTCCATGCAATCTTACCACTTCCATTACATATATCCTGGCAAGCTGAACCAGAGATAAATCTTCTCTAATAGCAATGAAGTGTGCAAACTTTGTAAGACGATCAAATATGACCCAGATAGCATTATTGCCTTTGGATGTTTTAGGAAGTCCTGTGACAAAGTCCATAGTGCTGTTTTCCCATTACTATTCGGGTATGGGCAATGGTTGTAACATCCCCTTAGACTTCTGTCTCTCAGCTTTAACTTGCTGACAAACCAAGCATCGAGAGACATATTCAGCAAAATCTCTTTTCATGCCATCCCACTAGAATTACTCTTTCAGGTCCCTATACATCTTCGTGCTTCCAGGATGAATAGAGAATGAAGAACTATGAGCCTCAACCAGCAGATCCTTCTTTAATTCTGGGATGGGAGGAACACAATCCCGATTACTGAACTTTATTATCCCATCACAATCAAGGTTGAATTCAGGAATATTTCTCACCTTCTTTTGTAACTCTACATCTTATTTCTGTTCCTCTTTAATCTTCACATGTATTGATGGTTTAACATTCATTTGAGAAAGATACGATTTTCCCCCTTCCATTAAAATTCCAAGATCCATCCTTTTTAAATCCATAAATACTAGATCTTTTGTGATCCTCATCATGGATAATCTAGCATGGTCTTGTCGACTTAATGCATCTTCCACCTTGTTTGCTTTCCCAGGGTGGTAATGAATTGAGAATTCGTAATCCATAATCAGTTCCAACCATCTTCTTTGGCGCATATTCAGCTCCTTTTGTGGGAAAATATACTTTAAACTTTTATGATCAGTATAAATGTCACACCTTTCTCCATAAAGTTAATTCCTCTAAATATTTAATGCAATGATTACCACAACTAACTCCAAATCTTGTGTTGGGTAATTTTGATCATGGATTTTCAACTGTCGTGAGGCATAAGCTATCACCATATCATTTTTCATAAGAACACACCCAACCCCTTCTTGGATGCATCACTGTAGATCACAAACCTTTCTCCACTACAAGGCAGTGTGAGCACAGGTGCACTGGATAACCTTCTTTTCAACTCCTTGAAATTATCTTCACATTCCTCCATCCAAACAAACTTAACTCCTTTCCAAGTCAACCTGTTGAGTGGATTAGATAATCGTGAAAAATCTTTCACAAAATGTCGATAATATCCAGCCAAACCAAGAAAACTTCGGATCTCAATTACTGTTGTTGGTCTCGACCATCTTTCGATAACCTCTGTTTTTGTTGGATCCAAAGATATCCCCTCTTTTGACATTATTTGACCCAAAAATGAAACTTTTTGAAGCCAAAATTCACACTTGGTAAATTTGGCATAAACTTCTCCTTTATCAGGGTCTTCAATATAATTCTCAAGTGATCTTCATGTTCTTCCTTGCTCTTTGAATAGACAAGAATATCTTCTATAAAGACTACCACAAATTGATCAAGATAGTCTCTAAAGACTCTATTCATCAGATCCATGAAGATAACATGGGCATTAGTAAGACTAAATGGAATCACTATAAATTCATAGTGTCCATACCTTGTACGGAAAGTCATCTTTGGTATATCCTCCCTTTTGACCCTTAATTGATGATACCCTGAACGAAGATCAATCTTGGAAAGGTATTGAGCTCTGCGTAGTGGGTCAAATAAGTCATCAATGCGTGGGAGATGATATTTGTTCTTGATAGTGATCTGGTTAAGTTCTCGATAATCAATGAAGAGTCTCATTGATCCATATTTCTTCTTAACAAATAGAACAGGTGCTCCCCAAGGTGACGCACTAGGGCGTATGAATCCCTTATCAATATTCTCTTGGGGTTGCTTCTTCAATTACTACATCTCAATTGGGTCCATCCTATAAGGTGTCTTTGAAATAGGAAAAGCTCCTGGTTCGAGTTCTATTGAAAACTCAACTTCACGATTTGGTGGAAGACCCGGCAATTCCTCTGTAAAGACATCATCAAACTCTCGTACAACAAGAATATTCTTACTCGTGAGCTTCTCACCAACCATTTGAGATAAATAACCTTCATTTAGTGGAATCAAGACCCATAATATGGAAGAAATTTCCACTCGAAGGTTACGTTCATCCTTGCATCGATAGACAATCATAGATTGATCTGGAATATGAAATGTGACTTCCCTTATTTGGAAATTGATATGAGCTACATATAAAGAAAGCCAATCCATGCCAAGAATCAAATCAAATTCCACTATAGGAAGGATCACAAGATTTGCAGGAATCACTTTCCCACAAACTTCAATCGGGGAAGAATTATAAACTTTTGATGTGACTGTTGTGCCATTAGGTGTAGTCACAGCTAACTCAACATCTAATTGTTGTGGTAATATAGTGACACACATAGAAAAATCTTCATAAATAAAAGAGTGGGTGGATCCAGAATCAAATAAAACATTTTCTACTTTAGAGTGGATGGTAAGTGTACCTTTCACCACATCGTTATCGTACTCCACATCGCTGATAGAAATTGCATGTGACTTTCCTTTGTCTTTAGCCTTAAGATTTTGTTGATGTCGATCATCATCAATAACCATTGTATTAAGGAATTTATTGGCATAATTCCCCATCTCCTTGCACTTGAAACATTGAAGTGTGGTAGGTTCATTCTATGTGTCCCTTCCTTTGTTTGCATCATTAGACATCTTATTCCCATCATTGCGGCATTCAAATGCCCGATGGCCTTCCTTTCCACATTTGAAACATTTACTTGTCCCTTTAAGAAAACTCCCTCCATGTTTCTTTCCACACATTGAACATAAGGGAATGCACATCTTCTTTTCAGTGTGCCCTTTAGATTTTCCTTTGAATTCCATTTTCCTCTTCTTATCAAACCCATATGACTGATGAGTTACTCCAATCTCCATCTCAAATTTGAGAGCATATCGAACGATTTCCTCATAGCTATTGAAGTCCCTTATGGATAAGGCCCTTCGAAGATTTGATTTTAAGCCACTAAAGAGTCGACTGATCTTACTCTCAGGTTGGATAATAATACCAGAAGCGTACCTTGCAAGTCTTGTAAAATTTGCTTCATAGGTACCAACAGATTCATCATCCTTTTGCTTCAGTTCAAGAAACTCTTTCTGCATCATTTTTCTAAGAATATGAGGGAAGTACTTATTTAAAAATAAGTTCTTGAACTCGTCCCATTCCATGGACTCAATTTCATCCATTTTCCTCGTATTCTTAATAAGATTCCACCATTGATCAGCATCTTCTTTGAAGCGCCTCTTTGAGACCTCCTCTTAGGGCACTAAAATTGGTCATTGAAGAAGACTAGGACCTCTAGGATATTTCTAGGGAAGTGGAGAGGAGATATTTTCCGGGGTTGTCCGAGCTTGAAGGCTCAAAGTGGTGTGAGGAAGAGAGGGAGGAGGTGCCCTTTTATAAGGGAGGAGAGGGGCACCTTTGGAATAACTAAAAATATTATTTTATTATAAAGTCAAATTAGGTTTTTAATAGCTCCAAATAGATATATTTCGTAGATAAGGTTGGGATGGGTCGAAATCCTCTCATCCAATATAATTTATATAAGTTTAGGTATCAATTTTAACCTTATCATATAGATTTAACTTTATGTTAGATAATTTAACTTTTACCGTATCATCTTGTTTTCTTACACTATAAGGTTAATAAACTTATTATATCAAGACAAACGAACCCCAAGTTTTATTATTATTAATATATATAACCTTATCTAAGTAATTTGGTCGAACCTTATATTTTTAGCAATAAAATAACAATTAATAATATAGTATTGTTTAAAAAAACTATTTTATGTCAATTTTGACACTGTTTGGTAATTGATTTTTGTGAAACTCATTACAGAATGATTAGATCGGAAAAATTTAATTAAATCAATACTAACATGTCATATTAACATATAAAATTATTTTAATTTTTAAAAAGTCTCAAATCACATTTATTTGGGTATTTATAACATCAATTATGTCAATATTTCATTAATAATATAATTACTGCATCAGCATTGTATCATAAATAAATTAAATTATTTTAAGTCTAAAAATTAAAAATAAAATACCATTATGTAGGAAATATTTTTATCTTTCTAATGAATATTTATAGTCTAATTTATCTTATGTATAACCATATATTAAAAATTCATTAGTTATTAAACATTGATTTTAACTATTTTAACCCCTCTATAAATAAATTGATAATAAATGTCCTAATCTAATACAAGTGGGCCTAAATGGTCATAAGTTATTCCTAAGGTTGTTTTTGGTCGAATTACACTTGTCCAATAGAATTAGGACCTGTTTTATGGTAATAATAATATCATTTTTACCCTTAACTACCCTATTTACTTTTAACCGTGGTAAAAAAAAGGTAAAAAGTTACTATTCACCAAAAATTATTTTCATCTCATTGAACCAAATTTTAGTCCTTGATATTAACCGTGTCTCTAGGATTTTCTAAATTCCACTCACAGAAGCGGTAAAATTAAGTTTTATGAAAAAATTAAGTTTTTTAACTACCACTTAGTGGTTTCACTATTCATCAAAAAATGAAAGTTTCCAGAAAAAATACCAAAAATTAGGCCTAAGCTATATTTGATATTATGAATTAAAAAATGATGTTTATTTTACCAAATTCAAAATATACCAGTTACATTAACTAATTTAAAATTTAATTCCCGTCGTCAAGACAAATAGCGTGTTATAAGAGATAATAACTATCAAAAGATTGACACTTGTTTATGTTTGGTTTAAATGTGAAATTAAATCCAATGAACAAAATTGTATTAAATTGTAAAAATATATTATAAATATACTTTCAAACCACTCAAATTAATAATTTATCACTATTAATTATTTCGATTAAAAAAGTTGGTTTTAATTAAAATTTAATAATTTCCACTATTCATCAGAATATGAAAGTTATCCAAAAAGTACCAAAATTTCACCCTAGGATAATTTCGATATTCCGAATCCAAAAATGAAGTCCATTTTAAAAAATAAAATTTAAAAAATTTCAAAAAGTGGTTATTACAATTCATAACGGCTATTTTTAATAATATTTTAATATCATATCGTTGTTTAGTGAAACTCGGTATTGCGTATGACGCAAGCTATCGAGGAAAGCCGCAGTTGCGTGTAAATCAAGCCAAGCTAGTGTGGTGTGTAGTGAACGATTCCTTTGATGATTTATATAACATAAAAACAAAATATTTCTCATAAAAGTCTTGGGTGTTACACTCGCACCATCAACCGTTCAGATTGACCATTCACAATAACTTTTTTATCCCAATATACCTGCTTACTCACGACACATTTCTCTTTATTACCTTTCAAAAATTTCACTTACAAAGAATTCATGGAATTCCACGAATCCCCATCGATAACTACGTTATCCTGATGAGGGGTATTCTTATTCCCTCACCCCATCGAGGTAAAAGATGCTTGTGACCCCAGAAAAGTGTCATGAACACCCAACCATGATGCATTATGAAAATAGAACTGATAATTCCCCATATGATTAATATCATGTAAAGATATAGTTTTCACATACTCTCTTGATTCATATGGCTTAGGGATAAACATTTTAAATATTACGGATTAATCATAGGCTTCAGAGGAAGATTCATGGATCTAACCAACTAATTTTAATCCATAATCCCACCTTGGAAATAGGTGTCCCTCTTATGTATTCTCTGTGCATTAGGGATACCACTATTTCCTATAGGTATCAACATAATTCCCCCACCCATAGCTCCTAATATGTCTCTTTCTTCCATTATTTCTCTATTTACCATATATGTATAATATGTTATATAGAGTACTTCAATTTTTTGAATATATTTCCTTCTCACCTCCGATTCAAAAAATGTGTTCCTTCAAAGATGCACTAGCAAAAAACTCAGGTGAAAACTAGACTAAATTGATTAATTTACCTACAAAATATTTCACCAAAATATTATCCTACTTCAAGCAGAAAAATTCTTTGGTTTTATGAATTTTGAACAAGTGAGGATAAAATACTTTGTTAAACAATTACGCCATATCCTCCCATTCCATTCATTGTTCCAATTTATCCAAGACCGATAACTCCCACCACTTATGTGGAAGGTCTTACAAAATTTCTATCACCAAATTGACTTTCAACTCCACATATGTTCCTAGAAAATAAAAGATTTGATTCATCTTATTCAGTCGCACCTTTAACTTTTCTGGTTCTGAATCTCTACAAAAGATGCATGGATTTTTATTCTGAAATTGACCCAAATTCTCCTCATGCCACAACTTATCTCTTGGGCTCCCTCTTTACATGGCTTAAAAATCTTTCATTGTGCTATGAACCAGCTTCTAGTTCACCAGGATCTCTGGTGAAACCATAATCTCTGTATCTTCCTTTGGATCATTTCTAAAATACCAGATGGGTTCCGTTTTCTATTCACACAAGAAACTCCATATGTTTCACTCTCTAAAAACTGAAGTCTTAAAAATTTAAAATTCTATAAAATTTCAAATATCATAAACATTTTTTAATAAATTCAATATTTCCCACGTTCATTAATATTTTAAAAATCCACAAATGTTTTAAAAATAAATCCATTTCCAAAATGTAAAAAATTTCTCATTTTGAAATCTCACGTTTGAAAAAAATTACATATTTCTCAAAAATCAACACATTCATTCCCAAAACATAAATAATTTTTCTAAATGAAATATGAAATTTTAGTGGGAAGAAATTTCTACAATTTATGTCATGCTCTTATCATTGGATAAACCCATTATAATGATTTTACGCTCCTATAAGTGTCTCCAAATACATATGTACCAATATCCCTACTAACTTGAAGTTCATCATAATAATTTTAGAGTCGTCTTTTTATGCTATACATTTCATGTCCAAAAAATCCTACTTCTTTATTCCATCCCAACTTGAGGAATAGACCGAAAAGAAATGCCATATCCAAAACCAAAAACTTATGCCAAATATCAGAAAAAATTGGTAGAACTTCTAACATACCAGCCCCCTCATTTTCTTGTGTTGATGAGTAGATGTTACTTGTCCTTAAGAGACATCCCCAACATCCCAAAAGACAGAAATAAATTCCAAGAACTCCAAATAGTTGGGGGAATATTTTCCATTTTAGAATAAACCTACCCTAGAAAACATTCCATAATGGGATAAACACTACATTATGCATGATGATGGTCTAAAACATATCAAGTAAGTTCCATTTATATCAAAATAAAACTACACAATATTACCACAATGGAAGACTAATCATAAAAAATTTCACAACATAAGAGAAACCAAAAAAACTCAAAGACTCCAAGACATAACTCCAAGTCCCAACGTGCTCCATGATGAAACTCTGCAAAATCTCCCAAATCACCATGAAGTACCATTAAGGAAATGAGATTCTTTGATTTTAACTATGTCTCAGAATATATCATATTCCAATGAACCAGTGTTTCAAGGTAGGGGTGAGTAATGAAACTCAATATGAATTCCCCAAATAACTTCCCTACACACACACCTAGGATTGAAAATTTTATAACATTTATATAAAACAATTATATAAAACAATTGAAATAGTTCAACAAATTCAAATGTTAAAAAAACATCCAAACTAAAACTGTATTCCCAAATAAATTCATTTTCAAGGAAACAAAATAAACAACGAATTAAACAATTTCCCCATTCCATGTTGGAATAACCCATTCCATTTCACATAACCATACACACACTCAACACACACAACCATGAAACACTAACAAAAAAGCATGATTGTTTCCATTGATAGTGAAACTTCACATCCAACCATGTGCCCTTATTATTATGTTACTTTAAAGAACACATTCCAACTCATTGATGGTGGTGCTTCACAACCACTAACCCTCTCCCTTTTTACTTATGCTTAACCATTTAACAAAACCTATGTCAACCAATATTTCCAAATCCATGATACTAACCAATTTCCAAAACCAAACCATCTATTTATGCCCAAAATTATTTCAACCAATCATTAAAAAACCATTAAAAATATAAAATCATTTATTGTAAAACACCATTAATCTAGATACCAAGCCAAAAAAAATTTCCCAAACCATACTATCCAACATTTTATCAAAAAAATCATTTTAATAATACTATATTTTTACGAAAAATGATAACATGAGTCATTTTCATAAATAAACCCAAGAAAACAATTTTAAATTCATCATTTAAAAATAACACAATAAGGGAATTTGAAATATAACATTATTTACTAAAAATACCCCAAAAATCACCACAAAGGTTTCAAAAAATATTTTCACATCAATTTCACAACCGAAATCAAGAAAAATAACCAATTTTAAATTAAATACTTTCAGTTTTAGAAAGAGGAGTTGAGAGTGATGAGGCCTACCTTGAGGGTTTTGGGGAAAACAATGAATGATGCTAAAAGATAACCAATCATAGGTAAAACTCCACAAATAAACCTAAAATAATTCACCCAAACATCAATAATGACAAATATAACCATGATTGGAAACAAACCACCATGATCTATATGCAATGTAACTAGATGTAAGAAATAGGAAGAGGGAGATTAGTAGATGTAAGAAAACCCAAGAAAACTATTACAAAGGAAACTTACCATGTATGATTCTTCTTAAAATCACTATGAAATTCCTTTTAGTCAAATCTAAAATTATTATTAAAGGTTCCCTAGACATTTGGAGGAATAAATACCAATTTAGGGTCAAAATGGGGCCAAAATGAGTGGTTTAGGGTTAAATTCACATGAGATCCTCTTTTAAAATGTCTCATTTTTATACCAAGCACGGTTAGCCACACTGTTAGGAAAACTGTGTGCTAACCATGAACCAACCACTACCTCAAGGAGAATTTCACATTAGTTTCTCCCATGGTTAGACAAACCATGCACCAAACGGGAAAAATCACACAATCTGAAATTTCACGGTTTATCTTGGGTGGCCACATGGTTTGAAAAACCATGCACCAAATGTGCGCCTTCTATTGATCTCCTGCCTCATTCTTCACAATTTACTAGGAGGTTTTGTTGGTTTCTATTAACAGTGATCAAACCATTCATCCTTATAAATTCCTAGAAATACCTTCAAAATCCTTCCAAACTCTCCCAAACATTACCCACCTACATTATATACGAAAACATTTACAAATAAGGGGTAACATATAAGAAATTGAGGGTTTAAAAAAATATAATTTAATAAATTAATAGGTTTAAATATTTTATAAATATCATTTATATAATTTAGATCTATAATAATACCCATCCATGAGAGTGGGAAATGGAAAAACGAACAACATCAGTCCGCAAGGCTGTTATCTATCGTACACATGAACTTTAATTTTGTAAAAAAAATTATTGGTATAGATATGGTTTAAAATAATTCCCATATTATATAAAAATCCTAGTATATTTTTAATATTTAATTTTTTATCAATAATTTATAATTAAAAATTTATGCAGTATAATGAAGATGTAAAATTAATAAGCTCATTGGAAAAAAATTACCTCTTCTTCAGGTATCCTCATTTGAATTTCACTAAATCATTAAATGTTTGGATATTTATCCGAATAAAGGATACTATTTCAGAGGTAGTTTTTTTATAATTAATTTTTTAGGTATTGGTTGAACCAAAAAGGTATGAAGGTGTGAAGAAGAGGGAATAGAGGGTGGCCTTTTATAACTGACATGATGTCACATTTGGTATTTTTGAAATAAATTTAGTGATACCATGTTATCCATATATAAAAAGGGTATAAATGGACCATTATCTATCATTAGTGGTTTAACGATAAAAAATTTTCCATATAATTTTTTTAGGAATGTTTATAATTCATTTTTACCCATATCGTTTCATTTTAACCCATGGTAATCCAATTTTTTCCTTAAACGCAATAATCAATTTTTTTATTCGATATTAATTTTGGTAAAGTACTAAGTTAAAATTATTAGAAATCATAAATTAAATGTATACAAAATATATAATCCTATTTTTCCAATTCAATTCATAGATGTGGAAAAAATTAAATTTAAAATTAATACCGCAATAATGTTGAGGAAGAAGGATTTTAATATAAAAATGTTTGATAGATAACGATGTTTTTATATCAAAATTCGATATGTAAATTATTAAATTGGCCTAAATTGGAATAAATTATATAAAAGAGAACTAATGTTACATTAAAAAAATAAAAAAAAATTAACATTAAAAATTATTTAAACAAAATGGTTGTTTTCAATTAAAATTCTATACTTTTCATTATTCATAATAAAATGAAACACTGAAGTAAAAAATCAAAAAATTCAGCCTAAGATAAATTTTTTAATACTATTTAAAAACTGAACTTCTATTTTTTCAAATAAAGTTTCTAAAATTGATAAAAATTAATTTTAAAATATGGCTGCAAATTTCAATTAAACTATTAGTTAGAAAAATATAGTTTTTAGATAATATTTATTTTTATTTTAGATTAATCTCATTTGGTTACTAATAAATGGATAACTAATAACTATTTCTAAACTATAAATTTTCATAAATTATTAATTCCTATTCATACCCCTCAATTTAACGGTTATGTTATCTCAATTATATTAAATAATAATATTTTAATATTTCTTAACATTTTATTTAAAACAGATTTTTCTATAAATAAAGATAAACTCATTGTTATGTGTAATGAAATCTAAAATTATCATTATGTATAATGAAATATTTTTAATGGATTGAATTTATTGAAAAATAAATATATCTTAAAGTGTCATGGTGTTATATATTCTTCTAAACATGGATATGTGTGTCACATACTATATAAAACACAATGTTCTTATTTTAGAATTCGGAGGTGTTTCATTATCCCAACCATAAATAACTTTCATCCTATCAATTTGTACATGATATTGGTAATTAAGGATTTTAATATTGATATTTATTTTGTTGAAAATCCTCATCATGAATATATTTACTAATAAATCCTATTAATAAGTGAGGAAGGGTAGTAAAAAAACATATGCAATAACAAAATAACTATGTTTTTATATAGGAGAACATTTATGTCATGTGAATATATGGAAATGGTGGAAATGAGTAAAAAATTATAGACTCGGATTTTGTTTGATGATCACAAGCTTGTGAACGGTCAAGGGAATTTTAAGGTCTTCAAACCCATAAATCTAATAGGTGTGAAATGGTCATTTAAATCATCATAAATGATGCTAATATGATATTATTTTATTTCAATTCTCTTTTTATAAAGTTGAGGAATAATTTTATTATCTATGAAAATATATAAATATGCATACATGATCTGTTTCTACATTATAAGAATAATTTCAGCCCTAATTATGGTTAGATTAATTTCCAATCCACCACTTAATATAAGAAATTAATATCAAAAAATGAAATTTCAATGCCTAAAGACTAAAATTGTGTTTTAAAATATAATAAGATCAGCAAAAGAGTAATGAGTCTATATCCAACTATTTTACAAAACCAATAGGGTTATAAAAATTTATCCATTATCCATATATTTAAAAAAATTTGATATAATATATTAATATTTAAACCCTCATCCAAATTTAAACTCAAGAGAATTCATAAATGGTTAAAAGAATGTACCTTCCAAAAATTAATATCCATAAATTTAGAATTAAGGGACCTAAATTTACAATATGAAAATATAATTAATCTCTTAACAACATGATGTAGCTCGTAATAATCTCATACCAAACATTTAAATACCTTTATTAAGAATTCCCTTGTATAATACTGTTAACCAGAATTAATATTAAATATTATTTAAAAATTTCATGCTTCTTCATTTCATAAATAAAACGACATATTATTGGATATATTCATTAAATACAAAAATGTTGTAAACTCCATCAAGCATAAACCACATTTTTATAAATGATTAATCATTTAAATGGTAGTTAGTACTATCTAATATAATTTACCCACATCAATCATCTATTTATCATGAAATCATTATCCTAAGAACAACAACATATTTAGATTTATATTTACCTCAATTATGTGTTTTCCAAAAATTTCAACTTTCCACTGAATCACTTTTCTTATTACCATTGGACACATGGTCTAAAATATTTTATGAAATAGAATTATATTAAAATCCCAATACATTTAATGATTCTTATAACCATAATATAATCAATAAAATACTTTTAAAAAAATTTCAAGGATCCAAATACCCATGAATATTAATCATTCCACTTTTGTTGTATGAATGGAAAAATTTTGACCTGGATCCCATAGATTCGTCTATATTATATTACCTTGATGGTTAGGATATTCATTTTTTTAGTGACTCATATCTTTATATATGAATCATTTAACATTGAAAAACTATGTTTTTCCCTTTTATTCATTAATAGATTGTCCTTTATATCCACAAATTTAGTAAACTCATGTACCCTTGAAACAGGCACTGGTGTGTTTCTTTCCATAATAATCACATGTGGTAAAATAATTCTTTCTCTTCCTCCCCATATCCTTTTTTTTCTTTTTTCCCTCTTCTTCTATGGATTCCCTTTGAATCCAAAATATTTATAGATTTATTTCTCTACATTGAAATAATAGAAAATTATTTCATCATATGATAATTATTTTTAGAGAGAGGCGCCCTAAATACACTTGGCTTATGAAAATCAAATATGGGGATAATAACTTACTATTTGTTGTGTATGTAATCCATATAATAGAAAAATATACTTATTAAGGTAGCCTTAAACTAAGAAATACATTCTTTAAGATAAGAAACATCATATTCATTTCATTTTTTTGTTCATGAGGGAACTATTTGTAAAATAATAACCCCTTAATGTAATTTCATTTCATAAGTTATATTTTCTATTCTTCCCTAATATTCAAGATCAACGGAAACCATTTATTGGAATCTCCTTTGAGTAAATACAATTCAAGTGTAACCTTTTCCATTTAAATACTTGAAAATAACATAAATATCTACCCCAAAGACATAATCCATTGATCCACTACAACTAGATTCATAGTCCCACTAAAATATAGGGTATTGTATTTCAAAAAGAGATCAAACATTAGATAATATTAATGTGTAATTGGTTCCTCCATTAAATAATGGTCATTTTTCATAAATTTACTAATCTTTGATAATATTTCCATAACTCAATCAGTTCTAATACTATCTGTATTGGATTCCTCGGTAGGGAAGTCTCTACATTTTCCATGAGTATAGATATCCTTCCTCCTTCAATGAACTATTTCAAAACAATGAAATATACTACATTATCTTATAAAATTATGAATTTTATATAAAAATAATTAATTATAAATATACTGTAACACTCAGAATAAATTATAATTTATTCATTATTAATCTCTTAATCATAAATATGGTTTCCTTGAGATATCGTAATTTTGAAATCCATCATAATTTATTTTCATACAAATGTGAGTTATTATGATAATATTCCCTATGTGTATCAAACAAGGTGAAACATAAGGCTCATTATTTTGTACCAAGAAATTCTCGAGTCAATCCTAACATGGATTTTTTAGAGATATTACCCCTACCTACCTCCATGGAAGAACAACATCCACTTTTAGTATCAAAAAAGGGATATATTTCTTGAAAACCCACAAAATATCTACATTAAAGAAACATTATGAAATTCTCATATAATTATCCCTAGTGTCGGTCTTAGGGTTGAAGTAACTAATATATGATTTTTTAAGACTACATTCCAAGGTTTCTATTAAAAATATTTTGATAAAAACTATAGTGACCCCAACCCCAATAGCCTGGTGTAACATCCCGACCTGGGAGCCATTGAACGGTGCTCTGAGCCAGTTGGTCACAATCCCTCAAGCGCGCCTCCCCGTACGCCAGAGGGTGCGGACTAGCAGTGAGGGTCTATTAAGTCAGTCTTGGGGAGACTATACCCACTGTTAATAGAATAAAATACTAGCGGAAGTAACCATGAAATAGAAGAAATGTATATAAATAAAATTCTACAATGTCACTAGCATAATAAAATAAAACGGAAATACAATACTCAACTGAAATGTAAAACATGATATGACTATGCAAGTGCCAAGTGTCAATAATGAAACTAAATTAAAGACACAACGACTCCCAATGGGTCCTAAACCATGTCTGGTTCCCTCAACCAAGCTCCATCCCCAACTCAGCAATCTGTCCAGTGTTATTTCCCTTGTCCTGTCCTGCAACAACAAAGTCTACTTGGGTACCAATCAGGTAGCCCAAGTAGGGTGTGAGTACGACTCAGTAGGTCACCACCAACAGTGTCAAAAAAATCCAGTCAAAAAGTTGTGTATGCAGTTTCATTAATAATAAAGTAAGAAAATAGGGAAAACAATTATATTTATCCAATTAACCTTTCTTTAATATGTTAAACATCCAGGTTCCTTAGAACACCCAAAACACAATGTCTGGTTCGGTCTGTGTATGAGCCTAAACCATTCCACCTATTCAATTCATAATTATTATGTCAGAGTATTATGTTTTTGAATGGACAAATGAAATCATAGTACAAAATAAATGAAAGAGTGCAGAACATCATGTCTAGCACACATGTGAGTATTTGGAGAACCAGTCTCTGTCTCACAACACCATTGGTATTTGAAACATCATTCCTTGTCCCATAAAATATCAAATTCATGTATGTCATTGGTTCTAGAATTCCATGTCTAGAACCTCTTTGGGTATTAGGAGCATCAGTCTGTGTCCCACAACCCATTTTCAAAACAAATAACCAATTCACATATACAACCATATTCAAATGTTAGATAATCTTTATCCTTCCATCATAAATCTCACCCATATTCAACTAGATCCACATTTCAAAAAGAACTTCATATCCAAACCACCAATTATATTTATGCCACGACATTTATACAACTGCATACGCCTAAAAAGATGAGACTGTGGGATTGGATTTTGACCACATACCTCAATTTATTTATGGAAGTTAGCACAACGAAATTCCCCAAAAATCTGAGCGGCACAACGTCGTCGATCAAGTTCTGGATCTAAATCCTCAAAACAAAAAAAATAAGATCAAAGGAATTAAGATCTTGAAAAACTAGATCTAGATCCACCATCCTAGATATATACCTTAACTCATAGGTTTAGATCCATGGAAACGATGGGAATCCCCCATGAAAAGATCAAGGAATGATAGAGGAAAGAACAGAAGAAACAACAAGATGAAATCTACTAACCGAAAGGAGAAAAGATCATCAATCCGAGACTTCAATCTAGAGAAAATGTGTTTTTATCACCTTGGAATCTCACCAAGAGGCTTTGGAAACACCTAGAAATTTCCAAGCCTGAGACAAGGTCATAAAATAAGGAAGTCCCGGAGTTCAGGTGGTTTTAAAAAGGATTTTCGGAATTAAAAACCGTGCACACGGTTTCCTAGACAATGGCGCAGGGTTTGTAAAACCGTGTGCAAACCGTGTGGACCTCACTGTCCAGAGATGCACGGTCTACATGGTTTGGTCGCACGGTTTTTCAAACCATGCGTAAATTGTGCATACCTCTCTGTCCAATTCTGCTTGGTTGGCTCAGTTTGGTCGCACAGTTTTTCAAACCATGCTCAAACCATGAACAACCCACTGCCCTTTTGTTTTACTTAAAAGTTCACCCAAACGCATCCCAAATCACCACTCCAAAACATAGGCACTAAAAAACATCAAAATTACCTGAATACGTACCCAAGATTGACTCCATAAAAGGTCGGGATCTTATATTCTCCCAACCTTATAACAGCTCATCATCGAGCTATACTCCTGAACTTCTCTGAGATTCTGAGCTAAAAAGATCGGGCCACTGAGTCTGTATATCTGTCTCCCTATCCCATGTATCTTCATACACACGTCCATGCTGCCATAAAACACTAACTATCAGTATGGTCTTTCCCCTCAACACCTTCTCACTGTGATCGAACACATGTATCAGATGTTCCTCGAAGGATGCATCTATTTCTAGCTCAACATTATCCGCATCGATCATATGATAAGGGTTGGGGTGATACCATCGTAGTTGTGATTCATGGAAAACAATAGGCATAACACTATATTTCTGTAGAAGAGCCAATTGGTACTCTACTAGCCCGACTCTCTTCACGATCTCAAAAGGTCCATCAAAACTAGGTGCCCACTTTCCCTACCTTTGTATCCTGCGGTGACCCAACCTAGGTGACACCTAAAGGAAAACACGATCACCCTCTATAAACTCTACGGGTTGTCTCTGTCTATCAGCATATGACTTCTTCATACTCTGAGCAGTAGCTATACGTTTCGGAATCAAATGAACCTCCTCTATCGTCTCTTGCATGAGACTCGGTCCTATCAACTCTGACTCACCTTCTTCTATCCAACATAGAAGTGATCTACAGGGCCTACCATAAAGAGCCTTGTATGGTTCCATCTGTATAGTTTCCTGATAACTGTTGTTATAGGAAAACTCTACTAAAGCTAAGTGCTTCTCCCATGTACCACTGAATTCAAGTACACAAACCATCATCATATATTCAAGCACTTGTATAGTACGCTCTGACTATCCATCTGTTTGTTGATGGAAATCTGTACTCAATAAAACCTGCGAACCAAGTGCCTTCTGCAAGCCCATCAAGAAACGTGAAGTAAACTGTGAATCGCGATCCAAAACTATAGTTTGTGGAACCCCGTGCAATCGAACTATCCTCTATAAATACAGATCTCCTAACTGCTCAACTGTAAAAGATTCCCTTATAGGCAAGAAATGTTCCACCTTTGTCAACCGATCCACAATGAACCAAATAGCATCATTATTCCTAAGAGTTTTTTGAAGTCCTATCACGAAGTCCATGGTCACGTCATCCCACTTCCATTCTGTAATGGAAAAAGGTTGTAGTTTACCTCCATGTCATTGATGCTCTACCTTCACCTGCTGATATGTAAAGCATCGTGTCACAAACCCTGCTATCTCCTTCTTTATGCCTGACCACCAAAACTATCACCGCAGATCATGATACATTTTGGTTACACCAGGGTGCACTACCCATCATGAGGCATGAAATTCCCGCCTGAGCTCCTCTCACATGCTCGTAGGGACAAAAATCTGATTCTTCATAAAAACGATATCATTTTCATCTATCTTCCAGTCTGAAGGTGTCTCCCCACCTTCAAAGTTTTCCCTCAAGGAAAAGCATTTTGTGTCCTCATATTTCTTATCCCTGATCTGGCTCAAAAGTGTAGACTTCACTACAACTGAAGAAGGTGAGAGGAAGAAATCATTCTAGGGAAAACAACATAATAAAAGAGGGAGTACCCTCAATATCTATCATCTTAGGTTAAATTCTAAGATCGTTAGCGCAATTCTAGGACTATAACCTATATGTATACTTAACCTTAGAGACATCCCTAGACATACCTTAGAAATATCTCTAGGGATCTCACTAAAGTTCTCACATCCTAGTTTCCAAAGGTTGACTAAACCTTTCCTCTGATACCAACTGTAGAGACCCGAAGATTGACGTACATGGACATTACATTACTTTTTTGGAATACTTAGTACATAACAAAAACACACACACAAGGACCGTAATAGTTTAGTGTCTTTGGAAACTCGGAATATAATCTTCTAATCGTGGTGAAAGATCTTCAACATCTCCCATAAAGATCTTATTTTTTTTAAACCTAAATCCTTTATTTATGTCCTGGGGAAAAGAAAACATAAAAGGGTGAGGTCAAATGCTCAGTAAGGGTAAACAAAAGAAATATCAATCACGTCATATTCATAAGAACATATCTTTTGGAAATCATAACCTGTAAAAGAGATCATAATTTCATAACATGGGATAAATCATAGTAGTGAAATGTAATCCCAATAATCATAACATAAAACATGAAACTTTGTGGCATACACACATAATCATAGAGAATCATTTCATATTAGTCAAGACTCATTTCCAAGACTATATTAGTGGACAAAGTCCCTTTCTGAGCCGAGTTCACTCCTCATTTCGGTCATGTTTCACTGAACTGGTATAACCTACCATTCTAGCCATGTCTATCTCATGAGATATAAAATCTTTACCCAATGAATTGGAGGGAGATATCGATCCCACCCATCTAATAATGATACCATTCTTATGTGTGGCACAAAATCATAAATCATACATCATTGCATAACCCATGGAATAAAAATGGGATTCTTAAACAACATGACATCATAAAACAATTCATATAAGATAAAGGAATTCATAAAAATAATTCCATCACAACATAATCCAATCAATGTAATAATAGGGGTAGAAACATAACCCTATATTATCTTAGATGGAAAATAATTTGGATAAAACACTTGAACTCCATTCTTGAGGAAAATATCCTTTCTACTTCAAAAACACTTTTCCTTTCATAACATGTCATACAATTCTAAACTAAAAGAAGTTGATTAAAAATAAACTTGAAAATTTTTAAAGTAAGCTTCTTGGAAATAATGTTTTAAAAATACATTCATGCCGTAGAAGATAAAAAAAACATTCTTCTCGTACTTTTGTCGGAGAAGTCAAAAAGTACCTCGTATGAAAAACGACAAAAGATTCCTTTCATATCCTTTACTAAAAACTCACCGAAAGGTGAAATTGGATTTAAAAAATTGTAGGTGGATGTAAACAATATTAAATATTGAGGGAATATGGACGTGGATGATAAAATACACCCCAATAAATACCAAAGTATAATCAATCTCGGATAAAAATGAGATTGTGATATTTCCCTTACTTTAGGTCTGATTTTCCTCATCAGTGTCAGAACCTCCTGTATAATGATTTAAATAATGTTATTTACTTATTCAAGAATCATAATTATTGTCATGATATCATATATGGTCATATTCTTAGCTTCTTAGTAGTGATATTTCATTGCTACTTGTTATTCGGGTGTTTATAACTTTTTGTTCTTATGCATGTTTTGTTGAATAAAATCTTATTCTTCTCTTTAGGTTATAGATTCATCATTTCCAGAATGGTATTAATGTACTATATATCATATTTATTCATTAAATTTATTTATATAATCATTATTTAGTGAATATCATGTAGAACGAATCACATCACATCGTGGAGACGGTATTCCGTACGTACGCACGAGCGATGATATCGTTCCCATGATCGTGGAATTGTATTGGATTGTATGTATACTATTTCAGAATCAATATCACTTTATAATAATCATATATAGTAATTATTTACACCATTATACCCATCCAAGTAAGTTGGTGGTGGAAAATAGATTACACCACAGCGTGGAGATGGTATTCCGTACGTACGCACGCACGATGATTTCATTTTCCGTAGGATGGATAGATGTTGAAATAGGGTTGTTTCATACTTACAATAAAATATCATTATATGAGTGATACTGATGTTATTACTTCATAATGAAACAACTAAATAAGAAGAAGTTGAAGAAGAAAGAATTTGGAAAGGATCGGTAATGGATATTACCTCTTTTTGACGCGCCTCTTCTTAACCTCCTCTTAGGGCACTAGGGTTGGTCTTTGAAGAAGACCAGAACCTCTAGGATGATTCTAGGGAATTAGAGAGGAGATATTGGCAGGGTTTTTCCGAGCTTGAAGGCTAAAATTGGTGTGAGTAAGAGAGGGAGGAGGTTCCCTTTTATAAGGGAGGAGAGGGGCACCTTTGGAAATCTTAAAAATATTAATTTATAATAAATCTAACCCCACTTAAAAACCTCAAAAAATGACTCATATTCGAATATAATATGAGATAGGGTTGTTATAGCATCAACCAAAAAAATTTAGACATGTTAGGAAATTATTTTAAACATTATCAACTTGATTTATCCTTACTTAATCAATTTAATTTTATTTATGGTAATAACATTCTAAATTTTAAATTACTTATTTGTTGTGAATTGTCCATAATTGGATACATTACAACATTTTCTACCATATAAATTTAAATTTTTAAATTTTAAATATTTTTGAGATTTTTAAACAATTTTATAATATTTTATTTTTATAAAATAACAATAGTGTCAATTTTGACACTATTCATTTATTTGAATTTAAATAAAATATATACAGAAGATATGTTCGAACTAAAATCTTTAATAGATTCATAAAAGGTCATATGTATCTAGAAAATTAGTGGAGCACATTAAATAGTTCATATAATAGTTATTTTATTATTTTTAAAAACCATTTATTTGGTTTATCTCTTAATAAAATAATTACTACTACATTTTTGTATAATTATTTAATATACTTATTTGTTGCATAAAAATTAAAAATAAAATACTATGATGAAGATAAATCTATTAAATTTCACAATAATACTTTTACTCGAATTTATCATCTTAAAATCACAATATTTAAATTATTATATTTATTAAATTATAAAGGTGACAACTTTGGAATCATTTAAAATAAAATAATATAGGTGTCATAATTGCATTAATAAGGATCCAAATGGTCAAAAATTAGGCCATTGGATGATTAGGGTTTATCTATACACTAATAATAAGTTTTGTGCAGATTTTTGGGCCTTTTGATATGTATTAATATTTCAATAAAAACTATATTATTTATTTTTCACTAAATAAATAATTTCTGCATCATTAATGTATCACTATTAATGACAATTATTTAATCCCAAAAAATTCTAAATAAATTATCATGATTTAGATAATTTTATTAGATTTCCGGAGACTATTCAGGTTTGAACTTTTATAATGTTTATCACTAAAATTAAAATTATTATACTTATAATATTTAAGAGAGTGACATGTTGTCACTTTCTTTGGTTTTAATAATAATTAAATTATTTTCATTGTCAAAAGTCCATAAAATAAATCTAATCCGACTCTTAGGTGATATGGGTCGACTTTTATTCATCCAATAGGATTTTTCCAAGTGTTAGGGTAATTTTATAATCTTATATTTACCCTTAATTACCCGATTTACCTTTAACTATGGTAAATAAAATTTATCGTAGTTACTATTCACGATGACCAAAAATAAAAAGTAGCTTATTAACATAATTTGGAACCACTGATTCTAAATATGGAATCCATTTTTCCAAATTCAATACACAAAAGTTTCATAAATTAAATTAAAATTAATCCCATTGTCGAAAGAAAACGGGTTTTTCTTTAAAACATTGCAAAAGATTGAATTGATTTATCCTACGAATTAAAGTTAGAATCAATGATAATGACATACATTATATTAAATGGTAAAAATATATTCTATTTATAATTTAAAACCATTCAATATTATAATTTAACCATATAAATTATTGCGATGAAAAAAGTTGTTTTTAATTAAAATATAGCGTGTTTTTACTATTCATCAAAATATGAAAGTTACCAGAATGATATGAAAATTTATCCAAAGTAAATTTTTATTTCATGATTCCAAAGAAGAATTTTATTTTTTCAAATTGAACTTATAAACATGTCAAAAACTATATTTAAAGTGGGTGCGCCATCAAAAGGCGGAAAAACAGCATTTTTTGAAAAATACTTATTTTACCAGAAAAATTTACTTTGTTCTTATACCGTGTTTTAAAAAATGTGAAAGACGAATAATAACGTTATAAGATTAAAAATTTAGTTAATACTATTCATAACGACTATTTCATAATAATATTATAATAATATATCATTGTTTAGTAAAACCCGGTATTGCGTACAACACACGCTATCGAGGAAGGTTGCGATTGCGTGTAATGCAAGCCAAGTCAGGGTTGCGTGCTGTGCAAGAATCCTTCGTTGTTTTGTATAACATAATCCAACCATATTTCATTTATACATTGAATATATATATATATATATATATACTCAATGTTGTGTAGAATAACTATTATCAAAATTGTGTGTAACACGATCCAAGAATAGTGTTGCGTATACTGCAAGCTAATACGGTGTTGCGTATAGCGCAAGGTAATCTTGGTGTATCATACAACACAAGAAATTAATTAAATTAAAAGAATATTTTTCATAAAATATCGGGGTGTTACAGTTTCAGAAGACAACACAAGTGAATCTGAGGTTTCTGATTCTGAAAATAATCATGCCAACATGTGCTTCATGACCAATACCTCTAAGGTACCTGTTTTCCCTATGCTGAATGATTATTATTCCAGAACAGATTCTGAATATGAAAACATGTATAGTGAGGAACTGTTTGAATATTGTAATATTCTAGAAGAAACATGTAAAGAAAATAAGGACAAGTACAAAGCCTTAAAGAAACAGCATATTCTCACAGCTACTGTTAAATCTACCCTTGATGTAGAAAAGGAAAATAATGATCAACTGATAAAGGAAAATACTGAAATGAAGTTTTCTAATGAGAAATTAAGGAAATACTTATACAAATTTACAAATGGAAAAGATACACTTACACAAATTCTAGGAAAACAAGTGGCACCAAAATATATGACTGGAATAGGTTATAAACCTGTACAGAGACAGCTTACTAAAACTAGATTTAGTCCTAAATCTGGAAAATATTGTGCTAGTTCTAGTTCTGATAATTCATATGCCTCAAATAGTTATTCACACAGTTATAGATCAAATAGAGTTTATTTTTAAAAATATGTTGAATATCTTAATTATATGGGACCAATAAGACAAATTTGGATACCTAAATCTTTGATTGCTAACCTATCTAGACCCAAGAAGATATGGGTACCAAAATCATTTTCCATCTAAATCTATTTTGTAGGAAGCATGTTTGAAGAGTTCTCACAAGAAGATATGGTACTTGGACAGTGGATTTTCAAGACATATGTCTAGATATTACTCATGCTTCAAGAGTTTAATCAAAGTTAATGGAGGCCATGTCACCTTTGGTGATAATTATAAAGGAAAAATCATCAGCCTAGGTCAGATTGGTAACACTGATTCAGTTTTGATTTATAAAGTTTTATTTGTTGATGGACTTAAGTATAACATGTTATGAATTTCTCAATTATGTGATGATGGATTTAATGTGAAATTTGAAAATTATTCTTGTAATGTTTTTAACTCTAAAAATGTTTTAGTATTTTCTGCCTTGAGAAATGAAAATGTTTATGCTGTTGATTTAAATTATTTATCCAAACCAAATGTTACTTGCCTAAATTTTTTTCATAAAGAATCATGGCTTTGGCATAGAAGATTAGGACACTACAATTTATATTCACTTAGAAAACTGACTAGGAAGAACTTAGTTAGAGACCTACCCAAACATGAATTCCCAAATGAAAAAGTTTGTAACCCCTATCAAAAGGGAAAGCAACATAAAGTTTCTTTTAAATCAAAGAAATAAGTCTCAATTCTCAACCTCTCGAGTTGGTTCACATGGACTTTTTTGGACCTTATAGAGTTTCTAGATTAAATGGGAAACACTATGTATATGTCCTAGTAGATGACTTTTCTAGATATACTCGGGTATACTTTTTGTCTCACAAAAGTGAAGCTTGTTCTTATTTTAGTAAATACTCCAAGTCTGTAGAAAACATTAGTGGACTTAAGATTAAAACCCTGAGAAGTGATCATGGACATGAGTTTGAAAATCAGGAATTTGAATCTTATTTCTCAAACAATGGCTATAGTCACATCTTTTCTGCTCCTAGGACACCTCAGCAGAATGGTGTTGTAGAAATAAGGAATATAACCCTTTAGGAAATAGCAAGAACCATTCTTAATGAGTATGACCTACCTATTTATTTTTTGGCGGAAGCTGTGAATACAGCTTGTTATATTATCCAGAGTCTTATTTAGACCTGTTCTCAAAAATACCCCTTATGAGTTATGGAATAATAAGAAACCTAAAGTTAGTTACTTCAGAGTCTATGGCTGCAAATTTTTTATTCTTAACACAGAGGATAATCTGGATAAATTTTCTTCTAAAAGTGATGAGGGAATCTTTCTAGGTTATTCCATATCTAGTAAATCTTATAGAATCTTTAATAAAAGGACCAAATGTGTGGAAGAATATGTTCACATCAAGTTTGATGAAACTCATCCACATGAACCTAAACCATCTCTTGAGAATCTTGAAGAAGATTTGAGTATTCTGGACCTTTATAATAAAACTAAAAAACCTGCGGTAAAAACATCTAGTTCTGGAAATATGCTAGAATCTGCTTCTGTTGAACCCGAACCTATATATGAAACTGAAATTTCTAGTCCTACCTTTACTAGATCTACTGTGATTCTAAATAATCATCCTTTGGATGCTGTTGTTGGTAATCTTGATAGAGGGACACAGACTAGAGCTTCTCTAAGAAACCAGGTTGAACATCAAGCCTTTCTTTCACAGCTAGAACCTAAAAATGTCAATGATGCAATCAATTATGAATTTTGGGTAATGTATATGCAAGAAGAGTTAAATCAATTTGAAAGAAACAATGTCTGGGAATTAGTTGGCAGACCCAAGGACACTTTAACAATAGGCACTAAATGGGGTTTTAGAAATAAAGTTGATGACTCTGGAAACATAGTTAGAAACAGAGATAGATTAGTTGCACAAGGATATAGTCAAGAAGAAGGTATAGACTATGAGTAAAACTTTGAACCTATAGATATATTAGAAGCTATTAGGATTCTACTTGTCTATGCTGCTCATCTGAATTTCAAGTTATATCAAATGGATGTTAAAAGTTCTTTTCTAAATTGTTTTATTGTTGAAGATGTTTTTGTTGAACAACCACATAGATTTACTAATCCTCATTTTCCAAATCAAGTTTTTAAACTTTATAAAGATTTATATGGTTTAAAACAAGCTCCAAGAGCTTGGTATGATAGACTTAGTAGTTTTCTTATTTAAAAATGTTTTACAAAAGGGATTGTTGATCCAAGTCTTTTTATTAAAATAATTTCTAAAGATTTTTTAATAGTACAAATCTATATTGATGATATTATTTTTGGATCTTCTAAACATTCTTTATGCACTGATTTTTCAAAGAGTATGAAAAATGAATTTGAAATGAGTTTAATGGGAGAACTCAAATATTTTCTTGGATTTCAAGTTTTCAAAAATGAAAATGGTATTATTTTGAATTAATGTAAATATAGAAAGGATCTTTTAAAATGTTTTGGTTTGGAGAGTATTAAATAAAGTGATACTCCTATTAATACAGTCTCTAAATTGGATGCAGATGAAACTGGAAAACCAGTGTTTCAAAAAAATTATAGAGGTGTGATTGGAAGCTTACTTTACCTTACTTCTAGTTGGCCAGACATTATGTTTAGTGTGTATATGTGTGCAAGATTTCAAGATAATCCAAAATAATCTCATTTACATTCTGTTAAAATAATTTTCAAATATCTTAAACATACTATAAATTTAGGTTTTTTTATCCAAAAATACAATCTTTTGATTTAATCAGTTATTCAGATGCTGAATTTTCTGGTTGCAATCTAGATAGGAAGATCACATCTGGAACATGTCATCTTTTAAGAAAGTCCCTGGTATCTTGGTGTAGTATGAAACAGAACTCTATTGCATTATCTACTGTTGAAGCAAAATACATTGCTGCTGGTAGTTGTTGTGCACAGATTCTGTGGATGAAACACACTCTTTTGGACAATGGATATGATTTTAAGCATGTGTCAATCAACTGTGGTAGCACTAGTGCAATTAACATATCAAATAACCCTGTGTCTCACTCTAGAACCAAACACATTGATGTAGGGAACCACTTTTTGAGAGGCCAATACCAAAAAGGTGATATTACTCTTGAGTTTATAGGTACTGAACATCGATTATCTGACATTTTCACCAAGCCCTTATGTTCTGAAAGGTTAGACTTGATTAAACAAGAGTTGGGTATGATAGATCTATGAAACCGATCTGTCAAATCGATCATTGAAACTGATCAGTGAAACCGATCAGTCAAACCGATCAGTCAAACTGATCTGTCAAATCGATTAGTGCTACTGATTGGGTTGTACTATTTTTAAAATTATTTTTGTCTGTTTAAAATGATGTTGTTTTAATTAATCGATATTTTATTATTTTTCAACCCTAAATGATACAAATAATGACCCGCAGTGATTTCTTTTTCTAAGAGATTGTTGACCTTCCATTTCCTGTCGAACTCTATCTTGTTTTTTCTGTAACCCGAGCCTTTTGAATCTTTCCAAGCCTCTCGAATGTCTCAAACCTCCAAATGGCCAAGAAAAATAGACAGAGCAAGGAATATGAAGGATCTTCACCTGTCAAGCGTGCTCTAGGTGAGCCGAGTAGTACAACGTAGAGGTTTGTAAACCCGGATCTTGAAAAATGAGAAGATATAGCTGAAAAGGAAATATGTTCAGAATGGGTTTTATATAGCAAGTCTGTTCTCTTGAAAGTGTTGGAAATGCAAGGATAGAAGAATTGGATCTGTGATAATAATCGGGTCTTTTACCTAAAGCTGGTGCATGAGTTCTATTTAAACATGAATATAGTATTTTATGGAGTAGAGTGTGCGAGATTGTATTTTATAATAAAAGGAAAAAAGATTACTTTTTTATCAAAATAGTGAGCTGAATGTTTGGGAGTACCGCACAATGGAAGATATTAGGATTACGTTGGTAATATCCCTCCTACTACTGATTACTTTTCTTATGAGCTAGCCTTAAAGTTATTGACTGGGAAGTCTGAATCGAGGAGGATAACTACTTCTGTGTTGCATGGTGATAATAGAATCTTGTTTAAATTTATTCAACATCAAATATGTCATAGAAAGGGTGACTTTTATTCAGTAAAGTATCAGGATGTTTTTCTGTTATTCCTTTTGTTGAATGGTGAAAAGATCAATCTGTGTAGATATTTTTCTGAGCATATTGTTGAGATGATAAAACCTTCAAATAAAGCTACTACTTTGTTTTATTCTAAGCAAATTTCTGCCATGCTGAAATTCGTGGGCTGTGTGGATGATGGAGATGAGTTTATCTCATCAATTAGCTTATGTTTCAACAAAGTTATTTGTAAGAGGATGAAAATAAATTAGAACCCATGGAATAAAGCTTGGGTTGATGATGAAGAAAAGTTATATGATTACTTCAATCCTACTGATAATCCAAGGAGACCAAAGGGGATAAGAGATCCTAGCTTAAAACCTGGTGAGGAAGTGATTTATTCAGATGAAGAAGAGGAAGTAGTAGTTCCTAAGGAAACTGGCGAATCCAGTAAGAAGGGAACAAAAGAAGAAGAAGCTGGTGATAATCTGAATGCTGAAGAGGAGGCTGAATCATCTCCTGATGAGAGGAGTGATCCTGATACTATTATCCCGAAGAAAAGAAGGATGGAATTTGGTTCGGCAAGCCCTCCACTCAAGTTACCAGAGATTGAACCTCTTTTGGATGATTAAGAATATGGTGAGACTGATGAATCAACCTCTGAGGAGTATGAATCTAGAAGTACAGACAGTTCAAGTGAGAGATCAGTTAATTATGATAATGATAATGATGATGATGAAGGAAATTATGGTGATGAGGGTGATGCTGATGGTGATGGTGATAGTAGTAGCAGTGATAGTGATAGTGGTAATGCTGATGATACTGATGCTTGACCTATAGGAGGTCAGAATGTGATCCAATATGATCCTGAACCCCAACTAATTTATCAAGAAAATGTCCCTAAGGATGAGAGGATAGAACATTTAGAGAGTGATGAGGATGAGGAAGTCCTTCCTGAAAATTCTGGACGAGCTCAGTTTGTGAAACCTATGTATCCATCATGCAAAGCCACATGGAAAGAACATTCAGGTCTTGCTGTTCTGGGATTAGATTACCCAGAGGAAGAAGAATGTGTAGAAGTGGATCTTACAGGCCTAAGTGATTCAGTTAAGGATCAATTAGTTATAGAGTTTTTGCAAAGATTAGATGTTATACCTGATTCTTCAGTGTCTCAAGCTAGACCTGATCCTGCAGTTGCTAAATCCGACTTTGACAGATTTAAGGTTGAATTGATTCAAGATGTTAGAGAGACTATGAAAGATGAGTTATCTCATGTTCCTTCTCCTAATCCTATGAATTTATCTGAAGCTTCAATGGATGATTTGTCTCAAAGAGTGGTAATCCTTATCAAACCAGGCCTGTGCAATTATAGTGAGTCGATTGGCAGGCACATTACCTCTTTGAATCAAACACTCAAAAATTTAGGCAGCAATCTAGTTTCTCTGTCATGAGAGTTAAGAACAACCATATCTAGTATGATGGAAGTTTTAGGAAATCTAATAGAAAATTTGAAGAAGGCAGATTTGAGGAAGATGAAAGATGAGATCACACAAGTTGTTTCTCAGGCTAGTTATTAAAAAGTAACCAAGATTACTGGTTTTGAGGTTAATACTTTAAATGATGTTTTTAGAGAAGAGCTGGAAGCTCTTGGAAAGATTTTGGATTTATATTCTTTGAAAAAGATGAAAGAGTATAGTGATCATATTCATAAAATGGTGCACCTGTATTCAACCAATGCTACCAAGTCTCAAAAAGAGATTAAGGAGAAAGTGGATCATTATTTCTCTAATATCTACACCAATCATGAGTTGAATCATCATTTTAAAGTGTTGGCTGACAATTTGAGACTCCCTCTAGTTACTCAAGCTTTTAAGGCTCAAGTTCAGCAGTTAACGGATTTTACTCCTACTTAGGAAAATTTCATGCAGAATAAAGATGATTTTTAAAAGGTTATGAAGTACGGTGGAGAAGTAATTTAGGACTTCATCAATTTTTTCAAACCCTACCTTTATGTGCATGTTAAGGCCATTGTTTTTCCTACTCTTGAGCCTCTTCAATCATCATATGTTGCTCCCGATCATATGTCTATTTCTTAATCTCTCTCCAGTATTCGGCCAATCTTTCAATATCCTCCTTCAGAAATATCTTCTACTCCACTGCAGGTGACCTTAAAACCCACAATTCGTCCAGCTCGAGTCGTCCTACCTCCTTTCTCCATCCGGACAGTTCAACCTTCCACCCAGCCACCTTTTCGACCATCCATTCCTCCCACTTCCAAAGGAAAAGCTCCCTTGCACCGCGAGAAATAGTTGTATCTGTCAATTTTTGATAGGGTGCCTATTTCATGTACGTTTCATTTTTTTATGTTATTTTTGTACTCATTTTCCAACCTAATTTTCCGGAGTAATCATCTTGCTTATGTTCCTTCTCTCTTCTTTTTGATAATCCCAAAGGGGGAGAAATCCGGGAGATCATGCATATGAATGTGTGTGTATATGAGCCCATGCTGGCTATTTACTACATGCATGCATACATAGGGGGATAAATAAAGCCTCTGTATCTCTGTGGGAATAATGATGAAAAGGGAATATGATTTGTATTATCTGAATTATATTATATGGGGTGAATGACTCTGTTATATAAGTTCTGTTTGCTATTCTAACCTTGTTTTATCTTTTGGAATACATTATTTTTATATAGGGGAGCATACTGAATGACACACTATCTTCTCTCTTCCTTTATACCATTTATTTGTGATTATCAAAAAGGGGGAGACTATTGAACTCTCTCTGAGATGGTTATTTTAATAATCCCAAATCATTGTTTTATTTATTTCAATTTAGCATTTTGTTCAAATTGTTCTAAATATGTTTATATTTGTTTATTTCATGTTTACATATGTTTATCTATGTTAAATTATGTTTAACTTTTGACCTGGAAGTATTTTAGAATCAAACAGACACTGCGTGAAAATTTCATGTTTTGTCTCACCATTAGTTATATTCTGGTCGCACCGATGAAGAGCAAGTCACCGATGAGGAATGGTCGCACTGATGAAGAGAAATTCACCGATGAGGAACGGTCGCACCGATGAAGAGAAAGTCACCGATGAGGAACAGTCGCACCGATGAAGAGCAAGTCACCGATGAGGAACAGTCGCACCGATAGCAACGGTCGCACCGATAGCAACGGTCGCACCAATAGCAATGGTTGCACCAATGACAAGGGTCGCAAAGATGGCTACCGAAGATCTAAAGAGATACCAATGCTGATGCTACTGATACTGATGATCATGAGTCACTGATACTGATGATCCATGAGTTACTGATGCTGATGCTACCGATACCTATGCAGATTCAATATGACTCACCGATCTCATGACTCACCGATAGTCATGAAAACTGTTTGAATTTCTTTAAACTCTTATTTAATTCCAACGGTCCTATTTGATGTTTTTAATGAAATTAATTATATTTAATTTTAGTTGTTGGCATGTCAGGGGACCGTACCTTGTACCTATGAAAAGGTAATTATTCCCATTGCCGGAGCTCGTGGAATAAAGGGAAGATTGAGCTGCAGTAAAAGAGCGCATAAAAAAGTCATAGAAATGGAATTCTTCCATGCACATACATACATGAAAAGAATAACACACGAGGAACTCGAAGAGGAAATTGCAAGATCTTCAAAGAACTCTCATGCATGCAATCCAGCACTACTAAAGAACACACGAAGAACACTGGAAATCAGAGAACAAACTCACTTGTGAAGGGCATCAAGTTGAAACACGATACTCTATTTTTCAACAGAAAAACCATAGAAGGACTCAAAATCATTTCTACTAAATCCAAAAAGTCCAGAGCTACACTACCAATCACTATATCTTTTTAAACATTCATATACTCTCTCTAAGTGAATTTTTATTTACTATTGAGCAGTGTGTATACCCTAATTATTTTACACACACACTGTCTCCTGAGCTAAGCTGGAGGATTTTTAAATCCTCATTCAAACTCTATAACTCCCTTGTATCCCACTGTGGATAGTGGTCGAGGTTGAGTAAGACCTAGACAGCTGTGAGATGTTTTTTGTTTTCCCACGTAGAACTGTGGTAGAGGTCTTTGAACCTAGACAGTCATTGCACTGTTGTTTACCCCGATCCAGGGTGTGGATCAATTTATATAAATTGTTTGAGAGGACTAAGTCTCGACTTGAGACTGAACCTCTTGGTTACATCTGCTGTGTATTTTTTTAAGTCATAATTATACTATATATTTCATATTCCTTTGCTAACTACTTTGAAATATAATTTGTTTTAAAGTTACTTTGATAGTTAAATTATCAAGTTTTTATACTTATTGTAAACCAGTAAGTTAGTTTCAAAATTCAATTTAATATTCAGATAAAATTAACTGAGACCTAATTCATCTTTGAGAAACTAATTGAACATTTACAATCTATATATATTCACTATAGTTTAACTTTGTTTTTAAATAGGGGGATTTTAAGAGAAATATTTTTAACATAAAATTTAATTGGAACTCAATTCACCCCCCCCCCCCTCTTGAGTATCCACTCCGACCAACAACTACCTATTTTTTAATATTATTATATCAACTCCACTGAACCCTCCTTGGGGATCCTCTAAGCACCTCTAACTACCAGTCCGACAAATTAATTCTCTGAGAAGGCCCAAACCATTAACTTGATTATTTTCTAATAAAATTGTTATTTTTAAACAAAAAAATAAATACACTAAAAATGGAATATATCTTTTTATATTTGATTCTATATTGAAAAAATAAATACACCGAGAAAAAATTGATTGAGAAATCCAATAGTGGTTATGAAAATTCCATGATATATTTTTTTTTCAAATTTTATAATGAATATATTGCTATAAATTGCTTAAATTTTTTAATTATAATATCATTCTTATGTATGAATATAACAGTGCATGGATTAAAATTACTCTACCTATATATTGTTTTAAACCTAATCTCTTCAAAAAATTATTGATTCTATACATGATTTAATCAAAAACATGTGATCCAGTCATAGATGTCATCATGAATCTAGGGTTTCTCTTGAAATCTGTGAATTTCATCACTAACACCACCACAAACAGGAGTATCCACCCTCCAAAAAATTTTATATCGATCTTTTTATTGAATATATCTAGTATTATAAGAAAAATATAATAGGTAAATTTATATGACGTTGTCGAGGTAAATTGGGGTTATAATTTTAAATAGAGTTTACTTGGTCTATGGTTCGATGTATAGGCATGAAATTTACACCAATACTAGGAAAAGCACAACATAATATAAATAACCACTATTTTAGAATTACCATGCAAGATTATATTTCATAGATACCATCGACCATAGTCCTATGAAAATTTTTCATTTACAGAATAAATATTAATAATCATACAAAAACGGTGTTCCTATGAATAAAAAGAATCTCAGTCTTGGGGTGAAAACCTTGTATTGAGACTAGT
Source organism: Viscum album (assembly GCA_963277665.1). Taxonomy (NCBI): domain Eukaryota; kingdom Viridiplantae; phylum Streptophyta; class Magnoliopsida; order Santalales; family Viscaceae; genus Viscum; species Viscum album. The sequence goes on from OY728160.1 coordinate 860,758,555, forward strand.
GAAGACATAAAATATTAAAAGTTTTTTATTTGAATAAATCTATTATTTTATCACTAAGAGGCCCTGAAATATGAAAGATAACAATTGATCTAAGTCTTAATCTGATAAATTTCTTTTTACTATATCTTACACAATATTAACAATCTTAATATCTAAAAAGTAATAAACTAAAGCTAAAAAAATAGGAAGAATAAAACCATTTAATATGAAATGATATTAGACCCTTACACACACATCCTTTTACTTTAGTTATCAGAGTTCAAAGATAACTCAGTATAAAACATCTGATGAAGGGAACATCCTCTTTCATCACCAGAGCTATCAGTACAACAACACCTTAAATAAAAATCACAAAATAGAATATTCAATATTTATGAATATCTTTCCAATTATATTCCTAAAAACATATTATTTATCCTAGGTTCATAAAAGCACATGGGATGATGTAGAAACTTGAACTCATTGAAACCACATTAAAATTGTCTACTTCCAATGTCACCTCTCCTGGGTGTGTTTCACTCCAAACCATTATAGAGAGTTGTAAATGACTACAAAATGGGAATATTATATCTATGTCAATATTCTTTACTATATAAAACATAAATATTCCAATATGAATCCAAAATATGTGTTAGGTAGAATACTCTTGGATTTTGAATCATATTTTCTTTATCTTTTACAGATAAATTAAGTGTGAAAATGTTTCCTGGTAAAGGAATACGGTCAAAATAATATATATTGAAATTTTTTTAATTAAAAGTTAGTGTAAACCTCACATATGTACCTAAATTAACTAATATATTAGAATCTGTTATGGAAAATAACTAAGTTTTGTTGTTATTTATCCCTTGCGAAATCTACTTTTTAGAAAATCAAGACACAACACCAACCACCTACCACTATATAGCATAGAAAAACATCCCATAGGTGACCCAATTAACTTATATCCACTATAGATAGTATTATCTATTCATAAGACCTTTATTTATAAGCTTCATACCCTATAATAACACCTTTAAAAACCCATGTGGCAAAAAAACACAACTATTATAGAAAAAATCCACAAAAAACTATCCAAATTTTCATGTGATCAAGATTTTCAAAATATCTAATGGATGTACCACTTTTTGGGTCATAATACACTAAGTTGGTCCCTAATTTATAATTAAATCCTGTTAATCAATTCAAACACTAATGAAAAACCATGTTCTATCTAGGGGATTGGATGAAATTATCATCCCCACAAAAAACCTTCAGGTCCATCATCTTTAAAAATGTTTTCATTAATGAACAAAGAATTAATAATTACATCATGGGAATCTCCCACAAAAAAGGAATAGTATAATTCTACCACTATTGATCAATGTTTAAAATCCTCTCACTCCAACAACATGAGTTAAAATGTAAATACCCCAACCCCGGTAGCCTAGATCTGGTTCCCTACTTTATTAAATTATTATAATAAACATGTAACTAATATCCAAAAAGACTAAATAGTTCATTATTTTTGGGAAAATATATTCAAAAATAAGTTTTACATTACAACTTTAAAGAAAAGAACATAGAAACTATATTGAAAACATCAATAACTCTAAGATTATCCCCACAAGTCATTCAAAATATATATTTTCAAATACTGGGGAAAAATAAAACATTAAAAAGGGATGATCTCAAATGCTCAGTAAAGTTATATAATAAAAATAAAGATAATTTAAACAATAAGGTAGGGTGAATTAATAAAAACACATGACATTATAAGAAAATCTCGGGAATAATTTGTCAAGAATAAAAACTAAAAGAAATAATTCCTTAAAAATATTCACATGAGAAGGAATCTTAGAACTGAATATTCTATTAGTAGAATAATCTCATAGACTATAAAATAAAAATATAATAATAAGGTAATGCATAATTTCAGACATCATAAGCATACCATCGAGGCCTCGACCAGGACATATTAAAATAAATGATTGATACCTTAGTGAAAACCATGTCTTTTTTGACACCAGGGATCTACCATTGCATCAAGTGGCTATAGTGGGCCCCAGAAATCACATAATAATCCTAATTCATTCCTCGTATGAATGTAATTAAACCTAAACAAAAAATACATACAAAGTCTAAATAACATTCCCCAATATGTAATCATAATCACTTACCATTCTAAGTAGTATGATCATTGGTATCAAGATAGAACATCCACAGTCAAATTGATCAGAAAACATTTAATAAAACATGGTAGATGATAATCATAATAAATAAATATAAAATAATAATAATATCCAATGTATGTTTTGAAATAGATTAAAACACTCTAATAAAATCATCGAGGAGTTCTTGAGATAGATACACTCTTTACTTTTCAAGGAATATTTCTTTTGAAAAAATCATATTTGTTTGTTATAATTGTACATATAAAACAAGAACTGAAAAAATACAGTTTTTCATGAAAAATTTATTGACTTTAGAAAAGTATTTTTGTCTTAAAATAGATTATGGATGGTACTTGAAAATAGTTAAGAAATAAAAATGTTTTAATCAGATTTTCTTATCTGGAATAATTTGGAAGGGAACCGTGTAAAACATGTATTTCCCACAAAATAAAGATGAGATGATCTTGGTATATTATTTTATAACATATTAAGAAATCTATAAGAACTATATAAAATTAAATAATAATTAAATTTGTGTAAAGATAGAAAAAGTGTGAACCAAATGAAAAGTGGAGGTTTGGGGAGAATATCTTACGTGATGTCCGAAAGTGTTCTTCACTTTAATTCCCACAAATATGAAATTTGATACATTAATTAATTAATTCAGAACCTTTTCTAAATTTTTTTTATTTATTACAGTTTTCTATGTTCATTTTTTGGTGTTTTTCATGAGTTATAAGATACTATTTTATCATTTGTGAGTGTTCAATTCCTTGGTTTTCCTGATCAGTTTACTTTTATATGAGGATGAAAGTTCATGTAAAATGGGAATATATAACTAGAATTGAATTTATGTGTTATTAATGAAAATATAGAATATCAAATGGTTATATAATTCCTTTTTTTATTTTTGTTAAGGATTAATAATTATATTATACGTTAGTGATAATCATTAAGATTATTTTTACGTTTTTTCAGTCACCACAAACTAGTATAGTTTTATTAATTACCATCATTTATATATAATGGTTATATAACATTAAATAGGATTTAATACAAATATTAAAATAATTTTTAACCATAAAATGGTTTTATGACCATTCTTAAAGAATTAATTGAATAAAAAAAACACATCATCCACGAATGCGGTAAATCAGCACCTCATATATGATATTTACATTTTTAGAATAAAAGGAGAGGGAAGAAAATTTATGATGGATTATTACATAAACATAGTAAAATTAAAGTATAAAAAATATACTAGAGACATAATTTCAGTTTTTTATTTCTAGGTTTGGCTAAGATAAGAAAATAAAAGAACTTAAAATTAAATTAAATGAAAAAGAAATTGAATTTTACCTCTTGATTTTTTCTTCCTTAAGAAACTCCTTAAGGAAAATGGTTTGGTATTTTGAGGAGAAAAAGGGTTCCCAGATGTGGGTAATGGACTTGGAAAGAGTATTCTTAATAAATTGGATAAGTAAAAAATATTGGAAGGTGTGATGAGAAGAGGTGTTGAGGGCTGGTATTTATAGTGGAGGGGAAATGTGTTTCTTAAAATATTTTATTCATCAGTTTATTATTTTTTCTCAAGACTATGATTTGATTCATAATTATCACTAAATATATTAAAATAGTGAATTCAAGTTAGATATTATGAGATTACATCATTCGTACATCATCTATGACTCAATAATTCTTGTATTTAGCATTTATCGTATATTTTCGTTTTTTACTATTCACCAAAAAATCAAGTATTTTAGAAAAATAACAAAAAAACCCCTAATAATTTATAGATGTTATGAATTAAAAAATGTACTCAATTTTATGAAATTAATTTTCTAAATATGAGAAATTTAATTTTTAACTAAAATCATCTTTTATACAAAAAATACCAATTTTAATATTATAAATGATTTATGACACATCCAAAAATTAAATATTGTGTCATAAAATTATATTATAACCATAAGATAAACAAATATTAATTTATGAATATATTTTAAGAAGATATATTTTTTGAAATTGTTATATTAATTATAAAATTAAAAAATAAAAATTTATGTCTCACAAAAAATACCAATACCTAATATATTGTTTTTAATATATTATTTACTTATTACATGATATAAATACACAATATTTTTATTTATAATATAAAAAAATTATTCATACTTTTATAGGTGAGGTTACTATTCTATTGGCTGGTTTACTATTCCTAAGGGTCACATTACAATTCCAAAGGTCGGGTTACTATTCCAAACTATAAGTTTCATAACTTCTAGAAATACATATGATTTCATTCAATCTTCAATAATAATGTTTTTATTGTTTTATCTATGTAATTTTATGTGATTTATACTATATGAAATAACTAAAATAAAAGAAATTCCATTTATATAATTTTAGGTCGTTACATTCTCCCCTTCTACAAAAAAAATCATCCTCAAAATTTCTTGAATATTACCACATAAAAAGATTTAGGAAGTTATTAATCATAAATTACTCTAGTTCCTTCATATCCTCTTAAATTTTGTGATTTTTTAAAAGTAAATTTACTAGACGATTCATCCAATTCCTCAACACATGTTCTCTAGTGTCCATAATCTAGATAGGTTCTTCACAGTAAGATGAATCAGGTTCCGATTATAATTCTTCAGATGTGAGAGCTTGCATTGGTTCTTGCATGTACATTCTAATAAAAGATATGTGGAACACATATTTTACTTTAAAAATGATAGGATGAATCACTAAATTATAATCTATATATCCAACTCTCTCAAGTGTTTCAAATGGTCTAATGTAAGTGGGTCTAAATTACCCTTTCTTTTGAAATCATATAACTCCCATCCATAGAGATACTTTCAAAAAAACATAATCTCCCACTTGAAATTCCAAATAATTCCTTCAATTATTGGTATAGCTATTTTTCTTAATTTGATATACTTTATTATGGGTTTGAATATTCTTTAAATTCTCTGTTATTTCCTCCATAATATATGCGCCTACAAGAATCTATTCACCAACTTCACCCCAAGAAGTTAGTGTATGGAATATCTTTCTTTACAATGCTTTATATGGTTCCATTTGAATACTTTATTGGAAAATATTATTGTAAGAAAACTCTAAAAAAGATAAATAATTATCCCATATAACTTGAATGTAAAGTGATAATGATCTCAACATGTCTTCAAATTTTTGAATGGTTCTTTTAGACTGCCCATCTGTTTAATGGTGATAAGATGTACTCAAATAAATCTCATAATCCAAGGATTTATGAATACTCCTCCCTAATTTAGATTTAAATCATGGATCATGATCAAAAAAATTCAAATTAGTGCTCTATTAATTCTTATAACTCCATTAATATAGAGATTCGAAATATTCTCTAGTGGAAAATCCTCTATTATAGTCAGAAAATTTGAAAATTTGGTAGGTTGATAAAAAATTGCACATATTAATCATTATTTCTTATAGTTTTTGGTAATAAATTTACAAAATCTATAGTGATGTCACCCCATTTTCATGTAGAAATAAGAATAGTTTTCATAGGATGTTTTCTTTTATCCTTTACATGTTGACAAACTAAACATCTCGATACATAATCAGTAATATCCTTCTCCATATTGTCCCACAAGAAATGTTCCTAAAAATATCTATACATCTTGGTGATACCATGGTGTATAGGAAAATTCATGTTATGGGAATCGTCTAATAATTCCCTTTTTAGCTCAGCTATAGAGGGAAAAAAGTCTCTTCCCAAATATTAAGAATCCATATTCATATATAAAGTCCACAAATATCACATCATTCAAAACATTAATTTTCTATTAAATATTTTCATCATCAGACTAATATCTTTTAATCCTTTCCAATCAAGATGGTTGGGAAACCAATCTAAAGGTAATGATGTTCCACCTTCCATGATAATTCCCATATCCATATTTTCTATATTCATGTGCGTAGGGTCCTTTTCAGTCCTCACCTTATTCATAACTACATGATCCTTCCTACTCAATGCATACTCTACCATATTCACCTTCCCTGAGTGGTAGTGTATTTATAAATCATAATACTTGAGTATCTGGAGTCATATCCATTTCCTTATATTGATTTATTTCTATGATAAGATTTATTTCAGACTCTTATGATCTATATATATCTCACATAGTTTACCATAAAGATAGTGTCTCCACATCTTAAGATCATAGATTGTAGCTACAAACTCAAGATCATGAGTTGGATAGTTCTATCCATGATTTTTTGACTACCTTCATGCATAAGAAATAACTTTATCATTCTACATAAGGTAATATCCTGGTCCTTCCTTTGATACATCACTATAAATCACAAATCCTCAATTTCTTTATGGTAGAGTTAAGATTAGATCATTCGCTAATCACCTCTTAAATTTTTCAAAACATTATTTAAATTCATTTTTTCATATAAAATTTTTCTATTTATGAGTAATCTTGGTTAATGGGTTAGCTAATCAGGAAAAATTCTAAACGAACTACTGATAGTAACCTGGTAGTCCAATGAAACTACGTACCTCGGTTATGGTTGTTTTAATTGGACATTCTAGTACATCCTTTGTCTCCATAGGATCAACTGAGATTCCATCCTTAAAGAAAATATTTTCATGAAAAGAAATTGTTTGAAGCTAGAATTCACACTTTCAAAACATCCCATAAAATCTTTTCTTCTAAGATTATCTAGAACAACATGGAAGTGGATCTCATGGTGGTTATATATTTTTGAATATGTCATGATATCATCAATAAATACCACAAAAAATATCCAATATATTATTTTAACACTATATTAATTAGATCCATAAAAATAGAGGGTGCATTAGCCTGTAGAAATTGAATTACTATAAAATCATAATTTCAAAACCCGGTTGGAAATGTTGTCTTTTGAATATATTCCTTCCTCACATGAAATTGATGATATCGAGATCAAAAAACACATACCAAAAGAATGCACACCCACCAGACCATAACTAATAAATGAAATGGCCCCCAGAATAATATCACACAATAGATCTAGATATAATCCTTAAGAAATATCAACAAGGTTCAATGAATTTGATAATATAATGAAATAGTGCTACCAAGATCAACAAAGTGTATAAGAACAATGTACTACTCACCTGTAGAGTTGTAACCTAATTACAATGGTGATAAAATGTAGAAACAAAATCAATCCATATTTAATAGGGTCTCCCAAGATAACCTAAATAGTTTTCTAGGTCGATAGGGAATAATACTTTTGATGAATAAAGAAAATTTCTGCTCTATATCACCATAAATCCCAAAATCGTGACATTTACGTGGTGTTTAAACCATTTACACATTTTGTAATCCATAGGGATCTCATAATCTGAAAATTCGATTTATTTTTTATTAAAAATCAATCTTTTCACATTACATGATATGTAACCTTTACAAAACATACACTCCCTTCACATTTTGTACCAGGTTTACAAAATCACCCCTTTAGAAATTACATGTCATGTACTCCCGTTACACGAAAATTATTTCTCATTCGGACTACAAAAACAAAGTATTCTTTACAAATATCTCAATCCAACTCAGGTGTTATCTAAACATGAGTAGAACCCCACAAATTCATTAACACAAATATACCCATAATCCATTAATTCAAAAAAAACATACATCCCTAAACATTAGGTCATTTTTCTCAACAATTATTTTCCACCCTTAGGAGTCACAATATACACCCAATTAAATATGAAAACAAGAAAATATATGGGAATTGTGTGAAATCATGTAATTGGATGTTAGAAACTCAAATACATAAGACATTTTTTCCCCAAAAATTCATGTATAAGTATGATGTTTGGTAAATATGTGAGGAAAATACTCCCTTATCAATGAATTATTCTCCCAAGTCTCATGAGAATCTGATCTATGCCACCATAACACTATGACCAATGAAATCAAATTCCCGTGAAAGACTTTCACTCTTGAGTAAATGATCTCTACTAGTTACTAAACAATAGAGACATCATTATTTAACTCAATCTCTTTCCAACTCAGAATGTGATAGGGATAAAGATAGTATTTCTTCATCTTTAATATGTGGAAAAATCATCAATTCTTATAAAATGACCATAAATGATAAATAATAAGAATCCTTCCCAAGTTGCTCAGTGATCTCAAATGGTCCAACATATCTCGAAGCCAACATTCTCTATTTTCCAAGTTGATGATGACCCAACTGAAGAGAAAATTTCAAGAAAACCTAGTCCCCGAAGGGAAACTCCAATTGATTATTTTTTTGATTTTCATAATATTTTTTCAACTCTTCATAGTAACCAAACACTGATATATACTTGGAATCCTCATAGAAGTCTCATAAACCAACCTTGGTCCCACCAAAGAAGATTCACCCACCTCTACACAAAAAAGCGGTAATTTGCAAAGAAGAACATACAAATTCTAAGAAGGATCCTTTATGATCGGTGAATGATAACTATTGTAATAATAAAACTCGAATAGTCCCATATGGTTGTCCCATGATCCAACGAAATCTAAGATACAGGAATGAATAATATCCTCTAGTATCTGAATAGAACACTCCATCTGATCCTCTATCTTTGGATGATAAGTTGTAATCAACATGACTTGAGTCCCCATAAACTCAGGTAGACTCTTATAGAACGTTGAAGTAAACCTAGTACATATTTCTGAAATAATGGTAGAAGGAACCCCCTGTAACCTCTAAATCTATTACATATATAGTTTACCAAAATCTTCTACTTTTTCTATGTATTTGATTGGAATGAAATGAGATAACTTTTTTGAATGATTAATTGCCACCTAGATAGAATTCGTACCTCGAAGAGTCTATGGTAATCCAACAACAAAGTCAATGAATGACTTTTCTCATTTTCAAACTAGCACTGGAAGCGGCTAAAGACACTACTGGAAAAATACCCTATAACAATGGTTTGGAACTGTTGGTATAGGCCTCCAAACTGTTGGTATAGCCTATACTAATGGTTTGGAGAACTGTGGGCAAGTAAACCATGGGGATAGGTCTATACCAACGGTTTTGGGAAACCCGTTGGTATAATTAATATGAAAATATATACCAACGGTTCCATAAAACCTTTGGTATATGTAATTCAAAAAATAATCATTCGGTGGTTTTGGATCCCAACACCTCCCGTTTGTGATTGAATGACCTAACCAATAACCTAACTTACTTTTGTGAAAATAATTTCTTATATATATATATGTGTATTATCATAAGAATTTTAAATTTTGATTTATTTAATGTCCCCTATAAGAAGATTCAATTAAAAATACATGTACCTATACCCATGGTTTTGGACAAATCGTTGGTATAGGGTATCTATAATGGACCTATAGCAATAGTTTTCCCAAAACTGTTGGTATAGATCTAAAGTAGTGAACTATACCAACGTTTTGGCCAAAACTATTGGTATAGGTCCATATATGTGACCTATACCAAAGGTTTTGGCCAAACCGTTGAAATATGTCCAAATTAGTGAACTATAGCAACAGTTTTCCCAAAACCGTTGGTATAGATCATATTTCCAGTAGTGAGAAAACCAAAAGGTTTCAAATGTTCTACCTTTATATGTTGGAAACTATAATAGTGATACACATAATCATAAATTTCATGCTTCATAATTTCCCACCAAAATGTCCATCTCAAGTCATAACACATCTTTGTAGTACCCATATGTATATCCCATGAAGAACGATGCAAATCAAACAAAACTGTGATCCTAAATAATAATGGGATGAAAAAAAGATCCCCAAATATGAGAATTGCATATGAAGAGATAGACCAACCAAAAATAGTCCCCCCACCATATAGGGTTTCATAAATTCTTTTTAAATAATAATAATAATGCTGACTCTGTATAAGAGCCTCAAGGGGAGATGATGATAATTGAACACTGGTTAAAACAACACTTGAAACATCCTCTTGAGCATCTAGATCCAACTGAGAAAAAATAATCATAAGTTTTCACTCTTCCTTTGATTCCAAAACATCTTACAATGGAACTTTCCTAATATGTGTTTTTGTGACAAAATTTATCTTCCCCGGGGTGTAGGTGATTTTGAAGCCAAACATCTAAAGGTATTCCACCCAATAAATTAAATTATTTTTAGAAAATATATTTCTCAAACTCATATGGTTAGAAAATACTATGATCCTTTCCCCCAAAAGATAATTTCATTACCACTTATGTGAATGTATAACTACAGAAATATCTAAATCATTGGGGGGTAATTATTCTCATGCGGTCTAAGATGACAAGATTTATATTCTACCACATGATCATCCTATAAAAGCACACAACCTAACTCAATGATATAAGCATCATATAAAACCACATAACCCTTTCAGGATCAGGTAAGATCTTAATAGTAACCAATGTAAGAATTATTTTCAAATCGTCGAAAGAATAATGAAACTATACATCCCATATTAATTACACCCCTTTCCTAGTAAGAGTATTCAATGGTGAAACCAAATTCAAGAAATAAATAACAAACCATCAATAGTATCTAGCAAGACTAAGGAAGCTTCAAATCTCAAAGTAATTTTTTGGTTCTTCCTATAACACCCTGAGATTTTATGAAAAGTATTCCTTTAAGTTCATTGATGTCTTCTATTATACAGCACACCAAGTTTAGCTTGTACTATACGCAACACCATATTAGCTTGCAGTATACGCAATGCTATTCTTGGATCGTGTTACACACAATTTCCTGTTCGTTTTAAAATAGTCATTCTACGCAACATTGAGTGTGTGTGTGTGTGTATATATATATATATTCAATGTATAAATAAAATATGGTTGGATTTTGTTATACGAAACAACAAAGGATTCTTGTACAACCCGCAACCCTGACTTGGCTTTCATTACACGCAATCGCGACCTTCCTCGATAACGTGTGTTGTACGCAATACCGGGTTTTACTAAACAACAATATATTATTATAATATTATTATGAACTTGACTTTATGAATAGTATTAACTAAATTTTTAATTTTATAACATTATTATTAATCTTACACATTTTCTAGAACATGGTATAAAAACAAAATAATTTTTTTGGGTAAAATAAGTATTTTTCAAAAAATCTGGTTTTGCCGCCTTTTGATGGCGCACCAACTTTAAATCTCGTTTTTGACATGTTTATAAATTAAATTTTACAAAATAAAATTATTATTTAGAATCAGGATATAAAATTTTACCTTGGAAAATTTTTTCATATTATTCTGATAACTTTCATATTTTAATGAATAGTAAAAACACGCTATATTTTAATTAAAAACAAATTTTTTCATCGTAACAACTTATGTGGTTAAATTATAATATTGAATGGTTTTAAAGTATAAATAGAATATATTTTTACCATTTAATATAATGTATGTCATTAGCAATGATTTTACCTTGAATTTGTAGGTTAAATCAATTCAATGTTTTGCAATGTTCTAAACAAAAACCCGTTTTCTTTCGACAACGGGATTAATATTAATTAAATTTATGAAAATTTTGTGTATTGAATTTGGAAAAATTGATTCCATATTTGGAATCAGTAGGTCCAAATTATGTTAATAAGCTAATTTTTATTTTTCGGCTTTATGAATAGTAACTATGGTAAATTTTATTTACCATAGTTAAAGGTAAATCGGGTAATTAAGGGTAAATATAAGATTATAAAATTAACCTAACACATTCAAAAATCCTATTGGATGACTAAAAGTCGACCCATATCACCTAAGGGTCGGATTAGAATCATTTAATGGACTTTTTTCCATGAAAATAACTTAATTATTATTAAAACCAAAGAAAGTGACAACATGTCACTCTCTTAAATCCTATAAGAATATTAATTTTAATTTAGTGATAAAATTCATGAAACTTAGAAAATAAATAGTATCCAGAAATCTAATGAAATTATCTACATCATATAAATTTATTTATAATTTTTAGGTATTAAATAATTATCATTAAATTTGACACAATAGGGATGCATAAATTTTTTATTTAGTGAAAAATCAATAATATAGTTTATATTGAAATATTAATACATATAAAAAGGCCCAAAAATCTGAAACAAACTTATTATTAGTGTATATATAAACCCTAATAATCCATTGGCAGAATGTTTGACCATTTGGATCCTTATTAAGATGATTATGACACTTATATTATTTTATTTTAAATGATGCAAAAGTTGTCACCTTCATAATTTAATAAATATAACAATTTAAATATTGTTATTTTAAGATGATAAATTACATTAAAAGTATTATTGTGAAATTTAATAGATTTATATTCATCATAGGATTTTATTTTTAATTTTTATGCAACAAATAAGTATATTAAATAATTATACAAAACATGATGTAGTAATTATTTTATTAAGAGATAAACCAAATAAATGGTTTTAAAAATAATAAAATAAATATTATATGAACTATTTAATGTTCTCCACTAATTTTCTAGATACATATGACCTTTTATTAGTCTATTAAAGCTTTTAGTTCGAACATATCTTCTGTATATATTTTATTTAAATTCAAATAAATGAATAGTGTCAAAATTGACACTATTTTTATTTTATAAAAATAATATATTATAAAATTGTTTAAAAATAAAAAAAAATATTTAAAAATTATAAATTTAAATTTATATGGTAGAAAATGTTATAAAGTATCCAATTATGGACAATTCACAACAAATATGTAATTATTTGTTATAATTTAAAATTTAGAATGTTATTACCACAAATAAAATTAAATTCATTAAATAAGGATAAATCAAGTTGATAATGTTTAAAATAAATTCCTAACATGTATAAATTTGATTGGTTGATGAGATTACAACCCAATATTATCTAATCTTCGGATATGAGTTATTTTTTGAGGTTTTTAAGTGGGGTTAGATTTATTATAAATTAATATTTTTAAGAATTCCAAAGGTGCCCCTCTCCTCCCTTATAAAAGGGCACCTCCTCCCTCTCTTACTCACACCAATTTGAGCCTTCAAGCCCAGCCAACCCCTTCCAAATTCTCTTCTCCACTTCCCTAGAAACATCCTAGAGGTCCTGGTCTTCTTCAAAGACCAATTTTAGTTCCCTAAGAGGAGGTCTCAAAGAGGCGCATCAAAGAAGAGGAGGTTTGGATACGTACGAAGCATATCAGACCTAAGGTAAGGGATAATTGTGCAAATCTCATTTTTATCTGAGATTTCTTATTCATAAGTATTTACTGGGGTTATTGATATCATCCATGTCCATGTTTTATAAAAGTGTATTCATGTATGTTTAAAGTAATTTTTTCCCCATTTTGACTTTTACCCCATGGTATGGAAGGAATCTTTCTTTTATTTACCCTGTAAGGTACTTTTTGACTTTTCTGACAAAAGTATGAGAAGAATGTTTTTTAACGTATACGGAATGAAAGTATTTTTAAGGTTTTATAAAGCCTTATTTTCATGAAGGTTCCTCCAAAATATTTCATGACTATTCTCAATAAAACCCTTTTCTTTTAAAATTTCATGACATTTTGTGAAAAGAAAATGATTTTGACGAAAAAAGGTTATTTTCCTCAAGAATTCCTTTCAAGTGTTTTATCAAAACCATTTTCATATAAGATGAAATTATTTCACATGTGTATGTTTCAAGTATCATATCTCTATGATTTACATGGTTTCACTTTTCTAATGATGAAATGATATCCAATTTTTTTTATGGATTATGTTATGATGGAATGATGTTTATGAAACCCATTTTATTCTTGCGTTATGATGAATGATTTATGTTTATATTGTGGAACACGAAATAATGATTTCATTATGAGATGGTTGGGACCTATATCTCCCTCCAATTCATTAGATAAAGATTAATATCTCATGAGATAGACATGGTTGGAATGAAAAGTTAAACCGGTTCAGTAATATAGGACTGGAACGAGGAGTGAACTTGATTCAGAAAGGGACTTTGTCCACTAAGATGGTCTTGGCAGCAATGCCTTGGCTACTATGGAAATCATAATAAGTGCTAAATGGTTGCCACAATTACATTTTTTATTCCCATTCTATTTTATCGTGATTGATGTTCCTTTATGATATATGCCTTACGTACTTCCAATATTTACGTCTTTGCTCAAGGTTTTAATGTGTAGATTTCATGTTCAAATTTTTGCTTTCAAATGTTTATGGATTATTTTATGTTCTCTATGGTTTCCCTTATTGATCATTTAAACTCACCCTTTTTATGTTTTATTTTCCCCAGGAAATAAAGAAAGGTTTTAGGTAAGGTAACAAAAAGTGGAAGATCTTTATGGGAGATGTTGAAGATCTTTCACCACGATTAGAAGATTACGTTCCAAGTTTCCAAAGACACTAAACTCTTACGGTCCTTATGTGTCTATTTTTGATATGTATTAAGTATTACTCAAAAGTAAAGTAATGTCTATGTACGTCAAGCTTCGGGTCTCTACAGTTGGTATCAGAGGAAAGGTTTAGTCAACCTTTGGAAACTAGGATGCGAAAACGTTAGTGAGATCCCTAGATATATTTCTAAGGTATGTCTAGGGATGTACCTAAGGATAAGTATACGTATAGGATATAGTCCTAGAACTACGGTAACAATCATAGAATTTAACCTAAGATGTTAGATATTGACGGTGCTCCCCCTTTACTATGTTGTTTTCCCTAGCATGATTTTTTCCTCTCACACTATTCTTTTTGGGTTTTAGAAAATGGATGGAAACATGAAGATTCCTGATAATGGAGGATATGACAGAAAATGGAATGATATTCTTCATGAGAAACCAAATGAAATGAGATTTGGAAGTCTAAACATCATTATTATGCCGAATCAGCAATATCATAATATGATCAATAAAATCAAATTTGGTAAGTTTCTGGACTCGGATAATAAGAGAAAGATGAAGTTTCATGATGATCATAGAGGAAAGAAAGTTCAACTTCCCTCATGTAAATCATGTGGGAAGAGGCATCAGGGAGATTGTTTCAAATGAACTGGAAGATGCTTTGGGTGTGGAAAAAAAGGACACAAAGCCAGTAAGTGCAAAGGAAAAGGTTCAGTTAACACCAAGGATGAGGATAATGGTATTGCTACAACATCAACAATGGTTAAATGTTTTAAATGTGGAATGTACGGGAATTATGCAAACCAATTCCCTAAGGGAATGTCTCATGAAGAGAATCAGTACGGTCGTATGGGTGGTATTTATGTTGATGATGATGAAGAGAATATAAATGATATGTGAGATGAAAGAATTGTTGAAGCTCGGGCAATGGTTTTAGAACGTAGTGGAATGATTACATGTTTACCATGTGTAATGTTTTATAAGTAATCTCATGGTACTATGGAATAAAGAGACATCTAAGGATTTTTACACTGTTTCCTTTCCTATGTTTTGAAAGTGTATGATTAATAGTACTAGTAACCATGAAATGTTATTCAGATATTTTTGGAAAGTAGATGATATGCACATAATGAAGGGATAAGGAGAAAATTAAATGTTTGATAGTATTCATGAGCTCATGACTGATATAAGGAGAAGGTTATATCATGGTTTGAGTATATAGAATTTTTGGATTTTGGTATGTGGAAAGAGTTAACTTTTGACAGCATTCATGTTTTCACTAAGATTAAATGGGTATTCATTTTTTAAGAGAATACATGATTAAGACCATCGAATGTTTGGAATGTGACCAACAAGACATATCTTATGATATATGGGGATCAATGATGGAATTAACATGATTGTAATATGAAATCTCTGGTAATCGTTTTCACTATAATATGAGAGTGGACTGTAGTATTATGGATAATCCTAATGATTGGAATGGATTATGTTGTATATAAGTTAGTATTTTTTAAGGATAGAAGTTTTTTTCGATATTATTTATGGGATGTTATAGTAATGTAGTTTTAAAAAAAGGACAACCTGCAGGATGGGCGACAACCCATCACGTCGGACAAGGATGTGGGAGTCAAACCCACAACTGAAGTGAGACTGACCTTTATCACATACCACTGGCCTACAGGAAGTCCCTAGTTAGTAGAAACTAGTTTTATTTTATTAAGCGGTATGATATATGAAGTATAAGTTCATTTTTGGAGTCATATACGATTAACCTCACCATAGATGGACTTATGTATATTTGATAACTTTTTCTAACCTTTTGTTTGAAACTGACGGAATGACCCATCATTCTATCACATGATCTGTGAACACTTCACAAATAACAAATTCAACTTCATTTCTTTAAGAGATGAAGTGGAAATTGTTCAAAGCACGAAAAAAAGTGAGATTGTACCAAAATCATGCAAGTATTTTTTATAATTCAAACTTTTCAACTATTAGGGAAATGATCTTGAAAACCAAAAATGTTGTCCTAGTGATCTTATATCCGATGAATTATATGGTACCTTAGATCATCACAAATTTATGGCTTTGTGATTGTTGGATTTTTCATATCCATGTCCTCTACCACTCTCCATCATAACTTGATGGTTAGATTTTTCTTCTATATCTATATTTTCACCTATGTTCTCCTATATGGAAACCCAATGATGAGTTACATTGGGTAATCGTTGAATTTCATACTTTAGTTTTTAATATTAATTTTTAGTATTCCTTTTTACGATGTGGGTTTTTATGAATAGTAAACGATTTAAAACCCCGATGAATTTCGAGGGAGAAATTCATTTTATGGGGGGTAGAATGTAAAACCCCGAGATTTTATGAAAAACATTCTTTTAATTTCATTGATGTATTCTATTATACATCACACCAAGTTTATCTTGTACTATAAGAAACATCGTATTAGCTTTCAGTATACACAACGCTATTCTTGGATCGTATTACACACAATTTCATGTTCGTTTTATAATAGTCATTCTACACAACATTGAGTGTGTGTGTGTGTGTGTATATATATATATATATTCAATGTATAAATGAAATATGGTTGGATTTTGTTATACAAAACAACGAAGGATTCTTGCACAACACGCAACCCTGACTTGGCTTTCATTACACACAATCGCGACCTTCCTCGATAGCGTGTGTTGTACGCAATACCGGGTTATACTAAACAACGATATATTATTATAATATTATTATGAACTAGACGTTATGAATAGTATTAACTAAAATTTGAATTTTATAACATTATTATTCATCTTACACATTTTCTAGAACATGGTATAAGAACAAAATAAATTTTTCGTGTAAAATAAGTATTTTTCAAAAAATGCAGTTTTCCGCCTTTTGATGGCGCACCAACATTAAATCTAGTTTTTGACATGTTTATAAGTTCAATTTTACAAAATAAAATTATTATTTGGAATCAGGATATAAAATTTGACCTTGGATAAATTTTTCATATTATTCTGATAACTTTCATATTTTAATGAATAGTAAAAACACGCTATATTTTAATTAAAACAACTTTTTTCATCGTAATAACTTATGTGGTTAAATTATAATATTTAATGGTTTTAAAGTATAAATAGAATATATTTTTACCATTTAATATAATGTATGTCATTATCATTGATTTTACCTTGAATTTGTAGGTTAAATCAATTCCATCTTTTGCAATGTTTTAAATAAAAACCCGTTTTCTTTCGACAACGAGATTAATTTTAATTTAATTTCTGCAACTATTGTGTATTGAATTTGGAAAAATGGATTCCATATTTGGAATTAGTAGGTCCAAATTATGTTAATAAGCTACTTTTTATATTTGGGCTTTATGAATAGTAACTATGCTAAATTTTGTTTACCATAGTTAAAGGTAAATCGGGTAATTAAGGGTAAATATAAGATTATAAAATTAACCTAACACCTACCAAAATCTTATTGTATGACTAAAAGTCGACCCATATCACCTGAGGGTTGGATTAGAATCATTTAATGCACTTTGTTCCATGAAAATAACTTAATTATTATTAAAACCAAAGAAAGTGACAACATGTCACTCTCTTAAATCTTATAAGTATATTAATTTTAATTTTGTGGTAAACTTCATGAAACTTAAAACATGAATAGTCTCCATAAATCTAATGAAATTATCTACATCATATAAATTTATTTATAATTTTTAGGTATTAAATAATTATCATTAATTTTGACACAATAGGGATGCAGAAATTATCTATTTAGTGAAAAATCAATAATATAGTTTTTTACTGAAATATTAATACATATCAAAAGGCCCAAAAATCTGACAAAAACTTATTTTTAGTGTATATATAAACCCTAATCATCCATTGGCCTAATTTTCGACCATTTGGACACTTATTAAGATGATTATGACACTTATATTATTTTATTTTAAATGATGTCAAAGTTGTGACCTTCATAATTTAATAAATATAAAAATTTAAATATTGTGATTTTATGATGATAAATTCGATTAAAAGTATTATTTTTAAAGGTAATATATTTATCTTCATCATAGGATTTTATTTTTAATTTTTATGCAACAAATATGTATATTAAATAATTATACAAAAAATGATGTAGTAATTATTTTATTAAGAGATAAACCAAATAAATGGTTTAAAAATAATAAAATAAATATTATATGAACTATTTAATGTTATCCACTAATTTTATAGTTACATATGACATTTTATTAATCTATTAAAGCTTTTATTTAGAACATATCTTATGTATATATTTTATTTAAATTCAAATAAATGAATAGTGTCAAAATTGACACTATTGTTATTTTATAAAAATAATATATTATAAAATTGTTTAAAAATCACAAAAGTATTTAAAAATTATAAATTTAAATTTATATGGTATAAAATGTTATAATGTATCCAATTATGGACAATTCATAACAAATAAGTAATTATTTGTTATAATTTTAAATTTAGATTGTTATTACCACAAATAAAAATAAACTGTTTAAATAAGGGTAAATCAAGTTGATAATGTTTAAAATAAATTCCTAACATGTCTAAATTTGATTGGTTGATGAGATTAAAACCCTATCTCATCGAATAATCGGATATGAGTCATTTTTGGAGGTTTTTAAGTGGGGTTATATTTATTATAAATTAATATTTTTAAGAATTCCAAAGGTGCCCCTCTCCTCCCTTATAAAAGGGCACCTCCTCCCTCTCTTCCTCACACCAATTTGAGCCTTCAAGCTTGGACAAACCCTACCAAATTCTCTTTTCCACTTCCCTGGAAACATCCTAGATGTCCTGTTATTCTACAAATACCAATTTTAGTGCCCTAATAGGAGGTCTCAAAGAGGTACTTCAAAGAAGAGGAGGTTTGGATACGTACGAAGCATATCAGACCTAAGGTAAGGGATAATTGTGAAAATCTCATTTTTATCCGAGATTGCTTATTCGCAAGTATTTACTGGGGTTATTTATATCATCCATTTCCATGTTTTATAAAAGTGTATTCATGTATGTTTAAAGTCCTTTTTGCCCATTTTGACTTTTACCCTATGTTATGGAAGGAATCTTTCTTTTATTTACCCTACATGGTACCTTTTGACTTTTCTGACAAAAGTACGAGAAGAATGTTTTTTTAATGTATATGGAATGAAAGGATTCTTACGGTTTTATAAAGCCTTATTTTCATGAAGGTTCCTCCAAAATATTTCATGACTATTTTCAACAAAACCCTTTTCCTTTAAAATTGCATGACATTTTGTGAAAAGAAAATGATTTTGAAGAAAAAAGGATATTTTCCTTAAGAATTCATTTCAAGTGTTTTATCAAAACCATTTTATCTAAGATGACATTATTTCACATGTGTATGTTTCAAGTATCATGTCTCTGTGATTTACATGGTTTCACTTTTCTAATGATGAAATGATATCCAATTTTTTTTGTATGGATTACGTTATGATGGAATGATGTTTATGAAACCCATTTTATACTTGGGTAATGATGAATGATTTATGTTTATATTGTGGCACACAAAAGAATAATTTCATTATGAGATGGGTGGGACCTAGATCTCCCTCCAATGCATTGGGTAAATATTTATATCTCATGAGATAGACATGGATGGAACGGCAAGTTAAACCGGTTCAGTAATACAGGACTAGAACGAGGAGTGAACTCGATTCAGAAAGGGAATTTGTCCACTAATATGGTCTTGGCAGCAATTCCTTGGCTACTATGGAAATCATAACAAGTGCTGAATGGTTTCCACAATTACATGTTTTATTCCCATGCTATTTTATCGTAATTGATGTTCCTTTATGATATATTCCTTACGTACTTCCAATATTTATGTCTTTTCTCAAGGTTTTAATGTTTAGATTTCATGTTCAAGTTTTTGCTTTAAAATGTTTATGGATTGTTTTATGTTCTCTATGTTTTCCCTTACTGAGCATTTGAGCTCACCGTTTTTATGTTTTATTTTCCCCAGGAAATAAAGAAAGGTTTTAGGTAAGGAAACAAAAAGTGGAAGATCTTTATGGGAGATGTTGAAGATCTTTCACCACGATTAGAAGATTACGTTCCAAGTTTCCAAAGACACTAAACTATTACGGTCCTTGTGTGTCTGTTTTTTGTTATGTATTAAGTATTCCGCAAAAGTAATGTAATGTCCATGTATGTCAAGCTTCGGGTCACTACACTTCCCATGAAAAAAATCATTTTCCTTATCTGGATCCATTGAAAAGCCATGTTCAGAAATCACATATCCAATGAACATCAATTCTTGAATCGAGAACGTTAATTATGAAATCATTACATAAAAATGGTGGCTCCTCAATATTTCCAAAACCAAACTCAGGTGTTTCTCATTCTCTTTATTGGATCTTAAATAAACCAAAATATCATCCGAAACACTACCAAAATAGTGTCAAGATACTGTTGGAATATTTTATTCATCAAAGCCATAAAAAATGGAGTGTTCATCAGACCAAATAGAATCATAACATATTCATAAGGTCTATAACGTTTCTTGAAAGATGTATTCGGTATAACAAACTCCTTAACACTGAGTTTATGATAACCATATTGAATATTGATATTTAAAACCACTTTTCATCATTTAACCAATCAAAAAGATCATCTACATGAGGAAAAAGATACTTGTTCTTAACTGTTACTCAGTTTAAATTCATATACACCACACACAATTGGAGTGAACTATATACCTTCTTAGAAAATAGAAATGGGGAATCCAAAGGTAAAACACTTGAAAAAAATACTTTTCAATCAGATCATCTAGCTAAATCTTGATATATTTCATCTCTTCTGGTCCTATATGATAGGAACATATTGAAATTGTCCACATACTTGGAAACAGGCCAATCATTAACTTTACATCCCTTTATAGAGGAAGATCTGATAAATTTTCTATAAAAAACATTAGGAAAGTATTGAAAAAAAACATTAAGATCAACAATAGATGAAACATCATTGATCATAACTGCAACAACAGACAATAAACTCCTAGGCTCTGGGTGGGAATGTCCTGCATG
The DNA here is from genome assembly GCA_963277665.1 of Viscum album. NCBI lineage: Eukaryota > Viridiplantae > Streptophyta > Magnoliopsida > Santalales > Viscaceae > Viscum > Viscum album. The sequence continues at coordinate 860,780,248 of OY728160.1, forward strand.
ACCAGAAATCGAATCTCACTCTCACTAAAACACCTATGATCTCCCATAGGATGAAATAAATGAGACAAATAGATGATAAAAATCAACTGTGGCATGATGAGTAACATTCAAATCCATTTAGATGATGATGTCAAAAAATCCAAATTAATAATGAGAAAATCTCAGACTAACTCTACATCAGCTATCGATAATACATAAGGACACTGAAACCCCTTATATTTCTTCTTCCCAAAAGGTATAATTAACTCCATAACTAAGGAAATAAGTTCTGTGGGAATTTTAAGCATATCAATAAAACGGAAAAATATAAATGAGTGGGAATCCCTAGTATAAAATAAAGAAACACCCACTAAATATGTAACAAACATGGTACATCTCACTATCACTGGACCCAAATCTACTTCTACTAAAAACCCATTTAATTCATAAAAGTGATTCATTCCTGAGGCCTATTTCTAGAGCCCTGTATTTTTTAATTAATTTGAATATGTATAAATGACCTTAGGATCCAATAATCCCTCACCATATTAAGGTGTATACATAGACCGATATAAATATTGAAATTTTCTATAATTCCACAACAGTTACATATCGTTGAAGTTGTATGAAAATAATGTCATGTGTGTCAAAGATATATACACTGATAGAATTTCATAGGAACGCTACTAGCTACAACTAGAGGTTTCTAAGAGGCATGTTTCCAATACCCGCATATACCACTCCTATGATGATCATTCAACTTTATCTTTTTTCCTAGTTTACCATTAAATATTACACTATATGGATGATAAGGGGTAGAATATACAAGAATTCCTACCATATTAATCCCAACCATCATATTATTGTCTACTGTCTCCATAAATTTTGAAATATTAGAGAAAATATATATGGTCTGATATATGGTTGAAACCCTTGCAGTTAATTATTAGATTTCATCAGGTCATTCTTAACAACCTTGAGTTCATAATGATCTAGAATAGAAAATTGATTAGTATACACTAACATTAAATTATATCATTGATACAAAGATAGAAAGAGTCTTTGTCATCATTATGGTCTCTTAAAAAACAACTAGAAGAAGAGAGTATTGAAGCCCTTCCAGTTCAATCCAATGTTTATATCTTCCTATACCATTGAATCCTACCATCACTTTCTAGGAGCATCAAGTCTGAATACTACAAACATCACCTTGATACTCTCATGTGTATCCAATAAGTTCAAGATCTGATAAATATTATCATGTTAGTCCTCCTCCTCTTTAGGTTTATTCATATCATTAAAAGATGGTGGATTCTCATGAAAGAACTACAGTGATCGATATATTTCTCCTACAACCCCTAGATATACCTCAACAACTATTTTATAATCTTGTGGTACATTATGGTCAATAGCATAAACTATTTTCATGACAAATTCTATAAATTTATAATCCATGGGATGATTTCCATGAGGATAATTAATTACACCCTCTTATGGAACTCACAAAACAAGTCTCAGAATCATACGGCTACACATCAAAACATAATAAATAATTTGAAAACAGAATGATATAAGTTCAAACAAAAAACACTAAAATAAAAAACTAAGATTAAAGTTAATAACTCAAAACATGAGAGACACATCCAAACATCCCATGGTAACTTAAGTCTTATCCTAGCAAGAGTTGGCTAGGAACTTACCACAACATACCTTTAAAGTCCAAAAAAATCCAATCTATAGTCTATTAAACATCAAAATATGTAGACTATAAAGGAAAGACCAAGGTCTAAAATCACTTTTTAATGAATCATCCTGAATACCCTATCAATCTAGTACCCGACCAGATCTGACATATACCTGAAGGTTCTCCCCAATACCCACGAATATATGACTAACACTCAGGTATCAAAAAAAATAGTGGTAATGACTTCACCCAACATAAAGTAATAACATTTCACATATTCACATAATAGATAGAAATAGTGGAATATAAACATATATGAAAAAATAGATATGGAACAACCTAAGTGATATAATTAAAAATGTATAAAAAAATATCCAAGTGATAATCATAACTAAAAAGTGATAAAAACTAAGTATCCACAATAAAATCTCCACATCATAATGTGGGGATAATTACACCATCTCCCCACTAGCTACCCAAAACCCAACTGAAAAAAACATCACCACATTATTGTGGTGCCATTCCTTTCCCTGCATTAAAAGGCATAACCAGATCCAAGCACTACCAAAGGGGTATAAAGTGTGTGAGCTAACCAGATCATTAGGGTCCCACCTAGGTGTTCCATATCAAGTCTCTGAACAATAATCCAAACATTCACAATTTTAATGAAAATATGTCATGATCATAGTATAAAAATTTTCATATCAAAAAATGGAAAAATATATCAATTTACCCTATTTACACATTTCAATATAATGTGGGTAAATAAATTTCAAGGCATTTGATATCCACATATCATAGTAGATATATTATGTAAAAATAAATCATGCATCACATATCATATAAAATCTATGGTGGTACAATCAAAAATAGAACAATCCAAAAGAATTAGCACAGGTAACATAACACCAAGGATCATACTAGCTCAATATAGCAAGGACACTCCTAGATAATATATACAATCACATAATCATCAAGACACTAGACATATTCATCATGTTTGGAGAGCAGATTAATACCCTCGAATGTGAACCCCCCAATAGGTTGAATAACTCCGTAGAACAAATGGCTTAGGGAGTATAGGAAATCCCCATGAGAAAACCCCCATATATTGGACAAGACCTATTACTATAAAATTCAATTAATTACCCAAGGATTTCATATGATCTATTTTCCAAACCATTTCATCAAAACATTTCATTATTTAATTCTTCTAAAAAAATTTCATAAAACCATTTCACAATACATTGAAAAATCCTTTTCATTTACCAAAACAAAAGGAAAAAACAAATGTTATAAATACCCATTTCTTTAAAAACAAATCAAGTCAATAATATCAATCCATTTAATTTAATAAAAAAATTTCAAAAATGGGAGAAAGAATTTTCATAGACATAGGCTAGAGATATAACCACCTACCTCAAAACTCGGGTTGCACATGCCCGGAACATAATCCACCACGTGGAATAAACCATCAATGGGAATGGAATCCCTATAACCAATATTAAAATACTATAATTGATTAAATTTAACAAAAGGGTTAGTTAATAAGAGTAAAAAACACATACCTCAATAAAGCACACTTTTTGCACCACAACCAATAATGGAAATGGCCCCTGGAACAAGTTTGCACAATAGATCTAGAGTAAATCAAGAAAAAACAACACTGAAAGTCAATAGATATGATAAAAAACACAATAGTTCTACTTTGATCAATGAAAAAATAGGTAAAAAGTACTACTCATCAGAAGATATGTAACCCAACCACAACAGTGATAAAATGATGAATGAATCAATCTGGATCGAATAGAGGCTCTCAAAATCACTAGAAGAGAGCTCTAGGTCGAGATGGGAGAATACTATGGATGAATAAAGAAAATTTCAGTTGTGTAGTTCTGTAAATATCCAACTTATTAAACTTACACAAATTTTAAATCCTTTACACATCATGTAGTCTACATGGATCACATACGCTAAAAACGCACCACCTTTTTATTAAAAAAACAATCTTTTAACATTACACGAAGTCTACTTCCTTCACATTGTTTATCAGCTTCACTAAATTTTTTCAATAGAAAAAACACGTTGTGTACCCCCATTAAATAGTGTTTATTTCTATGGAAGACTGAAAAAAATGAATATTATTTACAAAAAAATCAATCCAACTTGGGTGTTCTATCAACTTGGGGAGAAACGTAGAAATCGATTAACACATTTATTATCAGACTCTATTAAATCAAAAAATCATAAATCCATGGACATTAGTTTATTTTGTTTAGAAAATGTTATCCATCCTTATGAGTCCCAAGATGCTCTTAATTGAATAGGAAAACAACCAAAGAGCAGGTAATTACCTGAAATCAGGTATCGAGATGTTATATAACCCCTTCTTGGGTGTTTTCATTTAAGAATTCTTTTCAAAGGACATTATTCATCTAAGTCAATTATATTTCTAGGAATAATTTGTTACACATAGGTTATGTTATTCTAAAACCATCCACCTACATTCTCTAGATGGTGTATGATCATGTTATTAATGTATTAAGTTATACATATAACTATTTATCTCTACAGTGTGCACATCACAATTTTCATAAATCGGATTGGATGATGTTCGCATAGAAAGAATGATAATCTATTAACATGTGAAAAATAATCATTATTCCATATGTTTTTATACCAATAAAAATATTTATTGGAATGTGGAAAACACATTATTTAAAAATCCTCCTTCAATCTCTATGTGGGATATGATATTGTTATACCATTTATTTATAAGGGGAAATGTATTGATTTTCTATATTTTTTTTTGAAATACAAATTTTCATTGGCTTGTTGACTATGTATTGATTAAACATACACCATATTTCTCAATCTATATTATGATTATGTTATCCCTCCTATTGAGATGGAGAAAATTAATCTAATTTTTGATAATTATTAATTTTCAATGCAGGGTGGTCATGTATTGATATTTCATATTATTTATTTTACAGATAACCAAGATTTTATTTACTAATATGTTCCTTATAGAATGGTATTAAATGTCTTATTGGATCTTATGGATAATGAATTGTACTTTATCAGTTGACTAGTGGCACCTACAATTATATATCCCCTTGATGAATAAAAAATTATCATGAGACAAAATAGGTTTTTTTTTTATTTTGTGTATATCTACCCAATTCAGTAATATCTCATGGCTATGGTATCGATAATAATTGAAGTTTCATGGAACAAGTACTTGATAGAAGGTTATTAATATATATCATTATGTATTCAATTATTATTAGACTAGTATTATATATATATATATATGTATATATTCATTTATTATCATGGATATAACATGCTACCAGTATCATGTTGATTCGGGATTCATTTTGTTTACGTATATCAATCATAATATTTAATCCATGTTTTCCCATTATTTCATCAGTTAGGTATTTTCCTAAATTATTCTAGGACATCACCCCTATATATGTTTCCATTATACCAGTTTATGAAGAAATTTAATATATATGACATGTTCAGAAGAATATAAAGCTGTAAAAAACATATAGGAGATGTTAGTGGAAATTTATGGATTAAATAGTTTTTTATATAATGGAAAAATGTAAATTTGATAACAATAAGATGGAAATTTCATGTTTTTTATTCCTACTAATTATATAAATCTATTAATCATAAAAATAATTTATAATGTAATATATTAAATAATTGGTTTAATTTTTTAATTATGTATGGTTTCATCTTGGAATTTTAAGTTAATATCAAATAAAGTATATAAATTATGTATCTATGAGCATCACATCTAGGAGTGTGGCTTGGAGTCCTCACATAAATGTACAGTCAAATACAAGGAAATGAAATATATTTATCAAACATAAAATGAATTTTTTAGTAAATACAGTATAAAAATGAATTTATCAAGCACAATTTCAAACATGTCTCATGGAATTGAAAATAGATAAAAATAACCCTGAGAACATTGGTATCCTTTGAATCAAAATCAATTTGATGATATACCATTATGTGGATCTTCAAAAATCCAAGAATTACATGAATATGGAAAAATACATTAATTAGTAAACAATCAATCTATATTGGATATATCATGGTGTACAAGATGAAAAATGTCTCATGAAATGAAATTTGAGATAAATAACCCCTTACCATAATTTTGGACTTCCACTAAAATGATTGAGTCTTATGAATAAAAAATAAAAAATTATAATAACTAATTTTAAAATAATATTAATAATTATATAATTTTATATAATTCATTTATAATTTTTTTTATTTTATAATAGATATTTATTATCTATTTTCATTACTAGGTGTGAGTAATGTTGATCATATTAAACAGGTTTAATAATAGTGCTTTTCGACATTATTTTTCCTATGTACATCTTTATAAGATAATACAAGTTTCTAGAAATGATTATCCATTATTATTTGTAATTTTATAATTTCATTCAATGGAAATTTTTGATAAGATCCCTAAAGATGAAATTCGCAATTAATATGTTTCCATGAATTTTTATGAACATACGTTTGTATTTTAATTAACTAGTTTAGTATTAATCTATCCATTACAAAAAAATAAAAATTAGTATATACTTATTTATATCATATATTGTTAGTAATTGTGTACCCATAGTGGTCTGTTATATTATTTTATAAAATTTTTAATGTTCGTTATTAAACCAACACAAACATCAACATATCATTCTGATTGGATGAATATTTTCATAAAAGTGGTTTATTTTTGTATAATGTCATTATTACGGAAAGATAATGATTTTATTTAAATCATTTTAAGGTGGTGATTAATATTTCAATATATTTTAGTAAATAATGATGGAACTAGATGAAAAATGAGAAAGATAAATTATCATGTTTTAGTCTCTACATATGACGATTAACATTTTCATTTCTCAATAAAAGAGAGAGATTAAAAGTGGATTATAATTTATCACTACATAATAATTATTATGTAAAAAAATTCATCAATTCCATCCATATACCTAAAAATGTGATGTGGTGGTGAAAAATGAAAGACATCATACTGTAGAGGCAGTAATCAATTCAAATTCATGAATTATATTTTTATTTTTCTTAATTGAAAGGGGGAAACGTGGTTATTTAATATTCAAAAAATATAAAAAAATTAGTATAAAATAAATATTTAAGTCATCATATTTAAATGTGAATGTTTTAATTTAATGGTAGTTATTTAAAATAAGGATGGTTAAAAAAATTACATTACATACATTGAAAAGGGTGTGATATTCCTTAAAGGAATCCTTTGAAAATAATGGCTTATGGTTACTTCTTGCGATGATAAGCTAATGGAATTTTTAAAGTGTTATATTAGATGTAAAAGTTTATATATTCCTAGGGAAACTGAAATTTAGAGTGATATTGAATCAGTAGTGGAAGTCCCCTATTATAAGAGGAGAGAAGAACATTCATGTAAATATTACATCATAATATAAAAAGAGAGCACGTTTAACATATGAAGAAGACACCACAATGGATAATAATGAGTGGGGATAATTTTTTGTCAATATGAATCTAAAACACTAACTTATCAATATTTTTATAACATGTTATGTATTTTTTTACTTTGCTAAACCCATTTTACCCTTTTGTCTTTTACCACCTTAAATAATTTTTATCTAATTAAATAATTGTTTATTCTAAAAAATTAAATGGCCATTATTATATATTATGAAACATATTTTTATAAATTGAAAATACATTATATAACAGTCCCATTATATATTTTATTAAAAATAATATTAAAATAATAATTGTGTAACACATTATAAACTGTTTTATAGAATAGTGTAACTTAACTTCTAAAATATAAAATATTGGCCTGTAAACTAATATAAATATTTTTATATGTCTAAAATCCTTGATAAAATTTATAATTTACCTAGTAAAATTTTTCATTAATTTTCAATTCATACTTTTATGCTAATAATGGCATAAAAATAACAGTTTTTTAAAATGTATATTTTTCACTATTCACCTAAAATTCATCCTTTTTTGTAAAAATATGAAAATTATATCCCACCCGAATATTTTTATCCAAAATCCAAAAATTAACTTAAATTCAAAAAAAAATTAAATTCCAAAAAAATTATTTTAACATTAAATTGATATATAAAGAAAATCATTTCTGTATGAAAATAACTTTTAAAAAATTTGACGGTTCTTATTCTTATATCCTATTAATTACTAATTATATTGGTTCAAATGCATTATTCTTATAATAAATATATATTATATATTATATATTTATCTATTTAAAATAATTGTTTAGAAATAAAATTTGAAAGAAATTAATTATTTGGAGTTAATTGATCTTGTTAATTTTTTTAATTCCTTAACAAATAAACTATTTTTTACCTTAAATGATGAAATATTAAATTTAAATAATACTTCCCAAGATAAAATATTAACTTAGTAATTACATATTTATGTTATCCTTATTTCTTGTTATTTAACCAATTTGTATCTCTATGTTTGATCTAACAACAAGGTAAAATTTGGTGGTAGTCGAGGGTGGAGATTTCACAATAATAGATTGTAACTCCACAAAATTATAAAATAAGAAAATCGTATTCAATAGCATATACGACACACAACACCAAACATAGAAGAAAATATAACACCCCATCACATTTCGATATATTTTTTTAAATAAATTCAATATTTTCAATATATTTCATTATAATAAACACTGATTTTATCATTTATTACATCCAATAATGATTTTATTCGATAGCTTGCATTACACTAAAGACTGTGTTTTACCAAATAAAAATATTCTATTAATATTATTATTTAATATGATTGTTATCACCAAGTCATTGGAATGGAGGGTATGAATATGATTAACTAACTGATGAAACTATATATTGTACACATGTTTATTAGTTATCCATTTATTATTGATAAAATGATAATCAATTAAAAGAAAATAAATATTTTCTAGAAACTTTATTTTTCTTAAAGATTGTTTATACACTCTTTCCCGCATAATTTAATATTAACTACTTCCAATTTTGGAATTTTTTTTTAAAAAAAATAATTAAATCAACATTTCAACATTATCTTAAGGTTAATATTTAGTATTTTTCTAAAATATTTCATTTTTTGATAAATAGATAAAAATAATGAATTTTAATTGAAAAAAACCATTCCATTTAAATTATTTATAAAGATTAATTATATTTTAAATTGGTTTTCAAAGAAAAATTAGTTCAAATATATGTCATTTAATCTAATTTAATTTATTTTAATCATTTTTGTATGTAATCTTGATATAAAAAGTTTGTAATATTTTGAACATTTTCCCTTTAAAATCTTGCTTCCTCGTCACGTATGCAAGATTTATTTTAAATTAAATTTTACCACTTATTTAAACTTAACTTGGAAAAAAAGATTTAGTATTTTTAACCATCATAATTTATATTTTCCAATAAGTTCAACTTATTTTTTGGCCAAAATTAATAGTGAAAATCATAAAAATTAATTATTACAATTAAGGAAAAAAATGGATTTGTCAGAGATTAAACTAAGAAGATTGGGTTAAAAATGACCTACCAAATTTTAAAAAACCCCTTTTTTTGAAAAAGTTATACCTTATATCTTCTATGTTCCATAATTTTCCATTTTTGAAGCTTTTTGGATAATAAAAACATGGTTATGATTGAATCTTTTCAAAAATTACAAGTGTGCCACTCAACTCACTTACAAAAGGCCACCCCTGTATCTTCTACTCTTAACACATTCACAAATTTTGTGGAAATTAACTACCCAAATAACATACAAACATCCCTCATCTCATATTATAATGCTTATTTTTGGCAGAAATCCCACCATCGACGGATTTTGTGAAAACTTAATGAGGATACCCGAAGAAGAGGTAATGTTCTTCAACGAGAATTTTCATTTTATTTCTTATTACACCTATTTTAATTAATATTAAACCATGATAATATAATAAAATATCTATATTATATATACTAATATTTTTTTATGTTCATTTTATTACATAGAACCATCTCCACTTCCATCAAATGGGTTACTAAGTCCTCATTCATTTGTATGGTGGACTACCACCTCACAAATCGATGTTATTCATTTTTTCATTACAACCTCTCACGGTTGGGTATGATAAGGTATATAAAGTATATATATATGATATTTTGAAAATATTTATACCTCTATAGTAATTATATCATATATAAATTTTTATATTCTACTTTTTAAAGGATATGATAATGTTATTTGTGTGTATGGTGGACTACCGCCTCACAAAGGGATGTGATTCATTTTTTACTAAGTATTTACATGGAAGGTGATAAGGATAAATTTAACTAATATATGTGATATACATGAAATAAATATGGTATTAATTACATATTTATCATTTTGAAAAGATAATATATCATTTTATTTCTTACATTAAAATATGATAACGTCGCTCGAATACGTGTGGACTACCACCTTCATGAAGCGATGTGACTCTATTTTCATCACCAGACCACATGGAAGATATATATAAGTATATTTAGAGAAATAATATGTTTTATATGATTTTATAATATTTATTTAAATATAAAATATTACATACCTCATTTCTACAACATTAATTGAAAAACATAAACGTTTCTCATGTGTACATATGGTGTATCATCTCCATGATTGTAACATAGTCCATTTCTGATAACCATTTACCATGATTTCTGTTAAAATAATATTAATTTAAAAATATATTTATTATTACATTATTATTATTCTGGATATGATATAACTATACAATATTCACAAGAACTGGATCGTTCATGGAGAAACACACGTTAGAAAACAAGAGAACTAACACCCGAAATAATGAAAAAATGAAAGATTATTAATGAAGGTGTGATAATGTGTTATTAAAGGATCATATATGACATTATAATTATTAATATGCTTATTTTATAAGTTAATGTCAGGTTTTAAACCACTATATATAATTTTAAACCGTGATCAACCAAAAGGAAGCATGAGGTTAGGGATATTGTCTAAATTTCATTTCATTGAGCCATATTGTAATGTTATGCACCTAATTTCCTTCTTATGGTGTATATAATACCCATTTTAGATGTTATATAATTATTTATTAATAATTTATGGTATTTTAGGTTTCAATTTTAATTATTTCATCTAATGGTATTTTACTTAATAGTTACAAGGTGGTAAAGAATTTCATAACACAATTTCTTTTCATTGGCTTATATTACTTCTTCATCTTCTTTGATATTCTAATATTATGTGTATAATAACTTTTTATTATATTATGTTTTATTTTAACTTGTTTTATTTTTATTTATTATTGATAAACATAATTGATTCATCTATTAATCATTACTTAAATTTTATGATCATTGTAATGGTTTATTTCATAATCTTATTCTAATAGAGATTGTCTATTATGTAATATTTAAGTAATAAAATAATTAAATGTTATCCTCCTCTGGTTATTTATGATAATTTAATGTAAAAAATAAATTTTAAATTATTTCTTACTTAAAATAATTGACAATTTTTTTTAAGAAAATATTACTTCGTTTCTCTCTTCGGTGAAAAATATATTTTCTTCTAGAACCATATTTTCTAAAAACATTTTTCAAAAATGTTTCTATCCATTTCCAATTGATTTATTAAAGTTATTTTCACCAATTTTTACTTTAAAAAAAATATTCCATGGAATATCTATTTCATTTTTAAAATAATTACTATTTTTATTTTACCAAAAATGTTAAAAGGAAATTTCATATTGTTTTATGAAAAAGGCACTTTAGTAACCTTTTTACAAATAAAATTGAAATTTCTTTTTTAATTATACAAAATGTATAGAATTATTAGACATTATGAATATTGTTTATTTGAATCATCCTTTTTAATTTTAAAATTAAATTTTTAAAGAAAATGGTTTTCCTAATATTCGGTAAATTGTTAGTTTTTAAAAGTAATTTTTAAAAAAAGGATTTTAAAATGTTTTATATTATAAAAAGTAATTTTTAAAATTAAAATGATATTCCTCAAGGATGTTTTTTAATATATTTTTTGTTATTTATATTCATCAAAGATAAAAACCCTTCATTTTACATATACAACCCTATGGATATGTTGTGTTAATATCATGCTTATTTTCCCTCTGGATGGTTTATGATTATTTTTACCAAGGAGAGTATTTGAATTCACTTCTTAGATTCATTTTTTTAGTAAATAAAATTCCCTTGAAATGATAACTTTATTTTAATTATTGTTAATTAAAATTTCCCTAAATTTCCAAATTATTGATCATGGATATGTTTATTTCTTAAACTATATATCATTTCTACATATGGTTTTCCAAACTGAATGTCATTTTTTATCTACAGAAATATTGATAAATCTATATTCTTTACTAAATTTAGATATTTTATGGTAAGACACATTTTTTATAAATTAAATAGATTATTCAATATATTTGTAATTATTTGGACATGTGAGTTATGGGTGGTTCATGGTTATAGATAGACCCTCGACGCATCACCAATCTCAAGGATGAATCAGTTGGATAGCCTTAGTTAAATGGGTTTCTACCTATGAGTTTTAAACTATATTGAGGATATATAATGATGGCAGAGGATTCATGTGTTCGGAAAACATGACGTATAATAATTAATCATTCCTAAATAATGCATTCAACTGTTATATTCCATGAATGTTTCTCTATGATATTATCTATGGATACATTTATTTTTTAGTTTATTTATTAAATTGAATGTTTCTTATTTATTTAAATTTCTATATTGACTATTCCTTATCTAGTTATGATTTTATTGTTATCTAATAAATGAAATTTGTTTTCATTTATTTAACTTCCCATATTGATTACTCAAGTCAAATTATTTAAATGGAATGTGTGTTCAGTTATTCACTTTTCCATGATGATTATGCTCATTAATTCATGATAGCTTATGTTGTATTTATGCCTTATTGAGTATTTGATCTCACCATTATTTTGTTTCATTTCCCAAGAATTCATGAACTATACTATGAAATATGTTCAAGAATATACTTGAGTAAATAATTATATTCTCAATAAAAAATAAATTATAATTTTTGTATTCAAATTTAATATGTGAATTATGTATGTATGTAGTTTACCAATACTAGTAAACTATTTAGTCCTTTGGGATGTGATTCCTTTTATCTTATGTTAATTTTTTAAAAAAGACACCATATCTAGGCTAATGGGGTCATGTTTTCTACAGTAGGTATCATAGGACGTTTAGTAGAAACCTTGTGAATAAGATTTAGGAAAACATAGATTATAAAACATAACCCTATGATAAAAATTTCCGATAAGAATAGGAACATCCTAAATTTTTGGTAACGAATACATTGTGTAGTTTTTACTAAAAATACATCCCATTCTAGATACTACAAGTGGACATGGTTCTGGAATATATGTATCTAGGGGTAATAACTCTAAAAAGGGTGCATTGGGAATGACCCAATCGTCACGTAGTGTATGAAAATAGGTTGTACTTCACACTTGGTTTGACACTCCTAAGGGATATTCTTAGGATAATTAACATTTTCTTTACAAACCATTATGATGTATTTGAATATATGATGACAATGATTCACCTAGTTTAAATCTAATGTTTTATAGATAAAAAAAGTGGTTTCCTGATTTAAATATACTATTAATTATTATATGGTATTCTCACTATGATTATTGTTATTTACACCATGCTTTTGGGTTTATACATTTTCTTGAACCCGAAGGAATCATGTTAACTTTTAATATAAAGGACAAGGAGTTTATTATGAGAAACCAAATGGGATGATGAAGAGAGTAAAATATATTGTGATTATGACTAATTAGTTTTCCTAAAATATAGTTAAAAACATATACGTCAACCAACTCCTAGACTGACTAAAGAAGATAAAGAGAGAGTTCACCAAGAGTTTGAGTGATAGAGACTATGGAGGAAAGAATCCTCTATTTCTAACATATATGAAATTTGGATGGAGACACCAAGGAATGTGTCTCAATGGAATGGTATAATGATTTATGTGTGGAATATATGTGAATAAATAAAATTATTATTGATGAAAAATGAAGAGTGTGGTCGATGGAAATAAATCACATCCTAAGAATCCATTTGCAATTAATTATCTTAAATTTGGGTAGCCTGGGAATTATCTGAGTTAATTACCTCGTTTAAAGGTTAAATTCTAGTCCAAGGAAGTATATATGTTGAAATTAAATGGTTTAATTATTTATTAGGACTCCAAAATCATATTATAGATGTATTTTTACTAATTGTATTTTGGTATAATAATCATGAAACATTTAAGTATTCTATCCAATTTAAAAAAACAAATATGTCTTCTTTAACTTAAGATTTATAGATGCCATCATGGGTTTATGACATTAAGATTGATCGTAATGTCAAAGTATCAAACACCTATTTGGAGTATTATGTGATGAGAGTATACCAAAATTAAGGACACTTTGGAGAAATTTATGGAAATTATATGTTTTAGTGGAAAAACTATTTGAGTAATAATGACTTTACATTTTATAGACATAATTTTAATGGTATTGATATCCCTTAGGGTTAATATGATCATTACTGAAATTTTAATCATATTTAAATAATAATATTATACTTTGTGGAAAAAATTAATAAATACATAAATTATATTGAAAACTATATTAAAAAGGTTATTTAATGATTAATTTTATTTCATGGATGTCCATCATATTTTTTTGGGACTTTTATTGGAATTATATTAATATGGTTTAAAAAAACAACTAATATGTCAACTGACAACCCATAACATTTGCAAAGGCAACGAGGCTTTAAACTATAACCGAAGGATGATTAGGTTTTAGTGCCTACCAACATGATATCCTAGTTAATATTTTATTTGTTAAACAATTTGAAAAAAAAAATATTAAGGATGAACTAGTGTTATTAATATTGAGTTTTAGAGATTAATGTATTATATTGGATAACTTATGCTAACCATGTTGGTTTTTGAAAATATATAGATACATATGTAAGGACTTGACACTCTTTTATGGATCTTATAATCAATGAAAAGTGAATTTTAGTGCTTTAGGCATAATTTTTTTTGGATATTCATTTATTTGAGTAACGGATGAATTGTAAATTGATTGAAGAACAAAAAATTGGTAAAATTATTCTTATGAAATAGAAAAATATAAAATAATTATATTTCCTTATATTAATATACATTAAAATAATCCCTCAACTCTAGGAAAAGGATATAAAAAACTTCTATCATATTACATTCAATTCTGAAAAATCAGATGGTCTTTTAAATCATCATAGATTTATGGTTTCAGTCCCTTAACATTCCGTTGATCATTCAAATTATTTTGATCAATTCCCAAAATCACTCTCTATAATTATTTATGCATCTCTTCCATGTACATATCTTTACTTTCCATATATGTTCTCCAATGTAGAACCCTAGTCATGCGTTATTCCATATGAACTTTGTACATCCATTTGTCTATTATTAAGAGGATGTTTTGTCAACTCTATTATGATGTGGGTATTTTAATAAATTTATTTTCAAATTTAAAACCATTTAATACCAAAATAATGTCTAAATTATGGGTGAACAATTTTTTTAATGTGTATAGAATGTAACACCCTAAAATTTGAAAGTATAAATATTGTATTTGATAGCGTATATGATAGACAAAACCAATATTAAAAGAAACTATAACACCCTGTGACTTTATGATATATTTACTTTCAAAAAAATAAATATATTTAATATATTTAATTATACTAAAAGATGATTTTATCTTATGATACCTGAAACATTGAGTTTCATTGACACCTTGTGTTACACACAAGACAAAATTTTACCAAACAACACTATTTTATTTAAATTATTATTTAATATCAAAATTATCACATAGCTGATGGAATGGAATGTATGAATAGGACTAACTAACTTATGAAAATATATTTTTTAGAAAAAACTAATAGTTATTTATTTATTATTAATAAAATGAGAATCATTTAAAAAAAGGAAATATTTTCTTTTTTTAAGATAAACAGAGACATGAATTGGTCACCCAATTTATGCCCATAAGAAATTTATTAAAAAACAGTGACACAATACATGGTCAAGGTGTAATGTGTTTACACCAATAGAAAATGAGATAAATATATGAATATATATCAATAAGCCTCAAAAAACACCCCACAACAAATCGATCAACAAAATCAGCATGTCTTCATATAAGAAATCACCTCATACCAAAGTGCAGCAGCTCTGAGCAAGCTCTAAGGCCTCAAGGTATTCATGGTGCATCATCGAAGTCATGGTTGTCCTGCACTGAGAAACATCATTCAACCTGGAATGTGATTGAAAATGAGGTAGTACAACATCAATATTCATGGATGGCCTACACTGACAAATGACATCAGAAGTGGCTTCACCAACAATAACATGCAATAGACACCATATGAATTGCAACATCAATGTCCTGGATGTCCTCGGCAAGAAAAAAGTACCAGTACAACTATAAACTGCATGAGGAGGTAGGATAGACCCCATCCACCCAAAACCCAGTGGCCTCAACTAGCATAAACAGTACAAGGACACATCAAAACCTAAAAATATAGAAGAGTGCAGAGGGAACCAGAGGTTCAGGCCCCAAAACTCCCAAGAATTAGGCCTCAGGAAAATAACCAGATTGATTTAATCTTGAACCATATAATAATAATATTCCATAAATATAATCTTCAATATTGAGAGAATCAGGGAAAGACAATAGCAGACAAAAAATCCAGAGACCATGAGAAGATCCCAAAGAAGATCAAACCCATGGTATGTCTCTGATGTGTAAGTTATGATTCTTCTGGTATTCATAAACCATCCTTGTGTACATTCATTTTCTAATTTCGAGGTATGTGTCATCAAAAATTTGATGATAAAGATATTTATG
Source organism: Viscum album (assembly GCA_963277665.1). NCBI lineage: Eukaryota > Viridiplantae > Streptophyta > Magnoliopsida > Santalales > Viscaceae > Viscum > Viscum album. The sequence continues at coordinate 860,796,975 of OY728160.1, forward strand.
ATTTTTTTATTTCATCTTTCTCCTCCATCCATTGAAAAACCTCATTACTCACATCATTATCCTCCCCAATATGATATGCCTCTCTATACACAGGATCTTTGTTTTACTCCTCCTCTTTATCAGATATTGGAACATGTTCAATCGGCTGTTTAGGAGGCTCAGAATCTTTCCTAGAAGCTTAAAGGGATCTTGTGACTATTGTTATTTCTAAATTAGAATATTCACTATGTTTATTAGTCTTCATGGTGTTTTGGGTAATGTATTTATCTACATCCACCATATGTTTTTTCCCTTTTCGACCATTTGATTTGAGATACTCTTCCTAAATTATATATGGTGGGCCTTATTCTCCCTAAAAAGAGTCATCAGAGAGGTCTCCTTTTTCCTTGTCCCTTGAATCAAGAGAATCAATCATATTCCTTTTATCCTCCTCCACATAAACCATGACACTATTAATACTAGTGATAGTAAGACTAACATCTATAGCGCCTGAAAATTCCTTAATTTCAAGGGGCTAACCATATTTATTCACATCATTCGTTGGACCGACACTATATTTAAATAGGCCAGCGATAACATTCGTTCCATCAAGTCTAGGTTTTTTGGTTTCCCTTCACAATCCAGGTGGCTTTCTTGATCTCAGGACCAAATAAATATTTTCAGAAAGACTACATTTTTTCTAAAAGTTTTTCTATTCACACATTGCACACATAATTTAAAATTAAATTTTACCAATTATAGAAAATATATTTGAAAAAAAAATAATTTTTGAAATAATCATATAAAAAATAACATAGGGTGAATTTTTTTTTCATTTTTCTAAAATATTTCATTCTTATATGAATAGTGGAAAATACAAACTTTTAATTGAAAACTATATTTTCATTTAATTTATTTATAAAGTTAAATTATATTTTAAATTATTTTAAAAGTTAAATTAGTGCAATTATATATCAATTAATCCAATTTAGGTAATTTTAATAATTTTCATATTGAATAATTATATACAAACATTGTAAACTTTTGAACGTTTTCTCTTTAAAAATATGCTTTCTCAACACATCAGTGGGATTAATTTTAAGTTAAATTTTAAAAATTTTGTGAATGTAATGTGAATAAATAGTTAAATATTTTGAATCATAATTATTAATATTTTATAATAAATTTAACTTAATTTTTGGCCCAAATTAAAAGTGAAAATAGTAAAAATTAATTATTACGGTTAAGGTAAAAATGGATTTAATGTGGGGTTTGACTAAGAAGATAAGGGTTTCAATGGCCTATAAACTTTTCCAACACCCATTATCTAGAAATATTTCTACATTATCTCTTCTTGTTCTAATAAGGGCCAATTTTGGAATCTTTTTCATGAAAAAAATGTGGGTTTGGTTGATTTTTTTCAAAAAATACAGGCTTTCAACACACCTCACTTATAAAAGGCCACCGCCTCTCCTCTATTATTCAAACATTCAAACACTTTTCATTAATAAAATTTGTGATATAATCACTTTAAAAAATATCTCCTATCATATTTAAATCCATAGTTTGGGTATAAATCCAACAAAGGAAGGCATTGTTGAAATTCTAAAGAGGATTCCCAAAGAAGAGGTAATGTTATTAAATGAGAAGTTTCATTTTATTTATTCATCCACCTCCTTAAATTATTATTAAATCATGATTATATAATAACCTTACCATATTCCATATACTAAAATGTTTTTATTTTATGTACATTCCCTAAAACCATCTCCACTTCCACCAAATGGGTTACAACATTATTGTTGGTTGGAGTAGATACTAAAGAGGGGGTGAATTGAGTTCCAATTAAAATTTCTGTTTAAAATATCTCTATTAAAATCCCCCAAAATGAATAACAAGATAATCTACAGTGAATTTGTATTAGAGTAAAGGGTCAGTTATGTTCTCAAGAGATTGATTAGTTCTCAGTTAATTCAATCTAAAGATTAATTAACTTTTGGAGATAACCAAATTCTTTACAATATATACAAACACTTGCTAGATTAACTATCAAAGTAACTTTAAAAAAATTATATTTCAAATTTATTTGAATTGGAGCATTAAATATAGGTTATAACTAAAATAAGTAAGCACAACAGTTTTAAAATAAGCGGTTCAATCTCAAGCTGAGACATAGTCCTCTCAAACAATTTATATAAATTTTGATCCACACCCTGGATCAGGGTAAACAATAGTACAGAGACTGTCCAGGTACTAAGACCTCTACCACAGTTCTTTGTGGGAAAACAAAAACAATAGAACACAGGCTATCCAGGCCACACTTGACCTCTTCCACAATTCCCTGTGGGATATAGTAATGTGTAAGAAGTTTGGAGTGAGGATTTTGTATCCTCCAGTTCAGTCCAGGAGTCAGTGTGTAAAAACAACACACACTACTCCAAAAGTATATGAATGAAACACAATAGAGCTAAACAGATAGAGATGAGTTTAGAGTTCTCTATGTGTTGTTATTGAAGCTCTGGAATCCTTGGATTGATGTAAATGAAGCTCTGAGTCCTTCTCTTGTTTTTGTTAAGAAAACAGAGTGTCGAAGTTCTTGTTTCTTCACTTCCAGTGTAGGTGTTCAGCTTGAATGTGAAAGTGTTATTTCTAATACTTTATCTTCTTCTTTGGACTTGTATTCTTGATGAGTGTGAGTGTTCTTAAAGTTCCTTGTGTGTTCTTCTTTTCATGTATGTGCGTGCATGGAAGAAATCTTTCTCTATGCCTCTTCACATTCGTCTTTCTTTATCGCAGCTCGATCTTCCTTATATTCCAAGAGCTCTGGAAATATGAATGATTACATTTTCATAGGAACGAGGTATGGTTCCCTGACATGCCAACAACTATCATTAAATATCATTAATTGAATCGAAAACAACAAAATAAGACCATTGGAATTAAATACGAGTTAATATAAATTCAAATAGTTTTCATGACTATCGGTGAGTCTTGAGATCGGTAGGTCATTTTGAATCTGCATCAGTATCGGTCGGTCCTTGGATCAGCATCAGCATCGGTAGGTCATGATCAGCATCGATAATGGTAGCTTGGGATCAGCATCGGCTTCGGTAGATTGTGATCAGTATCGGCTTCGGTAGCTTGTGACCAGTATCTGCTTCGGTAGCTTGTGATCAGTATCGGCTTCGGTAGCTTGTGATCAGTATCATCTTCGGTAGCTTGTCATCAGTATTGGATTTGGTAGCTTGTGATCAGTATCGGCTTTTGTAGCTTGTGATCAGTATCGTCTTCGGTAGCTTGTGATCAGTATCGGCATGACCGTTTCCATCGGTGCAACCATTTCCATCGGTGCAACCGTTCATCATCTGTGCGACTGTTCATCATCTGTGCGACCGTTCATCATCTCTGCGACCGTTCATCATCGGTGTGACCGTTCATCATCGGTGTGACCGTTCATCATCGGTGCGACCATTCATCATCGGTATGATCGTTCATCATCGGTGCAACCATTCATCATCAATGTGACTGCTAATCATTGGTGCAACCATTCATCATCGGTGCGATCGTTCATCATTGGTGCGACCATTCATCATCGGTTCGACTGTTCATCATTGGTGCGACCATTCATCATCGGTGAGATCGTTCATCATCGGTGCGACCGTTCATCATCGGTGCGACCCTTCATCATCGGTGCGACCGTTCATCATCGGTGACTCAAGAAAATAACTAACGATGAGTCATAAACATGAAATTCACACTATGTTTCTGTTCAATCCAAAATACTTCCAGGTCAACAGTAAAACATAAATTTACAAAGATAAACATTATGTAGACAAGATTTAAACATATGTAAATACATTTAGAAAAAATTAAATAGAAGTCTAAATTTTCATAAATAAAACAATGATTTGTGATTATTAAAATAACCATCACATAGAGAGTTCAACAATATCCCCCTTTTTGATTATCACAAATCAATGGCATAAATGAAGAGAGTATGGAATTTAGTATGCTCCCCCTATATAAAAATAATATATTCCAAAAGATAAATAGATCATCATATAATGACATCAGAGTAAAAACAAATAGAGAATATATCACCATAGCATTAAATATTTAGTCATTTCTCCCCCTTTCCACATTTCTCCCCTTTTAAGTATTTCTCCCCCTATCATTATTTCCCCCCTATCATTATTTCTCCCCCTTTGGGATTAAAAAAAAGACGAGTAGAAGGAAGATAATCATGATGAAAATTCCACTTAAAAAATAAGTTTTGAGAAAGAGTGCAAGAACCAGATACAAAAGATAAAAGTACAAGAAATAGACACCCTATCAAAAATGACTAGAACAGCTACGTCTTTGGGTGCAATGGAGATTTCCCTTTCATAGAAGTAGGAATGGATGGTCCAGAGGGTTCTTTGGTAGAAGGTTGATCTGGCCGGATGGAGAGAGGAGGCATGACAACTCTGGCTGGTAGCACAGTGGGTGCTAAGGTCACTTGCTGAGGAGTAAAAGATCTTTATGAAGGTGGATGCTGAAAGACTGACTGTATATTTGATAGATCTTGAGACACTGATATCTGACCAAGAGCAACATCTGATGAATTGAGAGGCTCTGTAGTAGGAATAACAATTTCCTTCACTTGCACATGAAGATATGGTTTGAGCAGATTGATCAAATCTTAAATTACTTCCCCATCATATTTCATAACCTTTTCAAAGTCATACTTTTTCTACATGAAACATTCCAAAGTATGAGTGAAATCCTTCAACTGCTGGACTTGAGCCTTGAAATCATGAGTGACTAGAGGGAGCCTCAAATTCTCAGCCAAATCCTTAAACTGATGGTTCAACTCATTCTTGGTATAAATCTTATAAAAGTAGTGATCCACTTTATCTTTGATCTCTTTCTGAGCTTTAGTAGCATCATCTGAATACAACTGCACCATTTTGTGGATATCATAACTATTGTCTTTCATCTTTTTCAAGGAATCCAAATCTAGGATCTGCTCAAGAGTTGCTAACTCTTCTTTTATAATATCCTTTAAGTAATTGATTTCATGAACAGTGATCAGGGATACTTTGGAGGAGCTGGCCTGAGTAACAATATAAGTGATCTCAGCTTTCAACTTCCTCAAATCAGCTTTATTCAGGTGTTCTACCAACTCTCTTAACACTGCCATCATACCAGATATGGTTGATCTAAACTCAACTAACAAAGAGACTAAACCACTGCTTAAATATTTGAGCATTTGATTCAGAGAGGTAATATTCCTGCCAATCATCTCACCAGTATTGTATAGGCCTGGCTTAATTATACTTACCACACTTTGATTCAAAGCTTCCATAGTAGCCTTAGATAAATTCACAGGAGTAGGTGTAGGAGCATTATACAATTCCTCTTTTATTGTCTCTCTAACTACTTGAAGAAACACAGATTTAAATCTGTAAAGATCAGATTGTGCCACTGTAGGATCTGGTCTAGATTGAGAAACTGATGGACCAGGTCTATCTGCTGTCACCTGCATATACTCAGCAACTAATCGAGCCTTAAATTAATCGCTTACACTTGCATTATGAACTTATTCTTCCTCTTCCTTTGGATAATATAAACCCCTAACTACAATACCTGGGTGTTCCTCTAATGCAGCTTTGAATGAAGGATACAGAGGTTTCACAAACCTAGCTCTTCCAGAATTTTTAGGAGAGACTTCCTCATCCACATCAATCTCTGATTATACTGTCCTTTTAGTCTCAGGAACAGGTTCTTGCTCATTTATTTGGGGTTGAGGATCAGCTTGAATCACATTTTTACCATCCATTGGTTGAGTACTTAAATCATCATCATCATCACTACTATCATCTTCACTATTATCACCGTCACGGCCATCACCCTCATCACCATCTTCACCATCATTGACTGATTTCTCACTTGAACTGTCTTTACTGCTGGATTCATACTATTCAGAATTTGATTCTTCAGTCTCAACTTCTTCTTCATCATCTAAAGGATATTCTATCTGTGGTAATTTAAGAGGTGGACTAGCTGGTCCAAATTCCATTCTTCTTTTCTTCGGACTAACCGTATCAGTATCACTCCTATCATCAAGAGGTGATTCAGGCTCCTTTTCAGTATCAACTTCTTCTTCATATTCTTCTTCTTTTGTTCCCTTCTTACTGGATTCACTAGTTTCCTTAGGATCTACTGCTTCCTCTTCTTCATCAAAATAAACTACTTCTTCACCAGGTTTTAAACTAGGATATCTCATCCCCTTTGGTCTCTTAGGATGATCAATAGGATTGAAAGAGTCATACAACATTTCTTCATCAACAACCCAAGCCTTCTTTCGTGGGTTCCAATTGATTTTAATCCTTTTACAAATATCCTTGTTAATACAGAAACTACTACTAGAGGAGATACACTCATCTCCATCATCAACATAGCCCAAGAATTTCAGCAAGGTAAAGATTTTCTTGGAGTAGAATAGGGTTGTTTCTTTCTTGGATAGCTTCACCATGTCAGCAATATGGATAGAAAAATATCTACACAGGTTGATCTTTTCACCATTCAACAATAGAAACAACAGAAAAACATCTCGATACTTTATAGAAGAAAAATAACCTTTTCTTGGACAGACTTGGTGTTGAATAAACGTAAACAGAATTCTACTCTCACCATCCAACTCAGCAGCAGTTATTCTTCTAGATTCAGACTTACAAGTCAACATCTCCAGAGCTAGATCATAAGAAAAGTATTCAGTGGTAGGAGGGATATTTCCAGTGTAATCCTCGTATCTACCATTATGAGGTACTCTTAAACATTCATCCCATTGTTTTGATGAAAAAGTTACCTTTTCCCTATGATTATAGAAGATAGTCTCACAGCTTCTACTCTATCCGAAACAATACTTAAGTTCAGATAAAATTCATGAACAAACTTTGTGTAATAGACATGGTAATTATCACAGAACCAGTCTTTCCATCCTTGTATTTCTAAAACATTCAGAAGAGTAGACTTGCTGGATGACACCCATTCCGAACTTAATTCTTTTTCAACTGTAACAACCTGAGCTTCCAACTCCGGGTTCACTGACCTTTGATTCGTGCTGCTTGATTCTCCTTGAGCGCGTTTCACAGGAGAGGAACCTTCAGATTCCTTGCTTTGTCGCTTTTGATTGGCTATTTGGAGGTTCGAGAGGATTGAGTGGTTGGGAAGGTTCAAAAGGTTCGGATGGTTTTGGATTCGAAAAAGAAGAGAGATTTCGACAGAAGATAGAAGGTCAAAAGTCTTTAGAAATAGTCATGGGTCATTATTTACAATAATAAAAATAAAAAATAATAACGATTTAGTAAAAAAATGTCATTTTGACAAACACTAATAGTTTCACAAACTGTACAACTCAATCGGTAGCACAGATCAGTTTCACAGATCGGTTTCACAGATCAGTTTCACAGATCGGTTTCACAGATCAGTTTCACAGATTAGTTTCACAGATTGGTTTCATAGATCTATCATACCTAACTCTTTTTTAATAAAGTATAACCTTTCAGAGCTTAAGGGATTCATAAAAATATCAACTAACTGATGTTCAGAGTCAATAAATTCTAGAGAAATATCACCCTTTTGATAGTGATCTCTCATGAAGTGATGTCTGACCTTAATGTGTTTGGTCCTAGAGTGAGACACATGATTCTTAGAAATGTTAATTGCCCTAGTGTTATCACAATTTACAGACACATGTCTAAATTGATATCCATAGTCCAACAGAGTGTGTTTTATCCACATAATCTGTGCACAACAACTACCAATAGCAATGTATTCTTCCTCAGCAGTAGATAATGCAACAAAGTTCTTTTTAATACTACACCAAGATACTAGGGACTTTCCGAAAAGATGACATGTTCCATATGTTCTCTTTCTATCCAACGTGCAACCAGCAAATTCAGCATCTGAATAACTCATTAAGTCAAAGGTTTGTCCATTTGGATAAAATAAACCTAAATATGTAGTATTTTTGAGATATTTGAAAATCCATTTAATAAAAATTAAATGAGATTCTTTAGGATTGGCTTGAAATATTTTACATACACACACACTAAACATAATATCTGTTCAACTAGCATTAAGGTAATGTAGACTTCCAATCATACCTCTATAATTGGTTTGATCAACCGGTTTCCCAGTTTCATCACCATCTAGCTTATAGATGGTACTCATAGGTGTGTCACTTACCTTATTGTTATCCAAACCAAAAAATTTTAAAATATCCTTTGTATATTTAATTTGATATAAAATAATACCATACTTCTTTTGAAAAAATTTAAATCCATGAAAATACATCAGTTCTCCCATTAAACACATTTCGAATTTATTTTGCATAATCTTTGAAAAATCAGTACATAAAAAATATTTGGAAGATCGAAAAATAATATCATCACCATAGATTTGTACAATTAAAATATCTTTTGAAATTCTTTTAATTAAAAGAGTGGGATCAAAAATACCTTTAGTAAAACCTTTTGAAATATGAAAATTCGTAAGTCTATCATACTAAGATCTTGGAGCCTGTTTTAAACTATATAAAGATTTAGAAAATATAAAAACATGATTTTAGAAATGGGGGTTTGTAAATCCAGGTGGTTGTTCAACAAAAACATTTTCAATTATAAAACGATTTAGAAATTCACTTTTGACATCCATTTGATATAACTTGAAATTCAGATGAGCAGCATAGGCAAGTAGATTCCTAATAGCCTATAATCTAGCTACATGAGCAAAGGTTTTCTCATATTCTATTCCTTACTCTTGACTATATCCTTGTGCAACTAGTATTGCTTTATTTCTAACTATATTTCCTGACTCATCATCTTTGTTTCTAAAAACCCATTTAGTGCCTATGGTCAAAGTGTCCTTAGGTCTTTCTACTAATTCCCAGAATTTGTTTCTTTCAATTTTATTTAACTCTTCTTGCATAGACATTACCAAAAATTCATCATTGATTGCATCATTGATATTTTTAGGTTCTAACTGTGAAAGAAAGGCTTGATGATCAACCTGATTTCTTAGAGAAGCTCTAGTTTGTGTCCCTCTATCAGGATTTCCAATAACAGCATCTAAAGGATGATTCTTTAGAATCCTAGTTGATCTAGTAAAGGTAGGACTATAAATTTCAGGTTCTTCTCTGGGTTCGGGTTCACCATGAGTGGATTTTGGAATTATTCCAGAACTGGTTGTCTTTACAGTAGGTTTATTGATTTTATCACTGAGGTTTCGAACAGACAACTCTTCTTCAAGATTTTCAAGAGGAGGTTTAGGTTCATGTTGACCAGTTTCATCAAATTTGATGTGAACAGATTCTTCCACACACTTGGTTCTCTTATTAAACACTCTATAGGATTTTCTAAAAAGAGAATATCCTTAAAAGATTCCTTCATCACTCTTGGATGCAAATTTGTCTATATTATCCTTAGTATTGAGAATGAAGACTTTCTAACCAAAAACTCTGAAGTAACTAACTTTAGGATTTCTATTATTCCACAACTCATAAGGGGTATTCTTAAGAACAGGTCTAATCAAGACTCTATTAATAATATAACAAGCTATATTAACAGCATCAGCCCAAAAATAAATAGTTAGGTCATATTCATCAAGCATTGTTCTTACAATTTTTTGAAGGGTTCTATTCTTTATTTCCACTACACCATTCTGTTGAGGTTTCATAGGGGCAGAGAAATTGTGACTATAGAAATTATGTGAGCAGTAAGATTCAAACTCATGATTTTCAAACTCACGACCATGGTCACTTCTTAGGGTTTTAATCTTAAGTCCACTATGTTTTTCTATAGACATAGAGTATTTAGTAAAGTAAGAACAAGCTTCACTTTTGTGATCTAATAATTATACCCAAGTATATCTAGAAAAGTCATCTACTAATGCGTAGACATAGTGATTTCCATTTAAACTAGAAACTCTAGAAGGTCCAAACAAATCCATGTGAACTAACTCGAGTGGTTGAGAAGTTGAAACTTATTTCTTTGATTTAAAAGAAACTTTATGTTGATTTCCCTTTTGACAGGGATTACAAACTTTTTCTGATGAGAATTCAAGTTTGGGTAGGTCTCTAACTAAGTTCTTCCTAGTCAGTTTTCTTAGTGAATGAATTTTTCAGTTTCCTAATATTCTGTGCCATAGCCAAGACTCTTTATGAAAAGCATTTAAACAAGTAATGTTTTGTTTGAATAAATAATTCAAATCAATAGCATAAACATTTTCATTTCTCAAAGTAGAAAATACTAAAACATTTTTAGAGTTAAAAACATTACAAGAATAATTTTTAAATTTAACATTGAAACCATCATCACATAACTGAGAAATACTTAACAGATTATATTTAAGTCCATCAAAAAATAAAACTTTATAAATTAAAATTGAATCAATGTTACCAATCTGGCCTAGGCTGATGATCTTTCCTTTATAGTTATCACCAAAGTTGACATGGACTCCATCAACTTTGATAAAGCTCTTAAAGCATGATTAGTCCCTAGTCATATGCCTTGAACATCCACTGTCCAAGTACCATATCTTCTTATGAGAATTATTCAAGAAAGTTTCCTACAAAACATTTTTAGATGGAAAATGATGTTGGGACCCAGATCTTCTTGGGTCCAGATAGGTTAGCAAGAAAAGCATCAGGAACCTAGATTTGTCTTATGGGTTTCATATAATTTATATAATCAATATATTTAGAAATATAAACTCTATTTGATCTATAACTATGTGAGTAACTAGTAGAGGCATATGAATTTCCAGAACTTGAACTAGCACTATTCTGTCTAGATTTAGGAATCAATCTAGTTTTAGTAAATTTTCTCTGTCCAGGATGATAGACTAAACCAGTAGTATACTTTGGTGCCACATGCTTTCCTAGAATTTGAGTGAGTGTATCTTTTTTATTTGTGAATTTTTCTAAATACTTCTTCAATTTCACATTACAAAATTTTAGTTCAGTATTTTCCTTAAGTAATTGACCATTATTTTCCTTTTCTATATCAAGTGAATATTTAACAGAGCTAGTCAAAGCATGCTTTTTATTTAAAGCTTTATACTTGTCATTAAATTCATTACATGTATCTTCTAGCATATTACAATATTCAAATAACTCTTCACTAGAAATATTTTTAGATTCCGAATCAGATTTAACTCTAGAATAATATGAATTTAAAGCAAGAGTATCTAATGTTACCTCATAGGTGTTTGTCTTAAAACACATATTATCCTCCTGAGAGTCTTAATCCTTAGTAGAATCAGAATCAATTGAAGTTTCTTCTGAAGCACTCCAAGTTTCTTTCATTGAATTCTTGTATTTAGTGTCCTTGTATTCATGTTTCTTCTTGAATTTCAATTTTGGATTGTCTGCTTTTACATGTCCTTTCATTTTTCACTCATAGCAGACAATTCCATCACTTTTATTAGACTTTTTCCAATCCTTCTTCCAATGACCCTTGTTGTCATATTTTCCTTTATAATTTGTTTTTCTGAAGAATTTCTTCTTCCTATAGAATTTCTTGAATCTCCTGGCTATCGGAGCAATTTCAGCATCACTGTCAGAATCTAAACTTTCACTTGTTGAGCTTTCAGTAGGTATGTGAACGTTTTCCTTGTCCTTTCTCTTTGAGGCAGTAGACTTAAAATCCACTGACTTACTTTTTGTTTCATCATATTCTTCCTTATTTACTTTAAGCTCTTCTTTATACATCATAATCTTACCAATAAGCTCCTTAATAGGCAAAGTACCAATATCACATGATTCTCTAATTGAGACAGATGTGCCTCTCCATCGGTCTGGAAGACATCTCAGTAATCTCATGATTTGTTCCTTTTCTAGAATAACCATTCCAAGGGAGCTCATAGTGTTGAAAATCTCATTGAACCTGAGATACATGTCAGAAATAGGTTCATCAGGCTTCATTTTAAAATTATCATATTTGATATTACAGGTATTAAATCTCATTTCATTGACATTGGTTGTTCCCTCATGGGAAATAACCAAAGTGTCCCAGATTTCATAAGTAATTGTACAAGAAGATATGCGATTGAATTATTCATCTCCTAAAGCACAATACAAAGCATTAATAGCTTTATAATTATTATTTTAAGCAATTTTAGTAGGTTCATCCCAAGTAGTTCTTTCAGTATCTGTAATATTATATTGAGTCTCTATAGCAGTCCATATGTCAAATCCCATACTTTCTAAATTAATTTTCATTTTAAGCTTTCACTGGAAATAATTTGTACTATTAAAGAAAGGTGGCATGTTCATAGCAGAACCCTCTAATCTATTGTCCATAGTTAGATTTTAGTATATATATTTAAAGAGATAAAATTTAGAACTAACAGAAATTTTAGATATTTAAGATACAACTAAAATCACAGTTGAAAATAGAGTATTTTTAAAACATTAATAAACAAAACAAACCTATGATACCAAATGATGGTAGGAGTGGATACTCAAGAGGGGGGTGAATTTAGTTCCAATTAATATTTCTGTTTAAAATATCTCTATTAAAATCCCCCAAATTGAATAACAACATAATCTGCAGTGAATTTTTATTAGATTAAAGGGTCAGTTAGGTTCTCCAGAGATTGATTAGTTCTCAGTTAATAAAATATGAAGATTAATTAACATTTGAATCTAACCTAATGCATTACAATATATAAAAACACATTCTTGAATAACTATCAAAGTAACTTTAAAACAATATTGTATTTCATAGTAATTGGCAGAGGAATATTCAATATAGGTTAAAACTGAAATAAGTAAGCACAAAAGTTTTAAAACAAGAGGTTCAGTCTCAAGCCGAGACTTAGTCCTCTCAAACAATTTATATAAATTTTGATCCACACCCTGGATCGGGGTAAACAACTATACAGAGACTGTCTAGGTACTAAGACCTCTACCACAGTTCTTCGTGGGAAAACAAAACAAATAGCACATAGGTTATCCAGGTCACACTTGACCTCTTCCACAGTTCATAGTGGGATATAGTAATGTGTAAGAAGTTTGGAGTGAGAATTTAGTATCCTTCGGTTCATTCCAGGAGTCAGTGTGTAAAAACAACACACACTGCTTCAAAAGTAAATGAATGAAACACAATAGATCTAAATAGATAGAGATGTGTTTAGAGTGAACTATGTTTTGTGAGTGAAGCTATGGACTCCTTGGATTGATGTAAATAAACCTCTGAGTCCTTCTCTGGTTTTTGTCAAGAAAAAGAGTGTCGAAGTTCTTGTTTCTTCACTTCCAGTGTAGGTGTTCAGCTTGAATGTAAAGTGTTCTTTGTAATACTTCAGCTTCTTCTTTGAACTTGTATTCTTGATGAGTATGAGTGTTCTTAAAGTTACTCATGTGTTCTTCTTTTCATGTATGTGTGTGCATGGAAGAAATCTTTCTCTATGCCTCTTCGCATTCCTCTTTCTATACTGTAGCTTGGTCTTCCTTATATTCCATGAGCTTCGGCAATAGGAATGATTACCTTTTCTTAGGTACGAGGTTCAGTTCCCTGACATGCCAACAACTATCATTAAATATCATTAATTTCAATAAAAACAACTAATAAGACCATTGTAATTAAATAAGATTTAATAGAAATTCAAACAGTTTTCACGGCTATCGGTGAGTCATGAGATCGGTAGGTCATTTTGAATCTGCATCGGTATTAGTAGGTCCTTGGATCAGCATCTGCATCAGTAGGTCATGATCAGCATCGGTATCGGTATCTTGTGATCAGCATCTGCTTCGGTAGCCTCTGATCAGTATCAGCTTCGGTAGCTTGTGATAAGTATCAGCTTCGGTAGCTTGTGATCATTATCGTCTTCAGTAACTTTTGGTCAGTATCGGCTTCAGTAGCTTGTGATCAGTATCGGATTCGGTAGATTGTGATCAGTATCGGCTTCGGTAGCTTGTGATCAGTATCGGCATGACCGTTGCCATCAGTGCAACTGTTGCCATTGGTGCAACCGTTCATTATCTGTGCGACCGTTCGTCATCGGTGCGACCGTTCATCATCGGTGCGACCGTTCATCATCGGTGTGACCCTTCATCATCGGTGCGACCGTTCACCATCGGTGCAGCTGTTCATCATCGGTGTGACCGTTCATCATCGGTGCGACCGTTCATCATCAGTGCGACCGTTCATCATCGCTGCAACCGTTCATCATCGGTGCGACCGTTCATCATCGGTGTGACCGTTCATCATCGGTGCGACCGTTCATCATTGGTGCGACCATTCATCATCGGTGCGACCATTCATCATCGGTGTGACCATTCATCATCGGTGCGACCATTCATCATCGTTGACTCAAGAAAATAACTAATGGTGTGTCGTAAACATGAAATTCACACTAAGTTCCTGTTCAATCCAGAATACTTCCTGGTCAACAGTGAAACATAAATTATTATAGATAAACATTATATAGACAATATTTAAACATATGTAAATAAATTTAGAACAAATTAAATAGAAGTATAAATTTTCATAAATAAAACAATGATTTGTGATTATTAAAATAACCATCACACAGAGAGTTCAACAATTATCATTCGTGTGTACGGCGGACTACCACTTCAAAAAATGATTTCATTTTCTCCATTACTGCCTCTCATGGTTGGGTATGATGATAGATATAGATTATATATATTATATTTATAAAATAATTATAACGTTGTATTAATTATATCAAAAATACCTTTTTACATTTCATTCCATAAGGGATATGATAACATCTCTTGTGTGTACAACAGACTACCTTCTCGCAAAGCGATGTTATTTATTTTTCACTAACGCTTTACATGAAAGGTGATAAGTATAAAATTTATTAGTATATGTTGAATAAATTAAATAATTATGATATTAATTAAATATTAATAATAATGAAAAAAATAATATATTATTTTACTTCTTACATTGAAATATGATAACATTGCTTGAGTATGTGTGGTCTACTATCTTCACAAAGTGATGTGACTCTCTCTTTATCACCACACCACTTGAATGATATATATAAGTATATTTAATGAAATAATATGGATTATATTAAATTATTAAAATTATTGAAAGATATAATATTACTTACCTTATTTCTATTATAATCATTGAAAAATGGAAGCATTACTCATGCAAACGTGTAGTTTACCATTGTCATGACTGTAACATAGTCTATTTTTCATAACCATCTTTCATTGTTGGTTTTAAAAGTATAATTTACATAAAATATGATATTTTTGTCATTATTATTATTCTAAATATGATATAATTATTTAATATTCACAATAACCATATATTTTATGATGAAACACGCATTAGAAAATAAGGAAATTAACACCCAAACTAAGGAAAATAATGAAAGATTATTAATGAATGAGGTAAAGTGTGTTATAAAAACAAAATATTTGATATTAAAAATATTAATATTGATTTTTTATAATTTAATTACATGTTTAAACAAATATATATGAGGTTAAACCATGTTCAACAAAAAGAAAGTGTGAGGTAAGGGATTTCATCTCAATTTCATTTTATTTAGGCATGTTGTAATGTTATGCACCCAATTTATTTCATATGGTGTATGTAATTCCCTTTTTAAATGTTATATCATGATTAATTAATAAATATTTTTATTTTTCATTTCAATTTGAATTATTTTATCTAATTGTAATTTATATAAGAGTTACTATGTGGTAAATAATTGCATAACTCAATTTCTTTTCATTGGGTAATATTACTTCATCTTCATCCTTGATATTCTAAGCTTAAGTATACAATTAATTATTATTATATTATGTTGTATTAGTACTTTTTATATGTATTTTTATTTTATACACATAATTAATTCTCTATTTATTCCTCACTTCAACATTATGATCATTGTACGAGTTTATTTCACAATCTCATTCTAATCAAGATTGTTTATTATTAAATATTTGACTGATAGAACGATTTTATTTTCTCAGCCACTGGTTATTTAGGAAATTTTAAAGTAATATTACCATATTTAAAGACATTACTATATAAAATAATCAAGAAATTTTTTAATAATATCTGACATCATTTCACTCTTCTCTCAGAAATATTTTTTCTTCTAAATCCATGTTTTCTAAAAAAATTCAAAAATGTTTTTAAAATTTTCCAAATTATTTATTAAAAAAAATTCACACATTTTTACTTTTTGAAAAAAAAATGAATCTTAATGTAATTTTCATAATAATTATCATTTTTATTCCACCAAAAATGTGAAAGGAATCTTATTGTAATTTTCAAAACAATGTACTTTTCTAACCTTTTTACTGTGTAAAACAAATGTTCTTTTTAACTTTTATTGAATGTATGGATTTACCTAGAATCATGAACATAATTTCATTAAATATTACTTTTAATTTTTACAAATATCTTTTTAAAGAATATTTTTCCTTATATTCTATAAATTCTTAGTTTTTAAAAGTGATTTTCATAGAGAAGGATTTTAAAAATGATTAATGTCATACAATATAAATTATAAATTGAAAAGTATATTTTCCTCAAGAATGATTTTAAAGATAATTTTTAGTATTTATATTCATAAATGAAAATAATAATTAATTTTACATATACTACATTGGTGATATGTTTTATTGATAACATCCTTGTTCTCCATTTGTATTGTTTATGATTATTTTGACCAAGTATAGTATTAGAATTGAACTCCTTGATTCATTTTTTTAGTCAATAAATTTCCCTTGAAATGTTCACTTTCCTGTGATCATTGTACATTAAATTTCATCTAAATATATATATTATTTATCATGGATATGTTTATTTCATAAATTTCATATCATTTCTACATACAATGTTCTATATTTAAAGTTGATTGTTTATCTGGGGAAATATTGATAAATCTGTATTCTTTACTCAATATGTATATTTCATTATAAGGCTCATTGTTTGGGAATTAAATCAATTATTCAATATATGTGTAATTATTTGGTAATGTAATATACAAGTGTGGGCTGGTTATACATATCCCCTAGATTCATTGGTAGTCTCATGGGATAAATTAGTTGAATATACTTATTTAAATGGGATTCTACCCATTAGTTTTAAAATATATTGAGAATAGATCATTGGAGAAGAGGTATCATATACCTGGTATACATTATGTCCAATAATTAAGCATCGCCTTCATTAGTAATTTAGTTATTATCATTTATTAGATTTTTGTTATGATATTATCTCTATATTCATTTCATTCTCATTTTATTGATTAAATGGTGTGTGTTTGCAGTTAATTTAGATTTCCATGTTGACTATTCCTTATATAGTTATGATAGTCATGTTATTGACTAAATGGAATGCTTTTTCAGTTATTTACCTTGATATATTGATTATGATAGTCAAATTATTTAAATGGAATTTTTTTATTTATTTACCTTGCCAGACTGATTATGATCATTGATTCCTGATAGTTTTCACTTTACATAACCATTACTGAGAATTTTATCTCACCCTTATTTTTTATCTTTTCCTTATAATCCATTAAGTGTACTATAAGAGATATGAAATAATATGCATGAGGTAATAATAATATTCTCAAAAAAATTTTAATTTTTGTATTAAAATGTAATATGTTAATCATGTGTGTATCATATTAACCAAGAATACTAAAGTATTAGGTTCTTCAGGATGTGATTATTTTTATCTTTTTCCAATGCATTAAAGTAGCAACCCACTACAGTCTTCTGGGATTTGGGTTGCTATATTGAGTTCATGGAAATTTACACAAACATGAACTTATCTCGCATTCAATTTATGTCATATCATAATTTTTGGATTTAGACATAGTCTTGGTCTAGAAAAAACTATAATGAAGGTACCACCATTTCTAGCTCATCCAAATAAGCTTCATTTAGGAGGCATACACTACATGATTCCATTTCTTTACTTATTTATAGATTACATAATATGATTACATCAATATATACCCACTAATTCAATGGATATATTATAATGGTAAAATTCCATTTTAAAATATCATGTTTATATTTTAAATCACTATTTCCCATAGAATAATCCAATATTTTTTTAAGGGAAATATAATGTGAAATCTTAGGATGTTACAATATTTTTCCAAACAGGGTAACTAGTTCACATTCCCCAATACAAATTAGTCACTACAGATATTCATACATTGTGTGTTAGACATAGTCACACACAATGTGATATTTTTTAAAAACTAAATTCCTAGGGCCATATCCCAAGACCCTACATAGTGTGTCATTTTAAGAATTTTTCACCATATAGTTAAAATCCTCACCAAGAAACAATATTTACTTTGATTTTTACTTTGCTTCTATTACATTCTCTCTTAATGATGACATCACACAATCCTATTCCATAATGGATTTTTGGGGGTCCTTCCTTATAATCCTCCACTTTCCCTCTCACCACTATACTATTTATTCCCCCATGCTCCACTAAACCTGATCTCTAGACTACCTTTTCATAATGGTGCATAGCCTCACACTTCATTGGATCGATGCTTGTTTCACACCCCCGTGCATCCCCAAATGGTTCCATCTCTTTTTTAGGACCACTAAGAGGGCCAATATGTGTTTTATGAGCCAAATAATGGAGAACAGTATGAAATCTAATGGGGATAATGAAATGCTAGCATTCGATGCCCATTATGAAAATAGTAATTTCCCATATATATTAGAAAATATGAATATAATGTTTGGATGGCATCTAAAATTCCACACTATAAATAAAAACTCTTCCAAGAATAAATACATAATGAAATCCAAATATAGTCAAAAAAATTCACAAAATGATTTTTTTAAAATCCATAGAAAAACTAGAGTGGTAAATTGATAAAATTCCATATTGGTATTTTCATATTTAAATATTAGAATAATGGAAAAACATACCAATACATAGTTGTTTCACATTGTGTAAATTTAATCACTTTATATTTTCATTAATGTCACTATTTCACTCATCTTTTCCACATGAACTAGCCATCCATCCTATCACAAATATGTGCCAACAACTTCGATCAGCGAATGTCATCACTATTTCTAATAAGAACAAAAATCTCTATCATCGAAAATCCCCTATAGGATTCTTTCTAATGAATCATGATTACTATATATGTAAATTTTAAAATTTTTATATATATCAGAACATCTAATTCAATTTTTTTTATTAATAAAAGAACTGAAAAAACCTATCCCATTTCCTGAGACCTAGGCACACAATTTACCCCATTACCAGGATAGACTACCCAGTCCATACATAATCATTATATCAAAATTTCCACCTATGATACTATTTAGGAGATATCACGGACCCCACTCACTATTTATTTAAATAATAACTGATAAAAATAATATAAGAAGCAACATGATTGTAAATTCACTAAAACATAGAATGGTGTAAATAATCTACCCTAAGATCAATGGAATAATCAAAAAATGTTTCTAGGGTTATTTTATAGGATAAAAATAACATTCTACCCTTATGGGTTTTGAAACAATGATACTCAAAATTTAGTTATGCAACAATAATGAAATATTTAAGTCAGTATTAAAAATTATTTTGATAAAATGAATTTCATTCTTGGAATCCTCATATAGAAATTATAAAGAATTGAATTTTTTATATGTTTATGAAAAAACCTAAAATTTTGAAAGAATAGTTAAATAATATTTTCCATATATTATGTGTTTTATGATATAATAACCATTTAATAATGACCTAAAGATATAAATAATGGTTTTATAGACCCATATTGTGTTTATTTAGATAAATAAAGAATTTATAATTATTAAATTTAATATCTGATGTTGTATATTAATTAAAAATTATTAAAAAAATTATTTCATTAAAAATATTTTTCATATTTTATTCAATTAATTTTAATAAAAAAAATTCAGTTTTTTAATGATGTCAGTTTGATTAAAATTTAAATATTTAATATAATACTACATATATTCTATATTATGACCATAATTTATTGTTTTATTCTAAAATAAATATTTTATTCCTCATTTAAACACAAAATAACCCTCCCAATTATGAATAAACACCCCTTCTCATCCTCAAGAAAAATCACATCAGGAATTGAATCCATTGACCATTATTTACTTAATTATATTATATTAAGCATCATCTAATCCATAGAGTCATTACAGTCAATTTTCACACAAATTCTCTAATGAATTAAGGAAAAATTAACTGATCAAAGGTCAAGGATGATGTAATATTACTTCCCTTTCTATTTCATATTCCTTATTATTTTATTCTATATAAACAATTACACATCCAAACAATATCCTAAAAAATAAATTATTAATTATATGATTTTGTAATACATATTTTCATTCCACTATATTATAGTTATAAAAAATTTATGATGTGTAAATAATTTCCCACTATCTTTTCGACACATTACATTATTGGTGGGCTTAACTACCTATAAGAACCTTATCAATTTATTAATTATCTCTATTATAATGGATGGTTTCTATAAATAATATAATGTTTATAAACATACCCAATTACATACATACATATATATATATATATATTGATTTGTTTTAATTATTTTTTGTTAATTTAACAAAAGAATAAAAATTTGACAGAAACTAAAATATTGAAACAAGAAAGGGAAAAATTAAATCAAATATGTCATCACACAATTTTATCTTTAGAAAAATGTTAATAAATAAATTTAAATGTATATAACTTATCAATAATAACATAAATAAATGTAATATACTCCAAGATTAAATTTTTAATAAATAAATTTGGTCTACATTAGATGTGTAAATATGAAGAAACAAAATATGACTTATTGTAAAGGGATTCTCAACTATTACCTTTCATTTGGATTTATACACACTCTAGTCCTCTATTTTTCATATGTATCTTATTTATTTTTAATTCATACATTATAAATGACCTTTAATTTACATTACATATTCTATATCTATGTATATTATTGTTTTTATTTAACTATGATGAATTTTTTTACATTTAACATTATTGATAACAGTCTTCATTTTTTAAACAACATAATGGTTATTTTTATAATTTTTCTTCATATTTCCATGATATAAAATCATTTAGTTTTTTATTATACCCCTAAAACTAAACTATAATATTTTATTTTATTTTTATGAGAACGTATACTTTATTCATTGACATATGATTTATGTAATTATTATGAAACTCAATCTATTCTACTGAGTTCATCGTAAGATTATGCTTAATGTATGTTACTTTTATATGTTTCATAGATGATTTTAAATATATTTTGATTTGATCAGTAGACCCTAATTTATAAATTCCTCTAATAAAATGAGTAAACTATTATATCTCCATATATTTTTATTGGTAGGTAATATGATGTTATAATTTTGTATAAAATTATGTATGAAAATTATGTTATTAGATTTATCCATTATATTATGATTTCTTGAAAATGAACCAATTAATATGATGTTTAATTGTTTTTCATATTTTTCATTCTATTTTTAATTGAATTATTTAAATATTATTATTATTATGATCTTATTTTTATGTTTTGATAATGATTATTTTTATCAGAGATGTACTCATGTAGAATAATTTTAGATGATCCTTCATAATATTCCTCCCCTTACATGTATTTCAGACACACCATGTATTTTATGTATATCACTATATAATCACATGTATTATGAATATTATAAAAGCCTATTAGGGGACTTCACTAATAAATATAACTAATATATAATTTTTTATACATAAAAAGGATGTATGAAAATAATTTTATATGAAACGAATGATATCAATTTTGGTTGTTGAAATCATATGTATATTTGTCTTAAATATTTATTAAAAATAATGTATGAAATTATTAGTCTCTATAGTTTCTATTAGAAAAATATCTAATTATTATGGAAGTATGTTATTGGAAGATCCCAATAATAAAATTAGGGATTTTTCATGTTTTTTACATATCATAAATTTATTCATATGAATAATTATTTTATATATTTTATTATTTACTGAGGTTTTTTTATAACATTTTTTATTTTATAGAAATCTGGGAACCATGTGTAATTGATCTAATAAATAATATAATGGAAAATATAGTTATTATCTAATTGATATTACTATTTCAATGGGATATAGAGTTCAAAAGAACATATTGGTACTTAACCACTTCTCCCATGTTATAAATAATATCTTGAATCATGTGAAATGTCCACATTTACCCAATGAGAAATTATGTATCAAGTATATCATCTGACAATGACTACATTCTTATTATTGATCTGATGATCCACTTATTATCGAATAATGGTTCAAGTCCATGAAAAATATTTTTCAAATTCTATATTTCTCTCAGGAGGAGATGGTTACTCTAGAAATATTATCATTAAAGGGACTAATATATTAATAGTGTACATTGATAAATAATAAAATGTTAAAGTATAAAAATGAATCAATTTACTAGGAAGACATTATGAAAATATTTCATAAAAATTATTTTATATCCATCATACCCAAAGTGATATTGGATTTCAAGAGGTACTAAAAAAAGAATAGTAATTTATTGTTACATGTTAGGATAATTTTACTATGATTATAAGTTATAAATATCAGTCATTTATCATCCCTAGTATAAATATAGACCGATTCATTGGTGTTATAAAATAACATCACTATAAATCTCTAGTTATCCATGAAATTATCAGTTATAAAATAGTGGTTCTATTTTCTCTCTAATTAGATATAGAGTTTTGTAAATGTTCTCATGTACATGGATATAAGAAAAAATTATGGAATTTTATATAACATGTTCAACTGAAAAAATACATGGATTCAAGAAGATCTATGCACTCAACTCTTTAGGATGTGTTATGAATCAAATCAAGAACTTATTAAGAGAATAATGAAATCATTCAAGTGTGGAAAATTATAACATTTAGAATAATAGTATAAAAAGAACATGAAAAGTATAATTCATACTTTAAAAGAAATGAAAGAATAACTCAATGCACAAACCATGTTTCATCTCTTTAACTTCAAGTAATATAAGAACTATTCAAGCATTTCCACCAAACTAATGTAATATATCGATAATTGACATCAATAAACACCTAATCATAGGGAATCAGTAAATACTATTTCCTTTACCACCAATAAAGTGGAGAATAATTTAAGTGTATGATAGTACAAACAATATTCACTCATTAATTGGGAATTTTTTATTTTATTATAAACTTATGCATTCCTTCATATCTTGAATGGTTTCTATAAATATGGATTCACCATCCTAATACATTTACGTAGATATATTTATGGAAACAATTAGTGATTAAATTTTTCATCTTATTTTTTTGAGTATTCCCTAATTGGTTTTTGTGGTAGTACTCTTTTAAAAACCCTCATAATTTATCTGTCGATTGAATTTGAAGCTATAAATTGAATTTATAATCACTGTTTATATATATTAAATAAAAAATACTTCAAAAAATAAACTCATTATATATATAGAACCATACTATGGTGCATTATAAATGAATAAAAAAATATTATATCTAGAATATAAAATAATTTAATTTTTTCGATATTGATTTTAAATGGTGATTGATATATTACATAAATTACTGAGAAAAAGGAAATTTAAAATAATGATTATATTTACACTATATGGTAATATACATATTTACTACTCAATGTGATTCTTGTCCTTACACTATATCATGAAGTATGGTTCCCAATAGAACATACTCTAAGATCCACACCTGTATCCAAGAGCCCCTATAAAATGGATTTGATTTCATTTTTGGAATTATGGATGTAAAATCTATACCATTTGGAAAAAAATTTATATTCCATACTATATAACATTGGGTTTTACTATAACTCCTTTCATGGAATAATTAAGGATAAATATTTCTTTTCATATATTAATAGAGTTAAAAAGAGCACAATAATGATAAAATATCCATATTACAAGATTTATGACTTGATTGGTCTTCTTATAGGATTTCAATATTTATCATATGATGATCTTCATTATAGATTCATAAAAAATAATTTGAAGAGATAAAATATTCAAAATAAATCTTTAATACATGATATAGACAATGATAGTTTATAGAGTTGTCATTTAGACTTACAAAAACTCTAAAAATCATCAGAGACGTAATGTACTAAGTCATTAGTGACTACCATGAAATATTTTTTGTTTTTTAATTTACTATATTCAAAAAAATCCATAGATAAGGAATAATATTAGCTAATTAAATGGATTATATCGGAAAATTTAAATAATAATAAGTTTTATACTAAGCTCAGTAAGTGTAATTGTTGGCTGTTGAAAGTAACATTTTCATTGAACATGAACACAATATAGGGAAATTATGGGGATCATTAAAGTATAATGACAATTAAGTAATGTCTTAGAATAATATGTATCATACAAATCAGTAGTTCTCCTATAATATCTAGGTACAACAAATACATTTTTACTAATATCCCATGAATTTTAATACCATTAACAATGTAAACAAGGATGGATGTAAAGTATTTCTTAATAGAATAATGTGAAAAGAGATTTATAGAACTAAATATGGTGCTAGTCACTGCACCATTACTCTCACTACCCACATGTAGAGAAGGGATTTCAACATACACAGATGTTTTATAGATTGATTTATTATTTTTCAAGAAATATAATAATGTGATTAATTATGACTCAAAATAAAAATTGATCATTGGAATTAATTATCTGATGCATGAAATGGTGTTAACTATTGTCATCATTCCATTGAGTATTTTGAAACATTAACTCAATGTAGTGAAGGGTTCTATATGTATTATAAATTTGGATTTAATTTATATATTCATATAGACGTTGTTTAATATCTATCAATGAAAAAGTGTGGAGTAAATCAATGACATTGATAGCTTGATAAAATACCACCCTATGAAGGTGAATTAGGTCGCTGATGTTTTTAAAATTATGAATATTTATCACCAATCCCTAATTAATATTGATAAATTCCATATTATTATGGATATAAACAGGATGAATTTTAAAATAATAATGATATAGGATGTGTTATAATTTTCCCAAATTATTTCCTTAAAATATATCAAAGGTAAAATTAAGAAATCCCAAATAGATATTGGGGAGAATAAATATAAGGTGAGATAAAATAAATAATGGTTTCATTAATATTTGGACATCAATAAAAATGGATTCATTAATTTTAGAAATATTCTGAATTCTATAAATATATTAGATTATGAATGAGTTATTAAATGATGAATTTAGATCATCTGTCTCTATTTCGCCATGATGTACTGTGATGTATTGATATTATAGAGTGAAATTTGGGTAAGATAACTTGAATAATTAGATTATAGAGTACACCTAAAATACCTTTGAATACTAGTGATGTAATGTTGAGTACCATAAATCCAAGGTGGTGATACAACCATTACCCATAATAATATGGAAATGGGATAACATAGTTAGGACTCTTATCACTCATATTCGAAATAAATATAAAGGATATAATTACATATTGTTTTTTTTTGGATTGAATCGCAATGTCTACTCAAATCATCACCATTCAAGAAGATTTTTCACATGATAAATATTTTAAGATATTTTTCAAGGATTTAGTAAGTCTTTAAGTGTTATTAATTTTTAATATGTCAAATAAATATACAAGGATCGCCTATATGTTATAGAGGAGTCTTTAACAAGACTTAAACATAGACATGAACTTCATTATAAATTGTTACACTAATAAAGATGGTTAATATGAAATAATGATTAAAATGGTTGAATTTGTGATGAAATAATTTTCTCTTAACATTAAGGAATTATTTTAACATTATCTTCGATTAATCAAGTTCTCATATGAAAAAAATCTCTTCTAATGTATTCAGATGGACCCATAAAAAGCTCTATATTTTAAAACATTCATAATTCTAATATATTTGGCTAATAGTATTAAATAAAATCTATTTGGTCATGAAACAATGTTAGAAATGTTAGATAAGGTTCATTTCATTATATAACAAATTACAGTGACACGATGTTGATAGATGTGTTCTGTTGATAATCATAGAAGAATCCTAGTGTTTGATATTAGGGATAATTTATTCCTTTTAATATATCCCAAAATGAAATATATGAGGATTTAGAAGAAAATAATGATCATACCTATTTACATTATCCACTCTAAGATCATTTATCATATAAGAGTTATCAAATTTATACTTTCAATTCCACCAAATAGGGAACAAGTTAAAAATGTATTCTTCATATCTCATTTATGGAAGTAAACACATGATAAATAAAATGTATTGAATGTGGATATGGTAAAATTGGACCATAACATGTCTTATAAGGAGATAGAGTTTATGATCTTGGATTAAAGTGATAATTTTTTACATGAAAATATAACTCAACATGTAAATTTAATATATCAAAATAATAAGTATAAATATGAAACATGGAAACATGAGGATACAATAAAATAGAAGTACCCACATATATTCTTGACCAAGGATATGAGTTGAAATTTTAAGTAATAAATTTAAAAATTTGAGATTAATGTAATGAACTACATTATTTGATATTAAATTAGTATTCATAGTACAATTGGGTGATATAATTATATATCAGGTATAATATGAATCCCATATATATAAAATAACAAATGATACTTTTTTTAGGAATATATATCATTAAATATGATGGATAAATACTATAAATAAAATTTAAAAAATATATAATATGGGATTATAGACACAGGTAAATAACATAACTAGAATACTAAATTTTATTATGTTGTTGTCTACTGGAAATATCAAAATCATGAAAGATAATTTAAGTAGGAAACAAATTAAGAGAAATGTAATTGAAATTTTTTATGGTGCTCTGAAAAGCATTATATAAATTTTAGTGAATGTCGAATAAATGAAATCTATAGTATTATAATGAAATATAATTATAATATGAGCAATGGAATAGTAACATTAACCAATGTAATGTATACATGAAAATTATTATACTAACATGACCATTATAATACTAACCAAATAAGTGAAATATCAAAATGAAATGAAAAAGTAATATTATTAAGAATAAAATAAATAAATATAAAATTTAAAATTATTTAAAATATATATTGAAATTGAGAATTAGAAATTAAATATAAGGATATATTTTTTATAAATTAAGTTTAATTTTTTTTAAATAATTTCTTTTATATTAACATAAAAATGTTAAAATAAAAATGTTCTTTATTTAAAAACTAATAATATCAATTTTGGAATCAGTGTGCTCAAATAATCTATGAGTGATTTATTTGGTTTTTTAAAAACACAAATTTTTGGTTGGATAGTAAATGTATACTTTTCCAAATTTAGTATTTTATGACATAATATTGATTCAATAAAGAACTGACGAATTATATAATGGTATGAAAAATAATACTTGAGTTTTATAATATAACTAATTCGTTAAAAAAATAATTTTCAACTTCCAAAACCAAAACTATAATCTCAAATTTTTAAAAATATAATGAATTTAAGTTTAAAAAATATTTAAATGTTATTCATTCATATATTTTTTATATAATAATAAATTTTATTTTTAAATAGTATAAAATTCATGGAGAATAATAATTTTCAATCATTTTCTCTTAATTTTCTAATATAAGACCGTTATTTTATGTCTTGGTCTTGAAAAAAAATTAGTTTTTATATTAACCAAAAATACCCATCCCCTTAAATTTTAGATAGCCTCTCTCATTATTCATGACATATCACATCCAAAATACATTACATTGAAAAAAATCATATTCTATTTACTGAGCCTCCCTAGAGAATTAAATTTATTATCATGTCACCTCACTATATTTCTCTATGGAATTATGTCATTGTCAAATGAGTAAACATTATTGAAGAAGTAAGATTACATTATGTTTCCATTGATTTTACATCTTCTATTTTTTTATCCCCATTTTATATTTGAAACCATTCCATCAAAAATAAATTACTGAGTATATAAACATGTTGTAATTTCATGAAAGAACTAGCACTAAGGGTATAATAAACACACAGATGGGAGGAATTTCCCTCTAAGAGAAACACATGCAAAAGATGTTGATAAGATATAAACCAACCAACTCCTTCTCAAAATACAATATAAAATGAAACCAAATTACACATATGTAATTTCATTCAAGAACTACTACAACTGAAAGGGAAAACTGTAAGTACCAAAATAAAGTAAAGACGACAGTGACCATAAAGCCCAAACAACTCATGCAAAACCCCAAGCTTATAGTAACCATCCTGATCTCTAACCTACAATAACTGACCTTAAAAATAGTTTATATATACATAAGTTGAGTATAATAATATACTTAGTAGGATCCTCCTTGTATACTATCGTACAAATGGTAATGAAATCATACTAAAACACAATAAAGAATAAGTGAAACTAACTCATCATCTAAATAGGTATACTATGTTATGAGCGTCACTATGGATACTCTCACCAAGTATCTTATATATGAGCATATTATAATAAATAATATCAAGGGTACCCTAATACCGCTTCCCCACTGGTTTGTCGCTATGACCCAATGTTTCATGTCCTGAGCCTCTCTCTCCAAAAAGGCTATCCCACAAACACCTGGGTGATGCACCACAACATGAACCTCAAGAAACACGTGGCCACATCCACATAACCAAAATTAACTAGGTATTTGTTAGGAGCCACCATAGCCTACATAATGTGTATCAGACATCCGATATTATACCTCAAGTTATCACAACCCAAACACCGAGTAAGGATCCTCAAGACATCACAACCTATACACGTTATACCTATAGTAGTCTATTGGAAATATATCTTGAATACATGTGTGTGAAATAACAACAAGAAATTACACCCCTCTATACACATATATGTGTAAAAATAACTATCATGCATACCATCACAAGTAACTTCCAAGAGAAGAGAGTAGGGCCAAAGGGGGTAGTTGTCCATCCATCCTCCCACTGGATTGTTGGGGGAAACACCCCCAAGGCTCAGAATCACAAAAATTTCATTTTCCCTAATAGAGAGGGAAGAGTAACATATAGAGATAAAAAGGTACATTATATAATATATCTCACAACCACACTAAAACATACTGCAATTTCCATCTTCCATAAAAATTGTAAACAAATTTTTTTAATAAAAAAAATTAAAGAATATTCTTGAAAGGAAATCTGTAAAAACAATTAAAGCATGGATGGATCCATAATTCATGAAGTAGAATTAATTTTTGTAAAACCAAATATTTCCCAAAAAAATTGGATTATTGTTTTTGCCAAAATATTTATCATTGGGATTTATAAAAACACATTTCATAAATTTTATTTTTATATTAGAGTTAGTGTGGATGGGAATGATAAAATATGTAGAGGCCCAATCTCTGTTTTATGGAAACATCCTGTAAAAGGTAATATCAAATTGAATATTTATGGTGTGGTTGAAGGAAAGACATGTCCTAGTGGTTGTAGTGTAATTTTTCATGATGTTAAGGGAGTAATAATAATGTAATTGTTTTGAATTATGGGTATTGAAATTATGTTGGAATCTAAATTAGATGCTTCATTATTATATTTCTTGTGATAAATCATAAAGTATTGTAGTACTAATGGATTGATATGGATTCCATCTACCTAGTTCAACACATAAAAAGTAGGAGTTCATAACACTCTTGGGGACTCATCTCCATATACATATAATTTCTTAATTATCAAGAAAAATACCAACATTTTATATCAAATGTTTTCAAATAATTCAACTACATTATAGATGGTATTTCCAACAAAGGAGTTGAAGAAAAAAAATAATAATCTTTTTAATAATTTTATAATTATTTTCATGTTATTCATCAAGGAAAATAAAATACCTGGTTACTATGATATGTAATGTTTATTTTAGTAAATTACTTAGTTTGTTCGTTTGTGTTGTATCTTTCATAAGATTTTATGACTAACATCATTATTTTTATACATTAATAATACAAAAATATGCATAAAATTAAAATAATTATGTATAAATTGAAATTTTAATCATTCAATAATACAAAATTTATTACCTTTGAAATAAATGAATACATATTATGAAATAAAAAAATATGTTTTTAAATCTCGTTACAACATTAAAGGTTCATGAAAAATGTTTCACTATATTATCTCTACAAAATATATTGATTACTAAATATTATATATCATATCACATATTAATAATGGATGCAATTAAGGTGTTGCATGAGTGGTAGACACCTTATAATCCCTCTTTAAAAAATAGGGTTTATATCCATGTGGGAAGTAATTTCCATCAGCACCATAATAGTGTTATATAATTGTGCTAATATAGGTACTGTTTTAGGTAATATAGAGGGGCACTATAGTATCAGTACTATTTATATCAAATTGAATTATGGGCTAAAAATGGGGTTATGGGCCCCTATTTCTATGTTCCATTCATCCATAAAAAATATCTTCGGGCCATAGGCCCTCCGGGTGATCATAAATATGAAATAGTTTTCATAGAGGTTCTATAGAATACTTTAGTGTAATATGAATGTATTGTATTAGGCTGATAAGTAGGGAATATCGAGTGTGTGGTCTCGAATGGGGGATCAGAGTGATAAAAAATACCAACTTTACATTCGTCCCTATATATTTTTTATATGAGACATACAGTTTACCTACCTTGAGTTTATCTACTTAGTGGGACCTGTTAGATCATGTATTTCAATAGGTATAAAATACAATGAAGAGACACTAATTAGGCGTTGGGTTGGTGACTGGAAATATTGATGGGTATGGTAGAAAATAATATCCATCCCTCTTCCCATACAGATATTCAATGTGGGATGGTGGGAAGCCATGTAATGGTGCATCATAGGATAACACGATGCAATGATTCTTGGTAGGAGGAGCAACAAAAAATTCAGACTGATAACATGGTATGATGAATTCTGATTTTGAGTTAGTGAGGTGTTAGACCAGTGAAATGACATGTTTTTGGATTCTCATTTGAGGGGAAAACATGTATTTATCCATTGGGTTCATGTGAATTTAGGATACTTGTGTTTTAGACTTTACGCCTCTTGGCCTTTGACACATTTATTTTATTAGAATAGGTCTAGTTGTTTCTTTCCACTCCTTATGGGGTTGAGGTTTAACCAATTGTGTTTCCTTTGTGTGGGTGTGGTTTGGTTACATGAAATCTTATATACCTTAAATAATAATAATATATTTATAATGTAAATTCATCACGCGTTCAGTATATTTATCTCCGTTATGAATAATTCTATAAATGTAAAATTATTTTTTCCATATAAATCTTGGATTATGAAATTAATATTACCGAGTCTAATATATTTTCATCATATATCATATCATTAAAAAAAATTAAAATAAACTACATGGAAACAACTATAAAATTCAACAATGTAAACATATAAAAAATATTTTGTAATCTTATCATGAATTCTTTAATAAAGTAATGGAATGATTATTTAAATATATTTATAAAATATTATACCCAAATTGAATAATTTTTAAATGGTATTTCCAATATATATTCCATAATTTTTTTTACATTTGTAGGAATATTAATAGTTACATGTGAATTATGAAACAATTGAAGAACCAATTAAATAACCTATTCTCTAAGTTACCACCATGTATAATGATGTGTTGTAAGTTATGTTAATATACCATTTATTATAAAATTACTGAGAAGATAATCCTATTAAGGGTTATTAAAAACATAGTGCATACATGTAATAGAAAAAAGAAATTACAAATCTCCAATTAAAATTTAGATGTGTAAACCAATTTTTTAAATACTAGAAGTATTGATATCAATGAATTTTTATTTTAATATAGTAATAAAATAATAGTTGAAAATGGATAAATATTAAATGAAAAACATGTTTTTCAAATATGAAATAGTTTTTATTTGAATAATTTTTTTAAATAGATATTGAAAAATTAGTCTATGAATAGAATCTAAATAAACTAAATGTTGAAAAAATTAAATAATAATTTTTTGGGATATGTATTTCAAATTATCGTATTTAATACAATAAGGGAACTAATTTTCACATACTTCAAAAATTTCCATGCCTACTCTAATGTGACAGCATGATCTTATACTGATGTATATTTGAAAAAAATCAATTCCTTTGTTCTTTTAACCAATAAAAAATATTTACTTCTTATAATAATTCTTGTAATGATAAAATAGATTATAAAACAACCAAATGGTTTGTTACGAGATAAAAATACCTCAAATTCATTTTTTTAATATAATAAAAATTATGATATTATGATACAACCAAAGGTAAAATAATTAAATTATAGGTCAAGACGATAGACATATTCTCTTGTATATAGTCTGAAAAGAATTATGGTAGATGAATTTTATTATACTTCTATAATATCACATAATCGTAAATTATTTTTATTAACTAAATGGAAAATATATCAATATTCATTTATATAATGATACTAATGAACTTGATTGAGTTTTTTATTATTGATGTTATTATATTTCCTTTTCATAAAATTTAATCATAAATTCATACATGAAAATATTAAAATATTTTGAATGAGTATTAGAAAATAATTTTCTTACAGCTAAAATAAATATATAGAAAATTATTATCTTTGAGTTGTGATTTTGAAAGTGTTTCATTTATTTCTCCATAAATTAAAAAAACATATTCATGGTAAAAAAAATTATTAAATTATCTAAATATGGTATATATATTATTAAAAAATCATGTGTATAAATCCTATGATTGATTATTTTAATCAATTTATTGAAATGAGAATCATGTGTATAAATCCTATGATTGATTATTAAATTATCATGTCTATAAATCATGTGTATCAATTATTAAATTATCTAAATATGGTAAATTAAAACATATTCATGGTAAAAAATCATGTGTATAAATCCTATGATTGATTATTTTAATCAATTTATTGAAATGAGAATTAATTATTTAGTTTATTAAATTATCTAAATATGGTATATATATTATTAAAAAGTAGTTTTTCATAATAAATTCCCTTATTTTAAAATAAAAAATTTATTCTTCTATACCTATACTATAATATATACAACATTTTTGAAAAAAAACATAATCATTAATTAAAAATTATTAATGTTTACAAATATTTATATTATTTTTAATCTAAATTTTTTCAAGGTTATCAATGATAAAATAACTCTAAACTCCTCTTATTTCAAAAAATCACATGTCATGGAATGTTAAACTATAAAATATATATAGAAAAATAATGGAAGAAAATAATTTCCAAATATGAAATGAATTTA
This sequence comes from Viscum album, assembly GCA_963277665.1. Taxonomy (NCBI): domain Eukaryota; kingdom Viridiplantae; phylum Streptophyta; class Magnoliopsida; order Santalales; family Viscaceae; genus Viscum; species Viscum album. Next base: position 860,830,428 of record OY728160.1, read on the forward strand.
TTATGGATATATAAGATAAAATTAAAAAGAGATATATTAATTAACAACACACACAAACATATATATATATATATATATTATTAAATATCATATTAAATAATGTTTACTATATTTAAAATTATAATAATTTTTTTCCATACCTGTTCTTTTATTCTACTTTTTTATATTTTGAAAGAATCAATGTAAAGGGGAGAATAATTTAGTTATACCATAATAAAAATATAATTATTATTTAAATAAATCAATTTAAAAATATTATAGTAAAATAAATTAAAAAAATAACCTTGAAACAAAAACTATCACAAAAAATAACTATTTACAATTAAGGTATCGGGTCATTTAAGTTATTTCTATGGTAATCGTTTATCACTCATTTAATTATCATTTAGTGTTGAAACATATTCTTCTAAATATTAACAAATTATATTAGAGAATATCCTGCATTTGAAGCCTATAATAACATAATTTTATCTTGTTGAAATATTAGAGTCATATAGACATTTTTATATTGAAATATTCATGGAGGTTATGATATTTATTGTGGAATCCCAAGTTATTCAACTGTATATCTAATTTTTTTAATACCATGTAATATTTGTATTTGATAAATTATATAATTTTTCATTGAGGTGTATTTCTATTTTCCTCTAAAAACATGTTCATTGGAATTCATCTAAAATCACATTAAAAGGATCATTTATTTTAAAAATATTGTGAATAATTTTAGCTATAGTATGTTCTTTGAGATTTTAGGAGGAAATATGTGGTATTTTGGGAGATGTATTTTTGAATTATTTATCATCCTGGATAGAGAAATACACTTACTCTTCCTTTCAATAAATTTACGTGTTTTTTAATATAAAACCTATATCGGTATGTTTCTTAACTATTGACAATAAAAAAAAATTAACATTTATTTTATATATATTGATCATTTATAATAAATAATTCATTGAAATTTTCTTTATTACTAGACAAATAAATTAGTTATTGTATTTTTTTGGTACATCCTACTTATTTATTTCTTATTTATTCATTATTTGGGGTTGAGATCAAATTTTTTGTACATTTTTTTAGGTATAAAAACAAAAAAAAAATATAATTATCTATATGTTTTTTATTTATTTGTGGTAAATTTAATTAAATGAAATAAATATCTATTTTTCTGTATATTTTTTATTTAGTATTAAAATAAATGAATGAAATATAATTTTATTGATTTTTTTGAATTAAGAGTGTTATATTATCCTCCTTATTATTATGGAAGAATAAGATATTATTATATAAATTATTTATTTTATATTATGAATTAATTATTGAAGGTGGATTATATTATTATTAAAAAGTGGAGTGGTCCACCCTATTTTTGTTACACCTCTAAACTCTTATTATATTATCAATTATATTTAAACTATAAATACTTATTCTATATAATCAATAAAAATTGAGTCTAATGGTTGGAGGTTTTGTCCGAAGTAATGAACCTTGATATAATGGGTTAAAGAATTTTGAGGTAATCAAAATTTTGATCTATTGAGAAGGGTGATTTTATAGAATCAAGATTTGGATTAGTAATTTGAAAGGATGGATATATGTAAGGTTTTTTTATGTGTTGTTGGGTATTTTGATTATTTTTGTTAGCTTTGGATAATAAATTTTTGAGAAGTTCAGGGACTCTGGGTAGGTTTTCAACTTTAGTTGGCATCTCAAGACATAAAAAGGGTTGTTTTGACATTGAAAAGAATTGTTTATGATTAAATATGTGGGTTCAATGTGAGTCCATGTCATAAATAGAGAAGTTTCCCACCATAGTGATATCTGTTAGATTAAAATGTATAGAATTAACTCAATCAATTATGAGTTGAATTACTACTTCATGAAGGGTTCTTGAGAGGGGGTAGTGTGTTTTAAGTAGGGTTTTAAGTTGTGATTATTGTATAGAGGGATAAACTCTTCCCAAAATGAACACGTCCTCACATAATGGGTATTTGGTTCCTTTGGGTCCCTAGTGGGTGTTTTTAATATTGAGGTTATGGTTCATTCCAAAAACTACCTTATATTTTTTTTTTCAAAGACATATTGTTCAATTAAATGGGGGTATTTTCCCCCCATGTTGGTGTCACTCATCCCATGTATCCCTAACTCCATAACCTCTTAATTATCCACCTCTGAATTTATATTTTATACTATATTTAGGTAATTAAATTTCATCTAAAGAAAGAGGAACATCTCAGAAAGGAAAAGGTAGCTCTTAGTTCTTCTCTCACTATATTTTGATTATCACATTGTTTGTGAATACCGCCTTATTTTGTGCGTGTTTGCCTAATTTATAAATTTTTGGTGAATGGAGAAACAAAAATCATGATATTAGATGAATTAACACCCCAAACTAAACCACCAGTTCTAGGCTAATGGTTCACATGACCTCATGTGCACACTCCTCATATGAAAGAAATGGTTAACTAAAAATTATGGTCTAGGTTCTTTAGTGGGGAGACTATATCCTTAGTATCATGTCATAGGAATAATAAATAAACCAAATAATAAATAATATAATTATCATATTATAATTTGTAAACTAAATAATAAAAATATATTATTCGTATTACAACTAATAAATGGATTCCAAAGTGGAAATCCAAACAAGGGTAATAAGTGTCGATAAATAAATAAATAAGAATCTAGGTCCTCTAGAGTTTATCTTGGTCTTCCATCGTCTTCGTACTCCTCTATTAAACTGTCTACCATGGGGACCTTGTCTATTTCTAGATATTTAGTCATGAAATAAATAATTACACTAAAATTATTAAGTAAGGTGTGATTACAAGACTCGGTTGGACACCACCAATGAGTCTTTATCCTAAGTAGTCATAACATATAACAGTGTATTCCATTATAAAATTAAATTATAAAACAATAATATAATCACAGATGCACCGAGGTATCATGCAATGACCAAACCACCAAGAACTCTAGAAACACATTCAAACCAAGCACTTACATTAAGGTAAAACAATACACCCCACCCTGATGGTGGTCATCATCAGTAACACTTCATGCTAACTGATAATCATCCAACCAGTAACTTATGTACATCTATATAAATGGATATATATTACCAACTATAAAGATATTTGGACCATGTCATATGTCAATCGTCTATCCAGAAACATATGAACATACCTCTACATGAATTTACACTACAAATAGAAAGGAATTCTGGACTAGGTTAGGTTGGTTATATGTCCATCCATGAACATCGCTCTAGAGGTATATCCACAAATAAGTTTAATGACCTTTAGAACACATCAAAACAACCTCAAGGCTCAAGCTAATCATTAATATACTTGGAGCACAATTCCATAGTATATGAAAAATAATAAGCAATGCATGTTCTAGTAAGGAACATCAAGGTATAATAATAAAAAAACATCAAGATCTACACATAATAACATGTTCATAATCAATAAAACCTCATGGCCTCCAACACACCCACATACAACCCATAATAGGCATGGTTTAATCAATCCTTAAAACCATATCATGTAAATCCCACATATTTATGGCCCAAAAATGAATTGTAAATTTGAACTTCAAATGTCATCAATGTCCACATAAAAGATAATCCATACATTGTGATTCAAAATATGGAGAGGGAACCTCAATAGTCAATAACACCTCAACCTAGCATTATTATTTTAGTTTCCAACAAGATAACACTCAAAGTTCATCATGGGAACCTTTAACCACAACCATCAATTTTATTTCAAAAACAAGTAAAATATCACATCTGATCATACATATTATACCGTGGATAGTTTTCAATATAACTCAAATAGGTTCAAGATATATTCTCTACAAGAATATTTATAAAACCATGTGTGAGCATATATATGTCTATTGATTAATATGAGATCTTATATGGTAGTAATTTATAATTATTCTTTCATAAGGCTATATAATTATTTTTTGATAATTTTTCTTTATTATCCTTTGATAATTTTCATATATTATCCTTTGATCATTCAACATTATTATCCTCTTATATTTATCTTGTGATATATAACTTATTTAAAATTTCCCTTTAATAATACAATGTAAATATTATATGATAAATCATGATTTTTATCCTTTGATAATTTCAGAATAATTAGATTTTTATAATTTTTATTAATTATTTATTCATAATTCAATGTAGTTTTCTTATGATAATTTTTTATAATTATCTATTTATAATTTTTAATAATTCATCCTTTGATAATTTATTTTAATGATCCATTTAGAATTTTATGTAACTATCCATTAATTATTTTGGGTTTTATCATTTTTTATTAAAATAAACCGTTTTTCTATAATTTGAGAAGTGGGAGAAAATAGTTGAAATTAAATAAATAAAATAAAATAACACAAGCCCATTTAATCTTTATGTATAATACTTGAATGAAGAATATGAATATTGTTGCGCAAATCTAGAACAAGATAAGGGAAACTAAAAAGATCAATGAATACTCCCATAATCGAATATTAGAATGATTTTTGGTTGTTCGAACATGACATAATCTGTAAGAACCTGGATCTTCTTTTTTAGGTATGAATCTTGTTTTTTGGTGTTTTTCAGAAAAAGAGGAGTTTCTAGAAATTTCATGAGTACACGTCGTGTACTTATAAGTACACGTCGTGTACTAGGTTGCTGTAGGTAGACCAATGATAGCCATTTAGTGGCCGAGAACATGGCTGTGTGGGGTGACCTAGAGGTTACTTAAAGCGGTGGCTGGTTAACAAAATTACACACCATGTACTTTTAAATAACACACTGTGTATTTTATTTTATTTAATTAAATGGGTCGGGGTCGCGTCTAACTGATAGAACCTCCTCCTTCTCGATATGTCTCGTCTAGGAGAATTCATATGTCACGAATCTTCTCTGGGCCTCCAAATCTTCATTTGATCTCTGATTCGACCATCATCAATTGCATTGGAATCACCACAGTAATATATTCCTTATTTTAGATCCTTGTTTACTGAGTCCTCCTCTTTCGTAAGTATTCCTCGGTTGAATGTTTTCATAGTTTTTGTAGATCTATGAAGTTCTAGGGTGATTCAAGGCCTCTAGTTCATGTATATCATTCATACAATGCTGAGGTAGGCAGTTTGTTCCTTTCTGTAGTTAGTCTTTGAGTTATATGTGAAAAAGTTCCCAATACCCCTGCTCGGAGTATTCTGTGTTTATGGTTTTTAGCTCTGATATTGCATTCTATGCTTTGTGTCCTTGAGTGGAGGATTTATGATTGTAAATAGGGTTATTTACCTTTCTATGGATGTTTTTTCCCATGTTTGTTTGATTTTTTCCGTATAGTCTAGCCTTGCCTATTTGGCTATTCTATTCCATTCCTAGTGATATTAGGATGGAGTGATTATTTATCTGATATGTTGTTCCATGCCTTGTAGCTAATTTATCCAAGTAGTACTTTAAGGTTTACTTTGGATTTTGATTATAATTTCTGAATGATTTCTTTACACGGGGCTACAAGAACCTGCTGTAGTGGGACCATAGGGGAAATTGACATTGAGGACTTTCCCAAAGTGTCTGTTATAGTTATCACTCTATGAGACCATAGGGGGGGGGTGATGTTGAGTGATCTCTTAAAGTGTATATAGTTAAGTTATGAGACCACAGGGGGGATTTTTGTTGAGTGACTCCTCAGAGTGTCTGTAGTTTTCCATGAAAAGACTATTGGGGTAATTGACAGTGAGTGCTTCCTTAGAGAGTCTTTGATTACACATGACTATAGGGGGGATTAAAGGAGAGTGCTTCCTTAGAGAGTGTTTGTCATATCTTCTCCTGTATTTTTAACAAGAGGGGTTAGGCTGTGAGAACTACCCAAAGGGTTACTTGAGTTTGTAGCTAAACCAGAGGGTATAGATTGTGAGAACTTTTCCAGAGGGTTTCATGTATTTGTTTTTGGATGGTGAAATTGTTAAAAGTAAATGTTTGTAAATAAAACTATAATACTGTTACTTTTGAGTACTTCCATGTTTGTTGATTCATTTTCTTATTTCCAAAAATATATATTCACTGAATGTTAGGAACATATCTTTGTGTTTTTCCTACTGGTATTCTTCTCACACCCTATTTGGGTCATTCTTTTGGGCCCAAACAGATTGTATTATTGCAGGTCTAGATAAGGGAAAACACCCTTCTACTTCAGGTACATGATTGATGTGGAGCTAGAGAGAATGGGACCAATTTGAGGCTTGTGATGCTATTGGAGTTCATTTGTTTTATTTGTACTTTGGTTTAGTATTGTATTTCATCATTGGGGCTTGTTTGGATACTTTCCTAGACATATGTATCATGCATCCTTTATATATGTACTCTAGATATTTATTTATTTCAACATTCTGTTGTCTACTATTGTATGTTATTATTATTGCTTCTACTATTTTTATCTGAATATTTCCACTGTGTTACTCAGCCAATGAGGGTATAGTTTCCCCACTATCACACCCAAATTCCTCGCTGTTAGTCGGCTGCCTCTGGGAATTGGGGAAATGTGCTTGAGTCCATGTGACCAACTGAGTACGGGGCACCTCTGGGTGGCTCCCAGAACTGGGACGTTACAAAGTGGTATCAGAGGAATTATTTTCATCTTGACTTATTTTTTGGAGCCTAAATCTAGGGATGGGAAGGAATAGGTGGTTGGTAATAAGCTATGCCTCGGAGTAGCTAACTCATGTACAGGGAAAATCCAAATTACCTTGTATATTGTGATTTTTCTGGTTTTCTAATTATTACAGTAGATTTTATTTACCCATTGGGTGATTCACATGTATTTCATTATTATTATTGATATTACTGAGGTCATATTTCTATAGCTACCCGATGATATGAGGGTGTTCTATCTCATGCATCGTATAGGCACTTTCTAGAAATCACATGTCATGCATCTTTGCCATGACATTTAGGGTGCATTGACGATTGTATGTTGGTGTCATAGATGTTGTTCTAAATATGCATGTTATTGTGATAGATACCTTGATAGAATACATGTTGTTTGATAGGGTATTGTTTGTATACGGTTTTTCTTGAATGAACACCAAAATTGTGTTCATGAGGTATTATGGTCCCTCATGGATCAGATTTTGGTGGTTCATTGCCTTGTTATTCTTTGTATATAACATATATAATATTCAAAGCATTGATTTGTAGGGAGTATGGGCCCTCACTGATCGGAATTTGGAACTTTAATATTCATTTCAGTTTTTTCTGGGTTCCAGAGTATTTTCTGAGGATTACTGTCCAGAAAAAACCTAGAATACATGGTGTGTAATGATAAATACACGCCATCTATACTTATGATTGGGAAGGATCTGTTTTTCTTATTTACACACCGTGTGTTGTATGTACACGCCGTGTAGTCTCTAACTATGTCACTAGTTGTGTGGTCAGAGACACGGGGTTGGGAAATCTTTGGTGGGACATGTCGTGTAACGGATTTACATGTCCTGTTGTGTAGACCGTGTGTCCACCCATGTGACTAATGACACTGATTGATAAAACTTTGGTTATACACATTGTTTCAAGATTGAACACGCCATGTAGTATAACCCTTTCATTCGAATGTGTAATGAACAACACGGAGAGGTGGAATCCTTCTAGTACATGTCGTGTCTGGAAGAAAAATGCCATGTAGTCTTGTCTTAGGAGAACCGTGTGGGTAAGTCATGTAGAAGAACTCTGGAAGGGGAAATAAATCAATTACACATCATGTCTTCGGAGAATATGTCGTGTGTATGGGGTGTTACACAACCAATTTTGGAAGAAGTACATTCCCATGTTAAGGCTTAAAGGAACACGCCATGTAAGGGTTATACACGCCATGTATTTATGTTTTGAAAATACTTGAATTCTTTCCTTTTCCTTGTCCCTTATTACACTTCTAGGTTTCATTCCTTGATAATCTTCATCTAAGGGGTGTGCTTGACCTCGCAGATTCATGCCACTGAAACATCTTCCAGTAGTGTTCCAGTTATACGGAAGTGATCAGACTCCAGACATGGCAGATCAGGGACCACCAGCAGATCCTCCTATAGTGCCAATCTTGGAACCAATCATCATTACAGGCATAGGTGTTGACGCATAGTTCCAAGAGGGATCTATGAGGTTCATGCAGACCTTCCAGGGGGCACCGCATCCTACCCCGTCAATGGCAGAATTGATGCGGGTATTCCAGCAGAAACATCCTCCATCCTTTACAAGGGAAGTAGGATCTCAGGCTGTAGAGTCATGGTTATAATACATGCTCTCTATCTTCAAGAATCTGGAGACGCCTCCAGAGATGATGGTGATGCTCACTACTTATATGCTTTGGGATTCCTCCCAGAGATGGTGGGATGTGGTTTCATAGGTAGGGCACCAACAGGGTATGGATTGGGATGAGTTTCAGCATACCTTCTATAATTACATCAATCTAGAGACTTTGTGGGCTGATCATGCCCGAGAGTTCATGAGTTTGGAGAAGGATACTCTTTCAATTATGGAGTATTATTCTCACTTCATAGAGATGCAATGTGTTACACCTTTTTTAGGAGGAGATGAGTTATTCCTAGAGAGAATGTTTGAGGATGGTCTCAGTTAAGACATTTGTGCTCAGGTTAATATCTTCAGATTGGCTTTTATCACTTCTATAGTCAACCAGGAAATGATCACAGAGTGCAACTAGAGGGGTTTTAGAGTTGTGGGCCAGGGTGGTTTAGCATCCAGAGTTGGTACTTCTCCGGTTGATAGTAGGATGCATCGTAGGGAGTCTAAATGTGGATATCCGAGTAAGTGGGATGCACCTTCAGATAGCCAGGTGGTATGCCACCAGTGCGGAAAGGTCGGGAATACCAGGACACATTGCCTGAGAGACCCAGTGGCGTGTCGATCTTGCATAATGATGGGTCATCTCCAGTGCTTCTATCAGTTCTTCTCAACAGCAGTGGCTGACAGGGGGTCTTTTACGACTACGCATTCAGGAGAAGCACCACCAGCTTTTCATCAGTCTGGGAACTAAAGTTCTTCCGGCCGTTTAGGCTAAGGTGGAGGTCATGACCACGGTGGTCAGACGCAAGGTTTTCAATAGCCACAGGGTGGATTAGTTTAGGGATCTCAGTCAGCTTCATAGGGTCGTGGTGTAGGTCAAGATTTTGTAGTGGAGAAAACCTAGCAGGAGAAGGATCTCGGACCCTCTACAGTTCAAGGTACAAACCTTGTTGCCACGGTTTTATCTTCTACTCTTCTTGATACAGGGGATTCCCATAACTTTATATCTATTTCTATTGTGGAGAGCCTTGGGCTCTATATCTGTTCTTCTACTGATATCTTGATGCTAGAAACTCCATTGGGGACTAGAACGACTAGTGTATGTTAGTGCAAGGAGTGCCCTCTCGAGGTTGGTGGGTGTCACTTATTTTGGGACCTTTATGTCCTAGATAAGAAAGGTTATGATTTCATTCTTAGAATGGGCTGGTTAGTTCCCTTCCATGATTTTGTTGACTTCTATCATCGTAGGGTGAGTTTCACATCACCAGAGGGAAGATCGTTTCTTCATAAGGGAGAATTGGATGTCCAGGCGAGCAGAGTAGGACCCGATAATCATGGGTTGGGAGGAATGACATCCCAAATTTCCATTCTATATCTGGATGACCAGGGGACTTCACAGTTGGAATTCCCTTCAGTGGTGGATCGTTTTAGGGATGTCTTTCTAGAGGACTTTTCATGTTTTCCTCTAGAGTGAGAGGTAGACTTCTCTATTGAGCTTGTTCCAGGAGCGGCACTGGTATCCATTCCTCCTTATAGGATGGATACACCAGAGTTACCAGAGCTCAAGAAGAAGCTAGAGGAGTTACATGCTAAGGGGTTTATCTGACCCTGTAATTCTCCTTGGGGTTCACCTGTCCTGTTTACAAATAAGGCATATGGTACCCTCCAACTTTTTATGAATTATCATAATTTTAACCAGTTGAAGGTCAAGAACCGATATCCTTTGCTGAGGATTGAAGATCTCTTTGTTAGGGCCAATAGGGGCCTATATACCCTGAGAGGGGGGGTGAATCAGGGTATGGATATTCTTTTTCAAGTTCTTCCTGCCCCACTGGATCTTGACCTCTTTGTTGCAAGGGTCACTTTGTTTGCACTTATGTGGTTACTATGATCACTTGTCTCCTTTACGTGATGATGATACTTTGAATGCAATGCAGGAATGTAAGCAGGTAGACACAGAGATTTTTACTTGGTTCACCGCTAAGGGCTACGTCCAAGGAGCATACGCCGACAAGTTGCCGGTTCGTACCAAATTCCACTAGACTTCACTAGCTGTGGATTACAATGTTTGGGCTAGATCACTTCTATGCCCAGGCTCACTGCCTATACAATGTTTAGGGTCAGCTCACTACTTTCCCAAGGGTCACTCCCTATTTCTCTCTCTCTGGCTCACTGCCGGTGGAGAGGATCACCTTCTTCCTCTTCCTAAGCTCACTGCTCTTAGAAGGGATTCACTCACAGTTTATAGACCTGTAGGTCTCTTCATTTTCATGAAGGAATGCATCTTCCTCTATATGTAGATGCTCTGTTGAAGTCCAACTTTCACCCGCAGATGAATCTCACTTTGCACCGGATGTACCGGGCAACCTCAATTTTTACGCGCAACCCTTACGGTGTATTGCGCGCAATTTCTATGATTTGCGCGAAATTCCTTTTTCGCGCAACCTCCAAATTTTACGCGCAGCCTGGGAACTGCCTTGCGCGCAATTCACTGCCTTTGTGTGAAATCCACTTTTCGCGCAACCTTCCTTTTACGCGCCAACACAACTTTCTGCGCAGCCTTTGCTTTTCGCGCAATCTGACTTTACGCGCAAACTTTAAGTTTACGCGCAACACCCTTTCTAACTTCAATTTCGCGCACCAGAGCTCGGGTATTTTCTATGTCTTGAACTCTTTCGAATGGAGGAGGGTCACTTCATATTTATAGGCAAAATCGACCCCGCGCGAAAAACCCTCCTTGAGCGCGTAATCCACTTTGACCTTCCGCGCACAAACATTTTCCGCGCACTGCTCCATAATTTCGTGCACCTCATGCCTTTGCCATTTTACGAGCTTCGGACCTCATAACACCTCTTGCGCGAAATACTTCATCCGCTATTTCACGCGCCACTTCAATTTTCCGCGCACGCCTCCAAAATTTCGCGCGCCTCATGCCTTTACCGATTTTCAAGCTTTCGGCCTTGAAACATCTTTTGCGCGAAATACAATTTCGCGCAACCCGCTGTTTTGCGCGCCACACTTCAAGATTTCGCGCAACCCGCTAGTTTTGCGCGCCACGCTTGATTTTTCCGCACACCTCCTTCATTTCTCTCTCCTCAACCTTCGCCAACAACATATCACTCCATTTTCCATTGGCGATTTTCAGGCCCAAAAATTTGGCAAACACGGGAAAACGGCGCCACCTTGTACTGCTCTTTTGTACCGCCTCCAGATCATCCTTTCCTTTGTCAAAGTTCTTTGTCAACATGGAATGTCAACAACTTCTCGGGAACTCGACAATTCTCCATGGAAACCTGCTTTGTCAACAAACACAATCAACCCAAAAATGCTGCAATGTTACCTTGAGGGATTTTTTCCCAACACTCTTTGATCATCTAGATGATCCTTGGTGTTCTTGGACATTTACTTGAGATCTGTATATCATTAGTTGCGCGTTAGACCATCACATATACCTCTTACAGCCTTTCGGAGTAGGTATAGTCTATACGAGTATGTGGTTATGCCTTTCAGTCCCACAAATGTGCCTGCAATTTTCATGGCACTAATGAACCAAGTGTTCCATACATACTTGGATTCTATCATGGTGGTCCTCATGGATGATATCTTGGTGTTCTCTCACACTCGAAACGACCATGCCACACATGTTGAGATCATTTTGAGTACACTAAGAGATCATCATTTATATGTTAAGCTCTCCAAATTCCACTTTTGGATGGACTAGATTCACTTATTATGTCATGTTATAGCAGAGACAGGAGTATCAGTAGACCGAGAGAAAGTGAGGGAAGTAGTTTCCTAGGAGCAGCCAAAGAACATCTTTGAGGTTCGGATTTTTATAGGGATGGATGGTTACTACGGATGTTTTATACAGGACTTATCATGCTTAGCAGTGCCACTAACAGGCCTGACTAAGATGGGTGTGAAGTAATTGTGGTCAGATTCTTGTGATTCATCCTTTCAGAAGATGAAAGGGAGGTTGACTTTAGCACTGATACTAGTATTTCTAGAGTCGGGAAAGATCTATACTATGTATTTTGATGCATCAGGTATCGGGCTGGGAGCTGTATTTATATAGGGGGATGGAGTTGTTATGTACGAGTCTCAGCAGTTGAGGCCACATGAGAGGAACTACCCAACACATGATCTCGAGTTGGTTGAATTTTTTAAAGCTTTATGTTGTTGGTGACATTATTTTCTGGGAGGGATTTTTGTGGCTTTCACCAACCAAAAAAACCTCAAGTATATCTTCACTTGGCACAATCTAAATCTGAGATAGTGAAGGTGGGTTGAGTACCTTCAGTCCTTTGACTTTGAAATTGCCTACATGCCTTGGAAAGGAAACGCAATGGATGATGCATTGAGCAAAAGAACTTAGATATAGGCAGTTCAGGAGGCCAACAGTGAGTGGTAGCTTATAGATCTGTTCTCTGAGATGCATTTGGAGGTGCAAGACAGGTAGGGGCAGGCGTTTCTTTCTTCTGTGGTTGTTACCTCTACTCTACTCAATCGAGTGCGAATGAGGCAAGTATGAGATTCTGAAGGCCTAGTCCTACGGGAGAGTGTGTCAGGAGAGGACCATATTCCTAGATGGATAGTAGGCGAGGATGAGATCTTGTGTTTTCATGGGAACGTGTGGGTTACAATAGACATATGCAAGGATCTGATGCGGGACTTTCATTCCTCAGTTTGGTTTGTTCATCCTGGTGTCCCCAAGATGTATCGAGATCTGCACCGTCATTATTGGTGGCCAGGTATAAAGAGATATGTTGCTAGTTTTTTCTTGAGGTGTTCCACCTATCAGTAAGTGAAGGCGGAGCATCAACGACCCATAGGGATTTTTCAATAGTTACCCATTCCCAAGTGGAAGTGGAACGATGTCATGATGGACTTCATGATAGGTTTGCTGAGGTCGCCTCGAGGGAATGATGTAGTTTGGCTTGTCATTGACAGACTCATGAAGGTTTCTCACTTCTTACCAATCAAGGAGAACTTCATTTTTTATGATATGGGAAGGTTTTACATCTGAGATATTGTACCTTCACATGGAGTTCCACACTCCATTGTTTTAGACAAGGACACTCGTTTTACATCTCGGGTCTGATGGCCCCTTATAAGGATTTGTATGGTAGGTAATGCTGATCACCCTTATATTGGCTGGAGGTAGGAAAGGCAGTTATGCTGGGACCTCATCTAGTTCAGGAGACCACAGAGTAGATGGAGTTGATTCAGAAGAGCATGGATATTTCACAATCATGACAGAAGACTTATACTGATTGATGGAGACACCCTCTGGAGTTCAAGGTCAGGGATCAGGTTTTTCTATGTGTCACACTAAGGTTGGGACACATGGTGATTATGAGATAGGGTAAGATTTTTCTGAGGTATGTCAGACCATTCAAGGTTTTGGAAAGGGTTGGTCCTATTTCCAATGAGTTTCAATTATCTCAGAGGTATCGGGCTATGCATGATTTCTTTCACATTTCTCAGCTATGACATTACTTCTAAGACCAACCATATGTTTTTCAACCTGAGGAGGTTGAGATGAAGGTGGAATCATCGTTTAACAAGAATCTTATCCATATTTTTTATCGCAATGAAAAGGTTCAATGTGGTCGGTCTATTCCTCTGGTGTGAGTGTTATGGCCGCACGGGCGAATATAGGAAGAGACTTGGGAGAGGGAGGCTGATGTACGATCGGAGTGGTCGGAGCTGTTCGAGGATTATTCTTCTACGCCACCTTGCTAGGGGAATTTGAGAATGAATTTCTTTAAGGGGAAGTTTATAAGAGCCCAGATATTCTTTTTAGGTATGAATATTGTTTTTCTATGTTTTTGAGAAAAAGAGGAGTTTCTAGAAATTTCTAGAGTATACGCCTTGTACTTATCAGTACACGCCGTGTACACGGTTGCTGTGGGTAGGCATGTGCTGGCCATGTAACGGCCGAGCACATGGTCGTGTGGGGCGACCTGGAGGCTGCCTAAAGCAGAGGCCTATTAAATAAAGTTCATGTTGCTTAAATTTAATTAACATGCCTTTTATCTTCTTTTTATTACATTAAATAGACAGGGGTCATGTCTAATCGACACAACCTCCTCCTTCCCGACTCGTCTCGTCCAGGAAAATCCATACGGCGTGAATATTCCTTGGGCCTCCGACCCTTCATCTGATCTCTGATTCAACCATTGTCTATTGTGTTGGAGTCGCCACGGTAATCTATTCCTTCTTCTAGACCCTCATTTACTGATTCCTCCTCTTTCGTGAGTTTTCCTCAGTTGAACATTTTTATCATTTTTGTAGATCTATGGAATTCTTGGGAAATTCAAGTTCTGAGGTTCATGTATATTGTTCATACATTGCCGAGTTAGGGGGTTTGTGCCTTTCCTTAGTTATTCTTTGAGTTATATGTGCAAACTTTTCCAAAACCCTTGCTTGAGGTATTGCGTGTTTATGGTTTTTGGCCCTGATATTTCCTTCTATTCCTTGTGTGATTAAGTAGAGCATTAATGATTGTAAATAGGGTTATTTAAATTGATATGGATGTTTTTTCCCATGGTTGTTTTATTTTTTCCGTATGGTCTAGCCTTTCCAATTAGGATATTGTTTTCCATTCCTAGTACTGTTGACATGGAGTGATTATTTATATGATATGATGTGACATGCCTTGTAGCTAACTTAACCAAGTAGTGCTTTAAGGTTTACTTTGGATTCTAATTATCGTTTGTGCATGATTTCTTAACATGGGGATATAGGAACCTAGTGTAGTGATGCCATAGGGGAAATTGACATTGAGTGAATTCCAAGAGTGTCTATTATAATTATCTTGCTACAAGACCATAGCGGGGATTGATGTTGAGTGCTCCCTTAGAGTGTCTATAGTTATGTTGTGAGACAACAAGAGGAATTAATGTTGAGTGCTTCCTTAGAGTGCATGTATTTTACCATTAAAAGACTATAGGGGAAATTTATAATGAGTACTTCCTCATAGAGTATTTGATTACACATGAATATAGGGGGAATTGACAGTGAGTTCTTCCTTAGAGAATCTTTGTTATGTCTTCTCCTGTATTTTGAACCAGAGGGGTTAGGTTATGAGAACTACCCAGATGGTTACATGAGTTTGTAGCTGAACCAGAGGGGATAGATTGTGAGAATTTTTCTAAAGGGTTGCTTGTATTTGTTTTTGGTTGGTTAAATTGTTAAAAGTAAATGTTTGCAAATGAAACTTTAAGACTTTTTACTTTTCAGTACTTCCTTATTTACTTCTTCATTTGCTTATTACCTGCCTTATATATTCACTGACTATTAGGAACATATATTTGCGTGATTGCCTACTGGGATTCGTCTCACACCCTTTTTGGGTCATGCTTTTGGGACCAAAAAGATTATATTGTTGCAGGTCTTGATAAGGGAAAGTGTCCTTCAACTTCGGGTACTTGATTGATGTGGAGCTGGAGAGCGTGGGACCAAGCTGAGGCTTCTAATGCTGTTAGAGTTCATTTTTTTATTTGTACTTTGGTTTAGCACTGTTTTACTATATTGAGACTTGTTTGGATGCTTTCCTAGACATATGTATCATGCATCATTTATATATTTACTCCAGTTATTTATTTCTTTTAGTCTTCTATTGTCTACTATTGTATGGTATTATTATTTCTTCCTCTATTTTATCTATTTATTTCCATTTCATTACTCTTACAATGAGGGAATAGTTTACCTACTATCACACCCAAGGCCCTAGCTTCTAGTCAGCAGCCTCTGGTATTTGGGGAAATGCACTTGAGGCCATGTGACCAACCAGGTACGGGGCACCTCAGGGATGCTCCCCGAACCAGGATGTTACATAATAAACCAAAACTAATGTTTTAATGGTTTGTAAATTTAAAACCTATGTTTCTTATGTAATATCTTAAACTAAAAAATTTAAACATCTATTTAATTTTCCATTTGACTAATAATTGGTTGTAGATTGTTCAATTTCACGCCACGTAGGCTTTTAAAATTTATATTAGTACAAAAAGTGATTCTTATAATCTAGATCAAAGGACGCATGATGAATTGGATTTTAAATGTTTTTACAAATAATAATGAAGAAAAAATGAAAAAAATGAAAAAAAAATGAAATAAAAATAGGTAAAAAAAATTAACCTTACGCACCAGTATGTGATTTAACCAAACATCCAACTCACACAGTGGTTATACCACACCTAGGATAAAAACATAGTATAAATTTTATGGTTATATCAAATTTCCAATATGGAACACCATTCATATTTTATTCTAATATTTCAGATAAACTATGCTTGTGTGATATAATATATTTAAATTTTTATTATATCTACATTGCGGATTTATGGGCATAAGAATGTAGCACTGAATCCATTACTAACACTAAAAATATTAAATAAAATATTATAAATTGTTTCATGGAATAAATAGATTTGTTATAATAATAGTTATTTTACCATTTTGTAAATTCAATTAACATTTATAAAGTAATTTTTTATTGAAAATTTTAATTTTCAACTAAAAATTATTATATATTACAAACTAGAGAGGGTTTCATTATAATAAAAAATTGAGTATATATAAATTCCAACCCTCAAATGTCTTCTTATCTCAAATAAGTATCTATATAATTGTTGTTTGAAAAATATTTCCCATTGATCTTGTACTCTATATTCCTGCACCCAAGTTTCCTCTTTCATCCTTCCATGCTGCCACCAAATGAAGACAATTGGCTTCCTTTTCCATCAAAGGAAATTCCCACCCTATTCAATGATTTTTATCAAATACTATTCAAAGGATGCATCTGGCTATAAATCACCATCCTCACATTCTGTAGCATGTGTAGGATTGGGTGTGTACCTCTAAATATAAGAAACATGGAACCCATCATTCCATCCTTGGTAACGAGAAGTAATATCTAGATGGTAGGAAATTATTTGAACTTGTTCAAATATCCCAAAGGGTCCAATATATTTGAGTGATATCTTTCCTTGATTCCTTAGACATTGGTGGTCTGATTGAGGAGTCACTCTCCAAAAAACTTTATCTCCCACAGTTAACTCCAAAGGTCTCCTCCTATATTTAGAATATGATCAATTCTATTTTTGAGATGTGATCAACCTCTTCTGAATCGACTCTACTCTCTAATAGGTCACCTAGAAAAAATATGATCCAAAACCACTACCTCACCTCCCACATGATAAAATAGTGGTGAATTACTTGTCCCGTCATAAGTAGCCTTCTATGGTTCAGTCTAAATTAATGCATGGTAACTATTTTTGTACATGAACTCAAAAAAGTCTAGTTGATCATTCCAAAATCCACAGATGTCCAAGATGAAATCTCAATACAAAACCACTAGTGTTTCTATCATCCACTTGGGTTGTCCATCTATCTGAGGAAGGTATGTTTTTCCCAATCCCAACCTAGTCACTAGGGTTTTCATCTAGCCCTATAAAAAGTGAAACATGAAAACTAAATCCACTTCTAAATAAATGATCAATGTAAATCTATATTTTTTTATGATCTCAGGACCATAAATCATTCCCATCTCATCCACTAAATGAGTCTCTCATATCAGTAAAAATTTGAAAATTTTCATAATCCATTCAAAAATCATCTAGACAGTTTCACAACTCCTCGAGGTCCTATGTAATCCCATGAAATATATTATTGTGATTTCCTCCCACTTCCACATGGGACCTCACTACAAGAAAAACCAAAATTAGTGACATTTTTTCTATATTAGCGACATTTTTAAACATTTATAATTCATTTACTAATGTTTCCAAAAAAGCATCAGAAAATGAGGTGCTTATAATTAGATATGTTTATAAATCTCTGTAATTAATGAGGTATATACACATTACTAATTAACACCATTGGAATATTGCATCTTACTTCTATTTCACATTTCATTACCAAATCCATATTATTTAATAAAAACCTCTATAATATATTTCTTGTTTTATTCCACTTATCTTCATTCATTAATTACTACACAAGTCATTATCACAATTCACAACTACCTTTAATACACCACTTATTCATTTCATTTATCATTACAAATTCCTTTAACAATTTTTTCATCATTCTTACCCACGTTTTTTAATTAACACAAATATCTATTCAATTAATTTTAAGAAACATACTTCAAACATTGGTTCACATTTATTTTTTTTAGTAATTTTAATCTATACTAACCTCACAAATAAACCATAAAAATACCAATGTACCAACACATAAAACGTATAAACACTCATACGAAAAAGTAACAATTAAAAATATATCTCATATACCAAATCAACCACATACCACTTTTAATTTTAGTTCATTTAATATGATTCAACCAATATCATAAATCTACCCAAAGAAAACCAAAGCATGATAATTACACATTAACAATAGAAAATAAATGTATATAATTCAAACCAATTACTTCAAATGAGGAAAAACCATTATTCCACCAAATGATGATCTTCAAGAGATCAAACGTCTATATTCACATGATAATCCCCCAATAAACCTAAACCCCATCATCCTCAAATAAATATTTCACCATAAAAATTCATAACATATTGAAAACAACTCTTGAGATACAATAATCATGATAAAAAGAGAAAAGGATAAATAATGGTACCTTGGATTGTGAGGTTTCGATCTCAACAGATAAGGCACTTGAGATTCTCTAAAAATGATCACAAGAGACCACTCATCCTACAAAGGTTATAAGAGTAATGATAGAACCAAATATGAGAAATATGGGTTCCTTTAATTTATAATTACATCTCAAGTGGCCAAACCATAGCACGATGACCTAAACCATGTCATGGTTTGAATCAGAAAATGTTGATTTGAAAACATTGACACTACTTAATTGAAATCCCAAAAAAATCTCTAAATCCATTTTCTTTCATGAACAATGACTTTGAATAAGACCAAAATGTGTCCTATAAACCAAAACTATTTTTCTCTTGATTTCCCTTCATCATCAAGACAAAACCAAGATGTATCGATCACCAAATCATGTCATTTTTTCACTATAATGAAGACCATGATTGTTTTTCCTCTCTTTATGATATACAAGGATTTCACAAAAACTTATCCAAACCACAAAAATAAAATTGGGGACTAATCATAAAATATTTCTTGGTTTATAAACCACAACATAGTCAACCACATAATGAACCAACCATGACTCTTTTAAAATAGAGTCCACCATACCATGAGGTGGGATACAACTTTGATGAATCCTAAAAAACCATGATGTGCTTGAGGAATTAACCATGTTGTGTTTTCACTTAAATCCCAAAAACCCATTTATTTCCCCAAAATTCACCTCCAATACGACTTATTTCTCTAACACCTCATAATAAATATGTAGAGGACTAGGAAAATATGGTCCTCTACATTAAAAACCTCTTAAAAATTCCCATTTCTGTGAATCAAAATAGTTTTTAAAACAAAATAATTTAAAGAGATACCCATAAAACAGGTCTGATGTGATCCATAATCCCAAAACTCTCACCTTAATGGAACAATTGATAGGTAAAACTCTAGGCCCTTACATTACATACATATGAAAATAAAACTAACTCTCTTTATTGATACACATCCATCCCTATAGATATAACATAAATTAAAATAATTACACATATAATATTTCTAAAACAGCCTCAATGAAATAACTACACTGAAACACTATCCATTATCCAATAAAATATACCTTCAAAATATAAAAACCATTCATGATACCCACCAAAAAGGAATCACACCAACAAAAAGCCTAAATTTTTTCACATAAATCCAAAAATATTTATAATATTTCATAAAACCTGAAAACTTCTTTTACTTCAACTTTAACTTCTAAAATAAACTAAAATCATGTCAATTCCACTTTAAAATCATAAAGTAAAATTTAATTTCAAAACCACGTTATAAAAAAAAGATTTGAAACATAACATGCACAAACAATTCAAAATAAAATATAAAAAACCATTTAATGGTTTATCATGAAAGAAATTAAGTCACCTACTTATAATATAGTCCAATATTAAAGACCAAATCTTATCCACTATAACCACCCACTCGCCAAGATCTTATTAGGATGATAGGAAAATTAAATAATCACATATGGTCAAGGATCACTAAGAATCACATGGAACTCATATAGTTGATGACCTACCCTATAATAATGGAAATAGATCAACTCACCCATCATAGGACATCTTAATATATTCAAACAGAGAGCTTGGGATCATGATTGTACTCTAGAGGACTAAATTACTCTCTGTCTTCATCTTCCACAATGCCCATAACCCTATGCATCCACTTAAAATCTCTCAAAAATTTGATAATAACCTTTACCAGGGTATTTTACCTTAAACCAACCTTCCCCAATAACCTCATCATGATCCTTCACCTCTGTCCATTACATTAATCACAATTCCATCACTTGTCATAAACTATTAGGTTTCAAATAAGAATCTATAAATCATACTCGCGCATATTCATTTTCAAAAAATCAGGGTAATTGTCCAATGAATCTCCAAAATCGAGTTCCATGATCTTACATATTATATCCTTCTTATTTAATGGATTTAGTTTCTTCCATATGATCATCCTTCAACACATGAGAAATAAAAACCTTATGGACTAACACGAGAAATACCTCCGTCAATATCTCATTCAAAAAACCATGATTCACCGCCCACCATATCCAAGAAACACCAAAAAAACAAACCCATTATTAAAGTGACTCATAATCAATCCATGATCTTTACTGATTCAAATCAAACATCAACCCCCTATCGATTCTTCTTCCTCAAGACCTAAAACTTCACGAAGTAACATCAGTACTCAATACTATTGAAAATAGAATAACACTTTATCATGTGAATCCTTAAATTTATTTTACTTAGTGCCTTGATAGTTATATGATGACATGTATTAAACCCAAACATTAAAATAAACAAGGTTAATTTGAACAATTAAATAACACATCAACAGTACTAAGAACATAACCTCCAAAATATCAATTTGGGAACATAACAAACAAATTATATACTTGTTATAGGTTTATTAGATGTTCTAATCATTATGATTCAATACCCACATTATCAATAATCTTGAATGGGTCAATGTATCTTGGGGTTTTACATTCCCATCTTCTTGAATTTCATGACCCTCCATGGTGATATTAACAGGAATTCATTTTCTTTAACATCAAACTTAATATCTCATCGATGATTATCACCATAAATATTCTAATAATTTTTTGTTACATTAATATATTGTTTAATGTTTTGGATATTATTTATAATTTCTTATGAAAGTTCTAGTTTGAATATTTTTTCCTCTTTAACTTTACCCCAACATGTCATATTGTTTCATCCCTTTCTATATGGATCCTCATATAGTTCCATTTGAATGATTAAGTATAAATTATTTATATATGAGAACATTAAAATTAAAATATGTTGATCCCAAACCCATTTTAAATCTATTGAGAAATATATAATCAAATTCCACATGTATGTAATGGTCCTTTCAGAGTGATCATCAGTTTTAGGATGATAAGTTGTGCTAAATTTTAGTTAAGTATTCAATTATTATTGAATACTTACCCAAAACAATGAGGTAAATATTATATCTCAGTCATACACAGTTTTAAGTGGTATTACATGTATATTTATCACTTCCTTTATATATATCGTTGTAATTTAGTAAAGTGATAAATCATCTTTAACAATAATGAAGTGATCTGAAAATGTATGTCGATTGATGACAAAACAAATGAGATTATTTCTTTTAGAGATATTAAGAAAACTTATGATGAAATATATGGTCAGGTTCTACCATTTCCATGTGGGTTTTGTTAATTATTACATTATCACATTATACATTTGACATTAAGTCTTAAATTTCATGAATTACAAGATCCATGATGTATACTGTGAAATATCCATCTTACTTTCATCCCACCAGATATTCTCTTTGATATCTCTACACATTTTTTTGCTTCCTATGTTAATAAAGGAAGATGAGCTATGTACATCGTCCAAAAACTCATTCTTCAATTTTGAAATACATAATACACATATTCATGTTCTTAATATTATAATTCCATATTTTTCTAGTCCGAAATATAGAATGTTCCCCAAATTTTTTATATATCTATGTCATCCCTTTAGCTCTCCTTGATTTTCACTTGGATAGATAGTTGAGAAGTCATTTCAGAAAGGTAGGAATTATCTCCTTTCCTTTTTATTTAGATGTACATAATTTTCATATGAATAAAGATTAAATATCTTTCAATCCCCATCATGGATATGGTAATAGGATCCTTTTTACAGAGATTATCAACTATCTTGTTTACTTTCCCATAATGGTAATTTATTATGAAATTATAAACCTTGATCAAATCTAATTGTCTCCTTTGGTACATGCTTGGATCCTTATGTATAAAAATATATTTTTTGACTTTCTGATCAATATATACATCACATGTTTCTATATATAGACAACACCTCCAAGAAAATATTACCACTACTAACTCTATATTAGGTGTAAGTTAATTTTACACATTTAAATTTAATTTAAATGAGACACGAGCTATTTAATTTTCATTTTTCATGAGAATATAACTCAATACCTTCTTTGAATCATCATGGTATATCATAAACCAATCTCTATTTTAGGGTAATGTGAGTATAGGTACAATAAATGAATTCTTACTATGTTCTTTAATGTTTTATTTGTATGATTCTATTTAGATATACATTACTCCTTTCTCATTTTAATTGGTTATTGGGTTATATAATCATGATAAATTTCTTACAAAGCATTGATAATGATGAGATAATACAATAAACCTATGAAATTCTATCACGATAGCTATTTCGGACCATTCTTCAATAACCTCTATATTTAAAGTATCCATAAATATACCCTCACTTGTGATTACATAACCTACGAATGATACTTCCTAAATCCAAAATTCATACTTTCTAATTTTTTAAAAAAATACCTTCTTAAGGTCTTCAATGTAATCCTTATATTCTCCTAATTTTCTTTATCACTCATGGAATATATGAGAATATAATCTGTAAAGAATAATTTTTTGAGGTAATACTTAAGGAATATTTTCATTAAATCCATGAATTTTTCTAATGTATTTATAAGTTTTAAAATAATCTCTATGATTTCATAGTTCACATATCATTTTTCTATCATAAGTATACCATCACTTTTCTCCCTTACTTTATGATATCCATACTGAAGACCCAACTTAATGAAGTATTTATCCCCAAGAATTTGATCAAACATGTCATCAATATGGGGTAAAATTTTTCTTTAACCATTAAAGTAAAATATCCCTCATTATTGGGTATTAAGACCCATGTTAAGGAAGTAATTTCTGATGAAAGTTGATAATATTCCTTACATCAATATAGAACCATGAGATGAATTGAGATATAAAATTATATTTCCCTATCCCAAAAGATTATATTTGGTATATGTAGAGAGATAAAATCTATGCCTTTTATTAAATCAAAATATACTAAAGGAATTATAAATAGATTTGTATAAATTATCATCCCAAAAATATAAAATAAATAATAGTTATACACTTGGGATGAAATCATCACACTGTTTAATATTTTCACTGATAAATCAATATCCAATATTTTGGGCCTAGATCAATGTACACCACTAATCCACTTTAAATTTAAAATGATAAAAGATAATTATGAACTTTTTATGCTTGAATCATGAAAAAATATATTTCCTATCACGTTAGTCAATTGTTCAACCATTAATGGATTGGGACATCCCTTAAAGGGTGAAATTCATTATTGTATAAAGTAATAAATGATTAATTATTAATTATTTGGTTCTATATCATACTTCACATGATTTATATTATCATTCATAACCTCAGATAGTTTCATAAACACCCCCATGATATTTTTAACTCCATCTCCCATCCTATTTATTTGTTCGTTGAGACAATCATTCCATTTCCAATAACATCCAATATTCAATCAAATCATATCATTTCCACTCATTTATTAAAATTGATATAGTCATTTTTAATTATGATTATATCTATAAAATTATAGAAAACAATCATATGAATTTGAAAAAATGCATCCTAATATATCAAAACTTGGGGAACCTTTGGTTCAACCTAGGTTCACTTTAGTTTTATCCTCTTATTATTCTTACCGTAATCCCCAAAATTATCTAAACCTTACTCTAAAACAAACTATAACAACCCATAATCCACATAAATATATTCTACATCATTTTACATAATTAAATAAAACAAATAAAAATTAAAACACACACCCACAACCCAAAGGTTTAGTATATTTTGAGATTAGCTACATATTCTATCCAAACATACATTTATTTTATAAAATCATCCATAAATGAATCTATTATAGACATAACTATATATGAATCCTATAAGAGGTATATAAATAAATAATAGGTTGAGCTAACCACCCAGTAAGATAAAAACATATGAGGTATCAATTGGGGTAACATGGGCTATCATGAAGAATATCATAAAGGAGTGGGCATTTAACAACAAGTAATTTTAAATAAATAAGCATGATATGTGACATACTAATAAGATAATAATAATAAAATGATCATGAATCATGGGAATATATAAATGAAACGTAACATAGAGATATAGAACATGCATAATCATAGTATATCATAAATATAAGTCAAGGCTCTCTAACTATTTGCTCAGGATAGAATGGTAGGGATGATGAAACTAATGCATTACCATGTTTGTTGGATAAGATCATGTTTTGTTTAGATAATCATTAGGACATTATAAATATTCTTTCAAACATGTACAAGAGGAGTACAACAAAAATAGTTGTTGTTACACCAATATGATATACACATTTGATGGTGAATTGATTAGGATAGTTCGTGAAGTTTTAAGAGGCATTAAAAACAACTTTGACTTAACATGGGATGACATATGTTGGTGAGGTGACGGTTACCCAACCACCCAAGCTAAATAAAAAAATTTAAGTTCCATTTTACTCTATTAAAGTATATTATTTTGGTGTTTTGGGTGATTGATGACCAGATGGTATATTTTATTGTACAATTTTATGGACAACAATCTCTCCAAACCCCACCCTATTTGGTTTCCTTTTACCGGATTTGGTGTCTTATTTTTTATTTAAATATAATTTTGGTATTATTAGAGGATAATTTTATTTACTATTTAATTTAACCAACTTCTAAAATATTATAGTGGTATGTTTTAGGTAATGCCCAAACACTAGAAGCCTAAAGCCGATGCACTGTTTTATTACATTACCATGATTACAAGGATTCAAATATAAAATGACCAATAAATTTAGAAGCCTTGTAAAGACAAATTGCATACATGATACCAATAATAATTTGGGAAAAGAAAATAAAACATGATACATAATAAAATTAAATAAATTGTATCCTTGAATTCTCATTCAAAGATTTATTCTTTGTAAACTAGGGAAAGGAAACATAATAAGGGTGATATCAAATACTCAGTAAGGGAATGTAAATAGGAATAAATAATGAATCGATGAGATTACATTAACATGAAAAGTTAAATAACTGACAACACATTCCATTAAAATAACTAGATATGGAAAATTCAATATGGAAAGGTAAGAAACATAATCACATGTCATTTCATAAATGAACTAAAAATTAAATGTATTTATAGATATGTCGACAAAAAATCTAATGGATGAATAATAATTGAAACTAAATGAGTAAAATGCTTAATTATTGGATTACATGTTTCCTCGGTACATGGAACTTGTAACACCCCAGGAATATAAAGAGTATGACATTTTCACATTTATCCATAATTGTGAATAAAATATTAATATAACTTTAAAGGGGACGCTATGCTCGATGGCGTACCCAACACGCAACAACGAGTTTCTTGGGAATCTTAAATTGCACTCTAATAATAAAATAATATTATTTTAAATGTTAGTCAACGCCTAGCTATTGTGATGGAGGGAATGAATAGAACTAACTAAAAAAATGATTATATATTTTTGTAAAATATTTTTACTTTTCACAATAAATGTTAGAGGATTAAAAATGCGAATGAGTCCAATTTTAATCATAAATATTCTAATATTTTTTAAAGGATCGATTAACCGCCTTTTGATGGAGAACCTATTTTAAATACAATTTGTGACAATTTTATGTGTAATATTTGACAAAATGAAATTCTTATTTAGAATCAGGACATCAAAATTTACTTTGTGTAAATTTTTGGTATTTTTCCGAAAAAGTTCAATTTTTAATGAATAGTGAAAAATGTTGTATTTTAATTCAAATCCTCTTTTTAATCTAATTTATTTATATGATTAAATTATCTTTTGAATTGGTTTCAAAGTTAAATTAGAATATATTTTTACCATTTAATCCAATAGTAGTCTTTGGAATTAATTTCATCTTGAAATTGGACTTAAACTAGTGTCAATCTTTTGAAACTTATTGTTTCATAAAAACACGCTATTTGCTCTGACAGCGGGAATTAATTATTAAATTAATTAATATAACTTATATGTTTTGAATTTTGTAAAATAGAAATCATTTTTGAATTCAGAATATCAAATATAGCCTAGGGTGAATTTTTGGTAATTTTCTGAAAAACATCAATTTTTGATTAATAGTGAAACCACTAAGTGGTACTTATAAAAACTGAGTTTCCGTTTAAATGGAATTTTGCCATATTTGTGTATTTAATTTCAAAACTCCGACATAAATGGTTTTCATTAAGAAGTAAAATGTGGTTCAATTGGATTAAAATAATTTTTTGGTGAATAGTAACTTATTAAGTTTTTAATCACGATTAGAGGTAATTATTGTAGTTTATGGTAAGAATAATGTTTTAATAAAATGAAATGACCTAGAAACTTGTCCTACCCTCATTGTATGTGTCATGGCCGACCAAGAAAATCCATGGGTCAACTTGGGGACCCCATGGAGACACTTTTGTTGGAAAATGACATAAATAACTTTTTATTTAATGTTAAAGTAAAAATGACACAAACATGAAGTGTTTTACTAAAACAATTTTTACATGGTGTTATACAAGTCAGATTTCTGACTATAAATATTCATTGGAAATATAAAAAGATTTCCTACATCATAGTATTTTGTTTATAATTTTTAGACAATAAATAAAGTAAATTATTTATGACATCATGATGATGCAGCGATGACCTCATTATTTAACGATTTAAATAAAATGGAAAGATAATGTAAAATCTAAGACCTAAACATGTCCAAAACCTATTGTATGGGTGTATTTAGAACCCTTATCACCTTATCCTCGAAACACTTCAATGTGGGACTATTAAAATCCGAAACTCATTCAAAAATAAAGTAACATTTATTTACGTTCCAAGAGTGCCCCTCCTCTCCTCTTATAAAAGGCCCCCACCTCTACCTCCTTACCCACACGTACAAAGCCTTTGGCTCGGACAAACCCTTCCCATTTTGTCTCTCAAAATACCTCTCTAACTCCTTGAAGCCTCAATTTGGGCATAAGTCTTCCAAAGGAAGCCTTTGAGCTCAAACCAAAGGGTGTTACCCGATTTTAAGGTAATGTCTTCACTTGAGTCCTTCTGTTCTATTTTGCTTCTCCAACCCCCTAAACTCTTTTTATTCATTTATTTTGTAACAACTACAGTATCTTAAATATACTAGGATGTTCTTATAATAAGGATTAAAGCTAAACTTACACACACCTTCATCTAATGGTTAAAGAACATACTGTTTCTGTGATTGGCGATTTTCTGCCTCACGAAACGATGATTGTTCCATATTCTTTTAACACCTTAAAATGTGGCCATTAAGATGTCACTATATTTATATATTATGTATAATATGTTTATGTTTTACTTAAGCATATGAATTTTTCATTTATGGCATATCCTTTATGGTTACCATTATGTGTAAACGCGATATCTTCATTTTAGGAAGTGCGGACTACCGCCCCCTCAAAGTGATTTGATTTGTTAATGCCATATGTGAAACGTATAAAGGATGTAATTAATGGTATTATATATGATATTATACTGTAATAATAATATACCTTTATATAATTATGATTCCATTCTATAAAATATGAAATAGAAATGAAAGTAGCGTTCATGCGTACGTACGGCTTACCGTCTCCATGAACGGTGCATTTCATTTCTTACCCCTAAATGATTATGTAATATTATAAATACGTGTATATTCTGGATATATATGATATATATAATACCCAAATCATGAATATAATTTTGGATATAATGAACCTTTGACCACATGAACAACATGTAATTGTAAGAAGTCCACTTTCGACTTAAGAACCAAATGTCGACAAAACAAACATTATTAACTTAAATTGTTACATAATGTTTTTAACATGGTAATAAGTAATATAAAAGTAATAATGAAATTTAAAAAGGTTCTTAAGCAAGTAGAAATTAACTCAAGTTTATTATTCAGGACGTTAGAGAACGGTCGAGTCAAGTCGGACCCGAGGTAAGGGATCCTACTCCTCTCTTTCTTTTTATGTACACTCTTTTATGTCATTCTTTTTAAGATTATATTTCTTATGATTGGGATGTTCTTTTATATTAATCCTACATTAATTCTTATGTTCATATGATTAGAGGCCCTATTTACTCTCATAAATCCATTTTGGAAGTTTTGAGTGGCGCCGTTAGGCTGCCGAATTTTCGTAAGAGATCCAACCTCTCTATTTCTTTTTAAGTACTCTCATTTATGTCATTTATTTTAAGCCCATCTTTCTTATTTTTGGGGATGTTATTTTATATTCCTCATACGTTACTTTTTATTTTCATATTATGGGAGACCCTATTTTATCTCATAAATCCATTTTTTGATGTTTTAATTGGCGCTGTTAGGCTGCCGAGTTTTCGTAAGGGATTTTTCATCTCACTTTTATTCCCATGACATTTATGATACGTTTTCCACTATTTCCTTTGATTGGTGTATGTACTGACCATTATTATACACTTTTTGTAGTATAATTTTATTTAGGGGTATTTACATCTTCATTGTATGACCCTTCTTCCATGGGGTGTACTTTTCAAAAGTTACCCAACTCGGTAAGGGGACCTTTCACCTTCTTTTTTTTAAAGACTTCTTTTGTTATGTCTTTTAATTCACATACTATTATGTTGGGATATGTTCTTATATATCCTTATTTATGTAAATTTTATGTCCAAGTGATTATATCCCCTTTATCTCTCTCATCAACCCTTTTTGTAAAATTTTATGTGACGTCATTAGGCTGTCGAATTTTACCAAGGGAACCTCTTAACCCAATTTCGATTTCTTTGGGTTCAACGTGTAGTTATTGAATATGTAATCCTTTGAATATGTGTTAATAACCTTTTATTTTTTTACACTTAATATCCACTTATATTGGGGGTATTTATATTTTTCACACATAATTATGAGATTGATTTATCCTTAATTTAAGGATACCTTCTTTATAATGGATTTCATCTCATTTTACATTTCTTTTGAGACTTCATTGTTCTTATGCACCAATTAACTCTTATATGGTTTGTATACTGTCCTTTGTCATATTATATCATGAATCCCTTTATTCTCATGATATAATAAAGTTCGGATTAAATGTTATTCCGCTATTATTTGTATTCAAGAGTCTCTCATTTTGTTAAAAACTATTTAACAAAAATATCATTTTAAATGTTTTAAAGATTAATTATTCTAAATCTTTATCTTTAATTTCCATGTTTTCAAAATGGTTTTCAGTATTTATTTATATGGAAATTAATGTTTTAAAATTATAATTCCATTAAAAGATTCAAAGTGGTATGAGACACTTTGATTCAAAAATCTCTTTTAAATTGTTTTTGAAAATGGATTGATTAATTAAATATATGGGAATTACTTACTGTGATTACAAATGAAATGTTATTATTGAAATGTTTATATTTTCAATATTTTATGTGTAATGATGGTACTTGGACATTTTACGGGTGGTTACGTGATAAACCATATGACGGGTGGTGCCGTGAATACCAGGACGGGTGGTTACGTTATAACCTCCAATGCATTGGGTATGGAAGTCAGCTGTATAGCTATTCCATTAAGTATATGTGGAAGTCGACCGTATGGTTATTCCATTTAAGTATGTTTATGTCTCAAGTTACCTTTATATGTTATGTGTTCTTTATATGGGTTTTATGGTAATTTTTTGGTTACAAAAGGGTAAGTACTGATCTTTTATTCAGTGAAGAGTTTTTACTACTTCATAAAGGTGAAAAGTATTACTTTTGTAAAGTACTCATGGTTTACTTGTTGTTTTTGAAAAACTAACAGTTTTCCTTCTTTGTGTATCCTTTACTGACCTTTTTATGCTCATCCCAAGTTTTTTTTGAAATTTTTTTCACAGGTCAAGGGAAAGGTACATGATATGATGATAGTGTCAAGGAAGTGTCAAAAAAACCATGTTTTATTTTAAATATGTTTCCGTTGATGGGAAAAAAATGAATACTATCTTTATGTAACCACTTTGTTTAAGTGTGGAATGTAATGAAAGTTTTGTGATCTAATTCTCTAAAACTCTAAACCTGAAAAGATCCTCAATGTATAATCTTTTATTAACTCAAGATTAAGTAAGGTTTAAGGTTGGGGCCTTATAGTTGGTATCAAAGGTCAGTTTAGATAACATTAGAGGTTAGGGTATTCTTTAAGCATAAGTGACATTACCATAATGGTTAGGAATTCAGAAAGAGTCCTAGTTTTATATAAAATGAATGAGTAAGTATATCTTAGTGTTTATCTTCCTCATTAGTACATGATTGTTTTTTTGATATACTCACATTGACCTTTTTGGTTTTAGTAAATGGCTAGATCTAGAAGGCACCAAAGTAACAGTGGATGTGAAGGAAACTATGACAGTTTTTTGAGCAAGCAACTGAATGATATGGGAGCTTCAATGAGAACTCTTGTGTTTATCCTCAACCAACTATCTGGAGCAATGATTGACCACCTAAACCTTGGTGATTTCTATAAGGCATCATATATGCGAGAAACAAATCCCTATGGAACTACGGGTAATAATCATAAAGGTAAGTATGTTCAAAAACCTGTGTGTCAAATATGTGGAAAGAAACACCTAGGAAAATGTTTCAAAGGGACAGAAATATGCTATAGATGTGGAAATTAAGGTCATAAAGCAATAACCTGCCATGGAAAAAGGAATCATCCAGTTGACTCAAGGAAAGGTTAAGAAGTTCTTTCTGAGGGATCAATTGAATGTTTTAAATGTGGTGTGTGTGGTCATTATGAAAACACATTTCCTATGAAGAAGTTTCATTAATGGGATCACCAAGATTGTACAAATATTCTTTTACCAATACCTAATTCCATTCCGATTGAGGATGAAGAAACTGACAATGACCAATCAATGGTATGGATTATTTTATAACTTTTGTTTTCCTATTTTTGAATCTTAGGATATGATTCATGATTTTGTTTGTAGGAAAGAAGTATTTCAGAAAAAGTTGGAAAGGAATGGTTAATGGATCATGTAGAATGTTGAATGAGTAAGAAGTCAACATATAAGGGATTCAAGAGTTATGGTGAAATTCTTAAGAGTATTAAGTCTCTTTTGATGATGGGGTTGCATTAGAAGACTTTTTATAGTATGTGTAACCCTGATATTTAATATATGAAAATTTTATTCAAGGAATAGTTATCTGTTCTTTTGTGGACATAGTTATAAAGAACCATTTGGGTTTATATGATCCTTAATTTTGAGGTAATTATGGGTTACTATATGTTATGATGGAAGTGAAAGGCATGAGATTAAATTGAGGTTAAATTATGTTATGGTTATTTTTTATGATTTTATCTCTTTTTGGGAATGATTTGAGAATTATATAGTTTTGGAAAAAGGACAACACGCAGACCGTGTGACAACCCGTCGCGTCGGACAAAGCTGCAGGAATCGAACCCACAACCAAAGTGCGACTGGTATTTATCGCCTACCACTGGACTACGTGAAGTACCTGGTTAGTTTGACTGATTCTTTTTAGTTAGATGATTTTATGAATTAAGATTAAGTTTATTTTGGGTTATCTATGGAAATTTATTAACCTATCATGGAGGATATGTGATTAGGTTAATTAATTTTCAATACGAGACATTAAGAGCAACTGATGTTGTTTGGAGATAAATGTTACGATTTAACTTGGAAGACTATGTGACTAAATCCTTCAAATATTTGGGTTTCAATCTTATTTTGGTTTACTTGGAAGACTATGTTGATGTTTTTTTTAAATCCTTCGAATGTTCCTCGTTGAACTTTGGGTTTTTTTGGACAAATTTTGGAGATTAAGAATAAATTTTCTTTTTATAAAGGGTTATCCTTTTCTGGATTATCTGATCTTGTACTAACCTTTTTGGTTTTGGTTTTGGTTAGAGTCTAAAGACATGGGAAGTATATAGTTCTCTATTGTGGATTAGGTGATTCTCTATAAATTGATTATAGTACTATTAATGCGAACAAGTCTTCCTAAATACTCGTCTTTTGGAGAAAATATGAGTTTGAATAAGGAATCTAGTAAAAGTTGAAAGTCGACATGATAAGTGATTATGTTTCCTTATGAATAAATTCCTCAATAAAAAGTAACTTAAAACAAAAATGTTGTCTATTAACTTTTCCTACTGGGGAATCGAATACCGTTTAACCCATCACAAGTTTGTGATTTTATTATGGTTAACTTTCTCCTAGACATGTTTACTATCACTCTCCATCAGAGCATGACCCTTTGTTTTCTCCTCCATATCCATATTTTCATACTTGGAATCCTAGTATGGGTTAACTCGGGTGACCTTTGTACTTATCTTTCTTTATTTTTTTAAAGTGATTATTTCACTGACTCTTGTTCCGGTGTGGGATTTCCAATGATGTTTTCAAGCCCAATTTTAAAATTGTGAGGACGCAATTCCCAAAATGGGGGAAGGATGTAACACCCCAGGTAAATAAAGAGTATTAAATTTTCACATCTATCCGTATTTGTGAATAAAATATTAATATAACTTTAAATGGGACAGTATGCTCGATGGCATACCCAACACACTACAACAAGTTTCTTGGGAATCTTATGTTGCACTCTAATAATAAAATAATATTATTTTAAATGGTAGTTAATGCCTAGTTGTTGTGATGGCGAGAATGAATAGAACTAACTAAAAAAATTATTATATATGTTTGTCAAATATTTTTACATTTTATAATAAATGTTAGAGGATTAAAAATTCGAATGAATCCAATTTTAAGCGTAAACATTCTAATATTCTTTAAAAGGTTGATTAACCGCCTTTTGACGGCGAACCTATTTTAAATCCACATTGTGACAATTTTATGTGTTATATTTGACAAAATAAAATTCTTATTTAGAATCGGGACATCAAAATTTACTTTGTGTAAATTTTTGGTATTTTTCCGAAAAAGTTCAATTTTTAACGAATAGTGAAAAATGTTGTATTTTAATTCCAAACCTATTTTTAATCTAATTTATTTATATTATTAGATTATCTTTTGAATTGGTTTCAAAGTGGAATTAGAATATATTATTACCATTTAATCCTATAGTGGTCTTTGGAATTAATTTCATCTTGAAATTGGACTTAAACTAGTGTCAATCTTTTGATACTTATTGTTTCATAAAAACACGATATTTGCTCTGACAATGGGAATTAATTATTAAATTAATTAATGTAACTTATATGTTTTTAATATTGTAAAATAGACATAATTTTTGAATTCAGAATATCAAATATATCCTAGGGTGAATTTTTGGTAATTTTCTGAAAAACGTCAATTTTTTATGAATAGTGAAACCACTAAGTGGTACTTATAAAAACAGATTTTCCGTTTAAATGAAAATTTTCCATCTTTGTGTTTTGAATTTCAAAAATCTGACATACATGTTTGTCATTAAGAAGTAAAATTTGGTTCAATGGCATTAAAATAAATTTTTGGTGAATAGTAACTTATTAAGTTTTTAATCGCGATTAGAGGTAATTAGTGTAATTTAAGGTAAGAATAAAATTTTAATAAAATGAAATGACCTATTCACATGTCCTACCCTCATTTCATGTGTCATGTCCGACCAAGACAATCCATGGGTCAACTTGGGGACCCCATGGAGCCAATTTGGTTGGAAAATGACATAAATAACTTTTTATTTAATGTTAAAGTAAAAAATGACACAAACATGAGATGTTTTACTAAAACAATTTTTACATGGGGTTATACAAGTCATATTTTTAACTATAAATCTTAATTGGAAAGAGAAAAATATTTCCTACATCATAGTATTTTATTAATAATTTTTAGACATTAAATAAATTAAATTATTTATGACATCATGATGATGCAACGATGATTTCATTATTTAACGATTTAAATAAAATGGAAAGATAATGTAAAATATAAGACCTAAACATGTAAAAAACCTATTTTATGGGTGTATTTAGAGCCCTTATAACCTTATCCTCGAAACACATCAATGTGGGACCATTAAAATCCGAAACCCATTCTAAAATAAAGTAACATTTATTTACTTTCCAAGAGTGCCCCTCCTCTCCTCTTATAAAAGGCCCCCACCTCTACCTCCTTACCCACACTTTCAAAGCCTTTGGCTCGGCCAACCCCTGCCCATTTTGTCTATCCACATCCCTCTATAACTCCTTGAATCCTCACTTTGGGCATAAGCCTTCCCAAGGAAGCCTTTGAGCTCAAACCAAAGGGTGTTACCCGATTTTAAGGTAATGTCTTCACTTGAGTCCTTTTGTTTTATTTTGCTTCTCCAACCCCCTAAAATATTTTTATTCATTTATTTTGTAACAAATCCAGTATCTTAAATATACTATGATGCATTTATAAGAATTACTTGAGCTACACTTACACACACCTTCGTCTAATGGTTAAAGAACATACAATTTCTGTGATTTACGATTTTCTACCTCACAAAACGATGATTGTTCTATATTCTTTTAACACCTTCAAAGTTTGGCCATTAAAATGTCACTATATTTATATATTATATATAATATGTTTATGTTTTACTTAAGCTTATTTATTTTTCATTTATGGCATATCCTTTATGGTTACCATTATGAGTAAACGCGATATCTTCATTTTAGGAAGTGCGGACTACCGCCCCCTCAAAGTGATTTGATTCGTTAATTTCATATGTGGAACGTATAAAGGATGTAATTAATGGTATAATATATGATATTATACTTTAATTATAATATACCTTTATATCATTGTGATTCCATTCTATAAAATATGAAATAGAAATGAAAGTAGCGTTCATGCGTACGTACGGCTTACCGTCTCCATGAACGGTGCATTTCATTTGTTACCCCTAAATGATTATGTAATATTATAAATACGTGTATATTCTGGATATATATGATATATATGATACCCAAATCATGAATATAATTCTGGATATAATGAACCTTTGACCACATGAACACCATGTAATTGTAAGAAGTCCACTTTTGACTTAAGAACCAAATGTCGACAAAACAAACATTATTAACTTAAATGGTTACATAATGTTTATAACATGGTAATAAGTGATATAAAAGTAATAATGAACTTGAAAAAGGTTCTTATGCAAGTAGAAATTAACTCAAGTTTATTATTCAGGACGTTAAAGAACGATCGAGTCAAGTCGGACCCGAGGTAAGGGATCCTACTCCTCTCTTTCTTTTTAAGTACACTCTTTTATGTCATTCCTTTTAAGATCATCTTTCTTAGGATTGGGATGTTATTTTATATTAATACTAATGTAATTATTATGTTAATATGATGAGAGACCCTATTTCCTCTCATCAATCCATTTTGGATGTTTTGAGTGGCGTTGTTAGGCTGCCGAATTTTCGTAAGAGATCCAACCTCTCTATTTCTTTTTAAGTACTCTCATTTATGTCATTTCTTGTAAGCCCATCTTTCTTATGTTTAGTGATGTTATTTTATATTACTCATACTTTACCTTTTATGTTCATATTATGGGAGACCCTATTTGATATCATAAATCCATTTTTTTAAGTTTTAAGTGGCGTCGTTAGGCTGCCGAGTTTTTGTAAGAGATTTTTCATCTCACTTTTATTCCCGTGACATTTATGCTATGTTTTCCACTATTTCCATTGAGTGGTGTATGTACTTCCCATTATTATACACTTTGTGTAGTATAATTTCATTTATGGGTATTTACATCTTCATTGTATGACCCTTCTTTCATGGGGTGTACTTTTCGAAAGTTACCCAACTCGGTAAGGGGACCTTTCACCTTCTTTTTTTTTTAAAGACTTCTTTTGTTATGTCTTTTAATTCACATACTATTATATTGGGATATGTTATTATATATCCTTATTTATGTAAATTTTATGTCCAAGTGATGAGATCCCCTTTATCTCTCTCATCAACCATTTTTGTAAAATTTTATGTGACGCCATTAGGCTGTCGAATTTTACAAAGGGAACTTCTTAACCCAATTTCGATTTCTTTGGGTTCAACATGTAGTTATTGAATATGTAATCCTTTGAATATGTGTGAATAACCTTTGATAGTTTTACACTTAATATCCACTTATATTGGGTGGATTTATATTTTTCACACATAATTATGAGATTGATTTATCCTTAATTTAAGGATACCTTCTTTATAATGGATTTCATCTCATTTTACATTTCTTTTGAGACTTTATTGTTGTTATGCACCAATTCACTCTTATATGATGTGTATACTGTCCTTTGAAATATTATATCATGAATCCCTTTATTCTAATGATATAATAAAGTTCGGATTAAATGTTATTCCACTATTATTTGTATTCAATAGTCTCTCATTTTGTTAAAAACTATTTATCAAAAATATCATTTTAAATATTTTAAAGATTTATTATTCTAAATATTTATCTTTAATGTCCATGTTTTCAAAATGGTTTTCAGTATTTATTTATATGGAAATTAATGTTTTAAAATTATAATTCCATTAAAAGCTTCAAAGTGGTATGGGACACTTGGATTCAAAAATCTGTTTTAAATGGTTTTTGAAAATGGATTGATTAATTCAATATCTGGGAATTACTTATTGTGATTGGAAATGAAATGTTGTTATTGAAATGTTTATATTTTCAATATTTTATGTGTAATGATGGTACTTGGACATTTTACGTGTTGTTACGTGATAAACCATATGACGGGTGGTGTCGTGAATACCAGGACGGGTGGTTACGTTATAACCTCCAATGATTTGGGTATGGAAGTCGGACGTATGGCTATTCCATTAAGTATGTGTGGAAGTTGACCGTATGGTTATTCCATTTAAGTATGTTTATTTCCCATGTTACCTTTATATGTTATGTGTTCTTTATATGGTTTTTATGGTAATCTTTTGGTTACAAAAGGGTAAGTAATGATCTTTAATTCAGTGAAGAGTTTTTACTACTTCATAAAGGTTAAACGTATTACTTTGGTAAAGTAATCATGGTTTACTTGTTGTTTTTGAAAAACTAACAGTTTTCTTTTTTTGTGTATCCTTTACTGAGCTTTTTATGCTCATCCCAAGTTTTTTTTGAAATGTTTTTCATAGGTCAAGGGAAAGGTACATGATATGATGATAGTGTCAAGGAAGTGTCAAGAAAGAATCCATTTTTTATTTTAAATATGTTTCCGTTGATGGGAAAAAATGAATACTATCTTTATGTAACCACTTTGTTTAAGTGTGGAATGTAATGTAAGTTTTATGATATAATTATCTAAAACTCTAAACCTGAAAAGATCCTCAATGTGTAATCTTGTATCAACTCAAGATTAAGTAAGGTTTAAGGCTGGGGCCTTGTAGAACCATTACCGCAAATTCCTTTCACAATATAGTTTACCTATAGGGTAAAAACCCATCTATTTTTACCAACTATTTCATATCTTGAGACTACTAATCCATCGAAGTGATATCTATAACTGAGCCCCACCCAGGTCATACATGTCCAACGAATTCCTCATATATAAATTTTCATAATAAACAATATTCCTTATCATATATATGTATTGAATGAAGGATACACATTTATCAATTATTCCCATGTTAATCAAATAACTTTAAAAGTCAACACTAAATCTAAAATGATATATAGTTTAGGAAATAATAATATTCATCATATAAAAATATGGATATTCTAGAAAATTTATATGAAAAAACGATTACTATAAATATATTTTTTCTATATAATGTTAACAATAACCAAAGTAAGTGATATTGAAAAGATAATCATTTATAATATTCTTGAGTAAAATAATATTTAAATGTCCCAATGTATCATATGCCACTTTGAAACATTTAAATAATAATCCCCATGAAAGAATAAAATAAAACATAAAGTTTCATGAGATTAATTATATTCATTATATAATGTTTCAAATGTAAGTATAAACACAATATAAAAGTTAATTGGTGGATATCAACAAATAAGTCTCAATGGAATGTAAATTGAGATGAAATCCCTTACCTTAACCTTCCTTTTGTTGTGTGATCTTTATCATCATGTATAGTGGTTTAAAATATTTTAATAACTTATAATAGAACCATAATCATGTTTATAATATCATATATAATCTTTTTATAATATCTTATTACCCATTTGTTAACAATCTTTCATTAGTTTCACTATTTAGGGTGTTAATTGCATAGTTTTCTCAAGTTTGTTTTGGATTTTTCTTTATTTTACTATTACATATATCATAATTTAATAATATACAGAATGTAAAACATGATTTAATTATAATATATATTCATTAAACATGTATTTATAAAAATATATTATTTTTTTATAAAATAAATGAAATACAGCCTTCATGGATATGGTAGGTCGAATGTACGCACGAACGCAACTTTCATTTCTTTGTCATATTAAAAGAATGAATAGTAAATGATACATATGCATATTATTATTCCATTACCATATATATTTCATATATGTTTCATATATTTATTAAAATTATCCATAATACACTCTGTTTATAGTGTGAATGAATCACATCGCTTTGACGAGTCTGTAGTCCACAATTCCACAAACGATATTATCGTATTTATAAAAAATAGAAATTATAGATGTATGTGTTAAAAATAACTATAGAAGAATAAAGAAATAATAAATATCATACATATATACAATATAAAGATAATTTTCATCATAATTCCCACCATGAGAGATGCTAAAGGAAAAAATGAATAATCATCATTTCGTGAGGTGGTAGTTCGTCATACATTAAACAACATATTCTTTACACATTAGTTGGAATTGTGTGTAAGTTTTGGTATAACACTTATAAAAACATAATATTATTATATTTAGGATAATATTTATTTATATAAGTATATAATAAAGTGATATTAGAGGGTGGATAATGTAAATGAAACTAAAGAGCTTGAGGATAGATGTTACCAATTAATCGAGTAACTTCTTCTGGTTTGTACCAAAAGGCTTCCTTGGATTTCTTTCTACCGAAGGTGATTCTTCTAGGTTTACGGGAGGGTTTTTCATGATATATTTGGGTAGATATTGTTTGATCAAAAGTGGCTTGAGAGTTGTGAGGAATTGGGAGGACAAGGGACTTTTATAGTGGAGAAGGAGTGGCACTCTGGTAATATTGAGAAAAAGTAATTCCATACCTGCTTTTCACATTGAAAGTGGCTCCAAAACTATAAATAATTATAAAAAATGTATTATAGGGTCTAAATATTGTCTCAAATGGGTTTTTTCTAGGTTTATATGTCATTTTGTCCCTTAATATTATGGTTTAGTACCTTATTAAGCTCAATTTTACATTAATCATTGTAATTAATTTTAATTACATTCACAAATATTTTTAGTCAAAAATTAATTTGATATTATTAAATATTATAAATTATGATGATCGAAAATAATTAATATATTTTTCTAAATTCCAATCACATAAGTGGTTGAAAACAATGTAAATTTAATCCCGCATACAGGGTGACAATGCAGGGTTTTAATGTAAATACCTTCGAAAGATTGCTATATTTTTATAGTCAATTTCATAGTGAAATTGATTCCAATGAAGCAAATTTGATTAATTGATAAAATTTTATATAATTAAACATTAAAAAAATATAAAACAACATTTATAATTGTAAATAAATTAGGTGAAAATGTAGTTTTGAAATAAAATTCAGTATTTTTAACTATTCATTAAAAAATAAATCTTTATAGTAAAATGCCAAAAAAATAACCCTAAGATATTTTGTATGTATATCTTCCAAATATGAAGTTTATTTTAAAATATAAAATTTATAAAAGGGTCAAAATTGGATTTAAAATGGGTTCTCTATCAAAATGGGAAAAAACTACCTTAATAAAAATATAGTATTTCATGTGTAATATTGGGTTTATTCTTATCTTAAGACTATCAAATATATTAGATGAATAACAAAATATTTTCTTGAATATAATATATATATATAATATTAACACCATTCAATAAGTATAATTAATTTAATTTATTATGGTAAAAGAGATTTTTTAGTATTAAAATAGTTTTCTATAAAAATATTCTCTTTATATTCAATTGCTCTTAAATTCATTTCTAATAAATTTGTAACCAATGAATTCATTTTATATTTGTGTAAATCATATATTATCATAATATAGTTAATAATATTAATAATCAAAAATTTAATTTCTAGGATAAGTATTATTATATTAAATAATAATATTTTTATAATATATTATTGTTCGGTTGAAACTTGGTCTTGCGTGTAACACAAGCTATAGAACAAAGTCATTATTGCATGCAAGGAAAACTAACTTAGTGATTTCAAGTATTGAAAGTTATATGATATTTTCAATTTATTTATAATAGTAAATAT
Organism: Viscum album; assembly: GCA_963277665.1. Taxonomy (NCBI): domain Eukaryota; kingdom Viridiplantae; phylum Streptophyta; class Magnoliopsida; order Santalales; family Viscaceae; genus Viscum; species Viscum album. The sequence goes on from OY728160.1 coordinate 860,871,755, forward strand.
ATTGTAATGTATCTATATATTATATTTCCTAACGTGCTTGGTGTTGTGTGTTATACATGCTATCAAACACAAGTTAATCTTTTAGAATTGTTAGGGTGTCATATTCTCCCCACCATAATTAAATTTCATCCTCACAATTTTAAAAATTATATTTGTGATTTAATGTTTGATATTTTATATTTTGGAATACCACATCATGATAATGGTTCGTAAAACATCCTCTAGAAAAAATAGAATGTGAAGTAAAATGGTCGCATGGGCTGGCCTATAATGTAACGCCCCGACCCCAGCTACCCAGAGTCGATGCATTACTTCGTAACATTGGCATGATCACAAAAGATCAAGTCTCGAAAGACCAATTAGTTTAGTAGCCTTGGAAACACTAGATACATTCATAAGTCTTACATTACATCATAAAGTGAAAAACTAATAACAAAGTCTTCATAGTCCACACTCATATCCTCTTCTGACTATCCCTGCAAGTCATTCATAAAATACTTCTTCACATCCTGGAAAATATTAAAACATTGAAAGGGGTGAGCTCAGATGCTCAGTAAGGATAACAATATTGCGGAAGCTTTCATAAATAAACATAAAAAAATTTAAGGCAATGTATAACTAAAACAAAAGCCTTTTAAACTTGAACATCAACATAATATGGCAAAAGTAAAATGAGATAATGCCATTCACTTCTTCGCATGGATATTCTACTGGTCGAATAATCACATGCAATATCAATAACCACTGTCATAATGAGGGAATGTATAATGCCAGACATTCTGAAACATTTTTTCAAGGCCTCGGCCAAGAAGTCTAAAATGATTAAGGCCTCGGCCAAAACCATAAATCAAATTGGGAAAGGGCCTCGGCCAATTCCACATCTAGTTGTCTCATGAGACCTACTGATGCAATTTTTTTAGAAGATACTTACGTTTAAAATTGCTTAAATATAATCCAGTGTTTTTCTGAAAACATTATGCAATCTTCTGAAAACAAAATAACTAATTCTGAGACTGCTCGACTAATTACAGGCCATGATGGGTCCACGCCCAATCCCTTCCTGTCTACCACACTCGAGAGTCAGGTTTTCTGAAAACATTTTTAAGCATGCGTTAAATACGTATACATTTGCACTGGATTTTCATATATTTGAGAGAAATATCTCCTTTTTAAATCATTTAAAAATCACATAATTATAAAATAAAACCTTTTGAATAAACGTAAAATTCAAAGGGGTTTATACACCGTATAAAAGAAAGTTGTGTATAAAACAAAATATGCCATGATGGAAGGAGATTGAGATGAAGACCCTTACAAAGATCATTTTTTTAAATAAAATAGATCTATTATGTGTATTCACTATAAGTACACATAATGAAATTACAAATACAAGATAGGATATAATAATATCATGACATAATTTGAAAGTAGGAGATTAACCCAAAGAATGGAAATTGGGTTAAGAAGTTCCCTTACCTTGTGTCTGACTTGACTCAACCGTTCTTTAACCTCCTGAATAATAAACTAGAGTTAATATATACCTTATTAAGAACCATTTTCAATTTCATTATCCTTATTATATCACTTATTACAATGATATGAACATTATGTAATTATTTAAGTTAATAACAGTTGTTTTGCCGATCTTTGGTACTTGAGTCAACAATAAACTTCTTATAATTACAAGTTGTTTATGTGGTAGAATATCCATTATCTCCAGAATTATATTCATGATTTAGATATCCGATATATCTTATATATCTAGTATATACATTCATTTATAATATTACGTAACATTTAGAGGTATGAAATGAAATGCATCGTTCATGGAGACGGTAAGCCGTACGTACGCATGAACGCTACTTTCATTTCAATTTCATATTTAATGGAACAAAATCATAATGATATAAATGTATAATATAATTCCAGTATAATATAGTGTATAATACTATTTACTTCATCCTTTATACATCCCACATATGGCATTAACGATTCAAATCACTTTGAGGGGGCGGTAGTCCGCACTTCCTAAAATGAAATTATCGCGTTTTACCCATAATGGAAATCATAAAGTATGCCATAAATGAGAAATACAGAAGCATAATTAAAACATAAACATATTATATATCATATATAAATATAGTGACATCTTAATGGCCACCTTTGAAGGTGTTATATGAGTGTTGAACAATCATCGTTTCGTGAGGCAGAAATTCGCCATCCACAAAAACCGTATGTTCTTTGACCATTAGATGTAGGTGTGTGTAAGTGTAGCTCGAATCCTTCTTATAAAAACATCCTAGTATATTGAGGATACTGGTGTTTTTACAAAAGAAATGAATAAAAAGAGTTTAGGGGTTTGAGAAGAAAAATAAAACAAAACAACATTAGAGAAGACATTACCTCAAAATCGGGTAAATCTTTTTTGATTTGAGCCAAAGGCTTCTTTGGGAAGAGTTCTGCCCAAAGTGAGGCTTCTAGGAGTAAGAGGGGGAAGTTGGGAGAGTATTTGGGCAGAGGTTGGCCGAGCCAAATGGCTTGAAAGTGTGAATAAGGTGGGAGTGGTGGGGGCCTTTTATAAGTGGAGAGGAGGGGCACTTTTGGAAAGTAATGAAAAGTCACTTTATTATAAAATGAGTTTCGGATTTTAGAGGTCCCACACTTATATAATTAGAGGCTAAGGTGATAAGGTTTCGAAATATACCCATCCAATAGTCTTTGGACAAGTGTAAGCCTTGGATTTTTCATTATCTTTTCATTTTATTAAAATCGTTAAATAATGAGGTCATCGCTGCATCATAATGATGTCATAAATAAATTAATTTATTTAATGTCTAAAATTATAAAAAAAATACTATGATGTAGGAAATATTTTTATATTTCTAATGAATATTTATAATCAAAATTTGGACTTGTGTAACCCCACGTAAAAATTGTTTTAGTAAAACATTTTATGTTTGTGTCATTTTTTACTTTAACATTAAATAAAAGGTGTTTATGTCATTTTCTAAATAATGTGGCTCCATGGGGTCCCCAAGTTGACCCATGGGTTGTCTTGGTCGGCCATGACTCATCCAATAGGAGTAGGACAAGTTTCATGCTCATCTCATATTATTAAAACATTGTTTTTACCTTAAACTACACTAATTACCTCTAATCGCGATAAAAAACTTAAAAGTTAATATTCACCAAAAAATTATTTTAATCTCATTGAACCACATTTTACTTCTTAATGACAACCATGTATGTCGGATTTTTGAAAATAAAATCACATAAGTGGTAATATTTCATTTAAACGAAAAATCAGTTATTTAACTACCACTTAGTGGTTTCACTATTCATCAAAAATTGAAGTTTTTCAAAACAATGCCAAAATTTCACCCTAAGATATAATTGATATTCCGAATTCAAAAATGATGTCTATTTTAAAAAACTCCAAACATATAAGTTGCATTAATTAATTTTATAATTAATTCCCGCTGTTACGACAGATAGCGTGTTTTTAAGAAACAATTTATATCAAAAGATTGGCAATTGTTTATGTCCAATTTCAATGTTAAATTAATTATAATGACCACCATTGGATAAAATGGTAAAAATATATTCTAATTATACTTTAAAACCACTAAATAGTATAATTTATCACTATAAATTATTTTGATTAAAAACGTTGTTTTAAGTAATTTTCACTATTCATAAAAAATTGGAAGTTCTCAGAAAATTACAAAAAATTCAACTTTGGATAATTTCGATATTACGAATACAAAAATGAAGTCCATTTTGAAATATAAAATTTCTATAATTTTAAAAATTGGTTATTACTATTCATAACAGCTACTTTGATTAGTTACAGTGTGTTAGAACTCGATGTTGCGCACAATGCAAGCTATTACATTATTGAATTAGAAGCGTATCATGGAAGCTCGGGGTGTTACATTCTCCCCTCCTTCAATAAATTGCGTCCTCGCAATTTGAAATTTTTCTTTGAAAATAAAAGGTTGAAAAGAGAAATTACCTTTGAGGAAAACCCACATCGGAAATAAGATTAATAAAATTTAGCCTTAATAAGAGGGAAGGGGAAATGAAAAAGTCACCACCCAATTATGATCTCGATTAGGAGAACATTGGTGTAAATTAGAGACATATAATTGGAGGAAAAACGTAAATATTTGTAGGGAGTGATTGAGGTCATCAATCACAATCAACTGTCAAATTGAGGGCCTCAAAGCCTTCAATCTATGTTGATTTAAAATATCATCAGTTCAACAAGACATAAGGTATTAGGATAACACATTTTTTGTTTTAATATCCCTTTACTAAAGTTTAAGAATTAATTTATTCATTGAATAAGAGATAGGTATATATATATTTATGCTTGACAATTAGAGTTTCAACCATCAACTCATCTTTCACTCAAAAAGATAATAGAACTCAAAAATATTATACTTATCCTAATTGTATAAGGTTCCAAATGTTAGCACATACCATTTAGATTAGTAAAACTATTTTGTAATAACCAGGGACTTCCTGTAGGCTAGTGGTAGGAAATAAAGGCATGTCTCACTATGATTGTGGGTTCGATTCCTGCAGCTTTGTCCGACACGACGGGTTATTCCCCACCCTTCAGGTTATCCTTTTCCTAAAACTATAGTATCATAATATTTCAAAAATAATCTTCATAAATTTTTTTAACCTTAAAAAATACTATCCAAAGATCAACTTAATCCACTCCAACCATTATAGTTATCCAAAATACCTCTGTCCAGACTTTCTCTAAAAGGTCTCTTAATTCCAAAATCAATTTATCAGATTCCCCAAACAAAGTAAAGTTTCTCTTATTGTCACATACTAAAAATATAATTACCTTCATCATATTAAAACCTTACTAAAATCAACAAGTACTGCATTACAATCCTTATATATATATATCACATTATTCTTATAACCAAAATATAATCCATGAGTCCAAAAGCACCAATACATTAATTATTCCGCTTCAACTGTAGTCACAGCAAAAGATTGGCCTTGATCCCTTGGCCTTTTCTGAGGTAAGTTTCCTTGACGCTTAGGAAATTCATTTGCATAATTCCCCATTTCCCTACAATTGTAGCATTCAACTTTGACAGCCTCTTTCTTTCCCTTGCAATCACAAGCCTGGTGACCCTTTTCTCCACATTTATAACAAACTCCCATTCCTCTTAGGCAAGTACCAGGGTGATTCTTACCACAATTATCACATAATGGAAAATCCTTCTTTCCCTTTTCCCCTTTATCTGTCTCTTTTTCCACCGTTCTCTTCTTCTATTTCTTTACTTTGTTGTCATAAGACTTAGAAAATTCCTTTTCTGTCTTGATAGCACACGAGACAATATCTTCGTATGATGAGAAGGATTGTGATACTAAATCTCGACGGAGAAATGGTTTTAACCCATCAAAGAAACGATCAATCTTACTCCTTGGGTTACATATATAATCGGAAGCATGCCTCGCTAACCTTGTAAAGTTAGCCTCATACTTTGCGACATTCTCATCATCCTTCTGCCTCAGACTCAGAAATTGCCTTTCCATATCTGCTCGATGGTCGTGAGGAAAGTATTTTTCTAAAAACAGATCTTTGAACTCCCTCCATTCCATATTTGATACTTCATCATCTTCCTTTATGTTTTGAATCAATGACCACCATTGATCAGCATCTCCAGTGAGGCGGTAAACTACCATGATAACTTTTTCCCTTTCACTGCTCCCCAAAGCCTGAAATATTTTCTCTAGGGAATTTATCCATTGCTCATCTACTATAGGATTTGTACTCCCATTGAAGGTTGGTGGTAGTTGCCTCATGAAGCGGTCTAACATTGATCCTCCACGTTGTGGATCAGGGTGCTCCATACGAGTAAGGTTATTATTCATAACCTGAGTGAGTTGTCCCAGTATGGTAGTAAGTTGATCAGCACCAGTTGTATCTCCAGATCCACAATAATTATCTTGAGCAGGAGGGCAATCCCTACACGGAGTGCATGCATTGATACGGTTTCCATTCCTTCCACTAGGTGCCATTTCTAAACAATGGCATAAACTAGATTAGTTTATGAATCAAAATACATAATTCCATACTTGTAAAATACTTAACATAAATTGAACTATTTATGGATATAATCCATAATCATAAAAAGGTTTTATTTGAGGAAGTATATACTCATAACCGTTCATAGTGGTATGTAAAGAAAATGGGAATTATCCAAAGCATATCCCCCGGGAGTGTCGTAACCAAGAGTGCAGCAAGGCCCGTTGTCGTGCACCAGTTCCCGTTCGAGTCTAGCTCAAAGCGGTGTTTTCGGGGTTTTACCCCTAGGTACATCTGTGCCAGAGCTGCCTCTACCTGCTCGTATCCAGACAGGGATGTATTGCTCAGAAAACTCACAAAATCTCTACAATACCAAAATTCTAGGAAGTTCTTCTATACTAATCCTCAAAGTTCATCTTAGGTCTATGTGCTCTAATCAGAGTTTATCTAAATCTAGCTTCCAAGGTTAGTACTAAACTGGCTATGATACCAACTGTAACGCCCCGACCCCAGCTACCCAGAGTCGGTGCATTACTTCGTAACATTGGCATGATCACAAAAGATCAAGTCTCGAAAGATCGATTAGTTTAGTAGCCTTGGAAACACTAGATACACTCATAAGTCTTACATTACATCATAAAGTGAAAAACTAATAACAAAGTCTTCATAGTCCACACTCATATCCTCTTCTGACTATCCCTGCAAGTCATTCATAAAATAATTCTTCACATCCTGGAAAATATTAAAACATTGAAAGGGGTGAGCTCAGATGCTCAGTAAGGATAACAATATTGCAGAAGATTTCATAAATAAACATAAAAAAATTTAAGGCAATGTATAACTAAAACAAAATCCTTTTAAACTTCAACATCAACATAATATGGCAAAAGTAAAATGAGATAATGCCATTCACTTCTTCACATGGATATTCTACTGGTCGAATAATCACATGCAATATCAATAACCACTTTCATAATGAGGGAATGTATAATGCCAGACATTCTGAAACATTTTTTCAAGGCCTCGGCCAAGAAGTCTAAAATGATTAAGGCCTCGGCCAAAACCATAAATCAAATTGGGAAAGGGCCTCGGCCAATTCCACATCTAGTTGTCTCATGAGACCTACCGATGCAATTTTTTAGAAGATACTTACGTTTAAAATTGATTAAATATAATCCAGTGTTTTTCTGAAAACATTATGCAAGCTTCTGAAAACAAAATAACTAATTCTGAGACTGCTCGACTAATTACAGGCCATGATGGGTCCACGCCCAATCCCTTCCTGTCTACCACACTCGAGAGTCAGGTTTTCTGAAAACATTTTTAAGATTGCGTTAAATACGTATACATTTGCACTAGATTTTCATATATTTGAGAGAAATATCTCTTTTTTAAATCATTTAAAAATCACATAATTATAAAATAAAACCTTTTGAATAAACGTAAAATTCAAAGGGGTTTATACACCGTATAAAAGAAAGTTGTGTATAAAACAAAATATGCCATGATGGACGGAGATTGAGATGAAGACCCTTACAAAGATCATTTTTTTAAATAAAATAGATCTATTATGTGTATTCACTATAAGCACACATAATGAAATTACAAATACAAGATAGGATATAATAATATCATGACATAATTTGAAAGTAGGAGATTAACCCAAAGAATGGAAATTGGGTTAAGAAGTTCCCTTACCTTGTGTCTGACTTGACTCAACCATTCTTTAACCTCCTGAATAATAAACTAGAGTTAATATATACCTTATTAAGAACCATTTTCAATTTCATTATCCTTATTATATCACTTATTACAATGATATGAACATTATGTAATTATTTAAGTTAATAACGGTTGTTTTGCCGATCTTTGGTACTTGAGTCAACAATAAACTTCTTATAATTACAAGTTGTTTATGTGGTAGAATATCCATTATCTCCAGAATTATATTCATAATTTAGATATCCTATATATCTTATATATCCAGTATATACATTCATTTATAATATTATGTAACATTTAGAGGTAAGAAATGAAATGCACCGTTCATGGAGACGGTAAGCCGTACGTACGCATGAACGCTACTTTCATTTAAATTTCATATTTAATGGAACAAAATCATAATGATATAAATGTATAATATAATTCCAGTATAATATAGTGTATAATACCATTTACTTCATCCTTTATACATCCCACATATGGCATTAACGATTCAAATCACTTTGAGGGGGCGGTAGTCCGCACTTCCTAAAATGAAATTATCGCGTTTTACCCATAATAGAAATCATAAAGTATGCCATAAATGAGAAATACAGAAGCATAATTAAAACATAAACATATTATATATCATATATAAATATAGTGACATCTTAATGGCCACCTTTGAAGGTGTTATATGAGTGTTGAACAATCATCGTTTCGTGAGGCAGAAATTCGCCATCCACAGAAACCGTATGTTCTTTGACCATTAGATGTAGGTGTGTGTAAGTGTAGCTCGAATCCTTCTTATAAAAACATCCTAGTATATTGAGGATACTGGTGTTGTTACAAAAGAAATGAATAAAAAGAGTTTAGGGGGTTTGAGAAGAAAAATAAAACAAAACAACATTAGAGAAGACATTACCTCAAAATCAGGTAACTCTTTTTTGATTTGAGCCAAAGGCTTCTTTGGGAAGTGTTCTACCCAAAGTGAGGCTTCTAGGAGTAAGAGGGGGAAGTTGGGAGAGTATTTGGGCAGAGTTTGGCCGAGCCAAATGGCTTGAAAGTGTGAATAAGGTGGGAGTGGTGGGGGCCTTTTATAAGTGGAGAGGAGGGGCACTTTTTGAAAGTAATGTAAAGTCACTTTATTATAAAATGAGTTTCGGATTTTAGAGGTCCCACACTTATATAATTCGAGGCTAAGGTGATAAGGTTTCTAAATATACCCATACAATAGTCTTTGGACAAGTGTATGCCTTGGATTTTGCATTATCTTTTCATTTTATTAAAATCGTTAAATAATGAGGTCATCGCTGCATCATAATTATGTCATAAATAAATTAATTAATTTAATGTCTAAAATTATAAAAACAAATACTATGATGTCGTAAATCTTTTTATATTTCTAATTAATATTTATAATCAAAATTTGGACTTGTGTAACCCCACGTAAAAATTGTTTTAGTAAAAAATTTTATGTTTGTGTCATTTTTTACTTTAACATTAAATAAAAGGTGTTTATGTCATTTTCTAACTAATGTGGCTCCATGGGATCCCCAAGTTGACCCATGGGTTGTCTTGGTCGTCCATGACTCATCCAATAGGATTAGGACAAGTTTCATGCTCATCTCATATTATTAAAACATTGTTTTTACCTTAAATTACACTAATTACCTCTAATCGCGATTAAGAACTTAAAAGTTACTATTCACCAAAAAATTATTTTAATCTCATTGAACCACATTTTACTTCTTAATGACAACCATGTATGTCGGATTTTTGAAAATCAAATCACAGAAGTGTTAATATTTCATTTAAATGAAAAATCAGTTATTTAACTACCACTTAGTGGTTTCACTATTCCTCAAAAATTGAAGTTTTTCAGAACAATGCCAAAATTTCATCCTAAGCTATAATTGATATTCCGAATTCAAAAATGATGTCTATTTTACAAAACTACAAACATATAAGTTGCATTAATTAATTTTATAATTAATTCACGTTGTTACGACAGATAGCGTGTTTTTAAGAAACAATTTATATCAAAAGATTGGCAATTGTTTATGTCCAATTTCAATGTTAAATTAATTCTAATGACCACCATTGGATAAAATGGTAAAAATATATTCTAATTATACTTTAAAACCACTAAATAGTATAATTTATCACTATAAATTATTTTGATTAAAAAAGTTGTTTTAAGTAATTTTCACTATTCATAAAAAATTGGAAGTTCTCAGAAAATTACAAAAAATTCAACTTTGGATAATTTCGATATTACGAAAACAAAAATGAAGTCCATTTTGAAATATAAAATTTCTATAATTTTAAAAAGTGGTTATTACTATTCATAACGGCTACTTTGATTAGTTACAGTGTGTTAGAACTCGATGTTGCGCACAATGCAAGCTATTACATTATTGAATTAGAAGCGTATCATGGAAGCTCGGGGTGTTACATATAACTAGGTATCTAAGTAGGAGAAAATTAGTGGAATGTAGAGATATGTACTTTGAGTAAAAGATTAAATATTTATATTGGTGATTTAGGCCATCAATAAAAATCAAGTGAATTTTAAAAATAAATATTATGGCCAAAATTTTATAAATCTACGATGATTTAGGAGAACATCGGTTCAATAAAAATTAAGGTATTAGGAAAATATTTTTGTTTCTAAAACCCCTTTTTCTATAATTTAGGAGTTATATCACTCTATAAGTAAATTTATTATTAGATAAACATAATAGTTTCCTTTGATTATGCTTTTAACTATTTCTACTTTATATCTTAATACATATGAATCATATGGTGAAGTAATAAATTAACCTCTAAAATCCCATCCAAAGATCAAATTAAACCATTTTATAAAAGGTTAAATTTTACAAAATATTATGATCTAGAACTTTAGAAGGAAGGTCACTGAATTCCAAAATAAACCCCCCATTATACTTTAATCAACATGAAGTATCTCTAAATTTTCACATTCCAAACATGTGAATATCACCATCATGTATCCTTTTGAAATGTGGTAATAACTTGAATCACCATATAACCTTATCAGAAACATGATTTCTTCCTTATTAATTAAGTAAGAATCATCTTATTGGATGTATTAATTAAATCCCAAATTGTTGTAAACATAATAAATGATAGCATAGACCGCTTGTGGAATAGTTATTAATCATTCCTATGGTATTCAGCACTTGTGAAAATCAGTCATTTCATAATCATTATCTCAACATCAGGAACATATTCAGGTTTTTATTTCCCTCAATCATATGTTTTCTAAAAATTTTAACTTTCTACTGAATATATTTTCATAGTATCATTTACCATATGATCTCCAATCCTTAATGAAAAGGTATTGCGGTACAATCCTTACATATTTCATAAATCATATAGTGATAAAATCATAAACAAAATACTGTTAAAATATACTTCTTATATCCAAATACATAAATACATTAATCATTACACTTTGGCTTTTTCAATAGCATATGCTTGACCATGATCCCTTAGCTTCTTTGAGGGTATATTCTCTTTATTTTTGGGTCATTCGTTTGTGTAGTGACCCGTCTACATGCATTTATAACACTGAATAGTATCCTTTTTATTCTTACCTTTTCATTCTTTTTCTTGGTGACCCTTTTCTCTACACTTATAAAAAAATATCATTCCTTTAAAGTATTTCCTATGGTTATTCTTTCCATAATTCGCACATAATTTAAATTGATCAAACTTATTTTTCTTATTTGATACATTCCCTTTTTCATGGTGCTCAAAGGACCACTTCTTCTCTTGGTATCCATTGAATGAATAGGATCTTGATAATTCCTTCTCTGTATTTGTGGCACATAAAACTATTTCATCATATGATGAAAAATTAATGAGAAACCATTTACTTTCAGATATTTTCTATAATACCATCAATGAAGTGGTTGATCTTGTACTCTTTCTTGCGTATATAATCTATTGCATACCTTGATAACCTTGTAAAGGTATCTTCATAATTTACAACACTCTCTTTTCCTTTTTCTTTAAGATAATGAACTTCCTATTCATATTTTTTTTATCATGAGGGAAATATTTGTTGAATAATGTATCCTTAAAATTTCTCTATTACATTAGTTCTATTTCTTATTCCTCTCTATTATTTAGGATCAAGGACCACCATTGATCAACATCTCCTTGGAGATAATACCCTGAAAGTGTAACCTTTTCCTTTTCACCAAATCCAAATTCCCTGAATATATTCTCCAAATACATAATACATTTCTCATATATAATTGGATTAGTATCCCCACTAAATGATTGGGTATTTAATCGCATAATGTGATCCAACATAGGAGATTCCCATTGTGGAATAGGTTACTCCATTCGAGAAAGGTTATTTTCCATAACTTGGTTATGTTGCCCTGATATTTTTATAATTTTCTCTATTCTAATACCAGTTTCATTGGTTTCCTCACTAGGGAAATCTCTACATTTTCCATGAGTGTTGACCCACTTCATACTTTAAACGACCATTTCTAAACAGTGAAATATATTGTATTAGATCATAAAATAATGTAACAAAATATACAATCCAAAAAATATTGAAACAATATTCATAAATTTGAAAATTATTTCTATAAGTAATCTCAAAATAATAAACATGGGTTATTTGGTGATATATATACTTTTTAATCCTTTATAATGGTTTATAAAGAAAATTTGAACTATCCTAAGTGTATCCCCTAAGAGTGTCAAACTTGGTACATAGTAAGTTCTATTTTCATTTATCCGGTCACACTGAGTTAAGCCCAGTACACCTTTTCGAAGTTGTTACTCCTAGGTACATATTTTCCTGAACCACATCTCACTTTTATTATCCAGACATGGATTTATTTCTTGGAATACCCACATATTCTCTAAATTACCAAAATTCTATTATGTTCATGTAGAATTATCCTCAATATATATCTTAGGATTTTAATCCCTACTCATTGTTTTCCTGAATCTAGTTTCTAAGGTTGTAGTTAAACTTCCTCTGATACCAACTGTAATGCCTTGACCCTAGAATCCTATATCTAGTGCATTATTTTATTACATTTTCATGATTAAAAGGAGTCATATCCATAAGGACTAATCAGTTTAATAGTATTGTAATGCTAGATTACAAACATGATACCCAAAATATAGTATAGAAATAAAAATAATACATTATACATAATAAAATAAAATAAACTACATCCTTTAATTCTTATTAAATGTTTTATTCTTCATAACCTGGGGAAAGGAAACATAATAAGGGAGATCTCAAATGATTAGTAATTGTAAGTAAAGTGGATAAAGTAATGAATCAATGAGAATTAATCAACATGGAAATTTAAATAACTGATAACACATTCCATTAAAATAACTAGATAAGGAAAATTCAATATATCAAGGTAATAAATTGAAACACATTACATTTAATCAATGACTGAAAATTATATGTATCCACAAATATATCGATTAAAAATTTCCGGGATGAATAATCTCTAAAACTATATGCTAAAAATGCTTAATTATTATATGTCATGTTTCCTAGGTACATGGAACCATTACCATTAAGACCTTTCACATGATGGTTTAACTATCGGGTAAAAACCCCTTTGATTTTAGTGAACTATTTCATCTTTTGATACTAGAGATTCATCGAGGGGATATCTATAGCTAAACCCCACCCATGTAATACTTGTACAACTAATTCTGTATATCTAATAATCAATTTATATAATAAATAATATTCATTATCAAATATTTGTATTGAATCATTTAAATAATAATCCCCATGAAGGAATAAAATAAAACATAGAGTATCATGAGATAAAAGAGATTAATTATATAACATTTCAAATGGTAGTATGAACACCATATAAAATTTAATTGGTTCAAAACAACAAATAAGTCTCAATGGAATGTAAATTGAGAAGAAATCCTTTACTTTAACCTTCCTTTTATTGTGTGATTTTTATCCTCCTGCATAGTGTATTAATATATGTTACTAACTTATAAAAAAAATTTATAATATCATATATCATCTTATTATAATATATTATTACCCATTTGTTAATAATCATTCATTATTTTCACTATTTCATGTGTTAATTTCCTAGTTTTCCAAAGTATGTTTTGGATTGTTATTTATTTTTCCTATTAAATAGATCATGATATCATCATCTCCAAAATTCAAACCATTATTTAATTATCATATATATTCAATACATATGTATTTATAGTAATCTATAAAGTTTAAAGATATGAAATGAAATGCACCGTTCATGGAGATGTTTGGTCGTACGAATGCATGAACACTACTTCCATTTCTTTCTTGTATTAAAATAATTAAGAGTAAAAGATAAATATTTATATTATAATTATATTATCATAACCATTTCATATATTTTACATAGTTTAATTAAAATTAACCTCAATTAGTTCCATGTATAGAGTTAATGAATCACATCGCTTTGAGGAGGCGGTAGTCTACACCTCCACAAATGATGTTATCATATTTTGAAAAAATGGAAATTATAGAGGTATGTGTTATAAAATAATTAAATTATAATAAATAAAAAATAATTATAAAATATATAAACATATTTTCCATCATAATTCCTATCATTAGAGGTGGTAAAGTAAAAATGAACAATCATTATTTCGTGAGGCGGTAGTTCGTCGTACATGTAAACAGTATGTTCTATACACATTAGATGGAAATGTGTGTAAATTTAGGTATAACCCTTATCATAAAAAAATATTATTATGTTTATTATACGATTATTTGAATATAATCAAATAATAAATAGATTTTAGGGGGTGGATAATGGAAATGAAACTAAAGAGCTAGGGGAAAGATGTTACCTCTTAATCAGGTAAATTCATTATGTTTGTACCAAAAGGATCCTTGGATTGATTTATAAAACATTTGAGGATTATATGATGAGGGGAGGTATTTTTAGTAGCTATTGTTTTAGATATTGTTTGATCAAAATTTGCTTGAGAGGTGTGAGGAAGTGGTAGGAGAGGATGTCTTTTTATTGTGGAGGAGGAGTGGCACTCTTGAAATGTTTTGAAAAAGGAATTCTATATATGTTTTTTACATTGAAATTCGATCCAATAATGGAAAAAATAAAATAAAATGGATTATAAAGTCTAAATATGGCCATACCACTGATTTTTTTCAAGTTAATAGGTTATTTGGGCACTTAAGATTAAGTTTTAGTCCATTATTAAGCTTAATTTTACCTTAATTGTTGTAATTAATTTTAATTATTCTCCCTAATATTTTTTGTAAAAAAATAATTTGACCTTATTATAAATTATAAATTATTCTGATTAAAAATAATTAATCCATTTTTCCAAATTCCAATAACATAATTTGTAGAAATTAATTTAAATTAATCCCGCAAAAAAGACGACAATGCATGTTTTTAAAGTAAAAATATCTGAAAGTTTTCTATGTTTTTATAGTAAATTTCAAAGAGAAATTGTTCTTAATGACCAAAATTGAAATAATTTATAAAATATGATCTTATTAAACTTTAAAACAGTCTATATTATAATTTATTATTATAAATAAATTAGATGAAAAAATTATTTTGAACTAAAATTCAGTATTTTTCACTATTCATTAAAAAATGAAGCTTCACTAGAAAAATACCAAAAAACACCTTAAATTTTTTTATGTTTATCTTAAAAATATGTTGTTTATTTTTAAATATTAAATTTATAAGTGTGTCAAAAATTAGATTTAAAATCGGTTCTCCATGAAAAGGAGACAAAACTACCTTAATAAAAATATAGTATTTTATGTGTATTATTAGGTCTGTTCTTATCTTAAGCATATAAAATATATTGGATGAATATAAAAATATTTTATTTAATGTATTATATATATATCACCACTCACTGATTTTTATTAATTTAATTTATTACGGTAAAATATCTTCTGATCGTAAAATTAATTTTTTATAAAAATATTCCCTTTATATTCAATTGGTTCATATATTCATTTCAAATTAATTTGTAACCACTGAATTCATTTTATATATTTGTAAACCATATATTTTCATAAGATATTTAATGTTGTACATAGCCACTAATTTAATGTCTTGGTTATGTATTATTATATTAAATAATAATATTTTTATAATTTATTATTGATCGGTTATAAAATAGTCTTGCATGTAACACAAGCTATTGAACAAAATCGTTCTTGCATGAAAGGAAAACTAACTTAGTGTTTGCATGAATTTCAAGCTATATGATAGTTTTAATTTATTTAAAATATGAAATATATTGTAATGTCTTGGTATATTATATTCCCTTACATGCTAGGTTTTGTGTGTCATTCACACTATCTAACATATGTTACTCATTTAGAATTTTCAGGGTATCACATTTTATCATGGTTTCTTTTCTAAAAAAATTCAATTATCTCTACCAATAAATAAAAAAATAGTGCACTAGGCTCATTTCCCACATCCCATATAAAATAATGTCATGAGACATAATATTTACTTAGTGTATTAGGAGGATATGTAATTATAGTTCCACTCATCACATAATATTTCCATTAATATGTGTTCTGCATGAAAATGAAACCAATTACAGATTTATCAAAATTCATAGCATGTTTAACTTGTGAAAATAAAGCGGGTTACATAATAAATATCATAAGGTATGAAAACCAATATAAAAAAAGAAATTGGATGATACTAGGAATGAAAATCATCAGATAAAGAGAGGAAATATAATATAATTTTTTTTAAATGGGGTATATAATTGAGTATTGACATTGATGAAAAGTCCTTCAGATAAAGAGAATAGATTATAAAGATATCAAAAAGAAATTTTCTTAGCATTTCTATTTCATTTAGATGGTCAAAAACAAATATAAGGGTGATTTTATCATTAGTTTCACATGATATAAAAAAATTTAAACATCCATTAGTTTAAGAAAAATTCCCTTAAGAGATATCATAAGAAAAAAACATAGAGAAGGAAACAAAAATAATGATGATGATTCTTTAAGACAAATAGTTTAATTGATTTGAAATTTAATAAGATTTATTTTTTTCATTTAGATTTATTTAGGAACACTGAAAATATTAATGAATGGAGTAAGGGAGGAGAAATGAAATAAGAATTATTTTAGGAATATAACATTTAAACCTTCTAAAGGAATTTATAAAAAAAATAGAAGAAAGTAGAGATAAAGAGAGAGGTAGAATAAGTGAGAAACATAGGGAGGTTGAGAGAGGATATCTTTCAAAATATATAATGTATGAAGTAAACATAAACCATAAATATTATATATACTTATTAAAAGGAAAATAATATTATATTTATCCACAAAAGATATAAAATAACATAGCTAGTGAAGAGAAATGTCAAATCAAATCAAGAAGCGTTCCCCTTATGAATGTGGTAGTCTCAATCACCATTCCTTGTTTATTATTTCATCATTTTCATAATAGTAAAGGTAGTGGAATCATAATGATATATTATATTATGTTCTTGGGGTTACAACACACACAGGCCAAAAAGGCATGTCATATCCCCCCAAGAGATAACCCACCCAACTGACTACCTTATAACATTAATTATATTTTTTAAATGAAGGAACATTGGACATGAAGCTCGTTATATGGATCATAGGACCACCATTTTATATACCTAAGTCCTCTATTACATCACACATGCATCGCCACCTACCCATCATGCATGATTCATCACCCCTTTTGATGGACCGAAGGCCCTTATAATAATGTCTTTGATAATCCATATGCCTATATACTCTTAAACATGAACAAGGATTATATGGGAGGGAATTTGAGTAGATTTTAGAGTGAAAACGAAACTATAGGTGTGGGTTAGAATGGGTGTATGAAGGCCCCTTTTATAGATGAAATTTAATTGATATTTTTTTTGAAAATATTCATTCCGTAATCTTTAATACATGTGATTTTGTGCAACAAGTGACCCATAAATGATAAAAAGTAATTTGGGTTAAGATAAGATTTGATTTTTTTAATAATTTATAAAAAATTATTATATTTTTATTTATTATAAATCCTTAATTATTCATTGGATGTTAAGTATTTATTTACACATATAAAAATTACATGATTATTACTTCAATTATAAATATATTTTTCATAATAATATTTAAAATAAAATACATTTAAAAAATAAAATTTTATTTAATTAATAAATACTTATTAATAAAATAATAACTTATACATACATAAAAATGAGAAAACCCGTTTAAGAACTTAGGATGAGATAAGTAATAGTGGTTTATATAGCTGGTGATTTAGGTAGCATGGTTATCATAGTGATTTGCACTAGCATGAACATATCCTATAAATGGATATGTTCAAACCACACTTGTTGTAGTTCATATTGGGATTACTCATGGGAAACCCCTAGTGAATCTACCTTAAAATTCACTAAAATGTGCCTCATATGCAAGTATTCTACAACTTGATCCCATAAATTCTCCTATTATTGGTAAATTTAATAATATATTTACTCCAATTTATAATAACCATATAAAATCACATCTCATGGTTACTTCACTTGGGTATCCAATACTCTCCAACTAATTGTACAATAAAATACCTTATCCCATTCATCACTTTTACCCAATGACTACATATATTCTCAATAATTATATATACCCAATAACTATATATACCAAATGACTATATATACCTATTGATAATATATTCCCATAAAACCATAAAAACTTTTATAAACTAGTTTTCATAATCACTAATTTATTAATCCACATTTATAGAATATTTATGGCATTTTACATTATTTTTAATGATATATTTTCATATATGATATTCATGGGAGATCATGAGGAATAATATTTCATTCTTAAACTCTTTATATTTACTTATATTCATTATCCTCATAGTTTAGAAAATTATGTTGCAAATATGATTCTTATAATTTATTACTATAATAATTTAAATTTAAGTTTATCTTATAATATTATAACTTAATAAAATAAATCATTGTTCATTTATATTTTTATTTTTTGAAAAAAAAAAATATTTAATTACATTAAACATAAAATTAATATACGAAATATTTATGCTAAAATATTGTATTTCAAACTCTAAACCCTAGATTCTTATTTGAAAATACAGTTGTTTTCATGGAATAAATGACCATGAATATCATAAAATGTTTAATTTTAAGAATTTTAATGAACTGAATTTGTTTAAGTTTTCCTAGGTAATAGGTTTAAATGTTTTATCTAATCACCTTTTTACATGGATTAATAAATAAGGTTATGAGAGAATAATTTTTTGTAAACTATATTGGGATTTGGTTAACAATGCTTGGTGTTATAAATTTCCCCATTCTTATTTTAAATTTCCCCTGGTATTTAAAATCATAGACTGTGTTATTTTTCATTTTCCACTTTAGAAAATATATTCCCCTTTTGACATTATTAATTATTGGTTTAATGAGGATGGTTTTTACTAATTTCATGTATAAGGTTTGGATGGTTAATTTTTATAATCCTAACCTTTTTTGAAGCTCATTTTTTCTTAAAGATCATAAGATAGAGTTCAAAAAGTATTATAATATGGGATTTCATAGTATAAACCATAAAATTAAAAGTATTATAGAAAATATCTTGATGACTCATGAAACTATATTTAGTAGAGATTATATGTTCAAACTCTTTGATTAGTAAACAAAGTTCACTAATAAATAGAGAAAACTTTTATTTTATGAGGTTTTACTCCTTAAACAAATATATAAAACTAATCAGTTTAAGGAGGTATAAATTCTATTTTTTATCCTTATATCAAATCCATTAAATAAAATAATAATATTTTTATGATTTATATTAAGAATGACTGTTAGAATCAATCATTATATGAAATTTAATCTATTTTTATTTCTTACTTTTTTAAATTTATTTGGTTTATAATGACTTGATGTTAGTCCATTAAATGATTATTATATTGTATTTATTGATATCACATTTCATGAGGATAAAAATATATGAATATTATCATTTAGAGGAGACTGAGTGAGAAAGGTATTATTTGGAGAAGGAAGAAGATGATGGTTAAATGTTTTTGTTACAAGTGAAAGGACCACATTTTAATAAGAATTCTTTAAAAATGAAAGATATTAAATAAGAATAATTTCTGAGCTAAAGTTGGTAAGTTTGTTCTGTGATATAATAGATCACACTACTGTTTTCATATGTAATATTAAATCTTTAGTGGAAGTTGAAGTTTTTTCCATGAATCATTCATTCATGCCGTAATGAGAGTTGATATTGGTTAAGAAATTGATTTGTAGGATTCAATCAACTCATAATGAAAACCTCATGAGAAATAAGTATAGATCTGGTTTGCGATGTATTTTGAGTTCACATAGAAATTCATATGGTTTTTCCACAAATAAAGATGAGGTTTTTATTATGGGGAAGGTTCACACTGTAGTGAGATTTGCATAATTTGTAGGCATCGCTTTGTATTGTGATGAAAAAAAATTATGTCGTGAAACTTCCACACACACTGAAACACATGCAAGGGTATTTTTTGATAGAATTATTTATTGATGGGTTTCATGATTAAGTTTTTTACTACATGCCACAACATTAGTGACGGTTCTTTGAAGGATCTGGAAGTTGATATATGTCACACTAAGACCAAGTGCATCATTCCCTGAAGATATATTTTCCATATTTTTTTTCAAATTCAAATACATTTCAAATGAGAATTGTTTCCAAGAAATTTATCCATTATTTATGGACCAAGTATGTGTAATTGATACCCAATCAGGGGGTAAAATCTATAAATTTATAGTTATTGATATCTGAAAGCCTCTAGATAAATTTCTATATAATATTTGTGAAAAGGATGAGAAGATAATTATAAATGAGATGGGTAGAATAATGTGATAGTTATGTATGAGAGAATTTTTAATGTGTGAGGTAATGATGGAGTTTTTATTTAAATGATTAATAATATTAGATACATGCAATCCTATTGAGTATCAAACTTTTTTTGGTGATCATTCTCTGAGTATCTTTCTTTTCACTTTCATTGTATCAAGTCAGTGATTTCATGGATGGTTGGTGCTGGTATTATTAAGGGTTCAAGGCCATTTCTTTTTATAAGGCCATGAAATTTTTATTCGTAACTAAAATTATTTTTTCCCTCATTTTGTTTAATTTTATCCATGTTAAGGAAAATACATGGGTATTAAAAAATCTAAAGGAAGCTAAAATGGGTTTTTGGAATGATTGCTGCCAAAAAATGGTCACTATTCCATATCTATTTGGACCAAAATGTAAGGGAGGAACCAAAATTATAATGGAAACAATACCAATATAGGGTTTTCAGTGTTTTGGATATGCCACATTAGTAAGGGATGTGATTTAGGGACTCTCCAAGTTACACCTTAGCTGTCACTATGGAGTGATGTTTTCCAAGTATGAGTTTTGATAAGGATAACCATGACACATAGTAAATTTCTATATTAGTTATAGATTTTGGTCTATTCTATGGTCTTTAGGAGTTAATTCATATGATTCATTGAATCATATTTATCTCAGTCTTTGAATGAGTGAGATATGTTTTGAACTAAAGTAGAGACTTAAAATTGGTTTTATGAGGCCTAAACATGATTTTCTAACATGGATTGAACCACCTAAGGATTGAAAACAATTTTTTCCTTATTCCCCATTTTAAATAAAATAAAGAACTTCGTAGTATTGTAAACATACCTCCATGTAATTGACCCAACCTCTATGTTATAGTGGGTCAACGTACAGATCTTCTCCAAGCCACAGTCCCCCCTCCTTACATCATGGTGTTTCCTTGCATGGTGGATCCACACTACAATTGTACACCCAACCCCATGGTACTATTATTCAATTGTTTTCCTATATAGTGGTATAATTTACTACATCATGTTTTCTAATTCAACACGCTCTCCATGATGCAGCCTCTACCTTTCTCCATGGAGACCTCTAAATTTACAGAATGGAAACCTTATCCCTTCTTCCTCTGACCTTGCGGATCCCTTTGGACTAATATCAATATAGGATAAGTTTTTATTGACACCATTGGACTTATATATCCTATACATACTCTATAACCCCTGACATCATGTTTTGGGACTCGTTTTAGGAGTCATTGGTGGGTCATTGTGTTCTAGTTGGGGTAAACATGGTTCAGGTGATGAAACCCTTGGTGTACCTTGACATCAACCTTAATACCTTTTCATATGAAGATCCTCACTTCTTGGGATCTCATATATACATGTTTGGATAATATGATTTATTTTTTGGAATATTTATATTCTTTCATTATTTATGTCCACATTAGGGTGTGTTTGTGGATCCCTTGAGACATGTTATGATGTTGTGTCCATGAGATATGTCAGAATAGCTAGATTTCATGTTTGATATTGATTCTCATGTTGAATTCATGATATTATTTTTTTAATGGTGTAATGAAAAGTTTTTTTATCATGATATGCCCTATTGTGTATGATTTTTCCTTTAGACTATTGTGCTTGGAACATCTGATGGGAGTACATTTATGGTATGGTTATCCCTTAGAGGGGAGTGCACTTGACATATGAAAAAGATAATAATGGATCATTATAGCCTCATAACCTAGTCTATACTCAATTCCCATTGAATTCTGAGTAGATGGTTGATAATTTATGACTAGTGGTTTTTGAGTATTGGTTTATGCCTTATGGATTCTTATTAGGATGCCGATATTCGATGTATTGTGGATTCTAAGTATCAATCTCTAGGACCCTATGTCTTATGGATTTCCAACACGAAAGAATTGATGTCTTATAGATTCCATGTAGCTTGCCTAATTTATGATATATGTATTCAATGTGGCATATTGGCCACCTTATGGTAAGGTACTTCCAACACCTTGATTATCCTTCTTGAATGGCATCAAAGAAGGTATGGAAAATGATTTGTGGTGTCTTGGTTAGCACATGAATTCTTGGTTTTGTATTGGGTATTTCTGTTCATTATGAATTTATTATTATTATGGAATAAACTTTTTATGATTGAGAACACTAGTTTGAGGACACATTTGTGGTGTCCTACGTATTCTTTCACTCAAACACTACACATGTATTTCGGTATACTTGTATATTTCATGGTTAGATATCTGGTGAATGGAAAGGGCCCTATAGTGGATGGATGAGTAGTGGAACATGAATCAGGAGAAAACCATATAGAACGTGGAGGACCCACCATTGTTTACAAAGTTGTTTACTTATTTATCTACTACTTATACTATAGAAAGAATTACCACTTTTGGAGCCACATTATTTATGATGTATATGCCATATTTTTAGTTTACTCATGATTAATCTAATATTTATTTATTAATTATTTGCAATGTATTTATTTATTATTATCTTCTTGATGAAATAATAATAAGGGTATGGTCTCCCAACCAATGTACATAGAACCTTGATGCTAGTATTCAACCTCTTGGGTATGGGTAGGCATTCATGAGTTCATGTAGCACTCTGGAACAGATCAGGAGGTTCCGATCGAGGAATTACAAAATTGTATGAGATCACCAGACTCACTGTATTTTCTTTTCTTTTTTCCTTGATTTGGGATACAAGATAAAGGAGTTAGGATATTTGGTACTTGGGTAGGGGAACTATGATAGTGCATGTCCAGCACTATATAGTAGACTTCTAAGTTTCCATAAATTGGGAAATTGATTTTTTGTTAATATTGATTAAATTTAACTTTGGTGATGCACATGATATTGATATGTGATTTATGATATTTTTGGTGTATTCATGCATAATTACTAGGAATGTAGGTTTATATTTCATATATATACCTACTTTTGTGATTCATTATAGTCATTTAATTAAATTCCATGATTTTTTCATTCTGTTTGGCATATTTTCCTTGATTTTGATACATTTTTTCATGTTATTGTGATATAAATTTATTATTATTAAATAGTTTAATTGATAATGTTGTTGTGTTAGTATATATATTATGAAAATGACTATCATTCAAGGATAGAGATCATGAATAGTGATAGGAGGTTTATAACTTGGGTTGAGGGTAGTCTCTTAGGAAAACTTTTGTGTGATCCCATAGACTGGTTATGAATTTTTTATGTTCCTAACATTCATAATGATGAAGTGACGCTACCTCGGATATGTTTAACAGGACTGCCAGTTGTGGTATCCTAGGATATTTCTATTCCACCACATGCATTTTAAAGTGAAGTTCCCCAATATGCTCTTATACAGGCATTGGTGATCTAGGTTGTAGATCATGTTAATCTGAGTGTCTTTTATATATTTCTCATCCAAGAAAGATACACTTAGAGGGCCATGAATGATCATGCTTGGGACTTTCATCTCTATAATCCTCTGCTATTCTAGGTTACCTATGGTCCATAGGATGAAGAGGCTTAGTTGGACTTTATGGAGATCATCTTTGATCTAGTCCAGGCTACCGAGGAGGGATGAGTCATTCTAGAACCTTCATATTCCAAAGACCTTCTAGGAGATGGTGTAATGCGATGATTCATTATAGGAGACAATAAGTTCTAACTTGGGTGACCTTAAAGAAATGTTCCTATAGAAATATTTTCTAGAAAATATAAATCTATACCATGACCAAGAGTTTATGGAGTTATGTTAGGGTTCGATGATATTATCTATATATTCTGCTCAGTTTATAGAGTTGCTAAAATATTCTCCCTTAATTTCTATGAATAAGGAACACATGGCTTGAAAGATTTAGATATTCCAACGATCAGAGCATATATGACTGGTTAGGGGATTTAACCTGATGACATACTCAAATAACTTTGAAAGGCCCTAAATGACTATAGGAATATAGTGAATCAATCATACTTATAGTCTATAGTATGCTAGTAGTTTATCTTTCTCTTACTATGATTAGATTCTCTTTGGTAGTAGGAAGAGGAAGGAAGATGAATCACATCAGAGAAATGTTACATGGGATGAATAGATTCTATATTCATCAGTAAATGTTCCAAAGTTATATAACTGTGAAAATTATGAACACTTTTGGACTTTCTATAAAACACCACGTAGCATGTGTCAAAAGTTAAGAAAGTCAAAGAATCTTTAAAAACAATCCAGGTCTTCTAGACTAAGTTCCCATAGAGGTAGGGCCCAGACATGATCCTCAGCCCATGGATCCAATCAAGGTTCTCAGCATCATACCATAATGGATGTGAACCTCATAGATAGATCCCTTAAGTTGAGATAGGTTGTGTATATATTTTTTATTCGGTTCCAGAAGATTATGGAGCGAGGGAATCTACTGTTTTAGGTATGTTCTTGATTAAAACCACTTTATCTTTTACTTTTTTGAATATTAGTGCTTCCCATTCCATGATATATGAACAAGTATTTTTTTTCCTTGACTTACGAGTTAAGCTATCCTCTGAACCAGTCTCTCTTGATACACCAATGGGCATAAGATTAGATCACCACCAATGATATATAGAGTTTCAAATAATCATCTCCAACTATGGACATATATTGGAGTTCATGATTTTGTATATGATGACCTTATATATGATTTTTAGAATGTAATGGTTTACTATCTACTGAGCTCAAATTGATTATTATCATATTTGGGTGTATCTTACTTCACTGAAGGGGGAGAGATATGAAATGAAAAAATAATGGGAACTGGGAGGACGTAGAGTAGGAAAAAACATGGGTTATCTGAAGATGATTAAAACATAGATGAAGTATTGGATCTCTCAATAGGATCAGTGAAAACCCTCTCATATTTTTCTCTATTAATATATCTCTATTAGGATATCTTTCTGGATGACTTCACAGTACTTCCCTTGTACAGAGGAGTTGAATTTGAGATTGATATCATGCTAGGGGAACAACCCATTTTGTTATCCTTGTATCCTATAGTTCCAACTAAGATTAAGGATCTCAAGTTGTAGTTATAAGACTTGGATTTAAAGGGTTTTATCAAGCTAATTACTTCACTATGGGGTGCACCTGTGTTTTTATCTAAGAAGTAGGATGATATCATTGGACTCTATATTGATTGTGAGAAGCTAAATCAGGTGACAGTGAAGAACTAATATCCATTTCCTATTATTTATGGTCTTTTTTATCAGTTATGGGAAGCCCAGTGGTTCTACAAGATAGATCATTGATTAGGATATCACCAGTTGTGAGTTAGAGAGGAGGAAATTCCAAAGAAGAAATTTTGGAGCATGTATGAGCTATATGAGTTATTGGTGATATCGTTTGGACAAATGAACATGATGGTGATGTTCATGGTCCTCATAAACAATACATTTCACCCATATCTATAATTATTTTATTTTGTATACATTATCGAAATCATCATCTACATTCCAACACCATAGAAGTATGTTAGGAACCTGGACATAGTCTTGAGTACACTTTGAGCACATTGTATTTACATAAAGTTTTCAAAGATTGCTTTTTTGATACAAGAGGTAAAATTTCTAGGATATGTGGTGTCTAAGATAGGTATGTACATGGACCCAGAGAAAGTAGAGGTGGACATATCCTAGAAAGGTCTACAAAACATGCTTATGATAATGATAATTTTGGGTTTAGCAGTATATTACTGGAAGTTTATCCAGGAATTCTCTTGACTATGAACACCATGAAAATAATGATAAGGAAGGAAGTGAAATTATAGTATTCAAACCAGTGTGAAGAAGTATTCCTTGATATAAAGAGATGTTTGATGATATCTTCATTACATATACTACCCAATCCTTTGATTAGTTATACATTGTATTGTAATTCATTAGGTGTTTTTCTTGGAGTGGTACTGATGTAGGAAGAGAAGGAAGTATCATATTAGTATCATCATCTATGTCCCTATGAGAGGAACTACCTTACACCTGACCAATATTTAGTAGCTATGGTTTACACTCTAAATTATTATAGACACAATATCATCAATGATATATATTTTTTTACACGAACCACAAGAGTATTTTCTACATCATCACACAGAGGGACATGAACTTGAGGTAGAGGTACTGGGTTGAGTATTTATAGAAGTTCAACACTGAGATTTTGTATTCATCTGGAAAAGGTAATTTCATTACAAACACTCTTATCCATAAGATGTAGAATGAGAAATATCTTGGTGATCGACTATCTGAGGAGCAGTGGAACTTGATGAGCATATAGGATGATTAGAGGATAAATACTTCATAAGACCAAGGTTTTATGATTTTTTCTCCCTTTTTAGTCAAAAATTTTGTTAGGAACCATCCTAGAGGGGCCTGTGTCGTGACTACCCCAAGACTGTCTCTGATAGACAAGGAGCTGGAGACTAGTTCCGAGTAGACATATCCCACAAATGGGAGGCATTTTCCTATGTACTTGAACACACACACATCTCCAAGCCAAATATGATGAACTGTAAAAATACTAAATAGAACATTCATGCATATGCTAAGATAACAACCACAAAGTACGCTAGTAGGAAACTGGAAAGTAAATATGTCTAGAATTAAAGCCTACCAAATGAAAGTCTGCAATAGTGAAAGAAAAAGTTCCTAAAACTCGTCTGCAGAAAATCTTACCAGAAGGGTAGGTGTAGGATAACTGCCTAAAGTTGTAGGAGCACACCTCATATGTATGGTCTTTCTAAGCACCACCTGGTCCTGGACCACCAAGAGCTCTGTCAATGTTTTTATCGTCTGCACAAGACATGACACATGCAGTTAAAGTCCGTGCAGGGTTGATTAAAATAATACTCATTAGGACACCTTAAAACCAAAAAGTAATACCACAAAGAAATACATGTAGTACACCACAAAGTAATTACATAAATTACACCAAAAATAAATTACATGAAGTACATCCAGCTTATATAGGTATATTTCTACAATACATATTCTAAGAAAGTATTATTATACTCAAACCAATGAGGTGAACCATATCTATTAGTCACACAATCTCGGTAAGACAAAAAGTCTCAGTAAAACACACAACCTCAATAAGACACGCTTTCTTGGTAATACACACATCTTTTAGGTCACAAAGCTTCAAGGTCATAGCCATCCATAAGATTCCACTCCTAATGTGATTATTTCGGAAGAACCTACTCCTCAAGAAATTAGGTTATATTATAACTTCCAAAAAAAACTCGTTTGGAGTATCTCAAAAGTACCTTCTCATCGCAAGGGTCCCAACACCACAAATGACTCATCAAACTGACCCATGGTTTGAAAGTTACAGATATTTTTGTAAAAAGTTCTGACCTGAGTCTGGTCTGGGTCTGGTCCGACCCGTGAGTCCCATCCCAACAAGCCTGCCAACCTGACCTGGTTTAGTTCGAACTAGCCCCTCCAGGCCAATGGGCCACTAGACCTAGCCCACTAGACCACTGGAGTAGCCTGGCTCGTCAATCCCGGCCCACATGCATGGGCTGAACCCCTTTCCCCGCATGCGGCCAACCCAGTTTCATGCTCCAGTAAATGTGGCACCACCATGTTAAATGTGGATTCCTACCACATACATTACCTCTCATGTGGCCTACACCACCTCGGGCTCCCACATGGTCCTATCAGGATAGTGTTCTAGCTCCACCGCCAGTCACCCCACTGGTGGCCCACCCTCTACCTTGAGCTCTTCATGGACCGGTTGCACCGACCACATCCTTCCCCCGCCACTGACCACCCAACCATCAGATCTCCTGGACCCATGTTCCACCTCTCTTGAATGGGATGTATCCATCGCCTCTAGCCACCACCTTGCACCTCCTTACGTCTTTGCGTCATCTGAATTGGGTCGCACCCTCCATCGCACCTAATTGGTATCATTGTGATGTCAGATCATTGATCTTTGTATATTACACCACGAATCAAAGGCATGGAAACAATCCTCTTAAAAATCAGGAAGAGCGTGAAGAATGCGATGAAAATAAAGGGGGGAGGAAAATAAAAAAACACCCAAAAGATAGATCTTGTCCTGGGTTTGTGTTGGCTTAGATTCTTCCTTATTAGATGGGTCACGAAGAATGATGCAATCACATAGATTTAATCCCCATTTAAAACCCACAAGAATAAACCCATCCCGCAAGGGATATAACCGTGGATCAACATGTTCATGGGTTGGTCAATGTTTGTTGTCAAATTTAAAAATGGTAAAAAAATCACCAAGAAAAAATACCCTACATGTGGTTTGGATTTGTCATTGAAAAAGGGTGAAGTCACATCATCATCATTCAGTGATTTTTCAATGCTTGATCTGAGTTCTGATATCTGATCCTCCTTTTTTGTTGATAGAGCTATCTTCTCCTTACCTCAAGTGAATTCCATGGTTATGGTGATAACCCTATATTCCCAAAAATAGGAAAAATTTAAAAGAAAACTAATTCTAGTTCAAAATACAATATTTTTATAAAATATTTTAATGACGTTTACGTCCAAAAGTTAACATTCACAATCGACCCACACCGGTCAATGTTTGGCCTCACCTAAGGTAAATTATTTATTCTGAATGCATGGGTGGCCTCGTATTTCCAATCTAGACACTTCTTTAAGATTTATTCTAGTTTTAAAGAAACACTGCCCACATGCTTTATTAAAAACTGAACATCATTCAAAAAAATTGGGGACATCGGGCCTCATAATCACACGCTATCTCAATGCCTAGTCTCACAATTCTCCCAATTAATTTATAAAAAATAAAACCAGAGAAAATTCAAGTCCTTATATTCTCCCCACTTTAGGGCTTTACATCCCCAAAATCCAAAACAAGGGATACTCAATAAAAAGATGAGGGTACTGAGCATGAATTTGAGCCTCCCACTCCCAAGTACTCTCATGTATAAACTTATGCTGCCACCATACATGCACTAGAGAAATTGACCACCCACAAAGGATCCTCTCCTATCGATCCTCAATCTCAATAGGTTACTCTACAAAAGTCTCCCCATCGTCAATTTCCATCTCTCCCCAGTTTATGACGTGTGATGGGTCATGCACATACCTTCTCACTTGTGAAACCTAGAAGACATCATTTACCTGATTCTTCTGTGAGGGTAGTTCTAGGTAGTACACCACCTCACCAACTCTACTCAAAATCTAAAAAAGGTTGATGTATCTCATATATTAATTGCTTCCCTCGACAAATCTCTATAATCTGCATCGATGTGATACCTGAAGGAAAACATGGTCTCCATCCTCAAACTTTAGAGGCCTCCATCTCCTGTCATCATATGACTTATTTTGGATTTCGGCATCCCTCATCCACTCCTAGATGATATTCACCTTCTACGTAGAAGCTCACGCCAACTCCGAGCCCATGAGTGTTGACTCTCCTAGGTTCGTCCAGCAAAGTGATGACCTGCATGGTTCCCCATACAGGGCCTCATATAGTTCCATACCAATAGTGGAGTGGTTTCTGTTGTTGTATGAAAACTCTACTAGTGGTAGGTGATCCTCCGAACTATGATTGAAGTCCAATATGCAGGCTCAAATCATATCCTCTAGAACCTGAATGGCCCTCTGTGTCAAGCCATCCATCAAGGGATGAAACATCATGCTCAATTGTAACTAATTTCCAAATGCCTCCTGCAATCCCTTCCATAATCAGGATGTGAAAGGAGCATCATGATATGAAACAATAGTCAATGGAACTCCGTGAAGCTGAACTATCTCCTGCATGTAGAGTTGTCCCAATCCCACTATTGAACTATGCTCCCATATTGATAGTTAGTGGGTCGACTTGGTGATACAATCAACAATCATTCACATGATATTGTGTCCTCTGGACGTGCATGGTAAAAACATCATGAATTACATCAATATCTCATACCACATCCACTCTGGCACCTCAAGTGGTTGGGACAAACCCACTAGAACCTATTTCTCAACCATCACTTGCTGACAGGTGAGGCATCGAGAAATGAACTCTTCCAATTCCTTATTCATCCTTGGATACCATAACTGATGTCAAAGGTGTTGGTACATCTTCACCACACATGGATGTGCCTCCAAAGGGGATGTGTGGAACCCACTCATAACCTCCTCCTTCAATTCCACTAGTACAATTGTGCACCCTCTAAAAAGAACGACATGCTCCCCACCTATCGAATATCCATCAAGGGAATGCCCTATAGAAAATTGAGCAGGTTGAGTCTCATAGTCGATATCTCTAGGTTTTTCCTCCCTAAATCACTATAAGAGTGTATGGGTGGCAACCATCAACTAGAGGTAACATGCTCCATCTCCATCCACAAAGGATACCTACAATATGGCCAACTACATTGATTCCTTGCTCAACAACGATAAGTCGAATCTCTTGATGAGAGCATCTGCCACTATGTTCCCCTTCCCAGGAGTATAGACAATATCAAAATCAAAGTCCAAGAGAAACTCTAGTCATCGCCACTCTCTCAAGTTCAAATCCTTATGAGAGAATATATACTTGAGACTCTTGTGGTCAGAGTAGATGGTAAATCACTCTCCCATTAGGTAGTGTCACCACATCATCCAGGAGAAGACTATCGCCACAAACTCAAGATTATCGGTTGTGTAGTTCTACTCATGTTGTCTCAACTAGTGTAGACCATAAGAAATCACCAATTTCCCCTACATTAGGACACAACCAAGCCTGGTCCATGATGCATCACCGAACACTACATACCTGACCCCCTCCTTTGGTAATATCAAGATGGGGGCACTTGTTAACCTCTACCTCATCTTTTCAAAGCAATGTTGGCACTTATCTATCCTCACAAAGGGATTCCCCTTCCATGATAAAGCCTCTAAGGGTTCTTCTACTCTATAAAAGTTAGGTACAAACCTATGATAGTACCTAGACAAACCCAAGAAACTCAGTACCTCAGTAACACTCTTTGGTTCCTCTCAAGAAAACACCACCTCAATCTTCTCTAAATCCACTATGAATCCAGCCTTAGAAATGATGTGTCCTAGAAAGTGGACCTCTTAAATCCAGAACCGACTCTTTGATAGCATCCCATAAAGCTGGTGCTCTCGAAGTGTGTCTAGGACCATCCTCAATTATATCGCATGCTTCTCCTCAGACACCAATTACACTAGGATTTCATTAATGAAGACCACCATGAACCGGTCTAAGTAAGGCTAGAAGATCCTATTCATGAGTCCCATGAACATTTATGGGGTGTTCATCACACCAAATGACATCACCAAGTACTCGTAGTTTCCATACCAACATCTGAAGGCTTTCTTCGGTACATCATCATCCCATACAAGAAGCTAGTGATAGCCAAATCTAAGGTCAATATCTGAGAACTAACTCTCTCCCTTTAGCTGATCGAACAGGTCATCGATCCTAGGTAGTGGGTATTTTTCTCCCTGGTCACCTGATTCAGGTGTCTGAATTCCACACATAATCTCAATCTACCATATGTCTTCTTGGAAAATAAAAATGGGGCTGCCTGAGGGGAAACACTATGTCTCATGAATCCCTTCCTCTACAGGTCCTCCAACGTTACCCGCAACTCACAAATCAATGCAAGGGAAATACGATATGTAGGTCTAGATATCAACATTTTCTTGGGGTATAGAACAATATAGGATTCTACCTTCCAACGGGGAGGTAATCCGGGAACATCCTTATGAAAAACACCCTCATGTTCCGCCACCACTATAGTAAACTGAGGACTCATATCATCTGCTGCAATGAGGGTGTGGCTGGAAAACTGGTGATTAATTGGTTTCACCCTTCTATTAGTAAGTCCATCCTATATTGCATGTATTTTCTTTTCAACAACAAAGGAAAACCTAGTCTCATCACCATGGACACACCACACTCTATGCCTAAAATAGTAAATATGATAATGGATTGTAGATAACTAGTTCATACCAAGAATGATTTCATGAGGCCTTGATGCCAGTACTAAGATATCTCAACTAAAACTCTCACCTCCAAGAGTAAGGTCACATTGTCGGAACTAGTGTGGAATCATCGAATCCCCTCCCATAAGAGTCTCTAAATGTAAGGGTTAAGTTAATGGCTCTACCAAAATCTCTGAGCCCTAAAAAAGGTCCATGGCAAGAAAGGAATGACTAAAACCTGTGTCTATTAGAACTTAATCTAGGGTGAAAAAGACACGTATCATACCTCTAATCATTCCCGGAATACCGGGGTCATAAGCTTTCATTGCCTACAACTATCCTCAGCCAGCCCGCCAGCCCCCTGAGCCTAGTGTAGACCACCTGGGGGTGGTGAGGGTAATATTTCAAACCTCCACCCACCATCTACTTCCTTACATGCTTCTCTACCGCATCTTATTCCTTATGGACCACTTTGTTCATGCATCCTCCTTTGCCTTAGTGGTCCCTCAACCATCTCTTGATCATCCGTATGTCATGTCGGGAAATCTAAATCCATTTGTCCCCAAGCACTGCATAAGTAACACCGTCTATTCTTCATCTATATCAATATACCATGGGAGCCCCACACCACTGATCATATTTCCTAGAGTCATCCCTTGGAGTTCATAACCTTCTTGGGTCCCTATGACTACTATTGGCTACCTACCACCAAAGACTTAGCTACCTGGTGCCTACTGGTAGCTCCCACTACTAGCATCTGCTCTTCCAGAAAGCTCTATAAAATCCGTCCTCAATCCAGTACCACAAAATATTTATTAATGATAAGGGATGTCATGGATTCCATGATATCCTGGTGTAATTCCTACTCAAGGGTCCAATATTTAAAGAACGGGTCTCGCACCATATTTGTGGAGTAGCGAGAAAGATCAGTAAACCTCACCGAGTACTCTGCCATAGTCTAACTACCATAATACAGATATAGGAGATATTGGATGCACACTAAGTCTTACATAGCTAGAAAGATCTACTCTCTGAACAAACACTTGAATTATTCCCAATAGAGAGTCGCCTCATTATGTGTCTGGATCACTAAGCTCCACCGTCACCCTATTTTTCCCTAAAGAAGACTCATGTCTAGGAATGTTGTATGGCTAGTAGGTGTCCTCAGAAGGAAGAATACATAAGTAACTACCTCTATCAAATCCTCAACTCCCTGGGGGTGTATTTCACCATAAAACATGGGAATTCATCGCCTCTGAAACTCATGCAATGCACTCAGTCCGTGTGCATCCTCAACTAATAGCATTGGTAGTAACTGCTACTCAAAGGGTGGTGATATCATTGGTAAACCACCCATAGGTTCTATCTCTGATATAGGTCCATGTACCGATGCCTCATTACTAAGAGGATCATCCTCATGATCATGCAATAGAATACAAGATGACTATCTACATGGAGGTATCCTAAAATGAAACAAGATGTACCATGGTCAATAGAGTATACCTGGTGAGTTGAATCAAGAAGGGCATGAGAACACAACCAAATCCTATATGATGCACATACCATTATTTTCCCTACAATCGGTGTTTTTATGTACCAATTCAAAAATTAGGTGTCCAGAGTGATGGTGTAAGGATACATCAACCGCCACACCAACACTAGATTCTCTACCCTAAAAGCCTAACTCCAAACACTCAACACCATTTCCCCAAACCAACCTCATAGACTCATGTACCTGATGTAGAACCAAACTCCTCTGAGACCACTCTGTCACAACTCATCCCAGATGGGCCCATGCTTTGACTACCCTAAACCCACCTCTGATAGGCCAAGGGCTAGCGACAAGAATCGAGTAGACATATCGCACAAATAAGAGGAATTTTCTTAAGTACCTGTACACACGCACACATATCCAAGCCCAAGATGATGAAATGTTAAAACACCAAATAGAAAATGCATGAATAAACTAAGATAGAAACCACTGAGTATGATAGTAGGAAACTGGAAAGTAAATAGGCTGAGAATACAAGCCCTCCAATAGAAAGAGTTTTCAACTGTGAATAAACAAGTTCTTGAAACTCATCTACAAAAAACCCTACCTAATGGGAAGGTGTAGGATAGATTTCTGAATCCATTGGATAACACCCCATCTATCTGATCTCCCTAAGTACCATGTATTCTTAGACCATTGAGAGCTCTATCATAGCATTGATCATCTGTACAAGACATGACACATGTGGGAAAATCCCATGTAGGGGTGAGTAAAACAATACTTAGTAGGACACACTGAAATCATAAAGGAATACGACTAAGAAATAAAAAAATTAAAACAAAAATAAATTACATGATGTAAACCATAAAGCAATTACACTAAGTACAACACAAATGAATTACATAAATTACGGTCAGCTCACACATGTATACATCACATATTCTAAGAAAGTCCCAATGTAATCAAATGTATGAGGTACACCATCTCTATGAGTCATGGAGTCATGGTAAGAAAAACAGTCTCGGTAAGACACACAGTCTCATTAATACACACAGTCTCAGTAATACACACAACTTCTAGGTCACACAACATCTAGGTCACACAGCTTCAAGGTAACAACCAGCCATAGGATTCCACTCATAGTGTTCTTATTCCAGGAGAACCTACTCCTCAAGCCATTAGTTCATATTCCAACAAAAAAAACTCACTTAGAGTATCTCAAATGGAACTTCTCATCACAAGGGTTAAAACTCCACAAAAATCTCATAAAACGGACACATGGTTTGAATGTTATAGTTTTTTCTTAAACAGGTCTGACCCGAGTCAGGTCCAGGTCTGATCAGACCCGCCGGACCTGGCCCGACCCGTTGGTCAACCCAAACTAGTCCGACTGACCAGACCTGATCCAGCCAACTTGACCCGGTCCAGTCAACCTGACATGGTCGGGTCTAGTCCATTCAAAATCGGCTTGGCCCTGCCCGCTGGGCTGCTGGACCACTGGACCCAGCTCGCGTGGCCACAGGAGCATTCCAACTCATTCATTCTGGCTCTCATTCATGGGTCGACCCACTTTCCCCACATGCGACAAACCCATGTACGTGCTCCAGTCAATGTGGAACCACTACATTCAACGTAGATGGTTGTCGTGCCTTCCAGCTCCCCCACATCCTACACCACCATGAGCTCCCATGCAGTCTCACTAGGACCACTTCCCACCTCCTTTGTTGGTCGCTCAACCGAAGTCCCACCTGGACCCGCATTCCACCTCACCTGAACCGGCCGGAGCAACCTGCTTGCACCTCCATATTCCGCTAAGTTTGCTGAATTGCATCGTGCTTGCGGTTACACCTCTAGAGTATTGTTGTGATGTCGAATCTTCGGTCTCGATTTGTTGCACCACGAATTGAAGGTGAAACAACGATCCAATGATAAAATAATGAATAAAGAGAAGAAGAAAAAATAATGTGAATAATGTCAAGGGGAAAAGTATAGTCACAAAAACACTTGAAGGGAGGATCTTGGCCTTTGTTTGTGTCTACTTTGATTCGCCCTTGTTAGAGGAATCACGAATAACGCAGAAATCACACAGATTTAATCCCAATTTAAAACTTCAAAAGCATAAATCCATCCTGCAAGCGATCGAACAACGGATCAACCTATTCATGGGTTATTCCACGTTCATCATAAAATTTAATAATGTGAAACAAATCACCAAGAAACAAAACCATACCTGGGGTTTGTATTGGTTGTTTATGAAGAGTGAAGCTGCATCGTCGTCGTTCATCGATTCATCGATGCTCGATCAAAGTTTTGATCTCCAATCTGCCATTTCTATTGAGAATGATTCCATCCCTTTACCTTAGGGAAATTCCAGGGTTATGGTGATATCCCTAGATTCTTGACAATATGAATCATTTAAAATAAAACAAACACTATGTAAAAATAAAATATTTTATTAAATATTTTAATGATTCTTACATCAAACATTTAACTTTCATGGTCGACCCATTCTGATCAATGTTGGGCCCCACCTAAGGTAAATTCACTATTATTAATGAAAATTTTCCTTAGGATTTCTGATCCGGACACCTGTTTATATTTATTCTAGTTTTAAAGAAAAACTACTCAGTGCTTTATTAAAAACTGAATATTATTCAACGAACCGTTCTTGGAACACAGGGCCTCAGAATCACATGTCTTCTTAGCACCTGGCCTCATAATTTTCCCGATTAATTTATAAAAATAAAACTTGAGAAAATCTGAGTCATTATAAATTCACTTATTGACCAGGTAAAGGCTAGATAGGATTCAGACTCATTGTGTTCTATAATGAGGGAACAACTAGCTGGCATTGATTTGATACCTGAGTGGTCTTTGAGTGACGACGATGTGATTATGGTATATGAGAGAGTAGTAGTTCCAACTTATATTAGAGAGGATTTATTTAGGAATTACCATACCTCTAGATGGGAAGTGAATCTTAGAGAAAACAGATTTATTTAGGAATTACCATACCTCTAGATGGGAAGTGAATCCTAGAGAAAAAAAGGAGGAACCAAGACATCAAGAGATTGTTTTAGTGGCCAGGGATAAAGAGGGACATTTTTGGTTTCATCTCCTGATGCCAAACCTATCATATGGTGATGTTCAAGAACTAGCGACTTAGCAGTTTTCTCAAACAATTTTCCTATACCCATGAGGACATAAGAGGATTCAACAATGGACTAATTTATGGGGTTACCCAAGACCTTAAGGTTCTATGATGATGGCTAGGTGGTTTTCTATTATATGTTGAAATATTCCCACTTTATACTGATTAGGGGGACTCACTTAGTAGATGATATGGGAAATCTCTATGTCCATGTAATCATATGCTTTCATAGAGTTTCCTTGATAATTTATTTAGATAGATATGCACATTTTATGTTTTAGTTTTTTAAGGGATTACAGAAGGCCCTAGGGAATCAAATCAAATTGATCACAATGGTCTATCCTTAGACGGATGGGCAGTCCGAGTGGACTATATGCATATTAGAGGATATTCTCTTAGCTTACATGCTATAATTTTATGGAGCATGGTATTTTTACCAAGACTTGGTTGAGTTTTCATAAAACAATAGTTACCTCTATTTTTTTCAAATGGAACCTTATGAGGCTCTTTATGGGAGGCCATTTCATTCACCACTTTGTTTGCATGAGGTAGGTGAGTTAGTAGTTGTGGGCCCCAACATCAATCAGGAAACCTTCGAGTGAGTGAAGTTCATTTAGAAGAGTATGATCAGTACTCATAGAATATAGAGATATTATGTCATCCTGATTTGGATACATTTGGAGTTCAATGTGGGTGATTGGGCTTTCTTAAGAGTGAATCCTCAGTTATTGAACATATGTTTGATGATGCAAGGAAAACTACAACCTCATTTTGTTAGACCCTTTTAGACCACTAAGAATATAGTGGAAAAGAAATATTTTTTAGACCATACACCTAGTTAATGAGTTATGCACGATGTGTTCCATGTTCAATAGCTTTAGAGGTACATTCCTGGCCATGTTCAAGCTATCGATTGTGAGGATTTTAAGATGATGAAAGATACATCTTTTGAGGATTTTCTGTTGAAGATTATAGATCAGTGTGAGAAAGTCCTATAAGGAATGATAAAAATACTTTTTTAGATTTAGTGCATCATGGGTGGATCCAAGAGGAGACTTGGGAATGAGTGGTTGATGTTTGAACTTAGTGTCCTGATTTGTTTTATTAGGACCCCTAAAGATGCTTCTTAGGGATGATAAATCTTTAGAGTGGGAGATTTGAAAATCCCTATAATTATTGTTCTTAAAAAATCTTGTTTCCCTCTTTGTTTTGAGTTGATCCATGTTTCATAAAATACATGGGGGGTTGGAGAAGCTAAAGTATTAAAAATGACTGTTTTGGGAAGCTTACTACTGAAATAAGGGTCATTGTGTCGTAGCACTTAAGACCATTTTGAAAATAAGGTAGTTGTTCTGTAAAGTAAACCTCTACACTATAGGGGTTTTGGTGTTTATAAATTGTTACAGTAGTAAGGTATACACTGTAATGAATCTTCAGGCTTCACCATATCAATCACCATGGAGGTAAGTTTGTTGAGGCTATGTCATGATAAGGATAAAAATGTTGCAATGTTCTTTTCCACATCAGTTATAGATGTTATTATTTTCTACAGTCTTCAGGTGTTAATGCATTCAATGCACTAAATCATCTTTTTATCAATATTTGAATATAGGATATCCAGTTTAATTTATTTAGGAGCCTTAAATTTAGTTTTATGATTCCCAAACCAAGTTGTCTCATGAAGACTAAACCCCCTAAGGATTGAAAATACCTATTTCATTCCTCCCCATTTGAAGGAAAATATAGAACTCTGAAGGAATACAAACATACCTCCATGATGCAAACATACCCTCTACGCTATTATGGGTTGATATGTAGATCCAATCCACACTATATTCCACCATCCATGAATCATCATGGTTCCTTACATAGTGGATCCATGCTGAATTAATAAACCATGCACCATGATACTCTTCTTATATCACTTCCCTACGTTGAGGTGTATCGCACTATGCTATGATTTCAGATCCAAAACACCCTCCATGCCACATCCTCTTCTTTTCACCATGGGTAGCTCTAAAATTCCATAAGCTTATTCTTCTCCATTATTCCTCTAACCTTATGGATCCCTTTTCATGAAGATCAACTCTATGTGAGTTTGGATCAACCCATTTGGACTTGTATATCCTCTCCATACTCTAAAACCCATGACATGTCAGTCTGGGATCATGTTTAGTATTTATTGGTAGTTGATCATGTTTTAGTTAGTGAAAATTTGGTTGAGGTTACAACACCCATGGATAACGTCGACATCAACGTTGATACCTTGTGGTAGGATAATCCTCACTTCATGGGATCTTATTTACACATGTTTCCATGGTATTATTAATGTTTTGTCATGTTTATATTTTTGATTGAATTTTGTTCTCATGTGGGTGTGGGTGTGTTTCTTGAGACCTATTATGATATTGTTTTCCTTATATAAGTTCGAATATCAAGATTCCATGCTTTTTATTGATTCAATGGTTTAATTGGAGTTATTATTTATCTCATGATTTCATGTTTTTTTTGGTATCATGTTATGCCTTTATGTGTATAATTGTTTCCTTTGGAGGTGTTTTCTTGGTACATGTGATAGGAGGACCATCATGGTATGGTTATCCCTTAGAGGGGGCTTGTACTTGATATTAAATGAAGATGACGATGGAGCATGATGGACATATAAACTGTCTTATACTTGATGTGTTTTATATTTTGAGTGGATGGTCAATACTATATTTCTTATGGATTGTGAGTATTACTCGATGCCTTTTGAATTCTGAGTTGGTTACTGATACTCAATTCCTTGTGGATTTTGGGTCTTGGGCTTTGGGACTCAATTACTTGTTGATTCTAAGTACCCATAACCCAATTCCTTATGGATTATGAGAATATTCCCAATTGATACCTTTTGGACTCTAAGTGGAATAAAGACCACCTTATGGAGAATAACTTATAACGCCTTGATTATCCTTATCGAAAAGGTTATATGTTGGTATGGTCGGGGTTTATGTCATCTTGGTTATAACACAACCACTCAGTTTTGTATTAGGTGTTTATGATTTTTATTCATTTATTATTGTTGTGGAATACACTTGTTATACTAGAACAAACTAGTTTGAGGTTGCATTACTAGTTTTCTACAATGTCTTATGCTCACACCCTACCTGAGAATTTCAGTGTGCTTGTAGATTTCATGACCAGAGATCTAGCAAAGGGAAAGGGTCTAATAGTGGATTGGTGAGTAGTGGATTATAGAGATGGAGGAGACCGTACAGACCCTATAGGACCCACTTTATGACATGTATTCCATATTTTCAATTTCAACTTGATTATTCTGATATTTATTTATTAATTATTTACATTTTATTTATTTATTATTATCTACTTGATTACATGATATTGAGGGTATATTCTCCCCACTAATGGACTTAAACCCTCACTACTAGACAATATCATCCTGCATATGGGAGGCACACATGAGGTCACACAGCACTCCAGCTTGGACACGATGGTTTAGGTTGGGAGATAAACTTTTCCCATGGTTTTTCTTGATAATAAAAGATTAGCCTTGTGTATGTGGGATAACAACCACCAAACATTGAGGATGTAGTCACCTTTACTGCGGATGAACCTTGTTAAATATGTTGTGAATTACATTTACATTATGCACCAAGAAATTTAATATATCATTGAATTACTATACTGAAAGTTTTTATGTTTTAAGAAGAAAATTTATCAACAAAAACTCACTCCCTCTTAGTGTCGATCATTCCTTGAAGTGATCCTAATAACTAATATCATAGAAGTGTTTTACTCTTGAACATTACTCATTGAGGGTATCTATGGATCATCAAAACTCTATCACAAAAAAATTAATTCTAACATTAGATGTAAAATTATTCCACATATATATATAATAAATTATATATTATCTTTTTTCTCTTTTAATTGATGTTCTTGAATCTTTTATTTAAGGTTTTACTATTCTAGAAGTGACTGCAACCTAGTATCAATAAACTAATAATAATTTCAAGAGTCATAGTAATGAAATGAATACATGACTATTAT
Source organism: Viscum album (assembly GCA_963277665.1). Classification (NCBI taxonomy): domain Eukaryota; kingdom Viridiplantae; phylum Streptophyta; class Magnoliopsida; order Santalales; family Viscaceae; genus Viscum; species Viscum album. The sequence goes on from OY728160.1 coordinate 860,913,130, forward strand.
TATTATCAAACAAAGATCTAACCAAATTCATGGGATAAAAACCATCTACGTAAATCTAGCAAAAACTTCACAGAATTTATGAAGGAGAAAAAAAGGTAAAGGAATCAAAATTAAAAATGTGTATAAGTTATTTTGAGGATTTGAGAATGAAAGAAGATGAATTTTTTAGTGAGTTATTTATGAAAGTAAACATGATAGTCAATTTCATTATAAGATATGAATAAACACTTGATGACTCTACCACAATGAAGAAGCTTGTGATAATTTTTCCAGACAAGTTTGATTCTGAGATCTTAGTTCTTGAAGATAGATATCTTGATGAATACAGTACTGATAAGATTCAGATCTCACTAATATCCTATGAGATGATATGTAAGGACCCAACCCTAGTTTCCTAGAGTCGGTGCGTTATTTTATTACATTGGAATATAAACAAGAAATATACATCCCCAATGACCAATTAGTTTAGTATCTTTTGGAAAAAAGATACATAAATATGTTAAAAATTACATATTGAAAGGAAAATAACACTAAATTGTTCCATTAGAAATATCCATGCCTCCGAGATTATGTTTTCAAGTCATTCATAATTTACTTCTTAATATCCTAAGAAAATAAAACCTAATAAAGGGGTGAGCTCAAACACTCAGCAAGATTAAGCAATATAGTAGAAGATAACATAAAAATTAGACATGGTGAATAATTTAAAACACATTCCGTTAAAAAAATAAACATGAACATAATATGGTAGGAATATGAGCTGAGTAAATAATGCCATAATAAAACATAATCATGGGTATTATATGAGTAGAATAAACACATGAAATTTTAATTACTAGATTCATAATGAGGGAAGTTTATATGTTGTATATTTTGAAACATTTTTTCAAGGCCTTGTCCAAGACGTCTAAAAATGATTTAGGCCTCATCCAAATCCATATATCACATTGGGAAAAGCCTCAAACAATTCCACATCTATTCATCTCATGAGACCAACCAATGCATCGAGGGGATATAGAGGGCCCAACTCATCACATAATAAGTCCAATGCATTCCTAATGTGAGCAGGGATAAACATAAACAAAATAAACATTCATATTGAAACTATTATATTAAATTTAACTAACTTTCCCTAATCATAAAACATTAACCATTCAAAGTAATACGATGAATAGATTTAGGATAGATATTCCAAAATAAAATTAGTCATAAACCATTCAAAAAAATATGGTATATGACTTCATAAATGATTAAACCAAATAATACACAAGAATCAACAAGAGTTTTTAATCAGATGAAAATACTCTTATAAAATCATTAAGCAATTCTTGAGATAAATACTATTTTATTTTGAAATGAAGAGTTCTTTTGGAAAAACTTTTTTATAAAACCAGAATTGAAGTAAGATAGTATTTAAATAATAAAATGAGTGATTTTATAAAGATAATGGTTTCAAAAAAATAAATTATAGAGTGTCGTTGAAAATAGGTAAGAATTTGAGCAATTCCCTTGAATCAGGCTTGTATTTTGGAAACAATTTTGGACGTTCCTTTTAAAATGTGTAACTATACACAAAATAAGGAAGGTTTCAGGTTAAAAAACATATATAGAACACTCAAACGTATTTTATGAGGATTAAATAATAATATTAAAGAATTTAATTGTGGTAATTAGACCATAATAGTAACCCGAATGAAAATGGAGGTTTGGGTGAGAAAACCCATACCTTAAGTTTAAATGTGTTCCATTATTGAACATAAGGTCCTATAATATGAAATTAGACTTTTTAATAACTTATTTTAAAAAATAATTGACATGTATTTAGTTTATCATAATTCGTTTTAGTTCATTTATGTCCTTATTGATAAGTAATTATGTTGAATTTCATCATTCTGGAGTGTTCATTTTCTTTATTTTCGTAATCGGTTCACTTGTTCTTAAGTAATGGAGTTCATGTGGAATGGATGTAAATATCCATAATTAAAATAACATATTATATATGAACATATAGAAGTGTTAATGGTAATTTATATCATTTGGTTACATGTAATGAGGATGAATCATTAGATGACAACCACTTCGATTATTTGGCGGTATTTGGATTATTATGACCTAGTTTTGTCATATAAATTAATAATATGTACATATAATGGTTCCAGAATATTAATTAGGTTATAATAAATATATTATAAACTTGTTCAACCATAAAAATGGTTTCATGACTAGTAATTAAGGAGAAATTAAAGAACAAAACTTCATCGTCCATGAAGGTTATAAATTGGAACCTCATGGATGTTGATTTTGTTTATAAAAATAGAAGGGAGGGAGTAAGAATATTGAGGATTTTTATCAAATTAACATTATATAATTCTAGTATATATATTATACTAGAGTTATAATTGTCATTTGGATAGAGAAGGTGAGGAGATGATAACAAAAGAAGATAAATTGAAATGAAACTAAACGAAAATGAAGGGTGTTTTACCTTTTGAAATAACCTCCTTGAGAACCTCCTTAAGGGAAGGGATTTGATCTTTTGGAAAGAGCAAGAGATTCCTAAAAGTGGGGAGTGACTAGGTAAGGGTAATTGGGTAGATATTTGGGGATCTTCAAGGATTAGAGGAGTGAAGAGAAGAGGGAGTGATGGGGGATTTTATAGTGGAGGAGAGAAGGTTTTTAAAAAAAATTAATAATTAGTTTATTAATTTCCATCAAGAGAAGAAATAGAGATTATTACATGAACAAGAATAGTAATAAATGAATTTGAGTTAGAACCAAGTGGGCTTACATCACTTATTATGTCATAAATAGTGTATTTAACTGATAATTTCTATATATGGAATTTTACCGTATTTCACTATTCATCAGAAATTCGAGTATTTCAGAAAAATACCAAAATTCACCCTAACCATTTCTAGATGTTTAGAATAAAAAAATGAAGTCCATTTTTCAAAAATAATTTTCTAAATATTATTAATTTAATATTTAATGAAAACCATAATTTATTCTAAAAACAACAGTTTTATAACATTTATTTACTTATTCCGAAGCATAGGTATATCATAATTGCACATAAATATTATTTATATACTATCATAGGTAAAATTACTATTCATTATGGTATTTCAATATTCATAAGGGTATGTTACTATTCATAAGGGTATGTTACTATTCATAAGGGTATGTTACTATTCACCAAAAATTATGTTTTTCTTATCAGACTCCAAATAACTTACAGATCGCAACCGTGTCTGTCAAATTTTTGAAATTCACATAACAGAAGTGAAAAACATATGTTTAATGGTCACGTAGAACTTAGTATTTCATTATGTTGTGATTTCATGTGATTAAGAAATATTTATAAGAAATTAATTTCCATTTAAAAATATTGGGCCATTACATTCTCCCCTCCTTACAAAAATTTTTTCCTCGAAATTCAAAAAAAATTACCTAAAATGATTCGGTATGTATTCAACATAAGCTCCTCAAGATCCCATGTTGCTTCTCCCATTTTATGGTTCCTCCAAAGAACCTTTTACCAGACGAGTCGTCTGATTTCTCAATACTTGTTCTCTGGTATCAATAATCTTGATAGGATCTTCATAATAAGATAGATCGGGCTCAAGTTTTACTTCTTCATAGGTGAGTACATGTGTTGGGTCGGGAATTTATTTCCTTAACATTTACATGTGGAACACATTGCGAACTTTGGAGAGACATGGATGCAATTCTAAACGGTAATCTATGACTCCAATTCGGTCCAGAATTTCAAAAGGTCTGATGTACTTGGGAATTAATTTTCATTTCTTACCGAATCGTATAATACCCTTCCATGGAGATACGTTTAAGAAAAAATGATCTCCTTCTTGAAATTAAAAATCCTTCCTTCAGTTATCAGTATAGATCTTTTGCCTACTTTGATCTTTTTTGATATGGGTTTGGACAATCTTCACCCTTTCCGATGTTTCCTCAACAAGTTTTGGGCCTACGAGCTTTCTCTCACCAACATCATCCCATCAAGTTGGTATACAGAAACTTTTTCCATATAACGCTTCATATGGTTCCATCTAAATACTTTAATGGAAGCTATTTTTATAGTAAAATTCTACGAGAGGTAAATACTAATCCCACATACCTTGAAAGTCATGTTAATAATACTTCAACATGTATTCCAATGTTTGAATAGTATGTTCTGATTTCCCATCAGTTTGTGGGTGGTAGGCAGTTCACAAAAGAAGATCAGTATCTAGGTCCTTTTGAAGACCTTTCCAGAATTGTGATGTAAAATGGGGATCACAATAAGAAATAATTGATAATGTTAAACCATGATGTCTTACAACTTCATTAATATATAGTATTCCTAAACATTCTAGTGGTAAATCTTCTCTTATAGCAAGAAAATGAGTTGATTTTGTAAGACGATCAACAATGAACCATCTCTCATCATTCTTTCCTAGAGTTGTTGGTAGTCCCATCACAAAGTCCATTTTAATATCATCCCATTTCCACATAGGAATTTTAAGGGGTTGCATGACTCCTCCAGGACGTTGTCTTCCAGCCTTCACCTATTGACACACCAAACATCTCGACACATAATCAGCAATATCTATCTTCATGTTTTCCCACAAAATATGTTCTTTTAGATCTATATACATCTTTGTGATACCAGGGTGTATAGAGAAATTAGATCTATGAGCATCATCAAATAGTTCCCTCTTTAGCATAGTAATATTTGGAACAGAAAGCCTCTTTCTGAATTTTAAAATGTCACCTTCATATACGAAGTCAATCGACTTCCGATCATTTATCACTTTAATTTTCTTTTGAAACTCCTCATCATCAGCCTGATAACATTTTATCCTTTCCAATAATGAAGGTTTGGAAACCATTTGAAAAATTAGTGATGTGATACCTTCCTTGATAATTCCCATATCCAACTTTACTAGATCCATGAACAAAGGATCCCTTTTAACTCTCATCTTGTTCAGAATTTCATGGTCCTTTCTACTCAAAGCATCTACCACCTTATTTTACTTCCCTGGGTGGTAGTGTATTAAGAAATCATAATCTTTGAGTAGCTCAATCTGTCTCCTTTTTCTCATGATGAGTTCTTTCTGTGAGAAGATATATTTCAAACTCTTATTATCTGTATGTATCTCACATTTTTACCATAGAGGTAATGTCCCCAAATCTTCAGAGCAAAGATTTTTACTTCTAACTCAATATCATGAGTTGGATAGTTTTGTTCATAAATTTATAGATGCATAGATGCATAAGAAATTACTCTATCATTCTGCATAAGGACACTACCAAGTCCTTTCTTTGATGCATTGCTAAAGATCACAAATCCATCATTTCCTGATAGTAGAGTCAATATTGGAGCATTCAATAATATTATCTTCAACTATTTAAAACATTCTTCACATTCCTTTGTTCATACAAACTTAACCCCTTTTCGTGTAAGGTTGGTCATTGGGTTTGCTAAATGGATGAAGTTCTGAAAGAAATGCCGATAATAACCTGCTAAACCAATAAAACTACATACATCAGTTATGTTAATTGGAGTAGTCCATTATTGCACAGCCTTTTTCATCACAGGATTTACATATATTCCATCCGTAGAGACAATTTTACCTAGAAATAAAACTTATTGAAGCCAAAAATCAAACTTTCTAGACTTCCCAAATAATTCAATTTTTCTAAGAGTCTTCAGAATAGTGCACAAGTGATTTTCATGATCTTCGTAGATTTTAGAGTATACCAGGAAATCATTAATAAACAACACCACAAATTCATCAAGATATTCCTTGAAAACTATATTAATTATATCCATGGAAACATATGGTGCATTAGTTAGTCCAAAAGGCATTACTGTAAACTCATAATGCTCATACCTGGTTTGGAATGCTATTTTTGGAATGTATTCTTTCCTCACAAGAAACTGATGATATCTAGATCTATGATCAATCTTCAAAAAATATTGGGATCCATGAATTTAATCTAATAAATCATCAATGTAAGGTAGAGGATACTTTTTCTTTATTGTTATAGAATTTATCTCCATGTTTTCAATGCACAACCTCATAGACCCATCTTTCTTCATGACAAAAAGAATTGGGGATCCCCATGGAGAAATTCTAGGGAAAATAAATCCTTTATCACTCAATTACTCTAGTTGTTTCTTTAGTTCCACTAACTCCATAGTGGAAATTCTATATAGGCTATTTGATATGGTCCTTGAACCAGGAATTAAGTCGATGGAAAACTCAATTTCCCACTCTGGAGGATGTCTAGGGAAATCCTATGGAAAGACGTCAATATATTCTTGCACAATAGGTACATCTTATATTTGAACATTATTTTCCTCACCAATAGTTATTGAATTCCCTTCCTCCCCGACTATTGAATTCATTAGAGCTACTAGGGGTGGATCTAGATGATAATCAGAGGGAGAGCTTTCTGCTCTAAAGATAAGGTATTCTACACCATTATCAAAAATTGTAACTTCCTTATTCTTGAAATAGATCTTCTCATCATTATTTTATAGCCAATTCATACTGAAAAATATATCAAATTCAATCATTATTATGATGATAGGTTTATAAACTAAAGCACATTTATGTGTCATGAGGGGTACTAATCGACATGCCTTTGTTGAAATGATACATCAACTAGGAGTTTTTACTGATAACTCCTTTATTAAATAAAATTGGACATGTCTAATTTTCTTGGAAAACTGGGAAGATATAATGAATGCGATGATCCAGAATCAAATAAAGCATTGGCTATGTTTGATGAAATTATTAAATTACTTTCCACCACATCATTAGGAACTTCAAAATTAGCAGTTGTGATCACTTAAGCTTGTCTATGTTCCCTTGTCCTTTTTTGTGGCATGCTTCCTTGACGCTTTGGACAATCATTATCATAGTGTCCCATCTCATGAAAATTATAGCATTGAACATTATTATCTTACTTCTTCCCTTTACAATCACCATCAAGATTGCCTTTCTTTCAACATTTCTAGCATACTTTTTTCCCTTTAAGTAGGCACCAGGGTGTTTCTTTGCACAATTATCACATGGTGTAAATTCAAATCTTCCCTTCTTCCCAGATTTCTTATTTCCTTTTCTAGAGTTTTCACCAGCCCTCTTCTTCTCTTGATTTCTATTAAATTCATAAGACTTATATAATTCCTTTTCCATCTTGATAGCACATGAAACTATATCTTCATATGATGATGAAACTTTGGGAGACTAGATCCATTTGGAGGAATGGTTTCAAGCCGTCAAAGAATCGATCAATTTTTCTCCTTGGATTTCGTATGTAGTCTACAAAATTACATTCTAACCTTGTAAAGTAAGCTTCATACTTTACAACATCATCATCTTCCTTCTATTTCAAATTTAGAAACTGACTTTCAATATTTTCTCACTGTTCATGGGGAATGTATTTCTCTAGGAATATTTCCTTAAAGTCCCTCCATACCATATCTTCTCTCTCTTCCACCTCCTTTTTTATTTGTATTAATGACCACCATTTATATGAATCTTTTGATAGATGATATATTTCCATGAAGACTTTATCTCTTTCGTTACATCCCAAAGCGATAAATATCTTCTCTAGGGAACTTATCCACTATTAAAAAAAATGGTTTTGTAGTCCCATTTAATGATGGAGGTTGTTGTCTCATAAAGCGATATAACAAATATCCTTCACATGGAGGATCTGGATGCTCCATATGGGTAAAGTTATTATTCATAACCTGAGTAAGCTTTCCTAGTATAGTTATAAGCTGCTCTGCACCAGTCGCACCACCAGAGCCTACATCATTATCTTGCGTCGGAGGGAAATCCCTACATGGTATATGTGTGTTCTTCCTATTTACATTTCTTCCAATAGGCACCATTTCTAGATGATAGAATACACTAGATTAAGTTATGAATCATAATTTTTAATCTTAACATAAAAAAAATACAAAGCATCAATTGAGATCATATGCATGACTAATCCCATAATCACAAAAATGGTTTCCTTGAGAAAAAATTTACATTTAAATATTTCATAATGGCTTGTAAAGAAAATTTGAATTATCCTATGCATATAACTTGGGATTTTCAATATGATGAGTGCAACAAGGACCATTGTTGTGTACCAGTATGCCCCGGGTCAATCTCAAAACTTCTTGTCAGAGTTTTCACTCCTGGGTACATTTGTGCCAGGGCCACCTCTACCTGTTTGTATCCAGACAAGGATGTATTTGCTAGAAAGATCCATATAATATATTCGTTACCAAAATTCTAGGATGTTCCTGTATTTTTATCCTCAAATACTACCTTAGAGACTCTTCCCTAATCTATATTTTCTAAATCTAGTTTCTATATTTTCTACTAAACCTCCTCTAATACCAACTGTAAGGACCCGACCCCAGTTTCCCAAAGCTGGTGCCTTATTTTATTACATTGGAATATATATAAGAAATATGCATCTAGAAGGACCAAGTAGTTTAGTATCTTTTGGAAACAATATACATGAATAAGTTCAACATTACATCTTGAAAGGAAAATAACACTAAATTGTTCCATTAGAAATATTCATGCCTCCAAGAATATGCTTGCAAGTCATTCATAATTTACTTCTTCATATCCTGAGAAAATGAAATATAAGAAGGGGGTGAGCTCAAATGCTCAGTAAGTGTAAGAAATACAATGGTAGATAACATAAACATTAGACATAGTGAATAATTTAAAACATAAGCCTTTGAAAAAAATAAAATTGAACATAATATGGCAGGAATATGAGTTGATTAAATAATTCCATAATACAACATAATCATGGGTATTCTACAAGTCTAATAATCGCATGATCTTTTAATTACTAGATTCATAATGAGGGAAGTGAATATTCTGGACATTCTGAAATATTTTTTCAAGGCCTCGGCCAAGACGTCTAAAAATGATTTAGGCCTTGGCCCAATCCATATATCACATTTGGAAAGGCCTTGGCCAATTCCATGCCTATTTGTCTCGTAAAAAATGCCGATGCATCAAGGGGATATAGTGGACCCCATCCATCACATAATAAGTCGAATTTATTCCTCATATGAGCATGGATAAACATAAAAAACATAAAAATTCATATTAAAACTATCATATGAAATGTAACTAACTTTCCCCAATCATAAAACACTAACCATTCCAAGTAATATGGTGAATGGTTTTATGATAGATTTTCCACAATAAAATTAGTAATAAACCATTCAATAAAATATGTTAATTGACTTCATAAATTATTAAGCCCAATAATACAAAATAGTCAATAAGATTGTTGAATCAGATGAAAATACTCTTATAAAATCATTAAGAAACTCTTGAGATAAATAATCTTTTATTTTGAAAAGAAGAGTTATTTGGGAAAAATATTTGTATAAAACCAAAAGTCAAGTAATATAGTATTTAAATAATAAAATGATTTATTTTATAAATATAATGGTTTCCAAAAACAGATTATAGAGTTCCCTTGAAAATAGGTAAGAATTTGAGAAATTCCCTTGAATCAGGCTTGTATTTTGGAATCAATTTTGGAAGTTCCTTTTAAAACGTGTAACTATCCATAAAATAAGGAAGTTTTATGGTCTATAAACATATATAGCACACTCACACAGATTTTATGAGTATTATATGATAATATAAAAGAATTTCATTGAGTTAATTAGACAATAAAAGTAACTCGAATGAAAATGGAGGTTCGGGTGAGAAAACTCTTACCTTAAGTTTGAATGTGTTCCCCTATTGAATTTAAGGTCCTAGAATATGAAATTAGAAGTATTAATAACTTATTTAATAACCTAATAGACATTAATTTAGTTTTTCATAATTCTATTTAGTTCATTTGTGTTCTTATTGATAAGTTATTATGTTGAATTTCATCGTTCTAGAGTGTTCATTTTATTTATTTTCATAATCAGTTCACTTGTTCTTAAATAATGGATTTCATGTGGAATGGATGTAAATCTCCAGAATTTAAATTATATATTATTTAAGAAAATCTAGAAGTTTTAATGGTAATTTCTATCATTTGGTTACATGGAATGATGATGAATCATTAGATGACAACCACTTCGATTATTTGGCAGTATTTGGATTATTATGAACTAGTTTTGTCATATAAATTAATGATATATACATATACTGGTTCCGGAATATTAATTAGGTTATAATACATATATTATAGTTTTTTTAAACTATAAAAATGGTTTCATGACCATTATTGAAGGATAAATTGTAGAATGAAACTTCTTCGTCCACGAAGGTTATAAATTGGAACCTCATGGACGTTGATTTTGTTTATTAAAATAAAAGGGAGGGAGTAAGAATATTGATGATGGTTCTTAAATTCTCCCCTCCTTTCAAAACCTTCATCCTATAAATTCCCAAAATTTTACCTAAAAAGATTCGAGTATGTCTTAAACATAAGATCCTCAGGATCCCATGTTACTTACTCCATCTTATGGTTCCTCCAATGAACCTTTAACAGAAGAGTTATCTGATTTCTCAATACTTATTCTCTGGTATCAATAATCTTGATAGGATCTTCACAGTAAGACATATCAGACTCAAGTTCTACTTATTCATAGGTGAGTACATGTGTTGGGTATGGAATGTATTTCCTTAATTTTGACACGTGGAACACATTGTGAACTTTGGAGAGACTTAGTGGCATTTCCAAACGGTAAGCTAAAAATCTAATTCAGTCCAAAATTTCAAAATGTTTGATGTACTTGGGACATAATTTTCCCTTCTTACAAAATCATATAATACCCTTCCATGGAGATACCTTTAAGAAAACATTATCTCCTTCTTGAAATTCCAAATCCTTCCTTCAGTTATCAGTATATCTCTTTTTCCTACTTTGAGCTTTTTTTATATGGGTTTGTATAATATTCTCCTTTTCTGATGTTTCCTCAAAAAGTTCTGGGCCTACGAGCTTTCTCTCACCAACATCATCCCAGCAAGTTGGTGTATAGAACCACTTTCCATATAACGCTTCATATGATGCCATATGAATACTTGAATATATTCTATTGTTATAGTAAAATTTTATGAGATGTAAATAATGATCCCACATACCTTGAAAGACAAGTGAACAAGACCTCAACATGTCTTCCAAAGTTTGAATAGTCAGTTCTAATCTCCCATCAGTTTGTGGGTGGTAGGCAGTGCTCAAACAAAGATCATTATCTAGGGCCTTCAGAAGACATTTCTAGAATTGTGATTCAAAATGGGGATCATGATTAGAAAAAATTGATAAAGGTACACCATGAAGTCTTAAAAATTCATTAATATATAGTCTTTCTAAACATTCAAGTGGTAAATCTTCTCTTATAGAATGAAAATGTTCTCATTTTGTAAGACAATCTACAATGACCCATATCGCATCATTCTTTCTTGGAGTCTTTGGTAGTCCCATGACAAAGTCCATTTTAATATCATCCCATTTTCATATAGGAATTGTAAGGGGTTGCATGACTCCTCCAGGACATTTTCTTATAGCCTTCACCTATTGACACACCAAACATCTCGACACATAATCAACAATCCCCCTCTTCATGTTTTCCCATAAAAAATGTTCCTTTAGATCTCTATACATCTTTGTGCTACCATGGTGTATAAAGAAATTAGTGATATTGGAATCATTCAATAGTTCCCTCTTTAGTTTAGGAATAGAGGGATCACAAATCCACTATCTAAATTTCAAAATGACAACATCATATAAAAATTCAAACAACTTCCCATCATTTACTGCTTTTATTTTCTTTTGAAACTCCTCATCATCAGCCTGAGACCTTTTTATCCTTTCTAGTAAAGAAGGTTTGGCAACCATTTGAAAAAGTAGTGATGTGATTCCTCCCTTGATAATTCACATATCCATCTTTACTAGATACAAGAACAAATAATCCCTTTCAACTCTCATTTTGTTCAAAATTCCATGGTCCTTTCTACTCAAAGAGTCTTACCCCTTATTTTCCTTCCCCAAGTGGTAGTGTATTGTGCAATAATAATCTTTGAGTAGTTTAATCCATCTCCATTGTCTTATGTTGATATATTTCTATGAGAATATATATTTAAAACTCTTATTATCTGTATAAATCTCACATTTTTCACCATAGAGGTAATGTCTCCAAATATTCAGTGGAAATATTACTGTTTTTATGTCAAGATCAAGAGTTGGATAGTTTTGTTCATCAATTTTTAGCTGCCTGGATGCAGAGGAAATCACTCTATCATTCTACATAAGGATACAACCAAGTCCTTTCTTTAAAGAATCTCTAAAGATCACTAATCCATCATTCCCTTATGGTATATTCAAGATTTGAGAATTCACTAATATTATATTCAATTCTTTAAAAAATTCTTCACATTCCTTTGTCCATACGAACCTAACCCCTTTTAATGAAATCTTGGTCATTGGTTGGGCTAAACGGGTGATGTTCTGAACAAAATGCTAATAATAACCTACTAAACCAATAAAAATACATACCTCAGTTATGTTCGTTGGAGTAGGTCATTCTTGCACTGCCTTTTTCCTCACAGGATCTACAGATGTTCCATCCTTAGAGACATTGTGGCCAGAAAGGAAGTTGATTGAAGCCAAAAATTACACTTTCTAAACTTCCCATTAAATTATTTCTTCTAAGAGTCTTAATAATATTGTGAAAGTGATTTTCATGATCTCCATAGCATCTAGATTATACCAGGATATCGTCAATAAACACAACCACAAAGTCATAAAGATTTTCCTTGAATACTCTATTCATTAGATCTCTGAAAACAGATGGTGAATTAGTTATTCCAAAAGGAATTACTGTATACTCATAATGCCTATACCTAGTTCAGAATGTTTTTTAAGAATTTATTCCTTCTTCATAAGAAACTAATGATATCCAAATCGAATATCAATATTTGAAAAATATTGGGATCCATGAATTTGATCAAATAAATCATCAATGTGAGGTAAGGGATACTTGTTATTTAGTTTTATAGCATTGATCTCCCTGTAGTCAATGCCCAACATCATAGACCCATATTTCTTCTTAACTAAAAGAACTGGTGCTCCCAATGGAGAAAATATAGGGTGAATAAATCCCTTATCACTTAATTCATCTAGTTGTTTATTTAGTTCCACTAACTCCACAGTGTCCATTCTATAAGGGGTCTTTGATATGGTCCTTGAACTAGTAATTAAGTCAATTTAAAACTCAATTTCCCGCTCTGGAGGATGTCCATGTAAATCCTCTGGAAATACGTCAATATATTCTTTCACAAGAGGTACATCTTCTATTTGACCATTCTTTTCCACACCATAGTTATTGCATTCCCTTTGTCCACAATGATTGAACTCAGTAGAGCTACTGGGGGTGGATCTAGATGATAATAAAATGGAATGGTTTCTACTCTAAAGATAAGGGATTCTACACCATTATCAAAAATTGTAACTTCCTTTTTATTGCAATAGATCTTTGCATCATAATTTGATATCCAATTCATACCTAGAATTATATCAAATTAAATCATTGGAATGATGATAAGGTTAGAAACTAAATCACATTTAGGTGTCATGAGGTGGACTAATCGACACACCCTTTGTAAAAATGATACATCCACTATGAGTTTTGATGGATAACTCCTTTATTAAATCAAATTATACATGTCTAATTTTCTTGGAAAACTGGGAAGATATAAATGAATGGAATGATCTAGAATCAAATAAAGCATTTGCTAAGTTTGATGAAATGATTAATGTACCTGCCACCACATCATTAGGAACTTCAATATTAGTATTTTTTATTGCATAAGCTTTTCCTAAATCCCAAGGCCTTTTCTGTGGCATGTTTCCTTGATGCTTTGGACAATCATTAGCATAGTGTCCCATCTACAAAAAATTATAGCATTGAAAAATATTATCTTTCTTCTTCCCCTTACAATCACCAGCAATATGGACTTTCTATCAACATTTTTAGCATACTCCTTTTCCCTTTAAGTAGGGATCAGGGTGTTTCTTTCCACAATTATCACATTGTGGAAATTCAACTCTTCCCTTCTTCCTTGTTTAATTATTTACTTTTCCAGAGTTTTAACCATCCCTCTTCTTCTCTAAATTTTCCATAAAGTTGTAAGACTTAGATAATTCCTTTTTCCATTTTGATAGCATATGAAACTATATCTTTATATGATGAGAAACTTTGGGAGACTAGAGCCCTTCGGAGGAATTCACTACTGGAAATTCGGGCTATAGCCACGGTTCTAAACCGTGGCTATAGGCCTTGAAACCGTGGCTATAGGTAATAGCCACGGTTCCTCGAACCGTGGCTAAGTTTGGCGTGGATATAGGCCTAGACCTATAGCCACGGTTCCAAACCGTGGCTTTAAATCTATAGCCATGGTTTCAACCGTGGCTTTAGGAATAGAGCCACGGTTGAAACCGTGGCTGTATACCTATAGCCACGGTTGAAACTGTGGCTATACTAAAGGCCAAACAGAATACATTGCCACGGTTTTAAACCGTGGCATTATGTCTATAGCCACGGTTAAAAATTGTGGCAATAAACCAATAGCCACGGTTTAAAACCCTGGCTATAGGGTGTCCAAATCCATAAAAAAAATACCCCTGGACACCCCCCCTGCCACCCCCTGTCAGTCCCCCCCCTGCCACCCCCCTGCCCCCTGCTTGTCCCCCTGCCAGCACCCCCTGCCAGCCCCCCCTGCTTGTCCCCCTGCCAGCCCCCCCCCTGCCCCCTGCTTGTCCCCCTGCCAGCACCCCCCCCCCCCCCCCGCTTGTTCCCCTGCCAGCCCCCGCCCCCCTGCCAGCCCCCCCCCCCTGCCCCCTGCTTGTCCCCCTGCCAGCCCCCCCTGCCCCCTACTAGTCCCCCCGCCAGCCCCCCCTGCCCCCTACCCCTCCCACCGGCCTGGACACCCCTCCCCCCTGCCCCCTGCTAGTCCCCTCCCCCCACCCTGCCCCTGCTAGCCCCCCCTGCCCCCTGCTAGCCCCCCCTTCCCCCCTGCTAGCCCCACCACCTTCCAGCCCCCCCCCCCCCTGTCCCCCTGCCAGCCCCCCCCCATGCCCCCTACTTGTCCCCCTGCCAGCCCCCCCCCCCCCCCCGCTTGTTCCCCTGCCAGCCCCCGCCCCCTGCCAGTCCCCCCCTTCCCCCTACTTGTCCCCCTGCCAGCACCCCCCCCCCCCCCCGCCAGCCCCCCTGCCCCCTGCTTGTCCCCCTGCCAGCCCCCCCCCCCACTGCCCCCTGCTAGTCCCCCCCGCCAGCCCCCCCCCCCCCCCCCGCCCCCTACCCCTCCCGCCGGCTTGGACACCCCTCCCCCCTTCCCCCTGCTAGTCCCCCCCCCCTCCCCTTGCTAGTCCCTCCCCCCTGCCCCCTGCGAGCCCCCCCCCCCCCTGCCCCCTACCAGCCCCCCCCCTGTCCCCCTGCCCCCAGCCAGCCCCCCCCCCCCCCCGCCAGCCCCCCCTGCCCCCTGCTAGCCCCCCTGCCCCCTGCTAGCCCCCCCTGCCCCCTGCGAGCCCCCCCCCCCCCCCCCCCCCGTCCCCCTGCCAGCCCCCCCCCCCTGTCCCCCTGCCAGCCCCCCCCCCTGCCCCCCTGCCAGCCCCCCTGCCCCCTGCTTGTCCCCCTGCCAGCCCCCCCTGCCCCCTGTTAGTCCCCCCGCCAGCCCCCCCTGCCCCTACCAGTCCCCCCTTCCTGGACACCACTCCCCCCTGCCTGGACACCCCTCCCCCTGCTTGTCCCCCCTTGCCACCCCCATGCTAGTCCCCCATGCCCCCTGCTGGTCCCCCCCTGCCCCCTGCTAGTCCCCCTCCCTGCCACCCCCCTGCTTGTCTCCCTGCCAGCCCCCCCCCCCTGCCACCCCCCTGCTTGTCCCCCTGCCAGCCCCCCCCCCCCCTGGCCCTGCCAGCCCCCCCCCCCCCCCCCCTGCCCCCTGCTTTCCCCCCTGCCAGCCCCCACCCCCTGGCCCCCTGCTTGTCCCCCTGCCAGCCCCCCCCCCCCCCACCCTGCCCCCTGCTTGTCCTGCTGCCATAGTTCTTCTTTATTGGTTCATTTCTTGAAGCATTCTTAATTGAGTTTGTAATGTTCATGTTATATAGCATCAACGAAATGGTATTTTGGTAAGATAACAGGGATACAGGCTGTTCATAATAGTTCATATTATCTACAGATTTAGCACCAACAAAAGTTAAATTAATAAAATGAAGAGTAGGTGTACCTGGGTCCTTTGAATCATCTATATTCTGCATCTTGATAGCGTCCAGATCTAATGGAAGGGGCCTCTGCCCGATGGGTTCAAAATGTGCCTGCATTAGCATGGGGTCTTGTACAGAGGTTGTGCTTCCTTTTGTATGTTTTATAGGTTCCAGTGTCAAGGTACCTTGTTTATCAATGTTAGTGTGTTTTGTTTGTGCCTTAGCCTAAAGTGACTTTAGACTAATATGAGGATTCCTACTTTTTATAGGACAACCAGTGGTATGAATGACGTTTAGATTAGTGGAGAGTTTTCTGGTTTTTATAGCAGTGCCAGTGGCATCCAGAGTTTTAGAGTCATAGGTGTAGTGAGCAGAGGAAAAAGAACCTAAACCATTTGTCTGATTGTTTGACTCATTTATTATCTCTTGGTTTGGTGTGAAATTCAGTCAAAAGCAGACATTGAATTTCTATCACAACAGGCTGATCCGGTTCAGACGACATGTGCAGAGGATGAGGATGATCTGGTTCGGACAACATGTGAATAGGATGAGGAAAAAGAAGAAT
This sequence comes from Viscum album, assembly GCA_963277665.1. NCBI lineage: Eukaryota > Viridiplantae > Streptophyta > Magnoliopsida > Santalales > Viscaceae > Viscum > Viscum album. The sequence goes on from OY728160.1 coordinate 860,929,940, forward strand.
TACCGAACAAATATTATGTGATAGATGTACAATAAAATATGTCAAACAATTCCAAACCAATGTTTTCAGTTGAATTGAGCCTTTGTACCACCTGCTATGCACGTTTTGTGGAAAGATGGATGAGAGGCAGCGCTGAGAGGAGATATAGTTTAGGAATGAGGAAATACGAAAAATTAGAGCTAACCATTCAATGTTTCTCTAAGGAGGAGTAACCGCCGCAGGGTGTCGTCCTGGAGCAGCAAATCACGGCGTGACCGCGGCGTGACCGCAGCGTGACCACAACGTGTTGGCCCGGTCCAGCGACATCCGCGGGGCAACATCTTCCACTTAGTTTCAAATAGGATGATATGGGTATGTGTAGACTACCAGTCCCCTCCCCCATGTCTGGACACCCCCCCTGTCTGGACACCCCCCTGCCCCCTGCCACTCACCTGCTTGTCCCCCTGCCAGCCCCCCCCCCCCTGCCCCCTGCTAGTCCCCCCCTGCCCCCTGCTAGTCCCCCCTCCCACCCCACTGCCAGCCCCCCCCCCCAGCCCCCTGCCACCCCCCTGCCAGCCCCCCCTGCTTGTCCCCCTGCCAGCCCACCCCCCTGCCCCCTGCCAGTCCCCCCCTGCCCCCTGCCACACCCCCTACTAGTCCCCCCTGCCAGTCCCCCCTGCAACCCCCCAACCCACCTGCACCCCCCCCCCCCCGCAGCCCACCTGCACCAGCCCCCCCAGCCCCCAGCTGCACTAGTCCACCCCCAGCCCACCTGCACCAGTCTCCCCCACCCTCCCCCACCCTCCCCTGCACCCCCCCCCCCCCCGCAGCCCACCTGCACCAGCCCCCAACCCCTAGCTGCACTAGCCCCCTATAGGTTAATTTAATTGTAATACCAAAAAATAAATTATTAAATAATTTAATTTAATACTTGAATTGAATTAATTTTCCCATGGGTATTAAAATTATTATTTGTTAAAACACAAATTAATATTTTAATTAATTTAATTTAATTCTAAATTAAATTAATTCATTATATCAATTCGATTAACCTCGGCCCTGAATCTACTGTAGGCCTAATACGAGTTACGAAGAACCTACACAAACATTTTTTGGACCGTGCAAAGCTCGTACTGAGCTATTTTGGTCCAGCCACCCCATCATTTCCTCGTCTGCTCCTTCATCATGGCCTCCTTCATGGACGAGGGCACCGATGGGCACGACCTTCTTAGCTGTGAGAACAGAAAACAAATCTATGTACTTGTCTTCTATTTCCTTTGAACTGTTGATCAGAATGATTTGCGTCGAGCGTTCAATGGTAGAGAGGAAACGTTTTACAGAATCATCAATATCGTGATGGGACGCGGGGTTTTTGGACTTCCAGGATGGAGGGGAGACCCCTCCTAATACTGTGATCAGGATTTCAGTTATGGTGTCAATGATAGGAGTAACGTGAGTCTGGATCATGCAAAGTATAATGAGAGCAGCCAGAAAATGGTGGAGGTGTAGGGGGCCACGGGAGTGCCCTGGACACTGCCCACTCAGCCAATGGTTGCTGCATTTTTTGAGAGGCTAAAAACAGACATGAAGGTTGGGAGTTATTTAGAGGTTGAAGTGGTGGATGCAGGTGGTTTGAGTATGATTTCGACTGGGAATTTTTGTGGAACGGAAGCTGCTGATGCTGAGGTGGTGAGATCGGATGAAGCGGTGGATCTGGTTGGCAGCAGTGAGCAGGATGGAAGCAGTGAGCTAAAAGGGAGGGGGAAAAGGAGTAGGGGATGACTGCTGATCAGGGAGGCAGTGGGCATGCCAACAGTATCTAGAGGCCAGATATGATTGATGTTGCTCTGAACAATAGGTTTGAGGCTTTGTCTTTGAGGGAGTTAGTTGGAGATGATGCTATGCAGGTGGGGGGGATGTCCGTGCATGTGGAGGTGGTTGGGAAAGAGGAGACTGATTGGACCTCACAAGAGATGATCTTGGTTGGACAGCCTCTAAAATTAACCATGTCTAGGAGCATCATTACAGACCTCACCCTATAGGTTACACATGACATATACTAATAGGGCTTCCACATTTTACTCTACCTGTTGTTACACCGATTCATGATCGTTCTCAGCTAGACATTCCTCACGGACAGCCCCTCCCCCTCTGCTGGACAGCCCCTCCCCCTGCTTGGACACCCCTCCCCCTGCCTGGACAGCCCTCCCCCCTGCTGGACAGCCCCTCCCCCTGCGTGGACACCCCTCCCCCCCTGCTGGACAGCCCCTCCCCCTACCTGGACACCCCTCCCCCCTGCTGGACAGCCACTCCCCCTACCTGGACACCCTTCCCCCCTGCCTGGACACCCCTCCCCCCTGCTGGATAGCCCTCCCCCCTGCTGGACAGCCCTCCCCCCATGCTGGACAGCCCTCCCCCCCTGTGGGACAGCCCTCCCCCCCTGCCGGAAAGCCCTCCCCCATGCCGGACACCCCGCCCCCCTGAATGTTTCTCTGAGGAGGAGTAACCACCGCAGGGTGTCGTCCTGGAGCAGGTCCAAATCACGGCGTGACCGCGGCGTGACCGCGGCGTGACTGCGGCGTGACCGCAGTGTGACCGCAGCGTGACCGCAACGTGTTGGCCCGGTCCAGCGACATCCGCGGGGCAACATCTTCCACTTAGTTTCAAATAGGATGATATGGATGGCATGAGAGGATGTTTTCTCAAAAGATTTAAAGAAATGAATGATAATCTGTGATGAATAGAGGATTGGATGACCCCTGATATACCTAATTCGGTGAGGTTTGGAGATCTAGAAATGTGTAGGAATACCTAGAGGAATAAAATATGCCAGACAATTCCAAACCAATGTTTTCAGTTGAATTGAGCTTTTATACCACCTGCTATGCACGTTTTGTGGAAAGATGGATGAGAGGCAGCGCTGAGAGGAGATATAGTTTAGGAATGAGGAAATACGAAAAATTATAGAGCTAACCATTCAATGTTTCTCTAAGGAGGAGTAACCGCCGCAGGGTGTCGTCCTGGAGCAGGGCCAAATCACGGCGTGACCGCGGCGTGACCGCGGCGTGACCGCGGCGTGACCGCGGCGTGACCGCGGCGTGACCGCGGCGTGACCGCGGCGTGACTGCGGCATGACCGCGGCGTGACCGCAGCGTGTTGGCCCGGTCCAGCGACATCCGCGGGGCAACATCTTCCACTTAGTTTCAAATAGGATGATATGGATGGCATGAGAGGATGTTTTCTCAGAAGATTTAAAGAAATGAATGCTAATCTGTGAATTATATGTGGACATGTATATAATGAATGTGGACAGGTATATAATGATTCTAGAAGAAGTAGTCTTAAATACTAGATGAATGTATAGACTTTCTGATCCAATACGAAAGGAAACCATAGTTCTACATGAATTATATGTTTTTTCCATCATTCTCCAGAATGTAATAGGGACAAGGAGTGTTCTTTTTACAATATGAAGGGGAATGATGTCTCTAACTATGAAAGTTGGAACGGTAAGAGGAATATTCCAATATATGACTTGGAGAGAAAATAAACTATTGTCCCTTATAATGTGGATAAGATAGGGGTTATATCAGTGTAGAAGGATACTGGGAAAACTACAGACTTAATCACTTAAACATCACCTTAGGATGGTCCTTCTAATGAAAAAAACATGGATTATTCTCAGTGTGTTGTATTTACTCTAGAGGGACCACCCCCGGGAAAATCCTTGAATGAGGACAATGTACCCCTTCCTGATAGAGAGATAAACATTGGATAGAACATCCAGTTCGGGGGGCATGTATTTTGGGGGCACCTTTCCCTGATTAAATTTTTATTTTATGTTTGTAAAACTACATGGTAACAAAATAATATGTTAATATCACTCTAATCAAAACCAATAACTGAGAAGTGAAGTTCACATAGATGCCCATTACCAAGAATGGATGTTCCCTCTTGCTTGTCGGTTGCATGCCAACGTGCCCGCATTTGAACCAACACCAACAACCTCGTCCTATGGTAGAAATGATTAATTAGATATATGCATCAATTTGTAACAATAAAGAATTTTTTTTATCTAATTACAAACAAAGCATATAACTAATATATTAAAAACAAAAGAAATGAAGAACATAGAGTTCAAACAATCACACAAAATGCATTAATGATACCCACTAGTTACTATATTAACAACTTGAACACATATTCATGGATTTTAATGTAGATGCATGTTAACATTTGAATTTCAAAAATGATTTTTAGTAAAACATTAAAATAAGCATACACACCAGAATTTCAATACAAAAAGGTAGTAAAAAAGGAAGCAACAACCCACAGATTTAACAAGATGATTTCAGCATACAAAATTTATTAAAAGGCAACTTCCAACCATTTATTTCAACTAAAAAAAAGAAGTGAATTTTCAAGTTTAAGTAGAAAAATCACAGAATTTAAACTATTACTCCCATGGTGTAGATGCTCTATTCATTTGAGATCATTGGAAAAATTTTCCCTTCTTTTCTTGTTGAATAAATACCTTTGGTTTCCAAAATTTCATCTCCTATAAGTGTAAACATATACATTAATTTATAAAATTTAAAGTTCAAAACAGAACAAAACTAGAGTAAAAACTAAGGTAGATTGGTTCAAAGTTACTATGAAATATAACTTCTCTAGATCTATAAAAATCGTTGAATCTATACTTCAATAGGATTTGAAATTATGCTCACAGCTGCACCCCTCCACCCTCCCCCCTGCCCCCCCTGCCCCATGCCCCCCTCCAACCTACCCCCCTGCCCCCCTGCAACGTGCCCCCTGCCCCCCTGCAACGTGCCCCCCTGCCCCTGCCCCCTGCCCCCTGCCCCCCTCCAACCTGCCCCCCCGCCCCCCTGCAACCTGCCCCCCCTGCCCCCCTCCAACCTGCCCCCCTGCCCCCCTGCAATGTGCCCCCTGCCCCCCTGCAACCTGCCCCCCTGCCCCCTTCCCCCTGCCCCCCTCCAACCTGCCCCCCTGCCCCCTGCAACCTGCCCCCTTCCCCCCTCCAACCTGCCCCCTGCCCCCCTGCCCCCTTCCCCCCTCCAACCTTCCCCCATGCCCCCCTGAAACTTTCCCCCTACCCCCCTGCCCCCTACAACCTGCCTCCTGCCCCCCTGTAACCTGCCCCCTGCCCCCTGCCCCCTGCCCCCCTCCAACCTACCCCCTGCCCCCTCCAACCTGCCCCCCTGCCCCCTGCAACCTGCCCCCCTGAAACTACTTATTTTGTTATGCGAGGACATCTAAGGCATGGACTCACCATGCTGAAATTTTTATGGAATTATGCTACTTGTTGAATAATATTTATCTAGGAAAATTATTCTCATAGAGCATAATTTGATGTCTCGACAATTGTTGTTAGCTCGAAGGGATTGATAATGACCCTCAAGCCTTTCCACAGGCCGACTTGGGTGCTCGGATCAGGGGTAATCCAATTTAGTTTGTGGAAAATGGTGTTTATAAATTATGTTTGGTAAAATTAAAACTTCGAGGGTGGAATGGATGTTCAAGTTTTAAAAGTTCCAAAATACCCTCCTCTTCTTCCTCAACCCCCACATCTTCTTCTTACCCAACCCCATGTCCCAAAGCTTGACAGCACCCCTCACCATAGATGAACTAGTTTCTAATCCAAGTTCTATGAGCATACCATAATTTGAGACCCTGGTGAGCTTCATTGCAAGGATGGCGATGGCCTAAAAAACACATCCTGTATAAAATTGATCTCCATCCTTCATCACTTTGGAGCAACCTGAACATTAACACTCTCAATTAGTTATCAAGAACAAATCATTAGAACATTGTTGCTCAAAAATATGAGGTGCATTGAAGGATGTTAAATTACCAATGGTTTAATTATTACCAACTGAAAAAATCAGGAAACAATATAAATTCATCACCCACATCTAATAATTTTATTATTAAATGAATTTAGTTGTGGTACTCTACCTCAATAACATGCACTACTATGATATCTCTAACCTATGGATTGTACCTATAACCAGTTTATTCACCTATATAAACTGATTTAATGTGAATCTAGTTGGATAGTGTAAGATCCTCTAGTGTCCAATGAATTAAGTGCCTATTAAAAAATTGGATGAGGAGTTCCATATCGATTATTGATAACATTAAGAATTATCTTTTACAACTGTCAGTTTTGATTTCTTCCATTTTAGGAAAGACATTGTTCATTTATGGGACTTCCTTGGAATGATCCCTTGTAACCCATCTAACCCAAAAAAACAGAGGTAATAGAAAATTGTTTATAATATCATAGTCGGATGCTCCTCGATATATAGAATAGATACTCCCCTATAGATAAGAGTTTCCTCGCAATAGTTTTTACAGTGTAGAAGTTGTGATATTATATATAGAATCATGATACTCCCCTGAATGTTGATTTCCCAAATCAGGCTACCCTCTTAGTGGATCATGTCAAAGAGTATTAGAAAACATATTTTGATGGTGATTTTCAAAGATCGACTGAAATAATGCTTAATAATTCCAATCTTAATTGAGTAGGCCAGGTGGTTTTCCATCACACCAACACAAGACGTCCAATCATACTTTTTCCTATTTTTATAAGGTTTCACTGATGATGAGGCAAATTATTAGGCTCTCATTACTGGTCATAAGTTATCAGATGATATTTATTTCCCCCAAATGGATATGAAGGGAGAATCCAAGTTAGCCCTCAAATATATTAATGGTGACCGCGGCGTGATCGCGGCGTGACAACCCCCCCCCCCCCAAACCCCGGACACCCCTGCCAGTACCCCCCAGACCCTGGACACCCCTCCCCCCAGGCTGGACACCCCTCCCCCTGCTGGACACCCCTCCCCCTGCTGGACACCCCTGCCCCCTGCCCCCTGCCCCCCTGCCCCCTGCCCCCTGCCCCCTGCCCCCTGTCTGGTTTAAGGAATCCACTGTGAGAGAACCTCAAGGAGATCACAAATGAATTCCTTCAAAATTAATGGAACTAACAGATGGGGGGAGGGGTCTCTCATAGTGGATTACTTAAACCAAACAGGTTCTAAGAGATCATAAATCAATTCTTTGAAAATTGATGGAACTGATTGAGAGAGAGGGAGTGATTCTCTCATAGTGGATTCCTTGAACCAAAGAGGGTCTAAGATATCACAAATGATTTTCTTGAAAATTAATGGAACTGGAAGGGGGGAGAGAGTTACCAAAACACCGGGTAAATGAGAGGTCTTTTCACGTATCTCCGCACTTATTTCTTGAAGGTCGAAAAGAGTCCTCCCACAAGACGGGCACGAAACATACTCCTGCCACAGTAGTAAAATTCCACACATCAAAATTATCAAAACTACATGATCAACCCCATCATCTTATTATCTAAAACCACATCACGTACCGTCTTTGTATTTCGCATCCTGCAACCTTGCAGTAAGTTGAATGATGTATCCCTCAGGAAATCAATGTCCTGATCCAGTGATTCAATTAGAATCCCGTCCCCGAGCCCATCCACAAGAAGTGCCCCGGCATTAGTGCCAGCTTCGATCACCAACTCATCCCTGAAACCAAGCTACTTGACTCACACCCAATTGAAGAAACCCAGATGAGTTGCAGGTCATGGTATTGTTCTGTAATTACCTATGGATCCTGTTGGGGAATTGAAGATGATGGATTGCAGCGAAGTTCAGAGCATTGCCTTCCAAAAATTAAAAAACACCAGCATGAAAAGAGGGTATACGGTTATTGAAAACCAACTCATTCCTTGCTTTCCAAATAAATGATAACAAGCTAACAGAAGCAGACATCATAAGGGCACGAACCTGTTCACTGCACTGGAATCGGAAAATGGAGAGAAGCAGTGCCTCAATTCCCTACAGGTCCAGACAGCAGCAGAAAACCATCTGTACATACTCCCATAGTCTGATTGTGAAGGTGCAATGCACGAAAAGATGAGATAGGGATTCATCCGCATGAAGGCAGAAAAAGAAAAATGGACGAATGGAACGTGATAATAAAATTAGAGAAGATGCTTTACCTCAAATGGGTAGATTTGAATCTTCCCCCTATAAACATTAGGAACCCAACATTTCAATTTGTAATGGCATAGGAAAACTGTAGAAACATTTGATTCATTTCGTCTCTCATTATGACACCAAGATGGGGAAACCTAAAAAATAGGTTGCAGTGAAACTGAAGTGATAAAAAATGGAATGATAAAGATACCGGCAATGAGGTCGTCGGGAGGAGGAGAGTTCGTCGGAGGAGGAGATTCCGTCGGGAGTAGGGGAGTTGCGGTCGTCCGGAGGAGGGGAGTCCGTCGGGGGAGGAGGGGAGTCCGTCGGGGGAGGCGCGGTCGTCCGGGGAGGAGAGGTCGTCGGGAGGAGGGGAGTGCATCGGGGGAGGAGGGGAGTCCGTCGACGTCGGGGGAGGCGCTGTCGTCCGGGGAGGGGGGAGGCGCGGTCGTCTGGGGAGGGGAGTGCGTCGGGGGAGGGGAGTGAGTCGGGGAGGGTTCCGTAGGAGTGAGTCCGGGGAGGGGGGAGGCGCGGCGAGGAGGGCGCGACGGCGAGGAGGGCGCGGCGCGGAGGAGGTGTCGGCCTGGAGGCGTCGGGGAGGGGGAGGGCGCGGTGAGGAATCGCGAGGGGGAGGAGAAGAGCCCGATGGGTTTGAAAATAAAACGGAGCAGCTGGATATAGCCACGGATAGAATATTAACCATGGCAGTATAAAAGATATAGCCACAGACCTATAAAACCCTGGCTATAGGTCCGTGGCTATAGCTCAGATTTCTAGTAGTGATTGTTTCAAACCATCAAAGAATCAATCAGTTTTGCTCCTTGGATTTCTTATGTAGTCCAGAAAATTCCTTTCTAAAATTGTAAATTTAGCTTCATAATTTGAAACATTATCTTCTTCCTTTTGTTTTAGATTTATAAAATGCCTTTCCATATCTTCTCACTGTTCACGAGGAAAGTATTTCTCTAGGAAAATTTTCTCAAAGTCCCTCAATTACATATCTTTTATCTCATCCCCCTCATTTGTGTTTTGGATTAACGACTACCACTAATTTGCATCTCCTGATAGATGATAAACTACCATGATGACCTTCTCTCTTTCGTTACATCCCAAAAAGAGAAATATATTCTCTAGGGAACTTATCCAATGTTCAACAACAAATGGGTTTGTAGTTCCATTGAATGAAGGATGATGTTGTCTCATAAAGAGATCTAACAAAGCTCCTCCATGTGGAGGATCCGGATGCTCCATATGGGTAAGGTTATTGTCAATAACCTGATTAAGTTTTCCCAGTATAGTAATAAGATGATCTGCAGCAGTCGCAACACCAACGCCTACATCATTATCTTGTGTTGGAGGTCAATCCCTACATGGGATATGCATGTTCATCCGGTTTCTATTTCTTCCACTAGGATCTATTTATAGATGATGGAATACACTAGATTATTTTATGAAACATAATGTATAATCTTAACTTAACAAAATACTTAGCATAAATTGAGATCATACACAAGTCTAATCCCATAATCACAAAAATGGTTTCCTTGAGAAAAATTTTACATTTAAATCCTTAATAATGGATTGTAAATAAAATGTGAATTATTCTAAGCATATCCTCTGGGAGTTTCAACACCAAGAGTGCGTAAATCCCCGTTTTTGTGTGCCAGGATACCCCAGGTTAAGCCCAATACTCCTTGTCGGTGTTTTCACTCCTAGGTACATCTGTGCGAGAGCCACCTCTACCTATTGGTATCCAAAAAGGGAAGTATTTTCTATAAAGATACACATTTTATATTCCTTTCCAAAATTCTAGTACATTATTGTTTTTTTATCATCAAATACTACATTAGGGAATCTTCCATAATCTATGTTTTCTAAATCATGTTACCAAGTTTTCTACTAAACTTCCTCTGATACCAACTGTAAGGACCCGACCCCAGTTACCCAGAGTCGGTGCCTTATTTTATTACATTGGCATATAAAAAAGGAATATGCATCCGAAAGGACCAATTAGTTTAGTAGATTTTGGAAGAAAGATACATAAATAAGTTCAACATTACATCTTGAAAGGAAAATAACACTAAATTGTTCCATTAGAAATATCCATGCCTCATAGATTATGCTTGCAAGTCATTCATAATTTACTTCTTCATATCCTGAGAAAATGAAACATAAGAAATGGGTGAGCTCAAATTCTCATTAAGTGTAAGAAATACAGTGGAAGAAAACATAGACATTAGACATGGTGAATAATTGAAAACACATGACTTTGAAAAAAATAAACTTGAACAGAATATGGCAGGAATATGAGTTGAGTAAATAGTGCTATAATAAGACATAATCATGGGTATTATACTAGTTGAATAACCACATGAACTTTTAATTACTAGATTCATAATGAGTGAAGTTAATATGTCGGAAATTCTGAAACATTTTATTCAGGCCTCGTCCAAGATGTCTAAAAATGATTTAGGCCTCAGCCAAATCCATATATCACATTGGGAAAGCTCTCAACTAATTCCATGTCTATTTGTCTCATGAGACCTACTGATACACAGAGTGGATTTAGAAGACCCCAACCATAAAATAATAATTCCAATACATTCCTCATATGAGTGGGGATAAATATAAATAACATAAACATTCATATTGAAACTATCATATGAAGTGTAACCAACATTCCCCAATCATAAAACACTAACCATTCCAATTAATATCGTGAATTGTTTTAGGATAGATCTTCCACAATAAAATTAGTCATAAACCGTTAAATAAATTATTTTAGATTACTTCATAAATTATTACTTCCAATAATACACAACAATCAACAAGAGTGTTCAATCAGACGAAAATACTCTTATAAAATCATTAAGCAATTCTTGAGATAAATACTCTTTTATTTTGAAAAGAACATTTATGATTGAAAAATATTTTCATAAAACCATAATTGAAGTAATATATTAGTTACATAATAAAATTATTGATTTTATAAAGTTAATGGTTTCCAAAAATAGATTATATAATGCCATTGAAAATAGGTAATAATTTGAGAAATTCCCTTGAATCGGGCTTGTATTTTGGAAACAATTCTTGAAGTTCATTTTAAAACGTGTAAATTTCCATAAAATAAGGAAGTATTATGGTTTATAAACATATATATAACACAAAAACATATTTTATGAGGATTAAATAATAATACTCAATAATTTCATTGAGTTAATTAGATAATAAAAGTAACACGAATGAAAATGGAGGTTCAGGTGAGAAAACTCTTACCTTAAGTCCGAATGTGTTCCCCTATTGAATATAAGGTCCTAGAATATGAAATAAGACTTATTAATAACTTATTAAAAAACCTAATAGACATGAATTTATTTTATAATAATTATTTTTAGTTCATTTATTTCCTTATTGATAAGTTATTATGTTGAATTTCATCATTCTGGAGTGTTTGTTTTCTTTATTTTCATAATCGGTTAACTTGTTCTTAAGTAATGGAGTTCATTTGGAATGGATGTAAATCTAAAAAATTGAAATTACATATTATTTATGAACATAAATAAGTGTTGATGGTAATTTATATCATTTTTTTACATAGAATTAGGATGAATCATTAGATGACAACCACATCGATTATTTGGCGGTATTTGGATTATTATGAACTAGTTTTGTCATATAAATTAATAATATGTACATATACTGGTTACTAAGTATTAATTAGGTTATAATACATATATTATAGTCTGGTTAAACCATAAAAATGGTTTCATGACTAGTAATTAAGGATAAATTTATTAATGAAACTCCGTCATCCACAAAGGTTATAAATTGGAACCTCATGGACATTGATTTCATTTATAAAAATAAAGGGGAGGGAGTAAGAATATTGATGATGGTACTTTCATTAAAATGATATAATTATAGTATATAGATTATAATGGAGTTATCATAGTAATTTTTATAGAGAATGTGGGGATAGGATAACAGAAGAAGATAAATTAAAATGAAACTAAATGAAAAAGAAGGGTGTTTTACCTCTTGAAATAACCTCCTTGAGAACCTATTTAAGGGAAGGGATTTTGGTCTTTTGTAAATACAAATAGATTCCTGGACGTGGGAAGTGACTTCGTAAGGGTAATTGGGTAGATAGTTTAGGAGCTTCAAGACTTAATTATGTTAAGAGAAGAGGGAGTGATGGGGGGTTTTATAGTGGAGGAGAGGAGGGTTTTCATAATTTTGTAATCATTAGTTTATTAATTTCCATCAAGACAAGAAATAGTTATGATTACATGACCAATAATATTAAAAAATTCATGTGAGTTCTAACCAAGTGGGCTTACATCACTTATGATTTCATAAATAGTGTATTTAACTGATAATTTGTATATGCAGTATTTTACCGTATTTCACTATTCATAAAAAAATTGTGTATTTCAGAAAAATATGAAAAAATCACCCTAACCATTTTTCAATGTGTATAATATTAAAATGAAGTCCATTTTTAAAAAATAATTTTCTAAATATGACTAATTTAATATTAAATTAAAATCATAATTTATTCAAAAAACAATAGTTTTAGAACATTTATTTACTTATTCCAAAGCATATGTATATCATACTTCCACTTCAATATTATTTATATGATATCATAGATGAGGTTAACATTCATTAGGGTATATAATTATTAATAATTTTATGTTACTATTCATAAGGGTAGGTTACTATTCAAAAAAATTAAGTTTTTGTTATTGGACTCCAAATAACTTACTGATCGCAACCTTGTTTGTCAAATTTTTGAAATTCACATCACAGAAGTGAAAAAATTATTTTTAATGGTCACATAGAACTTATTAGTTCATTATTTTATGCTTTAATGGGATTAATACATATTTATAAGAAAGGAATTTACATTGAAAAATATTTGGTCCTTACATGAGAAGAGTGGATTACTTAAAAATAAAGGATAAGAAGGATAAATATATTTCATTTAAATCAATAAATATTCTAAATATTATAGATGAGAGGGATATTCATGGTGAAGTTAAGAACATATAAGGCTTTTATGAGATTATCTCTTTGTTATAAAGAATATTTATAAGGGTAAAGATAATTTTTAAGGTGTATTTTTTAACTTTGGTGATGATATATCATTGAATATAAATGGTATTAGAGTAGAAAATATTGGAAAAAGGTAACTAAATTCCAAAAATGTTCTATTTTTTATGTGATAAAACAAAATTTTGTGATTGTGTCACAACTTTGTGGTGATTAAAATTAGGTGATATTTATGAAGAGTGGTTTTATCATGAAAATACTGAAAGATTGATCATTTTTCTCAATATGGATGAAAAAATATAAATTTATTTAAGGATGAAGAAGAAAAAAATGATTTATACATGATATTCGATGATGAAAAACAATTTTTGGTATAAAAGAAAAGATCATCTTAGCAAAAAGAGCATGAGAAATTTGATTAAATAATAGGCTATGAGAAAAAAAAATTCCTTGAATAAAGGTATAAAACCTTTTTAAAAAATAATTCAAAGGTAGGATATTATGTGTAAAATCCATGAAGGGGTTGAAATCGAAACTCAAAGACCAATTGAGTTGGTTAACATTGGTTTTTTGTGGGGGGGGGCTATTCTTAAGAGATCAAAAAGTGCAGATAATTATTTCATCACATTCATTTATAGTTTTACTAGAATGACATTTCTTATGGTTGTGTCTCATAAATTATAAGATTTAATCGTGTTTAAATGTTTTAGAAGACTAGCTGGGAAACTAAAAAGTTGCGCACTAAAAAACGTTAAGATATGATAAAAAAGTGAAATTTGAACAGTTAATTCTTAGAATATTTTGATAAAAATGGAGTAAGGAATGAGTTTAGTGAACTGTAAACTTCAAGAAAAATGATTAATTTAAAGGAATAATATAATTAATGTGGATATAGATATAACTATGCTAAATAATCATGATACCTCAAGATATTTATGGATTAAAGCTATTAAAATGACTAGAATCATTCAAAATAGGTATTTTTTTTAATCTAAATATAGATATAACTCCATATGCAATGTTTTTTAAGATGATTAAAAATAATAAAAAACTTAACAGTGTTTGGGATTTTGTTCATGATCAAGATAAAAAAAGAAGTGTAAAATATGATAGGAAAGATAAAGATATAATATTACATAACACAGTAATTGGAAGTTCCTATAAATTCTATAATAAGAAAGATGTGATGCTAGTTGTTTTTGATAATGTGATAGCCATTGATAATGAAGATGAGATAAGAAATTAGTTCATGGGATATGATGATTCCAATGGAATAACTAGTAAACCACATGTGTAAAATTAATAGATTCATAATGATAATGAATATTATACTTATTTTAGTAATTATGTTGTGAATTAAAGAAGAACTTAAGAAACTTTCATATAAAGAAAAAAATTGATGTTGATAACATTATTGGAGATCAGACTGAAGGGGTTAAAACAAGATTAAAAACCAAAATAACTAGTCATACAAGTTATCTTTCAAATATTGAACCCAAAACTATTGATTAACCTTTATATCATGAGGATTGGATTGAATACATGAATGAATAATAAAATAAAATTAAAAGGAATGAGACATATGAGCTTATACCCAAGCCTCAAGATATGGAAATCACTAGAATACAATGGAGTTTCATAAACAAGATAAAAAATGGTGATGCTATTAGAAACAAATACAAAATATATTACAATATCTATTCTCAATGTAAAGGAATATTTTTTTATAAAAAAATCCATTGTGTTTAGAGTTGATATCATAAAGATATTTCGTTCCATTGTAACACCAATGAACTGCAACATATATCAAATGGATGCAAAATTAGTATTCTTGAATGATGAATTTAATGGAGAGGTTTATATTGGGAAACCTGAGCATTTTGTTCTCTATGAATATGGAAACAAGGTATGAGAACTAAAAAATGATCTCTATGGGTTAAAACTATCCCTAAGTACTTGTGTAACACTTGTGACTCTATTGTAAAGGTAAACAACATATCCCGAACTATCACTCAATATGCCCTATAAAGAAACTTTATCCATGAATTTATTTAATAGATTAATTTAATAATTTTAAATTTAAAAAAATAACTTCATTTTTTAATTAATCATATTGAAATTACTTAGAATGATTTTTTGATCTTTTCTAAAAAAAATTTTTTTAGTCAAAATATGGTTTTTATTAAAACTGTAATTTGAATGAATTTATATTTATAAAATAATGACATATAATTTATAAAAAAAATTTATATATAAAAAATATATAATTATAAATTAAAATAAATCATTTAAAAATACTATTTCAATGTATAAAATCCATGAATATCTTTTTATAAAATCGTTTAGTATTTTATGAAAACTATTTTTAAATTGTTTCTCCAAATGAATTTACAAAAGGTAAATTAGGTCTTGGATTTATTTTAATGTCATATAAATATTATTTAAACAATTATAATATTCTTTATATCATTATATTAAATAAAATTGATAATTTTTTCCTACAAATAAACTTTATGTTTAAAAATAAACCTTTCTAAAAAAATGAGTTTTTACATGTTACATGTGTTAAGGTTAAGATTAATTTTTCTACAAATATAATTTTAATTTTATTAAATAATTATTATATTTTATATAATAATTTTTATATTATTTAATATGTTCATTTTCATTTTGGGGTACAAATTTTATATTGTTAGGATTAATTCTAATTTCCATGATAATGGAGAAATAATTATTTTAAAATTATCGTTTTATTAATATAGAATAATTTTTATAGAATCAATAAAACTAAAATACTATAAAAATTTAATCTAATATTTTTATTAAATTGTTAAATAAATATATTAACACTAATTTAATTGGTAATCAATACTAAAAAACATTAATAATCTTTAATACTCAAAATGTCATTTTTTATACTAAAACAATTTTTTGACAGATTGTTTTAATTTAAAAGATAATTTTACAATATTTAGAAGTTGAATTAAATTAAATATAGGTAAAATTTGGTTCCATAAAACTGAAATTTGGTAGTTTGGGTTATGTTATATGTTTAATAGAACATAAAATTTCTTAGTTAAAAACTACTTACCTAGTTTAAGAATAAATGAGTGATATGTAAAAACTTAATGGTAAAACCCCTATAAAATGTTTAAAGCATGTGTGGAAACACTTTGTTGATCCTTTTTCGACCCAAAAATACCCTAAACTAAATTATTTATAAAATTTGGATCCATTGACCTTGGAATAGTGTCTTGATATTTCTAAAATATAAAGTGTGTTTCCAAAAGTTCCATTTCCTCTCTTATAAAAGGAGATTACTAACCCTTTTAAACATAAACCTCTCATTAAAAATATCCTTTAAATTCCAAAAACATAAACTATCCTATAATTATATCACTCTATTAATTCTAAATTCATACTACATTATCCTAATCCCTTCAATTCCAAGGAGTTTTTCGAAGAATGGTCAAGTATCCAACGTAAGTATTATCTCCTTATAAAGTTTTTATCCTTAATATAACTCTTACAAATATCTTATATCGCTAAAAAT
Source organism: Viscum album (assembly GCA_963277665.1). Taxonomy (NCBI): domain Eukaryota; kingdom Viridiplantae; phylum Streptophyta; class Magnoliopsida; order Santalales; family Viscaceae; genus Viscum; species Viscum album. The sequence goes on from OY728160.1 coordinate 860,946,548, forward strand.
ATAGTTAAATAAGTACCAAAATTATACTTATATGTTATTATATTAATGTAATTACCATTATTTATTTCTCTCCATCTGCTAAGAAAAAAAATTTCATTAGTGCATTGCATGGACTACCACCTCCACAAAGTGATGTATTCCATTTTTCAACATTTCCATTCATGGATGATAAAAATGAATTAATTGATGAATAAATATAATATCTATAATATAAATACGATTATGAAATTTTAAATTATCATTTACCAGTATCCCATCCCATTCATTGATAAATTGAAGCGTTAATCAGGTGTATGTGCGAACTATCACCTCCATGAGCAATGAGTTTCATCTGTCATCACCACCAATAGTGGTTGAATTTATAAAAATAATTAATATATAAAAATTATGTCCAAAACACTATTAAGATTCTATATATTATGAATCTATTTCACAACAGTTTCTACCATTGTCAATATACATCAGGAGTTGTGGAGAAGGTGACTGAATAACCTCATGTAAGTAACATATTAAAGAAAACTATATAATAAATAAATATCATTTAATAATAAGTAGTCCATATTAATTTAAATAACAATTAATATGGTTACTAATAAGATATAAAAAAATTAACTTGATTATTCAGGAATTTAAGTGCATGCGTAGAATGAATCAGGAACAAGGTAAGGGTTTTACGTCTCAGATTCCTCTCTTTAATACATATTTTGTATTGTGAGCATAATTTCCTTTATGTGGTGTATATACTTACAATTTGAGATTTTATATCATGAAATTAATTTATTTTTGATATTTTAAGATCAATTTTAATCCCTCTCTTTCAATCGGTTATGATTAAATTGTTACCCAATACATATGGGGGGCTTTTCCATCACAATTTTTATTCTTTGGGATTCATGTCATAATCAACATCTATTTTATTTTTTGTGGTTCATACATTGAAATAGAATAATTTTTAACATATTACTCATAAAATATAATGTATTTATATGAATATATTTTTATCCCCATCATATTCTATTGATTCTATAATTACCTTCTCCATGGTGGAAACCCCATCCTAAGTTTTGGTAAATTAAAAGTGTGCATAATTTCATAGAAAATTAATCCCTATCAGGATAATAAAAAGTGGATACTATTATGACACAGATTCACCTATGGGTATTAACCATAAAAAGGGTTGGTTGATAATTGACTAAATAATCACCCTGATGCACGATGAGGGGACCTAAGACTGTAGACATGGTGAGACACTCTTAGAGGATATTCTTTGGGATATTCACACAATATACGCTGATGAATGGCTTTTTCTACCATTTCCTTAGTATCTTACCAATGAAATATATTGAATCCAATTACTATATTCCATGGATATTCTATAACATTATAATTAACATCACCGCTATAATTATTTGATAAGGGTACTTCATGTTACTTTGATGATACCCCATGAGTTCAATGTTGATTAATGGATGTCCTCTGAGATATCCACATTCTTTTATTGAATGATAATGTATTTGATGTCCCTATTTTTCAATATATTGGTAGCCTAGTTTTATTCATCTAGAGGTTCCTCAAGAAATGATATGGAAGGTATTGATGAATCTTATGGTGAATTCATTGGACTTAATCAAGTGATGGGTGGGACTCAAAATTATATAGCCCCCCAATGCATCTACAAGTCTCATGAGACAGAAAAATGTTTGATTTTGGTTTATTCTTATCCACATGAAAATTAATGTGTCTTGGAATATGTCCTTGATAGCATGTTTATGGTGTTCAACATTATGTATTCCATCAGTGCGAGATAAATGGTTATTTTTATCCATGTTTTCATTTATTATCATGGATATAGAATGCCATTTATTTAATTTTATTTAGGATTCATTGTGTTCATTTATTATTATTATATCACTTTTTCCATATTTATATTATGTAATCTTCCACTATATGTTACTCATTATTGAGAATCTGAAATCATCCTTGTTTGTTTTCCATTACCCAGGAAACCTATAATAATACCATTTTTAATTTTCATGGATATGATAGAAGGGATAATCATGTTATTGCTTTATGTTCATGTTGTATCTTAAGTTTTGAAATGTATTGTATATTTGTATCTAGTCTTCCAAGATTACTAAAATATTTTATCCTTTGTGAACTCTTGTACTTATTAACAATAATTTAATATGACCACTAACTCTAAGTTTCTATAGTCTAGGATGTCACAATTGGTATGAAAGTTTAGAATCAACCTTGGGTAATGGATTTAGATGATCCAAGTAATATATCACAAGTACTATGAAAATCCCTCATGATTTCTATGGAACACTCTAGAAAACATATTAGAAATTGTAGTTTATAATTCAATATCATATGATAATTATGTGTATTCAATTATAGATATATGGTGACTAAAAGAAGTAATTAGAACCATATCAACACTCATATTCAATGCAGGGATATTCCACCTGAACAAGACAACAAAGGTGGAGTTTAGGTTAATCAGTTCATAACCATATTGAAGCATTTGGCCTAGGTTATGAAAATTAAAACCACCTATATATAGAATCATGTTTATCCAAAACATATCATAACTATACTGTATTGATTCATATGATGAAAACCTCAGTCATTCAATGGAACTACTAATCCATTGATAATTGAACAATAGATCAAGTCCCTATATATGTTCTTTCTCACTATGGGAAGCAGTGAAAAGTAAAAATTCATCATGGTGGTTTATCATCTTAAGGGAGATGAAAACCAATGGTGGTCACTAATTTCAAACACTAAAGAGGAATATGAGACTAATTACATAGAATGAGGAACTTTGAAGGTGGTATTATATGAAAAATACCTTCCTCATGTGTAAAGAGAAAAAATGGAAAGGCAGTTCCTCAATCTTAGACAAAAGGAGGAGGAAAATGTAACTGAGCACAAGGATAAATTTACAAGGTTTTCTTGGCATTATATAGACTATATACATAAATAAATAAATAAAGATTGATCATTTAATTTATTTTTTAAATACAAACCTACAAACAGCCTTGGTCTGTTAGACTATTTCATCATATGAGTACATAGTCACATGTTCCATTAAAATAGAAAATGAGTTCTCCATGATGTATGTATTCAAGGGAAATTAGGAGAAGAAGATGATGGATAAGTATCATGAGAATAAAAATTCATAAAAGTGGAAGAAAGGAATGAGGAGATTTTTTATGTGAGATAACTTCAAGAAGAAACACCCTGGTGTTTTTAGAAAGAACCACCATAGGTTGTGTAGGAATAGATCATGAGTTTGTTAAAAGTTTGGAGAAAAGGCCAGCAATATCACCAATGTAAGGGAAAAGTAGAAGTTTATATGTTCAATAATTTAACCATAGGTATATGGGACATTATGAAAACCAATTCCCCACACATCAAGGAAATTTACCTTAGAAATTACCAAGAGAGTAAGCCCAAGCTTATAAGATTACCAAAACTAAAGTAGTTGTCCCTAATGACATTGCGGTAGGTATTTTTATCATTTAATAAAAGTTAGGTAATGTTTTTTTTATTATATATCTTAACACTATTTTATATTTTCCATTTTTTCCAAAAACATTATTTATTTACCTATCACCCTAGTAAGAACATTATCAATTAAGATACCAAGTGGGAGTCTTATAAAAATAATGATATGTCAAGTAGTTCCATTTATGATGCATGGGAGTACCCTATTTTTAAATTTGGTTATTATACCTATGGTTTAATTTTTTATGATCCTTTGTATAGATTTTATTTCAATTTATAATGAAAAAAATTATTTTTAAGAGAAAGAGATTATGATTTGTTAAGATGGGGTGGAATATTTTATCTTTAGAGGGGAAAATTCATCATTTAAATCATGTCTAGATCCTACCATAGTATATATTTTTAATGAAATTATGGGTATAGAGGAAGATAAAGTGTGGTATATGGATGAGGAAGATATCATATGAATAGATGATGTACCAGTGATACAAAAATTCATTGATGTTTTTCCAAAAGAATTACTCAGTTATACACCAAAGCATAAAGTTGAGTTCTCTATTAAACTCATTCCTGATGCAAGGCCTATATATAAAAACCCAAAAAAATAACACCAGTGGAGTTTTTGGAGTTGTAAATATAGTTAAAATATTTGATTGATAATGGATTTATATGCTATAGTGTTTCACCATGAGGAGCCCATGTTTTATTCATGAAAAAAAGGATAGGTTTATGAGATTGTGCATTGATTATAAGGGTAAATTATATTACTGTAAGTAATAAGTATCTTTTTCTATTAATTTATGACTTATTTGATCAACTTTAATGGGGCCTATAATTTTCAAAGATGGATCTTCACTCTGATTATCATCAGGTTAGGGTGAATAAGGATGATATGTCGAAGATTACATCTTGAACTAGGAATTGACATTTTTGATTTTATGTTAATGACTTTTGTATTGACTAATTTTCCTTCTATATTTATGGATTTTATGAATGGAGTACTAAATGAGTATCTTGAAAAAAAAATTGTTGTGTTCATCAATGATATATTAATATACTCTAATAGATATTAAAAACATGATAATCATTTATAATTAATTCTGGATACCCTTAGAAAAAAATAATTTTATGGTAATTATAATAAGTATGAATTATGAAAAAATTAGGTTTATTTTCATGGTCATATTATCTATAAGAAATGGATATTTATTGATTATCCATAGAAAAAGGTAGTCAAATAATGGTATACATCGACAAACATAATTGATACCCAATTTTTCCTAGTATTAGAAGGTTAATATTTTTGTATTGTTCAAAAAAAATACTTGTTAGCCAACCCATTAACCAAGTTAACACATAAAGGGGTTAAATTCACATGGTCAAGGGGATGTGATAAATATTTTGAAGAGATGAATATGAGAAAGATTAATGCACTGTTATGAACTCTACCATAAGGTATGTGAGTATTTGTAATTTACAATGACACATAGAAGAAAGAATTTGATTATGTCCTTATGAAAAAATGATAGGGTGATTTCTTACGCATCAAGGAAATTGAAAATACCTTAACAAAACTATCAAACTCATGAATTTAAGTTGGAAGTTGTAATATTTTATTTGAAAATATGGAGGTACTACCTCTATGAAAAAATATGTGATATATATATGGTCCACAAGATTTTAAACTATATACTCTCTCAGAAGGAGCTCAACATGAGGCAAAGGTGGTGGTTGAAACTACTCAAGGACTATGATTTATCAACACACTTCTACCCTAGGAAGGAAAAATGTTGTATTTCATGTCCTAGGAACAATTTGTTTCACTTTTATTATATGTATATTCAATTATTTGAATATTAATAACACATTATTAAATATTTTCATTTTTATGCATGACATTAATGTTATAATGTCCCAGAATATATTTCACATTGATAAGGTCATAACATATCCCCTCTATGACGATAACCTTGAAGTGATATGATGATATTATTAAATATTGTTCTATGGTCGGATAACATACTATGATGGGACACATAGTATATGGAATATCAATTAAAATTACTTATAACCATATGATACCGATTATAATGTTGTCATCACTTGGTAATCTCCAATATGGGAGATTATGAGAACATACCTATTATTAGGAATTGTGCATGTTTTCGTGTCATCAGATATTCCTATATGTGAGCATGTGTAATGGTCCTTGGACTTTAATATTATTATTAATGCATGTTATGAATCACTTACTTTGATGTATTATTGTAAACCATGATGATAACATTTCATGCTAAAGTTGGAAGCATTGGGTGTGTCATGAATGACATTTTATTAATGGATAAGTCAAGTATATATCCCTTCCATCTTTATAAAATATGATATCTTGGCCCTTTTATTTGAATAGAGATAGTTATGGAAATAAATATTGATAATATAGGTTGGTGACATAGATGTGAAACCTTCTTTATGAGATATTGTGATAGAGGGATTATATTACAGAGAGAAATTTCGTATGTGCTTTTCATCATTGTGACATTAAGTTCTTTCTCTTGGGTTCCTTGACCCATTTCTAGATAGTAATCTTGAACTTTAGGAAAGTCCACCTAATTTCAATTAGAAATAATTCTATCGGGACACACACTAAGTGTTTCCATTAACCTTTATTAAATTATATTTGAATTTAATTAATAGAATAAATATTTTTATCAAGACTAAGGAATAATTTTATTCAAGTTTTATCAATAAAAAAAATTATTGATGAATAAAATATTTAATATTTATTTGGGTGTTTAATAAATTCCAGATGAGTTTGAACAAACCAATACCATGTCTAATGAAAAATATTAATTAACAATATGGTTAAATAATATAACATCCCACCCCACCTCATTGGCTTGAGAAGTGAAGGGTGGGATACTAGGCCTTAGGTGAAATCCCCAAGACACCAAAGGCTGGAAATAAATGTCAAGGGCTTCATGAAAAATTGGGAGATGATTCTCTATTTTAAAATAAAATAGCAAAACCATGTGAAAGAACCATAAACAACTCCTATAAAATTCATGAGTACAATAAAATCCAATACTAAACCTACCCAAAACAAAAAATATCAAAGTATAAGGTAGAAAGCAAGACTAACAAAACAAAAAGACATGAAATACATCAACAAAAAAAACTCCCAATGTACTCCAAACTCCAAATCCTCATGCACATCCCAAGATATCAATAAGCAACACTATAGAACTGGGATACCTTGCCGTCACTTGTGTTTCAATATATAACATTTAAAAATGCACCACATTTCCCAAATAGGGGTGAGTATAAAACTCAATAGGTTTCCCCCAATGAATTTAAAACTCATGCCACTAGGATATAACATGTTATCACATTTTTATAAAATATTTTAAAACAATTTAAACAAATTTATATCAAATCCAAAACAGTTTTCCAAACTAAACAGTTTATCAAACCAACATTTTTCCAAGGAAAGCAACCAAACAAGTCTTTGAAACCATTTCCCTAATACATTTCGAATACCCAAAACATGGTTACACAAATCCACACAACCACACATGAATTCCTAGGTGATAGTCTTATACTCTTGAGAAGTCTCTTGTTGATCTACCAAGTTGTCACAAGGAAACCAATACCAAGTGACCAAATAGAACAAGGCCCTTCCATAGGGTCATGTCAATGAAAATGAACAAACACCATCCATTTATTCCAAAACCCATTCCAAAACATTTCTTTTATTGAAAAAAATTATACTAACATTTTTTATGAATCTCAACCAAACCAAATTTTGAAAACCATCATTTTAGAGTCATGAAACCAATTACACTTTCAATAAAACAACCAATTTCTATAATTTCACAAACCATCACAAAAGAGAGTTTCCATCAAGAATTTCACATCAATTTCACAATTAAATTCAAGAAATTCAACAAATTGGAAATTATACATTTAAATTTTTATCTAAGAGGATTTGAGAGTGAATCCACCTACCTCTAAAACTTAGGTAAAAACAAAAAAATTAAAAAATTAAAAAACCCAACATGAAACGTCAAGATTTGACCTTATATCTTATTCCCATTTGACAAAACAATAATATATCATCATTATTTACATCAAAAAACATGGATTTGTCCCTAGAAAACTAATTCCATGATTATAAGAGAGGTAATAAGAATAAATCTAAGGAAAAAACCAATAATGAACACTCACCGATGAACCTGAACCTCCAACACAATTAGATTCACCTAGGAATTACACCTAGATTGAAAGTAATGGACTTTATAACCTTGGGATTGAAATAAATTCATAAAATAACCTATTTAGTTGTAAAAAAAGATTCTTTGGTTGGTAAACCATGTTAACTCCGTAATTTTCAGATGTAAATTTTTATGGTGCATGGTTAAGAAGCACAGTTCAGAAAATTGTGTTCTAACCATGAACAAACCTCTACCTCTTAACCCAACTCACATGTTTGTATCATACGGTTAGACAAATCATGTGAAAAATATGATATTCCCCTTTACAACCTTGCACAGTTTCTCTTGGGAAGCCATAAAATTTTTACAAAATCTGAACCAACCCAGTAGCCATTGTTTCAGTTTCATGGCTTCCAGGGGGTGTTTCACAGTATTTAATAACCATTATTAAACATTGAAACTCTAAATAATTCCAAAAAATCATACTATAACTACTCTGAACCACTCAAAATATACATGAAATCCTTTATATACATAAAATACATAAATAAAGGATCATGTACCTAAAACCAAGGGTGGTAGATTCTACCCAATATTGGTCTTTCCATCCCCGTAAAGTTGAAAACCTGAGTTCTTATTTTATATTTCTAGCCATTGGTCCACCATTTCCTTCTCATGATCCTATGTTTCTTACTAACTCTGACCATGTTTCCATAGAACCTACACTAAACTAATGCTTTTCCATTGAAATAATTTCTCTTTCCTATCAAAAACCCATACTATCACATGAACCAACATATCATCTGGAATATTTTCTAGATCTGGTTTATACTTTTTCAATTGAGATTCATGAAACAATTCACTGAACTAAACATTGGTGAAAAATTCAACCCATATTCCACCTCACCAACCCATTAAAGTATCTCACAAGGGTCTATGTATCAAGGATATAACATTATCTACTTACCAAAATTATGATATCCATTCCTTGGATAGATTCCCAAAAAAACACATGATCACTCACCTCAAAATTCAATGACCATCGACGATGATCCAGATAAGATTTCTAAAAACATTGATTCATATTCATTCTATTCATGATCAATTGGATCTTATCTATTGTCTATTGCATAAGGTTTGGTCCAACCAATGAATTATCACCTATTTTCATACAAAAAAGTTGAGAATGATAGGGAATCCCATATAATGCATCAAAATGATCCATATGTATCGATGTATAGTAACTATTATTACATGAGAACTCCAAAAATGGTATGTACTACTCCCATGAGACACCAAAATCTATTAAACAATCTATAAGAATGTATTACAAAATTTTATCATTATTTTAGATTGTTCATCCATGTGAGGATGATAGGTCATACTCATAGTCTACTGAGTACTAACAGATTTCAGTAAGGATTTCCAAAAAATGAGATATAAAATTTAGATCTCAATATGATAATATCAAAACAATTATTCCATTCCTTTTTTACCACTTCTCATATGTAGATTGTTTATAAGTCTTCCACCTTATAAGATTCATGAATAGGGATCAAATGGGCTGATTTTGTGATTTGATTCACTATCACCCATATAGAATCATGTTTTTTAACTATCCCCGGTATACCTCTAACAAAATCCATAGTTATCTACTTCCATTTATACAAGGAAATTTAGAATTAATGAAACATACTCAGTCTATATTGGTTCTCTTCCTTAACTTGGTGATAGGTAAGGCATCTTAAAAAAACTCATCCCCCTTTATTTTCATTCCAACCAAAAATATTATTCTTTAAATGTCTTATACAATCATTTTATTCTATGATGAGCATCCCATCTTGAATGGTGGTAATAATGAAGAATTTATTCCTAAAAATCAATTTGTATAACCATCCAATCTAAAAACCACAAACAAAAATTCTTCTTTCAAGCTTGTATCCATTAGTTTTCTCCCCACCATTATGTTTTGACCTCATCGAAATGAATTAATAATTGTATTTTTATGCCTCCTTAACCTTTTCAACCAAATTAGGAATGAAAGAAACTAGAAATTAAATTGTAACATTACCTCGATCTTCACAATCCAAGTGCAAGTTGGTTATCACCAACATCAACTATCATTGATATGAAGACTCTTTCACCAATTAACTATAAAAATTCTAGCTTAATGCATCTTCCATAAATTCCTTTACTCATTCTATACATCAAGTTGAAGTTTAAAATTTAATGGTACTCCATCCATCATCTTTTTCTCAGATGAAAATCTATTTGAGATGAAATGTGTTTCAAGATCTTATGATTTGTAACCACCATAAATTTTCACAAATGTGGTAATGATGAAAATTATTCAAATCATGGACAATAGTAGATAATTACAAATTGTGTGTTGGATAGTTCTTCTCATGAAAATGTAACTGCCATGAACCATAAGAAACAACATGTTCTCCTTGCATGAGAACATACACCAATCCAGATCCTGAAGCATCATAATACACCTCATAACCTTGTCTAATTCGAGCAATATCAATAATCGTACTAATGTAAGGTTAACACTAATCTCTTGGAAATATTTCTAACATTCATAATTCCAATGGAATGAGCTATTTTTCCTCGTCAAATCAATCATTGGAGAAGCTATTCATGAAATTTCATGAATAAAATGTGGGTAATAACCAGTCAACCCAAGGAAACTATGTATCTAAAATATTTTCTTTGGAGGTTTCCTAGAGATCATAGACTATCTTTTCTATATCCATAAAAACAAATTTTTAGAGATAAAATTTTTATGTAAATGTACATATTGTATCCAATAATCAAACTTTGTTAATTTGGAATATATGTGATGATCTTTCAAGATACCCAACACTATTTCCAAGTGTTCCTTATTCTCAGCCTTTATACTAGAATGCACTAGTATGTCATCCAAAAACACCTCTAAAAAGGAATATAGATACATTTTAAACATTTGATTCACCAATTCTATAAATAAAGTTGGTGCATTTATAAGACCAAAAGTCATAACCACATACTCGTAATGCGAATATCTACTCCTGAAAGTTCTCTTCGGAATATACTCCTTGTGAACTCGCATTTGGTTATATCCTGAATGAAATTAAATTTTAGAGAACCCCTGGGCTCCCCTCAATTGATCAAATAGATCATTAATGTGTGGAAGTGGATACCTATTCTTTATCATAACTTGGTTTAGCTTATGATAATCTACACAAATCCATAATGTTCCATCCACCTTTTTCACAATTAAGACTAGTGAATCCCATGGATACATACTAGCCTTTTATTTTAAACTCTTCCAACTAGACATTCAATTCTAAAAATTATATTGGTTCCATTAGATAGGATAGAAGTGAGATAGGACTAGTCTCAAGTAGGATATCAATCATAAATTCAACTTCTTTTGTGGGCATAAACGCTGATAATTTATTGAGAAACAAATTAAGAAATTGATTAAAAATTGTTGAAAAAAATCTATTATTGATCTCATCCATAGATTTTAAAGTCAAAGCTGACAATTGGTATGATATAATTCCAACTTATGGTGACAAAAATATTTTTCTACCAACCTTTATAGTCTGATCTCCCCTAAATAGATGTTCGATGCCATTATGAAATATATACCTAAATCATCATGTATAATAGTCAATATTATCTTTGAACATTGATAACCAATCTATTCGTGGGATTAAGTCATAGACATCCATCTCCATCAGATAGAAATCCCAAATAAATTCATTCCCATAAATAGTTATAGAACATTCAATGTACATAAAGGCTTGACGTTCTCTTTTTCCAAGAGGAGTTTTAAGTTTCAAAACATAAGGCATCATCTCAACATTCATATAAAAATCAAAACATTTTGAATGATAATTTTTTACTGAAAATGTTTGTTATATTATTTTAAACACAATAGAACTATAATAATGATGTGACTATAATTTGAAATGTGACCATCGGGTTTCACTTGTTATGTGATTGTTGTTCAATTATGAACATTGGTAAATATGATCATTGGAATCTATACTCTTGATAAAAAATTTAATGATATAATTAGTGTTTATAATTAGAAATGATAAAGGATAATTAATGCAGAAAGGATAAATGATGGCCTCAACTAGTAGAGCCATGCCATACAAAACCCATTTGTCAGAACTTGGGATAGAGGTAGCATCATTGGGATTCACTCTTTACCAAGCCCATCCCGAGCAACAATAAGTGAGGCTTGAACAAAATAACTTATGGGATAATTTCAATTTAGTGGAAATTACCACATGGGAGATGGTAGCAGATTCACCCCATGATTTTATCAACATTGCACACCTCACCCTTATGTTGTTTGTAAGTGATATAATGGATTATGTGTCAACTCCCTAGATACTTAAATTTATATCCCTTTGTATAAATAAAATTTTTATTCCATCATTTATATTTTTAGAATAGTTTTTCTCTAAAATATGACAAATTTGATAAATTGATTTTTCGATCACAAATTGTACTTTCTAGAAAATATATAATTATTATTATAAAATAAGTTATTATGAATAATGATTATTTTAATGAAATATTATGATTCAAACGATCATATTTAAATATAAATGATATAATAATTTTTTTTCAAGTGTCAGAAATTTAACTATGCAATTTCACTATGCATTTATATCTGCTATTATTTTTAATAAATATGAATTTTTATGTTTAAAAGTTAAAATTTTCATATTTATATAATTATTATGATAAAATAAATATCATTTTTGAAATCATCACGTTGAAATTAGTTTAGGGTGAATTTATGATAATTTTCTAAAATACATCATTTTTTTGTGAATAGTAAAAATAGAGTGTGAGTTTTTAAGTATGTTTAATGACATCATAATGATGTAATAATTAATATAAAATGTTTTTAGACTCTTTTGGATTAAAATATAATTACATGAGTCTCAAGTGGCAAAAAAAGGGGCAAATACCATGGTAATTACCCTGGTTTTTCATTTACCACTACCTAGGTGTCCAAGGAAATTAATAAACAAATCCTCCTCTTTTTCTATAAGTAACCACCCATTTCTCCATTTGATTCCACTAAAAATTCATCCTCCATGATTCCATTATATTTTTATGTCAAAATTAATCCTCTTAATGTGTCCTCAAATCCCCAAGGTCCCAATAATTTATTTTTAGGAGTTACTCATCAAGGTAAGGGAAATCTCAACTTCTATTTTCTTTGAAGTTCTTTTTTTATGTGGTGTGTCTTTAAAATTCCCAAATATATGTTCTCCTATTAATTTTATTCAAAATATTAATTTTATTGATATTATTTTTTGATTGTGAGACACTTTTCCCCTATCTTTTTACCATTTTTCAGAAACCATGTTTCATACTGTTATGCTGCCAAATTTTCTTCTTAAAATTTCTTTATTTTTCTTAAGAAAATTCACTTTTTGTTCTATTTTTTTAAATACCACAACCTCTTTATTTTCCTAGGTTATTCACCTATATGTTAAAAAATATATTTTATTCAATGATTAACATACATGAAACCTACTTTCCCTTTATGTGGCTTTAAAAAAATACATAATGATCTCGTCTTTAATAACTTCTTAAACACATCATGATTTTGATATGAAACCCATTTATTTTATTCTCCACCAATTATTTCTAAATTTTTTTATTATGATCTATTTTTCTCACACTAATTAATACATATGAAGGGTTTACCCTGATAGTTCTTTAATTCATTGGGTAAATAATTTAATCTCTAGATATGACATGTTTTACGACACCTTGGTGAATAACCTTAGTATTTTTATGAAACCTCGGCGATAAACCTTGGTGATATGCTTATGAAGGAATCAATTAATTTTTTTAGCTACATTTTCGTGTTATTATTCATGTTATTATTAATATGATATTCCGCTTTCTCTTTACTCTATGTATTTCCTCAAGTTCTTATTGATATTCCTCAAGATCACAAGTAAAATGTTTCCCTTGTTTACCCTTATTAGGTCATATGATTACCCTTTCCTTTGTCTTATGTCCCCAGGTTATGAGATGAAATAAATGTAATTAGTATTAACCTTGAATAATAATTTCTACTGCAATAGAATAATGTTTTAGGTTTTCATGTATTATATACCTTTTTACAAAGAAACTAAACTTTAAAAGATCATCTGTTTGTGCAATGTAATGAACAGTTATGTAATAAAAATACAAAATTACATAGCTGGTATCAAAATATGGTTTAGTTATTTGTAAAAAATAGGATTTTAAAACATTATTAAGAACCTTATGGACAAGTTAAAACATAGTAAAACATCATGGTAATATGGTGAAGTATTAACTATGTGTTTTCCAAGAAAATAAATCTTTTTCGGGATACAAACAAGGGGGAATGGTTCTTTTTCATATGTACGTAGGTGTAACAACACTGACTAGGTGTTTTTTAATGGACTTGGAATAACCAAGAACATGAAAAAGGGCCTTACTGTGCACCTGGTTTGATACTCTCTAGGGATATGTTTGGTTAATCGCAAGCTTTTTATGAAACATTATAAAGGATTTATAGAAAATGTAATTATTGATAAAGAATAACATATTTAATCATGATGTTTGAAGACATGAAATTATGTTTGAATTATAAGATTTTTAAATAAAAAACATTTCTCCCTATGGTTTTCTTCTTTTAAAAAATGGAATGAAATATAAGAAATCATGTAAATTGTGAGCATAATATACCAATATCTGAGGGGATTTATATGGAATCTAGAATCAAAAACTTCACAAGAATGATGAAATAACTGACTCGAGTTATGAGTAATAACATGAATCAAGCTGAGAGACCAGATTCACCTTAATGGGAACAACTTTACATTGAGCATTTTATGCATCAATGACCGCCTTATTTTAGTATATCTACTAAACCATTTATTTCTGGATAGTGGATAAGATATATAGAAGAAATCTTTTCTATACTCTAATATTTGGAACAAGAGAAAGTCACTTTGGTTGTGTACCACTTAGGCGGAAAATCTGATCAGTGGTGGGAACTTAATAAGAATAAGAAACCGAGAGGTTTAATTGAATATATGGAGTGGGAAGAGTTCAGGGAACCCTTTTAAAAAAATATTTTCCCCATTTGATGTGAACTAAAATGGAGAAGTAATTCCTAGAGTTGAAGAATAAAGAAAATGAATCTATGGGAAGATATGAGATGAAATTCACAAGACATTCACATCACACCACTAGATTTTTCATGGATACTAATGGGAAATTTGATATATTATTTGATGGACTGAGACCCCATATACAGAAGAATCTAGCCAAACAAGACTATGAAAACTATAAAGATATCCTGAGGAGTGTTATTGAAGTTGAAATGGATTTTGGAGATATGCAGTGTTCCCATAGATCGAATTAAAAGAAGATATCAATATATCTACTTTTAGGGAGTAACTTTTATCACATAAGAGGAGTAAATCAAGTACAATGTCCCAAATGCAACAAATTTGGGAAAATAATTCAGGAAACTACTTTCTCTGGAGTGGTAAATGTTACAAGTTTGGAAGAGATGACCATATTTCTAGGAACTATTGTAGTGAGGGTAAGCCAAAAATTCTAAACATTAATGATAAAGGGAATATGTTTTATGCCCAACCATAATTACAATGCTTCAAGTGTGGAAAGCTTGGTCACTTTTCCAATCACGGTCCAAATACGATGTTAATGGATGGAAATCACCATCAACCTCAACATAGGTCATGGGAGAATGGTCATGGTTTTTCGATCACAGTGGCTGAAGTTGAAGCTCAAAATACTATTGTGAAAGGTACTCTCATTTTTCTCTCAAAGATAACAAGTACTTTGTTTGATTTTGGTTCTACGCATTCCTTTATTCCCTCCATGTTTTAAAAGAATATAGAATCAATCCATGAACTACTAAAAGTAGAACAATCAGTGAAGACTCCTAGCGGGATTATACAAGAATCAATAGTGTATAGAAACTCTAGTATTCACTTTGGAGAGAATAATCTCATCGAAAATCTAGTATTCATTCCCATGATGAAATTTGACATTATACTAGGGATTGACTGGATCCCAAATTATAATACTAATATCAACTATAGAAGCAAGTAAATATCAGTAGTCTAGAATGGACAACCTATAGTTGTTTTCAAAGGAGAGATATCTTGACCCAAGATTTGTTTAGAAGCACCTCATGTATACTTATTTATAGAAATAAGTCTAAGATGAAGAAAGAAATGAAAGTATAATAATAGAAAATATCCCCATCATTCATAAATACATTGACGTATTTCCTGAAGAGTTACCTGGACCTCCCCCAGAAAGAGAGGAAGAGTTCCCCATTGAAATCATGCCTAGATCCAAGGTGATATCAAATACCCCATATAAAATGAAAAATGTGGACCTAGTTTAATTAAAGAAACAACTCTAGGATATTTTGGAGAAGGTTTTTATCTGGAAAAGTGTGTCTCCTTGGAGATCACCTAGTCTCTTTCTGAATAATATGGATGGATCAATGTGGATATGCATTGAATTTAGAGAACCTAATGAGATCATGGTGACGAACAAGTACCCTCTTTCAAGGATTGATGATTTATTTTACTAGCTTTGTAAGGGTAAATTCTTCCCTAAGATTGATCTTCGATCTGTTTATCATCGATTGAGGGTGAAGAAAGAAGATATTTCAAATATTTCCTTCTGTTCAAGATATGGTCATTATGAGTATTCTATTATTCCTTTTGGATTGACTAATTATCCTGATATATTTATGGATTTTATGAATAGAGTCATTAAGAACTACCTTGATATATTTTTGGTAGTTTTTATTGATGATATTATGATATATTCCAAAAGTCTCTAGGATCTTGAGGCTTATTAAAGGGTTATATTGAAAACTCTAAGGAAGTAGAGGCTATTTGGAAAGTTTAGAAAATGTTAATTTTGGTGAAAAAAAGTTTCGTTCATGGGGAACATTGAAACAAATGAAGTAATATCAGTTGACTCTGCAAATACAAAGGTTGTGGGGGAGTGGCCTCATCCTACAATAGTTACTGAGATTCATAGTATCCTTGGTTTAATAGGATATTATAGGAGGTTTGTGAAAAAAATTCATGACTTTATAATACACTAATCAAGTTAACTCAAATAGGGGTCAAGTTCATCTAGACAAAGGAGTATGAATAATGTTTCCACGATTTGAAGAAGATATTGGTTATTGCACTTGTATTAACTCTACCCTCTATCAGAGAAGTATTGGTTATTTTAAGTGATGAATATTTGAAAGGTATTGTGTGAATCCTCATGAAAAATAAAAATGTGATTGATTATGAATCTCGACAGTTGAAGACTCATGAGAAGAACTATCTTACATGTTATCTAGATCTATTTGCGGTTGTTTTTTGCGATGGAAATATAGAGGAACTATCTTTATGGGGAGAAGTGTGATATATAAAAAGACCATCAAAGTTTGAGGTTTATTTTCATGAAAAAATAATTGAACATGAGATTGAGTATATTGTTGGAACTTCTTAAAGACTATTATTATTCAATTAATTATTATCTCAGAATAGCAAAAAAAAGTCACTGATGCATTAAGTGGTAAATACCATATTGTTCTGGCAGTGATGAGGATTCAATGAGAACCTTTGATCAAAGAAATAGTAATATTGGACATGGGAATCATAAGGTAAGGGATATAATCAACACTATCCCAAATGATTTCTCAACCATCACTACTATATAAGATAAATAAAGTCCAAAGAAAAATACTTTATTACAGAAGAAGATAGAGGCTATGAAGAATAGGATGTTTCCTGAGTTCAATTTTTTATCAAGAAGGTGTACCGAAATTTAATACAAGGCTTTGTGTTCCATATATTCTAGAAATAAAGGATTTTATGGATGAATCTTGTATCTCTACATTATCTATACATACTGGAAGTACTAAAATGTATTGGGACCTTCTTGATCATTATTATTGGGATAAAATGAAAAATCATATTTTCAAAGACACTATAAGGTGCTTGGTGTGTCAACAAGTGAAGGCAGAGATACAGCTTCCTAAAGGGGTATTAAAATCACTAAATAGACCACCATGGAAGTGGTACAATATCACTATGAACTTTTCACTGATCTCCAAAAAATACCCAAAATAAATAATGTGATATGGGTTATAGTGGATCATCTCACCAAGACTGGCCATTTCATCACTATTCAGGAAGATTTATCTCTTGACCAACTAGCGTATATTTACATGAAGGATGTGGTAAGGATACATGGATTTCCACTTTCTATTGTTTATGATCGTGATCCAAGGTTCACATCAAAATTATGGAGAAGACTTTAACATGCTCTGGGTACCGAATTGATTTCTAGTATGGCCTATCACCCCCAAAATGATGTCCAATCTGAAAGGACAATTCAGACACTCTAGGACATTCTAAAAACATGCTTAATGGAATTTAAAGGTGTATAGGATCAACATCTCCCACTAGTTGAGTTCTCAAACCACAATAGCTTCCATTCGTGTATTCAAATGGCACCCAATGAAGCTCTGTATGTGAAGAGATGAAGAACTCCTACTTGTTGAGATGAATCTAGTGAGAGAATGATTCTTAAACTTGATATTGTGCAAGAGATGACAGAAAAGGTTCATTCCATCCAAAAACACATAAAGTATACTCAGAGTCGGAATAAGGGATATGTGACAACCATCAAAGGGACATGGAGTTTAACGTTGACGAAAAAGTCCTCCTTTTAATTTTACCTTGGAAAAGAGTCATGTGGTTTGGGAATAAAGGGATGTTTATACCTAGGGACATTGGCCATTATGAAATCCTTAATCCCATAAAAGAAGTGGCCTATCGGATAATACTTCCACCAAACCTAGCTCATATTCATGATGTTTTACATATATCTATCTTGAAGAACAACATACCTAACCCTTCACATGTACTGAATCCAGAGTTGGTACAACATGAACATGACCTCTCTTATGAGTAATAGCTAGTGGAGATATTGGACCATAAAGACAATTCTTTATGCAATAATACTATCCACCTCATTAAAGTGTTATATAGGAACCCCAAATATAAAGAATACATGTGGGAACCAAAGGAAATAATGAGACAAAAGTACCCAAACCTTTTCTCATCCAAGGAAACGAGATGAAATTTCAAGGATGAACTTTCTTAAGGGGGAGAATATATTTACCCAAACTCTTTAAATGATATTTTTTTACTTAAAATGTGTGTTATATTATATTATACAAAACAAAAATATAAAAATGAATTGAGTATAATTTGAAATGTGATATTCGGGTATTAACCTTTATGTGACCGTTGGTCAATTATGATAATTGGTAAATTATTACCATTGGTTAATATTACCATTGGAAACTATACTATTGATAATAATTTTATCATTATAATTAATTTTTATAAGTATAAATGACAAATACTAATTAATTCAGAAAGGAGAAACGATGGCCTCAACCAGTAGAGTCATTTCATACAGTTCCCATTATTTATAACTTGGGAGGGTGGTATCATCAATGAGCATTACTCTTTACTAAACCCAAGACGAGCTTCAATAAGTTATTCTTGAAAGAAATCTCTTATGGGAGAAGTTCATGTTAGTGGAAATTAATACTCAGATGATGTTAGCTGAGTTTCCCCATGATTCTATCACCATCGTACACCTCACCCTTAAGTCATATGCAGGTTTTATAAGGGGTTATGTTTCAAGGTCCTAGTTACTTAAATTGAAATACCTTTTTAAAAATAAAATTTTTATTCCAACATTTCTATTCTAAGAATTCTTTTTCTTAAAAATATGATGAATTTGATAAATTGATTTTTCAGACAAAAAATTTACTTTTTAGAAAAGATTTATTACTATAATAAAATAAATTATTATGAATAATGACTATTTTAAATAAATATTATGATTAAAACTATCCTATTTAAATATAAAGGATAAAATAATTTTATTTTTTTCAAGTTTCATAAATGTCACCATGCATTTTCACTATGCATTTTCTATCTTCTATTATTTTTAATAAATAAGAACTTTTATATTTAAAAGATAAAATTATAAAATTTAGATAATTATTATGATAAAATAAATATCATTTTTGAAATCAGCACATTGAAATTAGTTTAGTGTGAATTTATGATAATTTCCTAAAATACATTATTTTTTCATGAATAGTAAAAATATAGTTTAAATTATTTCGGTATGTTTAATGACATCATAATGATTTAATAAATAATATAAAATTATGGTTGACTATTTTGGATTAAAATTTCATAATATGTATCTCAATTGGTCAAAAACATGGGAAAATAACATGGGCAAGCCCATGGTTTTTCATTTACCACTACCTAGGTGTCTAGGGAAATTAATAACCAAATCGTCCTCATTTCTATAAATACCTAAACATTTATCTATTTAAATTACCTAAAAATTCATCATCAAAAATTATTTAATAGCTTTACCTCCCAAGGAGTCCTCCCAAGCTTTCCTCAATCCCCCAAGGTAAAAATATTCATGTTTTAGGAGTTACTCTTCATGGTAAGGGAAATCTAAACATCTCTTTTCCTTTTAAGTTCTCATTTTATGAAGCATATCTTTAAAATTTCCAAACTATGTTCTTATATAAATTTTATTTTACCCCTTTATTGTATTAATATTATTTTATCAATGGAATACTTTTTTCCACTCTCTTTTTACCATTTTCTAAAATTGTGTTTCATACTGTTATGTTGTCGAATTTTCTTCTTAAATTTTCTCTCTTTTTCTTGAGAATACTTATCTTTTTGTTTTATTTTTTTCAATACATATAAATCTTTATTTTCAAGGGGTATTAAACTAGACATAAAAATGATGTATTTTATTTATTTATTAATATACATGAAACTCTCTTTCCCTTTTTATGGGTTTAAAAAATTACATAAAGATCTTGTCTTTAAGAACTTCTTGAAGAAGTCATGATTTTGATATAAACCCCATTTATTTTATTCTCCACTAGTTATTTATGAAATTTTTATTATGATATATGTGGATAACATTAATTAATACATATGAATTGTGTTCCCTAATATTTCTCCAATGCATTGGGTAAAGAATTTAATCACTAGAGATGACATGTTTTACGATACCTTGGTAATTTTTATGACACCTCGGTGATATATATTGGTGATATGATTATGAATTAATTAATTAATTATTATATCCAAATTTATATATTATTATTCATATTATTATTATTATTATATTCCTCTTTATCTTTCCTTCAAGTATTTCTACAAGTTCTTATTGATATTCCTCATGATCACAAGTAAATGGTTTCCATTATTTACCCTTACTAGGCCTTATTCTCACCCTTTACTTTATTGTATTTACCAAGGTTATGAGATTAAATACATGTAATTAGTATTAAACTTTTACAATACTTTTAATTGGAATAGAAGAATTTTTATTTTTTCATGTATTATGTACCTTTTTTCCAAGAAACTAAACATTAAAAGATCCTTTATTTGTGCAATGTAATGAAAAGTTATGTAATAAAAAGGCTGGAAACCATAATGAAAACCTAGAAGATTAGAAGCACAAAAATTAATAAATGAATTGTATACACCCATATCAAATAAAATTTAATAAAGGTATAATTCAAAATAATCATACCTCTCATCATTAAATATCTAGAGTGATTATCTATTTTCATTTTCTCAGCTCCATAAAATTTCTAACTTGTCTCACCTTTATCTTTATTAAACTCTTAATATTGAATAGTATAGGATTCATGGTATTCCTAGAATCACCATGGATATCTCAGTTCTACTGAGAATAATTATTCATCCATCATCATCCCGTCAAAGCATATGATGTCTGTGAAACATGGGATGGGTCCCTAGCACCCATCCTTGGGGCACTATGAAAATTATACTAATGATTCCCCATATAGTTTCAATTGTTGCACAACATAGGGGTTTCATAAATTCTAATTTCATATTCTCCAAATTACAATGCTAAAATCATCTAGGATTACTCTTCAATTTATGAGGGAGATTCACTATTCCCGCCATCTAATTTTGAGACTTACTACCACTTTGGAAATAGGTATCCCTCTTCCACTTATTCCCAGCATTATATGTCCCACCATTTCCCATAGGTATCAACATGATTCCTCCACTTTTAATACCTGATATATCTCTTTTCTTCACCATTTATCTATTGACCATATCTGTATAACCCACTACACAAATCATAAAATCTTTGAGCAAAATTTTAACCTCATCCCCGATTTAAAAATGTGTGCCTTCAAGGACATACTTATAGAAACTTTTGGTGGAAATCAGACTAATGTCATAAATTTAGCAACTTATTTTGTTACTAAAATATTACCCTATTTAAAACTAAATAAAAATTTAGTTCTAGTAATTATAAACATATTAGGATATAATTTTATGTTTAAAAGTTATTCAAAATCCTATAATAAAATACTTTTTCTTGATTTAAAATGAACTACTAAATCTGACCACTTAAACTCTAGATCATTCGTCATGTATGTTTCCAAATTCACTTTTAGATCAACTAGTGTTCCATGAAAATAAAAGATTAAATTCATCTTATTAATCCACACTTCCTCTTTTTTCAGTTCTGAATCACCCCAAAATATGGGTGGATTCTACTTTTGGAACTGAACTGAATTATCCACTTTCCTTGGTTAATCCATTTTTATCCCTCTATCCATAGCCTAAAAAGATATGATAATACTTCTAACCAAATACCGGGTTACATATGTATCATGTAAAACCATATTCTCAGTAGTATCTTTCATTTGGTTTTTATAATTCCAACATGGTGACATTTTTTATAACCAAAAGAAAATGTCATTAAGTCTCACTCTCTATAAACTGAAGGATAAGAAATTTCAAATTTACCACATCACATATATCACAAAAAATCATTCCAAAATTCAATAATTCATGTTTTTAAACCATTTATGAAAATTATTCCATGTATTTTGAAAATCAATCCATATTTAACTATTTTAAAAAATCCACACTTTTTCACCAAATCATAAATTTTTACCCAAAATTAATTATGCACTCCTAGTGGGAATCCATTTTATATAAATGAATTTAATGATATTATCATCAGATAAACTGATTAATATGATGTTACAAATCCTTGAATTTTATCAAAACAATCATATACCTAACTCCCTGGTAACTTGAAGTTTAGAATAAATGGGTTAATAAAACCTTTTTATGCTCTACATTTCAACTTCTAGTGACCCTACTGCATGATACCAATCCCACTCAAGGACTAAAACAAAATTATATATCAACTCTAGTAATGAAAAAACTTATACCATTTTTTCGAAAATAAAAGACGGACAGACCAAGACTGATTCCATTTCAAACATCTCACCCTCCTCGTTGGCCACAGAAGTAATAGGTGTGATACCAGTCTTTCGGTGAAATCCCCAAGACACCAAAGGCAATAAATAAATTCTAAGGTATTAATAAACAATTGGGGGATGATTATCCATTTGAAAATAAAACATCCAAACCACACAACAGAATAAAACAAACCACTATATGATGTATGAGTAAAAAAATAAAAGACGACAAAAAACCAACCCAAAACAAACTATATATGAGTATAATGTGCAAACTAAGACCAAAAAAACACAAAGACACATAAGACATCACTAAAAAAATTAACCTTCTCCATGTGTAGAGACCCGAAGCTTGACGTACATGGACATTACATTACTTTTGCGGAATACTTAGTACATAACAAAAACTCACACACAAGGACCGTAATAGTTTAGTGTCTTTGAAAACTCGGAATATAATCTTCTAATCGTGGTGAAATATCTTCAACATCTCCCATAAAGATCTTATTTTTTTTAAACCTAAATACTTTCTTTATGTCTTGGGGAAAAGAAAACATAAAAGGGTGAGATTAAATGCTCAGTAAGGGTAAAAAAAAGAAATATCAATCATGTCATATTCATAAGAACATATCTTTTGGAAATATTAACCTGCAAAAGAGATCATAATTTCATAACATGGGATAAATAATAGTAGTGAAATGTAATCCCAATAATCATAACATAAACATGAAACTTTGTGTCATACACACATAATCATAGAGAATCATTTCTTATTAGTCAAACTCATTGCCAATACTATCTTAGTGGACAAAGTCCCTTTCTGAGCCGAGTTCACTCCTCGTTTTAGTCCTGTTTCACTGAACTGGTATAACCTACCGTTCCATCCATGTCTATC
This sequence comes from Viscum album, assembly GCA_963277665.1. Lineage (NCBI taxonomy): Eukaryota > Viridiplantae > Streptophyta > Magnoliopsida > Santalales > Viscaceae > Viscum > Viscum album. Next base: position 860,970,612 of record OY728160.1, read on the forward strand.
TCATGAGATATAAAATCTTTACCCAATTCATTGGAGGGAGATATAGGTCCCACCCATCTCATAATGATACCATTCTTATGTGTGCCACAAAATCAAAAATCATACATCATTGAATAACCCATGTAATAAAAATGGAAATCTTAAACATCATGCCATCATAATCCATATAAGATAAAAGGACATAATAAAAATAATTCCATCATAACATAATCAAATCAATGTAAAAATAGGGATAGATATAGAACCCTATATTATCTTAGATGGAAAATAATTTTGATAAAACACTTAAACTCTATTCTTGAGGAAAATATTCTTTCTACTACAAAAACACTTTTCCTTTCTTAACATGTCATATAATTATAAACTAAAAGAATTTGATTAAAAATAGACTTTAAAACTTGTAAATAAAGCTTCTTGGAATTAATTTTTTAAAAATCCATTCATGTCGTATAAGTTTAAAAAAACATTCTTCTCATCCTTTTGTCGGAAAATTCAAAAAGTACCTCGTACGAAAAACGACAAAAGATTCCTTTCATATCTTTTACTAAAAACTCACCGAAAGGTAAAATTGGATTTAAAAAATTTTAGGTGGATGGAAATAATATTAAATATAGAGGAAATATGGATGTGGATGATAAAATACACCCCAGTAAATTTCAAAGTATAAACAATCTCGGATAAAAATGAGATTGTGATATTTTCGCTTACCTTAGGTCCGATTTGCTTAGAAAGTGTCCGAACCTCCTTTATAATGATTTAAATAATGTTATTTACTTATTAAAAAATCATAATTATTGTTATGATATCATATACGGTCATATTCTTAGCTTCTTAGTAGTAATATTTCATTGCCACTTGTTATTCGGGTGTTTATAACTTTTTGTTCTTATGCGTGTTTTGTCGAATAAATTCTTATTCTTATCTTTAGGTTATATATACCTCATTTCAAGAATGGTATTATTGTAATATATATAATATTAATTCATTCAATTCATTCAATTCATTTATATAATCATTATGAAATGAAGATCATGTAGAACGAGTCACATCACATTGTGGAGACGGTATTCCGTACGTACGCACGAGTGATGATATCGTTCCTATGATCGTGGAATTGTATTGGAGTGTATGTATACTATTTCAGAATCAATATCACTTTATAATAGTCATATATAGTCATTATTTACACCATTATACCCATCCAAGTAAGGTGGTGGTGGAAAATAGGTTACACCACGACGTGGAGACGGTATTCCGTACGTACGCACGCGCAGTGATTTCTTTTTCCGTAGGATGGATAGATGGTGAAATATTGTTATTTCATACTTATAATAACATATCAGTATTTGGGTGATACTTATGTTATTACTTCATAATGAAACAACTAAATAAGAAGAAGTGGAAGAAGAAATAAAGATGAAAGAATCGGTAACGGACATTACCTCTTCTTTGAAGTGCTTCTTTGAGACCTCCTTTTAGGGCACTAAAATAGGTCTTTGAAGAAGACAAGAACCTCTAGGATGTTTCTAGGGAAGTGGAGAGAATAAATTGGTAGGGGTCGGCCGAGATTGAAGGCTCAATGTGGTGTGAGGAAGAGGGGGATGAGGTTCCCTTTTATAAGGGAGGAGAGGGGCACCTTTGGAATAACTAAAAATATTATTTTATTATGAAGTCAAATTCGGTTTTTAATAGCTCCAAATTGATATATTTCTAAGATAAGGTTGGTAGGGGTCGACATACTCTCATACAATAGAATTTATACAAGTTTAGGTATCAATTTTAACCTTATCATTTAGATTTAACTTTAAGTTAGATAATTTAACTTTTACCGTGTCTTCTTGTTTTCAAATACTATAAGGTTAATAAACTTACTATATAAAGCCAAAATAACCCCAAGTTGTTTATTATTAATATATATAACCTTATCTAAGTCATTTGGACGAACCTTATATTTTTAGGAAAAAAATAACAATTAATAATATAATATTTGTTTTAAAAACTATTTTATGTCAATTTTGACACTATTTAGTAATTGATTTTTGTGAAAATGATAACAGAATGATTAGTTCTAAACAAGTTAATTAAATCAATACTAACATGTCACATTAACCTAGAAAATTAGTGTAATTCATAAAAAGTCTCTAATTACATTTATTTGGGTATTTATAACATCAATTATGTCAATATTTCATTAATAAGATAATTACTGCATCATCGTTGCGTCATACATAAATTAAATTATTTATTGTCTAAAAATTACAAATAAAATACCATTACGTAGGAAATATTTTTAGCTTTCTAATGAATATTTATAGTCAAATTTATCGTCTGTATAACCCCATATTAAAAATTATTTACTTATTAAACATTGATTTTAACTATTTAACCCTTCTTTAAATAAATTAATAATAAATGTCCTAATCTAATCCAAGTGGGCCTAAATGGTCATCCTTTATTCTTAAGGTTGTTTTTGGTCAAATTAAACTTGTCCAATAGAATTAGTACATGTGTTAGGGTAATAATAATATCATTTTTACCCTTAATTACCCTATTTACTTTTAACCGTTGTAAATAAAAGTAAAAAGTTACTATTCACCAAAAATTATTTTCATCTCATTGAACCAAATTTTAGTCCTTGATATTAACCGTGTCTCTTGGATTTTCGAAATTCCACTCACAGAAGCGGTAAAATTATGTTTTATGAAAAATTCAGTTTTTTAACTACCACTTAGTGGTTTCACTATTCATCAAAAATTGAATGTTTTCAGAAAAATACCAAAATTTTACCCTAGGATAATTTAGATATTCCGAATCCAAAAATGATGTCCATTTTGAAAAATAAAAATTATAAAATTTCAAAAAGTGGTTATTACTATTCATAACAGCTAGTTTTAATAATATTTTAATAGCATATCGTTGTTTAGTGAAACTCGGTATTGCGTACGACGCAAGATATCGAGGAAGGCCACGGTTGCGTGTAAAGCAAGCCAAGCTAGTGTTTTGTGTAGTAAAAGATTCCTTTGATGATTTATATAACATAAAAACAAAATATTTCTCATAAAAGTCTTGGGCGTTACATTCTACCCCCCTTAAAATGAATTTTGCCCTCGAAATTCGTCGGGGTTATAAATGGTTTACTATTCGAAAGATTCTTTAATATAAACCCACATCATAAAAAGGAATACCAAAACCAATCTTTAAAAACAAAAGTATGAAACGTAACGGTTACCCAAATAAACTAATCACTGGGATTCCACATAGGTGAAAATATGGATATGGAAGAGAAATCTAACCATCATGTTCTGATGGAGAGTGGTAGGGAACATGGCTATGGAAAATCCAACAATCACAAAGCCATAAATTTGTGACGATCTAAGGTACCATCTGATTCATCAGATATAAGATCACTAGGACAACATTTTTGGTTTTCAAGATCATTTCCCTAAAGTTGATGAAATTGGAATTTGAAGAAATACTTTTGTGATTTTGGTATAGTATCACCGTTTGTCGTTCTTTGGACAATTTACACTTCATATCTTAATGAAATGAAGTTGAATTTTTCATTCGTGATGTGTTAGCAGATCATGTGATAGAATGATGGGTCATTTCATCTGTCTCAAACAAAAGGTTAGAAAAGTTATCAAAAAATACATAAGTCTATCTATAGTGAGATATATGGTTCCTAAAATGGACTTATACTTCATATATCACACTGCTTAATATAATAAAACTAGTTTCTACTAAACAGGGACTTCCTGTAGGCCAGTGGTTGGCGATAAAGGCCAGTCGCACCTCGGTTGTGGGTTCGATTCCCACAGCCTTGTCCGACGCGATGGGTTGTCGCCTGTCCTATAGGTTGTCCTTTTTCTAAAGCTATATTACTATAAACACACCATCAACAATATCAAAAAAAAATTTATCCTTAAACAATACTAACTTATTTCCAACATAATCCATTCTAATATTTAGGCTTATCTAAAATAGTTCGGTCCAAGCTCATAGTATAAAGAAAATGATCACGTGAATGCCATCATTTATCCCCCATATATCATAAGATATATCTTGTTGGTCAAATTAAAAATATGTGAATACCTTAATCATGTATTCTCTTGAAGAATGAATATCCATTGAACCTTAGTGAAAACATGAATGCAGTTAAAAGTTAACACTTTCCACATACCAAAATCCTCAAAATTCTATATCCTCAAACAATGATATGACTTAGTCCTTATATCAATCATGAGCTCATGAATACTATCAAACATATTATATTTTCTTTATCCCTTCATTATGTGCATATCATCTGCTTTCCAAAAATATTTCAATCACTTTTCATGGTTGCCGATGCCATAAAATTATTGAAAACCACAATAGACCAAAACATAAATATTCCAATATTCCACGATTATATATACAACATTATTCTAGAATCCCATTACATAAACACTTTATCATTTTCATATTCAACATTTCCAATGGTGATCGCATGTGACATCCCTTTGTCCTTTTCCTTAAGTGGTTGCTTAGGTCGATCATCACTAACCCTTGGATTAGGGCATTTATTAGCATAATGCCCCATTTCCTTGCACTTGAAGCATTGAAGTGTAGTAGGTTCATTCTGTGTATCCCTTCCTTTGTTTGCATCATTAGGCATCTTCTTCCCATCGTTGCGACATTCAAATGCCCGATGAACTTCCTTTCCACATTTGAAACATTTACTTGTCCCTTTAAGACAATATCCACCATGCTTCTTTCCACACTTTGAGCATAAGGAAACATTCATCTTCTTTTCCCCATTATTCTGAGATTTCTCCTTAAACTCCATCTTTCATTTCTTGTCAAAACTATGAGATGGATAAGTAACACCAACTTCCATTTCTACCTTGATAGCACAACGCACAATTTCTTCACAGCTACTGAAGTCTCTTATAGCTAATGCCCTTTGAAGATTTGGTTTTAAGCCACTGAAGAATCGATCAACTTTACTTTCAGGTTGGATGATAAAGCCAGATGCATACCTTGCAAGCCTTGTAAAATTCGCTTCGTATACACCAACAGATTTATCATCCTTTTTCTTTAGTTCAAGAAACTCCTTCTCCATCTTTGTTCGAAGAATACGAGGGAAGTACTTATTGAAAATTAAGTTTTTGAACTCGTCCCATTCCATGGACTCAATTTCATCTCTTTGCCTCGTATTCTTGATAAGATTCCACCATTGATCAGCTTCACCTTCCAAGCGATATACTTCTAAGATGACTTTATCATGTTCAGAACATTGAAGAACTGAAAATATCTTTTCAGTGGTACTGATCCATTGTTCAGCAACAAGTGGATCAGAAGACCCACTGAAAGAAGGTGGACGTTGCCTCATGAAGGACTCAATAGAATATTTTTCTCTTCTCTACTCATTTGGAAGTCCAGAATGATTCATAGCTTGTGTAAGTATAGTAATAATATTTTTAACTCCATCTCCCATAACATGTTTTTGTTCAAGAGGACAATCATTGCATTGTCCATTGCATTGATCAACACGGTTCCTTCGGGTTCCAGCCATCGTCTAAAACCCAAAAAGAATAGTGTGAGAGGCAAAAATCATGCTAGGGAAAACAACATAATAAAAGGGGGAGTACCATCAATATCTAACATCTTAGGTTAAATTCTAAGATCGTTAGCGCAATTCTAGGACTATAACCTATACGTATACTTAACCTTAGAGACATCCCTAGACATAACTTAGAAATATCTCAAGGGATCTCACTAAAGTTCTCGCATCCTAGTTTCCAAAGGTTGACTAAACCTTTCCTCTAATACCTACTGTAGAGACCCGAAGCTTGATGTACATGGAAATTACATTACTTTTGTGGAATACATAGTACATAACAAAAACACACACATAAGGACCGTAATAGTTTAGTGTCTTTGGAAACTCTGAATATAATTTTCTAATCGTGGTGAAAGATCTCCAACATCTCCCATAAAGATCTTATTTTTTTAAAACCTAAATCCTTTATTTATGTCCTAGGGAAAAGAAAACATAAAAGGGTGAGCTCAAATGCTCAGTAAGGGTAAACAAAAGAAATATCAATCACGTCATATTCATAAGAACATATATTTTGGAAATCTTAACCTGCAAAAGAGATCATAATTTCATAACATGGGATAAATCATAGTAGTGAAATGTAATCCCAATAATCATAACATAAAACATGAAACTTTGTGTCATACACACATAATCATAGAGAATCATTTCTTATTAGTCAAGACTCATTGCCAAGACTATCTTAGTGGACAAAGTCCCTTTCTGAGCCGAGTTCACTCCTTGTTTCAGTCCTATTTCACTGAACTAGTATAACCTACCGTTCCAGCCATGTCTATCTCCTGAGATATAAAATCTTTACCCAATGCATTGGAGGGAGATATAGGTCCCACCCATCTCATAATGATACCATTCTTATGTGTTCCACAAAATCAAAAATCATACATCATTGAATAACCCATGTAATAAAAATGGGAATCTTCAACATCATGCCATCATAATCCATATAAGATAAAAGGACATCATAAAAATAATTCCATCATAACATAATCAAATCAATGTAAAAATAGGGATAGAGACAGAACCCTATATTATCTTAGATGGAAAATAATTTTGATAAAACACTTAAACTCCATTCTTGAGGAAAATATCCTTTCTACTTCAAAAACACTTTTCCTTTCTTAACATGTCATATAATTCTAAACTAAAAGAAGTTGATTAAAAATAGACTTTAAAAAATGTAAAGAAATCTTCTTGGAAATAATTTTTTAAAAATCCATTCATGCCGTATAAGTTAAAAAAACAATCTTCTCATCCTTTTGTCGGAAAAGTCAAAAAGTACCTCGTACGAAAAACGGAAAAATATTCCTTTCATATCTTTTACTAAAAACTCACCAAAAGGTAAAATTGGATTTAAACAATTGTAGGTGGATGGAAATAATATTACATATTTAGGAAACATGGATGTGGATGATAAAATACACCCCAGTAAATTTCAAAGTATAAACAATCTCGGATAAAAATGAGATTGTGATATTTTCCATTACCTTAGGTCCAATTTGCTACAAAAGTGTCTGAACCTCCTGTATAATGATTTAAATAATATTATTGACTTATTCCAGAATCATAATTATTGTTATTATATGATATATGGTCATATTCTTATCTTCTTATTAGTAATATTTCATTGCCACTTGTTATTCGGGTGTTTATAACTATTTGTTCTTATGCGTGTTTTGTCGAATAAATTCTTATTCTTATCTTTAGGTTATAGATACCTCATTTCCAGAAAGGTATTAGTGTAATATATATCATATTCATTCATTCAATTCATTTATATAATCATTATGAAATGAAGATCATGTAGAACGAGTCGCATCACATCGTGGAGACGGTATTCCGTACGTACGCACGAGTGATGATATCGTTCCTATGGTCATGGAATTGTATTGGAGTGTATTTATACTATTTAAGAATCAATATCACTTTATAATAGTCATATATAGTCATTATTTACACCATTATACCCATCCAAGTAAGGTGGTGGTGGAAAATAGATTACACCACGGCGTGGAGACGGTATTCCGTACGTACGCACGCGCGATGAATTCTTTTTCCGTAGGATGGATAGATGGTGAAATAGGGTTGTTTCATACTTATAATAACATATCCGTATGTTATTCATACTGATGTTATTACTTCATAATGAAACAACTAAAGAAGAAGAAGTGGAAGAAGAAATAAAGATGAAAGAATCGGTAACGGACATTACCTCTTCTTTGAAGTGCTTCTTTGAGACCTCCTTTTAGGGCACTAAAATAGGTCATTGAAGAATAACAGAACCTCTAGGATATTTCTAGCTAAGTGGAGAGAATAAATTGGTAGGGGTTTCCCGAGCATGAAGGCTCAATGTGGTGTGAGGAAGAGGGGGAGGAGGTGCCCTTTTATAAGGGAGGAGAGGGGCACCTTTGGAATAACTAAAAATATTATTTTATTATAAAGTCAAATTCGGTTTTTAATAGCTCCAAATTGATATATTTCGAAGCTAAGGTGGGTAGGGGTCTAAATAATCTCATCCAATAGAATTTAGACAAGTTTAGGTATCAATTTTAATCTTATCATTTAGATTTAACTTTAAGTTAGATAATTTAACTTTTACCGTGTCTTCTTATTTTCTTATACTATAAGGTTAATAAACTTACTATATCAAGCCAAAAGAACCCCAAGTTGTTTATTATTAATATATATAACCTTAGATAAGTCATTTGGACTAACCTTAGATTTTTAGGAATAAAATAAACTTTAATAATATAATTTTCTTTAAAAAACTATTTTATGTCAATTTTGACACTATTTAGTAATTGATTTTTGTGAAAATCATAACAGAATGATTAGTTAGAAAAAATTTACTTAAATCAATACTAACATGTCATATTAACCTATAAAATTATTTTAATTCATAAAAAGTCTCTAATTACATTTATTTGGGTATTTATAACATCAATTATGTCAATATTTCATTAATATGATAATTACTACATCATCGTTGTGTCATAAATAAATTAAATTATTTAATGTCTAAAAATTAAAAATAAAATACCATTATGTAGGAAATAGTTTTATCTTTCTAATGAATATTTATAGTCTAATATATCTTATGTATAACCCCATATTAAAAATGATTTACTTATTAAACTTTCATTTTAACTATTTAACACTTCTTTAAATAAATTAATAATAAATGTCCTAATCTAATCCATGTGGGCCTAAATGGTCATATTTTATTACTAAGGTTGTTTTTGGTCTAATTAAACTTGTCCTATAGAATTAGGACATGTGATAGGGTAATAATAATATCATTTTTACCCTTAATTACCCTATTTACTTTTAACAGTGGTAAATAAAAGTAAAAAGTTACTATTCACCAAAAATTATTTTCATCTCATTAAACCACATTTTAGTCCTTGGTATTAACTGTGTCTCTCGGATTTTCTAAATTCCACTCACAGAAGTTGTAAAATTATGTTTTATGAAAAATTCAGTTTTTTTAACTACCACTTAGTGGTTTCACTATTCATCAAAAATTGAAAGTTTTTAGAAAAATACCGAAATTTCACCCTAGGATAATTTCGATATTCCGAATCCAAAAATGAAGTCCATTTTGAAAAATAAAAATTATAAAATTTCAAAAAGTGGTTATTAATATTCATAACGGCTAGTTTTAATAATATTTTAATAGCATATCGTTGTTTAGTGAAACTCGGTATTCCATACGACGCAAGCTATCGAGGAAGGCCACAGTTGTGTGTAAAGTAAGCCAAGCTAGTGTTTTGTGTAGTAAAATATTCCATTGATGATTTATATAACAAAAAAACAAAATATTTCTCATAAAATTCTCGGGCGTTACACCATGTTTCAACTTCACATCCACATCCCAATATATCAAGAAGCATCACTAAAGAACTGGGATATCGTGCCTTTACATGTATCTCGATATATAACATCTATAAATTCTAAAACATTCCCAGGTAGGGGTGAGTATAAAACTAAATAGGTTTCCCCAATTAATTACCAACTTATTACAATATGATATAACATTTTAGTGTATTTATATAAAAAGTTTAAAATAATTTAAAGTAGTTTATTTCAAATCCAAAATAGTTTTCCCAACCAAATAGTTTATCAAACCAATAGTTTTCTAAGGAAAGAAACCAAATAAGTCTTTAAAACCATTTCTCAAATCTATTTGGAATACCCCACACAAGGTTCCACAAATACACACAACCACATGTGAATTCCAAAGTGACAATTCCATACTCATGAATGGTCTCTCATCAATCTACCAAGTCCTCACAAGATAACCAATACCAAGTTCCCAAATGGCAGATGCCCCTTCTACAAGGCCTTGCCAATAAAAATAAACCAACACCAACCATGTATGCAAAAATCCATGAAAAACCATTTCAATAAAACATATATTTTATTGAATAATATTATATAAAAATCAATTAATAAAAACCAAATTATGATTTTAAAACCATCATTTTAAAATCATGAAACCAATTTCACTTTATACAATACAACCAATTTCTAAAATTCCAAAAACCATCTCCAAAGAGGGTTTCCATAAAAATTTTAACATCAATTTCACAATTAAATTCATGGAATTCAGTAAATTTGAAATAAATCCTTCAGTTCTAACTAAGAGGATTCAAGAGTGAATCCACCTACCTCTCAAATGTAGGTAAAAATGAATAACGACACAAATTTTCAAAAACTAGGCATGAAACTTCATGATTAGATCTTAGATATTGTTCCCTTTAAACAAAAAATTTATATATCATCATGATTAAAATCACACAGCACAGATTTATCCCCAACAGACTAAATCCATGATTCCAAGATAGGTATAAAGAATAAATATATGGAAAACAACCAAGAATAGGAACTCATTGGTGAATATGTGCCTCCAACGCACTTTAATTCTCTTAGGAATCACTCTCAGATCGAAAGGAATGGTATCCACAGCCTTGGAAGGGAGATGAATTTTTTAAATTATCTTTTTAGGGAAAAATAAGAGGATTATGGGGTACACCAATTGAGATCCACAATTTTCATATCTAAATTTTCATTGTTCATGATTAGGGTGCATTGTTAGGAAACTTGTGTGCTAACCATGCGTGATCCACTACCTCTTAACCCACCTCGCATGGTTATACAAACTATGTTCCAATTGTTCTATTCCCCATATCCTCCTTTCATGCTTTCTCTTGGGAAGTTGCACAATTTGGACAAACAATTAACCTTACCATAAGATTCCCAGTTCCCACTACTTCAGTTGCAAATTTTTTTGGGAGGTTTTTCATGGTTTATACTAACTGTTCTCAAATAGTGAAAGTCTAAAAAAGTCTCGTAATCATGATAAAACTCTTCTAAACCTCCCAAAACATAACCCAAACACTTTATTTGTGTAAAATATATAAATAAATGGTCAAGTACATAAAATTGGGGGTCCCACAAATAATATTTTTTAATGAAACAGTCGGTGCACACCATAAAATAATTACAATATTATTATTATGAGACATGGGGTTTATTAAATGTTATAATATTTTTTATGGGTCATCATGAAATTAAATAATATTTTAACATAAACCCTATCCCTTATAAATATATGGGTTTTTCTATTCAATGGTAAGTTCAAAAATACAGAATTATTGTACACAATGGAATTATCTCTTGAATCCTTCTCTCTCCAACTCAATATTGTGAACATCAAGAGATATTCCATTAAGATTAAAGGATAAGAGAACAACATGAACAATTCAAGGCAATTGATTCACCGTGCTAGTACTCAAAATGTGATTGGTATTGGTCAGAGATCAAAAGTGCACGTGTGGATCGCCGTTAGGGGGATTCTACCCTTGGATCCTCACATCACAATAATGGAAAGACAAAAAGGGTCTTTTGGAATATCAACATCATTAACTAAAAAAGGACCCTAGGCAGAGGTATTTATTTTATTTATATCTAAAAAAAATTATTATAGATTTAACATGAAAATATCCTCTATTGGGGTTCCAAAAAATTATATTTAAAAGAAAATTTAAATATATCACCCACCACTGGTGCTTTTAATGTGCGTGGAACCTAAAAATTGGTATCAAAGTGGTCAAATTTTAAATTTATAGTTTTTTTATTTAATTTTTAATATTTATGAAATTGGGGTTCAATTTTTCATTTCATTTTATTCAATCATTAATTCAATTTTAATTAACATTTTATCGACATATTAATCATGTTCATTCAGTGTTTCATTTTCTATAAGTTATAAGAAAAGATGAAGAGCGATTGAATATTCCATTGAGAAGTGCCAAATTTTAAAAATAAAACTAGGTTATAAAGAGTGTAACCAGATTACATGCCTATAATCATGTGTACTTCACCTATATGTGTTGCAGGATACATGAAACATCAAGAAGATAATTACACATAGTGCATTTATTGCACACCGTGTATAGACTAGGCCAACATGGCACATGGGATATCAGATTACATGACATGTAGTCGGCATACATATTGTGTAGTATGTACTGGTTAATAGTATAAATCACACAATCAGAGTTCTTATTTTAAATTTCCCAACCACAAGAGACTGATAGCCTTGAGAATTTATGATATACATGACAATTATGTGGTGTAAATTCCATATAATTCATACTTTTTCGTGTCTGCAATACACATAGAACCTTTCAGAGAGAACAATGGGCACATGGAGTAAGGGATAAATGGTATGTATCTAGCTTGTACACATTGTGTAGTCTAGTTGAGATACATGCCTAAGCCTAAGAATTTTTCCTAGGAACACAGAAAGTAGATACATGATGTGTGTCTTGAATGCACAAACCGTGTAGTCTGAACTAATTAACATGCCAAAGTCCCACGTGTGTAACCCAGATACATGGAAACCAGGAAATGTGACATGTGGCTAGATAGTATACACTGTATAGTCTCCAAATTAATGGAAAAATTAAATTTCATTAAATTAAAAACTATAGCATTAAAACCTTATTTTATTGATTGGCACATGTTTTGTTTGAAAATCTGACAATGGTTTTAAATAATTTTAAATGCTCAGTTAATTTGTTGTAATAATATGTAATAATTGGTTCTGCCAATTATTTTCCATTAATTCCTTAAAGATGGTTATCTCCAAGAGGATTGGTATGGTAATTAATATGTAATGGAATTAATTAATTAATTAATGCAAGTGTGTTTATCTTAATAATAAAGAATGTATAAGAAATGAATAAAACAAGTTTACTTTTCTATATTCATTTCATATATGTTAATTCATGATCTAGACTAAGACAAGTGTATGTTTTGGCATTTATTTAATTTAATTTATTACATGGGTTTGAAATATTAATTATTAAATCAGTTTTATATTCTATGAGTCATCCCTCCCTCCATTATTATGAAGGACTTGTGATTCGAAGGTTATTTATGTAATCCCCATTAATAAATTTTTTAGTTCCCCTCACCTATGTGTAAGATATAAATACTTGTAATTAGAGGAGATTCCCAAGGAACGTGGAGGCGGTTCAAGAAGGAACAATAATATTTCCCACCCTGGTGTTACATAGGTGGACATGTGGAATGTTGTAGCACATTCCAAGACTGGAAATAGGATTTATTTCCCTTCAGTAATTTGTTGATTTAATGTCCACTAATTCAATAAACCGTTATATATGATCATGAATGGGTCATTTAATTAATTATTTATTTATTTCTATGCATTATTTATTTTATGGTAACAATACCGTGAGCGCATAAATAAATGAATTAATGTGAAAAAATGGAATTTTCATAAATGGATAGTGTATAAATGATTTATTGAACATGGTTAATTAATTAATTAAAATCCACTTGATATTATAAATACATGAAAAGGATAAAACAGGATAAAATTTATGCATAATAAATTATAATCCCTCAACTCAATATTAATTCAGACTATACCCTACATTACTTGATTGTTAATGAAACAATATAACTAAGTGTTTTCATGGACAAATTCAAGACACTTAATTTTATTGAGTAGATATTATGAGGTTTTTGGGTTGACTTAACTAAACTTGAATTGAATTTAATGGAAAATTTATATTAAATACAAATTTTGTGGTAGGTATTAAGGAAATCCATGTTAGGATTTTTAGGATTAGGGATTCTACTCAACGGATCCAGGAGATGCAATCTCATAGTTGGAAATAATTCCAATCTAAAACCTTTTTATGGTTTTCATGGACAAAGTCTGGATCATTCAAAAAGGTAATATGGTTTCTTTCCACTATAATATTATAGAAACAAAACATTTTGAGTTCAATGGTGAGGGTTATTGAGACTTGATAAAATAGTTTCATATTTAATAAAATAAATTAATTTATTATTTCATGTTTCTCAACAAAAATTGGGCCTGGAGATTGATTATGGGGGGGTTTAGTATGGTTTCATAATATTTCAGGTCAGGTTAACCATTATTTTCAATGAAAACTTGGATGGATTTCATATCTACACTGATTTCGAGTTAATGAGGGCATGCTTTTCAAAGTTAGGCGGTCATCAGGGATTTTCCAACGACATCTTAGAAAACATGTTGTTTGAGAGGATGGGAGGTTGGGATCATCACATCCTTTAGAGAGAATTATTACCTAAGATGAAACTAAATTATATATTTAATATGTATTCTTGAATCCTTTCCAAATCCTAGTGTGGGGTTTGTTATGCCTATTTCAATTATTTTATCAAGACCATGTGTTTGACATAAACCTCTTGAGATTACCCATCATTCACATATTAATATTATGATGCTTTGGTTTAAAGCTGTCTAGTAGGGATCTCTTGAGTTTATTTCCTTATAGGGAGGCATTTGATGTTCTATAGCTGTGATTGAACCTTGAAGAGGCATCCAATGAATCCTCTTAAAGCGAGAGAAAAAACCCACATAGTTCGATGAAATAAGTAAAGGGGGATGAAATAAGGTTGAAATCTCGAAGAGGAATCCTACATATCCTATTAAAGATAGGAATTAAGGTCTATGTAGTTCAATTAAATGGTTTATTGTTACACATGAATAAGATAGATCGGTGATGAATCCACTTTCAATGTCCTGATTGGATGATCATCACAGATCTCTAAGCCCACATGAGTTGTGCTCGGTGTGAGAAATAAGAAACATTAGAAGACCTGTCACATCGCATTAGATCATACCATGTGATTTGAATATTTGTTTGGGTCTTAAACCTAAGAGGATACCATATCTCTAGAACCTTTATAATTATCTTGTCTCATGGTGAATTTAGAGGTTTAGTTTGGGATTACACTAAGGAGTTTGCCCATATTTCTATAACCATGCGAAGGATCTCAACTCATGGAGATTTGGTTTGGTTGGAGTTACACCTAGTAGGATTTCCATATTTATAGAACCATTAAGATAGTATCAACTCATTGATATTTGGTTTTTTAGGGAATTCACCTAGGAGGATGCCTAGGTTTCTGGATCTTTGAGTAGGATCTCAACACATGTGATTTGGTTTGGTTGGGGCTTATACCTAGGAGGATTTTCATGCTTCAAGAACCATGAGAAGGATATCAACACATGGGGATTTAGTTTTTATGGAACTTACATCAAAGAGGATTCCGATATTTTTATAACCATGAGGATTATCTCATCTCATGGTTAATTTAGAGGTTTGGTATTGGAATACACCTAGGATGATTCCCATGTTTCGAGACCCATGAGGAGAATATAAAATCATGGAGATTTTATTGGTTGGCGCTTACACCTAAGAGGATTTCCATATTTCTGGAACCATGAGGAGAATATCAACTCATAGATATTTGGTTTGGTTTGGTCATTCACCTAGAAGGATGTCCTTATGAGAATCGTGTTTTGGTTGGGGCGTACACCTAGGAGGATTTGCATGATTCTAGAACCATGAGAAGGATTTGAACACATGGGGATTTATTTTGGATATAAATTACACCTAGGAGTATTCCCATATTTTTAGAACCATGAGTAGTATCTCAACTCATGGTTAATTTAGATTTTTGGTTGGTGAATACACGTAGGAGTATTTCCATGTTTCTAGAACCATGAGGAGAATCTAAACTCATGGATATTTGGTTTTCTTGGGGATTACACCTAGAAGGATTCCTATATTTATGGAACCATGAGGAGAATATAAACTCATAGATATTTTTTTAGTCGGGGCATACACCTAGAAGGATGTCTTATGAGAATCTTGTTCTGGTTGGTGATTACACCTAGGAGGATGCCAAAGTGAGAGGGATAGTGATTGTGCTTAGCCCAAGTGAGGTCTAGAAAACGTTCTTATACCAAGTGAAGTATAGTGGAGTTTCTTAGCCCAATTAAGGGATAGAAATGGTTCTTAGACAAAGTGAAGGCTAGAAAAGGGTCTTATCCCAAGTGAAGTATAGCATTAGGAGGTTTTCCCCCAGTATAGGGGCCTTTGGGAAAATCTCCCAGGTGAGATGCCTTGTATAAAGGGTCACACAAGTGGAATGACTTGGGGTGAATGGTCACCCATTTATAGGTCACCCAAGTATGGGTATCCCAATTTTGGGTCGTCCAATTGGTAATTGGGTGAATTAGAAGTACCTCATCCAAGTATTAATTGGGTGAATTGGAAGTACCTCTCCCAAGTAGTACTTGAGAAAATTAGAATTAACTCTCCTAATTAGTACTTTGGTGAATTGGAAGCACCTCACCCAATAATTATTTATGTGAATTGAAATTATCTCTCCCAAATAGTACTTTGGTGAATTAGAAGTACCTCACCCATTTAGTACATGGGTAAATTGGAATACCTCTCCCAATTAGTACTTAGGGAGATTGGAGTGCCTCTCCCTAGTAGTAATTTGGTGTATTGAAGTGTGTATCCCAAGTGGTACTTTGGGGGATTGGAGTGCCTCTCCTAATTATTACTTGGAAAGAAAAAGTGTCTTTACTAAGTGGTTTTCTATGTAGGGGCTTTCCTAAGTGGTTCACCCAAGTCGAGGCTCACCCAAGTGAGGGATAATTAATTGAAGCATCCTAGTGGATGGATTTACATAGTGGTTATCCCATGTTAAGGTGACATTTATGGGTGAAAACTAGAAAAAGCATATATCTTGCCCTTATTTTTCATTTGGAAGTTCATATTTTCTCCTAAAATTAGTGGTGAAGGGGTTTATTTATAGACTAGCTGGTGGACCTGGTTAAAGGAGTTGTATGAAGGAGCTTCATGAAGGATATTTATGAGGGACTTGTGTGAGAGAATTTCATGTGTAACTTTCATGAGGTACTTTCGTAAGGGATCTTCATGAGGGAGTTACATGAATGGATAGCACGAGAACTTGAATTCCTTTACAAAAATTTCCTAAATTCTGACAGCCTTAAATTTCGATCCATAAGTCTATTTTGTATTTGTGACAAGTCAAATATAATCTTTTAAATCACAATATGTCCATAAATAGTGTTTACACGCCCTATTGAGGTGGTTTATGATGCAAAATAGTTATTGTAAGACCCTAAAAAGGGTTTTAAGGTAGAAATAAATTTTTATCAACAATTTATGAAATCCATGACCCACTTACAGAGGGTGGATCTCACCACTATGACACCATATTCGGCTATGTTTTTGAGGAACCACAATCCATCGGTATGTAAAAATTCTTTAATCACTTGGAAATTCAATCATCTTCTTATTTCAGTAAGGAGAAACATTTCTACTCAAACTTGACATTTCTTGTATAAGTGATAATTGTATCATTGGTCATGGGGAAAAGTGCATGGAATGAATTTTATGATTTCAACATTCTCATAAAATTTTTAATCAAGAAAATTATTAATAATATCCTCTTTTAATTGTAGAATAAAATGTAAATTTCATCATCGACACAATCCCTTTGATCTATATCAAAAAAATAAAATCTCCTCACTGGTAATAACATCCAAGAATGGTTCAGATACCTTCAGGATGTGTTTCACCATGAAAAGAAATATTACATTCTTGAATACTCAATTCTTGATCTTATTTACAAAGATGTGAGTGATTAAGAGTTCCTTGTCTATGAAAAACATTTAAGTGATGTTGGAAACATTCAATGTTTGATTCGTTCATATATGTCTAGTGAAGTCATGAAGTATCATGAAAACATGGATGTGTATAGAATTCATGAGAACATATGAGGTTTATATTAGGATAAATATAGGAAAAAACGGTTTTAGATTTAAAAAGAAATCTTTTAGAGTAAGATTGTAGAGGGTGTGTGAGCTAGGCCTCACTTAGTGAATCTCATTGGTCACATTGAGTGTCTAGAGATTTTAGGGTTTAAACTCCATGATGAACTATTCTTAGGTCTCATTTTGGAATCACTCCCTCAGTGATTATCCATTTTTTGTTAATTTTAATATGAAAAACATTGAAATGTTTATACCATAACATATCACTCTTATTTTCCAAGTGGATAAGGATATGAAGTGTGAAAACTCTTTGGTAATTATGGTGAACAAAAGGAAAGGTAAAATGAATATATCTTAGCACAAATCTTCTTCAAATCCTTCCAAGAAGAGGAAAATCAAGAGGAAGTCAAGGGAACATGATTATTTTATTTCACATGTTGCAAGAAGGTCCACTGGAAGAAAACATTTACCCATACAAATAATAATGGGGAAGCTTTAGGTTCATTTGTTATCGAATGAAATTTATATATTTTTAAAAATCGGTTATTAGATACATCTTTTCGTGCTCACATATGTATTAAAATAAAGGAATCAAGTAGATTTTGAAATGTTGATCGAGGGGAGGTAGATCTACAAGAATCCAACAGACTTAAAATGGATGTTTTAGATATTGGGGACTACCACCTCACATTGTAAACTAAAATGATCTTGGTTTTGAAGGGTTTTTTATTATGTGCCTTCAGTTATGAAAAACATTATTTTTATATCCATAATTTATACATATGGTTTCATTTTAAAAATATTAAATAAAATCTTCTTATTTTAGAAAAATAGATTTTTTTTATGGTAAGTTACATATAAGTAATGGTCGTTATGTGTTGTATTACACGAACCAAGTAATGGTAATCAGCAAAAAAAATTATTCACATGACACCTACCACACGCAACTATGGAATCATCGGCTAGGTCATGTAAATAAAAATTTCCTAACTAAATTATAACAAAATGGATACTTATATTTTTTTGAACTAAAACCACTTGCTATATGTCACAGATGTTTATAAGTCTAAATGACTAAATCTCCTATTGTAAAAGGTTAAAGGGGTAAATAGCTTATTGAATTAGTTCATACCAATGTGTGTGGACCGTTTCAGGTTGAATCAAGGGGTGGGTACTCATACTTCATAAATTTTACTAATGACTTTAGTAGATATGGATATTTCTACTTGACAGAGTATAAGTGAAATTATTTTGATAAATTAAAAGAATAAATTAATAAATTTGAGAATAATATTTGTTAGAAGATTAAGAAACTCTACTTAGACTGTGGTGGATAATATAGTAATCATGAAATTACTGATTACTTTTGGGATTTTAGGATTCTTTCCAAAATCAAACCTCTTTATATGCCTTAGTGGAATGATGTAGGAAAAAGGAGTAATTGTTCCTTATTGTACATGGTGATATTAATGAGGAGTCATACAAGTATTCCATTATCCTTTTAGGGATATGCATTATAAAAAATATCATACATACTAAAATCAATTCCAACTAAAGTGATATATGGTATAAAATACCAATTATATCTGAAAATAAAAATTATTTTCTTAATTAAATGTGAGGGGTTGCGAGGAATTTTTTAAGGCCTCTTCAGGTAACAAGATTTCACCCTAAGTAAAAAGTGTATCTTTATCGTATATCACAAATAAAGTAATACTAACATAAAAATCCTTTAGACAATAAGGTTTTGGTTGATATAATTACCATATTCTGTGAAAGGTAGTGTATCTCTAAAAGAGATAGTGGGAGTGAGATAGACTTCTATGAAGTCCAGGATCAAGATATACAAGAGTTGGAATGAGAACAAATTCCAATAAAATTATGGGAGATAAAGTTGTTCCAGAGTCACAGGTACTGTATATAAGTACTTTAGTGGTTATATAACAATAAAGGTATGGTTTTATAGTCACCAAGGATGGTGACTCATTATTAGTTGATAATAATTATCCTATAACCTAAAAGGAAGAAGTAAGTGGAATGGAAGTTTGCAAGTGGAAAAAATCCATGAATTATGAAATGGATTCCATGTACCAAATCCACATTTGGATTTTGGTAGATCCACCAGTGTATGTAAATCCTATTGGTTGAAAATGTTTATCCAAGAATAAATTGGACATGGAAGAATAAGTTAGTAACTATAATGTGTGACTACTTGCAAAAGGTTTTAAATAGCATCGAGGCATAGACTACAATGAAACCTTTTCACTAGTTTCAGTGGTGAAATCCATGAGAATTATAATTTCCATTATGGCTATCCAAGATTATATGATTTGTAAAATTTATTTCAAAATACCCTTACTTAATAGGAACCTTCAGGAAGATGTCTATATGTCACAACCTAAGTTGTTTGTGACTCCAAATGATTCATACATAATATGAAAATTACAAAAATACATTTAAGGATTAAATAAATAATCTATTTCATGGAAAATTCAGTATTATGAAGACGTAATAGAATTTGGTTTCATAAATAATGAATGTGATACTTGTGACTATAAATAATATTTTGGGAGTGAGTTAATTTTCTTAATAGTGTATTCAGTGATATATTTCTTATTAGAAACAATATACTATCCTTATAGTCTGTTAAGGCCTGGTTGAATAAATTATACTCCATGAAGGGCTTGGGTGAAGTAGCATATATTCTTGGGATCAAGATCCATCATGATAAATCCAAGAGGTAACTCGGGATAAGTCAATATATATATATTGAAAATATTTTGAAGAGAATTGGTATGAAATAATCTAAGTGGGGATTGTTTCCAGCATCACATGTTATTCATATTTCTAAGAAAATGTATCCTTCGACATGTGAGGAAAGAAACATAATGGAAAGGATTCCATATGTATCTGTGATTGGGGTAGTCATGTATGATATGATATGTACTAGGCTATATGTAACCTACACATTAAGTGTGGTAGGAAGATATAACACTGAGATAAGTGACTTCCATTTTATGGCAGTCAAGACAATCCTTAATTATATGACGCATAATAAGGATATGTTCCTAGTTTGTGAAGGATATAAGGAACTATTTATCATAGGATATAGAGATTCTAGTTTCCAAAATAGATCAATATGACATGAAGTCACAAACGGGATACATCTTCAATTTTAATGGAGGTTTTGTGAGCTAGAAGATCTCAATGTAGGTTGTGGTCATAGATTTCGTATCATAGTCTCAGTATATTATGGCTTCTAAGGTGGATAAAGAAGAAGTATGGATGTGAAACTTCATCCAAGAGATCGAAATGGTGCTTAGTAGTAATCTTCCTATCACGATCTATTGTGAT
Source organism: Viscum album (assembly GCA_963277665.1). Lineage (NCBI taxonomy): Eukaryota > Viridiplantae > Streptophyta > Magnoliopsida > Santalales > Viscaceae > Viscum > Viscum album. Next base: position 860,991,749 of record OY728160.1, read on the forward strand.
AATACTGTAGTGATGGCTATTATAAAGGATCAAAGGTCACATAAATAGATAAAGAACATACTTCAGAAGTTTAATAACTTGATGGATTTTTCTCAGAGAGGTGAGGTTGTAGTGAGAATTATTTCTATATAAGACAACATGGAAGTGTTGGAGTTGTTGTCCTCGGACCAACTATTTGTACTTTGATTAAATTTATATTCAATGTATAGATATTAATAAAACTTATTATTACATTTTTTTTGTTCTGCATGACTCTAATGTAATAATGTTCTAGATTATACATCACATTTATAAGGTCATATCAGTTCCTTACTATGATGAGAACCTTGATATGCTATGATGATTTTCTCAAATAATGTTCTATGGTTGGATAACATACTATGATGGGACACATAGTACATAGACTATCATGTGTGAGTACTTGTAATTATATGAGGATTCTTCTCATGAAGTTCACATTTGGTAATATCCAAGATGCGAGATTATAAGAACATACCCACAAGTAGGAATTTCTCTTGTTTTGGTGTCACTGAATATTCCTATATACGAGTGTGTGTGATAGTTATTAGACTTTAAGATTATTATTAATTCATGTTAAAACTCACATACTTAGATGTATTTCATAAATCATTAAGATAATAGTTCATAGAGAAGTTGGATACATTGGGTGTGTCATGAGTGACATGTCATTAATGAATAAGTCAAGGAAGGATTTTACCTTCCATCTTTATGGAAGTTAATATCTCATCCATTTGATTAAAAAGGAACCATCGCATTAAATTCCATGGTCATGGTTTAACAACATGTTTATTTCATATAGTCAAAGAAATATATATCAACCATATAGGTTGGTGACACTAATGTGAATCCTTCTTGATGAGATATTTTGGAAAAGGTATTATATTACACGTTGATTATTCATATGTGGTTATTGATTTTGTGACATTAAGCTGTTTCTCTTTGGTTCCTTGAACCGTTTCTAGATAGTAATCTTGGACATTAGGCAAGCTCGCCTAATGCCAGGGAGAAATAATCCAAGGGAGTCACACACTTAGTGTTTCCATTGATCTCCATTAAATTATATTTTAGTTTAGTTAATGGAATAAATATTATTCTCAAGTCTAAGGAATATTTCTATTCAAGTAACATTGATCGTACAAATATTAAATAAATATTTATTCACTAGCTATTGAATAAAATATTTATTTTATTTAATGAATGTTTTAATAAATATTTATTCAGTGGAATGTGAATAAAATATTTATTTATGAATAAAATATTTATTCAATTTCTCAATAAATTCTAGAGGATTTTAAATAGACCAAGCTCAATTCTGGGGAAAAATATTAATTAACAGGACAATTACATAATATTTTTTATTGCACAAGTCATCACATTCCAAAAAATAATTATTATATAATTATTATTATGCTTCATAAAGTTTTTTGAAGGTAATTAATTTTATTTAATGTCCATTATGAAATTAAATAATATTTTAACTTAAATCCAAACTCTATAAATAGACGACTATGTATATTGGTATCCAAAAATTGGGATTAGAGAATTATTGTGCACAATGAATTATATCTCAACTCCTTCTTCTCTCTCCCTCTTAAGAACGTGAAGTGTGAGGGATATTTCTTCAATATAAAAGAATGAGCGATTAAGAATGAACAATACAAGACATTTGACTTGTCGCTCTATCACCTGGAGATCGAGTGGTGTTGCTCAGAGATCATAGGAGGACATGTGGATCACCACTAGTGGGATTCTATCCTCGGATGCTCACAATTCAATGAAGGTAAATTGAAAGGGTCTTTTAAAACAATCAACAGTAAATAATGAATAAAGTACCTAATCCCAGGTATTTATTTCTTCAAATATTAAATAAATTAATTTTAAATTTGGCATGAAAGGTCATTTCTCTTTGTTTTGGGAAATGATTATTAAAAGATATATTAATATATCATTTCCATATACATGATTCTTCTATTCCCAAAACCATCAAGTGGTATTATAGTAGTCACATTTAAATTTATAATTATTTATTTGATTGTTGATTTATGCACATTTGTGGTTAGGTTTTTATTTAATGTTATTCATTCCTTAATCCAATTTGAATAAACATGTTATCAAGATATTAATCATGTTCATTAAATGTTTCATTTTCATAATGTTTTAACAACAAATGAATAATCACTAGAGATAACATCGAGAAGTGGAAAATCATTGGCCAATAAAACTGGGTTACACAGCGTGTGGCCAGAGTACATGCCGTATAACCATGCACATTTTATCTAGATGTATCGTGCAATTAATTACACATGGTTCGTTTATTGTACACCACGTGTTGACTAGGACAAAGTGGTACATAGAAAGTGGATACAGTGTGTGTAGTTGTCATGTACACACCATGTAGTCCAACTGAGTTAACAAGTTGAATCCCCTTGTATGTGACTTAGATATGTGGAAACCAAGGTACATGGAATGTAGCAGAATGAATATGTCATTTAATCTCCCATTAATGGAAAAAATGAAAATTACATTTAATTTTAAAATTGAAGCATTAAAACATTATTTTATTAATTGGCATATCATTGTGTTTTTGACATTTTAATAATGGTTTTAAAGAATTTTAAATGGAAAATTAATTTATTATAATTAATATGTCATTATTGGTTCTTCTATTAATTTCCCATGAATATCATTAATGATGGGTATCTCCAAATAATATCATATGATCATTAAGATGAAAGGTAATTAATTAATTAATTAATTTTTATCTTAAATAATAAAATAACGAATACATAAATGAATGTTATTCATTTAGTTTTGCGTATTCATTGCATGTACGAAAGTTCATGAGATTGACCAAGACCTATGTATGAGCTGAATATTTTAATTTAATTTATTGTATGAGTTTTAAATTATTTAATAATAAATTAAATTATGGATTATTATTCATTCCTCCATCCATTATTATGTAGGATATACTTGTCTAATGATATTTATGTAATCCCCTTTAACCAATCCTTTGGTTACCCTTGTCTGTATGTGAGTATAAAATATTCATAATTAATGGAGCTTCCCAATGAATTTAGAGGTTGTTCAAGATGGAACCATAATGATGCCTACTCAGATGATACACAGGTGGACAGGTGGAATTCTATAACTCATGCCAACACCATCAATATGAGTTTTTTTCCCGTAGTTCAAAGGTTGATTTAATGTTCACTCAATAAATCAAACATTAGATAAATCTCATGAATAGGATATTTAATTATTTATTTATTTATGCCTATGAAATTATTAATTTTATGGATGAAGGACTGTGACCACCTAAATAAATTAATTAATGTGAAAAAATGTAAATTAAATAAATTAATTATGCATAAATGTTTTATCCATCATGGTTAATTAATTAAGTAACATCCACTTAATATAAAGGATAAAAAATATAAAATTTATGAATAATGAATTAAAATCCCTCAATTAAATATTATGTCATACTAGGTCTTCTATTAATTGATTGAGAATGAAATTATATAACTAAGTGTAGTACATAGCCAATGTCTGGACACTTACCTTTATTAAGGAATTATCATGAGAGTTTTGGGTTGACTTAATAAAAAATTTATTGATTTTAATGGCCAAAGTCTGTTCAATAGAAATTTTGAGGAGAGTGTTGAGTAAATTCAAGTTAGGATTTCCGGATAGGTGAATCCACTCAATGAATCAAAGAGTTACATGTCTATTGTTTGAAAGACAACCTACCTAATTAGTTCATTATTGTTTTCATGGCCAAAGTTTGGATCATTAAGAAAATTAATGGAGATTATTTCCACTACAATGTTAAAGCAACTATAAATTTTGAGTTCAATGGTGACGGCTATTGATACTTTATAAAATAGTGGTTTATTTAATAAATAAATAAATAAATAAATATTTAATTTACTATATCTCACTTATTTTTTAGTCAAGAAATGTACTAATCATTTTCTCTTTTAATTGTAGAATAAAATTACAAGTCCATCATCCACGTTATCCCTATTATCAATATTGGAGAAACATAACCTCCAAACTGGCAGTAACATCTAGGAGTGGTTTAGATAGCTTCGGGTTGTGTTATACCATGAAGGGAAATATTGTGTGCTAATATCCTCAATGCCTAATCTTCCTACTAAATAGTTATGTGATGAAGAGTTCCTTTTCGATGAAAAACATTTGAGTGACCTAGTCGACATTCAATGTGTGATTCTTTCATCGATTTCTAGTGATCTAATAAAGTCTCATGAACACATGTATGTGTATAGAATGATTGAGAAACTCTATGGTCTTTACTATGAGAGATAAAGACATGAATAATTTGATATTTTCAAGGTTCACATTCAGAGAATGCTTAGAGAGGCTAACCCAGTTGGTCCTCACATAGTCAATCTCATTGAATATATTGAGTGCTTAGATGTTTTAGGGTTTAATCTCCCCAATAAAATGAACATCAGCCTCATTCTGGCCTCACTCCCTCAAATATTCTCAGTATTTTTTGTGAAATTTAATATAAACAACATTGATATGTCTCAACAAAATATTCTTAATCTTATTCACCAAGTAGATAAGGATATGAAGCATGAAAAAACCTTCCATCCTTATAGTGAAAAAATAGAAAGGTAAACCAAAGATATTTAAACCCAAATATTCTTCATGCCCTTCCAAAAAGAGGAAGATCAAGGGGAAATCAATTGAATAGGATGATGCCTGTTTCACATGTGACAAGAAGGGCCACTGGAAGAAAAACTCACCCATCCAAAGAAGTAAGGTGAAGATTCAAATGCATTTATTATCGAGAGAAATTTATCTATATCTATAAATTCAGTATTAGATATAGCTTTTGGTGCTCACATATGTATTCAAATATAGACACCAGGTATATTCTGAAAGATTGTCCAAGGAGAGGAAGATCTTCGAGCATCCAAAGGAGATAAACTTGTTGTTGTAGCTATCAGTGACTGCCACCTCACATTTCTAACCAGAATGATCTTGGTTTTAAAGGGTTGTTATTATGTGTCTTCAGTTACCAAAACATTATTCATGTATTTAGACTTGATACGGATGGATTTATCTTAAAATTTATTAGTAATTGTTTTTTATTTTATAAAGATAACATTTTTATGGTATGGAACATTTAAATAATGGTATTAATGTGTTAGATTACAAAAACCAAATAATGGCAATCGATAATGATGTTAATTCACGTTACTCATACCACACCCAACATTGGAATCACTATCAAGGTCGTGTAAATGAATATGTCTTCACTAAATTACATCAATATGGATATTTATATTCTTCTAAACAAAAACCACTTGGTGTATGTCATGAATGTTTATTAGGAAAAATGATCGAATCCCCATTTAGTGGGAAAGATTAAAAGGCTAAATATCTTCTTAAATTAGTTCATAGTGATGTGTGTGGACCATTTCCTTTTGAAGAAAGATGTGGTTACTTATACTTAATAACTTTTAATGATGATTTTATTATATATGGATATGTCTACTTAATGATTTATAAGTTAGATTCTTCTAATAAATTCATGGAATATAAGAATGAAGGTGAGAACTAGCTAGGTAAAAATAATAAGAAACTTCACTTAGTCCATGGTGGATAATATCATAATCAAGACTTCATTGACTATTAGTGGGAGTTCGGGATTTTATCTCAACTCACTCCTACTTATATGCCTCAGTGGAATGGTGTAAGTAAAAGGAGGAACCGCACCTTGTAATACATAGTGAGATCAATGATGATTCATGTGATTCTTCCACTATCCTTTTGGGGATCCGCGTTATAAATAGCACCATACATACTAAACTGAGTTCTGACTAAAAAAATAGATGGTATACCATACCAATTATGTAATGGAATGAAATATGTGTTGTCTTACTTATATGTGTGGAGTTGCGAAGAATTTCTTAAGACCTCTTTAGGTAAAAATATTTCACTTAAAGTCACAAAGTTTATCTTTATAGTATATACCAAAAAAATAAAGGGATACTACCTATACAATACTTTAGAGAAAAAAGGGTTGTGGTTGAAAGATGTCCCATATTTCATGATGAGGATATTATCTCTAATAGAGATAGTGGGAGGTAGATATAATTTGATGAATTCTAGGATCAAGATACACAAGAGTTAGAATGGAAACAAACTTCACAAATCCCCATGGAAGAATTTTTTTTCGAGACATGCATTTACTGCATAGGAGTAATAGAGTGGTTAGAGAAATAGAATGGTACAGTTTCCTAGTAACAAAGGATATAGACTCATTATTATTTGATAATAATGATCCTATATCCTAAAAGAAAGCAGTAAGTGGCATAGATGTTTCTAAGTGGCAAGAAGCCATGAATTTTGAAATGGATTCCATGTACCAAAACCAAGTCTGGATTTTGGTAAGCCCTCTAATAAATGTAAACCCCATTAGATGAAAATGGGTATTCAAGAAGAATATAGACATGGGATGATAATTAAATCGATATAAGGTGCAACTGGTTCCAAATGGGTTTAAACAGCATCAAGGAATTGACTACGATAAAATGTTTTTACCAGATGAAATGATGAAATCCAATAAAATTATACTTTCCATTATGGATTTCCATTATTATGATATTTGAAAAATGCATTTCAAATTAGCCTTCCTTAATGGGAACCTTCTGGAATATGTCTATATGAAACTGCCTGAAGGGTTTTTGAATCCAAAGTATTTCGACAAGGTATGCAAGTTTCAAAGATCCATTTATGGATTAAAGAAATAATTCAGGTCATGGAACATTCATTTTATTGATTCCATAATAGAATTTGGTTTCATAAATAATAATTTTGATATGTTTGTTTAAAAATGGTTAAGTGGGAGTGAAGTAATTTTCTTAATAGTATATTTTGATGAAATATTACTCATTAGAAATAAAATACCAGTCTTATAGCATGTTAAGGAATTGTTGGATAAATTATCCTCTATGAAGGAATTGGGTGAGGCAGGATATATTATTGGGATCAAGATCCATCATGATAGATCCAAGAGGTTTCTTGACCTAATTCAAAGAACATACATTTAAAATATACTGAAGAGATTCAGTATGGAATAATCCAAAAGGGGATTGTTTCCATCACCACATGGTATTCATCATTCCATGAAAATGTGCCCTCAATCACATGAGGAAAGAAACTGAATGATAAGGATTCCATAAAATTAAAAGATTGTTTCGGCCATGTATGTTATGATATGTACTAGGATAGATGTATCATATGCATTAAGTGTGGTAGGATGATATCAAGCTGATCTAGGTGATCTTCATTGGACGGAATTCAAGAATATCCTTAAGTATTTGATGTGTACTAAGGATATATTCCTATTTTATAGAGGATATGAAGAGAAAGTCATCCTAGGATATGTAGATATTGGTCTTGAAAATGATCATGATTACATGAAGTCACAAACAGGATACATAATCACTTTAAATAGAGGTTTTGTGAGCTATAAAATCTCAAAGTAGGTTATGGTTGTAGATTCAATGGAAGATTCTGAGTATATTGTGTCTTCTGAGGCATTTAGTAAGAGGTATGGATGTATAACTTCATCCAAGATATTTATTTGGTATCTTGAAATAGAGATCTTATAACACTCTATTGTGATAATACTGGAGTTGTGGCTCTTTCAAAATATCCATGTTTACATCAATGGATGAAGAACATAATTTGGAAGTATCATCTATTGAGTGAATTTTCTTAGAGAGGTGATGTTGTATAGATCATTATTTCTATGAGAGAAAACATAGAAAACCCCATTACTAAATCCTTGACTCATTGTAAACATGACTATCAAGTGAGGTCTAGAGGACTAAAGGTCTCAGGTAGTTGTCTCTAGTCCAAGTGAGAGTTTGATGGAGTTGGTGTCCTAGGACCAACTATTTTTAATTTGATTACATTTATATTTGATGTATTGAATATTAATAAAACTTATTATTAAATATTTTTTGTGGTTATACATGACTCTCATGTATTAATGTTCTGGAGTATATGTTGCATTGATAAGGTCATAGCAGTTCCTTGTTATGATGAGATCCTTGATGTGCTATGATGATATTCTCAAATAATGTTCTATGTTTTGATAATGTAATATGATGGGACAAATAGTAAATATATTGTCATGTATGAGTACTCATAATAATATGGGGAATATTATCATGAAGTTCTCACTTGATAATCTCGAAGATGGGAGATTATGATAACATAACAACTAGTAGGAATTCTTCATGTTGGTTTCATCAGATATTCATATCTTTGAGTGTGTGTGTGTGTGTGTGTGTGTCTGGTGGTCCTTATATATTAAGATTATTATTAATGCATGTTACAGCTTGCGTACTTATATTTATTTCATAAACAATGATAATAACAGTTCATGGTGAAGTTGGATACATTTTGTGCATCAAGAGTGACATGTCATTAATGACTAAGTCAATGAAGGATTTTTCCCTCTCATATTTATGGAATCTTATATATTGATCATTTGATTGGAATGGAACTATCACATTGAATTCCATAGTCATGGTGTAACAACGTTTTTATTTAATATATTCGAAGAAATACATATCGAACATGTAGGTTGGTTACACAAATGTGAAACCTTCTTGATGATATATTTTAAAAAATGGATTGTATTACATAGAGATCACTCGTATATAGTTGTCGATGTTGTGACATTATGTTCTTTCTCACGGGTGCCTTAACCTGTTGCTAGACAGTAATCTTATACTTTATGAAATCCTTCCTAATGATAATGAGAAATAATCCTAAAGGTCCACACACTAATTGTTTCCATTGATCTCCATTAAATTCTATTTGAGTTTATTTAATGGAATAAATATATTTCTCATGTCCAAGTAATGATTATATTTAAGTTACATTGACCGCACAATTATTGAATAAAAATTTATTCATCATCCTGTGAATAAAATATTTATTTTATTTATTGAATATTTTAATCAATATGTATTATCTATATTGTGGATAAAATATTTTTTTATGAATAAAATATTTATTTTATCATTCAATAAATTCCATAGGAGTTAGAACTGACAAAGACTGAGACTGGTGAAAATATTAATTAACATGATCGTTACATAATATTTTTTATTGTGCAAGTTGGTGCGCTCCATAAAATAGTTATTATGTAATTATTATTATGTGGATTGGGGTTTATTAAAGGTAATAAATGTTATTTAATGTTTGGTATGAAATTAAATAATATTTTAACTTAAATCCCAACTCTATAAATAGTTGTTTATGTCTATTGTGTAGAGTATCCAAAAAATGATAATAGGGAATTTTTTCACACATTTAATTCTCTCTAAACTCCTCTTTCTATATCCCTATAAGGAATAAGAAGTAAAAGAGATATTTCTACAAGACCAAAATATGAGTGATAAATAATGATCATTGAAAGACATTGAACTCTCTATACCAGCACATAGAGATCAAGTGGTATTTATCAGAGATCATAGGATCATGTGTGGATCGCTGCTATAGAGATTCTATCCTTGGATACTCATGACACAATGAAGGTAATATGAAAGAGTATTTTTGGATGATCAACATTCACCAATGAAGAAATTACTTAATCTCATATATTTATTTCTTCAAATATTAAATAAATTAATTATAACTTTAAATGAAAGATCCTAACTCTTGGTTTTGTGAAATGATTATTAAAATAAATTTTAATATACTTCCCACCTCTACATGATTCCATTGTGCTAGGAACCATCAGGAAGACCCCTTGACTAAAGACTTGACTTGGCAGAAACATGATTATCATGTGAGGTCTAGTAGACTGAACATCATAGACAGTTCCCTTTAGTCCAAGTGGAGGTTTGTTTGAGTTGGTGTCTTAGGACCAACTATTTATACTTTAATTACATATCTATTCAATTATTTGAATATTAATAACACCTTATTATATATTTTTCATTTTTTCATGACTTTAATGTAATAATATCCTATAATATACATCACATTGATAAGATCAAAATAATTTCCCCTATGATGAGAACCATGAAGTGATATAATGATATTATTAAATATATTTCCCCGATCGGCTAACATACTAATATGGGACACATAGTATATATATTTTTAGTTGTGATTACACATAAGCGGATGAGACTTCTTCTCATGAAGTTCAGACTTGTTAATATTAAAGATGCAAGATTATGAGAACATAACTTCCAGTAGAAATTTGGTATGTTTAGGTGTCATTGAATATTACTGTCTGCAAGTATGTGTAATGATCCTTAGAAATTAAGATTGTTATTAATGAATGTTATGAACTGTGTACTTAGATTTATTTCCTAAACCAATATGATAATAGTTCATGGAAAATTTGTATATGTTGGGTGCATCATGAGAGAGATATTATTAATGGATAATTCAATGAAGGATTTGTAACTTCCATCTTTATGGAAGCTGCTATCTCAACCCTTTGGTTATAAAATAACCATCTCCATAAATTCTAGGCCCATGGTGTAATGATGTGTTTACTTTAGATAGTCATAGAAAGACATATCAATCATATAGGTTGGTGAAATAGATGTGAAACCTATATGATGAGATGTTATGACAAAGGGATTATATTACATGGTGGGCGTTAATATTTGGTTGTCATCATTGCAAAATTAATTAATTTCTCTTGGGTGCCTTGACCCATGTAAGATAGTAATATTGTAATTTAGGTAAGTATTCTTGGTACCAATGAGAAATAATCCTACATGTTCAAACACTAAGTGTTTCTATTGATCTTTATTAAATTCTAATTGAATTTAATTAATATAATAAATATTATTCTCAAGACCGAGGGATAATTTTATTCACATTTTATTGATTTCAAATATTTATTTATGAATAGAATATTTAAAATTTATTCCAATGTTAAATAAATACTAGAGGATTTCTAATGGTCTAAGACCATATATAGTATTAATTATTAATTAAAAATCTAGTTAAACAATATTTTTCATTTCGCAAGTTAGCATGTCCCAAGACAATAATAATAATATTATTATTATTATTATTATTATTATTATTATACATGTGGTTTATTAAAGGTTATAATATTTTTTAAGGGACATAATGTAATTAAATAATATTTTAACCTAAAACCTAGCTCTATAAATAGATGGTTATGTCTATTGTGTGGTAAGTAAAAAAATAGAGAATCTTTGAGCATAATGAAATTCTCTCTTGACTCCTTCTATCACGCTGGATAATTAAAAACACACAAGGTATTTTTTCAAGACCAAAGTATGAGTCATTAACATGGACAATGAAAGATAGTAGATTCACCATGCTAGCACCCAAAAATTAATTGGACATTCTTAGAGATCAAAGAATCACATGTGCAGCACCGCTAGAGGTATTCTACCCTTAGATCCTCACATCACAACAAAGGATATCCCAAAAGGGTAATTCAAAAGATCAAAATCATCAATGATGAAAGGATCCTAAGACAAGTATTTGTTTTATTTAGATATAAATTTATTAATTATAAATTTAATGTGATAATATCCTCTATTAGGGTTTTGGTACAATTAATTTAAAGTATATTTTAAATATATCACCCACCATCAGAACTTACATTGTACTCAAAACCTTCACAAACAAGGTGGATAATGCATTGAGTAAGAGGAATCATGGAGTTATAACCATGATGATAATTAATTAGGCTCCTATATATAGAGATAAAGTAAAGATGGATATGGTGATTTATATGCAAGGGGATCCATTATTCCTTTTCCAAGAAATTTATAAACAATCCTTACTAGAAAATATAGATAAGTCCTAATAGGATGATAAGGACATACAAAGGAATAATAAAGCAGTGAGTGATGGGAAATTGATATAATTCAACAATAAAGATTGATTTTTGAATTTTTTTTAAACAGTTAATGTGTTCCACTGATACTATATTTTAATATGAAACCACTAAATGAAGTACATATCTCAAATTTATTTGGTAGAAAAAATATTAATAGGGATTTAAGAGAACAAAACTAGTGGGATGGAATAAAGAGTAAAATTTTGGGTTGTGTGTCTAGATTCTTAGTATTTCCATATGTAAAGGCTGAAATACAGCATCCTAATGGATTCATGCAACCTCTTACTATACCGATATGAAAGTGGGACAATGTTATAATTGAATTTTTCACTGGACTCCCAAATACTCCAAGGAAGAATAGTGTTATATGGGTCATCATTGATCATCTTAATAAGTTTTCTCATTTCTTAGTAATAATAGATGATCTACCCCTTCAGTACTTTATTAGTGCTATATCAATGAAATCATAAGTATTCATTGGGAACCTCTATTGATTATATCTGATTGTGATCCTAGGTTCACATTGAAATTCAGTAAGAGTCTTCAAATGTCTCTCAACACTGATATAGATTTAAGTTTCTCCAATAATCCCTATATTGATGTGTAGTCAGAAAGAACTATCAAGACTCTAGAAGACATACTAATATCATTTTCTCTTGACTTACAAGGTATGTGGTATTAATATCTGCCTTTGGTGGAATTTTTATAAAATAATAGATTCCATTAAGGTATCCAAATGACAACATATGAAGCATTATAAAGGAAGATGTGTAATACTTCCAATCCATTTGGACGAAATTATAGAAATAAATTTAGCTATCTTAAATCTTATATAGGAGAAAAATGTTAATGTATAGACTATTAAAGATCAAAATAAAGCAGTGTAATGCAGAAAAAATAGTTGTGTTGATAATTAAAGGATATATTTTTAATTTAAAATTGGGGATCATGTATTCTTGAATATTTCACCATGGAAAGGATTTATAAGATTTCGTAAAAATAGGAATATAAGTCCTAGGTACATTGGGACTCTAGAAATACTATAAATAACTAGGTTTGTAACATTCTGGTTAGATATGTCGCACAACCATTCTAAATTAAATGAAATATTCCATGTTTCTTTATTGAGGAAATACATACTGAATCCATTGCATTTTCTCACATATAAAGGAATAATGTTTTATCCTAACTTTTCTTATAATAAAGAGTCTATCTAGATTCTTGACACTAGAGATCAAGTGTTGTGGAATAAAAAAACTTGATTGGTGAAAGTATTTTAGAGAAATCACAAACTAGATGAGGGTGCCTAGTAGTTGAAAGAAGCTATGATGAAGTAATATCCACACAAGTTCAATAGTTGATATATACCTTAATTTCAAAATTGAAATTATTTAAGTACTAGAGAATTTAGAACTTGAGACTCTACTCTAGTAGGTAAACACCATATCTAAAACTATAACGCAATATGTCCTATAAAGAGACCTAATTCATTTATTTATTTAATATATTAATTAAATAATTTTAAATTCTCTAAAATTAATTCATTTTTAAATTCATCATATCGAAATTATCTTTGAATGAATTTTTGAGCTAATTCTAAAAAGGTTGTTTTTTAGTTGAAAATACAGTTTTCATGAAACTTGTAATTTTTATGACATTATCATTATAGAAGAATGACCTAGATGTTTTTTAAACCCTTTTTATATAAAATTATGTATTTATAAAGAAAAATAAATCATTTAAAATACTATTTCAATTTATAAAACCAATTAAACTATTTTTGATCTATTTCTATAATTACATTTATACATGGGGATATTAGATTTTTGATTTATTCTAATGTCACATAACTCTTATTAAAACAATTATAATCTTCATTATAACATTATAGTCAATAACAATGATAATTTTTTCCTATACATAAAATTTATTCTCAAAAAATAAAATTTTCTATAAAAAGGGTTTTTATATGTTACATGTGCTAACGTTAAGATTAATTTTCATACACATATAAAGTCAATTTGATAAAATTGTTGTTATATTTTAGATAATATTTTTAAAATTTTTTAATTTTTTAATTTTTATTTTTTTGATATAAAATTTAGATTGTTATGTTAATGCTAATCACTACAATAATGGTGAAATAATTATTTTAAAATTATTGTTTTATTAATATCAAAGAATTTATATCAAATCAATTAAATTGAAATAATTTAAATAATGAATATAATAAGGCACGTAAACATATAAATAAATATGTTAAAACTCATTTAATTTTTAATAAATAATATATAATATTAAGATTCCATAATGATCAAAATGTCATTTTTCTGCTAAAATAGTTTTTCTACACAATAACTGTTTTAATTTAAAAGTTAGTGTTATTATATTTATAAATTTAATTTCACTAAATTGAGGTAATATTTGGGTCAATTTTACTGAAAATTGGTTATATGGGTTATGTTATATGTTTAATAAAACATAAAATCACTTAGTTAAAAATTAGCTACATAGTTTAAAGTAAGAGTAAAATTTAAAAAATTAATGGTAAAATATTTATAACATGTTTAAAACAAGTGTGGAAAAACTTGGTTGAGCCTTAATAAACCCAACCATACCCCACACTCCATTATTTCTAAACTTTGGATTTATTTACCTAGTAATAGTGTCCTGTAATTATTAAAATATATAGAGTTTTCCCAAAATTTCTTCAAACATTAGCCTAAATATCCTCTCCAAGAAGTACCTCTCGCCCTCTTAATCCATTGGTCACGCTAAGCTAGCATAATCCCTTAAATTACAAGTAGTTTTACAAGTAAAGATCAAGTCTCCATCGTAAATAGTATCTCCTTCTTATTTTTTTTCTCCTTAATCATCCTCATCCAAATCTATTATATCTATAACAATATAATGATATCAATATCATAATTATACTGATATGTTATTATATTAATGTAATAATCATTATTTATTCCACTCGATCTACTAAAAAAACAAAAGTGTCATTGGTATGTTGTGTAGACAACCACCTCCACAAACTGACATCTTCCATTTTTCAACACAACTATTCATGGATGTTAAAATGAATGTATTGTATGAATAAATGTGCTATAAAAAATATAAATATGTTTTGAAATTTTAAATTATATTTTACCTTCTTTTCATCTTATTGTTTGAGATATGGAAACATTATTCATGTGTATGTGAAAAATATCGCATCCATGAACAATGGGTTTCATTTTTCATCACCACCCATCATGGTTGGTTTTAAAAAAATATTTAATATATAAACATTATATAAATACCATTTTTAATATTCTATATATTATGAAACTATTTTAAGATAATTTCTACCATTATCAATATACATAGGAGTTACAAAAAATTTGATCAAATAACCTCAAGTAAGTGATATAGGCATAAAAAATATATAATAAATAAATAACATGGGATAATAAATGGTCCATATTAAATTAAAAAAAGAATAATATAGTTCCTAATAAGGTATATGATAAAATTATCTTGATTATTCAAGAAGTTAAGTGATTTCATATAACCATTTTCATAAACCATCCTAGATACCCTGATACCTTGATAACTGAGTTGAAATTAACATAGTCTGAAGGGAATTTTTGATCCCCAAGGATTACTGACTAGAACCTGGAATCATACAACATAAAAGTGTAAATAAATTTTCCACATAAACAGTAAAAGATAAAGAAACATATCAGTATGCTCAAAAACTCAAAAGGGGGACAGTACCAGAATCCAAATAGGCATATTAAAAACCCAAAACAATACATCCTCAAAGTACTCAAAGAATACAAGATTAATCAATGCCTCAAAGGACATGTCACTCTAATACCCAAGGGATCAAGAGAATCCACCTACTCTGAGAGGATCTTTCCATTTTCTCAGACCTAGAAGGAAAAAATCTACAATTACCCAAAGGAAAATGTAGGATGTGAGCTAAAAAGATCACTAGGGTCTTAGAAAGTCTTATATAAAAAGATTCCATTATAATAAACCAAATCATACATTAAATATTAAAAAAATAGGTATGGTGGTATAATTTCATAGCTAAAAAACATTATTTTCATTTAAAATGATGGAAGACATTTCAAACAATGTCTTATATAAACAGTTTATATAAAAAGGTATATATAAATCACAAGGAATGAGTAACGCATTTTGATAATCAAGGGAATGTATATAAAAATCATCACAATAAGAACCATGTTCATTTGGATTATGGATGATAGTTTCTAGATTTAGGATACTCACACGTCTCATATTAGTGATCATGGAATATGTGTACAAAAGTCCCTCAGGATAAGGATGAATATGACTCATCAATGTTATATCAGTAATATGATCTACCTAACAAGATTTTTGTTAGATTTGTAATCATTAATCCTTTAAAACTTAATTTCCATCCTAGAATGATTCTCCCAAATAACCCACTAACTACCTAAGATCTCATTACCTCTATCAATTAATTAATATTGGTAAATTCATCTAATTTCAAATCAAAACATCATGTTACAATTCAATTTACCAATTTCTCATTTGAATATTTGAAATAAGATTCAAACAAAACATGGGGTTTTCATCATTTCAAGACTTTTCAAAATAAAACCAATCATAGGTTTTCATCAATTAAATTTAAACCATTTTTCTCAAAATCAATTCACAAATCCATCAATTTAAAAATACACCCTAATTTCTAATTTCATTGGAGTTGGGGTTTTTTTGCAAAATCCATACCAACTAAAATTCTAGTTCCAGTTAGAATATAATTGGGTTTTCAAAATTCAATTAAAATTAATTTAAATCAAAATCAAGATATTCAATTTTTAATTATATGGAAAAACTCAAATAGAACCACCTACCTTTTTTAAGGATATCATGTAACACAACACTTGTAATGGGATTTGCCTATGACGAACGATGAAAACGGAGATCTCAAAAACAAAACTACAATAAATATTCAAATAAATGGATTTTATATCCATCAATAGCATGATTATTTAAATAACCCTATAGAATAAATAAATAGATATAAAGAGATAAGTAATGGGAGAATAATCACTTACCATAGAGGGATCGAACAAGATCTACCACACTTCTATCTGTATAGGAATGGGTTTAGAGGGTCCAAAAAGGGTTCTTGAGAGCCTCCAAGACCTATGAATTAGAGATACCTCAATTTTGGGTCAAGTGAGAGATTAAATGGGGGTTCTGTTATTTTAAAAATAATTTTTCAGAATTAAAATTATTGTGTGCATGGTTATCTAGGCAAGGCCGCAGAGTTAGACAAACCGTGCACCCTAACCATGTTCCCTTCTATTGGGGTGCACAGTTTCTAATAAGTTGGTGCACAGTTTTTCAAACCATGAAACAACCATGAAGACCCATTTTGAAGGGTTTCACAATATTCATTGGGTGGGTGCATGTTTTGGGAAAACCATTTCCAACCACGAACAACCTAGAAATTTCCTAGAAAAAATAAACTTTATGCTTGAAACAACCCGAACCAAACCCTAGAAAATGCATGATAAAAAATGGTTGTTGAGAAGTAACTTAAAACCACTAACATTAACTTATAACCTCCTCACCAAAGAAACTTTTTTCCAAAAAATCATGTTAATAAGATTCCATATCAAAAATATAAGGCCATTAATCTCTCATCAATACCTCTCTCTCCCATTTCTTATGTGTATCTGAACCATGATGCCACATCACATGGACCAAAGGTATCATCCTTCCATGAAGTTACTTGGTCTCAGAATAATCTATCCTAACTAAATACTCATTCACATATAAATTAGTCACAACATCAAGATCACTCCATCCCAAAACATGAGATTTATCAGAAATATATTTATGTAGCTGAGATACATGGAACATGTTATGCATCGATGTCAATTATGGTGGAAGTAATAAACAATAATCCACTTTCCCCACATTCTAAACAACATCAAAAGGTCCTACAAAACAAGAAGATATATTATTTTACCTCTCAAGATGTTTATGACCTAATGAGGTGAAACTTTCAATAACACCAAGTCACCAACTAAAAACTCCAATAGTTTATGATGATGACCATCATAAGATTTATACTGGATTTCACCATAAAAATTATTTGAAGAATAAACTGAATATTTTTGTCATCTGTTGAACAACTCATGGCCCCACCAAGGAACTTTCACTAATCTCAGACCAACACAATGGTGATTTATAAGTTAGTTCATACAAAGCCTTAATAGGATCCATTCTAATTATGGAATGTTAACTATTGTTATAATAAATCTCAACTAGACCCAAATGGTCATCACAAGCTCTACCAAAGTTGAGGAAAAGGGCATAAAAATATCATTAAGAATATGTTATTTGGTTATCGTTTGTAGATGGTATATTTCTCTCCAAAAAAACTGAGATCCCAATGCTTCCTAAAGTCCTCTACAAAATAAACAAGTAAAATGGAGATCCCGATCAGATACTATAACATATGGAAATCTGCACAGATGAAAAATCACTTTCACATAGATATTTTCCAACTCCTCAAATTTGGTTATATCATGAGTGGGTATAAAGTGAGTTTATTTGGTCATCCTATTGATCAAAACACATATTGAATTCTTCTTTATCTGGGTTCATAGAGACCCCACAAAAAATTCCATAGATATCTTAAGCCACTTCCAAGTCATCATCAGAAGTGGCTAATACAAACTCAAAGGCTTCTGATGCTCTACCTTGACCTATTGAAAGGTATTACAACATGAAACAAAGTTAACTATGTCTCATCTCATACCTATCCACCAGAATAATTTTCACATTTCATAGAACATCTTCATAGTTCCTGGGTGAACAGACCATTGGTAATTATAGAAATACCCCATAACATCTTACTTCATAGGTAACGGCACAAAAAAATTATTTCAAAAACATAGAACACTATCTATGGGGAATGACCACTCAGAAACGGTCTCCCCACCATAAAGAGAGCCTTTAATTGCATGGAACTCATCATCAAGTTGGTGTTCCAGAAGAATCTTCTCAAGAAGTGCATAATTCAAATTGAAACTAGCCCAGAAAACCTAGGATCCTATTTTCAAAACTCTTATATGAAACTATGAAAAAATATCCATCAATTTCCACTCTTCATATGATTCTTTTAGGGCCTGGGTCGTAAGTTTCCTACTCAATGCATCAAAAATGACATTCCCTTTCAATGGGGTATAGGCGATGTCGAAATAAAACGATTGCAGGTACACCACCCAATGCCTCTAGAGGTGATTCAAATGTTATTGAGATGAGAAATAACTCAAGATATTATAGTTATAATTAATGGTGAACCTTTCTCCAAAAATGTAATCCCACCAACTCTTATGTGCATGCATCATAACTGTGAGTTCAAGGTCATGGGTTGGATAATTATTCTCATGTGGCCTATACTACCGAGAGCCAAAGGAAATGACATGATCACCCTTTATAAATAACATATCTGAAACCCAAACCTAATGTGTCATAAAAGACCATATAGACCTTCCCATACTCTAGAAGAGTCAACACCAATATAGAATTTAAAATACATTTCAACTCAAAAAAATAACTCTAAAATTTCTCATCCCAAGAAAACATCACTCTCTTCTAAGTTAGCGTGATCATTAGAGAATCGAATTTCAAGAAATCAATCATGAACCAACAATAATACCCCACTAAACCCTAGACTATACTAATCACAAAAATATTTCATGGTTTCTCCCATTTCATAAGATCTTTAGCCTTCTTAGGATCAACTAAGATACCGTGTTCTTAGAACATGTATCCCAAGAACTTCACTTCCCAAATCTAGAAATCATATTTTGATAGTTTGGAATAAAGTTAGTGATTTCTCAATAACTCCATAACTGCTCTCAGATGAATCACACAATTCTCCTTGGATTTAGAGTAAACCAAGATGTTATCTACAAATACCACCATGATCCTATCAAGATACTGATCTAAAATCATATTTATAAAATCTATAAAGAATATAGGATCATTTTTAATACAAAATGGCATGACAAGGTACTAATAATGGCCATACCTACTCTGAAAGGTGGTTTTTTGAATGTCGGATTCTTGTATTCTTAACTAGTGATAACCATATCGAAGATAAATCTATAAAATCATAAGATTATATTTATATTTATAAACTTACAAGAGGGTGTGTATTGTAAGTTTAAAACTTATATTAAAAACTTTAAACTAGAAAAAACAATAAACCTCTTAAACTAATTTTATTATACTTGGACTCAGTCTGATTATTAGAGTCACTATAAGAATCATGATGGATATGATTTATTAGAGTATGTTTATAATATTAAAAATGATACCGATAAATAAAGAACATTGAAATTTGAGTATTATGACTAAATTTCTTTAACATGCACAATATAAAAAAATCTTGTAAAAATAAGCAATAGCTTGTACAAGTAGGAATGAATTACTAGCTATTAAAAGAATTTCCTTTTTTAACCTTAAGAGTAAGGTAGTCAATAAACCTAACAAAAGGTATCTATAGTTTTATACTTACAGTAAATTTAATCTTTCCTTACCAGTAAAACCCTTTATATGACAATCGGAAAGGTCTGTCTTCCTAGCCTCAGAATCCCTCTATATAAAGATTGGATTTTCTCTTTCCTCATATCCCCAGAAGACCACGATCCAAATATCAACATCTAACTTCCCATCCCTATAATCCCTTGATCAGATGATAGGATTCTACATCTTCCTATCCTTGGAATCCCTTGATCAAATTATCGGATTCACCATCTACCTATTCCCAGAATCCATCAATCGTAACTATAATCGGACGTATATTACAATTGAAAAATTTCATAAGGAAACAACCCTTATAAGGATTCCATAGATTGAAAACTCTCTAAATAAAAACACTTACTAAGAATGAATAGTTCAAAGAGAGTACTCTTTAAAATAATGGAGTTGAAAAAATGATCATCTCCAAACTCTTCAAAAGATTCAGTATTAAAAGGAAATCTACCAACAGACATATTTTAGATTTTGATGCAACAGCCCTGGACACCTGAAACATGACAGTTCATAATGATTTGGCATAACTAAATTTCTAACATCATATTTTTTAACACAATTACAGTTTTAAAGGTGTTCCTTATGATATAAATAAGTTTATGTATTCCAATTATAATCTTAGTAAATTTTTATGGACATCCTTTCCAATTGTCAATATGATAATCCTTATGAGTTTCAGTCTGATGTTTTTGATACTATAACCTGCCTGGTGGTCATGAATTTTTTTAGTATGAAACAAAAGAAGAAATTCTAGATCCCAGTCTGATTAAAGGTTAGTAAGATAATCAAACTTATACTCAGTATAATAATCGTAATTAAGAATAGTAAGTTTATCTTCAAAATACATTAAAACTTATTCTATGTACGGTAAAAGATAATTTTTTATACAAAAAAAATTATAAACCACTTGGGACATATAAAGTTAGTAAACAAGTTTTAAGAAATCATTTTTTGATTTCAAAACTAAAGGAATGGAAAGGTAATAAGTGAAAATTCTAAATCAACAATATCAACCTTTTTGGAAAGCACAAACCCCAAAACATAAATAGAAAAATAACTTTAAAAACTTATAACGAATTATTATTTTAAGCACTTTGTATTAAAAGTTATTATTTAATTATTAAATCCCCCTATGTTGTATGTTCTTATAAATAGGATGGAGAAAATGATATTGAATACGATGAACTCCTTGTTAGGATAATATCTCCCCCTTTATAAATAATCTCCCTCAAAATATATTCTTCACTTTAAAATATGATTCTCCCCTTTTGATAATACTCTCCCCTTATTCCTTTACTTTTGAATAAAGATTTAACATTGATGATGATAATACTCTCCCCTTTAAGAAATAATTCTTCCCCTTTGTATATCATTCTCCCCCTTTGTGATTTTCACAAATTAATAGTAAGGAATACGATATTTTCTGAAAAGTAAGAAAAAATATGTAAAACTATATTAAACTAACTAATCATCCTCAAAATGTATAAAAGAACATATATCCAATCAAAATTGGAAAATATTCAAGAAAATCAGAATTGGATAAAAATATAATTTATTAAAAAACATTGAATTTTTTTACAAAACATTTTAAAAAAATACATCAAGATTTAAAAATTAAAAACTATCATTATTTCTTCATAATATTCTTGATACAAAATTTCATCTTGTTAAACTCGTGGGGGTTCTTTTATAGCTTCTCAGTTATTTCTTCTTGATTCTGATATTGAGTCTATAACCTTTTTAATTCCTCTAAAAGTTTTTTTTTTATCCCTTAACATGATTACCTCATATTCATATGATCATACTCTACTCATATTCATCTCCATATCTCATATATTCTTTTTCAATATATTTATTCCCTCATACCTTTCATCAGTGGAATCTCTAAATTGTTCAATAAATTTTACTCTCTCATTGATGTCAAATGATAATTTGTTAAAAGAATTATATAATTCAATCATAAGTTTATTTATATCATAAAATTTCTCATCGTGAATCTGAATATATGAATCAACCTAGTTATACCATTTAACCATTTGATTTCATGGTATCTTGTGAGTTTGCGAACTTTATTGAAGTATTTTCAATTCAACTTCAATACTAATTACTGACTCTGTCAAAAATTTTATTGATTCTGATTTCAAACTTAGACAATATTTTATTATATATCTTATTGATTTGAGCTTAATAAAGTAATGAATATTCCATTCTATTCTCCTTATAACATGACAAATATAATCAAAAACTTTTTGTACTATTGTTCCTACAGGATCTCCTTGTTCGGGGTGAGGCTGGGGAGGTTTTTTCTACAGGTTCCAAATTCCACTTTTTTCCCTTTATTCTTATATATCTTTGAAATTTATTTATCATATTTTTTAGAAACTAACTTTTCTTCTAAAATTATTATAATCTCTACATTTTCATTGGTCTTAGTTTTGTCATCAACTTTTGTCTTTGAATTTTGATCTTCTTCATCTTTCTTTTACGATGATTTTACTTCTTATATTGAAGAAGATTCTTCTTATAGAGTACTTCTTGAATTCTCACCATTACCTAACTTATATAGTAAACTTGATGATGAGGAGGAGGATGAATTTGATGAATCATTATCTATTTGAGTTTTTTCATCCTCGTCCCCTTATTTTATATCTTCTTATACTTCCCATTCTCCTCCTTATTATTTATAAACCTATACTTATATTTCTTTGTACAATCCTAATATTTCTATCAACTTATTTTATAAAAAGAGTTTGGTCCACT
This sequence comes from Viscum album, assembly GCA_963277665.1. NCBI lineage: Eukaryota > Viridiplantae > Streptophyta > Magnoliopsida > Santalales > Viscaceae > Viscum > Viscum album. Next base: position 861,015,033 of record OY728160.1, read on the forward strand.
ACTCCATTAACAAAATTTATTTCTAACAAAAAACAATTTAACTTATCATACCAATATCTAGAGGATTATTTAAGTCCATATAAATATTTGGTAATTTTATAAATGTATTATGGATGTTTTTTATTTTCAAAACTAGGGGTTGTTCGAAATAAACTTCCTCCTGGTCATATCCATTAAGAAAAAAACACTTCAAATCCATTTGAAATAGTTTGAAATTAAATAATGCAGTAAAGGTTAGAAGTATTCAAATATCTTCAAGTATTCCTATAAGAGAATAAGTTTCCTCATAATATATTCCCTCCTGTTGATTATAACCTTCTGAAACAATTCTATTTTTATTTCCAACAATTATGTCATTTTCATGATATTTTTTCCAAAAAACCCATTTTACTCCAACTACAAAATGTTCTATAGGTTATTCAAATAAAGCCTATAATTTATTCCTCTAAAAATAATTAAGTTAATATTTAATTGACTTAATAAAATATTCATCAAGTTTTTTAGGTTCAAATTGGGATAATAAATCTAGATATTAAATTTCATTTTTTAAGGAACATCTAGTCCCAACTGGAGGATCTACATCACCAATGATACTTTCACTTGTATGAATCCTAAGAAACAACTAAGTTCATGTATTTTAAAAAAAATCAACAATAGTTAGGAAATATTCAATATGATTAAATTGAGAAAATAAATCTTGAGTTATATCCTTATTATAACAACTTTATAACAAAGGTTGAAAGCCAGTTTTAGAAATAACATCTGAAGATGTGGGTTAAGGTTTTTTGAAAAAAAAAGGATCGGTTTCATCAAACATAACAAGTATTGTTTCCTCAATAGTAAAATAATTTTTATTAAAAAATCTATAAGTTTTATAAGTAGTGTAATAAACTAAAAATATACCTTCATCGTTTTTGGGTACAAATTTATGTAAATGATCTTTAGTATTAAGGATGAATACTCTGCAACCAAAAACATTGAAGTAAAAAACACTTAGTTTTATTTCTATCAAAAACTAATAATTATTTTTATAAGAAAAGGTCAAATTAAAACTTGATTTATAGTATAGAAGGTTCAATTGATTCCTTCATACCAAAAAAATAGCAATCAATTATTCACTCAACATAGTTCAAGTTATTTTTGAATAATTCTATTTCTTCTTTCAACTACACCATTTTTATGGGGAGTTATAGGTGCTGAAAATTTTTATTAAATACATTTCTTAGTAAAAAAAGTTTAAAAATCATCATTTAAAAATTCTCTACTATGATCACTATCAATTTTTATCAAGAATATGTTTTTCTCATTTTTTACTTTGGCAACAAAAATTTTAAAATAACTAAAGGCTTCAGATTTACTTACTAGAAAATACATCCATGTATATCTAGTGTAATCATAAAATATGACATATATATAGTATTTGACATCAATACATATAGTTTTTTTAGGACCAAATAATTTCATGTAAACTAACTATAAAACATCAAAAGTTTAGATTCTACTAATATATTTAAAACATTACTTATGTTGCTTTCTTATTGATAGGGGTCACAGAATTTTGAAGTATCAAACCTAAGTTCTGATTGATCCTTAATAAGTCCTTTATTAGTCAATTTATATAATTTTATAATGTTATAGTGTCCTAAAATTTTATTCTATAACCAATATTTATTTTCCATTGCAGTATGTAAATCTAAGTCTAAGCTTTTAATTTCTTCTATGTTTAGTGTGTAAACATTTTCATGCCGATTGGAAGAAAGAATAAAATCATTCTTGGAACTCTGTAATTAAAACTTATCATTCCTAAAGTTCACTAGATAAGATTCATCACATAATTTACTTATTCTTATAAGTTTGTTATTAAAATCTACAACAAACAAAACATTTTAAATAATAACTTTTCCAAGAAGAACAATTTTAACTATTCTGATAATATCTCATTAATCATTATATATGAAAGTTAAATTGACACCTTTCAACTTTATTAGCTTCTTGAAGAATTTTTTATGTCCACTAATGTGTCTAGAACATCCAATACATATGTAACATATTTTTTTTGTTACTACCTTATTTTTTATAAAAACAAAAAAAATAGACTATCGAAACCCAAACATTCTTGGGTTCAGTGTTTTTGGAAAATAAAAATTTAGGTGACCAAATTTGCCCAATTTTTTTTTGGAAAATGTAATTTGTTTATAAAAATAAGCTTTATGAAAACCTAGGGATTTTACTCTGTTTAAATAAAAAATCTTTTTTCAATGCCCACCACTTTGGAATTTGTTGGAAAAAGGTTTATTTTTTGGATCAAAGAAAGTATTACCAAAAACTGGGCTTTTATAGGTATAACCAATTCTAGTACTATCAATTTAGGGATGAATATTTTTACATATTATCAAAATTTTCTTTACCATTTTTAAACTTTGATAAAATTTTCTTCAAAGAAAAAATTTCAGATTTTAGTTTTACAACTAAATCTTTTTCCTCATTTATAATAGTCTTCGAACTATGTTTACAAAAACTAGTTTGTGAACTACCTTTTTTAGATTCTAATTTTTAAAGATATTTTGAAAGAGTATATTTTTATAATATATTTTGATCATGATCTTTATAAATATATGATATTTCATTTGTCAAAACATCTATTCTTAAATCAGTCATAGCAAGTTTAGCTTTTGTGTTATCATGTTTTTCAGAAATCATTCAATTTTTATTCTCTAAAAGTTTAATAAATATAAAAACTTCTTAAGAAGAAGGTAAAAAACTTTATTCAATGGATAATGAATATTCTTCATATAAAGAAGTATAACTTGTATCAATATCAGTTTAAAGATAATTACCATTTAAGGAAAAATTTATTAGGTTCTTAGTTGTTCATACCTTTTCCATGAAACATAGATTAACTCTTGGTAATTTAGAAAATATATCGATGTTCCTCTATCTAGAAATTTTATTCACATAAGTATTATCAGAATATTTCAAAACATTATTATTAGACTTGTAATACTTCTTAGAATTTTTGTCTTATTTATTTTCCATTCTATCTTTCCTCTTCAGACTTGTAAAATAAGGTCAGATATGTCTAGATTTTTTAAACTCATAGCAAGTGAATTCAAAATCATTATTATCACTTCTATCCTTATGAACTTTTTTGTATTTATACTGAAAATATTTCATAACAATAATATTTTCATCCTTCGGGAAATATTAGCTAATTCATTATCTGAGTGTTCATATGTACTTGAATTTTATCAAAAAATTAATTTCATATTTCTTGAAGATTTAACAACTTTATCAAGTTTATAAGCTTTGGAAGGAATGTTATTAGTAGAAAAATAAAAACCTCCATTATTCTTTTTATCCTTTTCTTCATCTCTCTCAAGTCTTCTCTAATACTGCATAAGGGTTCCAATAAGATCATCTAGAGTAATATTGTTAATATTTCTAGTTTCATCCATAGTTTTTCTCTTTGATTCCCACTCATTGGGCATGATATCAATAATATTTTCAACAATGATTTCTTCATCAAGACCTTTTTCAATAATATTTTTGAAACTATTTATAATCACCATGAATCTCAGGTTCATCTTTGCAGCTAATTCTCTAGGTAAGAAATAAAATTCTTGATAATCTTCTCTAAGCCTAGATCTTCTTGTCTCAGCAACTTTAGAAGTTACAAAGTGTATGACTGTAAGATTTTTCCATATACTATTAGCATTTTAACATGAAGATATCTGACTATATACACTTATTTTCATGGAACACAATATATTATTCCTTACTCTAGTTTAATTGATACTCTTGGTTTTTATTTATGAGTAAAAGTAGTTAAGTCCTTATCTAGAATCTTTTAGCCTCTATTAAGCTTAAAAAAATTATAAAATCGAGTATTGATAACAAAATATTTCATCCTATATCTCCAATATTCATAATCATCACCATCAAAGATAGGTGGTCTGTTTAGATTTAGATTTTCTATCTAACTAAAATTAAAACCTTCCATCTTAAAAACAATAAAAATACTTTTTCTAAAAACACAGTAGTGTAACTATGTATAAAAAAGTAGTTTATAACAAAACTTAATAAAAAAATATAGTTGATAGAAGAAGTAAATAATCATAAATTATAAGCAGCAGAAACCTAATCCGATATCAGTTTTAGGATCTTAAGAGTATATTTAGATGGATAAACTTACAATAGGGGTAAATTGTTAGTTAGACAATTATTTTAGAAACTTTAAACAAAAAAACAATAAACCTCTTAAATTAAGTTTACTGGACTTAGACTAAGTCTTATTAATAGATCCACTATCAGAATCATGATGGATCTAATTTATCAGAGTATTTTTATCGTATTAACAATGATACCAATAAAAAACAATGTAGAAATTTGAGTACAACTACTAAATTTATTTAACATGCATAGTGTAAAATAATCTTGTAAAAAAGCAATAAAATTTACAAGTAAGAATGTCTTACTAGATATTAAAATAATTTCCTCTTTTAACCTTAAGAGTAAGGTAGTGAATAACCATGAATGAAGGTATCTAGAGTTTTATACTTACTGAAAATTTTGTCTTTTCTTACCAAGAAATCCCTTGATACGATGATCAGAAATATTTGTTTTCTTAACCCCATAATCCCTTGATAATATGATCATATTTTCTATGCCTTCCTATCCATAGAAGCCCTCAATCCAAAGATCGACATCTTTATTCTTATCCTCTAAATCCCTTGATCAAAGTAACGGATTCACCATATTCATATTCCTATAATTCTTTGATCATAACTATGGTAAGATGCATCTTTCAATGGAAAAAGTTATTAAAGAAAAAAACCATATGAGGATTCCTTAGAACAACAACTCTATAGATAATTACACTGACTAAAAATAAAAAGTTCACACAAAGAACTCCATAGATGACTTGAAATGAAAAATTTATCATCTCAAAACTCGTCAAATGAATTGTTATTTATAGGAAATCTCCCAATGGTCATATTTCAGATTTTTTTGCAACAACCACAGACACCTCGCACTTGACATCTCATAATGATCTAGTATAATTGAATGTCCAACATCATATTGATTAACACCATTATAGTATTAAATATGTTCCTTATTATAGAAATAAGTTTAAGTATTCCGATTATAAACTTAGGAAAGTATGATGGACTTCCTTAGTAATTGTCAACATGATAATCTTTATGAGTGTTAGTGTGATTTTTAGGTTCCATAACTAGTCTGATGGTCATGAATTTTGGTAGTAAAAAATACAAGACAAAAGTATAGATCTTGGTCTGATTAATGTTTAGTTTGATAATTGAACATATACTCAATACAATAATCATTATGAGGAATAGTAGGTTTATCTCAATAATACATTATAAATTATTCTATATAAGGTAAAAGATAATTTTTTCTATAAAAAAAATTCTAAAACACTTGGGATATAAAAATTTAACAAACATGTCTTAATAAAGTGGTTGGGATTTCAAAAACTAAAGTAATGGAAAAGTAAAAAAGTAAAGCTTCTAACTCAAAACAATCTTTGATAATCACATCACCCCTTTTAGAAGGTAAAACAGATCATTAATCTTTGGTAATGGGTACTTTTTATTTACTATAACTTGATTAAGTTTTCAGTAATCAACACATAGGTGAAGTGTTCCCTCATCTTTCTTATCATTGATAATAAGATCCGCCCAAGGTGACACATCCAGGTGTATAAAGAGTTCCTCTAAAAGAGCATCTAGATAACTCTTCAACTCATTCATTCTAGCTAGTTCGAGGTAGTAAGAAGGTATAAATATCTGTTGAGTACTAGGAACTAAATTGACAGAAAACTATTCCACCCTTTTCAGTGGGAATTAGATAAGTCATAAGGGAAAACATTTGAAAACTCAAAAAAAATTGAGGGAGATCATTGCATAGAAATTATCACTCCTTGTCAAAATAGAACATTGATATTACTTTATAGAACTCTAGATAAGAAGGTAAAACTCTATTAGACCTTAAATACCATTCTCCCTAAAAGAAATGACACACCCCATCAGGTGTATTAAATGAGACCCATTGAAGATAAAAATAATTCAATATTTATTAGAAATAATTAAATACATCCTGAAAATGACATCCATAGGTTTCATATTAAGAACCAGGAAATCCCAAGTAATCTCATTCTCTGGTAAAGAGAATGTACCAGCAAGAAAAACAGAGACCCTGCTCTCTCTTCGTTCTGAGGGGTGTAGTAATATCCATCACATAAGATAAAATATATATATGAAGATTTAAAAAGTTCACAATATTATTCAAAATGAAAAATTTAATGCACCAGTATCAAATAAAGTAGTCACTAAAGATGAAGTTATAGTGATGGTAACTCTTACACTTGTTAGACCCATATTTACTTCCTCTAGAGACTCTTCCACTATGTGAAGAAGATTCATTTTGGATACCTATGGATATAACCCCTTAGATCTTTTAGAGTCCTATTGAACTATATTAATTTTTGGTGTTCATGATCCAGTACCAATACGTGGGGTAGAAAATATATATAAGAACTTCTCTAAGTGTCCTGATCATCCACAGGAGCTACAAATCTTGGGTGCCTTAGTGAAAACCTATTTTGAATGCCCAGGCTTGATACAATGATAGCAACTTAAAAGGGCCTATTATAGGAATTATATGATGTCTAGAAGAACCATGCTATTTAAATCCACCATGAGACTCATTACACTTTCTCTCCCATTTGTGGGGACACACAGAACTACCACTGGGAGAAAAAGAAACTCCTTTGAACCTTGACTTTCCAGCCAGGTCAAGTTTAACCATCAATTCACTAACTAGTATGTCAACATAAGAAGATATATTCAACAATAAAACCTAAGAATGAATATCTAATCAAAGACCCATATCTAACCATTGAGTCTTTGTCTTATTATTAGATACAATCTCAGTTGAATGCTACACAGGCTCAGTGAATCAGTTTGCATATTCTGCAACGTTCCTATCAGCCTCCTCGAGTTTAAAAAAACTATATACTTATCTAATACCATATACTATAGATAGAACTAGTTATTGAGAATATCCTTATAGTACATCCACTTAGAACCCTCAAGATTCTTATCCATCACCATTGAGACTCATAATCTCTTACTAGGTACCTCTAGCATAACGGTAGCACATTTCACCTTGATTGACTCAGGTGTTTCCATGAACTCATAGTGAATCTCTATCTTTCTCAACCAATACTCAACCAGTTGAGGATCATTAGATACTTGTAATTATGACGGATTTTGGTGAAGGAACTCAAGCACACAACATTATAATTTATCCCTATGAGGTTACAAAATGGATCCAGTATGGGAATGGGTGGAGTAACATGTCCTAGATCTTTAATGACACACACAATAACCTCAACCATATTTTGGACTGTGGGAGGATTCACTCACTATGGTTTGTGAACAGATTATTTCTAGATCCTATTAAATCACCTTCTTAGAGTCATGATGCTACAAAATATTAGAAAACAATATAGATGATATCATAATATTACTCAGGTCAGCAACTTAAATAAGATAAATAGATAAAATTAATCCCATAATATAAGATAATATGATTTGGATTTCAATTAACTAAATCAAAATTATGTAAAATGCTACAAATAATTCAAAATACTAATTTCCCAAACCACCCATGCCTACTTAAGGATCATTGTGACGAGATTTGTCCAAGAAGACACTCAAAACTACCTCCAAAGTCCCAAAAAGATCCCATATAGCATAATGACATCAAGGAAATATACAAAACCAACCTATGATACCAATTTTTTTGGAATAATATTGGATACCAAGGTACCCAGATACCCAAGCCAACACTGACAAATCCCAAATGGAATTCTTGGTCTACATAGGTTGGCGACTAGCACCTGGCATCATACAATATAAAAGTGGGAATGAATTTTCCATATATAATATTGGAAGATAGATATACATATCAGTATGCTCAAAAAATCCATAGGGAGATAGTACCAGAAACCAAATAGATAAATCAAACACCCAAAATAGTACATCCTCAAATTAATCAATAAGAAAGGATAACTCAACATCTCAAAGGACATGTCACTCTAATCCCTAAGTGATCAAGAACATCCACCTACTCTAAGAGGTTCTTTTCTTTTTCTCAAATATGGTAGGAGAAAATCCAAAAACACCCAAAGACAAAGGTATGGTGTGAGATAAAAATATTAGTAGGTTCTCACCAAGTCTTCTATAGTAATAAACAAAATCAGGATTTCAATTTAAAAATCAGGTATGGAAGTACAATTTTATATTTAAAATAAAACATTCTTTTCATTTAAAATGATGGAAAACATTTTGAAAAATGGATTACAAAAACACTTTATATAAATATTTTTATATAAATCACTAGGGATGAGTAAAGAAGTTTCACAATCATTGGAATATATATCAAAATCATCGTAATAATCACCATGATCATCTTCCCCATGGTATTATAGTTTCTCATTATAGGATCCTCTCACATCTCATATCAGTGATCATGGAAAATGTGTATACACATCCCTTATGATTGTGATGAATAGGACACATCAACCTTCCATTAGAAATATCATACGACTAAATAGATTCTTTTTAGAGTTTTCATCATCAATCTATTGCGACGGAATTACCATCCCAACATGCTTTTCCCAAAAAAACTACTAACTACCTAGGCTTGTATGTTTTCAATCAAACAATCAATATTGTGAAATTCATCTCATCTAAAATCAAAACACCAATTACAATTAAATTTTCAAATTTCTCATTTTAATATTCCAGATCAATTTCAAACCAAAACATGGGTTTTTCATCATTTTATGTATTTTCAAAATAAAACCAATCATAGGTTTTAATCAATTGAAAAATGGGGGAGGATCCCCCTATTTCCCTTTTTAAAAATCCAACCCCACCTATTACATGAAGTGTACCTGTTACTCATCATGTAATAGTTTCATGATGTGTAATAGATACATGTTGTGTATTCCTTAGGGCAATACCCCAAGCATCCATGTCGTGAATCCTCCAGAACACACCCCATAAAAACAATACACTCTATGTAAATAATAAATGATGTGAAAACTTTCAATAACTATTTTCAGTAGCCCAACTACATGTTCCTCCTTCGGTGTTCGTACGAACCCCCTGGACATCCAATAAATCATAAAACACATCTGATACACTACATCATGATGTTAAAATATATAGAACCTTGTTCCAATTTCCAGTTCTCATGAAGGCCCATCCACTAACAAATAATTTTAAATTACTCTTGAAAATTTGATAGTTCAAAAACACAAGACTCTACAGATGCTAAAAAATAAGAGGTAAAAATGGTCATCTAGAAGGAAAATGAAAAGAGTTTTATTGGATTTTGGTTTTTATTGGATGGGAACAATGAATAGTAGAAGAGTTTTAACATAATAAGAAATCAAAATGTTTCCAATACCATTTGAAATAAGGTGAAGGTTTCTTATCCATTTGAAGGAATCCACCATGCTAAATAAACTTGGACAACTAGGACAATTGATAGTTAGTTCGAAACCTGAATGATCTAGGTCAATTTCATACAAGGACAAAGGTTTTTCCAGACCAAAGGGAACACATGTTGTATGGAATAGATTATTTCTCGATACATTAGGTAATAACCCAAAATCAAAGGTGTATCCATGGGATGAGGATATAGCATGCACCAGTGAAGGCGTTCATACGGTTATATAAATTATAGATTTTATGGGTATGATCACTCCCTATAAAATTTAGAATCATAGGAAAGGATATTTGGTATGTGAAATTTCCATTTTAATTATACCAACTTCAGGGCACTGAAGATGATCCAAGAAGTCGAGAGGACCATCTAAGAGGTTTTTTAGAATGTGTTTCATTCGGAAAATAACACGGGGTTTGAATCGAATATTTTATTGGTGGAATGACACTTCACATAAAACACACCATTTCATTTCCACATCCTATTTAGGTGGTTCCCAATGTGTTTTATTTAATTAACTAGAAACATCCAATGGTTCCATTATTCATGATGTTTAATGAACCAAATTTCCAAAGGCAGGTGGTTATTTGAGAATGATTCCAATAACGCTTAGGGAATCACATTGGTCAAGAGGATTGGAGTTCAGGATCATCATACCTTTTTAGGGGAATTATTTACTACTCTGAGACTCTATTATAGATTTATGACATATTTTTGAATCCTTTATTAAATCCCAAATATAGATCAGGTCACCCACATATTAAGAAACAATTGTTATCATGTATTTAATTTAGAATCATCTATATGTATTTGAGGTTCTTCATCAATGGTACATATATATGTATATAAGGTTATCTCTTTTTTTTACCATTTATACAGATTAGGGAATCTTATGTCATTTATTATCAAGATGCTGGTTTTAAGCCATGTAATGGGGCATTCTATAATTTATCATCATCCAGGAAGAAAGAAGTTGTTTTGTTGGTGAGATTGGGCCCATGATAATGGATTCCAATGTATCCTTATTAAAGGAATTAGAACCCACATATTTTGGTTCAACTTAATGGGACACATCATACCTTTTTTGGTTATGTGACAAGGATCATACCATACTGTTTAATGTCTTGCAGTAGGGATGTCTCAGCAGAAAGTGCCTACCAAGGATGGTGCAAGAATTACACCGAAATAGCCCGAGGGGACTTGGAAGGTATATATCCTCATAGATTTGATATAACCCTACTAGGAATATAACCCATAGAATATAAGAGTGAACTTGATAAGTTGGGTTTGAACCTCAAGTAGGCTTCCTACGTATCCCATTTGGAAAGAAATTAAATCCCATGTAGTTCATAAAGTTGGGTCTTAGACCTATGGAGGAGGACCTTTGAAGGTTTATAGCATGGTTTTGGGGATTAAACCTATTATGTGGACCATTTTAGTCATATTTTACTATGATGATGACATGATCATCACTAACCTATAACCCCATGTGAGTCCTGGTTGGTGTGAGAAACAAGAGGAAGAAAAAGATCTAGAAATCTACACAATCCCCTTTGTCTTATGTTTGGATGGGGGAAAGGATAAGGAATACGGGAGAATATATCAAAAGAAAGACTAGGGGATTAATCCAACTGTGATTCCCTAGGTATTCACTTGCTCCTCATCTAATAGTCGATGAGGATGGATTCATAGAGGAACAGTTAGGAAGAGAGATGGGGCATATGTGTGTCTATATCCTCTCTTGTTTTCAAACCCCGTAGATCGTGTCTTGTGTATCCATAAAAATAAATCCCTATTATATTAACATTTTAGGCATCCTATGTTTCCACCAGACCCGAGAATCCACCCTTCATTATCCCTAAGGTTGGGATCCTCATTATCATGAGAATGTGTAATTGAGAACAATCTGAGGATATGAACTATTAGTTAGGATAAATGTGGGACTTCAATTACCCTAGGAATTTACAATCGATATGACATTATGGTATGCTATGTTCTTTGATCATACATATTTGGAGGCTTTAGGGGAGGTCTTGGATTGGTCCCCCTCATACAAGGGATCCAAGAAAGAGGTTCCCTACTATTGGTGGTATGAAAGAGTGATCAAAGGGTGGATCACCTAGGTGAGTCTTGGGTGATCTGAAGAGTGTCTCATGTAGGGTGTAACTATGTGAGTTAAAAGTGCTTCACCCAAGTAAGGTTTGGGTGAGATAGAGATACCTCACACGACATTAAACTGTGTGGGATGGTCCTTGTCACATGAACTTAAGAGGTATGATATGTCCCATTATGTGGCACCAAACTATGTGGGTTCTTATTCCTTTCATTAGGATACATAAGAATCCCTTTTCATAGGCCTGGCCCCAACATCAAAACAATTTTCATCTTCATGGATGATGATAAATTCCATATCATCCCATTGTATGGATTAAAACCGTCATCATGATAATAAATGACATAAGAATATATATTATATATAAATGATACTATCAATGGAGAAACTTGGATATATATAGATGTGTCCATTGCTGAAGAACCATAGATACATATTGATGATTCTAAATCCAGTACATGATAAAAATTTATTGTTAATATGAGGGTGAAATAATCTAAATTTTGGATTTAATAAAGGATTCTCGAATATTTTCTAAATCTATAAGAGTGTCCCAGAGTAGGAAATAATTCCCTTAATAAAGTTATGATAATCCTGACCTCCTATCCTCTTGAACAATGTGAGTTCCTAAGTGTTGTTGTAATCATTATCCAACAACCATATACCTTTGGAAAGTAGGTTCGTGGAACATTATGGAAAAGGTAACTATTGTATGTTTTTTGTTTCATGAATAAACCCCATTAGAAACCACCCAGAAAGGATGAAAAAATAAAAATGTGTGTCTGATGTGAAGGGTCATGCCACCACCACTGAAAAACACTATTCAAACCCCACGTGATTTTCCAAATAAAACAAAAATGTTGAACCCTACATGAATCCTTAACCAAAATGATCATGTCTCTCACATTTCAATCCCCTTTCATGCTCTCACAAAAATAAATAAGGCTAAACATGGATCCAAAACAATTGATTGAACATGTGTTCATTTATTAAGATGTTGATTTTATGGGTTTCACTTGTTCGTTTTTTTTCATGTATATCCAAAAACATTAAATATAACTCACTTCAATCCAATGACATCTTACCAGCTGACATGAACATAGGAATCAACTACTGCTCAAGTCAGACCCTTTTTTAACCAGAGGATCCCATCACCTACCCAACATTTTCAGTGTTGGGTTTCAAATGCACTAATTAGGGAATACCTACTCAATGGTTTTATCCATGTCTTGGATTCATCATGAATAACCATCCAAGGAATGAAGCACTGCCATTTTTCCACTGAGAAATTGTTGGTGGAAAAGAAGAAAGCCACATCATTGGTTTTTTCAAACTGTTTTGGGAGCCTCTCTTTAAAAGGAAGTAACATATTCTTACCTTATCATTGGGAGATGGATAAATAGGTCACCAATAGCCTCATCCTCAAGTGGATATTCCCAAAAAAACCCACTATCAATTCCATGTGACAAAAATTCCTCAACATGATGAGGATACCACCCCAAGGGCTCCAACTAAGGTTGTTTAGGCCCATGCACCCAGGGTAGTCCATTGAGGGAAACAATCAAACAACTAGGGATAGGCTCACATCCATATTCCAATCAAATAATCCTACCAACAATACATAGTGGAAACTTATGAGAGGATGAAAATTCCTACCCATACCCCTCAAACCTATTGGTACATTTTAGAAAAAAATAAATAAAGCTATCAAAAAATGCATCAATAACCAATGAGTATATGAAAATATCTGCTCTTGTATATCAAGCATGCTAGCATGATCTGATTGAACTTGGATAAATCCCTCTTATCAAGAGGCTCTAGGGAATATGAGTCCAGTAATTCATTATGCCTCATCATCAACAAGTGATATTATTTATCAACCATAATATAGTCCAAGGAAATGGTAATTCTCCAAACCACCCTTAGATTGATTGCCTTAAAATATGATAGATAAAATCTATGAAAATCCTAATATTTATAGAAAAGCAATGGAAAAACGACCAAGAATGAGTGCATAAAATATTTCTAAATTTATGGACTAATATTTATCACCAAAAAACAAAATTCTTTATTTATAATGAATATCCATGCCACACTGAGGTAATAGAATAGATAAATCTCCAAAATGACTTAACATTCCATCTAGATGCATGATACCTAAGATTGAGAAAAAACAAGGATCCCTTCAATGTACGCGTCTCTATGCATTAAAAGAGTTGTGTCAACTGATCGATGATGCCCCATACAATGTTTATATTAGAGGATGAGGTGAACATGAGGCATTTCATTTCACCTTACTCATCGATCAATAATGCCTATACAAATTCACATCATGTAATATCATTTCCTTAAGCCTTCTGTGAGAAATAGGATCTACTCACAATAGATAGTATGCTCAAAAAACATGCCCTAAATGACTATCAAAGATGTTGATCCGGAAGAGAGTGAGCCATCGAAATAATCTTGCATCATGTGTCTGAAAATATTGAGAAATCATCCCACTTAAGGGAATCTAATCATCAGATAGTACCAATATTTTTTAAAGAAGATGGTTCGAGTGAAAACCATGCAATTCACCCATACTATGTTTGGAAAAAGATCCACAAGATTAAGAGAGAATCCACCGCTTCCATAATATAGGAGAAACTCCAACCCACAGAGCAAGGGTAATTTTTAACACAACCTTTGAGGCTAATAAGCTAAGCCCGAATATTTGTGAAAATGGAACAGAAGTAGGCCTATCTTAAAAAAAGATCCATAAGATCAAGAGAGAAGCCACTGCCACCATAATACCAGAGAAACCCCAGCCCACGGTGCTGGAGGATTTTTTTATCACTACCTTTGAGCCTGACAATCCAAGCTCCAAAGGTTTTGAAAATGGAAAAAAAGAATCCCCAGTCTATAGGGATAGATGAATTTTTACCTCATCCTACTCCCCGATGAAAGTCAGCTTTCCCCATTTTGGGAGAGAATCTCAAAGAGAATCCTAAAAGTTCCTTTCATCCTATGACCCAAATTACTCACTAGGAACAAACATGAAAAAATTATCGAGATATTCCATTAGGATCACCATTTTTAAAATGATTTCAAGAGGATCAGCGAAGGATAAGACGAATCCCCATGGTGAGAAAGAACAAAAGAAATCTCTCAAGGGTACGACCGCTCCTCGCGATCATAGTTATTTTGGAAGATATACCTGAGACAAATGACCCTCTTATCATTATGGTATTAATTTGACTGCCCCTGTAGATGCTAAAAACATGAGGCCGATATAAAGTAACAATAGGAGGATGTTTCTATATGTAATATGGTCCACACCAAAATGATTGAATAATAAACGTGCACAAAAAACTAGAGAATTTATTTAAATTTAAGTATTCCCACAACTACTCCCCTACCATCTCCTTGGCCATCATATTCCAAGTAAAAGTGTAAAGGTGCGAATGTATCTCATCCACCACCTGAAGAGGCTGAACCCCTCACACTTGAGTAAATATTTGATCATCATGACTAAGAGATGAAGAAGTTTATAAAACTCAGTGAAAAACTACTCTAAGAAAACATCCTTGTTGGATAAGTTCTACAAGAAGAGAATCATCTCATGCTTGAAGCTATCATACCTCAATAAAGAGGTTTCATCACAACAACTGAAATAGAGTTAGAACATCTTCTCAATGTGGAGTACCAAAAACCAATATATTTGGACTTAATGATAGTAAGATATCAGGAGTTCCCTTAGTTGGGTACACAACTAGAGTTTGGTTAGGCATATCCTTACAGTCCATCCCCTATAGTTTACCCATCACAAGTACAAGTAGAGCCTTCATAGCTAACTCAAATTACTACTCCCCTTTTTTAGGCTCCTACGAACTTTTTTGTTCTCCTCATATCATCAACACAATTGAGTCACTAAAGGATTGATTAAAATTTGTGGAAGGAAGATGTGTTCCAATAAAAATAGAGTGTAAATCTTAACCTGAATGTGTGGATGCAACTCTTCCCCCACTAATCATTGGGAATCCAATGTTCCCAACATTCAATGGATCAGGGGATCAATAATATCATTTGATTCACTTTGTCTTAGTGTGAACCCTTTATGGGGACCCTCGACTAGTAAAAAGTAGCTAAGATAAGCCGTTTTGTTCAAAATTTATTGGGATCAACCTTCACCTGGTATGTGGCACCCCATGTTTCAGGTAATTAGCCCTTTATTTTTTTTATTTTAAGTATATAAAGTAATTGGGTTAAGGGTTGGGGGTTTATAGGATTTTTGGAATGTTTTGGGAGATTTTTTGGAGGTACATTAGTTGAGCATGGTTAGTAGAAACTGTGCATCACCTTCCATGAAACCTTACAACTAAAAAAGTGGGAATTGGGTAGGCACATGGTTTTTCCTAACTGTAAAACCACCTAGGCTAAACTGTGTGATATTGTATAGAGGGGTTTATCATTTTTGGAACATAGTTTGTCTAAATGTGTGATCCAACCATGCAAGTGGTATTTGAAGGTATTGGTTAATTCACGGTTTGTGTAAGGTTTTCCTAACTGTATGCCCTATCTATAACAACCCTACTCTTTCTTACACAATTAAACATGATTTATTACATAAAATTTCACTTAATAAAACTCTGAGGATTGAGAGGTCTAGTGTCTTGTGAAATTAGGAACATTACATAACAACTTATAACATAAAACCCAACATCTTTATTGAAAACTTCTTTTACATGACCACAACATTCCTTCGTACTTAGCATTGCATGGGATAACCTGAGGACATGCGTAAGAAAAGGGTGGGCTATAAAGCCTAGTAAGGGATTAAACAAGGAATAATATGAAGAATATAGTACATTTTAGGTAATATTAATATCATTGAATCACAAGAGAAAAATGAACATAAAGGCATGATATAGCATGATTATCATAACATGGAAATGTGAAAACAACATTTAACATGATATTAGCATGAGCCAAGGCTCATTGCACATGGAGCATGAGTAAAACCTAATTCCACTTGAATTATCATTATTAATGCCTAATTGAACTTGATTTATCTTGATACTAATATTAACCCAATGCATTGGAGCGCTATCAGGGGGCACCCTTCTTAATCAATTCATTTCATGCATAAGTGTGTCACATGGATCATAGAACATGGAATCATTAAACATCATCATTTATTCCATGATAAAGGAATTTGTAATAAATATATGAAAATATATAATCAATAAGGAAATCTTCATAAAGGTGAATACCCTTTATAGAGAAATGGTCATGGTATTTACTATACAATGACTTTGGCTTGGAAAATTGCTGTGCAATTTCGGCAGCATAACGATGTGACATAAGAATTCATAAAAACGGTTGTTGAGAGATAAAGGAGTATCTCATCATATTTACATGAAATTTATAGTTAGGAGTAATGTATATACATGTCCCAACATATATAATGGATTTTATATTCATAATATAAAATAATTTCTTGAATGTAAATGAGGAGAGAGAAATTCCTTTCGGAATTTCGGCATGGTAACGGGTGTACATGGGAGGAATTAATGAGATATAAATAGGTATATAATCATTAAAAAATGAGGGAATTATAGTGGAGGTGAGAAATCATACCCCAACATTTTTAATTGAAAATAAAAGGGTATAACAGTATAAAGAAATTTGGAAAAAAATGAGAAAGGAAGAAATCCCTTACTTGGAAATGTGATCCCAAAGGCTTGGGAGAGGCTTGAGAGAGGATTATAGGGAGATTGGGGAACATTGGGAGGATTATAGAGAGAGAAAGTCAGAGGTTGTTTTAGATCCAGAGGTTTTTAGTGAAGATAAGTGGGAGCTTGAGTGGGTTTATATAGAAAAGGAATGGGAATTCTTTATTATTTAAGTTTTGGACACCACACATTAAACTAATCAAAACCACAAACCATCACAAGGTTTTTTCCATTGTTTTTTACCAACGGGTAGTGTAAAAAAAAATTATAAGTAAAATGGACGAACTTATTAAAATATTAGTCTTTCTTATGTGGAGGGGAGTCCTACTCTCAAGGAAATCATTTTAAAAGTTAAAATATTTTATAATTATTGGAGGGTCCACTAAGGCACTATAAAATTAATCAAAAAAATATGAAATCACATTATTTTAAAGTTAAAACATATATTTTTCGAATATATCTTTTATATTATTTTAGTACATCACTATTTGGTCATTATGATGTCGTAAAACACATTATGTCTTTAAACAGTATTTAATTTTTACCCAAAAATTCGACTGTCTCAGAAAATTATGAAAAATCCACCATTAGATAATTTTTACATCTTGAATCCAAAAATGATATTAATTTTATCTAAATAATGTCCTAAATATGTGAATTTTCACTTTTAAAATAAAAACTAACATTTATTGAAAATTCATGGATTTTGACAGAAACCATTTTCAAACCTTAATAAAAATAACAATTGTATTCATAAAAATTATACGATCATTTATATTTAATAAAAATAAATTTAGTAAAGATATTTTATTAAAATATTATTTAATTCAAAAATCCATTAATTCATCAAATAGATTTCTTAATTTAATATTAAATAAAAATATTATTTGTGCTTTAAAAACTATTTACAAGTTAACAATAATAAAATGAATGTATATAATATAATGTATACAAAACTATTGCACATAATCATAGAGATAAGGTCTTGTTACATAAACCCTTATAACACCCACATAAGACCTAAGGGTAAGGTGTGCGATGGTGACCGACTCTTGGGGTGACTCAAATAACATCGATCGGGTGGTAATCTCTATCAACTTCCACTTCTCCTGTAGGAAGTTCCATTCAAGATTAACGTGTTGAATCACAACTTGGGCTTGGTCAAGAGAAAATACCAGTGATGCTAAATCCTTTCTGATCTCCAAAAAATGGGCTTCCTATGGATAAATTCTGCTGGATGAGGCCATCGGTTCCTTTATCTGAGTAAATTGGATTTGTTAAATCCCTATATTTATACTAATCATGTGATCACTATTTAATGGATATATTAGAAATGATAAAAATTATTAACAATATTTTAAAATCCAAAAACATTAAACCAAGTAAGTGATTATGTCTTATATTAATATTTTTACATAATAATACATTTATTCAGATCAAGAGGAATTTTCATTAATAAAAGTTTGTGTCATTACAATCTTCCCACCTTAAGAAATTTCTCCCTCAAATTTTCATTTTCCAAAACTAAAATAGATGAGGGTAACTCTACTTCATCACTTCCTCTGATTTCTACTTTTCTTCTTTAAACTTCTGGTTTCACCACAACACCTTGATGAGGGGAATTTTCTTATTTAGTAGAAGTTTTTATCTATGATCTAAGATCTTTACTGGGTTCTCTTCATAGGATAGGTCATTCTCCAATGGTACCACCTCTGGATTGTGTACATGTGATGGTTCAGGTATGTACTTCCTCAAGAGTGATACATGGAATACATAATGTACTTGAGATAGGTTTTGTGGGAGTGCTAGTACATAGGACACTTCTCCAATGCGATCAGGGATCTCAAAAGGGATGATGTGCATTGTACTAAGCATTACCGTATTCCCAAATCGCATAACTATCTTCCACGGTGAAATGTGAATTAATACCATGTCTCCCACAACAAACTCTAGGTCTCATCGAAAATTATCAACATAGATCTTTTGTCAACTCTTAGTATCATTAATTTGTTTTTTGATGGTCTTAACATTCTCTACCATTTCTTGGACCGTTTTTGGACCTTGGAGTTTCTGCTCCCCAACTTCATCCCAACATGTTGGTGTTCTGCACCTCTTCCCATAAAGAGATTCATAAAGTCCATTTGGATGCTTGATTGGAAACTATTATTGTAATAGAACTCAACCATATGAATATGTTGATCCCATCATCCTTTGAAGTCCATTGAGCATGATCTCAACATTTCCTCAAGTGTTTGGATAGTCTGCTCAGATTTGACCAACAGTTTGAGGATGATAAGTTGTTCTGAAGTTCAGCTTTGTATTCAGAATGTGTTGGAGACTCTTCCAGAACATAGAGGGGAATCTTGGATCTCAATCAGATACAATCGATAGTAGTACTCCATGCAGCCTTACCACTTCTCTGATGTATATCTGTGCTATTTGATCTAATGAGAAATTCTCCCAAATTGAAATTAAGTGTTCAGTCTTTGTAAGAAGATCCACAACAACCTAGATAACATATTTTCCATTGGATGTCTTTGGAAGTCCGGTAACAAAGTCCATGGTGATTTTCTCCCATTTCCAAGATGGTATAGGTAATGGTTGTATCACCCCATTAGACTTCTACCTATCAGCCTTCACTTTCTGACATACCAGGCATTTTAATGTTTACTCAACAATCTCCTTTATCATTTTATTCCACCAATAATGTTATCATAAATTTCGATGCATCTTTTTGTTTACTGGGTGAATATAGAAATTAAAACTATTTTCATCATCCAATTTTTTTTTCTTTAACTCTATATTTGAGGGAATACATAGTCTTGTCCCAAATCTCACAATTACTTCTTTGTTAACATTGAAATACAAGGATTTCCCTTTTCTGATAGTTTCCACTTTCATCTGAATTCTCACATCATCCTTTTGAGCATCCTTTAATCTTTCCAAAAGAGACAGTTAATAAATCATTTGTAAAGGGATTGATGATGTTCCCATATTTATGATTCCCATGTTCATATTCATCAATTCTAAGAATATTGTATCCTTTTCAAATCTCATAAATGAAATATTTGATTTATCCTTTCTTCTTAGATAATCTTTCACCTTGTTTTCTTTCCCTGGGTGGTAATGGATTGAGCAGTCATAGTCTTTGGTCATATTTAACCATCTTTATCGGTGCATATTCAACTCTTTCTGTGTGAATATATACTTGAGGCTTTTTTGATCCATATATATTTAATACTTCTCCCCAAAGAGGTAATGTCACCAAATTTTTAAAGTGAATATCACTACATCCAACTCCAGATCATGTGTTGGATATTTTTTCACATGAAAATTCAATTTCCTTGTATCACAGAAAATGAATTTTTAATTTTACATCAGCACAAATCCCATATCCTTCTTTAAAGCATCACTAAATACCAAAAAAAATCTCCACTTGTGCATAATGTGAGCACAAGGATAGTGATAATCCTACTTCTGAACTCCAAGAATATCTCTTCACATTCATCACTCCAAGAAAACTTGACTCCCTTTTGAGTTAGCGTGGTAAGAGGGTTTGAAAATCGTGATAAATTTCTCACAAATCAGTGATAATATCCAGCTAACCCAAGGAATATATGGATATCCATCATAGACATTGGCCTCGACTATCCCTCAATTGCAGCTGTCCTGGAGGGATCCACAGATATCCCATTTCTTGTAATGATATGACCCAATAATGGGATTTCCTTCAACTAGAACTCACACTTTCTATAATTTTAATAGAGATTCTCCTTTCAAAATTTCTCTAGTACAATGCTTAGATGCTCCTCATGATCCTCCTTTTTTTTAGTATATTAGAATATCTTCTATAAATACCACCACAATTTTTTCATGGTATTATCTAAAGACTCTATTCATCAAGTCCATGAAGGTTTCTGGAGCATTAGTGAGGCCCAAAGGCATTACTATGAATTCATAGTTCCCATACCTTGTACGAAAAGCAGTCTTAGGGATATCCTCCTTCGTCACCCTTACTTGGTAATGTCCCAACTGCAAATACACCGTGGAGAAGTATTGTACTCCTCATAGCTGATCGAACAAGTTATCAATTCAGGCCAGAGGATACGTGTTCTTTATCGTGATTTTTTTAGCTCGTGATAATCAATGAAAAGTCGCACTGACCCATCCTTCTTATTGATGAAGAGAACTGGTTCACCCCATGGTAAAGCACTTGGTCGTATAAAACCTTTATCTAGATTCTCTTGTAGTTGTTTCTTTAGCTCCTCAAGCTCCACAATAGACATTCTATATATATTCTTGGATATTGGAAAATCCCCAGGTATAATATCAATCGATAATTCAACATATCTTCTAGGATGAAGGCTAGGAAATTCCTTGAGAAACACTTTATAAAATTCTCTCACAATAGGAATGTCTTAAAGGATGGTTGATTCCTTAGTCTCAATTATCTGAGTAAAATACTCTTGCTCATAGGACAATAATATCTATTATTGACATGATGATGCTAAATAAGATTCATCCTACTCCTTTCACTTGTACATAATCAGGGGTCGATTCACCATATGGAGAGTGATTTCCTTCTCATGTAAATTTATTTTGGATCTATATAGGGAAAGCCAATCCATGCAAATAATTGAATCAAATTCCACCAGAGGGAGTATGAAAAGGTTCTCTGAGAAGTGCAATCCAAAAATTGTGATAGGGGAAGAGTTATATTCATCGGATTCAATGATTTCCCCATTTACTGCTCTCACTGACTTCTCTACTTCAATGATTTTTGGTGGCATTGGGATTGTTCTCCAAAACTTTCGTGATATAAAAGAGTTCATAGAACCAGAATAAAAAATTATGTTCACTATTCTTGAATGAATAACTAGCATACCTATCACCACTTCATTGTCAGACTTCACTTCAGTGGTAGTGGTGGAAAAATCTCTCCCTTTTTGCCTTGGAGTTTTTTGGTTGCCTCCGAAAACACTTGGCTTAGGTCACTAGTTTACAAAGAGTCCTGGTTCTTTTCATTTAAAGCAATGAACAACGTGTTGAGGGTTAAAGGGAGCATTCCTATCCTTTTTCGCAGTAGCGGGTTTTTATTGTTGGAAGTTAATAGCCAGGTTCCCTTCTCTTCCACACCTAAATCATTTCCTCATCCCCTTCATGCAATTTCTAGGGTGATTTTTTCCAAACCTTTGGCAAGTGGGGTGTTGGAATTTCTTAGCACCATTAGATTTATGCATCAGAATACCAGAATTAAAGTACAATTTCCTTTTATTATCCCCATGATACTTAAGAGATTCTCCGATCTCTATTTCGACTTTGAGGGCACATCATAAAATTTTCTCATAGCTATCAAAGTAGCGGATCTCTAGGGCTTTCCATAGGCTAGGTTTTATCCCAAAAAATAAGCGGTCAACCATGAATTCGTGGGTAATGAAAAAGCTAGAGACATATCATGCAAGCCTTGTGATGTTTTCCTCGTACTATCTAATGTGTTATTCATCTTTTTTCTTGAGGTAAAGGAAGTCCCTTTCCATATTAAGTTGGAGGGTGCATGGAAAATTTTTTTGAAATTTTTTTTGGAAATACTTCCATTAAAATGCCTCAATATCCTCTTCAAGATTTGTATTTTTTATCAATTTCTACCGTAGATCGGCTTCACCCTCCATACGATAAGCATCCATAAGAACCTTCTCTTGTTTTGAACATTTAAGGTTGGATAAGATATTCTCAATGGAGTGGATCCATTGTTCGACGATTGAGGGATCGGATGATCCATTAAAAGTAGGCGGCATTTGTCTCATGAAGTTCTCGATTGTGGCTTATTCTTTCTTCGGGGGGGTGAACATTCCTCTTGACCCATGTTTCTATTCAAAACATTAGTTAACTGATAGATTATCCTAACATAGTTTGCGATTCTTGCTCCCATCAGATTGGGCGTCTCATTAGAATAATCATCAAATTGATCTTCGCATCGGTTATTAGCCTGAGTCCTCCTATTACCATCCATTGGCTGGAATAAAAGGAAAGTTAGGGGTAACACATAAAGGGGAATCCAATGAAAAAAATGGATAACATATAAATTACCTTTATTTCCTTAACATATGAACTTATAGGATTTAATCTATGTTATCCATGATCTACTTCCCAACATATATTCTCTGGGGAATTTTTTATTCACTTAATAATGGTTTATAATAATCTTATGAATTTACCGAAGCATATCCCCCTGAAGTGTCATAACCAAGAGTGAAACAATTTCCATTATCATGCACCAGTTCCAATTCGAGTCTTGATCAAAGATGTGTTTTTGGGTTTTGACCCTAGATACATCTGTTCTAGATCCTGATCTACCTGCTTGTATCCAGACAGGAATGTATTTTCTTGATAAATCACTTACTCAAAACTCACAAAAATTTAGGGATGTTTTTATTATAATTAGTATTATACCTAAGTATTTCACTAGGGTTTTCTAATCCTAATCCCAAAAATTACTAAACGTATCCTCGGATACCAACTATAACAACCCTGCTCTTTATTACACACATAAACATGATTTATTACATAAACATTCACTTAAGACAACTCTGAGGATCTAGATGTCTAGTTTCTTGGGAAATTACGAACATTACATAACAACATAGAAGATAAAACCCAACGTATTTATTGAAAAATTCTTTTACATGACCACAAAATTCCTTCATAATTAGTATTTCATGGGATAACCTGAGGACATGCATAAGAAAAGGGTGAGCTATAAATCCAAGTAAGGGAGTAAACAAGTAATAACATAAATAATATAGTACATGTTCGGAAATATGAATATAATTGGAGAATGAGATAAAAATGAACATAAAGGCATGATATAGAATGATTATCATAACATGTAAATGTGGCACCATCATTTAACAAGATATTATCATGAGCTAAGGCTCATGGCACATGGATCATGAGTAAACCCTCATTGCACTTGAATTAGCATGAGTAAACCCTCACTACACTTGAATTAGAATGATTAAACTCTAATTTCACTTTAATTATCATGATTAAACCCTTATTGAACCTAACGTATCATGATACTAATCATTACCCAATGCATTGGAGCACTATTTGGGCGCACCCTTCTTAATCATTTCATTTCATGCATAAGTGTGCCACATGGATCATACAACATGGAATCATTAAAAATACTCATTTATTCCATGATAAAGGAATGGTTAATGCATACATGAAACTATATAATCAATAAGTAAATGTGTGTAAAGTAGAATACCCTTGACAGAGAAATGGGTATGGTATTCACTGCTCAATTACTTTGTCTTGGAAAATCACGGTGCAATTTCAGTAGTATAACGGCATGACATAAGAATTCATAAAAATGGTTGATGAGAGAGAAAGGGGTATATCATGATATTTAAATGAAATTTATAGTAAGTGGTCATATATATACATGTCCCAAAATATGTAACAGAATTTAGATTCGTAATATAAAAGAATTGCTTGAATATAAATGAGGAGAGAGAAATTCTTTACGGAATTTTGGCATGGTAATAGGTGTACATGGGAGGAATTAATGAGAGATAAATGAGTCAATATTCATTCAAAAATATTGATATAATCATAGGTGCGGTGATAAATCATACCCCAACATTTGAAATTGAAAATAAAAGGGTATAACAATATAATGAAATTTGGACAAAAATGAGAAAGGAAGAAATCTCTTACTTGGAAGTGTGATCCCAAAGGCTTGGGAGAGGGTTGAGAGAGGCTTCTAGGAATCTTTGGGTGCATTGGGAGGATTATAGATAGAGGAGGTCATAGTTTTGTCTAGATATAAAGGTTTTTGTTGAATATAATTAGGAGATTTAATGGTTTTATATAGGAAGGGAAAGGGAATTTTTTATTGTTTAGGTTTTGGACACCACACACTAAACTAATCAAAACCACAAACCATACCCTAGTTTTTGCCCATTTTTTTCAAAAATGGATTGGAAAAAATTATTTTATATGTCAAATGGCCTAACTTCTTAAAATATTAGTCTTTATTATGTATAGGTGAGTTACACTCTCAAGGAAATCATTTTAAAAGTTAAATTATTTTATAAGTCTTAGAGGGTCCACTAAGGCACCATAAAATTAATCAAAAAAATATAAAATCACATTATTTTAAATTTAAAAAATATATTGGCCGATTATACCTTTTATATTATTTTATTACATCACTATTGGGTCATTATGATGTCATAAAACACATTGTATATTTAAATGGTATTTAATTTTTACCCAAAAATTCGACTGTCTTGGAAAATTATGAAAAAATCATCATTAGATAATTTCAACATCCTGAATCCAAAAATGATATTAATTTTATCTAAATAATTTTTTAAATATGTTAATTTTAACTTTTAAAATAAAAACCTACATTTATTTAAAATTCTTGGATTTTGACAAAAACAGTTTTCAAACCTTAATAAAATTTACAATTGTATTCATAAAAATTATACAATCATTTATATTTAATAAAAAACTGATTTAGTAATAATATTTTATTAAAATATTATTTAATTTAAAATACATTAATTCATCAAATATATTTCTTAATTGATTATTAACTAAAAATACAATTTATGATTTAAAAACCATTTACAAGGTAACAATAATAAAATTAATATATATACTTTATTATGTACAAAAATAATGCACATAATCAACTTGCTGGTGTCTTGTTACATAACCCTTTATAACATCCACATAATACCTAAGGGTAAGGTGTGTGATGGTGAGATACTTTTGGGGTTCCTTGGATAACATCGTTCGGGTGGTAAACTCTATCAACTTCCACTTCTCTCGTAGGCAGTTCCATCCAAGCTTAACGTGTTGAAGCTCATCTTTGACTTGGTCAAGAGCATATCCCAGTGACACTCCCTCCTTTCTGAGCTACAACAAATGGGCTTCGTATAGAGAAATTATACTTGATGAGGCCATTACTTCCTTTGTCTAAGTAAATTGGATTTGTTAAAGCCCTATATTTATATTAATCATGTGATCATTTTTCAATGGCTATATTAGAAACGGTAACAATTATTAACAGTATTTTAAAATATAAAAACACAAAACCAAGGAAGTGCATATGTCTTATATAACCATTTTACATAACAAGACATTTAATCAGATCAAGATGAATTTTCATTAATAAAATTTTGGGTCATTACACTAACCATGAACCATTAAGAAAAAGATCCATATTTTTTTTATCTAACTAAATTTACAACTTAATTAATTGTATTACCCTAATCCTACCCTAAAAAATATTACACTTTTTCTAAATCTTGGAGAGATCTTTCCTCTTGATCCAAGAGTGATCTTTTTTGAATCTAAGTGTGTTAGAGGCCCCAATTAATTGGTAATTTCTTATTCTTGGAGGTTTCCCTTAGTTTTCTTCATCTTCCCTCCCTCAGATTCATGGATCTAATACATTGGGTATAGATTCATGTTGTGTAATTCCAGTCATGATTATATATAGTTCTTTTAATTGAAGGGAATAATATCTATGGTTGAATCTTGAATATCTAATCTGGTTTTTTGAAGTTGTTGGAACATTCTTTATTTTCTCCTAAGTTTGCAAGGTAGGTGGATTCACTCTTGACTCTGTTGGATTAGAAATTAGAGGATTGATTTAAAATTTATTTAACTGATTGAATTTAATTTTGTCATTGGTGTGAAAATATTTATTGAAACCCTCTTTAGTTATTGTACGTAAAATTGTGCAAGTTGGTTTTTTTTGGAAAGTGCAATTGGTATAAGTATTTTAAAAGGATTATTTTAAAATTATTGTTTAGTTTTGATGTATGGAAAAAAAGTTTGTAGAATTTTTTTCATTAAAAGAAATGATTTACTGAAAATTATTGTCATTTTTTTTATAAAATATGGTTGGTTTTTGTTCATGTGAATTTGGGATGGATGAAGGCATGATGTTTCCCCCATCAGAAGACTGGAACTGATAAGGGCATGAAGTTTCCCCCTTAAAAATGGTTCACCAAGTGATGACTTAGGGAAAGGATGACTCACCACTCAAGAGTATTGGTAGGTCTATGTTTCATGCATGTTTGGATGTGTGTAATGGAATGGTTTATTCCAAATAAATTAAAATATTTATTTTAAAGTCTTTTTTGGTTTCTTCCCTTAAAAAACTATTGGATTTGGAAAATCGGGTTGGTTTAGAAAACTA
Source organism: Viscum album (assembly GCA_963277665.1). NCBI lineage: Eukaryota > Viridiplantae > Streptophyta > Magnoliopsida > Santalales > Viscaceae > Viscum > Viscum album. The sequence goes on from OY728160.1 coordinate 861,042,628, forward strand.
TTTTAGATTTGACGTAAACTTATTTTTATTGTTTTAAATTGTTTTATATAAATTTTAAAACATATTATATCTTAGTGGTGTGGGTTGGGAATTCATTTGGGAAATCCTAATGAGTTTTATACTCACCCCCTTCTAGGAACTTTGGTGATTTTTTATATTTTGTACATCAAGACATGGGTAAATTCAATGTATCTCATTTATTTAGTGATGCATCATGATACCTAGGGAATTACGTGTGGAGGTAGAGCTTAGAGAGTGTTGGGAGTTGTTTATTTGATGTGTTTGGTGTCTTTGAGTTTTTTTTGGTTTTGGTTTCCTATTTTTACTTAGATATTGTGGTTTATTTTGGTTATACCTTGCGTTGTATTATATTGTACTCATGAAACATTTAGTGGTTGTTTAGTTATGATTATCTTAAGTTGGTTGTTTTATAATCAAAATGAAAAATCATCCCCCAATTGTTATTAAATCCCTTTAAATATATTTCCAGCCTTTGGTGTCTTGGGGATGTCACTTAAGGCCTAATATCACACCCATCTCTTCCCAAGCTAATGAGGATGGGTGAGATGTTATAAATTGTATCAATCATGGCCGGTCCTTCTTTCATTTTGGAAAAAATGGTATCAGTTTGTTTAGTCATAGAGTTGAAAATCATTTTGGTTTATTCCTTGAGTTGGGTTATTGGGAAGAAGTAGGATCTTTAGAACATGGAATATTGAGCATAAAGAGGATTATTTAAACTATTTATGTTGAACCTCAAGTTACTAGTGATTTTGGGTACATGAGTGTTTTGAGAAACTTATAGGAGTTGTAACCTAATCATTATGGGTTTAGATGATGAGTAGAGTGGAACATGCATTGATAGAAATGACTTTCCACTTGGAGTTCATATTTAATTTTCAATAATGATTTATTATTTACTGTAAAATTGTTGTTTTTGAAAATAGTTGAAAATGGTTTGATTTTTAGAGAGCATGGTGGGGTTTTCAAAAATGGTTTGAGGAAAATTGTTGAATTTTGGAAAACCTTTTTTTAATATGTGTGGAGTGGTAAATTTAAAATTTATAAGCCTTAAATTGTTATAGAGTGAGACTAAATTTCATTTTCTTTTAGTTATAGAAAATGGAACTAGTTAGGATATAAGAAACCAACCGGAAGAGTTTTCATAGAATGTGGTTTCACTTAATCCACAAGAGAACAAAATGTTGGTTCAAAGTATTTTCTAGGCATTTTAGGCCATGGATAGATGGAACATAAGGGTTGAACCAAGGTAAGTGGATCATTCCATTCAGTTCCAAAAGAATAATCCACCCATATCTTGGGGTAATTTAGGACTTAAAAATGAAGAAGTGTGACTACACATGATGAATCAAATATTCTATTTCCTAGGCACACCAACCAAGCTGAAAGTGAAGTTGGCTACATATATACTGGAGGATATAGCACTCTAGTGGTGGGATTTAGCAGTTCAGACGAAATTGGACCAAGACATTGCATGGGGTGATTTTTATTAATTGGTTAACAAAAACTTTTATCCTCACACATTCATAATTTATAGAAAATGGACTTTTTTTCTTGAATAAGGATAATCTATTAGTGAAAGAGTATTCATAAAAATTTATGAATTTAGTCTTCTTTGCACTAGAAGTTTTTATAAGTTCTTACTTGAAGGCACACATTTATGAATCAGGGTTAAATCCAAATATTTTCTCACAAATTCCCATGATTTTTATAACATATTACAAAAATATGGCAAATAGAGCGATGGTGGAAGAAAGAGACATATCATGAACTATGGGTGGAGGAATCATGTTGATGCCTATGGGAAATGGTGGTAACTCTAATGATGGGAAAAATAATAAGCGGGGAACCTATTTCCAAGGTGGTGGTATGATTCAGAACTAGATGAGATCAATGAATCTTCCTCATAAACTGAAGAGTAAGTCAGGATGTTTTCAGTGTGGTTATTTTGACCATATTAATGAGATTGTACAACACTACCTAGAGCATGTTATAATTTCAACCAGATGGGACATCTTCACCACTATTTTCACATTTCTCCAAGGTCGGGTTCTAGGGACACATCTCATGTTTTGAAAATGTCACATGCTTTGATGGGGTGAGGGAAATTAGATAATTATCATAATAAAAATTGAGGTGGCCATGTTTATTCGAGGAATTCCATGACTCCTTAACCAGTGCAATATCAACATGTTAATTAAAAGAAAAGTGTTGTGAGTAAGAAATTGTATTAAACTTAGAAAATGATTTTGGACGATCAATATAGACCTTCGGCGATGACAGGTAATATTCTCTTGAATTTTACCCTTATTAAATATTTTTTTTATGGGTGAATCCCATTCGATTATTATTTCTTGTGTTGCTGATCTTTTGGGTTTTCATATTGAGATGATGCCTGCTATTTTGAAACTTTAAAATCATCTTGTCCAAAGTGAATGTTGATCCTTTATGTGAAAAGCATGTTCTATAAAACTTTAATGGGTTGAATTGATTTGGTACTTATACATGATTGAGATGGATTCTAATTACATAATCCTGGGTATGGAATGGTTAACAATTTTCAAAACTCACATCGCATGTTATACCTGAAGGGTTAGTTTTACAACTGATGATGGCATTGAGCATCTTTTTAGAGGAAATCAGAGTGAAAAGGAAAGGATAACAAGATTTTTGGAACCAACAGTTGGAACCATTTTTTACCATTTGGAATATTTTCCCTTTGCATTAGTGGATTAGATTGGGGAAAGAAGTTTCCCAATAATTGTTGATTAGTTTCTAGATATTTTTCCTAAAAATTTCTCAGGGTTTTCACCTAAAAGAGAAGTGGAGTTTACAATCGATCTATTATCAGGGACTAATCCTATATCACTTTAATATTATAATATTACATCAATAGAATTAAGGGAATCTAAATTATAGTTATAAGAGTTGTAAAGAAAAGAGTTCATTTGTCCTAATACGTCTTCATGGGTAGCATTAATTTTTTTTGTGAAAAAGGCAGATAAAACTCTTAGGATATGTATATATTATCACAATATTAACCAAACTATGATAAATAATCGATATCTTATTCCACACATTTATGATCAGTGTGATCAATTTAGGGGATCCCAATGGTTCTCTAAAATTGAGTTGCATTCAAGATATCACTAACTTTGGGTTCGAAAGGAGTATATTCCAAAGAAAACTTTCAAAAATAGATATGAACACTAAGATTATGTGTTAATGCCTTTCGGTATTATGAATTCACAAAACTATATTTATGAAATAGATGAATAATGTATTTCAAAGATATCTGGATTATTTTTTAGGGGTTTCAATGCATGACATACTTGTGTATTCTAGGACAAAGGTTGAGCATGAACAACACTTGGCGATAGTGTTGGGTATCTTGATGGATCATTTATGTATGAAAAAACTCTTAGAGTTTTATTTTTGGATACAAGATGTATTCTTCCTTGACCATGATATTTCTAAAACAAATTGTTTTTGTGGATCCAAAAAAGGTTGAGGTTGTGATCTCTTAGAAACCTCCAAGGAATGTCTTTGAGATATGTAGTTTCCTTAGTCTAACTGGTTTTTACCGATGCTTTATTCCTGATTTTTACAACAAAATTAACCAATGATGTATTTGAAAAAGAAAATTGTCCCATTATAATGGAATGATGAATGTTATAAATCCTTTAAGGAGCTTAATTTTTTCCCTACATCAACAATAATATTGATATTTCTTGAATTAATATAAGGTTATGTGGTTTCTTATGATGCTTCAGGATCTAGTTTGGGGTGTATTATCATATAGGGAGATCATGTTGTTTCTTATGTCTCATGGAAATTACAATTTCACAAGAAGAACTACCAAACATATGATTTGTAATTAGCTATTGTAGCCTATGATTTGAATACTTGGCATCATTACCTATTTGGTGAGAAATTTATAGTGTTTATGGATCATAAGAGTTTGAAACACATATTCTCAAAAAGATATTTGAATCTGAGAAATAGAAGATTGATGGAGTACCCTAAAATGTTTGACTTTGACTTGATGTATACACTGGGTAAGGGAAATTCAGTGGCAGATGCATTGAGAAGAAATTCATATAGTATATTAGAAAAAAAAGAGGCTTCCAATCAATGACAGTTTATGTCAATAATACCTGACATGCACTTTGATTGTGAAGACCAATGTAATATTATAGTTTTCTTTCTAGTTTATTTGGTTCCTATGTAGGTATAGAGAGTTAAAGAGTCCTAGAAATCTGATTCTAAATGTGTTTCTATGAGGTAAAATCTCAATGGTGGTGATACCATTGAGAGATGAACGCTAAATTAGAGTTCCATTTTTTTATTTAGAGATATGATGATCATACCTTTAGATTGTAAGGATAAAATTCTTCTTTATTACCACCATAAGAGATGGGTTGTTAATCCTGGAATAGAAAATATTTGTAAGGAACTGAAATCACAATTTTGGTGGGCTTACATGAAAGGAATAATGGATTAGTTTTTCATGATATGTGTCACCTATTAGTAGGTTAAGGTAGAGAACTAGTGGCTGGAGAGTATTTTGCAGACTTTTTTGATTCTCATATGGAAGTGGGAGCACATATCCATTGATTTTGTCACATGTCTCCCAAAAACAATTCTAGAACATGATGCTATATGGGAAATTTTGGATTGGATCATAAAGTTATATCATTCCATCCTTATTCGTGAATCTAAGATGGTAGATGATGTATCCAAAATCAATATCTAAAAAGTGGTGAAAAGACGTAGTGTACTAGTTTTGATAGTATCATATCGATATCTGATATTTATATCTCCTTTTTGTAAATCCTTACAAAAGCCCTTGGGACTAAATTGACTATGATTACGGTGTATCATCCTCAAATAGATGGAAAATCCTAAAGGATGATAAAAACATTTAAATACATGCTTAGGTCTTGTGTAATGGATTTTTTTAGCACATGAAAGGAGAACATACCATTAGTCGAGTTCTCGTATAACAACAGTTATCATTCCTCGATACATACGGATCCTTTTGAAGCATTTTATAGGCATCCTTTTCATTCTCCACTTTGTTGGATAGAAACTATTGATACATCACTAGTTGGACCAAGACATGTGTAAGAGATAATGATGAATATTCAGTTGATCATAAAAAGGATGGAGATAGCTCATAGTCATCATAAATTGTATATGGATCATCATTGATGGTCATTTTGAGAAATTTTAATGGGTTTGTGAGGTGAAATATCAGTTTTATTTTACAAAAATGTTTATTTTAGTGCATAATGTGTTTCATGTATCTCAACTAAAGATGTATCAGCCTAATCTTGACCATGTGATTTGATGAGATCACTTTGACCTAGAGCCAGATGTTACATTGGTTCATGTACCAGTGTAGATTGTAGTTAGGAAAGATAAATTCTTGTGTGAGAAAACATCAGTCTATTTCGTGTTTTATGGAAATATGGTTGTATTTAAGAATAAATATGGGGGCATGAGAAATAAATGGTTAAGAAATGATCTAAATTATTTTAGGCTATTGATGGGTTTCAACCTTCCAATGATAGAAAGAAAAATGGTGGGGATAATGTAGAACCCTCGGTTTCTGGTAATTAACCCTTATTTTATGAATTTTTAAGTATGTAAAGTAATTGGGTTATGTTTTTGGATGTTTGGAGGAGTTTTGGAAAGTTTTTGGAGCTTTTCTAGAGGTTCACGTTTTGAGCACGGTTAGTATAAACTGCGCAACACCTTCCAGAAAATTGTGCAACTTTAATAGTGGGCACTAGGTAGGCTCAAGGACTATCCAAACCATGTGGCCACCAAAGAGAAACCATGTGATGTTAGATAGATGGGTATAGAATGTTTGATGCATAGTTTGTCTAACCATGCAAGACAACCATGTGAGGGGTGTTTGGATGTAGTAGATGATGCATGATTAGCACATGGTTTTCCTAACTGTACAACCTAACCATACACTGTTAAAAACAAGATCCATATTTTGTGGATCTTACTTTCTTTAACCCCTTAATGACTTGTTTTCCCCTTAATATGGCCCTTACACGAATTCCACTCCTTCTAAAGTCCATAAAGGCCATTCCTCTTGATCTAAGAGCAATCCTTTGGTGAATCTAAGTGCGTTGGAGTCTCATATTCCTTTGTAAGTGCTCTTTATTGGTGGTTTCCATTATTTTTCTTCATCAATCCTATCATTGATTCATGGATATAATCAATTAGGGATATATTCATGTTATTTATGCCAATCATGATGAAATGTTATTTTTTTGGTTGAAGGTAATAGGATTAAGGTTGAATCTTGAAGATCTAAGTCATTTTTTTGAAGTTTTTAGACCATTCTTCATTTTTTCCTAAGTTTGTGAGGTAGGTGGATTTACTCTCGAATCCTATTGATTAGAACCTGAAGTATTTATTTCAAATTTAATGAACTTATTTAATAAAATTGTGAAATTTTTGTGAAAAATATTGATTGAAATCATTTTTTAGTGATGGTTTGTAAAATTGTGGAAGTTGGTTTTTTTATGGAAAGTGCAATTGGTTTCAGTATTTTAAAATGATGATTTTAAAGTTATTTTTTGGTTTTGATGAGTGAAAAAAAAATATGTAGAATATTTTTCACTAAAATAAATGTTTTATTGAAATGACTTGACATATACGGTATGTGTGTGTTCATGTGAATTTGGGAAGAATAAGGTCATTAATATTCCCCCACTAAAAAATGGGAAATATAAAAGTGTGAAGTTTCCCTAATCAAAATTGTTCAACAAGTGATGGCTTTTTTAAAGGATGACTCACCACTCATAATTATACGGAGGTCCATGGATGTATGTATGTGTGGATGTTTGCAACTGAATGTGTTATCCCAAATGTATTTTAAGAATGGTTCGAAAGACTTATTTGGTTTCTTCCCTTAGAAAACCATTAGTTTTGTAAAATTGGGTTAGTTTGGAAAACTATTTTATCTTTAATGTAAACAACTTTCAATTTTTTTTAAACCATTTCATATAAATGTTCTAATATGTTCTATACTAGTGTAATGAGTTGATAAGTCATTGGGTAAATCCAACTGTGTTTTATACTCACCCACTAATTGGGAACTTTGGTGTGTTTTCATTTTTTTTTATATACAGCTAAAGGAAATGTATCTCATTTCTTTATAGATGCATGATGATACCTTATAAATTTCTTGTGGAGTTGGATATTGGATAGTGGTGGGATTTACTGAGTTGATGTTCTTGGTGTCTTTGAGTTTTATTGGTTTTGGTTTCTGTTTTTTACTCTGATATTTTTTATTTTTTTTGGTTATACCTTGATTTGTATTACATTATACTCATGAATCATTTTTTGGTGTTTTGGTTATGGTTATATTTAGTAGGTTGTTTGATTTTGAAAATGGAAAACCATCCCCAAATTGTTAATTAATACCTTGACATTAATTTCTATCCATTGGTATCTTCAAGATGTCACCTAAGGCCTAATAACACACTCGTCACTTCTCAAGATAATGAGAAGTGGTGGGATGTTACAAATGGTATCAGTATTTTATAGTCCATATTTTATTTTGGAACAAATGGTATTTTTTCATTTAGGGAGTTTAAAATCATCATGGTTTATTCCTTGAGTTGGGTTGGTAGAAAGGAGTAATATCTTCAGAACTTGGAATGTATAGAATAAATAGGCATAGTTGGCCTATTTATGTTGAACTTAAAATTACCAAGGAGTTTGGGTACATGACTATTATGGGACACTTCTAGTAGTTGTAAACTCATCATCATGGGTTTAGTCGATGACAAGAGCATAACATGCATCGATAGAAATGACTTTACACTTGGAGTGATTATTTCATTTTGAGTAATGATTTATGATTTAGTGAGAGTGTTGGTTTTTGAAAATAGTTTAAAATGGTTTCAATTGCAAAGACTATGGTGGAATTTTCATAAATGGTTTGAAATAGGAAAATTGTTAAATTTTGGAAAGACTTTTGTAATATGTGTGGAGTGGTAAATTTGAAATTTCTAAGCCTTAAATTTCTAGAGAGTGAGATTAAATTACATTTTATTTTATTTATAGAAAATGTAACTGGTTAGGCATAGCAAAAACCAACTAGAAGAGACTGTTGAGAATGTGGTTACACCAGAGCCATAGGTGAACCAATAGTTGGTTTAGAGTATTTTTCAGGTATTTCAGGCCATGGATAGAGAGAACCTAATGGATAAACCAAAGTAAGTGGATCATTCCATTCTATTTTAAAAACATAATCCATCAATCATTTGGGGTGATTTAGAACAAAAAAGAAGAAGTGTGGCTAAAATGGTTGAATTGAATCTTCAATTTCCTAGGAACACTAGCTGATCTCAATGTGAAATTGGCTATGTAAATTATTTAGGATCTATCATGCCAGTGGTGGGATTTATAAATTCAGGAAAAATTGGATAAATAAATTGCATGGGAGGATTTTGAAGAATTGTTTCAAAATTAATTTTATCCTCACATGTTCAGAATTTCTAGAACAATTTACTTTTTCATCTTAAAGAAGTAGAATCTATCAGTGACCAAGTATGATGCTAAATTTAGGAACTTAGTCTTATTTTCACTGGAAGTTTCTACAAGTGTGTACTTGAAGGAGAACATTTTTAAATTAGGTTTGAAACCAAAAATTCACTATTTTTTTGATTTTCATAATGAATTATATAGAGATGGTAAATAGAGAAACAATGGTAGAAAGAGGCATCTCAAGAACTACGGGTGGAGGAATAATGTTGATACCTACAAGAAATGGTGATAACTCTAATTTTGGGAATAAGTGGAAGAGGGGTTCCTATTTACATGGTAGTGGTATGATTCAGAACAATATGGTTATATCAGTGAATCTTCCTCTGAAACTGAAGAGTAAGACAAGATGTTTTCATTGTGGTTCTTTTGACCATATAAAGTGAGATTGTACAACACCAACTTGAGAATGTCAAAATTATAACCAGATGGGACATTTTCAATGTTATTTTCACTGTGATCCAAGGTTGGGTTCTAGGGACACATCTCATATTTTTCAAACATCATATGCTTCAACATGATGATGGAAATTAAATAATATAATTAGTATGACTAAATAATCCATAGTGATTTGAGGAATACCATGACTCTTCAACCAGTAAAATCTCAACATGGTAATAACGAGAAAAATGTAGAAAATAGTCAATTCCATATAGATAAAAAAATGATTGTGGATGACCAATATGGACCTTCAATGGTGAGAGGTATGATTCTATTGAATTATACCCTTATTAATTCTTTTTTATATATAGGTACAACCCATTCATTTATTAGTTATTATGCTACTGATCATATGGTTTTTCATGTTGAGATGATGTATTGTATTTTGAAACATAAAACTCCCCTTGGAGAAAGATAATTTTGAGCCTTTATATGAAAATAATGTTCTATAAAAATTGATGGGGCTGAATTGATTTGGGATTTCCCTATTCTTGAGACAGATGTCTATGATATAATACTGAGTATGGAATTATTGAAAATTTTCAAAGCTCACATCGACTACCCAAAGGGTTAGTTTTAAAACTAATGATGACATCGAGAATCTCTTTAGAGGAGACCATAATGAAAAGGAAAGGGGTAGGATTTTTGGCACTAGTAGTTGGAAATATTTCTTAAAAATTTTTGATTTGACCTTGGTGTCAGTGGATGAGATCTGGAAAGCGGTTTCCCAAAAATTATTGATCAGTTTATAGATATTTTTCTCAAAAAAATCTGAGGGTTTCCACCCACAAGATAAATGTAATTTACAATCGATCTCTTTCTAGGGACTAGTCTTATCTCACTTCTATATTATCATATGACACCAATATAATTAAGGTAATTTAAAGTATATTTGGTGAAGTTTTCCGACAATGATCAATGTATCACTAAGAGGATAGGGTGAATCAGTGATACTCTTTCATTTTAAGTTTTCATTCCCTTGAAATAACCATTGTATCTTGTTAAAGAATTATAACTTTACTAAATACAAAACCATGAAAACATCCACTGAAACACAATTATTTATAAGGTTCACTACTCAATAGGAGTATCGATGTCCTTGTTATGGTTTTGAAATAATCCAATACCACACAATCCACTAGAAAATAATTATTTTGGGTGGATACAATAATTATGATATGCTATTAAACTTGTGTGGAACTAAGTTCAATGAAATAGTTCATGTGATTCAAGTAGCATGAAATGATGCAATAAAATTTGTTTAAAAATTTAATAAACTTTCAACATATGCTTTAAAACAAGTACCAGTGATACCTTTTCAATTTTCACAAATATGTTCTCCAAAATATCTTCACTTCCATACCCAATAGAAAGTAAGAACTTCTTCTGGACTTTGTATTGATACTAAGTCTAATTTCTTGTCTAATTATCCACTCCTACTGATCAGTTTAATAATATGACTCTATCAGAATACCATTGAAACATTTGAGAACTTTTTCTTCCTCAGTCAAGAATCTCAATATGGTTCCTGTTCTGATAATCCAAACTAATATGATAATCATGTGAATATGATCTTCTTCTTCTATCCAGCTAACTTTCTCAATAATTCTCAATGAGGAAACTTCTTCTTGCTATAATTTCAGAGATTCTCTCTCCTCTTAAGTGAAAAATAAAAGTCTTAGATAGTAAAAATTACTCTCATTTTTTATAGGTGAACCAAATAAGATTTGGGCCAGATTCTAAAAAAAACTTCTTCTCAACCAAATATCCCACAACTTCAATTTCACTTGAATTATGGATGCATCTTTGACTCATTTTTCACTCCTCAATTATTCTATATCCTTCTCAAATATTCTCACAACATCAACTCACTTCATACTTTCTAAAAATTCTCTAGTCTGTTTCCACTTCTAATTATGATTCCCATTCTGATTTCTTCATTATTATGAAGTCATCATATTCTTCATTACATTTCTTCTCACCAATTGAAACATATGAAAAATAGATGACTTCTCATTATGATGCTAGAACCGACTAAAAAAATCCCATTCTAATGCTCCAAACCAACTATTTATATGTAAGATTTGAAAACATTTTTCCATAAACATAGTCAAAACTTCTAAATATTACTTCACTTTTTCATAAGAAATTCAGCTTCAAGTTCAACTTTTTTCGAAAATACTTCTCCATATTTGAATACTCTCCTTGAAAACACTTCAAGATTTATGCATTTTCTTTTTTTCATTAAATCGGGAAACCTGTGTTAAATGGAGTTATTGGTGTCAGGATGCATCAGATTATCGATATCTATATTCCTATGATTAATCAGTTCCATATCCAATATGGTGGTCAACACCAATTCTTTTCTAATTATTCTTTACCCAAAAAATAAGCATAGTAGTGTTATTATTTCGTTCATGACCCAATTGATACAATATAATTTAACCTGATGAAAATAGTTGAATACATTGTTAATCTTCAACTTGTGGTTCATTCCCAACAACTTCCCAATGAAACTAGTTCTACCTCTGATTAATCATCTACATCCAATGTCATAAAGATACCAAAAATTGTAATGATAGATCAGTCTCAGCACTACTACGATGATTGGTGACATATTGGCTTCAATGAACTGGTGATGACAATAATTTATTCCTTTTCTAATTATGATATACCCAGAACTTTAGCAATCACCAACTTATTTCTTCGAAGATTTATATATCTTGGCTTATTGTTATGGATAAAAACCAGTATCTACATTCTTTCCAACCAAACCTCAATACTATTGGCATCATTCCCCTTTCCTTTATAAGGCTAGTAAAACAAGTGTTAGAAAACTTATGATTTATAAGAACTTACTGAATAATAAAGCATCATTAGATTTACATTGGATCCATACAGACTTAGATTCCCCATTATGATCTTCTATATTTTTTGAACCTGAGGTGAGTCTGATGAACCATTTCTTCAAAAAACAAAAACTTCCCAATCCAATAGAATTTATCAAGTATTTTTTGTTCGATCTTCTAATTATGATGGTGATACCAAAAGTCAACTTTTATCAAGAAAACTTATTTATAATAGAAAACTAAAACTTGAGAAACTTTTTTATGAAAAGTTCATCCAAATTATGATTATGTTATAACCTTTCATTCCTTTCATCGGATCACCAAAACCTTTCTCAAGTAAGGTGATTTCTTTTCTTTAAAACATATTCCTCATATTTATCTTATTTACAACAAATAAAACCAAAACACAACTTGGTCCCAAAAATCTATTTATTATTGTTTTTTTCAATACTCATTACTCTCTTAAAGAGACATCATCATGCTCCACCTATTTTTATGTATTCTCTCCCTATTGAAAATAAAATTCAAAGGGGCCACTCAAGATGATTTTTCTTGTTCTAAAAATTATGAAGCTCTTTTTTAGGAGAATATAAGTATCAAATGAGTTTCTTAACAAAGGGACTTTAATTAAATAGCTCTAAGTCTCTGTGGGAAAACCTGGTGTAGAAAACAAGAGTGGATAATCATGGTTATCAATGTTATCCATAACACAACTTTCATTTAATATTATTTAATTCTTCTTTCAGTATTCTCATATCTGGGGAAATTTGAAAAATATTTGTTTAAGACAAAAATATCCTACACCCATCTCAAAAAACATATCATAAAAGTTCAAGTGTAAAAACACAACATTCTAAAAACTTGTTTTTCGTAGCCTCGTCACGTTCTATTGCAAAGAAAGTAAGATACTCAACAACATCAGCTTCCTTATTTAAACTCCTTAAATTCTCTATAATAAAGTACAAATATAAAAAAATTGGGAATAAGGAAGAACCTTAGTTATTCTTTAGAAATAAAAATAATACTGAGATTCCTCTCTCAATCTTTCTTTTTTCTTATTTTTCTTGTATTTTTCATTGGATTTGTGTTCTTCCTTATGTTCATCCGTCTCAAGTTTTTTCACAACTTTCTTCTCATTTTTTGAATCTTATAATGAAGATGTTAACATTTCTTCATCTTTAGTAACATATTTGTTACAATTTTTTTGTAACATCTTTTCCATGAATGTATTTTGTTATGGAAAGGTATTCAAACAAATTTTCATAGCATTCCATTATTTCTCACATCTATTACATTTTTTATTAATCTTTGAACCACAATATATTTATATTTTTTATTAAATTTTATCAAATATTTAGAAATATCATTTTTCTTTTCTTCTTCAGCTAACTTTTGTGATTTTTATAAATTTTTGGACAAAGAAACTTATTTGGCCAAATGGCTGAAAATTATTTATTTTTTTGATCAACCTTTTTACTAATATCAAATTTCTTAAAGTACTTAGATTCCATTGGTATTACATTTTTCTTGGTTGGAGATGCAACATTCTTCACCTTTCAAACTTCCCTTCTCGGTTCCACAAATTTATTGGAAAGATTCAATCTTATTTGTTCATCATAACACCCCCTTAAACATTTCCTTTTTTATCTCAAGGAGTATTTGTAATGATGTTGATTAAACCAACAAATATTTACTATATCCCAAATCTACTGTAATACTAGCAGTATCCAATGAAGTGATAATTTTTTATATAACTTTCATATTGTATGTAATTTTGAACATGTTTCTCAAAAACCTTCCTATATTTTTCTCCATAACATTATTAACCACCAACCTTCTTTTTATTTCCTAAAATCTTCCTTTTTGACTCTAATTTCTTTCTAGCTTTATCAAAACTAGAAATAGTATAAAATTTTCTAGACTCTGGATTTTTATACACTTCTGATTTCTCCATTGTGTTGGTTTTGGCCACATACATAACTTTTCAAAATTTATTTTCATACATTGAAGGTAAATTTTGATCCTTATCATGTTCACCCTAACCATATCTTTCACTAGATTCAGATATATAATTTTTTAAACTTGTAACCCAATGGTCTGATTTAGAAAAAAAAAAATTGGAAAAATTACAACTCTTCTTCCCTTACCTTAAACTTAACTTATATATGTTCATTACAAATATTTTCCTTCTCAATATATTTTTTCATGTTATTAATATATTCCTCCATCATAACCTTCTTATAAATAAAACATTTTTTATTTTTTATTGAGAAACATTCATTTTAAAAAAAAATTATTTCTTTCTCAAGCCTTCCAATATTTATCAGACACTCTTTGAATTCTTCTTTCAGATGAAACTATAATCAAGTTTATTCTTCTTTAGAAATGATTCTTTCATTACTATAAAAAACTAACTTTTTAAATGTTTCAATAAACATTGTTTCTTCAAGAAACTTTAGTTTCTCCTTCACTATCATTATCTATGGACAAAAATATTATCCTTTAGAATTTTTATAACTTCTTATACTTTCCTTTGGAGTAATATTTGTTAAAATGTTTCTTTAAATATCTTCTTGACATTATTTATTCATCATCACTTTCTTCCTTATCCTATCTTTGAGGAAAATTTGTAAAAAAATTACTAATATCTTCACAACCAAAACATTTTAAGGTAAGTCTCCCATAATACTTTCTTATACATATTTTCACATTTTTAGAAAATAAGGATAAAATTTTATCAAAATTTATACATATCTAAATTTCAAAATAAGATTCCCCAAATCATTATTTTCCAAGAATATTCTTAGAATTTTATTTATTACCCACCTTGAAAGAAATTTCTCTATCAACTTTTGTTTATTCCTTTCATAACATTCTCTATTCTCATTTCATAAGTAATGTGAGTACTGTATAAATTATGTATAGATAATGTTTCTGGATCTCTATCTTCCAACAAGGAAATGTTGGAATCAAACTTATCAAAAATAATTATTTAGATATTTTCATAAATATTATAATCTTCCATTTTTTCACCAAGATATATGATAGTATTAACAATGTAATTTACCCTGGTAAAGAAGTCACCAACTAATCTATATTAATTAATCTTGAGATCTTCATACTTAAATCTCTAGATTTCTAATTTTTCCTTCTTAAATTTTGTATTGCCTTCATAAATGTTCTTCATATTATCCCAGATACCTTTGGTAGTGGAAACAATCATCACTATTAAACACTCAATTTCAGAAATTTATGAGAGTAAATAATTCTTATCTCTTACATAATTATCAGGAATAATCTTATCAACAGTTGTAAGAAGAGAATTATTAATAAGAGGATGAAAAACATATGCAGTAGATTTTGAAACATCAGGTCAAATATACATAAGATATGGAAACATTCTATATTTCAAGATATGATAGTTCCTATAATTTATTATCATAATCCCCTTACTATTCACACAACTCAGATATTCCATAACAACTTCTTCTTTAAATACTTTAGCAAGGAAAAAAACAATGGGAACCAATCCTCTCATTCCAATTGAAGTTTCCAAGTAAGGATCAATATATCACTAAGATGGGGGTTGAATCAGTGATACTCTTTTCTTTTATGTTTCCCTTATCTTGAAACAACATTTTCCTCCTGTTAAATAATTATCACTTTGGTGAAAACAAAACCATGAACACATCCACATGAACACAAGTATTTACAAGGTTTACTACTCAATAAGATTATTTACACCCTTGGTATGGTTTATAAACAATATAATACCACACAATACATTAGAAAACAATCATTTTGGTTGGATATAACAAGTAAAATATTCCCTTACACTTGTGTAGAATTAAGTTCAATAAAATAGTTCATGTTCTCTAAGTAGTAGGAAATTATGTAATATAATTTGTATTACAAGTTAATAAAATTTCAAAAGATTTTCCAAAAATAAGTTACTATATTCTATTATCAATTTTAAAAAATATGGTCTTTAAAAAAATTCTTTAATCCCTTAGTAGTAGGTAAGAACTTATTTTAGACTTCATATTGATACTCGGTTCTATTTCTAATCCTATTCTCCAGTTCAATTGATAAATTAAATAATATAACTCTATCAGAATAATGCTAAAACAATTTAGAAATTATTATTTTTTAGTCCATAAATATAAGTCTAATTCTCATTCTAATGATCTAGACTGATATGATAATCAGATGAATAATATCTACATCTTATTCTTCCTATCTAACTTTTTCAAGAATGTTCAATCTGGAAACTCCTTCTTACTATAATTTCAAATATTCTCTCTCCTCTTCAGTGAACAATGCAGTTCTTAGAAATTAAAAAAGTACTCTCCTATTTTTATAGGTTCACTAAATAAGGATTAGGTGGAATTCTAAAAAACATTCCCACTCAAAAAAATATCATGAAACTTCAATTTCCCTTGAATTCAGGATACATATTTGACTCGTTCAGTTCTCCTCAATTCTTCTTGAACCTTCTCAAATCTCCTCACAACTTCAACTTTCATACATCTTTCTAATAATTCTCTAGTTTGGTTCTAATTCACATTCCGATTTCTTCATTACGATGAAGACATCAGATTCTTCATTAAGTTTATTCACACCAATTGAAACATATGGAAAACAGATGACTTCTCATTATGTTTCTTAGAACCAACTGAAAACAAACTTCCCATTTTGATGCTCCAAACCAACTGTTTATATGTAAGATTTGAAAACATTCTTCTATAAACATAGTCTCTGATTTTAAATATTCCTTCACTTTCTCGGTAGCACTTCAACATTGAATTAAACTTATTTGACAAAAACTTCTTCAAACTTCAAGACTTACCTTGAAAATATTCCATGTGTTCTACCTTTTCCTCTTTTCCTTATAAAATTCATCCTATGTCTGATGGAGTTATCATCATTAGGTTGTATCTAATTATCGGTCCATATCTTCTTCTGATGAATCAGTTTTATCTCCAATATGATGGTCGACACCAATTCTTATCTAACAAATCTTGACCTAAAATATAAACCTAATAGTGTTCTTATTTTGTTCTTGACCCAATGGATATAAGATAAATCAACCTTATGGAAATGGTTGAATACATTTTTCATCTTCATCTTGTTGTTCGGTCCCAAAAGATTCCCAATGAAAATAGTTCTTCCTCTAATTAATCATCTGCAACTGATGTCATAAATATGCTAACAATTGTAATGAAATATCAGTGTTAGAAATCCTCCAATGATTGGTATCATACCGGATCTGATTAACTGGTGTCAAAAATAATTTATTATTTTCATAATTATGATACACATATACCTTCATCAATCACGAACTTATTTCTCCAAATATTTATATCTCTTGGATTATTGGTCAAGATGAAAACCAGCATGTTCATTCTTTCTAACAAGACCTCAATACAATTGGAAGCACTCTCGCTTTCCTTAATAAGGATATCATAAAAATCATTATAAATCATATGTTTTTAATAACTTATTTAACAAAAGAGAATTTTCATATTTACATTGGATCCATAAAGACTCGGATTCCTCATTTTGATCTTCTATACTTTCCAAACCTAATTTGAGTTTGATGAACCATTTCTTCCAGAAAACAACTTCCCAATCTGATGTGATTTCTTAAGAATTTTTTGTATGTTATTATTATTGTGATGGTGATTCTTAAAGTCAACTTATTTAAAAAAATTAAAATAGAAAACCAAAATGAGAGAAACTTTCTTATGAAAGGTGCATTTGATTTACGGTTACATTTAAACCTTTAATTCTTTTTGTTAAAACACCAAAACCTTCATAAAGAAAGGTGATTTATTTTATTAAAAACATATTCCAAATATATATCTTATTGAATATAAATACAACCAGAACAAAACTTGGTTCCAATAGTTAGAAGAGTTGGAAATAAAAGGGTTCATTCGACTTAGTACATCTTTGGGGGCATCATCAGTCTTGTTTTTGAAAAAGGAGAATGGAACTCTTTAGATGTGTATATTATCATAATCTTAACCAAAATATGATAAAGAATAAATATTCTTTTCTATGCATTTTTTTATTCAATCAATTGAGTGGAGACTATTGGTTCTCTAAAATTGAGATTCATTTGGGATATCACCTACTGCGGGTTTAGAAAGAGGATATTACAAAGACAACTTTCAAAAGAAGATATGGACACTATGATTATGTGGTTATGAATTTTGGTATTATGAATGGACCTAATTCCTTTAGAGAATTTATGCCTCAGATATTTCAAATATATCTTAATTATTTTGTGGTTGTGTTTGTTAATTACATACTAGTGTATTCTAGGACAAAGGTTGAGCATTAGAAAAATTTGGAAATAGTGATGTGTATCTTGCAAGATCATCATATATATTCCAAAATTTCAAAATGTGATTTATGGATACAATATGTATGTTTACTTATCATGTTATTTTTTAAAATGTTTTTTTTATATAAAAAATATTGAGGTTATGCTCTCTTTGAAACAGCTAAGTGATGTCTTTGAGACAAGTAGTTTCCTTGGTCTGGATGCTTATTATCGATGTTTCATTAATGATTTTCATGACAAGATTCACCAATGATATCTTTGACAAGGAATAGTGTTCCATTATAAAGGAACGATTAATGTCTGAAGTCTTTTAAAGTTCTTAAAGTTCTTCTTACATCAACACCAATCCAGAATTTTATAGAATCAGGAAAAGGTTGTGTGGTGTATTTTGATGCTTTGAGATCTGGGTTGGGATGTTTTCTCATGTAGGGAGATCATGTTGTTTCTTATGGATCACGATATTTATGGTTGCAAGAGAGTAACTCCCCAACACACGATTTATAATTAGATGATGTAGTCCATGATTTGAAGACTTGGCATCATTACTTATTTGGTGAGTAATTTATAGTGCTTACAGATCATAGGATTTTGAAACACATCTTCTCACAAACAGATTGGAATTTGAGACAAAGAATATGTATTGAGTACCTTAAAATATTCAACTTTGACTTGATGTATACACTTGGTAAAGGAAATTTGGTGGTGGATGCATAAATAATAAACTCATATAGTCAATTGGAAAAAGAGGATTTAGATCAATGGAAGTTGATGTCAGTAATATCCTACATGCACTTGGATTGTGAAGACCAAAGAAATATGGAGGTTTTATTTTTAGTTTCTTTGGTTCTTGTTTTGGTAGAGATAGTTAAAGAGGCACTGAAATCTGATTATGAGTGTGTTTCTATGAGGTTAAAACTCAATG
Organism: Viscum album; assembly: GCA_963277665.1. Lineage (NCBI taxonomy): Eukaryota > Viridiplantae > Streptophyta > Magnoliopsida > Santalales > Viscaceae > Viscum > Viscum album. Next base: position 861,061,790 of record OY728160.1, read on the forward strand.
GTTGGGAGATAATTGAGGAATAGACACTGGATGGGAGTTTATTTTTTCAATTTATAGATCATATGATCATAACTTTGGCATGTTAAGAACAAATTCATCATTCCTGTCACCATTCAAGATAGGCTATTCATCATGCAATGAAAAAGTTTTATAATTCACTGAAAGCGCAATTTTTGTGGGTTGACATAAAAATAAAATTGTATGAGTTTATCATGATATGCCTCACCTATTAGAAGGTTAAGGAAATGCACCACTATCTAGTAGGTATGTTGCGGTCTTTATTGATTCTCATGTGGATGTAGTAGAATGAATCCATATATTTTGTAAAAAATATCCCAAGGAAGGTTCAGAAACATGATTCTATATGGGTAATTGTGAATCAATTCACAAAGATGGATTGTTTTATCTATATTCATGAATATCATATAGTGGAAGACTTTCCCAAAATCTATATCCAAGAAAAGGATGAAATGCATGATAAAATGGTTTTGATAATATCATATTGATATCCAATATTTACATCTCATTTTTGGAAATCCTTACATAAATACCTTGGGACTAAGTTGACTATAAGTATAGTTTATCATTCTCAAATGGATGGAAAAACTGAAAGGATGATAAAAATGTTGGAATACATGCTTATATCTTTTGTAATGGATTTTGTTAGATCATGGGAGGAGAATATACTGTTATTGGATTTCTCTTATAACAACAGTTATCAGGACTCGATACATATGGATCCGTTTGAAGAACTGTATGGTTATCCTTTTCTTTATCCACTTTTTTGGGTGGAAACTGGTGGTACTTCAGTGGTCGGACATTCAAGAGACAATGAAGAAGATTAATTTGATTAGAAAAATGATGGATATGGATCAAATCCATCAAAAATCATATGAGTATCATCTTCAACAACTATTTTTGTTTGAGGTGAGTGATCATGCGTTCTTGAGAATATCTCAAAGGATTGGGAACCATCATTTTGGGAAGTTGGGAAAGTTATCTCCTTAATGAACGAGACCTTTTGAGATATTTTAATGGGTTAGTAGGTCACATATTGGTTTTATTTGATACCATGGTTCAGTTCAGTGCATAATGTGTTTCATGTATCTCAATTGAAGAAGTATCATCCTAATCATAACTAGGTGATTTGATTAGATCACATTGACCTAGAGCTTGATGTTATGTTGGTTCATGTGATAGTGCAGATTGCGGATAGGCAAGATAAATTCTTAAATGGGAAAAGAATCAGTATATTTATAGTTTTATGGAAACTTGTTCATATTCAAGATGAAATATGGGAGTGTGAGAAAGAAATGGTTGAGTAATGGCCCAAAATATTTCAGGCCAATGGTGGTTTTCAACTTTTCAAGGATGGAAATACCAATGGTGGGGAGAATGTAGAACCCCCCCCCCTATTTCTGGTAATTAACACTTTATTTATGTTTTTTAAGTACATAAATTAATTTGGTTATGTTCTGGGAGGTTTGGATGAGTTTTTATGGGTTTCCATAGCTTTTTTGCAGGTGCACGGTTTGAGAACAGTTAGTAGAAACCATGAAACACCTTCCAGTAAATCGTACAACTAAAAAATTGGTCATTTTTAAGGCACACAGTTTGGCCAAACCATTATTATAACTAGGAGAAACCATGTGATGTTGTAAATAGGGGTTTATCATGGTTGGTGCTTTTTTTTAACTGTATAAGGGGTGTTTGGAGGCAGTGGATAACACACGGTTTACGTAACCATACACTCTAACTGTGCACCGTTAAAAATAAGATTTTTATTTTCTAGATCTAACTCATTTTAACTCCTTAATGACTTGTTTTCACCCTAATCTGACCAAAAAAATAATTCAACTCCATAAAAAGGATGGAGAGACCATTACTCTAGATCCAAGAGAGATCTGTTGATGAATATAAGTTCATTGGCAGCCCGAATTCCATGGTAACTGCTTGTTCTTTATGGTTTTCCTTAGTATTCTTCATCTTACAAATCTTGGATTCATGGATCTAATACATTGGGGATAGATTCATGTTTTTTAATTCCAATCATAATGAAATATGGTTCTTTTTAAGGGAACAATATCTAAGGTTGGATCTTGAAGATATAAGCTATGTTTTTGATGTTTTTTGATCATTCTTCATTTTCTACTAAGTTTGTGATGAAGGTACCAAGCATGTAGTGGAATCTCTAAAAAGGGATTTTAAAAATTTTCCACTAACTATCGCATGATCTCTTCATCATCAGAGAAATGTTTTCTGATATGAGTCAAGAATCTTGTGTGAAGAGTTTTAAAATAAAAATTAAAACCATAAATACGTGTTCAGATATGAAGTCACACTCAATATATACTCTTCATTAGTGATATTTGCACAAATAATCATAAGATGAATTCTTCTAGATCATCCAAACACACATTAAAAATATATTGGAGTGTTGATCATCAAAATTTGGCTGTTAGCGTGAAGATTCGATGACACCTTTGATGCTCTGATGATCACTGCATTACCTTTATTGTAATGCATGAGAGAGAGCGCAATATGAGATCTTAGATACAAATTCTATCTCTCTATAATATGGGAGAGAGAAGAAGAGATATGGATGTAGTGAATAGTAGTTGGTGTGAACCTCTCTTCCTCTATTTATAGGGTGTTAGGAAATTATCTGGTATTGCCTCCCCCTAAATAATTAGCACTCTATAAATGATATATTATGACTATTGTACTGAGTTGTAAATATTATTATCACTTTCTTATAATATAATAAATATATTATGTGATAATAATTTATCCATTAACTTGAATTTTCATTCTTAAAAATATTAAATGAACCCGGAATATTTTAAACTAATATTCGTTCAAATAATATTTTTCATGTATTTACTTTAAAACTAGAAAATACATTTAATAAATAAACTCAATTCAAATTATTCTTAACTTGAATAATATGAATTTATTTATTACTTTGGTGATCATATAACCTTGTAAAAAACCTAGACCCCATTTATGGGGCACACCATGTACAATATACTTATTCAACTGAATAAGGTAGATTTTTTAATACGCTATTATGTGTAACCCTCTAGTCCCCTATCTCAAAAGTAGTGAATATTATTCACACACCAAGAGCATGATCTAACAACCCATCATGGCCCTTAAAGATAAAAGTATAATCAGAGCAGTGATAACCAACCTACAAACATACATTGTATAATATAATCTATTTGTCTTTAATATCTTATAAATCAGGACACACGCCCATGTCATTGCCCTTTCTTTCTTTATTGTTTTTTGATCTAACTAGACAGATTTACCCTCGACTTCCATGACCATGGTATTATGAAGGAACTACCATACTGATAAACATGTACCAAGATATACTACTTTCATAACTTGGAAGCGAAAAATCCTTTCTTAACCATTCAATCAATATCATACCACAAATGACACACCTAAAACAAGATACCTTGCCATTATTTCATTATCATGGTTTTTTCCTTGCATCAAAGTATGTGATCAAATGGAACACACTGGTAATTATCTCAATTATGGAGACCAATGCACATGTTCATAGATAGGAACAACCAATGACACCCAAAACATGTGGTTTTCTTATTGGCGGGTTTGTCCTCATGATCTCACTACTAGAGATCACCAAGTGAAAACTTCATGATAATAATTATTAATGATTATGATCCCCCACCACCTGATAGTCAAACATATACTATGTTCAGTTAGTAAGATGTTTCTAGACCATATGACCTTTGTTTAAGATTAATGTCATAGAATTTGTAGGTTATCATTATAGCATGGGATCTTCCATAACCTTTTGATATGATAATTAATATATGGACATTCCATTTCTATAGTGGACACAGAAAAGTATACACTATAATGGTAAGATCACATCATACATATCTAACTATATCCATGATATGTTAATCAAAAGTACTATCTAGTTGGGTCTAGGGTACCCACTATTACTACACCCCCACTTGCACTAGATCGAACTTTCTAACCAAACTTGTTGACTCTCACATGATTAAGATCATGTTTTTGTTGATTCATTACTTTAGCTACTAGGTATACCAAGATTACACCGTGTAGAATTTCTACTATAACAGCCTCATGTTCTTGAGTAAAACCTCTCATGATATGGTATCCCTTAGTATATCCTTTTTTCCTCTATCATAACTTGAAATCATAGCAAGTAAGAATATAATAATTTCTATTATGATAATACTTTACTTACTAAGTGTGATTCCATGAACTGAAACAAATCATTTCTTTTAACTACTTCTTATCTGCCTTAGAAGCTACAACATAATTGGTATTTATTGGTATGGATACCACTATCTCAGAATATCTTGTCTCACTCAAAACATTATCCTTACTATAATATTATATCAAATTGATCCAAAGGAATACTAGTTTTTGTCCCTTAAAAACTAGTATCCTTTCTTCTCCACTTACTAGGTACATATCTTTTGTATTTGCTGAAGTAAAATCAGATAGTTATGAATTTTTACTCTTCCTACTCCTGGATATAATTTGTATCTTCATACTATAAAGTATGTCCAGAAAATATCAATTTTTTTACATATTATTGAATACATGGTTAATCTATCACTGAAGTTTATAATACTCAAATCACCCATTAATCACCTCCCATGTCTCTAACATGTAAAACTGGAGAAATTATTCCATGTTACACTAGTAAAAATTATTATATTGAATTTTTCTAACTTGTATTTTTCAATACTATATCATTATATGTCAGATTGACTAGGTCTTATAAATCGTTAGATCTACCTAAGTAGATCATGATCCCTAGAACTTAGGTTGAAACTTTAATTCAATCATTGGATAATTATTTTTCCTTCATTATGGTCTTAACTTTATCTAAGACCAATCTATTTTCCATATGCTATCGAACATGATTTACTTGTAAAAATATAGTTCTCCCATTATAGTCTAGTAGACACATGGAAAACATTCATTCCAAATGAATATTATATGATCATGTTGCTTAATTCAATCCTAAACTATATTTCAGTAACTTTCAACCTATATTAGCATTATGTAATGTGACCATCCCTTTCCGGTTGTGTCATATAGGCACCTTCCATGAATGGTGGTCATGTAATACAATTATCAATAAATGATCATAGATATTATCTATGAAAAGTAAAATTGAAATTAATTTAAGGATAACAACTTGGTATAACCAATCGATCCTTTTTGGTACTATGATTGTACCATCAATGTATAATCTCATTTTAATACCCACCATAGTATTCAAAATTATAATCCCCTTTGCACTTTGATACATGGAATCCATTATATAAATTTAATTGATCTTTTCAATATTATATAATTTCTATATTCTAATTAATTGTAGTAATTATTATTCTTAATGAATAATATATCACTGGACATGGTGAATATAGAACCATCACTATGGTTTTAACCTTCCTACACAGTATGTGTCTCTAGAACATTCATATTCAACATGCACTTTTGAAACTTCTTTTTATGAAAAATATTTGTAAATCTATGGAATTGAATAAACCCAAGTCATTATTGTTCACAGTATCTCAAGTAGATATGTTTACCCTTATATAGAAATGTAGTCTATCAATTGACTTCCACTTTTCTATCTTTTGGGTTTATTAATATCCAAAGCAATATTTAGGATAATTACTTTAGATTCACTTTATGTTTTAATTCATACAAGTTTGTTTATGTCCTAAAAACTATGCATCCAGACACATGTCCTATGACATAATAGATGTAAATCATACTATTAATTGTATGATATCCATTTGTCATTATAGTTTTCATATGGTTATGGGACATCACCATTATTTGTGAATCACTCCAAGAAATATAATGGAAGTTTATGCAATTTGAAAAATTGATACCCCTTACATCATAACATTGATTTATAAAATATGTGTTTAAGAATTTATCCATGCTACATTTTTTTGACAAATGATAACATGTAAGACTTTATTATCTATCATCCTTATTAACATTAAAGTGATGATGTAGATATGGTAATATGTATTTAGGAATTACTCCATGCTACATTATTTTGATCAATGAATGCTTGGTCAAGATATTATTTGGCATGCTGGCCCGAAGAAACTTATATCTTCTGGCCATGAATATTCCTTAATTACTTAAAGTAATCTTATTAAGTATATATACCTATATCTTACTCTTATAAAAATTCATGCTCTCTAGATGAACTAATTCTGAAATCTTTGTGGTATACCTTTATCTCTAAAGTTTTATTTATCCAAACTATAGACATCGACAATACCAAAGGTGTTTAGATTTACCAAGAATAAATACCAAACTAAGTATATACCTGTTGTCCACTTTTATTATTACATGATAAAGAATTATCTTGCCACAACTGGTTATAAAAGTCTTACTTTTTATATTCATCACTTATTTCCTATGATTCAAGTATTACTAAACTATTGATTGAGTATGAGAAACCACAAAAAACATTCTCTCCTAAACCTGGAATAATGTATCCTTGTGTCTGAATGAAACGTGAGATAAATTTTTTGGTTATACTCAATTATAGTTTTAAAATAATCGTTTACTTGGAAATACAAAAGTTGTGTACTTCTCCCTGCTAACTTAGGAATCACTCTTTCTCATTTCCTTGGAGAATACACCTAAATTCTAGTAAAGATTTATACGTGGTTACTATATTTCAATACACATGTGAATAGAATATTGTATGTAATACCCAAGAAGAATGTTAGAAACATTAAATTTTATGTGATGAATAAACATGAAGAAGAAACAACAACTTGATTCTTTTATTCAGATTATTGTGATTAAAATTCCATGAATTTATTTCATATTATGTGAATCAAATAACCTTCTTTTTATACCCAACCACATTGTATTGAAGGAATTTTTTAATGTTCTTTTGGCGTTACTTTACATTGTAATTTCCTCATTTCTTTTAAAAAAAATTCTATAATAATTAATTATTATACTTTATTTAAGTTCTTATTTACTTGGAAAACTGTACCGAAAATGTAATGATGTGTTTGCTCCCTTCTATTTATTTTTTAATATTAAATGAAACTTGATTAATCAGCTGTAAGAGTAGGCTTCCTTGAAATATTTTAATCTATATTTTATATTTACACATTAGCTAGTGTAATTTATCACCCTCGTATCTTGCTTAACTTTATCCTTGAAAATTTCTCAGAGATGAGAATACATGTTATATCACCATAGTCTTGATGTAGTAATTGAAGCTAACATCAGACATTGATGATAGCATTATGAAATAACCATAATATTCTTTATACATGAGTCTCCTATAAGCAATTTTAGACACTTTCTTCCTGAGGTATCTTAACAGGTATTGGGGACACTAGCACCTTGAATTTCCTATACCACAGTATTGTGCGCAAGTGATTGTACTACATTTCAAAAATCATGCTAGTGATTTATCACAATATTTATTGTGGTATAACTTTCCATTTTCTACATATAAAAATAAAATATAGAATAATATTACTTTTATATTTATTACCATTTTAGAAATGTTGATAAATTATTTATATCATTAAATGTCTCCCACTATTTTTATCAAATTCTTGGAACCCTCTGTAATAGAATCATAATAATCTATCACTTGAGTATTGTAGTGGTGAGGATCCTTGAACTTTCCCTCATAGTCTACAATCTATGGCTACACCACTACTTAGATATTTCAAGGTAGTAATTTGAATGGCCAACCACATTAACTCGTAATTTCTTGATCTGTTGAGTGAAGTCCCAAATTCTAAAATCATAACTTAATTTACTCAATGCTTGATTGTAAAGTGATAAAAAGTTATCTATGGCTAATACTTACTACCAATTTTGTTAAGTCTAACCACCACAGTCATAAGAACTCCCCAATGGTAATAGGAACCCTCATCTATGACATGACGAGCACCCCAAACACCCAGTTTTGTTCAAATTTGAATGATGGATAGCGGTTACCACTTAATATTTATTTGATGGTTTTATTATTTTTATGTGATTAAAGAAATCATTTTCTATTTTATAAGTAAGTTCTATGTGATCACACTCTCAACTGACTATGAAATAAAAATAAAAATATTCATTGTGTCACATGTTCATTTTTTCTATGCATGTTTGATTATTATTCTATGTGATTGTGTGTAAAATACACATTCACATAATAATAAACCATGAAAAAGATAAAATGACAACATGATCATGAGACTATACTAATGATTGATACATTGAGTGAATGATGGATCAACCTAGACCCCAGGGGTAATACCTTGAGTTGCATCATTTGAGACTCGAGTTGTAGTACCTTTCCATCCAATGCATCAAAGTCATATCTGGTGTGTCACCATACCTTGGTGCGAAGTGTATCACTGATCATCTTTTTAATTATAAAATAATACTAACTCACAGGAGAGGGGAACTGGGGAGGTAAAAATACAACTCTAAAATGGACATATAGGCCCTAATACATTTAATGATGCTGATATGACATGCAGATCGCCTTTAAACTAAAAATAATTATTAAAAATAACCAATGAAATAATTAAATGAATTTAATAAATAAACAAGCATCAGACATATATTATTCATTCAAATTCTCATGATCAGTTTAATATGCATTAATCTTGCATATTTAAAAATTAACTGCATAAATAAAACCAAACTTGCATTAAAATATACTTGAGGATATTTTTTATTGAATTAAAATTCACCCTTATTTTAATTCAATATATATGTCATTCAGTCCCATTAATTAATATAATATTAAAACCAAAAATTAAATTAATTAATTATTTTATTTTATCACGAAAATTAATTTAATTTAACCCGAATTATTAAATTAACTTTTAAACCAAAAATAATAATTAATAAATTTTTTATTATATTAAAATAATTGGGCCCCGAAAACCCCGGGCCGGGCATGTGCGGGTGGGACTGAACCTACGAAAGACTATTTTGGGTTGTGCAGACCCCGTGCATGGGGGTTCTAGGCTAGGCAGGTATTCCCAAGCCCATTAGTAGGTAAGAAGACCCGTTTGGGCCCATTTCAAGGCCAATCCAGTCAGTAGTAAGTTACCACTCTCCCTATAAGGGCCAATCAAAAGGAAAGGAATCTGGATTTGAGTCTTAGTAGGTGCAGACTGGTGGATCGAGGTGGTCAAGAATCTAGTTGAGTTGTTCCAACGGTGTTGGTCAATAGATTCATGAGAATCAAGCAGGGTAGCTGGCGGAAGCTTGACGGGGCAACACCAACGGCCTCGCTCGACCGTGAAGGTGGTGGTTCGAAAGCACCACTGGCTATAATTCGAGCAGGAGGGGACTCCCCAGTCTAGGGGTGGGTGACTCACAACATATTAGGGTGGAATAAGGCAGAAATGATGAATGAATGGAACTGAAGAGGGAGTGGGATCATTTGTGGGGTTGTCGGCCTAGCTTGTGAAGCGGAGGTGCCTTAGGGAGGAGCCAGGCTATGGTCAGGTGGAGGCCAGAAGGTGGAATCTAGCCAGGGTGGCATGGCATGGGTGAGGTAGGGAGCTCTCACTAAGGAAGAAATCAAAAGAATCCCCCACAAAGACTCATGACTCCCATTATAAAAAGTCTTTAATTTTTTAAATTTTTTTATTTGGATTATTCAATAAGCCAAGCCCCACGCATTTGATTTTTTTATTGACCCACGAGGCCACCCCTTTACCATTTTATTTTTTATTATCCAAAAAATCATCTGACTAATATCTTAGGATTACAAAATAAAAATATATAATAATAATAATAATAATAATAATAATAATAATTGCACCTCACCGAAAAACGTTATTCCTGTGATATGAAATATGATTGGTGTTTGGATTCATCGATAAGCATTTGGGTTATAATAACATATATATTTTTTGAAATTAACCCAAAAATGATTGATTTCAATCTGTATTCAAAACTTTGGATGACAGCAACTTAGTCATCCGACCTCAGATTGAATTGACATCTGTAGCGTTGAGACTGGAACGACATCCTATACTATATTTATTCAAAAATTATTTTTTTCATTGTCTTAAAATAGTCATGAATCATTCTAATACCAATTTAGGGTACCAGGGATAGATTGAAATCTCCAAAAAGGGATTTTAAAATTTTTCCACCAACAATCAACATGAACTCATCGTCGTTGGAGAAATATTTCCCGATATAAGCTTTGGATCCAACATGAACAATTCTAAGAACAAAATTAAAACCATAAAATACCTAGCTTGATTCAATGTTTCGCTTGATGTCTACTCATCGTTGGTGATTTCTTCTTGAATAATCCACCCCAAATTCGTCTAGATCATCAACGCACACTTCAAAAATCATTAAGAGCACTGATCATTGAAACTCTAGTTCTAGCGCGAAGATCTAACGATGCCTTCAATGCTCTGATGATCACCGCATGCCTCACTTTTGATGCATAAAAGATAGCTCAATCTGATCTCTTGGATCTAGAGCCTCTCTCTAGAATGTAGGAGAGAGAAGAAAAGAGAGAGGTAGTGAATGGTAGTTGTTGTGAACCTCTCTTATTCTATTTATTGGGTGCTAGGAAATTATCCAGCATGCCTCCCCATGAATAATTAACACTCTATAAAAGACATATTATGACTATTTTACTGAGTCAGTAATATTATTATCACTTTCTTATAATATAATAAATATATTACATGATAATAATTGATCCATTAACTCGACTAGTTGTTCCCATAAATATTAAATGAACCTATAGTGTTTTTATCTATTATTCATTCAGATAATATTTTCTATGTATTTACTTTAAAACTAGTAAATATATTTAATAAATAAATTCAATGTCAAATATTCTTAACTTAAATAATATGAGTTTATTTATACATTGGTGATCGTATCGTGTTGGGAAAAACTCATACCCCAGTGGTGGGGACCAACATGTACAACATACCTATTAGACTAAATAGGGAAGATTCTTGAGTGTTCTATTATGTGTGACCCTCTAGGCCTTTATCTCGATAGTAGTGAATACTATTCACAAACCAAGATCAAGATCTTGGGACCCATCATGGACCCTAAATAGATAAGAATAGTGAGAACAGTGATAACCAACCTATGAACACACATTGTGTAATATAATCTCTTTGTCTTTAATATCTCATAACGCAAGTTGCACACCCTTTTCATCACCATTTATTTTGTTATTGTTTGTTGATATAACTAGATGGAATTACCCTTGACTATTATGGTCATGGTATTATAAAGGTACTACCATCCTGATCAACATGACCAGAGATATATTACATTAATAGCCTAGAAGTGACAAATCCTCCCTTTACCATTCCACAAATGGCATACCACTAATGATGCACCCATCACAAGCTACCTAACCACAATTTCATTATCATGGTTTTTACCTTGTATCGAAGTATGTGATAAAATTCCACACACTGGTAATGATCTCAAGTTTGGTGACCAGTACACATGTGTGTATATAGGAACAAACAATTACACCCAAAACTTATGGCTTTACTATTGGTAGGTTTGTACTCATGATCTCACTACTAGAGATCACCAAATGAAAACTTCAGGATAAGAAGTATCAATTATTATGATCCTCTAGCACCTGATATTCAAACATCTATTTTTACCAGTTTTCAAGATGTATCTAGACCATAAGACCTTTTTTTAAGATTAATATCATAGTATCTCGAGGTTCTCATTATAGCATGGTATCTGCTATAACCTTTTTATATTAAAATTAATCTATGGACTTTATCATTTCTATAGTGGACTCAAAAAATTCTACACTATAATGGTAAGATTACATCATGAATGTATAATTGTATACATGATATGGTAATAAAAAGTACTATATAGTTGGGTCGAGGGAACCCATTATTACAACATGTGAGGCAAGTGGCTTCACTCTTGAATACTCTTGATTATAACTTGAAGGATTGATTTAAAATTGATTGAACTTCTTGAATTGAGTTGTGAAATTGGTGTTAAAATACTTGATTGAAACCCTCTTTAGTGATGGTTTGTAAAATTATGGATGTTGGTGGTTTTTTGGAAAGTGAAATTGGTTTCAATATTTTAAAATGATGATTTTAAAATATTTTTTTGACTTTGTTAAATGGAAAAAACAAATTTTTAGAATTTTTTTCAATAAAATATTTTTTTATTAAAATGGATTGACATGAGTTTTGGCATATATGGTTGGTATGTGTTCATGTGAATTTGGGATTTATAAGGGCATGAAGTTTTCCCTATCAAAAGAATGGAACAAATAAGGGTGTGAAGTTTCCCCCATCAAAATGGTTCACCAAGTGACATCTTAGTGAATGTATGACTCACCACTCATGAGTATAGAGAGTTCCATGGTTGCATGCATGTGTGTATGTGTGGAATAGAATGAGTTTTTTTCAAATGCATTTGAATAATGGTTTGAAAGACTTGTTTGGTTTCCTCCCTTATAAAATTGTTGGATTTGAAAAATTGGGTTGGTTTAGAAAACAATTTTATATTTGATGTAAACTGATTTAAATTATTTTAAAATATTTTATATAAATGTACTAACATGTTATATCCCAGTGGAGGGATTTGATATGTTATTGTAATAATAATACTTAGTTTTATACTCACCCCTTTATTGGGAACTTTGATGTGTTTGCATATTTTTTATATCAAGACACAACTAAAGTAATGGTATCAAATTTTTTCAGTGATGCATCATGACACCTTGGGAATGACTTATGGATTTGGAGTTTGGATAATGTTAGTAGTTAATGATTAGATGTGTTTGTTGTCATTGAGTTTTTTTTGGTTTTCGTTTCTGCTTTATACTATGATATTGTGGTTTGTTTTGGTTATACCTTGAGATGTATTTCATTTTACCTATGAATGTTTTAGTAGTTTTTTGGTTAAGGTTATCTTGGGTTTGTTGTTTTATTTTATAAAGGTAAAATATTCCACCAATTGTTAATGAAACTCTTGTAATTTATTTATATCATTCGGTGTCTTAGGGATGTCACCTACTATTAACACACCTATCAATTCTCAAGATAATGAGTAGGGGCAAGATGTTACATGATATACCAGCCTAACAGCCAGACCAATTAAGATGTGGGAATATATTTGCTGACAATTCATCTATCAATTTAACTTCACATTTTTTAATATAATAGTCATTGATATAACGAAATTTAGATAATGATAAACTGAGATGGTTTCAATTTTCATTTCCAGGTGGAAAATTTTGACTTAATGACTGAACTTGAATCTTCCAAAAAAATGATTCTTTGGGTCTTTTCATTGAGAATCTTCATGATGAACTACGAACACCACTTATCCCAATAATTTATCCAAGTGGATTTAAATATCTTTCCAAAGTATCATAAAGGTTGGAATATTATTTTGTGTGATCCTTAGATGAATATTGTTTTGTGCTGGTTTCTCATGGGAAGAGGATGGGTAGAGTGAAAACTAAAATGGTTACTTTAAAATTGGTATATAAGTCATCTCTAACTCCAAAGCCCACACCTCTTCATGAGGTAACTGCTCTTGAACAGTAGCATCATAAGTTTTATACTCATCAGGATGAGAAAAAGGAACCTAATTCTTTTGAGTTTGAGAACCAGAATATTAAATTTTATTCCTTACAAGATGATAAATTTCCCAGTTAATTTTAAGTGGTCATGGAAAATAACTTTGTAAAATTGGCAGAGCCCAAGATACCTGAACAATATCACCTTGATGAATGCTCATTTTATTGATTATATAATATAATTTTGGTACACACCATACATGACTATTTAATTTTTAAATATGTCCTGCAAATAATGGTTGATTTTGGAACAGTGAAGTTGAGAAAACCACTAGTACAGGTAGTGTGTGTTACCACCATGACTCCATAGGAAGAAGGTGGATTGTAGGAAATTACCATCAAGAACATATAAATCATTGGGGATTTGATGACTAGAAAAACAATAAACTGGACTCATTCCATCCTCCTTGTATAGTTAAAATAACCAATTTTTTTCCTAGCCACTTCTGCAATGACATAACCAACTCTATTAATGACACAACCCTCCAAAGATCAATCTTATAAGAAACTACATGGATGGAAGAGAAGAAAAAAATAGGAAGATGTGCTGGAACCATGGAAAAATATACTCTTAACTCTCACATAATTCATTCCTTTATCCCCAAAAGTACAGGTACTATCCCACAAAATGGTACAACGGGCACGGTCCCAAAAAAAGGTACCATGGAAATCATCCGGCGAGATCAAATACTCATCAGATGAAGGGATAATTTTTAGTCCCATTAATATCATTCACTTAATGGATACATTCTCCAATAACAAGTAGTCTTACAAACTCAAATTCCCTATGAAAATGTAGGAATCTATAGGTAGAGGTCACAAAATCCAGGGAGGAAGGGAAAGATGCAGTCATGGTCAAAACCAATATTGTGACCACATCCCTACCAGGGATATTTATGATGTTGAGACTCGTGGAAGATCACTTCAACGAGAATATGAAGAGAAGGGAAATGAAATCACCTTCACAAAGGGATGATATAAAGAAGAACTGTTGGAACTAAATTTTTTAGTTCAAAAATTAACAAAACTATCTACAACACCATGATTTACATTTAATCTATAGAAATGAAGTGCTCAAATATATCCTCAATAATACCATGTTCATTGGATGTTTGTCATGATGGGAGATCATTCTATAAAAGTTTCACATCTGGTTCATAGTACATAAGGAAATAAAAGGGAATACCTTAGAAAATTTCCTAGAAAAACATCCCTTTGTAGAAAAAGTTTCGGTGATCCCCGAACTTCTGATGATGAGATCTTCTCCATTCAAGAATCTACCCAAATTCTAGAAATTTACTTTGATGGTGCATCCTGAATCACAATCAGAAATAGGATGGAATACCCTAATACCAATAAAGTAAGATTGGGATTCATTAACATTTCTCCAATAAAGACAAACCTAACCTATTCCTTCATGCCATTAGAAGGATTCACTAAAAATGAAACTAAATACCAATCCCCCATTTTAGAATTTAAATTGGTTTTTCAAATACTAGTGACTCACCTATGAATCAAAATTGAATCTAAGTTGGTGATTAATCATATCAATGGTGATTATGCCATTGAAAAAGAAGAGAGGATCCCCATGTTTAATTATGTTCGAGGGTTGATGGAATAATTCAATTCTAATCCAATACTAGATCATGTCTCGTGTTCACAAAACATTGATGTAGAATAATTAGAAAAAACTACTACAACCTTGGAAGATTTAGATCGGGATGAGAAAGTCATCAGCATCACCCATCATAAAATAGTATCGTTATTTGTTAAAATTAGTAAGGAAGAGATCAACGAGGTCGATTCCATCATTGAACCATATACTTTTTTCAAATTTTTGGAAAATTCATGTCCTAGAATACCTCCAAAATGGTACCCTTTTATCATACATAGCAAGAAAAGAATGAATCCAAAAATAGGAAGACA
Source organism: Viscum album (assembly GCA_963277665.1). NCBI lineage: Eukaryota > Viridiplantae > Streptophyta > Magnoliopsida > Santalales > Viscaceae > Viscum > Viscum album. Next base: position 861,077,379 of record OY728160.1, read on the forward strand.
ATTTCTTCCTCTCTGACAGCCTGAGTCACTAGAAAGTTATTTATAAATAAAACTTATATGTAATCCTCCGTAGATTCATTGATATAGAGGATATGACTACCACCCTGAAAGAAGTTCATGTTGGGTCTTATGGTTATCATCAATCAGGAACCAATATTTCTCACCAAATTAGGGGGCTTGGTTATTTTGGGCCTTCGATGATGCAATATTTCACATAATTAGTCAAAAAAGTTTCATTCCTTCCAACTATATTCAAAATTCATCCATTAACCCATATAGTTGATACACACAGCTAAATACTCTTGTCTTTTCACCATAAGGGGAATGGACATTGTAGGGATGTACCATCCAACTACAACCAAATAATTAAAATACATCCTCTCCGATACTGAACTATTCTACAAATGGGATGAGGTGGTACCACTTAAGGAATTTTGAACTAAATTTATCATTAATTTCATGAAGTCAAACATAATTACTAGATTTTGTGTCCCTCACACAATATCAATAGACAACAACACCAATTTCTTCTCTTTCAACTTGAATAAGTTATACCTGGAATAAAACTTTGAATCCAACTATTCTTCCTACTACCATGAAACAAAAAATGTAAAGATAGAGCATTTCAATAAAACTCTATAAAATATTCTAAAAAAATAGTGGATAGAGAAAATAAATCTTAGACTGATAATATTTTTCCCACCTTGTGGGCCGACCTCACTACAACTCGCACTGCTACTCAGGTGACCCCGTATTCACTAGTTTATGGAACAGAGGCAATGCTACCCATTGAGGTTAAATTTCCCACACTCGGAATAGTTATCTATGAACAACTCTCAAATGATGAGAAAATGTAGAATCATTTGGATGAGTTAGAGTTAATCGATGAGAAAAGGTTTCATACCTTGCACCACATAGAAGTTCACCAAAACTAGATAGCGCCAGCCTTCAACAAGAAAGGTCATATTCATTCATTCCTTCAAGGAGAACAGGTTATAGCACTAAGAACCGCGATGATAAATGGGAATAAACCTCTAAAGTTTGAAACAAAATTGGAAGGACCTTTTTAATTCATAAGTTCTGTCCTAATGGTGGATATTCGTTAATTACCATATATGTTGAGCATACCACTCCCCCTACTGATGAAAGATTTATTAATAAATACATCATGTGACCGATAAAACCCATGGTTATAGTCATATGACTTGAATATACAAGAAAATATAGTGTTTTATGTATGAATATAAACTGCATAAAGGTCCTTATATCACAACTTTAAAAGGCTTGAATAATTCTTCCTAGTCGCATGATGTTAAACTGCATGGAAAATTACTCCTCATAAAACTTTAACCTATGTGATGCCTTTATCCATTTCAAGAGTGGATGTCAACCCTATAGTGTTAGTTATCTACTATTCTATGTTTTAGAACTACTTATGACTTGATTACCATTTTATTGGTATACATAGTGGTGCCCATGCCTTTTTTATTTGTCCTAGGTGTAAATTCTCTTCGCATTTAGGATTTCTGACCTCTCCTCATTATGTGTAATTTAATTGGTAATTTCTATGACAATGGGATTTTGTTGGACCCCCTCTTCATATCAGGTTATTACCATCTATGTGTCATGAAATTATCTCCAAAGAACATGAACCATGGTTATTTTCATAAGACCTTAAACTGAAAGGCATCGCGGTGCTAGTTGTTTCACCTTAATCTACAAGTCACCATGTTCCTATTCAAAAGACCTTAAACTGCAAGGAATCATAAAACTAGTCATAAGATCTAAAAATTAAAGACACCAAGGTTCTAATCGTAAGACCATAAAATGAAATGTAGCATGGTCTTGGCCATAAGAGCTAAAACTGCAAGAAACTATGGTCTTAGTTGTAGGACCTGAACTACAAGACACCATGGTCTCCTAGTCGTGTGGGATAAAACTACAAGACACCAAAGTCATTTCTAGAAGGCTCTAAACTAAATCACCTAATGTCCTAGTCATAAGAAATTAAATTATATGCCAATATATTTTACGCATGATATAAAACTGCATAATTCACATCTCTATTTCATGACATAAAACTGTGTAATACTTCGGTTCATGATTGTACGGACCACCATTCTTGGTGTTGGTCTCCTATTGCACCATCAAGATATCCTTCTTCAGAACTACATGTGGCTTGATTCTCATTCCATTGGGATAGATAGTGATTCTTAGACCCTATACCCCAATCCCAACCATAAAATATAGAAAATCCCCCCTCTCTTATATCTAAACAAAATCTATGCAGGAAACTCCAACACATGTCCTTTGATTTGTAGGTTTTTTAAGTAAAATTCTCTATCTATGTACATGAGACAGATCTATGTGGGGAATATTTTTCAAAACTATCAATAACTTGATTCTTTCTTTTATTAGATATGTAGTGATTCCTAGTTCCTATTCCTTATACTTAACCCCAAATCCACCCCTTTAAAAGAACGTCTTTGTGAACCTTTAGCCCCTAAGGCCTCTCTTTATGTCCTATTTGTCGATTTTTGACTGGAAAAGACTTATTATTACCCTCATATTGATAAAATATTTTTTACCTTAAACAATTGTAAACCCATGGTCCTAGTCATATGACCCAAAAATACAAGACATTTTAGTCCTTTCTGTATGACTATAAAATGCATAAAGGTATTTTTCACATAAACCTAAAAGGTATAACCGATTCTTCCTAGTCACATGATGTTAAATTGCATGGAAACATCCTCCTTGCATTACCTTAAACTACGTGATACCTTTGAACATATCCAGATCGGATGCCTCCCCTATTATGACTATTATCTACCACACCATGTTTCATAAGGTTTGATTCCCATTTTAGTGGGATGCGTATTGACACCTATACCTCTTATCTCTAGTCCAGTTGTAAATGCTCTTAACATTTGGCCTTTCAGTCATCGCCTCACCTTGTGTAATTTCCTTAGAAATTTACATGACACTAGTCCTCTATTAACCCACCTCTTCACACTAGGTTATTACCTTTTACATGTCATTCAATTCTCTCCAAATCACATGAACAAGTGGTCTTAGTCGAATGACATTAAACTACCAGATACCATTCATCCTTACCAAACTACGCTAAACTACAAGGATAGGTCCTTATCGCATGACCCCTAATGGCAGGACCCATATCATCCTAGTCATAAGAAATTAAATTGCATAACAACATCTTTATCACATAATGTTAAAACATACTCATATCTTCTATACCAAGCATAGGATGCCTTGGGAAACCAGACCATGGATCCTCATGTCACAAAAAATGGGTTCCTCTCATGAGATGATTTCTTAAATTTTTTGTAAGGATTTATGGGACCTCATGCATTCTTTTTTCATGTTATGAAACCTTATTCCTTACCACATGATGTTAAATTGAATGGTTGATGTCCCACTCATTCGATGTTAAAATTCTCCAAGGACTATATATTACTTGATTCCTATTTCAATGAGATATATAGAGATTCCTGGATCCTATACCTTGGCCTATCCACCACATGATGAAAATTACCCTATCATTTATTTTAGTCACATCTTTGTGGTGAAAGAAACCCTTACTATTCCTTGTTTCCCACACTGCGCATAGTTCATGTGGGATTATGAATTTTTTAAGTTATTACCTTCATGATCAAAACATATCTCTTCACATCTGGGTTAGAAAGGTCCCAGATGAAAGACCTTAACTTCTTTACAACAAGATGTTAAACTACATAGTGATGTACCTTATGTGATATAAAAATATGTATTGTTACATCCCTTGCCTGAGAGAACCATTATCTTGGTTTTTGGTCTCCCACCACACATCCATATAAGAAATATCTGTAGCTTGATTCTTATTCCAATGGTATAAGTAGTGATGCTCGGATCCTAAATCTTTTTCTAGATGAAACATAAAAAAATCATCAGTCCTATGTATGATCCAGAACAACATAAGAGAATCCAGTATGGGTTCTCACCCTATTCATGAGCTTGTATTTCAAAAAAAATCCCCTCCCTACATAAGAATTAGACCTACCTAGGGATTTTACCATCTAGAAATACGTATGGATTAATTCATATTACCAAAGTATAAAAATTTATGTATGAGTCTCAAAATATTAGGTCTAGCTGAAAATGTCCCCTTAATTATATACAAGTCATAAATTGGAACTGTGTAAGGAAAAATAAACTCGTTCTTGGTCAATTCTGGCCTAAATACTCTCTTCATTATCAGACATATTCCTTTCACAAGACATACCTTATGCTATTGAAAATTTGAATATCCATAATCTTTCCTTGGATATTGGAGATGAAATATTACAACTCTAAAGGCTAACTTTGTTGTGACCATGCATGATACTCCTCAAACATGGATTTTCATGATACACCTCCAAATGTGGCTTACCAAGCATGGGCATGTTAATCCCTCAAGAGGAGAGTTATTTTATATCTGTATACCCCGAAAAAATCATAATGGAAGTCACTTTTCAGAAATTTTCTCTGATCATCCCTCACAAACATTTCCTATATCATTTTCCCAAATTCGGTAACCTTGAGGTGATGACTCAAAACCTTCTCTCTTCATGCTCAGAGAATTCTAGAGCATTATTGGATAAATCGCCATGAAATGGATGGTCCTAGTCATAAGACCTCAAAGTAAATGTAACCATGGTCCTATTTGTACATCATTAAAAGGCATAAAAACATCCTTGTCATAGGATATTAAACTACATGACAACATCCTTTTCGCATGACAAAAAACTTCATGGTTCACGTCCCTATTGCATGACATAAAACTGCACAACACTTTTTCCTCACCTGAGAGGTACCCAATCTTGGTGTCAGTCTCTTAACACACCACTAATATATATATCCTTCAAAATATGTATGACTTGATGCTCACTTCAATGAGATACATAGTGAAACTTGAGTGCCCTAACCTAGGCCCAACCATAGAAAAAAAGTAGGAGCATGTGTCCCTTTTCACCCGAACACAACACCAGTCCATGTAGGAGATCGTAATTTGGGTTCCCTCATTTAGGAACCCATCATGGAAAAATAAGTGTTTGATTAGTGTATCTCAATATATTTGGATGATATTGGGCATAATGGTAACGACCTATACTAAACATGAGGCCGCAAATCTCACAGGTCGAGCTCCATTATGTGTTCATTGGGGGTTCTAGGAGGAAATGCACCCATGTTCCAATAGTTTAGGGCCTGAAGGCCCCCAACCCAAATTTTTGGGAACTGAAACAACTCTGACCGACAATATCAGACATGACCATGTGACACTAATAGGGCGTTGTAGTAGTGTGGATTTTGGTAATATTATTGTAGCATCTCATACTTTGAAAATAATGGTACTGTATATCTGCAGACTTATTGCCACTGGTCACTATAGAATCTTAGACATGGGTGGCCATAGTACTGTAGTAGTGAGAACTTCTAGACACAATTCACTATAGAATAAGGGACATTCTATGTAGTTTGTGGCACAACTCCATCATTTTCTTTTATTAGCTTATTCAAGCTAGGGTTTTGAGTGTAGTGAAAAATCTGATCTCTCTATAATTTTTTATAATGATTTCTAGTGAAGTGATTATGCCTCTACAATGATATAGGGATTATTCCTAAACCACATAAATCATTGTATCCATGTTCATATTATTTTTCTTATTTTGTTTTCATATTTTATTTATCTGAAAACCTATGTCGTGGGACCCCTGATGTTTTGCCATCTACTGGTATCAAAGATTGAGTTTAGATTTTTTAAATTAAATGATTGACGTGGAAGAAGTAAAGGTGAATATTAAACCCTTTGATGGAAATGAATTTAATTACCTGATGACGTAGATCAAAGTCTTTCTTTTCCATAAGAATCTACACTTACCACTTCTGGGAGTAAAACCAATGACTATGGAGCAGACGGAGTGGTATCTACTAGATAAATAAGTTATAGGTGTTGTGTTTCTTATGTTGGAAAAAAACCTAAAATTCATCATTAGAGAGGATAATATGAAGGTTGGCTTGATGAAAGCTCTCAAAAAATAGTACGATAATATTTCGGCATCAAATATAGTGTACACGATGTGATGATTGTTAAATTTGAAAATGGTTGAAGGGAGAATTGTTCTAGATAACTTCAATGAATTCAAAACCATCACAAGTTAGTTAACATTAGTGAGAATTGTGTTTGATGACAAGGTATGTGCACTGGTATTACTATCTTTAATACCCAACAGTTGGAAAGTGACTATAACAGCTGTGGGAATTTCATTAGAGAATAATAAGCTATTTCTAAAGGATATATGAGACCTAATCTTTAGTGAGGATATTCAAAGAAGATAATTACGAATATTATCTAGTTTTTAATTGAATGTTGAAGGAATGGGAATATATTCCCAATAAGATAATCACATAGGGTGATCAAAGCCAAGAGGAGAGAGCGGAGACAAGGAAAAGGGTGTTGGTACAACCTATTGTATTTTCAGGAAGAAAGGTCCTATTAAGAAGGAGTGTAGAGTAAAACTAAATGTATCTAAAAAAAATCAGTTTACACGACATCTAAAAGAATTCATAATGTGATGCTATTGAGCATGGATAGCCCTATGGATTCTTGTATTTTAGACACATATGAATCTTTTCATTCCATGTTGGAGAAGTATTTATTGAACAATCATGTTTCTAATTTTTTTGGCAAGGTACATCTTTCTGATGATTAACCCTTTTAGGTCATGGGTAAGGAAAATGCATGAATCAAGAACAACATTGAAAGTTTGTTAGTTTTGAAAAAAATGAGGTATATCTATAGTTTAAGAAGAAATATTATTTCTATAGGGTTTCTTAATGATTCAGGTTTTAGTATCATGTTCACTGGTGGTTCTTGAAAGATCGCCATAAGAACCATGGTCATAGCTCAGGGAGTAAAGAATGGTACCTTGTACAACATTATAGAAACCTGCATGGAAATGGTTTTATAAATAAATATTTTAGTAGATTCACAATTGTGACCCTATATAATATCCTACATGAGTGAGAAGGGGTGATGGTGATGGAAACAAAAGGATTGCTACCAGAGCTGAATTTAGTGGATTTTGATCGATGTGAAGATTGTATCTTTGGAAAGAATAATAATGTGTCTTGTGAATAGAGTTAGAACACCCAAGGCTAGGAAACTATACCTGGTGCACATTGATGTATGGGGGCTTTCACCGATAAATTCTCTTGGAGGGTAACAATATTATGTGAAATTTATCGATGAATCAATAAGGAAGGTATGTCTTTATTTTATGAAAAGAAAACCTTATGTGTTTATGATGTTTTATAAGTGGAAGACCATGGTGTATAATGAGTTAGGATCAAAGATAAAATGCTTGATATCTGAAAACTATGGAGAGTATGGCAGTTAAGAGTTCATAAAATTATATTCAAATAATGGAATTCAGTGGGCAGAGACTATTCTTGGTACACCAAAATAGAATGGTGTGTCATAAAGGATGAATATGACATTTAATTAATGTTTCAGGAGCATGAGGTTGCACTCGAGGTTACCGAAGATTTTTTGGGTTGATGCAGTGAACATGGCAGCATATCTCATCGATAAGAGTCCATCTATACCAATGAGAGAATGTCTACTTGAGGATCTATGGTGTGTAAAGGAGGTAAGACTATCACATTTACAAGTCTTTGGAAGTTTTACATATGTACATATTGTTGATGATGAAATGTACAAGCTTGATGCTAATGTTAAACCATATTTATTTATTGGCTATGGTGATGAGGGGTTCAGTTATCACTTTTGGGATGATCTCAATAAGATGATCATCAGGAGCCAGAATGTGTTATTTAATGAAGTTGTTACATATAAGGATCATAATGTATTTAAAGTTAACAGTGGGAATAAATAATCAGACTACCATGAGAAAGTGGATCTTGAAGGTGTACTTAAGCACATGACACCAAAACCAGTGGAACCTACTCTTTAAGTGGAGTTGAGGATATCAATAAGGGTAAGAATGCTTGTGAATATGTATTCACCATCCTTACATTATTTTTTATTAACTCACATTGGATAACCAAAATTATTTGAATAATAAATGCATTTTAAGGAGTCTAGCAAGTGGGAACTAGCTATGAAAGAGGATATTTCCTTATTTCATGATAAAAACACTTGGGAGTTGATACATCTTCTATAATAAAATAAATCATTGAAAAAATCGGTATAATGAGTCAAATAAGAACATGATGGAAATATGAGGTACAAATAAAGGCTTTTGGTGAAATTTTTTCAATAGTAGGGAGTGGATATAACTTAAATTTTCTCACCTGTAGTGAAACATACCACCATCAAAGTGGTTCTCAGCATCGGGTCATCAGAAGACTTACATCTTGAGTAGAGTGATATCAAGACTCCTTTCCATCATGAAGATCTAGAGGATTACATCTATATAAAATATCAAGAGGGATATGTTGAGTCATGGAAGGATGACCTAGTTTTCAAACTCCAGAAGATCTTATATGGGTTGAAGTATACATCTAGAAATTTGAACAAAAAGTTTGATGCATTCATGACTAAAAATTAAAAAAAATGATGTGACATGGATTGATGTTTCTACATCAAGTATTTTGGTGATGAATATATTATAACACTTCTATATGTGGTGACAATATCATTTTGGGATTATGTATGTGGAGGATTGGTGAGCTAAAAGGTAAGATAGATAAGAAGTTCAAGATAAAATATCTTGGAGAAGCTGACAATATTTTATGGATGGATATCAAGAGAGATTGTGCATCTACAACGTTGATTCTATCACTGGTTGACTACATTGGAAAGGTTATAAGAATATTAGGTATTTTGGAAGAAAATCCAATATATATTCCCCTGATGATCCATTTCAAATTATAAAAGGAGCAATCAACAAAGATGGAAGAATAGGTTGAGTACATGGAAATTGTTTCATACACGTCATTTTTTGAAAGCCTGATGTATGCCATGATATGTACTCGACTTTACATTCCTCATGCAGTGGGAGTTGGGATAAGATACATGGATAACCCTAGAAAGCAGAATTGAGAATCTATGAAGTGAATATTGAGAAACCTGAAGGGAAGCAAGGAATTATCTCCATGCTTTGGGAAAGGAAATTAATTACAGGGGTATGTGGATTATGACCTTGGAGGTGATGTCGACAACAGGAGTACCAATGGTTATGTATTTAACCATGGATGAATTTCAGTGAGTTGGATATCTCAACTAAAGAAGATAGTGGCTCTATCTACCACAAAGTTAGAATACATTGTTGTAACCAAATATGGAAATGTGATGGTTCAGATGAAGAACTTTTTGGAAAAGCTGGGTAGAAAGAGGGAGAAAATTTTATTGAACTATGATAGTCATAGTGTTATACATGTGGAAAAGAACCCATAATTTCATTCCCATACGAAGAACATTTAGTTGAAATATAATTTTATCTGAGCCTTGATACATTATGAGTTACTAACTTTGCAGAATATTCATGAAACAAACAGTTCAGAATAAATGTTAATGAATCCAATGGTAATACAGAAGTTGGGGCACTATTGTGTCTATCTTGGTCTCCATTGATGAATGGTGTAAAGACCCCAACCCCAGTAGTCAGGAACCGGTGCCTTACTTTATTACATTGGAATAGATATAAGACTTTAATCCCAAAGGATCAATCAATTTAGTAGTTTTGGAATCCAGATTTCATACATGAACTTTAAATTAAATTTGAAAACATAAAATACAATATAGAGAATCCTTTGAGAACACCATTGCTCTTTAAGTAACCCCACATATTAGTCATGATATGTATCTTGGAATCTTGGGAAAAATAAAACATAAGAAATGGGTGAGATCAGATGCTTAGTAAGGGTAAACAATATAGAATAAGCTATCATAAAAAAGGATAAAATATTATGGAAAGGTGACTGACTAAAACAAAGTAAATTTAATCAATAACCTAAGCATAATATGGAAAGAACAAAAACTAATTGAATAATTGCATATAAATAATCTTATGAGAATGAAACTTAACCATGGATATTCTATTAGTTTAATAATGACATTTATTACCGCTTATTAATATCATAAGGAGGTAATGAATAATTTCAGACATCATAAACATATCATCAAGTCCTCATCCAATAATTCTACATAAATGGGTAAGGCATTGGCCAAAACATGGTCTAGTTTGTCTCAGGATACATACTGATGCATCGAGGGGATATAGCGGGACCCCCCATCACTTACTATATATAATTCATTCCTCATATGAAAAGGGGTGGAACATAATCAACATAAACATTCATATTGAAAAACTAGTATACGAAATGTGAATACTTTGACCATAAACCATGAATGGCATCAAAATAGAACATCCGTAGTGAAAATGATCATAAAACCTTCAAAAAAAATATGATATATGGTATCATAATAGATAAACCTAAATGAATTACAATATTAAAAAAAGTATTTTTACATAGATGAAGATACTTTTAAATGAGACCATTGAAAAATTCTTGAGGAAAATAATATTTAAACATTTCAAAGTGTCTCATACCACTTTGAAACATTTAAATCACATTACCTATAAAGAAATAACATTAAATGAAACTTATAATATCATGATAATAAGTATACCAATGATATGAAATTTCAAAGGGAAGTAAAAACACCACACATAAGGAATAAGTGGTGAACAAGGCATATATCTCATAGATGTAAAAGTGAGACGATAAAAATACTTTTTTACTTTGGAAAGAAGATTTATTTTGGAAAATCATTTTTATTTGTTATAGAATTGTATTTTGAAAATTTATATCCTATAAAATAAAATATAATTACAATTAAATTATGTTTGATGCATAACGTATGTTCACCATATAAACATAGTTTTTAAGAAACTTTAAAATTTGGCTATTTTAGTGTGGTTTAAGATAAAATATAAAAGATTATTTAAAATGAAAAAAGTCATAATTGATTTTATAAAACTAGAAATGAGAAAAAAAATTGTTTAATGAAAAAAAAAGTTATTTTAGATAAATAATGGTGTCTTAAAATATATTATGGATGGTACTTGAAAATGAGTAAGAAATTGGGAAGTTCCCGTTAACCGAGATTACTTAACAAGAAGAATTGAAAAGGGAACCTTATAAAGCATGTATTTTCCCTTGAAGGAAATATCAAATAATATGGATACATGAGTTTGGAACATATACACATAATGTATAAAAATTATAAAAAATAAATAATAATTACATTGGGGAAAAGATAGAGAAAGCGTAACTCGAATGAAAAATGGAGGTTCGGGAAGAAACCCTTACCACTTTGCAAACAGTTAAATCATATGCCCCATAAAATTAATGATCATAAAATGAAACATTGAATAACATGAATATAAATAGATTCATGATATTTTACATAAAATGGTGGTATAAATACACCACACATAAGAAATAGTGATGAATAAGGAATATCTCATAGAAATAAAGGTGAGATAAGAAAACTCTTACTTTCTGTTTGAAAGTGTTTTTAAATTATACTAAAGGTACTTGATAAAAAAAATAAATCCATTAATTAATTAATTTATAACATTTATAAATTTATTTTATTTTTTATAATTTTATTTAGCTCATTTATGGTCTTTCTTATGATTTATAAGATTCAATTTCATCATTTGGAATTGTTCATTTCCCTGGTTCCCACAATTGGTTTACTTGTATACATGTATATAAGGTCATGTGAAATGGGAATAGCTATATAGAATTGAAATTATATGTTATTAAATTACTTTAAGAATATTTAATGGTAAAATATATAATTTTTTCTATAAATTAGTATGATTAATTATATAAAATGTTAATGAAACCCATTTGGATTATTTTGGAATTTTTTAGATCATCACGAACGAGTTTTATTTTATTAATTAATATCATGTATATATAATGGCTATATAATGTTAAATAGGATTTAATAAATACATTATAATCTTTTTCAATCATAAAAATGGTTTTACAACCACACATGAAGGCCAAATTGAAAAACGAAAACTCGTCGTCCACAAAGGCGGTAAATCGGAACCTCACGAACAATGTTTTCATTTTTAGAATAAAAAGGGAAATATAAAAGAATTGATGGACGATATCACATTATAAAAATAAAATTACATTATATATAATATATTTTAGTTTTCATGATTGTTTTTATATAGGAGGTAAGTAAAGGATAAGAAAATAAAGGAAAACGGAAGAGGATTTTACCTCTTGAACTTGTTCTCCTTGAGAACCCCTTTAAGGGGATTGGGTTTGGTCTTTTGGTGAAACAAAAGGCTCCTATATTTGGGGAAGTTACTTGGTTAGAGTATTGGGTACGAATTGGACAATCTTCAAGGCTAAAGATGTGTGATTAGAAGAGGGGGTGAGGGGAGATATTTATAGTGGAGGAGAGGGGTGTTTTCTCATTATTTTATTCATTAGTTTATTATTTTTCCTCAAAAATATTAATTATTTGACAATTATAACTAAATATATTAAAATAATTAAGGATAGTTTGATATTATGGTGATTAAATCATCAACTACTCATGTAATAGTGTATTGAACTTATAATGTTATTATACTATAAATTACTTTATTTTATTATTCACCAAAAATTCAATCATTTTAGAAAAACACAAAAACATGACCATAATACTTTTTTGACATTTAGAATTCAAAAATGAACTCTATTTTACTAAAATAATTTTCTAATTATTAGAAATTTAATTTTTAAATAAAATCATCATTTACTCAAAAAATACTGTTTTTAATATTATACTATTTTTATGACACTTTGAAAAATAAATTAAGGTCTCATAAAATTATCTTATAATCATAATAAAACAAAATATTAATATATTAATATATTTTATGAAATTAAATTTTCATTTAAAACAATATATTAATTATAAAATTGTAAATAAACATTTATGTTTCACTAAAATACTAACATATAATTTATCATTTTTTAAAACATTTATTTACTTATTTCATGATATAAATATAAAATATTTTCATTTATAAGATTCCATAATTTTATTTATAATTTTATAGGTGAGTTTATTATTTAAATCATAATATACTATTGATATAAAAAAATGGCAGTTTTATAAAAATCTGGATTTTTCACTATTTACTAGAAAATAAATATTTTCAGAAAAATACCAAACTTTCCAGATAAGATAATTTTGAAATTAAAATTTTAATAATTAATTTTATTATGTTCAATATAATTTATAAATGTTTCAAAATTTAGTTCTAAAACATGTGTTCCATTAAAAGGCGGTAAAACTGTCTTTAGGAAATATAGTCTTTTATGTGTAAAATTGAATTTATTATTATATTAATCCTATAAAATTTATTAGTTGAATTTAAAACAAGATTATTTAATATGTAGAATATATGTATTAATATCTTTCACTAATAGTGATTAATTCAATTATTAATATAAAATATCATTGTGGTCATAAAAATAGTTTTTTTATAAAAACTCATCTTATATGTCCAGCTAATTTTTATTTTCATTTCTAATTAATTGGTAACCCAAGAATTCATTTTATAGATATGTTTAAACTATATTTTCATAATTTAAAAAAATTATTTTATTCCTTCTATTCCAATAACTAGGTGATAACTATCACAATAATATTTAATCATTTGTTTAAACTTGGTGTTATGTGAAATGTACACTACCAAGGAAGATAAATTTAAAAAGTGGAATATATTAAAATATTAGGGTTTTACATTCTCCCCTCCATAAAAAAATTTCATCCTCATAATTTAAAATTTTACTTTGAAAATAATAGGTTGATACTTCAAAATTTCATTGTGGGAAACCCATATGAGAAATTTGGTTAATAAAATATCATTTTAATAAGAGGGAATGAAAAATGTGAAGGTGACCACAAAACTAGGATTTTGGGTAGTAAATAATTATTATAAAGTCATAACATGGAAATGGAATATAAATATAACTATAAAGTTCTGATGGATAGTGATAGATAATATGGTCATTAAAAATTTAACCACCACAAAACTGTAAATCTTGTGATCAGTCAAAAGACCATTGATTTATAAGAAAGAAAAGTAAATGGATAATGCTTTTTGTTCCAAAATATTTTTCCTAGAGCTGAGGGGTTATTTTAATATTCATATAATCACTTTATAAAATAAACTCACTTGATTAATTTCCCTATTGTAAGCATAATATCATCCTTTTGTTGTGCTTCGATTTATTTTCACTTCATCCCTTACACCTAGAAATGAGTGTTCAAGATGATTTTTTCATGATTGAAGCACTTTTAACAAATCATGTGGTCCTTAATTCATTCATTGTACCATTAAATTCTTACCAAAATCAAGAATGTTAGCATATGTTACCAATTAATAATAACTTCCAAAGTTTAACATGATCCATTCCATAAGTAGTTAATCTTATCACTTGTATAAAACATTTTTGTCCGTATTCAATGACCAAAAAAGTTTGAAGGAAGGTCACCAAATTTTCAAAATAAACTTTACATAAGATTCCACACAAAAAAATTGCTCTTAATTTCACATACTAAATATATGAATACCTTAATCACCTTAAAACTATAATGAAAAAAATCATGCTTCTAAATCTGTAAAGAAGAAGTATTTTAGTACAATCCTTATATGTCTTGTGATTCTTAAAACCAGATAATTATTTATTAAATACTAAAATAACATAATTATTGAATCTGAACACAAGAATATTAATCATTCCTCTTCATATGAGGTGGTATCATAATCTTGACCATGATATATTATCTTATTTTGGGTATATTCCTTTGACTCTTGAGAAATTGATTTTCATAGTTTCCTATCTCCTTATAGTAAAATCATTGAACATTGGAAAATTATTTCCTTTCTTACAATCATTAGCATGGTGGTATTTTTCTTCACACTAGAAGAAAACTCACTTTCCTCTTAATCATATACCAAGGTGTTTCCTTTCACAATTATCACATGTCGGAAAATACTTTTTTATCTTCTTCCCTTTATCTATCTTTTCCCTAGCTTTCCTCTTCTTCTATTACTTCCCTTTGAATGCATAAGACTTGGATAATTATTTCTCTATATTTTTATAACATGATAATATTTCCTCATATGATGAGAGTATTTTGGAGAATACTTCCCTTCGAAAGACTAGCATAAACCCATTAAAAATCAATCTCTATTACTCTTTATATTGTGTGCATTTATGTGGTTTATATTCCTTCTACTATGAGTCATTTATAAACAATGGCATGCACTAGATTAGGTTATGAATCATAATTCATAATTTATAACTAACACTTAACATAAATTGTAAATTTATGCATAGCTAATATCATAATTATAAACATGGTTTCTTTGGGTACATGTTAACTTTTAAATCCATTATAATGTTTTCTAAAGAAAATTTGATTTATCCTAATAATATCCCCTAGGAGTGTCAAAACAGGTGTGAAGTAATGTCTGTTGATGTGTACCAGGTTACATTGAGTTAGGCCCGACGTACCTTGTCATATATGTAACCCCTAGGTATATTTTTGCTAGAACCATGTCTACTTGTAGTATCCAGACATGGATGCATTTCTAGGAATACCCACATAATCTCTACCTTACCAAAATTCTTGGATGTTCTTCTATGATTATCCTAAAAAATTATATTTGGGTTATTTTACCTAATCTATATTTTATAAATCTATTTTCCAAGTTTTATACAAAACATGATCTAATACCAACTGTAAAGACCCCAACCTCAATAGCCCAAATTCAGTATCTTACTTTAATAAATTAGCATAAACACACAACTCAAATCCCAAAGAATCGATGAGTTTAGTATTTTTGGAATCCATATTACATACATGAACTTTACATTGCATTTTAAAACATAAAATAAAACATAGATAATCCTTTGAGAACACCATCCTTCTCCTAACTTAACCCAATAGATCGGTCCTAATATACAACTTAGAATCCTGGAAAAAATAAAACATAAGAAACGGGTGAGATAAGATGATCATTAAGGGTAAAAAATACAAGATAAGCTATCATAAACAAGTATAAACAATTATGTAAAGGTGATTAACTGAAACACATTCCATTTAATCAATAACCTAAGAATAATATGCCCGGAATAAAAACTGATTGAATAATTTCATATAAATAATTATATGAGAATGAAACATAACTATGGATATCCTACTATTCTTATAATAACATAAATTATCAATTACTAATATCATAATTAGGGAATACATAATGTCAGAAATCATAAACATACCATCAAGGCCTTGGCTAAGAAGTCTACATAAATGTGTAAGGACTCTTCCTAAACTCGGTCTATTTTGTCTTATGAGACCTACCAATGCATCAAGGGGATATAGAGGGAACTTATCATCACTTACTAATTCCAATTAATTCCTTATATGAAAAGGGTTGGAACATATTCAATATAAACATTAGTATTGAAATAATATCATATGAAATGTGAATACTTTAGCCATAAACCATGAATGGTATCAAAATATCACATCCATAGTCAAAATGATCATAAAACCTTCAATAACAAATGGTAGATAGTATCATAAGATATAAACCTCAATGAAGTACAAGATTCAGAAAATGATGTTGAAATATATGAAGATACTTTTAAATGAGACCATTGACAAATTCTTGAGGAAAATAATCTTTAAACATTCCAAACTGTCCCAGACCACTTTGAAACATTTAAATCACATTTCCTATGAAGAAATAACATTAAATTAAACTTATAATATCATGATAATAATGAGACTCATTATATGACATATCAAAGGGTAGTACATACGCCATACACAAGCAATAAGTGGTGAACAAGGTATATCTCTCATAGAAGTAAAAGTCAAATAAGAAAAACTCTTTTTTACTTTAGAAAAAAGAGTTCTTTTGTAAAATCATTTCTATTTTTCATAGAATAATATTGTAAACATTTATATACTAGAAAATAAAATTAAAGTGAAATTAAATTTTTTTTTGAGAAAAAAATGATGTCCACAATGTAAAAAGAGTTTTTAATAAACATTAAAATTGTGCCATTTCAGTGCGGTATAAGAGAAAATATAAGAGTATTTAAAACAGAATAGTCATAATTGTTTGTATAAAACCATAAATGAACAAATATAGTATTTAGTGAAAAAACTATTAATTTTATAAAAATAATGGTGTCTTAAAATAAATTTTGTATGGTACTTGAAAATCATTAAGAAATTGGGAAGTTCCCTTTAACCGGTCTTTCTTAATGGGAAGAATTGAAAAGGGGACCTTATAAAACATGTATTTCCCCATTAAAGAAAGATGAACTGATCTAGATACTTGAGTTTTTAATATATACACATAATTTAGAATAACTATAAAAAATAAATAAAAATTACATTGGGTTAAATATATAGAAAGTGTAACCCGAACAAAAATGGAGGTTCGGGGAGAAACTCTTACAACTTTGCAAACAGTCTAAGCATATATCCCATAAAATTAATGATCATAAAATGAAACATTGAATACCATGGAGATAAATATATTACTGATATTATACAAAAAAGGTAAGTATACATACACCACACATAATAAATAGTGCTGAATAGGGCATATCTCACGGAAATAAAGGTGATATGAGAAAACCCTTAACTTATGTCTGAAAGCATTTTTCACTTTAACTTAACATCTTAGATAATAAAATTAAATCCATTAATTAATTAATCTAGAAACTTTTATACATCTATTTTATTTTTTATAATTTTATTAAGTTAATTTATGGTTTTTTATGAGTTATAATATTCAATTTCATCATTAGGAAGTGTTCGTTTCCTTGGTTTTCATGATTGGTTCACTTGTATACATGTATGAAAGATCACATGAAATGGGAAAAAATATTTTTAATTAAAATTATATGTTATTAATGAACTTGGAGAATATTGAATGGTATTATTTATCTTTTTCTATATATGAGGATGATTCATTATATAAAATGTTAATGATAACTATTTGGGTTATTTTTGTGTTTTTTCAATCACCGCAAACTAGTTTTTTTTTATTAATTAATATCATGTATATATAATAGTTACAGAATATTATATAGTCTATAATAAATATATTTTAATCATAAAAATGTTTTTATGACCATCCTTGAAGGTGGAATTGAAAAATTAAAACTCATCATCAACGAAGGAAATAAATCGGCACCTAATGGACGATGTTTGCATTTTTAGAATAAAATGGAAAAGATAAAATAATTTATAGAGGATATCCAATTATCACAATAAAATTATATTATATATAATATATTGGATTTATCATGCTATTTTGTATATATGAGGTAAGTAAATGATAATAAAATAAAATAAATTGAAAAGGAAATAAAGGAAAACGAAAGAAGATTTTACCTCTTGAACTTCTTCTCCTTGAGAACCTCCTTAAGGGGCTTGGTTTGGGTATTTTGGTGAGAATAATGGCTCTTGTATGTGAAGAAGAGACTTTTGGATATTATTTTTTATTAATTGGACAAAATTAAATGCTTAATAGGTGTTAGGAGAAGAGGTGGTGAGGGTTAGTATTTATAGAGGATGAGAGAAGTGTTTACTCGTTATTTTACCCATTAGTTTATTATTTTTCCTTAAGACTATGAATAGTTTGAGAATTATCACTAAATATATTAAAATAAATAATGATAGTTTGATATTATGTTGATTAAATCAGCAATGAATCAAGTAATATTATATTTAACTCATAATGTATTTATACCGTAAATTATTGTCTTTTACTATTCACAAAAAAAGTATTTTAGAAAAATCCCAAAACTTCTCCCTAACTATTTTTTGACACGTGGAATTATAAAATTAACTATATTTTATGAAAATAATTTCCTAATTATTATAAATTAAATTTTTAAATAAAATCACCATTTACTCAAAAAATATCGATTTTAATATTATAACTGTTTTTGTGACACTATGAAAAATTAATTAAGGTATCATAAAATTATATTCTAATCATAATGAAACAAAATATTAATTTATGAATATATTTTATGAAATTAAATTTTCTTTTAAATAATTATATTAATTATAAAGTTATAAATAAACATTTATGTTTCACAAATATGTTAACAATTAATTTATCATTTTTTTAAAAATTTATTTACCTATTTAATTATATAAATACAATATATTTTCATTTATAAGATAACTAAATTTTATGTATACTTTTATAAGTGATGTTACTAGTCAAATCATAAATATATTATTAATATAACAAAAATGACAGTTTTATAAAAATCAGGATTTTTCATTGTTCACTGGAAAATAAATATTTTCAGAAAAAAATTCCAAAATTTTACCCTAAGAAAATTTTGAAATTAAAATTTTAAAAATGAAGTTTATTTTATTCAATATAATTTATAAAATTGTAAAAAATTATTAAAATGATTTCACCATAAAAAGGAGGTAAAATTTTCTTTAAGAAATATAGTCTTTTATACGTAAAATTAGATTTATTCTTATATTAAGCCTATCATAATTATTAGTTGAATTTAAAAAAAAATATTATCGAACATGTAACATATAATTTTCAATAATATCTTTCAATAATAGTGATTAATTAAATTATTAATATAAAATACCATTGTGGTCATAAAAATATTTTTTTTTTAAAAACACATCTCTTATGTTGAGTTGATTTTTAGTTTCCTTTATACTTAATTGGTAACCAAATAATTAATTTTACAAATATTTTTAAACTATATTATTAGAATTTACAAAATCTCTTTCATTCCCTCCATTCCAATGGCTAGGTGATAATTATCCCAATAATATTTAATCATTTGTTTAAGCTCGGTGTTCTGTGCAATGTACACTATCGAATAAGATAAATTTAAAAATGAAATATCATAAAATATTGGGGGTGTTACAAATGGTGGATGAGAGGCATTATATGGGAGAACACTATGGGATCACATAAGGTAAAACAAGTGGTATTTTATAAATCATCAGCTTGGAATTGAAGTTGTGAATAGAAAGCACTCAGTAGTGAGTGAAAAGAGGAGGAACTCAGATTAAATTGTCTAAGTCATTTGTATCGAAGTAGGTCCATTTAGTGGATCAGGATCCAAGCAGGTGATTATTGTATTGGTGTAACCTAATCTATTTGGATGATTTTGGGATGAATGCTATAGGCCCATACTGAACACCAGTCCTCAAATCTTACAGGTAAAGCTCTGTGGTGTGTTCATTGAGTTTTGCAGGGGGAAACAAACCTCTACTCTGGGGGTTCAGGGGATGAAGGTCCTTGAACCAAATTTTAGAAAAATGTAGAAAATCTGACCAACAATAGAATATATTACCATGAGACACCAACAAGGCCCTTTATCTGTGGGGATTTTGGCACAGTTACTGTAGCATATCGGAGTTTGGAGACAATGGTATTGTAGCTCCTTGGACTTCTTACCACTGGTCATTATAGTAGTTGGACTTGGGTGGATACAACACTATATCAGTGCATACTTATATCTATCATTCATTGTAGTACATCATACATTATGTGTGTTTGGTTTCACATCTCTATCATCTTCCTTTATTAGCCCATTCAAGATAGGGTTTTGTTTGTGGTGTAAAAATATGATATCCCTGTAATTTTTTATCCTGATTTCTTATGAAGTGATTCTACCTCTACGGGGACATGGGGATTATTCTTGAACCACATAAATTACTTTTCCATTCTCATATAATTATTCTTCTTTTGTTTTTGTCTTTCCTTTATCAGTAAAACTCTATCATGTTACTCCCAACATTTTTGTAACAAGAAGTACCCCTATACCTACATGTGAGATAGATCTATATAAGTAACTTCACATTCCATGGATAGTTATGATAAAAATTCTACATTTATGGTTGGACACACCCCCTCTACACATCATACCCTTTGTCCTGGTGGGAACTCAGATCTTCACAATCTATCATTTTTATATCATAGATGAGGGTGCTTAACTCTGACAGACACAATTGTTTTGACTATGCATAATATGCCTCAAATTGGATATGAATAATTAGTACCTCAAAATGACCCATCAATCAGATACACCTTCATCATTAAGAGGAGATATTTTTATCTTCGTACACTTCAACATGTCATAACTGAATATTCTTTTTGAACATGCTCAGTGGTCATCCATTTCATGCTTGTTCCACCTCATTCCTCTTGCTTTGAAATCCACCAATATCATGGTTTACAACCTCCCCCACCACTCCCAGGTATACCAGGACATCCTTTTAGGATCAAAAGGCCCCATTTTGTTCATTATTCACATGTCTTTGGGTAAACTATTAGTGACCTTAAACTATAGAAACTATTGGTATCATTAGCATGATAATAAAATGTGAGATTGAACCCCTGAAATTAATCATGTGGTTTTCATCAAAGAAAACTCATGACTAATGATGTCACACAATATGGGTAATCTCCCCAACTCCTTATGTTTCTCACACTGGGCATGAATCATGTGATATTAGAGAGATTGATCAATTATCCCATTTTTTTCAAGATGAAACCATTTCATAATAAAATTCAAGAAATGTTTTTACCTGAAGGCAATGACTTAAAAGGAACACTCCTAGTAGTGATTCCCAACTTCTACATTTTGGATCGACCAAAATTTAAAATCTCCCCCAACAACATCCCATGAGCTTGACCAGGGTAGGCAAATCCTTATGGGAGAAAATAAACATCAAAATGATATTGTGGAAGCTTATTAAATGATATAATCTGGCCCAAATTCCTCTCATTATGTATCAAAATAACCCTCATCTAATGATCCATACTTTATTCTCTTGAGGGAACTTAAACTCTCAGTTTTTCCCTTCTCTATTGATAGTCAGAGCATTGGAATCAGACATAAACCTTTATTTGACTATACATAATATACCTCAAATCGGATTTTCATAATTACCTGTCCAAAATGTGGTCTTTCAAATAGGTAATTATTATCCTTAAGAGTAAATTTTTTCATCTTTACATTCCTTAACATCATCATAATGGAAACTGGTTATTGAATATGGTCTACAGTTATTCCCTACATATGTGTCTCATCACCTGAAAATCTCAGAATCATGACCTATAAGTTACAATAAATAAAAATACAGGGGTTGATGGGATATTCATATCCCACGAATATCATTCAGGATAGTAACTCCCACACTATTTGTTAAATATGTTTGACCTAAAACATCAGTTCCATTGGCTTGTCCTTCAAGACCTTAAATTACTAGTGGAAAAGGTGCAAAATCTGTGAGACCAATTTTAAGGCCCCAACAATAATCATGTTATGATTTCTAGGTCAAGTGATATAAGAAATATTTGGAGCATTATTCTATTACCTTCATTATGATTCAGATATATGAACACAAAAAAGATCATTTAAATGGGTTTGTTTTGACATAAATTTATCCAATTTATTGGAAGAAAGAAACATATGATCAATAAATAAGTTATTTCCCAATTATGTATAAAAAATGGAAGGATCTTCCACATTTTGGAGTCTCTTCACCGATTAGTATTGGTGTTCCTCATTATAGAGTTTGATATGTTGAAGTCTTACTCAAGCCTTATTTGCAGTTTTTCAAAGCCTAGTCAATTGTGAGGTAATGGATTCCTCAGAATGATGAAGTTTCTCTTCCCTATAGTAATGGAATCCATTCTTTATTTCTAGTACCTCTTTACGTATTGGTGGAGTTGGAAAATTTCTTCCGTCATGAAATATAATTCCTATTGAAGACCTAACATCTATAGATATTTCTCATCAATGTGGAATTGATCCTCATTCACTTCCTTGGTATGGAAAAGCTTCACCTAGGACACAACGACTCTAAGATCTTTAAACTATCCCACTAGTTGTGCCTCATCATATCACGATCCTTTATCCTCTTCCCATTTTTGTATGATCTAATTCAAGACATGATGGATTAAGCGGAAATAAAATACAACATACTTGAAATTGAAAAGCATGGTTGGGAGATAGTGAAGTCATGATAGTATATCTTCAAGAATCTTCTCTAAGATTAACCACCAAATGTATCACCCAATGAAAACATTTTTTGCATGAAATATATCATGTGCCTCCAAGTATTACTAAGATACACTTTTAGAGGGATATATATACTCCATGATCAATGCACTCAAGGAGGGAACCATGATCCACTCTTTTTGAAGAAGTATCAACTTCTCCTTCTGTTGTTCATTGAATAGGCATGTAGGCCTCTCTCTCAGGCTTGGATACTGAAGTCAATGGGACTGGATAATAGGTGGAAATCATCATTAAAGTAGGGTAATAATTTATAGGAAAGTTAGGGAAATAATTATAGTAGTTAATAATAATCACATGTTGGTGGTTCGAACACTTGATTAGAAGTATCCCCTTATTTTTCAACTTTTGAAGCCTGAGAAAGGACCTCTAAATGGAAGGTACTCCTACTTTCATGTTTCTTAGAGATCAAGTTATAAGGCTCTTTGTATTTTCCCACATCATATTCTGGTGTGGGTACCTCCTACATTTGATAAGGATGAGTAATCTCACTACCCTTCCACTCAATTCCCTTTGAAATATTTTCCATAGACAATGTTACACATATCAATTAGTCATGATTAAAATAGAAGGCAAAATATTTGGCCATGAAAAAATAAATGCTCACATCTAATTAACTTCTTTTTAAATTCATCAAAATATTTTTAAAGATACAAGGATATTAATTTGTACAAATATATATTCAATTTTTATATCACAGGTTCTCATTTCATGAATTAAATCCCCAAGCCATGTGGCACCTCACCCATGGGGACATGTGGGACATCTGGCTTGGGACCCAGTGAAACACCCACCTTTGATGACTTGATATAAGGATCCAACCTTAAAATGTTAATTAATCTTTAATTTTAGTCAAGAATATAAATTATTACACATTGATGATCTTTTTTAGTTTATAGTTTTAGAGAATTAGGATACCTTACATACATAACATTACACATTCATACAAGAAGATACTACTAAAACCAGTTACCATTTTTTTCAAAATATAAAACATTAAAGCATAAAACATGATTTCTTTGACAATTATTCAATCCTTTAACTTGGATTCCTTCTTTTTCTTACACCTCCTTATAACCTGTGAAAATCATTTCAAAACATGGGATGAGCATAAAAAGCTTATCAGGGTATATAAAAAGAAGGAAAGAACACATTAGTCCATGTATACTTGTGACGTGTGAAATTATATTAAAAAGACATAATTGTCACCCATATAAACTTAACTTCTGAAACATGATATTTACAAAATATCCTCAAAAAACATAAGAAAATAAATGGAAACATAAAGGTATATTGGGTCATTACTTAAATAATATTGTAACCCTCACAGCTACCTTATAATTTGTAACCCTCACGGTTACCTTACAATTCATGTAACCATCGCAGTTACACATGGAGTAATCATACGGCTGACCTCCAACTTACAGATACCCAATGAATTTTAGAGAGATATATGATCACCCTTAATCATAAAAAATTACCAAGAACCAAAACATAATCATACAACATGAATAATTTCATAACAACATTTCTTTTTGAATTTTGTAAAATAGAATTTTAAAAGAGGATTTTAAAAGAAAATCCCCTTATAAATATCATATAATTAAAGTGATAATGAATTGAGTGGATGGAATATGTATATAAACTTTAAATACATATAAATCAACATAATATAAACCTAATTCATCACACAAACATTTTTAACACAAATAACTAAGTATAAATTTAACCCAAAGAATGGAAATCATGTTAAGAATTCCCTTACCTCGGGTTTGTCTTACGTAAAATTGTTTAAAACTCTTGTATAATGGTTAAAATAGTGTTATTATTATCTCAAAGAAACATAATCATATTTATAACATCTTATATTATCATTTTATAACATCATTTCACCCTTTAAATGTTATTATTTTTTTCCTTTAATTGTTTTGGGAGCGTTCTTTACATGATTTCCATGATCGGTTCATGATGGTTGTTCTTGTCAATTGGAAGTGAAAATCCAGAATTGGAATGGAGTGGTACTTAAATATTTATAGAACCATAAATTATACAATTTATCATTTTGAATTTTGATATGAGGATTATTCGTAAGTTAAAACATTAATGATGTTCATTCAGATCATTTTAAGGGTTCTTTGATAATAATGACCTCATTTTGTTTTATAAATTAATACCATGTGTACAAAAGAATTTCATAACCATGGATGATACATAATAAATATATTATAACCTAGTTCAACCATAATTTTTTTTCATGACCATACTTGAAGTAATTAAAGAAAATTTAAATTACAACATCCACGATATCGGTTATTCGACACATCACGGAAAATGTTTTTATTCCTTGAATAAGTGGGAGAGGAGAAGAATAATGATGATGAATTTTACATGAACATGAGATTATCCAGAATATATATGATTTATGGATATTTTATGCCTCTTGGTTAATATAAGATGAGGAAATAATAATAAAATAAAGGAACTGAAAATAAAAGAATAGTTGAGAAATCCCTTACAAAAAATCGGCAGCCTACCGGCTATGCCACATGGTTTTAAAAAACATTTAAAAGATATGGGACATGGTTAAACCATCCAGAAATGAATCATAATACAGAATAGATCAATAATAAGATGAAAATAAGAACATGTTATGGATTATTGAATTCTATACCACATAAAAGGGAACTTGAATGGAAAAAGAAAGAAGTTGAGAATTTTCTTACCTTGTAGAGTAACTCCTAGAACATGAAGATTGGTACCTTGGGGGATTGAGTAAACATTCGTAGGACTACTAGGGATTACGGAGTCCAAATATTCATTGATGAGGAATTTGGAATAAATTTAATTAAGGAATGTGTTAGTATTTACAGAAAAAGTGAGGGAATATTTTAATAATTTCCAAGGGACACCTCATTAGTGATATTTGAAAAACCATGGGCTTTCCCATGGTATTTTCCTACTTGGGACACATAAAAACTTATTTTATTGTACATAATTTGACCATAATTATTACATCATGATTACATCCTTAATGATGTCATTAAAAACACTGAAACTCAAAACTATATTTTTAATATTCACCGAAAAATCAATTGTTTCATAAAAAACCCAAAAATTTACCCTTACCATTTTTGGACGTGTAGAATTCAAAAATGAACTCCATTTTCTGAAAATAATTTTTTAAATATTATTAATTTAATTTTTAAATAAAATCATACTTAATTCCAAAATTAACAATTTTAATTCTATAACTGCTTTTATATCACATTGAAAAATTAACCAGGATGTCATTATCTTAAAGCCTTAAAGAAATAAATAATAATAAAATTTACTATTAATTTAGGTTCATATTACCATTCATATTACTATTAATAAGGGTATGTTACTATTCACAAAAAAAAACAAGTTGGTTTCATCAGACTCCAAATAACTTACTGATCACAATTATAGATGACCGTTTTTCAAAATTCAAAAAATAAATCTAGTAAAATTATGTTTAAAGGATAGTTATAATTATCTACTTAAAACAAAGATTCGTGCATTTCAATTTATTTTTAGAAAACCTTGGGGTGTTACATTCTCCCCACCTTCTAGAAATTGTGTCCTCGTAATTTTATTTACTTATTAAACAAGTGAGGGTACTTTTCCCTTATAATATTTTAGACTCCCAATTTTCTTCTTCTACCATGTGGTTTCTCCACAAAACCTTTACCTGGTGGATTAACTTATTGGGAAATACATGTTCCCTTCGATCAAAAATCTGAATTGGTTTCTCTTTATAAGAAAGGTTCTCTTCTAGCTAAACTCCTTCTGAGATCAAAACATGATTTGAATCTGTCACACACTTTCTCAACATCAAAACATGAAAAACATTGTGTACCTAAGACAAACTGAGAGGCAAAGCTTCTCAGTATACAACTAGTCCAACTTTCTCTAGGATTTCAAAAGGACCGATGAACCGCGGGCTTAGCTTCCCTTTCCTACCAAAACGCATCACACTTTTCCAAGGAGATATTTTAATAAAGACATGGTCACCTACCTCGAACGAGAAGTTTTTTCTTCTATTATATTCATAACTTTTCTGCCTGATCTGAACTATCCTCATGTGTTTTAGGATCATCTTCACTTTATTAGCCACTTCCTCTACTAATTCTAGTCCCATCAACTTCCTTTCCCTGAATTTATCCCAAAAAGATGGAGTTCAACACCGCTTCCCATACAATTCCTCAAAAGGTGTCATCTGAATACTAGAATGAAAAATGTTATTATAAGAAAACTCATCTAAAGAAAGATGTTGATCCAAACTTCCTTGGTAGTCCATTAAATAAGCTTTAATCATATCTTCCAATGTCTGAATCGTTCATTCTAACTTCCCATCTAATTGAGGATGAAAAGTTGTACTGAAATTTAATTCTGTTCCTAATGACTTCTGAAGGCCCTTCCAAAAGTTAGAAGTAAACCTAGGATCCTGATCAGATATAATGGAAATAGTAACACCATGTAACATGACAATCTCGTTGAGGTATAGTCTATAAAGATATTCCAAAGACATTGTATCTCGAATAGAAAGAAAATGTGCAAATTTTGTCAGCCGATCAACAGTAACCAAAATCGCATTATTACCTCGAGAATTATTTGGTAGTACCACCACTAATTTCATGGACATATTCTCCCATTTCCACTCTGGCACTAACAAAGGTTGTAGAATCCCCTTCAGTAACTTCCTCTCTACTTTAACCTGTTGACAAGTCAAACATTTCACAGTAAATTCTGCAATATCCCTTTTCATTCTATCCCAGCAGTTATACTCCCAAATGTCTCTGTACATCTTAGTACATAGAGGATGAACTAAAAATGGAGAACTATGAGCTTCACACAAAAAATATTTCTTCAACTGGGAATCACAAGGTACACACAACCTTTTTCCAAATCATAAAACCCAATCTTTATCAAGGTTAAATTCTGGAAGCTTACCCATTTTAACCAATTCTACCTTTTTCTGTAGCTCAAAGACTTCTTTATGTGCTCACTTAATTATGTCTAATAATGATGACTGCACTGAAACCTGAATAAAAAAAGATGTATTCCCCGTAACAAAAACTTATAATCCAAAATTCATGAAATCATTAATCAAGGGATCATGTTCCAAATGTTACGTGGTTAATGGTGCATGATGTTTTCAACTCAAGGAATCTTCCACTTTTTTTTCTTTTCCTGGATGGTAATTGATCGTGCAATAAGAATCCTTTATTAATTAAATCCATATTCTCTTCCTCATGTTTAATTCCTTCTGAGTGAATATATACTTCAGACTTTTATGGTTAGTATATATTTTACATTTGGCTCCGTATAAATGATGCCTCCAAATTTTCAAAGAAAAAACCACAACTTCTAATTCTAAATCATGTGTGGGATAATTTAAATCATGAGGTTTTAGTTGTCTTGAAGCATATGCAATTACCTGATCATTCTTCATCAAAACACAACCAAGTCCCTTCAAAGAAGCATCTTTGTAGATAACACACTCACCATTTTGGGAAGGCAAGACCAAAACTGGAGCATTCACCAATCTCTTCTTCAGTTCTTGAAAACAAACATCGCATTATTCTTTCCAAATAAATTTAACCTCTTTTCATGTTAACTTGGTTAGCAGGCTAGATAATCGTGAAAAGTTTTTAACAAGACGTCAGTAATAACCTGTTAATCCAATAAAACTACCAATCTCTGTAAAATTTTTCGGTCTTGTCCATTCATCAACCACTGTGGTTTTGGCAGGATCAACTATTATTCCATTCTTATTTACAATGTTCCCAAGAAAAGAAATATTTTGTAACCAAAAATTACACTTTCTGAATTTTCCATACAATTTCTTTTCCTTTAAGGTTTGTAAATAAACTCTTAGATGTATTTCATGATCTTCTTTAATCTTAGAAAATACCAGAATGGCATCAATAAACACAACCACAAACATATCCAAGAACTCATGAAAGATTCTATTCATAAGATCCATGAATACAACAGGTGAATTATTTAACCCAAATAGAATAAAAACAAATTCATAATTCCCATATCTAGTACGAAAGGTTGTTTTTGAGATGTCATCCTGCTTCACCTTTAGCTGATGGTATTCTGATCTCATGTCAATCTTGGAAAAGTACTGAGCTCTCTGGAGCTGATCAAACAAGTCATCGATGTTAGGCAAAGGATACTTCTTTTTAACTGTGATGTTATTCAAATCTCTATAATCAATTCAAAGTCTCATGGAACCATCGTTCTTTTTATGGAACAAAATAGGATATCCCCATGGTGATGTTCTAGGATGAATGAAGCCTTTATCAAGTGAATCCTGCAAATAATTTTTCAATTCAAGAAGTTCTATTTGATCCATAAGATATGGGGGTTTTGAAATTGTATTAACATCAGGAACTAAGTAAATTGGGAATTCAACTTCCCGATCAGGTATGACACCAGGTAACTCATCAGGAAAAACATCAAGGTATTCATTTACCATTGGGACATAATTAATATGAACAGTTCCCTTGTTTTCAACAATATGAGAAAGATAAATTTCATTTCTATCTTTCAATAGTTTCTAAACTTCCCAATATGTTATCAAATGTATGGGTTCTTTCTTGTATACAAACAAAAACACTTTTTGAAAAAAACTTCTTTATCTCAAAGTCAATCTTAGCATGAAAAACAGAAATCCAATCCATTCCTAGAATAACATCAAACTAGAATAAGGGAAAACAATAAGGTTTTCAGGTAATATCTTTCAACATACCATAATAGAAATATTATTGTAATTCATTTTTGCAATAATATTTCCCCCTAGTGTTTTAACAACAAGTTCTGGCCTCATTTGTTGGGGTGATATTTCCAATTTACCAGAAAATTTCTCAGAGATAAAGTAATGTGTAGACCCTGTATCGAACAAAACATTAGAAAAATCTGAGTAAATGAATAGAGTACCTCATACCACTTCATTGGATGGACCGACATCTGCTGACATAGTCACAAAGGATCTCACTATACCTTTATTCTTATAGTCTGGATTATTTTCATCATTTGGACCTCTCTTTGGGAATGAATTTTCATAATGACCCATCTCACCACATTTAAAACACTTAACAGTTTTCTTATCAGGATTAGTCTTAGGATCATTTTCATTACAATCTTGGGCCATATGTCCAAACATTCCATATCGAAAACACTTCCCAGTTTTAGTAAGACATTCCCCAGGGTGATTCTTTCCACACTTTTCACAAATATGAAACTGGATTTTCTTACCATCAGATTTCTTTGGTTGGTTCTTACCCATCACTTGCCATCTGGACCTCTTCTTCTCCTTATTTCCAAAATTCACATGATCATCAGCAAAATACATATCTACCATCTTAGAACATCAGAAAATTTACTTAGAACTTTTGAATTCACGGGAGTCCAACGCCCTTCGATACCTTGGACTCAATCCAGAGTAAAAGCAGTTGATTTTTATATCAAGATCCAGAATAATATTTGGATCATACCTCACCATTCGGGTGAAGTTCGCTTCATACACAGCCACTAAATCTTCCTCCTTTTTCTTCAATTCAAGGAATTTCTTCTCCATCTTAAGTTTCATCACCTTAGGAAAATATTTTTCAAGGAAAAGACTTTGAAATTCATCCCACTCTGAGGCATCAATATCCTCTATATCCCTGATATTCTTTACCATTGACCACAACTGATCAGCTTCGCCTTCAAAACAATAAATGGAAAGACTTAACTTTTAATTATCTGAACATCCCATAACATCGAATATCTTTTCAAGGGCTTTAATCCATCCTTATGCTGCTACTGGTTCAGAAAATCCATTGAAAGCAGGAGGGTGTTGTCTCATAAAATTGTCCACTATTGTCATGTTCCGTTTTGCTACCTCTGGTTTTTCTCTTGCATGGATGACACCACTATTTATTGCCTACATTTGTTGAGCCATTACTATCACAAACTGCTGGGTTCCAATCCCTACCATTCTGGGCTACAGATTCGGAAGTATGTCGTTATGTCGGTGCCTCTCCTCTTCAATTTCTCTGTTTCTTCTGTAGACAACCATTCTGAAAAAACATATCTTAGTCAAATAAACATGGTAATATTTAAATGCTATATCATTTCAAATTGAACATATATTAAAAACATTTATGGTAATATATTAACATCATCCTAACCCCTAATGTTATCTAAACCATCCTCTAATACCAACTATAAGGACCCAGCCTTAAAACATTACTTAATCTTGAAATTTAGTCAAGAATATACATTATTACACATTGAGGATATTTTTGAGTTTAGAGCTTTATAGAATTATGATACCTTACATACATAACATTCCACATTCATACAAGATTATACTATTAAAAATAGTTTCCATTTTTTTCAAAATATAAAACATTAATGCTTAAAACATAATTTCTTTGAAAATTATTCAAACATTTAACATGGATTCATTATTTGTCTTAAACATACTTATAAACAATTAAAATAATTTAAAAACATGGGATGAGCAAAAAATATCAGTAAGGGATATAAAAAGAAGGAAATAACACATTAGTCCATGAATACTTGTGACGTGTGAAATCATTTTCAAAAGACATACTTGTCACCCATATAAACTTACTTTGTGAAACATGAGATTTCCAAAATATACTCACAAAAAGTAAGAACATAAATGCAAACATAAGTTTATCTTGGGGAATTAGTTACATATTATTGTAACTCTCACAGCTACCTTATAATTTGTAACACTCACGGCTACCTTATAATTTGTTTAACCATCGCAGTTACACATGGAGTAACCATATGGTCGACATCCAACTTACACATACCCAATGCATTGGAGGTATATATAGTTCCCACCCTTCATTATAAACAATTCCCAAGAACCAGAACATAATCATACAACATTAATGATTTCATAACAACTTACTTTTTGAATTTTTTAAAATAGAATTTTAAAAGAGTATTTTAAAAGAAAATCCCCTTATAAATATCATATAATTCAAGTGAGAATGAATTTAGTGGATGGAATATGTATATACACTATAAATACATATAAATCAACATAATATTAACATAATTCACTACACAGACATTTCTAAAACAAATAATGAAGTAGAAAGTTAACCCAAAGAATGGAAATCGGGTTAATAATTCCCTTACCTCGGGTTTGTCTTACTTAAACTTGTTTAAAAGTTTTGTATAATGGTTAAAAGAGTGTTATTAATATCTTAAAAAACATATTCATCTTTATAACATCGTATATGATCATTTTATAACATTATTTCACCCTTTAAATGTTAGTATTCTGTTCCTTCCATTTTTTTCAGAGCGTTTTTTACATCCATCCAACGGCCCGAAGGCCTTCCAATTTTTTATTATTTTGATAAAGAACCCTTTTAAGGGATGTAGGGGGGAACCCAAAAAGACTCCATAGACTTAAGAAAAATCACACCTGAAGGACAAAAAGAGTAAAACCAGACTGACAACAAGGAACTGCCCCTCCCTAATAAATGATCATAATGAAGCTCTCTACCATTGCAAGGTTGTTCAACAAGCAAGTGTCATGTGACAAAGCACAGGCCCAATCCGATGGCTGACTCCATACCATCTCAAAAAAACAAGTCTTTAAAGCTTTGAAAAGATTATCCTCCAACTCTGGCACCTCCTATGGGATCTATCCAAGTGGTCATGTATGGCAATACTACCTTTTCGCCTTCAGGATCAAACCGAGACCAATTGCAATTCTCCAAACCATGAACAAAATATGATGACATAAAAAATCATTCCAAGAGTCATAAAATACATGATTTCTGGAGTTTTCATGCCTTTAGGGTAAGAGGATATGAGAAAAGAATAATAAAATAAAGGAACTCAAATAAAAGAATAATTGATAAATCCCTTACAAAAAAATTTGTCAGCCTAACGGCTATGCAACATGGTTTTAGAAAAAAAATTAAAAGAGAGGGGATAGGGGTCACCCATATAGAAATGAATCATAATATAGAATAGATCAAGAATAAGATGAAAAGAATAACATGGTATGGATTATTTAATTATATACCACATAAAAGAGAACATGAATGGAAAAAGAAAGAAGTTGAGAATTTTCTTACCTTGTAGAGTAACTCCTAGAACATGAAGGTTGGGAACTTGGAGGCTTGAGGAAACCTTGGGAGGAATACTAGGGAGGTAAGTAGGCCATAGATTCATTGATCAGTAATTTTGAATGAATTTAATGAAGGAATGGGTTGGTATTTATAGCAAAATTGAGGGAATATTTTAATAATTTCCAAGGGACACCTCATTAGTGGTATTTGCAAAACCATGGGCTTGCCCATGGTATTTACCCACTTGGGACACCTCATAAATTTTTTTACTGTACATAAGTCTACCAGAATTATTAAATCATTATTACATCATTAATGATGTCATTAAACACACCGGAACTCAAAATTTTATTTTTACTATTCACTGAAAAATCAATTGTTTCAGAAAAAACCCAAAAAGTTACCCATAACATTTTTCGATGTGTAGAATTAAAAAATGAACTTCATTTTTTTAAAATAATTTTATAAATATTATTAATTTAATTTTTAAATAAAATCATTCTTAATTAAAAAATTAACAATTTTAATTCAATAATTGCTTTTATGTCACATTGAAAAATTAACCAGGATGTCATTATCATAAAGCCTTTAGAAAATAAAATAATAATAAAATTTACTATTCATTAAGGTCATATTACTATTCATAAGGGTATGTTACTATTCACCAAAAAAAGTTGGTTTCATCAAACTCCAAATAACTTACTGATCACAATTGTAGATAAACGTTTTTCAAAATTCAAAACATAAAAGTAGTAAAATTATGTTTAAAGGATAGTTATAACTATATACTTAAAACAAAGTTTCATGCGTTTCAATTTATTTTTAGAAAACCTTGGTGTGTTACACTTGAGACACTGATCAGATTCTCCCAAAACAATGATAGGGTTAATAGTGGTTTCTGAAAGAGACTATGTAACTTTTGTACTATGTTTTGTTATGCATTATCTACATTAATAGGTCATTCTTCTCCTGCTATAGTGACAAGAACAGATGATTTTTGGTCCCCTGATACATCTCTCAACAAGGGTGCAAACTTTTCAGTAAGAGTTTGTGCCCCATATGGGGTGTCTTCTTTGACTCCTAGGAGATCAACACTAGAACACTTAAGGGAGGAAATTGAAGCAGAACCTAAAAATGGAAAGCATGACTGGATGGATACGTCAGGTTGGTTATAAGACTAAATGATATTGTGAAGACTTAATATAGTGTATACGTATGGCCAATGTCTTTGTCATCATCTGTTTCTTCACCTGAGATGGTGGGGGTCCCATGTGTATCTTCTCAAATACAGATATAGGAGGTGTAAAAGGTCCCCCTTCCATATCCTCTTCCATTAACCTCTAACTCGAGGATAACTTCCCAAGCTCATTGGTAGACCCCTAAACCCTGATCGGGGTTCCCGTTGAAGTATATCTCGGGGAGGATAGATCAGGTGATGCAACCTTTTATAGAGAGATAAAGATAGATAAATAATCTTACATCTCCAACATCAATGAATTCATCCATTCATCATTGTATTGGTTATCCGCTCCCATAGAAACACCTCAATATTGCATACCAGTTACCCACTTTGTGGTAGGGACTCAGTCATCGGTCACATATACTAAAATCTCCAACTCTCAAACATAATTCCCCGCCTCAAAAATATTAGTTTTAGGATAAATATTAGAGGGTAATCGAATATTCCTAAGCTATAGGATATGTATGCCAGATTGAAGAAATACTCATAAATATCTAATGTTGTAGGTTACTCCTTTCCAGGATTAGACTACTATATGTCACACATAATCAAAGGTTTATGTGTTTGGTTGTGGGAAAGACCCAACATATTTTGACTTTAATGACCTTTCAGGCCTCTTTACTTTAGAGGGTGGTTGGGTGACCGAAGTCTGAGTCTCCGCGTGGTTATGATGACTAGACCAACTAAGCTTGAAATATTTGGTTTTCCTAACTCTATCCCACTCTTTAGCCCATTCCTGATATCATTGAGAAGATTTTTTATCTTCTGTTTCATCACCCCTGGGTTGAAGGAAACTTTTCATTAATTCCCCTTGAGGGTAAGAAGAAAACAAGGCATTGACATATTCATAGTTTATCCTGATAGATGCACCTAGTGGAGGTAGATTAGTGGATGCTTGGGATAAATCCAAGTCCAGGAGGATCCTGAATTTTCAAACCACCATTGGGTGTTTCTAAAACAGAATATGTGGGGGTAAGATGCATTTGGCTATTGTAGATACACCTATAGAATAAATATTGGCAGTGGGACAATTGGTGCACTCTAGGAACCAGAACTTTTTTAAATAACTTTCTGGATTTGGGATAAAGGAAAATTACATAATTTAGTGGTTGTAAATTAGTAGTTGATGGCTTAGTGGGTACCCACATTGGTACTTCAAATATTTTTCCAAGTCTAAAATAGTGGAGTCGCACATTTCATTATAATCTGGGTCGATGACATAAATCATGTCCTTAACACGTATGACAACTTGTTCATCATATATCCTCTGAGTTTATATTGAAAATATAAAAAATAAACACCAAGAGGTTCATTATAATCAAATATTTGATTTTTATTTTTTTTAAAGAGAATATTTAACAAAGGAGTGGCCTCATGTAGGTCACTCGCTCAAGTGGCCTTGTATAGGTCACTCGCTCAAGTGACCTTGTGAAGGTCACTCATCCAAATGGTTTGGTGTAAGTATCTCTTTATGGTTGTCTTAACATATATACTGAGATTACATGATACATCTAGGGTGAAAGAGATACATGAGAAGGTTGGGAAGAAAACCAGTGTGGTGAGAGAGAGAAATCAGTGTTAATGTGGATATTTAACAATGGGGCAGAATCCACTATTTATAGACACACAGGTACCTACGCAAACCACTGTACATCCCATTATTCCTTTCCTCCCTTGCATGATACACAAGTTGTAATATTTTCCAAAATCATGAATTTATATAAACACATGGAGATTGGTGAGTGAAGTATTCATCATCATCCATAGTCCTCTCTAACTTGGGATTAGATCCTTTTTTTACGATCATACCCAATCCTGAGGGGGATCATTTTTTGACACTCCTCTATTACATGGGGATGAAAATATTTAAGGAAAAATAACTCAAGTTATAAAGGAGAAAAGGTGGAGTCAAATAACTCACCCAAATCAACTTGTGCGGAGGCCAAGAGGCTCGCACATACCAAATATACGCTACCCAATATGAGCATCCAATAACTGCATGAGACAACTATACGATGGACTTATGAAGTTGTTCCCCTTCACCTAGGGTCCCAAGTTTTTCTATATATTGGACGCTTCGGCTCCCCATTTGAGATAGTTGGAAGGAGAAGAGACTGCTTGAAGATCTTCTCACTTAGTCCTCTCACCCAAGTCCTCTAAATCCTCAAGTAGTACTCTAATCCTACAAAAGAAGAGGGAATCAAAAACAGTCCATGGATTGAGGTCCCTTAAGGTCTAGAATACCAAGAACATTGAGAGTAACCACCCCTGTCAAAACTACTAGGGTGAAGGACCATTCTATAATTTGAAACTTGAGTTCTAATTGTTCAAGGACACCTGAAGAAACCCTTAGAGCCTAGAGCAAGGCCTCACCCAAGTTTTGTTTCCTAGGTTATTCATTTCCTAAGAGGAATATCGAGCTCACCCAGGTCCACCCTACATGAGGAATCTCTAGCTCACCCAGGTTGACCATGCGTGAGGCATATCTAGCTTTCCTAGGTCCATCCTATGTGAGGAATCCCCTACTCAACCTAGCCCACCCTGAATGAGGTATCTTCAGATTTCTCAATATTTACCTAGGAAAATCACCTCAAGCATGGAAAATTACACCCCATGTGATAAACTCTTCAACTCTACCAATATCGACCAAGGAGAGCTACCGTTTTACCCCTCTTTCATACACTAATGGTAGGGAACCTCTTTCATTAGATCCCTCGTCTAAGGTGGACCAAGAAAAGACCTCCCTTAAATCATTCAGAGATATATGATTAGAGAAAAAGGAACACCAACACGTCCTCTCAATTTTATATTATTTTGGTAATGGAAGTCCCACATTTATCATGCCTAATATTTGGATCCACAAAGTTTTCTCAATTATACATTCTTATGGTAATGAGGATCAAAAAATTAGGGATTATGACATGTGTCTTCTTAGGTCGGTCGATGAAATATTTTTCCCAAAATGTGAAGAGAATCTATTTGTATCTGTATGGATATGTAAGCCTCAATCCTCAAGGATTGAAAACAAGAGTGGAGATAGGCACACCTAAGCCCTATCTCTTTTCAGGAATTCCCCACCATCACTCCAACCTCGTTTAACAGTGGATGAAAAGAAAGTGCCTATGTAGGGAATCCCTCTTGGTATAATCCCCCATTCTTTCTTTCAGGACATTCTACCACATCCATTTCATCTCCATCATCCACCAGTAGATAAAGGGAATTTTGTGGATTTCCAGATATTCTTTTTCTTGTTTCTCACACTGAGGATGAATCATGTGGGCTTAGAGGTTAGTTATGATCATGTCACCAGCATGGTCTAATACCACTAAAATAGTCCTCCTAATTTGTAATGAATCGACCCAAATACCCTCTCAAACTGTTATATGACCCGATGTGCCACAAATCCTAAGGCACTCCTGATCCCCACGGGTTGGATACTAGAAGTCGGGCATCGAACAATAAATATAAGGAACAATTTCTCCCAACTTCAAGAAAAATCATAACATATATATATATATTAAAAGACAATAATGGAAAGATAATATATTCCATAACTGAAAACAAACAACAGAAAATAAACAACCTAAGAGTAGAAACAATCTATAATTACAATTCCAACCAAAAAGGACCTATAAAATAGGAAAAAACAACTACTCAATGTGATAGAGTGGGAAGACTCCCACCATATCTCCACCAGCTACCCATCCTAGCTGACAAAAAACTTCACCGCTTCACAGCAGTTCCATGAATTTCCCTAAATCAAAAGACATAACCAGGTATATGCATCGCCGAAGAGGTACGAGGGGTGTGAGAAAACATACTCAGTTGGGTCTCACCCAGGTGTTCCATATCAAGTATCCAAACAATAATAATACAATAATGCTCAACTTTAAAGAAAACAATACATGATAACAGTTTAACCATTTTTATATCAAAACATGAAAAAAAATTAATTTCCCATTTTTCTAAATTTCAAAATAAAGAATGTAAATTAGTTTCAAAGAATTTTTAATCCACATATCACAACATATATATCATATTAAAACAAATCATGCATAACATATCATATCAAATCAATGGAAGTATAATAAAATAGTACAAACCAAAAGTAGAAGCACAAGTCACATAAAAATAGGGATCACACTGGGTTAGGATAGCTAGGAAACTCACACCTAACATAGAAAATCACATATGCATCAAGCCACTAGACATATTAATTATGTCTAAAGAGAATAGGAACACCCCAACAAGTGAAACTCCCACAATTCTAATAATAACCAAGAAAAATGGGCCTAAAGAGAGTGTAAAAGGCCCATGAGAACCCCCATGAAAGTGGAAAATACCTATTACTATACAATACCCTAAATTACTTAAGGCTTACCATGTGAATTATTTTAAAAATAATTTCATCAAACCATTTCATCATTTCATTATTTAAAAATAATTTCACAAAATAATTTCAAAATTCTTTGAAAAACCTTTTCATTTACCAAAATAAGGGGAACCCCATATTTTATAGAAATGCAGTTCCACACACACAAATCCAATAAATCATATTATGACATTTCATTTAGTAAAACAATTTATAAGAAACAGGAACAATGTAGTTCACCAACGTAGGCTAGAGATGAAACCCCCTACCTCAAAACTTGGGTGGCACACGCCCACAAAAAAACCCTCAAAAAATGATTCAACAATGATAAAAAAGTACCTAGAACCAATATACACAATATAATTGATTTAATTCACGATAAGGATCAATAAAATAGAGGAACTCGCACATACCTCAAGAATGCACACCCGACACACCACAACCAACAAAAGAATGACACCCAGAACAATATCGCACAATGGATCAAGAAGGAAATAAGAAGAGACATAACCATGGATAAATAGATCTGATAGCTCAATGAAACAACACTACCATGATCAAAGTAATGAAGAAGCATAATGACTCACTCACCTGAAGAGACACAAACCAATCACAATGGTTATCAATCCCCAAATGAATCAATATGGATCAAACAGAGTCTCCCAAAATTTCCAGAGAATCCTTATAGGTTGCAATAAACAAGACCTACTGATAAATGAAATCACATATCACTCGTATGATTCCCTAAAATACAGAACCATGACATTTACACAACATGTAATCCATTTAAACATCATGTAATCCTCGTTACTCAGATATGTCAAAAACCCCGTCTCTTTTTTATTAAAAACTTTTCTTTTATTATCACATGGAGTGTAATATTTATATTATGTTCACTCACTTCATATTGTTTACCAAGTTCATGAAATCATTCCTATAGAACTTAAATGTCATGTACTCCCATTACACGACATGTATTTTTCCTAGAGATTGAAAGAAATTATATTCTTACATGAAAACACAAAACTAACTCGGGTATTCTCTAAAATTGGGGAGAACCCCTCAATACCATTGCAAATTTATACCTGGATTCCATCAATTAAAACAAATATCTATATCAAGAATTTATATCATTTTTCTCAGAAAATTTTCTCCATCCTAGGGAGTCCTAAGACACATCTAATTAAAGTGGAAAACAAGAAAAGAGAAGGTAATTACCTGAAAATAGGTAAAAGGATTTTAAAAACTGGCCACCCTAAGAATTAACATCCTTGAGAAGTCATGTGGAATAATGAAGTCTGGAAAAGAGGTGAGTCCACTAGCACCTAATAGATGACTTGTGCTTCAAAATTCTTAGGATAATCTGATATATGTCACCATAACACTTTGACCAACATGATTGAATTCCCATGTAAGATTTTCACATGAGATTTAGTGATCTCAACTGGTTTCTCAACAACAGAAACATCTAGCTCCAACTCAATTTCTCCCCAAATCAGAATGTGAGAAGGATCAGGATTTTATTTTTTGAGATATGATATGAGGGAAATATCATAAATTCCTTTCAACTAAACTTTAAATTTGAACTGTTAAGAAACACGTCCAAGCCACTCGGTGACTTCAAACGGTCCCACACATCTCAAAGCCAACATTCCATGTTTTCCAAGATAATGGTGACCAAAATGAGGATAAACATTCAATAAAACCCCATAAAATATGGAAAAAATC
The DNA here is from genome assembly GCA_963277665.1 of Viscum album. Lineage (NCBI taxonomy): Eukaryota > Viridiplantae > Streptophyta > Magnoliopsida > Santalales > Viscaceae > Viscum > Viscum album. Next base: position 861,118,069 of record OY728160.1, read on the forward strand.
AATGTAAAATTCTTTTTATCCATGTATGATTTCTGCTAGATATATTTTGTAACCAAACGCCAATGTACGTCCTAAATCCTCGCAAATGTCTTCTGAACCAAACTCAATCCCACAAAAGAATCTTCTCCCACCTCTACCCAATAAAGAGGTAATATTAATGGGAGACCATAAAAATCATTATAAGGATCAATTATAATTGACAACTTATAATTATTTTTATAAGAAAACTCAACACGTCCTGAATGGCTATTCCAAGATCCATAAAAATTTAGGGCACAAACAAGAAGCATATCCTCCAAAATCTGAATCGCACGCTTCATTTGAATGTATGTATTGTGGATGATAAGTTGTAATAAACCTAAATTGAGTCTCAATATACTCCTAGATAATACTCTAGAATATGTAAGTAGTCCTTGGATCCCTTTCCAAAACAACAGTATAAGGAACTCCATGTAACCTCATAATTTCCTGCACATATAGCTTACCAAGATCTTCAAATTTTGCGATGTATTTGATCTTTTTAAACCAATAAATCACAAACCAGATATAAAGTATCCCTCAAGGAGTCTATGGTAATCTAACAAAAAAGTCCATGGATACCTAATCCCATTTCCAAACCTACATTGAAATAGGTTCAAGAAAACTAGAATGTTTCAAATGATCTTCCTTAATCTATTAGAAGGTATAATAGTAGGGAACATAATCAGTGATGTCACACTATATACCTAGCCACTATAATCATTATATTATGTCACAATACATATTCATAGTTTCAAGATGAATTAATCATGAAGAACTGTAACAATCAAATGAAACCAATCTCCTCATAGAATCTAGGAAAACAAACTGATCCCCAAAAATAAGAATACCATCTAAAGATAGAGACCAATTAGAAATGGTTTCCCCATCAAAAATGGTTTCTTGAATTCCTTTTAAATATTTATCTTGTTATTTATTCTTCAGAATATACTCAAGGAGATATTATGATAACTAAATATTAATCAGAACTATTCCTAAAGCATCCTCCTGGGCATCCAGATGAAACTGAGCAAAAAGTCTTATAATGTTTCACTCTTCCTTTGAATCCTGAACATCCTGTGAGGAAAATTTCCTTCTAATAGAATCTAAAATGATAGTCCCCCCCCCCCCTTAGGTATAGGCGATATCGAAGTTAAATGTTTGAAGTTATTCTACCCACCGTCTCTATCTATGAATCAATTATTTCTAATAAAAGATATAGATTAAACTCTTATGGTGAGAAAATTTTGTGAAACATTCCCCAAAAATATAGCCCCTCCAACACTTCAGCACATGAATAACTATGAAAATCCTTAAATCATGAGTGGGGTAATTCTTTTCATGCAGTCAAAGATGAAGACAGCTGCCAACTACCATATGGCCATCCTACATGATCACACAACCCATCTCAGTGCCAGAAGAATCATTGAAAAACATATACCCATTACCAGTATTAGGTAATATCATAATGTAAAATCATGTAAGAAGTCTTTTCATCTCCTAAAAAAAATTAAAACTTTTCATCCCATAGGAATTTCACCCCTTTTCTGGTAATATCAGTCAAAGGTGACACAAACTTTGAGAAATATTTGACGAACCGTCGATGGTATCTATAAAGACCAAGGAAGCTCTGAATCTCAAAGACATTATGTGACTCTTCCCATGACAAGAAAAAATTTAACTTCTCAAGATCAACTAATAATCCATTCTTAGAAATCACATGCCCCAATAATTTCACTTCTTGAATCTAGAAGTAGTATTTCAAAAGGTTTCCATACAAATGGTGACTCGTCAGGATTTATAAAACCAAACACATATGTTAGTCATGCTTGTGATTGGATCTTGAATAAACCAAAATATCATCTATGAACACTACTACAAAAGTTTCAAGATACTGATAGAACATATGATTCATCAAAGTCATAAAAAATGTAGGAGTGTTAGTTAGAAAAAAAACATCACAAGATATTTGTAATGGTCATATGTACTCCTAAAAGTTATCTTCATTATATGACACTCTCAAACTCTAATACAATGATAACCCAACCAAATATCAATATTAAAAAATAACTTTTCCCTCTTTAGCTGATCAAACAAATCTTTCACATAAGGCAAAGGATACTTGTTTTTAACTATTACATGATTCTACTTCTGATAGTCTAGGCACAACTAGAGTAAACCATATTTATTTTTAGCAAATACAATTGGGGATTCCCAAGGAAAAACACAGGGGAGAGAAAAAAAAAATTCATCAGATTGTCATATTGAATTTTGATCTCTTTCAGCTATATTGGTGCTATCGATGATGCACAAGGACACAGAAACCCCTAATCATTCATCTTCTTAATATGTGTCATTAACTAGATAACAGAGGGCATGAGTTTTGTTGGAATGTTGACCATATCAACAAAACATCTTGAGATAAATAATTGAGAAGAACAGGTATCAAATAAAGCAACAGCTAATGATGATTAATAAATATGGTACATCTCACTATTACTGGACCCGCGTCTACCTCCTCCAGAAAATCATCTACTACATAAAGGTGATTAAATCCTTAGGGATATGGATATAGGCCTATAGTATTTGAAGCATCTAACTACACCGTAGTAGCCTTTTGAGATGACGACCCCTGACCATATCAAGGAAGAGACATAGCTTGAAAAAAATGTTGCAAATGACCCAATGTCCAAAAATGTTACACGTATTTGTAGGTGAAGGAAAAGAACATCATGTGTGTCTGACCTTTACACATTGATATCAATTCATTTGCACACCACTAGTTGTAACTATAGGTTCCTAAGTGGACTGCTACTAAGAACCACCTCCACCACTCCTGCAATGATCCTGTTACTTTCTCTTTTTCCCTGGTACGCCACTAAAGTAGCTACTAGGTGGAAGAGAAAGGGTGGAATATCAAAACATTCCTACCATATTCATTTATTCCATAATATCCATTTATAATATCTATACATAGGTTTAAATATTTAGCTTACACACTTGTGATCTGAAATCCAATCAAAACCCATGCAGGTACTTCTAAGATTTTTACTAGTCATTTTTTACAACCTCTGGTGAAAAATGAATATGCTCAGAATACTGATTGGAGTATGTCAACACTGAACACTCTCACTACTGTAAAGAGAGTAACTCTAGATACTTATCCCTCATTAATGACTCTGGACAAAAAAAATTGAAGAAGAGAGTCTTGAAACCCTTCTATTCTAATCCTAGGTGTATATCCTCCTATACAATAGAACCCCACTAATGTTTGTTGGGACCCTAGAATATGAATGTTGCAAACTTCTCCTTGATACTCATAGGTGTATCTAGGAAGTAAAAGATATGATAAATATTTTCAAAAAATCCCTCCACCTCTTGAGGTTCATTCATACCTTTAAAGGAGAGTGGATTTTCATGTAAAAAATCTGGTGATTGATCTCTTTCACCTACAACTTCTGGTTATACCTCAATAACTATGTTTTGAACTTGTGGAATATTTTGGTCAGCAACACAAACTTCTCACATGATATATTCAATGATATTATGATCTTTTTAAGGATTCCCTAGAGGATCATTATCCGCACCTTCCTAAATAACTTGTGGAACACATCTCAAAGGCATAATATTTCACACCAAAAAAAAATAAATGATTATAAAATAGAAAAATATTAGTTCAAACAAGGAAAACCGTAATAAAATTATAAAATTAACATCAACAACTAAAAATAAGAGACACACATCCCAACATCCCTTGCTAACTTGAGTTTCATCCCAGAAAGGTTTGGCTTGGAACATCCCTAAATCTAACTCTCAAGTCCCGAAAATCCTATCTCCAGTCTATTAAACATCCCAAGATATGGAAAACCCCAAAACCTAAGAGATTTGATACCAAACTATAATTAATTGACCTGGATAACCTCTCAAATTGGTACCCAACCTGATGTGAACAAACCCGAAGGGCGTTCCCGATCCCCACGGGCTGGTGGCTAGCACCTGAGCATCAAAGAACAGAGGGAACAATTTCACCCAACCTGAAGTAATGAAATGGCACATATATATAACAAATACAACAATAGAAGGATAATATATTCCATAACTAAAAAACAGTGGAAACTAATAACCCAAAAGTATAAACAATCTCCAAGTAAAATTCCAACCACAAAGGACCACTAAAATAAGAAAACCCATCTGCTCCATGTGATAGTGTGGGAAAACTACCACAATCTCACCACTATCCACCCATCATAGCTGATCAAAAACCTTATTGCCTCACTACGGTGGCTTTCCTTTCCCTGTATTGAATGACATAACCAGGTCTACACACCATCGAAGAGGTACACAGGGTGTGATCTAACAGACTCAGTTGGGTCTCACTTAGGTGTTCCATATCAAGTCTTTGAACCCTAACCCAAGCATGATAAATTTTAAAGAAAATAAGTCATGATAATAGTTTAACTATTTTTATATAAAAAACATGAAAAAAAATCAATTTCCCCCTTTTCCACATTTCTAAATAAAGAAGGTAAATTAGTTTCAAATAATTTAAAATATAGATATCACACAAAATATATCAAATCAAAATAAATCATGTATCACATATCATAGGAATTCCATACCAGTATAAAAATATAGTACAAACCAAAAGAAGAAAAATAGGTCACATCATGCTAGGGATCACACTAGGTCTGGATAGTTACGACACTAATACAAAACATAGACTATCACATATTCATCAATAAAATAGACATATGCATCGATTATAGAGAGAAGAGGAACACCCCAACAAGTGAACCTCCCAACAGATCTAACAAGTCCCTAGAATAATGTGTCTATGGAGCAGAGGAAAGCCCCAGGAGAAAACCCCCTAACATTGGATGATACCTATTACTATACCTTCCACTCAAGTACCCAAGGCTTCCCATGTTCTCTATTTTCGAAATCATTTCATCAAAAAATTTCACTATTTCATTCTTTGAAAACCATTTCACAAAATCATTTCCCAATGCTTTGAAAACCCATTTCATTAATGAAAACCATGGGAAAAACATATTTTATAAAAACCAGTTCCACACACACAAATAAAATAAATCATATCATGAGATTTCATTTAAAAGAATAATTAATCAAAAAATGGGAGCAACGCAGTTCACCAACATAAGCTAGAGATGGAACCACCTACCTCAAAACTCAAGTCACAAACACCCATAATAGAACCCACAACAAAAGGATTAAAAAAATATAATGGAGGCCCTAGAACTAATATAAACATTATAATTGATTCAATTCCTGATAAAGATCGGTGTAAAATAGGAATCAACACATGCCTCAAGAATTCACACCTACCAGACCACAACGAATAATGGAACGACCCCTAAAATAGAATAATATAACAAATCTGGAAATAAATAAGAAGAAACATCACTATGAGTCAATGGATCTATTAACATAATCAAAGGATCTACCATTATCAAAGAAACGAATAAAAAAATTGTTAATCACATATAGAGATACAAACCAACCTCAATGGTGATAAATCATTGAATGAATTGATATGGATTGATATGGATTGAATGGAGACTCCAAAAATTTCTAGAGGAGCCTTCTGGGTTAATAGAAAAAAGACATGTGGATGAATGAAATAACATATCACTCATACTTCAGCCTAAAATCCATCACCACAACATTTACACAGCGTGTAATCCCTTTACACGTCATGTAATCCTTAGGACTCAGATATTCCAAAAAACCCTCACCTTTTTATTAAAAAATGTTCACTTATTATTAATAATAATTTAATATTTACACGACATGTACTCATTTCATGATGTGTACCTAGTTCAAAAAATCTACCCTACAAAACTTACACATCATGTTCTCCCATTACATTGTGTTTATTTCTCCTACAGACTGTAAAAAATATAGATTCTTACACAAAAATCCAAAATCAACTTGGGAATTCTTTGAAATATGGGAGAACCCCTCAATTCCATTACATGTTTATACTAAGATTCCATTAATTCAAATAAACATTCATCTTTGAACATTAGTTTGTTTTTCTCATAAAATGTTCTCCATCCTCGGGAGTCTAAAAACACACCTAATTAAAGAGGACAATAAGAAAATTGAATGGAATTACATGAAAGCAGGTAATGGGATGTTGAAAACTCCCCACCATAAGAATTTACATCCTCGGTATTTCATGTTCAAGAATGAAGTTTCGTAAATATGAGAGTCCACTTCTCCCTCATAAATGAAACATTCTCCCAACTCTTAGGATAATATGGTTCATGCCGCAATAACACCTTGAAAAATAGGATCAAGTTACCATGAAAGAGATTCACTTGATAGTCAATGATCTCAAATGGATTCTCAACAATAGAAACATATGGCTCTAAATAAATTTCTTCCCAAATCATAATGTGAGAGAGATCAGGATGGTATTTCATGAGATTCTATATATAGAAAACATAATGAATTCATAATGATTGAACCAACAATTACAACCAATAAAGAAACCTACCCAAGATGGTCAGTGACCTCAAACTGTCCAATATATCTCAAAGACAAATTTTTCTATTTTCCAAAATGATGGTGACCCAACTATGGGGAAATTTTCAAGAAAACTTGATAATCTATAGAAAAATCCAAAGTATGATGTTGTTGATATGGATAAGATTTTTTCCAAATCTTTATCGTAACTAGACACTGACTTATATCCTAAATCCTCACAGATGTCTCTTGAACCAAAATTGGTCTTGCCAAAAAAATTTCGCCACCTCTGCCCAAAAAAGTGGTGATATTCATGGGTGATAATACAAAACCTCAAAAGGATATATTCTGATTTATGACTAATGATTATTATTATAAGAAAACTCAATCAATCCCAAATTTATATTACTATATCCACCAAAATCCAAGAAATAGGAATAGATAATATCCTCTAAAATCAAAATTGTAGGTTTCATATGACCATCTATTTGTGGATGATAAGTTTTACTCAGCCTGAACTGACTCCCCATCACCTCATGGAGACTCCTCCAGAATCAGAAAGTAAACCTATGATATATTTCTGAAACAATGGTAGAAAAAACTTCATGTAACCTCACAATTTTCTTCACATATAACTTACCTAGATCCTTAACTATTCAAGTGTCTTTCATTAGAAAAAAATGATATGACTATGTCAACAAATCAATCCCCACCCATATATAATTTCTCCCTTGATGATTTTTTGGTAATATAAAAAAAGTCTATGGATACCTCATCCCATTTAATAATTAGTACTCGAAGAGTCTGAAGAAAACCATAAGGTTTCAAATGCTCTGCCTTAATCTTTTGGTAGGTGTAATAGTATAACACATAATTAACGATGCCATGCTTCAAACCCAGTGACCAAAATCACTATCTCATGTCATACTACATCTTCATAGTTTACAAATGAACAACCCACTAATAACTATTAAAATAAAAAAACCAATCTCCTCATAGATTCGAGGACAAAAAAATGATCCTCAAATCTGAGAATACCATCAAGAGAGAGACCAACCAGAAATGGTCTCCCTACCATATAGGGTTTCTCAAATTCCTCTGAACTCATCATCCTACTACTGTTTTTTATAATATATTCATGGATATATGATGATAACTAAACATTAATTAGAACAATACATAAAAAATCCTCTTGAGAATCCATACACAACTGATCAAAAATCCAGTTAATTTTACATTCTTACATTGATTCTAGAATAGCTTGAGATGACACTTTCTTGTTAAGAGTGTCTCCAACGAAATTCCCCTTTCCCAGAGTGTAGGCAATATCGAAGTCAAAAATTTGAAGGTATTCCACCCTCTACCTCTATCTATGATTTAAGTATTTCTAAGAAAATATATATTTTAAACTGTTATGGTCAAAAAAAATATAATGAACCTTTCCCCAAAAATTATAATGTCACCAACACATAAGTGCATGAAAAACTAAAAAATGATTTAAATCATGTGTTGGGTAATTATTCTCATGCGGTCAAAGGTTAAAAGATCCATAAGCTACCACATGGTCATCCTGCATGAGCACACAACCCATCTCAACACCAGAAGCATAAAAAACCACATTCCCCTTATCAGTCTTAGGTAAGTTAAGAATGGGTGCTGTTGTTATAAGTTTTTTCATCTCATCAAAATAAGACTAAAACTTTTCATCCCATATGAATTTCACCCCTTTCATGGTAATAATAGTCAACGGTGATGCGAACTTCAAAAAATCCTTGACGAACCATGGATAGTATCCAAAAAGACCATGGAAGATCCAAATCTCAAAGTCATTATGTGACTCTTTCCATGAAAAGACAATATTGACCTTCTAAGGATCAACTTATAATTCATGATCATAAATAACATTTGCTAATAATTTTACTTCTTGAATCCATAAGTCTCATTTTGAAATATTTCCATACAAATGGTGAATCCTCATGATTTATAAAACCAATGTTATATGGTTCTATTTCTTATGCTTATATCTTGAATAAACTAAAATATCATCTATGAACACTACCACAAATGTGTCTAGATACATATGTAATATTTGATTCATCAAATCCATAAACATTATAGGATCATTAGTCAGATAAAATATCATTATAAGATATTAATAATGGCCATACCTTCTCCTAAAAATCATCTTTGATATACCACTCTCCTAAACTCTGATCTGATGGTAGCTTGACCAAAGATCAATCTTCAAAAACCACTTTTCCCCCTTTAACTGATAAAACAAATCATCTACACATGAAAAGTGATACTTGTTTCTAACCATTACTCGGTTCAACTGTTGATAGTCTACGCACAACTAGAGTAAATCGTCTACCTTCTTGAAAAATAGAACTAAGGCTACCAAAGGTGAAATACTAGGGATAACAAAAAACATTTTCACCAGATATTCTAATTGAATATTGAGATATTTCAAATATTATGGTTCCATATGATAAGAAGGTATTGATATCAGCTGCGTCCCTGGAACTAGGTCAATCATAAACTCTACCTCCCTCTTTGGATGAATCCAAGATAAATCATCTAGGAAAATTTTAGTAAAACCCTAAACAATGGCTGGAAGATAAACAATAGAAGAAAAAACATTAGGATCAACTAAAACAGTAGACAATAAACTCCTAATCTCTAGGTGGGAAGGTCCTATAGGACCAGACCTTAGATACCACTCTCCCTGAAACATAAATAATCTCCCATCGATTGTAAGAAACGAGACACACTGATGATAACAATCAACCTTATCATAATGAGAAACAAGACAATCCATTATGATGATGTTTTCAAATAGATCTAGATCAAGAACTAGAAAATAAAAACTACCACCACATCAGCTATCGATAATGTGTAAGGACACTGAAACCTCTTCTCTTTCCTCTTCCCAATAGGTGTCACTAAATCCTTAAAAAAATACATGAGTTCTATTGTAAGATTACGAATATAAAAAAGTGGCCTAATATAAATGAGTTAGAAACCCCAGTATAAAATAACTCAACAACTACTAAAGATGTAATAAATATGGTACCTCTCACTGTCACTATACATGTGTCTACCTCTGACAGAAACTCATCTACTGTGTTACAATTCTTCACTCCTAAGGCATGTGGATAGATCCCAACAGTCTTTGAAGCATCTGACTTTTCCATAATATCCTTTTGATTCAATGATCCCTAACTATATCAAGGAGTATACATAGACTAGTGGAAACACCGCAGATAACCATAACGTCCACAACTGTTACACATCTTTGTAGGTGAAGGAAAAGAACTTAATTTGTTTCTGACCTTTAAACAATGATAGAAATTCAAAGGCACACCACTAGAAGCAACATGAGGTACTGAAGAGGCTTGCTGCTGAGAACCACCTTCACCACTCATGTGATGATCATTACACTTTCTATTTTTCCGTAGTGCGCCACTGAAGTTTCCACTAGGTGGGTGAGATGAGGTGGAATATCCAAGAATGCCATCCATATTCATTTCTTCCATCATATCCTTGTACACTTTCTTCTCATAGGTTAAAATATTCATCATAATTACCTATGATCTAATATCCAGTTGTAAAACCTACATGTACTTTTGAGATTTCATCTGGTCATTCTTTACAACCTCTAGTGAAAAAGAAAAAGCTCAGTAAACTAATTAGTGTACGTCAACACTGAACAATCTCCCTAATACAGAGAGAGGAAATCCATAGACTTCGAAATCATCAGCGACTCTGGACAAAACTGCTAGAAGAAGAGTGTATTGAAACCCTTATAGTCCATGTCCATGTTCCTATTTGCCTATACCATGTATTCCCACCAACACTTTTGAGCACCCTCAATTTTTAATGTTTCACACTTCACCTTGACACTCTCATGTGTATCTAGGAATTCAAAGATATGATCAATGTTTTCAATACAGTCCTCTTCCTCTTGAGGTTCATCTATACCTTTAAAGGATGGTGCATTCTCAATAAAGAATTCTTATTATCAATCTAGTTCTCCTAAAACTACTGATTGTACCTCAATATCTGCATTCTAAGATTGTGGCACATTCTGGTCAACAACACGAACTTCTTTCATGACAGCCTCGATGAAATTATAATCCATTGCAGGATTCCCTTCAGTTGGGAACTCATTGAACATGTTTTGGAGGCATACTGCTACACACTAAAATAAAAGAAATAATCATACAATAGAATAATATTAGTTCAAGCTAGAAAACCCATAATCGAACATTAATATTAACATAAAGAACTAAAAACAAGAGACATGCATCTAAACATCCCATGGTAACTTGAGTCTCATCAGGGTAAGAGTTGTCCAAGAACTTCCTATCATCTACCTCTCATGTCCGGAAAATACTATATATAGTATATCTAACATCCCAAGACAAGGAAAAACCCCAGAACCTGACGGCCGTGATACCAAACTGTAACGAACCGACCTGAATACCCTCTCAAACGGGTGCCCGGCCCGATGCACCACATACCCAAAGGGCATTCTCGATCCCCGCAGGCTGAAGACTCACACCCGGGAATCAAACAAAAAATATAGGGAACTATTTCACTCAACCTGAAGCAATGACATGGCATATATATATATATATATAACAGAGACAACAATAGAAAGATAATATATTCCATAACTGAAAACAAACAGTGAAAACTAAACAACCCAAGAGTAGAAAAATATCCAAGTAGAATTTCAACCAAAAAGGACTACTAAAAGAGGAAAACCCATCTACTCTATGTGATAGCTTGGGAAGACTCCCACCATCTCACCACCAACTACCTATCCCAACTAACATAAAACCTCACCGCCTCACTACGACGCCTAGACTTTACCTTCATAAGAATAAATAACTAGGTCTACGAACCATCAAATAGGTACGCATGGTATGAGCTAATAAGCTTAGTAGGGAATCACCCTGATGTTCCATATCAAGCCTCTGAAAAATAACCCAAGCATGCTTGACTTTAAAGAAAACAAGGCATGATAACAGTTTAATAATTTTTATATCAAAAACATGGAAAAACAGTTTGATTTCCCCATTTTCCACATTTCCAAATAAATTAGGTAAATCAGTTTAATCATTTCAAATCCATATATCAAAGTAAATATATCTTATCAAAGTAAATCATGAATTACATATCATATCAAATCAATGATAATAAAACAAAATAGTACCAAGTAAATGTAGAATCACAAGTCACATCATGTCATGGATCACACTAGGTCAGGATAGCTAGGAAACTCATACCTAATATATAAAATCATGTATGTATCAAGCCACTAGATATATTCATAGAGTCTTGAGATAAAAATAACACCCCAAAAATTAAACCACCCAACAGGTCTAACAAGTCCCTAAAACAATGGGCCTAAGGGGAAGATGAAATCCCCATGAGAAAACCCCCTGATAGTGGATGAGACCTATTACTATACCTTCCACCTAAGTACCCAAGTCTTACCATATGCTATATTTTCCAAACCATTTCATCAAACCATTTCATCATTTCATGCTTTGGTAACCATTTTAGAAAATCATTTCATAATGATTTGAAAACCATTTTCATTTACCAAAACCAGGGGAAAACCATATTTTATAAAAACCCAATTCCCAACACACAAATCCAATCAATCATATCATTCCATTTCATTTAATAAAATAATTTATCAAAAACTGGATAAATGTAGTTCACCAACAGAGGCTAGAGACGAAACCACCTACCTCAAAACTTGGGTCACACATGACCACAACAGAACCCACCACAAAAGGATTCAACAATTATAAAAGATGCCCCGAAACCAATCTACACATTAGAATTGATTTAATTCATTAGGAGGATATATGAAGAATATGAATCAACACATACCTCATTAACACACACCTTCCGACAACAACCAATAAAGGAACAACCCCTGGAACAACATCCCACAATAGATCTAGAAGGTTATAAGAAGAAACATCACCATGGGTCAAAAAATCCAATAATGCAATGAAAATGTGCTATTGTGATCAAATAAATGAATAATGAGAAATTCTATCTCACTTTGAGTTATTAAAACCAACCACAATGGTGATAAATCACCAAATGAATCAATATGAATTGAACAAAGACTCCCAAAATTGTCAGTGAAGCCTTATAGGTTGAAAAAAATAAGACCTATGGATGAATGAAATAACATCACTCATAAAATTCCCTAAAATTAAACAACATTAAATTTATATAGTGTGTAATCCCTTTACATGACGTGTAATCCTCAGGAATCAAATACGATGAAAAACCCATCACCTTTTTATTTAAAACCTTTCTTTTATTATTACACGATGTGTACTCACTTCAAATTGTGTACCAGGTTTGCAACATCTTCCCTACAGAACATACATGACATGTACTCACATTACATGATGTGTATTAATCATGCTGAATATGAAAACTACATATTATTACATGAAAACCCAAAACCAACTCGTGTGTTCTCCGAACTCGGAGATAACCCCACAAGTCCATTACATGTTTTTACCTAGATTCCATTAATTCAAAAAACATATATCTCCAAAAATTAGGTCATTTTTCTTATCAAATGTTATCCATCCTTATGAGTCCCAAGATGCACCAAATTAAATATGAAAAAAAGAAAATAGAATGGAATTTCCTGAAATTTGGAATGGGATGTTACATGATAGGTGTAAGCACCAAGACCATGCTACAAAACTTTAAAGGGTTATATTACAGATGATGAAACCTTGGGCCTCATCCATATGTGTAATCCCCAACCTTCCAAACTATGTGATCTATGATTCATGTCCAAATGGGATACATTGGAAGTTTCCCAGAGGTTCCATACCAATGCCCCAAACTCACCCTAATCTTATATGGTCCATGTTCCTAGTATGGTCATATACAACCTGGGATGTTATATTCCTTACATGTCCCCTCATGATATTTTGGTGTAATTCCCACACCTTTGTTGTCTAGGAACCTTCCACCTAGATTCCCTTACTGCACATCATTAAATTTTGTGGTCTGGTCCTCATCACATGACCTTAAAAGGTATGATGTGTCCCGTTAAGTGTCACTAAACTACACGGGTTCTAATTTCATTTATAAGGATACATTGGAATACCTTCTCATGGGTATAATATTGAAATCAAAACAACTCATGTTGTAAGATCCTATACTTATAATGAGGTATGTTCTTGTTTAAATATTGGTTTAAATCCCATTAATTTGGTTAATTAAATGTTTCCTGAGTCTATGAGGAGGCTTGGGGGTGTATTGGGGGTTCATGTAAGAGCTTGAACATTTTTGGATATGTATCGTTCTCATTTATAGGTACTATTTTACCCTTATTTTGGTATATATTTTCTGGGTTTTTGTTTTGAGGTGTTTTGGGTGAAATTTGGGAATCTTGGAAGAAAAATGGACAGTGCATAGTTGGCACACAGTTTTCCCAAACCATGCGCCTACCCCCAACTAATTGTGCAATCCTAGATAGAGATGAATTTCATGGTTGGAATATAGTTTTTCAAAACATACTCCCTATCAGGATAAATAGTGAACCCCTAAGGATACGTGCATGGTTAAGGCACATAGTTTTACCAACCATCTTCCCCTACACAGGAAACCACGCACGCAGGTTTTTAGTCCTCAAAAAAATCATTAAAAAATTCTAGAACCCCTGTTATTAACCCCAAATTGAGATGACTCGACCCTAAAACTATTCCTATAAATTTTTAAGCTCCTCAAAGAGTTTCAAGGCTCCTCCAACCATGTTCTCAATAAATTTAAGATCCTATTAAAGGATAGTCTTCTCATTGGTAAGTAATTTCTTTCCCATTTTATTTCCCCTCTCTATCTTCCCTCTTTCCAGAAGAAGAGGAATGATTTTTACTCTATAAATATTGGTTTAGATCATGTTTTTGATGGATGTTAATCCATTGGATCTTGTTATTAGGTTTTGTTCTTAGATCTTTCGTTTTTTTGTGATCTTGATCTTTCCGCTTCAAATTAGGGATTTTTTGTTTTGAAAATGTTCATCAATGATCTTGAGGTAGGCGGTCTAAATGTCAATTCTCATAGTCTTGATTTTAATTGTTTGTATGTGTTTATACAATTTCAATTTCCAAGTTGGGAATTTTTATTTTAGAATTTAATTAATTAATTAATTAATCAATGAGATTATTAAATTGGAAGAACAATGAGATTATGGAATTGGACAATTAGTGGTACTATTAAATTAGTTGATTAATGTGATTATGAACAAGCTCACATGGTTGATTCATGGTTTTTATAATTGTGTTCCCTATTAGTAGTAATTGTGTGACCCCTATGTGAGGAGCATGGTTAGGGTGCATGATTTGGAAAATGAGACACCCTTTCCCAAGAAACTGTGTGTGGGGGTTTATTTTATCTGAAAATTTTATTTTAATTTTGTGAAACCACCAGTTATTTCCCCTAAATTATCAACTTAAGACTAATTTATTTTCCTTGGAATTTGGAGGCTCCCAAAGAGATTATAAGGCCCTCCTAACTATGTTCTTGATGAATCGAATATCTGATTGATGGATTTTCAGCTCTCCTGATACGAAATATCTTCTAGATTGGTTTCCTCCATCTCTCCCATATTTCATACATCGTTTGAGGGGATTATTTCCTCCATTTGTGATGGGTTTAGATCTAGGTTTTGACAGATCTTAATCTTTTTGATCTTAAATATAGGTTTTGGTTCTATATCTCATTCTTTATTGTGAAATTGAACAATCCGCTTCAATTTGGGGATTTCCAATTTGGAAAAATATCACCAATGATCTCAAGGTAAGTGGTCTAAATTAAAATTCCCATAGTCTCTATTATTATTTTATGTATGAAATTATGAAACAAAAATTTCAATGTTCAGAAATAACATATTAAATTGTATTAATTAATTGATTAATTAATTAATTAATGGAATTATATGATTATGAAATTGATGGCATATTGGGATTATGAAATTGTTCATTTAATCGGATTGTGTTATTGGTTGATTAATGTGATTATGAATGGATTAATAATGGAAATAAAGGGATTTTTGTCTTAACCTTGAAGGGTTAATGGTTTATATGATTAAATTTAAAAAATGGTTTAATGGTGAATTGTTCATATTATTCCATGTGATTGAAGTGATGAACCATGATTGTTTTGATAAGTGAAAGGTATAATATGGTGTGAAACATTAATGAGAGGTTTAATGATGATTAACCTTGTTAAATGTTATATATGTGATTGATTGATAAATGGGGTGTGAGACATAGACTATTGCTTCAAAATCCCACGAGGCTCAAGACATGATGTTCTAGGATCAATTGTGTGGATGTGATAAATGAGTGTTTGACATAGAATGACGCTTCAAAAACCCATATGTTATTGATTGATAAACAGGGTGTGGGACATGGATTGATGCTTCAAAAGCCCATGGG
The DNA here is from genome assembly GCA_963277665.1 of Viscum album. Lineage (NCBI taxonomy): Eukaryota > Viridiplantae > Streptophyta > Magnoliopsida > Santalales > Viscaceae > Viscum > Viscum album. Next base: position 861,134,076 of record OY728160.1, read on the forward strand.
GTGCTATACATTATGTTCTAGGCCCGAAATGTTGGCATTAGACTATGGTTCAAAGTGTCCATAATTATGAAATTGAAATAAATTGATAATGGAATCCCTTGTTATAATGAATTGTGATTTCCTATGATATATGGTTCAAACTCTAGCATGGGCTGAAGCATGTATTGATAGTTCAGGTGTCATCATGAACCTAGGTGAATCATGTGATTAATTAAATAATAATGAACTTTGATAAATCTTAAATTTTTGTAATTTATTATTTATAAAAATTTATACACTTTTATAGATTGGATATTGTTTAAGACACCATTGGTGGTGTCTTACTGATTTGTACTCACACCCTACCCAAGATCCCTGATCAGGACCTGAATAGACTCTATGTTTGCAGGACAGGATAAGGGAAAGATCCCTAAGTTAGATGGAATATTTGGTATGTACCGTAGATGACGGAACCAGAATTGGTGTTGGGTACCACTTGGAAGTTGTTGGTGTTTCTTTGTTTTGGGTTTTTCATATTGACACTTGACACATATATGCATGACATATCTTCTTTTTTAGTTTGGTTATTATAATTCATGTTTTTGTTTATCATGAAATAATGATCTGTATTGGTTATTAGTTATATCATCTAGTTATTTTTTATTTATTTCCATTATCATGTAGTTTTTATAAATAGGGTATAGTCTCCAAATGTTATAAACTTGACCCTTACTATCAATCGGCAGCCTCTAGTGTACGGGGAGACACTCCTGAGGTCATATAACCGACTGGCTCGGGGCATCGGTATGTAGTACTCGGTTTGGTACATTAAAGTGTTGGTGTTTTTGGTTAAACTTGGTATCTAGTTAACATCTTGTTCTTATTAGGAGTTATACTAATTTATGGTGGGGAGATTTTCATGAACCTCTTCATAACGGTTTACATAAAATAGTGGAAATTAAAAAAAAAATCATGTGGCTTTTGAGGTGTAAAATGGTAATTTATCCTATTAATAGATCTCAAATAATTTTTATAATCACTTCATTGTTCCCAAAATATGTTTTTTACACTAGTATGAGTTTTTCGTTGAATTCTGTGCCATTGGAATTTTGGATGAATATTTAATATTTAATTAATTAAATATTATTTATTCATGAATATTCATTCAGTGATATCTTATATTTGTAGTGTAGGATCTGAATTATGAATTTTCCTTTGAATTTTGAATAAGGGGATTTTCCTAAACTAGTCATAACCTCGTGTCAAGTGTCAGGTCCGGTTCGGGCCTCCTTTTCTTCTATCTCTTCATTTTTTTTATATTTTCTTTTTTCCTTTATTTTATCCTTTTCTTATTTTTTCTAGTTTCCTCCCTTGGTGTGTCATGTATGTTATACCCTTGTGGTTTTATTATTTTTAGAGATAGGATAGGGATATAATAGGGAGAGGATATTGAGAGAGGGAAAATGAGGTGTCACCACGGAACTCTAGCCACGTTGGATTGTCGTGCAGGTGCTGTGGAATGTAGATCAGATAAAAGCCTCGATAGTTTTTTCTTGAAGGTAGACTCTTTTTAATGTTTTCTATATAAATAACCATACAATAGTTTTTTTTAGTTTTAATCATGTTTTTCAATTTTTTGGGACCTTCTAAGCATCGATATGGTGGTTTATGAGAGACTCGAGTAGTTTCAGGGAATTTCATGGAATTGGGTGGGATTTATGTTTGGGAAATCCAAATCAAAAGGTGTGTGGTTTGATGAAAACATTTAGTGTATTCTACCTATCTGGGGAAGATTAATTTTTTTAAGCACAAATCATTTAGTATTACTTGGCTATGTACCTGGCCATGTGGTTGTGTACATGGGCAATAAGAGTTAGGGATGTACACATTGTGTACCTAGGGAACACCTTGTGTAGTTGTACTTGGACATGTAGCCAAGTGCGCGAGTACATGGACATGTGAGTACAAACTACGTGTACTTGGAGTACACACCATTTAGTGGTACTTTAATAGTCCCTGTTTTTCTATGCCTCATTGGGCCAGACACACCCCATCCCACAACCGGGACTAGGCTCAACTGGGTCCACAATTGAGACCACACAATAGGTATTGTCCCCTGACCTTTAGTGATTTAAACTCACCTCCCCTATAACTCTATCCTGAGATCAAGGGCCTTAAATCCCCAAAGGGAAGGGTATAGTACCTTCCACATGGTCCCAGTTGTGGATCCAGTTGATCCCAGTCCCATTTTTGTATTGGGGCATGGTCGGCCCAACGTGGCATAGCCAAAAAGGTTCCATTCAAAAGGCGCCTTTTGTACAATCCCCATTTATTAAACATCTAATAAATAAATAATTATGATGAAATAAACTACATCAATATTATTCATTATTTTATCACATACCTGTAATATATTTATAATATTTATTACATGATAAACCTGAGTCATTTAACTCAACTCATAATTCCTGCTTAATATTAAATGAACCTGGAATATTAAAATAATATTTGTTCGATTAATATTTTCTCATATTTACTTAAATTGTAAATACATTAAATAAATTCAATCCTAATTATTCAAAAGCTGAATAATATGAATTTATTTATTTTTTTTGTGATCATTAACTTGGATAACACTCAGACACTATGTTGGGGCCCACTATGTCTAATATTCCTATTCAACTAAATATGGAAGATTATTGAATATGATTTTGTGTGTGACCCTCTAGGCCCTTATTTTGATAGCAGTGAATAAAATCTACATACCAAGAGTGGATTATAGTAACCCATCAATACCCCTAAAGAGATAATGATTTTTATAGAAATGACAACCAACCTACAAACACGTATTGTGCACTATAATCTATTTATCTTTAACTATCTCATAAAGTAAGATTCACACTTGTTTCATCACCATTTTCTTGATTTATTATTTTTTGACCTACCCAATGGATTTACCTTTCATCTACTTTGGCCAAAGAATTATGAAGGTAGCACCATCCTAATCAACCATGACTGAGATATATTACTTCCTTAACTTGGAAGCGACAAATACTTTCTTGAATATTCGAACAATTCCATACCACCATTGACATACCCAACACAAGCTACCTTTCCATGATTTCATTATCATGGTTTTCCCTTGCATCAAAGTACGTGATCAAATGGAACACCCTGGTAATGATCTAACATCTGGAGACCAATACTCATTCCAAAGATAGGAACAACCAATGACACCCAAAACATTTGGTGTTCCTATTGGTGGGTATATCCTCATGATATCACTACTAGATATCACCAACTATAAACTTCATGAGAATAAGTCTTAATGTTTATGATCCCCAAGAACCTAATAGTCAAACATATACTATGTCTAGTCAGTAATATGTATCTAGATCATATGACCTTTATTTAAGATTACTTTCACAGTATCTCAAGGTTCTCATTATAGTCAGGGATCTACTATAACCTTTTGATATAACAATTAATCTATGGACATTACAATTAAATACTGTATGAAGAAATATCTACACTAAAATGATAAGTAAACATCATACATATCTCATTGTATACATGATATGGAAATCAAAAGTATCGGTCAAGTTGGATCTAGGGAACCCACTATTACAACACTCTCACTTCCACTAAAGACGGCTTGTTAATGAATCTTGTTAGTTATCACATGATAAAGATCATGTATCTACTGAGTAATGACTTTAATTGATGGGTCTTATCAGTTTTTGATTCATTTTTATTTTTCTATTTGCAACCTCATCTCATTGATTAAAAATTCTCAAGATATGGTATCCCCGAGTATATACTTTTTTACACTATGAAAACTTGACATCTTGGATAGTAATAGAAATAAAATTATCATATTGATAAAATAATTACATAGTAGGTGTGATTCCAAGAACTATAACAAATCATTGAAATTAATAAATGATTCTTAGCTGCCATAGAAGCTACAACATACTCGGTTTTATAGTTATGGCTACCACTGGATTTTATGATATTGTCTCACTCAACACATTATCCTAACTTTAATACTAGATAAAATTGATATAAAGGAATACTAGCTTTTCTCATACCATAAATAGGATCCCAATTTTCTCTCTACTTACCAGGTACATAACTTTTGTACTTTCCCAAGTATAAGAAGATAGTTCCTACTACTTTACATTCAATTATCCTAGATTTAACTGATATTTTACTACAATAAATTATATATTGGCAATATCAATTCATGGCATATGTGATCAATCCATCATTGTAGTGTATGTCACTAAATTAATCCCATTATCTCCTATTATTATTTTTCATGTCTACTTGGAGAGATTTATTCCATGTGACACTGCCCACAATTATTATCTTGAATTGTTGCAACTTGTATTTGACAATACCATGCCAGTATATGTAAAATTTACTAGGTCCAAGAAATTGTTAGATCTACCTCAGTAGATCATGTTCCCTAGAACTTAGGTTTATACTTTAATACAATCACCAGAGAATTATTTTCAACCTGGTCTTAACTATCTGTAATACCAATATATATTTTTCTTATGTTACTGAACATATTTTTCTTGGAAAAGAATGTCACTCCGACTAACCACTGGTAGACACATGGAAAAGATTCATTCCAAATGAATATTATATGACCATGTTTCTTACTTAAATACTAAACTAGATTTCAGTAACTTGAAACCTTTATTAGCATTCTATAACATGACCATCCCTTTCTAGTTGTGTCATCTAGACACCTTCCACATAAGGTGGTCATGAAATTGAATGATCAATAAAATGATCATAGATATTAGCTATGAAAAGTATAATTCTAATGGATTTAGGCATACCGAATTGGGATTACCAATCAAGAATTATTGGTACTAAACTTGTACAACCCATGTATCAACTCACTTGAATACCCACCATAATATTCAATTTAATAATCCCCTTTTCACTTTAATAAATGAAATCCATTATTTAATTTTAATTTATCTTTTCAATATTTTATTTTTTCTATATACTTCTTACATGTAGGAACTATTATTAACATTAAATGATTTATCACAATCCACAGTGAATATAAAACCATCCCTATGGTTTTAACCTTCATGTGCAGGATGTGTCTCTCAAACATTCCTCTTCTGCGATCTCTTGTGGAACTTGTTCCTATGCCAACTATTTTTGAAGCTTTATAATTGACTAAATCCAATTGAATATTTCTTCCATTATCCCAAGTACATATGTGCACCCATATATGTTAATATACTCTATAACTTGAATATATCCTTTCTATCACAAGGATTTATGCAATATCCTAGGAAACCGTTTGGATAATTACATAGATGCACAATGTGTTTAACTTGATTCAATATTTGTTTATATCATTAACAAACTCTTTGAATCCAAAAACATGTTCTTATGTCATTATGGATTTCAACAATACTTTGGCTTATTTTATATCCACTTTTCATGATAGTTGGCATGTGGTTATGATATTTATTTGTTATTTGAAAAGCATGTCATGAAATGTAATGGATGTTTCTGCAAGTTTCAACATTGATACTACTTACATCATGACTATGATGTATAAAATGTGCATTCAAAAATTACTCCATGATAATTTTGTTTATAAATGTTATTATTTAAGACTAATAATAAATCCTTCCTAATAACATCAACATTGTGATGTATATAAGGTAATGTGCATTTAGGAATTACTCCACTCAACAATACCATGATCGATGAATTCTTGGTCAAGATATTCTTTAGCATGTCGGCCCGAAGCTACTCATATATTCTGACCATGCACAATTCACTATCACATTCTTTAATTACTTAAAGGAATATTTTGAAGTATATTTTCCATTAGCTTCCCCTTGGAAAAGTTCACACTCTCTTGTTGAAATAATTATGAAATATTTGTGTCATAACTTTATTTATAAATGTTTATTTGTCCAAACATAATACGTTGATAATACCAATGGTTTTTATCTTTATCAAGACTAAATACCAAACTAGATCTATCGTTAACTTCCACTTTTAGTTTTACTTGACAAATAATTACCTTTCTATAACTGGGTAAAAAAGTCTTACAATTTATATTCATCATGTATTTCCTGTGATTCAAGTATCACGGAACTATTATGAGATGTTGTAAAAAAATCATTCATTAACTTGGAATAATGTCTCCTAGAGCCGAAAGGAAACATGAGATAAATATTTTGGTTATAATCAATAATATTTTGACATAAATCATCAACTCAGCATTTAAAAGTTATGTGTTTCTCACTGCTGACTTAGGAATTCCCCTTTCTCAACCGCTTGGAGAATAAAACATAGTTATTATAATGTTTATATAATAACTTGGTTACTATATTTAAATAAACGTATGTTATAGGAATATTTTATTCAATACCCAAGAAATATGTATGAAACAATACTTAGATATAATGAAAATACACTAAAGAAGAAGTGGGTACTTTATACTTCAATTCAGTTCATTGTGTTTAAAAATCCATAAATTAATTTCATAATATTTCATGAAAATATCCTTCTATTTAATAACCAGCCTCTATTATTTTAAGGAAATTATGAAGGTTCCTTTGGTGTAACATTCTATTATCCTTTTTTCCTTTTCTTTCATTTTTTTCTCTATAATAACTAATGATTAAACTTTCTTTGAGTTCTTTATTTACTTGTAGAACCTTGACTAAAAGGTAATTAAGATTTTACTCCATCCTATTTGTTTTGTAACCCTAAATAAAACTGGACTAATTGGGTGTAATAGTGGGATGACTTTTAAATGTTGTGACCTCTCTTTCATATTTACAAAAATACAGTGTAATTGATCACCCATTCAAATATTGCTTCATCTTATCCTCATAAACTTCTCAGAGATGATATTACATGTTATATAATCCATGTCATAATGTTGTTACCACAAAAAGCATAAGATTATGATGATATAATAATAAAATAACCATCATATTCTCTATACAAGTGTCTCTTATAAGAAATATTGCACCCTTGCTTCAAGATGTTACTTAATATGTATTGGGACACTAGAACCTTGAATTTATGATATCATAATATTATGCACTAGTGCATGTACTAAACTTAGAAGTTCATGCTATTTTGGAAATTTATTTTTTCCAAAATTTATCACAGTTTATTTTTTGTTATTACTTTCCATTTTTTAGAAAAATAAAATTCAAACAGATTGTACTTTTATCTTTATTATCGAATTAAAAATTATTGACTAATTATATCATTAAATTTCTCCCACTATTTTATTTAATTTTATGAATCCTCTATACTAGATTTGGAATACTCTGTCGCCTAATTATTCTAGTAACAAGTATCCTTGAGCCTCCCCGCATAGACTACAAGCTATGGCTATGTCACTACTCGTAGATTCAAAGGTAGGATTTTGACTGGCCAACCACATTAACTTTGGTTCCTTGATAGGTAGAGTGAAGTCCCAACTTCTAAAATCATAACATGATTCTCTCAACACTTTCCTCTACAATGATATCATGTTAGATATGGATAATCTTTACTACCACTTTAGTTATTTCAACCCACCACTCTTATAAGAACTCCCTGGTTGTAAGAGGCACCCTCAGTTATGACATGACGAGCACCCCAAACACCTGGTTTTTTTTCAAATTTTAATGATGGAAGGAAGTTAATGACTTGATATTTCATTGAGGTTTTTTTGTTTTTCTCTTGAAAAATTTAATCCATTTACATTAATATTTTTCATCTATGTTGTCACACTCACAATTTATAATTAATAGAAAAAACATTCACTGATTATTTATGAATTTTATTATTTATTATTTTATATATTTTACCACTATTATAAAAGGCATAAAATAATAAATAAATGCATAAAGGAAATCTATTAATCGACTGGTCTTGAAAATCTAAAACAACCTATGGGAATCATACCTAATTCATTTCTTAAATCATGATGCATCTCCCCCCCTGAGTATGTCCACTTCCTATTTGGATTTCTCCAATACCAACTACATGGTCCCGATTGTGGACCTAGTTGAGCCCAGTCCTGGTTGTGGGCTAGGGCATGGCTGGACCAACGAGGCACAACCAAATGGGGACCGTTCAGTACTTAGTCATGTGGCCATGTACATGGGAAGACACCCCATGTGGAGGGTTATAATCATGTAATAGTATATGGGTATAATCCATGCCAATGTACTGGTACACAGGAAGACCCCGGTTGTTCCCTGGCTATGTTAAAGTACATGTCCAAGTTCGCCATTAAGAGTACATGGCATGCACTTGGAATTACATGCCATGTGCTTTTCCAGCAAATGGGTTTTGGGTGTCTTTGTGCCACATAGTTAGAATCAAACTTGTGGGTATTATTTTTTTTATTGTTTTTTCACATAGATCATAGTGTTATAATACTTTCAGAATTTATAGGCTGTTTGGATGGTGTTTTAGACTATTATGGTTTTCTGGGAGGATTTCATTGTGGTTTTGATTCTATAATCCTTCTGAGTGTTGGGTTGTGAGTTTTGAGGCTTGTGTAAGGGTGTGAGTTTGTTGATCACCTTATCTTGATGATGCCATATGAGTTTTCTTGAGGTTCTTAGGATGGATTATGAAAGGAAGAATCAACTTCCTTCTTGTATGAGATTGTTAGTTCAGTTGCTTGAGGTTTAGGACTAGTCACCTGAGTTTGAGACCTGTAGGATCCTTATGGGTGGTTTGAAATTTTTGGATGTTAGGTATGGCTGGGTTCCATTAGGAAGAGTTTGAGATAGGTCAATGGGATATATTTTGGTGAATCACTCTATGGGCTAGGTCTTACTTGAGGTTTCCCTCCTGTTTGGGTGTTCTGCGGTTTGAGCTGGGAGTCCAACCATAGTTCCTTTGAGAGGGCTTGGTCTGAGGTTTGGTTCTTATGGGGATCCCCTTTTAAGGTGTTCTAGTTGATATTTGGTTTACTTAATGATTCCCTTTGTGTGGAATCCTATTGTGTTGACTTTTTGGGGACTGTGGTGGCAACCCTATATTGGTTGGCCTGTGAGGTTTCTAGTTCTTGTTTCAGTGGTTTTGGCTAGAGGGTGCAGTTATTAGTTGACCATAGTGTTTGAGATGTGGCTTGGGGTTTTAAGGCTATTATTTTTTAGGACTGGATGTGAGAGAGGAGGCCTTTGGGATATTATTGGACTAGGAATTTTCCCCAAGATTGATTTTTTTGGTCTCCTCTACCTGTTGGTTGGTTGTTGTGAGGCAGGGATAGGGAACTAATAGACAATCTATATGAGTGCATCTGACTTATATAGAAATTTCACCTAGGGCTAGGGTAGTGGAATGTGGAGTCTATTTCACTCTCAGGACCAGGTTTTTCTGAGGGTTGAGACCTTTTCAGGTTTCTAGGAGATGTGCTGAAAGGTATTTTTTCCCATTTGGTTTTGTAGGACATCTTATATTTTTTAGTGTACCCCTGAGGTCAATAGGGGTCCCTATAGCTAGTTCAAATCATACCATTAGATTCCTAGTTTCTAGTATATGTGTTTGGTTTGTTTATGCCTAGGATGATATCCTAGGGTACAATATGTGTCCCCATCCTTATAGTGGACTTTGGAGATCCTTTTTTATCATGAAAACATGATTGGTGTTGTGGTTGTGTGGGACATGTTACGAAATTCCTGTAGTTAGGGCCAGAGCGAGGGTAGTTTTACCAATGGGAACCAGGTTAGAACTCGATGTTTCCTATTTTCTTTTTTTAGACCTTTTTTTTATTTTCTATATTATTTTATCTTTTATGATGGTAGTCGTGTTTAGCTAGGCTATACATGATGCATGTTTCATATTCACATGTTATGGCATAAAATGTTAGGACTACCGTTGGGGGTGGCTCACTAAGATTGGTTTCTCACCACCTTCACATGCACCACGGTGTATGTGTAAACCTTATGTCTAATTTCATATTGAGGATAGTGCAGTTGATCAGGAAGAGGTCTAGTGTTTCATGTTCATGGGGAGTCACTCATGTTGAGTTTGAGGTTCATGTTGGATTTTTTCTCCATTCATGGAGACTAGGTATATGGATCGACTTAGAGTAGCAGTAGAGCCTTGTGTATTTATTTTCCTTTATTTTATTCTGTATGTGGTTGGCCTAGTGCGTGAATAGTGTCTGTATGTTTTAGTTTGTTGATATTGTATGAATAATTCAATATATTATAGTTATTTTAATTATTTATTTACTTTTGTGAACTCTGATGTTCCTGGATGTTTATATGTATATTTTATTTCTGTTGTTATTACACTCTGATCTAAGGTCATAGTCTTCTCACTGTATTCTTGTATGCCCTAAATGCTAGTCAGAATCCTCTAGTGTATGAGGAGGAACACTTGAGGTCTCATTGAGGGCTAGATCGGGCTGACCTGGGCCAGTTCATGACAAAAACACTAGAATCAACAAGCACCTAAACAATTCAACTAACCAAACTAAGCCTCACCATCACTCTATTTCCAAATCATTCATCCAATATAATAATATAGTTTCAAAACATAATGAAGGTTCACCACTCCCACTTCCCCATTAATTTGACACTCTCATGCCCCAATGTCGAACATCATATGCCCTCATCCCTTCCATACATATCACAACACAGAACTAGCCACCGCTGATGTGGGTCAGGACACATCCCTACCCATCCACCCTCACAAGTTCTAGCACCTGGTGCTAGTATTAATCATCACCACATCACATCACATCTCAACCGAAGAAACCTAGTCCATAACATCTCACCCGAAGACACATGTTCCATCACACCACATTTCATCACATAACCAGAGAAACAGTGTCTCATATACAGGAAGGACATGAACTATGTTCCCTAAACCTTCCACACATGACCCCCACCACATATATCATCTTCATCACTATTGGGTAATCATTAACACCAACTTATATCATCACTTATAAAGAAATATTGGGGAAGTGTGGGTAGCCATTCATCCATTTCACCACCATCCTGGATGTTGGGAAAAATGCACAAGGCCCAAAGCCTTTGTGAATTAGTAAGTTTATCTAACTCATGTGGGGAATGTGTATAAATAACATAAAATACATGATATATAGATATCAAACATCATCCCGCATATGGGTTCACAACATTTTCACTATCATACACCACCACACCACCATTTCAACACACATAAACCATCACAACCATTGTATCCACTATATTTCACACATCGCACCACTACCACACATTCCCACTTTTAATTATAGGTCTCACCATTTTTTAGATCAAATGAGTTTTCATAAACTCCCATTTGCACTATAATTTCATTTTACATTTACACAGCCTGTTTATTTAACATTAAAATTATTTAAACCAACATCCACACATCAAAACCAGGCTATTCTTATTCATTAACCAACCCATGATATTTAATTTCCTCATTAAAAATTACCTCATAGAAAACCGGGATTCTAAAACAACCATACCACACAATAACTCACCCAACTCACATAACAACCACAACTGCAACACCACATCATCCAAGTAATCACATCACAATAACCACCCATCTCCACCACTAAACAATTCCACTACATATCAAAACCTCAACACAACTACTCATATCGACCACCTCACCACAAAACTGCAACACAACTACCCACATCACATCTCATGCGAACACCATCGCATCAGTTCCCTACATATCTCACAACACATCCGGTTACCACCATTTACGCATAAAATTACACATTACACAAAACAACACAATAAGAAAAAACACACAAATCATCACATCCCGACTTGTAAAATTTAGTTTCAAGGGATTACATTCCCCCAATTCATTATTTAGCATGATTATTATCACACACAAAAAAATATATTGGAAACCAATTTATTAGCCATATATATTTTCTTGGCCATTTCATTCATAGTGATATCAATAATCAACACAGCAAGGCTATCACGAACACACCAACTATAGCACAAACAAGGCTTCCAATAGCTGTGATTACCAAAAATGAGAACAAGAATGTATAATCTCATTGAAAATATCATCAAGCAGTAAAAACATGTTATTTCTCTCCATCCCCATTTATTTAAGATTTTATAATTAACTATATTTATTAATTAGACCATTATTATCCACCAAATGGAAGATAAAAACATGAAATCCTCCACACATGCATGTAAATAGGGAGAGAACAAGGGTACCTTACATCAAAGAAGCTTTCTGATTCACTACACACAACAGAACCAAGGAGAAGAAACCCAAAAACCCCAACCACATGAAGGAAACCTCGAACCCGACTAGATCACACCAAGGTATCATCAAAACAGAACCCAAATTCTCCAAAACTAGAACAATATCACCACTATAAATTCCTAGAATAATAGTGAAAGGAAATTCTGTGTTAAAGAGAATAAATCACATAAAACTGCCAATGAACAACCTTTAGAACTCATGTATCAACCGAGAAGGGGAGGAGATGAAGGATCCTCCATAGACGTATAATGTTTTCCAAAAAAAATGAGTGGAGTGAGTATCAAATGGGAGAATTTTGTTGAGACTTATGATTATAAATATATTTTAACTCACTTAATTCACATCGTGAATTACATATTCATGATATGAATTATTGTGCGGCCTGAAAATTAAATCCTTGAAACTATTTTAGGACATGAATCATAAAATTTTCTAAATTCTAACAAAATTCACAATTCCTTATCCCTAATTAATTAATGTTGTGAAATTCCCTAACATGTCATGAGTTCATCCAATATAGAACCCTCACCCGAATAAAAGTCATGAATTGCGAGCCACACAATCTATGAAACCAAAAATCAGGTCGTAAATTACATTTTCATTTTTTGCACCACCTGCTACAGCAGATCTGCCAATCAAACATCCACTAAACTCTCTTCAAGCCTCCTATGAACACCTCTGAAAACCAAACTAGAAAATTAGTGGGTTGAGAAGGAATGAACTACTACATTAGATACCTCTCAAATGATTTCCCTCCATGATAAACAAACCAAACCCAAAATAATGAGGGGGCCTAATTGTGTCGCACTCTCCTAAGTACTCTCCTCTAGGCCATCATGCCTCCACAACACGTCATCCAAGGGGGTTAATCACCCTATTATTACCTTCTCTCGATTATCCTAGATCTATAATGGTCAATCCATTAATGTGTCATCATACTCGATATCCAACTCTAATTAATCAATGATGTGGGAGTCTCCATGAAGATGCTGAAGAAGCTATGACATGTGGAAGATGTCATGGATCATGTCTCACCGCGGTGTAAATTCCAATCGATACACCACATATTAAATATTCTTAATCACCCAAAAAGCCCCAATGAACTAGGGATAAAGCTTACTCCCCCTACCAAAACTTTTTTTAACATGTTGAGGAGAAACCCTCAAGAACACATGGTCACTAACCTCAAACTCTAGGACCCTCCTCTTATGATTAGCATAGGTGATCCAGTAGTCTGGTTCCACCCTCATCCTATCTCGGACTAACTAGATATTTTTGTTCATGTTCCACACTACATCAGAAATAAGAACTTATGACTCCCCAACCTCTATCTATCATAATGGGGAATGACATGACCACCCACAGAACACCTCAAACAAGGTCATGTTAATGGAAAAGTAGTAATGATTAATGTATTCAAACTCAAATAGATGTAGATTACTTACCCATTATATGAAAAGGTAAAATATGAAAGTTCACATCATATACTCTAGAATATTAATGGTTCACTCTATATTCCCATCTGATTGAGGGTGAAATGAAGTGATAAGGTGAAACAGGGTGACAAAAGAATGCTGAAATCCCCTCCAAAACAAAAATTTTAAATAGGGATCATAATCGGAGATAATGATCCTCGATACCTCCTTTACAAGAAATCTATAATACTCAACTCATGGATCAAAAATAAATGATCCAACATAATTAGTCAGTTCACTATCACCTAAACATCATCACATTCTCTCTGATCCCGGGGTAACCCAATGATGAAATCAATAGATATGTCCTCCCATTTACACTCAAGGATATCCAAGGACTACAAAAAACCTCTAAGAATATGGTGCTCCACTTTCACCTACTGAAAAACCCTACACTTTTCCACAAACTCTATACTGACCATTTCAACCCAGACCACTAAATCTATCTCATCAAGACATGATAAATATTAGTCAATCCAGGATGCACTACTATAGGTGATCTATGAAACTCATGAAGAATATTCTCATGCATTTCCAAGGTAACAAATAACCTCCCATGAAATAACACTCTATTCTGACCATCATCTGACCATCCCTCTAGAGAATCACCATGTCCAACATAACTACACATTATCTCTTCCTCTAAGTCTCCCCACTGATAATCATCCCCATGATACATAAAAGACAACTCTATAGTCATCTGATGAAGGCAATCTGTTTCACTAATTCCCCCATGAAAAGATGAATTACTACAAGCTCCTCTATCCCTTTCCAAACATCAGTAGACTCCCAACCCACATCTCCTTAGGACTTACAACTCAACACATCAAAAAAAAAATCTCCATTCCTGAGGTGTAAGAGATATCCAAATCATAATCCTGAAGAAAATATATCCACCTTCATTGGTATATATTCAAACTCCACAAAGAAAATAAATATTTCATACACTTTTGGTTCATGAAAACTACAAATAGCTCACTGATGAGGTAATTTTTCCACTGATTAAATGAAAACATAACTAACTCTAGCTCCAGATCATGGGTTGAATAGTTATGATTGTGGAGGATTAACCAACTAGACCCATTATAGATCACCATCCTATTATACATCAAGACACATCCCAATACCATATGGGAATCATAAAAAACCCTCAAACATCACACCCTAGTCAGGAAACTGATGTAATGGAGTTCTGATCGACTTCTCCTTCAGGTAACTGAATAATTCCTAACACTGATTATTCTACCTAAAGTCACAATCCTTCATAGTCAAATATGTCATTGGAGAAACAAACCAAGATAAATTAGACACAAACCCTAAATAATAGTTGGTGAGACTAAGAAAACTTTGAAGCTATTCCATATTCCTGGGTTCTACCCAATAAACAATTGTCTCAAACTTCCACAGGTCTATGACCACACCCTTCTGAAACACCGCATTCCTAAGTAAATAAACCTCTTGCATCCATAACTTACACTTGGACAGATTTCTATAGATATAGTGGTATTGAACAACCTGCAAGACAACCCTGTGATGTTTGGTGTGATCCACCTGTGAATTTGAGTAGATAAATATATCATCAATGAATATGATGATGAACCAGTATAAGAACTCATATAATATGGAGTTCATTCCCCCATGAACATAGATAGCATGTTTGTGACACCGAATGACATGATCACAAAATTTAAGTGTCCATACCTACACCTGAAGAAATTATTTGGGATATCCTAATCTTTCAACCTCATATGGTGATATCCAAACCACAAGTAAACTTTCAAAACCCAAATGGATCAATTTAGTTGGTCAAATATATCATCGATCCTTGGAAGAGGGTAACAGTTCTTGACCATTAACCAATTCAACCTCTGGTAGTCTACACACAACCTTAGACAATCATCTACCTTTTGGTGAAAACACTAGACAACCCCAAGGAGACACACTCAATTGAATGAAACCATGTTTCATTAGATTTTCCACCTACAAACTCAAATCATGCAGCACTATAGGCACCATTCTATAGGGATCCATCAAAATCAAATACATATCAGTTACAAATTTATCCTGAACTCCATGTCGCGTTAGAGGGGGGATGTCATAACCTTGTCTAGGAAAACATCTAGGAACTCCTCCACAACCATGGGGGAATTATATACCAGAGAATCCATGTATATTTATTCCAAATTAGACAAAAGTTTTCTTCCACCGATCCAATAACTTCGCTCTCCAACAAATGCCACTTGTTTTCCCACCACATCGTAAAATGAAACCTTCATTTAGAAAAATTTGATGAATAAACCCAAAAAATATAGCCAATTAATGCTCATAATAACATTGTAGGGTTGTATATACAATAATTATAAGTCTCCCACTGACTGGTTGTAGCAGCCCAGACCATCCATCCTGTTACTTTATATAAAATATGGTGTTAGTGGTACCTGGAGAGGTTACAATGAGTTTGAATGGAAAAAAAAGAAGGTTGGTGAAAAATACACTTGGGAGGAGCCATATTCTACACCATAGGATTGAATATTGTTTAATAAGAGGGACATCTACATTGTGTTAGGTGTTTGGGGGTGTTTTTTAGTCTACTTCCTTTTTTAGGGTAGCTGCGACGTGGTGGTTCAGCTACGGCGTGGAGCCTTAGGCGTCAATTTTTAGGGGTTCTTCCAAAATTAACATAACTACAATGTGGATATACATTGAGGCATGAAGGCGATTTCTTGTCCAGGAGGCTACAACAAGGAGTTGGGGTCTACGATGTGGCCTTCCTCTTAATTATTAGGGGGTCTGCAGTGTAGTGGCCTTGGTAATTTCGTGGTGTTATCCATGTTTTATAGGATATGAATTATAGAGATAGCCAAAAATATAAGGGATGGTTTGACCATCAGGTTTATGACATAGTGAGGGGTGATGCATCATATTTCCCTTGGTTTTTATGTAGGATAATACATGTTCCTTGTGGTTACATCATGGTCCAGTGTTTTTAAGCCCTGGTATAATTTTCCATAGCCCGTCATACTAGACCACTTTTCCTTTGTTTCTATAATTTCTTGGGTGATCTAAGTGTGTTACAAGGGTAAATTTTAACCATATTTTAGAGTCTTTCAACCCCAAAACCTTGTATAATTATCATTGGTGTTTCTTGATGATCTGTATTTCTTCCCCTTATTTTTTCTTCGAGTTTTTCCCTATTTCCTTATTTTGATGGATTCTTTCAAGGGGGAAATATCTAGTTTTGGTGTTGTTTTAATGGGAGAGTGATGAATTTTGTGTGTTATAGTAAAGTAGAAGTGATCTTATTATTTTAGATGATCATTGTTGGTCTTCTTCTTATTCCAAATTTGTGAAATGGATCATAAATCTCTATTTGAGTTACGGGATCAATCATTTCTCACTTGGTTTATCATGTACGATGATTTATGCTTTTGTTTACCATTGGGAAGAAATATTTCATTTGGATTAACAAATATAATTATCTAGTTAATTTAAATTGAAGTATAAGGTAATGATTCACATGATTTTACAAGCATTTGATTTTGTTTATTTTTAGATTATCCCTTCTTGTTGTACTGCTAAAAATAATGTCTATTGGGAGCATTTTTTGTACTGATTTGATATGTGTTATGAAGCCCTTGATGTTTGATTTTTTTGAAACCACATTGAAAAAATTATTCACCACTAATACATGGATAATTAATTTGTTGAACATGGATGTATGTATTGTGTGGGAATGCCCCTAAAATAAAATAAAAATGGAAGTAATGAACATCCCCTTGATAAATTTGGAAAATGTTATGTGATGTTGTGAAAAGTGTTGTAGTGTATGAATATGTGTAAGATGTTTTTGTGTTGTGTGGGGATTAAATGTTGTGGTTATGGTGTGTGGGGATGATGTTTTTTTGGTGTGGTTGTGTTGTGGGGAAGTGATGTGTGGTTCTTTTGTGGGGTGGTTATGTGATTATAAATGGAAGTGTCATGTGTAAATGGTGGTGATGTGG
The DNA here is from genome assembly GCA_963277665.1 of Viscum album. Classification (NCBI taxonomy): domain Eukaryota; kingdom Viridiplantae; phylum Streptophyta; class Magnoliopsida; order Santalales; family Viscaceae; genus Viscum; species Viscum album. Next base: position 861,151,810 of record OY728160.1, read on the forward strand.
GGATGCATGGTTTTATGAAGATGATGGGTTTTTTTGTGGTGTTGTGTTATGTTAGATTCTTGTGTAGTGTTGGAATTAAATGATAATGTGGAAATATAAATATCATGGGTTCTCTTGGTAAATGGGAAGGAATTTTATAATGATTGAATTAAATTGGGTTGTATGGTTTAAATGGATAATGTTAAATGTGAAGTAATAGGTTGAAATAAAAAAATTAATGGGTCGGGAATAATTGATTGAATTTTATTCTTTAATTTAATCGGTTGGTAATGTGAAATCTTAAAACTTGATTAAGTTGAGAAATAAGATGGAATGTGAAATGTTACATGTGGATTATTGTGTGGTGTTGTGCATTTAGAGGTGGAAACAGGAGTGATGTTTTTTTCTAGGTTTGGTGGTAATTTGGTGATTTGTTTAGTTCTTTTTTATTAACCCATAGGCTGGGAATATGTGTTATGATACTATATACATTGTATTTCCTTGTTATTTATATTAGAACCTTACCCATGCCAATAACCTTATGCTGACAACCAAATGTTTTGGGGGTGTTTTCCCCAACATCTTGGTGGTGAGTATGGATAATTGGATACCTGATCTTACCCACTCCCTCTTCTAGGTGACATTGACACGAACAAGTTGTGATGGCCAGAAGTCATGATTGCATTATCAAGATGTGATATCACATGGTGTGATGGATCATGTATCTTCATGTGAGGTTTTTTGAGATGATATGTGTTGAAATGAGATGTGATGATATGGATTGTGGTTGGGGTCATTCATGGTTGTAGGGGGCATGAGTTTAATGCCCTTCATGGTCATGATACCCTACTACCCTAGTTATGAGATGTGATGTGTTGATATGTGATAACCCTGGTGTTTGTGGGTGGGATGTGATGAGTTGTGATGTGATAGCTAGGTGTATGCGGCTAGGATGTGATGTTTCGTGATGTTATGTCATGTTATATAGAATAGGTGGTAGCGTCAGGATGTATGGAGTTGGAGTATGAGAGCGTAAAACCATTGAGAAAGAGGTACTAGGTACCCTATAATTAATATGCTTCATATTATTTTACTATACTTGGATGTATTATTTGGTGAGTGATACCTAGTGATATGGGATGGTTAGTTAACCTGATTATGTTTTGTATGTTCTATTGTTTGCTCAATGGTGAATTATTGTGATTCTTTTACATGTTCACGGGACTTCGTGTTCCATAATAAGTATACTTATATGCTCTCCCCATGTATATAAAACAATTTTCAGGTTTCTAGAAGGACTACGTGGAATGTTCTGGACATTACTAGCTCAGACCTTGTGATAGTTGTTGTGTTGTTTCCTTATATTTTCTTTTGGTATTTACATTGGAGACTTTATATTTATTTTTCAAATTTTATGCATGAATTATTGGATGGTTTTGATTTTATTCAATATTATTTCATGAAGTTTATTGTGTTTGATTTATCCTATCTCTTGATCCTATTATTATAGAGGGTAATGCCTCCCATTTGTGAGATTTTTACACCCTTTGTTCTATTCGCCAACCCAGATCCTACTGGAGGTGGGACTCAGGGGTTATTATGTATCTTATTTCATTTCTATCCTAGGAGGGTTACCTTTGGAGGGAGGGGGTCATGATAGAGTGATATCAGAGGTTTTGGTTAAGAGATAGGGTGGAGTTTGAAGTTAGGAACTGTGAGGTTTCAATGGGATGGTAGGAAAACCATGACAATTGACCTTGGTACATGACATCATCTAGGGAGACCAACTATGACAAAGTATTTTATCCCCCCATGATTCAGTGCATGAAATCTGATCCTATTGAATGAATAAGTGAGGTGGACCGTTTTTTTCAGGGTAGACAAATAAGAGAGGTACATGCATCCTGACTGACTCATGTTCTAGTTAAATTGGGTTGATTTTGGAAAGTTAAAATGGATTAAAATGAATTAAATAAATATTAATAAAATTCCATGATACTGGGATTATGATATTCTTGTTTCTTTTTTCAATTATGGATCATTATCACTATCCATGAGTAGCTAAGGTAGTTGAGGCTCAATAGGATGATCTATTCGATTGTTGGAGGATCGGTCCAACAGAGGAGGATGAGGATTAGTAGTGGGGCATGTATTCATTTTAGTGGAAGAGTTTGGGAAAGTATAAGTGGATAATCTTGGATATGTAGACGGAGTATTGGTTGGATGATCTTCAGATCTCTTTTTGGTTTGATTCAATCTCAAGCTGATTTTTGGGTACCATTAATAGTTATTTAGTTGCGGGGATCTATGCGTCAGTGGTGGATGTTGTTTCTTGGTGACCATAAGGAGGCAAATGTGTCATGGCCCAAACTTCAAAGGAGTTTTGTTTGGAGTTACTTTCATTGATGGAGAATCTAGAAAAGTGGCAAGAGTTTCATAACAAACCAACCCTGGTTGACCTAAGATGTCTCCTGAGTTGACATGCCACATGGTCTGAAGCGTGTTCCCAATCACCATGGGATGGTTACAAGCACCATACATAACCAACTAGAACTTGGGAATAGTTTTTCCAGTAGTAAATGAAAATGAACCATCCATAATAATGGGACAAACATACCAATATCATTAGATTCAACAATAGAAGATAAACTACAACCATAAAAATGACATACATCAATATAAAGCATATCATACCTAATCATATACATGGTATCTCAAAATCAAACCCAAAATCATAATTATGGGTACAATGCCAAAAAGTCCCAAGTTAAACTCATAAGATACAAAATACCATAAATGAATCCATATGAGTCTATCCCTATGAGTCCACATCTCCTCCATAGACACCGAGTGATGGTAATAAAGAAGATCTGTCCTGGAACATGGTGACCTTTCTTTTACCTATGTCCTAAAAAAATCTAAAAATTCCCAAAAGGGACCAAGAAGTGTGTGAGGCATGAAGCCTAGTAGGATACCACCATGAACCAATTTAAGTTTTTTATCCATGATAACCAATAAAACAGTTTGAAAAAAATTTCAAAACTAAAACACTTTGAAAACAAACCATTTCCAAATAAACATTGAAAATACATTTAGCTTTCCTTTTTTGAGACAACATGGTTTTCCAAAACAATTTAAAAACTTGGATCAATTAAATAAATAAGACCACAAGGCATAAAATTCTCAACTTATCAAAAAAACATAATAAAGGTGATCATAACATCAACATCATATAACCATATAAAAGGAAATTGAACAATAGGCATAATACATCACATCACAAAAAAATCTTACTAATAAAATTAATAAATCATATAAAAAATATGTCATGAGTAATGTGAATCAAAGGATCTCACCACCAGACCTAAAATGAGTGATTAAAAAATTATGATATCTAGATAATCAATGGAATCTCACATGGTCTTCCTTGAGTCCAACACAAAGAGCCTGCATGGTCTCTTAGAAACCAACATGGAAGATCACACGGTCTTCCTACCCAAAGGCTCACTTGGTCCCTTGGAAACAAATGGAGGCTTTCATAGTCCTCCCTTTGAAGGTTCACATGGTCACTCAAACAAACTTCTCACTCACACCATATTTAACCCATGTGTTACTCTATTCCAACACATCTCAAGAAATTTTCCATATCAATCGAACCATAAAAAAGCCATTTCACAATCAATTTCCACAAATAATAATCCCATTTTATTAAAACACCTTGTAAAAGGTAAAAAAATGTCAAAAACCACTTTATAAATTTATTTAAATCCAAAAAACCCCTTTGAAACAATTATTGAAACACTCGGTGGTTATACAAGCCACACCCATTTGGAAAACCCCACTTTAAACACCAAAATTTACAAATCAATCCATGAAACACATAAAATATGAAATTTTCACCAAGAATAAATCATTTAAATGGTAATTTAAACAATAAAACCAAAGTTTATGAGAAATTTAAAATTTAGGACATGGAAAATGCCTTTAAATAGATACTTCTACCTCGATTTTGGTCCAAATATAATCATCCATGATGAAGACCACCCAAAAGTAGCATAACAAGGCCTTACACACCTAATACATAATAAATTGAACCAAGACCCCCATTACACACCCTATATTCATCCAAGACAACCCATAGGGTTCCAAAACTCCATAAAAATTGATGAACAAAGCATGATATGGGGAAAATAATAAGAAAACATAAAGAAATAAACATAACTCAAGCCAAAAATAGCTTGATCTCCAAGATAATTCAACACCAAAGGATAGGGGAAAAGTTCCAAACCAATAGAAGGATGTTCACATTATAGGAGGAGAAATAAGGGTCAAAATGATTAAAATCCAATAGGGGAAAAAGGTAAAAAAAAGAAACATTTTTAATGAGCTAGACAGGGTTACATGGTTTGGATGCATAGTTAGGAAAACTAGGCACCAACCATGTGGGTGATAGTGTCCACCCAAAATAGGCCACACAGTTTTCTTTGGAGTTTCACACAGTTTGAAAAAATATTCTCAAACATTTAAAAAGAAACTATAAAAAACTAAAGTACCCCTCACATGATTGCAACATGGTTTAGAAAAATTGTGCGCTAACTGTGATCCCTAATATATCCCCACAAAAAACTCCCAGTTTCGACCCCTAACACCTAGGAACTTCAAGAATGAATGTATCGAGGTCACAAAGGAAGATGGTGGGAGGGATATATTTTAAAAAAATAATCTTTGAGATGATGAGACTTGTCATATCCGATGATCCAAGTCCTGATATGGTTTGAGGATCTTTCATGAATTATATAGATCAAAAAAATTAAAATGAACACATACCTTGTTCAAAACCAAAGAGTACACAACTACAAATCGTCTTTGGTGATAATTGATTGAAGAATCTAAAGATTAACCTTTCTATATCATTCACACACATTCCAAGAATCCACAAACTCACTATTCATCTAAATCCAGGTGTAATTGTGGAGATCTAATGAATCCTTCGGCAACACAATGATCACCTCAATCCCTTGCCTTCAATCCAAAAAAAAGGCACCTTGGATTGATCTCTTAGAGAGAGATGATCTCTCTAGAAAGTGAGAGTAGAGATATTATCTCATTATAAATTCATGAATAATGAATATAAAGAGCCTATCACCTGCTATTTATAGTGGTATCTCTAAATACCCTGGATGGGTTCTTCAGCCCCCATATATTTAACATCCACTATATTAGAAATAAATAAATAATTATGATGAACTAAACTATGTCATAAATATAATTTATATTTTATCACATATATGTAATATATATTAAATATATTATGGGATAAAACTAATTCATTTAACTCAACTTATAATTCCCACTTAATATTAAATTAACATTGAATATAAAAATAATATTTGTTCGATTAATATTATTCCACGTATTTAATTAACTTGTAAATACTTTTAATAAATAAATTCAACCCAATTATTCATAACATGACTATTAATGAATTTATTTATTCATCGGTGATCAATGTCTTGAACAACACTCAAACCCATGGTGGGGCCCACCGTGTCCAACATACCCATTTAATTGAATAGGGAAGATTCTTGAATGCGCTATTATATGTGACCCTCTAGGCCCTTATCTCAAAATTAGTGGATAATATTCATAGAACAAGAATAGAGACTAACAACCCATCATGGCCCCTATAGAGATAATGATAGTCATATCAAAGACAATGAACCTATAAACACGCACTATGTAATATAATCTCTTTTTCTTTAGATATGTCATAAAGAATGATTCAAACTTGTACCATCACCCTTTTCTTGCTTTATTATTTATTGATCTAAATGGATATATTTACCCTCAAATTCCTTATCTAAGGACTTATGAAGGTAATACATCCTGATCAACAAGGATAGATATATATTACTTCCTCAACCTGAAGGAATCAAATCATTTCTTTATCATTCAACCAATGCTATACCACTAATGATGCACCCAACACAAGCTACCTCGCTGTAATTTAATATCATGGTTTTTACCTTGCATAAAATTATTCAATCAAATGGAACACATTTATAATAATCTCAATTCAAAAGTCCAATACACATGACCTTATACAGGGATAACCAATGACACCCAAAACATGTGGTGTTCCTATTGGCAGGTTTGTCCTCATGATCTCACTACTAGAGATCACCAAGTGCAAACTTCATAAGAATAAGTCTCAATGCTTATGATCTCCTAGCACCTAATAGTAAAATATATACTATGTCAAATTAGTAAGATGTATCTAGACCATATGACCTTTTTCTAAGATTAATGTCTTAGTATATCTGGGATCTCATTAAATCATGGGATTTGTTATAACTTTTTGATATGAAAATTAATCTATGGATATTACCATTTCAACAATGGATACAGAAAATTATACACTATAATGGTAAGAATACATCATGTTTATCTAACTATATATATGATATGGTAGAAAAAATTACTATTCAAATCGGTTCTAGCACACCCATTATTACAACACTCCCACTTTACCTACATCCAACTTGATAACAAACCTTGTTAGATCTCACATGATAAAAATCATGTTTCTACTAAGTAGTAGCTTTAGCTGATGGGTCTTCCATGTTTCTTCTGCATGGATATTCTTTTATTTGTGACCTCACCTCATTGAGTAAAACCTCTCAAGATATGAAAACCCCAAGTATATCCCTTTTTTCACTGTCAAAACAGTACATCTTGGCTAGTACTAGTAACAAAATTATCTTTATGATAAAAAATTTCTTAGTAGGTGTGATTCCAAGAAATGGAACAAATCATTGCATTTAATAACTTCTTATTAGCTACCTCAGAATTTGAAACATACTTGGTTTTTGTAGGTATGGATATCACTGGATTTTAAGATATTGTCTCTCTCATCACCTTTGCCTAACTATGATACTAGATCATGTTTATCTAAGGAAGACTAGTTTATGTCCCCTTAAAACTACTATACTTTATTCTCTACTTACCAGGTATATATATTTTGTACTTCCCAAAGTAAAATCAGATAGTTTTTACTTCATCCCTTTCTTTTCTCTTAAATATAACTGATATTTTCCTACTATTAAGTATATGTTGGCAATATCAATTCATGTACATATTATGGTGTACGTTATTGATCCATCACTAAAGCGTATGGAACTCAACTCACCACTTAATCTTATCGTATTCTATTGCATGTCTACTTGGATAAACCATTAGATCCACCTCTATATATCTTGTTCCCTATAACTTAGGTTTCTACTTTAAGTCAATCAATGGAAAATTAGTTCATCCTTGTCTTAACTAACTGTAATACCAATATTTGTTTTTTTATATGTTTTCGAACATATTTCACATGGAAAACAATGGTGCTCCCACTATCCTCGGGTAGACACATGGAAACGATTCAGTCAAAATGAATATTCTATGATCTAGTTGCTTACTTTAATCATAAACTGGATTTTAGTAACTTAAAAACTTTATTATAATTCTATTACATGACAATCCCTTTCTGGTTGCATTGTATAGACACCTTCCATGATTGGTTTTCATGACATCCAATGCTTAATAAAATGATCATATATATTATCCATGACATGTAAAATTCTAATGGATTTAGGTATACCAACTTGGTATTACCAATCAAGTATTATTGGTACTTCACTTGTACCATCATTGTATCATTTCACTTGAATACCCACCACTGTATTCAAAATATTAATCCCCTTTTCACTTTGATACATTGAATCCATTATTGAGTTTTAATTGATCTTTTCAATCTTAGATAATTTTCATATACATCTTACTTGTAGGAATTATTATTCCCAATGAATAATTTAGCACTGACCACGGTGAATATAAAACCATCATTATGTTTTTATCCTTCCTATATAGTATGTGTCTTTGGAAAATTCCCTTTCCACATGCACTTGTGGAACTTGTTCCTATGAAAACTAATCATGCATCTCTAGCATTGATTAAACCCAAGTCAATCTTGATTCCACAATATCAAGTAAAGATTGTAACCCTTATATATAAATGTAGTTTATCACTTGACTACCACTCTTATATCTTAGGGATTTATGTAGTAGTGACCTAACCCGATTAGTCAGTTGAACAATGCTTTTGGTATGAGTTCCACTGGCCTTAGGCATGCCTCCCCATATGCCAAAGGCTGATGACTAGTAGTGAGGTTGTAAAATGCTGATAATGGGGAGACAATACCCTATGGTGATGATATAATAATGGTCTAAATACATATATAAGCAATAGAAAAGAAATATACCAAGAGAATCTAACTAGTAACCTACTAATGGCAGAATCACGATCAATATAATTCACTAGAAGAATTTATATCTAAACAGTAGCATAAAAAATAAATAAACAAGTTAAACATGCCATTTATAACCACTAAAAAACTCATGCATGTCAATACAAGTAATAGAATGAAATAATAATAAAAGGTTCTCCCATGGTTGAACTTAGTGTATACATATATAATAGTAGCAAGATAATACAAAAGAAACAAAATAAAACTCAAAAGAAACTCCAACTGAGGTAGAAACCTCAAGGTACTTATACTTTTATCCCATGAAACTCAACCACTGGGATCCATCTCTAGGGCATGGACCCTTTCCTAAATGCAAAAGTATGAGGTCTATACGTATCCCAACGGGCCTGTGTAGGGTGTGAGAATGAATCTCAGTAGGGTACCACCCACGTGTGCATACCTCACATTTCGAACTAAGCATGTGTATACTAAAAATAAATAAAAATAAGCACATGAATAAAGTAAACACAAGCTTCCCTAGTGCTCAAAATCCACTAGGAAGCTATCACCTTCATCGACCAACATCGGAATGTCGTAGCAAATAGGATCCTCAGCCCATGGACCAAGCCAACCCTTGATGTCAGAAAATTCCAGGTGAACACTTAGGTTCCACCTCCATAAGTTACATGGTACCTTAACCCATCAACCATGTAATTTATGTCCCTAAGGTATGCCCAATCAAAGAATCTAGTCCTTTGAACCCCAGCTCAAAAGCACTAGTCAGCATGAAGCACGATGTCCAGAGGCACGGTGATACCTATCCTCAAATAGTATCCATCATTGGATCAACAACTAATGTCCCAAGTAATGAAGATTCATATCCTAAAAATGATCTTGTACTAATGTCCTCAAGCACGGTGAGCATCAGCCCCCAACTAACAACCACAATGTTGTCATCTAATGGCTCTTCACCATCCCTCTGGCTTTCTATGGAAAACAACACCAGCCTTTTACCTAATTCATAGCTATCAGGGTTTTATACCAACATGAGTGGTCAAAACCATCTCATCAATAAGCTAATCTATGTGCACATGACTTCAAGTGGTGCTTTGGCCAATACGGGCGAGTGGAATCCCCAATTTAGAACCTAAACCACACCAAGCCTAATAAATCATGCCCCTACGACCATGTAGGACAATCTAATGGACATGAAATCCCATATCACATGAGCCTCAACCATAACCTGATGGCCTTGCTGCCTCAATCCAATGACTATGTCATCAAACCAGTGATCAATATCACTCAAATACATAAATATCTCCAACCACGCCCAGCATAACAATCACATTGCCTTAGTTTAGATGGAAAAGCCATCTTAATCCTCAGGTTATACCCATCATGATTCCACGTATCTCAGTAGTACATCAAAATCATTTCATATATATATATATATAAATAAATTAAAATAAGAATAAATAATTCAATTTAATTGAATTGAGAAAATCAATTTAAATGAACCAATTCAATTTAAATAAAAAAAACCAATTTAATATAAAGAACACCCCTAAGCCTAACTTCCTAAGGTTCAGATCCTCGTGCATGACTCAAACCATTTCTATACTATGCTAATAAATCCCATTGGAACCTCACAATGTTCAATTTAATTAATTAAAAGAAACCATTAGATTATTAGGGTCTTTCTTGGTCAACAAAATGGAATGCTAAAAGTCACACCCCCCCCCCAACTCACAAAATCACAAAGAAATGTATGAATTACCTAATTATTAGTCATAGACATAGGAACATATGATCTTAGCCTCTAAATAGAACCAATTTGGAATGAAACAGTGTTTTAGATGGATGCCTTAAAATAGGGGAAAACAACTCAAACTAATTTAATGCTCCATGAGGTAAGAGAAAATATAAATAGAAGATAGAGGATGGGGAACCTTACTGAGACAGATCCAACGCAACTGACAAATCAAATAATGGAGGATGGATGAGGGAGATAGGTCACACCCTAAAGGAGGAAAGGGGGTCCATGGTCGGATGGGAAGAAGACCACACATAGAGGAAAAAGTGGGGGGAAAGAAAGAAATATAGAGGAGGGAAAATCTTCATTTCACACCTTTCAAGAGATTCATGATTAGATCTCATGGTTTTCCAAATCATATGGAAACCATGTGTTCCTACTTCTTAGGATCCTATCCCCATACTGTTAGATTGCACGGTTAGGCCAAACTATGTGTTGACCATGCATAGCCACTGGTTAAGTGGAACTAAGCATGCGACTTGCGCCCGATTTTACCTAACCATGTGAAAATCATGTGAATTCCTTCTGTTAAAAACTGTAGAGGTCTCTCATGGTTGTGCACCTAATCATACATGGTTTTCCAAACCGTGCTTAGTATAAAAAGAGGCTACATGGTTACCCATTGGAGTCCACACTATTTTTTCCAAACTGTGTGCCTTAGTCTTCACTTAACCAAAATAGGGCCTTTAAGCCTACAACACACCCAAAACCCTTCCAAACACCCATATATTTTTTCAAGTCGCTAAACCCATCCATAAATAAGGTTTTGGGTTGAAGGATAACTCTGAATTTGGTTCTAATAAATGAGAAAGAAGTTGGCCCACTCTCCAAACTCCAAATATTCATAATGGGAAGGATTTCAACCCACTCCAAATATCTGGGATATTTTAATCTCACTTTCTTAACATAGTTCATCTCTAATATATAAAAGAAAACCTAAATATGGTACCAAACATACCCATATCTTTAAAATTTCAACACAGACTACCCCATTTCAAAAGGGAACTGGTCAAATACCTCAAGGGGATCCCCACCATAGTATTGACCTATACTAGTTTCATACTGAAAAAAAATATCAAATAAAAATGATGGTGCATCGACCTTCCTGGAACTCAATTCCTCCTATGATGCATCTTCACTCCTGTACTTCATCATGTGCTACCATTCCATACCAGAAACCCATCCATATCTTGCACTACATCGGTGTATGCCTCATGATAATTCCACACATGGAATATATGAGGTTCTGAATCTCAATAGATTCTCCAAATCTTGGTTCCTCTCACCACAATCAAGTCCTATATCACAATGATGCCCCGATGCAAACACACATCAAGTAACTCAAAGTTCCTTGATACCCTGATGGCAATGAAGCTCAATAACCATGAATTCATCGATGCTGACATATAAGTCCCGGTGTTGTGAACCTCATATATATATATATATAATACATCTGATTCGATGAAAACCTACTAACTAGAATCCAGTTGGTCTAAATATACATCTTTTTTACCTCGTTCACCCAAAACAGACATGCCTCAAAAGGATATTCCAAAATAAACTAGAAACAAAAAAGTTCCCTGGTCACACCCATGGTGTACCTCTATCCATAATCATCTCACCAGCTTGCTATGACCTTGGAAGCTCCATGGAATGTGCGTAGACTGAATCCTAACCTCCTTATGGTGCTACACTAGCCACTAGACACTAAACCTATTATTAGGTCCCACAATTTTTTCCATGACCTTTGCGTACAGATAATACTCAACTACCGTCACCTAGTATTTCTCCCAGTACAATCTCAGGAACCATGATTCTAACCTAGTCCCTGACTGTTGTATTTCTGAGAAGGCTACTTGCATAACCTCTTAAAATTCCCAATCAATCCACATGTCTGACACTCCATTGGAGGACTCTTTCACTCAGTCTGAACATTTCCTAGATACCTGCACTGAAAACACACCATTGAAGACCCAATCCATGGTATTCTTATTGAGTTCTTATCAGGAATACCTTACTAAAACTCATCTCGGCCTCACTTCCTTCCATCTGAAGTGTAGACACTAAAATAACCTGACTCCATCACCTAATTTGAGCAAGACCTATCCATCAAGTATTCCTTGGCTATGAGAACTTGATTCACTACCTCTAAGAATTAGTTGAATGTGAAAATGTTCACTTGCACCCAAATGGCATGTCATAAACCATCCTCAAAACTCATCACCCTCGAGGTCTCATCACTCACCATATAGGATGAAAATTAATACAATTTGGTGAATTTTTCTACGTATTTCATGAAGGAAATGTCACCCTACTAAAGGATAAATAACTCTCGAGCTCTCTATATTGTCAGCATCTCTATGAATAAGTGCTTGGAGAACCTAGCCTCAAAGTCCTTCCAAACCAGTCCCTCGTGTCTTCTATCCTGAACTTTCACATCCCAATAGTTCTTAGATGGTCCTATGATAATTTAGGTCACCAACTTCACCCTCCATCCTGGAGGTACCTCAAGACTCTTGAAAATAATCTACATGGACTCGATCCAATTTTTGGCCACTTGTAGTCTACCCTCACCCTGAAACATTGGATAGTGTTGTGACTAGAACTCACACATTATATACCCTATGGAAGGATATGCTCCATGATATCCCTTATTGATCCCCTGGATGACACATACCAGGGTCTCTCTGAGCTACTCTTCAATCCACGATCAAAGAGCTATCAAGTATTGTGGCTTCCCTACCTACACAAGAGCATGTCCCTAAGCCTGTGCTTGAGCCTATGTCTAAGCCTGTACCTAATTCTCATGCTCTTCCTAACCCTCAGGGGTATCAACCCATTCTTAATATCACGACACCCCATCACTACCCACTTGATGCTCCATTGGATCCCGTCTAGGTGGAAACCCTCTAAATTCCATTGCATAGACAGACAACCCAGATAACATATATATATAATTTAGATAGGGAAATCAATAACAGGAATTACGATCTCACTACCCTTACCCTTCCCCATCATAGACATTCCACATAGAATCACGGCCTCCTGGCCTCCTTAAACATCCATATTAGGGCCAAGTATCACATATGCCTTAGGCTAAACCAGTCCTGATGAACCATATTGCTTCAAACTAACAACCACATCACCCAAAATGGTGATCAACATCACCCCATTTCATCATACTTACCTACTCCTACAATATTAAAGACTATATATATATATATATCAATATCACATATCACAAATAGTTTATATCTCAGGAACACAGGAATATATAATTTAAAAATCCTATGTGCCTGACAAAAGCATATGCATAACAAGAATAACAAACAATAATTTCCATACTGGCCAAGAATCCAAATCTCCTTGCCATACCAGGCCAAGGTCACATGTAAAAACAGATAAAAATCACATTATAAGTTCACCACTAAAGGTGGAAATAATATCAACTGTAAAATGATCAGAACAGAAAAACAATCCCCACCCATGGAAACTTGGTAGATCCCCTATGCATGGGCCGCAGGCACCCAAGAACAAGATATAAACTGATTTATGACAAAATTATAATCTCTATTCTACCATATCCCAAATATTAATACCATGAAAGAGGAAAAATAAACAACTCTGATACCATTTGTAGCACCCCCACCCGATTATCCACCCGAACATTACTTTCAGGCTGAGTTCCATTGTCCATAGGCATGCCTCCCCATATGAAAAGGGATGTTGACAAGAATTGAGGATGTAAAAGAGTGATATTTGGGAGAATATACCCTCTATTGATTATATAATAATGGTCTAAATACATATATAACTATCGAAAAAGAAAGAGACCAGTAGACTCAAACCAGTAACCCACCAATAGCGGAGGCACAATCAATATAATACAATAGTAGAAGAAATATCTAAATATCAATATTGGAAATAAATAAACAATCTAACATTCCATTTGTAACCACTAAAAAAATCATGCATATCAATAAAAGTCATAGAATACAAAGAAGAAAAAAATTTCCCATGGATGACCTCAGTATATACATACATAATAGTAGCATGCTAATACAAAAGAAACAAAAGAAAAATAAACAGTAACTCTAGCTGAGGAAACAACCTCAAGTTCCTTATCCTTCCATCTCATTCAACTCAACCACTAGGATCTAGCTCCAGGGCCCAAAAACTTACCTTAATACAAAAGAATAAATTCTATACGTGTCCTAAAGGGCCTGTGTATGGTGTGAGAATGAGTCTTAGTATAGTACCACCCACATGTTCATACCTCACATTTGGGACTACAAAAGTTTATACTAAAAATAAATAAGCAACAAAACATGCATAAAGTAAACACAAGCTTTCATGGTGCTCAAAATCCACCATGAAGCTATCACCTTCCTTGGTCAATGCCAGAATGTCATAGTGGAGAGGCTCCTTATCGCATGGCCCAAGGAATCCCCTAATGCCATAAAGTCCCAGGTAAACCATCAGGTTTCACCTCTAAACATTACCCAAAACCTTGTGCCATCAACCATGTAACCGATATCCTGAAGGCAGACCCAATCAAAGAATCTGGTCCCTTGGACCCCTTCTCGAAATCACCCTTTATCATGAAGCCCACCGATGTCTGGAAGAACAGTGATACCTATCCTCAAATATTAATCTTCATCGGATCAACAATCGATGTCCCATGTAATGGTGATTTCCATACTCAAAAATGATTCTTTCCCAGCAGCTTCAAGCATGGTGAGCCCCAACCCCCAACTGACAGCCTCACCACTATCATCTGATGGCTCCTCACCATCCACATGGATTTATATGGAAATAACCTCAACCTTTTACCTAATCCACAACTAATAGGGGACTCTACCCACATGAGTGGTCAAAATCACCTCATCACCAAGTCAACCTATGTTCAAAAGACTCCAAATGGTGCTTTTTCCAATACTGGTGAGCGACATCACCAATTTAGAACCTAAGCCACACCAAGCCTGGTAGCTCGTGACCCTGTGACCATGTCACTCAATATTTTGGCCATGCCATCCCATATCACATGAGCATCACCTGTAACCTTAAGACCTTTATGTTTCAATATGATGAACATTTCATCCAACTAGTGATCAACATCACTCAAATACATAAATATCTCAGGTCATGCCTAGAATGATGATCACATCACCTCAGTTCAAATGTCCATGCCATCTCAATCCTCATATTATTCGTGTCATTATCCCATATATCTCAGTAGTACATAATAAAAATTATATATATATATATATATATATTTATAATCAATCCCATGAAGTATAAACAATTCAATTTATTTTAATTTAGTAATTCAATTTAAATAAAAAAATTCAATGTAAATAAAACAAATCAATTTAATATAAAGAACACCCCCAGCCTAACTGCCAAAGTTATAGAGACTCTCACATGGATCAAACCATTTTTAGACTCTATTAAGCATTCCCATTTGCACCTCACAGGGTTAAATTTAATTAATTAAAATAAACCATTAGATTATTAAGGCCTCACTCGGTCAACACAACGGCACGTAAAACCCGTGCCACAAAAACACTCATAAAATTAGAAAGAAAAGTATGGAACACCTAATTCATAGTTTTAGACATAGCCATATCTGATTTTATCACCTAACTCAGACCAATTAGGAAGAAAACTACATTTTAGAAGGATGCCCTGAGAATAGGGTAAAATTACTTGAATGGATTTACACTCCTTTAGGTGAGAGAAAATAGAAATAGAAGCTATAGGATGGAGATCCTTACCAAGACGGATTCAACACAACTAACAGATCACAAAATAGAGGTAGGATGAGGGAGATTGGTCACACCCTAGAGGATGAGGAAATGATCTCCTCATCCAATTAGGAAGAAGACTATATATGAAGGATAAATAGGAGGAAAAGAAAGAAATATAGAGGAGGAAAAATGTCATTTGAAACCTTTAATGAGTCTTATGGTCAGATCACATGGTTTTCCAAACCATGAAACTCCTACTGCTTAGAATCCAGGCTCTGCATGGTTATCTCACATGATTAGGACAAACTGTGTGTTGACTATGTGTAGCCACTGGTTAAGTGGCACTAAGATTGTGATTTATGTACGGTTTTCCCTAACCATTCACAAAATGTATGAATTCCCACTGCTAAAAATTGTAGAGATATTTCATGGCTATGTGCCTCATATTGCATGGTTTACCAAACTGTACTCAGTACAAAAAGAGGCCACACATTTACCCCTTGGAGGCTACATGGTTATTCTGAAACCATGAACCTCAACCCACACTTAACCAAAACAGATCATTTGGGCATCTGATGCACTTGAAACCATTCTGAACACTTGAGGTATTTTCCAAGCCACTAAATTCATCAAAAAATAAGGTTTCTGGTTGAAAGAGAACTTATAATTTAGTTCTGATAAACGAGAAATAAGTTTTCACTCCCAGTAAACTCCAAAAATTCAAAACAACGAGCATTTTGACCATCTCCAAATACCCTAGAAGTTACATATGTAATATCCTAATAAACTTTTAGGATAATTACTGAGATTCAAAATTTGTTTAACTTGATGAAATTTTATTTCTATCCTAACAAACTCTTTGCATCGAAACACATGTCTTATGAAATAATTGATTTTCATCAATATATAACTCATATGATATCCATTTGTCATTATAGTTGGCATATGGTTATGGAATATCACCATTATTTGAAAATAACAACTTGAAATATAATGGAAGTGTCTATAAGTTTCCACATTGATACTACTTACAACATGACTCTGATGTATAAAATGTACATTTAGGAATTTCCCTACACTACATTTTTATTGATCAATGTTAACTTGTAAGACACATTATAAATCCTCTATATTATTATAAATTTCATGATGTAGATAAAGTAATGTGCATTTATGAACTACTCCACACTACATTATATTTATCGATGAATGCTTGGTCAAGATATATTCTTCAGCATGCCAGATCGAAGCATCCTATATCTTCTAACCATGCATATATAATACTTCACTCTTGTTACTTAATAACTTAATGTAATTTTATAGAGTATGTATACCACTAGATTTCCCTTGTAATTTTTCATTATCACTTGCTGAGATAATTCTGAAATATTTTTCTATACCTTTTTTGCTAAATTTTTCTTTGTCCAAACTATATTAGTATATACGTCAATAATAATTAATGTGTTTAGCTCTATTGATTCTAAATACCAAACTAGGTATATCCTTGATGTCCACTTTTAGTTTTTTACTTGAAAAAGAATTATCCATCCACAAATGGGTAAAAAGTATTACATTTTATATTGATCATGCATTTCCTATGATTTAAGTATCATTTAACTATTGGTTGAGTATGATACACCAAAAAACAACATTCATTATTGAACTTGGAATAATTCCTCTTTATGTCCAATGGACACATAAGATAAATGTTTTGTTTATAATCAATAATATTTTTACTTAAATCATTTACTTGGTAATTAGAACTTATGTGTTTCTCACCGCTAACTTAGGAATCACCCTTTATCAACTACTTAGATAATACACCTTACTTATTGTAATTTTTCTATTACTTTTTTGCTATATTTTGATAAAAATATTTAATAATCATATTGTATTTAATACCCAAATCTGTCAAATATAATACTTATAATTGATTAATATTCCTGAAGAAGAAGTGATAACTTGCTTCTTTAATTCGGTCCATTGTGATTAAACTTTCATGAATCTATTTCATGATATGAGAAGAAAATAACCTCTTTTTTATCACCTATTTCTTTAAAAGATGTTATGAGGGTGACTTTGGCTTCGGTATTTCAATTGGACTTATCACCTTTTCTTTCAAATTTTTCACCATAAGAATTAACGATTAATATGTGTTTAATATTATTATTTCTTGGATAATTTTACCAAATAGGTAATGAAGTTTTTTACTCCATCCTATTTATTTTTTATTCTTAAATGAAACTAAAGTAATTGGGTTAAAAATGTATAAGAGTGGGATGCATTGAAAGACCATGATATTTCATTCAACATACACAAAGCTAGTGTAATTTATCACCCATTCATATCTCACTTCACTTTATCCTCATAATCTTATCAGATATGAGAAAAAATTTGTAATAATCCATGTCCCAATGTTGTATCTACAACTAACATCAGATGTTGATGATAACATTATGACATAACCATCATATGATACATACATGAGTCTCCTATAATAATTTTTTAGACCACTAATTCTTGAGATTGCTTAATAGGTATTGGGGACACCATCACCTTGAATTTATGATATTATAGTATTGTGTTCATGTGCCTATATTATACTTGGAAATTCATGCTAGTTGGGACATTTAATTTGTCCAATATTATCGTACTGTATTTTTTTTGGTATTACTTCCTATTTCCTATAAAAATTAAATCTAGAAGGTTGTAATTTTATATTTATTACCTATTTAGACATTATTGATTAATTAATTAAATCATTAAATGTCTCCAACTATTTTATCAAATTCTAGGAATCCTCTGTACTAGAATCGGAATACTCTATCACTTAATTATTCTAATGGAAATGATCCTCAGACCTCCCCTCATATTCTATAAGATTTTTCTACACCACTACTCGAAAGGTTCAAGGTAGGTGTTTGACTTACCAACCGCATTAACTCTTGGTTCCTTGATCTGTTGAGTGAATTCTCAACTTCAAAAATCATAAACTTGATTTTTTAGACACTTTACTCTAAAATTAAAACAAGTTAGCGTTGGCTACTTATTTGTTGCAGCTTTAGTTAAGTCAACCCATCACTATCATAATAACTCCCCAATAGTAAAAGGTACCATCAAATTTGGATGATGAGCACCCCAAATACCTAGTTTTGTTCAAATTAAAATGATGCAAGGTGGTTAATGACTTAATATTTCTTTGAGGGTTTTATTATTTTTCTCTCGATGAATGTAATCTATTTCTATTAATATTGTTCATACTATGTTGTTGCACTCACAACTAAACATTAATAGAAAAACATTTATCTCTTCTTTATGAATTTTATATTTATTATTTTATGTGTTTTTTCACTGTCATAAAATGTATATAATAATAAACAAAATGCATAATGGAAATAAACTACCTGACTATTCTTGAGAATCTAAAACTGGTTGATCCATTTAAAATCAATGGACCAACCACGACCTAGGGTAATGTACCTGGGTCATATCTTGACTCAAAATTCATCTCATCCCCTTTCCAGTGTTTCCACTACTCGTCTAGAGTACCTCCCCATCTTGGCATGGTCCACGTCATGTCTGGAGTATTGGCTCGTCTTGGAAGGGTCCACATAATACATCATCTTCGTCAATATACAACTATACTCATGCACGAGCGAGGGGTACTAGGGGTGAAATATACATAAAATAAATTTTCATGGGCATACCCTTATACATATTGATCGAAAAATAAAAGACAATGTGCAGATCATCTTAATTATTTACAATCATCATACACAATTAATAATAATTAAATAAATAAAACAAACATACACATAAGGGAGGTAGATTCTCAAGACCGTTCAGTGGGTAAAATAAATGCGTAATAAAAATTAAATAGTAATAAATGAATTATAAGGTTATTTAATTAAATTAAATGAATTATTTAAATTTAAAAAAAAATTAATTATATTTGGTCCACTATTAATTTAATTTTACTTCTATAAATTAAATTAACTAATTAATTTAATTTTAGACTAAAATTAAATTAATTATATGGAATATTAACATTACTATATTTTGAACCAAAAAAATAATTTTGAATTAAATTATTTAATTAAATATATTTTAGTTAACTCGGACCCTCATAATCCACGTAGGCCTAATGCGGGTCATGTCGAAAATGCGCAAACCTATTTTGAGCCATGAAATGCTCGTGCAAGGATATTATGGGTTAGGAAAGACCCCCCCAAACATGTTCTAGATTAGGCAGACCTACCCTGAACCTGATGTGGGAAAAAATGGGTCTAGAAATACTTGTAGTGATCAAAAGGATCCTGATCTATGCAAATCACGGTTGAGGGGAGGCACGGGCGGTCGTCCTAAGCTGGCCAGAGTGGTATGTGAACGTGAGGGGCCAAGTAGTGGTACTCGACCGATGAGCAGTGGCCTATATATCATTCGACAGGGGATCCTGCAGGTGTTGGCTTCAATCAGATGGTGTCAGCTCACTGGATCTAGCCGAGGAAGATGAGGACACAAAGGGCATCTGAATGGTGGGAGGCAGCTTCACGGTGGTCCTGGATGGGTTGTTGGCTGAAGGCAAGTGGTTGGTGGGTCATCTAGGAGAGTTGAAGGAGACACTGCACCCACGAATGAGGAAGGGGACATAGGGTCCACACGGACCCCCCCCCCATTTTTTTATAAATAATTTCAAACCACCCAAGATATTTCCATGGTCTAGTGGAACCCATTTTAAAAAGATTCCTAGACTAAAAATAGTATTTTAAAGTAATAATAATAATTAATATATTAATAAATTATTATTGTTATTATAAAAATTAAAATTATTATTTTTTGGATTCCACAAATATGTGGAACAAAATGGTGGACGAAAAACACTATTCTGGCCATCCTCCCTCCACAGGAAGTCATGATATGGTGACCAAAATTTAAAAGGTCACCAGAAACACCACCGTAGATAGTTTTAGGTAAAAAAATATTTATATAGCGTTAAAAATAATACCCATATCAATAAGATCAATCCATATTAAAAAAAATTGGATGACCATAACTTGGACATTTGATATCAGTTTGACTTGTCATCAGCAATATAGGGGTTGAAATTAAACCCTCTACATAATTTAATTCAAATTGATTTTTCTTTGGCTTAGAAAATTCATGCAATCCCTATGATACCAATTGATGTTTTTGGGGTCACAGCCGAAGTCAGTGTGTGGGGTATTTTTGAAATTTTACATTACCAGAATGATAAGACTTGTCGTCTCTGACGATCTAAGCTCTGCTGTGGTTTGAGGATTTCACAAAAATTATATAGAGCACAAAAATTAAAATGAAAAAGTGCCTTGTTATAAATCGAATCTTGCATGACTACAACTCATCACCATCAATATTTTCTTGAAAGATCTGAAAACCAACCCATCTAGATCATTCACACACAGTCCAAGAATCTGTGTGCTTGTCATTAATTGAAATCTAGGTTCTAGTGCAGAGATCCATTGAATCCTTTGGTGACGTGAAAATCATCTCAGAACCTTGCCTTCATTCTAATGAATCTCTACTGAAAAAGACACTTATACCCATGGTTTTAAACAGTGGGTATAGCCCCCAAAACTGTGGGTAAATGTTATACCCACGATTTTGGGAACTGTGGCCTATTATGGAGTCAGTATAGACCTATACCCATGATTACTATACAAACCATGGGTATAGGTCACATGTATTTTTCCATACCCACATATTCAATAAAACTATGGGTATAGATCAATACTCACGGTTTAAAAAACTGTGGGTATAGTTAACTGCCTACATTTGGTAGTATCACCAACAAGGCTTATTCTTCCAGCTCCTTAACCTAAAAATCAGATAAAACATACAATATGCATTAAATGCAGAACAAATTTTCTACATTTATCATCCAACTAATAAATTTTAGTCATTTCAAATCACATAAAATACTAAAACATATATATAAATCCATGAAACAAATAAATTTAATTCATTATATAAATACACATGTATTATTCCTTCTAAGTCAAAATGGAGGGGATCAATATCTCCCCCATCATCAACAACCTCATCCTCAAAATCTCCATCATCAACAACAATAGTAACATCCTCACCAATAGTATCATCTGGAGTAGCAACATCATCTAAAACATCATAGCCACCACCTTCAGCTCGATCGCCACAAGGACCCTCATTGGCATTAGTAGTGAAATCATTTAAATAACACTTTGATTCTATATATGAATCAATATTAGTAGAATCCTATTATGGAAGTTATCAACATATAATCGACATAGCTTTCAAGAATTCTTCATTGAACATCTTACTTCTTTCATAGTCCCGTTTACTACTGTCATGCTCCTATAAAGCTATTTTTTTCTTCATATCCTTTTGAATGAGTTATTTGTAGCTTGAGGTTCTAAGAGACTTGAGATTATACCAATGGTGATCGATACCTAGAGGGGATTTTTTTCCCTGATCGACATCAGATTCTACCCTAGTGCTCATCACCTTATACCTGACTCAAATGATCATTTGGCCTGAAGTTTCCATCTTATTTATCATCAAGGGCCTCCAAGGCCGTCTATTGAAAATATAAAAAAGTTACTTAATTTGGAATTTCATATAAATATTTTAAATATAAATAAAAACATTATGATCTTTTCTTATGTTTGTGCATTTACTGCACTTCCATCTTTTTTATTCCTACTTGGGAAAAATAATTTAGCTCAAGGTAGACGACCTTAAATGCCCAATATAGCTTGATACAAATGACATTGATTAGTATACACATATTAATAATGTAAAAGTTTTATAATCTTGAATAATAATAAAATGGAATAATTTTCAAATAAATGAAAAATTCATAATTAATGCGATAAATATTCATGAAAAATTCATATATAAAAGATAATCATAAACACTTTATAATTTTAGGTACTCATTATGAACATTCAATAATATTGAATATGAATTCTTTATATTGATTTCATAATATTAACTATATATTATTCATTATATGGTCAATTGACCATTATTCCTATAGGCCAATTGGCCTTTAGGCCTAATGGCATAATGTTCAATTGGCCAATTGGGCCTAATGTCCAATTTGTCGATAGGCGTAATGGTTAACTGGCCTATAAGCCTAATGGAAAATTCTTTTATAAGCCTAATCGCTGATTTTCCTAATATAATAATGTCCAATTGTCCTATAGTCTTAATGGCCAATTGGTCTTAATGGACAATTTTCCTATAGTACTAATGGATAATTGGACCATATTCTTAATAAGTCAATTGTCCATTAGGCCTATAGTCTAATTAGACATTATGCCTAATGAACAATTGGCATATAGGTCTAATGTCTATTTTAAAAGGGGTATTTTTAGACTTTTATTAGATGGATTAATGATAATAAAAATTAAAATTCCGCATGAAAAGATAACTAAGTAACAATATAAATAAGGAAATTATTTTAATTTAGGTTAAAGTACCTTGAACTTATCATGTGTAGTCATTGTTGTGTTCCCCAATGTGTGTACATATGTCATTGAATCATTTTTATTTTTGTTTTTCCCTAAAGCTTCCAAAAAAATTTCCAATACAAGTAATAAGAATTAAATTTTATATACAGACCATTAAAGATTAGGAATACCTTAAACTCATCAGTCTTCCAATGTGCAATCATTTTTTGATATTGAGTTTTTGGTTAGTTAGGGAATGAGAGAACACCATCTACATCAGAACCAACTATACTCTTCCAACCAATATAAAACTCATGCTCATAAGATCTTCATAACTCCCCAAGATCCATCAACCTTGAAGTGTTAGCAGCTTCTCCATAAAGAAAGTTAAGCTGACTCTCAAATGGCCATTTTATTTCATATAAATACAACAATAATATAGATATAAATTTATAATATTTTCTTACCCATATCTTCTCCCATGCTTTGTCCTTGATTTCTTTACAGAGATGTTTCCATGATACCGGTTCCACTAGACTGATATTGTGGTACTTGGAAAAAGTGTTCATTAATATTCTACACCGCCTTTCATTTTTACCTACCATCTAATTTTTGTAATCCAAAATTATCTATGTCTTTTAATTCTAGGATTCGTTCATATGAGTGTGCCCACTTTTCCTAGAAGAAGATCCCACTAGATAAGAAAATAGTGGGAAAAGAAGAATAATTAAGTCACCATACAACAGGACAAAAATGAAGTGATATAATTTGACATAGTTATAATAAAAAACCCTACTGAAGGACGTTCGATAAGCTATGATGGATCTATGGGTTTTTCTGGATCAGCATCCTCTAAAGGTAGTTTTTTTTCAATGTATGCTTCGGGTGGTCTTCATGCACTGGAGTAGAAGCTGAAGGAACAGACTCATCAGATGCTGGATGGATGGTAGTAATTGGAGGTGGCATATACATGGTAGAATATGGGTAGTAGGTTGGGGGATACATCCTCGGATATGGATAGAGTAAAGGTGGGAACATCCATGGAGGCAGTGTAGACATGGTATGGGAATAAGAGATTAGATGAGATGATGGAGGCATTAGTTTCATCATCCCTGGAGGCAGCAAAGACATGTTATGAGAATAAGAGGGTAGATGAGATGATTATTGAGGTATGGATACGAACATCCATGGAGACTCAAGTGGAGGATGGAAAGGTGTAGTAGATGGGTTGTTCATTGGTGGGTCAGTGTGGGAATGGGTATGATGGGTAATCAGTCTTGGTCTAGCAGCATCCCCACTCGGACCCATGCTAGAAGGTTAAGGAGTTAACTCTGATGGAACTAAATTTCCCAAAAAAAATGATAAAGAATATTAAAATGAAATTATATATAATAAAGAATAAAAACATTACAATTATTATACTCACTAAGGGAAGTGAAAGAGGCAACGATCACCCGCATACCTGTCGATCAGGATCAAATAGTCGCTTCCTTCAAAGTTCTGAAGTATTTGGCATAATATGCATAAGAATGAAATATAATTTTTTTAGAAATATTTTTTATAAATCATGAATACAACTTAGAAGTCTAAGAAGGAATAAGAAATGTCATAACATCTTTTATTAACAACAATTTATAACCAATTTATAATTTTTTTAAAAACTCATTTTAAACAGAGTTTTCTAAATTGAAATAAATATAATTAAATTAAATGAAACCATACAATACTAAAAAAACATATCATTCCAAACAGAAACTAAATTAAATTAATTACAGCAATACTAACTTGAGAAACTTGTCTCCAGGTAAACTTAATGAACATTGAACATATATGGTTGCTTCTATATATTACCCACCACTACTTCAGGTACAACATCAACTCTCACAATGGAATAATTTGATTTATAAAATGAAATATTTTTTTCAATACCAATGGGGGAATCAATGGTGGAAATTTCATCACCAACATCATGAAAAATATTTCTTGGGATTACTTAATTAATGACACTATAATCATGCCTCATATGATCATTCACATAAAACACTTTTTTAGACATTGATGCCAAAATGTATGGTTCATCAGTATATAGGAATCAACTCATTTAAATAAATATTAATCCACAATCATCAATAAATGTACCATGTTTTCTCATCGAATCATACCATTTACATTTCATCATAGTGACTTAGCCTTGAGAGTAGTAATACAATAACAATATTTTCTCAACAAGTCCACAATAATACATATCTTCATATCGAGGCCAAATATCTGATACATTGTCATAACAATCTATTGTAGTAGTTAACATAATTTCATTATGATATGTACTCATTTTCACCGCTCGATCAATTGTAAAAAAATTTATACCCATTGATTATTAAATATTTTCATTCATGAACCAAAGAATTGGTACCAAAATCCAACACTCGTAATTATTGAAAAACAGATTCAATAGGTAAACTCAATACCTAAAATATATATGAATAATACAATTAAATGGATATCTGTATTTTAAGCTAATTAAATTAATTTTCATAACTTTTATTTCAACCAAACAGGAAACTCTAGGCTATGCAAAGCCTCTCTCTTTCTCAAAGGAAAATATCGATGAACTATACTTATAATTTTTCTATATTACATATATAAAATAATAATAAAATTATAAGTTATATGTTAAATTCAATAATATGAGATAACATATAAATATCCAAATTACATACTTGATATAGTCATAAAAACCCATAGTTAAACAAGACTGTGTAATGTGTCATATCTTGCTCTTCAAGGATCAATGTATCCAATGTATAAGACCCAACAATTCATTATATTTGGGGAAGATATGGAAACTAGGGCTCAATTTCCCCATACTATTCATATTCATTTCTCATTGGTTGGTTATGTATTCTGGTCACCTCAGACAAATATATTGAACAAAAATCCATACATTCTTGAGCCAGATAACCTCTCACAATCAAACCTTTAGGATAATTTTTGTTTCAGACATATGATTTCATTGTGAACATATTTATTTCAGTAGGATACATCCACCAAAAAGAAACTAATCCACCAATAAGTTTTTAAATTGGAAGATTAACTTTTAAATGTTGTATGTAGGTGAAAAGGGATGGAGGAATTTTTTTCCATATCAAAAGAATTAATGGTGACTCCTACTTCATTTTTATCAATAATGAATTGGATAAACTTTTAGAACAAAGGTCTCTAGAAAAATGGCACAAGTGAATCACTATCACCCTTGCATTATTGGATATAAAATTTTGAATTTCTATTGGAATCAATTCGTGAAGAAGGATTTGATAATCATGAGTTTTTAGGGAATTTAGTTTCAAATACCTTCCATTGACTCATTGAGATATGTTATTGGAATATCCATTAGGAATCTTGATATTCTTTAATACTACTAGAAATTGATCTTTATCTGATAGTTTCATCACATAATAAGCATAAGGAACTTTCCATTTGTTTTCCCTTATATACATAGGATGTATTTTTGGTTGAATACCTAAATCCAACAAGTCCCGATGATATCAGACCTCATATTTGGTATTCCCCTTGATATTAAGATAAATTTTAAGCAACATTTAATATATATTTTTATCAATGTGAATTATGTCTAAACAATAATGTAACAAATTGGTAGACCAATATAGAAACTCAAAAAAGATAATTATTTTTTTCCAATTGTAAGTTGCTTCAGTGTCAACATTATACCTATTTTTAGATTGAAGTTAACTTTTCCCTAATAAAAATATGAAATCTTTCAATTCATTAGGCATATCAGTACCTGATATATGTTGATGTGGTTGTTCAGTGTCAATGGTATTATCAAACCTATAATGATTATTCATGTATTGATGATCCATGGGAAAGAATCATGGATGCCCCCATGAAACTAAAACTACGACGATATTTAAGCCTTCCTGATCGTGTATTCTTCATACATACATGACATGATATTTTTCCCTTCATGCTCCAACCAGATATCATTGTATAATCTAGGAAATCATTTATAGTCCATAGAAGGGCATCACGCGTCTGAAATGTATTTTTGGAAGAAGCATCGAATGTCCACACACCCATATCTAAAAGATACTTCAACTCTCTTATTGATGGATGAAAATAGACATCAATATCATTTTCAGGATCAGAAGGTCCAGATATCAATACACTCAAGAAAGTGAAAGGTTTTTTCATGCATATCAATAGAGGAAGATTATAAACATGAATAAAACTGTCCAAGTAGTGTGAGTAGTAAGCATATGACCAAACAGATTAAAACCATCAAAGGATAAACCTAACCTAACATTATGCAACTCAACTGCAAAATCAGGGTGTCGTGTATCAAATTCCCACCATGATGATCCATCTACAAGATGAACCAACTCATCATTACCTCTAATTCTCTTATCACCAAGCGATCACATATTGGCTAAGATATCTATAGACATGAATAGATTTTGAAGTTTGGGAATCAGTTGAAAGTGCCACATGACTTTCTCTGGAATACAAGATGGTGTTCCATCTGCATTTTACTTCCATCAAAATTTACCACATTCTTTACAGTCATTACGGTTAGTTGTTTCCTCCCAAAATAAACTAGAATCTTTCATACAAGCATGAAATTTATTATTATCAAATCCAAGTTTCTTAATTAACTTCCATGCCTTATAATTAATTGGGAGAATATCTGCACCATTGGGAAGAAAGTCCTTAAAAAAGGTAAGAATGTAATCAATGGAGGTATTAGAAATTCCATACATGGTTTACCATGATATAACCACATTAAAATTTCCAACTTGGTTATTTTAGTACATTCATAATATACTGGAGTTCTAGAATCATCCATTAAATTTTTCACTTTCTCACCATCATCATCTTCAGTCTTTTCCTCATGTGTATTGAAATCATTGCCTTCTTGCACTTGAATATTATCCCTCTTGTAATGATGAAAAAATAAAAACCAATAAAATATCAAATTATTTATACCACTTCTTTCTTTTCATTCATGAACACTAGAAGATTGTCCCATATCTCCATAGTGATACCAAACATAATAGTTTGTTTGAAATCTAGATTTTTTATATGGATGATAACTTCTTCCATTATTAACCATGGTCTTCCAACATAATTATAGCATGGAAATTGTATAAAACCTCCATCTGAAGCATTGTTAAATGAAAAATCTAAACAAATTTACAAATTCTTTTGAAACTCAGTAGAAATTTGATCGGTATGATACATCCAACTTCTATCCATTCTATTATAAGGAAAAAATTATGTTCCAATAAACAATGTAAACCTTAATTAAAAAATTCATTACAACCAATTTTAATATGAAATTCATCAAATCATACTAGTAGCCAGCAAAACAAAGAATAAGAGAAATACAATATGCTATAAGTGATGACTATAAATAACAAATCAAGGTGGGTATCTATGTGCAAAAATAATTATAATTTCTATGTCATATCAGATAAACACTATAAACAATACTCAAGCATCTAACATATTGGTAAGAAATGTGTTTTAGATCAATAACATGTACATATTGAAATTTATATATTGAAAATTAATTTTTACCTATGTAATCGATGAAATTTATGATTTCATTCTAAAATAAAACTCTAGAACCAAAATATCATAATTGACTAATAGTTTTAAAATTATACTTAGGTAAAACACTATATAAAATATATTTAATAATAATATAATTGATAAATCTAGTGGTGTATACACTGATGATTTTTATCATTGCGTTATTATAAATGTGGAATGTCTTCCTTTAAGATTTTATAGGTGTTTTGACTTCTAGAAGTCACCGAGATATGATTCATACATATGATGTTCATATACTAAGTAAAATCATGGTATTCTCTCTTAGGGTATAATTCATATAATTGAATTTTGAATCTAAATATATTGTTACACAGATGATTTTATGTACAGAAATGTTAGATAAAATAGATTTTGGAACCCATATTATCCTTCTTTATAGTATTTTCTCAATAATGTAGAAGAGAATAAAGTTATTTTAGGTAAAATATAATAAGAATTTATTGAACTTAATTCATAAAAAAGATGCCAAATTTTATAAAAATAATTAAAGATCCTATATTGATATGATCCTATTTTTTTAGGAAAATATTAGATAATTTCAAGTAATTCCAAATCATTTTTCCCTATAAATTTTCAAACCAAAACATTTGTCATAATTTATAATAATGGATTTATTTGATAGAGTCTCTCTAACCAATTTCATTGTGGAATCAAAATTTTCAATATTATTTTTTTGAAATTAATTCTCTTCCATTATATGATTTCATTAGCTTTATTTATATTTTTTAATTTGTTTATAATTTCATTGGTCCTTAAAACCCCAATGTGTTATTCCATATGATTTTTACTGATATGCATTACATCTTGAATTATTGTTTCCTTTGGTAAAAATGTGAATGGAAATGGTAAATGTATTATTATCAATATAATTTTTAATTAAATAAAATCATCAATAAATTCTATTATATTTAGAATTTTATTATAAACATGTAATTATTTTATTATTTAATTATCTAAATATAACTCTGGCCAATATATCCTTCCCATTATTTTTCATTTACATCAAAAAAAATTCTGGTTTAGTTATGATATGACTATGTTTTTTGTAATTATTTTCATCATGGAAAGTAAAGTGATATGAATCCTATTAAAGTTTAAATAATTTATTTACCAATGGGATGTCATTCATTACTTTCCTTAACAATATAATTGAGACTCCAATCAATTTATTTTCTACTCTCATTTTAATACTATCATAACTCAACTCTACTAGAACCCATTACAAGACAATAGTGAACTCGGTTGTGCCCCATTAAGCTTACCTCTAATTATTTATGGGTTGGAGACTAGAAATGAGGTTATAAAAAATGTAATATAAGATACAATAACCTCGGTAATCACTATAAAGGAAGAAAATCCACCAATCAACACCAAAAAACAAATAATAAATTAACCTAATATCTTAATCAAAATATAAATATCCACATAATATCATACAAACAAAAACATCAATGAGGACAATACTAGATTAAAACTACTCCTAAGGAACAATAATCCCTCTAATTTACTCTAATCTCCTATATTAAGCATGTGTATAGTCATCCCAATTTCAAACACCATTTTAAAAATTATATAAATAATATATAGAATTAGGGGTTATCATACAAGTATAATCAATAGGTTCCTCTAAAAAATCTATGTTCTAAAATGAAAAAATGAAATATCACACATATCAAATTATATTTTCTCCTTACAAATGATTTCATAAATTTTATATTTTTAGTATAATATCTTCTAATTTATCAAGGAATCTTAATCATGATAATTCCACAATAATTATAATAATTAAAATTGTTAAATCACCTACATTAAATTGTATATGAATTCATTTCATCACAAAATGATGAATTTAAATGCTTAAACTCCCACATTCTCAACATGGTTCTCTCATGAACTATAACTCACTAAAATAACAAAAATATTATTCCCTATAAATAAATCAACCACTATATATAGATCCCCAAGATGAAATAATTGTAAAAAGGATTGTTGGGAAGAAAATATTTCCTCACAAAGATCCCAACAAAAAATTGTCAAAAAAATTAATAACACCATCATATGGGTGAAATGCCACCTGGGGGCACCAACTTCCTAAGAGGAGGGAAGAGGGAGGTTGAAATCGACTGAGGAGAGGAGGGGGATGCCAAATATTGTTGAGATGGGGAGGGAGGAGGGAAAAATCGACCGAGGGGAGTGGGTAAGCACGGATGCTTGGGGAAGGCTTAGGGTTCAAATGAGGAGCAGAGGAGGAGGATCCCGAGAAACCTTCACATATCGAGACCCATATACCAACAGTTTTTAAAAACCATTGGTATAGAAAACTATATACCAATAGTTTTTTAAAAATTGTTGGTATATCCTTGGATATAAAGCCTATACCCACCGTTTTTATAAACCATGGGTATATATCCATTGGGATAGATGGATTTTATAGTAGTGAAGGCACCTTGGATTGATCGCCTGGAGAGAGAAACTCGCTCTCTAGAAAGTGGGAGGAGAGAGTTTCTCTCATTCCAAATGCATGAATAGTGCATGGAAATATCCTCTCACCTACTATTTATAGTGGAATCTCTAAATACCTCGAATGGGTTCCTCTAACCCTGTATATTTAACATCCACAATATTATAA
This sequence comes from Viscum album, assembly GCA_963277665.1. Classification (NCBI taxonomy): domain Eukaryota; kingdom Viridiplantae; phylum Streptophyta; class Magnoliopsida; order Santalales; family Viscaceae; genus Viscum; species Viscum album. The sequence goes on from OY728160.1 coordinate 861,183,374, forward strand.
ATACATAAATGATTATGGAAAAATAAATTTCATCATAAATATTATTTATATATTATCATATACCTGTAATATATATTAAATATATTATATGATAAAACTAAGTCATTTAACTCAACTCGTAATTCCTGCTTAATATTAAACAAACCTAGAATATTTAAATAATATTTGTTTGGTTAATCTTATTCCTCATATTTACTTACCTTTTAAATAATTTTAATAAATAAATTTAACTTAATTATTAATAACTTGAATAATAATGGATTTATTTATTCATCAGTGATCAATAACTTGGACAACACTCCGACCCCATGGTAGGGCCCACCATTTCCAATATACCTATTAAACTAAATAGGGCAGATTCTTGAATGCGCTATTGTGTGTGATCCTGTAGGAACTTATCTCAATAGTAGTGAATAATATTAAAAAACCAAGATTATAGTCTAGAAACCGATCAAGGACCCTAAAGAGATAAGGATAGTCATAGCAATGATAACCAACCACACTGTGTAATATAATATCTATGTATTTAGATATCTAATGAACTAGGACACAAACATCTATCATCGTGCTTTCTTGATTTATTATTTTTTTATCTAACTGGACGGGTTTACCATCGACTACCTTGACCAAAGAATTATGAAGGTAATAAAATCCTAATCAATAAGTCCTAAGATATATTACTTCCTCAACCCAAAATCAAAAAATCATTTCTTGGCTATTCAACCAATGTCATACCACCAATGACACACCCAACACAAGATACCTCTCCATGATTTCAATATCATGGTTTTATTATTACATCAAATAACATGATCAAATGGTGCACATTGATAATTATTTCAATTCAGGAGACTGATACACATGTTCGTAGATAAGAACAACCAATGAAACCCAAAAATGTGATGTTCCTGTTTGCGTTTCTATCCTCGTGATCTCACTACTAGAGATCACCAAGTGTGAACTTCATGAGAAGAAGTCTCAATGATTATGAGTCTCCAACACCTGATAGTCAAACATTTACTATTTCCAGTTAGTAAGATGTATCAAGACCATAATACCTTTATTTAGGATTAATTTCATAGTATCTCATGGTTCTCATTATAGTCTGGAATCTTCAATAACCTTTTGATTCGACAATTAATATATGGACATCACTATTTCAATAGTGGACATAGAAAATTCTACACTATAACGGTAAGAATACATCATGTATATCAAATTTTATACATGATATGGTAATCAAAAGTATTATTCAAGTTGGGTCTAGGGTACCCACTATTACAACAAAGAACACACTCAAATATAAATAAATCATAAAATTAGATGTACCAGTTAACCGAAAGGTGTCAAAAATTGATCTTCCTTAAGTAAGGGATCCAGAGTGTTTGTAAAATTGGGATCCAGTTCAATGACCTCTTACATGTTTCTCTATATATTTTTTATTAGTATTCCAGAGAATGGGGTCTAGAGGAGGCTTTACGCCTAGTGATCAAGTATATGTTCACTTTGTTTATGCTCTCTATGCATCTAGATGTGCATAAAAGGGAATATTTTATCTAAAGGATTCTTTATTTGTTAGTATAGCCTCAATAGAGTGGCTAGTAGGGTATCTCGAGGGGTAGAGATTTAGGTAGTGGGTCGCTGGTATTTATGAAATCAGGGTTTTGGCCAGTGGGTAACCGACTGTAGAAGATATCTTTCTGTTCTTATGGGGTATGAGTCTCCCAATAACCGACCATAGGTTTCCCATTTTTGTGATTTGTTTGTGGATGGAGTGGGAACCACTAGGACCAATGTATGATCAATCAGGGAGGCTAGTATCATGTGGGTTTTTGGACCTTTTTTGGCTGAAGTATCAGTTGCCTCTGTGGTATTTTCAACGATATGAACTGTCGATGATTATTAAGAAATATACGATATGTGGTTTAGGTATAGGGTGGCCTTATTATGTTCCCCATCTACAAGGACCTAGTCTAGATAATGTCTATAGAGGTAGAAAATAGAGATATAGAGGAACTGGTTATGGTTAGATGCACATGCTAGTGGCGACAGTACCAGGGGAGCCATAAGTTGTTTAAGGTATGATTAGTTTATCATATACTCTTATGTATTCTTTGTTTGATTCAGGAGACTCACACTCTTTTTTTAATCCTACCTTGTTTTATTATTTTTTACAAGATATGGAGATACTTTTAGTTACCCTGTTGTTATCTACACTGATTAGAGGTTAGGCTAGTTTGTTTGATTTGTGCCAAGGATGTAGATTGGTTATGGGGTAGAACTAGTTGGTGGGTAAAATTTTATTGCTATAGATACATATATATGATGTTATCCTCAACATGATTTGGTTGTATTATGTATGTATAGTCATTGAATACATTCATAGAAGTGTTTCTTTTTCTGATGTGGAGGGACAGTGAGTGTTGTTAGTTGGTGAGAGAGGTTATCAAATGGGTAGTAGTCAAGTGGAGACTCTTTTGTCATAGATGGTGAATCTATCAATGGAAGCTAAAGTTAGGGATGTTCTCAAGGTTGTGGATTAGTCCCTAGATGTTTTTTCATATGAGGTTATGACCCTTCCTACTCAACTCAATATCATGTTTTGGATAGAGATCAAACCGAGAACATCTTAAATTTTGATGTATCCATATTGTATGATGCCTATAGAGCTATGTGAGTTGAAGTTTCAGGTGGATGATCTAATGAATAGAGGTTTAATTAAACCTAGTGTGTCATTGTGGGATTCTCCAGTGTTTTTCTTCAAGAAGTTATATGGTAGTCTAAGGTTTTTTATAGAATATAGAAGGTTTAATAAGGTAATGGTTAAGAACGGTTAACCTATTCTGAAGAAATATGATCTTTTTGACCAGATTTGTGAAGCTAGTTAGTTTTTTAAGATTGATATGTGGTTTGGATATCACTAGTTGAGGGTGAAGGATGGGGATATCCCAAACACTACCTTCAGGTTCGAGTGTGGGCACTTCAAGTTTGTAGTCATGTCGTTTGGAGTCATGAACATGCCAGTTGTGTTTATGGGGATTATGAACTCCGTGTTCCATGAGTTCATAGACCAGTTCATCATCATATTCATCGATGATATATTGATCTACTCAAAGTTATAGGAAGATCATTCTGATCATATCAGAGCTATTTTTCAGGTCCTACAACACCACCATCTCTATAAGAAGTTGTCTAAGTGTAAGTTCTGGATGCAATATGTGAATTTCCTTAGACATGTGGTGTCCCAACTAGATGTGGTGATAGACCTATTGAATATTGAGGTAGTTTTTTCTTGGGTAGAACCTAAGAATGTGAAGTGGTTCATAGATTTTTGGGTCTTGTGGGATATTACCAGAGGTTGATGTATGATTTCTCTTGGATTGCGGCCCCATTAATATCCTTGACCAAAAAATAGTAGGCTTTTATCTTGACTGATCAGTGTTGGGTGGTTTTTGACTACCTGAATGGGATATTGATCATTTCTTTGATGCTCTAGTTTCCAAAGTAAGGGGTGATGTTTGAGGTTTTTTTTAATTCTTCCCATCTAGTTTTGGGATGTGTTTTGATGTATTCAAAAGCGGTGATATCCTATGGGTCTTGGAAGGTACATCCCCATGAGTGTAATTATGTCAGCCATGATCAAGAGTTAGTAACAGTTTTTTTATAAAGTTGTGGAAACATTACCTTATTGGGGAGCACTTTGTGGTTTTCATCAATCACAAGAGTTTGAGGTATTTATTTTCTTAGCATGACCTAAATCTGTGACAATAGAGGAGGATAAAGTTTCTTCGGGACCATAACTTCAATATAACCTATACCTTAGGAAAGGGGAATGTTTTGGGAGATTATTTGAGTAGGAATTCATAGAAGGGTGTTGTTTTAGTGTCTAGAGATGCATGGAAAGCAATGGAGGAGTTAGAAACCATGCACTTAGATGTGAGGGTGGTTGATGGTGGAGGTTTCTTGTTTCATATGACAATGAAGTATTCTATAATTTAATGGGTGTAGGAGTCTCAGTGGGGATACTGAAGGGGCTGAGGTGATTCACAATTGTGCTGGATATGGTGATGCTCCAAAGGGGTGGTCATAGGACGGTCAGAACTAGATGTTGTTTCAGGGGAGGCTGTTTGTTCTGGTAGTGATTCATGAGGGAGTCCTTCATGAGTTTCATGGATCTCCTTTGGCAGTATAACCTTTAGTTTCCAATACATACCATAGATTGAGGGTGAAGTTTCTATGGATAAGGATGAAATGTGTGGTGATAGAGTTTGTTGCATGGTGTTTGGTTTTCTAACAGGTAAAGGTTGAGCATCATGTTCCTAGTAGTTTTTTGATACCCTTTGATGTTCTTGAGTGGGAATGGGATGAACTATATATGAATTTCATTATAGGGTTACCCAGAGCTCAGGGGGTTTATGATGTTATTTGGTTAATCATGGATCAATTTATGAAATTGTCTCACTTCTTGGAGATCAAGGAGTCGGGCACCATAGATGTTTTCGCTAGGAGGTATGTTGATGAGGTTGTGTAGTTTCATGGAGTCCTAATATAAATTGTCTCAAATTGATATGATTGTTTTAATTATCGAGTTTTTAGGGGATTATAGCATGATTTTGAGACTCAATTATTCCTAAACACTACTTTCCTCATTTAGATGGATAGACATGTAGATTGGACTATCCAGAAGCTGAAGGATTTGTTGTAGGTGTGCATTTTAGACTTAAATGGATCTCCATCACAACACTTTACTTTGATTGAGTTTTCATATAATAATCTCAATCACTCATCTATTAGTATGAACCTATTTCAGGATTTGTATGGGTGGTTGTTTCGTTCTCCATTATACTGGACCGAGGTTGGAGAGTTATTTGTTCTTAGCCCTTATGTGCTATAGAGAATGACATATAGGGTTCAAAATATTCATGAGTGGATGAAAGAAGCACATGACCAGTACAAGTATTATGATAATTTTAGGAGTCCCTTGGAGTTTTAGGTTGGAGACCATGTGTTCATGAAGGTCTCCTCTCAATGTGGTAAGTGGCTGTTTGATAGAGGTAGTAAGCTCTCACCATAGTTTGTTGGGCCTTTTAAGGTGTTGGCATGCATTGGAAGAGTAGCTTATCAGTTGAAACTCTAACCATGGATGAACCAGATCCATGAAATCTTAAAAATCTATCAATTCCATTAGTATATTCATGATGACGCCCATGTCATTAAATGGGGATAGTTGGATACCAAGGATGACGGGACATTTGTGGAGTAGTCAATAAAGATTTAGGATTTTTGATAGAAAGTCTTGTGAGGATAGACCATTCCCTTGGTTCGTATGTTGTGGTGGCATGGTGGGCCATAGGAGAGTTCATGGGATCATGAGGTGCATATGTTTTCCCAATAACCTATGTTATTTTCAAGATCTATCTCCTCCATCACAAATCCCACTATTTGACCATCATAAAATAGTGGAATCCTCCTCCATTAGTCGATTCTGGTTCTTCAGTGTCTAGAAATCGAATTATGATCCATTGCTCGAAGAGCATATGCACCACTGTCACTCATGGAACCTCCCACTACCTCACTGTATATCCAAATACAATGTGGAATCACCCATATCTCTCAACACTCACTGATATGTCCTTATATTTTCAATCAAACCATTGCACATGAATCTGTCATGAATCTGGGGGTCCAATCATGCTTGATCACACCCAGAAATGTCGAACCATGGTCCCCGAAGGGCAATGATGAAAAATATGAAGAATGATAAAGGGAAAGTGAAGGTACTGGGGCACTCAAAGGAAGAATTTGGGCCAGGTATTTTAAAAATTTTCATCAACGGGGTGATGATACTTGTCTTCTCCAGTGATTCAGGTCCCATTACGGCCCGAGGATCTTGTGTGAATTAAATAGAGTATAGAAAATAAAACCAAATACATACCTTGTTTGAAACTATGCACACTTGACTAAATCTAGTCTCATGTGATCATTTCTCAAAGGATATGAAGATGAATCCATCTACATCTTCCACACATGCTCCTAGAATTCGCACACTCACTATTCATTGAAATTTGGGTACTAGCATGAACCTCCGATGAATCCTTCTGCGTCATGACAATCACCTCAATTTTGTGCCTTTGATTCATAAAATTTGTCCTTTGATCAGCACTCGTAGAGAGAATCTCTATCTAGAATAAGGGAGGAGAGAGATTTTATCACTTTGTTGGAATGAATAGAACAATTAATGAGTTCCTCTCTCTTTCTTAAATAGTGGGAGGTTCAAAATACCTAGAAGGGTTCCCCAACCCCAAGAAACAAAACAACCACTAAATAACCAATATATAAATAATTATTACAAACTAAACGGCATCAAAAATATTATTTATATTTTATCACATACCTGATATATATATTAAATATATTTTGTGGTAAAATCAAGTCTTTCAACTTGAATCATAATTCCTACACAAATATTAAATGAACCTAGAATTTTAAAATATTATTAATTAATATAATATGTTTCTCATATTCACTAAATACCTTGTCAATAATTTTAATATATAAATTCAACCAAATTATTCTTTACTTGAATAATAATGAATTTAGTTATTTGATGGTGATCCTCAATACTTGGAAAAACCTCAGACCTCATGGTGGGGCCCACTATATCCAAAATTCATATTCTCTATAATATTGTAGATTCTTGAATACGCTATTATGTGTGACCCTCTATGAACTTATCTTGATAATAGTTAATATTATTTATAGACTAAGAGTAGGGTCTAGAAACCCATAAAAACCCCTAAAGAGATCAGGAATAGTTATATCAATGACAACCAATCTACTAATATGTACTATGTAATATAATCTATTTATATTTTGATATCTCTTAAAGTAGGATGCACACTTTTTTCATCGCCTTTATTTATTTATTGTTTGTTGATCTAAATAGATATATTTACCTCTGACTACCTTGTCCAAGGATTTATGAAGGCACTATCATCCTCATTAACCAATTCTGATATATATTACTTTATCAACTCAGAAAAAAATTATATCTTTATCATTCAATCAATTTCATACCACCAATGATGCACCCAACACAATCCACATCACCATGATTTCATTATAATGGTTTTTTTCTTATATCAAAGTATGTGATCAAATGAAACACATTGATAATTATCTCAATTTAGTTGTCCAATACACATGACTGTAGATAGGAATAACCAATGACACATAAAACATGTGGTATTCTAATTGACCTCCTAAATTGATGTCATAGTATATACACCATAGGACTTAAGTTTAATATTAATGTCATAGTATCTCGAGGTTCTCATTATAGCCTGGGATCTACTGTAACCTTTTGATATGAAAATTAATATATGTAAATTAGCATTTAATAGTGGAAGAAAAAAAATTCTACACTAAAATGGTAAGTGTGCATAATGAATAACTCACTATATACATGATATGGTAATCAAAAGCACTAATAAAGTTAGGTCTAGGGTACCCACTATTTTAACACTCCCACTTGAACTGGAGACAACTTGATAACCATCCATATTATCTCTCACTTGATTAAGATCAGTTTTATGCTAAGTCACATCTTTAGTTGTTGGGTCTTCCATGTATCCACTGCATGGCTATTCTATTATGTGTGACCTCATCACCTTGGGTAAAACTCCTCAAGATATGTAAACCCTGATTTCATACCTTTTTTCCACTTTCCAAAAATGAAATATTGGCTATTACTGGTAATAGAATAATCATAATGATAATGCTTTACTTACTTGGTGTGATCCTAAGAACTGGAACAAATCATTGTGTGTTTTACACTACTTCTTAACTACCTAGAAGCTATAATGTATTTAGTATTTGTAGGTATGGATACCACTGTCTTGTATGATATTATCTCACTCATTACCTTAGAATGACTATGATATAAGATCATATTGATCTATAGGAATACTAGTTTGTGTCCCCTGAAAAACTGATATCATTTCCTCTCCACATACCAATTACATATCCCTTTTATACTCAAGTACAATTGAATAGTTCTGACTTCTCCCTTGAAGTTCTCCCATACACAATTGATATTTTTATACTATAAAGTATATCATGGAATAAATGATTGATCCATATCTTAAAGCCTATGGAATTCAACTCACTATATTAATCTCATCTTATGCCTATGCATGTCTTATTAGAGAGATTTATTCCATGTGACATTGGTAACAATTTTCCCCAAATTGTTCCATATTGTATTTTTCAATACGATGTCATTATATATACAATTGACTAGGTCTAAGAAACCATTATATCTACCTCATTAGATCATATTCCCTAGAACTTAGGTTGTTAATTTAAGTCAATCTCTAGATTGTTACTTTTATCCTAGTCTTAACTCAATGTAAGACCAATAGTTTTTTCCATATGTTACTAAACATATTTTACTTGGGAAAATATGGAACTCCCACTAACCTTTAGTATACACATGGAAAATATTCATTCCAAATGAATATTTTATGATCTTGTTTCTTACTTCAATCCAAAACTGGATTTTAGTAACTTGTACCCCTTATTGGAATTCTTTGATCTCGCAATCCCTTTCTGGTTGCATCATATCGACACATTCTAAAATTTGTGGTCTTGACATCTAATGCACAATAAAATTATCATAGAAATTATCTATGAAAATTAAAATTCTAATGGATTTAGGTATAATGAATTGGTATTACCAATCAATCCTTATTAGTGTCATGCTTGTACCACCCATGTATAGCCTCGCTTGAATACCCACTGCATATTCAAAATAATAATCCCCTACACTTTGATACATGGAATCAATTATTTAATTTCAATTGATCTTGTCAATCTTAGATAATTTTCATATACTACTTACATTTAGGATTTATTATTGTCAATGAATAATGTTTCACTAATCGCAGTGATTATAAAACCATCAACATGGTTTTATCATTCTTATGTAGTATGTGTCTCTGGAACATTAATCTTTCATGCCTCTTGTGGAACTCGTTCCAATGCCAACTATTTGTGTATCTCTAATATTAACTAAACCCAATTCAATATTTCTCCCACTATCTTGAGTAGATACATGCACCCTTTTATATAAATTTAGTCTATATCTTGACTACCACTTCTTTATCTTAGGGATTTCAGTAATATCCTAATAAACTTTTAGAATAATTACTTTAGAATCACATTGTGTTTTTTTATGAAAGTTTATTTATATCCTAACAAACTCTTTTCATTTAAACACGTATTCTTAGGACATAATGGATTTCCATCATACTATAACTCATATGATATCCATTATTCATGATAATTGGAATATGGTTATATGATAACACCATTAGTTTCAAAGCATGACACAAAAAAATGTATCTGCAATTCATGTGTTTTAACATTGATGCTCCTTTTACTTACATCATGAATCTAATGTGCATAAGGAAATATGAATTTAAGAATTACTCCACACTACATTTTGTTGATCAGTTTTAATATGTAAGACTTATCATATACCCTCATTATTTTTATTATATCTTGATGTGGATATGGTAATGTGCATTTAGAAATTACTCCATGCAACAATATATTGATCGATGAATGCTTGGTCAAAATATTCTTTGGCATACCATCCAGAAGCAACTTTTATCTTCTAACCATGAGTATACCATAATTCACTTTCATATTACTTAATCACTTAAAGGATTCTTATGAATTATAGTAACATACCTATATATTATTCTTGGAATAGTTCACACTCTCTAGCTGAACTAGTTACGAAAGCTTTGTAGTGAAACCTTAGTTATAAAGGTTTCTTTATCTAAAAAAAATAAGTGTATACACTGATAATTCCTAATTTGTTTAGCTCCACTAAGTCTAGATACCATACTATGTATATCCTTGATGTATAATTTTATTTTTACTTGGAAAATAACTATCTCACCACAGCTAGGTATATAATTCTTACATTTTATATTCATCATGTATTTCCTATGATTTATGTATCACTAAACTATTGGTTGGTTATTAAACACCATAAAAACATGCATTCTTGAACCAAAATAATTTCTCCTCATTTCCAAAGGAAACATGAGATAAATTTTTTAGTTATACTCATTAAAATTTCTACTAGAATCATTCAACTTGGAAATATAGAAGTCTTATATTTCTCACCTCTGACTTAGGAATCTCCCTTTCATAGCTACTTGAAGAACACACCTTTCTTATTGTAATATATCTATACATACATGATTAATTTATTTAAATAAAAATATTTCATAGACATGTTGTATTTAATACCCAAAAAGTATAATAGAAAAAATACATACAATTGATGAATATACCTGAAGAAGAATCGATTACTTGATTCTTTAATTTAGTTCATTATGTTTAAACTTTCATAGGCTTATTTTATGATATGAAAAGAAAATAACCTCATGTTTAATACCTATTTCTTTGAGGTGTGTTTTGAAGGTTCCTTTTACATTATTTTTTCCATTGACCTATTCTCCTTTTCTTTCACATTGTTCACCATTAGAACTAAAGATTATACTTTCATTAAGCACTAATTTACTTGGTGAAACTTACATAATAGGTAATGAAGAGTTTTCTCCATACTATTCTTTTATTAATCGTAAAAAAACTGGGGTATATGGGTTATAATGATATATAAATGACTCATGAACAATATTTCACAATTAACATATCTTGTGTAATAATAAACCATTCATATATGTGATTATCTTTCTCCTCGTAAGCTTCTTGAAGATGAGACTACATGTAATGTCATCGATTCCCTCATTTAGTATCCACAACTCACATTGGACTTTGATGATAGCGTTATGACATGACCATAATATGCATCATGCATGAGTCTCCTATAATTATTTTTACACCCTCTCTTTTTGAGGTGTCTTAACAGGTATTGGGGACTCCATCACCTTGAATTTCCTATATCGTAGTATTGTGCGCAAGCACCAATACTACACTTTGCAAACTCGTATTGGATAAGACATTGACATTTCCCATAATTTCATAGTATTTCTTGTGGTATTACTTGATATTTTTATACAAAAGTACAATTTGTAAGATTAGTACTTTCATCTTGATTACCGATTTAGACATTATTGATTAATTAATTAAATCATTAAATGTATCCCACTATTTTATCGAACTCTAGAAACCCTCTATACTAGAATCAGAATACTTTGTTGCTTGATTATTCTAGTTTCAAGGATCCTTGAACCTCGCCTCATAGTATACAAGCTATGGTTATGCCACTACTTGAAAAGTTCAAGGTAGGTTTTTGGATGACCAATTGCATTAACTCATGTCTTCTTGATTTATTTAGTGAAGTATTGGCTTCTAAAATCATAAACCTGATTTACTCAATGTTTTCCTATAAAGTTGTATAAATATAGATTTGGATACTTCTTTGATACTAATTTTAGTTAAGTCAACCCATAAATATCATAATAACTCCCTAAAAGTAAGAGGCACCCTCAACTTTCGCTGACGAGCACCCTGAACACCTAGTTTTTTTCAAAATCAATTGATAGAAGACATTTTGTGACATAATATTTCTTTGGAGTTTTTTATATTTTTTTCAATGAATGTAATATATTTATATTAAAACTGTTCATTCTATGTTTTCATGCTCACAACTGAAATTTAATATAAAAAAATATTCATCTCTTCTTTATTCATTTTTTCTTGTTTTTTATTTTATGTGTTTCCCGATGTCATGAAAATTCCTAAAATAATAAACAAATATATAAAGGAAATAAATATCCAACTGGTATTGATAATATAATATAGGGGAATCATACCTGAGTCATATCTTGAATCATGATGTAGCTCATCCCCATCCAGTATCCCCTTCTCGTTTGTATTTTGCCTTAATATGGTGTTGTCTAGGACTTACTGCATCCTCATCAATGTACAAAAATACTCGCATGCTGGTGATGGGGTCTCGGGAGAACAAATTATAGAAAGAACACTTTTATCAGGGCATGCAAACCCATATATATATATATTAAAAAAGAAAAAATTGTGATGCATAGATCCTCTTATTTAATTACAATCATTACAGGAAACTAAATAATTAATAAAAGAAATAAATAAAATAGACATACATAGGTTCGTCAATTACTCAAGAACAATCAATGGGTAAAGTAAAAAAGTGTGATAAATATTAAATTAAAATAAATTTAAGTTCAATAGAAATTTAAATAAATTAAATGAATTAATAAAATTCAAATAATTTAATAAAATATTTTCTTATTTTGGGCAAAATATTAATTAAATTTTTATACAAAAAATTAAATTACTTAATTAACTAAATTTAATTCCGAAATTAAATTAATTTTTTGAAATTTTATTTTTTTTAAACCAAAATTAATATTAATTAAGTTAAATTAAAATTAAAATTAAATTAATTAATTTTGATTATATTAATTAACCCGTGCCCCAATAACCCGAACATACCCAATTCGGGTCGCACTGAACCCACGCAGGACTGTTTCGAGATGTGTAAATCCCGTGCAGGATTTTTCTGAGTTAATAAGGCCCACCCATACCCATTCTGAATCAGGTCGACCTACCCAAGCACGTTTTAGGGAAAATTCAATTTGGAAAAAGTCTATAAGGGAGTTGCCTCTCTATAAGGAGGATAGAAGGGTGGCTGGGTACTTGGTCATGCACGACAGGGAGTGGATTCATTAGAGGTAGGAGCACCAGCGGTGTGCAGAGGCTGTCCAGAGCGGCCGGCGTGACTCAGAAGCAGAAGGCGTGGCACATGGCTGTCCAAGGAAGGCCACTAGAGGGAGGTCTAGAAACAAGGACTAAAGCACAGCTCGACTGAAGGTGGTGATGTCCATGCTGGGGCATTGTCGATAGAGGGCGGACAACTATGGGACTAGCCAATGGAGGTGCTTTTTGGTTCTCTCCAGGAGGGTAGAGGCCACTCGCATCGGGGAAGCACACCGGAGGAAGGCAGCGACACCGAGGGGTCCAGAAAACTATGATGGGAGGTGAGGTGCATCATCCCTCGGTGTCAGCTGGTAGGGTCTATTGAGAAACTTCCGGTGAAAGAAGAATATATGAGCCCCTACCCATTTCATTTTTTTTAATTTTACACATGCTGAGTTTGGTGTGTGGAAACTATGAACACCACATGTTTTTTTCCCACTTGACCCAAAATTGAATGTCCGTCTATCCAACAAGAAAAAATTAACAACCTAAAAATATGATTTTAATATAATAATAATAAATTAATAATCATTATTATTATCATGAAAATTCCATATAATTGGTGGAATTGGGGTACTTGCTAGATATCCTTGTTTTCCACCCAAACATCTTCATCGCCGCATAGAGGTATAAATAACATATATAAAATATATGTTGTTCAAATTTCAATACCCATAATAAAAACACAAATTATCCATAGAATTTTATTTGGATGACCATATCTTGGTCATCTGGGATTGGATCGAAGTGCGGTCTGATCTGATTGGACTGAAATTTAACCCTCTACTTAATTTAATGTGCATTAATTTTATTTTGGATCAGAAAAATCGTTTGAATGTTTTGATACTAATTAAAGGTGTTGGGGCACTTAGTGTAATCTTTTGGGCTGAGTATTTTAAAAAATTCCATCATCGGAGCAACTGTACTTTTTGTATCTAGCGATATGGGCTCTGGTACGACCTGATCATCTTTCCTGAAGTGTGCATGACTCGAGGAAAACATACCTTGTTCAAAATGAAGTGTGATCAAATTTAGTTAGTTTCCAATTATTTTTTCTTGATTGATCCAAATATAAATCCCTCTAGATCATCCACGCACACTTCAAGAATCTACGTGCTCGTCATTCTTAGAAATCTTGGTGCTAGCATGAACCTCTGATGAATCCTTCAACATCATGACAATCACCTAAATTTCATGACTTCAATATATCAAAGGTGTACTTGGATCGACGCTTGGATAGAGACTCACTCTTTAGAATATGGGACTGGAGAGATGATCTCACTTCTTTGTAATGAACAATGCAACAAATGAGCCCCCCTATCCTTCTTAAATAGTGGGAGGTTCAAAATACCTAGAAGGGTTCCCCGGCCCCCAAAAATAAAATTCTCACTATATAATAAATATATAAATAATTATGATGAACTAAATTGCTTCATAATATTATTTATATGCTATCACATACCTTTAATATATATTAAATATATTACATGATAAAACCAAGCCTTTTAAATTGACTCATAATTAGCACTAATATTAAAAGAACTTTGAATAATAAAATAATATTCATTCATATAATATTTTTCTCATATTCACTGAATACCTTGTGAATAATTTTAATAAATAAATTCAACCCAAATATAATTTTCTTGAGTAATAATGAATATATTTATTTGACGGTGATCATCGATACTTAGAAAAATCTCAGAACCCATAGTGGGGCATGTCACACCCTAACCATAAATTTCTTTTTATTTTATTATATTATTGGATCTAGTTATTTTTTTGAGATTTGGGTTGTGTTATAGGTTTCAATTTTTGAGACTTGGAGTTTTAGGTTGGATTTTTGGCATGTTCATGGTTTGTATGCATGATTTTGGGGTTAACTGTGTAGCCTGTTGAGGCAGAGGATGTTTTCAATTAAAATTATTCTTACATGATTTGTCTTATATGGCTTGATCATGTTTTGGGTAAAGTTTTTTAAGTCCAAGGAGAAACTGTAAGTCTTGAGGGTTGGTGTCTTGGACATGTTACATGGATTGAATACAGTTAGAAGAAACTGTGAAAAGAGTATGTGGGGAGGCTATGAAATTTTAAAGAACTGAATCGCATGGTTGGAGCATAGTTTCCCAAACCATATGGGTTTCCACTCTTCTACAGTAGGGTGCACATATTTGGTTCATGGTTTTTGAAATCGTGTTCCCAAACCATGTGAGTTTCCTAGATTTATTAAAACCTAAAATTACAAGTTTTCCCTTTTTATGTTTTAACCCCTTTTGGGATTTCCTTCCCATTGACTCATTTTTTGGCACATGAAGGGGCTCCCAAACCCCATTCCCTTGGTTCCTCTCCCTCCTTAGGTTCTCCTCCTTTGGATGTAAGGTAATTTTTTGTGGTTTTTGGATGATTTTTCTTATCTTATTCCTTTTCTATTGGATTAATGGTTTCTCTTGGTGGGGTTTTCTCTTTTACAAACCTAAGGGTTAGGGTTGATGTGTGGGTTTCTCTTTTCTTTATGTTAGGTTGTGTGGTTGGTCCTTTGGGATCAAATCTTCCTTATCCCAAAGTTCTGTTGAATTTTCACATCGTTGAGGTAGGTGATCTCATTCATTTCTTATTCATCATAATCCATTGATGATTTTTTGTTTCTAAATAACTTTAAAATGTGGTTATCATTCATGTGATGTGGTTGTTTGATTTATTTTAGTGCTTTCATGTTGGTAAAAATTAGTGGAAATGAATTTTAAGAGGATTTGTTTGGTTTTTCTTATATAGAAATGTATTTAAAGTGTTAGATAAAATGTCAATTAGATTTTAAAAATTGAAATTGGGTGTATTGGTTTGTGTTTGTATTTGGTTTGGTCATGTAGTTAGTTTTTCTTTATAAATGGTGTGTCGTATGTGACTTGGATGCTTTGTTGGGGATTTATGATTGTGCGTGAACCATTGTGAGTGATTTTTTAGGGTCCTTGTGTTTTATCGACTAGAAATCATGGATATTTTATGGTTTGTGATGGATAATCCATTGGATGTGTTCATATCCATAGGTGCACCTATATATAGGCACACAAATGAAAATGGACTTCTAAAGAAATGTTCATTTTAATCCTTAGATTTTCAAAACACCATCTCCTCTTCTTATTCCTTTTTTCTAGTTCTATTTCACCTTAAAATGGTTTCTTCCAAACCCCTTGTGTTTCCAAATGGTTTCATGGTTTTGAAATGATTTTGAATATGGTTTCAAAGGTGTTTTATAAAGAAATGACCATTTGGCATATTGAAGTTTGGTTTGAGAAACTAAGTGATATAAAGGCTTGGTTGGAAGATTTTTATCATCTTGTATGTTTTCAAATCGGTTTTGAAAATGGTTTAAAAATGGATTTGGATTTGAATGGTAATTTTTAGGTTAGTAATTTGATAATTTTTGGGAAAAATTGGTTCTAAAGTTACATGATGTGTAGTCCTGGTTAGCACTTGTGTGTGGTTCGATGTGAGATATGAACCTCTACAGTGGATCCTATAAGGAGAGGGTCATTGCATAGGTGGTGTTAGTGTTTAGGCTAGGAAAGCATGGTGGTTGTGGGTTATTGGTTTGAGCCATGCATGTGAGGACCTCCCTATTCACCATGTACTATTATCATAGGATTCATGTGCTCCATCTAGAGGTTCGAGTGATAATTTTTTATCGACCCCAATTAAACGGGTTGGTACCCTCTAGATTAGCTGAGAGGATAGGTGAGATGTGCCACTATATTGGCTAGTTTAGATTGGTTAGTTGGTTTTTGACTATAGATTTTCACTATATGCCAGTAGGTGAGTCCAATATGAGTACGTACAGGGATTACTTCTAGATATGTTTATAAAATTACCATGATCATCTACTTGTATTTTCCTACTAATTTCCACTATGTTTGGTTACCTATTTTACTAGTATATGATTTATTATGTTTGAAATGTTTTTCTAGTATTCTATCTACTTGTTCTATTTTCAATAATTTTTAGTGTAGCCCTTCTTATCACCTATTTTGGATTCTTATTTAGGTTTGGGATTTTGTGAAACTGGTATGTTTTAAAGTGGAATTTTTTAAAAAAATGGGTAGTGGTGTGTGTTGTTTAGAAAAGTGGATTGTTCTAGAAAAATGTGTTTTAATTTTGAAATTATAAAAACCCTATTTTCTATATGTACTTAAAAATCATTTTTATGGATTGTTTCAGTAAATAAAATGTATGTAATTTTCGATGGTTTCCTACTCATTTGTTTTATTCTCACACCCTACTTGTGTCACTCAGTGTCGATAGACCCGATCTATTTTTCAGGTTTAGGTTTCTAGTTTAGGTTTCTTATGGAGTAGGTTAGACTTGTGGTTGGTGGTGAGCAAGAGGTTATGTGGATATCAAGTTGTATTTTTATTGGTTTTAGTTTTGTTTTTTAATTTTTAATTTTTTTTCATTTCATTTGTATCTTGAATCATGTTGTTGTATTTATTGTGACCAATGGATTAAAATTTCTTATAATGTACTCTATTTTGTTTAGTTTATTCTAATTTTTATCAGGTGAAATTATTCCCTTGTGTTGGATATCAATATGGGTAATATTGATGTTAGGACAGAATAATGTATTCTATATGGATCAAATACAATAAGGGTGAATTTTAGTTTAAAAACTTTAGTTTAAAACAATTTAAACTAAGACAATTCATAGACCTATTTTAATTAAAATGATCATATTTGTACATAGCCCTCATTCCAATTGAAAAATTATCATAATAAATATGATTTTGATATATCATAGTATAGAAATAATAATCACATATGATTGTATTATATCAGAGTTAAATAGATTGTAATCAGAAAGTATCAGATTCACAGAAGATCTGATTATTATTAAAGATAGTGTTTATCGTATTTAGAAAAGTTATGATAAAACTATTAAAAATAAGCACAACAGAATTAAAATAATTGTAAGAAACAATTATTAAAATAGAAACAATATAATAATGACTTATATCTATTTAAAAATAAAATATATCTTCAACATTAAAAGTAAGGTAGACACAAAACTTGGCTAAAGGTTTCCCTGGTTTTATACTTATAAGAAATTTTTTCTTTCCTCCGCAAGGATCCCTCAATATGAATATTGGATTTGACCTGCCGGTCTATCCCCAATAGCCCTCGATATGATGGATCTACACTATCTTTATATCCTTTCAAGCCCTCAATCAATACAATGATCAGATTCTCTGTCTTACTATCCCCACAAGCCCTCGATCGTAATCACAGATCACATGCACAAACAATTTGAAATGGTTCTATAGAAAACAAACTGGATAGAGATTACTTTAGAAAAAAAAGTATCTAAAATTTTATAAAATTATAAGAATAAGTTTTTCACACTTTTGAAAACATTTATAGCTCTCACACAATAGAAAAATTTGAAAAGTGTTCGCAATGTATCTCTTCTCCAAACTATTTGAGTGACTGGGTTTTTATAGGAAAATACCCAATGGATTTCCTTCCCAATGTTCATTTTTCTCCAAGTTTTTTGAAATTAATTGGACACATGGAACTTCAACGACTCTTTTATAACTTATTTTCCAACATTTTTATTGAATTAAACCATCATAGTGTAAAATATGATCCATTATGATAGAAATTAGTTTTTTTATTTACAATTTAAACATGGTCAATCCAATGGACTTCCATACAAAACTTCATTATGATTTTCTTTATGATTATGAATCTGATGTTTTTCAGTTCCAAAATCAGTTTGATTATAAATACTTTTTCAGTATGAAAACATGATAGAAAGTCTTAAATATGATCTGAAAATTGTGAATATGATATTTTTCGAATCTATACTCATTATGATAAAAGTAATGAATAATGTTAGTTTATATTCATGAACACTTTATAAGTAGTTCTAAGTAAGGTAAAAGTATATGTTTTCTATAAAAACACACTAAAAATAATTTAGACATAAAAGGTTAGTAATCAAGTATTTGAGAAAGTGTTTTTGATTTCCAAAACTAAAGGAATGGAAAAGTCATAAGTAACTTTTGACTCAATAATCTCCCTCTTTTTGGAAAACAAAAACCATAAGACTTAAATAAAAGTAACTTTGAAAAACATACATTCCATTTTCTATAATTCCTTCATATTCAGAGTTTAAACATTAAATTTTATCTCCCATTGAGTTTATAACTCATCTGAATTCGATGATGAATTAGAATATATCCCCCTTAGGATAAAAGCTACCCCAAAGGATCATATTCTCCTCCTAAATGGAATTTCTATCCCTTTGAATAATTTTTACCTCTTAATTAAAATATCTTCCCCATTGTGATTTTCAAAAAGGAATGCGCAAGTGTTTTGAAATACTTGAAAATGGTTAGAAAATAAACTATATGAAACAAAATGATGAACTAACTAATCATGCACAAAAATTATGAAAGAATATTAAACCAATCAGAATTGGGAAAACATTAAAATAATTTTATTTGGATGAAGAGGTAATTAATTTAAAAAATCTCTCAAAATATAATTACCACAAGAGTCAAAAAGAGAAAATCTTTAAATTTTTCTTTTACAAGGATATCAAAATAGTCTTCAACTTCTTGAACTCCTTTCTATCCTCCAGGAGCTTTGCTATAATCTCTTCTTGGGAATGGGTATTCTCTTCTTCAATTCATAGTCTTTTAGTCAATTCATCATTCTAATTTTTTAGAATAATGATTTCATATTTATAATAATTGAGTCTTGACATCTCTATCTACATATATTTCAGCTTACCATGTAACTCTTGGACATCCTGAGTCTGGTTATCGGTTTTGTTCTCGAACTGCTCCAAAAATTTCACCACGTATAACATGACTTTAGATAACTCATTGAAAGCTTCTCCAGATTCACCCATAATATTTTTCATTTCTTGAAGATTCTCATCATGCATGTTGACATTAGAATAAATATTTTGAGAACACTTCAAAATTTTATTTCATGCCTTCTTATGAGCTTTAGAACTTTATTGAAGGACTTTAAGATCATCTTAATTCTGAAACACTCTATCTTTAAAAACATTTATTATCTCTGGTTTTTGAATTTGATTTTCATGAATTAGATAAATATTTTCTTCTAATCATAGAAAGTAAGGAATAGTTCATTAAATTCTATATAAATCCTGAATGATATAATGAACTCCTTAAATTTTAATCATATTCACTAAATCAGATATCTCAATATTAGAAAGTTGAGGATGGATGGTTCATATTTCCATTTTTTTCCCATTCCTTTGTCATATTTCTTTGAAAAAAATTAAAATTGTATCTCTAAGTTTCTTTCCATCGAAAAATTTAATGATATCATAATCATCATTAATATCTTTATTACCTATTGTTTTTTTATAGTCTTTCTCATTATTATTGGATGAATATTTAGAATCTTTCAATGATGAAGATTTTTACTTCTATGGACTATCGGATTTCACTTTTTTATTTTCAAATGAAGTCAATTTCATTGAAGATGTTTGTGATATTCTTAAAGAAAGCTTATCGGATTTGTAATTTCCATCCTTTTCTTTATTTTCATTCTCATAACTTTTATACTCTTCATCCTCTTCATCTGAATTGACTTCCTTAATTTCATTTTCTTAATCTTCATCTTATACTTTATCCTATTCAACTTCTTCATCATGAGGAACTAATTCTTAAATATAATCTTCTTATTAGGTCCACTAGGAAAGATACCCTGAGAGGGGGGTGAATGAGGGTATGACAGATTAAAACAACTGCCCCTTTTGATCTTGTTTTGTTGTTAGACAAAACCCTCTTCTCACTCCTTCCCGATGCAGAGTATAAGCAAACTTTAAAGCATGCACATGACACAGTGATTTTTACTTGGTTCACCTTCACTGGGCTACGTCTAAGGAGCATACACCGGAAGTGTGTCGATGTACCAATTCCACTATAGGCGCACTGCTGTTTACAAGTTCAAAGCAGACTCACTGTCACTCCTAGTTTACAACCACTCACAATTTGAGAACTCACTGCTCTCTCAATAGAAGTGAGCTCACTGCTTCTTCAGAAGATCCACTCACAGTTTATAGACCTGTAGGTCTCTTCATTTTCATGAAAGCATGTATCCTCAATTGTTGATAGATGCTCTATTGAAGTCCAAATTTCATCCACTGATGAATAACCCTTTTCCCCTAAACACTGGGCAATTCCTTTAAAAAATACCTTCGCAAAGCACCCTACTTTTCAAGGATCCCAATTTCGCGAAGCTCAAACAAGCCTTCGCGAAGCTCCTGCCTTTTCGCAAAGCACTCTTGTGAAACACTCTCGCGAAGCACTATCATGAATCTCAAGTCGTTTCAGAGAAACTTCCCTCGCGAAACTCATTGAGCCAATGCGGAGCTCGCAACTTTCACAGAGCTACAATAGCCACCGTGATGCTCTTCTTTCACGAAGCACACGGGCTACGTGAACTACCTTCGCAAAACGAGAGAAAAAGATCTTCTTCAAAAATTATCTACTTCTCTATAGGGGGTCGACCTCTATTTATAGGCAATTCCACCAACCCTCGACCCTTCCGTGTGAAGCCAGTGCCACGTCATCACCAATCGCGAAGCTCCGAAATATCTGCCAGAATTCTCTCAAAATCACGAAGCACCTTGGCAATTCTCAGATCGCGGAGCGCGTCGTAATCGTAGAGCATTCCGTCAATTACCTCACGTTGCCACCACAAATATCCCTCGAAAATCCCTTCACCACCACGATGCGCTTCAACCTCTGTCGTTCGTGAAGCTTGTCATAGTTGCGAAGAATCACTACCATCATTCTTCTGGTCTTCGCGGAATCCAAAACATGAAGTTTCTCTTCGTGAAATTCATGCCTTTTCCATATTTAATTATGATCTTCATGGAAATCCACTTTTCACATTGCTCACCAACCTCAAAATTTTGGACCCTAAAAATTTGGAAAACACTGGAAAACAGCTCCACCTTGTACTGCTGTTTTTTTATGGCCTCCAGATCATTCATTCCTTTTTCATTGTTCTTTGTCAACATGGATTGTCAACAACTTCTCTGGAACTCGACAATTCACCATGGAAACCTACTTTCTCAACAAACACAATCAACCAAAAAATGATTCAATGTTTCCTTGAGTGATTTGTACCCAACAATCTGCCCCTTTGGGTTTGTTTACAACCCTTCAAAACTCTTCTCAGAGTGATTTTCTGCACTTTGATACCTCTCTGAATCTCCTTCCAGCCACTACCATCATTCACCTCTTGCGATTATGATAGAATTCAAGGAATCAATTAACACATACTCTAAGCCCACATGAGCAATGCTCGGCGTGAGAAAGAAGAGTAGTATGAAAATTTCATCAATGAATCACTTCATGTCAAACACCAATTGTCGATTCCAATATGCTACCAGTTGCAAAATTGATACCAAATGTTGAACCATACTGATACCAATTATTGATAGCTGGAAACATTCTCTCACCATTCCAAACTCACTCTTCTACTTTTAGCACAATCCTCAGCTATTGTGAATGTCTACAACCTGTAGTTCTGTAGGCACATACTCCAACTTCACAATTCCTTTCTCAACCTTCTCCTTGATCAAATGATACTTTATCTCAATGTGCTTTGTACTTCAATGATGGACCTGATTTTTGCTGAGATTTATAGCACTTGAGTTATCGCACTGGATTCCGATCGAAGACTTCACTTCAATGCCCATATCATCAAGCTGTTATTTCATCCACAATAACTGTGTACAAGCTTGAGTGGCAGCACTGTACTCAGCTTCTGTGGTGCTCAATGAAATGCAATCTTGCTTCTTGCTTAGCCAAGAAACACATAGTCTGCCAAGATAGAAAGCACCTCCTAACATTGAATTCATGTCATCCGCTGAACCGGCCCAATCTGCATTAGTATATCCTAATAATTCCGACTGAGATTTTCCATTATACATCAAGTCGAAGTCCACTGTGCCCTTGATATACTGAAGTATTCTTTTCACTGTAAGCATATGGCTTTCCATGGGATTACTCTGATATCTCACTGCTTGGCATGTGTAAAATACAATTTCAGGCCTTGTTGCAGTCAAGTATAAAAAACATCCAATGATTTGCCTGCATTCTATGATATTAACTGCCTTTCCATTCTCATATTTGGAAAATTTCATCCGAGTAGCTACTGGAGTCTTCATCTCCTTGGAATTTTCCATTCCAAATATTTTCAAAACCTCCTTGGTATATTTGGATTGTGAAATGAATGTTCCATTCCTTCCTTGTGTCACCTTTAGACCAAGGAAAATGTTATCTCTCCAATCATTGAAATTTCGAACTCACTTTTCATGAATTTGGAAAATTGTTTGCACTGAGCTTCATCTGATCCACCAAATATTATATTGTCGACATAAACTAAGAACATCATCCTTTTATTACTATTTTTGTTGAAATAGAGATTGTAATCAACTCTCCCACGCTGGAAACCAAGATTCTTCAAGTACTGATCAAGCCTTAAGTACCATGCTCTTGGTGCTTGTTTCAACCCATACAGATCCTTCTTCAGTCTTCAAAACTTGTTCTCATCCTCATGAATGA
Source organism: Viscum album (assembly GCA_963277665.1). NCBI lineage: Eukaryota > Viridiplantae > Streptophyta > Magnoliopsida > Santalales > Viscaceae > Viscum > Viscum album. Next base: position 861,206,761 of record OY728160.1, read on the forward strand.
GAAAACTATTTGGATGCTAAATATACACCTCTTCCTCCAGAAACCCATTCAAAAATGTAGATTTGACATCCATCTAGAACACTTTGAACTTCTTTTACACTGCGATGGCTAGGAATAATCTGATTGTCTCCAGCCTTAAAACCAGTGCAAATGTCTCATCAACATATATTCCCTCAATCTGGGAGTACCCCTTACACAGTAGTCATGCTTTATTCCAAATCATTGTTCCATATTCATTAATCTTGTTGCGATAGACCCATTTAGTCCCAATGACATTCTTATCTACTGGCCTCGAAACAATCTCCCAAGTTTGATTCTTCTCAATCTGATCTAGCTCTTCATTCATTGCATGAATCCTGTTTTCATCTCCAGCTGCATTAGAAAAGCATTTTGGCTCAACCTGAGATAGGAAAGATGTCTTCTGTAGTGATTTCATTCTCCTAGTCTGAACTGGAGTAGACTGATCACCAATGATATTCTGACTATCAATTTCAGCTTGACTCCTTGGATTTTGTGCATATACAGACTTTACTTCCTCATGCTCATCATCAGTATCTTCTTCTGAATCAACATCAGCCACTTATGCTTCCCCTATGTTGATTTCTTCCTCATCACTCTCATCAGGGAATTGTTTACTGTGTTGTTGAATGATCTCCTCATTCTCCACTATAGTTACATCATTTCTCTTAACTACTTTTCCCAGCCTTTTGTTAAAGCATTTATATGCCTTTCTTTTTCCCAAGTATCCAAGGAATATCCCCACATCTCCTCGAGAATCGTATTTCCTATGTTTTTACTTATTGAAGATAAAGCACTTACTTCAAAATATTCAGAAGTATTTCACCATTGGCTTATTTCCATACCACATCTCATATGGAGTCTTTCCTTCTTTCGAACACAACAGAGCCCTGTTAGAAATGTAGACTTATGTTAAAACCGCTTCCTTCCAAAATTTCCCTGGTAGGTCCTTTTCAATGAGCATCATTCTGGCCATATTTTTGATGATTCTATTTCTCCTTTCAACCACTCCATTCTGTTGGGGAGTTCTTACTGAAGAAACATGATGTATTATCCCATGTTTCTTGAGATATTCTTCCACCTAACTGTTTGTGAATTCCGTACCATTGTCGGTACGAAACTTAAGAATTTTCTGTCCAAGCATCCTTTCACACTCCCTTCGGTACTGTTTTAAGCAGCTGAACACATCAGACTTATGGTAAATAACAAATACCCATGCCATTCTTCTATATTAATCAATGAAAAGAATGTAGTACCTCTTTCTGTCAATTGCACTTGGTGTGATAGGTCCACAAACATCTGCATGAACCAATTCGAGCACTCTTGTTGACTTATTTTCTTTTTCCTTATACTTATTTCTGATGATCTTCCCTTGTTGGCATGTGTTGCACGTGTGAGTACGATTACGTGATAGCTTGGGTAGGTCTCTTGCTCCATCACACTTTACCAGATCTTCCAGGGATGGTTGGCAAGGATGACCAAGTCGTTTATGCCACAGCTTGTTTTCTTCCTCTCTAGACAGGAAACAAATATCTTCTTCTCCACTCACCAGGTAAATATTTCACTTTATTCTTTTTCCCTTTAGAACTATTTCCCTGTATCTTCCTTTGACAACACACATCTTCTTAGTAAACCATATAGAATGTCCTGAGTCACATATTTGAGTGATGCTGAGAAAATTGTGATTGAGGCCTTCTACTACTAAGACATTAGCACGTCTCATCTCTTTGCCCCCAAACTTGGTCTTTCCTAAGCCAATAATCTTCAGGCCTTCATCATTTCCAAACTTGACAACTCCTTCTTTGTCATATTTCACGCCTGTAACAAGATCCTTATTACCTTTCATTTGAGATGTGAAACCACTATCAAGGATCCACACACCAGAGTGATTTGATGCTTTAAGGTCAATTTCTGCCACCACGGCCTTCTCATCCTTCTTATTCATGGTCCATATTGTTGCCTTCACACTCGGCAAGGATTGATACTTTTGTTCTTTCTCAGAGTATGATGGACCAGCTTCATCCTACAGAGGTGCAAATCTATTTTTCATTTTCAACTCACCTATTGGTTCATTGAGATACTGTTTGTGAACATCTGGGTACTGCTTTGGCATATTCCTTTGTATGGTCGAAGTGCAGTACACAGCCATGTCCCCGAATCCTCCATACCAAAAATAGTTCCCATCGAAATATTTTCTAGAGAACCTTTCTCTATTTGGATGCCACCTTGGTTCTTGTGCCTTTCGATATCTCTTGGCTATGGAACACACATACTATGAATGTCCCATTTTTTCACAACAATAACACCTGATATAAGGCGCATTCCTTCATGTTACTTTTGCACTTCTAGTTTCCCTTTGGGATCTCTGAATATTCTGATTCTTCCTTGTTCCCAAATCCACCTTCAGTCTCGAAGTGAGTGCTTACTATCTGACCATAACTTTCACAACATTCTATTTTCGATCAAGCCCTTCATCAGTCTTAGCATCTGAAAAAAGTTGATTCTTCTTTTACACTGAACCACTATTATCCACTTTTAGCTTCTCAGTTTTCTGAGTGATCTACCTTCCTGATGACCCAGTAGGATTCAAGAGATTTTCTTGATCTTTAACCTTTTTTCGGAGACCGACAACTTATCCTTCAAGTTCTTCAATACGCTTGATTTGTTCTTTCCTTGTATTATTCAAGCTATCGATCTCCCTTTTCTGTTCTTCAATTTTTATTTTATACTCACAAACTGATTCTGAGTCCTCTCGTGTTGATAAATTGAGTTTCTAGATTTCTTCCATCAACTCAGACTTCTCTTCTTCCTACTTCTGTATATAGAGTTTGGCGTCACGAACAACTTTGTTGGCTTTATTTTTTTTGGATCTCCAAACATTTATCTCTTCAAGAGAAGCCTCTAACTCTGCTTTCATATCAACTCTTCCCTCAATTTCTTTTTCTTCTTCATCACATTCAGTTTCATTATTATTCTGAGAACTTTCGACAACTGCCACCATAGCATTTTCTCCTCGGTCTTTGCAGTTCTCTATCTCTTCAGCCTCCTCAACCTCAGACTCATCTAAACTGTCATATTATTTTGAAAGAAGGTTCTTTTTATTAAAGAAATTTCTCTTGAACTGTTTCTTTCCTTTCCCATAGGCTGAATACTTCATAGGAATTTCGATTTCATCAACATCATCATCCTCTTGTAACTTTTTGGGGAACAGTGCCGCAAGATGTCCAACCATTCCACACCAAAAACAAGAAAGTGGAAGTTTCCCTTTAAACTTTCCTTTTCCTATTTGAAGGTTTGAGGAGAGGAATGACATCACTTCATCTGTCTCTTCTTCTTCCTAAGAGTCTTCAATGGTGAGCTTATTCATGGCCTTGAATGCCACCTCTTTCAATTTTCCCTTTTCCACAACATCATTATCATCATTTCTCATTTCATATGCAACAAGGGTGCTGTGTAGGTTGTTCAATGTCATCTCTTTCGGGTCTTTATCATCCAAAACCAAAACATTCGGATTGAACCGAGGTGGAATTTTCCTCAATATGTGCTTCACAATTTTAATGTCTTCAATAACTTCTCCAAGACCTTTCATGTCTTCCACTACAATATTTACCCTGTCAAAGAATGCATCAACAAACTCATTCGGGTTCATTCTCAGATATTCATACTTGTTCCACAACACTTGAAGCTTTGCCTCTCTGACCTTTGTATCCCCTTCATATATATTCAATAACTTTTCCCACATGGAATGTGACGTTTTTCAAGACATCACCTTTGTATATATAGGATTGGATAGGGCTCCCCCTAAGGCATTTATTTCTTTGGAATCAGCATCCGACTCTCTACGCTCAGCTTCTGATAATGCACCACTATTAATATCTGTTGTTATTCCATGCATTTCTACTGTGAAAACATCCATTCCAAATGATCAGAAGTAGTGTTTCATCTGATTCTTCCATAGCTAGAAATTGTTCCCGTCGAAGATCGGAATCCCTTTATGATTAGTGACCGCCATTTGAGAGAGAAACACCGATATTAACCTGCCTCTAATACCAATTGTTAGGTTCACTAGGCTAGATATCCTGAGAGGAGGGGTGAATCAGGGTATGAAAGATTAAAACAACTGCCCCTTTTGATCTTTTTTTACTGTTAGACAAAACCCTCTTCTCTCTTCTTCTCGATGCAGAGTATGAGAAAACTTTAAAGCATGCACATGACACAGCGATTTTTACTTGGTTCACCCTCACTAGGCTACATCCAAAAAGCATACACCGGCAGTGTGTCGATGTACCAATTCCACTATAGGCACACTCCTATTTACAAGTTCGAAGCGGACTCACTATCCCTCCTGGTTTACAACCACTCACAATTTGAGAACTCACTGCTCTCTCAACTGAAGTGAGCTCACTACTTCTTCATAAGATCCACTCACAGTTTATAGACCTGTAGGTCTCTTCATTTTTAGGAAATCAGACATTCTCAACTATTAATAGATGCTCTGTTGAAGTCCAAATTTCATCCACTGATGAATAACCCTTTTCCCTTGAACACTGGGCAATTCCTTTAAAAAATACCTTCACAAATCACCCTACTTTTCCAGGATCCTAATTTCGCAAATCTCAAACAAGCCTTCATGAATCTCATGCCTTTTAATGAAGCACTCTCATGAAGCAATCTCACGAAGCACTATCACGAAGATCAAGTCATTTTAGAGCAACTTCTCTCGTGAAGCTCACTAACCCAACGCGGAGCTCTCAAATTTCACGGAGCTACAATAGTCATTGCGAAGCTCTTCTTTCGGGAAGCACACGGGTTACGCGAACTACCTTCACGAAACAAGATCAAAAGATCTTATTTGAAAATTCTATACTTCACTCGAGGGGGTCGACATCTATTTATAGGAAATTCCACTGACCCTCGACCCTTCCACATGAAGTCAGCACCATGTCATAACCAATCGCAAAGTTCCGAAATATCTTCCAGAATTCTCTCAAAATTGCGAAGCACCTCGGAAATTCTCAGATCGTGGAGCGCGTCGTAATCGTGGAGCATTCTGTAAATTACCACACGCTGCCACCACGAATCTCCCTCGCAAATCCCTTCACCGCCGTGATTCACTTCAACCACTTCCGTTCGTGAAGCTTGTCGTAATCGCAAAGAATAACCTCCATCATTCTTTTGGTCTTCGTGAAAAAAAAACCATGAAGCCTATCTTCATGAAATTCTTGTCTTTTCGATATTTAATTATGATCTTCATGGAAATCCACTTTTCACGATGCTCACCAACCTCCAAATTTTAGACCCCAAAAATTTGGCAAACACTGGAAAACAGCGCCACTATGTACTTCTCTTTTTGTACCGCCTCCAGACCGTTCCTTCCTTTGTAATTGTTCTTCGTCAACATGGATTGTCAACAACTTCTTTATAACTCGACAATTCATCATGGAAACCTTCTTTGTCAACAAACACAATCAACCCAAAAATGATTCAATGTTACCTTGAGGTATTTGTGCCCAAAACTTCTTCATATTCAATTCCTTTAAGTCCTTCTCCATCTTTGGCTAACTCATCAATTCTAGTAGAACCTTCTTCCATTGATTTAATAAACTTTTCAAGAATATTTTCTTCTAATATTAAATTGGCCTTACCAGCTAGTAACAATTCATCAACAACTTTATGATTTACCTTTTTTGCAATAGAGGTAACTTCGACATCAATGTGTTGTGGCATCCAGATTTATTTGATCATTTTGGGATGAAGGAAAAACAATATTTTTTAGGCTATCTCTACTCCTTCCATCAATTTATCACATAAAAAAGCTTCTGATATCTTATTATTTTGCTTATTTTCCTTTGCTTCTTTTTCTTTTCTTCTTTTTCCAAAACATCAACACTATGAATTCTTATATCCAAATCCTCTATTGGGTCTAATCCGATTGGAGTATCTACTTCTTTCTTCTCTACATTTTTCTTTCTCCACTCTTCAGCTACATCATCTGGAACAGACTTTTGTTTCTTAACTTTATAAGTCTCATAATTTTCTTCTTATATTTTCTTTTCATGATTTCCCTGATCAACTTTCTTCTTCTTCTTCTTCTTTTGAACACTTTTCTCTAGTTTCTTAGAAGATTCATCTTCCAAAGCAATACCACCATATTTATCAAAAAAAATTGTTTCTTCATCAAAACCAAACTTCATTCTCTTCAGAGTAACTTCACTAATGAAAAGTATTTTTATCTTCTTTTTATTTTAATTATTTTCAATATTGAAGAACTTAATACACTCAATCATCAAATTTGTTATCACTACTAGAAACATAATGATCTTAGACTTAATTAAACTATACTTTAATTTCTAATGGTAAGAAATATGTATCTAATGACATATATCTTTATCATATTTATAAGAAAATGCAAAATAAAAAAATTAGTGACCTTTAATTTGTCATGATCCCATTTTTTAGGAATTAAGAAACTTTGCACCCATAAAGAAAAAATCTGATTATTTTCTACTAGGTGATGAACTTTCCTAACCTTATCATTATGATCAAACAATGATTCCTCTTTCTTATTCTTATTAAAAGAACAAATAGAATCATGTAACTTATGAGAAGGACAAATAATATTCTCCATCAAATGATATTATAAGAAAAATTGTAGATTTTAAATAATTCATCTGATAACCTTTCCCATAAATCATGAAATAAATATTTTGTTTTCCATCCTTGATTAAAAACTTTACTAATCTATATAATTGTTGGATAATATCAAGAATTACTAAATCCTGGTCCTCATCAGATTTTTCTACACACAAATATTCCCATCCTTGAAAATATATATTCTTTAAGATAAAATCATATTTATCATAAAAATATTTCTCAACTAACCATTATCTAAATACAAACCACTCAGAGAAATCTTTATCTCCATTAATTATATTTGAAGATGAAAATAGGGATTCTGACATTCGGACTAGAGACTTTTGAGGGAGGAAATAACTTGGAAAAATAATTCTGAAATATTTGATGTGTGACATGGGGGTCCCACCCCCCACTCTTTTATATAGTCAAATGAATTGATGGTTCATATTATAGATATAATATAATGGTTGATAATTGATGTAGTCTGATCTATCGATTGTGATTGATGTGAAGAATATTTTTTTAAAAAATCAAACTTTTGAGGTTTTTATCATTTTGAATAGAGAATATAATTTGAAAATTTGGAAGAAGAAAAACAAAGTTTTTATGGAATATAAAATAAATTTTACCAAAAAAAAACATAATAAGAATACCTTTCAAAGTTGCAATGACTTATCATTATGATAACAATGTTCATCATGAATTTTGTAAACTATTTAGATTATGGTAGTTTTAATATGAAAACTAAATACAATTTTTTTGAAAGAAAACTTAAAAATATTTTTTAGGGTTAAACCTAAATATGATATTTTAATAAATTAAAATCTATTAGAAAGTAAAGGTTTTGTAAAAATATCATCAAATTGGTATTTCATTCTAATAAATTGTAAAATGATATCTTCTTTAAGTGTGTGATCTATAAGAAAGTGATTACTAATATCTATGTGTTTTTCATGGGAGTGATGTGTTGGGTTATTTATTAAATAAATGGAACTCATATTATTGCATGGTATTTGAGGTTTAGTAAAACCCATGCCATAGTTAGTGAGTATGTGCTACATTTACAAAACATGAGCACAAAAACTTTCAACTACCACATATTTGCCTTCAATAGTGGAAAGTGATATTGAGTGTTGTATATTACATGACCAAGAAACTAATGAATATCCTAATAAATTACATGTTCTAGAATTAATTTTTCTTTCCATTCTACAAACCCTGAATTTAGCATCAAAAATTTTTTTAGTTCAAAAATATTTCTAGAATAATAGAAAAGTCCTAAATCCATAGTTACCTTAAGATAATGATTTTTTTTTACATATTTTATATGATATTCCTTTGTATTTTCTTGATATCTTTAATATAAGAATAAAAAAATTATTAAGTATAGTTGACTAGCAGTTAAGTATAGTAAACTTCCTATCATGCCTCTAGAAGTTGTTTGATCAACTAGTTTCCCAACCTCATTAAGATCAAGTGTATTTGAGATAACGATGGGTGTACTAATACTTTTAGCATTTTCATAACAAAACCTTTGATGAACACATTTTATATACTTATATTGAGATATATAAGTTCCTTCTAGTTTTTGACAAATTTTAAAACCAAGAAAAATTGTTAACTCACCCATCATACTCATCTAAAACTAAGATTTCATAAGATCCAAAAAGGAATCAGTTAAATATTTTTGAGTTTATCTGAATATAATGTCATTAAAATATATTTGAACAATCATTATATTTTTGTTAAATTTCTTTATGAAAAGCGTAGGATCTCCATCTTCCTTAACAAAATTATTTTGTAACAAAAATACTATTTTAAGGTCATATAAAGATTTGGTAAGTTTATAAATGTATTTAGGATGTTTTTTATTTTGAAAACTAGGGGTTGTTCCACATAAACTTCTTCCTGAACATATTTATTAAGAAAATAACACTTTACATCCATTTGAAAAAAATGAAATTGAAGAATCATGCAAAGTCTATTAGAATATGAATAGCTTCTAGTATGGCTATCGGTGCATAGGTTTCTTCATAATCTACTCCTTATTTTTGATTATAACCCTTAGCAACAATTATTTATTTATTTATAATAAAAATACCATTTTCATCACATTTGTTTCTAAAAACTCATTTTACTCCAATTATAGAAGTTTCTTTAGGTCATTCAACAAAGGTCTAGACTTTTTTCCTCTAGAATTAATTTAGTTCATCTTGCATAGCTATAATCCAATCCTCATCACCTAAATCTTCATCAGGATTATTATTTATAAATTGTGAAAGGAAAGAAAGATGTTATATTTCATTACTTAAGGAACTTCTAGTCATAATAGGTTGATCAATATCAATAATGATACTATCACTAGGATGATTCATAAGAAACAACTGACTTCTTGGGTTTTGTAAACTCTATTCATCAATATAAGGTAGAAAATATTCTTGAGTAAATAATTAAGAAACTATTTATCAATTTATTTCATTATTAGAATAATTTTCTAACAAAGGTTGAAAATTAGTTTTTGAAAACACATCCAAGGAGGATGTTATTTGTGGTTGTTTGAAAACAAAACGATTAGTTTCATAAAACTTAACATCTATTGTTTCCTCAATAGTACAAGAGATTTTTTTAAAACTATATATGCCTTAGAATTAGTTGAATAACCAAAAAATATTCCTTCGTCGGATTTGGATGAAAATTTATGTAAGTTATCTTTCATATTCAGTATGAATACTTTACATCTGAATACACTAGAGTAAGAAACTTTTGGTTTTCGGCCTATCCACAACTCATAAAGAGTTTTATTAATAAAATTACGAATTAAAACTCAATTTATAGTATAACAAGTAATAATAACCACTTCAGCCCAAAAATGTTTAGAAATTTATTATTCAATCAACACGGTTTTTGTTATCCCTTGAATAATATGATTTCTTTTTTCAACAACACCATTTTGTTGAGGCGTTATAGGAGCTTAAAAGTTATGTGTAAAAATTTTCTTTTTATAAAAGGTTTCAAAAACGAAATTTACAAATATTTCACCTTGATCATTATGAATAGTTATCAAGGGAAGGTTTTTTTCATTTTTAACTTTGGAAAAAAATGTTTTGAAATAAAAAAAGGCTTCAGATTTATTTTCTAGAAAATATAACCATGTGTATCTAGTGTAATAATCAACCAAGACATATACATAATATTTTCCTCAAATATTCCTAGTTTCTATAGAACTGAATAAGTTCATGTGCACTAACTATAAAGTATCAGTAGTTAAGACTTCAATAATATATTTAAAACTAGAATTATATTTCTTACTATATTGAAAAGGGTAACATGCTTTTGAATAATAAAATATAAGTTTTGGTAGATCCTTAACAAGTCTTTTCTTAGTCAACTTGAATAAGTTTCTAAGGTTACGTTGTCCTAACCTTATATTCCATACAAAGATTGATATTCCATTATACTAAGGCAAGGTAAATCTTGTCTCTTAAGTACTTATAAGTCAAGTGTATAAAAATTATAATGTTGATTGGTAGAAAAAATGTATTCACCCCTGGAATTGTGTACTACACATTCATCATTTCTAAAATTCACAAGGTAACCTTCATCACATAATTTAATTATTCTTATAAGTTTATTCTTAAGACCTTTGACAAATAAAACATTTAAAATTAAAACTTTTCCAAGAATAAAAATATTACCTATACCGATAATATCACCTTGACCATTATCTTTGAAAGTAACTTTTCCACTTTTAATCTTGATGATATTTTTGAAAAAATTATTTATAACCAGTCATATGTTGGGAACATCCACTATCCATATACCACATATTCTTATTATTGATACTTTTTTTATTTTCATGAAAGAAAAAACATTATACTTTGGGAACCCAAACCATATTTGGTTTGATTGTGTCAAAAAACAAGATTTTAGGAAGACAATTTTTTTTTTGAGAAATAGGATTTGTGAAATCCTAAGGATTTAACTTTATTAAGTGAAAAATTATTTTTCCAAAGTCCTCTACTTTGACACTTTGTGAAAAAAAGGATCACTTTTAAGAATAAATTAATTGTTACTAAAAACTAGTTTTTTATAAGAAAACCCCATTCCATAATTAGTACCATGAGGTCAAAATTGTTAATAAATTTTTTAAAAGTTTTATATACCAGTTTTAAAGTTTGAAAAAAGTTTCTTCAGGGAATAGATTTCTGACTTTATTTTTACAACTAAATCTATATCATAGTTAGTAGAAGTTTTAGAATTGATTTTATCAAAACTAGTTTGTAAAATATATTTTTCAGAAGTCACTTTTTCTAAATCTTTAGAAATAATACCATTTTAAAAAATAGATTTATCAAGATCTTTAGAGAGATTTGATACTTATTTTGTTAAAACACTTAAACTAGAATTTTCTTTATAAAGTTTTTTTCTAACTTTCAAATTTTCATTTTCAAGAAGTTTAGAAAAACGAGATACTTCTTCACAAGAAGGAATATTGTTATCTTATACTAAGGAATATTCTTCATATGAAGATATTGAATCCTTCTCATCAGGATAATTTGAATTTAAAGATAAATTTTTAAGGTTTTCCACAGTGCATACCTTGTCCATAATACATATATTTTCTTTAGTTACTATGTAAATAAGACCAATGTTCCTCTATTTAGGACTAGTATTATTAGAAGTGTTATATGAGTAATCTCCTCCAATTTCACTCCAGAAAACATTATCTTTAAGGACTTTATTTCCTTTTGAATTATAATAATTTTATTGATTCCTATCTGAATTTATTTCTTTTATATATTATCTTTTCACCTTTGGAAAATCCTGTATGATATGTCCATATTTCTTGTATTATAAACAAGTTAATTCAAACTATTTTTTATCACTTTTTTATTTTTTACAATTCTTATATCGATACTAAAAATCTTCATTACCAACTATCTTGTTCATAATCTGAGAATGATTAGCTAGTTTTATTTCAGAATGTTCTGATGAACTTGAGTCCGATTATATAAAAACCTTTTTCTTTCTAGATTATTTCACTAATTTCTTAGTAGACTAAACTTTAGGCGGTAAGGTATATGTTGTATAAAAGGAAACACCAAAATTTTTCTTTTTCTATTTTTTGGGGTCTCTTTTTAATCTACTCTTATACTACATAAGAGTTTCAATAAGATCATATAAAGTAAGACTACTCACTTTTTCTTATTTTATTTACTATAGTCCTCTAATATTCCCATTCATTTGGCATGATATCAATAAATTTCTCAATAAGGATATCATCAACTAATCCTTTCTCACTAGTTGATTGTAAACTAATTATGATAGTAATAACACTTAAATGCATTTTGGAAATGGATCACCATGTAAAAATTCAAAATCTTGATATTCATCTCTTAGAATGGGCTCACCTGGTTTCTATAACCTTTGATTTTATAAAGTGAGTATATTCTAACGTCTTCCAAATACTATTTGATGCTTCACATGAAGAAATTTGACTGTATATGATTCTAGTCATTTAGTATAATAAATTATTCCTAACCTTTTAGTTGAGTTGATACTCTTTATTTTATTGATTAATAAAGGTTTTAACTTCCTTATTAGGTATTTTATAATTTCTAGTGAGAATCATAAAGTTATCAACCCTGGTGTTGATTACAAAAAATCTTTATTTTGTCCCTCCAGTATTCATAATCATGACCATAAAAAATCGGTGGTCATAAGGATTTATATTATTAATGGATCTGATATTAAGTCATTTCATCTTAAAAGAAACCTTTATTTTCTACAAAACATGTTGGTGTAATACAATTTTATGGACAAAAATTTTTTAATAAAATTTCACGGGCATGCAAAAGTAAAATCGATAAAAACATAGCAAGTATATGAGAAGTGGAATCTTTATTTGATACCAATTTTTGGATATAAATATGGGTTATATTGATATTAGGATCAAATAATGTATTCTATATTACTCAAATACAATATTGGGGTGAATTTTAGTTTAAAAAAATTCAATTTAAAAAAATTTAAACTAAAAAAATTCACACACCTATTTTAATTAAAAAGATAATGTTTGGACTTTTCCCTTAGTCTAATTGAAAAAGTATCCTAATCAAGATGATTTTGATATATCAAAGTATGGAAATTGAAATCACATATGATTCTATTAAATCAGAGTTAAATAGATCATAATCAGAAAGTATCTAATTCATAGAAAATCTGATTAATATTATAGATAGTGTTTATTATATTTAGAAATGTTATGATAAAACTATTAAAAATAAGCATAGTGGAATTAAAAAAAATTAATAAACAAGTATTAGATACTTTTTTATTATAGTTATTTAAAAATAATAGATCTCTTTTAACCTTAAGAGTAAGGTAGCCACAAACCTTGACTAAAGGTGTACCTTTTTTTATACTTACAAGAAAGTATATCTTTGATCATAAATGAAATCCCTCAATACAAATATTGGATTTGATATATCTACCTATCCCCATAAAACCTCGATCTGATGGATCTCATCTATCTTTATATCCTCTCAAGACCTTGATCAACAATATTATTTGATTATCTCTCTTTCTATCCCCAAAATCTCTTGATCATAATCACATATTGGACATACAAACAATTTGCAATGGTTATAAAGAAAAAAGCCTAAATAAGGATTCCTTTAGAACAAAACGTATCTAGACAATTAAAAAATTCCAATAACAAGTTGTGTGTGATTTTAAAAATATTTCTATCTCTTGCACATAAAACAAATCAGAAAATTATTTTCAATTTATCTCTGATCCAAACTCTTTGAATGGCCTGTTATTTATAGAAAAATTCCCAATGGTCATTTTTCCTTCCCAGTGGTCATAATATTTGATTTTTTTACAAAGACTTGGACACCTGGAACTTCAAAGGAAATTTTTTAATGGATTTTCTGATGTTGTATTGAATTACACCATCATAGTTTAAAATATGTTCGGTTATGATAGAAATTAGTTTTTCATATTTAGAATTTAAACTTGGCCAATCTGATGGATTTCCTTACAAAATTTCATTATGATATTCTTTTGAGTGTGAATCAGATGTTTATTAGTTTCGACATCAGTATGGTTATAAATACTTTATTAGTATGAAAAAAAGGAAAAATGTTTTAAATATGATATGATAATAGTGAATCTTATGTTTATCAGATCCATACTCATTATGATAATATTAATGAATAATTTTAGTTTATATTCATGAATACTTTATAATTTATTATAAGTAAGGTAAAATTACATGTTTTCTACAAAAACATTCTAAAAATACCTTGGAAATAAAAGGTTAGTAATCAGGTATTAAAGAAAGATTTTGCGATTTCCAAAACTAAAGGAAAGGAAAAGTCATAAGTAAATTTTGAATAAACACATCAGAGATATCTTTGATTCTCAGTTCTAGTTGTTAGCCTAAGAGGATCGAGAACACCTCTCAGTCCTTGTCTTGAATTGGGTCAGGTTCTAGGTTGGATAGAGTCCTGGCTTGGTTCATGGAAAAATGGTACCAGAGTAGCCCTTTTTATTTGGGGCATCAGGTAGTTTGGACATTAATACTTTCAGGACTCAATAGGTTAGTACAGTAAGGACATCATGAACCCTTTATTATCTTGATCCTCAAGTTGGTAGGCTCAGTTAATGTTTTGAGTCTTTTTCTTTGGTTTTTGGTTTGTATGAATATGGGATGACAACATAAGTGAGCCAGTGTGGTGTGGTGGTTTCACATGAATTAGTGACCCATGTGAAGCCCGACCACATGGATCAGGATATTCATCATGGTTGGTGCATGCCTGGGACATGGACCACTAACCTTGTTGTTGGGTAATTCACGGATACTAGTTCCCTATCCAAGGATTTTACTATGATTTGTGTTTTGTTTTAGTTTTGGTTTGAGTGAATTTTTTTTAAATGAAAATGATTTTTGTAAAAGAAAGTTTTCAAAAGGGAAAATTATTTTGGGAATGGGTTTTGTTGTAAAAGTGTAATTTTATGTATTAGTTGGATTTGAAAATGGGTTTTTGTATTTGGAAAGTGGCCTTAGAAGAAGGAATCCCTGAAAAATTTGAATGTAAATGGTGGTTTTTGAAAGAGTATTTCAGTTTAGTTTTTTATGTTTGTCTTATGAGCTGATTGTTTTTCCTAGGATGATCTTTTGGTTGAGTTTTTGTTAATTTTTATTTTGGTTCTATGTTTTTCTTCTATTCAGAGTATGCCACCCAAAAAGTTTTCTAAGGTTTCTAGAGAGTCTCTTTCTGCTTTTGGACCTTCCCAGGCTCTTAGTGGAGTGGCATGGTTGAGTTATTCTTGGTTTTTTCATGTATTATATGGTGATATAGGTCTATTAGAGGCTATAGATTAGATTGAGGAAGTAAAAGGTGTCTTCAATTTGTTGGTAAATCCCGAATATGTAAGGGCCTGTGTTTTTCTATGTTCATTTGAGGGCCTGAGTATGGAATGGTAGAGGGTGATCATCCCATCATTTTCACGATTTAGGATGTTTTAGGAAGTGTTTAAGAACACTTTTATCTGATGGTTTATACCTGATGATGTGAAGGCATGGAAAGTAACATAGCTCATGAGTTTTTAGAAAGGCCAATGGACAGTGAAGTATTATGTTGACTAGTTCAAGGATCTAGTTTCTTTATATTCAGATATAGTATTATAGGATCATCCAAAACCTCCTCTCTTTATATGAGGTATTTTCCCAAAGATTAGATAATGGGTTCCTTCATCCAGGGAAGTACATTTTAGAAATTTGGTGGATGAGGCATTCTTACCGGAGTTGTATCTGAGAGTGCAGTTCATGGCAATTGATGAATTGTTTTCTCTTAGTTCCATTGAAGGTTATCTATCTGGAAAGTGGTTTATATGCTAGAGGAACCTGTTTCTAAGAAGTTTACTTTGGTTTTTTCTTCTCATTCATCATTCCTTTCGCTCATGTGCTTCCAGTGTGGTAGGTTTGGGAATTCAAAGTCATCTTGTCACGATTCTCCAAAGTTGTGTCACCAATGTGGTTATGTGGGTCACCTTGATAAATTATGCAATTGAAGTGGCCATAAAAATAAGTTTCTTTTAGATGATTTAATCTCCTAGATGTGGGTCAGTATATGCTTCAAGACATTAGGGATCTATCCAGAGTCCCTGGAGTGAAACTTTCATGTAGTTAGGAATTATGGGTGTGGTGGAGTGGTTGGCCCATCTTTTTTTCCCGACCTTGGAACATAGACAATTTAAGTTCCTCTATTGTAGTTTCATTGGTCTTTAAAATCTTCTCTATGATGTAAGAATCTTTATGGTCTTATTATTTTGTAATTATGGTGTTTGGGCCTTTTTAAATGTGAGTCTTTAATTAGTTTTCCTTCTTGTGTGTGTGTTTATCCATTTTGGTGGATTTATTTTTGGTTCTCGATCATACTAAATTTGGATATATTCAATCATTATAGAAATTATTAACTATAACTTTTTTAATAGATCATTGTTTGGTTTGAGTTCCTTTCAGGGACTTTTCCCTTGTGTTGGGTGTTTTTATTGTGTGGGGAGTTCCTAGTAATAATATAGGTGGGTTCCTATGGGTTTCTTGTGGTGGATAAAACCATCCCTTTCCTTTCTTCATGGTTACTTTTGTTATAGTTTTATTTAGATTTGGTTAGGTAGAATTGTGGAGTGAAATGAAACACCATGGAATTTTGTTTTGTTTGGTCTCATCTCGATTTGAGCATGAACTTTGCTCCTCATGTGGTTGGGTGACATTCTAATGGTAGAAAGATTTTGTGGTGGGGATAATTTTCACACCCCAAGCATAGATTTTCCTTTATTTTATTCTTTTCTTGGATCTAGTTCTTTTGGTTTAGGTTTGGGTTGAGTTCCCAGTTTTAATTTTGGAGTTTTGGAGTTTCCTGGTGGATTTTTGGCCTATACATGGTTTATATACACAATTTGGGGGTTAATCGTGCAACCTGTTGGGGAAGATAGTGTTTTCAGTTCAATTTCTTCTTGCACAGTTTGGATTTCATGGATTGAGCATGTTTTGGGGGAAAATGTGTGAGGCCAAGGAGAAACCGTGTAGCTTAAGGTTTGGTGTCTAGGACATGACGCATAGTTTGTGCATGGTTAAAAGAAACCATGTAGAAATCATACAGGGAGGCTCTACAATTTGACAGAACTGAATTTCATGGTTGGCGCATGGTTTCCCAAACCATGCGGCCAAACCATGCAGGGGTTACCCTCTTCTCTAATAGGGTGTGCACATTTAGCACATAGTTTTTCAAACTGTGTGTCCAAACCATGTGAGTTTCCCAGACATCTTAAAACTTGAAATTCCAAGTTTTCTCATCTTGTTCTTTAACCACTTTTAGTATTTCCTTCCCCTTTGATTGTTTTTGGAATACGAAGGGGATCCCAAAACCCATTCCCTTTGTTCCTCTCTCTATTTTGGCGCCCCTCCTTCAAATATAAGATAGGTTTTTGTGGTTTTTGTTCGATTTCCCCTTCTCCTCTTCATTTTCTTTTAGATTCATGGTTTCTCTTTATGGGAGTTTCTCTTGGATGAAACATAAGTGTTAGTGTTTATGTGTGGGTTTCTCTTCTTTTTATTTTAGGGTGTGTGGTTAGTTTGTTGGTCTCGGTTATTCCTTCTCCTAAAGTTTCATTGCATTCACACATCGTTGAGGTAGGTGTTTATTTCCATTTCCTTTCTGGTTCATTCCATTTGATGCTTGTGTGTTTATAAATAATTTGAAAATGTGTTTCTCATGCTTATGATGTGGTTGTTTGATATATTTTGGTGCTTTCATGTTGGAAAAAATGGTGTAAATGGATTTTAAAAGGATTTATATGGTTTTTCTTATATAATTATGTATATAAAGTGTTTTATGAATTTTAAATTGGATTTTAAAAGTGAAATTGGGTGTGTTGGTTTGTGTTTGGATTTTATTGGGTCTCGGTGGTTAGTTTTTCTTTATAAATGGAGCTTGGTATGTGACTTGGGTGGATTGTTGTGGATTTATGCTTGCACATGAACCCTTGTGAGTGATTTTTGAGGCTCTTGAGTTTCATTAATTAGAAATTTTGGCTCTTTGAATGGTTATTATGGATAATACATTAGATGTGGGAATATCCATAGTTGCATGGGTTTCACCTACGAATAGGCACACAAATGAAAATGGCCTTCTAAAGAAATGTTCATTTTAAAACTTGGATTTTCAAAACACCATATCCTCTTCTTAATCCTTTTTTCTATTTCTCTTATTCCTTAAAATTATTTCTTCCAAACCCCTTATGTTCCCTAATGGTTTCTTGGTTCCAAAATTATTTTGAATATGGTTTCAAAGGTTTTTTATAAATAAAGTCATGTTTAGCATCTTGAAGTGTGGTTTGAGTAACTAAGTGATATAAAGGCACATTTGTAACCTTTTTATCATTTTTTATGTTTTATAATTGGTTTTGAGAATGGTTTACAAAAGGTTTTGTATTTTATTTGTAAATTATTGATTGGTAATTTGATAAGTTCTGGGAAAAATTAGTTTTAAAGTGACATGATGTGTAGGCCCAGTTGGAACTTCTGTGTGGATCGATCGAAGACGGGAACCTCTATGGTGAATCTTGTTAGGATAGGTTCATCACATAGGTGGTGTTGGTGTTTGGGCTAGGAAAGCATTGAGGTTATGGTTTATTAGTTTTAGTCACATGTTTGAGGACCTCCTCATTCACCATGTACTATTATCATGGGATTCCTGGGTGTCATCAAGAGGGTCGAGTGAGAGTTTCTTATCAACCCTGATTAGACGGGTTGGTACCCCATGGATTATTTGAGAGGCCAGGTGGGATGTTCCACTAGATTTGATAGTTTAGAGAGTCCAGTTGGTTATTTACTATAAATCTTCACCATATGATGGTAGGTGAGTCCGATCTGCTTATGTCCAAGTATTTCTTCTAGGGATGCTTAGGAAATTCCCATAATTATCTATCTATATGTTCCTTCTTATTTCCACTATGTGTGCTTACCTATTTTACTAGTATATTATTTCTTCTGTTTGTAATGTTTTTCTAGTATTTCATCGTCTTGTTTTGTTTCCATTAATTTTTATCATAGCCCTTATTATCACCTAGTTTTTATTCTTCCTTGGGTTTTGGTTTTTTTGAAACTGGTATGTTTTAAAGTGTAAGCCGATTTTTCAGGTTCATGTTTCTATTTCAGGTTTACTTTAGAGTAGGTTGGTCTTGTGGTTTTGGGTGACTAAAAGATCATGTGAAGATCGAGTTGTCTTTGTATTGGTTCTAGTTTTTTTTTCGTTTTTAGTTTTGCTAAGTTTCTGTTATATCTTGAATCCTACTATTGTATTTATTGTGTCCATTGGATTATAGTTCCTTGTTTCATACTCTATTTTTTTAGTTTATTTTGATTGTTTATTAGGAGAAATAATTCCCTAGGATATATCTTTGATGATCGGTGCTAGTATACAGCTCAGGAGGATCGGTAATGCCTCTCGGGCCTTTTCTCAGGTCAGTTCAGGTGTCGGGCTGGATGGAATCCCAACTTGGTTCATGAAAGGAACACCATGTCTAAAATTCCTTTTCTATAGAATAGGTACTATTCTTGAATGTGTTATTTTTTTTTACCATCTAGTCCCTTATCTTGATAGTAGTGAATATTATTCATCGACCATGAGAAGATTCTGGAAACCTATCAAGACCCCTAAAAATAAAAAGAATAGTCATAGAAATGAAAACCAACCAATGAAGAAATAATTTGTATTATAATCTCTTGGTCTTTTGATATCTCATAAAGCAGGATGTACACTTATGTCATCATCCTTTATTGCTTTATTATTTGTTGATCTAAATGTATGGATTTACCTTCGACTACCTTGGACAAGGATTTATGATTGTAATACCATCCTGATCAACCGGGCCTGAGATATATTACTTACTCAACTTGGAAGTGATAAATTATATCTTGATCGTTTAACCAATTTCATACCACCAATGATGCACCCAAAAATCTACCTCACCATGATTTCATTATCATGGTTTTTTCCTTGAATAAAAGTACCTAGCCAAATGGTACATATTGATAATGATATCAAGTTAGGAGACCAATACACATGTCCATAGATAGTTATAACCAATGACACATAAAAAATATGGTGTTCCTATTATGGGATCTATCCTCATGATCTCAATTAAAAGATATTTCCAAGTGTGAGCTTCATGAGAATAAGTATCAATTCTTATGATCCCCCAGCACCTGATAGTCAGACATCAATTGTGTCTAGTTAGTATGATGTATCTAGACCATATGATGTATGTTTAAGATTAATTTCATATTATCTCTAGGTTCTAATTATAGCTTGGGATCTGATATAACATTTTAATATGACAATTAATCTATGTTCATTACCAGTTAATAGTGGATGCAAAAATGTATACACTAAAATGGTAAGTTTAAATCATGCCAAACTCACTATATAAATGATATGATAATCAAAAGCACCAATAAATTTGGGTCTAGGGCACCAACTTTTACAAAAAAAATATTATAAAAAAAGTAAAATAATTTTTTTCCAAGATTTCTTGGCCAACGAATACAAATTAGAGATAGTCGGGGTGAGAAACAAGGCACAATGGGGTTAAATCAAATAAATAATTAAATCTGATTCATGGTCTCATGAAAAGTCTCAAAGAAAATGAAGATAAAATAAATAAATTTGATTCAAATCAATATTTTAATCAGAAGGTAAAAAATACACAAATGACATGTCCTACCTCAATTCGGATTGATCCTTGGTGAAGAAAACTACTTCCAATGAAGGAGGAAGATTTGTTGTGTTCACTGTGCCTCAATTCATCTAGATCTGGAAACTTTTCATCATTTGATCTCAATTTATCAATGATGGGTGGGGGAATCCTCATCTCAATAGTCCTAGGATTTTTCAAAAAACCCTAGAGATCCACCATATTGATGAATTTATATATGGAATTAGGTTTTAGTTAATTTAATGAACTTGAAAATTAATTAATTAATTAATCCACTAAAAGCACCCGCTAATGGATAATTTATCCGAAATCTCCACGTCGACCAAATTTAGGTTGCATCTAGGGTAAAACTCATGTTCTAGATTCAAACATGGTAATATATTTACATTTCAAGACTCCATTTAAGATATATTCCATTATTTCTAAAAAATAATGCACAAGTGATATAAAATATATTTAATATTTCTATAAAAATAATTTCAAACACACCGTGCCTCAGAAATACATGTTGTCTCCATGCCTAGATTTGAAAATATTCCTTAATATATTTCAAAGTCTTACAAGGAAAAAACAAGGTCTTTATATTATTCCCTCCTTCAATCTTTTTGTTCTCGAAAAGAAAAACTAAACAAAACGTTAGGGATACTGAGCCCGTATCTAGATCTCCTACTCCCAAGAGATCTCCTACATGTTCCAATGTTGCCATAGCACATGAACCGATGGAATGGTCTATCCTCATAGGATCCTCTCTTTCTAATCCTCGATCACCACTGGGTGCTCCACAAAAATGGCTCCATTCTCAATGTTCATATTTCCCTAGTTAATAATGTGTGTGGTATTATGCATGTATCTTCTCAGCTATGAAACATAGAGGTTTTAATGAACCTACTCCAATTTTGGGGGTAATGTGAGGTGGTAGGAAACCTAGAAAACCCTTTGAAATATCTCAAATGGCCTAATGAAACTCAGGGATAACTTTCCTCCCCAGCTGAATTTCCACAATCCTTTTCATGGGAAGACTCTCAGAAAAATTTGGTCTCTCTACTCAAACTCTAAGTTCCTACACTATCGATATGTATAATATTTCAACCTACTTATAGTTTTACCCATCCAGTAACAGATGACCTGGACCATCTCCATCACCTCTTTCACCATCTCCGACCCAACAAGAGATGCCTCACCGATCTCAGACTAACTTAAGAGATGCACGTAGGGTATCTCGTATAGGGCCTCAAAATGTTACATTCCAATAGTAGAGTGGTATCTATTATTATAAGTAAACTCTAATAAGTTTAAGTGATCCTCCCAACTCCAAAAAAAGTATAACATGAAAGCCCCCAACATATCCTCTAACACCTGGATGGTGTGCTTAGTCTGCCCATCTGTCTGGGGCTGAAAGGTTTTACCCATCCTCATCTGGGTCATAAATACTTCCTAAATGCCTCCACATAACCTTGACATAAACCACACATCACAATTGGAGACAATATTCATGGGTATCCCATGGGACAGACAATCTCCCACACATACAACTACCCCAAACTCTCCACAAACTCTTCTCCCTAATAGTAAGTGTGTTGACTTCGTAAGTTGGTCAACTATCACCCGAATGGTGTCATGGACTTTTATTTACAAGTAATTTCTCTCACAAAGTCCATGGATATGCCATACCATTTCCAATATGGGATCTAAATAGGATATGACAAAACTACCGGAACCTAGTGCTCGGCCTACACCTATTGACATGTGAGACACTAAGAGATGAAATCATCCATGCTCTGCCTCATGCCAACTCACCAAAACTACTGATGAAGGTATTTTTACATCTTCCCCACATCAGGATGTATAGCCAAATGAGATATTTGAAACTCTCTCATCACCTCCTCTCACATCCTGATTTGGACCACTATCCATATCTATAAATGGATGACATGATTCCCTCTAGAAAATTCATCTGGTGAATCTCCTAAGGATATCTGGTCACGTAAGACCACATAGTCGATGTCTCCCAACTGGACCTCTCCCACATTTTGGAGTAGAAAAGGAGTAAACACCATTGATTGAAGAAAATATTCACCCTCCTCCTCAACCAGGTTTATCTACAAGGAAGCCAACTACTATGATGCCTCATGTACCAAACAAGCCCGGGACTTCCTGCTAAGGGAATCATTCACCACGTTACCCCTCCCATGAGTATAGACTATCTCAAAGTTATAGTCCTATAGAAACTCCAACCAACGCCTTATCACAAGTTCAGGTCTCTCTATTTGAAGACATGCCTGAGACTCTGATGGAATAAATAAACAATAATGCACTCTCCTATAAGATAATGAATCCACATCCTCATATCGAAGACTACTGTTTTCAAATCCAGTCTATGAGTCATGTAGTTCTTTCTCATGGGGTCTCAACTACCTCAACCCATATGTGATCACTAATTTTATTTGCATCAACATAAAGATAATACCATATCATTAGGCATTACAATATAATAAATACTCCACACCATCCTCTGGTAGTCTCAAAATAGAAGCACTCATCAGCCTTATCTTCAACTCATCAAAGGATCTCTAGAACTACTTAGTCCGGGTAAATGGCTACCATTTCCATTTCAGGGTTATTAAAGGGACTGTAATCCTAGATAAGTCTTCCACAAACCTCCTATAGTACCCTACCAATCCAATAAATCTCTACACATCTTAAATAATCTTGGGTGTCTCCCAAGCAAGCATTGTATCAATATTTTCCGAGTCCACAACTAATCCTTGCTCAGAAATAAAATGACTTAGAATGTGAACCTCATGGATACAGAACTAGCACACCAAGATCTTATCATAAATATGGTGCTACAGAAGAAATTCTAGAAACATCCTCATGTTATTTTCATGCTCTTCCTCTGATGCAGAGTATATGATCATGTCATCAATAAAGATAGAAAAAAAATTATTTAAGTATAACTGGAAGATCCACTCCGTAAAATCCATAAACACATCAGGTTCATTCTTCACACTGAATGGAATAACCAAGAAATCATAGTGTTCGTAGGGGTATCAGAATTCCATCATTGAAATATCAGCCTTGAAAACTCTCAAATGGTGATAGACAGACCTAAGATCGATTTTTGAGAACTATATCACACCTCACATCTGATTGAATTGGTCATAAATCTTTATTAAGGGATACTTGTTCTTTATCATGGACTGGTTCATTATACCATAATTTATACCAAGCTAAAATATCATATCTTCTTTTTTCACAAACAACACTGGAGCTGCCCAAGGGGACACAATGGGTCTAATAAAACCCTTCTCTCAAAGGTCCTCCAATTGTAATCACAACTCCCAGATCTCGGTAGGGGACATCAATATGTCGTAGAATATATAAGAGTTGTCCTGAGATTCAATTCAATGAAAAACTCCATATCCCTCCTTGGAGTTAGCTCTAGAATGCACTCAGGGAAAATTTCTATATAATCCTTCATGATTGAAGGAATCCAGATGCTTGAAGAGCTTTCTACACCAAGGGTTATACTTTCCAACTGATGGGTGATGGGTTTCAGCCTCCTACTTGTAAGACCCATTCACTCTATCATGATCTCTCTATCATCCACATAAGAGAATCTCATCCGATCAATGTGAATGCATCTTACTCATATTTGGTGATATTCAATCTGGGCTTGAACCATGAAAAATTAGTCCATACCCAAGACAATGTTGTAAGGTCTCATTGTGATGACCAAAAGGTCCCATGAGAAACTCTCTCCACCAAGTGATATCTCACACTACAGGGAGATAAAATATATTGAAGAAGCATCCCCCATGGGAACATCATGGAAAAGCTATTGAGATAAAGCCTCAACTAGGAGCCCCATCTCTCACACTAAGAGGAAAGATATGAATTAATGACTTTAATATGTGTCTACTAGTACTAAAAAAAGATTATAATAAACATAAATCGTACCTATAATCATATCATGATCCACCGAGTCATATGACTCCATAGCCTATAGTTGCCCATGGCCCCAAACTCTAGATCCCCAATCCTGACATAGACCAATTGGTGGTGGTGGTAGATGAATATCATAACATCATCCACCGCCCACAGATCCTCCTGGAGCCCCACCTGCTCCTTTTCCAGCTTCGTCTCCCTAAGGGACGCCCTACCCTCACTTGGGAGATCTATGATCACGGTGCTGCCTCTTATGTGGAATTATGTTCCTTATATACCATCCCTCTTCAGCATGTCAGGTTGGTAAATCATGTTCCATGTATCCTCACCCATCACATGCATATAACCACCCCTCTCCGGTCTTCCCTAGTCTCATGTGTGATCCCTATGCTACATGATCATGTGTATGAGTCTGTTCATGATAAGATATCCTGCACCGAGATCCATCTTATTGACACATGCTAGCTACTAAAGATGACTTGGCCCCATTATGCCCACTTCTATCTCCAATTGTATGGTGACCCACTGATAAGAACAACTCTGTCTCCAATTCCTGTTCAAACACTTCGGCATAAGTGGGAATGCATAGGGATACCACACTGGAATGGATGTCTTTGTGGAGACCCTACTCAAACTTTAATGCTTGGAAGTATCCATCCTGAATCATGTAGATGGATTATCGTTTAAGGTCATTAAAAATCATGGAATACTCTACAATATTCATCCCTCTCTAATTTAGATCTAGAAGCTCTTGAATCTGAATTGAGCGCAGACATGAGGGATAATACTTCTCATGAAACAGCTACTAGAAGTCAGACCATGAGAGTGTAAACTACTCATGAATCTGTGTAAATAGGCTCCACTAGTGCCCAAATAATCTGTATAAAATACTTGTTGTTCTCACAACCAACTAACCGGTCAATTTCTAGATAAGCCTAAAAACTCAGATCATAGACTTTAGCCAATCCTCCACTGCCTGAGGATTTGACTCATCATGGAACATTAGCAGCCTCTGGCATTGGAACTCATAGAGTTCACTAAGAATTCATCCATCCTTATCCTGCTCTAGTAGTATAATATGTTTCTCGATAGGTGGGGGTTTTTCGAACTGTATTCCTACAGGAAGGATCTCGCATGATGGACCCTGAACTGAGGCCTCATCACTCATTGAATTATTGTCACAATCCTGAATCAGTAACTCGGTTGGTTGTCTTTACAGAGGAATCCTAAAATTTTAATCAATACATACCATGGTCAGATTAGCATATATATATGGGGAGATGAATCAAGTAGGATATTCAAAAAACACAATCATATAAGATTCATGTACCATTTATCCCTACAACCAATATCTCGATATGTTGAGTAGACAAGCAGGTAGTTAGAGTCCTGATGAATGGATACGTTAGACACCACACCAACATTGGGTTCCCTAGTCTAAAATTTGTACTCAAAACACTTTGACTCATTTTCCCTAATCCCTAACTAAAACTTCATAAGGGGATAACTCTAAACACCATCATAAGGAATGAATTTCTCTAATAGGAATATGTCATAACCCGTCCCAACAGGGCTCGAGCCGCAACTACTCTAAGACTACCTCCATAGGCTAGGGGTTGACCATAAGAAATAAAAGGCATAACTAATATAGTATTTCTTTTTTTAAGTACCTTTATAACCATATCTTTGTATAAGTGAAGAGAAATAAATAAAGGATAGTAACATTTAGATTGACAACATGCATGTAATAAAATTATGGGAATACAAGAGTATGATTGTGTAATCTGAAATAGGAAAAGGGGAAACATACATTCCCATCTATAAATATTTCCCAACCTAACAATAATAATAAATTAAATTATAAGAGATCCTAGTTGTGAATATTTAATCTCTGACTACCATATGTGGTCAAATACATCTGGGGATCCCTATGATCCTCGATAATCACCGTTAACATGTCCATCATTTTCATAAGACATGAAACATGTGGGAAAATCCCATGCAAGGGTGAGTATATACATACCCAGTAGGACACCCTGAAAGTTATGGGGAAACAATAGGATACATAATTGAAGTAGACAACTCAACCCATAGCAAGACAGTAATGAAATAAAACAACAAGGATACATATATGCTCATAAAAGAAACCCTTGTGAGGGATAAAAGGGATATCCATATTACAACCCATCCCAGTAATAGAGCCTTCCAACAGTTCCAAGAGGACCATAGATTATTCCCAACATCTCACGTGTCTATCCAAATAAGCATCCATGTCAAGCCACACATCTTCACTATTCCACAGAGTCGATGGGACACAATATCTAGGTAGAGGACCCATACCCTGATACAATATGAGGTTTCCACTCTATAGATAGATAGAGGACCCATTCCCTATCCCAATATGAGGGTTATACTTTGTTGATAGAGGACCCATGCCCTATCTCAGTAGGAGGTTTCTACTCTGTGGATATATAGAGGACCCATGCCCAATTCCGTTAGGGGGTTCTACTATATAGATAGAGGACCCATTACAAATCCTAGTAGTAGGGTTCCAGTCTGTATATATATAGAGGACTCACTTCCTATTCTTTCAGGGGGATCACTCTATGGGTAGAGGACTCATGTTCTTTCCTAATAGTGGGGTTCCACTATGTGTATAGATAGAGGACCTACACCATAGTTAATCAGGGGGTTCTACTCTATGGGTGGATGTCCCATGTACTTTCCTAGAAGGAGGGATCCACTATGTGGATAGATATAGGATCCACTCTATAGTCTGTTAGAGGGTTCAACTCAATGGGTAGAAAACCAATGCCTTGTAACAGTAAGAGTATTCCACTCTAAAAATCTCATATGATCACTACCATCATTGAGCACCGCTTAAAGAAGCATTGTGCCTAGAACATATCGCATCATATCTCAAAGTTCACTACAGATTCCCCCACTACATTCTATATTTAAAACACTCAGTATAGGCTACTTGTGGTCTGAAATCTGAGTACAAATGAAGGTGATACAAGAGGTAGAATTTTCCTCAATAGGAGGTACATGACGTGTAATAAATCCACAAGGTATATGGCCCCACTCTTCTATTTGGTTGTGTCCCTTATAGCACACATATTTTGGTCCATGTATCCCTACATTGTGTATAAGGGGACTACTCTATGTGTCTCATCCACCTAGGGTTGAGCCGTGTTCTCTCAGTCATGCATGTGTCCTTCAAGTCATGTCTGTGTACACTAGTTGTGTTCCTGACCGCACCCATGTCCATGTACTTCCAGAGTACACGTCGTGTAACCAACATTGGGTCATATGTTGTGTGGGGGTACTACATGTAATGTGATATTTTTATCACCCTGCAACTATATTCACCACATCCATGGGTCTACACGCCTGTTTTATTTATACTACAGGGTGTGTCATTGGGTTTTTTGTAGAAACTCTATATCTGATCTACACATTCCAGATCTAGATCCTCCTCCATGAATCTTACTGTTTGACCACCCAAAAATTATGAAAAACTCCTAAAACCGTCAATTTCACCCCTCTAGTGGCTAGAAATCAGATTCTGATCCATCATTCAAATCTAATACGCACCACCATCACTCATGGAACCTCTCTATACCTCACCAAATCTCTAAATCCATGGTGGAATCACCCGTATCTCAGAAAAATCCCTAATCTATCCTTAGATCATCAAACCATACATTGCACATGAATCTTCCACAAATTAGGGGGTCTGAATTCACTTGATCCCTCCAGACAATGTAAAAATGTGGTCCTCATAGGCTAATGCTGAAGAATGCAAAGAACTATGGGAGAAAAACACAAGAAACAAAGGTGAAACAATAATTGTCCAAAAATTATTGTCCAAAGAATACAAATTGGGGATATCTATGGTGATAAACAATAATAGGGGTAAATCCAATAAATAATTAATATGACACATGGTCACATGAAAAGGCTCAAAACAAATTAAAATCAAAGAAATATATTTTATTTTACTCAATATTTTAATCATAAAGTATGAAATCCATAAATTATGAGTTCTACCTTGATTTGGATCAAACGTTGGTGAAGAACACTACTGAAAATGAAGGAGGAATACCTATTGCGTCTGTTATCCCTCAATTCATTTGGATCTAGAAGCTCATCGTCGTCCGATCTCAACTCATCAATGATGAGTTGTGGAATCCTCTTATCAATGGTCTCAGGGTTATATAGATAACCATAGAGATCATCCATAATGATTCCTTTATAGAGGTAATTAGTTTTTAGGTCATTTAATTAATTAATTAATTAATTAATCCACTAAATGCACCAACCAATGGCCTCTTTATCCGAATGACCTGCACTAACCATATTTAGGTCATTCCAAGGGTAAAAATCACATTCCAGATTCAAAAATGGTCTCACATTTCCATTTTGAGATTCTTTTTAGGAGATATTCCATTATTTCTAAAAAACATGTGTGCGTGATATAAAATATATTTAATATTTTTATAAAAATAATTTTGGACACATCAGGTCTTGAAATCGCATGTCCTCTCAGCACATGGATCCAAAAGTAATCATTGATATATTTCAAATTCTTATAAGGAAAAAACATGTTCTCTATAATGTTCTTGTAAATTTGTATGTAAATTTGTATGTGTATGTGTATGTGTATGTGTATGTGTATGTGTATGTGTATGTGTATGTGTATGTGTATGTATATGTGTCTGTGTCTGTGTATGTGTATGTGTATGTGTATGTGTCTATGTGTGTGTGTGTGTGTGTGTGTCTGTGTGTATGTGTGTCTGTGTGTATGTGTGTATGTGTGTATGTGTGTATGTGTATATGTGTGTATGTGTGTGTGTGTGTGTATGTGTAAGTGTGTATGTGTGTCTGTGTGTATGTGTGTATGTGTGTATGTGTGTATGTGTGTATGTGTGTATGTGTGTATGTGTGTATGTGTCTGTGTCTATGTCTGTGTGTATGTGTTTTTGTATATGTATGTGTATGTGTATGTGTATGTGTATGTGTATGTGTATGTGTATGTGTATTTGTATGTGTATGTTTATGTGTATGTGTATGTGTATGTGTATGTGTATGTGTATGTGTATGTGTATGTGTATGTGTATGTGTATGTGTATGTGTATGTGTATGTGTATGTGTATGTGTATGTGTATGTGTATGTGTATGTGTATGTGTATGTGTATTTGTATGTGTATGTGTATGTGTATGTGTATGTGTATGTGTATGTGTATGTGTATTTGTATGTGTATATGTATGTGTATGTTTATGTGTATGTGTATGTGTATGTGTATGTGTATGTGTATGTGTATGTGTATGTGTATGTGTATGTGTATGTGTATGTGTATGTGTATGTGTATGTGTATGGGTATGTGTATGTGTATGTGTATGTGTATGTGTATGTGTATGTGTATGTGTATGTTTATGTGTATGTGTATGTGTATGTGTATGCGTATGTGTATGTGTATGTGTATGTGTATGTGTATGTGTATGTGTATGTGTATGTGTATGTGTATGTGTATGTGTATGTGTATGTGTATGTTTATGTGTATGTGTATGTGTATGTGTATGTGTATGTGTCTGTGTGTGTGTGTGTGTGTGTGTGTATGTGTATGTGTCTGAGTATGTGTATGTGTATGTGTATGTGTATGTGGATGTGGATGTGCATCTTCATGTGTATGTGTATGTGAATGTGTTTGTGTATGTGTATGTGCATGTTAATTTTTATGTGTATGTTCATGTGTATGTTTATATGCATGTGTTTGTGTATGTGTGTGTAAATGTATGTTTATGCATATGTATGTGTGTATGTGTATGTGTATGTGTGCTTATGTAGTATGTGTATGTATGCATATGTATACTTGTGTATGTATGTGCGTGCACGTGTATGGAATTGTATGTATGTGTATGTGTATATGTACCCGTATGTGTATGTGTATGTGTAGGAATGTGTATGTTTATGTGCATTTTTATGTGTACGTGCATACATGTATGTGTATGTGTATGTATATATGTGTATGTGTTTATGCATGTATTTGTACATATGCATGTTCATGCATATGTGTGTGTGTGTGTGTGTCTGCATATGTATGAGTGTATTTTTACGTGTATGTGTCTGTATGTTTATGTAGTATGTGTATGTATGCATATGTATGTGTATATATGTGCATGCATGTGTATGTAATTGTATATACCTCGATTCTGGACTTATCGATCATTTATTGCCACAAACTGATCCAAAATACAAGATATGAAGCTTATCGATAATAAGATTTTTTCCCTGTTAATTAAATAGGGTGATCATTTAAGGATGTTACTCGGATTGGAAGTACAATTAAATAGAAATTGTGGTATTCTTTGACTCGTGTACTTGGAGGCTCATAATCCAACTATTGTCTTGAATATGATTTAACTACTCTTCCATCCACAAATAATTATGCCCTTTTCCCACACACTTTACCAAATGAGTGAGACTTCATGATGAACTTATTGAGTTTTGACTACTTCTTTAAGCACTAAAATCCCCTATGACTTATTGGGATAAGTTTTGTACTGTTAGAGTAATTATTTATTTTGTATGTGGGTGCAGATATGTTTACATTGTTTGATCAAGTCTACTCTATCTTTATATCCCCTTGTTTTGATTTTTTTATCTCCCTCCTATTTCAAATATGTTGTATCTTATTTTATTCCATAAATAATGGGTTCTTACCCTATTCATGAGGCATGAATTTATGGTATCTTGATTTTAACATGGTATCAGAGCCCAAGAAATACTAAGAGGTTTATCCCTACTTTCTCTCTCTCTCTCTCTCCTCTATCTCTTTTTCAACCGAGACCTTGTCTGTGCATCCCACACACTTCTCTTTTTTCCTGCTTAGGCATCTCACCCAAATAGGCACACTGCCCAAACTTGGACAGAAAAGCTACCCAGGCCCTTCCCCTATCCATATTTGACACACCTGAACCTAGACTTACAAATCTTCCTCTCCATGAAAACTATTTTTTGGGTGCCTTGTTCCTGCAAGATGCTCTAGATCCAACAAACTAACTCCTGACATCCTTTTCTTCACCATGAGGATTTTTCTCTAGATCTGTTCAACAGATCACTGTCTAATGGCCAGCCTCTCCTCACTTGACAGGTATCGTTGACTTGTTGAAAAACTAAACTGCCTCACTATCACTTGATATGTCATTGCCTTTGTTGTAAGAAAGAGTCAGATCATGAACCATCCTTCGACACCATAGTAAGATGCCTTACTTCAAATTATTAGATATTTTTAGATGGATCAAACCATTGTATTCTGGTCATAAGAACACTGATGTGGATATGTTCTATGTTATCGATGAATCAATTTATTTTTCCTCTTACAGGTCCATGTCTAGGTTTGTGAAAGTAGGTTGGGTTTGGGCAACTGCTCTATGTTGTTATCTATTATAAGTCCTCAGTCAATTGCATTGGCCTCATCGCTACTCATCCAAGGTTGTGATTGATTTCATATTCTCTCTAATTTTTTTGGTTTTAAGAAAGGAGTTGGATTACACCCCCTTCCCACAAAGTCAACTCTTTGTAGAAGTGCATGGGAAATGAAAATGCAATGCATCATGTGAAGTATTGATTTTTTTTAAATAGAAAATGTAGGTATAAAAAGAGAAATAGGATACCTAAATGAACATATTTGAATAGTAAAACCAAATTTATAAGGCTTTTATAAAATGGTGCCAACTTGTCTACATTGGGAATATAACAAATAGAATTTTTTCCATTCATTACTCATGTATACAGTGAACTTCCAATTAAATATGTTAAGTATTATAATGAAATTATGTATTAAATTCCAAAGTTGTAACACTTATATTTTCACATAAGGCTATAGTTTTTTGGGAGGATTCCATTGTGGTTACGGTTCTAGAATCCTTCTGAGGGTTGGGTTATGAGTTGTAAGGTTTGTGTGAGGGTTTTAATTTGTTGATCACCTTGTCTTGAGGATTCTAGGTGACTCTTCTTGAGGTTATTAGGATAGATTCTATAAGTAGTAATCAAGTTCCTTCTTGTATGGGATTTTTAGTTCGGTTACTTGATTTTTAGGCCCGATCACTTGAGGTTGGAACCAATAGGATCCTTGTGGGTGGTTTGAAATTGTTGGATGTTAGGTAAGGATGGGTATCATTGGTTAGAGTTTGAGATAGTTATGAGGGATCTATTTTGGAGAATCACCCTCTGGGTGAGGTGTTTCTTGAGGTTTCCCTCTTGGGCGGGTGTTCTATGGTTTGAGTTGGGAGTCCATCCACAGTTCCTTTGAGTAGGTTTGGCCCGATGTTTGGTTCTTTTGGTGGATACCCTTGTGGGTGTCCTACATGATTTATGGGTTAATTAATGGGGCCCTTTGTGGGGTGTTCTATTGTGTTGAGTTTTCTGGGGACTGTGGAGGTTTCCCTGTGATGGTTGGCCTATGAAGTGGCTGGTGATTGTTTCAGTAGTTTTGGATGGAGGGTGCGGGTGTTAGTCGACCCTAGTGTTTGATATGTGGATTGTGGTTTTGATGCTATTCTTGTTAAGGAATGTATTTGATAGAGGATAACTTAGGGATATTATTGGACCAGGAATTTTCCATGGGATTTATTTTGTTTCTATCCTCTTCTGGTTGGTTGGTTTTTGTACGCTAGGTCTAGGGAGATAATAGATGATCTGAATGAGTACATATACCTTAGCTTGATAGTTCTCTAAGTGTTAGGTTAGTGGACCATGGAGGCTATTTCACTCATGGGACATGATTTTTTTGAGTTTTGAGGCCTGGTCAAGCATCCTAGAGAAGTACTAACATTTTTTCCCAGTTGGTTCTGAAGGACATTTGAGATTTGGTAGTGTACCCCCAAGGTCAATAGGGGTCCCTATCTCCATTTAAAATCCTACCATTGGATTCCTAGTTCCCAATAGAAAAATTTAGTATTTTAAAACCTAGGATGAGATCCTATGGTTTAACACATGTCCCTAACCATGCAGTGGACTTTGGATCTCCATTTTGATCAGGCAGATGTGATTGATGTTGGGTATGTGGGCCATGTTTTTCAAGTCCTCTAGTTGGGGCCAGAACAATAGTTGTTTTACCTATGGGTGTCAGTATAGAACTCTATGTTTGTTGTTTTCTTTTTTGTTTAAAACTTTTTTTTCTTTTCTACATTTTGTTTATATTTTATGTTAGTAGTAATGTTAGGATAGGATGTACATGATGCTTGTTACAAGCACATGTGATTGATGAATTTGACAACACTCTGACCTCATGGTATGTCCCACTGCATTGAACATACCTATTAAACTAAATAGGTAAGATTCTTGAATGCGCTATTATGTGTGACCCTCTAGAACCTTATCTCGATAGAAGTAAATAATATTCACAGGACAGGAGAGGATTCTAGAAACCCGTCAAGGCCCCTAAAGAGATAAGGATAGTCATAGTAATGATAACCAACCTAAAAACACACACTGTGTAATATAATATCTTTTTATTTAGATATCTTTTAAAGTACGATGTACACATCTGTCATCAAACTTTTCTTGATTTATTATTTTTTGATATAACTAGATGGATTTACCCTTGACTTCCTTGGCCAAGGACTTATGAATTTACTACTATCTTGATCAATAAGGATCATGATATACTATTTCCTAAACCTAGAAGAGACAAATCCTTTCTTGACCATTCAACCAATTCCATACCACCAATTAGGAACCCAACATAAGCTACCTCACCACAATTTCAATATCATGGTTTTTTATTCCTTCAAAGTACGTGATCAAATGGCACACATTGATAATGATCTCACATTAGGATACCAATACACATATCCATAGATAGGATAAACCAATGACACCAAAAACATGTGGTGTTCCTATTGGTGGGTCTATCCACATGGTCTCACTACTATATATCACCAAGTGATAAATTCATCAGAATAAGTATCAATGATTATGAGCCCCCAACACTTGAAAGTCAAACATCTACTATGTATAGTCAATAATATGTATCTTGACCATAGGAACTTTGTTTAATATTAATGTCACAATATCTCGAGGTTCTTATTATATCCTCGGATCTACTATAACCTCTTTATAGGAAAATTAATCTATAGATATTACCATTTAAATAGTGGACATGAAAAATTATACACTATAATAGTAAGAATACATCATGTATATCTAATTGTATACACGATATGATAGTTAAAATTATTATTCAAGTAGGTTCTAGGTTACCCACTATAAAAACACTCCCACTTTAACTAGAGCCAACTTTCTAATGAACCTTGTTAGCTATCACATGATAAAGATCATGTTTCTGATGAGTAACGGATTTATTTGCTTAATCTACCATGTTTATTGTATTTGGCTATTATGTTATTTGCGACCTCACCAGATTGAGTAAAACTTCTCAAGAGATGGAAACTCAGAGTATATCCATTTTTTCCACTATCAAAACTTGAAAAGTTGTCTAGAACCACTAACATAATTATCATTATGATAAAACATTACTTGGTAGGTGAAATTCTAAGAAATGGAACAAATTGTTGCATTTAATAATTGATACTTAGCTTCCTTAGAAGCTACCAAATGCTCAGTTTTTGTAGGTATGGATACCAATAGATTTTAGGAGCTTGTATCTCTCATTATCTTAACCTAAATGTAATACTAGATCATGTTGATCTAAGGAAGACTAGTTTTTTTCTTCCTAAAAACTAGTATCCTTTCTTCTTCACTTACCAGGTACATATCTTTTTCAATTTCCCAAGTACAATAAAATAGTTCTAACTGATTCCCTTATAGTTATCTTGGATATAACCAATATTTTCTTACTCTTAAGTATATTTTTTCCAATATCAATTCATGTACATATTATAGCGTATGTGATTGATCCATCACTGAAGCATATGAAACTAAACTCACCACTTAATATTCTCCTATTCCATTGCATGTCTACTTGGAGGGATTTATGTCATGTGACATTGGTAACAATTCTCTCTTGAATTTTCTAGATTATATTTTACCATGTCACTATATGTACGACTGAATAGGTCCAAGAAACTATTATATCTACCTTATTATATCATTTTCCCTAGAACTTAGGTTTCTAATTTAATTCAATCATTATAGAATTAGTTCATCCTGGTATTAACTAACTATAAGGCCAATATTTTTTTTCCATATGCTACTGAACATATTTCACGTTGAAAAAAATAGAGCTCCCACTAACCACTAGTAGACACATGGAAAATATTCATTCCAAATTAATATTCTATGATCCTATTGCTTACATTAATCCTAAACTAGATTTCAATAACTTGCAACATTTATTAGTATTCTATGACGTGACTATCCATTTCTGGTTGCGTTGTATAAACACCTTCCATGATTGGTGGTCATGAAATCCAATGATCAATAAAATGATCATAGATATTATCTATTACAAGTAAAGTTCTAATGGATTTAGGAATAACGACTTGGTATTACCAATCGATCCTTACTGGTACTTTTCTTGTACCATCCATGTATCGTGTCACTTGAATACCCACCACTGTATTCAAAATAAAAAGCCCATTTTCACTTTGATACACTAAATCCATTATTTAATTTTAATTGATCATGTAAATCTTAGATAATTTATTTATACTTCTTACTTTTAGGAATTATTATTAATAATGAATAATTTATCACTGGTCATGGTGAATATAAAACCATCACTATGTTTCTATCCTTCCTATGTAGTATGTGTCTCTGGAACATTCTCCTTTCACATGCACTTGTGGAACTTATTAATATGACAACTACATGTGTATCACTAGCAATGACTAAACCCAAGTCAATCTTGCTCCCACTATCTCAAGTAGAGATGTTCACCCTTATATAGAAATTTAGTCTATCACTTGACTATCACTCTTCCATCTTATGGATTTATGTTGTAGCACCCCAATCAGATTATCCACCTGAACAGTGCTTTATAGCCAAGTTCCAATGGCCTTAGGTGTGCCTCCTCATATACCAAAGGCTTCCAACTAGAAGCGATGGTGTAAAAGAGTGATAGTGGGGAGACTATACCCTCATTTGATGATATAATAATGGTCTAAATACATATATACCCAGCGTAAATGAAAGATACCAATAGACTCTAACCAATAACCCACTAATGGTAGAAGAAAAAACAATATAATATAATAGAGGAAGAAATATCTAAACATTAGAAGAATAAATAAATAAACAAGATAAACATTCCATTTGTAACCACTAAAAAAGCATGCATATCGATACAATTAATACAATTAAATCAATAGAAAAGGGTTTCCCATGTCTGGCCTCAATGTATACATAAATAATAGTAGAAATATAAAACAAAAAAAAAACTCAAAAGTAATTTCAAATGAGGCAGGAACCTTAAGAACTTTATCCTTCCATCCCAGGAAACTCAACCACTAGGATCCATCTCCAGGACATAAACCCTTACCTAAACTCAAAAGCATAAAGTTTTCTTGCATCCCAAAGGGCCCATGTAGGGTATGAGAATGAGTCTTAGTAGGGTAAAACCCATGTTTACATACCTCACATTTGGGACTAAGAAAGTGTATACTAAAAATAAATAAGTAGCATCACATGAAAAAATTAAACACATGCTTCCTTGATGCTCCAAAGCCACCAGGAATATATCACCTACCTTGGCCAATGTTAGAATGTCGTAGTAGAGAAGATCCTTATCCCATGGCCCAAGGCATACCCTAATACCATACAATCCCAGTTGAACCCTTAGTTTCCACCTCCAAACATTACCTAACACCTCATTTGATCAACCATGTAACCAATGTCCCGAAGGCATTCCCAATCAAGGAATCTAGTCCCTCAAACCCCTTATCAAAATCACTCATCATCACGAAGCCCAATGTCTATAGGAACTATTATATCTATACTCAAATAGTAACTATATTCACATAAAAACCAATGTCCTAATGAATAGTGATTCATGTCCACCAAAATGATCCTAGCCCAATGGCCTCAAGAACGATGAGCCTCATCCCCCAATCAACAGCCTCACCATTGTCATTTGATGGATCCTCACCATACCCATGGATATATATGGAAATCAACCCAAAAAGTATACCTAAGCTGCAAATAACGAGGGCCTCTACCCACATTACTGGTCAAAAACACCTCATTATTAAGTCTACTGATGTGAAAATGAATCAAAATGATGCTTTTGACAATATGGGTGAGCAGCATCACCAATTTATTACCTAATCCACACCAAGTCTGGTTCCTCATGCCCCTACAACCATTTTTTTTAAATAGGTTGAGGGACTAGCCATCCAATGGCCATTCCATCCCATATCACATGAACCTCTCCCATAAACTGATGACCTTTCCACCTCAATATGATGACCTTGTCATCCAACCAGTGATCAACATAACTCAAATACATAAATATTTCAGGCCACTCCATGCATGATGATCATGTCACCTCAGTTTAGATTGTTATTTCATCTCAATCCTTAGTTCATACCCATCATGATCCCATGGATCTTAGTATTACATCATAATCATTTCATGTATACATAAAAAATCCAATGAAGTAAAAACAATTCAATTGAATTGAATTGAGAAACTCAATTTAAATGAAACAATTAAATTTAAATAAAACAAATCAATTTAATATAAGGAACACCCCTAGCCTAACTGCCCAAGGTCCATAGCCTCTCTCATGGCTCAAACCATTTGTAGACTCTACTAATCATTCCCATTGTCACCTCACAAGGTTCGGTTTAATTAATTAAAATAAAGCATTATATTATTATGGTCTCTCTTTTTCAACACAATGATGAGATAAAATCTGTGCCCAAGAACTCATGAAATTACAAATAGAATTATGAACCACAAAATTCATAGTCATTGACATAGTCACATCTTTGGACCGATTTGGAAGAAAATGGCATTTTAGACGGATGCCCTGAAAATATGGAAAAGGACACAAACGAATTTAGTGCTCTATGAGGTGATATAAAAGAGAAATAGAAGCTAGATGATAGATAACCTTACTAAGATAAATTTAACGTAGCTTATGGATCAAAGAATAGAGGTAGGATAAGGGAGATAGTTCACACCCTATAAGATGAGCAAAGGAGCTCTAAGTTCAGGTAGGAAGAAGACCATGCATGAAGGAGAAAGTGGAGGAAAACAAAGATATAGAGATGAGGGAAACCCCACCATTTAACACCTTTAATGAGCCTCATAGTTAGTTCACTTAGTTTTTTAACCCATATGTCTCCTGATACTTAGGATCCAAGCCCCACATGGTTAGCTCACACAGTTAGGCCCATCTATGTGTTGACCGTGCATAGCCACTAGTTAAGTATAACTAAGCATGTGAATTGCACATGGTTTTCCCTAACCATGTGCAATAACATGTGAATTTTCTATGATAAAAAATGTAGAGGTATAACATGGGCATTCATCTCATCTTTCATGTTTTACCAAATCGTTCTCAATATAAAAAGAGGTCTCACGGTTACCCCTTTGAGGCCACACAGTTTTTCCCAAACTGTGCTCCTCAGTCTACACTTAACCAAAACAAGGCCTCCAATGCACCCAAAATACTTTTGAACACCCTATTCATTTTCCAATCCTCTAAACCCATCAAAAAAAAATTTTAGGTTGAAATTGAACTCAAAAATTGGTTCCAAAAAAATGAGAAAGAAGTTTTAACACCCACCAAACTCCAAAGATACAAAACAGCTAAGGATTTCAACCCAATCCAAATAATCGGGATGTTACAATCTCCCCACCTTAACATAGATCATCCCCTCAATATAAAACAAAACCCAAATATGGTACTGAACATACCCATATCTTTAAAATATCAACCTGGTCTACCCCAATTTAAAAGGGGATAGGTCAACAGCCTCAAGGGGGCTCCCCACCTTAGGAGTGACCTACCCCGACTGCATCCCAACCAAAATCTCAAATCAAACTGATGTTCCATTGACCATACTAGGACTCAAGTCCTCCTGTGATGCATCATCACTCATGCACCTCATCAGGTGCTCATGTTCCATACCCAATATCCATCCATATCCTACACTGCATTGGTTCCCACCTCACGCCCATGCCATATATATCATCTATGAGGTTCTTCATCTCAACAGATGCTCAAAATTCCTAGTACCCTACACCACAGTCAATTCATGCATCACAATGATTCCAAGATGCCAACACACCCTAGGTAACCCACATATCCTCAATACATCAATGCTAATGCACCTCAATAATCATGCATCCATCTATGCTCACATACAATTCCTAGTTTCATGCACCTCATATATATATAACACATATAATTCAATTCTAACCTACTAACCAAT
This sequence comes from Viscum album, assembly GCA_963277665.1. Taxonomy (NCBI): domain Eukaryota; kingdom Viridiplantae; phylum Streptophyta; class Magnoliopsida; order Santalales; family Viscaceae; genus Viscum; species Viscum album. Next base: position 861,246,562 of record OY728160.1, read on the forward strand.
ATCTAGTTAGTCCAAAGATACATCTCATGCAACTTATGCACCCAAAATGGACATGACTCAAAAGTCCATGACAAAATAAACCCAAAAAAGAACCCCGGTCATTCCCATGGAATACCTCTGACCGTCATCGACTCACCATCCTACTATGACCCTAGAATCTCAATCTAATTCACATGGCCTAAAGCCCTGTTGTATGAATCCTAAATTCCCTATGGTGTTTCACCAACTACCATCCATTGAACCCACTATTAGGCCCCACTGTCTCTTATAAGATCTTTTCAATCAGTTGATACTTGGATACCATCACTTGGTACCACTCCTAGTCCAATCTCAGAACCCTAAGTCTGCCATGGTCCCTGATTTCTGGTTGTTCGAGAAGGATTTTATAGAACCTCTCAATATTTACAACCTATCCAAATTCCCGACACTCCTTTGGAGGCCGCTCGCACTAAGTCTAGACATTTCATGGTTGTCCTCACTAAAAAACACTATCAAATATCCACTATGAGGAGGTCTGGTTGAGTCCTTGGACAGACTACCCTTCTAGAACTCATCTTGGCCTTGCTTCCTGACATCTAAAATGTCACCACTAAAATCACATGATGCCATCACCCAAATCATGTAAGACCTATCCATTAAGTTTCCCTCATTTATGAGCACCTGATTCACCACCTCTGAGAATTATTTCAACCTAAATATTTCCACCTACACCCAAATGGAATTCTATAAACTTTCCTCAAAATTTATCTCCATTGAGGTTTCATCACTAACCATACCAGGTTCAAAGTGAGATATTTTGGCGAATTTGTTTGCATAGTCCATGAAAGATATGTCAACCTTTTTAAGGCTTCATAAATCTTGAGCTCTCTCTACCCTCAGCGTCTCCGAGAAGAAGTGCTCAAAGAACCTTGAATCAAAGTCCTTCCAAGCCAGTCCCTCATGTCTTCCAGCCTAAACCTGCACGTCCCACCAGTGCTTAGCTAGTCCTCTGAGAATATAGGTTACCATCTTCACCCACTAATCTGAAGGCATATCAAGATTCTTGAAAATCATCTACATGTACTCGATCCAATTTTTGGGCATCTGTGGTCCACCCTCACCCTGAAACAGTGGAAGGTGTTATGACTAAAACTCCCACATCAGATACACCAAGGAAGGCTCTACTCCCTAATCTCCCCTATCAATTTCCTAGATGATGCATACCATGCTCACTCTAATCTGCTTGCCAAGCCACAACCCAAAAGCTATCAAGTTTGGTGGCTGACCCACCTATATTGGAGCATGTCCCTAAGCCTATGTTTAAGACCATACATTTGGATCATGTTATTCCCAAACCTTAGGGGCATCATCTCGTGCATCTCTCATGGAACCCCATCACCCCCACTTGATTCTCTATTAGAGCCCGTCAAGGTGGAAACCCACAGAATTCCATCACATGGTCAGACATCCCAGAAGACATATATATAAAACATAGATAGGGAAAGCAGTAATAGGAAACATGATCTCACTTCCCTTACCCTTCCCCATCTCATCCATACCACATGGAATCCTAACCTCCTTACCCGCCCATATTAGGGCTAGGTATCACACATTCTTCAAGTTATGCATGTCCTGACGAACCATGTCACCTCAAACCAATGACCATGTCACCCAACCTGGTGATCAACATCACCCCATTTCATCATATATTCCTGATAATATAACAACAAAGACAATATATACATATCAGTATCACATATCACAAACAATTTATATCTCAGGCCCACATGCATATATAATTTAAACATCCTATGTGCCTAAAAAATCATAAACACAACAAACATAATAAACACTCCTTATCCTATCAGCCAAGGATTTAAATCTATTTGACATATCAGGCCAATTTAACATGTCACAATAGATAACAATCACATTCCAAGTGAACCACTCAAGGTGGAAATAATATCAACTATAAAATGATAAAAACATAATAGCAATTCCCACCCATGGTAACATGGTCTATCCCCCATGCATGGGGCTTCAAGCACCCAAGAATGAGATCTAAACTTGGATCTAACAACATCCTAATCTCTGGTATACCATAGCCCAAATAGTAAGACTAATAAAGAGGCAAAAGAAACACCTCTGATACCATTTTTAGAGCTCCAACCCAATTATCCACCCAGACATTTCTTTCAGGTTGAGTTCCACTAGCCTTAGGCACGCGTACCCATATTTAAAAGGCTATAAACTAATATCAAGGGTGTAAAATAGTGATATTGAGGAGACTATACCCTCTTTTTATGATATAATAATGATCTAAAAACATATGTAACTAACAGAAAATAAAGATACCAATAGACTCAAACTAGTAACCCCCTAATGGTGGTTTCACAATAAATATAATATAATAGGGGAAGAAATATCTAAATTGCAGTAGTGAAAATAAATAAAAAATTTAAACAGGATATTTGTGACCACTAAACAAAGCATGAATATCAATACAAGTCATACAATACAGTAAGTAAAAAAGGGTCTCCCATGGATGACCTCAGTGTATACATACATAATAGTAGCAAGATAATACAAAAGGCAAAAAAAAAGGAAAACTAAAAAGTAACTCTATCTGAGGCAGGAACCTCAAGGTCCTTATCCTTTTATCCCATGCAACTCAACTACTATGATCAAGCTCCAGGGCCCAAAACCTTACTTGAACAAAAAAACATAAATTTTACACGTGTCCTGAAGGGCCTGTGTAAGGTGTGAGAACGAGTCTAAGAAATGGTACCACCCACATGTGCATACCTCACATTTGGGACCAAGAAAGTGTATACTAAAAATAAATAAGTAGCATCACATGCATAAAGTAAGCACAAGCTTCCCTGGTGCTCAAAATCCACTAGGAAGCTATCAATTGCCTCATCTAATGCCCAAATTCCATAGTGGAGGCGATCCTTATCCCATGGACCAAGGAATCCTCAGATGTCATACAGTCCCAAGTGAACCCTCAGGTTCCACCTTCAAACATTACCTATCACCTCACGCCGTCAAGCATGTATCTGACATCCTAAAGGCATGCCTAATCAAACAATCTAGTCTCTCGAACCCCTGCTCAAAATCTCCCATCGGCTCGAAGCCCGACGTTCGGAGGCAAAACGATACATGTCCTCAAATAGTAACCATTGTCGGCTCAATAACCAATGTACCAAAGAAGAGAGATGATTTTTCTCTAAAATGATACTGGACCAAATTCCTTAAGAATGGTGAGCCTCATCCCCAAACCAACAATCTCACCACTATCATCAAACGGCTCCTCACCATCCCCATGGATTTCTATGGAAATCACTCCAACATTTCACCTAATACACAACTACCAGGTGCCTCTACCCACATGAGTGGTCAAAAACCTCATCATTGAGTCAACCTATGTGCACATGACTCCAAATAATGATTTGGACAATACGGGTGACCAGAAACACCAATTTAGAACCTAATCCACACAAATCCAGATACCTCATTCCCTTTAAATTGTGTCTCTCAATCTGATGGCCATGTCATCCCATATGACACAAGCCTCGCTCGTAACCTAACGGCCTTTCCACCTCAATATTATGATATTTTCATCCAACCAGTGATCAAAATCACTCAAATGCATAAATATTGTAGGCCACAGCCAGTGTGATGATCACATCTCCCTAGATCAGATGGTCATTCCATCTCAATCCTCGGGTCATTCCCATCACGATCCCATGGATCTCAGTAGTAAATCATAAAAATTTATATATATATATATATATATATAAACAATCCAATGAAGTAGAAATAATTCAATTGAATTGAATTGAGTAACTCAATTTAAATGAAACAATTCAATGTAAATAAAACAAATCAATTTAATATAAAGAACATCCCCATCCTAACTACCCAAGGTCTAGAGACTCTCACATGGATCAAAACATTTGTAGACTCTATTAATCATTCACATTGGAATAACACAAGTTTAAATTTAATTAATTAAAAACAACCATTATATTATTAGGGTCTTGCTTGGTCAACACAACGACATGATAAAAGTCGCACCCAAAATACTCGCTAAATCACAGATAATATTATGCACCGCCTATTTCATATTCATATACATAAGAATGTTTGATCTTATAATCTAACTCACACTAATTTTAAAGAAAACAACATTTTAGATGGATGACTAGAAAATAGGGGAAAATGACTTGACCAGATTTAACACTCTGTGAGGTGAGAGAAAATAGAAATAAAATCTTGATTATGGAGAACCTTACTAATAAAGATCCAGAACAATATAAGGATCAAATAATAGAGTTCATATAAGGGATATAGGTCACACCCTAGAGAGAAGGAAAGGAGCTCCATGAATGGCTGGGAAGAAGACCAATCATGGAGGAGAAAGAGAAAATGAAATAAATTGAGATGATGTGATGGTGAAGGAGGGGAGTCAGAATGTGACATGGGGAGAGCTCTCGACAGGAGTTTCTCTAACCTCGCAAACCCTAAAATCTCGAGATTGTGATCTTTAATCTTGCGCTTGTTTATCTACGGTCTGATCCTATCGGCTATGGCAAGCTTTGATCCTTCTTGGGAGATCGGATCTGGGAGACATGAGCTGGTTTTCAAAACCCATGATGCGTCCAATCCTTCGCAACAGAAGCAGGAACTTGAGGGGACTTCAAAGGGGTTCTCTTTTGTGGAAGCGATTAAGGAACCATAGCATGATCTTCGCAAGCAACAACCTGTTAAAGTTGGTCAGAATAATCTTTCCTTTTCCCATTTCAAGGATTCATATGCAAGGATTAAGAAGAAGGGTTCGGTTGCACATGTCAAAGCCGAAGCTGTTGCGGTAGCTGAGAGATTGAAGTTGGGGGCTCACTTTATCATCGACAGGCTGATCTTTCCGAAGGGCTCGCAACCCTAGAAGTTAGATTATCTAAAATCAAGAATAGTTGATATCTGGGGTTTCGATACCTGGAACTATATATCTCTCGGTATAGGATTCTACCATTTTATTTTTCCTTCAGAAGAATTAAAATTAAGAGCCTGGGGATTTGGTTCCATCTCATTCAAGCCTGGGGATTTTCACATTCATGAGTGGGACAGATCCTTCAACCCTTTGGAGATGGGTAATACTGTTGCACAAGTCTGGGTCAAAATTTTTGGTTTAAATTGGATCCTATGGAACCCTAGGATCCTTTATGAGATTTCTCTGGCTATAGGAGTTCCCATTAGAATGGACAAAGAAACAGAATTGTCCAGATACGGGCATTTTTCAAGATGTTTAGTTGAGGTGGATATTTTATCTCCTTTAATTGATAAGATCTATTTATCTACTGATGAGGAAGAAATAAGTTTGAGAATTGAGTATGAAAACCTGCCTAGATAATGTTTGGATTGTAAAGTTTTAGGGCATGACTCCACTAACTGTAGAAAGAGTCTTATTTGTTCAAATTTCTCTATGAAGGGTCATGATGCTAAATCATGCCCCAATCTGAAAAACATGTTGCATGAACAGAAAAGGGCTCTTTCACCCAGGAAATCCTCTGATTTGATTGTTAACAATAGCTCCACAATGCCAGCTTCCAAAAATTCTTGGGCTGACATTGTGGAAGAAGGACAATCCGGGCTCCCAGCCTTGCAATCTCTCTGTATTGGTAATGTGGCCACTATGGACAAACTTCAAAATGCCAATTCTGATAAAGTGCATGCACATTCTTCTGAACCTGCATTTCTCCACCAATGTTCAATCGGTGTTGCCTCTGATTCTAAGAATCCAGATCAGTCTACTTTGGCTGGTCTAGTCAAGGAATCTGTCCAGGTTTCTTCTCTGCCAGGTCCTTCTCCTACTGAAGTTGTTGACAAAATTTCTGTTGAATCTGCAAATGCTCTTTCTACTGTTAAACCTGTCCCTGAAGAAATGGCATATCGGTTTCCTGTTTTGACTGGTCTGGACAAGAATATTGTCCAAACCAGTGCTCATCTTATGGCTGCTCCTGTTTTGAAATCCCCCACACAAATTTGCTATGATGCTCCTGACTCACACCATGGGGAGGCTGAAATGGTTACTAATACCATTATGAATTCACAAATGGAGTCATCTGTCATGGCTGGAATGAAACAGATTACAGCACAATGTAGGCCTCATTTTGAGGCTGGAACCAAATCGAAGCAGGTTCCTACCCTAGTTTCTCCAGTTACCAGCGTGAACCTAAACCTTCATAGTTCTGTTGTTGCTACTACAGATCCTGGGAATGTTGCTACTTTTTCCACTCCCTTGGAGATGCAGTCATTTCTGGCTGGGGATTTGGCCAGCCCTGAAAAATAGGTGAATATTTGTCATGGGGAACCCTCTCATTTTTTACCTCCCTCAGCTATGCAGGTGGAAGAAAAATCAAGGAAGGATGAGTAAATGAAAGGTGATGAAGATAGTTCTTGGAAACAGGTTCAAACAAGAATCCAAAAGAAAGCAGCAAGAAAAGAGGAAAGGAAGAAGGAGGAGGAGCAAACTGAAAGTTCAGATGAAGATGTGGAAACTTTTCTATAGCAAGCTAAAGATATTGAAGAACGCTACACTAGAAGAGGGAGAGGCTGGGGGCGCATCAATATAGAGGCATGGAATGAGATGAGAGAACAGGAACGAAGAATTGGAAACAAGCTGAGGAAAAATATTGTCCCCCCAAGAGGGATAATTTGATATCTTTGTTGTATTTTGCTCATCCTTCCAGACTTTTCTTTTTATAATAATTAGTGGCTCTGCCTCCATCTTTCAAAAAAAATGGAGATAAGGGAAAAATTGTCATTTCACACCTTTAATGAGCTACATGGTTAGTTTTTACAGTTTTACAAACCATTTGGCAACAATTATTCTCTTGTTTCTTAGGATCCAAGCCTCGCATGGTTAGCTCACATGGTTAGGCCAAACTGTGCACTGACTGTGCGTAGCCACTGATTATGTGGAACAAATCATACGGCTTGTGTAGCATTTTTTCTAACCATGCACAAACTCTGTGAATAACCTATTATAAAAGCTACAGAGGTCTCACATGGCTATGCTCCTCCTCTTTCATACTTTACCAAATTGTTCTTAGTACAAAAAATAGGCCACATGGTTACCCCTTTGAGGTTGCATGGTTTTTCCCAAATCGTGTGCCTGAGTATGCACTTAACCAAAATAGGTCCCTTGGGCCTCTGATGCATCCGGAACCCTTTTCAACACCTGAGGCATTTATCAATCCTCTAAACCCATCAAAAAACAATGTTTTGGGTTGAAAGAGAAATTGGAATTTGGTTTTGATAAATAAGAATGAATTTGGAATACCCACCAAACTCTAAAAATTCAAAACCGGAAAGGATTTTGACCCGCTCCAAATACTTGGGATATTAAATTTTTAATATCCTAAGAAACCATTAGGATAATTACTTATATTCACAATGTGTTTATCTTGATACAAGTTTGTTTTTATCCTAAAAAACTCTTTGCATCGAAACACATGTCTTATAATATAATGTATTTCCATCACACTATGACTCATATGATATCAATTTGTCCTTATAGTTGGAATATGGTTATGGGAGATTTCCATTATTTTCAAAGAACATCTTGAAATATAATGGATGTGTCTGCAATTTTCAAAATTAATACTACTTACATCATTAATCCTATATATAAAACATGTGTTTAGGAATTTATTTGCGCTACATTTTATTGATCAATGGTAACATGTAATTCTCATCATTGGTCCTCCTTATTAGAATCAATATGATGATATAGATAAGGTAATGTTCATTTAGTAATTACTCCATGCTATATTATATTGATTGATGAATTCTTGGTCAAGATATATTCTCCAGTATGCCAGCTCAAAGCATCTTATATCTTCGGACCATGCATATATCATACTTGACTCTCATTCCTTAAGCATTTAAGGGAATTTTATGAAGTATGTTTACCACTATCTTACCCTTGGAATAGTTCATGATCTCTTGTGGAACTAATTCTGAAATATTTGTGTCATGAATTTATTGTTAAAGGTTTCTTTTTCAAAACTAAATAAGTATATATATCGATAATACCTAAGGTTTTTATCTCTACTGAGTCTAAATACCAAACCAGGTATATCCTTGATGTCCACTTTTAGTTTTTACATGACAAAGAATTATCTTTCTACAACTAGGTAAAGAGTCTTAAATTTTATATTCATCACGTATTACCTATGATTCAAGTATTGATGAACTATTGGTTGAGTATGATACACCATAAAAAACATTCATTCCTGAACTTAGAATAATGTCTCCTTATTTCCAATGGAAACATGAGGTAAATTTTTTGGTTATACTAAATAATAGTTTTACTTAAATCATTAACTTAGTAATTATAAGTTATTCGTTTCTCATCATTGAATTAGGAATATACCTTTCTCAGCCTCTTGGAGAATACACCTTACTTCTTGTAATATTTTTATTACTTGTTTACTATATTTTGATACACATGTGTAATAAGCATATTGTATTTAATACCCAAGTATGTCAAAAATTATACTTGTAATTGGTGAATAATCCTAAAGAATAAGTGATAAATTGCTTCTTTAATTCATTTCATTGTGATTAAACTTCCATAAATGTATTTCATGATATGAGAAGCAAATAACCTCATGTTTATTACCTCTTTCTTTAAAGGATGTTGCGAAGGTTCCTTTGGAATCAGTCTTTCCATTTTCCTTATCACCTTGTCTTTTAACTTATTAACCATAATTATTAAATATTAATCTTCCTTTAATATTATTATTGATTGGAGAATTTTACCCAATAGGTAATGTAGAATTTTACTCCATACTATTCGTTTTGTATTTTTAAACATAACTAGTGTAATTGGGTGAAAAATATGTAATATTGGGATGCATTGAAAGATCGTGATCTTTCTTTCAACTTACACAAAGCAAGTGTAATTTATCACCCATTCATATCTCTCTTTAGTTTCTCCTAGTAATCATATCGGAGATGAGAAGACATGTGTAATAATCTTTGTATTGATGATAGAATTATGACATAACCATCATATACTACATATATGAGTCTTCTATAATCATTTTTACACCCTCGTTTCCTGAGGTGGCTTAATAGGTATTAGGGACACCAGCACCTTGAATTTATGATATTTTAGTATTGTGCGCAAGCACCTGTACTACACTTGGAACATCATGCTAGTTGGGACATTTACTTTTTTCAATATTATCATAGTGTATTTTTGTGTTATTACTTTCCATTTTCTACAAAAAAATAAAAACTATCATATTGTACTTTTATATTGATTATTGATTTATATATTATTGATTAATTAATTAAATAATTAAATGTCTCCCACTATTTTATCGAATTCTAGGAACCCTATGTACTAGAATCAGAATACTCTATCTCTTGATTATTCTAGTGTAAATGATCTTTGAACCTTCCCTTATATTATACAAGCTTTGGCTATTCCATTACTCAGAGGGTTAAAGGTAGGCGTTTGACTGACCAACCACATTAACTCATGTTTCTCTGTTCTATTGAGTGAAGTCTCAACTTAAAAAAAATCATAAACCTAATTTTCTCAACACTTTTCTCTAAAATTAAAACAAGATATATTTGGATACTTCTTTTATGATACTTTAGTTAAGTCAATCCATCACTCTCATAAGAACTCCCCAGTAGTGAGTGGTACCCTCAAATTTGGCTGATTATCACATTAAACACCCAGTTTTGTTTAAATTCAAATTATGGAAGGTAGTTAATGAATTAATATTTCTTTGAGGGTTTTATTATTTTTATCTTGACTAATTTAATCCATTTCAATTAATCTTGTTCATACTATGTTATTGTGCTCACAACTGAACATTAATCGAAAAACATTTATCGCTTCTTTATGAATTTTCTATTTACTATTTTTTGTGTTGTCTTACGGTCATAAAATGCACATAAAGGAAATAAAATACTTGACTGTCCTTGAGCATCTAAAACTAGTTGATCCATTTAAACTAAATGGACCAACCATGACTTAGGGTTAATGTACATGAGTTGTAACTTGAATCAAAATGCATCTTTTCCTCTATCTAGTGTGTCCATTGCTTGTCTGGAGTACTGCCTTATCTTGGTGGGGTACACATCATGTTTGGAGTACCACCTCATCTTGGTGGGGTCTACATAATATATCATCTTCATCAATATATAAGTATACTCAGGTGCATGCGAGGGGGATTAGGGGAACAATATATATATAATAAATTTGGACGCACATACCCTTATATATATTGACCGAAAAATAAAAGACGATGCACAGACCATCTTAATTATTTAAAATCATCGTACGCAATTATAAATAATTAAATAAATAAAATATACATACACATAAGGAAGGTCTATTCTCAAGACCGGTCATTAGAAATAATAAATAAGTGATTAAAATTAAATTGAAATAAATTAAGTATGAGGGTATTTAATTAAATTAAATGAATTGTTTAAATTTAAATAATTTAATAATATTTGTTCCACTGTTAATTTAATTTCAATTCCAAAAAATAAATTAACAAATTAATTTAATTTAATACATAATTAAATTAATTTTGGTCAGCCTAGGCCCCGAAAATCCATGCAGGCCCAAAGCAGGTTGTGTCGAACCCATGAAACCCCATTTCGGGTCATGCAAAGATCGAGCAGGGATAATCTAGACTAGGAAAGTCTACCCAAACCCCATTCTAGATTGTACATACCTACCCCAAACCTGGTGTAGGGAAAATCAGGTCTCGAAATACCTTTAGTGACCGGTAGGAGCACGATCTATGTAGATCACGACTAAGGGGAGGCGCAGTTAGCCATCAACGTGAGGGGGCCGGATAGTGGTACTCGATCAGTGATCCATCATATGACATAAGATCATGTAGTTACCAGTTTTGGTTAAGTGGTGCAACCTTTTCAAAGACCAGTGAAGGTGGGAAACTATGATTGTGAGCCAAATGAAATCAAGCGGTGACACGAGTTCTTGCGGCTCGGATGGGAAGAGCCCCGATGGTGTCCTACGGATCTCAGTGGGAAACTAGGAGGTTGGTTCCTAGTGGGAAGCACCAGACGAAGAGGGGATATAGTGGTCTTGATGTCGTCTCAAGGGAGGGGTTTCACTTCATCAAATAGTGGTGATCAAAGCAGACACTCGCGATGGTGTCGGCTCACCATATCTAGCTGAGGAAGATGAGGACGCAAGGGGCTTCTGGACAGTGGGAGGTGGCTTTTTGGTGGGTCTATCTGGGATACTGGTCAAAGGTGGGTTGTTGGTGGGTCAGCAGGGAGATTTGAAGGAGGAACTGCATCCACAGAGGAGGAAGCGAACATAGGGGTCTGTGTGAACCCCCTGTAAAATAATGTCAATGTGCCCAAGATAATTCCATGGTCCAGTGGTTCCCTTTTTCCAAATATTTCAAGTCTAAAAATAGTCTATAAAGTAATAATAATAATTGTTATTATTGTTATTATTATTATAAAAATCGCAACTATTGTTTTTTGGAATCCACAAATATGTGGAATAAAAGGGTAGTCAAAACACACTATCCTGACCACCATCCCTCCACTAGAAGTCAATAAATGTTGACCAAAATTAAAAAGGTCATCAGAAACTCCACCGTAGATGGTTTTGAGTAAAAAAAATATTTATATTCCATAAAAAATAATACTCACATCAATAAAATCAACATGTATTAAAAACATTAGATGACCATAATTTGGCCAACTGATATTGGATTTACTCGTCATCAATAGCGTAGGGAACTAAATTAAACTCTCTAATTAATTTAATGTAAATTAATTTTTATTTGGATTAGAAAATTAATGTGATAACTTTTATACCAATTAAACATACCATGGTCGTAGAAAAAGATTGTGGGCAGGGGATTTTAAAAAAAAATCATTTCTAGTACTATGATACTTATCATATTTAACGATCTGAGCCCTAGTACGATATGAGGATCTCAAGTGAATTTTATAGAGTATAAAAATTAAAATGAACACATACCTTGTTTAAATCCAAATCATGCATGACTGTAGCTCATCATCGGTGATCCTTGCTCAAAGTATCTGAATTCAAGCCCCTATATATCATCCACACATTATCCAAGAATCCATGCGCTCTTTATTCTTCAAATTTGTGTGCTATCATGGAGATCTGACGAATCATTCAGCAACACAATGATCACATCGATCCCTTGCCTTAGATCTGATAAAGGCACCTTAGATTCATTTCTTAGATAGAGACACTCTCTCTCTATAAAGAGGGGGTAGAGAGAGGCTCTCATTCCAAATGCATGAATAGTGTATGGAATGATCCTCTTGACTACTACTTATAGTGGAATCTCTAAATACCCTGAATGGGTTCCCTGACCCCTGTATATTTAATGTCATGTATATTAGCAATAAATAAATAATTATGATGAACTAAATTGTGTTATAAATATTATTTATTTTTTATCACATACCTATAATATATATTAAATATATTATGTGATAAAACTAATTCATTTATCTCGAATCATAATTCTTTCATAATATCAAATGAACATATAATGTTAAAATAATATTCATTTGATTAATACTATTCCTCATATTTACTTAACATGTAAATAATTTTAATAAATAAATTCAACCCAATTGTTCATAACTTGAATAATAATGTATTTATTTATTCATCAGTGATCGATGACTTGGGAAACACTCAGAACTCATGGTAGGGCCCACCATGTGCAATATACATATTCAACTAAATATGGTCAATTATTAAATTTTCTATTATGTGTGACCTTCTAGGCCCTTATCTTGATAGTAGTGAATAATATTCATAGGCCAAGAGCGGATTCTAGCAACCCATCAAGGCCTCATAAGAGGTAAGGATAGTCATAGCAATGACAACCAACCTACGAACACGCACTATGTAATATAATATCTTTGTTTATATATATCTCATAAAGTATGATGCACACATTTGTCATCACACTTTTATTGCTTTATTATTTGTTGATCTAATTGGATGGACCTACCCTCGACTACCTTGTACAATGACTTGTGAAGGTACTACCATATTTATCAACAAGGAACGAGATACATTACTTCCTCAACCCGAAAGAAAAAAATCCTTTCTTGATCATTCAACTGATTTCATACCACCAATGACACACCCAACATAAGCTACCTCAACATGATTTCAATATCATGGGTTTTTTCCTTTCATAAAAGTATGTCATAAAATGGAACACAATGATAATGATTTAAGATCAGGAGACCAATACACATGTGTATAGATAGGAATAACCAATGACACCCAAAACATGTGGTGTTCCTATTGGGAGGTCTTTCCTCATGATCTCACTACCAGATATCACTAAGTGAGAACTTCATGAGAATAAGTATCAATGCTTATAAGTCCCTAGAACCTAATATTCAAACATCTACTATGTCTATTAAGTAATATGTATCTAGACCAAAGGACCTTTGTTTAGGATTATTGTCATAGTATCTTGTGTTTATCATTATAGAATGAGATCTGTTATAACCTTATGATATGACAATTAATATATAGAAATTACCATTTAATAGTGGATGAAAAAAATATACATTTTAATGGTAAGAATACATCATGTATATCTAACTGTATACATGATATGGTAATCAAAATTACTATTCAAGTTAGGTCTAGGGAACCCACTATTACAACAAAGAATGTACTCAAAGATAAATAAAACTCAAAATTAGATATACTAGTGACCTGACAGGTGTCAAAAATTTCTCTTAATTTAGTAAGGTATCATGATTGTGTGGGAACTTAGGATTAGGTTCAAAGATCTCCTACACTTTTCTCTAGATGTTTTTTATTAGGATTCCAGAGCATGACATCTGGAGGAGGCTTTGCACCTATTGATCAAGTATGTGGTCACTCTGTTTACACTCCATACATATCTAGAGGTGCAGAAAAATGAATAGTTTATTGAAAGGATTCTTTCTTAGTGAGTTGATACTAAAGAGAGTGTATAGTAGGGTATATCAAGGATTTGAGCTTTATGAAATGGTTTGATGGTGTTCCTACAATCATGGTTTTGGATAGTAGGTAACCGACCACGGAAGATCTCTTTCCATTATTTTGGGACAGGAGTCTCCTGAGCACCGACCATAGGTTTCCCATTTTTCCCTATATTTGTAGAGGGCATGGGTGTCACTAGGAATAATGTCTAATCAGTTATGGATTCTAGTATTAGGATGGTTTTTATAACCCTTTTCGATAGCAATAGTAGTTGCCTCCAAGGTATTTTCAATGGAAAGGACCATCGTCACTTGTTCAGCAGTTGAGGATAGATGGTTTAGGCAGTGGGTGGCCTTATGATGGTCCCTGTATATAGGGACCTAGGACAGAGTGTGGCCATAGAGGTAGAAAATATATATACATAGGATCTAAGCATGGTCATATGCACACATTAGAGGAGGAAGTACCAAGGCACCTAGAAGTTTTTTAAGTTATGATTAGTTTATCATCTAATCTTGTGTGTACTTTGTTTGATTTAGGAGTCTCACACTATTTTATTTCTCCTTCCTTGGTCAATGATTTAGTACAGGATATGGAGATAATTTTAGTGACCTTAGTGTTATCTACACTAGTTGTAGGTTAGTCTTCTTTGTTTGATGTGTGTCGGGGATGTAGATTGGTGATGGGGTAGCACCGGTCAGTGAGGAACATTTTTCGTACTATAGATACAGCCATATGATGTTATCCTCAATATGAATTGGTTTTATTTTTTATGTTCATTCATTTAATACTTTAATAGGTGTGTTTTGTTTTCTGATTTTGAGGGACAGTGAGTGGTGTTATTTAGTGAGCAAGGTTATTAGATTGAAATTTGGTGTCATGAACACACCAACTATGTTTATGGGGCATATGAACTTCGTGTTCCATGAGTTTATAGACCGATTCATCATTGTATTCATTAACAATATATTGATCTACTAGAAGTTAGAGGAGGAGCATGATAAGAATATCAGAGCCATTTTTTAGGTCCTATGACACCACCATATCTATGGGAATTTTTCCAAGTGTAATTTCTGGATAAAATAGGTATATTTACATGCACATTTAGTGTCCCAAATGGGTGTAGTGGTAATCCTATTGAATATTGAGGTAGTTTTTTCTTGGTTAGTACCTAAGAATGTGGCGGGGGTTCATATATTCTTGGGTCTTTTGGGCTATTACCAAAGTTTGATGTTAGATTTCTTATGTATTTTTTCCAAGTTAATAGCCTAGACTAGGAAAGACTAGGCTTTTATCTAGACTGATCAGTTTCATGTAGTTTTTGAATAATTGAATGGGATATTGATCAGTGCTCTGGTTTCCAGAGGAAAGGGTGATGTGTGAGGTGTTTTTTAATGCCTCCCATCTGGGCTTGGGATATGTTTTGATGTAGTGGAAATTGATGATATCCTATGGGTCTCAGAAGTTACATCCCCATGATTGTAATTTTTTCACCCATAATTAGGAGTGAGCAACGGTTTTGTTTGTGCTAAATTTGTGGTGACATTACCTCATTGGGGTGTTCTTTGTGGTTTTCACTGATAAAAAGAGTTTGAGGTATGTATTTTCTTATCATGACCTAAATCTTTGATAACAAAAGTGGATGAAGTTTATTCAGGACCATGACTTCAAGATCACCTATACCTTAGGAAGGTGGAATGTTGTGGTCAATGATTTGAGAAGTAATTCATATAAGTATGTTGTTATGGAGTTTAGAGATGCTTGGAAAGCGATGGAGGAGTTGGAAACCTAGAACTTATACGTGAGGGTTTTTTATGGTGGAGGTAGATTATTTCATATGAAAATGTAGTATTCTATGATGTAATGGGTGGAGGAGTCTCAGTGGGGATACTGAAAGGGTGAGGTGATGTACGATTGTGTTTTCCATGGTGTGTTCTAGAGGGATGGTCTGAGGATGGTCATAACTATATGTTTTTTAGGGGAGGATGTTTGTTCTAGTAGAGATGCATTAGGGAGTCCTTCCTGAGTTTCAAGTATCACCTTTGGCAGTACACCCATAAGTTTCCAAGACATACCGTGGCTTGAGGGTGCAATTTCATTAGATCAAGATGAAATGGGTGGTGAGAGATTTTGTTTCATGGTTTTTGGTTTTCCAGTACGTAAATTTTGAGAATCATGTTCCTAGTAGTTTTTTGTAGACCTTGGATGTTATTGAGTGAAAATGGGATGGAATCTATTTGAATTTCATTATAAGTTTTCCCTGAGATCAGGGAGGTTATGATGTTATCTAGGTAATCGTGGATTATTTGATGAAATTGGCCCACTTCTTAGCGATTAAGGAGTTGGGAACCATAAATATTTTTTCTAAGAGGTATATTGATGAGGTGGTGAATTCTCATGGAGTCTGGAGGTCCATTGTCTCATATTGATATGCTTGTTTTACTTTGTGAGTTTAGAGGGGATTATATCATGATTTTGCCACTCAGTTATGCTTCATCACTACTTTCCACCCTTAGATAGACAGACATATGGAGTGGACTATCCAGACGCTGGAGGATGTATTGTGGGTGTGCATTTTAGACTTTAGTGGATATTTGGCACAACACTTTCATTTGATTGAGTTTTATTATAATAAAATATATCAATAATCTATTAGTATGAACCTATTTTAGGATTTTTATGGGCGGTCATTTCATTCTTTTTTGGGTTTGAATGAGGTTGGAGAGTCATCAGTTCTTGGCCTCGATGTGCTATAGAAAATGACATGGAGGGTTCAATTTGTTCGTGAGAGGATGAAATAATTGCAGGATCGGTAGAAGTATTATGTTGATTGTAGGTGGAGGCCCTTGTAGCTTTATTTTTGAGACCATGTGTTCCTAAATGTATCCTCTCAATGTGTGAATTGGATGTTTGACATAGGAAGTAAGCTCTCTCCCTAGTATGTTTGGCCTTTTGAGGTGTTGGCATGCATTGGCGAAGTAGATTATCTGTTGGAACTCCTACCATGGATAGACTCGATACATGAAATCTTCCACATATCTCAATACCATTAGTATATTAATGATGAATCTAATGTCATTAACTGGGGAGATTTTGATACTAAGGATTATGGGACATGCATGGAGCATCTGGGGGACATCCAAGATTATCATGAGAAAGTTCTATGAGGATGGACCATTCCCTTGGTGTGTGTTGTGGAGTCATGGTGGACTAGTAGAGAGTACATGGGATCATTAGGTGGATATGTGTGCACAATACCCTAAGTTATTTTGAGTTTTTCTTGTTTTTTTTGTTCTTTTCTTGGAAATGTAATGCTTGGGCCTTGATGTTTCATGAGATGTTCTCTTTATTTGTTGATGTGATGTGTATTTTAAAACTTTAAACATACAAAGAGGGGAGGGATTGATTCCTAATCAATATTTATTATACCTTAACATGAATAAAATCGTGTGGGTGGGTCAATTCCACCCAAAGTGGACAATATTTTTACATGGAAGATGAAATTCCTTGATTTGTGTTCTTAGGTCATTGGACTATATGATGGTAGTGGTGATCATTGTATTGGGATTTTTGGGGGGATGACATGGTGGTGTAGTTGGCTGTGTAAAGGTTGTGTTTTATGGAGAACATAAAATTTTGTGTTTGTGTGAAATGTTCAGTGGATGTTTTCGCTAGGTTTGTTGTGTTTGGTTGGTGGTGTGATTGTGTAAGATGTCTAGTGGACGTTTTCATTTGTTTGGAGTGTTTAGTTGGTAGCGGTGTTTCAGTTGTAGAGAGATTCTTGAGAGGTATCTCGAGGCACAACTAAAAAAAAGGGATGTTTCCACGGTTCAAAACCATGGAAATAGGCCCCAAAATCGTAGCCATAGGCTACGGCCACGGTTTTGGACAACTGTGGCTGCTATCATCGTGGCAGTAGGTCTCGGCCTATTGCCACAGTTTTAACCATGGAAATAGCTACCTATTTACATGGTTTTGAAAATCGTGGCATTAGGCATCCAAATTTGACAATGTGGCAGTTTACCTATAGCCACAGTTTAAACTATGGAAATAGCTTCAGAAAACTGTGGCAATAGCCTAAATCAAAAATGTCCACGGTGGGTTTCGATCCCTGCACCTCTACTTTGTAACCCAGCGCACTTACCACTACATCAAACCACAATTCGGGTATATATATATATATATATTATATATATTAATAAAAACCATGGGAATAGACTCAAAACTGTGGTGGTAGGGCTTCCCGCCAATTTTTTTGTGGGAATTTTTGTTCCCGCGGAAGCGCGGGAACCCTATAGCCACGGTTTTGGAAAACCGTGGCTATAGGGTGTCGAAAAAATTGTCCTATAGCCAAAGTTTTGAAAACCATGGAAATAGCCATGGAATATTTACATGGTTCTTAAAACCGTGGCTATAAGCCACGGGAAAAAGGCCTATAGCCACGGTTTTAAAACCGTGGCTATAGGTCTGTGGCAGTAGCTCCATTTTCTAGTTGTGAGGGATGGTTTTTTGAACCTTTTCCCTCTTTCCTTCTAGGTTAGTTTTGATTATCTAGGTCAATAATAGTTTTAGGGGTATCTTATGTAACAAACCAGACCTTTAGTCCCATTAATTTTTAATAAATCTAGTGGTAGAGGTTCCCAAAGGAGGTTCCAGGGAGTTTGGAGGGGAAAAGTAGAAGCTGACTGGAAAATCCAGCAGGGAGGAACCCTGTGGCGTGAAGCCATAGGATGAAATGTAGGTGTGACTGTTGTAGTGTAGGAGGGATGGTTGTAGAATAGTTTATAGTTAGATGTGTTTTTGAGGCTACTTCCTTTTTTAGGGTAGCTGAAACTTGGAGGTTCAACTATGGCATGGAGTCCGGGGGGTCAATTTTTAGCAGTTTTTCCAAAATCAGCATAGTTATTGTGTAGAGGTAGGCTATATTGTAGAGGTGAGTGCTTATCCAGTAGGATAAGAAATTGAGGGGGTAGCTTAATGACCTTCCTCTCAATTATCATGGGTTCATTGATGTATTGTCCTTGGTTTCACCATATTTTCAACCTTGTTTTATAGGATCTGCGGTGTGGAGATAGCTGCAAATCATGGAGATGGTTTCACCATCAGAGTTGTGGTGTGGTGAGGGGTGTTTCACTGTAGTTCCATTGATTTTTTTAATTAGGTTGTTTTGTGGTCCCTGTGGATGTGGTGTGGTCTTTTTTTTTATCCTAGGTATAAATTCGAAGTGCTCCTCATACCAGACCAATTTTTCTTTGTTTCTATCATTTTTAAGGTGACCAAAGTGAAGGTACTGGGGAGCTCAGTGGAAGTCAGTGGGTTGGGGATTTAAATTTTTTTCCCAGCTATCAACATAAAAACATCATCTATGGTGATTATTTTCCCCGGTATAATCCCAAGGATCTCACATTAATATTTTTAAGCACCAAAACATTAAACCATAAATACGTAGTTCGATTCGAAGCTGCGCTTGACATCTACTTGTTGCTGGTGATTGTTTCTTGAAGAATCCAATGTCAAATTCCTCTATATCATCCACATGCACTTCAAAAATCTGTGTGACTACTGAATTTTGAATTATGGGTGTTAGCATATAGATATGATGACGCCTCTGACGTTCCAATGATCATTGCATCGCCCTACTTGTGATGTGCGTGAGAGAGCTCGATCTGATCACTTGGATCAAGAGATTATATCTCTAGAAAGTGGGAGATGAGAGTGAATCTCTTAAGATCTCTCTATGAATAATATATTATCAAGAACCTCTCCTCTTATTTATAGTGTATTAAGAAATTACTTGGAAAGACTCATCGGCCCCCGAATATTTAACACGATGTATAAATGATATATTATGACTATTGTGTTGGGTTATAAATATCATTTATATTATTATCACTTTCTTTTAATATAATAAATATATTATGTGATAATACCTGAGTCATTAACTCAACTCAACATTCCTATAAATATTAAATAAACCTTGAATATTTTAAACTAATATTCGTTCAAAAAAAATTTCCATGTATTTACTTTAAAACTTGTAAATAATTTAATAAATAAATTCAATTTTAATTATTATTAACTTGAATAATATGAATTTATTTATTCCTTTGGTGATCGTACATCCCTGTACAAAACTCAGACCCCAGTGATGGGGCCCACTATTTCTTATATACCAATTATTTAGAATATAGAAGATTCTTGAATATGCTATTGTGTGTGGCCCTCTTAGTGTAACACCCGAGACTTTTATGAGAAATATTTTGTTTTTATGTCATATAAATCATCAAAGTAATCCTTCACTACACACAACACTAGCTTGGCTTGCTTTACATGCAACCACGGCCTTCCTTGATAGCTTGCGTCGTACGCAATACTGAGTTTCATTAAACAACGATATGCTATTAAAATATTATTAAAACTAGCCGTTATGAATAGTAATAACCACTTTTTGAAATTTTTTAAATTTTATTTTTCAAAATGGACTTCATTTTTGGATTCAGAATATCAAAATTAGCTTAGGGTGAAATTTTGGTACTTTTCAGATAACTTTCATATTCTGATGAATAGTGAAAATTATTAAATTTTAATTAAAAACAACTTTTTTAATCGAAATAATTAATAGTGATAAATTATTAATTTTAGTGTTATTAAAAAATACTTAGAAAATATTTTCACAATTTAATACAATTTTGTTCATTGGATGTAATTTCACATTTAAACCAGACATAAACAAGCGTCAATCTTTTGATAGTATTATCTCTTAAAAACACGCTATTTGTCTTGACGATGAGAATTAATTTTTAAATTAGTTAATGTAACTGATATGTTTTTAATTTGGTAAAATAATCATAATTTTTGAATTCATAATATCAAATATATCTTAGGCCTAATTTTTGGTATTTTTCTGGAAACTTTCATTTTTTGATGAATAGTGAAACCACTAAGTGGTAGTTAAAAAACTGAATTTTTTCATAAAACTGAATTTTTTCATAAAACTGAATTTTTTCATAAAACTTAATTTTACCGCTTCTGTGCGTGGAATTTCGAAAATACGAGAGACATGGTTAATATCAAGGACTAAAATGTGGTTCAATGAGATGAAAATAATTTTTGGTGAATAGTAACTTTTTACTTTTTTTTACCACGGTTAAAAGTAAATAGGGTAGTTAAGGGTAAAAATGATATTATTATTACCCTAACACATGTCCTAATTCTATTGTATTAGTGTAATTCGACCAAAAACAACCTTATGAATAAAATATGACCATTTAGGCCCACTTGGATTAGATTAGGACATTTATTATCAATTTATTTAAAGAGAGGTTAAAATAGTTAAAATCAAAGTTTAATAACTAAAGAATTTTTAATATAGGGTAATACGTAAGATAAATTCTACTATAAATATTAATTATAAAGCTAAAAATATTTCCTACATAATGGTATTTTATTTGTAATTTTTAGACTTAAAATAATTTAATTTATTTATGATACAATGATGATGCAGAAATTGTCTTATTAATGAAATATTGATATAATTGATGTTATAAATACCCAAATAAATGTAATTTGAGACTTTTTATGAATTAAATTAATTTTATATGTTAATATTACATGTTAGTATTGATTTAATTAAATTTTTTCGAACTAATCATTCTGTTATGATTTTCACAAAAATCAATTACCAAATAGTGTCAAAATTGACATAAAATTGTTTTTAAAACAAATACTATATTATTAATTGTTATTTTATTCCTAAAAATCTAAGGTTCGGACAAATGACTTGGATAAGGTTATATATATTAATAATAAACAACTTGGGGTTTTTTTGGCTTGATATAGTAAGTTTATTAACCTTATAGTGTAAGAAAACAAGAAGACACGGTAAAAGTTAAATTATCTAACTTAAAGTTAAATCTAAATGATAAGGTTAAAATTGATACCTAAACTTGTATAAATTATATTGGATGAGATTATTTCAACCCATCCCCACCTTATCTTCTAAATATATCAATTTGGATCTATTAAAAACCGATTTTGACTTTATAATAAAATAATATTTTTAGTTATTCTAAAGGTGCTCCTCTCCTCCCTTATAAAAGGGCACCTCCTCCCTCTCTTCCTTACACCACTTTGAGCCTTAAATCTTGGAAAACCCTAACAATATCTCCTCTAAAATTCCCTAGAAACATCCTAGAGGTTCTGGTCTTCTTCAAAGACCAATTTTAGTTCCCTAAGAGGAGGTCTCAAAGAGGTGCTTCAAAGAAGAGGTAATGCCCGTTACCGATTCTTTCATCATTATTTCTTCTTCCACTTCTTCTTCTTTAGTTGTATCATTATGAAGTAATAACATCAGTATCAATCATATACTGATATTTTATTATAAGTATGAAACAACCCTATTTCACCATCTATCCATCCTATGGAAAACGAAATCACCACGCGTGCGTACGTATGGAATACCGTCTCTACGCTGTGGTGTAATCTATTTTCCACCACCACCTTACTCGGATGGGTATAATGGTGTAAATAATAACTATATATGATTATTGTAAAGTTATATTGATTCTGAAATAGTATACATACACTCCAATACAATTCCATGATCATGGGAACGATATCATCGCTCGTGCGTACGTACGGAATACTGTCTCCACGATGTAATGTGACTCGTTATACATGATCTTCATTGCATAATGATTATATAAATGAATTGAGTGAATTAATATGATATATATTACACTAATATAATTCTGTAAATGATTTATCTATATCCTAAAAAGAAAAATAAGAATTTATTTGACAAAACACGCATAAGAACAAAAAGTAATAAACACCCGAGTAACAAGTAGTAATGAAATATTACTAATAAAAAGCTAAGAATATGACCATATATGATATAATAAAAATAAGTATGATTCTGGAATAAGTCAATAACATTATTTAAATCATTATACAGGAGGTTCAGACACTTACAAAGCAAATCGGACCTAAGGTAAGGGAAATATCACAATCTCATTTTTATCTGAGATTGTTTATACTTTGGAATTTATTGGGGTGTAATTTATCATCCACATCCATGTTTCCTAAACATGTAATATTTATATCCTTATACAATAGTTTATATCCAATTTTACCCTTCGGTGAGTTTTTAGTAAAAGATATGAAAGGAATCTTTTGTCGTTTTTCGTACGAGGTATTTTTTTGACTTTTCTGAAAAAAGTACGAGAAGAATGTTTTTTTTAACTTATACAGCATGAATGGATTTTTAAAAAATTATTTCCAAGAAGCTTACTTTACAAGTTTTCAAGTTTATTTTTAATTAACTTCTTTTAGTTTAAAATTGTATGACATGTTAAGAAAGGAAAATGTTTTTGAAGTAGAAAGGATATTTTCCTCAAGAATGGAGTTCAAGTGTTTTATCAAAATTATTTTCCATATAAGATAATATAGGGTTCTGTTTCTATCCCTATTATTAAATTGATTTTATTATGTTGTGATGGAATTATTTCTATGAATTCCTTTATCTTATATGAATTGTTTTATGATGTCATGTTGTTTAAGAATCCCATTTTTATTACATGGGTTATGCAATGATGTATGATTTATGATTTTGTGGAACACATATGAATGGTATCATTATGAGATGGGTGGGACCTATATCTCCCTACAATGCATTGGGTAAAGATTTTATATCTCATGAGATAGACATGGCTGGAACGGCAGGTTAAACCGGTTCAGTGAAACAGGACTGAAACGAGGAGTGAACTCGGTTCAGAAATGGACTTTGTCCACTAAGATAGTCTTGGAAATGAGTCTTGACTAATAAGAAATGATTCTCTATTATTATGTGGGTATGACACAAAGTTTCATGTTTTAAGTTATGATTATTGGGATTACATTTCACTAATATGATTTATCCCATGTTATGAAATTATGATATCTTTTGCAGGTTAAGATTTCCAAAAGTTATGTTCTTATGTATATGATGAGATTGATATTTCTTTTGTTTACCCTTATTGAGCATTTGAGCTCACCCTTTTGTATGTTTTCTTTCCCCAGGTCAGGAAGATGGTTATTAAGTAGGATATTCCGAAAAGGGACTCTATATTTGATGAAATAAATGGGAGGCAAAGTAGATGCTTTATGAACCAGTTGTTTATGTTTCCCAGTTTCTAAAGACTCTATACCTATACGGTCCTTTCCTGGTTTTTTTATATATTGTAATAAGTGTGCTTCAATTCTGAAGTAATAACAATGTATGTAAAGTATGGGTCATTATAGTTGTTATCAGAGGAAAGTTATAGTCAACCTTTGGAAACTAGGATGTGAAAGCCTTAGTAAGAACCCTAAGGATAATTCTAAGCATAGAACACAATCTTAGTGTTTTAGAAATAACAATGAATAACCTAGGATAAGACCTTAAGTGTGAAATTTTATTCTTGATTATGTAGTTTTCCTATTATAATTAGCGTTTCTCACACTATTCTTTTTGGTTTTAGTCAATGGATGGAACCCGAAGGAACCATGTTAATGCAGAATGCGACGGGCAATGTAATGATTGTCCCCCTGAGAAACCAAACGTTATGGGAGATGGAATGAAAAATATTGTAGCCATGCTCACACAACTTTCTCAAGTTATGAATCATGCAGGACTTTCAAATGAGCAAAGGAAGGAGCAACATTTTGTTTAATCCTTCATGAGGCAGCGTCCACCTTCTTTCAGCGGGTCTACTGATCCATTAGTTGCTGAACAATGGATTAGTACCACTGAAAAGATATTTTCAGTTATTCAATGTTCTTAACATGATAAAGTCATCCTAGCAGTGTATTGTTTGGAAGGAGATGCTGATCAATGGTGGAATCTTATTAAGAATACGAGGAAAAGGGATGAAATTGATTCCATGGAATGGGATGAGTTCAAGAACTTATTTTTCAATAAGTACTTCCCTTGTATTATCCAAAAAAAGATGGAGAAAGAGTTTCTTGAACTGAAGCAAAAGGATGATGAATCTGTTGGTACCTATGAAGCAAATTTTACAAGACTTGCAAGGTACGCTTCTGGTATTATTATCCAACCTGAGAGTAAGATCGATCGATTCTTTAGTGGCTTAAAACCAAGTCTTCGGAGGGACTTAGCCATAAGGGACTTCAATAGCTATGAGGAAATCATTCGATGTGCTCTCAAAGTTGAGATGGAGATTGGAGTAACCCATCAGTCATATGGGTTTGATAAGAAGAGGAAAATGGAATTCAAAGGAAAATCTAAAGAGCACACTGAAAATAAGATGATCTTTCCCTTATGCTCAAAGTGTGGAAATAAACATGGAGGGAGTTGTCTTAAAGGGACAAATAAATGTTTCAAATGTGGAAAGGAATGTCATCGGGCATTTGAATGCTGCAATGATGGGAAGAAGATGTCTAATGATGCAAACAAAGGAAGAGACACACAGAATGAACCTACTACACTTCAATGTTTGAAGTGCAAGGAGATGGGGCATTATGCTAATAAATGCCCTAATCCAAGGGTTTTTTATGATGATCGACTTCAACAAAATCTTAAGGCTAAAGACAAAGGAAAGTCACATGCAATTTCTATCAGCGATGTGGAGTATGATAATGATGTCGTGAAAGGTACACTTACCATCCACTCTAAAGTAGCAAATGTTTTATTTGATTCTGGATCCACCCACTCTTTTATTTATTAATATTTTTCTAATAGTATCACCATATTACCTCAACAATTAGATGTTGAGTTAGCTGTGACAACCCCTAATGGCACAATAGTCGCATCAAAAGTTTATAATTCTTCCCCGATTGAAGTTTGTGGGAAAGTGCTTCCTGCAAATCTTGTGACCCTTTATATAGTGGAATTTGATGTGATTCTTGGCATGGATTGGATTTCTTTATATGGAGCTCATATCAATTTCCAAAGAAGAGAAGTCACATTTCATATTCCAGATCAATCTATAATCGTCTATCGATGCAAGGATGAACATAACCTTCCAGTGGAAATTTCTTCCATCTTATGGGTCTTGATTCCACTAAATGAAGGTTATTTATCTCAAATGGTTGGTGAGAAACTCACGATTAAGAATATTCCTATTGTACGGGAGTTTGATGATGTCTTTCCAGAGGAATTGCTGGGTCTTCCACCAAATCCTGAAGTTGAGTTTTAAATAGAACTCGTACTAGGTGCTTTGACTATTTCAAAGACACCTTATAGAATGGCCCCAATTGAGTTGCAGGAATTGAAGAAGCAAATCTAAGAGAATCTTGATAAGGGATTCTTACGCCCTAGTGCGTCACCTTGGGGAGCACCTATTCTATTTGTTAAGAAGAAAGATGGATCAATGAGACTCTGCATTGATTATCGAGAACTTAACAAGATCACTATCAAGAACAAATATCCTCTCCCATTAATTGATGAATTATTTGACCAAATACAAGGAGCTCAAAACTTTTCCAAGATTGATCTTCATTCAGGGTATCATCAATTAAGGGTCAAAAGGGAGGATATACCAAAGACGTCTTTCCGTACAAGGTATGTACACTATGAATTTATAGTGATTCCATTTGGTCTTACTAATGCCCCTTCTATCTTCATGGATCTGATGAATAGAGTGTTTAGAGACTATCTTGATCAATTTGTGGTAGTATTTATAGACGATATTCTTGTCTATTCAAAGAACATGTAAGAACATGAAAATCACTTGAGAATTATATTGAAGACCCTGAGAAAGGAGAAGCTTTATGCCAAATTTACAAGTGTGAATTTTAGCTTCAAAAAGTTGCATTTTTGGGTCACATAATCTCAAAAGAAGGGATATATATGGATCCAGAAAAAACAGAGGTTATCGAAAGATGGTCAAGACCAAGAACAGTAACTGAGATCTGAAGTTTTCTTGGTTTGGCTGGATATTATCGACGTTTTGTGAAAGATTTTTCACGATTATCGAATCCACTCACCAGGTTGACTTGGAAAGGAGTTAAGTTTGTTTGGATGGAGGAATGTGAAGAGAATTTCAAGGAGTTGAAAAGAAGGTTATCCAGTGCACCTGTGCTCACACTACCTTGTAGTGGAGAAAGGTTTGTGATCTACAGTGATGCATCCAAGAAGAGGCTGGGGTGTGTTCTTATGCAAAATGATATGGTGATATCTTATGCCTCACGACAGTTGAAAATACATGATCAAAATTACCCAGCACATGATTTGGAGTTAGTTTCATTAATCATTGCATTAAATATTTGGAGGCATTATCTTTATGGAGAAAGGTGTGACATTTATACTGATCATAAAAGTTTAAAGTATATTTTCACACAAAAGGAGATGAATATGCGCCAAAGAAGATGGTTGGAACTAATTAAGGATTACGACTGATCAATTCATTACCACCCTGGGAAAGAAAACAAGGTGGAAGATGCATTAAGTTGACAAGACCATGCTAGCTTATCCATGATGAGGATCACAAAAGATCCAATATTTATGGATTTAAAAAAGATGGATCTTGGAATTTTAATGGAAGGGGGAAATCGTATCTTTCTCAAATGAATGTTCAACCATATATACATGTGAAGATTAATGAGGCACAGAAATAAGATGTAGAGTTACAAAAGAAGATGAGAAATATTCCTGAATTCAACCTTGATTGTGATGGGATAATAAAGTTCAGGAATCAGGTTTGTGTTCCTCCCATCCCAGAATTAAAGAAGGAGCTGCTGGATGAGGCTCATAGTTCTTTATTCTCTATTCATCCTGGAAGCGTGAAGATGTATAGGGACCTGAAAGAGTACTTTTGGTGGGATGGCATGAAAAGAGATGTTGCTGAATATGTCTCTCGATGCTTGGTTTGTCAGCAAGTTAAAGCTGAGAGACAGAAGTCTAAGGGGATGTTACAAACATTACCCATACCTGAATGGAAATGGGAAAACATCACTATGGACTTTGTCACAGGACTTCCTAAAACATCCAAAGGCAATAATGCTATCTGGGTTATAGTTGATCGTCTTACAAAGTCTGCACACTTCATTGCTATTAGAGATGATTTCTCTCTAGATCAGCTTGCCAGGATATATGTAAACGGAAGTGGTAAGATTGCATGGAGTACCACTTTCTATTATATCTGATCGGGATCCGAGATTTACCTCGAAGTTCTGGCGAAGTCTTCAGCATACTCTGGATACAGAGTTGTGTTTCAGCACTGCTTATCATCTTCAGACAGACGGTCAGTATGAGATAACAATTCAAACTCTAGAAGATATGTTGAGAGCTTCCTCTATGGATTTCAAAGGTGGTTGGGATCAACACTTACCTTTGGTGGAATTTTCTTATAATAATAGCTTTCACTCCAGTATTCAGATGGCTCCTTATGAAGCTCTCTATGGAAAGAAATGCAGGACTCCAACTTGCTGGGATGAAGTTGGGGAAAGAAAGCTATTAGGACCTCATCTTGTTGATGAGATGGCAGAAAAGGTCCGATCTATTCAAGAACACATAAGAGCAGCTCAGATTCGATAGAAAATTTATGCCGACAAACGAAGAAAAGACCTAGAGTTTGAAGAGGGTGATAAAGTGTTCTTACGAATATCTCCCTGGAAGAGGTTCATGAAATTTGGAAAGAAGGGGAAGTTGAGCCCTAGATATATCGGTCCTTTTGAAATGCTGGATCGTGTTGGAAAGGTAGCTTAATGATTGGCGCTTCCACCGAATCTCTCTCAAGTTCATGATGTGTTCCATGTATCTCTCTTTAGAAAGTACATACCTGATCCTTCACATGTTCTCAGCTCAGAAGTTGTACCGCTGGAGCAAGATCTTTCTTATGAAGAACAGCCGATAGAGATTCTAGATCGTAGTGAAAAAGTCCTACGGAACAAGACCACTAGCTTGGTAAAAGTTTTATGGAGGAACCACCAATTATAAGAAGCTACATGGGAGATTGAGGATATTATGAAGGAGAGGTATCCTCATCTTTTTGTTACAAAGTGACGAATTTCGAGGGCGGAATTCATTTTAAGGGGGGTAGAATGTAACACCCAAGAGTTTTATGAGAAATATTTTGTTTTTATGTTATATAAATCATCAAAGGAATCTTTCACTACACACAACACTAGCTTGGATTTCTTTACACGCAATCGCGGCCTTCCTTGATAGCTTGCGTCGTACGCAATACTGAGTTTCACTAAACAACGATATGCTATTAAAATATTATTAAAACTAGCCGTTATGAATAGTAATAACCACTTTTTAAAATTTTGTAAATTTTATTTTTCAAAATGGAATTCATTTTTGGATTCAGAATATCGAAATTATCTTAGGGTGAAATTTTGGTACTTTTCGGATAACTTTCATATTCTAATGAATAGTGAAAATTATTAAATTTTAATTAAAAACAACTTTTTTAATCGAAATAATTAATAGTGATAAATTATTAATTTGAGTGGTTTTAAAGTATACTTAGAATATATTTTTACAATTTAATACAATTTTTTTCATTGGATGTAATTTCACATTTAAACCAGACATAAACAAGTGTCGATCTTTTGATAGTTATTATCTCTTAAAAACAATCTATTTGTCTTGACGACGGGAATTAATTTTTAAATTATTTAATGTAACTGATATGTTTTGAATTTGGTAAAATAAACAACATTTTTTAATTCATAATATCAAATATATCTTAGGCCTAATTTTTGGTATTTTTCTGGAAACTTTCATTTTTTGATGAATAGTGAAACCACTTAGTGGTAGTTAAAAAACTGAATTTTTTCATAAAACTTAATTTTACCACTTCTGTGAGTGGAATTTCGAAAATCCGAGATACATGGTTAATATCAAGGACTAAAATGTGGTTCAATAAGATGAAAATAATTTTTGGTGAATAGTAACTTTTTACTTTTTTTACCACGGTTAAAAGTAAATAGGGTAGTTAAGGGTAAAAATGATATTATTATTACTCTAAGACATGTCCTAATTCTATTGGATTAGTGTAATTTGACCAAAAATAACCTTAGGAATAAAATATGACCATTTAGGCCCACATGGATTAGATTAGGACATTTATTATCAATTTATTTAAAGAGGGGTTAAAATAGTTAAAATCAATGTTTAATAACTAAAGAATTTTTAATATAGGGTTATACATAAGATTAATTCGACTATAAATATTCATTATAAAGCTAAAAAGATTTCATACATAATTGTATTTTATTTGTAATTTTTATACTTAAAATAATTTAATTTATTTATGATATAATGATGATGCAGTAATTATCTTATTAATGAAATATTGACATAATTGATGTTATAAATACCCAAATAAATGTAATTTGAGACTTTTTATGAATTAAAATAATTTTATATGTTAATATGACATGTTAGTATTGATTGAATTTAATTTTTTCGAACTAATCATTCTGTTATGATTTTCACAAAAATCAATTACCAAATAGTGTCAAAATTGACATAAAATAGTTTTTAAAACTAATACTATATTATTAATTGTTATTTTATTCCTAAAAATCTACGGTTTGTCCAAATGACTTAGATAAGGTTATATATATTAATAATAAACAACTTGGGGTTCTTTTGGCTTGATATAGTATGTTTATTAACCTTATAGTCTAAGAAAACAAGAAGACACGGTAAAAGTTAAATTATCTAACTTAAAGTTAAATCTATATGATAAGGTTAAAATTGATACCTAAACTTGTCTAAATTATATTTAATTAGAGTATTTAGACCCATACCCACCTTAGATTAAAAATATATCAATTTGGAGCTATTAAAAACCGAATTTGACTTTATAATAAAATAATATTTTTAGTTATTCTAAAGGTGCCCCTCTCCTCCCTTATAAAAGGGCACCTCCTCCCTCTCTTCCTCACACCACTTTGAGCCTTCAAGCTCGGATTACCCCTAAAAATATCTACTCTCCACTTCCCTAGAAACATCCTAGAGGTTCTGGTTTTCTTCAAAGACCAATTTTAGTGCCCTAAGAGGAGGTCTCAAAGAGGCGCTTCAAAGAAGAGGTAATGCCCGTTACCGATTCTTTCATCTTTATTTCTTCTTCCACTTCTTCTTCTTTAGTTGTTTCATTATGATGTAATAACATAAGTATCACTCATATACTGATATGTTATTATAAGTATAAAACAACCCTATTTCACCATCTATCCATCCTACGGAAAACAAAATCACCACACGTGTGTACGTACGAAATACCGTCTCCACGTCGTGGTGTAATCTATTTTCCACCACCACCTTACTCGGATGGGTATAATGGTGTAAATAATAACTATATTTGATTATTTTAAAGTGATATTGATTCTGAAATAGTATACATACACTCCAATACAATTCCACAATCATGGGAACGATATCATCGCTCGTGCGTACGTACGGAATACCGTCTCCACGATGTGATGCGACTCGTTATACATGATCTTCATTGCATAATGATTATATAAATGAATTTAGTGAATTAATATGATATATATTACACTAATACCATTCTGGAAATGAGGTATCTATAACCTAAAAAGAAAAATAAGAATTTATTCGACAAAATGCACATAAGAACAAAAAGTAATAAACACCCGAATAACAAGTAGTAATGAAATATTACTAATAAAAAGATAAGAATATGACCATATATGATATAATAAAAATAATTATGATTTTGGAATAAGTCAATAACATTATTTAAATCAGTATACATGAGGTTCAGACACTTACGAAGCAAATCAGACCTAAGGTAAGGGAAATATCACAATCTTATTTTTATCTGAGATTGTTTATACTTTGGAATTTACTGGGGTGTAATTTATCATCCACATCCATGTTTCCTCAACATGTAATATTTATATCCTTATACAATAGTTTATATCCAATTTTACCCTTCGGTGAGTTTTTAGTAAAAGATATGAAAGGAATCTTTTGTCGTTTTTCGTACGAGGTATTTTTTTGACTTTTCTGAAAAAAGTACGAGAAGAATGTTTTTTTAAATTATACGGCATGAATGGATTTTTAAAACATTATTTCCAAGAAGCTTACTTTACATGTTTTCAAGTTTATTTTTAATCAACTTCTTTTAGTTTAAAATTGTATGACATGTTA
Organism: Viscum album; assembly: GCA_963277665.1. Taxonomy (NCBI): domain Eukaryota; kingdom Viridiplantae; phylum Streptophyta; class Magnoliopsida; order Santalales; family Viscaceae; genus Viscum; species Viscum album. The sequence goes on from OY728160.1 coordinate 861,278,712, forward strand.
AGAAAGGAAAATGTTTTTGAAGTAGAAAGGATATTTTCCTCAAGAATGGAGTTCAAGTGTTTTATCAAAATTATTTTCCATATAAGATAATATAGGGTTATGTTTCTATCACTATTATTAAATTGATTTGATTATGTTGTGATGGAATTATTTTTATGAATTCCTTTATCTTATATGAATTGTTTTATGATGTCATGTTGTTTAAGAATCCCATTTTTATTATATAGGTTATGCAATGATGTATGATTTATGATTTTGTGGAAGAAATATGAATGGTATCATTATGATATGGGTGGGACCTATATATACCTCCAATGCATTGGGTAAAGATTTTATATCTCATGAGATAGACATGGCTAGAACGGCAGGTTAAACTGGTTTAGTGAAACAGGACTGAAACGAGGAGTGAACTCGGTTCAGAAATGGACTTTGTCCACTAAGATAGTCTTGTCAATGTGTCTTGACTAATAAGAAATGATTCTCTATGATAATGTGTGTATGCCAAAAAGTTTCATGTTTTTAGTTATGTTTATTGGGATTACATTTCACTACTATGATTTATCCCATGTTATGAAATTATGATCTCTTTTGTAGGTTAAGATTTCCAAAATTTATGTTCTTATGTATATGATGTGATTGATATTTCTTTTTTTTACCCTTACTGAGCATTTGAGCTCACCCTTTTGTATGTTTTCTTTCCCCAGGTCAGGAAGAAGTTTATTAAGTAGGATATTACAAAAATGGACTCTAGATTTGATGAAATAAATGGGAGGCAAAGTAGATGCTTTATGAACCAGTTGTTTATGTTTCCCAGTTTCTAAAGACTCTATACCTATACGGTCCTTTCCTGGTTTTGTTATATGTTGTAATAAGTGTTCTTAAATTCTAAAGTAATAACAATGTCTGTAAAGTATGGGTCGTTATACTTAGACCTTATCTCGATAGCAATTGATACTATTCATAGACCAAGAGTATAATCTAGAAACTCATCATGGACCCTAAATAGATAAGGATTAGTCATAACAATAACAACCAACATACAAACACACACTATGTAATATAATATCTTTTTTTAGTTATATCATAAAGAAAGATGCACACCCATGTCATCATCATTTCTTGTATTATTGTTTGTTGATCTAACTGAACAGATTTACCCTCGACTACCATGTCCATGGATTTATGGAGGTACTTCCATCCTAATCAGCTTAACCATAGATATTACTTCCCCAATCCGAAAGCAAAAAAACACATCTTGATCATTCAACCAATGCCATACCACCAAAGACACACCCAACACAAGATACCTAGCCAGAATTTCATTATCATGGTTTTTTCCTTGCATCAAAGTAAATGATCAAATAATACACATTTATAATGATCTCAAGTTAGGAAACCAATACATGTATCTGTAAATAGGAACATCCAATTGAAAAAAAACTTTTTGTTCCTATTGGTAGGTTTTTCCTCGTGATCTCAACTATTAGAGATCACCAAGTGAGAACTTCATGAGAATAAGTCTCCTTGATTATGATCCCCCAACACCTGATAATCAAACATTTACTATGTCTAGTTAGTATGATTTATCTAGACCATAGGAAATATGTTTAAGATTATCCTGAGATATGCTACAGCCTTTTGATAGAAAAAATAATCTATAGACATTACCATTAAATAGTGGATGTAAAAATGTCTACACTATAATGATAAGTGTACATCATACATATCTAACTGTATACATGACATGGTAATCGAAAAACAATAATAAAGTTGGGTCTAGGGAAACCAATTTTACAACACGCCCACTTGCACTAGTTCCAAATTTCTATCCAACCTTTTTAGCTCTCACATGATCCAGATCATGTTTCTTTTGGGTAATGACTTTAGCTACTGGGTTTTCCACTTTTCTAATGTGTGGCTATTCAAGAACCTTACACCGAAAAACAAATGTTTTGGGGGTATTTTTTCCCTAATACTGATAGTGAGGATGGATGGATAGCTACCCACTCTTCCCTACTTCATTTTCCAGACAACATTGACTTGCACAAGCTGTGATGGCTATAAGTCAAGAGTGCACTATTGAGATGTGATTGTTCATGGTGTTATGGACCATGTGTCTTAGAGTGATATGTGTTGAGATGAGATGTGTTGATATGATATAGATTGTGGTGGGGGTCTATCATGGTAGGAAGAGTTTATGATTTTGTGTCATTTAGTTCATGATACCCTACTACTCTGGTTATGATATGAGATGTGATGTGATGTGATCACCCAAGTGTTTTTGGGTGATATGTGATGTGTTTTGATGTGATGGCCTAGGTGTATGCAGGTGGGTTGTGATGTGTTGTGATGTAATGTGATATTATATAGAAGATTTGGGAGTTCTAGGTCATATGATGTTGAGTATTGAGAGTGGAAAATCAATGGGAAAGTGGTGTGGGGTACCCTATCATTGATATGATTTATATTATGTTACTATACTTGGATACATTATTTGGTGATCGAGCTCTAGTGATATGAGATAGTTATTTAACCTATTTAGGTTTTTTTGGTTCTACTATTTTCTCACAAGTGCATTATTTTGATTCTTTCACATATTAATGAGGAACATTGGGTTTTCTACTGAGTATACTTATACTCTCACCCCATGTATATAAAAATATTTTCATGTTTCTAGGAGGACTATGTGGATTGTGCTAGACATTAATAGCTTGGACCTTAGGATAATTGTTATGTCATTACCTTATATTTTCTTTTGGTATTTACTTTGAAGACTTTATCTATATTATTCAAATTTTATACATGCATTGTGGGGTGGTTTTTTTTTCTTTTATATTATTTCATGGAGTTTCTTGCAGTTGATTTATCCTATCTCATGATCCTATTATTATAGAGGTCAATGCCTCTCGTTTGTGAGATTTTTATACCCTTGGGGATACTCTCCAACTCAGGGCCTACTAGAATTAGGAATTGGGGGTCATTATATCCCTTACATAATTGAAAAACTAGGAGGGGTACCTTTAGAGGGAGGGGTTGTGACATTGATGTTACCCCATCAACAGTATAAATCCTCGATACCATCAAACAAAGTAGTTTGACCTTCAACCGACATAGATAGCACCAATGGAACTGTAATTATCTACACATCCATCCCAAAGGTATGGAACAAAATAGGTACAATGAAGGAGTGTAAGTATCATGAATAAAATAGGGCACAAATAATATTAGATGATAAATTGATCGTACCTCTGACAAATTATGGCCCAGTTGGCACCGTTGCCACCAATGTGTGCATCTAACCACACCCAACTCCTATACCTCTCTATTTTTGACCTCGTAGAACATTATATATCCTATTTCCCTATGGATGGGTATTATATTAGTATTACCCCTACCAAAACCATCTTCCCTTGACTGTTGAACAAGCACTGGTGATCCCTGTTGTTGAAACTATCTTAGAGGCAACTGTTTCTACTACCGAAAAGGGCCCTAAATTCCCATCTAAAATGGGCCTCCCTATGTATTTGGACACTAATCTTGGTAGTTTTATTTTTCCCATAAAATATTACCTGAAATGGGAACCCCCAAACATATTTTTTTAATCCAATTTCCCCAAAAGTACAGGAAAGTACTTGTTAGGGTCAGTTCCCCACTGGTTGAAATCCCATCTTCCTGAACATCTATGACCCAATGCATAAAGATATACACCTTGAGATTCCATGATTTCCACCCTATCTAGGATCAAATTCTAGTGAAATTATCCACTTGAAAAACTCCACTTTCTTCTGCACCTCTAAGTATGTATAAAGTGTAAATGGGGTGACTGTATAAATGGTAACTAGGTGAATGCCTCCTCCAAATGCCATGCTCTAGATTCATCATCTGGAAAGACATGAATGTAAAAGTGAAAGAGATACTTGAACTTGATCTCAAACTCCCACACACTCAGGCTCCCTTACTGAAGAGAGATAAACTTATGATGCTTTTTGGAATTTTTTATCAATGACAAGAATTATAAATGGAACTTCTTCTGAATGTAAGGCCACTGCATGTCTACCTCCCCGTGATCACTAATAAATAGAATCCACCTCTAACACATATCTCCCCACAACTGACTAACTTCCAGCGACACCTAGAACACATCCCAAGTCTGAATCAAACCGAAAGAAATCTGGAGCTCCTCCAACCAGTGCTCAGTATCTTGATCTAAGACAATCCCTTCATAATTCCCCCAAAATCTTCCATTGAAAGGCACACAAATATCTCTACCATGCCTCATCCTCCTCTATCATATCAATCCTTTGATGACCAAACAGATCATATTTCTAAACCTCAACCACCTTTTCTACTCATGGATGATGACCGAGAGCCATTCCTGAAAAACAAGGAGGAATCCTAATCCGGTTATCATGTAATTTTATAAATTTTTATTTACTTAATTCATTTAATAAATTCACATCACATAATCACCTAATTAATACATGAATACAATCAAACATGATGCATGTGACTCTTAAAGGTATATTCTCTACAAATCCACCTTACTTAGTCATTCAGTAAAATCATATTCCTTTCATTAGATCATGGGGGCCCTAAAATCCAATGAACAAGATAGTCTCCCTAACCTATGTCATGTACCAAGGTCAACTGGTACCTTTTCCCTACTAACCAATGCAATCCTCTTAGTAACTAACTCCAAACTCTATTCTATATCTCAACCAAAACATCTGATACCACTGTTTCATGACCCCATCCCTCTAAAGGTACCCCTACTAGGAAAGCAATGAAGGAATATAGATAGTGACCCCCCTGAGTCCCACCTTCGGTAGGCCCCTACAATAATGGAAGGTATTTCCCTCTACAATAATAAAGTATCAAGGTATAGGATAAAAAACACCAAGAAACTCTAGTAAATAAAATAAAGTTAAAACCAAACCCATACCATAATACATGAACAATGTCAACATATATAAATTTTTTTTGAAGAAAATACCAACGGACAATTCCCACAACAATGAATCAAAAACAACTCCAAAACCCAAGCTAGAAATGTCTATTTTGGTCCCCAAAGTCCTCCCAGAAACCTAAAAAATTGTTTATATATGTAGGGTGATAATAACATGTACACTGAGTAGGATTATACCCATGATATTTTTGTAATAGTGGGTTCCCTAAACCCAACTTAAATAGTACTTTTGATTACCATATCGTGTATATAGTTAGATATACATGATGCATTCTTACCATTATAGTGTAGACATTTCTGCGTCTAATAATAAATGGTAATTTCCATAGATTAATTGTCATTACGTAAGGTTATAGAATATCTCATGCTATAATGGAAGCTTGAGATACTATGATGTCAATCTTAAACAAAGGTCATATGGTATAGATACATCATACTAACTGGAAAAAGTTGATGTTTGACTATTAGGTTCTCAAGGCTCATAAGCATTGATACTTCTTCTCATGAAGTTCACAATTTTTGATCTCTAGTAGTGAGATTATGATGAAAGATCCACCAATAGGAACACCAAATGTTTCAGGTGTCAATGGTTTTTTCTATCTAAGGACATGTGTTTTGGTCTCTTAACTTGAGATCATTATCAATGTGTTCCATTTGATCGTGTACTTTGATTCAAGGAAAAAACCATGACAATGAAATCATGGTGTGGTATCTTGTATTGGGTGTGTCATTGGTGGTACAACATTGGTTGAATGGTCAACAAAGTATTTGTCGCTTCCGGGTTCAGGAAGTAATATATCTCGGGGTTTGTTGATCGGGATGGTAGTACCTTCATAATTCCTTAGCCAAGGTAGTCAAGGGTAAATCCATCTATATAGATCAATAAATAATAAATCAAGAAAAGGGTGATGACACAAGTGTGCATCCTGCATTATGAGATATCTAAAGATAAAGAGATTATAGTACACGGTGTGTGTTCATAGGTTGGTTGTCGTTGATATGAATTTCCTTATATCTTTAGGGGCCTTGATGGGTTTCTAGACTCCTCTCTTAGTCTTTGAATATTATTTACTCCAATCAAGATAAGGTCCTAGAGGGTCACACACAATAGCGTATTCAAGAATCCACCATATTCAATTGAATAGGTATATTGGACATGGTGGGCCCGATGATGGGGTTTGAGTATTGTCTAAGTCATCGATCACTAAGGAATAAATAAATTCATTATTATTAAAGTTATGAATAGTTGGGTTGAATTTATTTATAGTATGTACAAGTTAAGTAAATACAAGTGATAATATTAATCAAACGTATATTAATTTAATATTCCAGGTTTGTTTAATATTAAGTGGGAATCACAAGATGAGTTAATGACTCGAATTTATCATGTAATATATTATATATATATATAATAGGTATGTGATAAAATAATAAATAATATTTACGATGCAGTTCAGATCATCAATATTGTTTATTTATTACTTATTTAGTGGGTGATTCATTCTGAGGGTCGAGGAATCCTTTTCGGGTAAAATAATCATCCACTATATAAGGAGAGAAGAATCTCTTGATGTGCTATTCATTCACCATGAATGAGATATTCTCTCTCCTCCCACATTCTAGAGAGATAAATCCTTTCTCTGAGAACTGATCCAAGAACACCTTTGATGAATTGAAGGAAACAAATCATGGTGATCATTACGATATCTAAGGACTCATTGAAACTCCACAATAGCACCTAGATTACGAAGAACTAAGAGCACACAGATTTTTGAAGCATGTGTGGAAAATCTAGGGGGATCCTGTTATGGATCCTTTAAGAAAAAATCATCGGTGACAAGTAGATATTTAGTGTGACTACGGTTTCAAAAAAGTTATGTTTTTAGTTTACATTTTTGTGCTTATTTAATTTACATGAGATCCTCATGACTGTACTTGGGATCAGATCATCATAGACGACAAGTATCTTCATCCCAATGACGAAAAAATTTAAAATCTCTAGCCCACCAGCTTCTTATATGAACCTAATGGCTTAAATTGGTGTCATAGAAATCACGTAAATTATCTAAGTCAAAAATAAATTAATTTGTAGTAAATTAAGTAAAGGATTTAATTTTGGTCCCAATGGAATAGACCACGCATCAATTTGATTTTGGATGGCCAAGGTATGGTCATCCCAAATTTTTAATATGTATTGTTTTTCGGTTATTAGGTATTAATTAAAATTTGATCTCATTTTTATTTTATTTGGTGGAAATTTTGTTGATTTTTTGTTTTTCCGGCTATGTACCGGTCGGATTCTGAATCCCGGAATTGCTCTGGCCAGTGATCGGAAAAATTTATAATATTTATTTTATTTATTATTATTATTATTATTATTATTATTATTATTATTCCAAATAATATTTTATTAGCATTTAGAAATACTGGAAGTGGCCAAAACAAAAAAAATGGGTAGGCCTTGGTCTTTTTAAAATAAAAAAAACCATGACTTATACCTGGAGGGTGGATACTTTAACAAACACAAAAAAAATGGATATTTTTTACTTAAAAAATGGGGGTGACCCACCCCCCACCCCCCACTGGTCGCCCTTCTCCCCTCCATGTGGCTTACTCACTGGTGCCCCGACCACCTCCCTCCTCGAACGGAGTAGCCCATCCAGGCCGGACCTCCTCCCCTCTAGCCTTGGACCATCTTTTTTCCACGGTGAGAAGCTATCGACCGTCCTAGCCCGCTGGAGCCAGGCCATGGAGACAGCAGATCTGAAGCTGCCTCACCAGAGCTCGGCCACTCGGGTCCTTATCGGAGTGCACACCATCACTGTGAGGACCTTTCTACCACAATTTATCTGCCGCCTGAAATCCACACTCCATCATCCATAGTTGGACCTCTGACTACCAAGAACCAGATCCAACATCGTGTTGCCTCCACTTTGTGTGGCGGTGTCTCCTTTCCTATATCCGGTGACCATGAGGGATGTTGCCTCCCATGACTTCCTTTTTAGTCACCTGCACCATGCAAAGCCAAATATTCAACCTTGACAATGGCCACAACCTCACATACTTCTTCCTAGGACTAGCTAGTCTTTCTTTCGGTCATACCCCATGTGTCTCCCTACTACCGGGGTTGTCTTGATTTTATTCATCCAGCTACCTCGTAACGGTGCGCTCAGATCGGGCCGAGACGGGCAGCCCGACACCACCCTAGCCAGATCTCGCCGGAAAGTATCTTGTTTAACCTCTCCATGGGTTCTGCTAGATTGGATTCACCCCGAAAATGGCTTTGCCCAGCTCGTTACTGGTCTGCGTGGGTTTGGAGCGACCGGTAATGAGCCAGAGTGGTGTTTTTGGGCCCGGTCAGTTGTTTAAATTATTCAAAATTAATGTTTTTAAATTTATTTAATTTTAAAGTTAAATTAAATTAATTAATATATTAATTTTTGTTTAAACTAATAATTTTAATACCCAGGGGTAAAATAATTTACTTTTGGTTTGGAATTAAATTAATTAATTTATTTATTTTGGAATTAAAATTAAATTAATAGTGGAGAAAAAATAATTAAATAATTTGAATTATTTAATTAATTTATTTTAATTAAAATACCCTCATACTTTATTTATTTTAATTTAATTTTTTATCACGCTTAATTTTATATCGACTGGTCTTGAGTAGTTGACCCAACCTATGTATGTCTGGTTGTTTTAATTTAACTAATTATTTTAACTTTGTGTGATGATTGTAATTAATTAAGACGGTCTGTGCATCTTCATTTATTTTCGGTCAATTTGTATAAGGTTTTGCATGTCCAAACTCATCTAATGTACTTTTCAACCCTATTCCCACTTTCCTATGAGAAAGTACACTTTTACATAGAAGAAGACGATGAACGGCGTGTACCCTACCAAGACGAGGTAGTACTCCATGACGATGATGTTGTAAGATGTAGAAAACACCAAGTTGAGGCGGTACTCCAGACTAGTAGAGGACATACTGGATGGGGGTGAGCTATAACACGAGTTAAGAGACGACTCAGGTGTGATACCCTTGGGTCATGGTTGGTCCATTGAATAGAAATGGATCAACCAATATTATATGCCCAAGTCCAATCGGGTAAAAGATTTCCTTTATGAATTTATTTATTATTTTATGCATTTTATAATAACGGGAGAATAGATGAAATAATTAATAATAAAATTCATAATGAAGCGATGACTTTTTTTCTATTAATATTCAGTTGTGAGCATGATAACATAGTATGAATAAGATTAATATAAATGGATTGCATTTTTCGAGAGAAAAATAACAAAAAACCTCAATGAAATATTAATTCATTAACCGCATTCCATCATTCAAATTTGGACAAAACCAGGTGTTTGTGGTGCCCATTATCCAAAGTTGATGGTACCTCTTACTACCGAGGAGTTCTTATGAGGATGATGGGTTGAATTAACTAAAGTGGTAGTAAGTATTAGACAAAGATAACTTGTAATCATTTTAGAATAAATCATTAAGTAAATCAATATATTATTTTAGAAGTTGGGACTTCACTTAATAGATCAAGGAACCTCTAGTTAATGCAGTTCAGTCAAACGCCTACCTTAAACCCTCCAAGTAGTGGAATAGCCAAAGATTGTAGACTATAAGGGGAGGTTTAGGGATCCTTCCACTAGAATACTCAAGTGACAGAGTATTCCAATTATAGTATATATGGTTCCTAGAATTAAATAAAATAGTGGGAGACATTTAATTATATAATTAATCAATAATGTCTAATTCGGTAATCAAGATAAAAAGTAAAAATCTGCAAGATTTTATTTTTTTAGAAAAATGGAATGTAATACCACAAACACACTATGATAAATATTGTACAAATTAAATATCCAAACTAGCATGAATTTCCAAGTGTATTACAGGTGCTTGCGCATAATACTATGATATCAGAAATTCTAGGTGTTGGTGTCCCAAATACCTGTTAAGCCACCTCAGGAAGTGAGGGTGTCAAAAATTCTTATTGGAGACTCATGTAGGTCGCATTTGATGGTTATGTCATAATGCTATCATCAAAGTCCAATTTTAGTTTTGGTCACTACATTAGGACTTGAATTATATAACATGTAGTCTCATCTCTGAGAAGCTTATAAGGATAAAGTGAAGTGAGATATGAATAAGTGTTACCCTAGATTTGTGTAAATATGAAAGGCGGATCACAATATTTCATGTAATCCCATCCCTACACCCAATTTCTCTAGTTTCGTTTAAGGTTACAAAATTAACAGGATGGAGTAATCGCTTCATTTCCTTTTAGGAAAGGATCACCAAGTATAATAATATTAAATACTAGTTCATCATTAGTTAATATGGTGAAGAAATTGAAAGAAAATGTGATAAGGACAATGGAAAGAGCGACACCAAAGGCGCATTTGCAATTTCCTTCAAAAAAGAGGTATAAATATGTAGTTATTTTATTTTCATATAAAAAAATAATTTTATGGAAGTTTAAATGAAATGAACTGAATTGAATAAGAAAGTACCCGCTTCTTATTCAGTGAATATTCATTAATTATAAGTATTATTTCTAACACAGTTCTTGGTTATTAAATACAATATTTTTATCACATATGTATATCAAAATATAGTAACCAAGTAATGGAAACATTACAATAAGTAAGGTGTCATCTCTAAGAAGCTAAGAAAGGGTGATTCCTAAGTCAGCAGTGAGAAACACATAACTTAAAATTTACAAGTTTCTAATTCTTGTAAAACTATTATTGAGTATAACCAAAAAATTTATCTCATATGTTCTTTGGAAACAAGGATACATTATTCCAGGTTTAGGAATGAATGTTGTTTGTGGTGTTTAGTACTTAACCAATAGTTTAGTGATACTTGAATCATATAAAATGATTTATGAATATAAAATGTAATACCTATTTACCTAATTGTAGAAATATAATTCTTTGTCAAGTAAAACTAAAAGTTTACACCAACCATATACCTGGTGTGGTTTTTAGACTCAATATGGCTAAAAACCTTTGGTATTATCGATGTATTTAGTTTTGGACAAAGAAACCTTTATAAATAATGGTATGCCTCAAAGTTTTCAAAATTAGTTCAACAATAGAGCATGAACTATTCCAATGGTAAGCTAGTGGAAAAGATACTTCATAAGATTCCAATAAATAATTATGTGATGTGATAATGAATTATATGCATAGTCAGAATATATGAGTTACTTCAGGCCAGCACACTGAGGAATATCTTGACCAAGCGTTAATTGATCAATATAATGTAGCTTGGAGTAATTCTTAAATTAAGATTACCTTATCTACATCATGACATTGATTTTAATAAGGAGGTTCGATGAAAAGTCTTACATGTTAACATTGATCAACAAAATGTAGCATGGACAAAAATATAAATGAACATTTTATACATCAGAGTTATGATGTAAGTAGTATCAATGTTGAAACTTGAAAAGAATTCCATTATATTTCAATACATGCTTTGAAAATAATGATGATATCTCATAACCATATGCCAACAATGATGACAAATAGATATCGTATAAGTCATAGTATGATGCAAAACCATTATGTAATAGGACATGTGTTTATTTGCAAAGAGTTTGTTAGGATATAAACAAACATACATCATGGTAAACACATTGATCATCTAAGTAATTATCCTAATGGTTTCTTAGGATATTACATAAATCCCTAAGGTAGAAAATTTGTAGTAAAGTGATATACTAAATATATATAAAAGGTTTCACATCTCTATTTGAGATAATTGGAGCCAAATTGACTTGAGTTTAGTCAATGATAGATATACACATGTAGTTGGCATAGGAACTAGTTCTAAAATTGAATGTGGAAGAGGAATGTTCCAGAGACACATCCTACATAGGAAGGTTGAAATCGTAGAGATAGTTATATATTCACCACAACCGGTTATATATTTTTAGTGAGAATAATAATTCCTACAAGTAATAATTATATGGAAATCATCTAATATTTACAAGGTCAATTAAAATTCAATAATGGATTCCATGTATCAAAGTGCAAAGGGGCTTGTGATTTTGAATATTGTAGTGGGTATTCATGTGAGATGATACATGGATGGTACAAGCACAGAACCAATAGGGATCGATTGGTTATACCAATTCATTTATCCTAAATCTATTAGAATTTTACATTCCATAGATAATATATATGATCATTTTATTAAGCATTGAATTCCATGACCACCTTACGTGGAAGGTGTCTATACGATGCAACTAGGAAGGGATAGTCACGTCATAGAATACCAATAAGGGTTTCAAGTTACTGAAATCCAATTTAGGATTGAAGTAAGCAACTAGATCATAGAATATTCATTTGGAATGAATCTTTGTCATGTGTCTACCAGATGTTAGTGGGAGCGCCATTGTTTTCCAAGTAAGATATGTTCGGAAATATATGGAAAATAGATATTGGTGTTACAGATAGTTAATACCAGGATGAAAGTAATACTCCAGTGATTGAATTAAAGTAAAAAACCTAAGTTCTACGGAACCAGATCTACTAAGGTAGATCTAATGGTTTCTTGGACCTAGCCAATCATACATATAGTGACACTGTATTGAAAAATACATGTTATAACAATTCAAGACAAGAATTATTTCCAGTTTCATGTGGCATAAATCCCTCTAAGTATACATGCAATGGAATAGGAGGATATTAAGTGGTGAGTTGAGTTCCATACTCTTTAGTGATGGATCAATCATGTATTCCATCATATGTACAAGATATGATATTGTTAAAATATACTTTATAGTAGGAAAATATCTTTATTTCTAAGAGAACTGCAAGTAAAGAAGTTAGAACTATATGATTTTACTTGGGAAAGTACAAAGGATATGTACCAAGTATGTGGAGAAGATGAGATACTAGTAATAGTGGGACACAAACTAGTTCTTCTTTGATCAATGTGATCTAATATTGTAGTTTGGCTAAGGTAGTAAGTGAGACAAGCACATAAAATCCAATTGTATCCATACCTATAAATGTAACACCCCAATATTTCATGGTACATTATCTTCAATAGCTTCTGTTGCATGCAAACCCGACTTGGCTTGCGTAACACGCAAGATTGAGTTTTTGTGAAACAACACTTTAGTGTTGTAATTATTTAAATGATATATTTATAACATATCTATTAAATATAGTAATATGAATAGTAATAAATAAATTTTAAATTTTATTTATAATTATTTTACATAAATAAATTTTTTTTATAATGAAATGTATATGTTTAGAAATACTATTTTCTTAAAGGAACTACTTTTTATGTCCTTTTATGAACAAAAATAAAATTAATTTTAGACACTCATAGAAATTTAATTTGGTAAAATAGACTTTATTTTTGAATTTAGGATATAAAAATTAGATTAGGGTAATTTTTTGGTATTTTTCTGAAAACTTTCAATTTTTGATGAATAGTAAAAACACTACATTATTGTTTAAAACCCAACTTTTTAATTTAAATAATTATTTTAATTTAAATTTATTTTAAAGTCACAATAAATAAATAATACATATATTAACCCAATATAGGTCATTGGAATCATATTTATAATAGAATTAGATATAAAAATTCATTAAATATTTTTTCACGTCTTTTTACCCGCTTTCTAACCACATTAGAAGATTAACATTAAACATAATTTTACCGCTTATATGAACTGAATTTTGAAAATATAACATACATGTTTGTAATAATTATGAAAAATGTGGTCTAATACCATAAAAATAATTTTTGGTGAATAGTATCTTTTGAATTTTATTTACCGCAGCTAAAGTTAAATAAGGTAATTAAAGTTAAAAATAATATTATAATAATATAAAATTACCCTAACACTTGTCCTAATTTTATTGTATAAGTATTATTAGACCAAAATAAACTTTAGTTCAGAAATATTATCCTTTTTAAGCCACTAGTGTTAGATTATGACATTTATTATATTTTATTTAAAGGAAAATTAAAAGTTTCATTTTCAAATTTTAATAACTAAATCATTTTTAATATATTTTTATGCATAAGATAAATTTGACTATAAATATTCATTATAAATCTAAGAAATTTATCTACAGAATGATAATTTATTTATAATTTTTAGACATTAATAATTAAACTTAATTATGAAACAATGGTGATAGAGTAATTGATTTATTAATGGAATAATCAAATAAATGATATTAATAATATTAAAATAAATATAATTTTATTTAATTAATGACATACACATATTTTATAGATAAATTAGACATTTTAGGAAAGTATTGGAAGTATTTGTACTAATTTATCATGTTGGTTTGATATTTTCAAAAATGAAAATATTGATTAGTATTAAAATTGAAATAAATGATATTTTAAAATAAATACTATTTTATTAAATGGTAAAAAAGTAATAAAAATATAAGGATAGTCCAAATAACTTTTATAATGTCAAATATATCATTAATGATCCAATTGGGGTTCTCTTGGCATTTGATAGTAACTATATTAACCCTATATTGTAAAAATAAAAGAAGACACAATAAGAGTTAAACTGTTTAACTAAGGGTTAAATCCAAAATATAAGCTTAATTTTATGACCTAAACATTTATAAAATTCATTGGTTGAGTGGATTTATACCCATACTCATCTTACCCTCTAAATAAATTACTTTTTAGCTATTTTAAACTGAAAATATATTTATAATAAATTAATATTTTAAGATCATCCAAAAGTGCCCCTCACCCCTCTTATAAAAGGGAACTTCTCCTTCTCTTTAATTCACACCTACCATTTGTATCAGACAACCCCTATCCATTTAATCCCCCAAAATCCCTCACATAATCCTAGAGGCTACACTTTGGACATAAATCCATCCCAAGGATTCCTTTTGTGCAAATCAAAAATAGACACTCGAAAAGAGGTAATTGTTTTATCACCTCTTTCAAAGTTATTTTCTTCCTATAAATCCTCTATATATGTTGTTTCCATACTAAAATAATACATAAATTACCTTATACATTATTGTATGTTATTATAATTAGGGTACAACCATATTTCTCCTTTTACCCATTCTACGAAAAACAATATCACTATGTGCGCTTACGTATGGCTTGTTATCTCCACGTCGTGGTGTAAAATTTATGTACACATTATTTATATGGATATAATGATGAATAAAAAGGATGTAAATAATAAATATAATATGATATTTTTTCTTTAAAATTCATATTCTATCCAATTCCATACCATTTAACCATTAAGGAAATGATATTGTTACTCATGCGTACGTATGGATTACTATCTCCACGATGTGATAAGATTCATCTTCCACATTCACCATTCAAGAATGATTATAAAAATATATATATTATGAATTAGTATGAAATAAATGACCAAATAATAATACTTGAATATTATATATGTGTGTTTGTTTGTGTGTGTGTGTACATATATGTCATTCACTTACTTCCATTCAATAAGATAAGAAAACGGAAACAGTGTTCATGCGTACGTATGACTTAGCGTATCCATGAATGGTGTATTACATTTCATATATCTATATATTATATATATTTATAGCCTAAATATAAATCATATATAAATCATTTTATGCATTCTGGAAGTAATTAAACCATTATCTAAGTAATACGATCAAGAATAATAAGTCAAAACACACATGATAAGGAAAGCGATTATTACCCGAAATGTTACTTTAACTTAGAAATTATTAATAAATAGGTAATATAAAGTTATGAATTAATCATATATGATATCATAAATAATATTATGATTCTGGTAGAATTTAATAATATTTTGAAAACCACTATATAGAAATTACAGACACGTGTGCAGTGAATCGGACCTACGGTAAGGGTTAATTTTGCAATCTCATTATTATATGAGATTGTTTATGAATAAGTATTTATAGGGACATATTTATCATCCATGTCCATGTTTCATAAAAATGTTTTCAAAATGAATATTTTTATGGTTTTATATAAGTTACGCTTTAACTAAAACATTATTTTGAATGCTTTAAATATTTATCTCATTAATGTTCATGTTTTCAAAATGGTTTTAAGGATTTATTTACATGGACATGAATGTTTTAAAATGTTAATACCTTTCAAAAGTTTCAAAGTGGTATGGGAACATTTTATTCAATAATCTCTTTTAAATATCTTCTTTTATAAATTGTGTGACTTTTAAATGATTTAAATTAAAAAAGGGATATTTCTCTCAAAGAGTTTTAATGATTTTATTAGATTACTTTAATCTATGCCATAATCATTTGTTGTATTTTATGATTAATTGAGGTTGATTTATTATGATACAATGTCCCATATTGTATTGAAGGTTTTATTATATGTTTATTGTGGATGTGCTATTTTTATACCATTCATGGTTTATTATTAAATTATTAACATTTCGTATGCTAGTTCTAATACGAATGTTTATGTTATGTTTCACCCTTTTCATATAAGGAATTCATTGGACTTAGTAAGTGATGGGTGGGGCCCTCTATATCCCCTCAATGCATTGGTATGTCTCATGAGACAAACTGGTGTCTTGGAACAAGGCCTTGATAGTATGGTAATGGTCTTGGCATGAGGCCTTGACAATAGGGTTATGATGTACAACATTATGAATTTCCTCATTATGATATTAGTTATTGATTTTACATGTGATTATTAGACTAGTGGAATATCCATGTGAATGTTTAAATGGAATTATTTGATTTATTCTTTCCATATTATGCTAAATATAATGTTCTAAATAGTTTGTGTTATAATTTTATACCTTTACTTAAAAGTTTATGCTTCTTTATGAAATCTTATGTTGTATTGTTTAACCTTAATAAGCATCTGAGCTCACCCATTTATTAGGTTTTATTTTCCCAGGATTCCACGAAGTGTAGTATGATTTATATGCAGTGTTAATCTAGGAGAGTAATGGCGTTCTCAAAGGATTATCAATGTAGTATTTTATGTTTTGAATTGTAATGTAAAATTTATATATGTAATATATTTTACAAGACTAATAAAATGACAAGTACTTTGGTATTTGATTCCTTATAATCATGAAAATGTATTAAAATAATGCACCGGCTCAAAGCTTCTGGGGTTAGGGTATTACAGTTGGTATCAAAGGTAGGTTTAGAAACAAACTTTGAAACTAGATAGATTAAGAAAACTTAGATTATGGATCATAACCCTAAGATAGAATTTGAGGATAAGTATAGAAGAACATCCTAGAATTTTGGTAAAATAGAGATTGTGTGGGTATTCCAATCAATACATCTCCATCTGAATACTACAAGTGGACGTGGTTCTGAAACAGATGTACCTAGGAGTAACACCATTGAAAAGGTGTTCTGGGCATGACTCAGGGTAACCTGGTACATGACAACAGGTCTTACTGTGCACCTGGTTTGACACTCCCTAGGGATGTGCTTAGGATAATTCACATTTTCTTTACAAACAATTATGAAGAATTTATGAGTAAATATGTCCCCAAAGAAACCATTTTTATGATTATGATACTAGATACATGTAAATATTTAAGTTGTGCATTTTTTTTAGTTTTGGATTATACATTTTGATATGATCTAACCTAGTGCATGTCTTTATTTAGAAATGGATCCTAGTGGAAGTAATGAAAACTCCACCAATGCACATGTTCCAAAGAGTAAGAATGATCATATCTTTCATGGTCTTAAGCCAACATTTTTGAAAATAAATAGTCTCTCATGTATTCTAATCATATGAGGAAATAGTATCATGTGTTAATAAGATAAGTAAAGAATTATCCGAGTCTTGTGGCTTTGAAGGGAAGCAAGAGAAGAAGAGGATGGTAGAGAAAAATATAGATAAAGGGAATAATGGAAAGAATAATTTCCCCACATGTGATAACTGTGGAAGGAATCACCCTGGTAAATGATTGATGGGAATGAGAGTTTTTTATAAGTGTATAGAAAAAAGACACTATGTTTATGATTGTAAGGGTAAGAATTTTTTTTCCCATGTATAATGCTTCAACTGCAAATAGATGAGATGCTATTCGAAACAATGTCCCAATCATCAAAGGAATATACCCCAAATGATACTATTGGATAATGATCAGGTTATGATAATGCCACTGATGAAGTGGAATGATTAATATGCCTATGCAAGAATTATTTTATTTGAATACCTTTTTAGCAATGTACTTTTTATAAGAATTATGGTGTAACTAAGGATTGTACTGCAGTACTATTTCATTAAGTATTTGAGATTGTATGGTACCAAGTAAGGTGGAACAGTTTCAAGTTAAACATTTTGGAGAATATATGGTTGGGGTAAATATAACCCTTAATATGTTTCTGATATTGAGATAATGATTTCAGAATAAGTGATAATTGATTTGGATAAATTTTATTAGATATTATTGACATCCTTGGAACTGATTAATGTTTTTTTAAAGCGGTTTGTACCATCATTATTGGAAGTTTTCAACATTTTTGGATTTAAGGTGTATATCCAGTATTCTATGTATTATATAAGGAATAAGAAAGAATGAACATATTCAATAAGTTTTTCTAGTAATTCAGGATATTTCCATGTTTTAAGAGAATACATGATGAAGGTATTCCCATGTATGTTATGTGACCTTCCTTATAATTTTTTGGACTGTGAGTTTGGACATAAGTATTTTTTATAAGCCTAAAGGTTGGAATGGATTGAGTTGGAAATTAGATACTATTGTTTAAGGTTAAAACATTTATTAATATTATTTTTGGAATGTTATAATTTAAAGAAAATACAACCCATAGATCGGGCGACAACCCGTCGCGTCCGGTAAGGCCGCAAGACTTGAACCCGCAACCGAAGGGCAACAAGGGTGCATCGCCTACCACTGGACTACGTGATGTCCGGGTTTGTATAACGTAGTTTTTTTATGGTATGATATATGAATTATAAATTCATTTTTGGAACCCTATATGATTAATATAAATAGAATTTTTTTTAGTTTTATTATCTTTTTGAGAGAAAGATGAGTTTGTGGTAGAAATTAGTTAAAGGATGGAACTTTACTTGTCAAGTAAGTATGCTTAATTTTGTTCTTATTATATGAAATAATTAATTCTTAAGCTTTAGTCAAAGTATATTAAAATAAAAAAAAATCCTATTAATTTCTTTTTAGATGAATCCAATGGACCCTTAGATCATCGCAGCTTTATATCTTTCTGGTTGTTAACTTTCTCCTAATAATGTTATCTATCACTCTCCATCAGAACTTGATGGTTAAATTTTCTTTCATGTTCATGATTTACTATATGGAACCCTAGTATGTGTTATCTTTGGTGACCTTCATACTTCCTTTTCTTTATTTTAAAAATGGTGGTCTCATTAATCTATTTTCTGATGTGGGATTTCAATAAATATATTTTGAAAACTCCATACCGTAGATTTTTTTTTCTGAGTTTAAATTGTGTGTATGCAATTTATTGAAGGTGGAGAGAATGTAACACCTCAATATTTCACAGTACATTATCTTCAATAGCTTGTGTTACACGCAACACTGATTTGTCTTGCGTAACCCATGACATTGAGTTTCTGTGAAAGAACACTTCAGTGTTGTAATTATTTAAATGATATATTTATAACATATCCATTAAATATAGTAATATGAATAGTAATAAATATTTTAAATGTTATTTATGATTTTTTCACAAAAATAAAACATATTTATAATGAAATGTATAAGTTTCCACAAAATAGTTATATGTTTAGAAATACTATTTTCTTAAAGGAACTACTTTTTATGTCCTTTTGTGAACAATAATAAAATTAATTTTAGAAACTCATAGAAATTTAATTTGGTAAAATAGAATTCATTTTTGAATTCAGAATATCAAAATTATATTAGGGTTAATTTTTGGTATTTTCTAAAAACTTTCAATTTTTGATGAATAATGAAAAACACGACATTATTGTATAAAAACCAACTTTTTCATTTAAATGATTATTTTAATTTAAATTGGGTTTAAATTCAAAATAGATAAATAATACAAATATAAGCCCAATTTTGGTCATTGGAATCATTTTTATAATATAATTAGATATAAAAATTCATTGAATGTTTTTTAATGTCTTTTTACCCACCTTCTAGCCACCTTAGAATATTAGCATTAAATGTAATTGTATCACTTCTGTGAATTGAATTTAGAAAATCTAACATACATGGTTGTAATAAGTATGAAAAATTTGTTCTAATAGGATAAAAAAATTGGTTAAAAGTAACTTCTGAATTGTATTTACCATGGTTAAAGGTAAGTAGGGTAATTAAAGGTAAAAATAATATTATAATAATATAAAATTACCCTAACACTTGTCCTAATTTAATTAGATAAGGATTAATAGAGAAAAATAAAATATAGGTCATAAATATGATCCTTTTTAATCCACTTTTGTTACATTAGGACATTTATTACATTTTATTTAAAGGAGAGTTAAAAGTGTCATTTTAAAATTTTAATAATTAAATAATTTTTAATATAGGGTTATACATAAGATAAATTCATTTATAAATATTCATCAAAAAAAAATAAATTTATCTATATAATTATAATTTATTTATAATTTTTAGACATTATATAATTAAACATAATTGTGTCACAATTTTGATAGAGTAATTTATTTATTAAAGGAATAATCAAATAAATGATATTAATAATATTAAAATAAATATAATTTTATTTAATTAATTACATCAACATATTTTATAGATAACTTAGACATGTTAGTGACATATTTGAATGATTGGTTCAAAGTTATCATGTTTTTTTGATATTTTCAAAAATAAAAATATTGATTATTATTAAAATTGACATAAATGATATTTTAAAATAAATACTATTTTATTAAATGATATTAAAGTAATAAAAATATAAGTTTTGGAAAAATAACTTTTATCATGTAAAATATTTTATTAATTATCCAATTGGATTTTTTTGGAATTTATAATAACTATATTAACCCTATAGTGTAAAAATACAAGAAGACACAGTAAGAGTTAAACTGTTTAACTAAGGGTTAAATCCAAAAAATAAGGTTAATTTTATGACCTAAACATGTATAAAATTCATTTTTTGAGTGGATTTAGACCCATACTCATCTTATACTCTAAATAAATCACTTTTTATCTATTTTAAACCGAAAATATATTTATAATAAATTAATATTTTAAGATCTTCCAAAAGTGCCCCTCACCCCTCTTATAAAAGGGCACTTATCCTTATCTTTAATTCACACCTAAAAACCCCTTTTTATCATCCAAATCCTACCCATTTACTCTCCCAACATCCCTAAAATCATCCTAGAGGCTACACTTTAGGTATAAATTCATACTAAGGTGTCCTTTGTTCAAATCAAAAGGAGACACCGGAAAATAGGTAAATGTTTTATCACCTCTTTCAATGTTATTTTCTTATTCTACTTCCTCTTTATCTATTGTTTCCATAATAAATAATAAATAAAGTAACTTATACATGATGATATGTTATTATAATTATGTTACAACAATATTTATCCTTTTACCCATCCTATGAAAAACAATATCACCATGTGTGTGTGCGTACGACTTACCGTCTCCACACCGTGGTGTAAACTATTTTTCATGTACACTTTATTTCTATAGGTATAATGATGAACATAAGGATTTAAATAATAAATATAACATTATATTGTTTCTATAAAATTCATATTCCATCCAATTATATAGTATTTAACCATTAAGTAAATGATATTGTTGCTCGTGCGTACGTATGACTTACCATCTCCACAACGCGATAAGATCCATCTTCCACGTTCACCATTCAAGAATGATTATAAAAAATATATTTTATAAATTAGTATTAAATAAATTACCTAATAATATGACTGTAATAATATATATATGTTTGTGTGTACATATATGTCATTCACTTACTTCCATTCAATACGATAAGAAAATGGAAACAATGTTCATGCGTACGTATGGTCTACCGTCTCTATGAATGGTGTATTCCATTTAATATATCTATCTATTATATATATTTATATCCTGAGTATATATCATATATAAATCATATTATTCATTCTATAATTAATTAAATCATGATATAAGTAATACGATCAAGAATAATAAGTCAAAACACATACAATAAAGAAAGTGATTATTACCTGAAATGTTGCTTTAACTTAGAAATTATTAATAAACGGGTAATATAAAGTTATAAATAATTCATATATGATATTATAAATATTATTATGATTCTTTTAGAAGTTAATAATATTTTTAGAACCACTATAAATAAATTTCGGACACGTGTGGAGTGAATCCGACTTACGATAAGGGTTAATTTCGCAATCTCGTTATTATCTGTGATTGTTTATGCCTAAGTATTTATTGGGACATATTTATCATCCATGTCCATGTTTTGTAAAAATATTTTCAAAGGGAATATTTTTATGGTTTTATGTAAGTTACTTTTTAACTAAAACATCATTTTGAATGTTTTAAATATTTATCTCATTAATGTCCATGTTTTCAAAATGGTTTTAAGGATTTATTTATATGGACGTGAATATTTTAAAATGTTCATTCCTTTAAAAAGTTTCAAATTTTTATTAGAAAATTTTATTCAATAATCACTTTTAAATGTCTTATTTTATAAATTGTGTGACTCTTAAATGATTTAAAGTAAAAAAGGGATATTTCTCTCAAATATTTTTAATGATTTTTTTAGATTACTTTAATCTATGTCAAAATCCTTTGTTGGATTTTATGATTAATTGAGGTTGATTTATTATGATACAATCTCCCATATTGTATTGATGGATTTATTATATATTGACTGTGGATGTGTTATTTTTATACCATTCATGGTTTATGGTTAAAGTATTAACATTTTTTTATGCTAGTTTTAATACGTATGTTTATGATATGTTTCACCCTTTTCATATGAGGAATGCATTGGACTTAGTAAGAGACGGGTGGGGCCCTATATAGCCCCTCAATGCATCAGTAGGTATTAGGAGACAAACTGGTATCTTGGAAAAAGGACTTGATAATATGTTAATGGTCTTGGCACGAGGCCTTGATGATAGGGTTATGGTTTCCAGTATTATGCATTTCCCCATTATGATATTAGTTATTGATTTTACATATGATTAATAAACTAGTAGAATATCCATGTGAATGTTTAAATTGAATTATTTGATTTATTATTTCCATATTATGTTTAATATAATGTTTTAAAATTCTTGTGTTATAATTTTATACCTTACCTTAAAAGTTTGGGCTTATTTATGAAAGATTTTGTTGTATTGTTTAACCTTACTGAGCATCTGAGCTCACCCCTTTCTTATGTTTTATTTTCCCATGATTCCATGAAGTGTAGTATGATTTATATGTAGGGTTAATCTAGGAGATTAATGGAATTATCAAAGGATTATCAATTTTATATTTTATGTTTTTAATTGTAATGTAAAGTTCATATATGTAATCTATTTTCCAAGACTACTGAACTGATCAGTACTTTGGGATTTGATTCCTTGTAATCATTCCAATGTATTAAAATAATACACCTACTTTGGGATTCTAGGGTCAAGCTGTTACAATAAATACCGAGTACGTTGCATCTTCTAGGGTATCTAAGAAGTAGTTAGTAAATGAAACTATTTGTTCTAGTTCTTGGAATCACACCTACCAAGTAAAGATTTATCATAATGATAATTCTATTACTCGTATTAGGAAAGATGTCAAGTTTTGATAGTAGAAAAAATAGATATACTTGTGGACTACATCACTTGATAAGTTTTACTCAATTAAGTGAGGTTGTATATAGAATAATAGCCACATAGTGTAAATGTGGAAAACCCATCAACTAAAGTTGTGACTCGACAGAAACATGATCTTTATCATGTGAGAGCTAACAAGGTTTGTTAGCAAGTTGTCTCTAGTTCAAGTGGGAGTGTTTTAATAGTGGGTTCCCTAGACCCAACTTGAATAGTACTTTTGATTACCATATCTTGTATATAGTTAGATATACATGATGTATTCTTTCCATTATAGTGTATACATTTATGCGTACACTACTAAATGGTAATGTCCATAGATTAATTTTCACATCAAAAGGTTATAGAAGATCCCATGCATTAATTATAACCTCAAGATACAATGACATTAACCTTAAACAAAGGTCTTAGGTCTAGATACATCATATTGAAAGGACATTGTTGATGTTTGACTATCATGGGTTGGGGGATCATAAGCATTGATACTTCCTCTCATGAATTTCACACTTGGTGATATCTAGTAGTGAAATTATGAGGATAGATCCACAAATAAGAATACCACATGTTTTAGGTGTCATTAGTTGTTACTATATATGGACATGTGTTTTAGTCTCCTAACTTGAGATCACTTTCAATGTGTGCCATTTGATCAGGTACTTTGAATCAAGGCAAAAACCATGATAATGAAATCATGGAAACTTAGCTTGTGTTGGGTGCATCGTTGATGGTATGGTATTGGTTGAATGATCAAAAAGGGATTTTCACTTCCATGTTGAGGAAGTAATATATCTTGGACCATGTTGATCAAAATTGTAGTACCTTCATAATTCCTTGTTCAAGGCATTAAAGGGTAAATTTTTCCAGATAGATCAATAAATAATAAAGCAAGAAAAGGGTGATGACACAAGTGTGCATCCTGCTTTATGATATATCTAAAGACAAAGAGATTATAGAACACATTGCATGTTTTTAGATTGGTTGTTGTTGCTATGAATTTCCTTCTCTTTAGGGTCCTTGATAGGTTTCTAGACTCTTCTCTTGGTCTGTGAATATTATTCACTTCTATCAAGATAAGGGACTAGAGGGTCACACACAATAGTATATTCAAGAATCTACTCTATTCAGTTGAATAGGTATATCAGACTTGGTGGGGCCCACCATGGTGTCTGAGTATTTTCCAAGTCATCGATCATAAAAGAATAAATCAATTAATTATTATTCAAGTTATGAATAATTGTGTTGAATTTATTTTTATTATTTACAAGTTAAGTAAATATTATAAATAATATTAATCGAACAAATATTATTTCAATATTCCAGGTTCGTTTAATATTAAGTACGAATTACTATTCGAGTTAATGACTCAATTATATTATGTAATATATTTTATATATATATTATAGGCATGTGACAAAATAATAAATAATATTTATGACATGTTTTATTTCATCAATATTATTTATTTATTTCTTATTTAGTGGGTGTTTCATTCTGGGTGTCGGGGAACCCTTTCTAGGTAATCTACTCACCCACTATATAAGTAGGATAGGATAAGCTCTTGGGGATCTATTCATTTGCTAGGAATGATATATTATCCCTCCTACCACTTTCTAGAGAGATAAAGCCTCTCTCCAAGCACTGATTCAAGCATGCCTTCGACAGATCGAAGACAACAGATCATGGTGATCGTCATGATGTTGAAGGGCTCATCGAAACTCCGTACTAGCACCCAGATTATGATGAACGGAAAGAACATGGATTTTTGAAGCATGTGTGGATGATCTAGAGGGATACTTCTATTTATCCTTCAAGCATCGATCACCAATGACAAGAAGACGTTGAGCATGGATTCAGTTGCAAAAAAAGTGTGTTTTCGGTTTATGTTTTTGTGCTCCTTTAATTTACATGAGATCCTCATGACCGTACCATGGCTCAGATCATCTAAGATGACAATTATGGTCATCTTGACGATGAAATGTTTTAAAATCCCCAGCCCACTAGATTTTTCTATGACCCTGGTACCTTTAGGTCTCTAGTGAACATGTGGAAAAAACATATTAATTCACTAGTGAACAATCAACAGAACCAAAAAGCACCTAAAAATGTCAACTAAACAAAATAATTCTCACCATGTCTCACTCACCAAAACACACATCCAATATTTTAATATAGCATCAAAACATAATGAAGGAACCATTTTGCCGCTTCCCCATTGATTTTCCACTCTCACGGCCCAATGTTGAGCATCCTGTGCTCCCATCCCTTTCATACAATCACAACACATAACCAGACACCTATGATGTGGGTTGAAATGCATTCCTACTTACCTATACCTCACAATGTCTAGTATCTGGTTCTACAATGAATCATAACCACATCACATTGTATCTCTCCTGAAGATACTTAGTTTATTACATCACATCCCTCCTGAAAACACCTAAGTCATTACACCACATCATATCACATAACCAGGGAAGTAAGGTATCATGAACATGAAACAAATCAAAATAATTCCCTTCTTCTACCATGCATGACCCCCACCACATATCACATCCTCATCACTATTGGGTAATATCCAAAACCAACCCATGTCATTACCACTAAAGGAAGAGCAGGGAAGAGGGGTAGCCATCCATCTATTTCACCAACATCTTAAATGTTGAGGAAAACACTCAAAACCCAAAACCTTTGGGCATTGGTAAGGTTATCAAACTTGGTTGAGGCACATATAGAAATTACATAAAATATATGATATATAGATAGAACACAACACCCCACCTATGAGTTCACAATAAATACACTAGCATACACCACTATGCCACCAATGCACCATATGTCAACCATTACAACCGATACCCCCACTATGCATTATAAACCACACAAATCCACACATTACTACTTTAAATTACAATTTTAAAAATTTTTAAGATTAAACGAGTTTCCACAAACTCCCATTTACAAATACATTTCATTTCACATTTACACAACCTATTCAATTGTCATTTAGATTATTTAAACTAACTACCATGCATCAAAACTATCCCATTATTATTCATTTACCAAACCATGACATTTCATTCCCACATTAAAAAATATTCCATGGCTAATCGGGATGCTAACAAAACCACACCACATAAAAACTCACCCAACTCACATAACAACCATAGCTGCAACACCATGTCACGACCCATCCCTCGGTGCTCGGGTCGTGACTACCCCAAGCTCCCCTTCCATAGGCCAGGGGATGGCGACTATCATCGAAGGCGTATTCCCTAAAACTGAGAAGGCATTGCCTTTATAACCTGTAAACACCCACGACCAACCACACAATAAGATACGAACTCAAGAAAACAGTATAGTAAACAAAGTGAGTATAGTAAGTAAAAGGGGCCAAAATACAAACCCAACTGGAAAGTACGAAGAAAATCAGAAAGTACAAGACAACTGGTAGGTGAAAAGAAGATCTTGGATCATCCACCACGATTCCTACCTGAAGGGTAGGTATAGGTCACGAATGACCATCTATGTGGTTCGCCTCGTCTAACGTCCACATCCGAGGTACCTCCAGTCCTAGTAATCTAGTCCTCAGTCAGCGTTGTCCATTGTCTGCACCAAACAGAATGAGGTGTGGGCATAGCCCATGCAGGGGTGGGTATAACAATACTCAGTAGACACCCCGAGACCCTCAAGGTATCACGAAATCCACAAAGGATAAACCATAAAGTATGAAAACAACTCACAACCCTACTTAGCTACATGCCCATACATATACCTAAGTTATCAAGTATACCCATCTCAATCATGAGGAAACACAAGGCCCAAATCATTAGACCAAAGCTCAACTATTCAACAAAGGAAGGAATACCGAGAGGTAAGTACCACATAGGTATTCCACACTGAAGAATACCACCAAGGTATTACCATGATGGAAAGTTCCACATAGGTACAGACTCAGCTCACACCAGGTATAACTTAGGTATAGTAGTAGAGATGATTATATGTAACTACTGAATCATCTTACACTATTAAGAGGCAGACCCACGGAGGATCCTAAATCATTATCAGACCCACAGTGGATCTCTAGGTGTTGACCCACACAGGATTTCTCGGTGCTAATATAAGGCCCCAGCCTTAAACCTTACTTAAAATTGAATTAAATGAGTAATTCACATTGAGGATCTTTTCAGGTTTAGAGTTTTAGAGAATTAGTACATAACTATTACATCTCAAAAGATTACAATGTAGTCACTTCTACTAAATTTCCATAAAATAAAAACTCTTTAAAAGAAACATGTATAGTTCCATGTTTTAGGTAGCATGACTTTCCCTTGATCCCATCCTTGACCCTATCCCACGCTATGTCCTGTGAAAAACATTTCAAAAACATGGGATGAGCATAAGAAGCTCAGTAAGGGATACACAAAGAATGAAAACTGTTAGTTTTTCAAAACAACAAGTAAACCATGAATACTTTATCAATGTAATACTTTTCACCTTCATGAAGTAGTAAAAACTTTTCACTGAAAAAAAAGTATCATTACTTACCTTTTTGTAACCAAAGGATTACCATAAAACCCATATAAAGAACACATAACATATATAAAGGTAACTTGGGACATAAACATACTTAAGTGGAATAACCATACGGTCTACTTCCACACATATCACTTAATGGAATAGCCATACGGCCAATTTCCATACATACTTAATGGAATAGCCATACGGCCGACTTCCATACCCAATGCATTGGAGGTTATAACGTAACCACCCGTCCTGGTATTCACGGCACCACCCGTCATATGGTTTATAACGTAACCACCCGTTAAAATGTCCAAGTACCATTATTACATATAAAATATGGAAAATATAAACATTTCAATAACAATATTTCATTTGCAATCACAATAAATAATTCCCAGATATTGAATTAATCAATCCATTTTCAAAAACCATTTAAAAGAGATTTTTGAATCAAAGTGTCCCATACCACTTTGAAGCTTTTAATGGAATTATAATTTTAAAACATTAATGTCCATATAAATAAATACTGAAAACCATTTTGAAAACATGGACATTAAAGATAAAGGTTTAGAATAATAAATCTTTAAAACATATAAAATGATATTTTTGTTAAAGAGATTTTAACAAAATTAGAGACTCTTGAATACAAATAATAGCGGAATAACATTTAATACGAACTTTATAATATCATGAGAATAAAAGGATTCATGATATAATATGTCAAAGGACAGTATACACACCATATAAGAGTGAATTGGTGCATAACAACAATGAACTTTCAATAGAAATGTCAAATATGATGAAATCCCTTATAAAGAAGGTATCCTTGAATTAAGGACAAATCAATCTCAAAAATATGTGTGAAAAATATAAATACACACAATATAAGTGGATATTAAGTGTAAAACAATAAAATGTCATTCACACATATTCAATGGATGACATATTCAATGACTACATGTTGAACCCAAAGAAATCGAAATTGGGTTAAAAAGTTCCCTTGACAGCCTAACGGCATCACATCAAAATGAGTTGATGAGAGATAAAAAGTGTATATCATCACTTGGACATAAAATTTACATCAATAAGGATATATGAGAACATATCCCAACATAACAATATGTAAATTAAAAGACCCAACAAAATAAGTCTTTTAAAAAAAGAGGAGGGTGAAAGGTTCCCTTACCGACTTGGGTATCTTTCAAAACATACACCCCATGAAAGAAGGACAATAGATCATTGATGTAAATACTCATAAACGAAAGTATATTACACAAAGAGTAGAATAATGGGCAGTACATACACCACTCAAAGGAAATTGTGGCAAATGTAGCATAAATCTCACGGGAATAAAAGTGAGATGAAAAAATCCCTTACGAAAACTCGGCAGCCTAACGGCGCCACATAAAACTTCCGAATATGGATTGATGAGATTAAATAGGGTATCTCATCACATTACAATAAAATGTACAGAAAGAGGAATATAAAATATCGTCCCCCAACATTACAAAGAGGAGCCTAAAAGAAGTGACATAAAGGAGAGTACTTAAAAAGAAAGAGAGAGGTTAGATCTCTTACGAAAGTTCGGCAGCCTAACGGCGCCACTCAAAACTTCCAAAATGGATTTATGAGAGAGGATAGGGTCTCTCATCACATGAACATAAAAATTAAAGTAGTATTAATATAAAATAACATCCCAATCAGAAGAAAGATGAGCTTAAAAGAAATGACATAAAAGAGTGTACTTAAAAAGAAAGAGAGTTGTAGGATCCCTTACCTCGGGTCTGACTTGACTCGATCGTTCTTTAATCTCCTGAATAATAAACTTGAGTTAATTTATACTTCCTTAAGAACCTTTTTCAAGTTCATTATTCCTTTTATATCACTTATTACCATGTCATAAACATTATGTAATAATTTAAGTTAATAATATTTGTTTTGCCGATATTTGGTTCTTAAGTCGAAAGTTGACTTCTTACAATTACATGTTGTTCATGTGGCCAAATGTTTATTATATCCAGAATTTTATTCATCATTTAGATATCATATATGTCATATATATCCAGTACATTCATGCATTTATAACATTACATAATCATTTAGAGGTAATAAATGAAATGCACCGTTCATGGAGACGGTAATCCGTACGTACGCATGAACGCTACTTTCATTTCTATTTCGTATTTTATAGAATGGAATCATAATTATATAAAGGTATATTATAATTCCAGGATAATATAATATATAATATCATAGTTCCATCCTTTATACGTCCCACATATGGTATTTAACGAATCAAATCACTTTGAGGGGGTGGTAGTCCGCACTTCCTAAAATTAAGATATCGCGTATACCCATAATGGAAGCCATAAAGGTAAGAAACAAATGAAAAATAAAGAAGCATAAGTAAAACATAAACATATTATATATCATATATAAAAAATAGTGACATCATAATGGCCACCTTTGAAGGTGTTAAATGAGTATTGAACAATCATCGTTTCGGGAGGCACAATTTCGCCATCCACGGAAACCTTATGTTCTTTAACCATTTGATGTAGTTGTGTGAGAGTGTAGCTCGAATAAATCTTAAAACAACATCCTAGTATATTGAAGATATTGGTTTTGTTACAAAAGAAATAAATAAAAAGAGTTTAGGTGGTTGGAGAAGCAAAATAAAACAAATGAACATGAGAGAATGAATTACCTTTAAAAGTGTAACTCCTTTTGATTTGAGCCTAAAGGCTTCCTTTGAAAGGATTCTGCCCAAATGGAATCCTCTAGGATGAGGAGAGGGATGTGGAGATAGTAAATGGGCAGGGGTTGGCCGAGACAGAGGCTTGAGGAGTGTGTGAAATGAGGTAGAGGTGGGGTCCTTTTATAAGAGGAGAGAAGGGGCACTTTTGGAAAGTAAGAAATATTACTTTATTTGAAAATGTGTTTCGGTTTTAAAAGGTCCCACATTGATATAATTCGTGGATAAGGTGATAAGGCTTCGAAATAAACTCATCCAATAAGTTTTGGACATGTGTAGTTCATAGATTTTACATTATCTTTCCATTTTATTTAAATCGTCAAATAATGATGTCATCGCTGCATCATTATTATGTCATAAATAATTTAATTTATTTAATGTATAAAAATTATAAAACAAATACTATGATGTAGGAAATCATTTTAGCTTTCCAATGACTATTTATAATAAAAAATATGACTTGTATAACCCCACTTAAAAATTGTTTTAGTAAAACATATCATGTTTGTGTCACTTTTACTTTTACATTAAATAAAAAGTTATTTATGTCATTTCCCAACCAAAGTGGATCCATGGGGTCCCCAAGTTGGCCCATGGATTGTCTTGGTCGGCCATGACTCACCCAATAGGTGTAGGACAAGTGTCATGGTGTTTTCACATTCTTATAATATCATTTTTACCTTAAATTACACTAATTACCACTAATCGCGATTAAAAACTTAATAAGTTACTATTCACCAAAAAAAATTTCATCCCATTAAACCACATTTTACATACTAATGACAACCATGTATGTCGGATTTTCAAAATTCAATACACATTAGTGGTAAACTTTCATTTAACTGAAAAATCAGTTTGCTTGATTACCACTTAGTGGTTTCACTATTCATCAAAAATTGGAGTTTTTCAGAAAAATACCAAAACTTCACCCTAAGCTATATTTGATATTCCAAATTCAAAAATGAAGTCCGTTTTAAAAAATTCAAAACATATTAGTCAAATTAATTGTAACGCCCCGACCACAGCTACCCAGAGTCGGTGCATTACTTCGTAACATAGGAATGATCACAAAAGATCAAGTCTCGAAAGACCGATTAGTTTAGTAGCCTTGGAAACACTAGATACATTCATAAGTATTACATTACATCATAAAGTGAAAAACTAATAACAAAGTCTTCATAGTCCACACTCATATCCTCTTCTGACTATCCCTGCAGGTCATTCATAAAATACTTCTTCACATCCTGGAAAATATTAAAACATTGAAAGGGGTGAGCTCAGATGCTCAGTAAGGATAACAATATTGCGGAAGCTTTCATAAATAAACATAAAAATTTAAGGCAATGTATAACTAAAACAAAAGCCTTTTAAACTTGAACATCAACATAATATGGCAAAAGTAAAATGAGATAATGCCATTCACTTCTTCACATGGATATTCTACTGGTCGAATAATCACATGCAATATCAATAACCACTTTCATAATGAGGGAATGTATAATGCCAGACATTCTGAAACACTTTGTCAAGGCCTCGGCCAAGACGTCTAAAATGATTAAGGCCTCGGCCAAAACCATAAATCAAATTGGGAAAGGGCCTCGGCCAATTCCACGTCTAGTTGTCTCATGAGACCTACCGATGCATCGAGGAGCTATTCCGGGCTCCACCCGTCACTTATTAAGTCCAATACATTCCTCATATGAATAGGTTTAAACATATCATAAACCATAACATAATCGTATCACATAAAACATGCATAAAGGAAACATAACATTTCCACATTTCAATCATAAGATATCAATACAACACATTGATATAATAAAAACGCTTTCAAAACCATTTTCAATACCGAAATAAAAGAAAGTTAAAACTTTGTATTTATTTTTCATTAAAAAAAATGATGGCTTGTAGAGGAAGCCGAAACTCAAATAATGGTCACAGCAGCGGAGAAGTCATTGTCGCCGAATATTTATGGAAAGAAAAA
The DNA here is from genome assembly GCA_963277665.1 of Viscum album. NCBI lineage: Eukaryota > Viridiplantae > Streptophyta > Magnoliopsida > Santalales > Viscaceae > Viscum > Viscum album. The sequence goes on from OY728160.1 coordinate 861,311,797, forward strand.
CATTCCCTTTTTGTCATTTAGTAAAACTCTTCGTATAAAAAAAGATTCCTTTTGAATAAACGTAAAAGTAAAAGGGGTTTATACACCGTTTAAAAGAAAGTTGTGTATAAAACCAAATATGCCTCAATGAAAGGGGATTGAGACGAAGTCCTTAAAAAGATCATTTTTTTTAAATAAAGTACATCTATAATGTGTATTCACTATAAGTACACATAAATAATGTAAAAATACAAGATAGGACATAATAATATCATGACATAATTTGAAAGTAGGAGATTAACCCAAAGAATGGAAGTTGGGTTAAGAAGTTCCCTTACCTCGTGTCTGACTTGACTCAACCGTTCTTTAACCTCCTGAATAATAAACTAGAGTTAATATATACCTTATTAAGAACCATTTTTAATTTCATTATCCTTTTTATATCACTTATTACAATGTTATGAACATTATGTAATTATTTAAGTTAATAACGGTCGTTTTGTCGATCTTTGGTACTTGAGTCAACAATAAACTTCTTATAATTACAAGTTGTTTATGTGGTAGAATATCCATTATCTCCAGAATTATATTCATGATTTAGATGTCATATATATCATATATATCCAGTATATACATTCATTTATAATATTACGTAACATTTAGAGGTAAGAAATGAAATGCACCGTTCATGGAGACGGTAAGTCGTACGTACGCATGAACGCTACTTTCATTTCTATTTCGTATTTAATGGAACGAAATCATAATGATATAAATGTATAATATAATTCCAGTATAATATAGTGTATAATACCATTTACTCCATCCTTTATACATCCCACATATGGCATTAACGATTCAAATCACTTTGAGGGGGCGGTAGTCCGCACTTCCTAAAATGAAATTATCGCGTTTTACCCATAATGGAAATCATAAAGTATACCATAAATGAGAAATACAGAAGCATAATTAAAACATAAACATATTATATATCATATATAAAAATATTTACATCTTAATGGCCACCTTTGAAGGTGTTATATGAGTGTTGAACAATCATCGTTTCGTGAGGCAGAAATTCGCCATCCACAGAAACCGTATGTCCTTTAACCATTAGATGTAGGTGTGTGTAAGTGTAGCTCGAATCCTTCTTATGAAAACATCCTAGTATATTGAGTATACTGGTGTTGTTACAAAAGAAATGAATAAAAAGAGTTTAGGGGGTTGGAGAAGCAAAATGAAACAAAACAACTTTAGAGAAGACATTACCTTAAAAATAGGGTAGCTCTTTTTGATTTGAGCCAAAGGATTCCTTGGGAAGAGTTCTGCCCAAAGTGAGGCTTCTAGGAGTAAGAGGGGGATGTTGGTAGAGTATTTGGGCAGAGGTTGGCCGAGCCAAATGGCTTGAAGGTGTGAATAAGGTGGGAGAGGTGGGGGCCTTTTATAAGTGGAGAGGAGGGGCTCTTTTGGAAAGATTGAAATGTTACATTATTATACAATGCTTTTCGGATTCTAAAGGTCCCACCCTTATATAATTCGTGGATAAGGTGATAAGGGTTTGAAATCTCCTCATCCAATAGGCTTTGGACAAGTGTAAGCCTTGGATTTTGCATTATCGTTTCATTTTATTAAAATCGTTAAATAATGAGGTCATCGCTGCATCATAATGATGTCATAAATAATTTAATTTATTTAATGTCTAAAAATTATAAAAAAAATACTATGATGTAGGAAAAATTTTTATATTTCTAATGAATATTTATAATCAAAATTTGTACTTGTGTAACCCCACTTAAAAACGGTTTTAGTAAAACAACTCATGTTTGTGTCAATTTAATTTTAACATTAAATAAATATATATTAATGTCATTTTCCAACCAAAGTGGCTCCATGGGGTCCCCAAGTTGACCCATGGGTTTTCTAGGTCGGCCTTGACTCATCCAATAGGAGTAGGACAAGTGTCATGCTCATCTCATATTATTATAACATTATTTGTACCTTAAACTACACTAATTACCTCTAATCGCGATTAAGAACTTAAAAGTTACTATTCACCAAAAAATTATTTTAATCTCATTGAACCACATTTTACCTCTTAATGACAACCATGTATGTCGGATTTTTGAAAATCAAATCACAGAAGTGGTAATATTTCATTTAAACGAAAAATCAGTTATTTAACTACCACTTAGTGGTTTCACTATTCATCAAAAATTGAAGTTTTTCAGAACAATGCCAAAATTTCACCCTAAGCTATAATTGATATTCTGAATTCAAAAATGATGTCTATTTTAAAAAATTCCAAACATATAAGTTGCATTAATTAATTTTATAATTAATTCCCGCTGTCACAACAAATAGCGTGTTTTTAAGAAACAATTTATATCAAAAGATTGGCAATTGTTTATGTCCAATTTCAATGTTAAATTAATTCTAATGACCACCATTGGATAAAATGGTAAAAATATATTATAATTATACCTTAAAACCACTAAATAGTATAATTTATCACTATAAATTATTTTGATTAAAAAAGTTGTTTTTAAGTAATTTTCACTATTCATAAAAAATTAGAAGTTCTCAGAAAAATACCAAAAAATTCAACTTTGGATAATTTCGATATTACGAATAAAAAAATAAAGTCCATTTTGAAATATAAAATTTCTATAAATTTAAAAAGTGGTTATTACTATTCATAACGGCTACTTTGATTAGTTGCAGTGTGTTAGAACTCGATGTTGCGTACAATGCAAGCTATTACATTATTGAATGAGAAGCGTATCATGGAAGATCGGGGTGTTACATTCTCCCCTCCTTCAATAAATTGCGTCATCGCAATTTGAAATTTTTCTTTGCAAATAAAAGGTTGAAAAGAGAAATTACCTTTGAGGAAAACCCACATCGGAAATAAGGTTAATAAATATATAACATTAAAAGAAAGAAAGATAAGTACAAAGGTCACCCGATATAGCCCATTCTAGGATTCTATGAAAATATGGATATGGAAGAAAAACAAACCATCAAGGTCTGATGGAGAGTTATAGAAAACATGATTAGGAGAAAGCTTAACCACAAGAAAATCACAAACTTGTGATTGGTTAAACGGTCATTGAATCCCCAGTTGGAAAAGTTAACCGACAACATTTTTGTTTTAAGTTACCTTTTATAATGTTGAGGAATTTATTTAGGAGATTTACTAAGAACGTAAGGGAATATACATACTTGTTATGTATACTTTCATTCGTTAATAAATTTTTACCACAAACCCAACTTTTACTCCAAATGGTAACGGAACTCAAAAATATTCTATTTATCCTAATTGTATAAGGTTCCAAATGTTAACACATACCATTTAGATTAGTAAAACGATTTTGTAATAACCAGGGACTTCCTGTAGGCTAGTGGTAGGAAATAAAGGCTTGTCGCACTATGGTTGTGGGTTCGATTCCTGCAGCTTTGTCCGACGCGACGGGTTATGCCCCACCCTGCAGGTTGTCCTTTTCCTAAAAATATAGTACTATACTATTCCAAAAATAATCTTCATAAATGTTTTAACCTTAAACAATACTATCCAAAGTTCAACTTAATCCATTCCAACCTTTATAGTTATCCAAAATACCTTCGTCCAGACTTTCTCTAAAAGGTCTCTAAATTCCAAAATCAATTGTAACATCAGATTCCCCAAACAAAGAAAAGTTTCTCTTATTATCACATACTAAAAAATATGATTACCTTAATCATATTAAAACTTTACTGAAATCAAAAAGTACTGCAGTACAATCTTTATATATATCACATTATTCTTATAACCAGAATATAATCCTTGAGTCCAAAAGCACCAATACATTAATTATTCTGCTTCAACTGTAGTAACAGCATAAGATTGTCCTTGATCCCTTGGCCTTTTCTGAGGTATGTTTCCTTGATGCTTATGACATTCATTTGCATAATGCCCCATTTCCCTACAATTGTAGCATTCAACTTTGACAGCCTCTTTCTTTCCCTTGCAATCACGAGCCTGGTGACCCTTTTCACCACATTTATAACAAACTCTCATTCCTTTTAGGCACATACCAAGGTGATTCTTCCCACAATTATCACATAATGGAAAATCCTTCTTTCCCTTTTTTCCTTTATCTGTCTCTTGTTCCACCGTTCTCTTCTTCTCTTGCTTTACTTTGTTGTCATAAGACTTAGAGAATTCCTTTTCTGTCTTGATAGCACACGAGACAATATCTTCGTATGATGATAAGGATTGTGATACTAATGATCGACGGAGAAATGGTTTTAACCCATCAAAGAAACGATCAATCTTACTCCTTGGGTTACGTATATAATCGGTAGCATGCCTCGCTAACCTTGTAAAGTTAGCCTCATACTTTGCGACATTCTCATCCTCCTTCTGCCTCAGACTCAGAAATTGCCTTTCCATATCTGCTCGATGGTCACGAGGAAAGTATTTTTCTAAGAAAACCTCTTTGAACTCCCTCCATTCCATATTCGATACGTCATCATCTTCCTTTGTGTTTTGAATCAATGACCACCATTGATCAGCATCTCCAGTGAGGCGGTAAACTGCCATGATAACCTTTTCCCTTTCACTACTCCCCAAGGCGTGGAATATTTTCTCTAAGGAGTTTATCCATTGCTCAGCTACTAACGGATTTGTACCCCCATTAAATGTTAGTGGTTGTTGCCTCATGAAGCGGTATAACATTGATCCTCCACGTTGCGGATCAGGGTGCTCCATACGAGTAAGGTTATTATTCATAACCTGAGTGAGTTGTCCTAGTATGGTAATAAGTTGATCAGCACCAGTTGTATCTCCAGATCCACAATAATTATCTTGAGCAGGAGGGCAATCCCTACACGGATTTCGTGCATTGATACGGTTTCCATTCCTTCCACTAGGCGCCATTTCAAAACAATGGCATAAACTAGATTAGTTTATGAATCAAAATACATAATTCCATACTTATAAAACACTTAACATAAATTGAACTATTTATGGATATAATCCATAATCATAAAAATGTTTTCTTTGAGGAAGTATATACTCATAAACCCTTCATAATTATTTGTAAAGAAAATGAGAGTTATCCTAAGCATATCCCCCGGGAGTGTCGTAACCAAGAGTGCAGCAAGGCCCGTTGTCGTGCACCAGTTCCCATTCGAGTCTAGATCAAAGCGGTGTTTTCGGGTTTTATCCCTAGGAACATCTGTGCCAGAGCCGCCTCTACCTGCTCGTATCCAGACAAGGATGTATTGCTCGGAAAACTAACAAAATCTCTACAATACCAAAATTCTAGGAAGTTCTTCTATACTAATCCTCAAAGTTCATCTTAGGTCTACGTGCTCTAATCAGAGTTTATCTAAATCTACCTTCCAAGGTTTGTACTAATCTTCCTCTGATACCAACTGTAACGCCCCGACCCCAGCTACCCAGATTCGGTGCATTACTTCGTAACATAGGAATGATCACAAAAGATCAAGTCTCGAAAGACCGATTAGTTTAGTAGCCTTGGAAACACTAGATACATTCATAAGTATTACATTACATCATAAAGTGAAAAACTAATAACAAAGTCTTCATAGTCCACACTCATATCCTCTTCTGACTATCCCTGCAGGTCATTCATAAAATACTTCTTCACATCCTGGAAAATATTAAAACATTGAAAGGGGTGAGCTCAGATGCTCAGTAAGGATAACAATATTGCGGAAGCTTTCATAAATAAACATAAAAATTTAAGGCAATGTATAACTAAAACAAAAGCCTTTTAAACTTGAACATCAACATAATATGGCAAAAGTAAAATGAGATAATGCCATTCACTTCTTTACATGGATATTCTACTGGTCGAATAATCACATGCAATATCAATAACCACTTTCATAATGAGGGAATGTATAATGCCAGACATTCTGAAACACTTTGTCAAGGCCTCGGCCAAGACGTCTAAAATGATTAAGGCCTCGGCCAAAACCATAAATCAAATTGGGAAAGGGCCTCGGCCAATTACACGTCTAGTTGTCTCATGAGACCTACTGATTCATCGAGGAGCTATTGCGGGCTCCACCCATCACTTATTAAGTCCAATACATTCCTCATATGAATAGGTTTAAACATATCATAAACCATAACATAATCATATCACATAAAACATGCATAAAGGAAACATAACATTTCCACATTTCAATCACAAGATATCAATACAACACATTGATATAATAAAAATGCTTTCAAAACCATTTTCAATACCAAAATAAAAGAAAGTTAAAACTTTGTATTTATTTTTCATTAAAAAAATGATGGCTTGTAGAGAAAGCCGAAACTCAAATAATGGTCACAGCAGTGGAGAAGTCATTGTCGCCGAATATTTATGGAAAGAAAAACATTCTCTTTTTGTCGTTTAGTAAAACGCTTCGTATAAAAAAAGATTCCTTTTGAATAAACGTTAAAGTAAAAGGGGTTTATACACCGTTTAAAAGAAAGTTGTGTATAAAACCAAATATGCCTCAATGAAAGGGGATTGAGACGAAGTCCTTAAAAAGATCATTTTTTTTAAATAAAGTACATCTATAATGTGTATTCACTATAAGTACACATAAATAATGTAAAAATACAAGATAGGACATAATAATATCAGGACATAATTTGAAAGTAGAAGATTAACCCAAAGAATGGAAGTTGGGTTAAGAAGTTCCCTTACCTCGTGTCTGACTTGACTCAACCGTTCTTTAACCTCCTGAATAATAAACTAGAGTTAATATATACCTTATTAAGAACCATTTTTAATTTCATTATCCTTTTTTTATCACTTATTACAATGTTATGAACATTATGTAATTATTTAAGTTAATAATGGTCGTTTTGTCGATCTTTGGTACTTGAGTCAACAATAAACTTCTTATAATTACAAGTTGTTTATGTGGTAGAATATCCATTATCTCCAGAATTATATTCATGATTTATATGTCATATATATCATATATATCCAGTATATACATTCATTTATAATATTACGTAACATTTAGAGGTAAGAAATGAAATGCACCGTTCATGGAGACGGTAAGCCGTACGTACGCATGAACGCTACTTTCATTTCTATTTCGTATTTAATGGAACGAAATCATAATGATATAAATGTATAATATAATTCCAGTATAATATAGTGTATAATACCATTTACTCCATCCTTTATACATCCCACATATGGCATTAACGATTCAAATCACTTTGAGGGGGCGGTAGTCCGCACTTCCTAAAATGAAATTATCGCGTTTTACCCATAATGGAAATCATAAAGTATGCCATAAATGAGAAATACAGAAGCATAAGTAAAACATAAACATATTATATATCATATATAAAAATAGTGACATCTTAATGGACACCTTTGAAGGTGTTATATGAGTGTTGAACGATCATCGTTTCGTGAGGCAGAAATTCGCCATCCACAGAAACCATATGTCCTTTAACCATTAGATGTAGGTGTGTGTAAGTGTAGCTCGAATCATTCTTATAACAAAATCCTATTATATTTAGTATACTGGTGTTGTTACAAAAGAAATGAATAAAAAGAGTTTAGGGGGTTGGAGAAGCAAAATGAAACAAAACAACATTAGAGAAGACATTACCTTAAAAATAGGGTAGCTCTTTTTGATTTGAGCCAAAGGCTTCCTTGGGAAGAGTTCTGCCCAAAGTGAGGCTTCTAGGAGTAAGAGGGGGATGTTGGGAGAGTATTTGGGCAGAGGTTGGCCGAGCCAAATGGCTTGAAGGTGTGAATAAGGTGGGAGAGGTGGGGGCCTTTTATAAGTGGAGAGGAGGGGATCTTTTGGAAAGATTGAAATGTTACATTATTATACAATGCTTTTCGGATTCTAAAGGTCCCACCCTTATATAATTCGTGGATAAGGTGATAAGGGTTCGAAATATCCTCATCCAATAGGCTTTGGACAAGTGTAAGCCTTGGATTTTGCATTATCTTTTCATTTTATTAAAATCGTTAAATAATGAGGTCATCGCTGCATCATAATGATGTCAAAAATAATTTAATTTATTTAATGGCTAAAAATTATAAAAAAAATACTATGATGTAGGAAATATTTTTATATTTCTAATGAATATTTATAATCAAAATTTGGACTTGTGTAACCCCACTTAAAAACTATTTTAGTAAAACAACTCATGTTTGTGTCAATTTAATTTTAACATTAAATAAATATATATTAATGTCATTTTCCAACCAAAGTGGCTCCATGGGGTCCCCAAGTTGACCCATGGGTTGTCTTGGTCGGCCATGACTCATCCAATAGGAGTAGTACAAGTGTCATGCTCATCTCATATTATTATAACATTATTTGTACCTTAAACTACACTAATTACCTCTAATCGCGATTAAGAACTTAAAAGTTACTATTCACCAAAAAATTATTTTAATCTCATTGAACCACATTTTACTTCTTAATGACAACCATGTATGTCAGATTTTTGAAAATCAAATCACAGAAGTGGTAATATTTCATTTAAACGAAAAATCAGTTATTTAACTACCACTTAGTGGTTTCACTATTCATCAAAAATTGAAGTTTTTCAGAACAATGCCAAAATTTCACCCTAAGCTATAATTGATATTCCGAATTCAAAAATGATGTCTATTTTACAAAATTCCAAACATATAAGTTGCATTAATTAATTTTATAATTAATTCCCGCTGTCACAACAAATAGCGTGTTTTTAAGAAATAATTTATATCAAAAGATTGGCAATTGTTTATGTCCAATTTCAATGTTAAATTAATTCTAATGACCACCATTGGATAAAATGGTAAAAATATATTCTAATTATACCTTAAAACCACTAAATAGTATAATTTATCACTATAAATTATTTTGATTAAAAAAGTTGTTTTTAAGTAATTTTCATTATTCATAAAAAATTAGAAGTTCTCAGAAAAATACCAAAAAATTCAACTTTGGATAATTTCGATATTACGAATACAAAAATGAAGTCCATTTTGAAATATAAAATTTCTATAAATTTAAAAAGTGGTTATTACTATTCATAACGGCTACTTTGATTAGTTGTAGTGTGTTAGAACTCGATGTTGCGTACAATGCAAGCTATTACATTATTGAATGAGAAGCGTATCATGGAAGATCGGGGTGTTACATTAATTAATTTAATAATTAATTCCCGCTTTCAGAGCAAATAGCGTGTTTTTATAAAACAATAAGTATCAAAAGATTGACACTAGTTTAAGTCTGATTTCAAAGTGAAATTAATTCCAACGACCACTATTGGATTTAATGGTAAAAATATTTTCTAATTTCACTTTAAAACCAATTCAAAATATAATCTAATCATATAAATAAATTAGATTAAAAAGAGGTTTTGAATTAAAATACAACATTTTACACTATTCATTAAAAAAAATGAACATTATCGGAAAGATACCAAAAATTTACACAAAGTAAATTTTGATGTCCCGATTCTTAAGAAGAGTTTTATTTGGTCCAATAGAATGTATAAGAGTGAACAAAACTATATTTAATGATGGTTCGCCATCAAAAGGCGATAAGTGAACCTTTAGTGAAAACTAGGGCATATATGCCTAAAATTGATTTCTTTCCGTATTTTAAGCCTCTATCCTTTATTGGATAAATGTAAAAACATTTAAAAACATATATAATCATATTTTAGTTATTTCTATCCATTCCCACCATTAAAACGGCTACATGTTAGCTACCATTTAAAATAATATTATTTTATTATTAGAGTGCAACGTAAGATTCCCAAGAAACTCGTTGTTGCGTGTTGGGTACGCCATCGATCATAGCGTCCCCTTTAAAGTCATTTAAATATTTTATTCACAAATATGGATAAATATGAAATGTCATATTCTTTATTTACCTGGGGTGTTACATCCTTCCTCCCTTTTGGGAATTGCGTCCTCGCAATTTTAAAATTGCGCTTGGAAACATCCTTGAAAGTCCCACATCGGAACAAAAGTCGGTAAAACAAACACTTTAAAATAAAGAAAGATAAGTACAAAGGTCACCCGAGTTAACCCATACTAGGATTCCAAGTATGAAAATATGGACATGGGGGAAAAACAAAGGGTCATGTTCTGATGGAGAGTGATAGAAAACATGTTTAGGAGAAAGTTAACCATGAGAAAATCACAAACTTGTGATGGGTTAAACGGTATTCGATTCCCCAGTAGGAAAAGTTAATAGACAACATTTTTGTTTTAAGTTACTTTTTATTGAGGAATTTATTCATAAGGAAACATAATCACTTATCATATTGACTTTCAACTTTTATTAGATTCCTTACACAAACTCATATTTTCTCCAAAAGACGAGTATTTAGGAAGACTTGTTCACATTAAGAGTACTATAATCAACTTCTAGAGAATCACCTAATTCACAAAATAGAACTATATACTTCCCATGTCTTTAACCAAAACCAAAACCAAAAAAGGCTAGTACAAGATTAGATAATCCAGAAAAGGATAACCCTTTATAAAAAGAAAATCTATTCTTAATCTCCAAAATTTTTCCAACAAAACCCAAAGTTCAACGAGGAACATTCTATAATAAATTTGTCCATAAAATTATTCAAAGTAAACCAATATAAGATTGAAACCCAAATATTTGAAGGATTTAGTCGCATAGTCTTCCAAGATAAATCGTAACATTTATCTCCAAACAATATCAATTGCTTCTAAAGTCTCGTTTTGAAAAGTAATTAACCTAATCACATATCCTCCATGATAGGTTAATCATTTTCATAAATAACCCAAAATCAACTTACTCTTAATTCATAAAATCACATAACTAGAATGAATCAGTCAAACTAACCAGGGACTTCACGTAGTCCAGTGGTAGGCGATAAATACCAGTCGCACTTTGGTTGTGGGTTCGATTCCCGCAGCTTTGTCCGACGCGACGGGATGTCACACGGTCTACGTGTTGTCATTTTTCCAAAACTATATAATTCTTAAAACATTCCCCAAATGAGAAAAAATCTTCAAGAATAATCATAACATATTTTAACCTCAAGTTTATCTCATTCCTTTCATTTTCCATCATATCATAGAGTAACCCATAATTACCTAAAAATTAAGTATCATATAAACCCTAATGGTTACCTTAATAATTATTACCTGAATTTCCACATCGAGTTGGTCATCTCGTACATGATGCATTAGAGAACTCACCAAGGTTGAAGTGGTTGATCATGACTCCTTGATATTTGGTTTAGAACAACCACGAGTTTCCTTATTGAATCCTCCATTTTATCTAGTATCTTAATCAGAGAACCACCACAGTTTCCTTCAAACCTGTTGTCTCTTTGGTGCCTGCTAGATCCATCCATTCACTAAAAATAGAAATGTCAGTGTGAGTATATCAACAAAACCATCATGTACTAATGAGGAAGGTAAACACTAAGATACACTTACTCATTCACTTTATCTAAAACTAGGACTCTTTCTGAAATCCTAACCATTATGGTAATGTCACTTATGCTTAAAGAATACCCTAACCTCTAAAGTTATCTAAACCGACCTTTGATACCAACTATAAGGCCCCAGCCTTAAACCTTACTTAAAATTGAATTAAATGAGTAATTCACATTGAGGATCTTTTCAGTTTTAGAGTTTTAGAGAATTAGGACATAACTATTACATCTCAAAAGATTACAATGTAGTCGCTTCTACTAAATTTCCATAAAATAAAAACTCTTTAAAAGAAACATGTATAGTTCCATGTTTTAGGTAGCATGACTTTCCCTTGATCCCATCCTTGACCCTATCCCACGCTATGTCCTGTGAAAAACATTTCAAAAACTTGGGATGAGCATAAGAAGCTCATTAAGGGATACACAAAGAATCAAAACTGTTAGTTTTTCAAAACAACAAGTAAACCATGAATACTTTATCAATGTAATACTTTTCACCTTCATGAAGTAGTAAAAACTTTTCACTGAAAAAAAAGTATCATTACTTACCTTTTTGTAACCAAAGGATTACCATAAAACCCATATAAAGAACACATAACATTTATAAAGGTAACTTGGGACATAAACATACTTAAGTGGAATAACCATACGGTCGACTTCCACACATATCACTTAATGGAATAGCCATACGGCCAATTTCCATACATACTTAATGGAATAGCCATACGGCCGACTTCCATACCCAATGCATTGGAGGTTATAACGTAACCACCCGTCCTGGTATTCACGGCACCACCCGTCATATGTTTTATAACGTAACCACCCGTTAAAATGTCCAAGTACCATTATTACACATAAAATATGGAAAATATAAACATTTCAATAACAATATTTCATTTGGAATCACAATAAATAATTCCCAGATATTGAATTAATCAATCCATTTTCAAAAACCATTTAAAAGAGATTTTTGAATCAAAGTGTCCCATACCACTTTGAAGCTTTTAATGGAATTATAATTTTAAAACATTAATGTCCATATAAATAAATACTTAAAACCATTTTGAAAACATGGACATTAAAGATAAAGGTTTAGAATAATAAATCTTTAAAACATATAAAATGATATTTTTGTTAAAGAGATTTTAACAAAATTAGAGACTATTGAATACAAATAATAGCGGAATAACATTTAATACGAACTTTATAATATCATGAGAATAAAAGGATTCATGATATAATATTTCAAAGTACAGTATAAACACCATATAAGAGTGAATTGGTGCATAACAACAATGAACTTTCAATAGAAATGTCAAATATGATGAAATCCCTTATAAAGAAGGTATCCTTGAATTAAGGACAAATCAATCTCAAAAATATGTGTGAAAAATATAAATACACACAATATAAGTGGATATTAAGTGTAAAACAATAAAAATTCATTCACACATATTCAATGGATGACATATTCAATGACTACATGTTGAACCCAAAGAAATCAAAATTGGGTTTAAAAGTTCCCTTGACAGCCTAACGGCATCACATCAAAATGAGTTGATGAGAGATAAAAAGTGTATCCCATCACTTGGACATAAAATTTAAATCAATAAGGATATATGAGAACATATCCCAACATAACAATTTGTAAATTAAAAGACCCAAAAAAAGAAGTCTTTTAAAAAAAGAGGAGGGTGAAAGGTTCCCTTACCGACTTGGGTATCTTTCAAAACATACACCCCATGAAAGAAGGACAATAGATCATTGATGTAAATACTCATAAACGAAAGTATATTACACAAAAGGTAGAATAATGGGTAGTACATACACCACTCAAAGGAAATTGTGGCAAATGTAGCATAAATCTCACGGGAATAAAAGTGAGATGAAAAAATCCCTTACGAAAACTCGGCAGCCTAACGGCGCCACATAAAACATCCGAATATGGATTGATGAGATTAAATAGGGTATCTCATCACATTACAATAAAATGTACAGAAAGAGGAATATAAAATATCATCCCCCAACATTACAAAGAGGAGCCTAAAAGAAGTGACATAAAGGAGAGTACTTAAAAAGAAAGGGAGAGGTTAGATCTCTTACGAAAGTTCGGCAGCATAACGGCGCCACTCAAAACTTCCAAAATGGATTGATGAGAGAGGATAGGGTATCTCATCACATGAACATAAAAATTACAGTAGTATTAATATAAAATAATATCCCTATCAGAAGAAAGATGATCTTAAAAGAAATGACATAAAAGAGTGTACTTAAAAAGAAAGAGAGTTGTAGGATCCCTTACCTCGGGTCTGACTTGACTCGATCGTTCTTTAATCTCCTGAATAATAAACTTGAGTTAATTTATACTTCCTTAAGAACCTTTTTCAAGTTCATTATTCCTTTTATATCACTTATTACCATGTCATAAGCATTATGTAATAATTTAAGTTAATAATATTTGTTTTGCCGATATTTGGTTCTTAAGTCGAAAGTGGACTTCTTACAATTACATGTTGTTCGTGTGGTCAAATGTTTATTATATCCAGAATTTTATTCATCATTTAGATATCATATATGTCATATATATCCAGTAAATGCATGCATTTATAACATTACATAATCATTTAGAGGTAAGAAATGAAATGCACCGTTCATGGAGACGGTAATCCGTAGGTACGCATGAACGCTACTTTCATTTCTATTTCGTATTTTATAGAATGGAATCATAATGATATAAAGGTATATTATAATTCCAGTATAATATAATATATAATATCATAGTTCCATCCTTTATACGTCCCACATATGGTATTTAACGAATCAAATCACTTTGAGGGGGTGGTAGTCCGCACTTCCTAAAATAAAGATATCGCGTATACCCATAATGGAAGCCATAAAGGTAAGACACAAATGAAAAATAAATAAGCATAAGTAAAACATAAACATATTATATATCATATATAAAAAATATTGACATCATAATGGCCACCTTTGAAGGTGTTAAATGAGTATTGAACAATCATCGTTTCGGGAGGCACAATTTCGTCATCCACGGAAACCTTATGTTCTTTAACCATTTGATGTAGTTGTGTGAGAGTGTAGCTCGAATAAATCTTATAACAACATCCTAGTATATTGAAGATACTGGTGTTGTTACAAAAGAAATAAATAAAAAGAGTTTAGGTGGTTGGAGAAGAAAAATAAAACAAATGAACATGAGAGAATGAATTACCTTTAAAAGTGTAACTCCTTTTGATTTGAGCCTAAAGGCTTCCTTTGAAAGGATTCTGCCCAAAGGAAATCCTCTAGGATGAGGAGAGGGATGTGGATATATTAAATGGGCCGGGGTTGGCTGAGACAAAGGCTTGAGGAGTGTGTGAAATGAGGTAGAGGTGGGGTCCTTTTATAAAAGGAGAGGAGGGGCACTTTTGGAAAGTAAGAAATATTACTTTATTTGAAAATGTGTTCCTGTTTTAAAAGGTCCCACATTGATATAATTCGTGGATAAGGTGATAAGGCTTCGAAATCTACTCATCCAATAAGTTTTGGACATGTGTAGTTCATAGATTTTACATTATCTTTCCATTTTATTTAAATCGTCAAATAATGATGTCATCGCTGCATCATTATTATGTCATAAATAATTTAATTTATTTAATGTATAAAAATTATAAAAAAAAATAATATGATGTAGGAAATAATTTTATATTTACAATGACTATTTATAATAAAAAATATGACTTGTATAACCCCACTTAAAAATTGTTTTAGTAAAACATATCATGTTTGTGTCACTTTTACTTTTACATTAAATAAAAAGTTATTTATGTCATTCCCCAACCAAAGTGGATCCATGGGGTCCCCAAGTTGGCCCATGGCTTGTCTTGGTCGGCCATGACTCACCCAATAGGTGTAGGAAAAGTGTCATGGTGTTTTCACATTCTTATAATATCATTTTTACCTTAAATTACACTAATTACCACTAATCGCGATTAAAAACTTAATAAGTTACTATTCACCAAAAAATTATTTTCATCCCATTGAACCACATTTTACATACTAATGACAACCATGTATGTCGGATTTTCAAAATTCAATACACATTAGTGGTAAACTTTCATTTTACTGAAAAATCAGTTTGCTTGATTACCACTTAGTGGTTTCACTATTCATCAAAAATTGGAGTTTTTCAGAAAAATACCAAAACTTCACCCTAAGCTATATTTGATATTCCGAATTCAAAAATGAAGTACGTTTTACAAAATTCAAAACATATTAGTCACATTAATTAATTTAATAATTAATTCCCGCTGTCAGAGCAAATAGCGTGTTTTTATAAAACAATAAGTATCAAAAGATTGACACTAGTTTAAGTCTGATTTCAAAGTGAAATTAATTCCAACGACCACTATTGGATTTAATGGTAAAAATATTTTCTAATTTCACTTTAAAACCAATTCAAAATATAATCTAATCATATAAATAAATTAGATTAAAAAGAGGTTTTGAATTAAAATACAACATTTTACACTATTCATTAAAAAAATGAACATTATCGGAAAGATACCAAAAATTTACACAAAGTAAATTTTGATGTCCCGATTCTTAAGAAGAGTTTTATTTGGTCCAATAGAATGTATAAGAGTGAACAAAACTATATTTAATGATGGTTCGCCATCAAAAGGCGATAAGTGAACCTTTAGTGAAAACTAGGGCATATATGCCTAAAATTGAATTCTTTCCGTATTTTAAGCCTCTATCCTTTATTGGATAAATGTAAAAACATTTAAAAACATATATAATCATATTTTAGTTATTTCTATCCATTCCCACCATTACAACGGCTACATGTTAACTACCATTTAAAATAATATTATTTTATTATTAGAGTGCAACGTAAGATTCCCAAGAAACTCGTTGTTGCGTGTTGGGTACGCCATCGAGCATAGCATCCCCTTTAAAGTCATTTAAATATTTTATTCACAAATATGGATAAATATGAAATGTCATATTCTTTATTTACCTGGGGTGTTACAGCTAACTCACACAGGTTCGCTCAGTGGTGACCCACACAGGATCTCTAGGTGCTAACCCACACAGGATTGTTTAGTGCTGACCCACACAGGATTTCTATTCATTCTTCACATCATAGGAAGCTACTGGGTTCCCACACTAAGCTTGTTATTCTTCGGGAGAGTCTACTTCTCAATCCACTGGTCGATACTCCAACTGCCACGAAGTGCCATGAAAAAGTATCCCAATGGACCGCCACATAAAAGGGGTCTCAACACAACAGATGGTGCGTCAATCAGACGCCTAGTCTGTATGTTATTAGCCTTTTAGTCCCAATGCCCCGGTTGGATTTGTGCTCGATCCAACCCGACTATACCCCAACTAAATCAAAATCTCCAGTGGGGTATAACAAAGGGGCCATATCATTCCAAGGTTTCCAACACCGCTGAAGATTCGTCAAACGGACACACGGTGCCAAAGTTATGGCCAAAAGAGAGTTTAGGGTCGAAACTGGTCCGGGTCCGGTCCGACCTGGTCGGACCGACCCCGCCTGACCCACTGGGTCTGGCCCAGCCCGGCCCGCTGGGCAGTCTGGTAGGCCGTGAGGGCCGCGAGGGTCCGTAGAGGGCCACGTAGGGCCTTTGGGGCTATGAGGGGCCGCGAAGGCCGCAGAAGGCCGCAGGGGTTCGTGGAGGCCACAGGAGGTCGTGGGGCGGCACGAGGCCACAGAGGCCGCGGAAGACCATGGGAGGTCGCGGGACGACGTGAGTTCGGGGAGGCCACGAGAGGCCACGTGAGGCCGCGGAGGCCGCGGGCGGCGCGTGGACACAGACGGCAGAGGCCACGGGGAAGGGGAGCGTCGCTGGGCGTGGAGGCCGCGGGGTGGTGGAGCACCACGGGGAGTGAAGGCTGCGAGGCGGTGGAGCACCATAGGGCATGGAGGCCATGGGACAGCGGGACATCGTGCCTTCACCGGCAACCGGCTTGACCAGCCACCCTTTGTTCGTTGCCATCGTCATGGACGGCGGTGGTTCCAGCCACAGTTCTCGAGTTCCACTGATGCCAACCACTGGCACCGGTCACCATCACCATCGTGAGGATCACAGAAAAGAACCATAAGATTTTTGGAGGGGTTTTGCCATGTTTGTTTGGCCCGTACCCTCCACGTTAAGGTGGTAGAATACGGCTAAAGGATCTTGATTCAATGTGAGAGGGAAATTAACATTGATCAATTTAAAACACACCCCTATCTTGATTGCTCATTAACGTTGGAAGGGGTGAAGTCGGTGACATTGGTGTTTCCCCAATTGTCGGTTTGTTGTCGTCGAACACATCCTACATTGGTTGCCTCTGCAAGGTGCTTCTGATCGAGCTCGGGGTCGGTTTCCTCATTCTTCGATCTTCGGTGGTCGTTCTTCATTTGGAGGTGATGTTCTTAGTTGGAGATGAATTTCTCTAAGATCTCCCAAGTACTTTTCCAACCCTCTTCCCAACAAAAGAATATCCAATAAAAATTAGGTTGTATTAATTTAACTTGAGTTGGCATCATTAATCAAGAGGTGTTGGCATAATTAAAGTGGAGGAAGTCCAAGGGACTTCTCCAAATTGAAGAGGGAGTTTAAGGGGGTTGGTCCCCACCATTTGAATTCAAAATGGGGGTTTTAGGCTTAGGTGGTCCCCACCACCGAGCATTCAATTTGGAGGATAAAAATCTTGTAGTCCCCACCTCCATAACACACATGTGGGAGGTTTTAGTTCAGGTGGTCCCCACCTTTAAAACATCTACATGGGAGGTTTCTACAATAAAAATAAAATGTTAAAATAATTTTATTTTTATTTTCCCACAAAATCCCAAATTCTCTCTTTCACCCTCAACCTACTGCGGTCGAGGTGAAAGTATCCTTAAGCAAATACCGGCACTATGAATTCAACGGTGCCTTCAGATTTTAATTCCGAGCACATGTTCAAAAGTTACAAAAACCCACTCACACGTTTACTGAACGTACCTGAAGAAAAGTTCAGAAATTAAATCCAGGCACACTGGGCCTCGGAATCATGCGCCATCAATTTTCACGGACTCGTAAAATTTCCATTTAATTAAAAAAATTACATGGAATTTATGGTTCTTTACATTGTCCTCATCTCAGGTATTTACGTCACTGTAAGCAACAACTCAAAACTAGGAAAACAAGTGGGGGTACTGAGCATGAATCTGAGTCTCCCACTCCCATGTGCTCTCCTGGAGGTTCCTGTACTACCAATGAACGTGCACCAGAGGTATCGACCATCCACAAAGGACCCGCTCTTGTTGATCCTCAATCTCAACTGAATCCTCCGTAAAAGTCGCCCCATCATCGAAGTCCAGCTCTCCGTGGTCGATAACGTGGGAAGGGTCGTGCGTGTATCTCCTCAGCTAGGATATGTGGAAGACGTCGTACACCCAGGGCAACTAAGGTGGAAGAGATAAGCAGTAAGCCACCTTGCCCACTCTACTGAGGACCTCGAAGGGTCTGATGAACCTTGAAGATAACTTGCTGCCTTGGAAAAATCTCTGCAAACCTCATCGAAGTGAGACCTGTAGAAAGACATGGTTTCTATCCTCGAACTCCAGAGGTCTTCGTCTCCTGTCGGTATACAACTTCTTCCAGCTCTGTGCAGTATTCATCTTCTCCTAGATGATCTGAACCTTCTCTGTGGTATCCCGAACCATCTTTGTTCCCACAAGTACTAACACCCCTCGGTCATTCCAGCATAAAGGTGATCTGCAAGGTCACCCATACAACTCCTAAAAAGGTGTCATCCTAATGGTGGAGTGATAGTTTTTTTTTGTATGCAAACTCCACCAAATGTAAGTGATCCTCCCATCTACGTGATTCTCGCTCAAATTTATCCAAGAGAAGAAGTTAGGATGGTCCTTGTAGTTTAGCTTGGGTTGTCAAATCCTCAGAGACCTAAGAAGTAACCTATAGACACGTGCATTATATGGACTGTTTTTGGCTATGAAGTGGCGAACTTGGGTGGATTTTAGATGGGTTTAATGGAACTATAAGAGACTTAAGTGAATTCAATTTAAAATAATGATTTCATCCTAGGTTATTGCTCGGGGTGGATTGGACGTATTTCCTTTTCAATGATTTCAATTTCTTATATTTGAGATGGGTTCATTTAAAGAGATAAAAAAACATCATCACTTACTGGTTAAATGCCTACACCCTTTAATACTAATCACTTATACACTTTAAGGATCAATTTTTTTGAGCACTTCAAGGTAAAGGTTTGTATTAGCACTTGAAGTGTGTGGCCTTAAATTCAACAAGGATGATGGAGTTTAAAAATCATCAAATAAAAATCTCAATTAAAGAAGTGATTATACATTAATGGGGTGATAAATAGCATCCAATCCAATCCCTTTCTACTCCCTTGGATCAACCCATAAGTGGTTTAGCCCTCCATTTATGACATTTCTTCAACGTAAGTGGTATGTAGACTTACGAGGGTGGAATTGAAGAAGTAAAAAAAACAACAACAAAAATCAATCACTCCACCTTTGTGTGATAAATATCAAAAAATATGGTGTGAATAAATTCACACCTTGAACCAACAGTATCAATGTGATATTTAGAAATAAAGAATAATATTATAAGAAGAACTTTTATTAAGAAACTAGGATGAATTAAAACAACTTACATGTGAAGGATGAACGTTACAAAGAGAAATTAGCAGCATAACATTAAGATGAAAACAAAGCTCAAAGATTAAAAAATCCTTCACCACCACTACCTTAAATAGGAATTTTTGGAGTCTTGGGTCGAGCCTCCAACAGTACAAGTCATACCACTTGAGTATGGTAGGTCTAGGGTGGTGGAAAGTTTGTGGAAAGAAGACTTTCCACCCTTGAACTGAAAAGGCATCCATCTTGCATCCACCAAACAGAGGCGAATGAAAAACCTTCTATATGGCCGAATTTGGGTAGTCCATAGAAGACTTAAATTAATATCTGGATGTTCTCTAACATCCTGTAAAATCTTATCCCAAAATGAGTTACGGTTTCCGATATATGGTTTAATTGGTGGGATGTTTTTCTGGGCCGCAGAATCTGGCCCAGAATTTTATCACTTACTTGGTCCGCCTAAATGGACACCATGAAGGCCTAATTATCATTGTATCCTAAAGAGTTATTTGTTCCTATACATGTATTCTAGCATCCCACAAAATTTGGGATTCATTGGGACTGTATGTTGGGTCCCACCATCTCATCAGTGGGCTGGTGTCCAATCTGCCTTCTCTTGAATTGCTTCATTTCATCACAAAATATCTCCATCTTCTTCCATGAATTCTCCATTGATCCCTGAATGAGACATGTTCATATTGGAGTGTAGATAAATTTCAAAAAATATCAAATTAAAATATTTATAATCAGATGAATCATTGGGTACTTAAAATGATGTTCAAAAATGTACCACATAATAGTGCATTTTAAGAAGGTATTACAATCATAATGTGAAATTATGTTCAAAGTGTAAAATGCACTAAAATGGTGTTTATGAATAATAAATAACATGAATATTATGTATATTAACAATGAATTTTAGTCTAATTTAGTGGATAATCACACACCCCAACTTGAGTTTTGCTAGTCCTGAGCAAAATATATCTCAACAATATGAAATTCGAATTCCCTTTTCCAAAAACATTTTAATACACAATGATCACCAGAAACCCTTATACCAAACAATCATGAAACTAATAAAAATATTTTAATACAAGATAGTTTTGTATGTAAATCTCAATCCCAAGCTCATTCCTTTGTTCAAATTCATTTCCATATTTCATCCAATATCAATTATGAATGAGGATGTGTTGTGCATCACAATAGACACGGGGGTTCATCTTTATTCAAGGGGGAAATGATGGAAGCGTTAGGTGGAATCATATTTAAATATTAAGATGAGTATTCAATTTTTTTATTGTATTATTATTATTATTTTTCTATTTTTTTTTTCAGTTTTTCCATGGTAATTGAAATTGCACTCAAAAGAGTCAACCCCTATAGCGAGACTTTGCCGATGACTCCCAGGCTCAAAGACCTTAGGGCACCAAGTGAAGCTCACATACTCGGACATCATATCGAGTTAAATCAGTCAAAAAAAATCAAATTACCAAAAATAGAGATAAAATTACTAACTATGGGCCAGAAAACTATGGAGTCACGATCCCCAAGTGCCGAAAGCCACGCATTAGGTCATTTCATTGCTCTATGCGCAATTTTTTTTTAATTTTTTTGAATACTCATATTAAACTAAAATGATCACTGAAACTATGCTATTTATTTGGGGGACCCCATGAACTTAAACTAATACCCCACTATCCAAAGGACGTGCATTGTGATCTTTTTTTTATTTGGATGAAAATATAAACGATGAAATATCACATTGGAAAGCCACACTTTCCAAAATCTATGCTCATGAAATTATACAAGGGTTAAAATCAGAATCAGGGCATGTTAAATTATTTGACATTCATTTTCAAAGTGTGCAATGTGTATTACCATGTTCAAAGTTAAAAGAATTTTTCCTTCCATTTACACATTTTTTTTTCAAATCATTCAATTTGTTTTGACACAAAAGCATTTTTTTTATTTTATCTCCCCCCCAACTTAAAACAACACTGTCCCCAGTGTTTGAAGAAATGAAAATTTATAAGGAGTAGAGGCGGATAATGGAAGTTCAAAAAAGGAAATTGAAACTGAGGATCATGGAATGAAATCACCTGGTGGTTGATGTTGAAGTTCTTGTTGCTCCAAATTAGTCCTTTGATCTCTTGGGGGATGTAGGCACCTCTTTGATTGAACATGTATCACCCAAAATAGTACCTGAACCATAAAAAGAAGAACAAACCAGACAAAACAAACAACACAACGACTTATTTAATTCCAAGTATCATCATTTTTATGGTTTTTCCTATTTTTCTGTTTTTTTAAATCAAAATAATGATACATTGTCTTCTTTTAATTTTCCGGGTAAGGTATTACTCAGGGATCACACCGCGTGACACGAATGAATACGGTGCTCCCATTTGATACTCATCCATACTCATAATAGAAGAACATGTCAATAGTCTTTTTTAAATATAAAAATGATTGATTAATCCTATTTAAATTATAAATTTTATTTATAAAAATGATAGGAAACTTGAAAACCATGGGTTGCCTCCCGTACAGTGCTTTTTTTAACTTCGTTAGCCCGACATGGACCCTAAATCTATCAATTTTTTCCTGGTTCATAGGTTGGCTCAGTTAATTCAACCTCTATTTCATGTTTATTGAATGATTCAATGAATGTTTTTAACCTTTGACCATTGACCTTGAAAATGTAACCACTAGTGGGATCTTGAATCTCTACTGCCCCATGGGGGAATACATGATGCACTATGAAAGGTCATGACCATCTAGACCTTAAATTTCCTGGGTGTAAATGAAATTTTGAACTATACAAGAGTACAAGTTTTCCCAGTTCAAAATGTTTGACCTTGATATTCCTAGATTGGTAGGCTTGAACTCTAGCTTTATTGATCCTTGAATTTTCATAAGACTCCATCCTTAGTTCCTCCAGTTCATTGAGATCTAATTTTCTTTTTTTTCCATCCAATGAGAGGTCATAATCCATTTTCTTAATTTCCCAAAAGGCCTTATGCTCAATTTCAACAGGTAAATGGCATGATTTTCCATAAACCAACCTATATGGTGACATTCCTAGGATGGTTTTGTATGCTGTACGATATGCCCAAAGAGAACCCAAGAATTTCTCGGACCAATATTTCCTAGAAGGATTGATAGTTTTCTCAAGAATTTGTTTGATTTCACGATTGGCTAACTCAGCTTGACCATTGGTTTGAGGATGGTACGAAATGGAAACTTTATGAGAAATATCATACCTAGACATGAGTGAAGAGAATGGATGATTGAAAAAATGAGTTCCACGATCACTAATGATAGCCCTAGGAATTCCAAATCTAGAGAAGATGTTTTCCTTGAGAAATCTAATCACAGTTTGATGATCATTGGATTTTGTAGGAATGGCCTCAACCCATTTGGAGACATAATAGATAGCTATGAGAATGTAAATATATCCCCTAGAGTTTGGGAAGGGATCCATGAAATCAATTCCCCAACAGTCAAATATTTCAACCACTAAGATGGGAGTGAGTGGCATTTGATTCCTTTTTGTGATGGACCCTACTTGTTGACACCTAGGACAACCTTGAAAAAATGTGTAAGAGTCCCTTTAGAGGGTGGTTTAGAAGAGACCACATTGAAGAATCTTAGCAGATGTTTTCTTAGAGGAAAAGTGACCTCCGCATGCCTCACTATGAAAGAATTTAAGGATGGACTCTTGTTCAGATTCTGGGACACACCTCCTAATGACTTGGTCAGGTCAGAACTTATAGAGGTATGGATCATCAAACACATAGTGTCTAGCATCATAAAGAAATTCCCTTAGAGATTTATTCCCTAAGAATTTTGGGATGACTCCTGTAACTAAGAAATTGGCTATGTCGGCATACCAAGGACAATCACTCACAGAGTATAGGTGTTCATCAGGAAATGAATCAGACACAGAAAGGTGATTTGAGTTGTCTTTGAATTCCATCCTAGAGAGGTGATCAGCTACAACATTTTCAACACCCTTTTTATCCTTGATTGTGAGGTCAAATTCTTGTAAGAGAAGGACCCACCTAATCAGTCTAGCCTTAGCATCTTGTTTTTGGAATAGTTATTTTAGTGCAGAATGGTCAGTGAACACAGTGATGGGGGATCCTAAGAGGTAGGACCTAAACTTCTCTAAGGAAAACACAATAGCAAGTAACTCCTTTTCAGTGGTGGTGTAGTTGATTTGGGCATCATTTAAGGATTTTCTTGCATAAGAAATTATATAAGGAGTTTTATCATAATGTTTTCCTAACACAGCTCCTACAGAAAAGTCACTGGCATCACACATAAGTTTGAAAGGAAGGTTCCAATTTCGATATTTCATGATGGCGGGAGAGGTGAGAGAGGATTTGAGGGTTGAGAATGAACCCTCACAGCTTTCTGTCCAAACAAATGGAGCATCCTTTACTAGGAGAGCACAAAGGGGACGAGATATTGAACTAAAGTCCTTGATGAATCTTCTATAGAAACTAGCATGTCCTAAGAAATACCTCACTTCCTTGACAGTTTTGGGTGATGGTAGGTGATGAATGATGTAAACCTTGGCTTTATCAACTTCAATCCCCCTACCTGAGACCAGATGGCCTAGAACTAGTCCCTCTTTAACCATGAAATGGCATTTTTCCCAGTTTAGGAATAGATTCTTTTCTTCACATCTTGACAAGACTCTGTCTACATTCCTAAGACATCCCTCAAATGTATCCCCAAACATAGAGAAGTCATCCATGAAGACCTCTATAAAATCCCCTACCATGTATGAGAAGATTCTCATCATGCACCGTTGAAAGGTTCCAAGGGCATTGCATAACCCGAAGTGCATGCGTTTGAAAGCAAAGGTTCCTAATGGACATGTGAATATAGTCTTCCCTTGATCCTCTAGGGAGACCTCAATTTGATTATACCCTGAGTAACCATCTAAGAAACAGTAGAACGCATGAACTTCCACTCTCTCAAGGACTTGGTCAATGAATGGTAAGGGGAAATAGTCCTTCATGGTGAATGAGTTTAGCTTCTTATAGTCAATGCAGACCCTCCATCCACTACTCACCCTTGTTGGAAGAATCTCTCCATCCTCATTGGTTATCACTGTGATTCCAGCCTTCTTTGGAACCACTTGGATTGGGCTCACCCATTCACTCTCAGCTATGGGATATATGATACCAGCTTTTAGCAATTTCAGGAGTTCTTTTCTTACTACCTCCATGAGATTAGGATTGAGTCGCCGTTGAGGTTGACGACATGGCTTTGAATCAGATTCCAGAACAATCCTCTGAGTCCCGATAAGTGGGATAATCCTAGGAATATCAGAAAGGGTTTAACCAATGGCTTTCTTATTCTTCCTAAGGACATCTAGAAGCATCCTCTCATGATTGGATTCAAGAGAAGAAGAAATGACAATAGGATGTGTTTGATTGTCCCCTAGGAAAGCATACTTGAGTGTAGTGGGAAGTTCCTTCAATTCAAGATCAGGTTGGTTCTGAATTTCAGCAGAATATTGGGACATTAGATCAAGTTCAATTTCTTTTTTTAGAGTTTCAGGTAGGATTGATTCCCCACATGTATAAGTTTCAGCTACTAGATTGGATTGATCAGATTTAGGGAAGGAATTTGGAGTGGTCTCCATGAAAGTGGTTTCTTGAAAGGTTTAACTGATTTTTGGACCTAAGACTTCATCATAAGAGAAATTTGAAAATGATTCAAGACAAGGAGATAAACTTCCATCATATGAACAAAGTAAATCAATATCATCTTGACTTAAACATTCATAAAATATTCCCTGATGTTCTATGGATTCATTATCAATGCTTCCTATCATGTTTACTTCATGAATGTCCTCGGCATCCCCTATTTGCGAGCTTTCATTATAGATGTTCAAGTCTATACTCATGTTCCCAAAGGTGATGGTCATGTTCCCATTTCGGACTTGGATAACAGAGTTGATTGTTGCAAGAAAAGGACAGCCAAGGATGATTGGGGTTTGTTCCTTATTTCCTAAGTTTGGATGGTTTTCAAGGACAATGAAGTCAGCAGGGTAGATGAATTTTTCAACCTTTACCAGAACATCCTTTAAAATCCCCTTTGCAACCCTAATGCTATGATCAGCAAGTTGAAGTGTGGAAGATGTGGGTTGGAGTTCTTCTAGGCCTAACTGGCAGTACAAGTCATAGGGGATGAGATTGACACTAGCACCTAGATCACACAAAGCCTTGACAACTTTGCTTTCTCCTAGTTCAACATTGATGTAAGGGAAACCCGGGTCTTTCAACTTAGGAGGAATGGTCCCTTGAATGGTGGTACTCACATTAGCAGCCAAAAGGACTTGGTTTTTATGTGAAAATATTCTTTTAAAAGTGCACAAGTCCTTAAGGTACTTTGAGTATGAGGGTATGGTTTGGATGGAATCGAGAAGGGGAATGTTCAACTTGACTTGTGAAAAGATTTCCCTCAATGTTTCACTCAATTCAGGATTGTTTTCCCCCTCATGCGTTGAGAAAATGGTGCAGGTTGTGGGGTTGTTTGTTTAAGAGTTGTTTCTTTGAAAATGTTATCATGTTTTTCCAATTTGATCATTTGTTTCATTTGAATTTTCATCCAAGTTTTAATCTTCATGTGGGTTTTGAATTAGTTTTTCAGGTTTTTCAATTGATTTCCCACTTCTTAAAACAGTCACAGCCTTTAGTTGTTCATGAGTTGTTTGAGTACAACTTGACTCTCCCCTTGAAGTTGGGGATGGCACAGCCTTAGTAGGCATGGGTGCCTTTCCAGTTTTGATGGTTTGAATTTCTTGTTTTAGGGAAGAGACTTTCGAGTTCATCATCTCCATTTGTTTGCACAGTTGTTCTAGTAGGATTTGTGGAACAGTTTGGGTTGGTACTTGAGAAGATTGGTTTATCCCGGGGGGATATTTTGGAGGTGGGATGGTTTGTTGAAAATGGACCGATGGCTATTGGTATTGGATTGGTTGGGTTTGGAACTGGTTATGGGTTTGGTAGTTCTGATGGGGGTAAGGATTTTTTCCCTTTGGTTGGCTAGGTTGTTGGTTATCTTTCCAGCAAAAGCCTGGGTGGTCATTATACCTTGGTTTGAATTTGTTTTAGTATTGAGGATTTTGAAAGTTCAAAGCATTTACTTCCGGTGGGGGTCCTTCTAAAAGAACATCCTTGATGGATGGAATGATTGGGCAGTTGTCTGTCTAATGGTCATGTTTGTCACAAATTGTGTGAATAGGGTCAACAGTTTGGATTTCATGGACTTTCCTAAGGTCTATTTCTTCAACCTTCCTAGAGAGTGCTGCGAGTTTAGCCCTAAAGCTTTCCTCTTCTCTAAGTGTATGAATTCTAGTAGTTATTTGTGTCTTTTCAGAATAAGGTGAAGTTCCCCATGTTTGATTTGGTTCAGAAAGGCTTTCTAGATACTCGTAAGCATCATTTAGGGATTTGTTTTTAAAGGTTCCATTACACATCATGTCAATGAATTGTTTGTTCCCTGGACCCAACCCTTCATAGAAAATTCTCACTTGTTCAGGAATAGAAAAACCATGGTGTGGAACCATTTTTAGAGTGTCTTTGAACCTCTCAAATGTTTCATATAATGACTCTCCCTCTTTTTCAAAAAAGTTTTGGATACTCTTTTTAATTTCAATTGTTTTGTGGTGGGGAAAGTATTTTTTGTAGAATTCTCTTTGTAGTTGGTACCAAGAGTTGATGGATGATGGTCTCAAATTGTTTAGCCAATTTTTATCTTGATCCTTTTAATGAAAAATGAAATAGCCTCATCTTATTTGATTCTAGTTGATTTGGGGGACACATGGTTTCTACAATGTCATTGAACTTCTTAATGTGAAGGTAGGGCATCTCGAACTCCATTCCATGGAATGTGGGAAGATTGTTTAGGACATGGGGTTTAAAGATGTAGTTGGAATATCCTAGGGAATTGTGTCTAATGCATGAGGGGGAATTGGTCCAGGAAGGTGTGAGGTATTCATTCATGGTTTGATCCATTGCATTCCCCAAGTTTGGGGATGCCTCATTTGGGTTTCCATTTTGGTTCCCACCCAGGTTTATGAGTTGGTTTCTTTGAAGACCTTCCATTGAAATAGGATCAATTTTTTACTCAGGGGTATTAGGAAGATTATGATCTAATGGAAAGACTTACCTTGGTGTAATTGACTCCCCAACCCCAGGACTATCCACCCTAACAAGATGGTTTGATTGATCGCGGGTGTAGGCGGGCATGTGCCAAAAGAAAAAAAAATGAGAAAGGGACAAGATAAGAGAATTTATATGAGAAAAGAAGAAATGGGGGAGAATATAATGGGTGTTTAGATGACTTACTTGGGTCCCCAGAAACAGCGCCAAAATTTTATTCTCGCTCAAATTTACCCAAGAGAAGAAGGTAGGACGGTCCTTGTAGTTTAGCTTGGGTTGTCGAATCCT
The DNA here is from genome assembly GCA_963277665.1 of Viscum album. Classification (NCBI taxonomy): domain Eukaryota; kingdom Viridiplantae; phylum Streptophyta; class Magnoliopsida; order Santalales; family Viscaceae; genus Viscum; species Viscum album. Next base: position 861,340,400 of record OY728160.1, read on the forward strand.
CAGAGACCTAAGAAGTAACCTATAGACATGTACTTTCTATGGAATGTTTTTGGATATTAAGTGGCCAACTTGGGTTTATTTTAGATGGGTTTAAAGGAACTCTAAGATACTTAAGTGAATTCAATTTAAAATAATTAGTTGATCCAAGGTTATTGCTCGGGGTGGATTGGAGGTATTTCCTTTTCAATGATTTCAATTTCTTATATTTGAAATGGGTTCATTTAAGGAGATAAAACAACATCATAACTTAATAGTTAAATGCCTAAAACCTTTAATACTAATCACCTATACACTTTAAGGATCAATGTTTTTAGCACTTCAAGGTAAATGTTCGTATTAGCACTTGAAGTGTGTGGACTAAAATTCAACAAGGATGATGGAGTTTAAAAATCATCAAATAATAATCTCAATTAAAAAAGTGATTATACATTAATGGGGTGATAAATAACATCCAATCCAGCCCCTTTCTACTCCCTTGTATCAACCCATAAGTGGGTTATCCCTCCATTGATGACATTTCTTCAACGGAAGCGGTAAGTAGACTTACGAGGGTGGAATTGAAGAAGTAAAAAAAACAACAACAAAAATCAATCACTCCACCGTTGTGTGATAAATATCTCAAAGTATGGTGTGAATAAATTCACACCTTGAACCAAAATTATCAACATGATACGTATAACAACAGAATAATAGTAGAAGAAGAACTTTTATTAAGAAACTAGGATGAATTAAAACAACTTACATGTGAAGGAAGAACGTTACAAAGAGAAATTGGAAGCATAAAATTAAGATGAAAACAAAGCTAAAAGATTAAAAAATCCTTCACCACCACTGCCTTAAATAGGAATTTTTGGAGCCTTGTGTCGAGAATCTAACAGTAAAAGTCATCCCACTTGAGTATGGTAGGTCTAGGGTGGTGGAACGTTTGTGGAAAAAGACTTTCCACCCTTGACCCGAAAAGGCATCCATCTTGCATCCACCAAACATAGTCGCATTAAACAACTTCTATATGGCCGACTTTTGGTGGGACATAGAAGACTTAAATTAATATCCGGATGTCCCCTAACATCCTGTAAAAGATAATCACAAAAGGAGTTATGGTTTTCGATATATGGTTTAATTGGTGGGCTGTTTTTCTGGGCCGCAGAATCTGGCCCAGAATTTTATCTCTAATTGGGTACGCCTAAATGGACACCATGAAGGCCTAATTAGCATTGTATCCTGAGAAGTTATTTGTTCCTATACATGTATTCTATTATTCCACGAAATTTGGGATTTATTGGGCCTTTATGTTGGGCCCCACCGTCTCATCAGTGGGATGGTGTCCAATTTGCCTTCTCTAGAATTGCTTCCTTTCATCACAAAATATCCTCATCTTCTTCCATGAATTATCCATTGATCCCTGAATGAAACATGTTCATATTGGAGTGTAGATAAATTTAAAAAAATGTCAAATTAAAATATGTATAATCATATGAATCATTGGGTACTTCAAATGATGTTCAAAAATGTACCACATAATAGTGCATTTTAAGAAGGTATTACAATCATAATGTGAAATGATGTTCAAAGTGTAAAATGCACTAAAATGGTGTTTATGAATAATAAATAACATGAATATTATGTATATTAATAATGAATATTAGCCTCATTTATTGGCTAATCACTGCGATCGAAGTCGAGGCTGCAAGCACGCAACATGTCCTCGAGGATCTAAATGGTCCGCTCAGTCTAGCCATCTGTTTGAGGATGGAAGGCAATACTCAAACAAAGTTGCATCTCTAAAGCCTCATGCAACCCCTTCCATAACCGGGAAGTAAATCATTCATCATATCGGAGACAATCATCGATGGCACTCCATTTATCCGCACAATCTCCTACACGTGGAGGCGTCCCAAGCTCTCTACTGAACCCTACTCTATGATTGGTAGGAAGTGGGCCGACTTGGTGAGTCGGTCGACGATCACCCAAATAGAGTCATGTACCCTGAATGTATGTGGAATTACTATCACAAAGTCCATGGATATCCCATCCCACTTCCACTCTGGGACCTCTAAAGGTTGAACCAAGCCTGCTGTATCTGATGCTCTGCCTTTACAAACTAACAATTGAGGAACTGAGAGACAAACTCTGCAACTTCTTTCTTCATTCCCAGCCACCAATGCTGTCATCTAAGATCCTCGCACATCTTTTCCACTCTTGGATGTACCTTTAGAGGGGAAGTGTGGAACTCCCTCAACACTTCCTCCCGAAGCGACACTGGTACCATGGTACATCCTCTGAAGAGAATGATGTGCTCCCCACCTTCATAAAATCCATCAGGTGCCTATCATGTGGATATCTGAGCACATCGAGCCTCATAGTCAATGTCTCCATGATGCGCCTCTCTAACTTGCTGAAGAAGTGGGGAGTGACTGTAAGAGACTGAAGAAAAGCTGCTCAATCTCGATCCACAAAGGATATCTGAAAAGCGGCCAGCTGCTTCGTTGCCTCACCAAGCAGTTGTATACCAGACCTCCTGCTGAGTGCATCAACAACAACGTTCCCCCCGAGGAGTATAGACTTTCTCGAAGTCATAGTCCTAGAGGAACTCAAGCCAATTTCATTGTCTCAGGTTCAGGTCTTTCTAAGAGAGGATATACCAGAGACTCTTGTGATCTGAGTAGACTGTAAAGTGTTCTGCCATTAGATAGTGTCGCCACATCTTCAAGGCAAAGACCACTGCTGATAACTCCAGGTCATGGGTAGCGTAGTTCTTCTCATGTTGTCTCAGATGTCGAGAACCATATGCAATCACTGCTCTCTCCTACATCAGGACACATCCAAGCCCGGACCCTGATGCATCGTAGTAAACTACATACCCTACACCCTCCTCCAGTAGCCTCAAGATAGAGGAACTAGTCAGCCTCTGCCTTAGCCCATCAAAACTCTGTTGGTATCTCTTCGACCACATGAAGGGTTTCCCCTTCTTAGTCGATGCTGATAGTGGTGCTGCAACTCTGTATAAATCTGGAACAAATATCTGGTAGTATCCGTCCAAACCCAGGAAACTCTGTATCTCCATCACACTCTTGGGTGGCTCCCAAGCAAGTATCGCCTCAATCTTCATTGGATCCACTGCAACTCCAGCCTCTTATATGAAATGTCCTAGAAAGTGAACCTCTTGGATCTAGAACTGGAACTTCGAGAGCTTACCATAAATCTAGTGCTCTTGGAGTGTGTCTAGTACTACCCACAAATGATAAGCATGATCCTCCTCAGTAGTCGAGTAGATCAGTATGTCGTCGATGAAGACTACTACAAAACGATCAAGGTATGGCTGAAAGATCTTGTTCATGAGTCCCATTAACATTGTTGGAGCGTTGGTCATGCCAAATGGCATAACCAAGAACTCGTAATGGTCATACCGACATCTGAAAGTCATCTTCTGCACATCCTTATCTCATACTCTGAGCTGGTGATAGCCTGATCTAAGGTCTATCTTCGAGAACCACAGTGCTCCTTTCAGCTGATCAAAGAGGTTTTCAATCCTCAGAAGTGGGTACTTGTTCTTCACAGTCACCTGGTTCAGGCACCGATAGTCAACACAAAGGCTCAATCTCTCATCCGCCTTCTTGGCGAACAAAATCGGGGTTGTCCAAGGTGAAACACTAGGTCGAATGAATCATTTCTCCTGTAAGTCCTCCAGTTGTACCCGCAGCTCACGAAGCTCTACATGAGCCATCCGATACGCTGATGTAGATATCGGTGTCGTCCCGGGGTACAAGTCAATGTAAAATTTCACCTCTCTACGAGGAGGTAGACCTGAAACATCATCAAGGAAAACATCTGCGTACTGGTCCACCACTACAGGATAAATCAGACTCTCCACATTAACTTCTTCGAGGGTAAGGCTAGCCAACTGATGAGTGATTGGTTGCACTCTCCTTCGGGTAAGTCCATATTGTGCTGCTAAGGCTCCCTTCTCACCGGTGAAGGTAAACCTGGTCCCATCCGTGCGGACACACCACACTTTGCACCTAATATAGTCAATCTGAGCATGGATTGTAGATAACCAGTCCATACCCAAGATGACATCGTATGGCCTCAATGCCGCTACTAGGAGATCTCGGTCAAAGCTCTCGCCTCCTAGAGTAAGTTCACACTATCAGAACCAGTGCATAATCATCGAATCCGCTCCCATAAGAGTCTCTAGCCGTAAGGATCGATCCAACAGCTCTGTCAGAATCTTTGAGCTCCAAATGAGGCCAATGGTAATAAAATAATGACTGCAACCTATGTCTATAAGTACTGCAACTAAGGTGTATTAGACACATATCGTGCCTCGTATCATCTCCAGAGCGCCATGATCATCGGCCTCAATTGCCTGGAGATGAGCTCTCCCCTATCCACCTGCTCCCTATGGTCGGGGTGGACCTCCTAGTGGTGGTGGCAGTAACATCTTGAATCGTCTCCCACCTCTAGTTGCACGGTCAGCTCCTCTTCCACGTCTTCCTGCTCCATACAGACCTCCTCGGTCAAACCTCTGTCTCTACCTAGGTGTTCCTTAGAACATATAATGATCATTCGTACGGCGGGTCGTACAATCACGATCCATTTGAGCCTACCCACCGCATGCGTAACACTGCCCACTCCTGGCATGATTGGCTCTGACTCGGGTGCCCCGCACAACCGAGCCTAAGTCATGTGGTCGTCCACCTATAGGTCTAATCCTCTTGGAACTCAGTGATATTTGTATACTTCCAGCTGCAGAAGACTCCTCTACGTGACGTTCGGTGGTGGGTCTCGCTACTGGTGACTTCTCATCAAGGAAAATCTCCACTAATAGGGCTCGCTCTAACACCCCAACCAGCGTCGGGATGCTAAGATAAATCATTGAATCCCTGATATCTCGCCTGATCCCCTGCTTGAAGGTCTGGGCCCTGAAGAATGGGTCTCGCACCATATCTATGGAATAGCGTGAGAGGTCAGTGAAACTCGCTACGTACTGAGCCACAATCATGCTGCCCTGCTGTAGAGGAATAAGCTCCTGAATGCGCACTGTGTGAAGATTCGTTGGGACAAACTCTGCCCGAAACAGGCTCTCTAAGTCTACCCAGAGAAGCGTCACCTTGTCATGAACTTGGAGCATCAAGCTCCACCATCTCCTTGTTGCTGCCTATAGAAGGATAGTGGAAAGGATCATCATGAGATCATCTGGTGTCCCTACCAGTCAGAAGACTCTCACTACGGCCTCCAGCCAATCCTCAGCTGTCTGTGGGTCCTTCTCTCCCCTAAACCTGGGTGGCCTCTGGCGCTGTAACTCATGCAACACGCTCAAGTGGCATGCACCCTCTACTTTTGGGGCTGCTGGAATTAGTGGACCAATGGGTAATGGTACCGCTGGTGCCTCTAGTGGAAGAGGGCTCTGCACTGAGACCTCGTCTCTCAGTGGACTATCAGTGTCTACTACTCTCAGAACCCTAGATGGCTGTCTATGTGGAGACATCCTAAAAATAAATAGGTGTTCCACAGTCAATAAGTTATACCTGGTGAGATGACTCAAAGAGATCACAAAGAAAACTCTTTAAAACACACACGCAATCAGTGTTTTCGAGCACTGAGTCAGAAATCAGAATTCAGGGTCCTGGTGTATGGATACGTCGGCCGCCGCACCAACACTGGACTCCATGACCTGAAAACTACACTCACTACACTTAACACTATTGTTGTTAAAAAGATCGGATTCATATGTTCTACGGTAGAACCAAATCCTCAGATACCAATTTGTCACGACCTGTCCCCCGGGGCTCATGTCGTGACTACCCCAAGCCCACCTTCCATAGGCCAGGGGTTGGAGACTAGCACCGAAGGCATATTCCCTAAAACTGGGAAGGCATTGCCTTTATAACCTATAAACACTCATGACCAAGCACACAACAAGATACGAACTCAGGAAAATTGTATAGTAAACAAAGTGAGTACAGTAAGTAAAAGGGTCCAGAATACAAGCCCAACTGGAAAGTACAAAGAAAACTGGAAAGTAAAAGACAATTAATAGGTGAAAAGAAGCTCTTGGATCGTCCACCATGATTACTACCTAAAGGGTAGGTACATATCATGAACAGTCGTCTATGTGGTTCGCCTCGTCTAATGTCCACCTCTAAGCTACCTCCAGTCTTAGTACTCTCGTCCTCAGTCAGCATTGTCTATCATCTGCATCTAACACAACGAGGTGTGGGCATAGCCCGTGCAGGGGTGAGTATAAAGATACTCAGTAGGGACCCCAATACCCTCAAGGTCTCACAAAATCCACAAAGGATAAACCACAAATCATAAAAACAACTGAAAACCCTACTTAGGTGTATGCCCATACATATACCTAAGTTATCAAGTAAACCCATCTCAATCATGAGGAAACACAAGGCCCAAATCATTATCCCAAAGATAAACTCTTCCACAAATAAAGGAATACCATGAGGTAAGTACCACACAATTACGCCACACTGAAGAATACCACCAAGGTATTACCATGAAGGAAAGTACCACACAGGTACAAACTCATCTCACACCAGGTATAACTCAGGTACAGTAGTAGAGGTGATTAGATGTAACTACTGAATCATCTTACTCTGTTAAGAAGCAGACCCACGTAGGATCCTAAATCAACATCAGACCCACATAGGATCTCTAGGTGTTGACCCACACAGGATCGCTCGGTGATAACCCACATAGGATCTCTTGGTGCTGACCCACACAGGATCGCTCGGTGCTGACCCACACAGGATCTCTAGGTGCTGACCCACACATGATCGCTCAGTGCTGACCCACACAGAATAGTTATTCATTCTTCACGTCACATCCAGCTACTGGATTCCCGCACTAGTCTTGCTCGTCTTTAGGAGAGTCAGCTACTCAAGCCACTGGTCGATACTCCAACTGCCAAGAAGTCTTAAGAAGAATTATCCCAAAGGACCACCATGTAAAATGGGTCTCAATGCAATAAACGGTGAGTCAATCGGACACCTGGTCTGTAAGTTATTATCCTTTTAGTCCCAAGGGCCCGGTTGGATTCATGCTCGATCCAACCTGACTATACCCCAACTTAATCCAAATCTCCAGTGGGGTGTACCAAAGGGAGAATCTCACTCCAAGGTTTCCAGTGCCACTGAAGGTTTGTCAAAAAAATTCCTGATCCCAAAGTTATGGACAAAAGAGAGTTTAGGGTTGAAATAGATCTGGGTCTGGTCCGACCCTGTCAGACTGACCCGGCCCGGCCCGCTAGGAGGTCCAGCAGTCTGTGAGGACCGTGAGAGGCCGCGGAGGGCCACAGGGGCTGCGAGGAGCTGTGGGACAGTGTGAGGCCCCGGAGGCCAAGGAAGGTCACAGGGGGTCGCGGAAGCCACGGGGTGGCGCGAGGAAACAGAGCCAACAGGCGGTGCGGGGCCATGGACGACGGAGGCCACGGGGTGGCGGAGCGCCACGGGGCGGTGGAGCGTCGCTTGGCGCAAAGGCCGTGGGGTGGCGGAACGCCACCGGGTTCGAAGGCCGCAGGACGACGGAGCACCGCGGGATGGTGGGATGTCGTGCCTTCACCGGTGGCTGGCTTGACCGGCCACACTTCATTCGTCGGCTTCGTCATGGACGGCCATGGTGCCGGTCGTGATTCTTGAGTTCCATTGGTGCCAACCGCCGGCACCGGTCGTCGTCACCATCACGATGATCACACAAAATAACCATAAGATTTGTAGAGGGGTCGGGCCATGTTTGTTTGGCCCGTACCCTCTGTGTTAAGACGGTAGATACGGCTCAAGGATGTTGATTCAGTGTGAGAGGGAAATTAACATTTATCAATTTAAAACACACCCCTACCTTGATTGCTCGTTGACATTGGAAGGGGTGAAGTCAGTGACGTCGGCGTTTCTCCAATCGTCGGTTCATTTTCATCGAAGACGTCCTACATAGTTTGCCTCCACAAGGTGCTTTCGATCCAGCTCGGGGTTGGTTTCCTTGTTCTTCAATATTCAATGGTCATTCTTCGTTGGGAGGTGATGTTATTCGTTGGAGATGAATTTCTCCAAGCTCTCCCAAGCTCTTTGCCAACCCTCTTCCCAACAAAAGAATAGCCAATAAAAATTAGGTTGTATTAATTTAACTTGATTTGGAACCATTAATCAAGAGGTGTTGTCATAATTAAAGTGGAGGAAGTTCAAGGGACTTTCCCACATTGAAGAGGGAGTTTAAGGGGGGTGGTCCCCACCATTTGAATTCAAAATGGGGGTTTTAGGCTCGGGTTGTCCCCACCACCGAGCATTCAATTTGGAGGATAAAACTCTTGTGGTCCCCACCTCCATAACACACATGTGGGAGGTTTTAGTTTAGGTGTTCCCCACCTTTAAAACATCCACATGGGAGGTTTAAATAATAAAAATAGAATGTTAAAAGAATTTTATTTTTATTTTCCCACAAAAATTCCAAATTCTATCTTTCACCCTCGACCTACTGTGGTTGAGGTGAAGGTCTCCTTAAGCTAATACTGGCGTTGCAAGTTCAACGGTGCCCTCAGATTTCAATTTTGAGCACCGTTTCAAAAGTTACAAAAACCAGCTCACACGTTTACTGAACGTACCCAATGAAAAGTTTAGAAATTCATTCCGGGCACACCGGGCCTCGGAATCACATGCCGTCAATTTTCACAGACTCGTAAAATTCCCATTTAATTAAAAAAATTACATAGAATTTCTGGGTCTTTACACACTACACCATCCAAACCATCACATAGAAACAACTACCCATCTCAATAACCGCACAATGCCACTACACATCACAACCTAAGAACAACTACCCATGTTGACCACTGCACCACATAACCACAACACAAAATCTCACATCGCATCCTATGAAAACACTATCACATCACTACCCACACATCTTATAACCCATCCTATCACCACCATTTCCACACAATATCCCACATTATATAAGAAAACACAATAAGAACAACCATACAAAGAATCATATCCAGTATTCAACAAATTAGGTTTAAGGGATTACATTACCCCACTTCATTATTTATCATGGGTATTATCAAACAAATAAGATTTCCATGGGAAATAAATTTATTATCCATATATATGTTCTTAGACTTTTAATTAAGGTGTTATAAAAAATCAACATAGAAAGGGTCTCACACACACATCAATTACAACACAAGCAAGGCTTCTAATAGCCATTATTTTCAGTAATGGAAAAGATAATTTATAATCTCATCAACAATATCATCAAGTAGTAAAAACATGTGATTTCTCTCCATCCCCATCAATTTCTAATTTTCCAATTAATTATATTTATTAATCTAACCCTTACTATTCACTTAATGAAAGTAAAAGGCATGAAATCCACACAGATGCACATAAATAGGGAGATAATGAGGATCCCCTAACTTAAAGAATCTTTATTATTTAATGTGCATAATAAGGTAAATGGTAAACAACCTAGAAACCACAACCACATGAAGGAAACCTCAAACCTACTTGGATTGCATCAAGGGATCATCAAAAAACAACCTTAATGCTCTCAAACTAGAACAATATCATTGTTTTTAATTCCAAGAATAAGATATAAAGTAAACTAGGGGTAAAGGGTATCACCTAACTTGGATTTCCAACAAAATAACTTTGGCACTCATGGATCAATGTAGGAGGGAAGGGGATGAAAGATCCTCCAAAGACACCTAGGGTTTTTTGAAAAAAAAATGATGGGAACAAGTGTCGAATGGGAGAATTCATCCAAGCCACACACTTAAAAACAGGTTGTAACTCACCCAACTCATGTCGTGAATTACATATTCACAGTTTAAATTATTATGCGGCCTATAAATCTAGGTTGTGACACTATTTTAGGTCGTGAATCCTCAAATATTACAACTTTCCCTAAAATTCATGGTGCCTTATCTCGATTTAATACATGATGTGAACTTCTCTTTCACATTGTGAGTTCGTCCAATACATAATCCCTCATCTGAACAAAATCCATGAATCATGATCCACACAAGACACAAAACACAAACTAACATATTAAATTCCCTTTTCACATTTTCAACCACCTACTACAAGAAATTTGTTTCTCTAAACTCCACTAAACCCTCTTCGAGCCTCCCTAGAACACCTATGAGCACCAAACTAGCATTTTAGCAGTTTGAGAAGGCACAACTATTATAGAGTGTATGTGGATGTACATGAATGTGTGTATATATTTTTATGTGTATGTGTATGTGTGCGTGTACGTGTATGTGTATGTGTGTGTGTGTGTGTACATATGTGTGTGTGTGTAAATGTGTGTGTGTGTGTGTGTGTAAATGTGTATGTGTATGTGAATGTATGTGTCTATATGTATGTCTATGCAAATATGTGTGTATGGGTATGTGTATGTGTATGTGTAGGTGTATGTGTATGTGTATGTGTATATGTATGTGTATGTGTCTGTGTATGTGTATGTGTATGTGTATGTGTATGTGTATGTGTATGTGTATGTGTATGTGTATGTGTATGTGTGTGTGTGTGTATGTGTATGTGTATGTGTATGTGTCTGTGTATGTGTCTGTGTATGTGTATGTGTATGTGTCTGTGTCTGTGTATGTGTTTGTGTATGTGTTTGTGTATGTGTATGTGTATGTGTATGTGTATGTGTATGTGTATGTGTATGTGTGTGTGTCTGTGTATGTGTCTGTGTATGTGTATGTGTATGTGTATGTGTATGTGTATGTGTATGTGTATGTGTATGTGTATGTGTATGTGTTTGTGTATGTGTATGTGTATGTGTATGTGTATGTGTATGTGTATGTGTATGTGTATGTGTATGTGTATGCATCTGTGTATGTATATGCATCTGTGTATGTGTATGTGTATGTGTATGTGTATGTGTATGTGTATGTGTATGTGTATGTGTATGTGTATGTGTATGTGTATGTGTATGTGTATGTGTATGTGTATGTGTATGTGTCTGTGTATGTGTATGTGTATGTGTATGTGTATGTGTATGTGTATGTGTATGTGTATGTGTCTGTGTATGTGTATGTGTATTTGTATGTGTATGTGTATGTGTATGTGTATGTGTATGTGTATGTGTATGTGTATGTGTATGTGTATGTGCATGTGTATGTGTGTGTGTATGTGCATGTGTATGTGTATGTGTATGTGTCTGTGTATGTGTATTTGTATGTGTATGTCTATGTGTATGTTTATGTGTATGTGTATGTGTATGTGTATGTGTATGTGTGTGTGTATGTGTATGTGTATGTGTATGTGTATGTGTCTGTGTATGTGTCTCTGTATGTGTATGTGTATGTGTATGTGTCTGTGTATGTGTCTGTGTATGTGTCTGTGTATGTGTATGTGTCTGTGTATGTGTATGTGTATGTGTATGTGTATGTGTATGTGTATGTGTATGTGTCTGTGTCTGTCTGTGTGTTTGTGTATGTGTATGTGTTTGTGTCTGTGTATGTGTATGTGTATTTGTGTGTGTCTGTGTGTGTGTGTGTGTGTGTGTGTGTGTATGTGTGTATGTGTGTATGTGTGTATGTGTGTATGTGTGTATGTGTGTATGTGTGTATGTGTGTATCTGTGTATGTGTGTATGTGTGTATGTGTGTATGTGTGTATGTGTGTCTGTGTATGTGTATGTGTGTATGTGTTTGTGTGTCTCTATAATTTGTTTGTAAATGTTTATGTAAATGTGTATGTATATGTGTGTGTGTGTGTGTGTGTGTGTGTGTGTGTGTGTGTACGTGTTAGTGTGTGTGTGTGTGTGTGTGTGTGTGTGTGTGTGTGTGTGTGTGTGTCTGTGTATGTGTCTGTGTCTGTGTCTGTGTCTGTGTCTGTGTCTATGTGTGTGTGTGTGTCTTTATATGTATGTGTATGTGTATGTTTGTCACAACTCGACCCAACGGGGCTCAAGCCGCAACTACCCCAAGCCCGCCTTCATAGGCTTGGGGCTGGAGACAAGTGTCGAAAGACATAACTAACATGGGAGGTCTTTTTCTAAGTACATGTACAAGCATCTCCATGTATAAGTGCATAGGAATAAAGAAAAGATAGAAACATCTAGAGTGAAAATCATGCCTGTAACAACCTCTAGGGAATACAAGAGTATGAAAACATAATATGAAAAGGAAATGGGGGAAAAATACATGCTCAACTAGAAAGATATCCTAACCAGACAATAACTGGAAATTAAATGCTAAGAGAGCCCAGCTTTAAATCTCCAAGCTCCGACCACCTTTTGCAGTCAAATGTGCCCGGGTATCCCTATGCTCCTCGGTAATCATCACCGACCTTTATGTCTTCTGCATATGACATGACACGTGTGGGAAAATCTCATCCAAGGGTGAGTATATAAATACCCAGTAGAATTCCATGAAAGTTGAGGGGAAAACAATAGGAGATGCGATAGAAGTAAACAACTCAACCCATAACAAGAGAGTAATGAAATCCAATAACAAGAATACAAGTATTCTCATGAAAGAAACCCCAATGAGAGATAAAAGAGATATCCATATCACAGCCTATGCCAGGAAAAGAGCCTTCCAACAATTCCAAGAGTCCATCAATGATGCCCAGCATCTCGTGCATCTGTTCGAAGAAACATCCATGTTGAGCCACACCTCACCATTATGTCGCACAGTTGAGGGGACACAATCTTTGGGTAGAGGGACCATACCCCGATATGACAGGAGGGTTCCACTCTATAGATATATAGAGGACTCATTCCCTCTCCTAATAGGAGGGTTCCACTCTGTAGATAGAGGACCCATGCCCTGATACAACAGAAGGGATCCACTCTATGGATAGATAGAGGATTCACGACCTAGTCCGTCATGGGGGTTTCACTCTATAGATAGAGGACTCATTCCCTGTCCCAATAGGAGGGTTCCACTCTATAGATAGATAGTCGACCCATGACCTAGTCTGTTAGGGGGTTCCACTCTATAGATATATGACACATGCCTTGTCCTAGCATGAGGGTTCCACTATGTAGATAGATAAAGGACACATGACCTAGTTCATTAGGGGGGTTTCGCTCTATGTGTAGAGGACCCATGTCTTATCCCAATATGAGGGTTCCAGTTCATGGATATATAGAGGCCCCACACCCTAGTCCATCATGTGGGTTCCACTATATGGGTAGAGGAAACATGATCTGTCTCGGCAGGAGGGTTCCACTCTAAAGATCGTGTTTGATCACCGCCATCGTTGAGCGCCTCCTAAATAAGAATCGTACCTATAAAATCTATCATCATATCTCAAAAGTCACTACAGAGTCCACCATTGCATTCTACGTGGAAAAACACTTAGGATAGGCTACTCACAGTCCAAAATATGAGTCCAAACAAATGAGATGTTAGAGGTAGAAGTTTCCACAACACGAGGTATACAACATGTAAAGGGTCCACATGGCATGTGGCCCCACTCCTATGCTTGGCTATTTCCCTACTAGTACATGGATCTCTAGCCATGTATCCATGTATAATGTTTGAGGGGACTACATGGATTGTCTTGACCCCCTAGGGCAGACTCGTGTTTTCCTGGTCGTGTCTGTGTCCTTCAGGTCGTGTCCATGTACCCTGGTTGTGTGTCTAGTCGTGCTCGTATCCGTGTACTTCCATAGTACACACCGGGTTTCCAGCACCAGGTCACATGGCATGTGGGGGTCCCACACAACATGTGATATTTTTCCCACCCTGAAGCCCTAGCCGCCATAGCCAAGGGTCTCCACATCATGTGTTCTTCAGACTACATGGTGTGTAGTTAGGTTTTATGTAGAAACTCTAGATCTACACAACACATTCAAGATCCTGAAAATCAATTGCTAATCCCACTGCTTGACCACTTGAAAATGGTTGAAACCTCTTCCATCCATCGATTTTGGCCATTTGGTGGTTGGAAATCAGATTCTGATCCATCGATCAAAGAACATACACACCATCGTTGCTTGTGGCGCCTCCCACTGCCTCACTAGATATCCAAATACATGGTGGAATCACCCATATCCTGCAACACTCCCTGGTTTTTCATCAGATCATCAAACTATCTATCATACATGAATCTAACAAGAATCTGGAGGTCTGATCATGCTCGATCCTGCCCATCAATGTCAAACCATGGTCCCCGTAGGTCAAAGGTGAAGAAAGTGAAGAACGATGGGGGACAAGTGAAGGTACCTGGGCACTCAATGTAAGCAAGTGGGCTATGGATTTTAAAATTTTTCATCAACAGATTGATGTTACTTGTCATCTCCAGTTATTCGGGCACTAGTACATGCCAAGGATCTTGCATTAATTAAACATATCATAGAAAATAAAACCAAATTCATACCTTTTTTGAAATGAATCATGCTCGACTACAACTAGTCTTATGTGATCGTTTCTCAAAGTATTAGAAAACAAATCCCTCTACATAATCCATACATTCTCTAAGACTTTTCATGCTCACCTTTCCTAGAAATCCAAGTGCTAGCATGGAGCTCAGACAAATACTTCAGTGTTGCAACAATCACCTCGATCCCATGCCTTTGATTCATTAATGGTGAACATAGATTGGCACTCTAAGAGAGAATCTCTCTCTAGAAGATGGGTGGAGAGAGAGTCTATCACTTCGTTGTAATGAACAGTGCAGTGAATGAGCTCCTCTTTCTTGATTAAATAGTGGGATATTCAAAATACTTGCAAGGGTTCCCCGACCCCCAGAAACAAAACGCCCACTATATAATAAATATATAAATAATTATTACAAACTAAATTGCGCCATAAATATAATTTATATTTTATCACATACCTATAATATATATTACATATACTATGTGATAAAACTGAGTCTTTTAACTTGACCCATAATTCCCGCTAATGTTAAATGAACATGAAATATTAAAATAATATTCGTTTGTATATTGTTTTTATGAATACTAAATACATTTTGAATACTTTTAATAAATAATAATGTGCGGCGGCTGGCCAGAGTGGCTAGTGCGAGACATCATGCGACTGCCCAAGGCGGGCATTTAGAGGGATGTCTAGAAATGGGGACCGAAGCACAGGTCTGATGAAGGCGACACTGTCCAGGCTGGGGCGGTGGTCGGACCAAGCTTGGCACTGGGAGGTTATGGCGGGTGGCGATTCAGCGGGCTGGGGCCGCGGACAGTGACCGGGGAACAGGGGCGGTGGGTCGAATCCCGGCTAGGGGTAGGGTGTGCTTGCAGCGCGCGGCCGAGGGTGGTCGACCAGTGGTGGGACTTCGACGCTGATGGAGAGGGGTCAAGATACACACCACATGTTTTGTTTTCCCACTTGACCCGCAATTTCAAGTCCAACCATCCAACAACAAAAACTTAACAGTCTAAAAATAGGCTTTTAATATAATAATAAAAATCATTATTATAACAAATTAATAATCATTATTATTATCATGAAAAATTCACATCACCGGTGGAATTGGTGTACTTTTCAGATATCCTTGTTTTTTGGCCAAACATAGGTTCACCCGAGTCCACCTTCTGCAATGCATCGGGGTATAAATAACATATGTAAAATATATGTTGTTCAAATTTTAATACAATCCATAAAATATTTTTTAGATGACCATAAATTGGTCACCTGGGATCAGATCGAAGTGCAGTTGAATTTGCTGGTATTGAAATTAAACTCTCTACTTTATTTAATGCACATTAATTATCTTTTGACTCATAAAATTTATGCAATCACTCTTATACCAATTGATGGTATTGGGGCACTCAATGGAAGTTGGTGGGATGGGAATTTAAAAAAATCATTACAAGAGCAACGGTACTTGTTGTCTCCAGTGATACGGGATCCGGTACGACCCAAGGATCTCGCGTGAATTAAATAGAGTACAAAAAAAACTGAACACGTACCTTGTTCAAAAAGAGGCGTGCTCAACTATAGCTAGTTGCCAGTGATTTTTGGTTGAAGGATCCGAAACCAAATCCCTCTTGATCATCCACACACACTCCAAGAATCTCTGTGCCATTCATTCTTTGGAATCTGGTAGCGCAAACCTATGACGGATCCCCTCAGTGTCGTGGTGATCACCTTGATCCTGTGTCTCTGATCCGTTGGAGGAGTACTTGGACCGATGCTTGGTGAGATACTCGCTCTCTAGAAGATAGGAGGAGAGAGAGGCTCTCACTTCATTGGAATGAACAACGCAATGAATGAGATCCTCTCTCCTATGTAAATAGTGGGAGGTTCAAAATACCTGGAAGTGTTCCCCAACCTCCGAAAACAAAACACCCACTATATAAGAAATATATAAATAATTTGGATTAAATAAACTGCATCACAAATATTATTTATATTTTATCACATACCTGTAATATATATGAAATATATTATGTGATAAAACCAAGTATTTTAACTTAACTCATAATTCCCACTAATATTAAACGAACCTGGAATATTAAAATAATATTCCTTTGTATAATATTTTTTTCACATTCACAAAATACCTTGTGAATAATTTTAATAAATAAATTAATCCCAAATATTCTTTTCTTGAGTAATAATTCATTTATTTATTCAACAATGATTATCAATACTTGGACAAACCTCAGACCCCATGGTATGGCCTATTACACCCCGACCACAAATTTCTCTTTATTTCATTCTTTTCTTGGCTCTAGTTATTTTGGTTGAGGTTTAGGTTGAGTTACCGATTTTAAATTTTGATTTTATGAGTTTTCGAGTGGATTTCTGGCCTGTGCATGGTTTTTATGCACAGTTTGGGGTTTAATCGTGTGACCTGTTGAGGCAGAGGGTGTTTTCAAATCAATTTATTCTTGAATTGTTTTTCTTTAACAACTTGATCATGGTTTGGGGAATACTATGTGAGGTTGTGGATAAATTGTGCGGCATGAGGGTTAGTGTTTGGGAAATGCTGCATAGTTTGTGCATAGTTAAGATAAACTGTACAGAAATCATGTAGGGAGGCTTTGTAATTTGAAATAACTGAATCGCATGGTTGGTGCATGGTTTCTCAAATCGTACGGTCAAACCATGTGGGGTTCCCCTATTATCTGGTAGGGTTCACATGATTGGTGCATGGTTTTATAAAATTGTGTGAGTTTCGCATATTTCTTAGAACTTTAAATTCCAAGTTTTCCCCTCTTACTTTTTAACCCCTTTTGGGATTTCCTTCCCCTTAGCTCATTTTTGGAACATGAAGGAGCTCCCAAACCCCATTCCCTTGGCTCCTCATCCTCATTTGGTTCTCCTTCATATCTAAGGTAAGTTTTTGTGGTTTTTGGTTGATTTCATCTTCTCTTTTTCCTTTTCTTTAGGATTCATGGTTTCTCATGGTGGGGTTTTCTCTTAGCCGAACCCTAAGGATTAGGATTGATGTGTGGGTTTCTCTTATTTTGATGTTAGGGTGTGTGGTTGGTTTGTTGTGCTCAGTTCTTCCTGTTATCAAAGTTCTATTGCATTCGCATGTCATTAAGGTAGGTTTTTTATCCATTTACTACCCTACACATTCCATTTGATGCTTATGTGTTTCTAAATAATTTAAAAATGTGTTTTTCATGCTTTTTATTTGACTGTTTGATTTATTTTGGTTCTTTTATGTTGGAAAAAATTGGTGGAAATAGTTTTTAAAAGCATTTCTATGGTTTTTATTATATAGGAATGTATATAAAGCAATCAATAAAACATCAATTAGATTTTAAAAGTGAAATTAGATGTTTTGGTTTGTGTTTGGATTTTTTTGAATTTTTTTAGTTAGTTTTTCTTTATAAATGGTGTTTGGTATGTGACTTGGGTGCCTTTTGTGGATTGATGCTTGCGTGTGAACCCTTGTGAGTGATTTTTGACGCTCCTTGTGTTTTATCAACTAGAAATCTTGGATCTTTAATGGGTTACAATAGATAATCCATTGGATGTGGGAATATTCATAGGTTCATGTGGTGAACCAATTGATAGGTATACAAATGAAAATGGAATTCTAAATAAATATTCATTTTAAAACTTTTATTTTCAAAACACCATCTCTTCTTCTTATTCCTTTTTCCTAGTACTCTTTTTCCTTCAAATGGTTTCTTATAAACCCCCTTTTCTCCTAAATGGTTTCTTGGTAACAAAATGCTTTTGAATATGGTTTCAATGGCGTTTTCTAAAGAAAGGCATGTTTGGCATCTTGAAGTGTAGTTTGAGAAACTAACTGATATAAAGGCATGTTGGGAACCTTTTTATCATGGTGTATGTTTTCGAATTGGTTTTGATAATGGTTTTAAAATGGGTTTGTATTTGAATGGTAAAGGACCAGTTTTTAATTTGAGAAGTTTTGGGAAAAAATAATTTCAAAGTGACGTAATGTGTAGGCCTGGTTGGCACTGGTGTGTAGCTTGATGTAAGACAGGAACCTCTATAGTGGATCCTATGAGGAGAGGTTCATCGCATAAGTGGTATCAGTGTTTGGGAAAGGAAATAAAAGAGGATGTGGGTTTTTGGTTTGATCCACATGTTTGAGGACCTCCCCATTCACGGTATACTATTATCATGGAATTCTTGAGAGTTATCTAGATAGTCGAGTCATAGTTTCTTATTAACCCTGATTAGATGAGTTGGTACCCCCTGGATTAGTTGAGAGGCTGGGTGAGACGTGCCACAAGATTGGATAGTTTAGAGTGGACAGTTGGTTATTGACTATTGAGCTACACCAAATTTCAGTAGGTGATTCTAATCTGTGTACATCTAGGTGTTTCTTCTAGAGGTGTTTAGGAAATTTCCATTATTATCTATCTGTATGTTCCTACTTATTTCTGTTTAGTGTGGTTACCTATTGTACCAATATATGCTTTCTTATGTTTTTAATTTTTTTCTATTATTTCACCTACTTGTTCTGTTTCCATTCATGTTTAGCATATCCTTTCTTATCATCTAGTTTGGATTCTTCTTTGGTTTTTAGTTTTTGTGAAATTGGTATGTTTTAAATTGGAAACCTATTTTAAAAAGGGTAGTGCTGTGTGTTGTTTAGAAAAGTGTATTTTTCTAGAAAGTCATGTTTTGATTTTGAAATGATAAAACCCTATTTTTTATATGTACTTAACTGGTATTTATGAAATGTTTAGGGAATGGAAATGTATGGACTCTGTGGTGGTTGCGTACTAAACTATTTTATGCTCAAAGCCTACTTATTCCACTCAACATCAGTAGAATCAAGATATTTTTCTAGTTTAGGTTTTTGGTTCAGGTTTCCTTTATAGTGGGTTGGTCTTGTGTTTGGTGGTGACCAACAGAGATCAGGTTGTCTTTTGCTTTGTTTTAGTTTTGTTTGGTCATTTTCAGTTTTGTTTAGTTTTAGTTGTATCTTGAATCTTTACATTGTATTTATTGTGACCAGTGGATTATAGTTTCTTATTTCATACTCTGTTTTGTTTAGTTTATTCTGATTTTTATTAGTATAAATCATTCCCTCTAAGATATCATTGATGCCTAACATTAGTCACCAGCCCAGGAGGATCGATAATTCCTCTTGGGCCTTGTCTCGGACCGAGTCAGGTGTTGAGTTGGATAGATGTGTGGCTTGGTTTGTGACAAAACGGTATCAAATAATCCCTTTCTTATTTGGATCATTAGGTAGTTTGGAGATTAGGATTGTCGAGACTTGAAAGGTAGGTACGGGAAGGATGTCATCAACCCTTTTTCATCCTAATCCTAAATTTTTCAAGGTTAGTTTAGTTTTTGAGTCTTTTTCTTCGGTCTTTAGTTTTTTTGGATTGGGGATGAAAATGGAAGTGAGCTAGTGTGGTGCGGTGATTTCACATGGAGTAGTGTCCCATGTGAAGCACGAATCAAGATATTTCTAGTGGTTGGTACATTCCTAGGGCATTTCCCACTAACCATGTCATTGGGTAATGCATGAATATTAGTCCCCTATCCAAGGATTTTATTGTGAGTTGTGTTTTTTTAGTTTTGATTGGTGTGATTGGATTGTTTTAAAATGAAAATGGTTTTGGGAAAAGAAACTTTTCAAAAGGGAAAATTATTTTGGGCATTGTTTATATTTTAAAAGTGAAGCTTGATGTTTTAGTTAGATTGGAAAATGGGTTTTGGTATTTAGAAAGTGTCCTTGGAAGGAAGAGGTCTTGAAAATTTAAAATGGAAATGGTTGTTTTTGAAAGATGGTTTTGGTTTTTTTGTGAAGTTTGGATTATGAGATAGTTTTTTGGCTTGGGATGATCTTTTGGATGAGTTTTGTTTGATGTTGATTTTGGTTCTGTGTTTTTATTTTTTTTCGAGTATGCTGCCCAAAAAGGTTTCCAAGGTTTCTAGTGAGTCTTTTTCTGCTTTTGACCCTACCTAAGATCTTAGTGGAGTGGAGGAGTTGAGTTCTTCTCAATTGTTGTTTATCGTCTATGGTGATCAAGGTCCGTTAGAGTCCAAAAAGTTTTTGGAGGAATTCAAATGTGTCTTCATGTTTTTGGGAACTCTTGAATATGTGAGAGTGCATGTCTTTATGAGTTCATTTGAGGGTCTATGTATAGAAAGGTAGAGGTTGGTCTTCCTGTCATCGTTGCTGGTTAGGATTTCATGATAATTTTTTAAGACCAATTTTATCTGATCGTTTGTAGCTAAGGAGGTAAAGGTGAGGAAAGTGGTAGAGCTCATGAGTCTTCAGCAAGGCCAGTGGATAGTGAAGTCTTATATTGATTATTTCAAGAAAATGGTTTTGTTCTATTCAGAGTTACCGTTGGAAGATCAGCTGAAAGATCCTCTATCCATCCGGGGTCTTCTCTTGGAGATTAAAGAGAGAGTTATTTCATCTGGGGAAGTACAATTTGGAAAGTTGGTGGATGAGGCATTCTTAGCGGAGTTGGATACTATAGAGAAGTTTGTAGCAATTCATGAACCAGTTTCTCTTAGTGCTTGTGAGGGTTCCCCATCTGGAAATAGGTGTGTGCCATAGGAACCCATGTATGAGAAGTCTCCTTCGGTTCCATATTCTCTTTCATCATACCTTTTTCTTGCATGCTTCAAGTGTGGCAGGTTTGGGCATTCGAATCCATCTTTTTGCAATCCTCCAAAGGCATGTTGTCAATGTGGATGTTTGGGTAACTTGGAGAAGTTCTGAAAGTGGAGTTCCCATAAAAGGAAGTTTCATTCTGAGGATGTCATCTCCATAATATGGGGTAGTAGATGCTTCAAGAATTCATGGCTTTATCCATAGTCCCTAGAGTGAATCTTTTCACACAGTCAGTAATCATGGGTGTGGTGGATTGGTTGTCCTAGATTTTTGTCCTCGATGTCAGAACAAACTCATTTTAATTTTTTATTTTGTAGTTTCATTGGTCGTTGTAAGATACTCTTTGATATAATCATCTTGGTGGTCTTGTTATTTTGTAATTATAGTAGTTGTTCCTTTTGAAATGTGAGTCTTTGATTAGTGTTCCTTCTTGTGTGTGTGCTTATCCATTTTTTTGGATTGGTTTCGGTTCTTATTCATGCTCATTTTGGAGATATTCAAGATTTGTGGAAATTATGAACTGCATCTTGTGTTTGGGTCCACTGTTTGGTTTGAGTTCCTTTCGTGGACTTTTACCTTATATTGGGGGTTTGTCTTGTATATGGAGTTCCTAGTTCCGGTGTTGGTGGGTGCTAGAAGGTTTCTTATGGTGGGGATAACCCTCCCTTTCCTTTCTCCATGGTTCCTTTTTGTTATCATTTTCTTTAGAACTAGTCGGGTGTGACTTATGGATTTAAAGGCCATAATGTGGACCATTCTTTCATTTTGTCTCATCTTGTTTTGATCATGAACTTTGATCCTTGAGTGTTTTGGTGAATTTATAGGGGGGGAAAGTTTTTGTGGTGGGGATATTTTTCACACCCCAACCACGGATTTCCCTTTATTTTATTCTTTTTTTGGATCTAGTTCTTTTGGTTGAGTTTCATGTGAGTTACTGGTTTGAATTTTTTAGTTTTGGAGTTTTCATATAGCCTTTTGGCCTATGAATTGTTTGTATGCATGGTTTGGGGGTTAACCATGCAGCCTATTGAGGTAGAGGGTGTTTTCAGTTCAATTTCTTCTTGCATGGTTTAGATTGCATGACTTGATCATGGTTTGGGAGAAAACATTCAAGGACAAGTAGAAACCATGTGGTTTGATGGTTGGTGTTTAGGACATGGCGCACGATTTTCACATAGTTAGAAGAAACTGTGTGAAAATGATACGGGGAGGCTCTGTAATTTGAAAGAACTGAATCACACAATTGGAACATGGTTTCCCAAACTATGTTTCTAAACCATGTGGGATTCCCATCTTCTCCAGTAGGGTACACATGGTTAGTGCATGGTTTTTCAAACCATGCAGACAAACTGTGCGAATTTCCCATATTTATTAAAACTTGAAATTCTAAGTTCTCCCCTCTTATGTTTTAACCCCTTTTGGGATTTCCTTCAACTTTGTTCATTTTTGGCTCATGAATGGGATTCCAAACCCAATTACCTTGGTTTCTCTCTCCCTTTTATACTCCTCCTTCTGATTTAAGGTATGTTTTTGTGGTTTTTGGTTGATTTCATCTTCTCCTCTTCCTTTTCTATTGGATTCATGGTTTCTCTTGGTGGGGTTTTCTCTTTGATGAACCCTAAGGGTTAGGTTTTATGTGTGGGTTTCTCTTATTTTGATGTTAGGGTGTGTGGTTGGTATATTGGGATTAGTTTTTCCTTCTCCCAAAGTTCTGTTTCATTCTCACATCTTTGAGGTAAGTGTTTCCATTCATTTCCTTTTTGGAATATTCCATTTGATTCTTGTGTGTTTCTAAATAATTTAAAAATGTTTTTTTCACACTTTTTATATGGTTATTTGATTTATTTTTGTTCTTTCATGTTGGAAAAAAAATTTGGAAATGCATTTTAAAAGGATTTATATGGTTTTAATTATATAGGTATGTATATAAATTGTTCGATAAAATTTCAATTGGATTTTAAAAGTAAAATTGGTTGTGTTGGTTTGTGTTTGGATTTGGTTGGGTCATGGTAGTCTGTTTTTCTTTATAAATAGATCTTGGTATGTGACTTGGGTGACTTTTTGTGGATTTATGATTGTGCATGAACCCTTATGAGTGATTTATGAGGCTCCTTGTGTTTCATCAACTTTAAATCTTGGATATTTGATGGGTTACAATGGATAAGTCATTGGATGTGGGCATATCCATAGTTTCATGGGGTGCACCTATGAATAGGCACACAAATGAAAATAGCCTTGTAAATAAATGTTCATTTTAAACCTTGGATTTTCAAAACACCATATCCTCTTATTATTCTTTTTTTATAGTTCTATTTTTCCTTTAAATGGTTTCTTATAAACCCATTTTTTCCCAAATAGTTTCTTGATTCTGAAATGATTTCAAATATGGTTTCAAAGGTTTTTTCTAAAGAAAGGCCTCTTTGGAACCTTGATGTGTGTTTTGAGTAACTAAGTGATATAAAGGCCCATTTGGAACCTTTTTAGCATGTTTTATGTTTTTGAATTGGTTTTGAGAATGGTTTTCAAATGAGTTTGGATTTGATTGGTAAATGAACGGTTGGTAATTTGAGAAGTTTTGGGGAAAATTGGTTTTAATGTGACATAATGAGTAGTCTCAGTTAGAAATTTTGTGTGGATCAATGTGAGATGGGAACCTCTATGTTGGATCCTTGAAGGAGAGGGTCATCACATAGGTGGTTTCGGTGTTTGGGATAGGAAATCATGGTAGTTGTGGGTTATTTGTTTGAGCCATGCATGTGAGGACCTCCCCATTCACCGTGTACTATTATCATGGGATTATTGGGTGTCATATAGATGGTCAAGTTATAGTTTCTTATCAAACCCTATTAAATTGGTTGGTACCCCCTATATTATATGAGAGGACAAATAGTATGTGCCACTATATTTGCTAGTTTAGATCATCTAGTTAGTTATTTACTATGAATCTACACCATACGCCGGAAAGTGAGTCTGATCTGAGTACATTTATGGATTACTTCTAAAGATGTTTAGGAAATTCCCATGATTATATATCTATATGTTCTTGATTATTTTATCTATGTGTGGTTACCTATTTTACTAGTATATGATTTCTTATGTTTGAAACATTTTTCTAGTATTTCACCTACTTGTTTTGTTTCTATTCATTTTAATTTTATCCCCTCTTATCACCTGGTTTGGATTCTTATTTGGTTTTTGGTTTTTGTGAAACTATTATGTTTTAAATTGGAAACATGTTTTGTAGGTTTAGGTTTCTAGTTCGGGTTTCCTTTAGAGTAGGTCGGTCTTGTGGTTGGTAGTGACCAAGAGGTTATGCGGAGATTAGGTTGTATTTGGTTTGGTTTATTTTTGTCTTTTCCTTTTCAATTTTGTTCAATTTCAGTTGTATCTTGAATCCTACTATTGTATTTATTATGACCAATGGATTATATTTTCTTGCTACGTACTTTATTTTTTTAGTTTATTCTTATTGTTTATCAGGAGAAATATTTCCCTCAGAGATATCTTTGATGCTCGATGCTAGTCAACAGCCTAGGAGGATAGGGAATTCCTCTCGGGACTTGTCTCAGACTGATTTGGGTGTCGGGTTTGATAGAAGCCTAGCTTGGTTTGTGAAAGGCCCACCATATCCAAAAGTTATTTTCTCCAGAATAGGGAATATTCTTGACTGTGTTATTTTGTACGAACCACTAGACCCTTATATCGACAGCAGTGAATATTATTCACAGACCTAGAGTAGATTCTAGTAACCCATCAAGACTCCTAAAGAGATAAAGATTATTCATAGTAATGAAAACCAACCAATGAACATGTACTGTATAATATAATATCTTTTTTCATTCGATATCTCATAAAGAAGGATGTACACTTGTTTCATCATCCTTTCTTAACTCATTATTTTTCAATCTAAATTGATGGATTTACCTCCAACTAGATTGGACAAGGGTTTATGATAGTACTTTCATCATGATCAACCAGGCCTGAGATATATTACTTCCTCAACTTAGAAGCGATAAATTATATCTTGATCATTCAACCAATGTCATACCACCAATGGCGCACCCAACACAAGATACCTCACCATGATTTCATTATCATGATTTTTGTCTTGCATCAAAGTATGAAATCAAATGGCACACATTGATAATGATCTCAATTCAGGAGGCCAATGACACCAAATGCATATGGTTTTCCTATTGGAGTCTCTTTCCTCATGATCTCACCTAATAGATATTACCAAGTGTGAACTTCATGGGAATAAGTCCAAAACTTATGATCCCTCAGCACCTGATAGTTTGACATCAACTATACCCAATCAGTATGATGTATCTAGACCATATGACGTAAGTTTAAGATTAATGTCATAGTATCTCAAGGTTCTCATTATATCCTTTGATCTATTATAACCTTTGGATATGAAAATTAATCTATGTAAATTACCATTTAATATTTGATTCAAACATGTCTACACTAAAATGGTAAGTGTACATCATGCATAACTCGCTATATACATGATATGATTATCAAAAGAGCTAATAAAGTTGGGTATAGGTCCACTGTTAAAATAAAAAATATGACAGGAAAAGGTGAAAAAATTGTTGGATAATCATTCTTGGCTAAAAAATACAAATTGGAGATAGTCTGGATGAGAAACATGGTACAATGGGATTAAATCAAATAAATAATTAAATCTGATATGTGGGTGCATACAAAGGATAAAAACAAGAATATATCAAAGAAATATATTTAATTTTACTCAATAATTTAATCATAAGGGTAGAAATACAAAAATGATGAGTCCTATTTTGATTCATATTGATCATTGGTTAATAAAACTACTTCCAATGAAGAAAGAAGATATGTTACATTCATTGCACCTCAATTTTTCTAGATCCAAAAAATTGTTGTCATTTGATCTCAATTCATCAATGATGGGTGATGGAATCCTCCTCTAAATGGTCAGAAGGTTATGAATATAAACCTAGAGATCCACCATAATGATGAATTTATATAGGGAATTAGGTTTTAGTTCATTTAATGAATTAAACAAATAATTAATTAATTAATCAACAGAACGCACCCACCAATGGACACTTTATTTGAATGACCTACACCAACCAACTTTAGGTTGAGGTTAGGGTAGAACTCATGTTACAGATTAAAATATGGGCACAATTTTTTATTTTGATACTCCCTTTAAGATATATTTTATTATTTTTGAAAAATCACGTGCACGTGATATAAAATATCTTTAATATTTTTTATAAATATAATTCTAGGAACACTAGGCCTTGGAATCACACGTTGTCTCAGCACCTTGCTCTAAAAATTTCCCTTAATATATTTCAAAGTCTTAAAAGTAAAAAATAGGGTCTCTACATTATTCCCCCTTTAATATTTTTGTTCTCAAAAAGAAAAACTAAATGAAAATTTGGGGATACTAAGCTCTCATCTAGCTCTCCTTCTCCTAGGAGATCTCATGCATGCTCCAATTATGCCATAGAACATGAACCAAGGGAATGGTATATCCTCATAGGATCTTATCCTACCAATCCACAATCACCACTGGGTACTCCAAAAAAATGGATTCATTCTCAATGTCAATTTTTCCCAATTAATAACGTGTGTGGGATTATGCACGTATCTTCTTGGCTATGAAAAATAAAACATGTCATCCACCTGATCCAACTGTGGAAATAAGGTGAGTCAGTATTAAACCTTTACAATCATATTAAATATCTAAAATAGACTGATGAACCTTGAGGATAGCTTGCCTCCCTGACTGAATTTACATAATCATCATCATGGGGAGACTCTCAAGAAAACATGGTCTCCCTGCTCAAACTCCAAGGGACTAAAAATTCAATATGCATAATATTTCTACCTACTTTGAGTTTTCCTCATCCTCACATAGATGACATGGACCATATCCATCGCCACTTGCACCATCTTCAGTCCAACAGTAGATGCCTCACTGATCTCTGTCCAACATAAGAGTGACCTGCAGGGTCTCTCGTACATGGTCTTGAAAGGTGTCATGTCGATGGTAGAGTTGTAGATATTATTATAAGTAAATTATACTAATTTTAAGTGATCCTATTATATATAGCCAAATTATAACACACAATCCACCAACATATCATCTATCACATGGATGGTGTGCTTAGTCTACCCATCTGTATGGGGGTGAAAGTTTGTACTCATCCTTATCTAGGTCCCAAATTCCTCCTACATGCCTTTCCATAACCGTGACATAAACCATGCATCACAATCGGAGAAAATTTTCAAGGGTACCCCATGAAGGTGGATGATCTTCCGTACATAAAACTACCCCAAACTCTCCACTGAACTCTACTCCCTAATAGTAAGGAAGTTTTTCGACTTTGTAAGTCGTTCAACTATTACCCAGATGGTGTCATAGCCTATTTTTGTACATGGAATTACTTTAATAAATTCCATGGATATGAATTCTTATTTCCAATTTGGTATCTCAAGAGGTATTAAAAAACCTATCGAAACTCAATACTCAGCCTTCACCTACTAACATGTGAGGAACTAAGAGATGAGATCAACCATGCTCTGCCTCATGCCAGCTCACCAAAACTACTGATGAAGGTCTTTGTACACCTTCCCCACATTGGGATGTACAACCAAAAGAGATATTTGAAACTATCTCATCACCTCCTTCTACATCATGACTAGGACCACTATCCATAATTATAAAAAGATGATATGATTCCCTCCAAAAAATACATCTGGTGAATCTTCTAAGGATATCTGGTCACGTAAGAAAGCACCGTTGATGTCTCCTAACTGGTTCTCTCTACCATGTTGGAGAAGTAGAGTAAATACCATCGACTGAAGAAAATCATAAACCTCATCTTCAACTAGGGTCAGATGCAAGGAAGCCAACTACTCTAACGCCTCTTGCACCAAACAATCTTAGTAATTATTGCTAATGGAATCTCCCTAAATGTTTCCCCTCCCAGAATTATAGACCATATCAAAATTGTACTCCTGAAGGAACTCCAACCAGCACCTTTGTCTCAGGTTCAAGTATCTCTATGTTAATACATAAATTATACTTTTATGTTCTAAGTAAACAATAATGTTCTCTCCCATAATATAATGCATCCACATCCTTAAAGTGAATACTATCATTTCCAACTCTAGGCCGTGAGTCACACAGTTATTCTCATGGGGTCTCAACTGCCTCAACCCATATGTGATCACTGCCTTCCTTTGTATCAACACACAGCTAATCCCAACTCAATAGGAATCACAATATACTATGTACTCCATGACCTCCTTTGGTAGTCTCAAAACAGGATCACTCTTCAGCCTCAACTTCAACTCCTCGAAGGCTCTATGACACTACTTAGTCCTGGTAAATGGATTCCCTTCCCATGTTAGGGCATTAAAAGGGTCTGAAATCCTGGATAATCCTTCCAAAAAACTCCTATAGTACCACACCAATATAATAAAACTCTACACCTATGACATGTTCTTGGGTTGATCCCAATAAATGACTATATCAATATTTTTCGGGTCCACAACTAATCCATGCTCAGAAATGAAATTCCTTATAAAGTGAACCTAATGGATCTAGAAATGGAACTCTGAGATCCTACCATAAATATGGTGCTCCCAAAGAAATTCTAGGGCCATCCCCAAATACTCTGCATTCTCAACCTTTAACAAAAAGTATATGATCATGTCGTCAATAATGAAAACAACAAATCTGTCTAAGTATGGTTGCAATATTAGGTTCATAAAATCCATAAATACGTTGAGATCATTCTTCACACCAAAGGGAATCCCTAGGAAATCATAGTGTTCATAAC
The DNA here is from genome assembly GCA_963277665.1 of Viscum album. Taxonomy (NCBI): domain Eukaryota; kingdom Viridiplantae; phylum Streptophyta; class Magnoliopsida; order Santalales; family Viscaceae; genus Viscum; species Viscum album. The sequence goes on from OY728160.1 coordinate 861,369,251, forward strand.
GAAATCATAATGTTAGCTTCAAAATATCAGCCTTACAAACTCTCAAATGGTGATAGTCAGATCTGAGATTGATTTTTTAGAACCATATCATGCCTCACAACTGATCAAATAAGTCTTCAATCCTTGAAAAGGGATACCTGTTCTTTAACATGTCATAGTTCATGTGACCATAATCTATACAAATTAGCAATCTCCCATATTCCTTTTTCATGAACAACATTAGAGATGCCCAGGGGGACACACTGGGTCTGATAAAAAACTTCTCTCAAAGGTCCTCCAACTGTAATCACATATCCCATAGATAATTAGGGGCCATCTGGTATGCTAAAGAGAATATCAGAGCTATATCAAGATGTAAGTCTATGAAAAACTCTATATCAATCCTTTGAGGTAGTTATGGAACATCCTTGAGGAAGATTTCCATATAATCCCCCATGATTAAAGGAATCAATATACCTAAAGATCCTACTATGACAAGGGATATACTCACCAACTTATGGGTGATAGGTTACAACCTCCTGCTCACAATACCAACTCAATCCATTATGATCTCTCTCTCTCTCCCACAAAGAAGAATATCATCCCATCAGTTTGAAGGCATCTGACTCATCTTCTATGACAGTCAATCTAGGTTCATACCATGGAAAATTAGTCTATACCCAATATGATGTTGTAAGATCTCATCGTGATGACCAAAAGGTCCCACAAGAAACACTCTCTATCAAGCGGTATCTCACACTATAGGTAGATAAAAGATATTGAAGAATCATTCCCTATGGGGACCTTAAGGAAAAGATGTTGAGTTAAAGTCTCAATTGAGAGCCCCATCTATCACACTAGGATTAAATAGATGAAGTAATGACTCACACATGTGTCTATTAGTACTAAAAAGAGTATAATAAATATAAATCATATATATAATCATCACATGAGCCACCGAGTCATATGCCTCCATATCCCACATCTTCCCATAGCCCGGACCACCATATCCCCAAGCCTGACATGGAGCATTTGGTGGTTGTGGTATAAGGATCTCATGACATCATCCACCACCAAAATCTCCTACTGGAGCCCTACCTGCTCTTTTTCCAGCTCTTCCTCCTTAGGGACTGCCCTGACCTTGCCTGTGATATCTATGATCATGGTGTTTCCTCTTATGTGGCGGTCTGTTCATCATCTGCCTACACTCTTCAGCATGTTGGGTTGGAAAATCATGTACCATGTGACCTCACCGATCACATGCATAGCACTACCCATATTTGGGCTTTCCTAGTCTCTTGTGTGGTCCCTACATAGTACAACCACATGTATGAGTTGGGTTATAATAAGATCTCTTGTTCTGATATCCAGCCGACCTTCACCTTCAAGCTATTGCAGATGACTCAAACCTATGATTCCCACTACCAACTCAAGATGCATGACGTCCCTCTAACAGGAAGCTCTCTACCACCAGTTTCTTCTCCAACACATTGGAATAAGTGGGAATGCATAGGGGTAACATACAAGCACAAATGTCTCTACGGAGACCCTACTCAAACTTACACGCCTAGAATTAGCCATCCTAAATCATGTCGAGGGAGTATCATGTAAGGTCGGTGAACCTCATGGAATACTTATAAATCATCATACCTCCATACTATAGCTCCATAATCTTTTGAATTCGAATTGATTGAACACATTAGGGATAATACTCCTAAAAAAAGCTACTGGAATTCAGACCATGAGAGTGTAAACTACTCATTCGTCTACGTAACAAGGCTCCACCAACAACCAAATGATCTATATAAAATACTAGCTAACAACATAACCACCTGATCAATCAGTGTCATGATAATTATGAAAACACATATCACTGACTTTATCTAATCTTCCGCTACAAGAGGATCTGGCTCATCACGAAACCTCAACGGCCTCTAGCATTGGAACTCATGGAGTGTGCTAAGCCTGCGTGCATCCTTAGACTACTAGGCTACACCATCACCCAACTGCTCTGTATAAAAGAATGGCTTCCATCACAACTACCTGATTAATCGGTGTCCAGATAATCCTGAAAACATGGATCATTCACTTTATCTAATCCTCCATTACCTAAGGATCTGGATCATCATGGAACCTCAACAGCCACTAGAATTGTAAATCTCAGAGTGCACTAAGCCTGCATGCATCATTATCCTGCTCTTTTGGTATAATATGCTTCTCTATAGGTGGGGGTGTTGCTACCCACTTGCCTATAGGAAGGATCTTGTGTGATGTCCCCTAAACTGAGGCCTCATCACTCATCAAATCATCTTCATAATTCTGAATCAATAACCCAGTCGGCTATCTTTGAGGAGGCATCCTAAAATTTTAATCAAGACATACCATGGTCAGATGAGTATATATATATGGGTAGATGACTCAAGTAATATAGTTAAAAAAACATAATCCAATATTATGTGTGTACCATTGATCCCAAAAACCAATATCTTAGTATGCCGAGTCGACAAGCATGTAGTTAGAGACTTGATAAATGAATATGTCAGTCACCACATCAATGTTGGGTTCCCTGGCTTGAAATCCACACTCTAAACACTTTGACTCTATTTAACTAAGCCCCAACCAAATCCTTTCAAGGTGAAAACTCCAAACACCATCATAATGAATGAACTGCACTAATATAAATTTGTCACAACCTAACCCAACAGGGCTCGAGTCACAACAACCCCAAGCCTGGATCCATAGGCTAAAGGTTGACAACAAGTTCTGAAAGAAATAACTAATATGGGAGGCCTATAACTAAGTACCTATATAACCATATCCTTTCATAAGTGAAGATAAATAAATGAAATACAGTAACATTTAGAGTGAAAATCATGCATGTAACAAATTCTAGGGAATACAATAGTATGACTGCAAAATCTGAAATGAAAAAAGGGGAAAATTACGCACCCATCTTGAAATATGTCCCAACTTACAATTAACTAGAAAGTAAATTCTAAGATATCCCAACTACGAATCTCTAATATCTAACCATCGTATCTGGTCAAATACATTTGGGCATCCCTATAATACTCAGTAATCATCATTGACATGTCCGTTGTCTGTATAAGACATGACACGTGAGGGAAAAGATCATGAAAGGGTGAGTATGTACATACCCAATAGTATGAACCAAAAGCTGAGGGGGAAACAATAGGATACACGATAGAAGTAAACATCTCAACCCATAGCAAGAGAGTAATGAAATCTGACAATAAGGATGCATATATTCTCATAAAAGAAACTATGGCATGGGAGAAAGGGGATCTCCATATTAAAACCTAGTGAAGGTACTAGGATCACAGTAGAATCTGGGGGGTAGGGATTATCATCAGGATAATGGGACTTATCATCTCTAATGATCTAATACTTGGCACGGTCTGAGGATCTCATGTAAAATAAATTGAGCATAAAAAAAATAAACTAAAAACATACCTTTTCTAAATCTAAATCCATACTCGACGTCTACTTTCCATCAGTGATCTATGATTGAATTATCCAAATAAGGATCCCTATAGATCATTCATACATGATTCAAAAATATTTAGGAGTATCGATCTTCTAATTATGGGTGCTAGCATAGAAATATGATGATGTCTTCAACGTCCTGATGATCACCACGATCCTCTGTCTTCAATGCTTAAAGGAGTTCTTGGATTGTCACTTGGATAGAGAGATTCTATCTCTAGAAAGTGGGAGGAGAGATAGGCTCTCATTCAAAAATTAATGAATGGTCTTCGTTGTGCAAGAGTCTCTCTTTATTTATAGTGGATATTCAAGATAGCCAGTAGGGTTCCCTGGCCCCCAGAAATTTAACATCCACTAAATAATAATTATAAAAAAATAAACTATTCCATAAATATTATTTATAATTTATCACATAACTATAATATATATATATATATATAATATGTTATGTGATAAATTGGAGTCATTAACTCGACTCATAATTTATGCTTAATGTTAAAAAACCTAGAATATTAAAATAATATTTGTTCGATTGATATTTTCTCATATTTACTTAAATTTTAAATAATTTAAATAAATTCAACACAATTATTCATAACTTTAATAATATGAATTTATTTATTTATCTTTGATCGATAACTTGGAAAACACTTAGACCCCACAGTGGGGCCCACCATGTCTGGTATACATATTCAACCGAATAGGGCGGATTATTGAATTTTCTATTTTGCATGACCCTCTAGGACCTTATCTTGATAAAAGTGAATAAAATATAAAAATTAAGAGTATATTTTAGCAAACCATCAAGGACCCTAAATAGATAAGGGTTTTCATAGAAATGACAACCAACCTACAAACATGTAATGTGTAATATAATACCTTTATCTTTAAATATATCATAAAGTAGGATGCACATTCATGTCATCTCTCTTTTCTTGATTTATTATTTGTTAATCTAACTAGATGGATTTACCTTTCTACTTCTTTTTCCAAAGACTAGTGAAGTTAGTACCATCTCGATCAACCATAACTGAGATATATTACTTCCTTAACTTGGAAGAAAAAAATCCTTTCTTGATAATTCAACCAATGTCATATCACCAATGACACACCCAACACAATCTACCTCACCACGATTTCATTATCATGGTTTTTTCCTTGCATTAAAGTATGCGGTCAAATGACACACATTGGTAATGATATAAATTTAGGAGGCCAATGCACATGTCTATAGATAGGAACAACCAATGACACCCAAAACATGTGGTGTTCCTATTGAAGGGTCTTTCCTTATGATCTCACTACCATAGATCACCAAGTGAAAACTTCATGAGAATAAGTCTCAATGCTTATGATCCCCCAACACCTGGTAGTCATACATAAACTGTGTCTATTTAGTATAATGTATCTAGACCATAGAACCTTTGTTTAAGATTAATTCCATAGTATATCTAGGTTCTCATTATAGCTTGGGATCTATTATAACCTTTTGATGCGACAATTAATCTATAGACATTAAAATTTAATAGTCGATACAGATAAGTATACACTATAATGGTAAGAATACATCACGTATATCTAACTGTATACATGATATGGTAATCAAAATTACTGGTCATGTTGGGACTAGGGAACCCACTATTACAACACTCTCACTTGCACTAGAGACAACTTGATAAAAAACCTTGTTATCTCTCACATGATAAAGGTTGTGTTTCTACTGAGTAATAGCTTTAGATACTGGTTTTGCCACATTTACAATGTGTGGATATTCTTCTATTTGTGACCTCATCTCATTGATTAAAACTTGTCAAGAGATGGAATCACTGAGTATATCCTTTTTGTTCACTGAAAAAACTTGATATCTTGGATAGTACTAGTAAGTGATTTATCATCATGATAAAACATTACTTGGTAGGTTTGATTCTAAGAACTAGAAAAAATAGTTTCATTTAGTAACTACTTCTTAGATTCCTCAGAAGATGAAATATACTCAGTATTTGTAGGTAAGGATACCACTGGATTATATGATCTAGTATCGCTCATCTCCTTATTATAACTATGATATAAGATCAAATTAATATAAGGAATACTAGTTTGTGTACCATCAAACTAGTATCATTTCTTCTCTACTTACTAGGTACATATCTTTTTTACTTTGCCAAGTAAAATCAAATAGAACTGGCTGCTTTACTTATAGCTCTCCTAGATATTAATGATATTTTTTACTATAAATTTTATGTTGGCAATATCATTTCTTGTACATATCATAGAATATGTGATTGATCCATCGCTGAAGCATATGGAACTCAACTCACCACTTAATCTCCTCCTATTCCATTACATGTCTACTTGGAGAGATTTAAGCCATGTGATATTGGGAACAATTCTTCTATTGAATTATTCCAACTTGTATTTTTCAATACCATGTCAGTATATGTATGATTAAATAGGTCCAAGAAACCCTTAGATCTACCTCAATCAATCATGTTCTCTAGAACATAGGTTTCTACTTTAATTCGATCATTGGAGACTTATTTTCATCCTGGTCTTAACTAATTGTAAGACCAATATATATTTTCCATATGTTTCCAAACATATTTCACTTGGAAAACAACAACGCTCCCACTAATCTCTGGTAAACACATGGTAAATATTCATTCCAAATGAATATTCTATGAGCCCGTTGCTTATTTCAATCCTAAACTAGACTTTACTAACTTGCAACTTTTATTAGAATTCTATGACATGACCATCCCTTTTTGGTTATGTTTTATAGACACCTTCTATGAACGGTGGTCATGAAATCCAATGCTCAAAAAAATGATCATAAATATTAGCTATGACAAGTAAAATTCTAATGGATTTAGGTATAATAACTTGGTATAACCAATCAATTCTAATTGGTACCACTCTTGTACCACCCATGTATCATCTCTCTTGAATACCCACCACAGTATTCAAAATAATAATCCCCTTTTCACTTTGATACATGGAATCCATTAAGGAATTTTAATTAACTTTGTCAATCTTAGCTAATTTCCATATGCTGCCTACTTGTAGGAATTATTATTCACAATGAATAATTTATCACTGGATGAGGTGAGTATAAAACCATCACTATGGTTTTAAACTTACTACGTAGTATGTTTCTCTGGAACATTCATGTTCCACAAAAACATGTGTAACTTGTTCCTATGTCAACTACATGTGCATATCTAGTATTGACTAAACCCAATTAAATCTCGATCCCACTATCTCAAGTAGAAATGTGCACCCTTTTATAAAAATTTAGTCTATCACTTGACTACCACTTTTATATCTTATAAATTTATGTAATATCCTAAGCAACCATTAGGATAATTACTTAGATGCAAAATGTGTTTAGCTTGATGCAAGTTATTTTACATCATAACAAAATTTTTGCACTGAAACATCTGTTCTTATTACATAATGTATTTCCATTATATTATGACTAATATGATATCCATTTTTCATTATAGTTTTCATATGGTTATAGTATTTCTCCATTATTTTCAAATCACAACTTGAAATATAATTGAAGTTTTTTCAAGTTGCAATATTGATACTACTTACATCATAACTCTGATGTATAGAATATGTGTTTAGGAACTGCTCCATGAGTGGTGTAGATAAGATAATGTGTGTTTAGGAATTACTCCATGCTAGATTATATTGATCTGTGAATTCTTGGTCAAGATATTCTTCGACATTTCATCCCAAATCATCTTATATATTTTGAACATGAAAATTATATGCTTTAATTTCACACTCCTTAATTACTTAAAGGAATCCAATGAAGTATATTTACCACTAACTTTCCCTTGGAATAGTTTACAGTCTCTTTCTGAAATAATTCTGAAATATTGTAGCATACCTTTATTTATAAAGGTTTATTTTTCCAAACTAAATAAGTATATATGTCGATAATACCTATGGTTTTTAGCTCGAAAGAGTCTAAATACCAAAATAGGTATATCCTTAACATTCGATTTTAGTTTTACTTGAAAAATAATTATCTTTCCACAACTAGGTAAAATTATTACATTTTATATTCATCACTTATTTCCTATGATTAAGGTATCACTAAACTATTGATTGAGTATGAGATACCACAAACAACATTCATTCCTGAACTTAGAACAAAGTTTCCTAGTGTCCAATGGAAACATGATATAAATGTTTTGGTTATACTCAATAATATTTTGAATTAAATCATCAACTTGGAAATTAGAAGTTATGTTTTTCTCACTACTGAGTTAGGAATCACCCTTTCCCAGCTTCTTGGATAATACACCTAACTTCTAGAAGTGTTTTTATACTTAATTGGTTAATATATATCAATACACATATGGGAAATTAATATTTTATTTAATACCCAGGTAATATTTCAGAAAAATTACATTTTATATTGATGAATATACCTGAAGAAGAAGCAATTACTTGATTATTTAAATCGGTTCATTGCATATAAACTTATATAGAATTTATTTCAAGTTATGCGATGAAAATGACCTCCTATTTAATAACCAACCTCATTTCATTGAAGGATGTTTCAAATGTGCATCTGGTGTTACACATTTCATTGGCCTTTTCTCCTTACCTTTCAACTTGTTCACCATAAGAACTAAAGATTAATCTATCTTTGTATTCTTATTTACTTGAAGAACCTTACATAAATATGTAATGAATCTTTTACTCAATAATTTTCATTTTTTAACATAAAATTAAACTTAATTAATTGGGTGTAAGAGTAGGATTCCTTGAAATATTATGATTTGTATTTCATATTTACACAAAGCCAGTGTAATTGATCACCCATACAAATATTCCTCAACTTTCTCCACGTAAACTTCTCGGATATGAGACTAAATGTTATATCATTCATGGACCTATGTTTTAACTGCAACAAACATCATACGTTGATGATATCACAATGACATAAAAATCATATGATCTATATATGAGTCTCTTATAAGAAATTTTATACCTTCTATTCCTGTCACGAACAAGCCCAGGTACCCTTGTAACCTGATAATCGAGCTGGACCTAACATATCCCAAATGGCATTCCCAATCCCCATGGGTCGGTGACTAGAACTTGGCATCATAAAAAATGAGAGTGGGAATGATTTTTCCACAAACATTATAGAAGTAAAAGAAACAAGATAGTATTCACACAAAAGAAACTCCACTATGAGTAATGTACTACAAATCAAACAGGTATAAAAACCCAAAGTACTATAACCAAGTACCATAAAAAATTAGATAGACTCCCCAATTCCTAACTCAGACGCACTCTCCAAGTCCATAGATCATCAGCTAGAACCAACTCCAAAAGATATTTTACCCTTATTAGAACCTGGAAGGAGGAAATATAAAAACACCTAAATTCACAATTAGGATGTGAGCTAAAAATCCCAGTAGGGTCTCACAAAGTATTTTGTAATAGATTTAAATATTAAATTAACTAGGAAAGTGATTTCAATTTAAAATAACTAGGTTTGGCATTTAAAGTGCATATTTCAATAAATCATTCTTTACATTTAAAATGATGGAAATAATTTTAAACAAAATAATCATATTTCAATTGATTTAAATATCTCTAAAATAATGTAACTTTTCAAAAAATGGCTTAAATAAACACTTTTATATAAAACAATTTATATAAATTAGAAGGCATTAAAAACAGTTTACAATAATGGAATATATTCATTCAAAATACAAAAAAGTGAGCAACATGGTTATATACCTAAAAGTTATGATAGTTATAGGCTATAAGACTTCACACACTCAAAGTGAAACTTCAATATGTGTATACACATGTACCTTTGAACTCAGGAAAAATAAGACTCATCACCATCGCCTAAGGGATCTGATGTTCTGATATGATGTTTTAGAATGTTGTAGAATCATAAAGAGTCATACAAATAACATACTAACTACCTAAGTCTTGCATGTTCTCTAGTAAAAAAAATGACGGGAAATTTATTTCAAGACTACTTAAAATACAATTAATCCCATTATCCACTCCAAATATTTTGATTTTCCATTTATAAACCATAACCTGTTTCTAATAAAAAAAATATTTTCACCAAGATTAAAACCTAAGGTTTCTATTAAAATCTATTTTAAGACATTTTCAAAAATAGGTATTTGAAATCAATTCACCATTCCATTTCACAATTAAATTCAAAATTTTAATTTTCAAACAAATTCAATGAATTTCATAACAAACCCCCAATTCAATGAAATTTGGGTTTTTTCACAAATTTCCACCAAATAAAATTTTCCACAATTAAATCCAAAAATTTAATTGAAATTTTCCAAAAAATATAGAATTTAAATTAAAAAATTTAAATCTCACCAATTTCCATAAACAAACCCCAATTCAATGGAATTGGGGGTTTCCAATTTCATGCCAAAAACCTATTTCCAAAACCCCAATTCAATGGAATGGGGGTTTTCAAAAAAATAAATTGAAACCCAAAATTAAAAATCAATAAATTTAATTTAATTAAAAAAAATTAAATTAAATAAATCAATTTAGGGTTAATAAAAATCAGGCATCGTAACAGAGCCACCTACCTCGAGATCAACAGATCTTGAATCACAAAGTTGTAAATGGAAATATTCAATGGAGAATGATGACAACAAATATATTTGAATAAAGCCTAGGTTTAGATCCAAGACAATGGTTATTAGATCCAGAATTCAACACAAGGATATATTGAACCCTAAATAGGATAAGAGAGACTGTGGGAGATAAATATCGGGGTGAGGAAACTAACTGATAGAATATCGGAGGGCATTCCTCAAGATTCAGATCACTTCTAGGAGGGATAAAAGTGAAAAAAATCCTTATTTATATCTCAAAGGATGGGAGAAACTGGTTTGTAGTCATACCAGTCTGTCTAGGATCTAAAAGAAGGGTTCAAAAAAATTTATAAAAAATCAGATCCATTAAAAACTCACCTGCACGGTTTCTTGGGCAGAGGTGCACAGTTTAGACAAGCCTTGCACAAGCCATGAGCCTATTATAAATGAGATGCACTGTTCTTCTTAAGAGATCACACAATTTCACTAACTGTGTCAAAACCGTGGAAAATCCCATTTCTTTGGGTTGTGTTGTTTTCTCAAAGAGGGCACACGGTTTGGAAAAACCATGTGCCAACCATGCACTAGCCTAGAAACATAAAAAAAATTATAATTTCACCTGATTCACCCTCAAATGAAACCCAACCAAAGCATGATTAAAAAGAGGGTTTTAAGAATACTTGAATACAGTAAGAGGATGTTACAAAATCCCCACCATAGTAACTTTCTATCCCCAGAAATCCTATGAAGAAGCTTCCATTCCAAAAAAAATGAGGCAACTGCTCTTTCATCAGTGCCTCCCTCTCCCACATCTCATGATTATTAGAACCGTGATTCCACAGCACAAGAACCAAAGGTATATTCCTCCTATGAAGTACATTGGTTTCAGAATTAACTATATTGACTGGTAGTTCAGTCACAGATAAATCAGGTTCAACTTCAAGATCACGCCAACTAAGAACATGAGATGGATCATATAGATACTTCCATAGTTGAGATACGTGGAACATGTTATGTATCGAATTAAGCTATGGTGGTAGTGATAAATGGTAAGAAACTTTCCCCACATTCTCAACAACCTCTAAAGGTCCCACAAAATGAGGAGAAATTTTCCCTTGCCTCCCAATCCATCGATGACCCAATAGGGGTGAAACTTTCAAGAACACATGTTCACCAATTGAGAACTCCAAAGGTCTATGACGACGATCAACATAAGACTTGTATCAAGTTTTTTCCATAAAAATTCTCTGATGAATCAACTAAATCTTTTATGTCATCTCTTTCACCAAACTTGGTCCAACCAAGGAACTTTCTCCAACCTATGACCAACACAACGAATATCTTCAAGGGTGGCCATACAAGGCCTCAAAAGGAACCATTATGATCGCGGACTGGTAACTATTGTTATCAGACAACTCAATCATCCCCAAATGATCATCCCAAGCTCCACCAAAGTCAAGAAACCCATAACATATCATATCCTCAAGAATATATATATATATATATATATATAGTTATTTATAATTGGCCATCCGACTATGAATGGCATGTCGTACTCAAATAGATGTGAGATCCCAGTTCCTCTTTAAGGACTCTCCAAAAATCATATGTGAATTGAGGATCCCTATCAGAGACTATAGTAGATGAAACTATTTGAAACCAAACAATTTCTTTCACAAAGATATTTCTCAACTCCTCAACTTTGTATGTATCACGAATGGATATAAAGTGAGCCAATTTAGTCAGTCTGTCGATCACAACCCATATCATATTATTCTTTCTCTGGGTACATGGAAACCTAACCACAACATCCATAGATATTTAATCCCACTTCCAAGTAGGAATTAGAAGTGTCTGAAACAAACTTGAAGGTTTATAGTTCTTGGCATTAACCTGTTGGAACGTATAAAAATGAGAGACAAACTCAGAAATTCTCTATCTCATACTTGGCCACCAAAACTACCATTGAAAATCATAGAACATCTTCATGGTTCCTAGGTTCACTTCCCACTAGGAGATATGGAAATTCGTCATCATAGATTTACTTACCTAATATGGTACCACAAAACAGTTCTAAAAGCATATAATTCCTTATTTGGAGAAAGACACATCAATCACGTTCTCTCCACCATTTAAGGAGTCTCTAATGCTACAGAACTCATCATCAAGCTTATGTTCCTTAATATTCAATTCGAGAAGAGAATATGTCAACTAAACACTAGATAAGGAAACCTCAACCCCTATTTCCTAAGATCCAATATGAAACTATGAAAAGAGAGCCATCAGGTTCCACTCTTCTGATGATTACTTCACTTCCTGGGTTAGAAGCTTCATACTCCTAGCATCTGTAAAGACATTCCCTTTCCTAGGGGTATAGGTGATGTCAAAATCTAAAGACTACAGGTATTCCACCCAACAACTCTATCATAGATTTAAAACTTTTTAATAGAAGATATAACTCAAGATCTTATGGTCTGAAAACATGGTAAACCTTTCTCTGTAAAGTTAATTTCACCAACTCTTAAGCACGTGAATCACTACAGTAAGTTCAAGGTCATTGGTCAAATAGTTATTCTTGTTTGGACTAAGACGATGATATCCATATGCAATGAAATGATCACCTTTCATAAGAACACATCCCAAACCTGAACCTAATGTATCATAGAAGACCACATAGCCCCACTCGTCCTATGGAAGAGTCAACACTAGCATAGTAGTCAAAAGAAATTTCATCTCAACAAAATAATTCTAACATTTATCATCCCAGGAAAACTTTACTCCCTTCTGAGTTAGTGAAGTCATTGTAGAAGCCAACTTTGGGAATTACTTAATAAACCAACAATAATAACCAGCTAGACCCAAGAATCTCTGAATCTAGAAAACATTACGTGGTTGTTCCCATTTCATAACATCATTTATGTTTTCAGGTTCAACTGAAAAACCATGATATGATACCACTCTTCCTAAGAATTTTACTTCTCAAATCTAGAAGTCACACTTATAAAGCCTGGCATAAGGTTAGTGATTTCTTAGAAAACTCAGAACTGTTTTCAAATGATGCACATGATCCTCCTCAAACATAGAGTAAACAAGGATGTCATCCACAAAGACTACCACGAACATATCAAGATACTCATGGAAAATACTATTCACCAAATCCATAAAGACTTTAAGAGCATTGGTTAAGCCAAAGGTCACAACAAGATACTAATAATGGTTATACCTTACTGAATGGTGGTTTTCTAAATTTCAAATTATTTTATCCTCAATTGATGGTAACCAGATTGGAGGTCAATCATTGAGAACCACTTTTCCCCCTTCAACTGATCAAATAGATCATCAATATGTGACAACCAATAATTTTTATTTACCATCGCTATATTGAGATTTTGGTAATCAATGAAAAGGCATAGTGAGACATAATATTTCTTAGTAAAGAGAACAGACACTGCCCAAGGTGACACACTCAGGAATATAAATCCTTTCGCAAGAAGATCTTCCAATTGGGACTTCAGATCATTCAATTCAGCTAGATCCATTCGGTAAGAGGGAATAGAAACTGGTTGAGTATCAGGCACTAGATCAATAGAAATCTCTACCTCCCTTACTGGTGACAAACCAGAGAAGTCAGAAAGAAACACGTCAGGAAACTCTATGAAAACTGGAGTTATATCAAAAATCAAGGATTCATGCTCTAGATCAAAGTAAAAAACATATATCACTTTCCCTAACTCCATATAATAAGTTCTGGCCCTGCTCGACCTTGGGTGCCATTCTCCTTGAAAGACATGGTACACACCATTGGGTGTAGTCAAAGAGACCTATCGAAGATAACAATCAATATGAGAATTATTTGAAATGATCCAATACATCCCAAATATGATTTCAAAATATTTCATCTCAATAACTATAAAACTCTAAGAAATCTCAACATCTGATATAGAGAAAACACAATTGGTACTATGAAGACCCTTCTCTCTCTTCATACTAAGGCATGTAATAATATCCATTGGACAAGATAAAATATTCATTGGAAGATTTAAAAGATTTAAGATATGGGTTGAAATAAATGAATGAGATGAACTAATATCAAATAAATAAATCACTAATGATGAAGTTATAGTGATAGTACCTCTCAAAGTCATCGAGCCTGTATTTTCTTCTTCTGGAGACTCTTCCACTGCATGAAGAAGCTTCGTTCTGGATGTATGTGGTTGGAACACTTTTTCACATGAATAATCTAATTTCACAAGAGTTTTAGAAGGTTATGATGATCCCATGACACTACATGGAGTGAAATAAACATGGAAGAATCTATGAAGGTGACCCGAGCATCTGTAGGAGCCACAGTTCTTAGGTGCCTCAGTGAAAACCCTGTTTGAATGTCATAGCTTGATACACTGGTAAAAAACTAAAGGACCTCTTCCAAGAACTATGGGAGTTCTTGAATGAACCTAATGTCAAGAAACACCATGAGAATCATCGCGCATCCTCTTTAACTTACAGGAATTCACACTGCCATTGAGATAGAAAGAAACTCCTGATAACCCTGACTTTCTATCCAGGTCCATCTCAACCATCAGTGCTCTATCCTGCACATTAGCATAAGAAAGTATCTTTAGTAAGAAAACATAAGAAAAAATATCCTAAAAAAGTCCCAAATCGAACCTTCAATCCTTAATATTCTCATTTGACACTATCTTAGGTAAGAAATTCATGATCATAGAAAAACTGTTTGCATAATCTGTCACGCTATGGTCAACCTTCTCAAGTTTAAAAAGCTCTATAGACCTGTCCAAAAACATCAATTTTGGAAAGAACTAGTCGGTGAAAAGAACTTTGAGTTCTTTCCACTCTAATCCCTCACGTTTATTCATCATTACCATAGCGTCCCACTATCTCCTTCTCAGCCCATCCAGTATGATGGTGGTACATTTTACCTTGATTTCTTCGAGTGTGTCCAAGAACCCAAAAAAGAGATCCATTCTATTCAACCATTCATCATCCTCTTGAAAATCATTTGAGACTTTGAATGGTTCTAGATTTTGGTGAATGAACTCTTGAGAACAGACCTTGAGAACATCCATATGAGGTTCCACAGATGGAGCCTGAATGGGAACTAGAGGTGGATCTTATCCCAGAGCTTGGACAGTGCGCACAATCACCTCAAATAGATTTGGGTCCATGAGAGCATTTACACGCTAAGGTTCAGCAGCATCTTCCTCTTGGGTCCGATTCTCACATCTTATCAGATGATTGATGTTACACAACATTAGCAGAAAACATTAAAGACAGAATATTAACACTCAAACAGAGCAATGAGGGAAATTAATCCCAACAGATATACAAACAATATTTGGATTTAAATCTATCCAAATCAAAAGTAGGGAAAATACTATAACTAATTCTCAAGATGTATTTCCCAAACTACCCTTGGAGACTTAATGTTCATTGTGGTGAGAGATAGCCAGACACTCAGTCGCAACTACCTCTTAAATCCTAAAAAGATTTCATAATTTCATACTGAATTCATGATAATAAGATTAACCTAGAGCTCTAATACCACTTTGTCATGAACCATCCTGTGTACCCTAGTAACATGATAACTGAGACAGCCTTGACATAGCCTAAAGGGAATTCTCGATCCCCACAGGTTGGTGACTATCACCTGGAATCATACAAAATGAGAGTGGAAATGATTTTTCCACAAACATTGTGGAAGTAAAAGAAACAAGATAGCATTCATACAAAAGAAACTCTACTGGGAGTAAAGTACCAAAATTCAAATAGATATAACAACACAAAGTAATAAAACCAAGTACCAGAAAATAAGAAGATAAAATTCTTAAGTCCTAACTCAGATGCACACGCCAATTCCATGGATCAGCAGCTAGAACCACCTCCAAATGACCCTTTTCCCTTGCTCAAACCTAGAAGGAGGAAATCTACAAACACCTGAAGGCATAAGTATGGTGTGAGATAAAACCCTAGTAGGGTATCATAAAGGATTCCATAATAGATTCTAATATTAAATTAATCACAAAAGTGATTTCAATTTAAAAAACAACTAGGTTTGGCATTTAAAGAGCATATTTCAACAAATCATACTTTACATTTAAAATAATGGAAATACTTTTAAACAAAGGATTCATATTTCAATTGATGGAAATATCTCTAAAACAATAAAAATTTTCAAAAAATGTATTATATAAACACTTTTATATAAATAATGATTATATAAATTAGAATACATGCAAAATAGTTTACAACAATGCCATAAATTCATTTGAAATATAAACAAGTGAGCAACATGGTCGTATGCCTAAAAGGTAAAATAGTTCCAGACTATAGGAATTAACACACTAAAATTGAAACATCAATAAGTGTATACACACATACCTTTGAACTCAGGCCAAAGTGGACTCATCACCATCACCTAAGGGATGCGATGTGCTGATATGATGTTTTATAATGTTGTAGAATCGTAGAGTGTCGTCCAAATAATACACAATCCACCGAAGGCTTTGTTGACGCTACTTTCTTTACAGAATCTAAAGATCGTAAAAGGGGAATATCTGAGCTCAAAGTGATTCAACCTTTGAAGAAAAAAAATCAAAAATCGACAAAGGGATGAACAAGGAAAACTTTGCCCATAGGCCGCGCAAGTTCCTTCATGGTCGCGCAAGTGGACTTGCGCGACACAACTTGGTGCGCAAGTGACTTGCGCGACCTAATTGATAACCGCCCAGTAACCGCCCGGGGTCTTATCCTACCTATAAATAGACCCTGTGGGCCCCCCATTCGAGAGGATCTTTTTCTAGAAACTCAGATTGAAGCTCCCGACGCCCAAGTCTCTTCTCAAATCTTCCAGAACACTTATAAGGTAATTTCTTACCTAGAACGGAAGATCTAAAGAGAGGGAGGAAGGCCTAAGTGTTGAAACTCATCAACAATTGCGCGCCTGAGTGGCCAGCCCTTAAGGGAAGTGGTCCCACTTGCGCGCCGCCTTATTCCTTTGATAGAACTTGTGTGTCCCTTTACTGGAAGAACCTCAAGAGAATTCTAAAGGCTTTAATAAAGAGTCGATCAAGTATTTCAATGCTGGTTGACCATCGTGCAAGTACACCACATGTCGCGTAGGTATACCTGCGCGACCAATACTTGCGCCCCCCCGCAATACTTGCGCGCCTTCCAAGACTTGTGCGCCCCTTCCTTTTTGGGTGCCTTTCTTGCCCATTTCACCCCTCTTAATCCATTATACCTTTCCTTTTCAAGATTCAGTCTTCAAGACACTCTTCAAAGCCATTTATGGCATGATTTCCTGATTTGACTTCCTTATCTGAAAGGAATTCTGTGGAATATCTCTCAAAACCTAGTGATTTAAATATCCTTATGTCACTAAATATGGAGAGTTCATTCATTCAACCTCATCCTTTAAGATGAGAGAATCCTTAACCTGGGTCTCCTTTTCAGGAATAATCCCCAGTCATAAGTCCTCTAATTTGGGCATCCTTTTCAGGAGTAAGCCCCAAACCTTAATCCTTAACCTGGGTCTCCTTTTCAGGAATAAGTCCCAGTCATAATTTTGGGCTTCCTTCTCAAGAGTAAGCTCCAAGTCCCCTAACCTGGGTCTCCTTTTCAGGAATAAGTCCCAGTCCTAATCTTGGGCTTCCTTTTTCAAGAATAAGCCCCAAGTCTCTTAAATTCTCTTTAACCAGTCCTAATTTATGTTTGATCTGGGATTCCTTCTCAGGAGTAAAACCCAGTTATCAATCCTCTCCAAATTTGGGTTTCCTTTTTAGGAATAAGTCCCAAGTTAGAGTATTCAAATCTCCATGAAGAACATATACCTTTATGGACCTTGTTCCTGGATTTTCTCCCTAAAGTAAATCCTCTGGGAAGTCATACATACATAAGCCCCAAACCATTTCTTATGATTGCATCTTTCATGGCACAATTGTCTAATTTTTACCAATACCTCTTGTTTCTCACACCGAGCATGACTCACGTGAGCTTAGAGTGTAAAAGTAATTGTGACATCCTGCTTTGAGCCATCAATCATAAACATCATACCCTTATTCGAACTACATGGGCTCTGATTCCTTTTCCAAAACAAAGGATATGTAGGTATCCCATATATGGGTTCGATCCCAACTTTGAAATAATTCATGTCCTTCTGAATGACAATAAACTTCAAGTGCCCCACTGAGTGGCTTTAAAACCAGCCTGGTCATCATAATGACCAAGAGACTTTTATATGAATGTTTTGAAGTTTACCATTGACCAAGAATCTCTAAATAGATATAGATGATTCTCTATTGATGAAGAACCTCGAATACATATAAAAGATTCTCTAAATTTCATACATATTTAATCACTGATTGTTAAAACTGAAGGAAAAGCTCATTTTATACTTGGTAATGTAATAAGGATTCACGAACATAACTTAAATCTATAAAGAGAGTCCCGGAATAGACAATAATTCCCCTAAAAAAGGTGTGATGAGTCCGAACTCCCATCCTCTCGACCAATGAAAATTCCTAAGCCTCATCAATCTACAAGCTAATGAGCATCTAACTTTGGAAAGTAGGTCCAAATGGATGTGGAATCATTGGATGTTTCCGGTTCTACGAACAAACCCATTAGAAACCGATCGGAATGTTTGAATCTCCCATCCAGGAGGTTATCCCCGAATTCAAAGGGAAACAAAAAATGGTGAACCCGACGTGAATCCTTAACCAAGTTAAAATGATGTTTTACCTATTTGTTAAGCCCCTATTTAAAACTCAAAAAGAGGGCTAACAAAAACAATCATTGAAAAGTGTGCTCATCCAAAGGATGAAGTGGCTGAATTTTATCTTGATTACGTCTGTTATATCAAACATGAAATCTTTTCCAAGATCTTCTGTATTTCCATAATGGCTGCTCTCAAATTCACATCTGTGAATACTGCTGCTGCAAATACCACTGCTGTTATTCCTACTGGATCATCATCTGCTCTGAGGATGACATCACCTACTCAGCGTCTTCAACGCTGGGTATCAAATGCACTGGTTAAGGAGTACTGTCAACACGGTACCATCCCAACATTGGAGGCTGCCCGACAGGCCCTCCAAGTGAACAACTCACACAGGTCGTCCGGACAATGACGACCAGTGATCAAGAGGCAGGTGGTGCTGACTACCGTCTCCAACCGTTTCGGTTTGTTATCCCCGGAACGCAATTTCCATTCGCTCCCTTACTCTGAGGAAGTGAATGAGCAGGTCCCTTAGGGTCTTAATTCAAAAAAGCAGGAGTCCTTCTCGAGGGCTCCCATCAACAATCGCCGCCAGGCTCGTGCAGCAGTGCGCCCTCAACATGATGAGGGTACCGACTCCAGGAATTCAGTTCAGGTTCCTCAAACCCGAGCAGGCAAGACGAACCGCCAGAGACGGAATCCGGTTAACAATGGGTAGGTTTTCATCCCTGCCATCTCCGGAGAAGTCCACCAACCTAACTTGGTGGCGAACAACGAGCAGGCACACACACCTGTCCGTTTTAATTCCGTTGTCCTGCAAACTCGTCTGGCAGCATCACGTCAATCCCGTCAGGCAATTCCGGCAGAGTACTATAGGCAGGAACATACACCTGCTTATACATCATCAGTTAGTCAGAAGGCTCGCCTGACTACATATAATGGATCTCGTCAACCGCCTTTGGCGAAGTATAATCAGCAGGCACATACACCTGCTAGTACTAATCAAGCCTACCAACAGTCTCGCTTGGTAGCGCACAAAGAAGTCAGTCGGAAAGCTCCGACAACAAACAGGAGGCAGACTCAACTCTCTGCCTCCACACTTGAGTACTGTCAGGATTCACTGACAAGAAAAGGAGGACAGGAGCAGGCACAAACACCTAATCCAAGACCGTAATGAACGTATATCCCCGTTTCGGTGGCTGAAGTCACCAAGCATATTTTGTCAATGGTTAAAGGGCAGAAGAAAATTCCTGCTCATATTCTGGATGCTTGCCAGGATATCATAACAGCTTCAGCATCATCTCAGGGATAGACACATAAATCTATCCCTAGTAGTGGAGTGACAAATCAATGATTCACTCCGGAACAGACACACACATCTGTTCCAGTCCAAGAGGGTTTTGGGGCATACTCCCCCATATCATACGGACAACCAAGTCAGGCACATACACCTAATTTGAGTGGAGATCGTCAGCCTAACCTGACCATCTTTCCTGATCAGGCACATACACCTGCTCAGAGTAACCACTTTCGTCAACAAGTGGTTTCCAAAGTGAGTAAGAAGGCATCTAAGAAAAAGATCTGCCCAACACAGTCAGGAGATCAAAGGCCAATCTGTAACAAGGCCTTGCTCGGTGCTGGAGTTCTTGAAGCCCTCAGACATTTATCTATTGGAATTCAAGATTCTACTCCCTCAGTTCCCAATAACGGGAACATTAATTCCGAAATTCTTCAACAGACACATCCTTATGAAGGCTTGCTTCATGAAAATTCGGTCAATCTTGAAGTTTCTTCTTCAGATGAGAGCCACAGGAACCCTCTGTGTGGTCAGAAGACCAAGGAGCAAGAGATATCATCTTTTGCTGTAACCCATTATGGTGGTCCTCCCCATGATGATGAATTTCGCTGCGAAATTCCTCTCCGTAGTAGTGATTCACATTGCCTGGAAAATACTCCAGTGGACAATGTAGTGCCGAGAAAGCCCTCTTATCTTGAGGCACTTTCAAATGCGAAACCAGTCATGTCTGATGCTTTATCGCTAGCAAGTGAAATACTTTCTCAATCAGAAGATATCCCAGGGTGTAGGTCATTCTCCGAACCACCCCTAAGTCATGCATCTTCTAGTTTGATCAATGATCTCTCTACCAATCATGTTGAATCCGATGAAGAAACAAGGAAACACCAACTCTGGTCAAAACAGGTAGAAGAATCTTCATTTAATGACAAAGAGGAAATGCTGAACATGAGGAAAAAACTGGCGAAAAGTGAGGTACCAGTCATGTTTTGGCCTTTGGCTGACTCCCAGTATGATATTCCAAAGATGTTGACGGAAGATGGAGTCCATGATATTCATATCAACATATAGAAAACTCATTGTCAATTGAAGAAGAAGGTATTATCTTATGATGAATATGAAAATCATCTTAAGATAATAGAAGGGCTACAACGTCAGATTGATTTGGCATCTCTATCAGTATCTCGGTATCCGAAGGCTGAAAAGCAACAGAGAACCCTTCAACGTTCATGCCTTGGCGCACTAAGAAAATTGCGTCAGTTAATTGCCAATGCTCCATCTGGTGTTCATATCAGAGGATGGGGTGTTCACGGAGCACTAAATTTCACAGTGCTTTCCAGTCAGCAAAGCCAACCGAAAATGGTCTCATGCAATGTTATTGCCCATGGCCGGCCACAGTCAATGGGATTTGTTCATAATCAAAAGCTTGCTCAAGAATAGGCTTCAACTAGTTCCTCTCAAAATCAAGCATATAGAGAACAAGTTGTTGAATTGCTCCCACATCAAGCAGGTGAGAATATTGCACAAGCCTATCGTATGGAGAAAACACATCATCAAATGACAGAAGTTTCAGAAATCATCCAACGGTCTGTTAAACCAGGTGATAAAAGTGGATACAGGCTAATGCATCGAGCTAATTTCCGAACTAAGATTCTCAAAATCAAGAGAGATTTTAAGAAGGTCTCAAACATAGCATGTCAAGAGACACCCCAGCTTGTTATATTGGGGACTCCTTTAACCCA
Source organism: Viscum album (assembly GCA_963277665.1). Lineage (NCBI taxonomy): Eukaryota > Viridiplantae > Streptophyta > Magnoliopsida > Santalales > Viscaceae > Viscum > Viscum album. The sequence continues at coordinate 861,391,127 of OY728160.1, forward strand.
ACCCTCATAGTCAACAAATGGGATTCGAGGAGTTGAGCGGAAGCAGCAGGAACATCCCCAGTTCTCGGGACTGGGGACTCTTTCAAATCATCAATCCCCTTCTCAGAGAATATCGGTCTTTTCTCGATTGGGGAAGAAGCCCCAAGAGGAACGAAGAGCCAAATTATCAGGAGATTCCCTCCAAGTTATAGCTCATCAAGAAGTTCCTAAAATATTAAATCAACAAAAGGCAATGTCTCATCAAAGACATGAAAGAAGACAATATCACAGAAATGTTGATAGAAGGGATGCGATGCATTATACATCAATCAATGTCATCAATGCCGTTGTTGCTAATCCACCAGAGGAGACTCACTCAGGGGACTCAGATAAAGAGTGTCCTGCTCAAGAAAATGTACGCGCCGATACAAATGAAGAAGGTGTGCGTACACGAAGTCAAATGATTACTCAGAACCTAGGTAACCCACTTCCTTCTCTCCAAAAAGTATCCAACAAAGGGAGGGGAAAGAATCAGGTTACATATTCTTCCTCTGGAGAAGGTCAATCACTCTCGTTAGAGAAAAGGTTTGCACAACAAGAGGAAGAAATGAAAGAATTAAGAAGGTTGAATGCAGAACTACTTCAGAGTAGTATTCTTCTTAAGAATGCTGAAGTCTGACAACCGAAGGAATTTGTTGCAGTTACTGAGATGGATCAAGAATATCCTCCTTTATCATTACACCCTCAGAGGTTTAATCCCGTGGGTCAAGCGCAACAACGGTTGGTAGTGCTACCATCAGTTGCAGCACCAACCACCACGTCTGTCCAAGCTCCATTCATTGCACCTACCCAAGACCAAATTCAACCTGATGTTTCTCAAAAGTTAATAACTACTATTGAGCCATTAATAGCTGATTTAGAAAATATGGAAGGGAAATGGGTGCAAGTTCAACCAGAAAAGAAAGTTTACCCTGAATGGGTAGATTCAATTTATCCTCCATCTAGTTTTGGAAACCCTGTTTTCCCTACTTTCAATGGATAAGGCGACCCTGAACAACATTTGACGCATTACGTGTCTTGTTGTGATCCTATGATGGGAACTCCAGAGCAGCAAGAAGCAGTGAAACTCAGATGCTTCGTGCGAACCTTGAAAGGAACAGCTTTTGTCTGGTATACAAGCTTGCAATCCCGGTCAATCATCGGATGGGAGGATCTTCGTCAAAAATTCCTTCTTCAGTTCAGCTCAACTTTGCCAAAAACGACAGTTTTCGATCTTACAAACTGCAAGCAAAGGGAGAATGAAAGAGTCTCTGATTTCATTGCTCGCTGGAAGGGATTAACGTATTCCCTGAGTTTAGCACTCCCTCAGGAAGAGCTGTTGCCAATATGTGTGGAAAATTTGCGTGACGAATTACACACGCCATTGATCCCTGTGAAATACACAGGAGGGTTTCGAGACCTTACTTCAATCGCTCAGCAGATTGAAGATTCCCTTATATAGGCTAAGGTTAAATCTCGTGTAATTCCATCAGCTCCAGGAAGGAGAATGGGTAAAGCAAAAACTGCTACAGTTATGCTTAAACAAGCACCTGTACCTATTTCTACTTCAAAAACTTCATCTTCTCGAAGGGCTCCACCTCCTGAACGCCAACAACAAAGGCCGTTTCGTCCAAATGATCAAAGAGATCAACGACGAAAACAATTTGAGGATTTGAAGAGTAAAACATACTCTTTCCGAATTGAGCATGTTCCTGGTTACTTCATTTCAGCTCTGGAAAATAATTTGGTTCAATTACCAGTGCCCAAGAGTCCAAACAAGGAGATGAAGACCGTCCCAATTATTGTCCCTTTAATCAAATGTTGGGGAATCCCATCCAGGAGTGTTTTGTCTTTAAAGACCTCCTGAAAAAGATGGTCGACTTGGGACAAGTCAAGTTGAAAGGTTCTTCGACTCAGGTAGCATGTGTTACTGCTAAAGTTCCAGAGGAGGAAGGTGAATGGCAAGAAGTCAAAAGCAGAAATGCACAGAAATATGATGATTGGATGATCAGAAAGACAATCAATCAGACTCATGCCATTTTGCGAACACAATTAAAAAAACCAATTGTGTCCTCTGCCATGAATATTGCGGTAAAACCCTCTTTGTCAGAGGGAAAGTCCTCAAAGAAACGGTTTGATTCAAAGAAGGAAAAAGAATCAAAAGAAGATGAGTATGTGTCAAAGCCTAAATTGTCTTTGACTCTGGAAGACTTTATGCCATCTACTTCAAAACAACGGGCACCGCCCCATCAAACGGCACAGCCTAAACAGGCTAGTCAGGCAGAGTATTTATTAGACGAAGAGTTAATCTTCGGTTCTGTTAATATGATTCAATTAACAGATCCGTATTCCAGTCGTAATTTCAATTTTGATAAGTCTGAATTCCCTGTATCAAATAAGGGAATCTTAGGAAGTTCCAGAGTTTCAGGATACAGGGGAAGACGTGGATCTTTCCGAAGACACTACTCCAATTCTACCCCTGCTAGCACTGTGTATGCAGCAGAAACTCGTGGTATATCCCTTCAGCGAGCTCAAAAAGAACAAGCAAGTTCTTCTGCCAATAGTCAACTCAGTCTTGGCAGAGTTATTTTGGAAGACCGATTGAAAATTACATCTTCTTTATCTCAGCAAGTAAATGGATCTAATCGGTCTAATCTTCCAAAACCAAGGATGTTGCCAACATCTATCCCAATACAATATGCATTAGCTTCCAAAGCATCTGCTTCCAAAGTACCTGCTAAACCGCATATTCCTGTTGGGAAACGCAGACCTCTAGATCAAAAGTATGATATATTGAAACTCTTGGACCAAGTACCAGCCAAGTTATCAATTTTGGATGCTTTGAATCTATCAAAAGATCTTCGGAAAGCACTCATCGAAGCTTTGTCAAGTCCTCGGGAGTTTGAAGCTGAAATTGTTGCAGCTGAAGTCTATCACATAGAGAATAATCTTGCAGAATGCCATGCAGTGATATCTTTTAATGATAAAGATGAAGATGATGTTGTGAATGGGAACATAAAACCTTTGTACTTATCTGGCAAAGTCAATGGTGTGGATATCCGAAGAGCTTTCATTGACAATGGTTCAGGAGTCAACCTCATTCCCATTCGTACACTTCGTTGATTGGGCCTCACAGAATCTGATTTATCTCCTTCTGCCATGATTTTACAAGGATATGATAAAAATGAACAAGAACCACTGGGCGAAGTTACACTCAGAACTCAGTTTGGAGATCTTGTATCCAATTCGGATTTCATGATTGTTGATCAAGACTCAGCTTTCAATGTCTTGCTTGGAAGACCTTGGCTACATCAGCATGCAACTATCCCTTCATCATACCATCAATGTCTCAAATAATGTTTCAATGGTCAAGTTGGAACATTGTATGGTGATAAGACCCCGTTCAAGACATGTGAGTCTCAATACATTGAGGCATAATTTTATCACATGAAGGGAAGAGAAAAATCTACAATGAAGGAAATTACCAAAGTTAATGCTCCATATGGTTTGGAGAAGATTCCAATAAATCCATTTACACATGTGAGTACAAATTATGTGTTACCTATCAGTCAAATTGACAAAATAGGCCCAAATCAAAATACTCTTATGGAAAGATCCATAATGTCAATTACGGAAATTGAGCCAGACAACATGGGAGAAATTGGTAACCTACCAAACGGTGATGAAAGCACAAGTGGGGACATCTTCATTTCATATGCTGAAATCCAACAGGTCTATACTTCGCCAATCAGTCCAGAAGAAGTTATAGCAACATCAGAGGTGAATAATGATGTCAATTCTCAATCCATCATCTCCTCTTTATTTCCCAAAGAAGGCCCTTTATCATCAATAGGGTCGGAAATGGAATCTTCTTCTTCAAAATGTGCAAATTTTGACATCTCTTCTGATCATGAAAATTTTGTTTTGTCATCTACTATGCAAGTAGAAACGGAAGAAATATCACATGATGAAGAGGAAGAGGAAGATATTAGAGATGCTCCTCTAGCATTTGAAGAGGGTATCTCTACCACTGTAGATGAACTCAGAGAAATAAATCTGGGTACAGAGAAAGATCCACGCCCCACTTTAATTAGTGCGGCCATGACCCTTGAAGAGCAAGAGATGTATATTTCTTTTCTAAAGAAAAATAAAGATATTTTCGCTTGGAACTATACAGAAATGCCTGTGCTTGATCCTGATATTGCTACTCATTATTTGGGTTTACCAAAAGAACATCGAGGATTTAAGAAAGCTGCGAGAAGAACACACCCAACCTATGCTTCCAAAATTCAAGCTGAAGTGGATAAGCTGATCAAAGCTAACTTCGTCAGAGAAGTTCAGTATCCCAAGTGGTTGGCTAATATTTTCCATGTAAAGAAGAAGAACGGACAAATTAGGGTTTGCATCGATTTCAGAGATCTTAATCGGTATTGTCCTAAAGATGATTTCCCAGTTACGATTACAGAACTCTTAATTGATGCAACTGCTGGCTATGAAGTACTTTCCTTCATGGATGGATATTCCGGATATAATCAGATCTGAATGGCCCCAGAAGATGAGGAATCTACAGCCTTCAGATCCCCTCAAGGTGTGTTTTGTTACCGGGTGATGCCCTTTGGTTTAAAGAATGCAGGTGCAACATATCAACGCGCCATGCATCGTATCTTCAAACCTTTCTTAGGGAAGTTTTTTGAATGCTATGTAGATGATTTGGTGGTTAAATCCAAACAACGTTCTAATCACTTGGCTGATTTGGAAGTCATATTCCACAAGCTTCGACAACATAATTTGAAGATGAACCCCTTAAAATGTGCTTTTGGGGTAACCTCAAGAAAATTCCTCGGCTTTGTTGTACGCCATCGTGGTATTGAAGTCGATCCTGAGAAGACCAAATCAATCATTGGTATGTCACCTCCTCAGAATTTGAAAGAATTAAGAGGACTTCAAGGACACTTAGCCTATATTCGGCGTTTCATCGCCAATTTGGAAGGAAAAAGTTTACCCTTTGCCAAATTATTGAAAAAAGGAGTGACTTACCAGTGGACTGAAGAATGTCAAGAAGCGTTTGATGTTCTCAAGAAATAAATCTTGAGTCCACTAGTACTCATGCCACCTGTTGAAGGTAGACCACTTATCCTCTATGTGACAGCTCTAGAGCAATCATTGGGTGCCTTTCTCGCTCAAAAGAATGATGCTGGGAATGAAAATAGACTCTACTATCTCAGTAGAACTATGATTGAAGCAGAAACTCGGTATTAAAGTATTGAGAAGTGCTGCCTGGCATTAATCTTTGCAGTTCAGAAACTGAGACACTACCTGCAACATCATGAGGTCCAATTGGTATCTCGCAATAATCCGCTCAAATTCATTCTTAGTCATCCAATTCTCACATGACGTCTAGCAAGGTGGGAATTTATTTTGCAGCAGTTCGACATTCAGTATGTATCTCAAAAGGCAATAAAGGGCCAAGCTATGGCTGATTTCCTGGCTGAACATCCTTCAGTGGAAGACACGTCTTCAGATATTGAACTCCCTGATGAGGAAGTTTTATCTATTCAAGATTGTCCTCAAACATGGGAAATGTATTTTGATGGTTCTTCCATAAGTCCAACAGGGAAGAAAATGGAAAATCCTAAATTCAACAAAGTTGGTTTAGGAATTGTACTCATTTCTCCAGATAAGTCATTGTTACCTTATTTCTTTTTATTGTGGGAAGGTGGTACCAATAATGAAGTCGAATACCAAGCTCTTATCATAGGCTTGGAGTTAGCGCTTCAAGCACAAGTGAATCACTTAAAGGTGAAAGGTGATTCAGACCTGGTGATCAAACAAGTCAATGGGGATTATGCCATCAGAAAAGAAGAGTTAATCCCTTTGTATTATTACATCAGAAAGTTAATGGTGGAATTCCCTTCAGAACCAACATTTTCTTATGTCCCAAGATCACAAAATGATCAAGCTGATGCACTGGCTAATATAGCCACAGCTCTAGCAGATCCAAATCGGGACGAGACAACCATCAGTATTGCCCACCGTCGTGCAATTTCACCTTATGTTCAAGCCAGAACAGAGGAAATTAATGAAATTAGTCTCATTCCTGAACCGTATGGTCATACTACAGGATGGATGTCACCTATCAGGGAATACCTTCAAAATGGTACACTTCCACCTGATAGAGCTGAGAAATAACAAATCTGGCAACGTGTGGTCAATTTTACTCTTTATGATGGCCCAAACCACCTAGAGAAAATTCACTACAAACATGGTTTTGATGGAGTTCTCTTCAGATGCATTGATGGTGAAGAGACAATGGCTGTCATGAAAGAAGTGCATGCAGGAGTCTGTGGTGCCCACCAGTCTGGACATAGATTGTCTGATCAAATTCGAAGGCTTGGATACTTTTGGCCTTCAATGATACGATATTGTGTTGATTTCACAAAGAAGTGTCATTCATGTCAAGTACATTCCAACTTCATTCATCAACCTCCAGAGTTGCTTCATACAGCTAAATACTCATGGCCATTTGACACATGGGGAATGGATGTGGTGGGACCTTACCCTTTAGCTACGGCCAAGCAATTTAAGTACATTCTTACTGCTACTGATTTCTTTTCCAAATAGGCAGAGGTAGTACCTCTCAAAGAAGTCAGTTATAAATTCATTGTTAGCTTCGTCAAGTCTAACATCATTACTAGATTTGGTGTCCCTCATACCATATTGACGAACAACGACACCAACTTCTATTCTTCTGAGGTGAAGAAATTGTATCAAGAATACAACATTAAATCCAACCATTCATCTTGGTATCATGCGGCAGCCAATGGAAAAATAGAATCCTTTAACAAGACTCTTTCAAATATACTACAAAAGATGGTGGATAAAGATAAGAGGTCATTTCCTGATAAACTCTTTCATGCTTTATGGGCTTATCGGAATACCACCCACAATGCAACGTGGTCAACTCCATATTTGTTGGTATATGGAATAGAAGCAGTCTTTCCAATTGAAGTTCAATTGCCCTCAATCAGAGTAGCCATTTGTGACCAGTTATCTATAGATGAGAAATCCCAAAAGAGATTGAATGAATTGGAACGGTTAGATGAGAAAATATTGTGCACTTTGCACCACTTGGAAATCTATCAGAATCGAATAGCACGAGCTTTTAACAAAAAAGTTTGTCTTCGTTCATTAATTCAGGGAGAATTGGTATTAGTTCTCAGAACTCCAATGATACCAGGAAAGAAACCTCCCAAGCTTGAACCAAAATGGGAAGGACCTTATTCAATACATAGGGTCTACTCCAATGGAGCTTATTCATTAATCTCGATGGATGGAGAACTCATTACTGCTCCAAATAATGCCAGATTTTTGAAGAAATATTTTGTATAAAATACAAAGTATTCACAAGATGTCCCCACAACATGACACTAAACTGTGCAGCACCAGTTCTTCCTTGCTATATGACGTTAAACTATACAGCAATGGTCCTATATGACCTTAAACTGAAACTTCATCCCACACGACGTTAAACTGTGAAAAAGTTCCCTAAATGGTCCAGTATGAACTTAGACTGCAACTAGGTCCTATATGACCTTAAACTGCATCATCAACGGTCCATGCATATGACCCTAAACTATTTGCAAGTCCCTTACGTCCAGCAAGATGTTAAACTATGACGTCCCAACTACATGACGCTAAACTTTATAAAAGTCCCTTATGTCCGGAAATACGTTAAACTATATAATCATCAAAGGTCTTGTATGACCTTAAACTACACCACCGTCCAGCATGACATTAAACTGCACCATCCACGGCCCATGCATATGACCTTAAACTATTCGCACTTTCGTCCAACATGACGTTAAACTGTGAAAAAAATCCCCAATGCGTCCAACATGACGTTAAAATGGTGCACTCTTTTGTCCTCACTGCATGACATTAAACTGCACAGTCCCCCTTTTTTTCCCAACATGACGTTAAACTGTATTTTCCCCATCGTCCTAACTACATGACGCTAAACTGTACAGAAAATTCATGATATATCCTACATGAAATTAAACTGTATTTTGTCCCTGCTACATGACACAAAACTGCGCAGCACCAATAGTCCTAACTGCAAGACTTTAAACTGCATAGTCCCTTTATATGTCCTACATGACATTAAACTATGCATTGTTAAGGTTGTTGTTACCTCTTGTTTCTCACACCGAGTATGACTCACGTGAGCTTAGAGAAAACCTCAACCGTAACACTCTCTTTGGGCCGCTAACCATGTATAAGTTCCAACAACATTTTTTATTATTATTTAGATCGTTGTCCCCAAGAACAACTTGATCATTAATTCATTCTTTAATTGAACTACACAGACTTTGATCCTTTCCCTCCAGGCTGGGTATGTAGGCAACCTCCCAGGGTTCAAGCCCAAAAACAATCTCTTCACATCGGTTCACCACCATCTCATATGATGTTGATTCGTGAAACCGCCCCTAGAATCAATATCTCTACATTGATTCACTTTCGTCCTGGTTATATGACGTTAAACTTTGCAACACTTTTTTCCGGTATGACAATAAACTACAATACTCTTTGATTTCCTCATTTGAGAGAGAACTACTATTGACATTGATTTTTCAATCATGTTTCATTTCAAAAGACTACGTGCATACATGGTAATACCTAAACTTTTTATCTCAGGTTAAACCATCATTGCACTAAAGTCCCCTTTCACCCTTCACATGTACGAACCAAATTTGTACAAAGGGTAGTTCTAGAACTACGTGGGATTGATTCCCATCCTTATGGGATACGTAGGAACGTTCGAGTATCCCTCGAATCCAGCCCCAAGTCTTTTGGGCCTAACCCCAAATTTCACTTTCAGTCCTGTGGATGAAAAGTCCTCATGAAAACACACACTGTGTATTCATTTTTATGGTCTGAACTCTATGACCCTAAACTAAGATCTCTCATACTTTCGTCCTGCATGATGTTAAACTGCATTTCAAGAACTACGTATGGCTTGATTCCCATTCTTATGAGATACGTAGTGAAGTCCAAAATTTCAATTCAGGACCCGGCCACAACATGATTATGGTTATCATTGACCTATGTATCTCTATATACATTGGACAATACCCATATTTATTTGTTATAATCCTAACCTTAAATATTTTCAGATCTTCATAACCCTTTTCATGACTTTTAGTCACAAAAATGTAAAACTTCTAAGAATTCTTTTTCCTGACTATGCAGTACGTGCCCATAGGTGGCCTTGCATAAACAGTCCACATAACAGACTTGTCAGCTGAAAGATGCTATTTATTTGACCATGCAGCCAATGCCCTTAGGTGGCCCTGCATAATTCAACCCCCTAACGGGTTTGTTGGATAATAGTAACTTCATTCTTGGGAAGAATTCCTCTTTTGTCCTTATTTGTCTTAAAATGATGGTATGTAGGGATCTGCAAAAAATATCCATCCTTAACATATTTGTCCCATGTCCTTTTTCCTGATCTGAAAGTATTCAAGTCTATGGTTTATAATCTTCATATTCTCTTTCCCTACGTTTGGGTCAGAACTTCGTAGGAGTGATATTTATTCAATTCTTCGATATTCTTGTTCGGAAATATCTTCTCTATATTCAAGTACCTCTTTCCATACAACAAACTCTATACTTTAGAAAATTTGAATCTCCATAAACTTTCACTGGATTTTAGCACTAGGAAAGTAAATTTTTGAGAGTTCTTTTGCCTGACTATGCAGCACGTTCCCATAGGTGGCCTTGCATAAATAGTCCACATAATAGACTTGTCAGCCGAAAGATGCTATTTATTTGACCATGCAGCCAATGCCCTTAGGTGGCCCTGCATAATTCAACCCCTAACGGGTTTTTGTCAAATAATAGTAACTTCATTCTTGGAAACTACTTCTTTTAATGCCTTTTAGCACCTTTTCATATCATTCCTCAGATTCAAATATTCTTAAGCCATAGTTTACTTATTTTCCCTCATACTTGAGTATGGTAATATGTTTTCAGATAAATTGTTAAGGAATTGAATCAATTTTTTAATCCATTTTGGTCAAAGCTATTTCGACCTTAAACATTAGCCCCTTTATGTTTGGTGTGCATGACTTTAAACTGCCCACAAAATACAAAGGAACTCTGAATAAAAGTCAAGTTCCAGCTCACTAAACATACATTCTGTATGATTTAGGTAATATTGAGCAATTAAAAGATTCATGTTTTATAGGGTTATTTCTAATAATCCTAGTAAAAATCAAAATATTCTTACTAAGCCCATTGGCTTATGTAAATTTGAAGCAGGTAGTGAAAGAATGTAGGTACAAATGATTGAAGATGAAAATGTTTTTCATTGATACACAAGAGTTAGAAGGACATCCACATACTGGAGTCTCTTCTCTTTTTCAAGAATTACAAGAGGATTTCAACATAACACTTCATTTGATTTACGATATCCTGAGCTTCATCAGCAACCACCTGGAATTCATTCATTCAACTGGATACAATAAGAGATGCAGTGATACCATCTCTTCTTGGAACAATTGTAAAAGGATGTTCTTGAGTGCGGTTTGAGAAAATTTTATGCTGATCAAACAGTGACTCTGTTTCTATCCAAGAGACTTGGAAGATGGATACATGGATTTGAGAATGGAGCATTGGAAGTAAAGAGCCATTTGGAGAGAGTACTCTTTTCAGATATTGCTCTAATACCATGTTTGTCTTCTCTCCACCAACCGGTAGTGGAAAACATTTCAGCCCATGGGTTTTCCATTTTCATATCTGCAAGGAAATGACATGGAGGAAGAATTTGAAAGATCACACCATTGTTGTTGCTCTTAATGCACAGCATAACCGAAATGAAGGAGTAGCAGTGCAGCTGCATTTCAGGTGTATAGTTCTTTGCCTCTGGAACATTGACTCCTTACAGGTGACCATGACCATATAGAGGCAGGTAGATGCTCTGTGGGAAATTAAGATGATATTTCTTCAAGTGCTTAGCCAAATATGAGAGAGTGTTGTTGCAGATATCATAGTAATCATGGCCAATGATGTTAATCATGTCATCAATCCGCTTGCTAGCCAGTTCATCAGACGTTTTAATTCCATTAGTAGCCATTGAATCTGCCCAAAAGTTGAATAAATTAAACTCTTAAATGGGTTTATTTTTCATAAAATTTGTGAAAGATTTCTAAAAAATGGATAAGGCATTAAGGCGCGCAAGTCTAAAAAATGGCGCGCAAGTATTCGTGTGCTGCGCTAGTTTTTGACATGCAAGTATAAACCGCGCAAGTACAAATGCCTTTACAGTAGCGCGACATCAAGGAAAACACTAGAAAACAGAGCAACCTGCGCGGCGAGAGCTCGAAGGTATGAAGTCCGAAAATCCGGATGCTTGTACGGAAGTGAGTCCCTCTATTTATAGACGCGGTCGGGACCCTGCGCGCCGTACCCTGCACGACCGAGGGCCATATCCCTGCACGGAGAGAACTTTCGCACCGCCTCTGTGCCCTGAAGACTTGCGCACCCCCTTTTTCCTTTGGATGTATTTGATTTCCTCAGAGTCAAATCCTCATTTCTCTACGGATCCAACTCTGAGGGGGGACTTTTGTTGATGCTCCTTTCGTCACAGAATCTAAAGATCGGAAAAGGGGAATATCTGAGCTCAAAGTGATTCAACCTTTGAAGAAAACATCAAAAATCGACAAAGGGATGAACAAGGAAAACTTTTCCCATAGGCCGTGCAAGTTCCTTCATGGTCACGCAAGTGGACTTGCGCAACGCAACTTGGCGCACAGGTGACTTGCGCAACCTAATTGATAACCGCCCGGTAACCACCCGGGGTCTTCTCCTGCCTATAAATAGACCCTGTGGGCCCCCCATTCTAGAAGATCTTTTTCCAGAAACTCAGATTGAAGCTCCCGATGCCCAAGTCTCTTCTCAAAGCTTCCGGAACACTTCTAAGGTAATTTCATACCTAGAACGGAAGATCAAAAGAGAGGGAGGAATGCCTAAGTGTTGAAACTCATCAAAACTTGCGCGCCTGAGTGGCCAGCCCTTAAGGGAAGTGGTCCCACTTGTGCGCCGCCTTATTCCTTCGATAAAACTTGCACGTCCCTTTTCTGGAAGAACCTCAAGAGAATTCTAAAGTCTTTAATAAAGAGTCGCTCAATTATTTCAATGCTGGTTGACCACCGCGCAAGTACACCGCATGTCACGCAGGTATACCTGCGTGACCAATACTTGCGCGCCCCCGCAATACTTGCGCGCCTTCCAAGAATTGCGCGCCCCTTTATTTTTGGGTGCCTTTCTTTCCCATTTCACCCCTCTTAAGCCATTATACCTTTCCTTTTCAAGATTCAGTCTTCAAGACACTCTTCAAAGCCATTTATGGCATGATTTCTTGATTTGACTTCCTTATCTGAAAGGAATTCTGTGGAATATCTCTCAAAACCTAGTGATTTAAATATCCTTATGTCACTAAATATGGAGAGTTCATTCATTCAACCTCATCCTTTAAGATGAGAGAATCCTTAACCTGGGTCTCCTTTTCAGGAATAATACCCAGTCATAAGTCCTCTAATTTGGGCATCCTTTTCATGAGTAAGCCCCAAACCTTAATCCTTAACCTGGGTCTCCTTTTCAGGAATAAGTCCCAGTCATAATTTTGGGCTTCCTTCTCAGGAGTAAGCTCCAAGTCCCCTAACCTGGGTCTCCTTTTCAGGAATAAGTCCCAGTCCTAATCTTGGGCTTCCTTTTTCAGGAATAAGCCCCAAGTCCCTTAAATTCTCTTTAACCAGTCCTAATTTACGTTTGATCTGGGATTCCTTCTCAGGAGTAAAACCCAGTTATCAATCCTCTCCTAATTTGGGTTTCCATTTCAGGAATTAGTCCCATGTTAGAGTATTCAAATCTCCATGAAGAACATATACCTTTATGGACCCTGTTCCTGGATTTTCTCCCTAAAGTAAATCCTCTGGGCAGTCATACATACATAAGCCCCAAACCATTTCTTATGATTGCATCTTTCATGGCACAATTGTCTAATTTTTACCAATACCTCTTGTTTCTCACACCAAGCATGACTCACGTGATCTTAGAGTGTAAAAGTAATTGTGACATCTTGCTTTGAGCCATCAATCATAAACATCATACCCTTATTCAAACTATGTTGGCTCTGATTCCTTTTCCAAAACAAAGGATACGTAGGTATCCCATCTATGGGTTCGATCCCAACTTTGAAATAATTCATGTCCTTCTGAATGACAATACACTTCAAGTGCCTCATTGAGTGGATTTAAAACCATCCTATTCATCATAATGACCAAGATACTTTTATATGAATGTTTTGAAGGTTACCATTGACCAAGAATCTCTAAATAGATATATATGATTCTCTATTGATGAAGAACCTCGAATACATATAAAAGATTCTCTAAATTTCTTACATATTTAATCATTGATTGTCAAAACTAAAGGAAAAGCTCATTTTATACTTGGTAATGTAATAAGGATTCACAAACATAACTTAAATCTATAAAGAGAGTCCCGGAATAGACAATAATTCCCCTAAAAAAGGTGTGATGAGTCTGACCTCCCATCCTCTCGACCAATGCAAATTCCTAAGCCTCATCAGTCCACAAGCTAATGAGAGCCTACCTTTGGAAAGTAGGTCCAAATGGATGTGGAATCATTGGATGTTTTCGGTTCTATGAACAAACCTGTTAGAAACCGATCAGAACGTTTGAATCTCCCATCCAGGAGGTCATCTCCGAATTCCGAGGGAAACAGGCTTGTATGTGATCTAGTACAAAAAATGATTGTAAATTTATTTCAAGACTACTTCAAATACAATTAATCTCATTATCCATTCCAAATATGCAAATTTTCCATTTAAAAACTATAACATGTTTTTAATCAAAAACATGCCTTTTCACCAAGATGAAACCCTAAGGTTTCTATCAAAACCCATTTTAATCCATTTTCACAAGTAGGGATTTGAAATCAATTCACCATTCCATTTCAAAATCCGATTTCAAAATTTAATTCAACAATTTAATTTTCAAATAAATTCTATCAATTTCATAACAAACCCCTAATTCAATGGAATTGTCGATTTTCTAATTTCATGTCAAAAAACTATTTTCAAAACCCCAGTTCAATGGAATTGGGTTTTTCCAAAAAATAAATTGAAAGAAATTAATTCAAAATAAAATAATTTCATTTAATTAAAACAATTAAAATTAAATAATGTAATTTAGGTTAATAAAAATCAGGCATTGTAACGGAACCACCTACCTCGAGATCAACAAATTTTGAATCACAAAGCCGTAAATGGAAAGCTACAATGGAGAATAATGGCAACAACGATCTATGAATAAAACCTAGGTTTAGATCTAAAATAGTGGGTATTATATCCACAATCCAACATCAGTATCTATGGAACCCTAAGGAGGAGAAGAGAGATCATGGGAGATAGAGATCGGGGTGAGGAAACCAACCGAGAGAAGATCAGAGGGCATCACTCAAGATGCAAGTCACTTTCAGGAGGGATATGATGAGCCAAAAATACTTATCGGGAGATCCAAGGATGGTATAAACTGGTTTGGGGTCGTACCAGTCCATATGGAACCTAAAATAAGGGTTTGAGAATTTTTTATAAAAATTCAGATCCATTAAAAATTTGTCCACACAGTTTCCTGTGCAGAGGTGCCTGATTGAGAAAAATTGTGTGCAAGTTGTGCACCTGTTATAAATAGGCCACATAGTTATTCTTAATATGGAGCACACTTTTACTAATAATGCACAAACTATGCAAAATCCCACTGTCTTGGGTTGCACGGTTTTCTCAGAGAGGGCACACATTTTGGGCAAACTGCACACCAATCGTGCACTAGCCTAGAAACTTCCAAAATTTTCAAAATTTCACCCGATTTACCCTCAAATGAAACCCAAAAAAACATGATTAAAAAGAGGTGTTTAGGAATACCTGAAGACTATAATAGGATGTTACACCTTTTAAGGTTTCTTAATAGGTATTGGGACACCAACACCTTGAATTTCTTAAATCATAGTAGTGTGCGCAAAAGCCTGTACTACACTTGGAAATTCGTGCAAGTTTGTACATTTAATTTTTCAAATATTTATAAAATTTTATCTTATGGTATAAATTTTCATATTATACAATAATAAAATTCTAGCATATTTGTACTTATTATCTTGATTACCGATTTAGGCATTTTGATTAATTAATTAAGTCATTAAATATCTCCCACTATTTTATCAAATTCTAAGAACCCTATATACTAGAATCAGAATACTCTATCGCATGAGTATTCTAGTGGAAAGGATCCCTAAACCTCACCTCATAGTCTACAATATTTGGCTACACCAATCCTTGGAGGGTTCAAGGTAGGCATTTGGCTGACCAACCACATTAACTCATGGTTCCTTGATCTGTTGAGTGAAGTCCTAGATTCTAAAATCATATCATGATTTACTCAACGCTTACCTATAAAATGATAATAATTTAGCTTTGTATTATCCTTACTACCAATTTAGTTAATTCAACCCACCACTCTCATAAGAACTCCCCAGTATTTGGAGACACCCTTAACTTTGGCTGACAAGCACCCCGAATACCCGGTTTTTTAGATTCAAATGATGGAAGGTAGTTAATGACTTAATATTTCTTTGAGGGTTTTTGTGTTTTTCTCTTGAAGAATTTAATTCATTTCTATTAATCTTTTTTATCCATGTTGTCATGCTCACAACTAAAAATTAATATAAAAAACATTCTCCGATTATTTATGTTGTCACGACCCGTCCTCGGGGCCCGTGCCGTGACTACCCCAAGCCTGCCTTCCATAGGCCAGGGGCTGGAGACTAGCACCAAGGCGTAATTCCTGGTAAAAAGGGAAGGCATTGCCTTTGTGAAGTAAACAAACACCACAGAGGAAGAAAGAAGTAGAAGTAAACACTAAGTAAAAACTGAGTACAACAGTAAGTGCGGAAAAGTAAGTGGGACAGTATACAAACCCAAACTGAAAGTAAAGTACAACTGGAAAGGGAAAACAGCAACTGTAAAGTAGAGCCGCAGCGTCGAGCTGTCCACTGGAAGTCCCACCTGAAGGGTGGGTACAGATAGCCTCCACTGCTCCTTGGGTCCAGCCGACCGCTCCGAGTACGTACTGCCCAGTGGTCCACTTCCAAGTACCATCCTACTCCGCAAGACTCAACCACGATCAGCGTTGTCCGTCGTCTGCAACCAACACAACGTAGTGCAGGCATAGCCCATGCAGGGGTGAGTATAAGCTACTCAGTAGGGACCCCGAGACCCCCGAAGGTCTCCCAGAATCCACAAAGGATAATCCACAAAGAAAAGATGCAATCACGAAGTAACATCCGACACTGATTAGGTATATGCCCATACATATACCTAAGTCATCAATTCTTGTTCGGCTCCAACATCCGAGCCCAAGTACATCCAAGTCCACACAGGAAAGAAAAACGTAAATCCATACAGGATAGCTCAACACAATCCACATAGGAAAGCAAAATAGGATTCAGCTCACACAGGTATACATCTTCGTATGACGATAAAGATGATCAGATATTTCCACTGATTCATCTAAGCCGTCAGACCCACAAAGGATCGATAGGTACTAACCCCCGCAATGACCCACAAAGGATCTGACCCACAAAGGATCGATAGGTAACTAACCCCCACAATGACCCACACAGGATCGGACCCACACAGGATCGGACCCACACAGGATCGGTAGTGTGACAACCGAGTCCCGCTGACAGCACAGACACCCCGCCTTAACATGGCTGTCGGGTCCTGGCCCACCAGGTACCACCACCAGTTGCCCCCGCAGACATGTGGAGCCCACCCCAGGGTCCACCCACGTGCCCGAATGGGTCATCTGACTAATGATATTCCCCACAGGCCAACACATGTCCTTTCCAGTGTGCTTTGTCCTCACTCACACACACCCTGAGAAACTTCCCAGGAGGTCACCCATCCTGATCACTACTCCAGACCAAGCACGCTTAACTGTGGAGTTCTAATCAGACAGGCTCCCGAAAAGGAAGGTGCACCTTGTTGACATGAGTCATATCATTTAGTCATTTAACCCTTTATCATTTGGGGATGTTACAATCACCCCCCCTTTAGACCACAACGCCCT
Organism: Viscum album; assembly: GCA_963277665.1. Lineage (NCBI taxonomy): Eukaryota > Viridiplantae > Streptophyta > Magnoliopsida > Santalales > Viscaceae > Viscum > Viscum album. The sequence goes on from OY728160.1 coordinate 861,408,352, forward strand.
CGTTGTGGGCCCTACATCTCAACCCAGGCAGTGCACCGTGCACTTAAGGCTGGGTACCGCCTCTGATACCAAATGTGACAACCGGGTCCCGCTGACAGCACAGACACCCCGCCTTAACATGGCCGTCGGGTCCTGGCCCACCAGGTACCACCACCAGTTGCCCCCGCAGACACGTGGGGCCCACCCCAGGGTCCACCCACGTGCCCGAACGGGTCATCTGACTAATGATATTCCCCACAGGCCAACACATGTCCTTTCCAGTGTGCTTTGTCCTCACTCACACACACCCTGGGAAAATTCTCAGGAGGTCACCCATCCTGATCACTACTCCAGGCCAAGCACGCTTAACTGTGGAGTTCTAATCAGACAGGCTCCCGAAAAGGAAGGTGCACCTTGTTGACATGAGTCATATCATTTAGTCATTTAACCCTTTATCATTTGGGGATGTTACAGGTAGCACTGATCCACGTAGGATCGCTGAGTGTTGTAGTCATCGCCGTCGAATCCACTAAGGATCTCTGAATAGTCGTCGTCGTCGTCGCAGTCGCAAACGCGGCCAGCTCTAGGGTTCCCGCACACAGCAAGCTCGTTTGGGAGGGTCCGCTCCACGAGCCGAGAGGCTGATACATCAACTGACACGTAGTCTAGAGTTGATGTATCCAAAAGTTCTGTATCATCAACAGGAACTCAACATCGCAGACGGCGCGTCAATCGGACGCTCGGTCTGAGAGTTATTGGCTTTTTCATCCCAGGGGCCCGGTTGGTTTTTAAGGCAAAACCAACCCGGCCGTACTCCACCTGCATCCAAACCTCTGGCGGAGTAAGACAAAAGATCCGTCTCACTTTGAGGAATCCAACAAAGTCGACGGAACGTCAATCGGGTGTCCGGAGCTTAAGTTATGAGTGTTTCTGCTCCGAGGGCCTGGTTGGTTTCGTGTACGAACCAACTCGGCCGAACCCAAAGTATTCCGAAACCTTGTGTGTGATATACTGAAATGACCGTCTCGATCCAAGGATCGCATCGCAACTGACGTTGCATCGATTGGAGGCCCGTAGCACAAGTTATGGGCGTCCGACCGGAAGAGATTCGGTATTAAGGGGTTCGGGCCCGGTCCGACCCGGCCCGATACCCCCAGGGTCGGCCCGAACCAGGTCCGGGTCTAGCCCGCTTGGGCGCGGCCTGGCCTGGCCCGGCCTGGGCGCGCTGGCCAGGCGCTCGGCCAAACGGCCGAGCCGTTTGAAGAGGGGGGCGCCTGCCCCCTGGCTTGTAACCGCGGCACCCAATTAAGGGGGGGCCGTTGAGCTGGCTGTCGGGGGTTCGTAACCCCCGACCTTCCTTTGTCTGGCCGGCCCACTTGGCCGGCCGGTTTCTGCCACCACGGACCGGCAAAGGCCGGTACCCCCTGCTCTGACGCCGGCGGCCCGGAACCGGCCGCCGGTCACCCTGCTCCGCCGCGGCCCGGAACTGACCGCGGACTTAGGTTCATCCGGCGTGGCACGACGGCGCCGCACCCCTCCGCCATGGCCCCGATCCGGCCGCGGTGTCTTCGGGTTTCTCCGACGCGGCGCGACGGCGTCGCAACCCTGTTTGATTTCACGGCGCGGCGCGACGGCGCCGCACATTCCTTGCCGCATGATCCTGTGCGGTGCGACGACACCGCGCCATTCCCGTTCCAACCACATTAGAAACAATAACATGGATAAGGGAGGAGGGTCATCCGTGTTTGTGCGGTCTGGCCCCCTCTCGTTAATCGATTTCAATTGGTCATATTCCATGAAGAACGTCAAAGTAGTAATCATGAAAAAAATAAATAAATAAACCCCTACCTTGAGCGTAGCTTGAATGGAGGATCATTGCGGAAATAACCATCGCAGAAGAAGACGTCGCGGAAAAAGAGAGTCGTGTCACGAGGATGGCGTCGCATTGTCGATCTCCGAGGAATCTGGCGTTCTTCGCGTTCTTCGCATTCTTCGTCGAAGATGAAGAAATTCTTCAAGCTCTTAGCTTTTCTCCCAAAGACTCTCCAAGCAACAAGACTCCAACAAAAATAAAATAAGTCCCTTACTTATTTTATTAACACAACTTGATTTAGAATTTAAAAGTTGAATTAATCCACATAATTAATTAACATAACTTAAACTTTTGAAATTCAAACATTCACATAAAACTCACTTAATTAAATAACTTAAGTTATCAAATTTAATTATGAGTTGATGGAGTTAAGGAATGTGAAGGGGTGGGGTTCGTGTGGGCCCCACCACCCTCATAACCTCCCAAGGGAAGTTGGGTATTTATCCAACTTCCACCCAAAGCTTAAATCCACTTAGAGAAAATAAAAATTGTAGTTAAATTTTTATTTTAACTTCCACAATTTTTATCAACTTCTCTCTTGAAAACGCAACTCCGGAAAAGGCGTTCCTAAGAAATTACCGGCGCTACGGTTCCATCGGTGCCCTCAGAATTCGATTCCGAGCACCGATTCAAAAGTTAGAAAAACCCGCTCGTTCGTTCACTGAACGTACCCGAGCTAAACTTCAGATAGAAATTCTAGGCACACCGGGCCTCGGAATCAGGTGCCGTCAGAAACTGTGTTCTTGTAAAATTCCAAATAAAATTAAGAAAAATATTTCCTTGAATTTTATGAGTCTTTACATTACTCCCACATCAGGGCTTTACGTCCCCGTAAAGATACATCATAAGCTAGAAAAAAAATGTGGGTACTGAGCACGCATCTGAGCCTCCCGCTCCCAAGTGCTCTCCTGGAGATTCCCGTGCTACCATCTGATACGCACTAGAGGAATCGACCGTCCATGTTGGACCCGCTCCTGTCGATACTCGATCTCCACTGGGACCTTCGTAAAAGTCTCCCCATCATCAATGTCTAGCTCCCCATGGTCAATGATATGCGTCGGGTCGTGCATGTATCTCCTCAACTGAGATACGTGGAAGACGTCGTGCACCCGGTGCAATTGAGGTGGTAGAGCCAGGCGATAAGCTACCTCTCCAATCCTGCTGAGGACCTGGAACGGTCTGATGAAGCGTGGAGACAACTTTCCACCTCGGAAAAATATCCGTAATCCACGTCGTGGTGAGACACACAAGAAGACGTGGTCACCATCCTCGAACTCTAGTGGCCTCTGCCTCCTGTCAGCATAAGACTTCTGCCGGCTCTGAGCTGTCCTCATCCGATCCTGGATAACTTGGACCTTCTCTGTCGTGGCCTGGACCATCTCCGATCCCACAAGTGCTGACTCCCCAGGGTCTATCCAGCACAAAGGAGATCTTCAAGGTCCGTCGTACAACGCCTCGTATGGTGCCATCCCGATGGTGGAGTGGTAGCTGTTGTTGTACGCGAACTCCACCAAGGGTAGGTGGTCCTCCCAGCTGTGACCAAAGTCGAGGACACGTGCGCAGAGCATGTCCTCGAGAGTCTGAATGGTCCTCTCCGTCTGACCATCCATCCGAGGGTGAAAGGCTGTGCTCAGACGTAGCTGTGTCCCGAACGCCTCCTGCAACCCCTTCCAAAGCCGGGAAGTAAAGTGAGCATCTCGATCGGAGATGATAGATGATGGCACACCATGAAGCCGCACGATCTCCTGAATGTAAAGTCGTCCCAAGATCTCTACAGAGCCCTGCTCTCTGATGGGTAAGAAGTGTGCCGACTTGGTGAGTCGGTCGACAATCACCCAAATAGAGTCGTGACCTCTGGATGTGCGTGGAAGACCAGTCACGAAGTCCATAGATATCCCATCCCACTTCCACTCCAGGACCTCCAAGGGATGTACCAAGCCTGCTGGTACCTAGTGCTCTACCTTCACCTGCTGGCAGGTGAGGCATCAAGAAACGAACTCCGCCACAGCCTTCTTCATGCCCGGCCACCAGTGTTGTCGTCTGAGATCCTGGTACATCTTTGCCACTCTAGGATGTACCGCCAATGGTGATGTGTGAAACTCTCTCAGCACCTACTCCCGTAAAGAAACTAGTACCAAGGTACGTCCTCTGAAAAGGACGTCATGCTCTGCTCCAAAGGAGAAACCATCAGGTGCCTGTTCTGAGGATATCTGTGCACGCCGCGTCTCACAGTCAGCGTCCCCACGTTGTGCCTCTCTGACCCGCTGCAGTAGTGGAGGGGTGACTGTGAGAGACTGAAGGAAGGCTGCCCCATCTCTAACCATGAAGGATATCTGCAAAGCGACTAGTTGCTCCATCGCCTCCTCAAGTAGCTGAATGCCCGTCCTCCTACTGAGAGCATCGGCTACTACGTTCCCCTTCCCAGGAGTATAGACTATCTCAAAGTCATAGTCCTGGAGGAACTCGAGCCATCACCGCTGTCTCAGATTCAGGTTCTTCTGATAGAAGATGTATCTGAGACTCTGATGGTCATAAAATACTGTAAAGCGCTCGCCCATCAGGTAGTGTTTCCATGTCTTCAGAGCGAAGACCACTGCTGCTAACTCCAGGTCATGGGTAGCATAGTTCTGCTCATGCGGCCTCAACTGACGTGATCCATAGGCGATCACTGCCCGATCCTACATCAGGACACATCCGAGTCCAGTCCCTGATGCATCGCAGTAGACTACGTACCCTACTCCCTCCTCAGGCAACCTCAAGATAGGTGCACTGGTCAATCTCTGTCTCAACTCCTGGAAGCTCTGCTGACATCTGTCTGACCACACAAAGGGTTTCCCCTTCTTTTTCAAAGTTGAGAGTGGTGACGCAACTCTGGTGAAGTCTGGCACAAATCTCTGGTAGTATCCAGCTAGTCCCAAGAAACTCCGCACCTCCATCACGCTCCTGGGTGGCTCCCAAGCTAGCACTGCCTTGATCTTCAGAGGATCCACTACAACTCCCGCCTCAGAGATGACATGTACAAAGAAGTGGACCTCACGTATCCAGAACTGGCACTTCAAGAGCTTTCCATAAATCTGGTGCTCTCGGAGTGTGTCTAGCACAACCCACAAGTGGTAGGCATGCTCCTCCTTAGTCATCGAGTAAATCAAAATGTCTTCGATGAAGACCACGACAAATCGATTGATGTATGGCTGAAAGATCTTGTTCATGAGGGCCATGAACACTGCTGGAGCATTGGTTATGCCGAATGTCATAACCAAGAACTCATAGTGGCCATACCAACACCTGAAGGTCGTCTTCTGCACGTTCTTGTCTCGAACTCTGAGCTGATGGTAGCCTAACCTGAGGTCTATCTTCGAGAACCACCGTGCTCCCTTGAGTTGATCGAAGAGGTCATCAATCATCGGTAGCAGATACTTGTTCCTCACTGTCACCTGGTTCAGGCGACGATAGTCGACACAAAGTCGCAAGCTCCCTTCTGCCTTCTTGGTGAACAAAATCGGGGAAGCCCAGGGTGAAACACTGGGTCGGATGAACCCCTTTCCCTGCAAGTCCTCCAACTATACCCGTAGCTCTCGAAGCTCAGCGGGGGTCATCCGATATGCTGGAGTCGATATCGGGGATGTCCCGGGGTACAGTTCAATATAAAATTCTACCTCTCTGCGAGGAGGTAGTCCTGGAACGTCGTCGGGAAAGACGTCCACATACTGATCCACCACTGCAGGAAAACCAGGACTCCGCACGTCAACTACTCCTAGGATGAGACTAGCCAACTGATGAGTGATGGGTTTTCCTCTCCTCTGCAAGAGTCCATACTGTTCTGCAAAGGCTCCCTTCTCACCGGTGAAGGTGAACTTGCTCCCGTCGGTGCGTACACATCACACCTTGCGCCTAATACAGTCAATCTGAACATGGGCTGTAGATAACCAATCCATGCCCAAGATGACGTCGTAAGGTCTCGACGCCGCTACAAGAAGATCCCAGCCGAATCTATCGCCTCCTAGAGTAAGCTCACACTACCGGCACCAGTGCTTAATCATCGAGTCTGCTCCCGTAGGAGTCTCTAGCCATAAAGATCGAGCCAACGGCTCTGTCGGAATATCCGAGCTCCGAACAAGGGCAGCGGCTACGAAAGAATAACTCGCCCCTGTGTCTATAAGTTCTGCATAAATGGTGGAATAGACACATATAGTACCTCGAATCATCTCGGGTGTGCCGTGGTCGTAGGACTCCGCTGCCTGGAGTTGTGCCTGTCTCTGCCCGCCAGCTCCCTGTGGTCGGGGTGGACCTCCTGGTGGTGGTGGTGGTAGAGCCTCAAAGCATCGCCCACCACCTAATGCTCGGCCAGCTCCTCTTCCTCGTCCACCTGCTCCCTGCAGACTGCCACGGTCGACCCTATACCTCTTCCTGGGTGGTCCCTCAACCGTCTGCTGCTCCTCAGCACGGCGGGTCGGGCAGTCACGAGCCATGTGGCCCTACCCGCCGCATGAGTAGCACTGCCTGCCTCTCGAAAGACTGGCTCCATGCTGTGTGCCCTGCACTGCTAAGCCAGTGTCCTGAGGTCATTTTCCTGAGGTTCTGGTCTGCCTGGACCCATGAGTCATCTGTCGACTGCCTGCTGCAGAGGACTCTTCTACCTGCCGCCCTGCGGTGGGTCTCGACGCTGATGAAGGCTCAATAAGAAATCTCTCGATCAAAAGGGCTCGCTCCAGTACTCCTGCCTGAGTCGGAATGCTGAGGGATATCAGTGATGCCCTGATCTCATGCCTCAATCCCTGCTCAAAGGTCCGGGCCCGGAAGAATGGGTCCCGTACCATGTCTGTCGAGTAGCGCGAGAGATCGGTAAATCTCGCCGAGTATTGGGCGACTGTCAAGTTGCCCTGCCGCAGCTGAAGAAGCTCCTGGATTCGCACCGCACAGAGGGTGGATGGGATGAACTCCAAGCAGAAGAGGCTCTCAAAGTCCGTCCAGATAAGAGATGCCTCATCGTGCAACTGGAGCATCAAGCTCCACCATCTGCCTGCTGCTGCGTGTAGTAGGCTCGCTGCGAGGATCACCATGAGTATTTCTGGTGTCCTCACTATCCGGAAAACTCGTACAACTGCCTCCAGGCAGTCCTCGACTACCTGGGGGTCCGTCTCCCCACGGAACCTGGGCAGTCGCTGGCGCTGGAACTCATGCAGTGCACTAAGGCGACATGCATCGTCAGCGGCTGGGGCTAGAAGCATCGGTGGCTCGGCAGGTAAAGGTACCGCTGGTGCCTCAGCTATCAAAGGGCCCTGTACCGAGGCCTCATCGCTCGGTGGGCTGTCGTCATGCTCAAATCTCGGAACCCTAGCTGGCTGCCGTCATGGGGCCATCCTGAAAAGGAAACAGGTGCGCCACGGTCAGAACAGTATACCTGGTGAGATGACACAAAGTAATCACAAAGAAAACTTGAATCACACACACAATCAATGTTTTCGTGCATTAAGTCGGAAATCAGAAGTCAGGGTCCTGGTGTACGGATACGTCGGCCGCCACACCAACACTAGACTCCCTGGACTGATAACCACACCCAATACACTTAACACTATTGCTTCACATAGAAAAATATCAGAGTCCAAAGTTCTGCGGAAGAACCGAACTCCTGTGATACCAATTTGTCACAACCCGTCCTCGGGGCCCATGTCGTGACTACCCCAAGCCCGCCTTCCATAGGCCAAGGGCTGGCAACTAGCACCAAGGCGTAATTCCTGGTAAAAAGGGAAGTCATTGCCTTTGTGAAGTAAACAAACACCACAGAGAAAGCAAGCAGTGGAAGTAAACACTAAGTAAAAACTGAGTACAACAGTAAGTGCAGAAAAGTAAGTGGGTCAGTATACAAACCCAAACTGAAAGTAAAGTACAACTGGAAAGGGAAAACAACAACTGTAAAGTAGAGCCGCAGCATCGAGCCATCCACTGGAAGTCCCACCTGAAGGGTGGGTACAGATAGCCTCCACTGCTCCCCGGGTCCAGCCGACCGCTCCGAGTACGTACCGCCCAGTGGTCCACCTCCAGGTATCGTCCTGCTCCGCAAGCCTCAACCATGATCAGCGTTGTCCGTCGTCTGCAACCAACATAACATAGTGTAGGCATAACCCGTACAGGGGTGAGTATAAGATACTCAGTAGGGACCCCGAGACCCCCGAAGGTCTCCCAGAATCCACAAAGGATAATCCACAAAGGAAAGATGCAATCATGAAGTATCATCTGACACTGCTTAGGTATATGCAAATACATATACCTAAGTCATCAATTCTCGTTCGGCTCCAACATCTGACCCCAAGTACATCCCAGTCCACACAGGAAAGAAAAACGTAAATCCACACATGATAGCTCAACACAATCTACATAGGAAAGCAAAACAGGATTCAACTCACACAGGTATACATCTTCATATGACGATAAAGATGATCAGATATTTCCACTGATTCATATAAGTCGTCGGACCCACAAAGAATCGATAGATACTAACCCCCGCAATGACCCACAAAGGATCTGACCCACAAAGGATCGATAGGTAACTAACCCCCACAATGACCCACACAGGATCTGTAGGCGCTGGCTCACATAGAACCGCTGAGCACTGACCCACACAGGATTGGACCCACACAGAATCGGTAGCACTGATCCACTTAGGATCTCTGAGTGATGTATTCATTGTCGTCGAATCCACTGAGGATCTCTGAATAGTCGTCGTCGTTGTAGTCGCAAACGCAGCCAGCTCTAGGGTTCCCGCACACAGCAAGCGCGTTCGGGAGAGTCCGCTCCACGAGCCGAGAGGCTGATACATCAACTGACACATAGTTCAGAGTTGATGTATCCAAAAGTTATGTATTGTCAACAGGAACTCAACGTCGCAGACGGCGCGTCAATCAGACGCCCGGTCTGAGAGTTATTGGTTTTTTCGTCCCAGGGGCCCGGTTGGTTTTTAAGGCAAAACCAACCCGACCGTACTCCACCTGTGTCCAAACCTCAGGCAGAGTAAGCCAAAAGATCCGACTCACTTAAAGGAATCCAACAAAGTCGACGGCACGTCAATCGGACGTCCGGAGCTTAAGTTATGAGTGTTTCTGCTCCGAGGGCCCGGTTGGTTTCGTGTACGAACCAACTCGGCCAAACCCAAAGTATTTCAAAACCTTGTGTGCGATATACCGAAACGACCGTCTAGATACAAGGATCACATCACAACTAATGATGCATCGATCGGAGGCCTGTAGGACAAGTTATGGGCATCCGACCGGAAGAGATTCAGTATTAAGGGGATCGGGCCCGGTCCGACCCGACCTGATACCCCCAGGGTTGGCCCGAACCGGGTCGACCCGAACCGGGTCTGGGTCTGGCCTACTTGGGTGCGGCCCGGCCCTACCGGCTCGTCCTGGGTGCGCTGGCCAGGCGCTCGGCCAAACGCCCGAGCCGTTTTAAGAGGGGGGGGGCCTGCCCCCCTGGCTTGTAACCGCGACCCCCAATTAAGGGGGGGCCGTTGAGCTGGCCGTCGGGGGTTCGTAACCCCCAAACTTCCTTTTTCCGGATGGCCCTCTTGGCCGGCCGGTTTTTTCCACCATGGACTGGCGATGGCCGGTCCCCCCTGCTCCGACGTTGGCGGCCCGGAACCGGCCGCCGGTCACCCTGCTCTACCGCAGCCCGGAACCGGCCGCGACCTTAGGTTCGTTCGGTGCGGCGCGACGGCGCCGCGCCCCTCCGTCGCGGCCCCGCTCTGGCCGCAGTGTCTTCGGGTTTCTCCGACGCGGCATGACGACATCGCGACCCTGTTTGATTTCACGGCGCGACGCGACGGCGCCGTGCATTCCTTGCCGCATGATCCCGCGCGGTGTGACGACACCGCGCCATTCCCGTTCCAACCACATTAGAAACAATAACATGGATAAGGGAGGAGGTTCGGCCGTGTTTGTGCGGTCCGGACCCCTCTCGTTAATCGATAGCAATTGGTCATATTCCATGAAGAATGTCAAAGTAGTAATCATGAACAAAATAAATAAATAAACCCCTATCTTGAGGGTAGCTTGAACGGAGGTTCGTCACGGAAGAAGACGTCGTGGAAAAAGAGAGTCGCGTCGCGAGGACGGCGTCGCGTCGTCGATCTCCGAGGAATCCGACTTTATTCGTGTTCTTCGCGTTCTTCTTCAAAGAGGAAGAAATTCTTAAAGCTCTTATCTTTTCTCCCAAATACTCTCCAAGAAACAAGACTCCAACAAAAATAAAATAAGTCCCTTACTTATTTTATTAACACAACTTGAGTTAGAATTTAAAAGTTGAATTAATCCACATAATTAATTAACATAACTTAAACTTTTGAAATTCAAACATTCACATAAAACTCACTTAATTAAATAACTTAAGTTATCAAATTTAATTGTGAGTTGAGGGAGTTAAGGAATGTGAAGGGGTGGGGTTCGGGTGGGCCCCAACAACCTCATAACCTCCCAAGGGAAGTTGGGTAGTTATCCAACTTCCACCCAAATCTTAAATCCACTTAGAGAAAATAAAAATTGTAGTTAAATTTTTATTTTAACTTCCACAATTTTTATCAACTTCTCTCGTGAAAACGCAACTTCGGAAAAGGCGTTCCTAAGCAATTACCGGCGCTATGGTTCCATTGGTTCCCTCAGAATTCGATTCCGAGCACCGGTTCAAAATTTAGAAAAACCTGCTCGTTCGTTCACTGAACATACCCCAAGCTAAACTTCAGATAGAAATTCCGAGCACACTGGGCCTCGGAATCAGGTGCCGTCAGAAACTGCGTTCTTGTAAAATTCCAAAGAAAATTAAGAAAAAAATTTCCTTGAATTTTACGGTTCTTTACATATGAATTTTATTATTTATTATTTTATGCATTTTTCTGCTGTTATAAAATGCATAAAATAATAAATAAATTCATAAAGGAAATATACTACTCGACTGATTTTGAGCATCTAAAACAACCTAGGGGTATCTTACCTAAGTTTTCGCTGACTCAATTGGAATCTTGTTCTCATCCAGTGTGTCTGCTTCTCGTTTGGAGTACAACCTTGATTTGGCAGAATCCACACCATACATCATCTCTGTCAAAACGTACAAATGTACTCGCACACAGACAAGGGGGACTATGGGTGCAATATGAATCAGATACAATTGGACGTGTAGACCCTTATTCACAATGAACGAAAAAAATGATGATGCAAAAATCATCTTAATTATTTACAAACTTCACATGCAGTTAATTAATTAATTAAATAAATAAATGCAGACATGCACATGTCGGTGCTCAAGACCAGTAAGCATGTAAAAGTAAAGCATGATAAAAATTAAATTATAATAAATTAAAGTCTGAGGGGTATTAAATAAATTAAATTAAATAAAAATTATATAATTTATTCAATTCACATTTGGTTCCTTAAATAATTTAATTTTAATACTAAAAATTAAATTAATTAATCAATTCAATTTAATACTAAAATTGAATTAATTTTATTCATGTATTAAAATTATTTTTAAAAAAATATATTTTAATTAATTTAATTTGATTCTGAAATTAGATTAATTAATTATATTAATTTTGATCAACCTGGACCCCGCTATCCCGTACAAACCCAATGTGGGTCAGGCATGCAAAGCTAGTGTCGGGCCAATCTGGGCAAGGAAAATCCGCCTAGACCTATATCGAGTTACCTCATTGCCCGGGTACAACAAGGGTTGGGGAACCGGCTGGCTGTGGCACGTGGGTTCCCACGTGATCAGAGGGAGTGAGGCAACCAAATCTGTTTAGGAGGGCTACAACGGATCGGGTAGTCACCCCGGTGGAGGAGTGGTGCTGGAAGGGGCTCACGCTGCTGCGTCCGGCTAGAGGCGGAGAGATCCAAGGGGACGGCGGCTACAGGCATGAGGTAGAGGATGTGTCGGGGAAGCTGAGTGGTGTCGGCAAGGCTTGGCTGACTGCTGGTGTGACCGGACAAAGGAGGGGTCCACGCTGACTCCTTTACATCCTCTTGTTTTTTTTCATTTCTTAACACGCTAGTCTTTGTCGTTTTATCAAAAAAACCATAGGCTATTTAATTAGCCTTTTATTATTGTAATAAAATAATAATGATTATTATTATAATAATAAAAATTTTCCAATGTAATTAACACCTTTCAGATATCACTATTCTGACCACTGGATCTAAGTAAAACAATAATTATAATCTCCTATATTGTTCATAATTTTAATACCCAAATTTTTTAATATCCTAAAAAACCATGTACAATCCATAATTGTTTTTCTAATATAAATAACTTAGTCATTTGAAATTGGATCAACATGTGGTTTGTTGTATTGAGACTGAAATAATACACTCCAGTTAAATTTAAAGCAAAATAATTTTTATTAGCTCAAAAAATTTACATGATTGCTCTGATACCAATTGAAGGTACCAGATTTATACGGAATCTAGTGGGTCAGGGATTTAAAAAAATATCATCAAGATCATGAGAATTGTCCTCTCTGATGATCCTAGGCTCTGTATGTAACGACCCAATCTTTTTGAGTAGTATATTAACTTACTCTTATTGATTTAATAAGATGTTAATGGTTAATGCAGAAAGAGGAGTCGATGGCTTCATCCAGTAGACTCAAACCTTACGAAGCCCACTTATCAGAGCTTGGGAAGGAGGTAGCATCTGTGGGCTTCGCTTTGGACCAAGCCCAAGACGAACTCCAGCGTGTCAAGATTGAACGGAAACGCTTGCAGGAGAAGTTCAAGTTGGTGGAGGTTGCTACTAGGGCAATGTTATCTGAGCCTCCCTCAGATTCTCTCACCATAGCACACCTTACACTTAGGTCTTATGCCAGTGTTATAAGGGGCTATGTGATGAGACCCTAGTTTCCTTGTGTAATCCTTTCGGGTGAATAAATTGAGATTTCTTCCTTTAGTGATGTTTGTGAAATTTCAAATGTCAGGATAATTTTAGAATGTATTTTATTGATGAATTTCGAAAAAAGGATATTTTAAAATATTTATGTAAACCCTAAATAACTAATGATGTGTAATGATTTTCAAAAAATGGTCTTCTACAAAAGTGTTCAGTAAGGAATTTGGAGTCTAATAAGATCAACTTAATTTTTGATGAATAGTAAATTATGAATAGTGATTTTACGCTTAGGATTAGTAATGTGACCAAATGGATTAGTAATCTCACTTAAAGAAAGTTTTAATATAATTTAGACACCTAGATTATGTAATGTGATTCAATAAAATGGGTAAATAACGGTTTCATAAATTATTATTCAAGTATTAGTTTTTTCGGATGAATAGTGTTTTTTAATTAAAAATTTAATTAAAAATAATTAGAAAATTATTTTTATAAAAATGACTTCATTTTTGAAATCATAGCATTGATATTTGGTTAATGTGAAATTTTGGGATTTATCTGAGAAAGTTGAATTTCCAGTGAATAGTAAAATTACAGTTTTAGGGTTTCGGTATGTTTAATGACATCATAATGGTGTCATGTTGATGTCATGAGATCTTTTGAGGGTTGTCCGGCCAAGGGTGATGAATTATTGTTTTGGGGGCCCCATGTGGCCTAACTCCATGATAAATGCCAAGGGAGAGCACATGGGTTTGAGAAAAGCACATGTGAGGTGTCCCTTGGCCATTAATGCTTTGTCCCCTCACTTTCCCTATAAATACCCACCCTTTCCTCCCTTAGTTTTCACTCCCAACTCTCCCCCAACTAAGTTCTGGTCTTCTTACCTTCCAAGGAGTCCTCCCAAGGTTCCCCCAAGCCCTCAAGGTCCAATCCTTTGAGTTTCAAGAGTCACGTTTTAAGGTAAGGGATCTGACCCCTCTCTTTCTTTTCATGTAATCTCTTTTATGTCATTCCTTTTATGCTCCTTGTTTTTATGTGAGAGGATGTTCTTTTTTATTCCTCTTACTGCCATTTCATGTTTATATGATGAGAGATCCCCTCTTACTCTCATCATTTCGTTTTATGAAAGTTTAAGTGACGCCGTTAGGCTGCCGAATTTTTAAGGGATTCTTTCACCCTTCTCATTTTTCAAGTTCGATTTTCATGTCAAGTCTTCAAGTTCATTTTTATTATGTTGGGTTATGATATCTATATCTATCATACTGATCTCTTATGATCATATGATGAGGGACCCTATTTTATCTTGTCAAATCATTTTCTTTTGAAGTTAAGTGACGCCGTAAGGCTGCCGAATTTTCATAAGAGAAATCTAATCTTTTTTTCCCTTCCATGTTTTTCATTTCAAATGGTATGTCCCTAAAATTTCATTACCATGTCCATATGTCCTTCTTATTCTTTCACCCTACTGTTTTATGGATCATTTATGAGTGGGTGACCCATGTCCCATCTCATTTCAATGTTTTCTAAAACCCCGAAACTTAGCCGTTATGATGCAGAATTTTCCCCTCAAAATGCCTCTCTCTTTTCTCAAAAATTATTTTATGATATAAAGTGAATACTCAAAGCTCTTATTTATATAAGGGTATTCACATATATATCAAAATGTTCCATTTTAAATTCTGTATTTACATACATGAGACCCGCTTTCCCTTTCCGTGGGTTTAAAGTGACGAAAAGATCATGTCTTTAAAGCAGTTTTTAAAACGTTATGATTATGAAATGAAACCCATTTATTTTATGCTATGTGGGTTATTTATGAAATGTTTGATGATGATATATGTGGCTCACATGATAATAAAGGCAAATTTAAGGGTGCGCCCTGATAGCGCTCCAATGCATTGGGTAATGATGTAACCACTAGAGATTACAATTTTCACGATACCTTGGTGAATAACCTTGGTAATTTTCAAATGACACCTTGGGGATGGACCTTGGTGATATGTTCATGATTGTCTATGTTAAATGATGTAGCCACATATTCAAGTTATGAAAAATGTTATTTTTATTATGAAATGCCTCATGATTTCTTTCTCATGCCTTAAAGTTCTTTTCATGTCCTTATTGAAGTATCTCAAGTTCACATGTAAAATGTTCCTCTTGTTTCCCTTACTGGGCCTTCTGCTCACCCTTTCTTTTGATGTATGTCCCCAGGTTATGAGATGCAGTAATGAACCTAGAATGAACTTAAGGAGACGCCTTGCAAGTGTTTAAGAAGAATGTTTTATGTTTTTTTTTATGTATTATGATCCTTGTTTCCAAGACACTAAACCTTAACGATCCTCAGATTTGTGTAATGTAATGAAAGTTTATGTTATAAAATGGAGGGTTTCTATAGTTGGTATCAAAGGATGGTTTAGTTATTTGTGGAAATTAGGATATAAAAAAATTTAGGAAGAACCCTATAGAAAAGTTTAAATATAGGAAAACTTCCTGGTATTTTGGTAAGTATTGAGTAAGTGGTCTATCAAACAAATACATCCCTGTCTGGATACGAGCAGGTAGAGGCGGCTCTGGCACAGATGTACATAGGGGTAAAACCCGAAAACACCGCTTTGAGCTAGACTCGAACGGGAACTGGTGCACGATAACGGGCCTTGCTGCACTCTTGGTTACGACACTCCCGGGGGATATGTTTGGTTAATCACATGCTTTTTATGAATCATTATGAAGGAATTATAGAGAACTATAATTTTCTAAGCACGAAGCCTTAGTTAAAAGATTCATAAATGAAATAAGTTTCTCACTAAGGTTTTATTCTTTTAGAAAATGGCGGGCAATAGGAGGAACCGTGCCGATGGTGACCTCAATGCACCATGTGCTGACGGCCCTCTGATGGAAGCCGGAATGGAAACATTCATGCGAATGATGAACCAACTGACTCAAGTTATGAGTAATAACTTGAATCAAGCTGAGAGGCCGACCTCACCACGAAGGGAACAACTTTCTGTTGAGTCCTTCATGCGTCAACGACCGCCAACATTCAGTGGATATACTGACCCATTGGTTGCGGAACAATGGATAAGCTCCATTGAAAAGATCTTTTCTGTACTTCATTGTTCGGAACAAGAAAAAGTCACCCTTGTTGTTTACCGCCTAGAGGAAGAAGCTGATCAGTGGTGGTCACTGATCAAAAACATGAAGCCACGAGGAGAGATGGAAGCTATGGAGTGGGAAGAATTTCGGGGGATTTTCTTTAACAAGTATTTCCCTCATTCCATGAGAACGAAAATGGAGAAAGAGTTTCTCGAGCTGAAGCAGAAGGAGAACGAATCTATCGGAAGATATGAGATGAACTTCACAAGGATTTCCCGTTATACCTCAAGCTTTGTCATGGACCCTAATGGGAAAGTTGATAGATTCTTTGCTGGACTACGACCACATCTGCGGAAGAATCTAGCCAACAGGGACTACGATAGCTATGAAGAAATAGTTCGAAGTGCTATGAAAGTTGAACTAGAGTTTGGGGAGACACAATGGTCTCACAAATCTAATGAGAAGAAGATAACTCTAGAACCAAGCCTGGGAAGAAGTTTTTATTAGGAAAGAGGTGGAAAGCATATGCAACATGCCACATGCAATAAATGTGGGAAGAAGCATCCGGGGAACTGCTTGATCGGAAGTGGCAAGTTCTATAGGTGTGGAAAAGAAGGCCATATTTCTCGGAATTGTCGTGGTGATGTGAAGCCTCAACTTCCCAACACTAACGACAGAGGAAAGATGGTTCTGGCCCTACCCGAAGTCACATGCTTCAAGTGTGGACAGCTTGGGCACTTTGCTAACCAATGTCCAAATCCGAGGGCGGTGGAGGGGAATCACCATCAACCTCAGCAGAGGCCAAGGGAGCAAGGTCGTGCTTTCGCTATCACAACAACTGAAGTTGAAGTTCCGAATGATGTGGTAGCAGGTACTCTTATTGTCCTCTCAAAACTAGCAAGTGATTTATTTGATTCTGGTTCTACGCATTCCTTTATTTCTTCCAAGTTTGCAAAGAATATAGAATCAATCCCCGAATTGCTTGAGGTAGAGTTGTCAGTCAAGACTCCAAGTGGGATTATCCATGCATCAACAGTGTTTAGAGACTCTAGTGTTTACTTTGGTGAGCACAATTTTATCGCAAATCTAGTAGTCATTCCCATGATGGAATTCGACATTATACTAGGGATGGAATGGCTCTCAAAGTATAATGCTAAGATCAAATGAAGAAGTAAGGAAATCTCAGTAGTCTTGAATGAACGACCTACAGTTATCTTCCGAGGAGAGATATCCCGAACTGATCCCTATCTAGAAGCACCTCCTATAGCTTTCTTTATGGAGTTAATCGGTGATGAGGAAGAAGGGAAAGGGAGCATACAAATTGAAGATGTTCCGATTGTTCAGGAATACATGGATGTATTTCCTGAGGAGTTACCTGGACCTCCCCCAGAAAGAGAGGTAGAGTTATCCATTGAACTCGTACCTGGGTCTCAACCGATATCAAAGACTCCGTATAGAATGGCAAATGTGGAGCTAGAGGAGCTAAAGAAAAAACTCCAAGACTTGTTGGAGAAGGGGTTTATCCGACCGAGTGTGTCTCCTTGGGGAGCACCAGTTCTCTTTGTGAAGAAGAAGGATGGATCAATGCGGCTATGCATTGATTATAGAGAACTGAACGGGATCACAGTGAAGAACAGATACCCTCTTCCAAGAATTGATGATTTATTTGACCAACTTCGTGGGGCTCAATTCTTATCTAAGATTGACCTTTGATCTGGTTATCATCAACTGAGGGTGAAGAAGGAAGATATTCCAAAGACTGCCTTCCGATCAAGATATGGGAATTATGAGTTTACTGTTATGCCCTTCGGCTTGACTAATGCTCCTGCTATTTTCATGGATTTGATGAATAGAGTCTTTAAGGACTACCTTGATAACTTTGTGGTAGTTTTTATTGATGATATTTTGATATATTCAAAAAGTCGTGAGGAGCATGAAGATCATCTGAGGGTTATTTTGAAAACTCTACGGAAGGAGAGGATCTTTGGGAAGTTCAGCAAGTGTGAGTTTTGGTTACAACAAGTGGCTTTCTTGGGGCACATCGTAACCAATGAAGGAATCTCGGTTGACCCTGCAAAGACAATGGTTGTGGAGGAGTGGCCTCAACCCACAATAGTAACTGAGATTCGTAGTTTCCTTGGTTTAGCAGGATATTATAGGAGGTTTGTGAAAAACTTTTCACGGCTTTCTAATCCACTAACCAAGTTGACTCGAAAAGGGGTTAAGTTCATCTGGACAAAGGAATGCGAGGAAAGTTTCCAAGAGCTGAAGAAGAGATTGGTTACTGCACCTGTGTTAACACTACCCTCTATCGGAGAAGGATTCGTTATTTTTAGCGATGCATCTATGAAAGGGCTTGGGTGCGTCCTCATGCAAAATGATAAAGTAATTGCTTATGCATCTCGACAGTTGAAGATTCATGAGCAGAATTATCCTACGCATGATCTAGAGCTGGCGGAAGTTGTTTTTGCTCTAAAGATATGGAGGCACTATCTTTATGGGGAGAAATGTGATATATACACTGACCACCAAAGTCTAAAGTATATTTTCACTCAGAAAGAATTGAACATGAGACAAAGGAGATGGTTGGAGCTTATTAAAGACTATGATTGTTCAATTCATTATCACCCTGGAAGAGCAAACAAAGTCGCGGATGCGTTAAGCAGGAAAGATCCTGTTGTTCTGGCAACAATGAGGATCCTGGGAGATCCCTTGATTAAAGATCTAGTAAAACTAGACATGGGAATTATAAGGAAAGGGAAATCATCAACCCTATCCCAAATGATTTCTCAACCTTCATTACTAGAGAAGATCAAGAAGGCTCAAAAAGAAGATCCTTTGCTGCAGGAGAAGTTCGAGGCTGTAAAGGATGGGAAGTTCCCTGATTTCAATATTGATCAAGAAGGTGTATTGAAATTTCGTACAAGACTATGTGTTCCATCTATTCCGGAGATAAAGAAAGAACTGATGGATGAAGCTCATAGATCTACTTTCTCTATACATCCGGGAAGCACTAAGATGTATAGAGACCTTCGTGATCATTATTGGTGGGATAACATGAAGAGGGAGATTGTTGATTACACTACAAGGTGCCTGGTGTGTTAGCAAGTAAAGGCAGAAAGACAACTTCCTAAGGGGGTATGACAACCGCTACCCATACCAGTATGGAAGTGGGATAATATCACCATGGACTTTGTAACTGGTCTCCCAAAAACATCCAAAGGAAACAATGCGATATGGGTTATTGTGGACCGTCTCACCAAGACAGCCCATTTTATCTCTATTCGGGAAGATTTCTCTCTGGATCAGCTTTCCAAGATATACATGAAGGAAGTGGTAAGGCTGCATGGGGTACCACTATCCATCGTATCTGATCGTGACCCAAGATTCACATCAAAATTCTGGAGAAGTCTTCAGCATGCTCTGAACACTGAATTGAATTTTAGTACGACCTATCATCCTCAAACTGATGGACAATCTGAAAGGACTATTCAGACACTCGAAGACATGTTGAGATTATGCTCAATGGAATTTAAAGGTGGATGGGATCAACACCTCCCATTAGTGGAGTTCTCCTATAACAACAGCTTCCATGCGAGTATTCAGATGGCACCCTATGAAGCTCTGTATAAAAAGCGGTGTAGAACTCCTACTTGTTGGGATGAAACTGGTGAGAGGAAGCTTCTTGGGCCTGATCTCGTGCAAGAGATGACAGAACAGGTTCATGCCATCCAACAACACATAAAGGCTGCTCAGAGTCGGCAGAAGAGCTATGCTGACAATCGACGAAGAGACTTGGAGTTTGGTGTTGGTGACAAAGTCTTCCTTCGAATCTCTCCATGGAAGAGAGTCATGCGATTTGGGAAGAAAGGGAAGCTCATCCCTAGGTACATTGGCCCCTATGAAATCCTTGATCGCATAGGAGCAGTGGCCTATCGTCTAGCACTTCCACCGAACCTAGCTCAAGTTCATGATGTCTTCCATGTATCTCTCTTGAGGAAGTACATACCCGACCCTTCGCATGTACTGAACCCAGAGGTGGTACAACTTGATCATGACCTCTCTTATGAGGAGCAGCCAGTGGAGATCTTGGACCGTAGAGACAAGGTCCTACGAAACAAGACTACCCACCTTGTGAAGGTGTTGTGGAGGAATCATAAATATGAAGAGGCGACTTGGGAGCCTGAGGAAACAATGAAGCAAAAGTACCCTCACCTTTTCGACTAGGCCTCAAGTGTAAATT
This sequence comes from Viscum album, assembly GCA_963277665.1. NCBI lineage: Eukaryota > Viridiplantae > Streptophyta > Magnoliopsida > Santalales > Viscaceae > Viscum > Viscum album. The sequence goes on from OY728160.1 coordinate 861,428,412, forward strand.
TCGGGGACGAAATTTCTTAAGGGGGGAAGAATGTAACGACCCAATCTTTTTGAGTAGTATATTAACTTACTCTTATTGATTTAATAAGATGTTAATGGTTAATGCAGAAAGAGGAGTCGATGGCTTCATCCAGTAGACTCAACCCTTACGAAGCCCACTTATCAGAGCTTGGGAAGGAGGTAGCATCTGTGGGCTTCGCTTTGGACCAAGCCCAAGACGAACTCCAGCGTGTCAAGCTTGAACGGAAACGCTTGTAGGAGAAGTTCAAGTTAGTGGAGGTTGCTACTAGGGCAATGTTATCTGAGCCTCCCTCAGATTCTCTCACCATATCACACCTTACACTTAGGTCTTATGCCAGTGTTATAAGGGGCTATGTGATGAGACCCTAGTTTCCTTGTGTAATCCTTTCGGGTGAATAAATTGAGATTTCTTCCTTTAGTGATGTTTGTGAAATTTCAAATGTCAGGATAATTTTAGAATGTATTTTATTGATGAATTTCGAAAAAAGGATATTTTAAAATATTTATGTAAACCCTAAATAACTAATGATGTGTAATGATTTTCAAAAAATGGTCTTCTACAAAAGTGTTCAGTAATGAATTTGGAGTCTAATAAGATCAACTTAATTTTTGATGAATAGTAAATTATGAATAGTGATTTTACGCTTAGGATTAGTAATGTGACCAAATGGATTAGTAATCTCACTTAAAGAAAGTTTTAATATAATTTAGACACCTAGATTAAGTAATGTGATTCAATAAAATGGGTAAATAACGGTTTCATAAATTATTATTCAAGTATTAGTTTTTTCGGATGAATAGTGTTTTTTAATTAAAAATTTAATTAAAAATAATTAGAAAATTATTTTTATAAAAATGACTTCATTTTTGAAATCATAGCATTGATATTTGGTTAATGTGAAATTTTGGGATTTATCTGAGAAAGTTGAATTTTCAGTGAATAGTAAAATTACAGTTTTAGGGTTTCGGTATGTTTAATGACATCATAATGGTGTCATGTTGATGTCATGAGATCTTTTGAGGGTTTTCCGGCCATGGGTGATGAATTATTATTTTGGGGGCCCCATGTGGCCTAACTCCATGATAAATGCCAAGGGAGAGCACATGGGTTTGAGAAAAGCACATGTGAGGTGTCCCTTGGCCATTAATGCTTTGTCCCCTCACTTTCCCTATAAATACCCACCCTTTCCTCCCTTATTTTTCACTCCCAACTCTCCCCCAACGAAGTTCTGGTCTTCTTACCTTCCAAGGAGTCCTCCCAATGTTCCCCCAAGCCCTCAAGGTCTAATCCTTTGAGTTTCAAGAGTCACGTTTTAAGGTAAGGGATCCGACCCCTCTCTTTCTTTTCATGTAATCTCTTTTATGTCATTCCTTTTATGCTCCTTGTTTTTATGTGAGAGGATGTTCTTTTATATTCCTATTACTTCCCTTTCATGTTTATATGATGAGAGATCCCCTCTTACTCTCATCATTTCGTTTTATGAATGTTTAAGTGACGCCGTTAGGCTGCCGAATTTTTAAGGGATTCTTTCACCCTTCTCATTTTTCAAGTTCGATTTTCATGTCAAGTCTTCAAGTTCATTTTTATTATGTTGGGGTATGATCTCTATATATATCATACTGATATCTTATGATCATATTATTAGGGACCCTATTTTATCTTGTCAAATCATTTTCTTTTGAAGTTAAGTGACGCCGTAAGGCTGCCGAATTTTCATAAGAGAAATCTAATCTTTTTTTTCCTTCCATGTTTTTCATTTCAAATGGTATGTCCCTAAAATTTCATTACCATGTCCATATGTCCTTCTTATTCTTTCTCCCTACTGTTTTATGGATCATTTATGAGTGGGTGACCCATGTCCCCTCTCATTTCAATGTTTTCTAAAACCCCGAAACTTAGCCGTTATGCTGCAGAATTTTCCCCTCAAAATGCCTCTCTCTTTTCTCAAAAATTATTTTATGATATAAAGTGAATACTAAAAGCTCTTATTTATACAAGGGTATTCACATATATATCAAAATGTTCCATTTTAAATTCTGGGATTTACATACATGAGACCCGCTTTCCCTTTCCGTGGGTTTAAAGTGACGAAAAGCTCGTGTCTTTAAAGCAGTTTTTAAAACGTTATGATTATGAAATGAAACCCATTTATTTTATGCTATGTGGGTTATTTATGAAATGTTTGATGATTATATATGTGTCTCACATGATAATAAAGGAAAATTTAAGGATGCGCCCTGATAGCGCTCCAATGCATTGGGTAATGATGTAACCACTAGAGATTACAATTTTCACGATACCTTGGTGAATAACCTTGGTAATTTTCAAATGACACCTTGGGGATGGACCTTGGTGATATGTTCATGATTGTATATGTTAAATGATGTAGCCACATCTTCAAGTTATGAAAAATGTTATTTTTATTATGAAATGCCTCATGATTTCTTTCTCATGCCTTAATGTTCTTTTCATGTCCTTATTGAAGTATCTCAAGTTCACATGTAAAATGTTCCTCTTGTTTCCCTTACTGGGCCTTCTGCTCACCCTTTCTTTTGATGTATGTCCCCAGGTTATGAGATGCAGTAATGAACCTAGAATGAACTTAAGGAGACGCCTTGCAAGTGTTTAAGAAGAATGTTTTATGTTTTTTTTATGTATTATGATCCTTGTTTCCAAGACACTAAACCTTAACGATCCTCGGATTTGTGTAATGTAATGAAAGTTTATGTTATAAAATGGCGGGTTGCTATACTGTATGGTCCAAAGATCTCATGTAAAATAAACTAAGCACAAAAAACATAAACTAAAAACATACCTTTTTCATATATGAAGTTGCGCTGGACATCTAATTTTCATCGGCAATCACTTCATGAATAATTTAAAGTAAGATACCTCTAGATCATCCACACGTGCTTCAAAAATCCATGGGAGTATCGATTATCGAATTATGGGCGCTAGTGCGGTGATCCAACAATGACTTCGACATCCCAACGATCACTGTGATCCTTTTCCTTCAATGCTTGAAGCCATTCTTGGATCTTTGCTTAGAGAGAGAGTCTCTCTCTATAGAAAGTGGGAGGAGATAGAGGCTCTCATTCAAAAATGAATGAATAGTCTTCATTGTTCAAGAGTCTCTCTCTATTTATAGTGTATATTCAAGATACCCGGTAGGGTTCCCCTACCCTCGAAAATTTAACATCCACTAAATAATAATTATGATGAAAAAAATTGTTCCATAAATATTATTTATAATTTATCACATACCTGTAATATATATAAAATATATATTACATGATAAACCCGAGTCATTAACTTGAATCGTAATTCCCGCTTAATATTAAACAAATATGAAATATTAAAATAATATTTGTTTGATTAATATTTTATCATATTTACTTAACTTGTAAATAATTGAAATACATTTAACCCAAATATTTGTAAATTAAATAATATGAATTTATTTATTTATCGGTGATTGATAACTTGGACAACACTTGGATGCCCCACCATTTATGGTATACCTATTCAACTGAATAGGAAAACTTCTTGAATACGCTATTGTATGTGACCCTATAGACCCTTATCTCGATAGAAGTGAATAAAATCCAAAAACCGAGAGCAGATTCTAGCAAATCATCAAGACCCCTAAAGAGATAAGGATTTTCATTGCAATGACAAGCAACCTACGAACACGTATTGTTTAATATAATATCACTACTAGAAATTAAGGATATAGCCACAGATCTATAGCTACAGTTTTATCAATTCATGACTATAGCTAGTTTATAGCCACTATTAAATTAAAAAACCATGGAAATATTTTTTTTATGCGTCAGGCTTCTCCTCCCCCGATCTATGACCCTCCTCCTCCCAACCCTCGACCTCCCCGCGCCCTCCTCCCCTCCGCTTACAATCAAAATTGTCGCTCCTCTTCCCAGTTGATGTTGTTCGCAGTGGCCTCCCCACCCCTCCTCATTAACGCCTATGACACGGGTATCCATTACACATGTGAGGTATCCTCATAGTGACCATCCTACCCCGATGCTTCCACCCAATACAGCCACCCCACCGACAATTCTCTAAGATAGACACCCCTCCTCCTCCTTTGGCATGCCTCCAACGCGGCCACCCCACCTCCCGGGGATCATCCTCCTCCTCTGATGTGGGTATAACCTAATTTTTTCTTAATTGAATACCATTTTTGAAACTATTGAATCTATGTAATTTTTTTGCTGCTAAAACATTTCTTTGAGAAGTCTCTGTGATGAGTTAAAACTACTCTCAAATTGATTTGAAGTTATTTTGATTTTTTATCTATGGATGGAAAAATGGTTTTTTCTTATTTTCGATGTATGAGTCACATTTACACTATTCATGAGTTATTTTGAGTAAAACATATGGATTCATATTATTCATTTCAAAGGTGTGTATTAGGGATTTAAAATATGTGTATAAGTTATTCACCAATATAATGATATTGTTGACTGGATGATTTCTAGTTCTGGAGCTTTGTATAAGTCATTTGACTCAATGTATGAGTAATTAATGACTTTGTATTAGTCATTATCATTTATAATAAGAGTCATTAGATTTAACATGTGAGTAATTAACATTGTGTATGTGTCATCAGGATTTCTATATGAGTCTTTAATGTGATGAAATTCTGTGAATATTGAGACTTAAAAATATGAGATTTCCAGAATTGTATATTCTAAAGAATATTCATATATATGATGGATCATATAATTTAAATTAGTAGTATCCTCCCCCAAAAAAGTGTTTCAAAATATGTCAATGAGAAGTGATTTTCCATTTTACGCAAATGGAAACTTGAAAAGGCTTCTATATAGTGCCAAAATAGAACTCCCCCTATTTTTATAACTTTTCTATCTTTCTAACATGATAGAAAAAGTGTGCATTAAAAATAAACACAAGTTTTTTGCCATTTCACCTCTAAATCGCTATCTACCTTTATTCTTAGCATGTATCATAGACAAACTCAAACTTATAAATCTATGATCTCCCATTACATGATGCTTTCCAAAATTCCATCTTGAATGAATAAGAGATTATCTTTGAGCTTCATGTAGGTAGGATGCTTCATGGATATATCTATTTATTTGCGGGTTGAAACACTCCAATTCAACATGAATATATTTTCTATTTGATTCACTATACATCACCCTCAAACTCCTTCTTCATTCTCATCTTAGATCATGGCTTCCACTTGAAGTTCCATGATGTTTCTAACACTTTTGAATAACTCCTGCATCGCCTAATGTATTTTCATAGTTATCCATAATTTTAAACAAAATATAGGTAAAATTTCCTAAATCACTATATAATTCCCATGCATCAATCCAAATTCACAAACATGGCCATATTTTCTTACAAAGTTCATCACATAACTGAGTTTTCTACGTTTCTAGATTCACTTATGTAAACTTCTTCATGAAACGAGATTCTCTTACATCATTCATTTATTGAAACTACCTATGTTTCTAGTTTTGGATATATAACATCTCTCATATATCTAAATTCACTCATGTTTTTGTAATTTCTTACATTTCTCATTTTCATAGTCAATTTTGAAAATGTGGTCCTTTTCTAAAATCATGAATGTGGGAAATAGTATATGTGGGTACTTAGCTTCTTTTTTGAATTCCTCTTACACTTCCATATATGAACTGGAATGATTCCATATCTAATCCCCTGGATTTCATCCTTTATGTATGATTTCATAAACTTCTAAAGGGTTTCCTCATATCCTTTATCATACATATGATCATTGTATCTTTATTCCAAGCTCCATCACCACCCTTTGATCTCCAAAACACTTTATTAAAAAATTTACATATATATCCATAATATCCATTTTATAATAACTTTAAAACCTCCTTATACACACTTTCAACAAGTATAACTCCATTTAGGGGTTTCCATCAATCTCCCCATCTTGTCAATAAATCATCTTGATCCAAGTATGCACATATTGTCAACAAATCCAATGTAACCCAAGGCATGTCCAATAATCTCCCCCTTTGGATTATTTTGACATGTAAACTATTAAAAAATCACTCCCCATTTTTCAATGAAATAAAATGGGGGAAACTATGAGTAGATTTGATTGTTTATTTCGCTCCCTTAGGGTGTGCTCAAATATGAACCCCCTTCTTTGTCAGGTTCTTCATTTTCATATCATGCTCCCCCTTTGAATGGGGTCATTTTTTTATACATTAGATAGAGAAAGATTAATATTCCATTCATCAATACTTTGGATTCCTCATGCCTTTTCCACCTTAATGTGTATGAAGAAAATCCATTAAATTTAAACTCCACCTTGGTCCAATAGGGGTTTCTCATGGAGTTTAATGTTGCCTTTGAGGACATAGTAGGGTTATTTACTTCTTAGTTGTTCCACTATTATAAAACCACTTGATATTGAATTCTACCACTTTTTCATTTATATTAAGGATACCAATTTTTGATTCACTTTTTGGGAAACCTTTGATCTCTATGAATAAATTTCGAACTTCAAATTTCTTATTGGATTACCCAATTCTATAACTTTTCTTACACAGATTCACTTTCCAAAGAAAATCATTGAGTAAATTTACCACTTAATACTTAGGATTTTAATAAATTATCTAAGCTCATAGATCCTGACCTTGATGTATGAAACACGATTCTCTATAAAAACACCAAATATATGCCTTTAGATCTTCATAAGATTCATCCTTGAAAATGAGGCTTAACAACATTGAAAGATCATCTTCAAAGTCCCCCTGAATTTCATCTCTAGATATTGAAACCAAATATTTAAATTTTCATAATATTGGGGGTTAATATTATTAGAATTAATATCTTTAGGTCAGAAAAAATGTGTATCCTGTTCATAGTAGACAATTGATACTGACTATGAGATAACAAACACAAATAATCATTAAAAATAGTAATGTTGTTGATGATGTTTTTATCAATTTAATGGTATATTATCATGTATCCCAAGGATTTATACCACTTTTTTATCCTCATATTAGACCTGATATAACTTGTTATATCACATAAGTCTTTTAAAACTCTTTTATTTTCATTTTAAGCTTCTTTTCTAATCTAAACCATTGTACACAGAAAGTAATTTTCAAAATCCAGATTTGACATTCTCTTCAAGTTGGAAACTTCTAGGTAAAATTTGGAGTGAAAAACATAATTAATTAAACCATTGTATGAGTTAAGTTTATAATTTTATTTTTATTTAGTCTTAATACCAATTGATACATATAGTTCTCTTAACTTCCACTTATGGTATGCACTTTTTAGATTCAAATAGATCAATATTTTAGCTCCTAAATATGTGATTTTATAACAAAACTATATGATGGAACGTTTCTCCCCCATATGTCTCAATCACATCATAAATAGTTAGAAAAAATTTAATTCATTGAGAAAGGGGTACCTCAAACCTACTCAGTAGATGAGTGGGGCTAGCCAGATTTGAAAAACCCTTTGCTTTCACTCTTTCCTTATCCCTTTTTTATATTTAGGGAGAGGAATTCCATCACGTAATCAAATTCCCTTATGCTGATATTTTTCTTCTTTGGCATAATCTTCTTCTTTATTGTGAGAGAAATTCCACATGTGCAATTCTCCATCATTGATTTCTTTCCACTGTTTTCATCATCATGTTTCCTCCTCTATTGGAGGCCACATCCAACAATATTATTTCATTTCCCCACTATGGTCTTGATAGGAACATTTTGTAATGTTTATTCCTTAATGTACATAAAATCCATTTTGGATATATCTATCTTTTTTGTATATTTTATTTTATCTCAATTGGGGTAGTCTTGTTGGCATCCTTTACTACAGAAATTTCTTTTTGTTTTTTGACTCAAGTTTAACCTTCTTTATTTTTAATAGGTTCTTATTTTTAAAATATATTTATATAATATTCATGAGATAATTTAATCATGGAAATATTCTTTATCCATCCCTTTAAATCTATTATTGAGAGGGACATATATTTCCTTTAGTACAAGATGTTTTTCTCTTTTCATTCCAGCTAAACTCCTCTTATAACTTCCACTTGAGACATGGTCAGAAAGATTATAATTATTAGGATGAGACTCATACTTCCATCACTACACTTCATAAATCATAATTTCATGTTTTCCACCAACTTCATAACAATTGATACATTCCCATACCTCAACAAAAAATAGGAAATGTGCCCATGTATCCCATAAAAGTAGCACATATTTTTATTCCTTCTTGAGGTGAAAATAAATTTTTACTTGCCTCTTGTACAGAATCTTTTACATCTATTTCCAACACCTTAAAAACTTTCCCTCTTATTGTAAAAATTTATACTCATATTATTTTAATACTTTAGATATTCCTTGGAAATTAATTGCTTCTTGGCTGAGTACACATCCTCTTCCATCTTCCAGATTCTATTATTCTTCAATTAAAATTGACCATTCATATTTTTCTTGAGTGTATTTCCACTAGATATATATTCTTCTAATTATCATGATAGATTTTCCATCATGCCACTTTTATCCTTCATTTTATATTTTATCTGATCAATGGAGTCTTTAATGATCAACTTATCTAATTGCAACCTTCTATTCTTCTTGACTATCTTTTTTATGCATGTAACCAACTCATCTCTCTTTTCCTAAAAAGTTTAAAATTCCTTTTATTTATGGACCTAATATAAGTACCATGATATCAATAGTGTGTCAATGAACTAATTAACCACTAGGATAACCACTTTCATGGTGTATATATTGAATGAAATTGGATTTCATTTGAACAAAAAGCCTTTATTAACGATCATGTTATTCCATATTGGGATGTACATATCAATTTTAATATTATCTGTTCATTGTTGGTTATGGATTCATGTATCATTTATCACGTAAAGTTGACACACTGATCACATATATATAAGAAGTCGTTATATCTCACTTCTTTTCCCATTATTTACTTATAGGTGGTTACTTATGATGAGGTCAGTTCTATCCACGACCATCGAAGGAAGGTAGTGATTTCGACATAGTATTCATGTAAATTTTCTCCAATTTTTATTCTTTGGATCAATTTAAATTAGGGATTTTGTGATTTTTGGGTTCCCTATATTTTTGCAGTGTGTTTTGGATCTCGTTGAGGTGGATTTGATCCGCCGTTGGTAAAGGCTACTTACATGTGTATAAATAGGTAGGAATATGCATATATAAGTTCTCCCTTTATATATATATATTCAATCATGGAAGTATGAATATATATATTGGAGTTTGGTGTTCATATATATAGATATGAAAAATGCATACATGTGTAAGTGAAAAGGGGTATATGAAAGTATAAACATATATCTAAGGACTTTCTTGTGTATATTTAGCCATGAAAATATCTACATAGGGGATAGGTTTCCTTATATATGTGTGAAGGTTCATATGTGTGCAAGTGAAAAAAAAAATATTCGAGTTTTCATCATCAAAAGCAGCGCACATTGAGGTTGGGGTAGGTTCCCTATGCTCAACCCTTTAATTTGAATTTTAAAATTTCTTGATTGTTTTAAAAAATAGTTTTCATTATTATGGATTAACATTAATCTACCTTAGTAATTATAATCTTACCACAATCACCAAAACACCCCATAGTAATTAACTATGGTGTGGGTGTGTTTTCATTTCACAGGACACTATGAAATGGTTTCCATCTCTTCACCATGGATCAAAATTACATTGACACATCTGGTGTAATCCCAAAGATAACTTTATGTAGTTATTGAAAATCATAGATTACCCTTACGTAGCCATCATATTTCTTAGATGACCTTTACATTGGTCATGAATTACCTTGATATAGTCTCCTTTTCTTTAGTGTGTCCTTTCTATAGGTCATGAATGACCTTTACATAGCTTAGTATCACCTTAACTAACCCATAGATTCTTTCCTTACCTTTATACAGTGTATATAATAACTTTATGTAGGTAGTGAAATCTACAAATGAACTTTATGCAATGTGATTTCACTTTTACATAGGTCTCAAATTACCTTTATGCATCTACCTAATTTTAGTGAAACCTTTATATAGAGCTTTAATTACATTTGTACAGCTAACGAAAACCTAATACCTTTATACAGGATTCATCCTACTTTTATACAAGTAGTTAACTTCAAGTATTACCTTTTTTTTGTCAACATAAATCTCAATTTAACTTTACATAGGTAACAATTTCAACTCAAAATGATTTCATACAATTCTCAATCAATCCTAAGGACTTCAGAATTCTATCAAATTATGTATACATGGTTCATACACCCATAAAAACTTGTATTTTTATTGAATATCAATGAAAAAATCCTCAAAATTAATGTTAGAACTTTTTCTTGAACCTCTTTACTTGATTTCTTCAAGTTGTATCCTTAAAAACCATCCTACTTTAACTATAATTCTTCAAAACTTTATTGAAAATAAATAAAATTTCTTGATTTGGGCACTTCAATATACCCCTTTTTATTTTTTGATTTACACCATTTTAACTTCAAGTTATTATAAATAAAATAAAGGGAATAATGATGGGTTACCATGCCCTTTAGTGAGAGCATGAAGGTTGAGGTATGCCTATCAACCGAGATCATCTATACTTACTAACTATATCATTTGGGATACTCTTCATGATTTACCCCCAATTTTATTATCATTTTTCTTTTTTGTAAACATGGTGGACTCACTCTTCTCAATAGGATTATTGTGTGGGACCTATTTGATTTCATGAGAAACAAAGGAACATGCATCCCTATATGATAGCTTCTTCTGCATCATCTTTTACTTTTTTTAGGTAGGAATGTAATACAGTGTAATCATACATTTTTATTCTTATGATTTCATCATGATAAAAACATTATGCTTCCATAAACTTTCCTTCTTAAATAGTATTTTTTGGCCATATTTCAATCTTCTTCTTTGATCTTACTCATATTTAGTAATCCATGGAGTCTTATTTGTTAATTTTATAGTTTCCATTTTTTGAAACTTGAGAGTATTGGTATCTCCCATAGAATTACTTATTTTTTTATTTATAAGAACCCCATTACTTCAACATAATTCCATGGTAGTTACATATTAAATCCGAAATTTTACGCTCTGTGTCCAAAGCCTCCACAACACCAATAGTAACCATTAAATCTTGATCTATCAACCTATTGTTGTGTTAGTCCGTGCAAGGGGTGAAAGGGGTGTGCATGGGGGTGAAAGGGGGTGTCTGTGTAGGGTGTGTAGGGGGGGTGTATTGGGGTGTGTGTGTGTAGGGGAGGGGGTGTGTTATGTTCTATTGAAAGGTGTAGGGGATGGTTTAGAGGATGGGAAAGGGGTCTGTTGGGGGAATTGGGAGGGTGTGTGATGGGTTCTATTGCAAGGGGAAGGGGGGGTGTAGGGGGTTAAAGGGGTGTGTAGGGGGTGTGTGTGGGGGGGTGTCAGGGAGGTTATAGGGATGTGCAGAAGAGGGGGTGGGTTGTGTTCTAGGTTTTGTTACAAGGGGCAGGGGGAGGGTTCAAGGGGGTGTAAGGTGTGTGTAGGGAGGGTGTGGGGGGGGGGGCAGGGGGTGTACTGGGTTCTGTTGCAAGGGGTAGGGGGAGGGTGTAGGGGGTGTGCAGGGGGTGGGTAGGGGGTGTGCTCGGGGTAGGGGAGGGGGTTGTGCTGGGTTCTGTTTCAAGGGGTTGGGGGAGGGTGTAGGGGGTGTAAGGGGTGTGTAGAGGGTGTGTAGGGGAGGGTGAAAGGGGTGTTCATGGGAGTTAGAATAGGGAAGTGGGTGTGATGGATTTTGTTTAAAGGTGTAGGGGTAGGGGAGGGTGCAGGGGTGCAAGGGGTGTGTGGGGAGGGTCTGCGCGGGGGGGGGGGGGGATGAGTTCTATTGCAAGGGGTAGGGGTGTGAAGGGGGTTGTAAGGGGTTGAGAAGGGGGTGTGATGGGGGAAGTGTGAGGGGGTTGTGCTGGGTTCTGTTGCAAGGGGAAGGGGGAGGGTGCAAGGGGTGTGTAGGGGAGGGAGTAGGGGGTGTGTTGGATTTTGTTTCAAGGAGAAGGGGGGGGGGGGGGTTCCGGGTGGTGAAAGGGGTGTGTAGGGGGTGTGCAGGGGAGGGGGTGTGCTGGGTTTTGTTGAAAGGGGAAGGGGGAGGGTTCAGGGGGTGTGCTGGGGAGGGGGTGTGCTGGGTTCTATTTCAAGGGGTAGGGGAGGGTACAGGGGGTGTGCAGGGGGTGTGCAAGGGGTGCATGGGGTGTGCAGGGGGTGGGAAGGGGGGTGGGTAGGGGTGCAAGGGGTGTGCAGGGGGTGTTCTGAGGGAGGGGGAAGGGGGAAGTGGGGGTGTTCAGGGTAGGGGGAAGGGTACAGGGGGGAGGGGGAGGGGCAGGGGGTGTAGGGGGCAAGGTGAGGGGGAATGGGGAATGGGGGAGTGCAGGGGGTGTGCAGGGGGGAAGGAGGAGGGGTAGGGGGTTTATAGGGTAGGGTGAGGGGGGATAGGGTGAAAGGGGGTTTGTAGGGGGGTAGGGGGAAGGGGGTTCAAGGGGTAGGGTGAGGGGTGCAAGGGGGGGGGGGTAGGGGGTGAAAACATGCATTATGCATACCTGTATTATGAAAACTTGTATTATAAAAACCTGTTATGCATTATGCATTATGTGAAAACCTGTAAAGACACGAAAATTTCAAGGAAATTTTTTTCTTAAATTCTTTGGAATTTTACGAGTCCGCGGTTTCTCACGATGCCTGATTCTGAGACCCGGTGTGTCCAGAATCAATTTCTAAAGTTTTGTTCGGGTACGTTTAGTAAACGTACATGCGAGTTTTTTTATCTTTTGAACCGGTTCTCAGAATTTAAATCTGAGGACACCAATGAACTCGCAGTGCCAGTATTCTCTTAAGGATACCTTAACCGCAGTTGCGTTTAATCGGAAGTGGTAGTTAAAAATTGGGGTTTCTAATTAAAAATTTAAGATTAAATAAAAATGTGAGTGTAACACATTTTTATTTGAAAGGATGTTAAAGTATTTGGATGGTAGTTAAAACCACCAAAGTGAGGTTGGTGGTGGGGCCCACCCCACATAACCTCCCATGGGAGGATATTATGTGGTGGTCCCCACATGAGTTCAAACTCTTCACCTCCTCTTTAAACTCCCTTGAACCCCCTTAAACTCTTGGAATTACATGGTTTAATTCTTGCCAACACCCCACCATTAATGAAGAGAATTAATTCATTTTCATTAAAATATTTTTGAATCTATCCCTCCACATTTAATCTAATGTGTTGTCACATTTAATGGGAGATAACTCTTGAGTTGTTGTGCCATAAAAATAATAGAGAGTAATCTCTATTATTTTTGGCTTAATTTTTGTGGAGAGCTAAGGAGAAGAGGGAGAGCCTTCTTCCCATGAAGAACACGAAGAAAATCTTCTCCACTTCTTCAACCGGGGAAAGAAAGTGACGCGTTGTCTGTGTGCGGGAACCTTAGAGCTGGCTGCGACTGCGAAGATTACTGTACTGGAATCCTCCGTGGGTTCGATGACGAAAACTACTCTACTGGAATCCTTTGTGGGTTCGACAGTTATGACTTCTGTTCCTGTATCCTATGTGGGTCTGACAAAATAGCTGGTCCTGTATCCTGTGTGGGTCTGACAGCTTAGATGAGATAACTGGTCCTGTATCCTGTGAGGGTCCGACAGCTTAGCTGGTCTTGTATCCTATGTGGGTCTGATAGCTTAGATGATCCAGTGGCTACATCTGATCATCTATATCTCTCTCTACTATTGTGTCATACCTATGTGAGCTGAGTCATGTCTTTTAACCATAAACATCGTGGTGATTAACTTTACTTACTTTATGGAATTGGTTTGATCTTGGGCTCGAGAGTTGGAGCTGGACTGAGATTGGTAATTTAGGTATATGTATGTGCATATACCTAAGTAGGGTTGGTTGATACTTCGTGATTGTATCTTTATTCTTTTGTTTATCTTGAGTGGATATTATGAGACCTTGCGGGTCTCGGGGTCCCTACTGAGTATCGTTATACTCACCCCTTCATGAGCTATGCCCGCACCTTGTTGTGTTGGATGCAGACGACAGACAACACTAACAGAGGCTGAGAGTGCCATGACTGGACGGTACTCGGAGGTGGACCTTGAGACGAGTCGGAACACAGAGGAGACTGACAAACATGAGTGCTGAGGTGGACATCTGTACCTACCCTTCAGGTAGGAACCCCATAGGATAATCCAGGAGCTGCTCTTTACTTTCAGTTGTTTGTCCCTTCTCACTTCTACTTGTTGTTCAGTTGGGTTTTTATACTATCCCATTTACTTTCCAGTACACTCTTTTTTATTCAGTTTTACTTAGTATTGATTTCATGTTGCGTACTCTATTGTGTTTGTTTACTTTTATAAAGGTAATGTCTTCCTAGCTTAGGGATTTACGCCTTTAGTGCTAGTCTCCAGCCCCTGGCCTATGGAAGGCGGGCTTGGGGTAGTCACGACACGGGCCCCGAGGACGGGTCGTGAAAAATGTGTATCAAAGGTGGTCGATTCTACCGCAGAACTTAGACTCTGACTCTTTTAACGACAATAGTGTTAAGTGTTTTGGGAGTGGTTATCAGTTTAGGGAAACCGGTGATGGTGCGGTGGTCGACGTATCCATACACTAGGACTCTGACTTATGATCTCCGACCCAGTGCACGAAAACACTGATTGTGTGTCTGTTTCCTTTGAAAAATTTTCTTTGTGATTACTTTGTGTCAGCTCACCAGGTATACTGTTTTAACCGTGGCGCACCTGGTTCTTTTCAGGATGGCCCCACGAAGGCAGCCAGCTATGGTTCCAAGTTACATACGAGATGGTAGCCCACCGAGTGACAAGGCCTCGGTGTAGGGCCCCATCACAGCGGAGGCACCAATGGTACCACTACCCGTAGGGCCACCGATACCACCAGCTCCAGCAGCAGAGAGTGAACGCCGTCTGAGTGCGCTACACGAGTTCCAGTGCCAGAGGCCACCCAATTTCCGAGGAGAGACGAACCCACAAGTAGCTGAGGATTGGTTGGAGGCTATCGTGAGAGTTTTTAGATTGGTAGGGACACCATCCGACCTTATGGTGATCCTTTCCGTGAGTCTCCTGCACGCAGTAGCAGGTAGATAGTGGAGCTTGATGCTCCAGGTGCATGACAAGGCATCACTACTCTGGGTAGACTTCAAGAGCCTGTTTCGGGCAGAGTTTGTTCCATACACCCTTCGTGCGGTGTAGATTCTGGAGTTACTACATCTGTCGTAGGGCAGCATGACAGTAGCTCAGTACTCGGTGAGGTTCACCGACCTCTCATGCTACTCCATGGATATTGTGTGGGACCCATTCTTTAGGTACCGGACCTTCAAGCAGGGACTCAGGAATGAGATCAGTGCTTCGATGATTCCCATCAGCATTCCAATGCAGGTGGGGGTACTAGAGTGAGCCCTTTTAGTAGAGAGCTTTCTCGCTGAGCAGTCACCGGTAGCGAGATCCACCACAGGGCGACACATAGAGGAGTCTTCTGCAGCTGGGAGTAGACAGATGTCGCAGAGGTCCAAGTGGACCAGGCCATCAGGTGGGCGATCCCAGGATACAGGTTCAGTTGTGAGGGGCACACAAGACAGAGTCAGCTACACATGGAGTAGGCAGTGCTATGCAAGCAGTGGGTAGGGCCACATGGCTCGTGACTACTTGACCCGCCTTGTAGATGAGCAGCAGATAGTAGAGGGACCTCCCAGGAAGAGGCAGAGGTTTGACCGTGGTGGTCCGCCGGGAGCTAGCAGACGTGGCAGAGGAGCTGGCCGAGCAGCGGGTGGTGGGCGATGTTTCAAGGCTCTACCACCACCACCAGAAGGTCCACCCCAACCATAGGGAGTAGGTGGAAAAAGGTGAGCTCAGCTCTAGTCAGTCGAGACCTACGACCATGGTGCACCTGAGATGATTCGAGGTACTATCTATGTCTACTCCACCCTTGCTGCAGTACTCATAGACACAGGTGCAAGTCATTCTTTTATTTCCGCTGCCCTTATTTGGAGCTCAGAGATTCCGATGGAGCCTTTGGCTTGATCCTTATGGCTAGAGACTCCTACGGGAGCAGACACGATGATTACACACTAGTGTCGGTAGTGTGAGCTTACTCTAGGAGGAAAGAGCTTCGGCTGGGATCTTCTTGTAGCGACGTCGAGGCCTTGCGACGTCATCTTGGGTATGGACTAGTTATCCACATTTCATGCTCATATTGACTGTATTAGGTGCAAAGTGCGGTGTATCCGCACGTATGGGACTAGATTCACCTTCACCAGAGAGATGGGAGCCTTAGCAGCGCCAGATTGACTTACGCAGAGGAGGGGGCAGCCGATCACACATCAGTTGGCTAGTCTCATCCTCAAAGTGGTTGATGTGCGGAGTCTGAGTTTTCCTTTTGTGGTGGATCAGTACGCAGATGTTTTCCCTGACAACATTCCAGGAATACCTCCTTGCAGAGAGGTAGACTTTTACATTGACCTGTACCCTAGGACAACACCGATATCTACTCCATCATATCATATGGCTCCCACCGAGCTTCGTGAGCTGCGGGTACAACAAGAGGACTTGCAGGGGAAGGGATTTATCTGACCCAGTGTTTCACCCTGGGCATCTCCGATTTTGTTCACCAAGAAGTCAGATGGGAGCTTTCGATTGTGTGTCAACTACCGTCGCCTGAATCAGGTGACCGTGAAGAACAAGTACCCACTCCCGAGGATTGACGACCTCTTTGATCAGCTCAAGGGAGGATGTTGGTTCTCGAAGATAGACCTCATGTCAGGCTATCACCAGCTCAGATTTCGAGATGAGGATGTGTAGAAGACGACCTTCAGGTGTCGGTATGGCCACTACGAGTTCTTGGTTATAACCTTTGGTGTAACCAACGCACCAGTAGTGTTCATGAGTCTCATGAACAGGATCTTTCAGCCTTACCTCGATCGATTTTTCGTAGTATTAATCGACGACATACTGATTTAATCGACTACTGAGGAGAAGCATGCCTACCATTTGCGGCTGGTACTGGATACACTCTGAGAGCACCAGCTTTATGGTAAACTCTTGAAGTTCCAGTTCTGGATTTGAGAGGTTCACTTCTTGGGTCACGTCATCTCAGAGGCTGGGGTTGCAGTGGATCAATCGAAGATCGAGGTAGTACTTACTTGGGAGCCACCCAAGAGTGTGACTGAGGTGCAGAGTTTCCTGGGACTGGTTGGGTACTATCAGAGATTTGTGCCAGACTTTTCCAGAGTTGCAGCACCACTTTCAGCATTGACGAAGAAGGGGAAACCCTTCGTGTGGTCAGAGAGATGCCAGTAGAGCTTTCAGGAGCTGAGGCAGAGATTGACCAGTGCACCGGTCTTGAGGATACCAGAGGAGGGCGTTGGGTGCGTAGTTTACAGCGACGCATCAGGGACTGGACTCGGGTGTGTCCTGATGCAAGAGCAAGCAGTGATCTCATATGGTTCACGATAGTTGAGACAACACAAGTAGAACTACACTACCCATGACCTGGATTTAGCAGTAGTGATCTTCGCCTTGAAGATGTGGCGGCACTATCTGATGGGCGAGCGTTTTACAATCTATTATGACCACCAAAGTCTCGGGTACATCTTCTCGCAGAAGGACTTGAACCTGAGACAACGGCGATGGATTGAGTTCCTCCAGGACTATGAATTAGAGATATTCTATACTATTGGGAAGGGGAATGTTGTAGAAGATGCTCTCAGCAGGAGATCTGACATTCAGCTGCTAGGAGAGGAGACAGGTCAGCTGGCTGCATTGTATATATCCTTTGTGGATAGAGATGGAGAAGCCTTTCTTCAGTCTCTCACAGTCACTCCTACACTTATTCAGTGAGTCAGAGATGCATAGCATGGGGATGCTGACTGTGAGATGCGACATGCTCAGATATCCTCAGGGTAGGCACCTGATGAGTTTTCTGAAGGTGGGGAGCACATCATCCTCTTAAGAGGACATACCATGGTACCAGTTTCACTATTGGAGGAGGTGTTGAGGGAGTTCCACACTTCCCCTCTAGCGGTACATCTAGGAGTGGTGAATATGTATTAGTACCTCAAACGACAGCACTGGTGTCCGGGTATGAAGAAGGAGATAGTAGAGTTTGTCTCACTATGCCTCACTTGTTAGAAACTGAAGGCGGAGCACCAAGTACCAGCAGTCTTGGTACAACCCTTAGAGGTTCCAGAGTGGAAGTGGGATGTAATATCCAAATATTTCAAGACGGTACTTCCACGTACATCCATAGGACACGACTCTATCTGGGTGATCGTTGACTAACTCACAAAGTCGGCCCACTTCCTACCGATCAGAGAGCATGACTCATTAGAGAGATTGGGATGCCTCTATGTATAGGAGATCGTATGGCCTCATGTTGTACCGTCGATGATCGTCTCCAATCGGGATTCTCATTTCACTTCCCGGCTATGGAATGTGTTGTAGGAGGCTTTCGGGACACAGATTCACTTGAGCACCACCTTCCATCCTCAGACGGATGGTCAGACTGAGAGGACAATTCAGACTCTCGAGGACATGATCCATGCATGTGTCCTTTACTTTAGTCATAGATGGGAGAATCACTTACCCTTGGTGGAGTTTGCGTACAACAACAGCTACCACTCCACCATCGGGATGGCACCTTACGAGGAACTGTATGATAGAATTTGCAGATCGCCTATGTGCTGGATTGACCAAGGGGAGTCAGCACTTGTAGGACCATAGATGGTTCAGGCTATGACAGAGAAGCTGTAGATCATCTAGGAGTTGATGAAGACTACACATAGTAGACAGAAGTCCTATGCTGATAGGAGACGGAGACCACTGAAGTTTGAATATGGCGACCACGTCTTCTTACGGCTCTCACCTCAACAAGGTCTATGAAGATTTGCTCGAGGCAACAAGTAATCTCCGCTATTCATTGGACCATTCTAGGTCCTCAGTAGAGTAGGTGATGTGGCTTACCACCTGGCCCTTCTAACTCAGTTGCACCGGGTGCATGACGTCTTCCACGTATCTCAGCTGAGGAGATATGTGCATAACCCATCCCACATCATCGACAACGGGGAGATGGACATCGATGACGAGGCGACATTCACGGTGGTTCTAGTGGAGATTGAGGATTGATAGGAGTGGGTCCTGTGTGGATGGTCGATTCCTCTGGTGCACGTTCGTTGGCAGCATGGGAACCTCCAAGAGAGCACATGGGAGTGGGAGGCTCAGATGCGTGCTCAGTACCCACATTTGTTTCCCTAGTGTGTGTTTTAGCTTTACGGAGACGTAAATCCATGAGGTGGGGGTAATTTAAAGACCCAAAAATTTCAAGGAATTTTTTTCTTAAATTCTTTGGAATTTTACGAGTCCGCAGTTTCTGACGGCGCCTGATTCCGAGGTCCGGTGTGTCCGAAATCAATTTCTGAAGTTTTGTTCGGGTACGTTCAGTAAACGTACGTGCGAGTTTTTCTATCTTTTGAACTGGTGCTCGTAATTGAAATCTGAGGACACCAATGAACTCGCAGCTCTGGTATTCTCTTAAGGATACCTTTACCGCAGTTGCGTTTTATTGAAAGTGGTAGTTAAAAATTTGGGTTTCTAATTAAAAATTAAAGATTAAATAAAAATGTGTGTGTGACACATTTTTATTTGAAAGGTGGTTAAAATATTTGGATGGTAGTTAAAACCTCCAAAGGGAGGTTTGTGGTGGGGTCCACCCAACATAACCTCCCATGGGAGGATATTATGTGGTGGGGCCCACACAAGTTCAAACTCTTCAGCTCCCCTTTAAACTCCCTTGAACCCCCTTAAACTCTTGGAATTCCATGGTTTAATTCTTGCCAACACCCCACCATTAATGAAGAGAATTAATTCATATTAATTCAAATATTTTTTAATCCATCCCTCCATATTTAATCTAATGTGTTGTCACATTTAATGGGAGACAACTCTTGAGTTGTTGTGCCATAAAAATAATAGAGAGTAATCTCTATTATTTTTGGCTTAATTTTTGTGGAGAGCTAAGGAGAAGAGGGAGAGCCTTCTTCCCACGAATAACATGAAGAACATCTTCTCCACTTCTTCAACCAGGGCAAGAAAGTGAGGCGACACCCAGGAGGAACACCCGTCTTCCTTCCTCTTCCTCCGCGTCAAGGGATAAGACACCGCTTACGAAGAACGTCGCCAACAACGATGCTTCCTCCTCAGACGCACCCTAACGTCAACGAATCGACGCCGTCATCAAGGAACAATCTTCGAATCAAGGTAGGGGGTTTTGTATAATTTTAAATGGATAAAATTATACCCTCATTATTGATGAATGCTTTGGTTCGTCTTTGGCCTTTTGTTATCACCTAACACAGAGGGCGCGGGCCGAACAAACACGGCCCGACGAACCTCCGTTGATTCTTGATTGTATTTGCAATGGAGGCGGTGTCGAAAGAGGCGATGACGACCGGAGTCAGTGGAAACTGGAGGTAGTGGCGGCCGCGCGCCGGCCGCGTGAAGAGACTGGCGGCCACCCGGGCCACCCGGTCTGCGGGACGACCGAACAGCCAATCTGGCCGGCCCGCTGGGAACCCCAGCACCCACAGGTGCCGCACGGAGGGAAACACGGCCCGCAACCGTGGGCCGCTCGCCGGGAGAACCAGTCGGTCGCCTGCCGGCCGGTCCGAAGAACTGCGGTGCCGCTTGGAACTGCATGGGAGGAACAATGGCCCATTGTGCAGGCCATTCGTACCAGACAAAACCGGCTGGCTTTGGCCGACTGGGCAAGGAGAGGCGGCGCCGCTCAACACCACCGGGCGAAACAGACCGGCCCGCTCCGTGGGTGGGGTCCGCAGGTGGGCTACGCCCCACCGGGATGGGTCGACCCCCCAGCCAGGTTGGACCCACAAAACCGGGCTGGGCCAACCCCCAGCCGGGTCGGACCCGCCGAGTCGGGTCGGGCCGACCCGCCAGCCCACTAGGCTTGATGGGCCGGGCCCGACATCGCCTAAATGTGAATATCTCCAAGACCGCGCGCCCGAACGACGCATTGTCTGTGGCACTAAGAACCTCGTGATGAGGAGGTACTTTAGAGATAATCTAAGTGAGTTTTGGAAAACTTTGGAAAACGGCCGGGTTTGGAACGAGCGTAAATCCAACCGGGCCCTTGGAATAGAAAAGCTAATAACTCTCAGACCGGGCGTCTGATTGACGCGCCGTCTGTCGCGTTGGGTTCCTTATGATGAGACGAAACTTTGGGATACATAAACTCAGGACATAGTGATAGTTGATGTATCAACCCCCCTTTACTCGAGGAGCGGACCCTCCCAGAATCGAGCATGCTGTGTGCGGGAACTCTAGAGATGGTTGTGACTGTGACGATTACTGTACTGGAATCCTCCATGGGTTCGACGATGACAACTACTATACCAGAATCCTGTGTGGGTTCGATAGTTCTGAATTCTGTTCCTGTAACCTGTGTGGGTCTAACAGAAAATCTGGTCTTGTATCCTGTGTGGGTCTGACAGCTTAGATGAGATAGTTGGTCATGTATCTTGTGTGGGTCCGACAGCATAGACGAGATAGCTGGTCCTGTATCCTGTGTGGGTCTGACAGCTTAGATGATCTAGTTGCAACATCTGATCATCTATATCTCTCTACTATTGTGGCATACCTGTGTGAGCTGAGTCATGTCTTTCAACCATAACCATTGTGGTGATTGACTTTACTTCCTTTGTGTAATTGGTTTGATCTTGGGCTTGAGAGTTGGAGCCGGACTGAGATTGGTAACTTAGGTATATGTATGGGAATATACCTAAGTAGGGTTGGTTAATACTTTGTGATTGTATCTTTCTTCTTTTGTTTATCCTTAGTGGATATTGTGAGACCTTGAGGGTCTCAGGGTCCCTAATGAGTATCGTTATACTCACCCCTACACGGGTTATGCCCGCACCTTGTTGTGTTGGATGCAGACGACAGACAGCGCTGACGGAGGCCGAGAGCACCACGACTGGACGGTACCCGGAGGTGGACCTTGCGACAAGTCGGCACACGGAGGAGACTGATAGATGTGAGTGATGAGGTGGCCATCTGTACCAACCCTTCAGGTAGGAACCCCGGAGGACGATCCAAGAGCTGCTATTTACTTTCGGCTATTTGTTCCTTTTCACTTGTACTTTTTGTTCAATTGGGTTTGTATACTGGCCCATTTACATTCCAGTACACTCTTTTGTATTCTGTTTTACTTATTATTTACTTCCTGTTGCGTAATCTATTGTGTTTGTTTACTTTTATAAAGCCAATGTCGTCCCATCTTAGGGATTTACACCTTTGGTGCTAGTCTCCAGCCCCTTGCCTATGGAAGGCGGGCTTGGGGTAGTCACGACATGGGCCCCAAGGGCGGGTTGTGAAAAAACCTGCATTAGGAAAACATATTTTTTTATGTGAAAACCTATCATTATAATAGTGCATTATGTGACTATGATTTTTTATGTGCAAACCTATTAGTATGAAAGTGCATTATGTGTACTCTCATTTCTGTAGGAATGTATGTTTTTTTATTTGACTATGATTTTTTATGTGAAAACCTGCAGTGGCATGTTTTTCAGTTGAACATCAGTTGAATAGGTCAACAAAGTCAACTTACACTACATTGGATACATAAAAATTACATGTTAAGACACATGGATATGGATCTAAAATCTTCTAGTACTTTTGATGTATTATTCTTAAAACGGTTTCATAAAAAAGAAGCCAAGTGTAGGATGGGCCTATAATTATGCCCATGTGTGGTGTTGTATTTGGATTTTTTTATCTCATTTGCTTCTATATTTCAAAACATCAAAATTTACCTGGGGAAAAGCATAGTTCAAGGAATAATACATTCCATCAACCTTTTCTCTATAAAATATAGTCCTCTAAACTGCCATCACTGGATGAACCATGCTGTTTTTTTATTGAATTGGGAGACCTATAGCCTTAGTTTTAAACTGTGGCTATAGGTATTGTCTGACCTAAGCTTCTTCCACAGTTTGAAACCATGGTTATAGGACTATTTACATGGTTTTTAACCATGGCTATATCCCTATAGCCATGGTTTCAAACCGTGGCTATATACTTTTTCCTATAGCTACGCCAATAGCAGCCACAGTTCATGAAATCGTGGATATAAAATATAACCACAGTTCATGAAATGGTGGCTATAATCTATAGCCATGATTTTTTATCCTATAACCAAGGTTTCAAACTGTTTCTATAGACTTATTTGGTAGTAGTGTATCTTTGTCTTTAAATATCTCATAAAGAAGAATGAACACTTGTGTCATCTCCCTTTTCTTGCTTTATTATTTTTTGATATAATCGTATCAATTTACCTTTTCACTGCTTTGTCCAAAGACTTATAATGGTAGTAACATCATGATCAACCAGGCCTGATACATATTACTTCCTTAACATGGAAGCGACAAATCCTTTCTTGATCATTCAATCAAGATCATGCCACCAATAACACACCCAACACAAGATACCTCACCACGATTTCATTATCATGGTTTTTTATTGCATCAAATTACGCAATAAAATGGAACATAGTGGTAATGATCTCAAGTCAAGAGACTACTACACATGTCTATAGATAGTAACAACTGATGACACCCAAAATATGTGGTGTTCCTATTAGCAGGTCCGTCCTCATGATCTCATTACCAAAGATCATCAAGTGTGAACTTCATGAGAAGAAGCCTCAATGCTTATAAACCCCCAACACATGATAGCCAAGAATCAACTGTGTCCAGTCAGTATAATGTATCTTGACCATAGTACCTTTGTTTAAGATTAATGTCATGGTATCTCGAGGTTCTCATTATAGCCCAAGATTTTCTATAACCTTTTGATATGATAATTAATCTATGGACATTACCATTTAATATTGGAAGTAGAAAAGTTTTCACTATAATGGTAAACATATATCATGTATATCTAACTATATACATGATATGGTAATCAAAATTACTTGTCAATTTAGGTCTAGGGAACCCACTATTACAATACCCATCCCAGTAAAAGAGTTTTCCAACAGTTCCATGAGGTCCATCAATGATGTCCTACATCTCGTGCGTCTATCCAAAGAAGCATATATGTCAAGGAACATTTTTTCATTGTTCCACATGGTCAAGGGGGTACAATATCTAGGTAGAGGACCCATACCCTGATATGATAGGAGGGTTCCACTCTATAGATAAATAGAGGACCCATTCCCTATTCCAACATGAGGGTTCCACTCTATAGATAGAAGACTCGTGCCCTGATACAACAAGAGAGTTCTTATCTATGGATAGATAGTGGACCCACACCCTAGTCTACCAGGGGGTTCAAGTCTATATATAGAGGACTCATTCCCTATCCTGGTGGAAGGGTTTCACTCTGTATATAGATAGAAGGTCCACACCTTAGTCCATTAGGGGGTTTCACTCTATATATAGAGGACTCATTACTAATCCCAATAGGAGGGTTCCACTCTGTATATAGATAGAGGAATCACGCCCTAGTCTATCAGGGGGGTCCACTCTATGGGGAGAGGACCCACGCCCTATCCCAGAAGGAGGGTTACACTATGTGGATAGATAGAGGACTCATTCCCTAGTCTATCTAGGGGTTCTACTCTATAGGTATAGGACCCATGCCTTGTTATAGTAGAAGGGTTCCACTCTAAAGATCTCGTCTAATCACTGCCATCATCGAGCACCACTTAATGAAGTGTTGTTCCTGGAACATCTCACATCGTATCTCAACAACCACTATAGAGGCCACCATTGTGTTCTATATGGGAAACACTCAGGATAAGCTACTTATGGGCCAAAATATGAGTCTAAATTAATGAGATATGAGAGGTAGAAGTTTCTTCAACATGAGGTACATGACATGTAAGGAATCCACATGGAATATGAGCCCACTACTCTGACTGGTTATGTCCCTATGAGCACACAACTTATGGGCCATGTAGCCCTACATAGCCTGTAAGGGGACTTTTTTATGTGTCTTAGCCACTCTAGGTTGAGCCGTGTTCTCCTGGTCATGCCTGTGTCCTTTGGGTCATGTTTGTGTACACTGGTCATGTGCCTGATCGTGCCTGCGTCCATGTTCTTCCTGAGTACACATCGGGTCACTAGCATTGGGTGACATGGTGTGTGGGGGTCCCACATGACATGTGATCTTTTTCTCACCCTGAAACCCTAGCCGCTATAGCCATGGGTCTACATAACTTGTGTTCTTGAGACAACAAGCATGTATTCGAGGTTTTTCACAAAAACTCTAGATCTTCTATACATGTTTTAAATATAGATCCTCCTTTAATCTTATTGTTTGACCAACTAAAAATGGTGAAAACCTTCTCTTCACATCAATTTTGGCCCTCTCGTGGCTAGAAATCGGATTTTGATCCATCACTTGAAGCCCGTACACACCATCATCACTCATGGAACCTCACACTACCTCACCAAATCTCCAAATCCATGGTGGAATCACCCGCATCCCACAACACTCCCTGATCCATCCTGAAATCATCAAACCATCCATCACACATGAATCTTCTATGAATCAGGGGGTCTAATAACACTTTATCTCGCCCGATAATGTCGAACTGTGGTCCCCATAGGCCAATCCCAAAGAATGTGAAGAACGATGGGGAAATCACGAGAAACAAAGGTGCAACAATCATTGGCCAAAAAATAAAAATTAGGGATATCCAAGGTGAGAAACATGGAACAACAGGGGTAAATCAAATAAATAATTAAATCTGATACATGGTCGTATGTAAAGGATCAAAAAAAATGCAGATCAAAGAAATGGATTTGATTTTGCTCAATATTTTAATCATAAGGGCCAAAATCCACAAATGAGGAGTCCTACCTCGATTTGGATTGATCGTTGGTGAATAACATTACTACAACGAAGCAGGAAGATTTCTTACATTCATTTCACCTCAATTCGTCTAGATACGGAAGCTCATCATCGTCTAATCGCAATTCGTCAACAATGGGTTGTGGAATCCTCCTCTCAATGGTTACAGAGTTATGTGAATACACCAAAACTTCTCCATAAATATTCATTTATAGATGTGATTAGGCTTTAGGAAATTTAATTAATTAATTAATTAATTAATCCACTGAACGCATCTGCCAGTAGCCTCTTTATCTGAACTCCGCACACCAACCATCTTTATGATTCACCTGGGGTAAAAATCACATTACAAATTCAACAATGGTCTTATATTTACATTTTGAGACTTTGTTTAGGATATATTTCAAAATTTATGAAAAATCATGCACGCGTGGTATAAAATATATTTAATATTTTTATAAAATTAATTCTGTGTACACTGAACCTTGAAATTGCATGTCTTCTTAGTGCATGACTCCAAAAATATTCCTTTATATATTTCAAAGTCTTATAAGGAAAAAGAATGGTCTCTATAATGTGTTTGTAAATGTGTGTGTGTGTGTGTATGTGTATGTGAATGTGAATATGAATGTGAATGTGAATGTGGGTGTGTATGTGGATGTGGATGTGGATGTGGATGTGTATATGGATGTGGATGTGTATGCGGATGTGCATGTGCATGTGGATGTGCATGTGTATGTGAATGTGCATGTGCATGTGCATGTTCATGGGAATGTGTATGTGTATGTGTATCTGTATCTGTTTATGTATGTAAGTATGTCTATGTATATGTATGTGTGTTTATGTAGTATGTGTATGTATGCAAGTGTATGTATGTTCATGCATGTGTATGTAATTGTATGTATGTGTATGTGTATATGTACATGTTTGTATATTTATATGTATAGGAATGTGTATGTGTATGTGTATTTTTATGTACATGTGCATATGTGTATGTATATATGTGTAGGTGTTTTTGCATGTATTTGTACATATGCATGTCCATGTGTATGTATGTGTGTATTTGTAGGTGTTTGTGTTTGCGTGCGCATGTGTACGTGTATGTCTATGCGTATGTATAAGTGTATGTGTATGTGTATGTATGCATATATATGTTTATATATGTGCATGCACGTGTATGTAATTATATGGACCTCGATTCCCACCTTGTCGATCATTTTTTGCCACTAACTTTTCCAAAATTCAAGATTTGAAGCTTATCGATAATAAAATAAATTCCTTGTTAATTAATTAGAGTGATCATTTAAGGATGTTACTTGGATTGGAAGTACGATTAAGAAGGAACTATGGTATTCTTTGACGCATGTACTTGGAGACTCGCAATCTGACTCTTGTATTGAATATGCCTTAACTAATCTACCATCATCCAATAACCACACCCTTTTCCCACACACTTTACTGAATGAAAGATACTTCATGATGAACATATCTAGTTTTGAGCACTTCTTCAAGCACTGAATCCCCTATGACTTAATGGGATAAGTTATGTATATTTAGAGTAATTATTTATTTTTTATATGGGTACAAATATTTTTACTTTGTTTTATCAAGTCTATTTTATCTTTGTATCGCCTTGTTTTAATTTTTTATCTCCCTCCTATTCCAAAGCTGTTGTATCTTTATTTAGTCCATAAATAATGAATTCCGACATTTTTCATGAAGTATGAATTTATGGAATCTTGATTTTAACATGGTATCAGAGTCCGGAAAATACTAATAGGTCACCCCCACTCTCTCTTTGTTGATCGGGGCCCTGTCTGTACAGCCCCCACACTTCTCTATTGATTTCCCCCTGTGGACCTTTTGCCTGCTCATGATTCTTTCCCAAATAGGCACACAAACCTAGATAGGCTAGGAAAGCTACCCATGCCCTGCCCCTATCCATATTTGACACACCTGAACCTAGACATCCAAATATTCCTCACTAAGCAATTTTTTTTTCCAGGCGCCTTGTTCTTGCAAGCCGCCCAAGATCTAACTCACTAACATATAATATTCTGACAGATCTGCTTCAACATGTGTACTGTTCTCTAGATCAGTTCCACAGGTCACTTGCTGATGAAAAATGTGGTGCATCTTGTGAAGTAGTGTGTTTTTAAAAATAGAAAATGTAGGTTTAAGAAGAGAGAGGATACCCAGATGAACGTATTTGAACAGTAAAACCAAATGCTACAAGGTTTTTGTAAAATAGTGGAAACTTATCTACAGTTATAACATAACAAATCGAAATTTTTCCATTCATTACTCATGTATAAAGTGAACTTCCAATTAAATATGTTTAGTACAATCATGAAATGATGGATTAGATTCTAAAGTTGTAACACTTAGATTTTCACATTAGGATATAGGCACATGGTGAAAAAGTAATCTAACTTCTAGCATTAAGGACTATCTAGGTCAATTCAGTGACCAGGTTTCCCAAGTATTTATAATCTAATTCTATGATAGAGTTAGATACAAAATTTTTCTTCCTAGAAGACCAAGAAACTATGGTATTGCCTTGGGATACCCAATGAACTGTCATTGATAATTTTTCATTAGGAAATATTATGATAGAGAAATAGAGAACTTCTTATATAAAATATTGTAAATTATCCATAGGACTATAGTAGACGAGGGAGAATAGATGAAGGAGAAGACACTTTGAGGGGAATTGACACCCCTCATCCAATCCATAGGTTAAATCCCAAGATAGAAGATGAGCTTCACAACATAATCATTCTTTTTACTCCACTCTATCAATCCCTCCCTACTTATAACAATACAATCTAACAATTTTTGGGGCCCCCAACATATTCTCTCAACAAACCCCCAACTATCCATCTAGTTAAAAAACCTCCATCTGTCCACCCTGCTACCCCTTAAGATTCCTAGAATATCCATATAAGTTACAACTCTGTCCCTTGGAATATTCCCTATCATAATATCAACACCCCCTTTACATCCCCACTCATTCATATCACTACCACAAGCCTGAAAACCCACCTTGTCCTTGAAATGGTGGATGTTTCTCATAGTGTGATGTCTTGGTTCTTCACCTTGAAGAGCAGTTGACCATAACTAGGCATGAACCAAATTAAAAATCAACTATAATAGTGGGGGGGGGGGTCTCCAGTGCAAGTTCCCCGTGATGAATCTTAATAACTCCCTCATGTAGAGAAACAATAGGAAATTAGTGCTGGAAACGAGATGAATTTTTGGTACAGTGGCCTCAAATTCTAGTCTTATGCCTTGGTATGCCTAGTCGTGAACTACCTAGAATTTTTATTTGGATGAATCTCATCAGCTCATGTCCATTGTGCTAGCCTTTAAAGTCCCATACATTCCACACAATCTTCTAGATATTCCTGCGATATTTTCTTGGAGAAAAATAAGATGACATGAAGGAATTAGGATAATCTAGTTATGTTTCTTTTTAGGCCCACTTTTTATATAATCATGCTAAGAAACCTCCTAGATGGTCCTCTATTGGACCCTCTTTAGATATCTAAAGTTGGTTGGATTAAAATGGGAATTTAATGTACCAAATATCATTTCCACTATTTTTGAACTTGATGGGAAGTGATCTTTCCCTAAAACTCCAGAATTCCTACCACCATATGCACACCTTCAGTTTTTTCAGCTATATCCTCGCCCCATGGATACACCTTAATTTTTTTGGTCATTACCCTTGTATTGGGTGATAATCCATTCCACACAACCAGTGTTCCCTTTGAGCTGAAACAACCCTTTCCCTTACATGAAATAGACCTAACTCATTCAGGTTCTAAAGGAACCGTCAGTTGTCCCAGTTTTCCTAGTTGATTCAGTAAAGCAGACTCCTTCAGTAGGATCAATACCCTTCTAATGATCGTAAATAGTATTGGAAACGTTTTAATTTCTGATTATTCTAAAACTCTGCACCTATTCATCATTCTCATCCTGACCAAACTAGAAGTCACTCAAAATCTCCATAACACCCTTCCTGATCACCATTTTTGCCTCTTATTTTGTTTGCGTCAAAGTCACAATATCTTCCTCGGTGTGCTTCCAAAATCCCCAAGAAAAATTATTTGAGTTGCGTCGAATTTAAATTATATATAGTAAATTTGGCCAATAAAAACCAAATTTCTAGAATATATGGCATGCACAATAATACCATTGTAAATTTCATCATTTCTAGATTTTGACTAATAAAGAAATAATCCTCACCTCTCATTATCCATGTTTTAGGGTCTTTATCAGAAAATTCAAGCATTATCACTTCTTCAAAGTGCCTTTCTTGGCATTTTTCTAGCTTGTCCAGTGACATCTATTGGGAACACCAAAAATGATTGGCCCACTAGTGCAGCGATAATTATGAAATAAAATAAAGTGAAAACTATATAAGTAAATGGACATTAGATGTAATGTGGAAAAACCCCCAAAATGAAAGGTGTAAAAAACCATGGACAGATAGAAGAATCACTATGGGTAAAAGTGGCTACACACTCCCACACTATTACAAGGAGAAACTCTCATAAATATCTCTCTTAAATAAGTGTGGAAACCGCCTCACGAAATACCTCTCAAACTAAGGAATAATCGGTGATAAGAAGATGAAGAGGATGATGGAAACCAAGATATCCCACTAAATTTTATAGGAAAACCTCACCCCTACCTATTTTTTTCTCCCGTTGGTGAATATGCACCATCTTAACTTATCAGAGTTAATCACCTTCGTAAGGAAATATGCCAGATTTTTTTAGTGTGAATTTTCTGCATGTCCACACTTCCTTCCTCCATCACATCTCAGAAAAAGTGACATTGTGCCCCAATGTGATTCATCCTGAAATTAAAATATGGATTACTTACAATGTTCAAGATGATCTAACTATCATAATACAATGGAATCTACTCCTATCTGTGCGTAAGATCCTCTAATAACTTTATCATCCAAATCACCTCTTTGCAAGCCTGTGTATCTGCCATGTACTATGACTCCATTTTGGGTAAAGCCCCAACTTACTATAACTTTGAAATCCAGCTCACATATCCTCCTACAAGAGTAAACACATAACCATTTGTGGATTTTCTTCATTCAGAATCACGTGAAAATTTTTAATAAACATATCCTATGATAGTGGAATCTGGTCTTCCATAACATAATGTAGCATCTAAGGTCTTTTTGATGTATCTCGTGATCCTATTCACTATGATCTAATAATACCATACTAGATTCACCATGTACTGACTAACTACTCATAATTCATGTGCAATGTCTAGTTTAGTACAAACCATAGAAAACATCAGACTCCCCACTGCTGATGGATATGGTAATCGAGACATCTATATCCTCTCCAATTCACTGCTAGGAATCATCATAGAGGATAACATAAAATTAACGAGAAGAGGGGTAGAGATTGAATTTCAGTCTTGCATGTTTAAGCATTTCAAGACTCTTCGTAAGTAATTCTTCTATCATAGAAAAATCTTCCCATTATCTCTATCTCAGTAAATATGCATCCCAAGAATCTTTTTTGTTAGTCCCAAGTCCTTCATATCAAACTCCCTAGTCAAACGTGCCTTTATATCTTGGATCTGATCATTGTTGGGTCCTGCAACCAAATTTCATCCAAATAAAACAGAATAATGATGAAATCATTACTATTCGAACCCCTAAAATATGCACAAGGATCTAAATAAAGTCTGTTGTATCAAATAATCACGATATAGGAATCAAATATCTTGTACCAACACCTCAACATCTACTTGAGACCGTACATAGATTTGTTCAACCTACAAACCAAGTTCTCTTTTCCTTCTTCTGAAAAACATTCCAGTTGGAGCATATAGATATTTTCATCAAGATCACCATAGAGAAAAGTATTCATCACATCCAGCTACTCTAGATGTAAACTATATGTATCACCCATCATTATAACTATCTGAATAGTCATCAGTCTAACAACAGGAGAAAATATTTCATTGAAATCAATACCTTCCTTCTGATCATTTATTTTGACCACCTATCATGCATAATATCTTTCCACCTATTATTTTCCATCCTATTTGATATTAAAGTCTCATTTTTTGTTGGTATCCTTCCTTCCATAAGGTAATGGAACAAGATCCCAAGTCTTGGTCTTGTGTAGGGCTTCAAGTTCCTCCTGCATCACGTCCATCCCTGAGGATACATCTAGACTCTGGGTCACCTCAACAAAAAAATATGGTTCTCTATTCTCCATCAATAAGAAGTACACAATATTTATCTCATTGAAATGGTCTGAGTGATATATTGGTGATCTTTTCTCCCAAGTTGACTATCGTGGTCCAGAATCAATTATTACTTGATCATCATACTCTGGTAATGCCTCAGAGGAAACTGGTTCTTCCTTGGATTTTCCTCTACTTCGAATGTTGTAGTTTTTGTATTCTCTTTCTCCATGTCTTGATCAGTTGTCATTTTCAACTTGACTTCTACAAAAAATAACATCTCTACTAATGATAAGTTTGTGGGAAGTGAGATCACACAAATGATACCCCTTCATAGCATCAAGATACCTCAATAAGATGCATTTTTGAGATTTTGAATCCAACTTCGATCCTTCCTGGTCATTAAAAAATTCATATACAAGACTTAAAAAAGTATGTAACTAAGAATAGTCTACCAGTTTTCCAGTCCAAATATCTATTGGTGTCTTTAAATCAATTATCAGTGAAGGAGATTTATTGATCACATGAAAGGTAGTAGTCACTGCTTCTGCACAAAATGTTTTGGAAATTTATACAATTTTCAACATCACCTTTATTTTATCTGATAGGGTTATTTTCATCTTCTTTGTCACTACATTATGCTGAAGAGTGTATGCCACTGTGAACTATTTCTTGATTCATTCTCGTTGAAAAAAAACATCAAACTTGTTGCTTCTATATTCTCCATCATTTTCAATCATCAGAAACTTGATCTTCTTTCCATATTTAAGAGCCTTCTGTGCTTTGAATGTTTTGAAGAATTAAAAAAAAATTTTTTTCTTCTAGATTGGGTACACCCAACATCTTCTAGAAATATCATCAATAAATGATGCAAATTACCTTGTTCCTCCCAGGGATATAATAGGTTCCTGCCAAATGTTGGAATGGATCAAATCTAATATCTCCTTGCTTCTTGTTGTTGACGTCCCAAACTTTAACCTATGTTGCATTCTCAGAATACAATGCTCACAAAATGTTAAGGATAACTTTGTAAGATCAGACAACAAATTTTGATCTTCAATAATCTTGAGGTCTCGTTCTGGCATATGGTCAAGCTTCTGATGTCATAACATCATCAATTCTTCCTTCGAGACAATTGATTCAATAACTATATCTTCCTCCATGTACGTTTTACCCATAAGCACGTACATGTTCTTTGAGATCTTATATGACTTCATCACCACAAGCGCACTCTTCAAAATTCTTATCACTCCATTCTCAGTGTGATTCTTGCATCTGATATCATGAAATTGTCCCAAAGACAATATTTTTTTTATTCATACCTTTCACATGGTGTACTTCTTGGATGGTTCAAATAATACCATCATGCATCTTCAATTTTATGGTACTAAATCCAATGATATTTAAGGTGTGATCATTCCCCATGTACAAAAGTTCTTCCAGGATAGTTTCATACTAGTCAAACTATTCCCGTCGAGATGTCATATGTCATATTGCTCCTGAGTCTATTATTCATGCATAGTTGAGATGCTTCCTTCTTTAAATAGTCATTGCCACTTCTCTAACTAGAATGTCTCTGTTTTCAGAAATAATCGACACATTTTCATCCATGTAATGATTCATCCTCTCGCTAGAACCACACTCTATCATCACATTTATCGGTCCTTCTCCAATTGTCAGTCAGAAATTATCCATCCATAGCACTACCTGCATCTTCATTTTTCACAATGAAAAATTATTCTTGTTGAATTTTTTGATCTTGGATTTTTCTACCATTTGGAGACACTATCAGTCCAGAACATAAACTATTTCACAATAGTGTATTTAATAATGTCAATAAATTTTTTCTGATGTAAATATCACAACAATCTCCGCTCCTGGAAGTAAGATTTGGAAGTTCTTGTTTCTTTCAGTTCACTTTCTCCCTATGCGAGGTATTCCATGGTGCTTTCATCTCATAGCTAAGTGAACTAAACGGTTAGTGATTCTATATTCAGTGAGGTAAATCATACCATGATCACTTCTCGGAACAAACAGTGAAGAAACAACAACGAGTGGGAAGAATGAAAGAAATGGGAGAGGAAGAAGAACGATAGTGCACACTTACTTAGATGTGAGCCAACGACAGATCGAATTAATGGTATAGAAACATAGGACTACTTTCATAAAACTTAGTAAATGAACCATAGGACAATAGTAAATGAGAGGAATATATGAAGGAGAATACACTTCAAGAGGCACTACTGGTCCTAGCTTAAGCCGGAGACCGGATCCCAAGCTAGAAGCCTAACTTCACAATAGAATCATTCTCTCCATCCCACTCTCTCCAACCCCTACTTATAACACCACCTTTTGAGAATCTTTGGGCCCCTAGCATATTCCCCCAACAAATCCCCAGCTTTCCTTCTAGCTAACAAACCCCCAGTTGTCCACCTAATTTTCCCTCAGAATTCCCATCATACCCCCCCTAGATCCTCTATAGATGTTACAACTCTGCCCCTAGAAAATTACCTATCATAATAGCAACACCCACTTCAGAAAAAAATTGTACAAGTAGTTGATTGCTTATTTTATATGTAAAGCAAAGGTGATGCTTCCCTTTAGGCATCACAAAACATGTTTCAAGGTTTTCCAGTGAAGATCAGTTGGTTTACTTAAAAAATGACCCAGTTTATATTAGGAAATGTATTTTTTATACACTGTCAAACAACAAATGAACTTCTATGAGTAGAAAGGCATTAAAAAGGTTCTAATTCAATGGTAGATGAGGTTTTAAAGGCCCAAGTGTTGGTAAAATAGATACATTTCACATTGAAAACCTATTTAGTATGTATATAATATGTCTTTCCTATTTTTTATATTAACCTGCAATGTCCTGAGCAGCTTCAATGGTTAATTAGTGATAGATTTTCCTAAGATCCTTAGTGAACGACTTATCCAACAACTAGGTAAATATTGCAATCAGGTCAGACTTAATTCCTGAAACATTGATATTATCTAAATATTCCAAAACAAATAGGATGTCTGATTTCTTTTTAAATAAAAATACTCTATTGTCAGACTTTTCATGATGAAAACCTCATTTAACAAATGTTTTTATATTCCTTTAAAACCAGTCTTTTGGTACTTTCTTCAAGCCAATAGAGCTTTATTTTTCATGAAAATTTAAGTGGAATATATTTTTTGATTAAATGAACCCCTAAAGTTGAATCATATTCACATTTTCATGAGTTAAACCATTGATAAAGATATTATTTATATTCTCTGATTTCTCAGTCACAAGATATGACAGCTGAGATGATTCTCAAAGTATAGGCCTTGTGCATGGGTCAAAAATCCTCACCACAATCAATTTTGGCTTGTTCTTAGACTTATGTATTTGAGCATACCCCTAGTTTAAAAATAAACTTGCAATAAACTAGGTGTTCCTTGACATTATGGGGTCGCAATGTCTAAGTATGATTAGTGTATTATACTACTCTTACATTTCTTTTTTCCCAGCTGGGAGATTCCAAACATTCCCTTACTTTTTTGGGTTTTGAATTTTCATCGAAATGAGATTTTGTTAACCCAAACCATTGAAGTTTAGGCTTATAAAAACCTTATTTTATTCGAGTGATCGCATGACCCATTTGGTTTAGTTTTATGCTATTTTTCTAGAGGCTGTATTGATTTCAGTCTGCTCACAATCGGTACAGGAATATCTGGATTTAACCATTTCAGAGGCTGTATTGATTTCTAAATTTGTTTTAAATGTTGGTCCAATCTTTATGCATGTATCATCAGGGATTCATTGCAACTGATTAGAGAATCTTGGTTCAAATAACAATACAGGTTGAATTTCTTCAGTTGTTTTCATCATAGTATTCATGAAACCTTCACTAAAGAGAAACTCCGTTTCATTTAAGACCACATGTCCAGGCACTTATATTTTTTCAGTAGATGTGAGGCATTTATATCCTTTTTAAGCACTACTATATCTACTAAAAACACACTTGGTAATATGAAACTTCATTTTTTTCTCATCTTAGGCTTGTTTTTGGAAAGGATAGCTAGCTAAATCTGTATGTAAAATTCTAGATAGAATCAGAGAGCTAGGTACAACTATCTATATGGAATGAGAATTCCATAGTTTCTGAATGACCACCATGATTTTTAACTGCCTTGTGAAGTATAAATTATTCTTGGATGAAGTTGAGGAGATTAAAAAAGTAAATTAGATGATACTGTTGGAGTTTGATCTCATAGGGTATGCTACTATTATTTTTTTCTACTATATTGGCATTTCTGGAAAAGGCATTTGGTTTGCGCATGATTCTTTTGAAGCTCTGAATATGAGTCCTTTTAGTGGATAGAATTTACTATGGTTGGTTGGATCTGTATTTGGAAAAGGCGTATCTATATGAAGGAACAAAATTTGGCCAGCTCAAGATCAACACCATACCTGAGCAGGCTACCATCAAGGAGACACTGGTTGAACTCAAGGACAGGCAACCAGCATCAAGAGACATCATGAAGGTGAGTACCATTTCTAGTCAGCACTAGAACATGTGAAGGAAAGGAGTATACACACGTGAGAGGGAAAAAACTAGTGACCCTCCAGTGGGGGGAGGAACTTAAGGGATTTATTAAGTCGTTGATGGATCACAATGGCTTATAAAGAAGCAAACTCTCGAAGAATATTTAAAAGTGGTGTAAATTAATTTCATTAGATTTAGGATCTTTAAAATATGTATTTATAAAATATCTAGATAAATAAATTCAAAATAAAATACAAACATTGATCCATTGAAGTTCTGGATTTGAATCTCCTTGATTTTCTCTCACTTAAAAGGATTTCTACCCTTTTCCTATTCTCTCTTTTGCAGTAGTTTTGATAGAAAGAACCAGAAGTTTATTAAGACATAATTGACAAGGACATAACCCTTTAAATAGGGATAAAGCGGTTTTCATGGGTGGTTATATAATTAACTATCAAAGACCATCAATTTGACAATTTTATCCCTCATTATCCCATTATAATAATATTAAAAAATATATAACGTGAGTTATTTCAACATTCTCCCACTTAACTAATGTGATATTACTTTATGATGTTTCATATTCAATTGTTCATTATGCGCATTTATATCTATTCTATCATGTATAAAAAATTCATCATAATAAAGGATAATGTCCACATGAGTCATGACAGTCGTATATTCTCTATTAATATACTCATTTCCATGTATGATAATATGGAAATTATTCCTATCATAATTAAAATGAGATATATATAATTGGAATAATGATAATTTATTTATTAAAGAATATGTCTACTATCATTATTCAATTTAATAATGTATACTTATTGAAAAAATATGCAATAACATGATCAAAACATTTATAAGTCCAAGTGTCAACTATAATATTCATAATAGTCAATAAATACAATGAAACCTACTTTGTGACAATGCCCATACATTCAACATGTCTAATAGATTTCTTGGGTGGAAAACCATTATTCAAAGGGTCGACAATAATAAGATTTGTGCTAATATGTTCGATTCACACATTACGTTTTTGAACTTCCTCCTTAACTAAAAAGTACTTTAATTCCATGTGTTTAGAATATTTGGAATATTGATCATTCTTGAATAAGAATACTGCTACAATATTTTCATAATAAATTTTCAAGGGTTTGGAAATACTGTCGATAATTCCAAGTCCTGAAATAAAGTTCTGGAACCACATACCCTGAATTGTGGCTTCAAAGCATGCTACAAATTCAGATTCCATGGTCGAAGAATCTATAATGATATTTCTCCCTAGAAGATACACATAACCAAAAGTGGAATTTTTAATATCAACACAGCTAGAAAAGTATGAATTAGAGTATCCAATCACCTTAAGATCATTGGATCTTTTATAAGCAAGAATGTTATCCTTTGTTCCTTGAAAATATTCTAAAAATTTCTTTGCAGCTCTCCAATGATCCCATTCAGGATTTATTTGGTATCTTCCCAATATATCAACTATAAAACTAATATCTAGACTTGTACATGTTTGATCATACAACAAGCTTCCAACAACAAATGCATAAGGAATATCTTCCATCTTTTTTCATTCCAAATAATTTGTGGGACATTTATTGAGATTAAATTTATCTCCTTTATGAATTGGAATCGGTGATTCTGAACATTTTTCCATCCTAAAACTCTCTAAATTTTATTGATGTATGCCTTTTGAGATAATCCCAATAAACCTTGATTTCTATTACGAAATATTTCTATTCAAATCACATGCTTGGATTCTCCCATGTTTTTCATTACAAAATTATTATAGAGGAAGTTCTTCATCTCACATAATAGACCAAGATCATTTTTAGAAAGTAATATTTCATCAATATATATAATCAAGAATATAAATTTACTCCCACTGATCTTCTGATATATACACCGATCAATTATGTTTTACTTAAATCCAAAAGATACAATGGTATCATTAAACCTAATATACCATTATCAGGAATCTTGTTTAAGTCCATATATTGAATTCTTTAATTTACATACCATGTGTTCCTTTCCTTCAATGGAAAAACCCATTGGTTGATCCATTCATACATCTTCCTCTAAGTTTCTATTTATAAAGGTGGTTTTAACATCCATTTGATGTAACTCTAAATTATACTGAGCTACCAATTCCATAATAATTATGAAATAATCCTTCATAGAAACCGGTGAGAAGGTTTCCTTATAGTATATACCATCCTTTTGAGTGAATCCTTTTGCAACAAGTCTGACCTTGTACCTTTCAAGGTTACCAAGAGAGTCATGTTTGGTTTTGAAGATCCATTTACATCCATCTCTCTTGAATCCTTCAGGAAATTCCATAAGGTCCCATACTTTATTTTGTTCCATGGAATTCAACTCACATTTCATGGAATCTAACCATTTATCATAATTGTCACACTTGATGGATTGAGAATCTGAAACTGGATCATTATCAATGCTAAGATCATTTTTT
The DNA here is from genome assembly GCA_963277665.1 of Viscum album. Taxonomy (NCBI): domain Eukaryota; kingdom Viridiplantae; phylum Streptophyta; class Magnoliopsida; order Santalales; family Viscaceae; genus Viscum; species Viscum album. The sequence continues at coordinate 861,467,638 of OY728160.1, forward strand.
ATTTCATGCAGATATACCACATAGTCATCATAAATAGCTGACCTTCATTCCCTTTGGGATCTTCTTAACACTATTTCTTGTGGTTCCTCAAGAATTTCTTTATTTTTAATTTGGGAAACATTCTATTGTTGTTCTACATGATTATTTTGTGATGCAATAATTTGAGGAACAACAATATGAAAAAGTTGGAATAAAATAAAATGGAACTTGAATTCGAACTTCCTTAATTTCCACATCTTGTGTAACTTCACTCCCACTGGATTCACCATTCTTGATAAGTATATCATTTCCAATTTCAAAAATTCTCATACTATGTCCAGGAAAATAAAATCTATACCCATTTGATTTATATGGATAACCAATGAAATTTCCACCGATTGTTCTTGCATCCAGTTTTCTTTGTTTTGGATTATATGATCTTATTTCTTCCTAACAACCCCATAGATACATGTTTATTAAACTAAGTTTCCTACCATTCCAAAGTTCAAAAGGATTATTTGGAACTGCTTTACTAGGAACCCTATTCAATAAATACATGACAGTTTTTAAATCATACATCCACAAAGATAAGGGTAAAGAATAATTACTTAACATACTCCTAACTATATCCATTAATGTTTTATTATGCCTTTTCGCTACACCATTTTTTTGTGGTGTACCTAGCATAGTGTATTGTGCACATATGCCATGAATTTCTTGAAACTTTGAAAATGGACCAAGGTTTAGTCCACTTTCATCAAATCTTATATAATATTCACCACCCCTATCAGATCGTATGACCTTCACCTTTCTATCTAATTTTACCTCAACTTCATTTACTTAAACTTCCAAGGCATTTTTTTCTTTATATTTCTCATGCAATAAATAGAAATATACATAACCTAGAAAATAATCAATAAATGTGATAAAGTATTTTTCTTTACTGAAATAATTGACATCAAAAGGTCCACATATATCGGTATGTATGATCTCAAGGAATTGATTACTTCTTGTGGAACCTTTCTTTGTGTGTTTTCTTTATTTTCTTTTAATACAATCCACACAGATGTTTAGTTTGTTAAAATCCAAATTTGTAAGGATTTTAATCTTAATCAACCTATCCAATCTTTCTTTGGAAATATGACCTAAACATTTATGCCATAAATAAGTAGAATTTTCATTTACTAAACCATGTTTAGTACCATAATTATGACGCAAGGTCATAAGTGTTTCAGCATATATATTATCAATATTTAGTTTATATAAACCATCAAATATTAAACCAGATCCAATCATGCATGCATGCTTAAAAAAACTAAAATATCCATTCCCAAAATTAAAAGATTATGTAGCAGCATCAAGTTTTGATAAATAAACCAAATTCCTATATATAATTGGTACATAAAATGTTTCACATAATTCCAATCTATATCGACTATCAAGTATTAAATGGTAAGTCCCGACAACTTCAACTAGAACCTTCAATCTATTCCCTCTGAAGATGAAATTTTCGGTTAGTCTTATGATTTGGGTTAAAAGGAATATCTTTATTGTATTAGAAAAATGAGTTATAAAACCATAATCAATCTACCATGTATTATGTGTAATTTCATCTAAGTTTGATTCATAACATATCACTTACCTTTCTTTTCAAACCAAGCCTTACGTTTCAGACAATCCTTTTGGAAATGTACAGGTTTTCCATAGAAACTAAATCTATCTTTATTTTCATTCTTCTTGTTCTTGCTAAAGTAATCATTATCCTTCAATGGTCTCTTTCATTTTCCATGATTCATTATACCATGATTCTTTCCTCCTTGATGATGCACATAATGGATGGAGTGGATTTCTTGACTCTTTAATTACATTTCATCTTGAAAAAGCATATTATGCAATTCATGAACATTCCATTTATCTTTCATGTTGTTGTAGTTCATTTGGAATGGTCCATATTTAGACGGTAATGAGTTTAGTAAAAACTATACAAGGAAAATTTCATCCACTTCCATTCCTAAATACTTAAGTCTTGTTGTAATATTTTTCATTTCAATGGCATGCTCATGCATAGTATGAGAACCATCAAACTTCATGGTGGTCAATGTACTCATCAATGTCCCAACAATAGATATTTTAGTAGTTTGAGATCGGTCTCCTATATATTTCATAAATTCTTTAGTGCTTTCAGTTTTAGGGAGACCATACTTGGTGTTTATTTCTATGATCATCCGCATGAACATCAAACTTAATCTATTAGATATTTCCCATGTTGTATAATATACTCTATGATCATTTCTACTATCATCTGTTACAGTAGAAGGTTTCTCTATTCAGAGTGATAAATCAAGATCCTACACACCAATGTGAAATTGAATTTTCTCACTCCAATTAGAGAAATTTAATCCATTAAAGATTAGAACAGTTGATGTTTGTGAGTGTAATGACGATGAAAAGCTAACTACAATAAATAAATGCTTAAAATTAATGCTTTGAAATAATAATAATACATTAATTCAAACAAATTATTTAACATAAATATGTATCAGTGTTATCCTTTGGGTGAAACACTAACTCACAAACATAATTGATACTATTTAAATTAAATTTATTTGGAAATAATATATACATAAATTATATTTATTTATTATCTTTGGATATATAAATAAATCTCATAATTCATATATATATTTCCAAAAATTATATTCATAAATTATAAGAATATGTAAATTGACTCTGGGAAATTAATAAATATATCATAATAATGAATTTTAATTACTCATAAGATATCATAATAGTATAAAATTTATGAGAAATCAATATATATTATTTTTGTTGGAGTTTGGGGTCTAGAACCAACTACTTTGTACTTTATTCATTAAATAAAAACCTTATCAGAGTTTGATTTTTCTTCTGCATGACATGTCATGTGATAATGTCCTAAGGACAGCTGTTGCATTAAAGGGTCGTAGCGGATCCCTGCTATGATGAGAACCCGGAAGTGCCATAACACTGTTCTTGAATGTATGTTCTATGGCCGGATGATATTATTTGAGGGACACAAATAATACAGGTCATTAGGGGTGAGGACTCATAAAACTTTGTGGCACCTTCTCATGGTGTGCGCCCTTGGTAATATCCAGGAGGATATTATGAGAATGAGACCCGCCAATAGGAAATCCACATTTCATAGTGTCATTGGATGTTCCTATCTGCGGACATGTGTATTGGTCCTTAGACTTTAAGATTATTAATGGGTATTACAACTCATGCACTTAGATGTATTGACAAAAACTGTGACGATACACTGTTCGCAGTGAGGTAGGATACGTTGGGTGCGTCACAAGTAATACCGCATTAATAGATAATGCGAGAAAGGATTTGTCCCTTCCGTTCCATAACGGAAGTAGATATCTCAGGCCCTTTGATGGAATTGATAAAGCCTAAATAAATCCATGGCCATATTAAGGTATGAGAAAGTTCAATTCCGAGAAGTCAATGAAAGAATAATCAAGCACATGGGTTGATGACACTAGCATGCAACCCGCTTGATTGGAGATATCGAGACAAAGGGATTATATTACACGGTAAGCGTTCGTAGGAAGTGAAACGTCATTGCGGCATTAACTTATTTCTCTATGGGTGCCTTGGCGTGTTGCTAGACGCTAACCTTGGACTTTAGGTAGGATCAGCCTAATGCCACCGAGAAAGAGGCCTAGAGGATCACACACTAAGTGTGTCCATGTATCTCAGTTAAATATTAATTTAACAGGTTAAATAAATATTATTCCCGACTGTGGTTTAATAATTATTTAAGGATGTCTGATCGCATTTATTTTGACACTAGTTATTCGAGAGAATATATTTTGGATGAAATAATATATTTATTAGTGAGTAAAGCAGTTACATTTATTTAAGAAATAAATAGTCATTACTCAAGGTCTAATAAATGTGGTGGAGAAAAATGGAAAATAAAAGTACACACCGTGTATATTAAATATACACGCCGTGTAGTTTTATGGAAAACAAGTACACGCCGTGTATTAATTATTACATGGCGTGTAGTTTTTCCAGTTGGGATTTTGAGGATTTAATATTGTTTTATTAAATGATATTTATTATAATCTGCATGAGCGCATGTCAAGGAATTAATAATTCGACATGGGGGTTTTCAATAAGAGTTAATGAAATAAATAAAATGCGTAACGCATTTATTTATTGTCATAACTCTATTAACCTCAAACCCGATTATAAATATCCTCGCAACCCCGGCATTTTAAAGATCCATTGTTGTGCACAACGGATTTGGAAATACTCTCAATCCAAGAGAGAATTCCCTTTCCACCAAGAACACCCTCAAGTTACGAGAGCAAGATCCTCCACCAGATCAAGGCGGTCGAAGGCGGACATCTCAAGCGAAGGTTCTTCCGCGCTAGAACCCGGAGATCCCTTCGGCAACGTCCGGAGATACGTGACACACGTGTGGATCACCGCTAGAGGAATCCTACACTTGGATTCTACGACGCAACGACAGATCACCGAATCGTGACCGGACACATCAACGAAGAAAGAATTCCAACGAGGTAATTCTTATGCATTAATTAAATTTATTATAATCAACATATGACGATCCTCCTTAAGGGTTTCAGGACTCTTCTTTTCTTTTCGTTCTTCGTTCTATTCTGAAGATTCAGCATTTTATATCGCGAAGGATCTTGGATTGAACGTTGTTTAATGTTAAAATTAAAGTTGGGATAACCCACCAATGCGCTTCTGCTGTTCCCGGAACCTAAAAGTGGTATCAGAGCGGTTATATCGTTGATTATAATTATTTAGTTTTTTTCGTTGGTAATTTACGCATTTAATAATTTAGTTATTTCAATTCAAGTTTAATCGTTCTAGAAATCTGAATATCAAGATCTATTCCGCCTCCCTCGTTTCTCGTTCACCTCACAGAAACGATTGTTTCTTTTAATTTTGATTAAAATAAAATAGAGGAACTCATCCGGAGGAGCCAAATGTTTCTGGCCGTATAACACCAGAATACACGGCGTGTATTCGGAAGTACACGTCATGTAGTCTAGGTTCAATGCATTGACTGATCCACCAAATCAGGCCATGTATTGGATTATTTGTAAGAATTTAAGACATTGTGTGTTGACCAGAAATAGGTGGCACACGGTTTCCGGAATACACGCCATGTGGTCCAATGAACACGGCGTGTAGTCCCTTCGGGTCAGGGTTGGGTCGTGTACTCCGTACACGGCCTGCCCGGCTAGAAACCGTGTAACGCGGAAACTACACGGTGTGTGTCCCACTGTACATGCCATGTACTCCAAAAATTTCCAAAGTACATTAACACGCTCTATCCCCGGGCGTGTACTTCGGATGGACGGTGAAGAAAAGTACACGCTGTGTAGTCGGAACTACACGCCGTGTACTCACCCAAATTACGCAGATTTATTAAAATTTATTATTATATTATACAAACCCTTGAGACGTGTATCATGGTGCAGGCGTAAAGCTGAGGCACAACATGTGATAGGTGTTTTATATATATGTGTTTAATTTAACATCTGCGTAACAAATGGGAATTCACTGGGTTGCCTCCAAGGTACAAGTTACGTACAAGGATAATTTTAAATGAATTTATTTGTTTAAAATTATGATGGATGAAAATCTCAAGGAAATTCAGAAAAGGTATTTAAGATAAAAGGATTGATTAATTAAAGAAAATTAATTGATTCGAGCGTGATTTATCTTAAACAATAACGATTAAAGAATTGAATTCTAGTTTTATTTATGCGCAAATATCGTTTCATGTATGGATGATCATGAGCTAGATCGATACCTTTGTATGTGAATGGTTTCTTTTAATTTATTTATTTAAATTAATTTTGTTGGCCTGCGAGCCATCTCCTCATTAATATGTAGGGCCTGCGCGCCCAAGGATTCTTTTATGTAAAAACCCCTTTTACCCCTCACCTGCGTGTGAGATAAATGCATATGTAATGGATGGAGCTCCCAAGCTAGTGGAGGCGGCTCAAGTCAGGAGCCAAGGTGAAACCAATCCAAGGAGATACAAAGGTGGACAGGTGGAAAGCTGTAAACACGAACCTGAAAGGTTCAAGGTGTTTCTCCCCTAGGTCTTGGGTTAGTTTATCAACCGCTAGATAAACTAACAAATAGAAAAGCTCATGATCATACCATTTATTTTATTTTTGTTAGTTGCATGGTTTATTTATTGTGGTGTGTTGTCACGATCACACAATTAATGAATTAAACGAGCATGCAAGATGGAACTAAAATAAAACCGGCTTATACGTAAATATTATATTAGACATGGTTAATCACTTATGTATATCCCACTTAATATTAACAAGCATGTAATCAAAGATAATAAAATGGAAATTTACGTATAAGGATAAAATCCCTCAAAATAAATATTAAGTCGACATAGCCTTCCATAATCTTGGTTAGAATCGAACCATAGTTCAAAGTGCTTGACCAACCCTAGTTGGGGTGCTTTCAATTATTAGGGAATTCTAATTCAAGGTTTTGGGTTGACTTGACTTGGTTTGCATCAAGGGTTGACTACCACAGCAGGACTTGGTGTGACCAAGAGGCAAAGGTTGAGGAAATCAAAAAAGGATTTCAGGATTGGGGAGTCCACTCAGCGGATCAAGGAGCTGTGAGTTAATGCAGTTGGCATTTGGAATGCCTACCTAAAACCCTTCAAGTTGCTTGACCAACCCTATTTGGGGTAATGCGAAGGGAAATATAGATCCTTGCCACTAGAATATTCACGCAACAGAATATTCTAAAGTCAATGGTGATGGCTATTGGATTTCAATAAAATAGTATGAGACTAATAAGTATTAATTTATTTATTTGTCTCAATTTTTGTAATAAAGTACTAAACCTTTGCTCATCTTAATTTGTAGAAATGGCAAGAAAATGATTTCAAACATATCATTGGTCACCATACTCGAAAAATAAAACCTTCTCACCAGCAACAATTTCCAAGAGTGGCAGAGGCGTTTATGCGTCGTCCTACGCCACGAAAGGAAATTATATGTGCTGGAAGAGCCTATTCTAGTTGTGCCTGGGAAAGATGCTAGTGATGAGGAATTATCTCTCTACATGAAACACATGGATGATGCCACAGATGTACAGTGTTTCATGCTATCGGCCATGTCTAATGAGCTCTTGAAGCAACATGAAAACATGGACGCGTATAGCATGATGTCTCACCTTAAAGATCTCTACAAAGAAAAGGCGAGACAGGAGAGGTATGAGATCTCCAATGCTTTGTTTACCACGAATCTTGGAGAGTCTGCGCCAGCTGGGCCTCATGTAGTCAAGCTTATTGGATACATTGAACTCCTGGACATCTTAGGGATTAAATTCCCGGATGAGTTGCGTAAAAATATCATCCTATCATCACTTCCCAAGACCTTCTCTAGCTTCATTGTCAACTATAACATGAGAGACAATTAGAAGAGTCTATCAGAGCTTCTGACCTTGATTCTCCAGGTAGATAAGGACATGGGGTGTGACAAACCCGCGGTCCTTATGGTGAACAAGAAAAGGAAGGACAAGGAAAAGGGGATAAAGACTTATAAACGGTTTGAATCCCCCAAGCACCATCCCTCCAAGAAGGGGAAGATCCAGAGGCAGGGCAAGGAACGGGAGGTAGTGTGTTTTTCATGTGGCAAGCAGGGCCACTGGAAGAGGAACTGCACCCAGAAGCGTGGGGACGCTAAAGGTGCGTTTGTTATTGAGTGCAATATTTCTATTTCTACACATTGGGTATTAGATATATCTTGTGGGGATCACATCTATATTCAAATGCAGGAACCAAGTAGATTTAGAAAGATCGTCAGAGGAGAGGTGGATATCTGATATTCCAATGGCGCAAGGCTGGCTACGTTGTCTATTGGCGACTACCACCTCTCATTGCTGACTGGGATGATTTTGGTTTTACATAACTATTATTATGTGCCTAGTGTTACCAATAACATAATTTCTATATCTTGTTTGGATATGGATGGATTTGTTTTCAAATTTGGAAATAAGGGTTGTCTCTTTTATAAGAACAACGTATGTTATGGTATGGCACATTTAAATAATGGTTTGTATGTATTAAATTATGAAAACCAAGTGTTGGCAATCAATAACGAAATAAACTCACATGACTCATACATCACCCAGTTATGGAATCACCACCTTGGTCATGTGAACGAGAAGCGTTTGAAAAAGCTCTGCCAAGATGGCTATTTAGACTCTACTAAGCTAAAACCACTTGATAGATGTCATGCTTGTTTACAAGGAAAAATGATTAAGCCGCCTTTTGGTGGACAAGGTGAAAGGGCCACAGAGCTTCTAGGATTGGTACACACGGATGTGTGTGGACCATTTCCAGTAGAAGCTAGAGGTGGATATTCTAACTTCATTACTTTTACTGATGATTTGAGTAGATATGACTATGTCTACTTAATGAGGTATAAGTCAGAGTCCTTAGAGAAATTTAAGGAATTCAAGAATGACGTAGAGAATCAGCTTGGTAAGAAGATAAAGAAGCTTCGATCGAATCGAGGTGGATAATATCTGAACCAAGAGTTCATCGATCTTCTACGGGAGTCTGGGATTCTATATCAGCTCACTCCTCCTTATACACCACAGTTGAATGGTGTTAGTGAATGGAGGAACCGCACCTTATTGGACATGGTGAGGTCGATGATGAGTCATGCAGATCTTCCATTATCCTTTTGGGGATATGCATTATAAAATGCAGCATACACATTAAATCGAGTACCAATTAAGGCGGAAAATGGAATTCCATCAGAGTTATGGAATGGAAGGAAACCCAATTTGTCGCACACACGTGTATGGGGATGAGAGGTGTTTGTTAAGGCCTTCTCAGGAAACAAACTAGCACCCCAGGGCATGAAGTGCATCTTTATAGGATATCCCAAGGAAACGAAAGGATATTACCTATATAACCCTCAAGACAAGAAAGTGACTGTCGCCAGACAAGCCGTCTTTCTTGAGAGGGAGCACATCCTGAAGAAGTATAGTGGGAGCAAGATTGATTTCGACGAAGTTGATGCTCAAGATACACAGGAGTTGGTACAGGAACAAGTTCCACAGGTCCCTGTGGAAGAGGTTCCAGAAACACAAGTACTGCGTAAGATCTCAAGAGAGGTAAGGGAACCAGAGAGATTTGGTTTCCTAGTCACCGAGGATGGTGAATCATTATTGTTGGACAATGATGAACCTATATCCTACAAGGAAGCAGTAGAAAGCTCAGAAGCTGCAAGATGGCTAGAATCTATGAATTTTGAGATGGATTCCATGTATAAGAACCAAGTTTGGGTTCTGGTCGATGAGCCAGTTGATGTAAAGCCTGTTGGATGCAAATGGGTATTCAAAAGAAAGCTGGACATGGAAGGTCAAGTTAGCACCTATAAAGCAAGGATAGTGGCTAAAGGATTTAGACAACATCAAGGAATTGACTATGATGAAACCTTCTCGCCAGTTGCCATGTTTAAATCCATAAGAATCATACTTTCCATAGCAGCTTACCATGACTACGAGATTCGGTAGATGGATGTCAAAACAACATTCCTTAACGGGAACCTTCAGGAAGATGTCTATATGACACAACCAGAAGGGTTTGTGACACCAGGTGAATCCAAACGGGTTTGCAAGTTGCAGAAATTCATTTATGGGTTGAAGCAAGCATCCAGGTCATGGAACATTCGATTTGATGAAGCCATAAAGGAATTTTGTTTCACTAAGAACGAATGTGAGCCATGTGTTTATAAGAGGTTTAATGGGAATGCGGTCGTCATCCTAGTGGTATATGTTGATGACATATTGCTTATTGGAAATGACGTAATAGCCTTACAGTCAGTTAAGGACTGGTTGAACAAGTGTTTCTCCATGAAGGACTTAGGAGAAGCAGCCTACATTCTAGGGATCAAGATCATTCGTGACAGATCCAAGTGGCTGCTTGGACTAAGTCAGGGTACATACATTGACCAGATACTAAAGAGATTTAGTATGGAAAAATCCAAGAGGAGATTGGTTCCAGTGTCACATGGCTTACATCTTTTTAAGAAAATGTGTCCCCAGACACAACAGGAGAAAGATAGGATGAGTAAGATCCCATACGCTTCGGCTATAGGATCCATCATGTATGCCATGTTATGTACCAGGCTTGATGTTACCTATGCATTGAGCATGGTAGGCAGATATCAAGCAGATCCAGGAGAAAAACATTGTACTGTTGTTAAGACTATCATTAAGTATCTGAGAAGAACTAAGGATATGTTCTTGGTGAATGGAGGAGACTAGGAGCTTGTCATCAGAGGGTATGCTGATGCTGGTTTTCAAACAGTTCTGAATGATCTAAAGTCACAATCTGGATATGTTTTTTGTCTCAATGGAGGAGCTGTGAGCTGGAAGAGTTCAAAGCAGCCAGTTGTTGCCGATTCTACAACGGAGTCCGAGTATATAGCGACTTCTGATGCAGCCAAAGAAACCGTCTGGATTCAGAACTTTGTCCAGGAGCTTGATGTGGTTCCTAGCAGTAAATATCACATTACATTGTATTGTGATAATACTACAGCGGTGGATCTTGCAAGAACCAAGGTCACATCAACAGACAAAGCACATACTCCGGAAGTATCACCTCTTGATGGATTTCTATTAAAGGGGTGAAGTTGCAGTGAGCAGAGTGTCCACAGAAGAGAACGTGGAGGACCCCATGACTAAAGGCCTATCTCAGTAGAATCATGAATATCATGTGAGAGCTAGCGGGTTAAAGGTTGTTAGTAGTTGGCTCTAGTCCAAGTGGGAGTCTGTTGGAGTTGGTGGTCTAGAACCAACTACTTTGTACTTCATTCATTAAATAAAAACCTTATCAGATCTTGATTGTTCTTATGCATAACATGTCATGTGATAATGTCCTAAGGACAGCTGTTGCATTAAAGGGTCGTAGTGGATCCCTGCTATGATGAGAACCCGGAAGTTCCATAACACTGTTCTTTAATGTATGTTCTATGACTAGATGATATTATTTGAGGGACACAAATAATACAGGTCATTAGGGGTGAGGACTCATAAAACTTTGAGGCACCTTCTCATGGTGTGCGCCCTTGGTAATATCCAGGAGGATGTTATGAGAACGAGACCCGCCAGTAGGAAATCCACATTTCATAGTTTCATTGGATGTTCCTATCTGCGGACGTGTGTATTGGTCCTTAGACTTTAATATTATTATTAATAGGTATTACAACTCGTGCACTTAGATGTATTGACGAAAACTATAACGACACACTGTTCGTAGCGAGGTAGGATACGTTGGGTGCGTTACAAGTAATACCGCATTAATAGATAATGCGAGAAAGGATTTTTCCCTTCCGTTCCATAACGGAAGTAGATATCTCATGCCCTTTGATGGAATTGATATACCCTAAATAAATCCATGGCCATGGTAAGGTATGGGCAAGTTCAATTCCGGGAAGTCAAAGAACGAATAATCAAGCACATGGGTTGATGGCACTAGCATGCAACCCACTTGATTGGAGATATTGATACAAAGGGGTTATATTACACGGTAAGCGTTCATAGGAAGAGACACGTCATTACGGCGTTAACTTCTTTCTCTATGGGTGCCTTGGCGTGTTTCTAGACGCTAACCTTGGACTTTAGGCAGGCTCAGCCTAATGCCACCGAGAAAGAGGCCTAGAGGGTCACACACTAAGTGTGTCCATGTATCTCAGTTAAATATTAATTGAACAATTTAAATAAATATTATTCCTGACTATGGTTTAATAATTATTTAAGGATGTCTGCTCGCATTTATTTTGACACTAGTTATTCGAGAGAATATATTTTGGATGAAATAATATATTTATTAGCGAGTAATGCAGTTACATTTATTTAAGAAATAAATAGTCATTACTCAAGGTATAATAAATGTGGTGTAGAAAAATGGAAAATAAAAGTACACGTCGTGTATATTAAATATACATTCCGTGTAATTTTATGGAAAAAAAGTACACGTCGTGTATTAATTATTACACGCCGTGCAGTTTTTCCAGTTGGGATTTTGAAGATTTAATATTGTTTTATTAAATGATATTTATTATAATCAGCGTGAGTGCATGTCAAGGAATTAATAATTCGACATGGGGGTTTTCAATAAGAGTTAATGAAATAAATAAAACGTGTAACACATTTATTTATTTCCATAACTCTATTAACCTCAAACCAGATTATAAATATCCTCACAACCCCAACATTTTAAAGAGCCATTGTTGTGCAAAACTGTAGAGACCCGAAGTTTGACGTACATGGACATTACATTACTTTTGCGGAATACTTAGTACATAACAAAAACACACACACAAGGACCGTAATAGTTTAGTGTCTTTGGAAACTCGGAATATAATCTTCTAATCGTGGTGAAAGATCTTCAACATCTCCCATAAAGATCTTCTTTTTTTTAAACCTAAATCCTTTCTTTATGTCCTGGGGAAAAGAAAACATAAAAGGGTGAGCTCAAATGATCAGTAAGGGTAATCAAAATAAATATCAATCACGTCATATTCATAAGAACATATCTTTTGGAAATCTTAACCTGCAAAAGAGATCATAATTTCATAACATGGGATAAATCATAGTAGTGAAATGTAATCCCAATAATCATAACTTAAAACATGAAACTTTGTGGCATACACACATAATCATAGAGAATCATTTCTTATTAGTCAAGAATCATTTCCAAGACTATCTTAGTGGACAAAGTCCCTTTTTGAGCCGAGTTCACTCCTCGTTTCAGTCTTGTTTCACTGAATCGGTATAACCTACCGTTCCAGCCATTTCTATCTCATGAGATATAAAATCTTTACCCAATTCATTGGAGGGAGATATAGTTCCCACCCATCTCATAATGATACCATTCTTATGTGTTCCACAAAATCATAAACCATAAATCATAGCATAACCCATGTAATAAAAATGGGAATCTTAAACATCATGACATCATAAAACAATTCATATAATATAAAGGAATTCATAAAAATAATTCCATCACAACATAATCTAATCAATGTAATAATAGGGATAAAAACAGAACCCTATATTATCTTAGATGGAAAATAATTTTGATAAAACACTTGAACTCCATTCTTGAGGAAAATATTTTTCTACTTCAAAAACACTTTTCCTTTCTTAACATGTCATACAATTTTAAACTAAAAGAAGTTGATTAAAAATAAACTTGAAAAATTGTAAAGGAAGATTCTTGGAAATAATGTTTTAAAAATCCATTCATACCGTATAAGTTAAAAAAACATTCTTCTCATACTTTTGTCGGAAAAGTCAAAAAGTACCTCGTACGCAAAACGACAAAAGATTCCTTTCATATCTTTTAATAAAAACTCACCGATGGGTAAAATTGGATATAAACTATTGTATAAGGATATAAATATTACATATTTGGGAAACATGGATGTGGATGATAAAATACACCCCAGTAAATACCAAAGAATAAACAATCTTGGATAGAAATGAGATTCTGATATTTCCCTTACCTTTCATCCGATTTGCTTCGTAAGTGTATGAACCTCCTGTATAATTATTTAAATAATGTTATTGACTTATTACAGAATCATATTCATTGTTATGATATCATATATGGTTCACTTATGACTTTATATTACCCGTTCTTTTGTAAATTCCATGTTAAAGAGCGTTTTGGGTAAAATTGTTTCATTTTTCGTCCGTGTTTTGACTTGTAATTATTCATATGATTACGTAGATCATGATTACTTAATTCCAGAATATAAAATATGATTTATAATATATATTCAGAATATACATATATATAATAAATCAGTAAATGGAAATAAATACACCGTTCATGGAGACGGTAGGCCGTACGTACGCATGAACGCTGTTTTCGTTTCCTTATTGAGTTGAATGGAATTAAGTAGATGACATACATATATATACACATAAATCCAGTATCATTATTATATATTTCATGATTAATTATTATATATACTTTATAATCATTCATGAATGGTTTAAGTGGAGAATGAATCTCATCGCGTCGTGGAGACGGTAGTCCGTACGTACGCACGAGCGATGATATCGTTCTCATAATCGTGGGACTTTATTGGAGCGTATGTATACTATTTCAGAATCAATATAACTTTAAAATAATAATATATAGTTATTATTTACACCATTATACCCATACAAGTAAGGTTGTGGTGGAAAATAGATTTCACCACGGCGTGGAGACGGTATTCCGTACGTACGCACGCGTGGTGATTTCGTTTTCCGTAGGATGGATAGATGGTGAAATAGGGTTGTTTCATACTTATAATAACATATCATTATATGATTGATACTGATGTTATTACTTCATAATGAAACAACTAAAGAAGAAGAAGTGGAAGAAGAAATAAAGATGAAAGAATCGGTAACGGACATTACCTCTTCTTTGAAGTGCTTCTTTGAGACCTCCTTTTAGGGCACTAAAATAGGTATTTTAAGAAGACCAGAACCTCTATGATGTTTCTAGTGAAGTGGAGAGAATAAATTGGCATGGGTGTGCTGAGCTTGAAGGCTCAAAGTGGTGTGAGGAAGAGGAGGAGGAGGTGCCCTTTTATAAGGGAGGAGAGGGGGACCTTTGGAATAACTAAAAATATTATTTTATTATAAAGCCAAATTCGGTTTTAAATAGATCCAAATTGATTTATTTCTAAGATAAGGTGGGTATGGGTCGAAATACTATCATCCAATATAATTTGGACAAGTTTAGTTTAATATTTTGACCTTATCATTTAGTTTTAACTTTAAGTTAGATAATTTTACTTTTACCGTGTCTTTTTGTGTTCTTACACTATAAGGTTAATAAACTTACTATAACAAGCCAAACGAACCCCAAGTTGTTTATTATTAATATATATAACCTTATCTAAGTCATTTGGCCGATCCTTAGATTTTTATGAATAAAATAACAATTAATAATATAATATTTGTTTTAAAAACTATTTTATGTCAATTTTGACACTATTTAGTAATTGATTTTTGTGAAAATCATAAAATAATGATTAGTTAGAAAAAAGTTAATTAAATAAATACTAAAATGTCATATTAACCTATAAAATTAGTTTAATTCATAAAAATTCTCAAATTACATTTATTTGGGTATTTATAACATAAATTATGTCAATATTTCATTAATAAGATATTTACTGCATCATCGTTGTGTCACAAATAAATTAAATTATTTAATGTCTAAAAATTACAAATAAAATATCATTATGTAGGAAATCTTTTTATCTTTCTAATTAATATTTATAGTCGAATTTATCTTATATATAACCCTATATTAAAAATGATTTACTTATTAAACTTTGATTTTAACTATTTTAACCCTTCTTTAAAATAAATTAATAATAAATGTCCTAATCTAATCCAAGTGGGCTTAAATGGTCATATTTTATTCTTAAGGTTGTTTTTGGTCGAATTACACTTATCCAATAGAATTAGGACATGTTTTAGGGTAATAATAATATCACTTTTACCCTTAATGACCCTATTTACTTTTAACCGTGGTAAAAAAAAGTAAAAAGTTACTATTCACCAAAAATTATTTTCATCTCATTGAACCACATTTTAGTCCTTGATATTAACCGTGTCTCTCGGATTTTTGAAATTCCACTAACAGAAGCGGTAAAATTAAGTTTTATGAAAAATTCAGTTTTTTAACTACCACTTAGTGGTTTCACTATTCATCAAAAAATGAAAGTTTCCAGAAAAATACCAAAAATTAGGCCTAAGCTATATTTGATATTATGAATTAAAAAATGATGTCTATTTTATCAAATTAAAAACATATCAGTTACATTAACTAATTTAAAAATTAATTCTCGTCGTCAAAATAAATAGCGTGTTTTTAAGAGATAATAACTATCAAAAGATTGACACTTGTTTATAACTGGTTTAAATGTGAAATTACATCCAATGACCAAAATTGTATTAAATTGTAAAAATATATTCTAAATATACTTTAAAACCACTCAAATTAATAATTTATCACTATTAATTATTTCGATTAAAAATGTTGTTTTTAATTAAAATTTAGTAATTTTCACTATTCATCCGAAAATGAAAGTTATCCGAAATGTACCAAAATTTCACCCTAAGCTAATTTCGATATTCCGAATCCGAAAATGAAGTCCATTTTGAGAGATAAAATTTCTAAAATTTTAAAAGGTGGTTATTACTATTCATAACGGCTAGTTTTAATAATATTTTAATAGCATATCGTTGTTTAGTGAAACTCAGTATTGCGTACTACACACGCTATCGAGGAAGGTCGCGATTGCGTGAAATGTTAGGAAAGTCAAGGATGCGTGTTGTGCAAGCTCCTTTTAGTGTAGCGTACAACACAAGACATTAATGAAATTAAAAAGAATATTTTTCATAAAATCTCGGGGTGTTACATTCTACCCCCCTTAAAATGAATTTTGCCCTCGAAATTCTTCGGGGTTATAAATGGTTTACTACTTGAAATTTTCTTTAATAGAAACCCACATCCTAAAAAGGAATACCAAAACTTGGCTTTAAAAACTAAAGTATGAAACATAACGGTTACCCAAATAAACTAATCACTAGGTTTCCACATAGGTGAAAATATGGATATGGAAGAGAAATCTAACCATCATGTTCGGATGTAGAGTGGTAGAGAACATGGCTATGGAAGAGCCAGAAATCACAAAGCCATAAATTTGTAACAATCTAAGGTACCATCTGATTCATTAGATATAAGAGCACTAGGACAACATTTTTGGTTTTCAAGATCATTTCCCTAAAGTTGATGAAATTGGAATTTTAAGAAATACTTTTGTGATTTTGGTATAGTCTCACCGTTGGTCGTTATTTGGAAAATTTCCACTTTATCTCTTAAAGAAATGAAGTAGAATTTTTCATTTGTGATGTGTTAGAAGATCATGTGATAGAATGATGGGTCATTCCATCTGTCTCAAACAAAAGGTTAGAAAAGTTATCAAAAAATACATAAGTCCATATATAGCGAGATTAATCATATATGGTTCCTAAAATGGACTTATACTTCATATATCATTCTGCTTAATATAATAAAACTAGTTTCTACTAAACAAGGACTTCTTGTAGGCCAGTGGTAGGCGATAAAGGCCAGTCGCACTTCGGTTGTGGGTTTGATTCCCACGGCCTTGTCCGACGCGATGGGTTGTCGCCCGTCCTACAGGTTGTCCTTTTTCTAAAACTATATTACTATAACATCCCATAAATAATATCAAAAAAACTTCTATCCTTAAACAATACTAACTTATGTCCAACAAAATCCATTCCAATCTTTAGGCTTATCCATAATACTGCAGTCCACTCTCATAATATAGTGAAAATGATTACCAGATATTTAATACCATTGTTGATCCCCATATATCATAAGATATATCTTGTTGGTCAAATTACAAACATGTGAATACCTTAATCATGTATTCTCTTGAAGAATGAATACCCATTGAACCTTAGTGAATACATGAATGCTATCAAAAGTTAACTCTTTCCACATACCAAAATCCAAAAATTCTATATACTCAAACCATGATATAACCTTCTCCTTATATCAGTCATGAGCTCATGAATACTATCAAACATATTATATTCTCTTTATCCCTTCATTATGTGCATATCATCTGCTTTCCAAAAATATTTCAATCACTTTTAATGGTTACCGATGCCATAAAATTATTGAAAACCACAATAGACCAAAACATAAATATTCCAATATTCCACGATACTATATACAACATTATTCTGTAATCCCATTACATAAACACTTAATCATTCCACCACATCGTTGTCATATTCAACATCACCAATGGTGATCGCATGTGACTTCCCTTTTTCCTTTTATTTAAGTGGTTTCTCATGTCGATCATCACTAACCCTTGGATTAGGGAATTTATTAGCATAATGACCCATTTCCTTACACTTGAAGCATTGAAGTGTTGGTGGTGTGTTCTCTGCAGTCTTTTCTTTATTCACATCATTAGAAACCCTTTTTCCATTACTTTGACACTCAGCTGCTCAATGACCTTCTTTTCCACACTTAAAACATTTTCTAGTCCCTTTAAGACAATCTCCACCATGCTTCTTTCCACACTTTGAGCATAAGGAAACATTCATCTTCTTTTCACCATTATTCTGAGATTTCTCCTTGAACTCCATCTTTCGTTTCTTATCAAAACTACTAGATGGATAAGTAACACAAACTTCCATTTCTACCTTGATAGCACAACGCCCAATTTCTTCATAGCTACTGAAGTCTCTTATAGCTAATGTCCTTCGAAGATTTGGTTTTAAGCCACTGAAGAATCGATCAACTTTACTTTCAGGTTGGATGATAAATCCAGATGCATACCCTGCAAGCCTTGTAAAATTCACTTCGTATATACCAACAGATTCATCATCCTTTTTCTTTAGTTCAAGAAACTCCTTCTCCATCTTTGTCCGAAGAATACGAGGGAAGTACTTATTGAAAAATAAGTTCTTGAACTCGTCCCATTCCATGGACTCAATTTCATCTCTTGGCCTCGTATTATTGATAAGATTCCACCATTGATCAGCTTCACTTTCCAAACGATATACTGCTAAGATGACTTTATCATGTTCAGAACATTGAAGAACTGAAAATATCTTTTCAGTAGTACTGATCCATTGTTCAGAAATAAGTGGATCAGAAGACCCACTGAAAGAAGGTGGACGTTGCCTCATGAAGGACTCAATAGAATATTGTTCCATTCTCTGATCATTTGGAAGTCCAGAATGATTCATAGCTTGTATAAGTATAGCAATAAGATTTTTCACTCCATCTCCGATAACATTTTTTTTTCAGGAGGACAATCATTGCATTGTCCATTATATTTATCAACACGGTTCCTTCGGGTTCCAGCCATCGTATAAAACCCAAAAAGAATAGTGTGAGAGGCAAAAAATCATGCTAGGGAAAACAACACAATAAAGGGGGAGTACCTTCAATATCTAACATATTAGGTTAAATTCTAATATCGTTACCGTAGTTCTCGGACTATATCCTATATGTATACTTATCCTTAGGGACATCCCTAGACATACCTTAGAAATATCTCTAGGGATCTCACTAACGTTTTCACATCCTAGTTTCCAAAGGTTGACAAAACCTTTCCTCTGATACCAACTGTAGAGACCCGAAGCTTGACGTACATGGACATTACATTAATTTTTTAGAATACTTAGTACATAACAAAAACACACACACAAGGACCATAATATTTTAGTGTCTTTGGAAACTCAGAATATAATATTCTAATCGTGGTGAAAGATCTTCAACATCTCCCATAAAGATCTTCTTTTTTTTAAACCTAAATCCTTTCTTTATGTCCTGGGGAAAATAAAACATAAAAGGGTGAGCTCAAATGCTCAGTAAGGGTAAACAAAATAAATATCAATCACGTCATATTCATAAGAACATATCTTTTGGAAATCTTAACCTGCAAAAGAGATCATAATTTCATAACATGGGATAAATCATAGTAGTGAAATGTAATCCCAATAATCATAACTTAAAACATGAAACTTTTTGGCATACACACATAATCATAGAGAATCATTTATTATTAGTCAAGACTCATTGCCAAGACTATCTTAGTGGACAAAGTCCCTTTCTGAGCCGAGTTCACTCCTCGTTTCAGTCCCGTTTCACTGAACCGGTATAACCTACCGTTCCAGCCATGTCTATCTCATGAGATATAAAATCTTTACCCAATGCATTTGAGGGAGATATAGGTCCCACCCATCTCATAATGATACCATTCTTATGTGTTCCACAAAATCATAAACCATACATCATAGCATAACCCATGTAATAAAAATGGGAATCTTAAACATCATGACATCATAAAACAATTCATATAATATAAAGGAATTCATAAAAATAATTCCATCACAACATAATCAAATCAATGTAATAATAGGGATAAAAACGGAACCCTGTATTATCTTATATGGAAAATAATTTTGATAAAACACTTGAACTCCATTCTTGAGAAAAATATCTTTTCTACTTCAAAAACACTTTTCCTTTCTTAACATGTCATACAATTTTAAACTAAAAGAAGTTGATTAAAAATAAACTTGAAAAATTGTAAAGGAAGCTTCTTGGAAATAATGTTTTAAAAATCCATTCATGCCGTATAAGTTGAAAAAAACATTTTTCTCGTACTTTTGTCGGAAAAGTCAAAAAGTACCTCGTACGAAAAATGACAAAAGATTCCTTTCATATCTTTTACTAAAAACTCACCGATGGGTAAAATTGGATATAAACTATTGTAGAAGGATATAAATATTACATATTGTGGAAATATGGATGTGGATGATAAAATACACCCCAGAAAATACCAAATTATAAACAATCTCAGATAAAAATGAGATTGTGATATTTCCCTTACCTTCGGTCTGATTTTCTTCGTAAGTGTCCGAACCTCCTGTATAATGATTTTAATAATGTTATTGACTTATTAAAGAATCATATTAATTGTTATGATATCATATATGGTTCACTTATGACTTTATATTACCCGTTCTTTTATAAATTCCATGTCAAAGAGCGTTTTGGGTAAAATTGTTTCATTTGTCATCCGTGTTTTGACTTGTAATTATTTATATGATTACTTAGATCATGATTACTTAATTCCAGAATATAAAACATGATTTATAATATATATTCAGAATATAAATATATATAATAAATCAGTAAATGGAAATAAATACACCGTTCATGGAGACCGTAGGCCGTACGTATGCATGAACGCTGTTTTCGTTTCCTTATTGAGTTGAATGGAATTAAGTAGATTACATACATATATATACACATAAATAAAGTATCATTCTTATATTTTTCATGATTACTTATTATATATACTTTATAATCATTCATGAATGGTTAAAGTGGAGAATGAATCTCATCGCGTCGTGGAGACGGTAGTCCGTACGTACGCACGAGCGATGATATCGTTCTCATGATCGTGGGACTGTATTGGAGTGTATGTATACTATTTCAGTATCAATATAAATTTAAAATAATCATATATAGTTATTATTTACACCATTATACCCATCCAAGTAAGGTGGTGGTGGAAAATATATTTCACCACGGCGTGGAGACGGTATTCCGTACGTACGCACGCGCGGTGATTTCGTTTTCCGTAGGATGGATAAATGGTGAAATAGGTTTGTTTAATACTTATAAAAACATATCAGTATATGAGATACTGATGTTATTAATTCATAATGAAACAACTAAAGAAGAAGAAGTGGAAGAAGAAATAAAGATGAAAGAATCGGTAACGGACATTACCTCTTCTTTGAAGTGCTTCTTTGAGACCTCCTTTTAGGGCACTAAAATAGGTCTTTTAAGAAGACCAGAACCTCTAGGATGTTTCTAGGGAAGTGGAGAGAAGAAATTGGCAGGGTTTGTCCGAGCTTGAAGGCTCAAAGTGGTGTGAGGAAGAGAAGGAGGAGGTTCCCTTTTATAAGGGAGGAGAGAGGCACCTTTGGAATAACTAAAAATATTATTTTATTATAAAGCCAAATTCGGTTTTAAATAGCCTAAAATTGATTTATTTCGAAGATAAGGTTGGTATGGGTCGCAATCCTATCATCCAATAGAATTTGGAAAAGTTTAGTTTACTATTTTAACCTTATCATTTAGTTTTAACTTTAAGTTAGATAATTTTACTTTTACCGTGTCTTTTTTTGTTCTTACACTATAAGGTTAATAAACTTACTATAACAAGCCAAACGAACCCCAAGTTGTTTATTATTAATATATATAACCTTATCTAAGTCATTTGGGAGAACCTTAGATTTTTAGGAATAAAATAACAATTAATAATATAATATTTGTTTTAAAAACTATTTTATGTCAATTTTGACACTATTTAGTAATTGATTTTTGTGAAAATCATAACAGAATGATTAGTTCGAAAAACGTTAATTAAATAAATACTAACATGTCATATTAACCTATAAAATTATTGTAATTCATAAAAAGTCTTAAATTACATTTATTTGGGTATTTATAACATAAATTATGTCAATATTTCATTAATAAGATATTTACTGCATCATCGTTGTGTCACAAATAAATTAAATTATTTAATGTCTAAAAAATAAAAATAAAATATTATTATGTAGGAAATCTTTTTAGATTTCTAATGAATATTTATAGTCGAATTTATCTTATGTATAACCCTATATTAAAAATGATTTACTTATTAAACTTTGATTTTAACTATTTTAACCCTTCTTTAAAATAAATTAATAATAAATGTCCTAATCTAATCCAAGTGGGCTTAAATGGTCATATTTTATTCCTAAGGTAGTTTTTGGTCGAATTACACTTATAAAATATAATTAGGACATGTGTTAGGGTAATAATAATATCATTTTTACCCTTAATGACCCTATTTACTTTTAACCGTGGTAAAAAAAAGTAAAAAGTTACTATTCACCAAATATTATTTTCATCTCATTGAACCACATTTTAGTCCTTGATATTAATCGTGTCTCTCGGATTTTTGAAATTCTACTCACAGAAGCGGTAAAATTAAGTTTTATGAAAAATTCAGTTTTTTAACTACCACTTAGTGGTTTCACTATTCATCAAAATATGAAAGTTTCCAGAAAAATACCAAAAATTAGGCCTAAGATATATTTAATATTATGAATTCAAAAATGATGTCTATTTTATCAAATTCAAAACATATCAGTTACATTAACTAATTTAAAAATTAATTCCCGTCGTCAAAATAAATAGCGTGTTTTTAAGAGATAATAACTATCAAAAGATTGACAATTGTTTATAACTGGTTTAAATGTGAAATTACATCCAATGACCAAAATTGTATTAAATTGTAAAAATATATTCTAAATATACTTTAAAACCACTCAAATTAATAATTTATCACTATTAATTATTTCGATTAAAAAGTTTGTTTTTAATTAAAATTTAGTAATTTTCACTATTCATCAGAAAATGAAAGTTATCCGAAATGTACCAAAATTTCACCCTAAGCTATTTTCGATATTCTGAATCCAAAAATGAAGTCCATTTTGAGAGATAAAATTTCTAAAATTTTAAAAGGTGGTTATTACTATTCATAACGGCTAGTTTTAATAATATTTTAATAGTATATCGTTGTTTAGTGAAACTCAGTATTGCGTACTACACACGCTATCGAGGAAGGTCGTGATTGCGTGAAATGTAAGGCAAGTCAAGGATGCGTGTTGTGCAAGCTCCTTTTGGTGTAGCATACAACACAAGACATTAATGAAATTAAAAAAGAATATTTTTTCATAAAATCTCGGGGTGTTACAACAACAGATTTGGAAATACTCTCAAGCCAAGAGAGAATTCCCTTTCCACCAAGAACGCCCTCAAGTTACGAGAGCAAGATCCTCCACCGGATCAAGGTAGACGAAGGCGGACATCGCAAGTGAAGGTTCTTCTGCGCTAGCACCCGGAGATCCCTTCGGTGACGTCCGGAGATACGTGACACACGTGTGGATCACCGCTAGAGGAATCCTACACTTGGATTCTACGATGCAACGACGGATCACCGAATCATGACCGGAAACATCAACAAAGAAATAATTCCAACGAGGTAATTCTTATGCATTAATTAAATTAATTATAATCAACATATGATGATCCTCCTCAAGGGTTCCGAGACTCTTCTTTTCTTTTCGTTATTCGTTCTATTATGAAGATTCAGCATTTTATATTACGACAGATCTCAGATTGAACGTTGTTTAACATTAAAATTAAAGTTGGGTTAACCCACCAACGTGCTTCCGCTGCGCCCGGAACCTACAATTTTAACATAATTTTGAAACAATTTTAACTTTATGATTTGATAAATTTAGTGACTAACAAATATCATGAAATAATGTTCAAATATAAAACATCATAATCATAACACAGTTATAAATATAAATAAATTTTAATAAACATAAATCCAAAAAAAAATTTACTCTTTCTTTAATTAGTTTTGGGGTAAAAATTAAAACTCTAGTAATTATTTCAAATAATGAAATATCAATATTATAATTTTTTTAATTAAAAAATTTAAAAATTTCCAACATACAAAATAGAAATAAATTATAACAATAATCATTATTTTCTTGTTTAAATAATGACAATAATTTTTTTAACAATTTTTTTGATGTCTAAAAACCCCTGACAAATAGGTGATAAATAAAAAAAATTCCAAAACATCACTTCTAAAACCATTTTGTAAATGTGGGGAAAGCTTATGAATTATTTAAATAATTAAAATGATTTTGAATATAAAATTCATTCTATTATTAAATAATAAAAAATAAATAAAAGGGAGATTTAAAAATCTAAAATCAAGGAGGCAAAAAATTTGGTTAAAACCCTTGTCCAAGAGAGAGGCTACATATGGTTTTAAAAAGAAAAAAAATGTAACTTGAGTAGATATTAAAAATGGAACACTCGACTAAAAAAATCACACCACGTCTGGTCAAAGAAAAAAAATGCACAACCAATTTAGAATTCAAAACAAATAATAATAATAATCTCACATCATCGTTGGATTTAAAAAAAATTTCCTAGTGGAATAATGACATGAAACTTAAAAAAATACAGAAATCTATTACATGAAATTAAATGCATCATTTAATTACGGATGAAATCCATATTTCTAATTTTAAATTCAATACAACACATAATAAATTTAAATATGGAAAAAATGTAGATTTCATAACTTCACTCTTGATACCACATGTTAATTAAATTCATTAAATTTAGGATCTTTAAAATCTATATTTATCACATATCTAGATAAATAAATTCAAAATAAAAGACATACCATGATCCATTGAAGTTCTGGATTTGAATCTCCTTGATTTTCTCCCACTTTAAAGGATTTCTATCTTTTTCCTATTCTCTATTCTGTAGCAATTTTGATGGAACATATCAGAATTTTATTGAGACATAATTGGTAAGGTTGTGACCCTTTAAATAGAGATAAGATGGTTTTCATGGGTGATTATTTAATTAACTGAAAAAGTTCATCAATTTGAAAATTGTATCCCTCATTATCCCATTATAATAATATTAAAAAAAATAACCTGATTTATTGCAACAAGTGGGACAATCGAATGGTGGAACTGTTCATTTGTTTAAAAGATATGGACACATGCAGTTTTGCATGAAACAATAACATCTACGACCTCATATAACTCTAGTCCAGGTTCACATACATGAAACACAGTCACTTTCATCCCTAATCACCTGAAAGTGATTTTGATCACACCTTCATTACACAAGATAGAAAGTAGAGATTTAGAAACACATAAAGCAAAGTAATCTTCCTCGCTGAATGTTTCCATGCTTGAATTCTTTCACCATGATAACAACACCACGTCGCAAAGGAATTAGTGGATCTCGAGTGGAAAGACAATTATGTATGATTGGATCATACGAGTCATTACATGTGAGTTATATTTTGGAAGCATATTTGTGTGTGAGTAAACGTATGAGGGGCCACACACCTATGTACGAGTCATCTAAAAATCTTCATGCGTGTGACAACGTACGAGTTATCCAAGGATCTATATACAAGCGACTTCGATTATTCAAAGTTTTTATAAACTGGAATATGATGATGCAAGTGATTTGTGGTGTCAATGATCAAAATATATTTTTTTTATATAATTATTCTAGTAAAAATAAGGATGAAAGAAAATGTATATGACAATGAAAATGTTGTGTGATAAAGGTGGAAATATCATTATGCTAACCTAGCAGTGATTTAAGCAATGTCAAAGATTGAGAAAAATAAATAATCAAGTAATGGGGAATGTGAATAAAGAGGGGATCTTCACACAACACATAGTGATGAATAAGGAGGGATCCTCACTGAAAATTTAGGCACAACTGCAATAGTGAGATGCATATATTCATGAACCTATGAAGATGTTATTTTATACAGTTTTTTAGAAGATTTATATACTAAATTTCAAGGAGCCACATCATGTTAGTGTTGCAACATTATCATATGCAATTATGATATCTTTTATATATTCAATATTTATGGAGGATTAAAATTGAAATAAGATTCCATGAATTATTATGATATCATGTAAAAAATGAGATTCGGGTCTTTGGGAGGAATTTAAATGAGAATAATTATAATAATCAAGGTTGAGATTGTGGGATATTCATATTAATCAAGAATTCTAAGTTCCATGGAGATGAAAGTATTGAGAAAAACATTCACGAGGTCATGGTAGATATATATGATTATAAAAATGATAAAAATATAAAAATATCTAATACAATGATATATTGCAGACACTATGTGTCGAAGGAGAATAGAGACTCGATTCTACATGCACCTGTTCATATCTATG
Source organism: Viscum album (assembly GCA_963277665.1). NCBI lineage: Eukaryota > Viridiplantae > Streptophyta > Magnoliopsida > Santalales > Viscaceae > Viscum > Viscum album. The sequence continues at coordinate 861,494,167 of OY728160.1, forward strand.
AAATTGAATAAATGTTCGAATGTTGAAGAAAAAGTCAATTCCTTGTGCACTGAATAAGTAGAACAAGAGGAGTGAGTCTAGTTGTGCTTCACTAAATTATATCTAAGTCTAGATAGTGAGTGATATAACCCAAAATTCACACGTAAACTATAAGGTGTGAAGAATATTTAGGTAGATCTTTGATTTGTGCGTTATTAGGACAACATTGTGATTGTTGTGGAGAAATAGTCATTTTATATGTTAACTACAATCTGAGGAAGGAGATCAAATCAATTACATCAAGATAAGTATGTAACTCTATTGTTAATCATCAACAAAAGGATAAAGTTAAATAATTTATTCTTTAAGGAGTTATCGTGACAACATAATGAGTTCAAGGTCATACCCTTACTCATGATTTATTTGATAATAAGAAGGAATTTTTGTGAAAGTGGGATAATAAACACTATACATTGAGGGCTCAGTTATCCTGACATAAGATAACCTCATCAAAAAATCATGATGTTCTTATTGTGATGTTTTTCTATTAATATCCACATGCATACAGGTCAAAGGAGAGTGAGAGGAAAGATAGATTTATTCACTGAATAAGTGAGTGAGTGATAAGGGATAAAATATCTAATTTTTTTATAAAAAGTAGCAACACTGATTCAACCCCTAGTGTTGGCCATATCCCTTTGCGATCCTATCATCTTTCAACAATTATCAAAGAATAAAACACATTGAAGATTAAAATTCATCATATATTGTTGTTATGAAACCACAAAACTAACATGAAAAACTATTTTAGGAAATTTTTAATGACTATAATAAATTAAGAGATGTTTTTTTTCAAGATTAGCATAAATGAACAGAAATAACAACTTTTATTTTGAATAAAATATCATAATAAAAATATATTGTAACATAAAAACTTAGGTTGAATGACGTACAAGTTTTTATATTAGTACACCATAATAGAATGATGAAGTGATAATTATTTGACATTACTGGAAATAGAAACATGGAAAATAAACATTTAAAATTGGATTAATTGAAAAATAAGTCATTGTATAACTACAAAAAAAATTAAATACAACGGTCAATGATTTACACCATATTATTATAGAAAAAAAGACAACTAGTAAGGATACCTAAAGCCTAATTATAATTCAAGAATGGATTAGATTTGTTTTTAGTGCATATTGGTTTTCTAATATGAATTCTCCAAGAGGGAAATATTAAATTCCCAAAAGTGTTGTTGTGATTTTCCAATCACTAACGGAATGGGAATGAAAATTGGGAATAAAATGAGGATGTATTTCTACAAGAAAAAAGCATTATAAACACTACCACAATGCACCACCCTTTCTCTCACACAAGGAGTTCTCTATACTCTCTTATAAATACACGATCTCTCTTTGTTTGGATTGATTATAGTGGAATCTCCCCAAGACCTCCTTATATAGTCATGGTGGGGATTTGTGAAGTTTTAACTCCTACCAATCCTCAATTACACCCACTAGGAATTTTATAGGATAGGGTTTGGTTTTGTGGAAGTTATGTAAGGGAGTTGTAACTTGTGGGGTGTGGTTTGTTGTGTATGGGTAACTATCAAGGGAAGATTGGTACTTTCCTATAATTTTTTGTTGGGATGGATGAGTGGTTTAAGAGTTGTTGATAGTAGGTGGGGAATATTAAAGAAGGGATATGGTTATAGTATTGGGGATATAGTTAGTTTTTTTTCTAAGGATTTATTCGTATTTTAAGAGGGGTGTTCCAACCTTTGGCTTCGGGGACTGACTCCCTGGGGAGTATTATCCTTCTCTTCCATTTCTTATCCTTCCATTTTCAAATTATGGTTCCACACAATTTCTATAAAAACTATATTATTATATTGTTGTTTGTTAATTATTTGGTATGGGGAGTCTATCACTTGGTTAGACCTACCAAATAGATTTTAGGGGAGAAGTGATAAAGACCTTTCCAGATGGTAAGATATGTAAATTCAATGGGTTGGGTCTATAGTTGGGTAATTTTTTAGGGAACAATAGCTGGATGGGAAGGTGGGGGTTGTTAGAGGAGGTTCCCATCATAGGATATTAAATAAAGGATGAGATGGGGAGCTAAGGGGGAAAAAGAATAGTTTTGAGGATAGACTGTGAGGCTAGGGCCAATATTCATCTTGGGTGTGGGTGCTAAAATTCCTCTTGAAGTTTCTTATACTTCTCCATTTTCTTCCTCCTCTTCTACTTGCAACTTTTCTTCTATTTCTATATATAATAAGTTAGTCCTCTATTCTTAACAATTGGTCCAACCTACTTTTATGTATCATCTCTCTCTTCAGATGAAACCTATTGTGCATCTTTTACTGGTGGATTATGTATTAGGGAGCCAATTACTTTCAATGACCTACCATCGACTCCTCTTCTTCCACTGGAAGCCGATTCATGCTTCACTCTTCCTCGATTGGCTCACGACTCACGTGATGAGGCATCCAACCAAAATCACTCAGTGGAGGCACCCACAACCAATGAAACATTTGTGCCTGATGGAACTTTGTTTGGAAAATATTCCCCTCATCATCTCATGTTTTCAGACGGTGCACTTAGACAGGACAACCTCTTTTTTTGCTGGAGTGAACCTTACTGGGCCTCCATCAGCGGTGACATGCATTGTCAGCTACCATTTGGAGGATATGCTCATGATTCACACAATGCGGGATAAAGAACATGCCATGGTGGATTTTCTTCAATTTTAATCATTCGATTCAGTCATTCGCTTCCATTGTAACATCCCGGAACCGGATTCCACTCAACAGTGCTCCAAGCCTGGTTGGCCACATGGCCTCAAGCGCACCTCTCCAAATGGCAGAGGATACTGATTAATAGTGAGGTCCTAGGTGATTTAGTAGGGAGACTATAACCTCATTACCAAAGTGTATTGCAGAAGAAATATCATACAAGTAATGGAAGCAGTAATAAAAATAGATAACATAATTAAATAGTGAAATACTGATATAAATAATTCCAAAAGACATCCCATATACAAAATGATGTTACATGTAACATGTTTCTATAAAACATCCAAAACAAGAATACAAGGAATATGTACAATACTAATAAAAAAGTAAAAAAAGAAGACAAAAGTATTTCAGTAGAATCGCAAGCCTCATCTTGGTCTCATGATATCCTTCTCCTAACCACAAATTAATCACCTAAAGGAGGATGCTTTACCTTATCATTACCTACAATAATATAATCTGTTTGGGTCCAAAAAGGTGACCCAAATAGGGTGTGATATATAATCCCAGTAGGCAACCACCCAAGGTCTGTGTCTAACATTCAGTGAATATATATGATAAGCAATATGCAATAAGAAAAGTACTGAGTAAGGAATTACTCAAAATTCAACATCCTGCATGCACTGTTTTTCATTTACATTCAATTCATATTCATTTAACAACTCAATTACATTGAATTTATAAGTCTTGAGATCCAAATCAGGCTTGACATCCCCCATGTAACTAGAAGCACAATAGATGGTTTTGAAGGACATATAAATAATACAATTCAATACCAACTCCAAGATTGTGATTTGGCTTGGATACACATCATAATAGTCATTTCATTTATAATTCAAATCAAAACCTAAGCCCATAATTGATATCCATAAATTGGAATTCAAGTATCACTCCAGGTGCAATCTCAACTAGCACCTTACAATCCTATCCCTGGAGAACCTCTCAGGAACCTGATATCACTCTAGGTGAGGTATAAAGTCTCAACCAATCAAGTCTATCCTCGGTAGTCCTATAGGGAGCCTGAGTATCACCCATTTCATAGATATTCAAATCCCCTTAAGTTTGTCCATGTAATTATAATATGAATCCATGTATCACTCGACATATAAGTCAAGTCCCAATGATTCCATCCATGGAATCCCTCACTTGGATCCATGTATCACACATGGATTAATCAAGGTTCAAAGAAATGAGTTTGTCAGCGGCATTCTAATGCGAATCCACGTATCACCCAAGGTGTATAAGTCAATAGGAATAAGAGTCCATCCATGAAATCCCAATCTTAATCCATGTATCACCCTTTCCTATTAACCATTTAATCAATTCCATTTCATTTAAATAATTCATTAAACATGCCAAGGTCAAAACAAAGGGCATCCAATATAACTCACCTAAAAAAGGGTGACTCAATCAAGGACCAACCTCAAAGTCTTGGCCTTTCATTTACTCACATGGGCATAACATGATAACAACATTCCCATTCTTAATCAAACCATCATATATCATGGTATCAACATAACTCACATGGGCTATCAATTCATAGGCCATTCAAATAATCACATGGACATTTTTAAGATAACAAGCCTAACAAGCCTATCAAGCAATCACATGGATTATTTATCATATAACTCACATGGGAAAAACAATGATTAGAGAAATTCAAGACAATTTCATTAACTCAGGGAAGATCCTATACTTTAATCACATGGGAAAGGAAATATAAGGTAATCATGATTTAGTAAAACGATGAAGCGTTGTCGTGCGCACTGTCAAAAATATTTATAACTAAGTGCAGCATAGGGGTTGACCTAGGTTGTTCTCTTGAGGAGTTGTTGTTGTCAATCACTCACTACTTATAATTCAAATTTTTTATATTTTTTTATTAAAAAAATAAAATAAATATAAATAGATGTTTTAGAATTTAATAAAAAAATTAAATATGAAAATACAATGAAAACAGAATGAATACAAACAAAATGATGTTAGGAAGAAAGGATACATTCCTGAGAGATTCACCCTGAGTGAACCTTGATCGTATCTTAATTAGTTTCTAATTTACTTAATTAACATGATACATCATATTCACGAACATCCTATCCTTACCATGTTGTGAATATATGGTACACTCAATGATCGCTGATAGACCACACATCTACCTCCTCAATCGAGGGAGAATATTACAGAAAGAATAAGCTAGGCCTTGGGCAGCAAGTGGAGAAACAAAGGTACTTTTACCAATAAGATCACCCTTGGACTAACTCTAATAAAATAAGAAAAAATATCAATTAATGTGAAATTACTTGGTTTCAACAATGGATTAATCCCCTAGTAACTTTCTTGAGTTATTTACTCATGATCATGAGTATAAGAGATCACAGTGGACAAGAAATCAAGGTGGAAACACAAAATATAAAAACATGAGAATGAGATGAAGAACAAGACTAAAATATAATAAAAATTCATAATACTATTAAAAAATAAATTAAACAACAAAACTACATAAAAATGGCCAACAAAGGAAACCCCAAATTTGTCAACCCTTTGAAAAGGAGTGCATTTTTATAGGCAAAGGGAGGAAATTTTTTTCTCTAAATCATTCCACCTAATTTATTAATGTGTTATACATATTTAATGGTAAAATTATGAAAATTGGGATTATTAAAAGCTTTTCTTATATCTGTACTCTGTTGACCTAATAAATTTTAGCTTCATTGGATACATGTGGAGAGAGAGATATCTATATTAATCAGAATATTTATTCTTCCCAAGATAACTATTCATATTCTAATGCACCAAGTTCCAACACTTTTATGGCCCTAATAAAGAAGTAATCAAGTGAAACCAACTTAATTAATTTTTTCATTTATATATTATCCATATAATTGTAAAATTTTATCTCCATTGGTTTGGTTGTTTATTGTATATGGTTTCAACAATAAAATTCTCTAGATCCATGCACATTTTTTGAGCCTAGACTTGTGAGCTGGATTTTGGCCTTCAAATGGTGGATTTAGATTTGGTTCCTAAAGGATAAAACAAATCTAATAGAAAATAGAAACCTATAAAATACTAATTTTTCAATTTGGTTCAGTTTAGAAATACTTATTTCGGAAATACAAAAATAAAAATAAAAAATTTAAAATCCAAAATAAGCCATTTTATCAATTAAGCTAAAAATGATTCAAAACATAAAATGTGACGATTTCCAATGAAATAACAATTTTTTGGGACTAAAAAAATTGAAATTAATAATAAAATAATTAAAAATATTTTCTCTATAAATTCCCCCACTCTTAAACATTACACTCCTGACCATTCATCTTATACCAAGGTCAAAACAGACTTCTTAAAGCATAAATGACAACACATATCAATTATCATATCAAGGAAAATATCATTCCTCATACATGAATAAAATTTTCATAACTCCTCCAAAATAATATGAATCCATTCAATCTCTTTTTTATACTCACATCCATGCCGAACCTACCTCATCAGAAAAATATTTCTCTCTTCACTCATGGATTTTCAATGTGGAGTTTTTGTCATTATCAAGAGCATGAGTGATATAAATAGGCTTGCTACCCTATTAGTATCTCCACTTCACAAAGTCAAAAATGTTTCAATAGTGATGTATTTTCATGGGTTTTTCTAATTCTGAAGGTTTTAAGTTTTTAAATGTAAAAACATATGAGATAGAATGAGGAGGGTTATGCTCTAAAGTGAAGTAAATGCATGAAAATAATATTGATCAAGAATGGTGTCCTCATCAATCAGATCAAAAATGAATCAACTATAAATTTAAAATGTATTAGAGTGGGTAACCTAGGTTTTCTATATATTTGAGTGCACAACAATCACTTTTTTCACATAAATCTGAGAAAGAAGAAGAGGTTGTTTTTGAAATTTTTTGAGTTTTAAAAAACAAACTAAAGTATCAAAAAAATGAAGAAAAATATTGAAAATAATTTGATTGAAAATAATGATATAAATCGGGTGATTAGGTTGGGATTGGTTTTCCAATTTCAATGATATCATAGTTCCAGTTTATCCAATCCTCTTCTACTAAGTCAATTAAAGTGACATTCTATGATTGCTTCCTCTCCCTCCCTTGGTCAAATGGTGATGGTGCGAGTAAAAATTTCCAAGATATAATCTTGATATATTATCTTTCTTATGTGTGAAATAGTTTCAACAAATACCCTCAATTGACATAGGAAATTCTTGATCAGGTCTTTTTTATCCCAAACAATCAAGAATATTCAGAACCCCTCCCACACGTACTGATGATTACCAAGTACTTCACCACTAAGTCATGTTCTATTACATCGTATATAGAGAATAACATAATGGAGGTAGAAAATGATATTTTACAAAATCAATAACAACAAAATAATTTAAAACCAAATACGATCATACTTGATAATAAAAAAACCGCTATTAGAAATTGAAACGGAATTTGCAAAATAGATAAAGGATTTTATACCATTAAGTGCAAGAACTCAAACATTACAAAAAAGGAAAAACTATCCTTCCACAATAACTCAGAGTATTACCCCTCCAAGTGAAGGGTATACATGAATATTGGTTAATAAGAAGACATTAAAAAATTAAAAAGAAAGAAGAGAGGGAAAAAGAATAACAAAAAAATTTCCTCCAGAATTTATCCTTCAGAAGTTTTCTTCGGTTCTACCCACCATATCTACGTAACTCACCAAGGTATCTTCTTAAAATTTATTTTAAATGAAATTTTATATCAATACTATAAATATAAATTTATTTGGAAACGTGTAGTGGTATTTATGACTAAATTACTGAAGTAAACTTTTTCTATCAAAGGATACTGTTGAACTTATTCCATTTTGGAGCATTCAATGAAAGAATTGATGAGAGAATTTATCCATAAAATTTTAAGGTAGGATGTTTATTTGAGTAATATTTCTCCAAAAACTTTAATATAATTATTTTTACTTATCTAGACTGAGATATTTCTCATTAACTATAGTGGATCCCATTCTGTCATCTAGAAACATTTCTCCTCTTGATTAATTTTTTCGAGTCGGTGTGTTTCAAATTGGATATGGTTCAAGAAAAAAAACTTTAATTGTCACGACCCGTCCTAGTGGGGCCCGCGCTGTGACTCCCTAAGCCCTCCTCCAATAGGCTAGGGGCTGGGGACTAGCACCGAGTAGGTATATTACTAACATGGGAGGCATTGCCTATGTACCTGTACACACGCACACATCTCCAATCCCAAAATGATGAAACGAAAAAAAAACAAAGGAAGAAAAATGCATGCATGAAACTAAGCCCAACCAACAGAGTATGAAGAAAGTTAGAGTACTAAAAAGTAAACTGGTCCGGAAAACAAGCCCACAAAAAACAAGAGTCTGAAAACTACAAAGTCCAACCAGTAAACACAAAAGGTACTGGGACTCCTGCTCGTCACCATAGGAACACCTCGTCCTGTAGGGAACTCAGAAAGGTCAGTCCTATATAGGTCTGAACTGGACTCTGTCAAAAGGCTACTCATCTGTACAAGACAACATACATGTGGGAAAAGCCCGTGCAGGGGTGAGTATAACAATACTCAGTAGAGGACCCCGAAAACCACAAAGTAGTACACAAAGTAAAGGTACGGTCAGCTATGCACAATATATGTCCAGAGAACATATAGAACAAACTAGATATACTCAAAACCTAGACTCGTGGTCTAGAGGCAATTCACACAACCGCATACCCCCGTTAGGGATTTTGTTCGAAGATTCTATGATGCACTCGTTCCAGGAGAACACACTCCATGAGTCTTACAGCTCTGATGACGTCCTTCCAAGAAGTACCGTTCATCAGGAACCATCAAGAGAGGTAGTAACACTCATTAAAGGAGAAACACTCTTGAGTAGGAAGATTTATGATAGATAGAAGGACTCATTATGGGATACACACTTCTGAGTGGGAAATATCATGATACACAGATGAGGATCACTTCCAGGGCCATGGTGGATACCGTGACTCATCTGGATTCACCAGTAAGGTGATACACCAGCTAGGTAGAGGATCAACGCCCGGTAGAGTTGGTCATGTCGATACCTGACTCTACCTAGGGACAGGAATGGATAGAGGATCTCGATCCAGGCCTCTCGGATGGATGCCTGACTCTATCACAGAAAGTCCTGCTGAAGGGATCATACTCCTGTGTGAGGAAATGATGCCTGACCTTCAGGGGAACGAGAAGAAGGGGCACTAACGGAAAAGAAAGGTGTACAAGATACAGTGAACAAGAGGACCATACCGTTTTCCAAAAAGTACATGGCGTGTAGAAAATATACACACCATGTTGTCTGACCTCAGGTACTGAATGTGTACAATGGCCCGTGTCATAGGCTGGTCGTGTAGAAAAACTAAGTACACAGCGTGTAGTATGATGTACACATCGTGTCTGAGTAACTGGGGTTGGGCCCGTGTCACTGGCCATGTGGCCGTACACAGTTATCAACCCGTGTACTCTAATCCGTGTTCGTGTATCCCCGGGATACACGCCGAGTCCCACGTAGTTGCTCCTGTTATGCTGTACACGCCGTGTTCTGTAATCGTTTAGGTCATCCTGTGTCCGTGTGCTTCCCAAAATACATGATAAGCTTCGGGAAAACTCCAACATGCAGTGTAACTAGGGTCACACGCCGTGTGATTCCTCTCTAACCCCTGAAACCCTAGCCGCCGTCTATACTACACGACGTGTTCTTCGAAAGTACACGCTGTGTATTCTGTAAATTTCCCGAAACACGGACTTTCGTCATCGCGCCTCCGGTGATGATCCGTTCGTCGATCCGGTCGTCCGATCACCGCAAAACTTCCAGGTTTTGGTCGCCCTGACACCACGAAGCTGCTCCCGATGTTTTTGGACCTTCGATCGGCTCCGAAAACATGATTTGATCTTCTCACGTGAAGAACGCTTGAAGAACACCCTTTTCCGATCTGGTCTGATTCGTCGTCCTCCATCGTCGCCACACCTCTACAAGGTCATTTCGGTGTCGAACCTTTGATTTGGGATCATTGCATTGCATAATGGATGCGCAATGATCCGTTGTTCGTCGCCCCGTGAAGAACACAAAGAATGCACGAGAAAAGAAAAAGGGGGATAAATCCAATAAAAAAATTGAGGAACGAACCCCCGCCGTCGTTCGTCACGGCATTGATCCTCTCCCGTTAGCAGGATTAAACGGAGCAAGAATCAACAATAACAAAACAACATGGATCAAATCCCCGAATCATCCTAATAAAACCCTCCCACAAGAATGAACGAATCCGTGGATCATCTTGTTCGTGGTTGATCCACGTTCATCGTTTAAAATCAAAAATGGGGAAAAGAATTCAAAAAACAAACCCCTACCTTTTGAAAGGATCGATCGTTGATGAAGGTTTCGTGCTGCCGTTGTCGTTGAGATCCTTGAATTTCGTTGGCGCTGCGATTCTCAACTTCAATCTATCGTCGTTCGTCACCGAGAGTTTTGCTCCAACGTCCCGTAGATTCTGCAGAGGTTCTTCTCAAAATTTTTTCAATGACCACTATTCGCATAATCCCAACCAAAAGGAAACATTTTTGGCACTTAATTACGTGGCAGTATTAATGAGTTCAACTTTCCATTTTTGCGTAATTATAACGAATCATTAATTTAGGAAACAGCTGCTCCGTTTACCGCGCTGCAACGGATGTTTCCTTAAAAGAAATAAAATAAACTTTTGAATTTATTTTATTTCAATTTACTTTAAAACGTCTGAAAATAAACTTTTTACCTCGACCCGCACCGGTCTAGGTTAGACTCGTTCTTAGGTAAATTCATCGCCCCATATGCAACGGTGCCCTCAGAATTTTAATCCGGCCATCCGTTTGGAAACTGCCACAACCGCGCACAAGCACCGACTCACTTAACTTAAAAAAAGTTCAAACCCCCATTTCGGGCTCACTGGAACTCGGAATGATGTGTCGTCATCGCGTCGGCTCTCAAAGTAATTCCATATAATATTTAAAAATAATAAAAGGAACAATCTAAGACATTACATTCTCCCCACCTTGGGGTTTTACATCCCCGAAAAGCCAAAACAAAGGATACTCAAAAAGATGTGGGTACTGGGCACAAATTTCAGCCTCCCACTCCCACGTGCTCTCCTGAAGATTCCCGTACTGCCACCGAACGCGCACCAAGTTAATAGATCACCCATGAAGGATCCTCTTATGCCAATCCTCGATCTCCACCGGGTACTCAGAAAAGTTCACTCCATCCTCAATGTCCATCTCGCCCGAGTCGATGACATGCAACGGGTCGTGCACGTACCTCCTCAGCTGCGACACGTGGAAGAAATCATGTACCCAATGCAACTGTGGTAGTAGATCTAGGCGGTATTCCACCTCGCCAACTCTGCACAATATCTGGAAGGGTCCGATGAACCTCGGAGATAGCTTGCTGCCTCATCCAAATATCCATAACCCTCGTCGAGATGAGACTCGAAGAAAGACATGGTCTCCCTCTTCGAACTCCAGAGGTCTCCGTCGTCTGTCAGCATAAGAATTCTGCCAGCTCTGTGCAGTCTTCATCTGCTCTTGGATGATCTAAACCTTCTCTGTGTTAGCTTGCACCAACTCTGGACCCATGAGTGCTGACTCTCCGGGATCGGTCCAGCAAAGTGGTGACCGACAGCGTCTCCCATACAAGGCCTCGAATGGTGCCATACCAATGGTGGAGTGGTAGCTATTGTTGTACGCAAACTCCGCCAGTGGTAGGTGGTACTCCCAACTACAACCAAAGTCCAAGATACAGGCCCACAACATATCCTCCAAAACCTAAATGGTCCTCTCCTTCTGACCATCTGTCTGGGGATGAAACGATGTGCTCAAGCGTAGCTGAGTCCCAAAAGCCTCCTACAATCCCTTCCATAACTAGGACGTGAAGCGATCATCTCGATCTGAGACTATAGTTTAGGGGATGCCATGAAGCCAAAATATCTCATGCACGTAGAGGTATCCCAATCTTTCTACGGAACTCTGCTCCCTGATAGCTAGGAAGTGGGACAACTTGGTGAGTCGGTCAATGATCACCCAGATGGAATCATGCCCCTTGGAATTATGTTGTAATCCTGTCACGAATTCCATCAATATTCCATCCCACTTACACTCTGGAACTTCCAGGGGGTGAGGTAATCCCGCTGGAACCTGGTGCTCAGCCTTCACCTGCTAGCATGTGAGGCATCGAGAAATGAAATCTGCCACTGCCTTCTTCATGCCCGACCACCAAAACTGTCATCGGAGATCCTGGTACATATTTTCCACCCTAGGATGTACCACCAAAGGGGACGTATGAAACTCCCTCAAGACCTCCTCCTGCAACGCCATTGGTACAACAGTGCATCCTCTGAAAATAAGTATGTGCTCCCCACATTGTGAATATCCATCAGGAATGTCCTATAGATAACTGAGTACGTAAAGCCACACAGTCGACATCCCTAAGCTTTGTCTCCCTAACTCGTTGTAAGAGTAGAGGGGTGACAACCATCGACTGTAGGTAAGCTGTATCCTCTCCATCCATGAAGCATAACTGTAACGCGACTAACTGCTGTGTCGCCTCACTCAACAGTTGTGAGATCGACCTTATGCTAAGAGAATATGCCACCTTTTTTCCCTTTCCAAGAGTATAGATGATCTCAAAATCATAGTCCTAGAGAAACTCTAGCCATATTCTCTGTCGCAGATTTAGATCTTTTTGTGAAAATATGTACTTGAGGCTCTTGTGGTCAAAGTAGACAATAAACTGCTCTCCCATAAGGTAGTGTCACCACATCTTCAATGCGAAGACTACCGCTGCCAACTCGAGATCATGGTTCGCATAGGTCTGCTCATGTGGCCTAAGCCGGCATGAACCATAAGCAATCACCTCATACCGCCGCATTGAGACATAGCTGAGCCCGATCCCTGATGTGTCGCAGAAAACTACGTACTCGACACCCTCCTCTGGAAATCTCAAGACTGGGGTGCTCGTAAAACTCTGTCACAACTACTCAAAAGCCTGTTGGCACTTCTCTATCCACACGAAGGGTTTCCCCTTCCTAGTCAAGGCCGTCATTGGTGCTGATATCTGGGAGAAATCAAGAATGAATCTCCAGTAATATCCTGCCAACCCAAGGAAGCTCCGCACCTCCGTCACGCTCCGAGGTAGCTCCCATGCTAACACAGCCTCCACCTTGGCTGGATCTACAGCTACTCCATCTGCTGAGATGAAATGTCCCAGAAAGTAGACCTCCTAAATCCAGAACTGGAACTTTGAGAGCTTCTCATAAAGTTGGTGCTCCCGGAGTATGTCTAGAACCATTCGTAAGTGTCTTGCATGCTCCTCTTCTGGTGCCGAGTACACGAAGATGTCATCGATGAAGACCACCATGAACCGGTACAAGTACAGTTGGAAGATCTAGTTCATCAGCCCCATGAACACTGTAGGGGAATTAGTCACACCAAAAGGCATCACCAAGTACTCATAGTGACCGTAGCGGCATCTAAAATCCATCTTTGGTATATCCTCATCCTGCACTCATAGCTGGTGATAGCCTAATCGAATATCAGCCTTCGAGAACCACTGTGCCCCTCTTAGCTGATCGAATAGGTCATCGATTCTCGGTAGTGGATACTTTTTCTTCACCGTCACCTGGTTCAGGCACCGGTAATCCATGCAAAACCTCAGACTTCCGTATACCTTCTTGGAAAACAAGACTGGGGACACCCAGGGTGAGACGCTGGGTCTTATGAAACCCTTGCTCTGCAAACCCTCCAACTTCCCCCACAGCTCGCGAATCTCTGCGGGAGCCATCCGATATGCCGATGAGGAGATCAGTGCTGTCCCGGGGTGTAAGTCGATGCAGAAGTCGATTTCCTGGCGGGTAGGTAGTCCTGGAACATCTTCAGGAAAGACGTCCTTGTACTCCACCACTACTATTGGGAACTGGTAGCTCACAACATATACTGCTTCGAGGGTAAGTCTATCTATCTCATGAGTGATCGGCTGCACCCTCCTATGCATGAGCCCATTTTTCACTGCCTAGGTCTCCCTTCCTCCGATAAGGGAAAACATCATCCCATCACAGCGGACACACCTCACTCTTCACCTAAAACAGTCAATATGGGCATGGACCGAATATAACCAATCCATACCGAGAATGACGTCATAAGGCCTCGACGCTACCACCAAGAGGTTCCAACCAAAACTCTTGCCTCAAAGGGTAAGATCACACTATCTTCAAAGGTGCGTGATCGTCGAGTCTCCTCTCGTAGGTGTCTCCAAGCATAAGGATCGAGTCAATGGTTCTACTGGAATCTCGAGGTATTGTACAAGACATGTGGCTATAAGGGAATGACTGGAACCTATGTCTATTAGTAAAACATCTAAGGTATAAAAGACACAGATCGTACCTCGAATCATCCCTAGAGCCCCTGGGTTGTATTCCTCAACCGCATGCATCTTTCCCCACCCCTGTCCCCCAGCTCCCTGAGCCTGGTTTGGACCTCCTGGGGGTGGTGGTGGAAGTAAGTTGAAGCGTCTTCCACCACTTGTAGCTCTCCCTGCTCCTCTGCCACGTCCGCCGCCTGGCGGGTCTGCCTGTTCTGTTCTCTACCTCTTCCTCGATGGTCCATCCACTGCTTCCCTGTCAGCAGCTCTACGGGTCGGGCAATCTCTAGCGAGATGTCCCCTACCGTCGCATGCATAGCATTGCTTCTCCCTAGGCTGACTCGATCCAGCTTGAGAGCCATGGACTGTCGATCCACCATCCTGGGTCCTCCTCCAACGTTTTTCACATACTGATCCTCGCGTCTAACATCGGCTCCCTACTGTCGAGGTCTCCGCACCTGTCTGCCTACTGCTGACTGCCGGCAGTTGTCTCTGCTCCGCCAAGAAACTATCGATCACCAAGGCCCGTTCGAGCACTCCAGCATAAGTAGATATGAATAGATGCATGACACTAGATCAGATGTCACGTCGTAGACCTCGCTCGAAGGTCCGAGCTCTAAATTACTGATCCCTGACCATATCCATCGAGTACCTGGCGATTTTAATGAACCTTGATGAATAGTCAGCTACTGTCATACTACCCTTCTGGAGCTGAAGAAGCTCCTGGATGCGTACAACTCTCAGCATAATCGGAGAGAACTCCTCCCTGAAGAGTCGCTCAAACTCCGTCCACGAAAGAGTCTCCTCATCGTGAGTCTATGTGGTCAGACTCTACCATCGTCCCACCAAACCCTGAAGAAGACTCGCTCCTAAGATCACTATCTGGCCTGTTGGTGTCCTCACTAGATAGAAAACTCTGGTCACAGCCTCAAGCCAGTACTCATCCACCTGAGGGTTGGGATTGCCTTGTAACCTGAGGGGTCTCTGTCTCTGTAACTCATGGAGCGCGCTAAGCCTGTGCTCCTCGCTGTTCGGTACTATAGGTACCACTGGCTGCTCCACTGGTGGTATAGCAGGTGCGCCACCTGGTGGAAAAGCCTAGGGAACTGGTCCCTGTATCGAAGCCATGTCACTGAGGGGGGTCATCCTTGTGATCGTGCTACTGAATCCTAGTGGGTATGCATCGCGGATGCATCCTGTAAGGAAACATGATGTACCATGGTCAATGAGTATATCTGGATAGCTGACACAAAGGACATGAAAAACACAACCCATTCGTATATGATGCATGCACCTTTTTTATTTCCCCGCAACCGGTGTTTTCGTGTACCAAGTTGAAATGAAGGTTATCAGAGTCCTAGTGTATGGATACGTTGGTCGTCGCACCAACACTGGGGTCTCTGGCCTGAAAGCCGAACCCGAAACACTCAACATTGCTGCCCCAAACCAATCCCACAGACTCTTGGTCCTAAGGTAGAACCGACCACCTCTGATACCACTCTGTCATGACCCATCCCAGGGGGGCCTTCTCCGTGACTCCCCAAGCCCGCCTCCAATAGGCCAGGGGTTGGTGACTAGCACCGAGTAGGCATATTACTAACATGGGAGGCATTGCCTATGTACCTGTACACACGCACACATCTCCAAGCCCACAATGCTGAAATGAAAAAAACAAAGGAACAAAAATGAATGCATACAACTAATCCCAACCAATAGAGTACGAAGAAAGGTAGAGTACTAAAAAGTAAACTGGGTCGGAAAACAAGCCCACTAAAAATAAGAGTCTGAAAACTGCAATGTCCAACCTATAAACACAAAAGGTACTGGGATTGCTGCTCGTTGTCATAAGAACGCCTCAGCCTATAGAGAACTCAGAAAGCTCGGTCCTGTCCTGGTCCGCCCTGGACTCTGTCAAAAGGCTGCTCATCTGCACAAGACACCAGACGTGCGGGCAAAGCCCATGCAGGGGTGAGTATAACAATACTCAGTAGAGGACCCCGAAAAACACAAAGCAGTAAACAAAGTAAAGGTACGGTCATCTATGCACAATATATGTCTACAGAACATATAGAACAAACCAGATATACTCAAAACCCAGACCCATGGTCTAGAGACAAGTCACACAACCACATACCCCCGTTAGAAATTCTGTTTGAAGATTTTGTGATGCACTCATTTCGAGAGAACACACTCTATGAGTCTTATAGCTCTGATGATGTCCGTCCAAGAAGTATTGTTCATCGGGAACCATCATGAGAGGTAGTCACACTCATTACGGGAGACAAATTCCTGAGTGGGAAGATTTTCGATAGATATAATCACTCATTACAGGAGACACACTCCTGAGTGGTAAAGATCATGATACATAGATGAGGATCACTATCAGGGCCATGGAGGATATCATGACTCATCCAGATTCACCGGTAAGGTGATACACAAGCTAGGTAGACAATCAACGCCCGGTAGAGTTGGTCACATCGATACCTGACTCTACCTAGGGTCAGGAATGGATAGAGGATCTCGATCTGGGCCTCTCGGATGGATGCCTGATTCTGTCATAGAAAGTCCTGCTAAAGGGATCATACTCCTGTGTGAGGAAATGATGCCTGACCTTCAGGGGAACGAGAATAAGGGGAACTAACCCAAACAAAAGATGTCCAAAATACGGTGAATAGTAGGACCATTCTGTTTTAAAAAAAGTACACAGCGTGTAGAAAAGATACATGTCGTGTTGTCTAACCCCGGGTACTGCCCGTGTACAACGGCCCGTGTCATAGGCTGGTTGTGTAGAAAAACAGAGTACACGGCGTGTAGTATGATTTTAATACTGTGTCCGAGTAACTGGGGTTGGCCCCATGTCACTGGTCATATGGTTGTACATGGTTATCAACCTGTGTACTCTAACCTGTGTTTGTGTATCCCCGGGATACACACCGAGTCCCGCGTAGCCGCTCCTGTCATGTTGTACACACCGTGTAGATCATCCCGTGTCCGTGTACTTCCCAAAATACACGCTGAGCTTTGGGAAAAGTCCAACACACCGTGTGACCAGGGTCACAGGTCGTGTGATTCCTCTCTAACCCCCGAAATCCTAGCTGTCGCCAGTACTACACGGTGTGTTCGTCGGAAGTACACGCCGTGTATTCTGGAAATTTCTAGAAAAACAGACTTCCGTCGTCGTGCCTCTGGTGATGATCCGTTCGTCGATCTGGTCGTCTGATCGCCACAAAACTTCCAGGTTTTGGTCGCCCTGACACCATGAAGTTTCTCCCGATGTTTTTAGACCTCCGATCGGCTCCGAAAACATGATTTGATCTTCCCGCATAATGAACGACTGAAGAACTCCCTTTTCCGATCCGGTCTGATTAGTCGTCTGCCATCGTCTTCGCACCTCTGCAAGGTCATTGCGGTGTCGAACCTTCAATTTGGGATCATTGTGTCACGGAACTGATGTGCAACGATCCGTTGTTCATCGCCCTGCGAAGAACACAAAGAACGCGCAAGAAAATAAAAAGGGGTAGAAATCCAATAAACAAAGTGAGGAATGAACCCCCGCCGTCGTTCGTCACAACATTGATCAACTCCCATTAGCATGCTTAAATGGATCAAGAATCAACAATAACAAAATAACATGGATCAAATCCCTGAATCATCCCGATAAAACCCTCCCGCAAGAACGAACAAATCTGCGGATCATCTTGTTCGTGGTTGATCCGCATTCGTCGTTTAAAATCAAAAATGAGGAAAAGAATTCAAATAACAAACCCCTACCTTTTGAAAGGATCGATCATTGATGAAGGTGTCGCACTTCCGTCGTCGTTGAGATCCTTGAATTTCGTTGGTGCGCGATTCTCAATTTTGATCCGTCATCGTTCATCGCCAAGAGTTTTTCTCCAACGTCCCGCAGATTCTGCATAGGTTCTTCTCAAAAATTCGTCAATGAACACTATTCACATAATCCCAACAAAAAGGAAACGTGTTTGGCACTTAATTACGTGGCGGTATTAATGAGTCCAAATTTCCTTTTTTGCATAATTATGACACGTCATTAATTTAGGAAACAGCTGTGCCGTTTACCGCGCTGCAACAGATGTTTCCTTAAAAGAAATAAAATAAACTTGTGAATTTATTTTATTTCATTTTACTTTAAAACGTCCGAAAATCACCTTTTTCCCTCGACGTACGCCGGTCGAGGATAGACTCGTTCTTAGGTAAAGTTGTCATCCCGGATGCAACGGTGCCCTCATATTTTTAATCCGAGCATCCATTTGGAAACTGCCACAACCGCGCACAAGCGCTGACTCACTTAACTTAAAAAAAGTTCAAACCCCCATTCTGGGCTCACTGGACCTCGGAATGATGTTTCGTCTTCGCGTCGGGTCTTGAAATAATTCCATATAATATTTAAAAATAATAAACGGAAAAATATGAGATATTACATTAACTCCATGAAAAAATAAATCCTAATAAAAGTAATAACTCAATTTGGATCATAATGGTAAAATATATACTTGAAATATGTAAGATCTATAAAACTGCTAAATTTCCAGAATTAAACAATTTTAATAATTAAGCTCAAAATTAACCAAAAATACTAAAATGCTACAAATAAGATAACATTTATTAATTGTAAGGGATTAAATAATTGAAAAATACATTAAAAATAATGAAAATGTTAACATTATCAATTCCCCTACACTTAGCACTTGGACTCCAGGACAAGTCAACATCAAAATCAAATCAAAGAAAATTCAAAACACATTCTCATGAGATCCACCAATTACATATTAAGAAACAAAAGATATCATGACTCATAAAAAACCATTATTCCAAGTTTTCAAACTAGACCATTAAATGTATTTCCTCTTCATTTCTCCTCTCTTGAAAATAGGACACCTACCTCACATGAATTTTCTCTCATCTCAAAAATGTTAATTTTCAATAAGGTTTTTCTCATCTAAACCAATGAAAGAGTTACCATAGGCTTGATAAATTACTAAATCTTCAACAGATGTGAGTCAAGGATATGTGTTTATCATGAGGACCTTTTAGGGTTATTCTGTGGCTTTTGGTTAGTAGGATTTATATGTGTAAAATTCTAAGGCCGAATGAGGAGGGTTTGGCTCATTTTGAAGAAAAATTGAAAGATTCTAATTTTCGCTCAAGTATGGTCTCATCCTCACTCGCCATAGTAGAAAATAAACTCCATAATCATGAAAACAAAAGGAATGTTCACACAGTTCATCATTTCAGCTGCAAAAATTTCAATCATCTCAAAAACAATTTTTCTTGAAAGATCCAGAAAAGGCACAACTTTCGTCCTCCATTATAAACTCTAGAAAGGCATAGTTTCTCTTATTACGAAAGCTCTAGAAATGGAATATATTTTAACAGAATGATTTTTTTCAGTAGAAAAAACAAATTTTCAATATTTTATTTTCCACCCAATGTATCTCCAAATGAGGTATCATAATAAAATACATCTCCCCCCAACATAAGTTTAACTAGAGCATGCGATTTCACTTCAAGAGAAGATTAGATAGGGAAAATTGGCTTGTATTGTGGATATCCTAATAGGTTGTTCAAGGATTCAAAAATATATAAGGATTAAATGTACAAGGATGGCCAGAATGAAAAGGATTCTCTAGAAAAGTGGTATTAAAAACAAAATAACTTCCTCAATAATTTAAAAGACAAGTACCTCAAACCTTCAAGTTTTGATAGGAATAAATTAAATTCTAATTAAAGAAATAATGATTTGGATCTCTCAAGAAGTGATGTGAATGAAAATAACATGATAAAAAATGTTTATAAGACTCACATTAAAGTGATTTCAAAAATAAATACAGTGATATGTGGTATGGGATTCAAAAATCAGAGTAATTTTCAGGAAAATTCCCAAAGATTTAAACTTGAAAAAAATCCATTTTTATCATTCATTTAAGCTCGATTTTCTAGAATAAATTCATCCAATCATGACATGGGTTTCAAATTTGGAAATCATAGTCATTTCATCTCAAAAGTTTAAAAAAAATGAAAAATAAACACAAAAAAATTGAAAAACACACCCTTTAAAAAAACAACATATTTAAATACTAAACTACACAAGTTCCTTCACCCACACTTAAATGATGTAGTTTCCTCAATGCACTCAAATGCATTTAACATGTAATCCAATTTGAAAATGAATCACAACAAGAAATCAAGTGTAATGGATAAGTACAACCTAACTTATTGGTAATTAAATGTTGAGTTAAGCTCCTAAGTGTTGCACATAGAAAACCTACAAGAAAAGAATAAAAGAAAATATTAGATATTTATTGAAATAAATGAAAATATAAAGAGTATGAGAAATAAAGGGTAATATCCAAAGTGGGCCTTGGGTTTTGAGTGCCTCCATATGGGCATCTCTAGCTGGTTATCCCAATCTAATGGTGGATGTATTTTTTTTTGAGATGATCCAAAAAAACTTCTTCATTACAACATGTGCTTCATCCTTTTTGTTGAGGACTTTATGGGTATAGTACTCAAAATCCACCCCCATTGTAATAAGATGCAACAAGAATAGTGGTGTTAGGATAATTAATGAGTCCTTATCTTTATTGTTTTCCACTTTCATGGCATGTTCCTTTTTCTCCAGATATTTCTCAAGGTATGTTTCATCAATGAAAATATCAAATGGAAAGTCAGAGTAATTTTATTTGAAAAAAATTAAATTATGAAGTGTCAATATAAAATTATTCCATTTCAATGTACGCATATTGTGTCTATGTTTCTTTAGTAAAGGCCACTTTAATCTTCTACAACACTCCCTACAATAAATGTTCAACAAGTTCATAGAGCTCTGTATGTTCCTCATCGGGTGCATCTTCTTTTTCTTCCCCATCCACCAAGTAAATACAAGGTCCAGATCTAAAAATTTAAAACAAGGGAAATTAGTACTCAATTATTCTTCTATAAAATCATAATGGAAATATTTTAGAAAAATATTATATCACTTAATTGGATTGACTTAAATTGATTATTCAGTGAAAAGTGCCTCTCAGATTTGAGTAGTAGTAGATGGAGGAAGGTAGTTAGGCTCATCCATATTCTCTTCAAATTACACCAATTTGGTGGTGTCTTCATTCAATGGTGATGGATATTTTAATTTATATGTAATAGAGGAATAAATTAGTTCCTCACACTCATCCCAAAAGACATCTAGATCTTTTTTATCTCCCATGCATACTTTACCATTAAAATATTCTTCATCAATATCCTTAGACATTGATTGATTTGGGCTGAATGGATCTTATTTTAATTTCATCATGGTCTCCATGGGTTATTTAACTTGAAAGATAAGTGGGGAAACTTCTTTAAATAAATTTTATGGTTTTGGTTCTTGTTCTGACTCCAAATTCTACTCTTGGGATGCATGTACATATTCCACTATCCACTCTATTTTTCTCTCTAGCGTTTTCATTGTTTGACTAATAATTTGAAATAGGGCTTCAAGATCCTTGTTAACTTCTTGTTCTTGGTGTTTCACCTATGAAATTTCTTTATAAAATTCTTTTAATTAATCTTGGAGTTTAATTAATTCTCTGGAAAATCCCTCCAACACTGAGTATTTGAGGTTCCCTTTAAGGTCCTCATTGATCTCCTTGAATTACTCCTCCTTAGTAATTTGTATTTGAGCTCCACTAATATGTTTATAAAATAAAGAAACATTATCCTCTATAGAACAAGGTGAGTTAAACATTTTTATTTTTTTAATTTGAAACAAGAAAAATATTTACAATTAGATTGTTGGCAGAGCCTCCCCAGAAACGAAGCTTAGTTTTGACACATTGAAAGAGCGCTGTCGTGGGCGCCCTCAAATGATTAGTGTGATTTGGGGTACTTAGGTTCAGCAGAGTGGCTGACCAAGGTCGTCTCTCAAAGGAGGAAGTGAATTTAACAACTTATTAGAGGTATTCTAAAAATAAAATAAAAGAGAATAAAATAAAAACACTACTTTAAAGGATTGGTTTTTTTATAGTTTATGAATCTAGAAGAAGTTTGCTGGAAGAAGATTGTATATTTTTTTGTTTTTAGTTTTGAAATGAATTCCGATTAAAATGACACAACAAGAAGATGTTTTTTTAGAAATCTATGTAAAAGGCGTAATAGATATAACTCTACCTCTTCACTTTATTATTAATCATTATCATTTAAATTAAAATTCACTTAATTATGATCCCTTAATTTGTTAAATCCTGAACCCTATGAGAATTAACTTTACCACGAAGATGATGTGAATTTAACCCTAGGCTAACTTCGGAACATGCAATCGCAGCACCCTGCTTGGATTGATGTTCTAAGATTAGCTTATGGTCAGTGGTAAATTAAGGCACATATCCATTCTGGAAAAGAGGATGAATTGTGTTTAGGGATTATATTTGAACTCTACAAATTTATCACGTGTGGTCTTGTATTACCGATTAAGATCGCACTCTCACAATTTACACAAAATCCCGACCTCGCGTGTTTTTGTGTTAATTGTTCAATTGCTTGCTTAGTTTCTTACAATTTAAAAACACAATTCATGGATCATATTAAGTGAATTACAGTATCTCAATGATTCAAAATAATTAAATGAAGAGGGTATAAGATAGATCGATTACTAAAAGACTACTCTTCCATGGGTGGCGTAATCATCGTAGAAGCGTTTTGCATGTGCAAAGGTTTATAATGGGTATAACCCAATAACGCTTCTACTCAAGAATTCCAGCCCAAAGAGGAAGATTAAGATAAGAAGAAATTTAAACAAAACAGAATAAAATAGAAGAAATAAAAGAAGAATAAATAAGTTTATTACACAAATGAAAACATTACAAAATGAAGAAGAGAAGGAGGCTTCGATGAGGGGATCCTTGCTTCAAGAGCTACCCCTCTTACAATGGTTGGATAATTTGGGTGAAACAAATTCTACTCTGCCTCCAATCTCCCAATGCACGTCCCAACCCCTCCAAATAAGAAAAAATACAATTTATAGAGGGGAGGGGAGGAGAGGATACAAGTGGTTTCAAGTGTGAATGTGGAAATTCGGCCAAATATTTTATGCCAACTTGAACCGCCCATTGGACCACCAAAACGCGTGAAGTGGCCGGCCTTCCAGAAGGATCAAATTTTTGGATATGTGTCTTCTATATCCTCTCCAAACTTGGGCTCAATACAGGCCCATATGAAGAAGGTATGGCCGAAATACAGAAGCTTCTCCATTCTGGAGAGCCCAGCCCAACTTTGACTTCATGACCCAATTTAAACAACCAAATGAACTCTTTAGCTCTAGTGTCCTGAATAAAAGTTGTAGATAATTAAGTTATGAACACTGTTACAAAATTTAAAATTCAAATAATAAATATAAAAATATTTATATTCGAAATACTACAGTGAACTATAAAGGGTAAAACTGGAATTTTTATCAAATTTTCAAATGAATGATCTAATCCCAAATATTTTATAAATAAACATATTTAACACAATGTGAGGAAATTATATCATTTATTATCAATAAAATATTCAATAAAATAGTGTTTTATCAACTCCCCCACACTTACCCATTTGCACACCTGGGCAAAACCTCATATTAAGTAAACATCAATATCAAATCAAAACCAATTTTAAAACACATATCCTTAAGATCAATCAATTTCACACCAAGAATCAAAAGATATCATGCCTCATAAAAACCCTTATTTCAAGTTCTCTATTTATATCATTCAATATATTTCCACTTCATTTATCTGCTCATGCACAAAACACTTACCTCGCTTGAATTTTCTCTCATCACTCAAATATCAATTTTTTTGCAATGTCTTTCTCATCCAAACTCATACAAGGGACACCATAGGCTTGATAGATTCCTACATCACGACCCGATGTGAGTCAAGGACATATGTTTATCATGAGGACTTTTCAGGGTTCTTCTGTGGCTTTCGATTGGTAGGATTAAGATGTGAAAAACTCTGAGGCTGAATGAGGAGGGCTTGACTCTTTTGAAGCAAAATTGCATTAATCTAATTTTCACTTAAATATGGTCTTATTTTCAATACCCATAGTATTAATTCAGCTCCATCATCATGAAAAGTCATGAAAGGTTTACACCATTCATCATTTCAGCATAAAAAATGTCAATCTTCTCAAACATGATTTTCTTGAAAGCTCCAGATGGGCACAACTTTCCACCTCAATTAGAAGCTCTAGAAAAGGCACAGCTTCACTTGTCATGAACGCTCCAGAAAAGGAACAACTTTCAATATAATGACTTTCTTTAGCAGCAAACACATCTCTCAGAATTTAATTTTCCACCCAAAGTATCACAGAATGTGGTGGCAAAACACAAGACAACTTCCCCCACACTTAAGCTCAACTAGATTATGCAATTTCACTTCAAGAGTTGGTTGGATAGGGAAAATTGTCTTGTAATGTGGCTAACCTAACAGGCTTTGCATGGCTTATAAGGGATAAAAGGATTAAATATTCAAGGTAGGCCATTATAAAAAAGGATTCTTTGAAATAGGGGCTTTAATACCAAACAAATGCCTCAATCATTTAAACATATGTACCTCAATCCCTCAAGTTTTGACAGGAATAGATCAAATTCTGGTTAAATCAAGCATGGTTTGGTTCTCTCAAGAAGTGAGGTGAATGTAAATAATATGAAAATAATGGTTCAGAAGCCTCACAGGAAAGTGATTTCAAATATAAAGACAGTGAGATTGGCATGGGATTCAAAATTCAGCGTACATTTCATGAAATTACTAAATATTTGAACTTGAAACAAAGTCATTTCAGCATTCATTTAAGATTAGTTTCAAGGGGTAAATTGTTTCACTTATTGATATGGATTTAAAAATGGTTATGAGAATCATTTCAGCCCAAAAGTTTCAAAAACACACAGAAAATTGTAAAATAAACACACAAATTTTGAAAAACACACAATTTTTTTGGTTTTTTTTTTGAACAGGAAAGCAATTGAAATTACTAAACTAAAATGTTACCTCCCCCACACTTAAAATATTGCATTGTCCTCAATGTGAACCTATGAGATGATATATGCACATGAAATGCAGAATTTTTAAATAGGACAAATAATATAAAAGTGAAAGGGTTAGGAATAGCCTGATGTGCTCAAGTGATGATGGGGTCATGCAGTGTGATAAAATCCACTGCATCAGTAGGAAGTCCCTCAATGTATCTCTTCAAACGTTGCCCATTGACTGTAAAGCTCCTTCCAGTGTCCTCTTGTGTGATCTCCACTGCACCATAAGGAAAAACATTAGTCACAACATAAGGACCTAACCATCTGGAACGCAACTTACCAGGAATCAGCTTCAGTCGTGAACTGTAGAGAAGGACTTTCTCTCCAACATGAAACTCCATTTGTTGGATCATTTTGTCATGAGCTGCTTTTGATCTTTCCTTGTAGAGCCTTGAGTTCTCGTATGATGATAATCCAATCTCCTCAAGCTCTTGAATTTGTAGCTTCCTTTGGATTCCAGCTTGGGCCAAATCCATGTTGCATTTCTTTATAGCCCAATAAGCCCGATGCTCGACTTCCACGGGGAGATGACACGCTTTCCCAAAAATAATCCGAAATGGGGACATACCAATGGGGGTCTTGTATGTTGTCCTATAAGCCCACAATTCATCATCCAAGTGCTTGCTCTGATCCTTCCTATTTGGCTGCACGGTTTTCTCCAAGATTTGTTTCAACTCATGATTTGAAACCTCAGCCTGGCCATTTGTTTGGGGGTGGTATGGTGTTGATGTTTTGTGTGTCACCCCATAATTTCGAAGGAGGGAAGCAAAATTCCTATTGAAAAAGTGTGTCCCTTGGTCACTGATGATGGCCTTTGGTACTCCAAACCTGCAAAAAATATGTGCTTTGACAAAGTCCACAACAACATGAGAATCGTCAGTCCTGGTGGCCTTGGCCTCCACCCATTTACTCACATAATCAACAACAACCAAAATATTCAAGAAACCATATGAACTTGGAAAAGGACCCATAAAATCAATGCCCCACACATCAAAAATCTCACAGAATAGTATGGGTTGTTGGGGCATCTCATGTCTCCTAGAAATATTCCCAGTGTGTTGGCAACGAGAGCATGACTTACAAAACACATGGGCATCATGGAATAAACTAGGCCAATATAATCCAGAGTCCAAAACTTTCCTAGCTGTCTGTTGGGGTCCAAAGTGTCCACCACATCCAAGTGTATGACAGAATTACAAAACAGAATCAAACTCATGATCAGGAATACACCTCCTAATAACTTGGTCACTACACATGCGCCAGAGGTAAGGATAATCCCACACATAATACCTAGACTCACTTTTTAATTTTTGGACTTAATGCTTCTTCAAATTTGTTGGGATTTCAGAGGAAACAATGTAATTAACTAAATCAGCATACTAAGGATGCGTACCTGAGATGGTATAGAGATGTTCATTGGGGAAAGTGTCCCGAAGTGGTACCTGGTCCAAGGTGTCATCCTCTAGTGTGTGAGTAAGCCTACTCATGTGGTCCGCCACCAAATTCTCAGATCCCTTCTTATCCTTTATCTCAATATCAAATTCCTGAAGAAGGAGCATCCAACGGATAAGTCGTGGCTTTGAATCTGGCTTCTTTAGGAGGTACCTCAAAGCTGCATGGTCAGAAAAAACAACTACTTTAGAGCCCAATAAATATTAAAGGAATTTATCTAAAGAAAATATGACAGCAAGAAACTCCTTTTCTGTGGTTGTGTAATTTGATTGGGCTGAATCCAGTGTCCTTGATGCATAGGCGATCACATGTGAACGCCCCTCCACCCTCTGAGATAAGACAGCTCCAACCGCGAAGTTGGAGGCGTCACACATAAGCTCAAAAGGAATCTCCCACCTTGGGGGTTGTATGATAGGTGGAGTGGTCAGACGTTGTTTTAGCTCATCGAATGAATTCTTGCAAGAAACATCAAACACAAAACCAGAATCCTTTTGAAGTAATCTTGACATAGGAAGAGCAATCTTACTAAAATCTTTGATGAAGCGCCGATAAAATCCTGCATGACCTAGGAAAGATCTAACATCACGCACACATGAAGGATATGGTAAGGATGAAATAATATCTACCTTTGATCTATCAACCTCTATCCCATGTTTTGACACTACATGCCCTAAGACAATGCCATGCTCTACCATGAAATGACACTTTTCAAAGTTCAGGACCAGATTCTTCTCAATACAAAGATTCAACACCTTTCCCAAACTAATTAGACATTCATCAAATGAAGACCCATACACTGTAAAATCATCCATAAATACCTCCATGAAGGTCTCAATAAAATCTGAAAAAATATTCACCATACATCTATGGAAGGTACCTGGGGCGTTGCAAAGTCCAAATGGAATCCTCTGGTAGGCAAATGTGCCAAAGGGATAGGTGAATGTAGTCTTCTCCTGATCCTTTGGAGCTATAGGAACCTGAAAATATCCAGAAAATCCATCCAAGAAACAATAGTGTGTCTTCCCAGCTAGTCTCTCAAGCATCTGATCAATAAATGGGAGGGGGAAATGGTCCTTGTGAGTGGACTGATTTAGTTTCCTATAATCAATACACACACGCCAACTGTTTTTCACCCTCATTGGAACTAACTCATCTTTCCCATTTTTAACAACAGTAACACCACTCTTCTTAGGAACAACCTGAATAGGACTTACCCACTGAGAATCTGAAATAGGAAAGATTATACCTGCCTCGAGCAATTTCTCAACATCTTTTTTAACAACTTCCAGGAGGGTGGGATTGAGTCTCCTTTGTGGTTGTCTCACCGGTTTAGCCCCATCCTCCAAGAAAATCCTATGCATGCAAATGGAGGGGCTAATACCTGATATGTCAGCCAAGGTCCACACAATCGCCTTGATGTTCTCCCTGCTTTTCTTCATATTCAAAAGGGAGATTGTTAGAAATGATAACAGGTAATCTCTCACCATTCAACAAGTATGAGTATTTCAGATTTGGTGGCAATGGATTGAGTTCTAATGAAGGAGGGTGTAGAATGGATGGAGACATTGAAGGAACTGAAATATGTGCACAAAGAGCATCAGTATCAGAATAGACATCATCAAAATCATAGAATAAAGCATCAAATCCATCAGCATACTCAACAGCCATTTCATAATCAGAGTGAACATGATCAAAATCAGAATATGAATCCACATCAAAATCAAATCCAAGATAGGATTGTGTATCAGCAACATGTGCGGAAGTGCTCTTAGACATCAAACTCGAACCAATACTCATAATCTCCCTAAGCATAGGACAATCAAATTCTATGGAGTTTTTATTTGGTGGTTCAAAATGGGAGATAACAAAATCAGAATGGTCCTCATAGGGGTACTTCATGGAATCCATAACATTAAATATCACAACTTCATCTCCAAATTCCATGGAAAGTGTACCCTCATTGACATTTATGATAGTTTTTGCAGTTTTGAGGAAGGGCCTACCTAAGATAATGGGGGCATGAGAACTTACCTGATCATCCTCCATGTTAAGAACATAGAAATCCGCTGGAAAGATCATGTCTCTTACCCGGACAAGTACATCCTCAAGGACTCCTGCTGGATATGCCTTAGCTCTATTCGCCAATTGCACCACTACTATTGTTGGCTTCAACTCACCAACCTGCAAGGAAGAGAATACAGAGTGAGGCATCACATTTATTGAAGCTCCTAAATCACAAAGAGCATCAGAGAAGTGCAACTCCACTATGGTACATGGGATGTTGAATGTCCCAGGATCCTTGTACTTTGTTGGCATTGCTAGAGTTGGTGTAATGAGTGTTGAGACATTCCTTCCAAGGTTGATCCTCTCATTTCCCTTAAGCCCTCTTCGATTGGTACAAAGTTCTTTTAAGAATTTCGCATACCTTGGAATTTTCTTAATGGATTCAAGTAGAGGAATGTTGATCTCCACACGCTTGAATGTGTCCAAAACCTCCTTTTGCATTGCTACTTCAGCCATCATCTTGGTTTGAACAACCCTGTTTGGAAAAGGAAGGGGTTTAGGAGGTACATCATCAATCTTTTTCTTACCTTTATATTTCTCCTTGGATTGCTCATCAGTTGGTATGGAATGCGGCTTCTCTAGAGTAGAGGTGAATCCCGGTGGAATGGTAGGTCCAGATGTATCATTCATTTGCTTCCCACTTCTCAATGTGATGGCACTAACATTCCCCTTTGTATTTGGAGTGGGTTGGGAAGGTATATTTCCAGAATTATTACTCACAAGTTCATGGAGGGCGGTGGCAATCTGACTCATTTGAGTCTTCAACTCTCTCAGCTCCGAACCTTCACTCTTCAGCTCATTCTGTTGATTAAGAATAATTTGTTTCAAAATATCATCAGTGTTAGATTCTACCTTGTGTTGTATATTCCCTTGTTGATGACTCGTTGATTTTTGAGCTTCTAATCTCCTTTGGGGTTGTTGTAAACCCTGTTGGTAAGGTGGAGGCTGCTGGAAGTTTGGTTGAAAAGGGGGGCCTTTGTTGTTGTCCAGAGCCATACCTCATGTCTGACTGATCTTTCCACCCTTGGTTGTATATTGGAGAAAATGAATCAAACTTATTTTGGGGATATGGTTGTTGTTGCTGCTGAAATGGTCTCCCAGGGAACACTGCTGCACAATCTTCTGTCTCTTGTAGTTGTGGGCAACAGTCAGTTGTGTGGCTTGTCTCAATGAAAATGCCACATGGCCTTGAAGGAGGGGGTAGAGATGTCTTTTGTGACAAAGAAATTTTCCTCACCATAGTGGTCAATTCTTCCAACTTAGTATCAATCAAATGACTTTCAAGAGAAGAAGGAGTTACCTGATGTACTCCTCAAACATGTGGTGTACCTCTATCACCGAATTGTTGAGAGTTTTGGGCCATTTTGTCAATCAATGCTCGTGTAGATACTGGTGTCTTTTCCACCAATGATCATCCAGCTGCAGCATCCACCATGCTTCTCTCCATAGGTGTGAGTCCTTCATAGAAGTACTGGATGAGTAATTTCTCACTGATTTGGTGATGTGGACAGCTTGCACACAACTTCTTGAATCGCTCCCAGTACTCATACATTGACTCCCCTTGGGCTTGCTTGATCCTAAATATCTCCTTTCGAATGGATGTTGTCCTTGATACTGGAAAAAATCTTTGCAAGAAAATATGTTTCAAATCATTCCAACATGTTACATCTTCAGGTTGCAAATAATACATCCAATCTTTTGCAGCTCCATCAAGTGAGAATGGGAATTCTTTTAATTTAATTTGATCTTCAGAAACATTTCTTGGTTTTAAAGTTGAGAAAACCACATTAAATTCCTTAAGGTGTTTGTTGGGATCCTCACCAGATAAGCCATGAAACTTTGGAAGAAGGTGAATTAATCCAGATTTCAATTCAAAGTCCGATTCGAGATTTGGGTATGCAATACAATTTGGTTGATAGTTAATATCAGGTGCAGCCAAT
Source organism: Viscum album (assembly GCA_963277665.1). Taxonomy (NCBI): domain Eukaryota; kingdom Viridiplantae; phylum Streptophyta; class Magnoliopsida; order Santalales; family Viscaceae; genus Viscum; species Viscum album. Next base: position 861,524,902 of record OY728160.1, read on the forward strand.
TCTCTAATGGTTCTATTAAGTTCATTTCCATTATTTCCAGCCATTGGTTCCTCTTTTATGTTTGAATTTGAATTGATTCCAATTTCAATGTTTCCAGAAGTGAGGAATTCACCAACTGGTTGAATATTGAAACTTCCCGTAGATTGAGAATGTCTGATTCGAGCCCTAAGGCTACGTTCAATCTCAGGGTCAAGATCTAAGAGATCTTCGGGATTAGTTCGTGTCATAGATTAAATAAAAATGAAAAGAAATAAAGTGGACCATAGTAAAATAAAAATGATAAGTTTGAGTTGATGGTTCAAAAAGAAGTAGAAGAAAATAAAAGAAGAAGAAGAAGAAAAATCAGATTGGGTAAAGAGGGAAGAAAGAAGAGAGGAAGAGAATAAAATGTAAAATAAAATAAATACCTCTAATTGGTTGAAATAATTACTTGCCTCCCCGGCAACGGCACCAATTTGAAAGAGCTCTGTCGTGGGCACCCTCAAATGATTAGTGTGATTTGGGATACATAGGTGCAGCAGAGTGGCTGACCAAGGTCGTCTCTCAAAGGAGGAAGTGAATTTAACAACTTATTAGAGGTATTCTAAAAATAAAATAAAAGAGAATAAAATAAAAACACTACTTTAAAGGATTGGTTTTTTATAGTTTATGAATCTAGAATAAGTTTGCTGGAAGAAGATTGTATATTTTTTTGTTTTTAGTTTTGAAATGAATTTCGATTAAAATGACACAACAAGAAGATGTTTTTTTTTAGAAATCTATTTAAAAGGCGTAATCGATCTAACTCTACCTCTTCACTTTATTATTAATCATTATCATTTAAATTAAAATTAACTTAATTATGATCCCTTAATTTTTTAAATCCCTAACCCTACGAGAATTAACTTTACCACGAAGATGATGTGAATATAACCCTAGGCTAACTTCGGAACATGCAATTGCAGCACCCTGCTTTGATTGATGTTCTAAGATTAGCTTATGGTCAGTGGTAAATTAAGGCACATATCCATTATGGAAATGAGGATGAATTGTTTTTAGGTATTATATTTGAACTCTACAAATTTATCCCGTGTGGTCTTGTATTACTGATTAAGATCGCGCTCTCACAATTTACACAAAATCCCGACCTCGCGTGTTTTTGTGTTAATTGTTCAATTGATTGCTTAGTTTCTTACAATTTAAAAACACAATTCATGGATCATATTAAGTGAATTAAAGTATCTCAATTATTCAAAATAATTAAATGAAGAGGGTAGAAGATAGATCGATTACTAAAAGACTACTCTTCCATGGGTGGCATAATCATCGTAGAAGCGTTTTGCATGTGCAAAGGTTTATAATGGGTATAACCCAATAACGCTTCTACTCAAGAATTCCAGCCCAAAGAGGAAGATTAAGAGAAGAATAAATTTAAACAAAACATAAGAAAAGAGAAGAAATAAAAGAAGAATAAAGAAGTTTATTACACAAATGAAAACATTACAAAATGAAGAAGAGAAGGAGGCTTCGATGAGGGGATCCTTGCTTCAAGATCTACCCCTCTTACAATGGTTGGAGAATTTGGGTGAAACAAATTTTCCTCTGCCTCCAATTTCTCAATTCACGTCCCAACCCCTCCAAATGAGAAAAAATCCAATTTATAGAGGGGAGGGGAGGAGAGGATACAAGTGGTTTCAAGTGTGAATGTGGAAATTCGGCCAAATATTTTATTCCAACTTTAACCGACCATTTGACCACCAAAAAGCGTTAATTGGCCGGACTTCCAGAAGGATAAAATGTGAGGATATGTGTCTTATATCTCTTTCCAAATTTGGGCTCAATAAAGGCCCATATGAAGGAGTTATGGCCGAAATACAGAAGCTTCTCCATTCTGGCGAGCCCAGACCAACTTTGACTTCATGGCTCAATTTCAACAACCAAATGAACTATTTAGCTCTAGTGTCCTGAATAAAAGTTGTAGATAATTAAGTTAGGAACACTGTTACAAAATGTCAAATTCAAATAATAAATATAAAAATATTTACATTCGAAATACTACAGTGAACTATAAAGGGTAAAACTGGAATTTTCATCAAATTTTCAAATGAATGATCTAATCCCAAATATTTTATAAATAAACATATTTAACACAATGTGAGAAAATTATATCATTTATTATCAATAAAATATTCAATAAAATAGTGTTTTATCACACATTCCTGATGTGGGGTGTGAAAAAAATATTTCCTAAGTTAAAATATAGTAAAGTGGGTAACTTAGGTTGTCTCTAGATAAGAGTGAAGAACAATCACATTTTTCGCATAAATTTTATAAATAAGAAGATGTTTTTTTTAAATTATTTGAGTTAAAAAAACAAACTAAAGTAAAAAAAATAAAGAAATGAAGAAAAATATTGAAAAACAAATTGAACATAATTTTATTGAAAATAATGATATAAATTGGGTGATTATATTGGGATCAGTTTACCAATTTCAATGATATCATATTTCAAATTTATCCAATCCTCTTCTACTAATTTGATTAAAGTGAGATTCCATGATCTCTTCCTCTCACTCCCTTGGTCAAATGGTGATGGTGAGAGTATAAATTTCCAAGATATCAGCTTGATCTACTCTCCTTCCTATGTGAAAAATATTTGTAGCGAATACCCTCAATTGACTTAGGAAATTCCTGACCGGGTCTTGTTTATCCCAAAAAATCAAGAATATGCCCAACCCCTCCCTCACATACTGACGATCACTGAGTACTTCACTACTATGTCCTGATCTATTCCATAGTATATAGAGAATAACCACATGGAGGGATAAAATGATATTTTACCAAATAAATAACAACAAAAAAATTTAAAACCAAATATGATCATACTTGATAATAAAAAACCACTATTAGAAATTGAAACCAACTTTACAAAAGAGATAAAGGATTTTATACCATTAAGTGAAAGAACACAAACATTATAAAAAGGAAAACCTCTCCTTCTACAATCAATTAGAGTATTACCCCTCCATGTGAAGGGTATATATGAAGAAGGGGAATAAGAAGACATTACAAAACTAAAAAGAAAGAAAATATGGGAAAAGAAGAACAAAAGAATTTCCTCGAGAACCTATCCTCTAGAAGTTTGTTTCGGTTCTGACTACTAGACCTCTAAAACTTTCCAATGTATCTTCTTAAAAAAATTTCAAACTGATTTTTTTATTAACACTCTAATTTAAATGTATTTGTACATGTGTAGTGGTATTTATGACTGAATTACTGAAGTACACTTTTTTTATATGAGGAGAATCTTGAACTTCCTCTAATTGGGTGCATTTAATAACAGCCTTAATGATATAATTTATCCATTAATTTTTTTTAGCATGAATATTTGAGTCCTATTTATCCTCCAACTTTAATCACATTATTTGGAAATATATAGGCTGATATATTCCTCATTAACTATTTTGGTGTCTATTCTATCATCCAGAAAAAATTTCTTCTATTGATTGATTTATCTGGGCTAGTGTGTTTTGAATTAGATCTGGGTCCAGAAGAAAATATTGGATCCAAAAAAAAATTAAGTGTACAAAAAAGTAATCACTCAATTTGGATCAAAATTATAAAAGATATTCTCTAAATACATAAGATTTATAAAACTGAAAAATTTACAGAATTAAACCATTTTCATAATTAAGCTCAAAATTCACCAAAAATACTAAAATGATGCAAATAAACTCATATTGATTAATTAGAATGGATTAAATCATTTAAAAACACATGAAGAAATAATTAAAATATTAACACTATCAGAAAAAAATGACATATAAAGACCAAGGCCAAACATCCATTCCATTCCTTTAATTAATTTTAATTACAATTCATAACATTGAAATTTAGTTGATAATCAAAACCACTTTTAAACATCCAATGGAATAGGGTAAAAGGAATTCATCTTAGGTATTCAAAGCGAAAAACCATAATGGCACATTTTAAGACAGATCTCCCATGGTGTGGTTCTTATTAAAGTTATAAAACCTATAAAAATCATAAATAATCCTCTTTAATTGTATAGGGAATACCTATCAATTTTAGGATTTAAATTCAATTTAGGTGATGCTTGAAAAATGGGTGTGTGGTAGGATGAAATATATAAACGGACCAAATTTAAGCGAAATTCATAATACCACTTACCTTAGGTCCGTGCTAGATAGGTCATCTAGCATCATCTCCTAATTTGACCTAGATTGGAAGAAATATGAAGAATGGACAAAGAATGAGAAATTAGGGCATATGACCCTAAATCCAAACAATGCAGCTGATAGCCATAAGAACACCATTATATTAAAAAGGAATTAATGCCTTACTATTATGGATCCAAGGAGATGAACAACACCTGCATAATAGTTTTAACGGATAAGAGATACGAATTTGAAGAATAGTCAAGGGAGGAGAGATTCCCATGTGCTCATTGTTTTGTGTTTGATAAAAGAAACTAAATTTGGTTTTAAATTAAGTTTTAAATTAATTAAAAATTATTAAAATTAAAAAAATAGTAGGGTTGCATGGTTTACCCACATGGTTTGTCAAAACATTCAGAAATAGTGCATGGATTTTTGTAGGCCAAGGGGTACCCACACAATATAGAAACTATGTGAAAACAGTGTGAAGATCCACTGTCAAAATATAAAAAAACTGCAGACCTAGTTGTACGGTCGTGCATATCCTCCCACATAGTCGTGAGACTCCTCCAACATGATTTACTCAAATCGTGTAGCCCTTATAACCCCAATTCCTAGCCTCTCATGGTTTATACAAATTGTGTGGCCTGCCCCACACAGTTTTTACTAACTGTGAGCCAAGCCAAAATCACCCAAAACTTGGGTTTTGGGCTCCGAACTAGCCCCAAACACCCCCAAGACCTCTATGACCTCAATGGACATTCATATTAGTCCATATTTAAGCAATTAAACAAATAATTGATAGAAGAAAAGGAATATGTACCTCATATAAGAACTAGGTTCTTACAAACTTTCCCCTTAAAGTAATTCTTCCCTGAATTTCCCTTCCAAGGGTGATAAAGTGTAATATGAGAATAACTTCAGCCACTAAAATTGTACATCAGCCTTCCTCTACTAGGTATCTTACTACACTCAGTTGTGTTGCCATATCACCCGTACTAAATGAACAGACTGGCCTCAGAGAACCTTCATGATACGATCCATAATTCATATATGATGCTCCTCAAAGGATGCATATATTTGTAACTCAGCCTCCTTGGGATAAAATGCAAGAGATGGGTATGAGTATTAATGTTTTAGCTGAGAAACGTGGAAGACATCGTGCATGTTTCAGTACCTATGAGGTAATTTCAACTAATAGGCTACTGAGCCAACTCTCTATGAAATCTCAAATGGTCCAACATACCGCGGTGAAAGCTTACCCTATCTCTTGATCCTCTTGTGTCCCAGCCTTGGTGAAGCATTTATGAGGGCCTGATCCCCAACCTTGAATTATAGAGGTCATATATGGAGATTTATATAAAAAAAATTACAGGGCTACATAGTATCCATCGTCTTCCGAATCAACTGCACCTACTCTGTGTTCTCCTGAACAAGACAAGGTCCCAACATAGTTGCCTCTCCTGCCTCTAACCAACACAAGGGTGATCAGAATGGTATATCGTAAAAAGAATCATATGTCTCCATCTATATAGTAGCCTCAAATCTATTATTATAGGCTAAATCAACCAGAGGTATATGCCTCTCCCAAGAGCCCCCGAAATCCAGAATGCATGACCACAACATGTCTGCCATCACCTGAATCATGTACTTTGACTGACCATCCTTCTGGAGGTGGTATGATATGCTCAAAATCAACTGTGTACCCAACACCCTCTATATCTATTTCTAGAAACAATAAGTAAACTGGGCTTCCCTATCTAAAACGATAGTATGTGGGACCCTGTGGAGTTATACTATCTCACAGATCTATAACCCCCCAAGATCATAAACACTAAAGGTTTCCTTGATCAACAAGAAATTTTCAACCTTCATGATCCTATCAAAAACTACCCATATTTCATCATTACCTCAAGTAAACCTTGGTAAACCCATCATAAAATCCATTGTGATGTAATTCCATTTCCACTCTGAAATGGATAGCTTCTATAAAATCCCAGTTGGTCGATGGTTTTATGCCTTCACCTGCTAACAAGTGGAACATCTCACGAAAAAACCAGATATATCTCTTTTTCATACCGAGCCACCAATATTATCAATGCAAATACTGATACATCTTGGTGACACTGAGATTCAATGCCCAAGATGAAGCATGAAAATCCTACATCTTCTCCTCATGCATTTCTACAGATACCTGTAAATGACCATGTACTCGTAGGATCTCATCCTCACCTATGATCCAACTAGGAGGAGGGTCCTCCCCTACCACACTCTCCCATAGAACTAGGCCTTATGAGTTTGATAGCTATCTCATATGAACCCAATCCAAAAGGGTAGAGTTAATAGCTAAAGAATAAAGGTACATATACCACTGAATATAATTCACCTCTAAGTGCATCTCAGAGAACAATTCCATAAGCTTACACTCACTACTAGTCTACAACACTGCCTATATATGAGTCCTCCTACTCAATGCATCATCCACTGCATTTCCTTTACCAGGTGTATAGTCAGATCAAAATAAAAAGACTGAAGGTATTCCACCAACCTTGACTACCTCAGATTCAGATCACACTATGTAAAAATATACTTGAGGATTTTTTGGTCCATGAACACCACAAAACACTCTCCCAATAAGTAATGTCTCCAACAGTGTAATGTGTGAACAACCATAGAAATCTTGAGATCGTGCGTCAGGTAATTCCTCTCAAGGGGACTCAACTGTAGAGACCCATATTCCATGACTCTATCCTACTCCATAATAACTTCCCCTAGCCCAATAACTAATTCATCACAATACAAAGTGTAACTCCTGTCTGGATCTGGAAAAATTAGTATCGGTGCTGAAGTAAATCTCCCTTTCAGCTCTGAAAAGGCCATCTCTCAGGAATCTATCCATACATACTTCACACCATTATTATTTAGGCCCGTCAATAGAACTGCGAAGCATGAGGAGTCCTATATGAAATTTCTGTAGTAACTAGCCATCCCTAAGAAACCCTTCACCTCAAAGACATTCTTGGGATGTTCCTAGTAAACAACCATTCTCACTTTCTATGGGTCCACCGATACTTCTGTCTCTAAGATGATGTGACCCATGAAGTGAATCTAATCCATCCAGAAGTGTAACTTTGTGATATTATCATATAAAAGATGCTCTATCAGTATATTCAACATGATCTTAAGATGTTTTGCGTGGTTGTGTCAATTGTGAGAATGCACCAAGATATCATCCATGAAAACCACAAAAAACGAGTCAAGATATAGACAGAACACTTGGTTCATCAGTTCCATGAAGACCACTGGTGTGTTCATAATAATGAATGACATAACCAAATACTCATATAGAGCATACCTTCTCTGAAAGGCTGTGAAATCTATGTTTGATGGTCTAACATGAACTTGATGATAATTGGATCTAAAATCAATCTATGAGAAAAATCAATATCCTAAAATCTAGTCAAAGAGATCACATATCCATGGTAGAGGATACTGGTTCTTAACCATCAGTTGATTCAACTTTTGGTAATCCATACAAAGCCTGAGGGTTCTGTCCACCTTTTTCACAAAAGGACTAGCGAACCCCATGGATAAGTACTTGGTTGGATGAAACCCTTTCCCTCTAAATCCTCTAGATACCTCTTGAGATCTTGAAACTTTTTTGTAGTCATCCTTTAAAGAGGAATAGATACTGGTGAAATACCTATCACTAGCTCGATAGAGAAATCCATCTATCTCACTATAGGTAATCTAGAAAATTCATCTAGGAAAAAATCCCTAAAAGAATCAACTATAGGAGGAAAATACATCTGATGTGTTCATTGATCATCCAGATATAAACTTTCAATTTGGGTTTTCATCCCACTCAACCCATGATGCCCAGGTCTAGATCAGATTGTCTGGACATCCCATTCACCCTTGTGAATAAACTCTATGCCCTCTAGTGATGAAAACCTCACCATGTGGTGATAGAAATCAAAAAAAGTTTTAAAGGGAACCAACCATTCAATTCCAAGAATGACATCAACACCTATCATCTCGAGGATCTAGAGGTCCCATATGAAGTGATACCCACTGATCTCAAGGGGGAACTCCTTGAAATGACACACATCTTCCATTATGATTCCTAACAGAGTGTCTAGCATCATGAAACCACCATAAGTGTGAACGCAGATCCCAAGACTCTTCACAATAGGAATAGATATAAAACTATGTGAATCCCCTGTATCAAAAATTACAGAAACTAAAATAGAGGCTACTAGAATAGTACCTCTTATAGTATAAGGTCTAGGATCATACTACTGGTGGGTCTATTGCACTACATATGAATGTCCTATACCATAGACTTGAGACACTACCTGGATACCCTGAGTTGATCCACCCTACTATCATTGTAAGTCTATAGTCTGACTACCATGGTCATGATCACTACCTCGGCCTGATCAGCTAGCTGTACCCCAAATCCTTACCTAATGAGAATCTACTGACCTAGCTCCAGAATGTGGAGTCATTGGAGACCATATATCACTTTATTATAGTGGAAACATTCTTCATAAGTGTTGTAGATGACATATCTTATTATAAGATCAAAATTTGGATGGTTCCCTCATACATTGTTTCCTCATATGTCCCAGACTAACACATGAATAGAACCTCACCTATCTACCTGAAGATAATTTCTGAATGCCAGTATCACTATGTGGAAGCTCGATATGACACTTCCTACTACTAGTTGATGCATTACTAGACCTAGGTGTCGAACCTCCATGGCTCACACCTTCAGATTACCTCAGGTTGTGCTCTGTGATCAATTCATGGTTCACTATCCCAGATATAGTAGTCAATCAGAATACATTTACCTATGATGAGATGTCATACCTGATACTGTCCTTGAATCTCTTAGATTTTGATAAATCTTCACCCATTATAATTGGTGTGAAACACTGGCGATCAGTAAAATGGGCCGAGTAGTTCATAATTGATAGTTCACCATGCTCCATATGTAAGAACTCCTGGGATCTATCAGCCCTCGACATCTCATGATATAAATAATCATAGAATACTATTTGAAAATATTTCAAATCCATATCCCAATGACTCTCCATTTGAGTGATAACAACCCACCATCTCTTGGCAGAATCACATAACATATACGTTGTGAGATTTAATCTCCTCTCAAGAGGCATCTCTAGGTGCTCGAAGATATATAACATATTCTCTAGCCATGACTTCACAACATGCGGTCCAACATTCCCTAATAACATGGGAATATGATACTATTGGAACACAAGCATCAGCTCATCCATATATATGGTAGGCTTTGGTGCTCCCTAAAAGGTCTATATGAACCTCATAAAGCCTTCACGGAACTATGTATCAGCACCTGCATCAATTATTACTCCTAGTTCCATATTTGGCATGACTAGAGGGTCCATTGGTAGCCCATGGCCTACCACCTCTAGGGTATGATCATCACCACCCTTCTGGCATACAACTTGAGGTTGTTCTGGTGGCATGTCTCTACAATGTCAAACACATGCCTCGGTTTATCATCATTGATAATATTCACAGCTCAAGAGCACAGAAATATAAATAGGAAAAGTATAAGCCTTCCTATATAATAACACAACTCTTTTCCTACTCCATGAGTTGGGTCTAGTTGTTAAATAGCTCACGTATAATCGAGAGACACTACCAAAATCCCACTACTAAGGTTGGGTCTATTCAATTTCTCTTCTATAATCCATTTCAGTTTCACTTTCTTTCATATCAGTTTCATTTAAAACTGAGTTCACATTAAAATCCATTGAATTGATACTCATTTCATGTTTATCACATTCTTTTTAGAAGGTTAAATCAATGGTATGTTGAATTCCAATCCATGGGGGGCCATACTCCCTAGGGATCAAATATTATCATCCATCCATGACACATCACAACACATTTAACTATTAAGGTTGAACCATGATTTGCCAAATTTTGATCCAAGAGGGTCCATACACCTTAGGGACCAAATCTTGGTGTCCATCTATTTCACACCATAATACACCTCAATATACTTAACACAACAGTGGGATATGTATCACATCACCTATCACAACATCATGATATCATTAATGTATCCTAAATGGCATGGCATAATTCATGGAATATGAAATCTAGTAGGTGTATATATGATGCATGATATTTTATACCCTCATCTCATCTGGTTTGAACCAAAATAGAACCCTTAATCATATCAATAATAATAGTATAATTCAAGTGCATCACCCAATGGTGAAATCAAATCAATTATAATATTCAAAACTCAGAATATGAATATTCCATTTGAGGAAATTTAGATTTTCCCTATACATGGGGTAGCTACTCCAAGGAACATCTTATTACCAAACTCTATTTCCTTCCTATCCCTTTATATTGTCTCCAAAAATTAAATCAAGCTGAAAAATACTCCTATGATACTACTTTGTAATTTCCCAGACTCGAATGCCACTCAACAATTCTTTGAGCCAAGTTGTCCACATGGTCTCAAGTTTATCTCCCCAAATTCCTAAGGCTTACGACTAGTAGTGAGTTCCTAGGTGAGTCAGTGGGGAGACTATTCCCTAATTACCAGAGTGTATAACAACATAAATATCATACAAGTAACGAAAGTAGTAACATAAAAAAATAGAAGGAAACAACAAAAGAATAATATAAATAATTCCAAAAGACAACCCATATACAAAATGATGTTACATGTCACACGTTTCTATAAAATATCCAAAACAGGAATACAAGGTATATGTACAATACTAATAACAAAAGTACAAAAATAAGAAAAAAGTAACCCAGTAGCATCACAAGCTTTATCTTGGTCTCATGCTCTCTTTCTCCCAAATAAAAATCAAGCACTTAATGGAGGACAATTTCCCTTATCATTACCTACAATCATATAATATATTTGGGTCTATAAAGGTGATCCAATAGGGTGTGAGATATAATCTTCATAGGCAACCACCCAAGGTCCGTGCCCAATAGTCAATGAATATATATGACTAGAAGTGTGCAATAAGAAAAGTAGTAATCAAGGAATTACTCAAAAGTCAACATATTACATTCACTAGTTTTCATTTACATTCAGTTAATATTCATTTAAAAATTCAATTACATTAAATTTATAAGTATCAAGATCCAACTCAAGCCCAGTATCCCTCATGTGATTGGAAGCACAATAGATGCCTCAAAAGGACATCTAAATAATATGAGTCAAGGTTGACTCCAAGCTTGTGCTTTAGCTTGGAGACATGTCATAATAGTCATTTCATTTATAATTAAAATCAAAACTTGAGCCCATCCTTGATATACCTAAAATGGAATTCAATTATCACTCTAGGTGAAATCTCAACCAACAACTTACAATCCTACCCCTGACGAATGTCTCAGGAAGCTGGTATCACTCTAGGTGAGGTATAAAGTCTTATCCAATCGAGTTTGTCCTTGGCGATCATATAGGGAGCCTGAGTATCACCCATGGAATTGATATTCAAAGACCATTGAGTTCATCCATGGGATTCTAATATGAATCCATGTATCACTCAACATATAATTCAAGTCCTAATGAGTCCATCCATGGCATCCCCCACTTGGATCCATGTATCACCCATGAATTAATCAAGGTTCAAAGAAATGAGTCCGTCTGTGGAATTCTAATGTGAATCCACATTTCAACCAAGGAGTATAAGTCAATAGAATAAAGATTCCTTCAATGGCATCCCAATCAAAATAAATGTATCACCCTTTCATATTAATCATTTAATCAATTCCATTTCATTTAAACAATTCATTAAACATGCCAAGGTCAAAACCAAGGGAATCCATTATAACTCACCTAAAAAAGGGAGACTCAATCAAGGACCAACCTCAAAGTCTTGGATTTTCTTTTACTCACATGGGAATAACATGATAATGATCTTCTCATGCTTAATCAACCTATCACATAGCATGGTCTCAACATAACTCACATGGGCTAGAAATTCATAGGCCATTCAAATACTCACATTTACATTTTAAGATAACAAGAATAAAAAACCTATCAAGTAATCACATTGATTTTTTATCATATAAATCACATGGTAAAAACAATGATTAGAGAAATTCAAGACAATTTCATCAACTCATGGCATAGCCTATACTTTACTCACATGGGCAAGGAAATACAAGGCAATAATGATTTAGGAAAAAAATAACATATAAAGGAAATGTTAAAACATCCATTCCATTCCTTTAATTTATTTTAATTACAATTCACAATATTTCAATTTAGTTGATAATAAAAACAACTTTTAAACATCCCATGGCATGGGGTAAAAGGCATGCCTCATAGGCATCCAAGGTTAATAACCATAAAAGGCCATTTCAAGAAAACTCACTCATGGGGTGGTTCTTGTTCAAGGTATACAACCTATAATAAGCATTATGAATCTTCTTTAACTAAATAGGGAATATCTATAAATTTCAGGATATAAGTTTAATTTAGGTGACACCCAAAAAATGGGTGTGTGGAATGATGGCATATATAAATAACCCGACTTTAATTTAATGGCATGATATCACCAACCTTAGGTCCGTACTAGATATCACATCTAGTATAGAAATTTGATTCAAACTTTATGGTAAGAAATATGAATAATATAAAAAGAATGAGAAATTAGGGCATATGATCCTAAATCCAAACAATGCAGCTAATATCCAGAAGAACGACATAATATTAAAAAGAAATTAAGGCCTTACTTTTATGGATCCAAGGAGACGATACATGCTTGAATCAGAGTCCAAATGGAGAATAGATCATAATTTGAAGAATAGTTGAGGAAGGAGATCTTCTCAAGAGATCCTCACTGTGCATTTTTGAAAAGAACCTAAATTAGGTTTTAAATTGAATTTTAATTTAATTAAAAATTATTAAAATTAAAAAACTAGCAGGGTTGCATGGTTTACCTGCAAGGTTTTTCACACCATGTGGAAATCATGCATGAATTACTATAGGCCAAGGGGAACCCACACAGTTTACCTGCACGATTTACAAACCATGTGAAAACCGTGCGTAGAGACACTATCAAAATATGAAAAAACTGCAGACCTAGCTGCATGGCCATGAAACTCCTCCCACACAGTTTACTCAAACTGTGCTGCCCATAGACCCCCATTACTCATCTTTTCATGTTTTATACAAATCATGCATCCTACCACACATGGTTTATACTAATGGTGAACCAAGCCAAAATCACCTAAAAACTTGGGTTCTAGGCTCCGGACCAGCCCTGGAAACCCCTGATCTCAATATGACCTCAACAGGTATTCATATTATGAAATTTTTAAGAAATTAAATTGATAATTGATGGAAGATAAGAGATATGTACCTTATAGAAGAACAATATTCTTACAGCCAGATCACGCCAGGACGAGTTGCATTCGACTACATGTACATAATGCCACTTCTCGGGCACGCAAAACTACATCCCAATCCCACACTACCTACTGACATTCAGAATCCCAATTACTACTAGGATTCCCCCACACCTTCATAAAGTTCACTGCCAGGTTGAAAACCTGATGGTGACTCAAAAATAAACTCATTAGGATGAAGTCAAATAGTGGTTGTGATGTCTTGAATCATTACTGGAGACCTGGAATTTTGAGAAGGCATAATTCCACTAGGCCCAAGATCATGAACTAGTTGCACTCAATAAGACTATAAAAGGCTTGGCACAACACCTAGAGAAGGTTCCTAGACTTGAAGATATGCACCCTTCTCTGATTAAGGTGATCTCATCCTCCGTCCCACATGAGTCTGATAAACCCACAAAGTACGACCTAGATGTTGGAATGTCTACAATTCATTTCAATAGTGGTCCCAAGAAGCAACTTGGATCTCGTTGGGTGGAGCTACCAGTGTTCGAGCTACTCGCAACATAATCTATAGCCTCTGGTATTGTGGTAAAGTAGGAATACGTCATGGGGGTGGTCTCAGATCCTGCTGGACACATACAAAACCAAACATCATCCAACACAATGGGTGGAATTATCAGTGTTACTTCTAATGGGTATCAACGTGCTCAACCCCGATCGACTTCACATTAAGTTAGGTAAATTACAACAACTCTAGTCCTTCATATTCTGCAATAAGGACCAATTAAACCCCAATACAACACTTTTGAAAAACCATAAACCATATAAGAGTATCTATGATATTTTATGGAGAGTAGGTGAAGATAGGGTGCATCATTGTAAAGAAGGAATAAACATCTGGGAAATTTGTTGGAGACTTTGTAGAGAAAGGGTGGACCAAAATCAGTTTATTTTCATTATTCTTAAGGAAAATACTGAATTTCAAGGTGGGGTGAATGATAAAGACCATTCCATATGGGAATATATTAAAATTCAATAGGGTGGGTCTGTAGTTGGGAAAGTTGTTAAGGCATGATAAATGGTGGTTGTTAGAGGAGGGTACCATCCCATAATATTAAATAAGGGATGGACTGAGTAGTGAAGGGTGGGGGAAGAATATTTTTGAGGATCAGTAATGAGGATTGGGTTAGTTTTTAGCTTGGTCAAGGGTGCTAAAATAACTCTTGAGGTGTCTTCTACTTCTCTATCTTTTTAATCCTCTTCTTCTCATAACTCTGATTTTGTTTCTATATTAAAAAACTAGTCTTATGTTCTTAATAGGAATAGAAGATGATAGTGATACTTTATAGAGTGAAAAAATGAAATAGAAAAATCAACACAACACCCTTGAAAATATAGAGGAGCTGGCGGGAGAGGGATCGTGAATAGCACAGAAAAGATGAATTCTAGAAAATTATCACACTAGAAAAATGAGGGTGTAGGGGGTGACAAAATGACTATGTTTAGTCTGGCATAGAGAAAAAATTCATTTTTGGCAAAAAATACTACAATCAATGTGAAATGTGAGTTTTTTTCATTATTTATTCTATAGGACGATGCACAAAAATTAGTGTTCATAAAGGATTCAGACATTTCTTTATATGGAATTGAAGAAAAGGAGAATCAGTTGTGTTAGATTTTTCTCAAACAAATAGAAAAACCGAGAAAAATAGAGGTTATTTTTCTAATTCAGGGCTACAACCCACCAAGGGAGGGAAATGAGCAGTATGACTCGGGTTCAAAAATTCATATCCAAACACGAAAAGGTGAAAAGGGGTAGTGGAACGGGTTACAAACTATCACAAAGCAAGTTGTGAAGCTTTCATTTTTATGAGGTGATTATGTGACCCCCCCCATTGTTTGTATTATTCGTACTGAGATGAATTTCAGCATAGGAATCAATGCAATCGAGTTTCCAGGGATAAATAACTTACTAATAGGATTGGTGTTCAATAAATACATGTAACAGTTGTGATGAATTTTTGATCATGGAAACAAATCCTCCCAGAACCAATTTGTATTCTAGGGAGATTTGTGAACTATTGAAGATTGGGGGCGAACACAAGGTGGATCCAAAGATGGAGGTGGAGCCAGAACCACAATGTGAATATATGCTAGTAGGTCAAGCCTTGAAATCAAAGTTTTCTGAATTCCATGCTAGATAGAAATAATGAATTTCCTGAAGAAATATGGGTAAAGGATTTCATATAGATAGAGATTCATATGATACAAATTCTTAGCATATTTTTTATTGGGTGTAGTAGAAGCATCCTTTTATAGTATGACCAACTCGGATTTTAGTCATGAATCACGTCTAATCATTTATTTACATGATCATGAGATCATGTACAATGAAAATAGTATATTAATAGAATACATTAATACATCTAATCTGTAAGGAGAATATCTTCACATGTAACTTATAATTAATTTATGAGCAGATATGGAATTACCTCTAACTTGTAATTTTACTTTTGTTAATGATCTGGTGGAATAAGAACTCATAACACCTGCATTGTGTTATAGGATCCAAGTGAAGAATCCATCTAGTGGTTATCCACACACACACTATAATCACGAAACGACTTCATAGAATCATTAGGTGCTATCATGACCGTTGTTCACACTAATTATG
The DNA here is from genome assembly GCA_963277665.1 of Viscum album. Taxonomy (NCBI): domain Eukaryota; kingdom Viridiplantae; phylum Streptophyta; class Magnoliopsida; order Santalales; family Viscaceae; genus Viscum; species Viscum album. The sequence continues at coordinate 861,541,123 of OY728160.1, forward strand.
AATTAGGAAATTGGTATAATTAGATATTTATTATATCTAGTTTAGGATTTTAAAATCACACACAATCCCCTAACCATCTTTTGTATTCTTAACTGAACTCATGCTCATTAATAATAATATTAATATTATTAATCATTTGACATGTTCAGCACCTTAATAATATAAATAAATATCATTTATAACTAATTGAACCATTAGGCTCAGTTTTCTTTCCCTCTTCAACATTTACCGAACCTCAAATAATGAGTATTTAATAAAATAAATGCCACCAGATTATTCTATGATAAATATAATAAATATTATATTCACTAAAAAAATATTTATTATTATTCTTATTATTATTATTTAAATCACTTATTTTTTTGAGTAACTTGTGATTAAATTATGGAAATCAACCAAACTCAAATAAATATTATTTATTCTAACTTGTCAAGCTCATTAATAGAATTTAGCTGAGATTGCGGATACACTTAATGCGTGACCCTCTAGGCATCTTTCTCAGTGGAATTAAGCATAACAACCTAATGTACAAGTTTATAATCTAGAAACAGGATAAGACACCCATAGAGAAGAAGTTAATGTCACAAATAAGATATCCAACCTCCTATGAAAATTTACCATGTAATGTAATCCTTTTATTAAAATATCTCAAATCAAGAAGTTTTCATGCTGATGTCATCAACCTATATATTGGATGTCACTTTCCTTGAATTTCTAGAAATTAACATGTCTATCAAATACCATGACCATGAATTTATTTAGGCAGTTCCATTCCTATAAAATAACATAATATATTAATTTTTATCAATAGAAAAAAGTGATATGTCATTTCTTGCATTATCCATTAATGTTATATCACTCATGACACACCCAACATATCCTACTTCGTTGCGAGCATATGTCATCACGATTTTCATCGATATATCAAATTATGAGAGTCGTGATATCCAATAATGATAATCTTAAAGTCTAAGGATCAATACACACATCTGCAGATAGGAGAATCCAATGGAACATGGAAATGTGGATTTCCTATTAATAGTTCTATTCTCATAACCTCCTGTCTTAGATATTACCAAGTTTTTGTGTCTCATTAGGCAATATCATCTAACTAAATAAAAAGGTTCAGGAATAATGTCTTGGAACCTCTAGGTTCTCATTATAGCAAGGAACTACAATAACCTTTAATTGTGAAATATATTCTTAGGAAATTACCACATAAAAATTTCATATAGAAGAAAAGGAATAATGTGATAATAAGACTTCATTAATAATGAAAACATGTAATCAATTACTAAACAAGTTGGTTCTAGGGAACCAACTCCAACAGACTCCCACTTTCACTAGAGCCAACTAACAATAGCTTTTAGTCCACTAGTTATCACATGATGCTCATGCTTCTGCTAAGATAAAGTCTTCATTAAGGGGTCTACCAAATTTCCCTTCTATATTCACTGCAACTTCACCTATTTGAGAAAAATATATCAAGAGATGAAAATTTTGAAGTATGTTCTTTGTTTTTTGGTGTGAACTTGGCTCCTTAGAGATATTCACCGATGCAGTGTTATCACAGTAAACTATGACCAGGTCTTTATTTCTAGGAACCACATAAAACTCTTGGAAAAAGTTTCAAATCCATATTGATTCCTTGGATACATTGTAATCCATGATATACTCAGACTACACTATAGAATCGATAACAATTGGCTACTTTGAACTCTTCCAATGCACAATTCTTATGTTGAGACATAAAACATATTTATACTGCAACTTCTGATCATTATGATATGTCTAAAAGTTATCATCTATGTAACCCTAATGACTAGCTCTTCATATCCACCATACACTATAAAATTATCCTTATTTCACCTTAGATTCTTAAGGATAGTCATGAAAAAAGTCTAATATTGTTCACCTAGATCTTCTTACCATGATTAAAACATAAGCAACATCATGTCTTGTTCATAACATGACATACATGATAGATCCTATCATATAAAAATATGGTATCTTACTCATTTTATCTCTTTCCTCTTGTGTATGAGGACACATTTTCTTGGAAATATGAATACCATGTGACAGTGGAACCAATCCTCTTTTGGAATGTTCCATACTGAACCTCTTCAGTATCTAGTCAATTTATGTACCTTGACTTAGTCCAAGTAGCCTCTTGGATCTATCACGCATGATCTTGATCACTATAATTTAGGCTACTTCACCTAAGTCCTTCATAGAGAAGCACTTGTTCAACTATGCCTTAACCTATTGTAAGGATGGAATATTGTTTCCAATTACTAATATTTAATCAACATATACTACTATGAAAAAAAATATACCCACACTAAACTGATTGTAAACACATGGACCAAATTTGTTCTTAATGAAACCAAATTATTTTATGGATTCATTGAATCAAATGTTCCATGACCTGAATTTTTTCTTTAATCCATAAATGGATCTATATAATTTGAATATATTTTTATCATTTCCTGGAGTCAAAAACCCTTCTCGTTATGTGATATACACATCCTCTTGAAGGTTCTCATTAAGGAATTTAGTTTTCAAATCCATTTATCAAATCTCATAGTCATGGTAAGCTGATATGGAAATCAGGATTCTGATGGATTTAAACACAGAGGTTGGAGAAAAAAAATTCATCATAGTTAATTTCTTAAGGTTGTTTAAACCCATTGGAAAATAACAATGCTTCATAGGTATTTACTTTACCTGTGATGTCCATATTTCTCTTGAATACCCATTTACACTCAACATTATTTACATCAACTAAAGGATCGATCAAAATTCAAACTTGGTTATGATACATGGAATCCATTTCAGAATTCATGACTTGAAATATTTTAGCTTCTAAGATCTCTACTACCTCCTTGTATGAGAGATGGTCAATATTTTCACCCAATAATGAATCACTACTATTGGTGACTAGAAAACCATCTCGCTCTTGTTATCTTACTCTCTAGTAATCCAACATAGCACTTGTGTTTCAGGAACACCTTATTCCATGGGGACTTGTAGAATCTATTCTTGTACTAACTCTTGTGTATCTTGATCATCAACTTCATTGAAGTAAAAATTTCTCCTACTATCCTACTTGAGTATTTCTTCCCTTTCAATAAATATGGTTTTCCTTAAAATACTCACTTTCTAGTATTAAGGGTTGTATAAGTAATATCCTCTAGTTTCCTTGTGATACTCCTTAATGATACACTTCGTGCCTTGGGGTGATAGTTTGTTTCCCGAGGTAGCCTTAAAAAACTCCTCACAACCCCATACACAAACATGTGACGAAATGGATTTCTTTACCCTCCATAACTCAAAGGGAATATTGTTTTACACTTTATTTAGCACTCAATTTAGTAAGTATAATTTCCTATAATTCATATTCTCAAATGTATAATAGAAGACTTGTGTGACTCATCATCGACCTTACCATTTCCAATAAGGTGTGGCTTTTCCTTTCTCTAACATCATTCCACTATGGTGTATAAGGTGGAGTGAGTTGAGATAAAATATCATACTCCTATAGAAAGTGATTGAAGTCTTGGTTAAGATATTCACCATCTAAATCCAATCAAAGTTTCTTTATCTTCTTACCAATTTAATTTTCAACCTTGTAATTTAACTCTTTAAAATTATCAAAGGATTCATACTTGTGACTCATTAAGTAGATATAACCATAACTATTCAAGTCATAGGCAAAAGTGATAAAGTATGAGAATCCACCTCCATCTTTTATTTGAAAAGTCCTACACACATCGGTGTGTACCAATTCTAAATGATTTTTGGTCCTATCACCTTGACCACCAAATGGTGGTTTGGTCATCTTTACTTGTAAAAAAGTGTGACATATTTCAAGTGGTTTAAGTTCAAAAGATTCTAAATAACCATATTGATAGATCTTTTTCAAACACTTCTCATTTACATGTCTAATATGGTGATGCCAAAATTGGGTTTCATATGAGTTGAATGTATTAGTTTAATTATCAATTGTCAATATTTGATTTTCATAATTTAATAAATAAATATCGTTATTAAATTGTGACATACCACAACATATTTTATCTTTATAAAAGTATCAAACTTTTTTTACAAAGATGAAAATAAATACATATATATCTAAGAAAGAAACAGAAATAATGTTCTCGATAACCCTAAGTATATAATAATTCTTTAAAACCCAAAACAATATTTTAAGCAACATGAGATGGTAGTATCCAATGGATAAAGCAGCCAGCCTTGCTTCATTTGTATCCCAAAGATCCAAATCACCTCTTTAAACCTTTTGAAATCTAGTTGGTTCCTATATTTGGCTACAAATGTGAGCACCACATGCAGTATCTAATACCCAACTTGTAGAAATAGAAATATTACACTCAATAATTAATTCACCTGAATCATACTATTTATGCTTGAGTCAGGTGCAATTACTCTTCCAGTGTCCCTACTTTCCACATAAAAAACATACTGCATAATGTTATTTCCCTTGCCTTTGGATCTTATTCTTCTTGGAAGGATGGTGCTCTAGATCCTTAGACTTGTAATGAGTCTTTGGTTCCTTTTCCTTGTTCTTACTTTTATTATTTACTATTATTACAAATGGTTTGTCATAACCCATGTATTTATCCACTAATAGAATAAGTGTAACAAGTTTCAAAAGAGTTTTCTCACTATTTCTCATATTAAAATTCACAATGAAACTGAATAAGGTCTTGGGTAATGAGGATAGAATGAGATCTGTGTGCATATCATCAGGGATCTTGAAACCAAATATGTACATGCACTCAATATAGCCAATAATATTGACTACATGTGCCCCACCAAGCATCAAATCTCCAAGCTTGTATGTGAATAATGCATTGGAGATCCCATGTCTCTATTATCTCACCTTCTCTTGTTAAAGATCCTTAAGGTGAGAAACTATGTTAAACACATCCATATCCTCATATTTATTTAAAATTTCATTGAACATGGAGGATGGCATGAAACATTGGATATCTATAGTTTCATATACATTTTATAGAGATAAACTTCTTCCTCATTAGCCCTTTCAAAAATAAACTCAGGAAGTGGAATTTCTAGCACGCACAATTTCTATTCATGGCATAGTATAATGCTCAAGAGCCTATACCATTCCTAGAAATTTTCATTGGGGAGAAGGTTATCCATCAATAGTATGGATCGTAGTGATATTGTCAATGTTGTTTGATCTTTAATTTCTATAAATTAAGAGAAAATAAATAGTACTTGTTTTGATTATGAAAATAGATTAAAAAAATTAAAATTAATTAAATTATTATTAATATCCTGCTATTTTTTGAAAAAAATAGCCCTCGCCATTAGTTTTCATAATATCTTTTCACTTAGATATTCTAATGGAAATGATCCACATTCCCCTTATCTTAATCCAGACTTGGGCCTAAAAATTTATTTGAATGGGTTTTAGGCAGGCGTAACTTGCCAACTACATTAACAAGTAGTCCCTTGATTGGTTGAGTAGACTCCCCAATCCCGAAATCATGTTTTTAAGATTTATTCAACATTTTTATCTTAGTTACACCAACTACTACTTGATTAGTCAACCCTTTATATAAACTAAGTTAATTCAACACAAAACTTCAAGTTAAAATTTCCACGATAATTGAAATCACCCCAACTTGGGTTGGTCAAGTACTTTGAACTATGAGGTCGATTATAACATATGTATTGGAAGACTAAGTTGACTTAATATTTTAATTTAGGGATTTTTATCCTTGTACATAAATACCATTTTATCATTTTACATGTTTCATTAATATTAAGTGGATTTTAATTAAGTGATTAACCATATCTAATAAAACACTTATACATAATTTGATTATATTTTATTCTATCTTTCATGCTTGTTAATTAATTTATTAGGTGATCATGCAATATCCATAAACACAAAGAATTTACCATGAAACTGACAAAATAAAATATAAGTTTCATGATCATGATATTCTCTAATGGCTAGTTTATCTAGCGGATAATAAACTAACCCTCGACCCTAGGGGAAAAAACACCTTGATCTGTAACTTGGTTCATGTTGCAACATTCCACCTTAGCTATTATGTATCGCCTTGATTGGTCTCACCTTGGCTCATTGACTTGAACCACCTCCACTTTCTTGAGAGCTCCATACTTACATAAAATTTTACTCACACATAGGTGAGGGGATCCAATGGATTTGATAAAAGGGGTTTACGTAAAAGAAACCCTAAGTATGAATACCATTACATAATAAAGATGGGATTACTCATAGGGAATTATTAATAATTTAACCAAAATAAATTAAAATAAAGTAATCACATACAAAGGCCGGTCTAATCTCATGATCATCCACACATCATGCAACGAGCATACATTTTCAATCTTTTTATCAATTACTTTGATTCATTATTTCATTAAGATAATATTCCATTAATTAATCAAATTAATTAAATTTATCTTAATTTCACACAACTATACTTAACACACCATCATCTATATTTTTAAACAAAATTAATTTCATTAAAAATTAATGTAGTACACAAGTATACTTGAAGGAAACCTTGTGCGTTCGTCAAAATTTTAACATGGAAATTAATTTAATATATAATTGTTAATATTATGACATGGAATGTACTATAGAATGAAAAAAAACATTGAACACATAATAAATAGGTTTAATTATACATTTAATTATTCTTTCCTTGAAAATTTGAAAAACACTTCCAGGAGCAGACAACATGGTGTGTACAAAAGTACACAACATGTACTTGTCTTCTTCCAATGTCAGCAACACATGGGTTGGGTAAATATGGATATATCATGAGATAATATATACTTTAATGGAGAGTGAACCTAGTTTATTAAGGGAATTTTTATATTATGATAGTATTTAAAGTTAACTTGACTAATGAAATGGAGAAATATGGAGTAAACTCAATCCACTGTGATAGTCTTGTAAGTGAGCCTTGACTAATGAAATAATTTTCTATGTTTATTATTGTGCCAGATAATATTTATGACATGTTATAATGATTATTATATGTTCTCATAGATCATGATTTGATTAATTTTTATTCAAAATTTTATGACTGATGTATTTTTAAATGTTAAAGCTCTATTCCATGACTCATCCTATGATTGCATATAATCATCGATTGATATCTCTCATGTTTGTCCTTATTGAACATATGAGTTCACACTTTCTTATGTTTTAATTTTCCACAATTTATGAAGAATGATATTATATAAGATTTTTATAGAATGGTATCATGTTTGGAGAACTTTGTGTGATATGTTTAAGTCTTATTATGGAACAAAAGAATATGGGTATAATGGGAAAAATAACCATTTGAGGAAAAAAAACATGGGCTTTAATACATAAAGGGTTTTTCTTAATTTTATAAAACTCTAAACCTAAAAGGTCTTGGGAATAAAATTGACTCAATTTTGGATATAGATATTGTAATTATGGATGGTTAAAATTGGGTAGTTTCAATTGGTATCAAAACCAATATATAAAGGATACGTTTTTAGAGATTACCCAACTAGTATTGTTGTATCACTAAGAGGGGGAGGGAGTGAATCAGTGATATCTTTTTTTTATGTTTTCTTAATTATAAAACAACCTTTTCCTCCAGTTAAAGATTTATTTCTCTATTGAAAACAAATCAAACACACATACATATGAACATAAGAATTTATAAGGTTTCCTACTCAGTAAGAGTAGCTAGCCCTTGGTATGGTTCAGAAATAATCCAATACCAAACAATACACTACTTTTTTGTGGAATAAAATGAGTAGGATATGTGTAACAACCCGAGATTTTATGAAAAATATTCTTTTTAATTTTATTAATGTCTTGTGTTGTACGCTACACCAAAAGGATCTTGCACAACACACATCCTTGACTTGCCTTGCATTACACGCAATCACGACCTTCCTCGATAGCGTGTGTAGTACGCAATACTGAGTTTCACGAAAAAACGATATGCTATTAAAATATTATTAAAACTAGACGTTATGAATAGTAATAACCACTTTTTAAATTTTAGAAAATTTAGCTCCCAAAATGGACTTCATTTTTGGATTCGGAGTATCGAATTTAGCCTAAGGTGAAATTTTGGTACTTTTCGGATAACTTTCATATTCTGATGAATAGTGAAAATTACTAAATTATAATTAAAAACAACTTTTTTAATCAAAATAATTAATAGTGATAAATTATTAATATGAGTGTTTTTAAAGTATAATTAGAATATATTTTTACAATTTAATACAATGTTGGCCATTGGATGTAATTTCACATTTAAACCAGATATAAACAAGTGTCAATCTTTTGATAGATATTGTTTCTTAAAAACACGCTATTTGTTTTAACAGCGGGATATAATTATAAAATTAATTAATGCAACTTCAATGTTATAAATTTGGTAAAATAGACTTCATTTTTGAATTCGGAATATGAAATATAGCTTAGGATGAAATTTTGGCATTGTTCTGAAAAACATCAATTTTTGATGAATAGTGAAACTACTAAGTGGTAGTTAAAAAAATGAATTTTTCATAAAACTTAATTTTACCGCTTCTGTGAATGGAATTTCAAAAATCCGAGAGACACGGTTGATTTCAGTAAGTAAAATGTGGTTCAATGAGATGAATTTTTTTTGGTGAATAGTAACTTTTTACTTTTATTTACCACGGTTAAAAGTAAATAGGGTAATTAAGGGTAAGAATGATATTAATATTACCCTAACACATGTCCTAATTCTATTGGACAAGTGTATCTCGACCAAAAACAACCTTAAGTGTAAAATATTATCATTTAGGCCCACTTGGATTAGATTAGGACATTTATTATTATTTAATTCAAAGAAGAGTTAAAAGAGTTAAAATCAAAGAATATTTACTAAAACATTTTTAATATAGGGTTTCACATAAGATAAATTCGATTGTAAATATTCATTAGAAATCTAAAAGGATTTCCTACATAATGGTATTTTATTTGTAATTTTTAGACATTAAATAATTTAATTTATTTATGACACAACGATGATGCAGTAATTATCTAATTAATGAAATATTGACATAATTGATGTTATAAATACCCAAATAAATATAATTTGAGACTTTTTATGAATTACAATAATTTTCTAGGTTACTATGATATATTAGTGTTGATTTAATAAACTTGGTTCGAACATATAATTCTGTTATGACTTTCAAAAATATCATATATCAAATAGTGTCAAAATTGACACAAAATAGTTTTTAAATAAAATATTATATTATTAATTGTTATTTTATTCCTAAAAATCTGAGGTTCGGTAAAATTACTTAGATAAGGATATATATTAATAATAAACAATTTGGGGTTCGTTTGGCATGTTATAGTAAATGTATTAACCATATAGTGTAAGAAAACAAAAAGACACGGTAAAAGTTAAATTATTTAACTTAGAGTTAAATCTAATTGATAAGGTTAAAATAATAACCTAAACTTGTCTAAATCCTATTGCTTGATAGGATTTTGACCCATCCCCACTTTATCTTTGAAATAAGACCCTTTGATACTATTATAAACCGATTTTGACTTTAATATAAAATAATATTTTGAGATATTCCTAAGCTGCCCCTCTCCTCCCTTATAAAAGGGAACCTCCTCCCCCTCCTCCTCACACCAATTTGAGCACTCAAGCTCATCCAACCCCTGCCAAAATCCCTTATCCACTTCCCTAGAATAATCATATAGGTCCTGGTCTTCTTCAAAGACCAATCTTAGTTCCCTAAGTGGAGGATTCAAAGAGGCGTTTCAAAGAAGAGGTAATATCCATTACCGATCTTTTCAATTTCTTTTTTCTTCAACTTATTCTTCTTTAGTTGTTTCATGATAAAGTAATAACATCAGTATTACTTACATACTGATGTGTTATTATAAATATGAAACAACCCTAATTCACCTTCTATCCATCCTACGGAAAAATAAAATCACCGCGCGTGCGTACGTACGGAATACCGTCTCCACGACGCGATGAGATTCATTCTCAATGATTAACCATTCATGAATGATTATAATGTATATATAATAAGTAATAATGAAATATATGACCTAATAATGATACTGGAATTATTTATATTTATATGTATGTCATCTACTTAATTCCATTCAATTCAATAAGGAAACGAAAACAGCGTTCATGCGTACGTACGGACTACCGTCTCCATGAAAGGTGTATTTATTTCCATTTACTGATTTATTATATATGTATATTCTGAATATATATATATAAATCATGTTTTATATTCTGGAATTAAGTAATCATGATCTAAGTAATCATATGAATAATTACAAGTTAAAAACACGAACGACAAATGAGACGATTTTACCCAAAACGCTACATTAACATGAATTTACAAAAGAACGGGTAATATAAAGTCATAAGTGGACCATATATGATATAATAACAATTAATATGATTCTGGAATAAGTCAATAACATGATTTAAATCATTATACAGGAGGTTCGGACACTTACAAAGCAAGTCGGACCTAAGGTAAGGGAAATATCACAATCTCATTTTTATCCGAGATTGTTTATTCATAAGTATTTATTGGGGTGTATTTTATCATCCACATCCATGTTCCCTCAATATGTAATATTGTTTTCATCCACTTACAACAGTTTAAATCTTATTTTACCCTTTGGTGAGTTTTTACTAAAGAATATGAAAGGAATATTTTGTCGTTTTTTCGTACGTGGTACTTTTTGACTTTTCCGACAAAAGTACGAAGAATGTTTTTTTTAACTTCTACGACATGAATGGATTTTTAAAACATTATTTCCAAAAATTTTCCTTTACAAGTTTTCAAGTTTATTTTTAATCAACTTCTTTTAGTTTAAAATTGTATGACATGTTTATAAAGGAAAAGTGTTTTTGAAGTAGAAAGGATATTTTCCTCAAGAATGAAGTTCAAGTGTTTTATCAAAATTATTTTCCATCTAAGATAATAAAGGGTTCTGTTTTTATCCCTATTATTACATTGATTTGATTATGTTGTGATGGAAATATTTTTATGAATTCCTTTATCTTATATGAATTGTTTTATGATGTCATGTTGTTTAAGAATCCCATTTTTATTACATGGGTTACGCTGTGATGTATGGTTTATGATTATGTGGCACACATAAGAAAGGATTCATTATAAGATGGGTGGGACCTATATCTCCCTCCAATGCATTGGGTAAAGATTTCATATCTCATGAGATAGACATGGCTGGAATGGTAGGTTATACAGGTTCAGTGAAACAGGACTGAAACGAGGGTGACTCGATTCAGAAAGGGACTTTGTCCACTAAGATAGTCTTGGCAATGAGTCTTGACTAACAAGAAATGATTCTCTATGATTATGTGTATATGCCACAAAGTTTCATGTTTTATGTTATGATTATTGGGATTTTATTTCACTACTATGATTTATCCCATGTTATGAAATTATGCTCTCTTTTGCAGGTTAAGATTTCCAAAAGTTATGCTCTTATGAATATGATGTGATTGATTTTTATTTTGTTTACCCTTACTGAGCATTTGAGCTCACCCTTTTATGTTTTCTTTTCCCCAGGATATAAAGAAAGTTTTTAGGTAAAAAAAGGGAAGATCTTTATGGGAGATATTGAAGATCTTTCACCACGATTAGAAGATTACATTCCGAGTTTCCAAAGACACTAAACTATTACGATCCTTGTGTGTGTGTTTTTTTTATGTACTAAGTATTCCGCAAAAGTAATGTAATGTCCATGTACGTCAAGCTTCGGGTCTCTACAGTTGGTATCAGAGGAAAGGTTTAGTCAACCTTTGGAAACTAGGATGCGAAAACGTTAGTGAGGTCCCTAGAGATATTTCTAAGGTATGTCTAGGGATGTCTCTAAGGTTAAGTATACGTATAGGTTATAGTCCTAGAATTGTGCTAACGATCATAGAATTAAACCTAAGATGTTAGATATTGAGGGTACTCCCCCTTTATTATGTTGTTTTCCCTAGCATGATTTTTTCCTCTCACACTATTCTTTTTGGGTTTTAGACGATGGCTGGAACCCGAAGGAACCGTGTTGATCAATGCAATGGACAATGCAATGATTGTCCTCCTGAACAAACAAATGTTATGGGAGATGGAGTGAAAAATCTTATTGCTATCCTTACACAAGCTATGAATCATTCTGGACTTCCAAATGAGCAGAGAAAGGAATAGTATTCTATTGAGTCCTTCATAAGGCAACGTCCACCTTCTTTCAGTGGGACTTCCAATCCACTTGTTGCTGAACAATGGATCAGTACCACTGAAAAGATATTTTCAGTTCTTCAATGTTCTGAACATGATAAATTTCATCTTAGCAGTATATCGTTTGGAAGGTGAAGCTGATCAATGGTGGAATCTTATCAAGAATATGAGGCCAAGAGATGAAATTGAGTCCATAGAATGGGACGAGTTCAAGAACTTGTTTTTCAGTAAGTACTTCCCTCGCATTCTTCGAACAAAGATGGAGAAGGAGTTTCTTGAACTAAAGCAAAAGGATGATGAATCTGTTGGTATATACGAAGCGAATTTTACAAGACTTGCAAGGTATGCATTTGGCATTATCATCCAACCTGAAAGTAAAGTTGATCGATTTTTCAGTGGCTTAAAACCATGTCTTCGAAGGGCATTAGCTATAAGAGACTTCAGTAGCTATGAAGAAATTGTGTGTTGTGCTATGAAGGTAGAAATGGAAGTTGGTGTTACATATCCATCTCATGGTTTTGAAAAGAAACGAAAGATGGAGTTCAAGGAGAAATCTCAGAATAATGGTGAAAAGAAATTGAATGTTTCCTTATGCTCAAAGTGTGGAAAGAAGCATGGTGGAGATTGTCTTAAAGGGACTAGAAAATGTTTTTTAAGTGTGGAAAAGAAGGTCATCGAGCAGCTGAGTGTAGAAGTAATGGAAAAAGGGTTTCTAATGATGTGAATAAAGAAAACACAGCAGAGAACGCACCACCAACACTTCAATGTTTCAAGTGCAAGGAAATGGGGCATTATGCTAATAAATGCCCTAATCCAAGGGTTAGTGATGATCAACATGAGAAACCACTGAAGGCAAAGGAAAAAGGGAAGTCGCATGCAATCACTATTGGTGATGTTGAATATGACAACGATGTGGTGGAATGATTAAGTGTTTATGGATTCCAAAATAATATTGTATCATGGAGTATTGGAATATTTATGTATTGGTCTAATGTGGTATTCAAATTAATTGAAATATTTTTGGAAATAAGATGATATGCGCATAATGAAGGGAAAATGAGAAAATGAAATATTTGACAGTATTCATGAGATCATGATTGATATAAGGACTAAGTGATATCATGGTTTGAGTATATAGAATTCTGAGGATTTTGGTATGTGGAAAGTGTTAAATTTTAACTGCATTCATGTTTTCACTAAGGTTCGATGGGTATTCAAGAGAATACATGATTAAGGCCTTTGAATGTTTGGAATGTGACCAACAAAACATATCTTATGATATATGGGGATCGACGATGGTGTTAAATCTCTGGTAATCGTTTTCACTATGTTATGAGAGTGGACTGCAGTATTATGGATAAGCTTAAAGATTAAAATGGATTATGTTGGACATAAGTGAGTATTGTTTAAGGATATAAGTTTTTTTTCGATATTATTGATGGGATGTTATAGTAATGTAGTTTTAGAAAAAGGAAAACCTGCAGGACGGGCGACAACCCATCACGTCGGACAAGGCTGTAGGAATCGAACCCACAACCGAAGTGCGACTGGCCTTTATCGCCTACCACTGGCCTACAGGAAGTCCCTGTTTATTAGAAACTAGTTTTATTATATTAAGCAGTATGATATATGAAGTATAAAGTCCATTTTAGGAACCATATATGATTAATCTCACTATTGATCGACTTATGTATATAATTTTTGCTAACCTTTTGATTGAGACAGATGGAATGACCCGTCATTCTATCACATGATCTGCTAACACTTCACGAATAACAAATTCAACTTCATTTATTTAAGAGATGAAGTGGAAATTGTTAAAGGCACGAACAACAGTGAGATTGTACCAAAATAAAGTAAGTATTTATTCTAATTCAAATTCTTTATCTTTAGGGAAACGATCTTGAAAACCAAAAATGTTGTCCTAGTGATCTTATATCTGATGAACCAGATGGTACCTTAGATCGTCACAAATTTATGTCTTTGTGATTGTTGGCTTTTCCATAGCCATGTTCTCTACCACTCTCCATCAGAACATGATGGTTAGATTTCTCTTCCATATCCATATTTTCACCTATGTGGAAACCCAGTGATTAGTTTATTTGGGTAACCGTTACGTTTCATACTTTCGTTTTTAAAGATTGGTTTTGGTATTCCTTTTTACGATGTGGGTTTATATTAAAGAAATTTTCGAATAGTAAACCATTTATAACCCCGACGAATTTCGAGGGCGAAATTCATTTTAAGGGGGGTAGAATGTAACAGCCCGAGATTTTATGAAAAATATTCTTTTTAATTTTATTAATGTCTTGTGTTGTACGCTACACCAAAAGGAGCTTGCACAACACACATCCTTGACTTGCCTTGCATTACACGCAATCACGACCTTCCTCGATAGCGTGTGTAGTACGCAATACTGAGTTTCACGAAACAACGATATGCTATTAAAATATTATTAAAACTAGACGTTATGAATAGTAATAACCACTTTTTAAATTTTAGAAAATTTAGCTCACAAAATGGACTTCATTTTTGGATTCGGAGTATCGAATTTAGCCTAAGGTGAAATTTTGGTACTTTTCGGATAACTTTCATATTCTGATGAATAGTGAAAATTACTAAATTATAATTAAAAACAACTTTTTTAATCAAAATAATTAATAGTGATAAATTATTAATTTGAGTGGTTTTAAAGTATAATTAGAATATATTTTTACAATTTAATACAATGTTGGTCATTTGATGTAATTTCACATTTAAACCAGACATAAACAAGTGTCAATCTTTTGATAGATATTGTTTCTTAAAAACACGCTATTTGTTTTAACAGTGGGATTTAATTATAAAATTAATTAATGCAACTTCAATGTTATGAATTTGGTAAAATAGACTTCATTTTTGAATTCGGAATATGAAATATAGCTTAGGATGAAATTTTGGCATTGTTCTGAAAAACATCAATTTTTGATGAATAGTGAAACTACTAAGTGGTAGTTAAAAAACTGAATTTTTCATAAAACTTAATTTTACCGCTTCTGTGAATGGAATTTCAAAAATCCGAAAGACACGGTTGATGTCAATAAGTAAAATGTGGTTCAATGAGATGAAAATAATTTTTGGTGAATAGTAACTTTTTACTTTTATTTACCACGGTTAAAAGTAAATAGGGTAATTAAGGGTAAGAATGATATTAATAATACCCTAACACATGTCCTAATTCTATTAGACAAGTGTATCTCGCCCAAAAACAACCTTAAGTGTAAAATATTATCATTTAGGCCCACTTGGATTAGATTATGACATTTATTATTATTTAATTCAAAGAAGAGTTAAAAGAGTTAAAATCAAAGAATATTTACTAAAATATTTTTAATATAGGGTTGTACATAAGATAAATTCGATTGTAAATATTCATTAGAAATCTAAAAGGATTTCCTACATAATGGTATTTTATTTGTAATTTCTAGACCTTAAATAATTTAATTTATTTATGACACAACGATGATGCAGTAATTATCTTATTAATGAAATATTGACATAATTGATGTTATAAATACCCAAATAAATATAATTTGAGACTTTTTATGAATTACAATAATTTTCTAGGTTACTATGATATATTAGTGTTAATTTAATCAACTTGGTTCGAACATATAATTCTGTTATGACTTTCACAAAAATCATATATCAAATAGTGTCAAAATTGACACAAAATAGTTGTTAAATAAAATATTATATTATTAATTGTTATTTTATTCCTAAAAATCTGGGGTTCGGCCAAATTACTTATATAAGGATATATATATTAATAATAAACAATTTGGGGTTCGTTTGGCATGTTATAGTAAATGTATTAACCATATAGTGTAAGAAAACAAAAAGACACGGTAAAAGTTAAATTATTTAACTTAGAGTTAAATCTAATTGATAAGGTTAAAATAATAACCTAAACTTGTCTAAATCCTATTGGTTGATAGGATTTAGACACATCACCACTTTATCTTAGAAATAAGACCCTTTGGAACCATTATAAACCGATTTTGACTTTAATATAAAATAATATTTTGAGATATTCCTAAGGTGCCCCTCTCCTCCCTTATAAAAGGGCACCTCCTCCCCCTCCTCCTCACACAAATTTGAGCACTCAAGATCAGACAAACCCTGCCAAAATCCCTTCTCCACTTCCCTAGAATAATCCTAGAGGTCCTGGTCTTCTTCAAAGACCAATCTTAGTTCCCTAAGTGGAGGATTTAAAGAGGCGTTTCAAAGAAGAGGTAATATCCATTACCGATCTTTTCAATTTCTTTCTTCTTCAACTTATTCTTCTTTAGTTGTTTCATGATAAAGTAATAACATCAGTATTACTTAAAAACTGATATGTTATTATAAATATGAAACAACCCCAATTCACCTTCTATCCATCCTACGGAAAAATGAAATCACCGCGCGTGCGTACGTACGGAATACCGTCTCCACGACGCGATGAGATTCATTCTCAATGATTAACCATTCATGAATGATTATAAAGTATATATAATAAGTACTAATGAAATATATGACCTAATAATTATACTGGAATTATTTATATTTATATGTATGTCATCTACTTAATTCCATTCAATTCAATAAGGAAACGAAAACAACGTTCATGCGTACGTACGGACTACCGTCTCCATGAACGGTGTATTTCTTTCCATTTACTGATTTATTATATATGTATATTCTGAATATATATATATAAATCATGTTTTATATTCTGGAAATAAGTAATCATGATCTAAGTAATCATATGAATAATTACAAGTTAAAAACACGAACGACAAATGAGACGATTTTACCCAAAACGCTACATTAACATGAATTTACAAAAGAACGGGTAATATAAAGTCATAAGTGGACCATATATGATATAATAACAATTAATATGATTCTGGAATAAGTCAATAACATGATTTAAATCATTATACAGGAGGTTCGGACACTTACAAAGCAAGTCGGACCTAAGGTAAGGGAAATATCACAATCCCATTTTTATCCGAGATTGTTTATTCGTAAGTATTTATTGGGGTGTATTTTATCATCCACATCCATGTTCCCTCAATATTTAATATTGTTTCCATCCAATTACAATAGTTTAAATCCAATTTTACCCTTCGGTGAGTTTTTAGTAAAGAATATGAAAGGAATCTTTTGTCGTTTTTTCGTACGAGGTACTTCTTGACTTTTCCGACAAAAGTACGAAGAATGTTTTTTTTAAATTCTACGACATGAATGGATTTTTAAAACATTATTTCCAAAAAATTTCCTTTACAAGTTTTCAAGTTTATTTTTAATCAACTTCTTTTAGTTTAAAATTGTATGACATGTTTAGAAAGGAAAAGTGTTTTTGAAGTAGAAAGGATATTTTCCTCAAGAATGAAGTTCAAGTGTTTTATCAAAATTATTTTCCATATAAGATAATAAAGGGTTCTGTTTTTATCCCTATTATTACATTGATTTGATTATGTTGTGATGGAAATATTTTTATGAATTCCTTTATCTTATATGAATTGTTTTATGATTTCATGTTGTTTAAGAATCCCATTTTTATTACATGGGTTACGCTGTGATGTATGGTTTATGATTATGTGGCACACATAAGAAAGGATTCATTATAAAATGGGTGGGACCTATATATACCTCCAATGCATTGGGTAAAGATTTCATATCTCATGATATAGACATGGCTGGAATGGTAGGTTATACCGGTTCAGTGGAACAGGACTAAAACGAGGGTGACTCGATTCAGAAAGGGACTTTGTCCACTAAGATAGTCTTGGAAATGAGTCTTGACTAACAAGAAATGATTCTCTATGATTATGTGTGTATGCCAAAAATTTTCATGTTTTATGTTATGATTATTGGGATTTCATTTCACTACTATGATTTATCCCATGCTATGAAATTATGCTCTCTTTTGCAGGTTAAGATTTCCAAAAGTTATGTTCTTATGAATATGATGTGATTGATTTTTCTTTTGTTTACCCTTACTGAGAATTTGAGCTCACCCTTTTATGTTTTCTTTTCCCCAGGATATAAAGAAATGTTTTAGGTAAAAAAAGGGAAGATCTTTATGGGAGATATTGAAGATCTTTCACCACGATTAGAAGATTATGTTCCGTGTTTCCAAAGACACTAAACTATTACGATCCTTGTGTGTGTGTTTTTTGTTATGTACTAAGTATTCCGCAAAAGTAATGTAATGTCCATGTACGTCAAGCTTCGGGTCTCTACAATATGCACTTACACTCATGTAACACTATGTTCAATACAATAGAACATATGATTCAAGTACCAAAAAATTATGTAATATAATTATTGTAACAAACATGTTATGGTGCTTCTTGTTCAACTTTCACAAATATTATCTTTCAAAACAATTCTTCACTTTCTTAACCAGAAGCTGGTAAGAACTTTCTAGACTTCATAATTATACTCATTCTGATTTCCCAATCTGATTCCAAATTCTAATTGCTCAATATGTAAATATAACTTCTATCAAAATACCGTTGAGATAATTTTGAACAACTTCTAATCTAAATCTGAAAATACAACTTTTCCACATACTGTTAGTTTTTGGAAATTGATTTCATAAACTATTTTAGTCCCTTTGTGAACATCCTTGTACTTAATGTGAAATATCTTGTATCCTCCATGAAATACCTTGCACCACGTGGTTTGAGTGATTTTCAGAAAACATTTCCCTCGTAGACAATATTTCCTTCACAAACCGCCTCTTCTTCACAGATGGATGATGCCTCCCAAAAACCTTCGATGCTTCATGAACTGTCTTGCATTTTCAGTACTTTTTCCTTTTCAAGATAATGAGCCCCATAAACTCCTTATGTGAACTGTCCCTATAAAATTTCCCCTTTTCAAAAATAATCCCTTGTGAACTACTTCCTCCTTCAGGAAATACTCCCCCACAAACTCTTATCCTTCACAGAATTCTCCCTTGTGAACTACATCAGACTTTCCTAAATTCTTACAATAGTGATGATCTTCTCTAATGAAATTCACTCTGCTTAATATCTTATAAGGGGTATTTATATAGGCAAATATTATCTATAAAACCTTATAATATTAATTACCCCAAACTTTAATGTGGTACAACCTTCACCACGAACAATGTTATGCGTTTCACATAGCACTTTAATCTTTTTTGGTGACAAATATCTTCCTCAAAAGAAAATAATTTGTGGTAGCCTAATCATCACCACATTACATAAAAAACATGCCTCCTATTAATGATGAGAATACCAAAAAATATGATCCACCCACAAACTATTTTTCATGATGCGGTCTGTGTAGCATGCTTCACGGTCCACATAGCGCTACTATGCGAAAAGCTTCCTTTTATGATTTTCATTTTTTGTTCTGTGTACCTCATTTATGGTCCTCTAACTCTGATTTGTGGTCTGAAAACTCCTTTGTAGAAAACTTTCCTTTTCTATAAAACAAACTTTCGATTTTGAGGCCCAAAAATTTGTAAAACACTAGGAAACTGCACAACCTTAAATATCTACTTTTTCAAAAACAACCATACTAATTCGTAGTCATGTAGCTTAGTAAACGATCAAAAATTGATACATCATTAAATATTAAAACATATTTTACCAAAATTTATGTATTCTTTAATCATAAACCTTATATGTCATGATATTTAACCTTTGATCGATCATCTTTAGCATCGTTATATTTTCAAAGAAAATTATTGTAACTTTCTTATATTCGATCAACATCTTTCTTTTCTAATCAAATAGACTTTATTAAGAATTTTGAGTTTGATTTCATGAATATGATGGTCAGTCCAATCATCCACTTTTTAAAAGTGAGGTTATTTATTTTCATCTCAAACTTCCTTGATAACAAAATACAATACCTGAAAATGATAATATTCATTATCAGCTTGGTCCTACCATTTTTGAAATCAGATCCAGGTGTACGGGTCTCAATATATCTGGGTTTGGAAGTTGTGATGGTTACATACTCAAAAAATATAGAAAGGTATCATTCAAATTGAATGAAAGGAAGCCTGGATCTTGGAAGTTAAAACTTGTTCGCATAGATGTTTGTGTACCTGCCACAACTTTCTCTCATTGATAATCCCTTATAATTCATTACAGTCATTGATGATTCAATAAGAAAAGTATGAATTCACTTCTTGAAACACAATTTTTTAGGTGTTATAAGTGTTAGTTCAATGTAAGGAAATGGTGGAAAGATAAACTGGAATAAAGATCCAATGCTAAAGGTTCAATATTTTTGGTGAATACAGAAGAAGTTATTTATAAAACCACTACCAGAAGAAAGGAATCAGGATGGGAAATTTTTTCCCATGAAACCAGATAAAAATGGTGTGTTTGAGTAAATTAATTGGATATTAATTGAAAATGTGTGGAATATGTGACTAAATTTTGGAATTTTCAAGGAGATTTGTGTGGAATTGGACAATTTCACAATATATCTTGTTAATAAAATTCTTTTAGCATCAATGGTGTTGGATATTATATATAAATTATGATCCCGAAAACTAGAAAAAGTTAACCACCTAAAAATATTCATAAGTTTATCCTATGTCCATGTTAATTCCAAGGATCGGGAAAAACTCAAATCTAAGTCCCAAACACGTTTCTCTATTGGATACGAAAATGAAAACTTCAAATTCCAACCATGGGATGTTGATAATCAGAAGTTAGGAGTCAGAATATTCTATTTAATGAAAAGTTATTTTGGAAAGGCTCAAACTTGGTTGAAAATGAATTTGGGAGAAAATATTCAAAATACCAAATCTAAGTTGAACTAGATAATTATTCTAGAAGGATATAAGTTCAGGGGAGTCCAGTGAGAATTGAGAGTTTGGAGGTTAATATAATAGGATATCTATAGAAATTATGTAAGACTGGAAAGGCTTGGGTTAGAGTACTGGAAGGTGAAGTTCCACAAGTTGCAATTCTGAAAAGAGTAGAGTCACAAGATAAATTGAAAAGATCTACCAGATTCAGATGATCATTATATTGGTTCGGACATGACTTTTGTTAAATGAAAACCTTACCACACAATGAGGTAGGAATATTTATTTATAAATAATAAAAGGAGTACAATGGAGGTGTGAAACCAATGTGAGACAGAATATTAAAAATATCTAAAGACCATCTAATAATCTTAACACTCCCCCTCAAGCTGGGACACATGTATTTATCATGCCTAGTTTGTTAATAAAAATTAGACACATGGACCAGGAACCTCTTTTGTAAGAATATCTGAAAGTTGATTAGAGGTTTGAACATGGATGAAGGTGATATTCTTATCATAAAACTTTTCTCTAAAAAAGTGAAAATCAACTTCAATGTGATCTTCCTGCTCATAAAAGACAATATTCGTGGAAATCTTTATGGTATCTTGATTTTCACACCAGATATGTGCCAATTTCTTGATATTATATCCAATATCCTATAGAATTTTTTATTCCCAAATAATCTCTGCGATCACATATGGAATGGCATGATACTTTGACTCTAAACTTGATTGAGAGATAATTATCTTCTTCTTACTTATCCATGAGATCGAATTTCCAATAATAAACACTAAAAAACCATACATAGATCTACTAGAAGAGAGAAATCCAACATAATCTATATCAAAAAATGTCTCAATATCTATATTCCCATGATCAGAATATAGAAGGCCCAAACCTAGTTCCTTTTTCACATATCTAACAATGTGAAGAACAACCTCGCACTACGTCTTTGTTGGAGATTCTATTAACTCTCTCACTTTTCTAATTTCATTAGAAATATTGAGTTGAGTAATCCTCAAGTAGTTAATATCCCCAATAAGTCATCGGTATATATCAAGTGAATAAAACATCTCAATTTTAGAATGAAGTGAATTTTTTCTAGGTTCTAGGAGTGAGTCAAGTGAGATGGCATGACTCATTCCAGTATCTTGCAAAAGATCAAGAACATACTTTCTTTGAGATAGAATAATTCCTTTGGTACATCTAGAAACCTCAATCCCCAATAAATATAATAGTGGACCCAAATCATTCATATGAAAATGTTGATGAAGGAATGATTTGAGTCAATAAATTCCATGAGTATCACTATTAGTAATGACAATATCATCCACATAGACAATCAAGAGAATGTTGTCTATTGTAGACTGAGGATAGAAAACAAAAGAATATTTCATGATTTGAAACATGCCAAATCTAAGCACAATGGTGAAAAAGTTCCTAAAACATGTATGAGGTGACTATTTGAGGCTATACAACGATCGAAGAAGGTAAAAAAACCTTATAATACTCCCCCTAAGCAATAAACCCTAGTTGTTTCTCCATATAAAATTCTTCATCAATAAAACCAAGAATAAAATCATTTTTCGCATCCAAATGATGGATAGACCAGTGATAAAAGGTGACAAGAGAGATAAATAAGTTGACTGAATTAATATTGTCCATGGGAGAGAAGTTTTCAAAGTAATAAATTACATACTTCTACACATAGACCTTGGAATAAAGCTACGCTTTGAGACAATTTAGAGAACCATAGGCATTGACATGCATGGTGTGTATCCACTTGCACCCAAAAACCTATTTATACATAAGGTTATGAAAAAGATACCAATTATTGTTGGTTTACAAGGCTTAAAGTTCACCTTATATGGAATTTAACTAGCCAAGATGAGATTTTTCCTCAGTAATAGTGCGTAGAGTTGAATGAGAAGCTAGTGTCACAATAGTGAGAGATGTAGTAATAGATAATCCATGATAAGTAGTTGATGAACTGAGATTTTTATAACATTATTGTTTACCTTTGTGAACGTAAATGGGTAAATCTAGTGATGGATGACCAGAACATGGTGATTTATTGGGTGCGATAGCAGCATTAGGCCCTGGGGTGGTAGGTGTGAAAGGACAATGAGAGTAAACTTGGCCAAAATGGGACCCAATGACATCAGTGGGATGACATGATAGTGGTGGAGGATGAAGAGAATTGGGTAGATTTATGTTTGAATCTAGAATATCAGGTGATGGTGGGGAATCAGGAACAAAAAATATGGAGGATTCGGAAAAGGAAACATCATCAAAGGTGACATAATTATGAAAGTCTATGTAAAATCAGTGATAGCCTCGCTGAGTTTATGGATAACCAAGAAAGATACATTTGAGAGTACGTGCATCAAACTTGGAGGGATGGTTGAGTATCCCGTACATAATAGACACAACCAAAGATTCAAAGAGGTAGTTGATGTGGTGATGAGGTTGGAAATAAAGAATGGAAAGGAGTGTCTCCCTCATGAATAGATATTGGAAGCATGTTAATGAGATATGTAGTGGTGAGAATGGAATCACCCCAAAAAATGTTCTAAACTTTCATTTAAAAAAACTATCATGAGAAACTTCTAACAAATCGAGACTCTTGCATTCTGAAACACTATTTTGTTGAGGTGTTTCGGGACAAGAAGTCATATGGAGAACACCATGGTCATCTAGAAAGGACTAGAATGGGCTAAAAAAATATTCATGACCATTTTCAGAGTGAAAACAGTGGATTTTAGTGAAAAAAATGAGTTTAGATTTCATTATAATAGGAGTGAAACAAAAAAATAGATATATCCTTCAACAAATAGACCCATGTCATTCTTGAAAAATCAATGATGAAGGTGAAAAAATAATAATAACCCAGTTTACAAGGACTAGGAATGGGGCCCCATACATCAGAATGAACTAAATGAAAAGGACTAGATGCCCGAGTAATCTCCTGGGGGACATAGGTGACCCGATTATGTTTTAAATAATGTCAATATTCATAATCAAATGGATAAATATGACCCAGATCATGAAAAATTTACTCAAGAACGTGTGTAGGGGGATGGAAAAGGTGATAATAAATCTGCATGAGATGCTCTGAGGCGGAAAGAAGAGGCTTTGTTGAGTGGGGAATTGCATAGGGATGGGTGAGCGATTGTTAGGAGGATCCAGCAGCAGTAATAAGGGGTGAGTGACTATAAGGAGGGGCTTTTTTGGGTGAGAATCTAGAGAAAGGAGACCCATTGTGGAGGAATGACTCTCAAAGGGGCGATGATAGGGATCCATCATGCAAGAAGAGATCATGCAGGGGGGTCATGTAGGTAGGCGGCATGCAAGGGTTGGTTGGGGAAAGGGGGGATCATCATTGTGGGAGCGGCGTCATGATAGGGTCACATAGACTAGAGGAGGGAATGGGGTCAGTGCAAGGAGTGGCGTTGGGATGGGTCGTACAGGCTAGCGGTGGGAAAGAGGATGGTGTTGGGAGGGGGGCTTCGCGAATGAGTCCATCGTAGGGGGAATTGCAAAGGCAGGAAGTGGGAGGAGGTTATGGAAATGGGTGAAGGGAGGGGGCTATGGGAATGGGTGAAGAGGGGGCTACAAGAATGGTTTAAATCCCTTTGATACCATGATAAATGGAAACCTTACCTCAAAATGAGGTAGGAAACTTTATTTATAGATAAGAAAAGGAGTACAATAGAGGTATGAAACCGATGTGGGATGGAATATTAAAAATATCTAAACATATAATACTCTTAAAAACTTGCATTAATTTTAATGGATTAAAGATATCTTGGGATCCTGGAAGAATTAACTTGTCTCTGTGATTCTGTAAAGTGGGAGTTAGCAATGAAAAATGGCATGGATTCACTACATGAAAATAAGACCACTAGGTTTTTTTACAGATATATCTACTTCAAGGTACTGAGGCTTCTATTCAACATCTCTATCAAACTCGTACGACATAACGGAATGCATAGAAAAAATATCAAATAATTTTTTCCATTATTGAGTGAATAGGAAGTATACCTTGTATGAATTTTTGTTCACACTCCACATCAGGAGTGGTGATAGTATAATTTTTTTTCTCCTTTGGATTTGGTGGTTGTTGGCTCGGATTTACCTCATATACCCATGGTTTAGTGCACTATCTTATATATTTCTCTTTCTCTCTATAGTTGAAGAATTGAACCACATGTGGTGAATTAGGAGGTTCCCTCCTTTCCTCCATCATGTTAGTCGGCTTCTTCATGTCTCTTCAACATTCATGATCTTGGTGTCCTTATCTCCTACACATGAAGCATTTCCACATCCCATTGATTCAATTCCCAAGATGCTTCATTTTTGACATGTGGGTAGTTGGATCCTCCTTTTTCCTTTTTCATTCGACCCCCCAGCTTGAAACTCCATTATTCTCTTCTTATCTCCATAACCATGGGATCATTTTTCAAACTCCATCTCTAATTTGAGAGAAAATCAAACCACTTATTCATAACTCCAAAAGTCAAATATAGATAGATCCTTTCAAAGGTGTGGTTTTAAACCACTAAATAATCTATCTATTTTTCTATCATTATTGATAACAAAACTCGAGGTATATATTTCAATCCTTGTGAAGTTTTATATGTAATTTGTGAGTGATTGACCTTCTTTTTTCTTTATCTCTATGAATTATCTCTCTATTTTTGTTGGAAGAGTTCAAGGGAAATAATTGGAAAGAAATATTTTTATTAAATTCTTCGCACTCTATCTCTTCTATTTCATCCTTTGTCTTGGTGTTATTTATCAACACACATAATTTATTGTCTTATCCATAAAAACAATAAATAGATAGAGTAACCTTCTCTTTATCAGAAAAATGGACCACAATTCTGCGACAAGTGGATTGAAAGTTACACTAAACATCATTGGTCGTTGTCATATAAAGGACTCATTGGATATTTGATCATTTTTGGGTAAAAAAGGACATTCCATGTGGTTCGAGTTATTATTCATAGCATGATACAACTAGTAAAGAATTTCCATGAATTTTTTAACTCCAACTCCCATGGAATTGGGGATGTCGTTCGAGCAATCATTTCATTATCCCTAACATGGGTTGTTGGTTAGGTTTCTCCTGGTTCCCATTATTTTCTAAAATAGAATTGTTTATAACCAAATGAAAGTCAACAAATCATGAATAAATAATTTATTCTTTTATAGGATTAAATCTGAAGGCATATATTATGGGATCCCTTGTAACAACCCTGACCCCAATAGCTTGATGTTAGTACCTTACTTTATTAAATTTTTACTTATGAACAAGTGTTCACATCCCAAGGGACCGAATTGTTTAGTATATTTGGAAAAAATATACAAACATAATTGTTACATTAAAAAATGAAATGAAATAAAACATAGAAACTCCAATGGAAACACTCATAATCTCCTAGAATATCCCTTCATGTCATACATAATATATATCTTTACATCCTGGGGAAAATTAAACATAAGAAAGGGGTGATCTCAGATGCTTAGTAAGGGTAAATAGTATAGTGGAAGCTAACATAAATAAACATAAACAATAAGGTAAGGTGAATAACTAAAAACACATGCATTATAACATAATCTTGAGCATAATATGGCCAGGATAAGAGTTGAGTAAATAATTTCATATAAATAATCACATTAGAATGAAACTTAACCATGAATATTCTACTAGTCCAATAATAACATGGATTATCAATTACTAATATCAAAATGAGGGAATGCATAATTTAAGACATAATAAATATATCTTCAAGGATTTATCCAAAACTCCATACATAAATGGGTAAAAACTGTTTAAATAGTGGGTTCCCTAGACCCAACTATGCAGTACTTTTGATTACCATATCGTGTATACAATTACTATACATGATGTATACTTACCATTATAGTGTAGATATTTATGCGTCCACTATTTAATAGTAATGTCTATAGATTAATTGTTGTATCAAAAGGTTATAGAAGATCTCGGGCTATAATGAGAACCTCGAGATATTATGACAATAATATTAAACAAAGTTCCTATGGTCTTGATACATCTTACTGACTGGACTCATTAGATGTTTGAATATCAGGTGCTTGGGGATCATAAGAATTGAGAATTCTCTTCATGAAGTTCACACTTGGTGATATATAGTAGTGTGATCATGAGGACAGACCCGCCAATAGGAACACTACATGTTTTAGGTGTCATTAGTTGTTCCTATCTATGGACATGTGTATTGGTCTCTTGACTTGAGATTATTACTAGTGTGTATCATTTAAATGTATACTTTGATGCAATTCAAAAACCATGATAATGAAATCGTGGAGAGGTAGCTTATGTTGGTAGCGTCATTTGTGGCGTAACATTGGTTGAATGGTCAAGAAAGGATTTGTCACTTTCGGGTTGAGGAAGTTATATATTTTGGGCCTTGTTGATCAGGATGGTAATACCTTTATAAATACATGGCCAATGTAGTCGATAGGTAAATACATCTAGTTAGATCACAAAAAAAAATAAAAAAGGAAAAAAAATTTGATGACACAAGTGTGCATCCTTCTTTATGAGATATTGAAGACAAAGAGATTATAGTGCACAATGTGTGTTCGTAGGTTGGTAGTCATTATTATGACTATCCTTATCTCTTTAGGGGCATTGATGAGTTAATAGACTCTTCTCTTGGTCTGTATATTTTATTCACTACTATCAAGATAAGGTCCTAGAGGGTCACACACAATAGAATTTTCAAGAATCCACCCTATTCGGTTGAATAGGTATATCGAACATGGTGGGCCCCACCACGGGGTCCGAGTATTGTCCAAGTTATCAATCCCAGATAAATAAATAAATTCATATTATTCGAGTAAAGATTAATTGGTATTAAATTTATTTATTAATAGTATTTACAATTTAATTAATTAAGATAAATTGTTAATCGAACGAATATTAGTTTAATATTCTAGGTTTGTTTAATATTAATCGGGAATACAAGTCAAGTTAAATGACTCAAGTTTATCAAGTAATATATTTTTTAAATATATTACAGGCATGTGATAAAATAATAAATATTATTGATTTAGTTTAGTTTGTTATAATTATTTATTTAGTTGATGTTAAATAAACAGGGATCGGGGAACCCAACCGGGTATTTAGAACCTCCACTATGAATAGAGAGAGAGGCTCTATTCCAACGTAGTATTCATTCATTATTGAATGAGAGTATCTCTCTCCTCCCAATTTCTAGAGAGAGAGAGTACCTCCCTATGAGTTTTGATCCAAGTTTTCCTTCAAGTACCGATGGAAGAGGATCGTGGTAATAGTCTGGACATTGAAGATATCATTATATCGTCACGCTAGCACCCAAAATTCGATGATCGATTCTCCCATCGATTTTTGAAGTGTGTGTGCATGATATAGAGGTAGTGTTCTATAGATCCTTCAAGAAATGATCACCAACAATGATTTGTTTTTTACCGCACCTTCATATCTATAAAGGTATGTTTACAGTTTTATTTTTATGATCTTTTAATTTATCTGTGATCCTCGGACTGTACTGAGACTCAGATCGTCAGCGATAACAAGTTCAATCATCCTGATGATGAAAATTTTAAAATCCATGATCCACTAGCTTACATTGAGCATCGCAGTACCTTCAATTGGTATTATAGAAGCGTGTAAATTTTCTGATCCAAAGAAAAATTAATTTACATTTAAATTTAAGTAGAGGGTTTGATTTAGGTTCCAACAAAACAAATTGTTCATCGATCCAA
Source organism: Viscum album (assembly GCA_963277665.1). Classification (NCBI taxonomy): domain Eukaryota; kingdom Viridiplantae; phylum Streptophyta; class Magnoliopsida; order Santalales; family Viscaceae; genus Viscum; species Viscum album. Next base: position 861,570,053 of record OY728160.1, read on the forward strand.
TTTCAGATGGCCAAGTTAGGGTCATTTGAAATATTTAATACGGATCGTTTTATGGTTTGATACGGGTATTAAATTTTAAAACCTTCTATTATGTTTGATTCCATTTTATTAACACAATTCCAGCCAGACACCATGCTTAGAATAGTATTTTCCGGTGATAATAAAAATAATTATTTTATTATCATTATAATAATCATCATTTTATTATAATTATAATTATAATTTTATTATTATAATTTTATTAATAGAATTATTATTATTATTTTTTAAAATAATAATAATAATTATTATATTTAGAGCCACCCTGTCATCCTACTGTTAGCTGACCTTCGCTCCACGTTGCGGCCCTCCTCCTCGTGCTGGTACCTGCTACCCGGCAGTCGCCCTTCCTCCTGTGCAGATCTACCTTGCGCCTCCATCAGCCTCCCTACCGAGTTCCCAGTCCCCTCTATAGCACTCTCCATGGACCCACAATTCAACCACCATGGCCCACACCTGCCAGATCCCGCTCCCTCTGTTGGTCCAGCGGCAACCCGTGGATCCCATCGTCGCTTGGAGTCCCGACCTCCTATCCCGGCATGCCTGCCGCTGTTTGCCGCCACAACCAGATATGACCTTCCACACTCAAGCATCCCTCCTACTAGCTGGATCTGAAACTGGACCACTGGAATGGAACCTCTACCGGCCAGACTACTGGGCTCGCATCGCCTCGCCGCAACACGACAACACAACCTTTAGCCAGACAAGGTAACCCCTGTAATGGTGAAACCAAACAATATTTTTCCAAAGATTCCCAGGGGATCTGCCCAACCCGGAACGGGCTTGGGTGGATCATACCAGCCCAGTTTGACCCTGAACAACCTGGAATGGGCCTGCGCAGGTTCAGACCAACCCACACAGGCCTTTCATGAGGTTTTCAGGGGCTCAGGATAACCAAATTAATATTTTAATACTCGAAAAAATTAATTTAATTTCTGTATTAAATAAAATTAATTAATTAATTAAATTTTTGGTATTAAAATTAAATTAATTAGTGGAATGTAAATAATTAAATTATTTGAATTATTTAATTCATTTAATACAATTAATACCCTTGTACTTTATTTAATGAAATTTAATTTTATCATAATTTATTTTATACTGACCGGTCTTGAACATGACCCAACCAATGTATGTTTTCCTTTGTTTAATCAATTATTTTAAACTATGTCTGATATTTGTGATTAATTAAATGATGGTCTGTGCATCTTCTTTATTTTCAATTAAAATGTATAACGACCTGCACACCCAAATCCATCTGATGTACATTACACCCCTAGTCCCCCTCTCCTGTACATGAGTAATTTTGTATATTGGATAAAGATGATGTATGACTTGGACCCCGCCAAGAAGAGGGGGTGTACATTGACCAAGATGATGCAAAATGTGACATGGAACCCACTAAGATGAGGTGGTACTCCAAGATGTGATGTGGACCCCACCAAGATGAGGCGATACTTCAGATGAGAAGAGGACATATAGGAAGGGATGAGCTGCATCAAGAGTCAAGCTACAACTCAGGTATGATGCCCCTAGGTCATTTTAGATGCTCAAGACTCGTCAGATATTAGTTTACCTTTATGCATTAATTTATTATTTTATGCATTTTATAACAGTGGGAGGAAAATACATAAAATAATAAATAATGAAATGCACAAGGAAGCGTCGTGTGTTTTTCTATTAATGTTCAGTTGTGAGTTTTTCAACATAGATGAAGAAGATTAATAGAAATAGATTACATTCATCAAGAAACAAACACAAAAACCCTCAAAGAAATATTAAGTCATTATCACCTTTCATCATTCAAATTTTAACAAAGCCAGGTGTTTAGGGTGCTCTTCATGCCAAAGCTGAGAGTGTCTCTTACTACCGGGGAGTTCTTATAAGAGTGGTGGGTTGACTTAAACTAAAATTGTAGTAGAGAAATAACCAAAGCTATATTGTTTTAATTTTAGAGGCAAATGTTGATTAAATCAAGCTATGATTTTAGAAGTTGGGACTTTACTCAATAGATCAAGGAACCGCGAGTTAATGCAGTTGGCTAGCCAAAAGCCTACCTTGGACCCTCTGATTAGTGTCATAGCCAAATATTATAGACTATGAGGAGAGGTTCAGGGATCCTTTCCACTATAATACTCAAGAGAAAGAGTATTTCAATTCTAGTACAGAGGGTTCCAAGAATTTGATAAAATAGTGGGAGATATTTAATGATTAAATTAATTAGTAATGTCTAATTTAGTAATCAATATAAAATTAATAATCTTATAAAGTTTTATTTTTGTATAAAATGGAAAGTAATACCATAAGAAAAACTACGACAAAGTTAATGTCCAAAATTACATGAATTTTAAAGCGTAGTACAGGTTCTTGCACATAATACTACTATATTGGAAATTCAAGGTGTTGGTGTCCCTATACCTGTTAAGTAACCTCTGGAAGAGAGGGTGTTAAATTGCTTACAAGAGACTCGTGAATCGTTCATATGATGGTTATTTCATAATTCTATCATCAACGACTAATTTTTTTGGGAATACAACATCGGATCATGGATGATACCACATGTAGTCTCATCTCCAAGAAGTTTGTGAGGAGAAAGTGAAGAAGGATTTGAATGTGATGATTACACTAGCTTTGTGTAAACAGGAAATGAAAATTATGAACTTTCATGGAATCCCATTCTTATACTATTTTCACCCTATTAATCTAGTTTAATTTAAGGATACAAACGAATATTATGGAGTAAGCGCTTCATTAACTTTTAGGTAAGATTATCCAAGCAATAAGAATATTAAAGAAAGTTCCATATTTAGTTATTATAGAGAATGAATTGGAAGACAAGGAGAAAAGACCAAATACAAGTTATTCCAAAGGAAACATCATAATTTTCTTCAAATAATAGAGGGTTTTCATTAAATAATAGGTAAATTTCATCGCATATTATGAAATAAATTTATGTAAGTTAAAAATGAAATGAACTGAATTGAATAAGAAAGAACCTGCTTCTTCATCAGTGTATAGTCATCAAATAAAATTATTGTTTTTGACATACTTCTTGGGTATTAAATATAATATTCCTTTCACATATGTTTTTTTAAATACAATAACCATGTATAGAAACATTAAAAGAATTGAGGTGCCTTCTCCAAGCAGCTAAGGAAGGGTGATTCCTAAGTCAACGGTGAGAAGCACATAACTTATATTTTCCAAGTGATTGATACTAGTTGAACAAGTTGTTGATTATAAAAAATGCATTTATCTCACATTCCCTTTGGATATAATGATAAATTATTCCAAGTTTTTGAATTAATGTTGTTTGTGGTGTATCATACTCAAAAAATATTTCAGTGATACATGAATCATAGACAATAAGTGATGAATCTAAAAATGTAAGAATTATATACCTAGTTGTGGAAAGATAATTCTTTTCCAAGTAAAACTAAAAGTCTATTTCAAGGATATACCCAGTTTGGTATTTAGGCTCAGCATAGCTAAACAACATTTTTATTATTGACATATTTAGTTTGGATAAAGAAACCTTTAGAAATAAAGGTATGCCAAAAAGCATGTGGAGTTAGTTCAATAAGAGAACGTAAAGTATTCCAAGGGTAAGCTAGTGGTAAATATATTTCATAAGGTTCATATAATTTATTAAGGAAAGTAATAGTGAAGTGTAAGCATGGTAAAAAGATATGATTTGATTTAGATCGGCATGCCAAAAAATATCTTGACCAAGCATTCATCGATCATGATAATGTAGTGTTGAGTAATTCCTAAATGCACATCACCTTATCTAAATCACAGAATTGATGCTAATAAAAAGGATAAATGAATATTATTACATGTTAAAATAGATTAAGAAAATGTATCATGGAGAAATTCCTAAACTCACATTTTATACATCTGAGTCATGATGTAAAAAAAATAAATGTTGCAACTTGCAAAAACTTCCATTAAGATTCAATACATGCTTTTCAAATAATATCGATATCCCATAACTAATAGGCCAACTAAAAAAAGACAAGTGGATATCATACAAGTCATAGTATGATGGAAATCCATTATGTCATAGGTAATGTGTTTAGATTCAAGGATTTTGTTAGGATATAAACAAACATGAATCAAGATAAATAGATTGTGAATATAAGTAATTATCCTAACAGTTGCTTAGGATATTACCTAAATCACTAATATAAAAAAGTTATAGGCTACAATTCTATATAAGGGTGCACATCTCTATTTGAGATATTGAGAGATAGATTGACTTGGATTTATTCAATGCTTGATATACACAAATAGCTGTTATAGGAACAATATCAACAAGTACATGTGGAAGAGGAATGTTCTAGTGACACATACTGCGTAGGAAGGTTAAAACCATAGAGCTAGTTTTATATTCACCACGGTCGGTGAAAATTATTCATTGTGAATAATAATTCCTACAAGTGATCAGTATATGAAAATTATCTAATATTGACTGGATAAATTAAAATTCAATAATGGATTTCATGTATCAAATTGAAAAGGGGATTATAAATTGAATATTATGATGGGTATTCAAGTGAGATGATACACGTATGGTACAACCATGGTACCAATAAGGATTGATTGGTAATACCAAGTTGGTATACCTAAATCCATGAGAATTTTACTTTTCATAGATAAATTCTAAGATCATTAAATTGTCCATTGGATATCAAGATAAACTTTCATGGAAGGTGTCTATACGATGAAAACAGAAAGGGATGATGACACCATTGGATGCCAATAAGTGTTGCAAGTTATTGAAATACAGTTCTAGATTAAAGTAGTAAATAATATCTTAGAACATTCATTTGGATTGAATCTTTTCCATGTGTCTACCATAGTTTAGTGGGATAACCATAGTTTTACCAGAAAAATATGTTAAACAGCATATGTAAAACAAATATTGGTTTTACAGTTCATTAAGACTAGGATGAAAATAATTCTCTAGTGATTGACTTAAAGTCGCAACCTAAGTTATAGGGAACATGATCTACTAAGGTAGATCTAACAATTTCTTGGACCTAGTCAATCATATATATACTAACATGGTATTGAAAAATATAAGTAGAAAATTTAAAGGGAAGAATTGTTACCAATGTCTCATGGCATAATTTCTCTAGGTAGTCATGTATGGGACATGAAAGGATATTAACATGGTGATATGATATCCATTCTCTTAAGAGATGCATCAATCACGCATGTCATGATATATGCAAGAACTGATATTTCCGGCATATACTTTATAGTAAGAAAATATCAATTATATCTAGGATAACTGTAAGTAAAGTAGTTATCATTATTTGATTGTACTTGAAAAGTATAAAAGATATATACTTGGTAAGTGGAGAAGAAGGTATACCTATTTTTTTGGGACATAAAATATCCTTTATTAGATCAATATGATCTAGTATTGTAATTAGGCTAAAAGGGATGAGTGATTCAAGCTCATAGAATCTAGTGGTATCCATATCTACAAATACCGAGCATATTGTAGCTTTTAAGGCAGTTAATAAGCAGTTATTAAATGAAATGATTTGTTCTAGTTCTTGGAATCTCACCTACTAAGTAAAGTATTATCATAATATAAATTATTATATTTGTACTAGACAAGATGTAAAGTCATGATAGTGAACAAAAAGGGATATACTCAGGAATACCATCTCCTGAAAAGTTTTACTCAAGGAGATGAGGTCACATATAGCATAATAACCACATGGTGGAAATGTGGAAAATCTAGCAGCTAAAGCCATTACTTAGCATAAACATGATTTTTATCATGTGAGTAACTAATAAGTATGGTTATCAAGATGGATCTAGTTCAAGTGTGAGTGATGAAATAGCGGGTTCCCTTGACCCAACTATGTAGTACTTTTGATTACCATATCATGTATACAATTAGTATATGTGATGTATACATACCATTATAGTGTATATGTTTATGTGTATACTATTTAATGGAAATTTCCATATATTAATTTTCATATAAAAAGCTTATAGTGGATCCCATACTATAATGAGAACCTTATGATACTATGAAATTAATCTTAAACAAAGGTTTTATAGTCTAGATACATCTTACTGACTAGACATAATAGATGTTTGACTATAAGGTGTTGGGGGATCATATGGATTGAGACTTCTTCTCATGAAGTTCTCACTTGGTGATCTCTAGTAGTGAGATCATGAGGACATACCCACCAATAGGAACACCACATGTTTTAGGTATCATTGACTGTTCCTATCTACGAGCATGTGTATTGGTCTCCTGACTTGTGATCATTACCAATGTGTGTCATTTGATCAAATACTTTGATGCAAGGAAAAAATCATGATAATGAAATCATGGTGAGGAATCTTGTTTTGGGTGCGTCATTGGTGGCATGACATTGGTTGAATGGTCAAGAAAGTATTTTCCACTTTTGGGTTGAGGAAGTTATATATCTCGGGTATTGTTGATCAGGATGGTAGTACCTTTATAAATCCTTGTCTAAGGTAATTTAAAGGTAAATATATCCAGTTAGATCAAAAAATAATAAATCAATAAAAGGGAAATGACACAAGTGTGCGTCTTGCTTTATGTGATATTAAAGACAAAGAGATTATAGTACACAATGTGTGTTCGTAGGTTGGTAGTCATTACTATGACTATCCTTATCTCTTTAGGGGCCTTTATGGGTTGTTAGAATCTAGTCTTGGTTTATGTATTTTATTCACTACTATGGAGATAAGGTCCTAGAGGGTCACACACAATATTATTTTCTAGAATCTGCCATATTCAGTTGAATAGGTATATCGGACATGGTGGACCCCACCATAGGGTCTGAGTATTTTCCAAGTTATCGATCCCTAATAAATAAATAAATTCATATTATTAGAGTAAAGAATAATTGGTATTGAATTTATTTATTAATAGTATTTACATGTTAAGTAAATACATGAAAATATTATTCAAACGAATATTAGTTTAATATTCCAGGTTCGTTTAATATTAAGTGGGATTACGATTCGAGTTAAATGACTTGGGTTTATCACGTAATATATTTTTTAAATATATTATAGGCATGCGATAAAATAATAAATAATATTGACGCATTTTAGTTTTTCATAATTATTTATTGAGTGTACATTAAATAAATGGGGGTCGAGGAACCCAATCGGGTATGTAGAACCTCCACTATAAATAGAGAGAGAGAGACTCTCTTCCAACATACTATTCATTCATTCTTGAATGAGATCCTATCTCTCTTCATGATTTCTAGGTAGAGAGACTCTCTCTCTCTAAGTGATGATCCAAGTTCACCTTGAAGTATCGATGGTATAGTATCGCGGTGATCGTCGGGACGTCGAAGCTATTGTCGGATCATTGTGCTAGGACCCAAAATTCAATAATCATCCCTCACATATTTTTGAAGAGCATGTAGATGATCTAGAAGTATCCTTCTATGGATCCTTCAATCAAAAATCATAGAAAATGATTTTTTTTCGACCGTACCTTTAGATATATAATGGTATGTTTATAGTTTTGTTTTTGTGATCTTTTAATTTATTCATGATCCTAAGACTTTATCGGGGATCAGATCATCAATGAAGACAAGTTCAGTCATCCCGATGATGAAAATTTTAAAATTTTCAGCACACCAGCTTCTGATGAGTTCCCTAATACCTTCAAAAACCCGATCTAGTTTGTCTCATTAGACCTACTGATGCATCAAGGGGCTATAGCAAGCCACACCTGTCACTTACTAAGTCCAATACATTTCTCATATAAAAAGAGTGAAACATAAACAATATAAAAATTCATATTAAAACTAGCATATGAAATGTGAATTCTTTAACCATAAACCATGAGTGGTATCAAAATTGCACATCCACATTTAGACTAATCATAAACCCTTCATCAACATATGGTATATGGTATTATAAGAGATAATACTAAATAAAGTACAATATTCAACAAATAATGATGACATAGATAAAGATACTTTTAAATGATACCATTGAAAAATTATTAAGGATAATAATCTTTAAACATTCCAAAGTGTCTCATACCACTTTCAAACATTTAAATCATAATACCTATGAAGGAATAACATTAAATGAAACTTAGAATATCATGATAAAAAAAAGACTCATGATATTATATATCAAAGCTAAATACATACACCACACACAAGGAATAAGTGGTAAACAAGGCATATATCTCATAGAATTAAAAGTGAGATGAGAAAAACCCTTTTTACTTTAGAAAGAAGAGTTCTTTTATAAAATAATTTTTATTTGTCATAAAATAATATTTTCAACATGTATATCCTAGAAAAGAAAATTTAAGGAAAATTAAATTATATTTGAGGCATAAATGATGTCCAACTGAAGTTAAAACATGTAAACAGAGTGTTTAATAAAATTTAGAAATGAGCCACTTTAGTGCGGTTTAAGAGAACATATAAATGATTCTTTAAAAATAAAAATTCATAATTATTATTATAAAACAAGAAATTATAGAATATATTTTTTCATGACAAAAATATTTATTTTAGAAAAATAATCATTTCTTAAAACATATTATGGATGATACTTGAAAATGGGTAAGAAATTGGGATTTTCCCTTTAATTGAGCTTTCATGACATGGATAATTGAAAAGGGGATCTTATAAAACATGTATTTCCCATAAAATAAATATGAACTGATCTAGATACATGAGTCTGGAACATATACACAGAATTTATAAGAATTATATAAAAATAAAGAAGAAATATACTATGGTAAAGAGGGGGTAAGCTTGACCCAAATGAAAAATAGTGGTTCAGGGATGAACCCTTACCACTTTGTAATCAATCAAATCACATTACCCATAAAATTAATAATCATAAAATGAAACATTTAATACCATGAATATTAATATATTTATGGTATGATACATCAAAGAGAAGTATACTTACACCACACATAAAAGTGAGATGAGAAAACCCTTACCTTATGTCCGAAAGTGTTATGCACTTGCGCTTAATGTCCTGGATAATGAAACTAGATTTATTAATAATTTAATTCATAAAATAATTAACATGTATTTGTTTTGGTATAATTTTATTATGTTCATTTATATACTTTTTAATGAGTTATTAGATTCAATTTCGTCATTCGTGAGAGTTTTCTTCCTTGGTTTTCATGATTGGTTCACTTTTATACATGTACGAAAGATCATTTGAAATGGGACTAGTTATCCAGAATTGAAATTATATGTTATTAATGAACATAAAAAATATTAAATTGTTATATAAGTTATTTTTTTTATTTTGGGTTAGGAAGAATTATTAGATAATATGTTAGTGATAATCCTTTAGATTAATTTGACGGTTTTTTTTATCATCGCAAACTAGTTTTATCTCATTAATTAATATTATTTATATATAATGGTTAAAAAACATTAAATAAGCTGTAATATGTATGTTATAAACTGTTTTAACCATAATAATGGTTTTACGACCAGTCTTGAAGTTGTAATGGAAAAATGAAAACACGTCATCCACGAAGGCGGTAAATCGGCACCTCACAGATGATGTTTTCATTTTTAGAATAAAAGGGAGAGGAGAAGAGACTTGATAGTGGATTTTATATTAACATAATAAAATTTCATTATATATAATATACTATATTTATCATGAATTTTTGGATAGAGGAAGTGAGGAGATTATAAGAAAATAAAATAAAGTGAAAAGAAAATAAAGAAAGTGAAAGAGGATTTTACCTCTTGAATTCTTCTCCTTGAGAACTTCCTTAGGGAAATTGGTTTTGGTATTTTTTTGAGACCAGAACCTCGTAGACATGGTAATGAGGCCTGGGAATAATATTTGGTATAAATTGGACAATATTAAAGTCTTAATAGGTGTGAGGAGAAGAGGTGGTGGGCGGTGGTATTTATAGTGGAAGAGAGGGGTGTTTTTTGATTATTTTACTCATTAGTTTATTATTTTGGCTCAAGATAAGAAATAGTGATGATTATATGCTTAAATATAGTAAATATAGATGTATAATTATATATTATGGTTTTTAAATAAGTGATAACTCAAGGAATAGTGTATTTAACTTATAATGTATATATATCGTAAATTACCATATTTTACTATTCACCAAAAAATCAACTGTATTTGAAAAATACAAAAAAATTACCCTAAGAATTTTTCAATGTTTATAATTCAAAAAAGAACTTCATTTTATGAAAATAATTTTAAAAATATGAGATATTTAATTTTTAATTAAAATCATCATTTATTTGAAAAATACCGATTTTAAAATTATAACTGGTTTTACGACACTTTGAAAAATTAAATAAGGTCCCATAAAATTATATTATAATCATAAGAAAAAAATATTAATTTATAAATCTATTTTATGAAAATAAATTTTCTTTTAAATCATTATATTAATTATAAAATTATAAATAAACATTTATGTTTCACAAAAACACCAATACTTAATTTATCATTTTAAAACATTTATTTACTTATTACATGATATAAATATATTATATTTTCATTCATAAGATACCTAAATTTTATGTATACTTACATAGGTTAGGTTACTATTCAAATCCTAAATACACTATTAATATAAAGAAAATGACAATTTTATAGAAATCAGGATTTTTCACTATTCATTGGAAAATAAATATTTTTAGAAAAATAACAAAAATTCACCCTAAGATAATTTTGAAATTATGATTTTAAAAATGAAGTTTATTTTGTTCAATATAATTTATAAAAGTTTAAAAAATTATTATTAAAACAAGTGTGCCATTAAAAGGCAGTAAAAATTTCTTTAGAAAAATATATCCTTTTAATATGTAAAATTTAATTCATTATTATCTTATTATTATAAAATAATTTGGATAAATGTTAAAAAATTTGATTAAATATATATTATATAAATTTCATAATTTGGTTAATACTATTCATTCCCTCCAATTTAATGGCAAGGTTATAATGGTCGTTTAAAAATAATGATATTTAATTTTATATCATTGTTAGTTTAAATTTGGTGTTGTGTGAAACCTATGTTGTTGAAGAAATTAAAAAATACATACCATAAAATATTGGTTTGTTATATTATTCCCTCTTTTAATAAATTGCATCCTCACAATTTGAAATTGCACTTCAAAAAAAAGGTTGATACTTCAAAATTTCTTTGTGGGAAACCCACATAGGAAATAGGGTCAATAAAGTATCCTTTTAATAAGAGGGAAAAGAGAAATGAGAAGGTCACAAAAAACTAGGATTTCAGGTAGGAAATCATTAGTGTAAAGCGATAACATGGACATGGAAGAGAAATATAACTATCATGTTCTGATGGACAGTGATAGAGAACATGGTCATTAGAAGGTTAATCATTATGAAATCGTAAATCCTATGATTGGTTAAAAGGCCACTGGCTTCTCATAAAGGAAAGTAAAATGATAAAAAAATTCAAAATCTTTTTTCTAGTGTTGAGGGAGTCTCTTAATATTCATAAAAGTACTTAGTAAAATAAAAATACTTGATTAAATTATATTTCATAATCATAATATCATTCTTTGGTTGTGCTTCGATATATTTTCACTTCATCCCTCACATGTGGAAATGAAAGTTCAAAATGAATTTTTCACGTCTGAAGCACTTTTATAAACCATAAGATCCACTGGTTATTTCTTTAGCCTTTAAATATTTATTGAAGCCAAAATTATTAGCAAAAATTATCCAATTAATCATAATTTAACCTCAAATAATAATATCTAATGTTCAACTAAATCCATTCCAACCTTAAGACTCATCCAAAATACATCTGTCCAAATTCATAGTCCAAAAAGGTCTCTAAATTTACAAGATATGCTAACCATTTCAATAAATAATCTGAATCACTATAAGTCCATAATAAATTTACTACAAAATAAAATTCAAATTTTATTCCTTAAAATATTCAGTATTTTCCTAAATAACATTTATCACTTAATCGCCAAATAATTTTCCAATCCCAATATTTGATAAAATAAATATCCCTAAAATCAAAATAACCTTTATCCATAATATATATAAAAAGTTCATGTTAATCAGAACTTCATGTATTAAATTTGTAGGCATTGTACCCTTGTTGCCCTTCGATTGTGGGTTCAAACCCCGCAGCCTTTCCCGACGTGACAGGTTGTCACCCGACCTGAGGGTTGTCCTTTTTCTAAAACTATTTTAATATAACTTCCAAAATAGATATGATATGCATTCTTGAAATAAGGTTAATCACTAATGTTATTAATAAAACCCCAAAACATAAATACTTCATCCATTTATTTCCACATAGGTCCTTACTTGGTCTAGATTTTATCCTTTAGAAGAGGGTATTGACTCGGGTTATGCCCAGATTCCCCACATTTAAGGAAATGAACTACAAATTGATTCTTAGGATGTGTTTTATTTCTTTCCATTATACTCTTCATTTTTCCTTGGTAATTATTTAATTTATGTCCTTATTTAACACACATAAAGCATTTACCTATTCTGTTGAGTCATGTTCCTAGGTTTCTCATTTCGCATTTCTTACATGATGAAAATCAACCCTTATTTTCTCCATGGTCTCCACTACTAGAGCTCTTAGAAACTCATTCCTTATCTTCTTTGGTGAGTTTATAAGTTATTTAAGGAATATGTTATTAATAATATTTCTAGAAAACTAATTATTCATGAACACGATATCTTTCATCCCATTTGGTTTCTCATCGCCACCACATTTTCCATCATGTTCAATGTTAATATGACACCTTTGGGTTCCAGCCATTGACTAAACTAAAAAGTGTAGTGTGAGTAAAAATAGTCATAGTGAGAAAAAATGCGTAATCATTTATAGAATGTCATGACATGTTATTTTCAACCTAAAACACCTTAGATTTAACCTAGGTTATTCATTTTCATTATATATTAAAATCCTTCATAATGGTTTATAAAGAAAATGTGAATTATCCTAAGAATATCCCCCAAGGTTTTCAAACTAGGTGTGCAGTAAGGCCTGTTGTCATGTACTAAGTTATGTTGAGTTAGGCCCGACGCACCTTGTTGGTGTTATTACCCCTAGTTACATTTGTTTCATAACCACTCCCACTTGTAGTATCTAGACAAGGATGTATTTCTAGGAAGACCCACATAATATCCACCTTACTAAAATTCTAGGATGTTCCTCTATGCTTATCTTCGAAGTCTATCTTAGGGTTATGTTCCTTGATCTATTTTTTCTAAATCTATTTTCCAAGGTTTCTACTAAACTTTCTCTGATGAAAACTGTAAATACCCCAACCCAAGTAAACCAAAGTTTGTGCTTTACTTTATTACATTGGTACTTATCATCAAGAGGTCACATCCCAAGGGACTGAATAGTTTAGTAGCTTTGTAAAACCAGATACAAACATAATTGTTACATTACAACTTGAAATGAAATACAATATAGAAAATCTGATGGAAACACTCATAATATCCTAGATTTTCCATTCATTTCATACATAATATACATCTTTGCATCTGGGGAAAATAAAACATAAGAAAGGGGTGATCTTAGATGCTCGGTAAGGGTAAAAAATACAGCATAAGCTAACATAAATAAACATGAACTATAAGGCAAGGTGAATAACTAAAAACCCATTCTATTAAAACATAATCTTGAGCATAATATGGATGGAATAAGAGTTGAATAAATAATTTCATATAAAAAATAACATTATAATGAAACTTAACCATGAATATTCTACTAGTCGAATAATCACATTGATTATCAATCGCTAATATCATAATGATGGAATTCATAATGTCGAACATCATAAACATATTGTCATGGCTTCATCAAAGACACCATACTTAGATGGGTAAAACTTGGTATAGTTTATCTCATGAGACCTACCGATGCATCGAGGGGCCATAGCAGGCCCCACCCATCACTTACTAAGTCCAATAAATTCCTCATATGAAAAGGGTGAAACATAAACAAAATATACAATCATCTTGAAAAACTAGCATATGAAATGTGAATACTTTAACCATAAATTATGAATGGTCTCTAAATAGCACATCCATAGTCGAACTGATCATAAACCCTTCAACAACATATAGTAGATGGTATCATAAGAGATAAACCTCAATTAAGTACAATATTCAAAAAAAGATTTTTACATAGATTGAAGATACTTTTAAATGAGACCATTGAAAAATTCTTGAGGAGAATAATCTTTAAACATTCAAAAGTGTCTCATACCACTTTGAAAAATTTAAATAATAATCCCTATAAAGGAATAACATTAAATGAAACTTAGAATATCATGGGGATAATAAGAGCCATAATATGATATATAAAAGGGTAGTACATACACAACACACAATGAATAAGTGGTGAATAAGGAATATATCTCACAGAAGTAAAAGTGAGACGAGAAAAACCCTTTTTACTTTGGAAGGAAGAGTTCTTTTGGAAAATAATTTTTATTTGTCATAAAATTATATTTTAAACATTTATATCCCATAAAAGAAAATTGAAAGACAATGAAATTATATTTTAGGCATAAATGATGTCTAATTGGAGTGAAAACATGTAAAAGAGTGTTTAAGAAACATTAGAAATGAGACACTTTAGTGCAGTTTAAGGGAAAATATAAATGAGTCTTTAAAATATAAAAAGTCATAATTGTTTGTATAAAACGAGAAATGATCAAATATATTTTTTCATGAAAAATATATTTATTTCATAAAAATAATGGTGTCTTAAAATAGATTATGTATGGTACTTGAAAATGGGTAGAAAATTGGGTTGTTCCCTTTAATCGAGCTTGCTTAACAGGAAGAATTGAAAAGTGAACCTTATAAAACATGTATTTCCTATAAAATAAATATGAAATGATATGAATACATGAGTTTGGAATGTATATATACATAATTTATAAGAAGAATGTAAAAATAAAGAAGAATTATATTGGGGTAAAGAGGGAATAAGAATAGAAAGAATTAAAAATGGAGGTTCACTATGGGAAAAACCATTTATTGCGACGGGTTATTTGTGACGGGAATAGGCGCCCTGTCACAAAAACTTATGCGTGGATTGGCGCGGTTTGCACGCCAAACCGCGCGAAAGGGTATTTACGACAGGTAGGCACCACCCGTCGCAAATACCGGGAGATGGTAAGAACTAGTAGCAATGGGGGATCCCCCGTCGCAACTAGTTCAACCCCCGGAGGGTATTTGTGATGGGACCCGTTGCAAATACCTGGCGGCGGTAAAAACCTATTTGTGACGGGATGTTGTCCCGTCGCAAATAGTGTGTCGGCATGTTACTTTTTGCGACGGGGCCAGCCGCAAATAACCTTTTAACTGCCGACCGTAATAAATGCGACTGAAGGTATTTGCGACGGGTCCCATCCCAAAACATACTATTTGCGACGGGAATCCCATCGCAAATAGTCCGGTCACAACTAATCTAACCTATATATACCCCCATCCATTTTTTCTTCCCTCCTCCTGATTTCATTCTTCCTATGCTTCTCTAAACTCTAATTTTAGAGTGATGTTTTTTGAGAGTTTGTTTTTTTAATGAAGAAGTTGTGAAGCCACCTACAATTATAAGAGATCAAGTTTAAAGGTATTTATGTTTTATTTAATTTAGTATTTATTTCATTTATTTATATTAATTTTAATTATTGTTGATTAGTTGTAATTAAGTTAGATTTAAATAGTTTTGTAATCAGTATTTATTTGTAATAATAAAATTAAATTATTAGTACTAATTCTTAGTAATTAGTAATAATTAATAATAATTAACGATAATTAGTAATGTATATAAATAATTGGCAGTAATTAGTAATTAGTAGCTGTATTTTGCAGTAATTAATAGTAATTAACACTAATTAGTAATAATTAGAAATAAATAGTAATAATTAGAAAAAAATAGTAATAAATATTTACAATTAGTAATAAATAGTATTAATTAGTAATAATTAATAATAAGTACTAACAATTAGTAATAAATACTACTAAATAGTAATAAATACTAATAAATACTAATAAATACTAATAAATAGTAATAAATACTAATAAATACTAATAAATACTAATAAACACTAATAAATACTAATAAATACCAATAAATAGTAATAAATACTAATAAATGGTAACAAATACTAATAAATAGTAATAAATACTAATAAATACTAATAAATACTAATAAATACTAATAAATACGAATAATTAGTAATAAATACTAATAAATAGTAAAAAAATACTAATAAATAGTAGTAAATAGTAATAAATAGTAAAAAATAGTAAAAAATAGTAAAAAATACTAATAAATAGTAATAAATACTAATAAATAGTAATAAATAGTAATAATTAGTAATAAATACTGATAATTAGTAATAAATAGTAATAAATAGTAATAAATAGTAATAATTACTAATAATTACTAATAATTAGTAATAATTAGTAATAATTAGTAAGAATTAGTAATAAATAGTAATAAATAGTAATAAATAGTAATAAATAGCAATAAATAGTAATAATTAGTAATAATAGTAATAATTAGTAATAATTGGTAATAAATACTAATAAATACTAATAAATACTAATAAATAGTAATAATTAGTAATAATTAGTAATAAATAGTAATAAATAGTAATAAATAGTAATAAATAGTTAAAATTAGTAAAAAATAGTAAAAATTTGTAAGAATTAGTAATAAATACTAACAATTAGTAATAAATACTAATAATTAGTTATAAATACTAATAAATAGTAATAAATAGTAATAAATATTAATAAATAGTAATAATTAGTAATAAATAGTAATAAATAGTAATAAATAGTAATAAATAGTAATAAATATTAATAATTAGTAATAATTAGTAATAATTAGTAATAATTAGTAATAATTAGTAATAATTAGTGATAATTAGTAATAATTAGTAATAATTAGTAATAATTTGTAATAATTAGTAATAATTAGGAATAATTAGTAATAATTAGAAATAATTAGAAATAATTAGGAATAATTAGGAATAATTAGGAATAATTAGGAATAATTAGGAATAATTAGGAATAATTAGGAATAATTAGGAATAAATAGGAATAAATAGGAATAAATTGGAATAAATAGAAATAATTAAAAATAATTAGGAATAATTAGGAATAATTAGGAATAAAATAAATTATTATAAATTTTAATTACTTGGCACAATTTCCAGTGGATTGACGATACTCCTTTTGCTTAATAACTCTTCTCCTTTCAACTCTCATCGACTCAAAACATTATGAAAAGTATGCTTCTACGTATGCATATCCAATCTCGTATGCACGAGTTTAAATATGAATTTGTAGGAACACATTTATCATAATGTTTTCAGGCAATGATAGTTGCAAGAAGAAGATTCATCGGTGAAAAGGGGGCTCTTTTGCCTGACGACTCATTTACTTGAATCTTTCACACACTGAAATCACAATTAAAAATCTACTCAGAGGTACGCTTATACATTCTCGTATGCATGAGAATGAATATGCGTACCTTCAAGGAGATTCCTAATTGTGATTTTAGTGTGAGAAAGTTGCAAGTAAATGAGTCTTCGGACAAAAGAGTAACTGTCAATCCACTGGAAATTGTGTCACCCGTAATTAATGGTAATTATTAAGAAGTAGTTGTAATAATTTATATTTTTTTTTGGATAGTGTTTTTATAATTTCAAATTATTCAAAAATAGAAATTATTTTATATTTTGTAGAAAAATATGGTACAAAAAAGTCAACAACAGTCATTATTAGATAATCACGCTTGGATAAATCAGCACAGAAATCCAAATAGTTCTGGTTTAAATCCTGTATATATTGAGGGTGTTTAATCTTTCTTATCATTTGCATCATCAATACCCGAATTTGTTTCGGAAGGCACAATTAAGTGTCCTTGTAAAAAATGTGCTCTGAGAACGTTTGACACATTTGACAAGGTTGTGAGACATCTCTTGTGGTTTTGTTTTCAACTAGATTATGTTTTTTGGTATCAACACGGAGAACGTAGTTCCATAGAAGATACTAATAACTTGATTCCAGATCCATCACGGATTCAAAATTTAGTACATGATGTTTCAGTTCTATCTCTTTAAAAAAATGAAACTTAGGATGATATTGATTTAAGCCCTGAGTTGGAACCATCCAAATTTTATGAGTTATTGAGGTCTAATAAGGATGCATTATATCCTAGTTGCAAGATAAGAAAATTAGAAGCGGTTGAAAAATTTATGGATATTAAATTAGATAATGCAATGTAAAACAACTGTTTTGATCAGATATTTTCTTTGGTTAAGACATTGTTACCTGAAGGAAATGTGTTTCCTGCAACTTAATATGAGAGCAAGAGGCTGGTTCATAATCTGGGCCTTAGTTTTTGGAATATTCATGCTTGTGAAAATGATTGACTCTTATATTCTAGTGAAAATGATTCATTGGATAGTTTTCCCACATGTGGATAATTGAGGTATAAAGAATCTCAACTGGGGAAGTCTGGATCAATTATTGTAAAAAAGTTGAGATATTTCCCCCTTACACCTAGGTTGCAGCGTTTATTTATGTCTCAGAACACAGTGTCAATGATGTCATGGCACAAAACCAATATTTCAACTGATAAAATCTTGAATCATCCATTTGATGGCAATTCATGGAAAAGTTTTAACAGACTTCATCTGTCTTTTTCTATAGAAGCTTGAAACATTTGATTGGGTCTTTCTACTAACGGTCTCTATCTGTTTGGTTCTTATGGTAGTCAGTATTCATGTTGGACTATCTTTATAACTCCGTAAAATTTACCTCCATGGATATTGATTAAGGCGCCCTATATCTTTTTGACCTTATTAATCCCAAGACATCTGAAGAAGAATATTGATGTTTATTTGAAACCATTGATTAATGAGTTAAATTCATCGTGGAGTAATGGTGTTAGTACATATGATATTTCTGCGAAACAAAATTTCATATCAAAAGCTGCATTGATGTGGATGATTAGTGACTTCCCGACATATGGCATGTTATCTGGCTGAAGTACACATGGTCTGAAATCATGTCCTTACTATATGAAAGAAAACAAATCCTTTATGCTCGTCAATAAAAAAACCTTGCTATTTTGACTGTCATCGCAGATTTCTTCTAACCGATCATCCTTTTGAGAGGAACAAATCTCATTTTAGAAAAGGCACAATTGAAAGGGATGAACCTCCAAAAATGATCTCAGGTACAGAGTTAAAATCATTTGTATTTTCATTACCTCCCATCAAATTTGGGCCAATAGTAAACCAACAGAAAATTCATGGCTTTGGGAAATAATATAATTGGATAAAACGAAGCATTTTTTGGGATCTTCCATTTTGGTTTGATTTTTTGGTCCACCACATGTTGGATGTCATTAATATTGAGAAGAACTGTTTTGATAATTTATTTCATACAGTTTTGGATACACCAGGTATGACCAAAGATAATATAAAGGCATGATTAGATCTTTCCCAAATTTACAGATTACTAGAACATGAACTGTTTCAAAATGTCAGATCACAGAGTTTAATAAAGCCAAAAGCAGATTATAAAGTCTCCAAAGATAGTCTCTCATTATTTTGTCAGTGGATTGTAGATTTGAGACTTCAAGATGGCCATGCTTCCAATTTGGGCAGATGTGTTAAGAATTGTCATATTACATGATTAAAAAGTCACGATTTTCATGTTATAATGGAAAGAATTATGCCGATTGGACTCAGAGATTTGTTGAATTATATGATTTGGGATTCGATAAAAGATATATCATATTTTTTAGAGACATTTGTGTGGCTAAAAAAGACTATGATGCACTAATTAAACTAGAAGAAGATGTTGTTGTCATTATATGTAAACTGAAAAAAAATCTTCTCGTCGGATTTCTTTGACTCAATAGAACATCTGATATTACATTTTCCACATGAATCTAAATGTGGAGGTCCAGTACAGTTTATATGGATGTACCCATTCCAGAGATTCATGCAAAAAAATGAAGAAAAAAGTACGCAACAAAGCATCAGTTGAAGGATTAATTGCTGGAGCTTATTTGTTTGAGGAAATTGCTTTTTTATGCTCTCATTATTTTGAATCTGAATATCCCTAAAAAAATCATATGGGATAGAATAAGTGTAATGTTGATGATGAAATGGATAATTAATTATCAGTTTTTAATCAGCCAGAGTTTGGATTCGGTGGAGTTTATGAACGATGGATTTCAGATGATGAACATCACAGAGCTCATACATATGTTTTCTCAACTGTGAAGAAATGACATCATTTGTACTATGAGTGCTTCTATCACTTATTCTATAATTTATGTTACAGTAAGTAAACTTATTTTATTTGTAGGTTATATGATAATCATATCAAGAAACAGATTCCACAAATTACAACAGCTGCTCTTGATGAACGCCGACAGAAAATTTTTTCTCAATGGTTTCAAAAAATGGTAACATAAATTATTGATGGTTTAATATATCAATTCAGTTTATTATTTATTATATTGATAATTGTTTTAAAAAATTTCAGGTTTCTCAACATTCTGATAAAATTGATAAGAGACTGTGTATATTAAGTAAATCACCATCCAAAATGGTAAAATCTTATAATGCATATATGGTGAATGGTTTTCTATTTCATACACGTGCATATGGGGAATAAAAAAAATGAATAGTGGAGTTTTATTGAGAGGATCTCATCATAGAAAAACTGAAGTTGACTTTTACAGCATGTTGGATGAAATTATTGAACTTTGTTATCTAGGAAAAAATTACATAACACTGTTTAAATGTCGGTTGTTGGATATTGAGAGAGTCTTGCATGTTCATATGATTCATGGAATCATCGATATTAAATATAAAAGTATCCTTGCAGTAAATGAACCATTTTTACTGGCTCAATAGGCACATAAAATATATTACACAAAGTATTGTTCTACTTCAAGAGACCTGAGTGATTGGTGGAGCATAATAAAAATGAAATCTTAGGAAAATCAGTTTACTCAAACTGAATGTGGTTCCGATGAAGTACAAGGAATTGAAATTTTTCATGAGACTACTCAAAATCCATCTTTTTCACAAAGAGACATGAATATTGATGATGACACCCCACAATTAAGGGTTGATGGTGAAGATGGCGTTAATGATGTTACAAATGAATTTGAAATGGAAGGAGATGGTGAAACTAAAACTCATATGGATATTGATGACACTAATGATGAATATGAAGACATTGACATCGTCAGATATTAATATGATGATGAAGGTGAACATTGAAACAGTTAAATGCTGGTTATAATCATAACTAATATATATATCTATATAAAATATTTATTTTCAACTATCTGCTAAAAACAATAATTTTGTGTTTCAGATAGACCCTATTCTATTTCGTGAGTTGGAGGAGGCTAAGCGACCTTTGGATGAGGAGGATTTGCGATCATCTGACCCTCAACCTACTGGTGGTTGAAGGGTATGCGGAGGGGACACGGTCTTGCGCGACTGATGATTCATGACCCTATCCCTGAGTGACGTCCACATCTTGGTTTCGATCCACGCACGTGGAGGTATAGTAACTTGTGTATTTTAGTTATCTTTCATTAATTTATTTATATAATAATTGTTTTATTATTTGTTCTTTTTTCATAGTTTTGTGCATGTAGCTATTGGACAGGGGAGCGCTATCTTGCACAATTATTTTTCTCAGCCATGTATCACATGGGAACCAATTCTCGTTGATGTGTGGCTTGGAATGTTCAATAATTGGTTGGTATGTAAATAAATAATATTTATTTTGAAATTTATTTCATTAATAACTTGATATTATAAATTATTTTTAGGGTTTATGGTATCTAATCGATGATAACATGCGTGGTGCTATCCACAAGGCATGGGAGGTGTCTATGCGTGAGTGTTTCCGCCAGTTTTTGCACAATTTGAGAAGGAAAACCATTAAGAAAGCATGAGTGAAAATATTTGATGAGTTGTGTAGAGACCACCGAACAGAGTGCATTTCATCTCACATTTGGGATGGATTATGTTCACACTGGTTGAGTGGTGGATTTTAGAGTAGATCTTCATTGGGCTGGAAGAACTGGGGGAGACAGGAGGTGACACATTGAGCTGGTAGTCGTGCATTCAGTACGCATAGAGATCTTTTGGTAAGTATATTTTTTAAATATATTATATAACATTAAATATAAAATTTTATTTTATATTCATATAAGTAGTCGAGCAACCCGATATTACGAAGTACAATGTTTATCGGAGAATGTACAATGATCCAGCCACTATATAGATTAGAGGTGATCGCTAGTGTCAGATTGTGGTCAGTATTATTTATTTTTCAGTTTGAAAATTAACCGTATATAATAATTTCATTATTTTAATTTCAAATTGAAACTGAAGGAGTCATATGTGACCATGACCTCTCAAACACGGGCTGAGAGTCAGGCCGAGACGGATAATCAGACTAGTGCTCACCATTTCGATGAGGCGGCATGGATGCAGGTGACCCAGTATGCCTTCGATAAGGGCCGAGTAGTTAGTATCATCTCTCATTTGACTCTTGGGACTTATTATGGTACTAATGTGATGTAAGAATCCATTTCAAGAGGAGCTCGTGGAGAGGCATCATCTTCTGACTCACAGTATCAAGAGCAGTTGTGAGCTCAAGCTGAGTTTAAAAAGAGTTTGCAGAAGCAGCAGGAAGAGATGTGTCAGTAGCACGAGGAGGACATGCATCGATGACAGCAACAAAAGCACGAGTAGATGGAGTACATGCACCGTCTGAATCATAATTTAGGGATGAAGTTTCCCCCACCATCTCCTCCAGCTCCTCTAACTCCTCCAGAAGACTATCCACCCAGTGATTTTTTTGTTCTCTTAAAAACATTTGAATTGATTATTTGTTGTAATATGAACTATTTACAGTTTTTGTCTTTTAAAATGATGCAAATATTGCATAATTTATTTATTTATTTATTATTTTTAATATTTTAATATTTTTTATTTATTATTAGTATTATATTTTTTAATGTTTGTTTATTTTACTAATAATAATATTATTATTATTATTTTATGATGTTTTTATATTTTTTTGTGAATATTTAAAATTTTAATTTTATTATTATTTTAATAATATTAATATTATTTTTTCATTAATCATAATTTTATTTTATTTTATTAAGTATTTGAAAATATTGAGAATTTTAATATTTTTTATTTTTTTTGATTATTTTAGTAATATTAATATTATTTTTTCATTAATCATAATTATATTATTATTTTTAATTTATTAAGTATTTGCGATGGGGCCTTTTACGACGGGGTCCCGTCGCAAATAGATTATATATATATTTTTTTAAACTTATTTTTGACGGGTTACTTTACCGTTGCAAACACTTTTTTGTGATGGGTCCCTCGCAACAGGTTTATAACATAAAGCTATTTGCGATGGGCCGTCATCCCGTCACAACAGGTTCTTGTATATATAATGTATTTAATGATAGATCTATTTGCAATGGGACCACTTTTCGTCGCAAGTATTATGTTTTGCGACGGGCCTGTCGCAAAAAATACTAGTTGCAAAATTGTTTTCTGCAATGGGCTATTTGCGATGGGACCCCATCACAAAAGGGTTTTTGTGATGGGATCCTGTTGCAAATAGCTCGTCGTACATATCCCAAATTCCAGTAGTGGTTCAGGAAGAAACACTTAACACTTTGTAATCAATCGAAACGTCTGTACAATAAAATTAATAATAATATAATTAAACATTTCATACTAATAATATTAATATATTACTGATATTAGACATCAAATGTCAGTATACATACGCCACATACAAGAAATAGTGGTGATAATTCATATCTCATGGAAATAAAAGTGATATGATAAAACTCTTACCTTATGTCTGAAAGTGTTCTGAACTTTCATTTAATGTCCTATATAATGAAATTAGATTCATTAATAATTTAATTAAGATCCTATTAAATATGTATTTGTTTTATTATAATTCTATTAAGTTCATTTATATCCTTTTTTATGAGTAATGAGGTTTAATTTTGTCGTTCGTGGGTGTTCATTTCCTTGGTTTTCATGATTGGTTCACTTGTATACTTGTACAAAAGATCATGTGAAATGGAAATAGTTATCCAATATTGAAATTATATGCTATTAATTAAAATATATAATCTTAGATGGTTATATAAGTCATTTGGTTATTTTGGGTGAGGATGAATCATTAGATAAGACTTTAGTGATAATTTTTTATATTATTTTGGCAGTTTTTTTATCAGCGCAAACTTATTTTGTCTCAATAATTAATATTATGTATATATAATGGTTCTAGAAAATTAAATAATATGTAATTAATATATTATAATATTTTTAACCACAATAATAGTTTTATGACCAACCTTGAAGGCATAATTGAAAAAATAAAACACGTCATCCATGAAGGTGGTAAATCGGCACCTCACGGACGATGTTTTCATTTTTAGAATAAAAGGAAGAAGAGAATAGAATTGATGGTGAAATTTTCATTGACATAATAAAATTAAAGTATATATAAGATAATATATTTATAATTTATGTTTGGATTGAGTAGGTGAGAATAGTATAATAAAATAAAAGAAAGTGAAAAGAAAATAAAGAAAGTGAAAGAGGATTTTAACACTTGAATTCTTCTCCTTGAGAACCTCCTTAGGGAAATTGGTTTTGGTATTTTTTTGAGACCAAAACCTCATGGACGTGGGGAAGAGTCTTGGTAATAGTATTGGGTAGAAATTTTAAAATCTTCAAGGCTTAATAGGTGGGAGTATAAGAGGTGGTGAGAGGTGGTATTTATAGTGGAGGAGAGGGGTGTTTTTTATTATTTTGCTCATTAGTTTATTATTTTGGATCAAGACACAAAATAGTGACAATTACATGAATAAATAAATTAAATATATAATTATGGTTCTATATTATGGTGGTTACATCATCTATGACTCATATAATAGTATATTTAACTTATAATTCATATATTCCATTAATTACCGTATTTTACTATTCACCAAAAATTCAACTATTTTAGAAAAATCCAAAAAATTCACTATAACTTTTTTTCGATGTGTAAAATTAAAAAAATGAACTTTATTTTTTGAAAATAATTTTATAAATATGATAAATTTAATTTTTAATTAAAATAATCATTTATTCAAAAAATACTGATTTTAAAATTATAACTGGTTTTATGACACTTTGAAAAATTAATTAGTATATCATAAAATTATCTTATAATAATAAGAAAACAAAATATTAATTTATGAATCTATTTTATGAAAATAAATTTTCTTTTAAATCATTATATTAATTATAAAATTGTAATTAAACATTTATGTTTCACAAAAACACCAATACTTAATTTATCATTTTTAAAACATTTATTTACTTATTCCATAATATAAATATATTATATATTCATTCATAATATACCTAAATTTTATGTATACTTTTATAGGTGAGGTTACTATTCAAATCATAAGTATACTATTAATATAACGAAAATGAGAGTTTTATAAAAATAGGGATTTTTTTCACTATTCACTAGAAAATATATATTTTCAGAAAAATACCAAAATTTCACCCTAAGATAATTTTGAAATTTTGATTTTAAAAATGAAGTTTATTTTGATCAATATAATGTATAAAAATTTCAAAATTTATTTTTGAAACAAGTGTGCCATTAAAAGGTGGTAAAACTATCTTTAGAAAAATATATCCTTTTTAATACGTAAAATTTAATTAATTATTATCAAAAACCTATAAAATAATTTAGATGTATATTAAAACATTTTATTAATTATATAATATATAAATTTCATAATTTGGTTAATACTATTGATTCCTACCAATTTAACGGCTACATTATAATGTTCATTTAAAAATAATGATATTTAATTGTATATCATTGTTCGTTTAAGTTTTGTATTATGTGAAACATATGAAGTTAATGAAATTAAAAAAATACATACCATTAAATCTTGGGGTGTTACATACATATTTTTAGCTTTTTTCTAAAACAAATCTTCTTAGATGTTTACATGTACTTAATATTATCCTGAGGGTTTTCACTAACATTCTCTAATCATAATTCCCAAATTAATTAAAGCATTCTATGATACCAAAAATAGTGAACCTACTTTTTCCTACAATATTATTAAAATATTTTAAATATAAAAAACATAATAACGTTACAAATCCATGATCCAATGGATTAGTGTCTTGGGAAAATTATTCTCATACATAACATATACATAATAAAACATAAACATTTATTTAAATCCTGCTTCTTTATCCTTCTAAAATGTCACCTTCTCCTTAGTATATGTAATCACATGAGGATATACATCAATAAAAGGGGTAATCTAAAATCCTATTAGAAGGATGAATAATGAACATGAATCAATATAACACAGGTGAGCATAATAATCACCATCATATCATAATAATAGGATTAACATCAACATCTTGAAGGCAACATGTGATGATGAAACAAAATGTTGCAATTTATAAAAATGAAACATCATGTCATAGTGGTAAAATACCACAAATATTTGTGAACAAATCTAGCATCATGTTCACACATAACATATGTGTATAATCATAAAGTCATCTTGTGAAAAAATATAGCATCATATTCACACATAATACACATTATCTCATGAGATACATCACATTTACCAATGCATTGAAGGGATATATAATTCTAGTCCCACCCATCACATCATAATATTTACATAATCATGCATGCCACATAGAATGTATTACAATCATATCCATGAATTAACCCATGGAAAGGAACGGGTTTCATAAGGATTTCACCAATCATGATTTTAGTACTAAACATGGGGTTCCCAAATGATAAATGAGAAAAACATATTTGGTATAAGAATCATCATTCTTGAGTTAAGAAGAAACAACTCTAGATAAGTCGAGATGTATTTTTGAAAGAAGAGTTCTTTTGTAAAATCATTGTATTTGTCATAAAATCAAGTTGGAAACATTTATATCCCTAAAAATAAAAGGGAAGAATAATTAAATGATATTTAAGTAACATTTGAAAAATATTTATACCAAATAATTCATGAAAGAGGGATAACCAAAATAAAGAAAAGGAGTCGGGTTTGAGAATCCCCTCACCTTAATTCCTGGTTTATTTCATTGATTTTACACCTCCTAAATAATAAAATTATATTTATTAAAACATTTATATAGTAGTGAATTATTGTAATTTTTTCCATTATTTATCCATTATAATCATTTCATAATATTTCTTAATTTCCATTAATGAAATTGAAGCATTTTGATATCATGTTTTTCTTAAAAATTTCCCATTTCTCTTTGATTTATCTACTATCATTCAAAGTAATTTATAGAAAATTATGATTAACACCACAAGATTTTAATACATGTAATTAATTAATTATATATTATATATAATTAATATTATCCATCCATTAATTTGGTTATATTAATTTTCTTAGCAATGTATTTTTAGGTAGTTAACCGACCTTTAACAAAATGTTGTTGAAAAGCAGGAAAAGAGAGAATAAAATTTATATTTTTCATAAATATGATAATTATAGTAGGTTAAAATAATTAATATAATGTTAAATTAATGCATAATTAATTTTATAGTATATGGTTTTGAATGGAATTGGGAAAAATAAAGAGAAGAAGAAAAGAGGGAAGATTTGATAGAGACTTACTCTCTCCTTGGTGCAGCTTCTCTTGTATGACACTATAAATCCCTTGGTAGTTGGAGTTAGATTACTAAATAATGTCCTTAAGTATTCTAAGGGGATAATATAGAGTATTTGGGAATATCTTGGGATTTTTAATGGGTGGGAGGAGTGTTTTTTCAGGGGGGGGGGGTTATTTATACTTTATGAGAGGGGTATTTTTAGAATAAAATATTAAATAAAATAATATATCAAAATTAAAACTATAATAGTGAATTTTTTGCAATATAAATCATATATTAATATAATATAATGTTTTTAAGACTTTAAATCCCTTTTATAATTTGAATTCATTAGTTTATTAAAAAGGAAAGTGCAAAAAAGGGATATTGTTATTTTAAAGAATCACTTTTGACTTTAGGTTTTGGAGAGTTCCTTTTACATTTAGAAATAAAGTTTATTATATTTTAATTAATCATTTATGAAATAAAATATTTCATTTTCTATTCTCAAGTTCTATAAAGGATTATTTCATTATTACATCACGAATGATGTAATTTAAGATACACTGATTATGTGAAAACTGTATTTTTACTATTCACCTAAAAATTGAAGTATTTCAAAAAATTACCAAAAAATAACCCTTGGAAATTTTCAAAGTACTAATTTAAAAAATGGAATTCATTTTATCAAAATAAATTTGTAAAATAAGTAATTTTATTTTTTAATATAAAAATTATGACTTTTAAGAAACACTTTAAAATAAAGTTTATTAAAAATGTACTTATACTTTCTTTGAGTTTTTTAATAATGATATTTATTTTTTTAATTGTAATATTTATATTTACTCAAAGTAATCCTGATAATATTATTTATGTCATAATTTATTATTTTTAGGTAAAATTACTATTTCAACGGCCGGGTTACTATTCCTAATGGTCACATTACTATTCCAATGGTCACATTACTTACTATAAATACCACTTCCTTCTTTCAATCAGTATTTAACTCAATTCCTCTCAAGGTTCTATATTTCCATTTTATAATATGTTGATTGGTTTACAAATATTTTTTTTATTTTCTATAGTGATTGTAGTAGGGGCGATGATTCTATTAGATTAGGGTGATCCATATTTTCCCATTTTTTATTTTTTATTTTATATTTTTTTTCTAATTGTAATGTTAAGAATTTTAATTTGTTTTCTTTTTTATTATTGTAATAGTATTTAATAATGGAATAAAGTTTTTTTCTCTATATATTTTTTATGTGTATAAATATTATATAATATAATAAAACACACATTTATTTAGGAAAAAAATTCTACTAAAAATATTGGGTCATTACAATTCAAGATATCAAAGAAATTTAAATTATTTGAAAAAATTAATTCATAAAAAATCTGGGTGTTATAAGGATAAATCGGGATGCATAGGAGGACTTGTGGTGGGTGTGAGAATTATGAAAGTTTTAGGGTGTCCTAGTAATTCTTTGAAGGATGAATCATATAATGATGAAACTAATAATTTGAAGAAATGGCTACAAGAGATGGACTGGTCAAAGGATAGTGGATTAGATCCACATTGCAGTCAATGTTTATGTTATTAAAATATGATCTCGATTAGGGTATCCCACTTCTCCACCTTCAGTTTTTATTCTAATAAGATAATATGAGTTATATATTGAGGATTATTAGTCTTTTATAGTAGAATTTGAGTTTATAAATTATATTCTAGATAACATGAATTAATAGAATATGAATCCAAATCAACTTCAGGAGATGATATAATATGTTAAAGATGTATCACCTATAATGTCACTGCATTCTGTTAAGTTGGATACAATTTGAAATAGTGGAAAACATTTAATTTTGTGACTAACTTGAATTGTATGATAGTCAACAGATCTAGTATATGTGGTATACTTTTTTAAGAATTATTAAAATTTGGAGTTTATTTTTTATATATATAACTTTTAATTGGAATATCAAAAGTCAATAGAATGATCATAACCTAATCACCAGCCCCGGGATTTTGTTCCTTTGAATGATACTTTCCATGCATATAAAGTTTTTTCAGAATTACTAATTAATTATTTTATATTGGAATATTATTATCAGTTTTTAATTACTACCAATATAGTAGTATAATATTATAAAATGAATATAATGAGAAATAATTTCATGAAACTTTTTATTATTGAATTTTATTATTCTTAAATTTTAATATAAAAATATTATTGTTTAAATAGGTATCTTCATATTATTTTCATAAAAAATAGCATGATGTTGGTTTATAGATTAATGGATCTACATTTTATTTCACTAACAATGCTTAATTAAAAAAGTGTTGAAATAATTGTAAGTAAAAATAAATATTATTAAATGTTTCTAAATCTTTAAAATCATGAAAATACAAATTATACAAGTCACATTTCAATTATAATTATTTTACATTAAATTATTATTTTAGTAGAAAAAAATGTGGTGCGTTTTATATTCTATGGAAAACATTTTTTATTTCCTTAGGAAGTTTCATGTGTCATCATTTTGAGGATCTATTGGATTAATGAGTATTGTTTTTTTTTGTTAATTTAAATAATATTACAAATACATAATATGAATATTATTTTTAACATTAAATTTCAATAGTTCATGGAACGTGTTTTAAGAAAAACAATAATTTAAGAAATCAAAAAAATTAAATATATTTTTTTATATTTGACTTTTTTTAAAAAAATTAATACTGTAATGAAATGGATAATTTTAATTATTAAATTTTTTTATTCAAATCAATGTCATTATCAATGTGGAAATGTAATTTCTGGTTATTATATTTTATAATTTATATTTCAGATAATCTTAATTCAAAATATCATATATTTTCACTAGGTGATCCTTTTCAAATGTATTTTATTTTACATAATATCAAATTAATAAATATTTTAATTTCCTTACTTGGAAGTTTAGTTTTTTTATGACATTTTATCATACCCAAAAAATAACTTGAATCACTTAAAAGAAATATAGAAAAATTATTTTCTTAATTTAATTAAATATTAATGATATCATTTAATTATATATTGTAGCATTATTATTAAAAAAATAACATTTTTTCTTATTCATGATAGTAAATTATATTTTTTATTTCGATTCATATTCTTGTATTAAAAATATTTAAGTTTGTTATCTAATTTTGTTATTTTGTTTTCTTTTGTAGTAATATTATTTATTTTTTACATCGATTATTTTAATAATCGATATGAAAGCTATAGGTTTTTAAAAAAAAATCTTACATTTTACATCATTTATATCATATAATATATGTGAAAAATTGTTTGACGCATAAATTATATAAAAATACAATTTTTTAAGCTTTATAAGTAAATATACTTCATGATTGGTTATCATGTTGGTTGTGATAATAATTGGTGTAGTAAATATTTTATCACATCGGTTTTAATAACTTTTAGGAAAAATATATATTTATCATGTCACTTTTATGAGATATCCATTATATCAATGTTAAAAACTTCAAAAAAATATGTCAAAACCCTCAAATCCTAAAAGTGGGAATTTGTAAACATCCAAGAAAATTAAAATAGAGAACTAAAAAATCAATCAAGATAATTCATCCAAGACATGAAGAGATCTAATAGAAAACACTCTCATTAAGGAAAAAATAAGGATTCAATTCTAGTATGAATGGGAAAACTCTAAGTGGATAATTGAAGTTGGAGTGTTGTTCAAATACAATTGAGATTATAAGAATTTGATGAATCATACACCATATTTCTAAGAATTTATTTTTCATGATATTTTATTTATAAATTTTTATTGAACAAATATATTAGATTGGTTTTAAATATTTTATAGGGGATTATGATTGATTTTTAATTAAATAAAAGTTTTTTTAATTAATTTTATAGTTTATTGTTAATTTGTTTGTCTTTATTTCAT
This sequence comes from Viscum album, assembly GCA_963277665.1. Lineage (NCBI taxonomy): Eukaryota > Viridiplantae > Streptophyta > Magnoliopsida > Santalales > Viscaceae > Viscum > Viscum album. The sequence goes on from OY728160.1 coordinate 861,601,853, forward strand.
TAGGATGCTTTTTATGGTCATAAAAATAGTTATTCTCTCAAGATTGAGTGATGTATCAATGGATGAAACTTGATCCATGATTTAGAGATTGAACATTGTCCATTTAATATCTACAATGCCTTAGTTATTAGTTATAATGCATGGTTTCAAAAAAAATGAGATTAATTCATCTACTTAAATATACTTAACCAAATAGAGATGGATAAATAGGTAAAAAACTAATTTAATTCAATGTATTACATTCAAAACATTAGAATAATTATTTAGTATTATCTAGTAAATTATAATAATAATTGTTTAGAATTATCTAGAAAATTTATTGATTAATCTTTATCTATCATTTTAATTTTACAATATTATCACTTGAATAAATTCACTCTAATTACTAAAAATTTACCTAGAATTTTAATCTCTTCTCATTAGTTTAATTTCCCATTTTTTAATTAAAAACGACATAAAAAACCACAAACTATCTTTTCCAATCTTTCCTTTATATTTACCATAACCATTTTCAATCTAATTTATTGTGTGTTGATGAGTTTGAACCAAATATTTTTAGTTTATTTTATGTTATTTATTACCTCGTCCACTTGAGGGATTGATATTTAAACCAAAAAAAAAAGAAATTAACTATATCTATTCAATATATCTTTCCATTATTATTATAATTCCAAAATTCATAATGTTCTCTTTCTTTAAAAAATAATAGTCAGCTACATTTTTATTTTATTTTTACATTTTTATTTGGATCTACCATGATTTTGACTCTCACTAAATTCATACTCTATCGACCATTATCTCCCCATTGAAAAAGTCTCCACTTTTTGTGAAGTTCTCAATTTTACTTTGTTAATATTTTATAGATGTTTTCATTAATAATCACATGCATAACATTATTAAAATATTAGAGTATCTGTACAGATGTGGTTGATGTGGTTGGTGGATTAAAATTTTCAAATGTCCAACTTCTTATATTTTATAACTTAGTGAAGTGATATGAGAAAATTGGTTATTAAGGATGTTGGTGTGATCTATCATAGGTGATGATCCTTAAATTAAAATAATGTAAAATTTTATTTTAAATAAATATTTTTTATACAATGACTTGATATCAAATAATTTTATTAGAGTTTTAAAATTTTCTTTCATAGCCATTTTCTTAGAGATTTTTAACAAGATTCTGTCTATTAGTGTCAAATGTATATTTTTTATAAAAAATATTCCTATGCCACTCCACTTATTATGTGTTATTCACAATAATTTTTCATCAATAGTTGATAATTAATTATTATTAAATAAAAATGGTTTTCATATTCATCTTTCACAATGGTAAATTTCTTTCATGAAACCTCACTCAACTTTTTTTTCAATATTATATGTTCCAATACCCCAGATGATTATTTTTTTCATTACGATGTGTATTATAATCTTAAAAAAATATAATGTAAAAGTCCACATAATGTTTCATCAACATGGTAGGTTTAAGAGATTTCATGATGTTAATCCCTTCTTCGAATTTTAATTTTTATTTGTTTTTTTTTTTTGAAAATTCTTACCAAAGAACTTACCATAATAAGTTAAAAAGTTATTGGAGGTGTCTATTAAGTGGATATAAAAAGCTTAAAAAGGGTAGAAAAGGTGAAAAGGGCATGAAAAATGACCATATATGATGTTTTCATAAAGGAAAAGTGATATTTAATTTATGAACAATCGAACATGTATTTATTCACAAGAGACCATGCAATTGAGTTAAACTGACTATGACTAGATTTTATCAAAGGGATAATTGTGCTAATTATAAAGAAATAATGTATCCATTGTAAAGTTCAATGTGTTGAATGATGTTAAATAAAATTTACTCCAAATAAGTTTTGTTGGATATAAAAATAATTCTATCAAATATGGTAACAAATTGTAATTGATGGATCCCAATTGACTAACTACTAAGAGACTCCTAGAGGAGGGGGTTTGGGTGTGATCAATTTAAACTTTTTCTTAATTAATTTCCCAATTAAAACTCTAATTGTGTGTTTTTATATTTAACCATGTGTTATTCGGGTCACTCTTGTTAAAACTATGATTAAATTATTCATTAAATTTCAATCATTCACATCCCATCACACCCACACATGTTGATATATAAATAGTGAAAATTCAGTATTTTACTTGGTTCACGCAATATGGGATAATCCAAGGGGTATGTAAGATTATGTCAACTCCGCACTAGTAATTCTAGACTTTACTAACCCAATACAAGTTTAGTATGTCACTCCATCCAAGGATTACTACCTTATGTGTTTATGGGTCACTCTCACTTATAACATATACATCACTAATACGCACTCATACAACTATAAGGTAAGTATGATACAAGAAAAATGTCACCCTAATACAGTGCTCAGCTGTAGATATTTCTTGTTTCCTCTTTTACTGGGTCAACTTCATTACCATCATATGTCTCTGAGTGGGCACTCGAATATGCAGCGAGGAAACTATTATTTTTCTTATCTTTCTTATAAGATTTAAATACTCTAAATATGATCACATTATCCTTCTCTAACATTCACAATGAGTTAAATTGGATATTCGATGTAGTTAAACTCTATTTTCCTCCAAATAGATATTTAGTGATAATTAAATATTTCTCACACTCCTCCTCCTTATCTCTTTGCCTAATATACTCTTCTAAGATCCTTTATAATAAGATATTTAAACATGATTATCTTTATTCATAGATGAGTGGTATCACATTACTTTATGAGAATACTATATGGATCATCTCACATCTTCATTATTAATTATGATCATCATAACATCATATATGAAAGTTCCTCATGATCTTTGATGATTTTAGGTTATAATATCATCTTATTAACCTCTTTTTTATTTTCTATATGAATGATATATATATATATATATCACCCATATTAACTCATTTTTACCAGCATGAATATCCTTAGCATGATCTACTATGAGCATACTAACCATGATTTTCTCTTTTTTGATGTATATATGACATATTTACATTAGATTGAAACATTTCATTTTAGGGAAAAATAGATTATATGGGGATTCTATCTAACTTTTTTCTTTTATACATCATGTGATTATAGAACATATGTCTCACTATAACATCCCATTACCCACTTTCAAGTATTTCTCAAATATATTTTCATTTCCCTCTTTGTTTGGGTGTGTTTTGGGGCTTCCAAGTATGGAGAGCCTTTTCTAGGGGAAATGACCTAAATTTCAGGGATGTATGTTTGTTGGAATTAATGTAGTCCGAGTATAAATTTGAAAAGGATTAGGAGAATTTCCTTTATGGTCTGATTTGACCTAAGGTATTTTTCTAAGTGTTTCTAAAAAATATTTTTTTTGAAAGATTTCATTTCGTGAAAGGGTTACACTATGTGAATCTATTTTTGGGTTAATCTCATAAAATAGTTTAGAGCGTGAAATGTTTACACATTGTGAGACTGGTTCACACCGTGAAAAGTTCAATTGATGTTTTTTAATTGAGGTGATTCATTTTCTTAGTGTATATGTATTTTTTGTATTTTACATCATGAAACTAGGATTCATGATGTGTAATTTTCATAAACTGTAGGTTTTTATCCGTTGCACATCTAATTTTATTTTTATTCGGTTGAAACCTTCTCTCTAAAGACCTATAATCTCTCCCAAGAAATTGTGTAGATCTACACTCCTAGATTTTTTTGTTCAGTTCTTGATCATAATTTTGGTATTGGAGAATCTCTCTAGGTAAGTGATCTTTCTATTTATTTTTTGACAATGGTCATAGAATCATTGTTGCGCTACATTTTCAAATCTTTTGGTATTGTGGTGTTGATTATCTTGATCCTTTCTAGATCCTTTGTTTGATCTTCATCTAAAGGCTAAGATTTTTATTGGTTATGGTGTTCTGTGTGAGTTTATTAAGGTATATGTTTTGTTATCTTATCCACTAATTGTTTTTCTTATTGAATTAGTTCTGAGATATTAGTATTGATTCTAGGGCCTTGGTTTTTGTCTTTGTGTTCTTCTATGTTGTCAGATCCTGTTGCCGACGTGTATGACCTAAGTTTGAGGTAGTTAGTTTTTTCACTATCCTATGTTTGATAAACTATATTACTCTAATTTTATAAATTGTTTTATAAATGAATTTTCATGATTTAATTGTGTGTGTGGAAATTTAATTTTGAGAAAATATGGTTTCCATTGTTTTGGTAAAAGAAAAGTTATTTTCAAATAATTTTGAAATGTATTTATGAAATTGTTCTCAAATAATGGTTTTTATGAAATTTTTTATAAAATGTAGCACATGTCAATCCTTGGGTACATAGGTTGAAGGTTTAGTAATAGGCCTTGTTCGTTGATACTTTCAGGGGTTCACTCATGGGGTGTTCCTCTACTCCTTGGGCCTGTTATCCTAGGGACTTGATATACCTATTGGGAGGTTCACTTTCTAGGGTGTTCCTATTCTCTCTAGATTTGATTCATATGTCTAGAGACTTGATGCACATGATTGTCTATGTTTTTGTATGAGTGTCCATGCTAGCCTGACATATTGTGATCCTTGGCATGATATTACATATGCTTTGGTTTGAACCGATTTTAATTTTATATGATGTGTGATTCATGATTTTATTTCACTCTATTGATATATGTGAAAATATTTGAAACTATTTTACCTATATTATTTTTCAATGTGTAAAATGAGAAAATTTTTTACCATGATTTTGATATAAAAACTATTTAATTGATTAACATGTCTTGTTTTATTTAAATTTCAGCATTGTTCAGATCATTATACAAATACTTTATATGGAATAACTAGGTGGGATCTTACTAATCTTATTTAGCTCGTACCCTGCACACCCCTTCATTGGTGCATAGAACGTGTTATGTATTTCGATGTAGGGAAGGGTAAGGATTTGCAGTGGTGTGGAGAGGTTTCTACCAGTTGTGTGTAAGTATCTCGGGGTGATATGGTTGGAGTTTTATTGTGCTATGACACGGGGTGGCTATTTCGGTTTTACCTATACTTTATTGTTGGAATTTTATCTTTGATATTTTCTAGCTAATTTTGAGTTTTATCACTTCGGTTGTTTAATTTTTGATATGAAATATATTTCTTGTTTCACTTTTCCATTATTTTATACCATAATACATATATATATATATATGTCATGTTTTCTAATTTGGGTTAAGAGAAATCATTCCCTCTATTTTTTTATACCTGATTTCTAGTCACAAACCTATGGGGATCGAGAACAACCTTCAGATATGTGGTGGTTCGGTTCATGTACTGATTTGAGAGGGTATTTGGGTTGGGTTCATCACACTCACATTCCTCTTCAATGATTATATCTTACTCATGGTATCTATATATCAAGATAAACAACTCTATATCACTCAAGAAGATTTATATCATCAATGGAAACTTATATGATATTTTTTATAAGAAAAAACATTCTTGATGATACCCCATATTGTAAATATAAATATAATTTTTTTTGTTTTTCTTCAATTGTGGTTGGTGGTTTCCTATGTCACCTTTGGAGACTCAATCACATATAGAGATATTTATTATCTATATTTATGAGAGGTCTTATTTCCTTCAATGACTTCACCCACATATTATGTTGTTGATGACTAATTTCTCAATCATTATCAGAAACTTAGTAGCTTTTGGTGGTATAATATGTCACCTCTTGTGACATCACTACTCCCTATGTCATTGTTAGTGATTTATCATGTCACCTCAAACGATGTCTATATTTATACTATTTGAAATAAATATATCACCATGGATTGATCTAGATATCCCATGTCATAATCAGATATTGTGTTGAAAATTCAAATAACCAATGTCATCTCCCATGACAACCCTAACAACTTTAGCATGTTTTGGAATTACCAATGATATACATATATTATCTTCTATGATATTTTGATATCCTTAATATTTTCATGCCATTTCCAGTGATAAACACATGTCATCAGATGCAGCATGTGAATCTTATTCAAAACTTCAAAACTTCATGATATAATCACCAAAGACCCTATCACATATGGAGACATTTCCCTATCATCTTTTGGGATATGTCTCCATTATACCACTATTTTTTACTTTCATTCTCTATCCTTCTCTAAATATTCTCCATCCATGAAAACACTTTCAAATCACTCCAATGATTGAAAATATTCAAAAACATGCTCTATCAAGAATATCATTCGATATCTATTGTATGCTCAAGTATAAAAAATCAACTAAAGTATTTTTTAATGAATTCCATCACATAAATCCCTTTATCTAAACCCCAATGAATCACTTATCAGCATAATCCTGTATGAAATGAATTTAAAACCTTGATCAACCTCTAAGTATTAACACTTCACACCATACTTCTCATTAAAATACCATATCACCCTCACTATGACATGTCTTCTTTATCATTATCAAATCACAACATTTCTTCAGTACATAGTGAAATATTCATGTATTTATTCCAAATTCATAGCATTATCCCTCTCTTTATGTGCATCAATACTCATCTAAGGATAATCATAACATATTCTCATATGAGATTCAATATGTTTTCTTCAATTAGATTCATATTATTGATAAACATATATCCAATCAATACATTATTCCAATAAAAATATCTATTTCCATTTCCATGTACATTCACAAATGGTAAAAAAACTCACATCTATCCTCTCGTAGCCTATGTTACTTGTACATATATACTCCCACATCTAATAATCCTTACAGTTTAACCACATTTAATAAACACTCATCTAACCTTCCTCTGGTCTTAAGAAAACTATAATCAATGAGTTTCAAACCATATCATATTCATATTGTGAATATCATCACATATACACATGGATTGACAAAAAATCCAACTACATGATCAAAACTAAATCCATGGGATACAACAATCATTCTATTTGGATTTTGTTTTCAACCAGTACCAACTGGAGAAAATGTTTTGTTGATGTCTACTCCTTTAACACGTGCATATACTTTTCATACCACCCTTGTTTTATTCCAGATCACTTTTTATATTTATCAATCTTGTTTTTGAACACCAATTTAGTTCCAATCAAATTATAATTTCTAGGTCAATCCACAAGATCCCATATTTGGTTCCTAATTTTTTTTTCTAAAACATAATTTATGGCATTCACCCATGATTCTTCATTTTCTTCTTTTCAAATGAAGTTGGTTCTACCTTAGATAATAGAGTAATGTTCTCTATTATTTTCATTATTTAGGTTTTCATTAGAGTAGTTGTGTCTCAAATAATATGATTTGGATCAATTCCAAATCTAATTATTATTATTTGAGTCTCAAGTTGACTCCCTACATCCTCATTATCTTCTTATGATTCAACTTTAGAATCATCATTACTTGAGGTATTTTGAGATTCACCTGAATCTACAATTATTTCCTCTTATTATTCTTCTTTATTCACTTCTTTAGGGTGATAATTTCCAAAATTATATTTGGATTCATTTTCAAAAACTTTCACATCACATATTTTAAATATTTTGTTGAGTTTTTTATTAAAATAATTTTAGTATTTACTATTTGATGATTAACATAAAAATATTCCTTTATCAGAGGCATCAATGTATTTTCCTTGATTTCCTTATTTATTCCAAATAAAACATTTTCTTCTGAATACTTAAAGATGATTTGGTGAGGGTTTACTACTATTCCACATTTCATGTGGAATATTATATTCATAAATACTGATAAACACTCGATTCTGAGTGTACATAGCCACTTAAACCCCTTTTTTCTAATAGTGGTAATATATGACACTCTCTATCAATAATTTATTGGAAATATTATTTACCATTTAGTTTTTCCTTTCCATGACTCCATTCTATTTAGGAGTCCTTACCACTAAAAATTCATTCTTTATTCCATGTCTATCCAGATAATTTTCAACTTCAATGGATGTATATTTTGTTCTATTGTCTGATCATAGAATCTTCATTGTTTTTCCAATATCATTTCCCCCCTCTTATTCAAAATCATTTTATTTTGTCCAAAACATCACTATTAGATCATATAAACATGGAATATATCCTCCTGTTATATTAATTAATAAATAAAATGAAATACTTCTCTCCATAAGTTACAACCTGGCCAACCACGTACATCAGTGTAGACAAAAATTAGTAAATTTGATACTCTATTCCTCTTTGGACGGTAGAGGTTTCTTACCATATTTTCCCTTAAGCATGAATGACAAACCTTTTCTATATTACTATTTATTAAAGGAATCTAAACAATAGTTTTCAAACTTGAAATATTCTCCATACTCTATTAATGAAGGTGACTAATTATTCAGTCTTATAAACAATTCTCTTCTTATATAGTAAAGAGGTAAGTATTCACCTTTCTTTCCACCTGATATAAATTATAATTTGTTCTATATCCTTGAATAAGAGAGTTTCCATCCTTACCTTTTATATTAAACTATTTCTGGTTGAATGTTTGTAACACCTCAAGATTTTTATGAGATGGATTTTTTTAATTTCTTTGATATCCAGTGTTGTACGCTACACCATGATATATTTATACTATACACTACACCATTTTAGCTTGCGGTATATGTAACACTATTTTTGTCTTGTTTAACATACAATTTCAAGTTCTTTTGATATAATTAATTTCACCCAAGACCGATTTTAAGTGAACAACTAAATATTATTGTGTTACCTTATAACCTAGTCATTATAATGGTGGGTATGAACAATATTAACTTTCTTCTAAAAAACTATTTAAATTAAAATAAGTAAGTTTATAAAATAATAAAATAACTCTTGATGGATTTTATTAATGTAATATATATGTAATATATTCAATATAATGTTTAAAATTTATCTTATATGTTTTCTATACATGATATAAAAACAAATTCAATTTTTTGGATAAAAGAAGTATTTTTCAAAAAAATGAAGTTTTGCCACCTTTTGACGGCATACCCATTTTAAATATATTTTTTTTTCACTTTTATATATTATATTTAACAAAATAAACTTCTTATTTTTAATCAGGATATAAAAATTTACTTTGGATGAATTTTTTATATTTTTTTGATATGTTTCAGTTTTGATGAATAGTAAAAATAAATTAAATTTTAATTGAAAACAAATGTTTTTGTCAAAATGATTTATGTGGAGAAATTATATTATTGAATGGTTTTAAAGAAAAAATAGAATATATTTTTATTAGTTAAAATAATTTTGTCCATTATCATTAATTTTACCATGATTTTCGATGTAAAAACATTTCTATCTTTTGTAATATTTTAACTTTTAAAAAATTGTTCTCCATTCCAACAACGAGATTAATTTAAAATTAATTATTAAAAATTATGTGTTTTGAATTTTTAAAAATTTATTCTATATTTGGAATCATTATGACCAAATTATGTAAATAAAATTATTTTATTTTTGGGCAATATGAATAATAACTTCAGTAATTTTTATTAATACGGTAAAATGGTAAATCGGGTAATTAGAATTAAATATAATATTATAAAATTACATTAACACTTGTACTAATATTATTGGATGATTTATTTTTTACCTAACCATCCTTGGGTCTAAATGATTCCCTTTGAAATCCACTTGGATAAAATTAGGACTTTTAATATTTTTATTTAAAGAAAAGTTAAATATGTCTCACTCAAATTTTAATAACTAAATAATTTTTAATATAATGTTATATAGAATATAAATTATATTATAAATAATAAATTGAAATATAAAATGTTTTTATTTATCATGGTAATTTATTTTTAATTTTTAGGAAATAAATAATTACCTTAAAAATTTATATATTGATGATGTAGAAATTATTTAATTGATGAAAAATCAATAAACTGATTTTTATTAAAATGATAATAACCATTAAAAGACACAAACACTTGACCAAATATTATTGGTTGAGTATATATCGACCATAATCATCCAAGGGTAGATTTTTTGACCATTTTAAGCCTTATATAAGAGATTATGACACTTATATTATTTTATTTAAAGTGATGTTAAACTTGTCACATTCATGTTTTAATAAGTATAACATTTTTAATGATGTATTTTCTAGGATATATATTTGAATATAAGTATTATAATTAAATATATGATATTTATCTTCATCATAGTATTTTATTTTTAATTTTTACCCAATAACTATGTATATTAAAAAATTACACAAAAATTTATGTAGTAATTATTTTATTAATAGAAATATCAAATTAATGTTATTAAAAATACAAAAAATAAATATAATTTGGGATAATTAATATATCCAAAAAAAATTACACATTACCTTGAAGACATAGGGATATAATAAATTATTTTTTTCTAGGATAACATCTTATCTTGATATTTTTTAAAATCTAATAATTTTATATTTTCAAAATTGACACTATTGTTGTTTTGTCAAAATAATGTTTTATTAAATTATTTAAAAAACATAAAACATTTTAAAATATATAAAAATAATTAATATATGGCCTGAAATGTTCTAAATCATTTATTTATTATTTAATTTACATCAAATAAGTAAATATTTCACCATTTTAATATTAAAATAATTGTTATCCTAGTTAAAATGAAATAGAATAACTAAGTGTTAAATTTAAATGATAAGGTTTAAATGGATAGAAAAACTTGTAAAAAAATTATTGGTTGATGATATTACAACCTTACCTCATCTCATATTCTAAATTAGTACATTTCTGAGGTTTTTGGATGTGGTTTGATTTTATATTAAATTAATATATTTGTAAATTCTAAATGTGCCCCTCACCTCAATTATAAAAGGACACATAATCCCTCACAATTTCAATTCACTTTGAGCCTTAAAGATCGACTATCCCCTAACCATTTCACTTATTAAGTTCTTTAGTCACATTCTGGAGGTTATGGTCTTCTAAAAAGACCAACTCTAGTGCCTTTAAGAGGATATCTAGTGGGAGTTCATTAAAGAAGAGGAGATTCGAATACATACAAAGGATATCGGACCTAAGGTAAGGGATTATTTTGTCTCACTTTTATTTATATGGTATATATACCTTATACACCACCTATTTATTTTTTGTGGTTGTTATTCTACCCATGAATATTTTTTTTATGATTCTTATTATAAAGGTTGTGAAATTTCCATATGATTTTCTTTATTTTATGAGGCATGCGATTCGAATGATTATAAATTGGTAAGGGATAATTTTTCAATCTCATTATTATATAAGATTTTTTATATATAAGTATTTACTAAGGTTTATTTATCATCTATGTCCATGTTTTATAAAAATTATTTCATTAAATATTTTACTATTCTTCTATTAATGTTTAAAGTCATTTTTACCCATTTTTTAGCTTTTACTACATGGTTTGTAAATAATATTTCTTTCATTTTCCAAACGAGGTAATTTTTGACTAATCCAACAAAATAATGAGAATAATTTTTTCTTTTAACTTATACATCATGAATATATTTTTACATTTTCATAACACTTTATTTACATGAAACATCATTTATAAGATTTCAAGGTTATTTTCAAATAAATTATTTTCTTTTAAAATTGCATGGAATTTTGAGAAAAGAAAATATTTTTAAAGAAGAAATACATTTTCTTCAAGAATTAATTTCAAGTGTTCTATAAAAATTATTTTCCATCTAACATAGAATTATTCAATAGGGTTATTTTTCAAGTATATTATCCCTATTATTCCTATAGTTTGATTGTGTTTATGAAGAAATGTTATGTATGCAATACATTTGTTTTAAATGGGTTATGTTATGATGGAATGATGTTTAATGAACCCATTTTATTCCTTGGGTTATGCTATGATGAATGATTTATGTTTTTTTAGAAAACATATGTATGGTTTCATTATGAGATGGGTGGGACCTATATCTCCCTCTGATGCATTGGGTAAAGATAGATAACTTATGAGGTATATGTGTTATGTGTGAAACTGATTTCATGTTCAAAATTCTATATGTGGACCTAGTTTTCATGTCCATAATATTATGAGTGGACCTGGTTTCCATGTCTAAATGTTTATGATAGGCCCTGATTTTATGTCCTAAAAAAATTAGTTAACCTATTACTATTCATACATGTTCACAAAGTTACAAGTTTATATGTATGCCACAATTTAATGTATCATTTTAATGTTACAATCTCATGGATTATGTTATTTTATTCACTTATGATTCATGTCTTATGAACTACCAAAATTTATTCCATGATTTTTGATATGTAGGGCATGATATTTTATTTTTATGATCATTTTCTTATACCCTTATTCTCATGATATTCTTATATATTACCTTTTTATACCATTATTGAGCTTCTGAGCTCACCCCTTTATATTTTTTCTTTCCCTCATGTTATAAAGAATGGTTTTAGGTAGGGGTACTAAGGGGAAAGATCTTTATGGGAGATGTCGAAGATCTTTCACTAATTTAGAAGAATGTGTTCCATGTTTTGAAAGGAACTAAACTAATATGATATTTGGGAGTATGTTTTGTATTCTACAAAAGTGGAGTAATGTCTATGTATGAAAATCTTAGGTTGCTATAGTTGGTATCAGAGAAAAAGGTTTAGTCAACCTTTGGAAACTAGGATGCCAAAATTTTAGTGAGATCCCTAGATATTTTTTAAGGATATGTCTAGGGATATCCATAAGGATAAGTATAAGTATTGGATAAAATCCTATAATTTATTAAAAATCATGGATTACCTAGGATTTAACCTAATATGATATAGATTAAAATTAAATTTCCTTGATTATGTGGTTTTCTAGTATGAATAGTGTTTCTCAAACTATTCTTTCCAGTTTTAGTCAATGGATGGAACTCGAAGGAATTAAGTTAATAATGAATGCAATGGGAAATGCAATGATTGTCCTTATGAGAAACCAAATTTTATGGGATATGCAATGGAAAATCTTATCACAATACTCACAAAAGCTATAAATCATGCTGGACTTCCAAATGAGTAGAGGAGGGAACAACTTTTTGTTGAGTCCTTCATGAGGCAATTTCCACCTTATTTCAGTGGTACTTCTAATCCACTTGTTACTGAACAATGTATTGGTACCATTGAAAATATATTTTCCATATTTAGTATTCTGAACATGAAAAAGTCATGTTGGCTATTTTTCTTATGGAAGGTGAAGCTGATTAGTGATGGAATTTTCTTAAGAACACAATGGATCAAGAATAAATTGAATCTATGGAATGGGAAGAGTTTAAAGGGATATTTTTTAGTAAGTACTTCCCTCTTATTATACAAAAAAAATGGAGAAGGAATTCCTTGAGCTTAAGTAAAAGGATAATTAATCTATTGGTACATATGAAGCTAATTTTACAAGACTTGCAAGGTACACTTTTGGGTTAATCATCAGCCCTAAAAGAAAAATTAATCAATTTTTTGGTGGCCTAAAACTGATTCTTTAAAATTCCATATCCATAAGATACTTTGGAAGCTATGAAGAAGGTGTTCTTTGTGTACTAATAGTGGAAATGTAAGTTAGTGATTATAAAGGTTCCAGAGATAATAAAAAAATACAGAGCTTAATGGAAACTCTAGTGGATTTCCACAAAGAGAGAAGAAAACATCTCAACATATTAATTGCCAAAAATGTGGAAAAGAGAACTCGGGGGAATGGTTGAAAGGAAAAAGAATATGATTTAAGTGTGGGAAGTTAACCTTTAAGAAAAATAGTGTTTTAGTAATGTAAAAAGGATATTCAATGGAGAGAAATCTTAATAAAATGCACCACCTAAATTTCAATACTACAAGTGTAAGGAAATGTGGAATTATGATAAACAATTCCCTAATCCAAGGGTTATCGATGATGATTGATGTCAGAAACCTCTTAAGACCAAAGACAATGGAAAATCACATGTGATCACTATTGGAAATTTAGAGTATGACAACGAAATGGTGGAATGATTGAGTGTTTATGTAATGGGATTATAGAATAATGTTATAGAATCACTTTTTTGGTATTATAGAAAAATTGATTCACTTTGTTTTTTCAAATGTATTTAAGAGTATATATTGAATGGTACTGGTAACCATGAAAATTGATTTAGATATTTTTGGAAAACACATGATTAAGTGAAGGATAACCATTAATATGTTCATAATGTTGAGATAAGGAAATAAAGAGATGTTTTATGGTATTAATTACCTCAGGACTAATATGATAACAAAGTGATTTATGATATCATGGATTTAATTATATTCAATTATTGTATTTATGGTAAGTGGAAAGACTTAATTTTTTAAAGAATTCATGTTTTCTCTAAGGTTCTATGGTAATTCAAGTCATTACCATGTTTCAAGAAAATACTTGATGAAAGAATTCACTTGTTTGGAATGTGACCAACAAGGGCTATCTTATGATTTATGAGAGATAAATGTTAATTGGATTTAGTGAACCTTTTTTTAAAGTTTTTTATTTTTAGATTTAGAAGGATTGTAAGGTTATCAATTTATAGATAGAATATGTTAAGCTCTGGATGAAGTTTGTATTATATCAATATAGGTGGACTTATGCATATTCGATAACTTGTGATAACCTTTTTTTTTTGTGAGAAATATAGATGTAATGACCAATCATTCTATTTTTGAATCGCATGATCTGATAATGCTTGAGGAATGAAAAATTCAACTTTATTTCTTTGAATAAGAACTGAAGGGGAAAATGTTCAAGGCATGACCAATGATGAGATTGTACTGAAAACAAGTGAGTATATCTTCTCATGAAAATTATTCAATATTAGGAAAAATGGATCGAGATGTAAAACATTGTCTTATTATCATCATTTTGATAATATCAATTACCTCTTTCATGCTTCTTTAGTTTATGGTTTCTTTTTATTTTTAACTTTCACTGGATCACCAAATTTCTTGTGATCAGTGATCTTTATCAATCTCTATGATTATTTATGCTTTTCCTTCATGCCTAATCTTCCCCTATGTTCTTCTACATAGATACCTAGTTATGATTTACTTTGGGTAGATGCTATTTTCCAAGTATTCTTTTTTAAAAGTAAGTCTTAGTCATTGTTTTTATGATATGGGATTCTATGAAATAAACTTTCATGTATTAAATCCTTTAACAACCCAGATAAATTTTGAGGTTGAAATTCATTTTAAGGGGTTTAGAATGTAACACTCTAAGATTTTTATGAGATAATTTTTTTTATTTCTTTTATGTCTTGTGTTATATATTGCACCAATATAAGCTTGTGCTATATACAACACCGGTTTAGCTTGTGCTATACGCAACACTAAGATTAGCTTGTGTTACACATAGTTTTAAGTAATTTTAATAGAATTAATTTCACAAAAGAACAAGTTTAAGTGAATAACTAAATATTATTATGTTACTTTATAACCGAGTCATTATAATGGTAGGTATGAACAACATTAACTTTCTTCTAAAAAACTATTTAAATACAAATAAGTGAGTTTATAAAATAATAAAATCACTCTTGATGGATTTTATTAATTTAATATATATGTAATATATTCAATTTAATTTTTAAAATTCATCTTATATATTTTCTATACATAATATAAGAACAATTTCAATTTTTTAGATAAAAGAATTATTTTTCAAAAAATGTAGTTTCCACACCTTTTAATAGAGCACCCATTTTAAATCTAGGTTTTGACTATTTTATATATTATATTTAACAAAATAAACTTCTTATTTGAAAGTTTGATATAAAAATTTACTTTGTATTATTTTTTTTATATTTTTTTGATAAGTTTTAAGTTTTGATGAATAGTAAAAATATACTAAATTTTAATTGAAAACAAATTTTTTCATCAAAATGATTTTTGTCAATAAATTATATTTTTGAATGGTTTCAAAGTAAAACTAGAATATATTTTTTATCAATTAATATAATTTTGTTCATTGGAATTAATTTTACCATGAATTATGATGTGAAAACATTTCAATCTATTGTAATGTTTTAACTTCTAAAAACTTCAGTAATTTTTATTAATACGGTAAAAAGGTAAATCCGGTAATTAAGAATAAATATAATATTAGAAAATTACCTTAACACTTGTCCTAATTTTATTTTATAAGTTTTTTAGACCTAAACCATCCTTGGGTCGAAATTATACCCTTTGGAATCCACTTGGATGATATTTGGACTTTTAATATATTTTATTTAAAGAAAAGTTAAATATGTCTCACTCAAATTTTAATAACTAAATCATTTTCAATATAAGGTTACACATAAGATAAATTTGATTATAAATACTCATTTAAAATATAAAATGTTTTTATTTATCATGGTAATTTATTTTTAATTTTTAGGAAATAAATTACTACCTTAAAGGATTATATATTGATGATACAAAAATTATTTAATTGATGAAAAATCCACAAACTATTTTTTATTAAAATGATAATAATCGTTAAAAGGAACAAAAACTTTACCAATTATTATTTAAATAGTATATGTATACCATAATAATCCAAGGTTTGAGTTATTGACCATTTGGATCCTTATAGAATATATTATGACACTTAAATTATTTTATTTAAAGTGATATTAAATTTGTCACATTCATATTTTAATAAGTATAAAATTTTTAATGATTGACTTTCTAGAATATATATTCAACTATAACTATTATAATTAAATATATTTGATTTATATTCATCTTAGTATTTTATTTCTAATTTTTAAATAAAAAATAATTATATTAAATAATCACACAAAATTGATGTATTAATTATTTTATTAATGGAAATATCAAATTAATGTTATTAAAAATACTAAAATAAATATAATTTGGAATAATTCATATATAAAACAAGTTTTATAGATTACCTTGACACAATAGGGATATAATAAATCTTTTTTGTCGACGATAATATCTTATATTAATATTTTAAAAAATCCAAGAATTTAATATTGTCAAAATTGACACGATTGTGGTTTTTTTCAAAATAATGTTTTACTAAATTATTTAAAAATAATAAAACTTTTTAAAAAATATATAATAATAATTATATGGTCTAAAATGTTATAAATTCTTTATTTATGTTTTAATTGACATCAAATAAGTAAATATTTCACCCTTTTAATATTGAAATAATTGTTACCCTAGTTAAAATAAAATAGAATAACTAAGTGTTAAATTAAAATGATAAGGCTTAAATGGATAGAAAAACTTATTTAAAATTTATTGGTTGATGATAATACAACCTTATCTCATCTTATCTTATAAATTAGTACATTTTGGAGTTTTTTGGATGTGGTTTCATTTTATATTAAATTAATATTTTGGGAGATTCCAAATGTTCCCCTCACCTCAATTATAAAAGGGCACATCCTCCCTCAAAATTTAAATTCACTTTGAGCCTTCAAGCTTAGCTATACTATGACCATTTCCCTTATAAACTTTCTTATTCACATTCTAGAGGTTTGGGTATTCTCAAAATACCAACTCTAGTGCCTTTAAGAGGAGATCTAGAGGGAGCTCATCGAAGAAGAGGAGGTTCAGATACATATAAAGGATATCAAACCCAAGGTAATGGATTATTTTGTCTCACTTTTATTTCTATGGGACATATTCATTATACACCACCTATTTATTTTTTGTAGTGTTTATTATGCCCATGAATGTTTTTTATGATTTATATTATGAAGGTTATGATATTTAAATATAATTTTCTTTATTTTATGAGGCACACGACTAATTATAAATTGGTAAGGGATAATTTTTCAATCTCATTATTATCCAAGATTGTTTATACGTAATGATTTACTATGTTTATTTATCATAAATTTACATGTTTTTTAAAAGTGATTTCATAAATTTTTTTACTATTTTCCTATGGATGTTTAAAGTCATTTTTACCCATTTTTTGAATTGTTACTACATGGTTTGAAAAGAATATTTCTTTCATTTTCCAAACGATGCACTTTTTAACTTATCCTAAAAAAGTACGTGATTAATGTTTTCTTTTAACTTATATGGAATGAACATATTTTTATATTTTCATAACATTATTTACATGAGGATTTCTTTAAAATTCAAGGTTATTTTCAAAGAAATTCTTTTCTTTTAAAATTGTGTGGCATTTTGAGAAAAGAAATCGTCTTTAAATATGAAAGGGTATTTTCCTCAATAATTAATTTCAAGTGTTCTATAAAAATAATTTTTTGTATAATATAGCATTATTTAATAGGGTTATGCTTCAATTATTCCAATGGTTTTATTTTTTTTATGATGGAATGTTATTTATGAAATCCATTTGTTTTACATCGGTTATGTTATGATGGAATGATGTTTAAGAAACAAATTTTATTTCTTGGTTTATGTTATGTTGAATGACTTATATTTTTTGGGCACACATATTTATGATTTAATTATGAGATTTATGGGACCTATATCTCCCTCTGATGCATTGGGTAAAGATGTATAACTCATGAGGTATATATGTTATGCATGAACCAGATTTCTTGTTCACAATTCTATGCATGGACATGGTTTTCTTGTCCATAATATTATGAGTGTACCTAGTTTCCATGTCCATATTTTTATGCAAGGGCCTGATTTCATTTCCTTAATTTAATGAGTTAACCTGTTACTATTCATACATTTTCACATATTTTCAAGTTTATGAACAGAAAAAATTTATTCCATGATTTTTGATATGTAGGGTATGATATTTTATTTTCACGATCAAGTTCTCATACCCTTATTCTCATGATATTCCGACATATTTCCTTTTTATATCGTTATTGATCATCTTAGCTCACACCTTTATATGTTTTCTTTTACTCAGGTTATAAAGAATGATTTTAGGTTGGGGTACTAAATGGAAAGATATTTATGGGAGATATTTAAGATATATAACCAATTTAGAAGAAAGTGTTTCAAATTTCAAAGGCACTAAACTAAAATGGTCTTTGTGTGTCTATTTTTTTATTCTGAAAAAGTGATGTAATTTCTATGTATGAAAAGTTTTGGTTGCTATAATGTGAATTCCAAACCTGAATCATATAACTGACTCACACTTAGAAAATTATATCATACTCCATCGACATAGATAACTTCAGTATTCCTTGATTTATCTTTATCTGAACAATTATTATCACTACCTTTAATTATTAAATCCCCATAACTTCCAAACCATACAAATGTTGAGTCAATAAGGTTTCCTTATGAATTTTCCATTCCTTCATATTTTGAAAACCACAAACACCTATTTTAAGGAAAAATGCATTTTATCTTGATAAGGGAAATTTTCCTTCCTTAAGGAAAATTTTCCTTCCTCAAGGAAAATTTTCTCCTTACCCTGTTTTTCTTTCATAAGGAAAATTTATCCTTACCATGTTTTCATTGTTCACATCAAGATTTTTTCTAAATGTAAAATTCAGTTTCTATCCAAAACCTCGGAATCCTATAATTACCTAGATATGAAGCATTCTATTTTAGGATCTGAATTCTCAGAATTATGGTTCTGAACTCTTCGGAGTTCTGACTCCGGGTTATTTGAATTCAGACTCTGAACACTTCTGAGTTCTGACTCCGAGTTCTATGAATTCAGACTCTGAACTCTTCTGAGTTTTGACTCCGAATTCTAATGAATTCAGACTCTGAACTTTGTAAGTTCATACTCCGAATTCTAATGAATTCAGACTCCGAACTTTGTAAGTTCATACTCCAAATTCTTATGAATCCAGACTCCGAAATTTGTAAGTTCTGACTCCAAATTCTCATGAATTTTGACTCTGAAATTTATAATTTCAGTTTCTAAATTCTTGTGAATCCAGATCCCTAATTTCTTTAAAATTCAGACTCCAGAAATCTATAGAGTTCAGGTTCCGAATTCCTAATAAACAGAATCCAAATATCCTGTAATATATTCTCCAAATATTATTACTTAGACTCCGAACTTTTATTTTACTTAGACTCCAAAAAATTGGTTTTGATTAGGCAACCATTTTTTTCTCATCTTTGATATAGTTATGAAACGATGTCATACATTCTGTTTCTAAATAATCATTTTTTGAGTGAAATGTGTACAAGTACCCCTGAAATTCAGGAAAAAATATGACCATTGGAGGAGGGAACCGACCATTGGAGTTGTGCCTATAAATAGGATCTCATTTGAAAGACCTCACAAGAAGTTGATCAATCTAGAGATTACATGCTGATGCAGTGATTTCTAGAGAGAGAGAGAGAGTCTTTATTGCTTTTTGTAAACTGAACTTCTTGTTTATATTTTCTTTATGCGACTCCGATTGTTGTTGTGTACAATCGAGGGATTTCGAGGATAGGAAGATAGAGGTGCTGACTACCTTGAAGTTGAGGGCTTCCTTACTGAGGAATAAAGAGGTGTCGACTACCTTGAAGTTTAGGGCTTGTGGGGATAGCAAGATAGAATCCAATCTTCATATCGAGGACTTACCCTGGTGTGGGTAAGACATACTTTCCTGAGAGTATAAATCAAGGGACCTTTATCCAAGGTTGTTGGATACCCTTCTCTTTGGGTTAAAATATTTACTACTTGTTACTTGTTTTGTTACAAGTTTTCCACTGCATTTTATTTATTGAGGAAAGTATAACTGTAACGGCCCGAAATTTTGAATAAATCTTGTTTCCTAATTTCATGTGTTATTTTATTTTATTTTTATACCCAACAAAAATGTTTTATTTGATAAACATGATTATAATTAAAATGAGACCATTGGGTTTTGATTGTTATATGACCATCGTTCAATATGACCACTGTGAACAAAATGTTTTGATTATTGTCTCTAAATACAAGTAATCTTGGTTAATTATTATAGAAAGAAGATTCGATGGCCTCACCTAGTAGTCTTGGACCGATCGAAACCCATCTAACAGAGCTTGGGAAGAAGGTAGCACCATTGGGCTTTGCTCTGGATCAAATCCAAGCCGAACTTCATCATGTGAAGCTAGAACGGAATCGCCTTCGCGAGAAGTTCAAACTGATAGAAATTACTACTCGGGCAATGTTGACTGAGCCGCCCCAAGATTCTATCACCCTAGCACACCTTACTCTTAGGTCCTATGCTGGTATTATAAGGGGATATGTAACAAGACCGTAACTGCCTTGTGTAATCCTTGTTTTAAATAAAAATTTGGATTTCTTCTTATGATGAAGTTTATGAATTTTGAAATGACCGGATAAATAGAGTATGCATATTTTTGATGAATTTTAGAAAAAGGATATTTTAAAAATGGTTGTTTAAACCTTAAATAATTAAAAATGTGTAATGATTTTCAAAAAATGGTCTTCTACAATTATGTTCAGTACGAAATTTGGAGTTTAATAAGATCAACTTGATTTTTGATGAATAGTGATTTTATGATTAGGATTAGTAATATGACCAAATGGATTAGTAATCTAACTTAAATAAAGTTTTAAAATAATCTAGGCACCTTGATTAAGTAATGTGATTCAATAAAATGGTTAAATAATGGTTTCATAAATTATTATTCAAGTATTAGTTTTTTCGGGTGAATAGTGTTTTTTAATTAAAAATTTAATTAAAATTATTTAGAAAATTATTTTTATAAAACAGATTTCATTTTTGAACTCAGAGCACCGATATTATGCTATGGTAATTTTTGGGGTTTTTTCTGAAAAAACGAATTTTCGGTGAATAGTGTTTTTATTTAAAAATTAAATTAAAAATATTTAGAAAATTATTTTTATAAAATGGAGTTCATATTTGTAATCAGAGCGTTGATATTTGATTATGGTGAAATTTTGGGATCTTTCTGAGAAAGTTGAATTTTCAGTGAATAGTAAAAATGCAGTTTTAGGGTTTCGGTATGTTTAATGACATCATAGCTGTGTCATGATGATGTCATGAGTTATTTTAAGGGTTGTCCGGCCAAGGGTGATGCATTATTGTTTTGGGGGCCCCATGTGGCCTAACTCCATGATAAATGCCAAGGGAGAGCACATGGGTTTGAGAAAAGCACGTGTGAGGTGTCCTTTGGCCATTAATGCCTTGTCCCCTCACTTTCCCTATAAATACCAAGCCCTCCTCTCATCCATTCGACTCCCCACTCATTCCCAACGAATTTATGGTCTCATTACCTCCCAAGGAGCCCTCCCAAGGTTCCCCCAATCCCTCAAGGTCCCAACCTTTGAGGTTTAAGAGTTACATTTTAAGGTAAGGGATCCGACCTCTCTCTTTCTTTTCATGTAATCTCTTTTATGTCATTCCTTTTAGGCTACATGTTCTTATGTGAGAGGATGTTCTTTTATATTCCTCTTACTGCCCTTTTCATGTTTATATGATGAGATATCCACTCTTACTCTCATCATTTCATTTTATGAAAGTTTAAGTGACGCCGTTAGGCTGCCGAATTTTTAAGGGATCCTTTCACCCTTCTCATTTTTCAAGTTCGATTTTCATATCAAGTCTTTCAAGATCCTTTTTTATTATGTTGGGGTATGATCTCTATATCTATCATACTGATCCCTTATGATCATATGATGAGAGACCCTATTTTATCTTGTCAATTCATTTTTATTGAAGTTTAAGTGACGCTGTTAGGCTGCCGAATTTTCATAAGAGAAATCTAATTTTTGTCTTCCTTCCATGTTTTTCATTTCAAATGGTATTTCCTCCAAATTTCATTACCATGTCCATATATCCTTCTTATTCCGTTCCCCTACTGTTTTATGGATCATTTATGAGTGGGTGATCCATGTCCCCTCTCTTTTCAATGTTTTCTAAAACCCCGAAACATAGCCGTTATGCTGCAGAATTTTCATCTCAAAATGCCTCTCTCTTTTCTCAAAATTATTTTATGTTATAAAGTGAATACTCAAAGATCTTATTTCTACAAGGGTATTCACATATATATCAAAATGTTTTATTTCAAATTCTGGGAATTACATACATGAAACCCGCTCTCCCCTTCCGTGGGTTTAAAGTGACGTAAAGATCATGTCTTTAAAGCAGTTTTTAAAATGTTATGATTATGAAATGAAACCCATTTATTTTATGTTATATGGGTTATTTATGAAATGTTTGATGATGATATATGTGGCTCACATGATAATAAAGGCAAATTTAAGGGTGCGCCCTGATAGCGCTCCAATGCATTGGGTAATGATGTAACCACTAGAGATTACAATTTTCATGATACCTTGGTGAATAACCTTGGTAATTTTCAAATGACACCTTGGGGATGGACCTTGGTGATATGTTCATGATTGTCTATGTTAAATGATGTAGCCACATCTTCAAGTTATGAAAAATTTTTATTTTTATTATGATATGCCTCATGATTTCATTTTCATGCCTTAAAGTTCTTTTTATGACTTTATTGATGTATCTCAAGTTCATATGTAAAATGTTTCACTTGTTTCCCTTTCTAGGCCTTCTGCTCATCCTTTCTTTTGATGTATGTCACCAGGTTATGAGATGCAGTAATGAACCTAGGATGAACTTAAGGATATGCCTTTCAAGTGTTTAAGAAGATTGTTTTTGTTCTTTTCATGTTTTATGTTCCTGGTTTCCAAGACACTAAACCTTAAAGATCCTCGGTTTTGTAAAATGTAATGAATGTTTATGTGATAAAAAGGCGGGATGCTATAGTCGGTATCAAAGGATTGTTTAGTTATTTGTGGAAATTAGGATATGAAAACTTTAGGAAGAAGCCTATAGAAAAGTTAAAATATAGGAAATATTCCTGGTATTTTGGTGAGTATTGAGTAAGGGGTTGCCAAGCAAATACATCCCTGTCTGGATACGAGCAGGTAGAGGTGGCTCTGGCACAGATGTACATAGGGGTAAAACCCGAAAACACCGCTTTGAGCTAGACTCGAACGGGAACTGGTACACGACAACGGGACTTGCTGCACTCTTGGTTACGACACTCCCGGGGGATATGCTTTGTTAATTCATAAGCTTAGTATGAACCATTGTTAAAGGAACAAAGATAAAATAAAATGAAGATTCACATAAAAATATATGATCATGGATAACCTATATGGGAACCTAGGGGATCACAAGTTACGGTATACTTTTCAACTACAAGTTATCCTTATATGCTTTAAGTTTCTTTTCATGATTATTGGCTAAGTATTTAAACCCCTAATTATAGTTTCTTTTCTTAGTTAATGGCGGGAAATGGAAGAACATGTCTCAACAACCAATGTGATAGGAAATGCTACGATTGCCGTATTAATATGACAGAGATGATTAGGGGATTAAAATATGATTTTTATTTTGGAATACATTCACTATTTTGGGGACCCTATATGATCGAGGTAAATAGATTACAAAGGTATTTTCATTGAGGAGTAAGGTTGATTTATATTTGAAGAATCGATGAATTTAAGGTGGATTTATAGTAATTTAGGTAACTTTTGGGAATGATTAACCTATCTTGGGTTAAATATGTTTAGATTAGATACTTTTTTTATAAGATGTTAGGAGTGGTTGATATTGTTTGGAGATGAACAATGAAGATTATTTTGGAAGACTATGTTATCAAATCCTTGTTGTATTTGGGTTTCAATCATAGTTTGGTTTATTTTGAGGAATTTTAAGGACCGTTATTTATGGAATGGACTATGATGAACTTTGGGTAGTACCATGGAACTTTGAAGATTTAAAAGTAGTTTCCATTCCAATGGGATTCTTTCTTTTTGAAGAGTTGTTTTACCTTACCCTTTCGGTTTTTGGGATAATGTTTAAAGATAGAAGAAATAGATAGTTGATCTTTTGTGGATTATGAGATTCTCTAGAAGATGATTCTTGTGTTTTGATGAGACCAAGTAGTTTTGAATGCTCATCATTTGGAGAAAAGATTAGTTTTGGTAGAAACTTATTAAAGTATGAAACTCTATATGAAGGTAGATATATTTCCTTATGTTTTTGTTCTATGTTGTAAATGAATTCCTCAAAGTTATTAAAAGGAACGTAAAACAAAAACGTTGTTGGTTTACGTTTCCAACAAGTTAATCAAAGACTGCTTACACACATCATAAGTTTGGGATTTTCTTATGGTTAAATTTCTCCTAATCATGTTCTCTATCACTCTCCCTCAGAACGCGACCCTTTGTTTTCTCCTCCATGTCCATGTTTCCTACACAGAATCCTAGTATGAGTAAACTCGGGTGGCCTTTGTACTCCCTTTTATTTCTTTTAAAGCAATAGTGTTACTGACTCTTTTTCCGATGTGGGACTTTCAATGAAATTTCAAAACCCAATTTTAAAAAAATTGCGAGGACGCAATTTCTTAAGGGGGGAAGATTGTAACGGCCCGAAATTTCGAATAAATCTTGTTTCCTAATTTCATGTGTTATTTTATTTTATTTTTATACCCAACAAAAATGTTTTATTTGATAAACATGATTATAATTAAAATGAGACCATTGGGTTTTGATTGTTATATGACCATCGTTCAATATGACCACTATGAACAAAATGTTTTGATTATTGTCTCTAAATACAAGTAATCTTGGTTAATTATTATAGAAAGAAGATTCGATGGCCTCACCTAGTAGTCTTGGACCGATCGAAGCCCATCTAACAAAGCTTAGGAAGAAGGTAGCACCATTGGGCTTTGCTCTGGATCAAATCCAAGCCGAACTTCATCATGTGAAGCTAGAACGGAATCGCCTTCACGAGAAGTTCAAACTGATAGAAATTACTACTCGGGCAATGTTGACTGAGCCGCCCCAAGATTCTATCACCCTAGCACACCTTACTCTTAGGTCATATGCTGGTATTATAAGGGGCTATGTAACAAGACCGTAACTGCCTTGTGTAATCCTTGTTTTAAATAAAAATTGGGATTTCTTCTTATGATGAAGTTTATGAATTTTGAAATGACCGGATAAATAGAGTATGCATATTTTTGATGAATTTTAGAAAAAGGATATTTTAAAAATGGTTGTGTAAACCTTAAATAATTAAAAATGTGTAATGATTTTCAAAAAATGGTCTTCTACAATTATGTTCAGTACGAAATTTGGAGTCTAATAAGATCAACTTGATTTTTGATGAATAGTAAATTATGAATAGTGATTTTATGATTAGGATTAGTAATATGACCAAATGGATTAGTAATCTAACTTAAATAAAGTTTTAAAATAATCTAGGCACCTTGATTAAGTAATGTGATTCAATAAAATGGTTAAATAATGGTTTCATAAATTATTATTCAAGTATTAGTTTTTTCGGGTGAATAGTGTTTTTTAATTAAAAATTTAATTAAAATTATTTAGAAAATTATTTTTATAAAACAGATTTAATTTTTGAACTCAGAGCACCGATATTATGCTATGGTAATTTTTGGGGTTTTTTCTGAAAAAACGAATTTTCAGTGAATAGTGTTTTTATTTAAAAATTAAATTAAAAATATTTAGAAAATTATTTTTATAAAATGGAGTTCATATTTGTAATCAGAGCGTTGATATTTGATTATGGTGAAATTTTGGGATCTTTCTGAGAAAGTTGAATTTTCAGTGAATAGTAAAAATGCAGTTTTAGGGTTTCGGTATGTTTAATGACATCATAGTTGTGTCATGATGATGTCATGAGTTATTTTAAGGTTTGGCCAGCCAAGGGTGATGAATTATTGTTTTGGGGGCCCCATGTGGCCTAACTCCATGATAAATTCCAAGGGAGAGCACATGGGTTTGAGAAAAGCACATGTGAGGTGTCCTTTGGCCATTAATGCCTTGTCCCCTCACTTTCCCTATAAATACCAAGCCCTCCTCTCATCCATTCGACTCCCCACTCATTCCCAACGAATTTATGGTCTCATTACCTCCCAAGGAGCCCTCCCAAGGTGCCCCCAAGCCCTCAAGGTCCCAACCTTTGAGGTTTAAGAGTTACATTTTAAGGTAAGGGATCCGACCTCTCTCTTTCTTTTCATGTAATCTCTTTTATGTCATTCCTTTTAGGCTACATGTTCTTATGTGAGAGGATGTTCTTTTATATTCCTCTTACTGCCCTTTTCATGTTTATATGATGAGATATCCACTCTTACTCTCATCATTTCATTTTATGAAAGTTTAAGTGACGCCGTTAGGCTGCCGAATTTTTAAGGGATCCTTTCACCCTTCTCATTTTTCAAGTTCGATTTTCATATCAAGTATTTCAAGTTCCTTTTTTATTATGTTGGGGTATGATATCTATATCTATCATACTGATCTCTTATGATCATATGATGAGAGACCCTATTTGATCTTGTCAATTCATTTTTATTGAAGTTTAAGTGACGCCGTTAGGCTGCCGAATTTTCATAAGAGAAATCTAATTTTTGTCTTCCTTCCATGTTTTTCATTTCAAATGGTATGTCCTCCAAATTTCATTACCATGTCCATATATCCTTCTTATTCCGTTCCCATACTGTTTTATGGATCATTTATGAGTGGGTGACCCATGTCCCCTCTCTTTTCAATGTTTTCTAAAACCCCGAAACATAGTCGTTATGCTGCAGAATTTTCGTCTCAAAATGCCTCTCTCTTTTCTCAAAATTATTTTATGTTATAAAGTGAATACTCAAAGATCTTATTTCTAAAATGGTATTCACATATATATCAAAATGTTTTATTTCAAATTCTGGGAATTACATACATGAAACCCGCTCTCCCCTTCCGTGGGTTTAAAGTGACGTAAAGATCATGTCTTTAAAGCAGTTTTTAAAACGTTATGATTATGAAATGAAACCCATTTATTTTATGTTATATGGGTTATTTATGAAATTTTTGATGATGATATATGTGGCTCACATGATAATAAAGGCAAATTTAAGGGTGCGCCCTGATAGCGCTCCAATGCATTGGGTAATGATGTAACCACTAGAGATTACAATTTTCATGATACCTTGGTGAATAACCTTGGTAATTTTCAAATGACACCTTGGGGATGGACCTTGGTGATATGTTCATGATTGTCTATGTTAAATGATGTAGCCACATCTTCAAGTTATGAAAAAGTTTTATTTTTATTATGATATGCCTCATGATTTCATTTTCATGCCTTAAAGTTCTTTTTATGACTTTATTGATGTATCTCAAGTTCATATGTAAAATGTTTCACTTGTTTCCCTTTCTAGGCCTTCTGCTCATCCTTTCTTTTGATGTATGTCCCCAGGTTATGAGATGCAGTAATGAACCTAGGATGAACTTAAGGATAAGCCTTTCAAGTGTTTAAGAAGATTTTTTTTGTTCTTTTCATGTTTTATGTTCCTGGTTTCCAAGACACTAAACCTTAAAGATCCTCGGTTTTGTAAAATGTAATGAATGTTTATGTGATAAAAAGGCGGGATGCTATAATAACTATCTTATACTTCCTTATACTTGTATACCCTGATTTAGTAATATTCTATATGCTTTAAGGTAGAATATATATCTTTGTAAACTTTCATTAAGTTTCATTTTCCAGAATCATATTTTTAGAATCACTTTCTTGGAATCATATTTCTGGAATCTAGAAAGTGTGTAGAACTAGAGGTTTTGTGAATTACCTTGTTTAACCTTGTTAAAAATAACCATATTTAAAATTTCTAAAGGAATTTTCAAAGTATACAATTCACCCCCCTCTTGTATATTAAGAATCATTACATACTACATTCAGTATCTATATTATTTCGATCCTACATTTGGTATTATAGAGTATATCATACTCTATACCATCTTAACAATTGGTATCAAAGGAGGTCTCTGAAATACTTATATTCACATATAAGTTTTCCTTTCTCAAGTTTTCATTGTTCTGTTTTTTCCTTGCTTAGGAATATTTTCCTTGTTTACAAATTTTTGTTACTAACAAGTTTGTGTGGAAAGATTTTTTTCTCTTTAAGATGGCAGGAATCAATGTTGGTTCCATAGAAAATATCAATCCAAAAAGACCACCTGTTTTTTATGCGAATTATTATGAATATTGGAGAGATCACATAAAGACATTCATTATCAATATTGGAGTAGATAACTTTTTTATTCTTACTGGAGGATATAAAATCCATGACAAGGAAGTTAGTACCTTCACTAATCAAGAAAAGCATGAATATTAACTGAATTATAAGGTACACAATACTTTGTTTTGTTCTATGAATAGAAATATATATATCCAAATTTTATATTTTGAATCAGAAAATTTTATATGGAACAAAATTGAAGTTACACACTTTGGAACTTCAAAATTTATTGAAACTAGAAGAGCCATGCTGAGAGCTGAATATCATGGTTTCTGCTTTCTTTATGGAGAACTCATATGTAAGGTGCAACAAAGATTCATGATTATTGTGAATAGTTTACAATCCATGGGTGAGAAAGGATTAGATGGTGAATCTATTGTTGATAAGATCATATACATTATGCCCAATGAGTGGGAATCCAAGAGAACTACTATTGATGAGAATAGGAAGGATACTCAGATTTCTCTTGATGAACATTTTGGAACTCTTCTTAAACATGAGACTAGAATGAAGAGAGATGCTGATAATATAAATAAGAAAAATGGTAATGGTAGTGTTTCTATTACTAAAACTTCAAATCATATGAAATCCAATACTCCTGAGAGAGTTATTAGATCCAAATCTACGAAAATATTTATCCAATCCAAATCTAGTGGAAGTGAATCTTTAGAAAATGAGTTAGTAAATATTGCTCGAAGGATGAACAAGATTGTTGTAAAGAATAACTTTCAATCCAAATATAAGAAGAAAGAAAGGAAAGATAAGAAAGATTTAGAAGTAACTTGTTATGAATGAAAGAGAGTTGGACATATAAGGCCTGATTTTCCTATGCTAAAAAGAAAATAAAGAAAGGAAAAGCATTCTGATAGAAATATAAATAAGTACTACAAAGATAAAGCTAAAAAAGTCTTGAAAGCTAATGACACCTGGAGTGCTAGTGGTGGTGACTCTTTAGATGAATCGTCAAATTAAGAATCTTCTGGATAGAAGAATCTAGGTCTAATAGCTAGACTACCTATTAAAAATCATTGTTTTATGGCTAAGGTACACAATGTTGAATCTATGACCAATGTATTTTTGAATGATAATTATAGTAATAGTAAATATTATGAATCTTATGATGAATAATCTTCTTCTGATGAAGATAATGCTTTACCTATCTATGAAGATGTTTCTAGGTTTTCCAAAATACTTGAGATTGAGAATTCAAAACTCATGAAAAAGCTTGATAAGGAAAATTCTAGGAATACTATTCTTACTAAGGAAATATCAGATATTTCTAAAGATCTTGATAAGAAAATTGTTGATTTTGAAAGTATTTCAAAAAATATTGAGGAAGTAAATTCTGAGAAGAATAAACTTTCTAAGGATCTAGAAAACGTAATTTCTAAGAAAAATGTTTTCAAACCTAACTCTAGTTCAAAATAAAATGTTTTTGAAGACAAGAACTTAGTTATCAAACTGAAGTCTGAAATTTTTTCCTTAAGGAAGTGTTGGTCAAATTTTACCTTAGGTAAGGAAAATTTTGATAAGATGTATTCTCAAATTCGACCTCTAACGAATAGTTTTGGTTTTGGTTATACTAGTTCTAAACCGGTTTTTAGTAACAATTATTTTGTTACTAAAAGTTCTCTATTTTGTACTAAGTGTCAATGCGGTGGTAATTGAGAAAAAAATTGTTCCTTAAACAAAACTTGGCCTTTAGGATTTCATAAATCCTATTTTTCAAAGAAAATGTGGGTGCCTAAGATTTTTCTTTTTGATGTTTTTGGATCCAAGAAAGTTTGGATTCCGAAAGCCTAACTCTTTTATTTTCAGAAAAATAGAGAAGGTACCAACAAAAATACATGGTACATGGATAGTGGATGTTCCCAGCATCTGACTGGTAACAAAAACTAAATTGAAAAGATTATCAATATGAAAGGTGGGAAAGTAACTTTTAGAGATAATGCTCAGGGAGAAATTATTGGTATAGGTAACATTGTTCTTCTTGAAAAAACTTTGATTTCAAATGTTTTATTTGTTAAGGGTCTTAAGGACAACCTCATTATCATAATCCAATTATGTGATGAAGGTTACCTTGTGAATTTTAGGAATGATAAGTGCTTAGTACACAATTCCAAGGAAGAGTTTATTCTTTCTTCCCATAGGTAAGAGAATGTATACACACTAAACTTAGAAGACCGTAGTAGCCAAGATCTACCTTGCCTTAGTGCAATGGAAGATCATTCTTGGTTATGGCATAGAAGGTTAGGACACTATAAGCTTAAGAACCTATGCAAACTTTCTAAGAAAATATTAGTTAAGGATCTACCAAATCTTAGATTTGATTCTTCAAAAAATTTTGATCCTTGTCAATATGGAAATCAATATAAATATAGTTTTAAATCAATCAGTGAAGTATCAACTACTGATGCATTATAGTTAGTTAATATGGATCTTTTTGGCCCAACACAAACCAGAAGCATTAGTGGAAAATATTAGGTATTTTTCTTAGTTGATGACTACACTAGATTTACGTGGGTCTATTTTCTAGCAAAGAAGTTTGAAGATTTTTATTATTTCAAAAGTTTTAGAGCCCAAGTTAAAAATGAGAAAAACCTTCCATTGAAAAATATTCATAGTGATCATGGAGGAGAATTTCAAAATTCTGATTTTGAAACTTTTTGTAGTAGAAAAGGCATTACTCATAACTTCTCATCACCCAGAACACCTCAACAAAATGGTGTTATTGAAAGAAGAAATATAATTCTTCAAGATATAACAAGAACCCTGTTGAGTGAATATTCTATAGCCAAACACTTTTGGGATGAAGCTGTAAGTACTGCTTGTTATACTATAAATCGAGTTTTAATTAGACATTTTCTTAATAAAACTCTTTATGAGTTATGGAATGGTAGAAAACCTAGACTTTCCTAATTTAAGGTTTTTGGTTGAAAGGTATTCATCCTGAATACTAAATATAATCTACAAAAATTCGCATCAAAATCTGATGAAGGAATTTTCTTAGGCTACTCCACAACTTCTAAGGCTTATAGAGTTTTCAATAAAAACACGTGTACTGTTGAATAGATAGTACATGTGAAATTTGATGAAACTGATCCCTTTGTTTTAAACAACCCCAACCTACATCCTCGGATGTGTTTACAAAAACTGATTATCAATCATTGATAGAAGATCCTTCTGATAAGGAAAATGTACAAGAAGATATTTCTGAAACATTTACCCCCGAATATTTCCTACCCTATGTTGATGAAAAAGTTTTACAAAACCCAAATCAGGTGTTTCTTAAGAATCATCCTAATGATAGTATCATTGGTGATGTGAATCAACCTATAAGGACTAGAAGTTACTTAATAAATTAAGTATAACATCTAACATCCCTTTCCCAATTAGAACCAAAAAGCACTGATGAAGCTTTAGGTGATGATGATTGTATTAAAGCCACTCAAGATGAAATAAATGAATTTGAAAGGAATAAAGTCTGGACCTTGGTTAAAAGACCTAAGGAAACTTCTATTGTTGAAGTAAAATGGGTTTTTAGAAATAAGTGAAATGAAAATGGAATCATTGTAAGAAATAAATCCAGATTAGTTGCCAAAGGCCATAATCAACAAGAAGGAATAAACTATGAAGAAACCTATGATCTGATAGCTAGACTTGAATCTATTCGAATTTTACTTGCCTTTGCAGCATTATTCAATTTCAAACGTTTTCAAATAGATGGGAAATGTGTTTTCCTTAATGGTTTTGTACAAGAGGAAGTTTTTTTTGAACAACCTCCTGTTTTTGAAGATACAAAACATCTTGAACATGTGTTTAGACTTACCAAAGCTTTGTATGGACTTAAGCAAGACCCTTAAGCCTGGTATGTTATACTTATAGGTTTTTTGATTCAAAATAATTACGTTAAGGGAAATTAAAATCCACCTCTTTTTATAAAGAAAGATAATATTTTTTTTTAATTGTTCAAATTTATGTTGATGACATTATATTTGGTTTAAATCAGCAATCGTTAACTAATTTATTTGTATATCTAATGAAATCTGAGTTTGAAATAAGTATGATGGGTGAGTTAAAAATTTTCCTTGGTTTTCAAATTTCTCAAAAATCGGAAGGAACCTATATATCTAACCATAAGTATATTAAAGATCTTCTTAAAAAGTATGGATATGACAATGCTAAGAGTATAAGTACTCCCATTGGTACCTCAAATACGCTTGATCTTGATGAACCTGGGAAACCAGTAGATCAAACATCTTTTAGAGGTATGATAGGAAATCTACATTACTTAATAGCTAGTCATCCAGACTTAATGTTTTCAGTATGCTTATGTGAAAGATATCAATACAATCTTAAGGAATCTCATTTAAAGGTAGTGAAAAGAATTTTTTGCTACTTAAAGGGAACCATGGATTTAGGAATCTTCTATACTTCTGGGAATGATTTTTTTGAAAAGTTTTTCAGATGCTGACTTTGTTGGATGTAGAATGGATAGAAAGAGTACATCTAGAACTTGTCATTTATTAGGAGATTCTTTAGTTTCTTGGTCTTTCAAAAAGCAACACTCAGTAGCACTTTCCACTGTTGAAGCTGAATATGTAGCAGCTGGGAGATGTTGTGCTCAAGTGTTGTGGATGCAACACACACTCACAGACTATGGTATGAGTTTTACCAAAACACAAATTTTGTGTGATAATACAAGTTCCATTTCCCTTAGTAAAATCCATGCACATCACTCTCGTTAAAAACACCTAGATATTAGGAATCACTTTCTTAGGGATCACACACAAAAAGGAGATATCATTCTTCAACTTATCGGAATGCAAGATCAAATTGCTGATATCTTCATAAAATCATTACCCTCTGATAGATTTGAATGCATTAAACAAAAGTCATGAATGATAACCGTAATATAATATTCCTTGCTAACTTCCTGTTGAACCAATCTCTTTACAGTAATAAACTCCTTTCTATAGGGGGAGTACATTTTCTTTCTATCCTTTCATGTTTTTTTCTAAAAAAATTTCCGTAGTCAGTTTTTCTAAAAAATTTCATAGTCTAAAACTTTTATACTTGAAATTTTAATAATGAATATTTTTATACTTGAAATTTTTGTAAAGAAAATATTCGTACTTGAAATTTTCATAATGAAGATTTTCATACTTGAAATTTTTGTAATGAAGATTTTTGTAATTGATATTTTCGTAATGAATATTTTTGTAATGAATATTTTCGTACTTGAAATTTTTTCAATGAAGATTTTTGTACTTGAAATTTTTGAAATGAAGATTTTCGTACTTGAAATTTTTGTAATGAAAATCTTCGTACTTGAAATTTTTGTAATGAAGATTTTCGTACTCAAAAGTTTCGTAATAAAATTTTTCTTACTCAATTATTTTTTTCTTTCCCGTAATGGAGGTTTTCGTAGTCAAAATTATTCGGAATCTAAATTTATTCAAGAAGAATATTACCTATTACGAATAATCTTCCTGTCAATATGAAAGTTATATTTTCTTTCTTAAGTTATCATAATCATCATTTACTTGTTGGTATTTTCATTTGTTTTTTAAAAAAATTCGGATTCTCTTTTCCTTAAATATGAATGTTTTTTTTAAAACCTCAGAAGATCAGATTCTATCAAGTTTTCCTTGAGGCTATCATATCAACCATAAGATCTGACCATAAGGATTTTCAACCATTGGAATGAGTTTGGACGATGAATCATTGCTTCTAACACCTATATAAAGGACCCACGAAGGGTTGTACCACATCAATCTCAAGCTCTCACGTGTTGATGTTATAACACTCTACTTAATCCCATTCAAAACTTCTCAGAGTTTTCTCAATTCTGAATGTCTGTAAAAGAATCATCTCAGATAGATATGTCTCTTGTCAATCGAATTATGGAATGGTAGGTATATAGGGAAAGGTTGGTGCATCTGAACTTTTTCTACAAGTATGATTCTATAATTTCGAAGAATATCAAGCTGAATGAATGGGAGAGTGTCTCCATATCAAAGCCTAGTGCTCAAGATTTGGTGTATCCAGATCTTCTTATTGAGTTTTTGAATCAGTTAGTTTCTTCAAGGAAGAAGGCAGAGAGAAGTTTTCTTTCAAAAGCTATGGAAAGACCTATGCTCTTTCATATACAAAGGCATCTAGTTTGGTTGGAGTTCCATTTAAAGGGGAAGCTGAGTTCTGTTCTCAAAGTTGCTGAATGTTCAAGGAATTTTTGTCATAGTAAAAGCTATGGAGTGTCTTGGTCTTATAGATGTAAATACTTTAAATATTTCTCACCTATCTACAAATAATCAGATCCTTGAATTTTGGGTTCAAGGTTTCATCATTCTGAGAAAAGGTGATAAGGACACCTTGAAGAAGAGTGACATGTACATCCTAGATTTTTTGGTGAATCTGAGGAAGATAAACTTGATGAAGCATATTCTCATTACGATATAGAATATTAAGAATGGGAACTTGAAAGATAAGATAATCATGTATCCATCCATCCTCTCTAAGCTAATTTTTCTGTGTTTAGAATATTTCAAAATCCCTTGTAGTTCAAAGTCGAGGAATTGCAAAGTCATGCTGATTAGTGATGATACCCTGAAAAGGATGAAAGTTGGTTTTTCTAAGGAATCAAGAGAATTCCATCATCTACCAATAGAAGAGGCTGAAGATATACTGAAATAACAAGAAGTGTATGAACCAACGAAAAATGATGGAAAGAAGAAAAAGTTGAAAGAAGTAGAAGAGGAAGAGAAAACACCCAAAGCTAAGGAAGCCCAATACACACCTCCAAAACCTAAGAAGAAAAAAGCTTATCCAGATGATTTTGTTGCAAAGTGGAGGAAAGACAAGAAAAATCGAAAGGAAGGAGAGCCAAAATTTGTCTTGGATCCTACATAAGCTAAGGCTTTAAAAGAAAAGACAGATGATGAGCTTGAGAAGAAATCTAAAGAAAAGAAGCAAAAGAAGAATATGTCAGAGGTGGAAATTGTTCAATCCCTTCTGAGGGATACTGATAAAGAATTCGAGAATATCTCATTACCAAAATCTTTCTTGGTAGAGGCCTTACCTGAGACACCGGGGAAGAAATTTCTCACTCTAGGAAAAGTTCAAGAAAAGATTGTTAAAGAAAAAGAATCCGTGGAAGAAGTGAAAGAAGAAGAAAGAAGTGGTGACACAGAAGACCTCATAAAGCAAGTTGAAGACTTTAATGAGAAGGAAAGTGCATCTGAAATTTTTTCAATCCGGACCTCTCAAGATGGATCTTTAAATATTTATACTCCTGGGGTAGATGACAAGGCTGGAGAGGAAGTGAATAAGCTCTATAAGGAAGAAAGTTATAATCATCATTTCATTCACCCTGAAGATGCTGAGGCAGGAGCTGAAAAGGAGAAGATAGATGAAGATAGAATTGTTCAGTTGTCTGATAGTGAACATGAATCTCCAGTTGATGAAGCTGTTCTGAGAGCTAATAAGGGGAAACCGGTGGTTGTGGATACACCTACTAAAGTTGTTTTAAAGAAGAAGTAAGATGTTGGATCTTCTAAGAGAAAAATTGCTGATCTACGGAAAGATCCCTCACCACGCAAAGTCTCAGATTCAGAATCATCATCCCTAGGACATGATTTCATTGTTAAATCACTGAAGAAGCTTTTTGACACCATTCTGATCTTTCCAAGCATTTACTCGAGATGTCAGATGCTTCAACACAGCTTGAATCAAAAATCAGATTCAGTATCCATGGTGATGGATAAGTGTGTAAAGCTTGAGGCTGATCTCAAGAATTTATTCATTAAATATGATACCCACAAAAGATCTTTTAAGAAAGTGGTTAGCTAGTCAAAGAAGATAGTTGAAGATTTGAGAGAGATTGATGAGTTTCAAGATGGTGTTAAGGAAGCCTTTGATATTGAAGATGGTAAAATCAAGGATTTCATGAGTAGCTTTGAGAATAAGCTAACTCTCGAGAAAAATTATCGGATTCAAGAGGTCAAGGATCTAAATGGGTAATTGTATTCTATTGTCCAATGCTAGAAGAGAGGAACTGATCTTTGGATTGAGATC
Source organism: Viscum album (assembly GCA_963277665.1). Taxonomy (NCBI): domain Eukaryota; kingdom Viridiplantae; phylum Streptophyta; class Magnoliopsida; order Santalales; family Viscaceae; genus Viscum; species Viscum album. Next base: position 861,638,953 of record OY728160.1, read on the forward strand.
GAAGAGAAACTAGTTAATCAAGATGAATTGCTAAAGGCTCAGGTATAAGCTCTCAAGGCTCAGGAAGAGAAGATCAAAGCTTTAGAGAAGAAATCATAGAATCATGATCAGCTCCTAAAGAAAGAAGAGGAAGACCACAAGGAACTCAAAAATCTGAAAACCATAGTAAATAAATTGATACCCAAGGAGAAGGAATGAAAATAGATCCAATACGATCTTTTTTTGTATTTTCCTTCTTGTACAAATTCTTTCCAAACTTAATGAAAATTTTCTTGCTCTCTTTATTTTTGTGTTTTCTTGTACTAATCTTTTAGGTACCATAATTTTCTTTTCCATTCCCTATATTTCTTTTTGAAAATCACAAAGGGGGAGAAGGAATGTAAAAAATAATACTAAGTGTGGAAGAAATTTCCCTATCCAAGGGGGAGTTTATCTTAGGGGGAGTTTTTCATCTTAAAGTTTTCCGTATACAAGATAATGTAAAATTCCATTTCGGAAAATAGAATATGATCCTTAGTTGTTCCAAAGGATATGGAGGAGTTAGTTGTATTCACTCTGATTCATAAGGGAATGGAGATAAGTTTTATTTTCAAGAGCATAAAAATTCTAAGTCTTTATATTCTTTTTCGTAAGGATGTTTGTGCTTTCCAAAAAGGGGGATATTGTTGAGTCAATAAGGTTTCATTATGAATTTTTCATTACTTCATGTTTTGAAAATCACAAAAACCTATTTTAAGGAAAAATGCATTTTATCTTGGTAAGGAAAATTTTCCTTCGTTAAAGAAAATTTTCCTTCCTCAAGGAAAATTTTCTCCTTACCCTGTTTTTCTTTCATAAGGAAAATTTATCCTTACCATGTTTTCATTGTTCATATCATAATTTTTTATAAATGTAAAATTCAGTTTGTATCCAAAAACTCAGAATCCTATAATTACCTAGATATGAAGCATTCTGTTTTAGGATCCAAATTCTCAGAATTCTGGTTATGAACTCTTCTGAGTTCTGACCCCAAGTTCTCTGAATTAAGACTCCGAACTCTTCTGAGTTCTGACTCTGATTTCTCTGAATTCAGACTTCATACTTTGTAAGTTCATACTCTGAATTCTTATGAATCCAGACTCTGAACTTTGTAAGTTATGACTCCGAATTATCATGAATTCTGACTCCGAACTTTGTAAGTTCAGGTTTTGAATTCTTGTGAATCCAGATCCTGAATTTCCTTGAAATTCAGACTCCATAAATCTATAGAGTTCAGGTTCCAAATTCCTAATAAATAGAATCTGAATATCCTATAATATAGACTCCGAATATTTTTACTTTGACTCCAAACTTTTATTTTTCTTAGACTCCAAAAAAATGGTTTTGATTAAGCAACCATATTTTTCTCATCTTTGATATAGTTATGAAATGATGTCATACATTCTGTTTCTAACTAACCATTGTTTGAGTGACACGTGTATTGGTCCCTCTGAAATTCAAGGAAAAAATATGACCATTAGAGGAGGGAGGCAACCGTTAGAGCTGTGCCTATAAATAGGAGCTCATTTGAAAGAGCTCACAAGAAGTTGATCAATCTAGAGATAAATGCTGCTAAAGTGATTTATAGAGAAAGAGGCTTTATTGATTTGCATGTACTAAACTTATTTTTCATATTTTCTTTGTGCGACTCCGATTGTTGTTATGTACAATCGAGGGATTCCAGGGATAGAAAGATAGAGGTTCCAACTACCTTGAAGTTGAGGGCTTCCTTACTGAGGAAGAAAAAGGTATCGACTACCTTGAAGTTGAGGGATTGCGGGGATAACAAGACAGACTCCGATCTTCGTATTGAGGACTTTCCCTGGTGTGGGTAAGACAGACTTTCTTGAAAGTATAAATCAATGGACCTTTATCCAAGGTTGTTGGATACCCTTCTCTTTGGGTTAAAATATTTACTACTTGTTACTTGTTTTGTTACAAGTTTTCCTATGCATTTTATTTGTTGAGGAAAGTATAACTATCTTATACTTCCTTATACTTGTATTCTCTAATTTAGTAAGATTCTATACACTTTAAGTTAGAATCATTATCTTTCTAAACTTTCATTAAGTTTCATTTTATGGAATCATCTTTTCGAAATCACTTTCTCGGAATCATATTTTCAGAATCTAGCAAGTGTTTAGAACTAGAGGTTTTGTGAATTACCTTTTTTAACCTTGTTAAACATAACTATCTTTAAAAGTTCCAAATTAATTCTAAAGTATACAATTCACCCCCCCCCCTATTGTATATTTATCATCATTAGATACTACATACATTATATATATTATTTCAATACTACATTTGGTATTATAGAGTATATCATACTCCATACCATCTTAACAACAAATACTTAAAATCTTAATTTCAAACTCCTAAGTATGTTCATGTTTCCCTTAATGTGGGATGATCATCCACTATCAAGAATCAATTTTCTATAATTATCCGTATCCTTAAAAGTTATCTTAGTAATAATAACTTTCCCTTTCATCTTCATCTTCTTCGCTTTCCATGAAATTCCAAAATGAGTTGAGATGTATGTCAGTTTCTTCTCATATATTTCCATATAATAAATCATATTATATTCTTATTCCTACATTGGGTAAAAAAAATTCTCAAAGGAATTGAAATGTATTTTATTTTGTTAAATATTATTTGTCTTTTATAGGAAAAATTTTCATTTCTTTTCCTATAATTGATAACTTTATGCCCAAAGTCGAAATAGTTAAAACAATATCCATAGAATGAGTTTTTATTTAGATATTAAGGATATGTTTATTTTATCCTTTTATAGCTTCTAATTGCTTATCCTATCAAATAAATTACAACTTCATCATAATAATACATTGTGTGGCCTAATTAGCCATAGAATTGACACTTCCTTAAAGAAAATATCTATTTACATCCATCCCTCTACATTTATCCATATTTTTTATAACTCCTTGGTTATTGATATGATTTCAATAGTTGAGAACTTTATCCTTTCATAAAATTCAATTTACCCTATACATGGTTTGTCTTTGTTTTTAATGTTCCTTACTCATATCTAAGAGTATTTTTACCCATGAAATTGGGTCTTTGATCAATCAACAATTTCTCAAAGGTTCATATACCTCATTCATACCTTTACCTCAATACTTAATAAGAAAACTTCCTAAAGTATAGATTCTTATTTGATTGATTTATTTTTATTTCAAACTCTATATTTTTTTTTCAAAGATATGACTTCCTCTATATTAAGATTATCAATGATCTTAGTATATTTCTCAATATTTAACATGTAGTTCACTATTTATTTAGGTTTCACTTGACCTATTATTCAACAAATTTATTTAGATAATCAAATTATTCTTCAAGATCATCAAAATAAATTGAGGATTCCTTTATTAATCCTCCAATATTCATGTTCTTCTTTATTTATATATCAATCACCTCAAGATACCCTTTTGATTCCACCTTGATATCAATAACTCCCTCTTTTTGATCATCCACTTAAACTGAAACTTTTTATATTTCTACTAATTAAATCATTGAATCTTTTTTTATGAGATAAATTCAGTCTTAATGCCTTCTAACATATCATTTTCAACATATTCATCCTCTTTTCTAATTCTATTAAATTTCTTTCCACTTTTATTTCTCTAATTATAGTTTCTCTTAGGGTGAAACTTTTTTCTTAGACTTTTTGAGAATTAAAACTTTCCATACTCTTTATAAAATCTTTTTAGAAACCTATAATTGATGTGATTGATCTTTTCATAACAAAAATAATCCAAGGGTATCTTCCCTGAAATATTCTTTTTCACATATTAATATTCCTTGTGATAAGAGATAGAAATTCATCACTAAAACCTTAATCAATTTTAGAGTGTTAAACCTCTTAATTCTCCATGAATTTAAATTATATCTCCTTATATAAATTTTATAAAGACTTTATGGCTTCACTCATATTTCATATGTGCCCAATTTACTATGTAAATCATCAAGAGAAAATTACTAGAGATTTACTTATTCAAGTGCGGACACTTTTGGATTGTAAATTGATGGTGATATCCATATATTTTTCTTCACTATATCAGTATCACTCATCTCATGATAAAGTCCAAGAATAGTTCTGAACACTTCAATCAGATGGTTGAATAAACTATCAATATTTTAAATTGAAGTCTTTTCTAGGCCATTAAATCTATTTTTAAGAAATACATATTTAAATCCTTTATTTTTCTATCACCTTCATAAATATTAATAATATTTTCCCATATTTCTTTGCTTTTTGAAAAATCCATCACCTTAATACATATCTTATTATAAAATTCCTATGATAAATCATTTTAATCTTTAAGATCATCAATTAATAATTTTTTATCTCCTTCCGTAATTGACTTACATTGGAATCAATCACTTGAATTCCATGAACTATTATCAGATAAACATCAAGTATAAGAGTTTTAAAATGTGATTTCATTATGTTCTTCAAAATATAATAATTAAAAACATAAAATAAGGGAACTTACTCCGCATTTATATCATTATTCATGACTATAACTTCCTCTAAAATATTATCAAATAAATAACTGGCTTTGATACCACTTGTTGTAACTTGAGGTCCCATTGTACACCCTTAGAGGGGGTGTGAATTAGGGTGTCATGAAATTTATTCTTATCTTAAATTTTTTAGAGTAAGTATTATAGAACCAACCACTTGAAGGACCCTGAAACACTCTTAGAGGGGAGGGGTGAGTCAGGGTGTCAATTTTTTCATCCTAAAGTGATGGATATTGTTCCCACATTGGTAGGAACCTGTTAAACGTGTTTGATAGTAATGTTAAATAATTAAAACATTCACACGCAGCAAGACAAAATAGAAATTTTTATTTGGTTCACCACTAAGGACTAGTCCAAGGAGCATACACCAACAGATTTTTGGTCGTAGCTAAATCCACTAATCTTCACTAGATATGGAATACAATATTTTTGACAGAGTCACTCTGTGCCAAGTGAAATTCCTTTATAATGTTTTAGGTATATCACACTACATCCCTCAGATCACTTCTGTCGACTCCCCCTAGCGCACTGCTTTGAGAGAAGTCTAACCCAGTTTATATACTTGAAGGTCGCTTTAATGGATTGGAATTAAAGGCTTTGTCCTTAACTTAGCATGTGACTCTTCTTTCACTAAAGACCTAAGTTTATGCACACTAAAATCTCTATTCACTGAAACATCATTGTTCAAAAACTACCTTTCACAAAGCTCCTTCACTAAGCTCCCTTTCCTTCGCAGAACAAACTACCTTTATAAAGTACCCCTACCTTCGAGGAAAAATCTACCTTCGTGAAGCATCCCTACCTTCGTGGAACAAAATATCTTCACAAATTTCATTTATTCAATGTGGAATACCCCATCATCATGAAGTACCTTTTAAATAAAAGCATTTAACATCAGTCAAGACTTATGGTATTTTCATGATGCTCAATCTTGTAGAGAAATCTAGATTCGCGAAGCTCCCTTGACTTCATGAAATCATATATTTTCTGGATTATCCTTGAAAAACTCATTCGAATGAAGTGGGGGCAGCCTCATATTTATAGTCTCAGTCGTTCGAAAAGCTTCACCACCTCCATTTCATTTTCCAGATCTGTCAAAAACATCTCTGCAGCGTACCTCCTTTCACAAAACACCATGGAAATTTTCTGTTCACAATGATCATTGTAATCACAGATATTTCTGTCAAAACCCTTCGTAATGATCAAATTAATTGTGGAACTTTCCATCAATGGCCGCAAATCTCTAATTCTTATAATTGTGGAGAGAACCATTTCTGTTCATGATGTCTGCCGTAATCGTTGAGCACACCATCAGAATTATTTAGTCCTTCACAAAACACAACTCACGAATCCCATATTCATGAAACTCATGCATTTTCCATATTTTCATAAGTCCATCAAGAGAAACCAATTTTTTATTTGAAATCCATCCTCCAAATTTTGGACCCTAAAAATTTGGTAAACACTGGGAAATAATGTCACCTTCAATACTATTATCATCTTGAACTGTAGGATCCCTTTCCTTGAAAACTCTTAGATCTTCCATGTGAGGGTTGACAAAAAACACAAACCAAAGTCCATTTATAGCAAATAATAGCCTTGGTTCCAAAAATCTCCCCCTTTGGGTTTGTTGGCAATCTATATATAAATTTAAAAGAGCACCAACCACTATTAAAACTAGATACACAATAAATAAATTATCCAACACTCTACGTCTATGTGAGAAATGATCGATGTAGAAAACAATAGGGGAAACATGGATTGGGTTATAATTTTTTAGAATTCTTAAAGATGTCAAAGCTATTCTATGACCATGTCATGGGAGCATTACATTCCCCAAACTGTTTACTCAAAACACTGAATTATCATATTCACTCTTTGCAACTCATCCATTCTTCTTCAACTAGAAAAACATTTCATTATCATCCTTTGTACCATTTAACCATTTAATTTATACATTATCCCCCATTGGAAATAAACCCAAAGAGCCTGATTTTGACTTGTACAACTCAAAAAATACTCCTCCTGGATCGTATCTTCCCCATAAACATGCATCACATTATCAAACAGATTAGAATAGTTAATTTAATCTGGGATAGGTGAAATTTCATGACCACATCATGAATTGGGAGTTGGTTGAACACAGAGGTTCAACCGATGCTTCTTGAACAAGTAACGCCCCAACCCCAGTTACCCAGAGTCGGTGCATTATTACATATCATTGGCATGATCACAAAAGATCAAGTCTCAAAAGACTGATTAGTTTAGTAGACTTGGAATCACAAGACACATTCATAAATGTTACATTAGATCATAAATTGAAAATACGAAATAATATAGTCTCCATGGTCCACACTCATATCCCCTTCAGACTATCCCTACAGGTCAGTCATAAAATATTTCTTTACATCCTGGGAAAAATAAAACATAGAAAGGGGTGAGCTCAAATGCCTAGTAAGGATAACAATATAGCGGAAACTATCATAAATAATCATAAACATTTAAGGCAATGTATAACTAAAACAAAAGCCATTTAAACTTGATCTTCAGAATAATATGGTAGAAATAAAATGAAATAATTCAATTTAATTATTCACATGGATATTCTACTGGTCAAATAATCACATGCAATATCAATAACCACTTTCATAATGATGGAATGCATAATGCCAGACTATCATAACCACGTAGCCAAGGCCTCGTGCCAAGACTACAAATAAGATTTTATCAAGGCCTCATGCCAAGACACTAGTTTGTCTCATGAGACCTACCGATACATCGAGGAGCTATAACAGGCTCCACCCATCACTTACTAAGTCCAATGCATTCCTCATATAAACAGGTTTAAACATAACACAAACATTCATATTAAAACTAGAATAAGAAATGTAAATACTTTCTCCATAAACCATGAATGGTATAAAAATAACACATCCACAGTCAAACACATCAAAAAAACTTCAATACAATATGTAAGTTTTGTATCATAATAAATCAACTTCAAATTAGCTTAAAATCTATCAAAGGATGTTGACATAGATGAAATCAAAACTATTTGAGAGAAATATTTTTTGAAATCATTTAAAAGTCACATAATTATAAAATAAAACATTTACTTTGAAAATATTATTATAATATTTTAAGGGAAGTTTCGAATATTTTACAATTGTGGAAAATATCCACACCCTCCGTATAACTTAAAAAAAAAGACATTCTTACCTTAATTTGTCGAAAAGGTTAAAAAGGTCCTTGTTTGGAAAATAACGTAAATATTCTTTTATAAACTTTTTATAAAAAGTCAAACAAGGGTATAAATGACTTTAACCCATATTCTATAAAATATTAATAATGTTTTGAAATACGTTTTTAAGAAACATGGATGTGGATGATAAAGAGGTCCTAGTAGATAATTACGTATAAACAACCTCAGATAATGAAGAGATTGTGAAATAAACCACTACCTTGTACTTTTCCTTCATTGAGGGTAGGTTAATATCCTGTATAATGGTGAAATAATTGTTATTAAATTATACAAGAATCATATAAATTAATATGATATCATATATGATCTTTTAACATTGATTTGTTAATAATACCTTAGTATTATCATCGTTTCGGGTGTTAACAGATTCATTTTTATTTATATTATTTATAATGTGAGCCATATTTTTTATGGATGGAATTTATATTATTCATATACAGAATGATATCATGTCTCTAAAAATTATTTTTAATCATCAAATTAAATTTAATCTTGAATGGAAAAGATGGTGAATGAATCTCATCGCGTTCGTGGAGACGGTAATCCGTACGTATGCACGAGCGACAATATCATTCTTTTGATATTAAAATAATATATAATTGGATGGTATATAATATATACAGAATCATTATCATGTTATATTTATTATTTACATGAATTACACATCATTATTATACCCATCCAAATAGTAATGTATTGAATAACAATTACACCACGACGTGGAGACGGTAGGCCATACGTACGCACGTATGGTGACATGTCATTCAAAGGATGGATAGAATACTGAATATGGTTGTACCATATTTATAATAACATCACAGTATATATAATATACCGGAGTTATTATTTTAGAATGTAAATAACAAATAAAGAAGAAGTTGAAGAAGAAAGGAACTTGAAAGAGGGTGGTGAAAACATTACCTCTTCTTCGGGTTCTTCCTTTTGATTTGATCAAAAGGGCTCCTTAGGTTGGATTTATGACTAAAGGAAGGACTCTAGGATTAATTTAGGATAGTTGAGAGAATAATTGGGCATGGGTTGGCTGAAACAAAAGGCTTTTAAGGTGTGAATAATTGGTTAGAAGTGGTGTCCTTTTATAAGGGGGGGAGGGGCTCTTTAGGAAAAACTTAAAGTATTATTTTATAATAAATTCATATTCAGTTTTTAATGGCTCTAAAGTGTATTATTAAAAGTATAAGGTGGGGATGGTTTGAAATCCTTTCAACCAATAGATTTTATACAGGTTTGGGTCACTATATTAACCTTATCATTTATATTTAACTCTTAGTTAAATAGTTTGACATTTACCATGTCTCTTTGTATTTTTATATTATATAGTTAATAAACTTACTATATACATTCAAGAGACCTCCATGTGGTCCATTAATAATACACCTATCATTATATAAGTCCTTTGGCCGAACCTTAGATTTTTAGAAATATAATATCAATTAATAATATAATATTTGTTTTCAAAACTCTTTTATGTCAATTTGGACACTATTGGGTATTTTGTTTTTTCTAATTTCATAACAGAATTATTAATTCAAAAAAACTTTATATAACCAATACTAATATGTCATATTAACCTATAAAATTAGTGTAATTCATAAAAAGTCTCAAATTACATTTATTTTGATATTTATAATATCAATTATTTTAATATTTCATTAATTAGGTAATTAATGCATCACCATTGTTTCATAAATAAATTAAATTATTTAATGTCTAAAATTTATAAATAAAATACCATTATTTAGGAAATCTCTTTATCTTTCTGATTAATATTTATAATCGAATTTATCTTATGTATAACCCTATATTAAAAATGTTTTAGTAATTAAACTTTGATTTTAACTCTTTTAACTCTTCTTTGAATTAAATAATAATAAATGTCCTAATCTAATCCAAGTGAACCTAAATGATAATATTTTATTCCTAAGATTTTTTTGGTCGAGATAAACTTTTCCAATAGAATTAGGACATGTGTTAAGGTAATATTAATATCATTTTTACCATTAATTACCCTATTTACTTTTAACCGTGGTAAATAAAAGTAAAAAAGTTACTATTCACCAAAAATTATTTTTATCTTATTGAACCACATTTTACTCCTTGATATTAACCGCGTCTCTCATATTTTTGAAATTCTACTCACAAAAGCGGTAAAATTAAGTTTTATGTGAATTTCCAAATTCTCCTAGGAGGTGGGTAAAAGACGGTGAAAAGTTCAATAAAATTTTTATATATCTAAAATTATTCTGAACTAACTCAAATGAATTAAATTGAACTTATATAGGTATTATGTATCTATTTTGACCTTAATTAAATTTAAATAAAATAAATAATTATTTAAATAAAAATTCGGTTTTAAACTATAACTCAGTGTTTTTTCACTATTCATCAAAAATTGAATGTTTTCAGAAAAATACAAAAAATTCACCCTAGGCTAATTTCGATATTCTGAATTCAAAAATGAAGTCCATTTTGAAATATAAAATGTATAAAATTTCAAAAATTGGGTATTACTATTCATAACGGCTAGTTTGATTGGTTGTGGTGTGTGTTAGAACTCGAAGTTGTGTACAACACATGCTACTATATTATTCAAAGAGAAGTGTATCGTGGAAGCTTGGGGTGTTACATTCTACCCTCCTTCAAATAATTTCATCCTCTAAATTTCTAGAATACTAACACATGAAAATACTCGGGTGGTTCTTCATCATAAGTTCCTCGGGTTCCCACATTGCCTCTTCTATCTTATGGATTCTCCATAGAACTTTTACCAAAAGAGTCATTCGGTTTCTTAGCACTTGTTCTCTTGTATCAAGAATCCTGATGGGATCTTCGCAATAAGACAAATTAGGTTCCAGTTCTAATTCCTCATAGGTGAGTACATGCGTTGGGTCAGGCATGTATTTTCTCAACAGTGATACGTGGAACACATCGTGAACTTTGGAGAGATTTGGCGGCATTTCCGAACGGTAAGATACAACACCAATTCGTTCTAGAGTTTCAAAAGGTCCGATGTACTTGGGACTCAATTTTCCTTTCTTACCAAAACATATAACTCCCTTCTATGGAGATACCTTCAAGAAAACATGATCTCCTTCCTAAAATTCCAAATCCTTTCTTCGATTATCGGCATAACTCTTCTGCCTACTTTGAGCTTCTTTGGTGTGGTTTTGGATTACCTTTACCTTTTTCATCATTTCCTCCACCAGTTCTGGGCCTACGAGTCTTCTTTCACCAACGTCATCCCAACAAGTTGGTGTGTGACATCTCTTTCCGTACAACACTTCATATGGTGCCATCTGAATACTTGAATGGAAGCTATTATTATAAGAAAATTCCACCAGAGGTAAATATTGATCCCATATACCCTGAAAGTCAAGTGATCATGATCTCAACATGTCTTCTAAGGTTTGAATAGTCCATTTTGATTTTCCATCTATTTGAGGGTGGTAGGCAGTGCTCAAATGAAGTTCAGTATCCAGGATTTCTGAAGACTTTTCCAGAATCTTGATGTAAAACGTGGATCACGATCAGAAACAATCGATAGGGGTACACCATGAAGTCTCACAACTTCATTAATATATAGTCTTGCTAGAAGTTCAAGTGGTAGATCTTCCCTTATAGTAAGAAAATGTGCTAACTTTGTAAGACGATCAATAATTACCCATATTGCATCATTCCTTCCAGGAGTCTTTGGTTGTCCCATGACAAAGTCCATCATAATATTATCCCATTTCCACTCCAGTATGGGAAGAGGTTGCATGACTCCTCTAGTTTGTTGCCTTCCAGCATTTACTTGTTGAAAAACCATACATCTTGACACAAAATCAGAAATCTCCCTCTTCATGTTGTCCCACAAAAAATTTTCCTTCAAATATCTATACATTTTGGTGCTCCTAGGGTGTATATAGAAATTGGAACTATGAGCATTATCCAACAATTCCCTTTTTAGATCAGGTATATCGGGAACACAATGTCTCTTCCCGAATTTCAAAATTCCATCTTTATACACAATGTCACTCAATCTCCCATCATTCACAGCTTTAATATTCTTTTGAAATTCTACATCATCGGTATGAGAACTCTTAATCCTTTCTAGTAAAGATGGTTTGGTAACCATTTGAAAAATCATTGATGTTTCACCTTCCATGGTGATTCCCATATCAATATTTACTAAATCCATGAAAATAGGATCCTTTTCAACTCTCATCATGTTCAAAACTCCATGATCCTTTCTGATCAAAGCATCTGCCACCTTATTTGCCTTCCCTAGGTGGTAGTGTATTGTGCAATCACAATCCTTGAGTATTTCAAGCCATCGCCTTTGCCTCACGTTGAGTTCTTTCTATGAGAAAATGTACTTCAAACTCTTGTGATCGGTATATATCTCACATTTTTCACCATAGAGATAATGTCTCCATATCTTCAAAGCAAAGATTACAGTAGCTAAATCAAGATCATGAGTAGGATAGTTTTTCTCATGAATTTTCAGTTGTCGTGATGCATAGGCAATAACTCTATCATTCTGCATAAGGACACAACCAATTACTTTCTTCGATGCATCACTATAAATAACAAACCCATCATTCCCTGATGGTAGAGTCAATATAGGAGCATTGACTAATCTTATCTTAATGTTTTGAATCAATGAACACCATTGATCAGCATCTCCAGTGAGACGGTAAACTGCCATGACAACTTTTTCCCTTTCGCTACTCCCTAAGGCATGGAATATTTTCTCTAAGGAATTTATCCATTGCTCAGCTACTAAGGGATTTGTACTCCCATTGAATTTTGGTGGTTGTTTCCTCATGAAGCGATCTAACATTGATCCTCCATGTTGCGGATCAGGGTTCTCCATACGGGTAAGGTTATTATTCATAACCCGAGTGACTTGTCCCAGTATGGTTATTAGCTGATCAGCACCAGTTGCATCACCAGCACCACTATAATTATCTTGAGCAAGAGGGAAATCACTACATGGAGTGCGTGCATTGACACAGTTTCCATTTCTTCCACTATGATCCATTTCTAAACAATGGCATACACTAGATTAGTTTATGAATCGCAATACATAAATCCAAACTTGTAGAAAACTTAACATAAATTGAACAATTTATGGATATAATCCATAATCATAAAAATGTTTTCTTTGAGTAAGTATATACTCATAAACCCTTCATAATAGTTTTTAAAGAAAATGAGAATTATCCTAGGCATATCCCCCGGGAGTGTCGTAACCAAGAGTGCAGCAAGGCCCGTTGTCGTGCACCAGTTCCCGTTCGAGTCTAGCTCAAAGTGGTGTTTTTGGGTTTTACCCCTAGCTACATCTATACCAGAGCCGCCTCTACCTTATCGTATCTAGACAAGGATGTATTTCTTGGAAAAATCACAAAATATCTACAATACCAAAATTCTAGGAAGTTCTTCTATACTAATCCTCAAAGTCTATCTTTGGTATATGTTCTCTAATAAGAGTTTATCTAAATCTAGCTTCCAAGGTTCGTACTAAACTCCCTCTAATACCAACTGTAATGCCCCAACTCCAGTTACCCAGAGTCAGTACATTATTACATATCATTAGTATGATCACAAAAGATCAAGTCTCGAATGACCGATTAGTTTAGTAGCATTGGAATCACTAGATACATTCATAAATGTTACATTACATCATAAATTGAAAAACTACAATAATATAGTCTCCATGGTCCACACTCATATCCCCTTCAGACTATCCCTGCAGATCAGTCATAAAATATTTATTTACATCCTGGGAAAAATAAAACATAGAAAGGGGTGAGCTCAAATTCCTAGTAAGGATAACATTATAGCGGAAGCTTTTATAAATAAGCATAAACATTTAAGGCAATGTATAACTAAAATAAAAGCCTTTTAAACTTTAACTTCAGCATAATATGGTAGAAATAAAATGAAATAATTCAATTTACTTATTCACATGGATATTTTACTAGTCGAATAATCACATGCAATATCAATAATCACTTTCATAATGATGGAATGCATAATGCTAGACTATCATAACCACGTAGCCAAGGCCTCGTTCCAAGACTACAAATAAGATTTTGTCAAGGCCTCATGCCAAGACACTATTTTGTCTCGTGAGACCTACTTATGCATCGAGGATCTATAGTAGGCTCCACCCGTCACTTACTAAGTCTAATGCATTCCTCATATGAACAGGTTTAAACATAACATAAACATTCGTATTAAAACTAGCATACGAAATGTAAATACTTTCTCCATAAACCATGAATGGTATAAAAATAACACATCCACAGTCAAACACATCACAAAACCTTCAATAAAATATGGAAGTTTTGTATCATAATAAATCAACTTCAAATAAGCTTAAAATCCATCAAAGGATGTTGACATAGATGAAATCAAAACTATTTGAGAGAAATATTTTTTGAAATCATTTAAAAGTCACATAATTATAAAATAAAACATTTACTTTGAAAATATTCTTATAAGCTTTTAAGGGAAGCTTCAAAGATTTTACAATGGTGGAAAATATCCACACCCACCATATAAGTTAAAAAAAGACATTCTTACCTTAATATGTCGAAAAGGTTAAAAAGGTCCTTGTTTGGAAAATAATGTAAAGATTCCTTTATAAACTTTTTATAAAAAGTCAAACAAGGGTATAAATGAATTTAACCCATATTCTGTAAAATAGTAAGAATGTTTTGAAATACTTTTTTAAGAAACATGGATGTCGACGATAAAGAGGTCCCAGTAGATAATTACGTATAAACAACCTCGGATAATGAATAGATTGTGAAATAAACCCTTACCTTGTACTTTTTCTTGGTTGAGGGTAGGTTAAAATCCTGTATAATGGTGAAATAATTGTTTTTAAATTATACAAGAATCATATACATTAATATGATATCATATATGATCTTTTAACATTGATTTGTTAATAATACCTTAGTATTATCATCGTTTCGGGTGTTAACAGATTCGTTTTTATTTATATTCTTTGTTATGTGAGACATATTTGTTATGGATGGAATTTATATTATTCATATCCATAATGATATCATGCCTCTAAAAATTATTTTTAACCATCAAATAAAATTTATTCTTGAATGGATAAGATGGTGAATGAATCTCATCGCGTTTGTGGAGACGGTAATCCGTATGTACGCACGAGCGACAATGTCATTGTTTTGATATTAAAATAATATATAATTGGATGTTATATCATATATAAAGAATCATTATAATTTTATATTTATTATTTACATGTATTACACATCATTTTTATACCCA
This sequence comes from Viscum album, assembly GCA_963277665.1. Classification (NCBI taxonomy): domain Eukaryota; kingdom Viridiplantae; phylum Streptophyta; class Magnoliopsida; order Santalales; family Viscaceae; genus Viscum; species Viscum album. Next base: position 861,654,092 of record OY728160.1, read on the forward strand.
TCCAAATACTAATGTATTGAATAACAATCAGACCACAACGTGGAGATGGTAGGCCATACGTACGCACGTATGGTGACATGTCATTCAAAGGATGAATAGAATACTGAACATGGTTGTACCATATTTATAATAACATCATAGTATATAGAAGATACTGGAGTTATTATTTTAGAATGTAAATAACAAAGAAAGAAGAAGTTGAAGAATAAAGGAACTTGAAAGAGGGTGGTGAAAACATTACCTCTTCTTTGGGTTCTTCCTTTTGATTTGATCAAAAGGGCTCCTTAGGTTGGATTTATGACTAATGAAAGGCCTATAGGATTAAGGGGGGATAGTTGAGAAAATAATTGGACAGGGTTTGGCCTAACCAAAAGGCTTTGAAGGTGTAAAGAATTGGTTAGAAGTGGTGTCCATTTATAGGGGGGGAGGGGCTCTTTAGGAAAAACTTAAAGTATTATTTTATAATAAATTAATATTCGTTTTTTAATGCCTCTAAAGTGGATTATGCAAAGTATAAGGTGGATATGGGTCTAAAACCTTTCAACCAATAGATTTTAGATAGTTTTGGGTCACTATATTAACCTTATAATTTATATTTAACTCTTAGTTAAATAGTTTGACATTTACCATGTCTCTTTGTATTTTTATATTATATAGTTAATAAACTTACTATATACATCCAAGCGACCTCCAAGTGGTCCATTAATAATACTCATATCATTATATAAGTCCTTTGGCCGAACCTTAGATTTTTAGGAATAGAATATCAATTAATAATATAATATTTTTTTAAAAACTCTTTTATGTCAATTTTGACCCTATTGGGTATTTTGTTTTTGATAATTTCATAACAGCATTATTACTTCGAAAAAACTTTATATAACCAATCTTAATATGTCATATTAACCTAGAAAATTAGTGTAATTCATAAAAAGTCTAAAATTACATTTATTTTGATATTTATAATATCAATTATTTTAATATTTCATTAATTAGGTAATTACTGCATCACCATTGTGTCATAAATAAATTAAATTATTTAATGTATAAAAATTATAAATAAAATACCATTATGTAGGAAATTATTTTTTCTTTATAATGAATATATATAATGAATATTTATAATCAAATTTATCTTATGTATAACCCTATATTAAAAAAATTTAGTAATTAAACTTTGATTTTAACTCTTTTAACTCTTCTTTGAATTAAATAATAATAAATGTCCTAATCTAATCCAAGTGGACCTAAATGATAATATTTTATTCCTAATGTTGTTTTTGGTCAAGATACACTTTTCCAATAGAATTAGGTCATGTGTTAGGGTAATATTAATATCATTTTTACCCTTAATTACCCTATTTACTTTTAACCGTGGTAAATAAAAGTAAAAAGTTACTATTCACCAAAAATTATTTTTATCTTATTGAACCACATTTTACTCCTTGATATAAACTGTGTCTCTCATATTTTTGAAATTTCACTCATAGAAGCGGTAAAATTAATTTTTATGTGAATTTCCAAATTCTCCTAGGAGATGGGTAAAAGGCGGTGAAAAGTTCAATAAAATTCTTATATATATAAAATTATTCTAAGATAACTCCTATGATTTAAATTGAACTTATATAGGTATTATGTATCCATTTTTACCTTAATTAAATTTAAATAAAATAAATAATTATTTAAATAAAAATTCGGTTTTAAACTATAACTCAGTGTTTTTCCACTATTCATCAAAAACTGAATGTTTTCAAAAAAATACCAAAAATTCACTCTAGGCTAATTTCGATATTCTGAATCCAAAAATGAAGTCCATTTTCAATGATAAAATGTATAAATTTTCAAAAAGTGGGTATTACTATTCATAACAGCTAGTTTGATTGGTTGTGGTGTGTGTTAGATCACGAAGTTGTGTACAACACACGCTACTGTATTATTCAAAGAGAAGCGTACCATGGAAGCTTGGGGTGTTAAAAAACACGTGTGATGACAATGGATTGATCAGTATGCTAGCCACCTGATTATCAGTTCCAAAATGATCCATTTTAATCATTCATTGTTCAAAATTTTCCTTGATGAAGTGATATCTAATTTTAATGTGTTTCATGTAAGAATTATAAACATGATTCTTCGTAAGATCAATTGTGTTCCTGTTATCCTATTGAATCACCATTGGTTGTTTCACATCATCTCCAATATTATCTGGTTGTTTCTTCATCCGGAGTAGCTGAGTGTGGTCCTTTTTTGATGAGATATACTCTACCTTAGCAGTACTAAGAGAAGTACTTTCTTATTTCTTACTCAACCAAACTACACATTTATTCCCAATAAAGAATTATCCACCACTTGTGGACTCTCTATAAAAAAAATCTCTAGCCCAGTCAACATCAGAAAATGTTGATAGTTCACTATCTCTTCTCGCAGCAAAGTATAAGCCATAATTGTGAGTACCTTGAATGTACCTCATGATTATTTTAACTATAGACATATGTTATTCTTTAGGATTACATTGAAAGTGAGTTTCTAATCATATTACAAATCCAATATCTATTTAGGTCATTGTCAAGCACAACAAACTTCTAATGATTCTTCTATACATTGTGGGATCTATAGTTGTCCCATCCTCATGCTTTCCTAGTTTTGTGACAATTACAATCGGAGTCGACATTGGTTTGGAGTCATGCATATTGAATTTCTTCAGCAACTATCTTGTATACTTTTACTTAGAAATTTAAGTGTAATACTTCTTTTGAATCACCTATATCCCCAAGAAATACGTGAATTCCCCAATCATGGACATTTCAAATTCTGATTTTATGTGATTGGTGAATCCATCCACTAATCCCTATCTACTGCCACCAAATATAATATCATCTACGTACACCAACACCATGAACTGATATTTCGGAGAATTCTTCACATAGAGATTGTGATCCACTCTTCTTTTAAACTCCATCTTCTTTAAATAAGAATACAGCTGAGAGTACCACACTCGTGGTGCCTGCTTCAAACCATAGAGTGCCTTCTTTAATCTACAAACCTTCATCTCATTATTACTAAGTAGAAAACCCACTGGTTGTTCTATACAGACTTCTTCTTCAAGGAAAACATTTAATAATGTTGTCTTCACATCCATTTGATACACTTTATACCCTCTTTAGATCACCATGGCAAGAAATATCCTGATTGAATCCATTCTAGACACTAGAGAAAATGTTTCTTCAACATCGACACCTTCAATCTGTGAATATACTTTACACACTAATCATGACTTATTTTTTATCACATTTCCATTCTCATCAAGTTTATTATTAAAAATAACACTTCCTACCAATCACATTGTCATTTTCGAGTCTCTTAACTAGATCACATGTTTGGTTCTTGTTGATCTAATCCAAATCTCCATTCATAGATTTAATTGATGATTCATCCTTTGCATCTTCTTCAAATGAAGATGGTTCCACAACTAATAGAAATTAATATTGTATATTAGTCCTCATTCTCATTATTTGTATGGGTGAATTCCAATCCTCAATGATGTTGGATTAATCAATTTATACTCACTGATTTCTCCTTTGAGGTTCAAAAGAATTTTATTACACCACAATTTCATCTTCTGATTATTATTCTGATTCAACATCTTATTGTGACCTATGAATGTTTTTCACACCTTCCTCTACATTTGCATTTTAATCCATTCCATGTCCACTATCTTCTACATCTTCAATCACATCAGCATAAGATTCCCTCATCGTATTTGTGGTCTTACCATCAATTATCTTAACATCACTACTTTCCAAAAAATTTCTGAGATACTTATTGAAACATATGTAGGCTTTGATATTCATTGACTATCTGAGGAATATTCCTCCATCTGCCACATCACCATAATTTCCTTGATTTCCTTCTTTGTTTATGATAAAACATTTACTTCTGAAAACATGTAAATACTTAAAAGAGGGATTCCTTCCAGGCCACAACTCATACGATGTCTTGGTTTCACCCATATAAATCCCTATTTGATTATGGATATACATTGTAGCTTAAATGGATTAATTCTAGAATTGATGAGGGATATGACTCTCAATCAGTATAGTTCTGGCTATATTGTTCACCTGTCAATTTCTACGCTCAACGACTCTATTTTTCTATGGATTTATCATATAATCTACCTCATGTTTAATTCCATGATTATTTAAGTAATTTTTAAACTCAATGGATGTGTATTAATCTCCATTGTTAGATCATAGAACTTTTATTGTCCATCCAATATAATTCTTAGTGATTCGGTGATAAGTTTTCATGCAATCAAGAACTTGTCGTTTCTAGTGTATAACCATCACACAAGCCATTATACTATAATAATCAATGAAAATGATGAAATAACTTTCTCCAGGCATTCTATCAAAATTTATCAGACCACATACGTCTGTATGGATGAGATCAAGAAGACTTGATACCCTTTTATTCTTTGGATGATAAGAACTACAGATCGATTTCCCTCGTACGCAAGCATCACAAGTCTTTTCTCATTCACGTTTTAGATTGGGGATGCCCATGAATATCTTCATCTTAGATATCTTTTCCATGTCTTATTGGTTAATGTTTCTAAGCCTTCGATGCCACATGTTTTTTTCTTCTTCAAATGTTAGATAGAATTTTTTTTATTTACTGTCATCTTGATATAAGTTGTCATTTTTTCTGTATCCTTTCATGAGATAATTCCCTATATTTCCTTTTATAGTGAAACCTTTTTGATTGAAAGTCACTATAATTCATGAGTAACAGAGTTGACTCACACTGAGGATATTGTGACACAAACCATCCACATAAAGAACTTTAGTTTTCTTTAGCTAAAAATTAGCTAAAGCAGTACTTCCACTGCATTTGATCTTCAATGCACCATCATTACCAAACATTACCATTCCATCGACCCTTTTATTAACATCCATTAATAATTCAGCATTACCTATCAAGTGAGAGGAACATGTGCTATTAAGGATCTAGGTGTTTTTTCTCTTTATAGCTTTGAGATCTACTTATTCAAGGTTGGACTTTTAAATTTTCCTATTTTCCTTCTATTAAATATTATATTGAGTAAAGGATAAATATGGTCATTCAGATATCACTTCCATGTGGGAAGTTTCTTAATACTAATACTCTTCTTCTAGAGGATAAAACCTGTTTGAGAGAGAAACACTATCTGGTTGACGAGTATTGACTTGTCTCTAAGTTCTGTATAAATTGGTTATGTATTTCCTCTGCCTACAATAATTAGCTTTATGGACAAAATTAAAACAAATAAGGAAATATGAATAGAAATTATTCATTCTCTTAGAAGTAGGATATTAATTTTTTTCTCCTTTTTTGACTTCCTAGATCTTCCCCATTCAAATAACGCCTTGCTTCTTCGCAGTATGACATGATATGGACCAGATTTCCATAGAATTGACATTTTATAAGTGGAAATGTCTTCTCATTTCTATTTATTCTCATGTCTCCTTAGGAAGGAAGTTTTGCTGCCTATCATTTCTGGATGCCTTAGGATAGTTTTCGATTCTCATTTCATTTTGAATTGAGGGTTTATTTTTCAGTGCTTTAGGTGACTTTTCAATATGTCCAACTTTAATATTGCCTTTATTTTGAATCATTTTATTTTTAGCATTTGATGATTCAACATCACAACCGATTCCATTATTTCCCATGCATGTGGGTATTTGATCATTCAAAACCTTTTCAACTCCATCGGAACCACGCATAGCTCTCTCTAGAAAGTCAACATCTAAGAACATTCCAAACTGTATTTTATTCTTTTTTTATTTTGAAATTGATTCACTTTCAAGTTTACTCCTAAGAGTAACAAATTATTCTTCAAGCCCCTAAATAGATTTGGACTTCCCTTCTAGTCTAGAGGTGAGATCGTTGATAACCTTTTCCTATTCATCAATTCTCAACTTCAGTTCCACTACATCTTCTATTCTTTCAAGGGATATTGACTGAACTTTCACTACTTCTTCTAGTCATTCAATTTCATCTTGAATATGATCAACATATTCTGATGATTCTTTCACAACTGCTATCCAGTTTTTGCATATGTTACTTTGATTCTCAAGATTAATAAGAGTATCCTTAAGTTGTAACTTTATATTAGCATCAGAACTCAATTGAGGATCTCAAGATTTATCTTTTGATGGTTCTGACTTCTCAATAGTATCCATCACAGACACTTGGTTTCCAGATTTAAAATATGGTTCTTATACCTCAAATAATTCATTATCATCATCTTCTTATTCATAGACAAAACTCTTTTTCTATATTTTATTTCCATATTTAAAGTTTCCATTTTGAGAAAACCTTTTTTGAGGCTTCTGTGAGTTTCCAGCTTCACCTTCATCATCATCAAACTTCCTTGAGCACTAAGAATCAATGTTCCTAACTCTACCACAATGAAAACTTTCTAAGGGAAGCATTACTTTGAATCTAACTTTTCCTCTCTTGAATTTATTGGCAAAGAGTGAAAGAATTTTTCCTTCATCATTATCTTCATCAACATTATATCCTAAAATTTCTAGTTTGTCCATGGATTTGAATGTCATTTCCTTACTAACACATGTCACCACATCTTTTGTATTTACTCCCATTTCATATACCACGAGAATGATTAGTAGACCATCTATATAAATTTTAGATAGATCCCTTTACTCTATTTTTGACACTTTTGTGTTGTACAGATGTGGAATACTTCTCTAAATTTTCCTCACAATGTCAATGTCTTTGATTTCTTCCCCAAGCCCTCGAATTACTCCTACCACTTCAGTAATTTGATTGAATAAGGAATCTGCATTATCATCAGGATGCATATTTAGATCATCAAACCTATTGTGCAGGACTTGTATTTTTTCCTCCTTTAATTTTTTATATCCTTCATATATATTCTCTAATCTTTACCACAGACTTTTCTGAAGTAAAACTAATTCTATTTAGATAGATCTGATCATAAAGTGATGCAGTGAGAGCATTTTTTTCTTTAGAGTCTGCATCAAGAATTTTCCTGCCTGTATCAGTCATAGATATCCATGTTGGATCAGTGACTTATATTCCTTGAATTTTAGAAAAAATGAATTCCTTTCCAAGAGATCTTAGATGAGATCTCATCATGTTCTTCTATATTTGAAACCTTCTTCCATCAAATAGGGGAAACCCCCTAACATTTACTGAATTATCCATGACAATAAAGTAGGACAGATTAAACACCAATAACCTTTACCCTTTGATACCACTTGAAGGACCCAGGAACACCCTGATATGGGAGGGGTGAATCAGGGTGTCACATTTTCTTCCTAAAGTGATGGATCTTATTCTAAAAATTTTTAGGAACCCATTAAATCTGTATGATGGTAATTTGCAGTAATTAAAACATTCACATGCAGCATGACAACATAAAAAAAAATTTACTTGGTTCACCACTAACAGATAGTCCAAGGAGCATACGCTGACATAATTTTGGTCATACCTAAATCCACTAATCTTTACTAGATGTAGAATACAAGAGTTTTGACATAGTCACTATGTTCCAGGTGCAATTCATTTACAATGTTTTAGGAATATCACATTTCATCCCTCAAATCACTTCCATCAACTACCCCTAACTAACTACTTTGATAGAAGTCTAACTTAGTTTATTGACTTGAAGGTTGCTTCAATGGATTGGCATTAAAGAATTTGTTCTTGACTTAGAATGAGACTCTACTTGCACCAAAGACCTGAGTTGATGCACATTGAAATCTCTATTCACTAAAACACTGATGTTCAAAAACTTCCTTTCATGAAGCTCCTTCATGAAGATCCCTTCACAAATCTCCCTTTCCTTTGTGGAACAAATTAACTTCATGAAGAACCCCTACCTTTTTGAAACAAAATTCCTTCATGAAGCACCCTTACCGTCATGGGACAAACTACCTTCGTGAAGCACCTATGCCTTCATGGAAGAAATTGTCTTCATGAATCTCACTAAGTCAACACGGAATACCCCATCATCATGAAGTACCCTTTAAAAAAATCATTGAACATCAGTCAAGACTTATGGTCTTTTTGTAATTCTCAATCTCATAAAGAAATACAAATTCACGAATCTCACTTACCTTCATAAAATCAGAGTGTTTTTGGATTATCCTTGAAAAAATCATTCGAATAAAGTGGAGGTAGCCTAATATTTATAGTCTCAACCATTCTTAAATATTCACCACCTTCAACACATTTTTCGGATCTATCAAAAAACATCTTCACAGTGAACCTTCTTTTGTGAAGCACCATGGAAATTTTCCATTCGTAATGATCATCATAATCATAGAGCTTTCCATCAAAACCTTCATGGTGCTCATCTTAATCGTAGATATTTCCATCAATGACCAAGAATCTCCAATTATCATAATCGTGGAGATAACCGTCTCTATTCGCGATGCTTTCCATAATCGTGGAGCACACTGTCAGAATTCTTTAGTCCTTTCAGAAAAACAACTCACGAATCCCATATTCTCAAAACTCATGCCTTTTCCATATTTTCATAAGGTCTTCAAGAAAAAAAACTTTCACATTGAAATCCATCCTCTAAATTTTGTACCCCAAGAATTTGGAAAACATTGGGAAATCACATCACCTTTTATATTGTTTTTGTATTGAACTATAGGATCCCTATCCTTGAAAACTATTAGATCTTACATGTGAGGATTGATAACAAACAAAAACCAAACTCCATTTCCAACAAATAAAAACCTTGTTTCCAACACTAATTTGTATTTCATATTATCTATATATTAAAATACTTGAATATTAATAAATTATTTATCATATAATGATTTTTATTCTTAATAACTTTAATGTGATAATGTATAAGAATATTTTTCATGCTAACATCGTCATATTCGTTCCCTACTATGATGAGATCCTTGAAGTGCTATGATTATATTCTAAAATATTGTTCTATGGTCAGATAACATTATATGATGGGAAATATAGTATGTTGACTGTCAGGTGTGAATAATAATAAGCATATGAGACTTTATCTCATGAATTTCACACTTTGTAATATTTAATATTATATATTATGACACTAAAAAATGAAGTAAATTGCAGTGGTTTTTTAGTGGTGGTTTATAAAACCACCTCTAAATACTAAAATATGTTCTTCATTTTTTTAGAGATGCTTTGGAAAAAATAGTATTTATTTATGTTTTTAAACAAAACTGTAATGGATTGCGCCTTATTGGCCCATTAAATTGATATTTTGGTGGTTATAGGAGTTTAGGGGAGGTTTTAGGAGTTTTCAGTGGATGTTGGATTTGTAGTAGAGTTACTACGAAAAATAAAAATTGTGAATTATTTACATGATGTAAAATGGTGGTTCACAGCTTATGTATTCTGCAGGTTCATGTCATGTTAATCATCTAAGGGTTATATCATGAAATGAATACACATAATGAAATTTGAATTTAAAATATGTAATAATTAAAGTCTATGGTGATGCCTTTTTCAAATAAATCTATAATTTTATGAAAATCTATGGTTTACACACCGTATAATGTTTACGCGACATGAAACCGATGGAATTATAGGTTTTAAATTATTTTCTCAGATGATTATCATTCATTTTGTTGAAAAAATTCTTCTATCATTCTAGATGATCCCTAGGTTCCCTGGTAGGATCTTATATCTCTCCTCTTCTCGCTTTGATTCATTGGATCTGGTGGTTGTTTTTTGGCAATCCACGATGAGTGATTCTCCTTTTCCCATGGGTTTCTTTCATTCTTCTCTTCTAGATTCACTATAGATTTTTTTTTGGTTTGGTATGAGAGTTAGGTTGTGTTATGATGATATTTAGTTGTGATGTAGGTTGGTATTTGTTTTTCTGTGTGTGGTTTTGGTTTGCGGGCATTTCTTCTTTGACATGCGGTGTGCAGCGAGTTATCAAATCTTCTTTGAGGTAAGAAATCCCTTGTTTCTCTTTATTTTTTATCATGAAAGAGGGTTTAATCTTGTTAATATATGGGTTATGGTTGTATTGGATTAATAAAATATAGTGAATTGGTTAATTGAAAATTTAATTGGGAAAGGGGGAATTATTCTCATGCTTTTATAGCTTTAATATTATTGTTATATTGTGATTATATGGAATTGATGCACCAATGAGAATTATGTTTTTTGGGGGATTTTTTTCCCTTGATGATATTTTTTGTGACTACTATGTCTATTATTATTATTATGTCACCCTAAAATGGAATTTTTTTAACCACTTATAGTTGGCTAATGAAATGGTTTCCATGGGATTAAGCATTGTTTGATGAAACCCCAAAAATAAAGTGAAATGTGATAAAACCCACTTTTATAAATATATAAAAATGTTATTGATGTGTTTTGATGTATGGTCATGCTTATAGGGTGGATATTTGTGTTTGGGATGTGATGTGGTGATGATGGGTGATATGTGGTCATGCTCTTGGGGTGGCGAGGTGGTGGTTGTTTGGTTATGATTTTTTAGTGGTGAGGTGGTGGTAGTGTGGATATATTTTTAGGGAGGTGAGGTGGTGTTTGTTTGGCCATAATTTTGGGGTTTAGATGTGGTGGTTGTTTGGCCATGCTTTTGGGGTGGGGAGGTGGTGGTTCTTTTTTCATGATTTTGGGTAAGTGAGGATATGTTCAGTGGAAGTGATGGGATGCTTGTGATGTGTGGTTTCTTTGTGCTAGAAATCTAGGTAGTGATAGAATAATTATTTAATAATAATTGAAATAGTTGTGGTTTGGTTTGGTTAATGGGATGGAAATGACTGATGAATAAATAAATGATGGGCTATGTGGTTAAATGCGGTTTATTATTAATAATGAAACAAATGGGTTGGATAATTAAATTGGTTAGTGGTGTGTGATGTGTCTTGTGGTTTTTGTGGTGTTATGCATTTAGAGGTGGAATTGAAAGTGATGATTTGGTGAGTTTGTAAGTGTTTTTTTGTGAACCAATGGGTTGGGATTGTGTGTGTCTATATGTATATACTTGTATATTCCTTGTTATTTCTATATGAACCCCTCTCGCATTGACCACTATGTTTTGAAACCCATATTTTCACACAGGGGTGTTTTTTATGACATCTGGTGGGGCTGATGGATAGATTGGTACCCACTCTTTCCCTCTCTATCTTCCAAGAGAGGTAGTTATTGTACAGGCTTTGATTAATGGAGGTTTTATAGTTCACAAGATGGTGGTTGTGATAGCTAAGGTATCTTCAAATGAGATGTGATGTGGTCATGATTGTGGGGTGGCGAGCCCAGGTGTCTTTGGGTAATATGTGACTTAAACTAAGTGTCTATAGGTGGGATGAAGTGGTATTATGTGTCTTGTGGTGGGGGTTATCCATGGTAGGAGGAGGGAAGGAAGTTAGTTTAATTTATGTTCACAATACCCAACTGCTCTGGTTATGGTTGTGGATGTGTTATAGCCTAGTAATATTTGGGCAAGATGTGATGTGACCATGCTTGTGGGGAGGAAAGACTAGGTTTCTTCAAGAAAGGTGTGTTATGATCATGCTTGTAGGGTGGTGTGGTATAAGGAAGATATAAAAGTACCAAGATGTATGATGTTGGGGAGTGAGAGAGGAATACCAGTGGGAAAGTGGTGTGGGTACCCTTTATCAATGTGACTCATGTTTTATTATATTACTTGGCTTGTTATATTTGGTGAATGTGCCTTGGTGAGGTTTGGGATGGATAGTTAACCTATTTAGGTGATGTTGGTTCTGGTTTTTGCTCACAAGTGCATTAGTATTATTCTTCCACATGTGCAAGAGAGACTTTAGTTTTCCTACTAAGTATACTTGTATTCTCAACCTATGTATATATACTATTTTATTGGTTTTTTGTAGGATTATATGGATTGTTATGGATATTACTAACTCTAACCTTTGGATAGTTGTTGTGTCGCTACTTTAGTTTTTATTTTGGGTATTTACTTTTGGAGTTTTTTTATCTATATCGATTTTATTTATATATACATTGTGGGATGGTTTTGGTTTATTTTATATTATATAATGGGGTTTCTTATGGATGATTCAAATTATCTCCCGATATTATATTATTATAGATGGTAATACCTCCCATTTCAAGAGATTTTTATACCCTCAGTTCTAGTCACCAACATGAAGCCTACTGGAGGCGGGACTAGGGTGTCATTATCTCTCTCCCCTCATTATGGTATCTTTGGTAGTAGGGGGGTTATGATAGAGTGGTATCAAAGGTATAGTTAAGAGATATGATGGAGTTTGGTGTTATGTACAGTGAGGATTACATGGGTTGGTATGGAAATAGTGATAGTTGATCTTGGTACATGACATAGGACAGGGAGACTAGCTAAGACATAGGATTTTAGGTCCCCCAATGATCTAGTGCATGGAATCTAAGCTTATTTAATGACTAAGTGAGGATGACCTATTTACAGGGTAGAGACCTGGGATAGGTACATTCATCATGGTTATTTGAGTTCCTATTTGTGTTGGGTTGTTTTGGGAATGTTAAAATGAATAAATTAAATAATAATGAATCTAAATAAAATCTCATACTAATGGGAATAGGAAATCCTTGCTTTATTTTCATCTATAACTACTATTCATCATCCATATGTGGATCAGGCAGTTGAGTTTCAGCAGGTTAATCTATTTTATCTTCATAGGGTTGATCTAGAAGAGGAGGATAAGGCTTGGAAGAGTATGTTGTGCACTTTCCAATGGTATACTTTGGGGAAATATGGGGGAAGAGTTTCAAATTTCGATACATAGAGCTAGTTGGAGGATCATGAGATCGATTTTAGTTTTATCCAGGGCCAAATGGGATATTGGGTCCCTTTCATAATTATTTTTATGTGGGGATTTGTGCATCATTAGTGGATGATGTATCTAGGAGAGATAAAGGGGCATATATTTCATGGGTTGACTTTTAGAAGGAATTCCAGGTAGAGTTTATTTTATCATTCATCAAGACAATGAATAGATAATAGATTTTTTCTCTTTAGCAAGGGAGTATGTTAGTGTTGGAGTTCTAAATAAAGTTCAAGGAACTTCTACACTTTTACCTATATCTTTTTCTAGAAAAGGAGTCTCATGCAAGATGTATTGATGAGGCACTCTGTCCTTTTATCTAGTATATAGTTAATCCTTTTAAATTATCAATATATCTGGAGGTTTAGAAGAAGGAGGATGTTATCGACCAGATGAACTCATTAGTATGTTTACCATGATAGGGTAATCATTAGGTTTCCTCAAGGAGTAGGGTTTTCAGGGGTAGGTCTCAAGCACCAGAACCTTCAAGGTTTTCACTAGTAAAGAGTCAACCTCAGCACCTTCCTTTTCAGCCTTCTAGGGCCAGTGGTTTTCATGATCTTCCTGGGGGATTTTTTCCAATGTTATTTTTATATGGTGTTCATGTCCATCATCAAAACTGGTGTCCAGTGGTCCTTCGAGCTCATTTTGGTGGAGGCGGATAGGTTCAACACCAACCACAGTAGTAGTTTTCAGTGAGACCATTTCAGCAGTAGGGGTAGTAGGATTTTTCTCTACTGAGGGTAGATAGAGTGGGTGGAGGCTAACCTCAGGATGTTCCTTGGGTTCAAGTACCTTGAACTGAGTGTGTTCATGGAGGTTTTCATCAATAGAGTAGTAGAGTTGGTCATGGTCAGTTACATGTAGTGGTGGTAGTAGCACCAAAGGGGATAGAGATTGTCAGAGGTATGCTCGGTTTGTTTAGTACCCTTTTTGTGCCTTGTTTGATTCAAGGTATTTTCAATCCTTTATTTCACCAACTATAGTCAGTTATATGGGACTAAATGAAGAGATTATTTTCATTCCCTAGTGTTGAATATGCCATTTGGAGGCCAGACCATCTTATTTGATGTGTTCTGGGGGTGTAAACTAGTGATGGGGCCACATTGGTCTCTTGGAGATCTTTTCTTGCTACATATTCATCCATAAAATGTTATTCTCCACATTAACTGGTTTTATTCTACACATTCTATTATTTACTGCTTCGAAATGTGAGTCATGTTCTAATATGTGGATGGTCAGTATGTGTTTTTCACTAGAGAGAAGGGTTTTTAGGTGGGAAGTCAGTGTGGGGATATAATTCTTTATTTTTTAGATTATTTGTCGGTGGAATTAGTGGATTCTAGGATAGTGGGTGTCCCCATGGTCATTAGTGAGTTTTTTGATTTTTTTTCCTAAGTAGTTTGTGATTTTACCCCCTTGATGAGATGTCGAGTTTAGGATAGACATGCAGCCTAAAGCTTCTCCAATTTCGATAGCTCTTTATTGGATGACACATTATGAGTTGAAAGATTTGAGGATTCAGATAAATGATCTAATGCATAAGGGTTTTATCCAACCTGTTGTATCATCGTGGATTTCTCCATTGTTGTTCACCAAGAGGGAATGTAACATCTTGTTACTATTTTCAGGTACTCCTCAATCCCTATTTTGATCATGTTTTTTTAGGTCTCGTTTAGGGGTGATTCGAGTAATTTTTTTGAAATTTATGGAACTATCATACCTCTTGGAAGATGAACATGTAAATCATTTGTTATGTTTTGATATATATTCCATTATTTGTAAACTATTTTACACATTCCATGAGAATTTATATAAACTATTTTATAAAAAAATGTTTATCAATCCTTTTTTAGAAATGTTTCCATCAATTGAAATGTAAAGAATGATTTGTTTTAAATATGGTTTTGTACATCCATTCCTATTTACTTAAATTTGAAAGCTTTATATGGTTAATTTGGTATCTTTTAATGGAATCCTTGGTGAGAATCTACTGGTATTTTATCTCACACCCTACTTATGCCTTTAGGTTTTTTTGTAGATTTTCTTATGCCAAGTTCAAGCAAAGAGAAAGCTCCAAAAAAGAGTGGAAGTTGTTTTTGAATCTTTCAGCTTGATTTTTTTTGTCCATTGGTACTTGGGTTGTTTATCCTATTTTTTGGTACTTTTTGGTTGTAATTTGAGTTATTAATACCTATTTTACATCTGGTACACTTCTCCCTATGGAGTTTTCTTTTTTGAATATTGATGTTTATTTTTACTTTCACTGTTTTTATGGAAAGTTTGTTCCCACTTTTATATTGTATGATGCCATGTTCTAACACCCTTGGACCATGTAAAGATCAGATCATTTATCAGGGTACCAGGTTATTTGGTCTGTTTCATGAAAAAGTGGTATTAAAGGTGCAGGTTGTGTATCTTCCCTTGATTCCAGTATGTAGTAGAGTAATCTATTCGGTACTTAGGAGGTAGTTGTGATTGATTTCCTGGACAGATATCACCATAATGAGAATTAATTCACCATGTGTGGTTGAGTAAATATGAATTGAGTATTATTTCTAGTATTTTCCCTAGTTTTTATTTGGATATGTTGAAATCCAAATCTTGTTTTCTTATCTGTTGAGATTAATTTTCCCTTATAGATCTGTTTGAGTGTTAATATGATGTCTTCCATGTTGTATGATGATTTTGTATAGCATAATGCCTCCTAGAAGAATTTTGAATAGGATCTAGGAGGAAGATTTAGATGAACAACAATAATAAAATTCTCTCATCGACCAGAATCTGGTTAAAGTTATTGGGTGTACTATCCATGCTCTGGGACAGGCACCAACACTAGTTCCCATTCGGGCTCTAGTTGTGAAAACTTAGATGGGTGTTTTCCTAAATAATTATTAGGATTTCCTTCACCAGAATATAGCAGTGTTCAAAGGATCAAATGATCCTCAAGAGGTTGAGGATTTGTTGATAAATATTGAGAGTTTGTTTGAGTTCTTGGTGACACCTGATGAAATCAAGGTGAAATGTTCCACCTTCATGCAAAAGAGACCTAGCTGGAGATAGTGGAACATAATGGTGATGGTGAGGAATCATAAGGCCTTAGAGTGGAAAAAATTTAAATCTCTTTTCACTGAACATTTCTATCCAAAGTCTATGGTGTTGGAAAAGGCTATTGATTTTTTCAAACTTGAGAAGGCTGACAGGACCATGACAAAATATGTGAATCAATTTACTGAGATTGTGTAGTTTTCACCTAAGATTATGTCTAATGAGAATATGAATACTCAAAGGCTAGAGATATGACATTGATCTGATATTTTTTTCTCAAGTTTTCTTTCTAAATATGCCTTCTAATATTGATTTTATGTATAGAGTGTTAATGGTTCAAATTTCCCTGGCTAGTAAGTCAGGGTTGACGGGGTTCCTTTTTATCCTAGTGGTAGCTCTATGAGTTTCCATAAAGGGAATAGAAATCATGATTATTCTCATTATGGTTCTAAAAAGTAGGTTTTTTTCTATACCTCCTACAGTGTATGGAAGAGGCCCCATGATTTGTTACTAGTGTGGAAAACTTGGGCACTCAAAATGGGTTTTCACTGAGGCACCCAAAATATGTAGCTCTTGTGGATGCTTGGGTCACTTTTAGAAGTTCTTACATGTATTTTATTCTATACATAGTGGAAAAGGATCATTAAATACTAATAAAACCATGTTACAATCAGATGTTTCATGAGAAATGGGGTTCTATCCACAAGCATCCGGAACAAATCTTCTTCACATAGTGGAAGGGTCTCCAGAGGAAGTAGATATGGGACTAGTAACTGTGAGAGGTACCATAACTATAGCTTCATCATTAGTGAATTATTTATTTTATACTAGTTAATATAACTCATTTATTTCAAATTTCATTGTAAATATGCTTAATATTTCTATGGAGTTTTTATCTTATGTGATAGATATTACTACACCCCTCGGAACAAAGAGAGAGTAGGGTCTTTGTAGTTCTACCTATGTTTCCTCATTATTAGATATCAAAATTATTTGGTATTTTCTATTTATTAACATGAAACCTCTTGATGTCATATTTGGAATGGATTTTCTCATTTCCAATAAATCCCAGATTGATTGTTATCTTCGATGAGCCTCCTTTACTACACCCGATGGGGTGTTTGGTGTCTTTTAAGAAGAATGGAACTTGAGGTCGAGTAGAGATAGACCTTCTTATCCATAATTGGGGAAAGTAATATCTATGTTTTCTTTTGAATTAGAGTGAGAATATTTGAGCAATTATCTCCCTCCAATTTTTATAGAGTTTCCCAACGTTCTTCATTTTGACTTCTATGGTTTTCCACTGGTAAGGGGGGTAGTGTTTTCTATCAACTTAGTATCTGGTACTCAAACAGTGATTATTCCTTCTTACCACATGGAACCATATGAGATGAAATGTTTGAAGATGAATTTGTATTACATTCTAGATAAATTATTTATATGCCTGAGTTTTTTCACCTTGGGCAGCACCAGTTCTCTTCATTAATAAATTTGATGGGTCACTTCACCTTTGCGTTGATTATCGAAAACTAAATTGAGTTAAAATAATAAAAAGTATCTATTTCCATGGATTGATTATATTTTTGACTAATTTAAAAGGGATAATTTTTTTTTGAAAATTAATATTTGATATGGTTACCATTAGTTAATAATAAAATTATATGACACTCAAAAAACCACCTTATGGAAAAGGTATGACCATTATGAGTACCTTGTCATGCAATTTGTTCTAACCAATGATCCTAAGGTCTTTATGTATTTAATAAACATTATTTTCCACGAGTATCTTGATACTTTTGTGGTTGTATTTTTGGATGACATCCTGGTCAACTCTAAGTCCAAGGAGGATCATGTGCATCATTTATAGCAGTCCTGGAATTGTTGATAAATCATCGACATTATGCCAAGATTTAAAAATGTGATTTATGGATTTAGGAAGTGAATTTATTGGGATACCTGGATTTATAACATGGTATATCAATTTATCCTAAGAAGTTGAAAACTATTATGACATGGTAGAAACCATGAAATGTTTTAAAGGCTTAAAGCTTCTTGGGTTTAGATAGATATTATCTCCAGATTGTAAAGTACTTATCAAATTTGGATTCTCTGATGACTACTATAACTTATATGGGAGTAAATTTTTCTTGGTATGAGAAATTATAGAGATCTTTTGTTGATCTAAAACATATTTTGACTAATGCACTGGTGTTGACTCTTCCAGAGGCTAGTCAGGGCTATGGGGTCTTCTTTGATGCATCAAGTTTAGGTTTGGGTTGCGTTATTATGAAAGGTGATCATGTTTTTATCTATGGATATTAATATATTAGGAAACATTGGAAGAATTATCTGACCCATGACCTTGTAATTTCAGTTTCTATGCACTTGCTTAAGAGTTGGAAGCATTACCTTTTTGGAGAAAGTTTTACCATGTTTTCTGACCATAAGATCTTGAGTTATATCTTCTCTCAAAAATATTTGAATCTCTTCTAGAGGCATTGGGTGGAGTACCTACATTCTTTTTATTTCTACATCACCTATACCCTGGGGAAAGGGAATGTTGTTGCAGATTCTTTGAGTAGGAAACTTACAACCCAAGTAGTGAAATAATCATCAATAGAGTGGAACTTGATGGCACTTTTTTCACATTTTCATATAGGGGTATTGGAATATAGGGCCAAGGTTTCCTTGGATAGTGTTCAGTATGCTCTTCTAGAGATGATTATTTAGTAACAATAGCTTGATGATGATTTTCATAGAATTAGAGACTCTCTTTATGGTGGGGAGACCATTGTTGAGTGGTCGTTCTCCACAGATGGAATTCTATGGTATTGGAATCATTTTTTGGTACTTTTATTGGTCAAGAAAGTTGTGATGGAGTATTTACATTATTCCTAATGGTCAATGAACCCAGAAACCACAAAGATGTTCTATTACATGTGGCAATGATTCTAGTGCCTAGGTATAAGATAGGTCATTTTTTATTTTGTCTCTCGTTGTCATACTTAACAACAGGTCAAGTTTAAGAACCAGACACCTTTGGGTTTGTTTCATACTCTTCTAATGCTAACATGGAGGTGGGATGAGATCTCTATGTACTTTTTGGTTGGGTTTCCACATAACCAGAGAAAGAAGAATTCGATATGGGTTTTTCTTTATATACTGAATAAATCAGCACACTTATTACCTATTTAGGATTTAACCAAAGTTTAAGAGTTGGGAAATCTCTATATTAAACATATAATTAATTTTCATGGATTTCCATCTACTATAGTCTCTAATATAGATCTTTATTTTACTTCTTTCTTTTGGAGAGGCCTTTAGGAGGCACTGGGATCTTAGGTTCATTTGAGTATGGCATACCATATGCAGTTGGATGGCCAGATAGAAAGAGCTATAAATATTATTTAGGATATTATTTTCACCTGTGTCCTTGACTTTGGAGGATCTTGGGATGATCATATGGGAATGGTTGAGTTTTCTTATAAAAATAGTTAATAGTCCATTATTAGAATGGATCCTTTTGAGGCCTTGTATGGTTGGCCTTATTGATCTCTATTGTGCTGGTTGGAGATTGGTTAAAGTTCCTTGGTTGGACCGAGCTTGGTCCGAGAGATGACAGCGATGATTAAGTTTATTTGTCATAGAATGATGATGGTATAGAGATTGTACAAATCTTATACTAATCTTCATCACAGACCGTTTGAATTTTTAGTTGGTGATCAGGTGTTCTTGAAAGTTTCACCTCATTTGGGTCATCGATGACTTGGAAGGAAATGGATGTTTTATCCTCATTTTGTGGGACCCTTTGAGGTTGTTGAGAATGTGGTAAAAGTGTATTATTGTTTAAAAATTCTATTTTAGATGGCGTTGATACATAACATGTTTCATGTATCTCAGCTATGAAAGTATATTTATGATCCATATCATGTTCTGAGCAAGATTTATCTTGATGTTTAGCTAATTTATCAATGACTAATCATCCAGATAGGATAGTTTATTCTAAAACCAAGGTGTTTCTTATGAGGACCGTACCATTGGTTTAAGTGTTATGGTATCACAGTTCAGATACTCATGAAACTTGGGAGAGGGAGGCAATGGTGAGAGATTAGTAGTCTCATCTTTTTTACATGGAATCTTCTTAATAGGATTTATGTTTAAAGACCCAGAAATTTCAAGAAATTTTTTTTCTTAATTATTTGGAATTTTACGAGTCTATGGTTTCTTACGGCACTTGATTCCGAGGCCCTGTGTTCCTGAAATCAATTTCTGAAGTTTTGTTCGAGTACGTTCAGTAAACGTACATGCGGGTTTTTCTATCTTTTGAACTGGTGCTCGGAATCGAAATCTGAGGGCTCTGATGAACTCGAAGTGCTGGTATTAGCCTAAGGGGACCTTTACCGTAGTTGCGTTTTGTCGGGAGGAGAAGTTAATTTTCAGGTTGTTATTAAAAATAAATAAAAACATGAGTTAGATATTTTTATTTGGTGGGTAGTTATAATCTCCAAGAGGAGGTTAGGAGTGGGGCCCACACCCCGCATAACCTCCCATGAGAGGATTTAGTGTGGTGGGACCCACACGAGCCCAAAACCTTTCATCTCCCTTAAAATCCCCTTTAACAACCCCTTAATTAATTAACTCCTCCCCTCATTATGGTGGAGCCTCTCCACCTCCCAAACATTGATGATGTCAACCCATTTAATTAATAACCTTATTAATTAATTGGAACCTCTCTTTTGAATTAGTTTGAATTGCATA
Organism: Viscum album; assembly: GCA_963277665.1. Classification (NCBI taxonomy): domain Eukaryota; kingdom Viridiplantae; phylum Streptophyta; class Magnoliopsida; order Santalales; family Viscaceae; genus Viscum; species Viscum album. Next base: position 861,674,755 of record OY728160.1, read on the forward strand.
ACAATTCTTTAAAATTGGAGAAGTTTATTATAATATTTTCCTTAGCAAATATTTTGGTGGGGAACCTTTGGAGAATTAGAGGAGCTTCATTCTTCCATGAAGAACGCCATCCTCTCTCAGCGAAGAATGCTCCATGACTTCTCATACCTTCTTCTTCCTCCACGTTAAGGGATAAGACACTGCTCGTGAGAAGCGTCACCTATGTCAACGACTCTTCTTCCAACGTTGACGGGACAACACCGTTCTCCGCGATGTTGTCTTCCACGACGCCCGACTATCGCGACGCTCGACTTCCACGGATCATTGACGAACGAACCTCAATTTCAAGGTAGGGGGTTTGTTTCAATTTTAATTGAATAAAATTGTTCTTCGTTCTTCATTGAAACCATATTTTTATCTTTGGCCTTATGATACCGCCTAATGTGGAGGGTGCGGGATGAATGAACACGGCCCGGAAACCCTCTATTGACCCTTGTTTTTTATGAAAGAGGTGACGGAGACAGGGGGAAGCGGCGGACGTATTCCATCCGCGTGGAGAAGAACCGTAGCCCGCATCTGCGGGCCACTAGGATGAAGGAGAACTGGCCGGCCGTAGCCGGCCGGGCTGGATAACTACGGCGCCTCTAAGGCGATGCGCTGCGGAGAACCGCAGCCCGCACACCATGGACCGCTACAGTGGTGAACCGGCTGGCTCGTCAGTAGGCCGGGTTGAAGAGTTCATGACACCCACAGGTGCCACGCAGGAAGATAGTGGCCCGCCCATGCAGGCCACTCACACCGGGAAGACCGGCCAGCTTTGGCCGGCCGGATAGGAGGGCGGCGCTGCTCGACGCCACCGGTTCAAGAACCCCCCCCCCACCCCCCGCCAGACTGCTCGGCCAGCCGGGCTGATCCGCGGCCAGCCACGCCACCTCAGGCTAGGCCGCGCGCTCATCGGGTTTGTCCGAACCTCTACCGGGTTGGTCCCGCCAAACCAGGTCGGGCCGACCCGCCAACCCACTGGGCTTGACGGGTCGGGCCCGTTTCACTTAATCGTGAATAACTTTAAGAGCGCGCATCCGATCGACGCGCTGTCTACGGCACTAGGACCCTCATGTCGAAGTAGTCCTTTTGCGACACTCTAAGTGAGTTTTGGACGACTTTGGAAAATGGCCGGGTTTGGAACAAGCATAACTCCAACCGAACCCCTAGAATAGAAAAGACAATAACTCTCAAACCAGGCGTCTGATTGACGCGCCGTCTGTCGCGTTGGGTTTCTTTTGATGAGACAGAACTTCGCGATACATCAACTCAGGACTTCGTGATAGTTGATGTATTGACCTTTGACTTGAGGAGCGGACCCTCCCGGAATCGAGCATGCTGTGTCCGGGAACCCTAGAGCTGGTTGCGACGATGACGACTACTGTATTGGAATCCTTTGTGGGTTCGACGATGACGACTACCGTACTGGAATCCTCCATGGGTTCGACGATGACGACAACTGTACTAGAATCCTCCATGGGTTCGACAACGATGACTACTGTTCTTATATCCTAAATGGGTCTGAAAGTTTTGACTTCTGTACTTATATCCTACGTGGGTCCGACAGAGTAGCTGGTTTAGTATCCTACATGGGTCTGACAGCTTAGCTGGTCTAGTATCCTACGTGGGTCTGACAGCTTAGATGAATCAGTGACTACATCTGATCATCTCTATCTCTATACGAAAGATGTATACCTTTGTGAGCTGAGTCTTGACTTTCAATCATTATCATCGATGTGATTTACTTCTTTCCTATGTGGACTAGGTTGTGTTTGGGCTCGAGAGTTGGTGCCGAACTGAGATTGATGACTTAGTTATATGTATGGGAATATACCTAAGTAGAGTTGGTTGATAGTTCATGATTGTATCTTTCTTATGTGGTTTATCCTTCATGGATTCTGGGAGACCTTCGGGGGTCTCAGGGTCCCTACTGAGTATCGTATACTCACCCCTACATGGGCTATGCCTGCACTGTATTGTGTTGGATGCAGATGATGGACAACACTGGTCGTGGTAGAGACTTGTAGAACTGGACAGTACCCGGAGGTGGACTACTTGGCGAGACATACACAGAGAAGACGGACGGACCCGAGGTGCAGAGGAGACCATTTGTACCAACCCTTCAGGTGATATTCCTGGAGGACGACTTAGTGGTTGTTGTTTTACTTTACTATAGTTTTACTAGCTTTTTAGTTGTACTGTACTTACTGTTGGGATTGTATTTCCGGCCCCTTTCTTTTCAGCACTTACTTTTTTATTCATTTTTTCTTAGTGCTTACATCAGTCGCGTACTCTGTTATGTTTGTTTGCTTTTATAAAGTCAATGCCTTCCCAGTATAGGGATTTACGCCTTTGGTGCTAGTATCAATCCCCGACCTATGGAAGGCGGGCTTGGGATAGTCATGGAACAGGCCCCGAGGATGGGTCGTGACAAATTGGTATAAGAGGAGTCAGTTCTACCACAGAACTCAGGACTCTAATAATTCTTTTCTGTGAAGCAATAGTGTTAAGATTATTAAGTGTGGTTTTCAGTCCAGGGAGTCCAATGTTGGTGCGGCGGCCGACGTATCCATACACCAGGACCCTGATCTCTGATTTCCTACTCAGTGCACGAAAAAAACTGATTTCATATGTGTTTCAAAAGTTTTCTTTGTGATCACTTTGTGTCAGCTCACCAGGTATACTATTTTAACCATGTCACACCTGTTTCTTTTCAGGATGGCCCCATGAAGGCAGCTAGCTAGGGTTCCCAGTTACGTATGAGATGGTATCCCACCAAGCGATGAGGCCTCGGTGCAGTTCCCCATCATAGCGGAGGTACCAGCGGTACCACTACCCGCTGGGCCACCGATACCACCAGCCCTAGTGATAGAGAGTGCACGCCGCCTGAGTGCATTGCATGAGTTCCAGCGACAGAGGCTTCTTAGGTTCCGCGGAGAGATGGACCCTCAGACAGCCTAGGATTGGATGAAGGCTATCGTCAGAGTTTTTAGATTGGTAGGGACACCAGCCGACCTTATGTTGATCCTTGTCGTGAGTCTCCTGCATGCAGCAACAGGTAAATGGTGGAGCCTGATACTCCAGGTGCATGATGAGTCATCTTTACTTTGGACAGACTTCAAGAGTTTATTTCGCTCAGAGTTTGTTCCATCCACCCTTCATGCGGTGCGGATTTAGGAGTTACTTCATCTGCAGTAGGGCAGCATGGCAGTAGCTCAATACTCAGTGAGGTTCACTGACCTCTCACGCTACTCCACGAACATGGTACGAGACCCATTATTTAGGGCTTGGACCTTTGAGTAGGGACTCAGACATGAGATCAGGGCTTAGATGATCTCCCTCAGCATTCCGACGCAGGTGGGAGTGCTGGAGTGAGCCCTTCTTGTGGAGAGCTTTCTTGCTGAGCTGACACCAGCAGTGAGACCCACCACAGGGCGACACGTAGAAGAGTCTTCTTCAGCCAGTAGTAGACAGTTGACAAAGGGGTCCAAGCAGACCAGGCCATCAGGTGGGTGACCTCAGGATACAGGTTTAGTTGTGTGGGGCACACGGAACAGAGCCAGCTATACGAGGAGCAGGCCGTGCTATGCATGCGGTGAGCAGGGTCACATGGGTCAAGACTGTCCGACCCGCTATGCAGATGAGCAGAAGACAGTGGAGGGACCTCCTAGGTAGAGGTAGAGGTTCAACCGTGGTGGTCCGCTGGGAGCAGGCGAACGTGGAAGAGGGTCTGGTAGAGAAACGGGTGGTGGATGACGTTTTGAGGCTCTACCAACACCACCACTAGAAGGTCCACCCCGACCACAGGGAGCTAGCAGAATGAGGTAGGCTCAGCTCCTGGAAGTCGAGGCTTACGACCACGACCCACCTGAGATTATTTGAGGTACTATCTGTGTTTACTCCACCCTTGTTGCAGTACTTATAGACACAGGTGCGAGTCATTCTTTTATTGCCACTTCCCTTGTTCGGAGCTCGGAGATTCCGACGGAGCCGTTGGCTCGATCCTTACAGCTAGAAACTCCTACAGGATATGACTCGACGATTACGCACCAGTGTCGGCAGTGTGAGATTACTCTAGGAGGAGAGATCTTCAGTTGGGATCTTCTTGTAGCGGCGTCAAGGCCTTACAACGTCATCTTGGGTATGGACTGGTTGTCTATAGTCTATGATCAGATCGACTGCATTAGGCGCAAGGTGCGGTGTATCCACAGGGATGGGACCAGTTTCACCATCACCGGTGAGAAGGGAGCCTTTTCAACATAGGATGGACTTACGTAGAGGATAGGGAAGCCGATCACACATTAGTTGGCTAGTCTTATCCTCAGAGCGGTTGATGTGCAGAGTCCAAGTTTTCCTGTTGTGGTGGATCGGTATTTGGATGTTTTTCCTGACGATGTTCCAGGACTACCTCCTCATAGAGAGGTAGACTTCTACATTGACTTGTACCCTGGGAAAACACCGATATCTACTCCAGCATATCGGATGGATCCCGCCGAGCTTCATGAGATGCGGGTATAGCTGGAGGACTTGCAGGGGAATGGATTCATCTGACCCAGTGTTTCACCCTAGGCTTCTCCGATTTTGTTCTCCAAGAAGGAGGATGGGAGCTTACGACTATGTGTCAACTACCGTCGCCTGAATCAGGTGACCGTGAAGAACAAGTACCCACTCTCGAGGATAGATGACCTCTTTGATCAGCTCAAGGAAGCATAATGGTTCTCGAAGATAGACCTCCGGTCAGGCTATCACCAACTCAGAGTTCGAAACGAGGATGTGAAGAAGGCGGCCTTCAGGTGTCGGTAAGGCCACTATGAGTTCTTGCTTATGCCCTTCGGTGTAACCAATGCACCAGAAGTGTTCATGAGTCTCATGAACAGGATATTCCAGCCTTACGTCGATCAATTTGTCGTAGTCTTCATCGATGACATACTGATTTACTCGACTACTGAGGAGGATCACGCCTACCATTTGCAGGTAGGACTAGATACACTCTGAGAGCACCAGCTTTATGGTAATCTCTCGAAGTGTTAGTTCTAGATTCGAGAGGTTCACTTCTTGGGACACGTCATCTCGGAGGCTGGAGTTGTAGTGGATCCAGTGAAGATCGAGGCATTACTTGATTGGGAGACACCCAGGAGCGTGATAGAGGTGCGGAGTTTCCTGGGTCTGGCTGGATACTATCAGAGATTTGTGCCAGACTTCTCCAGAGTTGCAGCACTGCTTTCAGCTTTGACCAAGAAGGGGAAAAACTTCGTGTGGTCAGATAGATTCCAGTAGAGCTTCCAGGAGCTGAGGTAGAGATTGACCAGTGCGCCCATCTTGAGGCTACCAGAGGAGGGCGTAGGGTACGTAGTTTACTGCGAAACATCAGGGACCAGACTCAAGTGTGTCCTGATGCAGGAGTGAGCAGTGATCGCGTATGGTTCACGATAGTTGAGACAACACAAGCATAACTACGATACCCATGACCTGGAGTTAGCAGTAGTGGTCTTCGCCTTGAAGATGTGGCGGCACTATCTGATGGGCGGGCACTTTACAGTCTAATCTGACCACCAGAGTCTCAGTTACATCTTCTCGTAGAAGGACCTGAACCTGTGACAGCGACGATGGCTTGAGATCCTCCAGGACTATGACTTTGAGATATTCTATACTCCTGGGAAGGGGAACATTGTGGCCGATGCTCTCAGCAGGAGATCGGGCATTCAGCTGCTGGGAGAGGTGATAGAGCAACTAGTCGCGTTGCAGATATCCTTTCTGGATATAGATGGAGCAGCCTTTCTACAGTCTCTCACAGTCACTCCCCCACTTCTTCAGCGAGTCAGAGAGGCGCAACATGGGGACGCTGACTGTGAGACGCGATGTGCACAGATATCTTCAGGGATGGCACCCGAAGGATTTTCTGAAGGCGGGGAGCACGTCATCCTCTTCATAGGATGTACCATGGTACCATTTGAATTACAGGAGGAAGTTTTGAGGGAGTTTCACACTTCCCCTCTAGTGGTACATCCAGGAGTGGTGAAGATGTATCAGGACCTCAGATGACAACACTGGTGGCCGAGTATGAAGAAGGTTGTAGCATAGTTTGTATCACAATGCCTCACTTTCCAGTAAGTGAAGGCAAAGCACCAGGTACAAGTAGACTTGGTACAACCCTTAGAGGTCCCAGAGTGCAAGTGGGACGGGATATCCATGGATTTCGTGATGGAGATTCCACGTACATCTAGATGACATGACTCCATCTGGGTGATCGTAAACCGACTCACCAAGTCATCCCACTTCCTACCAATCAGAGATCAGGGCTCAGTAGAGAGCTTGGGATGCCTCTACATTCAGGAGATCGTACGGCTTCATGGTGTTCCATCGACTATCATTTCTGATCGAGATGATCATTTCACTTCCCGGTTATGGAAGGGGATACATGAGGCTTTTGGGACGCAGCTTCGCTTGAGCACCGCCTTCCATCCTTAGACGGATGGTCAGACTGAGAGGACCATTCAGACTCTTGAGGATATGCTCCGTTAATGTGTCCTTGACTTTGGTCGCAGCTGGGAGGATCACTTACCCTTGGTGGAGTTTGCGTACAACAATAGCTACCACTCCACCATCGGGATGGCACCATACGAGGCACTGTACGACCGAACTTGCAGATCACCTCTGTGTCGGACTGACCCAGGGGAGTCAGCACTTGTAGGACCATAGATGGTTCAAGCTATGACGGATAAGGTGTAGATCATCTAGGAGCAGATGAAGATTGCACAGAGCAGACAGAAATCCTATGCTGATAGGAGACGGAGACCACTGAAGTTCAAGGATGGAGACCACGTCTTACTACAGGTCTCACCTCGACGAGGTCTACGGAGATTTGTCCAGGGCATCAAGTTATCTCTGTGTTTCATCAGACCTTTCCAGGTCCTCAGTAGAGTAGGCAAGGTGGCTTACCGCCTGGCCCTTCCACCTCAGTTGCACCGGGTGCATGACGTCTTCCATGTATCTCAGCTAAGGAGATACTTTCACGACCCGACCCACATCATTGATCATGGGGATTTGGAAATCGATGATGGGGAAACAATCACAGAGGTTCCAGTGGAGATCAAGGATCGACAGGAGCGGGTCCTACGTGGACAGTCGATTCCTCTAGTGCGCATTCGCTGGCAGCACGAGAACCTCCAGGAGAGCACTTGGGAGCGGGAGGCTCAGATGCGTGTTCAGTACCCCCATTTGTTTCCCTAGTGTGTGGTGTAGCTTTACAGGAATGTAAATACCTGAGGTGGGAGTAATTTAAAGACCCAGAAATTTCAAGGATTTTTTTTTCTTAATTCTCTGGAATTTTATGAGTCTGTGGTTTCTGACGGCACTTGGTTCCGAGGCCCAGTGTGCCCGGAATCAATTTATGAAGTTTTTTTTGGGTACGTTCAGTAAACGTACGTGTGAGTTTTTATATCTTTTGAACCGGTGCTCGAAATCAAAATCTGAGGGCACTGATGAACTCGTAGCGCCAGTATTCTCCTAAGGGGACCTTTACCGTAGTTGCGTTTTGTCGAGAGGAGAAGTTAATTTTTGGGTTGTTATTAAAAATAAATAAAAATATGAGTTAGATATTTTTATTTGGTGGGTAGTTATAATCTCCAAGTGGAGGTTTGGAGTGGGGCCCACACCCCAAACAACCTCCCATGATAGGATTTAGTGTGGTGGGACCCACACGAGCCCTAAACCATTCATCTCCCTTAAACTCCCCTTTAAAACCCCCTTAATTAATTAACTCCTCCCCTCATTATGGTGGAGCCTATCCACCTCCCAAATATTGATGATTCCAACCCATTTAATTAATAACCTTATTAATTAATTGGCACCTCTCTTTTGAATTAGTTTGAATTGCATGAAAATTATTTAAAATTAGATAAGTTTATTATAATATTTTCATTAGCAAATATTTTGGTGGGGAACCTATGGAGAATTATAGGAGCTTCATTCTTCCACGAAGAACGTCATCCTCTCTCGGCGAAGAACGCTCCACGACTTCTCCAAACTTCTTCTTCCTCTATGTCAAGGGAGAAGACACTGCTCGCGAGAAGTGTCTCCTACATCAACGACTCTTCCTCCAATGTTGACGGGCCGACACCGTTCTCTGCGACGCCGTCTTCTGCAACGCCCGACTACCACGACGCTCGTCTTTTACAGCTCGTCGAAGAACGAACCTAAATTACAAGGTAGGGGGTTTGTTTCAATTTTAATTGAATAAAATTGTTCTTCGTTATTCGTTGAAACCATATTTTTATCTTCGGCATTATGATACCGCCTAACGCGGAGGGCGTGGAATGAACACGACCCAACGACCCTCCGTTGACCCTTGTTTTATTTTGATGAAAGAGGTGGTGGAGACCGGAGGAAGTGGCGGCCTTGTGTCGGCCGCTTGGAGAAGAACCGCGGCCCGCTCGGCCAAAGGAGAACTGGCCAGCCATAGCCGGTTGGGCAGGAGAACTGTGGCGCCTCTAAGGCGCTACACTGCAGAGAACCGCGGGCTGTGCTCCGTGCGCCACTTCGGCAGCAAACCGGCCAGCTCGTCAGCTGGCCGGGTTGAAGAGGCCGCGGCACCTGCAGGTGCCCCGCGAGAAGATATCTGCCCACCCGTGCGGGCCGCTTGCACCAGGAAGACTGGCCGGATAGGAGGGAGGCGCCGCTAAGCGCCGCCGGTTCGAGAAACCGGGAGGTCGTGCCCCCCGGACCGCCGGCAAGCTGGTCCGAGACGCGCGGCCGTCCAGGCCAAGCCGCGACCATCCGGGCCGGGTCGTGTCGCTCCAGTATGGGCCACGCAGCGTCGGGCCACGCCGCGCCGCGCCGGGTCGGGCCGGGCCGCGTCAGGCTGTGCCGCGCCGCGCCGTGCTGCACCCCCATGGGTCGGGCCGTGCCCCATCGGGCCAGGACATCCTCTCATCAGGCCGGTCCGACCCTCTGCTAGGTCAGACCCACCAAACCAGGTCGGGCCGACCTGCCAGCCCACATGGCTTGACGGGCGGGGCCCATTTCACTTAAACATGAATAACTTTAAGACCGCGCGTCTGATCGACACTCCGTCTGTGGCACTGGGACCCTCGCATCAAAGAGGTCCTTTTACGATACTCTAAGTGAGTTTTGGTAGACTTTGGAAAACGGCTGGGTTTGGAATGAGCATAACTCCAACCGGACCCCTAGAACGGAAAATCCAATAACTCTCAATCTGGGCGTCTGATTGACGCGCCGTCTATTGCGTTGGGTTTATTTTGATGAGACAGAACTTCAGGATGCATCAACTCAAGAATTAGTGATAGTTGATGTATCGACCTTTGACTCGAGGAGCAGACCCTCCCAGAATTGAGCATGCTGTGTGCGGGAACCCTAGAGCTGGCTGCGACGACGACCACTACCGTACTGGAATCCTCCGTGGGTTCGACGACGGCGACTACCGTACTGGAATCCTACGTGGTTTCGGCGACGATTAAAAGTGTACTGGAATCCTCTGTGGGTTCGATAATGATGACTACTGTTCTTGTATCCTACGTGGGTCCGACAGTTTTGACTTCTGTACTTGTATCCTACATGGGTCTGACAGAGTAGATGGTTCAGTATCCTATATGGGTCTGACAGCTTAGCTGGTCTAGTATCCTACATGGGTCCAACAGCTTAGATGAATCAGTGACTACATATAATCATCTCTATCGTTATATGAAAGATGTATACCTTTGTGAGCTGAGTCTTGACTTTCAATCGTTATCATCGATGTGATTGACTTCTTTCCTGTGTGGACTGGGTTGTGTTTGGGATCGAGAGTTAGAGATGAACTGATATTGATGACTTAGGTATATGTATGGGAATATACCTAAGTAGAGTTGGTTGATACTTCGTGATTGTATCTTTATTATTTGGTTTATCCTTCGTGGATTCTGGGAGACCTTCGAGGGTATCGGGGTCCCTACTGAGTATATTATACTCACCCCTACACAGGATATGCCCGCACTACATTGTGTTGGATGCAGACAACGAACAGCACTGATCGAGGTAGAGACTTGTAGAGATGGACGGTACCCGGAGGTGGACTACTTGGCGAGACGTACACGGAGTAGATGGAAGGACCCGAGGTGCAGAGGAGACCATCTGTACCCACCCTTCAGGTGGGATTCCCGGAGGACTACTCAATGGTTTTTGTTTTACTTTACTGTAGTTGTACTAGCTTTTCAGTTGTACTGTACTTACTGTTGGGCTTGTATTTCCGGCCCCTTTCTTTTCAGCACTTAATTTTGTATTCAGTTTTGCTTAGTGCTTACTTTAGTTTCTTACTCTGTTGTGTTTGTTTACTTTTATAAAGGCAATGCATTCCCATTATAGGGATTTACGCCTTTAGTGCTAGTCTCCAGCCCCTGGCCTTTGGAAGGTGGGCTTGGGGTAGTCACGGCACGGGCCCCGAGGACGGGTCATGAAATTATGGGGATAAAAAATTTTAATGGTGGGGAGGTGATTGAGTTGTCGAGCGCATCAAATTAAATGTTTATTTTTTACTAGAATTTCTACAGTATAGCAGGAATCCTAGGTCATCTCTTGACAGAGCCTTAGATAATTAATTTTAAAAGAATATTTTGATTATGAAAAGGGTAATGGGATTATATTAAATTTAGTTATTATTGATTTAATATGTAATCATATAAAATAAAGTGATATGAGAAAGTAGAAATTGACAGATTCGATTAAGCGTGATCAACCCAAGGAATCTCATGATGCTCATCCTTCATCGCTTCAAGAGATAGGGTTATAAAATTTTAATCCCTAGTTTTTAACACCTAGAACCATAATTTTACTGATTTTAAACTAGGATACATCCTAGGGTTCAGTTTAAAACACACAATGATTCACTGAATACCGCCAATGATTGAGTGATTTGTGTTCGACTTCATAATCGAAACTCACCAAGGCAACACACAAAGAACTCTATGTGTTATCCAGGGTTGTATGTTATTTATTTGTGATTACATGACATAAATTTACTTGTCCTTGAAAATGTTTATGATAGTTAAATTTACCAATAAGAACCACATAAACACCGCAATTAAAACAGAAAGGAATAAATGGTGAACGGTGTGTGAAACATCACATGAAAGGGTACCCCCAAACATGATCAAATGAGTTGATCATGACATAACATTACATAAATCAATTAAATAATAATATATTACGAATAAAAACAACATACAACCTATAAATAAATTATCATTCAAAATAATACAAACATAAACCTCGGGATTACGTCATGTTCCTCCCCAGGTGATCACAAGGGGTTTAGAAATCCATGGGAGGGGAGGAAGAATAATATGTTAAAGTAGAAATTTCCATAGCCTCTATAACTTATATGTATGATTAGAGGACTCCTTTGGGAATCCAAAATTTCATCACCTTTCCTCCTGGTCTAACTTCCAAATGGGGTGCCCAAGGTGCCAATTTATAGGCAAAGTGGGAAGTAGTTTTGGTCACTCTGATATCTATAATCCTCTTAGTCCATGGTTTTGGGTAGTCATAAAGTCTTAAATAACTTCTAAAAAAATAAAAAATTTATTTAAAGACACATTTTATATCTCCATGTAAAATGTTGTGGCTATATATTGTTTATAGTAAGAGATATTTCTAAAATATAGAGGACAAGTTTTTACCCTATACAGATTCATTTTATTGGATAGATCAATTTTTAAGAGCCTCTTAATGGAATAATTGAGCTTGGGTTTCTTCATTAAAGTTTTATCTAACGTAGTTATGGATCGGATCACAAAATTTCAGCTCATTTGGATGCATGGATTTCTTGGATCATGAAAAACAGTGGACATGTATTCATGGAATTTAATGGAGTTTGGCCCATTTTTCTTTCGCATCATCGTGGGCTCTCCAAATCACCTCCAACTTCAATGAAATCATCAAAACAAGTAAAATTTACCTTTTTAACAATGAAAATAAAAATATTATTTATTAAATCATGAAGTAAAAATTTTTATTATGATTTTAATTTTCAACACAAAACAAGATTAATGCATTGGTATAAGGGTGAAATAAAATAGTGAATCATGGTACGATCAGGATGTTGTAACATCTCATTGCTATTTTTAGGTAGTCCTCAACCCCTCTTTTGATCATTATTTGGTTGGGTCTCATTTAGGGTTTATTCAGGTAAATTTTTAGAATTTCGTGGTTGTGTACAGTTGGCACATGGTTTTCCCAAACTGTGCACCCTGCTAGTGTAAACCATGAAAACCTAGGCATTGTGGGTTTGCATGATTGGTGCATGGTTTGAAAAATTATGCACCCACCAAGTAGAAACTATGAAACTCCACCAAAAGGGGTGCATGGTTTTTCTAACTATGAAGCCCTACCCAGAAAACCATGAATGTGGGATTTTATTATTCCAAAAATTAGTTTAAAATATCATGAACCCCTATTTAGACACCCCCTTTGTCATAACTTGGGATTTGATGAAATTATAAGTATTTAGAGTTACCAAGAACCAATTTTTTCTCCTCTAAACCCTCTTCAAGGAGGATTGAAGCTAGTTTATCATCATTCAATCCCTTCCAGATAATAATTCTCTCCCTGTTCCTTTTATCCATCTCTCTTCTACTATCCTTCTTAGGTTTGGATAGATATCTATGTTGTTGGAGGATCTAATATATGCTGTTTTAGATCTTGAATCTAGGTTTGATTCTCTAATATCTATTTTTGATTCTCTTTGTTGGAGTTTCCCATTGCGGGTATTGTGAGAAATGATCTCCTTGTTTCAGTAGGTGGTTTTTTTATGATTAGACAATTAATTTAACCATAAATTGATTGATTTAAATTAAATTTCTTTCAATTTAATTATGAAAAAACTCAATTCCAGTGAATTGGGATTTGAATTTTCTTTGGCATGAAAATTTTGGAAAACCCCCAATTCCAGTGAATTGGGGTGTGTTTTTCGATTTTGATGGGAAATTGTGAAATTAAATTGTGGAATTTAAATTATGAGATTGATTTGTGAAATTGATTTCAAATTTGTATTTGATAAAAAATGGATTAAATTTTTTAGACAAGAACCTGTTGGTTTTATCCTAGAAATAAGAATTAATTGATTAAAAACTTGTGTATTGGTTTTTAAAGAGAAATTTTCATATTGAAATAGAAAAATGGGTTAATTTTATTTTGAATAGTTTTGAAATAAATTTTCCATTACTTATTGTTGATAAAGAACATGAAATCCTAAGTAGTTAGTGAGTTTTTTGAGACAACACTCTATTGATGCTTTACAACTCTAATAAAAGATATGAAATAGGTCATATACCCAATGGGATGGTGATGGGTCCTCTTTGACAAGTGTCTGAGGGATGTGCATACAAATATTGCCATGATCACCTATTAGAGTGTGTGAGGATCCCATAACCTAGAACTATCATACCACTTAGAATATGACCATGTTTCTCCTTTGTTATGTTTTGATATATATACCATTGTTTTTAAACTATTTTACACATGTCTTATGAATTTATATAAAAAAATTTATATAAAATTTTTATTAATCCATTTTTTAGAAAAATTTTCATCAATTTAAATGTAAAGCATGATTTGTTTTAAATATTATTTTGTACTTCCATTATGGTTTACTAAAAATTTAATGCTTTATATGGTTAATTAATTTGGAATATTTTTATGGAATCCTTGGTGAGACCCTACAGGTATTTTAGACCACACCCTACCTGTTCCTTCAAGTGTTTATATATTTCCTTCTACTAGGTTCGTGCAAGGGGAAAGCGGCATAAGGAAGTAGTTGTTGTTTTTGACTCTTTTGGCTTGAGTTGTTGTCTCCATTGGTAATTGGGCTATTTATCCTATTTTTTGGTAAATTTTTGTTGTACTTTGGGTTTTTAATACTTGTTTGACTTCTGATACACTTCTCCCTATGGATTTTTCTTTTGTGCATATTGATATGTGTTTTTTGTTCCACTATGTTTGTGAAAAATCCATTCCCACTTTTATATTGTATGATGCCAGGTGTTAGTTGCCAACCCATGGGGATTGGGAGTTCCCTTCGATCCATGTTAGGATCAGATCGACTATCATGGTATGAGAGTATCCATACCGGTTCTTGACAAGGAAGGTATTTAGAGGTTGTTTATAGACTACTGGAGGTTGAATCAGGTGAGAGTCAATAATTGTTTCCCTCTTTTGAGTATAGATGATCTTTTCAACCAGCTGATAGGGGTGAGTTGGTTTTCTAAGATCAATATGTGGTCTGGATATCACCAGTTGAGAGTGAAGGTGGGTGATATCCTAAAGACTGCCTTCATATAAAGGTATGGGTACTTTGATTTTGTATTCATTTCATTCGGTGTTACGAATGCACCAGATATATTCATGGGGCCTATGAACGCTGTGTTTTGTGACTTCTTATATTGGTTCATCATCATATTCATCAATGATATCTTGCTCTACTCAAATTTATATTAGGATCATGTTGATCATCTCATATTTTTCTTTCAGGTTCTTATATTCCACCAGCTCTATGGAAAGTTTTACAAGTGTAAGTTTTGGACACAATAGGTTCATTTATGTGGTCATGTGGTGTCTCAGTAGGGTGTGTCAATAGACCCATCGAAAGTCAAGGTATCTTTTTCTTGGGAATCACCCAATAACGTAGAATAGGTTCATAGTTTTCTTGGTCTTAAAGGCTATTATTGGAGGTTTTTACTTAATTTATCTCGAATTATAGCCCCATTGATAGCATTGACCAGGAATGACCAGGATTTTTTTTTGGACTGGTAAGCTCCAATCAGTGCTCAGTTACCTAAATGAGAAGTTGGTCAGTGCTCCAGTGCTTCAGTTTCCTGAGGATGGAGTGATGTTTAATGTGTTTCTTGATTCTTCTCATCTGTAATTAGGATGTTTGTTGATACAATAGATGGTCATGATATCTTATGGGTCTAGAAAGTTACATCCCCATGAGCATATCTATAACACCCCTAATATGGATATAGAAATGGTTGTTTTTCATTGAATTTGTGGTGGAATTACCTCATTGGGGAGCTTTTTGTGGTCTTTGCAGATCACAAGAGTTTAAGGTATATATTTTCCCAGTGTGATATAAATTTGTGGAAGTGGAGGTGGATGGTGTATCTTCAGTATTATGATGTTAATATCTCCTACACCTTGGGAAAAGGAAATGTTATGGATGAAACTTTGATCAGGAATTCGTGGAAGGATGTTGTTCGGGAGTCTTGTGATTTTTGGAAAGTGATGGAGGAGTTGGCATCCTTTCACTTAGATACAAGGGCGTTTAATGATAGAGGTTGGTTTCTTCAGATGGTGGTGTAATACTCTTTGATGTGGCAGGTGGAGGATTCTTAGTGGGGAGACTTAGAGGAATAGGTGATGTGAGATCGTGTTGGCCAAAGTGATACTCTGAATGGATATTCAGATGATGGTCAGAGTTGGATTTTATTTCATGGGAGACTGTTTGTTCCAGTAGTGATGTGTGTGGGAGTCGTTCATGAGTTTCATAGATCACCTTTTCCATTACACCCAAGAGTTTACAAGATGTATTGTGGTTTGAGGATGTATTTTTGGTGGCCCAGGATGAAATGGATGGTGGAAGAGTTTGTGGGTAAGTTATTAGTTTTCTAGAAATTAAAGGTCGAGCATCATGTTCCTGGTGGTTTGTTGAAACCTTTGGATTTTCCCAAGTGGAAATGGAATGGAATATCAATGGATTACATCATAGGGTTACCCTAATCTCAGTGTGTTTGTGATGTTATCTAGGTGATCGTGGATCAGTTTATGAAATTAGACCACTTCATAGCAATCAAAGAGTTGGGAATAGTGGAATCTTCGGCTAAGAGGTATGTGGGTGAGGTGGTGTGGTTTTAAGGAGTTCTAAGGACCATTATTTTGGATCAGTATATGTGTTTTACATTGAAATTATGGAGAGTATTACAGCATGCTTTTATCACTCAGCTAGGCCTTAGCACTGCTGTCTACCCTCAGTCAGATGGGAAGATGGAGCGGACTATCCAAACACTGTAGGATGTGTTACGAGAGTGTGTCTTGGACTTTGGTGGATCATGGGAATAACAATTGTCCTTGGTTGGGTTTTCTTATAATAATAGCTATAAATAATCCATTATAATGGACCAATTTCAAGATTTGTATGAGAAACCATGTCATTCTCTATTGTGTTGGATGGAGGTTGGGGAGGTAGCAATCCCTGGTCTCTATGTAGTGCAGAGCATGACAAAAAAGGTTTAGTTGGTTCTATATAGGATAAAATTAGTGTAGGATCGAAAGAAGTCTTATGTCTATCATAGGAGGAGGCCCATGGAGTTCAAGGTTGGGGACCACATATTCTTAAAGGTTTCCCTCAATGTGGGTATAAGAGGTTTGGGAAAGGGATTAATATCTCTCCTAGTTTTTTTGGGCCCTTTGAGGTGTTAGGGTGAGTTGGTGAGGTGGCATGTCGGTTGGAATTTCCACCACATCTCTAGAGGATCCATGATGTCTTCCACATCTCCCAACTTCATCAATATCTTCACGATGACTCCCTTTTAATTGAATTGGAATAGTTGGATGTATAGTATGACACGACATTAATGGAGTCCAGTAGATATCTGGGATCATTGGGAGAAAGTGCTAAGAGGACATACCATACCCTTGGTTCACGTATTTTGGAGGCATGGTATCCTATAGGAGAGTAATTGGGAAAAAAAGATGCAAATGTGTTCCCAGTACCTGTAGTTTTTTTGAGTTTTTCTTTGCTCAGTTTTTCTTTGTGATGTGATGTTTGGACCCTGATGTTTTATGATATGTGATGTTTCCCTTGATGTATGATGTTTGATAAATTTCCAACATATGAAAAGAGGATGACCTTATTCCTAATCAAGACGCATTATACTATGATGTGATTAAACCCGTGCGGATGATTCAGTGCCACCCAAAACCGGTAGTATCTTGATAAGGAATATGGACTTATCTTATTTTTATGTTCAGGACAGTGTAAGTTTTTGGTTGATACGGTTGTTAGTTTGGGAAATGTAGAGTTTATATGGTTGTGGTGATGTGGTTGTGTAGTGATGAGGTTGTGTGAGATGTTTTATATCCATTTGGTTTCACATTTTTTTTCTAGTGGTAGCATTTGATGTATTATGAGATCCTTGAGAGGTATCTCATAGAGTGTTTCTTCATAACCCTTTACTTATAGGATTGGTTTTGGAGTCTTGGGGGTGAGAATCATTTGATAGGTATATTATGTGATGAACCATTCCTTATTGGCCCATTACTTTGCCAGTTTTTGTGGTTGGAGGAGTTTGAGGGAGGTTCCAAGAGTTTTCAGTGGATGCTAGAGCCACAACAGAGATGTTGTTGAAAATATATGCTATGTATTGATTACACAACATAAAACGGCAGTTCATGGATTATGTAGCCAATAGTTTCATTGATTGTAAATTGGATAATGGGTATCCCATGAAACGAATGCACGTCATGAAATTTGAATTCACAGCATGTAATAATTAAAGGTTGAGGCGACACATTTTTGGTACAAGATAGAATTTTCAGAAAAATTGTGGTTTACATGACATGTAATGTTTACACAACATGAAAGTAGTGGGATTCTAATTTTTAAGTTCTTTTCTTATATTATTCTCATTCATTTAGCTTCACCACTTTTCCTATCTTTCTAGACAATCCCTAGATTCCCTGAGAGGGTCTTCCAGCCCCCTTCTTCCCACTTTGATTCATTGAATCTGTTGGTTGTTTGTTGGAAATCTTCAGCAAGTGATTCTCCTTTACCCATGGTTTTATTTCATTCTTATATTGGTCATTCAATGAGGAAATGTTTTTTTTTGTTTTGGATGCGATTTGGGTTGTGTTTTGATGATCTTTAGGTGTGGTGTAGGTTGATCTATGGTTTCCCATGCGTAGTTGTGGTTTGTGGGTGTTTCTTCTTCTCCATGAAATGTTCAACGAGTTAGAAAAGCTTCTTTAAGGTAGGTAATCCCTCATTTCTCTTTATTGTGTATCATACAATATGGGTTTACTCTTATTCATCTATGGGTTATGGTTTTTCTAGCTTAATCAATGATAAATAATTGTTTAATTGAAAATTAAAGGGGGAAGAAGAATTATTCTCATGGTTTTATATATTTGAAATTATTTTAATATTATTATTGTATGTGATTGTTTTCCCGCTAAAAATTGTGGTCATTGGTTGCTTTATTTTCATTGGATGATATGTGTTGTGATTGTTTTGTCTATTGTGATTATTGTGATATCACTCTAAAATAGAAATTGATTTAATGACTTATAGTTGGATAATGAAATTGTTTCCCTAGGATTATGGCTCGTGTGATGACACCCCTAAAATAAAGTGAAATGTGATAAAATAACCTTTTATAAATATGTAAACATGGACTTTATGTGTTTTGATGTGTGGTCATGATTTTGGGGTGGGAATGTGTGCTTTCAATGCAATGTGGGGTTGATGGGTGATATGTGGTAGTACTTTTGGGGTGGCGATGTGGTTGTTGTTTGGCCGTGATTTTGGGGCGGTGAGGTAGTGGTTGTACGGTCATGCTTTTGGGGTGTCAAGGTGGTGGTTTTTTTGTTATTATTTTGGGTTTTCAGGGTTGTATTTGTTTGGATGTTTTTTTGGGGTGACAAAGTAGTGGTTTTTTGGTCGTTTTTTGGGTCGATGAGGAAATGGTTTAATGGAAATAATGGAAGGCTTGTGATGTGTAGTTACTTTGTTATAGTATCCCAGGTAGTGATGGAATAATTATTTAATAATTATTTAAATGGATGGGGTTTGGTTTGGTTAATGGGATGTAAATGACTGATGAATAAATAAATTACGGGTTGTCTGGTTAAATGTGGTTGATTCTTAATAATGAAATGAATGGGCTGGATAGTGAAATTGGTTGGTGGAGTGTGATGTGGCTTGTGGTTTGTGTGGTGTTATGAATTTATAGGTGGCAGTGAAAGTGGGGATGTTGTGAGTTGGTTAGTATTTTTTTGTGAGCACATAGGCCGGGATAGTGTGTGGATATATGTATATACTTGTATATTCCTTTTGATTTCAATACGCACCCCACCCACGTCAGGAACTATGTTTCAAAACCCATATTCTCACATGGGGGTGTTTTTTCCGACATCCAGTGAGGAGGACGGATGGTTGGGTACCCTCTCTTTCCCACTCTTTCTTCTATTAGAGGTAGGTATTGCAAAGGTTGTGAAATTATGAGGTTTTATAGTTCACTAAAGGTGGTTGTGATAGCTTAGGTTTCATTGGGTGTGTGTGATGTGGTCATGCTTGTAGGGAGGTGAGCCTAGGTGTCTTTAGGTGAGATTTGATGTAGCCCGGGTTCTTGAGGGTGGGATGACATGGGATGATGTGGCTTATAGTGGGGGTCATTCATGGTAGGAGGAGGGAATGAGGTTGGTTTCCTTCATGTACACGATTCCCTACTACTCTGGTTATGCTTGTAGATGTGTTGTAGCCCAATATTCTTTAGGTGAGATGTGATGTGATCGTGCTTGTGGGGCATTGATCCCAAGTGTATTTGGGCAAGGTGTTTTGTGACTGTGCTTGTGGGGTGGTGTGGTATATGAAAGATATGGAAGCTCTAAGACATACGATGTTGGGGTGTAAGAGTGAAATACTAGCAGGAAAGAGGTGTGGGGTACCCTTTATCAATGTGACTCATTTTATATTATATTACTTGGCTTGTATTAATTGGTGAGCATTCCTTAGTGAGGTTTAAGATAGATAGTTAACCCTTTAGGTGTTTTTGGTTTTTCCTTTTTCACATAGGTGCATTAGTATGATTCTTCCACATGTGCGCAAGAGACTTTGGTTTTCCTACTGAGTATACTTGTATGCTCACACTGTGTATATAAATTTTTTTCAGGTTTCCAGGAGGATTATGTGGACCTTAATGGAAATTAATAGCTTGGACCTTTGGATAGTTGTTATTTCGCTGCTTTATCTTTGTTTTGGGGTATTTACTTTTGGATACTTTTAACTATATCAATTTTATTTATACATGTATTGTGGTGTGGTTTTGGTTTCTATTATATTATGTCATGGGGTTGCTTATGGATGATTCATCTTATCTCTCAATATTATATTATTATAAAGGGAAATTCCTCCCATTTCATGAGATTTTTATACCCTCGGTGCTAGTCACCAACTTGGGGCTACTGGAGGTAGGAATCAAGAGTCATTATCTCTCTCCCCTCATTTTGGTATCTTTTTCAGGAGAGGGTCGTATCGAAAAACACCGCTAAATAAATTTTAAATGAAGTTATCATTGGTTTATTTAAAAATTTCTACTACATTTTTTTTAAAATACCCCTCACCCCCACCCCTCTCCTGCTCATCCTCATCACCCCCTCTCGATGCCACCTCTTGGCCTCCCCCTCACTACCAACTCCCCCACCCCCGCTTGCTGACTTTTCTTGGCCTCAACATCCCTTCTTGACAGCTTCTATCAGACTCCTTCTTGTCACTTCTCAATTTTAAACTCCTACGAGCCTTCCCCTTGGAGGTGTTCAACACTGAACCAACTCTTGGATGCCCCACCCCTCGACATCGCTAGACACCATACCATCTTCCCTCTCAGCCTTGATGTTGGATCCCCCTCTCTAATTCCATCTCTTAATCTATGATACCAGTCCCTCTCTATGATTTGGGGTGATTTTTATTAGATTCATTTCTCCCTAATCACAAGTATCTGATTATGTGATCTATTTTATGGTAGAATTCCACAATAGAGTTGGGTTTAATAATTTACCTATTCTAATTCTTGTTAAATGTTTCTATTTTAATATATTTCTGAATTATTTATTTTTTAGGGGTAGTTTGAGATCGATTATTACTTTTTGAAATTAAATATATTTTATTTTTATATAAAATAATAAAATTATATTTTTTATTTGAAATGTTAGGAATTCAAGTAAATATGGATAAAATTTGGATTACCTTACCTCAGAATACATATCAGTATGTTATGGGTTTGAAAATGTTTTTGGATTTTTAGAAGAATCAAATGTCCATGTACTAATTGAAAATTTAGATGATGGTTGAAGATATTTGAATTATTTTAGCACTTGATACTAAAAAAATTTCCTCATTATACACATTGGAATTGGCATGGAGAATTGAAAATTATAAAAAAATCAAGCAGTTTTGTATACAGTCAAAATGAACAAGTGAATTCTCTAATAGTGCATGATGAAATTCAAAACTTGATAAATAATGATTTAGTGTAGTACAGAAATGCCATCAATAATGTAACAAATCAGTTGATTTAGTTGTTGATGTTGTTGATATTAATGATTTTTTCACAACTGTAATACTACCAAACCAAGATGATAAAATATTAATGCTTGATGATGAGGAAACCAATACAAGGGAAAACTCAACTGAGAGAATAACTGAGTTTTCTAATTTAGTTGTAGATGGAAATCAGGAATTGTATGAAGGATGTATCAAATATTCAAAATTGTCTTTTCTGCTGAAATTGTACCTCATAAAATGTTTATGTGGATTTAAAAATAAAGTAATGTACATGATATTAGAATTTTTGTATGATGAATTTCTAGATTCTAACATACCTGTATCATTTTATGAGATGAATAATATTATTAACAATATTGGACTCAAATATATGAAGATACATGTATGTCCCAATGACTATATGCTTTATTAGAAAGAATATTTGAATAGAGAAAAGTGAAAAATATGTTTTACTTCTCGATGAAAACCAATAAATATTGATTCCAATTTGAATATGTGTACTAACCTAAAGAAACGGAAATAGAAAATTACTTCAAAGGTTTTATGTTGCCTTGTATTAAAAACATGGATTCAAATATTTTTTATGCCATCTAAATCCATTAATCATATGAAGTGGTATGATTTTCATAATAATAATGATGATTTCATGCAACATCCAAGAGATTCAAAAGCACATAATTCCTTTGATTCATTATATCCAAATTTATATTATGATCATAGAAATGTGTGTTTGGGATTATCATTTTATGGATTCAATCCTTTTTGGACTTTAAGTAGCAGTTACAACATTTGAAATGTTGTTTTGATCCCTTAAAACCTGCCTCCCTGGATGTATATAAAACAAACTTCATTCATCATATCGATGATTATTCCTAGAAATCAAATACCTGGTAATGACATTGATATCTACCTTCGACCTCTTATTCAAGAATTAAAAGAGTTATGGAATAATGGTGTATAAACATTTGATTCTTCTACCACAAAAATATTCAAAATTCATGTTTCCCTTATGTGGACCATTAGTGACTTTCCCAGAATAGGAAATTTATCTAGTTAGAACATACACACTGGTTTGTCTTGTCCAATTTGTAACTTTTATTTTGAGTCTCAATGGATACATTATATGAGAAATTGTTGTTTCATGTTTCATTGTCACTTCCTTGATATATCTCATATATTTCAGTTTAACAAGTTAGATTTTAATGAAAAATTGATTTGATAATTCCATTAAAATTATCATCTAGATCACAAATATTGACATAATTATCAAATTTTGGTGTATATTTTGAAAATAATTTTAGCTAAATTAAAGTGTAAAAAGATTTAGAACACCATCATATACAATTAGATCACAAAAATGGAAGAAAATTAGTATATTATTTGAACTTTCATACTAGGAATTTAATTTGTTATATAATAATCTTAACTTTATGCGTATTGAGAAGAATGTGTGTGATAATGTGTTGATTAAATTTCTTAATGATCAAGGAAAATCAAAATATCATTTAAGTTCTTGTAAGAAGAAATGAATATAAAATGTGATCTATATCCAAATGAGATTGGGAAGTATCCAGTAGCTACATTTGCAATGAAAACCCATAAAAAAGATTTTTTCTTTTGAAGATTAAAAAATGTGAAAGTGACTAATCGATATTCTAGTAATATTTCAAGATGTGTTTATTTGAATTCTCCTAAGATACATGGATTGAAAAGTCCAAAATCACATGTATTGATGGATTAGTTTCTACCTTTATCAATGCATAATTGTTTTCCTTATAAAATAATTTTCATTTTAATCAACATGTGCATATTCTTTAGGCAACATTGTGAGAAGACATTAAACCCTAATGAATTTGATAAAGTTTAGGAAAAAATTATACAGATTATATGTCATTTTTAGATGTTATTGCCCCCATCATTTTCCACTGTCATGATTCATATAACGGTGCATTTGTCTAAAGAAGCTAAAATTGGAGGACCCCTACATTATGGATGGATGTATCCCATAGAGTGTTATTTTATTTTAATATTTTTTTCATTAAAAATTTATAATTTTATTAGTTAATATTTTAAAAAAATATTTATTAATTACTTACCCTTTATCATTAGGTATATTTATCATTTAAATTCTTATGTAAAAAATAAATCTGATCTAGAAGGTTCTATTACAGAAGGTTACCTTGTCGAGGAGTGTTTAACCATTTGTCCAACGTATTTGGATTCGATAGAAAAAAGATTCAATTGAGTGGGATGTTTTGATGATAATCCATTTTAATTATGTCCTAATAATGAGTCGTCAATATTTCTAACTTTTGGTTGAGAAGCTAGAAAATTTTATTCATTTTCACTGAAAGATATGCGGTTAAGACAGGAACATATATATGTGATACTCAATACATATATTTTTTATCCCTATGTTGAAGAATTAAGGACACAAATGAAAATATTTCTTAGGATCTGAACTTGTATTGAGATAGTGATAACAAAAAGTTGTTACCAAAGAAATTGTTGAATGGTTTTCACGTTGTGTAAGTTGTTAATATAATACAAATTTTGAATATTTTGACATTTATCTAAATTATGTAATAATTTTTTACATAAAATTATATAGGTAATGAATGATGATAATCAATATGAACTATTTAAAGATTTTAAGTTTTTATCTTGAGGTCCTTTAAATCATTCTTGAAGATTAAATACTTACAATATTGTTGGTTTCAAGTTTCATATTGTTGATCATGAGGAAGATTTGAAAACACAAAATAGTTGTATATTCACAATTGCAGATAAAGGTTACTATGGAAAGTTGGTTGATATTATAGAGTTAAGTTATCATGGGAAATTTAAAGTTATGTTATTTAAATGTGACTAGGTCAATATTAATAGGAGTATAAAGATAGATTCATTATAATTTACTTATGTAAATTTCTCTTAGTTGATCGATACTAGTGAGTGGGAAGAACATGACCAATATATTATGGATTCCCAAGAAAAAAATGATATATTATATTGATATTATGTTGGATACTGGGTGAAGTATTTTTCTCCACATGAAATTGAGAGACATGTATGATTTGGGTGATAAAGGTGAAGTAATTTGTGACAGTGAACCCCATAAACAACAATATACTAAATTGTTTATACCTGATGATACTAAAAATTTCAGTCTTGTAAGAGAGAGTGAAGAAGAAGAATGAGAAGAACGAATAGAAGAATAAGAAATAATCTTAATAATGAAAAGTGATAAAAATATAATAAACCAGGAATAGAATGTATATGTTGTTTTTTATATTAATAAATGCAACAAATGTTTTTTTAAATGTGGGTCTATTATATTACACACGCTACAATAGAAAATGTCCCAGGGACTCGACCCCATGAATGGAACCCCTTACCCCATCCCCCATTCCAATGAATGTTTTTTATATTAATAAATTAAAGGGCTATTTTATATTATGTTAATAAATTAAAGGAATGTTTTTTTGTAGGTATGCTTCACCGGAAGAGTTTTAGTGTCAATTCCAACTCTATGTCACTGGGTTCTCATTCACTTTCTACAATACAAGGTACTATTCATCACTACCTTTCATGATATTTTGATATTATTTCATCTTATCCTAATACACTTTCATGGTTAGGTATGAATTATACTAATGATTTAGATGAATCAGAAATGACATAGAATGATCAGTAAATTTTATAACTTGACACTTATTTTGTTTAATTTAGTTTTTCTTTTTTTCAAAAAAATTTATAAGTTAAATAAATTTAAATATTTCTTTAGTGTCTCTCATAAAAATTGGTGTTCAATTATTGTAATAATCCACAACGTAATGTTTCTATAATTCCTTAAATTCTAGAGTATAAATCAATGTTGTGAACAAAACAAGTGGTACATGAGATAGTGGTTCCAAATACAATCATTTATCCATTACACCATTTATGTTATTATAAGTTTGATGAATTTTGATAAAATTATATCATTTTTCATTGATATAAAAATTTATATTTAGGATTATTTTTAGAGGATATGAAATTGAAATAAATTGAGGAAATGTTTTATAGTTTTGAAATCTACTACCGAGTTTATGTTTATACTTTCAATAATGTATGAGAAAATTATTATAATGAATAAGATGTTTATGATGTAGAGTGCGTTTATTTTTTACATAATTAATGTAATTTTGGTCATTGAACATTGAAATTAATTAATTATAATCAAAATTGGTTAAGATAGTTACTATAACTTTCAACTAATGTAGAAAGGTTGACTTAGTGTTTGAGGATATTCGTGTATCTTTTAACTTAAATGAGTCTTTTGTCTATTATGATAATTATGGTCATATACATGGATACTAATTATTCATTTCATTATTGTACCATTACTTAAACCTAATTTAGATCAAATTATATATCATTTTAATTTTATTTCATTTATTATTCATTAAATATTTTCATTACTGGTGTATGGTCAAATACTATAAATTAATTCACCATAGGAAGGAAGTGGGGAAGGAGATGATGGGTAGAAATATGACCAAGTAATGGAGGGTGAGGGACATACATCTTTGTAGATTATTTAATAATCTTGTTGGTGTTTTTATTTTATGAAACGTGAAATTTTGTAAACTATGATGTAATCTATATTGTGTTATATGTAATTTAATTTTTATTGTTTAAAAGATCTTATTTTTTTATATTGTATTAATTAACTATTTTTGTATATATTCTTTGTATACTCGTTTTTTGTGGATTGAGTAGTATTTTGATTTTTTTTTAAATTGCATAAACTGTGGAATTTTTAACCACCTATAATTGTTTAGTGATGGTTTTATCCACTATGAATAAACTATTTATTCTTAAAACCACCACTAAATATGGTAAATTTTCATATTTAGTGATGGTTTTAACCACTGATAAATATTCATTCTATAGAAAAACCACTGGTAATTTAAAAAAAACATCGCTAAAATCTAAGGATGTCAATGAAAACTGAAACCGACATTAAAAATAATAAACCACCATTACATATTTAATGATTGCACATTTCACAATAGTTTAGTAAAACCATCGCAAGACCTATTGGAGGTGGTTAAAACTGCCTCTAAATCAAAAAAAAACTATCGCTAGATTTTATTTTTATTATAGTGTGAGAATATACTCACTAGTAGAGTGCGTTTATTTTTACATAATTAATGTAATTTTTGTCATTTAACATTGAAATTAATTAATTATAATCAAAATTGGTTAAGATAGTTACTATAACTTTCAACTAATGTAGAAAGATTGACTTAGTGTTTGAGGATATTTGTGTATCTTTTAACTCAACTGAGTCTTTCATCTATTATGATAATTATGGGCATATACATGGATACTAATTATTCATTTCATTATTGTACCATTACTTAAACCTAATTTAGATCAAATTATATTTCATTTTAATTTTATTTCATTTATTATTCATTAAATATTTTCATTACTAGTGTATGGTTAAATACTATAAATTCATTCACCATAGGAAGAAATTGGGGAAGGAGATGATGGGTAGAAATATGACCAAGTAATGGAGGGTGAGGGACATACATCTTTGTAGATTATTTAATACTCTTGTTGGTGTTTTTATTTTATGAAACATGAAATTTTGTAAACTATGATGTAATCTATATTGTGTTATATGTAATTTAATTTTTATTGTTGAAAAGTTATTATTTTTTTATATTGTATTAATTAACTATTTTTGTATATATTCTTTGTATACTCATTTTTTGTGGATTGAGTAGTATTTTGTTTTTTTTAAATTTCATAAACTGTGGAATTTTTAACCACCTATAATTGTTTAGTGATGGTTTTATCCACTATGAATAAACTATTTATTCTTAAAACCACCACTAAATATGGTAAATTTTCATATTTAGTGATGGTTTTAACCACTGCTAAATATTAATTCTATAGAAAAACCACTGGTAATTTAAAAATAACATCGCTAAAATCTAAGGATGTCAATGAAAACTAAAACCGACATTAAAAATAATAAACCACCATTACATATTTAATGATTTCACATTTCACAATAGTTTAGTAAAACCCTCGCAATACCTATTGGAGGTGGTTAAAACTGCCTCTAAATCCAAAAAAAACTATCGCTAGATTCTATTTTTCTTATAGTGTGAGAATATACTCACTAGTAGAGTGCGTTTATTTTTTACATAATTAATGTAATTTTGGTCATTGAACATTGAAATTAATTAATTATAATCAAAATTAGTTAAGATAGTTACTATAACTTTCAACTAATGTAGAAAGGTTGACTTATTGTTTGAGTATATTTGTGTATCTTTTAACTCAACTGAGTCTTTCGTCTATTATGATAATTATGGGCATATACATGGATACTAATTATTCATTTCATTATTGTACCATTACTTAAACCTAATTTAGATCAAATTATATATCATTTTAATTTTATTTCATTTATTATTCATTAAATATTTTCATTACTGGTGTATGGTTAAATACTATAAATTCATTCACCATAGGAAGGAAGTGGGGAAGGAGATGATGGGTAGAAATATAACCAAGTAATGGAGGGTTAGGGGCATACATCTTTGTAGATTATTTAATACTCTTGTTGGTGTTTTTATTTTATGAAACATGAAATTTTGTAAACTATGATGTAATCTATATTTTGTTATATGTAATTTAATTTTTATTGTTGAAAAGATGTTATTTTTTTATATTTTATTAATTAACTATTTTTGTATATATTCTTTTTATACTCGTTTTTTGTGGATTGAGTAGTATTTTGATTTTTTTAAATTTCATAAACTGTGGAATTTTTAACCACCTATAATTGTTTAGTGATGGTTTTATCCACTATGAATAAACTATTTATTCTTAAAACCACCACTAAATATGGTAAATTTTCATATTTAGTGATGGTTTTAACAACCACTACATATTCATTCTATAGAAAAACCACTGGTAATTTAAAAAAAATATCGCTAAAATCTAAGGATGTCGATGAAAACTGAAACCAAAATTAAAAATAATAAACCACCATTACATATTTAATGATTGCACATTTCACAATATTTTAGTAAAACCATCTCAAGACCTATTGGAGATGGTTGAAACTGCCTCTAAATACAAAAAAAAACTATCGCTAGATTCTATTTTACTTATAGTTTGAGAATATACTCACTAGTAGAAATTACACATTTTTCATGTTGTTGGATATTCCTATATTAAAATGTGTTTAGTGATATTTATTATTTATGATTATTATTATGGTCTATCATGCATCATGTACTTAGATGTATTGACCAGAATTGTGACACCATATGTCGACTAGTAAGCAGGGTACGTTGGGTGCATCACAAGTGATATATTATTAATGAATAAGTTGGTGATGGATTTTTCCCTTCAAACTTTATGGAAGTTGATATCTTGACCATTTTATTGTAATAAAACTATCAAACTAATTTCCATTTCCATGTTTTATTGAAAGATTCGTTTCAGGTAGTCAAAGAACGACATATCAAGTATATTGGTTAATGACACGGGTTTGAAACATGTTTAATAGGATATTGTGACAAATGGATTGTATTATAGAGTGAGTTTTTTTATGTGGTCATTTACAAAACAACATTAACTTATTTATCTTGGATTCCTTTACATGTTTCTAGATGTTGATATTGGACTTAAGGCATACCCACCTAATTCCACTGAGGAAGAAGCCTAGAGGGTTACACACTTAGTGTTTACTTTGATATCAATTAAGTATTATTGATAAAAAATAGTTGGAATAAATATTATTCTTACAAATAAATAAAATTTATTCAAGGTTTATTGATCTCATATATTTATATGATAACGAGAATGATATGTAGGTTAAATATATTTAGATAAATATTAATTTATTTATTTAATAAAATGATATTTAATGATGTGATGTCTTGTACATTCCATGTAATAATAATATTACTATTATTATTATTAGAATGGAAAATATTTAGAGTATATTATTTTATAATGGAATTATGTGAAATGATATATAACCCTAACTCTATATATTCTTATCATATATCATTTTTAGGGTCAAAATATTTTCTTCACTATGACAACCCATGTCTTTTATTCACTTTATTTCATGATTTATTACATAAAGACAGACATAATACAATCCTAGAATATCGAGATGCCTATTTTATTTGGTAAATTAGATATATGTAATAAATTAAAATAGGGATACAACAACATTATTTAAAACTCCTTAACATACTTTTAAAATTAAATCACCCTTTTAAAATTGAACAAAATAACCTGGGGATGTACATAATAAAGAGGTGAGATATAAATCCAAGTTAGGGAATAATCAAAGAATAAAATTATGAAATTAATACATGTGATTCAGGAGGAATGTTATGCATTGCATCACCATAAGTTGTGAAAATCAAAAGAAATTTGAAATTTTTGTTCTCAAAATTGTTTTAGGGGGGAAATGGTAAATTATCTAATGATATGATCTTTTATAATTTTTATGACAACTCTGTTGGTCTTGGAATTGGTTGTTTACCCTAGGATATGTATCTAGTGGAAATATGATCCATTCAAATTTTAATGGAAAATTTAATATGTAATTAATTAATTATTAATTTATTCACATGTGTTTGTTTAATGATATCATTTAAATAGATATTTGGATTTAGATTCCATATCTATGGTTGAGTCTATAATGGGGGGGTTTACCAAGGTGAGGCATAAATTTATGTCAGGCACCTGGGCCAGGCATAGGCCCCTTTCCCTTTTTTTCTTTTTCTCTTTTCCTTATTTTTTCTTTTCTTTTCTTTTCTCCTTTCTCCCCTTTGGATTTCTATGCACACTCCTTGGGATATTTGGAATTATTTGGCCAAGAGAGGGATAGGAAGAGAATAAGGACATGGAAGAGGAGGCACCACCCAGGGTATAAGGCCCCGACCTTAAACATTACTTAATCTTGAATTAAATTGAATAATTCACATTGAGGATCTTTTCAGTTTTAGAGTTTTAGAGAATTAGGACATAACTATTACATCTCAAAAGATTACAAAGTACACACTTCTACTAATTTTCCATAAATAAAAAAACTCTTAAAAGAAACATGTCTAGTTCCATGTTTTAGATAGCATGTCTTTTCTTGATCCCATCCTTGACCCTATTCATCTTTAAGTCCTGTGTAAAACATTTCAAAAACTTTGGATGAGTATAAAAAGTTCAGTAAGGGATATAAAAATATGGAAAGGAAACATGAGTACATGTATACATGAGAATCAATTAAATCATACTTTACTCATAAAACATAATCACTTTAACATACCTCATCAAATCATGAATAAAACATAGAAATCATAAGGCATAAAGGTAACTTGAGGCATTCATAATATTCTTACGTAGGGAGTAACCCTCTTGGTTATGTTTGGAATACTCATCATAGTATATCCCCTAAATCTTTTTGGATAAACCTTAACGTTTAACTCCTTCACGTTACCCAATGCATTGGAGAGATATATCGGGCTCACCCGCCCTTAGTTTATCACAGAGCCACCCATCTTAAAAATAATGCCCAAGAACCATAACATAATCGTATCACATAAAACATGCATAAAGGAAACATAACATTTCCACTTTTCAATCACAAGATATCAATACAACACATTGATATAAAAATATTATGAAAACCATTTTCAATACCAAAATAAAATAAAATTAAAACATGGTATATATTTTTCCTTTAAAAAAAGGTATGGCTTGTAGAGGAAGTCAAAACTCCAATAATGGTCACGGCGGCGGAGAAGTCGTTGTCGCCACATACGTACGACAAAAAAACATTCCCTTTTGTTGTTTAGTAAAACGCTTTGTATAAAAAAGATTCCTTTTGGATAAACGTAAAATTAAAAGGGGTTTATACACCATATAAAATAATGTTGTGTATAAAACAAAATATTCCTCAATGAAAGGAGATTGAGACGAAGTCCCATACAAAGACGATATCCTTGGATTAAGGATAAATCAATTACATAATTATGTGTGACAAACGAATACACCAAATATAAGTGGATATTAAGTGTAAAACAATCAGAGGTTATTCACACATATTCATAGAATGACATATTCAAGGAGTACAAGTTTATCCTAAAGAATCAAAATTGGGTTAAGAAGTTCCCTTGCAAAAATTCGACAGCCTAACAGCGTCACTTCAAAATTCAGAAAATGAGTTGATGAGAGATAAAAAAGGTATCTCATCACTTTGACATAAAATTTAAATCAATAAGGATATAGAATAACATATCCCAACATAATATTATGTGAATTAAAAGACATAACAAAAGAAGTCTTTTAAAAAGAGGAGGGTGAAAGGTTCCCTTACCGACTTGGGTAACTTTCGAAACGTACACCCCATTGAAAAGGGTCGTACAATGAATATGTAAATACCCATAAATGAAATTATATTACAAAAATAGTATAATAATGGGCAGTACATACACCACTCAAAGGAACTGGTGGAAAATGTAGCATAAATCTCATGGGAATAAAAGTGAGATGAAAAATCCCTTACGAAAACTCAGCAGCCTAACGACGCCAATTAAAACATACAAAAATGGATTGATGAGATAAAATAGGGTCTATAATAATATTAAAATAAAATTTACAGAAATAAGAATATAAAATAACATCCCCCAACATAACAAAGAGGATCTTAAAATAAGTGACATAAAGGAGAGTACTTAAAAAGAAAGAGGGAGGTTGGATCTCTTACGAAAATTCGGCAGCCTAACGACGCCACTCAAAACTTCCAAAATGGATTGATGAGAGAAAAAATGGTATCTAATCATATGAACATAAAAATTACAGTAATATTAATATAAAAGAACATCCCAATCATAATAAATATGAGCTTAAAAGGAATGACATAAAAGAGTGTACTTAAAAAGAAAGAGAGGAGTAGGATCCCTTACCCCGTGTCCGACATGACTCGGTCGTTATTTAATCTACTAAATAATAAAATTTGTTCAATTTATAATTTATTAAGGAACTCCTTTAAATATTATTATTCAGTTAATATCACATATTATAATTTTATAATAATTGGTTAATAAAGTGAGTTCATATCAGACATTTTTGTCGATGTTCGGTACATGAGTAAAAATTGAACTTGTTGGAAAGGAATTTCCCATGTAGTTATTGGTACATCATATCCAGAATAGTATTGATGTTTTAAATATCATATATATCAAGTATATATTCATTTTATACTATTATATAACATTTTGAGATAAAAAATTAAAAGCACCGTTCATGGAGACGGTAGGCCGTACGTACGCATGAACGCTACTTTCATTTTTTGTCATATTAATGGAATTAAAACAAAATGAGAGAGAGATATATATATATATTATAATTACAGAATGATATCCATAATTTAGATGTAATATATTACATATATATCCATTATATATATGTACTTATAATAGTACATAACATTTGGAGATAAGAAATGAAATGTACCGTTCATGGAGACGGTAAGCCGTACGTACGCATTAACGCTACTTTAATTTTTTTTTGTATTCAATGGAATGAAATAATAATGATATAAAGGTATATAATAATTCAAGTAGGATATCATATGTAATACCATTAATTACATCCTTTATACGTCCCACATACGGCATTAATGAATCAAATCAGTTTGAGGGGGCGGTAGTCCGCACTTCCTAAAATGAAGATATCATGTTTACCCATAATGGAAACCATAAAGGTATGCCATAAATGAAAAATACAGAAGCTTAAGGAAAACATAAAAATATTATATATCATATATAAATATAGTGACATCTTAATGTCCACCTTTGAAGGTGTTAAAAGAATATTGAACAATCATCGTTTCGTGAGGCAGTAATTCGCCATCCACAGAAACAGTATGTTCTTTAACCATTAGACGGAGGTGTGTGAAAGTTTAGCTCGAATACTTATTATAAAAACATCCTAGTATATTTAATATAATGTTTTTTTACAAAAAAAAGTAATAAAAAGAGTTTATGGGGTTGGAGAAGAAAAATAAAACAAAAAAACACAAGTGAAGACATTACCTTTAAATCGGGTAACTCCTATTGGTTTGAACCAAAAGGGTTTCTTGAAGAGCAATATGCCAAATGTTAGGATTCAATGATGAATAGAGGGATTTTTAGAGATTAAATGGGCAGGTTTTTTCCAAGCCAAAGGCTTGAGAGGTGCGTGTAAGGTGGTAGAGGTGGGGGCCTTTTATAAGAGGAGAGCAGGGGCACTCTTGGAAAGTTATAAAATATTACTTTATTATATAATTCTTTTCGGATTTTAAAGGTCCCAAAAGGATATATTTAGAGGATAAGGTGATAAGGTTTCTAAATCCACCCATTCAATAGGTTTTGGACAAGTTTAGGTCTTATATTTTACATTATCTTTTCATTTTATTTAAATCGTTAAATAATGAGGTAATCACTGCATCATCATGGTGTCATAAATAATTTACTTTATTTAGAGTATAAAAATTGTAAAAAAATAATAATGATATAGGAAATATTTTTATATTTATAATTAATATTTATAGTCAAAAATATTACTTGTATAACCCCATGTAAAAATTGTTTTAGTAAAACAACACATGTTTGTGACATTTTAATTTTAACTTTAAATAAAAAGGTATTAATGTCATTTTCCTACCAAAGTGGCTCAATGGGGTCCTAAAGTTGAGCAATGGATTGTCTTGGTCGGCCATGACTCATCCAATAAGGTAAGTACATGTGTCATTGTCATTTCATATTATTAAAACATTATTTTTACCTTAAACTACACTAATTACCTCTAATCACGATTAAAACTTAAAAGTTACTATTCACCAAAAAATTATTTTAATCTCATTGAACCAAATTTTACTTCATAATGACAACCATGTATGTCGTATTTTTAAAAATAAAATCACAGAAGTGGTAAAGTTTCATTTAAATGAAAAATCAGTTTTTTAACTACCACTTAGTGGTTTCACTATTCATCAAAAATTGAAGTTTTTCAGAAAAATACCAAAAATTCACCCTAAGATATATTTGATATTCTGAATTCATAAATGATTTATATTTTAAAAAATTCAAAACATATAAGTTTCATTAATTAATTTAATAATTAATTCCCACTTTCAAAACAAATAGTGTGTTTTTAAGAAATAGTATCTATTAAAAGATTGACACTAGTTTAAGTCCAATTTCAAAGTGAAATTAATTCCAATGACCACTATCGGATTAAATGGTAAAAATATATTATAATTTAACTTTAAGACCAATTAAAAATATAATATAATCATATAATTAAATTATATTAAAAAGTGGTTTTGAATTAAAATACAACATTTTTCACTATTCATTAACAAATGAACTTTATCGGAAAAATACCAAAAAAGTACACAAAGTAAATTTTGATATCCCGATTCTAAAGAAGAATTTTATTTTTTCAAATATAACACATACAATTGTCAAAAAGTGGATTTAAAATAGGTTCGCCATCAAAAGTCAGTTAATCGGCTTTTTAAGGAATATTAGAATGTTTACGCTTAAAATTGGATTCATTCGCATTTTTAATCCTCTAAAATTTATTGTAAAAATTAAAAATATTTGACAAACATATATAATCATTTTTTAGTTAGTTGTGTTCATTCCCGGCATTACAATGGTTAGGTGTTAACTACCATTTAAAATAAAATTATTTTATTATTAGAGTGCAACGTAAGATTTCAAAGGAACTCATTGTTGCATATTGGGTATGCCATCAATCATAGCGTTCCCTTTAAAGTAATATTAATATTTTATTCCCAAATATGGATAAATATAAAAATGTCATATTCTTTATTTACCTGGGGTGTTACATCCTTCCCCCCTTTTGGGAATTGCGTCCTCGCAATTTTAAAATTGGGCTCGGAAACATCATTGAAAGTCCCACATCAGAACAAGAGTCGGTAAAACAATCACTTTAAAAGAAAGAAAGAGAAGTATAGAGGTCAATCGAGTTAACCCATACTAGGATTCCATGTAGTAAAACATGGACATGGAGGAAAAAGAAAAGGGTCATGTTCTAAGGGAGAGTGATAGAAAACATGTTTAGGAGAAAGTTAACCACAATAAAATCACAAACTTGTGGTGGGTTAAATGGTATTAGATTCCCCAGTAGGAAAAGTTAATAGACAACATTTTTGTTTTAAGTTACTTTTCATTGAGGAATTTATTTTTTATCTTAAGGAAACATACTTACTTGTCATGTTGACTTTCAACTTTTACTAGATTTCTTACACAAACTCATACTTCCCCAAATGATGAGTATTTAGGAAGACTTTTTTACATTAAGAGAGCTATAATTAACTTCTAGAGAATCAAATAATCCACAAAAGAGAACTATATACTTCCCATGTCTTTAGACTTTAACCAAAACCAAAACCAAAAAGGTTAGTACAAGATCAGATAATCCAGAAAAGGATAACCCTTTATAAAAAGAAAATCTATTCTTAATCTCCAAAATTTGTCCAACAAAACCCAAAGTTCAAAGAAGACTATTCGATAAACAATTTGTACATAAAATTATTAAAAGTAAACCAAACTAAGATTGAAACCCAAATATTTTAAGGATTTAATCTCATAGTCTTCCAAGGTACAAAAAAAATAACACTTATCTCCAAATAACATTTGTTACTTTTAAACTCTCATATTGAAAAGTAATTAACCTAATCACAAATCCTCCATGATAGTTTAATAATTTCCATAGATAACCCAAAATAAACTTAATCTTAATACATAAAATCATCTAACTAAAAATAATAAGTCATACTAACCAGGGACTTCACGTAGTCCAGTGGTAGGCGATAAATACCAGTCGCACTTTGGTTGTGGGTTCGATTCCTGCAGCTTTGTCCGACGCGACGGGTTGTCACACGGTCTGCGTGTTGTCCTTTTTATAAAACTCTAAAAATAACCCTAACAAGTTTTAACCTCAATTTTATCTCAAGTCGTTCATATTCCATCATAACATATAGTAACCTATAATTACTTCAAAAGTAAGGATCATATAAACCCTAATGGTTACCTTTATAATTATTACCTGAACTTCCACATCGATTGGTCATCTTGTACATGATGCATTACAGAACTTACCAAGGTTCAAGTGGTTGATCATGACTCCTTGATAGTTGGTTTAGAACAACCACGAGTTTCCTCATTGAATCCCCCATTTCATCTGGTCTCTTAATTAGAGAACCACCACAGTTTCCTTCAAACCCATTGTCACTTTGGTGCCTACTAGATCCATCCATTTACTAAAACAAAAAATGTCAGTGTGAGTATATCAATAAAATTATCATGTACTAATGAGGAAGATAAACACTAAGATATACTTACTCATTCACTTTATCTAAAAACTATAACTCTTTCTGAAATCCTAGCCATTATGGTAAGGTCACTTATGCTTAGAGAATACCCTAACCTCTAAAGTTATCTAAACCGAACTCTGATACCAACTATAAGGCCACGGCCTTAAACATTACTTAATCATGAATTAAATTGAATAATTCACATTTAGGATCTTTTCAGGTTTAGATTTTTATAGAATCAGGACATAACTATTACATCTCAAAAGATTACAAAGTAGACACTTCTACTAAGTTTCCATAAATAAAAAAAACTCTTAAAAGAAACATGTATAGTTCCATGTTTTAGATAGCATGTCTTTTCTTGATCCCATCCTTGACCCTATTCATCTTTAAGTCCCGTTTAAAACATTTCAAAAACTTGGGATGAGCATAAAAAGCTCAGTAAGAGATATAAAAATATGGAAAGGAAACATGAGTACATGTATAAATGAGAATCAATGAAATCATACTTTACTCATAAAACATAAGCACTTTAACATAACTCATCAAATCATGAATAAAACATAGAAATCATAAGGCATAAAGGTAACTTTAGGCATTCATAACATTCTTACGTAGGGAGTAACCCTCTTGGTTACGTTTGGAATACACATCACAGTATATCCCCTAAATCTATTTGTAGAAACCTTGACATTTAACTCCTTCGTGTTACCCAATGCATTGGAGAGCTATATCGGGCTCACCCACCCTTATTTTATCACGGAACCACCCATCTTCATAATAATTCCCAAGAACCATAACATAATTGTATCACATAAAACATGCATAAAGAAAACATAACATTTACACTTTTCAATCACAAGATATCAATACAACATATTGATATAAAAACATTATGAAAAGCATTTTCAATACCAAAATAAAATAAAATTAACACATGGTATTTTTTTTATTTAAGAAAAGGTATGGCTTGTAGAGGAAGACGAAACTCCAAAAATGGTCATGGCGGTGGAGAATTCGTTGTCGTCGCATATGTACGACAAAAAAACATTCCCTTTTGTTGTTTAGTAAAACGCATCGTATAAAAAATATTCCTTTTGGATAAACATAAAATTCAAATGGGTTTATACACCATATAAAATAATGTTTTGTATAAAAAAAATATGCCTCAATGAAAGGAGATTGAGACGAAGTCCCATAAAAAGACGGTATCCTTGGATTAAGGATAAATCAATTACATAATTATGTGTGACAAACGAATACACAAAATATAAGTGGATATTAAGAGTAAAACAATCATAGGTTATTCAGACATATTCATATAACTACATATTCAAGGAGTACAAGTTTATCCCAAAGAATCAAAATTAGGTTAAGAAGTTCCCTTGCAAAAATTCGACAGCCTAACGGAGTCACTTCAAAATTCAGAAAATGAGTTGATGAGAGATAAAGAGGGTATCTCATCACTTGTACATAAAATTTACATCAATAAGGATATATAAGAACATATCCCAACATAATAGTATGTGAATTAAAAGTCATAACAAAAGAAGTCTTTTAAAAAGAGGAGGGTGAAAGGTTCCCTTACTGACTTTGGTAACTTTCGAAACGTACACCCCATTGAAGAAGGGTCGTACAATGAATATGTAAATACCCATAAATGAAATTATATTACACAAATAGTATAATAATGGGCAATACATACACCACTAAAAGGAACTAGTGGAAAATGTAGCATAAATCTCACAGGAATAAAAGTGAGATGAAAAATCCATTACGAAAACTCGGCAGCCTAACGGCGCCACTTAAAACTTAAAAAAATGGATTGATGAGATCAAATAGGGTCTCTCATAATATTAAAATAAAATTTACATCAATAGGAATATAAAATAACATCCCCCAACATAAAAAAGAGGATCTTAAAATAAGTGACATAAAGGATAGTACTTAAAAAGAAAGAGGGAGGTTGAATCTCTTACGAAAATTCGGCAGCCTAACGACGCCACTCAAAACTTCCAAAATGTATTGATGAGAGAAAATATGGTATCTCATCATATGAACATAAAAATTAAAGTAATAGTAATATAAAATAACATCCCAATCATAAGAAATATGATCTTAAAAGGAATGACATAAAAGAGTGTACTAAAAAAGAAAGAGAGGAGTAGGATCCCTTACCTCGTGTCCGACATGACTTGATCGTTCATTAATCTCCTGAATAATAAAATTTGGTGAATTTATAATTTCTTAAGGACCTCCTTTAAAGATTATTATTCAGTTCATGTCACATATTATAATGTTATAACAATTGGTTAATAAAGTGAGTTCATATCAGACGTTTTTGTCGATGTTCGGTACATGAGTAAAAATTGAACTTGTTGGAAAAGAATTTTCCATGTAGTTATAGGTACATCATATCCAGAATAGTATTGATGTTTTAAATATCATATATATCCAGTATATATTCATTTTATACTATTACATAACATTTGGAGATAAAAAATTAAAAGCATCGTTCATGGAGACGGTAGGCCTTACGTACGCATGAACGCTACTTTCATTTTTTTGTCATATTAATCGAATTAAAACAAAATGAGAGATATAAATATATTATAATTACAGAATTATATACATCATTTAGATGTAATATATTACATATATATCCATTATATATATGTACTTATAATAGTACATAACATTTGTAGATAAGAAATGAAATGTACCGTTCATGGAGACGGTAAGTCGTACGTACGCATGAACGCTACTTTGATTTCTTTTTTTTTATATTCAATGGAATGAAATAATAATGATATAAAGGTATATTATAATTCCAGTAGTATATCATATGTAATACCATTAATTCCATCCTTTATACGTCCCACATACGGCATTAACGAATCAAATCAGTTTGAGGGGGCGGTAGTCCGCACTTCCTAAAATGAAGATATCGCATTTACCCATAATGGACACCATAAAGGTATGCCATAAATGAAAAATACAAAAGCTTAAGGAAAACATAAACATATTATATATCATATATAAATATAGTGGCATCTTAATATCCACCTTTGAAGGTGTTAAAAGAATATTGAACAATCATCGTTTCGTGAGGCAGTAATTCGCCATCCACAGAAACAATATGTTCTTTAACCATTAGATGGATTTGTGTGAAAGTTTAGCTCTAATAATTCTTATAAAAACATCCTAGTATATTTAAGATACTGGTTTTGTTACAAAAAAAGTAATAAAAAGATTTTAGGGGGTTGGAGAAGAAAAATAAAACAAAAAAATCACAAATGAAGACATTACCTTTAAATCGGGTAACTCCTCTTGGTTTGAACCAAAAGTTTTTCTTGAAGAGAATTCTGCCAAATGTGATGCTTCAATGATGAATAGAGGGATGTGGAGAGATTAAATGGGTTGGGGTTGGCTGAGACAAAGGCTTGAGAGGTGTGTGTAAGGTGGTAGAGGTGGGGGCCTTTTATAAGAGGAGAGGAGGGACACTCTTGGAAAGTTATAAAATATTACTTTATTATATAATGATTTTCGGATTTTAAAGGTACTAAAAGGATATATTTCTAGGATAAGGTGATAAGGTTTATAAATCCACCCATCCAATAGGTTTGTGACAAGTATAGGTCTTAGATTTTACATTATCTTTTCATTTTATTTAAATCGTTAAATAATGAGGTAATCGCTGCATCATCATGGTGTCATAAATAATTTAATTTATTTAGAGTCTAAAAATTATAAAAAAAATAATGATGTATGAAATATTTTTAGCTTTCTAATGAATATTTATAGTAAAAAATATGACTTGTATAACCCCATGTAAAAATTGTTTTAGTAAAACAACACATGTTTGTGACATTTTAATTTTAACTTTAAATAAAAAGGTATTAATGTCATTTTCCTACCAAAGTGGCTCTATGGGGTCCCCAAGTTGAGCCATGGATTTTCTTGGTCGTCCATGACTCATCCAATAAGGGTAGGACATGTTTCGTGGTCATTTCATATTATTAAAACATTATTTTTACCTTAAACTACACTAATTACCTCTAATCGCGATTAAAACTTAAAAGTTACTATTCACCAAAAAATTATTTTAATCCCATTGAACCACATTTTACTTCCTAATGACAACCATGTATGTAAGATTTTTGAAAATCAAATCACAGAAGTGGTAAAGTTTCATTTAAACGAAAAATCAGTTTTTTAACTACCACTTAGTGGTTTCACTATTCATCAAAAATTGAAGTTTTTCAGAAAAATACCAAAAATTCACCCTAAGCTATATTTGATATTCCGAATTCATAAATTATGCCTATTTTACAAAATTAAAAACATATAAGTTGCATTAATTAATTTAATAATTAATTCCCGCTGTCAAAACAAAAAGCGTGTTTCTAAGAAACAATATCTATTAAAAGATTGACACTAGTTTAAGTCCAATTTCAAAGTGAAATTAATTACAATGACCAATATCGGATTAAATGGTAAAAATGTATTCTAATTTCACTTTAAAACCAATTCAAAAGATAATATAATCATATAATTAAATTATATTAAAAAGTGGTTTTGAATTAAAATACAACATTTTTTCACTATTCATTAAAAAATGAACTTTATCGGAAAAATACCAAAAATTTACACAAAGTAAATTTTGATGTCCCGATTCTAAAGAAGAATTTTATTTTTTCAAATATAACACATACAATTGTCAAAAAGTGGATTTAAAAGAGGTTCACCATCAAAAGGCGGTTAATCGACTTTTTAAGGAATATTAGAATGTTTACGCTTAAAATTGGATTCATTCGCATTTTTAATCCTCTAACATTTATTATAAAAAGTAAAAATATTTGACAAAAATATATAATCATTTTGTAGTTAGTTCTGTTCATTCCCATCATTACAACGGCTAGGTGTTAACTACCATTTAAAATAAAATTATTTTATTATTAGAGTGCAACGTAAGATTTCAAAGGAACTCGTTGTTGCGTATTGGGTACGCCATCGAGTATAGCGTTATCTTTAAAGTAATATTAATATTTTATTCAAAAATATGGATAAATATAAAAATTTCATATTCTTTATTTACCTGGGGTGTTACACAGGGAGTCCATCTGGAGATATATTGGGCATTAAAGGATACATCTTATGGATCCAAGACCAAGGAATTGGCATTTTATGCCCTAAGATAATCCAAATTTAATTTTATTCTCACTAATCCTCATATATTAATTGTTTAAAGTTTTAAAGTATTTTTTGGGTTTTTATGGACCCCTTGAGGATATATCTAAGCTTAATTATAGATAAATGAGGCTTTCTAAATGTTTTGGAGGTTTTCTGTTTTGGAGAACCCATGTACACGACATCTTGTTTAGAGGACACATGTTGTGTTTTCTTCTTGTTCAAGGAAGATGATGTTTTTGGGACTACATGTCATGTATCATGGGTACATTCCATATAGTGGTGACTCAGGGTGTGATGAGGGTACATGGTTATGTAGGTTACAAGACCAGGACCCATGCAAGGTACATGGACAATGGTAGTTTACTATGCTTGGCCTGACTCGGAGTGGGGGTACATGGACAGGTACCCAGATGGGAACCTCATGTGGTTGTACACGTTGTGTATAGAGCATACACACCATGTACTTTGGAGAAGTACATGTTGAGTGTCCTAAATAATATGGTCAGGGAGGACCTTTAGGGTTACACATAATGTACCTGAACTACACATCGTGTACTTTTTCCTACCTCAGCCCATTTTTCTTATTTTTCACCATGGAGTCATAATTGGACATAAGAGGAGTTTAATTTGAGAATTTTTTCACATAAATCACAATGCTAGAAACTATTCATCATTTAGAGGTAATCTGGATGGTGTTTTGGACTAAGAAAGTTTAGTATGATGGTTTATTTTAGGTTTGGATCTAGAATCCTCCAGCAGGTTGGGTTATGAGATGTGAGACCCAGGTGAGGGTTGTGAACTTGGTGATCAACCAATATTGATTATTCCATGATGATCTATTTGAGATTATTTTGGAAGGATTCTAAATGGTGGGATCTTATTGTATCTCTAATGAGATATTGGTTTTTCCCTGCATGTTGGGACTGATTGATCAAGGTTAAAGCTGTTGAGGTTTGGATCCTCCACTTGAGGATTAGATTTGTTGGAGACTTTGGGTTGATTTGATGTCATGGGATGGTAGTTACGAATAATTTATTTTGTGGTGTTTCTTTGGATACCTTTGTAGGGTCCTTCTTCTGAGGTGGTCATGAGGATCATTGAGAATTCCCTCATATGGTCCAGTTTTGATATAGTCATGAGTATTGTTGAGAATTACCTTATATCCATGCTTTTCTTTTGGATACCCTTTAGTCAAGTTTTTGATCAAGGATTGGTTGGAGGTCACATAGGTATGTTTGGGATGTTTCTGCACTGGGTGTGTCTTGATATTTTTATGAGCTAGAGGAACCCCTTATAGGGTGTCCTGCTCTTTATATGTCCTTTAAACCAGGTTTGGATCATGTTATGGGTGTGTCTCGAGATATTCAATGAAACAGGGGATTCCCTAGTTGGACATTGCTTTATGTTGTGACCTTGTAGACCATGGGAGCCCCTAATTTTAGTTTTAGCCCTAATGTGGGCCATTGAGAGTCTATGGTGGCTATTTTTGGATACTGGGATCAAAGGGAGTGTAGGGAGGACATGTGCTTTATTGGATAAGATTTTATCAATGCTCATGCATCAGTTGTTTAGATGGTGGGTTCGAGGTTGGATCATCCCACGTTTTTTTCCTTTATCTGATATGCTTAAGGAAATTTTTACTCATTACTTTGGTTAGATTAAGAGACCCCTGGGATAATCTTGGATTGGGTGTTGGACATAGGTTTTGATTTGGTTTTCTCCTCCATTGTCTAGCTATGGTTAGAAGGGATAAGGGAGATAATGGGCGATCTGGATGAGTTCACCCCCCCCCCCCCCCGATTTGAGTATTCACACTGGCTAGAGTGGCTTCAGACTCATGAGGTTTCAAGGAACTCAAAAAGTGGTTTTTTTCATCATGGATGTTTTTTTATTCTAGTTTTATGGATATTGTGCACTCCTGGTTTTATGTATATAGCCCACATATTTTTTGGGTCTATAGTCAATGCCTGATTCACTCTACAGAACTTTTGAGGTTGAAAGATTATCTATTTATGTAAACCTAAATGTTTAGGTCACTAGTTCAAATTGTTCTATTGTAGTGATAGATCCCGATATAAGTTCTTTATCATGTGGACACATTGTTACACCCTCGGGTCCTACTTTCATTCCTTTTTGTTTAGACATCTTGGAGATCCTGTGTAGATTCTAGCAGATACATCAGTTTTCATGTAGCTGGGTGAGCCACGTGCTATAAATCC
The DNA here is from genome assembly GCA_963277665.1 of Viscum album. NCBI lineage: Eukaryota > Viridiplantae > Streptophyta > Magnoliopsida > Santalales > Viscaceae > Viscum > Viscum album. Next base: position 861,718,934 of record OY728160.1, read on the forward strand.
TCTAGTGTGGGATAGAGCAGTGAAATATTTACCTCAGGTGTCATACTAAAATATGGGGTTGTTTGTTTTCCTTGTTTTTTTATCACCTTATTTTTATGCTGTCTATTATTAGTCTTTGTCTATGTTCTGCATACCAGGTATGCATGCACTTGTTATGACAACATATTATAGGTACACTATTGGGGGTGTCCTATTGAGATTTATTTCCCACTCCCTATATATACACCTTAATGTGCATATAGACCTGATTTTTGCTTTCAGGTTCGAGCATAGGTTGCTCAATGGATGGTGTAGGGGCCCAATGTTAATTGATCGAGCAGATCCACTCGCGTGGAGTATCGGAATTAGGCTGGTGTAGGTCGTGCATTGTGGATACTGAGTATGTGGTTCATCTCGGAGTAGGAGATAGATCTTAATGTACTTATTTTTAATTTCTTTATTTTTTATATGTGGTCAACCCGGTGGGTGATCAGTTGTTTTTTTCCATGCTTGTGAGTTTTTAGGATTGTATGACACATTCTATTTATTATAGTATGTTTTTATTTTATTTCATTTATTATATGTACTTTTATGTTATCCATGTGAATGTTTTGGTTATTTTCATTGTTATCTCACTCTGATCAGAGGGTATAGTCTCCCCACTATAACTTTCAAACCCTCACTACTAGTTGGAGACATATGGTGTTGGGGGAGGTGTGCTTGAGGCCTTTTTGCAAGCTATATTGGGTGACATGTTAGATCAATCTGGTTTGGTTCATTAAAAAATAGTATTAGAGATATTTTATTCCAATATTTGGGTATTTAGTAGACATGTGGTTTAGTAATGTGTTGAAACTTATGATGGATATCAGACTAGTGTGTCTTGAACACCTTTACCGATAGAAAATCTAAGTTACCAGGGCATGGGATTGTTGTTCTTAGTTTAAATTTATATGGTTGTGTTATTTCACCTAGTGTGATACAATAAAGTTTTTGGATTTATGTTTTATTCTATTTTTTCTCTCTTGGACCATGTGCAAGAGTCCAGTGTTCATGCATCATTCTAGGCATGTAGGATTCACATAACATATGCATGTCTATGGTTTTTTCACTGACGATGGAGGTTTGGTTGTTTAAAGTGTATGAAATGATAAATATGGTGTATCACATATAGATCCTTGGTGGAATTATACTCAACCTAACCAGATGTATATATTTTCTTCTAATGATAGTCCATGTGGATCTTGTATCAATATGTTCTTTAGTGATAGAGACATAGTCCCATCATCGAGGGATGAATGGAGACCCTTGTGGATTGGTAATGGGATCTAAGTTCCTTATTGGTTGATTTATGAGGGAAATGGTTCCTAAGAGTTCCTTGGATTGGGATCGAGTATCCCCAAGGTGGTGATTCCCCTAAAGTATCAGGATTTCATTTCCTAGGAGGGAGTTGTTTTTTCCACATGTTGTTTGTCGAGTCTTGTGGTAGGGCTCGTATTCCTGATATTAGTAATGACATGGGTGGGTGTGTTTTTTCTTCCTTGGTGGGTTCATTGAGATCTTTTTTCACTAGGGTGTGGTTATTAATGAGGATGCCTCATGTTTGAGAAGTGGAGAACTGGGAGTGATCCTTATCTTATGGTTGGCTTGAGAGGACATGTTTGGTTTGATCCCTACCCTGGTCATTTTGGTTGCACGTTGGGTAGTGTAGCAGAAGTGTGGTAGGATACTTGGGGATTTGGATTGACACCAGTGTGAAGGGTGGTCATGTGATAGATCTTGGCATGAGGGGGATTCTTTTTTTAGATAAATTTTTAGGGTTCTTCTGTTTGTTGGAATTGACCTGCAAGAGGAGCATGGTTAGTGGTTTTAGTTATGTTAGCCTAATTTCTCTAGGACTTAGCCCATGTGAGTGTGAGTAATGTTTCACGTTTTGGAGTGGTTTAATGAAATACATGTGTTTGGGAGTGAACCATAGGTTTTTGGAGTTCATGAACCTTATTTTTAAGTGATTTTTTGAGTGTGTAGTTTTTTGTTCTAGGTGAGCCAGGAGTGAGAATCGATTGTTGTGAGTTTTTATGCTAGCACTTAGGTGTGAGCAGTTTGACCATTTCTATCTGTTTCATTTAGTGATGGGTGTAGCATGGTCTGTATAGTTTTCCATTTGGGTAGTGGGTAGTTGATAAGGATACTCTTATGGTAGGAAGCATCAGATCAGTCATGGATTGATGACTCTCATGTTGGGGGAGATTTTTTGACACTATATGACTGGTCATTGGACATTAAAGAGCGCATTGATTACCCAAGTTCTTGGGAGATAAAATCTACTAGTTAACCACTGGGGATTCTCAGGTGTGAGAATAATTTGTGGTGTGAAGTTTCTGATGCCTTGCGTCATCTTGAATTGTGAAAATCTGAAGAAATTTGAATTTTTTGTTCCTGAAAGTATTTTATGGGGGGTGGTAAATTCTCCTATGATATGATCTTGGATAATTTTTTTGGCCACTCTATTGGTCCCAAAACATGGTTTTTACTCTAATACAAAATTTTGGTGGAAATATGATTCGTTTGAATTTTCATAGAATAATTAATATTTAATTAAATAAGTTTTTAAATTATTTATTCATGTTCCTTCAGTGATATATTTTAAACAGGGAATCAAATTTAGATTCTATATCGGCAGTTGATTTTGGAATGGGGGAATTTTCTTAGGTGAGACATAACCTTGAACCGAGCACTGGGGTTGGGCCCGATCCCCTTTTCTTTTTTTCTTTTTTTCCTTTTTCTTTTTTTACCCTTTTCTTTTTTTACCCTTTTCTTTTCTCCTCTATCCCCTTTTTATTCACATGCATGCCCCTTGGGGTATTTTATATCATGTAGTCAAGATAGGGAGATGGAGATAAGATGGAGAGTGAAGAGAAGGATCCAACCAAGGAGCTCGTTCGGAGGTAGATCAGGTGACAACAGATGTGTCTTCTAGATCCAGGACCAAAGTATTGGCATTTTATACTCGGTGGTAGTCCGGTTTAAATATTTTTCTCCCCAATCATCATAGTTTTTTTTTAATTTTTATGCCTTTTATGGATTTTTGGAGACCCATTGAGGGTTGATCTAAGGTTAATCCATAAGAAACGGGGGTTTTGGGCCGTTTTGGGGGTTTTCTGTTTAGGATAATCTATGTACACAGTGTGTAGTTCATGGAACACATAATGTGTGTTCTTATTATTCAAGGAATATGATGTTTTGTGACTACATGTCATTTAATGGGGGTATACTCCATGTAGTGGAAACTCAAGGTGTGTCAGGAGCACATGGTCATGCAGGGTACACAACCAGGACTCGTGCGAGGTATATGGCTAGTGGTTGTGTATTATGCTTGGCCAAACCCCATGTGGGGATACACAGATAGGTACAAAGATTGTAACCCCATGTGGGGGTACACACCATGTATAGGGAACACACATTATGTAATTTGGAGAAGTAAATTCCAATTACCATGGGTAACACAGCTATGGAGGACCTTTGGGGTAACATGTCGTGTACCTGAAGTACACGCTATGTATTTTTTCTTATCTTGGCCTATTTTTTCTATTTTCACCCAATAATTATAATTGAATATAATAGGATTCTATTCTGAGTGTTTTTTCATGTATATCGTGATAATTGAATTCTTTCAGCATTTAAATTTTTTTTGGATGGTGTTTTGTGTCATGACCCCCTCCCACCAAAAATACCACAATGAAGGGAGAGAGATAATGACCCCCAAGTCTCACCTTCAGCAGGCCCCAGGTTGGTGACTAGCATCAATGGTATAAAAATCTCACAATATGGATGTAATTTACCTCTATAAGAAAACAAGATCGAGATATAGGATGAATCAGCCAAAATCAACTCCATGAAATATATATAAGAAAACAAAAAGCCATACCACAATGCATGTGTAAATAAAACTGATACAGATAAAAATTCTCTAAATTAAATACCCAAAAGAAATGATAAGGCCAAGAAATATTAGTTATCCAAAATTCTGAGCTAGTAATGTCCAGCACGGTCCATATAATCCTCTTGGAAACCTGAAAAAAATATAATATATGTAGGGTGAGAATATAAGTATACTCAGTAAGAAAACCAAAGTCTCTCGTGCACATGTGGAATAAGCATACAAATTCACCTATAAGAAAATAAAAAAACCAAACAACACCTATACAGGTATACTAACCAAACTCAGGCTCACCAAGGAACACTCACCAAATAACACAATCCAAGTAATAAAATATAATAGCAATTACATCGATAAGGGTAACCCACATAGTTTTCCCACTGGCATTACACTCTCACACCCCAATGTCATATGTCCTAGAACTCTCATCCCTTCTGTATACCACACCACCTGATTCACGCTCAAATTTACCCAAGAGATGAAGGTATAACAGTCCTTGTAGTTTATCTAGGGTTGTCGAATCCTCTGAGACCTAAGAAGTAACCTAAATACATGTACATTCTATGGATTGTTTTTGGATATGAATTAGCCAACTTGGGTTGATATTATATGGGTTTAAGTGAATTCTAAGATACTTAAGTCAATTCAAATTAAAAGAATTATTTGATCCTAGTTTATCACTTGGGGTGGATTAGATGCATTCCTTTTCATCTATTTCAATTTCTTATATTTGAGATGAGTTCATTTAAGAAGATAAAACAACATCATCACTTACTATTTTAATACCTACACCCTTTAATACTAATAACATATACACTTTAAGGATCAAAATTTTGAGCACTTGAAGGTAAATTTTCGTATTAGCACTTGAAGTGTGTGCCCTTAAATTCAACAAGGATGAAGGAGTTTAAAGATCTTCAAAAAAATCTCAATTAAAAGAAGTGATTAGAAATTAATGGAGTGAGAGATAAAATAAAATAAATCCCCTTGATACTCCCTTGTATCAACCCATAATTGGTTTATCCCTCCATTTATTCTAAGGTTTCAATTCAAGTGGAAAGTAGACTCATGAGGGAGGAAATGGAGAAGTAAAAAAACAATGAAATAGAGATCACTCCACCATTGTGTGATAATTTAACAAGATTTTGTGTGAATAAATTCACACCTTGAACCAAAGATATCAAAGTTATATGTATAACAACATAATAATAGTATAATAAGAACTTTTATTAAGAAACTAAAGTGAATTGAACAACTTACATGTGGAAGACAAACTTGAGACAACAAAATCACAACATAACATTACAATTGAACAAAGCATAAAATATGATTAAATCCTTCAAAACCACTACCTTAAATAGGAATTTTGGGATCCTTGGGTCGAGACTAAAATATTACAAAGCATCCCACTTGATTATGGTAGGCCTAGGGTGGTGGAAAGTAAGGGAGAGTTGACTTCTTTATTCTTGACTCGAAGTGGCAGTCAGCTTGCATCTACCGAATATACATGCCTATATGGCCTTCTATATGGCCGAATTAGAGTGGTACATAAAATACTAAAGATAATATTATGATGTATCCTAGATCTATGTAAAATTTCATACCAATTTAATTTTTGGTTTCCGAGATATGATTAAATTGGTGGGATGTTTTTCTGGGACAAAGAATCTGGCCCAGAATTTTATCTCTACCTTAGGGCGCCTGAATAACCACAATTAAGGAAGAATTAGCACTAGATCATGCATAATTATATGTTACTATATATGTCTTCTATCATCCCACGAAATTTGGGGTTTGTTGGGTTTGTATTGTGGTCTCCACATTCTCATCATTGGGTTGGTGTCCAATCTGCCTTCTCCATAATTGTTTCCTTTCATCGTCAAATATACCCATCATCATTTATGAATCATACATTGATACCTGAATGAAAAATGTTCATATTGAATTTTAGATCCATTTACCAAAATAGAAAATTAAAATATGGATAATTACATTTCTTAAAATCATATTAATCATTGGGACTAAATTGGTGTACATTAGGCATAAAGTACACAAATGATGAGAATGGATGTTCAAAATTAAAATCCACTAACTCAGGTCTGTAAGATCAAAAATGAACATTTAATACCATTAAAATGTAATTAAAATATGTATTTTTGTTATCTAATCACACCCCCAACTTTATATTTTCTAGTCCCGAGAAAAATGTATCTCAACAATATGAAATTCAAATTCCCTTTTCCAAAAACATTTTAATACACAATGATCACCAAAAACCATTATACCAAACACTCATGAAACCCATCAAAATATTTTAATACAAGATAGTTTCATAAGAATATCTCAATACCAAGCCCATTCCTTTGTTCAAATTCATTTCCATATTTCATCCAATATCAATTAAGAGTGATGATGTGTTGTGCATCGCATTATACATGGGGGTTATTCTTTATTCAAGGGGAGAATGATGGAAGCGCTAGGTGGAATCACATTTCAATATTAAGATGAGTATTCAAAAAAAATATTGTATTTTTTTTGGCAAATTTTCTATGGTAATTTAAATTTCACTCAAAAGAGTCAAACCCTGTAGCGAGACTTTGCTGATGACTCCTAGGCTCAAAGACCTTAGGGCACCAAGTGAAGCCCACATACTCAGGCATCATCACGGGTTAAATCAGTCAAAGACAAAGTCAAATTACCATAAACAGAGATACAATTACTAACTCTGGTCCAAAAAACTATGGATTCACAATCTCCAAGTGCTGAAAGCCATGCATTAGGTCATTTCATTGCTCTACGTGCACATTTATTATTATTATTTTGAACACTCATATTAAAACTAAAATGATCACCAAAACTATTATATTTATTTAGAGGACCCCATAAACTCAAACTAATAACCCAATATCCAAAGGATGTTCTTTGTGATTCTTGTTTATTTGGATGAAAATGTAAACAATGAAATATCACATTAGACAGCCGCACTTTCCAAAATCTATGCTCACGAAATATACATGGATTAAAATCAAAATCAGGGCATGCTAAATTATTTGATATTCAGTTTCAAAGTGTACAATTTCTATTATCATGTTCAAGGTTAGAAATTTTTCCTTCCATTAAGGCACACTTTTTTTTCAAATCATTCATTTTTTTACACAAAAGCAATATTTTTTTTATCTCCCCCCTAACTTAAAATTACATTGTCCCCAGTGTTTAAAGAAAATAAAATTTAGAAGGGGGTAGAGGCAGAGAGTGGGAGTTCAAAAAGGAAATTGAAAACAAGGATCATGGAATGAAGTCACCTGGTGGTTGAAGTTGAAATTCTTACTACTCCCTTTTAATCCCTTGATCTCCATGTCACTCTGAGAATTCCCTAATGGAAGAAAAAAAATAAAAAAACTATATATATATATATAGATATATATTTATTTATTCATATAATAAAAAAAATTAAAATATAAGTATATATATATATAAATTATAGAATAAGGAAGAACTATAAGATGTAGTTCAGTGTTTATCTTCGGTTGTCGAATCCTTAAAGAACTAATAAGTAACCTACAAACACATAAAAATAAAATGAACTGATGATATGTAACACCCCGAGATTTTATGAGAAATATTATTTTTAATTTCTTTGATGTCTTGTGTTGTACGCTACACCAAGATTAGTTTTTGCTATACACAACACCGTATTAGCTTGCAGTATACACAACACTATTCTTGGCTCGTGTTACACAAAATTTCAAGATCTTTCAAATAAAATTCATTTTACACAACACCGAGTATAGATTTTGATCTATGTATAAATAAACTATGTTTTGATTATGTTATACGCAACACCAAAGGGAGCTTGAACTATATGCATCCCTGACTTGGCTTTCATTACACGCAATCGCGACCTTCCTCGATAGCGTGTGTAGTACGCAATACTGGGATTCACTAAACAACGATATATTATTATAATATTATTATTAACTAGCCGTTATTAATAGTATTAACTAAATTCTGAATTTTATAAGATTATTATTCATCTTACACATTTTCTAGAACAGGGTATGAGAACAAAATAAATGTTTCGGATAAAATAAGTATTTTTCAAAAAATGCAGTTTTGCCGCCTTTTAATGGCGCACCCACTTTAAATCTAGTTTTTGACATTTTTATAAGTTAAAATTGACAAAATAAAATTATTATTTGGAATCAGGATATAAAATTTTACTTTGGATAAATTTTTCATATTATTCTGATAACTTTCATATTATAATGAATAGTAAAAACACGCTATACTTTAATTAAAAACAAATTTTTTCTTCGTAATAATTTATATGGTTAAATTATAATATTAAATAGTTTTAAAGTATAAATAGAATATATTTTTACCATTTAATATAATTTATTTCATTATAATTGATTTTACATTGAATTCATAGGTAAAATCATTTCAATCTTTTGCAATGTTTTAACTTTTAAAACTCGTTTTCTTAAGAACAAGGTTAATTTTAAATTAATTTCGGCAACTTCTGTGATTTGAATTTTGAAAACTTGATTCCATATTTGGAATCATTAGGTTCAAATTATGTTAATATGCTACTTTTTATTTTTAGCCACTATGAATAGTAACTATGGTAAATTTTATTTACCATAGTTAAAGGTAAATCGGGTAATTAAGGGTAAATATAATATTTTAAAATTACTCTAAAACTTGTATTAATATAATTTTATGATTATATTTAGTCTTAAGGCATATTTGGGTGGAAATTAAATCCATTTTAACCCAATTTCATGTGATTAAGACCTTTAATTTATTTTATTTTAAAGAAAGTGAAATATGTCTCATTCAAACTTTAATAATTAAAGTATTTTTAATATAAGGTTATACAGAATATAAATTTGATTATAAATACTCAGTTGAAATATAAAATGTTTTTATTTGTTATGGTAATTTATTTGTAATTTTTAAGAGATATTTAATTACCTTAATAGCTTATACATTAATGATGCAGAAATTATTTATTTAGTGAAAATCAGTAATATAGTTTTTATTAAAATAATAATGCCCATTAAAAGGCTCCAAAACCTGAAAAAAACTTATTGGTCGTATATATATAAACCATAACCATCCAATGGTCAAATATTTGAATATTTGGATCTTTATAAAAGTGATTTTGACACTTATATTATTTGATTTTAAATGATGTCAAAGTTGTCACCTTCATAATTTAATAAATATAACAATTTACATGTTGTTATTTTTAGATGATAAATTCTATTAAAAGTATTATTTTGAAAGATATTAGATTTATAATCATCATAGTATTTTATTTTTAATTTTTATGCAACTAATAAGTATATTAAATTATTATAAACAAATGATGTAGTAATTGTTTTATTAAGAGAAATATCAAATAAATGGTTTTATAAATATTAAAATAAATATTATATGAACTAATTAATGTTCTCCACAAATTTTATAGATAAATATGACATGTTAGGAATATATTAAACATTTTTTTTTTGAATATATCATCTGTGTGGATTTTATTTAAATTTAAATAAATGAATAGTGTCAAAATTAACACTATTGTTATTTTATAAAAATAACATATTATTAAATTGTTTAAAAATCACAAAAATATTTAAAAATTATAATTTGAATTTTATATGGTCTTAAATGTCATAAAGTACCAAATTAAGGATAATTCACAAAACATAAGTAATTATTTATAACAATTTAAAATTAGAATATTATTACCACAAATAAACTTAAATAGATTAAATAAGGACAAATTAAAATGATAAGGTTTAAAATAAAGTCAAAACATGTTTAAATTTGATTGGTTGATGATATTACAACCATATATTACCTCATATCTGAATTTGAGTCACTTTAGAAGTTTTTATGTGGGTTTTGAGTTTATTATTAATTATCATTTTTTAGGATTCCAAAAGTGCCCCTCTCCTCTCCTATATAAGGGCACCTCCTTCCCTCTATTATTCACACAAATTTGGGACTTAAAGCTCATAAAACCCCTGAAATTTAACTTATAAACTTAAATAAAAACCTACAATAGGTCCTGGTCTTCTTCAAATACTAACTTTAGTGCCCTAAGAGGAGGTTAAGAGGAGGCGCATCGAAGAAGAGGTAATCTCTTCTACCGATTCTTTCATGTTTGTTTATTCTTATACTTCCAATTATTTAGTTGTTTCATTATGAAGTAATGACATTAGTATAACTAATATACTGATATGTTATTATAAATATGAAACAACCTCATTTCACCTTCTATCCATCCTACGGAAAATGAAATCACCGCGCGTGCATACGTACGGAATACCGTCTCCACGCCGTGGTGTAATCTGTTTTTCCACCACCACCTTACTTGGATGGGTATAATGGTGTAAATAATAACTATATAAGGTTATTATAACATGATACTAATTCTGAGATATTATATCATCCACTCTAATTCAATTCAATAATTATGGGAACGATATCATCGCTCGTGCATACGTACGGATTACCGTCTCCACGACACGATGATATTCATTCTCAAAGTTAACCATTCAAGACTGATTATAAATTATATATAATAAATAATCATGAAATATATGACATATTAATGATACTGAATTTATGTATATTTTATTTACTTACTTCCATTCAATTTAATAAGGAAATGGAAACAGTGTTCATGCGTACCTACGGTCTACCGTCTCCATGAACGGTGTATTTATTTCCATTTACCGATCTATTATATATATGTATATTATGAATATATATTATATATAAATCATGTTTTAAATTTTTTAAATAATTAATCATTATCTAAGTAATCATGGGAATAATTACAATTCAAAACACGGATGATAAATGAAACGATTTTACCCAAAACGCTGCTTTAACATGGAATCGACAAATGAACGGGTAATATAAAGTCATAAGTGAATCATATATGATATCATAATTATTATTATAGTTCTGTTACAAGTTAATAATATGTTTAAACCCACTATACAGGAGTCTCGGACACATAAGGATAAAATTGGACATAAGGTAAGGGATAATTTTGCAATCTCATTTTTATCCAAGATTGCTTATACGTAAGTATTTACTATGGTTTTATTTATCATCCATTACCATGTTTTATAAAAATGTTTTCATAAATTATTTACTATTATTCCATGTATGTTTAAATTCATTTTACCCTTTGTTGACTTTTACCACATTGTATGGAAGGAATCTTTCTATTGTTTACCATATAAGGTACTTTTTGACTTTTCTGGCAAAAGTACGAGGAGAATGTATTTTTTAAATTATCCGACATGAACATATTTTTTTACAGTTTCATAACACCATATTTCCATGAAACATATTATACAATATTTCATTATTATTTTCAACAAAATTCTTTTCTTTTAAAATTTCATGACAATTTGAGAAAATAAATTGTTTTTGAAGAAGAAAGGATATTTTCCTCAAGAATTCATTTCAAGTGTTTTATCAAAACTATTTTCCATCTATGATGACATTATTTAATATGGTTATGTTTCAATTATAATGTCTCTATTATTTACATGGTTTGATTCTTCTTATGATGAAATGATATCCATTTGTTTTATATGGATTATGTTATAATGGGATGATGTTTATGAAACCCATTTTATTTTTTGGGTTATGATGAATGATTTATGTTTATTTTGTGGAACAAGTAAGAATGATTTCATTATGAGATGGATGGGACCTATATCTCCCTTCAATGCATTGGGTAAAGATTTATATCTCATGAGATAGACATGGCTAGAATGACAAGTAAACCCGGTTCAGTAATGGACTTTGTCCACTTTGATGGTCTTGGAAATAATGCCTTGGCTACTATGGAAATCATATCATGTGATTAATGGTTTTCCATAATTACATGTTTTATTCCCATGCTATTTTATCATGAGTAATGTTCTTTTATGATCTATTCCTTATGTACTTCTAAGATTTATGTCATGTTCATGTTTTTACATACAAATTTTTATGGTTTGTTTTATGTTCACTATGTTTACCCTTACTAAGCATTTGAGCTCACCCTTTTTTTGTTTTCTTTTCCCCAGGATATAAATAAAGGTTTTAGGTAAGAAAATGATTTGGGAAGATCTTTATGGGATATGTTTAAGATCTTTCACCATGACTAGAAGATGTTGTTCCAAGTTTCCAAAGACACTAAACTAATACGGTCCTTGGGAGTTTTTTTTGTTATGTATTAAGTATGCCGAAAAAGTAATGTAATGTCCATGTACGTCAATATTTGGTTCTCTACAGTTGGTATCAGAGGGAGGTTTAGTTAAACTTTGGAATCTAGGATGTGAAAAATTTCGTGAGATCCCTAGAGATATTTTTAAGGTATGTCTAGGGATGCCCCTAAGGTTAAGTATAAATATGGGTTATAGTCCTAGAATTACAGTAATGATATTATAATTAAACCTAAGATGTTAGATATTTAAGGTACTCCCCCTTTATTATGTTGTTTTCCTAGCATGATTTTTTCCTCTCACACTATTCTTTTTTGGGTTTTAGAAAATGGCTGGAAACAGGAATATTCATGATAATGGAGGATATGATTAACAATGGAATGATAATATTCATGAAAAAACAAATGAAATGGGATTTGGAAGTCCAAACATCATTATTATGCCTAATCTACAATCTCATAATATGATCAATAATCTCAACTTTGGTAAGTTTCCCAACTCAGATAATAAGAGAAAGATGGAGTTTCATGATGATCTTAGAGGAAAAAAGGTTCAATTTCCCTTAGGTAAATCATGTGGGAAGAGGCATCAGGGATAATGTTTTAAAGGAACTATAAGATGATTTGGGTGTGGAAAAGAAGGACACAAATCCAGTAATTGCAAAGGAATAGGTTCAGTTAACACCATTGACAAGGATAATGGTATTTCTAAGACATCAACAATGGTTAAATGTTTCAAATGTGGAATGTACGGGAATTATGAAAACCAATTCCCTAAGGGAAATTCTCATAAAGAGAATCATCATGGTCGTATGGGTAGTATTTATATTGATGATGATGAAGAGACTACAAATGATATGTGAGATGAAAGAATTGTTGAATCTCAGTCAATGGTTTAAGAAGGTAGTGGAATGATTTATGTATATCAAGAGTTATGTTTTATAGGTAATTTAATGGTGCTATGGAATAACGAAACATATAAGGACTGTTACACTATTGTTTTTTCTAAAGTATTTGAAAGTATATGTTGAATGGTACCGATAACCATGAAAGGTTATTCAGATATTTTTGGAAAGTAGATGATATGAACATAATGAAGGGATAAGAAGATAATGAGATGTTTGATAGTATTAATGAGATCATGACTGATATAAGGACAAAGTAATATCATGGTTTGAGTATATAGTAATTTTTAGATTTTGGTAACTTTTGACAGCATTTATGTTTTCACTAAGGTTCTATGGTAATTCATGTTTCAACAGAATAAATGATTAAGGTATTCACATGTTTGTAATGTGACCAACAAGATATCTCTTATGATATATGAGAGATAAATGATGGTATTCACATTCTTGTTATATAACCTTTTTAGTAATCATTCTCTTTATACTATGAGTTTGGAAAGAAGTATTTTGGATAAGTATTAAGGTTTGAATGGATTAAGTTGGACATCAGATAGTATTGTTTAAGGATAGAACTTTTTTTTCGATTTTATTGCTGGAATGTTATAATAGTATAGTTTAAGAAAAGGGACAACCTGCAGAACGGGATACAACACGTCGCGTCGGACAAGGATGCTGGAATTGAACCCACTACCGAAGTTCCAAAGGCCTTTATTGCCTACCACTGGCCTATATGAAGTCCCTGGTTAGTAGAAACTAGTTTTATTAATAGGTATGATAGATGAAGTATAAGTCCATTTTCAGAACCATATATGATTAATCTCATCATAGATGGACTTATGTATATTTAATAACTTGTGATAGAGATAGATGGAATGACCTATCTTTCTATCCTATGATCTTCTAACACTTCAAGAATGACCGATTCAACTTCATTTCTTTAAATAAGAGATGAAGTGGAAATTGTTCATAGGATGACCAACAATTATATTACACTGAAATCAAGTAAGTATTTCTTTTAATTCAAAAATTATTAAACATTAGGGAAATGATCTTGAAAACCAAAAAATGTTGCCCTAATGACCTCATATCTGATGAATCAGATGGTAACTTAGATCATCACAAATTTATGGCTTTGTGACTGTTGGATTTTTCATAGGCATGTTCTCTACCACTCTTCATCAGAACATGATGGTTAGATTTATCCTCCATATCCATATTTTCACCTATATTCTCCTATGTGGAAACCTAGTGCTGACTTACTTTGGGTGAACGTTATGTTTCTAACTTTCACTTTTTAAAATTAAGTTTTAGTATTCCTTTTTACAATGTGGTTTTCTATTAAAGAAACTTTCAAGTAGTAAACGATTTATAACCCCGAATAATTTTGAGGCCGAAATTCATTTTAAGGGGGCATAATGTAACACCCTGAGATTTTATGAGAAATATTCTTTTTAATTTCTTTTATGTCTTGTGTTATACGCTACACCAAGATTATCTTTCTCTATATGCAACATCATATTAGCTTGCAGTATACGCAACACTATTCTTGGCTCGTGTTACGCAAAATTTCAAGATCTTTCGAATAAAATTCATTTTACACAACACCGAGTATAGATTTTGATCTATGTATAAATAAACTATGTTTTGATTATGTTATATGAAACACCAAAGGGATATTTCACTACACACAGCCCTAATTTGGCTTGCATTACACGCAACTGCGATCTTCCTCGATAGCGTGTGTAGTACGCAATACCGGGTTTCACTAAACAACGATATATTGTTATAATATTTTTATGAACTAGCCGTTATGAATAGTATTAACTAAATTTTGAATTTTATAACATTATTATTTAATCTTACACATTTTCTAGAACATGGTATGAGAACAAAATAATTTTTTTGGGTAAAATATGTATTTTTCAAGAAATGTAGTTTTGCCGCCTTTTGATGGCGCACCCACTTTAAATCTAGTTTTTGAAATTTTTATAAGTTCAAATTGAAAAAATAAAATTCTTATTTGAAATAGCGATATAAAAATTTACTTTGGATAAATTTTTCATATTATTCTGATAACTTACATATTTTAATGAATAGTAAAAACTCGCTATATTTTAATTAAAAACAAATTTTTTTCTTCGTAATAATTTATATGGTTAAATTATAATATTGAATGGTTTTAAAGTATAAATAGAATATATTTTTACCATATAATATAATTTTTGTCATTAGCATTGATTTTACATTGAATTCATAGGTAAAATCATTTCAATATTTTGCAATGTTTTAACTTTTAAAACTCATTTTCTTTACAACAGGATTAGTTTTAAATTATTTTCTGCAACTTCTCTGATTTGAATTTTGAAAAATGGATTCCATATTTGGAATCATTAGGTCCAAATTATGTTAATAGGCTTATTTTTAGGCACTATTAATAGTAACTACGGTAAATTTTATTTACCATAGTTAAAGGTAAATCGGGTAATTAAGGGTAAATATAATATTATAAAATTACCCTAACACTTGTCTTAATATAATTAGATGATTATATTTCGTCCTAAGTCATATTTGGGTCGAAATGGAATCCATTGGAATCCACTTGGATGTTATTAAGACCTTTAATTTAATTTATTTTAAAGAAAGTGAAATATGTCTCACTCAAACTTTAATAATTAAAGTATTTTTAATATATGGTTATACAGAATATAAATTTGATTATAAATACTCATTTGAAAGATAAATTTTTTTTCTTTGTTATGGTAAATTATTTTTAATTTTTAATAGGTATTTAATTACCTTAATAGCTTATACATTAATGATGCAGCAATTATTTATTTAGTGAAAAATAATTAATATAGTTTTTAATAAAATAATAATACCCATTAAAATTCCAAAAAACCTGACCAAAACTTATTGGTAATATATATCAAAACCATAACCATCCAATGGTTTAATTGTTGACCATTTTTAGCTTTATAAAAGCGATTATGACACTTATATTATTTTATTTTAAATGATGTCAAAGTTGTCACCTTCATAATTAAATAAATATAACAATTTACATGTTGTGATTTTAAGATGATAAATTCAATTAAAAGTATTATTTTGAAATATATTAGATTTATTATCATCATAGTATTTTATTTTTAATTTTTATGCAACTAATAAGTATATTTAATGATTATACAAAAACGATGTAGTAATTGTTTTATTAAGAGAAATATCAAATAAATGGTTTTATAAATATTAAAATAAATATTATATGATCTAATTAATGTTCTAAACAAATTTTCTAGATGAATATGACATGTTAGGAATCTATTAAACATTTTTGTTCTAATATATCCTTTTTTTTATTTTATTTAAATTCAAATAAATGAATAGTATCAAAATAAAAACTATTGTTATTTTATTAAAATAACATGTTATTAAATTGTTCAAAAATAAAAAAAATATTTAAAAATTATAAATTATAATTTATATGGTCTAAAATGTCATAAAATACCCAATTATGGATAATTCACAACACATAAATAATTATTTATAACAATTTAAAATTATAATATTATTACCACAAATAAACTTAAATAGATTAAATAAGGACAAATTAAAATGATAAGGTTTAAAATAAAATAAAAACATGTCTAAATTTTATTTTTTGATGATATTACAACCATATCATATCTCATACCCTAATTTTAGTCACTTTTTAAGTTTTTATGTGGGGTTTGATTTTATTATTAATTAATATTTTTGAGGATTCCAAAAGTGCCCCTCTCTTCTCCTATATAAGGGAACCTCCTTCCCTCACTTCTTCACACAAATTTGAGCCTTCAAGATCGGACAAACCCAGCCCATTTCACTTATAAACTTCCATAGAAACCTACTAGAGGTCCTGGTATTCTTCAAAGACCAACTTTAGTGCCCTAAGAGGAGGTTAAGAGGAGGCGCATCAAAGAAGAGGTAATCTCTTCTACCGATTCTTTCAAGTTTCTTTATTCTTATACTTCCACTTATTTAGTTGTTTCATTATAAAGTAATTACATAATTATAACTAATATACTAATATGTTATTATAAATATTAAAGAATCCCATTTCACCATCTATCCATCCTACAGAAAATGAAATCACCGCCCGTGCGTACGTACGGAATATCGTCTCCACACCATGGTGTAATCTGTTTTTCCACCACCACCTTACTTGGATGGGTATAATGGTGTAATGAATAACTATATAGGGTTATTATAACATGATACTAATTATTAGATATTATATCATTTACTCTAATTCCATTCAATAATTATGAGAACGATATCATCGCTCGTGCGTACGTACGGATTACCGTCTCCTCGACGCGATGAGATTCATTCTAAAATTTAACCACTAAAGACTGATTATAAATTATATATAATAAATAATAATTAAATATATGACATATTAATGATACTGGATTTATTTATATGTTATTTACTTACTTACATTCAATTTAATAAGGAAACAAAAACTGCGTTCATGCGTACGTACAGCCTACCGTCTCCATGAACGGTGTATTTATTTCCATTTATTGATCTATTATATATATGTATATTATGAATATATATTATATATAAATTATGTTTTACATTTTGGAAGTAATTAATCATGATCTAAGTAATAATATAAATAATTACAAGTCAAAACACGGACGATAAATGAAATTATTTTACCCAAAATGCTGCTTTAACATGGAATTGACAAATGAACAGGTAATATAAAGTTGTAAGTGAATCATATATGATATCATAAATATTATTATGGTTGTGTTACAAGTTAATAATATGTTTAAACCCACTATACAGGAGTTTCGGACACATACGGAAGAAATTGGACATAAGGTAAGGGATAATTTTGCAATCTCATTTTTATCCGAGATTGCTTATACATAAGTATTTACTAGGGTTATATTTATCATCCATGTACATGTTTTATAAAAAAATTTCATAAAGTATTTACTATTCTTCCATGTATGTTTAAATTAATTTTTACCCTTTGTTTACTTTTACCACATTGTATGGAAGGAATCTTTCTTTTGTTTACCATACAAGGTACTTTTCGACTTTTCCGACAAAAGTACAAGGAGAATGTATTTTTTATCTTATCCGACAGGAATGGATTTTTTTATGGTTTCATAACACCTTATTTCCATGAAATATATTCTACAATATTTCATTATTATTTTCAAAAAAAATCTTTTCTTTTAAAATTTCACAACATTTTGAGAAAAGAAAATGTTTTTGAAGAAGAAATGATATTTTCCTCAAGAATTCATTTCAAGTGTTTTATCAAAACTATTTTCCATCTATGATGAAATTATTTAATATGGTTATGTTTCAAGTATAATTTCTCTATTATTTACATGCTTTTATTCTTATTATGATGAAATGATATCCATTTGTTTTATATGGATTATGTTATGATGGGATAATGTTTATGAAACCCATTTTATTCTTTGGGTTATGATGAATGATTTATGTTTATTTTTTGGTACAAGTAAGAATGATTTCATTATGATATGGGTGGGACCTATATCTCCCTCCAATTCATTGGGTAAAGATTTATATCTCATGAGATAGACATGGCTAGAATGGAAAGTAAACCTGATTCAGTAATGGACTTTGTCCACTATGATAGTCTTGGCAACAATGCCTTGGATACTATGGAACTCATATCATGTGCTTAATGGTTTTCCATAATTACATGTTTTATTCCCATGCTATTTTATCATGATTAATGTTCTTTTATGATCTATGTCGTATACACTACTAATATTTATGTCATGTTCATGTTTTTACGTAAAAATGTTTATGGTTTGTTTTATGCTCACTATGTTTTCCCTTACTAAGCATTTGAGCTCACCATTTTTATGTTTTCTTTTCCCCAGGATATAAATAAAGGTTTTAGGTAAGAAAATAAATTGGGAAGATCTTTCACCATGACTAGAAGATGTTGATCCAAGTTTCAAAAGACACTAAACTAATACGGTCCTTGGGCGTTTTTTTGTTATGTATTAAGTATTTTGAAAAAGTAATGTAATGTCCATGTATGTCAAGATTTGGGTCTCTACAGTTGGTATCAGAGGGAGGTTTAGTAAACCTTTGGAAACTAGGATGCGAAAACTTTCATTAGATCCCTAGAGATTTTTCTAAGGTATGTCTAGGGATGTCCCTAAGGTTAAGTATAAGTATAGGTTATAGTCCTAGAATTACAGTAATGATCTTATAATTAAACCTATGATGTTAGATATTGAAGTTACCCCCCATTTATTATGTTGTTTTCCTAGAATGATTTTTCCTCTCACACTATTCTTTTTTGGGTTTTAGAAAATGGCTGGAAACATGAAGATTCATGATAATGGAGGATATAATGAACAATGGAATGATACTCTTCATGAGCAACCAAATGAAATGGGATTTGGAAGTCTAAACATCATTATTAGGCCTAATCAGCAATCTCATAACATGATCAATAATCTCAACTTTGGTAAGTTACCCAACTCAGCTAATAAGAGAAATATGGAGTTTCATGATGATCTTATAGGAAAGAAGGTTCAATTTCCCTCATGTAAATCATGTGGGAAGAGGCATCAGGGAGAATGTTTCAAAGGAACTGGAATATGCTTTGGGTGTGGAAAAGAAGGACACAAATCCAGTAATTTCAAAGGAAAAGGTTCAGTTAACACCATAGACAAGGATAATGGTATTACTAAGACATAAACAACGGTTAAATGTTTTAAATGTGGAATGTACGGGCATTATGCAAACCAATTCCCTAAGGAAAAGTCTCATTAAGAGAATCATCATGGTCATATGGGTAGTATTTATATTGATGACGATGAAGAGACTACAAATGATATGTGATATGAAAGAATTGTTGAAGCTCGGTCAATGGTTTAATAAGGTAGTGGAATGATGTATGTTTATCAAGAGTTATGTATTATAGGTAATTTAATGGTACTATGGAATAACGAAACATCTAAAGACTATTACACTATTGTTTTTCCTAAAATATTTGAAAGTATATGTTGAATGGTACTGGTAACCATGAAAGGTTATTTATATATTTTTGGAAAGTAGATGATATGCGCATAATGAAGGGATAAGGATATAATGAGATGTTTGATAGTATTAATGAGCTCACGACTGATATAAGGACAAAGTAATATCATGGTTTGAGTATATATTAATTTTGGGATTTTGGTAACTTTTGACAGCATTTATGTTTTTACTAAGGTTCTATGGTAATTCATGTTTCAACAGAATAAATGATTAAGGTATTAACATGTTTGTAATGTGACCAACAAGATATCTCTTATTATATATGAGAGATAAATGATGGTATTCACATGTTTGTTATATAGCCTTTTTAGTATTCGTTCACTTTATACTATGAGTTTGGAAAGAAGTATTTTGGATAAGTATTAAGGTTGGAATGGATTAAGTTGGACAACATATAGTATTATTTAATGCTAGAACTTTTTTTTCAATTTTATTTATGGAATGTTATATTAGTATAGTTTAAGAAAAGGAACAACCTACAGAACGGGTGACAACCCGCCGCGTCGGACAAGGATGCAGGAATCAAACCCACAACCAAAGTGCGACGGGCCTTTATTTCCTACCACTGTCCTGCATGAAGTCCCTGGTTAGTAGAAACTAGTTTTATTAAGAGGTATGATAGATTAAGTATAAGTCCATTTTAGGAACCATATACGATTAATCTCATCATAGATGGACTTATGTATATTTAATAACTTGTGATAGAGACAGATGGAATGGACTATCTTTCTATCGCATGATCTGCTAACACTTCGATAATGACAAATTCAACTTCATTTCATTAAATAAGAGATGAAGTGGAAATTGTTCATAGGATGACCAAAAATGATATTACACTTAAATCAAGTAAGTATTTCTTTTAATTCAAAATTTCTTCAACATTAGGGAAATGATCTTGAAAACAAAAAAATGGAGTCCTAATTCCCTCATATCTGATGAATCAGATGGTACCTTAGATCATCACAAATTGATGGCTTTGTGACTGTTGGCTTTTTCATAGCCCTGTTCTCTACCACTCTTCATCAGAACATGATGGTTAGATTTCTCCTCCATATACATATTCTCACCTATATTCTCCTATGTGGAAACCCAGTGATGACTTACTTTGGGTGACCATTATGTTTCTAAATTTCACTTTTTAAAATTAATTTTTAGTATTCCTTTTTACGATATGGGTTTCTATGAAAGAAACTTTCAAGTAGTAAACGATTTATAATCCCGATGAATTTCGAGGGTGAAATTCATTTTAAGGGGGGTAGAATGTAACACCCAGAGATTTTATGAGAAATATTCTTTTTAGTTTCTTTGATGTCTTGTGTTATACGCTACACCAATATTATCTTGCACTATACACAACACCGTATTAGCTTGTAGTATACGCAACACTATTCTTGGCTCGTGTTACACAAAATTTCAAGATCTTTCGAATAAAATTCATTTTACACAACACCGAGTATAGATTTTGATCTATTAATAAATAAACTATGTTTTGATTATGTTATACGCAACACCAAAGGGAGCTTTCACTACACGCATCCTTGACTTAGCTTGCATTACACGCAATCACGACCTTCCTCGATAGTGTGTGTAGTACGCAATATCGGGTTTCACTAAACAATGATATATTGTTATAATATTATTATGAACTATCCTTTATGAATAGTATTAACTAAATTTTGAATTTTATAACATTATTATTCATCTTACACATTTTCTAGAACATGGTATGAGAAAAAAATAAATTTTTCGAGTAAAATAAGTTTTTTTCAAAAAATGCAGTTTTGCCGCCTTTTGATGGCACACCCACTTTAAATCTAGTTTTTCAAATTTTTATAAGTTCAAATTGAAAAAATAAAATTCTTATTTGGAATCAGGATATAAAAATTTACTTTGGATAAATTTTTCATATTATTCTGATAACTTTCATATTTTAATGAATAGTAAAAACACGCTATATTTTAATTAAAAACAAATTTTTTCTTCGTAATAATTTATATGGTTAAATTATAATATTGAATGGTTTTAAAGTATAAATAAAATATATTTTTACCATTTAATATAATTTATGTCATTACCATTGATTTTACATTGAATTCATAGGTAAAATCATTTCAATCTTTTGCAATGTTTTAACTTTTAAAACTTGTTTTCTTATCAACGAGATTAATTTTAAATTAATTTCTGAAACTTATATGATTTGAATTTTGAAAAATGGATTCCATATTTGGAATCAGTAGGTCCAAATTATGTTAATATGATACTTTTTAATTTTTGGGCACTATGAATAGTAACTACGGTAAATTTTATTTACCATAGTTAAAGGTAAATCGGGTAATTAAGGGTAAATATAATATTATAAAATTACACTTAAACTTTTCTTAATATAATTGGATGATTATATTTCATCCTAAGTCATATTTGGGTCAAAATGTAATCCATTGAAACCCACTTTTATGTGATTAAGACCTTTAATTTATTTTATTTCAAAGAAAGTGAAATATGTCTCACTCAAACTATAATAATTAATGTATTTTTAATATAAGGTTATACAGAATATAAATTTTATTATAAATACTAATTTGAAATCTAAAATGTTTTTATTTTTTATGGTAATTTATTTGTAATTTTTAAGAGATATTTAATTACCTTAATAGCTTATACATTAATGATGCAGAAATTATTTATTTAGTGAAAAATCTGTAATACAGTTTTTATTAAAATAATAATACCCATTAAAATGCCCAAAAATCTGACCAAAACTTATTGGTCGTATATATAAAAACCATAACCATCCAATGGTCTAATTTTGGACCATTTTGAGCTTTATAAAAGCAATTAATACACTTATATTATTTTATTTTAAATGATGTCAAAGTTGTCCCCTTCATAATTTAATAAATATAAGAATTTACATGTTGTGATTTTAAGATGATAAATTCAATTAAAATTATTATTTTGAAATATATTAGATTTATAATCATCATAGTATTTTATTTTTAATTTTTATGCAACTAATAAGTATATTTAATGATTATACAAAAATGATGTAGTAATTGTTTTATTAAGAGAAATATCAAATAAATGGTTTTATAAATATTAAAATAAATAATATATTAACTAATTAATGTTCTAAACAAATTTTATAGATGAATATGACATGTTAGGAATCTATTAAACATTTTTTTTCTAATATATCATCTTTGTGTATTTTATTTAAATTCAAATAAATTAATAGTGTCAAAATAAACACTATTATTATTTTATAAAAAT
This sequence comes from Viscum album, assembly GCA_963277665.1. Lineage (NCBI taxonomy): Eukaryota > Viridiplantae > Streptophyta > Magnoliopsida > Santalales > Viscaceae > Viscum > Viscum album. The sequence continues at coordinate 861,742,362 of OY728160.1, forward strand.
AAAATATTATTAAATTGTTTAAAAATCACAAAAATATTTTAAAATTATAAATTAAAATTTATATGGTCTAAAATTTCATAAAGTACCCAATTATGGATAGTTCACAACACATAAGTAATTATTTATAACAATTTAAAATTAGAATATTATTACCACAAATAAAATTAAATAGATTAAATAAGGACAAATTAAAATGATAAGGTTTAAAATAAAATCAAGACATGTATAAATTTGAATGTTTTATGACATTACAACCATATCTTACCTCATATCCTAATTTTAGTCACCTTGAATGTTTTTATGTGGGGTTTGAGTTCATTATTAATTAATATTTTTGAGGATTCCAAAAGTGCCCCTCTCCTCTCCTATATAAGGGCATCTCCTTCCCTCTCCTCTTCACACAAATTTGAGCCTTAAATATCGGCCAAACCCTGCCCATTTTACTTCTCCAATTACATATAAATCTACTATATGTCTTGGTATTCTTCATAGACCAACTTTAGTGCCCTAAGAGGAGGTTAAGAGGAGGCGCATCGGATAAGATGTAATCTCTTCTACCGATTCTTTCAAGTCTCTTTATTCTTATACTTCCACTTATTTAGTTGTTTCATTATAAATTAATTACATAAGTATAAAAAATATACTTCTATGTTATTATAAATATGAAACAACCCCATTTCACCTTCTATCCATCCTACGGAAAATGAAATCACCAAGCGTGCGTACGTAGGGAATATCGTCTCCACGTCGTGTTGTAATCTGTTTTTCCACCACCACCTTACATGGATGGGTATAATGGTATAAATAATAACTATATATAGTTATTATAACATGATACTAATTCTGAGATATTATATCATCCACTCAAATTTCATTCAATAATTATGGGAACGATATCATCGCTCGTTCGTACGTACGGATTACCGTCTCCACGACGTGATGAGATTCATTCTCAAAGTTAAAAATTAAAGACTGATTATAAAGTATATATAATAAATAATCATGAAATATATGACATATTAATGATACTTTATTTATGAATATGTTATTTACTTACTTCCATTCAATTTAATAAGGAAACGAAAACAGTGTTTATGCGTACGTACAGCCTACCGTCTCCATGAAGGGTGTATTTATTTCCATTTATTGATCTATTATATATATGTATATTATGAATATATATTATATATAAATCATGTTTTAAATTTTTTAAGTAATTAATCATGATCTAAGTAATCATATGAATAATTACAAGTCAAAACACAGATGATAAATGAAACGATTTTACCCAAAACGCTGCTTTAACATGGAATTGACAAATGAACAGGTAATATAAAGTCATAAGTGAATCATATATGATATCATAAATATTATTATGGTTCTGTTACAGGTTAATAATATGTTTAAACCCACTATACAGGAGTCTCAGACACATACGGAAGAAATTGAACATAAGGTAAGGGATAATTTTTCAATCTCATTTTTATCTGAGATTACTTACACGCAAGTATTTACTAGGGTTATATTTATCATCCATGTCCATGTTTTATAAAAATGTTTTCATAAATTATTTACTATTCTTCCATGTATGTTTAAATTCATTTTTACCCTTTGTTGACTTTTACCACATTGTATGGAAGGAATCTTACTTTTGTTTACCATACAAGGTACTTTTTGACTTTTCCAGAAAAAGTACAAGGAGAATGTATTTTTTAACTTATCCGACATGAATGGATTTTTACGGTTTCATAACACCTTATTTCCATGAAATGTATTCTACAATATTTCATTATTATTTTCAACAAAATTCTTTTCTTTTAAAATTGCATGACATTTTTAAAAAAGAAAATTTTTTTGAAGTAGAAATCATATTTTCCTCAAGAATTCATTTAAAGTGTTTTATCAAAACTATTTTCGATCTGTGATGACATTATTTAATATGGTTATGTTTCAAGTATAATGTCTCTATTATTTACATGGTTTTATTCTTATTAGGATGAAATGATATCCATTTGTTTTATATGGATTATGTTATGATGGGATGATGTTTATGAAACCCATTTTATTATTTGGGTTATGATAAATGATTTATATTTATTTTGTGGCACAAGTAAGAATGATTTCATTATGAGATGGGTGGGAAATATATCTCCCTCCAATGCATTGGGTAAAGATTTATATCTCATGAGATAGACATGGCCGGAACGACAAGTAAACCCGGTTCAGTAATGGACTTTGTCCACTATGATGGTCTTGGCAACAATGCCTTGGCTTCTATGGAAATCATATCATGTGCTTAATGCTTTTCCATAGTTACATATTTTATTCCCATGATATTTTATCATGATTAATGTTCTTTTATTATCTATGCCTTATGTACTACTAATATTTATGTCATGTTCGTGTTTTTACGTACAAATGTTTATGGTTTGTTTTATGTTCACTATGTTTACCCTTACTGAGCATTTGATCTCACCCTTTTTATGTTTTCTTTTCCCCGGGATATAAATAAAGGTTTTAGGTAAGAAAATAAATTGGGAAGATCTTTATGGGAGATGTTGAAGATCTTTCACCATGACTAGAAGATGTTGTTCCTAGTTTCCAAATACACTATACTAATACGGTCCTTGGACGTTTTTTTGTTATGTATTAAGTATTACACAAAAGTAATGTAATTTCCATGTATGTCAAGCTTTGGGTCTCTACAGTTGGTATTAGAGGGAGGTTTAGTTAACCTTTTGAAACTAGGATGCAAAAACTTTCCTGAGATCCCTAGAGATACTTCTAAGGTCTGTCTAGGGATGTCCCTAATGTTAAGTATAAGTATAGGTTATAGTCCTAGAATTATGTTAACGATCTTAGAATTAAACCTAAGATGTCAGATATTGAAGGTACTCCCCCTTTATTATGTTGTTTTCATAGCATGATTTTTTCCTCCCACACTATTATTTTTTGGGTTTTATAAAATGGCTGGAAACAGGAAGATTCATGATAATGGAGGATATGATGAACAATGGAATGATACTCTTCATGAGCAACCAAATTAAATGGGATTTGGAAGTCCAAACATCGTTATTATTCCTAATCTGCAATCTCATAATATGATCAATAATCTCTGCTTTGGTAAGTTTCCCGACTCAGCTAATAAGATAAAGATGGAGTTTCATGATGATCATAGAGGAAATAAGGTTCAATTTCCCTCATGTAAATCATGTGGGAAGAGGCATCAGGGAGAATGTTTCAAAGGAACTAGAAGATGCTTTGAGTGTGGAAAAGAAGGACATAAAGCTAGTAATTACAAAGGAAATGGTTCAGTTAACACCATGGACAAGGATAATGGTATTTCTAAGACATCAACAATGGTTAAATGTTTTAAATGTAGAATGTACGGGCATTATGAAAACCAATTCCTTAAGGGAAAGTCTCATTAAGAGAATCATCATGGTTGTATGGGTAGTATTTATATTGATGATGATAAAGAGGATACAAATGATATGTGAGATGAAAGAATTTTTGAAGCTCGGTCAATAATTTAAGAAGGTAGTGGAATGATTTATGTTTATCAAGAGTTATGTTTTATAGGTAATTTAATGGTACTATGGAATAACAAAACATCTAAGGACTGTTACACTATTGTTTTTCCTAAAGTATTTGAAAGTATATGTTGAATGGTACCGGTAACCATGAAAGGTTATTCAGATATTTTTGGAAAGTAGATGATATGCACATAATGAAGGGATAAGGAGATAATGAGATGTTTGATAGTATTAATGATCTCATGACTGATATAAGGACAAAGTAATATCAAGGTTTGAGTATATATTAATTTTGGGATTTTGGTAACTTTTGACAACATTTATGTTTTCACTAAGGTTCTATGGAAATTCATGTTTCAACAGAATAAATGATTAAGGTACTCACATGTCTGGAATGTGACCAACAAGATATCTCTTATGATATATGAGAGATAAATGATGGTATTCACATGCTTGTTATATGACCTTTTTAGTAATCATTCTCTTTATACTATAAGTTTGGAAAGAAGTATTTTGGATAAGTCTTAAGGTTGGAATGGATTAAGTTGGACATCATATAGTATTGTTTAAGGATAGAACTTTTTTTTCAATTTTATTTTTGGAATGTTATAATAGTATAGTTTAAGAAAAGGGAGAACCTACAGAACAGGCAACAACCCATCGCATCAAACAAGGATGTGGGAATCGAACCCACAACCGAAGTGCGACAGGCCTTTATTGCCTACCACTAGCCTATATGAAGTCCCTAGTTTGTAGAAAAAAGTTTTATTAAGAGGCATGATAGATGAAGTATAAGTCCATTTCAGGAACCATATACGATTAATCTCACCATAGATGGACTTATTTATATTTAATAACTTGTGATAGAGATACATGGAATGACCTATCTTTCTATCGCATGATCTGCTAACACTTCGAGAATGACCAATTCAATTTCATTTCATTAAATAAGAGATGAAGTGGAAATTGTCCATAGGATGACCAACAATGATATTACACTAAAATCAAGTAAGTATTTATTTTAATTCAAAAATTCTTCAACATTAGGGAAATGATCTTGAAAACCAAAAAATGTTGTCCTAATGCCCATATATCTGATGAATCAGATGGTACCTTAGATCATCAAAAATTTATGGCTTTGTGACTGTTGGATTTTTCATAGCCATGTTCTCTACCACTCTTCATCAGAACATGATGGTTAGATTTCTCATTCATATCCATATTTTCACCTATATTCTCCTATGTGGAAACCCAGTGCTGACTTACTTTGGGAGACCGTTATGTTTCTAACTTTCACTTTTTAAAATTAAGTTTTAGTATTCCTTTTTGCGATGTGGGTTTCTATGAAAGAAAATTTTAATTAGAAAATGATTTATAACCCCGATGAATTTCGAGGGTGAAATTCATTTTAAGGGGGGTAGAATGTAACACCCCGAGATTTTATGAGAAATATTCTTTTTAATTTCTTTTATGTCTTGTGTTGTACGCTACACCAAGATTATCTTGTGCTATACACAACACCGTATTAGCTTGCAGTATACGCAACACTATTCTTAGCTCGTGTTACCCAAAATTTCCAGATCTTTCGAATAAAATTCATTTTACACAACACTGAGTATAGATTTTGATCTATGTATGAATAAACTATGTTTTTATTATGTTATACACAATGCCAAAGGGAGATTTTACTATACGCATCCCTAACTTGGCTTTTAGTACACAAAATCGTGACCTTCCTCGATAGCGTGTGTAGTACGCAATACCGGGTTTCACTAAACAACCATATATTGTTATAATATTATTATGAACTAGCCTTTATGAATAGTATTAACAAAATTTTAAATTTCATAACATTATTATTCGTCTTACACATTTTCTAGAACATGGTATGAGAACAAAATAAATTTTTCAGGTAAAATAAGTATTTTTCAAAAAATGCAGTTTTGCCGCCTTTTGATTGAGCACCCACTTTAAATCTAGTTTTTGACATGTTTATAAGTTCAAATTGAAAAAATGAAATTCTTATTTGGAATCAGGATACAAAAAATTTACTTTGGATAAATTTTTCATATTATTCTTATAACATTTATATTTTAATGAATAGTAAAAACACGCTATATTTTAATTAAAAAAACTTTTTTCTTCATAATAATTTATATTGTTAAATTATAATATTGAATGGTTTTAAAGTATAAATAGAATATATTTTTACTATTTAATATAATTTATTTCATTATCATTGATTTTACATTTAATTCATCGATAAAATCATTTCAATCTTTTGCAATGTTTTAACTTTTAAAACTCGTTTTCTTAACAACGGGATTAATTTTAAATTAATTTCTGCAACTTCTGTGATTTGAATTTGAAAAAATGGATTCCATATTTGCAATCAGTAGGTCCAAATTATGTTAATAGGCTACTTTTTATTTTTGTGCACTATGAATAGTAACTACGGTAAATTTTATTTACCATAGTTAAAGGTAAATCGGGTAATTAAGGGTAAATAGAATATTATAAAATTACCCTAACACTTGTCTTAATATAATTAAATGATTATATTTCTTCCTAAGTCATATTTGGGTCGAAATGGAATCCATTAGAACCAACTTGGATGTGATTAAGACCTTTAATTTATTTTATTTTAAAGAAAGTGAAATATGTCTCACTCAAACTTTAATAATTAAAGTATTTTTAATATAATTTTATACAGAATATAAATTCAATTATTAATACTCATTTGAAAGCTAAATTTTTTTTATTTGTTATGGTAATTTATTTTTAATTTTTAAGAGATATTTAATTATCTTAATATCTTATACATTAATGATGCAGAAATTATATATTTAGTGAAAAATTAGTAATATTGTATTTATTAAAATAATAATACCCATTAAAATGCCCAAAAACCTGACCAAAACTTATTTTTCGTATATATCTAAACCATAACCATCCAATGGTATAATTTTGGACCATTTGGAGCTTTATAAAAGCAATTATTACACTTATATTATTTTATTTTAAATGATGTCAAAGTTGTCACCTTCATAATTTAATAAATATAACAATTTACATGTTGTGATTTTAAGATGATAAATTCGAGTAAAAGTATTATTTTGAAATATATTAGATTTATAATCATCATAGTATTTTATTTTTAATTTTTATGCAATATATTAATATATTAAATGATTATACAAAAAAAGCGTAGTAATTGTTTTATTAAGAGAAATATCAAATAAATAGTTTTATAAATATTAAAATAAATATTATATGAACTAATTAATGTTCTAAAAAAATTATAGATTAATATGACATGTTAGGAATCTATTAAACATTTTTTTTAGAATATATCCTCTTTGTGGATTTTATTTAAATTCAAATAATTGAATAGTGTCAAAATTAACACTATTGTTATTTTATTAAAATAACATGTTATTAAATTGTTTAAAAATAACAAAAATATTTAAAAATTATAAATTGTAATTTATATGGTCTAAAATGTCATAAAATACCCAATTATGGATAATTCACAACACATAAATAATTATTTATAACAATTTAAAATTAGAATATTATTACCACAAATAAAATTAAATAGAATAAATAAGGGAAAATTAAATTGATAAGGTTTAAAATAAAATTAAAACATGTATAAATTTGATTGGTTGATGAGATTACAACCATATATTACCTCATATCCGAATTTGAGTCACTTTGGAAGTTTTTATGTGGGGTTTGAGTTTATTATTAATTAATATTTTTTATGATTCCAAAAGTGCCCCTCTCCTCTCCTATATAAGGGCACCACTTTCCCTCTCCTCTTCACACAAATTTGAGCCTTAAATCTCAGAAAAACCCTGCCCATTTCACTTCTCCACTTCCATAGAAACCTACTAGAGGTCCTGGTATTCTTCAAAGATCAACTTTAGTGCCCTAAGAGGAGGTTAAGAGGAGGCGCGTCGAAGAAGAGGTAATCTCTTCTACCGATTATTTGAAGTTTCTTTATTCTTATAATTACACTTATTTAGTTTTTTCATTATGAATTAATGACATGAGTATAAATAATATACTGATATGTCATTATAAATATTAAACAACCCCATTTCACCTTCTATCCATCCTATGGAAAATGAAATCACCGCGTGTGCGTACGTACGGAATACCGTCTCCACGTCGTGTTGTAATCTGTTTTTCCACACCACCTTACTTAGATGGGTATAATGGCGTAAATAATAACTATATATGGTTATTATAACATGATACTAATTATTATATATTATATCATCCACTCTAATTCCATTCAATAATTATGGGAATGATATCATCGCTCGTGCGTACGTACAGATTACCGTCTCCACGACGCAATGAGATTCATTCTCAAAGTTAACCATTCAAGACTGATTATAAAGTATATATAATAAATAATAATAAAGTATATGACATATTAATGATACTATATTTATGTATATGTTATTTACTTACTTCCATTGAATTTAATAAGGAAATGAAAATAGCGTTCATGCGTACGTACGGCCTACAGTCTCCATGAACGGTGTATTTATTTCCATTTATCGATCTATTATATATATGTATATTCTGAATATATATTATATATAAATCATGTTTTACATTCTAGAAGTAATTAATCATGGTCTAAGTAATCATATGAATAATTATAGGTCAAAACATGGACGATAAATGAAACGATTTTACACAAAACGCTACTTTAACTTGGAGTTGACAAATGAACGAGTAATATAAAGTCGTAAGTGAATAATATATGATATCATAAATATTATTATGGTTCTGTTACAAGTTAATAATATGTTTAAACCCACTATACAGGAGTCTCAGACACATACGTAAGAAATTGGACATAAGGTAAGGGATAATTTTTCAATCTCATTTTTATCTAAGATTGCTTTACCTAAGTATTTACTAGGTTTATATTTATCATCCATGTCCATGTTTTATAAAAATGTTTTTGATAAGGTATTTACTATTCTTACATGTATGTTTAAATTCATTTTTACCTTTTTTTTACTTTTACCACATTGTATGGAAGGAATCTTTCTTTTTTTTACCATACAAGGTACTTTTTGACTTTTTCGGCAAAAGTACGAGGAGAATGTATTTTTTAACTTATCCGACATGAACGGATTTTTTACGGTTTCATAACACCTTATTTCCATGAAACATATTCTACAAGATTTCATTATTATTTTGAAAAAAAATCTTTTAAAATTTCACGACATTTTGAGAAAAGAAAATGTTTTTGAAGAAGAAAGGATATTTTCCTCAATAATTCATTTCAAGTGTTTTCTCAAAACTATTTTCCATATATGATGAAATTATTTAATATAGTTATGTTTCAAGTATAATGTATCTATTATTTACATGGTTGGTTCTTATTATGATGAAATGATATCCATTTGTTTTATACGGATTATGTTATGATGGGATGATGTTTATGAAACTCATTTTATTCTTTGGGTTATAATGAATGATTTATGTTTATTTTGTGGCACAAGTAAGAATGATTTAATTATGAGATGAGTGGGACCTATATCTCCCTCCAATGCATTGGGTAAAGATTTATATCTCATGAGATTGAGATGGATGGAACGACAAGTAAACCTGGTTCAGTAATGGAATTTGTCCACTATGATGGTCTTGGAAACAATTCATTGGATACTATGGAAATCATATCATGTGCTTAATAGTTTTCCACAATTAAATGTTTTAGTTCCATTCTATTTTATCATGATTAATGTTATTTTATGATCTATGCCTTATGTACTGCTAAGATTTATGTCATGTTCATGTTTTTACATACAAATGTTTATGGTTTGTTTTATGTTCACTATGTTTACCCTTACTGAGCATTTGAGCTCACCCTTTTTATGTTTCCTTTTCCCGAGGATATAAATAAAGGTTTTAGGTAAGAAAATAAATTGGGAAGATCTTTATGGGAGATGTTGAAGATCTTTCACCACGACTAGAAGATGTTGTCCCAAATTTCCAAAGACACTAAACTAATACGGTCCTTGGGAGTTTTTTTGTTATGTATTAAGTATTCCACAAAAATAATGTAATGTCCATGTACATCATGCTTTGGTTCTCTACATGATACATTGTCTTCTTTTTAAATTTATATGTAACATATTACTCAAGGATCACACCACATAACACGGATGAATATGGTGCTCCCCTTTCATACCCATCCATACTCATAATAGAAGAATAGGTCAACAGTCTATTTTTTTATTATTTTTGAATATCAAAATGATTCATTAATCCTATTTAAAATATAAAGTTGATTAAAACAACAAAATGATTGAAAACTTGAAAACCATGGGTTGCCTCCCAGGCAACGCTTTGTTTAACGTCGTTAGATCGACTTGGACCCCTAATTGATTAATTATTTTCATCATCTAAGGTAGGTTCACACAATTCTTCATCAACTCCATGTTTTTGGAATGGTTTGACTCTATGACCATTAACTTTAAATGTTTGACCATTGGTGGGATCTTTAATTTCAACAGCCCCATGGGGGTACACCTTATGCACTATGTATGGACCTGACCATCTAGACCTCAACTTTCTCAGGTGTAAATGAAGTTTAGAACTATACAAAAGAATAAGTTTACCCAGTACCATGTGTTTGGTTTTTAGATTTCGAAATTGGTAGGCTAGTACTTTATCTTTGTTGATCCTTGAATTTTTATAAGCCTCCATCCTAAGTTCCTCAAGTTCATTGAGATCTAATTTCCTTTTTCACTACTACAAAAATGGGCAAGGGAAGCGCTACCCTTTTATCAGCTCTAAAAAAATAGCTGATAAAGGGGGCCTTTATCAGCGCTAAAAAAGCACTGATAAAGGGGGGCCTTTAACAGCGATAAAAAAAGAGCACTGTTAAAAGTGACCATTTATCAGTGCTTTTTTTAGGGCTAATAAACCCCCCCCCCCCTTTATCAGTGATTTTTTTATCATTGTTAAAGGGGACCCCTTTATCAGCACTTTTTTTAGTAGCGCTGATAAAGGGGGGCTTTATCAGCACTTTTTCCTAGCACTGATAAAATTTATGTTTCAAAAATAATAATTTTTCTTGAAAAATAATATATTGTTATATAAGTATATTTATATTGATATAAATATAATATATATTTTTTAAATATATGTATAAATAGACTATTACATTTAATATAAAAGAAATTTAGTGAAAATGGATTTAAAATATTTAAAAAGATATAATTAATTAATAATTTCCAAATTATTATCGATTAAAAATCATTTAATAACAATTTGAGGACACAAAAAATCAAAACAATTAATAAAAGATCTAAAATAAGTTGAAAATGTAACTCAAACTTCAAACAGCGATAAATTTTGATCTGGGTATTTGTTTGAGCTCTACAGTGTATCAAATCGAATCCTGTGATGAGCTCTACGTGATTATGATTGAAGCAAAGCTTCTGTCATATTTTTGAAGGCCAAAAAAGGCCTAGAAGGCCTCCAAAACTGAGTTTTTAGTCGGGATACCTCGATTTTTAACATTGAAACATGTATAAATTTTGATCTGGATGTCTGTTAGGCCTGTACCACATATCATATTGAATATTGTTTCATTTTCATCGATTTGACTGGTTGTGGAGTTGAAACGGGCTTTTATATTAGAAGTTATGGTCATTTTAACATTATATAGATTTTCAAATACACACACATATATATATATGCATTTATTCATAAATATGTGTGTGTGTGTGTGTGTGGTATATATGTATTTATTTATTTATTTATTTATAAACACACATAAAAAACATATTTTATAAATGTATTTAAAACTAATCTTATAAATATATATTAATATAAAAATAAATATACGGATAAAAAATTGTAACTACACATATATATATAAATAGATATAAATATATATTAATATACGAATGAATATATATATACTAATATACGAATAAAAATATATGTATTAATGTAACTAAGTATATTTATATTAATATGAATCTATATTAATATACAAATAAATATAACTATATATACATAAATAAATATATGTATCATTAAATAGAAAAAAATGAAATGGATTAGTGGTAAAAGTGCTGGTGCGCAAGGGGGAGGTCGCGGATTCGAGTTCAGGTAGAAGCAAGGAAGTGCGTGTGCATGTGTGGGACGCCTGGGCAAGGGCATCGCATGGGAGTTAGAGGGGCCGCCTAGTGCTGATAAAGGGGGGGGGGTTCAAGCGCTGTTAAAAGCTCCCCCCCCCCCGAATATAAATTATTTTCTATTTTTTTTATTTTTTTTACTTTTATCAACGCTTTTAAAAAGCGCTGATAAAACACCCCTTTTATTAGTGCTAAAAATAGGCGCTGATAAAAGGGGTGTTTTATCAGTGCATTTTTTAGTGCTGATAAAAGGGGTCTTTTGTCAGCTCTTTTTTTAGTGCTGATAAAAGGGGTCTTTATCAGCGCTTTTCTGAGCGTTGATAAAAGGGACCCCCCTCCCCCCTCTATATTCACCTAGATTAACAGTGCTTTTTTTAGCGCTGTTAATGCAGTTTTCTAGCGCTGATAAAATCTATATTTGTAGTAGTGTTTGTTTTGTCCAATGAGAGGTCATAATTCATTTTCTTAATTTCCAAAACAGCCTTATGTTCAATCTCCACTGTAAAATGGAATGTTTTACCATAAACCAACCTATATGGGGACATTCCTAAAATGTTTTTATATGCAGTTCTATAGGCATAAAGAGCATCTAAGAGTTTTCCTGAACAATCTTTCCTAGATGGATTAACAGTTTTCTCAAGAATTTGTTTGATTTCTCGATTGGCTAACTCAGCTTGACCATTGGTCTGTGGGAGGTAATCAATGGACACTTTGTGAGAAATTCCATACTTTTCTATGAGTTCTGAGAATAGATGATTGAAAAAATGAGTTCCACGATCACTAATGATAGCCCTAGGAATTCCAAATCTAGAGAGGATGTTTTCCTTGAGAAATATAATCATAGTTTTATGATCATTGGATTTTGTAGGAATGGCCTCAAACCATTTGTAGACATAATCGACAGCTAAAAGGATGTATAGATATCCCCTAGATTTTGGGAAGGGACCCATGAAATCTATTCCCTAGCAGTCAAAGATATCAATTACTAAGATGGGAGTGAGTGGCATTTGATTCCTTTTTGTGATGGACCCTACTTGTTGACACTTAGGACAACTTTGACAAAATGTGTAGGAGTCCCTTGAGAGGGTGGCCCATAAGAGACCACACTGAAGAACCTTATAAGAAGTTTTATTAGAGGAAAAGTGACCTCCACATGTCTCACTATGACAGAATTTAAGGATGGACTCTTGTTCAGATTCTGGGACACACCTCCTAATGACTTGGTTAGGACAGAATTTATAGAGGTATGGATCCTCAAACACATAGTTCTTTACATCAGAAAGGAATTTCCTTTGAGCTTGATTCCCTAAGAATTTTTTAATGACTCCTGTAACTAAGAAGTTGGCTATGTCGGCATACCATGGAAAATCACTCACTGAATAGAGGTGTTCATCAGGAAATGAATCAGACACAGAAAGGTGATTTGAGTTGTCTTCGAATTACACCCTATAGAGATGATCAACTACAACATTTTCAACACCCTTTTTATCCTTGATTGTGAGGTCAAATTCTTGTAACAGAAGTACCCACCTAATAAATCTATCCTTAGCATCTTGTTTTTGGAAGAGGTATTTTAGTGCAGAATAGTCAGTGAACACAGTGATGGGGAATCCTAATAAGTAGGTCCTAAACTTTTCTAAGGAAAACACAGCAGAAATTAACTCCTTCTCAGTGGTGGTATAGTTGATTTGTGCATCATTTAAAGATTTTCTTTCATAATAAATGACACGTGAAGTTTTCTCACATCGTTGTCCTAATACTTCTCCGACAGTGAAGTCACTCGCATCACACAAGAGCTCAAAAGGAAGTTTCCAATTTGGAGATTTCATGATAGGTGGAGAGATAAGATCTGAATTTAGTGTAGAGAATGATTCCTCATAGATTTCTGTCTATAAAAATGTAGCATCTTTCACCAATAGAGAAAAAAGTGGTTGAGAAATAGAGCTAAAATTCCCAATGAACCTTCTATAGAAACCATCATGTCCTAAGAAAGACCTCAATTCCTTGACATTTTTGGGTGATGGAAGGTGACGAATGATGTCAACCTTGAATTTATCGACTTCAATCCCTCTACTTGAGACTAGATGGCCAAGGACTAGTCCCTCTTTAACCATGAAATGGAATTTTTCCCATTTTAGGACCATATTCTTTTCTTCATATCTTGAAAAGACTCTCTCCACATTCCTCAGATATCCCTCAAATGTATCCCCAAACACAGAGAATTCATCCATGAAGACCTCTAGAAAATCCCCTACCATATATGAGAAGATTCCCATCATGCACCACTAGAAGGTTCCAGGGTCATTTCATAACCCGAATGGCATGTGTTTGAAAGAAAAGGTTTTGAATGGACAGGTGAATGTAGTATTCCAATGATCCTCTAGGTAGACCTCAATTTGATTGTATCCCGAGTACACATATATGAAATATTAGAAGGCGTGACCTGCAACTCTCTCAAGGACTTGGTAAATGAATGGTGAGGGGAAATGGTCCTTCTTGGTAAATGAGTTTATCTTCCAATAGTCAATGCATACCCTTCATCCACTACTCACCCTAGTTGGAAGAATCTATCCATCCTTATTGGTTATCACTGTGATTCCTGCCTTCTTGGGAACCACTTGGATTAGGCTCAACCACTCACTCTCAACTATGGGATAGATGATATTAGCTTTTAACAGTTTCATAAGTTCCTTCCTTGCTACCTCTAAGAGGTTAGGATTGATTCTCCATCGAGGTTGACGACATGGATTTGAATCGGATTCTAGAACAATCCTATGAGTCCTGATTAGTGGGCTAATCCCAGGAATATCAGACAGGTTCCAACCAATGACTTTATTATGTTTCCTAAGGACATATAGAAGCATACTATCATGATTGGATTAAAGAGAAGAATAAATTACAATAGGATGTGTTTGATTGTCCCCTAGGAAGGCATACTTGAGTGCAGTGGGAAGTTACTTCAATTCAAGATCAGTTTGGTTCAAAATTTCAGCAGAATATTGGGACATTGGCTCAAGATCAATTTTTTTTTGATTTTCAGATAGGATTGATTCCCCATGTGTAGAAGTTTCAGCTACTAGATTGGTTTGATCAGTGTTGGGGTAGGTAGTTGGAGTGGTATCCATGAATGTGGTTTCCTGAAAGATTTCATAGATTTTTGGACCTAAGACTTCATCATAAGAGAAATTTGAAAATGATTCAATCCAAGGAGATAAACTTCCTTCATGTGAAAAAAGGAAATCAATCTCATCCTGACTTAAACATCCATCAAATATTCCTTGATGTTCTATGGATTCATTATCAATGCTTCCAATCATGTTTACTTCATGAATGTCCTCGTTATCCCCTATTTGTGAGCTTGCATTGTGGATGTTCAAGTCTAGACTCATATTTCCAAAGGTGATGGTCATGTTCCCATTTCGGAATCGGATAACAGAGTTGATTATTGCAAGGAAGGGACAACCAAGGATGATTGGGGTTTGTTCCTTGTTTCCTAAGTTTGGATGGTTTTCAAGGACAATGAATTAAGAAGGGTAGATGAAGTTTTCAACCTTTACCAGAACATCCTTTAAAATCCACTTTGGAACCCTAATGATGTGATCAACAAGTTGAAGTGTGACATATGTGGGTTGGAGCTCTTCTAGGCCTAACTGGCAGTACACAACATAGGGGGTGATAATGACACTAGCACCTAGGTCACACAAGGCTTTGACAACTTTTCCCTCTCCTAGTTCAACATTTATTTAAGGACATCCAAGGTCTTTCATCTTTGGTGGAAGGGTTCCTTGGATTTTTGTGCTAACATTTGCTGCCCGAAGGACTTGGTTCTTATGTGAGAATTTCCTTTTAAATGTGAAGAGGTCCTTAAGGTATTTTGAGTATGAAGGAATGGTTTGAATGGCATCGAGTAGTGGAATGTTCAACTTGACTTGTGATAATATTTCCCTCAATGTTTCACTCAATTCAGGCTTGGTTTCCCCCTCATGCGTTAAGGAAATGGTGCAGGTTGTGGGATTGTTTTTTGAAGAGTTGTTTCTTTCACATTGTTATGAATTTATTCAGTTTGTTCATGTGGTTCATTTGAATTTTAATTAGATTTTGAATCTTCATATGGTTTTTGAATTATTTGTTTAGGTTTCTCAATTTATTTCCAATTTATTAAAACTGTCACAACCTTTAGTTGTTCATGATTTTTTTGAGTACAACTTGACTCTCCCCTTAAAGTTGAGTATGGAATCTCCAGAATAGGCATGAGTTCACTACTACAAAAACGTCCTATATCAACGCTCAAAAAAATCTTTAACAGTGCTAAAAAAGCGCTGTAAAGCTCAATGCTCATATAGGGGGGTCCCTTTTATTAGCGCTCCGAAAAGTGCTGATAAAGGACACTTTTATCAGTGCTAAAAAAAGCGCTGATAAAAGACCCCTTTATCAGCACTTTTTTTTAGCGCTGATAAAAGACCCCTTTATCAGCGCTTTTTTTAGCACTGATAAAAGTCAAAAAAGTTTAAAAAAATAAAAAAAATGCATGGGGAGAGCTTTTATCAGCGCTTGACCACCCCATTATCAGTGTTAGGAGGTCTCCTGCACGCTTCCCTTCCCGCGCATCCTCACACGTGCACACCACCTTTGCCTCCACCCGAACTCGAACCCTCAACCTCCCCCTTTCGCGGCTACACCTTTACCACTAAGCTATTTCGTTTTTTTCTTTATTTAATAATATATCTCTTTATATATATATATAGTTATATTTATTCATATATTGATATAGATTCATATTAATATAAATATATTTATTCACATATTAGTATATATATATTCATTCTTATATTAATATATATTTATATTTATTAATTTATATATATATATATTTAGTTATAATTTGTTATCCTTATATTTATTTGTATATTAATATATACTTATAAGATTAGTTTTAAATACAGTTATGAAATATGTTTTTTATGTGTGTTTATAATTAAATAAATAAATACATACATACATATATACAACACACACACACACATAGACACACACACACACATATATATATTTACGAATAAATACTTATATATGTGTATTTGAAAATCCATAGAATGTTAAAATGATCATAAATTATAATCCAGAAGGTCATTTCAACACCACAACCAGTCAAATCAATTAAAATGAAACAATATTCGATATGATATGTGTTACAGGGCTAACAGACATTTGGATCAGAAGTTATACGTGTTTTAATGTTAACAAATCGGGATATCCCGACTAAAAATTCAGTTTGGAAGGCCTTATGGGCCTTTTTTGGGATCGAAAAATGTGATAGAAGCTTTTCTTCAATCACTAGCGTGTAGAGCTCATCGCAAGCTTCGATTTGATATGCTATAGAGCTCAAATGGATACCCGAATCAAAAGTTATGGTCGTTTGAAGTTTGTGTTACATTTTCAACTTATTTTATATCTTTTATTAAGTGTTTTGATTTTTTGTGTCTTCAAATTGTTATTAAATGTTTTTTAATCAATAATAATTAGAAAATTATTAATTAATAATATTTTTAAAAAATATTTTAAATCCATTTTCACTAAATTTATTATATATTAAATGTAATAATCTATTTATACCTATATAAAACATATTTAAAAAATATATATTATATTTATATACGAATAAATATACTTATATAAAAATAATTTATTTTTCATGAATTTTTTTTGAAATATAAATTTTTCCAACACTGATAAATCCCCCCTTTATCATCACTAGAAAAAAGCGCTGATAAAGACCCCCCTTTATCAGTGCTTTTTTCTAGCGATGATAAAGGCCCCCTTTATCCGCACTTTATTTTAGCGCTGATAAAGGGGTAATGATTCCCTTGCCCATTTTTGTAGTATTGGTTCCTTCCCAGTTTTGATGGTTTGAAGTTCTTGTTTAAGGGAAGTGAATTCGGAGTTCATTTTGTCCATTTGTTTACACAACTCATCAAGTATTGGAAGCGAGACAGATTGAGTGGGGGCTTGTGTTGGTTGGTTTATCCCAGGAGGATACTTTGGTTGTTGGATGGGTTTTTGGTATTGGACAGGAGGATGTTGGTATTGGACTGTTTGTTTTTGGAATTGGTTATGGTTTTGAAAATTTTATGGAGGGTAGGGGTTTGATCCTTGTGGCTGACTAGGTTGTTGGTTATCTTTCCAACGGAATCCAGGATGGTCATTGTACCTTGGATTGAAGGTGTTTTGGTATTAAGGCTTTAAAAAGTTAAAGGAATTTACTTATGCTGGGGTTCCTCCTAAAATAACATCCTTTATGGATGGAATGATTGGGCAGTTGTCAATCTTGTGGTCATGTTTGTCACAAATTGTGCAAATCGGGTCAACAGTTTGAATTTCATAGACCTTCCTAAGATGCACATGAGCCTCAGCCCAGTTAGTGAGGTATCCTTAAGTGCATCCACAAGACCCGGGTTCAGAACCAGGTAGAGGCATATTTTGGGGTACTATAGCAGTACTCTAGTAGGCACTGTAGCAGCACTGTACACTGTGCGGGTACTGTAGCAGAACTGTACACTGTACAGGTACTGTAGCATAACTATACACTGTGCGGGTACTGTAGCAGGCACTGTAGAAGTTACTGTAGCAGGTAATGTTCGGTACTGTAGCAGCTGGAACTATTCACATTGGGCCATCGGTTTGGGCTTGGAGTCCTTAAGGCTTTCGGTCCACCCAGGACTTCGGGTCAGTAGGGATTTCGGGCCACCTTTAAGGCCCTCGGGCCACCTCAAGGCCTTCGGGCCACATGTAGTTTCCCCAGACACACTACAAAAAAGGAGAAACCCCAGATGAGGATTCAGAGCAGGTGCACTCACCAGAGTAGAACCAAATGGATTTCCAGAATGAGACGGTATGGCTATGCCATCGGTACCATCTTGTGCTTGCACGGGAATCCTAGCCAGACGGCCATGCAAAGGTGGAGAGCTACTATCATGACGCAGATGCTGGGGAGGGGCAGTTCTTTGTAGATAGTCTGGTTGAATTTCTTAAGACCTTCAGGTCATGTAATCTCATAAGCCTATGGGCCTTGTAATCTCTGAGCCTACGGGTCTTGTAAGGGTTCCCCCTCATCCCTTGAAAGGGGGGTTATCAAAATCAATAAAAATGAAGGCCTTCGGGCCATTCGGAGTATAAACCTTCCTAAGATCAATCTCCTCAACCTTCCTAGTGAGTGCAGTGAGTTTCGCCCTAAGGATTTCCTCCTCACTAAGTGTGTGAATTCCACCAGATTTTGGTGGATTCTCATAGTAAGGTGATGTTCCCCATGTTTGATTTTGTTCAGAAAGGCTTTCTAGATACTTGTAAGTATCATTTGGGGATTTGTTTTTAAATGTCCCATTACACATCATGTCAATGAATTGTTTGTTCCCCGGACCTAACCCTTCATATAAAATTCTCACTTGTTCAGGAATAGAAAAACCATGGTATGGAACCATGTTTAGAGTGTCCTTGAACTTCTCCCATGTTTCGTAGAATGAATCTCCCTCTTTTTAAAAAAAAAATTGGATGCTCTTTTTAAGGGAAATTGTTTTGTGTTGGGGAAAGTATTTTTTATAGAATTCTCTTTGTAATTGGTCCCAAGAGTTGATGGATGGTGGTCTCAAATTTTTTTATCCAATTTTTAGCTTGATCATTTAAAGAAAAAAAAAATATCCTCATCTTATCAGATTCTAGTTGATGTGGGGGGCACATGGTTTCAACAATGTTATTGAACTCCTTAATGTGAAGGTAGGGCATCTCAGACTCCATTCCATGAAATGTGGGAAGGTGGTTTAGGACATGGGGTTTAAAGATATAGTTGGAATCTTCTAGGGAATTGTGTATAATTCATTAGGGGTCATTGGTCTAGGAATTTGTGAGGTAGTTATTCATGGTTTGATCAACTACATTCCCCAAGTTTGGGGCTCCCTCATTTGAATTTCCATTTTGGTTCCCACCCGGGTTTATGAGTTGGTTTCTTTGAATACCTTCCATTGAAATAGGATCAATTTTTTACTCTAGAGTATTATGAAGATGTAGGATCTAATTTAAAGATTTCACTTGGTGTACATGAATCCCCAACCCTAGTACTATCCACCCTAACTAGACGGTTTGATTGATCACGAGTGTAGGCAGACATGCACCAAAAGAAAAAAAAGTGAGAAAGGGAAAATATAAGAGAATTTGGATGAGAATAGAAGAAATGGGGGAGAATAGAATGTGTGTTGATATGACTTACTTGGGTCCCCAACAAATGGCACCAAAATTTGATTCATGCTCAAATTTACCCAAGAGATGAAGGTAGAACGGTCCTTGTTGTTTAGCTTGGGTTGTTGAATCCTCAAAGACCTAAGAAGTAACCTACAAACACGTACATTCTATGGATTGTTTTTGGATATGAAGTGGCCAAATTGGGTTGGTATTATATGGGTTTAATTTAATTCTAAGATACTTAAGTGAATTCAAATTAAAAGAATGAGTTGATACTAGGTTATCACTTGGGGTGGATTAGATGCATTCGTTTTCATCTATTTCAATTTCTTATATTTGAGATGTGTTCATTTAAGAAGATCAAAAAACATCATAACTTTCTGGTTTAATACCCACACCCTTTAATACTAATCACATGTAAACTTGAAGGATCAAAGTTTTGATCACTTCAAGGTAAAGGTTTGTATTATCACTTGAAGTGTGTGGCCTTAAATTCAACAAGGATGAAGGAGTTTAAATATCCTCAAACAAAATTCTCAATTAAAAGAAGTGATTAGAAATTAATGGAGTGAAAAATAACATCCAATCCAGACCCTTGATACTCACTTGTATCAACCCATAAGTGGGTTATCCCTCCATTTATTCTAAGGTTTCAATGGAAGCGGAAAGTAGACTCATGAGGGAGGAAATGGAGAAGTAAAAAAAACAATGAAATAACAATCACTCCACCGTTGTGTGATAATTTCACAAGGTTTGGTGTGAATAAATTCACACCTTGAACCAAAGGTATAAAATTGATATTTATAACAATATAATAAGAGGATAAGAAGAACTTTTATTAAGAAACTAAAGTGAATTGAACAACTTGCATGTGGAAGACAAACTTGAGACAACAAAATCGCAACATAACATTACAATTGAACAAAGAAGAAAAGATGATTAAATACTTAAACACCACTACCTTAAATATGAATTTTGGGAGCCTTTTTTCGATCCTCCAACATTAAAAAGCATCCCACTTGATTATGGTAGGCCAAGGGTGGTGTAAAGTAAGGGAGAGTGGACTTCTTTATCCTTGACTCGAAGTGGCAGCCAACTTGCATCTACCGAACAGACACGCCGAGATGGCCTTCTATATGTCCAAATTATAGTGGTCCATAGAATAAAAAAGTTAATATCCGGATGTCTCCTATATCTCTGTAAAATTTCATCCCAATTTAATTTTTTTCTGAGATACGATTAAATTGGTGGGCTATTTTTCTGGGCCGCAGAATCTGGCCCGTAATTTTATCTCTAAATTGGGCCACCTGAAAAACCACAATGAATGCAGAATTAGCATTGTATCCTGAATAATTATATGTTTCTATATATGTATTCTATCATCCCATGAAATTTGGGATTCATTGGGTCTGTATTGTGGTCCCCACATTCACATCAGTGGGATGGTGTCCAATCTGCCTTCTCCAGAGTTGTTTCCTTTCATCGCCAAATATCTCCATCATCCTTTATGAATCCTCTATTGATCCCTGAATGAAATTTTTTTGGATTTAAGTGTAGATCCATTTCCCAAAATATAAAATTAAAATATGGATAACTAAATTCCTTAAAATCAGATTAATCATTGGGACCAAATTGGTGTACATTTGGCATGAAGTACACAAATGGTGAGAATGGATGTTCAAAATTAAAATCCACTAACTTAGACCAATAATATCAAAAATGAATATTTAATACCATTAAAATGTAATTAAAATATGTATTTTTATTATCTAATCACCACCCAATAAGAACAGTCACAACACACCTCACCCGAAGACACCTGGGATCACTGTCCCACAAGTACAACAACATCACATCTCACCTGAAAACACCTAGGCCACAATATGACCACTTCCAAGATCAAAGTAGTAGGGTATCGTGAACATATAGGACATCAACCCCATTCCCTCCTACTTCCATGCATGACCCCCACCCCACAATAACAATCATATCTCACTCGAAAACACCTAGGGCATCCCAACCACCATCTCATGCACTAAAAACATCTGGCCAT
This sequence comes from Viscum album, assembly GCA_963277665.1. NCBI lineage: Eukaryota > Viridiplantae > Streptophyta > Magnoliopsida > Santalales > Viscaceae > Viscum > Viscum album. The sequence goes on from OY728160.1 coordinate 861,764,363, forward strand.
CATAGCATGTTTAATACCTACCTCACATGGAAGTGAGAGCAGGAAAGAGTAGGTACCCATCCATCTGTCCTCCTCACTGGATATTGTGAAAATCACACCTCGTGTGACTATGTGGGTGTCATCATGTAGTGCTCGATGTGGGTGGGGTTCATATAGAAATCACAAGAATATAAAAGTATATATATAATATCAAACAGTCAAGCCCAACCTATGAGTTCACAAAAAAAACAACCAACTCACAACATCATCAATTTTTCTACCACCTCTAAATGTATAACACCACACATAAAGACACCAAACCCATTTCACATTTCCAACTAATTTCATTTAATCACCCCATTCATTTCATTATTTAGCATCAACTGCATTTAACCACACAACCCATCATTTATTTATCTGTTAACCATTTCCATTACATTAACCAAAACAAACCAATCCATTCCAAAAATTATTAAATAAATATTTATTTATTCCATCACTACTTGGACATCTAGCACAAAGAAACACCCAACTCACTGCTCTAGAATAATAGACACACAAACCACCTCGCAGCCCAAAAGAATAGCTAAACAAACCACCTTACCAAACCAAAAGCATGGCCACCAAACCATCTGCCCCACATTCCCCAATCGCACATTTTCATCCCACAAGAATGGCCACACATCACAATACAAAAATTCCATTTTACAGATTTATAATGGTGATTTTATCGCATTTCACTTTATTTTAGGGGCATTATCACACAATCCATAATATAAGGGCAACCATTTCATTATCCAAATATTAGTGGTTAATAAATTTCCATTTTAGGGTGATATCATAGAAATAAAAACAACAGAATAATTCACAGCACATATATCCAATGCAAAAAAAATCCCAATGGCTAGAATTTTCAGTAGGGCATCAAGGTCGTACAATCCACAATATCACAAATAACATCAAAGTTGTAAAATCATGTGAATAAAATCCCATTTACCCATTTCAATTAAATTTAACCAATTATCTATATTTAATTAATCCAACACAACTATAATATATAGATAAACAAAATTAAACCCCTCCTTCATGATACACAATAAATAAAAATGAGGGATTCTCTACCTCAAGGAATCTTTTCAACTTGATGTGCACTAAATGGTGAATAAGAATGTTTGTAAACCAAAAACGTACCACAGGATCATGGATTAACCTACACCACACCAAAAGATCCATCAAAATACATCCCAAACACACAACCCCAACCAAAATGTTCCACCACAGAGAAACATCGAAGAAGAATGTAAGGAAACAAACTAATAATAATGAAGGGATTTCCATGGATTGTCAACAAACAACCACTGGGACCAACAGATCAAATAGGGAGGAAGAGGGCTTAAAGAACTCCTTGGGGAACCTAGGGTTCACCCAAAATGATAGGAACAAGAAGATATATCCAAATAAATGAATATTTATCTAGAAAATAAATTTTAAAACTACACTGCATTGGGGATTTACATGATTTGTAATCCCCTTTCACAACATATAATCCTCAGGGTTCGGTTTCATTGAAAAATGTGTTGCTTTTTCATTATTTAACCCAAAAAATCTACACATTGTGAAACATCCTTGGATAATCCATGAAACCAACTTTCATGTAGTTTCAGGTTTACACGATGTGTATTTCCTACAACAGTTCTACAACACCTCCAGCTTCTACCTAAAACTCCCGTAATCTCCCTAAAAGACATCCAAAACTCAAAATCAGAAAATTAATAGAGCAAGAGGGCACATACTGTTACATAAAATACCTCTCAAATGATTATCACTCTATAGAATCCAAAACCAATCCTAGAAGGAAAGGGGTCCAAACAACCACCCTATGTGATACCTCTCAAGGTTCTCTTCATACCTCAAATTCTACCACTAGCTAAACACACCAAAACAAATGACCACAAAAATCTCACACAAATTCATCACCATTAAACCAAAACTAAGAAATGTCTCCTCCCATACAACCACATTTCATACAACCATTTCCCAACCAACAAACTACACCATCCCAAACACATGAATTAGGGAATTCTATCCTCCATGTCAAGATACTATCCACTCTGGGCAGCACTAACTCACCCACACGGGTTTAATTGCATCACAGTTAATGCATATCGATTATGAATCAGGTCCTATCCTTTTATATTTTAGGAATCTATCACACATCACCCACACACATCATAAACCAAGGAAAATAGCTCATCTTATAAATAGAAGGATCCAAACATCACATCACAAAGAAAAACAGAGAAAGAAAAAAACAAAAAAACAACTCTGGGTACTGGGATGCATCTACATATCTCACTCCCAAGTACTATCCTTCAAGAAACCATGAATCCACAACACAAGAACCAAATAAATGGTATGTACATGCAGTGCCTTCTCTTGATGATCCTAGATCTCTACTGGCTTCTCCACAAACATTGTGTCATTCTTGAAATTGAACTCTCTCCGAACAATGAAATGGGATTCTTCATGAAGATACTAAAAAAGATGAGAGACATGGAAGATTTCTTGGATACTTTCCAACTAATGTGGAAATGAAAACTGATACACCACCCCTCCAACTCACCCCAACACCTCAAAGGGCCCAATAAACCTAGAATATTTCTTACTCCCTCTTCCAAACCTCTGCTTCCCACGTTGAGAGGAAACCTTTGAAAACATGTGGTCCCCAACCTCGAACTCCAAGGACCTCCTCCTGTGATCGGCATAAGACTTATGTTGGTCCTATGATACTTTCAACCTCTCATGAACAAGCTAAAATTTCTTTTTCATGTTATACACCACATCAGGACCAAGAACGATTGTCTCCCCAACCTCTATCATGAACAATAGAGAATGACGTGAAATCCCATACAAAGACTCAAAGGGGGTCATGCCAAAGGAAGAGTGATAGGTATTTCCATAATAAAACTCTACCAAAGGTAGGCTTCATACCCAAGATCCACCAAAGTTCAAGATGAATGCCTGAAAAATATCCTCTAATGTTTGGATAGTATGTTTTGTCTGCCCATATGTCTGGGGGTGGAAAATAGTGTTGAGGCATAACTGGGTGCTAAAATCATGATGCAATCCCCTCCTGACTCATGAGGTAAAATGTTTGTCCTGATCCGAGACAATGTACCTCGGAACTCCATGCAACCGTACCACATCATCCACATACCTCTTATCCAAATCATCCATTATTCCCAACTCCTTGATTGCTAAGAAGTGGTCTAATTTCATCAACTAATCCACAATCACCCAAATATAATCATAGCCTTTCTGAGCTTTGGGTAACCCAATGATTAAATCTATCAAGATGTCATCCCATTTCAACTTGGGAACATCTAAGGTATGAAACAAACCTCCTGGAACATGCTATTCAGCCTATACCTTCTGGAAAACTAGACACAAGGGAACAAACTCCACCACTATCCATTTCATCCTAGGCCATCAAAATTGGGTCCTTAATCCATGGTACATTTTAGAAACTCCTAGATTTACCACCAAATGTGATCTATGAAACTCACGAAGTACTCCCTCATGCATCACTACTGGAACAAACAACCTCCCATGAAACAAAACTTGTTTCTGACCATCCTTTGAGTATCATTCTAGAGAATCATCATGGGAAACATGATTGTGAATCACCTCTACCTCTAAGTATCCCCACTGAGACTCCTCCACCTGCTACATTAGAGAAGACTACATTATCATCTGAAACAAATAGCCTCTACCACCATATACCCTTTCATCTAATTGAAAGGCCGCCAACTCCTCTATTTCTCTCCAAGCATCCCTAGACTCCTAAAAAACACCCTTCCACAACTACCTGCTTAATGAATCGGCCACAACATCACCCTTTCCTAAGGTGTAGGAGATATCAAAATCATATTCCTAAAGAAACTTCATCCACCTTCACTATCGCAGATTCAGATCACACTGGGAAAAGATATACCCCAAACTCTTGTGATCCATGAAGACTAAAAATAACTCTATAATGAGGTAATGTTTCGAAAACTTCACTGCAAACACAACTACTGATAACTCTAGATCATGGGTGGAATAGTTATGTTTGTGAGAGATTAATTTCATAGACCCATAATAAATCATTGTCTTCTTGTAATATCCCAAACCTTTCTGGAGTTGTATCGAACTCTTTTTCATGTACACTTTTTCCTTGTATTGATTACTTTTCATTTGGGTTTTAATTTGGGCTTTGTTTGGGTGAAAATTATAAAAAAAAATAAAAGAAAATAGGGTTGTGCACGGTTGGCACATGGTTTTTTCAAACCATGTTCCCTATTATGAGTAATTGTGCACCCCCGTTATAACCGGTACATGGTTAGGGTGCACAGTTAGGGAAAAATGTGCACCCCTACCTAGAAAACCATGTGTGATTTTAAATGTCACTTGAATTTTAATTTTAAAATCCCCCAAACCCTCGAAAATCACCCATTTCAACACCCATTAGACCCTATGAGGTATTTCACATTTTTTGAGCTCTCTGTAAGAATTACAAGCCCTCCTAACCTCTTTTATTTACAAATCAAAGCCTGTATTGAAGGTACTCTCCTCTCCCAGTAAGTGAATCCTATCCTGGTTCTTCTCTCATTCTTCCCTAGTTCTTCCCATTTTCTTTTAGTGAAGTAATCCTATATTTGGGTTAGATATAAGTCTATTTGGTGAGATTTAGATATGTGATTCTAGATCTAGATCATGATTTTATTTAATATTGACTTATGGTTTAAAATTTCAAATCTCGTTCTACATCGTTGTGCCACTAAATTTTTGTGGATTTGCTTTGGGCAATTATTCGTCAACAAAATAAGGTAAGTGGTTCTTCCCATGTAGATCTATATCTCTCTTCTTCTCCTCTCCCTAGATAAAATAGGGATGTTAATCCATTTTTGTATCTATATTTAGATCTAGGTTTGTTAGATCTTGATTCATTTAAATCTTGGATCTAGGAATTGAATCAAGATCTCATTCTATGTCGTTATTTCACTGAAATTGGATTTTTTTGTTGGCAATAATTCTTTTTCAAAGTTATCGAGGTAGGTGGTCTAATATTAAATTACCATGGTCATGAGTTTGATATTTGTATGAAAATTGTAGCTTTTATAGCGTTCTTTATCAATTCAAATTCTTAAATTGGGTTAATTAACATGGATGATTGAATTAATTGAAGTATTGTTGAAATATATAATTAATTGGGGAATTAATTATGATATTTAGGTGCTGTAAAATTATATAATTAATTGGTAATTTAATTATGAGATTTAGTGTATATCCAATTAGATAATTAATTGGGGTATTAATTATGATATTTATAGGGTGTTCAACTAGATAATTAATTGGGGGATTAATTATGAGATTTAGGGATTGTGATGTAGATAATTAATGGTAGATTAATTATGTGATATAGATATCTTGAATTGAGAGTATTAATGGTATATTAGTTATGAGATATTGATATCATGAATTGAGATAATTAATGGTAGATTAATTATGTGATATAGATATCTTCAATTGAGATAATTAATGGTGGAATTAGTTTTTTGATATAGATATCTTGAATTGAGATAATTAATGGTAGAATTAATTATGTGATATAGATATCTTGAATGGAGATAATTATTGGTGGAATTAATTATAGGATAGTGATATCTTGAATTGAGATAATTAATGGTGGAATTAATTATGTGATATAGATATCTTTAATTGAGATAATTAATGGTGGAATTAATTATGGGATATAGATATCTTGAATGGAGATAATTAGTGGTGTAATTAATTACGGGATAATTATATCTTGAATTGAGATAATTAATGGTGGGATTAATTATGTGATATAGATATCTTTTATGGAGATAATTAATGATGTAATTAATTATGGGATATTATTATTATTATTTGAGATAATTAATTAGTGAATTAATTATGAGATATGGAAATTGTGGGTATGATTATTTAATTATTAAATTAAATAATGGGATTTATTAATTTATGAATTAATTAATGTGAATATTTAATTGTTTAATTAAATAATGGGATTGATGGGATTAATTAATTGATTAATTAATTAATAGGAGTATTGTGGCTAATTGATTGTTAATTAATTAATGAAATTGAATGAGTTGGATTAATTAATTTGAAAATTAATTAATGGACATTATTTTGTTAATACAATTTAATGAGTTATATTAATTAATTGATGAATTAATTAATGGGATTTATATGCTTAATTAATTGAGGAATTAATTAAGGGGATTTATGTGATAAAATAATTGTTTAATTAGTATTAAAATTGGTGTGATTAGTTAATTGTTGAATTGACTAATAGGATTGAAGTGATTAATTAATTTTTAAATTAATTTATGTATTTGATTTGATTAATTAATTATAAAATTAATTAATGTTATTAGTGTGTTTAGTTAATTATTGAATTGACTAATATAATTGAATTGATTAATTAATTGTTAGATTAATTAATTTATATGATGTGATTGATTAATTTTCTAATTAATTAATGTTATTGATGTGTTTAGTTAATTATTTAATTGACTAGTATAATTGAAGTGATTAATTAATCATTGAATTTATTAATATATTTGATGTGATTAATTAATTATTGAATTAATTAATGTTATTGATGTGTTTAGTTAATTGTGGAATTGACTAATATAATTGAAGTAATTAATTAATTATTGAATTAATTAATGTATTTGATGGGATTAATTAATTGTCAAATTAATTAATGTTATTGATGTGTTTAGTTAATTATTGAATTGAATGTAGGAATTGAATTGGTTAATTAATTATTGAATTAATTAATATTATTGATGTGATTAGTTAATTGTTGAATTAACTAGAGGAATTGAAGTGATTAATTAATTTTTGAATTAATTAATGTATTTTATGTGATTAATTAATTGTTAAATTAATTAATATTATTGATGTGATTAGTTAATTTTTAAATTAACTATAGAAATTTATTTGATTAATTAATTTTTGAATTAATTAATGTTATTAATGTGATTAGTTAATTGTCGAATTACCTAATAGAATTGTTATTTTTAACTAACTATTGAATTAGTAATGGAACTGATGTTGATAATTAATTGTAGAATTAATTGTGTGTTGATGAATGGTAACATGGTCAATAGAATGTGAATTAAAGAATGGGAACATGGTCATTCTAATGTGTGATGTATGAATGGTAACATGGTCATTCAAGTAGGAATTAAATAATAGGAACATGGCCATTTTAATGTGTGGTGTATGAATGGTAACATTTTCATTCAATTATGAATTAAAGAATGGGAACATAGTCATTCTAATGTGTGATGTATGAATGGTAACATGGTCATTCAAGTATGAAATAAATAATGGGAACATGGTCATTCTATTGCGTTTTGTATGAATGGTAACATGGGTATTCAAGTATGAATTAATGAATGGTAACAAAGGAACTTTAAGATATGACCTAAATTTCGAATATTTCAGGCTCCATCATGAGCCAAAGAAGGTATTGAGATATGATATCACCTTGTAATACTTTGGGCTCTGACATTAGATAAAGTATGTATTAAGATATGATATTACCTGAGAATACTTCGAGATCCGACAAGAACCAAAGTAGGCATTGTGGTACAAGTGTCCTTGGGAACCTAGAGGTTTATGTGATTAAATAATGATTAATTGATAATGTGATAATTGTTTACTTATGCATTGTAATTGTTTCTTTATACAATTATATACACTAATATTTTACTAGATTTTTTTTAGATGTTATTGGTGGTGGCCTATTAAGTTGTACTTACACACTACTCAGGCTTCCTGATCGGTACCCGAATAGTATTTGTGTTTTTTAGACAAGAAAAAGGGAAAGGTATTGTTTTTATATGGATATTTTAGGGATAAAGCATGAATGAGGGAATCAGAAGTGGTTAGGGACCTGTTTTGGAGTTTTTAATGTCTTTACTTTTGAATTTCATTTTGACACGTGGCACGTACATTAGCATGGCATATCTACTATTCAGTTTTGATTTTGTATTTCTTGTCTTGGTCATCTTGTGAAATAGGTACTATTTTGGTTATGATTATGTTATTGATTATTGTTCATTTATTTCTACTGGTTTATTACTCTGATGAAAAAAAGAGGGTATAGGCTCCCCATGATCGATAATAGACCCTTTCTACTAGTCGACATCCTATGGAATATGGGGAGGCACGCTTGAGGTCATGTGGTGGTTTGACTCAGGGTATCAGCATGTGGCACCCAGTTTAAGACATTATAAAGTGGTATCAGAGCCAATTTTCTTTTCTTTTTCTTTTTTATTACTATTTTGGAAAGTTCAACAGGATACTAGGAAGATTCGTACCTTGGTTATGAGCTCGCAAATGGGAGTAGCTACCCCATGTACGGGGGAGAACCAAAGTAACTTGGGTGGGATTGTTGTTATTAAGTTTTACTATTATAGTTGAATATTATTTCACCTTGGGTGATGCACTTATTGTGTGATGTGATTATTATTTCAAATATTTGTTGAGATTTAAATCATGGCCCAATAAGGAGAAAGAGTTGAGTATGCATGTAAAGACCCAGAGCTTGAAGTACATAGACATTACATTAATTTTTCAAAATACTTAATACATGACAAAAATAGATTCCCAAAGAACGTATTATTTTAGTGTCTTTGGAAACTCGGAATATAATCATCTAATCATGGTGAAAGATCTCCAACATCTCCCATAAATATCTTCCCTTATTGTTTTATTACCTAAAACCTTTCTTTATATCCTGGGGAAAAGAAAATATAAAAAGGGTGAGCTCAAATGCTCAGTAAGGGTAAACATTGAGAACATAAAAACAATCCATAAACATTTGAATGTAAAAACATGTACATAAAACATCAAAATCTTGAGCAATGACATAAATCTTGACAGTACATAAGGAATAGATCATAAAGGAACATTAATCATGATAAAATGGCATGGGAATAAAACATGTAATTGTGGAAAACCATTAAGAACATGATATTATTTCAATAGTAGCCAAGGAATTTCTGCCAAGACCATCATAGTGGACAAAGTCCATTACTGAACTGGGTTTACATGTCGTTCCAGCCCTGTATTATTGAACCAGATTTTACTTTTCGTTACATCCATGTATATCTCATGAGATATAAATCTGTACCCAATGCATTGGAGGGAGATATAGGTCCCACCCATCTCATAATTAAATCATTCTTACTTGTGCCACAAAATAAACATAAATCATTCATCATAACCCAAAGAATAAAATGGGTTTCATAAACATCATCCCATCATAACATAATCCATATAAAAAAATGGATATCATTTCATCATAAGAAAAGTGAAACCATGTAAATAATAGAGACGTTATACTTGAAACATACACATATGAAATAATTTCATCTTAGATGTAAAATGGTTTTGATAAAACACTTGAAATGAATTTTTGAGGAAAATATCCTTTCTTCTTCAAAATCATTTTCTTTTCACAAAATACCATGAAATTTTAAAAGAAAAGTATTTTGTTTAAAATAGTCATTAAATCATATATATTAATCTTCATGAAAATAAGGTGTTATGAAACCGTAAAAATCCGTTCATGCTGTATAAGTTAAAAAAACATTCTCCTCGTACTTTTAACAGAAAAGTCAAAAAGTATCAGGTATGGTAAACAAAAGAAAGATTCCTTCCGTAACACAAAGTAAAATTCAAAGAGGGGTAAACATGAATTTAAACATACATTTAAGAATATTAAACACTCTATGAAAAATATTTTTATGGACATGGATGAAAAATATAACCCCAGTAAATACTTACATATAAGCAATCTCGGATAAAAATGAGATTGCAAAATTATCTCTTACCTTATGTCCAATTTCTTCTGTATGTGTGTGAGACTCCTGTATAGTGGGTTTAAACATATTATTAACTTTTAATAGAACTGTAATAATATTTATAACATCATATATGATTCACTTACGACTTTATATTACCCGTTCATTTGTCAATTCCATGTTAAAGAAGTGTTTGGGTAAAATCGTTTCATTTATCATCAGTGTTTTGACTTGTAATTATTCATATGATTACTTAGATCATGATTACATACTTCCAGAATGTAAAACATTATTTATATATAATATATATTCATAATATACATATATATAATAGATCGATAAATGGAAATAAATACATCGTTCATGGAATGGTAGGTCATACATACGCATGAACGCTGTTTTCGTTTCCTTATTAAATTGAATGGAAGTAAGTAAATAACATATACATAAATCCAGTATCATTAATATGTCATATATTTCATGATTATTTATTATATATACTTTATAATCATTCTTTAATGGTTAACTTGGAGAATGAATCTCATAGCGTCGTGGAGACGGTAATCCGTACGTACGCACAAGTGATGATATCATTCCCATAATTATTGAATGGAATTATAGTGGATGATATAATATCTCAGAAATAGTATAATATTATAATAACCACATATAGTTATTCTTTACACCATTATACCCATCCAAGTAAGGCGGTGGTGGAAAAACAGATTACACCACGGCGTGGAGATGGTATTCCGTACGTACGCATGGGCGATGATTTAGTTTATTGTAGGATGGATAGAAGCTGAAATAGGGTTGTTTCATATTTATAATAAAATATCAGTATATAATTAAAACTGATGTTATTACTTTATAATTAAACAACTAAATAATAGGAAGTAGAAGAAGAAATAAACTTGAAAGAATTAGTAGAAGAGATTACCTATTCTTCGACGCGCCTCCTCTTAACCTCCACCTAGGGCACTAAAGTTGGTCTTGGAAGAATACCAGGACCTCTAGTAGGTTTATAGGGAAGTGGAGAAGTGAAATTGGCAGGTTTTGTCCAACCTAGAAGGCTCAAAATGTTGTGAAGATGAGAAGGATGAGGTGACCTTTTATAAGAGAAGAGAGGGGCACTTTCGGAAACCTCAAAAATATTAATTAATAATAAAATAAAACCCCACTTAAAAACTTAAAAAGTGACTAAAATTAGGATATGAGGTACTATAGGGTTGTAATATCATAAACCAATCAAATTTATAACTGTTGGGAAATTATTTTAAACCTTATCAATTTGATTTATACTTATTTAATTTATTTAATCTTATTTGTGGTAATAATATTCTAAATTTTAAATTGTTATAAATACATACTTATATGTGGTAAATTTCAAATAATTGGATACTTTATAACCTTTTGGACCATATAATTTTCAATTTTTAATTTTTTAAATATTTTTATGATTTTTAAATAATTTAATAATATGTTATTTTTATAAAATACCAATAGTGTAAATTTTGACACTATTCATTTATTTGAATTTAAATAAACTAAAAACAGAGAATATATTCGAAAAAAAATATTTAATAGGTTTATAACATGTCATATTAATCTATAAAATTCGTGGAGCATGTTAATTAGTTCATATAATCTTTATTTTAATATTTTTAAAACCATTTATTTCATATTTCTCTTAATAAAATAATTACTACAATATTTTTGTATAATTATTTAATATACTTATATGTTGCATAAAAATTAAAAATAAAATACTATGATGAATATAAATCTAATAGATTTCATAATATTACTTTTAGTAGAATTTATATTCTAAAACACCCAACTTTTAAAATTATATATTTATTAAATTATGAAGGTGACAACTTTGATATCATTTAAAATAAAAAACTATAAATGTCATAATTGCTTTTATAAAGCTTAAAATGGTAAAACATTATACATTTGTATTCTTATGGATCATATGTACACTAAAAATAAGTTTTGGTCAGGTTTTTTGTCCTTTTATGGGTATTATTAGTCTAATAAAAACTATATTATTGATTTTTCACTAAATAAATAATTTATGCATCATTAATGTATAAGCTATTAAGGTAATTATATATTTCTTAAAAATTACAAATAAATTACTATGATAAATAAAAACATTTTATCTTTAAAATTAGTATTTATAACCGAATTTATATTTTGTATAACCTTATATTAAAAATAATTTAATTATTAAAGTTTGAGTGAGACATATTTCACTTTAATTTAGATAAAATAAATTAAAGGTCTTAATCACATACAAGTGGTTTCTAATAGATACCATTTAGACCCAAGTAGATTTTAGGATGAAATATAATCATCAAATTATATTAATACAAGTGTTAGGGTAATTTTATAATATTATTTTTACCCTTAATTACCTAATTTACCTTTAACTGTGGTAAATAAAATTTATCATAGTTACTATTCATAATGCCCAAAAATAAAAAGTAAACTATTAACATAATTTGGACCTAATTATTCCAAATATGGAATCCATTTTTCCAAATTCAAAACACAGAAGTTTCAGTAATTAATTTAAAATTAATCCCATTGTCGAAAAAAACTGGTTTTTGTTTAAAACATTGCAAAAGATTGAATTGATTTAACCTATGAATTCAATGTAAAATCAATGATAATGACATAAATTATATTAAATGGTAAAAATATATTCTATTTATACTTTAAAACAATTTAATATTATAATTTAACCATATAAATTATCTCGATGAAAAAAGTTGTTTTTAAGTAAAATTTAGCGAGTTTTTACTATTCATCAAAATAAAAACGTCGTCAGAAAAATATCAAAACTTTATCCAATGTAAATTTTTATATCCTGATTCAAAATAATAATATTATTTTGTAAAATTTAACTTATAAACTTATCAAAAATTATATTTAAAATGGGTGCGTCATCAAAAGGCGGCAAAACTGCATTTTTTGAAAAATACTTCTTTTATCCAAAAAATTGATTTTGATCTCATAACTCATTCTAGAAAATGTGTAAGATGAATTATAATGTTATAAAATTCAAAATGTGTTTAATACTATTCATAACGTCTAGTTCATAATAATATTATAACAATATATCATTGTTTAGTGAAACTCGGTATTGCGTACAATACACGCTATTGAGGAAGGTCGCTCTTGCGTGCAACACAAGCCAAGAATAGTGTTTGCATATACTACAAGCTAATACGGTGTTGTGTATAGTGCAATCTAATCTTGGTGTAGCGTACAACACAAGACATCAAAGAAATTAAAAATAATATTTCCCATAAAATCTTGGGGTGTTACATTCTACCCCCTTAAAATGAATTTCACCCTCAAAATTCATCGGGGTTATAAATAGTTTACTACTTGAAAGTTTATTTCATAGAAACACACATCGTAAAAAGGAATACTAAAACTTAATTTTAAAAATTAAAGTAAGAAATGTAACAGTTACCCAAATTAACTCATCACTGGGTTTCCACATAGGAGAACATAGGTGAAAACATGGATATGGAAGAGAAATATAACCATCAAGATCTGATGGAGAGTGGTAGAGAACATGGCTATGAAAAATCCAACAACCAAAAATCCATAAATTTGTGATGATCTAAGGTGCCATTTGATTCATCAGATATGAGAGTACTAAGACAACATTTTTGGTTTTCAAGATCATTTCCCTAAAGTTGATGTATTTTTTACATAAGGAGAAATACTTACTTGATTTCAGTGTAATATCATTGTTGGTCATTCCATGAACAATTTCCACTTCATCTCTTATTTAAAGAAATGAAGTTGAATTTTTCATTCTTGAAGTGTTATTAGATCATGCGATAGAATGATAGGTCATTCCATCTGTCTCTATCACAAAAAGGTTAGCACAAGTTATTAAATATACATAAGTCCATATATGCTGAGATTAATCATATATGGTTCCTAAAATTGACTTAAACTTCATCTATCATACTGCTTAATAAAATAAAATTAATTTATATGAACCAGGGACTTCTTGAAGGCCAGTGGTAGGCGATAAAGGCTTATCACACTTCAGTTGTGGGTTCGATTCCCGCATCCTTGTCCGACACGACGGTTTGTCACCTGTCCTACGGGTTGTCCTTTTTCAAAAAATTTACTATTATAACATTTCATAAATAATATCAAAAAGTTATAGCCTTAAAAAAAACTATCTTATGTCTAACTTAATCCATTCCAACCTTTAGGCTTATCGAAAATATTTCTGTCCAATCTCATAGTATAAAGAAAACGATTATTAGAAATTTCATCTACCGAGCATGTGAATGCCATCATTTATCCCCCATATATCATAAGATATATCTTTTTTATCACATTCCAAACATGTGAATACCTTAATATTTTATTCTCTTGCAATATGAATTACCGTAGAACCTTAGTGAAAACATGAATGCTGTCAAAAGTTATCTCTTTACACAAACCAAAATCCCAAAAATTCTATATACGCAAACCATGATATCACTTTGTCCTTATATCAGTAATGAGCTCATTAATAACATCAGATGTATTATTTTCTCCTTATCCCTTCATTATACGCATATCATCTGCTTTCCAAAAATATTTCAATCACTTTTCATGCTTACCGATACCATATTCTTATGGAAAACCACAATGGACCAATATATAGATATTCCAATATACCATAAAATTACCTCAACAACATTATTCTTGAATACCAATACATAAACACTTCAATATTTCCTCTTCAATGATTGTCATGTAATAATTCCTTCCTTGATTTAGAAGTAACCTCTTAGGTCAAAGCATTGAGTTGGGTAATGCCCATGTTCTCCACAGATAAGACATTGAACTCCGTAACAGTCTGTCACTCTATGACCCTTCTCCCCACACAGATAACATCTTCCCCTCCATTTTATGTATTCATCAAGGTTCTTCTTCCCTTATTTAGAAATCTCAGTCTTCCTTTCTCTATGATCCTCACCATGCGAACATGCATAAAAGTCCATCTTCCAATTATTTTATGAATTAGGAATACCACTAAAGTTCACCTTGTTAATCATATATCACGATGACTGATTCGGCATAATCACAATGTCTTTCTTTCTAGGAATTATGCAATTTCTTTTCTCATAGTCACCAATTTTTCCATTGGATTCAATGTTGACCTAATTCTTTCTGGTTCCCTCTATTGACTAAAACCAAAAACCATGGTGTAAGAAATAGTTAAAATAATGAGGAACCACATAATCATAAAAAGTATAACTTATCACACATTCTTTAATCCATGAAACCTTAGGTTCACTCTAGTTTATTCATGATCATCAACATAATTCTAGCACTGTAACCTATAGTTATACTAAACCTTAGGGACATCCCTAGACATACCTTAGAAATATATCTAGGGATCTCACTAAAGTTTTTTCATCCTAGTTTCCAAAGGTTAACTAAACCTTTGCTCTGATACCAACTGTAAAGACCCAAAGCTTAAATTACATAGACATTAAATTAATTTTGTGGAATACTTAATACATGACAAAAATAGATGCCCAAAGACCATATTAGTTTAGTGTCTTTGGAAACTCGAAACATAATATTCTAATCATGGTGAAAGATCTCAAACATCTCCCATAAATATCTTCCCTTTTTTTCTTACCTAAAACCTTTCTTTATATCATGGGGAAAAGAAAACATAAAAAGGGTGAGCTCAAATTCTCAGTAAGGTTAAACATTGAGAACATAAAAACAATCCATAAACATTTGAACGTAAAAACATGAACATAAAACATCAAAATCTTGAGCAATGACATAAATCCTAATAGTACATAAGGAATAGATCATAAAGGAACATTAATCATGATAAAATGGAATGGGAATAAAACATGTAATTGTGGTAAACCATTAAGCACATGATATGACTTCTATAGTAGGAAAGGTATTTCTTCCAATACCATCATAGTGGACAAAGTCCATTACTAAACTGGGTTTTCATGTCATTCCAGCCCTGTATTACTGAACCAGATTTTACTTAATATTCCAGCCATGTATATCTCATGAGATATAATCTTTACCCAATGCATTGGAGGTAGATATAGGTCCCACCCATCTCATAATGAAATCATTATTATGTGTGCCACAAAATAAACATAAATCATTCATCATAACCCAAAGAATAAAATGGGTTTCATAAACATCATCTCATCATAACATAATCTATATAAAACAAATGGATATCATTTCATCATAAGAAAAGTGAAACCATGTAAATCATTGAGAAATTATACTTGAAACATAAACATATGAAATAATGTCATCTTAGATGGAAAATGGTTTTGATGAAACACTTGAAATGAATTCTTGAGAAAAATATCCTTTCTTCTTCAAAATCATTTTCTTTTCACAAAATTCCATGAAATTTTAAAAGAAAAGGATTTTGTTGAAAATATTCATGAAATATTGTAGAGTAATATTCATGAAAATAAGGCGTTATGAAATCGTAAAAATCCGTTCATGTTGTATAAGTAAAAAAAACATTCTCAACGTACTTTTAACAGAAAAGTCAAAAAGTACCACGTATGGTAAACAAAATAATGATTCCTTCCATAACACAAAGTAAAAGTCAAATAGGGGTAAACATGATACATTGAATAATATTAAACACTTTATGAAAAACATTTTTATGGACATGGATGAAAAATATAATCCCAGTAAATACTTATGTATAACACTACTAGGAAAATCGGTTTTTGCGCCTCTGGGTTCGGGCGACCGCCATTGGCGGTCGCTATTGAAAGTATTAGCGACCGCTTTTGGCGGTCGCTAATACTGAAATAAATGGGCGGGATTTTTCCCGCCCCGTCATTGTTGTCTTCCTCAAAATCCCCACTACCGCCGGTGATGCCTGTTTTCACGCCCCGCCGTCGCCCTACCACCCTCGGTCACCGCCATCGCCATCTCTCATCAGCTCCGGTCACCCCTCCCTCACACGCCATCACCCTACAACCCTCCGGCCACCCCTCTTTCACATGTCGTTACACCCGCCCCTCCCTCCGGCCGCCGTAGGTCCGCCATGGCCGACGACTCAAGCCCTGGTTCCTCCTCGCGCCCACTGTACAGTTCCCGCGTGTCCGGCGTCGCACCCACCTAGTATCCCAGGAACATGAAACCAGCTATTTTTAAAAGGACCTTTAGCAACCACCAAAAGCGGTCGCAAAGCGGTCGCTAAAGACCTATAGCGACCGCTTTTGGCGGTTGCTATTGGGCTTTATTATAGTAGTGTAAGCAATCTCGAATAAAAATGAGATTGAAAAATTATCCCTTACCTTATGTCCAATTTCTTATGTATGTGTCTGAGACTCCTTTATAGTGGGTTTAAACATATTATTAACTTGTAACAGAACCTTAATAATATTTATGATATCATATATGATTCACTTATGACTTTATATTACCCGTTCATTTGTCAATTCCATGTTAAAGAAGCGTTTTGGGTAAAATCGTTTCATTTATCATCCGTGTTTTGACTTGTAATTATTAATATGATTACTTAGATCATGATTAAATAATTCCAGAATGTAAAACATTATTTATATATAATATATATTCAGAATATACATATATATAATAGATCGATAAATGGAAAGAAATACACCGTTCATGGAGACGGTAGGTCGTACATACGCAAGAACACTGCTTTCGTTTCCTTATTAAATTGAATGGAAGTAAGTAAATAACATATAAGTAAATCCAGTATTAGTAATATGTCATATATTTCATGATTATTTATTATATATACTTTATAATCATTCTTTAATGGTTAACTTGGAGAATAAATCTCATAGCGTCGTGGAGATAGTAATCTGTACGTACGCACGAGCGATGATATCGTTCCCATAATTATTGAATGGAATTAGAGTGGATGATATAATATCTCAGAATTATTATCATGTTATAATAACCATATATAGTTATTCCTTACACAATTATACCCATCCAAGTCAGGTGGTGGTGGAAAAACAGATTAAACCACGGCGTGGAGATGGTATTCCGTATGTACGCACGCGCGGTGATTTCGTTTTTCGTTAGATGGATAGAAGGTGAAATAGGGTTGTTTAATATTTATAATAACATGTCAGTATATAATTAATACTTATTTTATTACTTTATAATTAAACAACTAAATAATATTAAGTAGAATAAGAAATAAACTTGAAAGAATCAGTAGAAGAGATTACCCCTTCTTCGACGCGCCTCCTCTTAACCTCATATTAGGGAATTAAAGTTAGTCTTGGAAGAAGACAAGGACCTCTAGTAGGTTTATAGGGAATTTTAGAAGTTAAATGTTCAGGTTTTGGCTGAGATTGAAGGCTCAAAATTGTGTGGAGAGGAGAGGGATGAGGTGCCCTTTTATAAGAGAAGAGAGGGGCACTTTTGGAAACCTCAAAAATATTAATTAATAATAAAATAAAACCCCACTTAAAAACTTCCAAAGTGACTAAAATTAGGAAATGAGGTAATAAAGGGTTGTAATCTCATCAACCAATCAAATTTATACGTGTTGGGAAATTATTTTAAACCTTATCAATTTGATTTATCCTTATTTAATTTATTTAATCTTATTTGTGGTAATAATATTCTAAATTTTAAATTGTTATAAATACACACTTATATGTGGTCAATTTACCATAATTGGATACTTTATAACCTTTTAGACCATATAATTTTCAAATTTTAATTTTTTAAATATTTTTTTGATTTTTAAATAATTTAATAATATGTTATTTTTATAAAATACCAATAGTGTAAATTTTGACACTATTCATTTATTTGAATTTAAATAAAATACACACAGAGAATATATTCAAACAAAAATATTTAATAAGTTCCTAACATGTCATATTAGTCTATAAAATTCGTGGAGCATGTTAATTAGTTCATATAATCTTTATTTTAATATTTTTAAAACCATTTATTTGATATTTCTCTTAATAAAGTAATTACTACAACATTTGTTTATAATTATTTAATATACTTATTTTTGTATAAAAATTAAAAATAAAATACTGTGATAAATATAAATCTCATATATTTCATAAGATTACTTTTAGTCGAATTTATCTTCTAAAACACCCAACTTTTAAAATGATATATTTATTAAATTATGAAGGTGACAACTTTGACATCATTTAAAATAAAAAAAACTATAAATGTCATAATCGCTTTTATAAAGCTCCAAATGGTCAACAATTCGACCTTTGGATGCTTATGGTTCATATGTACATGAAAAATAAGTTTTGGTCAGGTTTTTGGGCCTTTTATGAGTATTATTAGTCTAATAAAAACTATATTATTGATTTTTCACTAAATAAATAATTTATGCATCATTAATGTATAAGCTATTAAGGTAATTATATATTTCTTAAAAATTAAAAATAAATTAACATGATAAAGAAAAAAAATTAGCTTTCAAATTAGTATTTATAACCGAATTTATATTCTATATAACCTTATATTAAAAATAATTTAATTATTAAAGTTTGAGTGAGACATATTTCACTTTCATTTAAATAAAATAAATTAAAGGTCTTAATCACATACAAGTGGTTTTTAATAGATACCATTTCGACCCAAGTATATTTTAGGATGAAATATAATCATCCAATTATATTAAGACAAGTGTTAAGGTAATTTTATAATATTATTTTTACCTTTAATTACCTAATTTACATTTAACTGTGGTAAATAAAATTTACCGTAGTTACTATTCATAATGCCCAGAAATAAAAAGTAGCCTATTAACATAATTTGGACCTAATGATTCCAAATGTGGAATCAATTTTTCCAAATTCAAAACACAGAAGTTGCAGTAATTAATTTAAAATTAATCCCGTTGTCGAAAAAAATGGTTTTTTGTTTAAAACATTGCAAAAGATTGAATTGATTTAACCTACGAATTCAATGTAAAATCAATGATAATGACATATATTATATTAAATGGTAAAAATATATTCTATTTATACTTTAAAACAATTTACTATAATAATTTAACCATATAAATTATCTCAATGAAAAAAGTTGTTTTTAAGTAAAATTTAGCGTGTTTTTACTATTCATCAAAATAAGAACGTTGTCAGAAAAATATCAAAACTTTATCCAATGTAAATTTTTATATCCTGTTTCAAAAGAAGAATTTTATTTTGTAAAATTGAACTTATAAACTTGTAAAAAATTAGATTTAAAATGGGTGCGCCATCAAAAGGTGGCAAAACTGCATTTTTTGAGAAATACATCTTTTATCCGAAAAATTGATTTTATTCTCATACCTCATTCTTGAAAATGTGTAAGATGAATTATAATGTTATAAAATTCAAAATTCGGTTAATACTATTCATAACGGCTAGTTCATAATAATATTATAACAATATATCGTTGTTTAGTGAAACTCGGTATTGCGTACAACACACGCTATTGAGGAAGGTCTCTCTTACGTGAAACACAAGCCAAGAATAGTGTTTGCGTATACTACAAGCTAATACAGTGTTGCTTATAGTGTAATCTAATCTTGGTGTATCGTACAACACAAGACATCAAAGAAATTAAAAATAATATTTCTCATAAAATCTTGGGGTGTTATAATGCATGCATCATTTTACGCACTCAAGATTATTTTAGGACATGCATTATTTTAGGCACGTACATAAAAATGGGTTTTGGGTAAGTTGTTGAACTTGAACTATTTTTCCTTTCTTGTGAAATTGAAATTAAAACATTCCTAGTATGAAATTGAGAATTGTAAAATGATGCATGATGAGAATAAATGAGTGTGTAAATGAGAAACTTGAATAATGATATTGTGTTTACCCTTGTTAACTAGGACCTAAATGTAGGATGGTTAAGGGTAGAGATAGTGCCTTGGTCTTGACCGTGTTGTAGGGAAAAGGTGGAAAGACTTGATATGGTTTTTGTTAAATCCATCTGGTTAATTTTGATAATTTTGTGAATTAAGAATCCTTGGTTTTTTTTATTTGGACCTTGATGTGGGTAGTTTGGGTAGTGAGAATTCCCTAGTTTGAGAACTTGGTTGTAGGTTGTGCAAGGGACCATCTGTTTTTGGATTGGTGTGGTGAGATATTGTTGGTCAGGGAAGCCTGAGACTTTTTATAGGTTAAGGTGTTTCTGTAATGGGAGTTAACATTGGTAATGGGGGAATTGTGGTGGTGTTCATTGAAAATTTCTTAACATAATTTTAATTAGTGATGATCATGCCCCCTACCTTGACATCATCTTGAGTATGCTGAGAAAGCTCTATCTTTACACCTAGATACCTGAATGTGTTTTGTTTGATTATGGGGACTCTTAGAGGGTATGCTTATGAAGTATAATATGTGGATATGGATAATGGAAGGTACACCATTGACAGTTTATATATGAGGTTCTCATGATGGACCAGAGGTTGATAAATACTATGGTGGCTGAGTTTCTTGAAAAAGTGGTGTTAATGAAGATCCAAAGGTGTGGAGTGATGTGTCATAAGTTGGTGCATGGATCAAGACCATGGGTTGGAAGTAGGGGAATTGGAATTCCACTGAGGAACATGTATAGAGCATGTTTAAATTCCCTGGGGAAAGGCCAGGTGGCCCTTAGAGGTGGTGGATATACATCCTTTCCATGTATTTTTTTTATGGCAAGTCTAAGTTCCAGTGTTGGATGGTTTCTTGCAGTTATTAGAAATAGTTAGTTGGGAAATGCATCGGGTATATTGTGGAAATTGACTTTGAGACCGATATGTCCTTTGAGGAGAATCTGATACATGTGTTGGATGGAAGTGATAATGTATTTTGGAAAAAGGTTGTGTTTTTAGTTCATGTATTGTGGAAACATGGACATGAGTAAGAAGAAACTTGGGAGGGAGAAAATGATGTGAGGGCTCAGTGGCCTGATCTTTTTTACTTAGAATCTTATAGAATCTTGGGAGTGTGGCTCGAGAACGAGTTTTTATAAGGTGTAGAGATTTTAAGATTATAACCTTTTTGGAGTTGTCTTGGGCTCTTTTTCAGGTACTATTTTGCCTTGTATTGAGTACTTTTCATTTGGGTTTTACTTTGGGGTGTGTTTGGGTGAAAATTGGAAAATATTGGGAGAAAATGGGGTTGTGCACGGTTGGTGCACAGTTTTCCCAAACCATGCACCATCTTAGGAGAAACTGTGCACCCCCATTATAACTATAACATGGTTAGGGTGCATGGTTAGGGAAAACCATTCATGATTTTAAATGTCACCTGAATTTTAATTTTAAAATCCCTCGAATCCTCAAAAGTTACCCATTTCAACTATCATTTAAACGTAGGAGGACTTTTACATTTTTGGAGCTCTCTGGATGAATTCCAAGTCCAATTGACCTATTTTCTTTGTGAATCAAATTTTGGATCAAAGTTCTGCTCCTCTCCCAGTAAGTAAATCCTATCCCGATTCTTCTCTCAATCTTCCCCCGTTCTTCCCACTTTCTTTCATCAAAGTAATCCTCTATTTGGGGTAGATATAAATCTATTTGGTGAGATTTAGATCTATGATTCTAGATCTAGATCTTGATTTACAATATCTTGATTTTCTTTAATCTTGATTTAGTGATTTAATTTTTGGATTTCGTTCTATGTCGTTGTGCCACTCAATTTTGAGGATTTCCGTTGGGTGATCGTTTTTCAACAAATTGACGTAAGTGGTTCTTCCCATATAGATCTATCTCTCTATTCTACTCCTCTCCCCAAATAAAATAGGGATGTTAATCCACTATTGTATCTATATTTACATCTAGGTTTGTTAGATCTTGATTCATTTAAATCTTGGAACTAGGAATTGAATCAAGATCTCATTCAATGGCGTTATTCCACTAAAATTGGGGTTTTCCATTGGCGAGCATTATTCGTCAATATTATTGAGTTAGGTGGCCTAATATTCAATTCTCATAGTTGTGATTTTGATACGTGTATAAAAATTATATATTTTCTAGCATTCTTTAGCAATTTTAATTCCTATATTGGGTTAATTAATGTGTCCAATTGAATTAATTGACATATTGTGGAAATAGATAATTAATTGGGGAATTAATTATGAGATTTATGGGTTTTTCAATTAGATAATTAATTAGGGAATTAAATATGAGATTTTGGGATTGTCTACTTAGATAATTAATTGGGGTATTAATTATGATATTTAGGGATTGTGATTTAGATAATTAACGGTAGATTAATTATGTGATATAGATATGTTGAATTTAGATAATTAAAGGTATATTAATTATGTGATATAGATATCTTTAATTTAGATCATTAATGGTAGAATAATTATGATATATTGATATCACAAATTGAGATAATTAATGATAGATTAATTATGTGATATAGATATCTTGAATTGAGATAATTAATGGTGGCATTAATTATGTGATATAGATATCTTTAATTGAGATAATTAATGGTGGAATTAATTATGTGATATAGATATCTTGAATGGAGATAATTAATGGTGGAATTAATTATGGTATAATCATATCTTGAATTGAGATAATTAATGGTGGTATTAATATTGTGATATGGATATATTGAATTGAGATAATTAATGGTGGAATTAATTATGTGATATAGATATCTTGAATGGAGATGATTAATGATGGAATTAATTATGGGATAATTATATCTTATATTGAAACAATCAATGGTGGAATTAATTATGTGATATAGATATCTTGAATGGAGATAATTAATGGGGTAATTAATTATGGGATATTATTATTATTATTTGAGATAATTAATTGGTCGATTAATTATGAGATATGGAATTGTGGGTATGGATATTTAATTATTAAATTAAATAATGGGATTAATTAATTTATGACTTAATTAATGTAATTAATGTGATTATTTAATTGTTGAATTAAATAATGGGATTGGTGGGATTAAATAATTGATGAATTAATTAATAAAAGTATTGTAACTAATTAATTTTGAATTAATTAATTAAATTGAATGAGTTAGATTAATTAATTATAAAAAAAATAATAGGGACTATTGTGTTAAAAAAATTGAATGAGTTATATTAATTAATTGATAAATTAATTAATGGGGATTGTTGTGTTAATGCAATTGAATGAGTTAGATTAATTAATTTATGAATTAATTAATAGTATTGACATTATTAATTAATTGGGGAATTAATTAACGGGGTGTCACAACCCCTCCCTCCAAAGATACCCCTCCTAGGATGGAAATGAATAAATGGAGATGATGAACCCCAAGCCTCGCCTTCAGTAGGCCCTGGGGTGGTGACTAGCACCAAGGGTATAAAAATCTCAAAAAATGGGAGACATTACCCTTTTATAGTAAAAATATCAGGAGATAAGATGAATCACCCACAATGAAACTTCAAGATATAATATAAAAGAAATCAAAATTCATCCCACATGCATGTGTAAAATATAACTGATACAAAATAAAAGTCTCCAAAGTAAGTACCAAAAGTAAAACTATGCAACGACACAACAACTATCAAGATATGAGCTAGTAAAGTCCATCATGGTTTTTGAAGTCCTCCTAAAAACCTAAAAATGGTTTTATATATGTAGGGTGATCATATAGGTATACTCATTAGGAAAAACAAAGTCTCTCATGTACATGTGAAAGAAGCATACTAATGCCCCTATAAGAAACTAGCAAAACCGAAAATCACCTAACAGGTATACTAATCACCCCGACTTCACCAAGGCATGTTCACCAAATAACACAAGTCAAATAATTTAATAAAATTCACATCAATGATAGGGTACCCCACACCAATTTTCCACTGATTATCCACTCTCACACCCTAACAGAAAACATCTTGGTGCTCCCACCTCTTCCGAACACACCACATCACAACCCACTCGCACACACCTGGGCCATAAACCACAACCTCATCCCATCATCGGGGCCACGATCTACATCACATAGTGCCTGGAGACACTTGGTCCCCACACACCACACCACATCCCATCATTGGGTCCATGATCCACATCACATCTCATCCTGAAGACACCTGGAAAAGAACAATACATCTCATCCTGAAGACACCTGGGAATGTAAAAATTGGTTACACACACCTGGGCCTCACAAACCACAACTTGCCCGATGAATCTTGGGTTATCGCTTCCTAGAAGAAGGAGAAAGGAAGAGTATGTTCTCATCCATCCATCCTACCACTGGGATGTTTGGTACATACACCCTTTCCTATGACGATGGGGGTGTTCGGCACATAGTGTTCAACTAGGGTAGAATGCTTATAGAAATCACAAGTAAAATACATAGTATATATATAATACCAAGCACTCATTCCCCACCTATTGGTTCTCAAAAAAACAACCAAGACCACAAAATCCCCTTTACTATTACCTCTAATGCACAACACCACATATCAAGCCACAAGACCTATTCCACATTCCCCACCAATTGATTAAAAGTTACCATTCTTTATTCACAATTCTTCTTTGCTCAGTTTTTCTTTGTGATGTGATGTTTGGACCCTGATGTATTATAAGATGTGATGTTTCCCTTGATGTATGATCTATTATAAATTTCTAACATATGAAAATAGGATGACCTTATTCCTAATCAAGACGCATTATACTACTATGTGATTAAACCCGTGCGGACGATTCAGTGACACCTTGAATAGGGAGTATCTTGACAAGGAATATGGACTTCCCTTATTTTTATGTTTTGGGCAGTGTAATTTTTTGGTTGATACGGTTGTTAGTTTGGGAAATGTTGAGTTTATATGGTTGTGGTGATGTGGTTTTGTAGTGATGATGTTTTGTGAGATGTTTTATATCCATTTGGTTTCATGTTTTTGGCTAGTGGTAGCATTTGAGGTATGATGAGATCCTTGATAAGTATCTCATAGAGTGTTTGTTCATAACCCTTTACTTATAGGATTGGTTTTGGAGTCTTGGGGGTGAGAATCATTTGATAGGTATATTATGTGATGAATCA
Source organism: Viscum album (assembly GCA_963277665.1). Lineage (NCBI taxonomy): Eukaryota > Viridiplantae > Streptophyta > Magnoliopsida > Santalales > Viscaceae > Viscum > Viscum album. Next base: position 861,790,296 of record OY728160.1, read on the forward strand.
TTCCTTATCGGCCCATTACTTTGCCAGTTTTTGTGGTTGGAGGAGTTTGAGGGAGGTTCCAAGAGTTTTTAGTGGAGGCTAGAGCCACAACAGAGATGCTACAGAAAATATATTCTATGTATTGTTTACACAACATAAAATAGTGGTTCATGGATTGTGAAGCCAATAGGTTCATGGATTGTAAATTAGATAATGGGTATCCCATGAAACGAATGCACATCATGAAATTTGAATTCACGATGTGTAATAATTAAAGGTTGAGGTGACACATTTTTTGTACAAGATAGAACTTTCAAAAAACTTGTGGTTTACATGACATGTAATGTTTACACAACATGAAAGCAGTGGGATTCTAGTTTTAAAGTTATTTTCTCAGATTATTCTCATTCATTCAACTTCACCACTTTTCCTATCTTTCAAAACAATCCTTAGGTTCCCTGGGAGGGTCTTCCAGCCCCCTTCTTCTCACTTTGATTCATTGAATCTATTGGTTGTCTATTGGAAATCTCCGGTGAGTGATTCTCCTTTCCCCATGGTTTTATTTCATTCTTATATTGGGTATTCAATGAGGAAATGTTTTTTTATGCGATTTGGGTTGTGTTCTGATGATCTTTAGGTGTGGTGTAGGTTGATCTATGGTTTCCCATGGACAGTTGTGGTTTGTGGGTGTCTCTTCTTCTCCATGAAATGTTCAACGAGTTAGAAAAGCTTCTTTAAGGTAGGTAATCCCTCATTTATCTTTATTGTGTATCATAAAAGATGGGTTTACTCTTATTCATCAATGGGTTATAGTTTTTCTAGCTTAATCAATGATAAAAAAATTGTTTAATTGAAAATTGAATGGGGGAGAAGAATTATTCTCATGGTTTTATATATTTGAAATTATTTTAATATTATGATTTTATGGGATTTTTGTCCCACTAAAAATTGTGGTCATTGGTGGATTTCTTTTCATTGGATGATATGTGTTGTGATTTTTGTGTCTATTGTGATTATTGTGATATCACCCTAAAATGGAAATTGATTTAATGACTTATAGTTTCATAATGAAATGGTTCCCCCAGGATTATGGCTCGTGTGATGACACCCCTAAAATAAAGTGAAACGTGATAAAATAACCTTTTATAAATATGTAAACATGGTCTTTATGTGTTTTGATGTGTGGTCATGCTTTTGGGGTGGCAATGTGTGCTTTCAATTCAATGTGGGGATGATGGGTGATATGTGGTAGTACTTTTGGGGTGGTGATGTGGTTGTTGTTTGGCTGTGATTTTTGGGTGGTGAGGTGGTGGTTTTGTGGTCATGATTTTGGGGTGGCGATGTGGTAGTTTTTTTGTTATTATTTTGGGTTTGCAGGGTGGTATTTGTTTGGATGTTCTTTTGGGGTGACAAAGTAGTGGTTGTTTGGTCATTCTTTTGGGTCGATGAGGCAATGGTTTAATGGAAATAATGGAATTCTTGTGATGTGTAGTTACTTTGTTATAGTATCCCAGGTAGTGATGGAATAATTATTTAATAATGATTTAATTGGATGGGGTTTGGTTTGGTTAATGGGATGGAAATTACTGATGAATAAATAAATTATGGGTTGTGTGGTTAAATGTGGTTGATGCTTAATAATGAAATTGATGGGCTGGATAGTGAAATTGGTTGGTGGAGTGTGATGTGTCTTGTGGTTTGTGTGGTTTTATGAATTTATAGGTGGTAGTGAAAGTGTGGATGTTGTGAGTTGGTTAGTGTTTTTTTGTGAGCCCATAGGTCGGGATAGTGTGTGGATATATGTATATACTTGTATATTCCTTTTGATTTCAATATGCACCCTACCCGCATCAAGAACTATGTGTCAACACCCATATTCACACATGGGGGTGTTTTTTCCGACATCCAGTGAGGAGGATGGATGGCTGGGTACCCTCTCTTTCCCACTCTTTCTTCCATGATAGGTAGGTATTGCAAAGGTTGTGAAAGTATGAGGTTTGATATTTCACTAGAAGGTGGTTGTAATAGCTTAGGTTTCTTTGGGTGATTGTGATGTGGTCATGCTTATAGGGAGGTGAGCCTAGGCGTCTTCGGGTGAGATGTGATGTAGCCCAGGTGTTTGAGGGTGGGATGACATGGGATGAGGTGGCTTATAGTTGGGGTCATTCATGGTAGGAGGAGGGAATGTGGTTGGTTTCCTTCATGTTCATGATGCCCTACTACTCTGGTTATGCTTGTGGATGTGTTGTAGCCCAATATTCTTCAGGTGAGATGTGATGTGATCATGCTTGTGGGGCAGTGATCCCAAGTGTATTTGGGCAAGTTGTTTTGTGACTGTGCTTGTGTGGCGGTGTGGTATATGAAAGAGATGGAAGCTCCAAGACATATGATGTTGGGGTGTGACAGTGAAATACTAGAAGGAAAGTGGTGTGGGGTACCTTTTTCAATGTTACTCATGTTACATTATATTACTTGGCTTGTATTAATTGGTGAGCATGCCTTAGTGAGGTTTAGGATAGATAGTTAACCTTTTAGGTGTTTTTGGTTTTTCTTTTTTCACATAGGTGAATTAGTATGATTCTTTCACATGTGCACAAGAGACTTTGGTTTTCCTATTGAGTATACTTGTATGCTCACACTATGTATATACATTTTTTTCAGGTTTCCAGGAGGATTATGTGGATCGTAATGGACATTAATAGCTTGGACCTTTGGACAGTTGTCGTTTCGCTGCTTTATCTTTGTTTTGGGGTATTTACTTTTGGATACTTTTATCTATATCAATTTTATTTATACGTGTATTTTGGTATGGTTTTGGTTTCTTTTATATTATGTCATTGGGTTTTTTATGGATGATTCATCTTATCTCCCAATATTATATTATTATAAAGGGAAATTCCTCCCATTTCATGAGATTTTTATACCCTCGGTGCAAGTCACTAACTTGGGGATACTGGAGGTAGGAATCAGGGGTCATTATCTCTCTCCCCTTATTTTGGTATCTTTTGCAGGAGAGGGTCATATTGAAAAACACCACTAAATAAATTTTAAATGAAGTTATCATTGGTTTCTTTAAAAAATTCCACTACATTTTTTTTTAAAATACCCCCTCACCCCCACCCCTCTCCTGCTCATCCTCCTCACCCCCTCTCGATGCCACCTCTTGGCCTCCCCCTCACTACCAACTCCCCCACCCTCGCTCGATGACTTTTCTTGGCCTCGCCATCCCTTCTTGATGGATTCTATCATATTCCTTCTTGTCACTTCTCAATTTCAAACTTGTACGAGCCTTCCCCTTGGAGGGACTCAACACTGAACCAACTCTCGAACGCCCCACCCCTCGATATCGCTAGACACCATACCATCTTCCCTATCAGCCTTGATGTTGGATCCCCCTCTCTAATTACCTTTCTTAATCAATGATACCAATCCCTCTCCATGATTTGGGGTGAGTTTTATTAGATTCATTTCTCCCGAATCACAAGTAGCTGATTATGTGATCTATTTTATGGTAGAATTCCACAATAGACTTAGGTTTGATAATTTAACTATTCTAATTCTTGTTAAATGTTTCTATTTTAATATATTTCTGAATTATTTATGTTTTAGGGGTAGTTTGAGATTGATTATTCCTTTTTTAAAATAAATATATTTTATTTTTATATAAAATAATAAAATTATATTTTATATTTGAAAGTGTAGTAATTCAAGTAAATATGGATAAAATTTGGATTACCTTACCTCAAAATACATATTATTATGTTATGGGTTTGAAAATGTTTTTAGATTTTTAGAAGAATCAAATGTCCATGTACTAATTGAAAATTTAGATTATGGTTGAAGAGAGTTAAAGTATTTTATCACTTGATACTAAAACAATTTCCTTATTATACGCATTGGAATTGGCATGGAGAATTGAAAATTATAAAAAAATCAAGCAGTTTTGTATACAGTCAAAATGAACAATTGAATTCTCTAATAGTGCATGATGAAATTCAAAACCTGATAAATAATGCTTCAGTGTAGTACAGAAATGTCATCAATAATGTAACAAATCAGTTGATTTAGTTGTTGATGTTGTTGATATTAATGATTTTTTCACAACTATAATACTACCAAACCAAGATGATAAAATATTAATGCCTGATGATGAGGAAACCAATACAAGGGAAAACTCAACTGAGAAAACAATTGAGTTTTCTAATTTAGTTGCAGATGGAAATTAGGAATTATATGAAGGATGTATCAAATATTCAAAATTGTCTTTTCTACTGAAATTGTACCTCATCAAATGTTTATGTGGATTTAAAAATAAAATAATTTACATGATATTAGAATTTTTGTGTGATGAATTTGTAGATTCTAACATCCCTGTATCGTTTTATGAGATGAATAATATTATTAACAATATTGGACTCAAATATATTAAGATACATGTATGCCCAATGACTTTATGCATTATTAGAAAGAATATTTGAATAGAGAAAAGTGAAAAATATGTTTTACTTATAGATGGAAAACAAAAAATATTTATTCCAATTTGAATATGTGTACTACCCTAAGGAAACAGAAATAGAAAATTACTTCAAAGGTTTTATGTTGTCTTGTATTAAAACCATTGTTTCAAATATTTTTTATGCCATCTAAATCCATTAATCATATGAAGTGGTATGATTTTCATAATAATAATGATGATTTCACGCGACATCCAAGAGATTCAAAAGCATGGAATGCCTTTGATTCATTATATCCAAATTTCTATTATCATCATAGAAATGTGTGTTTGGGATTTTCATTTTATGGATTCAATCCTTTTCGGACTTTAAGTAGCAGTTATAGCATTTGGAAAGTTGTTTTGATCCCTTAAAATTTGCCTCCCTAGATGTGCATAAAACAAACTTCATTCATCATATCGATGATTATTCCTAGAAATCAAATACCTGGTAATGACATTGATATCTAACTTTGATCACTTATTCAATAATTAAAAGAGTTATGGAATAATGATTTAGAAACATATGATTCATCTACCACAAAAATATTCAAAATTCATGTTTCCCTTATGTGGACCATTAGTGACTTTCCCAGAATAGGAAATTTGTCTAGTTGGAACATACACACTGGTTTGTCTTGTCCAATTTGTAACTTTTATTTTGAGTCTCAATGGATACATTATATAAGAAAGTGTTGTTTCATGTTTCATTGTCACTTACATGATACATCTCATAGATTTCAGTTTAACAAGTTAGATTTTAGTGGAAAATTGATTTGATACTTCCATTAAAATTATCATCTAGATCACAAATCTTGACATAATTATCAAGTGTTGGTGTATAGTTTTAAAATACTTTTAGCTAAATGAAAGTGTAAAAAGATTTAGAACAACATCATATAAAATTAGAGCACAACAATGGAAGAAAATGAGTATATTATTTGAACTTTCATACTAGGAATTTAATTTGTTATATAATAATTTTAACTTTATGCATATTGAGAAGAATGTGTGTGATAATGTGTTGATTAAATTTCTTAATGAGAAATGAAAATCAAAATATCATTTAAGTTCTTGTAAGAAAAAATGAATATAAAATGTGATCAATAGCCAAATGAGATTGGGAAGTATCGAGTAGCTACATTTGCAATGAAAAACTATGAAAATGATTTTTTCTTTTGAAGGATAGAAAATGTGAAAGTGACTAATGGATATTCTAGTAATATTTCAAGATGTGTTTATTTGAATTTTACTAAGATACATGGATTGAAAAGTCCCAAATCACATGTATTGATGGATTAGTTTCTACCTTTAAAAATGCATAAATTTTTTCCTTATAAAATAATTGTCATTTTAATCAACTTGTGCATATTATTTAGGAAACATTGTGAGAATACATTAAACCCAAATTAATTAGATAAAGTTTAGAAAAAAATTATACAGATTATATTTCATTTTTAGATTTTATTACCCCCATCATTTTACATTGTCAGGATTTATATGATGGTGTATTTGTCTAAAGAAGATAAAATTGGAGGACCCCTACATTATCGATGGATGTATCCCATAGAGTGTTATTTTATTTTAATATTTTTTTCATTAAAAATTTATAATTTTATTAGTTAATATTTTAAAAAAAATATATTTATTAATTATTTACCCTTTATTATTAGGTATATTTATCATTTAAATTCTTATGTAAAAAATAAATCTGATCTAGAAGGTTCTATTACAGAAGGTTACCTTGTCGAGGAGTGTTTAACCATTTGTCTAACGTATTTGTATTTGATAAAAAAAAATATTCAATTGAGTGGGATGTTTTGATGATAATCCATGTTAATTATGGCCTAATAATGATTCATCAATATTTCTAACTTTTGGTTGAGAAGTTATAAAATTTTATTCATTTTCACTGAAAGATATGTGGTTAAGACAGGAACATATATTTCTGATACTCAATACAAATATTTTTTATCCCTATGTTGAATAATTAAGGACACAAATGAAAAGATTCCTTAGGATCTGAACTTGTATTTAGATAGTGATAACAAAAAGTTCTTACCAAAAAATTGTTGAATGGTTTGCATGTTGTGTAAGTTAATAATCTAATACAAATTTTGAATATGTTGACATTTATCTAAATTATGTAATAATTTTTTACATAAAATTATATAGGTAATGAATGATGATAATAAAGATGAACTATTTAAAGATTTTAAGTTTTTATCTTGAGGTCCTTTAAAGCATTCTGGGAGATTAAATACTTAAAATATTGTTGGTTTCAAGTTTCATATTGTTGATTGTGAGGAAGGTTTGAAAACACAAAATAGTTGTATATTCACAGTTGCAGATAAAGGTTACTATGGAAAGTTTGTTGATATTATCGAGTTAAATTATCATGGGAAATTTAAAGTTCTATTATTTAAATGTGACTAGGTCAATATTAATAGGAGTATAAAGATAGATTCATTATAATTTACTTATGTCAATTTATCTCAGTTGATTGATATTGGTGAGTGGGAAGAACAAGATCAATATATTATGGATTCCCAATAAAAAAATAACATATTATATTGATATTATATTGGATACTGGGTGGAGTATTTTTTTCCACATGAAACTGAGAGACATGTATGATTTGGGTGATAAAGGTGGATTAATTTGTGACAGTGAACCCCATAAACAACAATATACTAAATTTTTTGTTCCTGATGATACTGAAAATTTCAGTCTTGTAAGAGATATTGAAGAAAAAGAAGGAGAAGAACGAATAGAAGAATAATAAATAATCTTAATAATGAAAAGTGATAAAAATATAATAAACCAGGAATAAAATGTACATGTTGTTTTTTATATTAATAAATTCAACAAATGTTTTTTAAAATGTGGGTCTATTATATTTCACACACTACAATAGAAAATGTCCCAAGGACTTGACCCCATGAATGGAACCCTATACCCCATCCCCCATTCCAATGAATGCTTTTTTATATTAATAAATTAAAGGGCTATTTTATTTTATATTAATAAATTAAAGGAATTTTTTTTGTAGGTATGCTGCACCGGAAGAGTTTTAGTGTCAGTTCCAACTCTATGTCATAGGGTTCTCATTCACTTTCTACAATACAAGTTACTATTCATCACTACCTTTCATGATTTTTTTATATGATTTCATCTTATCCTATTACACTTTCATCCATAGGTATGAATTCTACTAATGATTTCGATGAATCAGAAATGGAATAGAATGATCAGTAAATTTTATAACTTGACACTTATTTTGTTTAATTTAGTTTTTATTTTTTTCATAAAATTTTATAAGTTAAATTAATTTAAATATTCCTTTAGTGTCTCTCATAAAAATTGGTATTCAGTTATTTTAATAATCCACAATGTAATGTTTCTATAATTCTTTAAATTCTAGAGTATAAATCAATGTTTTGAACAAAACAAGTGGTACATGCGATAGTGGTTCCAAATACAATCATTTATCCATTTCATCATTTATGTTATTTAAAGTTTGATGAATTTTTATAAAATTATATCATTTTTCATTGATATAAAAATTTATATTTAGGATTATTTTTAGAGGATATGAAATTGAAATAAATTGAGGAAATGTTTTATAGTTTTTAAATCTACTACTGAGTTGATGTTTATACTTTCAATCATGTATGAGAAAATTATTAAAATGAAGAAGATGTTTATGATGTAGAGTGTGTTTATTTTTTACATAATTAATGTAATTTTGGTCATTGAACATTGAAATTAATTAATTATAATCAAATAGTTTTTTGAGTTTGTAAATTTCAAGTTTGTAAACAGTGTTCAGTCAGTAATCTAATTATCATTATGGATATAATTATTGGTTAAGATAGTTACTATAACTTTCAACTAATGTTTAAAGGTTGACTTAGTGTTTTAGGATATTCATGTATCTTTTAACTCAACTGCGTCTTTCGTCTATTATAATAATTATGGGCATATACATGGATACTAATTATTCATTTCATTATTGTACCATTACTTAAACCTAATTTAGATCAAATTATATATCATTTTAATTTTATTTCATTTATTATTCATTAAATATTTTCATTACTAGTGTATGGTTAAATACAATAAATTCATTCACCATAGGCAGGAAGTGTGGAAGGAGATGATGGGTATAAATATGACCAAGTAATGGAGGGTGAGGTACATACATCTTAGTAGATTAGTTAATACTCTTGTTGGTGTTTTTATTTTATGAAACATGAAATTTTGTAAACTATGATGTAATCTATATTGTATTATATGTAATTTAATTTTTATTGATGAAAAGATGTTATTTTTTTTGTTATATTTTATTAATTAATTTTTTTTTATATATTCTTTGTATACTCATTTTTTTGGATTGAGTAGTATTTTGATTTTTTTTAAATTGCATAAACTGTGGAATTTTTAACCGCCTATAATTGTTTAGTGATGGTTTTATCCACTATGAATAAATTATTTATTCTTAAAACCACCACTAGATATGGTAAATTTCCATATTTAGTGATGTTTTTAACCACCGCTAAATATTCATTCTATAGAAAAACCACTGCTAATTTAAAAAAAACACCACTAAAATCTAAGGATGTCGATGAAAACTGAAACCGTCATTAAAAATAATAAACCACCATTACATATTTAATGATTTCACATTTCACAATAGTTTAGTAAAACCACTGCAAGACCTATTTGAGGTGGTTAAAACCGCCTCTAAATCCAAAAAAACTATCTCTAGATTCTATTTTTCTTATTTTATGAGAATATACTCACTAGTAGGAATTCCACATTTTTCATGTTGTTGGATATTCCTATATTAAAATGTGTTTAGTGATCCTTAGAATTTATGATTATTATTATGGTCTATGATGCCTCATGTACTTAGATGTACTGACCAGAATTGTGACACCATATGTCCACTGGGAAGCAAGGTATGTTAGGTGTATCACAAGTGATATGTTATTAATGAATAAGTTGGTGATGGATTTTTTCCTTCAAACTTTATAGAAGTTGATATCTTGACCATTTTATTGGAATAAAACTATCAAACTAAATTCCATTTCCATGTTTTATTGAAATATTCCTTTCAGGTAGTCAAAGAATGACATATCAAGTATATTGGTTAATTATGTAAGAACCCGGGTTTTTCTGAGAAAGACTTTGGAATATTTTTGATAATATTCCAGAGCAGTGCCTTCAGACGGCGTGCGATTCCGAGCCCCGGAGTGGCCAGAATTAAATTTTCAGTGCGTTCACACTGGAAATGAAAAATAAATGAGATAACTCCTAAACGGTGATCCTAATCAGAGATCTGAGTGTACAGATGGGTCCGGAATGGGGTGTTTACCCTAGGAACGACATAAAACTTGTCGTCGCGGGATGTTTGGACCCCTCGCTCGCTTCTGGAACGTTAAACAGATTAAATAAATTAAATTAATTCATTTAATGTTGAAACGCATTTATATCTTGAACGGTGGCTCGGATTGGAAAACTGAGGGCACTGTTGAGTTCGGAATGTGTCTTTTACCCTAGGAGGGGTATAAGTTTCGCGGGCGCGGGCCGTTTGTGAAAAATGGCCCAGGGGCGTTTTCGTAATTTAGCGGCTACGGACGTTAAATTTTATAACTTCTCAAAGGGGTCTCAGATTAAAATTTTGAGACCACCATTGCGCTCGGAGCATCGTGTTTACCCCAGGGGAGACTTAACCTCGACCCTGCTGAGGGTTCGGGTTCGGGCCGACGGGCGGGTGGTTAAGCGTTTTCTATTTAAACGCTTAACACGCCCCTTCCTCTTTTCCTTCCCATTTCCCCTTGGAATCCCCTCCTCTCCCTCTCCTCCTCCACCTCCAGTGAGGCGGCTCCGGCAAGGAAGCTCTGGCAAGGCGGCGGTTCGACGCGAAGCTCCGGGCGAAGCCCAGCGAGGTAGGGGTTACGTTTTGAGTTTCTTTTTGTTCCCGAACCCCCTTTGAATCCCAATTTTAGCATTGAATCATTGTTTTATCCTTGAAAAAAGTCCATGTATGCGTAGCCCGTGTTCTAAGCTCTCCGATGCATCTTTCGATTTCGGTTTTGGAGTTCTGAGGAACCCGCAATCATCCGCCAAAGATTGCGGGTTTTTGGAGGAGTTCGGGGGGTGTTCCGGCGGTAGGCGCGGCGGCGGCGACCTCCGGCACGGCGGCTCGTATGCGGCAGCTCCGGTTCCAGGAGGTAGCGCGGAAAGCAGGCGGCGGCGCGGTGTGCGTACGGTGGCGCGGCACTTCGCGAGGGCGGCGGGGCGTGGTCGTCCGGCTTGACAGGGGTTGCAGCGCGACCCCTCGCGAGCAACCGAGACCCGCTTCCAGCGGGTCTCCTCGAAGACCGAAGACCGGCCTCGCGGCCGGTCAGCAGAAGCGGGAACCGCGAGGGGACCGCAGGTCCACAGCCGGCCCACGCGGCAAAGCCTCGGGCCGGCGCAGCAAGCCGGGCCGGCCCAGGCCTGGTGGACCGGCCAGCTAGACCGGTCCAGCCCAAGGGTTGTCCCTTCCGGCTTCGGACACCCGTAAATATAGCTACGGGTGCCCGTTTTACATGCCGTCTGCGGAAGTGTCTTCCAGACGTTGAGGGGAACGTTTTGATCTAGTTTAGGTAATTTTAAATTCCCGAAACGAGGGGCCGCGGTGGCGCGACGTGTCCTTAAGTGGACGAGCGTTTTCCCCGAGAATCTTGTTTTGGACGGCGCGGACGCGTCCGACGTCCGTTTTGAGCGCCGTCAGTGGCGTTGCGACCCTGGCACTGAGGCGGAGGTTTCCAGGGCGGTTCCGGGCATTGAAGCCGGAGTTTAGGCGTGGGCCACACGGCCCATCTTTTGAGCTGCGTGTAGCTTTTAGCGACTTTTTCCTCGGACGTCCGTTCGGGGCGTGCGAGCAGTCGATGTTGGGTGTTTTTCCGAGGGCATCATGTTGGCGCAGTCTGCCCGCTGTAATTCCGCACAATGGTGTGGGCCCCGCGAGAGCCGTTTCGGGAGTTGATGATGATTTCCAGCTTTATCATCGGGCGACCGTTTTGGACAAGTGAGTAGTCCATCTTGTGTACTTTTTCAAGAGGATCGCAATGGTGCGATCCGTTCGTGGAGTTTCGGGACCGGGATGTGGGTCCCACGTGGCACTGCTCAAGTGCGGTGCGCTGGGATGCACCTTTTTCTCCAGATATCCGTTGCACTCAAGTGAGTAGTGCTTTTGACGTGTTATCCCAAGGGGATCGCAATGGTGCGATGTGCCCGACTGTTTTCGGGGTCGAGGCTCGGGATCACGGGACGTCGTTCGGGCGTGAGGCGGTGTTGGTGACTTTTCCATCGGATATCCGTTGGAGGCGAGTAAGTACTCGATCTCGCGTGTTTTTCCATGAGGATTACAATGGTGCGATCCGTTTGGTTGTGCGGAGCCTCTTGCGCAATTTTGTTAAATGTGGAAGCATGGAAGGTGCTCTAGTGGTGGTTCGCCCTACCTTGTTGTAGCGGACCCTTGGCCTGTGATCGCGCACTCTTCGGAGAGTGATGTAAATGGTTCACGAGATGTGGCTGGCCGTGCCTGGGCCTTTGAGGTGGATTCGTTACGTCACGCCTTCGCGTTGACGTTGGGTGCCGTGTGCATGATAGCCTTTGGGCTGGAATGACGTATACTCTGGGAGTATACGAGAGCGCTTGGTGGTACGTGTGGTTGTTTGTACCTGAGGATGTTTGTGTGCTCAGTTGGGGTTGACTTGGGGTCATACGTCGTGTGGGCCCCACGTGTGTGCCGGGTTCTGTTTTTCATACTTTGACCTCTCGCGATGTAGAGGGTCCCTCTGTGTCGTTTGTTTGACCAGCAGAGTGGAGTCTCCCCTGGCCTGGTGCTCTTTTTTCTGACCCATAGGGTTAAGCGGTCTCCCCCTGGTCTTGTGCTCGATGGTTTGGTCGGCAGAGATGGTTTGGTTCCTCTGCTTCTTTGGCTGTGAGGGGTTTCAGTACCGTGCCCTTTCACCGGACTGCGACACCGTTTGCGACTATGGGTGTCCGTGCATCGTGGGTGTTTTCCCCACTTTCTGAGATGAGGATTCTCAGTCCGCTTCGACAGTGACTCAGCAGATTGGAGCGTGATTGCCTTGTGAGGCCCGGGGAGTTTCTCCCATTTCTCCGTGTTCCCTGGTAGAGCTTGTGGTTTTGGTGTGACCAACACTTTACGTGGGCACCGATCCTCTACCCAGGAGGTTGTTTCCAACAGGGCTGAGGTTGTTCCAGCAGGGCTGAAGTTGTTCCAGCAGGGATGAGGTTGTTCCAGTAGGGATGAGGTTGTTTCCAGCAGGGCTGAGGTTGTTCCAGTAGGGATGAGGTTGTTCCAGCAGGGCTGAGGTTGTTCCAGCAGGGCTGAGGTTATTTCCAGCAGGGCTGAGGTGTTTCCAGCAGGGTTGAGGTTGTTTCCAGCAGGGCTGAGGTTGTTCCAGCAGGGCTGAGGTTGTTTCCAGTAGGGCTGAGGTTGTTCCAGTAGGGTTGAGGTTATTTCCAGCAGGGCTGAGGTTGTTCCAGCAGGGCTGAGGTTGTTCTAGCAGGGCTGAGGTTGTTTCCAGTAGGGATGAGGTTGTTTCGAGCAGGGCTCATCAGTGGGTTACCATCCAGCAGGGATGGCCAGAGCAGTGTCGGGCTTACCTCCAGTGGGGCTGGGCAGTGGTCCCCGATGCCGGGTTACCTCCAGCGGGGCTGGTCAGTGGTCCCCGATGCCGGGCTTACCTCCAGCTGGGATGGGCAATGGTCCTCGATGCCGAGTTACCTCCAGCTGGGCTGGGCAGTGGTCCAGTCGCCGACTTTAGCCGGGTCTCCCTCCAGTGGATTACCCTGTTACGGGACTGGGCAGTGAGGCACCCGTCGACTTTCCGGGTATCCCTGTAGTGGGAACCCGTTGACTTCCAGGGATCCTCCAGCGGGGCTGGGCATGGGGTCGCCTGTTGACTTTGAGCATACCTCTCGACTGTGGGGCAGTGACGAGTTGTGGTTGACGTTCCCCCAGAACTCTCAAGTACGGGGAGCACTTTCCCCCACCGAGACGCATCCTTGTGACGTGACCTAAAACCTTGTGGGCGAGTCAGTGCCGCCCAAAGCGAATAGTGTCAAGGTGTGGTGATTGAGCCCCTTGGCTTGTGGTTCGGGGCAGACGTGCGGGATGCTGGGCATCGATGGTGTTACTTCTGGGACTGTTGGATACTCTCTCTTGGGATGAGCTACGGGACGGAGATCCCCTTACGATGTTGTTCGGGCTTCTTGATTGAGCATAAGGATATGTATATACCTTGTTTCCGGTACCCACTTCTTGGGTTTGGTTACTCTCCTTCTAGAAGAGGCGAAGACGCACGGGGTATGCCACGTGCTTTCCGTGTCTAGCTTCTCATGGTTGGACGAGTCTACTCTCCTGATATAGGTAGCGAAGACTCGACAAGAAGTTCGTCTTCTCACCATTTCCATCTCCTTGTGCATGGACGAGTCTACCTTCTTTCCTCTTGTTGGGTTGAGCTAGACTCTTTACTGTACTCCTTACTGCCCTCCTTGTTGTACTCCTTTAATTTTCCCGTTCTCTCTACTGCTCGCCCTTCAGTACCTCCTTTTGTTGCTCCCTCGAGCCCTCGGGGTATCCTACTGAGTATTTTTATACTCACCCCTGCTTGGGCTTTTCCCACACATGGTGTGCCCTTGCAGACGACGGACAGGTGGAGCGTGACTTCGGTGGAGCGTATGAGCTTGGGATCTTGGACCGTGTGCGGTGGTCGTGGTCGGGTTCTAGGTGGGAGACCCGTCAGCTGTTTCTTTTTGTTTACCTGTTGTCGGGTTGTGGCACTTTTCTGGTTGGGCGCGTGTTTTTCCCCTTTTTCCTTTCAGCACTTTTCTTGTACTGTTTAGAGGTCGATTCACTTTTGGTGGTTTATATATAGCATTTGCACTTTACTCTGCTTGTTCTTCCTTTTACTCTGCACTGTTGCATTGAGTTTTCTGTGTGTGTGTTTACAGGTGCTTAGGCAAAGGCCTCCCCGAGTTATTGTGCCTTCGGTGCTGGTCGCCATCCCCTGGCCTATGGAGGCGGGCTTGAGGTAGTTGCAGCTCGAGCCCGGGTAGGGTCGGGTCATGACAAAGTGGTATCAGAGGTGGTTCATTCCTTGGGATGCTGTTCAGACGTCCCTAAAAGAGGAATTGGTTGGGATTTAGGGCAATAGTGTTAACGTGTCTCGAGAGCGGCTCTCAGGCTTGGGAGTCCAGTGATGGTGCGGCGGCCGACGTATCCATTCACCAGGACCTTGATAACCCGTTTGTTGACTCGGCATGCTGAGACAATTGTTACAGGGAAAATTTGTTTGTGCATCACATAGGATTGAGTCTTTGACTGTCCTTCTTCAGTCAGCTCCCCATCGTTGTTGTTGTTGGTATATACATATATGCTCATCTGACCGCGGCACTCCTTGATAATATTCAGGATGTCTTCGCGAGGACAGCCAGCCAGGATACCAGCTTTGGTTCATGACGAAGACCCTATGAGCTACGAGGCCACAGTCTAGGACCCATCATGTGAGCCCCTTTCTCCGGGTGGGCTGGTAGTAGCACCCCCACCTATTGAGCAACAGGCAGTTTCAGCAGAGCATGCTGAGCTTGAGCACAGGTTGAGCACGCTCCGTGAGTTCCAGCGGAAGAGACCATTGAGGTTCAGTGGTGAGCCAGACCCTCAGGCAGCAGAGGTTTGGCTCGAGTCAGTGGTTAGCCTTTTCAGGCTTGTGCAGACGCTGATAGATCAGAGAGTGGCTTTGACAGCCAGCCTTTTTCGTGGATCAGCTTGGCATTGGTGGAGTCTGGTGACTCAGCTTCTTGACAAGTCGTCACTTTCGTGGGGCGACTTCCAGTTGTTGTTTCGTGAGGAGTTTTTCCCCTCCTTCTTGCGCTCCATTCGGATTCAGGAGCTCTTGCAGTTTCAGCAGGGAGGGATGACGGTGGCCGAGTATGCGGCTATTTTTGCAGACCGTGCACACTTTTACCCGGACTTGGTCAATGACGACAACCTCCGAGCGCGGAAGTTTGAGCAGGGACTCCGCCGAGAGATTCGTGCTGTCATAGTACCCTTGGGAATTTCCACATATGCCAGGGTGCTAGAGCAGGCACTGGTGACAGAGGGCTTCCTATTGCGTTCTAGTGTTGGTTGTGGCAGAAGGCACGTTGGAGCTGAGACGTCTGCCGCAGCTAGTGGGCGTCGGCAAGCAGAACCTCGACGCAGGTGGCTTACTGACAACCGGACTCAGGGGCGTGTTCGTACACCACAGTGGTGCCAGAGGGCACCAGTGTAGCCCAGATAGAGTCGGTGCTATGCTTGTGACGGGCGAGGTCACTTGGCACGAGACTGCCCGACCCGAGTTGCTGAGAGCTTCGGGCAGGCAGCAGGCGCACCACCACGGTAGAGGCAGCACTGTGATCGGAGTAGTGGCCAGAGAGGTGGTTCTAGCAGAGGATATGGAGGAGCTAGTAGTGGGGGACGATGTTACGAGGTCTTCCCATCACCACTAGGCGGTCCACGTCAGGCTCCGAGAGCTGACAGTTGGGACCGAGGACAGCCGCGAGCTTTGGATGTCTACTATCCTGCAGAGTATGAGGTGATAAGAGGTACGCTCTACAGCTCTTCTACCTTTTTGTAGTAAAATTGTTAGACTCTGCGTGTGATCTTCTTTCCTCCCTGCTCCTTGTTTGATGTGTTACCAGGGTGACGCGGGGCATCGGGTGTAACCCTGTGTTGGGAAGGTAAAAGGTGTAGGACCTTTTCTCTTTAGTCGATGGTGTTGACTCCTTCGCTCACCGAGCGTGTAAGAGAGCCTCGGCTGTGGAACCTTTTGTGACCAAATATCCTTGGGTGTTTCACCATATGGATATTCTGAAGGAGGGAATCACTGGGCCTTGTTTCAGGTGCGGGCGGTGATTCCAGTCACGGCGTTCGACGTAGAGGTTTGACCGAGGAGGTGAGTTGCCCCCGAGGGCCTTCGGGCCGTTTGAGACCGTGCAAAGGGATGGCGAGGTACCCTACCACCTTTACCTAACCCCAAAGTCTGGAGTGGGTGCACGACATCGGCAAGGGATGACCTAGCGTGAGCAGATCAATCCTTTGGTCTGTGTGCGGTGACCCAGAGCTGTGCGTGGGTTCTTCTGGGTATGGGAAAGCTAGGTGTGGGCTTAGTACCCTGTCTTTCTCCCTAGTTTTTCTTTTCAGGGATTAAAATCTTGAAGGAGGGAATGATGTAAGAACCTGGGTTTTTCTGAGAAAGAATTTGGAATATTTTTGATAATATTCTAGAGCAGTGCCTTCAGACGGCGTGCGATTCCGAGCCCCGGAGTGGCCGGAATTAAATTTTCAGTGCGTTCACACTGGAAACGCAAAATAAATGAGATAACTCCTAAACGGTAATCCGGATCAGAGATCCGATTGTACGGATGGGTCCAGAATGGGGTTTTTACCCTAGGAACGACATAAAACTTGTCGGCGCGGGATGTTTGGACCCCTCGCTCGCTTCTAGAACGTTAAACGGATTAAATAAATTAAATTAATTCGTTTAATGTTGAAACGCAGGTATCTCTTGAACGGTGACTCAGATTGGAAAACCGAGGGCACTGTTGAGTTTGGAATGTTCCGTTTACCCTAAGAGGGGTATAAGTTTCGCGGGCGCGGGCTGTTTGTGAAAAATGGCCCCAGGGGCGTTTTCGTAATTTAGCGGCTTCGGACGTTAAATTTTATAACTTTTGAACGGGGTATCGGATTAAAATTTTGAGACCACCGTTGCGCTCGGAGCATCTTGTTTACCCCAGGGGAGACTTAACCTCGACCCTACTGAGGGTTCGGGTTCGGGCCGACGGGCGGGTGGTTAAGCGTTTTCTATTTAAACGCTTAACACACCCCTTCCTCTTCTCCTTCCCCTTTCCCCTTAGCATCCCCTCGTCTCCATCTCCTCCTCCACCTCTGGTGAGGCGGCTCCGGTGAGGCAGCTCCGGCAAGGTGGCGGTTCGACGCGAAGCTCCGGGCGAAGCCCAGTGAGGTAGGGGTTACGTTTTGTGTTTCTTTTTATTCCCGAACCCCCTTTGAATCCCAATTTTAGCATTGAATCATTGTTTGATCCTCGAAAAAAGTCCATTTATGCGTATCCCATGTTCTAAGCTCTCCGACACATCTTTCTATTTCGGTTTTGGAGTTCTGAGGAACCCGCAATCATCCGCCGAAGATTGCGGGTTTTTGGAGGAGTTCGGGGGGTGTTCCGGCGGTAGGCGCGGCGGCGGCGAACTCCGTCATGGCGGATCGCAGGCGGCGGCTCCGGTTCCAGGCGGTAGCACGGGGAGAAGGCAGCGGCACAGCGTGCGGATGGCGGCACAGCACTTCGCGGGGGCGGCGGGGCGTGGTCGTCCGGCTTGACAGGGGTCGCGGCGCGACCCCTCGCGAGCAACCGAGACCCGCTTCCAGCGGGTCTCCTCGAAGACCGAAGACTGACCTCACGGCCGGTCGACTGAAGCGGGAACCGCGAGGGGACCGCGGGTCCGCGGGCCGGCGCAGCAAGCCGGGCCGGCCGGCTCGGGCCGGCCCAGGCCGGGTGGACCGGCCAGCTAGGCCGGTCCAGCCCAAGGGTTGTCCCTTCCGGCTTCGGACACCCGTAAATATAGCTACGGGTGCCCGTTTTACTTGCCTCCTGCGGCAGTGTCTTCCTGACGTTGAGGGGAACATTTTGAGCTAGTTTCGGGAATTTTAAATTCCCAAAATGAGGGGCCGCGGAGGCGTGACTTGTCCTTAAGTGGACGAGCGTTTTCCCCGAGAATCTTGTTTTGGACGGCACGGACGCGTCCGACGTCCGTTTTGAGCGCCGTCAGTGGCGTTGCGACCCTGGCACTAAGGCGGAGGTTTCCAGGGCGGTTCCAGGCATTGAAGTCGGAGTTGAGGCGTGGGCCCCACGGCCCGTCTTTTGAGCTTCGTGCAGCTTTTAGCGACTTTTTCCTCGGACGTCTGTTCGGGGCGTGCGAGCAGTCGATGTTGGGTGTTTTTCCGAGGGCATTGCATTGGCGCAGTCTGCCCGCTGTAATTCAGCACGATGGTGTGGGCCCCATGAGGGCCGTTTTGGGAGTTGACGGCGATTTCCAGCTTTATCACTGGGCGACCGTTTTGGACAAGTGAGTAGTCCATCTTGTGTACTTTTTCGAGAGGATCGCAACGGTTCAATCCGTTCGTGGAGTTTCGGGACCGGGATGCGGGTCCCACATGGCGCCACTCGGGTGCGGTGCGCCAGGATGCACCTTTTTCTCTAGATATCTGTTGCACTCAAGTGAGTAGTGCTTTTGACGTGTTATCCCGAGGGGATCTCAATGGTGCGATGCGCCCGACTGTTTTCATGGCCGAGGCTCGGGATCACGTGACGTCGTTCGAGCGTGAGGCGGTATTGGTGACTTTTCCGTCGGATATCTGTTGGAGGCGAGTAAGTAGTCGATCTCACGTGTTTTTTCGTGAGGATTACAACGGTGTGATCCGTTTGGTTGTGAGGAGCCTCTTGTGCGATCTTGTTAAATGTGGAAGCATGGAAGGTGCTCCAGTGCTGGTTCGCCCTACCTTGTTGTAGCGGACCCTTGGCGTGTGATCGCGCACTCTTGGGAGAGTGATGTAAATGGTTCACGAGATGTGGATGTCCATGCCTGGGCCTTTGACATGGAGTCGTTATGTCACGCCTTCGCGTTGACGCTGGGTGTTGTGTGCACGATAGCCTTTGGGATGGAATGAGGTATACTCCGGGAGTATACGGGAGCGCTTGGTGGTACGTGTCATTGTTTGTACCTGAGGATGTTTGTGCGCTCATTTGGGGTTGACTTGGGGTCGCACGTCGTGTGGGCCCCACGTGCGTGTCGGGTTCTGCTTTGCGTACTTTGACCTCTCGCGACGTAGAGGGTCCCTCTGTGTTGTTTGTTTGACCAGCAGGGTGGAGTCTCCCCTAGCCTGGTGCTCTTTTGTCTGACCCATTGGGTTGAGCGGTCTCCCCTGGTCTTGTGCTCGATGGTTTGGCCGGCAGAGATGGTTCGGTTCCTCTGCTTCTTTAGTTGTGAGGGGTTTCAGTACCGTGCCCTTTCACCGGACTGCGACACTGTTTGCGACTACGGGTGTCCGTGCAGCGTGGGTGTTTTTCCCACTTTCTGGGATGAGGTTTCTCGGTCTGCTTCGACAGTGACTCAGCGGATTGGAGCGTGATCTCCTTGTGAGGCCCGGGGAGTTTCTCCCGTTGCTCTGTGTTCCCTGGTAGAGCTTGTGGTTTCGGTGTGACCAACACTTTACGCGGGCACCGATCCTCTACCCAGGATGTTTTTTCCAGCAGGGCTGAGGTTGTTCCAGCAGGGGTGAAGTTTTTCCAGCAGGGCTGAGGTTGTTCCAGCAGGGCTGAGGTTGTTTCCAGCAGGGCTGAGGTTATTCCAGCAGGGCTGAGGTTGTTCCAGAAGGGATGAGGTTGTTCCAGCAGGGCTGAGGTTGTTTCCAGCAGGGCTGAGGTTGTTCGAGCAGGGCTGAGGTTTTTTCCAGCAGGGCTGAGGTTGTTCCAGCAGGGTTGAGGTTGTTCCAGCAGGGATGAGGTTGTTTCCAGTAGGGCTGAGGTTTTTTCGAGCAGGGCTCGTCAGTGGGTTACCATCCAGTAGGGATGGCCAGAGCAGTGTCGGGCTTACCTCCAGCAGGGCTGGGCAGTGGTCCCCGATGCCGGGTTACCTCCAGCGGGGCTGGGTAGTGGTCCCCGATGCCGGGCTTACCTCCAGCTGGGCTGGGCAGTAGTCCCCGATGTCGGGTTACCTCCATCTGGGCTGGGCAGTGGTCCCGTCACCGACTTTAGCCAGGTCACCCTCTAGTGGATTACCCTGTTATGGGACTGGGCAGTGAGGCACCCGTCGATTTTCTGGGTATCCCTATAGTGGGAACCCATTGACTTCCAGGGATCCTCCAGCGGGGCTGGGCAGGGGGTCGCCTGTCAACTTTGAGCAGACCTCTCGACTGCGGGGCAATGATGAGTTGTGGTTGATGTTCCCCCAGAACTCTCAAGTACGGGGAGCACTTTCCCCCACCGAGACATGTCCTTGTGACGCAACCTAAAACCGTGCAGGCGAGTCAGTGTCGCCCAAAGCAGATAGTGTCAAGGTGTAGTGATTGAGCCCCTTGGCTTGCGGTTCCGAGCAGATGTGCGGGATGCTGGGCATCGATGGTGTTACTTCTGGGACTGTTGGCTACTCTCTCTTGGGCTGAGCTACGAGACGGAGATCCCCTTACGACATTGTTCGGGCTTCTTGATTGATCATAAGGATATGTATATACCTTGTTTCCGGTACCCACTTCTTGGGTTTGGTTACTCTCCTTCCAGAAGAGGCGAAGACGCGCGGGGTATGCCACGTGCTTTCCGTGTCTAGCTTATCATGGTTGGACGAGTCTACTCTCCTGCTATAGGTAGCGAAGACTCGACAAGAAGTTCGTCTTCTCACCATTTCCAGCTCCTTGTGCCTGGAAGAGTCTACCTTCTTTCCTCTTGTTGGGTTGAGATGGACTCTTTACTGTACTCCTTACTTCCCTCCTTTTTGTACTCCTTTACTTTTCTCATTCGCTCTACTGCTCACCCTTCGGTGCCTCCTTTTGTTGCTCCCTCGAGCCTTCGGGGTATCCTACTGAGTATTTTTATACTCACCCCTGCTTGGGCTTTGCACGCACTTGGTGTTCCCTTGCAGACGACGGACAGGTGGAGCGTAGGAGCTTGGGAGCTTGGACCGCGTGCGGTGGTCGTGGCCGGGTTCCAGGTGGGAGACCCGTCAGCTGTTTCTTTTTGTTTACCTGTTGCTGGGCTGTGGCACTTTTCTGGTTGGGCACGTGTTTTTCCCCTTTTTCCTTTCAGCACTTTGCTTGTACTGTTTTGAGGTCGATGCACTTTTGGTGGTTTATATATAGCAGTTGCACTTTACTCTGCTTGTTCTTCCTTTTACTCTGCACTGTTGCATTGAGTTTGCTGCGTGTGTGTGTACAGGTGCTTAGGCAAAGGCCTCCCCGAGTTATTGTGCCTTCGGGGCTGGTCGTCAGCCCCTGGCCTATGGAGGCGGGCTTGGGGTAGTTGTGGCTCGAGCCCGGGTAGGGTCGGGTCGTGACAAATGACACGGGTTTGAAACATGTTTAATAGGATATTGTTACAAATGGATTGTATTATAGAGTGAGTGTTTTTATGTGGTCATTTACAACACAACAATAACTTCTTTCTCTTGGATTCCTTTACATGTTTCTAGATGTTGATATTGGACTTAAGGCATACCCACCTAATTCCACTGAGGAAGAAGCCTAGAGGGTTACACACTTAGTGTTTACTTTGATATCAATTAAATATTATTGATAAAAAATAGTTGGAATAAATATTATTCTCACAAAGAAATAAAATTTATTTAGGGTTTATTGATCTCATATATTTATCTGATAACGAGAATGATATGTAGGTTAAATATATTTAGATAAATATTAATTTATTTATTTAATAAAATGATATTTAATGATGTGATGTCTTGTACATTCCATGTAATAATAATATTATTATTATTATTATTAGAATGGAAAATATTTAGAGTATATTATTTTATAATGGAATTATGTGAAATTATATATATTATAACCCTAAATCTATATATTCTTATCATATATCATTTTTAGGGTCAAAATATTGTGTTCACTATGACAACCCATTTCTTTTATACACTTTATTTCATGATTTATTACATAAAGACAGACATAATACAATCCTAGAATATCGAGATACCTATTTTCTTTGGTAAATTAGATATATGCAATAAATTAAAATAGGGATACAACAATATTATTTAAAACTCTTTAACATACTTTTAAAATTAAATCTCCCTTTTAAAATTGCACATAATAACCTGGGGATGTACATAATAAAGGGGTGAGATATAAATCTAAGTTAGGGAATAATCAAAGAATAAAATTATGAAATTAATACATGTGATTCAAGAGGAATGTGATTCCTTGCATCACCACAAGTTGTGAAAATCAAAAGATATTTGAATTTTTTTTTCTTGAAAGTGTTTTAGGGGAAAAATGGTAAATTATCCGATGATATGATCTTTTATAAATTTTATAACCACTCTGTTGGTCCTGGAATTGGTTTTTTACCCTAGGATATGTGTCTAGTGGAAATATGATCCATTCAAATTTTCATGGAGTATTTAATATGTAATTAATTAATTATTAATTTATTCATATGTGTTTGTTTGATGATATCATTTAAACAGATATTTGGATTTAGATTCCATCTATATGGTTGATTCTATAATGGGGGGTTTACATAGTCAAGGCATAAATTTATGTCGGGCACCTGGGCCAGGCATAGGCCCCTTTCCCTTTTTTATTTTTCTTTTTTCCTTGTTTTTTCTTTTCTTTTCTTTTCTCCTTTCTCCCCTTTGGATTTCTATGCACACTCCTTGGGAGATTTGGCATTATGTGTCCAAGAGAGGGATAGGAAGATAATAGGGATGTGGAAGAGGTGTAACCACCCAGGGAGTCCATATGGAGATAGATTGAGCATTGGAGGATGCATCTTATGGATCTGAGACCAAGGAATTGGCGTTTTATGCCCTAAGATAGGCCAAATTTAATTTTATTCACCCCAATCCTCATAGATTAATTGTTTAAAGTTTTAAATCCTTTTTTGGGTTTTTGGGGACCCCTTGAGGATATATCTAAGCTTAATTATAGATAAATGAGGCTTTCTAAATGTTTTACAGGTTTTCTATTTTGGATAACCCATGTACATGACATCTTGTTCAGAAGACACATGTTGTGTTTTCTTCTTGTTCAAGGAAGATGATGTTTTTGGGACTACATTCCATGTATCATGGGTACATTCCATGTAGTGGTGACTCGGGGTGTGATTATGGTACATGGTTGTGTAGGTTACAAGACCAGGACCCAAGCAAGGTACATGGACAATGGTATTTTACTATTCTTGGCCTGAATCGGAGTGGGGGTACATGGCCAGGTACCCAGATGGGCACCTCATGTGGTTGTACACATTGTGTATAGGAAATACACACAATTTACTTTGGATAATTACATGCTGAGTGTCCTAAATAATATGGTCATGGAGGACCTTTAGGGTTACACATAATGTACCTGAACTACACACCGTGTACTTTTTTCTGCCTCGGCCCATTTTTCTTATTTTTTACTATGGAGTCATAATTGGACATAAGAGGAGTTTAATTTGAGAATTTTTTCACATAAATCACAATGCTGGAATCTATTCATCATTTAGATTTAATTTGGATGGTGTTTTGGACTAAGAGAGTTTAGTAGGATGATTTATTTTAGGTTTGGATCTAGAATCCTCCAACGGGTTGGGTTATGAGATGTGAGGCCCAGGTGAGGGTTGTGACCTTGGTGATCAACCTATCTTGATTATGCTATGATGATCTGTTTGAGATTATTTTGGAAGGATTCTAAATGGTGGGATCATGTAGTATCTCTAATGAGATATTGGTTTTTCCCTGCATGTTGGGACTGATTACTCAAGGTTAAATCTATTGAGGTTTAGATCCTCCACTTGAGGATTAGAGTTGTTGGAGACTTTGGGTTGAGTTGATGTCATGGGATGGTAGTTACGACTAGGTTCTTTTGTAGTGTTTCTTTGGATACCTTTGTAGGTTCCTTCTTCTGAGGTGGTCATGAGGATCATTGAGAATTCCCTCATATGTTCCAGTTTTGATATAGTCATGAGTATTGTTGAGAATTACCTTATATCCATTATTTTCTTTTGGATACCCTTTAGTCGTGTTTTTTATCAAGGATTGTTTGTAGGTCACATAGGTATGTTTGGGATGTTTCTGCACTGGGTGTGTCTTGATATTTTTATGAGCTAGAGGAACCCCTTATAGGGTGTCCTGGTCTTTATATGTCCTTTATACCAGGTTTGGATCATTTTATGGGTGTGTCTTGAGATATTCAATGAAACAGGGGAGTCCCTAGTTGGACATCGCTTTATGTTGTGACCTTGGGGACCATGGGAGCCCCTAATTTTAGTTTAGCCCTAATGTGGGTCATTGAGAGTCTATGGTGGCTATTTTTTGGATACTGAGATCAAAGGGAGTGTAGGGAGGCCACGTGCTTTATTGGATAAGATTTGATAAATTCTCATGCATCAGCTGTTTGGATGGTGGGTTCGAGGTTGGATCATCCCACGTTTTTTTCCTTTGGATGAAATGTTTAAGGAAATTTTTACTTAGTACTTTGGTTAGATTAAGAGACCCCTGGGATATCTTGGATTGGGTGTTGGACCTAGGTTTTTATTTGTTTTTCTCCTCCATTTTCTATCTATGGTTATATGGGATAAGGGATCTAATGGGCTATCTGGATGAGTTCACCCCCCCCCCACCCGCTAGTTGAGTATTCACCCTGGCTGGAGTGGCTTCAGACTCATGAGGTTTCTTGGAGCTCAAAAAGTGGTTTTTTTCATCATGGATGTTTTTTTTATTCTGGTTTTATGGATATTGTGCACTCCTGGGTTTATGTATATATCCCACATATTTTTTGGGTCTATAGTCAATGCCTGATTCTCTCTACAGAACTTTTCAGGATGATAGATTATCTATTTATTTAAACCTAAATTTTTATGTCACTAGTTCAAATTTTTCTATTGTAGTGATAGATACTGATATAAATTCTTTATCATGTGGACACATGGTTACGCCCTAGGGTCCTACTTTCATGCCTTTGTGTTTAGACATCTTGGAGCTCCTATGTAGATCTAGCAGATATATCAGTTTTCATGTAGCTGGGTGAGCCACGTGCTATAAATCCTCTGGTGTGGGCCAGAGCAGGGGAAGATTTACCTCAGGTGTCATACTAAAATATGGGGTTGTTTTTTTCCATTGTTTTTGTTTATCACCTTTATTTTTATGCTAGATATTATTAGTCTTTGTCTATGTTTTTCATATCACGTATGCATGAACTTGTTATGACAATGTATTATAGGTACACTATTAGGGGTGTCCTATTGAGATTTATTTCCAACTCCCTATATATACACCTTTATGTGCATATAGACCTGATGTTTGCTTTCAGGTTGGAGCATAGGTTGCTCAATGGATGGTGTAGGGGCCCAATGTTAATTGATCGAGCGGATCCACTCATGTGGAGTATCAAAATTAGGCTGGTGTAGCTCGTGAATTGTGGATACTGAGTATGTGATTTATCTCAGAGTAGGATATAGATCTTAATGTACTTATTTTTAATTTCTTTATTTTTTATATGTGGTCAACCAGGTGTGTGACCAGTTGTTTTTTTTCATGCTTGTGAGTTTTTAAGATTGTATGCCACATTCTATTTATTATAGTATGTTTTTATTTTAGTTTATTTATTATATGTACTTTGATTTTATCCATGTGGATGTTTTGGTTATTTTCATTGTTATCTCACTCTGATCATAGGGTATAATCTCCCCACTATAACTTTCAAACCCTCACTACTATTTGGAGACATATAGTGTTGGGGGGGGTGCGCTTGAGGCCTTTTGGCAAGCTGGATTGGGTGACATGTTAGATCGATCTGGGTTGGTTCATTAAAAAATAGTATTAGAGCTATTTGATTTCAAGATTTGGGTATTTAGTAGACATGTGGTATAGGAATGTGTTGAAACTTGTGATGTATATCAGACTAGTGTGTCTTGAACACCTTTACCGGTAGAAAATATAAGTTACCAGGGAATGGGATTGTTGTTCTTGGTTAAATTTTTATGGTTGTGTGATTTCACCTAGTGTGATACAATTGGGTTTGTGGATTTATGTTTTATTCTGGTTTTTCCCTCTTGGACCATGTGCAAGAGGCTAGTGTTCATGAATCATTCTAGGCATGTAGGATTCACATAACATATGCATGTCTATGGTTTTTTCACTGACGATGGAGGTTCGGTTGTTTAAAGTGTATGAAATGACAAATACGGTGTATCACATATAAATCCTTGGTGGAATTATACTCAACCTAACCAGATGTATATATTTTCTTCTAATGATAGTCCATGTGGAACTTGTATCAATATGTTCTTTAGTGATAGAGATATAGTACCATCATCGAGGGATGAATGGCAACCCTTGTGGATTGGTAATGGGATCTAAGTTCCATATTGGCTGATTTATGAGGGAAAGGGTGCCTAAGAGATCCTTGGATTGGGGTCGAGTTTCCCCAAGGTGGTGATTCCCCTAAAGTATCAGGTTTTCATTTCTGAGGAGGGAGTTGTTTTTTCCACGTGTTGTTTGTCGAGTCTTGTGGTGGGGCTCGTATTCCTGATATTAGTAATGACTTGGGTGGGTGTGGTTTTTCTTCATTGGTGGGTTCATTGAGCTCTGTTGTCACTAGGGTGTGGTTATTAATGAGGATGCCTCATGTTTGAGAAGTGGAGAACTAGGAGTGATCCTTATCTTATGGTTGTCTTGAGAGGACATGTTTGCTTTGACCCCTACCCTGGTCATTTTGATTGCACATTGGGTAGTGTAGCAGAAGTGTGGTAGGATACTTGGGGATTTGGATTGACACCAGAGTGAAGGGTGGTCATGCGGTAGATCTTGGCATGAGGGAGATTCTTTTTTTAGAGAAATGTTTAGGGTTTTTCTGTTTGTTGGAACTGACCTGCATGAGGAGCATGGTTATTGGTTTTAATTATGTTAGCCTAATTTCTCTAGGACTTAGCCCATGTGAGTGTGAGTACTGTTTCACTTTTTAGAGTGGTTTAAGGAAATACATGTGTTTGGGAGTGAACCATAGGTTTTTGGAGGTCGTGAACCTTATTTTTAAGTGATTTTTTGAGTGTGTTGGTTTTTGTTCTAGGTGAGCCAGGAGTGAGCATCGATTGTTATGAGTTTTTGTGCTAGCACTTAGGTGTGGGCAGTTTCACCATGTCTATCTGTTGCATTTAGTGATGGGTGTATCATGGTCTGTATAGTTTTCCATTTGGGTAGTGGGTAGCTGATAAGGAGACTCTTATGGTAGGAAGCATCACATCAGTCATGGATTGATGACTCTCATGTTGGGGGAGATTTTTGGAAACTATATGACCGGTCATTGGACAATAAAGAGAGCATCTATTACACCAGTTCTTGGGATAGAAAATCTACTAGTTAACCACTGGGTATTCTTGGGTGTGATAAGAATTTGTGGTGTGAAGTTTCTGATGCCTTGCGTCATCATGAATTGTGAAAATCTGAATAAATTTGAATTTTTTGTTCCCGAAAGTTTTTTAGGGGGGTGGTAAATTCTCCTATGATATGATCTTGGATAATTTTTTTGTCCATTCTGTTTGTCCCAAAACATGGTTTTTACTCTAATACCATATTTTGGTGGAAATATGATCCGTTTGAATTTTCATATAATAATTAATATTTAATTAAATAAATATTTAATTTATTTACACATGTTCATTTAGTGATATATTTTAAACAGGGAATCAAATTGAGATTCCATATCTGTAGTTGATTTTGGAACAGGGGAATTTTCCTAGGTGAGACATAACCTTGAACTGAGCACTGGGGTTGGGCCCGATCCCCTTTTATTTTTTTATTTTTTCCTTTTTCTTTTTTTACCCTTTTCTTTTCTCCTCTATACCCTTTTTATTCACATGCATGCCCCTTGGTGGATTTTATATCATGTAGTCAAGATAGGGATATGGAGATAATATGGAGAGGGAAGAGGAGGATCCAACCAAGGAGCTCGTTCAGAGGTAGATCAGGTGACATTGAATGTGTCTTCTAGATCCAAGACCAAAGTATTGGAATTTTATGCTCGGTGGTAGTCTGGTTTAAATATTTTTCTCCCCAATACTAATAGATTAGTTTTTTTTAATTTTAAATCATTTTATGGATTTTTGGAGACCCCTTGAGGGTTTATCTAAGGTTAATCTAGAAGAAACAGGGGTTTTGGGCCGTTTTTTGGGTTTTCTGTTTAGGATAATCTATGTACACAGTGTGTAGTTCATGGAACACACAATGTGTGTTATTCTTATTCAATTAATATGATGTTTTGTGACTACACGTTAGGTAATGGGGGTATACTCCATGTAGTGGAAACTCAAGGTGTGTCAGGAGCACATGGTCGTGCAGGGTACACAACCAGGACTCGTGCGAGGTATATGGCTATTGGTTGTGTATTGTGCGTGGCCAGACCCTGTGTGGGGATACACAGATAGGTACACAGCTAGTAACCCCATGTGGGGGGTACACACCATGTATAGGGAACACAAATTATGTAATTTGGAGAAGTACATTCCAATTATCCTGGGTAACACAGCTAGGGAGGACCTTTGGGGTAACACACCGTGTACCCGAAGTACATGTTATGTACTTTTTCTTATCTTGGCCTATTTTTCCTATTTTCACCTTGGAATTATAATTGAATATAATAGGATTCCATTCTGAGTGTTTTTTCATGTATATCGCGATAATGGAATTCTTTCAGCATTTATTTTTTTTTTGGATGGTGTTTTGTGTCACAACCCCCTCCCACAAAAAATACCACAATGAAGGGAGAGAGATAATGACCCCTGAGTCTCACCTTCAGTAGTCCCAAGGTTGGAAACTAGCATCTAGGGTATAAAAATCTCAAAATAATGGAGGCATTTACCTCTATAAGAAAACAAGATAAAGATATAAAATGAATCAACCACAATCAACTCCATGACATATATATAAGAAAACAAAAAACCATACCACAATGCATGTGTAAATAAAACTGATACAGATAAAAACTATCTAAAGTAAATACCCAAAATAAATGATAAGGCCAATAAATAGTAGCTATCCAAAATTTTGAGCTAGTAATGTCCAGCATCGTCCATGTAATCCTCTTGGAAACCTGAAAACAATATTATATATGTAGGGTGAGCATATAAGTATACTCAGTAGGAAAACCAAAGTCTCTCATGCACATGTGAAATAAGCATAAAAATTCACCTATGATAAAATAACAAAACCAAACAACACCTATACAGGTATACTAACCAAACTCAGGCTCACCAAGGAATGCTCACCAAATAACACAATCCAAGTAATAAAATATAATAGCAATTACATCGATAAGGGTACCCCACATAGTTTTCCCACTGGTATTCCACTCTCACACCCAAATTTCATATTTACTAGAACTCTCATCCCTTCTGTATACCACACCACCTGATTCATGCTCAAATTTACCCAAGAGATGAAGGTATAATGGTCCTTATAGTTTAGCTTGGGTTGTTGAATCCTCTGAGACCTAAGAAGTAACCTAAAGACACATACATTCTATGGATTGTTTTTGGATATGAATTGGCCAAATTGGGTTGATATTATATGGGTTTGAGTGAATTCTAAGATAATTAAGTGAATTAAAATTAAAAGAATGAGTTGATCCTAGCTTATCACTTGGGGTGGATTAGATGCATTCCTTTTCATCTATTTCAATTTTTTATATTTGAGATGGGTTAATTTAAGAAGATCAAACAACATAATCACTTAATGGTTTAATACCTACACCATTTAATACTAATCACCTATACACTTTAAGGATCAAAGTTTTGAGCACTTCATGGTAAAGGTTCGTATTAGCACTTGAAGTGTGTGCCCTTAAATTCAACAAGGATGAAGGAGTTTAAAGATCTTTAAAAAAATCTCAATTAAAAGAAGTGATTAGAAATTAATGGAGTGAGAGATAACATCCAATCCATCCCCTTTCTACTCCCTTGTATCAACCCATAAGTGCTTTATCCCTCTATTTATTCTAAGGTTTCAATGGAAGCGGAAAGTAGACTCATGAGGGAGGAAATGGAGAAGTAAAAAAACAATGAAATAACGATCACTCCACCGTTGTGTGATAATTTCACAAGGTTTGGTGTGAATAAATTAAAAACTTGAACCAACGATATCGAAGTGATATGTAGAACAACATAATAAGAGGATAATAAGAACTTTTATTAATAAACTAAAGTGAATTGAACAACTTACATGTGGAAGACAAAGTTGAGACAACAAAATCACAGCATAACATTACAATTGAATAAAGCACTAAATATGATTAAATAATTCAAAACCACTGCCTTAAATAGTAATTTTGGGAGCCTTGGTTAGATCCTAAAACATTAAAAATCAACCCACTTGATTATGGTAGGCCTAGGGTGGTGGAAAGTAAGGGAGAGTGGACTTCTTTATCCTTGACTCGAAGTGGCAGCCAGCTTGCATCTACCTAATAGACGCACCTAGATGGACTTATATATGGCCTAATTAGAGTGGTACATATAAGAAAAAAGTTAGGATCCGGATGTCTCCTAGCTCTCTATAAAATTTAATACCAATTTAATTTGTGGTTTCTGAGATATGATTAAATTGGTGGGCTGTTTTTTTGGGCCGAAGAATCTGGCCCAGAATTTTGTCTCAACCTTGGGCCACCTGAATAACCACAATGATGGCCGAATTAGCACTGGATTCTCGATAATTATATGTTCCTATATATTTATTATATAATCCCATAAAATTTGGGGTTCATTGGGTCTGTATTGTGGTCTCCACATTCTCATTAGTGGGTTGGTGTCCAATCTGCCTTCTCTATAATTGTTTTCGTTCATCACCAAATATCCCCATCATCCATTATGAATCCTCCATTGATCCCTGAATGAAAAATGTTCATATTAAAGTGTAGATCCATTTACCAAAATATCAAATTAAAATATGTATCATTAAATTTCTTAAAATCATATTAATAATTGGGACTAAATTGGTGTACATTAGGCATGAAGTACACAAATGATGAGAATGGATGTTCAAAATTAAAATCCACTAACTCAGGCCCATAAGATCAAAAATGAACATTTAATACCATTAAAATGTAATTAAAATATGTATTTTTATTATCTAATCACACCCCCCCCCCCCCAACTCAATATTTTCTAGTCCCGAGCAAAATGTATCTCAACAATATGAAATTTGAATTCCCTTTTCCAAAAATATTTTAATACGAGATAATTTCATAAGTAGATCCTAATTCCAAGCCCATTACTTTGTTCAAATTCATCGCCATATTTCATCCAATATCAATTAAGAGTGATGATGTGTTGTGCATCACATTATACATGGGGGTTCATCTTTATTCAAGGGGGAAATGATGGAAGCGCTAGGTGGAATCACATTTCAATATTAAGATGAATATTAAAAAAAATTATTGTATTTTTTTTGCAATTTTGCCATGGTAATTGAAATTTCACTCAAAAGAGTCAACCCCTGTAGCAAGACTTTGCCGATGACTCCCAGGCTCAAAGACCTTAGGGAACTAAGTGAAGCCCACATACTCTGGCATCATCATGAGTTAAATCAGTCAAAAACAAAGTCAAATTGCCATAAATAGAGATAAAATTACTAACTCTAGTCCAGACAACTATGGAGTCACAAACCTCAAGTGTCGAAAGCCACGCATTAGTTCATTTCATTACTCTACGTGCATATTTATTGTTTTTTTTGAATACTCATATTAAAACTAAAATTATCACCAAACCTATTATATTTATTTGGGGGACCCCATAAACTCAAACTAATACCCCACTATCCAAAGGATGTGTGTTGTGATTCTTTTTTTATTTGGATGAAAATATAAACAATGAAATATCACATTAGACAGTCGCACTTTCCAAAATCTATGGTCATGAAATATACATGGATTAAAATCAGAATCAGGGCATGCTAAATTATTTGATATTCAGTTTCAAAGTGTACAATGTCTATTATCATGTTCAAGGTTAGAGAAAATTTTCCTTCCATTAAGGCACACTTTTTTTTCAAATCATTCATTTTTTTTACACAAAATCAATATTTTTTTTATCTCCCCCAAACTTAAAATAACACTGTCCCTGGTGTTTAAAGAAAATAAAATTTAGAAGGGGGTAGAGGTAGAGAATGGGAGTTCAAAAAGAAAATTGAAAATGAGGATCATGGAATGAATTCACCTGGTGGTTGAAGTTGAAATTCCTACTGCTCCCTTTTAATCCCTTGATCTCATGTCACTCTGAGAATTCCCTAATGGAAGAAAAAAACAAACAAAAAAACTATATATATATATATATATATATATATATATTTATTCATATAATAAAAAAAAGTAAAATATAAGTATATATACAAAAAATATAGAATAAGGAAGCACTATAAGCTATAGTTTAGTGGTTAGCTTGGGTTGTCGAATCCTTGGATAACTAAGAAGTAACCTACAGACACATAAAAATAAAATGAACTGATGATACATTGTCTTCTTTTTAAATTTATGGGTAAGGTGTTACTCAAGGATCACACCACATAACACGAATGAATATGGCGCTCCCCTTTCATACCCATCCATACTCATAATAGAAGAACAGGTCAACAGTCTATTTTTTATTATTTATAAAAATCAAAATGATTCATTAATCCTATTTAAAATATAAAGTTGATTAAAACAACAAAATGATTGAAAACTTGAAAACCACGGGTTGCCTCTCATGCAACGCTTTGTTAAACGTCGTTAGCTTGACTTGGACCCCTAATTGGTTAATTATTTTCATCATATAAGGTAGTTTCACACAATTCTTCATCAACTCCATGTTTTTGGAATGGTTATATGAATGGTTTGACTCTATGACCATTAACATTAAATGTTTGACCATTGGTGGGATCTTGAATTTCAAAAGCCCCATGGGGGTACACCTTATGCCCTATGTATGGACCTGACCATCTAGACCTCAACTTTATCGGGTGTAAATGAAGTTTAAAACTATACAAAAGAATAGTTTTACCCGGTACAATGTGTTTGGTTTTAAGATTTTGAGATTGGTAGGCTTGTACTTTAGCTTTATTGATCCTCGAATTTTCATAAGCCTCCATCCTAAATTCATCAAGTTCATTGAGATCTAATTTCCTTTTTCACTACTACAAAAATGGGTAAGGGAAGCGCTACCCTTTTATGAGTGCTAAAAAAAGTGCTGATAAATGGGGCCTTTATCAGCGCTAAAAAAAGCACTGATAAAGGGGGGCCTTTAACAATGATAAAAAAATCTTTGTTAAAAGTGACCCTTTATCAGCGCTTTTTTTAGCATTGATAAAGCCCCTGCACCTTTATCAGTGCTTTTTTAGCACTATTAAAGGGGACCCATTTATCAGTGCTTTTTTTAGTAGCACTAATAAAGGGGGGCTTTATCAGCGCTTTTTCCTAGTGCTGATAAATTTTTATGTTTCAAAAAAAATCATGAAAAATAATATGTTGTTATATAAGTATATTTATATTGATATAAATATAATATATATTTTTTAAATATACGTATAAATAGACTATTACATTTAATATATAAGAAATTTAGTGAAAATGGCTTTGAAATATTTAAAAAAATATAATTAATTAATAATTTTCAAATTATTATCGATTAAAAATCATTTAATAACAATTTGAGGACACAAAAAATCAAAACAGTTAATAAAAGATCTAAAATAAGTTGAAAATGTAACTCAAACTTCAAACGGCCATAACTTTTGATCCGGGTATCCGTTTGACCTCTACAGCATATCAAATCGAATCTGGCGACAGGCTCTATGCACATGTGATTGAAGAAAAGATTCTGTCACATATTTCAAGGCCAAAAAAGGCCTAGAAGGCCTCCAAAACTGATTTTTTAGTCAGGATACCCCGATTTGTTAACATTCAAACATGTATAACTTCTGATCCAAATGTACGTTAGGATTATACCACATATAATATCAAATATTGTTTCATTTTCTTCGATTTGACTAGTTGTGGAGTTGAAATGGGCTTTTATATTAGAAGTTATGGTCGTTTTAACATTATATGGATTTTCAAATACACACACACACATATATATATATATATATATTTATTCGTAAATATGTGTGTGTGTGTTGTATATATGTATTTATTTATTTATTTATTTATAAACACACATAAAAACATATTTTATAAATGTAGTTAAAACTAATCTTATAAATATATATTAATATACAAATAAATATACAGATAAAAAATTGTAACTACAAATATATATATATAAATAGATATAAATATATATTAATATACGAATGAATATATATATACTAATATATGAATAAACATATATGTATAAATATAAATAAATATATTTATATTAATATGAATCTATATTAATATACAAATAAATATAACTATATATATATAAATAAATATATGTATCATTAAATAGAAAAAAAACGAAATGGATTAGTGGTAAAGGTGTAGGCGCGCAAGGGGGGGTCATGGATTTGAGTTCGAGTGGAAGCAAGGAAGTGCGCACACATGTGTGGGGCGTGCGGGCAAGGGCAGCGCGCGGGAGTCAGAGGGGCGCCTGGTGCTAATAAAGGGGGGTCAAGCGCTGTTAAAAGCTCCCACCCGAATATAAATTATTTTTTATTATTTTTTATTTTTTTTACTTTTATCAGTGCTTTTAAAAAGCACTGATAAAACACCCCTTTTATCAGCGCTAAAAATAAGTGCTGATAAAAGGGGTGTTTTATCAGCGCGTTTTTTAGCGCTGATAAAAGGGGTCTTTTATCAGCGTTTTTTTTTTAGCGCTGATAAAAGGGGTCTTTATCAGCGCTTTTCTGAGTGCTGATAAAAGGGACCCCCCCCCATCTTCTCCTCAATTAACAACACTTTTTTAGCACTGTTAATGCACTTTTCTAACGCTGATAAAATCCATAATTGTAGTAGTGTTTGTTTCGGCCAATGAGATGTCATAATTCATTTTCTTAATTTCCCAAAAAGCCTTATGTTCAATCTCCACTGTAAAATGGCATGCTTTACCATAAACCAACCTATATGGGGACATTCTTGAAATGGTTTTATATGCGGTTTGATAGTCCCAAAGAGCATCTAAGATTTTTCCCGACCAATCTTTCCTATATGGATTAACAGTTTTCTCAAGAATTTATTTGATTTCTCGATTGGATAATTCAGCTTGACCATTGGTCTATGGTTGGAAAGCAATGGAAACTTTTTGAGAAATTCCATACCTTTCCATGAGTGCTGAGAATAGAAGATTGAAAAAATGAGTTCCACGATCACTAATGATAGCCCTAGGAATTCCAAATATAGAGAGGATGTTTTCCTTGAGAAATCTAATCACAGTTTGATGATAATTGGATTTTTTAGGAATGGCCTCAACCCATTTGGAGACATAATCGATAGCTAAATTGATTTATAGATATCCCCTAGAGTTTGGGAAGGGACCCATGAAATTGATTCCCCACTAGTCAAAGATATCAATTACTAAGATGGGAGTGAGTGGCATTTGATTCCTTTTTATGATGGACCCTACTTGTTGACACTTAGGACAACTTTGACAAAATGTGTAGGAGTCCCTTGAGAGGGTGGTCCAGAAGATACCACACTGAAGAACCTTATAAGAAGTTTTCTTAGAGTAAAAGTGACCTCCACATGCCTCACTACGACAGAATTTAAGGATGGACTCTTGTTCAGATTCTGGGACACACCTCCTAATGACTTGGTCAGGACAGAATTTATAGAGGTATGAATCATCAAACACATAGTGCTTGACATCAGAAAGGAATTTCCTTCAATCTTGAGTCCCTAATAATTTTTTAATGATTCATGTAACTAATAAGTTGGCTATGTTGGCATACCATGGAAAATCACTCAATGAATAGAGGTATTCATCGGGAAATGAATCAGACACAGAAAGGTGATTTGAGTTGTCTTTTAATTCAATCCTAGATAGATGATCAACTACAACATTTTCAACACCCTTTTTATCCTTTATTGTGAGGTCAAAATCTTGTAACAGAAGGACCCACCTAATCAATCTAGCCTTAGCATCTTGTTTTTGGAAGAGGTATTTTAGTGCAGAATGGTCAGTGAACACAGTGATGGGGGATCCTAATAAGTAGGTCCTAAATTTTTCTAAGGAAAACACAACAGAAAGTAACTCCTTCTCAGGGGTGGTGTAGTTTATTTGTGAATCATTTAAATATTTTATTGCATAAGCAATGACACATGAAGTTTTCTCACATCGTTGTCCTAAGACTGCTCCTATAGTGAAGTCACTCGCATCACACATGATCTCAAAAGGAAGTTTCTAATTTGGAGATTTCATGATAGGTTGAGAGATAAGAGCTGACTTTAGTGTAGATAATTATTCCTCATAGATTTATGTCTATAAAAATGGAGAATATTTCACCAATAGATCAAAAAGTGGTCGAGAAATAGAGCTGAAATTCCCAATGAAACTTATATAGAAACCAGCATGTCCTAAGAAAGACCTCACTTCCTTGACAGTTTTGGGTGATGTAAGGTGATGAATGATATCAACCTTGGATTTATCGACTTAAATCCCTCTACCTAAGACTATATGGCCAAGGACTAGTCCCTCTTTAACTATGAAATGGAATTTTTCCCAGTTTTGGACCATATTCTTTTCTTCACATCTTGAAAAGACTCTCTCCTCATTCCTCAGACATCCCTCAAATGTATCCCCAAACACAGAGAAGTCATCCATGAAGACCTCTAGAAAATCCCCTACCATATCTAAGAAGATTCCCATCATGCACCTCTGGAAGGTTTCAGGGGCATTGCATACCCCGAAGGGCATGCGTTTGAAAGAAATGGTGTCGAATGGATAGGTGAATGTAGTATTCCCTTGATCCTCTAGGTAGACCTCAATTTGATTGTATCCCGAGTACCCATCTAAGAAAAAGTAGAAGGCGTGACCTATGACTCTCTCAAGGACTTGGTCAATGAGTGGTAAGGGGAAATGGTCCTTCTTGGTAAATGAGTTTATCTTCCTATAGTCAATGCAGACCCTTCATCCACTACTCACCCTTGTTGGAAGAATCTCTCCATCCTTATTGGTTATCACTGTGATTCCTTCCTTCTTGGGAACCACTTGGATTGGGCTCACCCACTCACTCTTAGTTATAGGATAGGTGATATCAGCTTTTAAAAATTTCAGAAGTTCCTTCCTTACTACCTCCAAGAGGTTAGGATTGAGTCTCCATTGAGGTTGGCGACATGAATTTGAATCAGATTCTAGAACAATCATATGAGTCTCGATTAGTGGGCTAATTCCAGGAATATCAGATAGGGTCCAACCAATGGCTTTAATATATTTCCTAAGGATATCTAGAAGCATACTATCATGATTGGATTCAAGAGAAGAATAAATTACAACAGGATGTGTTTGATTGTCCCCTAGGAAGGAATACATGAGTGTAGCGGGAAGTTCCTTAAATTCAAGATCAGGTTGGTTCAAAATTTCAGCAGAAGATTGGGACATTGACTCAAGATCAATTTATTTTTATTTTTTTGAGTTTTTTATAGGATTTATTCCCCATGTGTAGAAGTTTCAACTACTATATTGATTTGATCAGTGTTAGGGAAGGTAGTTTGGGTGGTCTCCATGAATGTGGTTTCCTGAAAGATTTTATTGATTGTTGGACCTAAGACTTCATCATAAGAGCAATTTGAAAATGATTCAATCCAAGGAGATAAGCTTCCTTCATGTGAACAAAGGAAATCAATCTCATCCTAACTTAAACATCCATCAAATATTCCTTTATGTTCTATGGATTCATTATCAATTCATCCTATCATGTTTACTTCATGAATTTCCTCGTCATCCCCTATTTGTGAGCTTTCATTGTAGATGTTCAAGTCTAGACTCATATTTCCAAAGGTGATGGTCATGTTCCTATTTCAGACTCGGATAACAGACTTGATTGTTGCAAGGAAGGGATGACCAAGGATTATTGGGTTTTATTCCTTGTTTCCTAAGTTTGGATGGTTGTCAAAGACAATGAATTTAGTAGGGTAGATGAAGTTTTCAACCTTTACCATAACATCCTTTAAAATCCACTTTGGAACCCTAATGTTAGGATCAACAAGTTGAAGTGTGATAGATGTGGGTTGGAGCTCTTCTAGGCCTAACTGGTAGTACACAGCATAGTGGGTGATATTGACACTAGCACCTAGGTCACACAAGGCCTTGACAACATTTCCCTCTCCTAGTTCAACATTGATTTAAGGACATCCTGGGTCTTTCATATTTGGTGTAAGGGTTCCTTGGATTTTGGTGCTAACATTTTCTGCCAGAAGGACTTGGTTCTTATGTGAGAATTTCCTTTTAAATGTGAATAGGTCCTTAAGGTATTTTGAGTATGAAGGAATGGTTTGAATGGCATCGAGTAGTGGAATTTTCAACTTGACTTGTGATAATATTTCCCTCAATGTTCCAATAAATTCAGGCTTGGTTTTCCCCTCATGCATTGAGGAAATGGTGTAGGTTGTGGGATTGTTTTTCGAAGAGTTGTTTCTTTCACATTGTTATCAGTTTTTTAAGTTTTTTCATGTGGTTCATTTGAATTTTAATTAGAGTCTGAATCTTCAAATGGTTTTTGAATTATTTGGTTAGGTTTCTCAATTTATTTCCCACTTCTTAAAATTGTCACAACCTTTAGTTGTTCATGATTTGTTTGAGTACAACTTGACTCTCCCCTTAAAGTTGAGGATGGAATCGCCTGAATAGGCATGGGTTCACTAATACAAAAACGGCCAATATCAGTACTCAAAACGGCCTTTAACAGCACTAAAAAAGCATTGTAAAGCTCAGTGCTAATATAAGGGGGTCCCTTTTATCAGCGCTTTTTTTAGCACTGATAAAAGTCAAAAAAATTAAAAAAAATAAAAAATAAAAAAATGTGTGGGGAGAGCTTTTATCAAAGCTTGACCACCCCTTTATCAACACTAGGAGGTCTCCTGCGCACTTCCCTTCCCAAGTATCCTCACACGCATGCACCACCTTTGCCTCCACCCTAACTCGAACCTGCAACCTCCCCCTTTTGCGGCTGCACCTTTACCACTAAGCTATTTCATTTTTTTCTCTATTTAATGATATATCTCTTTATATACACATATAGTTATATTTATTCATATATTGATATAGATTCATATTAATATAAATATATTTATTTATATATTAGTATATATATATTCATTCGTACATTAATATATATTTTTATTTATTTATTTATATATATTTTTTTAGTTATACTTTTTTATCCGTATATTTATTTGTATATTAATATATACTTATAAGATTGGTTTTAAATACAGTTATGAAATATGTTTTTTATGTGTGTTTATAATAAAATAAATAAATACATACATATATATATACAACACACACACACACACATAGACACACACACACACACACACATATATATTTACGAATAAATACATATATATGTGTATTTGAAAATCCATAGAATGTTAAAATGATCATAACTTATAATCCATAAGCCCATTTCAACTACACAACCAGTCAAATCAATGAAAATGAAACAATATTCGATATGATATGTGGTACATGGCTAACAGACTTCCGGATCAGAAGTTATACGTGTTTTAATGATAACAAATCGGGGTATCCCGACTAAAAATTAAGTTTTTGAGGCCTTATAGGCCTTTTTGGGCTCGAAAAATGTGACAGAATCTTTTCTTCAATCACAAGTGCATAGAGCTCATTACAA
This sequence comes from Viscum album, assembly GCA_963277665.1. Taxonomy (NCBI): domain Eukaryota; kingdom Viridiplantae; phylum Streptophyta; class Magnoliopsida; order Santalales; family Viscaceae; genus Viscum; species Viscum album. Next base: position 861,830,416 of record OY728160.1, read on the forward strand.
GCTTCGATTTGATATGTTGTAGAGCTCAAACAGACACCTAGATCAAAAGTTATGGTCGTTTGAAGTTTGAGTTACATTTTCAACTTATTTTAGATCTTTTATTAATTGTTTTGATTTTTTGTGTCTTAAAATTGTTATTAAATGATTTTTAATCGATAATAATTATCAAATTAATAATTAATAATATTTTTTAAAAGTATTTTAAAGCCATTTTCACTAAATTTATTTTATATTAAATGTAATAGTATGTTTATACATATATAAAACATATTTAAAAAATATATATTATATTTATATATGAATAAATATACTTATATAACAATAATTTATTTTTCATGAATTTTTTTTTGAAATATAAGTTTTTTCAGCGCTGATAAAGCCCCCCTTTATCAGTGCTACTAAAAGAAGCGTTAATAAAGGGGTAGCGCTTCCCTTGCCCATTTTTGTAGTAGTGGTTCCTTCCCAGTTTTGATGGTTTGAAGTTCTTGTTTAAGGGAAGATAATTCTAAGTTCATTTTTCCATTTGTTTACACAACTTTTCAAGGATTGGAAGTGGGGCAGATTGAGTGGTGGCTTGTGTTGGTTGGTTTATCCCAGGAGGATACTTTGGTTGTTGGATGGGTTGTTGGTATTGGACAGGAGGATGTTGGTATTGGACTATTTTTGGTTGGAATTGGTTATGGTTTTAAAAATTTTGTGGAGGGTAGGGGTTTGGTCCTTGTGGCTGACTAGGTTGTTGGTTATCTTTCCAACAGAATCTCGGATGGTCATTTTACCTTGGATTGAAGGTGTTTTGGTATTGAGGCTTTTAAAAGTTCAAGGCATTTACTTCCACTTGGTGTCCTCCTAAAAGAACATCCTTGATGGATGGAATAGTTGGGTATTTTTCAGTCTTGTGGTCATATTTGTCACAAATTGTGCAAACCGGGTCAATAGTTTGAATTTCATAGACCTTCCTAAGATCGATCTCCTCAACTTTCCTAGTGAGTGCAGTGAGTTTCACCCTAAGGCTTTCCTCCTCACTAAGTGTGTGAATTCAATAGGATTTTTGTGGCTTCTCATGGTAAGGTGATGTTCCCCATGTTTGATTTTGTTCAGTAAGGCTTTCTAGATACTCTTAAGTATCATTGGGGGCTTTGTTTTTAAAGGTACCATTACACATCATGTCAATGAATTGTTTGTTCCCTGAACCCAACCCTTCATATAAAATTCTCACTTGTTCAGGAATAGAAAAACCATGGTGTGGAACCATGTTTAGAGTGTCCTTGAACTTCTCCCATGTTTCATATAATGACTCTCCCTCTTTTTCAAAAAAGTTTTGGATGCTCTTTTTAAGTTCAATTGTTTTGTGGTGGGGAAAGTATTTTTTATAGAATTCTCTTTGTAATTGGTTCCAAGAGTTGATGGATGATGGTCTCAAATTGTTTAGCCAATTTTTAGATTGATCCTTTAAAGAAAAATGAAATAGCCTCATCTTAGCTTATTCTAGTTGATGTGGGGGGCACATGGTTTCAACAATGTCATTGAACTCTTTAACGTGAAGGTAGGGCATCTCGGACTCCATTCCATAGAATGTGGGAAGGTGTTTTAGGACATGGGGTTTAAAGATGTAGTTGGAATCTCCTAGGTAATTGTTTCTAATGAATGAGGGTGCATTGGTCCAGGAATTTTTGAGGTAGTCATTCATGGTTTGATCAACTACATTCCCCAAGTTTGGGGCTCCCTCATTTGGATTTCCATTTTAATTCCCACCCGGGTTTATGAGTTGGTTTCTTTGAAGACCTTCCATTTAAATAGGCTCAATTTTTTACTCTAGAGTATTATGAAGATTAGTATCAAATTTAAAGAGTTCCCTTGGTGTACATTACTTCCCAACCCTAGGACTATCCACCCTAACTAGACGGTTTGATTGATAACAAGTGTAGGCGGACATGCGCCAAAAGAAAAAAAAAGTGAGAAAGGGAAAATATAAGAGAATTTGGATGAAAATAGAAGAAATGGGGGATAATAGAATGTGAGTTGAGTTGACTTACTTGGGTCCCCATAAATGGCACCAAAATTTGATTCATGATCAAATTTACCCAAGAGATGAAGGTAGAACAGTCCTTGTAGTTTAGCTTGGGTTTTCGAATCCTCAAAGACCTAAGAAGTAACCTACAGACACGTACATTATATGGATTGTTTTTTGCTATGAATTGGACAACTTGGGTTGATATTATATGGGTTTAATTTAATTCAAAGATACTTAAGTGAATTCAAATTAAAATAATTATTTGATCCTACGTTATCACTTGGGGTGGATTAGATGCATTCCTTTTCATCTATTTCAATTTCTTATATTTGAGATGGGTTCATTTAAGAAGATCAAACAACATAATAACTTACTGGTTTAATACCTACACCATTTAATACTAATCACCTATACACTTTAATGATCAAATTTTTGAGCACTTCAAGGTAAAGGTTTGCATTAGCACTTGAAGTGTGTGGCCTTAAATTCAACAAGGATGAAGGAGTTTAAAGATCTTCAAACAAAATTATCAACTAAAAGAAGTGATTAGAAATTAATGGAGTGAGAAATAACATCCAATACAGACCCTTTATATTCCCTTGGATCAACCCATAAGTGGGTTATCCCTCCATTTATTCTAAGGTTTCAATGGAAGTGGAAGGTAGACTCATGAGGGAGGAAATGGAGAAGTAAAAAAAACAATGAAATAACGATCACTCCACCATTGTGTGATAATTTCACAAGGTTTGGTGTGAATGAATTCACACCTTTAACCAAAGTTATAAAATTGATATGTATAACATTATAATAAGAGGATAAGAAGAACTTTTATTAAGAAACTAAAGTGAATTGAACAACTTACATGTGGAAGACAAACTTGAGACAACAAAATCACAGCATAACATTACAATTGAACAAAGCACAAAAGATGATTAAATACTTCAACAACACTACCTTAAATAGGCATTTTTTGAGCCTTGGGTCGAGCCTCCAATAGTACAAAGCATTCCACTTGATTATGGTAGTCCTAGGGTGGTGGAAAGTAAAGGAGAATAGACTTCTTTATCCTTGACTTGAAGTGGCAGCCAGCTTGCATCTACCGAACAGACACGCCTAGATGGCCTTCTAGATGTCATAATTATAGTGGTACATAGAAGAAAAAAGTGAATCTCTAGATGTCTCCTAGATATCTGAAAATTTTAATCCCAAATTAATTTTTTGTTTCCGAGATATGATTAAATTGGTGGGCTGTTTTGCTGGGCCGCTGAATCTGGCCCATAATTTTATCTCTAACTTGGTCTGCCTTAATAACCATAATAAAGGATGAATTAGAAATGTATAATGAATAATTATATGTTAATATATATTTATTCTACCATCCCATGAAATTTGGGCTTAATTGGGTCTATATTGTGGTCCCCATATTCACAACAGTGGGATGGTGTCCAATCTGCCTTCTCCAGAATTGTTTCCTTTCATCGCCAAATATCTCCATCATCCCTTATGAATCCTCCATTGATCCCTAAATGAAAAAAGTTCATATTAAAGTGTATATCCATTTCCAAAAATATAAACTTAAAATATTAATAATTACATTCCTTAAAATCAGATGAATCATTGGGACTAAATTGGTGTACATTAGGCATGAAGTACACAAATGATGAGAATGGATGTTCAAAATTAAAATCTACTAACTCAGACCCATAAGATAAAAAATGAACATTTAATAACATTAAAATGTAATTAAAATATGTATTTTTATTATCTAATCACCGACCAACAAGAACAGTCCCAACACACCTCACCAAAAGACACCTGGGCTCACCGTCCCACAAGCACAACCACATCACATCTCACCTGAAAACACCTAGGCCACAACATGACCACTACCAAAATCAAAGTAGTAGGGTATCATGAACATGTATTAAATCAACTTCATTACCTAATCCTACCATTCAAAACCCCCATCAAAATACACCCCACAATAACAATCATATCTCAATCGAAAACACCTAGGGCATCATAACCACCATCTCATGCACTTAAAACCTCTGGCCATCATAGATTGTTTAATACCTACCTCACCTAGAAGTGAGAGCAGGAAAGAGAAGGTACCCATCCATCTATCCTCCTCACTAGATGTTGGTAAAATCACCCCTCGTGTGACTATGCGGGTGTTGTCGTGTAGTTCTTGTTGTGGGTGGGGTGCGTATAGAAATCACAAGAATATAAAAGTATATATATAATATCAAACAGTCAAGCCCAACCTATGATTTCACAAAAAAAAATCAACCAACTCGCAACATCAACACTTTTTCTACCAACTCTAAATGTATAACACTACACATAAAGACACAAACCCCATTTCACATTTCCAACTAATTTCATTTAATCACCCCATTCATTTCATTATTTAGAATCAACCGCATTTAACCACACAACCCATCATTTATTTATCCATTAACCATTTCTATTCCATTAACCAAAACAAACCAATCAATTACAAACATTACTAAATAATTATTTATTTATTCCATCACTACTTGGACATCTAACACAAAGAAACACCCACCTCACTGCTCTAGAATAATAGGCACACAAACCACCTCGCTGCCCCAAAAGCACAGCCACACAAACCACCTCACCGCACCAAAAGCATGGCCACCAAACCATCTGCCCCGCATGCCCCAACCGCACATTGTCATCCCACAAGAACGTCCACACATCATAGTACAAAAATTCCATTTTACAGATTTATAATGGTGATTTTATCTCATTTCACTTTATTTTAGGGGCGTTATCACACAATCCATAATATAAGGGAACCCATTTCATTATCCAAATATTAGTGGTTGATCAATTTCCATTTTGGGGTGATATCACAGAAATCAAAACCAAAGAATAATTCACAGCACATATATCTGGTGCAAAAAAAATCCCCCAATGGCTAGAATTTTCAGCAGGGCATCAAGCTCGTACAATCCACAATATCAGAAATAGCATAAAAGTTGTAAAAGCATGTGAATAAAACCCCATTTACCCATTTCAATTAAATTTAACCAATTATCTATCTTTAATTAATCCAACACAACTATAATATATAGATAAAGAAAATTAAACCCCTCCTTCATGATACACAATAAAGAGAAATGATGGATTCTCTACCTCAAGAAATCTTTTCAACTTGATGTGCACTACATGGTGAATAAGAATGTCTCTAAACCACAAACACACCACAGGATCATGGATTAACCTACACCACACCAAAATATCCATCAAAATACATCCCAAACACACAACCCAAACCAAATTGCACCACCGCAGAGAAACATCAAAGAAGAATGTATGGAAACAAACTAATAATAATGAAGGGCTTTCCATAGATTGTCAACAAACAACCACTGGGACCAACGGATAAAATAGGGAGGAAGAGGGCTTAAAGAACTCCTTGGGGAACCTAGAGTTCACCCAAAATGATAGGAACAAGAAGATATATCCAAATAAATGAATATTTATCTAGAAAATATATTTTAAAACTACACTACATTGGGGATTTACATGATTTGTAATCCCCTTTCACAACATATAATCCTCAGGGTTTGGTTTTATTGAAAAATTTGTCACCTTTTCATTATTTATCCCCAAAAATATACACATTGTGAATCGTCCTTGGCTAATCCATGAAACCAACTTTCATGTAGTTTCAGGTTTACATGATGTGTATTTCCTACAGCAGTTCTACAGCACCTCCAACTTCTACCAAAAACTCCCGTAATCTCCCCATAAGACCTCCAAAACTCAAAATCAGAAAAGTAATAGAGCAAGAGGGCACAGACTGTTACATAAAATACCTCTCAAATGATTATCACTCTATAGAATCCAAAACCAATCCTAGAAGGAAAGGGGTCCAAACAACCACCCTACGAGATACCTCTCAAGGATCTATTCATACCACAAATTCTACCACTATCCAAACCCACCAAAAAAATGACCACAAAAATATCACACAACTTCATCACTATGAAACCAAAACTAAAAACTGTCTCATCCCACACAACCACATTTCATACAACCATTTCCCAACCAATAAACTACACCATCCTAAAAACATGAATTAGGTAATTCTATCCTCCGTGTCAAGATACTATCCGCTATGGGCAGCACTAACTCACCCACATGGGTTTAATTGCATCACAGTTAATGCATATAGATTATGAATCAGGTCATATCTTTTTATATGTTAGTAATCTATCACACATCACCCACACACATCATAAACCAAGTAAAATAGCTCATCTTATAAATAGAAGGATCCAAACATCACATCACAAATAAAAATAGAGAAAGTAAAAAACACAAAAAAAAACTTTGGGTACTGGGATGCATCTACATATATCACTCCCAAGTACTATCCTTCAAGACACCATGTATCCACAACAGAAGAACCAAATAAATGGTATGTCCAGGTAGTGCCTTCTCTTGGTGATCCTAGATCTCTACTATCTTCTCCACAAACATCGTGTCATTCTCGAAATCAAACTCTCTCCGATCAATGAAATGGTATTCGTCATGAAGATACTAAAAAAGATGAGAGACATGGAAGATTTCTTGGATACTTTCAAACTAATGTGGAAATGAAAACCTATACACCACCCCTCCAACTCGCCCTAACACCTCAAAGGGCCCAATAAACCTAGAAGATTTCTTACTCCCTCTTCCAAACCTCTGCTTCCCACGTTGAGAGTAAACCTTTGAAAACATGTGGTCCCCAACCTCAAACTACAAGGACCTCCTCCTGTGATCGGCATAAGACTTATGTTAGTCCTATGATACTTTCATCCTCTTATGAACAAGCTGAAATTTCTTTTTCATGTTATACACCACATCGGGACCAAGAACAATTGTCTCCCCAACCTCTATCATGCAAAACAGAGAACGACATGGTATCCCATACAAAGACTAAAATAGGGTCATGCCAAAGGAAGAGTGATAGGTATTTCCATAATCAAACTCCACCAAAGGTAGGCTTCGTACCCAAGATCCACCAAAGTTCAAGATGAATGCCTGCAAAATATCCTCTAATGTTTGGATAGTCTGTTCTGTCTGCCCATATTTCTGGGGGCATAAAATAGTGTTGAGGCATAATTGGGTGCTAAAAGCATGCTACAATCCCCTCCTGACTCATGAGGTAAAATTTTTGTCCTGATCTGAGACAATGTACCTCAGAACTCTATTCAACCATACCACATCATCCACATACCTCTTATCCAAAGAATCCATTATTCCCAACTCCTTTATTTCTAAGAAGTGGTCCAATTTCATCAACCAATCCACAATCACCCAAATAGGATCACAACATTTCTGAGATTTTGGTAACCCAGTGATGAAATCCATCAAGATTTCATCCCATTTCAACTTGAGAACATCCAAGGTATGAAACAAACCTCCTGGAACATGTTGTTCAGCCTTTACCTTCTGGAAAACTAGACACCAATACACAAACTCCGCCACTATCCATTTCATCCTAGGCCATCAAAATTGGGTCCTTAAGCCATGGTACATTTTGGAAACTCCTATATTTACCACCAAATGTGAGCTATGAATCTCATGAAGTACTCCATTGCACATAACTACTGGAACAAACAACCTCCCATGAAACAAAACCTGTTTCTGACCATCCTTCGACTATCACTATATAGAATCATCATGGAAAACATGATTGTGCATCGCCTCTACCTCTAAGTATCCCCACTGAGACTCCTCGACCTGCTACATCAGAGAAGACTACACTATCATCTGAAACAAATATCCTATACCACCATATACCCTTTCATCTAATTGAAAGGCCTCCAACTTCTCCATTGCTCTCCAAGCATCCCCAGACTCCTAAAAAACACCCTTCCACAGCTTCCTGCTCAAAGAATCGGCCACAACATTACCCTTTCCTGAGGTGTAAGAGATATCAAAATCATATTCTTAAATAAACTTCATCCACCTTCACTATCGTAGATTCAAATCACACTAGGAAAAGATATACCCCAAACTCTTATGATCCATGAAGACTAAAAATAACTCCATAATGAGGTAATGTTTCCAAAAATTCAGTGCAAACACAACTACTGATAACTCTAGATCATGGGTGGCATAGTTATGTTCGTGAGGGACTAATTCCCTAGACCCATAATAAATCATTGTCTTCTTATAAGATCCCAAACTTTTATGGAGTTGTATCAAACTCTTTTTCATGTACACTTTTTCCTTGTATTGATTACTTTTCATTTGGGAATTACTTTGGGCTTTGTTTGGGTGAAAATTAGAGAAACAAATAAAAGAAAATAGGGTTGTGCACGGTTGGCACATGGTTTTTTCAAACCATGTTCCCTATTAGGAGTAATTTTGCACCCCCATTATAACTAGTACATGGTTAGGGTGCACGGTTAAGGAAAACTGTGAACCCCTACCTAGAAAACCATGTGTGATTTTAAATGTCACTTGAATTTTAATTTTAAAATCCCCAAAACCCTCTAAAATCACCCATTTCAACACCCATTCAACCCTATGAGGTATTTCACATTTTTGGAGCTCTCTGGAATAATTACAAGACCTACTAACCTCTTTTATTTACGAATAAAAGCCTAGATCGAAGGTACACTCCTCTCCCAGTAAGTGAATCTTATCCCGGTTCTTCTCTCATTTTTCCACAGTGCTTCCCACTTTCTTTTAGTGAAGTAATACTATATTTGGATTAGATATAAGTCTATTTGGTGAGATTTAGATATGTGATTCTAGATCTAGATCATGATTTTCTTTAATATTGACTTAGTGTTTAAACTTTAAAATCTCGTTCTAGATCTTTGTGCCACTCAATTTTTGGGTATTTGCTTTGGGCAATTATTCCTCAATAAATTAAGGTAAGTGGTTCTTCCCATGTAGATCTATATCTCTCTTATTCTCCTATCTCTAGATAAAATAGGGATGTTAATCCATTTTTGTATCTATATTTAGATCTAGGTTTGTTAGATCTTGATTCATTTAAATCTTGGATCTAGGAATTGAATCAAGATCTCATTTTATGTCGTTATTTCGCTGAAATTGGGTTTTTTTTGTTGGTGATAATTCTTTTTCAAAGTTTTTGAGGTAGGTGGTCTAATATTAAATTCCTATGGTCATGATTTTGATATGTGTATGAAAATTATAGCTTTTATAGCGTTCTTTAGCAATTCGAATTCCTAAATTGGGTTAATTAACATGGCAGATTGAATTAATTGAAGTATTCTTGAAATATATGATTAATTGGGGAATTAATTGTGATATTTAGGTACTGTAAAATTATATAATTAATTGGGAATTTAATTATGACATTTAGTGTCGATCCAATTAGATAATTAATTGGGGTATTAATTATGATATTTAGAGGGTGTTCAACTAGATAATTAATTGGGGGATTAATTATGAGATTTAGGGATTGTGATGTAGATAATTAATTGTAGATTAATTATGTGATATAGATATCTTGAATTGGGAGTATTAATGGTATATTAGTTATGAGATATTGATATCATGAATTGAGATAATTAATGGTAGATTAATTATGTGATATAGATATCTTCAATTGAGATAATTAATGGTGGAATTAATTTTTTGATATAGATATCTTGAATTGAGATAATTAATGGTGGAATTAATTATGTGATATAGATATCTTTAATGGAGATAATTAATGGTGGAATTAATTATGGGATAGTGATATCTTGAATTGAGATAATTAATTGTGGAATTAATTATGTGATATAGATATCTTTAATTGAGATATGGAATTAATTATGGGATATAGATATCTTGAATGGAGATAATTAGTGGTGTAATTAATTACGGGATAATTATATCTTGAATTGAGATAATTAATGGTGGAATTAATTATGTGATATAGATATATTTTATGGAGATAATTAATGGTGTAATTAATTATGGGATATTATCATTATTATTTGAGATAATTAATTGGTGAATTAATTATGAGATATGGAAATTGTGGGTATGATTATTTAATTATTAAATTAAATAATGGGATTTATTAATTTTTTAATTAATTAATGTGAGTAATATGATTATTTAATTGTTTAATTAAATAACGGTATTGATGGGATTAATTAATTGATGAATTAATTAATAGAAGTATTATGACTAATTGATTGTTAATTAATTAATTAAATTGAATGAATTGGATTAATTAATTGGAAAATTAATTAATGGACATTATTTTGTTAATACAATTGAATGAGTTAGATTAATTAATTTATGAATTAATTAATGGGATTTACATGCTTAATTAATTGGGGAATTAATTAAGGGGATTTATGTGATAAACTAATTGTTTAATTATTATTGAAATTGGTGTGATTAGTTAATTGTTGAATTGACTAATAGGATTGAAGTGATTAATTAATTTTTAAATTAATTTATGTATTTGATGTGATTAATTAATTGTAAAATTAATTAATGTTATTAGTGTTTTTAGTTAATTATTTAATTGACTAATAGAATTGAAGTGATTAATTAAGTGTTAGATTAATTAATGTATTTGATGTGATTGATTAATTTTCTAATTAATTAATGTTATTTATGTGTTTAGTTAATTATTTAATTGACTAGTATAATTGAAGTGATTAATTAATCATTGAATTTATTAATATATTTGATGTGATTAATTAATTATTGAATTAATTAATGTTATTGATGTGTTTAGTTAATTGTGGAATTGACTAATATAATTTAAGTAATTAATTAATTGTTGAATTAATTAATGTATTTGATGTGATTAATTAATTGTCGAATTAATTAATGTTATTGATGTGTTTAGTTAATTATTGAATTGAATATAGGAATTGAATTGGTTAATTAATTATTGAATTAATTAATATTATTGATGTGATTAGTTAATTATTGAATTAACTAGAGGAATTTAAGTGATTAATTAATTGTTGAATTAATTAATGTATTTGATGTGATTAATTAATTGTTAAATTAATTAATATTATTGATGTGATTAGTTAATTGTTGAATTAACTATAGAAATTCATTTGATTAATTAATTTTTGAATTAATTAATGTTATTAATGTGATTAGTTAATTGTTGAATTACCTAATATAATTGTTGTTTTTAACTAATTGTTGAATTAGTAATGGAATTGATGTTGATAATTAATTGTATAATTAATTGTGTGTTGATAAATGGTAACGTGGTCATTAGAATGTGAATTAAATAATGGTAACATGGTCGTTCTAATGTGTGATGTATGAATGGTAACATGGTATTCAAGTAGGAATTAAATAATAGGAACATGGCCATTTTAATGTGTGATGTATGAATGGTAACATTTTCATTCAAGTATGAATTAAAGAATGGGAACATAGTCATTCTAATGTGTGATGTATGAATGGTAACATGGTCATTCAAGTATGAATTAAATAATGGGAACATGGTCATTCTATTGTGTTTTGTATGAATGGTAACATGGGTATTCAAGTATGAATTAATGAATGGTAACAAAGGAACTCTAAGATATGACCTAACTTTTGAATATTTCAGGATCCATCGTGATCCAAAGCAGGTATTGAGATATTATATCACCTTAGAATACTTTGGGCTCTAACATTAGCTGAAGTAGGTATTAAGATATGATATTACCTGAGAATACTTCGGGATCTGACATGAACAAAAGTAGGCATTGTGGTACAAGTGTCCTTGGGAACCCAAAGGTTTATGTGATTAAATAAATATTAATTGATAATGTGATAATTGTTTACTTATGAATTGTAATTATTTCTTTATACAATTATATACACTATTATTTGACTAGATGTTGTTTTAGACGCTATTGGTGGTGGCCTACTAAGTTGTACTTACACACTACTCAGGCTTCCCGATTGGTACCCGAATAGTATTTGTGTTTTTTAGACAAGAAAAAGGGCAAGGTATTATTTTTATATGGCTATTTTAGGGATAAATCATCGATGAGGGAATCAGAAGTGGTTTGGGACCTGTTTTGGAGTTTTCAATGTCTTTACTTTTGAATTTCATTTTGACACTTGGCACGTACATTAGCATGGCATATCTACTATTTAATTTTGATTTTGTATTTCCTGTCTTGGTCATCTTGTGAAATAGGTACTATTTTGTTTATGATTATGTTATTGATTATTGTTCATTTATTTTTACTGGTTTATTACTCTGATGAAAAAAAGAGGGTATAGGCTCCTCATGATCGATAATAGACCCTTTCTACTAGTCGACATCCTAAGGAATATGGGGAGGCACTCTTGAGGTCCTATGGTGGTTTGAATTAGGGTATCAGCATGTGGCACCCAGTTCAATACATTATAAAGTGGTATCAGAGCCCAATTTTCTTTTATTTTTCTTTTTTATTACTATTCTGGAAAGTTTGATAGGATACTGGGAAGATTCGTACCTTGGTTATGAGATCGCAAATGGGAGTAGCTACCCCATGTACGGGGGAGAACCAAAGTACCTTGGGTGGGATTGTTGTTATTAAGTTTTAATATTATAGTTGAATATTATTTTACCTTTGGTGATGCACTTGTTGTGTGATGTTATTATTGTTTCAAATATTTGTTTATATTTGAATCGTGGCCCAATAAGGAAATATATTTGAGTATGAATGCATCATTTTAGGCACTCAAGATTATTTTAAGACATGCATTATTTTAGTCACGTACATAAAAATGGGTTTTGGGTAAGTTTTTGAACTTGAACTATTTTTCCGTTCTTGTGAAATTGAAATGAAAACATGCCTAGTATGAAATTGAGAAATGTAAAATGATGCAAGATGAGAATAAATTAGTGTATAAATGAGAAACTTGAATAATTATATTGTTTTTTCCCTTGTTAACTAGGACCTAAATGTAGGATGGTTAAGGGTGTAGATAGTGCCTTGGTCTTGACCGTGTTATAGGGAAATGTGGAAAGACTTGATATGGTTTTTTGTAAATCCATCTTGTTAATTATGATAATGTTGTGAATTAATAATCATTTGTTTTTTTATTTGGACCTTGATGTGAGTAGTTTGGGTAGTGATAATTCCCTAGTTTGAGAACTTGGTTTTAGGTTGTGTAAGGGACCATCTGTTTTTGGATTGGTTTGGTGAGATGTTGTTGGGCAGGGAAGCCCGAGACTTTTGATAGGTTAAGAAGTTTCCGTAATGGGAGGTAACATTGGTGATGGGGTAATTGTTGTGGTGTTCATTGAAAAAATCTTAACATAATTTTAATTAGTGATGATCATTCCCCCTACCTTGACATCATCTAGAGTATGCTGAGAAAGCTCTGTCTTTACAACTAGATACCTGAATGTGTTTTGTTTAATTATGGGGCCTCTTAGAGGTCATGCTTATGAAGCGGAATATGTGGAGATGGATAATGGAAGGTACACCATTGACAGTTTATATATTGGGTTCTCATGATGGACCAGAGGTTGATAAATACTATGGTGGTTGATTTTCTTGAAAAAAGCGGTGTTAATGAAGCTCCAAAGGTGGGGAGTGATGTGTTATAAGTTGGTGTATGGAGCAAGACCATGGGCTGGAAGTAGGGGAATTGGAATTCCAATGAGGAACCTGTATAGAGCATGTTTAAATTCCCCGGGGAAAGGCCAGGTTGGCCTTATAGGTGGTGGATATACATCCTTTCCATGTAGTTTTTTTATGGCAAGGCTAAGTTCGAGTGTTGGATGGTTTCTTGCAGTTATTAGGAATAGTTAGTTGGGAAATGCATCGGGTATATTGTGGAAGTTGATTTTGAGACCGATATGTCCTTTGAGGAGAATCTGATACATGTGTTGGATGGAAGTGAGAATGTGTTTTGGAAAAAGGTTGTGTTTTTAGTTCATGTATTGTGGCAACATGGACATGAGTAAGAAGAAACTTGGGAGGGAGAAAATGATGTGAGGGCTCAGTGGCCTGATCTTTTTTACTTATAATATTATAGAATCTTGGGAGTGTGGCTTGAGAATGAGTTTTTATAAGGTGGAGAGATTGTAAGATCCTAACCTTTTTTGGAGTTGTCTTGGGCTCTTTTTTAGGTACTATTTTTCCTTTTATTGAGTAATTTTCATTTGGGTTTTAGTTTGGGGTGTGTTTGGGTGAAAATTGGAAAATATTGGAAGAAAATGGGGTTGTGCACGGTTGGTGCACAGTTTTCCCAAACCTTACACCCTCTTAGGAGTAACTGTGCACCCCCATTATAACTATAACATGGTTAGGGTTCACGGTTAGGGAAAACCATGCATGATTTTAAATGTCACATAAATTTTAATTTTAAAATCCCTCGAATCCTCAAAAGTCACCCATTTCGACTCTCATTCAAACCTATGAGGCCTCTTACATTTTTGGAGCTCTCTGGATAAATTCAAAGTCCTATTGACCTATTTTATTTGTGAATAAAATTTTGGATTAAAGTTCTACTCCTCTCCCGGTAAGTGAATCATATCCTGATTCTTCTCTCAATCTTCCCTCGTTCTTCCCTCTTTCTTTAATCAAAGTAATCCTCTATTTGGGGTAGATATAAATCTATTTGGTGAGATCTAGATCTATGATTATAGATATAGATATTGATTTACAAGATCTTGATTTTATTTAATCTTGATTTAGGGATTTAAGTTTGGATCTCATTCTACGTCGTTGTGCCACTCAATTTTGAGGATTTATGTTGGGCGATCGTTCGTCAACAAATTGAGGTAAGTGGTTCTTCCCATATAAATATATCTCTCTATTCCACTCATCTCCCCAAATAAAATAGGGATGTTAATCCTCTATTGTATTTATATTTAGATCTAGGTTTGTTAGATCTTGATTCATTTAAATCTTGGAACTAGGAATTGAATCAAGATCTCATTCAATGTCATTATTCCACTAAAATTGGTGTTTTCCATTGGTGAGAATTATTCATCAATATTATTAAGGTAAGTGATATAATATTCAATTATCATAGTTTTGATTTTGATACGTGTATAAAAATTATAGATTTTATAGCATTATTTAGCAATTTTAATTCCTATATTGGGTTAATTAATGTGTCCAATTGAATTAATTGATGTATTGTGGAAATATATAATTAATTGGGGAATTAATTATGATATTTAGGGGTTTTTCAATTAGATAATTAATTGGGTGATTAATTATGAGATTTTGGGATTGTCTAATTATATAATTAATTGGGGTATTAATTATGATATTTAGGGATTGTGATTTAGATAATTAACGGTAGATTAATTATGTGATATAGATATGTTGAATTTAGATAATTAATGGAAGATTAATTATGTTATATAGATATATTTAATTTAGATAATTAATGGTAGAATAATTATGAGATATTGATATCACAAATTGAGATAATTAATGGTAGATTAATTATGTGATACAGATATCTTGAATTGAGATAATTAATGGTGGAATTAATTATGTGGTATAGATATATTTAATTGAGATAATTAATGGTGGAATTAATTATGTGATATAGATATCTTGAATGAAGATAATTAATGGTGGAATTAATTATGGTATAATCATATCTTTAATTGAGATAATTAATGGTGTTATTAATATTGTGATATGGATATATTGAATTGAGATAATTAATGGTGGAATTAATTATGTGATATAGATATCTTGAATGGAGATGATTAATGGTGGAATTAATTATGGGATAATTATATCTTGTATTGAAATAATCAATGGTGGAATTAATTATGTGATATAGATATCTTTAATGGAGATAATTAATGCTGGAATTAATTATGGAATATTATTATTATTATTTGAGATAATTAATTGGTCGATTAATTATGAGATATGGAATTGTGGGTATGGCTATTTAATTATTAAATTAAATAATGGGATTAATTAATTTATGACTTAATTAATGTGAATAATGTGATTATTTAATTGCTGAATTAAATAATGGGATTGATGGGATTAATTAATTGATGAATTAATTAATAAAAGTATTGTGACTAATTAATTAATTAAATTGAATGAGTTAGATTAATTAATTGTAAAATTAATTAATGGGGACTATTGTGTTAAAAAATTGAATGATTTAGATTAATTAATTGATAAATTAATTAATGGGTATTGTTGTGTTAATGAAATTGAATGAATTAGATTAATTAATTGATGAATTAATTAATAGTATTGACATTATTAATTAATTGGGGAATTAATTAAGGGGATGTCACGACCCCTCCCTCCAAAGATACCCCTCCTAGGATGGAAATGAAGAAATGGAGATGATGAACCCCGAGTCTCGCCTCCAGTAGGCCCTGGGGTGGCAACTAGCACCAAGGGTATACAAATCTCAAAAAATGGGAGACATTACCCTTTTTATAGGAAAAATATCAGGAGATAAGATGAATCACCCACAATGAAACTTCAAGATATAATATAAAATAAACCAAAATCCATCCCACATGCATGTGTAAAATAATACTTATACAAAATAAAAGTCTCCAAAGTAAGTACCAAAAGTAAAACTAGGCAACGACACAACAACTATCAAGATCTGAGCTAGTAAAGTCCAGCACGGTTTTTGAAGTCCTCCTAAAAACCTAAAAATTGTTTTATATACGTAGGGTGATCATATAGGAATACTCAGTGGAAAAAACAAAGTCTCTCATGTACATGTGAAAGAAGCATACTAATGCCCCTATGAGAAAATAGAAGAATCGAAAATCACCTAACAGGTATACTAACCACCCCAACTTCACCAAGGCATGTTCACCAAATAACAGAAGTAAAATAATTTAATAAAATTCACATCAATGATAGGGTACCCCACACCAATTTTCCACTGATTAGCTGCTCTCACACCCTAACAAAAAACATCCTGGTGCTCCCACCTCTTCCAAACACACCACATCACAACCCACTCGCACACACCTGGGCCATAAACCACAACCTCATCCCATCATCGGGGCCACAATCTACATCACATCATGCCCACAGACACTTGGTCCCCACACACCACACCCCATCCCATCATCGGGGCCATGAGCCACATCACATCTCATCCCGAAGACACCTAGGAAAGAACAATACATCTCATCCTGAAGACACCTGGGAATGTAAAAATTGATTTCACACACCTGGGCCTCACAAACCATAACTTGCCCAATGAATCTTGGGTTATCACTTCCTAGAAGAAGGAGCAAGGAAGAGCAGGTTCTCAGCCATCTATCCTCCCACTGGGATGTTTGGTACATACACCCTCCCCTATGACGATGGGGGTGTTCGGCACATAGTGTTCAACTAGGGTAGAATGCTTATATAAATCACAAGGAAAATTCATAGTATATATATAATACCAAGAACTCATTCCCCACCTATGGGTTCTCAAAACAAACAACCAAGACCACAACATCCCCTTTATTGTTACCTCTAATGCACAACACCACATAACAAGCCACAAGACCCATTCCACATTCCCCACAAATTGATTAAACATTACCATTATTTATTCACAATTCTTTTATTCATTTATTCCATCACTATATAGGAAACTAAATTCCACAACACTAGCAGGTAACATAGTAAAAGCCAAAAAGAATATGAAGAGCCATGGTAAATTAACCCACTTCACAGTAAAGAGACATCATGCCACAACCTAAAGCTACAAGGTGAAGCTTTCTACATGTTATTAATGGTGAAGAACATATACCAACTGCTACCATAATTCTTTAAAGTCATCCCTCCTAATTCATCATCTAAACCACAACAAAACCTTAACTCACAGCCGCACCCAGCAACACTTCTCATCACAGCCATTCAAGGAAACCCTGCTGCATAACTAGACCACACCCATCACAGAACCAACCACCTGTTCACAAATGTTCCCACAACCACAACACCCCACGAACCAAAGTAAGGCATACTAAGATTTAACAAGGAATTCCTTGTTTTAATTATACTTGTTAATTCATGGGTTATCACAGAAATTATAATCATGGGGTATCCATTTATTGGCCGGGTATACATGGTTAACAATTTTCATATACAATCGTGTTCAAGGAAAACGAACAACATACATTCCATAACTATAACATGCACAAGAAAAAGGCCCCCAATGGCCATGATTTTTAGTGGATAGTTAGCCTATACAAATCACAATAACAACCAAAAAAATAACAAGTATATCGTACATCACTTTTCCCCATGCCCTATATATTATTCTTAAACCAATTTTATTATCTTTATTTAATTTTGATTCAACTATCTTCACAAGGGAAACATCCGTGCACCCACCCTACATGATACAAAATTAAGAGGGGTGAAGGAAACCTACTAGGAAGAAGAGACAAAACGCACTTCCTGGTTTCACCAAAATAGGGTCGCACATGACGTAGGAATCCACCTATAAGGAGAACTCGAATAGACATCACCACCAAGGATTTAGGACACCAAAGGAAAGGGGTTTGGGGAATCTCTCACCAAGATAAAGGGAAGCACACAAGGAAGAGAAGATCTCATCTTTAAAAAACCAGATCCTAAATCAATGGGAGAACTGGTTTTTAAAATCCATTAAAGGCTGATATTGACCAAGACCATGTGGTTTGGAAAGTCAGGGGAAGATTCAGGTTTTTATAAGATAGATATGATTCAAAAAGGCTCCAAAAACCATTAAATAAGGCATTAAATCACTTAGTGTCAAAGGGAAAAACTATAAGATCTGGTAACACTATTCATGAGACATTGTTGGGTGAGGCAACATTGGAAGAGACACAGTTGAACAAGGCACCTTTGGATGAGGCACCTTTGGACGAGGCACCACTTTACGAGTGACCACCGGGGTGAGACACCACCATCTAGCCACTGCCAGGGTGAGACACCACCATCTAGCCACCACCAGGGTGAGCTACCACTAGCGAGTGACTGCTAGGGTGAGACATCGCCAGCTAGCAACTGCCAGGGTGAGATACCACTGGCGAGAGACTGCCAGGGTGAGACCACCTAGGTGACACTACCAAGGTGACACTGTCAGGGTTATGTTTCCAGGGTGGCACTGCTGATAGGTGACAACATTGGTGAGGCACTATTGGAAGACTTTGAAAACTGTAAATTTTCATAAAAGGATGGAATGAGTCACTTTGATCTCCAAAAACACCCCCACACACCATATTCTCATAAAGGAATGGACCGAAGAGGTCCGAGACATTACATAAAATACATATCAAACAATTCTTTCCCTTGATAATTTAAAACCAACCCTGAAGAAAAAAAGAGGAAGGTTCCGAACAACCACCCCTCAAGATACCTCTCAAGGTTATCGCTACACTTGAAACACCACTGCCAATAAACATATCAAAGTTCAATGATAAACTATCTTGTGTTGTTAGAAATTTGGAGTAAAAACTAGACATCCAAGAACACCTCCTATGTCATCTACTAACCCAACCGACCAGAAGACACACCACACAAGTACAACAACTACACTATCTGAACACACAAATTAGGGAATTCCTTCCTCCATGTCAAGATATTATTCACTCTGGGTAGTACTGACTCACTTGCACGGGTTTTATCGCATATCAATTAATTCATCTTGATTAGGAATTAGGTCATCCCTTTTCCATATTTCTATACTTTATCACACAGCGTACCTCAAATAGCACCACCAAGGGGGGGAAATCTCATCTTATTAAAACAGCAAGTTTCAAACATCACATTTAAAAAAACAGATCAAAACAAGGCTCAAAACAACTTTTTATATTGAGAATGTATCTTCGTTTCTCACTCCCAAGTACTCTACTCCTGGCCACTATGCCTCCACAGCTCACAAACCAAAGGAATGGTCTACCCACACAGCACCTTCTCCTGATGATCCTGGATCTCCACTGGTTATTTCACAAATTTCATGTCATACTCAATGTCTAACTATCCCTAGTCAATGACATAGGATTCATCATGAAGATACTAATGAAGCTGGAATATGTGGAAGACGTCGTGGATCCTCTCCAATTGCGGTGGCAATGCCAACTGGCATGTCACCTTACCAACTCTCCCCAACACCTCAAAGGGTCCAATGAACTTGGGATAAATATTACTCCCTATTTCAAAACTCAAATGACCACGTTGAGGGTAAACATTCAAGAACACATGGTCCCCAACCTCAAAATCCAAGGGAATCCTCCTGTAATTGGAATACGACTTATACCAGTCATGTGTTTCCTTCATCCTCTCTCAAACAAGATGAACTTTCTCGGGCATGCTCTTCACCACATTTGGGCCAAGAACAGTTGTCTCCCCAACCTTCATCCAGCACAACGGAGAATGACACGGTCTCTCATACAATGCCTAAAACAGAGTTATACCAATGGAAGAGTGATAACTATTATTATAAGAAAAATACACCAAGGAAAATTGTCATACCCAAGATCCACAAAAGTCCAAGATGCACGCCCAAAACATGTTCTCTAACCTCTGGATGGTCTGCTCTGTATGCTCATTCGTCTGAGGCTGTAAATCAGTACTGAGGTATAATTGGGTGCCAAAATCATGCTACAATCCCATCCAAAATCATGAGGTAAAACATGTATCATGATCCAAGACAATGGACCTTAAAAATCCATGCAACTACATCACCTCATCCACATACCTCTTTGTCAAGGCATCCACTATGCCCGACTCCTTGATCCCTAAGAAGTGAGCTGATTTAATTAGCCAATCTACTACTACCCATATAGCATCATAGCCCCCCTAATCTCTAGGTAACTCTATTGATGAAATCCATCAAGATTTCATCCCACTTATACTTGTAGAAATCGAAGGGCTACAATAAACCATCGGGAACACAGTGTTCAACCTTACCTACCGGCAGACCAAGCATCTTTCCACAAACTTTTCTAGTGCCCATTTCATCTCGGGCCACCAAAATTTCATCTTCAAGCCACGGTACATCTTAGAAATTTCTGGTTGTACCGTTAAAGGTGAGTTATGGAACTCACGGAGGACTTCCTCGTGCATCACCACTGGAACAAACAGCCTTCTGTGAAACAAAATCTAGTTCTAACCATCCTCCAACCATCCCTCCAAAGCATCACTATGGACAACTTGGTCGTGCAACACCTCTACCTATAAGTATCCCCATTGAGACTCCTCCACCTGCTCCATCATAGATTACTACACTATCATATGAAACAAATAGTCTTTACTATTTTCCACTCTTATATCTATGTTCAAGGTTGTTAACTCCTCCAACGATTTCCAAGAGTCTGTAGATTCCAGAACAACTTCCTTCTACGACTTTCTACTCAAATCATCGGCTACAACATTTCCCTTTCCCGAGGTGTAAGATATCTCAAAATAATAATCCTAAAGAAACTCCATCCACCTCTATTTTATCAATTTCAGATCACGCTGGGAAAATATATACCTCAAACTCTTGTGATTTTTGAAGACCACAAAGCACTCACCAATGCGGTAATTTTGCCACAAATTTAGTGCAAACACAACCGTTGCTATCTCCAAATCATGGGTGTCATAGTTACATTTGTAGGGATGTAACTTCCTAGAACTATAAGATATCATTGTCAATTTCTGTATCAATATGTATCCCAAGACAAGACAGGAAGCATCACAAAACACCTCAAACATCGCTCCTTACTCTAGAAATCAAAGCACTGAAGCACTAAATAACTTCCCCTTAAGATAGTAGAATTCTACCTATCACTGATCAATCCACACAAAATCTTGGTCCTCTATAGTCAGATTTATCAATAGAGATGCAAATTGAGAGAAATCAGGTTAAAAAATCCGATAATAGCCTGCAAGACCAAGAAAACTGTGAACTTCAGCCACATTCTTGGGTTTTTTCCAAGAAAAAACTACTTTAAACTTTGATGGGTCCACTATTATTCCCTAATGAGACACCAATGTTCAATGAAATACACCTTTCATGTCCAGAATTTTTACTGAGACAAATTTCTATAGATCTGGTGGCGTTGAAGGACCTACAAGACAATTCTGAGATGCTTGGTATGCTCCTCCTATGACTTCGAATAGATCAGGATTTCATAAATGAATACAATGATATATCGGTCCAATAAATCATTAAATATGGAGTTCATAATCCCCATGAACATGGCTGGTGAGTTCATAACACTGAATAATATGACTACAAACTCAAAGTACCCATATATGTATCTGAAAGCAGTCTTCGGGACATCGCTCTATTTTACCCTCAACTGGTGATATCCAGACCACAGATCAATCTCAAAAAACCAATATTCCCCTATCATCTAGTTTAAAAGATCATCTATATTCAGGAGAGGGTAATGATTCTTGATCATAACCTAATTCAACCTCGGGTATTCTATGCACAACCTCATACCACCATACACCTTATTTGCGAACAATATTGGATCACCCCCATAGTGACACACAGGTCCGGATAAAACCCTTCTTCATTAGATAATCTATATGAATACATAACTCCCACTACTCGGAAGGTTACATCTAATAAGGATCCATTGAAATCAGAGAATCATTGGGCTATAGGTGTATCCTAAACTCAACATCACGTTGAGGGGGTAGAGTCACAACTTCCTCGGGGAAAACATCCAAGAACTCCCCAACAACCCTAGGAACTTCTACCATCTCAGCATCCACTAATTCTACTGATAGCTCAGCTAAGAAGGAAAGAATAGGCTCTACACCCTGACTGCCCACTTAACAGCTCTTCTCACCAATGAAAACCACGCGTCGACCATCCATTTCTGAAAACAAAACTCTTCTCTAGAAGAAGTTGATAATGAAATGCATAGAATAAAATCAATTGATGCTGAGAATAACATTGTATGGTTTCATATGTAGCAAGAAAAGATCCCCATAGGACTAATGTGGTATCATCATCAGTCTAAATCCTGAACACATCAAACAAGCTAGTATAGCCTCTGAATGGCGTACTCAACACCAGGGGCATGGGAATCCTATCTATGTCTAGTCTGAGATTATGGGATAGATTAGGTGAAACAAAGGAGTGTGAATATCGTGAATCAAACAAATCATAAGAAAGGATACTGAACAAGATGATTGTACCTCAAATGATCTCTGGTCCTACCTGAACTATTGCCTCTATTGTTTGAAACTGACCACACCCAACTCCTCTGCCTCTCTCATGAAGAACACCTCCACGGCCATGCTTGAGTCATAGTCCCTGGTCATGAGGGACATCCTAAGATCGATCTCTACCTTCTCTATCTCCTCTCAGTGGAATAAAATCCCATTGTCCCTACTGATGAAATGGTCTCACTAACAACTATTGTTGGGGATAACGTTGAGTTTGTCCTCCTCTACTAAACTGAGCTCAAGTAGGCACTTGGAACTGACTCTAAATATGGACATGGACCCTATATAATAAACACCTCAGTCCCAAGCCCATAGAAAGGGCCCTAGAACCACTAGAATCAGAAGGCCAAAAGGAAAACTACAGAGTTTGACTCCCTACTGGTTGAAACCTCGAATGTCCTGGTGCCTGGAACCTACTATTGACAACCTTTACCCTCAAAGAACTTTGTCATCTCACTTATCACGACATACATTCTCACAAGTTCATACTCTCAATCACCTCTTCCTTATTCTAAAACTCTAAGTACGTCGGTAATGTAAAGGGAGTAATCACGTACTGGATAGAAGGATGAAGTGTCTCCTCTATACATCTCGCACGAGACTCCTCATATGGAAAAAGATTGGGGGAAAAGAGAAGAATATACTTGAAATTGATTCCAATTTCCCACACTAACATACTCCCTTACTAAAGGGAGAGTATCTCCTACCTATTCTCAGCCTTCATAGTCAGTGAAAGGAACTCCGCCCAAAAATCCTTCAGAAATTTGACCCAAAACATGTTTACCTCCTTCCTATCCCCCAGATAAAGCCTCCACCATTTATGTGCATCCCCTCACATATGAATAACCACCAAAAGAACCCAGTACTCTTTTGGGGACTGCATCAAACTAAAGGTGATCTCGATCTCCTCGAGCTAGATTTCTATATCCATGTCTGAAACACTTCCCTCATACTTTCCCAAGACATGACACTGCAAATCACATGACATTTTCTACCAATATTCATCCTCCTCCATTAGATCAACCCTCCATCGATTAATCATACTAGCCTTCTAGGCCTCAACTGCTCGATTCACATGCAGATGATGACCGGGTTCCATAGATGAAATATAAACAACAAATCCCTAAGCCTGAGTAGTATGGAATTTTATTTAAGATTAATTTTAACTCACTTAACTCATTTAGTTATCCATTTAAAATTTCCCAAAACATCCAAATCAAACAATAAAAAAAATCATTATGATTCATTTACCTTTCCTTGGGTCTCTACCCTGCAAATAGTGTATCCTCACTTGGTCATTTGGTGGACTCAGAGTCCTTGAATCAGATCATGGGGGCCCTAAAATCCCATGTACTAGCCAGTTTTCTCTGGCCTATGTCATGCACCAAGATCACCTATCACCATTTCCCTACTAACCCCTGAAATCCTCACTATACCTAACTATAAACTCCATACAATATCTCAATCATAATCTTTGATACCATTCTGTCACATCCCCCTCCCTCCAAAGATACCCCTTCTAGGATAATAATGAAGAAAGGGAGATGATGACCCCCGAGTCCTACCTCGAGTAGGCCCTAGGGTGGTTAATAGCACCAAGGGTATACAAATATCACAAAATACGAGTCATTACCCTTTTATAGGAAAAATATCAAGAGATAAGATGAATCATCCACAATGAAACTCCAAGACATAATATAAAAGAAACCAAAATCCACCCTGCATTCATGTGTAAAATAGAACTGATACAAAACAAAAGTTTCCAAAGTAAGTACCAAAAGTAAAACTAGGCAGCGACACGGCAACTGTCAAGATCTAAGATAGTAAAGTTCAGCACAATCTGTGAAGTCCTCCTAGAAACCAGAAAACATTTTTATATAAATAGGGTGAGCATACAGGTATACTCAGTAGGAAAACCAAAGTCTCTCATGTACATGTGAAAGAAGCATACTAATACCCCTATAAGAAAAAAAAAGCAGAACCAAACAGCATATAACAGGTATATTAACCACCCCAACCTCACCAAGGCACACTCACCAAATAATGCAATTCAACTAATATAGTATAATGCAAATCGATGATAGGGTACCCTGCACCACTTTCCCATTGATTAGACGCTCTCACACCCTAATGGAAAACTTCATGGCACTCCCACCTCTTTCGAACACACCACATCACAACCCACCCACACACACTTGGGCAAGAAACCACTACCACATCCCATAATTGAGGATAAGATTCACATCACATCCCACCCACAAACACCTAGGCCCCACACACCACACCTAGTCCCATCACTGAGGCCATGATCTACATCACATCCCATCTCAAAGACACTTAGGAAAGCACAACACATCTCATCTCGAAGACACATAGTAAAGAAAAACTCACCTAAACACACCTGTATCTCACAAAACACATCCTTCCTGATGAATCTTGGATTATCACCACCTAGAAGAATGATCAAGGAAGAGAGGGTGTCCAGCCATCCATCCTCCCACCAAGATGTTTTGGAAAGACACTCTCCCCCATGATGATGGGGGTGTTCGTCATATAGTGCTCAACTAGGTTGGGGTGAATATATAAATCACAAGGAAAATACATAGTATATACATATGATACCAGTCATTCATTCCCCACCTATGGGTTCTCAAAACAAAAAACCAAGACCGCACCATCAACTTTGTTGCTACCTCTAATGAACAACACCACATAGCAAACCATAAGACCCATTCCACGTTCCCCACCAATTGATTAATCATTACCATTATTTATTCACAATTCATTTATTCATTTATTCCATAACTATTTGGGAAACTAATAGGCACAACACTAGTAGGTAACACACTAATAGCCAAATAGGAGATGAAGAACCATGGTAAATTAACCCACTTCATAGTAAAGACACATCATGCCACAACCTCTAGCTACGAGGTGAATATTTCTTCATGGTATTGATGGGGAAGAATCCATACCAACCACTACCATAAATATTCAAATTCATCCCTCCTAATCTATCATCTCAATTACAACAAACCCCCAACTCACAACCACACCCAGCAACACCTCTCATCACAAATATTCCCAGCATCCCTATTGCATAATAATACCACACCCATCACATAACCAACCCCCTGTGCACAAATGTGACCATAACCACAACACCCCATGAACTAAATCAAGGAATATTCATTTTTAACAAGGATTCCCTTATTTTAATTCCACTTGTTAATGTGGGGGTTATTGTAGAAAGTATAATCCTGGGGTATCCATTTATTAGTCGGGTATACGTGGTTAAAAAATTTCAAATATAATCATGTTCAAGGAAAATAAACAACATACATTCCATAATTATACCATGCACAAAAAAATAACCCTAAAAGTGATGATTTTCAGTGCGTAGTTAGTTCATATAAATCACAATAACAACTAAAACAAATAACAAGCATATTATATGTCACTATTATTAGGCCATGTATATTGATCTTAAACTGATTTGATTATCTTTATATAATTTGGATTCAACTATCTTCACAAGGGAAACATTATTCCACCCACCCCACATGATACACAATTAAGAGGGATGAACGAAACCTACCTGGAAGAAGAGATGATCAGCAATTCCTGGTTGCATGAAAATAAGGGTGCGCATGTAGTGGGAATTCACCTATAGTGAGAAATCAAACAAACATCACCACCAAGGCTTCAGGAAATCAGAGGAAAGGGGTTTGGGGCATCTTATACCAAGATAAAGGGAAGTGCACAATGAAGATAATATATCATCTTTAGAAAAGAAAAATCCTAAATCAATGGGAGAAATAGTTTTTAAAATCCATTAAAGGTGAATCTTGACCAAGACCACGTGTTTTGAGAAGTCAAGGGAAGCTTTAGGTTTTCAGAAGATAGATATGATTCAAAATGGCTCTAAAAACCATTAAATAAGGTATTAACTCATTTCGAATCAAAGGGAATATCAAAAGTGAAAAAATGGAAGATCTAGGAACATTGTTCATATGAAAATGTTGGGTGAGACACCATTGGACGAGACACCATTGGACAAGGCACCACTGGACAAGGCACCACTGGATGAGCGATCGTCAGGATGAGACACCACCAGCTAGACACAACTAGGGTGAGATATTTCCAGCGAGTGGCCACCAGGGTGAGACATTTCCAGCTTTCCACCACCAGGGTGAGCTAACACTAGAGAGAGAACACTAGGGTGAGACACCGCCATAAAGACACTACCAAGGTGAGCTACCTCCAGCGACCGACCACCAGGGTGACATCGCTTGGGTGACACCACTAGGGTGGCACCACCTTCAGGTGACACTGTTGGCAAGGAACCATTGTAAGACTTTGAAAACCAAAAATTTTCACAAAAGGTGTGAATGAGTCACTTTGATATCCCAGAACACCCCCAAACACTAAATTCTCACAAATGAATAGATTGGAGAGGTTCGAGCCATTACAGGAGATTTATGTGATAAACTAATTATTTAATTAGTAATGAAATTGGTGTTATTAGTTAATTGTTGAATTGAATAGTATAATTGAAGTGATTAAATAATTGTTAAATTAATTGATGTATTTTGTGTGATTAATTAATGGTCAAATTAATTAATGTTATTGATGTGTTTAGTTAATTGTTGAATTGACTAATAGAATTGAAGTGATTAATTAATTTTTAAATTAATTAATGTATTTGATATGATTAATTAATTTTTGAATTAATTAATTTTATTGATGTGTTTAGTTAATTGTTTAATTGACTAATAGAATTGAAAATATTAATTAATAATTGTATTAATAAATTTTTTTGATGTGATTAATTAATTTTAGAATTAATTAATGTTATTGATGTGTTTAGTTAATTGTTGAATTGACTAATAGAATTGAATTGATTAATTAATCATTGAATTAATTGATGTATTTGATGTCATTAATTAATTTTCGAATTAATTAATTCTATTAATGTGTTTAGTTAATTTTTGAATTGACTGTAGTAATTTAAGTGATTAATTAATTGTTTAATTAATTAATATTATTGATGTGATTAGTTAATTATTGAATTAACTTGAGGAATTGAAGTGATTAATTAATTTTTGAATTAATTAATGTATTTGATATTAGTAATTAATTATTGGATTAATTAATATTATTGATTTGATTAGTTAGTTTTTGAATTGACTATAGAATTTTAAGTGATTAAATAATTGGTTAATTAATTAATGTTATTAATGTGATTAGTTAATTATTGAATTAACTAATGGAATTGTTTTGTTTAAATAATTGTTGAATTAGTAATGGAATTTATGTAGATAATTAATTGTAGAATTAATTGTGTGTTGATGAATGGTAACATGGTAATTCAAATGTGAATTAAATAATGGGAACATGTTAGTTCTAATATGTGATGTATGAATTATAAAACATTGATTCAATTATGAATTAAATAATGGGAACATGGTCATTCTAATGTGTGGTGTATGAATGGTAACATGTTCATTCAAGTATGAATTAAAGAATGGGAACATGGTCATTCTAATGTGTGATGTATGAAAGGTAACATGATCATTCGAGTATGAATTAAAAAATGGAAACACGATCCTTCTATTGTGTGTTGTATTAATGGTAACATGGGGATTCAATTATGAATTAATGAATGGCGTTAAAGGCACTCCGAGATATGACCTCACTTTTGAATAATTCGAGCTCTAACATGAGCCAAAGTAGGTATTGAGATATGATATCACCTTGGAATACTTTGGGTTCTGACATGTTCTAAATTAGGTATTAAGATATGATATTACCTGGGAATACTTTGGGCTCCAGCATGAACTGAAGTAGGCGTTGAGGTACGGGTGTACTCGGTAACCCGGTGGTCTATGTGGTTAAATAAAGATTAATTGATAATGTGGTAATTGTTTACTTATGAATTGTAATTATTTCTTTATAAAATTTCATACACTATTATTTGGATGGATATTGTTTTAGACGTCATTGGTGGTGGCATACTGCTCACACCCTACTTGGGATGCCAAATCGGTACTCGAATAGTCTTTGTGTTTTATGGATAGGAAAAAAGGGAAAGGGCCCTATGTTAGATGGCTATTTTGGGGATGGAGTATGGATGAGGTAACTAAACATTTTTTGGGGACTTCTTTGGAGTTTTTAGTTTCTTTACTTTGGAGTTTCATTTTGAAACTTGACATATACATTAGCATGGAATATCGACTGTTCAGTTTTTATTCTGTATTTCCAGTCTTGGTCATTTTGTGAAACTGGTACTATTTTGGTTATGATTATTTTATTGGTTATTATTCATTTATTTCTGTTGGTGTATTACTCTGATGAAAAAAAGAGGGTACAGTCTCCCTATGATCGGTAATATACTCTCGCTACTAATCGGAATACTCTGGAATACGGGGAGGTGCGCTTGCGGTCATGTGGTGGTCTATCTCGAGGAACTGATGTGTGGAACTTGGGTCGGGATGTTACACTTCTTATACATAAATATGTACCCTAATCCTAGGCAGAAAGCATCACAAAACATCTCAAACAACACGCCCTCCTCCAGCAGCTGAAGCATTGGATCACTAACTAACTTCCACTTTAGGTAATCGAATGTTGTTTGGCACTGATCATTCCACACAAAATCCTAGTCCTTCCTAGTAAAAGATGTCCACGGGGTTGTGAATCAGGAGAAATTAGGTAAAACATCCAATAATAGCCTATGAGATCAAGGAAACTATGAACCTCTACCACATTCTTGGGTTTTTTCCAAGAAACAACTACTTCAACCTTTGTCGGGTCTACTCACACACCCTACCAAGACACCAGATACCTAATTAAATGCACCTCTCATGTCCATAATTTACACTTGGACAATTTTCCATAGATCTGGTGGAGTCGAAGAACATTCAAGTCAGTTATGAGATTCTCATCATGCTCCTACTCTTCTTTTGAGTAGATCAAGATATCATTGATGAATAAAATTATGAACCGGTCTAGGAACTCACAAAATACAGAGTTCATAAGCCCTTTGAACACAGCTGGCATGTTTGTAACACCGAATGGCATGAATACAAACTCAAAGTGCCCATACCTACATCAGAAGTAAAACTTCGAGATATCTATCTCCTTCACCCTCCACTAGTGATATCCAGAGCACATATCAATATTATAAAACAAACTCTCCCCTCTCAACTAGTCAAAAAATTGTCTATCCTTGGAATATTGTAATGGTTTTTTTACTGTCACTTGATTCAACCTCCGGTAGTCTATGCACAGCCTCAGACTACTATCTTCCCTCTTTGAAAAAAACACTGGATCACCCCACAGAAAAACACTGGGTCAGATAAAACCCTTCTTCATCATGTCATCTATCTTAATCCTCAACTCCCACAACTCAGAATATGTCATCTGATAAGGATCTATTGAAATCGAAGAAGAATCAAACTGTAATTCTATCCTAAACTCAACATCATGCCAAGGGGGTAGCATCACAACCTCCTTAGGAAAAACATACAGGAACTCCCCAATGACATTGGGAACCTCTACCATCCCATAATCCACTGATTCCACTGAAAACTCATCCAAAATGGAAATAAGGGGCTCCACATGTCGACTGGACACCTGAAAACTCTGCTCACCAAAAAAAACCACACATTTTCCATCCACAATAGAAAACACAACCATCCTTCAAAAGTAGTAGATAACATCATGTACAGAATACAACCAATAAATGTTGAGGATAACATTGTATGATTTCATTAGTGGTAAGAAAAGATCCCCATAGGATTGATGCGGCCTCATCATCAGTCTACATCCCCAACACACATCAAACAAATTGGTCTGGCCTCCGACTGGTGTATTCAACACCAGGGGCACGAGAAGCCTCTATACGTCTATTCCAAGATCATGTACTAGAGTAGGTGCAAAAAAAGAGTGAAAATCTCTTGAATCAAACAAATCATAAACAATAGTACTAAAAAACTGATCGTACCTCTAACAATCTCTTGCCCTTCTAGAATTGTCGCCTCCACTACATGAAAATGACCATTCCCAACTACTCTGCCTCTCTAATGATGAACACATCTATGAAAATGCTCAGGTCACAGTCCCTAAACATGAGGAACATACTAATGTCTCCCTCTACCTACTCCATATCCCCTCGGTGGAGCATAAATCTTCGGCCCCTGCTACTAAAATGATCTCACTGGAAACTGCTATTGAGGCTAGTGTTGAACCTATCCACCTCCTCTAAACTGAGATTAGGGAACCACTGGGCACTATTTTTGGTAATGTCCATGAATCCCAAAACCAAAACACACTGGCACAAATATCCTAGGAAAATCATGAAAATTACTAGCCCCAAAAGGATGAAAATGAGGATGGTGAGGTTGAATCCTCATTGGTCGAAACCTCAAAGGTCCTGGTGCCTAATAAATTCCACTAAAAACTATACTCCTTTAGGAACCTTTCTAGTTATTCTCTTGTGTAAACCTCATCAAAAGTGCATCCTCTCGATCACCTATGCCTTATTATGAACCTCTAGATACATTGGAAACCTAAAAGTAGTAACTGTATATTGGATGGTAGGATAGATGGACTCCTTGAGATTTCTCACATGAGACTCCTCATGTGGAAAAATATATAGGTAAAAATGAAGAAGGTCCTTGAACCTAATTCTCAACTCCCTCACTGACATGATCCCTGCTAAAGAGAATGAAGATCATGCCTCTTTATTACCTTCATGGTCGATGAAAGGAACTCTTCCCATAACTCCTTTTGGAAGTCGACCCACAAAAAATATACCTCCTTACACTCACCAAGGTAAAGTATCCACCACTGATGTGCAGCTTCTCACATCTAACTGATAGCCAAAGGGACCCGATACTCCATCGGGGCCCAGATTAAACCGAAATAAATCTCTAGCTCTTCCAACCATATCTATATCTTCACATATAAAACATTGACCTCATACTTTCCTAAATCCTACCACTGGAAAGAATGCATTTTCCTTTTCCAAGCCTCATCCTCCTCCATCAGATCAACCCTACAACGATCAATCGGATCAGCCTGTTTCACCTCAACTGTATGAACCACACACAAACGAAGAACAGGATCCATATCTATAAGGAAAAAAAATAACTTCCTAAGATTGGTAGTATGGAATTTTTATTTAGATTTATTTTAATTCACTTTATTCATTTTAACCTTCCCAAAATAGCCCAATTTAAAAAAAACACAAGTCATCATGGTGCATGTACCTTTCCTAGGTCTCTACCATACAAGAAGTTCCATATCACTTAGTCATTCAATAATATCAAAGTCTGTGCACTGGAACACAAAGGGACCTAAAATCCCATGTCCTAGATGGTCTCTCTTTCTAATGTCACACACCAAGGTCAACTAGAACTATTTCCATACCAACCCGTGCATTCCTCACTATGAATAACTTTGAACTCCGCCGTATCTATCAACCATCACCTTTGATACCAATATATCATGACCCCCTTACACCAAAGATACCACAATGAAGGGAGAGAGATAATGACCCCTGATTTCCACCTCCAGTAGGTCCCGAGTTGGTGACATGCACCGAGGGTATAAAAATATCACAATATGGGAGGTATTTCCCTCTATAAGAAAACAAGATCAGGAAATAGGATAAATCAACCACAATAAACTCCATGAAATATATATAAGAAAACCAAAAAATATCCCACAATGCATGTGTAAATAAAACTAACACAGATAAAAATTCTCCAAAGTAAATACCCAAAAGAAAAGATAAAGAAGTGACACAACAGCTATCCAAAGGTCCAAGAAAGTAATGTCTAGCATGGTTCACTTAATCCTCCTAGAAACTTGAAAACAGTTTTATATACTTAGGGTGAGTATACAAGTATACCCAGTAGGAAAACCAAAGTCTCTCGTACACATGTGAAAGAAGCATACTAATGCACCTATGATAAAATAGCAAAAATAAACAGCACCTATACAGGTATACCAACCAAACCTAGTCTCACCAAGACACTCTAACCAAATAATGAAAGTCAAATAATATAATATAATAGGAATAACATCGATGAGGGTACCTCGCACCACTTTCCCACTGGTATGTCTCTCTCACACCCTAACTTCATACGTCTTGGAACTCCCATCCCTTCCGTATACCACACCACCCCACAAGCATGGTCACAACACACATCACCCAAAGACACCTGGGATCACCACCCCATAAGCAAGACTACATCACATCTCGCCTGAAAACACCTAGGCCACAACACAACAACTAAAAAAACAAGAGTATTAGGGTATCGTGAACATGTAGAACATTAACCTTGTGCCCTCATCCTACTAATCATGACCCCCACCAGAATCCACCTCACAAGCACAATCATATATCACCTGAAAACATGTGGGTCATCACAACCACCATATAATGAACTAAAAACCCTTCATCTATCACAACCTATGCAATACCAACCTTTCCTGGAAGAGAGAACGGGAAAAATAGGGTACCCAACCATCTTTCCTCCTCACTGAATATCAGAAAAAACACCCTCTATGTGACTATGCAGGTGTCGGCATGTAGTGCTCGATGTGGGTGGGGTACGTGTAGAAATAAAAAGAATATAAAAGTATATATATAATATAAAACACTCAATCCCAACATATGGGTTCATAAACAAACCAATCAACTCACATCACTGTCACTTTTTCTACCACCTCTAAATACATAACACCACACATCAAGCCACAAACCCCATTTCACATTTCCAACCAATTTCATTTAATCACCCCATTCATTTCATTATTTAGCATCAACCACATTTAAACACACAACCCATAATTTATTTATCCATTAACCATTTCCATTCCAATAACCAAACCAACCCAATCCATTTCAAACATTATTAAACAATTATTTACTTATTCCATCACTACTCAGGCATCTAGCACAAATAAACCACCACCTCACCACCCCAAAAGCACATCCATACAAACTACCATGTCGCCCCAAAAGCACATCCACCAAAAGATCTTCCCCACATTCCCCAACCACACATCATCATCCCATAATCACATCCACACATAACAGCACAAAAATATCATTTTACAGATTTAAAAGGGGGATTTTATCACATTTCACTTTATTTTAGGGGTGTTACACAAGCCATAATCTCGGGGCAGTCATTTAATTAGATAAATATAAGTGGTTAATGAATTTCCATTTTAGGGTGATATAATAATAATCACAACCAAATAAGCATTCAAAAAACATATATTCAATGCAAAAAAATCCTCCAACGACCATAATTTTCAGTGGGGCATAAATCTCATACAATCCATAATATCACAAATAACATCAAAGCTGTAAAAGCATGTGAATAAAACCCCATTTACCCCTTTCAATTAAATTTAACCAATTATTTATATTTTATTAAACCATCACAACCATAATCCATAGATAAACAAAAGTAAACCCCTCTTGCATGATACACAATAAAGAGAAATGATGTATTCCCTACCTCAAGGAATATTTTCAACTTATTGTGCATCACAGGGCAAAGAAGAATGTCTTAAAACCACAACCACACCATTGGATCATGGATAAACAGACACTGCACCCAAATATCCATCAAAAGTCATCCTAAACACACAACCCAAACCAAACCTCCCCATCGCAGCAAAACTCCAAAGAAGAACAGAAGGAAACCAACAAAGAAGAAGGAAGGGCCTACCATGGATTTACAATGAACAACCACTGGGAACAATGGATCAAAGAAGAAGGAAGAGGTATTTAATAAATCCTTGGGGAACCTAGGGTTCACCCAAAACAATAGGAAGAATAATCCACAGCTGAATGAATGAAAATTCGAAAGGAAAATAACTTTTAAAACTGCACTACATAGTGGATTTGCACGAAGTGTAATCTCCTTTAACATCCTGTAATACTTAGGGTTCGGTTTAATCAAAAAATGAATTTTATTTTCATTATTTAACCCCAAAAAATTACACATCATGAACCGGACCTAGAAAAGCTGTGAAACAAACTTTCACATCATGTAAGATTTACACAATGTATATTTCCTACTACACCTACAACTTCTACCAAAAACACCTGAAAACTCCCTCAAACGCCTCCAATACTCAAAAATGACAAAGTAACATATCATGAGGGTAAGAACCATTAAATTTTTTACTGAGAGAGTTTAATAGGAGGATTTATTTGAGCTTTGGATCCAGAATCCTCCAGTGGGTTGGATTGTGAGCTGTGAGGCCCATGTGAGGATTGTGATCTTGGTGATCAGCCTGAATCAAGTGTGCCATGGTGATCTATTTGAGGTTCTTTTGGATGGATTCTAGAATGTGTTATCATTTATTATCTCTAAGTATATATTCGTTTTTTCTTTCATGTTGAGATCGGTTTCTCTTGGTTATATTAGTTGAGGTTTGGTTCCTTTTCTTAAGTATCAGAGTTTTTGGAGCCTTCGAGTTGGGTTAACGTTGTGGGATGGAAGTTACCGCTAGTTACTATTGTGGTTTTGTTTTGGATACCCTTGTAGGGTCTTATTTTTGATGTTTTCACAAAGACTATTGAGAATTAACTTGTAGGGTTCTGCTTTTGAGATGGTCAAGAGGACTGTTGAGAATACCCTTATAGGTATGTTTTTCTTTTGGATTCCCTTTGTGTACATTGTTAATTGAGGATCAATTAGAGTCCACTGAGGGTTGTTTGGTATGTTTCCTTATTAGTTGTGTCTCGTGATTTGGATGATATTGAGGAACCCCTCATAGGGTGTCCTTCTCTTACTGTGGCATTTGGGCTAGTTGTGGATCATTTGATGGGCGTGGACCGAGAGCTTGGGCGCATCAGGGGAGTCCTTAGTTGGATGTCACTTTATGTTGTGACCCTAGGGACTATGGGAGCCCTAATTTTTTTCCCTAAGGTGGTTAGTTTAGATCCCATGGTGGTTATTTTGTGAATATTAAGATCCAGGGGACCGTAGGGAGGACCTGTGATTTATTAGATGAGATGTGATCGGAAAATATAGTTTAGCTGTTTAGATGGTGGTTTTGAGGTTGGATCATCCCATGTTCAGTTGTCCTTTTGTTGATACATTTGAGGTAGTTTCTGCTTAGGACTTTCGTTTGAGGAGGAGATTGATAGGATATCTTGGATTGGGCATTGGACCTAAGTTTTGATATGGTTATCTCCTATGTCTGTTGTATGTGTTTAGAAGGTCTTAGAGATCTATTAGGTGATTTGGATGAGTGAAACCCCCCTCTTATTGCGAATTCACCCTGTCCATAGTGTCTTTGGGCTCGTGAGGTTCCAAGGCACTCATAGAGTGGTTTTTTTCATTATGGATACTATTTTCATCCCAATGTCATGGATGTTGTGTGCTCCCAG
This sequence comes from Viscum album, assembly GCA_963277665.1. Lineage (NCBI taxonomy): Eukaryota > Viridiplantae > Streptophyta > Magnoliopsida > Santalales > Viscaceae > Viscum > Viscum album. The sequence continues at coordinate 861,866,993 of OY728160.1, forward strand.
GTTTATATATGGAGCCCATATATTGTTCAGGTCCATTTCTGGTGCCTAATTTGTTCTATAGTACTTTCAAGACTAACAAGTTCTCTATTTTTGTCGACTTAGATGTTAATGTGACCAGTTCATATTATGTTATTGGATTACTAAATCTCAGTAGATTCACTTTTTCATGTGGATGATTATGGTTATGTCATGCGGTCTGGCATTCATGACTTTATGTTTATAAATATTAGATCTCTTATGTAGATTTGGAGGGCGCACCGGTTTTCATGTGGTTGGGTGAGCCATGTGCTGTAAATCCTCTATTGTGGGCTAGAACAGGGGTAATTTTACCACAGGTGTTAGACTAGAATCCATAGTTGGTTGTTTTCCTTGTTTTTTTATCCCCATTTATTTTTATTCCAAATTTTATTAGTATTAAAATAGTCTGGGCATATCATATGTGCATTCACTTATTATGACAGCAAATTATATATCTGTTGTTTGGGGTGGCCTACTGAGATTTATTCTTCGCCACCTATATGTGCACCTCGGTGTGCATGAAAACCTTATGTCTACTTTCAGGTTGGAACATAGGTTGTGCAGTGTATGGGGCCAAGGCCTATGTTGCTTTATCGAGGGGAGCCTCTCGTGTGGAGTCTCAGGTTTAGGCTGGTGAAGTTCTAACGTCATGGAGATCGGGTATGTGGTTCAGCCCAGAGTTGGTAGTAGATCTTGATATATTTATTCTCAGTTTCTTTATTTTGTATATGTTTTTATCCCAGTGGGAAACCAATTGTTTATTTTTATGATTGTGAGTATGTATGATTGTATTTTATATTCCATTTATTATAGCATGTTGTTGTTTTTATTCATTTAGTATGTGTAATCTGATGTTATGCTTGTGGATGTTTTGGTTATTTATGTCATTATTGCACTCTATCCATAGGGTATAGTCTCCCCATTGTATATTTCGAACCCTCGCCACTAGTTGGTCGCCTCTATCATTCAGTGAGGCACACTTGAGGTTTTATAGAGAGACGAATCGGGTGTCGTGTTAGGTTGACCCAAGATGGTTCATTACATGACATGTCAAGGTGACATAAAAAGGGTGAGAATCAAAAATATGAACATCAAATAGTAATATAAGATGATAACATCAAGGAAACAAAGGAATGTGGAGACAACATAAAACATGACATCATAATCATGATTCGAGATTAACTATTGAGACATCATAACATAGTGTGGTTATGATAACCTCCCATGTCCCATACATGGTATCTCATGAGATAAAAAAAATTACTCAATGCATTATAGGGCTATATAATTTCAGGTCCACCCGTCGCATTCATATTATGTACATGCATTTGTGTGCCACATAGATTATACAACATAAGAACGCCTCTACTCACTTTTAATCCCATGATTAAGGAGAATGGGATATATAAATTGAATTATCCAATAAATGAAGGATATGCACATCTAGGTGAATATCCTTGAGTGGAAATGGGTATGGGTATTCACTACACAAATGCTTGTCATAGAAAATAGCAGGATAATTTTGGCAGCATAATGGGTGTACATAGATATTCATGGAAGGGTTTAATGAGAGAAAAAGGTTTTATCTCATTACTTGGACATCATAAGGATAGTAAAAGAGATGTGTCAAAATATATTATAGCATGAAAAATAGGAAATAAAAAGGAATAATACAAATAAGGTTCTTGAATAATGAGTACTATGGGATCTCTTACCTTGAAAGGGGGCTTCTAGAAGATTGAGAGGGTCTTCTTAAGATATTAGGGAAACCTTGGGAGGGATTTAGAGGGGGATATGGAGAGGAACATCATGATAAATGGGTTTTTAGTGAAGAGGAGTGGGAGGTTGGTGGGTATTTATAACAAAAGAGAGAAAAATTATTTATTAATTTCTAAACTTAGGTTTATGATTCTACATAATAAAATAATAAATACCACAAACCTTACTATGGTTCTTGCCCATGGTTTCTAGAAATGAGGAGTGGATTTCAATATTTTATAAGGCCAAGAACCAAACATATTAAAATAATAACAATGGTGATGTGTACGGGATTCATGTTCATAATGAATTGATTTTAAATCCTAAAATATAATATAGGTTTTGGAGGATTAATTAAAGGATTATAAAAGTAATAAATAACTTTAAAACACGTTATTTTAAAGTGGAAATCCATATTTTGGTAATCAATTCCTTTCATAGCATTTATTAAAACATTTTTTAGCTATTATGATGTCATAATAAAGACTGTATATTTCTATCATATTTAATTTTTACCCAAAAAGTTGACTCTCTTGAAAAATTATGAAAAATAACCATTGGAAAATTTTGAATTTATAATTTCAAAAAAAAATATGAGAATTTTTAATTTAAAAAAAAAATCCTCAATTACTGAAAAATACTAGTTTTTACAACACTAGAAACTTTCTGACCCTTTTAAAAATTACATTGGACTTAATTAAATTATATTATCATTTATATTCAAATAAATATTATTTAATCAGTATATTTTACTAAAATATCATTTATTTCAAAAAAATCATGAATTTATCAAAAAGTGTCTTCATGGAAACTATATATTTCCCAAAAATACAATTTTGATTTCTTTGTATCAAGATCTAATTTTTATCAAACTCATTATATAATAATTTATAAAGTAATAATAAAAATGGAAAAATGTAATAATTATTTTATTTAAATATAAAATATAAAAATTCATACTATTGTTATCTAGATACATAACACCTTATTACACTAGTGTACGCCCTAAGAGTAAGGTGTGTGATGTTGTAATTTCCTAGGGTGGTTTGGTGAACATGGTTTGGTTCATGATCTTGGTAATCTTAAAATTCTCTCATAAATGGTTTTTCTCATGTTTCAATAGTTGAATCTCATCTTGGGATTGGTTAAGGGAAAATCTCAGTGATGTTATCTCCCTCAGAACCTCTGATAAATGAGCTTCAAAGGGTATGATCATACTGGTTGAGTCCATCGCTTCTTTCGTCTGTGTTAATTAGACTTTATCAAAACTCTTAATATATACTAATCTTAACGGTCACTGTAAAATGGCTATATTATCAAATGTTATAGTGCTTAATGGTATTTTAAATCTGACATGATTTATTTTATAATGGTCCAAAATAACCAAAGTAGTGCATGTGTTTTCTATAACTACATTTCTTAATAAGACATTTATTCATTCAAAAAGGGAGTTTCATTTATGAAAATTCAAGTAATTACATTCTTACCCCCTTCAGAAATTTTACCCTGAAAATTTCATTTTATACACTAAAATAGATGAGGATACTTCTATTTCATCACCTCTTCTGGTTCCCAAGTTGTTTCCTCAAACTTGTGATTCTGCTATAGTACTTTGACTAGGTGAGTTGTCTTATTTCGTAGAACTTTGTCTCGATGATCTAAGATCTTCACTGGATACTCCTCATATGAAAGATCATTCTCCAACAGTACCTATAACACCCCAAGATTTCATAGAATTTTATCTATTTAAATTAATTTAATAGCTTATATTTCACACAACAGATACTTGGCTTGTGTTATACGCAAGATTGAGTTTCTACGAAACAACACATTAGCATTATAATTATTTAAAAGATATATTTATTTACCAGTTAAATATTGTAATATTAATAGTAAAATATAAATTTTAACTGTTATTTATAATTTTTTCATATAAATAAAATATATTTATAATGAATTGTATAATTTTTGTTAAAATATTTATATATTTAGAAAATCTATTTTCTTAAAAGAATTACTTTTTATGTTCTTTTTTGAAAAATAATAAAATTAATTTTATACAATCCTAAAAATTAAATTTGATAAAATGGACTTCATTTTTGAATTTGGAATATCAAAATTAGCTTAGGGTGAATTTTTGGTATTTTTCTGAAAACATTCAATTTTTGATGAATAGTGAAAAATACTACATAGTACATAAAAACCAACTTTTTCATTTAAATAATTATTTTTAATTAAAAATTTATCTTAAAGTCAAAATAGATACATAATACATATATTAGTACAATGTAAGTCATTGGAGTCATTTTATAATAATATTAGATATTTAAAAATTTTATTGAACCATTTTAACATCTTTTACCCACCTTCTAGGTACATTTACCCTCCTTTTAGGCACATTTGCAAATTTGCATAAAACGTAATTTTACCACTTCTGTGAATTGAATTTCAAAAATATTAGAGACACGGTTGAAATTAGTAAGTAAAATGTGGTTCAATAGGATGAAAATAATTTTTGGTGAATAGTAACCTTTGAATTTTATTTAACACAGTTAAAAGCAAATAGGGTAATTAAAGGTAAAAATAAAATTATAATAATATAAAGTTACCCCAAAACATGTCTTAATTCTATTGGATAAGTGTTTTTCAACCAAAATTAACATTAGGAAAAAAATATGATCCTTTTTTATTCACTTGGGTTAGATTAGGACATTTATTATATTTTATTTAAAGAAGAGTTAAAAGTGTTAAATTCAAATTGTAATAACTAAATTATTTTTAATATTTGTTTATACATAAGATAAATTCGATTATAAATATTAATTAGAAATATAAAAATATTTCCTACATTATGGTATTTTATTTATAATTTTTAGATATTAAATAATTAAATTTATTTATGACACAATGATGATGTAGTAATTACCTTATTAATGAATGATTAAAAAAAATGATAGTATAAATATTAAAATAAATATAATTTGAAACTTTTTATGTCATCCAATAATTTTCTAGGTTAATATTACATGTTAGTATTGATTAAATTTATTTTTTTATAATTAATCAAGTTGTTATGACTTTTACAAAAATCAAGTAATAAATAGTAACAAAATTGACATAAATGATATTTTAAAATAAATACTATTTTATTAAATAATATAAAATTCATAAAAATATAAGGTTCTTCCAAATAACTTGGATAGTGTTAAAATTTCATAAATGTTCTACTTTAGGTTCTTTTGGAAACTTATAGTAACTATATTAACCTTGTAATATAAAAATACAAGAAGACATGGTAAGAGTTAAACTATTTAACTAAGGGTTAAATATAAATGATATGGTTAATATGATGACCTAAACATGTCTAAAACCTATTGGTTGAGAGGATTTAGATCCATACCCACCTTATACTTGAAATAAATCCATTTGGAACTATTATAATCCGAAATTTATTTTATAATAAATTAATATTTCAAGTTTTTTCTAAAGAGCTCATCACCTCTATTATAAAAGGGTACTTCCCCTTCTCTTAAATCCACACCTCCAAATCCATTTGTCTCGGCCAACCCATGCTCAAATATCCTCCCAACTACCCTCAATTAAACCTAGAGGACTTAATTTTTTCAGAAATCCAACTTAAAGAGCCCTTTTGTTCAAATCAAAAGGAAGCACCCGAAGAAGAGGTAATTATTTCATCACCTCTTTCAAAGTTCTTTTCTTCTTCCACTTCCTATATCTTTGTTGTTTCCATACTAAAATAATAAATCCAGTACTTTATACATACTTATATGTTATTATAAATATGTTACAATCATATTCATTATTCTATCCATCCTATGAATGACAAAGTCACCATACGTGCGTACGTACGGCTTACCGTCTCCACGTCGTGGTGTAGTTTGTTATTCAACGCTACATTATTAGGATGGGTATAATAATGAGTATAATTAATGTAAATAATTAATATTACATGTTAATTATTCTTTATATATATTATACCATCCAATTAAATACCGTTTCACCATCAATATAATGATATTGTCGCTCGTGCATACGTACGACTTACCGTCTCCACGACGAGATGAGATTCATCTTCAACGATCACCCTTAAACAAAATTTATAAAAATATATATATTGATTAATTATGAGGTATATGAAATAATATTAATAATGGAATAATATATATTTATGTAGATAAATATATGTTATTTACTCACTTCCATACTATACGATAAGAAAACGGAAACAACGTTCATGCGTACGTATGGACTACCGTCTCCATGAACGGTGTTTCCATTTCATATATCTATCCATTATACATATTTATATTATGAATATATATGATATATAAATAATGTTTTATATTCTGTAAGTATGTAAATCATGATCTAAGTGATACGATCAAGAATAACAAATTAAAATACGTATGATAAAGAAAGCGATTATTACCCGAAATGTTACTTAAACATGGAAATTTTTATTAAATGGGTAGTATAAAGTCATAAATGAATCATATATGATATCATAAATATTAATATGGTTCTAGTATAGTTTAATAACATACTATGGCCATTATATAGGATGTTAAACATACCCTCGACTAAAGGAAAATTACAAGGTAAGGGTTAATTCCTCAATCTCATTATTATCCAAGATTGTTTATGTGTAAGTATTTACTGGGACATATTTATCATTCATGTCCATATTTCATAAAAAAATTCAAAATTAATCTTTTAAGTTTTTATGTAAGGTTCTATTTAACTATATCATCATTTTAAATGTTTTAAATATTTATTTTTCTAAATCTTTTTAATTAATGTCTATGTTTTCAAAATTATTTTAAGGATTTATTTATATGGACATCATTGTTTAAAAATTTTAACTAATTTGAAAATTTTCTAAGTGGTATGGGACACTTTGATTAAAAAATCACTTTTAAATGACTTCCTTCATAAATTTTTAGAATTTTAAATGATTTCATGAAAAAGGGATATTTCTATCAAAGAGTTTTACTAATCATTTTTAACTATGTCAATATCCTTTATTGGATATTATTCTTGATTGAGGTTGATTTATTATAATACAATATTTCATACTGTATTGAATGAGTTATGATATGTTTTACTGTGGATGTACTATTTTTTATACCCTTTATGGTTTATGGTTAAATTATTAACATTTCATATGCTAGTTTTAATATGAATGTTTATGCTGTGTTTCACCTTTCTCATATGAGGAATGCATTGGAATTAGTATGTGATGGGTGGATCCCGCTATAGCTCCTCAATGCATTGGTAGGTCTCATGATACAAACTAGTGTCTTGGCATAAGTCCTTGACAAAATTTATATTTAGGGTCTTGGAACGAGGCCTTGACTTTGTGGTTAAGATGTTCGGCATTATGCATTCCATTATTATGAGATTAGTTATTAATGTTACATGTGATTATTCAACTAGTAGAATATCCATTTGAATAAGTAAATGTAATTATTTGATTTATATTTAGAATATTATGCTGAATTTTATGTTTAAAGGGATTGTGTTTCAATTTTATACCTTTCCATAAAAGTTTATGATTATTTATGACAGATTCCGCTATATTGTTTATCCTTACTGAGCATCTGAGATCACCCATTTATTATATTTTATTTTCCCAGTATGTCAAGAAGTATTATGTAGGGTTATATTAGGGGAATAATTGAGTTCTCGAAGGATTATTTATGCTCTGTTTTATGTTATAAATTGTAATGTAATGTTCATGTTTGTAATATATTTTCCAAGACTGCTAAACTGATCGGTCCTTCGAGACTTGATTCCTTGTAATCATGCTAATGTATTAAAATAATGCACCGACTCTGTGTAACTGGGGTTGGGGCATTACAGTTGGTATCAAAGTAAGTTTAACAATAACCATGGAAACTAGATTTAGATAAACTCTTATTATGAAACATTACACTAAGATAGGTTTTGAGGATTAGTATAGTAGAACATCCAAAAATTTTGATAATGTAGATATTATGTGGGTTTTCCAAGAAATACATCTCTATCTAGATACTACAAGTGGACATGGTTCTGGAACAGATGTACCTAGGAGTGATAATTCTGACAAGGAGTTTCGGGCTTGACCTAGGGTATCCTGGTACATGACAACGGGCCTTACTGTGCACCTGGTTTGACTCTCCCGGGGGATATGCTTAGGATAATTCACATTTTTTTACAAACCATTATGAAGGATTTATGAGTAAATATGTCGGCAAGGAAACCAATGTTATGATTATGATACTAGATGTGTGTAAATATTCAATTAATGTTGAGAATTTTTCTAGTTTTTTTATTATAAATTATGATGTGATCTAACCTAGTGTATATCATCATTTAGAAATGGCACCCAGTAGAAGGAATGAGAACTCTAGCAATATACATGATTCAAAGAGTAAGAAGGATCATATCTTTCATGGTCTTAAGCCAATTAGAAGGGAAATAGTCTCCCATGTATCCATATCATATGAATAAATAGTAACATGTGTTAATAAGATAAGTAATGAATTCTATGAGTCGTATGGATTTAAAGGGAAGAAATAGAATACGGGGATGGAAGAGAAAAATATGGATAAAGGGAAGAAGGGAAAGAAGAATTTTACCACATGTGATAACTGTGGAAAGAATCACTTTGGTAAATGATTCAAGGTAATGGGAGTTTATTATAAGTGTGGAGAAAAGGGTCATCAGGAAAAAGAATGCAAAGGGAAGAAAGAAAATACTAATATTTAGTGTTCCAACTATAGTGAAATAGGACATTACAAAAATAAATGTCCTAAGCGTCAAGGAAATATATCTCAGAAGAATAAAAGGGATCAAGTTCAAGCATAATATTTTACTACATTCAGCGTAGAATAATTAATTTATTTGTGCTTCTAGATTGAATAATTATGTCATTTGAGTGTTGTATCAATGATGTATCAGTTATATGAATTATGGAAATAAATAAGGATTGTACTATAGTACCATTTCATTGAGCATTTGAGATTGTATGGTACTAAGAAAAGTGACTCAATAGCAAGTTAAACTTTTTCAAAAATATATGGTTGAGGGAAAGATAAAACTTAATATAGTCCTGATATCGATATAATTGATTTGGATAAAGTAAATTGGGTATTATTGAAATCCTTAGAACTGATTAATGGTTTGTTTAAAAATCAATTTATACCATCATTATTGGGAGTTTATAACACTTTTGAATTTAAGTTGTATATCCAGTATTCTATGTTTTATATAAGGAATAAGGAAGAATGAACCTATTCAATATGGTTTTATGATAATTCAGTTTATTACCATGTTTTAGGAGAATGCAAGATGAAGGTATTCACATCTATGTTATGTGACCTTCCTTATAAATCTTGGATTGTGAGTTTAGAAAGAAGTATTTTGGATAAGTTTAAAGGTTGGAATGGATTAAGTTGGACATTGGATACTATTGTTTAAGGTTAAAACATTTATTAAGATTATTTTTGGATTGTTATAAAAAGTACAACCCAGAGGTTGGGCGATAAGCCATCGTGTTCGGCAAGGTTGCAAGACTTGAACTTGTAACCGAATGGGTGACAAGGGTGTATCACCTATCACTGGCCTACGTGATGTCCTGGTTTGTATAATGTAGTTTTTTTAAGTGTTTTGATAGATGAATTATAAATTATTTTTTTTGGAACCCTATAAAAAAATTTAACTAGAATATTTTTGAGTTCTATTATCTTTTGGAGTGAAAGATGAGTTTGTGGTAGAAATTAGTTAAAGGATAGAACTCTACTTGTCAAGTATTCTTTTTTTTTTCTTATTCTATGAATAAATTAATTCTTAAAATTTAGGGAAAGTATCTTAAAACCAAAAATGTGTTATCCTAATATCTTATGTTTTGTTGAACTGATGATAGTTTAAATCATAATAGATTTATGGATTTGAGGCCCTCAATTTTCCATTTATTGTTCACTTGTTTGTGATTGATGACCTCAATCACTCCCTATAAATATTTATGTTTTTACTCCAATTATGTGTCTCTAATTTCCACCAATATTATCTTATTCTAAATCCTAATTTAGTGGTGAATTTTTCATTTCTCTTTCCCTCTTATTAAGACTAAATTTTATTAACCCTATTTCTGATGTGGGTTTTCCACAAAGGTATTTTCTATTTTCAACCTTTTATTTTTGAAGAACAATTTCAAATTGTGAGGACGCAATTTATTGAAGGAGGGGAGAATGTAACACCCCAAAATTTCATAGTATGTTATCTATTTAAATTAATTTAATAGTTTATATTGCATGCAACACCGACTTGGCTTTCATTATACACAAGATTGAGTTTTTGTGAAACAATACATTAGTATTATAATAATTTAAATGGTATATTTATTTACCAATTAAATATTTAATATGAATAGTAACATATAAATTTTAAATGTTATATATAATGTTTTCACATAAATAAAATATATTTATAATGAAATGTATAAGTTTTGTTAAAATGTTTATATATTTAGAAAATCTATTTTCTTAAAAGAACTACTTTTTATGTCCTATTGTGAACAATAATAAAATTAATTTTATATGCTCCTAAAAATTGAATTTGGTAAAATGGACTTCATTTTTGAATTCATAATATCAAAATTATCTTAGGGTGAATTTATGGTATTTTTCTGAAAACATTCAATTTTTGATGAATAGTGAAAAATACTGCATAGTACATAAAAACCGACTTTTTCATTTAAATAATTATTTTTAATTAAAAGTTTATCTTAAAGTAAAAATAGATACATAATACATATATTAATACAATTTAATTCATTGGAGTATTTTTATAATAAGATTATATATATATATATAATTTTATTGAACCTTCTTAACATCTTTTACCCACCTTTTAGGCACATTTACCCACCTTCTAGGCACATTTGAAAATTTGCATAAAACGTAATTTTACTAATTCTGTGAATTAAATTTCAAAAATCCGAGAGACACTATTGAAATCAGTAAGTAAAATGTGGTTCAATAGGATGAAAATAATTTTTGGTGAATAGTAACTTTTAAATTTTATTTACCACGGTTAAAAGTAAATAGAATAATTACAGGTAAAAATAATATTATAATAATATAAAATTACCCCAACACGTGTTCTAATTCTATTGGATAAGTTTTTTTCGACCAAAATAAATCTTAGGACAAAAATATGATCCTTTTTTATTCAATTGGGTTAGATTATGACATTTATTGTATTTTATTTAAAGAAGAGTTAAAAGTGTTAAATTCAAATTTTAATAAGTAAATCATTTTTAATATATGGTTATACATAAGATAAATTCGACTATAAATATTAATTATAAAGATAAAAATATTTCCTACATCATGATATTTTATTTATAGTTTTTAGAAATTAAATAATTAAATTTATTTATGACACAATGATGATGCAGTAATTACCTTATTAATGAATGATTAAAAAAATGATATTATAAATATTAAAATAAATATAATTTTAAACTTCTTATGACATACACTAATTTTATAGGTAACTATGACATTTCAGGATTTATTCAATGTATTTTTTTTGAATTAATCAAGTTGTTATGACTTTTAAAAAAATCAAGTATTAAATAGTAACAAAATTGACATAAATGATATTTTAAAATAAATACTATTTTATTAAATAATATAAGTCATAAAAATCTAAGGTTCTTCCAAATAACTTTGATAGTGTTAAAATTTCATAAATTATCTACTTTAGGTTCGTTTGGAAACTTATAGTAACTATATTAACCTTGTAATATAAAAATACAAGAAGACATGGTAAGACTTAAACTATTTAACTAAGGGTTAAATCTAAATGATATGGTTAATATGATGACCTAAACATGTCTAAAACCTATTGGTTGAGAGTATTTAGATCCATACCCACCTTATCCTTGAAATAAATCCATTTATAGCTATTATAATCTGAAAATTATTTTATAATAAATTAATATTTCAAGTTTTTCCTAAAGAGACCATCACCTCTATTATAAAAGGGTACTTCCCATTCTCTTAAATTCACACCTCCAAATCCATTTGGCTCGACAAAACCATGCTCAAATATCCTCCCAACTACCCTCACTTAAACCTAGAGAAATTAGTTTGTTCAGAAATCCAAATTAAAGATCCCTTTCGTTCAAATCAAAAGGAAGCACCCGAAGAAGAGGTAATTATTTCATCACCTCTTTCAAAGTTCTTTTCTTCTTCCACTTCCTATATCTTTGTTGTTTCCATTCTAAAATAATAACTCCAGTAAATTATAAAAACTTATATGTTATTATAAATATTTTACAATCATATTCATTATTCTATCCATCCTATTAATGACAAAGTCACCATATGTGCGTACGTAAGGCTTACCATCTCCACGTCGTGGTGTAGTTTGTTATTCAATGCTACATTATTTGGATGGGTATAATAATGAGTATAATTAATATAAATAATGAATATGACATGGAAATGATTCTTTATATATATTATACTATCCTTTTAAACATCTTTTCACCATCAATAGAATGATATTGTCACTCGTGCGTACGTACGACTTACCGTCTCCACGACGCAATGAGATTCATCTTCAAGAATCACCCTTCAAGAATTTTTATAAAAATATATATATTGATTAATTATGATATATATGAAATAATATTTCTACTGGAATAATATATATTTTATTAGATAAATATATTTTGTTTACTTACTTCCATACTATACGATAAGAAAATGGAAACAACGTTCATACGTACGTATGGACTACTGTCTCCATGAACGGTGTTTCCATTTCATATATCTACCTATTATACATATTTATATTCTGAATATATATGATATATAAATCATGTTTTTTTTTCTGTAAGTATTTAAATCATGATCTAAGTGATATGATCAAGAATAACATGTTAAAACACGTACGATAAAGAAAGCGATTATTACCTGAAATGTTACTTAAACATGGAAATTATTATTAAAATGGTAGTATAAATTAATAAATGAATCATATATGATATCATAAATATTAATATTTTTCTGTTATAATTTAATAACATACTATGGTAATTATAAAGGTGGTTAAACGTACCCTCGACTAAAGGAAAAGTAAAAGGTAAGGGTTAATTCGTCAATATCATTATTATTCGAGATTGTTTATGTATAAGTATTTACTGGGACATATTTATCGTCCATGTCAATATTTCATAAAAATGTTTTCAAAAAGAATATTTTAAGGTTTTATGGAAGGTACTATTTAACTATATCATCATTTTAAATGTTTTAAAGATTTATTTTTATAAATATTTTTAATTAACGTCCATGTTTTCAAAATGGTTTTAATGATTTATTTATATGGACATCATTATTTTAAAATTTTAATTAATTTCAAAAGTTTCTAAGTGGTATGGGACACTTTGATTCAAAAATCACTTTTAAATGAATTCCTTTATAAATTTTGAGAATTTTAAATGATTTCATGAAAAAGGGATATTTCTATCAAAGAGTTTTACTGATCATTTTTAACTGTGTCAACATCATTTATTGGATATTATTCTTGATTGAGGTTTATTTATTATAATACAATATTCCATACTGTATTGAATGAGTTATGATATGTTTGAATGTGGATGTGTTATTTTTTATACCCTTCATGGTTTATGGTTAAAGTATTGACATTTTGTGTGCTAGTTTTAATACGAATGTTTATGCTATATTTCACCCTTTTCATATGAGGAATGAATTGGACTTAGTAAGTGACGGGTGGAGCCTGTTATAGATCCTCGATGCATCAGTAGGTATCATGAGACAAACTAGTGTCTTGTCACAGGGCCTTGAAAAAATTTATATTTAGGCTCTTGGCATGAGGCCTTGACTTTGTGGTTAAGATGTCCAGCATTATGCATTCCATTATTATGAGATTAGTTATTAATGTTACATGTGATTATTCGACTAGTAGAATATCCATTTGAATAAGTAAATGGAATTATTTGATTTATATTTTCCATATTATTTTAAATTTTATGTTTAAAGGTATTGTATTTCAATTTTATACCTTGTCATAAAAGTTTAAGATTATTTATGATAGCTTCTGCTATATTGTTTATCCTTACCAAGCATCTGAGCTCACCCCTTTCTTATGTTTTGTTTTCCCAGGATTCCAAGAAGTTTATTACAATTGTTATACAGGGTTATTCTAGGGTAATAGTGTAGTTCTCAAAGGATTATTTATGCTATGTTTTATGTTATAAAGTGTAATGTAATGTTCATGTATGTAATCTATTTTCCAAGACTACTAAACTGATCGGTCCTCCGAGACTTGATTCCTTGTAATCATGCCAATGTATTAAAATAATGCACCAACTCTAGGTAACTAGGGTCGGGGAATTACAGTACCACCTTTGGATTCAATACATGTGATGGCTCTAGTATGTACTTCCTTAAGATAGATACATGGAACACATCATGTACTTAAGATGGGTTAGGTGGGAGTGCTAGTTGATAGGACACAACTCTAATGCGATCAAGGATCTCAAAAGGGTCGATGTATTTTAGACTAAGTTTTCCCTTCTTTACAAACCTCATGACTTTCATCCATGATAATATACAAAGGAACACATTATCTTTATCCTTTTATTCTAGGTCTCTTCGATGATTGTTTGCATATATTTTCTATAGACTTTACATGGATTTCATATGATGATGAATGTTTTGAAAAATTTATGTAATCTCTTGGATAAGATCAGGTTCTATAATCTTCGTATCTCCAACTTCATCCCAGCATGTTGGAGTCTGACAAATATTCCTATACAGAGCCTCATAAGGTTCGATTTGAATGCTAGAATTAAAAAAAAAATTATATGAGAACTACAATAAAGGAAGGTGTTGATTCTAAAATCCTTGGAAATACATTGAACAAGATCTCAGGATATCCTATAGAGTTTGAATGGATCTATCAGAATAATCATTCATCTATGGGTGATAAGCAGTACTAAAACTTAGTTATGAATCCAACATTTTCTAAAGTATTTTCTAGAACCTCAAAGTAAACCTTGGGTCTCGATCAGATACAATGGAGAGTGGAACACCATGTAGTCTTACCACTTCTCTTATGTATATCTTGGTGAGTTGGTCAAGAGAGAAATATTTCATGATAATAATGAAATGCTCTAACTCTGTAAGAATATTTACTACCACCCAGATGGTGTAATTTCCTTTAGATGTCATGGGAATACTATAATGAAATTTATGGTTATGCTTTACCATCTCCATACTCGTATGGGAAATGGTTGCATCATACCATTATACCCCTATCCTTTAGCCTGGACTTTATTATCATACCAACAATTGAGATACAAATTCTACAATCTCCCTCTTCATGTTATCCATCCAGAAGTTTGGATTCAAATATTCATACATCTTAGTTCTTCCTAAATGAATAGAGAATGATGAGATATGCACATCATCTAGAAGTTCCCTCTTTATCTCTAGTTTTTATGGGACACATATCCCAATTCCAAACCTTATAACTCAATATTTAGAAAAGTTGAACACCAGAATATCTGATTCCTTTCTCTGTAGCTCCTTGACATCTATTTAGACCTCCAGAATCCTCACAAGAATATATGGTTGAGAATATATTTGAGAAATGTAGGATGAATATCCTTTTATCATTCCCATTTCTATTCTCTATATTTCTGATAAAATTAAATCCCTTTAAATCTTCTTTATGTATAGGGTTGTAGGATCCTTTATACTCAAATCATCTGCCACTTTTTTCACCTTCCCATGATGGTAATGTATTGAACAATCATAATCCTTGATCAGATCTAACCATATTCGTTGGATTATATTGATCTCCTTTTGTGTGAATATATACTTGAGGCTTTAATGATCCATATATATTTTTGTAATAGTGGGTTCCCTAGACCCAAATTGAAAAGTACTTTTGATTGTCATTACATGTAAAAGTTTGATATATACATGTGTTTATTCTTACTATAATAGTGTTGATATTTATACATCCACTATTTACATTTTTATTTCCTTATATGACAATTCATATCAAAAGGTTATAGCAGTTCCCAACTATAATAAGAACCTCAAGATACTATAAAAGTAATCTTAAACATATGCCTTATGGTCTAGAACATCATACTAACATGACACATATGATGTCTGACTATCAGGTGTTGGTCTCATAAGCATTGAGACTTCTTCTCATGAAGTTTACACTTGGTGATCTCTGGTAGTGAGATCATGAGGACAGACCCACCAATAGAAATACAACATGTTTCAAGTGTCATTGATTGTTCCTATCTACGTACATGTGTATTGGAAACCGAACTTGAGATCATTATCAATGTGTTTCATTTGATCTCTTACTTTGATTCAAGGTAAAAACCATGATAATGAAATCGTGGCATGGTAGTTTGTGTTGGGTGTGACATTGGTGGAATGGCATTAGTTAAATGATCAAGATAGAATTTTTTGCTTCCAAGTTGAGGAAGAGATGTCTCATGGTCCCAGGTTGGCCAGGATGGTATTACCTTTATAAATCTATGGTCATGGTACAACAAAGTAAGTCTTTCTAGTAATGTTGAAAAATATATAAAGCAAAAAAAGGATGATGAAACAAGTGTGAATTATGAGATATCTCAAGATAAAGATATTAGAATACACAGTAAGTGTTTGTAGGAGGAAGTTGTAGCTATGACATTCCTTATCTCTTTAGGGTCCATGATGGGTTGCTAGACTTCGCTCTTGGTCTGTGTGTTGGACTCACTTCTATTGAGATAAGGACCTAGCGGGTCACACACTAAGTGTATCCACAAGTTCCACCTATTCTAATGAAAAGGATTTTAGGACAAAGTGGGCCCCAAGTGTGGGGGTTAGTGAACGTCTAAGTATGAATGATCGCAAGTAAAACTCACTCAATTATATTATTCAAGTTTTAAATAATGATGATTGAATTTATTTCTCATGTTATTCATAATTTGTTTGATCATAAATATGAATATGAGAAAAATATAATTTTTCGAATGAACATTGGATGTTCAAGATTAGTTAAATTATTTGGAGAGATTACAAGTCAAGTTAATGGTTTATATTTTATCACATTAAATTTTATAGTGTTACAAGTGAATGATAAAATATTTGTGACATTTATAATAAGTTTATTAAGTCATACATGAGCTCAGAGATCTAAATTGAAGGTTATTACTTTCCAGGAACCAAAGTGAAATTTTGGAGAGTATAACCTAAGTATAAAATTTCATTTTAGCCTCTTGAATAGTATGATCCACCATTTTCACGAATTTAGTGAGATAATCTCACTTCTCCTCTCCTATCAAGTTTTTAGAGAGAGATTTTAAAGAAATAAAAAGGTCAGATCGATCCCACTTTCTTGATCAAGTATGAGTTCTTCATACAATCGAAGGGATGTCATAAAGATCTTAGGTTTCCTGTGCTAGCACCCAGGAAATGTAGATAGAAGATCCTAGAATTGTGGATCATGTTTGTATGATCTATAGGATGTCTAGTTTGTATTCTTACATCCATTACACATCGACAGTGATCAAATCAAACTGAAGACTAAAAAAAATGAGGTGTTTTTTAAGCTTTAATTTGATTTTATTTTTCATTCTTAAATCGAATTACATGAGATCCTTAAATAAATATGGGTAAGCATTTTTTGTAGATTAAATGTTTTTAACATAAATCCAAACCCAAAATTTTAAATTGTGTCTCTTTCACACTAATACCTGTTATCTTATGTTGTTTGGAATTTCTGGATCTACACAAAATAAAAAACATGATGCACTATTGAAAATGGATAGATTTGAAAAGGATAATAAAAAATAGAGTATAGAAAGAAGAGTGGTTTTGGGATGGAAGGTTCTGAACCTTCCATTTCACCTTAGGTTCCTTCAATTGGTATCAAAGTAAACATGTAATTATTTAAGTTAAAAAAGTTGACATTTTATTTAAATTTGTTATTACTCAGAAAGAGGGTTTCAGTAAAATCCTAACACAACTGACAGCATGTCGATCTGAGTTTGTATCGCCAATATGTGGTCGATCAAAGATCGACGAGTTTTGTGAAAATATTTCTACAAAAATTAATGTTTTTATTTTTCTTTATTTTAATGGCAACCGTTGTGATGGATATTTATTCAGAGTGTGTGTTATATATCAATAAAAGATATATTGATATTAGGATAAAAATAATGTATTCTAGATGGCTCAATTATAATAGGGGTGAATTCTATATTTAAAAAAAATCTTTAGTTTAAAAGAGTTTAAACTAAACGAATTTACAAACCTCTTTAAGTAAAAAAGATCATATTTTGACTTAGCCCTCAGTCTGATTACCAAAGTATCATAATTAGAAATGATTTTGATATATCAAAGTAAAACAATTTCAATCATAAATAATATGACTTGATAGTAATTATAATGGATATGATTATATTAGAATCAAAGAATCATAATCTTATGATATTCTTTTATAATAAATTAAACAGATCAGATTCATAGAAGATTTGATTAATAAAATAATTTTTATCATATTCAGATATGTTACGATAAAACAATTTAAACAAGAACAATGGAATAAAATACTTGTAAGAAACAAGTAATATAATAGGAATAATATAAGAATGATTTATAGCTATTTAAAAAAATAATAGATCACTTTTAACCTTAAGATTAAGGTAGACACAAACCTTGGATAAATTTATCCCTTGTTTTATACTTACAAGAAAGTCTATCTTTCCTCAGCAAGGAAAGTCCTTGATATGAATATCAGTTTTAATATGTCTTCCTATCCCTGAAAACCCTCGATCTGATGGATCAGCTATATCTTGTTATCCCCGCAAGCCCCCGATCAAGATGATTGGATTCTCTATCTTGTTATCCCCACAAGCCCTCGATCATAATCACAAATTGAACGCATGATTACAATGAAAAATTTTGTAAGGAGACAACCCTGAAAAGGTTTCCTTATAACTATAAAACACTAAGATAGTTAAAAAAACTAATAACAAGATGTTCATGCTTGTAATTTCAAGAACTCTCATGCAGTGAGAATTTTGAAAATGAAATCAATTAACTAGCTCCAAATTCTTCGAATGACTGAGTATTTATAGGAAAATTCCCAACAGTCATATTTCTCTAAGTTTGTTGCAATGACTTGGACACTTGGCACTTCAATGGCTCTTTTATAACTGATTGTCTAACGTCATATTGACTTACAGAATCACAATGTAAAAGATGCTCCATTATGATAGAAATTATTTTTCCGTATTAAAATATTAAACTAGGTTAATCTGATGGATTTCCTTACTAAATTTTATTACAATATTCTTTATGAGTGTGAATCTAATGTTTATCGGTTCCTACATCAGTATGATTATAAAGACTTTATCGATATGAAAACAAGACATAAATTATTAAATATAATTTTATAATGGTGAATCCGATGTTTATTGGATCCATACTCATTATGATAATCATAATGAAGAGTTATTTTATATTCATGAATACTTTAAAACTAATTATAAGTAAGGTAAAAGTATGTGTTTTCTACAAAAATGTTATAAAAATACTTTGGACATAAAAAGTTAGTAATCAAGTATTTAAGAAAGAGTTTGTGATTTCAAAAACTAAAGGAATGAAAAATTAATAAGTAACTTTTGACTCAATAATCTCCCCCTTTTTGTAAAGCACAAACCAAAAGAGTTAAATAAAAAATAACTTAGAAAAACTTACAATCCATTATCTTTAAGTACTTCATATTTAGAATTAAACATTTATCCTTATCTCCCCCTGAGTTTATAACTAATCTAAATAAAATAATTAATATTAATAACTCCTACTTAGGATAAAATCTCCCCCTAAGGATTGTATTCTCCACCTTAATGGAATTTCTCTCCCTTTAAAAAATTTCTCCCCCTTAATTAAAACATCTCCCCCTTTGTGATTTTCAAAAAGGAATGGGGATAAGTCTTGAAATAACTAAAAAGGGTTATAAAAGAAACTATATGAAATAGAATAATGAACTAACTAATCATCCATAAAAATTTTGAAAGAATATTAAACCAATATTAATTGGGAAAACAATCAAAAAATTGTATTTTGATGAAGAGGTCATTCATTAAAAAAGATTTTTCAAAATATAATTATAACAAGAGTTAAAAATAAAATAAATTTCAATATTTATTTTTCAAGGATCTCACAATGGTCTTAAAATTCTTGAACTCCTTTCAATCCTCTTAGAGGTTTTCTATAATTTATTCTTGAGACCTAGTTTTCTCTTCTTGAATTCAGAGTCTTTCATCTTGAATCCAAAACTATTCAGATAATTATTTATTCTATTTTTTCAAGCTTATGATTTCATATTTTTTAAGTCTTGAGTCCTGACACCTACAACTGCATATATTTCATCTTCCCATGTAACTCTTTGACATCTTGAGTCTGGTTATTAGTTGTGTTCTTAAACTACTCCAAAAACATCACCCTATCTTACATGACTTTAGATAACTTTTTGAAAGCTTCTATGGATCCATCCATAATCTTTTTCAACTCTTGAAGATTATAATCATGCATCTTGACATTAGCATCAATATTGTGAGACCACTTCACAATTTTATTTCATGCCTTCTTATGATATTGAGATCTTTATTAAAGGACTTTAAGATCAGCTTCATTCCAAATCACTCTATCTATAAAAAAAATTATTGACTATGATTTTTGAATTTTATTTTCATGTATTAGATCAAACTTTACTTATAATATTGAAAAATAAGGAATATTTTATTCAATTCTATGTAAACCCTAAACAATATAATGAACTCCTTGAATTGTAATCATATTCACTGAATCAAATATCTCAATCTCAGGCAGTTAAGGATGTCTAGTTCCAACTTCCACTTTTTTTCCTTTCCTTTGTCATATTTTTTTAACACCGATTTAACAACTATATCTCCAACTTTCTTTCCATCAGAAATTTCAATGATGTCATCATTATCATTATCATCTTTATTACCTTCTATTTTTGAGTTATGATCTTTCACATTATTCTTGGATGAGTATTCAGCATCTTTCTCTGATGAAGGTTTTTCCTTCTCTAGACTATCAGATTTCTCTTTTTGATTGGTTATGGAAGGCAGTTTTGTTGAAGATGCTTGTGATGTTCTTAAGGAAATATTATCAGATTGAACATCTTCCTTATCTACATTTTGATTTTCTTCCTCTTCCACATCATATTCATCATCATTTTCTTCCTTTATTTCATTTTCTTTTTATTCTTCACCTTCTTCTTCCTCGTATTTACTTTCTTCATCTTCATCATCCTCATCTTCACCTTCTTCATCTTCATCATCAGGAACTTATTCTTTTATAATATTCTTCATATTTTCTTTCTTCTACTTCTGCATCTTTATTTAAAACATCAATCCTTGTAGTACCTTCCTCTATTTATTTTCGAAACTCCTCATGGAGTTGAGATTCTATTCTTGAGTCGGCTTTACCAGCTGGTTCTGATTGATCAACAACTTTATCCTTTCCCTTATTTGCAATAGAGGGAAATTTAGTATTAATAATAGTTGTTTCTTGAAAGGATAATCCGACATCTGAATTTATTTGATGGATCTGGGAGGTAGGTGAAAAAAATCCTAAGGATATCTCTATTCCTTTCAACAATTTGTCATATAAATGAGATTCTGATATTTGTTCTTTTTATTATTTTCCTTTTCTTATTTTTTGAAAACTTAGGTTCCATGAATTCTTATATCCAGAGCCTTTGTTGGGTCAAATCTGAATTGAGGATCTCCTTCTTTACTCTATGGATTTTTATTTCTCCACTCTTCAGCTACTTCATCCAGTACAGACTCTTGTTTCTTAATTTTCTTAGTCTCATAAGATTCTTCTTTTCTTTTCTTTTCCTACTTTACCTGATCGAATTTCTTCTTATTCTTCTTTTGAACACTTTTCTCTAATTTCTTATAAGATTCTGCTTTTGAATCAGTACCACCAAATTTATCAACAAACAAATTTGTTTCTTAATAAAATCCAAACTTCATTCTTTTTAGAGTATCATCACTTATGAATTGGATTTTCAACTTCTTCAGATTTGACTTATTTTCAATATTGAAGAACTTCATGCATTCAATCATCAACTTTATTATTACTAATAGAAACAAAATGATCTGATAATTAATGGAACCGGATTTAATTTTTCCAATGGTAATAAATATATATCCAAAGAGATCTATCTTTCTCATATTTATAAGAAAATCCAAAATAAAAACATCAGTGGCCTTTAAGGTGTCACGATCTCCTTTTATCGGTATTAAGAAACATTGCATCCATAAAGCAACAATCCAGTTATTTTTTGTTAGGTGATGAACTTTCCTAACCTTCTCATAATGGTCAAACAAAGAATCCTCTACCTTAATATTATTAAAAGAACTAAGAATACCAGGAAAATTATTATAAGGATATATGACTTCTCCATCCAATGGAATTTCAAGAAAAAATTTAAATTTTATATAATAAATATAATAACCTTTGCCATAAATTGTGAAAGAAATATTTTGTTTTCCATCCACAATGAAAAAAATAATTGATCTATATAATTCTAGGATGATATCAAGAATTCCTAAATCCTGATCCTCATCAGATTTTGGTACACACAAATATTCCCATCCTTTAAATTCTATGAATTTATTTAAAATAGAATCATATTAATCATAAAAGGTTTTCTCAACTAATATTTCTCTGAATATGAACCACTCATCAAAATAATTAGTTATAGGCATCGTATTCTGAGAATAGGTAAGATATTATAACATTCAAACTGGAGATTTTTGGACTGAAGGCTTTTGAATGCAGTGGCACTCCAACTCAAGGAGGAAAAGATTTATGATGTGGTACATGGGGTCCCCCCCCCCTTTATATAGAAAACTAAAGTAAAATTTTAAATTCTAGAAATAAATCATCTGGATAAAGATTTAATATTTTATAAACTCTTGAGGTTTTAAAAAATATTATCACATTGATACTAAATATGAAAAAAATTAAAATAATTTGAAAAAAATAAATAAAATTAATAAAACAAAGATAAAACATTGTAATGAAGTAGTGTAAAAATTTAAAAGATAAGAAGAATACCTTTCGTAGTTGGAAAGTGTCATCAGTATGGATAACAATTTTCTTCTTGAATTTTGTAATCTAATTGTATTAAAATAGTTTTAAAATATTGAATAAGATAGTTTTAATAAAAAAATTATGGAAGAAAACTTAAATTAGTTTTAAGAAATAAAACTGAAAACGAGAGAACAAAAAAATTCTGAATCTAAAAATTTTAGAAAACATGAGTCCATAAAATTTGTAAAAACTTTCTGAATTTGATGATTCTTTTAAGAATTCTGATTCTGAAAATTTTTATAAAGAAATTTGAGTCGGGAAAACTCATTATGATAAAATTTTTAAGAAAAATAAAATTTTGAAAAACTTAAAAGTTTTGAAAAAACAACAAACATATGTACCTCCCTATGAAAAGAGGTAACTTAATGTAAGGAAATTGGTAAATAATAAGTATATATGAATAATCACTTTACATTGCTTGTTTATAAAAACTGTGCTCTTTATTACATACTTAAACATGATTTATTGCATAAAACCTTCACTTGATACAAGATAGAATATCAAGAGGTCTAGTGTCTTGTTAAATTAGAAGCATTATATAACAACTTAGAACATAAAACACTACATCTTTATTGAAAACTTCTTTTATATGACCACAACATTCCTTCATACTTAGCATTGAATGGGATAACCTAAGTACATGCATAAGAAAATGGTGAGCTAAAAAGCCCAGTAAGGGAGTAAAAAAGGCATAACATGAAGAATATAGTACATGTTAGGCAATATTCATATCAATGGATCACAATAGAAACATGAACATAAAGGCATGATATAGCATGATTATCATAACATGGAAATGTGGCATCAATATTTAACATGATATTAGAATGATCCAAGTATCATTGCACATAGAGCATGATTAAACCTTCATTGAACTTAAATTATCCTGATTAAACCCTCATTGCACTTGACTTATCATGATACTAATCTTTACCCAATGCATTGGAACACTATCAGGGTGCACCCTTCTTAATCATTTCATTTCATGCATAAGTGTGCCACATAGATCATATAACACAGATTCATTAAACACCATAACTTATTCCACAATAAAGAAATGTAGAATTCATATATGAAACACTATAATAATAAGTAAATGTGCATAAATATGAATACCCTTGATAGAGAAATGGGCATGGTATTCACTACACAATCACTTTGGCTTGGAAAATTGTGGTGCAATTTCGGCACCATAATGACGTAACATAAAAATTTATAAAAATGGTTGGTGAGAGAAGAAGGGGTGTCTAATAATATGTACATGAAATGGAAAATAATAGGTTCATATATATACATTTCCCAACATATGTAATGTAATTTAGATTCATAATACAAAATAATTGCTTGAATATAAATGAGAAGAGAGAAATTCCTTACGGAATTTCGGCATAGTAACGGGTGTACTTGGGAGGAATTAATGAGAGAGAAAGGGGTCCCTCGTCATTAAAATATAATGAGAGTAGCATGGGGGATGTGTTAAATCATACCCCAAAATTTTTAATTGAAAACAAAATGGTATAACAATATAATGAAATTTGGATAAAAATGAGAAAGGAAGAAATCCCTTACTTGGAAGTGTGATCCTAAAGGCTTGGGAGAGGCTTGAGAGAGGCTTATTGGGAGCTTGGTGTTCCTTGGGGGGGTTTTAGAGAGAGGAGGGAAGAGGTTTTTCGAGCTCCAAAGTCTTTTAGTAAAGAGGAAGTGGGAGCTTGGGTGGGTTTATATAGGAAAAGAGAGGGAATTCTTTATTATTTAGGTTTTGGCCACCACACATTAAACTAATCAAAACCACAAACCAACCCATGGTTTTTGCCCATGGTTTTTTCAAAAGGGGAGTGGAAAACATTATTTTATAATTCCAATGGCCTAAATTTTTAAAATATTAGGCTTGCTTATGTGTAGGTGAGTCACACTCTCAAGTAAATCATTTTAAAAATTTAAAATGTTTTATAAGTTTTGGGGGGTCCTCTAAAGCTTTGTAAAATAAATAAAAAAACCTAAAATCAAATTATTTTAATGTTAAAACATATATTGGAAGAAAAACCCATTTATAGTATTTTATTACATCACTATTGGGTCATTATGATGTCATAAAACACATTATATATTTAAACTGTATTTAATTTTTACCCAAAAATTCAACTGTCTCAGAAAATTATGAAAAATTCACCGTTGGATAATTTTGACATCCTGATTCCAAAAATAATATTCATTTTATCTAAATAATTTTATAAATATATGAATTTTTACTTTTAAAATAAAAACCAACATTTATCAAAAATTCATGGGTTTTGACAAAAACAACTTTCAAACCTTGATAAAAATTACAATTGTATTCATAAAATTATACTATCATTTATATTTAATAAAAAGTAATTTATTAATAATATTTTATTAAAATATTATTTAATTCAAAAATCCATTAATTCATCAAAATATATTTCTTAATTGAATATTAACTAAAAATACTATTTGTACTTTAAAACTATTTACAAAGTAACAATGATAAAATGAATGTGTATTCTTTGTTCTATACAAAAATAATGCACATAATCATAGTGCTAGAGTCTTTTTATATAACCTCTTATAACAACCTCATAATACTGAAGGGTAAGGTGTGTGATGGTGACAGAATCTTAGGGTGGCTCGGATAACATCGCTCGGGTGGTAATCTCTATCAACTTCCTCTTCTCCCGTAGGTGGTTCCATTCGATCTTAATGTGTTAAAGCTCAGCTTGAGATTGGTCAAGATCGAATCCCAGTGACACCACCTCCTTTCTGAGCTCTGACAAATGGGCTACGTATGGAGCAATTCTACTGGATGAGGCCATCACTTCCTTTGTCTGAGTAAATTGGATTCGTTAAATCCCTATATTTATACTAATCAATTTATCACTATTCAACAGCTATATTAGGAACGGTAACAATTATTAATGGTATTTTGAAATCCAAAAACATAAAACCAAGGAAGTTTATATTTTATATAACAATTTTACATAATAATACATTTAATTAGATCAAGAGGAATTTTCATTAATAAAAGTTTGGGTTGTTACAATCTTCCCCCCTTAAGAAATTTCACCCTTAAATTTTCATTTTCCCACACTAAAAAATATGAGGGTAACTTTTCTTCATCACTTCCTCTGATTCCCACGTTGCTTCTTCAAAATTGTGGTTTCTCCACAACACCTTGATGAGGGGCATTTTCTTATTTCGTAGAACTTTTTCCCTATGATATAATATCTTCGCCAGCTTCTCTTCGTAGTATAGGTCATTCTCTAATGATACCATCTATGGATTGAGTACATGCGATGGGTCAGGTATGTACTTCCTCAAGAGTGATACATGGAATACATCATGTACTTAAGATAGGTTCGGTGGGAGTGCTAGTCAATAGGCCACTACTCCAATGTGATCAAGAATCTCAAAAGGGTTGATGTACCATGGACTAAGCTTTCTATTCTCCCCAAATCTCATAACTCTCTTCCACGGTGATATGTAGAGGAATAACATGTCTCTGACATCAAACTCTAGGTCTCATCGGCAATTATCAGTATATCTCTTTTGTCGACTCTAAGCATCTTTAATGTGTTGTTGGGTGGTCTTAACCTTCTCCACCATTTCTTCGACCATTTCTATCCCTAGGAGTTTTCCCTACCCAACTTCATCCCAACATGTCGGTGTCCTACACCTCTTCCCAAGGGCTTCATAAGGAGATATTTAGATGCTTGAGTGAAAACTGTTGTTGTAAGAGAACTCAACTAGAGGAAGATGTTGATCCCATCCTCCTTTTAAGTCCATTGAGCATGATCTTAACATATCCTCAAGTGTTTGGATAGTACGCTCAGATTGGCCATCAGTTTGAGGATGATAAGTTGTACTGAAGTTTAGATCAGTATTCAGATCATGTTGAAGACTCTTCCAAAACTTATAGGTGAATCTTGGATCTCGATCAGATACAATCTATAGTGGTTCTCCATTCAGACTTACCGCATCTCTGATGTATATATGTTCCAGTTGATCCAATGATAAATCCTCCTGAATTACAATGAAGTGTGCAGTATTTGTAAGACGATCCACAACAACCCAGACAGCATTTTTTCCTTTGTATATCTTTGAAAGTCTGGTGACAAAGTCCATGGTGATGTTTTCCCATTTCCATGTTGGTATGGGTAATGGTTTCATAATCCCCTTAGACTTCTACCTCTCAGCCTTCACTTGCTGACATATGAGGAAATTTGATGTATACTCAGTGATATCCTTCTTCATGCTATCCCACCAATAATGTTCTTAGAGTTCTCGATACAGCTTTGTGTTTCCTAGCTGAATGGAGAAATTCGAACTATATGAATCATCCAAAAGTTCTTTCTTTAACTCTGGATTTCATGGAACACATAGTCTTGTCCCAAATCTCACAATTCCATCTTCATTGATATTTAACTCCAAGGATTTCCCTTTTATGACAGTTTTAACTTTCTTCTGAATTCTCACATCATCCTTTTGAGAATATTTTAACCTTTCCAAAAGAGATGGTTGAGAAATCATTTGTGAAAGGATTTATGGTGTTCCTTTCTTTATGATTCCAATGTCCATCTTCATCAAATATAAGAAGATTGGATCCTTTTCAATTCTCATCAATGATAGAATCACAGGGTCCTTTCTACTTAGAGCATCTTCCACCTTGTTCACTTTCCCAGGGTGGTAATGGATTGATCAATCATAGTCTTTGATCAGCTCTAGTCGTCTTCATTGGTGCATATTCAACTCTTTCTAAGTAAATATATACTTGAGGATTTTTTGATCCATGTATATTTCACACTTCTCCCCAAGGAGGTAATGTCACCAAATTTTTAAAGTAAATATTATTGCGGCCAACTCCAGATCATGTTTTATATAGTTTTTCTCATGAAATTTCAATTTCCTTAAAGCATAGGCAATGAATTTTTCATTTTAAATCAACACACAGCATTGGACCTTCTTCAAAGCATCACTAAATAACACAAAAAGTTCTCCACTTGTGGGTAGTGTGAGCACGGGCGCAGTGATAAGCCTCTTTTTCAACTCTTTGAAGCTATCTTCGCATTCATCACTCTAAGAAAACTTTACTCCCTTTCGAGTTAGCTTGGTAAGAGGGTTTGATAATCATGATAAATTTATCACAAATCAGTGATAATATCCAGCTAATCCCAGGAAGCTACAGATATCCGTTACCGATGTTGGCCTCAGTCATCCCTCAATTATAGCTATCTTGGAGGGATCCACTGATATCCCATTGTTTGTGATGATATGTCCCAAGAATGAGACTTCCTTAAACCAAAAATCACACTTTCTGTACTTTTCATAGAGCTTATCCTTTTTCAAGGTCTCTAGTATAGTTCTTAGATGCTCCCCATACTCTTCCTTGGTTTTGGAGTATATTAGAATATCATCTATAAATACTACCACAAATTTGTCGAGGTAATCTCTAAAGACTCTATTCATCAAGTCCATTAATATTTCTGGATCATTAGTGAGTCTGAAAGGAATTACTATGAATTCATAGTGCACGTACCTTATACGAAAAGTATTCTTGGGGATATCCTCCTTCTTCACCCTTACTTGGTAATATCATGACCACAAATCCACCTTGGAGAAGTATTGTGCTCCATGTAGCTGATCGAACAAGTCATCAATTCGTGGCATAGGATACTTTTTCTTTATCATGATTTTGTTGAGATCAAGATAATAAATGCAAAGGCACATTTACCCATCCTTCTTCTTGACGAAGAGGACTGGTGCACCCCATGGTTAAGTACTTGGGCATATAAACCCTTTATCCAGGTTCTCCTATAGTTGTTTCTTCAGTTCCTCAAGCTCCACAACATCCATTCTGTAAAGACTCTTGGATATTGGCAACGCCCTAGGTATAATATCAATTGAGAATTCAAAATATCTTCTAGGAGGAAGACCAGACAATTCCTTGGGAAACACTTCAGTGAATTCCCTCACAATAGGCATGTCTTCCAGGATGGTTGCTTCCTTAGAGTCAATCATCTGATTAATATATGAATGTTCATAGGGAAGTAATATCCACACTTGAGATGATGGTGCTAAGGAATATTCATCCTCCTCCTTGCACTTGTACAGAATCGGGGGTCGGTTTTCCATATGGAGAATGATTTCCCTCTCATGGAAATTTATGTTGGATCTATATAAGGAAAGCCAATTCATGCCAAGAATTGCATCAAATTCCATCAAAGGGAGTATGACGTGGTTCACCGGGAAGTTAAATCCACAAATTGTGACAGGGGAGGAGTTATATTCATGGGTTGCAATGATTTATTCATTTTTTTTCTCACCGGCATCTTTACTTCCATGATTTGTGGTGGTGTTGGGATTGTTCTACTAAACTTTCAGGATATAAAAGAACGCGTAGAAATAGAATCAAAAAGTACATTCTCTATTATTGAATGAATAACTAGAATACTTGTCATCACTTCATTTTCGGGGTTCACTTTAGTGGTAGTTATGTAAAAATATCTCCCTTTCTGCCTTGGAGGTTGTTAGTTGTCTCCGAAAACTCTTGTCTTAGGGAACTAGTTTGTAAAGTGCTCTGGTTCCTTGCAGTTGAAGCAATGAACAATGCGTTGAGGTTCAAACAGAGCGTTCCTCTCCTCTTTCACAACCACGAGTTTTTCTTACCGACAGTTAATGTCCAGGTTCCCTTCTCTTCCACACCTAAAGCATTTCCTTGTCCCCTTCGGGCAATTTTCGGGGTGCTTCTTTCTGAACCTTTGGAAAGTGGGGTTTTAGATTTTCTTAGAACCATTGGATTTATCCATCAGACCGCCAGAATTAAATTTCACCTTACGCTTCTTATCCCCATCATACCCTTGAGATTTTCCAATCTCTATTTCGACCTTGAGGGCACATCGGACAATTTCCTCATAGCTCTCGAAGTCACAGATCGCTAGGAATTTCTGTAGGGTTGGTTTTATCCCACCAAAGCAGTGGTAAACCTTGTATTATGGGGTAACGACAATGCCTAAGGTGTATTGTGCAATCCTTGTGAATTTTTCCTCATATGCTCTGATGGATTCGTCGTCTTTTTTCTTGAGGGTAAGGAAGTCCCTTTCCATCTTAAGTTGGAGGGTGCGAGGAAAATATTTGTCGAAAAACATTTTATGGAAATCCTTCCATTACAACGCCTCAATATCCTCCTCAGGATTCATATTTTTGATCAATGTCCACCATTGATCTACTTCACCCTCCATATGATAAGCATCCAGAAGTACCTTCTCTTATTCAGAACATTGAAGGATGGAGAAGATCTTTTCAATGGAGTTGATCCATTGTTCGACAATTGAGGGATCGGATGATCTATTAAAAGTAGGAGGCCTTTGTCTCATGAAGCTCTTGATAGTGACTTTTTATTTCTTAGGGGGGTTGAACGTTCCTCTTAACCCAGTTTCTATTCAAAACTTGAGTTAATTGAGATAGTATCGTGAAAAATTTCATGATTCTCGCTCCTATCAGATTGGGAATCTCATTAGAAAAGTCATTATATTGATCTTTGCATTGGTTATTAGCCCAAGTCCTCCTATTACCATCCATTGGCTGGAATAAAAGGAAATTTAGGGGTAACACATAAAGGTTAATCCAAAGACAAAAATGTATAACTTATAAATTACACTTATTTCCTTAACTTATGAATTCTGGAGCTTCAATATATGTTATCCATGATCTACTTCCCAACATATATTCTTAGGGGCATTTTTTCCCCTTAATAATGGTTCATACTAATCTTATGAATTTACCAAAGCATATCCCTTGGGAGTGTCATAAACAAGAGTGCATAAAGGCCCATTTTCATGCACCAATTCCTATTCGAGTCTAGCTCAAAGCAGTGTTTTTGGGTTTTACCCCTAGATACATCTGTGCTAGAGCCGCCTATACCTGCTCATATCCAGATAGGGATGTATTTACTTAATAAACCACTTACTCAATAATCACCAAAATTTAGGGATGTTTTTATTATACTTAGTCTTATCCTTAAGACTTTCACTAGGGTTTTCTAATCCTAATCCCAAAAATAACTAAACCTATCCTTTGATACCAACTATAACAACTCTGCTCTTTATTAAACACTTAAACATGATTTATTACATAAAACCTTCACTTGATACAAGATATAAGATAGATAGGTATAGTGTATTGGGAAATTAGGAACATTACATTACAACTTAGAACATAAAACACTACATCTTTATTGAAAACATCTTTTACATGACCACAACATTCCTTTGTACTTAGCATTGCATGAGATAACCTGAGGATATGCATAAGAAAAGGGTGAGCTAAAAATCCCAATAAGGGAGTAAACAAGGCATAACATGAAGAATATAGTACATGTTAAGTAATAGTAATATCAATGGAGCACAAGAGAAACGTAAACATAAAGGTATAATATAACATGATTATCATAACATGGAAATGTGGCATCAACATTTAACATGATATTAGGATCATTGCACATAGAGCATGAGTAAACCCTAATTTAACTTGAATTAGCATGATTAAACCCTCATTTCACTTGATGTATCATGATACTAATCTTTACCCAATGCATTGGAGCGCTATCAGGGTGCACCCTTCTTAATCATTTGATTTCATGCATAAGTGTGCCACATGGATCATATAACATGGATTCATTAAACATCATAATTTATTCCAAGATAAAGGAATGTGGAATTCATAAATTAAACTCTATAATCAATAAGTAAATGTTCATAAAGGTGAATACCCTTGATAGAGAAATGGGCATGGTATTCACTACACAGTGACTTTGGCTTGGAAAATCACGGTGCAATTTTGGAAGCATAACAACGTAACATAAGAATTCATAAAAATGGTTGGTGAGAGAGGAAGGGGTGTCTCATCATATGTACATTAAATTGATAGTAATGGGGTCATATATATACAAGTCCCAACATATGTAATGGAATTTAGATTCATAATACAAAAGAATTTCTTTAATATAAATGAGAAGAGAGAAATTCCTTACGGAATTTCAGCATAGTAATGGGTGTACTTGGGAGGTATTAATGAGAGAGAAAGAGGTCTATCATCATTAAAACATAATGAGGGAAGTATGGGGAGGTGAAAAATAATACCCCAATATTTTTAATTGAAAACAAAATGGTATAACAACATAATGAAATTTGGACAAAAATGAGAAAGGAAGAAATCTCTTACTTAGAAGTGTGATCCCAAAGGATTGGGAGAGGCTTGAGAGAGGATTCTTGGGAGCTTGAGGCGCCTTGAGAGGATTCTAGAGAGATAAGGGTAGAGTTTGGTCGAGCTCCAAAGGCTTTGAGTGAAGATAAAGTGGGAACTTGGGTGGGTTTATATAGGAAAATAGAGGGAATTCTTTATTATTTAGGTTTTGGACACCACACATTAAACTAATCAAAAACACAAACCAAACCATGTTTTTTTCCCATAGTTTTTTTCAAAAGGGAGTGGAAAACTTTATTTTATAATTCCAATTGCCTAAATTCTTAAAATATTAGGCTTGATTATGTGGAAGTGAGTCACACTCTCAAGGGAATCATTTTAAAAAGTTAAAATGTTTTATAAGTCTTGGAGGGTCCACTAAAGCTTTGTAAAATAAATAAAACAAACCTAAAATCACATTATTTTAATGTTAAAACATATATTGGACAAATTACCCATTTATATTATTTTATTACATCACTATTGGGCCATTATGATGTCATAAAACACATTATATATTTAAACGGTATTTAATTTTTACCCAAAAATTCGACTGTCTCAGAAAATTGTGAAAAATCCACCGTTGGATGATTTCGAAATCCTAATTACAAAAATAATATTCATTTTATCTAAATAATTTTCTAAATATATGAATTTTTACTTTTAAAATAAAAACAGACATTTATCGAAAATTCATGGGTTTTGACAAAAACACCTTTCAAACCTTGATAAAAATTACAATTATATTCATAAAATTATATGATCATTTATATTTAATAAAAATTAATTTAGTAATAATATTTTATTAAAAAATTATTTAATTAAAAAATCCATTAATTCATAAAAATGGATTTCTTAATTGAATATTAATTAAAAATACTATTTGTGCTTTAAAAACTATTTACAAAGTAACAATAATAAAATGAATGTATATTGTTTGTTCTATACAAAAATAATGCACATAATAGTAGGGCTAGGGTCTTGTTACATAACCCCTTATAACACCTGCATAAGACCTAAGGGTAAGGTGTTCGATGGTGACAGACTCTTGGGGTGGCTCGGATAACATCGCCCGGGTGGTAATCTCTATCAACTTCCACTTCTCCCATAGGCAGTTCTATTTGAGCTTAATGTATTGAAGCTCAGCTTGGGTTTGGTCAAGAGAAAATCCCAGTGATGCCACCTCCTTTCTGAGCTCTGAAAAATGGGCTTCGTACGGAGCAATTATACTGGATGAGGTCATCGCTTCTTTTTTCTGAGTAAATTGAATTTGTTAAATCCCTATATTTATACTAATCAATTGATCATTGTTCAACTATTATATTAGGAACGGTAACAATTCTTAACGGTATTTTGAAATGCAAAAACATAAAACCAAGGAAGCGCATATTTTATATAACCATTTTACATAATAATACATTTAATTAGATCAATAGAAATTTTCATTAATAAAATTTTGGTCTGTTACATCATTCCTAACTTATGTTTAATGTATTTAAATCTATCAGAAGGTAATGGTTTTGTAAAAATATCAACAAGTTGTCCTTACATTCTGATAAATTTTAAAATGATATTTCCTTTAAGTTTGTGATCCCTAAGAAATTAATGCCTAATATCTATATATTTTTTATAGGATTGATGTGTAGGGTTATTACTTAAAGCAATGGAACTAGTATTATCACATAGTATTTGAGTTTTAGTAAAACTCGTGTCATAGTCAATGAGTGTGTGTTGCATATACAACACTTGAGCACAACAACTTACAACTTCCACATTGGCTTCAGTAGTGTAAAGTGATACTGAGTGTTGTTTCTTACACTACTAATAAATTAATGAGTCTCCTAAAAAATGAAATGCTCCAAAAGTACTTTTTTTATCCATTCTACAACCACCAAAGTCAACATCTGAAAAACTTTTTAGTTCAAAAACATTTCTAGAATAATAGAAAAGTCATAAATCTATAGTTCCCTTAAGATAAAGAAAAATTTGTTTTGATTATTTTAGATGATATTCCTTTGGATTAGATTTATATCTTTCACATAAGAATACATAAAACATTAGGTCTGGTCGACTAGTAGTTAAGTATAGTAAACTTCTTATCATGCCTCTAAAAGTTGTTTGATCAACTGGTTGCCTATCTTCATCAAGATCAAGTGTATTTGAGGTACTGATGGGAGTACTAATACTTTTACTATTGTCATATCTGAAATTTTTAATAATTTATTTTATATATTTATGTTGAGATATATAAGTACCTTCTAGTTTTTTAGAAATTTGAAAGTCTAAGAAGTATGTTAACTCACCCATCATACTAATTTCAAACTCATATTTCATTAGATCCACAAAGGAATCTATTAAATATTATTGGTTTGATCCAAATATAATGTCATTAAAATATAATTGAATAATCATAATGTTTTTGTTAACTTTTTTTATGAAAAGAGTTGGATTTTCTACTCTCTTAACAAATTCTTTTATAACAAAAATCATATTAACCTATCATACCAAGCTCTAGGGTCATGTTTAAGTCCATATAAATCTTTGATGAGTTTATAAACATATTCAGGATGTTTTTATTTTCAAAACCAAGGGGTTGTTCAACATAAACTTCCTCATGAACATATCCATTAAGAAAAGAACACTTCACATCCATTTGAAAAAGTTTTAAATTAAAGAATGTTACAAAGGATAGTAAAATAAAAATAGATCATAATCTATCTAGAGGTGAACAGGTTTCTTCATTTTCTATTCCTTCTTGTTTGTTATATCCTTTTGTAATAAGTTTTTCTTTATTTCTAATGATTATTCCATTTTCATCATATTTATTTCTGAAAACTCATTTTACTCTAATTATAGCAGTTTATTTAGGTTGTTCGACCAAGGTCTAGACTTTGTTCCTCTCAAATTCATTGAGTTCATATTGTATATCCATAATCTAATCCTCATTACCTAAAACCTCATCAGAATTCTAAGGTTCAAATTGGGAAATAAATGAAAGATATTCTATTTCATTCCTTAAGGAACTTCTAGTCTTAATTGGTTGATCAACATCTCTAATTATACTATCACTAGGATGATTCCTAAAAAACTAAATTCTTGTGTTTTTTAAAACTTGTTCATAAACATAAGGTAGAAAATATTCTGGATTAAATACTTCAGAAACTATTTCTTAGGTATTTTCTTTATAAAAATAGTTTTCTAACAAAGGTTGAAAATGAATTTTTGAAAACACATCTGAGGATGTTGTAGATTGGGGTTGTTTGAAAACAAAAGGGTCGGTTTCATAAAATTTAACCTGTATTGTTTCCTCAAAATTATAATAATTTTTGTTAAAAACACTATATGTCTTAGAAGTAGTGGAATAACCAAAAAATATTCCTTCATCAGATTTGGGTGTGAATTTGGGTAAGTTATCTTTCATATTCAAGATGAATACTTTACATCCAAATAATATGAAGTGGGAAACTTTTGGTTTTCATCCTGTCCACAACTCATAAGGAGTTTTATTATAAAGGTCCTAATAAAAACTCAATTTATTGTATAGAAGGTAGTACTGAATGCTTTAGACCAAAAATGTTTAGCAATTGGTTCTTGTTATTTATTTAAGAATGCGATTTCTTCTTTCAATGACACCATTTTTCTAAGGGGTTTTGGGAGCAGAAAGGTTATGTTCAATACCTTTCTTACTACAAAAAGTTTCAAAATTATAATTTGAAAATTTTCCACCATGATCACTATGAATAGTTATCAAGGGAAGGTTTTTTTCATTTTTATCTTTGGCTACAAAAGTTTTAAAATAACAAAAGGCTTCATATTTATTTATTAGAAAATAAACCCAAGTATATCTAGTGTAGTCACCAACCAAGACATATACTTCGTATTTTCCCCCAATACTCTCAGTTTGAGTAGGACTAAATAAATCCATGTGCACTAACTATAATTCATTAGTAGTTGAGACTTCACTAATATATTTAAAACTAGACTTATATTGCTTAATGTATTGACAAGGGTCATAGACTTTTAAAGAATCAAATCTATGTTCTGATATATCCTTAAAAAGTATTTTCATATTCAACTTACATAAATTTATATGGTTATAGTGTCCTAAATTTCTATGTCATAACCAAGATTGATCTTCCACTGCACTAAGTCAAGGTAAGTCTTGGCTCCTAAGGTCTTCTAAGTTTAGTGCGTATACATTCTCATGTAGATGGGAAAAAAGAATGAATTCGTCCTTGAAATTTTGTACTACACATTTATCATTTCTAAAATCACAAGGTAAATTTCATCACATAATTGACTTATGCTTATAATATTGTGTTTAAGACCTTTAAAAAACAAAATATTTGAAATTAAACATTTACCAAGAATAACTATGTTACTTATACCGATAAAATCTCCATGATCATTATCTCCGAAATTAACCTTTCCACCTTTCATCTTGATGATATTTTTCAAAAAATTATTTGTTACCAATCATATGTTGGGAACATCCACTATCCATGTACCAAGTATTATTGTTTTTGGTACTTTCTTTCCTTTACAGAAAGTAAAAAACATTAGAATTTGGGAACCCAAACCTTCTCTGGTCTAGAAATGTCGGCAAATAAAACTTTTGGAATCCACATTTTTTTAGAAAAGTAATCTTTGTAAAAACCTAGGGATTGAACTTTATTAAGAGAATAATTATTTTTCCAGTTTCCTCCACTTGGAAATTTAGTACAAAAGGGGGCATTTTTATGAACAAAGTAGTTATTACTAAAAAATTGATTTTTATAAGTATAACCCATTCTAAAACTAGTTCCATGAGAATGAATTTGTTTATAAATCTTATAAAATTTTTATTTATCAATAGTAAAGTTTGATAAGAGTTTATTCAAAGAATAAATTTCATATTTTAGTTTTACAACTAAATTCTTGTCCTCTTTAGTAGTAGTTTCAGAATTGAGTTTATCAAAACTAGTTTTTAAATAATCTTTTTCATAAATTATTTTTTATAAATCTTTTGAAAGATTATCTTTCTTAGTAGTAACTTTTTAAAGATTTTTAGAAATATTTTACTTTTAAAAAGTTTTTTTATCAATATCTTTAGAAATATATGATGCTTATTTTGTTAAAAATTTATCCTTTAATTTTCCTTATCGAGTTTTTAACTAACTTTGCAATTCTTATTTTCAAAAAGTTTATAAAAATGAGATACTTCATCATAAGAAGGTAAGATATTATATTCTACTAAGGAAGATTCTTCATCTAAGGATATAGAATCCTTTTCATCAGGATAATTAGAATTTAAAGATACTTTTTTAAGGTTTTCAGTAGTGTGTACCTTTTCCATAAGATAGATTTTCTTTAGGTACTCTAGAAAGAATACCAATGTTCCTCTATCTGAAACATTCTAAATTAGAAGTATTATATGAGGAATCTATTCCACTTTAACTCCAAGAATCATTAGCTTTAAGGACTTTATTTCCTTTAGACTTATTATACTTTTTATGATTACTATCATAATTCCTATCATTTTTATCTTTTCTTTTCAACTTAGGATAATCGGGTCTGATGTGTCCATATTTGTTACAATCATAAAAAGTAAATTAAAAATATTTCTTTTCATTCCTGTCCTTATTACCTTTCTTATATCGATATTGATAAATCTTTCTTACCAACTATATTTTTCATTCTCCGATCAATATTATCTAGTTTGTTTTCAGATTGTTCAGAAACACTATAATTAGATTATAAAACAACCTTCTTATTTCTGTATGATTTAACCACTTTTTTAATGGATAAACATTAGTAGTAATTGTATTAGTATTGGAAGAAACACCTTCATTATATTTCTTAGATTTCTCAACATCTCTTGTTAACCTACCCTCATACTACATAAGAGTTCCAATAAGATCATCAAGAGTAAGATTTTTCAACTTTCTTGTATCATCAACAACTATCCTCTAAGACTCTCATTCATTAGACAAGATATCTATTATCTTCTCCATAAGGATTTCATCATCTAATCCTTTTTCTCCAAGATATTGTAAACTATTTATAATGGTCATAAATATTTGATGCATTTTGGCCACAGATTACCCAAGTGAAAAATTAAAAATATTGATAGTTAGCTCTTAGAATTTATCTCCTGGTTTCAAAATAATTTGAGGAACCTAAATGTGTAACCTCTAACTTCTTCAAAATACTATTAGATGCTTCACAGGATGAAATCTTACTATAGGTACTTCTAGTCATGGATCATAGTAAAGTATTCCTAACTTCATATTTGAGTTGATACACTTACTTTTCTTGATTAGTAAAGGTATTAACCTCCTTATCAGTTATCTTATAGTTTCCAGTGAGCATCATGAAATTTTCAACTCCTGTGTTGATCAAAAAAGTTTTCATTCTGTCTCTCCAATATTCATAGTTAGTGCCATCAAAAATTGTTGGTCTTTTGGGATTGAGATTATCAATGAATCCGACATTAAATTATTTCATCTTAAAAGAAAATATTTATTTTCCACAAATATGTTAGTGTAATATAGTTTTATAAATAAAATTTTTATAGCAAAATTTAACAAACTTACAAAAGTAAAAGAAGTAAAAACACAACAATCATATAAGTAGTGGAATCCTACTCTGATACTAATTTTTGGATATCAATATGAGATATATTGATATTAGGATTGAAAGAATGTATTCTAGATGGATCAATTACAAGAGGGGCATGAATTGTATATTTAAAAAAAATAGTTTAAAAGAGTTTAAATTAAACAATTCACAAACCTATTTAACTAAAAAAGATCAAATTCGAACTTGGATCTCAGTCCGACTATCAAAGTATCATAATCATAAATGATTTTGATATATCAGAGTAAATCAATTTCAATCATAAAGAATATGATTTTATCATAATCATAATGGATACGATTATATTAGAATCAAAGAATCATAATCATATAAGATTATATTATAACAAAGTAAATAGATCAGATTCACATAAGATTTGATTAATAAAATAATGTTTATCATATTCAGATACGTTAAGATAAAACAATTTAAACTAGCACAGTGAAATAAAAGACCTGTAAGAAACAATTAATATAATAATAATAATATAATAATGACTTATAGATATTTAAAAAGAATATATATCTTTTAACCTTAAGAGTAAGGTAGCTACAAACCTTGGTTAAAGGTATCCCTTATTTTATACTTACAAGAAATTCTATCTTTCCTTGGAAAGGAAAGCCCTCAATACGAATATCAGTTTTGATCTATATGCCTATCCTCGACATCCCTCAATTCGATGGATTGACTCTGTCTTTCTATCCGCACAAGCCCTCGATCAAGATGATCAGATTCTCTATCTTTCTATCCATGCAAGCCCTCGATCATAATCACAGATTGGACGAATGATTACAACAAAAAAAGTTCATAAGGAGACAACCCTGACAAGGTTTCCTTATAACTATAAAACTATAAGACAATTACAAAAACTAAGAACAAGATGTTCACACTTGTAATTTACATAGCTCTCACATAATGAGAATTTTTCAAATGAAATTGATTAACCAACTCCAAACTCTTCAAATGACCAGGTATTTATAGGAAAATTCCCAACGGTCATATTTCCTTCCTAGCGGTCATATTTATCTGAGTTTGTTGCGATGACTTGGACACTTGGAACTTCAACGACTCTTTTATAACTAATTTTCCTATTTCGTATTGACTTACACCGTTATAATGTAAAATATGTTCCATTATGATAGAAATTAGTTTTCTATATTTAGAATTTAAACTAGGTTAATTCAATGGATTTCTGTACAGAATTTCATTATGATATTCTTTATAAGTGTGAATCCAATGTTTATCAGTTCCTACATCATTCCAATTATGAATACTTTTTCAGTATGAAAACAAGACAGGAATTCTTAAATCTGATCTGATAATGTTTAATCCAATGTTTGTTGGATCCATACTCATTATGATAATCATAATGAAGAAAGTTAGTTTATATTCATGAATACTTTAGAGATAATTATAAGTAAGGTAAAAGTATATGTTTTCTACAAAAAACATTCTAAAAAATATTTTGAACATAAAAAGTTAGTAATTAAGTATTTAAGAAAGAGTCTGTGATTTCTAAAACTAAAGGAATTGAAAAGTCATAAGTAACATTTGACTCAACTGCGTGATGTAATCAAATTGTGTGTTAACTGGATATATTTGGATATGATTGGAGTATTCTTTTGGTAATAAAAGTTTTCCATGAAATCTTGTTTAATTAAACGGATAAAGCTTCTCATGTAAGCTAGTTTGAAGATTTTTATGGAAGATTGTTTAATTAAAAGGGTAAACCTTTCCAAGGAAGCTAGTTTAAAGATTCTCATGGAAGGGTGTTTAATTAAAAGGTTATAACTTCTCATGGAATTTATTTTAAAGATTCTCATAGAATCTTGTTTAATTAAAAGAAAAAATCTTTCCATGGAAGCTTGTTTAATTAAATAAATAAATCTTTCCATGGAAGTTAGATTAAATCTTCTCATGGAAGATTATTTAAAAGAATAAAGCTTCTCATGGAAGCTTGTTTAAAGATTATTATGGAATATTCTTTCATTAAAAGTATAAATATTCCCTTAGAAGCTAGTTTAAAGCTTCCCTTGGAATCTTATTTAATTAAATATAAAAATCTTCCCTTGGAATCTTATTCAAAGTTTCCCATGGAAACTTGTTTAAAATATATATATATATATAAGGGAAAAATATTTTATTGGAACCTTGTTATAATTTTATATTATTATACAAATATTTCCTTTAAATGGATACCCCATCTCGGTTGGACCAATTCGGTCCGAGTCCGATCGGCCTGACCCATTTAACCCATCATTAGTTCTAATTTAATTTATGGGGATCTGTTTTAGGTCCAAATAGATCCATAATTTTATAAATAAAATTTCAGAAATTAAATTTAACTAGATGGGATTTAATAAATTATTTTGGGTGTTGTGGGATGTATTGATAAGTAATTAAAAATATTTTAATGTAATTTAACGCATTAAAAATACCCTCGATTTGAATTTTAGAAAATTTATTTTTCTTCTGTAATATCTTTCATGTTGATTGATCGTGATTCGAGACCGACTCGTTCATGTTTGTTTTATTATTTATTTAATTTAATTATTTCATTTGATTTCTATAAAATGTAATAATTATTTTATTTTGATGATCTATGCATCATCCCTCTATATTTAATTTGTATAAGGGTCAGCATGTCCACATTTAAGTGCTATAAAAATTTCAATTTCATACCATGAGTTCCCCTCACCTGCATGTGAGTATGCATTGTAAAGATCAAACGAGTTCATGGAGACATGGTTCGGGTTGAGAATCGGCATAGACCAAACAAATGGAATGAACGGGATTTGCGAGCACTACAATTCAAGTCAAGTATTGACTTAAGGAATTCCCCTAGGGTATCGGTAAATCCATTATTCACTCTATGGATTAACCAATAGTTAACAGATCATGATTATGTCATTATTTATTTATTTTATCATGTTCATGGTTTATTATTTTTTGAATGTATATTTATTATATGTGATCACATAGTATAATAATAAACAAGAATTCAAAGATAAAATGAACATGTGTGTTGAATATTTTCTATTTAAAAGCATGATTAAGTTATGAATGCGATCACATAGAACAAGCATGTTAAATAGAAAAGGATTACATTCGTTGATATTAAATTATAAAATCCATCAAAGAAAATATTAAGTAATTAAAGTCCTTCCATCACTCAAATTTGAGAAAAACTGGGTGTTTGGGGTGTTTGTCAGCCATAATTGAGGGTACCTCTTACTACTAGGAGTTATTATGAGAGAGGTGGGTCGACTTAACTAAATTTGGCAGTAAAGGAGTAACCATAACTAAATTGTTTAAACTTTATAGGTAAAGTATTTAGAAATGAAAAGTAATTCTTTTCAAGAGATGGGACTCCACTCAACATATCAAGAAGCTATGAGTTAATGCAGTTGGCCAGTCAGGCGTCTACCTTGGACTTTCCGAGTAGTAGTGTAACCATAGCTTGTAGACTATGAGGAGGGTTTCAAGGGTCCTTGCCACTAGAATATGAAAGAGATAGATTATTCCAATTCTAATAAATAAGGTTCCTAAAATTTGATAAAATAGTGGGAGACATTTAAAATTAATAATTTGAAAATGCCTACTTATAATCAAGATAAAAGTAAAATATGCTAGATTTTATTTTTATAGAAAAATGGAAAGTAATACCACAAGTATAGTGTGATTATATTGGAAAAAGAAAAGGTCTAAATTGTTAGGAGTTTCTAAAGAGTAGTATAGGTGCTTGTGAAATGTACTATAACATCAAAAATTCAAGGTACTGGTGTCCTCAATACCTGTTAAGATACCTGAGGAAGCGAGGGTGTAAAAATGATTACAGAAGACTCATGTATGGCATGTATGATGGTTATGTCATAATGATATCATCAACATCTGATGTGAGTTGTGGATACAACATCAGGACATGGATGATTTTACATGTTGTCTCATCTACGAGAATCTTGCGAGGAGAAAGAAAAGTGAAGATATGAATAAGTGATGTTTACATTGGATATGTGTAAATTGAAAGATGGGTCATGATCTTTTAATGGATACATTTATCATATCATTTTAACCCATTTACTTAAATTTCATTTAAGATTACAATATAAAGAGTATGGAGAAAAATGCTTTGTTACATTTAAGGTAAGGTTCGACAAGTAAATAAGTACTTAAAGAAAGTTTAATCTTTAATTCTTATGGAAAATAAGTTGAAAGACAAGGTGAAAAGGAAAATGGAAAGAGTGACACTAAAGGCACCTTCAAAACATCCTTCAAAGAAAGAGGTATTAAACAGGAGGCTATTTTCTTTACATATCATGAAATATATCTATGAAATTTTAAGTGCAATGAACTGAATTGAAGAATCAAGTAGTTGCTTCTTCTTCAAGCATATTCATCAAATATAAGTAATGTTTCAGTTTTACTTATTGGGTATTAAATACAATATGCTTGTCACATATGTGTATTTATATACAGTAACAAGGTAATTAAAGAAACATTACTAGAAGTAAGGTGTGTTCTCCAAGTAGCTAAAAAATGTGTTTCTTAACTCAATGGTGAGAAATACACAACTTCTATATTGTCATGTTTATTGATTCCAGTTGAAAATTTGGAGTATCACCAAAACATTAATCTCATGTGTCCATTGTACACAAGGATACATTGTTCCAGTTTCGGAATGAATGTTTTTTGTGGATTCACATACTCAAGTCATAGTTCAGTGATACATGAGTCATTGGAAATACGTGATGAATATAAAATGTGAGACTAATATACCCAACTGTGTCAACAAAATACTTTTTCAAGAAAAACTAAATAGTTCTCAAGGATATAACCATTATGGTTTTAGACTCTTCAGAGTTAAATACCTTATGTATGATCAAAATACTTATGTACTTAGTTTTAGACAAAGAAACCTTTAGAAATAAAGGTAATTCACAAAGCTTTTGAAACTAGTTCAGTTAGAGAGCATGAACTATTCCAACGATAAGCTAGTGGTAAGTATACTTCATAAGATTACTTTAAGTGTTTAAGGAATATTAAAGTGAAGTATGACATAT
Organism: Viscum album; assembly: GCA_963277665.1. Classification (NCBI taxonomy): domain Eukaryota; kingdom Viridiplantae; phylum Streptophyta; class Magnoliopsida; order Santalales; family Viscaceae; genus Viscum; species Viscum album. The sequence continues at coordinate 861,910,956 of OY728160.1, forward strand.
GCCTAGTCGGAAGATATGAGAGGCTTCGGGCTGGTCTACTGAAGAACATCTTGACCAGGCATTCATCGATCAATATAATGTAGCATTAAGTTATTCCTAAATGCACATTACCTTATACACGTCAAAGCTATGATGATAATAAGCAGGATTGATAATGAGTCTTACATGTTAACATTGATCAATAAAATTTAGCATGGATCAATTCCTAAATGTACATTTCTTTATACTCATTGGATTCATGGTGTAAGTAAAATAAGTGTCGATGTTAAAACTCAATAATTGCAGATACTTCCATTTTTTAAAGAGATGCTTAACAAATAATGATGTTATCCCATAACTATATGTCAACTATCATGAAAAATGGATATCATATGAGTTATAGTATGATTGAAATCCATTATATCATAATAACATGTGTTTATATGCAAAGAGTTTGTTAAGATATAAAAAAAATTTCATCCAGCAAAAACATGATGTACATCTATAGTAATCATCCTAAAATTTTCTAAGGATATTACAAAAATCCCTATGATAGAAAAATATAGTCAATTTATTGACTATATTTCTATAAAAGGGTTCACATATCTATTTGAGATAGTAGGATAAATATTTACTTGGGTTTTGTCAATGTTAGAAATGCACAAATAGTTGAAAAAGGAATATTCTAGAGTCACAAACTGTGTAGGGAGGGTAAAACCATAGTGATGGAGTTATATTCACTGCGGTCAGTGAGACATTATTCATTGAGAATAATGATTCCTATAAGTAGTAAATGGAAATTAGATAAGATTTATAAGATCAATTAAAATTCAATAATGGATTTCATGTATCATAATACAAGAGGCTTATTAATTTGAATATTGCAGTGGGTATTCAAGTGAGCCTATACATGGATGGTATAAGCGTAGTACCAATAAGGATCGATTCGTAATACCAAATCATTCTAACCAAGTCCATTAGAATTTTACTTGTCATAGCTAATTTATATGATCATTAAATTGATCATTGGATGTCAAGACCACCAATCGTGGAAGATTTCTATACAAAACAACCAGAAAGGGATGGTGACATCTTATAATGCTAATAAAATATATTTGTTAACATATGGAAAATAGCTATTGGTCTTAAAATTAGTTAAGATCGGGATAAAAATAACTCTCTAGATATTGAATTAAAGTAGAAACTAGAGTTCTAGGGAATGATATTTACTAAGGTGGGTCTAATGGTTGCTTAGACCTAGTCAATCATACATATACTGGCATAGTATTAAAAAATAAAAAGTTGAAACAATTTGAGAGAGAATTATTACCAGTGTCACATGGCATATATCTCTCCAGGTAGACATGTCTAGGGATATTAACATAGTTATTTTAATTCCATATGTTTTAGCGATGGATCAATCACATATGTCATGATATGTACAAGAATTGATATTTCCAGGATATACTTTATAGTAGAAAAATATCAGTTGTAACCAGCAGAACTACAAGGGATGCATTCAGAAATGTCCAATTGCACGTGAAGAAGTATAAAGGATGTGAACCTAGTATGTGGAGAGGAAAGGATACTAGTTTTTAGGGGACACAAACTAGTCTTCCTTGGATCAGTGTGATGTAATATCATAGTTAAGCTAAAGTAATGAGTAAGAAAATCTCCTTCAAGCTAGTGATAGTCATATCTACAAATACCAAGTACGTTGTGACTTCTAAGGCAGCTAAGAAGTAGTGTAAAATATGAAACGATTTATTCCAGTTCTTGGAATCATACCTAGTAAGTAAAGTTTTATCATTATAATAATTATATTACAAGTACTAGATAATATGTCAAGTTTGGATAGTGAACAAAAGGGATATACTTGGGGATATCATCTCTTGAGAAGTCTTACTCAAAAAGGTAAAGTCACAAATAGAAAAATAGCCAGGCAATAGAAATGTGGCAGGCCCCTAACTAAATCCATATCTCAACAGAAACATGATCTTATCATGTGAGAGATAACAAGGATGGTTAGCAAGTCAGCTCTAATGTAAGTGGGAGTGTTGTAATAGTGGTTTCTCTATACCCAACTTGAACAATACTTTTGAAATCCATTATATGTATACAGTTTGATATATACATGTGTTTATTCTTACCATAATAGTGTTGATATTTCTGCATCCACTATTTACAAGGTAATGACCTTAGATTACATGTCGTGTCGAAAGGTTATAGCATTTTCCAGCTATAATGAGAACCTTGAGATACTATGATAGTAATCTTAAACATATGTCATATGGTCTAGATACATCATATTGATATGACACATATGATGTCTGACTATCAGGTGTTAAGGGCATATAATCATTGAGACTTCTTCTCATGAAATTCACACTTGGTGATCTCTCGTAGTGAGATCATGATGACAGGCCCGCCAATAGGAACACTACACATTTAATGTGTTATTGGTTGTTCCTATCTACGTACATGTGTATTAGTCACCAAACTTGAGATTATTATTAGTGTATGTCATTTGATTGCATACTTTGATGCAAGGTGAAAACTATGATAATGAAATCGTCTTGAGGTAGTTTTTGTTGGGTGTGTCATTGGTGGTATAGAATTGGTTGAATGATCAATATAGAATTTGTCACTTTTGATTTGAGGAAGAGATGTATTGTGGGCCCATATTGACCAAGATGGTAGTACCATCATAAATCCATGCACATGGTACAAAAAGGTAAGTCTGTCTAGTAAGGTTAGGAAATATATAAAGAAACAAAAGGATGATGACACAAGTGTGCATCATGCATTATGATATATCGCAAGACAAAGAGATTATATTACACAGTAAGTGTTTGTAGGAGGAATTCATAGCTATGAAATTTCTTATCTCTTTAGGGGTCATGATGAGTTGATAGAATCCCCTCTTGGTCTATGGGCTGGACCCACTACTATTAATATAAGGACCTAGAGGGTCATGCACTGAGTGTATCCACAAGTTCCACCTATTATAATGAATAGGAGTTTAGGACGAAGTGGGCCCCACATGCGGGGGCTGGTGAACATTTGAGTATGAACGATTACAAGTAAAACTTGATCAATTATATTATTCAAGTTTAAAATAGTGATTATTGAATTTATTTCTCAAGGTATTCACATGTTGTTTGATCATAAATGTGAATACAATAAAAATATAATTTTTCGAATGAACATTGGATGTTTAAAATTTGTTAAATTATTTGGAGAGCTTACAGGATGAGTTAATGGTTTGTATTTTATCACATAACATTTTATAGTATTAAAAGTGAATGATAAAATATTTGTGACATTTATGAGAATTTTATTAAGCCATACATGTGTGCAAAGATCTAAAATAAAGGTTATTGCTTTTTAAGGACTAAAGTGAAATTTTGGAAAGTATAAAAGATCATTTTAGCCTCTTGAATAGTACGATCCACCATTTTCATGAATTTAGTGAGATAATCTCTCTTCTCCTCTCCCATCAAGTTCTTATAGAGTGATTCTTTAACGAAGAACAAGGTCATATCAATCCCTCTTTCTCGATTGAGTCTGTGTTCTTCAGGTGATCGAAGGAACGTTGTAAAGCTCCTTGATTTCCCACGCTAGCACCCAGGAAATGTAGATTGATGATCCTGAAATTGTGGAGCTTGTGTAGATGATCTAGAGGACATCTATTTTGGCGTCTTATATCCATGACACATCGACGATGAGTGAATCAAACTGAAGGCTACAAACAAATGAGGTATTGTTTAAGCTTTCGTTTGATTTTATTTTTCATGCTTAAATTGAATTACATGCGGTCCTTAAAGAAATCTGAGAAAGGGTTTTGTGGATCCAGCATTTTTAACATAAATCCAAACCCAAAATTTTAAATTGCATTGCTTTCACACTTCCGTTGCGCCCCGAGTTCCTTTATATATGTCACACTTCTCCCCATAGAGATAATGATGCCAAATCTTAAATGTGAAGATCAGTGCAGCCAATTCTAGATCATGGGTTGGGTAGTTCTATTCATTGTAACAGTATGGCTTGGGTGCCATGCACCAGTGCCCCGATTAGTTCGATCACATGACCTTAGGCGCGCCTCCTTGTATTCCATAGGTTGAAAACTGGCAGCGAGGGTCTATTATTGATCATGGGGAGACTATACCCTCTCTTTTGTCTTTTATCAAAGTAATACACCATCAAAAATAAATAAAAAATAGCAGAAACATATGGTCATAAAAAATACCAATAACTAATGAAAACCAAAGCATTAAGTACAATGTCAAAAATGAATAGTAAATATGTTATGCTAAAGTACGTGTCAAGTGTCTAGAGGCAAACTGAAAATAAAGACACTAACAAATCCTCTAAACAAGTCCTGAACCAAGTCTGGTTCCCTCATCCATGCTCCATCCCTAATTCATCTTAACATAGGGCCTTTTCCCTTATCTTGTCCTGCAAACATGTAATCTATTCGGGTACCGATCAGGCAGTCTGAGTAGGGTATGAGTACAACTCATTAGGCCACCACCAATGGCGTCTAAAACAAACCCAGTCAAAAACAAGTGTATGTAATTGTATAAAGAAATAATTGCAATGCATAAGTAAACAATTATCTCATTATCAATTAATCTTTATTAACCACATAGACCATCGGGTTCCCGAGGATACTCGTACCTCAATACCTGCTCTGGTCCACACCAGGTCTGAACCATGTTACTTATTAAATTCACAATTTCAACAAATGGGATTTCATTATCCATTTTATTTTACTTTCATTTCTATGGCCACTTGGAACCATAGTCCAATGCTGATGTTTTTGGGTATAGAATGTCATGTCTAGTACCCCATTTATCAATCACACATATTTATCATGGGCATAAAACATCGTGTCTAGAAACCCAATTCTCAATCATGCATATACATCATTGGTCATGTTTAACACCCCAAATCTCAATCATACACATATATCATTGGTGTAGATCGTCATGTCTAATACCTCAATTCTCAACAATACAGATAGATCTATCATTGGTGTAGAACGTTATGTCTACTACCTCATTTCTCAACTGTGTATATGCATCATTGGTGTAGAATGTCATGTCTAACACCCCAAATCGCAACCATTTATTTATATCATTATTTATTAGGCTTAGATCGTTATGTCTAATACCACATTTCACAACCATTCATTTATATCATTATTTACTGGGCTTAGATCGTCATGTCTAATACCCCATTTCATAACCATGATTAAACAACATTAATCTTCTAATCACAATTAACCACCACTAATTCCATTAATTAATTCATAAATTAACTAATCCAAGTCTGTTAATTAATTCAACAATTAACTAACAATGAAAATTTATTTCAATTAATTTAACAATTAATTAATAATGTATATCCACTAGTTAATTCAACAATTAACTAGTCACATAAATAACATTAATTAATTCGACAATTAATTAATCACATCAATTCCATTATTTAATTCAACAATTAACTAATCACGTCAATAATATTAATTAATTAAATAATTAATTAATCCCATCAATTTTCTTAATTAATTTGAAAATTAACTAATCACATCAATTACATTAATTAATTCAACAATTAATTAATCACTTCCACTCTATTAGTCAATTCAACAATTAACTAATCATACCACTTTCATTACTAATTCAATAATAAGTTTATCACATAAAACCCCTTAATTAATTCTCCAATTAATTAAGTATGTCAATCTAATTAATTAATTCATCAATTAATTAATCAATATCCTCAAACCCAATATCCTATAACTAATTCAATAATTAATTATTCAAATCAAAAATCTCAATAACTCATAATTAATTCTATGATTAATTATCTCAAATCATCTATCTCAATACCATATAATTAATTCAATAATTAATTATCCAACTTAAGAGTTTCATTGTCCCGTAATTAATTCAACAATTAATTATCCAATCTTATCAATTTAGTATCCCAACAATCCATATTAATTAATTTACCAATTAATTAATCCAATTCATTTAATTTCACTATCACACCAATCCTCATTAATTAATTTACCAATTAATTAATCAAATTTGTTCAATTTATTCAACAAAACAATCTCCATACATTAATTCACCAATTAATTAATCTAATTTAGAAATCATAACATTACATCCATTAATTAATTCATTAATTAATTAATCCAAATCATTTCCATTAATTAATTCCATAATTAATTAATCTAACTCAACCAATTAATTTTCACAACCACTTCCATTAATTAATTGCAAAATTAATTAATCACATCAATCCCTTCAATTAATTTTCCAATTAATTGTCCATATCAATTTCATTAATTAATTCCACAATTAATTAATCTAACTCAATCTCGTTATTTAATTAAACAATTAAATAACCACATTACTCACATTAATTAGTTCAATAATTAATTAATCACTTTAATCCTATCATTTATTTGACAATTAAATAATAACATTAATCCATTAATCAATTTATCAATTAATTATTCCCAACTTAAAAAATTCAATAATCCCAATTAATTCATCAATTAATTGTTCCATTTTAATCAATTCAATATCCACAATTAATATTCTCCATTAATTGTTCTATCTCAATCAATTCAATAATCATACCAGTTTATAATAATTAATTCTATAATTAATTATCACAAACATAATCTCATGATCCCAACCATTTACATTAACTAATTTACCGATTAATTAATCACATCTCTTCTGTTAATCAATTCAATAATTAATTAACTACTTCACAGACTCAAAATCTAATAATTAATTCACCAATTAATTATTTTCAATTTACAATTCAACAATATGATAATTAAATCAAAAATTAATTATCCCCAATTTCCCAATTCAATAGTTTGATAATTAATTCACCAATTAATTATCTTTATTTCAAAATTTCTATTATTCAAAAAATCCCAAATTCCTCAATTAATTAATTGGCCATATTAATTAATTCAATTTGGAATTCCAATTTCTAAATGAACTCTAACAGTTCTACAATCACATACACGTAATTGATAATAAAGACTATTGGATTCGATTTTTAGATCACCTACCTCAAGAACGTTGATGAACGGTCACCAATAGAAATCCTTAATTTGAAGCGGATCAATCAAGAATGGTACGATGAACACGATCTAGATTTGAAACCTAAATCCACGATTAAACGAAACAAGATCTCTTAATTCTAGATCTAGATCCAACAATCCTAGATCTATATTCAACAAATCTAGATCTAGATTCAAAAAAACAGAGGATAAAAACCCACCGAATAATGGGATAAGAATGGGAGAGAGATGGGAAATCAATCGTGAAAGAAACTGCATACCCGAGGAGGTGCATATATGCCAATCAGAATTTGAATCTCCAAGAATGGATGTCGGAGCGCCTTGTAATCCATTTGGGAGGCTCTAGATTTGAGAGAAATCAATTTAGGGTGAGTTAGGGTTGAATAGGGATTAAAATAAGGGGTTTGGGAACTTAAAATCTAATTTTTCAGGTTAATTAAAACCACATGCATGGTTTTCTGCTCGAGGCACATGGTTTCCCCTAATAGTGTGCCTTAATTGTGCACCTCTTTTATAGGGGTGCACGGTTACTCCTAAGAGGGAACATAGTTCGATAGACCGTGCACCAACCGTGTGAAAGCTCTCTATCCAGTGTTTCATGAATTGCTGGGCTAGGGCACACGATCGGGGAAAACTATGTGCCAATCGTGCACTGCCCGCTTTTCTTACACAATTCCAAATTTCTACCCAAACACACCCCAAAGTAAAACTCAAATGAAAAGTAATCAATAACTTGACAAAATAGTACTTGAAAAAAAAATTGAGACTTCTCCTAAAAAGGTCAGGGTTTTACAATCTCCCCACCTTATAACAGCTCGTCCTCGAGCTACACTCCAGACTATCTCCAGAAAAAGTTGGGTTCCTACAATCTCCTCACCTTATAACAGCTCATCCTCAAGTTTTACTCTCAAGTATCACTAGGATTTCAAGTCAAAAGTTCAGGCCATTTTGTCCTCTTATCTGCTTCTCTCTCCCAAGATTCCTCCTAAACTCTTCTATGTTTCCACAATACACGAACTATCAGCATGGTCTTTTCCCGCAACACTTTCTCACTGCAATCCAACACACGTATCGGATGCTGCTCAAATGACGCATCGATCTCAAGCTCAACTTCCACAAGATACCTGAAGTGTTTTCCAACTCATCATGCCCAACAACCATAAGAACACCATCAAACATTAGCACTCATCCTCACCATATAAAACCACCTAAAAAGGGCATACATCCACCGCCTCCAAGGACCATCTGGCCCTTTCCTGAGGAATTTAAACATGCGCCTTACAGTTTCCTCATTGGCATTTCGATGCAACCACTTCCAACCCATGGTCTTGCTCCACACACCTACTACTGACACACTGCTCCCCACCTTTAGAGCATTTTTAACACCACTTATCAAGCAACTCAACTACCATGGCCCATGGCCCATGGTATTCATCAAACTTCAGCCACTCCTGAGTACCTTATACATAAACTTTCGATGACGTACCTCGCACCATCCATCTCAGCATATACCGCTTCATAAGCATAAACTCCAAGGGGCCCCATATCCAACCAAAACACATTCAGGTATCTAGGTGTAAATCCAAAGCTTTCTCAGCATACTCGGGACAATGTCAAGATGGGGGACATGATCGTTTCTAATTAAAAGTGAACTAAGAATTCATCGATGAACACCCCCACAAACCTTCCATCACTGATTTTACCTCCCATTACGGAAACACCTTAACCTGTTGAATGTCTTAGGCTTCCCTTCCCGACAACATCTCACCATACCGATCCAAAACCAAACGGTTCCTTGCACAACCAACAACTGAGTTATCAAACTAGGGCATTCTCACTACCCAAACCACCCACATCAAGGGCCAAATAAACAAAACAAAATATTCTAATTTAACAACATTAACACAGTTAATGAGACAAATTTACACAAAACCATAACAAGTCTTTCCCCATTTTCCTACCATACGGTCAAAACCGAGGCACTATCACTACGCTTAACCATCTTACACCTAGGTCTCGGTTAACAAGGGTATATTCATTATCATTATTCAAGTTTCTAATTTAGACACCCATTTATTCTCATCTGTCATCATTTTATAATCTTTCTCAATTTCATGTTAGGTACCATTTTCAGTTCAATTTCACAAGCAAGGATAAACAGTTCAAGTTCAACAACTTACCCATAGACCGTTTTCCCATGCGTACCTAAAATGATACATGTAAACTCAAATATAATGACATACTAGGCCACGAGTCAAATATCAACAAATCTTTGAAACAATAATCACATCACACAACAAGTGCATCATCCAAGGTGAAATGAAATTCAACTGTAACAGCAAACAACAATAACAACAATCTCAACTTGGGCACTTGAGTTCTCCCCCGTACATGGGGTAGCTACTCTCATGCATGAGCTCATAACCAAGCCCCAGATCTTCCTATTCTCATATCTACCTTTTAAAAATAGTAATATAAAAGAAAAAAGAAAAGAAAATAGGGGATCTGATAACACTTTGTAACATCTCGGTACGGGTGTCATGCACTGGTGCCCTGAGTCGGTCGGTCACATGACCTAAGGCACGCCTCCTCGTATGCCAGAGGATGTCGACTAGCAGCAAGGGTCTATTATTGATCATGGGGAGATTATACTCTCTCTTTTTATTTTTTTAAAGTAATACACCAGTGGAAATAAATAAAAAATAGCAAAAACATATGATCATAAACAATACCAATATCTCATGATAACTAAAGCATGAAGGTCAATGTCAAAACTAAACAGTAGATATTTCATGATAAAGTATGTGTCAAGTGTCTAGAGGAAAACTGAAAATAAATACACTGAAAAGTCCTCCAAGAGGGTCCTAAACCAAGTCAAGTTCCCTCATCCATGCTCCATCCCCAATTCAGCTATCTAACACAGGGTCTTTGCCCTTATCATGTCCCGTAAACATGTAATCTATTCAGGTACCAAACAGGCATCCCAAGTAGAGTGTGAGTACAACTCAGTAGGTCACCACCAATGACGTCTAAAACAAATCTAGTCAATAACAAGTGTATGCAGTTGTATAAATAAATAATTACAATGCATAAGTAAATAGTTATCACATTATCAACTAATCACTATTAAACACATAGATCACCGGGTTCCCGAGGACACCCATACCTCAATACTTGCTCTGATCCACATCGGGTCTGAACCATGTTACTTATTCAATTCACAGTTTATTTCAGCAAATGGGCTTTCATTATCCATTTTAGTTTACTTTCATTTCTACGGTCACTTGGAACCATAGTCCAATAACGATGTTTTTGGGAATAGAACGTCATGTCCAGTACCTCGTTTATCAATCACACATATTTATAATGGGCATAGAACGCCATGTTAAGCGACCCAATTCTCAATCATGCATATACATCATTAGTGTATAACGTCATGTCTAACACCCCAAATCTCGATCATGCGCATATATCATTGGTGTAGATCTCCATGTTTAACACCTCAATTCTCAACAATACAGATAGATCTATCATTGGCGTAGAACTTCATGTCTACCACCCCATTTATCAACTGTGCATATGCATCATTGGTGTAGAACGTCATGTCTAACACCACAAATTTCAACCATTTATTTATATCATTTTTTACTGGGATTAGATCACCATGTCTAATACACCATTTCACAACCATTCATTTATATCATTATTTACTAGGCTTAGATCATCATGTCTAATACCCCATTTCACAACCATTCATTTATATCATTATTTACTGGGCTTAGATCATCATGTCGAATACCCCATTTCACAACCATGATTCAACAACATTAATCCACTTATCACAATTAACCACCACTACTTCCATTAACTAATTCGTAAATTAATTAATCCAAGTCCGTTAATTAATTCGACAATTAATTAACAATGTCAATTTCCTTTAATTAATTCAATAATTAATTAATCATGTCTATCAACTAGTTAATTCAACAATTAACTAATTATATAAATAACATTAATTAATTCGACAATTAATTAATCGCATCAATTCCATTAGTTAATTCAACAATTAACCAATCACGCCAATAACATTAATTAATTTGACAATTAATTAATCGCATCAATTCCCTTAGTTAATTTGATAATTAACTAATCACATCAATTACATTAATTAATTCAATAATTAATTAATCACTTTCATTCTATTAGTCAATTCAACAATTAACTAATCATACCACTTTCATTACTAATCCAATAATTAGTTTATCACATTAAACCCCTTAATTAATTCTCCAATTAATTAAGTACATCAATCCCGTTAATTAATTCATAAATTAATTAATCAATATCCTCAAACCCAATATCCTATAACTAATTCAATAATTAATTATTCAAATCAACAATCTCAATAACTCATAATTAATTATGCGATTAATTATCTCAAAATCTCATAATTAATTCAACAATTAATTATCCAACTTAGGAATTTCATTGTCCCATAATTAATTCAAGAGTTAATTATCCAATCTTATCAATTAAATATCTCAACAATCCACATTAATTATCTTACCAATTAATTAATCCAATTCATTCAATTTCATCATCACAACAATTCTCATTAATTAAGTTACCAATTAATTAATCTAACACGTTCAATTACTTCAACACAACAATCTCCATTAATTAATTCACCAATTAATTAATCCAACTCAGAAATCATAACATTACATCCATTAATTAATTCACTAAATAATTAATCCAAATCATTTCCATTAATTAATTCCATAATTAATTAATCTAACTCAAACCCTTCAATTAATTCACTGATTAATTGTTCACAACTACTTTCATTAATTAATTCCACAATTAATTAATCACATTAATCCCTTCAATTAATTCTCCAATTAATTGTCCATGTCAATTCTATTAATTAATTCCATAATTAATTAATCTAACTCAATCTCGTTATTTAATTCAACAATTAAATAACCATGTTACTCTCATTAATTAATACAATAATTAATTAATCCCTTTAATCTCATTGTTTAATTTGAGAATTAAAAAATAACATTACTTCATTAATCAATTCATCAATTAATTATTCCCAATTTAATCAATTCAATAATCCCAATTAATTGATCAATTTCAATCGATTGAATATCCACCAATTAATTTCTCAATTAATTATTTTATCTCAATCAATTCAATAATCATAACAACCTCCAATAATTAATTCCACAATTAATTATCTCAATCACAATCTCATGATCCCAACCATTTCCATTAATTAATTTACCAATTAATTAATCACATCTCTTTCATTAATCAATTTAACAATTAATTAACCATTTTACAAACTCAGCATCGAAAAATTAATTCGCCAGTTAATTATTTTCAATTTACAATTCAACAATTTGATAATTAACTCAATAATTAATTATCCTCAATTTTCCAATTCAACACTTTAATAATTAATTCACCAATTAATTGTCCTTATTTCACAATTTCCATTATTCAAACAAATCCCCAACTCCTCAATTAATTAATTGACCACATTAATTAATTCAATTTGGAATTCCAATCTCTAAACAAACTCTAAAAATTCTACAATTACAAACACATAATTGATAAAAAAAAGACTATGGGATTTGAGTTTTAGACCACCTACCTCAAGAACGGTGATGAACGGTCGCCAATAGAAATCCTCAATTTGAAGCGGATCAATCAAGAACCTGGCGATGAACATAGTCTAGATATGAAACCTAAATCCACGATTAAATGAAACAATATCTCTTAATTCTAGATCTAGATCCAACAAACCCATATCTATATTCAACAAATCTAGATCTAGATTCAACAAAATAGAGGATAAATACCCACCGAAGAATGGGAGAACAGGAGAGAGATAGGAAATCAATCTTGGAAGAAGCCACATAACTGAGGAGGTGAAGATCTTCCAACTATGATTCGAATTGCCAAGAGCAAAGGTCGAAGGGCCTTGGAATCCCTTCGAAAGGCTCTAGATTCAAGAGAAATCAATTTGGGGTGAGTTGGGGTCGAATAGGGGTTTAAATAGGGGGTTCAGGAAATTAAAATCTAATTTTTGGGTTAATTAAAACTGCATGCACAGTTTATTGCTCGGGGCACACGGTTTCCCCTAACTATGTGCATCTTTTATAGGGGTGCACGGTTACACCTAAGATGGCGTATAATTAGATAGATCGTGTGCCAATCGTGCGAAAGCTCTCTGTCTAGTGTTACACGGTTTTCTAGACTAGGGCGCATGGTTAGAGCAAACTGTGCGCCAACCGTGCACTGTCCACTTTTCCTCCACAATTCCAAATTTCCACCCAAACACATCCCAAAGTAAAACCCAAACGAAAAGTACTCAATAACTAGACAAAAGAGTACCTAAAAACAAGTCTGAGACTTCTTCTGAAAAGGTCGGGGTTTTACAATCTCTCTACCTTATAACGGATCATCCATGAGTTGCACTCCCAAGCATCTCTAGAAAAAAGTTAGGTTCTTACATTCATGTATCTTTAATTAGTGGGAGGCATATGCTATCACTTTTTCATCTTGCATGAGTACACAACCTAATCTCTTTTTAGACGCATCATTGTAGATCACAAATTTGTCCCCACTGGTGGGTAATGTGAGCATTGGTGCAGTGATTAGTTTCTTTTTTAACTCTTTAAAGCTATCCTCATATTCATCAATCCAAATAAGTTTCACTCCCTTCCAAGTTAGCTTGGTTAGTGGTCTTAACAATCATGATAATTTTCTCACAAATTGACAATAGTACCCAGCGAATCCAATGAAACTACTGTAACACCCCAAAATTTTATGATATATTTCTTTTTAAATAAATTTAATTTCTTCGATGGCTTGCGTTACATGCAACACCAAGTTTAAATGAATTGTGATCTACTATTAAAATATTATTTAAATGTGATTGTTATAACCAAGTTGTTAAAATTGGTGGGTATGAATAGGACTAACTAAATTATGAAAAAATTATGGTTTATACATGTATAAAATGAATTAATTAATTATCAATTGATTAGAATTGAAAATAAAAATCATTTGAAGGTAAAAGATATGTTTTTCTGAAAAATTATTTTATGCATGCAATGTGATTTTATTTTTACAAAATAAATTAATCACTATTAGTGCCCCACGCAGGCGGTTGTGGAGGCATGGGGTGGGGTTCGGGGCGATGGTTGTGGGGTCGACTTCCCGGGCCACATCTTTGTAGTGTGTGGAGCCACCCTTGGCGACTATAATAAAAAAATTAAATTGATCATTATTAGTGAATGATTTAAATAAAATGTATGTATTATATATTCAATAAAATATTTTAATATTCATCTAATATTTTTTCTAGACATGTGATAAGAATAAATCCAGTTTTATGCTTAAAAATGTATTTTTCTAAAAAGTGCTTTTCATCGTGTTTTGCACACTTATTTTAAAATTAATTTCTAGAACTTATAGAAATTGAATCTTGACAAATGGATTACATATTTGAAATCAAGATGATCAAATTTTTTAAATAATTTTTTTTTATTTTTTGTCATTATGAATAGTAACCTTTTTAAATTTGTATCACCACAGTTAGGGAAAACATGTAAAATAGGATTAAATCATTGAGATGGTGCTTTAAATTTTCTCTAACGCTTGTCTTTATCCTATTGGATGAGTGGAGTTTGGATATTTACATCCAAGACTCAAAAATATGGCCACTTTGTGTCATTTTTCTTTGATATGGACTTTTATATTATTTTAAGTAAACAAAATACAAAATGTCACCCTCTTGACTTTAAAAACTCTTTTATGTTCACATAGGGATAAAAATAAGTTGTGAATGAATCTTAAAGGTTATTTTGTGCATAATGAAATTATTTTTATTATTAAAATTTATTTATAATTTTTAGGGGTTATATAATTAACCTAAACGCTTTCACAATGCCAAAACAGTATTTATTCAATTAATCTAAAAATAAAATAAATGATTTTATAAATATTAAAAAAATACAATTTGGAGGAATTATTGTGTTCCATGAATTTTATAGATGAATATATCATATTAGGGATGTGTGAAAGGATTATATTTGAATTTTATCTTTAGCTTGATTCTTGTAATGTCAAATTAAATGAATGGTGTTAAAAATGAAAATAATGATATTTTATGGAAACAGTATTTTATTAATTTATTTAAAAATCATAAAAATCATGAAAGAGGACATGGGTGATAAGATATGGTCTCCAATTTTATATTTTTTTCATTTATGATCTAATTTTTACCTTATAAGTAAAATTATAACTCTTTAATATTAAAAATTCATTATCACGGTTAAGATTAAAATTGGTTAATCAATGGGTTAAACCAAAATATAATGTTTAAAATGACACCAAAACCTTTCTAAATTTCATTAAATGGTTATATTTTGTCCTTAGCCTCTTTTAATTTGAATCTATGTCCATTTGGAATCATTTGACTTCAGAATGACTTAATTATATTTTATTCTTTTTAGTAGTTTCAAGTGTGTGTCTCCCTCCCTTACAAAAATACATTTCTTCCCTCTCTTCTTTACACCACTTTGAGTAACCTAGATCGATTAATCCCTACCCATTTCTCTTATTAACATATTTATCCAAGTTCTATATGTGTTGTTCTTCCCAAAAGACCAACCCTAGGTTCCATAAGAATGGATCTAAATGAGGTCGCTCAAAAAAAGAGGTAATCGTTTTACCTGGCCTCTTTCAATTTATTTCTTCTTCTACCTCCTCTAAATCTGTGGTATTTATCATAAAATAATAAATCCAGTATCCTCAAGATATTGAAATGTTATTATGATTATGAAACCACTATTATCCACTCTATTTTCCATCAAATGGGAAGTGAAAGTATCGCTTATGCATACATGTGAATTATTGTCTCCACGTAGCGATACAATTCATTTTTCATCACAATCTTTTATGGATTTGTATTATGATGGGTTTAATGTTTATATATGATATTTATGAAATAATTATTCTTCTAAAATTATAGTATCATATATACCTTCTTACCTTTTGATCCATTGGAAAACGATAACGTCGCTCATGCGTACATGTGGACTACCACCTCTATGAACCAGTGTGATCCATCTTCCATTTATGTTTTACATGGATGGTAATAAGGATATATTTAATGAATATATATGGTATATGTGATATAAAAAATGATTCTGGAAAGGTAAATTATTATTTACCTTTCTTTTGTTCCAACTATTGAAAAGTGAAAACAACATTTATGCGTATGTACGACCTATCGTCTCCATGAACGATGTAATTCAGTTTTTTTATCTCTATCTTTAATGGATGATACTAAATATTTATATAATGAATATATATGATATTTATATAATGATTAAAATTATTTAGATTATGTAACCATGATCAAATTACAAATACCACAACTACCGAACCAAAAATACATGAAAAACGAAGCATTTATCACCTAGAACGGTGATTTTAATAAAGAATTGTTGATAAACGGGTGATAAAATGTTATAAGTAAATCATATATGGTATGATATATATGAATATAGTTTTAGAATAGATTCATAATAAATCTATATTTATTATACAAGAGGTTCAAATGCATATGAAGGAAGTTGGGCCTAAAGTAGGGGTTTATTTCATAATCTCATCATTATTCAAGATTGTTTATGTTTAAGTCTTTACTGGGGGATTATTTAATATTTTTATAATAAACCTAATCTATTTTATTCTCCTCTGTTTATTTATATAAATTATAAATTTTCCTTTCATTTTTCTCTCTTTAAGTACATAAGATACTGAACTAATGTTTTTAAGGAAAAATGACTTTGTTTTTTTACTCGGTCGAGAATCTTTTTTTCCATATTCATATTTTCCTTAAAATGTTTTAAAGAATATTTTTACTATTATCCAATGATTTATTAAATATATTTTTACCCATGTTTAACTTTTACAAAATGGTTTAAAAGGAATCTTCTTTTTGTTTTCCGAATGAGGAACTTTTTTACTTTTCTTACAAAAGTGTGAAAATAATGTTTTTTAACTTATACGGCATGAATGGAATTTCTCGTCATCATGACCACTCAATGCTTTGAAGATTCATTTACAAGTTATTTACAAGTTTACAAGGTTATTTTCAAAGAAAATTTTTTCTTTAATATTTAGAAAAATTTAGATTTTAAATAAAGTGATTTCAAAGTGAAAAGGGATATGTTTCTCAATAAATTTTCTAGTTATCATTTTAAAATATTTTCATCTATGTAAACATCTTATGTTAAACTTATGATTAACTAGGGATATACTCTAAAGATATCATCCACCATATTTTTTTGGATGGTTTATGGTCTGTTTTACTGGGGAAAGTATAGACATTTTTTATGTTAGTTCTTCCAATACGGATGATTACTGGGTTTTTTAAGGCATATTGATTAAGTTGTATTGTTTATTCATATGATCAATGCATTGAGATTATTAAGTGACAGGTGGTCCATAAATTACATAGTCACTTGATGCATCGGTATGTCTCGTGAGAAAAAAATAGATTAGGTATTTGATTGAGGCCTTTCTCATTTATATAGATGTCTTGACACAATTCCTTGAAGATATTTTTAGATGTCCTAGAACAAGGCCTCGATGATAAGTTCTAGATGTCAGAAATTATGCATTTCGCCATTATGAAATCAATTATTGAAGTCTGTGAAATTATTTTAATAGTTTTGATATTCATGGATAAGTTTCAAACTCATGTGATTATTTATATGGCATTATTTGATCATCATTTATTCCTACCATATTATTCATGCCTTATTTAGCTTTAGATTTATGAATACCCTTACTGAGCACCTGAGCTCACCCCTTTCTTATGTTTCCTTTCCCCAAGATGTTAAGAAGTGTTTTATGATTGATATGCAAGGATGTGTTGAAGAGAATAATGATGTTCTCAAAGAAAATATTATGTTGTATTTTATGTTTTCAAATGTAATGCCATATTCAAGTATGTATCAAGTTTTCTAAGAAGACTAAACCATTTGATCCTTTGGAATGTGATCACTTGTATCTAGTTTCAATGTAATAAAATAATCACCAGCTCTAAGCTACTGGAGTTGGGGTCTTTACAACTACATATTTCCATCATGGATGTTGGTAGAGGTCATCCTTCAATTGCCTTTGTCGGGATCCATAGATATCCCTTGCCTCTGTCAGGATCCATAGATATCCCTTTATTGGTGATAACGTGCCCCGGGAATGTTACTTGCTCCATACAAAACTCACATTTTTTGTACTTTTCATACAAGTTTTCTTTCTTCAAGGTCTTCAATACAGCATTAAAATGGTCCTTATAATCCTCATTGCTTTTGGAGTAGATAAGAATAATGTCTATAAAGACTACCATAAATTTATTGAGCTAATCCATAAAGACTTTATTCATTAAGTCCATGAAGATAGATGGAGAATTAGTAAGTTCAAATGGCATCATTATAAACTCATAGTACCCGTACCTTGTACAAAAAGTAGTCTTGGGGATATCCTCCTTCTTCACCTTTACTTGATAATATTCCGACTGAAGATCCACCATGAAGAAATACTAGGCTCTGTATAGTTGATCGAACAAGTCATCAATCTATGGCATAGAATACTTGTTCTTTATCATGATTTTGTTAAGATCGCAATAATTAATATAGAGGCACATTGACTCATTCTTCTTCTTGATGAAAAGGACCGATGCACCCCACGATGAAGCACTTGGGTGTATAAACCCTTTATCCAGATTCTCATGTAGTTGCTTCTTCAGCTATTCAAGTTCAACAGTGGTTATTCTATATGGAGTCTTAGATATTGGAAAAGTTTTAGGTACAAGTTCGATCGAGAACTCAACTTCTCGACTAAGAGGAATCTCAAGCAATTCTTCGGGAAACGCATCATTGTATTCTCTCACAATGGGTATGTCATCAAGAATGATCTTTTCCTTGGTCACAATCATTTGAGCTAGATATGCTTACTTATAAGGAAATAATATTCATGCTTGAGATGACGATTCCAAAGTAGATTCATCATCCTCCTTTTACTTGTATAGAATCAGGGGGCGATTTGTGATAATAAGGGTGATTTCCTTCTCTTGCCAATTTATGTTGTCTCTATACAAAGAAATTCAATCCATACCTATAATTGCGTTGAATTCCACTAAAGGGAGTATTATAAGGTTTTATGGGAAATTAAGCCTATAAATATTGACAAGGGAGGAGTTATATACTTAGGATGCAATAATTTCCTCATTTGTTGTTTTCACCGATAGCTCAACTTCCATGTTTTGAGATGGTGTTTGAATATTCCTACTAAACTTGTGTGATATGAAAGAATGTGTAGAACTATGGACGATAATTCTGTCTTTCGCTATTTGATTATAGTTCTAATCATTTGCTTCATCCAAAATAGACTTAGAGAATTTTCAAATTATTAAACACATAAAAGGGAAACTGTGAACATTGAAGGGATAACTCATAAGTAACATATATTCCTTAACTTATGAATTTATAGGTTTCAATCTAAGTTATCCACGATCTATTTCCTAACATAAAATTTCATTCATTTTTATTCCATTCATAATGGTTCATAAAGAGCTTGTGGATTTACCTAAGCATATCCCCTGAGAGTGTAAAACAGGGTGTGCAGTAAGGCCTCTTTTTCATGCATCAGGCGATGATCGATCTAATACACAATGTTCTCTTTTGGGATTATTATCCTTATGTATAATTGTTTCAAAACCACATCTACTTATAGTATCTGGATAAGGATTTTGTTGCTTGGAAACCACTCACTCTATACTTTACTAAAATTTAGTGGTGTTTTCCTATATTTAGTCTTATCCCTAAAGCTTTCATTGATATTTTCTAATCATAATCCCCAAAAATAACTAGATCTTCCTTTGATACCAACTATGACAACTCATGTCTTTTATACACTTTATTTCCAGATTTATTACATAAAGACACACGTAATATAATCACGAAAGATCAAGAGGCCTGGTGTTTTTAGGAAATTAGATACATAGAACAATAACTTAAAAAAGGGATACGATGACATTATTTAAAACTCCTTAACCAGCTTTTAAAATTTTGTCACTCTTCTAAAAATGCACGGGATGACCTGGGAACGTACATAAGAAATTGGTAAGCTATAAAGCCCAGTAATGGAATAATCAAAGCATAACATAATGAAAGTAATACATGTGTGTCAAGATACATATCAAGATGACATAAAATGGTTGAGAATCATAAACATGAACATCAAACCATGATATAAGATGATAATATTAAAGAAATATAAGAATGTGTCAACAACATAAAACATGACATCAGAAGCATAAGTCAAGGCTAACCAATGAGTCATTATAATGGTGTGCTTAGGATAACCTCATATGCACCATACATGGTATCTCATGAGATAAAAAACATTACCCAGTGCATTAGAGGGTTATATAATTCTGAGTTCATCCATCACATTCATATCATGTACATGCATTTGTGTGCCGCATAGATCATACAATATAAGAATGTTTTTCATCACATTTAATCTCATGATTAAGGATTGTGGGTTGCATAAATGGAAGTCGTCAATCAATGAAGGATAGGTACATCTAGGTGGATACCCTTGAGTATAAATGGGGATGGGTATTCACAACACAAATGTTTGGCATGGAAAATCACAAGATAATTTTAGCAGCATAACGAGTGTACATAGAGATTCATGAAAGGGTTTAATGAGAGAAAAAGATGGTATCTCATTACTTGGTCATCATAAGAACAGTAAAAGGGGTGTGTAAAAACATATTCCAACATGAACAATTGGAAATCAAAAGGTATGAAATAAAGAAGGTGCTTGAATAAAGAGGAGAGAATCTCTTACCTTGAGAGGGTGCTTCTAAAATCTTGGGAGTTTCTTAAGAGCTTGAGAACACCTTAAAGGGCATTAGAGAGGAAGAGGGAGGGGAAATTTGTGATCAATGGGTTTTGAATGAAGAGAAGTGGGAGGTTGAGTGGGTATTTATAACAAAATAGATGGGAATTTTTTATTAATTTCTAAACTTATATTTTAAACTCTATATAATAAAATAATAAAAACCACAAACCTTCTCACGATTTTTGTCCATGGTTTCTACCAAATAAGAGCGATTTTCAATATTTTATAAGGCTAAGAACCAAGAATATTAAAATAATATCATTGGTGATGTTGAAGTGAGTCATGTTCAGGAATAATTGGTTTTAAAACCTTAAAATTTAACATACATTTTGGAGAATTCATTAAAGGATTATAAAATTAATCAAATAACTTCAAAACACGTTATTTTAAAGGGGAAATCTATATTTGGTCATAGATTCCTTTTAGAGCATTTATTACATCATATTTGAGCTATTATGATGTCATAATATAGATCGTATATTTATAATGTATTTAATTTTTATCCAAAAATTTGACTGTCTCGAAAAATTATGAAAAAATCACCATTGGCTAATTTCAATGTGCTAATTTCAAAAAATATATTTATTTTACCAAAAATAATTTTCTAAATATGAAAATTTTCATTTTTAAATAAAATTCCTTATTTACTGAAAAATACTAGCTTTTACGACTCTAACAACTTTCTGACCCTTATAAAAATTATATTGGACTTCATTAAATTATACTATCATTTATATTTAAATAAATATTATTTCATATGAATATTTTATTAAAATAATATTTATTTCAAAATTTGGTGAATTTATCAAAGAGTGTCTTCATAGAAACTATATATTTCCTAAAAATACAATTTTGATTTCTTCATATCAAAATCTAATTTTAATTAAACTCATTATATAGTCATTTATAAAGTAATAATAAAAAGGGATAAACATGGTTTGGGTCGTGATCCCGATAAGCTTGAACTTCTCTCATTAACAGTTTCACTCGTGTTTCGATTGTTGAATCTCAACTTGGGCTTAGTCAAGGGCAAAGCCCGGTGATGTCATCTCCCTCAGAAGATCTGATAAATGAGATTCATGGGGTATGATCCTACTGGTCAACGTTATCGCTTCTTTCATCAGTGTCAATTAGACTTTATCATAACCCTTAATATATACTAATATTAATAGTCATTGTAGAACGGTTGTATTATCAATGGTTGTGGTGTTTAACGGTCTTAAATCTGACAAAATATATTTTATAACAGTCCAATTTAACCATAGTAGTGCACGTGTTTTCTACAACTACATTTTTTAATGAGACATTTATTCATTCAAAAGGGGAGTTTCATTTATGAAATTTCTGGTCGTTACATGCACAGTGAATCCCCTCCTCTGGGCTTTCTCCCAATGAAGATTGCTCTAGAGATTCTCTCAAACTTGTGAGAATTTCACCACATCTTCCCCATCCCTCTAAAGAACGAGAGAAAAGAACAATCCTTCATTAATGAAGGATTGTGTTGTGATCAACACAAACGACACAAGACGATCAATGTCTCCACGCTAGCACCTAGAGTTCTGACGATGATGTTCTGAGATCAAAGGAGCATGTGTGAATCACCGCTAAAGGGATTCTACTCTTAGATATTTATAGTGCAATGACGGCATAACCTGGACTAGGGTTGATCAATCAACAGTCTCTATAAAGAAAGAATTCCCAAGATCAAGGTAATTCTACAATTTATAAATTAATTATAAATTTATATGAAAAGATATTATCTTCTTGGTTTCGGCATTTATGTCAATTAATCTTCAAATTAATTCATTGGTTATAATGAATCCTTATCAAGTACATCTCATATTATTCAATGATTGTGACAAAAATATGAGTTGGATATTGCCCAATAGGTTATTCTACTGCATCTAGAACCTTCAAGTTGTATCAGAATGGTCACACTCAAATTTATAATTATTTATTAATCATTGATCATTTTAAACATTTAAAGTTAGCTTTGATTTTCATATTATTCATTCTTTAAATCCAGATATTGAGATCTTAATACATGAAGAACATGTGAAGAACCCATCCAGTGGTGACACACAGTTAAAAGGGTTACATGATGTGTATCTCCCCCACACACCATGTAACACCACACAACACGGTGGTCATGTGGTCAAAGGATGAAATTAATTAATTAATCAATACACGCACAGTATATAATTAATACACACACGGTATGTAATTAATTAATACACATGTGGTGTATAATTAATACACATGATGTAGTGGTCATGTAATTAATACACATGTTGTGTATTTATTTTGTCAATGGACACATTGTGTAATTAATATTCATGTGGTGTATTAAATACACATGACACGGTGGTCGTGTAATTGCTATACATGCGGTGTATTTAAGACACATGATGCATGTTGACTACCAACGGTGTAACCCCACACAACGCAGTGTACATGTGGTCAAGAGATGCAATGTGTAATTAATTCTCATGCGGTGTATAATTACAACTCATGTGGTGTGTAATTAATACTCGTGATGTGTATAATTAATTAATACACATGCCATATAAATTAATTAATACACATGAGGTGTATAATTAAATAATATTCAGGCGATGTATAATTAATACACAAGCAATGTGTAATTAATTAATACACACGTTGTAAGAACTCGGGTTTTCGTACAAGGTACGGATCTTGTTGTTTTCAGTTTAAATGCTTGTTTATGGCCTAATGTGAGTATCTTTTTTGATCACAGGTGTTTCAGGGGTGTTTGGGGATTGTTTGGAGCATGGAACCCAACTTTTGAGGTGAAACTAGTCTGTCGTACGGTTAGTAGAAACCGTGTGGGGCAGGTCGCACAGTTACCTCTAACTGTGCGAGGATGGACAATGGGGTCCTACAGACCGCACAGTTAGACGAACCGTGCAATCTAGGGTGTAAGGTTATGCAAAAACTGCAGACTTTTGACAGATAATTTTTGCACAGTTTGCACACGGTTAGTCAAACCATGCGCACTAACCATGCAGGGTGCCCTTTCCTACAGCAAAGGGAGCACGATTGGCACGCGGTTTGGCCAACCATGTGGCCAAACCGTGTGACCCTGTAATTTTGGTTGAAATTACGAAATCAACCTCAAAAATCTATTTAACTCAAACCTAATTTCTATTTGCCTCCTAGCAGTCGGTGGAGAACTCCTCTTTGAGCCAAAAGATAGACTTTGATCTCGTTCCTCCATCTGGACTCGGAATCGAGTGTTGATCATCTCATTGGATCTGCAACTGTTAGTAGTCGATCCTTTTTAGTTTTTCTTCGTTCTTCTTGGTATCGGCTACACCATTTATGTGCAAGCTAATATGCCCTAATTTCAAGTTCTTCACTCATTCTTTATTTTTCTTCTAATCTGAATCGAATCAGAAGATGATACTGGATGAGGACTCTACTACCAACCTACGGTAGGTGGTTTATACTTTTCCAATTTGGTTTGGTGCTTTATTAAGCTAGTTGTCGTTGTGCCACCCGTCGGACTTTCTGGTGCGCCCCCAAAATTGAATTGGTTAATTGAATTAAATGAAATGGAATATATTAGGGATGCCCTTTAGTTCCCTTGAGACGAGTTGGAGGTTGTTTCCCCTACCTAGGCCACCCATGGGGTGATTGGCTATGCCTAATGCCTTGTTGAACCACCCAAGGGGTGTGCGTATGAGCTTTTCTTTTTTAGAGAAAGCCCAATTACAAGTGAATTGAATTGAATTGCTTGCTTAGGAGATGTTTTATCTCCTTACCATGTTAAACATGATGTTGAATTATTTAATTGATGGGTTGGCATTGTATGTGAATGGGTAAACTCGTTAAATGTGATTATATGTTAATTGTGAACAATGAGTGAGTATACTCATGGGTTGTAATTGGATGCTTGTGAATTGATAAATGGAATGAATGATGAATGATTCCATTAGACGCCATAGGTGTTTCTCCTATGGGTCTTGAATGTGGTAGTGGATGTCTTGGATAGAGTTTGCTCATTGGGTCTTGATTTCATGGGATGCCTTGGGACTTGCTACCCCTTGGGTCTGGTTTGTTTTTGGCCCACAGTGGACATGGTCGGTAGACATGCTCTGTAGACCCCAACTCAAGCCTAACAGAGTTTCCATCAAAATGCTCCTAAAACTCGATGAGGATGCTTTGGTCTTATATACCTTGGATCTGGACCTTCGTGGTCTGACACTTGATATACGATGTGGCCATGGTAAATGTGACATGATTGGTTATACGGCTTGACCATGGTTGTTCTGAAACTTCTGGTTATACGGAAAGGTCGTGAGTGTTGATACACAGGTTATACAGAAAGGTCGTGGTTGACATGTTATGTCTGGATGTACGGCGAGGTCGTGGTATTTACTTCTGTGTTGTTTGTAGCTACCTTAAGATAGGAGCTTGACCCATGTTTTTCAGGAAGCATGTTTAGGCTATACAGTATCATTTGACTCGTGTCATGGGCAATTCACTGTTTACTATTGTTTACCTGTTTTACTTTGCACTCGGCTTAGCTTGTTATATTGAACAGACTAGATTTGTTATAGATCTTTGGGTGATTACCTACTGGGATTATATCTCACACCCTATTCGGGCCGTCGTTGGGTACCCGAACAGACTATTTGGATGCAGGTAGGGACCGGGAAAGCACCCACAGTTCGATGCTTGATTTTGTACCGTGCTTAGGAGCAGGGGAGCACGGGACCAAATTGGGGATCATTATGCTATCGAGAGATGGTGTTTTTTGGTCTTTTTTGGAATTTTGACATATGTATTGTATTGTATTGTTGTGTACCTATTTTGGTTTCTTTGTAGAGACATAACATGTATCATCATCATATGTATATAAGATTACTTCTGGCAATGTTTATATATTCCTGTCTTGGTTATTATTCAGTTGCCTAGTTATTGCATATGCTTCCGCTATTGATTATTATTGTTATTCTGTTGTGTTGCACTCTGGTTATGAGGGCATAGTCTCCCAACACACACACCCTAGGCCCTCCCTGCTAGTCAGTTGCATCTGGCATTCGGGGAGATGCGCTTTAGGCAATGTGGTCAATCGGGCGTGGGGCATTGTTGAGTGGAATTCGGGTCCAGGACGTTATAAAGTGGTATCAGATCATTTTCTCTTTTTGGTTTATTATTTGGCGACAATAGACATGGATAGGGAGGAATTAGAATTTGGTAATGAGTTGTGTCTGGGCGTAGCTAACCCACGTACAGGAAAAATTCAAATTGCCCCGAATGAAATTGTTTTCTGGATTTTGACAATTACAGTTGATTTGATTTCACCGTTGGATGATGCACTTGAATTGTGATGTTATTATTTATACGGTTGTGGGTTCTATTTTTTTGTGTAACCTGATGAGATGAGGGTATGTCATCTCATGCATCATTTTAGACACTTGTTAGAAATCACATCTCATGGATTATGTCATGCCATATAGGATGCATTGCATGTCAGCATGATGTTGTGATAGGTGTCATGATAGATATACCTACTATTTTGATAGACTTTTGTCCAGGAAACTGGGAGACATGGTTGGTACCTAGAGTGCATGTTGTAACCTAAGCAGTGTTTTCCTGATTTGGCTATAGCAAACACCCTGAGCAACCAACTGTGGCACGTTGAGTCGTGGACCATGAGTCGCACAGACGGGAACGTGTTATGGTATGGATTAGGTGGGCACTATTCTTCGATTCATGAGCAGTATGGGCCCTTATGGATCGGAATTTGGTGGATCATTTGGTTCAACCATTTAAAGTAAATGTGAATTGAATATGAAATTCAAAAGGAAAATTGAAATGGGAAAAGGAGAACTTGACCTAGACCCGACTTTTGAGTGGGTAAGAGGCAGTGTCTCTAGTGACTTTTGTAACTGTGACTTTTTAACGGTCCTGGCTTTAGGAGCAAGCTGTGTTATATGACATGGTTATAGGAAGGTTTTAACTTGTCTTGCACTTTTGAGCTATGAACTTTGATATCGATCCTTTTTTAGGTGTGTGTTTGGCATTGTAGATCCATGTCACCACGACGGCCTCCAGTCGTACGCCAGGAGGGTGGCGACAACCATGCTCCAGAGGCGGTGGGCCATGGGATACTAGTGGATCTTCCTTTAGTGTCAGTTACAGCACCAGCTATTGTTCCGAACATAGGTGATGAGGCACAGTTCTGTGAGGGGTTTTATCGCTTCATGCAAACTTTTCAGGGAACACTGCAGTCTGCCTTGTCTATGGTTGAGCTGACATGTGTATTCCAGCAGTATCATCCTCCTATATTTTCAGGGGATGGCAATCCATAGACTGCTGAGTTGTGGCTTGAGACTATTTTTTTGATCTTCGAGCATCTGAAGACACCTCCTGAGAGGAGAGTGAAGCTTGCGACTTAGATGTTACGTGGGGAAGCAAGGATCTGGTGGGATGTACTGAACCAGGATGACCGGCTGTGAGACATTGTTTGGGGTGATTTCCAAACCAGATTCTATGACTACTTTTACCCTGAGACTTTGAGAGCATAGTGGACTAATGAGTTCATCGTCTGGAGTAGGGCACTATAACGGTTATGGAGTACTCGGCGCACTTTACAGATTTGTAGTGTTTTGCGCCGACGTACCTTGTTGATGAGTTATTGAGGGCGAGATGCTTCGTGGAAGGTCTCTAACATGCCATTCGATCTTAGGTCAACATGTTCAAGTTGACCTCTATTACTGAAATTGTGAATTATGTGCTAATTACATAGCAGAACCTAAGGGAAGTTGGGGGTGCATAGCAGAGTAGTGCAGTCTCTCGACCCAGTAGTTCAGCATCTTCAGGCAGGAAATTCCATTTTGAGGCTTCCCGTGAGATGAACACCAGCCAAGCCTCTAGTACTAGCAGTTCGGTTTTCTGTCATCGGTGTGGCAGACAGGGTCACATGAAGAATCGGTGCGATCGCAACCCAGTCAAGTGTCGAGCTTGCGGTGGGATGGGCAATGTTCAGTGTTTCTGCAAGACCTTCTCTCCAGCAGTGAGTGGTAGGGGTCAGCTCCAACACCAGGTTTAGGAGCAGGTTTCACAGCTTTGCGTCAGGCGAGGAGCTGGAGCAGTACCAATCGATCAGGCTAAGGTAGTGGTGGTTGTGGTCGAGGCAACCATGAACCAGTTACATTGAGACATCAGAGTGGGCCTACTCCGGGTAGTGAGCTTGTGTCACATGGCTGCAGTACAGGCCAGATATATTTTGTACAACCTGCCCCCGAGGAGCAGGGCGCCAGACCGTCTACGGTGAGAGGTACGATCTTAGTATCCTTTACTCTTGTATCTACTCTCTTTGATACAGGTGCATCACATAATTTCATACTTGTACCTATTATGAAGAGCATTGGGCTCGTGATTCTGTTTTTTGAGGGCGTTATGACGCTTGACACTCTGTTGGGGATTAGAATGGAGGATGTACGTCAGTGTAGGGAGTGCCCCCTTGAGGTTGGTGGGTGTCACTTCATCTGGAATCTTTTTGTCCTCAAGATGATCGGGTTTAACGTTATACTCGGGATAGACTGGCTAGTAGCTTATCAAGCTTACATTGACAGTTATCGCCAGAGGGTGACTTTCACATCACTAGAGGGCGCAGTGTATACTCACAAGGGTGAATGGGATGTCCAAGCGAGCTAAGCAGGACTAGAGTATCATGGATTGAGCGGGATGACAGCCCGGATTGTTAACTTATATCTGGATGATCAAGGAGTGTGTCAGGCGGGCTTTCCGCCAGTGGTTGATCATTTTAGGGATGTGTTCTCGAATGGCTTTTCTAGTTTACCTCTTGAGAGAGAGTTGGAGTTCTCCATCGAGCTAGTGTCAGGAGCTGCATCGGTGTCCATTCCTCCTTATAGGATGGCTACGATGGAGTTACAGGAGCTCAAGAGGTAGCTAGAGGAGGCAAAGGGGTTTATTCGACCCAGTACTTCTTTGTGGGGTTCGTCAGTCCTTTTTGCGAAAAAGGCAGATGGTGCCCTTAGGCTGTACGTGGATTACCAGAAATTGAACCCGTTGACGGTTAAGAACCGATATCCCTTGCCACGTATAGATGACATGTTTGATCAATTTTGAGGAGCTCGGGTGTTCTTGAAATTTGATTTGAGGTTGGGATATCACCAGGTATGTGTTCGACCTGCAAACATACCTCATACAGCCTTTCGTAACAGGTATGGTCTATACGAGTATCTAGTTATGTCATTCGATCTCATGAACGCATCAGCAGTTTTCATGGCGCTGATGAACCGAGTTTTCCATCCTTACCTAGATTCATTTGTGGTGGTTTTCATGGATGATATCTTGGTATATTCTCACAATCGACACGATCGTGTTAAACATCTTGAGATCATTTTGGATACACTGAGAGAGCGTCAGTTATATGCTAAACTCACAAAGTGTCACTTCTGAATGGATAAAATTCACTTCTTGGGTATATTATCTTAGAGACAGGAGTATCAGTTGACCTAGAGAAAGTGAGAGCTATAGTTTCTTGGGAGCAACCTAAGAACGTCTTTGACATGCGGAGTTTCTTAGGGCTAGTTAGATATTACAGGCACCTCGTATAAGACTTCTCACACCCAGAAACACCACTGACAGGCTTAACTAAGAAGGGTGTGAAGTTTGCATGGTCAGATACCTATGAGATAGCCTTTCAAGAGCTGAAAGGGAGATTGACTTCAGCATCGGTCCTGATACTTTCAGAGCAAGGCAGGAGCTACACTGTGTATTGTGACGCATCAGGTATCGAGCTTGGAAGAGTGTTGATGCAGGGGGATGGAGCTGTGGTGTATGGGTCTCAGCAATTGAGGTCACGAGAGAGGAATTATCCTATGCATGATCTTGAGTTGCGATTGTTCATGCTTTACGTTGTTGGAGACACTATTTACTGGGAGATGGTTTTGTGGTGTACACGAACCATAAAAGCCTCAAGTACATATTTACACAGCGTAATCTAAATCTGATGCTGCAAAGGTGAGTTGGGTGCATACAGTCTTTCAACTTTGAGCTTGTATACATGCCTGGAAAGGGAAATGTAGTGGCTGATGCACTGAGCATGAGGACTCAAATACAGGTAGTTCAGCAGACCAGTAACGAGTGACGATTTATGGCGTTGTTCTCTGAGATGCACTTGGAAGTGCATGACAGTCAGGAATAGACTAATATTTCATCCTCAGTTGTGACCTCTACACTTCTAGATAGAGTGAGGATGATGCAGTCATCGGATTCTGGGGGTCTAGTCATACGGGAGAGTGTGGCAGGTGAGGACTCACCTCCTGGTTGGACCGTAGGCAAGGATGAGATCCTGCATGTACATGGTCTCATTTGGGTTCCAGTGGACATACGTGAAGAGCTAATGCAGGAGTTTCATGCCTCAGCTTGGAAAGTGCACCTTAGTGTCACCAAGATGTATCGTGACTTGCGTTGTCAGTACTGGTGGTCGGGTATGAAGCACGAGGTAGCTGGTTTTGTTACGAGATGTTCCACCCATCAACAGGTAAAGGCGGAACATCAGCGACCAACCAGACTTTTACAGCAGTTACTTATTCCCAAGTGGAAATGGGATGATGTCACGATGGATTTCATGACAAGTTTGTCGAGGTCGCCTTGAGGTAGTGATGTTGTGTGGGTTGTTGTTGACAGACTCGCGAAGGTTTCTCATTTCTTTTCGGTCAAGAAGACCTTCAGTGTTGATGATATTGGGAGGTTGTATATCTGTGAGATAGTACGACTTCATGGGGTTCTTCACACTATCGTTTCAGGTAGGGACGCCCGGTTTACGTCTCGTTTTTGGCATAGTTTGCAAAGGGCATTGGGTACACAGGTGCTTTTGAGCACAGCATACCACTCTTGTACTGATGGTCGGTCAGAGCGTATGATACGTGTGCTTGAGGACATGTTGCGAGCATGCATCCTGAATTTTGGGGGCTCTTGGGAGAGGCATATACCCCTGGTTGAGTTCACCTACAACAATGGTTATCATGAGACTGTGCAGATGGCAGCTTATGAGACTTTATATGGTAGGTCATGTCGATCGTTCGTGTGTTAGTTAGAGGCAGGTGAGGCAGCTTTACTAGGACCGCGTCTCATGTAGGAGACTTCTGAGTAGGTCCAGTTGATCAGGAAGCGGATGGCTACTACACAATCTCGGCAGAAGTCTTACGCTGATTGCCACAAACGGCCTCTAGAGTTTGAGGCTCGGGATTGGGTCTTTTTACATGTTTCACCGAGTCTGGGACACGAACGGATCAAGAGATAGGGTAAACTTTCACCACGATATGTCAGGTCGTTTGAGATTTTGGAGAGTCATGACGGTAGCCTATCAGTTGTGGTTACTTCAGAGGTATTTATTCATGCACGGCGTCTTTCGCATATCTCAGCTGCACAGTTATCATTCGGACTTGTCTCATGCTTTTCAACCTGAGGAGGTTGAGTTATAGGTGGATGTGTCCTTTGAAGAGCATCCTATTCGTATTGTTGACAGGGGCACGAAGGTTCTCCAAGTCCGGTCAGTTCCTCTAGTATGGGTGTTATGGTAGCACAGTTGTTTATAGGACGAGACTTGAGAGCGGGAGGCCGACGTACGTGCACAGTGGTCAGAGTTGTTCTCAGACGAATCTTGACCACCCTTGAGAGGGCAATTCGAGGACGAATTTCTTTGAGGAATATTGTAAGAACCTGAGTTTTCGTACGAGGTACGGATCTTGTTGTTTTCAGTTTAAATGCTTGTTTATGGCCTAATGTGAGTGCCATTTTTTATCATGGGTGTTACAGGGGTGTCTGAGCCTTGTTCGGAGCCCAAAACCCAACTTTTGAGGTGAACCTAGCCTGTCGCGCGGTTAGTAGAAACTGTGCGGGGCAGGTCGCATGGTTACTTCTAACTATGTGAGGTTGGACAATGGAGTCTTACAGAATGCACGGTTAGACAAACCATGCAATTTGGGGTGCACGGTCGTGCAAAAACTGCAGACTTTTAACAGAGGAGTTTTGCATGGTTTGTGCACGGTTTGCGCATGGTTAGTCGAACTGTGTGCACTAACCATGTGGGGTGCCCCTTCCTATAGAAAAGGGCATACGGTTTGCGCGTGATTTGGCCAACTGTGCGGCCAAATCGTGTGACCTTGTATTTTTGGGTAAAATTACAAAATCACCCTTAAAAGTCTATTTAACTCGAACCTAATTTCATTCTCCTCCTACGTTGGACAGCAGATGGTGGTGAGCTCCTCTTTGAGCCAAAAGGTAAACTTTGATCTTGTTCCTCTGTCCGGACTCGGAATCGAGCCTTGATCGTCTCGTTGGATCTGCAACAGTGAGTACTCGATTCCTTTTTAGTCGTTCTTCGTTCTTCTTGGTATCAGTTGCGTCATCTAGGTGCAAGCTAATATGCCCTAATTTCAAGTTCTCTGTTTGTTCTTCATTTCTCTTCTGATCTAAGTCGAATCAAAAGCTAATACTGGAAGAGCACTCTACTACCGACCTATAGTGGGTGGTCTATACTTTTCTCATTTGGTTTGGTGTTTTATTAAGCTAGTTGTCATTGTGTCACCCACCAGACTTTCTGGTGCGCCCCTGAAATTGAATTGGTTAATTGAATTAAATGAAATGGAATATATTAGGGATGGCATTTAGTTCCCTTGAGATGAGTTGGAGGTTGTTTCCCCAAACTAGGTCACCCATGGGGTGCACCATGTAATTACTTGTGCTTAATGCCTTGTTGAACCACCCAAGGGGTGTGCGTATGAGCTTATCTTTTTAGAGAAAGACCAATTATAAGTGAATTGAATTGAATTGCTTGCTTCGGAGATGCTCTACCCCCTTTCCATGTTAAACATGATGTTGAATTATTTAATTGATAGGTTGGCATTGTATGTGAGTGGGTAAACTCATGAAATGTGATTGTATGTTAATTGTGGGTAATGAGTGGGTATACTCATGGGTTGTAATTGGATGCTTATGAATTGATAAATGGAACGAATAATGAATGATTCCATTAGATGTCATAGACGTTTCTCCTATGGGTCTTGAACGTAGTAGTGGATGCCTTGGATAGAGTTTTCTTTTTGGGTCTTGATTTCGTGGGATGCCTTAGGCCTTGCTACCCCTTGGATCTGGTTTGTCTTGGGCTCACAGTAGACATGGTTGGTAGACATGCTCCTTGGACTCCAACTCATGTCTAACCGAGTTTCCATCGAGATGCTCCAAGGACTCAATGAGGATGCCTTGGTCTTTTATACCTTAGATCTGGCCCTTCATGGTATGACACTTCTGATATACGGCGTGGTCGTTGTAAATGTGACATGATTGGTTATACGGCTTGGTCGTGTTTGTTCTGACACTTCAGGTTATACGGAAAGGTCGTGAGTGTTGATACACAGGTTATACGGTAAGGTCATGGTAGACATGTTATGTCTGGATGTACGGCGAGGTCGTGGTATTTACTTCTGTGTTGTTTGTAGCTGCCTTGAGATAGGAGCTTGACCCATGTTTTTCAGGAAGCCTCTTTAAGCTATACAGTATCATTTGACTCGTGCCATGGGCACTTCACTATTTACTATTGCTTACTTACTTTACTTTGCACTATGTTTAGCGTGTTATATTACACGGCTTAAATTTTTCATAGATCTTTGGGTTGTTGCCTGCTGGGATTGTATCTCACACCATGTTTGAGTCGTCATTGGGTACCCGAACAGACTATTTGGATGTAGGTAGGGACCAGGGCAAGCGTCCATAGTTCGATGCTTGATTTTGTGTCATGCTTAGAAGCAGGGGAGCACGGGACCAAGCTGAGGCTTGTGATTCTATCAGGAGAGTGTTTTTTGGTCTTTTTGGTATTTTGACATATGTATTGTATTGTATTGTTGTGTACCGGTTTTGGCTGCTTTGTAAAGACATAACATGTATCATCATCATCTATATATGAGATTACTTCTGGCATTGTTTATATATTCTTGTCTTGGTTGTTATTCTGTTGTTTGGTTATTGTATCTAATTCTGCTATTGATTGTTATTGTTATTCTGATGTGTTGCACTCTGGTTATGATGGCATAATCTCCTCACGGACACACCCTAGGCCATTACTGCTAGTCGGCAATCTCTGGTGTTCGGGGAGATGTGTTTGAGGTCATGTGGCTAACCAGGCTCGGGGCACTGTTGAATGGCATCCGGGTTTTGAATGTTACACATGCGGTGTATAATTGACACACATGTGGTGTGTAATTAATTAATACACATGCAGCGTATAATTAATACATGAGGTGTATAATTAATCAACACATGTTGTCTCATACCCGTTTACATGGAGTAAATGCCAAGTCAGGTTGTATACCGCGTAAATTAATTTACATAGAAAGGAAAAAATTAATTAGGCCATTAAACTAAATTAACATGTGTTTTGTGTGTCATAAATTTATAGTAAACGTCATTTGTATTGTTTTATATTATATTAAATGCTTAATTAATTTCCACATAAAATTTGGAACTACAAATCATGTATAGTTAACACACACCATGTACTCTACATGCATTAAAAGCGGTATATATTATGTAACACAACATGTGTCTGTGTGTCGTTTATTGACAATACACGCCATGTAATTACATGGCACGTTGTGCATGATGCATGTCATGTGAGTGTGTTGTACACGACAAGGATCATGTCGGGCAGTTCGGATGGGTACACGCCTCAAGTACACATCTTGTACTTAATTAATTTTAAATAAAATTAATTTATTTAATGTGTTTAGATTTATATTGGATGGGAATCTCCAAGACATTATGGATAGATGATTAAGATAAAATGGATTAATTGATTCATCATATGATTAATCGGATTAATTCATGTGTGCTTTATCTTAATGAAAAATGAGTTGAAATGAATTTTAACCAGTTATTTTAAATGTGTATATATCGCATGTGTGGATGATCATGAGCTTAGACCAACTTGTGTATGTGTGTGGTTTCTTTTAATTTAATTATTTCATGGGTTTTTCCAATTATTATTATTAAATTAGAATAATGGCGTGCAAGTCATTCCGCCCTCATTATGTAAGGGAATTCATATTTGTGGTTTCTTTTGTGTAAACCCCCCTTCTGGTTCCCTTCGCCTACATGTGAAGTAAATGCATTGTAAGGATGGAGTTCTCGGGCGCATGGAGTCGATTCAAGACAGAATTGAGGTGAAACCAACCCAGGTGATACATAGGGCAAAGGTGGAATGTTGCAACTCGAACCAAGATCAACTCAAGGAGTTTTTTCCCTAGGATCAATGGTTTGTTTATTGTCCGTTCAATAAACAAATTGGTAGATAAATCTCATGATCATGTCTCATGTTTATTTTGTCTTATGCATGGTTATTTATTTTATTTTATAGATGTTATGCCACGATCACATGAATAAATGAATTAAATAACAAACATGTTCAGATGGAATAAATAATAAAAGGATTATGTGTAAATATTTTATCAACGCATCTTTAATAATTTAAGTAAAATCCACTTAATATTAACAAGACATGTAAAAGGGTAAAACAAGATTACTTGCACATAATAAACAAAATCCCTCAATAAAAAATTAAGTCAGTCTAAGCCTTTCATCATCTGAATTAAGATATTCTCGTAGTTAAAGTGTCAGTATGTACCTTCGCCAGGGGAATTTTCAGTTATCGGGAAATAATAACAAAGATAATGGGTTGACTTAACCAAGTTGACATCAAGAGTAGGCTTCACTAGACTTGATGTATCTTGAAGGAAAGTGTTGATGAAATCCAAATCAAGATTTCAGGATTGAGGAGTCCATTCAACGGATCAAGGAGCTGCAAGCCCAAAGTTGGCAAGATCACCTACCTAAATACCTTTGAGTGATTGACCAAGTCGTTGTTGGGTTATGAGAAGGTAAATATGGATCTTTACCACTAGAATGTCTACGCAACGGTACATTGTGAGTTCAATGATGAGGGCTATTGAGACTTGATAAAATAGTTGGAGACTTAATAATAAAATTAAAATTATTACATCTCACATATTTTGGTAATAAAGTAATGCATTAATAATCTTCTCTAATATTATTGTAATAAAGTGGAAAGTTCATCGACCACATTATCCTTGTGATCAATTCTGGAGAAAGATCATCTCTTTACTGATAGTAACTTCTGGGAATAGTATAGGAACTTGTACATTGTATTACGCCATGAATGGAATTCATATGTGCTAGAATTCTCAATGCATGATCCACCTATTAAGGCGAGTGATGAGGAGTTCATTATCTATGAAAAACACTTGGACAAGGTGCTAGATGTTCAGTGTTTGATGCTTTCATCCATCTCTAGTGAACTCATGAAGTCGCATGAAAACATGGATGCTTATAGCGTACTCAAGCATCTCAATGATCTTTACCAGGAGAGAGCTAGACATGAACAGTTTGAGATCTTCAAGGCATTGTTCATGAGTAAACTTGGAGAAAGCGCACTAGCTGGACCTTAGAGCTTCTCCGGGTTATTTTAAATTATAACATGAACAACATTAAGAAGTCTCTCTCATGTCTCCTCACTCTGCTTCTCCAAATAAATAAGGACATAAAACATGATAAGCCTTATGTTCATATGGTGAACAAGAGGAAAAGAAAAGTGAAAGACCCTAATACTAACTCTAAGTCTAAGGCTTCCTCAAAACGCCCTTCCAAGAGTAGGAACATCAAGGGGCAAGCAAATGATCGAGATGTTATTTGCTTCTCATGTGGTAAGAAATGTCATTAGCAGAGAAACTACAATAACAAGTATATTCATTAAATGTAATTCGTTTATCTTACTTCTTAGGCATTAAATACAATGTGTTTTACATATGTATTGAAACACATGAACAAATTAAGTGCAGAAAAGATTACTAGAAGCAAGTTGTGTTCTCTAAAAACTGAAGACAGGTGATTCCTAGATTAGTGTAGAGTAGTGTGTGACTTCACGTTTGCCCAATGGATTCAAGTTTAACTATTGTTTAGTATTATTAACAAAACCATTTATCTCAGTGCCCATTTGGACACAATGAGACATTATTTCATTATGGAATAAATATTGTTATTGTATTTTCATACGCAATCAATAGTTCTATAATTCTTGAATCACATATATTTTAAATCAATAATCAATGATGAAAATAAATATAAGACTAAGAATACCTTATTGTGGCAAGATAATTCATTATCATGTAAAACTGATAGTGATTGAAAAGTTTATATCCAGAAGAGTGTTCTAGTTTATTGAGCTAAGATATTAGGTATACTGACTAATTCACTATCAACATTTTGATAAAGAGGCCTTTAGAAATAAAGGTACGCCACAAAGCTACTGAAGTTACTTTAGTAAAATTGCATGAACTATTTTTAAGGCATAACTAAGAGGTAAGTTCATATACTTTGTAGAATGGGAAATTGTCTTACCTCAAGGTGAGACGTAGGCCTTCTTTTATAGATTCAGAAAAAAGGAATACATACAGGAGTATTCCGATGTGGGACTCGGAAATACCCAAAATAATAAAATAGGGTTTAACACTCCCCCTCAAGCTGGACATGTCCAGCTTGGACCATGAGTCCCACAAAAAGAAAGATGACACCAGACAAGACCAGACACACTCTCTCTCGAGTTGGGTTGCAGATGTTGTGGATTTCCAACTTCGAACTGAGTGAGGTCAGGCGATCCCCTAAGAGACCTTTGGTGAAGATGTCAGCAAGCTGGTCCGCCGTCGGGATGTGGCTAAAGCTGACATGATTGTGCTCCGGGTGGTGTCGAAGAAAGTGGCAGTCCACCTCAATATGTTTCGTGTGTTCATGGAAGACGGGATTCGAAGCAATCTTAGTGGATGTCTGATTGTCACACCAGATGTGAGCAGATATCTGCTGAGGAAAGTCAAACTCCTGGAGGAGTTGTCGAAGCCAAAGGATTTCTGTAGTGACGGTGGCAATGACACAGTACTCAGACTCCGCACTAGATCGGGAGACGACAGTCTGTTTCTTGTTGCGTCAAGAGATGAGGTTGCCTACTAAGAACACGGCAAACTCAGAAGTAGATTTTCGAGTAGCAAGGCAACTAGCATAGTCAGGATCACAGAAGGCCTCAATATTTTGATGAGCGTGGTGAGAGTAGCGAAGACCACGGGCAGGGTCTCGCTTGATGTACTTGGCGATGCGGAGTACAGCATCCCACTAAGAGGTGGTCGGATGCTCCATGAATTGGCGCACTTTGCCAACAGCGTAGGCAATGTCGAGACGAGTCATGGTGAGATAGTTGAGTTTGCCCACCAGTCGACGATACCGCTTTGGGTGTGAATACGGTTCTGAGGAGTCATAGAGAGATCATTCTTCAGGCTCAAGAAGAGTGTCAACGGCAGTGGTCTGTGTCATCCCAGCATCCTGTAGAATATTCAAAGCATATTTCCTTTGACAAAGGAAGATTGTGTCCAGAGAATAGGAGACCTTGATGCCAAGGAAGTATGTGAGAGGACCGAGATCTTTGGTGTGGAAGTGCTGGTGAAGATGCCCCTTGAGGTGGGCGATACCAACAGAGTCACTCCCAGTGATGATGATATCATCCACATACACGATCAACAGGATGCAGCCGGTGGATGTCGTCCTGTAGAACATGGTGTGATCCTTCATACTGTGGGAGAGCCCAAAGTCGGTGACAACGGTGCTGAATCGGCCAAACCAAGCACAATGAGACTACTTGAGACCGTATAGAGAGCGGCGTAGTCGACAGACTTGGGACCCATAGCTGAAGGCGCAAAATCTGGGAGACTGCTTCCTCAAGAAATCCATGGAGGAAGACATTCTTGACGTCCGGTTGATAATGAAGCGGCCAGTGATGATGAGGGTCCAAAGAGATGGATAATCGAACGGATGTCGTCTTGGCAACTAGAGAGAATGTGTCAAAATAATCGACACCATATATCTGAGCAAAGCCCTTGGCCACAAGTCAGGCTTTGAGTCAATGGAGAGTGTCATCAGCGTTCAGACGGACCGTGTAAATCCATTTGGGGTCGACCACCTGTTTACTGGCAGGGAGGGGAACTAGATCCCAAGTATGATTGTCTTCCAAAGCCTGCAATTCATCTCTAATCGCTTGCAACCACCCCGGATGAGATTTGGCCTCACCAACTGTGCAGGGAATAGATATTGTCTCCAGAGCGGACAAACCTATGTATGAAGATGTAAATAGAGGATTGTTTTGGCAAGAACGAGTACATTTCCGTAGTGCAATGGGCAGGTCGTCCAGAGGGGCGCAGAGAGCTGAGAGTGGCGCAGAGCAAGAGCCGGGGCGACGGGATGCAGCGCGACGGAGGGGAGCCGGAGCGTCGCTAGGAGGGAGCCGCGGAAGGTGGGAGCTGGGAGCATCGCCGGCGGAAAGCTGGCTGCGGGGAGAGCGATGTCGCGGGAGTGAGGGGCCGCCTGGAACGGGTGGGAGGGATTTGACGTCGGGCGTCAGGAGAGTCGCTAGAAAGCGGGAAGGAGGGTCGCGATGGGAGGAGTGGGTCGCCTGAGGGAGTCGGGCGGATCGTGCTCGGACGATGTCGGAGGGAGCAGCACAACAAGGGAGGGACCCGAAAGCGTCATCGGGAGGGAGTCGCGGCGAGCGGAGGAGGTGGGGTCAGCCGCAGAGGAGGGGCGTCGTGAGAAACCGCAGAGAGGCGGTGAAAAAAAATGGATCGGAAAAAAAATTAATTTTCCTCTGATACCATGTAGAATGGGAAACCGTCTTACCTCAAGGTGAGGCGGGTACATTCTTTTATAGATTAAGAAAAAAGGAATACATACGGGAGTATTCCGATATGGGATTCGGAAATACCCAAAATAATAAAAGAAGGTTTAACATACTTCATGAGATTCCTTTAAGATATTTTAAGAATGCTCGGTGAAGAAATGAATACTCTAGTAACTAATACAGGATCCTTTGGGCTGGCTTTTCGAGGAGTATCATAACCAAGTATTCATCGATCATTAATATGTC
The DNA here is from genome assembly GCA_963277665.1 of Viscum album. Taxonomy (NCBI): domain Eukaryota; kingdom Viridiplantae; phylum Streptophyta; class Magnoliopsida; order Santalales; family Viscaceae; genus Viscum; species Viscum album. The sequence goes on from OY728160.1 coordinate 861,951,092, forward strand.
GAGTGAAGGTAATCCCAAACTCATATTACCTTACACATCAAATTTTTAATGATAGAAAAATGGGATCAATGAAATGTCTTCAAATCTTCCACAATTTCTTCCAAGACATGTTTCACAAATAAAAACACAATCACTAACTGTGTGCTAACTAAATTAACTAATGGGTATCATATTAACTACAATATGATAAAGAATCCATCGATTATAATTATTATTGTTTAATGGGAGTCGTTTGTTAAAAGTTGAATTTAGTTACAAACAGACATCAAAGAAACACTAAGTGCATCTTTATTATTTATCCTATAAACACAGAGTATATTCCCTTAATAATCCAGATCAACTATCATCCTATAAGAGGGAAGAAAATCTCTTTTGAGATGGTGGGAGCAAGCTAAACTGAAGTCTAGGCTATGGAAGCACATGAGTTGGCATAGGAACACAGACTTCATTAAGCTCGGGGTGAGGAGTGGGTCTATCATATCATGGGGGATATTTAAAATATAATATTAGATAAAGACCTTATGTGCATTATCTATACTATAACCCTAACTCTATATATTCTTATCATATATCATTTTTAGGGAATACAAATTATGTGCACAGTGAGTTCTCTCCTCGGGGCTTTCTCCCAATAAAGAACGCTCAAGATTTTCTTTTAAGCTAGAGAGAATGCCACCACCTCTTCCTCCTCCCTCCCATGAATGAGAGACAAGAACAATCCTTCATCAGTGAAGAATTGTGTTGTGATCAACACAAATGAAACAAGAGGATTGGTGTCGTCACACTAGCACCTGTAGTTATATCGATAACGTTCTAAGATCAAAGGAGCATGTGTAGATCACTGCTAGAGGAATTCTACTCTTAGATCCTCATAGTGCAATTATGATGTAACCCGAACCAGGGTTGATCGATCAACAGCTTCTATGAAGAAAGAATTCCCAAGATCGTGGTAATTCTACAATTTATAAATTAATTATAAATTTACGTGAAAAGATACTATCTTCTTGGTTTTGGTGTTTATGTCAAATAATCTTTGAATTAATTTGTTGGTCATGACAACTTCTTGTCATGTACATCTCGGATTATTCGTTGATTACAAAAAAAAATGAGTTGGCTACTGCTCAATAAGTGCTTATGTTACGTCTGAAACCTTCAAAATTTAATCAGATCTCGTATTCGCGTTTGCAGACACCTTGAAATCTGTCACACAAGCAAAACCAAATGTATAACAATAAAAGTGAATGGACACGAATATTTTTACTTGGCTCAGCCACACTGAGCTACATCCAATGAGCACATATCAACAGTGTATCGATATGTCAATCAATCACTACTCCACTAGTTTGTGATTAGAAGCTTTGGGATAAGTTCACTACTCATCCAAGATCCACAACCTCTTCCTCTCTTACGCTCACTACTTTTCAAGAAAGTTACAAAAGATTATATTAACATGTAAGTCAAACTCAAAAGGATATGTGCAACAACTCTTTTGTTGGGCCCCTTACATACCAAGTAAGACTCTTACATATCACTAAGGACTCTTACGTATCATCGTGGTCTTCAACACTTAGCTGCATTTTATCATTTTCACTTTGCGATGTGGCCATAAATCCCACGGTGAAACCAACTCTTCTTCTCAAAAAAATGACAAAGGATAAATCCTTACATACCCAAATAAGATCCTTACATATGAGGGGACTTTTCCATTTTTCCAACTGGAACCTCTATTCCAACGTGAACCATGTACTCGCATCACCTAACTTATCCATGCTACTTCTACAATCTTCAAAGTACACCTCCAACCATCTCAACTCAACTTCACACACACCAAACAACTTCCAATTAACAACAAATCCAATATAACTTGTGGCTACAACAGTTATCAAACATTTTATGTGGTCATTTTTATTATATATTCATCAAAAAATTATATTATATATGCCTGGTATGAGAGAGTTGAGGTGGAGGTTGTTATCTTATGTCGCAAAGAGATACACTTTAAATCTATACTACTGATGTCATATTTTGCATTTGAGGGTAAGAATGAAAATTCTTGTGGAGCCTACATCTTTATAGACCTTGATACATGGGAGTAGTGTGCAGCTCTACTTTTATGATGAGCCAAATATTTTGTAATATTAAACTTGTCACATTATTTATTTACTTATTAATTATTTATGTTAGCATAAATTAAAAAGATTTCATCAAGAGATTCAAACAAAAAAACTACACTCACTCTTTCTCATAGAGGGTGTGTATTGCTACAGGAGTAAATGCTTGCTCAAAAATTAGAGTTAAAGAGTTGTATCACTCAATACCGAGGAGGTTGGTCCTCCCTCCTCTCCATGAAAAATAGAATTAGCAATTGTCAATACATGGGAACCAACATATGGCAAACCCTAGTTCGATGATGGATCGTCGCCACATATGTATGTTGAAGAACTTTCAATCGTTGTCACTGCATTTTTAGGCATGCTAAATCTGAAGATAATCTCACCGCGCCTCCCACATCCCACCATCCACAAAACTCAACCGCCATAAGGCAGCTTTAAAGCAATCAAAGCCGCGGTGCTCCAGTATCCAAGGGACCTTCATACCCGACGGCATAAACAATATCCTTGCAACAGCTCGAGGAAAGGAAAGTCAATGGGATACATATGAGGATTTGAGGTGGGTGTGAGAATTATGAAAGTTGAGTCTCGTAGTGCTTTGAAGGGGGAAGCATATAAGAATGCAACTAATAATTTGAAGAAATGGGGGTAAGAGATTGGTTAGTCGATGGATGAGTGGTTTAGATCCACAATGCATCCAATGCTTAAGATATTCGGAGACAATCTTGGACAGGGCATCCCGCTTCTGCACCTCCAGGTTCTATTCCAACAAGCTAATATGAGTTATACATAGGATTTTCAGGCTTGTATTATAGCATTTGAGTTGATACATTATATTGTAGATAACATACATTAATATAAGATGAGGTCAAATAAACTTAGGGAGATAGTACAGGACATTAAACACTCATCACCTGCAATGTCATTCCATGTCACTAAGGTGGACACAATTTGACAAAGCGACAAACATTTCATTTTGTGACTAACTAGAATCGTATGATGGTCGACAGCACAGGTATATGAGATTGGGTTTTTTTTAAATCGTTCAGGGTTTTTTCTTATAACTTTTAATGGGAATATCAAAATCCAAGAGAATGATTGCAAACTAATCACCAGCCCCAAGCTCTTGGCCCTTTGAATGCTACTTACAATGCATATGAAGGTCTTTCTATATTACTAATTGATTCTTTTATGTTAGCATATTATTATCAGTTGTTAATGACTACCGCCATAGTAGTACGAGATCATGCAATGACTACAATGAGAAATGATGTCATGAAACTTGTTATTGTTTGTAAGTTATAATCTACAAATATTTATCATTTAACAAGGTATCTTCATATTATTTGTATCGAAAACATAATGATGGTTTATAGATTAAAGGATCCACATTCTATTTCACGAACGATGCTTAAGAAAACGTGTAGAAAGATTAGTAAGGAAAAATACACAATATTGAATGTTTCCAAATCTTTAAAAGCATGAAAATATAAACTATACAAGGCACGTTTCAATTATAATTATTTTCACATTCATTTATTTATTTCAGCAGAAACCAGATGTGTTCTTTGGATGGTCACCGCCATTTTTTACCATCATGCTCCAGCCGTTTCCAAATCTTCCCCGGCCATCAAAACACTTTCAAATCACTCCAATGATTGAAAACCTTCAAACACGTTCTGTTGAACGCTCAAGTATACAAAATCAACTAAAGCATATTTTTAATGCATTCCATCGCATAAAGCTCTTCATCCAAGCCCCAAGGCATCACTTATCAACATGAGCATATATGCAGTGAATTCCAAACCTCGTTCAAACTCCAATAAGCATTAACCCTTCACACCATACTTCTCATGACAATATCACATAACCCGCCTTCACTATGCCATGTCTTCTTTATTATTATCATATCACAACATATATTCAGTACATATACATAGTGCAATCTTCATGCATTTATTCCAAATGCATAGTACCATCCCTCTCTTTATGTGCATCAATACTCATCCACAGATACTGATGACATATTCTCAAATGAGCTTCAACATAATTTCTCCAATGAGCACCACGGCACTGATAAACATATATCCAATGCATATCTTGTTCCAATGCAAATCTCTATTTCCATTTCCATGTACATCCATAACCAGTCACAAACTCTCATGTATCCTCCCCTGATCTATGTGACGTCTCCATATATACTCCAACTACACACACGTAACCAAATCCATGGGATGCAACAATCTTTCCCTTTCAATTTGGTAGTCTCATTGCCAACTGTTTCTCCCCCTTTCACATCCAAATTTAATGACCATCCAGATTTGGCATTTTACATTCATCACATTAAAACGGTGTAGCACTTCATCAAACAAGCAGAGAGTGAAATAATCTTAACAAGAGACTATTCATTCAATCTTCTAAGCCTACTTGAGTCATGGCTCGGTGTAGGAAACAAGAAGATTGAATTGGCTATAACACTTCCCTTGCTCATATACCTCTTATGTTACTTTGCATTGTAATTCCATTTCAGGCATATAACTATAGCAACTTCTTGCGATCTTTTATCACAACTTTAATAGTCAGTAAACAAAAGCTAAATACAACAGGACTGGAGTTTACCATATCAAAGTAAAAAATCCCCCCTTGTCATGCCACTGTGTTTCCATATGTCCAAGAATCTTTCTAGGTACCTTCAACATGACATTTTCTTTCTCTCAATCAAATAGTACCATCATCAATTTCCTGTAAAAAAGATACATGCATTGTTAGGAATACTAAACAAATGACTTCCCATGTTGCTTGTGATGCCAAACTCCCTCTTTCTCATATAAACCCTTGAGTTCAAAGTACCCCCCCCCCCCCAACACACACACAACTTGATATGTCAATGCCATGGGACAGATTGAAGAATCTTCCTTCTCAGTGTGAGGACCATAGTTGGGACTTCATGCCCAACTTTGCTTTGTCCTCCGGCTTATGACACTCATGCTTTATTCCACTTAAGCACAACCTTTTGTGTGCATTTAACTTTTTTTTCCATAGATGCTATATGTGACACCTTTCTGCTCAAATCCACTTGTACAAACCTCTTTGCTTTTGTCATTAGTACTGCATGATGCACACTTCTGCATAAACACACTAGTGCATAGTTCCTCTCTCTTTTCATTAACAATGCACTTTGTACCTGTCTTTTTCCTGCAACCTTGAAGAACTTCCTTTTTTGTTTCCCAATTTCTTCTTCCAGATGAAACAACCTCTACCAGTACAACATGTCTCTTGCTTCACTTTTGATTCTCAGAAATACCTTGGTGCTTGTATTGCATATTCTCAACATATGCTAGCAAGACCTCTTTCTCTTTTCTAGCCCTCAGCTAATCCAAAAAATCTATTTCTCAGAAATATCATTTAACTTGTATGCAGTTGTTCCTGCCTCATTTGCAACATGAGTCCAGTTGCTCTTTACATCCTTCTTGCGTTCCAACATTGATAGAAATGCAGGTAGAGTAATGAAGGACTGTCAAGGACAGTGCTGTAAATACAGTAAATGTTGGTTAGCTAGGTTGTTAGTAGGTCAGTATAGAGGTTCCAGCTGTAAGTGCACTCTCTAGAAGGTTCTAGTACAGCCTTTAAATAAGGGGAGCAGTGAGCTGTGGAGGGAACTGGATTTGGGATTTGGGAACTGGCTTCCAGTGGAAGCAGGGGGGGTAGGCCTCGGCCCAGTGGTGCAGCGACTCCACGGGATTCTTCTACTCTTCTGTTTCTTCTGCCTTTCTCCTACTTTTCTTCTTCTTTCCTATTTCTACTGTAAATTCTGCTCGTTATTTTAGAAATAATCAACAGAAACTCTTGATTTCCCTCTCTCTCTAACTTGGACACCTATTAATTGGTGTTTTCATTGAGAGGTTGTCTAGAGAGAAACAAATTAGAGATTCTTGTCTGTTCTTGCTGGAAATATCTGGACGCGGCGACGCAGATGGTTAAGCGGTGCAAAAAAACTTGATCGGCAGCAGAGGTATTTTTTTGTTTGGCACAACTGTCAGGTTCAAGAGTCGCAGAGGAATTGCAGCAGGAGACATCACGCAGCAGTGGGGGAATAACCGAAACACATGGATACGCAAGAAGCTATGATGAAATTGATGAAACAAATGACTGCTAGACTCGCACTGATGAAGCAGGAAAATGCGGCGATGAAAATTGTGAACCGTGAGATGCAGAATGAGGTGCAACGACTTTCAGATCAAGTCAGGCTGCAGGAGGAGCTAGGCAAGCAGAACTGGAGTCGGAGCAGCGGCAAGAGAAGCTGCAAATTTTGCCAGTTCCAGATCGGCATGCTTGGGAAGATTGGTCCACGGACGAGGTCAGTGAGGAACCGCCGGAAGTAAGCAAACCGCAATCGCGAAGTGGCAGACCGTGTGAGAACAAACATCACAAGCAGTACGTGCAGCAGATGATCACACCTGGGCTCATGTGCGAAATGAAAATAGGAGGGGAACGCAAGTTGACGAATGGGAAGAGATGCACACAGACTCCAAATAAGTGGAGATGCAACACTTGGAAACTGAGAATCATGTACATAATGCATGCAGAGGGAAGTCCTGACATTTTTGTCAAAGGACAGTTGGAACACCTGTGGAAGCAATGGGAGTTCCATGTTTGTTGAAGCCACTGCCGAAGCCTCCACCAAGGGTTGTTGTTCCAGTGCTATGAAGAGTGCTACGAAGGGGCGGTCGTTCCAATGCTAAAGCAGTCGAATCAATGGTTTCTACTGCTGTGGGAGGTGGAGAATTAGCAAGGACTGGGAGGGGCAGCTTAGTTGCGGAAAGAAGAATTAGCCTTCCAGCGAGCAAGAGAGCTTGTCGAGTTTATCACCTTGAGGACAAGGTGAATTTTAAGGGGTGGGCAACGTTAGGAATGCAGGTAGAGTAATGAGGGACTGCCAGGGGCAGTGTTGTAAATACAATAAATGTTGGTTAGCTGGGTTGTTAGTAGGTAAGTATAGAGGTTCCAGCTGTACATGGACTCTCTAGAAGGTTCCAGTACAGCCTTTAAATAAGGGGAGGAGGGAACTGGATTTGGGATTTGGGAACTGGATTCCAGCGGAAGCAGCAGGGGGTCAGGCCTCGGCCCAATGATGTAGCGACTCCACGGGATTCTTCTCCTCTTCTATTTCTTCTAACTTTCTCCTATTCTTCTTCTTCTTTCCTATTTCTACTGTAACTTCTGCTCGTTATTTTAAAAGTAATCAACAGAAATTCTTGATTCCCCTCTCTCTAACTTGAACGCCTATTAAACATTCTATGGCTTTTGTGTAAATGTCCATTGTGTGCTTAGTCCACAACAAAAGCACTCTCCAACTGGTACTTGTCAGATCTCACTGTCACGTTCTTCCAGTTGGATATACACTGCCACCGGGATGCATTTCTATATTTTACATCGACAATACATGAAAATCCATTCAAGTAAGGAATATACCTTCTGTACTATAGATAAAAATATGATTGTACAGATGTTCTTCCATCCCATCAACCTTGAATAAACTTTATTGCTTCAGGACAAACACTCAGTATGTGTCCTGGCATTCCACAAAAGGAGCACATGTGGCCATGTTTTTCCCTCTACTACCATTTTTCATATTCAACAGATGTTTCCAGTTTAGCATGTGAGCTCCACTGTGCAGCGTTCTTCTTATCATGTTGTGCTTCAGATATCTTCTCATCACTCTTGATTTATTCCTTTCTGAAGTTGATAGTAGGCCCCTCATTCTTCTCTATGAATGAACGGATATATTTAAGACCCGTTTAACCATGCCATGTGGCCTTTGAGTTTCAATGCATTCCCTCAGTTTATTTGAGGATTTATCAAACTTTAATTGTGTTTTCTTGCTCATTGTCACACCTCCTTTCGTGTCTTGCAATTTCACTTCATGCTTTAGACATATCAAGAAAACAAGACTCTTCTCGGCTTGAATGGTTTTGACTTTATCCTCATATTGTCTCTTAAGCACATCAATATTATCTTTATGAACATCATGTTGTTTGTCCAGTTGAGCATTCTTCATTGTCATTGAAGACTTAAATGCTCAACCGATTCCCCTTCATTTATACTTTCACCATATGCCAGTGAACCTTCAAAATCTGAATTCAATCCAGCGAGACTATCACCTTTAAATTTGTGAGTACTCACACTCTTTGACTGGACTTCAATTTTCACTTCACCTTTGTACCCACTTGTTGTAGAAAGAATACCATCTTCTTCAATCTTGCTTTTCCCCTTTTCTTGGACAGTCTTCATCAATGACATGCCTTCAAACACTTGTTCATTCACACGTTCTATTTTGCAAACAATATCCATAGATTGTTTAGATATGGATTTTCCAGAAACACCTTACATTGCATGTTGCATTCCTTCATTTTATAACTTTCCTCTTCATCTGGTTTCTTGCATGCTTTGACAAGAAGCATTTGTTGTTCTTTTCTGTTAAAATGGAATCTCCTCTATACAAACTCAGTGAATCTCTATAAGATATCATTGTTTGTGGCGCAACATTGCATACTCTTATAGACAGTATCTTCCAAGGCTCGGCATAATTACTTCTAGGCTTCTCCATCTTGTATTTTCATCAGAAATATCAACATCTTTAAGCACAAATGTCGGCAAAGAATTTCCAAATAAATTCATATATGCAATAATCTCATTTCTCCTCAAAAACAGGTATTCGAATATCTTTTTCCATGAAAACCAGATATCAAAAAATGCAAACAGATCAACTTCACTTTGTTAACCCTTAAATCAGAACGAATCACAGAGTTCTCCTTTGCTCTGATACAGATCCAAACTTATGCAGAGCTAGCTAACCTCAGCTCTGATAACAATTGATGGGTTCTAGCTGGCTAACAACTGTGAGACACCCTGGGAGGGAGGTGATGTTATTAATATTTTCATGACTTATTATATTCCCCCTTTACTTATTTTATATGAAATGTGCATAATTTGTGTGAAATATTAATGTTTTAATATTAAGTATAATATTTGAGCATTTTTAGAAGTAGTCCAATTGAGTCAGTTTAATGTTTTAATTATAACTGTCACTATACTGATCCAAATTGTGTGGTTCTTGTTTTGTAGGATTCTCCTTTCAATATACAACATTTCATTAGAAGGAACCATGATCAAATTCTGCCATTTGAAGGGTCATATGGTCCTCACAAACAAGATCAAAGAATCTGTGAACAAACTGGACCAGCCTTGAAGATTGATTTACTGGGCTCAATACAGAAGTCCAAAAACATTAACTCTCCACCATAATTCGGGGGACAGTACATGTCATCTTGGATAAAAATTTCATGGCCCAAATCCAAGTACAAGGGGCCCAAATGAAGTTTTGAAGTCCAGCCCACCATTCTGTCCGAGAATTAAAATCAGTATACTATTCATGACATATCTCATGATGTAAGCATCAAATCGAGCTGAGATTTTGCAGTGGGAAAGAGGAGATATAGGCGGCCGACTTTGTTGAAGAAGTCATTCGGATTTGAAGGCATCTTCCTGTTCAAAAATCCATTCACATTTTGGTCATCGAAAAAGCATGGATAGAAATGGACAGTTTACATTTGTTTAATAAAACCGCCATAACTTTGGCTCCACTTGTCCAAATGCCTCCATATTTTGACAGTAGTCGGAAAACTTTATTATCTACAACTTTGAAGGAGATATTTGGAGATTCGGCTGTCTGAATAGCCAAATTGGCGATGCAAGTGGAGGGACAGATTGGGAATGCAAACAGTCCACTCCGTGGGCTATAAATACTCTCCCCTTATCTCCTCGAGAGGGGTTGGCATTTCAGAAGAGAGGAGATCATATTGGCACGACCAAAGCTTTGTCAAAGGCTTGGGAGGACCTGCCATACTCAAGTTTTCACTTGAGATACCTTTCCTCCTCTCTTTGTTTTCACTTACTTTTGTGTTTTTCATTTTTGTAATTTTGAAAGTCCTTTCTTTTGTAATTCTGTTTTAATGCAAGTTTCTTCTTCAATATCTCTTATTATCCTCCACCTTCTGTATTTTAATATTAATGTTATTAAAATAGTTTAAATTCAGTTGAATCTCCTTCCCTTCTTTTGCTTCCTCATTCAATCGAAAATCTGTTTTTAATTATCATCATTGTTCGTGTGTGTGTGTTCAACGTACCACTCTTTTCTAATCCCTTTCTTTTTCTTCTATTATTAATTTATCATCATAAGTATTATAACCAGAATATTAAACACCCAAATGTCTGAGTAAATATCTCATTGGGGTGAGTCAAAATTTAGGGATGTTAAGTGATTGAGAGTATTTGCTCGATGAGTATTCGTTAATTTAACATTGTGTATGTTGGACTTAATATGTCATGGATTAATGACATATTTTGTTTAGCATGTGGTTTCCATGGATTATTGGAACCATAAATACACTACCATAAACAAGTACTGATTGATTTTAGAATCCTAGTTAAGTTGAGGCTTGGATTAAAGCTTTAACAGTTAGGATTCTAATCGACGTCAACTTGTGAAGTGGGTGTTAATTTAAATGCAATATAAAGCAAAGCTCAAGGATATCACAAGCTTAACTCCCTAATAATGAACTCACCCCAATATTTATCAATTTGTTAAATCAATTATAGTCAATCAATCATTTCAATTAAGCTCTGCAACAAACCCCCCTAATCAAAATACAATCAACTAAAAACAAACTACTACAAAGTATCATCGCCGAGGATTCGATCCGAGTGCTGCTATACACATTAGCAGAGCACCGGAACTTTGACCGGTAGATAGGCGACAATCGGCCGTGCGTTTCAAATGGCGCCGTTGCCGGGGATGGTGCTTTAAGTAGTCATTAGTTTCTGGTTATTGTCAAAAAAATCAAAAAAAAAACAAAATTTTAAAAAAAATTGAAAAAAAATCACAAAGAAAAACCCGTCTTCTCATAAAAATCATAAACTGAAAAAAATACAAAGAAAAACCCGTCTTCCTCTTTCTTCCAAAATCTCTCTGAATGCCCCGTAGCCTTCCAAACAATCCCTCGGATTTGTTTGACCCTGAAATTGAGCGAACACTTCGCCAACTTAGGAGGAACATAAGAGATACTCAAATAATTCAAGAACCAGTCCTCATCCAACCAGTTGAAATTGAAATGGCCAATCCTAGGGAACAAACCCTAAAAGAACTTGCTGCCCCTGATATGAATTACCAACCCCTTGGTATTCAATATCCAAACATTGAAACTGACTTCGAACTCAAATCAGGTTTGATTCATCTTCTCCCTCATTTTCACGGGCTAGCCGATGAGGATCCACATCTTCACCTTAAAGAGTTCCAAGTAGTATGCTCTACCATGAAGCCTCAAGGGGTTTCTGAAGAACAAATCAAGCTTAGAGCTTTCCCCTTTTCCCTAGCGGATTCTGCCAAGTCTTGGCTCTACTACCTCCCACCTGGTTCCATAAACTCATGGGTTGACATGAAGAGACTTTTCCTTGAGAAGTTCTTTCCCGCTTCCCGAACAGCTTCTATCCGAAAGGAAATAAGCGGCATCCGTCAATTCCCTAATGAATCACTCCATGAGTATTGGGAGAGGTTCAAAAAGCTTGTGGCAACTTGTCCACACCATCAAATCTCTGACCAACTCCTGATCCAATACTTCTATGAGGGGTTATTGGCTATGGAGCGAACTCTCATTGATGTCGCAAGTGGCGGTGCTCTTGTTGACAAAACTCCTGCAGCTGCACAAGAACTCATAAGCAACATGGCTGCAAACACGCAGCAATTCCATACTCGAGCACATGCTCAAGTGAAACAAGCCCAAGAGAATCAATCCATAGAGCCCAATAAGATGACTGAGTGGATGAGTGAACTTACAGGTCTTGTGCGTCAACTAGCGGTGGCTACCAAAGCCCCAACCTCATCTTCTCCACAGTCACTATTCCCTGGACCTATCAAGAATTGTGGAATCTGCAACTCTCCATCTCATCCGACTGACACATGTCCACAACTTCAAGATGATCCATCTGATTCATCTAGTCCAATGGAGCTCAATGCGGCATATGCTCAGCGAAACTTCAACCCTCAACAATCAGGTCAGTTTGTTAGAAACTTCAACCAACCCCACTCTGAGCCCTTCTCTTCTACCTTTAACCCACCTCTGAGGTATGGTAATCTCATTTCTCATCCTCCTCAGTTCCCTCATCAAAATCCAAACCAGTTCCAATATGGTCAAAGTGGTGGTAACATCCATCAACCTTATCCTTTTGTTCCTCAACCCCAAAGGAACAATCATCCTCCTGGATTCCACTATCCTAACGAGCCTGCCCAATTCCCCACCCAATACAATCGCTTTCCCAAGAACCAAAATCAAGTCCAACCCAATTTGGGACAAGCCTCTTCTTCTAAACAACCATGGGAAAGTGCTGTAGAGGATCTTGCTTCCTTCACCCGTTCTAGCCTCAAGAACATTGAAACCCAAATAGGTCAACTTGCATCCCACCTTAGCCAGCAACAACCATCCAATTCATCCCAACTCCCAGCTCAACCATTACCCAACCCTAAGGGTAATGTAAGTGCAATTGCACTTAGATCGGGAAAGCAAATTGCTATGCCCCATGCTGATTGCTCTACCTCCCCTTTCGATGTTGATCTAGAAAATGAAAAGAACAAAAAGCTGGAAAAGGAACTTGAATCCACTCTTTCACCTCCTTCCATTCCTCTAAGGAACCCAATTCCTTTTCCTCAAGCCATCTCCAAGCCTAAGAAGTCCTTTGAACCTGATCCTGAAATGCTTGACATAGACGTGTTGAAGTGAACATCCCCCTCTTAGATGTCATCAAACAAATCCCTAAGTATGCCAAGTTTCTTAAGGAATTGTGCACCCATAAGAGGCAACTTAGGAACATTGAAAATGTTTCAACCCAACAGTTCATTCCCATGAAGTGCAAAGATTCAGGGACCTTCACGGTTCCATGTCAAATAGGGAGTTCCAACTTTGATGATGCACTCATAGACCTTGGAGCCTCAATAAATGTCATGCCCAAATCCATTTTCTCCAACCTTGGTCTAGGTCCCTTTCACCCAACGGGTGTTGTCATTCAATTAGCCAATCGAAGCACTGCCAGTCCTGAGGGGATAATTGAGGATGTTCTTGTTCGGGTCAATGATCTTATCTTCCCAGCTGATTTCTATGTCCTTGACATGGAAGGTGAGACGACCTCTTCTCGATCTCCCCTAATTCTAGGAAGACCATTCCTCATGACTGCGAGAACCAAGATTGATGTTCATTCAGGCATCTTATCCATGGAATTCGGTGACCAACTGGTCAAGTTCAACATTTTCCAAGCCATGCGATACCCATCTGAGGATCACTCTGCATTCTCAATCCATGCTTTTGAGGACACTTCTAAGATTCAATCGAACCTCAATCCACCATGTTCTTCATGTTCTAATGATAAAGGATCTTGTGAAATCTGCACCATGATTAACAAAGTCATAAATGGTGAGGTTGATGTGGACCTCTCATTCATAGACTCCATCAATCTAGAGGAACTTGAAAACTCTCTTGAATCCCACATCAACTCTGATCTCTACTGCTCCACCTTGGACAGTGTTGAGGAAAATGATCCAAACCCATCTGGAATCCCTTCTCCTGCTCCTAACTTGTCTAGCTCTCAAATCAAGGCTGAAACTGATCTAAAACCACTTCCTTCACACCTCAAGTATGCATTCCTTTTCCATGATCCCTCCTACCCTGTCATTATCTCTGCTTCACTTTCTGAAACTGAGGAGTCCCAACTTGTTCAAGTGTTGAGGAAAACAAAAATGCCTTAGGTTGGACCCTAGAGGATATTCCAGGAATCAACCCTGCCCTTTGCATGCATCACATCCATCTAGAGGAATCATCCAAACCAATTAGGCAACCTCAAAGAAGACTCAATCCACTCATACTTGAGGTAGTTAGGGAAGAGATTACCAAGCTTCTTCAAGCTGGTATTATCTACCCAATTTCTGATAGTGAATGGGTTAGTCCAATTCAAGTCGTTCCTAAGAAGGGCGGGATAACAGTTGTCACAAATGAACATGGAGAAGTGGTCACAACTCGAGTGAAAAACAAATGGCGTGTGTGCATCGATTATCGCAAATTGAATGGTGAAACACGAAAAGATCACTACCCACTTCCTTTCCTTGACCAAATGCTTGAGAGATTGGCCGGAAAGTCACACTATTGCTTTCTTGATGGTTACACCGGCTACTTCCAAATTCTAATCGCACCTCAAGACCAAGAAAAGACCACATTCACTTGCCCCTTTGGAACCTATGCCTATAGGCGAATGCCTTTTGGCCTTTGTAATGCTCCTGCAACATTCCAGCGGTGTATGATGAGTATATTTTCTGAATTCATTGAGAATTGCATGGAGGTCTTCATGGATGACTTTACCATTTATGGCGAGTCATTTGAATCTTGCTTACATTCACTCTCTTTGGTCCTTCAAAAGTGTGTCAAGTGCAACCTTGTGCTGAATTTTGAAAAATGTCACTTCATGGTTTCAAATGGGATTGTTCTAGGGCACATAATTTCTCAAGAGGGTATCCAAGTTGATCCAGCCAAAATTGAGGTGATCCAATCACTTCCTGAACCCAAATCAGTTCGAGACATTCGGTCCTTCCTTGGTCATGCCGGTTTCTATCGGCGATTCATTCAGAACTTCAGCAAGATTTCCCTCCCACTCACTCGTTTACTTCAAAATGATGTCACATTCAATTTTGATGAGGCTTGCAAGAGAGCCTTCATTGAACTCAAATCTGCTCTCATATCTGCTCCAATAATCCAACCCCCAGATTGGTCCTTACCATTTGAATTGATGTGTGATGCTTCTGATAGGGCCATTGGGGCTGTTCTTGGTCAAAGAAGAGAAAACATTCCTCATGTCATCTTTTATGCCTCAAAAACATTGGATGAAACTCAATCATACTACACTGTGACTGAAAAAGAACTTTTAGCTGTGGTTTTTGCCTTGGATAAATTCCAGCCATATCTCTTAGGTGCCAAAATCATCATCTTCACGGACCACTCAGCATTAAAGTTCTTACTTAAGAAAAGTGATTCCAAACCAAGGCTAATAAGATGGATTTTAATGCTCCAAGAGTTTGACCTTGTGATAAAAGATAAACCTGGAAAAGAAAACCCTGTGGCTGACCACCTGAGTAGAATTTCTAATTCTTCTCATTCTGAAATAATTGATCCTGAATTTCCAACTGAACGCCTCTCATCTCTCTCACTCCAAAGTTACCATGGTATGCCCCAATTGTCAATTACTTGGTTTCTGGTGTTTTCCCTGAATATTTTTCAAAAGAACAAAAAGAAAAGATGAAAAGTGATTCAAAGCATTATTTTGGGGAAGATAATAAACTTTGGAAAACTGGGGCTGACATGGTAATTAGGAGATGTGTTGATGAAACTGAACAATCCTCCATCTTGGAATTCTGCCACTCAATGTCTGGAGGTGGCCACTTTGGACCACAAAGGACTTCTCGAAAGGTCCTAGATTCTGGATTCTTTTGGCCTTCACTCTTCAAGGACTCACACGAGTTCTGTCAATCATGTCCCACTTGCCAAAAGTTTGGCACAATTTCCAAAAGAAACGAAATGCCTCAAAAGCCATTAATCTTCTGTGAGCTTTTCGATGTTTGGGGCATCGATTTCATGGGACCTTTTCCCCCTTCCAATGGATTATCCTACATTCTCCTTGCTGTTGACTATGTTTCTAGGTGGGTCGAGGCCAAACCCACTAGGAAAGATGATGCTCAAACTGTGAGTGAGTTCCTCAAAACCCATATCTTCCATCGATTCAGAACACCACGTGCTTTGATAAGTGACTTAGGAACTCATTTCTGTAATAGAACCATGGAGTCACTTTTGAAAAAGAATGGGGTTGTACATAAAACATCCACTGCATATCACCCTCAAACAAATGGAATGGCTGAACTTTCTAACAGAGAAGTGAAAAGAGTGCTTGAAAGAATTGTTAAGCCCACAAGAAAAGATTGGCCCGATAGACTTGGTGAAGCACTTTGGGCCTATCGAACAGCCTATAAGACACCCATTGGGATGTCTCCATTTAGGCTAGTTTTTGGTAAAGCCTGTCATTTACCAGTTGAAATCCAACATAAGTCATTTTGGGCTGTCAAAACTTGTAATTTTGATTGTGAAAAATCTGGTGAAGAAAGATTGTTGTTGTTGACTGAATTGGAGGAGCTTCGACTCGATTCGTATGAGAACTCCATTCTCTACAAAGAAAAGGCAAAGTCACTCCATGACAAGCACATTCTTCAAAAGGTATTTCATGAAGGTGAGAAGGTAATGCTATTCAATTCTCGATTTCGACTTCACCCAGGTAAGCTTAATTCTCGTTGGGAAGGTCCTTTTGTTATTACTAACGTTTACCCATTTGGTGCAGTGCAAGTCCAAGACCCCTCTTCCAAAAGGACATTCACGGTTAACGGACATCGGTTAAAGCATCACCATGAGAGGTCTCACAATCCAGGAACCACGTCGACTTCCATCGAAACCCCATCCACTTCAATAGAACCACCACTGGATGGAGACCCGCCAAATCCAAACCAGGGGGCACCTCTTTCCCTTTAACTCTCTCCCTATCTCTTCCTCTCTCTACCTCTTTCTTCTTCTTCCTCTCTCTTTCATTTTTTTTACCACTTTATTCATCAAACCCTTTCTTTTTATCTTTCTTGTGTGGGTGTGTATTTTTAAAAAAACCTTAAAAACTAAAAAAAAACCACAAAACACAATTACTTAACAAATTACAAAAAAAGAGTCATGCTTACTCACCATCGAGTTTTGCAATTTTGTCCAACCATTTTGGGGAGTTAACAGACATATTTTCATCTCAAAAATTTTGTATTTTCATCATGACTTTGGATAAAGAATTTTGTGTCAAAACCAACACATTTTGAATGCTCAATTTTTTATTTGGAAAATGCTTTTCCCCTACCGTGAGGAATAACATTAGCCTTCATGCCAAGGTCATCTATGGCCATCTTTTTAATTGTGTGTCTTCACCACTGATTGTGAGTCTTGAGTTTGTGGACCTTCGAGCTGAATTTCCATCTTTTGTGTGCATTAATATGATAGAGGCATTTTCTAAGCCACATGAGAATCAGAATAGCCAAATAGCCTCCCGTTACCCTTACATTGATCCTACTTTTGAAAGCCCCTTTGAGCCTATGAAAACCTTCCTTTTGATAGCCACATTACAAGCCTAATACCTTGTCCCACCCAACATCTTCATGGATTTTCATTGTACAATTTATTGAAATTTAAGTGTGGGGGAATGGACTTCATTTTTGGGCGTACTTTCATTGATTTCCAATGTGTCATCATATGCTTGAGGGCAAGCATCCATTCAAGTGGGGGGGAGAGGTTGTAATTCTTTGAGCTTTAGGGTGTATATGTGTAATTTTCATTTGTACAAAAGTCATTGAAAAGTGTTCAAAAAAATGAAAAAAATTATATTAAAAAAAATGAAAAAAAAGGAATGGGTTGTGTCTTGGGTGGGTCAAAAATCATTCATCATCAACCTTTGATCGTGTTATAACTACTAAAATTAGTTCCATGAGAAGATCAAACATGGGTTGGGAGATGACTGTGAGACTTGTTTCAAGCACAACTTTCGAAAAAAAAAGAGCAAAAAGAGAAAAAAAAAGAATCATCTTGTATTGTGTTATTATTGGAAGTCTTCCATGTTGTACATATTCCATCATCTCACCCTATTCCATTTTCTATCTCCCTCACTTTTCATTCATCACACATTCATGCCCTTGTAAATATGTGTTTCTATTTCCTTTCAAATCAAATTTCAAAAAAAAATGTGCATTGATTTTTCCATGTTGGTGTTTTTAACCCCTTTTCCTTTGGACATTATATACCTACCGTCCCATAGCCACTGAAAAACCCCTTAAAAGACCTCTTGATTCTTGTACACATTAGATTTGGGAATGGAAGCTGAGAGCTCTTACAAACTCTTGATTTTCACTTTTTGTTGGTGAATGAGTGAACCTCCTAAAATACATTTTTATCATCTTGAGAGGAGTAAGTTTTGAGTGCCTACATTTTCCAATTCAAACCTTGAACATGAAAAAATGAATTGTTTTTTATGCATTATTGTGAACCAAATTTGTGATGGAATTCAATATGGATGAGTGAAATAGTCTAAACCTCCCCTGATTGGAGAAAACAAAATTTTAATATTTGTTGGTGAGTGAAAATGATTTTGTCATGTTTTTATATTTGTTGCACATGAGGACACGCGCAAATCTAAGTGTGGGGGAGTTGATGTTATTAATATTTTCATGACTTATTATATTCCCCCTTTACTTATTTTATATGAAATGTGCATAATTTGTGTGAAATATTAATGTTTTAATATTAAGTATAATATTTGAGCATTTTTAGAAGTAGTCCAGTTTAATGTTTTAATTATAATTGTCACTATACTGATCCAAATTGTGTGGTTCTTGTTTTGTAGGATTCTCCTTTCAATATACAACATTTCATTAGAAGGAACCATGATCCAATTCTGCCATTTGAAGGATCATATGGTCCTCACAAACAAGACCAAAGAATCTGTGAACAAACTGGACCAGCCTTGAAGATTGATTTACTGGGCTCAATACAGAAGTCCAAAAACATTAACTCTCCACCATAATTCGGGGGACACTACATGTCATCTTGGATAAAAATTTCATGGCCCAAATCCAAGTACAAGGGGCCCAAATGAAGTTTTGAAGTCCAGCCCACCATTCTGTCCGAGAATTAAAATCAGTATACTATTCATGACATATCTCATGATGTAAGCATCAAATCGAGCTGAGATTTTGCAGTGGGAAAGAGGAGATATAGGCGGCCGACTTTGTTGAAGAAGTCATTCGGATTTGAAGGCATCTTCCTGTTCAAAAATCCATTCACATTTTGGCCATCGAAAAAGCATGGATAGAAATGGACAGTTTACATTTGTTTAATAAAACCGCCATAACTTTGGCTCCACTTGTCCAAATGCCTCCATATTTTGACAGTAGTCGGAAAACTTTATTATCTACAACTTTGAAGGAGATATTTGGAGATTCGGCTGTCTGAATAGCCAAATTGGCGATGCAAGTGGAGGGACAGATTGGGAATGCAAACAGTCCACTCCGTGGGCTATAAATACTCTCCCCTTATCTCCTCGAGAGGGGTTGGCATTTCAGAAGAGAGGAGATCATATTGGCACGACCAAAGCTTTGTCAAAGGCTTGGGAGGACCTGCCATACTCAAGTTTTCACTTGAGATACCTTTCCTCCTCTCTTTGTTTTCACTTACTTTTGTGTTTTTCATTTTTGTAATTTTGAAAGTCCTTTCTTTTGTAATTCTGTTTTAATGCAAGTTTCTTCTTCAATATCTCTTATTATCCTCCACCTTCTGTATTTTAATATTAATGTTATTAAAATAGTTTAAATTCAGTTGAATCTCCTTCCCTTCTTTTGCTTCCTCATTCAATCGAAAATTTGTTTTTAATTATCATCATTGTTCGTGTGTGTGTGTTCAACGTACCACTCTTTTCTAATCCCTTTCTTTTTCTTCTATTATTAATTTATCATCATAAGTATTATAACCAGAATATTAAACACCCAAATGTCTGAGTAAATATCTCATTGGGGTGAGTCAAAATTTAGGGATGTTAAGTGATTGAGAGTATTTGCTCGATGAGTATTCGTTAATTTAACATTGTGTATGTTGGACTTAATATGTCATGGATTAATGACATATTTTGTTTAGCATGTGGTTTCCATGGATTATTGGAACCATAAATACACTACCATAAACAAGTACTGATTGATTTTAGAATCCTAGTTAAGTTAAGGCTTGGATTAAAGCTTTAACAGTTAGGAATTCTAATCGACGTCAACTTGTGAAGTGGGTGTTAATTTAAATGCAATATAAAGCAAAGCTCAAGGATATCACAAGCTTAACTCCCTAATAATGAACTCACCCCAATATTTATCAATTTGTTAAATCAATTATAGTCAATCAATCATTTCAATTAAGCTCTGCAACAAACCCCCCTAATCAAAATACAATCAACTAAAAACAAACAACTACTACAAAGTATCATCGCCGAGGATTCGACCCGAGTGTTGCTATACACATTAGCAGAGCACCGGAACTTTGACCGGTCGATAGGCGACAATCGGCCGTGCGTTTCAGGAGGTAAATCAGAGTGTGGCCACTTTAAACTTCAACTTAATTCCTTGGCCAATTTAATCTTTCACGGTATGTTCAGATATTGACCCATGTATTAGCAATGTCACTCTTATTAAAACTTGGATTGGTGTGTGCATTTAGTCTCACTCATTCACATCCCAACACTCCCACACATGTTGATATGTAAATAGAGCACACAATGGGTTTTACTTGGTTCACCCAATATGCTAATCCAAGGTGTGTGGGAAGCTCGTGTCAACACCACACCAATAATACCAGATCTCACTTCTCCAATACAAGTTGAGGATGGGCACTTCATCCAAGACTCTTTGTCTTATGTGTGTAGGGCACTCCCACTTACAATGTGCAACTCACTACTACACACACTCGTACAGCTATAAGGTAAGTAAGAGACAAGAACAAAGTCACCCTCGTATGGTGCTCCACTATAGCTCCTTGCTACCTCCTTCATTAGGTCAGCTTCATTATCATCATCCACCTCTGAGTGTGCTCTCGAATATGTAGTGTAGCACCTCTGCTTCTTCTCTTCTTACTCACATGAGTGAGGTACTCCAAATATGCATTGTGGCTCCTTCACCTGCTTCTTCTCTCGCATTCAGTGAGGTAAACTAGATCCTCAAGGTAGCTCAGCTCTCCTTCCCTCTGGACGGATATTCAGTGATAATCACACGTCACTCATCCTCCTCCTCCTTTTTATCAGTTTGCCTCATGTACTCGGCTAAGATCCCCTGTATTAAGATCTTTAAGCATGATTATCTTCATTCATAGATGAGTTTCACCTCATCACTTGACTAGCACACGGTATATGGCTGGGCTCACATAGTCATTATTGCCTATGATAATCATACCGACATATATGATGTTTCTCTCTGCACTTGGATGCTTCTAGGTTCCTCAATCATCTTCTCAACCTCCTCTTCTTTCTTGCGTGCATGTCACATGTAGCATCCAACTCAGCTTCTTTTTACTAGCACGGATATCCTCTATATTCTCCACCAACATCATAAGATCTTCGAGTCTCATTCTTCATGCATGGCTGACATCTGTCCATGTGATTGCAGCACTTTTTGGGCCAAACAGATTGTATGAAGATTCCATCTTCCTTTTGCTTTTCTCCACTGCATGCATGTGGGTCACATGTCTCACCTTCCACTTCAATGGTTCGATCTTCCTCATAGCATCTCTGTGTCAAGATGAAGGGTTCTAGATCACCCAAGAAGCTTTAACTCATCAATGGAGGCTTCTGCAATATTTTTTATGAAACAGACTCCTCTTGGAAATATTTCATATCGGAAATAAAGATAAACAGATTTCCTTTTTGTTTTTCTTCAATTGTTGTTGTCATTTGCCCATGACGCATTCAGTCACTCGATCATGTATGGTGATATCACCTGTCAACTTTTGCGACAAGCCTGGCTTCCTTTGGTGATTTATTTCCCCCATGTATCGTGCCGTCAACAGCGACTTCCTCAATCGTTGTCATCAACTTTGTTTTCGACGATATGCTCTATCATCTCTTACGACATCACATGCTCCTTGTATTGTTGTTCACGACTCATCATGTAGCCTCCTGTGATGTCCATATTTATATTGTTTGCATGAAACAGAGCACCGTGGCCCAGTCACGATAACCTTTATCAAAGACTGAATCACAGCTTCCGTTAACCAATGTAGCTTTCCACAACAACCATGACACCTTCAACGCAATGAGTCGCTGATGCAGCGCCTGCTTAGGCCCCAGCACCCCGCGTGAGGAGATTAATTCTTTTATTTCCTTTGGTTTAATTACTGTTTTGCCCCATCTTAAGATATCATTTGAAGGGCGAATTAGTCTTTTAATTTATTTAGGGCTTTAACCTATAAATAGGTTGTCTGCTGTTGATTGTAATCAGTTTTGTCATTCTAATAAAATCCAGTGTTCTCTCCCTTTGTGGGTGTTCTACCCGTTTATCCCCATCGCGCTACATCAGGTGGTATTAGAGAGAGGTCGTTCCTCATTCACCGCCATCCGATTGTGATCCATTAGTGCAACTTTCCTTTGTCTCATCAGCGATTCCAGCCTTTCTGGAATCCGGCGATGCAGCCACCTCTCTATATTGTGCCCCTGCCAATCACGCCTCTACCAGACGCATCTATGTCGCCCGTTCACAAAACCCTTGCTACGCCCACACCTCCATCCCGCTAGGTCAGTTAGAGCCCCAATTACCTCCGTGAAAACAAAACAAATAAATAAATAAAAATAAAATAAACAATTGCATCCGCTAGATTTTTGCGCGTCAACACGTGATTCGCACGATCTGCTCTTCGATTCGTGCATGGCGCCACAATCCGTGTCGGCCCTCCGCACACACAACTCCTTCGGCGCAAGTCCTCTGGGAGCTCAAACCCAGCACACCCCGGCTTACGCACACATCCTTGTCACGCGAGAATGTTGCGCACCTAGAAACGGCGTGTGGCCAAGGCCATGTGCGCACAACTCCCTCCTTGCACGCCCAACAACCCTACGCGCAAACTCTCCGTATGAGCCTCAATGCACCTGGCCTGCATGCGCTCCAGGCCCCGCACGTTCACTCGCCTCATGCGCCTAAACTTCCCCCACATAGCAATTGCGCCAAAGCCCCAGGAGCGCCCAAGGAGACCAACCCAAAACCGAACAGGAAAAAAAGGAAGAAATAAAAAGAAAATAAAAAAGAAAAGGGAACAAAAATGCAAAATAAAAACACACACACAACAGACAAAAAAGAGGGGGGGACTCGCACAAGCCTAGGGCGAGCCCAAGTCACACGAAACCAGCTCTGCGAGCGCCAGCACCCAGACACATGCGTTGTCTGAGCGACGCTCTATCGTCTATGTGCATCTTCATCTACGATTATCATGGCCAGCAACAATGAGATTAAGGAATCTCTCTCTCACTCATGAATCAGACCATGGAAATCATGTTGGAGCAACTTCGCCTGCAGCAGGAACAACTACGCCAACAACAGAACCAATCTCGAGAGCAGCACAACGCACTGTTATAGGCATGGGACCTTCGCATAGTGCTTGTGCCGCAACCTTGAGTATCGGCTACTCGTTGTCAGGAAGTTGAAACCCATGAGGAGCCTCCATTGGCCGTCGCAGGTCATGACAAGATTGATGCACCAGTTTGAGCTCTACCAGCTCAATGGGTGGGCAATTCGAACTCTAAGAACGATTATGTTGAACCACCAAAACCCTGACAAGCTCCATGAATTAAAGCAAACTTGCCTGCCTTCCACGTCAACCTTGACATGGAAGAATTTTTGGATTGAACTGCAGAGGTTGAAAAGTACTTCGACTTGATAGATGTATTGAAACATCTTCAGGTCAAATATGTGGCCTATAAGCTCTGTGGTGGAGCTTATGCAAGGTGGGAACAATTGCAAAATGCAAAAACCCCATTTGCTCCCGGTGACAAGTGAAGGATGCCTTGGACCTCTTGTTCCTTCCAAACGATTATGATCAGGTGTTATATCAGCGATACCACGATTACCAACATTACCAACAGGGCACCCATACCGTCCAGCAATACACTCAAGATAATCATAGGCTATCGGCTCAAAATAACCTTCACGAAGAGGGTTAGCAAATCTCGAGGGTTAATGAAGGCCTTCAGCCCACTATTCAGGACCAGGTACAACTAATTATCATATTCAACCTAGACGAGGCAAACACCAGAGCTCTACATATAGAGGCACAACTCCAACAACACCTTCACTCGGGCCCTTCAACGACCCGAACTTGGGACCCAACCACGTAGCAAAACTCCAAATTTAAGCCCCCACTACAAAGGGAGGGCAAAACCCTTGAAGCGGCCATTAAAGTTGGTGAAGACAGACCGAGATAGCCCGCTAGGGCACTGTTAATAACCGCAATCAGCCTGGACAGCACCCCCAACCTTGACAAAATAATAATTTGTATACATGAAAATTTAGCAACAAATGCTATCGTTGCCAACAACCCGAGCCTTATCAAACAATTACTCAAATCGAGGTTGTGTGAATTTAATAGCGAAAGTTGGAGGGAGCAAATGATCATGAACAAATTGGGGAACAATATTTTATCAATCCAGAAGACATAGTCAAAAGAAGAGCGCGAGGTCCAAATTGTGTGGCGCTTGGTGATAACCATTGAACCTACACAAGAAGACCCGCAATGTCACAATCTCTTCCACACCCGTTGTCGGATGAATGGATGCGTGCTCGAAACTATTATTGATGGAGGAAGCCAGGAAAATTATCTCTTGGGACACAGTAAGAAAGCTACAATTGAAGACAACCAAGCATCTGTCACCCTATCACATTGGATGGATAAAGTCGATGGGAGAAATTCATGTTACTGAACAATGCAGTGTACCATTCTCGATCGGCCGTTACGAAGACTGTGTGATGTGGTCAAGATGGACGCTTGTCAACTTATGTTGGGACGACCGTGGAAATTCGATCGTGATACCCACCACAATGATTGAGCTCACATTGCGGAGTTCACCAAAGACAAAGATCGTCACACTTTGTAACCGTTAACGAAGCGCCAAGAAACCCAAGTATAAGGAAAATCAGTTATTTATCTGTGTGCGATTGTTGACTTCAGGAGAGGCAGCTACATCCTGGTCGTTGTAGCCCAAGCATTCTCGGACAGCCCTTGGCATTCCACCATCCCTCCAAGAACTGCTTGATGAGTTTCGTGATATCATGCCTCACAAGCTATCAGCAGGCTTACCGTCGAACAAGGATATCCAACACCACATTGAGCTGATCCCAAGAGCCTCTTTACCGCACGAGAACCTTCAAGGGCAAGTACAAGATTTGCTCAACAAAGGCTTCATGGAATAAGGTATGAGCCTCTGTGTCATTCCAACTTTATTTGTCCCCAAGAAAAAGATGGCTCATGGTGAATGTGTGTTGATAGTCGAGTCATTAATAAAATCACCATCAAGTACAAATCATCAATCCCACAAATAGATGATATGCTTATTATGTTGCAAGGGGCTACTGTGTTTTCAAAGCTAGACCTTTAGAGTGACTATCACCAGCTTTGAAACTGACCAGAGGATGAATGGAAGACAGCCTTCAAAACCAGGAGGGGTTGTAAAACTAGTTGGTAATGTCATTTGAGCACCTTTATGAGGCTCATGAACCAGGGTATGAAGTCGTTCATTAATAAGTTCATCGTGGTTTATTTTGATGATATCATAACATATGGCAAGATGCTCTTCATCTTGAACATCTAAGAAGGGTGCTTCAAGTTTTGCAAGAACATGCCCTTTATGTCAACCATAAGAAGTGCAGTTTCATGCTCCCTAAATTGATTTTCTTTGCATATGTTGAATCAACTAAAGGAATTCAAGTTGATGAGGAGAAGATTTGAGCCACCCGAGAGTGGTCTCGGCCCAAGAATATTGGTGAATTGTGAAGCTTCCACGACCATGCTACCTTTTATCAGAGATTCATTCAGGGTTTTAACTCGATCATGACACCGCTATCAGAATTGCTTGAAAAGGGGAACTTTCCATTGGGGCAATGCAGTTGAGGAGAAATTTGTCACCATCAAAGAGAAACTTTTCAGCGCTCCACTCTTAGCATTGTCCAACTTCAGCAAGCCATTAGAATTTGAAACGAACGCATTCATTGTCGGAATTGGTGTCGTTCTTTCCAAATTTGGTCGACCAATTGCTTTTATGAGTGAGAAACTTAACGACTGACGTCGCAAGTGGGTCGCGTATGAGATTGAGCTATACGTTGTGGTACGAACTATAAAACATTGGGAGCGGTACCTTTTTGAGTGAGAGTTCGTCCTCCATATCAACCACGAACCCTCAAATATATGCATTCCCAAAAGAATTTGAGCAGAATGCATGCCCGGTGGGGGTCACCTTTATGCATCAATTCACTTTTGTGATTAAGCACAAGAGCGGCCGAAAAAATTAGGTGGCAAACGCATTAACCATGCAAGCTCATACACTCATCACCATGCTGAATGAGGTCGTGGGATTTGAATGTTTAAAAGATCAATATCCGGAAGACGTGGATTTCGCCGAAGAATGGGCACATTGCCAACGAGGGACGTATGTTTGCCCTTTTATACCGCATGATGGATTTCTTTTCTTCCAAGACCGTTTATGCATTCCTCAAGGGTCGGTACGGGAGAGTGCAATCAAACTACACCGCAATGAGCACTTCGGGAAGTACAATGGAGAGAGAATTTTTTTGGCTACAATTAAAACAGGGCTAAAGTGGTGAAATAGTGCATAACATGCCAGGAGAACAAGGGGCATGCAAAAAATACTAGCTTATATATGTCATTGCCTATTCCAGAGGCCCCCATGGGAAGACATCTCCATGGATTTTATCTTGGGGTGACCCCGTACTGAACAGTCCCATGACTCCGTCTTTACGATAGTCAATCAATTCTCGAAGATGACGCACTTCATTCCTTGCAAAAAGACGGTCGATGCTTCCTATGTCGCTGCATTATTTTTTCGAGAAGTTGTGCGCCTCCATGGCATTCCGAAAACAAACACATCAGACAATGATACTAGTTTCCTCAATCATTTCTGGCAAACTCTGGGGAAATGTTTTAGACAGACTTGAATTTTAGCAACTCTTTTCACCCCCAAACAGATGGGCAAACAGAAGTCATCAATCGCACAATCGGGACTCTTATTTATTGCTTGTGTAGTGATCGACCGAAGCAACGAGATCTCGATCTCATCCCAACAGAATTTGCATTTAGCAATGTGACGAATGGAACCATGAGGAAAACTCCCTTTGAAAAGGTGTATCAACGACCGCCAAAGAATACACTAGATCTAATCCCTTTGCCCGAGCTCCCTGGGTACATTGTGGCTGCTGAGCACCTGGCATCTCGCATTGATGACATCCAAGCTGAAGTGATTTGCAAAGTTGAAAACTCAAATGCAAAGTACTAAGCGAACGCTGACAAGAAGCAGAGGTGAGTTGTTTTCAAAGAAGGGGATCTCGTCATGGTTCATATTAAAAAGGAACAATTCCTAGTGGGAACCTATAACAAGTTGAAACCATAGAACATTGACCCTTGCAAAGTTCTACAACAATGCTTGTGTGGTCTTTCAATTATTCAATGTAGTTGATTTTAAGTTATTCATCCCGGAGTAGCCACTTTATCCTCTTTCGGACTCTAGGTTGAGTCCTTTCCAAGCAGGGAAGATTGATGTAGTGCCTGCTTAGGCCCCAACACCCCACATGGGGAGATTAATTCTTTTATTTCCTTTGGTTTAATTATTGTTTCGCCCCAACTTAGGATGTTATTTTAAAGGTGGATTAGTCTTTTAATTTGTTAGCCTATAAATAGGTTGTTCGTTGTCGATTGTAATCAGTTTTGTCATTCTAATAAAATCCAGTGTTCTCTCCCTTTGTGGATGTTCTACCCATGTTCCTCCTGAGTTCATCACATAAGGACTCGTTTATCCCCGCTACGTCACATCAGTCACACCCAACAATATGCACGTGACACTGTCTGCAACATGTTGATTTCTTTAAGTTTGTCGTGTCGCGTCCAGCAATACACACGTTATCTACAACATGTGACTCTTCATTAGCACTTCACAATACCATCGCCAACAACTGTCGCATATAATGACATCTCCCTATCGCCTTTTACGATATGTCACCACTATACCATCATTTTTACTTTCATGCTTCAACCTTCTTCAAATCTTCTCCAGGCCTCCGTCAGCCATTAAAACACTTTCAAATCACTCCAATGATTAACACCCTTCAAACCCATCATCCTTCAAGAATAACATTCAATGTATATTGCATGCTCAAGCATATAGAATTGACTAAAACATACTTTCAATGAATTCAATCACATAGAGTTCTTCATCCAAAGTCCAACGCATCATTTATCAACATGAGCATTTATGCAATGAATTTCAAACCTTGTTCAACCTCCAAGCACCAACCCTTCACAAAATACTTCTCATGACAATATCACACAACCCACCTTCCATGTGGGGGGTCTTCTTCATTATTATCATATCACATCATCTCTTCAATACATAGTGCAATCTTCATGCATTCATTCCAAATGCATAGCACCGTCTCACTTCATGTGCATCAATACTCATCCACATATACTCATAACATATTCTCATATGAGCTTTAGCGTACTTCTCGAATGAGCTCCAATATACTGATAAACATATATCCAATGCATATTCTGTTCTAATGCGAAGCTCTATTTCCGTATCCATTTACATCCATAATCATTCACAAACTTTCATTCATCCTCCCTTAGTCCATGTGACTTCTCCATATATGCTCCAACATCCAAGCATCCTTACAAATTAATCACATGTCCCAAACACTCATCCAGTCTTCCCTGGTATTAGGACAACTCTACTCAAAAAGCTTTACACCACATCATATTCATACTGTTAATATCATCACCTTCACACTCATAACCAAATCCATGGGATACAACAGCGTTGAAAAAAAGTCACGCAGGAGCCAGGTTACAATAACTAGAAACTGCACGAGTGAAGATGCGTTGAGTAAAAATCGTGTGGATGAAGCTGTGTTGAGTTAAAAGAGACAGTACGTTGAGTATAAGCCCCATAAATGATTGTTAAGTAGTAGTAAAACACTACAGTACGCATTGAACAGAGGGGGGAGTTCTACCTGATGCAAATTAAAGTCATCAAATTAAACATATTCATTTATGGAAATTCAAAGATGATTGAAAGGAAATATTTAAGGAATATTTTAGAGATATTTTGGTTGGATATTAAGAGGGTTATTTAGAAACAAATTGTCCAAAAATTAAGGGAAATCAAGAAATTGGTGGAGAAAAAAATCAAGTTGTGGTTCAGCATATTTGTTTGTAGATTTTCTTTTTTGCGAGGTATTCGAAAAATATCGGATAGTCTCATTCAAATTTTGTGAACGAATCTAATGATGATTTGATCATGAATTAAATGAAAGAAGATACATATATAGGAATGTGGAATGGAGGCTGGCTGCTGCAGTGTAGGCTGGTGAGGTGAGCTGGAAGACTCTAGTGTGCTGTGCGTAAGGGCCCTGGGAGCTGCTGTTGCCAAAGGCTACCCACATAAGGGTGCTGGGTGCTGTTGCATAAGGGTCCTGCTGGAGCCCTGCGTAAGGGTGATTGGGTGGTGCTGCTGCATGAGGGACCTGGGGTGCTGTTGAGTTGTTGGGGGCAGTATTGTATTTTCCATAGTTAGTGGTTGGCTGAGTTGTTGCGTGGTTGGGGAATAATAAATAGGGGGCTGCAGCTGATAGCTGGGGGTATACGGATGTTTGTAGAAGTATCTGCTGAGCAGATTGGAGGCTACGGCCTAGGGCTTGGGGGAACATCTCTGGGAAGTTATCTCTGGGAAGTTATTCCTTTTATTCTCCTCCTACTTCTCTTCCTCACAATTCTACTGTAATTCCTGTCCCCCTACTGGAAATCTATAGCATTCCATTGTTTCTTTCTCCCTCACCTATCATAGATAATAAAAATATATCTATATATGAAGCATTATGAATCTAGTTATAATCATTGAGACTTTATTGTTGCTGAAATAAAGGATCCGGTCATTCTAAAAAATGATATAATTCCTCTTATTCATTCTTGAATGTTATTTTGTGTATTAACAGTGAGTGCATCTGGGTGAGGGCAATGTGTTTTGAAAGGAAGGGTGACTTTCAATAAATTGATATAGTTAGTGTGATTAATGATTGGGATGAGACAACAATTGATGTGTGCTTTGATACCATGATACACCTATGTTGAACCCGGTTTATTGTATTTCCAGGTAAAGGATATTTCCGAGTCCCACATTGTATTACTCCACCTTGTAATCATTTTTATCCACCTTGAGGTAAGGGGAATTCACCATCTACAGCCTCCAAGATATTTTGCCCATTGAACCCAACACATAACTCATATTGTGAACACCATACCAAACCAATGACCCATGTGAATTGTTGGATTTGCTTTCGAATTTTCAGAGATAAAAATTTGACAACGTAAATTTACAAGGAAGATTCTTAAATAATATTTGATAAAAAAAACAATGATAAAAAAACCAGCCATGTGGGTTTGGGAGTACAAAGTATCTTAATATTACAATGAAAAAACCTAACGAAATATCAATAAAAGGAGAAAACGCTTAACGAAATACTCAAACTCGATACATACACTTATCATATCTTCAGAAAATATTATTTCTTTTCTTATCTATTCAATCAAAAACTTAATCAAAAACAGTAAAATATAAAAGTAGAATCAAGTTGAAGGGCACATACTCTTGTTGAAAGGAATGGTTGCAGATGAATCAGATTTCACAGCCAAATAGCACACATAACTTCCATACTAATCACATTTCGCAACCAAATTTTGCATTCCACATGCTTCAAATGTCAAAAAATTGAACAGGAGGGGATCTCCGAGAATCACATACCGATCATTTCACCCGAAAAACCCGGTTCTTCATCGACCGCCCCTTCACTCTCCTTCATTCAAAATCGGCACTATCAGCGGGTTCATTTGCGCAAGATACACAATTGCCCACCTGCCCAAACACAAAACGCCACCATAAAAAATAATTTAAGAAGACAAACTAGTTCTTCACTCATAGGATGCAATTCCAAAAGTTATCCAAACAGCACACAACAAGATTCAATCCAATCCAACGATCTGTAACACCGCACGTGGGTCCCACATAATGAGATGACTGAACCAATGATTGGATTAGTTGGACCATGTCTCGATCCCCATGCTGTCCTTGGGGACTTAACCTATTCAATCAGAATCAATTTAGATCTCATTAAGCCTCCGTGCCCTGTTTGGCATGCTGTAAATGTTTTTCAAAGCAGTTAAAAGTGAAATTGATAAGGAAATGGAAAGATAATAAGATTCAAAAACATGTTTAATATGCTAGAAAAGAACTATCATCTCATAATTGCAATTATTGAACTTGTTTATTAGAAATACAATAATTAATTATAATTAGTTGTAATAATTTAAAAATACAATTATAATTAAAAATATAATTAAAATAAGGAAACTATAATTATATTATATAATATAATTAAATATATAACAAGGTTGATGGAGAAAGAGCAGTTTCTTGATTTAATTGCCCTTCAACGAATTTCAAGCGCTTTTCAATGAATATCAAGCACTTCCACCAGAGGGTGAAAGTCAATTTCACCCATTTTGATGGCAGTGGAATGCACGTCGTCTCTAGGCTACGAGCAGTCGGTTTTCAAACTTCCATTTCCGCTTCCAATTCAGTGTACGAAACAGGACTTAGTTGTTAGTTTGGTTAATCGAGAATATCAAATGATCATAACAAGTGGGGAAAAAAAGACAGCATAGCTTAAAGTTTCCCGAGTTAAGCACGGACAGTCTTCCAACCATGAAGCATATCACAAACATGCAAACCCTCAAAGGCATTCATACAGAATGAGCCCTTGAATGCATACTTCTCCTGGAACATGTCCAAAACCAGAGAGATTCATGAATATCCAATTGTTGTTCCCCAAAAACACAGCCCATTTTATTTCACCCACTACAGAAATCCATGAAATTCTTCTCGTTCTTCTTTATGTGTATGTGTGTGATCAAATTTAATAAAATAAAGTGATGGGAAATCAACAATATTGTGGGCACAGCGACATCTCATTACTAAAACTGCAAAGTCGGTGCTGCAGATTCCGGCAGAGTGCAGCACGGAATTACCATTATTAGAGCAAATCATGCACGTATTTGGAAAATTGGGCATAAGAGACTTCTAAATCCACAACATAAAGAGTACTGATGTGATGATGTGGTCAAGGGATCCAAACCAGATGAGCAGTTTAACATTAGACAACAATATGAACTCTCAGTAACAGGCTGGAGCCAAGAATATGCCCAGCGAATGGTTGTGTGCCAAGCATACAATCACCTCTAATAATTTCCCTTAATTTTACAGAGATGCATGGACAAACACCACCTCTCAACTTATAATGGTGCCCAGGCACCCTGCCAATAAAAAGAAAATAAAAAAAACAAAGCGCACAATGTTTCCAGAGCCAGCCCTGAGATGCCTCAGATAATCTCTTCATTTTCTGATAATGGTTGACGACCCCCATTCATAAACATCCCATGGATTATAAAAAACTCCAAGAAATTCCCAACTATTGGTGAAAACTGTTTTTAACGAATTAAACAGACTAAATAGAATAAATTAGGCATTTTAAATGTCGGTTTTAAAGGAAATGCGGCAAAAGTGGAACTCACATCATCCAGCAGCAAACTGTTGCAGTGATGACCAATGTTAGATGGAACCTGCAATAACTTATGTTAGTCATTTATAACCGATTCTGATTCAATTATTTTGGAAGAAATAAGTGTAACTGTATAATTCAGTCTCGTGATAAAGAAAAATTCCAAGGTCAAGGAAAATATTCCTAAACCGTAGAGTGAATTGATGATATTATAGAAGTCCAGAAAAATGAAGAGCTAGAAATCTGTGAATTTCAAGCAGTGGAGTGATTCGAGAATGGGGAGCAGTGCAGAAAAATTAAGTGGATTTGATATAATAATGGTCAAGGAGAAGGCAATTCAAAGATAAATGATACCTCAGGGTTAAAACAAATACAATTCGCCAACTGAAATGTAATTAACACAAAAAAGGAACCGATGGATAATTTACTAAATGAATGAGAACAAGAGGGACAAAAAGGTTCAAATCAAGGTAAACAGCTTGGTAGAAGTGGCAAATAATTCCGACGACCATGTACTTCAAAAAGTAAGAAAAACACAACTACAATCCAGGGATAGAAAGAAGCGCACAAATTTGCAGAAGGTCCTCTGTTGCAGCAGATTCTGGTACACAGCGACACAATGATTCCCGCCAATAAAAATATAAGGGTTGTTATCAAAAACCCCATCGAAAACCAAATCTCACCGGATCACAGCGTAAAATCTGAATTAAAATCTTCAAAAATTAGACCAGAATCGTCAAAATTGAGATGAGTTTAAGATAATTCCGATCCGGAAAATGAGAAACCCGATTCCAGCGCAATCTATAAAATTATACCTGCGAACACATAACAATCCCCCAATAATCAACAAATCGAAGATCAATAGAATCCCTAAAACAAACGTACGTAGTAAAGGAAGAGAGAGAGTTGAAGGTCCGGCGATCCTGCGAAGCTTCCCCTTCCGACGTATCCCAAGGTCTTGGTCGACTCGGAATCGATTTGTGGCCCGAGTTCTCGGAGGCAGCCAGGACGCGGATGTGGTGGGCTCGACAGATTGGACCAAAGTTCGAAAGGGCCGTAGTTGGCCCGGACGCTGTATCCCATTAGATACAGTTGTTCGTTTTCGATAAAACCTTAATATAGGGAAAACTAAGTTGTCCTATTGGAGGAACCACCCATATTAACACCCTTAGCTTATACCGGGTTCCCTGACCGATAAAGCCGGAACCCTGGTTTGGCTCCCAACTGTACTACAGGTTGTATCTTTCACATGCCTAACCTCCCTGACGAGAGGTCGGCACCGGATAAGATAAGTACAGAGCCCGAAGGCTGGGAACTGGTTTTCACTAGGGGGTAAAAGTGGGGTGGACGCTACCGAGAGAGGGGGACTCTCTACAAATAAAGGGTAGATTAGGGGGAAAAGACCACGGCAATTCCCAAGCGAGGTTATATTAGCAACCACCTGATTCACCACGGCTTGCTCATGGCTTCCTATGCCTCTTCGCAGCTGCCGCCCTCTTCCATGCGGCACCCCTATGAGTCCTTACCAGGGCATAAGGGGTTACTCCTCAGAGTAACCGAGCAGGGGATTTGTACCCTGATGGAGCTGGTACTCCATCTAGCCATTTTCCCGGGTTGCTAGCCCGGGTCTTGTATCCCCCAATCACAGCCGGATTGTCCACTAGCCGTCAAGCGCTCTCAGCTTCCCCCTTCCCAGCTGCTCTACTCGAGCCGCCGGTAAGCTAATAGCCATAGCCAGGGAGGGCCTACTGCAGCTCTTCGACTAGTTTATCTGTGATCGTAGTTTCTGTGATCAAGTTGATTAGCAAACCTCAGACACAGCCTTCTCGTCTACGCCGAGCCTCCCTGGCTCGACAATAGTTTCTGTGTCCATATACAATAAATCTGGTTCCCATCTTTATTGATAAGGACAGGGTTTGAGGAGCTACTACCAGAGATAAGCATGATATATTAAATATTAGTACTTGCCCGACAGTGGAGGTAAAAATAAGGGGGAGTGACGATGGGGCCAAAAGTCCCCTCTAATATCCAAGAAAGATCCGGCGCAGTTCTATGAATAGTGAAAATCACTGTTCACATAACTAGAGATGGTCCTTCTTTGGTATTAGGGGGGACTTTTGGTCCCCCAGTGTCATTCCTCCTAAAAATAAATATGAGAAATGTGAAGATGATTAATTTTAATACAGAAATGTGAAAAAATCAATCAATAATTGAAGCAAAATTTATGATATTTATATTTTTACAATTTTATCAGCAAGTAGAATTTGTACACCCAATCATAAATTGTTCTTGCAATAAGTCGTGAGCTTGAAAACCTTCCATCAACTACATTTTGCAAATACAATAAGAATTAAAAAGATGAATATATAGTAATGATATCAATTAAAAAATTGATCTTGTAGTTACAAACAATCAGAATGTGTTCTTGCAATAAGTCGTGAGGTTGAATGATATCAATTTCAAATAATGTTCCATGATAAGAATAATTAATCAGTTTCATTTAACTCTATTTCAACCATTCCCAACTGAACCCAAAAAAGAAATTAATAATTTTCTGAATACCAGAGTAAAAACATTCATAAAATTTAACATATCTGAACTGAATGACCCATCACAAAGGAACCTTGTACACATAAAAGGACCATTTTATGGTCACCAAACTGGAACAACCATTATTGGTATGATCACTGTCATAACAAAAAAATGTGTTTTCCCACCACTTTTCTACAATCTGTACCGTCAAGTTAAGCATAAGTATAGAATAAAGGTGTCTTCAATGCATACAAAATTGGCATTGGCATACCATATGGTAGGATGCAACCAGCTCTGTTGACCTCCAGCTGTCTACTTAGATAATATTTAAAGATGAATGAGCAGAGGGAAAATCATAGTAATCACAACAGAAATTGAGAATATTGCAATTGTCTTACATGAATTCAGACAAATAATGAAAGGTTTACTTTGAGATGAAACATAATTTCATGTGTCTATTCCAGTTTTCAACTTTAGATCACTGATGGCAGCACTATAAAAACAACCTAGAAAAATAATAGAGAATGATGAAATTGCAGGGCTTTGATCCACAGAGGTGAATTCTTTAATCTGCAAGGCGGGACGTGGACTCTTTCTTGGTATTTTTTTGAATCTTTAGTTTACAGCCATCAAATGAACTCTGCGTGGATCAATCAAACTGGTATCACCTCCTAGAGTCAAATTGGCAACCACATAATGTTGCATGGTTTGACATTCTAGGTATATGTACATATATTGAAATGATACCTAAAAAAGGCTACTTATTGCATACTATAACAAAGACATATTGAAACCAAATATTAATGTTATGGAATCAGAACATAATAATATGTAAGACATTTCAATTTGTACATTAATTTATAGTAAACAATACCATTCTAGAGATGGTAAAAAATACATGAAAAAGTGCACTACATACTAACAGTGAACACAACATTCCAACCATGAACAAATAGTGAACATAACATACTAACCGAAAACACGTATATAGTGTATTGGAAATATTAAACATGCACAACATGACAACAGTGAATGGAAACATATATACAATGACAAAAACTGTGTTCACAACCTGAGTTCACTGAGGCATTTTATAAAGCATGTCAAGTGCAATCAACTCCAAGCCTGATTCAGAGCATTGGAGAACCTCGAGGCCTCGTCGTCGTCTTCAATTTGTGTAGCAGGCACCATGTAGTCAGAAAGAACAAATTCCTCTTGTCCTGTGCTGCATACCTCGTCATATGTTCTACATCCAGCAACAACTTGGTTATTTCAACTCAACAGGCAAGAGTATTATGTCCTCCCTAATAATGGAGACACCTACGGCCACCAGTGGCATATACAACATCATAATAACAGTACGAATAAATATTTAGGGCTCAGACCATTGTAGGGTTTACCTCATCATTCGGGGCTCAGATTGGTGTAAGACTTACTTCAATCACGGCTCTTATCAGTTCAGTTTGATGGAAATAATTTAGTACTTCCATTATTCTTCATCAATCGCACAAATTATTTGAGATCAATAAAACTGAATCTCAATAGTCATATAACATTGTAGATT
The DNA here is from genome assembly GCA_963277665.1 of Viscum album. NCBI lineage: Eukaryota > Viridiplantae > Streptophyta > Magnoliopsida > Santalales > Viscaceae > Viscum > Viscum album. Next base: position 861,987,873 of record OY728160.1, read on the forward strand.
TTGAATCAAACCTTAAAGACTCGTCATTCCACAAAAAAGACCAAAGCACGAAAAAAAATTAGAGTGAATACAACGAAAAAGCTAACAGTGAATACAATATATCAACATTGAAAAAACAAACAGTGAATAAAACATACTAACATCGAAAAAACTAACAGCGAATACAATATTCTAAAAAGGTATAAAAACACATATATAGTGGAATCAAATTGCAGTGAATGTAACATATTAATAGTGAACACAACATTCCAACCATGATCAAATAATGAACATAACACACTAATCAGAAACACTTATATAGTGTATTAGAAATATTAAAAGTGCACAACATGACAATAGTGATTGGAAACATATATACAATGAAAAAAATTGGGTTCCCAACCTGAGTTCATGTATAAAGTGCATTGGAAATATTAAAAGTGCACAACGTGACAATAATGAATGGAAACATATATACAATGAAAAAAACTGGGTTCCCAACCTGAGTTCACTGAGGCATTTTATAAAGCATGTCCAGTGCAATCAACTCCAAGCCTGATCCAAAGCGTGGGAGAACCTTGAGGCCCCGTTGTCATCTTCAATATGCGTAGCAGACAACATGTAGTCAGAAAGAACAAATTCCTCTTGACCAACGCTACGTACCTCATCAGATGTTCTACAGTCAGCAACAACCTGGTTACTACAACTTAGCACGCGAGAGTACTATGTCCTCCCTAATAATGGAGACACCTACAACCACTAGTGTCATATACAACATCATAATAATCGTATGGCTAAATATTATGGGTTGTGATCAGTGCATGGTTTACCTCATCATTCAGGGCTCTAATTGTTGTAGGAATCACCTCAATCATGACTCTTATCAGTGCAGTTTGATGGAAATCATTCAGTACTTCCATCATTCTCCATCAACCACAAAAATGATTTGAGATCAATAAAACTGAATCTCAACAGTCATATAACATTGTAGTTTTGGAATCAAACCTTAACGACTCTTCATTTCACAAAAATTTCAAACCACGAACAAACTAACAACGAATACAATGAACAAACTGACAGTGAATACAACATATTTACATTGAACAAACTAAATGTGAATAAAACATATTAACACTGAACAAAGTAATAGTAAATACAATATTCTGAAAGTGAATAGAAACACATATACAATGGAATCAATTTACAGATAATGTAACATATTAATAGTGAACACAACATACTATCAATGGACACAACATTACAACCATGAACAAATAGCGAACATAACATGCTAAACGGAAACACATTTATAGCATATTGGAAATATTAAAAGTGCACAACATTAAAATAGTGAATGGAAACATATATACAATGACAAAAACTTGGATCCCAACTTGAGTTGACTGAGGCATTTTATAAATCATGTCCAGTGCAATCAACTCCAAGCCTGATCCAAAGAGTTAGAGAACCATGAGGCCCCGTCGTCATCTTCAATCTGTGTAACATGCATCATGTATTCAGAAAGAACAAATTCCTCTTGACCAGCGCTACGTACCTCATCATATGTTCTACAGTCAGCAACAACCTGTCCAATATTAGTTGATCTGAGTCTTTGGAAACCACCCTGCATTGAAGGTCGTGGGGTGAAGAAATTTGTTTACCAGTTTCAGGGATTGGGGGTAACAGTAGTAAAAATTTAAGGGTTACCGTAGTTAGAAGGAACTGAAATTTAGAGCTCGAGGTGGTTTAACAGTGCATCGAGGTTACAATAGAGTAAATGCAAGTTTACCATAGGTAGAGACAATGAAAATCACCAGTCGATGGTGGAGTCTGAAACCATAGAAGGTGTGAAGGAGGTGTAGGAGGAGGCGGAGATGACGGAGTAGGCAAGGAGGACAGAGGCGATGTAGGCGGAGGCCTTAGGCTAAGATAGAGGCGAAAATGAAAGCGGTGGAGGGAGAACGCGAGCAGTAGAAACCCCATAAGGTGCGGAGGGAAAACATGAGTGGAAAAGGGAGAACGTGATTGGTGGAAACCCTAAATAGTGCGGAGGGAAAACGCGAGCAGTGGAGGGAGACAATCGTGATTTTGGAGTGGGGGAAACCAATTTGGGGTGACATGAAAATCACCAACCGATGGTAGAGTCTGAAACCATAGAAGGTGCAAAGCAAGTGTAGGAGGAGGTAAAGCAGACAGAGTAGGAAAGGAGGATGGAGGAAATGCAGGCAGAGGCCTTAGGCTAAGACGAAGGCGAAAATGCAAGCAGAGGAGGGAGAACGCGAGTGGCGAAAACCCCAGAAGGTGTGGAGGGAAAACATGAGCGGCGAAGGGAGAACACGAGTGGTGGAAACCCTAGATGGTGTGGAGGGAAAATGCGAGAAGTGGAGGGAGATATTCGTGATTTTTGAGTGGGGGAAACCAATTTGGGGTGATTTGGAAGCCTATTGCGGTGACACGTAAGGCCAGATACACCTAAGATTAGTATATATAATAGATAATAGATTATACGATGTCTCTTAAAATCCCACCACTTGATTGTATAAACAGTTATTATACAATATTGAGTGATTATAATGATTGATGGAAGTTTTAAGTTTTGAACTTAAATACTTTCGTTTCTTTTTATGCCTAATAAGTAATCAAAAGTGGGAAATCATCAAAAAAAATATTTGTTCGGAAGTTGATCGCACGCGTGAGAGAATCGTAAATCGCATGCGATCAAATTTTGAATAAATAAATATATTAATTGAAAAATTGATATTTTGTGTGTGTTCTCCATCAAACTTGCATGAGTTATACTTAATCAGTAATATCATGCGAGTGAACCCAATGCAGGTAGATACTTCGACTTTATGATAAATAGGTTGTATTTCACCAGGTGATTCGATACTACGATGATGCGCAAATTATTAGTCAGATCAAAAAACGAAATGACAGATGATTTTTGTGAAAATTAAAATATTATTTAACATTAGAGAACGAGACCAAATGATGTTTTGATTAAATTTGGAATCAGTGATAATTAAATAAATAAATATTCATATTTTGGAATTAAATAATTGGTATTGCGTGCACCTAAACAGACGTCACAACTCTAACACTTCCATCCATGCCAGTTGCTTCTATAGCTTAATTCACTTCGCTTAGATAGATTTAGTTAATTTAAATAGTCTTTTTTAAATAGTTGTTTAGTTTTTATGTTTTTTAGTTGTTAATCACATTAATAACTTGTCTGACTAAACATTTTTCTTAAAGAATATTTCTAGTGTATACTCACATTCTCCTTGTGGTTCAACCCTGCTCGTTGTTTCTACAATAGTTAACAGATTAATAAATTTTCAATTTTTTCACGCATTACAACGCACATGCCAAATTTCTAGCATCATTGTTAGGGGGAAATAGTAGCATTAAAAGATCCTAAAGAAGGGCGATTTAGGTAAAAAAACAAATAAAAAAACAAAAAGTTTAGTTTACTACTCTGAGATTTTTTCATTACAGGTAATTTCAAGACACCCAGAAGTTCTAAATGGAGTGGTTAGCAACATACAACTACAATCAACACCCTCACTACATTCCCACAACTCAAGGTACAATGTATAATGATTTGGCGCACATTAGATCTCTATGTAATCATGTTTTTTTTAATGATTATTATTCAAGTCTGTGGTATGATCCATATTCTATTGTTAGTTCCTACCCACCATTTGATCATTTTAAAAGTCAAAACATTCCTAAAAATTTAGAACTTGATAATTCATGTGAAAAAAATGATTAAATAATTGGGTGCATGTTACTTCCTATTGTCACTGAGACAAATAGAATGTTTGAATGTCAAGATGAATGAAATGAAAAGTTTCTTTCCCAAATGAAAGATCTTGAAAATCAAATGAAATATTTTGAAAATCAAATGAAAAAATTAGGATATAAAATGAATCATCTTGTCCAACTAGTCACCTCACTACCACTTAATGATCTAATTCAAAACAATTCTTTTGAGGAGAGTACAATGGAGGTTTCATTTGAAAAACATCCATTTCCTGATTCTGATAACAAGATTGACCTTCCTTCTTATCATACCAGTGACAACTCATCTCCATCACAATTTAATTCTTCTAATCTAATCATTTTTCAAGAATATGAGAGCTCAGTCTCCCACTTTTTTGAATATAATGGTACCTCATAAAATGTGATTTCATGTCCTTATTGTATGAATTCACAACTCATCCATCCCAAAGTGAAAATGGACTCATTCAATGTCTATCAAATTAAACCTTCTGAGGATGAAGATAACATTAATCTGGGACCCTTCTTTACCATGATAGAGTCATAATTGTGTCAGGACACTACGAATTGTCACACATAAGAGGACATCACTTCAAATGACGTTGAACTACCTCTTTCTGAAAAGCATTGTGAGTCTGAAATTTTTTCCAAAATAAAGACATTTAAAACATTTCTGGAGTCATAAAATCAGTCGAGGATTGTGTTAGAGAACACTCATAACATTCTAGAAATAATGGAAGAATGAGATTGTCTGGAGGATCATGAGTTCGTGGCGCCACATGTGCCAATGGGAAAATATGATGAGGGAATTATAGAAAAAACTTTTGAAAAATATTTCATTCTTGACACAATGAAGTCATCTTGTAACGTCCTGGACCGACTCACCACTAAGACGGTGGCTGGACCGATGGGTCACATGGCCTCAAGTGCGCCTCCCCACACGCTAAAGGTTGTCGACTAGCAGCGAGGGTGTAAAGGTGGTTCGGTGGGTAGACTATACCCTTATAATTAGAGTTTCATAGTGGTATAACAGTATATAGAAAATAGATAACAACGGAAATAGTAAATAAGTGAAAGACAAACATTAGAATAATAATATAATATACGAATAAAAATAAAATGGCCAACACCAATATCATATAATGATGCATGTAATGTCATGTGTTACTATAAGGTACAATTAGTACAAATTTAAAAAAGAAAAAAAACTCAATGGTCAACTTCTCGAGCATCCTAAACAAGAGCCCAGTCTCATGCTCCCTAACTCCCATATACACAACACAACACAAGCAACAAATCCAAAAACCTATGAGAAAAAAGATCTACTCGGGTGCCAAACGGCGTTTGCGCAGGGCGTGAGATAATAATCTTAGTATATTGACACCCACAATGTCTAGCCCAATCCATTACTTGATATATAATGTAAATTAGTGAGTATGTATAAGCAAAAAAATAAACAACCAGTGCTGAATAAATAAACTCACCCAAGTTCCTAAGGGACACCTGGCGGCTATACCTACTTCAACGCCCTGCCAAGTATCTATGTATATGGGTAGATCCTCATGCATCAGGATGGATCACCCAAATCAGTGGCAAATTCTCCTATCGAGGATGAATCATTTAGAAAATACCATAAACATATGACCTCTTCCCTTAGGCTAACCAAAATCTTACCCTCGGGCATAACTAGAATCCCGCCCTTAGACATCGGGAAACTGTGTATCTAGCCCTCATACATCTAACATAAACATATAATCTACCCTCAGGCATTCAGTACCAGTGTGCCTAGCCCTCAGGCAGTACAAAAACATGCACCAAGCCCTCAAACATCACTAGAATCACACCCTCATACATTACTAGAATCTCACCCTCAGACATCATGTGATTGTGCATCTAGTCCTCGGGTATCCAACATAAACATATAATCTGCCCTCGAGCATCAAGTACCTGAGTGCCTTACCCTCAAGCGATATGAAAGATCATGCACCAAGTCCTCATATGTCACATTAAACATGAGTCGTATCCAGACAAACTCAACATGTCAAACAGTATCAAACCCCCAGGTATCAATTACATTCATATCACATAAGCTCAAAAGATAAGTAATAAAAATCACAATTCTAGTATCAAACACACCATATTTATCATCACAAGACACAATGGTAAATTTATAAAAATTACCATCTATCAAACCAATTAATTTCATTAATCTAGGTTCCTAATTATCATCATAATTATATCAAACCTGTTTAATTAATCATTCGAACATAAGGTCGTTAATATATTAATTAATCAGATTATCCAAGGTGATTCTTCCACAATAAATCACAATTTTTTTTATTATTCCAATTCAAAAGTCTAAGCCAACAATCAATCAAATTATCCAATTTATTATAGGGAACAAGAGTCAAACAGTCTAGGTCGCAATTAAATCCAAGGATGGAGCACCTATCGGGTGGCCACAGGTTTCAGTCTCCTTTCCTATGGACCCAAAGGGATTCAATAGTGGTTTAAAAATAAAAGATTATAGTTTAATAGGGATTTTCCAATTTATTTGTTCATTCATACGGTATGTCAACACGATCGCACATATCACATATACTATAAATAATTGTATCAGATAAAAAGGGATTTAGTTTAAACCACCCACTTGTGGCACTAAGCAGAAAGAAATAAGTGTGGTGTAGGTTATAGGACACATGTTCATATTCATAATTTAATACATGAGTCAAATGCCTCTCATGCATAACATTAGCCAAGGCCAAATCTATTAAGGTGTTACATTTCATTATAAGCATTTACTTATGCATAAGAAAAAGTCCATTACCTTACCATCCCTTAGGGTCAATCCATTTAATACCATTTTATTCATTTTAAGAGAGGCAACCCTATAATGCATCATCCATTTCTTTTAAAACAACTCATTCAATTTACCAAAACATGGCAAATTCACTTACAAGGCTCAACGGGTCAAAAGGGAGGTGTCCTTGCAAAAAGGGCGATTACCTACACTGGTAATTCCCATTTCTAAATCAAGCCATTCAGTTTATAAGACAGGACAAACACTGAAGGTGTTTTGTCTTATTAAACATATTCCCAAGGGTGGACAACTCCATTTATGAATATTAAAGATGGTCATACATAAAACATGACAGATTCCAAACATAACCTCAAGCATAAGGAAACACCAATGCAATAAGCCAAGTAAGAAATAATATCTAAACATTACTTTTTAGCTTGAAGATAGTGCACCTCCATTGGAGGGGTTTTATTATTAAATCATGACATTGTTTATAAAACAATTCATTTGTTCAATTAAGCATCATATTCAATTTACTAAAGGAAATCATTTTAAAAAAACTACCATACATGAAAAAGCATTAATTAAAGGTGTGAGGGCAATTAATTAATGTATAATTAAATTTAAGGGCAAAGGAATGAGACCCTACCTCAAGAATGAACCAATCCGAACTCTTGACATTTGACAACTTTGACGACGACAACTCAAAACTATTGCGGTGAGGCCAACCCACTTAAGGAAAATTACCTGGAACACATAAATTAAAAAATCCCTAATTATAAATTGAGAAACAAAAAAGAATGGATGAAAACACTATCTTAAATCATTGGAAATGACCCAAATCAAACCCATCCACCTTGACTTCAATAATAAATGTTGGAACTCACATGAAGGGGTCCCGGGAGAGGCACTACATGCCCTAACACCGAAGGGAAAACCAAAAATTAGGTTATACCTAACCCTGGGGTTTGACTGATTCAAACCGAGTGACGAGAGATGATAAATCAACCAAAGAGAGGGAGGAGAAGGGTACTAGAGGCCTTACCTTGAAGATTTGATGGGAAAATGAGAAGAAACCGGGTTGAATCGGCGCACCAAAGAGAAGCTTGTGGGAGGCGTCACGTGCGACCAAGGAGGATCCTGGGGAGGGGGGCTTCTTGCACGATGAGGGAGGTGGGGGGACACCCCTTTTCATAAAACCTAATATAATAATAATAATAACTACAACAACAACAACAACAATAATAATAATGATAATTATAATGATAATAATATTATTATTATTAAATCTTTTTTTTACTCCCCATTTATTTTCATTAAATTTTAATTTAATTTAATTAATTTCTTTAAAAAAACACATCGTAGTGTTCCAGCTCTTGAAATCAAGATCTGAAGCCCGGTTTGTAAAATGGTCCTTCTAGTAAATGAAAAAAATCAAATTTCTTTGGTTTTTTATCTGATTCAAAAACACGGGATGTCACAACCTTCCCACCTTAGAACATCTTGTCCCCAAGAATCCTTCGGGAACAACATAAATGTTGCCTGACCTACAAGGGTTGTGAAGCTTTGTTCAAATGGTCATGTTGTGTTTCCAAACACCCAATGCACCTCTGAGCACCATTTAAGCACACAACAAATTAAGTCGTCAAAACGCAATCCAACGCTCGTTCTCTAACCAAAACACTGATACGACTCTTACTCAAGCCCATTTAGCTAGAGACATGATCACATAATCATCTCATTTAACATCTGGCCAAAGACACTTCCCACCTTAGGATTTAACAATAAAGAGGGTCAATTCTGAGCCATGACACTTCTCACCATCAGAATTTCCTACAAGACACGCCCTTAATAATTCTAGCGACACTTCTCGCATGATTTTGGAAACAGTTAGACAGTTGATTCCCCACTAAAATTATTTAGCCAGGTCGAGCCAGCTTCTCATGAAAAGCCGTGGCCGACACAAACCGCACTCGTCTCACCTGATGATGTGCCAAAAATGGTCCTTCACTGACCGTTCCATTGAACAAGAGAGACAACTAGTCAAGCCACTCCGGTTGACTATTCAAGAAGACACTTGGATTAGATGGCTGGTGTTTTATAGACTAAATCATGATGCCTTCTTCCAAGGTATCTTGTATTCACCACGAACATGTCCAATGAATTTCATACTTGACTTCCGGTGACGTTACTTGATTTAAAAATCACTGAACCCAACAATAAGTCTGGGATAACCTCATATTGAAATGACTAGAGTGTAAGAAACTAACCCAAGGTAGTTCATACTCTATGTTTATGAGTGAGACATTGGTACAAAGCCAAGACGTCCACATCAGAACACTGACTAAGCCTAGAGCAGCATTGGCCTGACGGTCATGTTAGAAGAAATGACTAGTGTACATAAGTTCATCCAAGGTATTACTACACGGGAATCCAAGGGCCACTCAAGACTAACCAAGCCTTGATAAGAACCACACGTTCAACATGCAACATTGGGAGACCACTTAAACTGCCCAACAACTTTTAAACTACAGCGTGGCATAAGAACAATGCTCTATTAGTGTATAAAGAACAACATCAAGATAGGGGACATGATCATATCTCAAGGAAGAGTACACTAAGAGGGTTTTAAAGATTACCAGAAGGAAAATAGTTGAACCACTATTGGTCGATACCTTAGAAGAAACTCAACTTCACTCGTCGATGCACCGTTATTAACCGATCACCGAGCCTTTACCACCTGATACATCCCATGATCGTTCAAGATTAACCACCAAAGTCCACCCATGACCAAAGATGTTTCTAAAAGGTTTCATACACCACCAACCACACCAATGTCGTGCTATCGAGCAAGAACCGACATGATTCAAAACTTGCAAGCCTGACAGGCATTTAAGCAAGCTCGACCGTTCCCCAATGGTCCTCTTTGGTTGTGTTCCTTATACCTGGAAGGACATGTATTTAACAAAACTGAAATGACACTCTCCACCTTAGGAGTGTCATAATCATTGAAAAGAAGAGATAGACTAGCCGCTCAAAATCACACTAGGTCAGAACCGCCATAAACACAAACGTTTAAACAATTGGCATGAAAACCAAAACCAAACTGACCAGCTTGTCAAAACACCTGTGTCTCTGAAAGTCATCCTAAGCATTGGGATGAACTCGATTTCTTTACGCCCAGGTCACTCTACTTTGGAGATGACATGAGACCATGCTCAACAACACAAGGCTCAACGATTCCACCGAACTTTACCGGATCGTTGCAACATTTAGAAACTTGACGATACCGCGTACATGAATGCATAATACCCTGAGGTTTTAGAATCAAACGAAACATACTAAATAATATTAATAGGATTTTCATCCCTGTGCATTCAAGTATCTGATGACCCATACAAGAGATTTAACCCAAATTCGTACCACCTCATATGACTATAAAAACAACTAGCGACCTCCAAATCTACCCAAAGAAAAAGAAAGGGTCGAGAGACCAGCAAAACAGTCGACCATGCCCAAAGCATGTCTAACCTACTGAAAATGAGTATTAATCAATGACCATGCCCGCAACCAGGGTCAAAGATGCCATGACCACCCATCTGAATAAGGGTTTCATTGAAAACAAAAAGTCTTACAAGGAACAATAACATCCAAATGAAACCAAGTGTCAGAAACTCATGACATCAGCAAGAAATTTAAGTTCTAAGGGTGCTACCTACCATGAGATAAACCCCTACAAGATCATAAGCCTCGAATCTACAAAAAGGTCATGCAAAAAAAATGTCACTAGTCTTGAAATCCTACCATCTAAGCCATTGATAAAAAGAAAGAAGGCCTACAGAAAACGCTCATGTTTCTGTCCCAAGGTAACACAAAAATAAAAGTTCAAGCTACCTTTTCACACGTGTTTAAACAAAGGAAACCACCTATGGTTACATTTTAATGCCATTACATTTATTCAAATTTAAATCTTTAAACATCTAAAAGATTTAATTTGAAACTTCAAGTACCATTTTAAAACAGAAACACTAGGCACTTCATTTTACCCAACACCCCAAGGGAAACATAGAAAATTTATATCAAACTTACTTTGTAACATTAAACATTAATTTAAATTAATTCATAATTAGGAAATTTATCAAAATAAATTCATTTTTAACAGATAAGGTGACCTGCGAGGGTCCCAAAAAGCCAACCGGGTTCATTATCATGCAACCCAATAACAGTTGCTTAACCATTAAAATTATAAACACCCATTAAGGGTTATCTCACCAGACACATTCCTCAACCAACCCACTTGGGTCCATTTGTGTATTTTATAAATGGGACCAATTCATTTAGATCTAATTTAAACAACATTTTCATTTTAAAACCATCTCAAAATACATGATTGTTAGATAAACAAAGGTTCGATTACATGAGTTTCCATTTCCCAATTCATAAAAAACCCATACACTTAATGTATTGAAAATTTTCTCCTATTAATTGAATATAATCCACTTTAAAATTTTAAATTTATCATCCTTTTACATTTTAACAACAGCCTACAACCATTTATATCTATAAAAAAAACTAGCATGTCATCTAGCAATAAACATTGAGGAGCATGCTATGACATAGAAGCATGACATATAAACACTGAAGCATGAAAAAACATGCTAAAATTAAACACCCAATAATGTTATATATACGATCATGCTAACGAAAGCAAAATCCTGACATAACACTCAAGGCACACAGTCAAATCACTAGAAAAACTAAAATGCAACTACATGACATATTATATGCATGACATGTTAATTCCTATATACCTATTATGATGTATGTTATGCTTCATCCTTGACAAACCAGGAAAAGGGTAAAAATAATAGAAATTACATAAATCATAAGCAGGGAAAAGTACACCAAACACTTGAGGTGAAATCAAATATAACTGTAATAACAAACAACATGAACAATAATCCCAGCCCTGAACACTTGGTCATTTCCTGTACATGAGGTGATCAGTATTAGACACGACTATTAATCAAGTGAAAACACTTTCTTAGTATCATGTCTACCAGCCCAAAATAGTATGAAAAAAGAAAAGAGCCTCTAATACCACTTTGTAACGTCCTGTCCCGACTCACCACTAAGATGGTGGTTGGACTGATGGGACACATGGCCTCAAGCACGCCTCTCCATATGTCAGAGGCTGTCGAATAGTAGTGAGGGTGTAAAGGTGGTTCAGTGGGGGGACTATACCCTTATAATCAGAGTTTCACGACGGTATAACAATATATAAACAACATATAACTACGAAAGGAGTAAATAAGTGAAAGACAAGTAGCGTAAGAATAATATAACATCTGAACAAAAATAAAATGGCCAACACAATACCATATAATGATGCATGTAATGTGAGTTGGTACAAGCAGTATAAATTAACAAAAGAAAATAAAAACCCAATGGTCAACTCCTCAAGAATCCTAAGCAAGAGCCCAGTCTTGTGCTCCCTAGCTCCCATGTACACAGCACAACACAAGCAATGAATCCAAAAACCTATGAGCAAGAAGATATACTCGGGTATCAAATGATGCCTAAGTAGGGCATGGGATAATAATATTAGTATGATGGCACCCACAGTGTCTAGACCAATCCATTACTTGATATATAATGTAAAGCAGTGAGCAGGTATAAACAAAAAAATAAACAAGTAGTGCTGAATAAATAAACAACAACCCTCCTAGGTTCCTAATGGACACATGGAAGCTATACCTACTTCGGTACCCTACTATGTATCTATTTCTATGGGTAGATCCTCCTACATCAGGATGGATCACCCAAATCGATGGTAGATTCTCCTACTGAGGATGAATCATTCATAAAATACCATAAATGTATGACCTCTGACCTTAGGCTAAACCAAAATCTTTCCCTCAGGCATCGTGTGGTTATGTATCTAGTCCCTAGGCATCCAATATAAATATATAATCTCCCTCAGACATTTAGTACCATTTCACTTAGCCCTCAAGTAGTATGAAAACATGCATCAAGCCCTCATACATCGCCAGAATATCACCCTCAGGAATTACTAGAATCTTACACTCACGCATCATGTGACTATGCATCTATACCTCAAACATCCGACATAAACATATAATATGCCTTTGGACATCAAGTACATGAGCACCTTTCCATTAAGCGATACGACAGATCATGCACCAAGCTCTCGGGCATCACATTAAACATGATTCACATCCATAAAAATTCAACATGCTAAACAGTATCAAACCCTCAGATATCAATCACATTGATATCACATAAGATCAAAATTCAAGTAAGAAAAATCAAAATTCTAGTATCAAATATACCAGATTTATCATTATAAGACACAATAGTCAATTTATAAAAATTACCACCTATCAAACCAATTCATTTCATTAATCCAGGTTCCTAATTATCATCATAATTATATCAAACCTGTTTAATTAATCATTCAAACCTAAGGTCATTAATATATTAATTAACCAGATTAGACAATATGATTCTTCCATAAGAAATCACACAAATTTGTTATTATTCCAATTCAAAAGTCTAATCCAACAATCAATCAAGTTATCCAATTTATTATAGGACACAAAATTCAAACAATCTAGGTCGTAATTAAATCCAAGGCTAGTGCACCTATCAGATGGTCACAGGTTTCAGTCTCCTTACCTATGAACCCAAAGGGATTCAATGATAGTTTAAAAATAAAATATTATAGTTTAACAGAGATTATCCAATTTATCTGGTCGTGCCCACGGTATATGAGTGCAATCACACATATCATATATATTATAAATAATTATATCAGATAAAAAGAGATTTAGTTTAAACCTCCCACTTATGGAACCAAGAAGAAATTAATAAGTGTGGAATAGGGGATAAGATGAATGTTCATATTCATAATTTAATACATGAGGCAAAGGCCTCTCATACATATCATTAGCCAAGGAAAAATCCATTAAGGCGTTACATTTTATTATAAGCATTTACTTATGTGTAAGAAAAAGGGAATGACCTTACCATCCCTTGAGGTAAACCCATTCAATTCCATTTGATTCATTTTAAGATAGGCAACCCTATCATGCATTAGCCATTTATTTTAAAACAACTCATTAAAATTACCAAAACATGGCAAATTCACTTACAAGGCTCAACATGTCAAAAGGGAAGTGTCATTGGAAAAATGAAGATTACCTACAATGGTAATCTCCACTTATAAATAAAGACATTGAGTTCATAAGATAGACCAAACAATAAAGGTGATTTGGTTTATTAAACATCTTCCCAAAGGTAGACAACTCCATTTATGAATATCAAAGATGGTCGTACACAAAACATGCCATATTCCAAACATAACCTAAAGTATAAGGAAACACCAATGCAATAGGCCAAGCAAGAAATAATATCTAAACAATAATTTTTAGCTTGAAGATAGCACACATCCACTGGAGGGGTTTTATTATTAAATCATGACATTATTTATAAAATAATTCATTTGTTCAATTAAGCACCATATCCAATTTACCAAAGGAAATAATTTTAGAAAAACTATCATACATGGAAAAACATTAATTAATGGTGAAAATACAATTAATTAATGAATAATTAAATTTAAGGGTAAAGGAATGAGACCTTACCTTAAGAAGGAACCAAGCTAAACTCTCGACATTTGTCAACTTTAACGATGACAACTCGAAACCATCGTGGCGAGGCCAACACACTCAAGGAAAATTACCAGGAAAACATAAATTACAAAATCTATAATTATAAATTGAGCAATAACAAAGAACAGATGAAACTCTACCTTAAACCGTTGGTGGTGAACCAAATGAAATCCATCTGCCTCGCTTTCAACAGAGGATGCCAGAACTCATATGAAGGGGTCCTGGGAGAGGCATAACATGCCCTAACACCGAAGGGAAAACCAAAAAATAGGTTATACCTAACCTTAGGGTTCATCCAATTAAAACTAAAGGACAAGAGAGGATGAATCAGCCAAAGCGAGGGAGGATAATAGTACTAGAGGCCTTACCTTGAAGATTTGAAGGGAAAACGAGAAGAAACCGGGTTGAATCGGCGCACCGAAGAGGAGCCAGTGGGAGGCATCATGCACGACCAAGGAGGAGCCCAGGGAGGGGGGTTTCTCACACGATGGGGGAGGTAAGGGGGGATACACCTCTTTTCATAAAACATGACATAACAACAACAACAACAACAATATTATTATTATTATTATTCAAAATTTTATTTATTTTTTTACTCCCAATTTATTTTCATTAAATTTTAATTTAATTTAATTTATTTATTTAAAAAAACACATCGCAGTGTTCCAACTCTTGAAATTAAGATCTGAAGCCCGATTTGTCAAACGACCCGTCCAGTAAATGGGAAAATTCAATTTTCTTTGGTTTTTCATATGGTTCAAAAACATGGGACATCATATATTTGCTCTAATTGAGCCCGACCCACTTGATTCATGTGTCGAGGTTAAAAATGTTTCACTTGAAATACCCATAGATGCTAATAATACTCTCGACCTTGGTACAATCAATGAAACAGTGGAGCATGAATTGAGTTGAAAACCAGTGGATTTCCCTATGCTAGTGGCTGGAGGTGAAAATGAATTGGGATATATCATCAACCCCAATAATACATTCAAGAATATTATGGATATATTCCAACCACTAAAAGAGTCTAGTAAGGTAATTTTTTCTCTTGTGCAAATTCCAAAATGTAATGTTCTTGATTTTTATGTTGACGCACTTTGCAAAAAATTCAATTATTCGATGAGTATTTCTTGAGATGAGGTACATTCATTCCCTTGTGAGTTGTTATATTTTCATTTTTTTGATACCCTAAGATTTTATAGTATGTATCTTTTAAATTTTACAACTTCGATAGCTAATGTTGCATGCAACACTGAGTTTAAAACCGCGATATATTATTTAAAATGTGACCATTATAACCTAGCCATAAAATTTGTGGGAATGAATAGTATTAACAAAATTATAAAATTTATATTTTTAAATTCATCCAAATTATTTTTATAGGTAAAAGATAATAATAAATCAAATTTTATGCATAAAAGACTATATTTTTCTAAAGGCAGTTTTTCCGCCTTTTAATGGCGCACTTGTTTTAAAATTAAAATTTTGACACATTTATAAATTCTATTAAAAAAATAAACTTCATTTTTAAAATTTAAATTTCAAAATTAGCTTTGGGTGAAATTTTTGTATTTTTCTGAAAATATTTATTTTCCAATGAATAGTGAAAAATACCGATTTTTATAAAACCGTCAATTTCGTTATATTAAAGGTCTATTTATGATTTGAATTTGATTTCACCTATGAAAGTATACATAAAATTAAGGTATCTCATAAATGAAAATATGATATATTTATATCATGGAATAAGTAAAAAAACGTATTAAAAATAATAAATTAAGTATTGGTTTTTTTCTGAAACATAAATGTTTATTCAAAATTTTATAATTAAAATAATTATTTAAAAGAAAATTTATTTTCATGAAATAGGTTCCTAAATTAATATTTTGTTTTCTTATTATTATAAGATAATTTTATGAGACCTTAATTAATTTTTCAAAGTGTCATAAAATCAATTATAATTGTAAAATCTGTATTTTTCAAATAAATGATGATTTTAATTAAAATTAAATTCATAATATATAAAAAATTATTTTAATAAAATGGAATCCATTTTTTAATTCTAAACATCAAAAAATGGTTAGGTTGAATTTTTGGGATTTTTATAAAATAGTTGAAATTTTGGTGAATAGTGAAATACAATAATTTACAGTATTTAACATTATAAGTAAATAAATAAATTATTGAGTAATGGATGATGTATGGATGAGGTAATAACCCATTTTTTCAATCTCACATGCACTAGTTATTTTATTTAGTCACAATAACCAACACTATTTATAGTCTTGAGCCAAAATAATAAACAAATGAATTAAATAATCAAAAAACACCCCTACTCCACTATAAATACCACCCCTTCTCATCACACCTATAAAGCCTTTAAGATTGTTATATTCTACCCATTTAATCTCCCAAACCTATCCCACGCGTTTTGTTCTTTTTGGTCTCACCAAAAGACCAATTCCAAGTCCCTTAAGAAGGTTTTCAAGAAGGCAACACTCAAGAGGTAAAACCTTATCTTTATCTCTTTCAATTTCTTTTCTTTTCTTATCCTTCCCTCACCTACCCTATCCAAAGTGACATGATAACTATATTATATTTTATATATTTTAATTTTATTATGTTAATTGTATATAAACAATAAATTATATTATCTTCCCCTTTTTATTTTAAAAATAAAAACATCGTCCGTGAGGTGGCGATTTATCTCCTTCATGGACGATGAGTTTTCATTTTTCAATTCCGCTTTCAAGGCTGGTCATAAAACCATTTTTATGGTTAAAACATAATATTTTATGTTTATTACAACTCATTTAGTGTTTTAAACTATTATATATACATAATATTAATTAACGAAGCAAAACTAGTGTGTGGTGATCGAAAAAATGTCAAAATAATCTAAACAGATATCATTAACGTTTTATCTAATGAATCATCCTCATATCTGAAAAAAATGATATATAAGACCATTAAATCTCTTTATAGTTCATTAATAACATATAATTTCAATTCTAGATAACTATTTCCATTTTACATGATCTTTCATACATGTATACAAGTGAACCAATCATGAAAACCAAGGAAATGAACACTCCTGAACGACGAAATTGAATCTTATAACTCATAAAAAAGATATAAATGAACTTAATAAAATTATAATAAATAAAATAAATCTTTAATATGTTTTAAATTAAGTTATTAATTAATTTAATTTCATTATCCAGGACATTAAGTATAAATGCAGAATACTTTCGGACATAAGGTAAGGGGTTTCTCATCTCACTTTTATTTTTGTGAGATATGCCTTATTCGCCACTATTTATTATGTGTGGTGTATGTATACTGACCATTGATGTATAATATAATTAATATATTTATCTTTATGATATTAAATGTTTCATTTTATTATCATTAATTCTATGGGGAATACGGTTTGATTGTTTTCAAAGTGGTAAGAGTTTATTCCCGAACCTTAATTTTCCTTCGGGATACACTTTCTCTCTATTTAGCCCAATATAATTCTTAATTATTCTTATGTAATTCTCCTAAATTATGTGTTTATGTTAAAAATATATGTATCTAGATCAATTATTATTTCTTTTATGGGTAATTACATGTTTTATAATGTTACTTTTTCAATTCCTCCCGATAAGCAAGCCCAATTAAAAGGAAATTCTCAATTTCTTACCCATTTTCAAGCACAATCCATAATATATTTTAAGAACCCAATATTTTTATAAAATCACTATTTTTATCATGAAAAACTATCTTATTTCATTTATTATTTTATTCAAACAATTATGCCGTTTTCCTCTTTAAAGACTCTTTTATATTTTCCCTTAAGCCACACTGAAGTGGCTCATTTCTAAAGTTTCCTAAACACTCTTTTTACATGCTTTCACTTTAGTTTCCAAATTTCAGTATGAATATTATTTTAATATTACTCAAATATAATTTCATTACATTTTTTTCTAGGATATACATATTTACAATCTGATTTTTATGACAAATACAAATGATTTTACAAAAGAACTCTTCTTTCCAAAGTAAAAGGGTATTTCTCTCAAGAATTTTTCAATGATTTTATTAGAGTATTTTCATCTATTTCAATACCCTCTATTGAATCATATACATAATTGAGATTGATATCTTATTTTACCATCTACCATATTTTATTGAATGGTTTATGATTATTTTGACTGGGGATGTACTGTCTTAATACCATTCGTCATATTACTCTGGATAGTTTACTGATTTGGGATATTATTTACATTTCATATGCTAGTTTCAATATGAATATATATATTGATTATGTTTCACACATTTCATATGAGGAATGAATTGGACTTAGTAAGTGATGGGTGGGTCCCACTATATCCCCTCAATGCATCAGTAGGTCTCATGATACAAACCAGATTGGGATTTGGTTGTGGCCATACCCATTTATTTTCAGATGTCTTGGACGAGGACACAACAATATGTTAAGATATCCAACATTAGGCATTATATCATTATGATATAATTAATTGATAATCCATGTGATTATTAGACTAGTAGAATATCCATGGTTATGTTTTACTATCATGTGATTATTTATATGGAATTATTCAATCAGATTTTATTCCTATCATATTATGCTCAAGATTATGTTTTAATGACATGTGTTTTTAGTTAATAATATTGCCTTATTATTTATGTTTATGATAGTTTCTTCTATATTTATTACCCTTAATGAGCATCTAATATCACCCCTTTCTTATGTTTTATTTTCCCCTAGGATGCGAAGATGTATATTATAAATGGATTACAAGGATAATCTAGGAGTTTATGGGTGTTTTCAATTAGAGTTTCTATGCTATTTTTCCTTTAAAAGTTTTAATGTAATAATTATGTTTGTATATGATTTTACAAATATACTAAACTATTCGATCCTTTGGTATGTTATCTCTTATTCACAGTACCAATTTAATTAAGTAAGACACTATCTTCGAGCTACTGGGGTCGGATTTGTCACATACATGACATATTTTAAAGGTATTTTTTTTATTTATTTACATTATTGTTTTTTTGGGGGTTTTCAATGCATTTTTGAAGGAAATGGTGGGTTTCCATAATTTGGGTCAACTCGAGAGCCCATTTCCAGTTTTGACAATGAATTTTGTTTGTTTAATAACTACCTCGTTTTTCAACATTTTTAACTCATTCAACTTCCAAAATGACCTTAACTTAACTATTAAAACCACAAATGAATTTTGGCCCCCTTAAAAATTCATTTGCATCTTGGATTTGGGTGATCAAGTTAGGTATTGGGCCAACCCGAAAGCCCATTTCCAGTTTTAAAATTGTTTTTTAATTATTTCATAAAATATTCAATTTTTATTCTTTTTCGGTGATTCCACCTCTCACCTTCTCCCACTGTACCTGGCCGCACCCCCAGCTTCGTTTCCCCCTCTTTGGAGATCGCATCTGTCGCGAATTAGGGCCTAACTTCTCTGGTTTCTAAAAACGTCCAGTTTTCTCAAGTAAGTGACTATCCTTCTAGTTCTCTCCTTTTCCTTGAGATTTATCTTTTTTTTTCTTGAATCCCCAAATTTACAGAAGCTAGGGCTTCGTGCCTAGGGTTTCATTTTGGGTTTCATGGTTCAATCCTCTGGTTTTAGGTTTGATATCACTTCCTTGTGGCGCGGTGGTCGTGCGGTTGAAGTTCCGCACTAGGATTTGCGGTTCTTGAATCTTTTGGTAGGTGATTCCATTGTGTGTGAAATTTTTGGGAATTTGCTTGATGTGTTGAGGGTGAATTAATTCTTATTGAATTTTAATGTTTCTGTAAAAATTTGTTTTAGTTGCATTTACAATGCAAATGAATTTTATGTTACAATTTTTGGTGAAATTGAGGGTTTTTCATGCAAGTCTTTTATTGGTTCATTTTGGGATGAACTCTAATTACATAGTTGATTTTGTTGAACTGTATTAGGAATTAAAATAATGTTTTAAATATTTATTCTTTTTGTTTGTGGCTGAAAAAGTTTGTTTAAATTGTGTTTGAGAAGCAAATGGGCATTAAGTGCCATGTTGGTGTGAAAATGGTGATTTTTAAGATATATAATTTCTTGGTTAACATTGGGCTGCCCCATAACTGAATTTTTGGTTTTATTAAATTGTGTTGAACTGAAATTTTGTTTTGATGACTTACAAGTGTTCACATACTGTGAAAAGTGGATATTTCAAAGAGTTTTGGGTGCAAAACAATGTGATGTTTTGAGAGGTTGTTTTATTGAAGATCAAAATATTTTATTGACTGTTTCAAATGATATAAAATGTGTGTAGCTACTGTACTATTTGTTTGTGACCAGTAGTGATACTTTACATGAAAAAGTATGTGTGTTGTTTGCTGAAATTGTTTGAGCACAAAAAGGGGAATCCCGGGTACTTAGGTGGGCGAATATGTACTAGTACGGCTAGTGGACCAGATGGGTTGTGTCCCTGTTTCACTGAGCAAATGGATAACGACAACACTAACTGAACTATGTGGATGTTATTTGGGGACCACTAGGTTATGGGTTTGTTCCCTACTAGTGGCTCGTGCACGGGAAAGGATTGTGACTTGGATACTTTACATCGAGGTACGAGGTACATAGGGCCCGAGACTATCTAGTTGCCTAGGGGTGTTCCCAATTTTTGTGCTCATTAGAATTGTAGTATTTACCCTTGTTGTGGGATCTTTTGGCAGTACTTTACAGTATCTCACATGTTTATTTAATGTGTTATCATTCTGAAATTCTTGGATTGAAAACTGTTTTCATTTGAAAGTTGCTTTTCTTGAAATTTTTAACATTGTTTCACCTTATGTGTTAAAATTGCTAGTTTTGTTCCCATTGTATTGCATCCTCTTTGGAATCTTCTGGTGGTATCCTATTGGGCTTAGGCTCACACCCTACTTAAACCCCTTGGGTGTAAGTAGAACTTCTTATGCTTGACTCAGGTAAAGGGAAGGCTAAGGGTGATGGCGCTTCAGGGTGTTAGTCCCCATCGTTGGGGCAGAGTTGTGGAGAAGGCTTGCGGGTGATGACACCCTTGTTGTGTGAAGTGATTGGGGATGTCTTGATGTTGTCGTTATTTGTATTTGGACCACTTGTAGTGTCTTTAAATATATGTATTCAGATCTGGTTTTGTTAAGAATGGTTTAGCATGGAAATTTCAGATTCTTATTATTGATTGTTTTATTTGTTTTATGCTTTCATACTCGGGTAAATCGTTCCCAAATCATATTGTTTTATACCCGGGCACTTGTGCCAGCCCGTGGGGATAGGGAATGCCCTTCGGGCCTTGTCATGGGCCGGGTTTGGTGCCATTAATGGTGGTGACCAGATCTGGTACGTGACAAAATGGTATCAGAGGAGGTTAATGTTTTTGGGTTATATTGTTATTTTGAGATGAGTCGGGATAGACAGGAGCTAGGACTGTCGGGGCTCGGGGTATTGGTTGTGAGTAGGGTGCCTGGCCCGCACCTCTCATGGAAGACCTTGAGTCACCAGAGGATGTTGGAATTTACTAATTTACTTCACTTCCAGGTGAGACGTGTGGGCTGCAGACCACATGTGGACATCAGGCAGATGTGGAGTAGTTGTTTCTTTTATTACAAGAATGTGTTTAGTTTGTTTATATTTGATGTATTTGATTACAATTTTCAGAATTGTGGTATTGACTATTTGTTTTGTGACTGTTGCATTTTGTAGCAACATGCCTCCCCGGAAAGCTCCCACGCACCCACAGGAGGAAGCTGGAGAGAGTTCTCCCACGCCGATTGATCAGAGGCTAGTCGAGGCCGTGGTCCGGGCTGTACAGGCTCTATGATATGGACCAGCTCCAGCTCCAGCTCCTGTTAGAGAGTATTATACTGGTCCTAGAAAGGACAAGGCCCAGGAGTTCCTGAAAAATAAGCCTCCAACCTTCCGAGGCAGCTCAGAACCCCAGGAAGCAGAAGAATGGCTCGAGAAGATCGAGCGTATGTTTGAGTTCCTGGAAACACCCGAGGAGCTCAGGGTGAAGTGTGCCTCCTTTCTATTGGAGGGTCCCAGCCGTAAATGGTGGGAGTCGGTGCTTCAGTCTGGGAAGAATGAGCAGATGCGCTGGGGAGATTTCAAGGCTGTCTTCAATGAACAGTATTGCCCTGAGGTGTTGGCTTATGCCAGGTCTAGAGAGTTCATGGAACTTGTTCAGGGGAATCTATCTGTGATGGAGTATGCCAACCGTTTCGCTGAATTGGTTCGGTACGCTCCGGAAATTGTCTCTAATGAGCAAGCGAAGGCCCAAAGGTTTGAGAAAGGCTTGCGACCAGAGATATACTCCCAGGTGTTCTTGTTTAAGCTGAGGACCTATGCTGAGGTCGTTGATCGGGCGTGCATGGTGGAGATTGATAGAAAAGGCAGGGCTGGTTTCTATGGTTCTGTATCAGCAGTGGGAAGTGGAAGCTCCTCAGAGAAGAAGAGGAAGCGGGAGGATCATGTGAAGAAAGGAGGGGGTAGTTCAGGCCACTCTTCCAGGCAGTTTTCTTCTGCGGCTTCTGATGCGAGATCGGTCGTGTGCCACCAATGTGGGAGGCCTGGGCATATCCGACCAGCATGACCTCTTCCTCTGAAGCCTTGTTTCCAGTGTGGAGGTATGGGGCATTTGCAGCGTTTTTGTGGTGTGGCACGTCCACTTCCGAGTGGGGTTGGTTCAGTGGCTTCAAAAGGAGTGTCAGCACAGTCTGAGCCATCGAGGACTGGGGGATCTCGATTTGGAAGTCGTGGTGGAAGGGTTGGATCATCTTCTGGGCAGAGCCAGTTCAGGGCACAGCCTCAGGCTAGCGGTCGTTCTCAGACAGATACTGGACACCTCCATGCAGTGGATCAGACACCAGCAGGATCAGAGGCGGGACCGTCGACAGTTCGAGGTACCGTTCTGATTGCATCTTCTATTTCTACTGCTCTTTTTGATACTGGTGCCTCTATTTCATTCATTTCTGCCCATTTTGTGGACATTCTGAATTTTCCAACTGAGTTGATGTCTTTCGCGATGGAGTTGGTGACACCGTTGGGAAAGAAGAAGGAGCAGGGCCTTAGGTGCCCCTCATGTGCACTTTCTGTATCAGGGGTCAAGATGGAGTGGGACCTTATGGTCTTAGATATGGACCTTTTTGATGTCATACTCGGGATGGATTGGCTAGTTCACTTCCAGGCACACATCGACTGCTACAGAAGGCGTGTGAGTTTCACGGCACCTGACGGGAGTCGTCAGGTTTTTCATGGTGAATGGGATCCTCGGTCAGGTCGCGCAGGGCCTCCACTCCCAGAGTTGGGAAGTATTATCTTCCAGTTATCTTCGCTCATGCTAGAAGATGGTATTTCTTCTAATGGTTCACTACCTCATGTAGTGAATGAGTTTCCAGAGGTATTCCCGGATGATTTTTCGGGTTTGCCCCCAGAGCGGGATGTGGAGTTTTCGATTAATCTGGCGCCGGGAACACAGCCGATATCTCTTCCCTCTTATCGCATGGCCCCCACCGAGTTGAGGGAATTAAAGATGCAGCTGGACGACTTAGAATCCAAAGGATTCATTCGCCCGAGCGTCTCTCCTTGGGCTGCTCCTGTGTTGTTTGCAAAAAAGGCTGATGGATCCCTCCGGTTGTGCATTGATTACCGGAAGCTGAATAAGGTAACAATTAAAAACAAATACCCTTTGCCCAGAATAGATGATTTGTTTGACCAGTTGAAGGGAGCAAAGTGGTTCTCAAAGATAGACCTGCGTTCAGGGTATCATCAACTCAGGGTGAAGGAGTCAGATATCCCAAAGACAGCCTTTCGGTGCAGGTACGACCACTTTGAGTATTTGGTCATGCCCTTCGGATTGACCAATGCTCCAGCAGTCTTTATGGAACTCATGAATAGGGTGTTTCATCAGTATCTCGATTCCTTTATTGTGGTGTTCGTGGATGATATTCTGGTATACTCTAGCTCTGAGGAGGAACACGAACATCACTTGAGGATCGTTTTAGGTACATTACGGGATCACCGCCTCTATGCAAAGTTGTCAAAGTGCACCTTCTGGATCAGAGAGGTGAGATTTCTGGGGCATGTGATCTCAGAGCACGGAGTTTCAGTGGACCCTGAGAAAATTAGTGCGGTTATGTCATGGGAGCAGCCGAAGAATGTGTTCGAGATCAGGAGTTTCCTTGGCCTGGCTGGTTACTACAGGCGATTCGTTCGGGATTTCTCTCGGATTGCATCACCAATGACTGCGCTCACCCGGAAAGGGGTGAAGTTTGTATGGGGTCCAGAATGTCAAGCATCATTTGAGGAGCTGAAGAGACGGTTGACTACCGCCCCTGTGCTGATTTTGCCTGAGGCCGGGAAGGGTTATGTGGTTTATTGTGATGCTTCAGGTATGAGTCTTGGGTGCGTGCTTATGCAGGATGATCACGTGGTGGCTTATGGCTCTCGCCAACTCCGACCACATGAAAAGAACCACCCTACCCATGACTTGGAGTTGGCAGCGGTGATGCATGCTTTGAAGACATGGCGTCACTACCTCTTTGGCGAGAAGTTTGTGGTCTACTCTGATCACAAAAGCTTGGCTTATATCTTCTCGCAGAAGGACCTCAACTTGAGGCAACGTCGCTGGATCGAGTACTTGCAGGGGTTCGACTTTGACATTGTCTATACCCCAGGCAAGGGTAATGTGGTGGCCGACGCTTTGAGCAGAAGAGTTCCAGTGCAGGCTTTGAGGAAGTCTAGTGATGAGTGGACATTGATGGGGCTCTTTTCTCAAATGCATGTGGAGGCTAGGGAACACAGTGGAGGGGAATTCTTGGCGAGTGTCTAGTTGACTCCTTCTCTGTTGGAGTTGATTCAGCGGGAACAACCTAGTGATGAGCTTTGTCAGCGATCTAGGCAGTTTCTTCATGGTGGGGAGACATCCTCTGATTGGTCGTCGTCTCCCGAGGGCATCTTGTGCTTCAAGGGCCGTTCAGTAGTACCGTTATCTCTACGGAAGGCAGTGATGCATGATAGCCACCAGTCTCAGTGGGCTGTCCACCCAGGTGCCACTAAGATGTATTATGATGTCCGTCGGCATTTTTGGTGGCCTGGTATGAGACGAGACATAGCAGACTTTGTTTCGAGATGTTACACATGCCAGCAGGTGAAAGCAGAGCACCAAAGGCCCTCCGGTTTGCTCCAGCCATTACCCATTCCTACCTGGAAGTGGGACGAGGTTGCCATGGACTTCATTGTTGTCTTACCTCGTACACCTCGGGGTAAGAATTCCATTTGGGTGGTGATTGATCGTCTGACCAAATCAGCCCACTTCATTCCGATCAGAGATACATCTAAAGTGGATGAGTTGGGCCATTTGTATCTTCAAGAGGTGGTGAGACTCCATGGTGTACCATTAGCTGTTGTCTCGGATAGAGACCCCCGCTTCACTTCTCGATTTAGGGAAGGCCTTCAAAAGGCCTTGGGCTCTCAGATTAAGATGAGCACGTCATACCACCCTCAGACGGATGGTCAGACAGAGCGGGCGAATCAGATTTTGGAGGACATGCTTCGTGCATGTGTCTTGGACTTTGGAGGTTCTTGGGATAGCCATTTGGGATTGGTTGAGTTTGCTTATAATAATAGTTACCAATCCTCAATTCGAATGGCCCCTTTTGAGGCGCTCTATGGTCGGCCATGTCGGTCCCCCCTATGTTGGGCTGAGGTAGGAGAGACTTCACTATTGGGGCCGAGCCTTGTGCAGGAGACTTCTGAGAAGGTCAAATTGATCAGGAAGCGCTTATTGACAGCTCAGAGTCGTCATAAATCTTATGCTGACCGGAGGCGTCGAGACCTAGAGTTTTCTGTGGGTGACAGGGTATTCTTAAAAGTGGCCCCTCGTCTGGGCCATCGTCGATTGGGGAAGCAAGGTAAGTTGATGCCACGGTATGTCGGACCCTTTGAGATCACCGAGCATATTGGTAAGGTGGCATACAGGTTGGCCTTACCTTCTCAGTTGACATCTATCCATGATGTCTTCCACGTATCCCAGTTGAAGAAATACAATCCAGATCCATCCCATGTGTTGAGTTGGGAAGAACTAGAGATAGAGCCTGACTTGTCAATTGTTGAGAGGCCGGTGAAAATTGTGGACTCCCAAGAGAAGATACTTCGAGGGAAGTCTATTCCATTAGTTCGGGTTCTATGGCAGCATGGGAATGATACACATGAGACTTGGGAGCGAAAGTCATGGGTCGAGGAAGAGTACCCATTCTTGTTTACCAACCAAGAATCATGTTGACTTTCCGGGGCGGAAAGTCCTTCATGGTGGGGAGAATTGTCACATACATGACATATTTTAAAGGTATTTTATTTATTTATTTACATTATTGTTTTTTTGGGGGTTTTCAATGCATTTTTGAAGGAAATGGTGGGTTTCCATAATTTGGGTCAACTCGAGAGCCCATTTCCAGTTTTGACAATGAATTTTGTTTGTTTAATAACTCCCTCGTTTTTCAACATTTTTAACTCATTCAACTTCAAAAATGACCTTAACTTAACTATTAAAACCACCAATGAATTTTGGCCCCCTTAAAAATTCATTTGCATCTTGGATTTGGGTGATCAAGTTAGGTATTGGGCCAACCCGAAAGCCCATTTCCAGTTTTAAAATTGTTTTGTAATTATTTCATAAAATATTCAATTTTTATTCTTTTTCGGTGATTCCACCTCTCACCTTCTCCCACTGTACCTGGCCGCACCCCCAGATTCGTTTCCCCCTCTTTGGAGATCGCATCTGTCGCGAATTAGGGCCTAACTTCTCTGGTTTCTAAAAACGTCCAGTTTTCTCAAGTAAGTGACTATCCTTCTAGTTCTCTCCTTTTCCTTGAGATTTATCTTTTTTTTTCTTGAATCCCCAAATTTACAGAAGCTAGGGCTTCGTGCCTAGGGTTTCATTTTGGGTTTCATGGTTCAATCCTCTGGTTTTAGGTTTGATATCACTTCCTTGTGGCGCGGTGGTCGTGCAGTTGAAGTTCCGCACTAGGATTTGCGGTTCTTGAATCTTTTGGTAGGTGATTCCATTGTGTGTGAAATTTTTGGGAATTTGCTTGCTGTGTTGAGGGTGAATTAATGCTTATTGAATTTTAATGTTTCTGTAAAAATTTGTTTTAGTTGCATTTACAATGCAAATGAATTTTATGTTACAATTTTTGGTGAAATTGAGGGTTTTTCATGCAAGTCTTTTATTGGTTCATTTTGGGATGAACTCTAATTACATAGTTGATTTTGTTGAACTGTATTAGGAATTAAAATAATGTTTTAAATATTTATTCTTTTTGTTTGTGGCTGAAAAAGTTTGTTTAAATTGTGTTTGAGAAGCAAATGGGCATTAAGTGCCATGTTGGTGTGAAAATAGTGATTTTTAAGATATATAATTTCTTGGTTAACATTGGGCTGCCCCATAACTGAATTTTTGGTTTTATTAAATTGTGTTGAACTGAAATTTTGTTTTGATGACTTACAAGTGTTCACATACTGTGAAAAGTGGATATTTCAAAGAGTTTTGGGTGCAAAACAATGTGATGTTTTGAGAGGTTGTTTTATTGAAGATCAAAATATTTTATTGACTGTTTCAAATGATATAAAATGTGTGTAGCTACTGTACTATTTGTTTGTGACCAGTAGTGATACTTTACATGAAAAAGTATGTGTGTTGTTTGCTGAAATTGTTTGAGCACAAAAAGGGGAATCCCGGGTACTTAGGTGGGCGGATATGTACTAGTACGGCTAGTGGACCGGATGGGTTGTGTCCCTGTTTCACTGAGCAAATGGATAACGACAACACTAACTGAACTATGTGGATGTTATTTGGGGACCACTAGGTTATGGGTTTGTTCCCTACTAGTGGCTCGTGCACGGGAAAAGATTGTGACTTGGATACTTTACATCGAGGTACGAGGTACATAGGGCCCGAGACTATCTAGTTGCCTAGGGGTGTTCCCAATTTTTGTGCTCATTAGAATTGTAGTATTTACCCTTGTTGTGGGATCTTTTGGCAGTACTTTACAGTATCTCACATGTTTATTTAATGTGTTGTCATTCTGAAATTCTTGGATTGAAAACTATTTTCATTTGAAAGTTGCTTTTCTTGAAATTTTTAACATTGTTTCACCTTGTGTGTTAAAATTGCTAGTTTTGTTCCCATTGTATTGCATCCTCTTTGGAATCTTCTGGTGGTATCCTATTGGGCTTAGGCTCACACCCTACTTACACCCCTTGGGTGTAAGTAGAACTTCTTATGCTTGACTCAGGTAAAGGGATGGCTAAGGGTGATGGCGCTTCAGGGTGTTAGTCCCCATCGTTGAGGCAGAGTTGTGGAGAAGGCTTGCGGGTGATGACACCCTTGTTGTGTGAAGTGATTGGGGATGTCTTGATGTTGTCGTTATTTTTATTTGGACCACTTGTAGTGTCTTTAAATATATGTATTCAGATCTGGTTTTGTTAAGAATGGTTTAGCATGGAAATTTCAGATTCTTATTATTGATTGTTTTATTTGTTTTATGCTTTCATACTCGGGTAAATCGTTCCCAAATCATATTGTTTTATACCCGAGCACTTGTACCAGCCCGTGGGGATAGGGAATGCCCTTCGGGCCTTGTCATGGGCCGGGTTTGGTGCCATTAATGGTGGTGACCAGATCTGGTACGTGACAGGATTTCTTACAGTTGGTATCAAAGTAAGTTTAGTAGAAACCTCATAAACTAGATTTAGAAAACATAGTTTATGTAACATATCCCTAAGATAGACTTTGAGAATAATTATATAATAATGTTCCAAAGAAACCATGTTTATGATTATGAGATTATCTATGCATGAAAATTTAAAATTGTGTAAGTATTTCACTAGTTTTAGATTATACATTATGTTTTATAATGTTATGATCTAATATAGTGTATACCATTGTTTAGAAATGACGCCTAGTGGAAGGAATGAAAACCGTATCAATGCATGTATTCCATGTAGGGATTGCCCTCATATACAAGATAATGATGCTGGAGTTGGAGCTACAACTAGATATGAACAAATTATAACCATACTGGTACAAATGACTCAAGTTATGAGAAACAACCTAGCCCATATAGAGAAAATTGATGATCCAAAATATGGTGTAATAATGTTATACCATTTTATGCATCTGAAACCTCCAATTTTCAATGGCACTACACACCCATTTATAGTTGAGAAATGGATAAGTTAGAAAATATATTTCTCACTTTGGGAGATAATGAAAGGGAGAAGGTTATCATGGAAGTATATCGTCTCTCATGATATGTGAATCAATGGTGGTCATTATTCAAAACACTAAGGAGGAAGAGGAAATTTCAAACATGGAATGGAAGGATTTTAACGAACTTTTCTTGGAAAAATATTTTCTTAGAGAACAATGAGAAGATATAGAGAGAAAATTCTTGAGTGTGAGATAAAAAGAGGATGAAAACGTTTCTAAGTATGAATCTATCTTTACAAGATTATAAATAAATGCCTCATACTAGATATGTAATCTAAGGAGAAGGATTGGCCATTTCTTTGATGGTATTAAGCCAATTCAATGAAGGGAACTAGTCTCCCAAACATTTTCATTATATGAGGATATAATACCTTATGCTATCAAGACAGAGAAAGAATTATCCAATTCTTATGGTTATGAAGCTAAACAAGAGGATAATAAAATGAAAGATTAATAAATGGATAAGGAGAAGAAAAGAAAGGAGGATTTTTCCACATGTGATAATTGTGGGAAGAAACATTTTGGTACATGCTTGAAGGGAATTTGAGTTTGCTAAAAATGTGAAGAGAAAGGACACTAGGATCGTGATTACAAGGGAAAGAAAGAAGCTGCTTATATCTGATGCTTTAACTGTAATGAGATGGGGCACTACACAAATGAATGCTCCAAGCGTTAAGGGACTATATCTCAGAAGAAGCAAAGGGATCAAGGTCAATCTTAGGTTGTTACTACAGTCGGAGTATAATAATTAAAGTATTTGTGTTTTTGGATTCAAAAAATATGTTATGATATTATAGTTATAAAAATCATGAGATATATAAGGATTTCACTGTAATACTTCTTCTTTACGAATTTGGAAGCATGCATGTTTTCATTAAGGTTTTAAGGTGATAAAGGTATTCATATATTTGGTATGTGGGATTAAGATCTAAATTATGTTTGGAGAATCTAATGTTAAGTTGATTTTGTAAATTTAGCAATATTACTTATATATTTTTTGTCGTTGAATGTGGAAAGACATGTTTTGGATGATCCATAATATTAACTACTTGTGAAATAAATCAAGTTAAACTTTGGAAATTATCATTAGTTGATAACATGTGCTAACCTTCTTAGTTTCGGTAAACATTTAATGGTCAAAGGAATGACTTTAGGACCGTATGATACATTAAAATTTCTTCAGGTATGAAAAATTCATCTTTAATATCCACCCTCCTTGTATAAGAAATGAAGTGGAAATAGATCGAAGCACAACCAAAGGATGAGATTATTCTCATGACATGGAAAAAATCTTTTATCAAGTACCTATCTATATAGTAAAAGAATCCATCAACTTTAGGGAAAATATTTTAGAACAAAAACATTATCAATTTACTTTTCTTTCTAAGAAATCAATGGTCTTTTAATTGATCGTAGATTTATGGTTTTATGATGGTTAAATTTATAATGACCAAGTTCTCTATCACTCTTCAACAGAAATTGATAGTTGGATTTTTTTTCTTTGATGCACATATTTTCACTTTGCACTAATGTTATCATATTCAAATGCCTAGTTTTGTGGTAACCATCACATTGACCTTTCCCTCTTTTTAATAGGAAGTTTTATTAAGACTTTTTATGATGTGGGATTTACACAAGGGTATTCTAAAATGACAACTCCATGATTACCAATCACAAGTTTAAATTGTGAGGACACAATTTATTGAAGGATGGGAAAATGTAACACCCCAATATTTTATAGTATGTCTCTTTTAAATTTTATAACTTTGATAGCTTATGTTGTGTACAACACTGAGTTTAAAACCACAATATACTATTTAAAATGTGACCATTATAACCTACCTATTAAATTGGTGTGAATGAATAGTATTAACCACATTATGAAATTTATATTTTGAAATTAATCTAAATGATTTTTATATACATAAGATAAGAATAAATCAAATTTTATGCATAAAAGACTATATTTTTCTAAAGACGGTTTTTTCACCTTTTAATGGCGCACTTATTTTAAAATTAAAATTTGAAAATTTTATAAATTCTATTGAAAAAAATAAAATTCATTTTTAAAATATGAATGTCAAAATTATATTTGGGTGAAATTTTGGTATTTTTTTGAAAATATTTATTTTCCAATGAATAGTGAAAATACCGATTTTTATAAAATTGTCAATTTAATTATATTAAAATTATATTTATGATTTAAATTTTATCTCACCTATGAAAGTATAAATAAAATTTATATATCTCATAAATGAAAATATGATATATTTATGTCATGGAATAAGTAAATAAATTTATTAAAAATGACAAATTAAGTATTGACATTTTTGTTAAATGTAAATATTTATTCATAATTTTATAATTAAAATAATAATTTAAAAGAAAATTATTTTTCATGAAATGGGTTCCTAAATTAATATTTTGTTGTCTTATTATTATAAAATAATTTTATTAGATCTTGATTAATTTTTCAAAGTTTCAAAAAATCAGTTATAATTTTAAAATTTGTATTTTTCAAATAAATGATGACTTTAATTAAAAATTAAATATCTTATATTTATAAAATTATTTTCATAAAATTGAGTCCATTTTTTAATTCCACACATAAAAAAATGGTTAGGTTTAATTTTTGTGATTTTTCTAAAATAGTTGAAATTTTGGTGAATAGTGAAATACAGTAATTTACAGTATTTAACATTATAAGGAAATAAATTAATTATTGAGTTATGAATGATGTATGGATGAGGTAAGAACTCATTAGTTAGAAATCACATTCACTATTTACTGTATTTAGTCACAATAACCAACACTATTCATAGTCTTGATCCAAAATAATAAACAAATGGATTAAATAATCAAAAAACACCCCTCCCCTCCACTATAAATATCACCAATCACCACACCTTCTCCTCACACCCCTAAAGCCTTTAAAATTGCCTATATTATACCTATTTACTCTCCCAAAACTATTCCCCACTTTCTGGTCTTTTTGGTCTCACCAAAATACCATTTCTAAGTCCCTTAAGGAGGTTCTCATGGAAGCGACACTCAAGAGGTAAAACCTTCCCTCTCTCTCTTTCAATTTCTTTTATTTTCTTATCCTTCCCTCTCCTACCCTATCCAAATTGATATGATAACTGTAGTATATTTTATATACTATAATTTTATTGTGTTAATGGTATATCAACCATCAATTCTCTTGTCTTCTCATTTTTATTCTAAAAATGAAAATATAGTCTGTGAGGTGCCAATTTACCGCCTTCATGGGAGACGAGTTTTTGTTTTTCAATTCCGCTTTAAAGGTTGGTCATAAAATTATTTTTATGGTTAAAACAGAATATATCATGTGTATTAAAATTTATTTAGTGTTTAGGAACCCGTATATATACATAATATTAATTAATAAAACAAAACTAGTGCGCAGTGATCGAAAAAACACCAAAATAATCTAAACAGTTATCATTAACATTTTACCTAATGAATCATCCTCATATATAGAAAATAAAATGATATATAAGATCATTAAATATCATTTAAGTGCATTAATAACATATAATTTCAATTTTGGATAACTATTTCCATTTTACACGATCTTTTGTACATGTATACAAGTGAACAAATCATGAAAACCAAGGAAATGAATACTCCTAAACGATGAAACTGAATATCATAACTCATAAAAAATGTCATAAATGAACTTAATAAAACTATACTAAATAAAAGAAATTTTTAATAGGTTCTAAATTAAGTTATTAATGAATCTAATTTCATTATCCAGGACATTAAGTACAAGTGCAGAACACTTTCGGACATAAGGTAAGGGGTTTCTCATCTTACTTTTATTTATATGAGATATGCCTTATTCACCGTTATTTATTGTGTGTGGTGTATGTATACTTACCATTGATGTATCATATAATTAATATCTTTATCTCAATTATATTCAATTTTTCATTTTATGATCATTAATTCTATGGGGCATACAGTTTGACTGTTTTCAAAGTGGTAAGGGTTTCTTCATGAACCTCTATTTTCCTTCAGGATACGCTTTATCTCTCTTTACCTCAATGTAATTATTAATTATTCATATTTAATTATCATACATTCTTTTTGTATGTTCAAAATATGTTTATCTAGCTCAATTCTTCTTTATTTGATGGAGAATTACATTTTTATAAGGTTCCTTTTTCAATTCCTCCTGATAAGAAAGTCTGATTAAAGTGAACTTCCCAATTTTTTACCCATTTTCAAGTACACTCCATTATCTGTTTTAGGAACCCTATATTTTTCTATAATCAAAATTTTATCATGAAAAAATATATTAGTTCATTTCTGGTTTTATGTAAACAATTATGTATTTTTTCACTTTAAAGTATCTTTTATATTTTCCCTTAAGACACACTAAAGTGGATCATTTCTTAAGTTTCTCAAACACTTGTTTTACATGATTTAACTTTAGTTTCCACATTTTAGTATGAATGTTATTTTCATATTCCTCAAATATAATTTCATTTTGTCTTATTTTCTGGGATATACATGTTTACAATCTGATATTTATGACAAATGCAAATGATTTTCCAAAATAACTATTCTTTCCAAAGTAAAAGGGTATTTCTCTCAAGAATTTATCAATGATTTTATTAGATTATTTTCATATATTTCAATACCCTATATTTAATATTATACATAATTGATATTTATCTATTATTTTACCATCTATCATATATTATTGAACGGTTTATGATTATTTTGACTGAGAATGTACTATCTTGGTACCATTCGCCATATTACTATGGATATTTTATTGATTAGGGATATTATTTACATTTCATATGCTAGTTTAAATAAATATATATATATATATATATATATTGATTATATTTCACCCCTTTCATATGAGTAATGCATTAGACTTAATAAGTGATGGGTGGTGCCCGCTATAGCCCCTCGATGTATCATTAGGACTCATGAGATAAACCAAGTTGGGATCTGGCCAAGGCCTTACCCATTTATTTTCAAATGTCTTGGTCAAGTCCTTGATGGTATGTTAAGATGTTTAGCATTATGCATTCCATAATTATGATATTAGTAATTGATAATCCATGTTATTATTTGACCAGTAGAATATCCTTGGTTAAGTTTCATTCTCATATGATTATTTATATGACATTATTCAATCAACTTTTATTCTTTCCATATTATGCTAAAGATTATGTTTTAATGACATGTGTTTTTAGTTAATCATATTGCCTTATTGTTTGTATTTATGATAGCTTATGCTGTTTTTCTTACCCTTGTTGATCATCTGAGTTTACCCCTTTAATATATTTTATTTTTCCCCAGGATGTGAAGATGTATATTATGAATTACTTGCATGGATAATCTAGGAGTTTATGGGTGTTTCTAATGGAGTTTCTATGTTGTTTTTCCTTTCAAATTTGTAATGTAATAATTATGTTTGTATCTAGTTTTCCAAATATAATAAACTATTCAGTCCTTTAGGATGAAATCTCTTGTTTATAATACCAATGGAATTAAGTAATACACCGACTCCGGGATACTGGGGTCAGGGTTCTTAAAATTTCATTCCACCCATCCATTTTTCTAACAAGTTTCTTTTGAGGTATTGTGTAGCTTGTAGGATGATTTCTTTTTCAAAAAATGAATTCCACACTTCTACTGATAAAGAAAATAATGCATGATATACATTTCCATTCGATCCCAGTGGAATTTAATCAATATTTAGATGAAAATGGAGTAATCTTAGTGCTCAATGGGAGGCAACCCATCATTAGTATTTTCCTTTCGCTGCATTTAGTTTCAATTCATTTAGTTTTTTTAGTAATAAAATGGCATGCATTTACCACAATCTATTTTATTCTGAAACTACATTGGATTTGAATTCATCATATATTTTTTGATAATCCACATGATTTTGATTATGGTGTGACTTATTTGATATAACATGGATATGTTTTTTCCATGTGTAGATTTTATAGGGTACATCATTTTTGGAGTGTCATCGGATACATGAAGCCTTCTCACATCTATTTGCGCTTACTCAGGGAAGTGTTTTATTTTCTTTCATATTTTATTCTTCCAAAAACATTATGTAAAATAACCAACTCAAAAAATGAAAAAAAAAAAAAAAAAAAACTAACATTCATGTCATTGCTAAACCCACATGAAAACAACTGCATTTTTTAATTAACATAGTCAGAGGCAAACCACTTGTTTCCCTAGGTAGTTTGAGAACATGATTACTACTTGGAATGCTTTGATCCTTGATATCATGACTTTTATGATTGCTGATATTATTCCATGCATTGAAAAATGTTTTTTTGGAAACTAGTATATTTTGAGACACCTATTTTCACTCACGTTCATCTATGTTGTCCAATATTATATCTCCATGATTGTGAGTATTCTGTCCCATTTTTTACATCATCTCCAATATCTCTTTTTCTTGATAGAATCTCTTCCATGTTACGTCTTCTAGAAATTTCCATGTTTTTCAATCAAAGTGATATGAATTTTGAAAGTTGCACTAAAATGATCAAGGTATTTGTTTGAGATTTTTAACCCCTTTGACCCACTAATCCACCCATACATTTTCTTCACTGTATAACCCTTATAAGTCATGAATAATCATTTTAGGATGATCCCATAGCTGATACCCCTTTGTCTATTACTTGAATATTCGCATGATGATTTTCAATCTAAGTATGAGGAAAAGATTTATTCACAGAGAGGGTTGTTTGAGGGGAAGTGACTCATTTGATGCACATGGATCTACATTATCCCATCATGATTATATGTGTTATATTTTATAGTAGCTATATTCACTAATGTATTTTGATTTGAGGATGAGGATTATTTTTCGGTTCCAACAATGAGTACTTTTGTGGTCATTACGCGGTAACCCTCACCTTTAGGGGTATCTATAAAAGTGATGACTCATTACTCCGGGAGCTAGATAGTTTTATATATGTACTAATTTCACTGAGATGTTATATGTCCTACTTTCACTGAGATGATATAGATTACATACTACTTGTGTACCTTTCTTTGGGATTTTGTCAGACATTTATTTCATGGGGTTTGAGGGATATTACTCACAAGTTTTTTTATCCTTCTTATTTGAGTGAGTTGTTTTCCTAAAAAATAAAAGAAAAAAAATTGAAAATACCAAGCGTGACATTTTTATTATCATATGATTGGTGACAAGCAACGTTTTAAGTGTGGGGGAGAGAGAGTTTGAGGGATACATTTGGATTAAAACTTACCATGTATTTATTTCAAGATCCAAACCTCCTTTTTGTCAAAAACTATCACATTATTTTTATGACCCACCCTCACGCAATCTAAAATACATTTTAACCTAATGATAATTCCTTGAGACCGGTGCATTATTTTTATTTCCACCAGCAGAGATGTAAGATGTGAAATTAATGGTAAGCCTATGGTAAACATGAATTTTTATGAGAATTGATCATGAATTTGATCAAAATGATTTGAGCGATGATAGTAATGACGAGGTATGTCGTCATGTTCTAATGATAAAGGATCTTGTGAAATCTGCACCATGATTAACAAAGTCATAAATGGTGAAGTTGATGTGGACCTCTCATCCATAGACTCCATCAATCTAGAGGAACTTGAAAACTCTCTTGAATCCCACATCAACTCTGATCTCTACTGCTCCACCTTGGACAGTGTTGAGGAAAATGATCCAAACCCATCTGGAATCCCTTCTCCTGCTCCTAACTTGTCTATCTCTCAAATCAAGGCTGAAACTGATCTAAAACCACTTCCTTCACACCTCAAGTATGCATTCCTTTTCCATGATCCCTCCTACCCTGTCATTATCTCTGCTTCACTTTCTCAAACTGAGGAGTCACAACTTGTTCAAGTGTTAGAGGAAAACAAAAATGCCTTAGGTTGGACCCTAGAGGATATTCCAGGAATCAACCCTGCCCTTTGCATGCATCACATCCATCTAGAGGAATCATCCAAACCAATTAGGCAACCTCAAAGAAGACTCAATCCACTCATACTTGAGGTAGTTAGGGAAGAGATTACCAAGCTTCTTCAAGCTGGTATTATCTACCCAATTTCTGATAGTGAATGGGTTAGTCCAATTCAAGTCGTTCCTAAGAAGGGCGGGATAACAGTTTTCACAAATGAACATGGAGAAGTGGTCACAACTCGAGTGAAAAACAAATGGCGTGTGTGCATCGATTATCGCAAATTGAATGCTGAAACACGAAAAGATCACTACCCACTTCCTTTCCTTGACCAAATGCAT
Organism: Viscum album; assembly: GCA_963277665.1. Taxonomy (NCBI): domain Eukaryota; kingdom Viridiplantae; phylum Streptophyta; class Magnoliopsida; order Santalales; family Viscaceae; genus Viscum; species Viscum album. Next base: position 862,025,746 of record OY728160.1, read on the forward strand.
GAGAGATTGGCCGGAAAGTCACACTATTGATTTCTTGATGGTTACACCGGCTACTTCCAAATTCCAATCGCACCTCAAGACCAAGAAAAGACCTCATTCACTTGCCCCTTTGAAACCTATGCCTATAGGCGAATGCCTTTTGGCCTTTGTAATGCTCCTGCAACATTCCAGCGGTGTATGATGAGTATATTTTCTGAATTCATTGAGAATTGCATGGAGGTCTTCATGGATGACTTTACCATTTATGGCAAGTCATTTGAATCTTGGTTACATTCACTCTCTTTGGTCCTTCAAAAGTGTGTCAAGTGCAACCTTGTGCTGAATTTTGAAAAATGTCACTTCATGGTTTCAAATGGGATTGTTCTAGGGAACATAATTTTTCAAGAGGTTATCCAAGTTGATCCAGCCAAAATTGAGGTGATCCAATCACTTCCTGAACCCAAATCAGTTTGAGACATTCGGTCCTTCCTTGGTCATGCCGGTTTCTATCGGCGATTCATTCAGAACTTCAACAAGATTTCCCTCCCACTCACTCGTTTACTTCAAAATGATGTCACATTCAATTTTGATGAGGCTTGCAAGAGAGACTTCATTGAACTCAAATATACTCTCACATTTGCTCCAATAATCCAACCCCCAGATTGGTCTTTACCATTTGAATTGATGTGTGATGCTTCTGATAGGGCCATTGGGGCTGTTCTTGGTCAAAGAAGAGAAAACATTCCTCATGTCATCTTTTATGCCTCAAAAATATTGGATGAAACTCAATCACACTACACTGTGACTGAAAAAGAACCTTTAGCTGTGGTTTTTGCCTTTGATAAATTCCGGCCCTATCTCTTAGGTTCCAAAATCATCATCTTCACGGACCACTCAACATTAAAGTTCTTACTTAAGAAAAGTGATTCCAAACCAAGGCTAATAAGATGGATTTTAATGCTCCAAGAGTTTGACCTTGTTATAAAAGATAAACCTGGAAAAGAAAACCCTGTGGCTGACCACCTGAGTAGAATTTCTAATTCTTCTCATTCTGAAATAATTGATCCTGAATTTCCAACTGAACACCTCTCATCTCTCACTCCAAAGTTACCATGGTATTCCCCAATTGTCAATTACTTGGTTTCTGGTGTTTTCCCTGAATATTTTTCAAAAGAACAAAAAGAAAAGATGAAAAGTGATTCAAAGCATTATTTTTGGGAAGATAATAAACTTTGGAAAACTGGGGCTGACATGGTAATTAGGAGATGTGTTGATGAAACTGAACAATCCTCCATCTTGGAATTCTGCCACTCAATGCCTGGAGGTGGCCACTTTGGACCACAAATGACTTCTCGAAAGGTCCTAGATTCTGGATTCTTTTGGCCTTCACTCTTCAAGGACTCACACCAGTTCTGTCAATCATGTCCCACTTGCCAAAAGTTTGGCACAATTTCCAAAAGAAACGAAATGCCTCAAAAGCCATTAATCTTCTGTGAGCTTTTCGGTGTTTGGGGCATCGATTTCATGGGACCTTTTCCCCCTTCCAATGGATTATCCTACATTATCCTTGCTATTGACTATGTTTCTAGGTGGGTCGAGGCCAAACCCACTAGGAAAGATGATGCTCAAACTGTGAGTGAGTTCCTCAAAACCCATATCTTCCATCGATTCGGAACACCATGTGCTTTGATAAGTGACTTAGGAACTCATTTCTGTAATAGAACCATGGAGTCACTTTTGAAAAAGAATGGGGTTGTACATAAAACATCCACTGCATATCACCCTCAAACAAATGGAATGGCTGAACTTTCTAACAGAGAAGTGAAAAGAGTGCTTGAAAGAATTGTTAAGCCCACAAGAAAAGACTGGCCCGATAGACTTGGTGAAGAACTTTGGGCCTATCGAACAACCTATAAGACACCCATTGGGATGTCTCCATTTAGGCTAGTTTTTGATAAAGCCTGTCATTTACCAGTTGAAATCCAACATAAGTCATTTTGGGCTGTCAAAACTTTTAATTTTGATTGTGAAAAATCTGGTGAAGAAAGATTGTTGCTGTTGACTGAATTGGAGGAGCTTCGACTCGATTCGTATGAGAACTCTATTCTCTACAAAGAAAAGGCAAAGTCACTCCATGACAAGCACATTCTTCGAAAGGTATTTCATGAAGGTTAGAAGGTAATGCTCTTCAATTCTCGATTTCGACTTCACCCAGGTAAGCTTAATTCTCGTTGGGAAGGTCCTTTTGTTATTACTAACGTTTACCCATTTGGTGGAGTGCAATTCCAAGACCCCTCTTCCAAAAGGACATTCACGGTTAACGGACATCGGTTAAAGCATCACCATGAGAGGTCTCACAATCCAGGAACCACGTCGACTTCCATCGAAACCCCATCCACTTTAATAGAACCACCACTGGATGGAGACCCGCCAAATCCAAACCAGGGGGCACCTCTTTCCCTTTAACTCTCTCTCTATCTCTTCCTCTCTCTACCTATTTCTTATTCTTCCTCTCTCTTTAATTTTTTTAACACTTTATTCATCAAACCCTTTCTTTTTATCTTTCTTGTGTGGGTGTGTATTTTTAAAAAAACCTTAAAAACTAAAAAAACCACAAAACACAATTACTTAACAAATTACAAAAAAAGAGTCATGCTTACTCACCATCGAGTTTTGAAATTTTGTCCAACCATTTTGGGGAGTTAATAGACATATTTTCATCTAAATTTTTTTGTATTTTCATCATGACTTTGGATAAAGAATTTTGTGTCAAAACCAACACATTTTGAATGCTCAATTTTTGATTTGGAAAATGCGAACATTATAACCTACCTATTAAATTGGTGTGAATGAATAGTATTAACCACATTATGAAATTTATATTTTGAAATTAATCCAAATGATTTTTATATACATAAGATAAGAATAAATCAAATTTTATGCATAAAAGACTATATTTTTCTAAAGACGGTTTTTTCACCTTTTAATGGCGCACTTATTTTAAAATTAAAATTTGAAAATTTTATAAATTCTATTGAAAAAAATAAAATTCATTTTTAAAATATGAATGTCAAAATTATATTTGGGTGAAATTTTGGTATTTTTTTGAAAATATTTATTTTCCAATGAATAGTGAAAATACCGTTTTTTATAAAATTGTCAATTTAATTATATTAAAATTATATTTATGATTTAAATTTTATCTCACCTATGAAAGTATAAATAAAATTTATATATCTCATAAATGAAAATATGATATATTTATGTCATGGAATAAGTAAATAAATTTATTAAAAATGACAAATTAAGTATTGACATTTTTATGAAATGTAAATATTTATTCACAATTTTATAATTAAAATAATAATTTAAAAGAAAATTATTTTTCATGAAATGGGTTCCTAAATTAATATTTTGTTGTCTTATTATTATAAAATAATTTTATTATATCTTGATTAATTTTTCAAAGTTTCATAAAATCAGTTATAATTTTAAAATTTGTATTTTTCAAATAAATGATGACTCTAATTAAAAATTAAATATCTTATATTTATAAAATTATTTTCATAAAATGGAGTCCATTTTTTAATTCCACACATAAAAAAATGGTTAGGTTTAATTTTTGTGATTTTTCTAAAATAGTTGAAATTTTGGTGAATAGTGAAATACAGTAGTTTACAGTATTTAACATTATAAAGAAATAAATTAATTATTGAGTTATGAATGATGTATGGATGAGGTAAGAACTCATTAGTTCAAAATCACATTCACTATTTACTGTATTTAGTCACAATAACCAACACTATTCATAGTCTTGATCCAAAATAATAAACAAATGAATTAAATAATCAAAAAACACCCCTCCCCTCCACTATAAATACCACCACTCACCACACCTTCTCCTCACACCCCTAAAGCCTTTAAAATTGCCTATATTATACCTATTTACTCTACCAAAACTATTCCCCACTTTCTGGTCTTTCTGGTCTCACCAAAATACCATTTCTAAGTCCCTTAAGGAGGTTCTCATGGAAGTGACACTCAAGAGGTAAAACCTTCCCTCTCTCTCTTTCAATTTCTTTTATTTTCTTATCCTTCTCTCACCTACCCTATCCAAATTGATATGATAACTGTAGTATATTTTATATAATATAATTTTATTGTGTTAATGGTATATCAACCATCAATTCTCTTGTCTTCTCATTTTTATTCTAAAAATGAAAATATAGTCTGTGAGGTGCCATTTTACCGCCTTCATGGGTGACGAGTTTTCGTTTTTCAATTCCGCTTTCAAGGTTGGTCATAAAATTATTTTTATGGTTAAAAAAGAATATATCATGTGTATTAAAATTTATTTAGTGTTTAGGAACCAGTATATATACATAATATTAATTAATAAAACAAAACTAGTGCGCAATGATCGAAAAAACACCAAAATAATCTAAACAGTTATCATTAACATTTTACCTAATGAATCATCCTCATATATAGAAAAAAAATGATATATAAGATCATTAAATATTATTTAAGTTCATTAATAACATATAATTTCAATTTTGGATAACTATTTCCATTTTACACGATCTTTTGTACATGTATACAAGTGAACAAATCATGAAAACCAAGGAAATGAATACTCCTAAACGATGAAACTGAATATCATAACTCATAAAAAATGTCATAAATGAACTTAATAAAACTATACTAAATAAAATAAATTTTTAATAGGTTCTAAATTAAGTTATTAATGAATATAATTTCATTATCCAAGACATTAAGTACAAGTGCAGAACACTTTCGGACATAAGGTAAGGGGTTTCTCATCTTACTTTTATTTATATGAGATATGCCTTATTCACCGTTATTTATTGTGTGTGGTGTATGTATACTTCCAATTGATGTATCATATAATTAATATATTTATCTCAATTACATTCAATTTTTCATTTTATGATCATTAATTCTATGGGGCATACAGTTTGACTGTTTGCAAAGTGGTAAGGGTTTCTTCATGAACCTCTATTTTCCTTCAGGATACGCTTTATCTCTCTTTACCTCAATGTAATTATTAATTATTCATATTTAATTATCATACATTCTTTTTGTATGTTCAAAATATGTTTATCTAGCTCAATTCTTCTTTCTTTGATGGAGAATTACATTTTTATAAGGTTCCTTTTTCAATTCCTCCTGATAAGAAAGTCTGATTAAAGTGAACTTCCCAATTTTTTACCCATTTTCAAGTACACTCCATTATCTGTTTTAGGAACCCTATATTTTTCTATAATCAAAATTTTATCATGAAAAAATATATTAGTTCATTTCTGGTTTTATGTAAACAATTATGTATTTTTCCACTTTAAAGTATCTTTTATATTTTCCCTTAAGACACACTAAAGTGGATCATTTCTTAAGTTTCTTAAACACTTGTTTTACATGATTTCACTTTAGTTTCCACATTTTAGTATGAATGTTATTTTCATATTCCTCAAATATAATTTCATTCTGTCTTATTTTATGGGATATACATGTTTACAATCTGATTTTTATGACAAATGCAAATGATTTTCCAAAATAACTATTCTTTCCAAAGTAAAAGGGTATTTCTCTCAAGAATTTATCAATGATTTTATTAGATTATTTTCATCTATTTAAATACCCTATATTTAATATTATACATAATTGATATTTATCTATTATTTTACCATCTATCATATATTATTGAATGGTTTATGATTATTTTGACTGGGAATGTACTATCTTGGTACCATTCTCCATATTACTATGGATATTTTATTGATTAGGGATATTATTTACATTTCATATGCTAGTTTAAATATATATATATATATATTGATTATATTTCACCCCTTTCATATGATTAATGCATTAGACTTAGTAAGTGATGGGTGGTGCCCGCTATAGCCCCTCAATGTATCATTAGGACTCATGAGATAAACCAAGTTGGGATCTGGCCAAGGCCTTACCCATTTATTTTCAGATGTCTTGGTCAAGTCCTTGATGGTATGTTAAGATGTTTAGCATTATGCATTCCATCATTATGATAGTAGTAATTGATAATCCATGTTATTATTTGACCAGTAGAATATCCTTGGTTAAGTTTCATTCTCATATGATTATTTATATGACATTATTCAATCAACTTTTATTCTTTCCATATTATGCTAATGATTATGTTTTAATGACATGTGTTTTTAGTTAATTATATTACCTTATTGTTTGTATTTATGATAGCTTATACTGTTTTGCTTACCCTTGTTGATCATCTGAGTTTACCCCTTTATTATATTTTATTTTTCCCCAGGATGTGAAGATGTATATTATGAATGACTTGCATGGATAATCTAGGAGTTTATGGGTGTTTCTAATGAGGTTTCTATGTTGTTTTTCCTTTCAAATTTGTAATGTAATAACTATGTTTGTATCTAGTTTTCCAAATATAATAAACTATTCAGTCCTTTGGGATGAAATCTCTTGTTCATAATACCAATGGAATTAAGTAATACACCGGCTCTGGGATACTGGGGTCGGGGTTCTTACAATTTCATTCCACCCATCCATTTTTCTAACAAGTTTCTTTTGAGGTATTGTGTAGCTTGTAGGATGATTTATTTTTCAAAAAATGAATTCCACACTTCTACTGATAAAGAAAAGAATGCATGATATACATTTCCATTCGATCCTAGTGGAATTTAATCAATATTTAGATGAAAATGGAGTAATATTAGTGCTCAATGGGAGGCAACCCATCATTAGTATTTTCCTTTCGCTGCATTTAGTTTCAATTCATTTAGTTTTTTTAGTAATAAAATGGCATGCATTTACCACAATCTATTTTATTCTGAAACTACAGTGGATTTGAATTCATCATATATTTTTTGATAATCCACATGATTTTGATTATGGTGTGACTTATTTGATATAACATGGATATGTTTTTTCCATGTGTAGATTTTATAGGGTACATCATTTTTGGAGTGTCATTGGATACATGAAGCCTTCTCGCATCTATCTGCGCTTACTCAGGGAAGTGTTTTATTTTCTTTCATATTTTATTCTTCCAAAAACACCATGTAAAATAACCAACTCAAAAAATGAAAAAAATAAAAAAAAATAAAAAAACTAACATTCATGTCATTGCTAAACCCACATGAAAACAACTGCATTTTTTAATTAACATAGTCAGAGGCACACCACTTGTTTCCCTAGGTAGTTTGAGAACATGATTACTACTTGGAATGCTTTGATCCTTGATATCATGACTTGTATGATTGCTGATATTATTCCATGCATTGAAAAATGTTTTTTGGAAACTAGTATATTTTTGAGACACCTATTTTCACTCACGTTCATCTATGTTGTCCAATATTATATCTCCATGATTGTGAGTATTCTGTCCCATTTTTTACATCATCTCCAATATCTCTTTTTCTTGATAGAATCTCTTCCATGTTACGTCTTCTAGAAATTTCCATGTTTTCAATCAAAGTGATATGAATTTTGTAAGTTGCACTAAAATGATCAAGGTATTTGTTTGAGATTTTTAACCCCTTTGACCCACTAATCCACCCATACATTTTCTTCACCGTATAACCCTTAGAAGTCATGAATAATCATTTTAGGATGATCCCATAGCTGATACCCCTTTGTCTATTACTTTAATATTCGCATGATGATTTTCAATCTAAGTGTGAGGAAAAGATTTATTCACAGAGAGGGTTGTTTGAGGGGCAGTAACTCATTGATGCACATGGATCGACATTATCCCATCATGATTATATGTGTTATATTTTATAGTAGCTAGATTCACTAATGTATTTTTATTTGAGGATGAGGATTATTTTTCGGTTCCAACAATGAGTACTTTTGTGGTCATTACGCGGTAACCCTCACCTTTAGGGGTATCTATAAAAGTGATGACTCATTACTCCGGGAGCTAGATAGTTTTATATATGTACTAATTTCACTGAGATGTTATATGTCCTACTTTCACTGAGATGATATAGTGTACATACTACTTGTGTACCTTTCTTTGGGATTTTGTCAGACATTTATTTCATGGGGTTTGAGGGATATTACTCACAAGTTTTTTTTATCCTTCTTATTTGAGTGAGTTGTTTTCCTAAAAAATAAAAGAAAAAAAATTGAAAATACTAAGCGTGACATTTTTATTATCATATGATTGGTGACAAGCAACGTTTTAAGTGTGGGGGAGAGAGAGTTTGAGGGATACATTTGGATTAAAACTTACCATGTATTTATTTCAAGATCCAACCCTCCTTTTTGTCAAAAACTATCACATTATTTTTATGACCCACCCTCACGCAATCTCAAATACATTTTAACCTAATGATAATTCCTTGAGACCGGTGCATTATTTTTATTTCCACCAGCAGAGATGTAAGATGTGAAATTAATGGTAAGCCTATGGTAAACATGAATTGGTATGAGAATTGACCATGAATTTGATCAAAATGATTTGAGCGATGATAGTAATGATGAGGTATGTCGCATGATTCATGAGTGTAGGTACTTGTCTTGTAAATAATGCAAGTAAAACGGGAACTATTTTGAAAATTGGAATTTTGAACGAAGAATGATATTTTTTGTGTAAAATGGATTGAAAAATTTTAAACTTGTAATTTTGATGTTTTGATCTTTCTCCGGGTACAATTGTGTATTATTTCTGATTAATTTGTCTAAGAGTGAAAAAGTTTAAGTGTGGGGGATTTCATGCACATGGATTCCACATGCATTTTTTATAATTTTCTAATTTAGTTTTAATTATTTTTCTAACCACTTTTAGCATTTTTATGTTGTTTTTTAGTTTTGTAGTATTTTAGATATTATGATAATTTTTAGTTGATTTTTATACTAATATTAGTAATTTAGTATTTTATTAGTTTATTTTAATAATATATTTTATTATGCATGTAATTATTAATCTAATGTAACATTTAACCCTAGTTTATTTAATTATATATATTTAATTATATCTCTTTAACTTTAATAGCTTATTATTATTTTTATTAGTTTATATTGATTTTATAAATTATTAACATTTAATGTATAAAACTTTTTTAGCAGTTTAATTTATATTAATTTTATTATTAGTTTATTAATATTTTTAGTAACTTTATTGATTTTTTATTTTTGTATATATATATATATTTTTAAAATATTTTTAGTATCAATAAAAGTTGTATTAATTTTATTATTTTATTATTTTTATTAAATTTGATTAATATTTAATATTAGTAGTATTATTATGTGTATAGATTAACTTTTATCCAACTACTAATTTTATTTTATTTATTTTTCTAATTTTATATACCTATATATATTTATGTAGTCTAATTTATTTTAGTTGACTAATTATTTACATGAGTATATTTTATTATTATTACTATTATTTTAATTTAAAATTTATTAATATTGACGTCTTTAACTTTATTTCATTGATTTTCTGTTTTTATGCATGTCATTTTTAGCTCTCATTAATTGTTTTTTGTTTTTTTATTTATTTTCAAAATGTTATTTTTAATTAGAGACACTACTATTTAAATTGGATATCTATACTCTGCTTAAGAGGATTTGATACACATGTCTCGCCTCACCTTGCCTCCCACCCCTCACCCCTCCTCTTTGTCGCCCCTCCCCTTCCCTCCTACCTCTAACATTCCCCACACCTCCCCCCACTCCCTTCACATCACCCCCTTCCCCACTCCACCCCACATCACCCCACCCCATCTCCCTACTTGCACAAACCTGAGTGCAAGTCCTCCTCTCCGATATCAGCCACCATCACCATCTCCCTCTCCGTTGAAGCATGACAAAACCACCCATAAATCCTCTCTCATTCGCTATACACCCAGCAACACACAAATATCCTACCTTCACACCGTCACGACCGAACGCACCCCTCTCGTTCTCCATGCACCAGACCAGTGGAGTTACCTCAACCATTCTGGGTGAGTGGTGTTTTACGTGTTTCGAAAGATGTCATCATGATCAGAGGGTTCACTTTTCATTCAGAGATTGATGGATGGTGAGTGTGTTGTGCGGCGAGAGTGTAGAACAACATGATCATTTTTTTGGAAGCGCAATGGTTTGGTTCGACGTTGCAGCGATTAATGGGACAATGGTTATTATTTTTTTATCATCGACGATAGCTTGCAGTGACCACTATGACAACACGAGCGTGGTGATATTTGTTTATTATTTTATGTGTTATGTTGTTTTCATGTCAGACTAATTCTTTGGTGTTAGAGTTTCGATGAATGTGATGATAATTGCATGCCTTTAATTTATTTCCATGTTTGATTGCCGATTAATTATTTTTGATTGTATGTTTATTTAATTAATTATATCTGTATTTTAATTAATTATCATTTGGACCGTGCACACTTGCTTTGATGTTTGTTCATGTGATACCTAATAAGTAATCACAATCGAGAGATCATAAGAGAATTTATTTGTCCAGGATTTGATCACACACATGAGAGAATCATAAACCACACGTGATCGAATTATGAATAAAAAATATATTAATTGAAAAATTAATATTTTGTGCGCGTTCTCCATCAAACTTGCATGAGTGACACTTAATCAATAATCTCATGCGAGTGAATCCAACATAGGTATATACTTTTATTTTTTTTAGAAACAGGTTGTTGTATTTCACCAAGTGATTCAGTACTACAATGATGTGAAAATTATTCTTCAAGACAGAGAATGAAATTATAGATGATTTGTGTGAAAATTATATTACCTTATAACATCGGAGAACAAGACCTGATAGTATTTTGATTAAATTTGGAATCAATAATAATTAAATAAATAAATATTAAGATATGATAATTAAATAATTGGAATTGCATCCACCAGAATAGACGTCACAACTATGACACTTCCATCTCTGATGGTTTCTTCGATAGCTTAATTTACTTCACTTTGATAGTTTTAGTTAATTTAAATAGTCATTTTTAAATAATTTTTAATTTTTTATATTTTTTAGTTGTTAATCACATTAAAAACTTGTTTACCTGAACATTTTTCTTAGAGTATATTCCTAGTGTCTACTCACATTCTCTTTGTGGTTCTACCATGATCACCGCTTCTATAGTATTTATTAGGTTAATAAATTTGAAAATTTTATAGTTGTTTAGTTGTTTAGTTTTTATATTTTTTTAGTTATTATAACATTCCATCTTTTATCTATGGTGTATTATAACAATTTAACTTTCTATTAATTCATTTTTCATATTTTTTCTATTATATATTATATTATTGTCTATTTTGATTTTCTTTTTTTATATAAGTGATTCTCAAAGGCAATGTTATGAATATTGATTTTTTTGTCCAAAAAAATATCCATTATGAATGTTCAATTCTAAGTTTCATTTCAACATTATGGATCTTAAAAATATAATCGTAGAAGTAAATCAAGCATCCTTAAAATACTAAAAAAATGTAATGATTTTTCTTCATAATCACTTTTATGAAAAAATAAATCTATGCAATTTATGGGTAAGATTCTCTAGTTTTTTTAGTATAAATTAAAAGAGTAATATGAACAACAAAAGGCAGTTGTACTTCCAAAAGTTTTATATGTATATATCCACCTATACTTAAAAGATTTAAATTTTTTAAGTGAACATAATTTAACTTTATTTAATATCAGTTCACACTTGAAATTATGCATTGAAAAAAAAACACTAATAAAGATATGTTATACAAAACATTTCTCACCCTCCATCCATCAAATGTGTTCCTTTGATAGTAATATTAAGAGTGAATGCTTACTGAATATTCTAAAAAAAATCATGTTTTCTTATAACTAAACAAAACAATGAGTGTTTATTGAAAAAATATCAATCTTATCCAACTAGAATTATATCATTCCTTGAAATGGATTGTGCATTTGATTGGCATTGTGGACAAGGTCAAGGAGGAAAAAGGGGTTATAGAAGAAAGAATAATTCATCATGCACCAATCATCCTTCAAAGGTGGAAAACAAAAAAATGATAAAAAGGGAAACAAATTAAATGAAAATGAATGATGGTAAGGATAATCAAGTGTGACATAGTGGCAACATTTTCATTGGGACCACAAACCCAAATGTATCCTAAGTAGAAACTGACATCTTGAATGCTGGAGTTGGTGATATAGAAAAAATTTCCATGTACGTTATGATTACATATATGTTGTACCTCTCAAACCCCTCGAGGTTTAATTTTCATGATCACAATCACCCTCTTATGTTTCTAACATTGTTTTAAGTGTTTTTGGATGATAGGCATTCATTTAAGGTGCCAAGGATTTGGGCCAAGAAGGCCAAGAAGGCAAAAAGGCCAAACTGGACTGAAATGCAGTCCACCGGCCAACCGGTGGCTTCACCACCGGCCAGCCGGTGGCACCTGGGAAGAAGGCTGAGCTTCTGCCTCAGCACCGGCCAACCGGTGGCCTTGCACCGGCCAGCCGGTGGCCCCCTGCCCAAACAGTATTAGCTACTGCCTCACCACCGGCCAGCCGGTGGCTCTGGCACCGGTCGACCGGTGGCCCCTGGACAGGAATCCAATGCCATTTTGCAAACACCGGCCAACCGGTGGCCCTGCACCGGCCAGCCGGTGGACACAGTCAAACTAGCCGTTGGGCTGTTGACCAGCCTGTCCACTTGGCTCCCAACGGCTCCGAAGACCTCTCCAACGGCTCCGAAGCCTCCCCAAGGGTTCCTAGCCTATAAATAAAGGCCAAGGAAGCCCCGGACAACAACCGGAACATATACGAAGCCAACGGACATATTTTGGATCAATTGGCCAACCTCCGGCGGACTTCCTCAAAGGAACCCACCTAGCTCCAACAACTTCCACATCCAAGGAGCTCCTTCAAAGAAGCTTGGAAGCGGCCTTCAACATCTCCATCCAATCAAAGGCGCCCAAGTCTTCCCAAATACGGGTTTTATTGTTTATCTCTTTTTGAGCTTTAAATTTGGGTTTGTGCCTACAAACCCCAACCTTTTCTCATCCCCCCTTTCTTTGGGTTCTCACACCACCACTAAGGTGTGAAGAGGTTGTCAAGCCTTACCTTGTAAAAAGGCTTGAGATCGGTGAGCTAGTCTTCCCGTAAAAAGACTAGTGGGTTATTGCTTAACCATTAAAAGCATTGGGTTCTTGCTTAACCACTAAAAGCAAGCTGTAATAGGTCCTAGTGCTACCTCAAAGCCTAGTGGGTTTCTTGCTAAAACCATTGAAAAGCAAGCGGTAGGAATCTCTCAACGGTTGAGTTGGGAGCGGAGACGTAGGCCGGGTTTTGGCCGAACTCCGTTAACAATTTCTTGTGTGATTGCCTCTTTATTTCCGCTGCACTTTACTTTGATTTTTAAATTGTTAATCAATTTTTTAAAAGGCAATTCACCCCCCCTCTTGCCATCTTTCCCTCCTTGGGGTGTTCTTCCGACCCAACAATTGGTATCAGAGCAATAATTTGAATAATTCCCTAAACGGTTTCAAATTCAAAGATCCATTAAGATGGCATCAACCTCTTTCGCCCCCGAGGGCTACTCATTGGGTCGGGCTCCATTTTTTGATGGGACCGACTATAATTATTGGAAAACCCGCATGACTACTTTTCTTAGAAGTATAGGTTATCCCATTTATAAAATTGTCATGCAAGGTTACACTTTGTCTTCTCCCGACGAATCCAAATGGACCCCCGCCGATATTAGAAATTTCGAGCTTGATGGCAAAGCCATGAATGCTCTTCATTGCGGGTTAGATAGAAATGAATTTAATCGTGTATCCACTTGCACCTCCGCACATGAAATTTGGAAGCTTTTAGAAGTGACCCATGAAGGCACTAATAAAGTCAAGGATACTAGATTAGATATGTATAGACAGGATTTTGAATCTTTTTCAATGCATCCAAATGAGTCTATTTCTGAAATGTTTACTAGATTTACTGACGTGTGCAATGGGAGAAAGTCCCTTGGCGATGATGTTTCAGCTGAGACGATGGTCAAGAAGATCTTATGGGTCCTTCCGAGCTCATGGGCACCTAAAGTGACGGCGATCCAAGAAGCTAAGGACGTCAAAAATATGCCGGTCGAGGAGCTCATTGGATCCCTAATGACGTACGAGATCACGATGAGGAGGCAAGCTCAAAAGGAGGGCACACCAATCAAGACACCAAAGAACATTGCCCTCAAGGTTCTAAAAGATGTAAGCTCCTCCTCATCATCCTCATCTTCCTCATCTACTTCATCTTCAAGCAGAGACTCGGAAATGGAAAATCTCGCCCGCCAAATGCACAAGTTTATGAAGAAGCACAAGAAGAAGAAATCCCGCAAGCACCGAAAGCAAGAACCCACCGAAAAATCCGAGCCCAAGGTGAAATGTTACGGGTGCGGCGAAAAGGGTCATTACAAGCCCGATTGCCCTCTCAACAAGAAACGGGCCACGCACAAGGAGAAAGGAAAGAAGAAGGTCCTCAAGGCGACATGGAGTGACACATCATCCTCCTCCTCCTCCTCCTCGAGCGACAACGGTACGAAATGCCTAATGGCATGTCATGAGGTAACATCTTCTGACTCCTCATCCTCTTGTTCTTCAAATTCAAATTCTTTAAATCATTTATCTTATGAAGAACTCTCACATGCTAGAGACCAACTAGAAAAAGGTTTTCATGAGCTTTCTTCAAAATTTGTTTCTTTGAAAAAATCTTTCAAAAAACTCTCCTCCGAAAAAGACCAACTTCTCAAAGAGAAGGAGGAACTCTCCCGAAAAATCAAAAATTTTCCAAATGTTGATTCCATGGAATCAACCATCAAAGATTTAAAAGATTCCCTAGCCAAGTTCACCCAAGGTGAACAAAATTTGTCCAAACTCTTAGGTTCCCAACGAATATCTAGAACCACCCAAGGGCTAGGATATACCAACCAAGCTTCCTCCTCCCATGCACCCACTGTTTTTGTAAGGGGGAGCTCTAGCTTTAAATTTTGTAATTATTGCAAAAAACCCGGGCACCTTATTTATGAATGTAATTGTAAAAATGCCCGGTACGGCCAACCAAAGTCTATTTTCTTTTCGGACGAATTTTATAGGAGAAGACCCGCTATGAGACAAGTATGGATTGAAAAATCCCTTCTTGCGAGTCTCTCCGGGCCAAAAATTGTTTCCTCTCCCCGGTGATTTATTGTTTTTATTTAGGGGGAGTTAGGTTTGTTTAAGAATTTTTGTTTTATTCAAACTTTCAATTTCAACTTTTGGTTTCAAAATTCAAATTTTCATTTCTAAAATTCCAACAGTTGGTTTCGAATTTGTTTTGATTCAAAACTTTCAATTCAAACTGTTATTCAAATTTTTCAATTCAATTTTTCATTTCAAAATTTTTAACAATTAGTATCACTTTCAATTGTTTTAAAATCTCGTTTTTCATCGAATTCCCTCAATCAAGTTTTATGCCCCATTCTATTTTGATAATCACAAAGGGGGAGAAATTTCTTGATTGATTGGGGGAGAATCCTTTTCATCTTGCTTAGCATTTCCTTTCAATTTCAGTATTTTACATTAATTGTTTTGGTGATTGTGATCATCAAAATAGGGGGAGATTGTTGTACCTCTCAAACCCCTCGAGGTTTAATTTTCATGATCACAATCACCCTCTTATGTTTCTAACATTGTTTTAAGTGTTTTTGGATGATAGGCATTCATTTAAGGTGCCAAGGATTTGGGCCAAGAAGGCCAAGAAGGCAAAAAGGCCAAACTGGACTGAAATGCAGTCCACCGGCCAACCGGTGGCTTCACCACCGGCCAGCCGGTGGCACCTGGGAAGAAGGCTGAGCTTCTGCCTCAGCACCGGCCAACCGGTGGCCTTGCACCGGCCAGCCGGTGGCCCCCTGCCCAAACAGTATTAGCTACTGCCTCACCACCGGCCAGCCGGTGGCTCTGGCACCGGTCGACCGGTGGCCCCTGGACAGGAATCCAATGCCATTTTGCAAACACCGGCCAACCGGTGGCCCTGCACCGGCCAGCCGGTGGACACAGTCAAACTAGCCGTTGGGCTGTTGACCAGCCTGTCCACTTGGCTCCCAACGGCTCCGAAGACCTCTCCAACGGCTCCGAAGCCTCCCCAAGGGTTCCTAGCCTATAAATAAAGGCCAAGGAAGCCCCGGACAACAACCGGAACATATACGAAGCCAACGGACATATTTTGGATCAATTGGCCAACCTCCGGCGGACTTCCTCAAAGGAACCCACCTAGCTCCAACAACTTCCACATCCAAGGAGCTCCTTCAAAGAAGCTTGGAAGCGGCCTTCAACATCTCCATCCAATCAAAGGCGCCCAAGTCTTCCCAAATACGGGTTTTATTGTTTATCTCTTTTTGAGCTTTAAATTTGGGTTTGTGCCTACAAACCCCAACCTTTTCTCATCCCCCCTTTCTTTGGGTTCTCACACCACCACTAAGGTGTGAAGAGGTTGTCAAGCCTTACCTTGTAAAAAGGCTTGAGATCGGTGAGCTAGTCTTCCCGTAAAAAGACTAGTGGGTTATTGCTTAACCATTAAAAGCATTGGGTTCTTGCTTAACCACTAAAAGCAAGCTGTAATAGGTCCTAGTGCTACCTCAAAGCCTAGTGGGTTTCTTGCTAAAACCATTGAAAAGCAAGCGGTAGGAATCTCTCAACGGTTGAGTTGGGAGCGGAGACGTAGGCCGGGTTTTGGCCGAACTCCGTTAACAATTTCTTGTGTGATTGCCTCTTTATTTCCGCTGCACTTTACTTTGATTTTTAAATTGTTAATCAATTTTTTAAAAGGCAATTCACCCCCCCTCTTGCCATCTTTCCCTCCTTGGGGTGTTCTTCCGACCCAACAATATATTCATTTTATTAAATATTAACAAACTTCTTATCACATCATGATTGTTCCTTTACATGACATAATTTGTGTTAATGTCCTAAGAGTAGCTGTCACATTGAAAAGTCATTGTAGTTTCCCACTATGATGAGAACCCAGAAGTGTCACAACGGTATTCTTAAATATATGTTTTATGGTTGGATGATATAATTTTATGGGACAAAAATGGAATAGTGTATCAGGGGTGGAGACTCATAGAACTTTGAGACACTTTCTCATAGTGTAAATCATTAGTAATTTCTAGTGCATGAGATATGAGAACATGACCTGTCAGTAGAAAATCCACATTTATGTGTCATTGGATGTTTATGTTTGAGGATGTTTGCATTGATCTTTAGACTTTAATATTATTATTAATGAATATTATAAGTCATGTGATTTGATATATTGATGAAAACTGTGATGGCATATGTTCACAGCGAAGTAGGATGCATTGAGTGCTTCATGAGTAATATTGAATTAATAAATAATGTGAGAAAGTATTTGTCCCTTATTTAATTTAACTAAATATGACATATTGGGCCATTTTATGGGAATGAAACAACCTAAATAAATCCATGGTCTTGGTGTTATGTGATTGGGTTCATTTCCAGAAAGCCAAAGAGAGAGACATCAATCACAGAGGTTTATGACACCAACATGAAACCTATTTGATTAGAGATATTATGATAAACAAATTATATTACACATGAGGTTGTATGTCATTACGACATTAACTTATTTCTTTATGAGTGAATTGACGTGTTTCTAGATGCTAACATCAGACCCTAGACAACTCTACCTAATGCCTATGAGAAATAGGCTTAGAGGGTTACACACTAAGTGTATCCAAAACCTTAGTTAAATATTAAATATTATTTATTATTTAATATGTTGAATAAATATTATTATCATATGTGGTTTAATAACTATTCATGTTTGCTTGATCGAATATATTCAGACACTATTTATTCAAGATAATATTTATGAGCATGATATTTAATAAATATTTAATTGTTATTTAGTGAATATAATATTTATTTATTGATGAATAATATAGTGAAATTTATTTATGAAACAAACATTTATTATTCAAGGCCCGATAAATATTATGGAGGAATGACATAACGATTTTAAGGGTCTAGTGAGAAATAATATATATTAAATATTATTTGAATATATTTTAAATAATTTATTCAAGAAATAATATTTAATTAATTCGTTGGTTTCATGTATTCCAATAAATAATAATATTATTATCATAGACATGAGGCTCCACATGGATTAAGGAAATAATAATAGCACACGTGCAATTATTATTTTCCAACCCTAACACTATTTAAACTCAATTATATCATATTTTATTCTAATTCTATCCATTTGTTTTTGGTTGTGCACAATGATGTCTGAATAATCCTCTCAATTCCTAGAGAGATCCTTTCCAAGAACGCTATCAAGAACATAGATCGATCCTCCTCCACCATCTCTTTTGATTTTAGAGATATTAAGGAGAGTCATTATTTAAATTTATTACCATGATATTCATAGACTAATGATGCATGTAACATCCCAAGATTTTAAAAGGAAACACTATGTTTAATATCATACAAGATACGCCACATCAAACTTAAACAAACGAATAAATACTATTATTTAAATGTGAACATTATAACCTAGCCATTAAATTGGAGGGAATGAATAGTATTAATGATATTATGAAATATATAATGGCCATACTCATTGATAATGTATTAATTGTTATTTTTTAAAATAGGTACTAGATTTTTAGAAAATCATTTTATTCTTCAAAAAACACGTTTTCTTTAAAAATGGGGTTTATTGCATTTTATAAGTGAATATTATAATTAATTTTTGGAAATTTTAGAATATTAATTTCATAAAATAAAATTCATTTTAAAATCATAATATCAAGTTTTACTTTGGGTGAAATTTTGGTTTTTTTCAGAAAATATTTGGTTTTTCAGTGAATAGTGAAAAATACCGTTTTTTATAAAAATATCATTTCTTTTCAATAAATTAAACAATTTAAAAGTCTCATTATGTTTTGAATATGGTTTCAAGTAAAACAAGTATTATTAATTTATATTTCATCCAATTAAATTATTTTTAATCATCATTATATTGTATTTTATAATAAGTTTATTTTTGGGTTTAAAAAGAGGGTTTTTTCTGAAAACTATTTTGAAGTACATAATGTTTATCATTTTTAATTAATTAAAATAATCCATAACGGGGATGTTTTTACTAAAATTTATAGATTATATATCAATAAATATTAATTTAGTTCCATGCAATGATTATTATTAGCCATAGAGTTAATATAAAATCATCTTTTACTTGAAAAATACACTTATTAAAAACTCGTTTTTTCGTCGCGTATATGGGTTTTATTTTAAATTTAAATTTTCTAATTTTGTGAATTTAAGTTGGTAAAATGGATTATATATTTGTAATTATAAGTTCCAAATTAGTTAATAATGTCATTTTTATTTTTAGGCATAAAAAAGTTACTATGGTAAAAAAAGATTTAAAGTAGTATAAGTAAAATAATGTAGTTGGTTAAAGTTAAAAGTTAAAGGATTAAAATACCTAAAAAATACAACATTAAATGGGTTTTTAATGTGTTATTTTACCTTAAATATCATTTAAAACTTTAATTATCAACCAAATTAATTGGAATTAATTCCTCTCAGATGTGGTTGGTTTTAAATATAAAATAATCATTATTTAATCACTTTAAACCACCCCCGTCAAGTATAAATACCACTTCTCACCACCCCATTTCTCCTAAAAAGACTTTAATATCTTAAAATATATAAAAAAAACCTCTCCTACCCACTCCCCATGTCTAAGTGCTATTGTTATCACTCAAATTCAAATTTCATGTTCTTTAAGGGATCCTTTAAAGAGGTGATATTCAAGAGGTAACTTTCTCAAACCACCTCTCTTAATTTCTTTTATTATTCTACCTTATACTCACCTAATTCATAAATCAAAGCATAATAAATTTAGTATCATGTATATACTAGAATTTTATATTTCTAATGGAATATCTTATATCCATTCTTTTTATTATCTCCTCTTATTCAAAGAAATAAAATCATTGTCTAAATTATTTCGGTTAATCGTCTCGATGGTTAATGAGATTTCATTTTCCATTACCACATTCAAGGATGGTCATAATTTTTTTTATTAAATAATATTTAAATAAATATATTTTGATTATTTCATGTTCTGTAAACTAATATACAGACATAATATTAAATAAAATGAAACTAGTTTGTGATGTCCGGAAAAACCGCCAAAATAAATGAAACATTTATTATTAACGTTTTTATCAAATGAATCATCCTCATGTCAAAAAAAATGATATATTGTATCATTTATAATTATATAATTCAATTAATTCCATTTCATTACACTTCTAGAGTTATATTCCCATTTTAAAAGAACATCCATAAATATACACAAGTTAACCGACCATGAAACCGTGAAATGGACGCCTCCAGAACGACATAATTGAACTTTATAACTCATTGAAATGACCATAAATTAACTTAATAAAATTATAATAAATAAAATATATGTGAAATATGTTATAAATTAAGTAATTAATTAATCTAATTTGATTATCCAGGACATTAAGATCAAGTGTAGAACTCTTTTGGCCACAAGGTAAGGGACCCCTCTACTTCCTCTCTCTTCTTTTCCTTTCAAGTGCCTTATTTATTTTATGCATTTTATTATAAAAATACTATTGATGGTATATGATTTTACACACCCCTATTAAAATCCTTTTTAAGTTAAAATGATAAGATACACATTTTTATCTCATTAAATAAATTTATGAATCTTTAAGTATTGTCGCTATGCTGCCGAAATTTAGTAAGGAACTTCATCTCAGTTTTCTTTTATTGAGACATATTTTGATGTTATGCACCTATATTATTTAATTATGTATATATAATTACCCAATGATATATTATATCATGAATTTATCTTTTATCATGATATTTAAAGTTTTGTTGAATGTTAATCCTTCATGAGACATAAGATTCAACTGATTACAAGTGGTAAAGGAAATTCTTAACTCAATTTCCATTATTTGGGTTAAAATTATAGTTCATTATTTATATAGTGATAAAATTATGTGTGAAATGAATTTTTATTATATTATGTTTTATTTACACTTGTTTTATGTGGATTTACATCTGATACACATAATCAATTCATTGATTAATGCTCAATTCAATAATATGATATTTGTAAAGGGCATTTTGATATCTGAAAGTGATTTGAGTTTTTAAAATATTTTATGATGAAAAACTGAAATCATAAAAAAAATTATTCATAATATGGTACTTGAGCATTATAAATGAGATATGGGTGGCTCGGATAGTGTTGGGTGAGTATGTTACATCTTATATGATGGGGTGACCTAGATAGCATGGGGTGAGCCTGTTACAACTTAAACGATGTGGTGGTCCAGACTGCATTGGGTGATCCCGTTACAACTTATATGATGGTGTGTCCCATATAGTGCTCCAATATAGTGGGTAATTATTATATTATAATTTGGTCACATGGTTATTCAAATTAAAAGGGTTTTAAAAGAGTTTTATGAATGTGATGCTCTAAGTTTCCAAAAAGGTTTCCTTTTTCTTTCTATGGGTTTTAATGATTTTATTTGAGCTATAAGTGTGCGTGTTTTCATGTAAAAACTAATTATTTCATTTCCTAAAATAACATTAAGATAAAGGTAAATATTTCATGGGATTTCATGTTTTTCACTGGACTAACAAATTTCTTCTTTTTATGTCCCTGACTGAGCATTTTGTGCTCATTCCAAGTTTTAAAATATTTTCCATATAGTTTAAGGAAGATTAGAGACAAGGATGAGATCAAGATGAAAATTTTAAATATTTATAATGAAAATAATTCTTGCTTTATTTTAAATATTTTTTCTCTATGGAAAAAAATGAATACTGTATAGTAGTGTTCACTTGTAATGTATGGGTGTACTTTGTAACAGTTTGTCATAATTCTCTAAGACTCTAAACCAAAAAGATCCTTAGGATTGTAACAAAGTGAATTCTAGTTTAAAATCTATATAATATGATATATTTAAGGATGATTCCTTACAATTCGTATCATAGGTTAGTTTAGATAACTTTAGATGTTAGGATGTTATTTAATCATAAGTTACAAGTCATATATAACCACAATGGTTAGCATGGTAAGAAGATTCATAGTTATTGTGGATAAATTGAATGATTTTTAGATAACATGAAAAAGACACTACACAAAATAGTAGATTAGCAATGGTTTTTTAGAGGGGGTTATGCAAAACCCCCTCTAATCATCGAATTTAGAGGGAGTTCACAACCCTATCTAAATTTTTTAGAATTATTTTTTTAATATTTTGTTTGATTTTAGAGGAGGTTATGTCAAAACCACCGCTAATTTAATAATTAGTGGTGATATATGTTCGGTTTGATTTTGAAGGTTCTATATATATATATATATTTGGATATTAAATGGGGGTTGTGAACCCCTTATAATTTAAGAAATTAGAGGGGGTTGTGAGCCCCCTTTAATATAAGATATTAGAGGGGGTTGTGAACCCCCTCTAATTCAAGAAATTAGAGGCGGTTCATGAACCACCACTAATCCATTTGATTAGAGTGGTTTTTAACCACATCTAAATTTTTATTTATTTTTTAAAATAAATCTCATATAAATTCAAAATTTATATTATATATGTGTGTGCACGCATGTGTGTATAAATATATTACATAAACACATTATATAAATGCATTTAAATACATTATATATATATAAAGACATTATATAAATACTTTAAATAAATACTTAAACAGGTTATGTTCTGAATTTTCTGGATGCTCTCTTTGACATGCATCAATCCAAGCAGATCACTGCCCTCCTGAGGGTAGCATGTGTTGAGCTGCTACACAACATTTCGTGAGCCCGAAACAAATCCATTCACAACCAAGATCGTTTCAAGGAGTGAATTGAAATTACAAACATTATAGTGGTTGTACAAAATTCCAACAATATGATCACAGAGAGTTGCAACAACTCGTCCAGGGATCTCATGGTGCTAAGATGGTTGAATATTACAGGTAATTTTCCCAAGCCTTGAGGCACTGTTGAAGTCTTATGGACTCCCCCTTTTACTAGCTGGATGAAATGTAACACAGATGGGGCCTCAAGGGGTAACCCAGGTCTATCTCGATTTGGGGTTATATTCAGGGATCACAACGGGGATGTGGTGGAATGTATTCATGGTCTGTGTGGCCATGTAATCGCTCTAGAATAAGAAATGATGGGGATTATCAGAGCGGTTAATATTGTGTGTCAAATGAATTGGAATAACATCTGGCTCGAATGTGATTCCACTACTATTGTTCAAGCCATAAGTATGGAACAAATTCATCTTTCATGGAAGCTAATAGGGAAATGGATCAAATGCCTTGAGTGAATCTCTTCTATGAGTTACATTGTCACTCACACTTTTCAGGAAGCAAACTACATTGAATATGGTCTTGCAGATAAAGAGGCCACTGAAGAGAGATGTATCCATTCAAACAATGTGCCTGATGACATGCTCCCTCTTCTTAATTGTGAAAAATGTAAAATACATTCATTTCGTCTCTTGTAACATTTTATTGATTTAATCCAAGAGCCTCTAAGCTCATTTTTCTAAAAAAAACTTATATATATATATAAATGTATACACATATAAATATTGGTATACATGATATAAATGTAATTATAAATATATTTATTCAAATATATAAAATTTATATGTGGTTTTATAAATAATATACATTTATTAAATACATTTATATTATACATATATTATATTAAATACATTTTTATTTTATATTTATGCATAAATACATTTATATTATATTATGTATTCAAATATATATAATATATACAAATATAAACATAAACATAAACACACAGATATATATATATATATATTATAATTATATAATTATATTATATTATATAATTATATTATAAATATTTCATTATATATAAATTTTTATATATTATATATACTATAGTATACCATATTAATTATATATTAACTTAGTAAATTTATATTTTATTTAATTATATTATATATTTCCAATTATATGAATGTAATTAATTTTGCGTGAATATATATGTGTGTGTGTACATGATATAATATAAATGCATATAATTGCATACATAAATATATAATATAAATTTATTTAATATAATATAAATTATAAAATAAATATATGGTATTTATAAAACCAACATATAATTTTTTATAGTTTAAAAAATAGGTGTAATAATAATAATTAACTAATAATATTATGGAAACACACACACATACATAGAAGTATATAAAAATAATTATATATTTTTTATATCTATAAATACTATAGAAATACATAAATACACACACTCATAAATGTTTATAAATATATGTATAAATATATATTTATATATGTAAATATAATTATTTTTATATATTAGAAACACTCACACACACATATATTTATATATATACAAAAATATATTATATTAATTATATTTCTATACAATAATATATGTATATTATCATATATTTGCGTATATAAAAATATATATTACAATGTATATATTAACTGAAAGACAACTCGACATAGTGGAAGAAGTGTGCGACACATATAGGAGAGGACCTGGTTCGAATCCTATGGGAAACCCATTTTACAACACATGGGTATTAGAGTGGAGGTATGTCGTCATGTGTGTCATGTGCCTGGGGTCCCCGCAGACAAAGTCTTAGGCCTGGGTTGTTTATCGGGTCCCGCAGATATGTGTGGTCATGGGGAGTTGTCTCAGGGCCAATCGGTTCGAAAATTGAAGATTTGATGCATTTTTAAAATATGTATTTATGTATTAAAAATTTTTAAACAAATTTATAAAAAAATATTTTCATTTAAAGTTAGCGAATTATTAAAAAAAAACCCAAGGTATTGAAGCAAATTCTTTCCAAAAAAAATCTTATATAAAATAAAAGGTATTATAAAATTAATTAAAAAAGTCCATAAAACTTATGGCATGTAAACCGCCTCTGGATATTTTCACAAATACAAAAAAATTATAGTTTAAACCCAAACATTTGAACTATTGGGTAAATAATCGGGTGTCATGGGAGTTGTCATGTGGTGGTTTTACTGGGTTGTTAGGGGTGCCTGGGGAGTTGTCTGTGGGGTGTCTGGTTGGGTGCCAGGGGTTGTCCGTGGGATTGTCAAGGGGCCTAATTGGGTTGTTAAGGTCTCTAATGGCCTTCCTGGGGGGTTGTCATGGGGCCTTCTTGGGGGGTTGTTATGGGGGCCTACCTGGGTTGTCAAGGGTGTCTGATGGCCTACCTAGGGGTTTTCATGGGGGATTTCTTGGGTTGTCATGTCTTTGGGATTGT
This sequence comes from Viscum album, assembly GCA_963277665.1. Taxonomy (NCBI): domain Eukaryota; kingdom Viridiplantae; phylum Streptophyta; class Magnoliopsida; order Santalales; family Viscaceae; genus Viscum; species Viscum album. Next base: position 862,051,125 of record OY728160.1, read on the forward strand.
CATGGTGGCCTAGGTTGTCAAGAGTGTCTGTGGGATTATCATGGGCCTAGGTGGGAACATTTGAAAAAAATGTCGTATTTAGGGGCGGTTGTGGTATAACCACGCCTAAAATTGGAAATTTTGAACTCAATTAGGGGCGGTTATAATCACCCCTAATTGAAAACATCAATTTAGGGGTGGTTATAACCACTCATAATCTGAATTTAGGTCGAAATTATAGGGGGTTAAAACCCCTTAATCTTAATTGTCATGGGGGTCTGTCTGGGTTTTCAGGGGTGCCTGGGGAGTTGTCTGCGGGGTGTCCGGTTGGGTTCCATGGGTTGTTTGTGGGATTGTTAGGGGGCATGCCTAGGTTTTCAGGGGTGTATAATGGCCCACCTGGGGGTTGTTTGTGGGGTTGTCATGGGGGTTTTCCTGGGTTGTTAGGGGTGTCTGATGGCCTGACTGGGGGGTTGTCATGTGGCCTGCCAGGGGGGTTGTCATGGGGGCTTGCCTAGGTTGTCAGGGGTGTCGCCTGATTGGGGGGTTGTCATGGGGGCCTGCCTGGGTTGTCAGGGGTGTCTGATGGCCTGCTTGGGGGGGTTGTCATGAGGCCTCCTTGGGGGGATGTCATGGGGACCTGCCTGGATTTTCATGTCTGTGGGATTGTCATGGGGGACCTAGGTTATCAAGAGTGTCTGTGGGATTATCATGGGACTGGGTGGGAAAATTTGAAAAAATTTGTGGTATTTAGGGGCGGTTGTGGTATAATCGCCCATAAAATGAGAAATTTAAAACTCAATTAGAGGCGGTTATAACCACCCATAATCTGAATTTAGGTCGAAATTATAGGGGGTTAAAACCCCCTAATCTAATTTGTCATGGGGGCCTACTTGGGTTGTTAGGGGTGTCTGATAGCCTACATGGGGGTTGTTTATGGGATTGTCATGGGGGCCTAAGTTGTCAAGAGTGTTCATGGGATTGTCATGGTCCTGGGTGGGAAATTTTGAAAAAAAATAAATTGTGGTATTTAGGGGTGGTTATATCTGCCCATAATTGAAAACATCAATTTAGGGGTGGTTATAACTTCCCCTAATCTAAATTTAGGTCAAAATTAGAGGAGGTTAAAACCCCCTCTAATTGAATTGTCATTAAATAAAAACTCATTTTACTAGTGCTTACCCAGAACCACCTCCAATCAGAGTAGGCAGTCACTTTAGTGGAGGTTATGGGTAACTGCCACTAAAGCATTTAGAGGGGGTTATAACCCCCTCTAAATGAAAAAATAACCCCTTATAATCACACTATTTTTTTAGTGAGGATATATTAGTGTTCATATTCCTTATAAGATGGTATATTATGATTTTATTGATATTCTTACACTAACATTTTTGGTTTTAGTAAATGAATGGATCCAGCAGGCACCAATGTAACAATGGATGTGAAGGAAAATACGGTGTTTGTCTGAATGTGAAACCAAATGAAATATGAGCTATAATGAGATATCTTTCCTCTATTCTAAACCATCTATCAGGTGTAATTATTAAACACTTAAACCATGGTGAGTTTCCTAATGCATCAAATATGAGAGAAATGAATCCATGTGGATGTTTATATGAAAATGATTATAAAGTTAAATATATTCATTGACCTATGTGTCAAGAATGTGGAATTAAGAACATAGGAAAATTTCTTAAAAGGATGGTAAGAGGTTTTATATGTGGAGAAGGAGGTCATAAAGTAATAAATTGTGATGAAAAAAGGAAGCATTCGGTTAAATCTGTGAATAGGAAATAATTTATTCCCAAGTTACCAATTGAATGTTTTAAATGTGGAGAGTATGGTCATTATGCTAATCAATGTCCTAGGAAGAAGGCTCATAAATGTGATCAATAGGACTATACAAATAACTATTTAGTAATACCTAATTCCATTACAATTAAAGATAAGAAAACTGAAAATGACTTATGAAGTGTATGAATTATTTCTTATCTCATGTTTTGAAATTATTGAATCTTTGGAAATGATTCATATTTTTGTTTGTAGGAAAAAAATATTAAGGAATAAAATGAAAATTCATGGTTAAGGGATTATGAATAATGCTTAATTATTAATATGTGTGTATATAATAGATTCAAGAGTTATGGTAGATCTAAAGATTATGAAATGTTTAAAAGTATTAATACTCTTTTGATGATGGGATTACTTTGGGTGACATTTATTAAGTTTGGGTTATATGTAACCCTTATGTTTATCATGTGGAATAATTGTCTTTTAATTTTGTGGACATAATTTTAAAGGTATGGATAAACTTTAGGGATTATATGATCTTTGATTTTGAGGTAATTATGGGTTATTACATTATTTGGATGCAAAATGAAATTAAAAGAAAAACATAGAGGTTAAAACATTTTTTAATGTTGAATATATTAAGATAATATTTGAGGTTGATTCTCTCATTCTTGTAATTTTATAAGTATTATATTATTATAGTTTTACAAAAATTACAACCCACAGGATGGGTGATAACCCATCACATCCAGAAAGGTTGAACACACAACCGAAGGGTGATAAGGTTGTATTGCCTACCACTGGCCTATGTGATGTCCTAGTTAGTACGAAATTTATTTTATTTATTTAAACTATCTGATGGATAAATGTTAAGTTAATTTTAGGATCATATGTTTTATCTCATTGATAACCATGGGATTGGAAATTTATTTTAGGATTAAGTCCCCAATGTTATTTTGGAATACATTCACTATTTTGGGAACCCTATATGAATAAGGTAAATTGAATAAAATGAGATTTTATTTGAGGAATAAAGGATGAATTATATTTTTGGAAAAATATATGATCATAATGTTGTTTTATGATGATTTTGGTGATTTTTAGAAATGATTATCATATTTTGGAGATGATGTGATTTGGGAAATTATATTTTCTATATGATACATTATGAGTGATTGATGTTATTTTAGGGGACATATGTTAAATTTATCTTAGAATACTTTGTTATAAAATCTTTCTTATTTTTAGGTTTCAATATTAGTATGGAATATTTTTTTTGAGGAATTTTAAGGTTAGTTATTTTTTGAATGATCTATGTTGAACTTTGAGTATTATTGTTGAATTTTGAAGATTAAAATAGCTTTCTTCATATAAAAATTTATTATTTTTAGGGAGATATTTTATGTAGTACTAACCATTTTTGGTTTTTGGATAATTACCAAATTTAGGAGGAATGTATATTTAGACTTTTGTGGATTTTTTGATTCATAGAAGCTGATTCTTATGTTTCAGGTATGAAAAAAATTCATCTTGAATACTCATTGTTTGGAAAAAAGATTATATTATGGTGGAAATTGATTAAAGGATGAATTTATAATTGTAAAGTAAGTATATTTCCTTATTTTCTTAGTCTAGGTAGTAAAATAATTCCTCAACTCTAGAAAAAGTATTTCAAAATAAAAATGTTATCTGATTACTTTTCATACTGAGAAATCAATGGCTTTTTAACCCATCACAAATTTATGGTTTTGTGATGGTTAAATTTCTCACAACCATGTTCTTTATCACTCTATATCATTCATTGATAATTCACTTTTCTCTTCTATGCCCATTTTTTCCTACATGGAAACATAGTATGTGTTATTCCAGATGACCTTCATACTTTTCCTTTCTCACTTTTCAAGTAGAAGATTTATTGATCCTTTCCATGATATGGGATTTCAACAAAGGCATTTTGAAAAGTCAAACCCATAGTTTTTTTATCCCAAGTTAAAATTTCAAGGACTAAATTTATTTAAAGGTGGGAAAATTTAACATTCCAATATTTTAAATAGAAACACTATGTTCAATATCACACAAGATACGTCGCATCGAGCTTAAATAAACGACTAAATATTATTATTTAAATGTGAAAATTATAAACTAGACATTAAATTGGATGTAATGAATAATATTAATGAAATTATGAAATATATAATGCTCATACTCATTAATAATGTATTACTTAATTCTTTTTAAATAAGTATTAGATTTTTAGAAAGTTATTTTATTCTTCAAAAAATATGCTTTCTTCAAAAAATGGGTTTTATTGCATTTTATGAGTGAATATTATAATTAATTTTTGGAAATTTGATAGAATTAATTTAATATAATAAAATTAATTTTTTAAATCATAATATAAAGTTTTACTTTTGGTGAAATTTTGAGATTTTTCCAAAAATAATAGGTTTTTAGTGAATAGTGAAATACCGATTTTTGTAAAAATATCATTTCTTTTCAATAAATTAAACAATTTAAAAGTCCCATTATGTTTTGAATATGGTTTAAAGTAAAATAATTATTATTTAGTCATATTTCATCCACTTAAATTCTTTTGAATAACGTTATATTGTATTTTAGAATAAGTTTGTTTTTGAGTTTAAAAACGAGATTTTTTTGAAAACTATTTTAAAGTACATAATGTTTCTCCTTTTTAATTAATTAAAATAATCCCTAATAGGGAATGTTTTAAATTAAATTTATAGATTATATATCATTAAATATTAATTTATTTTCATACAATGATTATTATTATCCATAGAGTTAATATAAAATCATCTTTTCTTGAAAAATACACTTCTTGAAAACCTGTTTTTTCACCGCATCTACGGGTTTTATTTTAAATTTAATTTTGAAAATAATTTGAATTTAATTTGGTAAAATGGATTAAATATTTTAAATAATAAGTTCCAAATTATTTAATAATTTCATTTTCATTTTTAAGCATAAAAAAAGTTACTGTGGTAATTTTTTTACCGCGTTATAAGTAAAAAAATGTCACGGGTTAAAGTTAAAATATAAAGGCTTAAAATACCTAAAAACTACAAAATTAAATGTGTGTTTGATGTTTTTATTGATATTAAACAACATTTAAAACTTTAATCATCAACCAAATTAGTTGGAATTAATTTCACCCAAATATGGTTGGCTTTAAATATAAAATAATCACTTTTTAATCACTTAAAACCACCCCTCCTCAAGTATAAATACCATTACTCACCACCCTATTTCTCTTAAAAAGCCTTTAATCCAATAAAATATCTTAAAAAACCTCTCATCCCAACTATCCCCACTTATAACTGCTTTTGGTCTCACCCAAAGACTAATTCCAAGTTCTTTAAGGGATCCTTCAAGGAGGTGATATTCAAGAGGTTACTTTCTCAAACTACCTCTCTTAATTTATTTTATTCTTCTATATTATCCTCACCTCCTTAATAAATAAAAGAATAATAAATCAAGTATCATTTATATACTATAATATAATATTTACAATGTAATATCTTATATCTATCGCTTTTATTATCTCCTTTTATTCAAAGAAACGAAACCATTGTTCAAATTATGTCGGTTAATCATCTCCATGGATAATGAGATTTGGTTTTCTATTACCACCTTTAAGGATGGTCATAAAAGTATTATTATGGTTAAATTATATTTTAATAAGTATATTTTAACTTATTTATTACTCTGTAAACTAATATATAGACCTAATATTAAATATAATGAAACTAGTTCTTGATGGTCGGAAAAACCACCAAAATAAACTAAACATTTATCATTAACATTTAATCAAATGAATCATCCTTATGTAAGAAAAAATTATATATGAGACCATTTATAATTATTAAAGTACATTAATACCATTTCATTCCACTTCTAGAGTTTTATCCCCATTTGACAAGAATATCCATAAATATACACAAGTTAACCGACCATGAAATCGTGAAATGCACGCCTCCAGAACGATGAAATTGAACTTTATATCTCATCAAAATGGCAATAAATAAACTTAATAAAACTATAATAAATAAAATATATGTGAAATAGGTTCTGAATTAAGTAATTAATGAATCTAATTTTATTATATAGTACATTAAGATCAAGTGTAAAACTCTTTCAGACATAAGGCAAGAGACCCCTCTACCTCCTCTCTCTTCTTTTCCTTTCAAGCACCTTATTTATTTTATATATTAAATTTCCAATTCCTATTGATGGGATATGATTTTACATATACCTCTTACTTTCCTTTTTATGTTAAAATTATTATATACACCTTTCTCTCTCATTAAAATAATTTATGAATCTTTAAGTACTGTCGCTATGCTGTCAAAATTTAGTAAGGAAATTTATCTCAATTTTATTTTGTTGAAGAATATTTTGATGTTATGCACCTATATTCTTTAATGGGTTATATATAATTCCCAAATGACATATTATACCATTAATTTATCTATTATCATGATATTTAAAGTTTTTTCAAATGTTAATCCTTCACGAGTCATACGATTCGACCGATTACAAAGTGGTAAAGGAAAATTTTAACTCAATTTCCATTCTTTGGGTTAAACTTATACTTAATTATTTATGTCATGCTAAAATTAAGTGTGAAATAATTTTTGACTATATTATGTTTTATTTAAACTTATTTTATGTGGATTTACATTTTATACACATAATCTATTCATTTTATTAATTCCCAATTCAATGATATGATATTTGTAAAGGGTATTTTAATATATGAAAGTGATTTAATCTTTTCAAATATTTTATGATGAAAAAATGAAATCGTAATTTTTTTATTCATAATATGGCACTTGATCATTATACATGAGAAATATAGGTCATATATAATTCTAGGTGAGCCTGTTATAGCTTATACAATGGGGTGGCCCAGATAACGTTGGGTGAGCCTATTACAACTTATATGATGTGGTGGCCCAGATAGCACTGAGTGAGACTGTTACATCTTATACGATGGGGTGGCCTAGATAGTTCCTAGTAAGCCTCTTATATCTTATACAATGGGGTTTTATAGATAGCGATCCAATGCATTGGGTAATGATTATATTTAAATTCAATTGTATGGTTATTCCAATTGAAAGTGTTTTGAAAGGTTTTTATGAATGTGATGCTCTAAGTTTCCAAAAAGGGTTTTTGTTTGCTTGATATGGGTGTTAATGATTTTATTTGAGCTAAAAGTGTGTGTATTTTCATATAAAAATTAATTATTTCACTTTCTCGAAGAACATTGAGATAAAGGTAAACATTTCATGGGATTTCATGTTTTTCACTAAACCAAAAGATTTCTTCTTTTTTATGTACCTTATTGAGATTTTTGTGCACATTATAAGTTTTAAAATGTTTTTCATAGAGTTTAAGGAATATTAGGTACAAGTATGAGATAAAGATGAAAATTTTGAATATTTATCATGAAAATAATTCTTGTTTTATTTTAGAGACTTTTGTTTTATGAAAAAATGGATACTGTGTAGTAGTGTCTACTTGTAATGTATGAGTTTACTTTGTAAGAGTTTTTCCTAATTCTATAAAACTCTAAACCAAATATATTCTAAGGATTGTAAAAATATGAATTATACTTTAAAATATCTATAATATTATATTTTTAAGGTCGGGTCCTTATAATGAAAGCTTTAGGATCTTCCATGCTAGCACTCAGAGATTCCTATGATGCCACTCAAAGGTTTTTGGTGAAAGTGTGGATCACCGTTGGGGGGAATCTACAGTTTATTTCTATAACGCAACAAAAATATGATGTAGAGACATTTTCATATTCATTAACAAAGAAATAATTCATCATAAAGTAATTATTTAACTACTTAAATTAATTATAATCCATTATGTGATGATCATGTATTTAGTTCTGGCGTTATCATGTCAACTAATATTTGATTCAATTCTATTGTTCACAATGTTATTCACCTTGTATATCTCATATTAATAATCAATTGTGACAAATAATCGAGTTGGTCATGTCCCATTGACACTTCCATTGTGCCCATAACATACAAGTGGCATCAAAACAACTGCATAATAATTTATAATTATTTAAAGATCATTGATTGATTTAATCATTTATTGTTAGTTTTTAATTCTGGTTTAATCTCTATTTAAGTCTGAATCGCTAGATATACTCTTCCAACTCTTCATTATCATAAATATAATAAAAAATATATTAATTAAGAATCAAGAACATTCTAAGAACTCGTCCAGAGGTTCCAAGGAGTTTGGTCGGACAACACACGAATACATGGTGTATAGACCATATATACATGCTATGTACCCATGTTTAATGCACTAGAACGACTCAAAAATTAATCTGAAGTGTCATTTATTTATCACACATGGTGTATAATTAATACACATCGCGTGTTGAATAGTCCATCCTGATGCTTGGTTAGTTAGAATACATGGTGTGTAACTTGATTACATGACATGCAATTTATTAGTCATAGACGATTCATGTGTTTATTACATGACATGTGTGACTGGTAACTGTGTAACTATTGACCACATGATGTGTATCCCATGTACATGATGTGTAGCCCATGTACGTGTTGTGTACCCCATTTATGTCTATGGTAGAGCAACACACCCAATCCCTAGGCACGTGTCATGGATAGATGATGAAGAACTATACACAACGTGTAACTGGATAATACACACCATGTATATTATCCAATTACATAGAATTTAAAACCAATTTATTATACTACTTAAACCTTATCAAAATGTGTCATTTTTGTCATTTATATGACTTTTACACACCATGTGATGGGTTATATATATATATATTAAATATCCAATTAATTTCTGTATAATATTTTGAAATATAATTTTTTTATAAGTTGTAATATGATGATTACTTTATGAACATTAAGACATATCACACCACATAAATAGCACGTGTTTGTGTTTTATTTAGTTTTTCAGTGATAATACGTGTATGTTACATGTCACATGAGTAAAAAATATATGAATTTTATATACTCTAGGTAGTTTGGATGAGTACTCACTATGTTTCCTCTAAGGTACATATTTTGTACTTAGTCAATTTTAAATAAAATATTTAATTTATTTAAAATAATGATGGATGAGAATATCAAGAAAGTTTGGATGCTAATTAAGATAAAATAATCAATTAATTAAGGAATACAGTTAATTGATTAAAGCATGATTTATCTTAAATAAGAAAAATTGAGAATGAATGCTAGTTTATTAAATTCTTAATTTATTGCATGCATGTGGATGATCATGACCATAGACCAGATCTCTGTATGTGATTGGTTTCTTTTTAATTTATTATTAAATTAAATTGATGGCCTACATGCCATCCCTCCTTTCATTTCATGCCCATGATTTACTTTTATGTAAATCCCCTAAACCAAGCCTTTGGCTCCCCTCACTTACGTGTGAGTAAAAGCGTATGTAATGAACGGATCACCTAAGAGAGTGGAGACAGTTAGAGTTTAGATTCTAGGTGAAACCAATCCAATAGATACATGAGAAGATAGGTGGAAAGTTGTAACATAAACCAAGTCATGGTTCAATGTGTTTTCCCCCTAGGTCAATGGTTAGTTTATTATTCTCTAGATAAGCTAACCATTAGGGAAAGCTCATGACCATATCACTCTTATAATTTTTCAAGTTTCATGGTTAATTTCATTATTAATGTTTTATTGTGATCACATTAATTAATGAATTAACTAGAATGAAAGATATAACTAAAATAAATTGGATTATTCATAAACTTTATCTAAGACACAGTTAATCACTTATGCAAATCCACTTAATATTAAAAAGTATGTAATAATGATAAAATGATAGATTTGCACATAAATATAAAAATACCTCAACTATATATATTAAGTTGGAACAACCTTCAACTACTTAAGTTAAAATTGAACCATAGTTCAAAGTAATTGACCAACCAAAGTTGAGGTACTTTCAATTATCAAGGAATTCTAACTTGAGTTTTGGGTTGACTTAACTTAGTTCACATCAAGGGTTGACCGAAAAAACAAGGCTTGGTGTAATTGAGAGGCAAGGGTTGAGGAAATCCAAATCGAGGATTTAAAGATCTGGGAGTCCACTCAACAGATAAAGGAATTGTGATTTAATGCAATTGGAAAAATTATGCCTACATAAAACCCTTAAAATAACTTGTCAGACCAAAGTGTGGGTTATGATAAGGGGAATATGGGTCTTTGACACTAGAATGACCAAGAAACAGGATGTTATGAAACCAATGGCAAGGGATATTGAGTTTTAATAAAACAATAAGAGATTAATAAATTTAATATTTATTATCTAATTTTTTAAATTAGATAAAGTACTAAAATCACGATTTTCTTAATTATACAAATAAAAATACAGACGACTTCAACCATATCACTGCAATCCAAACTTGAGAAGGATAACCTTCTCATTATCACTAATTTTCAAGAATGGAAAAGGAGTTTGTGCATTATTCTATGCCATGAAAATAAATTATATGTGCTGGAAAATCCTATTCTTGAAGCACCTGAACAAGAGGCTAGTGATGAATAATTATCTTCATATGAGAAGAATTTGGACGATGCCACAAATATCCAATGTTTCATGCTATCATCCTTGTCCAATGAGATTCTAAAGTAATACATGGATATGGATGTGTATAGCATGATGTCTCGCCTTCATGATCTCTAAAAATATATGGTGACACAAGAGAGATATGATATCTTAAGTACATTTTTCATGTGCATGCTTGGAGATTTGATGCCTATTGGGCCTCACGTAGTCAATATGATTGGCTATATAGAGAACTTAAACATCTTGGGCATTAAATTCCATGACAATCTGCACATAAATCTTATCCTTTCCTCATTATATAAATTATTTTCTAATTTCATTATGAATTACAAAATGATAAATAAAGAGAAGACTCTTTTTGAACTTCTTACTCTTATTCTCCAAGTTGATAAGGAAATGGGGTGTGAAAATCCCATAGTCCTTATGGTGAATAAGAAAAGGAATAAAAAGTAAAAGGGGATTAAGATTCATCCTAAGTATAAAACTCTCAATAACCATACTTACAAGAAGAAGAAGATCCAAATGCAGTCAAAGAAGAAAGATGCAATATGTTTTGTATGTGGAAATCTGGGATAATGGAAGAAGAACTGCACCTAGAAGTTAGGGGAAGCTAAAAGTGCATTCATTATTGAGTGTAATATTTCTATATCTACACATTGGGTATTAGATACAACTTTTGATACTCAAATTTGTATCCAAATATAGGAACTAAGTAGATTTTGAAAGATTTACAGAGGATAGGTAGATCTTTGAGTAGCTAATGGAGCATGACTTGCAGTTTTGGCTATAAGAGACTACCACATTCTATTGCCAACTAAAATGATTTTGGTTTTAAAGAACTATTATTTTATACCAAGTTTTACTAATAACATAATATATATTTATTACCTTGACATGGTTGGATTTATTTTCAAATTTGGAAATAAATAGTTATTGTTTTATAAAGACACATTTGTTATGGTATGACACAACTAAATAATAGTCTTTATATGTATATATATATATATATTAAATTATGAAAACCAAGTACTAGAAATAAATAATGAATCATGTTCACATGAATCATATAACACCCAACTGTGGTATTATCATCTTGGACATGTAAATGAGAAGTGCATGACAAAGCTCTATCAATATGGTTATTTGGACTCTTTTTAACTAAGACCACTTGAAAGATGTCATGATTTTTTTCAAGGAAAAATGAATAAACCACCATTAAATGGATCGAGTGAAAGGGATACAGATCTTCTAGGAGTTATACACACTGTTGTTTGTGGACCTTTTCCAATAGAAGCTAGAGGTGGATATTCTTACTTCGTAAATTTTACTGATGACTTGAGTATATATGGTTATGTTTACTTCATGAGGTATAAGTGTGATAAATTTGAGAAATTCAAAGAGTTTATGAATAAAGTATAGAATATACTTGGTAAGAAGATAAAGAAGATTCAATCTAATCGAGGTGGTGAATATCTTAAATAATTTTTTATTGACTTTCTATGGGAGTTTGGGATTATATATCAACTCACTCCACCTTGTACGCCATGGTGGAATGGTGTTAGTGAAAGGAGGAATCATACCTTTCTAGACATGATAAGTTCGATGATGAGTCATGCAGATATCCATTATCCTTTTAGGGATATGCATTACAAACTGAGACATACACACTAAACTGAGTACCAAATAAAGTGGAAAATGGAATTCCCTTCGAGTTATGGAATGGAAAGAAGTCTGTTTTGTCACGTACATGTTCATGGGGATGTGAGGAATTTATTAAGGTTACCTTAGGAAAAAAACTATAACCCCAAGGTACAAAGTGATTATTTATAAGATATCCCAAAGAAAAAAAAGGGATATTATCTACGCAACCCCTAGAAAAGAAAGTGATTATTGCAAGACAATACATCTTTCTTGAGAGATATCACATCCTCAAGAAGAATAATGGGAGAAAGATTGATTAATATGAAGTTTATGATCAAGATACATATGAGTTGGAATAATAATAGATTCCATAGGTCCCCATGGAATAATTTTTTCCTAAAATAGAAGTATTATGTAGGATTACCATAGGGGTAAGATAACCATAAAGATACAGTTTTATAGTCACCAAAGATGGTGGCTCATTATTAATTGAAAATAATGAACCAATCTCCTACAAAGAGGAATTAGAGAGATATAAATATGTAAGATGGAAATAAGATATGAATTTTGAGATGGATTTCATATATCAGAACCAATTTTGGGTTCTGGTCGATCCACTAGTTGATATAAATCCTGTTTGATGTAAATAAGTATTCAAGAGAAAACTGGACATGGAACATAAAGTAAATACCTAAAAAGCATGATTAGTTGTTAAAGTATTTAAAAAACATCAAGTCATTAACTATTATGAAACCTTTTATGAATATGTTTAAATCCATTAGAATTCTACTTACTATGGTAGCTTTCTATGATTATGAAATTTTATAGATGGATGTCAAAACAACTTTACTTGATGGGAACCTTTAGAAAAATGTCTATATGACACAACCAGAAGGGTTTGTGACTCCAATAAATCCTAAAACGTCTTGAAAATTATAAAGATCTATTTATGGATTGAAGTAAGCATCTAGGTCATGGAACATTTAGTTTGATGAAGCTATAAAATAATTTCATTTAATTAATAATGAATATGAGCCATGTGTTTATAATAAGGTTTAGTGAGAGTGTAATCATTATCCTAGTAGTATATGTCGATGACATTTTACTTATTGGAAATGATATACCAGTCTTACAGTTGGTTAAGGACCGATTAAACAAGTGCTTCTCTGTGAAGGACTTATTTTAAAGAAATTACATTTCAGGGATGAAGATTATTCATGATAGATCCAAAAGGCTAATTGCACTAAGTCAAGGTACATAAATTGACCAAATATAAAAGATATTTAGTATGGAATAGTTTAATAGAGGATTTTTCTAGTATCACATGGTATAAATCTTTCCAATAAAATATGTCCGTATACACAAGAGTAGAAAGAGAGAATGAGTAAGATCTCATACACTTCTATGATAGGATAAATCATGTATATCGTGTTATGTAAATGTTTCCTACACCTTGAGTATGGTAGGATATCAAGCTAATCTAGGTGAACAACACTGGTCTGCTGTTAAGGTTATCCTTAAGTATCTGAGAAGAACTAAGGATATGTTCCTAGTGTATGTAGTAGATAAGGAATTATCTATCATGGGTTATATAGATGTTAGCTTTAAAACAGATTATAATGATCTAAAGTTGCAGTAAAGATATGTATTCAGTCTCAACAGAGGAGCTGTGAGTTAGAAGAGTTAAAAGATGATAGTTTTCATCAGTTTTACAATAGATTCTGAGAATCCAACAGCTTCTTATGGGGCTAAAGAATCTGTTTAGATGCAAAAATTTGTCCATGATCTTTATATTGTGCCTAGTAGAAAAGTCCATATAACATTATATTGTGATAATACTATATCTAAAGCTCTAAAAAATGATCCAAAGTCACAAAAATGGGTAACACACACACACACACACACACTCTAAAAGTATCACTTTATGGGAGATTTTTCTCAAAGGGGTGAAGTTGTAGTGATCAAAGTTTCCATGGAAGAAAACATGGGGGACCCCTTGACTAATGTCTCATCCCATAAAAATTATGAGTATCAAATGAGAGCTAACAAAATAAAGGTTGTTAGCAGTTGGCTCTAGTGAAAGTGGGATTATATTGGAATTTGTGCTATAGAATCAAATTATATATACTTTATGATTACCTATATTTTTTTTAATATTAAAAAACTTATTATCACATCATGATTGATCTTATATGTAACATATCATGTGATAATTTCTAAGAGTAACTATCATACTGAAAGTTCATAATAGTTCCTCGCTATGATAAGAGACTGAAAGTAACATAATAGTATTCTTAAATATATGTTTTATAACCAGATGATATCATTTTATGGGATAAAAATCATATAGGGTACTATGGGTGAAATATCATAGGACTTCGAGACACTTTCTCATGGTGCACACTCTTGGTAATTTTCAGTTCATAGAATTATAAGATCATGACTCACTAGTAGGAAATCCACATTTATATGTGTCATTGGATGTTCCTATCTATGAATGTGTGTATTGATCCTTAAAATTTAATATTATTATTAATGAATGTTATTAGTTTCATACTTTGATGTATTGATAAAAACCATGGTGATATAAGTTCGCAGTGAAGTAGGATATGTTGGGTGCGTCATGAGTAATATTTCATTAATGAATAATGCGAGAAAGGAGTTGTCCCTTATGTTCTTAAATAGAAGTTTATATCTTAAGACCTTTTATGGGAATGAAAAAACCTAAATAAATCAATGGAAATGGTGTTATGTGAGTTGGTTCATTTCCATAAATTCAAAGAAACAGACATCGAGCACATAGGTTGATGACACTAGTATGAAACTCTCTTGATTAGATATATCATGATGAAGAGATTATATTACATATTAAGAATTCATATGAGCTTATATGTCATTTTGACCTTAAATTATTTCTCTATGGGTGCCTTGATGTGTTTCTAAACACTAACCTTGGACTTTGGGTGACTCTACCTAATGCCACCGAGAAAGAGGCCTAGAGGGTCACACACTAAGTTTATCTATAACCCCAGTTAAATATTAAATATTATTTATTATTTAACATGTTTAATAAATATTATTCTTATACATGGTTTAATAATTATTCGTTTTTTCTTGATCACGTATATTTAATCACTAGTTATTCGAGAGAATATTTATGAGTAGAATATTTAATAAATATCTATTTTATATTTAGTGAATATAATATTTATTTATTTATTAGTGAATAATGTAGTGATATTTATTTATTAAATAAATAGTCTTTATTTAAAGTATGATAAATATTATGGAGGAATTACAGATCAAGTTTAAAGGACTAGTGAAAAATAATATTTAATTCATTCACTGGTTTTTCAAATTTCAAGAAATATTATTATTATTATTATAGACATGGGTTTATGTGAGGATTAAGGAAATAATAATGGAACATGTTCAATTATTATTTTCTAACCCTGTCACTATTTAAACCTAATTATATTATTTCTAACCCTAATGATATCCATTTTTTTGGTTATGCACAACGACATCTATAGAATCATCTCAAGCCCTAAAGAACTCCTCTCCAAAAATGATTTCAAGAACTAAGAGTGATCCTCCACCACCACCCCTCTATATTCTAAGGATATCAAGGATAGTAATTATTTGAAGTGATTCTCATGGAGATCATAGATTAATGACACAAGCATTAAGATATCACATGTTAGCACTCAGATATTCCTACGACGGTGCTCAAAGGTTTGTGGTGCACATGTGGATCACCATTAGAGGGAATCTATAATTAATTTATATGACAAAATGATGATATGATGTAGATACATTTTCAAATTCATCAAAAAAGAAATAATTCATCATAAGTTAATTATTTATCTATTTAAATTAATTATAAATCATTATGGGATGATCTTTCATTTGGTTTTGACATTATCATGTGAATTAATCTCTAATTCAATTCTGTTGGTCATGACATTATTCATCGTGTACATCTCAAATTAATCATCGATTATGACAAAAAACCAAGTTGGAAATTCCATACCGGTGCTTTCTTTGCATCCACAATTTACAAGTGATGTCAAAACAGTAACATAATAGTTTATAATTATCTAAAGACCATTGATTGATTTATGCATTTATCATTAGTTTTCAATTCTGGTTTAATCGTTATTTAAATATAAACCATGAGATCTCATATTACTACTCTTCATTATCACAAATATAATAAAAAATAAATAAATTATGAATTAAGAAAATTCAAATAAATCATCCTAAGGTTCCAAGAATGCTGGCTGGATAACATAATAATACATAGCTTATATCCTATATATTTATACCATGTACCCATGTTTAATGCACCAGGGAAACTCAAAAAATAATTTAGAGCTTCATGCATTTATCAAACATGGTGTGTAATTAATACACACTATGTGTATGTGTATGATTATGAGAATAGTTCAGAATTTTATATATGATCGGTTTACTTTTAATTTATTATTAAATTAAATTGATAGTCTGCATGTTATCCATCCTCTCATTATGTAAGGTCCTGCATTCCCATAGTTTCCTTTTATGCAAACCCCATAAACCAATCCTTTGTTTTCCCTCACCTGTGTATAAGTAAAAGCTTATGTAATGGATGAAAATCCCTGGTGAGTGGAGGCAGTTTAAATTTAGATCCAAGGTGAAACCAATCAAAGAGATACATGGGAGGATAGGTGGAAAGCTGCAACACAAACCAAGTCATGGTTCAAGGTGTTTTCCCCTAGGTCGATAGTTAGTTTATCAGCCACTAGATAAACTAACCAATAGTACAAGATCATGATATATCACTCTTATT
The DNA here is from genome assembly GCA_963277665.1 of Viscum album. Lineage (NCBI taxonomy): Eukaryota > Viridiplantae > Streptophyta > Magnoliopsida > Santalales > Viscaceae > Viscum > Viscum album. The sequence goes on from OY728160.1 coordinate 862,067,995, forward strand.
ATTTTATTTCTATCAAGTTTCATAGTTAATTTCATCATGGATGTTTTGTCACAATCACATGAATTAATGAATTAACAATCATGTAGGATATAACTAAAATAAATTTTATTATGAGTAAACTTTATCTAATACATGGTTAATCACTTATGTAAATCTACATAATATTAAAAAGAATATAATAAAGATAAAATGAGCAATTTAAACATAAATAAAAAAAATCATCAATTATATATATTAATTCAGTATAACCTTCCACTACTTCAATTAAAATCGAACCATAGTTCAAAGTGCTTGATCGACCAAAGTCAGGGTGATTTCAATTATTGAATAATTATAACTTGAGTTTTGTGTCAACTTAACCTAGTTCAAATTAATGGTTTAATTCCAAAGAAGGACTTGGTGTAACTAAGATTCAAGGTTTAAGTAAATACAAATTGATGATTTTAGGATGAGGGAGTCCACTCAACAGATCAAGGAACTATGAGTTAATGCATTTGGCAAAATTATGCATACCTAAAACCCTTCAAATAACTTTTCAAACTGAAGTTTGGTTTATGCGAAGGGGAATATGATTCCTTTCCATCATAATATCCAAGAAACGAGATATTCTAAAACTAATGATGAGGGCTATTGGGTTTCAATAAAATAGTGGTACATTAATAAATTTAATATTTATCATCTAATTTTTTAAATCAGATAAAGTACTAAAATTCTGCTCTTCTTAATTTTAGAAATGAAAACACACATGAATTCAACCATATCATTGTGATCCATAATTGAGAAGGATAAAATTCTCACCGGTACTAATTTTTAATAATGGAAAATATGTTTTCATGTTATTCTACGCCATGAAGGGAAATTATATGTGCTAGAAAATCTCATTCCCGAAGCACTTGATCAAGAGGCTAGTGATAAAGAATTATCTCTATACAAGAAACATTTGGATGATTCCATAGATGTCCTATATTTCAAGTTATCATCCATTTCCAATGATATTAAAAAGAAATATGAGGATATGGTTGTGTATAGAATAATGCATCACCTTCATGATCTTTATTAAGATAAGGCAAGACAAGAGAGATATGATATCTCGAATTCACTATTCACATGCATTCTTGGAGATTTGGTGCCTACTAGGCCTCGCATAGCTAAGATGTTTGGATACATAGATCGCTTAGATGTCTTGAGCATTAAATTCCCTGATTAGATGCACATAGATCTCATCCTTTCCTCACTACCTAAATCATTCTCCAGTTTCATTGTGAATTATGACATGAGAAATAATGAGAAGACTATTTCAAAACTTCTTACCCCCACTCGCCAAGTTGAAAAGTACATGGGTCGTGAAAAACCCATAGCCCTTTTGGTGAAAAAGAAATGTAATAACAAGGAAAATAGGCCCAAGACTCATAAAAAGTATAAAGCTCCTAAGCACCATCCTTTAAAGATGAAGAATATCCAAAGGTAGGTGAAGGAAAAAGATGAATTATGTTATTCATGTGGCAAGCTAGGCCATTGGAAGAATAAGTTCACTCAAAATCAAGGGAAATCTAAAGGTGCATTTGTTATCGATTTTAATATTTCTATATCTACACATTAGTAATTAGATATAGCTTGTGGTGCTCAAATATGTATCCAATTATAGGAACCAAGTATATTTCAAAAGATTTCTAATGGATTGGCAGATCTTTGAGCAGCTAATGAAGCACAAATTTCTACTTTAGATATAGGATACTACCACATTTCATTTCCAACTAGAATGATTTTGGTTTTAATGAACTATTATTTTGTGCGAAGTGTTACTAAGAATAATATCTCTATTTATTACCATGATATAGTGGATTTATTTTCAAATTTGGAAATAAAGTATTTCTATTTTACAAAGAAAACATTTTTTATGGTATGACACAACTAAATAATGGTATTTATATACTAAATTATGAAAAATAAGTATTGGAAATAGATAGTAAATCATGTTCTCACAGGTCATATAATACCCAATTGTGGCATCATCATCTTGGATATGTAAATTAGAAGCATCTGAAAAAGCTCTATCAAGATGGTTATTTGGATTATTTTTAGATAAAACTACTTAAAAAATATCATTCTTGTTTTCAAGAAAAAAAAAATGAAAAATCCATAATTCGGTGGACAGGGTGAAAGGGCCACGAAGATTCTAGGATTGGTACACACTAATGTGTGTGGTATTTTTCCAGTAGAAACTAGAGGTGGATATTATTACTTTATAACTTTTACTGATGACTTGAGTATATATGACTATGTCTACTTGATGAGGTATAAGTTCAAGACCTTTGAGAAATATAGAGTTTAAGAATGAAGTATATAATCAACTCGGTAAGAAGATAAAGAAGATTCAATCTAATCAAGGTGGTGAATATCTTAACCAATTATCAAATTTCCATGAGATTTTGAGATTCTATCTCAACTAACTCCACATTATACACCATAGTGGAATGGTGTTAGTGAAAGGAATAATCGTACCTTACTAGACATGTTAAGGTCAATGACGAGTCATGTAAATCTTTCATTATCCTTTTGGGGATATACATAACAAACTGCAACATACACACTAAATTGAGTACCAACTAAAGTGGAAAATGGAATTACCTTTGAGTTATGGAGTGGAAAGAAGCCTATTTTGTCACATAAATGTGTATGGGAATGTAAGGCATTTGTTAATTACACTTTTGGAAACAAACTAGCACCCCAATACACAAAGAATATATTTATAGGATATCCTAAGTAAAATAAGGGATATTATCTATATAACTCTTCATATAAGAAAGTGGGTGTCTCAAGATAAACTATATTTCTTGAGAGGGAGCACATACTCAAGAATATAGTAAGGGTAAGATTAAATTTAATGAAGTTAGTAGTCAAGATACACAAGAGTTGTTACAAGAATGAATTCCACTGGTCCTCATGGAAGAAGTTGTTCCTAAAAAAAGTATTATGTAGAAGAACTAGAAGGGTAATAGAACCGAAAAGATATATTTTTTTAGTAATTGAAGATGTTGACTCGTTATTGATTGATAATAATGAACCTCTCTCTTACATAAAGGTGGAAGAGAGCTAAAAAAGTTGCAAGATGGTAAGAATCTATGAATTCTTAGATATATTCCATGTATTAGAACCAAGTTTGGGTTCTGGTCAATCCACCAATTGATGGAATAATACATGGAAATTGTGGAATACACATAAGATTAGAAAATTTTATATCAAGGATACCTACCAAGACATTCATACCATGTTAGGCTTGGGATAATCACCCATGTACCTGCTTCAAGCTTGGGATGAACACCCATGTACCCTATTGTTTTGGGCTTAGGATGACCCCCCTATGTACCCTCTTGTTGTAGGCTTGGGATATCCTCCTATGTGCCCTCTTTTTGTGGGATTGGGATGACCTCACATGTACCATATGTTGGAGTTGGTGTCCTAGAACCAACTTTTTTGTACTTTATGATAAATTTTATTCATAGTTTTGAATATTAATAAAATACTTATCACATCTACATTGTTCTTCTTTGTAACATTTTATGTGATAATATCCTAAGAGTATATATCACACTAAAAGGTCATAGAAGTTCCCCACTCTGATGAGAACCCAGAAGTGATACAAAGATATTGTTAAATATATGTTCTATAGTTGTATGATATCATTTGAGGGAAAAAATAATACATGCTATCAGGGTTGGATACTCATAGGATTTTGAGGCACCTTCTCATGGTGTAAGCCCTTGGTAATATCTAGTGTAGGATATTATGAGAACGAGATCTGCTATTAGGAAATCCACTTTTATATGGGTCATTGGATGTTCCTATCTGCGGACATGTGTATTTATTTTTAGTCTTTAAGATTATTATTAATGAGTATTATGTATCACATACTTTGATGTATTTACGAAAACCATGATGACATATGTTCACGATGTGGTAGGATACATTGGGTGCATCACGAGTAATATTTCATTAATGAATAATGTGAGAAAGAATTTTCCCCTTTTGTTATTTAACAAAAGTTTATATCTTAGGCCCTTTCATGGAAATGATATAGCCTAAATAAATCCATGTCCATGGTGTTCTATAGGCAAGTCCAATTTCTAAGAAGTCAAAGAAAGAGACACTGAGCACATAGGTTGATGACACTAGCTTGTAACTTGCTTGATTAGAGGTATCATGATAGAGAGATTATATTACATAGTAAGCATTAGTATGAGGTATCATATAAATAATATATGATACATAGTTAAATAATATATTATTATTTAAAATTTAATAGGTTGAATAAATATTATTCCTAAATGTGGTTTAATAATTATTCATGTATTCTTAAGCGTGTATAAATATTTATTTTATATTTAGTAAATATAATATTTATTTATTTATTGGAGAATAATGTAGTGATATTTATTTAATAAATAAATATTAATTATTCAAGTCCTGATAAATATTATGGAGGAATGGAAGACCAAGTTTAGGTCTAGTGAAAAATAATAAATATTGAATATTTTTTTATTAAATGATATTTAATTTAATTCACAAGTTAAGCGCATGTCAAGAAATAATAATATTATTATTATTATTATTTGGCATGGGGTTCCTCAAGTGATTAGATAAATAATAAGGAGAACTTGTGAAATTATTTATTTCTAACCCTAGCAATATATAAACTCAATTATATTATTTTCTCAAGGGATAATTCAATGTTTTGTGTAGTGCACAAAGAATTTGGAAAATTATATCAAGACCTAGAGAGCTCCCTTATCCAAGAATTCTCCCAAGAAAAAATATCGATATTCCTCCACTGAATCCTCTCAAGTCAAGAGAGACCAAGGAGAATGCTTTGGAAGCGGTTCTCCTAGAGATCAAAGGCATACGATGCAAGTAATAGGATCTATTGTGCTTTCACATGGAGATTCCTTTGGTGACATCTAGAGATTCATGGAACACATGTGGATCACCACTAGAGGTAATATTCACTTTATTCCTACAAAGAAATGATGATGCAACATAAATATGTTGATAGATCCATCTATGAAGAAAGAATTTTAACAAGGCAATTCTTTATTTAATTAAATTAATTATAAATAATATGTGATGACCCTGTCTCTCTGGTTCTGGAATGATTACCATTGTATGATTTCATTGATTTAATTCCATTGATCATGGCATTTATCATCATATAAATCTCAGATTATCTTGACAAAAGAAAAGTTAGGCATGACCCATCGCATTCTTCCGTTGTGCCCAGAACCTACACGTGGTATTAGAGGGGTCACATAATTATTTATAATTACTTAAATATCATTGATTGATTTACTCATTTTTAATTTAGTTTTCAATTCAAGTTTAATCATTATTTTAATCTGAATTGTGAGATCAACTTCTCTCTCCTTCGTTTCTCATAGATTTAATCGATATAATTAATTTTATGAATGAAATAAAATCAAATAAATCATTTGGAGGTTCCAAGGATTCTAGCCAGACAACACATTAGTACAAGCCATGTAACCGGAGTTTCACACCATGTATTTGTTTTCAATGCATCATGAATTACTTCATGCATGTGCATTGATGACATGTGGTGTATTTATTTCTTACACCACATGTTGATTGGGCTATCCTAGAACACATTCATCCAGAGTACACACTATGTAGACCACGTGCATGGCGTGTAGTCCTCTTAAGTCACAGATGGTTCGGGTATTTCATATATGGCCTACCTAACTGGTGATTGTGTAATTCAAAGATCACACACCATATAGACCATTGGAATTGTCATGTACTCTATTTTCTAAGGCATGATTTACACGCTGAGTCCCTAGGCATGTGCCTCACATAGATGGTGGACATGTACATGCTATGTTGCTCGCCTACACATTCTGTGTACTTATACCAAATTACACTGATTTAAATTTTATTTATGATATTGTATAAACCTTATCGACATGTTCTTACGTGTGGTCATTAAGTTGATAGGAAATTCCATACGATGGGTTTTAAATATATCTATGTAATTTTCAGATCTGCATATCATGTATGAGTTGTATTATAGTTGTTACTATACATGCATTGAAGCATAACACATGACCGAAAAATCATGTAATTCATGTAATCACTAAGGTGAAGTAAACATCATGAAAGTACATGATAAAAGTCATAGAATCATATGGGTATTCACTATATTGCCTCCAAGGTACATTTATGTACACAATTAATTTTGAATAAATTTATTTAATTTGTTTAAAATTATAATGGATGAGAATCTAAAGGAAATTTGGATAAAAATTAAGATAAAATAATTAATTAATTAAAGAAGATAATTAATTGATTCAAGTGTGATTTATATTAAATAAGAACGATTAAAAATTGAATGCTAGTTTTATTAAATTCATAATTATTTGCATGCATGTCAATGATAATTAGCATATACTCGACCTTTGTATGTGATTGGTTTCATTTAATTTATTAAATTGTTGTCCTATGTGCCTTCTCTCCTCTTATTATGTAAAGGACTGCATGTCCCTGGTTTATTTTATTTAAACCCTTTTCACCTCATCAACATGTGAGTAAAAGCTTATATAATGGATGGAGCTCCCAAGCTAGTGGGGGCAGTTCAAGTTTGGAGCTGAGGAGAAACCAATCCAAAAGAGATACATAGGTGGATAGGTGGAAATATTTGACACATACCTTAATTGGTTTAAGGTGTTTTTCCCCTAGGTCAATGGTTAGTATATAAACCACTAGATAAACTAACCATTAGTAAATATCATGATTATACTGCTTTATTATTTTATTCCTATCAAGTTTCATGGTTATTTAATTATGGATGATTTGTCATGATCATATAATTTAATGAATTAAAAAGCATGAAAAATAGAACTAAAATAAACTTGCTTATGCATAAATATTATCTAAGACATGGTTAATCACTCAAGTAAACCCGCTTAATATTAAAAATCATATGATACAGATAATAATTGATTTTTTTACATAAAAGGTTAAGATCCCCCAATAATATATATTAATTCGGTATAGCCTTCCACTACATCATTTAAAATCGAACCATAGCTCAAAGTGCTTGACCAACCAAATTTTGGGTGCTTTAAATTATGAGGAATTATAAATTGAAGTTTTGGGTTGACTTAACTTAGTTCACATCAAGAGTTGACTACCAAAGTAGGACTTGGTGTAACTAATAGGCAAGGGTTGAGGAAATCCAATTAAGTATTTTAGGATTATTGAGTCCACTCGGCAGATCAAGGATCTGTGAGTTAATGTAGTTGGCATTGAGATTTCCTACCTGAAACCATTCAAGTTGCTTGACCAAAAAAAGTTGGGGTAATGAGAAGGGGAATATAGATCCTTACCTCTTGAATATTCAAGCAGTAGGATATTACAAATCCAATAGTGAGGGATATTAGTTTTTTATAAAATATTAGGAGATTAATAAATATAATATTTATTTGTTTGTTTGAATTTTATTAGATAAAGTACTCAAATTATACTTATCTTATTTTTTAGAAACAACATTAAAATGACACCAAACATATCATTATAATCCATACATGAGAAAGAAAACCTTATCATCGACATAAATTTAAAAGAGTGTCAAAGGTGCCTACGTGTTTTCCTTCATCATGAAAGGAAATTATATGTGTTAGAAGAACCTTTTCCTAAATCACATGGAAATGAGGCTAGTGATGAAGAGTTAAAACTCTATGAGAAAAATTTTAACGATTCCACAAATGTTCAATGTTTCATTCTATCATCCATTTCCAATGATCTTTTTAAGAAACACGAGGACATGGATTCATATAGCATGATGTCTCACCTTTGGGATCTCTATCAAGAGAAGGCAAGATAAGAGAGGTAAAAGATCTCGAATTCTTTGTTTATAACTAAGCTTGGAGAGTCTTTTCCAGCTAGGCCTCATGTAGTCAAGATTATTAGAGACATTATATGATTTGACATATTAGGGATTAAATTCCTAGATGAGTTTCATATAGATCTTATACTTTCATCACTACCCAAGAACTTCTCCAGTTTTATTAGCAATTACAATATAGAAATAATGAGAAGAGTCTTTCAGAACTTCTTACTTCAATTTTCCAAGTGTATAAGGACATGGGACATGATAAAACCGTGGTCCTTATGGTGGAAAAGAAAACGAATAATAATGAAAAGGGGTACAAGAATCATAATAAGTATAAATCTCCCAAGCATTGTCCTTCTAATAAGAAGAAGATCCATAGGTAGGGAAAGAAAAATGAGGAAGTATGTTTTGCATGTGGCCATCCAGGTCATTGGAAGAAAAATTGCACCCAGAAGCAAGGGGAATCTAATGGTTCATTCGTTATCAAGTGTAATATTTCAATATCTCAAAATTGGGTATTAGATAAAGATTTTGGTGATCACATTTGTATCCAAATGAAGGAACCAAGTAGATTATGCAAAATCACTAGAGGAGAGGTGGATCTAAGAGATACTAATGGCGCAAGGATGGTTACTCTTTCTAATGGTGACTACCACCTTTCATTGCTAACATGAATGATTTTGGTTTTAAAATATTGTTATTAATTACCTACGGTTACCAGGAACATAATTTTTGTACCACTCTTAGATATAAATGGGTTTATTTTCAAGTTTTGAAATAAAAGTTGTTTCTTTTAAAGGGAAAACATGTGTTATGGTATGGTACATTTAAATAATGGTCTTTATGTATTGAATTATGAAAAATAAGTATTTTAAATTGACAATGAATCATGTTAACATGACTCATATAACACCCAACTTTGGCATCACCATCTTGGTCATGTAAACAAGAAGTAGTTGATAAAGCTCTATCAAGATGGTTATTTAGACTCTTCTGATCTAAAACCATTTGATAGATGACAGGCTTGCTTATAAGGAAAAATGACCAAAACGCCATTTGGTGGATAGGGTGAAAGGGCCACGGAGATTTGAGGATTGGTACACACTAATGAGTGTTGACCATTTCCAGTAGAAGATATAGGTGGATATTCTTACATTATAACTTTTACAGATGACTTGATTAGTTATGTATATGTCCACTTAATGAGGTATAAGTGAGATTCCTTTGATAAATTTAATGAATTCAAGAATAAAGATGAGAATCAACTTGGAAAGAAGATAAAGAATCTTCGATCAGATCGAGGTGGTGAATATCTTAACCACGAGTTCATCGAATTTCTACAGGAGTTTGGGATTATATCTCAACTCACTCCACCTTACACACCAAAATGGAACGGTGTTAGTGAAAGGAGGAACCATGAGTCACGCAAATCTTATATTATTATTTTGGGGATATTCATTACAAACTATGACATATACATTAAACCGAGTACCAACTAAAGCGGAAAGTAGAATTCCCTTCACATGTATGGGGCTGCGAGGTGTTCGTTAAGGCCTTATTAGGAAACAAAGTAGCACCCTGGGGCACAAAGTGTGTCTTTATAGGGTATCCTAAGGAAATAAAGGGATACTACCTATAAAACCCATCATAAAAGAAAGTGATTGTCACCAGAAAAGTCATCCTTCTTGAGAGAGAGCACATTCTAAAAAAGGATAGTGGGAGAAATATTGACTTCGATGAAGTTGATTCTGAAGATAAAAAAGAGTTTGTAAAATAATAGGTTCCACAGGTCCCTGTGGAAGAAGTAGTTCTTGAAACACTAGTATTACATAGGAGTATAAGAGAGGTAAGAGAACCAAATAGATATGGTTTTATAGTCACCAAAGATGGTGACTCATTATTGGTTGATAATGACGATCCTATCTCCTACAAGGAGGCAGTAGAGAGATCAGAAGCTGTAAGATGGAAATAGGAAATGAATTATGAAATGGATTCCATGTATCAGAACCAAGTTTGGGTTTTGGTCAATGCTCCTATTGATGTAAAGCCTAATGGGTGTAAATTAGTATTCAAGAGAAAACTAGACATAAAGTAAAGTAAATACATATAAATCAAGGAAAGTGGTTAAGGGGTTTAAAAATGTCAAAGAATTGACTACAATGAAACCTTTTCACTAGTTTCTATGTTTAAATCCATAAGAATTCTACTTTCTATAACATCTTACCATGACTATGAGATTTGGTAGATGGATGTAAAAACTGCATTCCTTAATGGGAACCTTTAGGGAGATGTCTATATGACACAACTAGAAGAGTTTGTGACTCTAGGTGATGCCAACGGATTTTCAAGTTGCATAGATACATTTATGGATTGAAGAAAGCATCCAAGCCATGGAATATTCGATTCGATGAAGCCATAAAAGAATTTGGTTTTATTAAGAATGAATTTGAGATGAATGTTTATAATAGGTTTAGTAGAAGTGAAGTTGGTGTCCTAGTAGTATATGTTGATGACATATTACTTATTGGAAATGACATAACAATCTTACAATCTATAAAGGATTGGTTAACCAAGTGTTTCTCCATGAAGGACTTAGGTGAAGCAACCTATATTTTAGGGATCAAGATCATTCATGATTTATCCAAGAGGATAATTGGACTAAGTAGATGTATATATATTGACCAGATACTAAATATATTGAGTTTTGAATAATCCAAGAGGGGATTGGTTCCAGTGTCACATGTTTTATATATTTCTAAGAAAATGTGTCCTCAGACACAATAGGAGAAATATATAATAAGTAAGATCCTATATTCTTCATGTATTCCATGTTATGTACTAGACTTGATGCTGCCTATGTATTGATAATGGTAGGTATATATCAAGAATATCCAGGATAACAACATTGGTCTGCTGTTAAGGCTATCCTTAAGTATCTTGGAATAACTAAGGATATGTTCCTGGTGTATGGAAGAGATGAGGAGCAAGTCATTAGGGGTTATAATGATTTTAGTTTTTAGACATATCAAAATGATCTAAATTCCCAATCAGTATATGTTTTATGTATCAATAGAGGATCTGTGAGCTGGAAGAGTTTAAAGAATCTAGTTGTCACTGATTCTACATCGGATTCTGAGTATATAGCATCTTTTGATATAGACAAGGAAGCTGTTTGGATGTGGAACTTTGTCTAGGAGCTTTATGTGGTAACCAGTAGTAAATACCCTCTCACATTGTATTGTGATAATACTATAGTGGTGGCTCTTGAAAAAGATAAAGGTCACACAAACGACAAAGAATATAATCTAGAAGTATCACCTTTTGAGGGATTTCTATTAGAGGGGTGATGTTACAATAATAAGAGTACACATGAAAGGTAACATGGTATAAACCTTAACTAAAGGACTATATTAGCAAAAACATGAGTATCATGTGAGAGCTAGTAGAAGAAAGGTTGTTAATAGTTGTCTCTAGTGCAAGTGGCAGTCTCTTGGATTTGGTGTCATAGAACTAACTTTTGTGTACTTTATGATAACACGTATTCATAGTTTTGAATATTAATAAAATACTTATCACATCATGATTGTTCTTCTACGTAACATTGTATACGATAATATTCCAAGAGTAACTATCACACTAAAAGGTCATAACAGTTTCCCACTATGATAAGAACCCGAAAGTGCTATGAAACTATTCTTAAATATATGTTATATAGCCAGATGATATCATTTAAGGGACACAAATGATACAAGATATTAGGGGTGGAGACTCATAGAACTCTGATGCACCTTCTCATGGTGTACACCCTTGGTAATATATAGTGTAGGATATTATGAGAATGAGACCCGCTAGTAGGAAATACACTTTTATATGTGACATTGGGTGTTCATATCTACATATGTGTGTATTGATTATTAGACTTTAATATTATTATTAATGAGTATTATGAGTAATGTACTTTGATGTATTGATGAAAATCATGACGACATATGTTCATGATGAGGTAGGATACATTAGTTGCATCATGAGTAATATTGCATTAATGAATAATGTGAGAAAGTATTTCCCCCTTATATTCTTTAATAGAAGTTGATATCTCATGAACTTTGATGGAAATGATATAGCCTAAATAAATCTATGGTCATGGTGTTCTATAGGCAAGTTCATTTTCTGGGAAGTAAAAGAAAGAGACATCGAGAACATAGGTTGATGGAACCAAAATACAACCTACTTGATTAGAGATATCGTGATTGAGGGATTATATTACATAGTAAGAATTAGTACGAGGTATCATGTCATCGTGAAATTAAATTCTTTCTCTATGGGTGATTTGGCGTGTTGTTAGATGCTAACCTTGGACTTTAAGCTGCTTTGCCTAATGCCATTGAGAAAGAGGCCTGGAGGGTCACAAACTAAGTGTATATAGAATATAATTTAAATAATATATTATTATTTATAATTTAACAGGTTGAATAAATATTATTCCCGAACCTGGTTTAATAATTATTCATGCATGCTTGATCACATATAAATATTTATTTTCTATTTAGTTAATATAATATTTATTTATTTAAAGATGAATAATGTAGAAATGTGTATTTAATAAATAAATAGTCATTATTCAAGGCCTAATAAATATTATGGGGGAATATTAGACTGAGTTTAGGTCTAGTGATAAATAATAAATAATTAATATTTTTTGATTAAATGATATTTAATTTAATTTTCAAGTTAAGCACATATCAAGAAATAACAATAATATTATCATTATTTGAAATGGGGTTCCTCAAGGGCTTAGATAAGTAATAAGGGGCACTTTTTCAATTATTTATTTCTAACCCTAGAAATATATAAACTCAATTGTATTATTTTCTTAAGGGATAAATCATTTGTTTGTGTTGTTCATAATGAATTTGGAAAATTATCTCAAGTCCTAGAGAGATCCCTTATCCAAGAATTCTCCTAATAATAGAGAGTGATATTCCTCCAATAAATACTCTCAAGTTAATAAAGATCAAGGATAATGCTTTGGAAGAAGTTATCATGGTGATCAAAGGTAGATGATGCAAGCGATAGGATCTTCCATGCTAGAACCCATAGATTCCTTCAGCGACGTCTGGAGATTCATGGAACATGTGTGGATAACCACTAGAGGGAATCAAAACTTAATTCCTATAACACAATTATGACACAACACAGATATGTTGACATATCCATCTATGAAGAAACAATTCCAACAATGTAATTCCTTATTTAATTAAATTAATTATAAAATAATATGTGATGATACTCTCTATGGTTCTCATGTTATTACCATTTATGATTTATTTGATTTAATTTCATTGTTTATGGTGCTTATCATCATATAAATATCATATTTATCATTGATAATGAAAAAATAAAAGTTGGTCACGACCCATCACACACTTTCACTATGCCCAGAACCTACACTATCTTGTTGCGGGATTGGGATTACCTCCCTTATACCCTCTTATTACAGGCTTGGGATGGCCTCTTGTGTACCCTTTGAGCTCATATAACATTTATCATCACCTAATTAATTTTACTGAGATATAGGTCCCATGTGTCTCATAATGAAATCATACATACATGCACCAAAAGATAATAAAACATTCATAATATCATAACCCATTAAAATATATGGGTATTAAAAACATCATATCATAACCCGTGAAATGAAATGGGTATCATAAAAAATTCATCCTATCATAACCTATGGAAAAGGGACAAGTTTTATAATCATTTCATCATATAATAACCCATGTAATGAAGTGGGTTTCATAAACATTTTATCATTGTATAACCCATAAAAGACAAATGGGTTTCATAAAAAACTTTTCACATTAATCATAAAACATTAAAATAAAGAATAAGAATGGTGACTTTGGATCATATCCACAATAAATCATAAACTATATCAATGTATTTTATCTTAGATGGACAATAATTTTGAAAGATCATTTAAAACATTTCTTGGGGAAAATAAAATTTCCTTTAAAATCACTTTTATAAAAAAATTCAAAATCCTTTTCTTACAAGTAAAGACATGAAAATTCATTTAAAATATTTCTTTAGAAAAATATCCTTTCCACTTTGAAAAAATCTTTTTAAATCATAAAACATTTTTCTAACCCTTTTCATTCAAAATAACCTTGATAACTTACAAAGAAATCTTCAAAAACCATTTTGAATACTTTTTAAAACATAAAACATTTTAAAAATACTTTTCCTTGAAATTTATCTTAATATATCATTTATAAACATTTTTATAAAACATGGTTTTTGAATAAATTATATTTCTGACTGAAGAGAGAAATAAGGTCAGATTTTATTAAAAACACTTTCTTAATTATCATAGGTAACAAATAGTGGGAAAATGGTACTTTTAATTGAATATATCACAAATAACTAGTGGAGAATAAATCCATCAGAATTATTGAGATATGGATCATAATATTTCATCAATGAAAGCATAATTATAAACAATCCCGATAAATGATGAGATTATATAAATAAACTCTTACCACTTTAGTATCTTTTAATCATAATCCTCATGAAATAAAAACATTAAATTAAGCTTAAAATATCATGAAAAAAGTATATTCATGATATAACATGTCAAAGGGGCAGTATATACACCATATAAAAGAATATAGGTGCATAACATAACATGTGTCTCAAAGAAGGAAATTTTAGACAAAATTATCTTACCAATTTGGTAACTTTTTGTAATGTCTCGGATTCAAATTCCACTTAAAAGTGCCCTATACCCAGTTGGTCACATGGACTCAAGCACATTTCCCCAAACACCAGAGGCTTCTGACTAGCATCGAGAGCCTAGGTGTGATAGCGGGGAAACTATTCCCTCATTGGCAGAGTGTAACATAACAGAAATAATAACAATATAATAGCGGAAACAGTAATACCACGCAACAGAAGTAAACAATGAAAGATAGATAATATAAATAACCATATGTCATATCATTCAAAGTATGATACTGCATGTCACATGTTCTAGGAAAATATCCAAAATAGGATACATTGTAATAATGCACGATATAAGTACCAAAAGTACAAAAAGGAACAAAAGAGACCAAGAAGAATCGCAATCCTCAGCTTGGTCCCATGCTCTCATGCCCCTAACAACAAATCAAGTACTTGTAGAAGGGTTCTTACCCTCATCAAAACCTGCAAAAATATAATTTGTTTGGGACCAAAAACATGACCCAAAGATGGTGTGAGACTAAATCCTAGTAGGAAACCACCCAAGATCTGTTCCAGTCTGTTAGTGAATATATATAATATAAAATTTACATTAATGAAATTAGTAATCCAAGAAGTACTCAAAAGTAAACAGTTCTACAAGAATTAGTTTTCATTTACATTCATCTCATGTTCATCAATTAATTAAATTACATTGAATTATACAAGTCTTGAGATCTGGCCTAAGCTCGGAAACCCCCGTGTAAAAGAAATCACAACATATACCTCATAAGGATATCTAAACAAGTAAGTGAAGACCGAATCCAAGCTTGTGCTTTGTCTTGGCAGACGCATCCTAAGTCATTTCATTTAAATATTCAATTTATAACCTGAGATCTTCCATGACATTTCTAAGTTGTAATTCAAGTATCACTCCAAGTGAAATTATATCTGAAACCTATAAGACCATCCCGAAAAACCTCTCGGAAACCTGGTATCACTCTAGGTGAAAATCTACCAACATCTAACAATCCCATACTAGCGAGCCTCTATGGAATCCCGATATTACTCTAGGTGTGGTATAAGTCCATGCTAACTAAGCCAGTTACTAGTGGTCCTATAAATAATCCCCAGGTATAACTCATGACATGTAAACAAAGCTAATAGTGTCTGTCAATGGCATCCCTCTACGATCCATGTTTCACTTGGCCAAATAAGTAAAGTCCAATGAGCCTGACTACTACATCCGTGGCTCTCTCATGGCTTGCACATAACAACCAGACCAACCTCATAAGGCTTGGCCTTTCAATTAATCACATGGGAAAATTTCACAACAAGAAACACATGTAATTTAAACTATTACAAGGATTTAACAATAATAAACTCATGTGGGCACAATTCACATAACAAGAAACTAATGTAAATTAAATTACTACATGGATTTAACATTAAAAAACTCACGTGGGAACATTTAATTTAATAAGAAAAACATGTAAATTAAACTATTACATGGTTTAACAATGATAATATCACATGATAAGAATTTACATAACAAGCCTATTATGTAATCTAAACCATTACAAGGCCTTAACATAATTGAACTCACATGGGCAGTTTCACAATTATAGCAAAACATTCCAAGCATGCTTAAACAAACATAGGAACAAACATGGGTCAAGGGGAAAGTCATATATCCCATAACCTAATCCAATTTAATACCTTTTAACAATAAGGAAAGTTCATTATTAATCAAAATCATTTTTTAAACAACCCACAAATGAGAAACAAGGCATGCCTCATAGGCATCCTATGCCAAACGACCATAATCAGCCATCCAAGGGAAACACACCCATAGGGTGGCCCTAATTCAAGGTAAAAAACCTAATTTATGCTTTGAATCTCTTAACCAATTACCTAAACAAAAATTGGAAATAACATATGTTAATTATCAATCAAGGAGACATCTAAAAAAATGGGTGTGTGGGACTCCGACATATATAATCAACTTGAAAATTATAGAAAGGCACAAGACCACCTACCTCATAGTTGTACAACTCTCCTCATCCAGTGTCAACCTCTAATTCGACCCAGAATGGGGTAGATATACAAAAAAGAGCATAAATTCTTAAGGATTGATAACTTGGTCGAGAGAAGAAATCACGAAGAATGACTCAAGATGAATTGAGAGCTTTCCGATTGGGTTCCAATGCATCTGACAACGATCAAATCAGAGTTTAGAAAAATGAATATGGAGCAAAAAAACCCTCCAGTGCTGCTGTTCGAGAACCCGGAGTGAGTACTCTGTCTGTTTGACAAAACACGAGCTACTAACCTTTTTATCCAAAAAAGGAAAAGTACATGATGTGTACTAGAAAGTACACGATGTGTACTAGAAAGTACACGATGTGTACTAGAAAGTACACAATGTGTACTAGCCTGGTCCTCTTCTTATGGAGAATTCCACTTATACATCATTAAAAAGTATTACTGACATCAATACATGACATGTACTAGGAAAACACGGTGTGTAACCCCTAGTCATGTTGTGCAACAGCTCTACAACCAGTACTCGGCCTGTTTTCTTCATTTTTCTCAAGTAAAACCCAGAAGGAAAAGATATGAACCTTAAAGGAAGAACCAAGTTCTTACAAACTTCCCCCCTTAAAGAAATTTGTCCCCTAATTTCCCCTCCAAGTGTGGTGAAGTAACATATGAGAACAACTTCGGCCACTATGATCGTACATTAGTCTCCATCTCCCAAGTCTCATCCTGTACTCGACAGTACTTCCATAGCACCTGTACTAAAGGAACAAACTGACCACGAAGAACCTTCATGCTATGATCCATAATTTAAATAGGACGATCCTTAAAAGATGCATCTACCTCTAACTAAACCTCTTCAGGCTGAAAAACGTGAGATGAGACTGAAAAGTAACATTGAAACTGAGAAACGTGGAATAGGTCATGCATAGACTTGTACCTATGAGGTAACTTCAACTGATAGACAAGCAGAACGAACCTCTCTATAATCTCAAACATCCTGACATACCTCGACAAAAGTTTACCCTATCTCCTAATCCTCTTATGTACCAGCCTCGGTGCAACACGTAAGAAAACTCGATCCCCAACCTCGAACTCTGGAGGTCTTCTACGGTGATCAACATAAGATTTATGATGAGACTGCACAATAGTCATCCGCCTCCAAATCACTTGAACCTTTTCAATGGTCTCATAGACAAGACAAGGTCCCAGTATAGCTACCTCACCTACCTCTAGCCAACATAGGGGTGATCAGCATGTCTTACCATACAAAACCTCATATGGTGACATATGAAAAGTATTATGAAAGCTATTATTATAGTAGAACTCAACTAGGGGTATGTGTATCTTCCAAGAAACCCCAAAATCTAGGATTCATGCCCATAACATGTCCTACAACACCTGAATAGTGCGTTCTGAATAGCCATTGTCTGGTGGTGGTAAGTTGTTCTCAAAAGCACTTGTGCACCCAATGCCCTATATATCCCTTTCTAGAAACAAGAAGTAAACCGGGAATTCCTATATGAAATGATAGAATGAGGGACCCCATGAAGTCGTACAATATCATGGATGTACTACATCCCATTCTCATCAAAACTGAAGGTTTCCTTGATCGGTAGGAAATGTGAAACCTTCATGAGTCTGTCAAGAACAAATCATGTGACATCGTTACCATGACACCTCCACCATTGGAAAAATCCACAAAGCATGCCCCTGAGAATTATAGTGATGCTACCAGTGTGATTTTCCTTTAACTGGGAAAACCTGAACACAACTGAGGTCATAACAGCAGCCTCATAGCAAATAATAGTCGAACTCCGATCAATATTATTAAAACCGGTCATGCAATCTTCCCTGAAAATACATTGAAAACTTCCACATCACACCCACTTTAGACTGGCGGAGTGTTCAAACTGGTTCACCCAAACCATACATGAGGAACATAAAGAATAATGAGTCAAACCATCACTGGATTACTTATCTTAGAAATTCACAGTTTAAGAGGATGGTGTGTTACAACAAAAATAGAACGCCTTCTCCCAAGACACCATGTACCCACAATGAGAAAAAGTATAAATCAGATCCATAACACTGGAATCATTATCCCTTATAAAGCATCACATATGAGCCCAACAATAAGTCTAGTTTAACCTTAGATTCATCAACCCAGAATCCAAGGAACCCACCAAGGTGTTCCATACTATCTGTTACAAGTGACACTTTTTTAGGAGGCCAAAAGTCCATATAAGATCACTGACTAAACCCAGGGAGGCATCCTCCTGGAGGTCACATTAATGAAAAAGATAGGCATCCAGATTCCATTCAATGTGTTCCTACACAGGAACCCAAATATCACTCAGGATTAACCAAGCCTTATTGAAAACCACACATCAGTGCACAATACAAAAAAGATCACGAATGAGCCCAACGACTTTCGACTGTAGCACGGTGTATAACTGACGCTCTCTTAGTGCATACAATACAACGTCAAGATAGGGGATATGATCATATCTTAAGTAAGAGAAAACTAAGAGTATTTCAAGGATTACCAAAAAAGTATAGCCAAACCACTACTGGTCGACCTCCTGAAAGAAACTCAGATTCACTTGTCGAAACATCATCATTTAACTAACCACAATGCCTTTATCCCAAGACATTTCCATGATAGATCATGCTTAAACACTAAGACCCATCCACGATCATCGATTCCTCATAAGGGTTGTGAATACATCCAACCACAACAATCATCGTGCTGCCAAGAAAGCATCAACATGAAAGAAGACCCGTAAGCCTGAAAGACATTCAAGTAGAATTGACCATTTTTGAATGGTACATTATTGTGATCCTTATACCTAGAAATAAACATTTAAACATATTTGACATGACACTACCCACCTATAAGTGTCCTCGATGTCGAGAAGAAGGACTAGCCACTCTCAAATGCGCTAGTTCAGAATCAACTTAAACGCACAAGTGTCATTCCATGAACAATGATCACTGCATCATATCACTTGGCATGAAAGTTGAAATTAAACTGACCGGCATGTCAAAGCACCCGTGTCCCCGATATTCATCCCGAGTAGTGGGATGAACTTGGTTCCATAATGCTCAGGTCACTCTACTTTACAGATAACCTGAGTATATACACAACAGCTCAAAGATCAAAGATTTAATCGAACTCAATGGACCATTCTAAAATTTAACACTCGACGGGTACCGTGTATGTCAACATATACTAACCCGAGTTTATAAGAACTAATGGCACATTCTTGGTACTATTCATAGGTTTTCCACCACATGAATCCTAGTTCCAAATAGATCACACAAGAACTGGCTCAAAATGACATCATCTACACAACCATTTACATGGATGACGATGTACCAAGTCGCCCACCACTTAAGGGAAGAGAGGTTCACACGACCTCCTAAGCAGTTGACCATGCCCGAGGCATGTCTAACCTGCTGAACTAGGCATTCCTCAAATATCATTCCCACATCAAGGGTCTAGATACAATGATCACCCATCCAAACAAGGGTGTTATCTTTAAAAACCAAACATAATACTAGGGACAACGACACCTTAATGACACCAACATCAGAAATATCACTCCGAAAAACAAGACAACAAGCTCTAAGGGTAATACCAACCATGATCTAGCCCCTTATGAAGCATAAGCATCAAATCCCATCAATAGGCCATGCAAAACAGATTCACTAGGCTCAAAAGCCCTGGAAACTACTTTATCTCAATAACTCAAAGTAAAATAGGAAAGTCTCATAAACTTCCTTTTAAAACATTTAACAACTTTGAAATTTTTCCCCAATGGAAAGTTAGCATGTAAGTTTATATTTTAACCACCAAGGTAACATATGATGGTCTCATTAAACCATCCCAGTTCCTTAAAAAGGAAACCCAATAGTAGTTGTTTAACCACAAGAATCATGAACACATAAAGAGTTCATTTTATAAAAACCCTTACAAAGCATGTAAATAGAAGAATCCTATAAGGTATCCTCAAATGATAAATAGTAGAGGCATCATTCAAGAGGGATTCTCTAAATGATACACAAGCGAGGGATCCTACAAGGAACTCCATAGATCAACATGTAGGAAAAGGCATCCCTTAGGGGATCCTTAGAAGTAATAGGTCTCATGACCTCATAGTCTAGAAGGGATCATATCACACGAGAAATGTCCTCAAAAGCATAGGTTATGAGAGATAGATCAGAGCTCATCTCCGATCATAGGTCTCGACTAGGTTGGTCTGAACACCCAACATATCATTTATTATTTGGTATCACTCTTAGGAGATAACTAAAAATGATATCTTGAGGAAGAACCTTTCCATTTAGATAGAATCCCCAAAACACCCATTAGGAATCCTCATAATGCTCCACTGGTTTCATCATCATGATCTATGTAGAAAACTACTCAGAAAGGACTACTCATAGGTCAAAAAATATTAAAGGGGAATAAAATAGGAAAAGAACCCCAAAGGGTCTAAAAAAGAGAGTACACAATGTGTAGAAACCATACACGATGTGTACCCTTGAGTTCCTACCCAGGCATATACTTCCACCGTCCTAGGTGTGTAAACACCCAAGGTACACAACATGTAGGAAAAGTACATGACATGTAATAAAGTCTCCCCTTCTATCCATGTACTTTTACACGACCAAATTCACATGGGGCATGCCTGTGTAAAACTACACGATGTGAACCTATAGTACATGACGTACACTGGCCGAAAACCATAATTATGTGTTATCCTTCACATGGATGGACACACAGTTACTTACCACACAACATGTACACATAGTACACAGTGTGTACTTAAGAAAAGTGTTCTTCCCAAATAGAAGAACACATGGCATGTGTTCATAGCATCACACGTCGTGTTGTCTAGGTTTCTGAGAAGTAAACCTATAAAATTTCCCCAGAACACCCATTTTTTCAAGGTAAGCCAATGGTATACCAAATTCCGATCTGTGAGGGCCCATACTCCCCCCGTGAATCAAAGTTTAGGATCCACCTGTAGCACATCATATCACAATTTAATTTAAAGCAGCCACATAATCCACCAAATTCCGATCCAAGAGGTCCCATACACCTCAGGGACCAAAGTTTTGCATCCATCCAATTCGAACCATAACATGTACCAATAAACATATCACAACAGTAGGAATATCTATCACGATACCTATCACAACAACATGCAATCATTAATTCTCTCTAAATGGCATGGTAGGAATGCATGACATGTGATTTCTAACAAGTGCATATATAATGCATGAGATGAAATACCCTCATCTCATTAGGTTGAAAAAAATATAACCACAATGATATCAATAATAACATCAAAATATAAGTGTGTCACCTAATGGTGAAATCAAATCAACTGTAACAAATCAAAATCCAAAAATCACAATTCAATTCACAGCAATTTGGCTTTTCCCTATACACAGGGTAGCTACTCTTGGGCATAGTTTATTACCAAACTCCATTTCCTTCCTATCCCTATATAATGTCGTCAAATAGTAAGGAAAATCAGAAAAGAACACCCTTTGATACTACTTTGTAGCATCCCATATTTGGATGCCACTCAAAAGTGCCCCATACCCAGTTGGCCACATGGCTCAAGCGCATTTCCCTAAATGCTAGAGGCTACCAACTAGCAGCGAGGGCCTTGGTGTGATAGTGGGGAAACCATGAGCTCATTGGAAGAGTGTGACATAGAGGAAATAATAAAAATATAATATCAGAAGCAGTAATATCATGCAACATAAGTAAACAATGGAAGACATATAATATAAATAACTAGATTTCATAGTATTCAAAAGATGATGCTACATGTCACATGTTCTATGAAAACATCCAAAATAGGATACACTGCAGTAATACATGATACAAGTACCAAAATTATAAAAAGGAACAAAAGAGACTCAGAAGCATTGCAAGCCTCATCTTGGTCCCATACTCTCATTATCCTAATATCAAATCAAGTACCTATAGAAGGGTTCTTACCCTCATCGACACCTACAACAATAAAATCCATTTGGGCCCAAAAACATGACCCAAATAGGGTGTGAGACTAAATACCAGTAGGAAACCATCCATGATCTGTGACAGTATTTAAATGAATATATATAATAGGTAGTGTACATTAATAAAAGCAGTAATCTAGAAAGTACTCAAAAGTAAATAGTCCTACAAGCACTGGTTTTAATTTAAATTCATTTCATGTTTATTAATCAATTCAATTAAATTGAATTATATAAGTCTCAGGATCTGACCTAAGCCTAGAAACCCCCGTGTAAAATAAAGCACAACATATACCTCAAAAGGCTATATAAATATGTAAGTAAAGACAAAATCCAAGCTTGTGCTTTGGTTTGGAAGATGCGTTATAAGTCAATTCATTTAAATATTCAATTTATAACTTGATCCCATCCATGAAATTCCTACGTTGGAATTAAAATATCAATCTAGGTGAAATTATATCTGCAACCTACAAGCCCATCCCGACGAACCTATTTGGAAACCCGGTATCACTCTAGGTGCAAACCTACCAACATCCTACAAGCTCATCCCAGTGAGCCTCTCTGGAGTCTTAGTATCACTCTAGTTGTGGTATAAGTACATGTCAACTAAGCCCGTTACTGGTGGTCCTATAAGGAATCCCCAAGTATCACTCATGACATGTAAAAAAATCCAATAGATTTTGTCCATGACATCCCTCAATGATCCATGTTTCACTCAGAAAAATAAGTAAAGCCTCCATGAGCCCGACCGCTACATCCATGGCTCGCTCACGACTTGAACATAACAACCAAACCAACCTCATAAGGCTTGGGATTTCAATTACTCACATGGGAAAATTTCACAATAAGAAACACATGTAATTTAAACTATTATAGGGATTTAACAATAATAAACTCACGTGGGAACAATTCACATAACAAGAAACTCATGTAAATTAAACTATTACATGGCTTGAACATTAAACAAATAATGTGGGAACATTTAATTTAATAAGAAAAAGATGTAAATTAAACTATTACATGGTTTAAAAATGATAAACTCACATGGTAACAATTTACATAATAATACTATTATGTAATCTAAACCATTATAAGGCCTTAACATAATCGAACTCACGTGGACAGTTTCACAGTTAGATCAGAACATTACAAACATGCTTAAACAAGAATATGCATAAACATGGTTCAAGGGGTAAGTCATAAATCCCATACCCTAATCCAATTGAATACCGTTTAACAATAAGGAAACTTCATTATTAATAAAAATCATTTTTTAAACAACCCACAAATGGGAAACAAGGAATGCCTCATAGGCATCCTAGGCCAAACGACCATAATCGGTCATCCAAGGGAAACACACCCATGGGGTGGCCCTAATTCAAGGTAAAAAAACATAATTTGTGCTTTTAATCACTTAACCAATTAACTAAACAACAATAGGAAATAACATAGGTTAATTATCAATCAAGGAAACACCCAAAAAAATGGGCACGTGACACTCCGACATATATAATCAACTTGAAAATTAACGAAAGTCACAATACCACCTACCTCGTAGTTTTACAACTCTCCTCATCCAGAATCAACCTCTAATTCGACCTGGAACAAGGTATATCTACAAAAAGAGAATAATTCTCAAGGCTCGATAACTTGGTCAAGATAAAAAATCATGAAGAATGACTTAAGAGGAATTGAGAGCTTACTGATTAGGTTCCAACACATCTGACGACGATTGAATCGAAGTTTGGACAATGAATCAGAAGAAAAAATAACCCTCTGGTGCTAATGTTTGAGAACCTGTATTGAGCCCTCTATCCATCCTACAAAACATGAGCTACTTCCCATTTTAGCTAAAAAGGAAAAGTACACGATGTAGAGATCCAAAGCTTGACGTACATAAACATTAAATTACTTTTGCGGAATACTTAATACATAAAAAAAACAGACGCCCAAAGACCGTATTAGTTTAGTGTCTTTGGAAACTTGGAACATAATCTTCTAATCATGGTGAAAGATCTTAAACATCTCCCATAAAGATCTTCCCCTTCTGTTTTCTTACCTAAAACCTTTCTTTATATCCTGGGGAAAAGAAAACATAAAAAGGGTGAGCTCAAATTCTCATTAAGGGTAAAAATGGAGAACATAAAACAATCCCTAAACATTTGAACGTAATAACATGAACATAATACATCAAAATCATGAGTAATGACATAAATCTTGGCAGTGCATAAGGTATAGATCATAAAGGAACATTAACCATGGTAAAATAGCATGGGAATAAAACATGTAATTGTGGAAACCATTAAGCACATGTTATGATTTCCATAGTATCCAAGACATTACTGCCAAGACTATCATAGTGGAAAAATTCCATTACTGGACCGGGTTTACTTGTCGTTCCAGCCCTGTATTACTGAACCGGATTTACTTGTCGTTCCAGTCATATCTATCTCATGAGATATAAATCTTTACCCAATGAATTGGAGGGAGATATAGGTCACACCCATCTCATATTGAAATCATTATTACGTGTGCCACAAAACAATCATAAATCATTCATCATAACCCAAAGAATAAAATGTATTTCATAAACATCATCCCTTCATAACATAATCCATATAAAACAAATGGATATCATTTCATCATAAGAAAAATAAAACCATGTAAATAATAGAGACATTATAATTGAAACATAAACATACTAAATAATTCCATATTAGATGGAAAATAGTTTTGATAAAACACTTGAAATGAATTCTTGAGGAAAATATCCTTTCTTCTTTAAAGTCATTTTCTTTTCTCAAAATGCCATGCAATTTTAAAAGAAAATGATTTTGTTGAAAATAATAATTAAATCGTGTATAGGAAGCTTCATGGAAATATTTTGTTAAGAAACCATAAAAATCCATTCACGCCTTATAAGTTAAAAAAAATTCTCCTCATACTTTTAACAGAAAAGTCAAAAAGTACCACGTATGGTAAACAAAAGAAAGATTCCTTCCATAACATAAAGTAAAAGTAAAAGAGGGGTAAAAATGACTTTAAAAATACATGTAAGATTATTAAACACTTTATGAAAAACATTTTTATGGACATGGATGAAAAATATAACCCCAGTAAATACTTACGTATAAGCAATCTTGGATAAAAATGAGATTGCAAAATTATCCCTTACCTTATGTCCAATTTCTTTTGTATGTGTCTGAGACTCCTGTATAGTGGTTTTAAAAATATTATTAACTTGTAACAGAACCATAATAATATTTATGATATCATATTTGATTCACTTATGAATTTATATTACCCGTTCACTTGTTAGTTCCATGTTAAAGCAGCGTTTTGGGTAAAATCGTTTCATTTATCGTCTATGTTTTGACTTGTAATTATTCATATGATTACTTAGATCATGATTACTTACTTACAGAATTTAAAACATGATTTATATATAATATATATTCAGAATATACATATATATAATAGATCGATAAATGGAAATAAATACATCGTTCATGGAGACGGTAGGTTGTACGTACGCATGAACGCTGTTTTCGTTTCCTTATTAAATTGAATAAAAGTAAGTAAATAACATATACATAAATACAGTATCATTAATATGTCATATAGTTCATGATTATTTATTATATATGCTTTATAATTATTCTTGAATGGTTAACTTGGATAATGAATCTCATCGCGTCGTGAAGACGGTAATCAGTACGTACGCACAAGCGATGATATCGTTCCCATAATTATTCAATGGAATTAGAGTGGATGATATAATAGCTCAGAATTATTATCATGTTATAATAACCATATATAGTTATTATTTACACCATTATACCCATCCAAGTAAGGTGGTGGTGGAAAAATAGATTACACCACGGCGTGGAGACGGTATTCCGTACGTACGCACGCACGGTGATTTCGTTTTTGATAGGATGGATAGAAGGCGAAATGGGATTGGTTTATATTTATAATAACATATAATTATATGAGTGATACTTATGTTATTAATTTATTATGAAACAACAAAATAATAGAAAGTATAAGAAGAAATGAACTTGAAATAATCGGTAAAGGATATTACCTCTTCTTCGACGCGCCTCTTCTAAACCTCCTCTTAGGGCACTAAAGTTGGTCTTTGAAGAATACCAGGACCTATAGTATGTTTCTAGGAAAGTTTAGAAGATAAATGGGCAGGGTTTTTCCGAATTTTAAGTCTCAAAGTTGTGTGAGGAGGAGAGGGAGGAGGTGCCCTTTTATAAGAGAAGAGAGGGGCACTTTTGGAAACCTCTAAAATATTAATTTATAATAAACTCATACCCCACTTAAAAACCTCCAAAAATGACTCAATTATAATATTAGATGATATAGGGTTGTAATATCATCAACCAATAAAATTTAGACATGTTTTAAGTTTATTTTAAACCTTATCCTTTTGATTTATCCTTATTTAATCTATTTAATTTTATTTGTGGTAATAATATTCTAAATTTTAAATGGTTATAAATACTTACTTATGTGTTTTGAATTGTCCATAATTGGATAATTTATGACATTTTAGACCATATAAAATTAAATTTATAATTTTTAAATATTTTTGTGATTTTTAAACAATTTAACAATATGTTATTTTTATAAAATAACAATAGTGTTAATTTTGACACTATTTATTTATTTGAATTTAAATAAAATCCAAACAGAGGATATAGTCGAAAAAAAATGTTTAATAGATTCCTAACATGTCATATTAATCTATAAAATTTGTGGAGAACATTAATTAGTTCATATAATTTTTATTTTAATATTTATAAAACCATTGATTTGATATTTCTCTTAATAAAACAATTACTACATCATTTTTGTATAATCATTTAATATACTTATTAGTTGCATAAAAATTAAAAATTAAATACTATGATGATTATAAATCTAATATATTTCAAAATAATACTTTTACTCGAATTTATCATCTTAAAATCACAACATGTAAATTTTTATATTTATTAAATTATGAAGGTGACAACTTTGACATCATTTAAAATAAAATAATATAAGTGTCATAATTGATTTTATAAAGATACAAATGGTCAAAAATTATACCGTTGGATGGTTATGGTTTAGATATATACAAAAAATAAGTTTTGGTCAGGTTTTTGGGACTTTTAATGGGTATTATTATTTTAATAAAAACTATATTACTGATTTTTCACTAAATAAATAATTTCTGCATCACTAATGTATAAGATATTAAGATAATTAAATATCTCTTAAAAATTACAAATAAATTACCATAACAAATAAAAACATTTTATATTTCAAATGATTATTTATAATCGAATTTATATTCTGTATAACCTTATATTAAAAATACTTTAATTATTAAATTTTGAGTGAGACATATTTCACTTTCTTTAAAATAAAATAAATTAAAGGTCTTAATCACATCCAAGTGGGTTAAAATGGATTTAATTTAGACCCAAATATGCCTTAGGACGAAATATAATAATCAAATTATATTAATACAAGTGTTAGAGCAATTTTATAATATTATATTTACCCTTAATTGCCCGATTTATCTTTAACTATGGTAAATAAAATTTATCGTAGTTACCATTCATAGTGCCCAAAAATAAAAAGCAGCCTATTAAAATAATTTGGACCTACTGATTACAAATATGGAATCCATTTTTCCAAATTCAAATCACATAAGTTGCATAAATTAATTTAAAATTAATCTCATTGTTAAGAAAATGAGTTAAGTTAAAACATTGCAAAAGATTGAAATGATTTTACCTATGAATTCAATGTAAAATCAATGCTAATGAAATAAATTATATTAAATTATAAAAATATATTCTATTTATACTTTAAAACCATTAAATATTATAATTTAACCATATAAATTATTACGATGAAAAAAGTTGTTTTTAATTAAAATATAGCGGGGTTTTACTATTCATTAAAATATGAAAGTTATCAGAATAATATGAAAAATTTATCCAAAGTAAATTTTTATATCCTGATTCCAAATAAGAATTTTATTTTTTCAAATTTAACTTATAAACATGTTAAAAACTATATTTAAAGTGGGTGCACCATCAAAAGGTGGCAAAACTGTATTTTTAAAAAAATACTTATTTTACCTGAAAATTTTATTTTGTTCTCATACCATGTTCTAGAAAATGTGTAAGATGAATAATAATGTTATAAAATTCATAATGTAGTTAATACTATTCATAATGTCTAGTTCATAATAATATTATAACAATATATCGTTGTTTAGTGAAACCCGGTATTGCGTACTACACACGCTATCGAGGAAGGTCGTGATTGTGTGTAATGAAAACCAAGTCAGGGATTCATGTAGTGAAAGCTCCCTTTGGTGTTGTGTATAATATAATTAAAACTTATTTTATTTATACATTAAACAAAATCTATACTTAATGTTGCGTAGAATGATTTCTACAAAATGAACTTGAAATTGTGTGTAACACGAGCTAAGAATAGTGTTGCGTATACTGTAAGATAATACGGTGTTGCGTATAGTACAAGATAATATTGGTGTAGTGTACAATATAAGACATAAAATAAATTAAAAATAATAATTCTCATAAAATCTCAGGGTGTTACACACGACGTATACTAGAAAGTACACGACATGTACTAGCCTGATCCTCTTCTTTTGTTGACTTCCACTTACACGTCATTAAAAAGTATTTCCGAAAATAATACACAACGTGTACTGGGAAAAAATGGAATTTAACCCCAAGTCACATTGTGAAACAGCTCTATATCCAATACTCAACCTATTTTTCTCTTTTTTCTCTAATACAACCCGGAAGGAAAAGATCCGGACCTTAAAGGAAGAACCGGGTTCTTACACTTTTGAACCATAAACCCATTAAAAGGGAGATCCTAAAATGGATATGTAAATAGAGATAAATTTTAGTAGAATAATAATAAAATACATTTATGGGCAGTATATGAACCACCTAGAATAAATAGGTGGTGAGCATGGCTTGTGTCTCACAAAAAATAAAAGTGAGACATAAATCCCTTACTACTTGAGAAAATTTTGAACCATGACCCCCGTGAAAATATATCATAAATTGAAACTTTTAATATCATTAAATAAATTAAATTCATTGCATAACATTCCATAGGTCAGCACATACACCACACAAAATAAACGAGTAGTGAATATGGAATAAATCCCACAAAAATAAAAGTGAGACTAAAAATCCCCTAACCTTAAGTATTGACTTCCAGCGTACTCACAAAAAAATATTGTATAATAAATATAAGTTTATTATAAATATATCATAGAACCATATTCATATATATAATATCATATATGATATTATTATGACCTTTTACTACCCATTTATTAACAATTCCATGTTGAAGTTACGTTTCAGGTAATACCCGCTTTGTTTTTCTTATAAGTTTTAATTTGTTTTATTTTTGGTCCTATTAATTTTATCATGATTTAATCATATCCATAATGATAAAAATTATATAAATATCATATATATTCATTATATATGTATTTATTTCAATTCATAAATGTTAAAGGTAGAAAATAAATTACATTGTTCATGGAGATGGTAGGTCATACGTACATACGAATGTTGTTTCTATTTTCTTTTCGGATTTAATGAAAGAAAAGTATATTAGATTATATCATTAAATAATAATTTTAATTTTATATATATTTCATATTATTATTAAACTCATCCTCAATACATTCTATGTAAAACCTAAATGGATCATATCGCTTTGTGAGGCGGTAGTCTGTTATACACACGAACGACATTATCGTATTACCAAAAAATGGAAAGCATAAAGGTTTGTGTGATATAAAATTAAAAAATAATAATAACATAATAAATATCATAAATATAATATATAAACTATAAATCCATCATTATTCCCAACCTTGAAAGGTGTTAATGGAAGAAGGAACGACATCGGTTCGTGAGGCGGTAATCCACCATACACACTAACGATGATTGTGTATCCCAATTGATGGAAGTGTATGATTTTTTAGGTCATAACCTTAACATAATAAAATATAATTATATTTAATACACTTAATTTATTATATAATCTTTATATAAAAGTAATTTAATAGTTTTGAGGAAGAAATAAAACAAAACATTGGTCGACGAACGTTACCTCTTCTTTCGGTATCATCTTTTGGTTTGCACCAAAGCAATACCTTGGTTAGATTTCTGCCCAAAATAGGGATTATAAGATTAATTAAGGTTATTTTATAATTTATTTATCCAATTATTTTATGGACCAATCAGTTTTGAAGGTGTGAGGAGAGGGGAAGAGTGGGTCACCTTTTATAAGTTGGGGAGAGGACACACTTGACATTTTTGAAAAGGTGTGCCCACATTTTTACCTAAAAAGGCTTAAATAATGAAAAAAGTTTTATAAATTAAGGTTTAAGGACTAAATATTGAAATATAATGGGTGTTTTAAATGTTTCTATGTCATTTTCCCCCTTAAGTTTAAAGTTTAGTCCCTTGGTTAACTCATTTTTCTCTTAATTACTGTGATAAATTTTAACTATTGTTACTAATAATTTTGGTCAAAAAATAATTTTTTCTTATTATAAAATATAAATTATTATGATTACAAATATGTAAAATATTTTCCAAATCCAATTTACATAAGTGGTATAAATTAATTTAAAATTAATCCGTAGATGGGACAAGACAACGAGTTTTTAAAGTGAAAATGTTCAAAAATTTGAAATGTTTTTATATCCAATTTCAGTGTGAAATTGATTTCAATGAACTAAATTTTAATAATATATTTATAATTTATCTAATTATAATTTAAAACCAATTTAAAATATAATTTAACTATATAAATAATTCAAACAAAAAGACATTTTTCAATTTAAATTCAATATTTTTCACTATTTATAAAAAATGAATGTTTTCGGAAAAATTTGAAAAATCCATCTTAAGATAATTTTGATATTATGATTTAAAAAATTAAGTTTATTTTTTCAAATATAATTTATAAAAGTGTCAAAATTTAGTTTTAATGTAAGTGTGTCATTAAAAGGCGGTAAAACTACCTTTAAAAAAATGAATATTTTAATGCGTTATATTAGATTTATTCTTATAAATTGTATATAAAATACATAAGATGAATTTTAAATGGTTTATTTAATATAATATAAATACATTTCATTAAAATAATTCATCAAAAGTTTTTTTTAATTTATTAAGATAAAATGTGTTTGTGCATATAAAAATAGTTTTTTTTCTTGAAAAGTAACTTCTTTATTTTTAAATAGTTATTACTTTCATTTATAATTAATTGGTTAAAAAAGAATTAAATTTATAAACATGAAAAAAATATTTTCATAATTTATTTAATCCTATTCATACCCACCATTCCAATATCTAGTTGATAACTATCATAATAATAGTATGTCATTTTTGGTTTAGACTTGATGTTGCGTGTAGCGCAAGAAAAACTAGGAATTGTATGAAACACAATTCAAACTTAGTATTGTATGTAATGAAATAGAAAATTAGTGTTTCTTATAGAACAATATTAACTTAGTGTTTCATATAAATAAATCTTAACTTGGTGCAGTGTGTAACACAATCCATCAATTTTTTTTAATTTATTTGAAAAAAATAATTCATAAAAACTCACAGTGTTACAATATATCTTTTAATAAACTTATAAATATTATTATCCTATAGTTATGTTATGAGAATAAATTATTTCCATTCATTTTCCTCTCTTTACGTACTCAATATTTCAAAATATATTTTTTTTGTAATAAAATTCATCTTTGCAGTTAAAAACCGTTTTTTCTTCTAAAACGAATTTTTCTTTCAATGTTTTTAAAAATGTTTTTAACATTCTTAAAATGATTTATTAAAGAAATTTTTACCCATGTTTTACTTTAATTTTTTTAAAGGAATATTCATGTTGTTTTCCAAAATAATTCTCATTTGTCTTTTACCAAAAATGTGAAAGGAATATTTGTTTTAACATGTACGACATGAATGAAACTTCCCATCATAGTAACCATTATTTTCTTTGAAACTTACTTTATAAGTTTCTAAGGTTATTTTAAAATAATTGGAGTTTCAGAATGTTTTATGTTTTAAAAAATGTTTTTCAAATTGGAAAGGATGTTTTCCCTAAGAAATATTTCAAATGATTTCTAAATCTTCCTTTGTAAGTTTTTTTAGTTTATTTTCAAAGAAAAGGATTTCCATATGTTTTATGTTTTAAAAAGTGATTTTAAATGAAAATTTATATTCTTCATGATATGTTCTAAGTATTATTTCACAATAATTATCCATCTAAGATGACATCCTTTGATGTATCTTATGCTTTTCTGGGGATATAAACAAAGGATACCATTTTTATTATCTGTATGGATGGTTTATAATGAAAAGATACTTATGAAACCCATTTTACTTACATGGATTACACCATTATAAATTTATTATGAAACCCACTTCTTTTTCCATAGATTATGCTATGATGAAATAATGAAATGATTATGAAACCTTTATATTTTACATTGGTTATGATATGATGAAATTTTTATGAAACCCATTTCATTTCATCGGTTATGATATGGTGAATGTTTTGTGATATTGTGGAACACATATGTATGATTTTCATTATGTGATAGTGGTTATGTTATAACCATTTATGGTGGTCACATTATAACCAAGGATGGTGGTTATATTATAACCAAAGATGGATGGGACCTCTATCTACCTTCAATGCATTGGGTAATGATTTATGTCTCATGATATAGAATGGACTGGAATACAGAGTGAACCCAACTCAATAAGGGAATTTTCCTGCTATGATGTTCTTGGGAGTGAACCCTGACAACTATGATGTTATGTATGGACTTATATTTTATGTCCATAATGTTATGCATGATCCTTATTAAATGTTCACAATGTTATGCATTAGTCTGATCGCATGTTAAAAATATTATGCATAGACCTATATTTCATGTTAATAATGTTATGAATGGACATGGTTACATGTCCATAAGTTTATGCGAGTGATTGATTTCATGTCCTTAACTTAATAAGTGAACCTGTTTCAATTTATACATGTTCAAAATGTTATATGCTGATGTGTATGCCACAATTCTAGGTATTATGCCAATTTTATAATTTTATAGATCATTCTCTTTGAGTTCTTTATGATTCACGTCTTATGAACTGCCAAGTTTTATGCCATGCTTCTAGATTATGATATTTGTTTTACAGGTTATGGTTTTCAAATGTTAGGATCATGTTCTCATACCCTTTTTCTCATTTCATACTTATGTGGTCATTGATATCTTAAGTAGGGTATGTTTGTGAAGAGTACTCAAGGGGAATATATTTATGGGATATGTTAAAGATATTTCACCAAGTTAAAGGATTAGGAACCTAGTCTCTAAATACACTAAACTATTATGGTCATCGGGTGTGTGTTTGTGTAATGTATTCAATATTCATCTAAAAAATGAAATATCCATGAATTAGAAGCCCATGTTTCTATACTGATTTAAGGGAATAGTCTCCCCATGTATAGATTAGGCCCTCTCCGCTATCAATAGCCTTTGGCATATGGGGAGGGGGGTTTGAGGCCACATGGAACTTTGAATCAGACAGTGGTTCTAGGTTGGGGCATCATAATAGGAGGTAGGGGTTGTTGCATGGATAATTCATAGTTTTTACAACTTTTCATTTAAATGATGCATCATTGGAATTCATGTTCAGTGTTATGCATATTTTAGTGCACAGGTTGTGGGTAATTCATAGCACTACTGCAAATATGGTCTTTATCAGTGCTAGAAAATGGCATTAACAGTGCTAGAAAAGCACTATTAATCAAGGCACATATAAAGGGGGGGGGGTCCCTTTTATCATCACTCAGAAAAATATTGTTAATCAAGGCACAGATAAGGGGGGGGGGGGTCCCTTTTATCAGCACTCAGAAAAGCGCTGATAAAGGCCCCTTCACTACTACAAATACGGCTTTTATCAGCGCTAAAAATGGACTTTAACAGTGCTAGAAAAGCGCTATAAATGCCGGAGAAGATAAAGGGGGGGGGGGTCCCCTTTATCAGTGCTCCAAAAAGCGCTGATAATGACCCCTTTTATTAGTGTTTTTTTAAAAGTGCTGATAAAAGTTAAAAAAATTTAAAAAAAATAAAAAAAATCCTGTTAATCGGGGGGGTTTTATAGCGTTTGAGCCCCCCTTTTACAGCGCTTTTCTGCCCCCCTCTAGCGCCCCCCACGCACCCCTCCACCCTTTATCAGCGCTAGCCCCATAATCACTCATGCGCGCGCATCCCTGCCTCCACCCAGATTTGATCTCGATACCTCCCCCCTGCGCGCCTGAAGCCTTTACCACTCCCCTATATTGATTTGTTCTCCTATTAGTGATATATCTATTTATTTATATATACATTTAGTTATATTTATTCGTATAGTAATATATAGTTATATTAATATAAATATATAGTTATATTAATATATATATATATATATATATTTATAGTGATATTAATATATATATTTATAGTTATATCAATATATATATGTAGTTATATTAATATATATATATATATAGTTAGATTAATATATAGGTATATAAATATTCATATATTTTTATTTTAAATAAAATGGATATTAGTTATTATTTAGATAAAGCTAATATATTTTATATGTAAATATATTTTATTATTTATATTTATAATTAAAATTTTATGTGTGAATATATAAAAAATATGTATATATTGTTATATATTTGATTATAAATAGTAGTGCATTATAAAAAATGATGAAATTTCAAAGACATAATATCAATATGAATGTAATACCTTGGAATAAATTAATTCCCCACGAAAAAAAGGCAATAATACCCCCTTAAATGAGGTTGAAAATCCATAAAATGTTAAAAAATCGGGGTACCCCGACTAAAAACTCAGTTTTGGAGGCCTTCTGGACCTCTTTTGGCCTCGAAAAAACCTTAACCGTGGTTCTACCTTATTATATAAACGTATATATCGTCGCAGGATTCAATTTGATATGTGGTAGAGCTCAAACGGACATCCGGATCAAAATTTATGGTCGTTTGAAGTTCGAGTTGCGTTTTCAACATATTTTGGAACTTTTTTTTAATTTTTTTTAATTTTTTTAGTATTAAAAGTGTTATTAAATGACTATTACTCCATAATAATTAGCAAATTATTAATTAAAAATATTTTTTTAATTTTTTTATAATCCATTTTCACTAAATATCTTATATATCAAGTGTAACTGTGTATTTATAATTATCTAAAATATATTTAAAATTATATTTAAAAAATATAATTTATATTTATATCAATATAACTATATCTATATATTTAAATATTAATATATATTTTTTAATTATTTTTTTGGAAGTAGACCCTTTATCAGCGCTTTTTTTAAAAGCACTGATAAAGACCCCCTTTATCAACGCTACTAAAAAAAGCGCTGATAAAAGTTAAAAAAAATTAAAAAAAAGTAAAAAGAAAATAGAATGTTCGGGGACCTTTTAACAGTGCTTGACCCCCCTTTTATTAGCGCTAGGAGGACCCCCTCCCACTCACCCCGCACGCTGCACTTGCCGCACATCCCCCTCCCACTTGCCCACGCGCGCGCCCTTACTTCCACTCAAACTCGAACCCGAGACCTCCCCCTTGCGTGCATGCACCTTTACCACTAAGCTATTTAGTTTTTTTCTACATTTAATGATATATATATATATAGTTATTTTTATTCGTATATTAATATATATTCATATTAATATAAATATATTTAGTTATATTAATACATATATATTTATTCATATATGAATATATATATATTTATTCGTATATTAATATATATTCATATTTATTTATATATATATAGTATATATATAGTTATATTTATTCATATATTAATATAGATTCATATTAATATAAATATATTTAGTTATATTAATACATATATATTTATTCATATATTAATATATATATATATTCGTATATTAATATATATTTATATTTATTTATATATATTTTTTTAGTTATAATTTTTATCCGTATATTTATTTGTATATTAATATATATTTATAAGATTAGTTTTAAATACATTTATAAAATATCTTTTTTATGTGTGTTTATAAATAAGTAAATAAATACATACATACATGTATACAACACACACACATACATATTTACGAATAAATACATATATATATGTGTATCTGAAAAGTCATAGAATGTCAAAACAAACATAACTTCTAATGCAGAAGTCCATTTCAACTCCATAACTAGTAAAATTGAAGAAAACGAAACAATCTTTGATATGATATGTGGTACAGGCCTAGCGGACATCCGGATCAGAAGTTATAGCTATTTGAATGTTAAAAAATCAGGGTATCCTGACTAAAAACTCAGTTTTGGAGGCCTTATGAGCTTTTTTGGGCCTTGAAAAATGCGATAGAAGGTTCCCTTAGGTCACTAGAAAGTATGTATCGTCACAATCTTCAATTTTCTATACTGTAGAACTCAAAAAGACACCCGGATCAAAAGTTATGGCCGTTTGAAGTCTGAGTTACATTTTCAACTTATTTTAGATCTTTTTTTTCTGTCTTCAAATTATTATTAGATGATTATTAATCGATG
The DNA here is from genome assembly GCA_963277665.1 of Viscum album. Taxonomy (NCBI): domain Eukaryota; kingdom Viridiplantae; phylum Streptophyta; class Magnoliopsida; order Santalales; family Viscaceae; genus Viscum; species Viscum album. Next base: position 862,105,410 of record OY728160.1, read on the forward strand.
AAAATTAGAAAATTATTAATTAATAATATTTTTTAAAATATTTTAAATCCATTTTCACTAAATTTCTTATATATTAAATGTAATAGTCTATTTATACCTATCTAAACATATTTAAAAAATATATATTATATTTATATCAATATAAATATACTTATATAACAATATATTAATTTTCATGATTTTTTTTGAAATATAGACTTTATTAGTGCTAGAAAAAAGTGCTGATAAAGCCCTCCCCTTATCAGCACTACTAAAAAAAGCACTGATAAAGGGGTCCCCTTTATCAGCGCTTTTTTTAGCACTGATAAAGGGTGGTGCTGTGAAAACCCAGTTTTGTGGTAGTGTAGAAACTATAAATTATGTAACAAATGTCCTTAAAATTAGTATTTTTAGATAAACACAACTCAAACTACCTTATTTTAACCTAATTTATGTTTTAGGGGATTGAGATATTTTTAGGAGATTTTGAAGCATTCATTACCCCTCTAATTTGATTTCCTTTATCATTATTAGGAACAACTCTAGATATTAGGTAAGATCTTTTCTATTTATTCCTCTCTTCCCATGTCCTCTCTTTTTATTAACTTTAACCATCATGGTTTCACCCAAAAAATGGAATTTGTGGTAGGTGGTTTCATACACATGTTATCACTGTGATAAATTGATGGGATTAGATATTGTGTTTTAAATTAATATTTTAATTATATTTTAAATTACTTATATATGTTGATAGACTTATTACGACAATGTGATTTGGTGTTGACAGATTTTTATTGAAATGAAATAGTGTATTTTCTAGGTTTGTAAGTGTTATAGAAAATGGGAATTTTAAAAAATATGGTTTTCAATGTGGTGAATTTTTTTTTGGATTGATGACATGGTTTTGATATTGTGATATATATTTTTGGTTTAGGGTATAAACATGAGAATGAAATCCTACTTAAGTGTGAGGCCCTAGTTAGTTAAAATGAGGATGAAATTATAGTATTATACCACTAGGTGATGACCCGAGTTGGAGGGGGGTAGTCAGTCATCTTGGAGATGGATTTACTCAGGTTGTTAAATCTTATGTAATTTCCATATAATTTTGGAATATAAATTGGTGTGAGAGTTGGATTCTTAGAAAATTTGGAAATTATGACATTTATGGTTTATGATTTTGCGTAAATATTATGAATTATGTATTATTAAAATTATTATTTTTATAATAATTCTCAATAGTAGGGTATGTTTTTATAAAATACACATTTTATATTTATTAATTTTCACATCCATGGGGTGAATATAATTTCATTAGTAATATTTAATTAAGTTATATCTATAACCCTATATACACATAATTTAGTGTGTGTTTATATTTTGTGTTCATTGTGATGTAGGAAAAGGAAATGCATATTTCTTCACTAGTGATGGTCCGTAGACACATTAGTGGGACTGGAGGTGAAGTTCCTTTTATATGTCTAGTTAGATCTTATGGTGATAGTGCATGAAGTAGTCTTGGGAGACTCCTTATTTTGTATGCAATTACTTTTTAGCTACATTGGCCTTATTTTTTGATCATGTACACTTAATCCGTGATGGTTGGTTTTGGTTATAATTTTTTTATTTTGGAATATATGGAATTAATTATTTTGGTACTAAAATAATATTATTTCTCTATGGGCTTATTTATTTGGCTATTGTAGGCGGTTGTTATATCCAAGTTATAAACACATGACGCCTATATTTCAGCTGAGTCTTGGCATGAGGAAAGTTATTTTTCTTGAAGGAAAACTATCACAATGGTTTTTTATACCCCTATGCATTTATTTATATCCTTCAGTGATCAAGGGGATTTAAATAAGGACTAATAAAATTTTAACTTGAGTTGGTCAGGTTAGGCGGATCGAGTTTGTTTAGATTGGGTTAAGGTTTGAAAGTTTGTTCATGTTTTTTTGATTGGTTGTAGTCGATAAGCTTTTTAAAGCTCATGAGGTTATTATAAAAAGTCATAGATAACATCTATTATTCCTACTAAAACCCGTGGCTCCATACACATGTGGAAACACCTCGTAGCTCCCTCCAAAATACGATGCTCCTCCAGCTTCCATTCACCAGAAATTTCTCCTCCACCGCTGCTACAGTTCTCCCATCACCATCGACTACATTCTTCCTCGCGTCACAAACCCTACCCTGTGAAATCCCTCTGCCATCGCGTCGGCTTCTCCCCATCGTGTCGGCTTCTTCCCATCAGCGTTGGTTCCCCCCAATCGCATCGGTTTCTCCCCTTCAGCGTCGGTTCCTAGTTCCACTTACAAGGTCGTACATTCCTTCCTCCACTTCCCGTGAATTCCCTATGCCATCACGCATCCATCAACTGTTTCGACTCCCAACAACGCCTTTCACTCCATAGAGGCGGCGTACAATCCGATCTCCGTCGATTTCAGCAAGGTTTCCTTTAATCGCTCCCTACCACTTTTCTCACATCCTACGCCACGCATCCCACTTTCTGCTTCTTGCCCACGGGCTTGATTGTCATCTCCGTTGGGTTCAGAAACCCTAACAATCTGCTCTCCCCTAACAGTGTTCCATCTTCCGGCTGTTGGGAAATACGGGAAAACGACGAACGCGCAAACAAAAGAAAAAGCGAACGCGCAGCGGAAATTGAATCTTTCCCCCAAAATAGAAGCGGATGTGCAGCGACAAAATTAAATGTGCAGAAAAAATAAATTTGACACCGGAAATTTTTACGTGGAAAACCCGAAAGGGAAAAACCACGGGACCTAGTCCAGAAAGAGGGATCCACTAAAATCAAGAAGTACACGGTAGAGACTCCCCAAAATGGAAGGGATCTCAAAAGTAATACTCAAGAATAAAAGTATGGATCAAAAGGTGGAGAGCAAGAAAGATGATCGTCAAAGAAAGGCGATCACCAAATGGGATTTGCTCTCGGTGTTGTTGCTGCCGGTGATGATGAAATGCCTTGCCTCTGCCTCCTTATATAGGAAAAGAATCAGCGTCAAAATAATGTCGCCGCGTCAAAAGAGTGTCACCGTGTGAATTAATTCACGCGGTCTTGGCCCGCATTAAAACACCACATTAAAACAGATACCGCATGTGCACCATTTGAGGAGGCGTTGCCCAGTGCGCCAACCAGGAAGGCGCCCAACAATCTCCCCCTCCGACTCAAGTGGGGATCACCGCCAACCCTACAATCTGTCGGCAAGTCTCAAATTTTCCTCTGGGTAAACTCTTGGTCAACATGTCTGACCCGTTGTCATCAGTGTGGATCTTCTCAAGCTCTAACTGTCTCGAATCAAGGACGTTGCGAATCCAATGATATCGAACATCGATATGTTTCGACCTGCCATGAAAAGTAGAATTCTTTCCCAAACAAATAGCACTCTGACTATCACAAAATAAAACATACCTGTCCTGATTTAAATTGAGCTCTCGAATAAACGTTTTCATCCACAACAATTCTTTGCACGCCTCAGTAGCTGCAATAAACTCTGACTCTGTGGTAGATAAAGCAACACATCTCTGCAATCTAGACTGCCAAGATACAGCTCCCCCTGCAAAAGTGATCAAATAGCCTGAAGTAGACTTCCTCGAATCGATATCTCCTGCCATATCTGAATCTGTAAAGCCACAAAGCATAGGTTCCCCTTTTCCAAAACACAATCTCAGATCAGAAGTACCATGGAGATAACGAAAAATGTACTTCAATGCTATCCAATGCTCTCTACCTGGATTTGATAGAAAACGACTGACCACACCAACTGCATGAGCTATATCAGGTCTAGTACATACCATTGCATACATCAAACATCCAACAACAGATGAATAAGGTATGTGTTGCATCTCCTCTCTCTCTTCATCAGTAGAAGGTGACTGACTGGAACTGAGCTTAAAATGTAAAGCAATAGGAGTAATAACCACTTTCTCTCTATCCATAGAAAATCTCTGAAGAACCTTCTCAATGTATCTCTCCTGAGATAACCACAACTTCTTGGCCTTCCTGTCACAGGAGATCGTCATGCCAAGAATCTGCTGTGCTGGCCCCAAGTCTTTCATCGCAAAAGACTGACAAAGATCCTTCTTCAATCTGTCAATTCTAGAAGTATCATGGCCAACAATGAGCATATCATCAACATAAAGCAACAGTATAATAAAATCATCATCAGTAAATCTCTGAACAAAAACACAATGATCAGAAGATGTCTTCCTGAAACCCTGATGAGAAATGACAGATTCAAACTTCTTATACCACTGCCTCGGAGCTTGTTTCAAACCATACAAGCTCTTCTTCAACCTGCAGACATGATTTTCTTTACCTGTTTCAACAAAACCCTCTGGTTGCTCCATATAAATCTCCTCCTCTAAATCTCCATGGAGGAAAGCTGTCTTCACATCCATCTGCTGAATCTGCAGATCTAAACTGGCAGCCAAACTAAGAACAACCCGAATGGAAGACATTTTGACAACAGGTGAGAAAATCTCATCAAAATCAATACCTTTCTTCTGACGGAAGCCTTTGACAACTAACCTTGCCTTGTATCGTGGAACAGAACTGGATTCTTCATTCTTAATCCGATAAATCCACCGATTTTGCAAAGCTCTCTTCCCTGTCGGTAACTTCACCAGCTCAAAAGTGTGGTTGTCATGCAATGATTTCATCTCGTCATCCATTGCCGCAACCCATCTGTCCTTCTGTTCACTCTCCATTGCCTCATCAAACGATTCTGGTTCTCCCCCTTCAGCGAGGAGCACATACTCATCAGGTGAATATCGAGTAGAAACGGTGCGATGCCGAGATGACCTCCGGAGTGGAACTGCGGGTTCATTAATAACCCCTGGAACCGGATCATCAGAAACAAAAGGTGCATTGGAAACTTCAACTCCAACCTGTTCACCTTGAGCATCATTCTGTACATCAACATGATCATCAGAATCAACAACATGAGGTAAATGTGAATTAGAACCAGGCTCAAGACTGACAAAACCATCAGAAGTTGTAGAAGCATCTTTTTCTCCCTTATCAATGTCTGCAATAGTCTGATCCTCCTTAAACACTGCATCATGGCTTCTGACAAGTTTCTTCAAAACAGGATCATAGAACCTGTACCCAAACTCATCGTGTCCATAGCCAATAAAAATACACTGGCGTGTCTTACCATCCAGCTTGGATCTCTCATCTCTAGGCACATGAACAAAAGCCTTGCAACCAAAAACACGCAAGTGATCGTACCTGATCTCTTTGCCATACCAAAATTTGTCGGGAGTGTCTGTCTGCAAAGCAACCGCAGGTGACAAATTGATAATATAAGCAGCAGTAAGTAAAGCCTCACCCCAAAAATGTCCAGGCAACTTTGCTTCTGAAAGCAAACAACGAACTCTTTCCAGCAAAGTTCTGTTCATCCGCTCAGCTACACCATTCAGCTGAGGTGTCTTGGGCGGCGTCTTCTGATGCCGAATACCTTCCTGCCTGCAATACTGATCAAACGGACCACAATACTCTCCTCCATTGTCAGTGCGAATACATTTTAATTTCTTTCCTGATTCTCTCTCAGCAGAAACATGAAATTGCTTAAAAACACTGAGCACCTGACTTTTGGCTTTCAAAACATAGACCCAGAGCTTTCGTGAGTAGTCATCAATAAATTTAACAAAATAAAGACCGCCACTAAAGGTCTTCGATTTCAAAGGACCACAAACGTCAGAATGTACCAATTCAAGTACCTGTGACTTCCTGTGTGGAGGATGACTGCTGAAACTCACTCTGCTCTGTTTTCCAGCCATGCAATGATCACATGTGTCCAAGTTGACACTCTTCAAATCTGGAAGAAGATTTCTCTTGGCCAAACAACCGATACCTTTCTCACTGATGTGACTGAGCCTCTTATGCCACAACTTGGATGAAACACTGCACTCAACAACACAAGCAGTATCACAAGAAATAGAAGCTCTAGTCCAGTACAAACCTGATTGCTTCTTCCCTCTAGCCACAATCAAAGATCCCTTGGAAAGCTTCCATTGGCAATCACCGAAAGTGCTGATAAACCCTTCATCATCAAGAACGCTGGTAGAGATAAGATTCAAACGAACCTCGGGTGCATGTCGGACATTCTTCAAAATCAGCTTACTTCCTGTACTGGTCTTTAAACAATCAGTCCCGATGCCTACAACGTCAGCATGTCCATCATTTCCCATCTTCAAAATCCCAAAATTACCTGGGCTGTAAGATGTAAATAACTCCTTCTTCGATGTCACGTGAAAACAGGCACCACTGTCAACAACCCAGCAAGAATCATCAGAAGCAATGTTAATGGAATCATAAACAATAACAAGATCACCCCCTGTAGCAGCGGCAACATGATCCTCTCCATCGCCATTTTTCTTCTGTTGATTTTCCTTCAATCTGTTCTCTCTTTTCAGCTGATAACAAAACTTCTTAACATGCCCCTTCTTACCACAATGATGACATTCAAAATCTCTCTGCTTCAGTCTGGATTTGCTTCTGCCTCTGCTCTTATCTCGACTGCTCTGCCCCCGGTCCTGGCTTCTCCCCCTGTTCTCTGTGACCAAAATCTCAGAAGAAGATTTCTCCTGAGTACGTCTCCTGACCTCTTCATTTAAAATAGCAGACTTGACAAAACTAAATGTCACAGCACCATTAGGAGCAGAACTGGTTAGAGTAACACGTAAATTTTCCCATGAATCGGGTAAAGTGGTAAGAAGCAAAAGAGCTAAAACCTCATCTTCAAAATTGATACCCATGCCAGACAACTGATCAAAACATCCTTGATATTCACTTAAATAATCAGAAATAGACGTACCTTCTCTGTACCTCAAGTTCATCATTTGCTTGAGAAGAAACAGTTTATTGTTTCCCGTCTTCGAAGCGTAGGTCGTCTCAAGCTTCTCCCACAAAGTTCTGGCGTGAGAGATGTTGGCAATGTGGTTCATCACATTGTCTTCGACCCATTGACGAATGAAACCGCAAACCATCTCATGCTCGAACGCCCATTCTTCGTCTGACATTCTCTCTGGCTTCTGGGTACTAAACACTGGAAGATGCATTCGCTTGACAAAAAGCAGATCCTTCATTTTAAGTCGCCACATATGGTAGTTGATACCATTTAACAAAATCACCCGACTGTAGTTGGCCTCCATAATAAATATGAAAAGAAAAGAACCAAACCTCCCTCTGATACCAGATGTTGGGAAAGACGGGAAAACGACGAACGCGCAAACAAAAGAAAAAGCGAACGCGCAGCGGAAATTGAATCTTTCCCCCCAAATAGAAGCGGATGTGCAGCGACAAAATTAAATGTGCAGAAAAAATAAATTTGACACCGGAAATTTTTACGTGGAAAACCCGAAAGGGAAAAACCACGGGACCTAGTCCAGAAAGAGGGATCCACTAAAATCAAGAAGTACACGGCAGAGACTCCCCAAAATGGAAGGGATCTCAAAAGTAATACTCAAGAATAAAAGTATGGATCAAAAGGTGGAGAGTAAGAAAGATGATCGTCAAAGAAAGGCGATCACCAAATGGGATTTGCTCTCGGTGTTGTTGCTGCCGGTGATGATGAAATGCCTTGCCTCTGCCTCCTTATATAGGAAAAGAATCAGCGTCAAAATAATGTCGCCACGTCAAAAGAGTGTCACCGCGTGAATTAATTCACGCGGTCTTGGCCCGCATTAAAACACCACATTAAAACAGATACCGCATGTGCACCATTTGAGGAGGCGTTGCCCAGTGCGCCAACCAGGAAGGCGCCCAACACCGGCTTCCCGCATCCCGCTTCCTAGTTGCTGCATCCCGGTTCCTGGTTCCTGCTTCCACTTGCAAGGTTTGCATCATGTGCCGCTACTTTCTTCCTCCTCCATGCATCCGGTCTAGTATTCCAGCTCTTGGTAGGTACCTCCACTTCTAATCATCTATAGGTAGGGTTTTTTTGATTACTACTCAATTTGGTATCTGAAAAAATATGTTCCACACACTGCCTCGATTTCGCAACGCATGCCACATTAGGGCTTCATCGATGACCACTCAACTTCTCACTATCCTTACCCTTCGTTTCACTGACATTTTTTAGTTTCATTTTTTGGAAACTGTCCATTCATGTATTTTTATTTAGGTTTTGGTGCGCACAAGGCCTGAACTACTGCTGCTTGAAAAGGTTTGCGATACTGTGGACTCATGCTGGTAATGACTTATAATTTAAAATAAATTTTATTTTATTTCCATAAAAATTATACTATTACCTTCATTATGATAGTTTATTTTCCATTTAAATGTGAAGTGTATTTCAATTCATTCACATTGGTGTTGACCCACATCACCAAGAAACCTGAGAGTTTATTGATAAATCATTCCAAAAAAATGTTTATGTATATGAAATTCTTTTTAAAGTTTCTATTTTAACATTCTTTATATCACTATTTTAACATTCTTTGTACCACAAACTACCTTGATTTCTTAATGCAGACCACAGTAGGGATTCATTGATGACCACTCAACTTTTCACTCTCCTTCCCCTTCATTGTATTGACATTTTTTAGTTTAATTTTTTGGAAACTGTCCATTAAGGTATACTGCTTCAGGTTTCGGTCCGCACCAGGCCTAAACTATTGCTGCTTGAACAGGTTTGCAACATTATGGACTCTTACTATTAATGAATTATAATTACAAATAAATTTTATTTTATTTACATAAACATTTTACTATTTCCTTCATTATGATGGTTTATTTTCCGGTTAAATGTGAAGTGTATTTCAATTCATTCACATTGGTGTTGACTCAAATCACAAAGCAACTTGAGAGTTTGTTGATAAATCATTCCAATAACATGTTTATGCATATGAAATTCTTTGTAACATTTCTATTTTAACATTATTTATATCACTATTTTAACATTCTTTATACCACACACTGCCTCGATTTCTTAGCGCAGATTATATTAGGGATTCATCAGTGACCACACGACTTCTCACTCGCCATACCCTTCGTTGTACTCACATTTTTTAGTTGCATTTTTTGGCAACTGTCCATTCAAGTATGCTGCTTCAGGTTTTGGTGTTCACTAGGCCTAAACTATTGTTTCTTGAACATGTTTGTGACATTGTGAAATCTTGCTGGTAATGACTTATAATTTCAAATAAATTTTATTTTATTTCCATAAACATTTTACTGTTACCTTCATTATTATAGTTTATTTTCCAGTTAAATGTGAAGCTTATTTCAATTAATTCACATTAGTGTTGACTTATAGCACCAAGAAACCTCATATTTTATTGATAAATCATTCCAAGAACATGTTTATGTGTATGAAATTCTTTGTAACATTTCTATTTTAACATTCTTTATATCATTATTTTAACATTTTTTGTACAACACACTGCCTTGATTTCTTAATGCAGACCATAGTAGAGTTTCATCGATGACCACTCAACTTCGCACTCTCCTTCCCCTTCATTGTACTGACATTTTTGTTGCATTTTTTTTGGCTCCTGTCCATTTAGGTATGTTGCTTTAGGGTTCGGTCCACACCAGGCCTAAACGGTTGCTGCATGAAATTTCCTTCCGAATCGAATACCTTCAGCTGCCCATTGGACATATCAATATAAGAAAAAAATTACATTAAAAATCTATGTTTCGTTCATTATCAATATATTTTTTAGTTGCATTGTTTGTGTGGAAAAATTCGTTAATTTTTTTCCCCTCATGGTAGTAACAATACAGGTGTTATAGAAGTAACTCCATCCACTGAATTGCCATTTAAGAAACACCAAAGAACTACTGAATTCAAAAATTTGTTTCCCCATATATGAAATTTCATGATTTGTATTTCGAATGCAGTTTCAATGTATCCAATACCTTCAACAACCAATTGAACATGTCAATGTTAGAAAGAAATTGTAGTAACAGTCCTAACTTTGTCCATCATTAATATTTTTTTTTGGTTGTGTGGTTTTTCTAGATTTTCTTTCTTATAACAATGTTGGTGTTATCAAAGCAACTTCATCCACTAAATCATTATTATAGGACTACTAAAGATTACACCAATGGGTCCTTTTTCAAGAAAATTGTTTTCATTACATATAATGTAGGCACTCATATATAGGAATTTCATCTTGTTTTCATAAATTTTATAAATTTATAAATTTTTATTGTAAAAAGGCATTAAAACCAAATTTCTAGAAATGTAAATTTTTTAAAGGGGCTTATGGCTTGTAAAGAATATAATGTATTTTTAAAAGATTATTTATGGATAATTTGGGAAATATTAATGTGAAATTTTAATTTCTATAAATTCTTGTTTATGGATTAGTTTAATATTGTTTCCTTGGACATTATAGAATGATGTTTCCAAGGAGACTTACTATTAATCAATTAGAGGAATCAACCATGAACGTTTTGTCTAATGATCCACCATTGGATCAAAAAGTTCCTTACAAGCCTAGTGAAATACTCCCAAACCATGAGTTGGGAAGTGAAACCTGAAGATCCACTATATAGGCCCTAACCTTTTACACATATCATTATAATATTTTTAAGCTTAATTTACCATAAAATTACAGGTAAAGGATCGTAAAGTCTAATGTATTTGGAAGATTAGGTACATAATTAACATCATAAAAAGAAAATAAAAGAAAATATTTTATATAATATTCATAATGAGGTCCTAACATCCATTTATATCATACATCCGCATAGGATAACATGGGGAAAACATGAACAAAAGGGATGAGCTAAAAATCATAGTAAGGGCGCAAACATAGGAATAAAACATAACACATGTTAGAAGACATAAAATGATGACATAAAAGGCATGAAACATGAAAAAAATAAGGAATAATAACATGTACAACATGGGAAATTATAAACATGGATTCATAGGAATGTGGTAACATATAACATGATATAAAGTCAAGGATACTTTCGAATACTATATAACATGGTGAACAAAGTCCCATAAAGAAATCAAGTTTACTCTCGGTCCCAACATGACGTCTCATGAGACTAAAGATTACCCAATTAATCGGAGAACTATCTAGGCAAACCCATCATAACATGTTCATGAATATGTGTTCCATATGAAGAATAAACATAAGAGTTACCCATGGAAAGAAATGAACATTATAATCATGTCATAAGGAATAAAAAATGTGCATATCATAAATGTTTCCATGAAATAATGGATTAAAAATCTAAATGGACATTAATAAGGAAAAATAGGAATGTATCATGACAATTTATGTCCAATTTAAGTGGAAACGTGTAAAAGGAGTGTTTAAGAAACTTTAGAAATGAAACATTTTAATGAAGTTAAAATATTAAAGAGAATTTAAAGCGGAAAAGAAATATTTGTTTTCATAAAATTGGAAATGAACCGAGATATTTTTTCATGATAAAATGAGTCATTTTATAAAAATAATGGTTGCTTATAACATATTATGTAGTGAACTTGGAATCAGATAAGAAATTGGGAAGTTTCCTTGATTCAGGATTGCTTATCGGGAAGAATTGAAAAGAGAACATTTCTAAAACACATATTACTCCATAAAAGAGGGATGATATGATTTAGATACATGATTTTAGAAAATATAAAAATAATTTGATGAATTATATAAAAATAAATAATAATTACATTGGGGTAAAGAGAGAGAAATAGTAACATGAAAGAAACAATGAAGGTTATGGTATAATTCCTTTCCTTATGTCCAAAATGGTTATGCACCTGTACTTAATTTCCTAAATAATCAAATTAAATGAATTAATGAATTAATTTATAATATTTTATAGATTTAATTAATTTATTATAATTTTATTAAGTTAATTTATGACATTTTTTATGAGTTATAGTGTTCAATTTCACTGTTCTAGAGTGCTCGTTTTCTTAGTTTTCATGATCGATTTGCTTGTATAAGAGTATGAAAGTTTATGTAAAATGGAAATAGAAATGCATAATTGAATTTATAAGTTATTAATGAAAATACAAAAGGTTAAATGGTTATATAAATCATTTGGTTATTTTCAGTGAGGGTTAATTATTAGATAAGATGTTAATGATATTTGTCTGGATTATTTTGGGCGGTTTTGCTCACAATGAACTTGTTCTGTTTTATTATTTAACATCATGTGTATATAATGATTTCAAAACATTAAATAGGTTTTAATACATATATTACAACTTGGTTTAACCATATTTTTTTATGACCATACATGAAGTCATTAATGGAAAATGAAAATTTATCGTCCTTGAAGGCGATAAATTAACACCCCACGAACGGCGTTTTCATCTTTTTAATAAAAGGGAGATGAGAGGGGTTTAATGATGGATTATTAAATTATAATAATAAAATTACAATATATTTGAGGTACTTGAGTTTCATAACATTTGGATTAGGGGAGTTGAGTAGAGAAAGAGTAACCCGAAGGAAAAATGGAGGTTCGAGTAGAATCCCTTACCTTATGTCCGAAATGGTTCTACACTAGTACTTAATGTCCTGAATAATCAAATTAAATACATTAATTGGTTAATTAAGAATCTTTTATATATTTAATTGATTTGTTGTAATTTTATTAAGTTCATTTATAGAGTTTTTTATGAGTTATAGTGTTCAATTTCATCGTTCGGGAGTGCTTGTTTTCTTAGTTTTCATGATCGGTTCACTTGTATAAGATTGCGAAAGTTTATGTAAAATGGAAATATAAATCCAGAATTGAAGTCACAAGTTATTAATGAACATAAATAAGGATAAATGGTTATATAAATCCTTTGGTTATTTTGGGTGAGGCTGAATCATCAGATAAGATTTTATTGATAATCGTTTGGATTATTGTGGGTGGTTTTCACTCACAATGAACTTGTTTTGTTTTATTATTTAACATCATGTGTATATAATGATTATAGAACATTAAATAGGATTTAATACACATATTATAACTTGGTTTAACCATAATTTTTTTATTATCAGACTTGAAGGCATTAATGGAAAATGAAAATTTGTCATCCTTGAAGGTGATAAATTAACACCTCATGAACAACATTTTCATTTTTTGAATAAAAGGGAGAAGAGAGGGGTTTAATGATGGATTATTCCATTATCATAATAAAATTACAGTATATGTGAGGTACTGAAGTTATAATAACATTTTTATGAATGGAGTTGAGGAGATAATAAGAAAATAACTGGAAAATAAATTAAAAGAAAAGGAAAGAGGAATTTACCTCTTGAGTTTCTCCTCCTTGAAAACCTCCTTAGGGAAGAGGTTTTGGTCTTTTTATGAGACAAAAAGCTCTTGGAAATGGGTTAGGGGATCGAGAAGATTATTGGATAGAATTTGGAAAAGGATCAAATCTTGGAAGGTGTGAGGTGAAGAGGTGGTGAATGGTGTTATTTATAGTGGAGGAGAGAAGTGTTTTCTCATTATTTTAATCAACAGTTTATTATTTTGGCTTAAGAAAAGTAGTAGTGTTGATTCTTGTGACTAAATATAGTAAATAGTATATGTGTGTTCTAAATAATGGTTCTTACCTCATCCTTACATCAACAATTACTCAAAAATTCATGTATTTATCATTTATTGAAATTTATCATATTTTACTATTCACAAAATTCAAATATTTTAGAAAAACACCAAAAAATTCACTATAACCATTTTTTGACATGTATAATTCCAAAATGAACTCCATTTTATGAAAATAATTTTCCAAATATGAGAAATTTTATTTTTAATTAAAATCATCATTTACTCAAAAAATACAGATTTTAAAATTATAATTAATTTTTTAACTATTTAAAAAACTAAATAAGATCTCATAAAATTATCCTAAAATCATAAGAAAACTAAATATTAATTTATTAATACATTTTATGAAAATAAATTTTCATTTAAATCATTATATTAATTATAAAATTGTACTTAAATATTTATAACTTACAAAAACACCTTAATTAATAATTTTCAAAACATTTATTTACTTATAATATAATATAATTAGATCATAGTTTCATTTATATAATACCAAAATTTTATTTATACTTTCATAGTTGAGGTTACTATTCTATTGGTCACTTTACTATTCATAAGGCTCATATTAATATTCCAAAGTTTTAGTTACTATTCCATTGGTCTAGGTTCCTTAATTTCTAGGAATACCTCTTATTTAATTCATTATTCATTTATAATGTTTTTATTTTGTTCTTAATGTAACTTTATGTGATTATAATATATGAAATAATTATAAGAAGAAAATTTCCATTGATAAAATTCAAGTTTGTTAGATTCTTCCCCCCTTATGAAATTTTGCCCTCAAAATTTTATTTTACATACTACGGGGAAAATAAGTGAGGGTAATTCTCCTTCATCACTTCCTTTGGTTCCCATGTTGCCTCTATGTACGTATGGTTATTCCATAGTACTTTGACTAGGTGATTGGTCTCATTACATAAATACTTTTCACCACGGTCCATTATTTTCACTGGATGCTCCTCATAAGAGAGACCATTCTCCAATTGTACCACCTCTAAATTCAGTACACGTGAAGGATCCAGTATGTACTTCCTTAAGAGGGATATGTTGAATACATCGTTTACTTAATACATGGTTGGTGGTAGTGATAGTCTATAGGACATGAATCCAACATGATCAAGGATCTCTAAGGGGCTGATGTACCCGAGACTTGTCTTTCATTTCTTCCCAAATCTCATGACCCTCTTCCATGGAGACATGCATAGGAATACAATATCTCTAGCTTTAAACTTAAGGACCCATCGATGATTGTCAGCATAGCTTTTTTGTCAACTTTGGGCTACCTTAATGTGCTTCTGAATGATTTTCACCTTTTCCACCATTTCTTTGACTATTTATGGTCCTAGAAGCTTACGTTTACTAAATTCATCCCAAAACTCCAGTGTTTTGTATATTTTCCCATAAAGGGCTTCATATGGAGCCGTTTAGATGCTCGAGTGGAAACTGTTATTGTAAGATAACTCAACTAGAGGCAGATGTTGGTTCCACCCTCCTTTTAAGTTCATATAACATGCTCTCAACATGTCTTCCAATGTATGAATAGTCCAATCAGATTGTCTATCAATTTGAGGATGATAGGCCGAACTAAAGTTTAGCTCAATTCTTAGAGCATGTTTGATACTTTTCCAGAACCTAGAAGTGAATTTAAGATCTCGATCAGATACAATCTATAGCGGAACTCCATGAACCCTTACCACTTATTTGATGTATATCCATGAAAGTTGATCTAGTGAGAAGTCCTTTTGAATTGCGATAAAGTGAGCTGTCTTTGTATAACGATCAACAACAACCCATATAACATGTTTCCTCTAGATGTCATTGGAAGTCCAGTGACAAAGTCGATGGTAATGTTCTCACACTTCCATGTTGGTATGGGTAGTGGTTTCATCATCCCTTTAGACTTTTGTATTTCATCGTTCACTTGATGACATACCAGGAACTTTGACGTATATTCAATGATCTTCTTCTTTATATTGTCCCACTAGTAGTTCTCTCAGAGATATCGATATATCTTTGTGATCCCTAGGTTAATAGAGAAGGTTGATCTATGCACATAATTTAGAAGCTCCTTATTTATCTATGGATTTGATGGCACACATTGTCGTGACCCAAATCTGATGAATCCATCCTCGCTGATCTTGAACTTACAGGACTTCCTATATCTAATAGCTTCCACCCTTTTTTGAATTTCCACATCACTTCTTTGAGCATCCTTTATTTTCTCCATAAGGGGTAGTTGAGAAATGATTTGGGAAAGGATTGATGATGATCCTTCTTTAAAAATTCTCATTTCCATTCTTTACAGTTCTAAGAATATTGGATCCTTCTCAACTATTTTCATTGATAAAGATGCATGATTCTTTCTTCTTAGAGCATATGCTACCTTATTTTCCTTACCAGGATGGTAGTGGATTAAGAAGTCATAATCCTTGATAATATCTAATAGTATTCTTTGGAACATATTAAACACATTCTATGTGAATATATATTTAAGACTTTTGTGATTAGTATATATCTCACACTTCTCTCCATAGAGATAATGCCTCCATATTTTCAATGTAAAGATCAGAGCTACCAACTCCAGATCATGTATGATATAGTTTTTCTCATGAAATTTCAACCGCCTTGAGGCATAGGCTATCAATTTATTATTTTTTATCAGTAAAAAGCCTAATCCCTTCTTTGAATCATCACTGTACACCACAAATCATTCCACACTTATTGGTAGTGTGAGCTTTGGTGTAGCGATAATCCTATTTTTCAACTCTTTAAAGCAGTCTTAACATTCACTGGTCCAGAAAAAATTTTCTCCCTTTTAAGTAAACTTGGTTAGTGGGTTTGAAAATCATGATAATTTCTTCAAAAATCAACAATAATACCCATCTAGACTAAGGAAACTATGAATCTCCATTATAGATGTTGGTCTGGGTGACTCTTCGATTGACTTTGTCTTGGAATGGTCTATATATATCCATTTTATGGTGATTAAATTCCCAAAGAACGATATTTCCTTCATCCAGAACTCACATTTACTATACATTGCAAAAAAATTCTCCCTTCACAAAGTCTTTAGAAGAATATTCAAATCCTCCTCATGTTCCTCCTTGCTCTTATAGTATGTCAAAATATCATCGATAAAGACTACCACAAATTTGTAAAGTTAATCTCCAAAGAATCTATTCACTAAATCCATGAAAATATCTGGATCATTAGTGATTCTTAAGGGAATAACTATGAACTAATAGTTTCTATACCTCATTCGAAATGAAATCTTGGGAATATCTTCCTTACTCATCTTTAATTAGTAATATCCTGACCGAAGGTCCACCTTATAGAAATAACTATCTCCACGTAGTTGATTGAACATGTTATCTATCCATGATATGATATACTTGTTATTTATCATGATTTTATTGAGCTCATGATAATCAATTCCAGGGTATATTGATCCATACTTCTTTTTGACAAATAGGACTGATGCACCCCATGACGAAGCACTTGGGCATATAAAACCCTTGTCCAGATTCTAATGTAACTACTTCTTCAGTTATTCCAACTCAATTATGGCCATTCTATAAGGTGTCTTTGATATAGGAAGAGATCCATGAATAAGTTAAATTGATAACTCAACCTCTCAATCAGGAGTAAGACTAAACAACTCTTTGGGGAACACATCAGTATAGTCCATAAAAATGGGCATGTCTTCAAGAATGATTCTATCCTTTGTCCCAATCATTTGAGCTAGATATGCTTGCTCATAAGGCAAAAATATCCACACTTGAGATGATGATTATGAGATATTTATCCTCATCATTACACTTGTATAGAATCGGAGGATGCTTAGATATGTGAATACTGATCTCCCTTTCCCAACAATTGATATTGGATTTATTTAAAGATAGTCAATCCATTCCCAAAATAGAATCAAACTCTACCAAAGGGAGTATAATAATATTTTCTGGGAGGTTCAGTCCACAAAAATTAAATGGGGAGTAATATAATTTTTATTCAATAATTTCCCTATTTTCGATTCTCTTAGATAACTCAACCTCCATATTTTTAGGTGGTGAAGAAATAATTTTACTAAATTTCCAAGATATGAAAGAATGTGTAGAACCTGAATCAAATAGTATGTTCTCTATTCATGAATGAATAACCAGTGTACCTGTCACCACATCATTTTCTGGCTCCATCCCAACATTAGTGATAGAATATGACATTCCTTACTGCCTTGGAGGTTGTAATTGTGGATTTCCTCCAACAATCCTTAGATTAGGGTAATGTCTTGCATAATGACCATGTTCCTTATAGTTGAAACACTGCACTATAGGATGAGTGTTGATCTAAACATTTATTTATTCTTCCTCATCAGTGATAATATTCATATCCCTTCAAAAATTATTAGCCATATTCCATTCTCTTCCACATTTGAAGCATCTCTTGGTTCCCTTTAACCAGTTTCCAGGATGATTCTTCCCACACTCTTGACACGTGGGATGTTGAATCTTATTTCCATTGAGGATTTATCTATCAATACATCCATATTAAACTCAATTTTCCTCTTTTTTTCTTTAGGACTACAAGACCATTGAGAGTCTTCGATCTCCATTTCAGCCTTAAGGACACAACATACAATCTCCTCATAGCTATCAAAGTCTCAAATTACCAACACTTATCATATACTCAACTTTAATCCACTAAATAAGAAATCCACCTTGATTTTGGTGTTCATGAAAAATCCATAGGAATATCTTGAAATCCTTGTGAAGTTTTATTCATAAGCCCTGATAGAATCATCTTCCTTTTGCTTTAGTCTGAGGAACTCATTTTTTATATTAAAACAGAGGGTTCAGGGAAAATATTTAGAGAAAAATATTTATTTGAAATCCTTCCATTCCATGGAATTAATTGCCTCCTTGGACTTTGTTTTTTTGATTAGTGTCCACCAAATATCAGGTTCCCCATCAAAATGATAAAATTCCAGTACAACTTTCTGTTCTTCTAAGCACTAGAGGATAGAAAATATCTTCTAAATAGAGTTAAACCATTATTCTGTGAGGATGGGATTAAAAGATACACTAAACATAGGAGACCTTTTCAGCATGAAGTATTTTATGGAAACTTTCCCTTTATTAAGAGATGGAGAGCATTCCACATGATTCAAGTTATTATTCATAACTTGAGTCAGTTGAGCAAGTACTGTCATAAATTATTGAGCACCCACCCCCATCATATTTGGCATATTATTAGGGCCATCATCACATTGCCTATCACATTGATTTTTGGAACGACTTCTTCTATTTCCATCCATTAACTATGAAAAAGAAAATATATTTAGGGGGCTTGGATACTTAACTAATAAGCATAATAAAAGGAAAATTTAAACATAAAAGGATAAACATTTGATTCCCTAGGTTTCAATCTAGGTTATCCATGGTATTTTTCCTAAGGTAAAAAATGGTTCATAATGAGATTATGAATTTATCAAAGCATATCCCATGGAAGTTTCAAAATAGGTGCGCAGTAAGGCCTATTTTTGTGTACCAGGTTATCTTGAGTTAGACCCAGAACACCTTGTCATATTTTTTACTCCTAGGTATATCTATTCCAAAAACATGTCCACATGTAGTATCTAGATGGTGATGTATTTTTTTGGTAAACCACTTACTCTATACTAACCAAAATTTAGGCACACTTATCCCTAATGTTTTCTCTAGAGTTTTCTAGTCCTAATCCCAAAAATAACTAAGCATTATATCTAATACCAACTATATAAACCCTATCCTTTTTATACATATCATTACAAGATTTTAAGCATAATTAACCATCAAATCACAAGGCAAGGATCGTAAAGTCTAGTGTATTTGGAAGATTAGATACATAATTAAACATCATGAAACAAAAATTAAAACATATTTTATTTAGTCTTCATAATGAGCACCTAAATTACATTGATCTCATAAATTTTCATAGGATAACCTGAGGACTACATGAACAAAAAGGATGATCTAAAAATCCCAGTAAGGGAGTAAGCATAGGAATAAAACATAGCACATGGGTTAGAATGAATAACATGATGACATAAAAGGAATTGAACATGAATAAACATAAGAAAAAGTAACATGTAAAAAATGGGAACAAATAATCATGGTGTCATAGGAATGTGGAGACAACATATAACATGACATAAACATGAGTCAAGACTAACTTTCAAGACTATATAACATGGTGGAAAAAGTTCCATAAAGGAATCAGGTTCAGTCCCTATCCCAGCATGATGTCTCATGAAACTAAACATTACCCAATTAATTAGAGAAATATCTAGGAACACCCATAATAACATGTTCATAAATATGTGTTCCACATTAAGAATAAACATAAGGGTTACCCAAGTAAAGAAATGAACATCATAATCATGTAACAAGACATAAAAATGAGCATATCATAAATTTTTCCATGAAAGAATGGATTAAAAAACTAAATGGACATTAATAAGGTAAAATAGGAATGTATCATGAAAATTGATGTCCAATTTAAGTGGGAACATGTAAAAATATTGTTTAAGAAATTTATAAATGAAACATTTTAGTGCAGTTTAAGGAAAATATTAAAGAGAATTTAAAGCGGAAAATGCATATTTGTTTTCATAAAACCAGAAATGAACAAAGATATTTTTTCATGATAAAATGAGTCATTTTATAAAAATAATGGTTTCTTAAAACAAATTATGGAGTTCACTTGGAAGCAAGTAAGAAATCAGGAAGTTCCCTTGATTTAGGCTTGCTTATCAGGAAGAATTGAAAATGAAACATTTATAAAACACATATTAACCTATAAAAGAGGGATGATATGATCTAGATAAATGAGTTTAGAACATATAAAAATAATTTAGAATAATTATATATAAAAAAAATCATTACATCGGGGTAAAGAGAGAGAAAGAGTAACCTGAAGGAAAAATGAAGGTTCGGGTAGAATCCCTTACCTTATGTCCAAAATGGTTTTGAACTTGTACTTAATGTACGGAATAATCAAATTAAATACATTAATTAATTAATTTAGATTCTTTTATACATTTAATTTATTTATTATAATTTTATTAAGTTCATTTATGTCCTCTTTTTATGAGTTACAGTGTTCAATTTCATCGTTTAGGAGTGCTCATTTTCTTAGTTTTCATGATCGATTTGCCTGTATAAGAGTATGGAAGTTTATGTAAAATGGATATATAAATCCATAATTGAAGTTATAAGTTATTAATTAAAATACAAAAAGTTTAAATTGGTATAGAAATCATTTGGTTATTTTTTCTGAGGTTGAATCATTAGATAATATGTTAATGATATTTGTTTGGATTATTTTTGGCAGTTTTCGCTCATAATGAACTTGTTTTGTTTTATTATTTAACATAATGTGTATATAATGATTACAAAAAATTAAATATGTTTTAATATTTATATTATAAATTTTTATGGTTTTATGACCATCTTTGAAGGAATTAATGGAGAATGAAAATTTATCATCCTTGAATGCGATAAATTAACACTTCACGAACGCCATTTTCATTTTTAGAATAAAAGAGAGAGGAGAGTGGTTTAATGATTGATTATTAAATTATAATAATAAAATTATAGTATATGTGAGGTACTGAAGTTATCATACCATTAGGATGAGGGGAGGTGAGGATATAATAAGAAAATAACTTGAAAAGAAATTAAAAGGAAAGGAAAGAGGAATTTACCTCTTTAGTTTCTCCACCTTGAAAACCTCCTTATGGAAAAAGTTTTTGGGTTTTTGATGAGAACAAGAGCTCCTGAACATGGATAAGGGGACTAAGAAGAGTATTGGGCAGAATTTTTACAAGGTTAAAATCTTGGTAGGTGTGAGGTGAAGAGGTGGCGAGGGGTGATATTTTTAGTGGAGGAGAGAGGTGTTTTCTCATTATTTTAATCATTAGTTTATCATTTTGGCTCAATACAAGCAATATTATTGATTATTATGATTAAATATAGTAACTAGTGCATGTTATTTTTAACTAATGGTTCTTACCTCATCATTACATCAATAATGACTAAAAAATTCATGTATTTAGCATTTATTGAAAATTATCATATTTTACTATTCATGAAAAATTCAAGTATTTTAGAAAATCTAAAAAATAACCCAAACCATTTTTAGACTTGTAGAATTCAAAAATAAACTCCATTTTATGAAAATAATTTTCTAAATATGGAAAATTTAATTTTTAATTAAAATCACAATTTACTAAAAAAATACAGATTTTAAAATTAAAACTGATTTTATAACACTTTGAAAAATTAAATAAGGTCTCATAAAATTATCTTAAAATAATAATACAACAAAATATTAATTTATTAATAAATTTTATGAAAATATATTTTATTTTAAATCATTATATTAATTATAAAATTGTACTTAAATATTCACCACTTACAAAAATAACAACACTTAATTAATAATTTTCAAAATATTTATTTACTTATACTATGATATAATCATATCATACTTTCATTTTAGGATACCCAAATTTTATTTATACATTCATAAGTGAGGTTGCTATTATATTGGCCGGTTTACTATTCATAAGGGTCATGTTACTATTTCAAAGGTCAAGTTTCTATTCTATCGATTTAGGTTCCTTAATTTATAGGAATACCTCTTATTTCATAAATTATTCATTTGTAATGTTTGTATTGTGTTCTTAATGTGAATTAATGTGATTATATTATATGAAATAATTTTAATAAGGGAATTTACATTGATAAAATTCAGGGTTGTTACATCCACCTTGGGTGGATATGTATCTTTAGTTCCAAAAGAAAAATCATCCAATATTTTTTTGGAAATACAAGGCTTAATGTAGAAGAATATTAATTGAAAAGAATAAAATATACTTTTTCATTCTTGGATACTCCTAAGGAATTATAAGTTGAGTTAATATGTGTTTACCTTTTTTGTATTTACAAGAATGTCACTCCTCCTCCACTATATAAAGGCACTCACCCCTCACTTCTTCCCACCTCTCAAGCCTTTTGGATGGTACAAGAAATTCAAAAATAAGCTCCCAAAATCCATCCTATCATCCTATAAGACTAAATTTGGGCATGAATCAAAACAATTAAGTACTTTGGTGCAAACCAAAAGGAGTTACCCAAAGAAGATGTAACATTTTTTGACGAGCACTTTTATTTTACTTCTTTCTTCAGTCCTTCAATTATTATTATTCCATGATTATATAATAACCAGAGTATCATTAATATATTAAGTTGTTGTTATGTGAAGGGTTATACCTAATTCTACACACACATCCATCTAATGGGATACACAATTATCGTTCGTGTGTACGACGGACTACCGCCTCATGAATCGATGTTGTTCGTTCTTCAATTAAAACCTATCAAGGTTGGGAATAATGATGGAATTATAGTTTTTATATAATATTTATGATATTTATGATATATTTATTCTTATTTAATTATTACATAATACGTACTTTTATGCTTTCCATTTTTTGGGAATATGATAACATCGTTTGTGGACGTGTGGACTACCGCCTCCTCAAAGTGATGTGATTCGTTCACGCTTTACATGGAATGTATTAAGTATGAGTTTATTATAAATATGTGATATTTATGAAATAATAATTCTACTATAATGATAATATATATATATATACATCATTTATTATTCTTTATTTCAATGTGTCAAGAAAATGGAAACAACATTCATGCTTACATACGACCTACCGTCTCCATGAATGGTGTATTTCATTTTTTATTTTTATATTTTATAGATTATTATAAATATATATAATGAATATTTATGATATTAATATCATGGTTTAAATTATTGAAATAAGGAAATCATGATCTAATTAAGAGGACTAAGAATGGAAAGTCAAATCATGTACGTAAAACAAAGTGGTTATTATTCGAAACATAACATTAACATGGAATTGTTAATAAACTTGTAATATAAATTCATAAGTAAACCATATATGGTATTATATATATGAATATGGTTAAATTATATATTTATTATAAACTTATATTTATTATAGAGGAGGTTTGAACAAGTACAATGAGAGTCGATACTTAAGGTAAGAGAATTTCATCTCACATTTTATATCTGTGAGATACATGCCATATCCACCACTCATTTATTTTATGTGGTGTATATACTGAAATATGTCATGTTATATCATGAATTTAATTTATTTTATGATATTAAAAGTTTCAATTGATTTCATTCTTTCATGGGGCTCATGATTCAAAAGTTACTGAAGTAGTAAGGTATTTACGTCTCACTTTTTACTTTTGTGAGACACATGATATATTCACCACATCTATCTTCTATGTGGTGTATATAAATCCCATGAGCATATTTTAAAATTTTTATAATCAAATTTATTGGTATTTAAATATCCATTTTAGGATCTATCTTTCATGGGGTTTATAGTTAAAATGTTACCAAAGTGGTAAATGGATTCTTATATCAATTTCCCTTCCTTTGAGACGTACATTGTGTTATGCACCTATATTCATTCAAGAGGTGTATATACAGACCTTTTGACTTGTAATATCATGAATTTATTCATCCTCCTAATATTTAAAGTTTCATTTTATGTTATTCCTCCATGGGTATTATGATTCAAACATACCAAATTGGAAACAATTTATTACTAGAATCTCATCTTTTATTGGGATTGTTTACGATTATGCTTCCATTTATGAAATCTTATGATAAATATATCAAGAATACCCATATATTTTATTATAAAATGTTTATTCATGATATATTCAAGTAATGGTACCATTTTTTCACTGTTGGGTACTTATAATAATTGAGAAAATGTTTTTAAAAAATTATTACCTTATTTCTCTCTTTGGTCATAAATATGTTTTATTCAAAAAAACCATGTTTTCAAAAAAAAAATTATTTTAAAATTAAATTTTAAGATAATTTCCAAGTAAAAGTATTTTAGAAATTTTTTATGTTTTAAAAAGTGTTGGATTTCAAATCATCCTTTATAAGTTTTCAAGATTATTTTCAAAGAAAAAGGTTTTAAAAAATGTTTTATGTTCAAGAAGTGTTTTAAATTATTTTCAAAGCTTCATTCATAAGTTTCCAAGGTTATTTTCATTGAAAATTTTTCTATACATGTTTTATGTTCAATAAGTGTTTTAAATTATTTTAAAAGAATCCTTTATAAGCCTTTAGAGCTATTTTTTACAGAAAAATGTTTTCAAAATGTTTTGTGTTCTAAAAAGAATTTTCTTAAAGCGAAAAATATATTTTCCTCAAGAAATGTTTTTAAAAGATATTTCAAAAATATTTTCCATCTAATATGAAATCCTTTGGTGTTACCTATTCCTTACTAGGGATATGATCTATGAATACCATTCCTATTCTTTCTTTGAATGGTTAATGTTTTTATAGAATGATGTTTATGGAACACGTTTATCTTCCATGAGTTATGCCATGATAAAATGAACATGAAACCCACTTATTTTAATGGTTTATGCTTTGATGAAATGATTATGAATCCTATATATTTTCCACAGGTCATGATATTATGACACGTTTGTGATACCAAATTCATTTCTTAGTTTATGATATGATTATTATTTATTATTTTGTGAAACATGTGTGTACTATTTCATTATGTGATGAGTGAGACCTATATCTCTCTAAAATTAATTGTTTAAAGATTTATATCTCATGAGATAGATATGGATGGAATGGGGAGTAAAATCAGGTTAGTGAAGGACTTTGTCTGCTAATATGGTCATGAGAGTGAACCTTGACTACTAAGATAGTTTTGAGAGTGAACCCATTCTACTAAGATGTACTTGAAAATAATACTTTACTATTATGTAAATAATTTTATATGTTTATGTGTATTCCACAATTCCATGTTTTATTCTTATGTTATGGTTTCATGAGTTATGTTATTGATTCCCTTACGATTTATGTCTTATGAACTACCAAACTTTATGCCATGATTCTTGTTTATGATATTTGATATTTATGGTATTATATTATAATGTTATTATCATGTTATAATACCATTATTCCCATGATTATTTTTACATATATCCCTTTTTTACCCTTATTTAGCATCTGATCTCACCCTTTCTTATGTTTCCTTTCCCTAGGTTATGAAGATTTTTATTATGTATGATGTGACTAAGAATGGTTTTATTTATGAAGAACATAGTGAGAGATAATGTATCTCACTTATGGACTAGTGTTTATGTTTCTATGTTTCCAAATGAACTAAACTAATATGGTCTTTGGGTATCTATTTGTGTAATATATTAAGTATTCTCCAAAAATGATGTAATGTCTATGTATGAAAAGTGAGGGTCACTATATAACAACACTACTCTTTATTGCATATTAATACATGATTTATTATGTAATATTATACTTAATATAACCCGAAAGACCAAGAAGTACAATGTCTTTAGGAATTAGGTACATTACATAACAACTTAAAACTAGAAAACAACATATTTACTGAAAAAATCCTTAACATGATCGCACATAAAATTGCATAGGATAACCTGGGGGAATGCATAAGAAATGAGTGGTCTATAAATCCTAGTAAGTTAACAAATAATAAATAATGAGTTACATGTTAGACAATAAGCATATCCATGTGTAATAAAAAGAGTAGGAATCATAAACATGAATAATGAGACATGATATAGATTTATAATCATAACATGGGAAGTGTGAAAACAACTTAAAACACCACATCATAAACATAGGTCAAGGATAACTGCCAAGAAATCATGATGGAAAAATTCCCATAAAGGAATTAGGTTCACTCCCTATCCTAACATGATGTATCATGATACTAAATATTACTCAATTCATTGGGGTGCTATATAATTTCAAGTGCACCCATCAATATCATTTATTTTTTATGCTTAAATGTGCCATATAGATCATACAACACGGATTCATTCATCATCGTATTTTATTCCATGATTAAGAAGTGTTGAACACATACATATAATTCCAAATTCAAATAGGTATAAGTGTACAAAGGTGAATACCCTTGATAGGAAATGAGTATGGTATTCACTACACAATTGTTTTGGAATGGAAAATCATGGTGAAATTTCAGCATCATAACGATGTCGCTTAAAGATTCATAAAAATGGTTTTATGAGAGAGAAAGGTGTCTCATAATTTTTAAATAAATTGGAAAGTAAGTGGGATATTTAATAACATATCCCATCATAAGTAATTGAAGATAAAATACATAAGGTAAAGAAGATACTTGAATAAAGAGGAGAAATGAAAAGTTCCCTTACTAAATTTTGACATGGTAATGAGTGTACTTAAAGTTTTATGGGAGGGTTTAATGAGAGAGAAATGATTCTATCATTATTTAGACATAAAATTAATAGTACATGGGTTGTATAAAAACATACCCAAATAACCCCAAATCAAAACTAATAATCATAACATAAAATAACTGTTTGAATTTAAATGAGAAGAGATAAATCCCTTACTTGAGTGTGTGACTCCAAATTCTTGGGAAGAGCTTCTGGAGAGCCTGGGGGTGACCTGGGAGGACTATAGAGAGTGGAGGTAAGAGTATGGATGTTCTCCAAGGAGTTTTAATGAAGATAAATGGGAGCTTGGGTGAGTTTATATAGGAAGATAGGTGGATTTCTTTATTATTTAGGTTTTGGACTCTACATAATAAAATTCATTTCTTATGTGGAGGTGAGTCATATTCTTAAAGAAATGATCATAAAACCTTAAAATATATTAATAGTTTTGGAGGATTCATAATGGATTTATAAAATTAATCAAATAAAATTTTAATCACATTATTTTAAAGGAAAACATAGATTTTTTATTTTATACATTTTTTTATTTATTACATCACTTTTGGGTCATTATGATGTCATAATACACAAAGTATATTTATACGGTATTAAATTTTTACCCAAAAATTCAGCAATCTTAGAAAATTATGAAATATTCACCATTGGATAATTTAGACATTTTGTTTCAAAAAATAATATTTATTTTACCTAAATAATTTTCTAAATATGTGAATTTTCTCTTTTAAAATAAAATCGACATTTATTAAGAAATGATGGTTTTTTTGATAATAACAATTTTCAAACCCTTATTAAAATTATATTTGATTTCATAAAAATTATATGATCATTTATAATTAATAAATATTATTTAATAATAATATTTTATTAAAATATTATTTATTTATAAAATCCATTAATTAATCAAAATAAATTCCTTAATTGAATTTAAATATTAACCAAAAATAATATTTGTGTTTTATTGAATCAAAATAAAAATCATTTATCAAGTAATTGTTAGGACCAAAAGGGGCCTATATACCCTGATGGGGGGTGAATAAGGGTATGAATATTATTTTCCCTAAATAATTCCTACCCCACTAGATCTTGACCTCTTTATCATAATGGTCACTTTGTTTTCACATGTGTGTTTATTATAATCACTTCTTTTCTTCTTTGTCTGATGATGATGCTTTGGATGCATTGTAGGGAAGCAAGCAGAAAAACACAGAGATTTTTACTTGGTTCACACTCACTGGGCTACGTCCAAGGATCATACAACGACGATGTGCTGATGTACCGAATCCACTAAAGCTCACTACCAATAATGTTCGGGCTAAATCACTTCTATGTCCAGACTCATTGCCTTTACAATGTTTAGGGTTAGTTCACTACTTTCCCAAGAGTCACTCCCTATTCCTCTCTCTTTGGATCACTACCAGCTGAAAGGATCACCTTATTTACCTTCCTTTGCTCTCCGGTCTTGAAAGGATCCACTCACAGTTTATGGACTTGTAGGTCCTTGCATTATCTCTAATGAATGCATCTTTCACTGTATGTAGATGCTCTGTTGAAGTTCGAATTTTATCCACTGATGAATACCTCTTTTCCACTGACCACTGAGCAACAACCTTTGGAAATACCTTCTTAAAGCTCCCTACTTCACAAAGCTCCCAATTTCGCATAGATCAAACAAGCCTCTGCAATTCACCAACCTCTTCGTGAAGCTCATAGGTTCGCAAAGCTCACAGGTTTGCAAAGATCACAGGTTCACAAAGCTCACAGGTTTGCAAAGCTCAATAGATCTCAGAGCTCTCTAGATCGTTGAGCTCACTACTTTGTAGATCTCACACTGGTCTTTGCGATTTATTAATTCTAAACAAGCCTTTGTGAAGCACATGTCCTCCGCAAATCCAAACTGACCTTTGCAGCGTGCCTCCCTTTCGTAGAGCTCAAATGCCTCTGCGAATTCCCTTTGCTTTCATGAAGCACCCTGCTCCGCGAATATCCTTCACAATTTTAGAGCTTAAGGTTTTTCATTTGATCTCTATACTTATCTCGAGGAGGTAGGGGCCTATTTATAGGTGTTTTCCACTGACTCTAGAACCTTCCATCCACCTCAGCACCACGTCAGCACCAAATCGCGGAGCTCTGAAATTTCTGCCATAATTCACTCTATTTTGAAAAGTACCATGGATATTTTCTGGATTTGAAAATCTCATCATAATCACGAAGTGTTCCATCAAATACTTTGCGGTATCGTGATACTCCACTCGCAATTCTCTTTGCCGCTGCAATGCTCGCTTGCAAAGCTCTTCACCTTTTCCATTTGCGAAGATCATCATAATCACGAAGAACACCGTCAAAATTCTTCATGTCTTCACAAAATACAATTCATGAAGCGCATATTCATGAAACTCATTCCTTTTCCATATTTTAATGATATCTTCAAGAAAATCCACTTTTCGCGATGCTCACTGAACTCCAAATTTTAGACCCCAAAATTTTGCAAACACTAGGAAACAACGCCACCTTGTATCTATTCTTTTGTACCACCTCTAGATCTTCCATTTCATTGTTGTGTTTTTTTTTCAACATGTATTTTCAACAACATCTCTGGAACTCAACAATTCACCATGAAAACATACTTTTTCAACAAACACAATCAACCCAAAAATGCTGCAACGTTACCTTGAGGGATTTTTTCCCAACAATTTCCCCCGTTGGGTTTGTTGACCACTCTTCTCATAATGATTATATGCACTTTGATACCTTACTGAAGTTCCTTCCATCATCTACTACCATTCACCTATTGCGACTCAGATAACAACCAAAGATTCACTCACCAATACTCTAAGCCCACATGAGAAATGCTCAGCGTGAGAAACAAGAGTAGTATGAAAAATTCATCAATGAATCACTTCATTTCTGACACCAATTGTTGATACCATACTGATACCAATAAACTCATTTCATCATAAACCTTAGCTGTCGTGATATCTAATCTTTGATCGATCACTTCAAGCATTGTCAGATTTTAAACTCATACTCCCCCTATCTTGTTGCTCTCCCCCTATCTTGTTTCTCTCCCCCTATCTCGCTGCTCCACATGTCAGTTTCTCCCCATGTCTTTGACTAAAAAATTTTCTCTCATCTTTAGCCACATTTTCTCCCCCTTTTTCAATGAACCCAAAGGTCATGCCTTTGCGGTCTGCAACAGGGCAAGAATTCAGATTATCACATTAGGGAAAGATACACCATACCTCGGGGAGAGGGGGTACCCACATCCACACTTGTTCATGTGTGGGGAGTTGACTGAACTCTCAGAGCCAGTCGATGCCTCTCAAAATCTTCCTTGGGTAAGGCCTTTGTCAAAATTTCTGCAACCTGTAGTTCTGTAGGCACATACTCCAACTTCACAATTCGGTGCTCAACCTTTTCCTTGATAAAATGATAATTTGTCTCAATGTGCTTTGTCCTGGAATGATGGATGAGATTTTTTTTGAGATTTATATCACTTGAGTTATCACACTGAATTCCGATCGGAGACTTCACTTCAACTCCCATATCATCAAGCTGGTGCTTCATCCACAATAATTGTGTACATGCTTGATTGGACACAATATACTCAGCTTCCACAGTGATCAATGAAAGGAAATATTGATTCTTTCTTAGCTAAGAAATACACAATCCACTAAGATAAAAAGCAGCTCCTGATGTTTATTTCCTATCATCCGCTAAACCGGTCCAATCTGCTATGCATATCCCAACATATCTTGCTTATATTTTTCATTATACATCAAACCAAAATCCACAGTTCCTTTGATATACTGAAGTATTATTGTCACTGAAATAATGTGACTTTCCTTGGTATTTATTTGATATCTCGCTTCTTGGCATGTGGAAAAAACAATATCAGGTCTCGTCATTGTTAGGTATAGTAAACTCCCAATAATCTGCCTGTATTCTATGATATTAACCGCCTTTCCATCATCATATTTCGATAATTTCATCCGGGTAGCAACCAGAGTCTTCATCTCCTTGGAATTGTTCATTCCAAATCTTCTCAGAACCTCCTTGGCATATTTGGATTGAGAAATGAAAGTGAAATTCATTCCTTGAGTACCATGATCTTGGTGCTTGTTTCAACCCATATAACACATTATTCAACCGAAAAACCTTGTTCTCATCCTCATGAATGAGAAAACCATATGGTTTCTCGATATAAACTTCTTCCTCTAAAACTCTATTCAATAATACAGATTTTACATCCATCTTGGACACTTTGAAATTCCATTGCACTATAATGGCTAGGAATAATCTGATTGTCTCCAGCCTTGAAACTGGTGAAAATGTATCATCTACATATATTACCTCCATCTAGGAGTATCCTTTGCACACTAGTCATGCTTTGTTTCGAATCACTGTGCCATATTCATTCATCTTATTGTGATAAACCCATTTAGTCCCAATGACATTCTTATCTGTTGGCCTCGAAACAATATCCCCAAATTGAGCTTCTTGATGTTGGATAGCCTAAAAATCCATCCTTTATATCCCATTAAGATATTGCATCTGATTAGGAGATATAGATACCCCCTTTATTGTGCAACTATTCCTATTGTTGGGACCAATGTTTTGACCCACAATAATTCTCCTTATCCTGCATCATTTATTATCATGCGACACTTTGCAATGAGCCACCAATAAAACCTCTAAGCATATCTCATGTAGACATATTACATCAGTTCCTTTCATGGAATTATTTCATACTCCTTCATTATCTATAGTAACTGATCTGAATCATTTGACATTTTGGATCACATAACATCACTATTTTGCATCTTTTATTCCACTTCCCGATCGTATCTCTCTTTGAACCCAAAACACTTGAACATCAGTTAATATCATTTATATACATAGGTAGAGGGGATCTTCTAGAATCCTCAAGATGAGGATTGTGGTTGATCCTGATGGGTCAACCCTTTGATTATTTCTTGCAGAGCATAACATTCCTTCCTTGCCTGCTCCAACTGCCTGGCCAACTTCAAATGTTCCGGCCATATGACTAATCATTCATTTCCCACATGTTGAGTCTTTTTTTGATATGTAGATTCTCTATGTTTGGTATTTCTCACACTTTGGGCTTTAAACCCACTGGTAGACATTTCTTTCTTTGATGTTCCACCAACATGCCACTTCCCTTGATTCCTTATACAAGAAGGAATCTCTCCACTGATCATCTTCTCTAGATTCTTCCTCCATGGATGAGCTCTTTCTATTTCCCTCACTTCCCACTGTGCAGCATGACATGAAAAATCTTCCATGACATTATTTATTCATTTTTCTTTTGTCAATTGTCCGATTCATGCCACCCTTTCTTGTTGGGTTTGAATCTTCTACTGACTTCACATTCTTCTTAAATACACCAGGGGAATATCCTCCCTTTTTCATCCAGAATTTCCCACATCCATTCCAGGGGTGTTTTTGTGAGTGTAAGAGTGGAGGTGATTGATACAACTTTCATTGAGAACATTTTGATTCCCCCAGGGTTGTAAACCTATTTTTTAGATTACCATGTTGTCTTCCAGTATAGGCTTTTTCATTGTACACTACCTATACTAGGGATCTCATTCTGGGTTCCTTTTCCTTCCCCTCTTTCTTCTTGCTACACTATCTGGCCAAATACCCATGATTAGAACATATGAAACATCTTCTATTAAAATAATACCTCATTTCATCATTTCTCAGCTGAGATGTTGATTCTTAATGCGTTATTCTTCTAACATTGAGCTTATGAGCTTCCAAACACATGCTCATAGTGTGTCCCATTCTTCCACAGTAATAACATCTGATGAGTGCTTTATTCTGAGAGGTGTTCCTTTCAGACATTTCATGATGCTTATTCTTACTCTCATATTTAGTAAAATTTATATCATTACAATATGAAATGTATTCCTGAGCCTATGAACAAAAACTTGATGTGTGTCTATGAGTCCCACAGAAATAGAACATATTGTCACTATTTCTTGTAAATGTCCTCTTAGATCTGTCTTCAGCACCTATAGGATTTTCTCTAGTTCTGGAACTATTCACAAATCTCTTTCTATCATGCACGGGAGGAGATTCATCAAATCCAATACCAGTTTTTCCCAAACTATATGGTCTTTGAGCTGAGAACATATTCTGTTGTTTCTCTTCATAAATAATATTTTTTTTTCATTTTATCATCACTTTCCGAAGGATAATAAAATAGTAAGTGCAAGGCATCCTTCATTTTAGGATTTCCTTTGGTATTGTATTTCTCCACTTCTTTCTTCACTAACTCTAACTCTTATTCCAAATTTTGAATCTTCATATCCATTGCTTCATGTTGAGCATTGAGTTATCTCTTGAAATTATTCCTTCTACTCATGACATCCTTTAACTCATGTGAGCTTATCCACCATGTCACATTGCTCCTTTACTTTCAATTTTTCTTAATCAATAGAATCAGCATAGAATGTACTCTTCTGTTGTATTATTTGATTCTTCTGAACTAGTTTAGTTAGCTATGTAGCAAGATCATCATTTCTGGATTTTAAATTTTGAATGTTATTTGAGTTCAAATTCTTTCACTTATCATCAGATTTTCATTTATCTCTCTTTGAAGACATATTTTGTTATTCTTTAGCTTGGGAACCATTATTCTCCCTCAGGTTAGTAGCCACATCAATAAGCCTTTTATTTAACCCTCTTAGCCACTAGACCTCAATTTCTAGTACTTGGATCCAGATATCTTTAGATTTAACTTCTTCATCCAATTTTTGATCCAATTCCTTTGTCATGTCGACATCATCTACAAATGGCCTCCTTGAAACTTAATCATCAGTAGTTTCAGTATCACATTGAATTTCAAGCAGTTCACTCATTCCTACACCATTATTGAGTGAATCTATCTTTTCCCTATCAGATTCATCCAAGACTTCCTTCATCAAGCTGTTTGATTACTTTAGTTGAATCATACTTTTTCCCTAAACACTTCCACACCGAGGAATACCATCCGACTTCTGATTCTTCTTTGATGTTTTTCCCTTTTCCATGGCACACCGAGATAAGAGAAAACTGAATCTTTAACCTCAAAAATTGACTAAACCAAGTTTGAGGAAACAAATATGATAAAACCAACCTTCTATCTGATACCAATTGTTAGGAGAAAAAAGGGAATATATACCCTGAGGGGGGGGGGTGAATCAAGGTATGAATATTATTTTCCCTAAATAATTCCTGCCCCGCTATATCTTGACATCTTTATCACAAGGGTCACTTTGTTTGCACATGTGTGTTTATTATAATCGCTTATTTTCTTCTTTGTCTGATGATAATACTTTGGATGCAATGTAAGGAAGCAAGTAGAAAAACACAGAGATTTTTACGTGGTTCACCCTCACTGGGCTACGTCCAAGGAGCATACAACGACGATGTTCTGATGTACCGAATCCACTAAATCTCACTGCCAATAATTTTCAGGCTAAATCACTTCTATGCCCAGGCTCACTGCCTTTACAATTTTTAAGGTTAGCTCACGCTTTCCCAAGGGTCACTCCCTATTCCTCTCTTTGGATCACTACTAGTAGAAAGGATCACCTTATTTATCTTCCTTTGCTCTCTGGTCTTGAAATGATCCACTCACAGTTTATGGACTTGTAGGTCCTTGCATTATCTCTAATGAATGCATCTTTCACTGTATGTAGATGCCCTATTGAATTTCAAATTTATCCACTGATGAATACCTCTTTGCCACTGACCATTGGGCAACAACCTTTGGAAATAACTTTGCAAATCTCCCTACTTCACGAAGCTCCCAATTTAGAAAAGATCAAACAAGCCTTTTCAATTCACCAACCTCTTCGCGAAGCTCACAGGTTTTCAAAGCTCAAAGGTTCTCAAATCTCACTAGATCACATAGCTCTTAAGATCGAAGAGCTCTCTAGATCGCAGAGCTCACTGCTTCACAGATCTCACACCGGTTTTTATGATTTTGTAAATCTAAACAAGCCTTCATGAAGTGCACGTCCTCTGCAAAGCCAAACTACCCTTCATGGTGCGTCTCCCTTTCGCAGAGCTCAAATGACTCTACAAATTCCCTTTGCTTTCATGAAATACCTTGCTCTGCAAATATCCTTCGAAATTAAAGAGCTTAAGGTTTTTTGTTTGATCTCTCTACTTCTCTCTAGGAGGTAGGGGCCTATTTATAGGCTTTTCCGAATAACTCCAGAATCTTCCAGCCATCTCAGCACCACATCAGCATCGAATCACGAAGCTCCAAAATTTCTACCAGAATTCACTATATTTCATGAAGAACTATGGTTATTTTCCATATTTTCAAAGATCGTCATAATCGTGAAGCATTCTGTCAAATACTTTGCACCGCCGTGATGCTCCACTCGTAATTCTCTTCACCTCCGCAATGATCACTTGCAAAGATGTCCACCTCTTCCATTCATGAAGCTTGTCATAATCATGAAGAAAACCATAAAAATCATTCATGTCTTCACAAAATACAATTCATGAAGCTCATATTTGTGAAAATCATTACTTTTCCATATTTTGATGAGATCTTAAAGGAAATCCACTTTTTGCAATACTCACCAAACTCCAAATTTTGGACCCCAAAAATTTGGTAAACACTAGGAAATGGAACCACCTTATATATGTTCTTTTGTACCGCCTCTGGATCTTCCATTTCATTATCGTGGTTTTTTGTCAACATGGATTGTCAACAACATCTCTATAACTCAACAATTCACCATGAAAACCTACTTTTTCAACAAACACAATCAACCCAAAAATGCAACAACATTACCTTGAGAGATTTTTTCCAACCGTAATAATAACAGGATGAAAATATATTCATTATTATATAAAAAATAATTCACATACTCATATTTATAGGGTCTTGATACATATCCCTTTAATACACCAGCAAATTCCCTAAGAGTAAGGTGCATGATAGTGAGACTTTCATGGGGTGGTTTGACGAACATGGTTTGGGTCATGATCACAATGACCTTGAACTTCTCCCATAAGTAGTTTCTCTCATGCTTAAGTTATTTGATATAATCCTAGGCTTGTTCAAGGGAAAATCCCAGTGATGATATCTCCCTCGGAAGCTCCAATAAATAGGCTTCATAGGGTACAATCCTACTTATTGAGGCTATCACTTCCTTTGTCTATGTCAATTGGATTTGTTAAAACCCTATATTTATACTAATAATGTGATAAATATTCAAAAAATATATTATCAATGGTAATGATTCTTAATGTTAAATTAAATCTGATAGGATATAGTAAAACCAAAAAGTGTATGAGTTTTCTGTAACCATATTACATAATAAGACATTTAAATAAATCAAAAGGGGAAATTTTATTTATAACAGTTTGGGTCGTTACACTATAGTGGGGGATAAATATTGATCTTCAAAATTCCACAAATAAAGGAATTTCATGATATAGAATCTCAAATATATAGTATTTATGTCACATAATGGAAATTTGGTTCATAATATAAAACATGCCTCAAGAGAGGAATTTGAGACGGAAAACCATTACATCTTGTTCAGAATTCAAAAAATTCACTTTAATATCCCATATCAAAAACATATATGTCATCATAACTTAATTAAAAACCTCAATAATATCCAACTTATTTTATAATATTAATAAATATCCATACCCTATATGAATTCTACCTATATTTTACATTATTTGTTTATAGTTTTGATACTTTGTACTATTTTCATAATAGTGATGTCTGTATTCATTCCTCTTATGAAGAACATATTTAACAGATTATTAAAGTCACTATTTGGGATGATTTATAATAATTTATGTTATTTCCAATTTCTTTCATGTGTGTTTTAGTCTCTATCCTTGTAGATGAAATCGATAACAAGCATGTTTCAATGATTCTTGATGATCAAAGTATGTTTTATTAATTAAAGAATTAGAATTTGATATAACATATCCAGAACCAATAAAAATTATTATATACACATTTATATTTTATTATATCAGTAAATAAGTTTTCATAGTCATCCATGATATAAATACATATTATTGTTCAAGTGGGTGGTTAAACCAACACAAACATGAACATACCCTAATTTAATAAACTATTATTAGGTGTTTTTGTAGAAATAACATTATACTAGAAGAATATTGATATTATTTAGTGTTTATCATAGTGATATATCATAATTATATGGAATTATAAGAAGAAGTAATGAATACAAAAGTATTACACAATTTGAATGAAAGATTATTATCTTAGTACACTTGTTTTAAATAATTAAATTAATGATGACCATTTATTGATCATATCATTAATAGGTTCTACAATTATTTATAAATGAACCATAATGATATCATAAAAATAATATTTATATTTTAATCTCATCCTTAGATCTATCCCTGTAATCCGGTGAAGAAAAACAAAATACATTGCATCGTGGAGGTGGATGTCACAATAACCCTGAGTGCCTAGAATGATGCATGTAGACTCAACTTTCATGCCATTATGGTCCATGAATGAATAGTAAAAAAAATTCTTAGAAAAAATAATCACATCACACCACAAGTGTGTCACCCAAGGTGAAACAATATTCAACTGTAACGACAAACAACAATAACAACAATCCCACCATGAGTACACGGGTTTCCCCTCACACATGGGTTTGAAACTTCCATGCACATGTTCATTACGAATCCAAAAATTTTCCTAGTCTCCTATATACATTTCCCCAAATAGTAAAACAAAAGAAAAAGAAAGAAAACTAGAGCTCTGATACTATTTTGTAACGTCCCAACTCGGGTGCCATGCAACGGTGCCCCGAGCTGGTTGGTCACATGACCTCAAGCATGCCACCTCGTATGCTAGAAGCTTCCAAATAGCAACAAGAGTCTGGTAAGTTATTCATGGGGAGAATATACCATATTTTATCAGAGTAAAACACTAGAATAAATAGATAAACAAATTTGGAAGCATATATATAACCAGAACAATACCAAAGTCATAAGATAACCAAAACAACAAATAAAATATCCAACTGAAAGGGAAAACATGCTATGCCAATATAAGTTTCAAGTATCTAAAAAAAACTAAAAATAAAGACACTAAAAAATTTCAAGAAGGTCCCAAACCACGTATGGTTTCCTCATCCAAGCTCCAATCCCAATCAACAATCCAACACAAGGCCCTTTCCCTTAACCTGTCCTACAATAGTAAAGTCTATTTAGGTACCAATCAAGAAGCCTGGGTAGGGTGTGAGTAAAACTTAGTAGGCCACCACCAACAATGTTTAAAATAATTCAAGTCAAAAGATAGTGTCAACGGTTCTATAAAGAAATGAGGACAATGCATAAATAAACAGTTATCACATTATCATTTATTCTTTATTTAATCATATTACCTCTAGGGTTCCCAGGGATACCCGTACCTCTATACTAGCTTCAGATCATGCCAGAGCCCAAAGTGTTCCCTAGGTAATATCATATCTTAATACCTAATTTGAATCATTCTAGAGATCAAAGTATTCAAAGGTGATATGATATCTTAGTACCTGATTCAACTCATGCTAGAGTTCAAATAATTATTATGTGACGCCATATCTCAGAGATCCTTTATTACCATTCCTTAGATTCACACATAAATGAAAAATTTACCAATATAAAATTTCATAAGTAAGATGAAAATGTTACAATTCTTACTTCTCAATAGAATAACTATGTTCCCATTCCTTTACTCATAAGTACAATGACCATGTTACTATTTGTACTTCTCATTTGAATGACCATGTTCCCATTCCTTTACTCATAAGTAAGATGACCATGTTACCATTTATACTTATCATTTTAGAATAACCATGTTCCCATTATTTCACTTGTAATTAATTCATAATTAATTATCCACCTCAATTCCATTAATAATTCAATAATTATTAAAATACATCAATATCCTTAATTAACTCCCCAATTAATTAAGTATGCCAATCCAATTAATTAATTCATCAATTAATAAATTAATACCACAATTAATATCCCATAATTAATTTTCCATAATTAAATATCTCATTCTAAATCTCAACTCTTCATAATTAATTACATAATTAATTATCCATATCATAATATCAAAAGTACATAATTAATTCACAATTAATTATCACAATTTAGCCATTTCAATATCTCATAATTAATCCCCTGATTAATTACCTATATTACATTACCCAAATATCATAATCAATATCCCCAAATTAAATATCTAATAGGATTTCCCCTTAATATCATGATCAATTATTCAATGAATCATTTAATTCAACAATGATCTGATAAATCAATTGGTCAATCTAATTAACCCAATTTAGGAATTTAATTGATAAATAATTATAGAAATTCTATAATTTTTCATACACGCATCAAATAAATGACTATGGGAATTATATTTTAGACCACTTACCTCAATTCTTTGATGGATGTTTGTTCAATAGAAATCCCCAAAATCCAAGTAGCACAACGACGTAGATCTGAGTTTCAGATCTAAATCCCTAAATAAAGATTAGGGATATCAAGATATTATCAATATAGATCTAGATCTATAATCCAAGATTTTGATATCACCAATTAGGTTTAGATATAAATAAACAAAGGATAAATTCCACCAAAATATCAAGGAAAGAGAGAAGAATGAACATGATAGGCAGCAGGATGAGATCCACTTATCGGGAGAAGAGCGGATCCTCGATTCGGGATTTGAATCTCGAATAATAGAGGTCGGATGACCCTAGAACCCATCCATAAAGCTCTAAAATCATCCAAAAACTTCTAGTCCCGAGCCAAGGTTGAATATGAGGTGTTTTAGGGGGTTCATATGATTTAAAACTAATTTATTGGTGAAAATAAATTGTGTGCACAATTTTCTAGGTAGGGGCGCATGGTTAGGGTAAAACGTGTGCCAACCGTACGACCCTCACTATCCAGGGTCACACGGTTACCTGGGTTTGGGTACATGGTTTGATCTAACCATGTTCCAATCGTGCATGAACCATTTTTCTTAAATGTTTTCTTAAAACTCCACACAAATTCACCCCAAGTCATAACTCCAATCAAAGGTAATTAAAAACAACAAAAAGTACCTGAAATTTCACCCGAGATAACTCCAAAAAATCTCAGGATCTTACCTACAAATAAATAATTATAATAATAAATAATTATTATTCATATGTTAAAAAAAAGTAATAATTAAGGAATGATAATAAATAAAAATATAACAATTCACTATTAAATAAAATAGTTTGTAACGTCCTGGTTCCGGGAGCCGCCCAGAGGTGCCCCGTACCCGGTTGGTCACATGGCCTCAAGCGCATTTCCCTGAACGCCAGAGGCTGCCGACTAGTAGCGAGGGACTTGGGTGTGATAGTGGGGAAACTATGCCCTCATTGGAAGAGTAATGCAGCAGAAAATAAACAGATAACAATAGTTGAAGTAGTAATAATGCCATACAAAAGTAAAAAATGGAAGACTGGAAATAATGAACAAATGGAGCACATATATAAATATGATGCATGATACAAATGTCTAGGAAAGTATCCAAACAAGTCACAATGCTGGATATAGAAATAACCAAAGTACAAAAGAAAACAGATAAA
Source organism: Viscum album (assembly GCA_963277665.1). Lineage (NCBI taxonomy): Eukaryota > Viridiplantae > Streptophyta > Magnoliopsida > Santalales > Viscaceae > Viscum > Viscum album. Next base: position 862,145,990 of record OY728160.1, read on the forward strand.
CTCCAACAACATCACAAGCCTCAGCTCGGTCCCATGCTCTCCAGCTCCTCAGCAATCAAGTACCTGAAGTAGAAGGGAGCTTGACCTTATCTATACTTATAGAAATATAGTCTATTTGGGCCCAAAAGCATGACCCAAACAGGGTGTGAGACTAATCCCAGTAGGCAACCACCCAAAGATCAGTGCCTAACAGTTAGTGAATATATATGGCAGGTAATATGAAAAAGGAAGCAGTAAATAAGGAAGTACTCAAAAGTAAACAACCATACAATTTCATTTACAAGCATTTACTTTTAAGTATCTAATCAACCAAAAACAAAATACAAGCAACCCTCTGGATAGTTCTCACAACCTAACCCCTCCGGTTCACAATACAAGAGAAGATATATCAAAGACTCTCTGAGGAAACACTCACTGTCAATTCCCCCTATAGTCATGTGTGATTAAAGACTCTATGAGGAAGAACTCACCGTTAATTCCCCCTATAGTCTTTTAATGGTATCCTATAGGAACTCTGAGGAAGTAATCAATGTCAATTCCTCCTGTGGCCTCGTAATGTTACTATAGACACTCTGACGGATCACTCAACGTGAATCCCCCATATGGTCTTGCAGCGTGATAATTATAACAGACACTCTGGAAAAGCCCTCAACATCAATTTCCTCTATGGTTTCACTACACCAGGTTCCCGCAGCCCCGTGTAAAGCAATCATGAACAAACTTTAATCAACAACCAAAGTAAACCTCAAGAACTACTTGGCTAATCAAACTACAACATATCATGGAATGTCAGATAATAATCACTCCACCTTAACAACATTAGGCATGGAAAGCAAGGCAACAACCTAACAGGAAAAGCTCGACCAAATGGTCAAAATAAGAAAACATGGGAAAAAAATCCATAGCTTAGCAAAGAAAACTCTATTCTCAACAATTAACCTCTATCTAAACAAACTAGGCATAACATAAAAATAAAAGGGCTAGAACTGTAACCACGCAATACCCCGTTCAAGGGTATTGGGCACTTTTGCACATATAACTCAAAGACTATCTACATAAATGCACAAACCACCTACCTCAGTGTTATAGGACCGTTATACGTGAACCTCAAGCCTTGAATCGCCCAAGAACACTGTAGATATACAAAAATGCTAAAAATGCTCAATTGAGGATAACTCTTGAAAGAGGAGGAATCAGGAAGCAAAGATTTAGAAGAAGGAAAAGATTATCGTGATGATCCCAATGCAATCGATGATGGTTGATTTGGAGAACGGATGCTCGATCGGGGGCTCAGTGAAGAATCAACACCGTATGGATGCTCTCAGTCGAAGAAGGAGAAGAAGAAGACACTTCTGCCATTAGACGCGACTTGGTCTGTTTAATGAAAAAAAGAAAGTACACGGTGTGTACTTGCCTTAACCGGCCCCCTCATTAGGCAGTCTCCATGTCACTACACATGTCCGTGTGCATGGTTGTTACATGGCCAACACACGACTACCTGCGGTAACTGAGTACACGACGTGCACTTATAAAGTACACGACATGTACTTAAAAAATTTCTAGAAAATACTCTTTTTATTAAAACACCAGAAAAAGGAAAACATACCTGAAAAGAAGATTCAGGTTCTTACAAACTTCCCCCCTTAAATAAATTCATCCCCAAATTTCCCTAGCAAGGCAGCGTAGAAGAAGAAACCTCGAATAGCTCCGACCACTACGATCGTACATCAGTCTCCATCTCCCAAGTCTCGTCCTGTACTTGCCTGTGCTGCCATAGCACTCATACCAGAGGAACAAACCAGACACAGAGAAACTTTGCAATTTGATCAAAACTCCGGATAGGACGCTCCTTGAAAGAGGCTTCCACTTCGAGCACAACCTCCTTGGGTTGTAAAACATGACATGAGTCTGAGAAGTAACATCGAAGCTGAGAAACGTGGAATACGTCATGCATATCCCAGTACCTCTGAGGCAACTGAAACCGATAGACAACTGACTCAACTCTCTCCAAAACCTCAAATGTCCTAACGTACCTCGGAGAAATCTTACCCTGTCTTCTAATCCTCATGTGTCCCAACCTCAGTGTGACACGCATGAACACCTGATCTCTGACCTCGAACTCCAGAGGTCATCTCTATCGATCAGCATAAGACTTCTGTCGAGACTGTGCATAATCCATCCTCTTCCGAATCAACTCTATCTTCTCTACGGTCTCCTAGACAAGACGAGGTCCCAGCATAGATGCCTCTCCTTCCTCTAGCCAACATAAGGGTGATCAGCATGACTTACCATAAAAAGCCTCATAAGGTTCCATCTGAATAGTTTCTTGAAAACTATTATTGTAGGAAAACTCCACAAGAGGTATGTGCTTCTCCCAAGAACCTCCAAAATCTAGGATGCATGCTCGAAGAATGTCCTCAAGCACCTGAATCGTATTCTTGGACTGACCATCTGTCTGGGGATGGTAAGCTATACTCAAAAGCACCTATTTACCCAAAGCCTTATGAATCCCCTTCCATACCCGAGAAGTAAAATGCACATTCCTATCTAAAACAATGGAGTGCAAAACTCCATGTAAACGTACAATCTCTCGGATGTACAACCTTCCCATCTCATCAATACTGAATATCTACTTAATCGGCAAGAAGTGAGCAATCTTCGTGAGTCTATCAATGACAAACCAAACTGTATCATTCCCTCGAGGAGACCTTAGCAAACCTGTCACGAAGTCTATCGTGACATCATTCCACTTCCACTCTAGAATGAGTAACTGTTGTAAAAGCCCTGCTGGTCGCTAATTCTCCTCTTTCACTTGATGATAGGTGGAACACCTCATGAAAAAACCAAAAACATATTTATTCATACATGGCCACCAATACTGATAGTGTAGATCACGACACATCTTGGTGACACCAGAATAAACTGCCCAAACTGAGGAATGAAAGTCCCGTATCATCTCCTCGCGTATGTCTGCTGACACCCATATGTGCCCATGAAAACGCAAGATCTCATCCTTTCCTATAGTCCATCCAGGAATATGTTCCTCTCCTGACACACTCTCCCGTAGGGCTAGACCTTCTGAATTTGATAGCTTCCTTATTCTCACTCAATCAAGTAGAGAATAGGTAACAACTACAGAAGAAAGAAACGTCTTCCCCTGTTTGTCGTGCACCTACAAATGCATCTCAGAGAATAGATCCATGAGCTTCCAATAAATACCGGCCTCCTGAACTACCTGTATATGAGTTCTCCTGCTCAGCGCATCATCTACGGCGTTTCCTTTTCTAGGTGTACAAGCAAGCTCAAAGTCAAAAGACTAAAGGTAATCAACCCACCTTCGCTGTCTCAAATTCAGTTCATGTTTGAGACTTTTGTGGTCGGTGAAAACCACAAAACGATCTCCCAAAAGATAATGCCTCCAACAGCGTAAAGCATGAACAACTACAACCAACTCGAGATCGTGCATCTGGTAATTCCTCTCATTTGGCCTCAACTATCGAGACCCGTACACAACGAATCCTTCTCCCTGTATAAGTACATCTCCCAGACTGATATCTGAAGCATCATAGTAAATAGTATAGCTATTTCCTGGCTTTGGAAATACTAGTATCGGTGCTGAAGTCAACCTCCCTTTCAGCTCCAGAAAGGCTGACTCACAAGAATCTAACCATAAGTACTTCACACCCTTCTTAGTCAGACCCATCAGTGGTGCTGCTAAGCGTGAAAAGTCCTGTATAAAACATCTGTAGTATCCAGCCATCCCTAGAAAACTTCACACCACAAAGACGTTCTTCGGATTCTCCCAGGAAATTACTGCTCTCAATTTCTCTGGGTCTACTGATACTCTTGTCTCTATGATAACATGACCCAAGAAGTGAATCTGGTTCATCCAAATGTGGAATTTTGAGAGCTTAACATATAATTGATACCCTCTTAGTGTACTCAAAACTATCTCAATATGGGTGACATGGTCATGTTGAGTGTGAGAGTACACCAAGATATCATCCACGAAGACTAGCACGAAAGAATCCAAGTATGGATGGAACAATCGGTTCATCAGTTCCATGAAGACTGCAGGCGCATTCATGAGACCGAACGACATAACCACATACTCATATAGACCATACCTACTCCGAAAGGATGTAAGAGGTATATCAAATGGTCTAACGTGAAACTAATTGTAACCGGATCTCAAGTCAATCTTCAAGAACACCCAGTCTCCTCGAAGCTGATCAAAGAGATCATCAATCCTTGGAAAGGGATATCAGTTCTTGACCGTCAACTGGTTTAAATTCTGATAATCCACACAAAGTCTAAGGGTACCATATGCCTTCTTCACAAACAGGATAGACTAACCCCAAGGAGAAGTACTGGGTCAGATGAAACCCTTTGCCTGTAACTCTTCCAACTACTTCTTGAGCTCCTGTAACTCTGGTGTATCCATCCTATAAGGAGGAATAGACACCGATGCCACTCCTGGAACAAGATCAATAGAAAAGTCCACCGCTTGCTCCGAAGGCAAACCTGAAAAGTCCTCTGGAAAGACGTCCCTGAAACGATCCACCACTGGAGGAAATTCCATTTGTGAAGTACCCTAGTCATCCAGATATAGACTAGAAATCTGGGCTATAAATCCTCCCAAACAATGATGCTCGGGTCCCGCTCTGCTCGCCTGGACATCCCATTCGACCTTATAAAGAAACAATCTTCCCTCTGGTGATGTGAAACTCACCCTACAGAGATAGAAATCGAGTACAACCTAGAAGGGAACTAACCAGTCCATTCCGAGAATAACGTCATAGCCCGTCATCTCTAAGACATAGAGGTTCCATAAGAATTGACACCCACCAAACTCAAGAGGGAACTCCTTTCACTAATGTAAACTAGCCGTTTTAGTTCCCAAAAGAGTGTCTAGCGTCAAGATATCAATAGAAGAAAAGATACAGATCCCAAGGATCTCCATAACAACAATAGATATAAAGATATGGGAATCCACTATATCGAAAAGAGAAGAAGCTAAAATTGAGGCAACTAGAATGGTACCTCAAAATATAGAGGGTATGTGATCCTACTCTCGCTGGATCTGCTTCACTACAAAAGTCTGACCTGCACCGCGACCCTGTGACCCTGCCTGACCACTCTGAGCCGATCCACCCTATTGTTGTTGAAATCCTAGAGACTGGCTACCATAACCACTACCTCCACCTCGGCCTGAACGGCCAAAGGAACTCCAGTTCCTAGACTGATGAGAAACTGGTGGTATTGCTCCTAAACAAGGAGTCATCTAGGAATCCCTTTCACCAGCTTATGGTGAGAAGATCTGAAAGAAGCACTGAAGATGACCCATCTTGCCACAAGATCGGCACTCAACTGAGTCTCTCAGGCAATGTGAAATCGTATTCCCAACCTTCCCACACTGGTAGCATACCACCTGACTACCTAAAGATGCATCCCACCTACTCGGTTCTCCATGTGTAGACTCTCTGCGGTGCTTCATACCATTAGTCGGAGAGGTACTAACTCTGGATGCGGAACCGCCCCAGATCACAGCTCCAGAATCCCTCAGATTACATTCTGTGATCAGCGCCTGGTTGACTATAGAAGTGATGGAAGTCAACATGAAGATGTTCACCTCAGCTTGAATGTCCTGCCTAAGAACATCATCAAACTTCCTTGTTAGGAGAAACTCATCCCCCTAGAAAGGGTGTAAAGCACTGCAGCTCTATGAAGCGAGAATAATACTCCATAAAATAAAGAGTACCCTACTCCAAACTCATGAAATCTCGGGCTCGATCAGACCTCAAGGTCTCCAGATAGAAGTAATCATAGAAGGTATGCTGAAACTTTTCCCAAGCCATAATCTGTTGGCGTCCCGTATATGAGATCACATCCCACCATCTCTTGGAGGAATCCCGAAGCATATACGTAGAGAGATTGACCCTAATCTCTGGAGGCATCTCTAGATGCTCGAAGATCGTCAGCATGGATTATAGCCATGACTCTGCAGCCTGGAGTACTCCATACCCTGAGAAGGTGGGAGGATGGTGCTGCTGAAAGACCCGCGTCAATTCTGTCATCGACGTGGAAAGAGGCGGTGCTCCCTAAAAGGTCTGCATCATCCTCATAAAGACCTCTCTAAACTGTGCATCAACATCTATGTCCGGAATGACGGCTGATGCCAAGATTTTCACAACTGGAGGATCTGCCGGTAGTCCCTGATCAGCCATGTCCAGTGTCTGATCACTGCCTTGCAACTGGCGTACGACCGGAGGATGTCTCGGTGGCATGAATCTACAAGATGAAGCACACACCTTAGATCAAGATTATCAAGGAATGAAAACTATAAGTGTAAGAAGGGAACAGGAGAAAGAAAGCATTCAAGTTTTTCCAAACATGGATACACGACGTTTATAATGCCTACATGGTGTGTTCCCTTAAACCTTCACATTGGCATGTACTTATTCCAAAACTGGTCGTGTAACACTCCAAACACACGACGTGTTGTCCTAACACACGACGTGTACTTGAATCCTCTTACCCTGCCCGATTTTTCTTACACGGCTAAGCCACGCAGTTCTCCTAGAATAAGACTACATGGAATGTTAGTGCCAGAAACGGTGTGTACCAGACGAACTTCACCGACCCGTGTTGTTAGTCACATGGACGATTACATGGATCACTCTACACAACATGTTCCATATGGACATGACGTGTACTACTTAGGTTTCAACTACCTGTGTTGTTAGTCACACAGGTAAACACACGACTGACTATACATGACGTGTTTACTCCAGACACGACGTTTATAAGAAGTATTTCACCGACCTGTGTTGTTTGCTACACAGACGGATACATGGGTTACACTACATTATGTGTTTCATCTTAACATGACATGTATAACCTAATTTTTATCCATTAGTGTCATTAGTCACACGGGTGGACACACGGTCTACACAACACGACGTGTACATCCGGTACACGGTGTGTTCCACCAGAGATTTCCAAACCCTGTGTCTCTTCCCACACAGCCAGTGACACAATTAGAGACTACACGGCGTGTACATACAGTACACGATGCATACTTAAGAAAAACAGTTCCCTCCCAAACATAATTACACATGGCGTGTATTTGTCAGTACACGCCGTGTATTCTGGGTTTTTCCGGACAGTAAGCCTCATAAACTACTCCGGAACCTAGAAAAACATTGAAATAAACATTAAAGTTCCAAATTTTGATTTGTGAGGGACTATAATCCCCACAAATCAAATTTTGACATCTTATACATGTTATAACAAGGATAATAGTGCAATAATCCACCAAATTCCGGTCCATGAGGGCCCATAACACCTCAAGAACCAAAGTTTGACGTTCATTCTAACAAAAAATTACACAATCGAATACCCTATCAAAAAGAAGGTATTCTATCAAGGCATCTATCACAACAACATTCATATCTAACACAACATCTATCACAACAACATGCAATTTCTAATGCACCCTAAATGGCATGGAAAGAATGCATGCCATGTGATTTCTAGCAAGTGCCTATATGATGCATGAGATAGCATACCCTCATCTCATCGGGTTGGAATAGAAATAGAACCTCAATAATATCAAACATAACAACACAAAACATGTGAATCACCCAATGGTGAAATCAAATCAACCGTAAAATTGAAAAACCATAAAATTGCAATAAACGAGGTAGATTGGATTTTCCCTGTACACGGGTTAGCTACTCCCGGGCACAACTCATTACCAAGTACCTATTCCTTCCTATCCCTGGATATAGGCTCCAAATAGTAAGTCAAGGAGAAAAGAATTCCTTTGATACCACTTTGTAACGTCCCAGTTCCGAGAGCCACCCAGAGCCACCCCGTACCCGGTTGGTCACATGGTCTCAAGCACATTTCCCCAAACTCCAGAGGCTGCCGACTTGTAGTGAGGGCCTTGGGTGTGATAGTGGGGAAACTATGCCCTCATTGATAGAGTAACACAACATAAAATAAATAGATAACAATAGAGAAAGCATTAATAATACCATACAAAAGTAAACAGTGGAAGACTGGAAATAATGAAAAACTGGAGCACATATATAAATATGATGCATGATACATATGTCTAGGAAAACAGCCAAACAAGTCAGAATGCTGGATACAAAAATAACCAAAGTACAAAAGAAAACAGATAAAATCCAACAACATCACAAGCCTCATCTCAGTCCCATGCTCTCCAACTCCACAACAATCAAGTACCTGAAGTAGAAGGGCGCTTGCCCTTATCTATTCTTGTAGCAATATAGTCAGTTTGGGCCCAAAAGCATGACCCAAATAGGGTGTGAGACTAATCTCAGTAGGCAACCACCCAAAGATCTGTGCCTAACAATCAGTGAATATATATGATAGGTAATATGCAAAAAGGAAGCAGTAAACAAGGAAGTACTCAAAAGTAAACAGTTATACAATTTCATTTACAATCTTTTACTTTTAAGTATCTAATCAACCAAAAACAAAATACAAGAAACCCTCTGGGTAGTTCTCATAGCCTAACCCCTCTGGTTCAAAATACAAGAGAAGATATATCAAAGACTCTTTGAGGAAGCACTCACCATCAATTCCTCCTATAGTCATGCGTGATTAAAGACTCTCTGAGGAAGCACTCACCGTCAATTCCCCCTATAGTCTTTTAACGGTAGCCTACATGCACTATGAGGAAGCACTCAACGTCAATTCCTCCTGTGGCCTTGTAATGTAACTATAGACACTCTAAGGGAGCACTCAACGTCAATCCTCCCTATGGTCTTGCAGTGTGATAATTTTAACAGACACTCTGGGAAATCCCTCAACATCAATTTCCCCTATGGTCTCACTACACCAGGTTCCCGTAGCCTCGTGTAAAGCAATCGTGCACAAACGATAATAATAAGCCAAAGTAAACCTCAAGAACTACTTGGCTAATCAAACTATAGCATATCATGTCATGTCAGATAATAATAAATCCACCCTAACAACACTAGGCATAGAAAGTAAGGCAGCTGCCTAACAGGCAAAGCTCGACCAAATGGTCAAAACAAGCAGACATGGACAAAACATCCATAGATTAGCAAAGAAAACTCTATTCTCAACAATTAACCTCTATCCAAACAAACTAGGCATAGAAGGAAAATAAAAGGGCTAGAATCATAACCACACAATACCCCGTTCAAGGGTATTGAGAACTTTTTCACATATAACTCAAAGACTATCTACGGAATGGCATAAACTACCTACCTCGGTGTTGTAGGATCGTTATACGTGCCTCAAGCCTTGAATCGCCTAATAACACCATAGATCTACAAAAAATCTAAAAACACTCAACCGAGGATAACTCTTGAAAGAGGAGGAATCAGGAAACAAAGCTCTAGAAGAAAGAAAAAATTACCGTGGTGATCCCAACACAATCGATGTTGGTCGATTCGGAGAACGGATGCTCGATCGAGGGCTTAGTAAAGAATTAGCACCGTAAAGACACTCTCAGTCGAAGAAAGCGAAGAAGAAGACACTTCTGCCAATTAGACGCGACCCTGGCCAGTTTAATGAAAAAAAGAAAGTACACGATGTGTACTTTTAAAGTACACGACGTGTACTTGCCTTAACCGGCCCCCGCATTAGGTAGTCTCCAGGTCACCACACACGGCCATGTGCACGATCGTTATACGTTCAGCACACGGCTACCCGTAGTAACCGAGTACACAACATATACTTATAAAGTACACAGTGTGTACTTAAGAAATTTCCATAAAATCCTATTTTTCTTAAAATAGAAAAAAAACATACCTGAAAAGAAGATTTGGGTTCTTATATAGTTCTTATTCAAAAAATATTATTCTCTATTATATATGTTTTATTTTATAGTTATTTTTTTAATATTTAGAATTTTAAATTTAATAAAATGGATATCATATTTTGAATAAAGACATAAAAATTCAATATGAGAGTGTATATAATATTTTTTTGGAAAAAATAATCTTCTTGGGTGAATGGTTAAATTCAATGGTAAATAGTAAAAATAATAAATTTGGTAAATAATGATATATCAGTTAATTAAAAAATCATAAAACATTACCAAGAAATTTTATATATGATTAATGCGTGACCAAATATCTTTTTGTCCATTTTTGAGTCTCTTTTCACAAAATATTACATTCCTTAACAATTAAGAAATAAATATTTGAAAAAATGACACACAATATTATCCAAAAAATGACCTTACCTTATATCATTCTAAACCACAAAAAATGTTTAGTCTTATCTCCATACTCTTACAAAATTATCTCCCCTATAATGATTTCTCATGTTTGGAATCCTTTGGTAATAAGAAGACCCAAATCCTTAATTATAACTAATGTCATTAAGTAAATATCAAATTCTTCAAAGTAAGTTCCATCTTCTTAATTATCTATTTATTTTATGTTATCATCATCATGCTTTCTAATTATTCACTTAAATAATATATTAATAGTTATATTACACATCTATAATTAGGGTATAGAAATGTATTATTTATGGGTTTATAACCATTATTTCTATGTAGCATGATTGCGTTTGGCCAGATCAACCACATATATGAATGATGCTACTCTATTTTCTAAATTATAGTAACTAAGATTTATATAAAAAAATAATGGACATATATTATATGTGATATGAATTTAAGTTATTTTATAGTTATTTAATAGAAATACATAGGTAAATATTCATTATTAAACACCCATTATCCTTGATATTATTACCCAAAACACATAAGTTATTGATTTTCCTTTGAAAACCATATACATAACTTCCATAAAATAAAACTAAGACATTTTATGTCATTATAATTTTTTTTAAATGAAATTACTATTATATCTATGATGAAATCATAAACACAGAATAATGATTGAGACTGCTGTATTGAAATACATCTAGAATAATTTGAAATAATATAATATGATGATCAATATTATAAATAACTGATAAATAAACAATAATTTAATGAGTAAAATTTATTCAATGAAATAAATATAAATCGGGATTTTAAAAAGTTAGTTAATAAACTAATGTTGGTTATAGAAGGAACAATAGCGTGTTTGTTCATGTCAAAAATTAAGGTAAATGGATTCTTATCTTAAACATAATTCATTGAGTTATGTTCCAACATATTTGTTTATATTATTCACTATTATGTATATAATTTTCTATGAATGTATCATATTATGTCTCTCTTTGAATTTTTAGGATTTAAAATCCATCTTTATTTTTTCCCTTTGATTTATCCTTAATTTATAAATTATAAAATATAAGAATTGTAAGGGGTTTTTTTATCAATATCTAATGCATCCTATAGATTTCGTTTAATCCTCTAGTGGAATCAAATTAGAAATTTATAATGTTCCCAAACTGCCCTAACTACAAAGTTGTAGTAATGTTGAAGTACATCATCGATCCACCAAAGAGTGGGGAACAAAATAGAATAATTTTGACCAAAGTTTAGGTAACTATAGTTTTGGTTTTATTTTATTTAACTAATTAAATGATACAAATTAAATAAATGAATTCAAATAGAAAATCAGAAGGGAGGGGAATCTGTTTCCCATGATGTTTTACTAAATAAATTAATTTGTCTTTTCTTGTAAGAATAATTTTATTAAATAGATATGAAAACATTAAATATTAATGATATGAGAAATGATAAATCCTAATCAATCAACCCTAGAATCCCAATTTTTCACAGTGTGAAGAATTAAAATAGCTGAAGCATGTTATGGGTAGATCTCCAAAAGCATAATAATAATTCAATTCATTGGTCATAAATAAATTATCTCAATCACGTTGGTGTTCATTCATTATTGAAAGAATTGTTCCATGAATCGATGATTAATAAAATAAACGACTATGCACAACATGATACTATTGAATAAAATAATCTTAGGATTGAAGGAAATCATGATTTTTTGGTACACAATCCTGTTAACCAAATCCGCTCTCCCTTATGGGTTTTATCCAATCATTAATGGGTAAGTACCAATGATGAATAAAACAATACCAATAGTGGAGATATTAGAAAATAATTAAAAATAAAGTAAATTCAAAAAATATATTGTAATTAAACTAAAGATCATTAAACATTACAATGGATATTAGAAAATAAGAAATAAAAAAACCTATCTTTGGAGAACATAACTTGGGTTGTAACCCTAGTGGAAGTGTCCCGGTGTTTGAATCCTTATTCCATAAATAGATCCCCATTCTCATAGATGAAAACCTATATTTATAAGACTATATATAATCATTGGGATTCCATGGGTCAAATATATCATTTAATGGAATTTTGGGCCAAAAGGTATGTTTTCCCCATTGAATGATACATCAAAATCACCATTTTTACATCTATCTGAGGTTTCATATCATGTAATGATTACACGAAATGTAATGTATGGGGATGAACTCCAAGCTATTTTCCTCTCTTCACGTCTTGTACCACTTACATGACCTGTAATTTTTTATGTCATTTAATGTTTATATGATGCGTAATGTTAATTTCTAGTGCTGGAAGCCTTGTTTTTCTCTGGTTCTTCTATTTCAAGCCTCCAAAATATCATGTGATCAACCAAAATCATAGAAAACCTTCATTTAATAGGAGTCTTGATCTATTTGTCTTCAATCATCTATCTCATCTTCATCATATTTCTATGGATCAACATTAAGTTCCTTTATGTTCCTTAATTTCCATGTTTTTCTTTATATTTCTCCAAATGTATATCCTACCACAAGAAAAAATAAAATATTAATATAATACATGAATCTCATATTCAATCAATCAGTAATCAACTAAAATACATATAAAAACACATGAATATACTTAGATACAAAATAAATATACCAATCTCACCTTTTAATTGATATTTTCTATGTAAAATAATATTTTTAATTCATTTTATTGACATTCCATTTAAATAATCACATTAATTTTATTTAAAAAAAAATTTATTTAAAATTTTTCTTGTTATTCTCCTCCGATTGATTCTTCTTTACCCATTATGAATTTTGTAAAGGGAACTTTTATTTATCAATTTTTTATTAGAACATTATCTTATATACCCATGTTATTTTTGTTATATATCATTTAATGGATATATCCTATACCCTTCTATTATTTTCTATGCAAGTTTCATGTCTCTTTCTATTGAATTTTTTCTACTTATGAAGTTGGGAAGGTAAAAATCTCTCTCCCTCTCTCTTAATTTATGTTTCTCACTTGGTCACTTTATTATATTTAAGTTATATATATTCTTTTTTATGGTTTTAAACCATGTACTCTAAATGATTGTAATCCTATTTCCCCTTCCTTTATACACCATTTATTCTTACTTTCATTTAAAAAAAACATCAAAATATAATATATATTTCTTATTGATTTAAATATAATTCCATTTCTTCCTATAAAGGATTTATTTATTTATGTTAATGAAGTTTTATATTCCAAAATATAGACATTTTTTAAACCATATTTTTTTTATTTCTCTATGTATATTTATTCACGGTATCGTCCAATTCCATTCTTTTAATGATTTTTATAGATAAATTTTTATGTGATAGCTATGCTCAAAATTAGATATCTCTCTAATGAATTGGGTAAAATTTATATCTCTTGAGATTATTATTTATGTGACATGGGTAGGTAGCCTATTTCTCTATGTTATATAAAAATAACTGTCAGTCTAGCATACTATATTATGATCATCATCGTGATTAGAATTGGATTTTGTTAATGGTATCCTATAACTATGTATATGCAACATTCCTATGAAATGTTTATACTTCCATGATTCATAATTTTTCCTTATTATCTCTATACTATTATATCATTTTCATGTTTTTATATCTATAATGTTTTGAAATTCTCATTATATTATATCATTACTTACGATAATTAATGTATCTCCATTTAGTATCCCTAATGTTTTCAACTTTCTGGGATATTCATCCCATCATTTTCTTTGTTTATGTATCTCCCTTGTATTTTCAGTACATAAATGTTTCTATGTTTGAATAGTGTAAAAAATTTCATTAATGAAATGTCAGATGTTTGTGTCACATGATAAAATGTACATATAATATCCAAAGATACTAAACCTTAATGTTCTGGGGGTTTGTTTTGTTCTTGATTTTTAATGTATAATTGTGTAAAATTATACAAAATCCCAATATGACTTTTATGCATTATCATAATGTTTATTAAATTAGTTTTTGTTTAATATTGGGGAATATATTAGGGAGAATAAGAGGATAAAAGGATAAAACATAAAACAACGTAAATTGAATAGAATATGACATAAGATATGATATCTTATGATTAAATTTTCATATTTATATGGCTATTTTCTATGATTTGTTAGATATTATTATTTAATATGCAAACTAACTATTTTTTTAATTAATGATTTGAAATAGAATATGAAAACTAAATTAGATATAAGTATATATATTATTTTTTTAAAAACTTTCAATATCCTATTTGATTCTAGTTTCTGTTGAAAAAAACCAATTGTGTGATGATTTTATCCCAAGAAAATAACTATTTACCTATTGACTTTTATGGGAATATTCCTCCTACAAATCTAGTTATTTTTCCTTTGGTAAAACTTGATTTAATATATTGTATCTCTCTAAATAGATCTAATACCAATTACTATGATAATAAAATCCTATTTCATATCTCACAACATATCATTTTTCTATATCAATGAAAGTATGATTATAAAATATAACAACTGAGTCTTAATGTACATATACATTAATTCATTTTTGAGGAATACTGAATAAAATACAAAAATAAATGCCCAAAGACCGTATTATCTTAGTACCTTTGGAAACATGAATATGTAAACACTGGTACATGAGTGAGATACATTATCTCCCACTAGGTACTCCAAGACCAACACACCTCTTAGAAATATCATACATAAAATATATATTCATAACCCGGGGAAGGAAACCTCAAAAGGGGTGATCTCATATGCTCATTAAGGGTAAACAAGGAAGATATGTAATCATAAACAAGACCATAAGGGTATGATAATGTGATAACAACATTAGAAGATCATACCCTGCATATCATAAACATGAATCATGGCATAAAGGTTAGTAGATCATAAGGCATGAAACAAAATGAAATCAAGAGCATAAGACATTAAATCATTACATAAGAGTAAGACATGTAATTTTGGCATACACATAAATATGTAATTTCACTCACTAAAAGTCAAGACATGTTGATAGAACTTTTTAAGTAACTTTATTGGGATAAACCTATAGAGAGGGACACATCACCATCCCCAGTCATAGTCCTTTCCTTGTAAGGTATCGAGTTTACCCATCTTTCCATAGTGTTGGGATTCCCCATCTTCCCATAACTACTGGAAAATGGGTCTATACACACACAACTATACCAAAGGTTTAAAAAACCATTGGGATAGATGCATAGGTAAATCTATCCCTACGATTTAAAAAACAGTATGTATACCATCCCTTGATTCTCATTTCTTTTGAGCTCATCCTCATGTACCTATCACCCAAAAAATATCCTCTCGCCCTAAACCCTTGTCTACCCCGCAAACCTTCTCCCCCGATTATCCATCACACTCATCCTCAAAGTGAACCCTATTGTCTCCCTATCCAAACCTATTATCCCCCAATTACTCTGTCATCCATCATGCTCATCCCACTAAAATCTGAAACCTTGGATCGATGCTCTGCTTCCTTCCGATTCTTCCATTCTAGCTTCAACTTCCTTCCTCCCCATTAACGCTCAAAGCCTTAGCAGTTTATGGTGTGACCTTCATAGTTTATGGTTGTCTCACCAAGGTTTGGTCTTCAATTCCTTTTTCTGTGTTTTCTTACGGGTTTCTCCATCCCTATTGTGGTTTGGTTGAACCCTAGTTTAATGGGTTGACCCATTTTTTGTGGTTTCTTTGGTGTTTAGGGTTCATGGAAGTTTCTTATTGGTTGTTTGTCCATACACCATCATAGGTAATGCATTCTGGATCATGTTTCATTGATTTAAGGTAGGTTTTCCCATTACATAACTTTTAATTTTGAAACTTTTGATTCCTTAGTGTTTTGAACTTCTTTTTTAATTATTAAATTATAGTTTTAATTAATTTTATTTTATTTCCAATGTAAAAAATTGTATTTATATAATATTTTTTGAAGGAGAAAGGTTTCACTATTTTAAGGGCTAGTCTAAATCTTATATTGTGTGACTAGTAACACAGTTCATTTATGAGATTGCTCAAATGGCCTTTTGAAAATAGTATTTGAAATTTAGAAATATGTTTAGGCTTTCAAAGTAATTTATCAAAGGTATCACTTGGAATTTCAAGTGATACTTGAAATTCCATCTGTTGTAAAAATATTTCAAGAATTGTTTTGAACAAAATGCAAGGGTTTCAAATGGTTTAACCTCATTTAGGTCATGAATTAAATTAATGTGTGATGTTTGAAACTATGGAGGTTTCAGGATAAATGTTCATTTCCCAATTTGTTTTAGATAATCAAGGTGTTTTTAAATGGTTTTGAATATGTTTTGAAATCACTATTTTTAAGAGATGTTTGGAATGAGATTTTAAATGATTTAAAGAAATGGGTAATGTAGCTCAGAATCATGATTGTTATGTTTTTAAGGAATTTTTTTTTCACTTTATGTGATTTTATGATGTGTAAAAGACCCCCATTAAAACCATTTGACTATTGTACCCTTTCCCTATTTTTAAACCTTATGTATATTTCTAAATTTAAATGTTTTTTATTATATATTAATTTATATAGATTTGATTATTTTCTTTGATCTTTGATATTCTGTTTCATCATTAATTACACAATAATCAATGTCTTCCTACTTCAAACATACTCATTATTAGCATCATTAAGGGACACTTTTAATTAAAAGAAAATATGACAATAGATTTTTCATAACTACTCTACTCTATTGAAGGTTTGATTTTTTTCAATGAATTCATAATTTATTTCTACTATTATATACTATCATTTAATGATGTATATTATTAAAAATTGTCATTTTTTTAATGTATAATATTAAAAATTTTATTTAATATTGTCTACTATTATACATTGTCATTTAATACTGTCTACTATTGTAAACTACCTATTTAATGTCCTATCTACTATAACACCTGAGACTTTTATGAGAAATATTTTGTTTTTTATGTTATATAAACCATCAAAGGAATCTTTCACTACACACAACACTATCTTGGCTTGCTTTACATGCAATCACGACCTTCCTCGATAGCTTGCGTCGTACGCAATACTGAGTTTCACTAAACAACGATATGCTATTAAAATATTATTAAAACTAGCCGTTATGAATAGTAATACCCACTTTTTGAAATTTTTTAAATTTTATTTTTCAAAATTGACTTCATTTTTGGATTCGGAATATCTAAATTATCCTAGGGTGAAATTTTGGTATTTTTCTGGAAACTTTTAATTTTTGATGAATAGTGAAAACATTGGGTTACTATTTAAAAACCGGATTTTTATTTAAATAATTATTTATTTTATTTAAATTTACTTTAGGTCAAAATTGATACATAATACCTATATAAGTTCAATGTAATTAATTGAAGTAATTTTATAATAATTTTAGATATATAAAAATTTTATTGAACTTTTCACCGTCTTTTACCCACCTCCTAGGAGAATTTGAAAATTTACATAAAACTTAATTTTACCGCTTCTGTGAGTGGAATTTCAAAAATCCAAGAGACACGGTTGATTTCAGTAAGTAAAATGTGGTTCAATGAGATGAAAATAATTTTTGGTGAATAGTAACTTTTTACTTTTATTTACGACGGTTAAAAGTAAATAGGGTAATTAAGAGTAAAAATGATATTATTATTACCATAACACATGTCCTAATTCTATTGGATAAGTGTAATTCGACAAAAAACAACCTTAGGAATAAAATATGACCATTTAGGCCCACTTTGATTAGATTAGGACATTTATTATTAATTTATTTAAAGAAGGGTTAAAATAGTTAAAATCAAAGTTTAATAAGTAAATAATTTTTAATATAGGGTTATAAATAAGATAAATTCGACTATAAATATTAATTAGAAAGATAAAAAGATTTAATACATAATGATATTTTATTTGTAATTTTTAGACATTAAATAATTTAATTTATTTATGACATAATGATGATGCAGTAATTATCTTATTAATGAAATATTGACATAATTGATGTTATAAATAGACAAATAAATTTAATTTGAGACTTTTTATGAATTCCAATAATTTTCTATGTTACTATGACATGTTAGTATTGATTTAATTCACTTTTTTCGAACTAATATTTCTGTTATGATTTTCAAAAAAATCAATTACCAAATAGTATCAAAATTGACATAAAATTGTTTTTAAAAAAAATATTATATTATTAATTGTTATTTTATTCCTAAAAATATATGGTTTGGTCAAATGAATTATATAAGGTTATATATATTAATAATAAACAACTTTTGATTCATTTTTCTTGTTATAGTAAGTTTATTAACCTTATAGTGTAAGAACACAAAAAGACACGGTAAAAGTAAAATTATTTAAATTAAAGTTAAATCTAAATGATAAGGTTAAAATAGTAAACTAAACTTGTCAAAATTCTATTTTATGAGAGGATTTAGACCCATACCCACCTTATCTTCTAAATAAATCAATTTGGAGCTATTTAAAACTGAATATGGCTTTATAATAAAATAATATTTTTAGTTTTTCTAAAGGATCCCCTCTCCTCCCTTATAAAAGGGCACCTCCTACCTCTCTTCCTCACACCACTTTGAGCCTTCAAGCTCGGCCAAACCCTTCCAATTTATCCTCTCCACTTCCCTAGAAACATCCTAGAGGTCCTGTTGTTCTTTAAAGACCAATTTTAGTACCCTAACAGGAGGTCTCAAAGAGGCGCTTCAAAGAAGAGGTAATGTCCGTTACCGATTCTTTCAACTTTATTTCTTCTTACACTTCTTCTTATTTAGTTGATTCATTATGAATTAATAACATAAGTATAACTAATATACTGATATGTTATTATAAGTATGAAACAACCCTATTTCACCATCTATCCATCCTATGGAAAACGAAATCACCGCGCGTGCGTACGTACGGAATACCGTCTCCATGCCGTGGTGTAATCTATTTTCCACCACCACTTTACTTGGATGGGTATAATGGTGTAAATAATAACTATAAATTATTATTGTAAAGTTATATTGATTCTGAAATAGTATACATACACTCCATTACAATTTCACGATCATGGGAACGATATCATCGCTCGTGCGTACGTACGGAATACCGTCTCCACGATGTGATGCGACTCGTTATACATGATCTTCATTGCATAATGATTATATAAATGAATTGAATGAATTAATATAATATATATTACACTAATAACATTCTGTAAATGAGGTATCTATAACTCAAAAAGAAGAATAAGAATTTATTTGACAAAACACGCATAAGAACAAAAAGCAATAAACACCCGAATAACAAGTAACAATGAAATATTACTAATAAGAAGCTAATAATATGACCATATATGATATCATAACAATGAGTATGATTTTGGAATAAGTAAATGACATTATTTAAATCATTATACAGGAGTTTCAGACACTTACGAAGCAAATCGGACCTAAGGTAAGAGAAATATCACAATCTCATTTTTATCCGAGATTGTTTATACTTTGGAATTTACTGGGGTGTATTTATCATCCACATACATTTTTCCTCAATATGTAATATTATTTCCATCCACCTACAATTTTTGAAATCAAATTTTACCCTTTGGTGAGTTTTTAGTAAAAGATATGAAAGGAATCTTTTGTCGTTTTTCGTACGAGGTACTTTTTGACTTTTCCGACAAAAGTACGAGAAGAATGTTTTTTTTAACTTATAAGGCATGAATGGATTTTTAAAACATTATTTACAAGAATATTCCTTTACAAGTTTTCAAGTTTATTTTTAATCAACTTATTTTAGTTTAAAATTGTATGACATGTTAAGAAAGGAAAAATGTTTTTGAAGTAGAAAGGATATTTTCCTCAAGAATGGAGTTCAAGTGTTTTATCAAAATTATTTTCCATATAAGATAATATAGGGTT
This sequence comes from Viscum album, assembly GCA_963277665.1. NCBI lineage: Eukaryota > Viridiplantae > Streptophyta > Magnoliopsida > Santalales > Viscaceae > Viscum > Viscum album. The sequence continues at coordinate 862,166,197 of OY728160.1, forward strand.
CTATTTCTATCCCTATTTTTACATTGATTTGATTATGTTATTATGGAATTATTTTTATGATGACCTTTTATCTTATATGGATTATGTTATGATGACATGATGTTTAAGATTCCCATTTTTATTACATGGGTTATGCAATGATGTATGATTTTTGATTTTGTGGCACACATAAGAATGGTATCATTATAAGATGGGTGGGACCTGTATATCCCTCTAATGAATTGGGTAAAGATTTTATATCTCATGAGATAGAAATGGCTGGAACGGCAGGTTAAACTGGTTCAGTGAAACAAGACTGAAATGAGGAATGAACTCGGTTCAGAAATGGAATTTTTCCACTAAGATAGTCTTAGCAATGAGTCTTGACTAATAAGAAATGATTATCTATGATTATGGGTGTATTCCACAAATATTCATGTTTTAAGTTATGATTATTGTGATTACATTTCACTACCATGATTTATCCCATGTTATGAAATTATGATCTCTTTTGCAGGGTAAGATTTCCAAATTGTTATGTTCTTATGAATATGATGTGATTGATTTTTCTTTTGTTTACCCTTACTGAGAATTTGAGCTCACCCTTTTGTATGTTTTATTTCCCCCAGGTCAGGAAGAATGTTATTAAGTAGGATATGCCAAAAGGGACTCTAGATATGATGAAATAAATGGGAGACAATGTAGATGCTTTATGAACTAGTTGTTTATGTTTCCCAGTTTCTAAAGACACTATACCTATACGGTCCTTTCATGGTTTTGTTATATGTTGTAATAAGTGTTCTTCAATTTTGAAGTATTAACAATGTATGTAAAGTATGAGTCGTTATATCTAATATTATACACTACCATTTTTTTAAATACATGGTGCTATTGATATTTATTAATTTCAATGGAGGACCTGCCCATTTATTTTTCTATACATGATAGCTAATAAATCATAGAATGTTAGTTTTTTAATACTTCATTGATTTGTTATATATCCCATCTACTAAAATGTATAGGAATAAATGGGCATGTACTTCATCTGTTATCTATTCTATCTACTATTTTATCTCACTAAAATGTATAAGAATATACCCAAATTTGGGTATCTACCCAAGTACATTCTCTTTTAAATATATATTTCAAATTCAAAACCCAATGTACCAAAATGAATGATTTCTTAGTATCTCTTAATATATTGTTTATTTATATTATAATTTTTAAAAAATGAAATGATGATATGCTTTATATGTTTTGAAATACATTTTCCTTATTACAATTTTAATAAATTATGTCTTAATATACTATACATCTGAATTCAATGTACCCTATAATTTCATGTTATTATTTTTGGATGTTTGAGTATCTTTAATTCAATTTTTTCAATAGGTTTTTTGTAGGTGGTATTTATTATATAATCTTATAAATATTTTTTAAGGTTAGGGACACCATGTTATTGGGTTCCCCTATCTTTTTTCTGGATGATAAAATGATCGAAGGAGTGGTGTTTTCTTTATGATGGATTGAGTTATGTGATATTTTTGGTTTCCTCTCCACAATTAATTTCATTTTTGATCACTACAATTGAAAGTGTATACTGACTAATTCTTGAACTATTCAATTCCACATCCATTAAATTGGTCCAATCATCCAATTGGTATAAAAAAATCCATTTTATTTTCCCTAATAATTCTTTTTTGTATTGTCTATTGATTATAAAGAATCTTAATTACTTTAAGTTTTTATGTATACTCACAAATTTCTATCAAAATTTTTAGACCTATCCCATGATCATTTTTTTTGGAAAACTAAAAATTCACCATGGGTTTCAGGTATGTTTTGTTTTGTTTCAATTACATTCCTTCTTTTTTTAATTTAGGGGTTTTGGGGCTTAAGTTTTAAATGATTTTCTAGAGTATTTTGGACCTCGCTGTGGTGGTTTTGGGTTTTCGTTGTCAAAGGTGACTTTCACATGTCTGAATAGGTAGGAATATACATACATAAGTTCCCCCACATATATATAATCACTCATGGAGGTTTGAATATATATATATATATATTGGATTTTGGTGTGATTCTGAATATATAAAAAAAATACATATGTGTGTAAGGTAATGGGGTATATGCATGTATAAGCATATATGTAAGGATCCCCTTGTACATATTTTTCCATGAAAATATGTACATAGGGGATAAGTGTCCTTAAATATATGATAAAGTTCATATGTGTGCAAGTGGTAAATGGAAGGTTCAAATTTCTGTCTTTATAAGAAGAGCACCTTGAGTTTCAGGTAGGTTCTCGTATGCACTAGCCTTTAAATTTAAAGAAGCATCGATTGATTAAAGTTTAACACCGTGTTTTTGTACTAAAACATGACATAGATTTCTTAGAATATTTGTTTGATATTAAATGAAGTGTTTACCAAATTGAATCAAATCTAATAAACCTAACCTGATCCAAATAAAAACAAAACAAATTAAACGAAACCAACATGAAATCTTTCAAACTGAATTGAATGAAATAAGAAATAATATATGTAAGAAAAACAAAAATAATCTAAATTTTATTAAACTATAAAGAGAAAACTGAATATTCCTAAATTAATATACAATAAATTAAATTATCCTATACCATACAAATAAATTAAAACTAACCAGATTTAAAACAAATAATATCATGTTGTGCCAAATAGAATAATACATAATCAGTATAATCTAGTTGGACCTCTCATGACCTGGCTCAATTACGATTTCATCAAATATAAAGAATGTATATGAACCATAAGAAACCAAACCAAATAATAATATTAATATTAAACTCAAAATGAGTTGAACTAAATAAAGTGGCACCATACAAACCCACAATGGATAGAATAAAACTAAATAAAAAATAGAATGAATATTTAAAAAAACATTCACACACTAACCAAACCTTACTAGTATAAATGCAAAATAGATAAAAAAATAGATATAGAATGATAAAAATCAAGAAAATAGAATTCAAATATAAAAAAATTAAATGAAACTAAATTAGAACAATTCAAAATAATATAACTTGAACTAATATGGTATTACAAATGATGACTCAAATTGGACCAAATGTAATGAATTCAAACCTATATGACCGCAGTCGACATAAACTAAACTGAAATAATCCAAACTAATATGAACTAAATATAATCAAAATGAATCAATTAGAACCTAAATGAGTGGAATTTTCCAAGATAATATAAAAAACAAGACACACTAAATATAATGAAAATGTCACAAACTAAATAATATTGAACAAAACCAATCTAAGTTGAAACTCGATCCAAACTTATTATATACCATTAATAGGAATATTAATGGTTAATTAATAGGAATGTACTATTTGATATTATCATTTTAAAACTTGGATCTCTTTCCCCCTTGCTTGCAGGAACATGATTTTACCTATGGGGAATTTTGGTTCTTATATGTTAGACAGTGACTTGTATAGTCACAAGAGATAGGTATGTTTTAGTTTAGTTTTTATTTTATTTTCTTTATTACATCATCCACTTAGCCCATTTAACACTTTCTAAAGATGGAGGGTAGTTATATTATATGAAGATGACTATGTGGTTTTCTTTACAGGGGAGGGAGATCAGGGTAGTGGAGAGATTAATTAGTTTGTTTCATTTTTGTCTACCTTTATACCATGATGCTTTTGTTTATTTTATTTTCCTTCGATGTGGAAGTTTGACATATGGATGGTTCATGCCAATATTTTATTTATTTTCTACTACAATTTTAAATAATTTTTTGTTGTCTAAATTGTTCCCAAGTGGTGATTCCTTGATGCTCGGACACTTGTGCCACCCTATCGGTGTAGCCCATACACCTTACTATATCCTAGTCAATCCTATATTAGAGTCTAACTAGGTCATTACTATGTTTTAACCATGGGAGTGACTACGAAACATGTAATAAATGTGGATGGATTGGGAATATATTCACAATTCTATTGACAATGACCACAAAATAATGATGATTTTGGAACATTTTATGGTATACAAGATAAACTCCCAATAAATGAGGAAATATTAAAAAGATTCATCAAAACAACCAATAACCAAATGAAGGAAACTCAATTAAATTTCACAAGGATGGATACAGGAATTGAAAAACTCTCCCAAAACACTCAAACTTGTATAAACAGTTTCAAAGATCAAGTAGTGACACATGAATGAATAAATAGTGAAATGGGAAAATATTAATTCCCTCACAAGATAAAGTCAACACAATTTATTTTGGCATGGTCATCACTTTAAACAATGGAAATAATCTGTAAGAGAGTAGTTTCCTCATGGAAGTAGTGGGGGATTCAATTGAAAACATATGATATATGTATTAAGATAAACTACCCATTCTCTAATACTAATAATGAACCACCCTTTCTCTTATAATACCCCAACTATTAATACATTACCAATAAAGAAAAATTAGAATGACTAGGTACCCAAATCATAATAAGTTCCATAATAAAAAATAATCAGTGATCTAGAAATGGTTTTTTGAGTAGAAGAATCTTAAGCAAGACACTAAATAGGAAATAAGGATGCATTATTTGGTATAAAATATATTTAACAAAGAAATAATATAATGAGTAATAGATGCCATGCTAAACCAGAAAACATAAATAGATAATAAATAACATAATAAAAACTAAATAGGTGTTAGAGTGACATTAATTAATTAGATAACACCTAATATATGGGAGTTGATTCCCCCCTGAGAATATAAAAGAAACTAAACACGGTGTGGCTCCTCCATTTCCAGTTGAAAACATGCCCGCAAAATTCTCCATGCATCTTGTAATTCAGGAACACTCTCATTCATTTTCATTCTTATCATATATTTAAATCATGACTATATCATCATTGTAATATTTCATTCATGAATACACACTATTTTCATCACTGTATTTAATCTCAGAAGGATTCCCTTTATTTTTTATATAATTTGTTTCATACAGAAGATATAACATCTTTTGTATCACTTAGATATATTATTCATTATTCAATACTTAGAAATTCTCCAAGTAATAACCTTTATGTACTTTTAAACTACTCTTATGTATATCAGGAATAACCTTTATAAACTTTTTAATTACTCTTACGTAGATCAAGAATGACCTTTATGCACTTTAGAATTACCCTTAGACCAGGAATGACCTTTACAAAGTTATAGATGACCCTAATTTAATTCATGGACTTCAAAGTTACCTCTACATAGTTATTGGACTTCAAAGCATGCATTACATAGAGTCGCATGTAAAAATCTAGAGTTACCTTTACACAAAGTCTAGAAGACCTTTACGCAGCTCAAGGGTACCTTTACACAGTTTGATGATTTATTGGATTACCTTTACATATGTCACGACCCGCCTTCAGAAAAAGGAGGGAAGGGTCAGCGGATTTCCAGGCCCTTCCTTCTTTAAGTTGAAGGACAGATAATGACCCCCGAAACCCGCCTTCAATAGGTCTCGGAGTGGCGACCAACACCAAGGGTATAGAATCACTCACTAAATGGAAGGCATTACCCTTTTTCTTTTAATAGGATCGGGAGATAAGATAGTAAATCCCACAACAGCAAAACTAAAAGTGCAAGTAAAGCCAAAACAACCATTCCCATATGCATATTCCAAAAGTAAATACCACAAAGTACAAAGTGACTACAAAGGTAAAGTACCAAAAAAAAGAAAAATAGCAACTGCAACTATCCCAAAGGTCCAAGCTAGTATGGTCCAGAATGATCCCCAAGGTCCTCCTGGAAACTTGAAAACCATTTTATATACATGGGGTGGGAATACAAGTATACTCAGTAGGAAAAACCTAAAGCCCTCGTGCACAAGTGGGGAGGCATACTAATGCCCTATGAGAAAAGAGATGAACAAAAAATCTAGCAAGGTAAACTATCCACCCAAACCTCTCCAAGGCACACTCCCCAAATAACGCAAGGAAAGTAAAGTATAGTAATAGCACATCGATATTTGGGAACCCCAAGCCACTTTCCCACTGGTTATTGAAGACATCCCACGCATCGAACCAATCCCGCCATTCTCACCGCAGTCCCACTGCCACACCCTGCCCGCACACACCTGGGTCATATCCTCATGCAGTCCCACTGCCAAACCTCGCCCGCGCACACCTGGGCCACAACCGCACATCCCGCCCACAGACACCTGAGCCACAACCACCACGCGTAACCATACCCGCAAACACTTGGGCCAAACCGACCACTGCCACGCCCGAAGACACTTGGGCCTCATCCCAAAGATACTTGGGAAACAACCTGCCCGCACACACCTGGGCCAACCACCACACTACCCTACCCAAAGATTCTTGGGCCAATAATGGACTTCAGGCCATTACATCCTACCTGAAGATACTTGGGCTATCCGGGAAAGGGAGCAGAAATGAGCTAATAACCAGCCACTAACAGAAGTGTTGGGAAAAACACCCTCCCCCATGAAATGGGGGTGTTCGGCACTAAGTTCTCAACTTAGGTGGGGTGCGAATGAGAAACACAAAAACTACAAGTATATGTATAGGTAACAAGAACTCACCCAAATCTAGGTTTTTTTCTTCAGCCAGCCTAAAGAACATAATCAACACCCATGTCCAAGTCACAACTCACACCAAACCAAAACCCATTTGTCTCATCCTTATTTTCATGTTCAATAATAATGTTTAAATAAGTTTATGCACTACTGGGAAACTAGAAAGCATAAGCACAAGCCAAGGAAAGAGTACAACCAAACATCAACTTAAACGTTCACACTCGGTTCTCTTGTAAAGTCACAACAACAAAGGGATAAGTGAGATCCCTCGAATTACTAGAACCAAAGAAAAAACCCAAGGTACGGCCCCATGTCCCCAAGATCCAGGAGAAAACGACTTCTCAACAACAGAGGATCCCACCCCAATTCGTGATATAAGCAAGGTAACCACGTGGCCTCAAAATTCACAACCAGGGAAACCATAACAATAGGGTATCCCATCCCCACCCACATCACTCAGCAATCGGCCCCTGAATAAAACAACCAAACCACTTCCACAAACACAAAGCAGGCCCATGCCGGTATTTTCAGATTTAAAAGATTTAACACACTCCATGATTCCAATTCCACTGTACTTTAATCGGGGTTATCAAAGAAAAGGATTGATCTTGGTGCCTGCAATTTATTTAACCGAATATACGTAATTAACCAATTTTACACAGAAGAAGTTTCAAAACCAAAATACAAGACATTTAAACATCACAAGGGGTAAGGGTTTATTAGTGGACAAAGAAAGACCACCAACGACCATGATTTTCAGTAGTCATAAGCCCACACAATTCAGAAATCATTAATCATGAAAGAGGATAAAACAGAGCAGCACTATCGATCACACCCCTCCCCTTAGTTCTTTAAAATCCATTTATTATCTTCATTAAAGTTTGGTTCATCCAATTTTACAGAAGTAGTAGCTTACCCACCCCGCATGATACACAGAAAGGAGAGACGAAGGAATAATCCCTACCTGAATGATCAAGGATCAACGTTACATCCTCGGGTGGAAACTGGAAAAATAAGAGAAGCAGGACCTCCTCGGATCGCGGTAAGGAAAACCTCGCAATAGGGTACAATTCGTCGGGAAGGGAGGGTACTCCGAGAGCACAGGCTGATCGAAAAAGGAATCCAAGGAGAAGAAAAGCCTTTAGGTTATAAATACTGAGATACAACACCCCGGACGGTTAAGATATGGAGAGAAAAACTCGAAACCACGTAAGGAGCGGGATCGTTGATTGAACACGTGGTTGAGACACCCCACACGTCAGTAAAGGGTCCCCGCAGGCGGTTTAAACCGACGCACATGTACCGCACAAAACGCTTAATTAAACGCCATTAATGGGCGTTAATGGTATTTTTAAAGGGGGGTCAAAACAGGGTTTAGAACCCAATTTGCGCCAAAGGAGGCGCTACTGGAAAAACCCGTGGGGGTTAGGCTAGGCCCACCGGTTAGCTGAGCTACCGGTAGACTACGGCTACCGGTAGACCGAGCTATCGGTAGGCCGAGCAACCAGTAGGCTGCGACTACCGGTAGACCGAGCTACTGGTAGGCTGCGGCTACCGGTAGACCGAGATACCGATAGGCCGAGCTATCGGTAGGCTGCGGCTACCTGTAGACCGAGCTACCGATAGGACTGCTACCGGTAGGCTAAGGCTACCGATAGACCGAGCTACCAGTAGGCCTGCTACCGGTAGACTAAGGCTACCGGTAGACCTACCGTTAGGGGTCAAACTTCACCGAGAAGCTGGGATGGCCTTCCAAACCCCCCAGAACACCTGAACATCGGATTTCCACCAAGTAATGGACCTCCAAGAACCCGGGCCATTACATCAGATACCTCTCAAACTATTCTCACCCTTGAGAATCAAAACAACCCTTAAGGAAAGAGAGGGTCCGTACAACCACCTCGAAAGATAGCTCTCAGGAGTGAACCTCATTGTTAACTAAAAACACCTCTCTCTCAAGAACCAAGAAACATACCATGTTAAACTACCCAGTCATGTGGGTTGGGGAGTCTCTTCCCCCCATGTCAAGATATTATCCTCTTTGGGCGGTACTGACTCACCCGTACAGGTTTAATCGCATCCATCTTAATGCGTCTTGATTATGGGTCGGGTCCTCCCCTCCCCATAGCCAAGACTTTTCACACACATTCATAGGAAATGGAAACCACTTATTTCATAACCAACAAGGTAAAACGCTCCACCACAACAAGTATAAATAGAACAATACAAAACTCAAAAACAACTTTGGGTATTGGGAACGCATCTGTGCTTCCCTCTCCCATGTACTCTCCTCAAGCCCACCATGTCTCCATAACACACGGAACAAGGGAATGGTTCGCCCACGAAGCACCTTCTCCTCGCGATCCTCGATCATCACTGGTCTTTCCACAAAGGTCACGTCGTCCTCGATGTCAAGCTCTCCCCAGCCGAGGACGTGTGAATCGTCATGCCATAACGACGGAGTTGGGAAACATGGAAGAATTCATGTATCCTCAGTAGCGGTGGTGGTAACGCTAGCTCATAAGCCACTTCTCCGACCCGCCACAACACTTAGAAGGGTCTGATGAACCTGGGAGAAAGCTTAATCCCCTTTCCGAACCTCCGTTGTCCACGCTGAGGGGAGACCTTCTAGGAACAAGCTGTCTCTAACCTCAAACTCCAAGGGCCTTCTCCTGGTATCAGCATACGACTTCTGTCCATCCTGGGCTGCCTTCATCCTTTCCTGTATAAGCTAAACCTTCTCCGTTGTGCTCTGTACCACCTCCGGGCCAAGGATGCCCGCCTCTCCGACTTCGGTCCATCACACAGGTGAGTGGAATGGCCTCCCGTACAAGGCTTCAAAGGGGGCCATACCAATGGTAGAGTGATAGCTATTATTTTAGGAGAACTCTATCAAAGGTAAGTGTTACACCCACAATCCTCCTGAGTCCAGAACACATGCCCGAAACATATCCTCCAAGGTCTGGATGGTGCTCTCTGTATGTCCATTAGTTTGGGGATGGAAAGCAGTGCTAAGACGTAGCTGGGTGCCAAAGGCATGCTTCAATCCTCTCCAGAATCATGAGGTAAACCGTGCATCCCTATCTGAGACTATAGACCATGTAACTCCATGAAACCACACCACCTCATCCACGTATCTTTGTGCCCAAGCATCCACTGCACTTGAATACTTAATCGCAAAAAAGTGAGCCGTTTTCTTCAACCGGTCCACTACTACCTAGATGGAATCGTATCCCCCTTGAACCTTGGGTAGTACCGTGACGAAATCCATCGAGATGTCATCCCACTTCCACTATAGGACATCTAAGGGTTGCAACAAACCACCTGGAACACGGTGTTCAACATTTACCTGCTGACACACTTGGTACTTGGCCACGAACTCTGCCACTGCTCGCTTTACCCCGGGCCACCGGAACTATCTCTTCAGACCCTGGTACACTTGGAAACTCCTGGGTGTACCGCTAGGGGTGAGTTGTGGAACTCACTAAGAACCTTTCCATGCATCGCCTTTGGAACAAACATCTTTCCTCTGAAAATCATCTGGTTCTGACCATCCTCTATCCACCCTTCCAGAGCATTGCTCTCGTTAACTCGGTCACACATCACTTCGCACTATGGGTCCCCCCACTGAGACTCCTCCACTTGCTGCAACAGAGAATACTGCACTGTCATCTAATATAGGCAACCTCTACCTCCATCCGTCCTCGCATCCAGGTGCAGGGCAGCCAACTCCTCCATCGCCTTCCAGGCGTCTGCCGACTCTCGGACCACATCCTTCTGTGATCTCCTTCTCAAGGCAACAACCACTACATTCCCATTACCTAAAGTGTATGAAATATCGAAGTGGTAATCCTGGAGGAACTCCATACACCTTCGCTGCCGCAAGTTTAGGTCCCACTGGGAGAAGATATACCTAAAACTTTTGTGATCTTTGAAGACCACAAAGCGTTCTCCGATGAGGTAATGCCGCTATAAATTTAGCGCAAAAACTGCAGCTGCAAGCTCTAGGTCGTGGGTGGAATAATTACTCTCATGAGGGCATAGCTTCCTAGACCCATAAGAGATCACCCCTTGTCGCTGCATTAACACACATCCAAGGCCTTGCCCTGAAGCATCACAAAACACCTCATACGCCGCCCCTTCTTCTGGTAGTCTCAGTAATGGGGCACTAACCAATTTCTCCTTCAAATAGATGAAGGATGCCTCACACTTCTCACTCCAAATAAAAACTAGATCCTTCTTGGTCAAGGCTGTCAAAGGGGCTGCAACTCGGGAGAAGTTGGGTACGAACCTCTGATAGTAACCCGCCATCCCAAGGAAACTACAAACCTCTGCCACATTCTTGGGTGCTTCCCAAGGAACAACTGCCACAACCTTTGATGGGTCCACTACTACCCCCTGATCGGACACTACGTGCCCAAGGAAGTGCACTTCTCATGTCCAGAACTTGCATTTCGACAACTTCCCATAGAGCTGGTGCTGTCGGAGGACATCCAAAACCGTCCTCAGGTGCTCCGTGTGGTCCTCCTCTGATCTTGAATAGATCAGGATGTCGTCGATGAACACAACTATGAACCGATCCAGGTACTCCCAGAAGACAGAGTTCATAAGCCCCATGAACACAGCCGGGGAGTTTGTAACACCGAAAGGCATGACTAAAAACTCGAAGTGCCCATATCTGCACCTGAAGGCCATCTTCGAGATGTCGCCCTCCTTCACCCTCAACTGGTGATATCCAGACCATAGGTTGATCTTAGAGAACCATCCTGCCCCTTTCAGCTGGTCGAAAATATCTTCTATCCTCGGAAGAGGGTAGCGATTCTTGATCGTCACCTGATTAAGCCTCCTATAGTCTATGAACAACCTAAGACCACCATATACCTTCTTTGCGAACAAGACTGGAGTAACCCACGGTGATGCACTTGGTCGAACATAACCCCTATTCATTAGATCGTCAATCTAAATCCGCAGCTCCCGTAGCTCCGAAGGTGCCATCCGGTAAGGAGCCATCGAAATCGGACGAACACCAGGATGAAAGTCTATCCCAAAATTGATATCACGTCGAGGGGATAGAGTTGTTACCTCCTCAGAAAAGACGTCTCTAAACTCGCTGACGATTCCTGGCACCTCCACTATCTCAACATCTACTGAATCTACTGACAGCTCAGCTAACAAGGAGAGGAGGGGTTCCTCTCACTTTCTGCCCTTCTGACTGCTCCGCTCGCCGGTGAAAGTAACATGCCGACCGCCCATGTCTGAGAACACAACCCTTCTTCAGAAGCAGTCGATGATGGCATACACAGAGAAAAACCAGTCGATGCCTAGTATGACATCTTATGGCTGTATCTGTAGAAGTTGTAGATCCCCAACCGACTGATGTGGCCCTATCATCAGTCTGCATCCTCTACAAACATATAACAAGTCAGTCGGACCTACGACTGGTGTGCTCAGCACCAGGGGCACTGGAAGTCTCTCGACAACTAGACCCAAATCACGGGTTAGACTGGGTGCAACGAAGGACTATGAAGCTCTGATATCGAACAAGTCATATGCAAGGGTGCTAAACAAACTGATCGTACCTCAAACGACCTCCAGCCCTGCTGAGACTGCTGCCTCTACGGTATAAAACTACCCACACCTGGCTCCTCTGCCTCTCAGCTGTCGTCTACCTCCCCGAACACACCCTTGTCGAGGTCCCTGAGGAGCGCCCCAAGGTTGGCCTCCTCCTGCAACGCCTGCTCTTGGAGGAGCGGGAGATCTCTACCCCAGCTGCTGCTGCTCGAAGGTCCTAGCTGGAAGCTGCTGCTGGGATGGGTGCTGGGCCTGTCCGCCACCGCCGAACTGTACTCGGTCCAGGCATTGATTACGGAGATGTCCATGGCTCCCACAGACGAAGCACCTTGGTCCTGGGCCCGAAAGGAATGGGTGAGGACCGGGGGACCGGAACTGGAACTGCTGTGGCCTGCTCCCTGCTTGTCGGAACCGAGAGGGTCCTGATGCTGGCGGTCTGGTGCTGATAGCCTTCCCCTTTGATGATCCCAGCTGGATCCCCTCCCGTGATACACCTCCAAGAATGTGCATCCTCTCCACCACTTCGGCCTTCTTCTATACCTCCAAGTATGTCGGCAGGGTGAAGGGGGTAACAACATACTGGAGGGAGGGTCAGAGCACCTCCTCTAAACGTCTTGCCCGAGACTCCTCATCTGGAAAGAGGTCCGAAGCAAAACGTAGGAGGTCCTTGAACTTGATTCCCAGCTCCCTTACTGACATACTCCTCTACTGGAGGGAGAGTAGCTCCTGCCTCTTCTCTGCCTTCATCGTATAAGAGAGGAATTCCGCCCGGAACTCATTCTCGAAATCATCCCATGCCACCTCATCCTATCTCCTTTCCCCCAGGTAAAGCGTCTACCACTGACATGCCGCTCCCCGCATCTGGCTGACGGCTAGAGGAACCCAGTACTTGGTCGGGGCCCAAATCAAGCTGAAGGCTATCACCAGCTCCTCTAACCAACTCTCCGTCTTCATGTCAGAGGTGCTGCCCTCATATTTCTCGAGGGTCTGTCGCTGGAAGGCCCGAAGCATCTTCTGCCACTGGTCGTCCTCCTCCTCTCGATTAGCTCTCTGCCGATCGGCCAAGGTAGCCACCTGGGCCTCGATCGCCCATACCGCCCATGGTCACCTCCTAGGTGCCATATCTGCGAGGTAAACAAGGAATACCTAAGCCCAAGTAGTGCAGAATATTTGTTCTTAAAACTACTTAAACTTCTTATTTATTTAAAATTCCCAAAACACCCCAGAAACACAAGAACACAAGTCATTATGATGCATGTACCTTTCCTAGGGTCTCTAACCTGCGATCAGCGTGGCCTCACTTGGTCGTTCGGTAGGTCCAGAGTCCCTACATCGGATCACGGGGGGACCTAAAATCCCGTGTCCTAGCCGGTCTTTCCTAGACTAATTCACACACCAAGGTCACCCAACACCGTTTCCCTACCATCCCATGCAATCCTCACCATGCCTAACTCCAGACTCCATCCTATCTCTCAACCATTACCTCTGATACCATTCTGTCATGACCCACCTTCACCAAAAGAAGGAAAGGGTCAGCGGATTTCCATACCTTTCCTTCTTTAAGTTGAAGGAGAGATAATGACCCCTGAAACCCACCTTTAATTGGTCCTGGAGTGGTGACCTGCACCAAGGGTATAGAATCACTCACTAAATGGAAGGCATTACCCTTTTTCTTTTAATAGGATCCGGAGATAATATAGTAAATACCACAACACCAAAACTAAAAGTGCAAGTAAAGCCAAAACAACCATTACCATATGCATGTTACAAAAGTAAATACCACAAAGTACAAAGTGACTACAAAGGTAAAGTACCAAAAAAAAAGAAAAACAACAACTGCAACTGTCCCAAAGGTCCAAGCTAGTACGGTCTAGCACGATCCCCGAGGTCCTCCTGGAAACCTAAAAAAAGTTTTATATACGTGGGGTGAGCATACAACTATACTCAGTAGGAAAAACCTAAAGCCCTCGTGCACAAGTGGGGAGGCATACTAATTCCCTATGAGAAAAGAGATGACCAAAACATCTAGCAAGGTAAACTATCCACCCAAACCTCTCCAAGGCACACTCCCCAAATAACGCAAGGAAAGTAAAGTATAGTAATAGCACATAGATATTTGGGTACCCCGCGCCACTTTCCCACTGGTTATTGAAGACATCCTACACATCGATCCAATCCCGCCATTCTCACCGCAGTCCCACTGCCACACCCTGCCCGCACACACCTGGGCCATATCCTCACGCAGTCCCACTGCCAAAACTCACCCGCACACACCTGGGCCACCACCGCACATCCCGTCCGCAGACACCTGGGCCACAAACACCACGCGTAACCATAACCACCAACACCTGGGCCAAACTAACCACTTCCACGCCCGAAGACACCTGGGCCTCATCCCGAAGACACTTGGGAAACAACCTGCCCGCACACACCTGGGCCAACCACCAAACTACCCTGCCCGAAGATTCTTGGGCCAATAATGGACTTCAGACCATTACAGGCTGCCCGAAGATACTTGGGATATCCGGGAAAGGGAGCAGAAAGGAGCTAATAACCATCCACTAAGAGAAGTGTTGGGAAAAACACCCTCCCCCATGAAATGGGGGTGTTCGGTACTAAGTGCTCAACTTGGGTGGGGCGCTAATGAGAAACACAAAAACTACAAGTATATGTATAGGTGACAAGCAATCACCAAAATCTAGGTTTTTTTTCTTCAGCCAGCCTAAAGAACACAATCAGCACCCATGTCCAAGTCACAAATCACACCAAACCAAAACCCATTTGTCTCATCCTTCTTTTCATGTTCAGTAATAATGTTTAAATAAGTTTCTGCACTACTGGGCAACTAGAAAGCATAAGCACAAGCCAAGGAAAGAGTACAACCAAAAATCTACTTAAACGTTCACACCCGGTTCTCTTGTAAAGTCACAACAACAAAGGGATAAGTGAGATCCCTCGAAGTACTATAACCAAAGAAAAACCCCAAGGTACGGCCCCATGTCCCCAAGATCGAGGAGCCAACGGCTTCTCAACAACAGAGGATCCCACCCCAATTCGTGATATAAGAAAGGTAACCACACGGCCTCAAAATTTACAACCAGGGAAACCATAATAATAGGAGATCCCATCCCCACCCACATCACTCAACAATCGGCCCATGAATAAAACAACCAAACCACTGCCACCAACACAAAGCAGGCCCATGCCTATATTTTTAGATTTAAAAGATTTAATACACTCCATGATTCCAATTCCAATATACTTTAACTAGGGTTATCACAGAAAAGTATTGATCCTGTTGCCTTCAATTTATTTAACTGAATATATGTAATTAACCAATTTTACACAGTAGAAGTTTCAAAACCAAAAATACAAGCCATTTAAACATCACAAGGGGTAAGGGTTTATTAGTGCACAAAGAAAGACCACCAACGACCATGATTTTTAGTAGTCGTAAGCCCGCATAATTCAGAAATCATTAATCATGAAAGAGGATAAAACAGAGTAGCACCATCGATCACACCCCTCCCCTTAGTTCTTTAAAATCCGTTTATTATCTTCATTAAATTTTGGTTCATCCAATTCTCCAGAAGTAGTAGCTTACCCACCCCGTATGATACACAAAAAGGAGATACGAAGGAATAATCCCTACCTGGCTAATCAAGGATCGATGTTACGTCCTCGAGTGGAAACTGGAAAAACAGGAGAATCAAGAACTCCTCGGATTGCGGTAAGGAAAACTTCACAACAGTGTACAATTCTTCGGGAAGGGAGGGTACTCCGAGAGCGCAGGGTGATCGAAAAAGGAACCCAGGGAGAAGAAAAACCTTTTGGTTATAAAGACTGAGATACAGCACCCCGTACGGTTAAGATATGGAGAGAAAAACTCAAAACCGCGTAAGAAGCAGGATCGTGGATTGACTACGCAGTTGAGATACCCCACACGTCATTAAAGGGTCCCCGTGGGTGGTTTAAACCGATGCACATGTACCTCACCAAATGCTTAATTAAATTCCATTAATGGGCATTAATGGGATTTTAAAGGGGGTAAAAACAGGGTTTAAAACCCAATTGGCACCAAAGGAGGCGCTACTAGAAAAACCCGTGGGGGTTAGGCTAGGCCCACCGGTTAGCTGAGCTACCGGTAGGCTGTGGCTACCGGTAGACCGAGATACCGATAGGCTGTGGCTACCGGTAGAACGAGCTACCGGTAGGCCGAGATACCGGTAGGCTACGGATACCGGTAGGTTGTGGCTACCGGTAGACCGAGCTACCGATAGGCCGAGCTACTGGTAGGCTGCGACTACCGGTAGACCGAGCTACCGGTAGGCCTGCTACCGGTAGGCTAAGGCTACCGGTAGACCGAGCTACCGGTAGGCCTGCTACCTGTAGGCTAAGGCTACCGGTAGGCCTACCGTTAGGGGTCAAACTTCACCGAGAAGCTGGGATGACCTCCCAAACCCCCCAGAACACCTAAAAATCGGATTTCCACCAAGTAATGGACCTCCAAGAACCCGGACCATTACATCAGATATCTCTCAAACTATTATTTACCTCGAGAATCAAAACAAACCATAAGGAAAGAGAGGGTCCATACAACCACCTTGAAAGATACCTCTCAGGAGTGAACCTCATTATTAACTAAAAACACCTCTCTCTCAAGAACCAAGCAACATACCATGTCAAACTACCTAGTCATGTGGGTTGGGGAGTCTCTTCCCCCATGTCAAGATATTATCTGCTTTGGGCGTCACTGACTCGCCCGCACGGGTTTAATCGCATCCATCTTAATGCATCTTGATTAGGGGTCAGGTCCTCCCCTCCCCATAGCCAAGACTTTTCACACACATTCATAGGAAAGGGAAACCACTTATTTCATAGCCAACAAGGTAAAATACTCCACCACAACAAGTATAAAAAGAATAGTACAAAACTCAAAACAACTCTGGGTACTGGGCACACATCTGTGCTTCCCTCTCCCACATACTCTCCTCAAGCCCACCATGTCTCCATAACACATGAACCAAGGGAATGGTTTGCCCATGAAGCACCTTCTCCTCACGATCCTCGATCATCACTGGTCTTTCCACAAAGGTCACGTCGTCCTCGATGTCTAGATCTCCCCAGCCGAGGACGTGTGAATCGTCATGCCATAATGACGGAGTTGGGACACATGGAAGAAATCATGTATCCTCAGTAGCAGCGGTGGTATCGCTAGCTCATAAGCCACTTCGCCGACCCGCCACAACACTTAGAAAGGTCCGATGAACCTGGGAGAAAGCTTACTCCCCTTTCTGAACCTCCGTTGTCTACACCGAGGGGAGACCTTCAAGAACACGTGGTCTCCAACCTCAAACTCCAAGGGCCTTCTCCTGGTATCAGCATACGACTTCTATCGGTCCTGGACCGCCTTCATCCTTTCCCGTATAAGCTGAACCTTCTCCGTCGTGCTCTGCACCACCTCTGGGCCAAGGATGCCCGCCTCTCTGACTTCGATCTAGCACACAGGTGAGCGACACAACCTCCCGTACAAGGCTTAAAAGGGGGACATACCAATGGCAGAGTGATATCTATTATTGTAGGCAAACTCTATCAAAGGTAAGTGTCTCACCCACGATCCTCCTGAGTTCAGAACAGATGCTCGCAACATATCCTCCAAGGTTTGGATGGTGCGCTCTGTTTTTCCATCTGTCTGGGGATGGAAAGCAGTGCTAAGACATAGCTGGGTGCCAAAGGCATGCCGCAATCCTCTCCAGACACTTGAGGTAAACCGTGCATCCCTATCTGAGACTATGGAACTCGTAACTCCATGCAACCACACCACCTTATCCACGTATCTTCGTGCCAAATCATCCACTGCACTTGACTCCTTAATCGCCAAAAATTGAGCCGATTTCGTCAACCGGTCCACTACTACCCAGATGGAATCGTATCCCCCTTGAACCTTGGGTAGTCCCATGAAGAAATCCATCGAGATGTCGTCCCACTTCCACTCGGGGACATCTAAGGGTTGCAACAAACCACCTAGAACACGGTGTTCAACCTTTACCTACTGACACACTAGGAACTTGGCCATGAACTCTTCCACTGCTCGCTTTACCCCGGGCCAACAGAACTATCTCTTCAGACCCTGGTACATCTTTGAAACTCCTGGGTGTACTGCCAGGGGTGAGTTGTGGAACTCACTAAAAACCTTGCCACGCATCGCCTCTAGAACAAACAACTTTCCTCGGAAAAGCATCCGGTTCGGACCATCCTCCATCCACCCTTCCGGAGCATTGCTTTAGTCAACTCAGTCACGCATCACTTCACACTCTAGGTCTCCCCACTGAGACTCCTCCACTTGCTGCAATAGAGAAGACTGCACTGTCATCTGATACAGGCAACCTTTACCCCCATCTGTCCTCGCATCCAGGTGCAGGGCATCCAACTCCTCCACCGCCTTCCAGGCGTTTGCCGACTCTCGGACCGCATCCTTCTGCGATCTCCAGCTCAAGGCATCAGCCACTACATTCCCTTTCCATGAAGTGTAGGAAATATCGAAGTCATAATCCTGGAGGAACTCCATCCACCTTCGCTACTGCAAGTTTAGGTCCCGCTGGGAGAAGATATACCTCAAACTTTTGTGATCTTTGAAGACCAAAAAGCATTCTCCGACGAGGTAATGCCGCCATAACTTTAGCGAAAAAACTACCAGTGCAAGCTCCAGTTCGTGGGTGGCATAATTACGCTCGTGAGGGAGTATCTTACTAGACCCATAAGAGATCATCCCTTGTCGCTGCATCAACACACATCTGAGGCCTTTCCCTGAAGCATCACATAACACCTCATACGCCGCCCCTTCTTCTGGTATTCTCAGTACTGGGGAACTAACCAATTTCTCCTTCAAATAGCCGAAGGCTGCCTTGAACTGCTCACTCCACACGAAAACCTGATCCTTTTTAGTCAAGGCTGTCAAAGGGGCTACAACTCGGGAGAAGTTGGGTATGAAACTCCGATAGTAACACACCATCCCAAGGAAACTGTGATCCTCTGCCACATTCTTGGGTGCTTCCCAAGAAACAACTGCCTCAACCTTTGATGGGTCCACCGCTACCCCCTGCTCGGACACTACGTGCCCAAGGAAGTGCACTTCTCGTGTCTAGAACTTGCATTTCAACAACTTCCCATAGAGCTGGTGCTGTCGGAGGACCTCCAAAACTGTCCTCAGGTGCTCCGCGTGGTCCTCCTCTGATCTTGAATAGATCAGGATTTCATCGATTAACACAACTACGAACCGATCCAGGTACTCCCGGAAGATGGAGTTCATAATCCCCATGAACACAGCCGGGGCGTTAGTAACACCGAAAGGCATGACTACAAGCTCGAAGTGCTCATATCTGCACCTGAAGGACGTCTTCAAGATGTCGCCCTCCTTCACCCTCAACTGGTGATATCCAGACCATAAGTCGATCTTCAAGAACCATCCTTCCCCTTTCAGCTGGTCGAAAAGATCGTCTATCCTCGGAAGAGGGTAGTGATTCTTGATCGTCACCTGATTGAGCCGCCTGTAGTCTATGCACAACCTAAGACCACCATATGCCTTATTTGCGAAAAAGACTGGAGCACCCCACGCTGATGCACTTGGTCGAACATAACCCCTCTTCATTAGATCGTCAATCTGAATCCGCAGCTCACGTAGCTCCGAAGGTGCCATCCGGTAAGGAGCCATCGAAATCGGACGAGCACCAGGCTGAAAGTCTATCCCAAAATCGATATCACATCGAGGGGGTAGAGTTTTTACCTCCTCAGGAAAGATGTCCATAAACTCGCTGACGATTCCTGACACCTCCACCATCTCAGCATCTACTGACTCTACTGACAGCTCGGCTAACAAGGAGAGGAGGGGTTCCTCTCGCCTGCTGCCCTTCTGACTGCTCCGCTCGCCGGTGAAAGTAACATGCCGGCCGCCCATGTATGAGAACACAACCCTTATTTGGAAGAATTCTATGATGACACACACAGAGAACAACCAGTCGATGCCTAGGATGACATCGTATGGCTGTATCTGTAGAAGTAGTAGATCCCCGACCGACTGATGTGGCCCTATCATCAGTCTGCATCCTCTACAAACATATAACAAGTCGGTCTGACCTCCGAATGGTGTGCTCAGCACTAGGGGCACTGGAATTATCTCAACATCTAGACCCAAAGCATGGGCTAGACTGGGTGAAACGAAGGAGTGCGAAGCTCCGGTATCGAACAAGGTATAATCAAGGGTGCTAAACAAACTGATCGTACCTCGAACGACCTCCGGCCCTGCTGGGACTGCTGCCTCCGCAGCGTGCAACTGCCCACGCCCGGATCCTATGGCTCTCGGCTGTCGGACACCTCCCTGACCACGCCCTGGTCGAGGTCCCTGAGGAGCGCCCTGAGGTCGGCCTCCTCCTGTAATGTCTACTCTCGGAGGAGCGGGAACTCGCTGCCCCTGCTGCTGCTGCTGGAAGGGCCTAGCTGGAAGCTGCTGCTGGGGCGGGTGATGGGCCTGTCCGCCACCGCCATACTGTACTCGGTCCGGGCACTGATTCCGGAGATATCCATGGCTCCCACATATGAAGCACCTTGGTCCTGGGCTCGAAAGGAATGGGTGAGGACCGGGGGACCGGAACTGGAACTGCTGTGGCCTGCTCCCTGCTGGTCAGAACTGAGAAGGTCCTGATGCTGGCAGTCTGGTGCTGACAGCCTTCCCCTTCAATGATCCCAGCTGGATCCCCTCCCGTGATACACCTCCAAGCGTGTGCATCCTCTCCACCACTTCGGCCTTCTTCTGGACCTCCAAGTATGTCGGTAGGGTGAAGGGGGTAACATCATACTAGAGGGATGGTCAGAGCACCTCCTCTAAACGTCTTGCCCGAGACTCCTCATCTGGAAAGAGGTCTGGAGAAAAACGTAGGAGGTCCTTGAACTTGATTCCCAGCTCCCTTACTGATATACTCCCATGCTGGAGGGAGAGTAGCTCCGGCCTCTTCTCCGCCTTCATCGTAGAAGAGATGAATTCTTCCCGGAAATCCTTCTAGAAATCAGCCCATGCCACCTCAGCCTCTTTCCTCTCCCCCAGGTAAAGCATCCACCACTGACGCGCCGATCCCCGCATTTGGCTGACGGCCAGATGAAACTAGTACTCGGTTGGGGCCCAAATCAAGCCGAAGGCTATCACCATCTCCTCTAACCAACTCTCCGTCTTCATGTCAGAGGTGCTGCCCTCATATTTCTCGAGGGTCTGTCGCTGGAAGGCCCGAAGCGTCTTCTGCCACTGGTCATCCTCCTCCTCTCGATCAGCTTTCTTCCGATCGACCAAGGTAGCCTCCTGGGCATCGATCGCCCGTACCGCTTGTGGTCGCCTCCCAGGTGCCATAGCTGCGAGGTAAACAAGGAATGCCTAAGCCCAAGTAGTGCAGAATATTTGTTCTTAAAATTTCTTAAACTTATTATTTATTTTAAATTCCCAAAATACGCCAGAAACATGAGAACACAAGTCATTATGATGCATGTACCTTTCCTAGGGTATCTACCCTGCGATCAGCATGGCCTCACTTGGTCGTTCGGTAGGTCCAGAGTCCGTACATCGGATCACGGGGGCCCCTAAAATCCCGTGTCCTTACCGGTCTTCCCTGGCCTAATTCATGCACCAAGGTCACCCAACACTATTTCCCTACCATCCCATGTAATCCTCACCGTGCCTAACTCCAGCCTCCATTATATCTCTCAACCATTACCTCTGATACCATTTTGTCACGACCCGCCTTCACCAAAAGGAGGGAAGGGTCAACGGATTGCCAGACCCTTCCTTATTTAAGTTGAAGGAGAGATAATGACCCCCGAAACCCGCCTTCAATAGGTCCCGGAGTGGCGACCAGCACCAAGGGTATAGAATCACTCGCTAAATGGAAGGCATTACCCTTTTTCTTTTAATAGGATCGGGAGATAAGATAGTAAATCCCATAAAACCAAAACTAAAAGTGCAAGTAAATCCAAAACAAACATTCCCATATGCATGTTCCAAAAGTAAATACCACAAAGTAAAAAGTGAATACAAAGGTAAAGTACCAAAAAAAAAAGAAAAACAACAACTGCAAATGTCCCAAAGGTCCAAGATAGTACGATCCAGCATGATCCCCGTGGTCCTCCTGGAAACCTAAAAACAGTTTTATATACGTGGGGTGAGCATACAAGTATACTCAGTAGGAAAAACCTAAAGCCCTCGTGCACAAGTGGGGAGGCATACTAATGCCCTGTGAGAAAAGAGATGACCAAAACATCTAGCAAGGTAAACTATCCACCCAAACCTCTCCAAGGCACACTCCCCAAATAATGCAAGGAAAGTAAAGTATAGTAATAGCACATCGATATTTGGGTACCCCACGCCACTTTCCCACTAGTTATTGAAGACATCCTACGCATCGAACCAATCCCGCCATTCTCACCGCAGTCCCACTGCCACACCCCACCCGCACACACCTGGGCCATATCCTCACGCAGTTCCACTGCCAAACCTCACCCGCACACACCTGGGCCACAACCGCACATCCCGCCCACAGACACCTGGGCCACAAACACCACGCGTAACCATACCCACAAACACCTGGGCCAAACCGACCACTGCCACACCCGAAGACACCTAGGACTCATCCCGAATACACTTGGGAAACAACCTGCCCGCACACACCTGGGCCAACCACCACACTACCCTGCCTGAGGATTCTTGGGCCAATAATGGACTTCAGACCATTACAGCCTGCCCGAAGATACTTGGGCTATCTGGGAAAGGGAGCAGAAATGAGCTAATAACCAGCCACTAACAGAAGTGTTGGGAAAACACCCTCCCCTATGAAATGGGGGTGTTCGACACTAAGTGCTCAACTTGGGTGGGGCGCGAATGAGAAACACAAAAAGTAAAAGTATATGTATAGGTAACAAGAACTCACCCAAATATAGGTTTTTTTCTTCAGCCAGCCTAAAGAACACAATCAACACCCATGTCCAAGTCACAACTCACACCAAACTAAAACCCATTTGTCTCATCCTTGTTTTCATGTTCAGTAATAATGTTTAAATAAGTTTCTGCACTACTGGGCAACTAGAAAGCATAAGAACAAGCCAAGGAAAGAGTACAACCAAAAATCTACTTAAACGTTCACACCTGGTTCTCTTGTAAAGTCACAACAACAAAGGGATAAGTGAGATCCCTCGAAGTACTAGAACCAAAGAAAAACCCCAAGGTACGGCCCCATGTCCCCAAGATCGAGGAGCCAACGGCTTCTCAACAACAGAGGATCCCACCCCAATTCGTGATATAAGAAAGGTAACCACACGACCTCAAAATTCACAACCAGCGAAACCATAATAACAGGGGATCCCATCCCCACCCACATCACTCAGCAATCGGCCCGTGAATAAAACAACCAAACCACTGCCACCAACACAAAGCAGGCCCATGCCGATATTTTCAAATTTAAAAGATTTAATACACTCCATGATTCCAATTCCAATATACTTTAACCAAGGTTATCACAGAAAAGTATTGATCCTGTTTCCTTCAATTTATTTAACCGAATATACGTAATTAACCAATTTTACACAGTAGAAGTTTCAAAACCAAAAATACAATCCATTTAAACATCACAAGGGGTAAGGGTTTATTAGTGCACAAAGAAAGACCACCAACGAACATGATTTTCAGTAGTCGTAAGCCCACACAATTCAGAAATAATTAATCATGAAAGAGGATAAAACAGAGCAGCACCATCGATCACACCCCTCCCTTTAGTTCTTTAAAATCTATTTATTATCTTTATTAAAGTTTGGTTCATCCAATTCTACAGAAGCAGTAGCTTACCCACCCCGCATGATACACAGAAAGGAGAGACGAAGGAATAATCCCTACCTGGCTGATCAAGGATCGACGTTACGTCCTCGGGTGGAAACTAGAAAAACAGGAGAAGTAGGAACTCCTCGGATCGCGGTAAGGAAAACTTCGCAACATGGTACAATTCGTCGGGAAGGGAGGGTACTCTGAGAGTGCAGGGTGATCGAAAAAGGAACCTGGGGATAAGAAAAGCCTTTAGGTTATAAAGACTGAGATACAACACCCCGGACAGTTAAGATATGGATAGAAAAACTCGAAACCGCGTAAGGAGCGGGATCGTGGATTGACCACGTGGTTGAGACTCCCCACATGTCATTAAAGGGTCCCCACAGGCGGTTTAAACTGACGCACACGTACCACACAAAATGCTTAATTAAACGCCATTAATGGGTGTTAATGGGATTTTTAAAGGGGGTCAAAACAGGGTTTAAAACCCAATTTGCGCCAAAGGAAGCGCTACTGGAAAAATCCGTGGGGGTTAGGCTAGGCCCACCGGTTAGCCGAGCTACCTGTAGGCTGTGGTTACCGGTAGGCTGCGGCTAATGGTAGACCGAGGTACCAGTAGGTCGAGCTACCGGTAGGCTGCATCTACCAGTAGACCGAGCTACCAGTAGGCTGAGCTACCGGTATGCGGCGGCTACCAGTAGACCGAGATACCGGTAGGCTGCGGCTACCAGTAGACCGAGCTGCCGGTAGGCCTGCTTCCTGTAGGCTAAGGCTACCAGTAGGCCTACCGTTAGGGGTCAAACTTCACCGAGAAGCTGGGATGGACTTCCAAACCACCAAGAACACCTGAACATCAGATTTCCACCAAGTAATGGACCCTCAAGAACCCGGTCCATTACAACATATCATGATAACGACCTTTATAGAGCTCATTGAACTCATGGATTGCCTTTATGTGATGAGAAATCTAACCCTAATGCAAGACACTAGATTACCTTTATAAAAATCATATATTTCAATTTTTATATTATAATTTTAGATTCCAAAGTTCTTCAGAATTAAATCAAAGTTATTCTCAAATCTTCCCAACACATCCATGGATTTAATAGAGAGAAATGTTCTGTGAGATCTAAGATAACTAGATAAATCTTTGCATAAAATTGATTATCATAGTTACCATCGTTCACATGCCCATTTTACCAGCTTTACCTCCTACAATCTTCTTGTAATTCTAGAACTCATGAAGAATACAATGTACCTTCAATCAACAACACATGTCAATAACTTGAAGACCAGTTAAAAAAACATCATAAATTTTACTTTCTCAAAATATTCATGGAGATAATATATACAACATGATCTTTACTCCATGGAACTCTCTGTTATAATAAATCCACTTGAACCAAATTTTTATATCAATCCACTATGTCATAAAATCTTTAAATCATAAAAAATCATCAAATCTGTCCCAAAATATTCTATACATAAACACACAATAGCTTCTCCAAGTAACTTTCTCATTATTTTCCATATAAATAATGGCAACACCTCACATAATGGATCATATTTTCCATCATGTGACTAGTCCTGCTTAAATATAAGGGAAGAACTTCATTCTTATTTTACTTTTCCACACAATAAGTGATGGATGAAACTTGAAAAACATCCAAGTCACAAGATAAATAATTAAACCTCAAGTAATATTCAACATTAATTACACACAACAATACCTTATTTGGGAATACCATTATTATTCTAAAAAATCTTGGGAACCTCAAAAAACTTCCAAGAAACACTTATCAACATATTGAAATCATGTAGAATCCTTTAATGCCTTTAATCCCCATTGAAAAAATACAACATAAACACAAAGTGGGTTCAAAATACCCAAATCACACCAATCAAAGATTATTTTTATTATTCAATTAAATAATATTTAAGAGTATATCCCATGATCTAAACTCAAATCATAGTTAAAAAACAAACATAAAAATATTATAAAAATTATTTCTATTAACATAATTTAGTCAAACGAATATTTTATGTCTTCACCTTCTTCATCAACTATTTTTTCAATCCATAAGATCAATCACCGAATATGTTCCATGGTCTTCAACTGTTTTATATCTTTATTTTCAAATGAATTATATTTCATTTTTCTTTTTTTCTTTTTTGTTTTATACATTATGATATTGTGAGGTTTTTTTATATATTTTAATCATTATTTTTATTTTTAGTTTCTATTTTATGATCTTTAAAATCTACATCCAATATAGAATATATTTTACGCGTTTTAATTTTTTATGTGTTTTGTTTATATTGTATATGAAATCAAAATTTTGCGTTTCACTTTTATTTTTTTCATTCTTTTTTGTGGTGTTTTATGACATAAAAGTGTTTTATGTTTCATATATCATCATGATTATAATTAAAATTTATGTCTTATTTTCTCCAAATGATTTGGGATCAAATCAAAACATTTTATGCATCTGCATTATTCATAGGAATAGAATATATTTTGTGAATAAGTGTGTCAATTAAAATGTTATATTCTCTTTTTTTATATATCTATATATATTTATTGTTATTATTTATTTCTATGTTGTTTTTTATGTTTGATTATTTTATTCCTAATATAATTTTAATTTTATAATGATTATATAAGTTATTATTTGAATTAGAATGTTCCATACCAACAAAAAACACGTAAAGTTTTTTAAATAAAAAAGGTTGAGTGGAATGATGACTGTTTTGGAAAATTTAAATATCCAAATTCAAGTGTTTTCCCTACTTAGACATTGTGGTAATAGTTTTTTTGGAGTTATCAGTTAATCATCCTTATTACTATTATTATAATAAAACTATCATCTCCTTTGGTCTCCCCCAATTGTGATAGAAAACAAATCCCATCAGAGTATTTTCCTAGGAAACCAATTTGAACCAATAAAACTAGAAGGGTGGAAAGGGGTAGATTTACTTTAATTTCCCTCCCATTTTCAAAGTCCAAAAGGATTTATTTCATCCCAGACATCACTTTTTTGATGCTTAGTGAATGAAAAATTTCATGCAGTAAAAAAAATGTATCATTTTTCTCTTCTATTTTTTCTTACCCCTACAATTTAGACTTCAGAGTCACAACTGTGGTAAATTTTCCTGATTTTTTGTCCTAGAAGTTTTAATTTTTAGGTTTCTTTTAAAAGGACATCTAACAATGGAAATAAAATAAATTAGGTTGCTTAAAGGAAAAAAATGAAGAATCTATACCTGTTGAATCCAAGGTTTATAGATAACAAACAAGTTCTGATCTAGAAAAAATTTCCCCACTGTACATGACCAGATCTATTCATCAGCGGAAAGATCAAGTAATCATCCTATCAAGACAAAACATCATAATATTCTGAATTTGTATCACCCTCCTAAGGAGCATCAATAGAACCACTACAATAATTTTATAATAGATCCCAACCATCTCCCTCAACTTCTATGCTCAATTATAGCACAACCATTCTTGTGGTTGGAACATTTACATTTTCTTTCCTAATAACCCAGATCACTTCCAATGTATCTTAGTCCTCCTAATATCACCACACACTTCTCATAGAAGGCCCCTCGCCAAGACTACCTACTCCATCACCCTTCTCCAAAACTCTCTTTCAAGCTTCTCCATTACCATCATGAACTCTCCAAATGCGGATTTGGATATTAAAAGGGACCATTCCTCTAATTACTAAATAAAGACAATCAAACAGAAACAATATTTCCCCAAAATATCCCAACCATCACCACCCCTTCCAAGCATCAAAAAAGGGTAATCAAAGTATCCATTATACCCGTTCTTGTTAGAGTATTCCTCAAAACCCACCACAAAGTTGTGACCTTTCCTACCCGATGAGATTGATAAATACTGTTCCATGTGATATTGTGACCTTTATAGGTTTTGGAAGAGTGGAAGATCTACTAGAAGTTTTTATTGGCTTGGTGGGTAGAGGAGGTTATACTAACAGTTTTCTAAAACTTTGGTATACAGTTATGTTGAACAAATTACCCACGATTTTAGATCCGTTTGTATTAATTTATACCAAAGGTTTATATGTATCCATTGGTATTCAGTTATTCTGGAAAGAAAATTATTCCCATAGTTTTAAAGAGTTGTAATATATATATATATATACTGATAGTTCACCTGTAACCATTTATATAGGGTAACTCAAGACAACCTATACCAACATTTTTTTATAAACCATAGGTATATGGATGTACTGATAGCCCACATACCAATGGTTCCTAGAATGGTTTGGATAGCCTATCCAAATGGTTTCAAGGCCTATAACAATAAACTATTAGTATAGGGTAAATTTTTAGTATTTCATTGTGGATCGGGTTTCCACATCTCCCGTCATCATGGTGACTACACCTACTGGGTGGGACACACCACCATCCCCAACCGCAATCCATTTATTATAAGGGATCGGGTTTCCCCATCTTCTCCTAGTGGATCAAACCCTTAAACTTGATTCCCATAATTATCTCATGAGATATAAATATTTACCCAATGAATTTGAGGGAGATATTGGTCCCACCCATCACATAATTAAACCATTCATACATGTTCCATAAGATAATAAAACATTTATCATATAATGAACCATAAAAAGATATGGATTTCATAAACACCATATCATAACACATGAAATGAAATTAGTGTTATAAAAATTTCATCAAATCATAAAATATATAAAATAGATAGGTTTCATAATCATTTCATTAAACAATAACCCTTTAAAGGAAGAAGGTTTCAAAATCATATAACCCATGGAAGAGAAATGGGTGTCATAAACATCATACTCATAAGAAATAAACCATTATATAAATAATATGAATGGTATTCTTAGACCATATCCCCAATAATTATTAAACTATAGAAAAGGATGACATCTTAGATGGAGAAGTATTTTTATAAATTACTTGAAACATTTCCTAAGGAAAATATTATTTCATTGAAAATCCTTTTCATAAAACCATTTAAAAAATACCTTTCTTATAAATAATGATTTACAATTTCATTTAAACAATTTCTTTAGGAAAACATATTTCCCTCTTTGGAAAATTATTTTTTAAAAATAAAGCATTTTGAAAACGTTTTTATTTTAAAAAATATTTGAAAATATGTAAAGGAAGCTTGAAAATATTTTGAAAACCTTTTCCTTTGAAAAATTATAATGAAATATTGAAAACATTTTGAAAAACTTTTTATTTTTAAAATAATTTGAAAACTTTAAGATAAGGCTTGAAATCATTTTGAAAAAAATTTACTTGAAAACTTATAAATTAATCTTGATAAAATTTTGAAAACCATTTTCCTTAAAAAATTATAAAATAAGATAGAAAAAAATTAAAACACCTTTTAAAGGTAATTTTTTTTGAAAATTTTATTACATTAAAAACCATTTAAAAAAACAAATTTATAGAATATTAGAATAAAATTTTTCTTTAAAAAAACCTTGTAAACTAAAAAAAGGAAGCATCAAGAGAATTACAGTCATGACAGAAGGTAAGTCCGTATATGCCGAACATTTATTTTACACTTTAAAAGTTTAAAAAATATCCTTTATCAGAAAATGAAAATAAGATTCATTTTAAAAAAAATTTGTGAAAAGGTAAAACATAGGTAAAAATTTAATTTAAATATCATTGTATAATATTAAAAAAAAATATTTTTTTTAGAAAACACGGTTTTGAAAGAACATAGATTTCTAACCAAAAGGAAATATAATGTCAGGTATTCATAAAAACATTTTCTTAATTATCTTGAGTAGAAAAGTGTGTAAAAATGGTACCATTTCATGGATATAAGATTAATAACCAGATGTTAATAAATTTAATGATAATTCTTGAGGTATGGATCATCATATTTCATTAATTGAAGCATAATCATAAAAAATATCGATAAATTATGAGATTGTAGCTATAAACCGTTACTACTTTGGTAACATTGAATCATAATAAAATGGAAAAAATAACATTACATTAACCTTTAAATATCATGAAAATAATTATATTCATGATATAACATTTAAAAGGTATTATATTCACCTTATATAAAAATATAGGTGCATAACATGGAATGTGTCTCAAAGAAGGCTAATTGAGACAAAATTACATTATATATTTGGTAAGTTTTGGAACATAAAGCCCATGAAATAAACATCATAAAATGGATATGTAATTAATATTAAATTTATTTTTAATAACCATGGAATACATCCATGGTTAGTATACACACTACAAAAAATAAATTAGTGGTGAATAAGGCATGTATCTTACAGAAATAAAAAGTGATATGAAATTCCCTTACCTTAAGTCTTAACAATCTTTGTACATGTTCAAAACTTCTATATAATAAATATAAGTTTATTATACATCTAAAATATAACCATATTATTATATCTAATATAGTATATGATTCCATTATGACTTTATATTACCCATTTATTAACAATTTCATGTCAAAGTAATGTTTCAAGTAATAACCACTTTGTTTATCATGCGTGTTTTAACAAGTTATCCTTGATAATATTACATAGATCACGATTTAATTATTTAAATAATGTAAAAAATTATGTATATATAATATATATTTATTATATAAATATTTATATTAATATATAAATGATATAAATATTAAACAAAATACACCGTTCATGGAGACGGTAAGCCGTATGTACGCATGAATACTGCATTTGTTTTATTGTCGTATTAAAAGAAATAAAAGAAATAAAATATATGTATATAAATATATAATATCATTATATTAGATTTATTATTTCATATATATCATACAATTTTACTAAACCCATCCTTAATACATTACATTAAAGTGTGAAGGAATCACATCTCTTTAAGAAGACAATAGTCCACACTTCCACAAAATGAAGTTTTCGTATTTACATAAAATGGAAAGCACGAAGGTAGAATTTATATAACAACTAAAGAAGTATAAATAAATCATAAATATCATAAATATAATATAAAAATAGAGTTTTCATCATTATTACCAACCATGAGAGGTGGTAAAGGCAAAATGAACAACATCGTTTTGTGAGGCTGTAGTTCGCCATACACAAGCACGATAAGTTCATTACCCATTAGATGGAATTATGTGTAAGTGATGGTAGATACCTTAGAATAGACAAATTTAATTATATTTAGGATAATAGTGTTATTATATGATAATGTAAAAAATAATAATTGATATGGTTGAGAAATAAATCGAAGGAAAGGAGCTTTAGAAAAGATGTTACCTCTTCTTTGGGTGAATCCTTTTGGTTTGCACCAAAGAGCTTCCTTGGTTAGATTTTTGACAAAACAGATTCTTCAAGGAGGATGGTAGGTATGTTTGGAAGTTAATAAGGAAGATCTTGGCCAAAACTAAGTATAATAATAGGTTTGAATAAGGAATATAGGTGGTTTCCTTTTATAGTGGAAGGAGGGAACACACTTGGTATTTTTAAAAAAAAGATAGGTATACCCACGTTTTTACCTAAAAAAAGTCATAAAAAACCAAAATAATAAATGGAAGGTTTATATAATAAATATGGATAGAAAATTGGGGTTCGGGAAGTGTCTGTGTAATTTTTTCCTTCCAGTTTAAGTTTTAGTCCCTTGTTAAGCATAATTTTATCTTAATCGTTGTAATTAGTTTTAATCACTTCCACAAATATTTTTGGTCAAAATTTAAGTTGATATTATTATAATATAAATATTATACTGATTAAAAACTTTTATTCCATTTTTTTTCAATTCAATTCATATAAGTGGAAAAATTAAGTTTAATGTTAATCTCACAATCATGGCAAGAAAGTGAGTTTTTAAAGTGAGAATGTTTAAAAGTTCATTAAGCTTTAATATATAAATTCAACATAAAAATGATTCCAATTAAATAAATTGGATTAATATATTTATAATTTATCTATTTTGGATTTTAAAAAATCTTAAAATATAATTTTACTATATAAATAAATTATATGAAAAAGAATTTTTGAATTAAAATTCAGTATTTTTCACTATTCACCCAAAAATGATATTTCTCAGAAACATCAAAAAAATTCACCCTAAGCTAGTTCAAACATTATTAATTAAAAAATTATGTTTATCTTATCAAATTAAACATCTAAAAGTGTTTAAAATTAATTTTATTATTGTTCAAATAAGGACATAAAAAATAGTTCTTTTGAGAAAATAGTGTTTCCAAACATATAAAGTCTTTACAAAAAATAATATATTTTATCATAATTATGTTATATTTATATAAATTAATTATAAATAATATTTAAAAATTATTTATTACTATTAATATTATTATGTTTAACAGTAATGTTATAATTATCTCATTTAATTAATTATAATAAAAAAATTATTTCAATAAAATCAGTGTTGCGAATAGCGCAAGCCAAGTCAGTGTTGTGTATAATGCAAGCCATGTCAGTGTTGTATGTACTAAAACATTATCTTGGGGTATTCTATAATGAAATATTAACATTTTTATCATACAAAGAAACAATAACATGGTTCTTTTATATAACACAATCTATATTCATTATTGCATGAAATACAAAATATCAAAAAGATAAAATTAATTTGAAAAAAATATTTCAAAAAAACTTAGTGTGTTACATTCTACCACCCTTAAAATAAAATTTCCCCTCAAAATATATCTAGGTTATCAAAGGATCAATACTTTTATGTTTCTTTAATAGAAACCCACATCATTAAAATGAACACTAAAACTTCCATTAAAAATGGAAAGTTTGAAACATAACGGTTTCCCATAGTAACACATAACTAGGTTTCCACATAGTAGAATATATCTGGGAAGTGAAAACATGTACATGGAATAAAAGAATAAGCAAACATAGTGATTGATAAAGATCACAAATTAAAATAAAGTGGGTGATCCAGAGAAAGTTAAAAATTAAAAAACCATAAAGTGAAGAAGCATGAAAGAGGTTATTGATATCATAAAAAATGATGAAAATAGGACAACATTTTATTTCAATAGCCTTTTCCTAAAGTTGAATAATTTGTTTACAATAATATATACTTAATTGATTTCATTCCCATTCATAAGTAAAACATCACCCTTTGTTCATGTCTTGACCAATTTCCAATTTAACTCTTTATCTAAAAAGGATGTGAACTTTTAATTCCTGAAGCACTTACAAATCACATGATCCATGATAAGTCATCCCATATGTCTTTAGTTACCATCAACAAAAAGTGGTTATAATATGTTATCCAATATTCATAAATCCTCATATAGTGATATAATACATTAATCATACAAACATAATCTGATTTTTAACTTAAAAATTCTATAAATGGTTAATATTATATCCCTTCCGAAAGATTAGAATCCAAATATTTAGAATTATGGTCAATAAAACAGATTAAAATTGATCCCCTATTTAATATAAATTAAATATTTGTTGTCATATTCCAAACATGTTAATACCATCATCATATATTCTCTTGAAACGTGGCAATAACCTAAATTACCATAAATCCTTTTTGAAAACATGCATCCTTCCTTATTCCAAATATTTCTAGATATATTCATTAAATAAAAGAAGTTTTAAACTTCATACATGATAATATAAACCAATTTTTAAACAAATCCTTTATTATTTCTAAGGTCATCAATACCATCCAATTTACTTTATCCAAATAAATCATCACTTTTTCCAAGATAAACATGGTTTTCTCATCATCATGAACACATTAAGGTTTACCTTACCTAAATCAAATTATCACCTTTCCATGAAATCAATTTTATATTTCATCATCACCATTTAATATATCAATTTTAAATCCTTAATGAAAAACTTATACTAACAATATTTCATGATTCGTATAACATAATATTTGAATTTAAAAACATAAAAACTTCATTGATACCACTTCCTTCCCAAATAATTAACTAAGATTCATCAACTTATTTGTTAATAACAATTTCCTAAAATATGAAGTATGAATCATGTGTTAGGACTTATCAAACTCAATTTAACCATGCTCATCAACATTATTATCAGAACATAACATACCTTTCATATGTTATTCATGGTCTCTTAATCATAAATAAAAAAACCATTACTTGTACCACATTTCTAATCATGCTCATCAACATTATTATCAGAACATAACATACCTTTCATACGTTATTCGTGGTCTCTTCATCATCAATAGAAAAACCATTACTTGTACCACATTGCTGATTCTCTTCATAAACCTTCCACATAGGACATAGATTTTCATAATAACCATTTATTTCACACATAAATAATTTAACCTTTTATGATGTCTTAGGGAGTCCAATATTCATATATTTTGCGTTAACTATAATCTTCATATTTCCTTTTCAGCTACTTTCTTTGTTCCCTTATTTTCCACACTCAAAACATCTTATTTTTCATCTATGACATTCACTTGGGTGCTTCTTCCCACAATCTAGACATGTAGGAAACTAAATATTCTTTCCTCCATGGTCTTAATTATGTGAACCCTTGGTGAACTCTTTCCATATCATCCTTGGTAAGTCTGACAGTTGGTTAAGGTACAAATTTCAAATCATGTTTCATGAAAATGGACTAGGTAATATTATAATGTACTTCACTCCAGTGACCATCCAATTTGACTTCTCATCAAAATATTTTCTATCACATTAAACTTTAACCCAATTCCTTATAGTTCCCACCATTGACTAAAACCAAAAATCATAGAGTAAGAAATATTTTTCATAGTGAGGAACTTCATAATCATGAAAAACCACTTATAGGATGTCTAAATTATAAAACCTTATTTAATCTATAACAACTAAGGTTTATATGAGTTTATTCATAAACAAATTATTAATAATTCCTTCATGATGGTTCATGAATAGTTTGTGAATTTCCAAAGAATATCCCATGGGAGTATCAAACTAGGTGCTTATTAAGTCATGTTGTCATGTACCGGGTTACTCTCAAGTCAGGCTCAATGCACTATGTTAGAGTTTTTATTCCTAGGTATATCTATACCAAAAACACATCCACTTGTAGTATATAGATGGGAATAAATTTTCTAGGAAACCACTCACTAAATCCTTTATCCAAATTCCAGGGCATTTTAAAAAAATGTCAACTCATCCTTATACTTATCCTTAGAGACATACCTAGACATATCCTTAGAAATATACTTAGGGATCTCACTAAAATTTTCTCATCCTAGATTCTAAATGTTGACTAAACCTTTTATCTAATACCAATTATAACAACCTAGTATTAATGTACAAATATATTACCTCATTTTTGCAAAAATACTTAATACATTACAAAAAAAAGACACCCAGAGATCGTATTATCTTAGTGACTTTTGAAACATGGGAACATAAACACTGGTACACGAGTGAGCTACATTATCTCCCACTAGGTTCTCCAAGAATCTCACCCCTCTTAGAAATATCATACATAAAAAATATCTTCATAATCTTGGGAAGGAAACATAAAAAGTGGTGAGCTTACATTCTCAATAAGGGTAAACATGGGAGATATGTAAGCATAAACATGATCATAAGGGTATGAGAATGTGATCATAAAATTAGAAGTTCATACCCTGCATATCATAACCATGAATCATGGAATAAAGTTTAGAAGTTTATAAGGAATGAATCATAATGAAATAAAGATCATAAGACATGAAAGCATAACAAAGGAGTAAGACGTGGAATTCTGGAATACACATAAATATTTAATATCATTCCCTATAATTCAAGATGCATTACTATAACTTATCATGGAACTTCATGGTGACTTCAACTACTAAGAAAGACACACAACCATCCCTAGTAATAGTCCTTTCATGGTAAGGGATCATTTTTCCCATGTTACAATAGTATACCGGGTTTCCCAATCTTCACACAGTGGATCAGGTTTCCCCATCTTCCATCTTCACAGTGACTACACCTATTGGCCAGGACACACCACTGTCCCCAGTCATGGTCTATTCCTTGTAAGGTATCATGTTTACCCATAACCCCATAGTGGATAAATCCTATAAACTTGATTATAATCATAATTTAATGAGATATAAATATTTAGTTAATGCATTGGAGGGAGATATAGGTCCCACCCATCACATAATATAACAATTCATACTTGTGGAACAAGATAATAAATCTATCATCATATCATGACCCATAAATAGATATGGGTTTAATAAACATCATATTATAACACATGAAATGAAATGGGTATCATAAAACTTTCATCACATCATAAACTATATAAAATAGATAGGTTTCATAATCATTTCATCAAAGCTCAACCCATGAAAGGAAGCGGAATTCAAAAGCATATAACCCATGGAAGAAAAATGAGTTTCATAAAAATCATCATAATAAGACATAAACCATTAAATAAAGAATATGAATGGTATTATTGGATCATGTCCCCAATAAAGATTAATCTATAATAAAGGATGACATCTTAGATGGAGAAGGATTTTAAAAGATCAATTGAAACATTTGTTAAGTAAAATATCCTTTAATTGAAAATTATTTTCATAAATCCATTTAAAAAATACTTATATTATAATAAAATATTTAAAATTTAATTTAAAACATTTCTTGATAAAAATATATTATATACTTCAAAAAATTATTTTTAAAACTTAATGAATTTTTAGAAACTTTTCAATTCAAAATAGATTTTAAAACTTATAAATAAAGTTTGAAAATATTTTGAAAACCGTTTCCTTTGAAAACTAATAATTAAATCTTGAAAACATTTAAAATTTTTTTCCTTGAAAATATATTGAAAACATAAAGATAAGTCTTGAAATAATTTTGAAACCAATTTTCTTTAAAAAGATATAAAATAATCTTTAAAACATTTTGAAAATCATTTTCCTTGAAAACTTATAAATAAAGCTTTAAAATAATTAAAATAATTTTTAAACAGAAAACATTTTTTTTGAAAACACCTTTTCATTAATTTTTTTTAAAATAAAAAAATTTCCAGAATATTATGAGAAAAAATTTCATTAAAAAATATAACCTTGTAAAATTACAATGGAATCATCATAAAAATTATGGTCATGATGGTGGGTAAGTATGTACATGCTGAACATTCATTTTTCACCTTAAAAGTTTAGAAAAGTGCCTTGACCAGGAAAAAAACAAGAAAATTTCCTTTAAAACCATTTTGTGAAAAATTTAAACATGGGTAATAATTTATTTTACACATCATATGATTTTTTTTAAACATTTTTGAAATATTTTTCAGAAAACATGGTTTTGAAAGAACATGAATTTCCGATCGAAATGAAAAATAATGTCGGGTTTTCATAAACACGTTTTATTAATTATACCGAGTAACAAAAAGTAGGAAATGGTTTAATTACTTAGATATAACATAAATAACCATAGGGTAGGAAAATTCATGATAATTATTGAGATATAGATAATAATATTTCATCAATGGAATCATAATCATAAACAATCTTGATAAATGATGAGATTGTAGCTATAAACCATTACCACTTTGGTAACATTGAATCATAATAAAATTGAAAGAATAAAATTACACAAATCTTGAAATATAATGAAACAAATAGATTTATGATATAACATGTCAAAAGAAGTATATACACACATATAAAAATATAAGTGCATAATATGTCATGTGTCTCAAAAAAGTCAAATTGAGACAAAATTACTTTACTTATTTGGTAACTTTTGCAACAAAAACCCCATGAAATAAATATCATCAAATAGATATTTAAATAAAAATAAATATTATTATAATAACCATTAAATACATCCATGGTCAGTATACACACCAAAAAAAATAAACTAGTGGTGAATAAGACATGTATCTCATCAAAATAAAAAGTGAGATGAAATTCTCTTACCTTAAGTCTTGACTTTCTTTGTACAAGTTAAAAACTCCTGTATAATAAATATAAATTTATTATACATATACCAACGAACCATATTATTATATATAATACAATATATGATTCATTTTTGACTTTATATCACCCATTTATTAACAATTTCATGTTAAAGTAATGTTTCGGGTAATAAACGCTTTGTTTATCGTACATGTTTTGACTTGTTATTATGGATCCTCTTACATAGATCATGATATAATTATTTAAAGAATGTAAAAAATGATTTATACATACTTATATTAATATATATAATATTTAAATATTAAATAAAATACACCATTCATGAAGATGGTAGGCCGTACGTACGCACGAACATTGCTTCCGTTCTATTTCAATATTTAATGAAAGAAAGTAACTGAAATATATGTATATAAATATATAATATCATTAAATTATACTTATTATGTCATATATACTATATAATTTTACTAAAATCATCCTTAATACATTCCATGTAAAGTGTGAATGAAT
Organism: Viscum album; assembly: GCA_963277665.1. NCBI lineage: Eukaryota > Viridiplantae > Streptophyta > Magnoliopsida > Santalales > Viscaceae > Viscum > Viscum album. The sequence goes on from OY728160.1 coordinate 862,204,644, forward strand.
TACATCACTTTGAGGAGGTAGTCAACACTTCCACAAACGAAGTTATCGTATTTACAAAAAATAGAAAGCTTGATGATATGATTTATTTATTTACTAAATAAGTATAAATAAATCATAAATATCATATATTCTATATAAAAATATATATTACATCATAATAACCAACTACCAGAGGTGGGAATGGTAGAAAGAACAATATCGTTTTGTGAGGAAATAGTTCGTCGTACATAGGAATGGTAAGTTCGTTACCCATTAGATGGAATTGTGTGTTAGTGAAGGAGGAACCATTATAATAACAAAATTTAAGTATATTTAGTATAATTATGTTATTATATGATCATGGAATAAGAATAATTAAGTTGGTAGAGAATGAAATTGAAGGAAAGGAGCTGGAGGAGGGATGCTACCTCTTATTTGGGTGAATCCTTTTGGTTTTCCCCAAAGGGATTCCTTGGTTGGATTTATTCCCAAATGGAGGATTAAAAGATTAAGGGAGGGATTTTTTAAAGTGAATTGGTAAGATATTGGATGAAACTATGTGTATTCAGAGGTATTAATAAGGGGGAGAGTTGGTAGCCTTTTATAGGATAGAGAGGGGACACACTTAGAATTTTTGAAAACAAGTTAGGTGTACCCATGTTTTCACCTAAAAAAAGTAATAAAAGATGAATAAAATTAATATTAGATGTTTTATATCCCAAATAATTCCATAAAATGGGTGTTTTACAATTTAATATATCATTTGGTCCCTTAATATTAAGGTTTAGTAACTTATTTAGCTTAATTTTCCCTAAATCGCTGTAATTAATTCTAATCACTTTCACTAATATTTTTGGTCAAAAATTAAGTTAATATTATTATAATATAAATATTATAATTATTATATACTTATATTTATTTTTTTAAATACAATTCATAGAATCATAAAAATTAAGTTTAATGCTAATCTCACAGATGTAGAAAGAAAGAGGGTTTTTAAAGTGAGAATATTCAAAAGTTCATTATGCTTTTATATCTAAATTCAATAGAAAAATAATTACAATGATATAAATTGGATTAATATATTTATAATTTATCTATTATGTCATTAAAACCAAATTTAAATATAATTTAACTATATAAATAAATTAGATGAAAACACAGTTTTGAATTAAAATTTAGTATTTTTCACTATTCACCCAAAAAATGAAGTTTCTCAAAAAAAATTAAAAAATTCACACTAAAGTTATTTTAAAATTATGAATTAAAAAAATATATTTATTTTATCAAATTAAATTTCTAAATGTGTCTAAAATTAATTTTATTTTTGTTCAAAAAAGGACATTAAAAGCAATTCTTTTGAGAAAATATTGTTTCCCAACATATAAAGACTTTAACAAAAATTACATGTTTTATCATCATAATGTTTTATTTATATAAAATAATTATAAATAATATTTAAAAATTGGCTATTTATATTAATATTATTATGTTTAATTACTATTTTATAACTATCTTGTTTAATTAATTATAATAAAAAATGATGTTTTGTAGAAACTTAGTGTTGTAGGTAACACATTCCAAGTTAGTGTTGCGTATAATGCAAGACAATTAGGTGTTGTGTATAACACAAACATATATTAGGGTATAATATAATGAATGATTAACATGGTTTAGCATACAAATAAATAATAACTTGGTGCCTTAATATAACACAAGCTATATTTAGTGTTGTGTGAGATGCAAAATATCAAAAAGATTAAATTAATTCAAAATAAAATATTTCTCAAAAACTAGGGGTGTTAAATGAAATCTCTAGGGAAAATAATTTCCTAATATGATTCTAAATTCAAAATAATTAGGGATATTTGGATCAATTGGTTGATGAAAAGATCATAATTAAATAAATTCCTATTGTATGAGAATATGTTGATAAAATTTTTAAAGATTTTCTTAGTTTCCCCATTATGATGATGTTGAGTTTTCAATTTATCTCATAATAGGTGTAATTATTATATTTATGATACATTATATAATTTTCTATATTAAATTTAACTAATTGTGGAATTAACTAAAAGATAATTTTTAAAATGGTTTTGTACACTTAAGTGCTTCACCATGGGGTACATCAGTCCTATTTATTAATAATAAGGATGAAAATTTGCATTTCTTATTAAGATATTAGTGAGATCATGATTATTATCAAGAACAATAATCTCATATCTCATATTAATAACTAGTTTCAAAAACCTTTTGGGGATAAATATTTCTCAAAAGTTGATCTTCAATCTACATATCATCAATTAAAGGTTACACAGGAGGATATAAATAATACAATCTTCTATAAAAGATAGGGATTCTAGGAATTAATTTTGATTCCTTACATAATTATAGATAGTCTAACTATATTTATTTATTTAATTAATAGAGAATTTAAATATTACCCCCAAAAATGGGAATCTTTATAGATGATATTTTCATATATTCCAAAAGAAAATATGGATATAAGAAGCATTTTAGGATTGAAATAAAGATTTTAAAGAATAATATTTTTGTTTTAAAATTTAAAACCAATGAATTTTTTTTACATAAAATATCATTCTTGGGTTATGTAATCATATAAGAGGGTATATATATGGATCCATTAAAAATAATGGTGAATAAAGAATAAATTAGACCAACTATTTTAATAGAGAACTACAATTTTATATATTAACCATATACTATAAAAACTTTATGAAAATTATTTCATGATTATATAATCCACTTAGCATGTTAACATGGAAGGAAGTAAAGATTCCAAGGATAAAAAAATGTGAATATATCTTCTTGGAGCACATTATTTGTTGGGTTACTACACCTATAATCACAATAACATTTAGAAGAGAAGGGTTTTTATATACAATTATTATTTAATTAAGGGATTATGTTGTGTTTTCATGTAAAATAAAATGGTGATAACTTATAAATTGTGTCAATTAAATATATCTCATTAAAATTACCCAACACATGATCTGGAGCTAGCAGTGATAATATTTTCTTCAATGATATAGTGGAATTATCTATATAGAGAGAAGTTTGATATATTATGATAAAAAATATTAAGGTATATATTGACATATACAGAGTAAGAAATATGACAAAGGAGATGGTTATAGTTGATAATGGATTATGACTACTCAATACATTACCATATTAGGAAGATAGAAAAGGTTGTTGATACTTTGAAAAGAAATGATCATGATACCTTTTATATGATAAAGATTTACAAGGATCCAATCATCATGGATATGAAAATTAGGGAAGTGTAAATTATAAGGTAAAGGTAAAATTTATACTTTTCCAAATTGATTACTTAAATATCTTTCTATGATAAGATCATGGAGTAAGAAAATGATTATATGGGTTTTTAAAATACAGTTAGAAGAATTTTTTTAGTTTAACCTTGAAAAATATATAATTATATGTTTTTCCACATGATTTTTTGTCACATCCATGATTGAAATAAATGAGTTATTTTATGAAAATTATAACTCATCATTTTCCATTCACCTAGAAAACAAAAAAATGTATACAGGTTACTGGGATCACTTTTTGTGGGTTGAAATGAAGTATAGGATGTAGGAATATATATCACGAATCTTGGTCTTCTTTCATGTTAAGTTTCAAGATCATAATTTTAAATTAATGATACAACCATTACCGATACCTATATGGAAATAGAGTAAATCACCATGGATTTTATCAAAGTTCTATTCAATACCTATAAAGGAAATAATTCCATTAGGGTTTTGGTCAATCACCTTATAGATTTGACACATTTTATCGCTATTAAAAAATATTTCTCACTAAAATGAATTTAAATGATTTATATAAAGACATTTTTATGACTACATAGAATACAACTTTAGATTATATCTAATCAAGATCCAATGTTAACCAAAAATTTCTACACAAGTCTACTAATATTGGAATATCGAAATGAACTTCAGAACTATTTATCATCCTCAAGTTGATGTTAAATATAAAATGACTATTTAACATTTAGAATATATTCTATGATTCCTATTGATGAATTTTATAGGAAGCTGGGATTAACATCTTCCACTAGTCAAGTTTTAATATAAAAATAACTATACAAAAGAAACTATAGAAATATTTGTATGAGAATATATGAAAAACTTTGATATTATATGATGGATTTGCAAACATTTTTTTACTATAAATTTCTTTGGAAATGACATAGTAGATAAACAACATTTAATTAAATATTAAATAAATACATCTCTAAATGAAGATTTATGTTAATAATACTCAAAGAGATGTAGAATTTAATATTAGATAAAATGAATTCCTTTGAAAATCAACATGGAAGACAGTTATGAGATTTTGGAAGAATTGAATGTTAATCCAAAGATACATTATCCCCTTTTATATACATAATTATGTGTGAATTGTTTATTATTGACACGATCCTTTACCAAAACTCTCAAAAATTGAAAATATGTTTCATGTATCACTTCTGAGAAATTATATACCATATCTACCACATTTATAAAACATAGATGTTGAAAAATGAACATTATTTATTATATATGGAATAAATAATGTATAAATTAAATTATAGAGATAATTTACTATGAAACAAGGCACTTACCTAGTAAATGTTCTATGGAAATTTATAAGAATGAGGAAGAGGTGTGTGAACTCAATGTTTTAATGGAAAAATTACCCTGATCTATTATCATATAAGTATTGTAATTTTGAGGGTGAAATGGTTTTTAAGGGGGAATATAATACCCAATATTTTATTATGAATCTTCTATATATAATTTTCATAGGTGTTACAGTTGAATAAATTGATCTATAAGAAAATAAATATCTAAATTGTGTACTGATTTATTTAATTAAGGTAGAATATTACACTTTAAAATAAAATAAACATTATTATTATACAGAACATTGTTATGAAAACTAAAAAATGAAAATATATTCAAGTGAATAAATTTTATATAGTTTTAAAATATTATTCCTCATAGTCTTCCATTAATATTATTACACTAAGTAAAATTATATAATGAATAAAGAATATAATAAATTTGGTATACATTTAGTGTAGGAAGTAAGAGATTTATATGACTAGTTTATAGAATTATTTGGGAGAATATTGATATATATATATATATTGTGTATACATATAATAGAAAGGTATGTAGATAAGCATTGGATAAAAGTGATTAATGGGATAATGTATTTCATTATGTAGTTTGTTAAATATAATTGAATACTCAAATATAATAATCATGAGATTTGAATGTTATAATTTATCCCTTGGTATAGTGAGTATAAATAAAGAAAAAACATAATTTAACTTATATATAAATGGAGAATCTATGAAATTATGTAGTACAAGCCTTAAATTTGAGGATTTTTTTACATTTAGATAGAGGTTGCATCACTAGGGTTTTACCCTGACCAGACACAAGATAAACTTTAAAAAGGCCAGTTTGAAAATAATATTGTTTGATATAATTTTATGCTAGTGGAGATCACTAAAAGAACCATTCTAGATGAATTTACTCCACCATATACACTATTTCTCAACTCACTATTTTGGTTTATAAAAATATCATGATTTTTTAAGTAAGTAGATGTTGGGGTTTTCTTATTATGAAATTATTAATAAAATAAATTGTAAAATCCCAAACCTGACCATTTTCTTGGAAGGAGATGAGGTTCCACTAACCATAGGTGATATACCCATGACACAAAAGGTCAGAAATAAACACCAAGGGATTAAAACAATATTGTGGGATGATTTTCCCATTTTATTATTGTAAAACCTATCAATAAAAAAATAAAAATATGAAACCAACTATATGATGCATGGGGTATATAAAATATAACTAAAAAGAAGAACTAATAAAATAACAATATTAGAGTAACATCAATAAAGCATAAAAATAGGAATCAAGAAAACAAAAGGATGTCATAATGTTACAACAATTATTTGTAATCAATCTAACTATTCTATAATAGAAACACCAATATCTAACACTATCCCTAGAGTATAGCATCATGATGAAACACTAGTGAAATAAATGAACTTTTCTTTACCTTTTTCATGAATAATTATTTTTTAATACACACCAAATACATAAAAAAGTGTTATTAATCATACCCAATAGGATTTCCCCAAGAGACATACCAAATAATTACACTAGGAAAAGAACACGTTATCTCACATTTCAAAATAAAATTTATAACAAGGAATGGAACAATGAAATAGTTTACTAATTTTGAACAATTTAAATAAAAGGAAGAATAATTTATCCATCAATACCACATGACATGAAAAAACCACATCCACCCACTCACACACACATTTAATAAAAATTAAAATCCCTATACTATCAAGCATTGATCAATCCTTCACCAAGTTATCATTGGTGATATACCTTCACATGCCTCGAGTCTGACATCGAGTACTAATTCAGCACCAACAAGGGCCCATATAATGAAAACAAGAGCACATACCGCCCATGTATTCTTTGTTATCTAACCAATTCATTCCAAATAATTTTTTCTTTATTTTAAAATATTAAATTTAATTAATTTCTTACATTAAACCAAAACCATAATTTGAAACCTTAATTAAAATGGTATTTCCAAAAGCTATTCATATAACAAATATTTCTAAACCATGAAAAAAGAGGGTTTTCCTTTATGAAATATTGAAAAATTTCTATTAAAAATCCAAGAAAAACATTTAATAAAGATATGTATTGAAGTTATATGACAAGTGGAGAATATAAAGAAACCACTTACCTTGAAATGAGTGATAAAAATGAAGAATGAGACAAAAAAACCTTTATATTTGGGATCATACCACCTTTCCTTTAATAGGTCCAACTAAGATCTCATGATAACACATCATAGATCATAGGTCAATCTATAACTGATTAGATATATCATTATGTGTGAAATAAGATGAGGATATCTAAAGAGAAAGAGAGAAAATAGAGACTTAATATTGATTCTAGAGATCTAAATCACATAGATCCATCAAAATAGACTTTCAAATCAAAGGGAATCACCAAGAAAAATTAAGAGAGTAGTGAAGTTTGAGAGGATGATAGGAGAAGAGAAAAAAGAGGGGTTTATGTGTTAAAATGAAGTTAAAATCAATTTTTTGAGCATTAATATAGCATCCCACCTTTTTATCACATAATCTTTCATTACATTTTACAAAACCGAGGATCTTTAAGGTTTAGTGTCTTGGAAACCAGGAACTTTAAACATGAAAAAATAAAAGATTCTTCTTAAACACTTGAAAGGCTTCTCCTCATGTTCATCCTAGGTTCATTACTGCATCTCATAACCTGGGGACATACACCAAAAGAAAGGGTGAGCAGAAGGCCCAGTAAGGGAAACAAGAGAAACATTTTACATGTGAACTTGAGATACTTCAATAAGGTCATGAAAAGAACATTAAGGCATGAGAAAGAAATCATGAGGCATATCATAATACAAATAACATTTTCATAACTTGAAGATGTGGCTACATAATTTAACATAGAAAATCATGAACATATCACCAAGGTCCATCCCCAAGGTGTCATTTGAAAATTACTAAGGTTATTCACCAAGATATCGTGAAAATTGTAATCTCTAGTGGTTACATCATTACCCAATGCATTGGAGCGCTATAAGGGCGCACCCTTAAATTTTCCTTTATTATCATGTGAGCCACATATATCATCATCAAAAATTTCATAAATAACCCATATAGAAAAAAATAAATGGGTTTCATTTCATAATCATAACGTTTTAAAAACTGCTTTAAAGACATGATCTTTACGTCACTTTAAACCCACGAAAGGGGAGAGCGGGTTTCATGTATGTAAATCCCAGAATTTAAAATAGAACATTTTTGTATATATGTGAATAACCCTGTAGAAATAAGATCTTTTAGTATTCACTTAATAACATGAAGTAATTTTGAGAAAAAGAGAGTGGCATTTTGAGACGAAAATTCTACAGCACAACGGCTACGTTACAGGGTTTTAGAAAACATTGAAAAGAGAGGGGACAAGGGTCAAACAATCATAAATGACCCATAAAACAGTAGAGGGACAGAATATAAGGGATTTAAGAACATGGTAATGAAATTTGAAAATATACCATATGAAATGAAGAACATGAAAGGAAGACAAAAATAAGATTTCTCTTATGAAAATTCGGCAGCCTAACAGCATTACATAAACTTCAACCAAAAATGAATTGATGATGTCAAATAGGGTCTCTCATAATATGAACATAAAAGATCAGTATGATAGATATATAGATCATACCCCAACATAATAAAAAGGAACTTGCAAGACTTGACATGGAATTAGAACTTTGAAAAAGAGAAGGGTGAAAGAATCCCTTAAAAATTCGGCAGCCTAACGGCGTCACTTAAACTTCAACAAAAAATGAATTGATGAGATCAAATAGGCTCTCTCATCATATGAACATAAGAGTCCAGTATGATAGATATATATATCATACCCCAACATAACAAAAAGGAACTTGAAAGAATTGACATGAAAGTAGAACTTCAAAACGAGAAGGGTGAAGAACCACTTAAAAATTCGGCAGCCTAACGGCGCCACTTAAAACTTCAAAATACTGAATTGAAGAGATAAAATGGGGTCTCTCATCATATGATCATAAAATATCAGTATGATAAATTTAGAGATCATACCCCAACATAATAAAAAGTAACTTGAAATAATTGACATGAAAGTAGAACTTCAAAACGAGAAGGGTGAAGAACCACTTAAAAATTCGGCAGCCTAACGGTGCCACTTAAAACTTCAAAATACTGAATTGAAGAGATCAAATGGGGTATCTAATCATATGATCATAAAAGATCAGTATGATAAATTTAGAGATCATACCCCAACATAATAAAAAGGAACTTGAAATACTTTACATGATAATAGATCTTGAAAAATGAGAAGGGAGAAAGAATCCGTTACAAAAATTTCGGCAGCCTAACGACGCCCCTTAAAACTTCATAAAACGAAATAATGAGAGTAAGAGGGGATATATCATTATGTGAACATGAAAAGGGAATTAAGAGGAGTATAAAAGAACACCCTTTAATATAAGAACATGGATCATAAAAGAAATTACATAAAAGAGATTTCTTGAAAAGAAAGAGAGAGATCGGATCCCTTACCTTAAAACGTAACTCTTAAAACTCAAAGGTTGGGACCTTGAGGGATTGGGGGAACCTTGGGAGGACTCCTTGGGAGGTAATGAGACCAGAACTTCGTTGGGGGATAGTGGGGAGTCGAATGGATGAGAGAATGGCTTGGTATTTATAGGAAAAGTGAGGGGACAAGGCATTAATGGCCAAGGGACACCTCATTAGTGGTTTTGGAAAAACCATGGGCTTGCCCATGGTATTTGCCCATGGTATTGGCCAATTGGGACACCTCATACCTTATATTACTATTCATAAGTCGACCATATTGATTACATACTTAATACATCATTTAATGATGTCATTAAACACCCGTAACTTAAAAACTGTATTTTCACTATTCATTGAAAATTCAACTTTCTCAGAATAATCCCAAAATTTCACCTTAACCAAATATCAATGCTCTGATTTAAAAAATGAACTCCATTTTATAAAAATAATTTTCTAAATATTTTTAATTTATTTTTTTAAATAAATACACTATTCACGGAAAATTCATTTTTTCAGAAAAAACCCCAAAAATTACCATAACATAATATCGGTGCTCTGAGTTCAAAAATGAAATCCATTTTATAAAAATAATTTTTTTAAATATTTTTAATTTAATTTTTAATTAAAAAACACTATTCACTCGAAAAAAACTAATACTTGAATAATAATTTATGAAACCGTTATTTAACCATTTTATTGAATCACATTAATTAATCAAGGTGCCTAGATTATATTAATACTTTCTTTAAGTGAGATTACTAATCCATTTGGACACATTACTAATCCTAATCATAAAATAACTATTCATAATTTACTATTCATCAAAAATAAAGTTGATCTTATTAGACTCTAAATTTCGTACTGAACATAATTGTAGAAGACCATTTTTTGAAAATCATTACACATTTTTAATTATTTAAGGTCTGCATAAACATTTTTAAAATATCCTTTTTCTAAAATTCATCAAAAATATGCATACTATATTTATCTGGTCATTTAAAAAATTCATAAAATTCATCATAAGAAGAAATCCCAATTTTTATTTAAAACAAAGGATTACACAAGGCAGTTACGGTCTCCTTACATAGCCCCTTATCACACCAGCATAGAACCTAAGTGTAAGGTGTGATAAGGTGAGAGAATCTGAGGGAGGCTCGGCTAACATCGCATGAGTAGTAATTTCTATCAGTTTTAACTTCTCGCAAAGGCGATTCCATTCTAGCTTCACATGATGAAGTTCAGCTTGGGTTTGGTCTAGAGAAAAGCCCAGTGGTGCTACCTCCTTCCCAAGTTCTGTTAGATGGGCTTCGATCGGTCCAAGACTACTGGGTGAGGCCATCGAATCTTCTTTCTATAATAATTAACCAAGATTACTTGTATTTAGAGACAATAATCAAAAAGTTTAGTTTCTAGTGGTCATATTGACCAATGGTCATATAACCGTCTAAACCCAACGGTCTCATTTTAATTATAATCATGTTATTAAATGAAACATTTTTGTTGAGTATAAAAATAAAATAAAATAACACATAAAATTAGGAAACAAGATTTATTCAAAATTTCAGGTCGTTACATTCTTCCCCCCTTAAGAAATTGCGTCCTCACAATTTTAAAAATTGGGTTTTGAAATTTCATTAAAAGTCCCACATCAGAAAAGGATCCAGTAAAATTATTACTTTAAAAGAAAGAAAGGGAAGTACAAAGGTCACCCGAGTTAACCCACACTAGGATTCCATGTAGGAAAACATGGACATGGAAGAAAAACAAAGGGTTAAGTTCTGGGGGAGAGTGATATAGAACATGATTAGGAGAAAGTTAACCATAAGAAAATCCCAAACTTATGATGTGTGTAAACGGTCTTTGATTACCTAGTAGGAAACGTAAACCAACAATGTTTTTGTTTTACGTTCTTTTTCATAATTTTGAGGAATTCATTTACAACATAAAACAAAAACATAAGAAAATATACCTATCTTCATGTAGAGTTTAATCCCTTAATAAGTTTCTACCCAAAACTAATCTTTTCTCCAATCTATGAGCATTAAAAACTACTTGGTCTCATCAAAACACAAGAATCATCTTCTAGAGAATCACATAATCCACAAAAGATTAACTATCTATTTCTTCTATCTTTAAACATTATCCCAAAAATAGAAAGGGTAAGGTAAACAACTCTTCAAAAAGAAATAATCCCATAGGAATGGAAACTACTTTTAAATCTTCAAAGTTCCATGGTACTACCCATAGTTCATCATTGACCATTCCATAAATAACGGTCATTAAGATTCCTCAAAATAAACCAAACTAATATTGAAACCCAAATACAAGAAGGATTTGATAACATAGTCTTCCAAAATAAACTTCATTGTTCATCTCCAAACAACATCAACCACTCCTAACATCTTATAACAAAAGTAGCTAACCTAAACATATTTTACCCAAGATAGGTTAATCATTTCCATAAGTAACCTAAATTACTATAAGTCCACCTTAAATTCATCGATTCTTCAAAATATAAGTCAACCTTACCCCTCAATGAAAATACCGTAGTAATCTATTTACCTCGATCATATAGGGTCCCCAAAATAGTGAACGTCTTCCAAAATAATAATCATATTTTAATCCCCTAATCATCCCTATCATATTAATACGACAATCGTTGCATTTCCTATCACATTGGTTGTTGGGACATGTTATTCCATTTCCCACCATTAACTAAGAAGAGAAAGCATAATTAGGGGCTTAAGTACTTAGCCAATAATCATGAAAAGGAACTGAAAGCATATAAGGATAACTTGTAGAAGAAAAGTATACACTAACTTGTGATCCCCTAGGTTCCCATCTAGGTTATCCATGATCATATATTCTTATGTGAATCTTTATTTTATTTTATCTTTGTTCCTTTAACAATGGTTCATACTAAGCTTATGAATTTACCAAAGCATATCCCCCGGGAGTGTGGTAACCAAGAGTGCAGCAAGGCCCGTTGTCGTGTACCGGTTCCCGTTCGAGTCTAGCTCAAAGCAGTTTTTTCGGGTTTTACCCCTATGTACATCTGTTCCAGATCCACCTCTACCTGCTCGTATCCAGACATGGATGTATTTTCTTGGAAACCCCTTACTCAATACTCACCAAAATACCAGGAAGATTTCCTATATTTTAACTTTTCTATAGGCTTCTTCCTAATGTTTTCATATCCTAATTTCCACAAATAACTAAACCATACTTTGATACCAACTATAGCATCCCGCCTTTTTATCACATAATCTTTCATTACATTTTACAAAACCGAGGATCTTTAAGGTTTAGTGTCTTGGAAACAAGGAACATTAAACATGAAAACATAAAAGATTATTCTTAAACACTTGAAAGGATTATCCTCATGTTCATCCTAGGTTCATTAATGCATCTAATAACCTGGGGACATACACCAAAAGAAAGGGTGAGCAGAAGGCCCAGTAAGGGAAACAAGAGAAACATTTTACATGTGAACTTGAGATACTTCAATAAGGTCATGAAAAGAACATTAAGGCATGAGAAAGAAATCATGAGGCATATCATAATACAAATAACATTTTCATAACTTGAATATGTGGCTACATAATTTAACATATACAATCATGAACATATCACCAAGGTCCATCCCCAAGGTTTCATTTGAAAATTACCAAGGTTATTCACCAAGATATCGTGAAAATTGTAATCTCTAGTGGTTACATCATTACCCAATGCATTGGAGCGCTATCAGGGCGAACCCTTAAATTTTACTTTATTATCATGTGAGCCACATATATCATCATCAAACATTTCATAAATAACCCATATAGAAAAAAATAAATGGGTTTCATTTTATAATCATAACGTTTTAAAAACTGCTTTAAAGACATGATCTTTACGTCACTTTAAACCCACGGAAGGGGAGAGTGGGTTTCATGTATGTAAATCCCAGAATTTAAAATAGAAATTTTTTGTATATATGTGAATAAACCTGTAGAAATAAGATCTTTGAGTATTCACTTAATAACATGAAGTAATTTTGAGAAAAAGAGAGAGGCATTTTGAGACGAAAATTCTGCAGCACAACGACTACGTTACAGGGTTTTAGAAAACGTTGAAAAGAGAGGGGACATGGGTAAAACAATCATAAATGACCCATAAAACAGTAGAGGGACAAAATATAAGGTATTTAAGAACATGGTAATGAAATTTGAAAATATACCATATGAAATGAAGAACATGAAAGGAAGACAAAAATAAGATTTATCTTATGAAAATTCGGTAGCCTAACAGCGTTACATAAACTTCAACCAAAAATGAATTGATGATGTCAAATAGGGTCTCTCATCACATGAAAATAAAATATCAGTATGATAGATATATATATCATACCCCAACATAATAAAAAGGAACATTCAAGACTTGACATTGAATTAGAACTTTGAAAAGGAGAAGGGTGAAAGAATCCCTTAAAAATTCGGCAGCCTAACGACGTCACTTAAACTTCAACAAAAAATGAATTGATGAGATAAAATAGGGTCTATCATCATATTAACATAAGAGTCCAGTATGATAGATATAGAGATCATACCCCAACATAAAAAAAAGGAACTTGAAAGAATTGACATGAAAGTAGAACTTCAAAACGAGAAGGGTGAAGAATCACTTAAAAATTTGGCAGCCTAACGGCGCCACTTAAAACTTCAAAATACTGAATTGAAGAGATCAAATGGGGTCTCTCATCATATGATCATAAAAGATCTGTATGATAAATTTAGAGATCATACCCCAATATAATAAAAAGGAACTGGAAAGAATTGACATGAAAGTAGAACTTCAAAACGAGAAGGGTGAAGAACCACTTAAAAATTCGGCAGGCTAACGACGCCACTTAAAACTTCAAAATACTGAATTGAAGAGATCAAATGGGGTCTCTCATCATATGATCATAAAAGATAAGTATGATAAATTTAGATATCATACCCCAAAATAATAAAAAGGAACTTGAAATACTTTACATGATAATAGATCTTGAAAAATGAGAAGGGAGAAAGAATCCGTTACAAAAATTTCGGCAGCCTAACGGCGCCACTTAAAACTTCATAAAACGAAATAATGAGAGTAATAGGGGATCTATCATTATGTGAACATGAAAAGGGAAGTAAGAGGAGTATAAAAGAACACACTTTAACATAAGAACATGGAGCATAAAATAAATTACATAAAAGATATTTCTTGAAAAGAAAGAGAGAGATCAGATCCCTTACCTTAAAACGTAACTCTTAAAACTCAAATGTTGGGACCTTGAGGGCTTGGGGGCACCTTGGGAGGACTCCTTGGAAAGTAATGAGACCAGAACTTCGTTGGGGGAGAGTGGGGAGTCGAATGGATGAGAGGATGGCATGGTATTTATAGGGAAAGTGAGGGGACAAGGCATTAATGGCCAAGGGACACCTCATTAGTGGTTTTGGAAAAACCATGGGCTTGCCCATGGTATTTGCCCATGGTATTGGCAACTTGGGACACCTCATACCTTATATTACTATTCATAATTCTACCATATTGATTACATACTTAATACATCATTTAATGATGTCATTAAACACCCGTAACTTAAAAACTGTATTTTCACTATTCATCGAAAATTCAACTTTCTCAGAATAATTCCAAAATTTCACCTTAACCAAATATCAATGATCTGATTTCAAAAATGAACTCCATTTTATAAAAATAATTTTCTAAATATTTTTAATTTATTTTTTTAAATAAATACACTATTCATCGAAAATTCATTTTTTCAGAAAAAACCCCAAAAATTACCATAACATAATATCGGTGCTCTGAGTTCAAAAATGAAATCCATTTTATAAAAATAATTTTTTTAAATAATTTTAATTTAATTTTTAATTAAAAAACACTATTCACTCGAAAAAACTAATACTTGAATATTAATTTATGAAACCGTTATTTAACCATTTTATTGAATCACATTACTTAATCAAGGTGCCTAGATTATATTAATACTTTCTTTAAGTGAGATTACTAATCCATTTGGACACATTACTAATTCTAATCATAAAATAACTATTCATAATTTACTATTCATCCAAAATCAAGTTGATCTTATTAGACTCTAAATTTCGTACTGAACATAATTGTAGAAGACCATTTTTTGAAAATCATTACAGATTTTTAATTATTTAAGGTTTTCATAAACATTTTTAAAATATCCTTTTTCTAAAATTCATAAAAAATATGCATACTATATTTATTCAGTCATTTAAAAAATTCATAAACTTCATCATAAGAAGAAATCCCAATTTTTATTTAAAACAAAGGATTACACAAGGCAATTACGGTCTCCTTACATAGCCCCTTATCACACCAGCATAGGACCTAAGTGTAAGGTGTGCTAAGGTGAGAGAATCTGAGGGAGGCTCAGCTAACATCACACGAGTAGTAATTTCTATCAGTTTGAACTTCTCGCAAAGGCGATTCCGTTCTAGCTTCACACGATGAAGTTCGGCTTGGGTTTGGTCCAGAGCAAAGCCCAGTGGTGCTACCTCCTTCCCAAGTTCTGTTAGATGGGGTTCGATCGGTACAAGACTACTGGGTGAGGCCATCAAATCTTCTTTCTATAATAATTAACCAAGATTACTTGTATTTAGAGACAATAATCAAAACGTTTAGTTTTCAGCGGTCATATTGACCAATGGTCATATAACCGTCTAAACCCAACGGTCTCATTTTAATTATAATCATGTTATCAAATGAAACATTTTTGTTGAGTATAAAAATAAAATAAAATAACACATAAAATTAGGAAACAAGATTTATTCAAAATTTCGGGTCGTTACAATTAAATGCATGTGTCTTGGTTAGTCCATATATTTTGTGAAACCTTGGGTTTAATGTGTGCCTGATACAACCTTTAAATTGACCCCTCACATGGTTGGTTTACGTAGTTTTAAAAATATTGTGATAACCATTATTTTCCCTCTTTTTTAACTTTCAAAATTCCTCTCGGGGACACACATGGTTTAGAAAAATAGCGATTAATCCATGTACACCCTTATATCCTCTAAAGCAGGTCACACAGTTTCCTTGAAAAAACTGCACAATTTTTGACAACTATTCTCAAACCACGAATCCTTAAAAACACCTTGAAAACACAACAAAACCATCAATAAACAACCAAAACTCAACCTAATGTTATAAAAATTAAAAATAATAAGTAAAATGGAAAATTACCTTATAATTAGGATGTTACATTCTCCCCACCATTAATATTATTAGTGATTTGGAAAATTTCATGCATTTTTTCTAGGATATATTTATCCATTCCAAAATTTTCTATTGAATTACATAGTGTTTTTATAATAGTCAATCTAATGAAATTTATTTTCCATGCAAGTATTTTTCATTTATACGTAAGATATGAATTGATACATGAAAAAATATACCATTTAGTTTATGATCAATATGATCCCATTGAATCAAATGGCTAGAATCATGCTAGTACTTCCTCAACCAAGATACATGAAAAAAATACAAATCAAACTAAACAATGTGAGTAAATATAGACATTAATAAAGATAACTAATTTGTTCAAGTATCTCAAAAGGTCTATCATACTGAGGAGATAAATTCTTTTTCATACCTTACTGATAGTGTCCTAGCCTTAGAGTTACATTCAAGAACACATGTTCTCCCATGAAAAAGTTTGAAGGATTATGATGATTATAGGAATAATATTTCTAATGGATATGGGTATAAACCATACATTTGTTGATCATTTGAATTTTATTAATCCTCTATTTCACAAGGATAGGTGACAATAGTTAATTTTATCATATCTACCCAAAAAGTTTGGGATCAACATGGAAGGGCATAAATTTCCTTTAATGGAGTGATCTTTATCATTCCATGATGACATTTTTTATAAAAAACTATACTAAAGGAAAATGATCCTACCACGAGCCACTAAAATCAATAACACAAGAACCAATCATATATTTTAGTGTCTAAACTATTCTCTGTAAATTACCATCCACTTAAGGATGATATGTCATTCTCATAGTCAATTGGGTACCCAAATATTAATGAATAGATCACTAAATATGAGAGGTGAAATGTGTATCTGAGTCAAAGATGATAAAAAATAGTATTTCATTTAATTTTTCCACTTCCCAAGAATATACCATTCATAAGTTGTCTACCATCTTAGATTCATGAATTGAAATGAAATGGGATAAATTTTTGAGTCAGTCCATAATCACCCAAATCAAATCATGTTTCCAAATAGTTCTTGGTAAAAATATGAAACATTTCATAGAAAAATACTCCAATTTCCATCAAGGTATTGGAAAGGATTTCAATAACCATGTTATTAATTTATTCTCTTCCTTTACATGATGATGGTTTAGGCATTTCAAAGAAAATTAAACCACATTTTCTTTCATAATTTCCCACAAAAAATATGTTCTTATAACATTATACATATTTTTGATGCCTGGGTGACCACCAATTTTTAATGGTGATAATAAAAAAGGAATTTTTATTGATATTATAAAGGTAAAATGACTCAACCATTAAAAAGGATCATATAGTTACCATCTTGTTTCCATCCATCAATGGTGTCCCCATCATTAAGTATTGATGTCATGGTAAGGAAACCCAAATCATATCTTTAAGCATCCTTTATTTGTACAACCAAGTCAGGATTAAGAGTCACCTGATAGATAATTGTAAATTTATTGTTATCAATGCATTCCAAAATCATATCAACTACGATACTCATTAGTATAATTTATTGGATGTATTTTGTCTTAATGAATCTTCAATAGAATTTATGTTTCCATGTGTACAAACAAAGAAAAAGTATATCATATATAGATATTCCATCCATCATATTTTCCTCAAGTTTAAATATCATTGAAAAAATATGGGTTTTAAATTTTAATGGTCTGTGAACACAATTAATTTCTTAGTAAGGAGATAATGATTCCATGTTTTCAAAGCATGAACCACCATATCCAATTACAAATCATGGGTTAGATAGTTATTTTCATGAATTCACAACTACTGTGTTCTATAATCCATGATGTGATATCCATTCAAGAGAACAAAACCGAGTCTATATCTAGATGCACCAAAATAAACCACATAACCCTTCCAAGATTTCAAAAAAACAAGAATTGGTGATGAGGTGATCCTCTCTTTAAGATATAAAAATTATTATTTCTAATCATAAATCCAATGGAATGATGTTCCCTTTAACATGAGCACTGATATAATAAATGTGAGAAATGAGAAGTCCTAAATGAATCATATATAGTAAGATTATTAGTCCATAAGGTTATATATCTCAAAGATGTTATTTGGTGGTTTTTAAGAGACAACAACTTCTATCTTTTTAGGATATATTGATAAACCTTTCTATGAAATGACATTTCCATGGAATAGAATTTATTATATATATAAACCAAATTTATATATATTTTTTAAATTATGTGTTCTTGTAAAGTGGTCAGCACAATCTCTAAATGTTCTTCATGTTCTTTCTAAGTTTGAGAATACACCAGAATTTCATAAAAATTTTACAAAATGAAATAATCTCAATACCAATTGAAGAAATGATTCATCAATTCCATGAAAAATGAAGGTGTATTTGAAAGCCCAAATGGAATGACCAAATATTTATAATAACTATAAAAACTCTTGAGAGATATTTTTAAAATACCCACTTTCCTAACTCAGAGTTGGTGATAAATGAAGTGTGGATCAGTTTTTGGGAACTATTGGGATCCCTTCAATTTATGAAAATGGTATTCAATCTAAGTAATGGGATCTATATACCTTATTATAACTTTATCTAGTTTACAATAATCAACACAACATCATAACGAACCATATGTCATCATGAAAAAAATATTTTTTGTATCCCAAGGTGATGTACTTATTATTATGAACCCTTTAGTTTACAATTCTTCCAATTGGGCCTTCAATTCATTCAATTACATTGTTACCATTCATTATTATTAATGTGAATTTTTTTTTACCCAAAAGAAGATCAATTAAAAACCCAAATTCCCTTTCATGTTGAAAACTATTAAATTTTTGGGAAATATGTCAATATATTGATCCATAGTGGTTGGAAAATTTCTAACCCCAATGATATCATTTTTACCCAAATTTACCTGTACAAATTGATATGAAATAGTCCAGACCATTGATTCTAAAGGTACTTATTTATGTTCCTTTTCAACCTTGTCTCCTTTAAAAATATGAAATTTATCATCTTGAGATATAAAATTTACTAATTTCACATACCAATCATTATGAGACATGAAAGAAATAAACCAATCCATACCCATGATCAATTCAAATATATTCATGTACAAAAAAGAAATATCCCAAACATACTAGAATCTAATGATTTATATAGAACTAGATTCACATTTAAATATTATATACTCTCACTACTAGAGAGATAATTAGATACTCATTATGTGTGTAGGTAGAATTGCATGTTGAACAATTCTTTAAATCCCGCCCACATAAGACCTTGGTCAAATTTAGCTTGGAAGTATAAATCCCACCATTTTCTACAAGATATTCCTACATGTAGAAAGCTAAAATAATTTTTAGATTATCCATGGATCTATAGAAATAATAGATATGGTTTATCTTGTTAATCCACACTTCTTTCTTTTCAGGTACTGAATACCTTAAAAAGATTAATGGATTCTATTTCTAAAACTTGACTTAATTTTCCTATTTTCATGGGTTCTTATTTCAATTTCCCTTATCAGTATCTTGAAAATATTGAATAATTATTTGAACAAGGTATTAATTCACCTATGGTTTATGTTTCACCACAATTTTTATTATCACTTCTCACAAGAATCTACATCATCCAACCAATTCCACTTCTCTATAGTTTAAAAAAACTATTTTGTTGTCACTTACTAGGAAACTAAAGGTTTAGAAAACTTAAAATCATAAAAAGAAACAATATTTATAATCATTTTTCAAAAATCATCAATCATAAAATAAAAAATGTTTTCCAAGTGATAAGTCTCAGTAATAATGCACCGTATGCTATACTAATTAGCTAAACCCATGGTGATGAGATGAAAACACACCTAGAGGTGTTTTAGATTAAAGTTTTCACCCAAACCACCCTAGTAACTTGATTTTCAGCATAAATAGGTTACATATATCTATTTATTATATACATTTCATGGTTATACATTTACTATCTCCTTGTAAGTATCCCTTTATGAATTACCTAATAAAACTGATACTATTTGTAACATTTTGACCCTAAAAATTGGCTTATAAAGATTCAAGGTTCCACTAACCTTAGGTGGAATCACTATGACATTAAATTTTGGTAATAAATTTCATGTTCTTACCTCAATATTTGGGGGATACTTTTCCATTTTTAACAACTAAAATTATCAAGAAAAAATTAAACAACCAAACCAAATATATCATGTCTATGGTATAAAAAATACAACTCAAATTAATAACTATTAAAACAAAAATATCATATTATTAGTGAAAAATCATTTCAAAGAAACATAATAAAGACATAGGAAATAATGATGTAGCAACATCGATGTGGAATCACCCCAAATAATCCATAATAGAAACTCCATGATCTAATACAATCACGAGAAAGTAGCATAATGATGATCTAATAGTGAAATTAGTGACTTTTTTTTACTCATGTCATGAAGTACACCATCTTAATATGAACCAAAATGTATATGTAGGGGTGAGTAGTCTTACATAGTAGGATTTATCCAAGAGACTTATAAAATCACACAACTAGGATAGGAAAACATTATCTCATTGTTCAAAGTATAATTTATAAAAAATAAAATAACATAAAAACTTTTAACCAATTTAAAACAATTTAAAATAAAGGTAAAACAATTTGTCCATATATACTACTTGGAATACCCAAACCAATTCCATCTAATCATTCCCAAACTCATGCAGAATGGAAATCCCTATACTCATGAGTTGTGATCCTCCTTCACCAAGCCATATCATGGTGATATACCTTCCCATTCCTCTAATCAGGCACTGAGTTCCAAGTATTTACCAATAAGGCCCCATAAAATGAAATTATTCCACCCATGTAAACTAATTCCTCACACTAATTCATTCCACATAAATTCATTATTTCCTTTAAAATATTAAACTAAAAATCTTTCTTTCATTAAAATGAAACCATAATTTAAAACAATAATTCAAATGGGTTTTCCAAAAACACTTCAAATAACAAATATTCATATACCATAAACCAATAGGGTTTTCCATTATGAAATCTCCCAAAATTTCATTTGAAAATCCATGAAAAATTATTTAATAAAGACAATGATTCATGTTTCTAAATAAGTGGAGAAGATATGGAGGCTACATACTTCTCGATGGGTGACAAAAATAAAGAAAAACATAAAAAAGTATCTAGATATACTCTATATACTATTTCTATAAATATATCAATCCGATATCTCATCTGAACACATCATATATCATAGATCTACCCATAACAGATTATAACTAAATTTTTGTGTGAATGAACATGAGGATATATAAATAAATAGAGAGAAAATTGAGACATACCATTGATTATGAATATCCAATACACTTAGATCATCAAAAATGGATTCTGGATCATAAATAACCACCAATACCACTTAGGAGAGTAGTGGGTTTTTAGATATATATATGAGAGGTAAAAAATGATAATTTCAGGGGTTTAAACCATATTAAACTCTATTTTTTAGAGCATTAAATGTAGGTGGAATAGTTAGTCTACATAGTTTGGGAAACCGTGCTCTACTTGTATTAATGATACAACCTATAAACTTCTCCCTCTCATAGTTTTAAGAACCTTATTCCAAGTATGAATTTCCAGCTATTTCCACTTGCATGGTTTCTCATGGGCACCCACATGGTTTTGACAGACGATGCAATATCTTTGCACATAGTCATGCCCTCTTATGACTATCACATGGTTTCCTAGAGAAAACAAAATGATTTACCATATGTGTGCTCACACTTTTCACCCTTAAAAACATTTAAAAAATATAGTAAAACCAACCAGAAACTCTTGAAAATCAACACAAGTATTATATATATTCAAAATACATAATAAAATGGTAAATTACCTCAAATATAAGGTTTTATATAAATGATTCTTTTTAAATATTTTTTATTATATGTATTATTATAAACATGATATATATATAATTTATTATAATAACAATCATCAATATTTCATAATTTTAAAATATTCCATTAATATTCAAGTAATAATTAAGGAATTTTTAGAATTAAAAAATATATATTTAGTCATTTTTAAAGAAACAAATTTTATTCAAAAAATATTGTCTATATATTATATGTTTTTATGGAAAATTTACTATATTTATATTTTTGATTTATTAAAATTGATATATTATTTGGAATAAAGATATCAAAATTAGGTAAAAATTATAATATCATTTTTCAGTGAAAAATATATATTGAGGTGCATAGAGAAATTAATAAGTAAATAGTTATTTTTTGTGCTAATGACGTGGTGCTGGAATGTTTCTATGAAGGCATCGACACCCTTGGATGCAGTTGGCGATGAAGGTGTCACTCTGGGTAGTGTCGAAGATGTTTATTTGGTGCATGTGGTTGATAAGGAGGGTAGAAGAATCTTGGGTTCTCCCCTGGCATACTGATTAGGGTTTTATTTCTATTGGGACCTTAGGTCTTAATCATTGTCCTTTTTTCCATGTGTGTTTGGGACTTTAGGTCACTGGGCCTATTGAACATTTATGGGCTACATGTGATATGATGAGATAAGGCTATGTCTTGGAACATTTGGAAGGAAGTACAACACATCATGAAAGTGTCATCGGGTGGGCGTACTTGAAAGAGGGATAAGTGTGATAACACCCATCATTCAACCATCTATCATGAGGGAAATATGGGAACCCTCCCTTATGTCTTTTTTCATAGTGCTTCAGTCAGATGATGTGGAGAATTAAGTTCATGATGCAACATGAGAACACAAGAATCATTGGGTGGGAAGATCCATATAGTGATGGGTGTGCTGGAACCTGTCATTTGGTACTCCCCTACACTTTAATGTGGGATGGAGGGGTTCCCTTCCATGTTGTGTCGGTCTAGCTTGATGCAGATTTTCATGGGGGGGGGGATGAAGCATCATTCTTCATTGGCATCACTAGTACAATGGATCTGGAAGGGGGGAAAGGTTCTTGGATGATGTTCTGTATAAAACCTTCTACCTATTAGGTCTTAAAGGAGTCTCTATTTTTAGGGGTGTTTTTTTGGACTTAAGGTCACTAGGTCCTTTGGACCATGTAAGATCCTTCATACCTTTTTCTCATGGGATTACGTGCCTCTGGGCCTATGGACCATGTATTTAGTTCCTCCTCAACCCATTTTAAAAAGCGCCTTTCCTTTTTTATTTTCATAAAAGTGGTATAGTTCCTCAACCTGTTAATCAGAAAATAGCAAACAAGGTAAACATGGTAAAAATGAATTATAAATTAATTAAAAAACTATATTTATAATCATGAACCTGTGTGTATGAGAAATTCATGACCCACATTATTTTTTGATATTTCCTAGTCACCTTCACCTATAGTTATATTCCATAACCCTTATAAAATTATTATTTGAAAAAATATCACTTAATATCATCTATAAAAGGACCCCTCCATCACCCATTCCAAACCACACAAAAATATGACAAAATTCCCTCCCATGAAGTACTTTCTAATGTTTTATTTCTTCTACTCATAAGAAGGATCTCAAAGACTTCATTAAGAAAAACATCTATTAGGAAAGATATAATTATTTAAAGAATCATAAAAATATTCTCAATATATATAATTTATCATATCTTACTCACCCTTTATAATCCTAATTATTTACATTAATAATATAAACAATAATCATACATAAATGTTTATGAAAAAACAAATACAACCCACGGTGAAATGGAAATGAATTTCATAATAAACTCATACATCCTAAGAGATCATTAAATTTAACATAATCATTAAAAATAGAGGAAATAAATCATCATAATAAACAAAAAGTTAATAAGAGACATTAAATTTAGAAAAATATTCATTTAGCATCACTTAGAAGAGATATACCATCACTGACAAAAATAAATATAAAATTATAATTAGGAATAAATCAATAGTTTAATTGAGAATATTTCTTCAAAATAATATATTTATGTGAAAAGTGAAGAAATATACAAATTAAATAGTATAATTATATGTAAATCCCTTGAAAAAAATGAAAATAATAATAAATAAGAAATTTCATGCAATGTTAATAAGAGAAGGTATAGAAATATATATTTTTTAAAGTGAGGAAGAAAATATATTCACAAAAAGGTTATAGACCACATAAATGGGATATTTAAAACAATAATATCCTATAAAGATAGGTCAAATTATTTGATAGAACTAAAAAGGTAAAAAAATAAAAAATAAAATAGAAAAGGTTAAGAAGAAATATTTCAATCCAATAATATAAACAATTGGTGTGGAATAACCTTACAAAATTTATATGGCATGATATAGAAAAAATGATTATTATTACAATGAAAAGATATTAAAATATATATAAAAAGTAAAAATGAATATAAAAATGAGTATTGGAGAATAAAATAAAAAAAATTATTTTGTAGGAGGGTTAGATAAAGGGAGAGAATCCAAAATAAGAGAAATAAAGATCCCCATAGAAATTTAGTAATAGATTAAGGAGGGATTAATCACAAGGAGAACATGGAAAACATTTCTAAATCCACATAATTCAAGGGATTATGAAATATGATAATTAATTTAGACTACACAAATACACTCCAAATTGATTGAGAAGATGACCATATTTCCAAGATATGAGAGTGAGGCAACAACCCCTTTATGAAATTGATAAAATATTATATAGAATACAATAAAAGAATAAATGTGATAAAAAAGCATGTAAATTATTATCTATAAATGTCAAATTTAATTTTATATTTCCACTTTGAAAAATATATACAACATAGAATAACATAAGAAAATAAGGGTGAATATATTCTAAAGAGATGATATAGAGACAAAAATCCCCTTATGAACTTTTTAAGGTGTGGGTTGATCAATAATGAATGATATTAAAATGTAGAGGCATGTAAATACCTAAAATGTGTCATTAATATAATTATATGATAATTATATTATAAAATACATTTCATAATTTTTAAAAAGTTTTAGAAAAAGTTTTTGAATCCTACTTGTAAATACCCAAATCTTGACGTACATAGACATTACATTAATTTTGCGGAATACCTAATACATGACAAAAACAGATTCCCAAAGACCGTATTAGTTTAGTGTCTTTGGAAACTCAGAATATAATCTTCTAATCATGGTGAAAGATCTCCAACATCTCCCATAAATATCTTCCATTTTTTTTCTTACCTAAAACCTTTCTTTATATCCTGGGGAAAAGAAAACATAAAAAGGGTGATCTCAAATGCTCAGTAAGGGTAAACATTGATAACATAAAAACAATCCATAAACATTTGAACGTAAAAAAATGAACATAAAACATCAAAATCTTAAGCAATGACATAAATCTTGACAGTACATAAGGAATAGATCATAAAGGAACATTAATCATGATAAAACGGCATGGGAATAAAACATGTAATTGTGTCAAACCATTAAGCACATGATATTATTTCCATAGTAGCCAAGGCATTTCTTCCAAGACCATCATAGTGGACAAAGTCCATTACTAAATCGGGTTTACATGCCATTCCAGCCCTTTATTACTGAACCAAATTTTACTTTCCATTCCAGCCATGTCTATCTCATGAGATATAAATTGTTACCCAATGCATTGGAGGGAGATATAGGTCCCACCCATCTCATAATGAAATCATTATTACGTGTTCCACAAAATAAACATAAATCATTCATCATAACCCA
The DNA here is from genome assembly GCA_963277665.1 of Viscum album. Lineage (NCBI taxonomy): Eukaryota > Viridiplantae > Streptophyta > Magnoliopsida > Santalales > Viscaceae > Viscum > Viscum album. The sequence goes on from OY728160.1 coordinate 862,230,900, forward strand.
AAGAATAAAATGAGTTTCATAAACATCATCCCATCATAATATAATACATATAAAAAAATGGATATCATTTCATCAAAAAAAAAGTTAAACCATGTAAATCATAGAGAAATTATACTTGAAACATACACATATGAAATAATGTCATCTTAGATGAAAAATGGTTTTGATAAAACACTTGAAATGAATTCTTGAGGAAAATATCCTTTCTTCTTCAAAATCATTTTCTTTTCACAAAATTCCATGCAATTTTAAAAGAAAAATATTTTGTTGAAAATAGTCATGAAATATTGTAGAGTAAGCTTCATGAAAATAAGGCATTATGAAACTGTAAAAATCCGTTCATTCCGTATAAGTTAAAAAAACATTCTCAACTTACTTTTAACAAAAAAGTCAAAAAGTACCACGTATGGTAAACAAAAGAAATATTTCTTCCATAACACAAAGTAAAAGTCAAAGAGGGGTAAAAATGACTTTAAAAATACATGGAATAATATTAAACACTTTATGAAAAACATTTTTATGTACATGGATGAAAAATATAACCCTAGTAAATACTTACGTATAAGCAATCTCGGATAAAAATGAGATTGAAAAATTATCCATTAACTTATGTCCAATTTCTTCTGCATGTGTACAAGACCCCTGTATAGTGGGTTTAAACATATTATTAACTTGTAACAGAACCATAATAATATTTATGTTACCATATATGATTCACTTACGACTTTATATTACCCATTTATTTGTCAATTCCATGTTAAAGTAGCGTTTTGGGTAAAATCGTTTCATTTATCATCCGTGTTTTGACTTGTAATTATTTATATGATTACTTAGATCATGAATAATTACTTACAGAATGTAAAACATGATTTATATATAATATATATTCATAATATACATATATATAATAGATCGATAAATGGAAAGAAATACACCGTTCATGGAGACTGTAGGCCGTACGTACGCATGAACACTGTTTTTGTTTCCTTATTAAATTGAATGGAAGTAAGTAAATAACATATACATAAGTACTGTATCATTAATATGTCATATATTTCATGATTATTTATTATATATAATTTATAATCATTCTTGAATGGTTAACTTGGAGAATGAATCTCATCGCGTCATAGAGACGGTAATCCGTACGTACGCACGAGCGATGATATCGTTCCCATAATTATTGAGTGGAATTAGAGTGGATGATATAATATCTGAGAATTAGTATCATGTTATAATAACAATATATAGTTATTCTTTACACCATTATACCCATCCAAGTAAGGTGGTGGTGGAAAAACATATTACACCATGGCGTGGAGACGGTATTCCGTACGTACGCACGCGCGGTGATTTTGTCTTTCATAGGATGGGTAGAAGGTGAAATAGAGTTGTTTCATATTTATAATAACATATCATTTTATTAGTTATACTGATGTTATTAATTTATAATGAAACAACTAAATAATAGGAAGTATAAGAATAAAGAAACTTGAAAGAATCGATAGAAGAGATTACCTCTTCTTCGACGCGCCTCCTCTTAACCTCCTCTTAGGGCACTAAAGTTGGTCTTGGATGTAACATCCCAGGTAAATAAAGAATAAAGAATTTTCATATTTAATAATATTTACGAATTAAATATTAATTTTATTTTAAAGGGGTTTCTATGTTCGATAGCGTACCCGATACGCAACGATGAGTTTCTTTGAAACTTACGTAGCACACTAGTAATAAAATAATATTATTTTAAATGTTAGTTAACAAGTAGCCGTTGTACTGGCGGGAATGGATAGAAATAACTAAAATATGATTAGATATGTTTTTAAATGTTTTTATATTTACCCAATAAAAGATAAAGGCTTAAAATACGGAAAGAGTTCAATTTTAGGGCATATATACTCTAATTTTCACTAAAGGTTCACTTATCACCTTTTAATGGTGAACCGTCATTAAATATAGTTTTGATCACTCTTATACTTTATTTTGGACCAAATATAACTCTTCTTTAGAATCGGGACATCAAAATTTACTTTGTGTAAATTTTTGGTACCTTTCTGTTAAAGTTCATTTTTTTATGAATAGTGTAAAATGTTGTATTTTAATTCAAAACCTCTTTTTAATATAAATTATTTATATGATTAGATTATTATTTTAATTGGTTTTAAAGTGAAATTAGAAAATATTTTTACCAGTTAATCCAATGGTGGTCATTGGAATCAATTTCACTTTGAAATTGGACTTAAACTGGTGTCAATCTTTTGATACTTATTGTTTCACAAAAACATGCTATTTGTCATGACAGCGGGAATTAATTATTAAATTAATTAATTTGACTTATATGTTTTGAATTTTGTAAAATGGACTTCATTTTTTAATTCGGAATATCAAATATAGCTTAAGGTGAATTTTTGGTAATTTTCTGAAAAACTTCAATTTTTGATGAATAGTGAAACCACTAAGTGGTAATCAAGCAAACTGATTTTTCAGTTAAATGAAAGTTTACCACTAATGTGTATTGAATTTTGAAAATCCTACATACATGGTTGTCATTAAGAAGTAAAATGTGGTTCAATGAGATTAAAATAATTTTTTGGTGAATAGTAATTTTTTTTCATTAATCGCGATTAGAGGTAATTAGTGTAGTTTAAGATAAAAATGGTATTATAAGAATGTGAAAACACCATGAAACTTGTCCTACACCTATTGAGTGAGTCATGGCCGACCAAGACAAGCCATGGGCCAACTTGGGGACCCCATGGAGCCACTTTAGTTGGAAAATGACATTAATATATTTTTATTTAATGTTAAAGTGAAAATGACACTAACATAAATTGTTTTACTAAAATAATTTTTGAGTGGGGTTATACAAGTCCAAATTTTGATTATAAATAGTCATTGGAAAGCTAAAAACATTTCATAAATCATAGTATTTTTTTTATAATTTTTAGACATTAAATAAATTAAATTATTTAGGACATAATAATGATGCAGTGATGACATCATTATTTGACGATTTAAATAAAATGGAAAGATAATGAAAAATATAAAACCTACACATGTCCAAAACCAATTGGATGAGTGGATTTCGAACCCTTATCACCTTATCCACGAATTATATCAATGTGGGACCTTTTAAAACCGAAACACATTTTCAAATAAAGTAATATTTCTTTACTTTCCAAAAGTGCCCCTCCTCTCCTCTTATAAAAGGCCCCCACCTCTACCCCATTTCACACACTTCTCAAGCCTTTGGCTCGGCCAACCCCTGCCCAATTACTCTCTCCACATCCCTCTACTCATACTAGAGGATTCCCTTTGGGCATAATCCTTTCAAAGGAAGCCTTTAGGCTCAAATCAAAAGGGAGTTACACTTTTAAAGGTAATTCATTCTCTCTTGTTCATTTGTTTTATTTTCCTTCTCCAACCCTCTAAAATCTTTTTATTTACTTCTTTTGTAACAACACCAGTATCTTCAATATACTAGGATGTTGTTATAATATTTATTTGAGCTACAATCTCACACAACTACATCAAATGGTTAAAGAACATACGGTTTCCGTGGATGGCGAAATTCTGCCTTCCGAAACGATGATTGTTCAATACTCATTTAACACCTTCAAGGGTGGCCATTATGATGTCACTATTTTTATATATGATATATAATATGTTTATGTTTTCTTTAAGCTTCTGTATTTTTCATTTTTGGCATACCTTTATGGTTTCCATTATGGGTAAACACGATATCTTCATTTAAGGAAGTGCGGACTACCGCCCCCTAAAAGTGATGTGATTCGTTAATGCCATATGTGGGACGTGTAAAGGATGGATTTAAAGTTATTATATATGATGTTATACTGGAATTATAATATACCTCTATATCATTATTATTTCTTTCCATTAAAGTATGAGATAGAAATGAAAGTAGCGTTCATGCGTACGTACGGCTTACCGTCTCCATGAACGGTGCATTTCATTTCTTATCCCCAAATGTAATGTACTATTAAAATTACATGTATATAATGTATATATATAATTAATGATATATCTAAATTATGAATATAATTCTGGAATTAAAATATACATACCTCTCATTTAGTTTTAATTCCACTAATATGACAAAGAAATGGAAGTAGCGTTCATGCGTACGTACGGCTTACCGTCTCCATGAACGGTGCATTTCATTTCTTACCTCTAAATGATTATGTAATATTATAAATACATGTATATGCTGGATATATATGATACATATTATATCCAAATCGGGAATTTCATTCTGGATATAAAGAACTTTTGACCACATGAACAACATGTAATTGTAAGAAGTCAACTTTCGACTTAAGAACCAAATATTGAAAAAACAAACATTATTAACTTAAATGGTTACATAATGTTTATAACATGGAAATAAGTGATATAAAAAGAATAATGAACTTTAAAAAGGTTCTTAATCAAGTATAAATTAACTCAAGTTTATTATTCAGGACGTTAAAGAACGATCGAGTCAAGTCGGACCCAAGGTAAGGGACTTCATCTCAATCTCCTTTCATTGAGGCATATTTCGTTTTATACACAACTTTATTTTATACGGTGTATAAACCCTTTGACTTTTACTTTTATACAAAAGGAATCTTTTTCTACGAAGCGTTTTACTAAACGACAAAAAGGAATGTTTTTTTAACGTACGCGGTGACAACGACTTTTTCCGCCGCCGCGAGTATTATTTGGTCTTTGGCTTCCTCAACAAGCCGTATTGTTTTTAGAATAAAATAAATACCATATACTCTTTTAAGTATTTTGGTATTGAAAATGGTTTTGATAAAGGATTCTATTATGTCAATATATTTATGTTATATTATGATTGAAATGTGGAAATGTTATAATTCCTTTATATTGGTTTTATGTTTTATGATTTTATATTGGTACTTGGACATTTTAATGGGTGGTTACGTTATAAACCATATGACGGGTGGTGCCGTGAATACCAGGACGGGTGGTTACGTTATAACCTCCAATGCATTCGGTATGGAAGTCGGCCGTATGGCTATTCCATTAAGTATGTATGGAAATTGGCCGTATGGCTATTCCATTAAGTGATATGTGTGGAAGTCGACCGTATGGTTATTCCACTTAAGTATGTTTATGTCCCAAGTTACCTTTATATATGTTATGTGTTCTTTATATGGGTTTTATGGTAATCCTTTGGTTACAAAAAGGTAAGTAATGATACTTTATTCAGTGAAGAGTTTTTATTACTTCATAAAGGTGAAAAGTATTACTTTGATAAAGTATACATGGTTTACTTTTTGTTTTGATAAACTAACAATTTTCATTCTTTGTGTATCCCTTACTGAGCTTCTTATGCTCACCCCAAGTTTTTTTCGAAATGTTTTTCACAGGACTTAATGTGGAATAGCGTCAAGGATGGGATCAAGGGAAAGTCATGCTTTATAAAACATGGAACTAGACATGTTTCTTTTTAAGAGTTTTTATTATTATTATATGGAAACTTAGTAGAAGTGTCTACTTTGTAATCTTTTAAGATGTAATAGTTATGTTCTAATTCTCTAAAACTCTAAACCAGAAAAGATCCTCAATGTGAATTATTCATTTATTTCAATATTAAGTAAGGTTTAAGGCCGGGGCCTTATAGTTGGTATCAAAGGTCGGTTTAGACAACTTTAGGAGTTTGAAAAGTGTTAAATTATAATATGATTGAAATGATATAGCATTTACGGATTACCATGTTGCTTCGCCTAAGATATTTCTGTGTTCAGAATGGTTTTCTGTAGAGGAAACAAAGCAGCTATGTTGGGACGACATCAGGAGGAAGATAACCTTCCAAATCAGCAACCTGAGATGGTCGGAATCGGAACTGAACAGTTTGTGGCAGTGATGGCACAGTTGACTCAGGCTATAAATGGTGGTGGTATCCATGCACGAGATCAGCCAGATCAACCGCAGAGGAACATGTCAGTGGTGGAACATTTCATGAGGCAACATCCCCCATCATTCAGAGGATCATCTGACCCTGTGCAAGCTGAAGGGTGGATTAAAGCACTGGAGAAGATTTTTGATGTCATGGGGTGTTCAGAACATCAAAAGGTTAGTCTTGCTGTTTACCGTTTTGAAGGTGAAGCTGATCAGTGGTGGTCGATGGTGAAAAATATAAGGGATAGTGATGAGATTGAGGATCTTCATTGGGACGAATTCAAAGGTATGTTTATTGAGAAATATTTTCCTAAGGTGGTTCGTCTTAGGATGGAAAAAAAGTTCCTAGAATTGAGGCAGGAGGATGATTCAGTGGCTGCTTATGAAGAAAAGTTCACTCGATTGGCAAGGTATGCTCCAAACTTCATACGAGATCTTGATAGTAAAATAAACCGTTTTTACTCAGGGTTAAAGCCAAAGTATCGAAGGGCTTTAGCTTCTCGTGAGTTCAAAAGTTATGAAAAACTTGTTCGATGTGCGGAGAAGGTGGAAATAGAGTTTGCCGATGATCAGGTGTTCTATGAAAAACAACAGAATAAGAGGTCTAGTTGGCAGGCAAAGGGGAAGAATTCATCAAAGAAGCAAGGAGGTAAGAAAACCAAATATCCATCCTGTGAGAAGTGTGGTAAAATGCATCCTGGAGAATGTTTATCCAACTCTGGTAAGTGCTTTAGGTGTGGTAAGTCTGGTCATATTGCTCGTAACTGTAAGGAAGATGATCATGCAGGAAATGAAAAGCCAACGGTAAGATGTTTTAAGTGTAATGAAATGGGTCATTATGCAAACGTGTGTCCAATGAAGAACTCAACTGGGGGAAATCAGTTAGACTACAAGCAGAAAGGGGTGGTAAAATCCTTTGCAACAACTTCAGCAGATGTTGGGCCATCGAATGAAGTGGTATCAGCTCCAGGGAGCTTAGTATTTTTTGAAGATTGACTTGAGGTCGGGGTACCATCAGTTGAAAGTAAAAGAAGCAGACGTTCCAAAGACTGCGTTCCATACTAGATATGGCCATTATGAATTTGTAGTTATGCCTTTTGGGTTAACCAATGCACCTGCTGTATTCATGGGCCTTATGAATAAAATTTTCCATGAGTTCTTGGATAAGTTTGTGTTTGTGTTTTGAGGTTTGTGAAGAGGTTATGTGTGCCTTGTGATTCACAGTTGAAGAATGAGTTGTTATGTGAGGCTCATAGTTCCCTGTTTTCAGTTCATCCTAGTAGTACTAAGATGTACAGAGATCTGCGGGAGTATTACTGGTGGGATGGAATGAAAAGAGACATTGCTGATTTTACTGTGAAGTGTTTGACATGTCAACAGGTTAAAGCAGAGCGACAGGGATGCTTCAGCCTTTACCAGTTCCAGAGTGGAAATGGGAAAACATATCCATGGACTTTGTTGTGGGATTACCGAGGAAATCTCGAGGTAATAATGCAATCTGGGTTATTGTAGATCGCTTGACCAAATCTGCTCATTTCCTTTCTATACGAGATACTTTCTCTCTTGATCAACTTTCCCGTTTGTATCTTAAAGAGATAGTCAGGTTACATGGATTTCCTCTCTCCATTGTATCGGATCGTGATCCCAGGTTTACTTCTAACTTTTGGAAAGGCCTTTAGAAGTCGTTGGGTACTGAATTAAAATTTTAGTACAGCTTTTCATCCTCAATCAGATGGGCAATCAGAACGAACAATTCAGACATTGGAGGATATGCTACGAGCTTGTTCTATGGATTATCCGGGAAGTTGGGACCAACATATTTCTTTGGTTGAGTTTTCTTATAATAACAGTTTTCATTCTAGTATACAGATGGCACCATTTGAGGCATTATATGGGAAGCGGTGTCGAACTCCAGCATTTTGGAATGAAGTGGGTGAAAGGAAGTTGATGGGGATAGAATTGGTAAAAGAGATGGCAGAAAAAGTTCAGTTGATTCAGAAGCACATGAGAACAGCTCAGAGCAGGCAGAAGAGTTATGCGGATAACCGGAGGAAGGATCTATCTTTTGAGGTAGGTGATCATGTTTTTCTCAAGGTTTCTCCTTGGAAAAGCATGATGAGATTTGGTAAGAAAGGAAAGTTGAGTCCAAGGTTTGTTGGACCATACAAAATTCTGGGAAGAGTTGGATCAGTTGCATACCGAGTGGCTTTACCTCCGAGTTTATCTCAGGTACACAATGTTTTTCATGTTTCAATGTTGAGAAAGTATATGCCAGATCCATCTCATGTTTTGAGTCCAGAGGAAGTTTAGCTGGAAGAGAACCTATCTTATGAGGAACAACCGATCCAGATTCTTGACCACAGGGAGCAAGTGTTACGGAATAAGGTGATTCATCAGGTAAAGGTTTTGTGGAAAAACCATGTGATTGAAGAGGCAACGTGGGAATCTGAAAATGCTATGAGGGATAAATACCCCCACTTATTTTGATAAGTGAATAAAATTGCGAGGACGCAATTCCCAAAAGGGGGGAAGGATGTAACATCCCAGGTAAATAAAGAATAAAGAATTTTCATATTTAATAATATTTACGAATTAAATATTAATTTTATTTTAAAGGGGTTGCTATGTTCGATAGCGTACCCGATACGCAACGATGAGTTTCTTTGAAACTTACGTAGCACACTAGTAATAAAATAATATTATTTTAAATTTTAGTTAACAAGTAGCCGTTGTACTGGCGGGAATGGATAGAAATAACTAAAATATGATTAGATATGTTTTTAAATGTTTTTATATTTACCCAATAAAAGATAAAGGCTTAAAATACGGAAAGAGTTCAATTTTAGGGCATATATACTCTAATTTTCACTAAAGGTTCACTTATCACCTTTTAATGGTGAACCGTCATTAAATATAGTTTTGATCACTCTTATACTTTATTTTGGACCAAATATAACTCTTCTTTAGAATCGGGACATCAAAATTTACTTTGTGTAAATTTTTGGTACCTTTCTGTTAAAGTTCATTTTTTTATGAATAGTGTAAAATGTTGTATTTTAATTCAAAACCTCTTTTTAATATAAATTATTTATATGATTAGATTATTATTTTAATTGGTTTTAAAGTGAAATTAGAAAATATTTTTACCAGTTAATCCAATGGTGGTCATTGGAATCAATTTCACTTTGAAATTGGACTTAAACTGGTGTCAATCTTTTGATACTTATTGTTTCACAAAAACACGCTATCTGTCATGACAGCGGGAATTAATTATTAAATTAATTAATTTGACTTATATGTTTTGAATTTTGTAAAATGGACTTCATTTTTGAATTCGGAATATCAAATATAGCTTAGGGTGAATTTTTGGTAATTTTCTGAAAAACTTCAATTTTTGATGAATAGTGAAACCACTAAGTGGTAATCAAGCAAACTGATTTTTCAGTTAAATGAAAGTTTACCACTAATGTGTATTGAATTTTGAAAATCCGACATACATGGTTGTCATTAAGAAGTAAAATGTGGTTCAATGAGATTAAAATAATTTTTTGGTGAATAGTAATTTTTTTTCATTAATCGCGATTAGAGGTAATTAGTATAGTTTAAGGTAAAAATGGTATTATAAGAATGTGAAAACACCATGACACTTGTCCTACACCTATTGGGTGAGTCATGGCCGACCAAGACAAGCCATGGGCCAACTTGGGGACCCCATGGAGCCACTTTAGTTAGAAAATGACATTAATATATTTTTATTTAATGTTAAAGTGAAAATGACACTAACATAAATTGTTTTACTAAAATAATTTTTGAGTGGGGTTATACAGGTTAAAATTTTGATTATAAATAGTCATTGGAAAGATAAAAAAATTTCCTACATCATATTATTTTTTTTATAATTTTTAGACATTAAATAAATTAAATTATTTAGGACATAATAATGATGCAGCGATGACATCATTATTTGACTATTTAAATAAAATGGAAAGATAATGAAAAATATAAAACCTACACATGTCCAAAACCAACTGGATGAGTGAATTTCGAACCCTTATCACCTTATCCACGAATTATATCAATGTGGGACCTTTTAAAACCGAAACACATTTTCAAATAAAGTAATATTTCTTTACTTTCCAAAAGTGCCCCTCCTCTCCTCTTATAAAAGGCCCCCACCTCTACCCCATTTCACACACTTCTCAAGCCTTTGGCTCGGCCAAACTCTGCCCAATTACTCTCTCCACATACCTCTCCTCATCCTAGAGGATTCCATTTGGGCATAATCCTTTCAAAGGAAGCCTTTAGGCTCAAATCAAAAGGGAGTTACACTTTTAAAGGTAATTCATTCTCTCTTGTTCATTTGTTTTATTTTCCTTCTCCAACCCTCTAAACTCTTTTTATTTACTTCTTTTGTAACAAAACCAGTATCTTAAATATACTAGGATGTTTTTATAATATTTATTTGAGCTACACTCTCACACAACTACATCAAATGGTTAAAGAACATACGGTTTCCGTGGATGGCGAAATTCTGCCTCCCGAAACGATGATTGTTCAATACTCATTTAACACCTTCAAGGGTGGCCATTATGATGTCACTATTTTTATATATGATATATAATATGTTTATGTTTTCTTTAAGCTTCTGTATTTTTCATTTTTGGCATACCTTTATGGTTTCCATTATGGGTAAACATGATATCTTCATTTAAGGAAGTGCGGACTACCGCCCCCTAAAAGTGATGTGATTCGTTAATGCCATATGTGGGACGTGTAAAGGATGGATTTAAAGTTATTATATATGATGTTATACTGGAATTATAATATACCTCTATATCATTATTATTTCTTTCCATTAAAGTATGAGATAGAAATGAAAGTAGCGTTCATGCGTACGTACGGCTTACCGTCTCCATGAACGGTGCATTTCATTTCTTATCCCCAAATGTAATGTACTATTAAAATTACATGTATATAATGTATATATATAATTAATGATATATCTAAATGATGAATATAATTCTGGAATTAAAATATACATACCTCTCATTTAGTTTTAATTCCACTAATATGACAAAGAAATGGAAGTAGCGTTCATGCGTACGTACGGCTTACCGTCTCCATGAACGGTGCATTTCATTTCTTACCTCTAAATGATTATGTAATATTATAAATACATGTATATGATGGATATATATGATACATATTATATCCAAATCGGGAATTTCATTCTGGATATAAAGAACTTTTGACCACATGAACAACATGTAATTGTAAGAAGTCAACTTTCGACTTAAGAACCAAATATTGACAAAACAAACATTATTAACTTAAATGGTTATATAATGTTTATAACATGGAAATAAGTGATATAAAAAGAATAATGAACTTTAAAAAGGTTCTTAATCAAGTATAAATTAACTCAAGTTTATTATTCAGGACGTTAAAGAACGATCGAGTCAAGTCGGACCCAAGGTAAGGGACTTCGTCTCAATCTCCTTTCATTGAGGCATATTTCGTTTTATACACAACTTTCTTTTATACGGTGTATAAACCCTTTGACTTTTACTTTTATACAAAAGGAATCTTTTTCTACGAAGCGTTTTACTAAACGACAAAAAGGAATGTTTTTTTAACGTACGCGGTGACGACGACTTTTTCCGCCGCCGCGAGTATTATTTGGTCTTTGGCTTCCTCAACAAGCCGTATTGTTTTTAGAATAAAATAAATACCATATACTCTTTTATGTATTTTGGTATTGAAAATGGTTTTGATAAAGGATTCTATTATGTCAATATATTTATGTTATATTATGATTGAAATGTGGAAATGTTATCATTCCTTTATATTGGTTTTATGTTTTATGATTTTATATTGGTACTTGGACATTTTAACGGGTGGTTACGTTATAAACCATATGACGGGTGGTGCCGTGAATACCAGGACGGGTGGTTACGTTATAACCTCCAATGCATTGGGTATGGAAGTCGGCCGTATGGCTATTCCATTAAGTATGTATGGAAATTGGCCGTATGGCTATTCCATTAAGTGATATGTGTGGAAGTCGACCGTATGGTTATTCCACTTAAGTATGTTTATGTCCCAAGTTACCTTTATATATGTTATGTGTTCTTTATATGGGTTTTATGGTAATCCTTTGGTTACAAAAAGGTAAGTAATGATACTTTATTCAGTGAAGAGTTTTTATTACTTCATAAAGGTGAAAAGTATTACTTTGATAAAGTATACATGGTTTACTTTTTGTTTTGATAAACTAACAATTTTCATTCTTTGTGTATCCCTTACTGAGCTTCTTATGCTCACCCCAAGTTTTTTTCGAAATGTTTTTCACAGGACTTAATGTGGAATAGGGTCAAGGATGGGATCAAGGGAAAGTCATGCTTTATAAAACATGGAACTAGACATGTTTCTTTTTAAGAGTTTTTTTTATTATTATATGGAAACTTAGTAGAAGTGTCTACTTTGTAATCTTTTAAGATGTAATAGTTATGTTCTAATTCTCTAAAACTCTAAACCTGAAAAGATCCTCAATGTGAATTATTCATTTAATTCAATATTAAGTAAGGTTTAAGGCCGGGGCCTTATATTGGAAGAAGACCAGGACCTCTAGTAGGTTTATAAGGATGTGTAGAAGTGAAATGGGTAGGGTTTGATTGATCTTGAAGGCTAAAAATGGTGTGAAGAGGATAGGGATGAGGTGCCCTTTTATAAGAGAAGAGAGGGGCACTTTTGGAAAACTCAAAAATATTAATTAATAATAAAATAAAACCCCACTTAAAAACTTAAAAAGTGACTAAAATTAGGATATGAGGTAATATAGGGTTGTAATATCATCAACAAATCAAATTTAGACATGTTGGGAAATTATTTTAAACCTTATCAATTTGATTTATCCTTATTTAATTTATTTAATCTTATTTGTGGTAATAATATTCTAAATTTTAAATTGTTATAAATACATACTTATATGTGGTCAATTTCCAATAATTGTATACTTTATAACCTTGTAGACCATATAATTTTCAATTTTTAATTTTTTAAATATTTTTGTGATTTTTAAATAATTTAATAATATGTTATTTTATAAAATACCAATAGTGTAAATTTTGACACTATTCATTTATTTGAATTTAAATAAAATACTCACAGAGAATACATTCGAACCAAAATATTTAATGGGTTCCTAACATGTCATATTAATCTATAAAATTCGTGGAGAATGTTAATTAGTTCATATAATCTTTATTTTAATATTTTTAAAACCATTTATTTGATATTTCTCTTAATAAAATAATCACTACAACATTTTTGTATAATTATTTAATATACTTATTTTTGCATAAAAATTAAAAATAAAATACTATGATGAATATAAATCTAATATATTTTATAAGATTAATTTTAGTCTAATTTATCTTCTAAAACACCCAACTTTTAAAATGATATATTTATTAAATTATGAAGGTGACAACTTTGACATCATTTAATATAAAAAACTATAAATGTAATAATCGCTTTTATAAAGCTCTAAATGGTAAAAAATCCGAGATTTGGATGATTATGGTTCATATGTACACGACCAACAAGTTTTGGTCCGGTTTTTGGGCCTTTTATGGGTATTATTAGTCTAATAAAAACTATATTATTGATTTTTCACTAAATAAATAATTTGTGCATCATTAATGTATAATCTATTAAGGTAATTATATATTTCTTAAAAATTAAAAATAAATTACCATGATAAAGAAAAACATTTTAGATTTAAAATGAGTATTTATAACTAAATTTATATTCTGTATAACCTTATATTAAAAATAATTTAATTATTAAAGTTTGAGTGAGACATATTTCACATTCATTTAAATAAAATAAATTAAAGGTCTTAATCACATACAAGTGGTTTCTAATAGATACCATTTCGACCCAAGTATATTTTAGGACAAAATATAATCATCCAATTATATTAATACAAGTGTTAGGGTAATTTTATAATATTATTTTTACCCTTAATTACCTAATTTACCTTTAACCGTGGTAAATAAAATTTACCGTAGTTACTATTCATAATGCCCAAAAATAAAAAGTAGCCTATTAACATAATTTGGACCTACTGATTCCAAATATGGAATCCATTTTTCCAAATTCAAAATACAGAAGTTGCAGTAATTAATTTAAAATTAATCCCGTTGTCGAAAAAAACGGGTTTTTGTTTAAAACATTGCAAAAGATTGAATTGATTTAACCTACGAATTCAATGTAAAATCAATGATAATGACATAAATTATATTAAATGGTAAAAATATATTCTATTTATACTTTAATACAATTTAATATTATAATTTAACCATATAAATTATCTCGATGAAAATAGTTGTTTTTAAGTAAAATTTAGCGTGTTTTTACTATTCATCAAAATAAGAACGTTGTCAGAAAAATATCAAAACTTTATCCAATGTAAATTTTTATATCTTGATTCAAAATAAGAAGTTTATTTTGTAAAACTGAACTTATAAATTTGTCAAAAATTAGATTTAAAATGGGTGCGCCATTAAAAGGCGGCAAAACTGCATTTTTTGAAAAATACTTCTTTTATCTGAAAAATTGATTTTGTTCTCATACCTCATTCTAGAAAATGTGTAAGATGAATTATAATTTTATAAAATTCAAAATTACGTTAATACTATTCATAACGGCTAGTTTATAATAATATTATAACAATATATCGTTGTTTAGTGAAACTCGGTATTGCGTACAACACACGCTATTGAGAAAGGTCGCTCTTGCTTGCAACACAAGCCAAGAATAGTGTTTGCATATACTACAAGATAATACGGTTTTGCGTATAGCGCAATCTAATCTTTGTGTAGCTTACAACACAAGAAATCAAAGAAATTAAAAATAATATTTCTCATAAAATCTTGGGGTGTTACATTCTACCCCCCTTAAAATGAATTTCGCCCTCGAAATTCGTCGGGGTTATAAATCGTTTACTACTTGAAAGTTTCTTTCATAGAAACCCACATCGTAAAAAGTAATACTAAAACTTAATTTTAAAAAGTAAAGTAAGAAACGTAACGGTTACCCAAATTAACTCATCACTGGGTTTCCACATAGGAGAACATAGGTGAAAACATGGATATGGAAGAGAAATCTAACCATCAAGATCTGATGGAGAGTGGTAGAGAACATGGCTATGAAAAATCCAACAATCAAAAAGCCATAAATTTGTGTTGATCTAAGGTACCATTTGATTCATCGGATATAAGAGTACTAGGACAACATTTTTGGTTTTCAAGATCATTTCCCTAAAGTTGATGTATTTTTTTCATCAGGAGAAATACTTACTTGATTTCAGTGTAATATCATTGTTGGTCATTCCATAAACCATTTCCAATTCACCTCTTATTTAAAGAAATGAAGTTGAATTTTTCATTCTTGAAGTTTTTGTAGATCATGTGATAGAATGATAGGTCATTCCATCTGTCTCTATCACAAAAAGGTTAGCACAAGTTATTAAATATACATAAGTCCATCTATGCTGAGATTAATCATATATGGTTCCTAAAATTGATTTATACTTCATCTATAATACCGATTAATAGAATAAAATTAATTTATATGAACCAGGGACTTCCTGTAGGCCAGTGGTAGGCGATAAAGGCCTATCGAACTTCGGTTGTGGGTTCGATTCCCACATCCTTGTCCGACGTGACGGGTTGTCGCCCGTCCTACGGGTTGTCCTTTTTCAAAAAATTTACTATTATAACATTTCAGAAATAATATAAAAAAGTTCTAGCCTTAAACATAACTATCTCATGTCTAAATTAATCCATTAAAACCTTTAGGCTTATCGAAAATACTTCTGTCCAATCTCATAGTATAAAGAAAACGATTATTAGAAATTTCATCTACCGAGCATGTGAATACCATCATTTATTGTAACATCCCAGGTAAATAAAGAATATTACTTTTTCATATTTATTAATATTTGTGAATAAAATATTAATATTACTTTAAAGGGGATTCTATGTTTGATGGCGTACCCAATACACAACAACTAGTTTCTTTGAAATCTTACGATGCACACTAATAATGTAATAATATTATTGTAAATGGTAGTAAACTCCTAGCTGATGTAATGGCAGGAATGAACAGAACTAACTAAAAAGTGATTATATATGCTTTTAAAATATTTTTACATTTATTCAATAAATGTTAGATGCTTAAAATGCAGATGAATCTAATTTTAAGCGTAAATATTCTAATATTCTTTAAAATGTCGATTAACCACCATTTGATGGCGAACCCTTTTTAAATCCACTTTTTGACAATTTTATATGTTATATTTTACAAAATAAAATTATTTTTTAGAATTGGGACATCAAAATTTACTTTGTATAAATTTTTGGTATTTTTCCGATAAAGTTCATTTTTTAATGAATAGTGTAAAATGCTGTATTTTAATTCAAAACCTCCTTTTAGTATAATTTATTTATATGGTATGATTATCTTTTTAATTGGGTTTAAAGTGTAATAAAAATATATTTTTACCATTTAATCCAATTGTGGTAATTTTAATTAATTTCACTTTGAAATTGGGCATAAACAAGTGTCAATCTTTTAATAGATATTGTTTCTTAAAAACACGCTATTTGTTTTGACAACGAGAATTGATTATAAAATTAATTAATGCAACTTCTATGTTTTGAATTTGGCAAAATTTATATCATTTTTTAATTTGGAATATCAAATATAGATTAGGGTGAATTTTTGGTATATTTCTGACAAATGTTCATTTTCAATGAATAGTGAAAAATACTGCATTTTAACTCAAAACTGCCTTTTCATCCTAATTATTTATATAGTTAAATTGTTATTTTAATTGGTTTTAAGGTGTAATTTAATTATGTTTTTATCATTTAATACAATTTTGGTCATTGGATGTAATTTCACTTTTAAATTGGATGTAAAAATAAATCAATCTTTTGATAGATTTTACTTCTTAAAAACCCGTCTTTGGTTTTGACAATGGGAATTATTTTAAATTAATTACTATAATTTCTGTGTTTGGAATTTGATAAAATGGATTTCATATTTGGAATCATAAGGTCTAAATTATGTAATTAAGACTCTTTTGTTTTTGGACATTATGAATAGTAATGACGATAATTATCTTTAATTATCGTGTTTAATTAGTAACCAGGTAGTTAAGGGTAATAAAATAATATCATAAAAATATAAAATGACCCCAACATGTGTCCTAATTCTACTGGTGGTGTCATGGCAGACCATGGGATTACTTTTCACAACCTTGGGACCCCATGGAATCACTTTAGTGTGATAGTGACCTTTTATCATATTTTTTTAAAGAAAGGAAAATGTAACCAACGTATGTAACACATAAGTAAAACAATTTTAAGTTTTTCTACATAAACGATATCTTAGACTACAAATAGTCACTATAAAGCTAAAAATATTTCTTACATCATAGTATTTTTTTTTATAATTTTTAGATATTAAATAAATTAATTTATTTATGACACCATGATGATATAGTGATTATCTCATTAATGAACGATTTAAATAAAATGAAAAGATAAAGTGAAATCAAAGACTTAAACTTGTATAAAACCTATTTTATGGGTGTATTTCGAACCCTTATCACCTTATCCTCGAAATATATCTTTTTGGGACCTTTTAAATCCGAAACTCTTTTTAAAATTATGTAACATTTCATGAATTTCCAAGAGTGCCCCTCCTCCCTCTTATAAAAGGCCCCCACCTCTACCACCTTACCCACAACTATCAAGCCATTGGATAGGCCAAAATCTGATCATTTAATCTCTACACATCCCTCTCTTCATCATAGAAGCCTTACCTTAGGCAGAAAGCTCTTCAAGAAACCCATTTGGTTCAAACCAAGAGGAGTTACCCGATTTAAAGGTAATGTCTTCTCTTATGTTCTTTAGTTTTATTTTACTTCTCCAATCCCCTAAAATCTTTTTATTCATTTCTTTTATAATAAAACCAGTATCTTAAATATAATAGGATGTTGTTATTAGAATTATTCTAGCTACACTTACACACACCTCCGTCTAATGGTTAAAGAACATACTGTTTCTGTGGATGACGAATTTCTGCCTCACGAAACGATGATTGTTCAATATTCTTCTAACACCTTTAATGGTGGCCATTAAGATGTAACTATATTTATATATGATATATATTATGTTTATGTTTCCCATATGCTTCTGTATTTTTAATTTATGGCTTACCTTTATGGTTTCCATTATGGGTAAATGCGATATCTTAATTTTAGGAAGTGCGGACTACCGCCCACTCAAAGTGATTTGATTCGTTAATTCCATATGGGGGACGTATAAAGGATGGCGTTAATGATATTATATATATGATATTATATTGGAATTATAATATACCTTTATATCATTATGATTTCATTCCATTAAATACAAAATAGAAATGAAAGTAGCGTTCATGCGTACGTACGACTTACCATCTTCCTGTACGGTGCATTTCATTTCTTACCTCTAAATGTTATGTAATATTATAAATGAATTTATATACTGGATATATATGATATATATGATATCTACATCATGAATACAATTCTGGATATAATGGATATTTTACCACATGAACAACTTGTAATTATAAGAAGTTTATTTTTGACTCAAGTATCAATGATCGACAAAACGACCGTTATTAACTTAAATAATTACATAATGTTCATAAAATGGTAATAAATGATATAAAAGGAATAATGAAGTTAAAAAATGTTCTTAATTAAGTATAAATTAACTCTATTTTATTATTCATGAGATTAAAGAACGATCGATTCAAGCGGGACACGAGGTAAGGGATCCTACCTCTCTCTTTCTTTTTAAGTACTCTCTTTTATGTCACTTATTTTAAGATACTATTTATTATGTTTGGGGATGTTATTTTATATTCCTATTACTTTAATTTTTATTTTCATATGATGAGAGACCCTATTTGATCTCGTCAATCAATTTTTGGAAGTTTTAAGTGGCGCCGTTAGGCTGCCGAGTTTTCGTAAGGGATTTTTCGTCTGAATTTTATTCATGTGAGATTCATGCTACATTTGCCACTATTTACTTTTGTGTGGTGTTGTACTGCCCAGGATTGTATTATTTTTTTAATATAATTTAATTTATTGTTATTCATATCTTCATTGTATGACCCTTCTTTCATGGGGTGTACGTTTCAGAAGTTACCCAAATCGGTAAGAGAACCTTTCACCCTCATCTTTTTAAAAGACTTATTTTGTTATGTATTTTAATTTACATATTTTTATGTTGGGATATATTCTTCTATATCCTTATTGATTTAAAATTTATTTCCAAGTTATTATATATCCGTTTTGTCTCATCAACTATAAGGCCCCGACCTTAAACCTTACTTAATATTGAATTAAATGAATAATTCACATCGAGGATATTTTTAGGTTCAGAGTTTTAGAGAATTAGGACATAACTATTACATCTCAAAAGATTAAAAAGTAGACACTTCTACTAAGTTTCCATAAAATAAAAACTCTTAAAAAGAAACATGTCTAGTTCCATGTTTTAGATAGCATGACTTTTCCTTGATCCCATCCTTGACCCTATTCCACTTTAAGTCCTGTGAAAAACATTTCAAAAACTTGGGGTGAGCATAAAAAGCTTAGTAAAGGATACACAAAGAAGAAAAACTTTTAGTTTTTCAAAACAACTAGTAAACCATGAATACTTTATCAAAGTAATACTTTTCACCTTTATGAAGTATTAAAAACTCTTTACAGAATAAAAGACCATTACTTACCCTTTGGTAACCAAAAGATTACCATAAAACCCATATAAAGAACACATAACATATAAAGGTAACTTGGGACATAAACATACTTAAATGGAATAACCATATGGTCGACTTCTATACATACTTAATGGAATAGCCATACGACCGACTTCCATACCAAATGCATTGGAGGTTATAACGTAACCACCCGTCCTGGTATTCACGGCACCACCTGTCATATGATTTATCACATAACCACCCGTAAAATGTCCAAGTACCATCATTACACATAAAATATTTAAAATATAAACATTTCAATAACAAAATTACATTTTCAATCAAAATAAGTAATTCCAAGATATTTAATTAATCAATCCATTTTAAAAAATCATTTAAAAGAGATTTTTGAATCAAAGTGTCCCATACCACTTTGAAGCTTTTATTGGAATTATAATTTTAAAAAATTAATCTCCATAAAAATAAATACTGAAAACCATTTTGAAAACATGGAAATTAAATATAAATATTTTGAATAATAAATCTTTAAAACATTTAAAATGATATTCTTGTTAAAGAGTTTTTAACAAAATGAGAGACTCTTGAATACAAATAATTGCGGAATAACATTTAATCTGAACTTTATAATATCATGAGAATAAAGGGATTCATGATATAATATGTCAAAGGACAGTATACACACCATATAAGAGTGAATTGGTTCATAACAACAATGAAGTCTCAAAAGAAATTTAAAATGAGATGAAATCCGTTATAAAGAAGGTATCCTTAAATTAAGGATAAATCAATCTCATAATTATGTGTGACAAATATAAATACACCCAATATAAGTGGATATTAAGTGTAAAACAATCAAAGGTCATTCACACATATTCAAAGGATGACATATTCAATAACTACATGTTAAACCCAAAGAAATCGAAATTGGGTTAAGAAGTTCCCTTGGTAAAATTTGACAGCCTAACGACGTCACATAAAATTTTACAAAAAGGGTTGATGAGAGAGATAAAGGGGATCTCATAACTTGGACATAAAATTTAAATAAATAAGGATATATGAGAACATATCCCAACATAATAGTATGTGAATTAAAAGACATAACAAAAGAAGTCTTTTAAAAAAAAAGAGGGTGAAAGGTCCCCTTACCGAGTTGGGTAACTTTCGAAAAGTACAACCCATGGAAGAAGGGTCATACAATGAAGATGTAAATACCCATAAATGAAATTATAATACACAAAGTTTATAATAATGGGCAGTACATACACCACTCAAAGGAAATAGTGGCAAACATAGCATAAATGTCACGGGAATAAAAGTGAGATGAAAAATCCCTTACGAAAACTCGACAGCCTAACGACGCCACTTAAAACTTCCAAAAATGAATTTATGAGATCAAATAGGGTCTCCCATAATATGAAAATAAAAAGTAAAGTATGAGGAATATAAAAGAACATCCCCAAACATAATAAATATGGTCTTAAAATAAATGACATAAAAGAGAGTACTTAAAAAGAAAGAGAGAGGTTGGATCCCTTACGAAAATTCGGCAGCCTAACGACGCCACCCAAAACTTCCAAAATGGATTGATGAGAGAAAATAGGGTATATCATCATATGAACATAAAAATTACAGTAGGAGTAATATAAAATAACATCCCAATCATAAGAAATATTATCTTAAAAGGAATGACATAAAAGAGTGTTCTTAAAAAGAAAGAGAGGAGTAGGATCCCTTACCTCAAGTCTGACTTGACTCGATCGTTCTTTAACATCCTGAATAATAAACTTGAGTTAATTTAAACTTTATTAAGAACCTTATTCAAGTTAATTATTCCTTTTATATCACTTATTGCCATGTTATAAGCATTATGTAATCATTTAAGTTAATAATGTTTGTTTTTTCGATATTTGGTTCTTAAGTTGAAAGTGGACTTCTTACAATTACATGTTGTTCGTGTGGTCAAAGGTTCATTATATCCAGAATGATATTCATGATTTGGATATCATATATATCATATATATCCATAATATACAAGTATTTATAATATTACATAATCATTTATAGGTAAGAAATGAAATGCACCGTTCATGGAGACGGTAAGCCGTACGTACGCATGAACGCTACTTTCATTTCTATGTCATATTAATGGAATTAAAACCAAATGATAGGTATGTATATTTTAATTCCATAATTATATTCATCATTTATATGTAACATAAATAATATATAATAACTTTAAATCCATCCTTTATACATCCCACATATGGCATTAACGAATCAAATCACTTTGAGGGGGCGGTAGTCCGCACTTCCTAAAATAAAATTATCGCGTTTACCCACAATGGAAACCATAAAGGTATTCCACAAAATAAAAATACATAAGCTTAAGTAAAACCTAAACATATTATATATCATATATAAATATAGTGACATCTTAATGTCCACCTTTTAAGGTGTTATATGAGTGTTGAACAATCATCGTTTCGTGAGGCAGAAATTCGCCATCCACAGAAACAGTATGTTCTTTAACCATTAGATGTAGGTGTGTGTAAGTGTAGATCAAATTATTCTTATAACAACATCATAGTATATTGAAGATACTAGAGTTGTTACAAAAGAAAAGAATAAAAAGATTTTAGGGGGTTGGAGAAGCAAAATAAAACAAAAGAACACAAGAGAAGACACTACCTTTAAATCGGGCAACTCTTTTTGATTTGAGCTCAAAGGCTTCCTTGGGAAGACTTCTGCCCAAAGTGAGGCTTCAAGGAGTGAGAGAGGGATGTGTAGAGACAAAAAGATCAGAGCTTGGCCGAACAAAAGGTTTTGGAAGTGTGGTTATGGTGGTAGAGGTGGGGGCCTTTTATAAGAGGAGAGGAGGGGAACTCTTGGAAAGTAAAGAAATGTTACTTTATTTTAAAATGAGTTTCGGATTTAAAAGGTCCCACATTGATATAATTCGAGGATAATGTGATAATGGTTAGAAATATACCCATACAATAGGTTTTTGACAAGTGTAGGTCTTATATTTTACATTATCTTTTCATTTTATTTAAATCGTTAAATAATGAGGTAACTATAAGGCCCCAGCCTTACACCTTACTTAATATTGAATTAAATAAATAATTAACATTGAGGATATTTTCATGGTTTAGAGTTTTAGAGAATTAGGACATAACTATTACATCTCAAAAGATTAAAAAGTAGACACTTCTACTAAGTTTACATAAAATAAAAACATTTAAAAAGAAACATGTTTAGTTCCATATTTTAGATAGCATGACTTTCCCTTATCCCATCCTTGACCCTATTCCACATTAAGTCCCGTGAAAAACATTTAAAAAAAACTTGGGGTGAGAATAAAAAGCTTAGTAAGGGATACACAAAGAATGAAAAAGTTTAGTTTTACAAAACAACAAGTAAACCATGTATACTTTATCAAAGTAATAATTTTCACCTTTATGAAGTAGTAAAAAAAACTCTTCAATGAATAAAAGATCATTACTTACCCTTTTGTAACCAAAATATTACCATAAAACCCATATAAATAACACATAACATAAAAAGGTAACTTGGGACATAAACATACTTAAATAGAATAACCATACGGTCGACTTCCACACATACTTAATGGAATAGCCATACGGCCGACTTCCATACCCAATGCATTGGAGGTTATAACGTAACCACCCGTCCTGGTATTCACGGAACCGCCCGTTATATGTTTTATCATGTAACCACCCGTAAAATGTCCAAGTACCATAATTACACATAAAATATTGAAAATATAAACATTTCAATAACAACATTTCATTTTCAATCAAAATAAGTAATTCCAAGATATTGAATTAATCAATCCATTTTCAAAAATCAATTAAAAGCGATTTTTGAATCAAAGTGTCCCATACCACTTTGAAGCTTTTATTGTAATTATAATTTTAAAAAATTAATTTCCATATAAATAAATACTGAAAATCATTTTGAAAACATGGACATTAAAGATAAAGATTTAGAATAATAAATCTTCAAAACATTTAAAATGATATTTTTGTTAAAGAGTTTTTAACAAAATGAGAGACTCTTGAATACAAATAATTGCGGAATAACATTTAATCCGAACTTTATAATATCATGAGAATAAAGGGATTCATGATATAATATGTCAAAGGACAGTATACACACCATATAAGAGTGAATTGGTGCATAAAAACAATGAAGTCTCAAAAGAAATGTAAAATGAGATGAAATCCATTATAAAGAAGGTATCCTTAAATTAAGGATAGATCAATATCATAATTATGTGTGAAAAATATAAATACACCCAATATAAGTGGATATTAAGTGTAAAACAATCAAAGTTCATTCACAAATATTCAAAGGATGACATATTCAATAACTACATGTTGAACCCAAAGAAATCTAAATTGGGTTAAAAAGTTCCCTTGGTAAAATTCGACAGCCTAACGACGTCACATAAAATTTTAAAAAAAGGGTTGATAAGAGAGATAAAGGGGATGTCATCACTTGGACATAAAATTTACATAAATAAGGATATAGAAGAACATATCCCAACATAATATTATGTGAATTAAAAGACATAACAAAATAAGTCTTTTAAAAACAAGAGGGTGAAAGGTCCCCTTACCGAGTTGGGTAACTTTCGAAAAGTACACCCCATGGAAGAAGGGTCATACAATGAAGATGTAAATACCCATAAATGAAATTATACTACACAAAGTGTATAATAATGGGCAGTACATACACCACTCAAAGAAAATAGTGGCAAACGTAGCATAAATGTCACGGGAATAAAAGTGAGATGACAAATCCCTTACGAAAACTCGACAGCCTAACGACGACTTAAAACTTCCAAAAATGGATTTATGAGATAAAATAGGGTCTCCCATAATATGAACATAAAAAGTAAAATATGATTAATATAAAATAACATCCCCAAACATAAGAAATATGGGCTTGAAATAAATGACATAAAAGAGAGTACTTAAAAAGAAAGAGAGAGGTTGGACCCCTTACGAAAATTCGGCAGCCTAATGGCGCCACTCAAAACTTCCAAAATGGATTGATGAGAGAAAATAGGGTATCTCATCATATGAACATAAAACTTACAGTAGGAGTAAAATAAAATAACATCCCAATCATAAGAAATATGAGCTTAAAAGGAATGACATAAAAGAGTGTACTTAAAAAGAGAGGAGTTGGATCCCTTACCACGGGTCCGACTTGACTCAATCGTTCTTTAACATCCTGAATAATAAACTTGAGTCAATTTCCACTTGCTTAAGAACCTTCTTCAAGTTCATTATTCCTTTTATATCACTTATTTCCATGTTACAAGTATTATGTAATCATTTAAGTTAATAATGTTTGTTTTGTCGATATTTGGTTCTTAAGTCGAAAGTGGACTTCTTATAATTACATGTTATTCGTGTGGTCAAAGGTTCATTATATACAGAATGACATTCATGATTTGGATATAATATATATCATATATATACATAATATACAAGTATTTATAATATTACATAATCATTTAGAGGTAAGAAATGAAATGCACCGTTCATGGAGACGGTAAGCCGTACGTACGCATGAACGCTACTTTCATTTCTATGTCATATTAATGGAATTAAAACCAAATGAGAGGTATGTATATTTTAATTCCAGAATTATATTCATCATTTATATGTAACATAAATCATATATAATAACTTTAAATCCAACCTTTATACATCCCACATATGGCATTAACGAATCAAATCACTTTGAGGGGGTGGTAGTCCACACTTCCTAAAATGAAATTATCGTGTTTACCCACAATGGAAACCATAAAGTTATGCAAAAAAATAAAAATAAAAAAGCTTAAGTAAAACATAAACATATTATATATCATATATAAATATAGTGACATCTTAATGGCCACCTTTTAAGGTGTTATATGAGTGTTGAACAATCATCGTTTCGTGAGGCAGAAATTCTCCATCCACAAAAACAGTATGTTCTTTAACCATTAGATGTAGGTGTGTGTAAGTGTAGCTCAAATGCTTCTTATAAAAACATCCTATTATATTAAAGATACTGTATTTGTTACAAAAGAAAATAATAAAAAGAGTTTAGGGGGTTGGAGAAGCAAAATAAAACAAAAGAACACAAGAGAAGACACTACCTTTAAATCGGGTAACTCTTTTTGATTTGTGCTCAAAGGATTCCTTGGGAAGACTTCTGCCAAAGTGTGGCTTCAAGGAGTGATAGAGGGATTTGGAGAGACAAAAGGAGCAGATCTTGGCCAAACCAAAGGTTTTTTAAGTGTGGGTAAGGTGGTAGAGGTGGGGGCCTTTTATAAGAGGAGAGGAGGGACACTCTTGGAATGTAAAGAAATTTTACTTTATTTTAAAATGAGTTTCAGATTTAAAATGTCCCACATTGATATAATTCGAGGATAAGGTGATAAGGGTTCGAAATATACCCATCCAATAGGTTTTTTACATGTGTAGGTCTTAGATTTTACATTATCTTTTCATTTTATTTAAATCGTTAAATAATGAGGTAACTATAAGGCCCCAGCCTTACACCTTACTTAATATTGAATTAAATGAATAATTCACATTTAGGATCTTTTCATGGTTTAGAGTTTTAGAAAATTATGACATAACTATTACATCTCAAAAGATTACAAAGTATACACTTCTACTAAGTTTCCATAAAATAAAAACTCTTAAAAATAAAGTTATTTAGTTCCATGTTTTAGATAGCATGACTTTCCCTTAATCCCATCCTTGACCCTATTCCACATTAAGTCCTGTGAAAAACATTTCAAAAAAACATGGGGTGAGCATAAAAAGCTCATTAAGGGATACACAAAGAATGAAAACTATTAGTTTTACAAAACAACAAGTAAACCATGTATACTTTATCAAAGTAATAATTTTAGCCTTTATGAAGTAGTAAAAAAAACTCTTCAATGAATAAAAGATCATTACTTACCATTTTGTAACCAAAATATTATCATAAAACCCATATAAAGAACACATAACATAAAAAGGTAACTTGGTACATAAACATACTTAAATGGAATAACCATACGGTTGACTTCCACACATACTTAATGGAATAGCCATACGGCCGACTTCCATACCCAATGCATTGGAGGTTATAACGTAACCACCCGTCCTGGTATTCACGACACCACCCGTCATATGGTTTATCACGTAACCACCCGTAAAATGTCCAAGTACCATCATTACACATAAAATATTGAAAATATAAATATTTCAATAACAACATTTCATTTTCAATCAAAATAAGTAATTCCAAGATATTGAATTAATCAATCCATTTTCAAAAATCATTTAAAAGAGATTTTTGAATCAAAGTGTCCCATACCACTTTGAAGCTTTTATTGGAATTATAATTTTAAAACATTAATTTACATATAAATAAATATTGAAAATCATTTTGAAAACATGGACATTAAAGATAAATATTTAGAATAATAAATCTTTAAAACATTTAAAATGATATTTTTGTTAAAGAGTTTTTAACAAAATGAGAGACTCTTGAATACAAATAATTGCGGAATAACATTTAATCCAAACTTTATAATATCATGAGAATAAAGGGATTCATGATATAATATGTCAAAGGACAGTATACACACCATATAAGAGTGAATTGGTGGATAACAACAATGAAGTCTCAAAAGAAATGTAAAATGAGATGAAATCCATTATAAAGAAGGTATCCTTAAATTAAGGATAGATCAATCTCATAATTATGTGTGACAAATATAAATACACCAAATATAAGTTGATATTAAGTGTAAAACAATCAAAGGTCATTCACACATATTCAAAGTATGACATATTCAATAACTACATGTTGAACCCAAAGAAATCGAAATTGGGTTAAGAAGTTCCCTTGGTAAAATTCGACAGCCTAACGGCGTCACATAAAATTTTACAAAAAGGGTTGATGAGAGAGATAATGGGGATATAATCACTTGGACATAAAATTTAAATAAATAAGTATATATAAGAACATATCCCAACATAATAGTATGTGAATTAAAAGGCATAACAAAAGAAGTCTTTTAAAAAAAGGAGGGTGAAAGGTCCCCTTACCGAGTTGGGTAACTTCGAAAAGTACACCCCATGGAAGAAGGGTCATACAATGAAGATATAAATACCCATAAATGAAATTATAATACATAAAGTGTATAATAATGGGAAGTACATACACCACTCAAAGTAAATAGTGGCAAACATAGCATAAATGTCACGAGAATAAAAGTGAGTGAAAAATCCCTTACGAAAACTCGGCAGCCTAACGGTGCCACTTAAGACTTCAAAAAATGGATTTATGAGATCAAATAGGGTCTCCCATAATATGAACATAAAAATTAAAGTATGAGAAATATAAAAGAACATCCCCAAACATAAGAAATATGGTCTTAAAAGAAATGACATAAAAGAGAGTACTTAAAAAGAAAGAGAGAGGTTGGATCCCTTACGAAAATTCGGCAGCCTAACGACGCCACTAAAAACTTCCAAAATGGATTGATGAGATAAAATAGGGTATCTCATCATATGAACATAAAAATTACAGTAAGAGTAATATAAAATAACATCCCAATCATAAGAAATACGAGCTTAAAAGGAATGACATAAAAGAGTGTACTTTAAAAGAAAGAGAGGAGTAGGATCCCTTACCTCGGGTCCGAATTGACTCGATCGTTCTTTAACGTCCTGAATAATAAACTTGAGTTAATTTACACTTTCTTAATAACCTTATTCAAGTTCATTATTCCTTTTATATAACATATTTCCATGTTACAAGAATTATGTAATCATTTAAGTCAATAATGTTTGTTTTGTCGATATTTGGTTCTTAAGTCGAAAGTGGACTTCTTACAATTACATGTTGTTTGTGTGGTCAAAGGTTCATTATATCTAGAATGAGATTCATGATTTGGATATCATATATATCATATATATCCATAATATACAAGTATTTATAATATTACATAATAATTTAGAGGTAAGAAATGAAATGCACCGTTCATGGAGACGGTAAGACGTACATACGCATGAACGCTACTTTCATTTCTATGTCATATTAATGGAATTAAAACCAAATGAGAGGTATGTATATTTTAATTCCAGAATTATATTAATAATTTATATGTAACATAAATCATATATAATAACTTTAAATCCATCCTTTATACATCCCACATATGGCATTAACGAATCAAATCACTTTGAGGGGGCGGTAGTCCGCACTTCCTAAAATAAAATTATCTTGTTTACCCACAATGGAAACCATAAAGGTATATCACAAAAGAAAAATACAGAAGCTTAAGTAAAATCTAAACATATTATATATCATATATAAATATAGTGACATCTTAATGGCCACCTTTTAAGGTGTTATATGATTGTTGAACAATCATCGTTTCGTGAGGCAGAAATTCGCCATCCACAGAAACAGTATGTTCTTTAACCATTAGATGTAGGTGTGTGTAATTGTAGCTCGAATGTTATAACAACATCCTAGTATATTTAAGATAATGGATTTGTTACAAAAGAAAAGAATAAAAAGAGTTTAGGGTGTTGGAGAAGCAAAATAAAACAAAAGAACACAAGAGAAGACACTACCTTTAAATCGGGTAACTCTTTTTGATTTGTGCTCAAAGGATTCCTTGGGAAGACTTCTACCCAAAGTGAGGCTTCTGGGAGTAATAGAGGGATGTGTAGAGACAAAATGGGCAGGGGTTGGATGATCCAATGGCTTGAGAGGTGTGGGTAAGGAGGTAGAGGTGGGGGCCTTTTATAAGAGGAGAGGAGGGGCACTCTTGGAAAGTAAGGAAATGTTACTTTATTTTAGAATGAGTTTCGGATTTTAAAGGTCCCACATTGATGTGTTTCGAATCTAAGGTGATAGGGGTTCTAAATAAACTCATCCAATAGGTTTTGGACATGTGTAGATCTTAGATTTTATATTATCTTTCCATTTTATTAAAATCGTTAAATAATGAGGTAATCGCTGCATCATCATGGTGTCATAAATAATTTAATTTAGTTAATGTCTAAAAATTATAAAAAAAATACTATGATGTAGGAAATATTTTTAGACTTCCAATTAATATTTATAGTCAAAAATATTACTTGTATAACCCCATATAAAAATTGTTTTAGTAAAACAACACATGTTTGTGACATTTTAATTTTAACATTAAATAAAAAGGTATTAATGTCATTTTCCTACCAAAGTGGATCCATGGGGTCTCCAAGTTGACCCATGGATTGTATTGGTCGGCCATGACACATAAAATGAGGGTAAGACATGTGTCTAGGTCATTTCATATTATCAAAACATTATTTTTATCTTAAATTACACTAATTACCTCTAATCGCGATTAAAAACTTACAAGTTACTATTCACAAAAAAAAATTATTTTAATCCCATTGAACCACATTTTACTTCATAATGACAATCATGTATGTCAGATTTTTAAAATTCAAATAACAGAAGTGGTAAATTTTCATTTAAATGAAAAATCAGTTTCTTTAACTACCACTTAGTGGTTTCACTATTCATAAAAAATTGAAGTTTTTCAGAAAATTACCAAAAATTTACCCTAGGATATATTTGATAATCTGAATTCAAAAATGATATCTATTTTAAAAAATTAAAAAACATTTAAGTTACATTAATTAATTTTATAATTAATTCCCACTATCAGAGCAAATAGCGTGTTTTTATGAAACAATAAGTATCAAAAGATTGACACTAGTTTAAGTCCATTTTCAAGATGAAATTAATTCCAACGACCACTATTGGATTAAATGGTAAAAATATATTCTAATTTCACTTTGAAACCAATTCAAAAGATAATATAATCATATAAATAAATTATATTAAAAGAGGTTTTGAATTAAAATACAACATTTTTCACTATTCATTAAAAAATGATCTTTATCGGAAAAATACCAAAAATTTACACAAAGTGAATTTTGATGTCCCGATTCTAAAGAAGAGTTTTATTTGGTCCAATAGAATTTATAATAGTGACCAAAACTATATTTAATGATGGTTCTCCATCAAAAGGCGATAAGTGGACCTTTAGTGAAAATTAGATTATATAAGCCTAAAATTGAATTCTTTTCATATTTTAAGCCTTTATACTTTATTGGATAAATGCAAAAACATTTAACAAACATATATAATCATATTTTAGTTATTTCTATTCATTCCCGCAAATACAACGGCTACGTGTTAACTAATATTTAAAATAATTTTATTTTATTATTAGAGTGCAACGTAAGATTTCAAAGGAACTCGTTGTTGCGTATTGGGTAAGCCATCAAGAATAGAATTCCCTTTAAATTAATATTAGCATTTTATTCACAAATAGGGATAAATATAAAAATGTCATATTCTTTATTTACCTGGGGTGTTACATCCTTCCCCCCTTTTGGGAATTGCGTCCTCGCAATTTCAAAATTGGGCTCGAAAACATCATTGAAAATCCCACATCGGAACAAGAGTCGGTAAAACTATCACTTTAAAAGAAAGGGAGAGAAGTACAATGGTCACCCGAGTTAACCCATACTAGGATTCCATAGAATAAAAACTCTAAAAAAACATGTCAAGTTCCATGTTTTATATAGCATGAATTTCCCTTGATCCCATCCTTGACCCTATTCCACATTAAATCCTGTGAAAAACATTTCAAAAAAAAACTTGGGGTGAGCATAAAAAGATCAATAAGGGATACACAAAGAATGAAAACTGTTAGTTTTTCAAACAACAAGTAAACCACGTATACTTTAGCAAAGTAATACCTTCACCTTTATGAAGTAGTAAAAACTCTTCACTGAATAAAAGATCATTACTTACCCTTTTGTAACCAAAAGATTACCATACAACCCATATAAAGAACACATTACATATAAAGGTAACTTGGTACATAAACATACTTAAGTGGAATAACCATACAGTCGACTTCCACACATAGCACTTAATGGAATAGCCATACAGCCGACTTCCATACCCAATGCATTGGAGGTTATAACGTAACCACCCGTCCTGGTATTCATGACACCACCCGTCATATGGTTTATCACGTAACCACCCATCAAATGTCCAAGTACCATTATAAAATCATAAGACATAAAACAAATATAATGGAAAGAAAACATTTCCACACTTTGATCACAATATATCACTTAAATATATTGACATAACAAATCCATTATAAAAAACCCTTTTCAATACCAAAATACATAAAAAAGTATATGATATTTATTTCATTTAAAAAAAAAACATTACGGCTTGTTGAGAAAGCCAAAGACCAAATAATACTCGCGGTGGCAGAAAAGGTCGTTGTCACCGCGTACGTTAAAAGAAATATTCCTTTTTGTCGTTTTGGAAAACGCTTCGTAGAAAAAGATTCCTTTTGTATAAAATTAAAAGTCAAAGGGGTTTATACACCGTATAAAAGAAAGTTGTGTATAAAACAAAATATGTCTCAATGAAAGGATATTGAGACGAAGTCCCTTACAAAGATCATTTTTAAATAAAATAGATCTATTATGTGTATTCATTTTAAGCACACATAAGGAAAGTAAAAATACAAGATAGGACATAATAATATCATGACATAATTTGAAAGTAGGAGATTAATCCAAATAATGGAAATTGGGTTAAAAAGATCCCTTACCTCGGGTCTGACTTGACTCGATCGTTCTTTGACGTCCTGGATAATAAACTTGAGTTAATTTCTACTTGCTTAAGAACCTTTTTCAAGTTCATTATTCTTTTTATATCACTTATTGCCATGTTATAAAAATTATGTAATCATTTATGTTAATAATGTTTGTTTTGTCGATATTTCGTTCTTAAGTCGAAATTGGACTTCTTACATTTATCCAATAAAAGATAAAAGCTTAAAATACGGAAAGAATTCAATTTTAGGCATTTATACCCTAATTTTCACTAAAGGTTCACTTATCGCCTTTTGATGGAGAACCATCATTAAATATAGTTTTGATCACTCTTATACATTATATTGTACCAAATATAACTCTTTTTTAGAATCGGGACATCAAAATTTACTTTGTGTAAATTTTTGGTATTTTTCCGATAAAGTTCATTTTTTTAATGAATAGTAAAAAATGTTGTATTTTAATTCAAAAACTCTTTTAATCTAATTTATTTATATGATTAGATTATATTTTGAATTGTTTTTAGAGTTGAATTAGAATATATTTTTACCATTTAATCCGATAGTGGTCGTTGGAATTAATTTCACTTTGAAATCGGACTTAAACTAGTGTCAACCTTTTGATACTTATTGTTTCATAAAAACATGCTATTTTCTATGACAGCGGGAATTAATTATTAAATTAATTAATGTAACTTATATGTTTTGAATTTTGTAAAATATACATCATTTTTGAATTCGGAATATCAAATATAGCTTAGGGTGAATTTTTGGTATTTTTCTGAAAAACTCCAATTTTTGATGAATAGTGAAACCACTAAGTGGTACTTAAAAAAACTGATTTTTCGTTTAAATGAAATTTTACCACCTTTGTGTTTTTAATTTCAAAAATCCTACATACATGGTTGTCATTAGGAAGTAAAATGCGGTTCAATGGGATTAAAATAATTTTTTGGTGAATAGTAACTTTTATGTTTATTAATCGCGATTAGAGGTAATTAGTGTAGTTTAAGGTAAAAATAATGTTTTAATAATATGAAATGAACTTGACACATGTCCTACCCTTATTGGATGTGTCATGGCCGACCAAGAAAATCCATGGGTCAACTTGGGGACCCCATGGAGCCACTTTGGAAGGAAAATGACATTAATGACTTTTATTTAAAGTTAAAATTAAAATGTCACAAAATGAGATGTTTTACTAAAACAATTATTAAATGAGGTTATACAAGTCATATTTTTGACTATAAATATTAATTAGAAATATAAAAAGATTTCCTACATCATGATATTTTTTTTATAATTTTTAGACATTAAATAAATTAAATTATTTATGACACCATGATGATGCAGCGATTACCTCAATATTTAACGATTTAAATAAAATGAAAAGATAATGTAAAATCTAAGACCTAAACTTTTCAAAAACCTATTGGATGGGTATATTTCTAACCCTTATCACCTTATCCTCTAATTATATCAATGTGGGACATTTTAAATCCGAAACTCATTTTAAAATAAAGTAACATTTCTTTACTTTCCAAGAGTGCCCCTCCTCTCCTCTTATAAAAGGCCCCCACCTCTACCACCTTACACACACCTATTAAGCCTTTTTCTCGGACAAAACCTGCCCATTTCATCTCTCCACATCCCTCTATTCATCATTGAAGCCTCAATTTGGGCAGAATCCTTTCCAAGGAAGCCTTTGAGCTCAAATCAAAGAGAGTTACCCGATTTGAAGGTAATGTCTCCCCTTGTGTTCTTTTGTTTTATTTTTCTTCTCCAAACCCCTAAACTCTTTTGATTAATTTTTTTTGTAACAAAACCAGTATATTAAATATACTAGGATGTTTTTATAATAAGTATTCGAGATACACTTTCACACACCTCCATCTAATGGTTAAAGAACATACTGTTTCTGTGGATGACGAATTACTGCCTCACGAAACGATGATTGTTCAATATTATTTTAACACCTTCAAAGGTGGCCATTAAGATGTCACTATATTTATATATGATATATAATATTTTTATGTTTTCCTTAATCTTATGTATTTTTCATTTATGGCAAACCTTTATAAAGGATTATACTTTTGTGGATTATCTGATCTCATACTAACAATTTTGGTTTTGGATTTTGTCTAAAGACATGGGAAATATATAGTTCTCTTTTGTGGATTAGGTGATTCTCAAGAAGTTAATTATAGTACTATTAATGTGAACAAGTCTTCCTAAATACTCGTATTTTGGAGAAAATATGAGTTTGATTAAAGAATATAGTAAAAGTTGAAAGTCTACGTGACAAGTAAGTATGTTTCATTATGATTTTGTTAAGCTCAAAAATAAATTCCTCAATGAAGAATAAATTAAAACAAAAATGTTGTCTCTTAACTTTTACTACTGGGGAATCAAATACCATTTAACCCATCACAAGTTTGTGATTTTCTTATGGTTAACTTTCTCCTAGACATGTTTACTATCACTCTCCCTCAGAACAGGACCCTTTGTTTTTTCCTCCATGTCCATGTTTTATTACATGGAATCCTAGTATGAGTTAACTCGGGTAACCTCTGTACTCCTATTTCTTTCTTTTAAAGTGATTGTTTTACTGACTCTTGTTCCGATGTGGGACTTTCAATGAAGTTTCCGAGCCCAATTTTAAAATTGCGAGGACGCAATTCCCAAAAAGGGGGGGAAGGATGTAACACCCCAGGTAAATAAAGAATATGAAATTTTTATATTTATCCTTTTTTTGAATAAAATGTTAATATTAATTTAAAGGGAACTCTATGCTTGATGGCTTACCCAATACGCAACAACGAGTTCCTTTGAAATCTTACGTTGCACTCTAATAATAAAATAAAATTATTTTAAATGTTAGTTAACACATAGCCGTTGTATTGGAGGGAATGAATAGAAATAACTAAAATATGATTATATATGTTTTTTAAATGTTTTTACATTTATCCAATAAAGTATAAAGGCTTAAAATACGAAAAGAATTCAATTTTAGGCATATATACTCTAATTTTCACTAAAGGTCCACTTATCAACTTTTGATGGAGAACCATCATTAAATATAGTTTTCATCACTCTTATACATTCTATTGGACCAAATAAAACTATTCTTTAGAATTGGGACATCAAAATTCACTTTGTGTAAATTTTTGGTATTTTTCCGATAAAGATCATTTTTAATGAGTAGTGAAAAATGTTGTATTTTAATTCAAAACCTCTTTTTAATATAATTTATTTATATGATTAGATTATATTTTGAATTGGTTTCAAAGTGAAATTAGAATATATTTTTACCATTTAATCCAATAGTGGTCGTTGGAATTAATTTCATCTTGAAAATGGACTTAAACTAGTGTCAATCTTTTGATACTTATTGTTTCATAAAAACACGCTATTTGCTCTGACAGCGGGAATTAATTATAAAATTAATTAATGTAACTTATATGTTTTGAATTTTTTAAAATAGACATAATTTTTGAATTCATAATATCAAATATAGCCTAGGGTAAATTTTTGGTAATTTTCTGAAAAACTTCAATTTTTGATGAATAGTGAAACCACTAAGTGGTAGTTAAAGAAACTGATTTTTAGTTTAAATGAAACTTTACGACTTCTGTGATTTGAATTTTAAAAATCCGACATACATGGTTGTCATTATGAAGTAAAATGTGGTTCAATGGGATTAAAATAATTTTTTTGGTGAATAGTAACTTTTAAGTTTATTAATCGCGATTAGAGGTAATTAGTGTAATTTAAGGTAAAAATAATGTTTTAATAAAATGAAATGATCTAGAAACATGTACTACCCTCATTGGATGTTTCATGGCCGACCAAGAGAATACATGAGTCAACTTGGGGACCCCATGGAGCCACCTTGGTAGGAAAATGACATTAATACATTTTTATTTAATGTTAAAATTAAAATGTCACAAACATTTGCTGTTTTACTAAAACAATTTTTATATGGGGTTATATAAGTCAGATTTTTTACTATAAATATTAATTGGAAAGATAAAAAGATTTCCTACATCATAGTATTTTTTATATAATTTTTAGAGACTAAATAAATTAAATTATTTATGACACCATGATGATGTAGTGATTACCTCATTATTTAACGATTCAAATAAAATGAAAAGATAATGTAAAATCTAAGACCTAAACATGTCCAAAACCTATTGGATGAGTGTATTTGGAACCCTTATCACCTTATCATCGAAAAAAATAAATTTGGGACCTTTAAAATCCGAAACTCATTCTAAAATAATGTAACATTTCCTTACTTTCCAAGAGTGCCCCTCCTCTCCTCTTATAAAAGGCCCCCACCTCTACCTCCTTACCCACACCTCTCAAGCCTTTGGCTCGGCCAAACCCTGCCCATTTTGTCTCTCCACATTCCTCTCTTAATCCTATAAGCCTCACTTTGGGCAGAAGGCTTCCCAAGGAAGCCTTTGAGCTCAAATCTAAGAGAGTTACCCGATTTAAAGGTAGTGTCTTCACTTGTGTTCTTTTGTTTTATTTTGCTTCTCCAACCCCATAAACTCTTTTTATTCATTTATTTTGAAACAACTACAGTATATTAAATATAATATTATGTTGTTATAAGAATAATTCGAGCTACACATACACACACCTACATCTAATGGTTAAAGAACATACTGTTTCTGTGGATGGAGAATTTCTGCCTCACGAAACGATGATTGTTCAACACTCATATAACACCTTAAAAGGTAGACATTAAGATGTCACTATATTTATATATGATATATATTATGTTTAGGTTTTACTTAGGCTTCTGTATTTTTCTTTTTTGGCATACCTTTATGGTTTCCATTGTGGGTAAACACGATAATTTCATTTTAGGAAGTGCGGACTACCGCCCCCTCAAAGTGATTTGATTCGTTAATGCCATATGTGGGATGTATAAAGGATGGATTTAAAGTTATTATATATGATTTATGTTACATATAAATGATGAATATAATTCTGGAATTAAAATATACATACCTCTCATTTGGTTTTAATTCCATTAATATGACATAGAAATGAAAGTAGCGTTCATGCGTACGTACGGCTTACCGTCTCCATGAACGGTGCATTTCATTTCTTACCTATAAATGATTATGTAATGTTATAAATACTTGTATATTCTGGATATATATTATATATATGATATCCAAATCATGAATATAATTCTGGATATAATGAACCTTTGACCACACGAACAACATGTAATTGTAAGAAGTCCACTTTCGACCTAAGAACCAAATATCGACAAAACAAACATTATTAACTTAAATGATTACATAATGCTTGTAACATAGAAATAAGTGATATAAAAGGAATAATGAACTTGAATAATGTTCTTAAGCAAGTGTAAGTTAACTCAAGTTTATTATTCAGGACGTTAAAGAAAGATCGAGTCAAGTCGGACCCGAGGTAAGAGATCCTACTCCTCTCTTTCTTTTTAAGTACACTCTTTTATGTCATTCCTTTTAAGCTAATATTTATTATGATTGGGATGTTATTTTATATTAATACTACTTTACTTTTTATGTTCATATGATGAGATACCCTATTTTCTCTCATCAATCCATTTTGGATGTTTTGAGTGGCGCCGTTTGGCTACTGAATTTTTGTAAGGGATCCTACTCCTCTATTTCTTTTTAAGTACACTCTTTTATGTCATTACTTTTAAGATAATATTTCTTATGATTGGGATGTTATTTTATATTACTCCTACTTTAATTTTTAAGTTCATATGATGAGATACCCTATTTTCTCTCATCAATCAATTTTGGAAGTTTTGAGTGGCGCCGTTAGGCTGCCAAATTTTCGTAAGGGATCCAACCTCTCTCTTTATTTTTAAGTACTCTCTTTTATGTCATTTATTTTAAGCCCATATTTATTATGTTTGGGGATGTTATTTTATATTCCTCATACTTTACTTTTTATGTTCATATTATGGGAGACCCTATTTGATCTCATAAATCCATTTTTGGAAGTTTTAAGTGGCGCCGTTAGGCTGCCAAGTTTTCGTAAGAGATTTTTCATCTCACTTTTATTACTGTGACATTTATGCTATGTTTGCCACTATTTAATTTGAGTGGTGTATGTACTGACCATTATTATACACTTTGTGTAGTATAATTTCATTTATGGGTATTTACATCTTCATTGTATGACCCTTCTTCCATGGGGTGTACGTTTCGAAAGTTACCCAACTCGGTACGGGGACCTTTCACCCTCCTCATTTTAAAAGACTTCTTTTGTTATGTCTTTTAATTTCCTTCTTATTATGTTGGGATATGTTCTTCTATATCCTTATTGATGTAAAGTTTATGTCCATGTGATGAGATACCATTCACTCTCTCATCGACTAATTTTCTGAATTTTGAAGTGACACCGTTGGGCTGTCGAATTTTTACAAGGGAACGTCTTAACCCAATTTCGATTTCTTTGGGTTCAACATGTAGTTATTGAATATGTCATCCTTTGAATATGTGTGAATGAACTTTGATTGTTTTACACTTAATATCCACTTATATTGGGTGTATTTATATTTTTCACACATAATTATGAGATTGATTTATCCTTAATTTAAGGATACCTTCTTTATAATGGATTTCATCTCATTTTACATTTCTTTTGAGACTTCATTGTTGTTATGCACCAATTCACTCTTATATGGCGTGTATACTATCCTTTGACATATTATATCATGAATACCTTTATTCCCATGATATTATAAAGTTCAGATTAAATGTTATTCTGCAATTATTTGTATTCAAGAGTCTCTCATTTTGTTAAAAACTCTTTAACAAAAATATCGTTTTAAATGTTTTAAAGATTTATTATTCTAAATATTTATCTTTAATGTCCATGTTTTCAAAATGGTTTTCAGTATTTATTTATATTGAAATTAATGTTTTAAAATTATAATTCCAATAAAATCTTCAAAGTGGTATGAGACACTTTGATTCAAAAATCTCTTTTAAATGATTTTTGAAAATGGATTGATTAATTCAATATCTTGGAATTAATTATTTTGATTGAAAATGAAATGTTGTTATTGAAATGTTTATATTTTCAATATTTTATGTGTAATGATGGTACTTGGACATTTTACGAGTGGTTACGTGATAAACCATATGACGGGTGGTGCCGTGAATACCAGGACGGGTGGTTACATTATAACCTCCAATGCATTGGGTATGGAAGTCGGCCGTATGGTATTCCATTAAGTATGTATGGAAGTTGACCATATGGTTATTCCATTTAAGTATGTTTATGTACCAAGTTACCTTTATATGTTATGTGTTCTTTATATGGGTTTTATGGTAATCTTTTGGTTACCAAAGGGTAAGTAATGGTCTTTTATTCAGTGAAGAGTTTTTACTACTTCATAAAGGTGAAAAGTATTACTTTGATAAAGTATTCATGGTTTACTGGTTGTTTTGAAAAAACTAATAGTTTTTCTTCTTTGTGTATCCTTTACTGAGCTTTTTATGCTCACCCCAAGTTTTTTAATGTTTTTCACAGGACTTAAAGTGGAATAGGGTCAAGGATGTGATCAAGAAAAAGTCATGATATCTAAAACATGGAACTAGACATGTTTCTTTTTAAGAGTTTTTATTTCATGGAAACTTAGTAGAAGTGTTTACTTTGTAATATTTTGAGATGTAATAGTTATGTCCTAATTCTCTAAAACTCTAAACCTGAAAAGATCCTCGATGTGAATTATTCATTTAATTCAATATTAAGTAATGTTTAAGGTCTGGGCCTTATAGTTGGTATTAAAGGTCAGTTTAGATAACTTTAGAGGTTAGTGTATTCTCTAAGCATAAGTGACATTACCATAATGGTTAGGATTTCAGAAAGAGTCCTAGTTTTGATAAAGTGAATGAGTAAGTATATCTTAGTGTTTATCTTCCTCATTAGTACATGATGGTTTTGTTGATATACTCACACTGAACTTTTTGGTTTTAGTAAATGGATGGATCTAGCAGGCACCAAAGTGACAACAGGTTTGAAGGAAACTGTGGTGGTTCTCTAATTAAGAGACTGGATGAAATGGGGGATTCAATGAGGAAACTCGTGGTTGTTATAAACCAAATACCAAGGAGTCTTGGTCAACCACTTGAACCTTGGTATGTTCTGTAATGCATCATATACGAGATGACCAATCGATGTGGAAGTTCAAGTAAGAATTACAAAGGCAACCATTAGAGTTTTTATGATCCTTACTTTTGAGGTAATTATGGGTTATTATATGTTATTATGGAAAATGAAAGGCATGAGATAAACTTGAGGTTAAAATATGTTATGATTATTTTTGAAGATTTTATCTCGTTTTGGGGAATGTTTTAAGAATTATGTAGTTTTGGAAAAAGGACAACACGCAGACCATGTGACAACCCGTCACGTCGGACAAAGCTGTGGGAATCTAACCCACATCCAAAGTGTGACTGGTATTTATCACCTACCACTGGACTACGTGAAGTCCCTAGTTAGTTTGACTAATTATTTTTAGTTAGATGATTTTAGGAATCAAGAGTAAGTTTATTTTGGGTTATCTATGGAAATGATTAACCTATCATGGAGGATATGTGATTAGGTTAACTACTTTTCAATGTGAGAATTTAAGAGCAACTGATGTTATTTGGAGATAAAAGTTAATTTGTACCTTGGAAGACTATGTGATTAAATCCTTCAAATATTTGGGTTTCAATCTTAGTTTGGTTTACTTTGAAGAATTTTATGGACAATTGTTTATCGAATGGTCTTCGTTGAGCTTTGGGTTTTTTTGGACAAATTTTGGAGATTAAGAATAGATTTTCTTTTTATAAAGGATTATACTTTTGTGGATTATCTGATCTCATACTAACAATTTTGGTTTTGGATTTTGTCTAAAGACATGGGAAATATATAGTTCTCTTTTTTGGATTAGGTGATTCTAAAGAAGTTGATTATAGTACTCTTAATGCGAACAAGTCTTCCTAAATACTCGTATTTTGGAGAAAATATGAGTTTGATTAAAGAATATAGTAAAAGTTGAAAGTCTACGTGACAAGTAAGTATGTTTCATTATGATTTTGTTAAGATCAAAAATAAATTCCTCAATGAAGAATAACTTAAAACAAAAATGTTGTCTGTTAACTTTTCCTACTGGGGAATCAAATACCGTTTAACCCATCACAAGTTTGTGATTTTCTTATGGTTAACTTTCTCCTAGACATGTTTACTATCACTCTCCCTCAGAACATGAACCTTTGTTTTTTCCTCCATGTCCATGTTTTCTTATATGGAATCCTAGTATGGGTTAACTCGAGTGACCTCTATACTCATCTTTTTTTCTTTTAAAGTGATTGTTTTACCGACTCTTGTTCCGATGTGGGACTTTCAATGAAGTTTCCGAGCCCAATTTTAAAATTGCGAGGATGCAATTCCCAAAAAGGGGGGAAGGATGTAACACCCCAGGTAAATAAAGAATACGACATTTTTATATTTATCCTATTTTTTTGAATAAATGTTAATATTAATTTAAAGGGAACGCTATTCTTGATGGATTATCCAATACACAACAACGAGTTCCTTTGAAATCTTACGTTGCACTCTAATAATAAAATAAAATTATTTTAAATGTTAGTTAACACGTAGCCGTTGTATTGGAGGGAATGAATAGAAATAACTAAAATATGATTATATATGTTTGTTAAATGTTTTTACATTTATCTAATAAAGTATAAAGAATTAAAATACGAAAAGAATTCAATTTTAGACATATATACTCTAATTTTCACTAAAGGTCCACTTATCAACTTTTGATGGCGAACCGTCATTAAATATAATTTTGGTCACTCTTATACATTCTATTGGACCAAATAAAACTCTTCTTTAGAATCGGGACATCAAAATTCACTTTGTGTAAATTTTTGGTATTTTTCCAATAAAGATCATTTTTTAATGAATAGTGAAAAATGTTTTATTTTAATTCAAAACCTCTTTTTAATATATTTTATTTATATGATTATATTATCTTTTGAATTGGTTTCAAAGTGGAATTAGAATATATTTTTACCATTTAATCCAATAGTGGTCGTTTTAATTAATTTCATCTTGAAAATGGACTTAAACTAGTGTCAATCTTTTGATACTTATTGTTTCATAAAAACACGCTATTTGCTTGGACAACAGGAATTAATTATAAAATTAATTAATGTAACTTATATGTTTCGAATTTTTTAAAATAGACATCATTTTTGAATTCAGGATATCAAATATAGCCTCGGGTAAATTTTTGGTAATTTTCTGAAAAACTTCAATTTTTGATGAATAGTGAAACCACTAAGTGGTAGTTAAAGAAACTGATTTTTCGTTTAAATGAAACTTTACCACTTCTGTGATTTGAATTTTAAAAATCCAACATACATGGTTGTCATTATGAAGTAAAATGTGGTTCAATGTAATTAAAATAATTTTTTTGGTGAATAGTAACTTTTAAGTTTATTAACCGTGATTAGAGGTAATTAGTGTAATTTAAAGTAAAAATAATGTTTTAATAAAATGAAATGACCTAGACACATGTCCTACCCTCATTTGATGTGTCATGTCCGACCAATAAAATCCATGGTTCAACTTGGGGACCCCATGGAGCCACCTTGGTAGGAAAATGACATTAATACCTTTTTATTTAATGTTAAAATTAAAATGTCACAAACATGTGTTGTTTTACTAAATAAATTTTTATATGGGGTTATACAAGTCAGATTTTTGACTATAAATATTAATTGTAAAGATAAAAAGATTTCCTACATCATAGTATTTTTTCTATAATTTTTAGACACTAAATAAATTAAATTATTTATGACACCATGATGATGCAGTGATTACCTCATTATTTAACGATTTAAATAAAATGGAAAGATAATGTAAAATATAAGACCTACACATGTCCAAAACCTATTGGATGAGTGTATTTGGAACCATTATCACCTTAGAATCGAAACACATCAATGTGGGACCTTTAAAATCCGAAACTCATTCTAAAATAAAGTAACATTTCCTTACTTTCCTAGACTGCCCCTCCTGTCCTCTTATAAAAGGCCCCCACCTCTACCTCCTTACCCACACCTCTAAAGCCTTTGAATCATCCAAACCCTGACCATTTTGTCTCTCCATATCCCTCTATTACTCCTAGAAGCCTCACTTTTGGCAGAATTCTTCCCAAGGAAGCCTTTGAGCTCAAATCAAAAAGAGTTACCCAATTTAAAGGTAGTGTCTTCTCTTGTGTTCTTTTGTTTTATTTTGCTTCTCCAACCTTCTAAAATATTTTTATTATTTTCTTTTGTAACAACTACAGTATCTTAAATATACTAGGATGTTTTTATAAGAAGCATTCAAGCTACACTTACACACACCTACATCTAATGGTTAAAGAACATACTGTTTCTGTGGATGGTGAATTTCTGCCTCACGAAACGATGATTGTTCAACACTCATATAACACCTTAAAAGGTGGACATTAAGATGTCACTATATTTATATATGATATATAATATGTTTTGGTTTTACTTAGGCTTCTGTATTTTTCTTTTGTGGCATACCTTTATGGTTTCCATTGTGGGTAAACACGATAATTTTATTTTAGGAAGTGCGGACTACCGCCCCCTCAAAGTGATTTGATTTGTTAATGCCAGATGTGGGATGTATAAAGGATGGATTTAAAGTTATTATATATGATTTATGTTACATATAAATGATGAATATAATTCTGTAATTAAAATATACATACCTCTCATTTGGTTTTAATTCCATTAATATGACATAGAAATGAAAGTAGCGTTCATGCGTACGTACGGCTTACCGTCTCCATGAACGGTGCATTTCATTTATTACCTCTAAATGATTATGCAATATTATAAATACTTGGATATTCTGGATATATATGATATATATGATATCCAAATCATGAATATCATTCTGGATATAATGAACCTTTGACCACACGAACAACATGTAATTGTAAGAAGTCCACTTTCAACTTAAGAACCAAATATCGACAAAACAAACATTTTTAACTTAAATGATTACATAATGCTTGTAACATGGAAATAAGTGATATAAAAGGAATAATTAACTTGAAGAAGGTTCTTAAGCAAGTGTAAATTAACTCAAGTTTATTATTCAGGACGTTAAAGAACGATCAAGTCAAGTCAGACCCGAGGTAAGGGTTCCTACATCTCTCTTATGAAGAACAACCAGTCTAGATTCTTGACCGAAGAGAGAAAGTGTTGTGAAATAAGGTAATTCACCAGGTAAAGGTTTTGTGGAAAAACCATATGGTTTAAGAGGCAATGTGGGAATTTGAAAATTTTATGATGGATAAATACCCCCACTTATTTTGATAAGTGAATAAAATTGCGA
Source organism: Viscum album (assembly GCA_963277665.1). Classification (NCBI taxonomy): domain Eukaryota; kingdom Viridiplantae; phylum Streptophyta; class Magnoliopsida; order Santalales; family Viscaceae; genus Viscum; species Viscum album. The sequence goes on from OY728160.1 coordinate 862,275,865, forward strand.
GGACGCAATTCCCAAAAGGGGGGAAGGATGTAACATCTCAGGTAAATAAAGTATAATAAATTTTCATATTTATTAATATTTTCGAATTAAATATTAATTTTACTTTAAAGGGGTTTCTATGTTCGATAGCGTACTCATTATGCAACGACGAGTTTCTTGGGAATCTTAGATTGCACTCTAATAATAAAATAATATTATTTTAAATGGTAGTTAACACCTAGCTGTTTTAATGGCGGGAATGAACAAAACTAACTAAAAAATGATTATATATGTTTGTCAAATATTTTTACTTTTTACAATAAATTTTAGAGGATTAAAAATGCGAATGAATCCAATTTTAAGCGTAAACATTCTAATATTCTTTAAAAGGTCGATTGACCGCCTTTTGATGGTGAACCTCTTTTAAATCCACTTTTTGACAATTTTATGTGTTATATTTGACAAAATAAAATTATTCTTTAGAATCGGGACATCAAAATTTACTTTGTGTGAATTTTTGGTATTTTTCCGATAAAGTTCATTTTTTAATGAATAGTGAAAAATGTTGTATTTTAATTCCAAACCTCTTTTTAATCTAATTTATTTATATGATTAGATTATATTTTGAATTGGTTTTAGAGTTGAATTAGAATATATTTTTACCATTTAATCCAATAGTGGTCGTTGGAATTAATTTCACTTTGAAATCGGACTTAAACCAGTGTCAATCTTTTGATACTTATTGTTTCATAAAAACACGCTATTTGCTCTGACATCGGGAATTAATTATTAAATTAATTAATGAAACTTATTTGTTTTGAATTTTTTAAAATAGACATAATTTTTGAATTCGGAATATCAAATAAATCATAGGGTGAAGTTTTTGTATTTTTCTGAAAAAATTCAATTTTTGATGAATAGTGAAACCACTAAGTGGTACTTAAAAAAAATGATTCTTCGTTTAAATGAAATTTTACCACCTCTGTGTTTTGAATTTCAAAAATCTGAAATAAATGGTTGTAATTAAGAATTAAAATGTGGTTCAATGGGATTAAAATAATTTTTTGGTGAATAATAACTTTTAAGTTTTTAATCGCGATTAGAGGTAATTAGTGTAGTTTAAGGTAAAAATAATGTTTTAATAATATGAAATGAACTTGACACATGTCCTACCCTTATTGGATGTGTCATGGACGACCACGAAAATCCATGGGTCAACTTGGGGACCCCATGGAGCTACTTTGGAAGGAAAATGACATTAATATATTTTTATTTAATGTTAAAGTAAAAATGTCACAAACATGAGTTGATTTACTAAAACAATTTTTAAGTGGGGTTATAAAAGTCATATTTTTGACTATAAATATTAATTAGAAAGATAAAAATATTTCCTACATCATGATATTTTTTTTATAAATTTTAGACATTAAATAAATTAAATTATTTATGACATCATGATGATGCAGCGATTACCTCATTATTTAACGATTTAAATAAAATGAAAAGATAATGTAAAATCTAAGACCTAAACTTGTCAAAAACCTATTGTATGGGTATATTTCGAACCCTTATCACCTTATCCTAGAATTATATCAATGTGGGACCTTTTAAATCTGAAACTCATTTTAAAATAAAGTAACATTTATTTACTTTCCAAGAGTGCCCCTCCTCTCCTCTTATAAAAGGCCCCCACCTCTACCACCTTAACCAAACTTCCAAAGACTTTGGACTGGCCAACCCCTGCCAATTTTGTCTCTCCACATCCCTCTCCTACTCCTTGAATCCTCACATTGGGCAGAAGTATTCCCAAGGAAGCCTTTGAGCTCAAATCAAAAAGAGTTACCTGATTTAAAGGTAGTGTTTTCTCTTGTGTTCTTTTGTTTTATTTTGCTTCTCCAACCCCCTAAACTCTTTTTATTCATTTCTTTTGTAACAAATACAGAATATTAAATATAATAGGATGTTTTTATAAGAATAATTAGAGCTAAACTTACACACACCTATATCTAATGGTTAAATAACATACTGTTTCTGTGGATGGCGAATTTCTACCTCACGAAATGATGATTGTTCAATATTCTTCCAACACATTCAAAGGTGTCCATTAAGATGTCACTATATTTATATATGATATATAATATGTTTATTTATTCCTTAAGATTCTGTATTTTTCATTTATGGCACACCGTTATGGCTTCCATTATGGGTATATGCAATATCTTCATTTTAGGAAGTGCGGACTACCACCCCCTCAAAGTGATTTGATTCGTTAATGCCATATGTTGGACGTATAAAGGATGGATTTAAAGTTATTATATATGATGTACGTTACATCTAAATTATGAATATAATTCTGTAATTAAAATATACATACCTCTCATTTAGTTTTAATTCCATTAATATGACATAGAAATGAAAGTAGTGTTCATGCGTACGTACGACTTACCGTCTCCATGAACAGTGCTTTTAATTTTTTATCTCCAAATGATATGGAATAGTATAAAATTATTATATACTGGATATATATGATATTTAAAACATAAATACTATTCTGTATATGATGTACCTATAACTACAGGGAAAATTCTTTTCCAACAAATTTAATTTTTACTCATGTACCAAACATCGACAAAAACGTCTGATATGAACTCACATTATTAACAAATTATTATAACATTATAATATGTGATATGAACTGAATAATAATATTTAAAATAATTCCTTAATAAATTATAAAATGACCAAAGTTTATTATTCAGGAATATAAAGAAACGAACAAGACAAGTCAGACTTGAGGTAAGGGATCCAACCTCTCTCCTTCTTTTTAAGTACTCTCTTTTATGTAATTTCTTTTAAGCTCATCTTTATTATGTTTGGGGATGTTATTTTATATTCATAATACTGTAATTTTTATGTTAAATTTATTAGAGACCCTATTTGATCTCATAAATCCATTTTTGGAAGTTTTAAGTGGTGCCGTTAGGCTGCTGAGTTTTCATAAGGGATTTTTCATCTCACTTTTATTCCCGTGACATTTATGCTATGTTTGAAACTATTTACTTTGAGTGGTGTATGTACTGACCATTATTATACACTTTGTGTAGTATAATTTCATTTATGGGTATTTACATCTTCATTTTATGACCCTTCTTCCATGGGGTATATGTTTCGAAAGTTACCCAACTCGGTACGGGGACCTTTCACCCTCCTCATTTTAAAAGACTTATTTTGTTATGTCTTTTAATTTACATATTATTATATTGGGATATGTTCTTATATATCCTTATTGATGTAAATTTTTTGTCCATGTGATGAGATACCATTCACTCTCTCATCGACTAATTTTCGGAATTTTGAAGTGATGCCGTTAGGCTGTCGAATTTTTACAAGGGAACGTCTTAACCCAATTTCGATTTCTTTGGGTTCAACTTGTACTTCTTGGACATGTCATCATATGAATATGTTTGAATGACCTATGATTGTTTCACACTTAATATCTACTTATATTGGGTGTATTTATATTTCTCACACATAATTATGTGATGGATTTATCCTTAATTTAAGGATACCATCTTTATAATGGATTTCATCTCAATTTACATTTCCATTGAGAATTCATTGTTGTTATGCACCAATTCACTCTTATATGGTGTGTATACTGTCCTTTGACATATAATATCATGAATCCCTTTATTCTCATGATATTATAAAGTTCGGATTAAATGTTATTTCGCAATTATTTGTATTCAAGAGTTTCTCATTTTGTTAAAAACTCTTTAACAAAAATATCGTTTTAAATGTTTTAAAGATTCATTATTCTAAATCTTTATCTTTAATGTCCATGTTTTCAACATGGTTTTCAGTATTTATTTACATGGACATTAATTTTTTAAAATTATAATTCCATTAAAAGATTCAAAGTGGTATGAGACACTTTGATTCAAGAATCCCTTTTAAATGGTTTTTGAAAATGGATTGATTAATTCAATATCTTGGAATTACTTATTGTGATTGCAAATGAAATTTTGTTATTGAAATGTTTATATTTTCAATATTTTATGTGTAATGATGGTACTTGGACATTTTACGGGTGGTTACGTGATAAACCATATGACAGGTGGTGCCGTGAATACCAGGACGGGTGGTTACGTTATAACCTCCAATGCATTGGGTATGGAAGTCGGCCATATGGATATTCCATTAAGTATGTGTGGAAGTCAACCGTATGGTTATTCCATTTAAGTATGTTTATGTCCCAAGTTACCTTTTTATGTTATGTGTTCTTTATATGGGTTTTATGGTAATCTTTTGGTTACAAAAGGGTAAGTAATGATCTTTTTTTCATTGAAGAGTTTTTTACTACTTCATAAAGGTGAAAATTATTACTTTGATAAAGTATAAATGGTTTACTTGTTGTTTTGAAAAAACTAATAGTTTTCATTCTTTTTGTATCCCTTACTGAGCTTTTTATTCTCACCCCAAGTTTTTTGAAATATTTTTCACAGGACTTAATGTGGATTAGGGTCAAGGATGGGATCAAGGGAAAGTCATGCTATCTAAAACATAGAACTAAACATGTTTCTTTTTAAGAGTTTTTATTTTATGAAAACTTAGTAGAAGTGTCTACTTTGTAATCTTTTGAGATGTAATAGTTATGTCCTAATTATCTAAAACTCTAAACCATTAAAAGATCCTGAATGTGAGTTATTAATTTAATTCAATATTAAGTAAGGTTTAAGGTCGGGGCCTTATAGTTGGTATCAGAGGTCGGTTTAGATAAATTTAGAGGATAGGGTATTCTCTAAGCATAAGTGACATTACCATAATGGTTAGGATTTCAGAAAGAGTCCTAGTTTTAGATAAAGTGAATGAGTAAGTATATCTTAGTGTTTATCTTCCTCATTAGTACATGATGATTTTGTTGATATACGCACACTGAAATTTCTGTTTTTAGTAAATAGATGGATCAAGCAGGAACCACAGTGACAATGGGTTTGATGGAAACTGTGGTGGTTCTCTGGTTAAGGGACTAGATGAAATGGGGGATTCAATGAGGAATCTCGTGGTTGTTCTAAACCAACTATCAAGGATTCATGATCAACCACTTGAACCATGGTGAGTTATCTAATGCATCATGTACTAGATGACCAACTCGATGTGGAAGTTCAGGTAACAATTACAAAGGTAACCATTAGAGTTTATATGATCCTTACTTTTTAGGTAATTATGGGTTACTCTATGATATGATGGAAAATAAAAGGCATGAGATAAACTTGAGGTTAAAATATGTTATGATTATTTTTGAAGATTTTATCTCGTTTTGGGGAATGTTTTAATAATTATGTAGTTTTGGAAAAAGGACAACACGCAGACCGTGTGACAACCCGTCGCGTCGGACAAAGCTGCGGGAATCGAACCCACAACCAAAGTGTGACTGGTATTTATCGCCTACCACTGGACTATATGAAGTCCCTGGTCAGTTTGACTAATTCTTTTTAGTTAGATGATTTTAGGAATCAAGAGTAAGTTTATTTTGGGTTATCTATGGAAATGATTAATCTATCATCGAGGATATGTGATTAGGTTAATTACTTTTCTATATGAGAATTTAAGAGCAACTGATGTTATTTGGAGATAAAAGTTAATTTGTACCTTAAAAGACTATGTGATTAAATCCTTCAAATATTTGGGTTTAAATATTAGTTTGGTTTACTTTGAATAATTTTATGGACAATTGTTTATCGAATGGTCTTCGTTGAACTTTGGGTTTTGTTGGACAAATTTTGGAGATTAAGAATAGATTTTATTTTTATAAAGGGTTATCCTTTTCTGGATTATCTGATCTTGTACTAACCTTTTTGGTTTTGGTTTTGGTTAAAGTATAAAGACATGTGAAGTATATATTTCTCTTTTGTGGATTAGGTGATTCTCTAGAAGTTGATTATAGCTCTCTTAATGTAAACAAGTCATCCTAAATACTCATCTTTTGGAGAAAATATGAGTTCGTGTAAGAAATCTAGTACAAGTTGAAAGTCAACATTACAAGTAAGTATGTTTCCTTATGATTTAGTTAAGCTTAAAAATAAATTCCTCAATGAAGAGTAACTTAAAAACAAAAATGTTGTCTGTTAACTTTTCCTACTGGGGAATCGAATACCGTTTAACCCATCACAAGTTTGTGATTTTCTTATGGTTAACTTTATCCTAGACATGTTCACTATCACTCTCCCTCAGAACACGACCCTTTGTTTTTTCCTCCATCTCCATGTTTTCCTATATGGAATCCTAGTATGGGTTAACTCATAAGACCTTTGTAATTCTCTTTCTTTATTTTAAAGTGATAGTTTTACTGACTCTTGTCCCGATGTGTGATTTTCAATGAAGTTTCCAAGCCCAATTTTAAAAATTGCGTGGACGCAATTCCCAAAAGGGGGGGAGGATGTAACACCCCAGGTAAATAAAGAATATGACATTTTTATATTTATCTATATTTATGAATAAAATATTAATATTACTTTAAAGGGAACGCTATGCTTGATGGCGTACCCAATACACGACAATGAGTTCCTTTGAAATCTTACGTTGCACTCTAATAATAAAATAATATTATTTTAAATTGTAGTTAACGCCTAGACATTGTAATGGAGGGAATGAACATAACTAACTTCAAAATGATTATATATGTTTGTCAAATATTTTTACTTTTTACAATAAATGTTAGAGGATTAAAAATGCGAATGAATCCAATTTTAAGCGTAAACATTCTAATATTCTTTAAAAGGTCGATTAACCGACTTTTGATGACGAACCTATTTTAAATCCACTTTTTGACAATTTTATGTGTTATATTTGACAAAATAAAATTCTTCTTTAGAATAGGGACATAAAAATTTACTTTGTGTAAATGTTTGGTATTTTTCCGATAAAGTTCATTTTTAATGAATAGTGAAAAATGATGTATTTTAATTCAAAACCTCTTTTTAATATAATTTATTTATATGATTAGATTATCTTTTGAATTGGTTTTAAATTGAAATTAGAATATATTTTTACCATTTAATCCAATATTGGTCGTTGGAATTAATTTCATCTTGAAATTGGACATAAACTAGTGTCAATCTTTTGATACTTATTGTTTCATAAAAACACGTTATTTGCTCTGACAACGGGAATTAATTATTAAATTAATTAATGTAACTTATATGTTTTGAATTTTGTAAAATAGAAATCATTTTTGAATTTGGAATATCAAATATAGCTTAGGGTTAATTTTTGGTATTTTTCTGAAAAACTTCAATTTTTGATGAATAGTGAAACCACTAAGTGGTAGTTAAAGAAACTGATTTTTCGTTTAAATGAAAATTTACCACCTCTGTGTTTTGAATTTCAAAAATCCGACATACATGGTTGTCATTAAGAAGTAAAATGTGGTTCAATGGGATTAAAATAATTTTTTTTGGTGAATAGTAACTTTTAAGTTTTAATCGCAATTAGAGGTAATTAGTGTAGTTTAAGGTAAAAATAATATTTTAATAATATGAAATGACCTAGACACATGTCATACACTCATTGGATGAGTCATGGAAGACCACGACAATCCATGGGTCAACTTGGGGACCCCATGGAGCCACTTTGATTGGAAAATGACATTAAAACCTTTTTATTTAAAGTTAAAATTAAAATGTCACAAACATGTGTTGTTTTAATAAAACAATTTTTACATATTGTTATTCAAGTCATATTTTTGACTATAAATATTCATTAGAAAGATAAAAATATTTCCTACATCATGATATTTTTTTTATAATTTTTAGACACTAAATAAATTAAATTATTTATGACACCATGATGATGCTGCGATTACCTCATTATTTAACGATTTAAATAAAATGAAATGATAATGTAAAATATAAGTCTTAAACTTGTCACAAACCTATTAGATTGGTGGATTTCAAAACCTTATCACCTTATCCTTGAAATATATCCTTTTGGGACCTTTTAAATCCGAAAATCTTTTTATAATAAAGTAATATTTTATAGCTTTCCAAGAGTGCCCCTCCTCTCCTCTTATAAAAGGCCCCCGCCTCTACCACCTTACACACACCTATCGAGCCTTTGGCTCGGCCAAACCCTACCCATTTCATCTATCCACATCCCTCTCTTCATCATTGAAGCCTCACTTTGGGAAGAATCCTTTCCAAGGAAGCCTTTGAGCTCAAATCAAAGGAAGATACCCGATTTAAAGGTAATGTCTTCCCTTGTGTTCTTTTGTTTTATTTTGCTTCTCCAACCCCGTAAAATCTTTTTATTATTTTCTTTTGTAACAACACCAGTATCTTAAATTTACTAGGATTTTTTTTATGTGAAGGATTCGAGCTACACTTACACACACCTACATCTAATGGTTAAAGAACATATTGTTTCTGTGGATGGTGAATTTCTGCCTAACGAAACGATGATTGTTCAACACTCATATAACACCTTCAAAGGTGGCCATTAAGATGTCACTATATCTATATATGATATATAATATGTTTATGTTTTACTTAATCTTCTTTATTTTTCTTTTGTGGCATACCTTTATGGTTTCCATTGTGGGTAAACACGATAATTTCATTTTAGGAAGTGCGGACTACCGCCCCCCTCAAAGTGATTTGATTCATTAATGCCATATGTTGGATGTATAAAGTATGAATTTAAAGTTATTATATATGATGTATGTTACATATAAATTATGAATATAATTCTGTAATTAAAATATACATACCTCTCATTTAGTTTTAATTCCATTAATATGACAGAAATGAAAGTAGCGTTCATGCGTACATATGGATTACCGTCTCTATGAACGGTGCATTTCATTTCTTACCTCTAAATGATTATGTAATATTATAAATACATGTATATTCTGGATATATATGATATATATGATATCCAAATCATGAATATCATTCTGGATATTGATTATCCAATAAAAAAATATATTTTAATTACATTTTAATGGTATTAAATATTCATTTTTGATCTTATGGGCCCGAGTTAGTGCATTTTCATTATGAACATCCATTCTCATCATTTGTGCACTTCATGCCTAATATACACCAATTTAGGTCCAATGAGTCATCTGATTATAAGGAATGTAATTATCAATATTTTAATTTGATATTTTGGGAGCTGTATCTACACTTAAATGTGAACATTTTTCTTTCAGGGATCAATGTAGAATTAATGGAAGAAGATGATGATATTTTGTGATGAAAGGATGCAATTCTAGAGAAGACAGATTTGAAACCATCCCACTGATGAGACTTTGGGGCCCAACATACAGGCCCAATTAATCCCAAATTTCGTGGGATGCTATAATACATGTATAGGAACATATCAATCTTCAGAAGATAATGCTAATTCGGCCTCCATGGGGGTAATTTAGGCGGCCCAAGTTAGAGATAAAATTCTGGGCCAGATTCTGCGGCCCAAAAAAACAGACCACTAATTTGATCATATCTCGGAATAAGTAACTCCAAATGGCCCCATATTTTACAGTAGGTTAGAAGACATCTGGTTATCCATTTTCGTCTTATATGGCCCACTCTGATTAGGTCATCTAGAAGCTCATCCAAACGCGTCTGTTTGGTGGATGAAAGTTGGCTGCCACCTCGGGTCAAATGTGGAAAAGTACAAATTCCACAAGCTTTCCACCACCTATGGCCTACCAAAATTAATTGAGATGATTTTTACTATTGGAGGATCGACCCAAGGGCTCAAAAATTCCTATTTAAGGAAGTGGTGTTGGAGGATTTAGGGATATTTGGTGCTTGGTTTCATTATAGTGTTATGCTGCCGTTTTGTGTTTGTAATCGCATTTCTTTCTCATGTAAGTTGTTTAATTCACCTTAGTTTCTTAATAAAAGTTCTTTTTTTACTCTTATTATGTTCTCTAATTTTCACGTTGATACCGTTGGTTCAAGGTGTGAATTTATTCACACCATACTTTGTGATATTTATCACACAACGGAGGAGTGATCTTTTTGTTGTTGTTGTTTTTACTTCTTCAATTCCACCTTTGTAAGTCTACTTCCCGCTTCTGTTGAAGACATGTCATCAATGGAGGGCTAACTCTTTTATGGGTTGATCCAAGGGAGTAACAATGGGCTGGATTGGATGTTATTTATCACTCCATTAATTACTAATCACTTCTTTTTAATGAGATTTTTATTTGATGATTTTAAAACATCTTCATCCTTATTGAATTTAAGGTCACACATTTCAAGTTCTAATACGAACCTCTACCTTGGAGTGCTCAAAAATTTGATCCTTAAAGTATATAGGTGATTAGTATTAGAGTGTGTAGGCATTAAAATAGTAAGTGATGATTTCGTTTGATCTTCTTAAATGAATCCATATCAATTATAAGAAATTGAAATCATTAAAAAAGTAATTCATCCAATCCACCCTGAGCGATAACCTAGGATCAACTCATTATTTTAAATTGAATTCACTTAAATCTGTTAGTTATCCTTTAAAACCATCTAAAATCAACCCAAGTTGGACACTTCATATCCAAAAACAGTCCTTAGAATGTGCATGTCTATAGGTTACTTCTTAGGTCTCTGTGGATTCGACAACCCAAGCTAGATTACAAGGACCGTTCTACCTTCATATTTTGGGTAAATTTGAGCGAGAATCAAATTTTGGCGCCGTTTCTGTGGACCCAAGTAAGTAATATAAACACCCATTCTATTCTCCCCCATTTCTTCTTTTCTCATCCAAATTCTCTTATCTTTTCCCTTTCTCGTTTTTTTTTCTTTTGGCGCATGTCCGCCTACACCCGCGATCAATCAAACCATCTAGTTAGGGTGGATAGTCCTGGGGTTGGGGAGTCAAGTACACCAAGGTAACTCATTCCATTAGATCATAATCTTCCTAATACTCTAGAGTCCAAAATTGAGCCAATTTTAATGGAAGGTCTTCAAGGAAACCAACTCATAAACCCGGGTGGAAACCAAAATGAAAACCCAAATGAGGTAGCCCCAAACTTGGGGAATGCGGTCGATCAAACCATGAATGAATACCTCACACCTTCTTGGACCAATTCCACCTCATGCATTAGACACAATTACCTAGGAAATGCCAACTACATCTTTAAACCCCATGTCCTAAACCACCTTTCCACATTCCATGGAATGGAGTCCGAGATGCCATACTTGCACATTAAGGAGTTCAATGACATTGTAGAAACCATGTTTCCCCCACATCAACTAGAATCAGCTAAGATGAGGCTATTTACTTTTTCTTTAAAGGATCGAGCTAAAAATTGGATAAACAATTTTAGACCATCATCAATCAACTCTTGGGACCAACTACAAAGAGAATTCTACAAAAAACACTTTCCCCACCACAAAACAATTGCACTTAAAAAGAGTATCCAAAACTTTTTTGAAAAAGAGGGAGAGTCATTCTATGAAACATGGGAGAGGTTCCAAGACACTCTAAATATGGTTCCACACCATGGTTTTTCTATTCCTGAACAAGTGAGAATTTTCTATGAAGGGTTGGGTTCGGGGAACAAACAATTCATTGACATGATGTGTAATGGAACCTTTAAAAACAAAGCCCTAAATGATGCTTACGAGTATCTAGAAAGCCTTTCTGAACAAAACCAAACATGAGGAACTTCACCTTATTCTGAAAAGCCACAAAGAACTACTAGAATTCATACACTTAGAGAAGAGTAAATCCTTAGGGCTAAACTCGCAGCACTCTCTAGGAAGGTTGAAGAGATATACCTTAGGAAAGTCCATGAAATCCAAACCGTTGACCCTGTTTGCACAATTTGTGACAAACATGACCATAAGACAGACAACTTCCCAACCATTCCATCCATCATGGATGTTCTTTTAGGAGGACCCCCAGAAGAAGTAAATGCCTTGAACTTTCAAAAGCCTAAATACCAAAACAACTTCAATCCTAGGTATAACGACCACCCAGGCTTCTGCTGGAAAGATAACCAACAACCTAGCCAACCACAGGGACAAAATCCTTACCCCCATCAGAACTACCAAACCCATAACCAGTTCCAAACCAACCTATCCAATACCAACAGCCACCAGTCCATTTTCAAAAAACCATACCACCTACAAAATATCCCCCCGGGATAAACCAATCTACTCAAGCACCCACCCAAACTGTTCCACAAAGCCTACTAGAACAACTGTGCAAACAAATGGAGAGTATGAAATCGGAGGTATATTCCCTAAAACAAGAACTTCAAACCATCAAAACTAGAAAGGAACCCATGCCTACTCAGGCGGTGCCATCCTCAACTTCAAGGGGAGAGTCAAGTTGTGCTCAAACAACTCATGAACAACTAAAGGCTGTGACTGTTTTAAGAAGTGGGAAATCAATTGAGAAACCTGAACAACTAATTCAGAACCCACCTGAAGATTCAAACTTGGATGAAAATTCAAATGAACCAAAAGATCAAACTGATGAAACTGATAACATTGTCAAGGAAACAACTCTTCAACAAAAAACCCCACAACCTGCACCATTTCCTCAACGCATGAGGGGGAAACCCAAGCCTGAACTGAATGAAACATTGAGGGAAATCTTCTCACAAGTCAAGCTGAACATTCCCCTTCTCGATGTCATCCAAACCATACCTGCCTACTAAAAGTACCTTAAGGACTTGTGCACTTTTAAAAGAAAATTTTCACATAAAAACCAAGTCCTTTTGGATGCTAATGTGAGTACCACCATTCAAGGGACCATTCCACCTAAGTTGAAAGACCCGAGTTGCCCTTACATCAATGTTGAACTAGGAGCGAGAAAAGTTGTCAAGGCCTTGTGTGACCTAGATGCTAGTGTCAATCTCATCCCATATGCTGTGTACTTCTAGTTAGGCCTAGAAGAGATCCAACCCACATCTGTCACACTTCAGCTTGCTGATCGTAGCATTAGGGTTCCAAAGGGGATTTTAAAGGATGTTCTGGTAAAGGTTGAAAACTTCATCTACCCTGCTGACTTCATTGTCCTTGAAAACCATCCAAACTTAGGAAATAAGGAACAAACCCCAATCATCCTTGGTCTTCCTTTCCTTGCAACAATCAACTATGTTATCCGAGTCCGAAATGGGAACATGACCATCACCTTTGGGAACATGAGTCTAGACTTGAACATCTATAATGAAAGCTCACAAATAGGGGATGACGAGGACATTCATGAAGTAAACATGATAGGAAGCATTGATAATGAATCCATGGAAAATCAAGGAATATTTGATGAATGTTTAAGTCAGGATGAGATTGATTTACTTTGTTCATATGAAGGAAGTTTATCTCCTTGGCTTGAATCATTTTCAAATTGCTCTTATGATGAAGTATTTGGTCCAACAATCAGTGAAACCTTTCAAGAAACCACTTTCATGGAGACCACTGCAAATTCCTTCCCTAAATCCGATCAAGCCAATCTAGTAGCTGAAACTTCTACATGTGGGGAATCAATCCTATCCGAAACTCTAAAAAAAGAAATTGAACTTGAACTAATGTCCCAATCTTCTTTTGAAATTCCGAACCAACCTGATCTCGAATTGAAGGAACTTCCCGCTACACTAAAGTATGATTTCCTAGGGGACAATCAAACACATCCTATTGTCATTTCTTCTTCTCTTGAAGCCAATCATGAAAGGATTCTTCTAGATGTCCTTAGGAAGTATAAGAAAGCCATTGGTTGGACCCTTTCTGATATTCCTGGGATTAGCCCACTTATCGGGACTCATAGGATTGTTCTAGAATCTGATTCAAAGCCATGTCGTCAACCTCAATGATGAATAAATCCTAATCTCATGGAGGTAGTAAGTAAAGAACTTCTGAAATTGTTAAAAGCTGGTATCATCTATCCCATAGCTGAGAGTGAGTGGGTGAGCCCAATCCGAGTGGTTCCAAAAAAGGCTGGAATCACAGTGATAACCAATGAGGATGGAGAGATTCTTCCAACAAGGGTGAGTAGTGGATGGAGGGTCTGCATTGACTATAGGAAGTTAAACTCATTCACTAAGAAGGACCATTTTCCCTTACCATTCATTGACCAGGTCCTTGAGAGAGTGGCAGGTCATGCGTTCTACTGTTTCTTAGATGGGTACTCAGGGTACAATCAAATTGAGGTCTCCCTAGAGGATCAAGGGAAGACTACATTCACATGTGCTTTCGGAACCTTTGCTTTCAAACGCATGCCCTTCGGGTTATGCAATGCCTCTGGAACCTTCCAACGGTGCATGATGGGAATCTTCTCAGACATGGTAGGGGATTTTCTAGAGGTCTTCATGGATGACTTCTCTGTATTTGGGGATACATTTGAGGGATGTCTGCAGAATGTGGAGAGAGTCTTGTCAAGATGTGAAGAAAATAATCTAGTCCTAAACTTGGAAAAATGCCATTTCATGATTAAAGAGGGACTTGTTCTAGGCCATCTGTTCTCGAGTAGGGGGATTGAAGTTGATAAATCAAAGGTTGACATCATTCGTCACCTTCCATCACCCAAAACTGTCAAGGAAGTGAGGTCTTTCTTAGGACATGCTGGTTTCTATAGAAGATTCATCAAGGACTTTAGTTCAATATCCCACCCCCTTTGTGCTCTCTTAGTAAAGGATGCTCCATTTGTTTGGACAGAAAGCTGTGAGGGTTCATTCTCAACCCTCAAATCCTCTCTCACCTCTCCTCCCATTATGAAATCTCCAAATTTGAACCTTCCTTTTGAACTTATGTGTGATGCCAGTGACTTTGCTGTTGGAGCCGTGTTAGGACAACGCTGTGATAAAACTCCTTATGTCATTTCTTATGCAATAAAATCCTTAAATGATGCCCAAATAAACTACACCACTATTGAAAAGGAGTTACTTGCTATTGTGTTTGATTTAGAGAAGTTTAGGTCCTACCTCTTAGGATCCCCCATCACTGTGTTCACTGACGATTCTGCACTAAAATACCTCTTCCAAAAACAAGATGCCAAGGCTAGACTGATTAGGTGGGTCCTTCTATTACAAGAATTTGACCTCACAATCAAGGATAAAAAGGGAGTTGAAAATGTTGTAGCTGATCACCTCTCTAGGATGGAATTCAAAGACAACTCAAATCACCTTTCTGTGTCTGATTCGTTTCCTGATGAACACCTATACTCTGTGAGTGACTGCCCTTGGTATGCTGACATAGCCAATTTATTAGTGACATGAGTCATTCCCAAATTCTTAGGGACTCAAGATCGAAGGAAATTTCTTTCTGATGTTAGACACTATGTGTTTGATGATCCATACCTCTATAAGTTCTGCCCTGACCAAGTCATTAGGAGGTGTGTTCCAGAATCTGAACAAGAGTCCATCGTTAAATTCTGTCACAATGAGGCATGTGGAGGTCACTTTTCCTCTAATAAAACATCTGCTAATATTCTTCAATGTGGTCTTTTCTGGCCCACCCTCTCAAGGGACTCCTACAAATTTTGTCAAAGCTATCCTAGGTGTCAACAAGTAGGGTCCATCACAAAAAGAAATCAAATGCCACTCACTCCCATCTTAGTGGTTGAAATCTTTGACTGTTGGGGAATTGATTTCATGGGTCCCTTCCCAAACTCTCGGGGATACCTCTACATACTCTTAGCTGTTGATTATTTCTCAAAATGGGTTGAGGTCATTCCCACTAAGTCCAATGATCATCATGTTGTGATTCGATTTCTAAAAGAGAACATATTTTCAAGATTTGGAATTCCTAGGGCTATAATCAGTGATCGAGGAACCCATTTCTGCAACCGCCCATTCTCTTCACTCATGTCTAAGTATGGTATTTCTCATAAAGTGTCAACTTCATACCATCCTCAAACCAATGGTCAAGCTGAGTTAGCTAATAGGGAGATTAAGAAAATTCTTGAAAAAAATTTCAACCCCTCTAGGAAAGATTGGTCTGAGAAACTCTTAGATGATCTTTGGGGCTATAGAACCGCATATAAAACCATTTTAGGAATGTCCCCATATAGGTTGGTTTATGGTAAAGCATTCCATTTTCCAGTGGAGATTGAACATAATGCCTTTTGGGCAATTAAGAAAATGGATTATGACCTCTCATTGGCCAGAACAAAAAGGAAATTAGATCTCAATGAACTGGAGGAATTAAGGATGGAGGCTTATGAAAATTCAAGGATCAATAAAGCTAGAGTTCAAGCCTACCAATCTAGGAATATCAAGGTCAAACATTTTGAACCGGGAAAACTTGTGCTCTTGTATAGTTCAAAACTTCATTTACACCTGGGAAAGTTAATGTCTAGATGGTCAGGACCTTTCATAGTGCATTATGTGTACCCCCATGGGGCAGTAGAGATTCAAGATCCCACAAGTGGTTACATTTTCAATGTCAATGGTCAAAGGTTAAAACCATTCATTGAATCATTCAGTAAACAGGAAATAGAGGTTGAGTTAACTGAGCCAACCTATGAACCAGGAAAAAATTAATAGATTTAGGGTCCATGTCGGGCTAACGACGTTAAACAAAGCGCTAAATGGGAGGCAACCCATGGTTTTCAAGTTTCCAATAATTTCTTTGTTTTAATCAACTTTATATTTTAAATAGGGTTAATGAGACATTTTTATATTTCAAAAAAATAAAAATAAAAATAAACTGTTGACCTGTTCTTCTATAATGAGTATGGATGGGTACGAAAGGGGAGCACCATATTCATCCGTGTCACGTGGTGTGATCCTTGAGTAATACCTTGCCCAAAAATTTAAAAATAAGACAATGTATCATCAGTTTGTTTTTTAATGTGTTTGTAGGTTAAAAAATTAAAAAAAAAAAAATAAATAAAAATATAATAATAAAGAAAAGTAAACATCGTAGGTCATGGGGAAAACCCCGTCACAACCAGCGAAGCTGCGGGGATTCGAACCCGGGATCGAAGGGAGACAGGGGCGCACACTTACCACTAACCTATGACTTCTTGTGCTTCCTTATTCTATAATTTTTATATATATTCTTATATTTTACTTCCTTTATTATATAAATATATATATATATATATTGTTTTTTTTGTTTGTTTTGTTTGTTTAGTTTTCCTTTTTTCCACTAGGGAACTTTGCAAGGGACATGGATATCAAAGGAATAATTCGAGCGGTAAGAACTTCAAACTTTAACCACCAGGTGACTTCATTCCATGATCCTCATATTTCAATTTCCTTATTGAACTCCCCTTTTTATTCCTCTACCCCATTCTAAATTTTATTTTTATGAAACTAGGGACAGTTTCATTCTATGTTGGGGGGTGTGGAAACAAAATGTTTGTTTAAAAAAAACAATGATAAAAAAAGAAGAAGTAAAATTCCTTTATCATTCATATAATAACATATTTGCTCACATTAAAAATACATAGCAAATAACTTTTATTTCCTTGACTCTTAATTTAATTCATGATTAAGTTTAAATGCATTGATTTTGGAAGTTTGGTTGTCCAATGAAAATTTTCATCATTTTTATTTTCATCCATTAAATCAAAATGCCACAATGCACGTCCTCTATACTGTGGGGTAGTAATTTGAATTTTTGGGGTCCCATAATAAATAGCATAGGCTAGTTTTATTTTTATGAATAATATGAGTATTCAAAAAAAAAAAATTAAAAAAAATATTAAAAAAAAATTGCGTGTAGAGCAATGGATTGATAAAATGCGAGGCTTCCGAAACTTGGGGATCGTGACTCCAGAGTTGTCTATCCCAGAGTTTTTCAATCTATATCTATTTATGGTAATATGACTTTGTTTTTGATTAAGTTAACTCGAGACAATGCCCGAGTATGTGGGCTTCACTTGGTGCCCTAAGGCCTTTGAGTCTAGGAGTCATTGGCAAAGTCTTGCTACATGGGTTAATTTGATTAACTGCAATCTCAATTACTATGTAAATATTGAAAAAAAAATCAAAAAAAAGGAATTAAGAATACTCATATTAGGATTAAATGTGATTCCACCTAGCGCTTCCATGATTTCCCCCTTGAATGAAAATGAACCCCCATATCTATTGTGATTCACAACACATCATTACACCTAATTGAGTTGGATGAAGTATGATGATGGATTTGATCAAAGGAATGGGTTTGGGATTGATATATGCTTTTAAATTCATATTGTTTTAAATTATCTTGATAGGTTATAAAAATATATTTGTGTGCAGTTTACATTGTGAGCACTGTTTGTTATAATGTGTTTGAAGAAAGGAATTCAAATAAAATCATTGAATTATTTGCTCGGGAATAGCTGATTAGCCACTAAATGAGGCTAATATTCATTGTTAATATACATAATTTTCATGTTCTTTGTTATTCATAAATACCATTTTAGTTCATTTTACACTTTGAACATGATTTCACATTATGATTGTAATACCTTCTTAAAATGCACTATTATGTGGTACATTTTTTAACATCATTTAAAGTACCCAATGATTCATCTGATTTTAAGGAATTGAATTTTACATATTTTAATTTGATATTTTTGTAAATTGATATACACTTAAATATGAACATGTTTGATTCAGGGATCAGTGGAGAATTCATGGAGGATGATGGAGATATTTGGCAATGAAAGGAAGCAATTCTGGAGAAGGCAGATTGGACATCAGCCCACTGATGAGGCTGTGGGGCCCAACATACAGGCCCAATTAATCCCAACTTTCATGGGATGCTATAAGACATGTATAGAAACAAATCACCCTTCAGGAGTTAATGCTAATTCGGCCTCCATGTTGGTCATTTAGTCGGTCCAAGTTAGAGATAAAATTCTGGGCCAGATTCTGCGGCCCAGAAAAACAGTCCACTACTTTGATCATATCTCGGAATCCACAACTCCAAATTGGCCCAAATTTTACAGGCAGTTAGAAGTTATCCGGAGATCCATTTCCTTATTCTATGGCCCACCCTGATTCGGCCGTCTAGAAGGTCTTCCAGACGCATCTGTTCCGTGAAGGAAAGTTGGCTGCCACCTCGGGTCAAACGTGGAAAAGTCCAAATTCCACAAGCTTTCCACCACCTATAGCCTAGAAAAATTAATTAAGATGCTTTGTACTGTTGGTGGTTAGACCCAAGGCTCCCAAAATGCCTATTTAAGGTAGTGGTGGTGAAGGAGTTTAGGATCTTGGATGCTTTGTTTAATTGTAATGTTATGCTGCATTTTTGTTGCCTCAATTTTGTCTTTCACATGTAAGTTGTTCAATTCACTTTAGTTTCTTAATAAAAGTTCTTCTTCTACTCTTATTATGTTTTTATTAATATCACTTTGATACCGTTGGATCAAGGTGTGAATTTATTCACACCAACCCTTGTGAAATTATTCACACAACGGTGGAGTGATCATTTTATTTTTGTTGTTTTCTTTACTTCTCCATTCCTCCCTTATGAGTCTACTTTCCGCTTCCATTGAAACCGTGGGATCAATGGAGGGATAACCCACTTATGGGTTGATCCAAGGGAGTAGAAAGGGGCTGGATTGGATGTTATTTATCACCTAATTAATGTATAATCACTTCTTTAATTGGGATTTTTATTTGATGATTTTTAAACTCCATCGTCCTTGTTGAATTTAAGGCCACACACTTCAAGTACTAATACGATCCTTTACCTTGAAGTGCTCAAAACTATGATCCTTCAAGTGTATAGGTGATTAGTATTAGAGGGTGTAGGCATTAAACCAGTAAGTGATGATGTTGTTTTATCTCCTTAAATGAACCCATCTCAAATTTAAGAAATTGAAATCATTAAAAAGAAAATACATCCAATCCACCCCGAGTGATAACCTAGGATCAACTCATTCTTTTAAATTGAATCCACTTAAATCTTTTAGATATCTTTAAAACCCATCCAAAATCAATCCAAGTTGGCCACTTCATAGCCAAAAATCCATCCCTTAGGTTGTGTATCTTAGGTATCTTCTTAGGTCTCTGTGGAATCGACAACCCAAGCTACACTACAAGGACCGTTCTACCCTTCTTCTCTTGGGTAAATTTGGGCGTGAACCAAATTTTGGCTCCGTTTCCGGGGACCAAGTAAGTACCTTAGATCCAAAAAAAAAACCTTCTTTCCTCACCTCCATTCTTCTACTCTCACCCAAGATCTCTTATCTTGTCCCTTTCTCGCTTTTTTTTTGGCGCATGTCCGCCTACACCCGCGATTTCTCAAACAGACTAGTTAGGGTGGAAAGTCCTAGGATAGGGGAGTCAAGTGCACCTAAGGGATTGTTTAAATCAGATTCAAATATTCTTGAAACCCCAAAGTCAGAACTTGAAACAAGTCCAATGGAGGGTCATCCACAAAATCAAATTGTAAACCCTGGGGGGAATCAAATGGGAATCCAAAACCAAGAAGCTCTAAACTTAGGGAATGTAGTTGATCAAACCATGAACGACTACCTCACTCCAGCTTGGACCAATGCCCCCTCATGCATTAGACACAATTCCATAGGAGACACCAACTACATATTCAAACCCCATGTCCTAAACCACCTTCCAACCTTTCATGGGATGGAGTCAGAAATGCCATACCTTCATGTCAAAGAGTTCAACGACATTGTTGAAACCATGTGTACCCCACATCAACTAGAATCCGCTAAGATGAGGCTATTTCTTTTTTCATTAAAGGATCGAGCTAAAAATTGGCTAAACAACTTGAGACCTGCATCAATCCACTCTTGGGACCAACTGCAAAGAGAATTCTACAAAAAATACTTCCCTCATCACAAAACAACTGCACTTAAAAAGAGCATCCAAAACTTTTTTGAAAAAGAGGGAGAGTCATTCTATGAAACATGGGAGAGGTTCAAAGACACCCTAAACATGGTTCCACACCATGGGTTTTCCATACCTGAATAAGTGAGAATTTTCTATGAAGGGTTGGGTCCGGGTAATAAACAATTCATTGACATGATGTGTAATGGAACCTTTAAAAACAAGGCCCCAAATGATGCTTATGAGTATCTCGAAAGTCTGGCTGAACAAAACCAAACTTGGGGAACTTCACCTTATTCTGAAAAGCCACAAAGAACCACTGGAATTCATACACTTAGAGAAGAGGAAAGCCTTAGGGCTAAACTCGTAGCACTCTCTAGGAAGGTTGAAGAGATAGACCTTAGGAAAGTCCATGAAATCCAAAATGTAGACCTTGTTTGCACAATTTGTGACAAACATGACCATAAAACAGACAACTGCCCAACCATTCCATCCATCAAGGATGTTCTTCTAGGAGGAACCCCAGCAGAAGTCAATGCCCTAAACTTTCAAAAGCCCCAATACCAAAACACCTTCAATCCAAGGTACAATGACCACCCAGGCTTCCGCTGGAAAGATAACCAACAACCTAGCCAACCACAGGGACAAAATCCTTACCCCCATCAGAACTACCAAAACCATAACCAGTTCCAAACCCAACCTATCCAATACCAACAACCACCGGTCCATTTTCAACAAACCATACCACCTCCAAAATATCCCCCTGGGATAAACCAACCTACTCAAGCACCAACCCAAACTGTTCCACAAAGCCTACTAGAACAACTGTGCAAACAAATGGAGAGGATGAACTCAGAGGTATCTTCCCTAAAACAAGAACTTCAAACCATCAAAACAGGAAAGGCACCCATGCCTACTCAGGCGGTTTCATCCTCAACTTCAAGGGGAGAGTCAAGTTGTGCTCAAACAACTCATGAACAACTAAAGGCTATGACTGTTTTAAGAAGTGGGAAATCAATTGAGAAACCTGAACAACTAATTCAGAACCCACCTGAAGATTCAAACTTGGATGAAAATTTAAATGAACCACAAGATCAAACTGAAGAAACTGATAACAATGTGAAAGAAACAACTCTTCAACAAACAACCCCACAACCTGCACCATTTCCTCAACGCATGAGGGGGAAAACCAAACCTGAATTGAGTGAAACGTTGAGGGAAATATTTTCACAAGTCAAGTTGAACATACCCCTTCTCGATGCAATCCAAACCATACCTACCTACTCAAAGTACCTTAAGGACTTGTGCACTTTTAAAAGAAAATTTTCACATAAAAACCAAGTCCTTTTGGCTGCTAATGTGAGTACCACCATTCAAGGTACAATTCCTCCTAAGTTGAAAGACCCAGGTTGCCCTTACATCAATGTTGAACTAGGAGAAAGCAAAGTTGTCAAAGCCTTGTGTGACCTAGGTGCTAGTGTCAATCTCATCCCATATGTTGTGTACTGCCAGTTAGGCCTAGAAGAACTCCAACCCACATCTGTCACACTTCAACTTGCTGATCGTAGCATTAGGGTTCCAAAGGGGATTTTAAAGGATGTTCTGGTAAAGGTTGAAAACTTCATCTACCCTGCTGATTTCATTGTCCTTGACAACCATCCAAACTTAGGAAATAAGGAACAAACCCCAATCATCCTTGGTCGTCCTTTCCTTGAAACAATCAACTCTGTTATTCGAGTCCGAAATGGGAACATGACCATCACCTTTGGGAACATGAGTCTAGACCTGAAAATCTATAATGCAAGCTCACAAATAGGGGATGACGAGGATATTTATGAAGTAAACATGATAGGAAGCATTGATAATGAATCCATGGAACATCAAGGAATATTTGATGAATTTTTAAGTCAGAATGAGATTGATTTCCTTTGTTCATATGAAGGAAGTTTATCTCCTTGGCTTGAATCATTTTCAAATTTCTCTTATGATAAAGTCTTAGGTCCAACAATCAGTGAAACCTTTCAAGAAACCAATTTCATAGAGACCCCTCTAAATTCCTTCCCTAAATCTGATCAAACCAATCTAGTAGCTGAAACCTCTACATGTGAGGAATAAATCCTATCTGAACCTCTAAAAAAAGAAATTGACCTTTATCCAATGTCCCAATCTTCTGCTGAAATTGTGAACCAACCTGATCTTGAATTGAAGGAACTTCTTGTTGCACTAAAGTATGCCTTCCTAGGGGAAAATCAAACACATCCTATTGTCATTTCTTCTTCTCTTGAAGCCAATCATGAGAGGATGCTTCTAGATGTCCTTAGGAAGCATAAGAAAGCCATTGGTTGGACCCTTTCTGATATTCCTGGGATTAGCCCACTTATCGGGACTCATAGGATTGTTCTAGAATCTGATTCAAAGCCATGTCGTCAACCTCAACGGCGACTCAATCCTAATCTCATGGAGGTAGTAAGGAAGGAACTTCTGAAATTGTTGAAAGCTGGCATCATATATCCCATAGCTGAGAGTGAATGGGTGAGCCCAATCCAAGTGGTTCCAAAAAAGGCTGGAATCACAGTGATAACCAATGAGGATGGAGAGATTTTTCCAACAAGGGTGAGTAGTGGATGGAGGGTCTGCATTGACTATAGGAAAATAAACCCATTCACCAAGAAGGACCATTTCCCCTTACCATTCATTGACCAAGTCCTTGAGATAGTGGCAGGTCATGCCTTCTACTGTTTCTTAGATGGGTACTCGGGGTACATTCAAATTGAGGTCTCCCTAGAGGATCAAGGGAAGACTACATTCACATGTCCTTTTGGTACCTTTGCCTTCAAACGCATGCCCTTCGGGTTATGCAATGCCCCTGGAACCTTCCAGCGGTGCATGAAGGGAATCTTCTCAGACATGGTAGGGGATTTTCTTGAGGTCTTCATGGATGACTTCTCTGTGTTTGGGGATACTTTTGAGGGATGTCTGCAGAATGTGGAGAGAGTATTGTCAAGATGTGAAGAAAAAAATCTGGTCCTAAACTGGGAAAAATGCCATTTCATGGTTAAAGAGGGACTTGTTCTAGGCCATCTGGTCTCGAGTAGGGGTATTGAAGTTGATAAAGCAAAGGTTGACATCATTCGTCACCTTCCATCACCCAAAACTGTCAAGGAAGTGAGGTCTTTCTTAGGACATGCTGGTTTCTATAGAAGATTCATCAAGGACTTTAGTTCAATATCCCGTCCCCTTTGTGCTCTCTTAGTAAAGGATGCTCCATTTGTTTGGACAGAAAGCTGTGAGGGTTCATTCTCAACCCTCAAATCCTCTCTCACCTCTCCTCCCATTATGAAATCTCCAAATTGGAATCTTCCTTTTGAACTTATGTGTGATGCCAGTGACTTTGCTGTTGGAGCTGTGTTAGGACAACGTTGTGATAAAACTCCTTATGTCATTGCTTATGCAAGCAAATCCTTAAATGATGCCCAAATCAACTACACCACCACTGAAAAGGAGTTACTTGCTATTGTGTTTGCCTTAGAGAAGTTTAGGTCCTACCTCTTAGGATCACCCATCACTGTGTTCACTGACCATTCTGCACTAAAATACCTATTCCAAAAACAAGATGCTAAGGCTAGACTGAATAGGTAGGTCCTTCTCTTACAAGAATTTGACCTCACAATCAAGGATAAAAAGGGAGTTGAAAATGTTGTAGCTGATCACCTCTCAAGGATGGAATTCAAAGACAACTCAAATCACCTCTCTATGTCTGATTCGTTTCCTGATGAACACCTATACTCTGTGAGTGACTGCCCTTGGTATGCTGACATAGCAAATTTCTTAGTGACGGGATTCATTCCAAAATTATTAGGGACTCAAGCTCGAAGGAAATTTCTTTCTGATGTTAGAAACTATGTGTTTGATGATCCTTACCTCTATAAGTTCTGCCCTGACCAAGTCATTAGGAGGTGTGTTCCAGAATCTGAACAAGAGTCCATCCTTAAATTCTGTCACAGTGAGGCATGTGGAGGTCACTTTTCCTCTAAGAAAACATCTGCTAAGATTCTTCAATGTGGTCTTTTCTGGACCACCCTTTCAAGGGACTCCTACACATATTGTCAAAGCTGTCCTAGGTGTCAACAAGTAGGGTCCATCACAAAAAGGAATCAAATGCCACTCACTCCCATCTTAGTGGTTGAAATCTTTGACTGTTGGGGAATTGATTTCATGGGTCCCTTCCCAAACTCTCGGGGATACCTCTACATACTCTTAGCTGTTGATTATGTCTCAAAATGGGTTGATTCCATTCCCACAAAATCCAATGATCATCAAACTGTGATTAGATTCCTAAAAGAAAACATATTCTCTAGATTTGGAATTCCTATGGCTATCATAAGTGATCGTGGAACTCATTTGTGCAATCGTCCATTCTCATCACTCATGGAAAAATATGGAATTTCTCACAAAGTGTCCACTGCTTACCACCCACAGACCAATGGTCAAGCTGAGTTAGCCAATCGTGAAATTAAGCAAATTCTTGAAAAAACTGTCAACCCCTCTAGGAAAGATTGGTCTGAGAAACTCTTAGATGCTCTTTGGGCCTATAGAACTGTATATAAAACCATTTCAGGAATGTCCCCATATAGGTTGGTTTATGGAAAAGCATGCCATTTGCCAGTGGAGATTGAACATAAGGCCTTTTGGGCAATTAAGAAAATGGATTATGACCTCTCATTGGCCGGAACAAAAAGGAAATTAGATCTCAATGAACTGGAGGAACTAAGGATGGAGGCTTATGAAAATTCAAGGATCAATAAAGCTAGAGTTCAAGCCTACCAATCTAGGAATATCAAGGTCAAACATTTTGAACCGGGAAAACTTGTGCTCTTGTATAGTTCAAAACTTCATTTACATCTGGGAAAGTTAAGGTCTAGATGGTCAGGACCTTTCATAGTGCATCATGTATTCCCCCATGGGGCAGTAGAGATTCAAGATCCCACAAGTGGTCACATTTTCAAGGTCAATGGTCAAAGGTTAAAAACATTCGTTGAATCATTCAATAAACAGGAAATAGATGTTGAGTTAATTGATCCAATCTATGAACCAGGAAAAAAATTGATAAATTTGGGATCTATGTCGGGCTAACGACGTTAAACAAAGCGCTGCACGGGAGGCAACCCGTGGTTTTTATGTTTCTAATCTTTCTGAATCATCTTTATTTTTCAAATAAGATTACTTAATCATTTTTATATTTAAAAATAACAAAATAGACTTTTGACCTGTTCTTCTATTATGAGTTGGATGGGTACGAAAGAGGAGCACCATATTCATCCGTGTCACGTGGTGTGATCCTTGAGTAATACCTTACCCAGAAATTTAAAAAGAAGACAATGTATCATCAGTTTATTTTGTTTTTATTATTCAATAGGTTAAGAAAAAAAATATAATAATACAAAAAAAAAGTCCACGCCATAGGCCGTGGGGAAAACCCCGTCACAACCGGCGAAGCCGCGGGGACTCGAACCCGGGACCGAAGGGAGACAGGGGCGCGCGCTTACCACTGACCTGCGGCTTCTTGTGCTACCTTATTCTATAATTTTTATATATATTCTTATATTTTACTTCCTTTATTATATAAATAAATATATATATTGTTTGTTTTGTTTGTTTTGTTTTTTCCTTTTTCCACTAGGGAACTTTGCAAGCGACATGGATATCAAAGGAATAAATTCGAGCAGCAAGAACTTCAAACTTCAACCACCAGGTGACTTCATTCCATAATCCTCATTTTCAATTTCCTTTTTAAATTTTTATTCCCTTCCTCTACTCCTTCTAATTTTTCATTTATTCAAACACTGGGGACAGTGTTGTTTTAATTTGGGGGGGAGATAAAATAAAAAAAATGCTTTTGTGTCAAAAACAAAAATTGAATGATTTGAAAAAAAAGTAAATGGAAGGAAAAATTCCTTTAACTTTGAACATGGTAATACACATTGCACACTTTGAAACTGAATATTAAATAATTTAGTATGCCCTGATTCTGATTTTAATCCTTGTATAATTTCATGAGCATAGATTTTGGAAAGTGTGGTTGTCCAATGTGATATTTCATCATTTATATTTTCATCCAAATAAAAAAAATGCCACAATGCACGTCCTCTAGACTGTGGGGTACTAATTTGAATTTTTGGGGTCCCATAATAAATAACATAGGATGGTTTTATTTTTATGAATAATATGAGTATTCCAAAAAAAAAAATTAAAAAAAAAAATTTATTAAAAAATAAAAAATAAAAAATAAAATAAAAATTTGCGTGTAGAGCAATGGATTGATAAAATGTGAGGCTTTCGGCACTTGGGGATCGTGACTCCAGAGTTGTCTAGCCCTGAGTTTTTCAATCTATCTCTATTTCTGGTAATATGACTTTGTTTTTGATTAAGTTAACTCGAGACGATGCCCAAGTATGTGGGTTTCACTTGGTGCCCTAAGGCCTTTGAGTCTGGGAGTCATCGGCAAAGTCTTGCTACATGGGTTAATTTGATTAATTGCAATCTCAATTACTATAGAAATATTGCAAAAAAAAAAATCAAAAAAAAAGAAGGATGAATAATACTCATATTAGGATTAAATGTGATTCCACCTAGAGATTCCATGATTTCCCCCTTGAATGAAAATGAACCCCCATATCTATTGTGATTCACAACACATCATTACACCTAATTGAGTTGGATGAAGTATGATGATGGATTTGATCAAAGGAATGAGCTTGGGATTGGGATCTGCTTATGAAACTATCTCGTATTAAAATATTTTGATGGGTTTCATGATTGTTTGGTATAAGGTTTTTTGGTGATCATTTTGTATTAAAATGTTTTTGGAAAAGGGAATTCGAATTTCATTTTTGATGAGATATATTTTGCTTGGGACTAGCAAAACTCAAGTTGGGGGTGTGATTAACCACTAAATGAGGCTAATATTCATTGTTAATATACATAATTTTCATGTTCTTTGTTATTCATAAATACCATTTTAGTGCATTTTACACTTTGAACATGATTTCACATTATGATTGTAATACCTTCTTAAAATGCACTATTATGTGGTACATTTTTTAACATCATTTAAAGTACCCAATGATTCATCTGATTTTAAGGAATTGAATTTTACATATTTTAATTTGATATTTTTGGAAATTGATCTACACTTAAATATGAACATGTTTGATTCAGGGATCAGTGGAGAATTCATGGAGGATGATGGAGATATTTGGCAATGAAAGGAAGCAATTCTGGAGAAGGCAGATTGGACATCAGCCCACTGATGAGGCTGTGGGGCCCAACATACAGGCCCAATTAATCCCAACTTTCATGGTATGCTATAAGACATGTATAGAAACAAATCACTCTTCAGGAGTTAATGCTAATTCGGCCTCCATGTTGGTCATTTAGTCGGCCCAAGTTAGAGATAAAATTTTGGGCCAGATTCTGCGGCCCAGAAAAACAGTCCAATACTTTGATCATATCTCGGAATCCAAAACTCCAAATGGGCCCAAATTTTACAGGCGGTTAGAAGTCATCCGGACATCCATTTCCTTATTCTATGGCCCACCCTGATTCGGCCGTCTAGAAGGTCTTCCAGACGCGTCTGTTCCGTGAAGAAAAGTTGGCTGCCACCTCGGGTCAAACGTGGAAAAGTCCAAATTCCACAAGCTTTCCACCACCTATAGCCTAGCAAAATTAATTAAGATGATTTGTACTGTTGGTGGTTCTACCAAAGGCTCCCAAAATTCCTATTTAAGGCAGTGGTGGTGAAGGAGTTGAGGATCTTGGATGCTTTGTTTAATTGTAATGTTATGCTGAATTTTTGTTGCCTCAATTTTGTCTTTCACATGTAAGTTGTTCAATTCACTTTAGTTTCTTAATAAAAGTTCTTCTTCTACTCTTATTCTGTTGTTCTTAATATCACTTTGATACCGTTGGATCAAGGTGTGAATTTATTCACACCAACCCTTGTGAAATTATTCACACAACGGTGGAGTGATCATTTTATTTTTGTTGTTTTCTTTACTTCTCCATTCCTCCCTTATGAGTCTACTTTCCGCTTCCATTGAAACCGTGGGATCAATGGAGGGCTAACCCACTTATGGGTTGATCCAAGGGAGTAGCAAGGGGCTGTATTGGATGTTATTTATCACCTAATTAATGTATAATCACTTCTTTAATTGGTATTTTTATTTGATGATTTTTAAACTCCATCGTCCTTGTTGAATTTAAGGCCACACACTTCAAGTACTAATACGATCCTTTACCTTGAAGTGCTCAAAACTATGATCCTTCAAGTGTATAGGTGATTAGTATTAGAGGGTGTAGGCATTAAACCATTAAGTGATGATGTTGTTTTATCTCCTTAAATGAACCCATCTCAAATTTAAGAAATTGAAATCATTAAAAAGAAAATACATCCAATCCACCCCGAGTGATAACCTAGGATCAACTCATTCTTTTAAATTGAATCCACTTAAATATTTTAGATATCTTTAAAACCCATCCAAAATCAATCCAAGTTGGCCACTTTATAGCCAAAAATCCATCCCTTAGGTTGTGTATCTTAGGTATCTTCTTAGGTCTCTGTGGAATCGACAACCCAAGCTACACTACAAGGACCGTTCTACCCTTCTTCTCTTGGGTAAATTTGGGCGTGAACCAATAGCAAATCTCAAGTTGGGGGGTGTGATTATCCAATAAAAACATATATTTTAATGGTATTAAATGTTCATTTTTGATCTTATGGGCCTGAGTTAGTGCATTTTTATTATGAACATCCATTCTCATCATTTGTGCACTTCATGCCTAATATACACCAATTTAGGCCCAATGAGTCATCTGATTCTAAGGAATGTAATTATCAATATTTTAATTTGATATTTTGGGAACTGTATATAAACTTAAATTTGAACATTTTTCATTCAGGGATCAATGGAGAATTCATGGAATAAGATGAGGATATTTTGTGATGAAAGGAATCAATTCTAGAGAAGGCATATTGGACATCATCCCACTGATGAGACTGTGGGGACAAACACACAGTCCCAATTAATCCAAAATTTCGTGAGATGCTAGAATACATGTATAGTAACATATCACTTTTCATGAGATAATGCTAATTCGTCCTCCATGGTGGTAATTTAGGCGGCCCAATTTAGATATAAAATTCTAGGCCAGATTCTGTGGCCCAGAAAAACATCCTACTAATTTGATCATATCTCGGAATAAATACCTCAAAATAGGCCAAAATTTTACAGGAGGTTATAAGACATACTTATATCCATTTTAGTCTTATATGGTCCACTCTGATTCAGCCATCTAGAAGGTCATACAAATGCGTCTGTTCGGTGGATGAAAGCTGGCTGCCACCTCGGGTCAAATGTGGAAAAGTCCAAATTCCACAAGCTTTCCACCACCTATGGCCTACCAAAATTAATTGATATGCTTTGTACTGTCGGAGGCTCGATCCAAGGGCTCAAAAATTCCTATTTAAGGCAGTGGTATTGGAGGATTTATGGATCTTTGGTGCTTGGTTTCATTGTAGTGTTACGCTGCCGCTTTGTGTTTGTAATCGCATTTCTTTCTCATGTAAGTTGTTTAATTTACCTTAGTTTATTAATAAAAGTTCTTTGTTTACTCTTATTATGTTTTCTAATTTTCACGTTGATACCTTTGGTTCAAGGTGTGAATTTATTCACACCATACTTTGTGATATTTATCACACAACGGAGGAGTGATCTTTTTTTGTTGTTGTTTTTACTTCTTCAATTCCACCTTTGTAAGTCTACTTCCCACTTCCGTTGAAGACATGTCATCAATGGAGGGATAACTCTTTTATGGGTTGATCCAAGGGAGTAGCAATGGTCTGGATTGGATGTTATTTATCACTCCATTACTGGCTAATAACTTCTTTTAAATGATATTTTTATTTGATGATTTTAAAACATCTTCATCCTTATTGAATTTAAGGTCACATATTTCAAGTGATAATACGAACCTATACCTTGGAGTGCTCAAAAATTTGATCCTTCAAGTGTATAGGTGATTAGTATTAGAGTGTTTAGGCATTAAACCAGTAAGTGATGATTTCGTTTGATCTTCTTAAATGAATCCATCTCAATTATAAGAAATTGAAATCATTAAAAAAGTAATTCATCCAATCCACCCCGAGCGATAACCTAGGATCAACTCATTATTTTAAATTGAATTCACTTAAATATGTTAGTTATCCTTTAAAACCATCTAAAATCAACGCAAGTTGGCCACTTCATAGCCAAAAATAGTCCTTAGAATGTGCGTGTCTATAGGTTACTTCTTAGGTCTCTGTGGATTCGACAACCCAAGATAGATTACAAGGACCGTTCTACCTTCATATCTTGGGTAAATTTGAGCGAGAATTAGATATAATGAACCTTTGACCACACAAACAACATGTAATTGTAAGAAGTCCACTTTCGACTTAAGACCCAAATATCGACAAAACAAACATTATTAACTTAAAAATGATTACATAATGTTTATTACATGTCAATAAGTGATATAAAAGGAATAATGAACTTGAAAAAGGTTCTTAAGCAAGTATAAATTAACTCAAGTTTATTATTCAGGACGTTAAAGAACGATCGAGTCAAGTCAGACCCGAGGTAAGGGATCCAACCTCTCTCTTTCTTTTTAAATACTCTCTTTTATGTCATCTCTTATAAGCTCATAATTATTATGTTTGGGGATGTTCTTTTATATTCATCATACTGTATTTTTTTTCATATTATGAGAGACCCTATTTGATCTCATAAATCAAATTTTGGAAGTTTTAAGTGGCGTCGTTAGGCTACCGAGTTTTCGTAAGGGATTTCCATCTCACTTTTATTCCTGTGAGATTTATGCTACATTTTCCACCATTTTCCTTTGAGTGGAGTATGTACTGCACATTATTCTACTCTTGGTGTAATATAATTTCGTTTATGGGTATTTACATCATTTTTTTATAGTCCTTCTTTCATGGGGTGTACGTTTCGAAAGTTACCCAACTCGGTAAGGGGACCTTTCACCCTCCTCTTTTTAAAATACTTCTTTTGTTATATCTTTTAATTTACATCTTATTATGTTGGGATATGTTCTTCTATATCCTTATTGATGTAAAGTTTATGTCCAAGTGATGAGATACCATTCACTCTCTCATCGACTAATTTTCTGAATTTTGAAGTGACGCTGTTAGGCTGTCGAATTTTTACAAGGGAACATCTTAACCCAATTTCGATTTCTTTGGGTTCAACTTGCAATTCTTGAAAATGTCATCCTATGAATATGTGTGAATGACCTATGATTGTTTCACACTTAATATACACTTATATTGGGTGTATTTATATTTCTCACACATAATTATGTGATAGATTTATCCTTAATTTAAGGATACCATCTTTATAATGGATTCCATCTCAATTTACATTTCTATTGAGACTTCATTGTTGTTATGAACCAATTCACTCTTATATGGCGTGTATACTGTCCTTTTACATATTATATCATGAATATTTTTATTCTCATGATATTATAAAGTTCTAATTAAATGTTATTCCGCAATTATTTGTATTCGAGAGTCTCTCATTTTTTTAAAAACTCTTTAACAAAAAATATCGTTTTAAATGTTTTAAAGATTTATTATTCTAAATCTTTATCTTTAATGTCCATGTTTTCAAAATGGTTTTAAGTATTTATTTATATGGACATTAATGTTTTAAAATTGTAATTCCATTAAAAGCTTCAAAGTGGTATGGGAAACTTTGATTCAAAAATCTATTTTAAATGGTTTTTGAAAATGGATTGATTAATTCAATATCTTGGAATTACTTATTTTGATTGCAAATGAAATGTTGTTATTGAAATGTTTATATTTTCAATATTTTATTTTTAATGATGGTACTTGGAAATTTTACGGGTGGTTACGTGATAAACCATATGACGGGTGGTGCCGTGAATACCAGGACGGGTGGTTATGTTATAACCTCCAATGCATTGGGTATGGAAGTCAGCCGTATGGCTATTCCATTAAGTATGTGTGGAAGTCAACCATATGGTTATTACATTTAAGTTTGTTTATGTCCCAAGTTACCTTTATATGTTATGTGTTCTTTATATGGGTTTTATGGTAATCGTTTGGTTACAAAAGGGTAAGTAATGTTCTTTTAGTCAGTGAAGAGTTTTTTACTACTTCATAAAGGTGAAAATTATTACTTTGGTAAAGTATACAAGGTTTACTTGTTGTTTTGAAAAACTAACAGTTTTCCTTCTTTGTGTATCCCTTACTGGGCTTTTTTATGCTCACCCCAAGTTTTTTGAAATATTTTTCAAAGGACTTAATGTGGATTAGGGTCAAGGATGAGATCAAGGGAAAGTTATGCTATCTGAAACATGGAACTAAATATGTTTCTTTTTAAGAGTTTTTATTTTATGGAAACTTAGTAGAAGTGTCTACTTTGTAATCTTTTGAGATGTAATAGTTATGTCCTAATTCTCTAAAACTCAAAACCATGAAAAGATCCTCAATGTGAATTATTCATTTAATTCAATATTAAGTAAGGTTTAAGGTCGGGGCCTTATAGTTGGTATCAGAGGTCGGTTTAGATAACTTTAGAGGTTAAGATATTCTCTAAGCATAAGTGACACTACCATAATTGTTAGGATTTCAGAAAGAGTCCTAGTTCTGATAAAGTGAATGAGTAAGTATATATTAGTGTTTATATTCCTCATTAGTAAATGATGGTTTTGTTGATATAATCACACTAACCTTTTTGGTTTTAGTAAATGGATGGATCTAGCAGGCACCAAAGTGACAACAGGTTTAAAGGAAACTGTGGTGGTTCTCTGATTAAGAGACTGGATGAAATGGGGGATTCAATGAGGAAACTCGTGGTTGTTCTAAACCAACTACCAAGGCGTCTTGATCAACCACTTGAACCTTGGTATGTTCTGTAATGCATCATGTACGAGATGACCAATCGATGTGGAAGTTCAGGTAACAATTACAAAGGTAACCATTAGAGTTTATATGATCCTTACTTTTGAGGTAATTATGGGTTATTATATGTTATGATGGAAAATGAAAGGCATGAGATAAACTTGAGGTTAAAATAGGTTATGATTATTTTTGAAGATTT
The DNA here is from genome assembly GCA_963277665.1 of Viscum album. Lineage (NCBI taxonomy): Eukaryota > Viridiplantae > Streptophyta > Magnoliopsida > Santalales > Viscaceae > Viscum > Viscum album. Next base: position 862,309,774 of record OY728160.1, read on the forward strand.
TATCTCGTTTTGGGGAATGTTTTAAGAATTATATAGTTTTGGAAAAATGACAACACACAGACCGTGTGACAACCCGTCGCGTCGGACAAAGCTGCAGGAATCGAACCCACAACCAAAGTGTGACTGGTATTTATCACCTACAACTGGACTATGTGAAGTCCCTGGTTAGTTTGACTAATTCTTTTTAGTTAGATGATTTTAGGAATCAAGAATAAGTTTATTTTGGGTTATCTATGGAAATGATTAACCTATCATGGAGGATATGTGATTCTGTTAACTACTTTTCAATGTGAGAATTTAAGAGAAACTGATGTTATTTGGAGATAAAAGTTAATTTGTACCATGGAAGACTATGTGATTAAATCCTTCAAATATTTGGGTTTGAATCTTAGTTTGGTTTACTTTGAATAATTTTATGGACAATTGTTTATCGAATGGTCTTCGTTGAGCTTTGAGTTTTTTTTTGGACAAATTTTGGAGATTAAGAATAGATTTTCTTTTTATAAAGGATTATACTTTTGTGGATTATCTGATCTCAAACTAACAATTTTGGTTTTGGATTTTGTCTAAAGACATGGGAAATATATAGTTATCTTTTGTGGATTAAGTGATTCCCAAGAAGTTGATTATAGTACTCTTAATGCGAACAAGTCTTCCTAAATACTCGTATTTTGGAGAAAATATGAGTCTGATTAAAGAATATAGTAAAAGTTGAAAGTCTACGTGACAAGTAAGTATGTTTCATTATGATTTTGTTAAGCTCAAAAATAAATTCCTCAATTAAGAATAACTTAAAACAAAAATGTTGTCTGTTAACTTTTCCTACTGGGGAATCGAATACCGTTTAACCCATCATAAGTTTGTGATTTTCTTATGGTTAACTTTCTCCTAGACATGTTTACTATCACTCTCCCTCAGAACATGACCCTTTGTTTTTTCCTCCATGTCCATGTTTTCTTACAAGGAATCCTAGTATGGGTTAACTCGGGTGACCTCTGTAATCCTCTTTCTTTCTTTTAAAGTGATTGTTTTACCGACTCTTGTTCCGATGTGGGACTTTCAATGAAGTTTCCGAGCCCAATTTTAAAATTGCGAGGACGCAATTCCCAAAAAGGGGGAAGGATGTAACACCCCAGGTAAATAAAGAATATGAAATTTTTATATTTATCCTTTTTTTTGAATAAAATTTTAATATTAATTTAAAGGGAACGCTATGCTTGATGGCTTACCTAATACGCAACAACAAGTTCCTTTGAAATCTTACGTTGCACTCTAATAATAAAATAAAATTATTTTAAATGTTAGTTAACACGTAGCCGTTGTATTGGCGGGAATGAATAAAAATAACTAAAATATGATTATATATGTTTGTTAAATGTTTTTACATTTTTCCAATAAAGTATAAAGGCATAAAATACAAAAATAATTCAATTTTAGGCATATATACTCTAATTTTTAGTAAAGGTCCACTTATCAACTTTTGATGGCGAACCGTCATTAAATATAGCTTTGGTCACTCTTATAAATTATATTGGACCAAATAAAACTCTTCTTTAGAATCGGGACATCAAAATTCACTTTGTGTAAATTTTTGGTATTTTTCCGATAAAGATCATTTTTTAATGAATAGTGAATTTTTTTGTATTTTAATTCAAAACCTCGTTTTAATATAATTTATTTATATGATTATATTATCTTTTGAATTGGTTTCAAAGTAAAATTAGAATATATTTTTTACCATTTAATCCAATAGTGGTCGTTGGAATTAATTTCATCTTGAAAATGGAATTAAGCTAGTGTCAATCTTTTGATACTTATTGTTTCATAAAAACACGCTATTTTCTCTGACAACAGGAATTAATTATAAAATTAATTAATGTAACTTATATGTTTTGAATTTTTTAAAATAGATATCATTTTTGAATTCAGAATATCAAATATATCCTAGGGTAAATTTTTGATAATTTTCTGAAAAACTTCAATTTTTGATGAATAGTGAAACCACTAAGTGGTAGTTAAAGAAACTGATTTTTCCTTTAAATGAAACTTTACCACTTCTGTGATTTGAATTTAAAAAATCTGACATACATGGTTGTCATTATGAAGTAAAATGTGGTTCAATGGGATTAAAATATTTTTTTTGGTGAATAGTAACTTTTAAGTTTATTAATCGCGATTAGAGGTAATTAGTGTAATTTAAGGTAAAAATAATGTTTTAATAAAATGAAATGACCTAGACACATGTCTTACCCTCATTGGATGTGTCATGGCCGACCAATAAAATCCATGGGTCAACTTGGGGACCCCATGGAGCCACCTTGGTAGGAAAATGACATTAATACCTTTTTATTTAATGTTAAAATTAAAATGTCACAAACATGTGTTGTTTTACTAAAACAATTTTTATATGGAGTTATACAGGTCATACTTTTGACTATAAATATTAATTGGAAATATAAATTGATTTCCTACATGATAGTATTTTTTCTATAATTTTTAGACATTAACTAAATTAAATTATTTATGACACCATGATGATGCAACGATTACCTCATTATTTAACGATTTAAATAAAATGGAAAGATAATGTAAAATATAAGACCTAAGCATGTCCAAAACCTATTGTATGAGTGGATTTCTAACCCTTATCACCTTATCCTCGAAACACATCAATGTGGGACCTTTAAAATCCGAAACTCATTCTAAAATAAAGTAACATTTCCTTACTTTCCAAGAGTGCCCCTCCTCTCCTCTTATAAAAGGCCCCCACCTCTACCTCTTTACCCACACCTCTCAAGCCTTTGGATCGGCCAACCCCTGCCCATTTTGTCTCTCCACATCCCTCTATTACTCCTGGAAGCCTCACTTTGGGAATAAGTCTTCCCAAGGAAGCCTTTGAGCTCAAATAAAAAAGAGTTACCCGATTTAAAGGTAGTGTCTTCTCTTGTGTTCTTTTGTTTTATTTTGCTTCTCCAACCCCCTAAACTCTTTTTATTATTTTCTTTTGTAACAACTACAGTATATTAAATATACTAGGATGTTTTTATAAGAATAATTCGATCTACACTTACACACACCTACATATAATGGTTAAATAACATACTGTTTCTGTGGATGACGAATTTCTGCCTCATGAAACGATGATTGTTCAACACTCATATAACACCTTAAAAGGTGGCCATTAAGATGTAAATATATTTATATATGATATATAATATGTTTATGTTTTACTTAGGCTTCTGTATTTTTCTTTTGTGGCATACCTTTATGGTTTCCATTGTGGGTAAACACGATAATTTCATTTTAGGAAGTGAGGACTACCGCCCCCTCAAAGTGATTTGATTCGTTAATGCCATATGTGGGATGTATAAAGGATAGATTTAAAGTTATTATATATGATGTATGTTACATATAAATGATGAATATAATTCTTTAATTAAAATATACATACCTCTCATTTGGTTTTAATTCCATTAATATGACATAGAAATAAAAGTAGCGTTCATGCGTACGTACGGCTTACCGTCTCCATGAACGGTGCATTTCATTTCTTACCTCTAAATGATTATGTAATATTATAAATACTTGTATATTATGGATATATATGATATATATGATATCCAAATCATGAATATCATTCTGGATATAATGAAACTTTGACCACACGAACAACATGTAATTGTAAGAAGTCCACTTTTGACTTAAGAACCAAATATCGACAAAACAAACATTTTTAACTTAAATGATTACATAATGCTTGTAACATGGCAATAAGTGATATAAAAGGAATAATGAACTTGAATAAGGTTCTTAAGCAAGTGGAAATTAACTCAAGTTTATTATTCAGGACGTTAAAGAACGATCGAGTCAAGTCGGACCCGAGGTAAGGGATCCAACCTCTCTCTTTCTTTTTAAGTACTCTCTTTTATGTCATTTATTTTAAGCCCATATTTATTTTGTTTGGGGATGTTCTTTTATATTCCTCATACTTTAATTTTTATTTTCATATTGTAGGAGACCCTACTTGTTCTCATAAATCCATTTTTGGAAGTTTTAAGTGGCACCGTTAGGCTGCCGAGTTTTTATAGGGGATTTTTCATCTCACTTTTATTCCCGTGACATTTATGATATGTTTGACACTATTTCCTTTGAGTGGAGTATGTAATGCCCATTATTATACAATTTTTGTAGTATAATTTAATTTATAGGTATTTACATCTTCATTGTATGACCCTTCTTCCATGGGGTGTACTTTTCGAAAGTTACCCAACTCGGTAAGGGGACCTTTCACCCTCCTTTTTTTAAAAGACTTATTTTGTTATGTCTTTTAATTCACATAATATTAAGTTGGGATATGTTCTTATATATCCTTATTTATTGAAATTTTATGTCCAAGTTATGATATCCCCTTTATCTCTCTCATCAACCCTTTTTGTAAAATTTTATGTGACGCCGTTAGGATGTCGAATTTTACCAAGGGAACTTCTTAACCCAATTTTGATTTCTTTGGGTTCAACATGTAGTTATTGAATATGTCATCCGTTGAATATGTGTGAATGAACTTTTATTGTTTTACACTTAATATCCACTTATATTGGGTGTATTTATATTTGTCCCACATAATTATGAGATTGATTTATCCTTAATTTAAGGATACCTTCTTTATAATGGATTTCATCTCATTTTACATTTCTTTTGAGACTTAATTGTTGTTATGCACCAATTCACTATTATATGGTGTAAATAATTTCCTTTGACATATTATATCATGAGTCCATTTATTCTCATGATATTATAAAGTTCGGATTAAATGTTATTCCATAATTATTTTTATTCAAGAGTCTCTCATTTTTTTAAAAACTCTTTAACAAAAATATCATTTTAAATGTTTTAAAGATTTATTATTCTAAATCTTTATCTTGTTTTCAAAATGGTTTTAAGTATTTATTTATATGTACATTAATGTTTTAAAATTATAATTCCAATAAAATCTTAAAAGTGGTATGGGACACTTTGATTCAAAAATCTCTTTTAAATGATTTTTGAAAATGGATTGATTAATTCAACATCTTGGAATTACTTATTTTGATTGAAAATGAAATGTTGTTATTGAAATGTTTATATTTTCAATATTTTATGTGTAATGATGGTACTAGGACATTTTATGGGTGGTTATGTGATAAACCATATGATGGGTGGTGCCGTGAATACCAGGATGGGTGGTTAGGTTATAAGATCCAATGCATTAGGTATGAGAGTCAGATGTATGAATATTCCATTAAGTATGTGTGGAAGTCGACCATATGATTATTCCATTTAAGTATGTTTATGTCCCAAGTTACCTTTATATGTTATGTGTTCTTTATATGGGTTTTATGGTAATCTTTTGGTTTCAAAAGGGTAAGTAATGATATTTTATTCAGTGAAGATTTTTTACTACTTCCTAAAGGTGAAATGCATTACTTTGATAAAGTATACATGGTTTACTTGTTGCTTTGAAAAACTAACAGTTTTCATTCTTTGTGTATCCCTTTCTGAGCTTTTTATGCTCACCCCAAGTTTTTTTTGAAATTTTTTTCACAGGACTTAATGTGGAATAGGGTCAAGGATGGGATCAAGGGAAAGTTATGCTATCTCATACATGGAACTAGACATGTTTCTTTTTAAGAGTTTTTATTTTATGGAAATTTAGTAGAAGTGACTACTTCGTAATCTTTTGAGATGTAATAGTTATGTCCTAATTCTCTAAAACTCTAAACCTGAAAATTTCCTCAATGTGAATTATTCATTTAATTCAATATTAAGTAAGGTTTAAGGCCGGGGCCTTATAGTTGGTATCAGAGGTCAGTTTAGATAGCTTTAGAGGTTAGGGTATTCTCTAAGCATAAGTGACATTACCACAATGGTTAGGATTTCAGAAAGAGTCCTAGTTTTAGATAAAGTGAATGAGTAAGTATATCTTAGTGTTTATCTTCCTCATTAGTACATGATGGTTTTGTTGATATACTCACACTAACCTTTTTGGTTTTAGTAAATGGATGGATCTAGCAGGCACCAAAGTAACAGTGGATGTGAAGGAAACTGTGACATTTTTCTGAGCGAGAAACTGAATGATATGGGAGCTGCAATGAGAAATATTGTGTTTATCCTCAACCAACTATCTGGAGTCATGATTGACCACCTAAACCTTGGTGATTTTTATAAGGCATCATATATTCGAGAAACAAATCCCTACGGAACTACAGGTAATAATCATAAAGGTTAGTGTGTTCAAAAACCTATGTGTCAAAGATGTGGAAACAAACACCTAGGAAAATGTCTCAAAGGGACATAAATATGCTATAGATGTGGAAATGAAGGTCGTAAAGCAATAACCAGCCATGGAAAAAGGAAGCATCCAGTTGACTTGAGGAAAGGGAAAAAAGTTCTTTCTGAGGGATCAATTGAATGTTTTAAATGTGGTGTGCATGGTCATTATGAAAACACATGTATTATGAAGAAGTTTCGGGAATGGGATCACCAAGATCGTACAAATATTCGTTTACCAATACCTAATGCCATTCCAATTGAGGATGAAGAAACTGATAATGACCAGTCAAAGGTATGGATTATTTCATAACATTTGTTTTCCTATTTTGGAATCTTAGGATATGATTCATGATTTTGTTTGTAGGAAAGAAGTATTTCAGAATAAGTTGGAAAGGAATGGTTAATGGATCATGAAGAATGTTGAATGAGTAAGAAGTCAACATATAAGGGCTTCAAGAGTTATGGTGAAATTCTTAAGAGTATTAAGTCTCTTTTGATGATGGGGTTACATTAGAAGACTTTTTATAGTATGTGTAACCCTGATGTTTGATATATGAAAATTTTATTCAAGGAATAGTTATCTGTTCTTTTGTGGACATAGTTATAAAAAACCATTTGGGTTTATATGATCCTTGCTTTTGAGGTAATTATGGGTTACTATATGTTATGATGGAAAGTGAAAGGCATGAGATAAAATTGAGGTTAAATTATGTTATGGTTATTTTTGATGATTTTATCTCTTTTTGGGGAATGATTTGAGAATTATATAGTTTGGAAAAAGGACAACATGCAGACCGTGTGACAACCCATCGCGTCGGACAAAGCTGTGGAAATCGAACCCACAACCAAAGTGCGACTGGTATTTATCGCCTACCGTTGGACTACGTGAAGTCCCTGGTTAGTTTGACTGAATCTTTTTAGTTAGATGATTTTATGAATTAAGAGTAAGTTGATTTTGGGTCATCTATGGAAATTTATTAACCTATCATGGAGGATATGTGATTAGGTTAATTACTTTTGAATACGAGACTTTAAGAGCAACTGATGTTGTTTGGAGATAAATGTTACGATTTAACTTGGAAGACTATGTGACTAAATCCTTCAAATATTTGGGTTTCAATCTTAGTTTGGTTTACTTTGAATAATTTTATGGATAAATTGTTTATCGAATGGTTCTAATTGAACTTTGGGTTTTGTTGGACAAATTTTGGAGATTAAGAATAGGTTTTCTTTTTATAAAGGGTTATCCTTTTCTAGATTATCTGATCTTGTACTAAACTTTTTGGTTTTGGTTTTGGTTAAAGTCTAAAGACAAGGGAAGTATATATTTCTCTTTTGTGGATCAGGTGATTCTCTAGAAGTTGATTATAGTACTCTTAATGTGAACAAGTCTTCCTAAATACTCGTCTTTTGGAGAAAATATGAGTTTGTGTAAAAAATGTAACAAAAGTTGAAAGTCAACATGATAAGTAATTATGTTTCCTTATGAATAAATTCCTCAATAAAAAGTAACTTAAAACAAAAATTTTGTCTATTAACTTTTCCTACTAGGGAATCAAATATCGTTTAACCCATCACAAGTTTGTGATTTTCTTGTGGTTAACTTTCTCCTAAACATGTTTTCTATCACTCTCCATCAGAACATGACCCTATGTTTTCTCCTCCATGTCCATGTTTTCCTACATGGAATCCTAGTGTGGTTTAACTCGGGTGACCTCTGTACTTCTCTTTCTTTATTTTAAAGTGATTGTTTTACCGACTCTTATTCCGATGTGGGACTTTCAATGAAGTTTCCGAGCCCAATTTTAAAATTGCGAGGACGCAATTCCCAAAAGGGGGGAAGGATGTGACACCCCAGTTAAATAAAGAATATGAAATTTTTATATTTATCCCTTTTTTTGAATAAAATGTTAATATTAATTTAAAGGGAACGCTATGCTTGATGGCTTACCCAATACGCAACAACGAGTTCCTTTGAAATCTTACGTTGCACTCTAATAATAAAATAAAATTATTTTAAATGTTAGTTAACACGTAGCCGTTGTATTGGCGGGAATGAATAGAAATAAATAAAATATGATTATATATGTTTGTTAAATGTTTTTACATTTATCCAATAAAGGATAAAGGCTTAAAATATGAAAAGACTTCAATTTTAGGCATATATACTCTAATTTTCACTAAAGGCCCACTTATCAACTTTTGATGGAGAACCGTCATTAAATATAGTTTTGGTCACTCTTATACATTCTATTGGACCAAATAAAACTCTTCTTTAGAATTGGGACATCAAAATTCACTTTGTGTAAATTTTTGGTATTTTTCTGATAAAGATCATTTTTTAATGAATAGTGAAAAATGTTGTATTTTAATTCAAAACCTATTTTTAATCTAATTTATTTATATGATTATATTATCATTTTAATTGGTTTCAAAGTGAAATTAGAATACATTTTTACCATTTAATACAATAGTGGTCTTTGGAATTATTTTCATCTTGAAATTGGACTTAAACTAGTGTCAATCTTTTGATACTTATTGTTTCATAAAAACACGCTATTTGCTCTGACAGTGGGAATTAATTATTAAATTAATTAATGTAACTTATATGTTTTGAATTTTTTAAAATAGACATCATTTTTGAATTCGGAATATCAAATATATCCTAGGGTAAATGTTTGGTAATTTTCTGAAAAACTTCAATTTTTGATGAATAGTGAAACCACTAAGTGGTAGTTAAAGAAACTGATTTTTCGTTTAAATGAAACTTTACCACTTCTGTGATTTGAATTTCAAAAATATGACATACATGGTTTTCATTAATAAGTAAAATGTGGTTCAATGGGATTAAAATAATTTTTTGGTGAATAGTAACTTTTAAGTTTATTAATCGCGATTAGAGGTAATTAGTGTAATTTAAGGTAAAAATAATGTTTTAATAATATGAAATGACCTAGACACATGTACTACCCTCATTGGATGTGTCATGGAAGACCAAGACAATCCATAGGTCAACTTGGGGACCCCATGGAGCCACTTTGGTAGGAAAATGACATTAATACCTTTTTATTTAATGTTAAAATTAAAATGTCACAAACATGTGTTGTTTTACTAAAACAATTTTTATATGGGGTTATACAAGTTAGATTTTTGACTATAAATATTCATTGGAAAGATAAAAATATTTCCTACATCATAGTATTTTTTTATAATTTTTAGACATTAAATAAATTAAATTATTTATGACACCATGATGATGCAGTGATTACCTCATTATTTAATGATTTAAATAAAATGGAAATATAATGTAAAATATAAGACCTAAACATGTCCAAAACCTATTGGATTAGTGGTTTTAGAACCCTTATCACCTTATCCTCTAAAAAAATCAATTTTGGACCTTTAAAATACGAAACACATTCTAAAATAAAGTAACATTTCCTTACTTTCCAAGAGTTCCCCTCCTCTCCTCTTATAAAAGGCCCCCACCTCTACCTCCTTACCCACACCTCTCAAGCCTTTGGCTCGGACAAAACCTACCCATTTTGTCTATACACATCCCTCTATTACTCTTATAAGCCTCACTTTGGGCAGAAGTCTTCCCAAAAAAGCCTTTGAGCTCAAATCAAAAAGAGTTACCCGATTTAAAGGTAGTGTCTTCTCTTGTGTTATTTTGTTTTATTTTGCTTCTCCAACCACCTAAAATCTTTTTATTATTTTCTTTTGTAACAACTCCAGTATCTTCAATATACTAGGATGTTGTTATAATAAGCATTCGAGCTACACTTACACACACCTACATCTAATGGTTAAAGAACATACTGTTTCTGTGGATGGCGAATTTCTACCTCACGAAACGATGATTGTTCAACACTCATATAACACCTTAAAAGGTGTCCATTAATATGTCACTATATTTATATATGATATATAATATGTTTAGGTTTTACTTAAGCTTCTGTATTTTTCTTTTGTGACATACCTTTTTGGTTTTATATTGTGGGTAAACACGATAATTTCATTTTAGGAAGTGCGGACTACCGCCCCCTCAAAGTGATTTGATTCGTTAATGCCATATGTGGGATGTATAAAGGATGGATTTAAAGTTATTATATATGATGTATGTTACATATAAATGATTAATATAATTCTGTAATTAAAATATAAATACCTCTCATTTTGTTTTAATTCCATTAATATGACATAGAAATGAAAGTAGCGTTCATGCGTACGTACGGCTTACCGTCTCCATGAACGGTGCATTTAATTTATTACCTCTAAATGATTATGTAATATTATAAATACTTGTATATTATGGATATATATTATATCCAAATAATGAATATAATTTTGGATATAATGAACCTTTGACCACACGAACAACATGTAATTGTAAGAAGTCCACTTTCGACTTAAGAACCAAATATCGACAAAACAAAAATTATTAACTTAAATGATTACATAATTCCTGTAACATGGAAATAAGTGATATAAAATGAATAATTAACTTGAATAAGGTTCTTAAGCAAGTGTAAATTAACTCAAGTTTATTATTCAGGACGTTAAAGAACGATCGAGTCAAGTCGGACCCGAGGTAAGGGATCCTACTCCTCTCTTTCTTTTTAAGTACACTCTTTTATGTCATTCCTTTTAAGCTCATATTTCTTATGATTGGGATGTTATTTTATATTAATAGTACTGTACGTTTTTATGTTCATATGATGAGATAACCTATTTTCTCTCATCAATCCATTTTGGAAGTTTTGAGTGGCACCGTTAGGCTGCCGAATTTTCGTAAGGGATCCAACCTCTCTCTTTCTTTTTAAGTACTCTCTTTTATGTCATTTCTTTTAAGGCCATATTTATTATGTTTGGGGATGTTCTTTTATATTCCTAATACTTTAATTTTTATGTTCATATTATGGGAGACCCTATTTGATCTCATAAATCCATTTTTGGAAGTTTTAAGTGGCGCAGTTAGGCTGCCGAGTTTTTGTAAGGGATTTTTCATCTCACTTTTATTCCCGTGACATTTATGCTACGTTTGCCACTATTTCCTTTGAGTAGTGTATGTACTACCCATTATTATACACTTTGTGTAGTATAATTTCATTTATGGGTATTTACATCTTCATTGTATGACCCTTCTTCCATGGGGTGTACTTTTCGAAAGTTACCCAACTCGGTAAGGGGACCTTTCACCCTCCTTTTTTTTAAAAGAATTCTTTTGTTATGTCTTTTAATTCACATACTATTATGTTGGGATATGTTCTAATATATCCTTATTTATGTAAATTTTATTTCCAAGTGATGATATTACCTTTATCTCTCTCATCAACCCTTTTTGTAAAATTTTATGTGACGCCGTTAGGCTGTCGAATTTTACCAAGGGAACTTCTTAACCCAGTTTCGATTTCTTTGGGTTCAACATGTAGTTATTGAATATGTCATCCTTTTAATATGTGTGAATGACCTTTGATTGTTTTTCACTTAATATCCACTTATATTGGGTGTATTTATATTTTTCACACATAATTATGAGATTGATTTATCCTTAATTTAAGGATACCTTCTTTATAATGGATTTCATCTCATTTTACATTTCTTTTGAGACTTCATTATTGTTATGCACCAATTCACTCTTATATGGTGTGTATACTTTCCTTTGACATGTTATATCATGAATCCCTTTATTCTCATGATATTATAAAGTTCATATTAAATGTTATTCCGCAATTATTTGTATTCAAGAGTCTCTCATTTTGTTAAAAACTCTTTAACAAAAATATCGTTTTAAATGTTTTAAAGATTTATTATTCTAAATCTTTATCTTTAATGTCCATGTTTTCAAAATGGTTTTCAGTATTTATTTATATGGACATTAATGTTTTAAAATTATAATTACAATAAAAGCTTCAAAGTGGTATGGGACACTTTGATTCAAAAATCTATTTTAAATGATTTTTGAAAATGGATTGATTAATTCAATAGCTTGGAATTACTTATTTTGATTGAAAATGAAATGTTGTTATTGAAATGTTTATATTTTCAATATTTTATGTATAATGATGGTACTTGGACATTTTACGGGTGGTTACGTGATAAACCATATGACGGGTGGTACCGTGAATACCAGGACGGGTGGTTAAGTTATAACCTCCAATGCATTGGGTATGGAAGTCGGCCGTATGGCTATTCCATTAAGTATATATGGAATTCGACCATATGGTTATTCAATTTAAGTATGTTTATGTCCCAAGTTACCTTTATATGTTATGTGTTCTTTATATGGGTTTTATGGTAATCTTTTGGTTACCAAAGCGTAAGTAATGGTCTTTTATTCAGTGAAGAGTTTTTACTACTTCATAAAGGTGAAAAGTATTACTTTGATAAAGTATTCATGGTTTACTGGTTGTTTTGAAAAAACTAACAGTTTTCCTTCTTTGTGTATCCTTTACTGATCTTTTTATGCTCACCCCAAGTTTTTGAAATGTTTTTCACAGGACTTAAAGTGGAATAGGGTCAAGGATGAGATCAAGGAAAAATCATGCTATCTAAAACATGGAACTAGACATGTTTCTTTTTAAGAGTTTTTATTTTATGGAAACTTAATAGAAGTATCTACTTTGTAATCTTTTGAGATGTAATAGTTATGTCCTAATTCTCTAAAACTCTAAACCTGAAAAGATACTCGATGTGAATTATTCATTTAATTCAATATTAAGTAAGGTTTAAGGTCGGGGCCTTATAGTTGGTATCAAAGGTCGGTTTAGATAACTTTAGAGGTTAGGGTATTCTCTAAGCATAAGTGACATTACCATAATGGTTAGGATTTCAGAAAGAGTCCTAGTTTTGATAAAGTGAATGATTAAGTATATCTTAGTTTTTATCTTCCTCATTAGTACATGATGGTTTTGTTGATATACTCACACTGACCTTTTTGGTTTTAGTAAATGGATGGATCTAACAGGCACCAAAGTGAAAACAGGTTTGAAGGAAACTGTGGTGGTTCTCTAATTAAGAGACTGGATGAAATGGGGGATTCAATGAGGAAACTCGTGGTTGTTCTAAACCAACTACCAAGGAGTCTTGATCAACCACTTGAACCTTGGTATGTTCTGTAATGCATCATGTACGAGATGACCAACGATGTGGAAGTTCAGGTAATAATTAAAAAGGTAACCATTAGAGTTTATATGATCCTTACTTTTGAGGTAATTATGGGTTATTATATGTTATGATGGAAAATGAAAGGCATGAGATAAACTTGAGGTTAAAATATGTTATGATTATTTTTGAAGATTTTATCTCGTTTTGGGGAATGTTTTAAGAATTATATAGTTTTGGAAAAAGGACAACACGTAGACCGTGTGACAACCCGTCGCGTCGGACAAAGCTGCGGGAATCGAACCCACAACCAAAGTGTGACTAGTATTTATCGCCTACCACTGGACTACGCGAAGTCCCTGGTTAGTTTGACTAATTATTTTTAGTTAGATGATTTTAGGAATCAAGAGTAAGTTTATTTTGGGTTATCTATGGAAATGATTAACCTATCGTGGAGGATATGTGATTAGGTTAAATACTTTTCAATGTGAGAATTTAAGAGCAACTGATGTTATTTGGAGATAAAAGTTAATTTGTACCTTGGAAGACTATGTGATTAAATCCTTCAAATATTTGGGTTTCAATATTAGTTTGGTTTACTTTGAAGAAATTTATGGACAATTGTTTATCGAATGGTCTTCGTTGAGATTTGGGTTTTTTTTGGACAAATTTTGGAGATTAAGAATAGATTTTCTTTTTATAAAGGATTATACTTTTGTGGATTATCTGATCTCAAACTAACAATTATGGTTTTGGATTTTTTCTAAAGGCATGGGAAATACATAGTTCTCTTTTTTAGATTAGGTGATTCTCTAGAAGTTGATTATAGTACTCTTAATGAGAAAAATTCTTCCTAAATACTCGTATTTTGGAGAAAATATGAGTTTGATTAAAGAATATAGTAAAAGTCGAAAGTCTACGTGAAAAGTAATTATGTTTCATTATGATTTTGTTAAGCTCAAAAATAAATTCCTCAATGAAGAATAACTTAAAACAAAAAAGTTGTCTGTTAACTTTTACTACTGGGGAATCAAATACCATTTAACCCATCACAAGTTTGTGATTTTCTTATGGTTAACTTTCTCCTAGAGATGTTTACTATCACTCTCCCTCAGAACATGACCCTTTTTTTCCTCCATGTCCATGTTTTCTTACATGAAATCCTAGTATGGGTTAAGTCGGGTGACCTCTGTACTCCTCTTTCTTTCTTTTAAAGTGATTGTTTTACCGACTCTTGTTCCGATGTGGGACTTTCAAATGAAGTTTCCGAGCCCAATTTTAAAATTGAAAGGACGCAATTACCAAAAAGGGGGGAAGGATGTAACACCCCTGGTAAATAAAGAATATGAAATTTTTATATTTATCCTTTTTTTGAATAAAATTTTAATATTAATTTAAAGGGAATCCTATGCTTTATGGCTTACCCAATAGGCAACAACGAGTTCCTTTGAAATCTTACATTGCACTCTAATAATAAAATAAAATTATTTTAAATGTTAGTTAACACGTAGCCGTTGTATTGGAGGGAATGAATATAAATAACTAAAATATGATTATATATATGTTTTTTAAATCTTTTTACATTTATCTAATAATGTATAAAGGTTTAAAATATGAAAGGAATTCAATTTTAGGCATATATATACTCTAATTTTCACTAAAGGTCCACTTATCAACTTTTGATGGCGAACCGTCATTAAATATAGTTTTGGTCACTCTTATAAATTCTATTGGACCAAATAAAACTCTTCTTTAGAATCGGGATATCAAAATTCACTTTGTGTAAATTTTTGGTATTTTTCCGATAAAGATCATTTTTTTAATGAATAGTGAAAAATGTTGTATTTTAATTCAAAACCTTTTTTTAATATAATTTATTTATATGATTAGATTATATTTTGAATTGGTTTCAAAGTGAAATTATAATATATTTTTACCATTTAATCCAATAGTGGTCGTTGGAATTAATTTCATCTTGAAAATGGACTTAAACTAGTGTCAATCTTTTGATACTTATTGTTTCATAAAAACATGCTATTTGCTCTGACGGTGAGAATTAATTATAAAATTAATTAATGTAACTTATATGTTTTTAATTTTGTAAAATAGACATCATTTTTGAATTCAGAATATCAAATATATCCTAGGGTAAATTTTTGGTAATTTTTTGAAAAACTTCAATTTTTGATGAATAGTGAAACCACTAAGTGGTAGTTAAAGAAACTGATTTTTCGTTTAAATGAAACTTTACCACTTATGTGATTTGAATTTTAAAAATCCTACATACATGGTTGTCATTATTAAGTAAAATGTGGTTCAATGGAATTAAAATAATTTTTTTGGTGAATAGTAACTTTTAAGTTTATTAATCACGATTAGAGGTAATTAGTGTAATTTAAGGTAAAAATAATGTTTTAATAAAATGAAATGACCTAGACACATGTCCTACCCTAATTGGATGTGTCATGGCCGACCAAGACAATCCACGGGTCAACTTGGGGACCCCATGGAGCCACCTTGGTAGGAAAATGACATTAATACCTTTTTATTTAATGTTAAAATTAAAATGTCACAAACATGTGTTGTTTTACTAAAACAATTTTTATATGGGGTTATACAAGTCCGATTTTTGACTATAAATATTCATTGGAAATATACAAAGATTTACTAATTCATATTAGTTTTTATATAATTTTTAGACATTAACTAAATTAAATTATTTATGACACCATGATGATGCAACGATTACCTAATTATTTAACGATTTAAATAAAATGGAAAGATAATGTAAAATCTATGACCTAAACATGTCCAAAACCTATTGGATGAGTGGATTTAGAACCCTTATCACCTTATCCTCTAAAAAAATCAATTTGTGACCTTTAAAATCCGAAAATCATTCTAAAATAAAGTAACATTTCCTTACTTTCCAAGAGTGCCCCTCCTCTCCTCTTATAAAAGGACCCCACCTCTACCTACTTACCCACACCTCTCAAGCCTTTGGCTCGGCCAACCCATGCCCATTTTGTCTCTCCACATCCCTCTATTAATCCTATAAGCCTCAATTTGGGCAGAAGTCTTCCCAAGGAAGCCTTTGAGCTCAAATCAAAAAGAGTTACCCGATTTAAAGGTAGTGTCTTCTCTTGTATTCTTTTGTTTTATTTTGCTTCTCCAAACACCTAAACTCTTTTTATTCTTTTATTTTGTAATAACTAAAGTATCTTCAATATACTAGTATGTTGTTATAAGAATCATTCGAGCTACACTTACACACACCTACATCTAATGGTTAAAGAACATATTGTTTCTGTGGATGGCGAGTTTCTACCTCACGAAACGATGATTGTTCAACACTCATATAACACCTTAAAAGGTGGAAATTAAGATGTAACTATATTTATATATGATATATAATATTTTTAGGTTTTACTTAAGCTTCTTTATTTTTCTTTTGTGGCATACCTTTATGGTTTCCATTGTGGGTAAACACGATAATTTCATTTTAGGAAGTGCGGACTACCGCCCCCTCAAAGCGATTTGATTCGTTAATGCCATATGTGGGATGTATAAAGGATGGATTTAAAGTTATTATATATGATGTATGTTACATATAAATGATTAATATATTTCTTTAATTAAAATATACATACCTCTCATTTGGTTTTAATTCCATTAATATGATATAGAAATGAAAGTAGCGTTCATGCGTACGTACGCACCCATAAAATGTCCAAGTACCATCATTACACATGATTTATCACGTAACCAACAGTAAAATATACAAGTACCATAATTACACATAAAATATTTCAAATATAAACATTTCAATAACAACATTCCATTTTCAATCAAAATAAGTAATTCCAAGATATTGAATTAATCAATCCATTTTCAAAAATAATTTAAAAGAGATTTTTGAATCAAAGTGTCCCATACCACTTTGAAGCTTTTATTGGAATTATAATTTTAAAACATTAATGTCCATATAAATAAATACTGAAAACCATTTTGAAAACATGGACATTAAAGATAAATATTTATAATAATAAATCTTTAAAACATTTTAAACGATATTTTTGTTAAAGAGTTTTTAACAAAATGAGAGACTCTTGAATACAAATAATTGCAGAATAACATTTAATCTGAACTTTATAATATCATGAGAATAAAGGAATTCATGATATAATATGTAAAAGGACAGTATAAACCCCATATAAGAGTGAGTTGTTGCATAACAACAATGAAGTCTCAAAAGAAATGTAAAATGAGATGAAATCCATTATAAAGAAGGTATCCTTAGATTAAGGATAAATCAATCTCATAATTATGTGTGAAAAATATAAATACACCCAATATAAGTGGATATTAAGTGAAAAACAATCAAAGGCCATTCACACATATTAAAAGGATGACATATTCAATAACTACATGTTGAACCCAAAGAAATCGAAACTGGGTTAAGAAGTTCCCTTGGTAAAATTCGACAGCCTAACGGCGTCACATAAAATTTTACATAAAGGGTTGATGAGAGAGATAAAGGGGATATCATCACTTGGACATAAAATTTAAATAAATAAGGATATATAATAACATATCCCAACTTAATAGTATGTGAATTAAAAGACATAACAAAAGAAGTCTTTTAAAAAAAGGAGGGTGAAAGGTCCCCTTACAGAGTTGGGTAACTTTCGAAAAGTACACCCCATGGAAGAAGGGTCATACAATGAAGATGTAAATACCCATAAATGAAATTATACTACAAAAAGTGTATAATAATGGGCAGTACATACACCAATCAAAGGAAATAGTGGCAAACGTAGAATAAATGTCATGGTAATAAAAGTGAGATGAAAAAACCCTTACGAAAACTCGGCAGCCTAACGCGCCACTTAAAACTTCCAAAAATGGATTTATGAGATCAAATAGGGTCTCTCATAATATTAAAATAAAAATAAAAGTATGAGGAATATAAAATAACATCCCCAAACATAATAAATATGAGCTTAAAAGAAATGACATAAAAGAGAGTACTTAAAAAGAAAGAGAGAGGTTGGATCCCTTACCTCGGGTCCGACTTGACTTGATCATTGTTTAACGTCCTGAATAATAAACTTGAGTTAATTTCCACTTTCTTAATAACCTTTTTCAAGTTCATTATTCCTTTTATATCACTTATTGCCATGTTATAATCATTATGTAATCATTTAAGTTAATAATGTTTGTTTTGTCGATATTTGGTTCTTAAGTCGAAAGTGGACTTCTTACAATTACATGTTGTTCGTGTGGTCAAAGGTTCATTATATCCAGAATGATATTCATAATTTGGATGTCATATATATCATATATATCCAGAATATATAAGTATTTATAATATTACATAATCATTTAGAGGTAAGAAATGAAATGCACCGTTCATGGAGACGGTAAGCCGTACGTACGCATGAACGCTACTTTCATTTCTATGCCATATTAATGGAATTAAAACCAAATGAAAGGTATGTATATTTTAATTCCAGAATTATATTCATAATTTATATGTAACATACATCATATATAATAACTTTAAATCCATCATTTATACATCCCACATATGGCATTAACGAATCAAATAACTTTGAGGGGGCGGTAGTCCGCACTTCCTAAAGTGAAATTATCTTGTTTACCCACAATGGAAACCCTAAAGGTATGCCACAAAAGAAAAATACAGAAGCTTAAGTAAAACATAAAAATATTATATATCATATATAAATATAGTGACATCTTAATGTCCACCTTTTAAGGTGTTATATGAGTGTTGAACAATCATCGTTTCGTGATGCAGAAATTCGCCATCCACAGAAACAGTATGTTCTTTAACCATTAGATGTAGGTGTGTGTAAGTTTAGCTCTAATTTTTATTATAACAACATCCTATTATATTGAATATACTGGAGTTGTTACAAAATAAAATAATAAAAAGAGTTTATGGGGTTGGGGAAGCAAAATAAAACAAAAGAACACAAGAGAAGACACTACCTTTAAATCGGGTAACTCTTTTTGATTTGAGCTCAAAGGCTTCCTTGGGAAGACTTATACCAAAAGTGAGGCTTCTAGGAGTAAGAGAGGGATGTGTAGAGACAAAATGGGCAGATATTTTCTGAACCAAAGGCTTGAGATGTGTGGGTATGGTGATAGTGGTGGGGGCCTTTTATAAGAGGAGAGGAGGGGCACTCTTGGAAAGTAAAGAAATGTTACATTATTTTAAAATGAGTTTCAGATTTAAAAGGTCCCACATTGATATAATTCAAGTATAAGGTGATAAGGGTTATAAATATACCCATCCAATAGGTTTTTGACAAGTGTAGGTCTTATATTTTACATTATCTTTTCATTTTATTTAAATCGTTAAATATTGAGGTAATCGCTACATCATCATGATGTCATAAATAATTTAATTTAGTTAATGTCTAAAAATTATAAAAAAATACTATGATATTGGAAATATTTTTATATTTACAATGAATATTTATAGTCAAAAATCTGACTTGTATAACCCCATATAAAAATTGTTTTAGTAAAACAACACATGTTTGTGACATTTTAATTTTAACATTAAATAAAAAGGTATTAATGTCATTTTCCTACCAAAGTGGCTCCATGGGGTCCCCATGTTGACCCATGGATTTTATTGGTCGGCCATGACACATCCAATGAGGGTAGTACATGTTTCAAGCTCATCTCATATTATTAAAACATTATTTTTACCTTAATCTACACTAATAAACTCTAATCGCGATTAAAAACTGAAAAGTTACTATTCACCAAAAAAATTATTTTAATCCCATTGAACCACATTTTACTTCTTAATGACAACCATGTATGTCAGATTTTTTGAAATTCAAAACACATAGGTGGAAAAGTTTCATTTAAACGAAAAATCAGTTTCTTTAACTACCACTTAGTGGTTTCACTATTCATCAAAAATTGAAGTTTTTCAGAAAAATACCAAAAATTCACCCTAAGCTATATTTGATATTCCGAACTAAAAAATGATGTCTATTTTACAAAATTCAAAACATATAAGTTGCATTAATTAATTTAATAATTAATTCCCGCTGTCAAAACAAATAGCGTGTTTTTAAGAAACAATCTCTATTAAAAGATTGACACTAGTTTAAGTCCAATTTCAAAGTGAAATTAATTCCAATGACCACTATTAGTTTAAATGGTAAAAATATATTCTAATTTTACTTTAAAAGCAATTCAAAAGATAATCTAATCATATAAATAAATTATATTAAAAAGAGGTTTTGAATTAAAGTACAACATTTTTCACTATTCATAAAAAAAAGAACTTTATCGGAAAGATAACAAAAATTTACAAAAAGTAAATTTTGATGTCTCGATTCTAAAGAAGAATTTTATTTTTTCAAATATAACACATAAAATTTCCAAAAAGTGGATTTAAAAGAGGTTCTCCATCAAAAGGCAGTTAATCGACCTTTTAAAGAATATTAGAATGTTTACGCTTAAAATTAAATTCATTCACATTTTTAATCATCTAACAATTATTGTAAAAAGTAAAAATATTTGACAAACATATATAATCATTTTGTAGTTAGTTCTGTTCATTCCCTCCATTACAACGGCTAGGCGTTAACTACCATTTAAGATAATATTATTTTATTATTATAGTGCAACGTAAGATTTCAAAGGAACTCGTTGTTGAATATTGGTTAAGCCATCAAGCATAGAGTTCCCTTTAAATTAATATTAAAATTTTATTCAAAAATAGGGATAAATATAAAAATTTCATATTCTTTATTTACCTGGGGTGTTACATCCTTCCCCCCTTTTGGGAATTGCTTCCTCACAATTTTAAAATTGGGCTCAGAAACTTCATTGAAAGTCCCACATCGGAACAAGAGTCGGTAAAAAAATCACTTTAAAAGAAAGAAAGAGGAGTACAGAGGTCACCCGAGTTAACCCATACTAGGATTCCATGTAAGAAAATATGTACATGGAGGAAAAAACAAAGGGTCATGTTCTGAGGGAGAGTGATAGTAAACATGTCTAGGAGAAAGTTAACCATAAGAAAATCACAAACTTGTGATGGGTTAAACGGTATTCGATTCCCCAGTAGGAAAAGTTAACAGACAACATTTTTGTTTTAATTTATTCTTCATTGAGGAATTTATTTTTGATCTTAACAAAATCATAATGAAACATACTTACATGTCACGTAGACTTTTAACTTTTACTATATTCCTTAATCAAAATCATATTTTCTCCAAAATACGAGTATTTAGGAAGACTTGTTCTCATTAAGAGTACTATAATCAACTTCTAGAGAATCACCTAATCCACAAAAGAGAACTATATACTTCCCATGTCTTTTGACTTTAACCATAACCAAAACCAAAAAGGTTAGTACAAGATAAGATAATCTAGAAAAGGATAACCCTTTATAAAAATAAAATCTATTCTTAATCTCCAAAATTTGTCCAACAAAACCCAAAGTTCAACGAGGACCAATAGATAAACAATTTTTCCATAAAATTCTTTAAAGTAATCCAAACTAAGATTGAAACTCAAATATTCGAAGGATTTAGTCACATAGTCTTCCAAGTTAAATCGTAACATTTATCTCCAAACAACATCAGTTGCTCTTAAAGTCTCGTATTGAAAAGTAATTAACCTAATCACATATCCTCCATGATAGGTTAATAAATTTCCATAGATAACCCAAAATCAACTTAATATTAATTCATAAAATCATCTAACTAAAAATAATCAGTTAAACTAACCAGGGACTTCACGTAGTCCAGTGGTAGGCGATAAATACCAGTTGCACTTTGGTTGTGGGTTTGATTCCCACAGCTTTGTCCGACGCGATGGGTTGTCACACGGTCTACGTGTTGTCCTTTTTCTAAAACTACATAATTCTTAAAACATTCCCCAAAACGAGATAAAATCTTCAAAAATGATCATAACATATTTTAACCTCAAGTTTATCTCATGCCTTTCTTTTTCCATCATATCATAGAGTAACCCATAATTACCTAAAAAGTAAGGATCATATAAACCCTAATGGTTACCTTTATAATTATTGCCTAAACTTCCACTTCGAGTTGGTCATCTCGTACATGATGCATTTGAGAACTCACCAAGGTTCAAGTGGTTGATCATGAATCCATGATAGTTGGTTTAGCACAACCACTCGATTCCTCATTGAATCCCCAATTTCATCCAGTCTCTTAATCAGAGAACCACCACAGTTTCCATCAAACCTGTTGTCACTTTGGTGCCTGCTTGATCCATCCATTTACTAAAAACAGAAATGTCAGTGTGCGTATATCAACAAAATCATCATGTACTAATGAGGAAGATAAACACTAAGATATACTTACTCATTCACTTTATCTAAAAATAGGACTCTTTCTGAAATCCTAACCATTATGGTAATGTCAATTATGCTTAGAGAATACCCTAACCTCTAAAGTTATCTAAACCGAAATTTGATACCAACTATAAGGCCCCGACCTTAAACCTTACTTAATATTGAATTAAATGAATAATTCACATCGAGGATCTTTTCAGGTCTAGAGTTTTAGAGAATTAGGACATAACTATTACATCTCAAAATATTACAAAGTAGACACTTCTACTAAGTTTCCATAAAATAAAAACTCTTAAAAAGAAACATGTCTAGTTCCAAGTTTTAGATAGCATGACTTTTCCTTGATCCCATCCTTGACCCTATTCCACTTTAAGTCCTGTGAAAAACATTTCAAAAACTTGGGGTGAGCATAAAAAGCTCAGTAAAGGATACACAAAGAAGGAAAACTGTTAGTTTTTCAAAGCAACAAGTAAACCATGTACACTTTATCAAAGTAATACCTTTCACCTTTAGGAAGTAGTAAAAACTCTTCACTAAATAAAATATCATTACTTACCCTTTTGTAACCAAAATATTACCATAAAAACCATATAAAGAACATATAACATATAAAGGTAACTTGGGACATAAACATACTTAAATGGAATAACCATACGGTCGACTTCCACACATACTTAATGGAATAGCCATACGGCCGATTTCCATACCCAATGCATTGGAGGTTATAACGTAACCACCCGTCCTGGTATTCACGTAACCACTCGTCAAATGTCCAAGTACCATTATAAAATCATAAGACATAAAACAAATATAACGGAAAGAAAACATTTCCACACTTTGATCACAATATATCACATAAATATATTGACATAACAAATCCATTATAAAAACAAATTTCAATACCAAAATACATAAAAGAGTATATGGTATTTATTTCATTTTTTTAAAAACATTACGGCTTGTTGAGGAAGCCAAAGACCAAATAATACTCACGGCGGCGGAAAAGGTCGTTGTCACCGCGTATGTTAAAAGAAACATTCCTTTTTGTCGTTTAGTAAAACGCTTCATAGAAAAAGATTCCTTTTGTATAAAAGTAAAAGTCAAAGGGGTTTATACACCGTATAAAAGAAAGTTGTGTATAAAACGAAATATGCCTCAATGAAAGGATATTGAGACGAAGTCCCTTACCTCGGGTCCGACTTGACTCGATCGTTCTTTAACGTTCTGAATAATAAACTTGAGTTAATTTCTACATGATTAAGAACATTATTCAAGTTCATTATTACTTTTATATCACTTATTACCATGTTATAAACATTATGTAATCATTTAAGTTAATAATGTTTGTTTTGTTGATATTTGGTTCTTAAGTCGAAAGTGGACTCCTTACAATTACATGTTGTTCGTGTGGTCAAAGGTTCATTATATCCAGAATGATATTCATGATTTGGATATCATATATATCATATATATCCAGAATATACATGTATTTATAATATTACATAATCATTTATAGGTAAGAAATGAAATGCACCGTTCATGGAGACGATAAGCCGTACGTACGCATGAACGCTACTTTCATTTCTATGTCATATTAATGGAATTAAAACTAAATGAGAGGTATGTATATTTTAATTCCAGAATTATATTCATAATTTAGATGTAACATACATCATATATAATAACTTTAAATCCATCCTTTATACGTCCCACATATGGCATTAACGAATCAAATCACTTTGAGGGGGCGGTAGTCCGCACTTCCTAAAATGAAGATATCGCGTATACCCATAATGGAATCCATAAAGGTGTGCCATAAATGAAAAATACAGAAGCTTAAGGAAGAAATAAACATATTATATATCATATATAAATATAGTTACATCTTAATGGCCACCTTTGAAGGTGTTGGAAGAATATTGAACAATCATCGTTTCGTGAGGCAGAAATTCACCATCCACAGAAACAGTATGTTCGTTAACCATTAGATGTACGTGTGTGTAAGTGTAGCTAGAATTATTCTTATAAAAACATACTAGTATATTTAAGATACAATAGTTGTTACCAAAGAAATGAATAAAAATATTTTAGGGGGTTGGAGAAGCAAAATAAAACAAAAGAACACAAGAGAAAACACTACCTTTAAATCGGGTAACTCTTTTTGATTTGAGCTCAAAGGCTTCCTTGGGAAGACTTCTGCCCAAAGTGAGGCTTCTAGGAGTAATAGAGGGATGTGGGGAGACAAAATGATCAGGTGTTGGCAGAGCCAAAGGCTTTGGAAGTGTGGGTAAGGTAGTAGAGGTGGGGGCCTTTTATAAGAGGAGAGGAGGGACACTCTTGGAAAGTAAAGAAATGTTACTTTATTTTAAAATGAGTTTCGGATTTAAAAGGTCCCACATTGATATAATTAGAGGATAAGGTGATAAGGGTTCGAAATATACCCATCCAATAGGTTTTGGACAAGTTTAGGTCTTATATTTTACATTATATTTTCATTTTATTTAAATCATTAAATAATGAGGTAATCGATGCATCATCATGGTGTCATAAATAATTTAATTTATTTGATGTCTAAAAATTATAAAAAAAATATCATGATGTAGGAAATAGTTTTATATTTCTAATTAATATTTATAGTCAAAAATATGACTTGTATAACCCCATTGAATAATTTTTTTAGTAAAACATCTCATGTTTGTGACATTTTAATTTTAACTTTAAATAAAAGTCATTAATGTCATTATCTTACCCATGTGGCCCCATGGGGTACCCAAAATAGACCCATGGGTTGTCTTGGTCGGAAATGACACATCCCATAAGGGTAGTACATGTTTCTAGGTCATTTCATATTATTAAAACATTATTTTTACCTTAAACTACACTAATTACCTCTAATCGCGATTAATAAACATAAAAGTTACTATTCACCAAAAAATTATTTTAATCCCATTGAACCACATTTGACTTCCTAATTACAACCATGTATGTAGGATTTTTGAAATTCAAAACACAAAGGTGGTAAAATTTCATTTAAATGAAAAATCAGTTTTTTAAGTACCACTTAGTGGTTTCACTATTCATCAAAAATTGAAGTTTTTCAGAAAAATACCAAAAATTCACCATAAGCTATATTTGATATTCCGAATTCAAAAATGATGTCTATTTTAAAAAATTAAAAACATATAAGTTACATTAATTAATTTAATAATTAATTCCCACTGTCAGAGAAAATAGCGTATTTTTATGAAACAATAAGTATCAAAAGATTGACACTAGTTTAAGTCCGATTTCAAAGTGAAATTAATTCCAATGACCACTATTGGATTAAATGGTAAAAATATATTCTAATTTCACTTTAAAACCAATTAAAACGATAATATAATCATATAAATAAATTAGATTAAAAAGAGGTTTTGAATTAAAATAAAACATTTTTCACTATTCATTAAAAAATGAACTTTATCGGAAAAATACCAAAAATTTACACAAAGTAAATTTTGATATCCCGATTCTAAAAAAGAGTTATATTTGGTCCAATAGAATGTATAAGAGTGATCAAAACTATATTTAATGACGGTTCGCCATCAAAAGGCGATAAGTGAACCTTTAGTGAAAATTAGGGTATAAATGCCTAAAATTGAATTCTTTCCGTATTTTAAGCCTTTATATTTTATTGGATAAATGTAAAAACATTTAAAAAACATATATAATCATATTTTAGTTATTTCTATCCATTCCTGCCAATACAACGACTACGTGTTAACTACCATTTAAAATAATATTATTATATTACTAGTGTGCAATGTAAGTTTTCAAAGAAACTCATCGTTGCGTATCGAGTACGCTATCGAACATAGAAACCCCTTTAAAGTAAAATTAATATTTAATTCAAAAATATTAATAAATATAAAAATTTATTATTCTTTATTTACCTGGGATGTTACATCCTTCCCCCCTTTTGGGAATTGCGTCCTCGCAATTTTATTCACTTATCAAAACAAGTGGGGGTATTTATCCCTCATAGAATTTTTAGATTCCCACGTTGCCTCTTCAACCATATGGTTTTTTCACAAAACCTTTACCTAGTGAATTACCTTATTTCGCAACACTTTCTCTCTTCGGTTAAGAATCTGGACTGGCTGTTTTTCACAAGAGAGATTCTCTTCCAACTGAACTACCTCTGGGCTCAAAACATGAGATGAATCTGACATATAATTTCTCAACATCAAAACATGAAAAATATTGTGTACCTGAGATAAAATCGGAGGTAATGCCACTATTTATGCAACTGATCCAACTCTCTCCACAATTTCATATGGTCTAATGAACCTTGGACTCAGCTTTCCTTTCTTACCAAATCGCACCACACTTTTCCATGGAGAAACCTTGAGAAAAACATGACCACCTACCTCAAAAGATAGATCCTTCCTCCGGTTATCCACATAACTTTTCTGCCTGCTTTGAGATGTTCTCATGTGTTTCTGAATCAACTGAACTTTTTCTGCCATCTCTTCTACCAATTCTGGTCCCATCAGCTTCCTTTCACCCACTTAATCCCAAAAAGCTGGAGTTCGACACCGCTTCCCATATAATGCCTCAAATGGTGCCATCTGTACACTGGAATGAAAACTGTTATTATAAGAAAACTCAACCAAAGAAAGATGTTGGTTCCAACTTCCCTGATAATCCATAGAGCAAGCACGTAACATATCCTCTAAGGTCTGAATTGTTCGTTCTGACTACCCATCTGATTGTGGATGAAAAGATGTACTAAAATTTAATTCAGTACCCAACGACTTCTGAAGGCCTTTCCAAAAGTTATAAGTGAAACTGGGATCACAATCAGATACAATGGATAGGGGAACTCCATGTAACCTGAATATCTCTTTAAGATACAAACGGGAAAGTTGATCTAGGGAAAAAGTATCTCGCATGGCAAGGAAATGAGTAGATTTAGTCAAGTGATCAACAATAACGCAGATTGCATTATTACCTCGAGGTGTCTTTGGAAATCCCACAACAAAGTCCAAGGATATGTTTTCCCATTTCCACTCTGGCACTGGTAAAGGCTGAAGCATCCCTTTCGGTAACTGCCGCTCTGCTTTAACCTGCTAACAAGTCAAACACTTCACAGTAAAATCAGCAATATCTCTTTTCATTCCACCCCACCAGTAATACTCCCATAGATCTCTGTACATCTTAGTACTTCCAGGATGAACTGAAAATGGGGAACTATGAGCCTACAATAACAACTCATTCTTCAACTGTGAATCACCAGGACCACATAATCTCTTCTCAAACCTCAAAACACAATCATTATCAATGTTGAATTTAGGAAACTTACCCTTCTAAACCAGCTCTACCTTTTTCTGCAACTCACTGTCTTCCCTTTGTGCTTGCTTAATTCTGTCTGACAGGGATGATCTCACTGATACCTGAAACAAAACAGAAGAACTTCCTACACCAACAACTTCTATGCCAAAGTTCATCAAATCAAAAACCAAAGGATCTCGTTCTAAACGTAGCATGGTTAATGAAGCATTACTTTTTCAACTCAAAGCATCAACCACTTTATTTGCTTTTCCCGGATGGTAATGAATTGTACAATCATAATCCTTGATTAATTTCCAGCCATCTCCTCTGTCTCATGTTCAATTCTTTTTGAGTGAATATATTCTTTAAACTTTTTGTGATCAGTATATATTTCACACTTTACTCCATACAAATGATGCCTCCAAATTTTTAAAGAGAAAACAACATCAGCTAATTCCAAATCATGTGTAGGGTAATTTACCTCATGAGTTTTCAACTGTAGTGAAACATAAGCAATTACCTGATCATTCTGCATTAAGATGCAACCAAGTCCTTTCAATGAAGCATCACTGTAGATAACAAACTCCCCATTCCTGGAAGGTAGTGCCAAAACTAGAGCATTCACCAATCAACTTTTCAGTTCCTGAAAACAATCATCACATTATTTTGTCTAGATAAACTTAACACCCTTTTGAGTTAGCTTAGTCATTGGACTAGATAACCGTGAAAAATTTCTAACAGACCTTCGGTAATAGCCTTCCAAACCAAGGAAGCTACGAATCTCAGTTACATTTTTGGGTCTTGGCCATTCTTCCACAACCTTTGTTTTCGCAGGATCAACAGTTATCCCATCTTTAGAAACAATATGACCAAGGAAAGAAATTTGTTGCAACCAAAACTCACACTTGCTGAATTTCCCATACAATTTATTTTCTTTTAAGGTTTGCAAGATAACCCTTAAATGAATTTCATTCTCATATTTACTTTTAGAAAACACCAAAATATCATCAATGAAAAAAACCACAAACTTATCCAAGAACTCATGGAAAATTCTATTCATAAGGTCCTTGAATACAGCAGGTGGATTGGTTAACCCAAAAGGCATAACTAAAAATTCATAATGGCCATATCTAGTATGGAACGCAGTCTTCGGAACGTCTGCTTATTTTACTTTCAACTGATGGTACCCCGACCTCAAGTCAATCTTCGAAAAATACTGAGCTCCCTGGAGATGATCAAACAAATCATCGATATGAGGAAAATGATACTTGTACTTAACAGTGATATTATTCAAGGCTCTATAATCAATGCAAAGTCTCATTGATCCATCTTTCTTTTTAACAAACAATATATTGAATTAATCAATCCATTTTCAAAAATCATTTAAAATAGATTTTTGAATCAAAGTGTCCCATACCACTTTGAATATTTTATTGGAATTATAATTTTAAAACATTAATGTCCATATAAATAAATACTGAAAACCATTTTGAAAACATGGACATTAAAGATAAATATTTAGAATAATAAATCTTTAAAACATTTAAAACGATATTTTTGTTAAAGAGTTTTTAACAAAATGAGAGACTCTTGAATACAAATAATTGCGGAATAACATTTAATCTGAACTTTATAATATCATGAGAATAAAGGGATTCATGATATAATATGTCAAAGGATAGTATACATACCATATAAGAGGGAATTGGTGCATAACAACAATGAAGTCTCAAAAGAAATGTAAAATGAGATGAAATCCATTATAAAGAAGGTATCCTTAAATTAAGGATAAATCAATCTCATAATTATGTGTGACAAATATAAATACACCCAATATAAGTGGATATTAAGTGTAAAACAATCAAAGGTAATTCACACATATTCAAAGGATGACATATTCAATAACTACATGTTGAACCCAAAGAAATCGAAATTGGTTTAAGAAGTTCCCTTGGTAAAATCCGACAGCCTAACAGCGTCACATAAAATTTTACAAAAAGGGTTGATGAGAGAGATAAAGGGGATCTCATCACTTGGACATAAAATTTACATAAATAAGGATATAGGAGAACATATCCCAATATAATAGTATGTGAATTAAAAGACATAAAAAAAGAATTCTTTTAAAAAAAAGAAGGGTGAAAGGTCCCCTTACCGAGTTGGGTAACTTTCGAAAAGTACACCCCATGGAAGAAGGGCAATACAATGAAGATGTAAATAACCATAAATGAAATTATACTACACAAAGTGTATAATAATGGGTAGTACATACACCAATCAAAGGAAATAGTGGAAAACGTAGCATAAATTTCACGGGAATAAAAGTGAGATGAAAAATCCCTTACGAAAACTCGGCAGCCTAACGGCGCCACTTAAAACTTCCAAAAATGGATTTATGAGATCAAATAGGGTCTCCCATAATATGAACAAAAAAAGTAAAGTATGAGGAATATAAAATAACATCCCCAAACATAATAAAGATGGGATTAAAATAAATGACATAAAAAGAGAGTACTTAAAAAGAAAGAGAGAGGTTGGATCCCTTACGAAAATTCGGCAGCCTAACGACACCACTCAAAACTTTCAAAATGGATTGATGAGAGAAAATAGAGTATCTCATAATATGAAAATAAAAATTACAGTATGATTAATATAAAATAACATTCCAATCATAAGAAATATGATCTTAAAAGGAATGACATAAAAGAGTGTACTTAAAAAGAAAGAGAGGAGTAGGATCCCTTACCTGAGGTCCGACTTGACTCGATCGTTCTTTAACATCCTGAATAATAAACTTGAGTTAATTTACACTTTCGTAAGAACCTTATTCAAGTTAATTATTCCTTTTATATCACTTATTTCCATGTTACAATCATTATGTAATCATTTAAGTTAATAATGTTTGTTTTGTCGATATTTGGTTCTTAAGTCGAAAGTGGACTTCTTACAATTACATGTTGTTCGTGTGGTCAAAAGTTCATTATATCCAGAATGATATTCATTATTTGGATATCATATATATCATATATATACATAATATACAAGTATTTATAATATTACATAATCATTTAGAGGTAAGAAATGAAATGCACCGTTCATGGAGACGGTAAGCCGTACGTACGCATGAACACTACTTTCATTTCTATGTCATATTAATGGAATTAAAACCAAATGATAGGTATGTATATTTTAATTAAAGAATTATATTAATCATTTATATGTAACATAAATCATATATTATAACTTTAAATCCATCCTTTATACATCCCACATATGACATTAACGAATCAAATCACTTTGAGGGGCGGTAGTCTGCACTTCCTAAAATGAAATTATTGTGTTTACCCATAATGGAAACCATAAAGTTATGCCAAAAAAGAAAAAAATAAGCTTAAGTAAAACCTAAACATATTATATATCATATATAAATATAGTGACATCTTAATGGACACATTTTAAGGTGTTATATGAGTGTTGAAGAATCATCGTTTCGTGTGGCAGAAATTCGCCATCCACAGAAACAGTATGTTCTTTAACCATTAGATGTAGGTGTGTGTAAGTTTATCTCTAATTCTTCTTATAAAAACATCCTATTATATTGAAGATACTTTAGTTGTTACAAAAGAAATGAATAGAAAGAGTTTAGGGGGTTAGAGAAGCAAAATAAAACAAAAGAACACAAGAGAAGACACTACCTTTAAATCGGGTAACTCTTTTTGATTTGAGCTCAAAGGCTTCCTTGGGATGAATTCTGCCCAAAGTGAGGCTTCTAGGAGTAAGAAAGGGATGTGGAGAGACAAACTGGGTAGGGTTTGGCCGATCCAAAGGCTTTAGAGGTGTGGGTAAGGAGGTATAGGTGGGGGCCTTTTATAAGAGGAGAGGAGGGGCACTTTTGGAAAGTAAGGAAATGTTACTTTATTTTAGAATGAGTTTCGGATTTTAAAGGTCCCACATTGATGTGTTTCTAGGTTAAGGTGATAAGGGTTATAAATCCACTCATCCAATAGGTTTTAGACATGTGTAGGTCTTAGATTTTACATTATCTTTCCATTTTATTTAAATCGTTAAATAATGAGGTAATCACTGCATCATCATGGTGTCATAAATAATTTAATTTAGTTAATGTCTAAAAATTATAGAAAAAATACTATGATGTAGGAAATCTTTTTATATTTCCAATTAATATTTATAGTCAAAAATATGACTTTTATAACCCCATATAAAAATTGTTTTAGTAAAACAAAACATGTTTGTGACATTTTAATTTTAACATTAAATAAAAAGGTATTAATGTCATTTTCCTACCAAGGTGGCTCCATGGGGTCCCCAAGTTGACCCATGGATTTTCTTGGTCGGCCATGACACATAAAATGAGGGTAGAACATGTTTCTAGGTCATTTCATTTTATTAAAACATTATTTTTACCTTAAATTACACTAATTACCTCTAATCGCGATTAATAAACTTAAAAGTAACTATTCACCCGAAAAATTATTTTAATCCCATTGAACCACATTTTACTTCATAATGACAACCATATGTGTCGGATTTTTAAAATTCAAATCACAGAAGTGGTAAAGTTTCATTTAAACGAAAAATCAGTTTCTTTAACTACCACTTAGTGGTTTCACTATTCATCAAAAATTGAAGTTTTTCAGAAAATTACCAAAAATTTACCCTAGGATATATTTGATATTATGAATTCAAAAAATTATGACTATTTTAAAAAATTAAAAACATATAATTTACATTAGTTAATTTTATAATTAATTCCCGCTGTTAGAGCAAATAGCATGTTTTTATGAAATAATAAGTATCAAAAGATTGACACTAGTTTAAGTCCATTTTCAAGATGAAATTAATTCCAATGACCACTATTGGATTAAATGGTAAAAATATATTCTAATTTCACTTTGAAACCAATTCTAAAGATAATCTAATCATATAAATTAATTATATTAAAAAGAGGTTTTGAATTAAAATACAACATTTTCACTATTCATTAAAAAAATGATCTTTTTCGGAAAAATACCAAAAATTTACACAAAGTGAATTTTGATGTCCTGATTCTAAAGAAGAGTTTTATTTGGTCCAATATAATGTATAAGAGTGAACAAAACTATATTTAATGACGGTTCTCCATCAAAGGTTGATAAGTGGACCTTTAGTGAAAATTAGAGTATATATGCCTAAAATTGAATTCTTTTCATATTTTAAGCCTTTATACTTTATTGGATAAATTTAAAAACATTTAACAAACATATATAATCATATTTTAGTTATTTCTATTCATTCTCGCCAATACAACGACTACATGTTAACTAACATTTAAAATAATTTTATTTTATTATTAGAGTGCAACGTAAGATTTCAAAGGAACTCGTTGTTGCGTATTGGGTAAGCCATCAAGCATAGCGTTAACTTTAAATTAATATTAACATTTTATTCAAAAAAAGGATAAATATAAAAATTTCATATTCTTTATTTAACTAGGGTGTTACATCAACTCATTTTCTAAATTTTAAAGTGATGCCGTTAGGCTGTCAAATTTTTACAAGGGAACTTCTTAACCTAATTTCGATTTCTTTGGGTTCAACTTGTAGTTATTGAATATGTCATCCTATGAATATGTGTGAATGACATCTGATTGTTTTACACTTAATATCCACTTATATTGGTTGTATTTATATTTGTCACACATAATTATGAGATTGATTTATCCTTAATTTAAGGATACCTTCTTTATAAGGGATTTCATCTCATTTTACATTTCTATTGAGACTTAATTGTTGTTATGCCCAAATTCACTCTTATATAGTGTATATACTGTCCTTTGGAATATTATATCATGAATCACTTTATTCTCATGATATTATAAAGTTCTGATTAAATGTTATTCCTCAATTATTTGTATTCAAGTGTCTCTCATTTTGTTAAAAACTCTTTAACTAAAATATTGTTTTAAATGTTTTAATGATTTATTATTATAAATATTTCTCATTAATATCCATGTTTTTAAAATGGTTTTAAGGATTTATTTATATGGATATTAATGGTTTAAAATGTTAAAAGCTTCAAAGTGGTATGTGACACTTTGATTCAAAAATCTCTTTATTAAATGTTTTAAATGGTTTTGAAAATGGTTTTTAGAATGGATTCATTATTTCAATATCTTAAAATGTTATATTATTATTGCAATGTGGGAATGTTATCTTTCCTTTATGCTTAAGTTATGTGTTATGATTATGTTATGGTTCTTAGGCATTGTTTATGAAGACGGGTGGTTCCGTGATAAACTAAGGGTGGGTGAGCCCGATATAACTCTCCAATGCATTGGGTAACGCGAAGGAGTTAAACGATAACGTTTCTCCGAAGAGATTTAGGGAATATACTGTGATGGGTATTCCAAACGTAACCATGAGGGTTACTCCCTACATAAGAATGTTATGAATTCCTAAAGTTACCTTTATGTCTTATGTTTTCTATGAGTTATTCATAAATCTTATGATTTTATGAGGTATGTTAAATCGCTTATGTTTTGATGAGTGAAGTATGATTTCATTTATTATTATGTATACATGGACTAAGGTTTTCTTTCTGTATTTTTTATATCCCTTACTGAGCTTTTTATGCTCATCCCAAGTTTTTGAAATGTTTTTCATAGGACATAAAGTGGAATAGGGTCAAGGATGGAATCAAGGAAATGTCAAGCTATATAAAACAAGGAACTAGACATGAATCATTTGTTCAAGAGTTTTTATTTTGTGATAAAATGGAAACTGTGTAGATGTGTCTACTTTTTAATCTTTGAGATGTAATAGTTATGTCCTAATTCTCTAAAACTCTAAACCTGAAAAGATCCTCAATGTGAATTATTAAATTTAATTCAATATTAAGTAATGTAATAAGGCCGGGTCCTTATAGTTGGTATCAGAGGTCAGTTTAGATAAATTTAGAGGTTAGAGTGTTGTTTAAGCATAAGTGACAAGTTGTGTATAACCACAATGGTTAGTATATTAGATGGAGTCATTGTTATTTTTGAAAGTTGGAATGAGTTTGAGATAACTTAGATAAGTATATCTTAGTGTTTATCTTCCTCATTAGTACATGATGATTTTTTTGATATACTCACACTGATATTTTTGGTTTTAGTAAATGGATGGATCTAGCAGGCCCCAAAGTGATAATGGGTTTGAAGGAAACTGTGGTGGTTCTCTGATTAAGAGACTGGATGAAATGGGGGATTCAACGAGGAATCTCGTGGTTATTCTAAACTAACTATCAAGGAGTCATGATTAACCACTTGAACCTTGGTGAGTTATTTGATGCATCATGTACGAGAGAACCAACTTGATTTGGAAGTTCAGGTAATAATTATTATGGTAACCATTAGGGTTTATATGATCCTTAATTTTGAGGTAATTATGGGTTACTATATGATGGAAAATGAAAGGAATGGGGTAAAATTGAGGTTAAATTATGTTATGGTTATTTTTGAAGATTTTATCTCTTTTTGGGGAATGTTTTAAGAATTATATAGTTTTGGAAAAAGGACAACACGCAGACCGTGTGACAACCCGTCGTGTCGGACAAAGCTGTGGGAATCAAATCCACAACCAAAGTGCGACTGGTATTTATCGCCTACCACTGGACTACGTGAAGTCCCTGGTTAGTATAACTAATTCTTTTTTAGTTAGATGATCTTATGAATCAGGAATAAGTTGATTTTTGGTTATATATGGATATGATTATCCTATCATGGGGGATATGTGATTAGGCTAATTACTTTTCAATACGAGACTTTAAGAGAATCTAATGTTATTTGGAGATAAATGTTAAGATTTATCTTGGAAGACTATGTGATTAAATCCTTCAGAGATTTGGGTTTCAATATTAGTTTTGAATACTTTGAAGAATTTTATGGATAGATGTTTATTGAATGATCTTTGTTGAACTTTGGGTATTGTTTGACAAATTTTAGAGATTAAGAATATATTTTTTTATAAAGGATTATCCATTTTGGGGATTATCTGATCTTATACTAACCTTTTTGGTTTTGGTTTTGGTTAAGATCTAAAAAAATGGGAAATATATCGTTCTATTTTATGGATTAGGTGATTCTCAAGAAGTTGATTATAATACTCTTAATATGAACAAGTTTTTCTAAATACTCATCTTTTGGAAAAAATATGAGTTTGTATAAGAAATCTAGTAAAGTTGAAAGTCAACATGACAAGTAAGTATGTTTACTTATGTTTTAGTTAAGCTCATAAATAAATTCCTCAATGAAAATTAACTTAAAACAAAAATGTTGTCTGTTAATTTTTCCTACTGGGGAGTCAAATACCGTTTAACCCATCATAAGTTTGTGATTTTCTGGTGGTTAAATTTCTCCTAAACATGTTTCTATCACTCTCCATCAGAACTTAACCCTTTGTTTTTTTATTCCATATCCATGTTTTCATGGAATCCTAGTACCTGTTGTCTCGGGTGACCTTGGTACTTTTCTTTCTTTCTTTTAAAGTGATAGTTTAATTTACTCCTTTTCCGATGTGGGGCTTTCAATGAAGTTTCCAAGCCCAATTTTAAAATTGTGAGGACGCAATTCCCAAAAGGGGGGAAGGATGTAACATCCCAGGTAAATAAAGAACATTACTTTTTCATATTTATTATATTTGTGAATAAAATATTAATATTACTTTAAAGGGGATTCTATGTTCGATGGCGTACCCAATACGCAACAACGAGTTTCTTTGAAATCTTACGATTCACACTAATAATGTAATAATATTAATGTAAATGGTAGTGAACTCCTAGCCGATGTAATTGCTGGAATGAACAGAACTAACTAAAAAGTGATTATATATGCTTGTCAAATATTTTTACATTTATTCAATAAATGTTATATGCTTAAAATGCAAATGAATCTAATTTTAAGCGTAAATATTCTAATATTTTTTAAAAGGTCGATTAACCGCCATTTGATGGCGAACCCTTTTTAAATCCACTTTTTGAAAATTTTATATGTTATATTTGACAAAAAAAAATTATTTTTTAGAATTGGGACATAAAAATTTACTTTGTATAAATTTTTGGTATTTTTCCGATAAAGTTCATTTTTTAATGAATAATGTAAAATGTTGTATTTTAATTCAAAACCTCTTTTTAGTCTAATTTATTTATATGGTCCAATTATCTTTTTAATTGGTTTTAAAGTGTAATAAAAATATTTTTTTACCATTTAATCCAATTTTGGTCATTTTAATTAATTTAACTTTGAAATTGGACATAAACAAGTGTCAATCTTTTAATAGATATTGTTTCTTAAAAACACGCTATTTGTTTTGACAGCGGGAATTGATTATAAAATTAATTAATGAAACTTCTATGTTTTGAATTTGGAAAAATTGATATCATTTTTGAATTTGGAATATCAAATATAGCTTAGGGTGAATTTTTGGTATATTTCTGACAAATGTTCATTTTCAATGAATAGTGAAAAATACTGCATTTTAACTCAAAACTGCCTTTTCATCCATATAGTTAGATTGTAATTTTAATTGGTTTTAAGGTGTAATTTAATTATTTTTTTATAATTTAATACAATTTTGGTCATTGGATGTAATTCCACTTTTAAATTGGATGTAAAAACAAATCAATATTTTGATTGATTTTACTTCTTAAAAACCCATCTTTGGTTTTGACAACAGGAATTATTTTAAATTAATTACTACAATTTATGTGTTTTGAATTTGATAAAATGGATTCCATATTTGGAATCATAAGGTCAAAATTATGTAATTAAGACTCTTTTATTTTTGGACATTATAAATAGTAACAACGATAATTATCTTTAATTATCGTGTTTAATTAGTAACCGGATAGTTAAGGGTAATAAAATAATATAATAAAAATATAAAATGACCCCAAAATGTGTCCTAATTATACTGGTGATGTCATGGACAACCATGGGATGCCTTGTGACAAACTTGGGACCCCATGGAATCACTTTAGTGTGATAGTGACCTTTTATCATATTTTTTTTAAAGAAAGAAAAATGTAACCAAAGTATGTAACACCTAAGTAAAACAATTTTAATTTTCTCTAAATAAATTATCTCTTAGACTATAAATAGTAATTGGAAAGATAAAAATATTTCCTACATCATAGTATTTTTTTTTATAATTTTTAGACATTAAATAAATTAATTTATTTATGACACCATAATGATGCCGCGATTATCTCATTAATGAACGATTTAAATAAAATGAAAAGATAAGGTGAAATCCAAGACTTAAACTTGTCTAAAACCTATTGTATGGGTATATTTCGAACCCTTATCACCTTATACTCGAAATATATCTTTTTGGGACCTTTTAAATCCGAAACTCTTTTTAAAATAATGTAACATTTCATGACTTTCCAAGAATGCCCCTCCTCCCTCTTATAAAAGGCCCCCAACTAT
Organism: Viscum album; assembly: GCA_963277665.1. NCBI lineage: Eukaryota > Viridiplantae > Streptophyta > Magnoliopsida > Santalales > Viscaceae > Viscum > Viscum album. Next base: position 862,348,347 of record OY728160.1, read on the forward strand.
ACCACCTTACCCACAACTCTCAAGAAATTGGCTCAGCCAAAATCTGATCATTTCATCTCTCCACATCCCTCTATTCATCATATAAGCCTTACCTTAGGCAGAAATCTCTTCAAGAAACCCTTTTGGTTCAAACCAAGAAGAGTTACCCAATTTAAAGGTAATGTCTTCTCTTATGTTCTTTAGTTTTATTTTGCTTCTCCAACCCCCTAAACTATTTTTATTCAATTATTTTTTAATAAAAACAGTATCTTAAACATACTAGGATGTTGTTATTAGAAGGATTTTATCTACACTTACACACACCTTCTTCTAATGGTTAAAGAACATACAATTTCTTTAGATGGCGAATTTCTGCCTCATGAAACGATGATTGTTCAATATTCTTCTAACACCTTTTATGGTGGACATTAAGATGTCACTATATTTATATATGATATATATTATGTTTATGTTTTCCATATGCTTCTGTATTTTTCATTTATGGCTTACCTTTATGGTTTCCATTATGGGTAAACGCGATATCTTTATTTTAGGAAGTGCGGACTACCGCCCCCTCAAAGTGATTTGATTCGTTAATGCCATATGTGGGACGTATAAAGAATGGGGTTAATTATATTATATATATATATATATTATATTATACTGGAATTATAATATACCTTAATATCATTATTATTTCATTCCATTAAATATGAAATAGAAATTAAAGTAGCGTTCATGCGTACGTACGACTTACCGTCTCCCTGAACGGTGCATTTCATTTGTTACCTCTAAATGTTATTTAATATTATAAATGCATTTATATACTGTATATATGTGATATATATGATATCAAAATCATGAATATAATTCTGGATATAATGGATATTTTACCACATGAACAACTTGTAATTATAAGAAGTTTATTTTTGACTCAAGTACCAATGATCGACAAAACAACCATTGTTAACTTAAATAATTACATAATGTTCATAAAATGGTAATAAATGATATAAAAGGAATAATTAACTTAAAAAAGGTTCTTAATCAAGTATAAATTAACTCTAGTTTATTATTCAGGATATTAAAGAACGATCGAGTCAAGTCAAACACGAGGTAAGGGATCCTACCTCTCTTTTTCTTTTTAAGTACTCTCTTTTATGTCACTTCTTTTAGGATCCTATTTATTATGTTGGGGGATGTTATTTTATATTCCTATTACTATAATTTTTATGTTCATATTATTAGATACCCTATTTTATCTCATCAATCCATTTTTGAAAGTTTTAAGTGGTGCCGTTAGGCTGCTGAGTTTTCGTAAGGGATTCTTCGTCTGACTTTTATTCCCGTGAGATTCATGCTACATTTGCCACTATTTACTTTTGTGTGGTGTTGTACTGCCCATTATTGTATTCTTTGTGTAGTATAATTTAATTTATGGGTATTCACATATTCATTGTATGACCCTTCTTTCATGGGGTGTATGTTTCAGAAGTTACCCAAATCGGTAAGAGAACCTTTCACCCTCCTCTTTTTAAAAGTCTTCTTTTGTTATGTCTTTTAATTTACCTCTTTTTATGATGGGATATTTTCTTCTATATACTTATTGATGTAAAATTTATTTCCAAGTGATTATATACCCTTTTTTCTCATCAACTCATTTTCTAAATTTTAAAATGACGCCGTTAGGCTGTCGAATTTTTACAAGGGAACTTCTTAACCCAATTTCAATTTCTTTGGGTTCAACTTGTAGTTATTGAATATGTCATCCTATGAATATGTGTGAATGACCTCTGATTTTTTTAAAATTAATATCCAATTATATTGGGTGTATTTATATTTTTCACACATAATTATGAGATTTATTTATCCTTAATTTAAGGATACCTTCTTTATAAGGGATTTCATCTCATTTTACATTTCTATTGAGACTTCATTGTTGTTATGACCCAATTCACTCTTATATGGTGTATATATTGTACTTTGGCATATTATATAATGAATCAATTTATTCTCATGATATTATAAAGTTCCGATTAAATGTTATTCCTCAATTATTTGTATTCAAATGTCTCTCATTTTGTTAAAAACTCTTTAACTAAAATATCGTTTTAAATGTTTTAATGATTTATTCTTATAAATATTTCTCATTAATATCCATGTTTTAAAAATGGTTTTAAGGATTTATTTATATGGATATTAATGGTTTAAAATGTTAAAAGCTTCAAAGTGGTATGGGACACTTTGATTAAAAAATCTCTTTATTAAATGTTTTAAATGGTTTTGGAAATGGTTTTTAGAATGGATTCATTATTTCAATATCTTAAAATGTTATATTGTTATTGAAATGTGGGAATGTTATCTTTCCTTTATGCTTAAGTTATGTGTTATGATTATGTTATGGTTCTTGGGAATTGTTTATGAAGACGGGTGGTTTCGTGATAAACTAAGGGCGGGTGAGCCCGATATAGCTCTCCAATGCATTGGGTAACGCGAAGGAGTTAAACGATAAGGTTTCTCTGAAGAGATTTTGGGAATATACTGTGATGGGTATTCCAAACATAACCATGAGGGTTACTCTCTACATAAGAATGTTATGAATGCCTCAAGTTACCTTTATGTCTTATGTTTTCTATGAGTTATTCATAAATCTTATGATTTCATGAGGTATGTTAAATTGCTTATGTTTTGATGAGTGAAGTATGATTTCATTGATTCTTATGTATACATAGACTAAGGTTTTCTTTCCGTATTTTTTATATCCCTTACTGAGCTTTTTATGCTCATCCCAAGTTTTTGAAATGTTTTTCACAGGAAATAAAGTGGAATAGGGTCAAGGATGGGATCAAGGAAATGCCAGGCTATCTAAAACAAGGAACTAGACATGACTATTTTGTTCAAGAGTTTTTATTTTGTGAAGAAATGGAAACTGAGTAGATGTGTCTACTTTGTAATCTTTGAGATGTAATAGTTATTTCCTAATTCTCTAAAACTCTAAACCTGAAAAGATCCTCAATGTGAATTATTCAATTTAATTCAATATTAAGTAATGTAATAAGGCCGGGTCCTTATATTTATCCCCCATATATCATAAGATATATCTTGTTGATTTCATTCCAAACATGTGAATACCTTAATCTTGTATTCTCTTGCAATATGAATTACCGTAGAACCTTAGTGAAAACATGAATGCTATCAAAAGTTATCTCTTTCCACATACCAAAATCCCAAAAATTCTATATACTCAAACCATGATATCACTTTGTCCTTATATCAGTAATGAGCTCATTAATACCATCAAACATATTATTTTCTCCTTATACCTTCATTATACGCATATCATCTTCTTTCCAAAAATATTTCAATCACTTTTCATGGTTACCGGTACCATATTTTTATGGAAAACCACAATGGACCAATACATAGATATTCCAATATACCATAAAATTACCTCAACAACATTATTCTTGAATACCAATACATAAAAACTTCAATCCGTCCTCTTCAATGATTGTCATGGAATAAGTCCTTCCTTGATTTAGAAGTAATCTCTTAGGTCAGAGCATTGAGTTTGGTAATGCCCATGTTCTCCAAAGATAAGACATTGAACTCCATAATAGTCTGTCACTCTATGACCTTTCTCCCCACACAGATAACATCTTCCCCTCCATTTGATGTATTCATCAAGGTTCTTCTTCCCTTCTTTAGAAATCTCAATCTTTCTTTCTCTATCCTCCTGACCATGCGAACATGCATAAAAGTTCATCTTCCTCTTATTGGATGAATTAGTAATACCACTAAAGTTCACCTTGTTAATCATATATCGCGATGATTGATTCGGCATAATCACAATGTCTTTCTTTCTAGGCATTATGCAATTTCGTTGCTCATAGTCACCAATTTTTCCATTGGATTCAATATTGACCCAATTCTTTCTGGTTCCCTCCATTGAATAAAACCAAAAACCATAGTGTAAGAAACAGTTAAAATAACGAGGAACCACATAATCATAAAAATTATAACTTATCACACATTCTTTAATCCATGACACCTTAGGTTCACCCTAGTTTATTCATGATCGTCAACATAACTCTAGGACTGTAACCTATAGTTATACCAAACCTTAGGGACATCCCTAGACATACTTTAGAAATATATCTAGGGATCTCACTAAAGTTTTTGCATCCTAGTTTCCAAAGGTTAACTAAACCTTCGCTCTGATACCAACAGTAAAGACCCAAATCTTGACGTACGTAGACATTACATTAATTTTGCGGAATACTTAATACATGAAAAAAACATATTCCCAAAGACCGTATTAGTTTAGTGTCTTTGGAAACTCAGAACATAATATTATAATCATGGGGAAAGATCTCCAACATCTCCCATAAATATCTTCCCTTTTTGTTTTCTTACTTAAAACCTTTCTTTATATCCTGGGGAAAAGAAAACATAAAAAGGGTGATCTCAAATACTCAGTAAGGGTAAACATTGAGAACATAAAAACAATCCATAAACATTTGAACGTAAAAACATGAACATAAAACATCAAAATCTTGAGCAATGACATAAATCTTGACAGTACATAAGGAATAGATCATAAAGGAACATTAATCATGATAAAATGGCATGGGAATAAAACATGTAATTATGGAAAACCATTAAGCACATGATATGATTTCCATAGTAGCCAATGCATTTCTACCAAGACCATCATAGTGGACAAAGTCCATTACTAAACCGGGTTTACATGCCGATCCAGCCCTGTATTACTGAACTAGATTTTACTTGCCGTTCCAGCTATGTCTATCTCATGAGATATAAATATTTACCCAAGCATTGGGGTGAGATATAGGTCCCACCCATCTCATAATGAAATCATTCTTACATGTGCCACAAAATAAACATAAATCATTCATCATAACCCAAAGAATAAAATGGGTTTCATAAACATAATCCCATCATAAAATAATCCATATAAACAAATGGATATAATTTCATCATAAGAAAAGTGAAACCATGTAAATCATAGAGACATTAAACTTGAAATATACACATATGAAATAATGTCATCTTATATGGAAAATGGTTTTGATAAAACACTTGAAATGAATTCTTGAGGAAAATATCCTTTCTTCTTCAAAATCATTTTCTTTTCACAAAATTCCATGCAATTTTAAAAGAAAAGGATTTTTTTGAAAATATTCATGAAATATTGCAGAGTAAGCTTCATGAAAATAAGGAATTATGAAACTGTAAAAATCCGTTCATGCTGTATAAGTTAAAAAAACATTCTCCTCATACTTTTAACGGAAAAGTCAAAAAGTAACACGTATGGTAAACAAAAGAAATATTCCTTACGTAACAAAAAGTAAAAGTCAAAGAGGGGTAAAAATGAATTTAAACATACATGGAAGAATATTAAACACTTTATGAGAAACATTTTTATGGACATGGATGAAAAATATAACCCCAGTAAATACTTACGTATAAGTAATCTCAGATAAAAATGAGATTGCAAAATTATCCATTACCTTATGTCCAATTTCTTCTGTATGTGTCCGAGACACCTGTATAGTGGGTTTAAACATATTATAACTTATATCATAATAATAATAATATTTATGTTATCATATATGATTCACTTATGGCTATATATTACTTGTTCATTTGTTAATTCCATGTTAAAGTAGCGTTTTGGGTAAAATCGTTTCATTTATCGTCTGTGTTTTGACTTGTAATTATTCATATGATTACTTAGATCATGATTACTTACTTCCAGAATGTAAAAAATTATTTATATATAATATATATTCATAATATACATATATATATATAATATATTGATAAATGGAAAGAAATACACCGTTCATGGAGACAGTAGGCCGTACGTACGCATGAACACTGTTTTCGTTTCCTTATTAAATTGAATGGAAGTAAGTAAATAACATATAAATAAATACAGTATCATTAATATGTCATATATTTCATGATTATTTATTATATATACTTTATAATCATTCTTGAATGGTTAAATTGGAGAATGAATCTCATCACGTCGTGGAGACGGTAATCCGTACGTACGCACCAGTGATGATATCATTCCCATAATTATTGAATGGAATTAGAGTGGATGATTTAATATATCAGAATTAGTATCATGTTATAATAACCATATATAGTTATTCTTTACACTATTATACCCATCCAAGTAAGGTGGTGGTGGAAAAAGAGATTACACCATGGCGTGGAGACGGTATTCCGTACGTACACACACATGGTGATTTTGTTTTTCATAGGATGGGTAGAAGGTGAAATTGGGTTGTTTCATATTTATAATAACATATCAGTATATTATTTGTACTGATGTTATTACTTTATAATGAAACAACTAAATAAGAGGCAGTAGAAGAATAAAGAAACTCGAAAGAATCAGTAGAAGAGATTACCTCTTCTTCGATGCGCCTCCTCTTAACCTCCTCTTAGGGCACTAAAGTTGTTCTTGGAAGAAGACCAGGACCTCTAGTAGGTTTCTAGGGAAGTGGAGAAGTAAAATTTCCAGGGATAGGCCAAGATTTAAGCCTCAAAATGGTACGAAGAGGAGAGGGATGATGTGCCCTTTTATAAGAGAAGAGAGGGGCACTTTTGGAAATCTCAAAAATATTAATTAATAATAAAATAAAACCCCACAGAAAAACTTCCAAAGTGAATAAAATTAGGATATTAGGTAAGATAGGGTTTTAATATCATCAAACAATAAAATTTATACAAGTTGGAAAATTATTTTAAACCTTATCAATTTGATTTATCCTTATTTAATTTATTTAATCTTATTTGTGGTAATAATATTCTAAATTTTAAATTGTTATAAATACATACTTATATGTGGTAAATTTCCCATAATCCGATACTTTATAACATTTTAGACCATATAATTTTCAATTTTTAATTTTTTAAATATTTTTGTGATTTTTAAATAATTTAATAATATGTTATTTTTATAAAATACTAATAGTGTAAATTTTGACAATATTCATTTCTTTGAATTTAATTAAAATACAAACAGAGAATATATTCGAACAAAAATATTTAATAGATTCCTAACATGTCATATTTATCTAGAAAATTCGTGGAGCTTGTTAATTAGTTCATATAATCTATATTTTAATATTTTTAAAACCAATTATTTTATATTTCTCTTAATAAAGTAATTACTACAACATTTTTGTATAATTATTTAATATACTTATTTGTTGCATAAAAATTAAAAATAAAATACTATGATTAATATAAATCTAATAGATTTCATAAGATTACTTTTAGTCGAATTTATCTTCTAAAACACCCAACTTTTTAAATGATATATTTATTAAATTATGAAGGTGATAACTTTGACATCATTTAAAATAAAAAACTATAAAATTCATAATTGCTTTTATAAAGCTCCAAATGGTATAAAATTATACCTTTGGATGATTATGGTTCATATGTACACGAAAAATAATTTTTGGTCTGGTTTTTGGGCCTTTTATGGGTATTATTAGTCTAATAAAAACTATATTATTGATTTTTCACTAAATAAATAATTTATGCATCATTAATGTATAAGCTATTAAGGTAATTATATATTTCTTAAAAATTACAAATAAATTACCATGATAAATAAAAAAAATAGCTTTCAAATGATTATTTATCACCAAATTTATATTCTGTATAACCTTATATTAAAAATAATTTAATTATTAAAGTTTGAGAGAGACATATTTCACTTTCATTTAAATAAAATAAATTAGGTCTTAATCACATACAAGTGGTTTCTAATAGATACCATTTCGACCCAAGTATATTTTAGGATGAAATATAATCATCCAATTATATTAAGACAAGTGTTAGGGTAATTTTATAATATTATTTTTATCCTTAATTACCTAATTTACCTTTAACTTTGGTAAATAAAATTTATCGTAGTTACTATTCATAATGCCCAAAAATAAAAATTAGCCTATTAAAATAATTTGTACCTATTGATTAAAAATATGGAATCCATTTTTCCAAATTCAAAACACAGAAGTTATAGTAATTAATTTAAAATTAATCCCGTTGTCGAAAAAAACGGGTTTTTGTTTTAAACATTGCAAAAGATTGAATTGATTTAACCTATGAATTCAATGTAAAATCAATGATAATGACATACATTATATTAAATGGTAAAAATATATTCTATTTATACTTTAAAACAATTTACTATTATAATTTAACCATATAAATTATCTCGATGAAAAAAGTTGTTTTAAGTAAAATTTAGCGTGTTTTTACTATTCATCAAAATAAGAATGTTGTCAGAAAAATATCAAAACTTTATCCAATGTAAATTTTTATATACTAATTCAAAAGAAGAAGTTTATTTTGTAAAATTGAACTTATAAACTTGTCAAAAATTATATTTAAAATGGGTGCGCCATCAAAAGGTGACAAAACTACATTTTTTTGAAAAATACTTCTTTTATCCGAAAAATTGATTTTATTCTCATACCTCATTCTAGAAAATGTGTAAGATTAATTATAATGTTATAAAATTCAAAATGAGGTTAATAATATTCACAATGGCTAGTTCATAATAATATTATAACAATATATCGTTGTTTAGTGAAACTCGGTATTGCGTACAACACACGCTATTGAGGAAAGTCGCTCTTGCGTAAAACACAAGTCAAGAATAGTGTTTGCATATACTACAAGCTAATATGGTGTTTCATATAGCACAATATAATCTTTGTGTAGCGTACAACACAAGACATCAAAGAAATTAAAAATAATATTTCTCATAAAACCTTGGGGTGTTACACTACTAAGTAGTTTCGAGAGAAAATACCCTTACCTTAGGTACCATTTTGATTATTCACACCCATAATTCATATATTACAAAATTATGTTTATTAAAACATTATTATATAATTATTTTATATTTATATAAGTTATTTTTTGACCATTTATTTGAAATTTAAAATATTTATTAACCTTTGGTTAATGATAAAATGTGAGAAGACTTGTCATTTTTATATTATTCCATTTTCATTTCAATATTTCCATATTGATCTCTATTATTTATCTTTGAGTTACATTATCTCTATAATCTTAAATATAAATAAAATTATATTTACATTTGTTATATATTCTATACTAATGAGCTTTAAAGAGATGATAATTGAAGAAGTAAAATATCCTTGTAGGTGGTAGAACCAACCATCCAAGGATTCATCAAAGGATGGAGAGAGATAACACACATATTTATATATTTAATATTTAGTTTATATAAATATTTTAGTATTATAATTATATAAATATATTTTCTATATATTAGTTAATTATTTTATAAATATTTTATAAAAAAATAACTGGATAAAAGGAATAGAAAAATTGAAATGTAGGGATAGGGATATAACCTCTTATTGAAACTTCTCAATTTCTAGGTGCCTTAAATATTGGAAACATAGAGTATGGTGAGACCAAAATGTAGTGTCCCTATCCTAGTTATCCTAAATAGTGTATATCTAAAGAAAAAAATGCATCAGTCATGTCCTCCCATACACTAGAGGTTTTCAACTATTGGTGAGGGTCCATTGATTTCATGGGGGAGACTATACCCACCATATAGGATAACCATAAATGCTAAGGGAATAATATTTAAAAATCATATATAATAAAAACAAAAAATATATAATGAAACATTTAATAAAACATAACATTCTATATTTAAATATGAACCATAAAATGTCATATTATCATACAAAAGGAATAAGACTGGCCATTGGTGAGTGACCATGCATTCTTTAAGTGATTTTGATGTCAAATATGAACATATCAACTATAACTATGTAGGATTATACAACATCCTCCCACTAGTATATCATCAAGAAACACAATATTTATGTGATCATATTGTCTAACCATACCATAACCATAAATTCCAAATGTCTAGTTAGAATTATTTATAACCTTTTATAATCATATATTCCCATATGTTTAGTTGGGATTATTTCTAAACTGTCACTAATAATAAAGAGAGATTAGTATAGAATCCAAAACCATGTCTATAATAAGAAATGAATGGGAATAATTTCTTATCATGCTTCCAAGGCTAATAATATTTTCATATTTTCCAATTATATAATCAGTAAAAATATTGTATTTGTATAAAATCAGAACTCACATTCATTCCTGAAAAATATTTTCCTAGTTTAGAATATCATTTTTTGTATACAAGAATTAATTCCCAAAATTCCCAATTCATTGTAACATTTAATATTTAGTTATCCCTTATATACATAAATAATTTTCCCATTTTAAAATCCAAAGTATAACCTACCTTATACCTTTTGGATTAAAGGTAAATAGACTCACATCATTTATCCCTTGAAAAATAAGATAAATAGATACTAACATTTCTAAAATCCGATCATAAGACTAACCCCATGTTATCCTTTCATATATAATTATTCCCAGTCATCAAATAATACTCAAATGTTCCTAACAAGGCCCAATAGGTTAATCTATATTGAAGGACACCCCTCAGGGATTCTAATTTTCATTTTCCATATGAAAACCCATTATGAATATTGTCATCAATAACCATGGTATAAAAAATATCACCAAGATGATCTCCCAAAAATCTAAAAATATTTAATAAACTACCAATGAATAGGGAACACAATTCAGGTTCATTTTGAGACATGCACATATTCACACCAAAATAATCACATCACATGGAATATGAAAACTCATATAAACCATAAGTAAAATCTAGGCACCCGTACCTCACACTCATAGGAATCTCCCCATTGAATATCTTCAAATGAATCAATCTCAATTAATAAATGTTTTGGAATTAGAAAAAATAAAACAATTTAGACATTTAGAATAGGGAGTATTGAAATGGTAGTGGAAATCAGAAATATATAGTTATGAGAGATTATAATTATTGATTGTAGTTAATCGCAATTGAAAATAAATAAATTAGTTTAATATTAGAGGACATGGAACAAATATAAAGGATAGTTTTAAGGTGTTGAGACAATTGTTTTTTTGTTATATATTTTTATATGGGGATCAAAGGAATTAAGGAAAGTTTCCTGATGACAATATGTTGATGAAGGATTACTAGGAAGGAAGTTAGAGGTTCCCAAGTATTGTAATATGAATAATTCCAAATCAAAATGGTTTTTTTAGTAATTGAGTAGATTGGTGATGCATCATGGATCTTGGATGTAATATGTTTTCACTACTGATTATGTACCAAAGAAATGAAATAAAATAGAGTGAATCCATGATATTCAAGGAGATCCAGTCACATGATGAAAATGGTGGTTGAGGGTATGAGTTTCTACAGTCATTCATCATATGGAAAATAATGAGGAAGCTACTAAGAGTTGATGCATATAATCTTCTGGGGTATATTTGATGAGCTGGGGTAGGTGGGGAAACTAGTTTATTAATTATCCATTTAAATGATGGAAAGGTATTTGTAATGATTGTGTTTTATAATATATGTAAAGATTTTGGGGAAATTTATAATTTCAAAGACATGTATTGAGTGTGGAGGTGAAATATACAACATTTGATGGATTTTGGAAGCTATCATGTAGTGGATGAGTTACCTATGTAAAGTTTACTTCAATATGGAATTAATTGAGTAGGATTAATCATATTCTTACCTTAGGGTTATCTATTATTTATACTTTTCATGTAAAGGCCTTCTGGAAATTTAATTCTGTATGTAAAGGTAACATCGGGTAAATTCTTCATGGGTAAATGTGATAAAGAAATATAAGAGGATATATAATATAACAACTCCAACTTTAGTAACCCAGATTCGTTGTTTACTTTATTTCATTGTCATAAGACACAAGGGATCTCATTTAAAATGATCAATTACTTTAGTGTCCTTGAAGAACTAAATACCAACATGCATCCCTTTTTTTATGGGAAATAAAATAGAATACATTTTGAAATTATATATTATGAATCCTTGAACTCATTAAAGTATTCATGCTTCATACCCATTGTAAATGAAATAAAAATAATGGTGAGATCAAATAATCATTAAGGGTTACATACAATGTAATCTATCATGAGTAAATAAGGCTGAATCAATAGTTAAAGGTATATAACTGAAAAAACATTCAATTTAATCAATAAATTAAGCATGGAATTAATACATGGATAATAACAATGATGTAATATCATGGATAATAGTAATTTAATTCTAAATTATTGAAATGTATAATATTATATTTAATGATCTCAGTCATCATGATATATTTACTATCAGGGCCTTGTGACTAGAAAATTTAAATTATGGGTAGGTATACACAAAAAATTCATCTAATAAGGTTGGCCAATTAGATTGACTCATGAGACCTATCAATGCATCGAGGGGTTATGTAATTCTGGGAACCACTTATCACTACATGTCTAATTCATTCTTCATATATTTAATGATAAGTTTAATTTATAAATATTATTTCTTATAAAAAATATCCATATCAGGTAAATAATATGGAAAATAATTATTTCCCTAGTCAATAAATTAACCTTCATAGCAAAACCCCCATTTAGAAATGGTATACAGTTTTGGAAATAATAATATCCATAATACAATGAATATGGATATATAAGATAAATATAATTTTCAAGGAAATTTGATCATAAGAAGGTGATTATTGCAAGAAAAATTTAATAAAAACAAAATTAATAATACATAAAAGATTACCATATATTCATTATAAATTTAGGTTTTATAATAAAATAAAGACTTTTATAGAGTCAAATAAAAATTAAGTAAAATGTTAAAATAATTTTTCATTAAATATTTTTCTTTGTAAAATCATTGAAAACATATAGAAGAAGATAAATATAATAAAATGGTTATATAGGTACGATGATATGTTAAAGTCAAATATGTTAAAAAGAAACATTCCTTTTGACTTTTCATAATGAAAGTAAAAAAGATGATCCTTTTAGAAAACATTATAAATATTACTATAAAACCATGTAAAAATTCAAGGATAACATTACACTAGGGTGGATGCCCACTAGATCTTAGGCCTTAGGAATGTGTTCTAAATATCCTGTTTTTTCAGGAACCAGAGTCCTTTTAGTTTAGTTTAATGTGCCTACTTGAAAATTTTATCATGTCCCAGGGTGTCCTTCTAATAAGCCTGACATGTCAAAGGGTCCATGAAGGATATTTCTTGTGTGTTTGTAAGATATGATCAACATATCAGAGGTTCCATGCCTGACATGTCCTGATTGTCTATTTGACATGTCCTAATTGTCTATTTGATTTATTCTGATTGTATTTCCAACATGTCCTGATTTTCTGTCTCACAAGAATGACATGTCCCATGGTGCTTCAAATTATTAAAGTAGATATATTGGAGGTCATTCCCATGATATGACTGACATGTATGAAGGACTATATAATGAATCGGTGGAAACATCCTAGTTTATTTATGTGATCATCATAGACACATCTAAGGGTGTTACATGATAAAAGATGACATGTCGGAAGGTTGTGACATGATATGGCAGGAAATTCCAGAGTGCTTCGCATGACTTGGATGATATGTCTTGAGGACATCACAAGACTTTACTGACATGTCTATAAGATCCCATGTGGACTGGATATCATGTTTGTAGGACTCTGAAAGTATTTTACAACATGTTTGGGTGTTTTCACGTGATCAAGATAGGTCATATGATGTGCATGATACCTTCCCATGAAAATCAGTTATTCTTCTTCGCATATGTCTTCCATCTTTTTTATCCTTTATTTCATATATGATTCAATGTTTTTCAAGCATTATCTCTTTTAGGTTTTACATAACAAAGTTGAAATACTAAAAATCTATCACATAATCTAGTAGGCACCCTATAATTCCTTCATGTGATCAATAGTGTGACCACACAAACTATATATACATGTCACATAATCCTTAAGTTGTTCCTAAGATTTTACTTGGTGGAAGACTTATAATATTTCATGGATTTGTACTTTGAGAAGTACATTATGCACTATCATGGGTATGACTTGCATGTATCTCTCTGTGTAGTATTTTTTTGCTAATGGAGTGAAATTTATAGGTATCTCCACATAGGTTATGTGCTTCCTTGTGCGGTGCATATATCACAAATATGGGATTGAGTATATAGATGTAGTATTTCATCATGTGCTCTGCATTATCTTATCATGGGTCATCCATGGTGTCGAATGATAAACATTAGCTACATCAACTTATGTCTCAAAATCTAGTGGTCTCTATATTTATTTGACGAGGGCCTCTCTAAGATATTTTGAATGATAGAGAGAATCCAGGATTGAGAGTTTGGTTTGGATAACCATTAAATATTTCATAATTTCATACTTTTGTGTTAGAGGTATACTCTTCCCTAGGTAGGGTTTCTCCTTATTATGTGGCTCAAGATTTGAGGTGTTTGCCGTGGATGGACCTGGTTCCTTATCAGAGGGAGAATGAGTATTTAGTGCTAGTGTGGTGGGTTGCGCCGACCATCCTCGTTTTCTAGTACGATCGAAAAACTTCACCCCTTCTAGAAGGTCATGTGAGATGATTGGTCTTGGATGAATACTGGAGGGATATTAGGAATATCCATGTTTTTAATGGGATTTATGGTGTTATCTATATTGGGGATAAACTTCATATATATCTTCCATGGGTATATGACCAATATATTGGGTTCAACCATGCCTGTGTCATCCCCTGTATCCTCATCCCCTCTATCCTCAACCTCCATCTCCTTGATCATGTACAAGGAACTCATACTTAGAGTAATATTCATAATCAAATAATTGATATGTTATGTGAGCTATGTTAATAGAACAAAAAGTGTGTTCTTTATCTAATGAGGATTTTATTTGGTGGGGTGGTTCCCGTTCTTCAGATGTCCAAGGAAATAAGTCTGCAAGAGTCAAAGCTTGTGCGAGAGATGGATATGACTCTTCCTATTGTGTATTTTCCTATGTCTGATGATTCCATCCACCTCCAAGAGGTATATTTAATCTCACCTCCATAGGTTATAGGATCATTTTTGGTTGGAGATGATTTTATCTCAGGGTGTAATGAGACCAACAAACTATCTTTCAATTCATCTAGTTATCAAACATTTGTCCATTCATGGATAGA
The DNA here is from genome assembly GCA_963277665.1 of Viscum album. Classification (NCBI taxonomy): domain Eukaryota; kingdom Viridiplantae; phylum Streptophyta; class Magnoliopsida; order Santalales; family Viscaceae; genus Viscum; species Viscum album. The sequence continues at coordinate 862,363,526 of OY728160.1, forward strand.
ACCTATTTCTAGTCACCTACTTCCTCTAGTTAGGAAATGACTATACATGTTACATGTCCAAGGGAATTATTCATCATCACCTATTTAGAATCAAACATGCTTTGGATAGTAATTTTTAAGATAAATAAATCCTAGATGGTGTTACCCAGCCTTTTATGGAAAGTGTAGTAGTCTGGAAGACCAATGAGGTTGACCTCACTAGGTTTCTCATAATGAGATAGTTTGGGTATTTTATTCTCCTTAGATGCAAGGAAATAACCATGGGCCTGTTCATTTTGGAAGGAGTACACTTTTTTCATATGTTACTCAAATATTGGGTGGCCTTGATCACTTTTTTCTTCTGGACAAGGGAGATTTTTTTCTTTCTACCACTCGATAGGATGTGCTAGAGAATTTGGGGACTATTGGGGTGTCAGAATAGGAACTACCACTAGTTTAAGGGTATTAGTTTCATTTATTATTTAACATGAATTTTCCTCTATGGTGAGGGAATAATCCATGATTTAGCTTAGTTTCGCTGAATGGAATCTTCTAGGAGTTGTACCCTTTCTACAAAATAATGGGATCCTCCTGGATATTTCATCAGGATGAGAGATTTTTGTAGCTCATCCTGAATATTTTTATCACATAGTTCTAGAAAAATATCCTATGAGAGTGGGATATTGAGTGAATAGGTTAAAACCTTTTATCTATATATGATGTTATAAATCCTATCATTTTCACATTGCATGCAGTTTTTGAGGTTTCCAATTATTTTTTTACTTAGTGTGGAGATGAACATATAATGGAACTGATGATGAAGGTCTTATCATCACAAAACATATCCTCCTAGAAGACTACTGTATCAAAAAAGGAGGTCCCCACCAGATTTTGTACAAAAAATGTCATCTTGGTCGCCTCCTGATGATCTATAGGGACCAACATCGGGCCACATTGAGATATGAAGTGTGTGAGATGCTATTCAGGGTCTCCCATTCCCTGAAAGGTTAAGAAGGTTGGATTTTTGTAATTGGGTTAGGGGAATGTGTCATCCTCCAATTTGAGATATGGATTCTCCTCGAGCTGCACAAGTACATTCCACTCTTCCATATATTCCATTCGATCAGCCATAGATTCAATGGCATTGAGAAGTTATGGAGATACCACTATCTAGAACACCTCCTATCTACTAGGATCATGTAGGTCTTGATGGGGTGTACCTATTTTCAATTACTTCTAATTCTCAATCTATTTATGGATTGAATAATCTCCCTAATAAGGGAGAAACTATCACCATAATAGAGTAATGACATGATCATCTATAACTTACTCATTTATGAAAATTGGTTTTCTGGATCCAAAGCCAACTGGTTACTTTGATTTCTCTCTTTCAATTGGATTACCTATCTCCTAATGTGTGAGAGGAGGGATATTAATCTTTTTCTAGGGATGATACCTATATATAATTCCTCACTTGAGTAATTCCTCATTGATTTTTTTAGATTTTGTATCTCATTCTCCAACTATGCCAATATTTCCTCTGGAAAAATAATTTTGGCTCTTCTTAGTGGTGAGTGGGATGTAGCCACAAAATTACCTTTACCCTTGGTAGTTTTCCTCCATATAGGTTGAAATTAATTATTTTGGAGGTGATAAGTTCTATATCATTCTTTGATTCCGCATACGTGCTTTCTAAGTTGGTGCATCCATATCACCCTCTTAATGATGTATGGTTTCTGAATTTCATCCCTCTACATTTCTATCTTGGTCCACATAATTTTTTATATTGATGGTGATGAAATTCACTAAGGTGTATCAAGAAATGGTATTTATCCTATCACTATCAACGTAATAGGGTAATTATACACCCCTTAATACTCCTTAGAGGGTTTCATGGGGGTCATTTCTATGACCCCATTCTATATTGGACTATTTTGGATTACATTAAATACACGGTTTTATTTCCTTCATTGTACATTCCTACTATCTTGGCCTATGAGTAGTGACCTTAACAGAGTTTCTAGCCATGTTTTTTGAATGGGACCCATATTGAAAAGGATTGTATTGTGGTAGGAGGAATACATGAGATTACAACAATTCATATTTACCTCCCAACATAGAGAATATTGATTCCTTTTAGGGTGATGATAATTATGAAACTTCCCCCATCACTGTGAGATGGGGATAATTTGGGGAATTTATTAGAACTTTTTGACCTTTTTTTTGAGGATTTCGTGATTATATTTTAGTATTTGATGGCTCATGAGATGGAAATTGAGATAAAAATACCCCCAACACTGTGGGCTGGGGTTGATCCAGAACCGCCACTAATTTCTCTAGGACCCTCTTTGGGTGTTATGAACATGGTGATGGTGATTGAGGTAAAAATACCCAAATTATTGTGTGATGGGGTTGGTTTGTAGTTGGTGATGATTTTATCAGGATCATCTTAGGATTGATGACCCAAGGGGTTGGGGTGGTGGTACAAATACCTCTTTCCCTATGGGATGGGTTCTCTCATGGACAGTTGCTATGGAAGCTGATATTGTGATCTATTTTATTTGGAGGAATTGTTCTTGTGTTTGTTCTGGGTGAAATGGAAAACCATAATGGGAGTCACTTTATACGAGAATTTGTTGGTTTGGCCAAAAAATCAGATTCTATTTTTGAAATATGTTCCCACATTTTTTAGGTTCCCAACTTATGAGTCTTTTGGAATCCATCCCCCTATGTTCATGATGTATTTTCATCTTCAAAGCACACGAGTTTTACTGTATTGAACAACTAGCTAGTTCATCATTTGGTCCCCTAATTTCACTTTCATATATGACATTATAGGATGCCATATATGTGGGGTTTTATGTTATGGGGACATAGTGAAGTGAAATGATTCATATTGTACCCATCCTCAGATATGTACAACTTATGGGGCTCTAAAAATCATTCAACAAATAGTTATTATGATGCAGGCATAAACACCATGTGGTAATTTTTCATTATCTTCCATCCAAGGGTTTTAGGCTACAAGTAATGTGACTATAACCAGATGAAAATGGAGTGTGTTCATGATATGGATATTACCCTTGTATCCTTGATAAGGGAGGTGTTTATTCTTCAACTTCTTATGATTTTACCACATATTTTGGTATAGCTAAGGCATGAACTCATTATGTAGCTCATCTGGGATCTCAAAGTCAGAAATAGTGATAGTGAAAAACATGATTGGGAGGTTGTTCCAGGTTAACTCTCTTCATATATTCATGTATACCTATTCTTAATCATATTTACATACCTCCACATGGTTAGACCATAGATTCTAATTCTCTAGGTCACCAGCTGACTGCAGTGAAGTGTTGCTGATTAATGACGGGGCACTATATATGGTATACCTTATTGTTTTGGTAACCTCTCTATATGAATGTGTATGAGTTTTTAGGACCTATATATTTGAAGGTGTTTGGGAAATGGAAGTATTTCATTGTCCGATAGGGATATCACTATAGGGAGGTTAACCATGATAGATGCTAGGAGTAGAGTCCCTGTGATCCATCTCTACACTACCACGAGGAGGACTATCAATGTAATTATCAACTTATTATTAGGTCTAAGAGTATATATAACCTCTAGTTTTTGTGAAAATTCATCAAATATCCTCAAGAAAATTGGTATTAAGAAGAACTGGGATATGGGCCTCATTTTACATTGTGGATGGAATACACTAACTTTCCATTTAGGTTTGAGTAGGGATATGAGACTACTTAATGAAGACTATTAGAATATGTTAATAACCATATTATGAATTTTGAATACAACCTCATGGATAAGAAGCTTCTAGATTGTTCTAGTGGGATTTTATATTATAAGTAGGTATATTATCCTACATATAGGTGGTTGCTAGAATATTCCATCAATCTTGGAAGAATCAGGGATATGAGCCCATTAAAAATATGTATTCCCAATGAGAACACAGTGACAGAACTCTAGAATGGGAGAAGGTATATGAAACTCCTCCTATATATCATCCAAAGGATATTGGTGTTGTCGTTGATTCTCGCTCAAATTTACCCAAGAGAAGAAGGTCGGACGGTCCTTGTAGTTTAGCTTGGGCCATCGTATCCTCAGAGACCTAAGAAGAAAAATATAGACACGTACATTCTATAGACTGTTTTTGGCTATGAAGTGGACAAATTGGGTTGATTTTATATGGGTTTAAAGGATAACTAAAAGATTTAAGTGAATTCAATTTAAAAGAATGAGTTGATCCTTGTTTCTTAATGATTTCAATTTCTTAAATTTGAGATGGGTTCATTTAAGGAGATAAAAAAACATCATCACTTACTGGTTTAATGCCTACACCATTTAATACTAATCACCTATACACTTTAAGGATCAATTTTTTGATCACTTCAAGGTAAAGGTTCGTATTAGCACTTGAAGTGTGTGGCCTTAAATTCAACAAGGACGATGGAGTTTAAAAATCATCAGATAAAAATCTCAATTAAAGAAGTGATTATACATTCATGAGGTGATAAATAACATCCAATCCATCCCCTTGATACTCCCTTGGATCAACCCATAAGTGGGTTATCCCTCCATTGATTCTATGGTTTCAATGGAAGCGGAAAGTAGACTCATGAGGGAGGAAATGGGGAAGTAAAAAAAACGCAATAAAATAACAATCACTCCACCGTTGTGTGATAATATCACAAGGTTTGGTATGAACAAGTTCACACCTTGAACCAACGGTATCAAAGTGATAAGGAGAAGAACATAATAATAAGAGAAGAGGAACTTTTATTAAGAAACAAGGATGAATTAAAACAACTTACATGTGAAGGAAGAACATTACAAAGAGAAATTGGAAGCATAACATTAAGATGAAAACGAACTCCAAGATTTATAAATCCTCCAAAAAAACTACCTTAAATAGTAATTTTTGAGCCCTTGGGTCGAGCCTCCAACAGTAAAAGTCATCCCACTTGAGTATGGTAGGTCTAGGGTGGTGGAAAGTTTGTGGAAAGAAGACTTTCCACCCTTGATCCGAAAAGGCATCCAACTTTCATGCAGCGAACAGACGCGCTTGAAACACCTTCTAGATGGCCTAATTTGGGTGGGCCATAGAAGACTTAAATTACTATAGGAATTTACCCTAACAACCTGAAAAATATAAGCCCAAAAGGAGTTATGTTTTTCGAGATATGGTTTAATTGGTGGGCTGTTTTTCTGGGCCGCAGAATCTGGACCAGAATTTTATCTCTAACTTGGGCCGCCTAAATGGACACCATGGAGGCCGAATTATCATTTGATCATGAAGAGTTATTTCTTCCTAGACATGTCTTATAGCATCCCAAGAAATATGGGGTTAATTGGGCCTGTATTTTGGGCCCCACAGTCTCATCAGTGGGCTGGTGTCCAATCTGCCTTCTCCAGAATTGCTTCCTTTCATTGCCAAATATCTCCATCATCCTCCATGAATTCTCCATTGATCCCTAAATGAAACATTTTCATATTTGAGTGTAGATAAATTTCCAAAAATATCAAATTAAAATATGTATAATTAGATGAACCATTGGGTACTTCAAATAATTTTCAAAAATGTACCACATAATAGTGTATTTTAAGAAGGTATTACAATCATAATGTGAAATGATGTTCAAAGTGTAAAATGCACTAAAATGGTGTTTATGAATAATAAATAACATGAATATTATATATATTAACAATGAATATTAGCCTCATTTAGTGGCTAATCACACCCCCAACTTGAGTTTTTCTAGTCCCGAGAAAAATATATCTCAACAATATGAAATTCGAATTCCCTTTTCCAAAAAAATTTGAATACACAATGATCACAAAAAAAACTTATACCAAACAATAATGAAACCCATCAAAATAATTTAATACAAGAAAGTTTCATAATCAGATCCCAATCCCAAGCCCATTCCTTTGTTCAAATTCATCTCCATATTTCATCCAATATCAATTAAGTATGAGGATGTGTTGTGCATCACAATAGACAAGGGGGTTCATCTTTATTCAAGGGGAAAATTACGGAAGCTCTAGGTGGAATCACATTTCAATATTAAGATGAGTATTCATTTTTTTTGTATAATTTTTTTTTGTTTTTTTTTGTTTTTTTTTGTTTTTGCAATTTTTCCATGATAATTGAAGTTGCACTCAAAAGAGTCAACCCCTGTAGCGAGACTTTGCCGATGACTCCCAGGCTCAAAGAACTTAGGGCACCAAGTGAAGCCCACATACTCAGGCATCATCTCGAGTTAACTCAGTCAAAAAAAAAATTCAAATTACCAAAAATAGAGATAAAATTACTAACTCTGGGCCAGACAACTATGGAGTCACGATCCCCAAGTGCCGAAAGCCACACATTAGGTCATTTCCTTTCTCTATGCGCAATTTTTTTTAATATTTGTTTTGAATACTCATGTTAAACTAAAATGATCACCAAACCTATGCTATTTATTTAGGGGACCCCATGAAACCAAACTAATACCCCATTATCCAAGGGACGTGCATTGTGATCTTTTTTTTATTTGGATAAAAATATAAACGATGAAATATCACATTGGACAGCCACAATTTCCAAAATCTATGCTCATGAAATTATACAAGGATTAAAATCAAAATCAGGGCATACTAAATTATTTGATATTCAGTTTCAAAGTGTGCAATGTGTATTACCATGTTCAAATTTAAAGGAATTCTTCCTTCCATTTACACATTTTTTTTTCTTCAAATCATTCATTTTTTTGACACGAAATAATTTTTTATTTTATCTCCCCCAACTTAAAATAACACTGTCCCCAGTATTTAAAGAAAAGAAAATTTAGAAGGGGGTAGAGGAATAAAAGGGAAGTTCAATAAGGAAATTGAAATATTAGGATCATGGAATGAAGTCACCTGGTGGTTGAAGTTTGAAGTTCTTTCTAATCCAATTTAGTCCTTTGATATCCATGTCACTTGCAGAGTTCCCTAGTGGAAAAAAAGAAAACAAACAAACAATACAAAAGAGTATATATATATATATAAGTAAAATATAAGTATATATATAAAATAAAATAAACTGATGATACATTGTCTTTTTTTTAAATTTCTGGGTAAGGTATTACTCAAGGATCACACCACGTGACACAGATGAATATGGTGCTCCCCTTTCATACCCATCCATACTCATAATAGAAGAACAGGTCAACAGTCTATTTTTTTTAAATATAAAAATGATTAATTAAAATATAAATTTTATTAAAACAACAAAATGATAGGAAACTTGAAAACCAAGGGTTGCCTCCCATGCATCGCTTTATTTAACGTCGTTAGCCCTACATGGACCCTAAATCTATCAAGTTTTTCCTGGTTCATAGGTTGGCTCCGTTAACTCAACCTCTATTTCCAGTTTATTGAATGATTCAATGAATGGTTTTAACCTTTGACCATTGACTTTGAAAATGTAACCACTTTTTGGATCTTGAATCTCTACTGCCCCATGGGGGTACACATGATGCACTATGAAAGGTCCTGACCATCTAGACCTTAACTTTCCCAGGTGTAAATGAAGTTTTGAACTATACAAGAGCACAAGTTTTCCCGGTTCAAAATGTTTGACCTTGATATTTCTAGATTGGTAGGCTTGAACTCTAGATTTATTGATCCTTGAATTTTCATAAGCCTCCATCCTTAATTCCTCCAGTTCATTGAGATCTAATTTCCTTTTTATTCCATACAATGAGAGGTCATAATCCATTTTCTTAATTTCCCAAAAGGCCTTATGCTCAATTTCAACAGGTAAATGGCATGCTTTTCCATAAACCAACCTATATGGTGACATTCCTATGATGGTTTTGTATGCTGTATGATATGTCCAAAGAGCATCTAAGAGTTTCTCAGACCAATCTTTCCTATAATGATTGACAATTTTCTCAAGAATTTTCTTAATCTCCCTATTCGCTAACTAAACTTGACCATTGGTTTGAGGATGGTATGTAGTGGACACTTTATGAGAAATTCCATACTTAGAAATGGGTGAAGATAATGGAAGGTTGCAGAAATGGGTTCCTCGATCACTGATTATAGTCCTAGGAATTCCAAATCTTGAAAATATGTTCTCTTTCAGAAATCGAATCACAACTTGATGATCATTGGACTTAGTGGGAATGGCCTCAACCCATTTTGAGACATAATCAACAGCTAATAGGATGTAGAGGTTTCCCCGAGATTTTGGGAAGGGACCCATGAAATCAATTCCCCAACAGTGAAATATTTCAACCACTAAGATGGGAGTGAGTGGCATTTGATTCCTTTTTGTGATGGACCCTCCTTGTTGACACCTAGGACAACTTTGACAAAATGTGTAGGAGTCCCTTGAGAGGGTGGGCCAGAAGAGACCACATTGAAGAATCTTAGAAAATGTTTTCTTAGAGGAAAAGTGAACTCCACATGCCTCACTATGACAGAATTTAAGGATGGACTCTTGTTCAGATTCTGGAACACACCTCCTAATGACTTGGTCAGGGCAGAACTTATAGAGGTATGGATCATAAAACACATAGTGTCTAACATCAGTAAAGAATTTCCTTTGAACTTGAGTCCCTAAGAATTTTGGAATGACTCCTGTAACTAAGAAATTGGCTATGTTGGCATACCAAGGGCAGTCACTCACAGAGTATAGGTGTTCATCAGGAAATGAATCAAACACAGAAAGGTGATTTGAGTTGTCTTTGAATTCCATCCTAGAGAGGTGATCAGCTACAAAATTTTCAACGCCCTTTTTATCCTTGATTGTGAGGTCAAATTCTTGTAAGAGAAGGACCCACCTAATCAGTCTAGCCTTAGCATCTTGTTTTTGGAAGAGGTATTTTAGTGCCGAATGGTCAGTGAACACAGTGATGGGGGGTCCTAAGAGGTAGGACCTAAACTTCTCTAAGGAAAACACAATAGAAAGTAACTCCTTTTCAGTGGTGGTGTAGTTTATTTGGGCATCATTTAAGGATTTTCTTGCATAAGAAATTACATAAGGATTTTTATCACAACGTTGTCCTAACACAGCTCCTACAGCAAATTCACTGGAATCACACATAAGTTCGAAAGGAAGGTTCCAATTTGGAGATTTCATAATGGGAGGATAGGTGAGAGAGGATTTGAGGGTTGAGAATGAACCCTCACAGCTTTCTGTCCAAACAAATGGAGCATCCTTTACTAGGAGAGCACAAAGGGTATGGGATATTGAACTAAAGTCCTTGATGAATCTTCGATAGAAACCAGCATGTCCTAAGAAAGACCTCACTTCCTTGATAGTTTTGGGTGATGGAAGGTGACGAATGATGTCAACCTTGGCTTTATCAACTTCAATCCCCCTACCTGAGACCAGATGGCCTAAAACTAGTCCCTCTTTAACCATAAAATGGCATTTTTCCCAGTTTAGGACTAGATTCTTTTCTTCACATCTTGAAAAGACTCTCTCTACATTCCTTAGACATCCCTAAAATGTATCCCCAAACACAGAGAATTCATCCATGAAGACCTCTAGAAAATCCCCTACCATGTCTGAGAAGATTCCCATCATGCACCATTGGAAGGTTCCATGGACATTGCATAACCCTAAGGGAATGCGTTTGAAAGCAAAGGTTCCGAATGGACATGTGAATGTAGTATTCCCTTGATCCTCCAGGGAGACCTCAATTTGATTATACCCTGAGTACCCATCTAAGAAATAGTAGAATGAATGACCTGCCACTCTCTCAAGGACTTGGTCAATGAATGGTAAGGGGAATGGTCCTTCTTGGTGAATGAGTTTAGATTCCTGTAGTCAATGCAGACCCTCCATCCACTACTCACCCTTGTTGGAAGAATCTCTCCATCCTCATTGGTTATCACTGTGATTCCGGCCTTTTTTAGAACCACTTGGATTGGGCTCACCCACTCACTCTCAGCTATGGGATATATGATACCATCTTTTAACAATTTCAGAAGTTCCTTCCTTACTACCTCCATGAGATTAGGATTGAGTCACCATTGAGGTTGACGACATAGCTTTGAATCAGATTCCAGAACAATCCTCTGAGTCCCGATAAGTGGGCTAATCCCAGGAATATCAGAAAGGGTCCAACCAATGGATTTCTTATGCTTCCTAAGGACATCTAGAATCATCCTCTCATGATTGGATTCTATAGAAGAAGAAATGACAATAGGATGTGTTTGATTTTCTCCTAGGAAGGAATACTTTAGTACAGCAGGAAGTTCCTTCAATTCAAGATCTGGTTGGTTCAGAATTTCAGCAGAAGATTGGGACATTGGATCAAGATCAATTTCTTTTTTTAGAGTTTCAGATAGGATTGATTCCCCACATGTAGAAGTTTCAGCTACTAGATTGGCTTGATTATATTTAGGGAAGGAAATTGGAGTGGTCTCCATGAAAGTGGTTTCTTGAAAGGTTTTACTGATTGTTGGACCTAAGACTTCATCATAAGAGTAATTTGAAAATGATTCAAGCCAAGGAGATAATCTTCCTTCATATAAACAAAGGAAATCAATCTCATCCTGACTTAAACATTCATCAAATATTCCTTGATGTTCCATGGATTCATTATCAATGCTTCCTATCATGTTTACTTCATGAATGTCCTCTTCATCCCCTATTTGCGAGCTTTCATTATAGATGTTCAAGTCTAGACTCATGTTCCCAAAGGTGATGGTCATGTTCCCATTTCAGACTCGGATAACAGAGTTGATTGTTGCAAGGAAAGGATGACCAATGATGATTGGGGTTTGTTCCTTATTTCCTAAGTTTTTATGGTTGTCAAGGACAATGAAATCAACAGGGTAGATGAAGTTTTCAACCTTTACCAGAACTTCCTTTAAAATCCCCTTTGGAACCCTAATGCTACGATCAGCAAGTTGAAGTGTGACAGATGTGGGTTGGAGTTCTTCTAGGCCTAACTGGCAGTACACAACATATGGGATGAGATTGACACTAGCACCTAGGTCACACAAGGCCTTGACAACTTTGCTTTCTCCTAGTTCAACATTGATGTAAGGGAAACCTGGGTCTTTCAACTTAGGAGGAATGGTCCCTTGAATGGTGGTACTCACATTAGCAGCCAAAATGACTTGGTTTTTATGTGAAAATTTTCTTTTAAAAGTTCACAAGTCCTTAAGGTACTTTGAGTAGGCATGTATGGTTTGGATTGCATCGAGAAGGGGTATGTTCAACTTGACTTGTGAAAATATTTCTCTCAACGTTTCACTCAGTTCAGGCTTGGTTTTCCCCCCTCATGCATTGAGGAAATGGTACAGGTTGTGGGGTTGTTTGTTGAAGAGTTGTTTCCTTGACAATGTTATCACTTTCCTCAGTTTGATCTTGTGGTTCATTTGAATTTTCATCCAAGTTTGAATCTTCAGGTGGGTTCTGAATTAGTTGTTCAGGTTTCTCAATTGATTTCCCACTTCTTAAAACAGTCACAACCTTTAGTTGTTCATGAGTTGTTTGAGCACAACTTGACTCTCCCCTTGAAGTTGAGGATGGCACCGCCTGAGTAGGCATGGGTGACTTTCCAGTTTTGATGGTTTTAAGTTCTTGTTTTAGGGAAGATACCTCCGAGTTGATCCTCTCCATTTGTTTGCACAGTTGCTCTAGTAGGCTTTGTGGAACAGTTTGGGTGGGTGCTTGAGTATGTTGGTTTATCCCAGGGGGATATTTTGGAGGTGTTATGGTTTGTTGAAAATGGACCGGTGGCTATTGGTATTGGATAGGTTGGGTTTGGAACTGGTTATGGGATTGGTAGTTCTGATGGGGGTAAGGATTTTGTACCTGTGGTTGGATAGGTTGTTGGTTATCTTTCCAGCGGAAGCCTGGGTGGTCGTTATACATTAGGTTGAAGTTGTTTTGGTATTGAGGCTTTTGAAAGTTCAAAGAATTAACTTCCACTGGGGGTCCTCATAAAAGAACATCCTTGATGGATGGAATGGTTGGGCAGTTTTCTGTCTTATGGTCATGTTTGTCACAAATTGTGCAAACAGGTTCAACAGTTTGGATTTCATGGACTTTCCTAAGGTCTATATCTTCAACCTTCCTAGAGAGTTCTGCGAGTTTAGCCCTAAGGATTTCCTCTTCTCTAAGTGTATGAATTCCAGTAGTTCTTTGTGGATTTTCAGAATAAGGTGAAGTTCCCCATGTTTGGTTTTGTTTAGAAAGGCTTTCTAGATACTCGTAAGCATCATTTGGGGATTTGTTTTTAAAGGTTCCATTACACATCATGTCAATGAATTGTTTGTTCCCCGGACCCAACACTTCATAGAAAATTCTCACTTGTTCAAGAATAGAAAAACAATGGTGTGGAACCATGTTTAGAGTGTCTTTGAACCTCTCCCATGTTTCATAGAATGACTCTCCCTCTTTTTCAAAAAAATTTTGGATACTCTTTTTAAGTGAAATTGTTTTGTGGTGGGGAAAGTATTTTTTGTATAATTCTCTTTGTAGTTGGTCCCAAGAGTTTATGGATGATGGTATCAAATTGTCTAGCCAATTTTTAGATCGATACTTTAAAGAAAAATGAAATAGCCTCATCTTAGATGATTTTAGTTGATGTGGGGGACACATGGTTTCTACAATGTCATTGAACTCCTTAATGTGAAGGTAGGGAATCTCAGACTCCATTCCATGGAATGTGGGAAGATGGTTTAGGAAATGGGGTTTAAAGATGTAGTTGGCATCTACTAGGGAATTGTGTCTAATGAATTAGGGGGCATTGATCCAAGAAGGTGTGAGGTAGTCATTCATGGTTTGATCGACCACATTCCCCAAGTTTGGGGCTGCCTCATTTGGGTTTCCATTTTGGTTCCCACCTGGATTTATGAGTTGGTTTCTTTGAAAACCTTCCATTGAAATGGGATCAATTTTTGACTCGGGGGTGTTAGTAAGATTAGGATCTAATGGAATGAGTTCCCTTGGTGTACTTGACTCCCCAACCCTAGTACTATCCACCCTAACTAGACGGTTTGATTGATCGCGGGTGTAGGCGGACATGCGCCAAAAGAAAAAAAACGAGAAAGGGACAAGATAAGAGAATTTGGACAAGAAAAGAAGAAATGAGGGAGAATAGAATGGGTGTTTATATGACTTAATTGGGTCCCCGGAAATGGCACCAAAATTTTATTCTCTCTCAAATTTACCCAAGAGAAGAAGGTAGGACGGTCCTTGTAGTTTAGCTTGGGTTATCATATCCTCAGAGACCTAAGAAGAAACCTATAGACACATACATTCTATGGAATGTTTTTGGCTATGAAGTGGAAAAATTGGGTTGATTTTATATGGGTTTAAAGTATAACTAAAAGATTTAAGTGAATTCAATTTAAAAGAATGAGTTGATCCTAGGTTATCGCTCATGGTGGATGGGACATATTTTCTTTTTAATGATTTCAATTTCTTAAATTTGAGATGGGTTCATTTAAGGAGATAAAACAACATCATCACTTATTGGTTTAATGCCTACACCCTTTAATACTAATAAACTATACACTTGAAGGATCAAAGTTTTGATCACTTCAAGGTAAAGGTTCGTATTAGCACTTGAAGTGTGTGGCCTTAAATTCAACAAGGACGATGGAGTTTAAAAATCATCAAATAAAAATCTCAATTAAAGAAGTGATTATACATTCATGAGGTGATAAATAACATCCAATACAGCCCCTTTATACTCCCTTGGATCAACCCATAAGTGGGTTAGCCCTCCATTTATTCTATGGTTTCAATGGAAGCGGAAAGTAGACTCATGAAGGAGGAAATGAAGAAGTAAAAAAATGCAATAAAATAACAATCACTCCACCGTTGTGTGATAATCTCACAAGGTTTGGTATGAAAAAGTTCACACCTTGAACCAATGGTATAAAAGTGATAAGGAGAATAACATAATAATAAGATAAGATGAACTTTTATTAAGAAACAAGGATGAATTAAAACAACTTACATGTGAAGGAAGAACATTACAAAGAGAAATTGGCAGCATAACATTAAGATGAAAACAAACTCCAAAATTTCTAAATCCTCCAACAAAACTGCCTTAAATATTCATTTTTGATCCCTTGGGTCTAGACTTCAATAGTACAAGTCATCCCACTTGAGTATGGTAGGTCTAGGGTGGTGGAAAGTTTGTGGAAAGAAGACTTTCCACCCTTGACCCGAAAAGGCATCCAGCTTTCATGCACCGAACAGACGCGCTTGAAACACCTTCTAGATGGCCCAATTTTGGTGGTCCATATAATAATTAAATTAAGATAGTAATGTCACCTAACATCCTGTAAAATCTCATCCAAAAAGGAGTTATGTTGTTTGATATATGGTTTAATTGGTGGGCTGTTTTTCTGGGCCGCAGAATCTGGCCCAGAATTTTATCTCTAACTTGGGCTGCCTAAATGGACACCATGGAGGCCGAATTAGCATTGGATCCTGAATATTTATTTTTCCATAGACATGTCTTATATATTCCCACGAAATTTGGGGTTAATGGGTCCTGTATGTTGGGCCCCACAGTCTCATCAGTGGGATGGTGTCCAATCTGTCTTCTCCAGAATTGCTTCCTTTCATTGCCAAATATCTCCATCATCCTCCATGAATTATCCATTGATCCCTGAATAAAACATGTTAATATTGGAGTGTAGATAAATTTACAAAAATATAAAATTAAAATATGTATAATTAGATGAACCATTGGGTACTTCAAATGATGTTAAAAAATGTACCACATAATAATGCATTTTAATAAGGTATTACAATCATAATGAGAAATGATGTTCAAAGTGTAAAATGCACTAAAATGGTGTTTATGAATAAAAAAAACATGAATATTATATATATTAACAATGAATATTAGCCTCATTTAGTGGCTAATCAGTCGTCCATTGGTAGAATTAGGGATATGATTATAACTTCCATGGGATACTGGAATATTTCATGTAGCTTCACTGGTAGGGATATGAGACTGCTCTGAGGTGCTTTCCATATTGTCTTAAAAAACCATGATTGGAATGGGGATATGATCTCGATTAGTTTCCTTTCGAATATTCCACTAGTATTTTTTTATTGGAATATGAGCCCATCCCGAGGAAAATTCCAACCCAACTAGGTGATAACCAATCGAAATGGGGTTATGATCCTATTATCATGACTTTGAGTAATGTCAATGGTATTTTTCGAATAGAATGTGATATTTTTCTAAGGCATGTTCCAAAATGAGTTGGTGATCCCCAGTTGGAATAAGGAAGTGATCTTGGTCTTGTGTCATTCCCTTTACCTGAATATACTAATAATCCTCATAGAAAGGATTAAGAATGTATAATTTCTATGGTGTATCCATTTATTCATAATGATCATGGTGATATTATGCTATGGATATCATTATAGGAATATGTGTATGTCCCATTATATTTATTTGTATAAGAATAGGCCGAAAAAATTCATCATCTTTTTCTTGAATTTAGTGACACTTTTTCAAGGTTTATTTAGAAATGCAGGACTACACATTTTTAGTCTCCAAAATATATTTTCAGATATCTTAGATGGAAGCAGGGATATGTGACCACTCCTTTCCTCCTTTTTCCATCAGAAAATGTCATATGAGATTCATTCATGGGGAAAGGATTTGTTCCTCACCCATGCTTGATAAATGAATATGCATGTAGACTACATCTGAGTGATTAGGGATATAATATTTCCCATTGGGTACTACGAGAATACCCTGGTGGGATTCATCTACAGAAGAGGTAATGTGAGGCCAATCCCATTTAACCACTACTTTATGTGATCAACACGACTTCTTGGCACCCGTTCATGAGTTTCTAGGGTAGAAATGTTTCAGGTGGTTCCCTTTGCAGGTGACTCAGGGGAACCAGTAGGATGGCATTGGTGATGGTGGTTGATAGGATCCCTCCTTGATATCTCCTAAATATAAATGGATCTGTAGTAAACTCCTTGATAAACCATCCTATTATATGTAAGATGATTATTTTCACACTCTAATAATAAGATTTCAAATTTATTAGGGGTAGCCATAAACAAAAATAGTTTCACTGTAGCTTTACCTAAATGAGACAGACTTTCCAACTTTAGTATATGGATACCATTACATTAATTCTCAAGGTTTTGGATTGTACCATGTCAGTTCTACTCTAGAACCATCACATTTTCCACCCAAACTAAAGGAATCAAGTGGGTGAGGTTGTTTTGAAACCCATAGAGGTTACTACAACGATTGAGGTTCCATAAAATTCACTCGATGAAGACATGATGTCAGGTTATAAGACTAGTGAGAATAGTTTCTACAATAAAAAAAGACAACAAGGAAAAAGGTCTCCAATCAATGCATCATCACAAGTTTTAAACATTCTTAATAAACTATATAAAGGTAGCGCAATTGTCTGTTATTATACCTAGTTTTTTCATTTATTATCTCATGGAATTTTTAAGGTGAGAATAGACTAATTTCATGGAAACCCCAGGTTATAAAGGAATTTACATCAATCATACCAATTTCATTTTCATAGGCGGCACAAAATAAAATAACATGATACATGGTTAGCCAATAATTTTTATTATTTGATAGATTCAAGTTGAGTTCACAATTTTTTTCCCTCATAAATATGAAGAGCATTAGTTTACAATTGGGGTTTTGGGGACTTGATTCTCGATGCCTATAATGATTCCATTATTATATCATTACATGTCCTCACCCTAGGCTCACTATCTTTTAGTCCTATTTTAGTAATAATTGTGGAGGGTTAAAGTATGGTTACACAATCATTCCCATTGGGTTCACCATTTTTTATCTTTAATATAAAAACTCCAAATAGTTCCAACATCCATATTTAGGTATATGCCTACTTTCTAAAGGTAGGTGGTCATTTGAGGTTTCAGGCCCAATGACACTTAGGAACTCACATTGGTCGGGAGGATGGGAGGTCAGGCTCATCACACCCTTTGGTGGGGAATTATTGCATATTCAGGGACTCTTATAGATTTAAGATATGTTCATGAATCTCATAAAAATATCGATATGAGACTAGCTACCCTAATTAAATGATTGATAGTTGAATACTTTTATATGTAAAGGGGGGGGGGGGTTCTATTAATGAGATAATCTATATATATATGAGGTTCTTCATCCGATTCCTATTATTACTTAGAAATGTTTATCAAATTATATTTTTAAGCCATATAACCTTGAAATATAGAGTTTACATCATTATAGGGAGGTTATGGGTGTTACAAAGATTATATTTAACCTTTATGATGTGTCTTACATATCCTTCTTATAACAAGAATCAAAAACCACTTAGTTTATTTAAGTTTAATTTGTGCAGTTTAACATCACGTGGAATGGAAAATTTTAATAGAATTTTGGAACCAGGAATTGAGCCTGAGACTTAATAAGGTTTCCAATATATCCTGATTATAAAATTAATCAGAGTCATCTTAATTCAATCTGCCCTCAAACCACTATTGGGAAGTGACTCAAAAATAATTCCCGTGAGGGTTATTTACATAGTGTTTACTAGTATGGGAATTCCTTCAGGATATACACTAAGGTGGATGAAATCATATGGGGAAAATAATATCATGTCATTGAATGGGGAATACAAACTAATATTTCCCTAAATAGGATATATTTATGATGCGATTTATATATCATTAAAAATCTCTAATCCCATGTGAGTAATGATCTATGTGTAAAATAATGGATATCAAGTGACTAGGATCATCACATATCGATATAGGATTTATAAAATAGGGTTTCCCAGGAGGAGTATTTGATATAGAACTTGAGACTTAGGAAGGGGTCTTATATATCCAACCTATAGGGAGAATTTGAGTCCTCATAGTTCAATTAACATCTCAATATGTTGATGGAAGAGGAAGAACAACAAAACCGCAAGAGAGTTGTGTCCCATGGTATATAGTATCTGAGATATGGATGTAATTACACTGAGGGGGATTCCAATTTTTATCTCATAACTTAGGAAGGAATCCTACATATCCTGTTTGGATTAGAATCATAGTCCTCATATTTTAGTTTGTCCCTAACCCGCTGACCGGGTTAATGTACTTGAGGGAATGGACGATGATTACACAAAAAGAGTTTCCCATGTATGAGCCCACATATCATATACTGATAGATGAGGACTGATGTTAAACTTATGAGAGAATCTAGTCCTATAAGATAAGGATATTTGAAATATGTAGTGAGTTACACTAGGGTGGATGACCATTAGAGCTCGAGCCTTATAAAGGAATCCTATATATCCTATTTAGGAAGGAATAAGATCCCTCATAGTTCAATTGAATGTTTCTACTAGAAAAGGTTATAATGTATTAGTGTGTCTTTCCGACATGCATGACATGTAAGAGGGTTCATACCTAACATGTCCTGGGTGTCCTTCAGACATGCTTGACATGTTAGAGGGTCCATGCCTGACATGTCTGGGGTGTCTATCTAACATGTCTTGATTGTCTATATGACAAGTCCTAGTTGAATTTATGACATATATTGATTGTTTATTAGATAAGGATGACATGTACAAGGTTTATTCACCTGATTTTACAAGATATGTTGGCGGAATTTCATATGATCTGACTGACATGTCCCGAGGACTGTCGCATGACTTAGCTGACACATCTAAGAGTCTTCGTGTGATCAACATCGACACAAACAAGGGTATAATATGATCAAGTCTGAAATTTTAGAAGGATGTCACATGATATGACTATAAATTCTACTAGGATTCACATGACTTGGCCGATATGTCTAGAGGAATTCATAAGACTTGGTTGAAATGTCCTAAGGACTTTGTAAGGATTTTATGATATGTCTAGAGGATTTTTTGTGGCTAGGATTACATGTTTAGAGAACTTATCAAGTATTTAAAGACATGTTTTGGTGTTGTTTCATGATCAAGATATGTCATATGAAGCACATGGTTCTTTCTCATGGTAATCACTGTATCCATATTTGTGTATGTAATTCTTATTTTTCAGCATTTATTTCATATATGCTTCAATTTTTGTCAAGAAATAGCTTGTTGATTTTTCACATAACAAAGTCAAAATATATAAAGTCCTTTACTTAATCTATAAAATTATTTAAATTTACTTCATGTGATTAATAGGGGTGATCATGAGAAGTGTATATATATGATATGTAATCATTAAGTCATTCCTTGAGTTTAGATAGTGGAAGACTCCTACAATTGTGTCTCTTTCTGCTCTAAGAAGTTCGTTCCATGCTTCTGTGGGTATGCATTGTGTGAGTCTGTGTGTGTAGTATCCTTTTATGCCGAGGTGGGGGGGGGGGGGGAGGGATTATAGGCCTCTACACCCCAGTTCTACTCCACCTCAAATGGTTCCTAAATCACAAATTTGGGCTTGAGTTGGTGGAGGGAGTATCAAATCATGCGCTTCACATGATCTTGTCGTGGTTCATCTATGGAGTCACATGATAAACATAAACCATGAGAAAAATCCATCATATCTATATTTATTGGAGCCATGGATTATCAAATTTCATTAGTATAATCATTTATACATGTCAAAAAACTATCCAAATATCAAGATAACTTGTTTAGGAGTCTTCATAAGGTTATAACACCTATCAAAGGGGATTTCGTATGATTAAATGAGACTTATCTAGGGCCCTTTGCGAGATCAAGATTTCTTGTTATTGGTTATTCTTGAGACCAAAATGGCTTGTTATAGGCCATTAAAAATACCAATATGGTTTGAAATAATCCTTTCAAGAAACAAAACTGGCTTGTAAAAGGCATTTGTGTGATCAATTGTAATCACACAAGGCACATAACCCCTTCAGATGAAAATTAGAGTATCTTATTTTTGTGAGAGGCTTAAAAAATTTATAGATTTTATTCATTGTTTTACACATATTTGGGTTTTTTAGTAATCTATTTCATGATATTTCACAAGATCAGAGGAGCTCATTGGGAAACCTTCACATGAACACCAGCGCTTGTCTGGACACCTTCGTAAGAACATGACAACTTATCTGAGGGGCTTAGTGTGATTTTGAAAAAAATCATGTGAAGAACACAAACCATTCACATGACCTTCATAGAGTCATTCTATCACATTTTATCCTAGGTATTACACAATTCACATGATCTTTCCACTTGGTCTCCATATAGCCATGTTTCTCTTTCCATTGTCTTGTATAGAAAATAATACCCATGCCTCAGTTATTTCTTTGATCGTAAAACTACTAATTCTCATTTTTAGGTTTAAAAAACTAAAATATTTCATTTTTAAATAAATCAAATATATAAAAATTACATTTTAAAACAATTTGAAAAATACGGACATTGAAGAAAAATATACCCGATTAAAAAGAAAAATAAGATCATATTTTTATTTAAATATTTCCTTTATTGATTCAAGTGACAAAGAATGGAAAAGTTGGATGATAAATGGAAAATCTTTAAATATACATAGGATAATAAATTTATGTAGTTTATGAAGGATATATTATAATATTCTTTCAATGATAAATATAAGAAATCCCAAAAAAATGAGATTGTAAAATAATTTTTTACTTCTTTGATAAATACTAAATTATAGACCCTTAATAGAGTAAACTAAAATTAAAAGTTCAATCATAATTAATAAATATATATTCATGTTAAATACATTAAATTGTCCTTATATATAACAAATAAAAGTTAATAGGTGTATAATACCAAATATAACTCAATGTTGTGAAAATTTAGACAAAATCCCTTATAAAGATAGTTTCATTGAAGTGAGATGAGGTGATTATGAGTAATGTATGTAAATAAAAAATTTAGAAATAAAACATAAAATACTCAGCATCCATTTCACCCATAATCAAGTCATAACATAGTTAATGAAGTTGCTTTATAACTCAATGAATATAAATTCAGTTAAAAAACCCCTTACCTTACACTTCTACTTAGTTAAAAGTGATTTAACATATTGTATAACAACTTTATATTTATTGAAAATAAATAATAGACCCATATAAATATCTATAGTATCATATATTACCCACTTATGAAATATTATCACTCATTCAGTAATAATCATTCATTGTTATCATTGTTTCAAGTGCTAACTGCTTAGTTTTCTCATGTATGTTTCATTGTGGACATTCCAGTTCTTGTGAATATTTTATAGTTTAATAATATATATAATGATATTAATGTTTTAAATTTAATATTTATTAATTATATATATTTTTATAGTCATTATTGAATAATGGACATGGAAAAATGAATCTCATCAGTTTATGGAGACGGTAGGTCATACTTACGCACGAGTGACATTTTCATTTTCTAATGGGTGAAGGGGTAAGTAATTAGATGATATATTAAATTTTTAGAATCATAATTATTTCATAATTATCCTATATATTAATTATTTATGTAATTATGAATATCAATGTGTGTTGGTGATGGAAGAAAAATTACATCGGTTAGTTTTTTATAGTTCTCCGTACACATGAGTGATGATTTTTTAACCATTTGATGGAGGAGGAGATGAAAAAATATTATATCATAAATATAATAACATATAATTATATTTTATATAATGTTGTAATTATATTGTAATTTTATAACATAATTTATGGCCGTGTAAGATAATGTAAAAAAAGAAAGAGCTTGTTTAAGATGATTACCTTCTCTTAGAGAAACCTCATTTGGATATCTTAACCCTAGGGTTAGTATTTTGATAAAATATAACATCTAGAATGTAGATAAGTATATTGGGGAGATATGTGGGTAGAATTTGGATGAGCTAAATGGATAAAAACTATGAACAAGTTAGGGGAGGTGGTTTCATTTTTATATTTAATGTAATGATACACATTGGATTAATAAAAATATATAAATATAAAAAATCCATTTTCCTTAGAAAGTGGAACCATGTGGCCATAATTTTGAAGTTAAGATAGTATATGGTCGATATCACTTCCACTAATAAATTTTACAGGTTTTATTTTTATTTTAAACCTTATCTTTTTGTTTAACCCCTTTGTTAAAAAATTTTAACCTTAACCAAAATAATAAATATTTCAATCATAATGGGTTATATTTTTACTTATAAGGTGAAATTTTTCTATATATTTAAAATAAAAAATATATAGACCATTTATGATCCTGATTTTCCCCTTACAATATTTTTATGATTTTGAAATAATTTAATAAAATATTTTTTAACCTAAAATACTATTAAATATATTTTAAGAAATATTCACATAATTTGAAATTCAAGAGATCAAGAGAAAAATTTAATAAGAGTTAAATACATTTTTTCATCAATAATATATTATTATTAACAATAAAAATATTGTGTCATAATAATTCATCATAAATACATTACTCTTAATGTTTTCAAAATTATTTTCTTTGATTTGTCCACTCCTTGAACATGTATTGTGTCAACATTATATAAGAATTTAATCTTAATATATAATCACTAAAAATTATAAATAAATCACCTACTTAAAAATAATTTCATTATTATCAAAATTACATTTAATATTCATTAAATATTTATTTATATCCCTATCTAAATATATAAGATTATATTTAAGAAGGATAGTGGCTTATTGTATTTTTATTTACAATAAAATAATATAAATTTAATTATGAAAGAAAAATGAATCATAATACCCATATATCTTTCATTTAGGATGGATCTTGTCAAATTAATATCTTATAATGAAATAAATTCTAGTCTTTTACTATTTCTTTAATGCCTTATCTCATTCTTTCTTAATCTTAAATACTCAAATACCCTTTATCGTGGTGATAAATGTTACCAAGGTTGCTATTCATAATGCTAAAAAATAAAAGAGACCTATTTAAAAAAATTGAACCTAATGATACCAAATATAGACTCATTTTTCATTATTAAATTTTTATATTAGAAGAAATAATTTTTTGCATAAATGTGTAAAATATAATGAGAAACTGTTAAAAAAATACATTTTTAATCCTCAAAATCAACTTATGTAAAAAACCAAGTAAAAGGATGATCCTAATGTAATTAATTAGATAAATTTAAATAGTATTTATCTTAAATAAATTTAATACAAAACAAAAATTAGGATTTAAATTTTAAATTACTTGATTTGAGGAAAAGAAATGACAGTTTTACAAATATCGATATTTTTCCACTATTCAATGAGAAATAAATATTTTTATATTAATCCCAAAAATTCATGATTAGAACATTTTTACATTCTAAATTCAAAAATGATATAAATTTCAAAATTAATCTTTCATAGTTTTTTATGTTTCGTTTAAACATGTGATACTTTTAAAGAAAGGTATCAAAGAAAATAAATATATTTAAAGATAAATATATAAAAAAATTGTGGTGTTACAATCTATGCACTTATATGAATTTAAACCATATAAATTCCATTAATCTAATAAAAAACATGGTTACTTATTCTTTATCACATCCTTTGGTTCCCATATAGCTTCCTTAATTTTATGGTTTTACCACAAACCTTTACGAGATGAGTGGTCTTGTTTTGTAGGAAATTTTCTCTATGATCAAGAATCTCCTCTAGCTCGTCTTCAAAAGACAGATTATTCACCATCCATGAAAACTCTGAGTTCATTTCATTTGAATGGTTAGGTATATAAATTATTGAGAGATATACATTGATCAACATTTTTACCTTTATGTAGATATAGTAGAATCACATGTGATAAGCTACCACCCTGATATGTTCAAGAATTTTGAAGGGACCAATATATATAGGGCTCAACCTTCACCTCTTTAAAAAGTTGATAATATTTTTCCAAAGGGATATAAATAGGAATACCTAGTCATCATATTCAAACTCTTGATCTTTGTCAATGGGTTTCAACATAATATTTTTATCAGCTCTGATCTACCATTATTTTTTGTTGAATGAATCTAACTTTCTCAGCCATTTCCTCAACTAGACCAAGTCACAATAGCTTTATTTATCCAAATTTTGTCTAACACATCTAATTTATACACTTAATTATATGGAGGGATCATGTACATGTATTTTCTACCATTTTTTTATAATTTTTTATTAGTTTTAATTAATTTTCTAACCACTTCTTGTGATTTTAGGTTCTTTTTGTAGCATTTTAATATTTTGTTTGTTTTTATAGTTTTCATTTAATTTTATATTAATATTAGTTATTTTTATTTTTAGTTATGATTATTATTTTTAGTTTAATTAATATTAGTTTTCTTTAGTTTATTTATTAAATATTATTAATTTAACTTGTAAATATAATATATATATATTTATATAATTCTACTTATTATTACTAATTTATTATTATTATTATTATTATTATTATTTAACCCTTTTAGATAATTAGTTTTTCTAAATTTTAAATTTTAAATTTTTTACTTTCTTTTTGTTTGTGTTCCCCCCTGTATCCCCCTATTGACCCACCCTACCCATTTTTCACTCACCCTCCACCCCCTCTCTCTCTCCAATCACTCTCCATCCCTATTTCCCCTCCCTCAATCACTTACCCATATCCCCACTCCACTCCCCTCTACTCCCCTCCGCTCCCCACTCTAACCCACTCCCCTCTCACCCGCTCCGAGCCGCTTTCCCTCACCATCACACCCCGCTCCCCTCCACTCCCCTCTTCTCCCCTCTTCTCCCCACTCTAACCAGCTCCCCTCTCACCCACTCCCATCCGCTCTCCCTCACCATCTCGCCCCACCTCCCAAGCCACCCGCTCCCCACCCCATACTACCCGGACACCACTCTCGCTCGACCTCTCACCCAAATGCCCACAACAGCCTACCTCCCTCACTACCACTCGCCCTCTCTCACCTGGTCGCCCAAGCCAGCTGCTCCCCTACCCCTATTACCTGGCCACTCTCCCTCATCCACTCACCCCCTGGCCAACTACCCCGCTGCTCCTACTACCCCGCTCGGCCTCCCCACTACTCATCAATTATTTTTTCATAGGTAACCTCTTCTCCGTTGAAGACATGTTGAACTACTAAGCACCATGTACTTCACCATCTACATTGGGTGGTTCTTCCTCTGTCCGTCTAGCCTGCGCAATGGTAATTTGGGAGTGACGACATCGACGTGTGTGCGGGGGGGGGGGGGATCGTTTTCTTTTGAAGATTGACGACTTGCGTGTTTCTTTGTGCAACAAGAGTGAAAAATGAGTTGATTATTTATTTTAGTAACACAATTTTATTTTACATGAATTATCATATCATTACCAAGTTCATTTTTTCTGTTATGATGTCAGGGTAATTTTCTTAGTGTCAGGATGTTGGTTGAGTAGTTAAAGTTATTGCGCATGCCATGTGATGTTTCTATTTTTGTGATTAATTGTCAATTAAATTTATTTTAATTGAATGTTTATCTGTTTAAATTATTTTTTCATTGAATTAACTACTGAAATTGAAACTGGCCATTTTAATAATAAGTCGATTTGGTGGTTCCAAGAAGGTAAAAAATGTTGACCGATTGTAAGTGAAAATTGGTGGTACAACTTTGTGACAAACGGGTTGAGTCATTTCTCTTTGTAGTTAGGTACTTTAATGTGCTCCCTAATTTATTTATAACACCATAGAAAGGGACCTTAAATAAATTAGGATATTTAAAATGAGCATCTATATTTTTGGAACTGTTGATAATTAGGTAGAATAAATATTTAATCACATAAAAGAATACTTTTCATGGCTGTGTAGTAGTTTAATTGCTACATCAGCATCCCCGACACATTTTATTGATTTATAGTTCATCATCATTTTTAAGTGTAGTTTATATTATTTATTTCTATTTCTCATCTTTTAGTTTAATTAAAATAATAATAAAAAACACAAAATATGAATTCCCTCAATTTTTTTCCATCTAAACATTGTCTAACGAAATATTTTTAGTGAACTAGATTTCATGCTCTCTATGGTTCGACCCTGCTCTCCACTTTTACAATATCCAGTTGGTTATAAAAATTTTCAAATTGGATGCGCTATGATGAGCGTACCAAATTTATGGCACTGTTGTCGAGGACTACACACACATCTAGCATTAATAAAATTTCAAGTAGGCCTTACTTTAGGCACTGTTCGCCTAAATGGTGAACATTCATAATTCGGATCTGTTGAAGAATGACCCACCCCTTGATCCACAAATTTAACATCAAAGAAAAGGAAAAGAACAAATCAGTACCTCAACTTCAAATCCAATGAATCCACCAGAGGAAAGTGTTAAAACTCATATTCTGAAGCTTCTTAGTGGACAAGTCCACCCACTTTTCCAAAACCGTCTTGATAACCAAAGGCCTCAGACTACTATGATACATGAGTTGCGACCCAATATAGTTGGAGTCAGATCAGGAATAACATGACCCATAATTCCAGTGACACACTTTGAATTGAATCCTTCCATGATAAACCTACTCCATAAACATGAATAATTTCATGGATTGAGCAGTGAAGACCCTTATATGCATGTGAACAGATTTCTTGAATTTTGTGACACATTTAAATATAACGGAGTGACCGATGATGCATTGATCTTGTAGCTATTTCCATTCTCACTGCAAGGAAAAGAAAAGGACTGGTTGGAAAGTCTTGACCCATAAACATTTTTCACTTGGGAAGTGCTGAGAATAAAATTTCTTGATCAATATTACACAACAACTCAATCTTTGAAAAATAAGTGAGACCTTGTCTCATTTTGTCAAAGTGAATATGAATCATTAAGAGAAGCTTAGGAAATATTCAATTCCATGTTAAGACATTCTTCTTATCATGGGATGAAGTTGGAAAACCAGTTTCAAAATTTCTACTATGGACATGAACTCGAGAGTAATTCTATAATCAACATAGCTACTGGCAATGCGTTCATGGAAATAGATCCTGAGTATCTATACATATTAATTAAAAACATGGAAGAACACAATTTCCAATGGCCATAATATTTTTCAAGAATAAAGGAAAGAGTGCATCAAGTTGATTCTCATACATTCATGGCTTCACAATTTTAATCTCTCAACAAGAGGATTGGCAACTTGTTAGTAAACCCACCTAAGCCAGTCCATGTTGTTCAAGATGAACACTGTCCACACTATGTTGGTCCTCATGATTATCCCATGTTTCCATATAACACTTCTGAGAACAATATGTCTAAAGATAAATTTTTCAATTACAATAGAGGAAATTATGGAAACAATTATAACACAAACTGGAAAAGAAATACCCAAAATCAAGGTTGGAAGGAACCGGTGGCTACTCAGCCAATGAACCAAAACATGGTTCCACATGTGTTCCCTGATCAACCTTCTTTTAGACCCTCCATGCAATCATAAGATCAAGGATCTCAGTAGAAATACCGACCACCATTCCATTAGCAACAATAGTACAAGGAGAAAAAGAAAACAACGAACTGTGCCCCTGTTGTAATGAAAGGTCAAAAATATTGGGGAGAAACTATAGAAAAGTTGATGATGTATATTCAATCATGGTTTGACTCACAAGATATGGAAACCCAAAACTTATAGGCTTCCATGTGAAAAATTTAAAATTAAGTCAGTCAGTTAGCAACACAAATTCAAAACCGACAGCAAATAACTCTTCCAAGTAACACAAGAGTTAACCTAAGAGAAGAGCCAAAAGCCATCACATTGTGAAGTAGAACACAATTACCAGAGCACAAAATTCCTAATTCTCAACCAACAAATGAGATGCCTACACCTATCACTGAGAATAGTGACTCAAAAAACAAATCAATCCAACTTGAAGCTAAAGAGGAGGAAGATCAAAAAAAAGTTGAAAAAATTGAAAAGGAAAGAAAAGAAAAGGAAAACAAGGCACTAAATGAAAGAGTGAAAGCTCACATACCACCTCATCCATTTCCACAAAGACTAAAGCAAAGGAATTTGGATGTTCAATTTTAAAAATTCATAGAGATGTTCAAAAAACTTCAAATAAATATTACTTTTGCGGAATCCATCACACAAATTCCCCACTATGCTAAATTTATAAAAAAGATTCTATAGAAAAGAAGAAAACTAGATGATGTGGGAACAATCATAATGAATGAGGAATGTTCAATGATCATACCAAGATCTATACCTCCAAAACTAAGAGAACCTAGTAGTTTCACTATTACTTGAAACATTGGAGGATGTCAATTTGGAAGAGTGTTGTACGACCTCAGAGCTCATGTAAATCTCATACCATCTGGAGTCCTTGAAGAATTGGGCATCACATAATCAAATTCGAAGAGGGTTGCCTTAAAAATGGATAACTGATCAGTGAATCATCCTCTAGGGATTCTAGAGGACGTACTCATCAAGGTTGATTAAAATCACTTACCTTATGATTTTATTGTCCTCGATATGGAAGAATATAAGGACGTCCCTCTCATTCTCAGGAGACATTTCTTAGCAACATGCAAAGCGCTGGTTGATGTCCAAGAGGAAAAATTAATTTTTAGAATTCGGGATGAAAACATAACATTTGATGTCCTAAAGGCTATGAAAAAACCATCTACAACATACTGTCATTTCTTGGATAATATTGAAGAATGGGATGAGTTAGCAAGCGATGCAATGGATCTCAAGGATTTACACAAAGAAAATGATGAGTTTACTGAATCAATCGAAGTGGTGGAATTCATTAGAATGAAATTCGAGCCTTTATATAGACACAACTTCACCTCACTGACTCCATCACTTGAAAAGCCTCCAACACTTGAGCTTAAAACTCTCCCATCAAAGCTATGATAGAGTTACTTGGGTGATTTAAATACCTTACCAGTCACCATAAATGCCAATATTTTGAGTGACCAAGAAATAAAATTTCTCAATGACCTATCATAAAGGAAGCCAATAATAGGTTGGACAATTTCTGATTTAAAAGGTATAATTCTAGCCATCTGCACTCACAAAATACATATGAAAGATAATTAAAATCCTTGCAGGCAACCACAAATATTCTTAACACCTCCCATGAAAGAAGTAGTCAAGAAATAAGTCATTAAACTTCTTGATTCTAGTTTGATATTTCCTATATTTGATAGTCTTTGGGTCAGCCCATTGCAAGTGGTACCTAAAAAGGGTGGAACCACATTAGTTGAGAATGATAAAGGAGAATTGATAACCACAAGAACAGTGATTGGATGGAGAGTGTGCATCGACTATCTGAAATTGAATGATGCCATGAGAAAGGATCACTTCCCATTACCCTTTACTGATCAAATCCTTAAACGATTGGCAGGAAGATATTACTATTGTTTTTTGGATGGATACTCAGGCTATAATCAAATAACAGCAACATTAGAGGATCAAGAGAGAATCACGTTCACTTTTCCATATAGTACATTTTCTTATCAGAGATTGCCTTTTGGAATGTGTAATGCACCAGCCACATTTCAATGATTCATGATGGAAATGTTCCATGAAATGATTTAAGAGTTCTTGGAAATATTCATGGATGACTTCTCCATGTATGGGAATTATTTTGATGATTGTATAGAACATTTGGATAAGGTTTTGGCAAGATGTGAAGAAAAGAATATGGTTCTCAATTGGGAAAAGTCACACTTTATAGTATAAAGTGGAATAGTTTTAGGTCATCAATTTTAAAAGAAAGTCCTTGAAGTTGATGCTGCCAAGATCAGTACAATCTCTGAGTTACCCATGCCTACTTCAATTCATTCAATTCGAGGTTTTCTTAGGCACGTTGGATTCTACCAACGTTTCATTAAGGATTTCTCTGTTATTGCCCAACCCCTTACAAACCTTTTAGGAAAATATGTTACATTAAAATTTGGGCCTAAATGTCAGGGAGCATTTAAATTATTAAAGTAAAGTTTGGTTGAATCCTTGATAATGATTTCACTAGATTGGGAGTAGCCATTCGAATTAATGTGTGATGCCAGTGACTGGGAAGTTGGTGTTTCATTGGGGAAAATAAAAGAAAGGGTCTTTAAGCCAATATATTATGCTAGACGCACATTGATTGAGGCTCATCATAATTAAAAAACAACTGAAAAAGATATTCTAGTAGTTGTATTTGATTTATATAAATTTTGATTGCATCTACTGTTTTCTAAAGTCACTATCTATACGGATCACTCTGCCTTATGGTATCTGATGACCAAGAAAGATGGGAAACCCAGACTCATTCGATGGATATTGTTACTTCTGAAATTTGACATTGAAATCTTGGAAAAAAAGGGAACAAAGAATGTCGTTTCTGATCATTTATCACACCTCAACTATAAAAGAAGTGAAATCAATGTCTAACTAATCAATAAAACATTTCATGATGAACAACTCTATGCCATTGAGATAATCACACCTTGGTATTCTGATTTCGTTAATTACATATCTTCAGGCATGATACACCCATATTTCTCAAAGGAGTAGAGGAAAATATTTTTGAATGAAGCACACCATTACTACTAGGATGATCCATTACTTTTCAAATACTGTGCAGATGGAATGATAATAAGATGCATCCCTAAAGAAGAAGTGGAAAGTGTTTTGAACTTGTTCCATGCTAGATAATATGGAGGACACCATGGAATTCATCGAAAAATTAGAAAAGTGTAACAATGTGGTTTGTACTGGCCTACCATGAATCATGATATTCGTGATTTCATCATGTATTGTGATAAATGCCAAAGAACTGGGGGTATAAGCTGGAAGCGTGAAATACCGCAACATTCAATAATGGGCATTGAAATTTTTGGCATATGGGGAAACAACTTCATGGGTTCATTTCCTAAATATTTTGGGAAATCATACGTCCTTGTCTGTGTGGACTATGTGTCAAAATGGGTGGAAGATGAAGCATTTTCGAAAAATACTGCTTGAGTCATCATCAAATTTTTAAAGCAACACATTTTTACCCGGTTTGGAATTCCAAGGCTCATCATCAGTGACCATGGTACCCACTTCAATAATGCACTGTTTCAGAAGCTAATGACTCTCCATGGATTCCACCACTACATGAGAACCATGTACCATCCACAGACCAATGGTTAAGATGAGGTTTCAAACTGATAAATTAAGGGCATTTTGGAGAAAACTATAAATACATTTAGGAAGGATTGTGTCACCAAACTTGATGATGCACTTTGGGATTATATGAATTCATACAAGAAACCTATTGGAATGTTCCTGTATCACTTGGTCTTTGAAAAAACCCTCCACTTACCTATAGAACTGGTACATAAAGCTTATTTGGCTATGAAGAAACTGAATTTTGATTTCAAAACTGTCCAAGAGAAGCGTTTTCTACAGATGAATGTACTAGAAAAGACGAGGAGAGAAGTGTATGACAATTATTTGATCTATAAAGAGAAAACTCAATCATGACCTGAAAAATGGATCCAACAAATAAATTTTTCAGCAGGAGACAAAGTTCTCCTCTTCAACTCATGACTTTGGATCATGGCAGGAAAACTCAAGTCAAAGTGGTCGGGTCCTTACACTATCACGATTGTTTAGCCACATGGTGCTGTCGAAATTTATAATAGGAAGATAACTCCATTCAAAGTTAATGGTCAACACCTCAAAATTTACCACACTTTGGATACAATAGGTGTAATTGAAGAATTCTAATTATAATGAGAAGTTATCCGTCTGGCTGAAAATGTTAAACTTAGCGTTGATCGGGAGGAAACCTGACCACTTCTTCATTCCTTGGTCTCTGTTTTCTTACACTCTCTCTATCTCTCTATATATTTTTGTGGATTTAGTTAAAACTAAAATGTCTAGCTCTTCTGACTCTTCCATGGTAATCGATGCGCATGTTCCGTATCCATCTGACTTCGTACGAAGTATGACTCAACATCTGGCTGATATCGAGTGCCAGATTGAGGATATTTCATTAGAGATCCGTGCTCATTATCCGTCACCACCACGATGAGCACATATTCCGTTCCTTCTGTACTAGATTCAGGCTCACTATGACATGGAGGTGGTTAATACCACTAAGCATCCCAATGAGGTCAATGAAATATCCACCGGTTCTTGTAAGAGGTTGAATAGTTTTGAGCTGATGGACCAAGATTATTTACCATTTTCTATTCGTATGGTTAAAGACGTAAAACTTAGCGCTTTTTGGGAGGCAACCCATTTCCATGTTTCATTTTTGTCTTTTATTTGTTTTAGTTTGTTTGAGAAAATAAAACATGGCATGTGTGTAAAATTTTTAGCCACTCCTAATATTTTTTTTCACTTGTCATTCCCACACATATTTTCTTCAATTTTTATGATCCTTGGTGTTATATTTATGATATGATGTGGGTATGTGTTATCCATGTGTAAATTTTATAGGTACATCATTTTTTCATCTTCACAGGATACAGAACGCCTCTTAGTGTCTATCAGCTCTTACTTAGGGAAGTGTTTTATTTTTTCCATATTTTATGCTTCCAAACACACCATGTAAAAAAACTAACATTACCATCATTGATAAACCCACATGAAAGCTGCTGCATTTTTGTCATAACACAGTCAAGAACATACCACACGTATCCCTGGGCAGTTTTGAACACATGATTCTTTTTTGGAATGCTTTGATCCTTGATCTCACAACTTATATGATTGATGGTATTATTCCATGCTTCAATTTTCTTTTTTCAAAAACTTGTTTATTTTTGCGACACTTATTTTCACTCATATTCATCTATGATTTCCAAAATTTTATTTCCATACCTGTGAGGATTCTGACCCCCTTTTCATCATCTTATGTTTCTCTTTTTCTTGAGAAAATCTTGACCATGTTATTTATTCTAGAACATTCCTTTTTTTCCCATCAAAGTGATAGGAATTTTGAAAGTTGCACTAAAATGATCGAGGAATCTATTTGATTATTCAACTCCGTTGACCCACTGAGCCACCCATACATTTTATCTATCATGTAGCCCTTATAAGCCATGAAGAATCCTTTTAGGATAATCCCATAGCCAATAACCTTCCCCACCAATTTATTGTTTTTTGCATGATAATTTTAAATCTAAGTGTGGGGGAGAGATTTACTCATGGAGAGGGTTATTTGAGAGGAAATGAGTCATTTGATGCACATGGATTGAAATTATCTCATCCTAATCATATGAGTTATATTTCAAAGTAGCCACATTCATTACATGTATTTTGAGTTGATAATATAAAATCTTTTTGGTTCCAACAATGAGTACATTAGTGGTCATTAAGCGATAACCCTCAATTTTATGGATACCTGATGATCCATTACTCTAGGAGCTATAGATTTTTCTATATGACCTACTTTCATTGATATGTTACAACATACGTACTACTTGTGTACCATTCTTTGGGATTTTTGTCTGATATTTATTTCATGGGGTTTCAGAGTGGATACTCATCAGTTTTTCTACCCATCCTTTTTAAGTGAGCAGTGTCCCTTAAAAAAAAGTGAAACATTGGATTATCATATTCTCGGGGACAAGAAATATTTTAAGTGTGGGGGAGAAATATTTTGAGGGAGACATTTGGATTTAAATTTATCATGCATTTATTTCAAGATTCAACCCTCATTTTTCCCAAAAAGATGTCAATTGTTTTTATCTACCCACTGTCCCGTAGCCTCAGAGACATTTTAACCTCATGTAAAGTCCTTGATATTAGTGAATTATTTTGATTTCCACTAGTGGAGATGTGAAATTCATGGAAATACTATGCTAAGCATGCATGTGTATGAGAATTGAGAAAAAAATTGATCAAATATTTTGAGTGATGAGAGTGATGGAAAGGTAGGTCACATGATAAATGAGTGCACATACTTGTTTTGGAAACAATGTGAGTGGAAGAAAAATTGTTTTTGAAAAATTTATGTTTTAAATGAAGCATGATTTTTTGTGGGTAAAAGAGATTGAAATTTTTTGAACTTGTAATTTTGATGTTTTGATTTGTCTTCGGGTCCCCTTGTTCTTTCTTTCTGATTGTTTTTTCTAGGAGTGCAAAAGATTAAGTGTGGGGGATTTGATGTACATGGATTTTGCTAACATTTTTTATAATTTTTTATTAGTTTTAATTAATTTGATAACAACTTATTGTGTTTTTAGGTTCTTTTTGTAGTATTTTAATATTTTAGTTGTTTTTATAGTTTATAGTTAATTTTATATTAATATTAGTTAATTTTATTTTAACTTTTATTATTATTTTTAGTTTAATTAATATTAGTTTTCTTTAGTTTATTAATTAATTATATTAATTTAACTTGTAAATATAATATATATATTTATATAATTATACTTATTATTACTACTTTTATTATTACGAATTTATTATTATTATTATTATTATTTAACCCTTTTAGATAATTAGTTTTTTTAAATTTTAAATTTTGATTTTTTTACTTTCTTTTTGTTTGTGTTCCCCCCCGTATCCCCCTATTGACCCACCCTCCCCGTTTTTCACTCACCCGCCGCCCCCTGTCTCTCTCCAATCACCGCCATCCCTATTTCCCCTCCCTAAATCACTCGCCCATCTTCCTACCCCAATCCCCTCCGCTCCCCTCCACTCCCCACTCTAACCCGCTCCCCTATCACCCGCTCCTGGCCGCTCTCCCTCACCATCTCACCCCGCCGCCCCAGCTACCAGCTCTCTACCCCCTGCTACCCAGATGCCACTCCCGCTTTCCCTCTCACCCGGACACCCACAACAGCCAGCCTCACTCACTTCCGCTCACCCTATCTCACATGAACACCCAATCCAGCCGCTCCCCTTCCCCCTGTTACCTGGACACTCTCCCTTATCTGCTCACCCCCTGGCCAAATACCCCACTGATCCTGCTACCCTGGTCAGCCTCCTCACTGCTCATCAATTATTTTTCCACAGGTAACCTCTTCTTTGCCGAAGACACGTTGAACTAAGAAGCACCATGCACTTCACCATCTACACCGGGTGGTTTTTCCTCTATCCGACCAGCTTGCGCAAAGGTAATTTGGGAGTGACAACATTGGAGTGAATGTACAGAGGGACGTTTTCATTTGAAGATTGACGACTTGCGTTTTTCTTCACGCAAAAAAAGTGAAAATTGAGTCAATTATTTCTTTCGGTAATGCAGTTTTATTTTTCATGAATTATCATCTCATTACCGCATTCATTTTTTTAGTTATGATGTCAGGGTAATTTTCTTAGTGTCGGTATGTTGGTCAAGTAATTAAAGTTATTGCGCATGCCAAGTGATGTTTCTATTTTGTGATTAATTGTCAATTAAATTTATTTTAATTGAATGTTTATCTATTTAAATTATTTTTTCACTAAATTAACTACTGAAATTGAAACTAACCATTTTTATAATAATTCAATTCGACAGTTCTGAGAAGGTAAACCATGTTGATCGCTTGTAAGTAAAAATTAGTGGTATAACTTTGTGAGAAACATGTTGAGTACTTTTTCCATGTAGTTAGGTACTTGAACGAGTCCCCTAATTTATTTATAAAACCAGAGAATGGGACCTTAAATAAATTAAGATATTTAAAATGATCATCTAAAAAATGATTATATTTTCGGAACTGGTTATAATTAGGCATAATAAATATTTAATCACATAAAAGAATACTTTTCATGGCTACGTAGTAGTTTAATTACGACATCAGCATCCCCAACACATTTGGTTGATTTAGATCTCATCATCATTTTTAAGTGTAGTTTACATTATTTATTTATCTTTATCATCTTTTAGTTTAATTAAAATAATAATAAAAAACAAAAAATAGGAATTCCCTCAACTTTTTTCCATCTAAACATTTTCCAACTAAATATTTTTAGTGAACTAGATTCCGTGCTCTCTGTGGTTTGACCCTGCTTGCCACTTTTATAGTAGCCAGTTGGTTATAAAAATTTGTAAATTGGACGTGCTACGATTCACGTACCAAGGTATTCATAAGTTTCCATCTAAATACATATATCGAATCTATTTTTGTTTAAATATTATACCAAATGAAGGTGTTGTTCCCAAACACCTTTGAAATCTCTAGAGAAATATATAAACATGTCTTTTAGAGTTTGAATTGACCTTTTAGACTGACCATCTATCTATGGATGTTAAGTAGTGATAAAACTCAAATATCTTTCTAGATCCTACTAAAGGATTATCTATAAAATATAAGGAAACATCATTTGTTGATAAAATATGATTGAGAGTGGAACTCCTTGGAATCTCACAATTTCCTTAATCTGATGATGATGCCCATCGTAATGTTTTCAAATTTCAATTAATGTATAGATAATGGTTTTAAAAATCCCTTAGATTTATGGTATTCATCCTTAACTTTATGACACCCCATGAATCAGGATACATACTATAAAAACATACATTTTCATGTTGTCCCACTAGAAACTCTATTTTATTCTTATATATATCTTTGTACCAACATCATATATAAAAAATGATGAAGAATGATCATTATCTAACATCATCTTCTTCAAGCATAGTTTTTATGGAACATGTAATCTATTTCTAGAACATATCATCCAAGCATGATCATGGTTGATGTCCTGAAAATCCATCAAATTCTTCTATAATTTCATATATTCCATATGCACCTTTTTAATCCCCACATAGATTAATGGTTGAAAATTAGTCTAATAAATATAATATATTTCCCCATTCTTCAAGATTTCAAGATACATCTTCTAAAAATCTATAAACATTATATCACTTTCAATGTTAATCATTGAGAAAATAGTTTGTTCTTTCTAATGTAGAGTATGTTCCACCTTGTTAACCTTCCCATGGTGGTAGTGTATTAATAAATAATAATCCTTGATCAAATCCAAACATATTCTATGGTTAATATTCAACTCTTTTTGTATAAATATATAATTCATGTTTTTATCAATATATATATAAGGCCATTCACCATATAGATAATGTCTCTATATCTTCAATGAAAAAAAATTAAAACTTCCATTTCCAAATTATGGGTTATGTTATTTTTTTCAATAATTTTTAATTGGGAAGAGGAATAAGCTATCAATATATCATTATTCATGATGAAACATCCTTTTCCCATATTTTATACAAAACTCTATATAAAAAAATATCCACTATAGGGTTGTGTAAGCATAGTAATTCTAACTAACCTCCTCTACATTTAATTGAATTTACTTCACACATTAATCTATATAAAAGAACATTTATACCTTATAAGTAAGCTTGGTTATTGATTTAGATAGACATGAGAAATTTCTCAGAAAGCATTGGTAGTGTCTATATAGCCTAAGAAATGTATAGATCTTAGTTATAATGGTTGGTCTATTCCATTTCTCAATAACTTTAGACTTTGAAGGATCCATTGATATATCCTAACATGAAATTATTTGACCTAAGTGTGATACTTTTTGTATACCAAAATTCAAACTTCGTTAATTTGGATTATAGATTCTCCTTCATCAGGGTCATCAAGACAATCCTCAAATATTCTTCACGATCTTCCTTTCTCTTTGAATATAAAATAATATCATCTATAGATACTCCCAACAACTAATCAAGGGAATCTCTAAATAATATATTAATTAAATATATGAAAATAACATGAGAATTGGTAAGTCCAAATGGAATTACTATATATTCATAATGACCATAACTCATACAAAAGGATGTCATGGGTATATCCTACTTCTAGACCATTCTTTGATGATATCATGATCAAAGATCAATCATGAAAAAATATAGAGATCATTATAATTGAAAAAATATCATCAATATGGGATAGAGGATACTTATTCTTAATAGTTATTTTGTTAATTTCTAGACAATTAATACAAAGATTCATTGACCCATCATTTTTCTTAAGAAAAATAATAAATGTACCCCATGGTGAAACTATAGGATGAATGAGTCCATTTTCATGATTCTCTTATAGTTTATTATTCAATAGATATAACTCAACTAGGAAATTTCAATATGGATTCTTCTAAATTAGTTTAACACCAGGTCTGATTTCTATTGATAACACGACTTCATGATTCAGGGGAATAATTGGATACTATTCTGTAAAGACATCTACAAATATATATACAATTAGAATATCTTTAATATTTAGTTTCTCCCCAACCATAAATGATAAATATCCCACATGAATTGGTAGAAAACCCCTTATAGTGGAATTAATTTCCACTGGGAGTTCATGTTCATCCTCACACGGATGAACTATTTTAAGTTGATTTAGAATATCTAATGTAAATTCCCTTCCTTAACACTTGATATGGGATCCATATATATAGAGAAAATCTAATAAAAAAATTATTTCAAATTCATCTAGATTCAAAATAATAATTTTTACATTAATCAAATTCCCAAAAAAATTTATTAGAGAGGAGCTACAGACGTGAGATGTGATCATCATAAAATTATGAGTTTTTATCGCCAACTCAACATCTAATTATTGAGGTAAAGATGTGGTACCCTTTAGAAATATTTTTGATAAAAATAGTTGTTATCACCTAAATAAAATAAAAAACTCACTTATAGTATTGATGATAAGTGGACCTTTCACCACATCACTTGGAACTTCCACTTCAGCTGTAGTAATTATATAAGCTTGGAATTACCCCCTTGGATTATCCTATGGTAACATTCCTTGTTCCTTAGTTAACTTGATTAAATAATTCCCTATTCCATTACAGTGAATTCATTGGATAATAGTAGTTTCTTTCATTTCCTTACATTTATTTTCTAGATTAACATCATCTCTATACATTAAAGAACTAACATTCCTTTTAATCATTCTCAAGTATGTTTCTTTCCAAAATATTCACATGATAGAAATTTATTCATTTAATTATTCATCCTTGATGAATTACCTTTTTCTTGGTTCTTAGATGAACTCTTTTTATCTTGATTTCCCCTAAAAATATACAATCTAGAAAATTAATTTTCTATCTTGATGGAATAAAACTCTATTTAATCATATGATGAAAAATCTTTAGTAACAAATACCCTTCATAGAATTCGATTAATACCTTGAAATAAATGTTTAATCTTTATTTCTGGATTACCTATGTAGTCTATAGAATGACTAGATAATCTTGTAAATCTATCCTAATACAATTCCACTCCCTCTTTATCCATCTTCTCTAATGTGAAAAGATTATAGTCAATTTTACTATTCTATATGGAAGTATTCCCGAAGAATGTTACTTTAGAAGTTACCCATTATATGATTTTTACTTTTCAACCTCATTAGTGTTCTTGATAAATGGATACCATTGATCTACATATTATTTCATATAATAAACTTCTAGAATAAAATTTTAAATTTCATTACATCCCAAATACAAGAATTTCATTTCAAGGTACTTAATCCTTTGTTCATCTACTAATATTTTTTTAGTTCAGTTAAAATATTAAGGCTTATGTCACATGAAGTGATCCAAGATATGTGAATAACATAGTAAAACAAAAATATTCTCCATAAGGGGAAGGTTATTTTTCATAAACTGAGTCAACTTCCCTAATATGGCCACGATATTCCCAGTTCCAACACCAAACTGTATTGTCTTTCTAAGCATGTATATCCCTATATTGACTATGGTTATTTATATCCTTTCTCTCATTAAGTGCCATCACTAAATAATGGAACAAACTAATTTATCATATAATAATAATGAATATTGAGCCATAAATTTAAAATACCTATAATTTTAAAATTTATCAAATACTGTAAGGGATTATCACAACTCTCATGTTATTAATGTTTAATTAAAATCTAGTTCCCAATGTTTCTGCTAAACATCCTATGATTCCAACTATAACAACCCAAACTTTATTAACCTATATTTGTTGTATACTTTTTTACAGTGGAATAATATACTAAAGGATATATCATTTTAGTAGTCTTGAAGTACCAGAAACAAAATTACACCATATTTTACATTAGAAATAATTTATAAAACATAGTTAAAGTAAATATTTCTCATCCCTGAACTCATTTAAGGATTCCTTATTCATATCCTTAGGAAAGAAAAAAAAATTAAGGGTGAATTCAAAATACTGGTAAGGGTTATATACAATTGAATCTATCAGGAATAAAGAGAGGAAAATTAATATGGAAATGTAGATAACTAAAAACACATTCCATTTAATAAATAACTTGATAATGATATGAATACATAGATAATAACAATGCAATAATCTCATGGATAATAATAACCAAATTCTCAATAAAGAAATTGAATAATGTTGGATTTCATGATCTCAAACATCATGATAACATTACCATTAGGGCCTTTCTCCAATACAATTTAAATTATTAGTATGTATACACAAAAAAGATTTAATAATTTTGGAAAAAAAGTTTTTCTAATGATATATGTCAATGCATCATGGGGAAATGAATTCTGGGACCCACACATCGCATCATGTCTAATTCATTCCTCATACATTTAACAATCAATTTATTTCATTATCAATATGACTTATACACAAATATATTTATTGATTAAATAATACAAAATATAATTAAGATATTACAATCATTTCATAAAAAATAGGTTTTGTAATAAAATAAAGTCTCTTAGATAATAGAATAAAATCAAAGAGAAACATAAAAAAGAAGTTTTAATTATTTTTTTTCTTTATAAAATGATTGAAAACATATAGAATAAATGAAATATCATTAAATGGTTATAGATGATTGAAAATATATTAATACTATAAACGTT
Organism: Viscum album; assembly: GCA_963277665.1. Classification (NCBI taxonomy): domain Eukaryota; kingdom Viridiplantae; phylum Streptophyta; class Magnoliopsida; order Santalales; family Viscaceae; genus Viscum; species Viscum album. The sequence goes on from OY728160.1 coordinate 862,404,221, forward strand.
AAAAAGAAACATTACTTTTGACTTTTCATAAAGAAAGTTCAAAACTACCCTTTTGGAAGACATTATAAAGATTCAATTATAACCTATTAAAAAGTAAAGGATAACATAAAATTTACTCAATAAATCATTTTATTAAATAAAAATTAATTTTTAAAAATAATTATGAAAAATATAGACGTGGAAACAAAATATACCCAATATAAAAGAGAAATAAGGTAATCTTTTTTTAATATTTTTCTATTAATTCAAGTTCCAAAGAGAGGAAGAGTTACAAGAAAACACAAAAACTAGTTAAATATCCATAGGATTATAAAATTTATTGATTTTATGAAGGATAGATTATAATATTCCTTTAATGGAAAAAATAATTAATCCCAAATGAAAAGTGATTATAACATAAATTTTTAGAACTTTAGTAACTATTAAATTATAACCCCTTATTAGATTGAAATCTAATTTAAAATTTAATCACCATGAATAAGTATAGATTCCTATTAATCAAATAAAAATGGTAGTATATGCAACATATAAAATAAATTAGGTTCCTAATACCAAATATATCTCAATGGAGTTGAAAATGAGATTAAATCCCATTCAAAGATCATATCATTTATGTAATGATTAATTAGGGAGGTGATTATATGTGAAAAATTAAAAGAAAAAAAGAAATTATAAAAAATATAAAATAATCAATGTTTATTTCATGAATAATCAATTCATACTATAATCATTGATTTTATGGTATAACACAATGAATAAAAATGGAGTTATGAAACATCATACCTCATTCTTCCACTTAGTTGAACATGATTTATCCTCTTGGATAAAAAATTTAGATATTTATAATTATATACCATAAACATACATACATACATATATATATATAATATTATATATTATCCACTTATTAAATCTTATCACTCATTCATTAACAATATTTCACTATTTTCATTATTTTGGGTGCTAACTACTTAGTTTAATCATATATGTTTCATCATAAATGTTCTAGTTATTATGAATTGGTTATAGTTTCATCATAAATTGAATTATATTAATTTTATAAGTTTCTTATTTTTCTCGTTTTGTACATTTTTATAATCATTCATTAATGTTTGACATGGAAAATGAATCGCATTGCTTCATGGAGACGGTAGGCTATACGTATGCATGATCAACATTATCATTTTTTAATCAGTGAAAGGGTAAGGAATTAGATGATATATTAAAATTATATAATCATAATTGTGTAATAATTATCATATGTATTCATTATTTTCATTATTATTATTATCCATATGATGAGGTGATTAGAAAAAAAGTATAACAGTTTGTTTGGTATTAGCACTCCATATAAACGAGTGATGGTTTTCTTTCTGATTTTAAGAAGAAAAATATGGGTAAATATTATTACATAAATATAATAAATGCTCAGTATATGTTATATATGGATGTTATTATGTTGGAATTTCTAGGACATATTTTATAGTGGTAGAAGATGATGTAAAAAATAAGGATCTTGGTTAAGATGATTACCTTATCTTATAGAAACCTCATTTGTAGGTCTTCTTAAAATCCATAGGGATGGTCTTTTGGGAAGCCCAAAAACCTAAAAAATATGGATAAGGATACTATGGAGACATTTTTTTAGGGTTTGTTTGAGATAAATGGATTAAAATATGTTAGTAATTAAGTGGACTAGATTCCATTTTATAGTGAATGAAAGGACACATATAGAATTAATTAAAATAGATTAATATAATAAATTCATTTTCCTAAAAAAGTTCCACCATCTGGAAAAAAATTTGAAGCTAAGATAAAACATAGTATAAATTAATTCAACCAAAAAAATTATAACCCCTTTTAGTGGTATTTTAAACATTATCATTTTTAACTACTTTATTAACCAATTATATCCTTAACAACATTAATGGCCTTTTCAATCTTAATGAGATATAATTTTACTTATAAGGTAACAATTTTATCATAAATATCAAAGGGTTTAAATTTTAGATAGTTTATAATCTTAATTTTTATCTTTAATTATTTTTATGCTTTTCAAATAATTTTATAAAATATTAGTTAACATAAAATACTATTAAAGTCATTTGAATAACTTTTAACACCATTTAATATTAGAGACAGAAAAAAATATGAAATTTGAATTTAATCCATTTATACATCCATAATAAATTATTATTAACTATTAACTTATTTTGGATCCATAATTCATCCTAAATACAATACTTTTATTGTTTTCAGAATTATTTAATTTGATTTTCCCACTTCTTATACGACACTATATTAGTATTGTTTAACCATTTAATGTAATTAAATAATAACTAAAAATTATAAATAAAATAACATCCTAAAAAATATTAATTTTAATAAATATAACCTTTAATATTAATTCACACATTATTTTTATCCCCATGTGAACATATAAGTGAAATTTGAAGGTAAGAGAGTGACATTTTTATATTTTTCTTAACTTATAATAATATAAATGTCATTATCAATGGAAAATGGCACCAAAATTCCATAAAATAGTTTTATGATGGATATGGTCGAGTCAAAATTATGTAATGAAATAAATTCCATATTTGGATTAAATTTTAATGCCTTTTCACATTATTTTACCCTTAATTTCTTAATTTACCCTATATTGGAGTGATAAATTTTAACACGATTAATATTCGTAATGCATAAAAAACAAGGGAAATTTTAATTTTTTTTGAAACTCTTGATTCAAATATTGAATCCATTTTTCATGATTTGTTTTTTATAAGTGGTATAAATTTATTTTAATAAAAATACATAAAATATAATGAAAAAAAGTCTTTAAAAAATATGTTTTGAAGCCTAAAAATTAATTTACATCAAAATCAGGTAAAATTATTATATTAATTGAATTAATTAGATTATTTTAAATATAATGGATCTTATATCACTTTAATTCTGAATCTATAAAATATTGGAAATTTTAAATCACTTTTTTTTAAAGAAAATAAATGATAGTTTTAAAAAAATTGGTATTTTAACTATTCCTTGAAAAAAAAATCTTTTTTTCAATAATACAAAAACTAGATCTAAATAAAAGTTTGACATGTTGATTCCAAAAATGATACAACTGTCAGATTTTAATATGTGAATAATTTTTTTAGTTCATTTGAACTCTGTGTTACCTATATATAAATCTATCAAAGAAAGTAAATTTATTTAAAGAGAAATATATCATAAAATCTGAATTCGTAACACATAATGGTCATTTAAACTATATGAATAACTCATAAATACAATAAATTTCATAAAGGTTAACTTATATGTGTAATTATATGTAAAGTCAATTCCTATAAGATTCACTCCTACATAATGTTAATTTGGAAGATGTATAAAGGTACCCCTAAGCTACGTGAGCATCATCATCATTATAAAGGACATGTGTATATGTATTTGAAAGAGGCCTATGTAATAGTCCTTAATAAGGGCCTATATTTTCATATTTACAATATTTCATTTAATGGAAATTAATCACAAAATTTATTTAAAATCTAGGTAATTAACTATTATTTGTTAATTTTATGAATATGAATTTTAATTTTTAAATTGTTTAGATCACGAGTTTTAGTAATTTATTAATTTTTTAGAATTAATTATACAACCATACATTGATTTTATATTTTTTTATTAAAATAAATAAAGGCATTTAAATATGAGTTTCATTTTTTTCATTCATTTTTATTTTGATTCAAACAAAGATTGAAATTAGTTATATTTTTAATGGCCAACGATTTTGAAATTTGGAAAGGGAGAAATGCGTAAGGACTTCCTAAGAGATCCTGTTAGTCTTTGGTTTCTCTATGCATAACACATTCTATTAAAATATAACTCTGATTTTTTTATAAAATATGACAAAATCATGAGTTTTTCTAGGATTCATAAAACTTATAATTGTTGTGTATGGAATTTACTCATCTCATAAGATATTGGATGATCTACTATGTATGTCACAAACAAAAATTGATACCTTGGTACAATAGTACTCGATACATAACAAACATGTCCTGATGAGTATTCTCAATCCCCATGGGATAGTAACTAGCACATGTTCCTCAACAAAGAGATAGAGGGAATGATTTCTCAATAAGAACAATCAATAAAAAGAGAATAGTAGAAGAATAAATCAACGAACTATCAGTATTCCAAATAGTCATCAATGAAAAATGTACCAAAATAATAAAAATGTAGATCAAAGTGGTACATCATCAAACAAACAACACAAAATCCATCAAGTCAAAGTCCCTAAATCTCCATGTAACGAGTGGGCCACAACACTATTAGTCACCGTGAACACCTAATATCCTACCATGTCAAGTACACCCGCTACCTCCAAGTTGAACTTCCCATTTTTTTAGACCCACCAAAACATAATATATAAATTCCTAAATGGAAATGTAGGGTTTTAGAAACATATCCCATTAGAATTTCACCATAATATTCCATAATAAATTCCATAAAAAACAAATCATTTATGATTCAATTTAAATAAAAATAATGAATGGAAAATTATTTTCATCATTTCCATCAAACAAGATTTCAATTTAAGTACATCAAAAGTATGTTAAGAAATAATTTTATATGAAAATTTTGATAAAATAGAAATCAATGAATAAAAATGGTTCAATAATCACTTGCATGTAGTAACAAAATAAATAAAGAACTATGTTTATATGCCCTAAGGTTCATTAGATTCTGGATCTAGTATCATTACACTACTTAGTCAATCAATCATGGATCATGGTGTTCACATGTTACTAAGGATTAAGACATTGGGATAGAATTATTCAACACCCCATTGGGAATAATCTAGTTGAACATGGTTTAGTTAGTGTTTTAATCATTAATCCATATTTAGGGGATCAGAGCCCTAGAATAGATGTATGATTCACCCATTAACTACCTAGGATCACATTTTATTTAAATCAATCAACAATTCATTCATCAATAATGGGAAGATAATTCTTTTCAATTAATTTCATCATTCATAGTTAAATGACCAATTTAATGTTTTAACATGAAATTTCAATTTCAAAACTAAATAATAGGTTTTATCATGTTCATTGCTTTTAAAATAATATATTTTTTAAATATAGTTTTTCAATAATAAATATAAAATTATTTTTTAAAATCAATTTTCATTTCAATCAATCATTCTAAAAATATACCCAATATTTTCAAAGCCCTTAAGGAAGTGTTTTATTCCACAATTACATTAATTTTGAAAACTATCATTAAAATATTCTCAAATAAAGGTTAATAATTAAACTAGAAATTCAATTTAAATCAAGAAACCAATTAATATTTCAAGTGTATGGAAATCCCTTATGTAACCACCTACCATTTACCACATGATCAATGAACCACAAGAAATGGTAACCACCAATGTATAGTATGAGGTAAGAAAGATCAAGGAAAATTCTATATAATTATAGCCCATAAAATCAAGGTTTCAAGGAATTAAAAACAATAACATTCATGAATCTCAAAGAAAGTGAGAAAGAAATAGATGATAATTCCCAATCAATGATGTTACACTTACCTAAGAGGGACCAATCATATCTAGCGACACTTCAATCCAAGGAGAGAAAATTATGGTGGAAAAAAAAATCACCTCTAGAGTGCCTCCAAAATTTTGAGGGTTGAATTAGGTTGATTAGATGGGTATTATAATTTATAAAGGTGTTTTTAGACTTTAATTAAAATTTTCAAATGATTAAAATCCCATCATACTATTTATAAGGACATGACACACCGTTGGGACTGATTATGTGCCTAATTTTCCACCCATATTGGGTTTTAGGATATATTCACATTTTTTGGATGTATGGTTTAAAAAATCATGCGCCAACCATGTAATACCTCCTAGAATACTTGAAAAAGGTTTAATAGTTTGGCCACATGGTTTGAAAACCATCCACTAACCATTCACTCCCCACTATTGCATGCCACACAATTGTTTGGTAAGGATTAATGGTTTTAAATAACTTTACACCCCCTAAAGAACTCCAAAATATGTCAAATGGTTTCCTAGGATAACCCGAATGGTTTTACCTAACCATGAACTATCTATTTAATGGCCCAAAAAATTATAAATTTTTCCAAAAGTTCTAAAAAATAACTCAAAAAAAAGTTCCAAAAATGGGATCTCAAAATAAACTGTTAGAAGTTCCCAAAATTTATTAATGGGATGTTACAATATCCCTTCCATAAAAAATTTTCACCATAGAAATAATATCAAGAAAACTCCATATCAAAGGATGAATCCACTTCTCTCTCATTAATTCCTCACACTCCCAAGTATCATGTGAATCAGAACCATACTACTAAAGAAATCAAACCAGGGGTATGGACTTTCCATGAATGTCCATCTTCTCAGATTCAACAATACAAAGTACCTACTCCATCACAAATAAATCAAGTTACACATAAAGTTCCTATCAAATGAATAAATTATATGTTCCATTGATATAATTCTTGAGCTATAACACATAAATAAAATTATGAATTGAAGTCAAATAGGGTGTAAAATCCAAACAACAATCCACTATTCCAATCTTCCCAACAAACATAAATAGTCCAATTTATCTAAGTGATAACTTTCCCTATTTTTTAAGATGTTGACCACCCTAAAGAGGTTAAGTTATCAAAAACAGTTGGCACAAAATAGAATACATTAAAGGGAAATGATGATGATCAACATAGGATTTATAATAGCTCTAATCTGATACCATTATATGATGAATAAACTGGATCTCTTTCATCATCTCTTAGAGAAAACTAGGTCCAAACAAGAAATCTTAACCAATATCTTATCAAAAATTTTTAGAATGACATGGTTGACCATAAAATTACTCAAATAGTTCCATATTGATGGGTGATTTTTATTTTTTTATATGAAAACTCAACTTTTAGAAGTGGTGATCCCAATATCCACCAAAGAATGCAAGAACAAAGCATGGATTCAAGAATCTATATATCTTGTTTTATATATCCATCCATATATGAATTATATTTCATTATCAAACTAACCTATAATACCATCGGTCTATGAGGCCTATCAAAAAATAATAAGTGAATTGGGTATCCCTATCAAAAACTATAAAATAAAAAACTCTGTACAATATGAAGTTCTCCTAAATATGTTGGATCCTAAAGTATTCAAATTTTGTTGTATAATTAATGAGAATAAAGTTAGACAATTTGGTTAGTAGATCAATCACTAACCTTATGGCATTCTTACCTCAAGGGGTATGCCGAAACCCACTATGAAATTCATTGAAATATTATCCCACTTCCTTATTGGAATATGAAGGGGATAATGAAAACCCAATAGTTTATGGTGTTCATCATTTACCTACTGATCAATATAAGAATGATAAAAAAATAAAAAATATATCATCTCATACCTAGATATAATAATAATCATCACATATTATAGAACATGTTTATTGTTCAGGGGTATACTACCCTCTAGGAATTTTAGTAATACCCCATAACATATGTTCTCATAGAAAAAGTTATGACATAATATCTTTGAAAGCATAGGATACCCTCATAAGATAACTACTATTCATTTATGGTCTCCCCACCAGAAAGAGAGTCCTTAATTCCACGTAACACATTATCAAGCTACTTCCCTAGAATAACCATCTTGAGAATATAGGTGGTCAACCAAATGTTTTCTAGAATAATCTTGATGTAGTCCTCCAAAACTCCTAAATGCATCTGAATAATTAGAACCATTAAATTACACTCTTTTGATGATTATTTTACCACACAGGTTAGAATTTGTCTTCTCAAAGAATCAAAAATTACATTCCCCTTACCATGGGTATAGGCAATGTCAAGATCAAAATATTGTAGGTATTCCACCCCTCAAATCTAATGGATATTCAGATCTTTTTGTGATAATATATAACCTAGGATTTTTGGATAGGAATAAGTTGTTAAACATTATTTAAAAATGTAACTCTTCCATCTATTAAGGGAATTCATCCTAGAAGAAATCTCAATATCATGTTTAGGATAGTTTTTTTCATGTATCCTATGTTATTGGGAACCATATGACACTATGTGATGAGCCTATATAAGAAAAAATCCAAACCAAAAAATAGGTGAATAAAAAATGGCCACATAGACCTACTAATACACTAGGAGAATCAATATTATGGTTAAAGTGAAAAGGTTCTTGAATTCATCAAAATAGTTCTAACACTTAAAATTCCATAATAACTCTACTGCATTTCAAGTGATATAATTAATAATAGAAAAAATATTTATAAATATTTAACTAACCGGTCATAGTACCACTCTAAGCCCAAGAATCAATGAATCTCAAAAACATTATGTGGTTGTTCTCATGTCATAACAGTATTCAACTTATTATGATCCACTAAAATACGATGCTCCTAGACCACATATCCCAATAAAATCACTTCATAAATCCATAAATTACATTTTTAATATCTTATAATAAAGATAGTTATATCTTAAAATATCTTGGACTACTCTTAGATGACACACATCATATTCATTAGTTTTAGAATAAATCAAAATGTTATAAAAAATACCACCATGAATGATTAAAAATATTCATTGAATTTCTTATTCATCGGTTACATAAAAAATTCAAGAGAATTAGTTATACCAAAAGTCATAACATGATAATAATAATGGTTATACATACTTAAGAAGGTAGTCTATGAGATATCAGACTCTTTGATTCTAAGCTGGTGATAACCAAGTTGAAGATCAATATTCAATAACCACATTTATCCTTTCAACTAATCAGAAAAATCATCAATCTAAGGAAAATGGTACTTGTTATTTACCATGACTATATTGAGATTTTTGTAATCAATACATTGGGGAAAGGTTCTATCAACTTTATTTGAAAAAAGAATAGGTCCATCTAAGGAAAAAACTTGGGTGAATAAATACTTTATCAAATAAATCATCCAACTAGGAATTTAACTTATTCATTTTAGCTGGTACAATATAATAGGATATAATAGATATATGATTGATAACTGAAACTAATTTAATAGAAAAATCAAACTCACTTACTAGTGGTAAGACAAAAAAATCATATGGAAAAATATTGTGAAACTCAATGAACACTAGAGGAAGATCACTACTCAAAGTTTTCAACACTAGGTCAATGATGAACACATATAATCATACATAACTTTGGGAGAGATGGTTTATCTATAACCAACCTTAGGTCTCATTCTCCCTAGAAAACACTGCACACCCCATCGAGGGAAGAAATGAAGACCTTCCAAAGATAACAGTCAATATGAAACTAATGGAAAATCAGCCAATCCATCTCAAGAATTAAATCCAAGGGTTTCATATCAAGAACCATAAAATACCTTATGATATCAATCTCTTAAAAAGATAAGGTATAATAAGGTCATCATAGACCGCTCTCTCTCTTCATTCTAAGGGGTGTAACAATATATATCACATAAGACACAATCTCTATAAAAGGTTAGAAATATTCTTAATTTGAGTTGATATAATTGAATGAGATGCACTAGTATCAAATAGAATAATCACTAAAGATGAAGTTATAGTGATGGTACCTCTCACTATCACTATACCCACATCATTTTACCCTTGATACTTGTCCTCTTTATAAATAATCTTTATTCTGGATGCATGTTATTGGAAAACCTTAGTTCTTAAATAATTTAACTGAACCAAAATACTTTTTGGATCTGATTATTTCATGCCACTACATGGTCCAAGAAATCCATGAAAGAACTTCTGTAGGTGTCCCAGTCAAACACATAGATAAAATATACCTGGGGCCTCTATAGAGACCCTCTTTGAATTCCTAATATTTCCAGATAAAAAACAAGTCAATGTTATTTTTATAGATTCTATAGGTGGTCTTGATGATACCTTCTATTGAGATATACCATTACACTCATAAAAATTCATATTTACTTAAAATGAACTAATAAAACTTCCACTAGGACATTGAGGTACTCCCAACATCCCTGACATACCATCCATGTCAAGATCATCTATTAAAGATCTATAAAACACATCCAAATAAGAGGTGAGATTTCATATGAAGACCTAAAATCAGATATGAGACTAAAGATCCATCTTGAATGATTAGGATTTACTATTATCATTCAATACTACATTAGGATAAAAATGAACAAGCTCAACAAAACTATTTTCATACTGAGTCACAGTTATCCTTCTTTGTTGGAGGATAATAAATTCTATTGAATTCACTAAAACCATAAATTATGAATAGAAATACACCTTGAAAAGAGATTTTATGTATTTACTCTATAATAAATCATGTTTCTTCATCATTACAATCGAATCCCACCACCTCCTACAAGAACCTTCGAGCTTGATGGTATCATATTTTACCTTTATTGAATCTGGGATTTTAAAGAACTCAAAAAGTATTTAAATATTTTTGAACCAATCATTTACCTCTTGAGGATCATTGGAGACTTGGAAATATAGTGGGTTATATAAGAGAAAATCATGAAGATTATCTATAGTTTCATCACTTCTAGGTTCCTCTATCGATTCCTAAATAGGAACATGTGAAGCTACCTGTACCAGAGTTTGGAATATAATAACCACTATTTCAATAAGGTTTTGGTCAAATGGAGAGTTCAGTTTCCCTCATTCATCTATAGATACCTGCTAAGGTGTATTAAAATGTATTCTTGGGAGAATTATACTACAAAATATCAATAGGAAACACAAAAAAAACCTGCAGGGATACAAAGATCATCAACTCAATCAACGGATACTAGGATTTCTATTTAATCAGATACAATTCAATTTCCTGGGATTTCAAAATACTAAAATAATTTTTCCAAATAAACTAGAATAAGATCAATTTACTTCTGAAATTCACTTTTCCCAAATACCCTTAGCGAATCAAGGCTTTCTATGATGAAATTTGGCTGGAAACTCACTCATAGACCACCCCTTACTTCATTAAAATTATAACTCTTATCTATCAGCACATCCCAAACTTCATAGTAACATCAATAGTAGATATAAAACCGTCCCCTAATACCATTTTTTCATGAACCAACCTAGATACCCCAGTATACCAGTACCCAATCCAGTACTGACGTGGCCCAAAATGAATTATCAATCCCGACATACTGGTGACTAGAACCTGGGCATCAATAAAGAGACAGATGGAATAATTTTTCCATAATAACAATTAATCAAAAGATAAAATTGGAAGAAAAATCAAGTACTACTTTGTAAGAAAAACACTCATCAAGGAGAAAATTACCAAAAGAATATTTAAAAAGATAAATGTGATGCATCACCTAACAAATAGAAAAAATATGTCAAACTAAATTCACTAAATCTCTCTATAATGAGGTGTCTATAATATAATGATCACTATTATCTCCAAAGGTCCTTCTACATGAAGCACACCCAAAACCTCCTGGTGTTGATTTCCATTATCTTATAACTTTCATAACATAATATAAAAATTCCGGAAGGATGACGTTGGATGTGAGAAAATAGCCCAGTAGAATTTAACCAAATATTCCATATGCAATTCCATAACATAAAAACCATATATGATTTGATTTAAATAAAAATAAGGCATAGAGAATAATTTTAATATTTTTTGTAAAGAAATATTTTAAATCATGTAAATGGAAATTATATCCAAAAAATAGGCTTAAATTAACATTTTCATAAAATAGAAGGGAATAAATAAAATAGTTTAATAAATGATGGCATGTAGTAATCAAATCAAAACAAAGAACCATGGTCATATGCACCGAGGTTCATTTTTTCCTGGCTCTTGGATCATCATACTATTCAATACATGAATCATGGATCAAGTTTCTCACACAACAATAAGGATCAAGTATTAAATATAGAATAATTCAGCACCCCATCAGGTAAAGTCCTGTCAAACATAGATTAGTTAGAGTTTTCATCATAAATCCATTTCTAGAGGGTCAGAGCACAAACATGGTAGTCCTATTCACCCCTAACTTTCTTGGCTCACATGATCTTCAATAAATAAATAAATCAATAAATAATGGGAAAACAATCCTTCAATTAAATTAATAATTCATATATAAATTTCCAATTTCAAGTTTCAACATTCCATTTCAATTTCAAAACCAAGTCATAGGTTTTTATCAAGTTCCTTACTTTCAAAATCATATTTCATTTAAGGCCATTTTTCTCAAGGATCAACATAAAATCATTTCATCAAATAAAATTTCATTTCATTTTATCTTTCTCAAAATCTACCCAATATTATCAAAGCCTTAGAAAAATGTTTTTATTTCACAATACCTCGACTCTTGAAAAATAATAATTCAAATATTCTAAAAATAAGGTTCATAAATCAATTAAAAATTCAGTTTAATTCAACTAAGATATTATGGTTTCAAGTTTATGGAAAAACTTTTGGAAACCACATACCTTTCATCACAAGATAAATGAATCACCCGAAATGTAAACCACCAATAGAGAGTTGAAGACAAGGAAGTTCAAGGATGGAACCCTAGAATTACAACCTATCAAATTATATTTTCAAAAAATTAAAAAAATATGATCTACCACTCTCAAATAAGGCGTGTGTGTGAGAGAGAATAATTCCTAATAAAATAGGTTTCACTTCCGATAGAGGGGTCAATCACATCCACTAGCACTTAGAACTAAGGATATAAGAGTTTGGAGGATCCAAAATCACCTATTGAGATCCCACAAACTATCACGAGTATAATTATATTTTATGAGGATGATATTATTATTTAATTGGAGTTTTTGGGCCTTTAATGAAAATATTTAGAATATTGAAATCCCATCACATGATTTCTTGGGATATTCTGCATGGTTAGAACTAATAATGCACCTAATTGGGAACCATCAGTAGTATTCTCATGAGATTCCCATTTTTTAGACATATGGTTTAAAAAATAATGCACAAAACATGTAATCCCTATTGGGATACTGAAAAAGGCTGAATGTTTTTCCACACAGCTTGAAAATAACGTGTTCCCCACTATTCCATGCCATTTAGTTTTAGGGGAAGGTCATATGGTTTTAACTAATCATGTTCTACCTCTATAACTCCAACACATTTTAAAAAATTTCTAGGGATGATCTTCATCGTTTACTATAGTCATGAGACAATAGTTCACTAGCCTAGAAAAATTCAAATATTCCAAAATTACTAAGAACAGCCTAAAATAAGACCCATAAAATTGATGATAAAAGCAAAGGCTTATAAGTACCTAATAACTGGTAATGGTATTTTACATAGTAAGATTTTATACGCACCTTATATAAATATAATTGTATATTAATTTACTATCTTATAAAATGTAATCCCTTCCACTCTCCAGGCTTCCTCCACGTAATATTCATTTTCCCTCAGAGCATATGAATTTAGGAATTTTACAAAAAACCAATATAGGGATTATATTTAGAATTTTCCAAAAAGAAAAAGGCTTTACCTAAAATCAAAATGTCATCTCTATAGTTTGTAAATATTGGGAAAATATTCTCAAACTATTCCATATATCACCCATTTTTCTTAGGAAGAATACAAATATCTTAGGAAAGAATGTTGAGTAATAGGATGATTTGATATGATCCTAGATGAAGCAATATGAGACCTCAGGTGAGACATGTAGAACTCACCTAGTTGAAGAAGGGGTTCATGAATCATAACATTTTAAACTAAGATGATGAAGAAGATATTATAGATGCTTATTAATATTTTATCCATACCATTTTTAAAGGATTCAAGAACTTGGATACAACATTATCTTTATTAGTTTTTATAATTTTTACATTTTAATATTACTTAATTTTTATGTTCATCCATGTTTTTTTTCATCTATTCCCTTTTTTATTTGTGTTTCTAGACCCCTATGATATTCCAATGATCTCATATTCTATGGTTATGGAGAACTAACCCATTTTGGATTATCTAAGGGGAATTACAATGAAAAATATTTAGTTTATGCTTTTTAATTCAAAAATTATATTCAATGGTTTATTGTAGTAGTGATGGTGAGGAGTGGGGTATGAAATTAAAACTACAATTTACTTCATTATTGTTTCATCCTTCCATTTATGAACATGAAATAAGTTATTTAATGATCTTCTTAATGGTATTTGAGTAGGTTATTATTCTAGTACATCAGGAAACATTGTAGGATATGTAATAAAATTTCATTGAGTATTCTTGGTGGATTAAGTGATTTAGAAAAAATGTAAATGATTATAGAACCCATTAAAATTCACTATAAGAACATACATATTTTTTTATAACTTGTTTGTGTTTAATATTTTCTTTTCTTTTAATTTGATAAAATGAGAAAACAAACATCCTTCAATTTCTACACTACTATTTTGAAAATAGAAAATAAATAAAAAATTATAATTATATAAATTGTGAGCATCTAAGAATAGATCATTGAGATAAAAACTTGTTCATACTCTATGTTTTATTAAAGAGTTTTAATATTTATTTTCAATAACAAGCCCATGAAATCCACATGTCAATAATTAATTATCTATGAAATAACCATTATCTATCTATGTAAGAATCATCTTCTTATGTGTAAGTATAACAACCTTGGTCTTTATTACACATTTAAACATGATTTATTACATAAACTTTCACTTAATACAGCACAGAAGATTGAGAGGTGTAGTGTCTTTAGGGATTAAGAACATTACATGACAACTAAAGACATAAAATATAATATCTTTATTGAAAACTTCTTTTACATGACCATAACATTCCTTCGTACTTAGAATTGCATGGGATAATCTGAGGACATACATAAGAAAATGGTGATATATAAAGACCAGTAAGGGAGTAAACAAGGAATAACATAAAGAATACAATAAATGTTAGGTAATACGAATATTAATGGATCACAAGAGAAATGTGAACATAAAGGCATGATATAGCATGATTAACATAACATGGAAATGTGGAAACAACTTAAATCAATACATCATAAACATAAATAAATTAGGTAAATCCCTGTACCAACATGGTGGAAAAATGTCCTAAAAGGAATCTGGTAAACCCCTTCCCCAACATGATGTATCATGATAGTAAACATTTCACAATGCATTGGAGTGCTATTAGGGCGCACCCTTCATGAACATTTTAATATCATGCTTAAGTGTGCCACATAGATCATATAACATGGATTCATTCAACATCATCATTTATTCCAAGATAAAGGAATTTGGAATACATATATGAAAGTATATAATCAAAAAGTATATATGCATAAAGGTGAATATCCTTTATAGAAAAATGAGAATGGTATTCACTACACGATGATTTTAGCATGGAAAATCATAGTGCAATTTTGGCAGCATAACGACATCACATGGGGATTCATAAAATGGGTTGATGAGAGATAAAGGGTTATATCATAATTTAGAAATTAAATGGGAATTAAGGGGATCATGGAGAATAATATCCCAACATATGAAATGGAATTTGAGATGCATAATATAATAGAAATTCTTTAATGGAAATGAGGAGAGAGAAATCCCTTACAGATTTTTGGCATGGTAACGGGTGTACATGGGAGGGATAAATAAGAGTGAAAGGGGTCTATAATCATTCAAGAATAATAAGGTTTGTATGGGATAGGTTCAAAAACATAACCCATAATTTTTAACTAAAAAATAAAAGGGTATAACAATACAATGAAACTTGGAAAAAAATGAGAAAAGAAGGAAAGTGAGGATCCCTTACTTGGATGTGTGATCCCAAAGGCTTGTGAGAGGCTTATTGAGAGATTTGGTGCGCCCTGGAAGGACTATAGGGAGTTTATAGAAGAGTGAGGATGATATTTAATGAGTTTTAGTGAAGAGTAATGAGTTCTTAGGTGAGTTTATATAGGAAAGGAGGGAGAATTCTTTATTATTTAGGTTTTGGACACTACACACTAAAATATACAAAAACACAAAACAACCCATTATTTCTATCCAAGGGGAGTGGAAAAAATTATTTTATTAGGCCAAGGGCCGAATACATTAAAATACTATCCTTTATTATGTGGAGGTGAGTCACACCCTCAAGGAAATGAACTTAAAATCATAAAATATATTATATATTTTGGAGGATTCACTAAGGCATTATAAAATAGGTAAAATAAATATAAAATCACATTATTTTAAATCTAAAACATATATTTGGTATAATATCCATTTTATGGTATTTATTACATCACTAATGTGTCATTATGATGTCATAAAACACACTATATATTTATATATTAGTTAATTCTTACCTAAATATTCCACTATCTGAGAAAATTATGAAAAATTAACCATCGGATAATTTCAACATCCTGATTCCAAATATAATATTCATTTTATCTAAACAATTTTCTAAATATGTAAATTTTCACTTTTAAAATGAGAACTCACATTTATTGAAAATTGAAGAGTTTTGACAAAAACAATTTTTAAACCTTTAAAAATTACACTTTACTTCATAAAAACTATATAATAATTTATTATTAATAAAATTAAATTGATAATAATATTTTATTAAAATATTAACTATTTCAAAAATTCATTAATTCTTTAAAATAAATTCTTTAATTAAAAAAATACACTTTCTATTTTATCGTATAAAAATATAAATCTTATCAAACTAATTTTCAAATCATTTATAGAAAAGGAATTGATATAATCATAATTTAGAAGAATTGTCTTTATAATTTTATTAATAAAAATCGTAATGCATATATTTTTCAAAAGTACCATTTTTACATGAAAAATTAATTCATCAAATTCATCATTTTTTAAGAAAGACTATTCTCATAAAGTAATTGGTGGAAGAAGACTTTTATTTATAAAAAGGGATTACAAAATAAGTAACTAATACATTGTTACATAACCCCTTATAAAACCCTCATAAGACCTAAGGGTAAGGTGTGTGATGGTGACAGACTCTTGGGGTGGCTTGAACTTCTTCCATAGGCAATTGCATTCAATCTTAACGCGTTGAATCTCAGCTTAGACTTGGTCAAGAGTGAATCACAATGACACTACCTTCTTTTTGATCTCTGAAAAATGAGCTTCATACGGCCCGAGTCTACTGGATGAAGCCATCTTCTCCTTTTTCTTTGTCGAAAGGATTTATTAAAACCTTATATATATATATATATATTAGTTGTGTGATCACTATTCAATGACTATATTATCAACGATAATGATAATTTATGGTCATTTAAACCCAATAATAATAAAAAAGTTCATGTGTTTTCTATATCTATAATACATTAAAATAAAGGGAATTTTATTCATAAATGATTGGGTCGTTACAACCTTCACCCCTTAAGAAATTTCTCCCTCGAAATTTCCTTTTCCCACACTAAAACATATAAGGGTAACTCTACCTCATCACTTCCTCTGGTTTCCATGTTGCTTCTTCACACTTTTGGTTTCTCCACAACACTTTTATGAGGGTCATTATCTTATTTCGTAGAAAATTTTCCCTATGATCTAAGATCTTCACTAGCTTATCTTCAGAGGAGAGTTCATTCTCCCTTGGTACCACCTCTAGATTGAGTACATGTGATGAGTCTGGTATGTAATTCCTTAATAGTGATACATGGAACACATCATGTACTTGAGACATGTTCGGTGTGAGTGATAGTCGATAGACCACTGCTCCGATGCCATCAAGGATATCAAAATGGCCGATATACCTTGGACTAAGATTTCCATTCTTCCAAAATCTCATAACACTCTTCCATGGTGATATGCGGAGGAATATAATGTCTCCAACATCAAAATCTAGGTCTCATTGATGATTTTCAACATAGATCTTATATCGAATCTGAGCAGCTTTAATGTTCTACTAGATGGTCTTAACCTTCTCCACCATTTATTCGACCATTTCTGGACCTAGAAGTTTTTTCTCTCCAACTTCATTTCAACATGAACGTGTTTTACACCTCTTCCCATAAAGGGTTTCATAAGAATTCATTTGGATGCTTGATTGGAAACTATTATTGTAAGAGAACTCAACCAGAGGAAGATATAGATCCCATACTACATTGAAGTACATTGAGAATTCTCTCAACATGTCCTCAAGTGTTTGGATAGTCTATTCAGATTGGCCATCAGTTTGAGGATGATAATCCGTACTGAAGTTCAGCTCATTATTCAGAGCATATTGGAGACTCTTCTAGAACTTATAGGTGAATCTTAGATCTCTATCAGATACAATTGATAGTGGTATACCATGAAACCTTACCACTTCTCTGATGTATATATATTCCAGTTGATCCAATTATAAATCCTCTCAAATTTCAATGAAGTGTGAAGTCTTTGTAAGATGATCCATAACAACCCATATAACATTATTTACTTTGGATGTCTTCTGAAGTCTATTAACAAATTCCAAGGTGATTTTCTCCCATTTCCATATTGGTATGGTTAATGGTTGCATCATCCCATTAGAATTCTACCTCTCAGCATTCACTTGATGACATACCAAACAATTTGATGTATATTTATTGATATCCTTATTCATGTTATCCCACCAATAATGCTCTTAGAGATCCCGATACATCTTTGTGTTTCTTAGGTTAATGGAGAAATTCAAACTATGTGTATCATCCAAAAGTTCTTTCTTTAACTCCAGATTCGATAGAACACATAGTCTTGACCCAAATCTCACAATTCCTTCTTTATTAACATTGAAATATAAGGATTTGATAGTTTCCACTTTATTCTGAATTCCCACATCATCTTTTTGAGCATCCTTTAACCTTTACAAAAGAGATAGTTGAGAAATAATTTGTGAAAGGATTGATGATGTTCCCTTATTTATGATTCCAATGTCCATCTTCATGAAAAATAAGAAGATTGGATCCTTCTCAATTCTCACCAATGATAGAATCGCTGGGTCCTTTATACTTAGAGAATCTACCACCTTGTTCTCTTTCCCAGGGTGGTAATGGATTGATTAATCCTAATCCTTGATGATCTATAACCATATTTATTCATTCACGTTCAACTCTTTCTGTGTGAACATATATTTGAAACTTTTGTGATCCATATATATTTCACACTTTTCCCCAAAGAGATAATTCCACCATATTTTCAATGAAAAGATCAAAACTTCCAACTCCAAATCATACATGGGATAGTTTTTCTCATGAATCTTAAACTGCCTCGAGGCATAGGTGATGACTTTGTCATTCTACATCAAAAAATATCCCATTCCCTTCATCGAAGCATTGCTAAAGATTACTAAAATCTCCCCACTTGTGGGTAGTGTGAACACATGGGTAGTGATAAGCCTCTTCTTAAACTCCAAGAATATTTATTCACATTTATCATTCTAATCAAACTAGAATCCCTTTAGAGTTATCTTGGTAAAGGGGTTTGAAAATCATGATAAATTTCTCACAAATTGGTGATAATATCTAGATAACCCTAGGAAGCTACATATATCTGTTACAAATTCCGTCCTTATCCATCCCTCAATTTCTTTTATTTTGGAATGATACAAAGATATCCCATTATTTATAATGATATTCCCTAAGAATGAAACTTCCTTTAACCAGAAATCACACTTGTTGTACTTTTCATAGAGCATCTCATTTCATAAGGACTCTAGTACAATGCTTAGATGCTTCTCATGATCCTCCATGGTTTTGGAGTATATTATGTTGGGTCGGAACAAAACGGGAATGATGGCAAGAGGGGGGGGAATTGCCTTTTAAAAAATGATTAACAAATTAAAAATCAAAGTTGAAATGCAGCGGAAAGTAAAGAGGCAAGACACACAAAATTGATAACGGAGTTCGGCCAAAACCCGGCCTACGTCTCCGCTCCCAACTCAACCGTTGAGAGATTCCTACCGCTTGCTTTTCAATGGTTTTAGCAAGAAACCCACTAGGCTTTGAGGTAGCACTAGAACCTATTACAGCTTGATTTTATTGGTTTAGCAAGAACCCACTCTTCACACCTTAATGGTGGTGTGAAACCCAAAAGAAAGGGGGATGAGAAAAGGGTTTGGGGTTTGTAGGCACAAACCCAAAATTAAGCTCAAAATGAATAAACAATAAAAACCGTATTTGGAGAAGCCTTGGGCACCAAATTATGATGGAGTTGATGTAGCGTGCTCTCCCAAGCTTCTTGAGGTGCTCCTTGGATTGGAAATTGGTTGGAGCACTTTGGGTTCCTTGAGGAAATCCGCCGGAGGTTCGCCAAAAATGATCAACAATGTGTCCGGTGGCTTAGTTGACGTTCCGGGGCTTCGTAGGCCTTTATTTATAGGCTAGGAACCTTCAAGTATCCGTTGGAGGGCTTTGGAGCCGTTGGAAAAGGCCTCGGAGCCGTTGGAGGCCAAAAGAGGGTTGACTGGTCAAAGCCAACGGCTAGTTTGACTGGGCTACCGGCTGGCCGGTGCAGGGCCACCGGCTGGCCGGTGCCTTGGCATAGGAGAAGCATATTGGTCCAGGCTCTACCGGCTGACCGGTGGAGGAGCCACCGGCTGGCCGGTGGTGAGGCAGTATCCATCACTGTTGGGGCTGGATGCCACCGGCTGGCCGGTGCTGAGGCCACCGGTTGGCCGGTGGGGAGGCAGTAGCTACCCCTTGAGTCTGGGTGCCACCGGCTGGCCGGTGGTCAAGCCACCGGCTGACCGGTGGAGCCTGGCAGTGGGCAATGTCTCTGCCAGGTCCACCGGCTGGCCGGTGCTATCACACCGTTTGGCCGGTGGACTGCAATTCAGTCCATTTTGCCAGCTTTCTTGGGCCAATCCTTTGGCAATCTTTTGCCTATCATCCACAACACTTAAAAACAAGGTCAGACAAATAATAAGGTGATTGTGATCATGAAAATCAAACAACGAGGGGAACGAGAGGTACAACAATCTCCCCCTATTTTGATGATCACAATCACCAAAACAATCAAAATAAAATATTGAAATTAAAGACATTCTTAAAGGATAATTTGAAAATAAATACTAAGCATGAGAGAAAAGATTCTCCCCCAATCAATCAAGAAATTTCTCCCCCTTTGTGATTATCAAAATAGAATGGGGCATAAAACTTGATTGAGGGAAGATTGAAAATCAAGATCAATTGGAAATTGAAAGATTGAATAACAGTTTGAATTGAAAGTTTTGAATCAAAAAAGAATAGAAGTTTGAAATTTGAAACCAAATGAAATTTTTGAAATTGAGAGTTTTGAATCAAAAAAGAATTGAAAATTTAAAACCAAGTGTTGAAATTGAAAAATGTTTGAATCGAAAATTTTGAATTTGAAATCAAAAGGTCTTAAATGAACCTAACTCCCCCTAAATAAAAACAATAAATCACCGGGGAGAGGTTTTTGAAACCGAAACAAATTTAGGTCCGGTGAGATTCGCTAAGAGGTATTTTTCAATCCATACTTGTCTCATGGCGGGTCTTCTCCTAAAAAACTCGTCCGAATAAAAAATAGATTTGGGTTGACCGTACCGGGCATTTTTGCAATCACACTCATAAATGAGGTGCCCGAGTTTTTTACAATAATTACAAAATTTAAAACTAGAGCTCCCCCTTACAAAAACAGTTGGAGTATGGGAGGAGGAAGCTTGGTTGGTGTAGCCAAGTCCATTGGTGGTTCTAGATACTCGTTGAGAACCTAAGAGTTTGGACAAATTTTGTTCACCTTGGGTGAACTTGGATAGGGATTCCCTTAGGGCTTTGATGGTTGATTCCAAAGAATCAACATTGGGGAAATTTTGGATTTTTAGGGAGAGTTCCTCCTTCTCTTTGAGAAGTTGTTCTTTTTCGGAGGAAAGTTTTTTGAAATTCTTTTTTAATGAAACAAATTTGGAAGAAAGTTCGTGAAAACCTTCCTCCAATTGATCTCTAGCGTATTGGAGATCCTCATAGGATAAATGATTTAAAGAATTTGAATTTGAAGAACAAGAGGATGAGGAATCGGAAGATGTTACCTCATGAAATGCCATTAGGCATTTGTTACCGTTGTCGCTCGAGGAGGAGGAGGAGGAGGATGATGAGGAGGTGTCACTCCAAGTCGCCTTGAGGACCTTTTTCTTTCCTTTTTCCTTAGCCCGTTTCTTGTTGAGTGGGCAATCGGGCTTGTAATGGCTCTTTTCGCCACACCCGTAGCATTTTACCTTGGGCTCGGATCTTGCGGTGGGTTCTTGCTTTCGCGCCTTGCGAGATTTCTTCTTCTTCTTGTGCTTCTTCATAAATTTGTGCATTTGGCGGGCGAGATTCTCCATTTCCGAGTCGCCACTTGATGATGAAGAAGATGAAGATGATGATGATGAGGAGGAGCTTACTTCTTTTTGTACCTTGAGGGCGATGTTCTTTGGTGTCTTGATTGGTGTGCCCTCCTTTTGAGCTTGCCTCCTCATCGTGATCTCGTACGTCATTAGGGATCCGATGAGCTCCTCGACCGGCATGTTTTTGACATCCTTAGCTTCTTGGATTGCCGTCACTTTAGGTGACCATGAGCTCGGAAGGACCCATAGGATCTTCTTGACCATTATTTCTGCAGAAATGTCATCTCCAAGAGATTTTCTACCATTGCACACATCAGTAAATCGAGTAAACATTTCAGAAATTGATTCATTTGGGTGCATGGAAAAAGACTCAAAATCCTGATGGTACATGTCCAATCGAGTATCCTTTACTTTGTTGGTCCCCTCATGGGTAACCTCCAAAAGTTTCCAGATTTCATGTGCGGAGGTGCATGTGGAAACTCGATTGAACTCATTTCTATCTAAGCCGCAATGGAGAGCGTTCATGGCTTTGTCATCAAGCTCAAAATTCTTAATATCGGCGGGGGTCCATTTGGATTCGTCGGGGGAAGACAAAGAATAACCTTGCATGAAAATTTTGTAAATCGGATAACCTATGCTTCTTAAAAAAGTGGTCATGCGGGTTTTCCAATAATTATAGTCGGTCCCATCAAAAAATGGAGCCCGACCCAAAGAAAAGCCTTCGGGGGCGAAAGAAGTGGATGCCATCACAATGGATCTTTGAATTTGAAACCGTTTAAGGTATTACTCAAATTACCCCTTTGATACCAATTGTTGGGTCGGAACAAAACGGGAATGATGGCAAGAGGGGGGGTGAATTGCCTTTTAAAAAATGATTAACAAATTAAAAATCAAAGTTGAAATGCAGCGGAAAGTAAAGAGGCAAGACACACGAAATTGATAACGGAGTTCGGCCAAAACCCGACCTACGTCTCCGCTCCCAACTAAACCGTTGAGAGATTCCTACCGCTTGCTTTTCAATGGTTTTAGCAAGAAACCCACTAGGCTTTGAGGTAGCACTAGAACCTATTACAGCTTGCTTTTATTGGTTTAGCAAGAACCCACTTGCTTTCAATGGAATAGCAAGAACCCACTAGCCTTTTTAACGGGTGAAGGCTAGCTCATCGAAAACTCAAGTCCTTTAAAAGGAAAGGCTTGAAGAAACCTCTTCACACCTTAATGGTGGTGTGAAACCCAAAAGAAAGGGGGATGAGAAAAGGGTTTGGGGTTTGTAGGCACAAACCCAAAATTAAGCTCAAAATGAATAAACAATAAAAACCGTATTTGGAGAAGCCTTGGGCGCCAAAGTATGATGGAGTTGATGTAGCGTGCTCTCCCAAGCTTCTTGAGGTTCTCCTTGGATTGGAAATTGGTTGGAGCACTTTGGGTTCCTTGAGGAAATCCGCCGGAGGTTCGCCAAAAATGATCAACAATGTGTCCGGTGGCTTAGTTGACGTTCCGGGGCTTCCTAGGCCTTTATTTATAGGCTAGGAACCTTCAAGTATCCGTTGGAGGGCTTTGGAGCCGTTGGAAAAGGCCTCGGAGCCGTTGGAGGCCAAAAGAGGGTTGACTGGTCAAAGCCAACGGCTAGTTTGACTGGGCTACCGGCTGGCCGGTGCAGGGCCACCGGCTGTCCGGTGCCTTGGCATAGGAGAAGCATATTGGTCCAGGCTCTACCGGCTGACCGGTGGAGGAGCCACCGGCTGGCCGGTGGTGAGGCAGTAGCCATCACTGTTGGGGCTGGATGCCACCAGCTGGCCGGTGCTGATGCCACCGGTTGGCCGGTGGGGAGGCAGTAGCTACCCCTTGAGTCTGGGTGCCACCGGCTGGCCGGTGGTCAAGCCACCGGCTGACCGGTGGAGCCTGGCAGTGGGCAATGCCTCTGCCAGGTCCACCGGCTGGCCGGTGCTATCACACCGGTTGGCCGGTGGACTGCAATTCAGTCCATTTTGCCAGCTTTCTTGGGCCAATCCTTTGGCAATCTTTTGCCTATCATCCACAACACTTAAAAACAAGGTTAGACAAATAATAAGGTGATTGTGATCATGAAAATCAAACAACGAGGGGAACGAGAGGTACAACATATTATAATATAGTCAATAAAGACAACCACAAATTTGTTGAGGTAATATATAAATACTCTATTCATCAATTCCATAAATATTGATAGAGCATTAGTGAGTCCTAAAGGCATTACTATGAATTCATAGTGCATGTACCTTGTATGAAAAGTAGTCTTGGGGATATCCTCCTTCTTCACCCTTACTTGGTAATATCCTGACTGCAGATCCACCTTGAATAAGTATTGTGATCCATGTATCTGATTGAAAAAGTCATAAATTCATTGAAAAAGATACTTGTTCTTTATCGTGATTTTGTTGAGCTCACGATAATCAATGAAAAGGTTCATTGAATCATCCTTCTTGACAAAGAGGACTGGTTCACCCCATGGTGAAGCACTTGGGCATATAAACCCTTTATCCAGATTCTCTTGTAGTTTTTTCTTTAGCTCCTCATGCTCCATAACATCCATTATATATGGAGTCTTGGATATTGGAAACACCCAAAGTAAAAGATCAATTAATAATTAAATATATCTTCTATAAGGAAGATCAAGAAATTCCTTGGGAAACACATCAACAAATTCCCTTACAATAGGCATGTCTTCGAGGATGGTTCCTTCATTAGAATCAATCATCTGAGAAAGATATAAATCCTCATAGGGAATTAATATCTATGTTTGAGATGATGGTTCTAAAGAATATTCATCTTCTTCCTTGAACTTGTACAGAATTGGGGGTCGATTCACCATATGGAGAGTGATTTACCTCTCACGAAAATTTGTATTGTCTATATATAGGGAAAGTCAATACATGCCAATAATTACATCAAATTCCACCAAGGTAAGTATGATGAGGTTCTATGGGAAGTTTAATCCACAAATTATTATAGGGGGGGAGTTATATTCATGGGATGAAATAATTTTCCCATTTTCCATTTTCACTGACATCTCTACTTCCATTCTTTGTGGTGATGTTTGAATTGTTCTACTAAACTTTAGGGATATAAAATAATGAATAGAACCAGAATAAAAAATTATGTTCTCTATTTTTGAATGAATAACTAGCGTACCTATCACCAATTCATTGTTGGGATTTTCTTTGGTGGTAGTGATGGAAAAATCACTCCCTTGATTCCTTGGAGGTTTTTGGTTGCCTATGAAAACTCTTGGATTATAGAAATGGTTTTCAAAGTGCCCTGGTTCTTTGCAGTTGTAGAAATGAAAAATACATTGAGGATCAGATAGAGAATTTGTTTCCTCTATCACAGTAGCAGGTTTTTCTTATAGGAAATTGTTGTCTTGGTGCCCTTCCTTCCCACACGTAAATAATTTCTTCATCCCTTTTAGGCAATTTACAGGGTGCTTATTTTCACACCTTTGGAACATGGGATGCCATAATTTCTCAGCACAATTTAATTTATCCATTGGACTGCTATAATTAAAGTCTAATTTCCGCTTGTTATCGCCATGATACCCCTAAGATTCATATATCTATATCTCAAATTTGAGGGCACATCGGATAATCTCCTCATAGTTGTCAAAGTCACTGATTATTAGGGATTTCCGTAGGCTAGGTTTTATCCCATCAAAGAAGCGTTGGACCTTGAATTCAGAGCTAATGATAAAAAAAGGCGTATCATGCAAGTCTGGTGAATTTTTCCTCGTAAAACCCAACATATTCGTCATCATTTTGTTTGATTATAAAGAAATCTCTTTCCATATTAATTTGGAGGGTGCAAGGAAAATATTTATCAAAAAACATTTTCTGGAAATCTTTCCACCCCATCACCTCAATATCTTACATAGGCTTCGTATTTTTGATCAATGTACACCATTTATCATTTTCACCCTTCATATGATAAGAAACCATAAGAACATTCTCTCATTCATAACATTGAAGGATGGAGAAGATATTCTCAATGGATTTGGTCCATTATTCGACGATTCATGGATCGAAAGATCCATTAAAATTAGGAGGCCTTTGTATCACGAAGCTCTCGATTGTGAATTGTTCTTTCTTAGGGGGTTGCACATTCCTCTCGAACCATGTTTATATTCAAAACTTGAGTTAACATATAGAGTATTATGAAAAATTTTGTGATTCCCACTCCCATCAGATTGGACATCTCATTAGAACAGTCATCACATTGATCTTCACATTAGTTGTTAGCCTGAGTCCTCATATTACCAACCATTGGCTAGAATAAAAGGAAAATTAGTGGTAATTATTTTAAAATATTAAATATATAAAGGGAAATAAAATGAAAAAAGGGATAACATATAAATTACATTTATCTACTTAACTTATGAATTTCTAAGCTTCGATCTAAGTTATCCATGATCTACTTCCTAACATATATTCTTAGGGACATTTTTTTATTCCCTTAATAATGGTTCATACTAATATTATGAATTTACTGAAGCATATCCCATGAGAGTGTCAAACCAAGAGTTACAAAAGGCTTGTTTGTGTACACCAGTTTCTATTCGAGTCTAGCTCAAAGTGGTGTTTTTGGGTTTTACCCCTAGATACATCTATTCTAGAGCCACCTCTATTTTTTCCTATCTAGATAGGGACGAATTTTATTGATTAACCACTTAATATATACTTACAAAAATTTAGGGATTATTTTCTTATACTTAGTATTATCCCTAAGGCTTTTACAAGGGTTTTCTAATCCTAATTCCAAAAATAACTAAACCTATCCTCTGATACCAACTATAATAACCTTGGTCTTTATTACACATTTAAAAATGATTTATTACATAAAATTTCACTTAATACAACCAATAAGATCAAGAGTTATAATGTATTTAGGGATTAGAAACATTACATGACAACTTAAGACAAAAAATAAAACATCTTTATTGAAAACTTATTTTACATGACCAAAACACTCCTTCGTACTTAACATTGCATGAGATAACCTAAGGACATACATAAGATTAGGGTGATATATAAAGTCCAATAAGGTAGTAAACAAGGAATAAAATGAATAATTCAATACATTTTAGGAAATAGTCATATCAATGGAGAACAAGAGAAACATTAACATAAAGACATGATATAGCATGATTATCATAACATAGAAATGTGACAATAACTTAAAACACTGCATCATAAACATAAAGGAATCAGGTAAACCCATGTCCCAACATGGTGAAAAAATGTCCTAAAAGGAATTAGGTAAACCCCTATACCAAAATTAAATATCATGATACTAAACATTACCTAATGCATTAGAGCGCTATTAGGGCACACCCTTTATGAACATTTTAATCTCATGCTTAAGTGTGCCACATAGATCATATAATATGGATTCATTCAAAATTATCATTTATTCAATGATAAAGGAATGTCAAATACATATATGAAATTATATAATCAATAAGTATATGTTCATAAAGGTGAATATCCTTGATAGAGAAATGGGCATAGTATTCACTGCACGATGATTTTGGCATAGAAAATCATGATGTAATTTCGGCAGCATAACGACATCACATGGGGATTTATAAAATGGGTTGGTGAGAGATAAAGGGGTATATAATCATTTATACATAAAATGGGAAGTAAGGGGATCATGGATCATAATATAACAACATATCAAATGTAATTTGAGATGCATAATATAAGAGAATTGTTTGAATGGAAACGAGGAGAGAGAAATGCATTACGGAATTTTGGCATTGTAATAGGTGTACATGAGAGGGATTAATGAGAGTGAAAGGGATATATAATAATTAAAAAATAATAAGGGAATTATGTGGGAGGTGAAAAAATATACCCTATAATTTTTAATTTAAAAATAAAAAGTTATAACAATATAAGGAAACTTGAACAAAAATTAGAAAGGAAGGAAAGTGAGGATCCCTTACTTGGATGTGTGATCCAAAAGGCTTGAGAGAGGCTTCTTGGGAGCTTGGGGGAGCCTTGGGATGAATATAGGGAGTGGATAGTAGAGTTATTATTATATTTAATAAGTTTTATTGTAGATTAATGGGTAATTGGGTGAGTTTATATAAAAAAGGAGGGGAAATTCTTTATTACATAGGTTTGGGACACTACACACTAAAATATTCAAAAACACAAACCAACACATAATTGTTTCCCATGGTTTCTGGAAGGGGGAGTGAAAAAAAATATTTTAAAAGTAAAAGGGCCAAATACATTAAAATATTATCATTTATTATGTGGAGGTGAGTCCCACCCTCAAGAAAATGAATTTAAAATCATTAAATATATTGTACATTTTTGAGGATTCACTAAGGAATTATAAAATAAGTAAAATAAATCTAAAATCACATTATTTTAAATCTAAAACATATATTTGGTCAAATATCCATTTTATGGTATTTTCTACATCACTATTGGGTCATAATGATGTCATAAAACACACTATATTTATATATTATTTAATTTTTACCCAAAAAATGTGAATGTCTCAGAAAATTAAAAAAAATTAACTGTTGGATAATTTCAACATCCTGATTCCAAAAATAATATTAATTTTATCTAAATAATTTTCTAAATATGCGAATTCTCACTTTTAAAACTAGAAATGATATTTATTGGAAATTGACAGTTTTTGAAAAAAACAGTTTTTAAACCTTAATAAAACTTACAATTGTCTTAATAATAATTATATAATAATTTATTATTAACAAAATTAATTTGATAATAATATTTTATTAAAATATTAATTATTTAAAAAATCCATCAATTCCTTAAAATAAATTCTTTAAGTAAAAAAAAATACACTTTCTGTTTTATCATATAAAAATATAACTCTTATCAAAATGATTTCCTAATAATTTATAGATAACAAATTGATATAATAATATTTTTTAAGAATTGTTTTTATAATATTATTAATAAAAACCTTAATGTATATATTTCTCAAAAGAGCTATTTTTACCCAAAAAATCAATTTATCAAATTTGTCAATTTTTTAAGAAAGACTATTCTCATAAAAGAATTGGTGGAATAAGAATTTTATTTTTGAAAAGGTATTAAAAATAAGTAACTAATACTTTGTCACATAAACCCTTATAACAACCTCATAAGACCTAAGGATAAGCTGTGTGATGGTGACAGACTCTTGGGGTGGCTCAGATAACATCACTCAGGTGGTAATCTCTATTAACTTGAAATTCTCCCATAGGCGATTCCATTCAAGCTTAAATTTTTGAAGCTTAGCTTGAGCTTGTTCAAGAGAAAAGCCTAGTGACTCTACCAACTTTTTGATCTTTGAAAAATAAGCTTCGAACAACCCATGTCTACTGGATGAGGTCATCATCTCCTTTGTCTATGTTGAAAGGATTTATTAAAACCTTATATTTATATTAGTTGTGTGATAACTATTCAATGCCTATATTATCAATGGTAATGATACATAATGGTAATTTAAACACAATAATAATAAACAAAGTTCATGTGTTTTATATATCCATAATACATTAAAATAAAGAGAATTTTATTCATAAATGATCGGGTCATTACAGTAAGTAGGACCAAAATTATTTCATAAGTATTATTTTTCTATAGGAATGGTGTTCCTACTTCAGAAGGATCATCATAAGTAGTATTCAAAACTATATAAGTAAAAAAATTCTGAGATATTTAGAATGAATATCCTAGAAAAAAAGTTGATAAAATTATGGCGACAATATAAAATTATTTCAAATTTTAAAATATCATGATGATGTTACTCATTATTCAAACATGCATAAAGGAAGGAGATATGTTTTTATTTTTCTTCATGAACTGAGGAAATAATTGGACAACAAAAAAAATAAAATACTCATGAAATTCATGAATATATGGAGTTTTTTACGATGCTTGTTTTTTTGGATTAGAGAATGTAATGTAAGTCAAGGATTTATTTTAATTATAAGGGGAATTTAAATAAAAGTATGAAATGAGATAATGAATTTTAATAGAGATATAACATGAACATGAATGATGATATTTATGATACTTTGAATTTCTAATACCATGTAAATTATATTCACATGATGTAGATATTATAAAAAGGAAATAAAGTATAAATAAGTGAGGGGAAGAAATTTTACTGTGTGCATATTGCAAACATTATTCATATGGAAAAAAGAAAGAAGAGATTGAAAAACCAATACTAGAACCATAATTTATATGATATATGTCAAAGGAGGAAAATAAGGAACTAATATTTTTCTTATTTTATACATTAAATATTTTAGAGAAAGAGGTAGTTATAGTGTTTCAATAAGAGATCATTTGTGAACTGAAGAAGAAGGAGAGAAGTGTTTCTGGACCACACAACAACTAATTCTATTTAGGATAAGAAGATTTGAGATCTAACCTAGAACTAAAATCAACTTATTATGTTTGAGGAAACTTTAGGTAACCCATTATAACTATTTCATTATAAAGAACCATACTTTACATACATTGTTAATACTTAAAAATTGAAGCACACTTATTACAACATATAACAAAACCATGAAAGGACCATATAGGTATAATGTCTTTAGAAACTGGGAAACATAAACAACTAGTTCATAAAGCGTCTATATTGTCTCCCATTTATTTCATCATATCTAGAGTCCTTTTTGGAATATCCTACTTAATAACCTTCTTCCTGACCTGGGGGAAAGAAAACATACAAAAGGGTGAGCTCAAATGCTTAATAAGGGTAAACAAAAGAAAAATCAATCACATCATATTCATAAGAACATAAAAATTTGGAAATCTTACCCTACAAAAGAGATCATAATTTCATAACATGGGATAAATCATGGTAGTGAAATGTAATCACAATAATCATAACTTAAAACATGAAGCATTGTGGAATACACCCATAATCATAGAGAATAATTTCTTATTAGTCAAGACTCATTGCCAATACTATCTTAGTGGACAAAGTCCATTTCTGAACCGAGTTCATTCTTTGTTTCAGTCCTGTTTCACTGAACCGGTTTAACCTGCCGTTCCAGCCATGTCTATCTCATGAGATATAAAATATTTACCCAATGCATTGGAGGGAGATATAGGTCCCAACCTCTCATAATTATACCATTCTTATGTGTGCCACAAAATCAAAAATCATACATCATTGCATAACCCATGTAATAAAAATGGGAATCTTAAACATCATGCCATCATAACATAATCCATATAAGATAAAAGGACATCATAAAAATAATTCCATCATAACATAATCAAATCAATGTAAAAATAGGGATAGAAACAAAACCCTATATTATCTTAGATGGAAAATAATTTTGATAAAACACTTGAACTCCATTCTTGAGGAAAATATCCTTTCTACTTCAAAAACATTTTTCCTTTCTTAACATGTCATACAATTTTAAACTAAAAGAAGTTGATTAAAAATAAACTTGAAAACTTGTAAAGGAAGCTTCTTGGAAATAATGTTTTAAAAATCCATTCATGCCGTATAAGTTAAAAAAACATTCTTCTCGTACTTTTTTCGGAAAAGTCAAAAAGTACCTCGTACGAAAAACGACAAAAGATTCCTTTCATATATTTTAATAAAAACTCACCGAAGGGTAAAATTGGATATAAAATATTTTAGAAGGATATAAATATTACATATTGAGGAAACATGTATGTGGTTGATAAATATTCCCCAGTAAATTCTGAAGTATAAACAATCTCGGATAAAAATTGAGATTGCGAGATTTTCCCTTACCTTAGGTCCGATTTGCTTCGTAAGTGTCCAAACCTCCTGTATAATGATTTAAATAATGTCATTGACTTATTCCAGAATCATAATCATTTTTATGATATCATATATGGTCATATTCTTAGCTTCTTATTAGTAATATTTCATTGTTACTTGTTATTCGGGTGTTTGTTGTTTTTTGTTCTTATGCGTGTTTTGTCGAATAAATTCTTAATCTTATTTTTGGGTTATAGAAACCTCATTTACAGAATGGTATTAGTGTAATATATATCATATTAATTCATTCAATTAATTTATATAATCATTATGAAATAAATATCATGTAGAACGAGTCGCATCACATTGTGGAGACGGTATTCCGTACGTACGCACGAGCGATGATATCGTTCCCATGATCATGAAATTGTAATGGAGTGTATGTATACTATTTCAGAATCAATATCACTTACAATAATAATTTATAGTTATTATTTACACCATTATACCCATACAAGTAAGGTGGTGGTGGAAAATAGATTACACCATGGTGTGGAGACGGTATTCCGTACGTACGTACGCGCGGTGATTTCGTTTTCCGTAGGATGGATAAATGGTGAAATAGGGTTGTTTCATACTTATAATAACATATCAGTATATGAGTGATACTGATGTTATTAATTCATAATAAAACAACTAAGGAATAAGAAGTGGAAGAAGAAATAAATTTGAAATAATCGGTAACAGACATTACCTCTTCTTTGAAGCGCCTCTTTGAGACCTCCTTTTAGGGAAATAAAATTGGTCTTTGAAGAAGACCAAGACCTATAGGATGTTTCTAGGTAAGTGGAGAGGAGAAATTGGCAGGGTTTTTCTGAGCTTTAAGGCTCAAAGTGGTGTGAGGAAGAGAGGTAGGGGTGCCCTTTTATAAGAGAGGAGAGGGGCTCCTTTGGAAAAACTAAAAATATTATTTTATTATAAAGCCATATTCGGTTTTAAATAGCTCTAAATTGATTTATTTCGAAGCTAAGGTGTGGATGGGTCTAAATAATCTCATAAAATAGAATTTGGAAAAGTTTAGTTTACTATTTTAACCTTATCATTTAGATTTAACTTTAAGTTAAATAATTTTACTTTTACCGTGTCTTTTTGTGTTCTTACACTATAAGGTTAATAAACTTACTATAAAAATCCAAAATAACCCCAAGTTGTTTATTATTAATATATATAACCTTATCTAAGTCATTTGTCTGAACATTAGATTTTTAGGAACAAAATAACAATTAATAATATAATATTTGTTTTAAAAACTATTTTATGTCAATTTTGATACTATTTGGTAATTTATTTTTGTGAAAATCATAAAAGAAATATTAGTTCTAACAAAGTGAATTAAATCAATACTAACTTGTCATATTAACATAGAAAATTATTTTAATTCATAAAAAGTCTCAAATTACATTTATTTGGGTATTTATAACATCAATTATGTCAATATTTCATTAATAAGATAATTACTGCATCATCATTGTGTCATAAATAAATTAAATTATTTAATGTATAAAAATGACAAATAAAATATCATTATGTAGAAAATCTTTTTATATTTCTAATTAATATTTATAGTCTAATTTATCTTATGTATAACCCTATATTAAAAATGATTTACTTATTAAACTTTGATTTTAACTATTTTAACCCTTCTTTAAATAAATTAATAATAAATGTCCTAATCTAATCCAAGTGGGCCTAAATGGTCATATTTTATTCCTAAGGTTGTTTTTGGTAGAATGACACTTATCCAATAGAATTAGGACATGTTTTAGGGTAATAATAATATCATTTGTACTCTTAATTACCCTATTAACTTTTAACCGTGGTAAATAAAAGTAAAAAGTTACTATTCACCAAAAATTATTTTCATCTCATTGAACCACATTTTACTTACTGAAATCAACCGTGTCTCTCGGATTTTTGAAATTCCACTCACAGAAGTGTTAAAATTAAGTTTTATGTAAATTTGCAAATTCTCCTAGGAGGTGGGTAAAAGATGGTGAAAAGTTCAATAAAATTTTTATATATCTAAAATTATTATAAAATTAC
This sequence comes from Viscum album, assembly GCA_963277665.1. Lineage (NCBI taxonomy): Eukaryota > Viridiplantae > Streptophyta > Magnoliopsida > Santalales > Viscaceae > Viscum > Viscum album. The sequence continues at coordinate 862,438,437 of OY728160.1, forward strand.
TCCAATGAATTACATTGAACTTATATAGATATTATGTATCAATTTTGACCTAAAATAAATTTAAATAAAATAAATAATTATTTAAATAAAAAGTCGGTTTTTAAATAGTAACCCAGTGTTTTCACTATTCATCAAAAATTTAAAGTTTCCAGAAAAATACCAAAATTTCACCCTAGGATAATTTCGATATTCCGAATCCAAAAATGAAGTTAATTTTGAAAAATAAAATTTAAAAAATTTCAAAAAGTGGGTATTACTATTCATAACAGCTAGTTTTAATAATATTTTAATAGCATATCGTTGTTTAGTGAAACTCAGTATTGTGTACGATGCAAGCTATCGAGGAAGGTCGTGATTGCATGTAAAGCAAGCCAAGATAGTGTTGTGTGTAGTGAAAGATTCCTTTGATGATTTATATAAAAACAAAATATTTCTCATTAAAGTCTCGGGTGTTACATTCATATTTTGGAATAAGATCATCAATTTTTTCTAGGAGGGATATGATCCCACATTATTGATCTAATTCAAGGAATTGAAAGCCTGTTCTTTTGTACTAAGTATAACAAAATTTTGGTTCCTATTTCCTATATGTTTGGTCCTATAATAATTATTCCAAGTCCATTCCATTTCCCATGATTGTTTTGATAATAATTCAATAGTCGTGTGTGTTGGATAACAACCACATTTCTCTAGGGACGTAGTCATTCATCATGGAGATGAATCTCATTAACATATTCTTCTATCTTATAATGTTATTTACTTGTTATCATATATATACACCAAATAAAAATGAGATAACATGAGATAGAGAGAAATATCATTTCATTTAACAAGTGAATAGGTGATCATGGATGAAGGTTTTAATTTTGATAAAAAGGTCCAACACTGATTCAACCCCCTCTACCTATTAGTGTTGGATACAATATAAAAAATTGGTATCAAATAAAATCAAACCTCTATTGGATTATCATAATTGATGTTCTGTTTTTATGAAAAATTGAGTTTCTATTTTCAAAGGCTTTATGATTCTTAGATATGGATAATACTTTGAATTTCTTACCAAAAAACCCACAAAAGAGATGTCTCTTAAGAGACTAAAAAAATCAGAAGAAAATATATAGAAATAAGTTGGTAAATGAATCATTAAATAAATATGTCTCTTAATTATTTTAAGGAGATCAAAATGGAAGTATTTTTATTACATTTATTTATAAGATTAATCTTAATAATTATAGATAAAAAAATATAACACTCATTTGTAAAGAGATAGAAAATATTGTTTCCCCGTGTTTTAATTTTGAAGAAAAAAGTTTTCTTAGAAGGTAAATACCTAGTGAATGAGATCACCATAAATAAATTAGACAATAGTTTTTCCAAATACAGTTCCTTATCTATACAAGAATACATGTAACCAAAAATTTCATTTCAAAATTGTCATACAAAATATCCATAAACAAGTGGGAAGATCATTATTTAAAAAATTCACAAGATGAATCATTTTTTATTTTGCAGGACAAACTAGATAGTATTCCTAAAGAGGTAATCAATTTTATATATTGATCTTTTAGAAATATTCCATATGAGATAAAAAATATTCAATATAAAATTGAAGGAATACATTACGTCTTGTAATAAGAGTAAAAAAGCATTTAGATATCTCTAAATATGTAATATTAATAAATATAATAAATATGGATATTGAGGATAAGTGATCTTGGTTTGGAAACAAATTTCTTACAAAAAATCAAGAAAGTTAATATAAAAAGAACATTTATAAGAAAGAAAATATGATTTTAAAGAGATAATTATTATTCAAACTAGTCAACTAGAGGTCATGGTAAAGATGATTAAATATCTTTACCATTTGATGTAAGAAAAAGGAAAAAATGAATGAACATGATCTTAAAATGAACAATAAGGATTTTAATGATAAAATTAATTTAATAGAGAATTAAAAGTACAATATTAATATGTAATGTTTGGGGAATGAAGTTAAATTTAAGAATCTAGAAAGAGATCAACGTTTGTCTTCATAATAAGATAAAAAAGTTTTTTGACCCATGAAATTCAATGTATATTTCTGGTGAAAAAGTATCCCAATATAGTGGTAAAGACTTCATGAGATCATATATTGATCAGTCTATAATAGAATCAAAAGAAAAGGTACCATCCAAATAATATTGAATTACTTGTTCTAAATATATATATTTTCTCACGGTTCATGATTAAAATCAAAATATAATCAAATATTGATGATAAAAAATGATGAGGTTCCCACCACTACATCCAAGGTGATTAGATTAATATATATGATGATCTATTTGAATTATCCCAAAATATAGTACCATAGATATAGTTCTTACATAATACACTAGTACAAGATACAAGGAATCAAATCACCAAGGATTGATTAGTTTAGTAGTCTTTGAAATTAAAAAGTTACATGAATTCTATATTACATAGGATGAAAAAGGAATATCATGAATTTTCTTTTCATCCTTGAGTTTCATTAAAAGATCTCTTTCTCATATCACAGGTAATAGAAAACAAAATAAATCATGATGTCAAATTCATGGTAAATGTTATATATATAAAAATATATTATAAATAAACAAGGAAATAAAAATATGGTAGGGTTAACAAATAAAACACATTACATACAACCAAAAACTTGAGCATGAAATATATCCACTAATAATATCAACTAAGAAATCACATGGATAATAATAACTAAATTCTCAAAAAATGAAATTAATAATTTTTAACATTCATGATCTTACTATCAATGACTCGACCAAGACATATTGAATGTTAAAATAAATTCCTTGACTAATACACTTTAATTGTAAGGGTAGGTATATACTAATTATCCAAACAATATGGATATAGTTTTTCTCATGAGACTTGTCGATGCATCGAGGGGATATATATAATCAATACTACCTATCACTTATATATGTCCAATGAATGCCTCAGGTGTTGAATCAAAAATATAATATATAATCAATATTATATATTAATAAATGAATATCCATATTTAATCAAGAATAAAAAACATCAATATTTCCCTAGTAAATGAAGTAAATTTATTTATAATATTCCTTTAACTAATACCATATATATAAATGGTATAAAATTAAGGCAACATAACTTTAGTGGAAATTATATTGCATATATTCATGATATTAAAAATATGGACATGAAGGAGAAAATAATATCCAATGAAATGATGGAGTGTGATAAGGATGTGATCTTGAGAATGTTGATGACCACAAAGCTATGAATCAGTAAAGGGTGAATAAATATAATCAATTAATCATAGAGTAACATGTTAAAATGAAATGGTTTTCATAAATATTTCATAATCAAATAATAATAAGAAATAAAAAAGAAATATCCTGGATGAAATCATTAGATATTATCCCTAGTGAATCATAAGAAATATAAAATGATATTGACATAGATAAAAAATATCTCTAAAATAACATTCAAACATTTCTTTGAAAAATGTGAAAATATACTTTTCATTCAATATCATTAAAAATAATAAACTCCAATAATATAGACAAGATGAATATATTTGAATATAAACATCAAAACATGAAAAATAATCTTTAAAGAAAAGAATGGCCACTATAGTATGAAAATTTATTCATTCGGTAAACACTAAAAACAAATATTTCATTTACACTTTGGTAAAAAGTCCGAAAGTACCTCATTTAGAAAATGAAAAAAATATTCATATTAAAACATTGAAAAGAATGTCAAATATGGTTGAATATTATTTTAAAAATTCATATTATTATAGAAAATAACAATATTGATAAAATTTAATTGATCATTGAGATGGAAGAAAAAGTACATCGACTAAATAAAAAATAAGGTCAACTTTTCTTAAAAATATCTTCCTGATCATTTTGAGTACCAAAGAGAGGGAATTTTTTTTAAAACTTGAAAACCCCCAAAATAACTATAATATAAGATAATATATTTGGTTTAAGGATAATATATCAGAAAATTATTATAAATAATATTTTAACATAAACAACCTCGATTGAAAATGAGATTGTGAAATAAATACTTACTGATTTGGTAAATTTCTAATGAAAACACCTTAAATGATCAAATATGAATCTAAATCTATGAATACAATTAATAATGAAAAATTAATGATATAATGTAAAAAATGGGTAATATATACAACATTTAAAATAATTCCAGTTTATAATGGAAAACATGTCTCATTGAGGTTGAACTGGGATGAAATTACACTTACCTCATGTCCAATATGCTTCATATGTGATCTTTACATCCTTTATAATAAATTTATATTTATTATAAATATATAAAATGACCATATTAATATTTATCATTCCTTATAAGATTCACTTATACAATTTTATCCCAATTTATTAATATTTCTTTATTAACATCATTATCCCTAATGTTAACTATTCTTTTTTCCATGTATATTTTGGTTTGATAGTTTCAATTATTGTGTAACACCCTGATATTTCAAAATAAAAACATAATATTTGATAGTGTGTATTAAATGAAAAAAATGTGTATAAGGTAATATGAAATCCATATAATTTATAATATATTCATTATTAAATAAATTCTATATCCTCTACAGCTTTCAATTAACGCAACACCGAGTTTGAACAAAACTTGATACCCTATTAAAATGTTATTATTTAAACATTTCCATTATAACATAGCCATTAAATTTGTGGGTATGAATAGTGACAACAAAATTATTAAAATTATATTTTATACACATGTATAAAAATAAATGAAATCAATATATATTGATTAGATATAAAATAATAACCATTTAACGAATTTTTTTTTGAAAAAATATATTTTTTTCTAAATGAAGGGTTAGTCATGCTTCGCACAGATAATTTAAAATATTTTTTTTTCTAATTTTATAAATTTTATTTGAAAAAAATAAATTTCATTATTAAAATAATAATATCAAAATTATCTTAGGGTGAATTTTTTATTTTTCTAAAATATTTCATTTTCTGATGAATAGTGAAAAATAGACAATTTTAATTGAAAAAATTTTCTTCGTTTAAATTATTTATTAAGTTAAAATATATTTTGAAATGTTTTTGAAGTAATATTTGTTAAATTATATATCTATTAATCTAATTTAGGTTATTTTAATTATTTTCATATTGAGTTTTGATATAAAAATATTTGAAAACTTTCAAACATTTTCTCTTTGAAAACCCATTTCCTTGTCGTGTCTACAAGATTAATTTCAAATTAAAATTTTACAATTTAGTGAATAGAATTATGAAAAATGGATTCAATATTTTGAATAATAATAATTTATATTTTATTATAAGTTTAACTAATTTTTGATAAAATTTAATAGTAAAAACATTTATAATTATTTAGGGCAGTTAAGGTAAAAATTGGTTTATCATGGGGTTAAAATAAGAAGATAAGGGTTAAAATTACCTACCTAATTGTAAAAACATTATTTTATAGACATATTTAAACCTATTAGTTCCCAATATACAATCTAGTCTCGTTTGGAAGATTCTTCCATGTGAATGAATTCATTATTTTGGACTCTTTTGGGAAGTTTCCAAGTAATTTACAAGAGGGCTCCCTTTCCACACTTATAAAAGGGAACTCCCTACCATCAATTATTAAATCCTTTAAAACCATTTATATTGAAAAAAACATGAAAAATTACATCCCAAATATCCTCACACTTTATATATTCTTTTCTTCTGAGAAGACCAACATTAGGGTCCTTAAGAGGACATCCCAAAGCAGTTTCTCTTAGATAAGGTAGTTATATTAACAAATATCTTTCAATTTATTTTTTTATTTTCCACCTTAAATTATGTATTAAAACATAAAATATAATAACACTAGTATATTCCACAACATGATATGTTATTATCCTAATGGAATAATATTTTTATTTCTTTATATTCATCAAATGGGTTACAAAATCATCATTCATGTGTATGGTAGACTATCTCCTCACAAACCGATGTAGTTATTTTTACATCACCAACCTTAAAGGATAAATATAATGATATATTAAACTAATTTATATTATATTTATGATATTATTATAATTATTTAATTTTAATATCACATATTTATTTTTATATCAATTATTTTTCAAATTGGATAATGTTGGTCTTGTGTACGATGGACTACTGGCTCACGATGAGATGAGAATTACTTTTAATTTACATTTTTAGATGGATTTTAATAAAGTTAAAATTAATTAAAATATGTGTTATATATTTTATGATATTAATTCTTTAAAATTAATATATCACTCACTTCCTCACTATTTTACTCATTAAGGGAATGATTTGCTGGTAATGCGTACGTACGACCTACAGTCTCCATGAAGTGATTTGATTCATTTTCCATGTACAACTTTAATAAATGGATATAAAAATATATATCTTCTGAGTAAATATGGTATTTATAATAGTATTTTCATTATGGATATGATATATATATATATATATATATCCTATGTACATTAAATGAAAGTTTTTTGAAAAAACACTCATGAGAAAACTAGGCAATTGACATTCGAAATAAAGAAAATAAAGAAATATTATTAAAAAAGGGTAGTAATATGTTATAAGAGGATAATATATGATATTATAATTATTATTATGTTTAATTTATAAATTAATAACATTATTAAAACAATTATATAGTAATAATGCACACATATGAAGGGAATCAAACTTGAGGTAAGGGTTTCTCATCTCACTTTTACTTCTATGATACATATTCCATATTCACCCTTTATTTATTTTGTGTGGTGTATATAATACCACTTTGATAGGTTAAATAATGAATATATTTAACTTCATGGTTATTAAATTTTAATTTAATATTATTTCTTTCATGTGGATTAAGATTAAAATGTTACCAAAGTGGTAAGGGTTTAATTCAGAGTCTCATTTTAATCGGGATTGTTTATACTTAAATATATATTAAAATATATTATTTGGTATTTATATATTTTAACCAATATATTTTATTCTCATATGGTTATTAATGATATATTTAATGTAAAATTACAATTTTTCTTATCTTTGATACTTAAAATGATTAAGAAAATGTTTTTATGAAAATATGATTTTATTTCTCTCTTCAATCAAAAATAATTTTTATTCCAAAACCATGTTTTCTATTTTTTTTAAATTCATAAAAACGAGTTACGAAATAATTTTTTACCCATTTTTATTTTTTATAAAAAAATTGAATGGAATCTTCATGTTTTTTTAAAAGAAGTGTCTGTTTGGATTTTACTGAAAATGTGAATGAAATGTTTGTTTTAACATCTATGTCATGAATAGAATTTTACACACTCATGACCAATCACTATGTTAAAGATTATTTTAAATGTTTTAAAAGTTTATTTTAAAATATATATTTTTTCGAAATATTTTTTGAACTTTTAGTTTTTAAAATATTTTCAAAGTGAAAAGGTTAATTTACTCAAAAATGTATTTACAGATATTTTTATGGTATTTTTGCTTATCAATGGCATAAAAAATTTATTAAACCTATGAATAACTGAGGATATGTTGTATTGATATCATCCTTATTCTTTCTTTGTATGGTTTATGATTAGTTTGATGAGGATGTACAATTTTATTACCACTAACCATATTACTCTTGGTGGTTTATGAGTATGTTTATTGATTGGGGAAAGTATTAACATTTCATATACTAGTTTTTTAGTAAAAATGATTATGCTGAATCTGTTTAACCCATTTCATGTGAGGAATTAATTTGACTTTGTAAGTGATGGGAGAGGCCCACTATATCCTCTCAATTCATGAGTAGGTCTCATGAGAAAAACTAGATTGTGTTTTGGTTAAGCCCCTATCCATTTATATTTATTTTTTGACACAAGAACTTAACAATATTATATTTCTTCCCACAATTCATCAAAAATATTAGATGTCTTGGAACAAATCCTTTGAGGTATGTTTTAGAGGTACAAAATTATGTTTTCCATAATTATGAATTCATTTATTTATATTCCATGTGATTATTAGATTATTTAAAATATCCATGGTTAAGTTTCATACTCATGTGATTATTTACATTGTATTATTTGATCACCATTTATTCATACCATATTATTCTCAAGTAATTTAATAAATAGAATATTATTTGGTTAATTACCTATCAATATATGTTATACCTCATTTATTTATATATTTTTCTGTACACATACCCTTACTGACCATCTGAGATCCCCCATTTCTTATGTTTTATTTTTCCCAGGATACTAGGAAGTGTTTTGTGATTGATACGTAGAGATAAAAGGAGGGGAATAATGGAATATTAAAATTAAATTCTTTATGTATTTTATATTTTAATATGTAATTTAAATTAAAAATAATTATCTATTTTAATAAGACTACTAAATTATTTGGAACTTTGATATGTGATTCCTTGCATCTTATTCCAATATAATAAATTAGACAATAACTCTAGGCAACTAGGGCCATGGTCGTTATAGTTGGTAACATAGGGTTGTTTATTAGAAACCATATGAACTAGATTTAGGAAATATATATTGGTTATTATATATCTATGATATAATTTGAGGATAAGTATAGAAGAACATACCAAAGTTTTGATAAGGAAGATATTATATGGATTTTATTAGAAAATAAATATTTGTCTAGATACTAAAAGTGGGCGTGGTTTTTGAACTCATGTACCTAGGTCAAAGAAATCTGAAAATTGTGCATTGGGATTGACCCAATTGTCACCTATAATATGAAAATGGCCCTTATTATTCATGTAGTTTTACATTTCCATGGGATATGATTTGGATAAACTACATTTTCTTTACCAACTATTATGGAGGAGTTAAATATATATATATATATATATCCCCAAGGAAACCATGTTTATGATTTTGAGATTAGCTATGCATAAGTTTTTCAATTTATGTTAAGTATTTCACTAGTTTTTGTATGATACATTTTGTTTCATAATGATATGACATAATCTAGTTTATTACATAGTTTTGAAATGGAACCTTGGATAAGGAATGAGACAATGAATATAATCTAACGAATAATAACAATCATTTATTTGGTGGGATTAAGAGAATATTTTTAAGGGAACTAGTATCACAAACATTCTCATAATTTGAGGACATAGTATCATGTGATAAGAATACAAATAATGGATTATATAAGAATTATTTCCTAAAGGGTAAGTAAGAGATTAAGAAAGAAGTAGAGAAAATGACTGAAGGTAAAGAAGGATTTTTTCACATGTGATAATTTTAGAAATAAACACCCCGGTACTTGCTTAATGGGAGTGTGATTTTTTTATAAGTGAGGAGATAAAGTCCACAGTGATTATAATTTAAAGGGTAATAAAAAGGTTTCCAATGTACACTACTTCAACTATAATGAGATAGAGAAATAGGAAAAACAATACCCACATCATCAAAGGAATATACATTAAAGGTTTCTAGTTGATCATGTTCATTCTTAGGATATTACAACATATGAAGTGAAATGATTAATTTTGTTGTGTTTGGTATCAATAATTAGATTATAAGAGTATTTTATCAATTATATTTGGTTATAATATTCATGAAATATATATGAATTGTACTATATGGTCATTTATTAAAGGATTTGAGAGAATATGTTGAATGGTATCAATAGAAAAGAAAAGTGATTCAATGGCATGTTGAACTACTTATTAAAAACATTATTGAAAGAAATATAACCCTTAACATTTTCCTAATTTTGAGAATATGATTTTGGGATAAAGAGATGATTCATATAGATAATTTAAATTGGATTGTACTCACTACCTTAGAGATGATTAAATATTTTTGACAAATTGGTTTATTCTATCATTGATGGAGTTAACAATATTTTGGATGTAAGAAATATACCCAATAATATTTGATTTTCTAAGGAGTAAAGAAGATTTTGGGTTTTCAATATGATTTTATAGTAAGTAATGTTATTACTATGTTTTAAGAGAATACATAATGAAGATATTCACATGTTTGGTATGTGATGATTAGTGTCTACTTCATGTTTTTTGGGGATTATTGATAATTTAATTTTGTAAATTTAGTAACCTTCTTTCTAAATTTTTGGATCTGGATATTTTAAAGGGTCAAAAGGTTAACCATTTATGAAATAGTTTAAGTTGAAATTTGGATGATGTTTTGTATATTAATGTATCACTTCACCATATGAATATTTATGCATATTGAATAAACTGTACTAACCATTTTGTTATAATAATAAATAGAGATTAAAATAATAACCTATAATTCTATATTTAATGTTAAGATTCATTAAAAAATAACTTTAGTTCTTTAGGAATAAAAAATTCATCTTGGATATTCATTTCTTAAAGAAAGAAATGAAGTAAAAATAGTCAAAGCACAACCAAATTATGAAACTCTACCTTTGAAATAAAAATATATCAATTAAATATATTTTCATATATTCTTACTCTATATAGTAAAGGAATTCCTCAACACAAGGAAAAGGATATTGAAAAAATGTTATCCTAATACCTTCGTTTATATTGAGTCAATGGTCTTTTAGATCACCACATATTTTTGGTTTTCAGGTCCTTGAATTCTCATTGATCATTTACTCTCTGATGATCAAAGACTCTATCACTATATATAATTATTTTTACCTTTCTTCTAACTATATATCTTCACTTTCCACCAATGTTATTCCACTTAGAAACCTAGTTATATATTATTTTATATGATATTTTTATTTACATTCCCTCTTATCAAGAGGATATTTTATTAACTCTTATCATGATGTGGGATTTAAGGAAGGGTATTTTTAGATGAAAAAACCTTGATTCTTGAGATCGATATTAAATTGTGTGGATGCATTTTATTTAAGGGGGTAGTATGTAACACATCTAGATTTTAAAATATAAACATTATATTTGATAGTGTGTATGCCATGTAACACCATGCATAGAAGGGAATATAAAATACCAATACATTATGATATATTTATTTTTATGTAAATTAAATATCTTTGATAGATTTTAATGCACATAACACTGGGTTTGAATGAAATGCGAAACTCTATTTATATTTTATTATTTAAGCATTTCCATTGGGACCTAGACATTAAATTAGAGGGTATGAATAATAATAACTGAATTATGAATATTATATAGTTTAAACATGTATAAAATAAATAAAATGGATATTTATTTATTAGATATAAAATAAAAATCATTTAAAAGAAAAAGGAATTTTTTCAGAAAAACTGTATTTTTTTTCTAAATGATAGTTTAATCACTTTTGGAGCACATAATTTAAAATTAATTTTTACCACATCTGAAATTTAATTTGAAAAATTAATACTATATTTTTAAATAATCATATCAAAATTATTTTATCATGAATATTTGCGATTTTTTTGAAATATTTTATTTTTCGATGAATAAAAAAAATACAGAATTTTAATTGAAAACTGCCTTTTGGTTTAAATTTAATATAAAGATAAAGTGAATTTATAATTTTTTAAGTTAAAATAAGAATAATATATATATATATATATTAATCCATCCTAGTTTATTGTAATAATTTTCATATTGAATTTTGATATAAAAACATTGTAAACTTTTGAACATTTTCTCTTGGAAAACCCGTTTTCTCATTGCGTATGTGGGATTAATTTTATAATAAATTATTCCACTTCATTCATTGGAATTTTTAAAAATGGATTAAATATTTTGGATAAAATTTATTTATATTATCTAATAAGGTTAAATTAATTTTTTTCCTAAATTAATAGTAAAAATGTAAAAACATATTTTCCATGGTTAAGGTAAAAATGGGTTTACCGTGGGGTTAAACTAGAATGATAGGGGTTAAAATAACCTAAAAACATGTAAAAAATATTATTGGGTTACCAAATTACAAACTTATAATTCTTAATTTCAAATATATGGTCATTTTAAAGTTTTTATGTGAATTATTTTATCATTTTGGATACATTTGGGAAAATTACAAGTAATTTACAAGAGTTTTCCCTCTCCCCAATTATAAAAGAGAACTCCCTCCCCTAAATTATTCAAACCTATGAAAAATTTTGGCTTAAAAAAACCCTCCCTAACATCCTGAAACACACTTTATAGCTTCTGGTATTCCAAAAATAGTAACCCTAGTGTCCTTAAGAGGAGATCCAATGGTGGTTTCTCTTCGAGAAAATAATTATCTTAACAAATTTATTTCATTTTATATATTATTTATCGAAATTAAATTATATATACCAATTAAAATATAATAAAAATAGTATATCCAATATAATGGGTTTTTATTATTATAATTTAATAATATTTATCCTTCTTCACTTCCATCAAATGAGTTACAGAATCATTATTCGTGTGTACGACAGACTACCACCTCATGAACAGATGTAGTTCCTTTTACATTACTACCATTCAAGGATAGATATAATGTGATTTTTACCACATTAATTTGATATTTATGATATTATTATTCTTTTTTAATTTTAGTATCACATATACCTTTTTATTTTCCATGTTGTTTCAAAAACAATAATGCCGCTCGTGTATACGACGGAGTACTGTCTCGCAAAAATGATGTGATTTATTTTGCACTTATGATTTTAAATTAAATTTATTATGGATAAAATTAATGAAGATATGTTATATATAAGAGATTATATTTATTCTTTAAAATTAATATATCACCCACTTCCTTACCCTTTCACTTTTTAAGGTAATGATATTGTAGCTTGTGCGTACATACGACCTACCATATCAATGATGCGATGTGATTCATTTTCCATGTACAACTTTCATAAATTGATCTAAAAATATATCTAATTAGTAAATATGATATTTATATCATAATTATAATTATTTATATTATATATATATATCTTATGAATAATAACTAGAACATTTGTGAAAAAACGTGCATGGGGGAACAAGGCAATTAACACCCAAAACAATGCAAATAATGAAATATTTTTATCAAACGGGTGGTAAAATGTTATAATAGGATCATATATGATATTATAAACATGATTATAGTTTTTTATAAATTAATAATATTCTTAAAATCATTATATTAGGTGTACATACATGTATAATGGAAATCATACATATGGTAATGGTTTCACATTTCACTTTTACTTCTGTGATACAAATGCCATATTCACCACTTATTTCCTTTGTGTGGTGTATATACTACCCATTTGATATGTTAAATAATTATTAAATTTTTATTCATTTAAATTAATGTTTTATTTAAAGTTATTTCTTTCATGGGGCATATGATTCAAGGGTTACCAAAGTGGTATGGGTTTATTTCACAATCTCATTTTTATCTGTATTTTTTATACATGAATTTTACCTTAATGAAATTATTTGATATTCATTTCTTATAATCGATATATTTTCTTCAAATAGGGCTATTTATGAACTCTTTCAAGTAATATTACCATTTTTCTCATGCTTTGGTTCTTAAAATGATTAATAAAATGTTTTTATGATAATTCAAATTTATTTCTCTCTTCAGTCAAAAATATTTTTTTCTTATAAAACCATGTTTTATAAAAATATTTTGAAAAATATTTTAAAATTATTCAAAATAATTTATTATTGAAATTTTTACACATTTTTTTAAATTAAAAGGAATATTTATGTCATTTTCAAAGTGATTTCTATTTGGATTTTACTTAAAATGTTAAAGTACTATTTTTTAACATATGCGGGTGGAATTAAATTTTCCAATTTCATGACCAATAATTATTTTAAAGATTATTTTACAGGTTTTAAAATGTTATTTTTAAATAAAAGTGTATTCAAGATATTTTATGAACTTATAGTTTTAAAAATTCTTTCAAAGTGAAATGGTTATTTTCCTCAAAAATGTTTTTAAATAAATTTTTATGGTATTTATACTCATAATGAAATAAATACTTTATTAAACATATGATTCACTCAAGATATATTTTATTTACACTATCCTTATTCTTTAATTGGATGGTATGTGATCAATTTGATTGAGGATGTAATTTTTTTGAACATTCACAATATTACTCTGGATAGTTTATGATTTTGTTTATTGATTGGAGAAAGTATTAGCATTTCATATTTTAATTTCTCAATATGAATGTCTATGTTAATTATTTTCACCCCTTTCATACGAGGAATGAATTAGAAATTTTAAGGGAACGGTGGGCCTGTAATAGTCCCTTGATGCATTAGTAGAACTCACGAGACATGCTATATTGGGTTTTAGCTGAGGTATTATCCATTTATATAGATTTCTTAAAACAAGGCCTCAATGGTATTATATTTCTTGGCATAGAGAGTCAGCTATATTATATTTCTTGGAACAATGACATGATGGTATGTTTTAGATTTCTAGCATTATGCATTCCATCACCATGAATTCAGTTATTAATATTCCATGTGATTATTCAATTAGTTAGAATATCCATGGTTAAGTTTCATACTCATGAGATTATTTATATGGAATTATTTGATCATAATTAATTCCTATCATATTATGATCATGTTATTTATTAAATAGAATGTTTTTTAGTAACTTACCTTTCCATATTGATTATGCCTCATTTATTCATATCTTCCAAGGTACACATACCCTTACTATTCATATGATCTCACCCCTTTATTAAGTTTTATTTTTTCCAAGATTCCCATAAGTGATTATTGATTGATATGTAGGGTTACAGTAAGGGTAATAATGGCCTCACAAAAAGAAAATTATTTTTTTATTTTATGTTATAAAATGTAATGTGAATTTCAAGTATGTATCTAGTTTACCAAGACTATTAAACTATTCGTCCCTTCAAGATGATATTGCTGGTATCTTATACTAATCTAACAACATAGACACTGGCTTTATGATACTAGGTTCGGCATCATTACAGTTAGTATCCATGGGAGATTTAATAGAAACCTTGGGAACTAGATTTATGAAAACATAGATTAGGTAGCATAAACTTTTTATATCCTTTGTGGATAAGTATAGAGTAAAATCCTAAAGTTTTGGTAAGAAAGAGATAATATAGAGTTTATTAGAAAATAAATCACTTTCTAGATACTAAAAGTGGATATGGTTCTAGAACAGATGTACTTAGATGTAATAACTCCAAAAAGTATTCATTGGACTTGACCTACTTGTCACCTAGTGCATAAAAATGGTTCCTAATATGAACCTGGATTGAAAGTTCTAGGGGGATATTATTAGGATAAATCATGTTTCCATTACAAACAATTATAAAGGTTTTAAAAATAAAGTTATCCCCAAGGAACCCTTTTGTATGATTATGATATTATATTTGCATAAATTTTTCATTTTATAATATGTATTTCACTAGGTTTTGGATTATTCAGTATGTTTTATAATTATATGACCAAATATAGTGTATTCCATCATTTATAAATGGTGCATAGTAGAAGGAATCAGAACCACATCAACGCACCTACTCCAAAGATTAAGAATGATCATTTATTTAATGAAATTAAGATAATATTTCAGAGGGAATTAGTATCCAAAAAATTATCATCATATGATGACATAGTATAATGTTATAAAAAGAAAGGTAAAAATTATATAAGTATTACATTATCAAATAGAAGTAAGAGAAGAAGAAGAAAATAGTGAAAAATATGAATATAGGGAAGATGGGAAAGAAGGAATTTCCCACATGTGATAATTGTGGAAAGAAACACCCTCATACTTAATTAAATGGAATGGAAGTTTTGATACAAGCGTGGAGATAAATTCCACTATGATCGTAATTATAAGGGAAATAAAAATATTTACAATGTTCAATGATTCAACTGTATGGAGATGGGGAACCACATAAATTAATACCCCAAGCATCAAAGGGATATACATTAATATTATACAATAGATCATGATAAAGATAATGATATGACCATAGATGAAGTGAAATGATTAATGTTATTGTTTTTGGGTTGAAGAATTATGTTATAGAACTATTTAATCAATGATATTATGGCTATATAAATCATGATATATATAAGGATTGTACAATATTAACACTTATTAAAGTATTTGAGACAATATGTTGAATGACACTAATTACCACCAAAATTAATTCTATGTCAATGTGAACTTCTTAGAAAACATAATATAAAGGAAATATAACCCTTAATATGTTTATAATGTCAAGAAAATGATGTTTGTATAAAGATATTACTTAAATTGATAATTCAAATTGGATATTACTAACTACATTGGAACTAATTAATGATTTTTAACAAAGTTGTTTATTCTATCATTGATAGAGTTAAAGAAATTTTTGATTTAAGGAATATATCCAGCAATGTTTGTTTTATTTAATTAATAAGGAAACAAACATGTTTTCAATAAGGTTTTATAGTAATTTAGGTTGAAACCAAATTTTAATAAAATGCAATATGTAGATATTCAATTGTTATTTATGTGACAATTAAGACATAGTTCATGTTGTTTAGGGGATTAATGATAAGTTCATTTCAAAAATTTAGTTACCATCTTTCTAATGTTTTGTATATTAATATTTTTTAAGGGTCCAATGGTTATAAAATTATGAAATTCTTTAAGATATAATTTGAATGAAGTTTTAGATATTAATATATTACTTCACCATATGTATATTTATGCATATTGGATAATCTGTATGAACTATTTTTTAATAAAAATAACTAGAAATAAAAGGAAAGACTTATCATTCTATTATGGATCCTACGACCAGTTGAAATAAAAATTTATGATTTAGGCATAAAAATTTCATCTTTTATATTAATTTCTTATTGAAAGAAATTAAGTGTAAATGATCAAAGAACAACCAAAATATGAAATTGTGCCCATGAAATAGAAAGACACCCCGTAGCTATATTTTCATATATTCTATGTTGTGATGGCAATGGAATCACTTAACTCTAGGAAAATGATATTGAAACAAACTTTTATCTTAATACTGTCATTTATATTAAAATAATGGTCTTTTGAATCATAAAAAATTTCTAGTTTTGTGTTCCTTGACCTTCCATCTATTATTCAATTCCATATGATTAATGACATCTATCACTCTCTATAATTATTTATGATTTCCATCTATGTCTATATCTTCACTTTCCACCAATGTTCTCTTACTTAGAATCCTATTTATCTATTATTCCATAAGGAATTTGTATTTCCATTATCTCTTATCAATAGGATGTTTCATCAACTATTATAATTATGTGGGATTTCAGGAAGGGCATTTTCAAATGAAAAACTATGGATTACCGAGATCAAAATTAAATTGCAAGGGAATAATTTATTTAAGGGGGTAGAATGTAACACCTTGAGATTTTAAAATAAGAAAATCATATTTGATAGTTTATATGACACAAAAAACCAAGGATAGAAGGGAATATAATATTCTGAGACATTATTATATATTTATTTTTAAATAAATTCAAACTATTTGATAGCTTTCAATGCATGCAACACCGGGTTTGAATGAAATGTGATACTCTATTAAAATATTATTATTTAAAATTTACTATTATAAAATAGCCATTAAATTATAGGGTATTGATAGTAATAACTAACTAATTAATAATATATGGTTTACACATATATAAAATAAATAAAATGTATATATATTTATTATAGATAAAATAAGATTCTCTTAAAAGAAAAGAATTTTTTTTTCTGAAAAACTGTATTTTTTGAAAAAGGAGGTTTATACATGCGTTTCACACATAATTTAACATTAATTTTTAAAAAATTTAGAATATTTATTTTACAAAATAAAATTCATTTTTTAAATTAACATATCAAAATTATATTAGGGTTAATTTTTGGGATTTTTCTATAATTTTTCATTTTTTGATGAATAGTAAAAAATTCAGAATTTTAATTACTCAAAAATCTCGAACACTTATATTTTTGTTGATATTTGGATAATATCCATTTTAGGGTGTAGGGGAAGCCTTACATGACCCATAGGCCTAGAGGCACAAGCCTCATACATGAACTGAAAGCCTAGAGGCACAAGGCCCATTAGATGACCTTTGAAGGCCCAAGACCCGACTACACTTTTTGAACTGCCCCTCCCTAGAATATTCAATAATTTAAAGCATCTATCTCCAACCCTCACATTACTAACCAACTATAACTTCCTCATTCAGAGCTTCATGGTGCCTAGTACCGATGGAAAGTTTCATACTCTCTCCTTCCCCACTTATAAAAGGGCACTCTCTCCCCTAACTTATTCACACATCTCAATCCCTTTGGCTCGACCAAACCCTACCAAATAAATACCCATAATCATCATACACACTTTAGATATTCTATTATTACCATAATACTGACCATATGTATTTGGACCTGGAGGTAAACATTAAATTTCCTAGTGTTTTTATGTAGAATTCACATTCGATGATCTTTTCAATTTAGAGTTTTAGAGAATTAGGAAAAACACATATTAAGTAAACCCATACAATATAAGTGGAAACTTATACTTAGTATCCATTTTTTCCAAAAAAAATGAAACTCATTAAAGTAAAACAAGATTTATTTTTATGAAAAATCTTCACAATTATCCCCGTTATCTCATACATTTCTCTATCCCCCCTTAAACCTTCTTAAAGGAATTTTAAAAACATTGTATAAGTATAAAATATCAGTAAGGGATATAATATCTAGGAAAATGTTAGTTCAATAAATATGTTAAAACTCATATAATTTTTACCTTTATCATCAATTATCTTTGATAATATGAAATAAAACATTTTCACATGAAAACACACACATTTTTCTCAAATTAAATCATTAACAACACTAGTAAGAAATTAAAACAAATTTATGTGACTTAGAGAATAATACACATAAAAAACTTTAAAATCCCATTTAATTGGAATAAAAATATATCTAAATTCCAATTAAACTATTACGGCCTTACCTGACACTCTTTGGGCCACCCCATTTCAATCTGCAAAGGGATTTCCTAGTGCTATCAAGGCTACCCCATGTTAAGCTGTAACAGGCTATGCGAGTGTTATCTGGGCTGCCTCATGTTAAACTATAATGGGATTACCCGATGCTATCTCGGCTACACCATGTATAAGATATTATTATCTCATCCATTTCATATAATACTAAATTACCATATAATTAATAAAAAACTTTTATTAAAAAAACATTTAAAAAACTCTTTTAATACCATATAAAAAACACTTTCGTATAAAAATAACCTTTTTCATTTAAAAAATCATTTTCAATACAAAAAATCCCAAAAAAGGAAAGTGGTTTTTTTATTTAAGAAAACATGTAATCTTGAAAAGTATTCTATAAATTAAATAATATTCATAGTGGTAGAAAATTCATCACCGTGTATGTTAAGAATAAACATTCATATTTTTTTTCAAAATGTTCCTTATAAAACTTGTAAAAATATTCATTTTGAAAACATTTGAATGAAATTAAATATATAAATAAAATTTACTTTATAATAATTTTATATACATATAAATAAATATGTAATATAATTTCAATAATATTGACATGGATAAAAATATTTGAAAGTTTAATATTTAAACATTCAAAGTGTCCCATACCATTTTGAACTTTTAAATCATAAGTTCCAAGAAAGAATAAAATTTAATAAAAAATTAAATGAAATTAGAGTAAATAAATTCATGATATTATATGTAAAATTGGTTGTATATACACATCATAAAATATGGTGGTTGTATAACATCAAAATATGACTCAATGAAAGGAGATTGAGAAGAAGTCCCTTACATTGAGTCTGACTCATCAGGTACAATCTTTATATTCCTGAATAAAAAAATTAGATTAATTATTTAAATTATTGAGAAATTTTTTTATAGTTTATTTTTCCTTTTATATCACTTATTATCATGATATAACAATTAATTATTTATTTTAGTTCACGTCGGACGTTTTGATGATATTTGATGCATGAGTCCAAAATGAATTTTTTATGATGTATGTACTCAAAATAGGTAATTAGTCCATCATATACATAATAATATTCATGAAATAATAAAAACTATTTTAAATAATTTATACTTTTAAATCTGTCCATTAAATATGGATACAAAAAGTTAAGTACATTACAATCATGGAGACGGTAGTCCATACGTATGCATGAGTAACACTTTTATTTTTCAATGATCATGTTAGAAAGAATGTAATTATTATTTTATAATTCCATTATTTTCATAATATCATTAATATCATATTAAATATTTAAATATACTTATATATATTATCAATGTAATGTGGTGATGAAAAATGAATCACATCGCTTCGTGGAGGTGATAGTTTACACATACGCACAAACGACATTATCATTTTTTTCATGGAATTATAAGAATGTAAATGATATAATATCATTTCATAATAATGAAGATATCATGAATATAATATATAAATAGTAATTCTATCATTATAACCAGTCGTGAGTGACTATGATGGAAAAATAATTATATCCGTTTGGGAGGTGGCTGTCCGTCGTACACATGAACGATTATTTTTATTCCCATTTAATTGACATGGAGAATGATTTAGGTGAAAATATTTACATAAATATAATTATATTAAGGATAATGGAGTTATTATTTAATCCTAGATTAATAATATTTGAAGTATGTGGATGAATAAATATAATAGAAACACTTGATTAAAAATGATACCTCTTCCTCAGACCACCGTACTTCACTATTCCTCAAAAATGAAACTTATTTAAAAAATACAGAAAATTAAACCATAGTAAATTTTGATATCAAACTTTCCAATAAGAATATTATTTTTTCAAAGAGAATTTATAAAACAATACAAAAAATCTATTTAAAATAAGTGTGCCATCAAAAGGTAGTAAAACTGATATTTAGAACAACACAGTTTTTTATATGTAAAAATAGATTTATAATTATGTATTATCTATGAAACACATGGGGTGAATGTTAAAAATTGGATTGAATATATTATAAATTTAATTTATATTATAAAATAAGGGCGATTTATTTATTTATTGGTATAAATAACACTTATGCATATTTAAATAGTTTTTCAGAATAAAAATTTCCTATTATTTTAAAAAATAGTTTTATTTTCATTTATAATTAATTGGTTACTAAAGAAATAATTATATGTACATGTATAAACCATATTTTCTTAATTTAGTTAATTCTTTTCATACACATACATCTAATGACTATGTGATAATTTACATATTAAATAATAATATTCATTTGTTCGTTTATGATTGGTATTGCGTATCATGTACGCTATTGAACATAGTGTTTCCTTTTAAGAACTCAAGATGTTAAATTATTCCCCTATTTAATAAATTTCATCCTAAAAATATGAACTCAATCATGTTAAATAAGTTTTTACTATTCAAAATACCAATATTTAAATCCCACATTAAAAAAAGGATTAATAAAACTTCCACTTTAAAAGAAGGAAAGGGAAGTATAATTACTGTACAAGTATAGTTTCATCCTTTTAATAAATTTTCACCACATACTCATTTTTTCTCCAAATATTGAATATTGAAGAACAAATTTTCATTCCTGGTGTAGTAGTATCAACTTATACAGATCAAAAAATCCAAAAAATTATAACTATATATTCCTACTGTCTAA
This sequence comes from Viscum album, assembly GCA_963277665.1. Lineage (NCBI taxonomy): Eukaryota > Viridiplantae > Streptophyta > Magnoliopsida > Santalales > Viscaceae > Viscum > Viscum album. The sequence goes on from OY728160.1 coordinate 862,460,166, forward strand.
TGAAATTAAAAAACCAAAATGGATAGGATACGATAATATAATTTTATAAATATAATAAACCTTTATATGATTAAAATCTACTTTTAATCTCCCAATTTCAATAGAAATACCCAATGTTCAACATAGTCCATTTATTAAATAACAATCCTTAAAATTCCTCAAAAATATTCAAGACTATGATTGAAACACACAAATAAGAATGATTTGATCACACTGTATTTCAAGATAAATTTTAACATTTGTTTCAAAATAACATAAATTACTATTTAATTATCATACCAAAATATAATTTCCCTAGTAATATTCAAGATACGCTAATCATCTAGAAATAATATAAATCACCATATGTCCACAATAAAATCTTAGATTCCTCGAAGATATAATTCAACTATTATTCCTCAAATAAATTCCCATAGTTTAATCTTTACCTTGATCATATAGTATTCCTAAACTAGTGAACATCTTCCAAAATAACATTAATCACTCAATCAATAAATCATTTTTAAATCTCAAGGTTATCTATTTTATAAAACATATGTTGAAAACAATCAACTTATTCTTCATCTATAAAATCATTTAACTAAAAATAAAAAACCATACTAACTGGGACTCTATTTCACGACCCCTCCCCACAATGTGTACCCCTTCTAGGCTAGTAATGTGAGAAGAGAGATAATGACCCCTGAGTCCCACCTCCAGTTGGCCTCAGGTTGGTGACTAGAACCGAGGGTATACTAAACAAAAAAATGGGAGGAATTAACCTCTAAGAGAACACATGCAGAAGAGAGAGATAAGACAGAAATCAAATAACTCCTGCTCAGACTGCAATGAAAAAGAAACCCAAGATAACATATGTAATGTCATGCAAGAACTACTAAAACTGAAAGGGAAAACTCTAAGTATCAAAAGAAAGTAAAATGGCAGTGACCATGAAGCGCAAACAGATCCTGAAAAACCCTGAGCTAGTAGTAACCAACATGATCTCCTATTATCTCCAATTGACCTGAAAAATAATTTATATAACATATAGTGAGTATAAAAGCATACTCAATAGGATCCTCCCTGAATCCTCTCATAAAAAAGTAAATAAATCATGCTAAAACACAATGAATAAAAAGTTAAAATAATTCATCACCTAAATAGTTATACTATGTTCCCACCCTCATCATGGATACTCTCAGCAAGTATCTCGTAAAAGAGTAAATAATATAATGAATAATATCAAGGGTACCCTGCTACCACTTACCCATTGGTTTTCCACTTTTCCCAAATGTCTCACATCCTAAGAAGCTCTCTCTAAAAGGGATAACTCGAAGACACTTGGAAGAACCACCACAACCTGCACCTCGTGCAACACACCACCACCAAATCCACATAACCAAAAGGAACTCAGTTGATTTTAGGATCCACCAAATCTCATATAACATGTATCATACATCAGGTATTATACCTTAAGCCATCACAACCCATACACAGAGTAAGGATCCTCAATCCATCACAACCTATACATGTCATACCTATAGTATTCCATAGGAAACGATATCAAGAATATATGTGCGTGAAATAACCACAATACATTACGACCATCTACACATATATATGGGGAAAACTAACCAATGTGCATACCAGCACAAGTATCTACCAAGAGAAGAGAGCAGAGCCGAAGGGGGAAGTCAACCATCCATCCTCCCACTCAGATGTTGGGGAAAACACCCCTAGGGATAAGAATCCATACACTACTACAAAAATGGGCAATATCAGCGCTAAAATCGGGCTTTAACAGCGCTAGAAAAGCACTGTAAAGCTCAGTGCTGATAAAGGGGGTGGGGCTTTAACAACGCTAAAAAAGTGCTGTTAAATCCCTGCCTGCTGCAAATAAAAAATCTGCATCAGTACAGCCAGCCGAACAGACCTGCAGAAAAACCAGTATATCAACCACAAACATGTCATCAACCGATCACAACCCAACCATTAAATACTTAAATTGCCCTAAACACCCATAACACAACCCAACCAAAACCACAACCTTCATCTCAATGTACTCAACCGATCTAAACACTTAAGATGGATTTTACCCAAGACTATCTAATTCAAAACGCCGATTATGTCATCAACCGAACACTTAATTTCTATGGTGCTCCCCACTATACGCTTTAGCTCATAAACAACACCATCAGATGTTTAACACCTCCATCATTGGGAAAGAACCACTAGAACCCCATATGATATAAGGCTATTTCATGATGTTCAAACATAGCGAGAGAAGAGGAGAAGGTGAAAGTCCCACAGACGAACAACATCAACAATGAACATCCACCACCCTTTCACTATATACATCAAAATAATATCTTTAAGAATTTCCATGTGAATTTCTATCTTACTTCCATCGAGGATGATTCATGTTGGTCAACTTGTTTTGGAAATTGTTTATCTTCATCTGTGCCTTGTACTTGCACCCATGAATTTGAAGCTGAGTATGCGTACACGATAGTTGAGGCGGGGTTGACTCGTACACATCACATATGACCCATGAATCGTTGTCCTAAAGTGTCAACATAATCAAAAGGCGTTTGGTCGGTTTCCTGTATGTCAGTTGTTGATTTCACTTAAAAATAAGTCCATTTTGAACAAAACAGAGGCACTTGGAGTGGTGTCGGCCACACCGGGCCTCAGATTGGGTCGGGGTTGACTCGTACACATCAAATTCGACCCATGGATCGTTTTCCTTAAGTTTCAATAGAATCTAAACGCGTTTGGTTAGTTTCCCGTATGTCTATTGTTCATTTCTCACTTAAAAATAAGTCCATTTTGAACAAAATAGAGGCACTTTGAGTGGTGTCGGCCACACCGGGCCTTAGATTGAGGTGGGGTTGACTCGTACGTGTCACATTTGACTCATGGATAGTTGTATTTAAGTTTCAACAAAAACCTAATGTGTTTGGTCGGTTTGGCGTATGTATGTAAAATATTGTCCATTTTAAACAAAATACATACACTTGGAGTGTTACCGGCCACACCGCGCCTCGGATTGAGGAAGGGTTGACTCGTACACGTCACATATGACCCATGGATCATTGTCCTAAAGTTTCAACACAATCCGAAGGTGTTTGGTCGGTTTCCCGTATGTCAGTTTTTGATTTCTCACTTAAAAATAAATCCATTTTGAACAAAAGAGAGGCACTTGGAGTGGTGTCAGCCACAACAGGACTCAGATTGAGGCGGGGTTGACTCATACACGTCACATTTGACTAATGGATCATTTTACTTAAGTTTCAACAGAATCCAAATGCATTTGGTCGGTTTCCGGTATGTCAGTTGTTGATTTCACTTAAAAATAAGTCCATTTTGAACAAAATAGAGACACTTTGAGTGGTGTCGGCCACACCGGGCCTCAGATTAAGGCGGGGTTGACTTTTACACGTCACATTTGACCTATGGATCGTTTTTCTAAAGTTTCAACAGAATCCGAATGCGTTTGGTCAGTTTTCCGTATGTCAGTTGTTGATTTCACTTAAAATTAAGTCCATTTTTAACAAAAACAGAGGCACTTTGAGTGGTTTTGGCCACACCGGGCCTCAGATTGAGTTGGGGATGACTCGTACACGTCACATTTGTCTCATGGATTGTTTTCCTTAAGTTTCAACAGAAACTGAATGTGTTTGGTTGGTTTCGCGTATGTATGTAAAATATTGTCCATTTTAAACAAAATACATACACTTGGAGTGATACCGGCCACACCGTGCCTCAGATTGAGGCAGGGTTGACTCGTAAACGTCACATATGACCCATGAATCATTGTACTAAAGTGTCAACACAATCATAAGGCGTTTGGTGGGTTTCCCGTATGTCAGTTGTTGATTTCACTTAAAAATAAATCCATTTTGAACAAAATAGAGGCACTTTGAGTGGTGTCGGCCACACCGGGCCTCATATTGAGTCGGGGTTGACTCTTACACGTCAAATTTGACCCATGGATCATTTCCTTAAGTTTCAATAGAATCCAAATGCGTTTGGTCGGTTTGTCGTATGTTAGTTGTTGATTTCACTTAAAATTAAGTCCATTTTTAACAAAACAGAGACACTGTGAGTGGTGTCGACCACACTGGGCCTCGGATTGATGTGAGGTTGACTCGTACACGTTACAAATGAGTCATGGATCGTTGTGAAAATGTATCAACACAATCAGAAGCCGTTAGATCGGTTTGGCGTATGTACGTAAAATATTGTCCATTTTGAACAAAATACATACACTTGGAGTGATACCGGTCACACCGCACCTCGGATTGAGGAGGGGTTGACTCGTACATGTCACATTTGACCCATGGATCATTGTCCTTAAGTTTAAATAGAATAAAAATGTGTTTGGTTTGTTTTCCGTATGTCATTTGTTGATTTCACTTAAAATTAAGTCCATTTTTAACAAAACAGTGACAGTGTGAGTGGTGTCGGCCACACCGGGTCTCGGATTGATGCGGGGTTGACTCATACACGTCACACATGAGTCATGGATCGTTGTGAAAAAGTATCAACACAATCAGAATCCATTAGATTGGTTTGGTGTATGTACATAAAATATTGTCCATTTTAAACAAAATACATACACTTGGAGTGATACCGGTCACACCGCGCCTCAGATTGAGGCAGGGTTGACTCGTACACGTCACATATGACCCATGAATCGTTGTCCTAAAGTTTCAACACAATCTGAAGGCATTTAGTCAGTTTCCCGTATGTCAGTTTTTGATTTCTCACTTAAAAATAAGTCCATTTTGAACAAAACAGAGGCACTTGGAGTGGTGTCAGCCACACCAGGCCTCAGATTGAGGCAGGGTTGACTCGTACACGTCACATTTGAAGGTGATTATACATACACGATATTTTACCTTCTTAGAGAAGAGTTTTTGGAAGAGTATAAGAGACATGAAGCAATGAAGATCATTAGAGTGTTGGAGCAAATGTGGTTGCTACAAACATTGTGGCAATCGGCTTGTGTGAGGCGGCCTAATTTACAACTTGCAGGTATTGTACTTTATTTTTTTCTAGAGGGTTTCAGTATAAATTAATTTTGGAATGATCATTGCTAGCCATTGTATTTTAGGTTTTTTTGACAGCTGAGGGGAAAGGGTGGGGTCTGCAGACATTGGAGGATATGTCGAAGGGTGATTTTGTGTGTGAATATGTTGGAGAAATGTTAACTCACGCAGTTCTGAAAAGAGTCACTATTTAAAAGAAAGTCGCAAGTTTAGATACATCTCAAGATGGTCAGTTTAAATACATTTTGAGGGACATTACTAAAGACATGCTCAAATATGCACACATCCCCCACTTTTAGATCATTGTCTACTACAATGATCTTCCAACCAAGATATTCATTAGAATGCTCATGATACATAGAGCAATTCACTACCCACCTTCGAGAATGATCTGAAGCCCAAACCATGACAGCATTATGGTTTTCCTTGAAAATTATCTTGGTGAACTGGAATGGAAACTCACTCTTGTGATTTTGCGTCTCTACTTGTCTCTTCATGTGTGCAGCTATTTCCATTCGAGTTTGCCAAAAGAATTTTGAAGGAAAAACATAATGCTATCATGGTTTGGGCTTCAGATCATTCTCAAAGGTGGGCAGTGAATTTCTCTATGTATCATGAGTGTTCTAATGCATATCTTGGTTGGAAGATCATTGTAGTAGACAACGATATAAAAGTGGGGGATTTGTGCATATTTGATCATGTCTTTAGTAGTGTCCCTCAAAATGTCTTTAAACTGACCATCTTGAGATGTATCTAAACTTGTGACTTTCTTTTAAATAGTTTCTATTTTCAGAACTGCGTGAGTTAACATTTCTCCAACATATTCACACACAAAATCACCCTTCAACATATCCTCCAATGTCTGCAGACCCCACCCTTTCCCCTCGGATGTCAAAAAAACCTAAAAGACAATGGCTAGCAATGATCATTCCAAAATGCATTTAAACTGAAACCCTCCAGAAAAAAATAAAGTACAATACCTGAAAGTGGTAACTTAGGCTTCCTTGCACAAGACGATCTATGGGTCATATGTGACGTGTATGAGTCAACCCCGCCTCAATCCGAGGCGCAGTGTGACCGGTATCACTCCAAGTGTATGTATTTTGTTTAAAATGGACAATATTTTATGTACATACGCCAAACTGATCTAACAAATTATGATTGTGTTGATACTTTTGAAAAACGATCCATGACTCATGTGTGATGTGTACGAGTTAACCCCGTATCAATCCGAGGCCCGGTGTGGCCGACACCACTCACAGTGTCACTGTTTTGTTAAAAATGGATTTAATTTTAAGTGAAATCAACAACTAACATACGGAAAACTGACCAAACACATTTGGATTCTGTTGAAACTTAAGGAAAACGATCCATGGGTCAAATGTGATGTGTATGAGTCAACCCCGCCTCAATCCGAGGCGCGGTGTGACTGGTATCACTCCAAGTGTATGTATTTTGTTCAAAATGGACTTATTTTTAAGAGAAATCAACAACTGACATACGGGAAACCGACCAAACGAATTCGGATTCTGTTGAAACTTAAGGACAACCAAGATTTGCATTAGAACGCTCATGATACATAGAGAAATTCACTACCCACCTTCGAGAATGATCTGAATCCCAAACCATGACAACATTATGTTTTTCCTTGAAAATTCTCTTGGCGAACTGGATTGGCAATAGCTGCACACATGAAGAGACAAGTAGAGACGCAAAATCACAAGAGTGAGTTGACATTCCAGTTCTCCAAGAAAATTTTCACTCGCTTGATGAAACAGAGGAAATATCTTTAAATGTAGCATCAATTTCCAAATCATTGGAACAATTTCCTGCATTGGATGTTCTAAATGCCATATTTAACATCCCATCTTGTTCATCAAATGGATTGGTGAAATTCCAATCTATCATGGAAGTTGCTGCATACATGCAACTAATGATTGGGGATTTTACTGGTTCATGCATGATATGAAGGTATTTTGGAGATTTTACTAGTTTTTTTGTCCAAAGGCCAAAGAAATGTGGTTCATCATTCTTCCATGTTGCTGGTGCATTTCATCTGTTAAAATGGACAAATGACCCATTGGAGAAAGAATGTTTTATTTAATAATAATTACAATTTTTCTACAAAAATTTACATACAAGAATGTTTCATATTTTTATCCCCATGAACCCCTCTAAAAAAATTCCTCCAATTATACGCGTCTGCAACTCTTGCAATAAAAGTCAGATCTTCATGCTATTTCTGGATAATCTTGCATCAGGTATGCAGCCCACTCCTTTCTGAACATATCTACATCCTATTATGAATATGATTCTTTTCGGAATTGATAATAGTACTGAAAAATATATAAATAAAGAATTAATAAATAAATTAAATGAAATAGTACTTGTTTTCGAAAATACCTCTTTAGGGATGCTATTTTGTCCATTGACAATGATCTCTCTCATGAATCTACAAACATAATAACTACAATATTTGTCGTTTGTTTGTTTTAGACACTGCAGAAACATTGATCATGAGGCGAGTAAGTAACTTGTTTTGATATATGTTTGGATAGTGCAATTTTATTATATATACCCTGATATTTTTCCAGACGTAGTACTTGATCAGATCCTTATGCTTAGCCCCTGTCCTCATACCATGATTTAGACGATATTGGTACACCGCCCTATCATAACAGAATCCTCAGTAAAAGATAATATATATTTTATAACTTGATGTTTAGACCTAAAACGTCGGATGTAGTGTCTTACAGATTGACAAACTGCATCACATGCGGTCGGTTTGTTGGATATCCGTGCTTTGAATCCAAAAAATAAATCTTGGGAGTATCCAAATTCACCGCAATTAGCAGCCAATGTTTCCTAAATACAAAAAAAGGAATAAGTAATGAAAGAAATGAAAATATAATTGATATGATTTAATTGTAGAGTTTTACCCCTACATGGTTGGTATGAGGAAGAGTATGTCATCCGTTATCTTGCTGTCAAATGCTTTCAGCAAAGCAGTCGCTCTTTAATTATTTTTTGATTCTGATAATTGTATTTCTTGTGTTGATGTGATATGAGGACTAACGAGTCCAAATTTTGGCTCATGAGGAAAACCCTTCAACTGCTTTTCATATATACGTCTGCCAATAATATAAAATGTATTTAATCATAATTAGCCCAATATATCAGCTTTTAGAAAAGTGACGGGGTTGAAAACATACCTCATATACACATTTACACTTGTGACTCCGAGCCACCCATACTCAAGGATCTCATTTACATTCTCAGTAGCAACAAAATATTTTATTTCCTCTCCATACATATTCTCTTCAAAAACAACTACATGGCTACTACCATTTCTCAACTTCGTATCCACATGAGTCTTCAATGCAATTAAATGTGGATAGAGAATAGGTGGTGTAATTCCGCTTTCATTAGATCTTTTGGATCGGCTAGTCGATTCTTTCGATGCTCCCAAGTTTCCTTTCACCTCATCCCCTTTCTTCGTCTACAATAAAATTCATTGGTTCAAACCTTTTTTTTGTTAAAGGTTTGGCTTAAAAAAATGTAAATAAATACCTCTTTTTCGGCATGTAGTCTCACAAGTTGTGATGGCCATGCAATGAATGTCCCAATAGCCTGTTCGACTATACAAATATCATCATCATCAAGTGGAACATGTAGTTGTGCTGTTAGCTCATGAGCTACCGTAATCGTCACTTTCAGATGATCTTTTGGAATTGGTCTATTGTGCAGCGTGTCTTCTGAGATGTTGAATACTGTAGCCCTCGCTACAAGGTGATAGGTGGGTGTTGAAATATATAAATCACAATCATTATCACCCTACAGAAGATCAGTATAGGAAGAAATCAGTGTTTTCCTGATTCACATTTCATCAAAACAGTTAATAGAATATTTATTACCACGGCTAAGATAGCTCTTTGAGGGGAATGGCTCGCCTCAAAGCTGGTGGGGTGTGGGGCAGGATCTTCATGCGTTGGTTGTTCCTATGTTGGATCTTCTCTTGGCTTCTCACCCATTAAAGTTGCTAGAAACTCTCTCTTCCATTGAAACTGTTCTTCAAGAGTTGCTAGTATATTTTTCATTACTGTCATTTCTTCAATTTTTTCATCCTCTTGTTTTTTTTCTCATAATATACTTGGGGTGTCACCCCAAACCCCCCAACTCTGATGTGACCGTATTGTTATGGTCGCTTCAAAGCTGTCGCTAATATGTCTGCACCAGGTGCAGGAGTACCTAACTCTTGTGACTGTCGGATATAAGAAAATAAGTAATTATTATTATGTAATAGAAATTTAAAACAAAAATTTTTATCATGTCATACTTACACATATTTCCCACACTTTTTGTGTGTTTTCAACAACTAGATTCCCTTCCTTATCCACACGTGCCTCCTTTCATAGCACATGACGAGGGATGGATGTATGTTTGGTTTCAGAGGCATCAATCTACATATAAATAGAGAAATATTTTTATAAAGTTGTTTCTTGACACATAACAATATCACTGTAAATTTAAAATATGCACCATTTTCTTTTCTAGTGAGGCGTACCCCATCCTTGCTTTACGATAGGGGTACGTCAGTTTTGATGCACGTTCCTTGTTTTCAGTACTAAGTTGCTGTTTCATAAATGAAATATTGACAATCAAAGTGATGAATACATGTATATCCTCAAACAAAATATTATTAGTCACAATGTACCTGAAACTTTTGATCCCCACGATGACCAACAAATGGATCCCATGATTCTTGGGATATCAAGTGAGTGTAGACAATGGGTGGGTGCAGGTTTATTTTACCCTTGGAATCTTTCCGATGATATTTTGTAAGAAGAGTGAGAAAACCTCGATGACACCTTCCTGCAATCCTTAGTACATAATTCTTGTGTGAATCGTCTACTATAAATGCACTCTGTAATGGATTGTGAAGAGTAAGACACTGTTTCATTATTTTATTTGCTAGTAAATTAATGAAATGAAATAAAAATGTTACCGTAATTTCTTCCCACATCAAAACCTTCAGGCCGAACGCAACATGGTTCCATAAAGCTATGTCAATCGGCACATGTTGCCGAGTGAAAATTCCAAGGTAACTGCTAAAAATTACCTTTTTGGGGTTAACGTGTTGGCCCCGTGCATTCCACCCAACATCAAATTTGATTCCTTTGCTCTTTGAATTCAGAACGTTATCCAACACTGTTAAATTACGATGCACCTGTTTTTTCTGCGATGCCGCTCCTTTATCCCCGACTATTTCTTCTATATCAGCATCATAAATGTTTTCATCTAAAATGCTAGCATCAGCATGTTCAGATGGTTGTTGGACCTCAACAAGAGGAGCACCAATAGCAGCAACAGTAGAACCAACAACAATAGGTTGAGGTTGAGAGGCTTGAGAGGCTTGAGAGGCTTGTTCAGAAGCAACTGCAGCAGAAGCAGCAGCAGCAGAAGTAGCAGCAGCAGCTTGAGAGGCTTGTTCAGCCTCGAGGTTAGGATCACCAGAACGTGCAGAAGTCATTATCTACAAAAAAGGTTTAACACTTAAGTTGGATTACATAAATGCAATAATGATAAGATAATAACATGAGATAACAAGATCTATATTACAAACAAAATATAACCTGTTTATTGAACTCTCTCTTCTTTTTCAAAGGCTGAAGGGATTTGACACCTCTATTGATAATCCAAATCCCTTCATTGTGGTCTCCTCTAACATAAAAAATGTCGTCTTCATTGGGACCTCTACAAAATTATTGCGACGTCCCACTGAAAGGATCATCCTCAATTTAATTTTCATCGGACCCTTCGGTAGTTTTGGACGATAATAGAACAGTCGACCACTTTTTGTTTGTGGGGTCTGTCACATAAAATACTTGTACCGCTTGTGATGCCATTATAAATTGTTCGTCTTTGTACCCTTCTTTACTAAAATCAACTTTCATAAATCCCAATTCATCTATTTTAACACCACTGTTGTTATCAACCCAGTTGCATTGAAAAATCAGCAATTGGAATGTCGTATAATCCAACCCCCATATTCTTTTGATAATGCCAAAGTATGACATATTCACATAAATTGGATTTCTATCCTTACTACCAGAAACATGCATCGCTTCATCCACAAGTGTTACTCCACTATTTTGGATGGTACTATCTTTATTATGTTTATCTATATAGAATGTATAACCATTAATTACATAACCATTGTTAGATAATACATACACGCTTGGTCCGAAAGCTAGCCATCGAAGTCGTTCTGAAATTGAATTTGGATTTTCATCTAACTCCTTAAAAATATGGTCTCGAAACCATCCTATATACTGGTGATTATGTGTATTTGATATCGATTTTTCAGCCCTTGATGGATTCAACTATCTCAAAATTTCTTTGTGGGTTTCAATATATGGATCAACCTCCCAACTATTATGCAAAACATAAAGGTGGGCCTGCTTCCGATCTGTAATATTTATTGTCACAACAACTCTTCCAGAAATTCCCTCACCCTCAATGCGTCCTGTGTGAAGAGATTTTGGCAGACCAATGCTTTCCACATCAGATAGGTATTCGGTATAGAATTCAATGGCTTCCTCAACAATATATAGCTCCACAATACAACCCTCTGTCTGACTTCGATTTTTGACATACCCTTTCAAAATCTTCATATACCGTTCAACGAGGTACATCCATCTATAGTGCATAGGACCACAAAGTCGGACCTCTCTCACCAAATGAACCATCAAATGAACCATCATATCAAATAATGTTGGCGGGAAGAACATTTCTAATTCACATAATATGATGACAATTTCTATTTCCATAGCTGGCAATTTCGCCAGGCCTAAAACTTTGCTGCATATATCTTTGAAGAAGAAACAAAGTTTGGTTAACGTATGATGAACATTCTTGGAAAAAATGCAATGTAAATCTATAGGAATTAAATCTTGCATCAAAACATGGCAGTAATGTGATTTCAAACATTTTAACTTCAAATAATTCATTGACACAATGTTTTTGATATTTGATGAATACCCCTATGGAACCTTTACATCATTGAAGAAGTTGCAAAACTGATATCTCTCATCCCTGGAAAGAGTGTACGCAACTGGAGGAAGAAACGTTCGATTTTCACCCTTCACGGGATCCAACTCTTCTCTTATTCCCATTTCAACCATGTCCAACCTTTCCTTAATTTCATCCTTTGTTTTTTCAGGTGCATTTAGCAACGTTCCGATAACACTGTCACATACATTTTTTTCCACATGCATCACATCAAGAAAATGTTTGACATACAAACATTTACAGTATGGTAATTCAAAAAAAATTGATCTCTTTTTCCAACCGAGTTTCGTAAGGTTTTTCGAAAATGGTTTACCAAAAACAGTGTTCACGTCTTTTACTTTCTCAAACAGCTGATCACCTGTTAGTAGAGACGGTGTTTTGCATTGTTCTGAACTTCCATTGAATGATGTCATCCAAGATCGGTACTTATGTCGACGGGGTAGAAATCTACGATGTCCTAGAAACACAGATTTCGATGAATGTTTCAACCTAATTGATTCTGTATCTTCTTCGCACACAGGACGCCCTTGAGTTCCTTTAATGGTATAGCCTAACAAATTTGCATAAGCAGGGAAATCATTTATCATCCCATACAACATCGCTCTCAACGTGAAGTATTCTTTTTCATAAGCATCATACAACATAACACCTGAATCCCACAGTAACTTCAAATCCTTGATCAAGGGAGCCAAATATAAATCAATATCATTACCTGGTTGTTTTGGTCCTGATATAAGAAAAGATAACATAATGAATTTCCGTTTCATGCATAACCAGGGTGGCAAGTTATAATTTACCAACATAACAGGCCAAGTACTGTGAGTTCTGGTTTGAAAACCAAAAGGATTCACTCCATCGGTAGATAACACAAGATGTAGGTTTCTCGGCTCGTTTCCAAATTCAGGATACTCATGATCAATTCTCTTCCATTGAGGAGAGTCAGCCGGGTGACGTAATTTTCCATCTTTATTTCTTTTATCTGCATACCACGAAAATTGTCTTGCAGTTTCTTCACTTCCATATAGACGCCTAAACCTTGGAATGATTGGAAAGTACCATACAACTTTCATAGGACTGCATTAATCTTTCTTGTATCGAGAAGCACCACACTTTGGGCATTCTGTAAGTGATTTTTTCTCCTTGCGAAACAATATACAGTCTTTTGGGCAGGCATGTATTATTTCAGAAATCATACCCATCGAGCATAGAATTTGTTTAGCTTCATATGTCCGGCTTGGGAGCTCATTATCTTCTGGAAGCATGTCATTCAAAAGGGAAAGTAGTTCTGTGAAACTGAAATCACTCCATCCATTGCCTGCTTTCAGTTTATACAACTTCAGTACAGCTGACAATGCAGTATATTTAGTGCAACCAGCATACAATGACGTCTTTGCACAACTCTTTAACTTCTCAAACAATTTTGGGCAATCACGGAGTTCATGTTCAACTGTCCTTGTCATTTCCTCAATACGATCTTCATCATCATTGACATCTGTAATCACATCCTCTATACGGTCTTCTTCATTATCCATATTTGTAATCATATCTGATGATCCATAAAATACAGTTTTATTCCAGCCAGTAGCTACATTTGCTTTTTCCCCGTGTTTATTCCAACATTTATAACTCCGATCTAATCCGTGACATATCAAATGTTCTTCCAACTCCTCTGGAGTAATTAGTCTAGAATAACAACAATGTAAACACGGACAAAGGATTTGAGAAGGATCCTTTGCATGATACTTTGCAAAATTGATGAACTCATTCACTCCGTTCTCATACTCTATTGTCAAACGATTAGCATCCATCCAATCTTTATTCATCTCCATCCTATTTGAATCTGAAATATTATTATTTATGATTCAAATACACAAAACAAGACTTCTAAATACAAATTAGTAGAGAACCACTTACTTATAAAAATAGATACTAATATATCCTAACCATTTTCGATAAATATTTGGAAATCAATATAACCAGGATAAAACCCCATCAAAATGAACACACTTTCCAGCCCCCTTACCAATAGTTCTAGCACCCACCACCCTGCAATAAAACATTAAACATCCTTTTAACCACTCCTACTAGTCACCTCATTCATAATAAACATTAAAAATCTTGGATGAGTCTTGGTGGATCTTGGAAAGGGGTTAAATCCATGATTAAGATATATGTTCCCTATAATATAAAGTCATATTCTTGATTATGGATCAGTCTTGGTGGATCTTGGAAAGGGGTTAAATCCACAAGACACATTTATAATTTCCAACCAATCCCATTATCCAAACCAAAATCCAACAATTTCTATAATTATTAAATAATTATTACTTCACTACCTAGGCTTCTAGCACAAAGAAACCATATATAAAACGTAGCTCATCATTCCCATCGAATCATCGCCTCACCGCCCCAAAAGAATGACCAAACAAATCATTACGTCACCACCCCAAAAGCATGGCCAAACAATCCATCACCTTGCCACCCAAAAAGAAAAACCAAATGAATCATCCCCTCACTACCCAAAAAGCATGGCAAAACAAACCATCACCTCTCCAAACCAAAAGCATGGAAAAAAAACCATACATCATCCCACACCACATCAAAACCAATTATCGTGACCCCCACTAGAATGACCACACATCACAACACATCAAAGAACATTTTATAGATTTAACAAAGGGACTTTTAGCACATTACACTTTACTTTAAGAGTGTTATCACACATTCCATAAATCCAGGGGAAAGCATTTCATTAGCCATATATAAGTGGTTATCCAATTTCCATTTTGGGGTGATATCACAACAACATGAGAAAAGGCTTTCATATGACAAAAAATACAGTGAAAGAAAGGGTGCCCAATATCCATGACTTTTAACGAGGTATTTAGTCCGTACAAACACAACATCACAATAATATCAAAGTTGTAAAAGTACAAGAATCATTAACCCTTCCTCTTGAATTTAAATTAACTTATTAATTTATCTTAATTAGGCTAGTGAAAACCATCCCCAATGATAGACAAGAGTAAACCCCTCCTGCATGAAACAAAAAAGTGAGAAATGAAGGAATTCCAAACCTCAAAGAAGGTTTTACAACTCACTGTAAACAAGAAACGCCAAGGTGAGGGAGCCTTCTGCGCTGTCTGGAAGACGCGACCACCGGAGTGGGGCTGTACGGGAGGAGCCGCCAACCGTTGAAGAGGAGGAGTAGGGTTTGGAAGGGAGGAAGATCCACAGAAGAGGGTCGAGGATAAGGAGAAAGAGTACGGTGGAGGTCCGGAAAAGGGAAGATCGAGGGGAGGGAAGTAGTCGTAAGGGTACAGTACCGCGAGAGCTTTGGGCACGATAAAAAAGAGGAGGCTGTCTACCTCCTTTTAATAAAATCGGAGACATGTTTTAACAGTTCTAGAAAAGCGCTGATAAAGACACCCTTTATCAGTGCTAAAATTTTCATGCTGATAAAGGGTGGATTTATCAGTGCTTTTCTAGTGCTGATAATGGTGTCCTTTAACAGCGCTAAAAAAGCACTGATAAAGCCACCCTTTATCAGTGCAAAAAATTTAGCACTGATAAAGGGTGGCTTTATCAGCGCTTTTCTAGCGCTGTTAAAGGACACCATTATCAGCGCTAGAAAAGCACTGATAAATCGACCCTTTATCAGCGCCAAAATTTTAGTGCTGATAAAGGGTGGCTTTATCAGCACTTTTCTAGCGCTGTTAAAAACTATCCTTTATCAGCACTAGAAAAGCGCTGATAAATCTGCACTTTATCAGTGCTTTTAAATAGCCCTGATAAAGATTATCCTTTATCAGCACTTTTTGATTAGCGTTGATAAAGGTGGCGCTTTGCTTGCCCGTTTTTGTAGTAGTGCTAGGGTGTCAGTCACCCTAACCGACTAGTTGGGGTAGAATAAAGAGACAAAAAAATTACATAATATAATATAGATCACAACCACACTATGAAAAAAACCTTGTCTTCGACTCAACTGCAGCTAACATCTCTTGGACTCCCGGCTGCCACTGCTAAAACTAGATGTCCTATAAGCATACAACCATTTAAAGATCTATATTAAGTTACTTTAACCCATTTTATAAGTTTAAATTTATGTTAATTAATTATTTAAACATTAATTAACTATTATTAATTCCACATTACATTTAATTATCATTCCAACCAAGATCAATTCCCTCCAGGAATAACCAAACCGAGTCCATGGCTTCTCAAAGTCACAACCTCAGCATTACATCCCAACAAGCTCCAACCCCATGGGTTAAACATTTGTTAATTTATTAAAAACATTAACACTTCCATATTTCCATATTTCTAGGTATTCTAGGAAAACATACTAAGCTACTAATCACAAGGGTCTTGAAACAATGAGTAGATGAACTACCCGTTGAGTCTTTTCCGCTTATAGCTAGAGTGTAGACCCATCCATCCTTGAGAAGTTAATAAATGGAAAGAACATGGAATAACCTACGTGTCTTCACCTCTTTTGGAAGGAGGGTAAGAAAGACCATCTACCTCAAGAAGTGGGGAGATTAAAATAGAAAAACAAACAACAGGTTCCATAAGAACCCAAATTTCATATCAATGGGTAATCCTAACTTCAACCCGTTCCATCATATCTGGTGTCCTCCCCAACAACCACATGCACAAACCAAAGCATCTCTCCACTCTAGGCATCAACTACTACTACAACCATAGGGCCTACCTACCCCAAAATACTACAAAATACCTTCAATCTCATCCATATCATGATCACATCACATCACAAGAAGTAAGAAACAAACAAACATAAAAACTGGGATATTGTCCCTAAACAAGGCATTCAGACTTCACACACAACGAGATATCATGGATCCAAAGCACAAGGAACATGGAATTTACAAAAAGTGGGAAACTCAATCTCTACAAAGGAATTATTTTTAACATATAACTGGTTTTTTATTCTATCTTGAATTAACTGATTCAATTAAACATGCATAACTACATCCATTTTATTATCATCAAATCACAACAAAAACAACAACCATATTCATTAACATGCCTCTTTAATACTTTATCCAATGAATTTATAATTAAACATGGCTTTACATTATTTACCAATTTCCATTAATAAAGACATGATAAATAAGAAAAGCATAGACATCACACTATTTATCAAATCAACAGGCCATAACATCTCTAAGTAATTGATACCAATTCTTTAATATGGTTCAAATATTTATTATGTCAATTTTATTATTATCTAGTGGGATAAATCATGCTAACTCTATGAATACACATGAATAGAATAGATAATCCATGAATCCCCTTCCTCAAAATGTTTCTGAAATTCTTTTCCTGAGAATGGACCAACACAACGAATCATGATCACCTCTACTGCAACGACTACATCCACCCGAGGACGCCACGATAGAAACGTATCAAACAACACACAAAAAATATCCATTATAAACATGGAAATAAAATTCCATAAAATTTAGAGGATAAATGGGAGGAAATAGATCGAGGAATCCAGAGGAATAGAGGTATAACATACCTTATATCAAAGATGGATCGACACTTCTTGGTTGCACCAAAACAGGGGATGGACATGCAGCAGGAAAAAATCCAAGGGGAACATGATCCAAGGATTTTATTTTAATTTCATGACTCCTATGTGAATAAAGTTTATTTTATATCATACCAAGGAAAACAATATAGAAGAATAAGGGAGGAATATATCTCATCCTTTTGAAAATCTAAATGGAGTAGCGGTTTAGATGCGGCTTAGATTTTCCATTAAAGGATGATCTGGTCAAGAATATACATTTTGATAGAGTAAAGGAACCCAGAACCATAGAAGAATTTAAATATGAGTTATGGGATTTTAATCGGCCTTAAATACCTTAAAATAAGGATTTGAAAGCATTTTACATCAAAGATAACATCAAAGGGTAAAAATGTAGGAACCTGGAAACAATGTACACTTACCGTTGGACGACTCACCATTCTGGAAACACTATACACCTATCATTGGATGTCTCACCATTATGGAAACACAATACACCTACTTATGGATGTATCACTATTATAGAAACACTATAAACCTACTGTTGGATGTATCACTATTCTAGAAACACTGTACACATACCGTTGGATGTATCACCATTTTGGAAACACTATACACCTACCGTTGGATGTATCACCATTCCAGAAACACTGTAAACCTACCATTGGATGTATCACCATTCTAGAAACACTATACACCTATAATTGAATGTATCACCATTCTGGAAACACTGTACACCTACCGTTGGATGTCTCACCATTCTGGAAACACTATACACCTATTGTTGGATGTATCACCATTATAGAAACATTGTACACCTATAGTTGGATGTATCACCATTATGGAAACAATGTACAACCACCATTGGATGTCTCACCATTTTGGAAACACTATACACCTACCGTTGGATGTCTCAATATTCTAGAAACACTATTCACAGAACTGGAAATTTTGAAAAGTGTTAGAAATAAGCCACCTTGACCTCTCAGAACACCTCAAACACCAGATTTTTAGAAAGTAATGAACCAGAGAGGTCTAATCTATTACACCATATACCTCTCAAACTATTATTTCCCTCGAGAATCCAAAACCAAACCTAAGAGAAAATAGAAAAAGGGATATGGACAACTACCCTTCGAGATACCTCTCAAGTCTCTCGCCACCAAAGGAGATCAACCACTTCATCAAAAAAACAATATGAAAACATGTGAAAACTAAAACAAACTCCTAACCACTCTCCTAGGGGAGATACCTATCAAAAGTCAGCATGCCATAACAAGAAACAAGATAAAGGCATCTCATAAACAGAAAGTGTCTACAAACACCAAAGGAACAACGTTACAAGAGAAGAGCTAAACATCAAACAAATAGGGATACTAAGCACATATATGTGACACATGTTCTGAATTACTCTCGTTCATGCCACTGTGCAGCCACAAGACATGAATTAAGGGTATAAAATTCCCACACAACACCTTCTCCTTATGGTCTTGGATATCTACAGGCTGTTTCTAAAATATTTCATCTTTATCAACATCAATCTTTCCCCAATCAATGATGTGATATTCATCATGAAGATAACGACAAAGCTCTGACACATTGAAAAAATCATGTATCCATATCATCTATGGGGGAAGTGCTACCCAATATGCCATGACTCCAACATGATCCAACACCTAGAAAGGCCCAAAAAATCGGGGAGAAATTTTACTCCCATGACCAAACCTTCACTGCCCACGACGGAGAGTCACCTTCAAAAACACGTGATCCCAAAGCCAAACTCCATAGGTCTCCTCCTATGATCAACGTAGGACTTATAATGATGTTGTGCTGACTTTATCTGCTCACAAATCACCTAAACCATCTATTTCGTACTCTGTACTAGTTCTAACCCAAGAATTTCTAACTCTCTAACCCATTCCAGCACAATGGAGAATAGAAAGGTCATCCATACAAGGATTCAAATAGATCCATACCAATGGTGGAGTGGAAAATATTGTTTTAAGAAAACTCTACCAAGGGTAAGTGACTTATCCACAAACCTCCAAAATCTAGGACATAAGAGTGAGACATGTCTTTAATAGGTTGGATGGTCCGTTCTGTCTGACCGTCCATATGGGGATGAAAAGTAGTGATAAGGAATAGATGAAAACCAAAAGAATGTTGGAAACCTATCCCCACTCTAGAGGTAAAATTATGATATCTATCAAAAATGACCATCCTTAGGGCTCCATGGAGTCTCACTACCTCCTATAGATATTTCCTCGACAAAACCTCCATTGATCTCAAATCCTTGATTTCTATGAAGTGGGATGATTTTTTCAAATGATCCACTTCCATCCATATATCTCCAAGGCCTCCCTGAGATCAAGGTAAAATAGAAAAAAATTCTATAGAGATGTCCTCCCACTTTCACTGAGGAACATATAATGGATGGAGAAAACCACCGGGAACACAGTTCTCATCCTTCACATTTTGGAAGACCAAACATTGAGACACAAACTCCATAACTGCATGCTTCAACCCAAGCCACCAAAACTGACACCTCAAAGTTCAGTACATCTTTTTACACACCAGGATATACCGCTAAGGGAGAACTATGGAACTCTTTGAGAACCATATCACATCATTCCAAAGGAATGAAAATCATTCCTTGAAACAACACTCAATGTTTTTCATCCTTAGACCAACCTTTAGGGACTTCAATTAAAACAACTCGGTCTCTCCAGACCTCTACTTAAAGACCCCCCAACTAGGATTCCTCCACCTACTACACTAGAGATGACTGCACCATCATCTAAAAAAGACACCCTCTTCCCCCAAATTCTTCCATATTCAGATGTAATGCCGAAAGATCTTTCATAACCTTCTAGGAATCACATGATTCATGCACTACATCACTACACAACTTCCTACTCAGTGCATTACCTACAACATTCTCCTTTCCAGGTGTATAAAAAATTTCAATGTCGTAATCCTATAAGAAATCCTTCCACTGATGCTATCATAAGTTCAAGTCACTCTAGGAGAAAACATACCTCAGGATCTTATGATCGTTGATGATCAAAAAATCCTCGCTGATGAGGTAATGTATCTATAAATTTAGGGCAAATAACACTACTTACCACTCGATATCAGGGGTGGCATAGTTATGTTTGTGGGGATTAAACTACCAAGAAACATAAGAAACAACCAATATCTGTTGCATCATAACAAAACCTAAACCCAGACACAAATAATAATAGAAAACCTCAAACTGAACTCCTTTTTCTAGCATAAAAAGAACCGGAGCACTGACCAAATTCTTCTTCAGATACTCGAATGCTACCTAACATTGACCAGTCCATAGAAACACCTGATCCTTTCTAGTCAACTCTATTATAAGAGTTTCAATCTGAGATAAATTTTCTATGAACATCCTATAATAGTCTATAAGACAAAGAAAACTTTTCACCTCTTCCAATATATTTGGGGCTTCCCAAGACACAACTAATTCTATCTTCGACGAATCCCCAACTAATCTCTACTAGGATAAAACATTCCCCAAGAAACAGACTTCTTGATCCCAAAAATCACACTTTAAAAACTTCCCAAATAGATAGTGTTGACGAATAACTCCCAAAATAGCACACAGATTCTCTGTATGATACTCCTCAAATGTGGAGTACACAAGAACACCACTAATTAAAACCACCATGAACTTATCCAGGAACTCATAGAACACAGTGTTTATTAACCCCATGAACATAGCTGGAGCATTATTCACAATGAATGTATTCACAACGAACTCATAATTCCCATGATGAAAACCAAAATTAGTCTATGGGATATCCTAATCCTTCAAACACATTTGATGATATCCAAACTACAAGTGGATATTCAAGAACCAACTTGCACCCTTCAGTTGATTGAACAAATCATCAATCCATAGAAAATGGTAGCGGTTCTTCACTATCACTTTGTTCAAGCGATGATAATCGACACACAACCTCAAACTATCATCAGACATCTTCACGAACAAAAATGGTGCACCCCATGGTGACACACTCAGCTAAACAAAACCACACTATAACAGACGATCGAGCTATATAAATATCTCTCAAAACTTATAAGGTGCTATCCTATATGGAGACATCGATATAGGAGAGATTCATAGCTATATCTCAATCCCAAAATCGATCTCTCATCGAGGGGGTAATACTACAACCTCTTATGGAAAGAATTCAGGGTACTCTTCGACAACCCTTGGAAACACCAAATGCTGGACCTCTGATGAACTTAACATCAGATCAATTATCAAGGATGATAAATATGGGACACTTATCTAAACCATCTGAGGGTATCACTCTCAAACAAATATTACTGTCTCTCTGTCACCATAAAAGAACACAAACTATCTTCTAAAGAAATCCACGATAGCCTGAACTGTATAAAAACAATCCATGCTAAGGATTACATCGTATGATTTTATCCATTAACATTGGAAATATCCCCAAGAGTTGTGCTACCCCATCACTAGATCATTGTCACTACATAATTCAAACAAGTAATCCCGACCTCCAAGTAGTGTAGTCAACACCAAGGGAACTGGAAGCCTCTCTACCTCAAGTTCTAAGGCATGGAAAAGGGAAGATGATATGAATGATTACATCACTCCTGAATCAACCAAGGCACACAACCAAGTAGAAAACAATAAAAGGGTACCTCAAACAATGTCTGGATCACCTTTAATTGACAACAATGACACATGAATATGACCATGACATGTTCCATGGAATCCTTGATCCTAATAAAGAACACCTCCACAACCACACTCTGATATCTGAGGATTAGAAGTATCCTGGGGCTGTCCTCTGCCTTCCCCATCTACTCTCTACTGATCCAAAACTAGTGAAACCTGTTTCTATTTACTTGGATGGAACTAACTCAATGGAGGAACCAAAAGTGGAACACCTAACACATGCTGACTACTCAGAAAGGTTGGGCACTATTTCTGATGATGACCTCTGAATCCAAAAGAAAAACAAGAACCTGATCCCTTAGCATAGGTCTGATATCCACTTCCCCATAGAGAAATGAGACGTTGAGGGATGGGACCTACCCTTGGACAAACAAAAAATCTTCTGCCCTAAAAAATAGGAACACTGGACCACATATATACTTCATGAGGAATCCCGAAGACTCACCTCTTGTAATGATTCGGTTCTAGATAATGTCCTCTTGATGACCACTAATCTCTCAAACACCTTGAGATATGTCTTTAGCATAAACAGAGTGACCTGGCACTAGATCTTTATATGAAAAGTCTCCTTTAAATTCCTCCCTCTAGCCTACTCATATGAAAATAGGTCTGAAACATCTGACGGAAGGTTCTTGAAATAGATCCCGAACTCTCACACACTAGAGCTCCCCTGATAAAGGGTAAGTAGTTCCTGGAGAATGGCCTCCTTTGGGATTGAAGAAAGAAACTCGACTCTGAACCGGTATCATAACTCCTCCCAAGAGACCATCGACTCCTCATGATCCCCAAGGAATAAGAACCACTACTGCCTTGCTGCCCCATGAAACATCATCACAACCAATAATACCCAGTTCTCCTTTTTAGGATGGATCAAAATAAAATATATCTCAACCTCATCCAACCAGTATTCCATGACTACATCTGAAATGAAGCTGACATACTTCTTTAGACTATGGTTTTTAAATTCTCGTAGTGTTATCCTCTAAGTGTCATCATTTTCAACCTCTACTCTGCGGTGATCTTCTGGCACAACCTGTTGGACATCTTCTGCATGAACTAGACGAGGATGTCGACCTAGAGTCAAAGATGAAAAAGAAAAAATATTTAAAGCTTCTAAACTTGGAATATGGAACATGTTAACATTAATTAATTTTTTTTCTTTTATTCATTTTAGTTTAACCTATCCCAAGGTCTTCCCATTCAAACATAGGCACAAAGAAGAATGATTCAATATCCTTTCCTAGGTATCTACCCTATAACTAGTATCACCTTATTTATTATCCACTATAAGCTTAAAGGTTCATGACTCAGATCACAGGGGTCCCTAAATACCTATATATCAGCCGGTAACCAATGTTTATAGTGCTTTCTAAACTTAGTTGACACTATTTCTCTACCAACCCATGCAACCTCACCTATACCTAACTCCAAAATCCATCTTATCCCTCAACCAGACCTCTGGTACCACTCTTTCATGACCCCCTTTCCAAAATGTGTACCCCTCCTAGGATGGAAATGTGAGAAGAGAGATAATGACCCATGATTCCCCCTCTAGTAGGCCTTAATTTGGAGACTAGCACCGAGGGTATAGTAAACACACAAATATAAGGCATTACCCTCTAAGAGAACACATGCAGAAGAGAGAGATAAGATAGAAACCAAACAACTTCTGATTAGACTGAAATTTAAACTAAAACCAAACACATGTATGTAATGTCATGATATAACTACTACAATTGAATGAAAAAATACAAGCACCAAAAGAAAGTAAAATGATAATGACTACGAAACCTAAACAACTCCTGTAAAACCCCGATCTAGTAGTAACCAACCTAATATCCAACCTACTCTAAGTAACCTAAATTTTTTTTTATATAACATAAGGTGAGTATAACAGTATACTCAGTAGGATCCTCCATGGATCCTCTCGTGAAAAAGTAAAGAAAGCATGCTAAAGAACAATGAAAAACAAGTGAAACTAACTCGTCACCTAAACATGTATACTATGTTACCAGCCTCATCATGGCTACTCTCACCAATTATCACATACAATATTATATAATATAATAAAGAATATCAAGCATACCCCACTACCACTTCCCCACTAGGTTTATTCTTTTCCCCAACGTCACATGTCCTGAGTTTCTCTCTTCAAAGAGGCTAGCCTAAAGACATCTAGGAAAAGCACCGCAATCTGCACCTTGTGTGACACACCACCACCGCATCCAAATATTAAAAAGTAACCAGGTAGTTTTTGTGTTCCACCACAACTTGTATAACATGTATCATACATTAGGTATTATACCTCAATCTATCACAGCCCATAAACCAAGTAAGGATCCTCAAGCCATCAGAACCTATACATGTCATACATATAGTAGTCCGTAGGAAACTATATCTAGAATATGTGAGTGTGAAATAACCACATGACATTACATCCCTCTACGCACATATATGGGGAAAACAAAACATCATGCATACCAACACAAGTAACTACCAAGAGTAGAGAGCAGGGCCAAAGGGGGAAGTCAGCCATCCATTCTCCCACTAGGATGTTAGGTAAAACACCCCTGAGGGCTCAGAATCCCTAGGGTGTCATTATCTATAAACGTCTGGGTGGGGTAGCATATAAAAACAAAAAAATTAAATGATATAATATATCTCACAACTACACTGTGGAAAAAACATAGTCTTAGACTCAACTGCAACTAATGTCTCTCAGACTCCCGTCTTCCACTACTAAGACTATATATCTTATAAGCACACAACCATTTAATGATCTATATTAAGTTACTTTATCCCTCTTTATTAGTTTCACTTTATGTTAATTAATTATTTAAATATTAATTAACCCTTATCAATTCCAAATTACATTTAATTATCATTCCAACTAAGATCCATGCCCTCCAGGCATAACCTAATCGATTCCATGACTTATCAAAGTCACGACCTCATCATTGCATCCCAACAAGCTCTAACCCCATGGGTTAAAAATTTATTCATTTATTAAAAACATTACCAATGCCATATTTCCATATTTCCATGTATTCTAGGAAAACATCATAAGCTACCAAACACAAGGGGATCAACACAGTGAGTAGATGAACTACCCATCGATTCTTTACTGCCTATAGCAGGAGCATAGAGCCATACATCCTCAAGAATCTAAAAATGTTTAGCACATGGCATACCCCACACGTATTCGCCTCTTTTGGAAGGAGGGTAAGAAATAAAATCTACCTCAAGTGGTGGGGAGAGTAAAATAGGTAAAAAAACCATAGGTTCAATAAGAATCCAACTCTCATATCAATGGGTAAGCATATCTTTAACCTGTTCCATCATCTCCAGTGTCCTCCTCGACACCCACATGCACAAACCGATTCATCTTACCACTCTAGGATTCAACTACTGCCACAACCACTGGGACTCCCTACCCCCACATATCAAAACAGTCCTTTAGGCTCAACCATCCCAAGATCACATCACATCACAAGTAGTAGGAAACAAAAAAACATAGAAACTGGTCTCTTGGCCCTAACCAAGGCATTTTTCCTTCACACACAACGAGCTCTCTTGGCTCCAAAGCACAAGACACATGGAATTTACAAGAAGAAGGAAAATCATTCCCTAAAAAGGAATTATGTTTAACATACAACTAGTTCTTTATTCCATATTGAATTAATTGATTCAATTAAACATACATAACTACATCCACTTGATTATCATCAAATCACAACTACAACCAGATTCATTAACATGCCTATTTAATCCTTTATCCAATCAATTTACAATTAAACCTGACATTAATTTATTTACCAATTTCCATAAAGAACGAAATTCTAAATAAAAAAATCATAGATATCACACTATCTAGAAAATCTAGGGGCAATAAAATTTCTAAGCAATTAATACTAATTATTTAATCTAGTTCAAATATATATTATGTCAATTTCATTGTGATCCAATAGGATAAATCATGCTAAATCTATAATAGAACGTAAATAGAATAGATAATCTATGAATACCCTACCTCAAAAGTTTTATGACATTATTTTCATGAGAATGGGCCAACACAACAAATCACAAACACCACTTCTACCACAACTACATTCACCCGAGGACGTCGCGAAAAAACCACATCAACCAACACCCTAGAAATCTCCATTAGAAAGATGGAGATCACATTACATCACATGGAAAGGATAAATGGAAGGAAAAAAATTGAGTAACCCAGAAGAATATAGGTAGAACATATCTTATATCAAATACGGATCAAAACATCATAGTTTTCCCAAAATAGGGGGTTCACATGCAGTAGGAGAAACTCCAAGGGGAACACAATACAAGGATTGAAGTTTGATCGCAAAAATACTATGAGAAGAAAGGTCCTTGCATCTTTTACTAGGGAAAAACAATAAAAATGAATAAGGGTAGAACATATCTTGGTCTTTTGAAAATATAAAGAGAGAAGCAGTTTGGATACGACTTAGATTTTCCATTAAAGGTAGATCTGGTCAAGACTACATGTTTTTACCGAGTAAAGTCACCCGAACTCTAAGAAGAATAAAAATAGGAGTTGTGGGATTTGAATTGGACTTAAATATCTTAAAAAAGGATTTAAAATCATTTTACATAAAGATAATGTCAAAGGGGAAAAAGTGTTGGAAGATGGAAACATTGTACACCTACTGTAGGGAGACTCGTTGTTTTGGAAACACTGTACACCTACCATTGGATGTATCACCATTCTGGAAACATTTTACACATACTGTTAGATGCCTCACCATTATGGAAACACTATACAACTACCATTGAACATCTCACTATTTTGGAAACACTGTACACCTATCGTTGGATGTCTCACCGTTCTAGAAACACTATACAACTATTGTTGGATGTCTCATGGTTCTGGAAACACTGTACACCTACCGTTGGATGTATCACCATTCTGAAAACATTATAAACCTACTGTTGGATGTCTCACCATTATAGAAACACTATAAAACTATCGTTGGTTGTATCACCATTCTAGAAACACTGTTCACATAAGAAGAAATTTTTCAAAGTGTTAGAAATAAGTCACCCTAACTTCGCAGAACACATCAAACAACATATTTTTACAAAGGAATGGACCAGAGAAGTACGAGCCATTACAATTCCTGTAGTCCAGTGGTAGGTTATGCATACTTGTCACACTTTATTTGTAGGACCAATTCTTATGGCCTTGCCTTATACGACGAGTTTTCACCCATCATATAGGTTGTCCTTTTTTATTTCTAAAATTAAAATTCTTATAAAATTCATAGAAACATGATAAAAATACTAAAAATAACCTTAATATGTTTTATACTCAATGGTTATGTGAAAAATTTCATCCTTCATCCCAAAATGCAATAACTCATAAATATATAAAAAATAAATTTTGCCAAAAGTACTATTAGTCAACATAAAGTAACATAGAACATGAGCCTCAACCCAGTTGGTGAGGACTCTCTAGGTGCATCCAAGAGACCCAAGATCAAATCTTGGTGGAGGCATATTTCTGAGGTACTATAGTAGTACTATAGCAGTCACTATTTGGTACTGTAGCAGCCGAGACTATTCATCCATCTAGGCCTTCGGGCCACCGGTTTGGTCCTCGGGTCCCACAAGGCTTCTAAGCCACCCAAGGATTTCAGGACAGTTGATTCTCAAGGCATTCGGACCACCTTAAGGCCTTAGTGCCACCCCAAGTCCTTCGGGCCACATGAATGAAGGCCCCAGACACACTACAAAAAAAGAGAAGCCCTAGAAGAGGATTCAGAATAGGTGCACTCACCAGAACAGAGCCAAATGGATTTTCAGAATGAGAGGGTATGGCTATGCCATCAGTACCAGCCTGTACTTGCATGGGAAACCTATCCAGACGGTCATGCAAAGGTGGAGAGCTACTATCAAGATGTAGATGGTGGGGAGGGACAGTTCTTTGTAAATAGTCTCGTTGATTACCCTAATACCTTCGGGTCATGTAATCTCTTAAGCCTACGGGCCATGTAATCTCTGAGCCTACGATCCTTGTAAGGGTTCCCCCTAATCCCTTGAAAGGGGGTTATCAAAAAATAAATAAAAATGAAGGCCTTCGGGCCATTTCGGAACATAAAGTAACATAACCTAAAGCATAAAAAGGGTTTCTAAGACACTAAACATATGATCAAAATTAATATTATAAACCCATGATGTTATCCCTAACTATTTTGAAGACATCCTAATCTCCAATGTTAACTCTACCATCCTTTCATACCAATGGTAAGGCCCCAACCATAAACATTACATATCCTAATTGTAATGGTCCATACCTTTCATGTCTATTACATTGTGGTAAATATCATGTTTGAGGTGTCTAGGGGAACTAGGGTGTTTTTGAGACATGTGAGATGTTCCTACAATGGGTAATTTTCAATAGATTTCTAAAATAAAAGTTTTTTATGTTTCCCAACAACACCTCATCCCAATGGTGTCTCATGCTGGTAGTGTCTCAAACTTGAAATGTATCACACTGGAGGTGTCTCGCACTAGTTATGTATAGATGATGGTATCTCACCTTGGAGGTGTCTCACCAAGGAGGTGGCTTACTTGCGGTGTCTCACCCTGGAGGTGGATCATTCGCTGCTTCTCACCCTGGTGATGGCTTACTGGAGGTATCTCAACCAGGCTATAGCTTGCTGGTGGTGTGTCATCCTGGCGGTGGCTCAAAGATGGTGTGTCATCCTAGTGATGGATCACTGGAGGTTTCTCACTAGTAGTGGGTTTCTGGTGGTCACTCATATGGTGGTAACTCATCTAGTGGTGGATCATGGGAAGTACCTCATCTGGCGGTGCCTCTCTGGAAGTGCCTCATTTGGTGGTGCCTCTTCTGGTGGGGTCTTGCTAGAAATTCCTCATTAGCAGTGTTCCTAGTTTATCCAATTTTTCCCTTTTTAAATATTCATTTGATGTAAAATGGGTTTAATGAAAAATTTAAAAGGATTTGATACCAATTAAAATAACATAAATTATATCTTTAACTCCCCAAGAGTATGGAGGCATTGAAATTTTCAAATGGCATGGTCTTTGTCAGATCTGCCTTTAATGGAAATTCCAAACCATTTCAAATCCCCTATTTTCCAGATCTAATATTTCTAAGATAGGGGCCTTCCCTTTATTCTCTCTTCTCATTTCTATATATACCAAACACCCTGAATCCTTCTTCCTATAAGAGTCATGTGTCCATTTTTCAATAATTGATTCATGTTTCCCTAGAGGGTTACCTGCTATACGTGCCCCCTATTTTTGTCACAAATAAGAAGTTCTAATAATATCTTTCTTCCAGGAAGGATATCCATTTCCATTCATATTTTTGTATCATGAGGGATGAGTATAAAAATGTTTATATTTTTGGAAATCATTGATTCTGGATTAATAAAGACAATCAAATTGGTATAAATCAATTTAAATGGGATGGGAATGAGACGTATGATTTTTCAAGTTTTATCTAAATTTTTTTTTATGTTTTGATGTTGTGAATATTATAATATAAATACCCACTGAAAATCATGGTAATTGGGGGTCCTTGTTTTTGAACTAGTTTATGGGCTATGAAATACATGCACATTGTACGGCTGTGATGACACTTATTATAAAATTGTTTAACCATGTACATTCGGTTAATAAAATGGATTCCCTAGGATCAAATGGATCGTGTGATAACACCATTAATAAAAAATGTGAAACTAAATAAGGAATTCCTTGCTAAATATGAAAATATGATCTTATCTGGTTTGTTTTGTAACATGTTTGTGGACACGGTTGTGTGTTGGGGGTCATATGGGCGATGTTATGGATGAAATTGTTGGAAACGTAATGAAATATCAGGTTAAGAGATTGATTAATTGGGGATTTTATGATATGCTTTATGCATAAGAGCTACAATAATGGTTATTTTGATGTGGCTGCACAATAGGGTTGTGGTGAAAGATGGTTTTGGACTTGGTTGTTGGGTTTTTTCAATATGATTCTTGATGTGTGTTGTTTTATTTTAAGAGACCTATTGGTATGGATGGTGAAAATAATTATATTGGAATATAAATCAATATACATAATTTAGTGGATGGGTTGGTAGTATAAAATTGGGCAGATGGTTAGTAATTAATTAAATACTAATAACAAACTGCGGCTTGCTTTATGCTTATGTGGGGCTATGCATATAGTCTTAGTAGTGGACATGGGGGGACCTTGTGAGTTGATTGGTGATCTTCTTGTAAACCCATAGTTTGGGCTTGTGTTCTTTTCACTATATATATGTATACACTATGCATTCTTGTGATTTCTGTAAACAACCCACCCACATTGAGCACTATGTTCCGGACACCCCCATAGTCATGCGAGGGCTATTTTTACCAACATCTGGTGATGAGTACTGATGGCCGGGTACCCTCTATTTTCCACTCTCTCTTCAAATCAAGGTTAGTATTGCATAAGATATGAGGTTCAATGGCCTTTTAGTGTATTATATGGTGGTTGTGATATACAAGGTGTCTTCGGGATGAGTTGTGATGTACTTTATCTGGAGTCTTTGGGATGAGTTGCGGTGTACTTTCTCTGGAGTCTTCAGGATGATATATGATGAGTTGTGACTGGATTTCATAGGTTTCTTTATGATGAGATGTGATGTTATTTCCTAGATGTCTTCGGGATGATATGTGATGTGTTTTCAGTCCTAGGTGTGTGCAGTTAGGATGTTTTGTGAGGCCCATGTGTGTGAAGATGGCATGTGTTATGATTCCCAGGTGTGTGCGGGTGGGATGTGTTATGAGGCCCAGGTGTGTACGGGTGTGATGTGATGTGGTATACAAAAGGGATGGGTGCACTACAATGTACAACGTTGGGTAAAAGTGGCATACTAGTGGAAAAGTAGTATGAGTTACCCTATCATCGATGGGATCTACTTTATATTATATTACTTTACTTTCGTTACTTAGTGAGCATGACCTGGTGAGGTTGGGTTTGGTTGGTATGCCTGTATAGGTGCTGTTTAGTTCTACTATTTTCTCATAGGTGTATTAGTATACTTATTTCACATATGGAAGAGATACATTGTTTTTTCTACTGAGAATACTTTTATTTTCACCCTATGTATATTTTTTTTTTCAGGTTTCCAGGAGGTTTTCATAGACCGTGTTGGACATTACTATCTTAGATCTATGTATAGATGCTTTTTCACTACCTTTGTTTTCGTTAGGGTATTTACATTGAAAAATTTATTTTATTTTCATTAGATCTATTTATACATGAATTGTGGGATTTTTTTGGTTTTCTTATATATTTATGTATTGGAGTTTTTTATGGGTGTTTATCTTATCTCCTGATCCTATTTATGTTATAAAGGGTAATGCCTCCCATATTGTGAGATTTGTACACCCTTGGTTCTAGTTGCCGACTTGGGGCCTACTAAAGGTAAGAATTAAGGGGTCATTATCTCCCATTCTTCATTTCTAGCCTAGAATGGGTATCTTTGGAGGGAGGGGGTTGTGATAAAAGGGTATTAGAGGTGATGGATGTGAGATAGGACTAGTATAGAGTTAGGCACAGTGAGGATTTAATGGGGTGGTATGGAAATAGTTTCAGTTGACCTTGGTGCATAACATAAGACTAGGAGATTGACTAGAACCTGGGATTTTAGGGACCCCCATAATCTAGTGCATGGAATCTGATCTTATTTAATGGCCAAGTGAGATGGACCTGCTTGTAATGTAGATACCTAGTAAATGTACATGAATCATAATGACTTGTGTTCTTATTTTAGTTGGGTTGTTTAGAAAAATTAAAATGAATTACTAAATGAGTTAAATGAGATAAAATAAATCTTAATGAAATTCCATAATACTTGAGCTTAGGAAATCCTTATTATCCTTCTAGCTATGGCTCCAGGTCATCATCCGTGCATGGATTTGGAAGTTGAGGTTCAGTAGGATAATCTGTTTGATCGATGGAGGGTAGATCTAGTTGAAGAGGATGATTAGTGGTAGAGGACGTTACATAATTTTCAGAAATATTCTTTGGGGAAGTATGAGGGTAGTGTTCCATATATGGAGATAGAGATATGGATATAGGAACTTGAGATTACTTTCACTTTGATTCGGGATCTAATGGAGAACTGGTTCCTTTTGGCAATCAATCAGATACAGGGAGTTGCGCATTAGTAATGGAATATGTATCTGAGAGAGAGAAAGGGGGCAGATGTTTTTGGGGGAAACTTCAAGAATTATTTTAGGAAGAGTTCATTTCATCAACCATGAAGGTAGTAAAGAGGTAGGAGATTCATTCTCTTCAGTAGGGGAGCATGTTAGTGTGGGATTTGGGTATCAATTTCCAATAAATTTTTCATTTTCTCAGATCTTTTTTTATACGAGGATTCTCATGTATAGCATCTTGAGGAGGCACTCTATCCTTATATCTAGTATGCTATTAATCCTTTTATGTTTACAACATATATAGAGGTTCATAAGAAGGTAGAGGTGATCGAGAAGATGCAATCACAAGGAGGTTTTCCATGGGAGGGGAACCAATAGTGTTCCTTGAGGGGAAGAGTTTTCAATGGAAGGTATCAACCGCCATGACCTTTGAGGTTTCAACCATCAAGGATTAGAAATCAACAACTTCCATTCTAGCCTTATGGGGATAGTGGTTTCTATGCATTTCCTAGGAGTTTTGTGACATTGTGTTTTTATTTTTGGATTTTTGGCCATCACCAAAACTAGTGCCCAGTGGTTCCTCAATATTATTTTGTTAGGGGTGTATAGGTTCAGTAACAGCCTCAACATAAGTTTTTAATGCAATAATTTTAGAAGTAGGAGCATCAGGTTTTTACTCCACTAAGGGTAGATGGAGTAGGTAGTGGCTGAGATCATGATGTTCCTAATGTTCAGGGACCACAATCTGAGCATGGACATGGAGGTGGTCATCATTAGATATGTACATGAGATGGGCATGGTCAGTTTCATGCATTGGACACAACATTTCTAGAGGGAATAGAGATCATCATAGGTATGATAATTTTTTTAGTATTTTTATTTTTTCTTTTTTTGATTCAAGAGATTCACACTCCTTTGTTTTACTCACTCTAGACCATGCTCTAGGACTAGAAATAGAGAGTCTCCCATGCCCCTAGTGTTGATTACACCAGTTGGAGGCCAAACTCACTTGTTTGATGTTTGTCGGGAGTGTAGAATGATGATGAGGCTGTGTCAGTCTTGTGGGGATATTTTCTTGATATATATATGGAGCCATAAGATTTTATCCTTAGTCTCATCTGGTTTTATTCTATATATGCGGTTATCGATTATTTTCGGAGGAGAGTCAAGTTTTCGAATGTGGATAGGAAGCATGTGGTTTTCATTGATGAACATAGTTTTTAGTTGGGTAGTCAGCATGTGGCACACCTTATTTAATTATTGGATTAGTTTTCAATGGAATTATTAGATGTAGGGATAGTGGATGTTCCCATGGTTTTTAGTGAATTCCTGGATGTTTTCCCCGAGGAGGTTGTGATTATACCCCCTCGATGTGATGTTGAGTTTAGGATAGACTTAAATCCTGATGATTCTACAATTACGATGGCTCCTTATAGAATAACACCTTTTGAGTTAAGGGATTTGAGGATTCAAATAGATGATTTTATGGATAAGGGTTTTATATAGCCTAGTGTGTGACCGTGGGGTGCTCTAGTGTTGTTCACCAATAAATAGGACGGTAGTCCGAGGTTTTTTATATAATATCGAAGGTTGAATCAGGTGATGGTCAAAAAACATAACCCATTTCTTAGGTTAGATGATCTTTTAGATCATCTGAGAGGGGAAAGTTGGTTTTATAAGATTGACATGCGGTCTGGATATCACCAGTCTTGGGTGAAGGAGGGTGATATCCCAAAGAATG
The DNA here is from genome assembly GCA_963277665.1 of Viscum album. Lineage (NCBI taxonomy): Eukaryota > Viridiplantae > Streptophyta > Magnoliopsida > Santalales > Viscaceae > Viscum > Viscum album. The sequence goes on from OY728160.1 coordinate 862,494,517, forward strand.
ACTTCAGATGCTGGTATGAGAACTTAGAGTTTGTAGTCATGCCTTTTGGTGTTACAAACACACAAACCATGTTCATGGGGATTATGAACTCTTGGTTATATGAGTTTTGGGATTAGTTAATCATCGTATTCATTGATAATATCTTAATCTACTCAAGGTCAAAAAATAACCATGTCGAGAATGTCAAAACCATCTTGCATTTTATTTGACAACACCATCTCTATAGAAAGTTGTCCAAGTGTATGTTCAGGACATGGGCAGTTCATTTCTAGGGAATTTGGTTTCTCAATAGAGTGTAGAAGTAGACCCATCAAATGTTTATGCCTTTATTTCTTTTGAAGCATCCAAGAATGTGGTAGAGGTTTATAGTTTTCTTGGTCTCGCAGGCTATTATCAGAGGTTTATACCTGATTTATCTTGAGCTGAAGCCCCATTGAAAAAAATGACAAGTAAAGACCAAGATTTTTTGTAGAGTGATCATTGCCAGGTAGAATTTGGTTACTTGAAGGGAAAGTTGGTTAGTGATCCAGTTCCGTAGTTTCCCGAGGAAGGGGTGATGTTTGATGTGTTTTGTGACAGTTCCCATCTAGTCTTGGGATAAATGTTGTTTCAGTAGAAGGAAGTGATCTCTTATGGGTCAAGGAAATTATGTCCCCATGATTTTAACTATTCCAACCCTAATCTAGAGCTAGTGTAATTTGTGTTTGTGATAAAATTGTGGTAGAATTACCTCATTAGTGAGGTCTTTGTGGTCTTCACATATCACAAGAGCTTGAGGTATATCTTTTATCAATGTGATCTAAACTTGAGATAGAGGAGGTGGATGGATTTTCTTCAGGATTATAATTCTGAGATATATTACACCTCAGGAAAGTAGAATTTTGTGGCCAACTCTTTGAGTAGGAATTAATGGAAGGGTGTTTTTTAGGAATATGAATAATCTTGGAGAGAAAAAGATGAGTTAGAAGCCTTTCACTTAGGTACAAGAGTGGATGGTGGTAGAATCTATTTGTTTCATATGATGGTGAAACCTTCTCTAATGTAGTAGGTAGAGAGTCTTAGTAGGGAGACTTAGAGGGATAGGTGATGCATGATCATGTTGGTTATAGTGATTCTCCGAAGGGACGGTTGGAGGATAGTCAGAATTGGATGTTGTTTCAAGGAAGGCAGTTTTTTCTGGTAGAAATGCATGAGGGAGTCCTTCATGAGTTTCATATATCACCTTTTTAGGTACAACCAAGAGATTCCAAGATGTATCATGGCTTTAGGATGCAGTTTTGGCGGCTCGGGATGAAATGGAAAATAGTAGAGTTTTTGGAAAATTTATTGGTTTTCTAGTAGGTATAGGTCGAGCACCATGTTCCTGGTGGTTTTTTTGCCTTTGGATATTCCCTAGTGTAAATGGATTGAAATATCAATGGATTTTGTCATAGTGTTACCTAGAGCTCAGGGAGGTTGTGATGTTATCTAGATGATAGTGGATCAGTTGACAAAATCATCCCACTTCTCAGTGATCAAGGAGTCAGGTGTAGTGTATTATTCACCTAATAAGTATATGGATGAGGTGGTGTAGTTTCATGGAGTTATGAGGTAAATTGTCTCATATTGAAATACATGGTTTACCTCATGAGTATAGAGGGTATTTCAGTATGTGTTTAGCACTCTGTTATGCCTCATCACTACTTTCCACCCCCAAATTGATGGGAAATTAGAATAGACTATCCAGATATGAGAGGATATGTTGCGGTTGTGTGTCTTAGACTTTGGTGGATCTTGGGTATGAAACCTACCTTTGGTAGAGTTTTCGTATAATAATTTCTATCACTCTTCCATTGGCATGAATCCATTATAGGATTTTTATAAAAGACTGTATCATTCTACGTTGTGCTGGATAGAGGTTGGGGAGACAACTATTCTTGGTCCTGATGTGGTGAAGAGCATGACAGAGAAAGTTCATCTTGTTTATGGGAGGATGAAATTAGAGCATTATTGGTATAAGTCTTATTTCGATTGCAGAAGTAGTCCCTTAGAGTTAGAGGTTTGTGAACATGTGTTTTTGAAGGTCTCCCCTTGACATGGGAAGTAAAGGTTTGGCAGAGGGAGTAAGATTTTGTCCCAATTTTTTTGGATCATTTGATATGTTCGGTTAGGTAAGAGAGGTGGTGTATCGGTTGGTGTTTCCACCACGATTATAGAGATTACACTATGTCTTTCACATCTCTCATCTTCATCGGTATCTTCATGATGAATCCTATGTCATTGATAGGGGATAGTTGGATATCAAGGATGACACGATGTTCGTGGAGCGGCCAATAGAGATCTAGGATTGTCTAGAGAAGTTATTTTGTGGATGGACCATTCCCGTAGTTCATGTATTGTGGAGGTATGATGTCTAAGAGGAGAGTACTTGGGAGTGAGATATGCAGATTCATACCGAGTACCCACAGTTGTTTTGAGTTTTTCCTTGTTCCATTTTTCTTTGTGATGTGATTTTTCCACCATGTTGATTATGAGATGAGTTTTATTCACTTGGTTGTGATGTTTTTGGTATGATGTGTGATAAATTACTGATGTATGAAAAGGGGAGGATCTGATTCCTAATCCAGAAACATTAACTGTGATGTGTTTAAACCCATGTGGGCGAGTGAGTGCCGCCCAGAGTAGATAGTATCTTGACATGGAGGATGTAATTCCCTAGTTCATGTGTTCGAACATTGTGGTTTGTAGTGGTTGTGAAATGTGTTTTGTGTTTGTTTGGGATGACATGTCAACAACCATGATGATAAGGCCTAATTATTAGATGTCAAAGGAGGTGTTCTTGGGTGTAGAGGTTTCCACTCCACCTTTTTAATAATACAAGGTGGTTTATTATTGATCTTTGATGTGTTTAGTTGATATCATCATTTAAAGTGTGATGAGATCCTTGAGTGGTATCTTGAGGGATGGTTGTTCGAACCCTTCATCTCTTTCCCTTCATGTTTGTTTTAAATTCTTAAGGGAGATACTAGATTGAGATTCATCTGATGTAATGGCTCAGACCTTTCTAGTCCATTAACATGTGTGAAATCTAGTGTTTGAGGTGTATAGGGAAACTGGGGTGTTTTTCAGATAGGTGAGATGTTCTATAAGTGGTTAATTTTTAAATGTTTTCAAAATTCCAAGTTTTTCATGTTTCCCAATGATTCCTCATCTTAATGGTGTCTTGCGCTGGTGGTGTTTTGCGATGGCAGTGTCTCGCACTGGCCGTGTATCACTGATGGTAGCTCACCTTGACGATGTCATGTAACGACCCGATGTTTTTCAATGGAAATTAATTTCTTATAAATATGTCATAAAATCACATTAAAACACAACATAATGAGCTACTATGTGCTAAGTGACATTTAAACATAAATTTGTCACTTCTATGCTTGGAATTTCAAAAATCTGACATACACGGTTGTGGTCAGTAAGTTATTTGGAGTCTGATAAGAAAAACATAATTTTTGGTGAATAGTAACCTAACCTTATGAATAGTAACATACCCTTATTAATAGTGATATAACCTAATGAATAGTAACCTTACCTATGATAATATATAAATAACATTCAAGTGGAAAGTACGATATACAAATATTTTATAATAAGTAAATAAATGTTTTAAAACTGGTTTTTGATAATAAATTATGATTTTAATTAAATATTAAAATAATCATATATAGAAATTTATTTTTGAAAAATGGATTTAATTTTTGGATTCTATACATTGAAAAATTGTTAGGGTGAATTTTTTGGGATTTTTCTAAAATACTTGAATTTTTAGTGAATAGTAAAATACCTTAATTTACTATATAAATACATTATAATTCAAATCCACTATTCCTAACAACACAAGTGATGTAAGAACACAAGTATCGAAATCACATGCATTTATTACTATTATTGGTCATGGAATACTTAATATTCCTTGTCTTGTGAAGAAATAATAAACTAATGATTAAAAAATTATGAAAACCCTCCTCCCTCCACTATAAAACCCCCCTCACTCCCCCTTCTCTTCACTCCTCTGAAGCCTTTTTCCTTGCCAATATTCTTCGCAAATATCTCCCCAATATCCTCCCCACGTCCAAAAGCTCCGAGCCTATTCAAAATACCAAAACCTCTCCCCTTAAGAGGTTCTCAAAGGAGGAAGTCTCAAGAGGTAAATTCCTCTTTCCAATTCCTTCATTTCTTTTAAGTTCTATTCTTTTTGTTTCTTTCCTCACCTCCCTTCACCCCAATAGTATGATAAATCTAGTAACGTACATGTACTATAATGTTTTCATGCTAATAGGATATTTCATTATCTTCTCTCCTTTCCCCACCTTTTATTTGAAAGAAATGAAAGCACCGTTTGAGATGTGCTAATTTAGCGCATTCAAGGAAAGCAGTTTATCAATTTATATTATGATCTTTAATTATGGTCATGAAACCATTTGTGTTATGGTTGAACCAGATTATTATATATGTAATATATCCTTTTTAGGTTTCTGTAATCCTTTTTTACTAATTGTATTAATTTATAAAGCAAAACATGTTCTTTGTAATCAAACCCCCCGATTAACCAAAACGGTTATCACTAAGGTTTTATATATAATATCTCGACTTCACTCTAAGTAACCAAATTAAATTTAAAACCATTTAATATCCTGGATGTTCACTAATAGCATATAAATTCATTTCTGGACAACCACTTTCATCTTCCATGTTTATCCGAATAGGAATATAAGTGAACCGATCTTTTAAAACCAAGTAAACAAACGAGCCCGAACAATGAAATTGAACCTTATTCTTAATCAAAAAGGCCTTGAATGAACTAAAAATGGTTATAATAAATCAATTAAATATATAAGAGTTTATGGAATTATTAATTAATAAAACTAATTTTATTATTCAGGTATTTAATAACAAGTGGAGAACACTAATGGATTTAAGGTAAGGGATCCTCTCCTTTTCATTCTCAATCAAGATTGTCATCTATGATATGCCTTTTTGTGTGTAATACGAAATTATGGGGTATATTTTCTCAACTCCCCCATACTTACCTCATGATTTATAAGTGATTATAAACCCATTTTCTCTCCCATCAAACCCTTTTAGTTACACCCGACACCATGCTGATAAACCGTAACAAATTCTACCCGAACCTTCTTTGTTCTTTTGGGTTTCCTTATATTTCTATATATCAAAATGGAGTTATCTTATCTGATTATGTAAATGTTATAAATTCTGTTTAGTTTTAAAAAATTAATTTATGAAGAGCCTTTCATCACTCTATTTTGGGGATATATATGTTTTTAAAATATTCCCTCCTTAGAACATTCCGATAAGCAAACCTGTTTTAAGGGAACTTCCTAAATTTTTACCCAATTTCAAGTGCACTATATCCTATGTTTTAAGACACAATTGTATTTATAAAATCAGTATTTTATTATGAAAACCTTATTGGTTCAATTCTGGTTTTATATAAAATATTTTCATCTTTTCGATTTTAAAATCTCTATAATATTTTCCTTAAAACCGCACAAAAATGTTTTAATTCTAATGTTTCTAAAATAAATTCCTTATATTTTTTCACTTATGTATGAAATAAAATACCATTTTATAAGCCTATTTTACCCTATGAAAATCCATGTATGTTTTAATCCCTTTCTTTCATGTACACTTACCTGATATGCTCATTGGTTATGATTTATGTCATGATTGCAGTAACTAATTATTTCCTTGGGTACCCTTATGAGTATGTATGTTTGATTATATATGACTATTTATGTGGAAATAATACTTATGTGGAAAGAATAATCATGAAAATTTTGATATGGGTGCACCCAGATAGCACTTCAATGCATTGGGTAAGGTTAAGTCTCATGAGATGCGATGTGAAACGGGATTGACAACTAGCCTCGACCCGTACTAAAATGGGTAATGGGATTGGCAGTTAGCCTTGAACCGTACCGAAGAAATGTTTTATGATTCTGCCACATTTATATGATTCAATTTTTATATGATCCCATGCTTATACAATATGATTTCATATGTTCCATTATTTGGATATCATTATGTCATGCCTCTTAACTCATGTGCTTAATATGTATCCTTATGTTCATTCCCTTACTGGGCTTTTCAACTCATCCCTTTGTTCGTGTTTTTCCCAGGGTACCCTATACAGATGTAAGGGATGGAAGGAAGTTAGGATCATTTTATGGAGATTAAATAAAGAAGTGGGTTTTAGCCCCTTGTTTTATGTTTTATGTACCTAGTCTTCCAAGACACTAGACTTAACGATCCGTGGATTGCACTCTGATGTATAATTATGCTTAAAATCATGTAATGTTATATATAAAAGTCTTGGGTCACTATAGTTGGTATTAGAGGATGGTATAGTTATTTTTGGAGATTAGGAATAGATCACCTTAGTGAGAACCTTAAGGATGAGACTAAGTATAAGAAAACATTCTTGAATTTTGGTGAGTATTGATTAAGTGGTTTATCAAGAAAATACATCCCTGTCTAGATAAGAGTAGGTAGAGGCGACTCTAAAATAGATGTATCTAGGGGTAAAACCCAAAAACACCACATTGAGTTAGACTCAAACGAGAACTAGTGCACGACAACGGGCTTTGCTGCACTCTTGGTTACGACACTCCTAGGGGATATTCTTTGGTAGATTCATGAGCTTAGTACAGACCATTATTAGGGGAAAAAATCCCATAAGAATATAAGTTAAGAAATAAATTGAGGATAAACTAGATTTAAACCTTATAAATCACAAGTTAGGATGTACTTATTCTTTATAAGTTTATCCTTTTATATTCAAAGTTTCATTTTTATACTCAATAGCTAAGTATTCAATAACTCTAATTATATTCTCTTTTTCTTAGTTAATGGTGGGAAATAGAAGAGAATATTCCAATAACCAATGTGATAGGCAATGTGAAGATTTCCCAAATGATATTCCTGATGTGATGGGATAAGGTGCTCAAAACTTCATGATAGTACTTGCTCAGCTGGCTCGAGTTATGAATAATAACTTGAAGCAGGCGGAACGCCCTGCTCCTCCATGGAAAGAGAAAGTTGCTGTAGAATCCTTAATGTGGAAAAGGCCTCCCATATTTAGCGGATCTTCTAATCCCATCCTCATGGAAAAATAGATTAAATCCATTGAGAAGATATTCTCTATCCTCTAGTGCTCAGAAGAAGAGAAGGTGGTATTGGAAGTCTATCATTTTTATGGGGAAGCTGATCAATGGTGGACACTGATCAAGAATACAAAGTCCCAAGAGGAAATTGATTCCATGGATTGGGAGGAATTCAAGAGGATGATTTTCAACAAATATTTTTTTTCAAACCCTCCCTCTCAATATGGAAAGAGAGTTCCTCAGACTCAAGTAGAAGGAAGATGATTCCATCAGGGTGTATGAAGAAAACTTTACAAGGATTTCAAGGTACGCCTATGTATTTTTCATGAACACCGAAAGCAAGGTGGATTTCTTCTTTAGCAGACTAAAGTCGAGTCTATGAAAAGAATTGGAGATTAGAGACTTCAACAGTTATGAGGAGATTGTTCGTTGTGCCCTTAAGGTTGAAATGTATATTAGAGACTCTTAGTGGTCTCATGGCCCTAGTGACAAGAAGCGGAAAATGGAGAACAACATGGGTGTTCCATCAAAAAAAATCCAATTATGGAAAGAAGCTATACTTTTACCCTTGAAAAAATTACGGGAAGAAGCATCCTGGTAACTTTCTCAAGGGAACCAAAAATTGATTCAAATTCTGAAAGTTTGGTCATATGGCCAAGAACTGCTAAAGGGATATGAAAAATCCTGCTAATGTTGAAGAAGAAAGGAAGGTTAAGATCAACACTCAGCCTATAGTGCAGTGTTATAAAAATAAGGAGAATGAGCATTATGAAAAAAATTCCCCTAAGATGAGGGTTGTCAGAGGCAATCAACAACAACCTCTAAGGAAATAAGTAAGGACTTATACAATCACGACTGCTGAGGTGGATCCAGACAATGATGTGGTGACAGGTACACTATTTATTCATTCAATAATAGTGAACATACTATTTGATTCTGGTTCTATGCATTCTTTCATATCATTCAAGTTTAGTAGAACTATTCAAACACCACTACAAAAATTTGGAGTAAAAGTTATCTGTGAGAACAACGAATGGGGAAATTGTTGCGTCCATGGTTTATAACTCCCTCTAGTTAATATTTGTAGACTGAATCTCCCAGAAAATCTTTTCATACTTCATTTAGTGGAGTTTGACGCTATATTGAGCATGGATTGGATATCTTTATACAAGGCCAACATGAACTGTCGAAAAAGGGAGATCACTCTTCACATCCCAAAGCATCCTTTGATTCCTTACAAGTGTAAGGAGGAAGATGAATCTCCCTTAGAATAGTCATATCAGGTGTGGATATTGTTTCCATGTGATAAAGCATATCTAGATCAAATGATTGAGAAAAAGGAGTGAATCATGCTTGAAGACATTCCCATCATGAGAGATTACACTAATGTATTCCCTGAAGAGTTTCCTGATCTTCCTCCTGACCGAGAGGTTGATTTCTCAATTGAACATATCCCTGGATCTCTACCTATCTCAAAGACACCTTATAAAATGTCCATTGTAGAACCGGAATAGCTGAAGAAGCAGTTACATGAGAATATGGAGAAGGGTTTTATACGCCCGATTGCTTCACTGTGGGGGTGTTCTAGTCATCTTCTTCAAGAAGAAGGAAATATCAATGAACCTCTGCATTGATTATCATGAGATCAATAAATCATGATAAAGAAAAAGTATCCCCTACCACAGATAGATGACTTGTTTGATCGGTTTCATGGGGAAAGTTATTTCTCTAAGGTGGACCTTCGGTCGGGATATCACCAATTAAAGGTGAGGAAGGAAGATATTCCCAAGACTGCTTTTTGAATGAGGTATAGACACTATGAGTTCATAGTGATTCCCTTATGACTCACTAATTTTCCAACAATTTTCATGGATTTAATGAATATAGTCTTTAAAGATTACCTCGAAAAATTTGTGGTAGTCTTTATTGATGATATTCTGATATACTCCAAGAGCAAGGAGGAACATGAGGAGCATTTGAATACTATTTTAAAGACTTTGCGAAGGGATAAGTTTTATGAAAAGTATAGTAAATGCGAGTTCTGGATGGAGGAAGTATAATTCTTGGGGCATGTTATCACCAACAAAGGGAAATCTGTGGACCCTTCCAAGATAAAGGCAATTGAAGAGTGGCCCAAGCCAACTTCTATAACGGAGATCCTTAAATTTTTGGGTCTAGTTGGGTATTATCTATGATTCATGAATAACTTTTCATGATTTTAGAACCCAATGACCAAGATGAAATGGAAGGGAGTAAAGTTTTTATAGACTCAGGAATGTGAAGATTATTTCACTAAGTTGAAAAAGAGGCTTATCACTGTGCCAGTACTCACACTCCCAAAAAGTGGGGGACTCTTTGTGGTGTACAATGAAGCTTTAAAGAAGGTATTATGATATGTGTTGATCCAAAATGATAAAGTGATAGCCCATGACTCAAAGAAGCTGAAAATCCACGAGCAAAACTATCCAACACATGAGCTGGAGTTGGAAGCTGTGATCTTTATGTTGAAAATCCGGCGACATTATCTCTATGGGGAGAAGTGTGATATATATACTAACCATAGGAGTCTCAAATATATATTCACATAAAAATATCTTAATATTAACCAGAGAATATGGATAGAGCTCATCAATTATTATGACTGCTCAATCCACTACCATCCCAGTAAGGAAAACAAGGTGGCAGATGCTTTAATTAGAAAGGATCCTACATCTTTATCAATGATGAGAATTGAAAAGGATATGATCTTCTTAGATTTGTAAAGGATGTACATGGGAATCATTAAGGGAGTAACATCATCAATCATTTCTCAAATTATTGCTCAACCACACCTCTTTGAGAAATAAAGGATGCTCAAAGAAAAGATATGGAAATTCAGAAAAGGGTGGAAGCTGTTAAAAATGGGAAATCCTCTGATTTCAAAATTAATGAGGAAGAAGTTGTAATATTTGGGACACGATTATGTGTACCATCTGATCCAGATATAAAGAATAATCTATTGAATGATGCACGTAGCTCGATCTTCTTTATCCACCCAAGGAGCATAAAGATGTATCGAGATCTCCGGGAAAACTTTTGGTGGGACAATATGAAAAGGGGGATTGCTGAATATACATCGAAGTGTCTGGTATGTCAGCAAGTGAAGGATGAGAGACAAAAGTCTAAGGGGATGATTCCACCACTACCCATACTAGCATGGAAGTGGGAGAACATTACCATGAACATTGTCACTGGACTTCCAAGGACATCTAGATGAAATAATGCTATATAGGTCATTGTGGATCGTCTTACAAAGACAACTCACTTTATCGTGGTTCAAGATGACTTCTCATTGGATAAAATTGCATGGATTTACATCAAAGAAGTGGTAAGGCTGCATGGAGTACCACTATCTATTGTATCTGATCATGATCCAAGATTCACCTCAAAGTCCTGGAAAAGTATCCAGCATGTTCTGAGCACTGAACTGAACTTCGGTACAACTTATCATCCTCAAACTAATGGCCAGTCTGAGCGAACTATTTAGACACTGGAAGACATGTTGAGAGCATGTTCTATGTAATTCAAAGGAGTATGGGACCAACATCTTCCACTGGTTGAATTATCCTACAACAACAGTTTCCACTCGATCATCCAAATGGCACCATATGAAGACCTTTATGGGAAAAGGTGTAGAACACCAACGTGTTGGAATGAAGTCAGTGAGCGTAAGGTTCTAGGACCTGAAATGGTCGAAGAAATGATGGAGAAGGTAAAAACCATTCAGAAGTATATTAAGGCAGCCCAAAGTTTACAGAAGAGTTATGCAGATAACCGTCGATGAGACCTTGAGTTCAAAGTTGGAGACATGGTATTTCTATGCATATCTCTATGGAATAAGGTCATGAGGTTCAGAAAGAAATGGAAGTTGAGTCGCAGGCACATTGGCCCCTTTGAGATCCTTGATCGAGTCGGAGCTATGGCCTATCGACTGACACTTCCACCTACCATGTCAAAATTACATGATGTCTTTCATGTATCCCTCTTAAGGAAGTACATACCTGACCCTTTACATGTACTCTCTTCAGAGGTGGTACAGTTTGAGGATGATATTTCCTATGAGGAGCAGCCAATGAAGACCTTGGATCGTAGAAGCAAAGTTATACGCAACAAGACTACTCATCTGGTCAAGGTACTATGAAAAAACCATAAGTATGAAGAGGAAACATGGGAACTGGAGGAAGTAATGAAGGAAATGTACCCCACCTATTGTTTTGGCTTAGAATGTAAAAAGAAATTTCGAGGGAGAAATTTCCTAAGGGGGGGAAGAATGTAATGACCCAATGTTTTTCAATAGAAATTAATTTCTTATAAATATGACCTAAAATCACATGAAAACACAACAAAATGAACTAATAAGTGCTAAGTTACCTTTAAACATAAGTTTTTCACTTTTGTGCTTGGGATTTCAAAAATATGACATACTCGGTTGCAGTCAGTAAGTTATTTGGAGTTTGATAAGAAAAACTTAATTTTTGGTGAATAGTAACCCACCCTTAAGAATAGTAACATGCCCTTATGAATAGTTATATACCCTATTGAATAGTAACCTTGCCTATGATAATATATAAATTATATTCAATTTGAAAGTACGATATACCTATATTTTATAATAAGTAAATGAATGTTTTAAAACTGAATTTTGATAATAAATTAGAATTTTAATTAAATATTAAAATAATCATATTTTTCAAATTATTTTTGAAAAATGGATTTCATTTTTAGATTCTACACTTTGAAAAATTTTTAGGGTGAATTTTTTGGATTTTTCTGAAATACTTGAATTTTTAGTGAATAGTAAAATACATTAATTTACCGTATAAATACATTATATTTCAAATCCACTATTCCTAACATCACAAGTGATGTAAGTACCCAAATCTATAACTCAAATTAATTTATTACTATTCTTGTTCATGGAATAATTACTATTAATTGTCTTGTGAAGAAATAATAAACTAATGATTAAAAAATTATGAAAACCCTCCTCTCATCCACTATAACCCCCCCTCACTCCCCCTTCTCTTTACTCCTCTCAAGCCTTTTACCTTGAAAATATTCTACCCAAATATGTCCCCAAGATCCTCCCCCACATCCAAAAGCTCCTAGCCTCTTCAAAATACCAAAACCTCTCTCCTTAAGAGGTTCTCAAAGGAGGAAGTCTCAAGAGGTAAATTTCTCTTTCCAATTCCTTCATTTCTTTTATGTTATTTTCTTTTTGTTTCTTTCCTCAACTACCTTCACACAAATAGTATTATAAATCAAGTAAAATAAATGTACTGGAATGTTTTTATGCTAATGGGATATTTCATTATATTCTCTCCTTTCCCCACCTTTTATTTGAAATAAATGAAATCACCGTTTGAGATTTTCTAATTTAGCACATTCAAGGACACCAATTTATCAATTTCTACTATGATATTTAATTATGGTCATGAAAACATTTGTGTTATGGTTTAACCAGATTATTATATATGTAATATATCCTTTTTATGGTTCTGTAATCCTTTTTTACTAATGGAATTTAGTTATGAAGCAAAACATGTTCTTTATAATCAAACCCCCCGATTAACCAAAACGGTTATCACTAAGGTTTTATATATAATATTTCAACTTCACTCTACGTAACCAAATTAAATTTAAAACCATGTAATAACCTTTATGTTCACTAATATCATATAACTTCATTTCTGGACAACCAATTCTATCTTCCATGTTTATCTGAACATGAATATAAGAGAACCAATCTTTTAAAACCAAGTAAACAAACGAGACCGTATAATGAAATCGAACCTTATAATTAATAAAAAAGGCCTTGAATAAACTGAAAAGGGTTATAATAAATCAATTACATATATAAGAGGTTCTGGAATTATTAATTAATAAACCTAATTTGTTTATTCAGGTCTTTAATAACAAGTGGAGAACACCAAAAGATTTGAGGTAAGGGATCCTCTCCTTTTCATTCTGAATCAAGATTGTCATCTATGCTATGACTTTTTGTGTGTAATCCCAAATGATGGGGTATGTTTTTTCACATATCCCATACTTCCCTCATGATTTATAAGTAATGAAAAACCCCTTTTCTCTCTCATAAAACCCTCTTAGTTACACCCGACACGATGACGATAAACCGTAACAAATTCTACCCGAACCTTCATTGTTCTTTCAGGTTTCCTAATATTTATATATATAAAAATGGAGTGATCTTATCTGATTATGTGCATATTATAAATTCTGGGTAGTTTTAAAAAACTCATTTATTAAGAGCCTTTCATCACTCTATTTTGGGGATATACATGTTTTTAAAAGATTCCCTCCTTAGGAATTTTCGATAAGCAAACCTGTTTTAAGGGAACTTCCTAAATTTTTACCCAATTTCAAGTGCACTCTATCCTATGTTTTAAGACACCATTGTCTTTATAAAATCATTATTTTATTATGAAAACCTTCTTGGTTCAATTATTTTTTTATATAAAATATTTTCATCTTTTCTATTTTAAAAGCTCTATAGTATTTTCCTTAAAACCGCACAAAAATGTTTTAATGCTAATGTTTCTCAAATACATTCCTTATATGTTTTCACTTCTGTATGACATAGAATACCATGTTATAAGACTGTTTTACCCTATGAACATCCATGTATGTTATAATCCCTTTCTTTCATGGACACTTACCTCATAAACTCATTGGTTATGATTTATGTCATGATTGCGGTACCTAATTATTTCCTTGGGTACCCTTATGTTTATGTATGGTTGATTATATATGAATATTTATGTGGAAATAATATTTATATGGAAAGATTAATCATGAAAATTTTGAGATGGGTGTTCCCAGATAACACTCCAATGCATTGGGTAAGGTTAAGTCTCATGAGATGCAATGTGAAATGGGATTGACGGTTAGCCTTGACCCATACTAAAATGGGAAATGGGATTGGCAGTTAGCCTTGAACCGTACCAAAGAAATTTTTTATCATTTTGAAACATTTATATGATTCCATGTTTATATGATCCCATGCTTATATGATATGATTTCATATGTTCCATGCTTTGGATATCATTATGTCATGCCTCCTAACTCATTTTCTTAAGATGTATCCTTATGTTCATTCCCTTACTGGGATTTTCAGCTCATCCCTTTATTCATGTGTTTCCCAGGGTACCATATGTAGTTGTAAGGGCTCAAAGGAAGTTAGGATCTCATTATGTAGATTAAATAAAGAAGTATTTTTTAGACCCTTGTTTTATGTTTTATGTACCTAGTCTTCCAAGACACTAGACTTAACAATCCTTGGATTGTACTTTGATGTATACTTATGCTTAAAATCATGTAATGTTATATATAAAAGCCTGGGGTCACTATATGTATCACCCAGGATGTGGATCACTGGCTGTGTCTCACACTAGAGGTGGCTCACTGGTAGTGCCTCAACCTGGCGGTGGCCTTCTGGTGGTGGCTCAGTGGCGGTGGCTCACAGGCGGTGGCTCACTGGTGGTGGATCGGTGGCGGTCACTCATCCAGTGGTTCCTTATCTGGAGGTGGCTCATGGGTGGTGCCTCATCTGGTAGTTCCTCACTAAATGTACCTCATCCAGTGGTGCCTCGTCTGGCGGTGTCTCACTGGGGGTTCCTTGTGATAAGTGTTCCCAGTTCTTCCCATTTTTCCATTTTGACGTCTTCCTTTGACGTAAAATCGGTTTATTTCCAAATTTAAATGGATTTAAGACTGATTAAAATGTCATAAATTATATCTATAATTACCTAATAGTCTAGATGATTTTAAATGGTCAAAACATGTGGTCCTGGTCAGATCCACCTTTAATGGAAATTCAAAACCATTTAAAATCTCACATGTTTCAGATCAAATCCTTATAAAACATCGGCCTTCCCTTCATTATTTCTTATCCTTTATCTAGATACTAAATTACCCAAATAATTCTTCCCATAAGATTAATGTGTCCAGGCTATGAAAATTGGTTTGTGTTTCCCTAGAGGGTTACCTGCTATACGTGGCCCCTATTTCTAATGAAACCAGAAAGTGCCGATCATATTTTCTTCCAGGTAGGATTTAATTTGTATTACTTATTAGTGTATCATGAAATATGGTTATATAAATTTTCAAATTTGTTGAAATAATTTATTCTAGATTAATAAAGATAATAAAATTCTTTGAAATCAATGTAAAGGGGTTGGGAATGGGATGTATGATTTTTCATGTTTTATCTAAATTGTTTCCATTATTTTTGATGTTGTGAATTCTATGGGATAAATACGCAATGAAAATCATGGTCATTTGGGTTCTTTATTTGTGAACTAGTTTATGGGTTGTGAAATACATGCACATTGTGGGGTTGTGATGACACTTATTATGAAATTGGCTATCTGTGTACATTTTGTTAATAAAATGGATGCCCCAGGATCACATGTCTTGTGTGATAAAAACCTTAATCAATAAAGTTAAATTAAATAGGGAATTCCTTGATAAATATGAAAATATGTTCTGATCTGGTTTACACTGCAACGTGTTTGTGGACACATTTGTGTGTTTTGGATCGGCTGGGCGATGTTTTGGATGAACTTGTAGACGATACGCCAACCTGGTCACATAATGGAATCTCAGTTCAAGAGATTGATTTATTGTGTATTGGATGAGACATTTTATTTAGTGGGGTTGCAATAAAGGTTTCTATGATGTGGTTTCATAGCCGGGCTGTGGTGGAAGACTATTTTGGACTCAGTTGTTGGGATGTTTCAATATACTGCTTACTATGTGTTGTTTTGTTTTAGGTGATAGGTTGGTATGAATGGTAAAAATAATGAGATTGGAATATAAATTAATTTACATATTTCAGTGGAGTGGTTTGTAATATAAAATTAGGTAGATTTTTTATAATTAATTAAATACTAATAATGAATTATGTCTTGCTTTATTCTTGTATGGGGTTGTACATATAGTCTTAGTAGTGGACTTGGGGGGACATTGTGATTTGGTTGGTGATCTACTTGTAAATTGATAGGTTAGGCTTGTGTAATTTTCTCTCTATATATGTATACAATGTGAATTCTTGTGATTTAAATACTCACCCCACCCATGTTAGAAACTATGTTTCGAAAACCCGCATAGTCACAAGGGGGGTGATTTTCCCAACATCTGGTGATGAGTACAGATGGATGGGTGCCCACTATTTTTCAATCTACCTTCAAGGAAAGGTAGGTATTTCATAGGATATTATGTTCAGAGGTCTATTAGTGCATTACATGGTGGTTTTGGTATCCCATGTGTCTTCAGGATGAGTTGGGATGTGATTTCCTAGGTGTCTTCGGGATGAGATGTGATGAGTTGTGACGTGATTTCCCAGGTTTCTTCAAGATGAGATGTGATGTATTGTGAGGAAAAGGTGTGTGTGGGAATGATATGTTACGAGGCCTAAGTGTGTGTGGGATGGATGTGTTATGGGGACCATGTGTGTGCAGGCAGAATGTGTTGTGAGGCCCAGGTGTGTGCGGGCATGATGTGATGTGGTATACAGAATATATTAGAGCTCCCAGACATACAACATTGGGAAAGAGTGAAATACCAGTGGGAAAGTGGTTTGGGGTACCCTATCATGGATGTTCTGTACTTTATATTATATTACCTAACTTATGTTACTTGGTGAGCATGCCTTGGTGAGGTTGGTTTTGGTTAGTATACCTGTATTGGTGTTTTTTGATTCTGCTATTTTCTCATGGGTGCATTAGTATGTTTCTTTCTCATATGCATGAGATACTTTGATTTTTTTTCTATGTATACTTTTATTATCACCCTATTCATATTAAAAATGTTTTCAGTTTTCTGGGAGGATTTCATGGACCGTGCTAGGCATTACTATCTTGGATCTCTGGAAAGGTGATGTGTCGCAGACTTAGTTTTCTTTTGGATATTTACTTTGGAGACTTTATTTTATTTTCATCAGTTTTATTTACACATGAATTATGGGAAGTTTTTTTGGTTTTCTTATATATATATATATGAATTGGATTTGTTTTTGGGTGATTCATATTATCTCGCGATCTTATTTATATTATAAAGGTTAATGCCTCCCATTTATGATATTTGTACACCATTGGTGCTAGTCACCAACCTAAGGCCTAATGGATGTGGGACTTGGGGTTCATTATCTCCCTTTATTCATTTCTATCCTAGGAGGGGTATCTTTTGTGGGAGGGTTCATGAAACTAGTATTTTTGAACTAGAATTAAAAATCAAGGATCTTTTCATTTTAGAGTTATAGGAAATTATGACAAACTATTACAAAGTAATCCTATACATTAAAAGTGGAAACATATACTAAGTATCCATTTTTTCCAAAATATAAAACTATTTAAAATAAAATTTTATTTCTCCTTTTGAAAAATATTCACAATTATCATTTTGATCGTATCATTGTATCTACTTCCCCTTAACCCCTGTGAAATAAATTTTAAAAACTTAGGATGAACACAAAATCTCAGTATGGGATATAAAAAGAAAGAAAAATGTTAGTTCAGTAAAAAATTAAAAAACTCATATAACATTAACATTTATCTTCAATATTATTTGATAATATGAAATAAAACATTTTAAAATTAAAAAAACACATTTTTATCATATAAAATCAAGAAAAATCATATAATGTAATTAAAAATAATTTAGGAAAATTAAATAATCATATACATAAAACACATTAAAAAACATTCTATACCCT
Source organism: Viscum album (assembly GCA_963277665.1). Classification (NCBI taxonomy): domain Eukaryota; kingdom Viridiplantae; phylum Streptophyta; class Magnoliopsida; order Santalales; family Viscaceae; genus Viscum; species Viscum album. The sequence continues at coordinate 862,512,445 of OY728160.1, forward strand.
TTTAATTGGAATAACCATATAGATGACTTCAAATTAATATTTTTTTGGATTACCTTTCTGCTATCTGGGCCACCCCATGTTATGTTGTAATGAGATTATCCAACACTCTCTCAGCCACCCTATGATAAGATAAAATAGGTTTTTTCAGTGCTATATGGGCCACCCCATGTTAAGATGTAACAGTATTATCCAAAAATACATAGGACACACTATTTATAATAAATATAAGTGTCACTTTTTTTTATAATTCTCAAGTACCATATCATTAATACAAAACATTCATCATAAAAACCTTTGAAAAATGATTTTAATACCATATGAAAAACACATTCTTACAAAAATACCTTTTTCTTTTGAAAATACATCAGAAAGAGGGTTTTAATTTATGAAAAAAAATTAATGATTCAATGGAATCTATAAATTAAATAATAGTTACGATGGTATAAAACTCATTGTCATCATGTATGTTAAGAATAGAACATTCCATTTATCGTTTGTCAAAGCATTCTTCATAAAACATGTAAAAATATTCCTTTTAAAAACCTTTGAATGAAATTAAAAATAGACATAAAATTTACTTTATAATCCTTATATAACCATATAAATAAATATTTATAATGATATCAATAATATTGACATGGATAAAATTATTTGATAATTAAATATTTAAACATTCAAAGTGTCCCATAACACTTTGAGAATTTAAATCATAAAATCCATAAAAGAATAAAATTTTAAAAAATATTAAATAACATGATAGTAAATAAATTCACAATACTATAATTCAAAGGGGGTATAAATACACCTCATAAAATAATGTGGTTTTATAACATAAAAATATGCCTTAATAAAAGGAGATTGAGATGAAGACTCTTACAGTGAGTCCGTCTAATCATGTGAAAATTTATGTTCCTGAATAATAAATATAGTTTAATTATTTAAATTATTTATAAGATTTTTCATGTTTATTTTTCCTTTTATATCACTTATTACCATGTTATAACAATTAATTAATAATTTAAGTTCATGTTAGACATTTTGATTATATTTGGTGCATGAGTCTAGAATGACTTTGGTATGTTGTCTATTTTCAAATGTGTCTATTAGTATACCATATTAAGAATAATATTAATGAAATAATAATATATTTTATAAATAAATTATACTTTTAAAAATATCCATTAAATATGGATATGAAATATGAACTATGCTACAATCATGGAGACGGTAGGTCGTAGGTTTGTATGAGCAATGTTTCAATTTTTCAATGATTATTTCCAAAAGAAGGTAAGTATTGTTTTATATCTCTAGAATGATAATAATATAATTAATATCAAAATAATTATTTAAATATTCTTATATATATATATCATCCATGTGATGTGGTGATGAAAAATGAATCACATTGCTTCGTAGAGGTGATAGTTCACATATACACACAAACGAAATTATCATTTTTATGTACATGGAAAGATAAGAGCATAAATGATATAATATGATTTAATAATGATAAATATGTCATGAATATAATATATAAATATTAATTCCATCATTTTATCCAGTCATGAGAGACGGTGATGGAAAACGAATTATATCGGTTTGTTGGGTTGTAGTCCACCACACACACAAACAATTAATTATTTTCCCATTTGATGGAAGTGGAGATGGATTTAGGTGAATATATTAAGATAAAAAAATATACATATATTTTTTTATATTTTATTTATTATTTCATTTTTTTTGATGAATATTTTATGGATTTTATAGAAGAAATAATACAGAAACACTTGATTAAAAATGATACCTCTTCCTCAGACCACCTCTTTTGTCTAACACCTTAAGACCACTAAAGATGGTGTTATGCCTAAAATAATATCCCTTGAATGTGGGGATGGATCATAGGAATATATTTGGTCATATATTGGCCGAACCAAATGGGGTTTTATGTATTAGTAATAGAGAAGAAGAGGTTCCCTTATATAATAGAGGGGTGTGACACTCTTGGAATTTTTAAAAATATTAAATTAGTATAGGTTAATTTTATATTATAAATAGATAAAAAATGATTTATTTATAATATAGAATGATTATGGGTATAAATTAAATAATACAATTAAAATTAAATATGCTTTGAATATTTTTTAATCCTTATCTTTCGGCTTTAACCCTTATTGAACCGCTTTAACTCTTACTACGATAAAATGTATTTTTACTATTTAAGGGTTAATATAGTTATTATAAAATGAAAAAATACCATTAAATGGATCATTTATACAATATTAAACCTTATAAAAATAATTTTTCCTAATTTTATATTTTTATTAATTTTATATCATTTTAAAAGATATTATTTATTTTAAAATATCATTAATTTTCATTTTGACATTATTCATTACATGACTTTATAAAAATATCATAACAACATGATAAATTAAAACTAATTATTATAGAAAATTAATAACATGTAAAAGATATCTTTAAAATTAGTTTATGACATTAATTATGTAAAATTTTATTTATTTAAATATATTTAATATCATTAATTTTATATTTCCATTAATTAAAGAATTATTACATCATCATTGTGTAATCCTTAAAGGTAATTATTTACTTCCTAAAAATTTAATGTAAATTTACATGGTTAATGTCTTCATTTTATCTTTAAAATTACTATTTATAGTATAGAATATCATCTAAATAACCCGATATTAGAAATGACCTATTTATTAAAACATAAGTATGGCATCTTTGACTTTTGTTTTAAATAAAATACAACAAAGTTATTAAGGACATCCAAGTGGATACAAGAGGTATTAAAACCAGAAAATGGATTATTTTGGTCTAAAATAACTCATAAAATAAAATTAATACATGTTTTATTATAATTTTAGAATATTTAAAGTATTATTTTTACCCTTAATTACACCATTGACCTTTAATCGTGGTAACAAATAATTACTAAATTTACTATTCATATTGTCAAAAACTAAAATAGACATATTTAAAAAATTTAGATCTTATGATTATAAATATGGATTAAATTTTTCTAAATTAAAAACATGGAATTCTCAGAAATTAATTTAAAATTAATCCCTAATACGAGACAAAATAACATATTTTAAAGTAAAAATGTTCAAAAGCTTATCTAACTTTAATGTGAAGTTGATTCTAATGACCCACATTAGATTTATTGATATAAAATTGGTTTAATTATACTTTAAAAATAATAAAAATATAATTTAAAACTATAAAATATTTAGATAAAAAATATATTTTCAATTAAAATGTAGTATTTTGTTCACTATTCCTCAAAAAATATAACTAATCAAAAAAATACCAAAAATTAAATCAAAATAAAATTTTATATTATTCTTTAAAATAAGAAGTTTATTTTTTCAAATATAATTTATAAAACGATAAAAAACTATATTTAAAATAAGTGATATTATAAGGTGGTAAAATTTTTCTTTATAAAAATATGTTTTTTATGTGTAAAACTAGATTTATTATAATATCATTTATAGAAAAAACATAGGATGAATGTTAAATATTAAATTTAATTTATTGTTAATTTTATTAATATAATCCAACTACAGTGATTTTTTTAATTATTGGTATAAAACACACTTGTGCATATTTAAATATTTTTTTAGAAAAACATTTCCTTTAATTAAAAAAGGGTTTATTTTAATTTTTAGTTACTTGGTCACAAAATAATTAATTATAAATATATGTGTTTAAGAAATATTTTCATAATTCAGTTACTCCTATTCATACTCTCTATTCTAACAATTCCGAGATAACTGCTATATTAAATAATAATGTTATTTGTTTATTTAATCTCATTGTAGCATATCATGTATGCTATCGAAAATAGTGTTTCCTTTTAAGAACTCAGGATGTTACACTGGGGTCCTTATAAGGATATCCAAAGGAGGTTTCTCTTAGAGAAGGTAATTATCTTAACAAATCTCCTTCATTTTATTTCTTTTTTTCCACCTTAAATTATGTCTTAAGAATTGTAATATAATAACATTAGTATCTACCAGACATTGAGAAATAATTATTCTGATGGAATAATATGTATGAATATCTACTTCCATCAATTGGGTTACAAAATAATCATCCGTATGCATGACGGTCTATAGCCTCACGAACAAATGTCATTATTTTCCCATGACCAAATTTCAATGATAGATATATTGATGGATTTACGACATGTATATTATATTAATTATATTATTATACTACTAGAATTTTAATATAACATATAAATTTTTACATTCCATTCTATTTCAAATAAGATAATGTCAGTCATGCGTATGACTGATAACTGCCTCACGAAGCGGTGTGATTCATTTTTCACTTACACTTTTACATAGAGTGTAATATGCATAAATTTAATTAATATTATATATATATATATGATATTATATTGATTATGGAAAATTAATATATCAACAAATTCCTTAACTTTCACTCATTAATGGAATTATATCATCCTTTATGCATACGTACGACATATCCTATCCATGAAGTGGTGTGATTCATTTTCCATGTCCAACTATCATAATTGAATAATAAAATGAATCTACTGAATAAATATTATATTTATAACATTTATATAATTATGTAGACTATATATATATAAATCCTATAGAAATGAAACATAATAATCATGAAAAAACACGCATGAGAAAACACGACAATTAACACCCAAAACAATGAAAACAATTGAATATTAATAAAAAATGTATGGAAAAATGTTGTAATAGGTTCAAATATGATATATATAATAAATATTATTTAGGTTATGGTATAAATTAAAAACATTCTTAAAACCATTATATAGGAGGTACAGACATGTACGAATGAAATCAGACATAAGGTAAGGGTTTTTTATCTCACTTTTACTTCTGTGAGCCATATTCCATATTGACCACTAATTTCCTTTATGTAGTATATATACTACATCTTCAATATATTAAATAATGAATATATTTATCATCATATTAATTAAATTTTCATTTAATTTTATTTCTATCATGGATATTGTGATTCAAATGGTACCAATTTGGTAAGGGTTTATTTCAAAATATCATTTTAATCGGTATTTTTTATACTTGAATTTCCATTGAAGGAAATTATTTCATAAATATATCTTATAAGAAATATATTTTAATATATTATGGTTATTATTGTTATATTTAAATTTAAATTACCATTTTTTCTCTCTTTTTTACTTAAAAGTATTAATAAAATCCTTTTTATGAAAATAAGACTTTATTTTTCTCTTTTGACAAAAATATTTTTTTTTAAAACCATGATTTATAAAAATGATTTCAATTTTTTTTAACATTATTAAAAATAATTTATTGTAGTTATTTTTACACTTTTTAATTTTTTAAAAATTTTAAAGAAATTATCATGTCTTTTTTAAAACAATTCTCATTTTTCTTATACCAAACATATGAAAGGAATCATTGTTTTAATGTGTATGAAATGAAGAAAATCATCCACCTCCATAAAAAATCAATGTTTTAATATTATTTTACATTTTTTCAAAGGATATTTTCAACTAAAATAGTTTTAAAAATATTTTTTGAACTTAAGTTTTAAAAATATTTTCAATGTGAAAAGTTTGTTTTACTCAATAATGTTTTAAGATCATTTTAGGGTATTTCCACTCATCAATGAAATCAACCCTTTATTTAACATATGATCCACTGGGGATAAGAGGTATTTATATCTTCCCAATTATTTATTCGGATGGTTTATGATCAGCTTTATTGAGGATGTATAATTTTATTTCCAATCACCCTATTACTTTGGATGGTTTATGATTATGTTTATTGATTGTAGAAAATATTAACATTTCGTATTCTACTTTTTCAATATGAATGTTTAGGTGGATTTTTTTCAAACATTTCACATGAGGAATTCATTGGGATTTGTATTTGATGGGTGGGTCCCAGTATAGATGCTTGATGTATTTCTATATCTCATAAGACAAACTAAATTGGGTTGTGGTTCAAGCCTTGCCCATTTATATAGATGTCCTGGCACAAGGCCTAGATGTATTGGCACAATGCCTCGATGGTATTATATATCTTGTAATAATTCCTCAAAGGTATGTTTTAAATGTCCAACATTATGCATTTCATCATTATGAATTTAGTTATTGACAATCCATGTGATTATAAGATTAGTTAGAATATCAATGTTTATGTTTTATATTCATGTGATTATTTATATTATATTATTTGATCATCATTTATTCCATCCATATTATGATGTAGTTATTGATTAAATTTTAGTTGTTTTCATTATTTTAGTTTCCATATTGATTATCAATCATTTATTTATAGCTTCTACTATATGCTTACCATTTATTAGAATATAAAATCACCCCTTTATTTTGTTTTATTTTCTCCAAGATATGAGGAAGTGTTCTATGATTGATGTTTGTGCATGTGTATGTTTTTCTTTTCGATGGTTATTTTTCATCTGTATTGTAACACCCCAAGATTTTATGAGATAGATCCTTTCGATTTTAATTGATGTATTGTGTTGTACACTACACCAATATTAGCTTGCGCTATACTCAACACTATATTATCTTACAGTAAACACAACATTTACTTGTCTTGCATTACACGCAAGAGCGACCTTCCTCGATATCTTACGTTGTACGCAATACTGAATTTCACTAAACAACAATATATTATTAAAATATTATTATTTAATGGGATATAAACTAGCCATTATGAATAATTTTAACCATATTATGAATTTTATATAACATTATAATTCATATTAGGTATTTTCTATAACATGATATAAGAAAAAAAGCAATTTTTTAGATAAAAGAAGTGTTTTTCAAAAAATGCAGTTTTACGTCCTTTTGATAGAACACCCATTTTAAATCTAGTTTTTGACCCGTTTATAAGTTAAATTTGACAAAATAAACTTCTTATTTGGAATAGGGATATAAAATTTTACTTTGGATGAATTTTTTATATTTTTCTGATAACTTTCATATTTTGATGAATAGTAAAAATACGCTAAATTTTATTTGAAAACAACATTTTTCATCGAAATAATTTATATGATTAAAATATATTATTTAATGGTTTTAAAGTATAAATATAATATATTTTTATAGTTTAATACTATTTAAGTCATTTTCATTATTTTTACATTGAATTTATATGTAAAAACATTTCAATCTTTTGCAATGTCTTAACTTTTAAACAAAAACCAGTTTTTTCCAACGAGATTAATTTTAAATTAATTACTGAAAATTATGTGTTTATAATTTTGTAAAATGGATTTCATATTTGGAATCAGTAGGTCCAAATTATGTTAATAGGCTATTTTAATTTTTGGGCCTTATGAATAGTAAATTTGGTAATTATTTTTATTACCATGGTTAAAGGTAAATCGAGTAATTAAAGGTAAAAATAATATTATAAAATATCCTCAACACTTTTAAAAATACTATTGGATGAATAAATTCAACCCTTATCATTTATTTTTCGAAATAAAATAACTTAATGACCACTTACCTATGAATATGACATGAATATAAAAAATAATGAATGTGAGAAAATGTCACACTCTCATTTTATATAAGTATGTTAATTTTAATTTAGGGATTACCAAGGAATAAAATAGAATATATGGGGTGTATGGAAATCTAATATAATTACCTACATCGTAAAAATTTATTTATAATTTTTAGAGATTAAATAAGTTTCATTAATTATGACTCAATAGTGATGCATGAATTATTTTATTAACAGAAATATCAAATAAATGATATTATAAATATTAAAATAAATATAATTTGAGTGAATTAATGTAATCCAATAATTTTATGGATTACTTTTACTTGTTATTTATGCTTTAAAGGAGTTTTTTATAACATATATCTATGTTATGATATTTCTAAAAAGTCAACTAATGAAAATGGTCAAAACTGACACTATTGATATTTTTAAATAAATAATATTTTATTAAATTATAAAAAACTCATAAAAATATAAAAATAGGCAAAATAATTTTTTTTAAGTTCAATATGTCACCAATGATCCATTTATATCTCCTTTTTCATTTTAGAGTGACTATATTAACCCTTAGTAAATAAAAAGACATGTTGACATTGTAAGAGTAAAAGAAATTAATTAAGGGTAAATCAAAATTATAAGGTTTAAAATAAAATAAAAACCTGTCCAAAATATTATTGGATGAATAAGATTCAATAATTATCACAATATGATCTATTTTGAGTTATTTAACGGACACCTATACTTGAAAATAAATTATATATTATTTAAATCAAAGATAGTTACAATATATTACAATCTTATATCTTAATAACTTTTTTGTGTCCACATTGGGACAAAATCAAGATATGAATGAATATAAATGTCTATTTTGATATAAATGAAACCATTTTCATTATAAAAATTTATTTTTAAGTTTTATAAGTTTTATAATTACCTTAAAAGTATCTTCAATTTTAAAACAATATTTATTCAATTAACATAAAGATAGAATAAATGATGTTAATAATATTAATTGTTTTATATTTTTGATTAGTTAATGTGTATAACAAATTTAAAATATCTATAAAATATATTATAGTTGTTTAAAATCATTATATTCGAATTTCCACTTTATCTTATTGTATTTTAAGTTAAATTAAATAAATAGTGTTAAATTTGGAAAAAATAATATCTTATTGAATTAATTTATTATTAAATTATTTAAAAATCATAAAAATGTTAAATAATCACAAGGGGATAAGATATGGTCTAAAATTTATTATAAATTTAATTTATGGGCAATTTGTAATTATTTATATCTAGAATACTCTTATTATATTTTAATATTTTGAGAGTTTCCTAAAGTGCCTCTCTCCTCTCTTATAAAAAGGCATTACCTCCCACATTTCCTAAAACCTCATTGACCCTTATAGCTTGACCCAACCCTACCCAAGTCTCATATAAAAATTATTAGTTAACCTGCGGAGGTACTAGTTTTCCAAAAAGACTATCCCTAGTTTCCCTAAGAAGAGATCCAAAGGAAGTCCAATGAAGAAGGGGATATAAAGAAAGGATTTAAGTAGGAAAACAAAAGGGGAAGATCTTTATGAGAGATGTTGAAAATATTTCAACAAGTTAGAAGATTATGTTATTAGTTTCCAAAGACACTAAACTAATACCGTCTTTGGGAATATATTTATGTAATGTATTAAGTATTCCAAAAAATAAATGTAATGTCCATGTACGTCAAGCTTGGGTCATTATAGTTGGTATCAGAGTGAAGTTTTAGTTAACATTTGGAAACTAGGATGAAAAAACTTTAGAGATATTTCTCATGTATGTAGAGGTATGTCCCTAAGGTTATGTATAACTATTGGTTATAGTCCTAGAATTATGGTAATGATCATTAATAACCTCATATTAAACCTAAGATGTTGGAGATTGAAAGTACCCCCCTTGATTATGTTGTTTTCCTAGTATGATTTTTGCCTCTTACACTATTATTTTTGGGTTTTATAAAATGGATGGAAATAGAAATATTCATGTTAATGGAGAATATTATGGACAATGGAATGATATTATTCATTATAAACCAAATTAAATGTGATTTGGAAGGCGAAACATCGTTATTCTGCCTAATCAGAAATATCATAATATGATCAATAATATCAACTTTGGTAAGTTTCTTGACCCAAATAATAATAGAAATATGGAGTTTCATGGTGATCATAGAGGAAATAAAGTTCAATTTTCTTCATGTAAATAATGTGGGAAGATGCATCATGGAGAATGTTTCAAAGGAACCGGAAGATGATTTGGGTGTGGAAAAGAAGGACACTAAGCTAGTAATTGCAAATGAAAAGGTTCAGTTAGCACAATGGAAAAGGATAATGGTATTACTAAGACATAAACAAGGGTTAAATTTTTTAAATTTGGAATGTACATGTATTATGCAAATCGATTCCCTAGGGGAAAATATCATGAAGAGAATCAACATGGTTGTATGGGTAGTATTTAAGTTGATAATGATGAAGAGACTACAAATGATATATGAGATTAAAGAAGTGTTGAGGAAGAAAATGAGAAAGCTAGATCAATGGTTTAAGAAGATAGTGGAATGATTGCATGTTTATCAAGAATAATTTTGTATAAGTAATTTTATGGTACTATGGAATAAAGAAACATCTAAGGATTGTTACACTATTGTTTTTCCTTAAGTATTTGAAAGTATATGTTGAATGGTACTGGTAACCATGAAAATTTATTCAAGTATTTTTGGAAATAACATGATATGATCATAATAAAGGGATAATGAGATAATGATATGTTTGATATAATTAATGATCTCATGACTGAAATATGGACAAAGTGATATCGTGGTTTGAGTATACTGAATTTTTGGTATTTTTGGTGTGTTGAAAGACTTAGTTTTTATAGAATGAATGTTTTCACTAAAGTTATATGGTAATTAATGTTATTATAATGTTTCAAGAGAAAACATGGTTAAGGTATTCACTTGTTTGGAACTTGATAACCAAGAACTAACTAATGAGATATGTGAGACAAATGTTAAGTATATTTAATTTACCCCTTTGTAATGTTTTATATTTTCATTTTTTGGAAGAAGTGTAATGTTATCCATTTATGGATAGTATAACTTATATTTCAGTTGAAGTTTGTTATATTAATGTATTATCTCACTATATGTGGACTTATGCATATTCGATTACTTGTGCTAACATTTTTGTTAAGATAAATAGAATGATCTATCATTCTATTTCTGGATCACATGATCTGTTAACACTTTAGGAATGACATATTCAACTGTATTTATTTAAGTAAGAGATGAAGTGGAAATTTTTTCAAGGCATGAAAAACGATGAGACTGTATTGAAATCAAGTAAGTATTTCTACTCATTCAAAAATTTATCAACTTTAAAAAAAAGGTGTTGAAACCAAAAATGTTATCCTAGAACCTTATTATTTAATTAATCATATGGTCTATTAAATCATCGCATATTTATGGATTTATGGTAGTTAAATTTCTACAAACCTTATTCTTTATCACTATCCATCATAACTTGGTGGTTTGATTTCTCTTATATATCCCTATTTTCACTTCCCACCTACGTTATCCTATGAGGATACACATTGATGAGTTACTTTGGGTAACCTTTATGTTTCTAACTTTAGTTTTTATAATGATGTTTTAGTATTATTTTTACGATTTGGGTTTCCATGAAAGAAACTTTCAAGCCGTAAACCAATTATAACCCTGATGAATTTCGAGGGTGAAATTCATTTTAAGGGGCGTAGAATGTGACACCTTGAGATTTTATGAGATATATTATTTTTATTTTCATTGATGTCTAGTGTTGTACGCTACACCAATATCATATTGAGCTATATGAAACACCATATTAGATTGCAGTAAATGAAATAGTAACTTGGCTTGCATTACATGCAAGATTGACCTTCCTCGATAGCTTGCGTTGTACGCAATACCGAGTTTCACTAAACAACGATATGTTATTAAAATATTATTATTTAATAGGATATAAACAACTATTATGAATATTATTAACCACATTTTTAATTTTATATAACATTATAATTCATCTTATTTATTTTATAGAACATTATATAAGAACAAAATCGATTTTTTCAGATAAAAGAAGTATTTTTCAAAAAATATAGTTTTACGGCCTTTTGATGGCACACCCTTTTTAAAACTAGTTTTGACACATTTATAAGTTCAATTTGTAAAAAATAAACTTCTTCTTTGGAATAAGGATATAAAATTTTACTATGGATGGATTTTTGATATTTTTCTGATAACTTTCATATTTTGATGAATAGTAAAAATACGCTAAATATTAATTGAAAACAATTTTTTCATCAAAATAATTTATATGGATAAAATATATTATTGAATGGTTTTAAATTATAAATATAATATATTTTTATATTTTAATACAATGAAATTCATTGTCATTAATTTTACATTGAATTCATATGTAAAAACATTTCAATCTTTAGTAATATTTTAACTTTTAAACAAAAACCCATTTTTTTCGACAACATGATTAATTTTAAATTAATTACTAAAAAATATGTTTTTTGAATTTTGAAAAATTGATTCAATATTTGTGATCATTAGCTCCAAATTATTTTAATCGGCTATTTTTATTTTTTGTCCTTATGAATATTAATTTTGGTAATTATTTTTATTTCCATGATTAAACGTAAATCGGGTAATTAAAGGTAAAAATAACATTATAAAATTACCTTAACCCTTTTAAAAATCATATTGGATTACTAAATTCAACCCTTGTCATTTATGTTTCTAAATAGAATAACTTAATGGCCACTTAACTATGAATTTGAAATGAATATAAAAAAATAATGAATATGACAAAATGTCACACTCTTATTTTATATAAGTATATTAATTTTAATTTAGAGATTACCAAGGAATAAAATTGACTGTAGGTGGTATATAGAAATCTAATAGAATTAACTACATCATAAAAATTTATTTATAATTTTTAGAGATTAAATAAGTATCATTAATGATGACTCCTTAGTGATGCAGAAATTATTTTATTAATAGAAATATCAAATAAATGATATTATAAATATTAAAATAAATATAATTTGAGTGAATTAATGGCATATACTAATTTTATGTACGAATTTGACATGTTATTTATTCTTTAAAGGAGTATTTTCAAACATATATCTATTTTATGATATTTCTAAAAAGTCAACTAATGAATAGTGTCTAAATTGACACTATTGATATTTTTAAATAAATAATATTTTATTAAATTAATATAAAATTAATAAAAATATAATCTTAGCCCAAATAATTAGGATGAAGTTAAATATGTTACCAATGGTATATTTATGGATCCTTTGGTATTTTAGAGTGACTATATTAACCCTTAGTAAATAAAAAGACATGTTGCCGTGGTAAGAGTTAAAGGAATTAATTAAGAGAAAATAAAAATTATAAGGTTTAAAATTAAAAAACATGTCCAAAAACATATTGGATGAATAAGATTAAATACTTATCACAATATGGTCTATTTTTATTTATTTAATGGAAACTTTTACATGGAAATAAATTATATATTATTTAAATCAAAGATAGCTACAAAATATCACTATCTTGTATTTTAATATCGTTTATATGTCCACATAGTGCCAAAATCAAGCTATGAACGAATATAAATGTCTAGTTTTATATAAATGAAACCATTTTCATTAAAAAATTTATTTTTAATTTTTAGAAGTTATATAATTATCTTAAAAGTCTCTTCAATTCTAAAACAATATTTATTAAATTAACATAAAAATAGAATAAATGATTTTAATAATATTAATTTTTGATATATTTTTTATTATTTAATGTTTATAGCAAATTTAAAAGATCTATTAGATATATTATATATGTTTTAAAGAAATATATTTTAATTCCGACCTTTTTTTTATTGTATTTGAAGTCAGATTAAATGTATAGTGTTAAATTTGGAAATAATAATATCATATTGAATGAATTTATTATTAAATTATTTAAAAATAAAAAAAATGTTAAATAATAACAAGGGGATAATATATGGTTGATCATGTATTATAAATTTAATTTATAGTCCATTTTTAATTAATTGGATTTAGAATAGTCTTATTACATTTTAATATTTTGAGAGTCTCCTAAAGTGCCCCTATCCTATTTTATAAAAGGCATCTCCTCCCACATTTCCTCACACCTCCTTGAGACTTATATATTGAGAAAAACCTACCCAATTATCTTATAAAAATTCTTATTTAACTTTTGGAGGTCTTGGTTTTCCAAAATGTCCATCCCTAGTGTCCCTAAGAAGAGATCAAAAGGAAGTCCAATAAAGAAGATGATATAAAGAAAGGATTTAGTTAGGAAAAAAGGGGAAGATATTTATGGGAGATATTGATGATATTTCACCAATTTATAATATTATGTTACAAGTTTCCAAAGATACTAAAATAATATGGTATTTGGGCATATATTTGTGTAATGTATTATGTATTCTGTAAAAGAAATGTAATGTCCATGTACGTCAAGCTTGGGTCATTATATGTATTTTGATGATATCTGAATAAAAATTATTATTATTTGTGTGATTATCATAGTTTTTTATATATAATAGATTTATCTAAACTTCATTAGTTTATGAGGAAGTTTTAAAATGCTTTTCTAATACTCTAAAAATTCAACAAAGTTTCTTATGCAGTTTTAGAAACATTACAATATATAGTTTTAAAAAGTTACTATATTTAATTTACTTCAAGTTATATAGTTATCAGATTAAAATGAAAATTTATTTTATATAAATAATTTTTTTTTCTTTATTTCAATTGTTTACATCAAATTCTAAAAATTTCATTTGGATGTTCATTTAATTATCTGATGTTATGCAATGTTGTTTCATAGTTGTAGTTTTCTAGAATGATATTGCTTTTGTTTTTTGATAATTTTAGGATCAGTAGAAGTCAGATTTAGTATATTATTTATTATTTGGTAATATAATTTGTTTTTCTACAAATAAATATTTTTTTACCAAAGGCTAAATCTACTGTTAAGAGCCTTTAAAATCTTGTTGAGTTTTGTTAAAGTACGTTGTCCAGTTTTTCAAAAAATATTGTTCAACAACCTGAATTTCGCAATAGTGCAATGTATGGTTCGACAACCCTACTTTCACAACAGTGTAAAGTATGGTTCTGCAACCCTAATTTCAAAATAGTTCAATGTATGGTTCAATAAAATTAATTTCTCAATAGTGAAAAGTGTAGTTTGACAACCCTACTTTCACAAAATTGCAAAGTATAGTTTAGCAACCCTAATTTCACAATAGTGAAAAGTACGGTTCAAAAAACTTACTTTTGCGATGAACCATACACTAATTTTATGAAACCTATTCTACTTCGATGAATCCTATTATACTTTGAAGAAACCTACACTATATTCAGTGAACCCTACTTTCAGTGAACCATACTTTCGTGTACCCTACATTCATGAACTTTACTTTTGTTTAACATACATTCATGTACCCTATTTCTTTGTACCATACTTTTGTGCACCCTAATTCAGTGTAACCTATTTTGTATACCCTACTTTTTTACCCTATTTTTCTAATGACACTTTTTAATTTTATGTTGTACATTTATCTGTGGAATATTTATATTGATTATTTTCAGAGGTTTTTCTATTGGATAAATTCACATTAAATCTATGGATTATGATCGAGAAGATTTTAATGATTTTGGATCAATTTTTAAAGAAAAGAATTAATAAATTTTTTCATTGTATTTTTTCAATAATGTTGGAGGATACAATATTATTTAAATTAAATAACTTGAATTTACTTTCAGATTGTGTTGTTAGTTTTTTGGAACCATTTTGACTAAGTTTAAAGAGGTTTGAACAGATTTTTAGAAGAATTATTAAATCATTCAACTATTTTATTACTCTGTAGATATTATCGAAAGAGTTATTCAAATTATTTTATATTATTTTTATGATCTATTCTTAAGGAATAAAGAGGCAACAATGCCGTGATTTTTTGTGGAGATATTTATAAAAGCTCCTGACCCAATTTATTTTGAATATACAAAGGAAGAGAAGATACTGATGCTGAATACTTAATCTATATATCTATATATATATATATATATATGATAGGAAATAATACACATGGGTTAACATATTCAATACTCTATTTTTCAAATATAAAGTGTTGGGAACTTTGAACATGCTATGAATTTTCAACATCCTGCGACACTCTGTTTCATCACTTGGATGTTCTCTCAAGTGCCGAATTACTTCTACTTTGACTAAAATTTCCTTGAAGAGATGTGATAATAAAAATATCAAGAAAAAATACCTCATATTTAGTTATTTATCTTCTCATTCTTCTGATTATGAGTCTCTAACACCATTTCCTATCTCTCTGACACTCTTTATTTTTTTCTTTATGCTTTTACACATAAAATAATTATTTGTTATTATTTTTCCTTGGGTTGTGGCTCATGGATTCTGAAGTCAGGATCTAAGGGTTGTTAATACTTTTATATGAAGTTAGGACTATTTGGGTGGTGAATTCCTCTACCTAAAGTCATGTTTTAAGGGTAGTTACTCCCCATACAAAAGTCAGTGTCACAGTTCTCCCTCCACTAGAAGAGGATTCTATAATTGGGTTATGATTCCCCCTCAAAAATCATTTTTAGTGCACATGTATATCTCACCGCGTAGAGAGGTATAAATGTATATTATACCCATTGGACTGTACTACTGTGAAAAACATACTTATGTTATTTACTTTTTCCACTGCTAATTAACCTTAATAATTAACTTTGATAATTAATTTATTTAATCAATTATTTTGTTTAATTTTTTTAATCAGGTCTATTCGTCCCCCTCTATACCATATTCCATTACCCTATTTTACCTCACAATTGGTATCAAATTATAATCTTCTTAAGAATATTTTAGTTTTATTATTCTTTTTTCTCGATACCAAATAATGGTATCATTGTTTGTTCCTTTATGAATAAGCCAATCCCTCTATAGAGTCTTATTTTATATTTAATTATGGTAACCTATTCCTAGACCTCATAGTATAAGTAAAAAATATTATAATATGGAAGGATTAAACTCAAATTATTATTGGATTCCGGAAAATCCACCACACTTTGATAGAATTGATTATGGTTACTGGTGATCATGAATGGGGGATTACATAAAATAGTTGAGTATTGAGCACTGGTCTATCATGTGAAAATAGTAGACATTTCTTGAAGCTAACCCAAACACTCTTACTGGAAATGATGCTACTAGATATGTTTTAAATTAAGAAGTTGTTAATATTTTATATTATTCTATGAACAGAATTATTTTTAGTCATGTTTCTGGTGGTAAGACAGATAATGAAATGTGGAAGATTCTACAAGTTACTCACCTTGGATCAGAAAAATTGATCCGAACCAAATATGGAATTCTTCGAGTTGAGTATCAAGACATTAAGGCGGGTGAAGATGAAATAGTAAAACAAATGTTCCAAAGATTCACAAGCATTTTGAATGGAATGAATTCGCTTAGAGAAGGTCTAGAAAACCCATTACTTATTGAATGAGTCCTATGAGCCTTACCAAAGAAATGGTATTCCAGGAAGGTTGACATTGATGAAAGAAAGAACATCAAAGATTAAGTCTTGGATAAATTGATTGGATCAATAATATAATATGAACTAGAATTGTAGAACATAACTATCAAGGATATGATAAAAAGAAAAAGTGCATATTTTAAATTTGTGAATGTTGTTTCTACTGAATCTTATGATTCTGATCTACAGGTTTGTGAAAAAGATTATATGGATCAAATTGTGACTGGAGTTTACAAAAGAATGAAAATTAAAAGATTCAAGAAATGGTTTTGAAGAAACCCTCAAAAAGAAAAATACAAGTGATATAAGAAAAGTAGTACAAATTTCAATGCATGAGATGTAACCTATTATAATTGTATGAAGAAATTTCATATCAAGACAGATTTTCCAAAACATAAGAATAAATACAAATACAAAATGGAGGGGAAAAAGGCATTGAAAACCAGTTAGAGTATTACAAAAGAATCTGATTCTAGTTAACAATTTATAATTTAAAAAGAATCTACTAAATTTTGCTTCATGGAATCACTTGATAAGACAAGTAATCCTAGATTTCTTTCTGGATGTTTTGATTCTAACCATGATTCCAATATTATGAATATTTTTTAAATTAAATAAATAAATTAAAATATTAAGGAAATATATTTTCAAATATGTTGATTTATATAATAATCTTAAGGAAAATAATGAGAAACTTACTTCTAAAAATAAATTAATTTTACAAGAAAATGAAAAATTATGAAAAACTAATTCTACTTCAAATTGAAAAGTTTAATAAAATTTAAAAACTACTCAATATTTGAATGAAATTTTAAAAAAGGAAGTTGAATGTCTTAAACAAAGTTTATCTACTTTTATTCAAGGTAATTAGATATTACCTTTGACTAAAACAGATAAAAATAAATATGGTTTTGGCTATGATAAGAGATTACCTCAAATGTTTAAAACACATTTTGTTAAAAGTAAAAAATGGATATACTTCAACTTATAATTGTTTTAAATATGGCATGAAATGTTATTAACAAAATGATTGGTCTATTAGATTTAAAAAATACTTGGGGTATAAAAAAACTAATACTTCTAAATATTTATTATCTAGAGTACCTTAAAAATTTCTTTAAATTCTATATGGGTGCCTAAAAATTGTATAACTAATCTAATTAGACCCAGAGTAGCTTGGGTACCAAAATTATCAACTAATTCATTTTTGTAGAAACAATACCTTGGATGTCTCAAGAATGACATATGATCCATGGAATATGGATTCTCTAGGCATATGACCAGAGACCCATGAAATTTTACCACTTACAACACATGTGATGGAGGCACTGTTACTTTTAAAGAAAATTCCAAAGGCAAAATAAAAGGTTTTGGTAAAGTTGGTATCTCTAATTCTACTTTTATTTCAAAACATTTATATATTTAAGGTTCGAAACATAATTTAATTATTATATCATAATTATGTGATGATATAATGGAAGTAGAATTTCAAAATTTCAAAATTTTTAGTTTTTAAAGATGATTTATTATTTTACGGTAATCAGAAAAAAAATATTTATACTATTGATTTTTATGAACTAACTATTCAACATGTTAAGTATTTAAATTATGTAAAAAATTACAACATCCTTTTTCATCGATGTTTAGGTCATGTTAATTTTAGAATGTTGCATAAGCTCTTAAAATAAGAGAATGTGTTATAATTTCCTTCCTTAAAGAAAGGAAATCTTCATGTATGTGACGCTTGTATGGAAGGGAAGAAACACAAAATATATTTTTGGCCTATCAATCAGATAAATAATAATAGGAATTTATAGTTAGTACATATTGATTTATTTGTCCCCACTAAAATTTCTAGCCATGGTGTAAAGAAATATACTTTATTTATTGTTTATGATTATAGTAGATTTACATGGGTATACTTTCTTGCTCATAAAAATGATACTTTATCTATATTAAATTATTTTTATAAATTAGTTAAAAATAAAAAAGTTTGTACAATTATTTCTATTAATAGTGATAAAGGATGTGGATTTTATAATTTAGATTTTGGTTTTTTTGAAAATAATGGCTATTTTTATAATTTTTATACTCCTAGAACACCACAGAAAAATGTTGTTGTAGAGTAGAAAAATATAACTCTTATTGAAATGGATCGAACTATGTAAAGTGAATATAAATTTCCTAGATATTTTGAGGATGAGCCTATTTTTTATTCTCTTTATATTTCATATAGAATTATTATTAGACCTTTGTTATATAAAATTCTTTATGAAATATTTAAAAATAAAAATAATAAAGTTGGTTACATTGGAGTTTTTGGTTGTAATGTTTTTATTTTAAATTAAAAAGATAATTTAGATAAATTTGATGCCAAAAGTGATGAAAGTATTATTCATGGTTATTCTAATAATATAAAAGATTATAAAGTATATAATTAATGAACTATGATTATTTTAAAATATGTTAATGTTGTGTTTGATTAAAATAATATTAAAATAAATTCTAATTCTAATGTTAATGATGATGAGTTTAGATATTCTAATTTCGGTGAAGAAATTCCTCAAAGTAAAGATGAATCAATTGAGGGGGAGACTTCTACTTCTATACTTAATACAAATTCATAGAATATTTAGAAAGATCATCTTGTTTAAAAATTAATAGGCAATGTTGACTCTAGTGTGAAAACTAGAAACTTTGTTTTAAATTTTTGTGCCAATTCTACTTTTATTTTTGAATTTGTTCCTTTTAATGTTAATGATGATTTAAAAGATAAAAAATGGATTATTTATATAAAATATTAATTAAATCAGTTTGTTAGAAATAATGTACGTACTTTAGTATAATTTCACACGGATAAACAAGTGATTGAACTATAGTGGATATTTAGAAACAAGTTGGGTGAATCTGGATAGATTATTAAAAGAAAATCCAGACTTGTTAATCAATGATACTCTCAAGAAGAAGGTGTAAACTTTGACGATTAATTTTCACTAGTTTCTAGGTTAGAGGCAATTATAATTTTGTTATATTTTGATTGCCTTCAAGGTTCTAAATTTTATCAAATGGATGGAAAATGTACTTTCTTAAATGGGTTTATGACTGAATAAGTTTATATTTCTCAAACCCCATTTTTTGAAAGTGAAAAATTTCCTAACCATGTTTTGAAATTATCTAGATCATTTTATGGTCTTAAACAAGCACCCCAGGATTATTATGAAATAGTTTCTTTATTTTTGTTAAATAATGGTTTAAAAAAAGATAATATTGATACAAATATTTTTATTAAAAGAACATTTGATGATATTTTAATTGTAAAAATTTATATTGATGATATAGTTTTTGGATAATCAAGTAAAATTATCTATAATTAATTTTATATTTTGAAGTCTTCTGAGTTTGACTTGTGTTTAATGGGAGAATTAATGTTTTTTATTGGATGTCAAATTTTTCAAAGAAATGATGGAATTTTTCTTAATCAATCAAAGTATGCTAAAGATTTAGTTAAAATATTTGTTCTTTATTCCTCTAAATCCATGAAAATTCCTATAGTTACTAATTGTTAATTAGATATTGATACGTCTGGTAAATTTATCGACATTAAATTTTACTGAGGAATGATATGTAAGTTTCTATATTTAACTACATATAGACCTGATATCATTTTTAGTGTTTTTATGTGTAAGATTTAAAGCAGATCATAAATAGATCCATCCTAAAGCTATAAAAATAATAATTATATATATTAAAGGAATAGTTTTTTATGGTTTATTTTATCCAAAATATAACTATTTTGATTTAACATCTTATTCTGACTCTAATTTTGGAAGCTGTAGAATTGACCAAAAAATCACATCAGGTATGTGTCATTTTTTGGGAAAAAGTTTAATTTATTGGTCATCTAAGATGTATTTATCTATTTATTTATCTACTATAGACTATGATTATATATCTTCTGCCATTTTTTTTGCTCAATGTTTATAGATTAAGAAAACCTTATGTGATTTTGGTTTTTATATTGATAAACTGCCTATTTATTGTGATAATAATTCTACAATTTATATTTCTAAAAATCCCTTACATTATTCTATAATGAATCATATTGATCTTATATTTCATTTTATTAGATATCATGTGAACAAGGGTGATATTGTTTAGAATTTGTACCTTCTAAAAACCAGCTAACATATATTTTTACAAATCCTTTAAACACTTATCAGTTTGAAAAAAATTAAATTTGAACTTGGTATGTTGAAATTTTAACTTTTTATTACTATATTTTTAGGGGAGTTTGTTTTAATTTTTTTTATTTAAAATAGGGGGATAAATAAATTGTTTTTAGATGTTTTATAAATTATTTTTAAACAGTTTTAATGTTTCGGTTTTGTAATCAACCAAAAAGGAGGAGATTGTTTGTGCATGCATATGTTTTTCTTTTGTTTGATTACTTTTCCTCTTTATTTTGATGATATATCAATCCAAAATAGTTTGATTTGTGTTAATATTATCTTGTTTTATAGATCATATATTTATAAGAACTTCATTAGTTTATAATGAAGTTTAAAAATTCTTTTTTAGTACTCTAAAAAATCAAAGAAGTTGCTACTGCACTTTTAAAAACATTACAGTCTACAATTTTGAAAAGTTAATGTATTTAATTTAATTAAAGTTCTAAAATTATCATCTTTGCATGAAATATTATTTTATTAAAATAAAACATGTTTATCTTGATTTATTTATTTTAAATCTAAGTCTAAAAATATCTTTTTTTTGTTTATTTAGTTATCCAAATTTCTGCAATACTGTTTCATTGATGTAGTTTTCTAAAATGTTATTGCTTTTGGTTTTTGATCATTTTAGAAGAAGTATAAGTTTTATTTAATTTATTATTATTTCATTACATAGATAATAAGTTTTTATATAAATAAGCCTTTTTGAACAAAGGCTAAATCTGTTGTTAAGAGAATTTAAAAATTCATCGAATTGTGTTAAAGTATGATGTCCTGTTTCTCAAAAAGTATGGTTTAAAATCCCTACTTTCATAATAATGAAAAGTATTGTTTGAAAACAATATTTTCAAAACAGTGAAAAGTACGGTTTGGAGAACCTAATTTTGAAATAGTGAAAAGTATGGTTTTTCAACCCTATATTCACAATAATGCAAAGCATGGTTCGACAACCCTACATTCACAATAGTGAAAAGTATGTTTCTGAAACCCTAATTTTTTTATGAACCATACACTACTTTGATGAACACTACACTAATTTGATGAACCATACACTACATTGATGAACCAAATGCCACTTTGATGAACCCTATTCTACATTTAGTAAACCTTACTTTCAGTAAACCCTACTTTCGTGTAACCTACTATTTTGTAACCTACTTTTTTGTACCATATTTTCATGTACCCTACTTTTATGTAACCTACTTTCGTGTATGCTAATTTTTTGTACCCTTATTTCGTATACCCTATTTTTGTGTACCCAACATTCATGTACCCTACTTTTTCTGATATTGCTTTGTACTTTTATGTTGTACATTGATCTGCTATATATTTATATGGGTTATTTTTAGAGGGTTTTCTACTGGATAAATTAACATTAAATATAATGATTATGTTTCAAAAGATTTTAATGATTTTGTGAAAATTTTAAAGAGAAAATTTAATAAATTTTATATCATATTTTCCCAATAAAGTCGGAGGATACAAGATTATTTAAATTCACATATTTGAATTTTCTTTCATATTGTTCTTCTAGTTCTTAGAAACTATTTTGAATAAGTTTAAAGAGGTTTGAATGGATTTAAATTGATGTTTTAAGTCATTAAATGATATTATTATTCTAGAGATATTATTGGGAGAGTTATTCAAATTATTTTTAAGATTTATTCTATAGGAATAAAGAGGCAATGGTTCTATGTTTTTTGTGGAGATATTTATGAAAGATATTGAATCAATTTATTTTGAATATACGGAGAAAGTGGAGATACTTATAATGAATATTTATTCTATATCATTTTCTCTCTCTATAATCTAATAATACACACAAGTTAACATATTTGATACAATGTTTTTCAATGAATTTTTTTTGAACTTTAAACCTGCTATACATTTTCAACGACCCAGGATACTCTATTTCATCACCTAGATGTACCCTAAAGTGCCGAATTACTTTTTTTTCAACTACAATTGTCTTGATGAGATGTGATAATCCAAATATAAAGAACAAGTACATGTGATTTATTTATTTATATTATCTTTTGTCGATTTTAGAGTCTCTAAAACTATTTCCTATCTCTCCCACACACTTTATTTTTCTGTTTATGATTCTAAACATAAAATCAGAATTTAAGGGTTGTGACTCCTTTTATCTAAAGTTAAGATTGTTTAGGTTGTGACTCCCTATATCTAAAGTTAGGTTTTAAGGGTTGTGAATCCCCATATAAATGTTAGTGTCATGGTTATCCCTCCACTAGAAAAGGATTTTGTAATTGGGTTATGATTACCCTTCAAAGATCGTTTTTAGTGCACATGTATCTCTCACCGAGTAGAGAGTTATAAGAGCAGAGTAATGAAACTTTGGACTAAACTAATATAAAAAATCCTTGGGTTTTTTACTTTTTCTTCTCCTAATTAAACTTAATAAATAAATTTTATAATTAATTTATTTTATCAATTAATTTATTTAAATTTTTTAATCATGTCTATTCACCCCCTCTATACCATCTTCCATTACCATATCTGACCTAAAAATTAATATGAAGGGATATACTAAGGGAAAAATGTAATTATATAATAAAATTGGTTTTTATTTTATATTTTAAAATTTTATGTGAATTTAAAGTATATATTCAATTTACTAAAACTACTAAACTATTCAATCCTTCAGGATGCAATTCCTTGTATCTTATGCCAACGTAACAAAGTAGACATCGACTCCGAGATAGTGAGATCGAGGTCTTTACACACTTCTTATTTTTCATGATTTTATCTTCTCAAAAATATTATTCATTACATGAATATCATATTTATTCATTTTCTATTTTTAATACCAACCAAAAAAGGAGTTAATAGAAACTTGAAATATGTTGTTCATGTAGACGGTAGTCTATAATCACGCATAAAGGTTGTTTTCATAGTTTTATGAAAATAATAAAATAGAGGAAAATAATATTTTGTTATTAAATAATTGTATTTATATTATAATATTATATATATTCGTCATGAAAACTATCCATATAAGTCCCTAACCTTAAACCTTACTTAATCTTGAGTTATTACAAGATTACACATTGAGGATCTTTTCGGGTTTAGAGTTTTAGAGAATTAGATCATAAAACTTGCATTACATTCCACATATAAAGAAAGTGGTTACATAAAGATAGTATTATTCATTCCCATCAATGGAAACATATTTAAAATAAAACATGGATTCTTTCTTGACAATTCCTTGACACTATCATCATATCATGTACCTTTCCCTTGACCTGTGAAAAACATTTTAAAAAAAACTTGGGATGAGCATAAAAAGCTCAGTAAGGGATATAAAAATATGGAAAGGAAACATGGGTACATATATACATAAGAATGAAATCATAATTTACCCATAAAACATAAGCACTTTAACATACCTCATCAAATCATGAATAAATCATAGAAATAATAAGACATAAAGGTAACTTGAGGCATTCATAACATTCTTACGTAGGGAGTAACCCTATTGGTTACGTTTGGAATACCCATCACAGTATATTCCCTAAATCTATTCGGAGAAACCTTAACGTTTCACTCCTTCGCGTTACCCAATGCATTGGAGAGCTATATCGGGCTCACCCGCCCTTAGTTTATCACGAAACCACCCGTCTTCATAATAATTCCCAAGAACCTCAACATAATCGTATCACATAAAACATGCATAAAGGAAACATAACATTTCCACCTTTCAATCACAAGATATCAATACAACACATTAATATAAAAACATTATAAAAACCATTTTCAATACCAAAATAAAAGAAAAGTAAAACATGGTATTTATTTTTCTTTTAAAAAAAGGTATGGATTGTAGAGGAAGCTGAAACTCAAATAATGGTCACCGCGGCGGAGAAGTCGTTGTCGCCGCATACGTACGACAAAGAAATTCCCTTTTGTCATTTAGTAAAATGCTTCGTATAAAAAATATTCCTTTTGGATAAACTTAAAAGTCAAAGGGGTTTATACACCGTATAAAATAAGGTTGTGTATAAAACAAAATATGCCTCAATGAAAGGAGATTGAGACGAAGTCCCATAACTCGGGTCCAACATGACTCGGTCGTTCTTTAATCTCCTGAATAATAAACTTGAGTTAATTTCTACTTGTTTAAGAACCTTTTACAAGTTCATTATTCCTTTTATATCACTTATTGCCATGTCATGAACACAATGTAATTATTTAAGTTAATAACAGTCGTTTTAATGATCATTAGTACTTGAGTAAAAAATAATCCCTTTATAATTACATGTTGTTCATGTATCCATTATATACAGAATGGTATTCATGATGTAGATATCATATATTTCATATATATCCAGTACATGCATGCATTTATAATATTACATAATCATTTAGAGGTAAGAAATGAAATGCACTGTTCATGGAGACGGTAAGCCGTGCGTACGCATGAACGCTACTTTCATTTCTATTTCGTATTTTATAGAATGGAATCATAATTATATAAAGTTATATTATAATTCCAGTATAATATAATATATAATATCAAAGTTCCATCCTTTATACATCCCACATATGGTATTTAACGAATCAAATCACTTTGAGGGGGCGGTAGTCCGCACTTCCCTAAATGAAGATATCATGTTTACCCATAATGGAAACCATAAAGGTATACCCAAAATGAAAAAAACAGAAGCTTAAGGAAAACATAAACATATTATATTTCATATATAAATATAGTGACATCTTAATGGCCACCTTTGAAGGTGTTAAAAGAATGTTGAACAATCATCGTTTCGGGAGGCATAAATTCACCATCCACAGAAACAGTATGTTCGTTAACCATTAGATGTAGGTGTGTGTAAGTGTAGCTCGAATCCATATTATAAAAACATCCTAGTATATTTAGGATACTGGAGTTGTTACAAAAGAAAAGAATAAAAATAGTTTAGGGGGTTGGAGAAGCAAAATAAAACAAAAGGACTCAAAAGAAGACATTACCTTAAAATCGGGTAACTCCCTTTGGTTTGAGCTCAAAGGATTCCTTGGGAAGACTTCTGCCCAAAGTGAGGCTTCAAGGAGTACGAGAGGGAATTGTAGAGACAAAATGGGCAGGGTTTGGCCGAGCCAAAGGCTTTAGGAGTGTGGGTAAGGAGGTAGAGGTGGGGGCCTTTTATAAGAGGAGAGGAGGGGCACTCTTGGAAAGTAAAGATAAGTTACTTTATTTTAAAATTAGTTTCGGATTAAAAAGGTCCCAAATTGATATAATTCGAGGCTAAGGTGATAAGGGTTCTAAATCCACTCATCCAATTGGTTTTGGCCATGTGTAGGTTTTAGATTTTACATTAACTTTCCATTTTATTTAAATCGTTAAATAATGAGGTCATCGCTGTATCATCATGATGTCATAAATAATTTAATTTATATAATGTCTAAAAATTATAAAAAAAATACTATGATGTCTGAAATCTTTTTATATTTCTAATGAATATTTATAGTAAAAAATATGACTTGTATAACCCCATATAAAAAATGTTTTAGTAACATAACTCATGTTTATGTCATTTTTACTTTAACATTAAATAAAAAGTTATTTATGTCATTTCCCAACCAAAGTGGCTCCATGGGGTCCCCAAGTTGACCCATGGCTTGTATTGGTCGGCCATGACACATCCAATGAGGGTAGGACATGTGTCAATCTCATCTCATACTATTAAAACATTATTTTTACCTTAAACTACACTAATTACCACTAATCGCGATTAAAAACATAAACGTTACTATTCACCAAAAAATTATTTTAATCTCATTGATCCACATTTTACTTCTTAATGACAACCATGTATGTAGGATTTTTGAAATTCAAAACACAAAGGTGGCAAAATTTCATTTAAATGGAAAAGCAGTTTTTATAAGTACCACTTAGTGGTTTCACTATTCATCAAAAATTGAAGTTTTTCAGAAAAATACCAAAAATTCACCCTTAGCTATATTTGATATTCAGAATTCAAAAATGATATCTATTTTACAAAATTCAAAACATATAAGTCACATTAATTAATTTAATAATTAATTCCCGCTGTCATGACAAATAGCGGGTTTTTTTGAAATAATATCTATGAAAAGTTTGGCATTAGTTTATGACCAATTCCAAAGTGAAATTAATCCTAATGACCACAATTGGATTAAATGGTAAAATTATATTCAGATTACACTTTAATACCAATTAAAAATATAATCTAACCATATAATTAAATAAAATGAAAAAGCAGTTTTGATGTAAAATGCAGTATTTTTCACTATTCATTAAAAAATGAACATTGTCCGAAAAATACCAAACATTTATCCAATGTAAAATTCAATGTCCCAATCATAATTAATATGTTTCTTTTGACAAATATAGATTATAAAATTGTCAAAATATTGATTTAAAAAGGGTTTTCCATCAAAAGGTAGTAAAACAATCTTTTAATAATATTAATGTATTCCATGCTTAAGATTGGATTTATTTTCATTTTAAGCCTCTAAAACACTATATAATTCATTAATAGACATAGATAAAAATATCTATTATTAATTACTTACTTGGGATGTTACATCCTTCCCCCCTTTAGAAAATTGTGTCCCCGCAATTTATTTACTTATCAAATAAATGGGGGTACTTATCCCTCATTGCATTTTCAGATTCCCATGTTGACTCTTCAATCATGTGGTTTTTCCACAAAACCTTTACCTGGTGAATCACCTTATTCCGTAACACTTGCTCCCTGTGGTCAAGAATTTGGACCAGTTGTTCCTCATAAGATAGGTTCTCTTCCAGCTGAACTACCTCTAGACTCAAAACATGTGATGGATCTGGCATATATTTTCTCAACATCGAAACATGAAAAACATTGTGTACCTGAGATAAGCTCGGAGGTAATGCCACTCGGTAAGCAACTGATCCAAATCTCTCCAGAATTTCATATGGTCCAATGAACCTTGGACTCATCTTTCCTTTCTTACTAAATTTCATCACACTTTTCCAAGGAGAAACCTTCAGAAAAACATGATCACCTAACTCGAAAGATAGATCCTTCCTCCGGTTATCTGCATAACTCTTCTGCCTGCTCTGAGCTGTTCTCATGTGCTTCTGAATCAGCTGAACATTTTCTGCCACCTCTTCTACCATTTCTAGTCCCATCAACTTCCTTTCACCCACTTCATCCCAAAAAGCTGGAGTTCGACACCACTTCCCATATAATGCCTGAAATGGTGCCATCTGTATACTGGAATGAAAACTGTTATTATATGAAAATTCAACCAAAGAAAGATGTTGGTCCCAACTTCCCTGATAATACATAGAGCAAGAACGTAGTATATCCTCCAAGGTCTGAATTGTTCGTTCTGACTTCCCATCTGATTGAGGATGAAAAGTTGTACTAAAATTTAATTCAGTACCCAATGACTTCTGAAGGCCTTTCCAAAAGTTAGAAGTGAACCTGGGATCACAGTCAGATAAAATGGAGAGAGGAACTCCATGTAACCTGACTACCTCTTTAAGATACAAATGGGAAAGTTGATCCAGGGAAAAAGTATCTCGTATATCAAGGAAATGAGCAGACTTGGTCAAGCGATCAACAATAACCCAGATTGCATTATTACCTCGAGATGTCTTCGGTAATCCCACAACAAAGTCCATGGATATATTCTCCCATTTCCACTCTGGTACTGGTAATGGTTGAAGCATCCCTTTCTATAACTGCCGCTCTGCTTTAACCTGTTGACAAGTCAAACACTTCACAGTAAAGTCAGAAATATCTCTTTTCATTCCATCCCACCAGTAATACTCTCGTAGATCTCTATACATCTTAGTACTGCCAGGATGAACTGAAAACGGAGAACTATGAGCTTCACATAACAACTCTCTCTTCAACTGTGAATCACAAGGCACACACAATCTCTTCCCAAATCTCAAAACACAATCATTATCAGTGTTGAATTCAGGAAACTTACCTTTCTGAACCAGCTCTACCTTTTTCTGCAACTCACTGTCTTGCTTCTGTGCTTGCTTGATTCTGTCTGATAGAGATGATCTCACTGATACCTGAAATAAAATAGAATAACATCCTGCACCAACAACTTCTATGCCAAAGTTCATAAAATCCTTAACCAAAGGATCACGTTCCAAACGCAACATTGTTAATGAAGCATTACTTTTCCGACTCAAAGCATCAGCCACTTTATTTGCTTTTCCCGGATGGTATTGAATTGTACAATCATAATCCTTGATTAATTCTAGCCATCTCCTTTGTCTCATGTTCAATTATTCCTGAGTGAATATATACTTTAAACTTTTGTGATCAGTATATATTTCACACTTTACTCCATACAAATGATGCCTCCAAATTTTTAAAGAAAAAACAACAGCAGCTAATTCCAAATCATGTGTAGGGTAATTTACCTCATGAGTTTTCAACTGTCGTGAAGCATAAGCAATTACCTGATCATTTTTCATTAGGACGCAACCAAGTCCTTCTAATGAAGCATCACTGTATATAACAAACTCACAATTCCTGGAAGGTAGTGCCAAAACTGGAGCATTCACCAACCTTCTTTTCAATTCCTGAAAACAATCATCACATTCTTTTGTCCAGATAAACTTAACAACCTTACGAGTTAGCTTAGTAATTGGACTAGATAACCGTGAAAAATTTCTAACAAACCTTCGGTAATAGCCTGTAAAACCAAGGAAGCTACAAATCTCAGTTACATTTGTGGGTCTTGGACATTCTTCCACAACTTTTGTTTTTGCAGGATCAACAGTTATTCCATCTTTAGAAACAATATGACCAAGGAAAGAAATTTGTTGCAACCAAAACTCACACTTGCTGAATTTCCCATACAATTTATTTTCTTTTAAGGTTTGCAAGATAACCCTTAAATGTCTTTCATGCTCCTCTTTACTTTTAGAAAACACCAAAATATCATCAATGAAAACCACCACAAACTTATCCAAGAACTCATGGAAAATTCTATTCATTAAGTCCATGAATCCAGTAGGGGAATTGGTTATCCCAAAAGGAATTACTACAAATTCATAATGGCCATATCTTGTACGGAACGCAGTCTTCGGAATATCTGCCTCCTTTACCTTCAGCTGATGGTACCCCGATCTCAAGTCAATCATTGAAAAAAACTGAGCTCCCTGGAGCTGATCAAACAAATCATCGATATGAGGAAAATGATATTTGTTCTTAACAGTGATGTTATTCAAGGCTCTATAATCAATGAAAAGTCTCATTGAACCATCTTTCTTTTTAACAAATAAAACAGGAGCACCCCATGGTGATGTGCTAGGTCGAATGAAACCTTTCTCTAATAAATCTTGCAATTGCTCCTTCAACTCTAAAAGTTCAATTTGAGCCATTCGATAAGGGGGTTTTGAAATTGGCTTAGCATCAGGAACTAAGTCAACGGTAAACTCAACTTCCCGATCTGGTATTATTTCAGGAAAATCATCAGGAAAAACATCAGGATACTCATTTACCACTGGCACATCATTAATCTGAACAGTTCCTTTATTTTCAACGATGTGTGCAAGGTAACATTCATTTCCATCTTTTACAAGTTTCTCGGCCTCTTGATATGTTATCAACAGTAAGGGTTCATTCTTGTACACAAAATGAAAGTCTTTCTGAAAAGAAACTTCTTTAGCTCTACAGTCAATCTTAGCATGGTAAATAGAGAGCCAATCCATATCCAGGATAACATCAAACTCTACTAGAGGTAGAACAATAATGTTTGCAAGTAGGTTCTTTCCACATATAAGGATAGGAAGATTCTTATAAATTCTTTTTTCCTAAAAATTTCCCCCAGGTGTTTTTTACCAAAAGTTCAGGAGTCATTTCTTGAGATGGTATTCCCATTTTACTAGAAAAGTTTTCAGAGATGAAAGAATGTGTAGACCCCGAATCAAACAACACACTGGCATAATCTGAAAAAACAAACAAAGTACCTGATACAACTTCATTTGATGGCCCGACATCTACTGAAGTAGTTACAAAGGATTTCACCACCCCTTTCTGCTTGTAGTCTAACTGCTTCCCATCACTCAAGCTCTTTTTCGGACACTCGTTTGCATAGTGACCCATCTCATTGCACTTATAACATTTCACTAACTGTAAATCAAATTTGTTCTTACCATCACCCTGATATTTTTCAGTGCAATCACGAGCCTTATGTCCCATCTTACCACATCGGTAGCACTTTCCAGAATTCAGAAGACATTCCCCAACATGCCTTTTTCCACATTTATCACAAACTGGAAACTTAGTTTTCTTACCATCAGACTTTTTTGAAGAATTCTTACCATTCTCCTGCCACCTCGGTCTCTTCTTCTGTTGGTTGTTATAGAACACTTGATCATCAGCAAACTCCATTTCCACCTTCTCAGCACATAGAACAAGATTTTCATAACTTTTAAACTCACTAGAAGCTAACTCCCTTCGATATTTTGGCTTTAATCCTGAGTAAAAACGATTGATTTTACTATCAAGGTCTTGGAAAAAATTTGGAGCATACCTTGCCAATCGAGTGAACATTTCTTCATAGGTAGCCACTGAGTCTTCCTCTTGCCTCAATTCCAAGAATTGCTTTTCCATCCTAAGTCGAACAGCCTTAGGAAAATACTTCTCAAGAAACATACCTTTGAATTCATCCCAGTCGAGAGCATCAATCTCATCAGCGTCACTGATATTTTTAACCATAGACCACCACTGATCTGCCTCACCCTCCAAACGGTAAATATCAAGACTAACCTTTTGCTTGTCTGAACACCCCATGACATCGAAAATCTTCTCCAGTGCTTTAATCCACCCTTCAGCTAGCACAGGGTCAGATGATCCTCTGAATGATGGGGGATGTTGCCTCATGAAATGTTCCACCACTGACATATTCCTCTGCGGTTGATCTGGCTGATCTCGTGCATGGATACCACCACCATTTATAGCCTGAGTCAACTGTGCCATCACTACCACAAACTGTTCAGTTCCAATTCCGACCATCTCAGGATGCTGATTCGGAAGGTTATTTCTTTCTGCATGCCTTCCTAGAACTGCTTCCCTATTTCCTCTGCGGAAAACCATTCTGAACAAACATGTCTTAGATGAAGAAACATGGTAATCTTCAAATGATATATCATTTCAAAAAAAATATTTTTGGATAATAATTTAATATAATTCTAACTCCTAAAGTTATCTAAACTGACCTTTGATACCAACTATAAGGCCCCGGCCTTAAACCTTACTTAATCTTGAGTTATTACAAGATTACACATTGAGGATCTTTTTGGGTTTAGAGTTTTAGAGAATTAGATCATAAAAATTTCATTACATTCCACAAATAAACTAAGTGGTTACATAAAGATAGTATTCTTCATTCCCATCAATGGAAACATATTTAAAATAAAACATGGATTCTTTCTTGACAATTCCTTGACACTATAATCATATCATGTACCTTTCCCTTGACCTGTGAAAAACATTTTAAAAAAAACTTGGGATGAGCATAAAAAGCTCAGTAAGGGATATAAAAATATGGAAATGAAACATGGGTACATATATACATAAGAATGAAATCATACTTTACCCATAAAACATAAGCACTTTAACATACCTCATCAAATCATGAATAAATCATAGAAATCATAAGACATAAAGGTAACTTGAGGCATTCATAACATTCTTACGTAGGGAGTAACCCTCTTAGTTACGTTTGGAATACCCATCACAGTATATTCCCTAAATATCTTCGGAGAAACCTTAACATTTCACTCCTTCGCGTTACCCAATGCATTGGAGAGCTATATCGGGCTCACCCGCCCTTAGTTTATCACAGAACCACCCGTCTTCATAATAATGCCCAAGAACCTCAACATAATCGTATCACATAAAACATGCATAAAGGAAACATAACATTTACACCTTTCAATCACAAGATATCAATACAGCACATTGATATAAAAACATTATGAAAACCATTTTCAATACCAAAAGAAAAGAAAAGTATAACATGGTATTTATTTTTCTTTTAAAAAAAGGTATGGCTTGTAGAGGAAGCCGAAACTCAAATAATGGTCACACCGGCGGAGAAGTCGTTGTCGCCGCATACGTACGACAAAAACATTCCCTTTTGTCATTTAGTAAAACGCTTCATATAAAAAAGATTCCTTTTGGATAAACGTAAAAGTCAAAGGGGTTTATACACCGTATAAAAGAAGGTTGTGTATAAAACAAAATATGCCTCAATGAAAGGAGATTGAGACGAAGTCCCATACCTCATGTCCAACTTGACTCGGTCGTTCTTTAATCTCCTGAATAATAAACTTGAGTTAATTTCTACTTGTTTAAGAACCTTTTTCAAGTTCATTATTCCTTTTATATCACTTATTGCCATGTCATGAACACTATGTAATTATTTAAGTTAATAACGGTCGTTTTAACGATCATTGGTACTTGAGTAAAAAATAAGCCCTTTATAATTACATGTTGTTCATGTATCCATTATATCCAGAATGGTATTCATGATGTAGATATCATATATGTCATATATATCCAGTAAATTTATGCATTTATAATATTACATAATCATTTAGAGGTAAGAAATGAAATGCACCGTTCATGGAGACGGTAAGTCGTGCGTACGCATGAATGCTACTTTCATTTCTATTTCGTATTTTATAGAATGGAATCATAATGATATAAAGTTATATTATAATTCCAGTATAATATCATATATAATATCATAGTTCCATCCTTTATACATCCCACATATGGTATTTAACGAATCAAATCACTTTGAGGAGGCGGTAGTCCGCACTTCCTTAAATGAAGATATCGCGTTTACCCATAATGGAAACCATAAAGGTATACCAAAAATGAAAAAAACAGAAGCTTAAGGAAAACATAAACATATTATATATAATATATAAATATAGTTACATCTTAATGGCCACCTTTGAAGGTGTTAAAAGAATGTTGAACAATCATCGTTTCGGGAGGCATAAATTCACCATCCACGGAAACAGTATGTTCGTTAACCATTAGATGTAGGTGTGTGTAAGTGTAGCTCGAATACATATTATAAAAACATCTTAGTATATTTAGGATACTTTAGTTGTTACAAAAGAAAATAATAAAAATAGTTTAGGGGGTTGGAGAAGCAAAATAATACAAAAGGACTCAAAAGAAGACATTACCTTAAAATCGGGTAACTCCCTTTGGTTTGAGCTCAAAGGCTTCCTTGGGAAGACTTCTGCCCAAAGTGAGGCTTCAAGGAGTAAGAGAGGTAAGTGGATAGACAAAATGGGCAGGGGTTGGATGAGCCAAAGGCTTTGGGAGTGTGGGTAAGGAGGTAGAGGTGGGGGCCTTTTATAAGAGGAGAGGAGGGGCACTCTTGGAAAGTAAAGATAAGTTACTTTATTTTAAAATGAGTTTCGGATTGAAAAGGTCCCACATTGATATAATTAGAGGATAAGGTGATAAGGGTTCGAAATCCACTCATCCAATTTTTTTTGGCCATGTCTAGGTTTTAGATTTTACATTAAATTTCCATTTTATTTAAATCGTTAAATAATGAGGTCATCGCTGCATCATCATGATGTCATAAATAATTTAATTTATATAATGTTTAAAAATTATAAAAAAAACTACTATGATGTAGGAAATATTTTTATATTTCTAATGAATATTTATAGTCAAAAATCTGACTTGTATGACCCCATATAAAAATTGTTTTAGTAATATAACTCATGTTTGTGTCATTTTTTACTTTAACATTAAATAAAAAGTTATTTATGTCATTTCCCAACCAAAGTGGCTCCATGGGGTCCCCAAGTTGACCCATGTATTTTCTTGGTCGGCCATGACAAATCCAATGAGGGTAGGACACGTTTCAATCTCATCTCATACTATTAAAACATTATTTTTACCTTAAACTACACTAATTACCACTAATCGCGATTAAAAACATAAAAGTTACTATTCACCAAAATATTATTTTAATCTAATTGAACCACATTTTACTTCTTAATGACAACCATGTATGTCGGATTTTTTAAATTCAAAACACAAAGGTGGCAAAATTTCATTTAAATGGAAAATCAGTTTTTATAAGTACCACTTAGTGGTTTCACTATTTATCAAATATTGAAGTTTTTCAGAAAAATACCAAAAATTCACCCTAAGCTATATTTGATATTCCGAATTCAAAAATGATGTCTATTTTACAAAATTCAAAACATATAAGTCACATTAATTAATTTAATAATTAATTCCCGCTGTCATGACAAATAGCGGGTTTTTTTAAACAATATCTATGAAAAGTTTGGCATTAGTTTATGACCAATT
Source organism: Viscum album (assembly GCA_963277665.1). Taxonomy (NCBI): domain Eukaryota; kingdom Viridiplantae; phylum Streptophyta; class Magnoliopsida; order Santalales; family Viscaceae; genus Viscum; species Viscum album. The sequence goes on from OY728160.1 coordinate 862,548,300, forward strand.
CCAAAGTGAAATTAATCCTAATGACCAACATTGGATTAAATGGTAAAATTATATTCAGATTACACTTTAATACCAATTAAAAATATAATCTAACCATATAATTAAATAAAATGAAAAAGCAGTTTTGATGTAAAATGCAGTATTTTTCACTATTCATTAAAAAATGAACATTGTCAGAAAAATACCAAAACATTATCCAATGTAAAATTAAATGTCCCAATAATAATGAATATGTTTATTTTGACAAATATAGATTATAAAATTTTCAAAATATTGATTTAAAAAAGGGTTTTCCATCAAAAGGCAGTAAAACAATCTTTTAAGAATATTAGTGTATTCCATGCTTAAGATTGGATTTATTTTCATTTTAAGACTCTAAAACACTATATAATTCATTAATAGACATAGATAAAAATATATATTATTCATTACTTACTTGGGATGTTACAATCCATGAGAGGTGGGGATGAAAAATGATACACATCACATCATAAAGATAATAGTTCGCATATACGGACAAGAGATTTATTCATTTCACATTGGATGAAAAAGATGAAGAATAAGGTCTGTTTGAAAGAAATAACAAAATTTAATCATATTAAATACACTAATGTTATTATATCATCAAGGTTTGGATAGAAATGAAGTATGTAGAAAAATAAATAATATGAAATAATTTTATTAGGAGTTATGCATTTTCTATGGAAATCCTCCTTTGTATTACACCATAATCCTTCTTTAGATAGTATTCGGGGAAGAAAATAAGCTATAAGAAGTAGATAAATAATACAGTAAAGTATTTGGGTATATCTTGGCCAAAAAAATAGCTCATGAAGTTTTATGATGATAGGATATTTTATTCACTTTTATATAAGTCAGGCGGATTACAATCCTGTAAATATGTAAAATATTAATATATAATATGTGAATAGCTAATTTAAAATTGATCAAAAGTTCCATATATTAAAATAAAAGGAGTCTAATTTAAATATAAATTTTACCAATCAAATTGTAAAAATTTAAAGTTTCATTTTAAACCTTATCTTTTGGTCTAACCCCTTTGTTAACCTTATCTAACATTAATTGTGGTATCAAATATTTTAGTCATTATGGGACATAAAAGTAATTTAAAAAAATTACAAGTGGAACATAAATGGATAATTAATGAAATGGTAGAAATTTCCCATCCATTTTATTAATTATAGTAATTTATTATTTTCTTATTCTTTAAAAATAATTTTAAAACATCAATTAAAATTTAAGGTTATTCTTAACACTATTTACAAAATTTTTCTTTAAAGGCATCAAGATAGTAATGAAATTAAAATAACAAAAAATTACACACTAATAATTATTTATAATTATTATGTAAATTCATTTATTAAAATAATTAATCAAAATAATATTACATTTATTGTATTTAATATCATTTACTAGACTTTTCTACTATTTTCCACAAGCACGGTGTCGACGTCACGTACGCTTTCTAGGTAATTATACCTTCACTAAAAATTAAAAATAAATTAATATTATAAAAAATTTATTAACATATAATATAATTATTTATAAAAATTCATATTTTCCTTCCTCACTAAAAATATATTAGAGATATTAATATATTGAGAGTTACATTTTGTATTTATTCTTTACATAAAGTAATATGAATTTCATTATCCTTGGAAAATGACACAAAATTTTCCATATATTATAATATAGGATGAGGATGGTCTAAATAAACACCTAAAATAAAAAATTAAAGTGGTAGAGTCATATTGAAGAATTAATGCATATTTTAAACCTTGTTTAACCCATTTTACCCTTTATAGTTGTGACTAATTTTTACTATATTTACTATTCATTACAACCAGATATCAAATTAACATATTTATGAAACCCAAACCTCTTGACTATTAATATGAAATCTATTATTCAAAATTCAATTCATATAATTGGAATAAATTAATTTCAATTAATGTTTTCAAAATCCATCGAAGACATTTTTTAGAAAAATACAATTTTTTAATAAAAACTATGTTAACCTAAAAATAAAGTATAATGTTGATTCCAACGGAATTAATTGGATTATTTTTAAATATTATATATTTATGTGAGTTAAAATAAAATCTAAAATAGAACTTAATTTTGTAATTAAAATAAAATAAATGAAAATTTCTCTAAAATTAGTAATTTCACTATTCAAAAAAAGTTCAATCTTTTCAAAACAATTCCAGAAAATCACCATATGAAATTTTTGGAACATGATTGAAAAAATAATTCTCACTTTATAAAATAAATTTTCTATAAGTATCAAAAATTAATTCTAATCACCCACATATAAAACACCAAAAAACCATTTTTAGTTGAAATGTATTTTTAAAGCATAAAATGAATTTATTATCATTATTTTCATTGACATAAAAATTATATAAATGTTAACTTTAAAGATTGAATTAATTATTTATATTAATTAATAATTATATTACATTTACTTCATAATGTTTTTATCTTATTCATACTCACCAAGACAATGCATAGGTAATGACAATCATATTTAGATAATATTGTTTCATGGTTCATTTAAGGTTAGGTTTTCATGTGGTGTACGCTTTCAAAAATGGTATTCCTCTAAAATAAAAATTAATCAATAATATTTGGGTATTACATTATCCCATAATTATAAAAATTAAATCCTAATGATTTTAATTATTCTTTTATAAAATGAATATGTCATAACATAGTATCAAAATCATATATACATTTTATCATGAACATTAATTTCGTGGTTATGTTGAAGAAAATTATTATGAATGAAACTATATTATATTAAAACTTGAACATTGATTTTTTAAAATTTAACTTGGTACATTAGTGTTAATTTAAACATAAGGCATTAAAAATTTATTTTTATTTTTATTAAATTTGATAAATTCCATTACAATTAGGATATAAAATATAATAAAACTTACTTACATGATTTCTTACAAATAAATAAGCATTATTTCAAACTTAAGTTTTCATCATTATGATCATGATGAATTTTTCATGAATAGGGTACAAAAATAAAATTTTTATGGACTATACGATCAACAAAATGTGGAAAAAATTTCAGGTTATCTAAAACCTAAATGGTTAGCACAAAAATAAAATAATAACCAAATATAAACTTAAAACTACTCAAATATTCTTGATTAAATATGAACCCCAAAATTCTAAAGGTTTGATCAATTATTCTTCATTTCATAACAAAACACCATTCCTTACTTATAGAGTGACATACTCAAATATGTACATGCCCTAATCCATTATTATCAGAATATAATTTTTCCCAAATAACCTGAATTACTGTGATATGAACTAAAAAATATAGCAAACTTCTATAAGGATCACCTTTTTATATCATAAAATATCTTTAAAATCCATCTATAAATTCTTAAAAAAATGTCACACTATCATAAAAATAACTTTTTAGGGTGATTGATACCATTCAACATATGTTTTCAAAATTCAAGTTTTCTAAATCTTCCATAGAACTAAATTTTATTAGAACAATCATTGTATTGTCTCTCTTAAACCTCATACCAAAAAACCATACTAAAATATAATAATCACATATTATACAATTTACCTAAATTAAAATCCTTAAAGGTTACTTTCATTTATAAGGTCTATTTTTTTATTTACCATTTTTCATTAAAATATCAATAAACATTTCATGCATGCATAAAATATTGCAAAGAATCAACATTAAAACTTTATAAATTTCTCATATAACACCTTTTACTCTAAAATATCCAATAATAATTATCGTGTTATCCTCCCGTTATTCATAATACTTAGATTATTTCAAGATTTCATCAATAAATAACACAACAAAATTATTAAATCCACACTTGATTCTTGTAGAATTTGTTTATATAATGACCCATCTTCCAAGAGTTAAAGCCCTAAAAATTAGTAGATTATTTATTTCCATTGAAATTATGGTTAGGATAGAATTATTCACTACACTTATAACAAACTGTCATTCTATTTAATAATTTTCCGAATTGTTTTTCCCATATTATTGACACATGGGATATTGAATCATTTTCTGTCCATGGTCTTTATCACCTGAACTTCCATGAAACTCCATTTTATCTTAGGAAGTGTTTATAGGTTTCTATTGTTAATCATTACCCAAGATAACTGGTTAAGTTTAATTATTACATCCTCCACTCCATATTCAATCATGTTTGGTTGCACTATATTGACATGGATATAAATCATAACCTCATTAAATTTCCCCAATATTTTAATGATATGCTATGTTCCAATACACACTATATTGGGATTATAAATAGGGTAATACCCACATTAACCAAGAGTGGTTATTACTTTGTTTCCTGTAGTAAGCATCTCTAATTAAGGGAACACACTTAGTTATCCTAAAATTATCATGAATATTGATCCATGTAATAAAATTACCTAAACCTTTCACAAATACAATACCTTATTGTCATATTTTTCATGAAATATATGTTAATCAATAATATGGTTTGCAAGGTTACTAATAAACTTCTTCTGATACCAACTGAATCAACCCCAACTCTATACCCCATATTTTGTGCTTACCAACTTCATTTTTACAAGATACAAGGGATCACCTCACCATATATTGATTATTTAATTAATATTAAAATCAAAATTCATACTTTAATTCCATATTAAATTTGAAGATAAAAACATAGTATGAAAAACATTCTTGCATTGTTGAGTTTTAGTCAAATAAGCTTCTTCATAACCTTGTGAAAGGAAAAGAAAATGAAGGGTGAGATCAAATTCTCATTATGTATTATGTAGATAGGAATATATCATAAGTAAATAATCTATAAAAATATAGTAGGGTGGATAAATAAAATAAATTTCATACAATCAACAACATGAACATGAAGTAAATCTGTGGATAATATCAACTAAACAATCACATGGATAATAATTAAAAAATTCTCAAATATATAAATTCATGATCACAACATAAAGGCCTCATCTAGGACATAATAAATGTTATAGTAATGGACTTATCTATGAAAGTTTCATTATATGGGTAGGTATAAATGAATTACCCAACTAACGTGTCCACCTATTTCTTTTAATGAGACCTATTAATACATTGAGGGTTTATCTATAACTGAGAACCACCATTCATTTATATATGTCCAATGAATTCATCAAATAATTAATCAAAAATATAAAATGTAATCAATATTCCTTATCAATAAATTAGTATCCATATTTAATCAATAATAGGTAACATCAATATTTACCCAATAAATGGAGTAACTTTCTTAATAATCTTTATTCAATTAATATCATATATAGAAATGGTATAATGATAAGAAATCATCAAATTAGTGGACATGATACCATATAAAACTAAAAACATGGACAGAGATTAAAAAATAATTTCCATAGAAATGATGGAGAGTGATAGGTAATATGAACATGAGAAATTTAATTATAAAAAAACCACGAATCATTAAAGGATGAATGGAGACCATAAATTCATTATAGCATAACCCTTAGAAAACAAACAAGTTTCAAATAGAGTTAAACATCACATAATTATAATCCATATTGATAAATAACATGGATGGTTTCATTAGTTATTATTCTCGGTAAATCATAATAAACATGAAATAATTTTGACACAGTTGAAAAATAAATTTAAAAGAATATTAAAATATTTCATTAAAAATAGGGAAAATATCATTTTCATTTTTTATATTTAAAGCCCGAAAATTTATAGAATATTGATAAAAATAAATTTCTTGAAAATAACTATTGATCTCATAAAGGAGTATTCAAAGAAAATAATGGTCATAACCAAGATAAAATCCATTCATTTGGTAAAATTTAAAAATGAGTATTCCTTTCACACATTTGGTAAAAAGTCTAGAATAAACTCATTAAAAAAAGACAAGAATATTTCTTATAAAATTTTGAATAAAATAAAATATGGTTAAAAATGACTTTAAATAATCATTTTACCATAAAAAAATTATTGAAAACATTTTGAACAATATGGGCACAGAAGAAAAAGTAAATTAATTAAAGAGGAAATAAGAATTACTTTTCTTAAAAAATTATTGATCGTTTTAGTTACTAAAGTGATGAAAAATTGAATGAAAATATGTAAAAAAAATAAATAACTATAATAAATGAATATAGATGTATTTTAAGGAGAATAGTTCATAACATTATTTCAAAAAAAATTTGAATATAAACAAACTCGGTTAAAAATGAAATTATGAAATAAATATTTACTACATTCAAATTTTTTAAATCAAAACCCTTTAAATATAAAAAAAAAAAATAAAAAAATTTAATAGAAATAATAAATATGAATAAATTATATAACATTTTGAATGGGTAGTATATACACCATGTAAATGAAATTAGGCACATAATGTAGAACTTGAGTAATTAAAGTGGGCATGAGATGAAATTACCATTACCTCAAGTACATATTTCTTTATATGCACTCATGAACTCATCTACAATAAATTTATATTTATTATAGATCTAAAATAGAACAATATTCATAATTATCAAACCATATATGATTCACAAAGAACATTTTATCACCCGTTTGCTAACAATTCATTTATAACACCATAATTATGGGTGGTAAATGTTCAATTTGTCATATATGTTTTCATTTGGTAGTATCTGTATTTTCATCATGGTCATGATTTATTCATATTTTTTCATGATATAAATATAAAATTTATCAATTATATATAGATTCAAAACAACCCAAAGAAGGTCGTACCAGAAAAATGAAATACACCATTTATAAAGACAGTAGTCTATATGCCCACATGAACACTATATTTATTATCTAATAAAAATGAGAAAATAAATTAAAGTAATATTTTATAATTACTTATGTATATTTACATCATATATAATCATAATTATATATATATTCATTAGATGCAGAGATGAAAAATGAAACACATCTCTGTGTGGAGACTATAGTCTACAGGTACATCGAAGCGATAAATTTACTTCCAATTGAATGTAAAAAGAGATGAATATGGGTTGTTGCCTAAAAAATATTCAAATATATGTATGATACTTATTTTATTATATCAAAACTCTTTGTATATAATTTCAATAGGTAAATAAGAAATAAAATGAAATAAATTGGTTAAGAGTTATACCTCTTCTTTGGAAATCCTCCTTTGACTTAAATATTAAGCCTTCTTTGGATTGTATTAAGTGAATGAAATAAGATAAAGAAATTTTAGAATATGTATATGAAGGTATTTCGGTGCTTCTTAGATGATAAAAACTTCTCATGAAGTGTGTGTATGCGAGGATAGGTGGTTCCCTTTTACAAGTGAGTTGGGAGGAAATCATGTAAATACATGAAATATCAATATATAATATGTCTATAACTCATATAAAATGTATTTAAAGTGAAATATATTTGTAGATATGGATTATAATTTTAATAATAATTTAAAAAATAAAATTTATAAAGTTTTAAGTGTATTTTTAACATTATATTTTGGTATGACCCCTTTGTTAACTCCATTTAATCTTAACTGTGAAAACAATTTTTTAATCCTTAATGGTCATGAAAGTAATTCAAAAAAATAAAATTGGAACATAAGTTGATAATTAATGATAGAATATAAATTTTCTGATACATTTTACTTATTATCATATTTTTATTTATTTTCTATTGATTTCAAAATAAAATTTTAACATCAAATTGCATATAAGGTCATTTTTGGGACAATTCATGAAATTTATCTTTAAGGAATAAATACAGTAACAAAATTAAAATTTAAAAAATTTAACCACTAATAATAATTTATAATTATTCAATAAATTTATGTTTCACAATAATTATTCTAAAAAATATTACTTTTAATATTTTTAAAATCATTTAATTTATTTTTCAAATGCTTTGCAGAAGCACTAATCACAGTTACATAAGAATTCATGGTAATTATACCATCACTAATTTTTAAAAATAAATTAGTATCAATAAAATAATTAATACATATTCAATATAAATATTTATAATGTAATGACTCGGATTTTTCTGGTTTTATTTTTTGAAATTTTTTAGTAAAATTCCATGACCAGGTGCTGAGACGAAAAACGATTTTGAGGCACGGTGTGCCTGAAATGGTCTATAAAAATGTTATGTTTTCAAATAACGTGTATGAGAAGTTTTCCTAAAAAATGTAATAAATATTAAATGGGTTACCAGATCAAAAATATGAGGGCCCTATTGCATTTAGGATGACAGGTTTACCTTAGGCGCGACTTAACTTTAGTTGGTGCAAGCCTCTAGTGAGAAAACATGAAAATGACATAACCATAAATAAAATAATTAAATAAAATTATTTTATTTTTCAAATCCATATAACTCATGAATGGTGACTTGGATTGAAAATATGAGACCACCGTTGGGTTCTTAATGGGGTGTTTTTTTAGGTAGAGCCAAACATTGGACGACACAAATCAACTTTGGAAAGTAGTTTTTGGGATGTGACTCCAAAAAACTAATTAAATAAATATTATTTTATTTTGAAATCCTATAAATCACAAACGGTAACTCAGATTGGAAATCAAAGAGTACCGTTGAGCTCGTGAGTGAGTTCTTTATTTAGCGGGGCCTAACCTCGAATGGCGTGAGTCAAGGGTAAAAGTCAATTTATGAACGTTTTAAAATATATTAAAAACAATGCTGGAAAAATTTTATTTTATTTATTTTAACGTTTTTTAGTGATGCAATGAAACTGCGATTCCATGACTATACAGTCATTTCCATTCATAAATGAACAAAACGTAACGATACTGCGACTCATCGTAACGACGCTATGACTTATCATAATAGCAATGCTAAATCATGTTTCTATAATTAATATCCTGACAAGGATACAAGACCATGGGAGGATCTAGGAGATTTCTCTAAGGCTCTGGAGGAATGGTGTTGGCAAACAACGAATCACCAATGATAGCGAACAACCCTCCTTTTTAAAGGATCTTTCCAATGATAATTGAGGTGCAGATCTAGATTTCTCTTCAGCGGATAGTCAACACCAATGGATCCACGACAATTGATGATCCAATTACAAGTAAGGGGTTTAATTCTATTTGAATTCATTCTTTCCCCATTCTTTGGTTTGAGCAATGAACGCGGTTCAACCCACAGACAGGTTGACCCACGGATCGATCGCGTATTCGGGAGGAGTTTTCCTTACGAGGATTTAAGGTATGTTAGATCTATGTATTAGTTCTATCCTTCATTAAACCTTCTAACAAGGACGAATCACGCTGATACAAACAATGGTCTTGGTCCGTTCTTCATGTGTTCTTTGTGCGTTCTTCTACTCCACCATTTTCCTTTCTATTCTTTATGACGCAATGGAAACTGTGGTCCAGGCAGGATCAAAATAGTAGATCAACCCACAACAAGAGGCCACGAAAGATGGCGGCGCTAGGCGAATGACCACCGGCATGGGGGCCAGTGATGAAAAGGGCCTCCGGATCGAATGTCGGTGGAGGAGGGGCCCGCAGCGACCACTGCAGGTGGTGGAAACGGACCGGAAGCAGCGGCCGGACGCATCTGGGAGCTGTGTCCCAGCGAGAAGGACCGCAGAAAAGCCGCAGGGCAGCTACACGGTGGCCCGCATGGCTCAGACGGATGTGGCACTTGCTGAATCCTAGCCAGACAAGACCGGCCCACCAGAACAGGCTAGGCCGAAGGGGGATCAGGCCATTGGGCAGCTCGACTGGGTGAAAACCGGACCTCCAGCGTGGGCCAGGCTAGATGAAGACTGATCCTAGTTCAGTAGGCCCAATGGGCCAGGAAAAACTTGTTCAGGTCGGGTCAGCCCGATCGGGTCAGAGTGGGTCTGAACCCATCTGGTCCCTTTTTACAAAGAAGCTTATAACTTTCTAACTGCATGTCTGATTGACAAGATGTTTGCAGTGTTGGGATCCTCACAATGAGGCAATCCTTTTGATATACTCTAAGTTTTTGTTTGTGGGAGCTAAGTTATGGCCAATGACTTGAGGATTTAAATCTCTCAGAATCAAGCATGTTACTGGTGGGAATCTTGTGGTTGGATTTGACGAGAATATAGTGACAAGCAATTTTAGGTTCCCCAATAGGCCTCAGTGATGAGCGGGTCTAGGTTACCCAGGAGGAAAAAGTGACGAGCGGGACTCAGTGACCTAGTAGGCCCAAGTGACGAGTGGGTCTAGGTGCCCCAACAGGCCTAAGTGACGAGTGGTATTAGGTGTCCCAACATGCATAAGTGAATTGTAAGATCCTGTTTTTTTTGGAAAGGTATGTTTTGTTGTGTTTTGGGCTGATCCCTTTGTTTTGGGCCGTTAAAATGTTTCCTGAAAGTATGATAGGACATGGGGGTGTTCCGAGGGGGGGGGGGGATCGGGGCACGGAAGAAAGGAAATCTGGGCAAGTCAAGCCAGGGTGCACGACCTTCACATGACCAGGTAAACCGTGCGACTTTCCTAGGATGGACCGTGCGACCCTCTTCCTCTGGACAGAAGCATGTGCACGGTTTGCACACGGTTTTCTAAACTGGGTGGATGAATCGTGCGACTCCTCCTCCTCCGGGTAGTGGCATGCGCACGGTTTTTCAAACCGTGCGGACAAACTGTGAGACCACTTAAAGTTGGGAAAAATTACAAGTTGCCACTTCAGGCTTTTAAACCCTACTCGGGATTTTCCTTCTTTCCTCCCCTATAAGCCCTAGCGACGAACTTGGCTGACCCAAACTTCCCAAGGGTCGTTCTCTTTCGATTCTAAGGCATTTTTGGTGCCGTTGGTTGCGGATCGAAGCTCCGGGTAAGGATAATCCGATCCTTGCATCTCTTTTTGGTTTAGGGCTTGCATCTTATCTCCCTCTTGTTCTGAAACCCTAAAACCCTATTTCTTTTTAGGTGAGTTTTAGGTTGAATCTCCAAAGGTTTTTTGGATCGAGGTCTAAGGACTCTTTTAGGAGTGCATTCAACCATGGTTTCAAGGTAGGTGGTCTACAAATGATATCCCATGGTTATTTGGGTATTTGTGCATGTTGAGTTATGATTCTTGTTTCTCCTTGGTTGTGTTTTGAATAAACATGACATGCTTGGTAATAATGATGTTAAAATGGAAAATGGGAACCCTCACGATCCCTGTGGGATGTGTTGGGATGGACTTGACCTAATTGGGGCCATCCATGGGATGTTCCAGCTTTTCCTAGGTTTAAGGGTTGATATTAAACAAGTGATCTTGTTGTAATAAATGGTAGTGCCCATGAATAATGTGTTGGCATGATTGGTTGAACTTGGAATAGAAGTTAGGTGATGCACCTAGACTTGGTAACAACCCAAGGGGTTGTTGGAATGGTTTGAATGGTTGATTCATGGAAATGATGAACGGGTTAAATGGGGTTAATGTGTAAAATGATTAAAGACCATAATGGAATGGGTTATGGGTCTAGTGTTGAATGCTTAGTGAGATAGGCATAACACATGGGAATTGGGTGAAGGGTTAAATGATGTGAAATGGTAATGTGTTAATGGGTTAAGGCATGATTTGGTTTCCCATGTGGGTTGTTGTGAATAGTGGTTACCGAAGGGAAATGGTTTGGATGGTTGATGGTTACTTATATATATATAAGCATGTGTACATGGCTTGGTAGATTGGGGTATGACTTGAGGCTCTACGCCCACGGGTCGAGTGAAGACTGATGCTCTGAACTCCACCCTAAATTACCAGGTTAGGAATGGGGACTGATGATCTATTCTCTTAACAAGTGCATTCACTCGGACTGAGGCTTCGAGGTGAGAATATGGTTTCTATGAGGGGTTAGTCCTAGTGAGATAGGATAACGATGTGTTTACCCTCTTGCATGTGATTGTTGGCCTTAGACCCATGTAACATAATGAATGTGATTAACCCATGGAAGTGTGATGAAATGGTAAGTGATGATAATTGGTAATAAATGAATGGTAATGGAATGACAATGGCTTGGTTCTGAACTTGTTAATGGGACCCTAATCAATTACTTGGAAATTATCATTCATATTTTTTTCATGCACTACTTGTTTATACCAGATATTTTGTAGACACTGTTGGTGGTGGCCTACTGAGTTGTACTCACACCCTGCTCGGGCCTCCATTGGGTACCCGAGCAGACTTCATGTTTTTAGGTCAGGAGAAGGGAAAAGGTCCTTACTAGATAGTGAGTGGACATGGGTAGCACTTGGTGGAGGATCCTAACTTGGAGTCAGGACTATTTTGGGGATTTGACCGTTGTCTTTGTTTTGGGCTTTGTTCACTCTTGAACTTGTAGTATGACATGACATATTTACTATTAGAAATGTTTTTTAAACATGTTCCTTGTTTATTGGTTGTTGTTTTTTCTATTTGGTTTATTCTATTGTGTCTTACTCTGATAAAAAGGGGGTATAGTCTCCCCAATTGACTACATAGACCCCTGCTGCTAGTCGGTAGCCTTTGGAATGTGGGGAGGTGCACTTAAGGTCATGTAACCTCCCAGCTCGGAGCACCTGTTTAGTGGATTTCATGCCGAGGACGTTACAAAGTGGTATCAGAGGAGGTCTTTATTCTCCTTCTCTGAGGTCTTGTTATTTGGGATTGGTAGCCAAGGATTAAGACGTGTCAGGCCTTGGTAATGGGCTCGTGCTTGGGAGTAGCTAACCCAGGTATGGGGGAAACCCAAGTCACCCTGGGTGGGGAGATGTTGTGATTGGCTGTGTGTTGTTACAGTTAATGATATTTCACCTTTGGGTGATGCACATGTGGTTTGATGTTACTATTTATGATATTTGGCTCATGGCCTTAACAACACGAGGATTTGCATTCATGCATCATTATAGGCACCTAGGGATATAGGTGGCATGAATTGTGTTAGGCACATGCACTGGGTGGGTGTGTGAGGAAGGAAGGTAGGGTGCATCATGTATTTCATGAAACCAAGAAATGATGAGAAGAATGAAATAAAAAAAGTGGGTAAATTATGATTAATGAAACATAAGGGTTTGAAACGAAGTGGAAAATGGTTTGTAAAATGATGTGTGAGTTTGGTGGTAGTGCATGGTTGTTTACCCCATGTAGACCATGGCCCACGGTAGGGATGGTTAGGGTGGTAAATTTGAGGTTCTAATGTTGTTGAAATTAGCATGCAAAAATGGGTTGTTGTAGCTAGTAAGGGATTTTTGATGAGGTCGTGAAAGTTTTATGGTATGCGTTCTAAATCTCGTGCTTGGCATTGTAGAGATATGCCACCACGACGTCGATTGCCAATTCGGCAACGAGAGGATGTTGTTGAGAACACTCCTCTGATAGAAGAGCAAGAAAATGTGGTGATCAATGAAGGTAGAGAAGACCACTTTCGGGGGAACTTGGATCGCCTTATGAAAATGATGGATCGGGACCCAGGGCGGGTTGCACCGAATATGTTTGAGCTGACCAGGGAGTTCCGACTACAGCACCCTCTGACTTTCACCAGAGAGGGTGGGCCATAGGCAACGGAGTTCTGGTTAGAGTCTGTCTAGACGATACTGGATCATCTAGAGAACCCTGTTGAAAAGAAAGTAAAGTTGGCCATTTATATGTTGCGAGGCCAGGCTAGGCGTTGGTGGGACACTCGGGCTCAGAACGAGTAGGTTGAAGGGATGTCGTGGAAGGTCTTTTAGGAAACATTTCTGGAGAATTTCTACCTAGAGACTTTGAGGCAGGAGCGGGCTGTAGAGTTTATGAGCCTGACTCAGGGATAGCTATCGGTGATGGACTATGCTAGTCACTTCACTGATTTGCGACGCTTCATCCCAGTGTTAGCTGGGTATGAGGCAGCGATAGCAAGGAGTTTCCAGGATGGGTTGTGACATGAGATCAGGTCTCAAGTTAATATCTTCCGCTTGATGAAGTTTTCAGAGGCGATAGATCTTTCACTCATCTCTGAAGGGAACCTAAAGGGAGATTCGGGTGGTGGGCTTGTCGTTCCAGCTGGGCGGACAAGTAGTGCATCTTCCGAAGGACGGAAGCGTCGTTTAGAAAGTTTCCATAAAGGTGGTCAGAAGTGGGGGTCAGCCTCTCAGAGTGGGAACCAGGTGTTTTGTTATCAGTGTGGAAGGCCATGGCGTATGCGTGTTCAGTGTCCTCGACCTCCAGTTGAGTGTCGTTCATGCGGCAGGATGGGGCATGTGCAGAGGTTCTGCAGGAACCCTCAGCAGGCAGGTGATCATGATGAAAGGCAGGTACCGAGTATGGGAAGGGGATCAGTTTCCCCATATCAGGCATGTAGTTGGATCTCCACAGGCCGTACTGGTAGGGGCGGTTGATGTGGGACTCCGGCGCAAGATCGCTCATGCCACCAAGGTAGTGTAGCACAGAGTACTCAGGATGGGGTCCACGGTAGAGGGGCAGGTCAGCTTCAGGCAGTTCAGTTTGCGCCTGGTGATGGCGAGGTTGGACCGTCAACTGTTCGAGGTACGATCCTTGTAGCTTCTAATTTTTCTAGTGCATTGTTTAACACATGAGCCACACACTCTTTTTTCTCTTCTCAACTTGTGGTAGCACTGAGTTTAAATATGGAGAGGGTGTGTGGAGTTATGTTAATTAACACTTCGTTGGGGGTTCATGTTGAAAATATCAAGAAGTGAAAAGGATGTGCCTTGGAAGTTGGTGGGTATCATTTTCTGTGGGACTTGTTCATTCTCGATATTCCAGGGTTTGAACTAATCTTGGGAATGTATTGGATGGTGTTTTATTGGGCGCACATAGACTGTTATCATCATAGAGTATCGTTCAGGTCTCTTGAGGGTGATTCCTATGTCCATCGTGGTGAATGTGATGTTTGAGCAGGGAGTGCGGGGCCGTTTTGTCAATAGATGAGTGGACTCACGGCTCAAGTGTCATGTCTCATGCTTGATGATAATTAAAGAGGAGAAGAATCTGTTTTTCCTCCCGTGGTGGATTGGTTTCAGGATGTGTTTCCTGAGGATTTATCGGGGTTACCACCCAAGAGGGATGTCGAGTTCACGATCGAGTTACTGCCGGGAGTAGAGCCAGTTTCTATTCCGCCATACCGAATGGAACCAGCAGAACTCTAGGAAATGAAGGTTCAGCTTGAGGATTTGGAGCATAAGGGGTTTATCCGTCCTAGTACGTATCCTTGTGAATCTCCCGTTCTTTTTTCAAAGAAGGCCGATGGGTCGTTGAGATTGTGTGTTGACTATCAAAAGTTGAATCAGATGACAGTGAAAAATTGGTACCCTCTTCCTAGAATTGATGACCTGTTTGATCAGTTGAGGGGTGCATCGGTGTTTTCTAAGATTGATCTGAGGTCGGGTTATCAATAGTTGAGGGTGAGGTCTTCTGACATACCGCAGATAGCTTTCTGGAGTCGGTACGGGTTGTTTGAGTTTGTGGTAATGCCTTTAGGCTTGACCAATGCACTGACAGTGTTTATGGATTTAATGAACCGAATCTTTCATCCCTATCTAGATCGATTTGTGGTTTTCTTTGTTGACGATATCTTAGTGTACTCGAAAACTCACGACGATCATGCCCAACATCTTGACATCGTCTTTGGTACGCTAAGAGAGCATCGACTATACGCCAAGCTATCCATGTGTCAATTCTAGATAGGTAAGGTACATTTTCTCAGTCACATCATCTCAGTGGAAGGAGTGTCAGTGGATCCTGAGAAAGTGCAGGTAGTTGTATCTTGAGAGCATCCCAAGAGTGTTTCTGATGTTCGGAGTTTTCTGGGTTTGGCCGGGTATTACCGAAGGTTCATTCAAGATTTCTATCATTTTGAAGCACCACTCTCGGGCTTGACCAAGAAGGAAATCAGGTTCGAGTTGTCTAAGGCTTGTGATAATGACTTTCAAGAGTTGATGAAGTGGTTGACGACCACACCTATCTTGATCTTACCTGAGCCGGGTAAGAAGTATATCTTATTTTGTGATGCGTCCGGAATCAGACTTGGAGTTGTGTTGATGCAAGGTGAGAGGGTTGTGGCTCATAGGTCAAGGCAGTTGAGACCCCATGAGAGAAACTATCCCACTCATGACCTTGATTTGGCTGTAGTGGTGTACGCCTTGAAGTGCTGGAGGCACTATCTGTTGGGAGAACGATTTACCGTGTTTACCAATCATAAGAGTTTAAAGTACATATTCTCACAACGAGATCTGAATCTTTGGCAGCGAAGATGGGTTGAATATCTCCAGTCTTTTGACTTTGAGTTGGTGTACACACCAGGAAAGGGGAATAGTGTTGCTGATGCTCTGAGTAGGAAGGTTCAGAATCAGGCGGTTCAGGAGTCCAGCACCGAGTGGAAGGTGATGACTTTGTTTGCAGAGATGCACCTGGAGGTGAAAAAGGAGAATGGTCAGGTAAATCTTGCTTCCTTAACGATGGATTTGATGCTTTTGAGTCGAGTTATGGAAGGTCAGATTGATGATCCTGAGTGTTTTATCATGATGGAAAAGCTTAAAGGTGGGGAGCTACCTTCTGGTTAGGCCGTCGGCGTGGACGGTGTTGTTCGTGTTCGTGATCGTGTGGTTGTGCCAAAGTGTGTGTGGGAAGAGTTGATGCGTGAGTTCCATGAATCAAAGTGGGCAGTGCATCCTGGTTTGACCATGATGTACCGTGATCTCCGAAGGCAGTTTTGGTGGCCTGTAATGAAGAAGGAAGTTGCGGGCTTTGTGGCGCGGTGTCTTACCTTTCAGTAGGTGAAGGCCGAGCATCAACGCCCAGGTGGTTTATTGCATCCATGTCCCATTATGGAATGGAAGTGGGATGATGTGACAATGGATTTTGTCGTGGGTCTTCCAAGGACGCCGTATAATAATGATGCAATATGGGTGGTTGTGGATCGGTTAACGAAAGTGGCTCATTTCTTACTGATTCAGGAGACCCATACAGTCGACCAGTTGGGTGAGCTGTATGTTCGGGAAATAGTGCAGATGCATGGGGTGCCGTGGAAAATAGTTTTGGACCAGGATCCGTATTTCACATCACGTTTCTGGCAAGGGTTGCAGAAGGTGCTTGGTACGCAGGTGTTTTTGAGTACGGCTTTCCACCCGCAAACGGACGGGCAGTCAGAGCGTACGATCCAAGTGTTGGTAGAAATGTTAAGAGCTTGTGTCTTGGAATTTGGTGGTTCTTGGGAGAGACACCTATCGTTGGTTGAGTTTTCCTACAACAACAGTTTTTAGGCTACGATTCAGATGGAACCATTTGAAGCACTTTACTGGAGGCCATGTAGATCTCTGTTGTGTTGGCTAGAGGATAGTGAATTTGAGTTGTTGGGACCGAGTCTCGTGCAGGAGACTTCAGAGAGAGTTAAGTTGATAAGGAAGCGAATGGATATGGCTCAGAGTAGGTAGAAGTCATATGCAGATCGACGACGTAGACCTCTGGAATTTGGGGTGAGTGGTAAAGTGTTCCTTCGGGTGTCGCCAAGGTCGGGTCACCGTCAGATATGAAAGCATGGTAAGTTGGTGCCCAGGTATGTGGGACCTTTTGAGATTTTGGAGAGTATCAGATAAGTGGCTTACCGATTGGCTCTTCCACAGCAGTATTGTGGGATGCATGATGTTTTTCATGTGTCGCAGCTTCGACGGTATCACCCTGACCCATCTCACGTGGTTGATGTTGAGGATGTGGAGCTTGAGGCTGATGCGTCCTTTGAGGAGAATCCAGTTCATGTGGTGGATTGTAGTGAAAAGGTCTTACGAGGCAAGGTTGTGCCATTAGTGTGAGTACTATGGAAACATGGGAATGTTTAGGAAGAAACTTGGGAGCTGGAATTGAATATGCGGGCTCAGTGGCCCAAACTCTTCTCTTCGGTGGAGCAATGAGGCTTGGAGGCTCGGCTCAAGGACGAGCTGTTATAAGGTGGGGAGGTTGTAAGATCCCATTTTTTTTGGAAAGGTATGTTTGGTTGTGTTTTGGGTTGAACCCTTTGTTTTGGGGCTTTAAAATTTTTCCTGAAAGTGTGAGAGGCATTAGGGGTGTTCCAGGGGGGGGGGGGGCTCAGGGCATGGAAGAAAGGAAATCTGGGAAAGTCAAGCCAGGGCGCATGGCCTGCACAGGTCCAGGTAAACTATGCGGCTTTCCTAGGTTGTACCATGCGACCCCTCCTCCTCTGGATAGAAGCATGCACATGGTTTGCGCACGGTTTTCCAAACCATGCAGATGAATCATGCGACTCCTCCTCCACTGGGCAGTGGCATGCGCACGGTTTTCCAAACCATGCGGCCACTTAAAGTTGGGAAAAATTATGAGTTTCCACTCTGGGATTTTAGAACCCACTTGGGATTTTCCTCCTTTCCTCCCCTCTCAGCCCTAGCAATGAACTTGGCTGACCTAAACTTCCCAAGGGTGGTTCTCCATCAATTCTAAGGCATTTTTAGTTTCGTTGGATGTGGATTGAAGATCCGGGTAAGGCTAATCCCATCCTTGCTTCTATTTTTGGTTTAGGGCTTGAATCTTATCTCCCTCTTGTTCTGAAACCCTAAAACCCTATTTCTTTTTGGGTGAGTTTTAGGTTGAAGCTCCAAAGGCTGGTTTGATCGAGGTCTAAGGACTCGTTTGAGAGTGTGTTCAACCGCAATTTCGAGGTAGGTGGTCTACAAATGATATCCCACGGTTATTTGGGTATTTCTGCATGTTGAGTTATGATTCTTGTTTCTCCTTGGTTGTTTTTTGAATAACCATGGCATGTTTGGTAATAATGATGTTAAAATGGAAAATGGGAACCCTTACGATCCCTGTGGGGTGTGTTGGGATGGACTTGACCTAATTGGGGCCATCCATGGGATGTGCCGGCATTCCTCGGGTTTAGGGATTGATATTAAACAAGTGATCTTGTTGTAATAAATGGTAGAGCCCATGAATAATGTGTTGGCATGATTGGTTGAACTTCGAATAGAAGTTAGGTGATGCACCTAGACTTGGTAACAACCCAAGGGCTTGTTGGAATCGGTTGAATGGTTGATTCATGGAAATGATGAACGGGTTAAATGGGGTTAATGTGTAAAATGATTAAAGACCATAATGAAATGGGTTATGTGTCTAGTGTTGAATTCTTAGTGAGATAGGCATAAAACACGGGAATTGGGTGAAGGGTTAAATGTTGTGAAATGGTAATGTGTTAATGGGTTAAGGCATGATGTGGTTTCCCATGTGGGTTGTTGTGAATAGTGGTTGCCGAAGGGAAATGGTTTGGATGGTTGATGGTTACTTATATATATATAAGCATGTGTACATGTATTGGTAGAGTGGGGTATGACTTGAGGCTCTACGCCCACGGGTCGAGTGAAGACTGATGCTCTGAACTCCACCCTAAATGCATGAGTTAGGAATGGGGACTGATGATCTATTCTCCTAACAAGTGCATCCACCCGGACTGAGGCTTTGAGGTGAGGACATGGTTGCTTCCACCCAGAATGAGGCTTCGAGGTGAGAGTATGGTTTCTATGAGGGGTTAGTCCTAGTGAGATAGGATAACGATGAGTTTACCCTCTTGCATGTGATTGTTGGCCTTAGACCCATGTAACACAATGAATGTGATTAACCCATGGAAGTGTGATGAAATGGTAAGTGATGATAATTGGTAATAAATGAATGGTAATGGAATGGCAATGGCTTGGTTATGAACTTGTTATTGGGACCTTAATCAATTACTTGGAAATTATCATTCATATTCCTTTTTCATGAACTACTTGTTTATACTAGATATTTTGTGGACACCGTTGGTGGTGGCCTACTGAGTTGTACTCACACCCTGCTCGGGCCACCATTGCGTACCCGAGAAGACTTCATGTTTGCAGGCCAGGAGAAGGGAAAAGGTCCTTTCTAGATAGTGAGTGGACATGGGTAGCACATGGTGGAGGATCCAGACTTGGAGTCGGGACCATTTGTGTATTTGGCCGTTGTCTTTGTTTTGGGCTTTGTTCACTCTTGCACTTGTAGTATGACATGACATATTTACTATTGGAAATGTTTGTTAAACATGTTCCTTGTTTGTTGGTTGTTGTTTCCACTATTTGGTTTATTTTGTTGTGGCTTACTTCGATAAAAAGGTGATATAGTCTCCCCACATGACTACATAGACCCCCGCTGCTAGTCAGCAGCCTTTGGCGTACGGGGAGGCGCGCTTAAGGTCATGTAACCTCCCGGATCGGAGCACCGGTTTAGTGGTTTCCGTGTCGGGGACCTTACATCAATCATCGAGGATGAGTGCCTCAACAGTACAAGGTGTTCAGTTTTTACAACTGATAGTCTTTTATTTCATACTTTAGTTTATACCTGTGTGAGCTGACTCTAGTGACTCTTTTTTACTTTACTTCTTAGAGGTTTCACTTCATGTACTTATTTGGTAGTTTTCTTTGTGTATTGATTTGTGGTATACCTTTGTAGATTGGGTTCCCTACTGAGTATTGTTTTACTCACCCCTACACGAGCTTCACCCGCACATGTTGTGTCTTGTGAAGACGATCGAAACTTTGACGAAGTCCTTGGTGAATCGGGGCTAGGTGGTTCTTAGAGTGAACAAACATACGAGATGTGATTTTGTGGGTTCAGATAGCTATTTAAGTACCTACCCTTTAGGTAGGGTTTTCTATGAAGGATTTCCAGAGACTTATACATTTACTTTTCAATTTTAGTTGGGCTTGTATTATGGCCCTTTTTACCTTTAGTTATCTACTATCATACCTTATGTTTGTTTACTTAGTTTTTTCACCTTCCAACATATGTGTCTTTGAGTTGTGTGTGTGTACATGTACTTAGGAAAATTCCTCCAATTTGTTTGAGATATGCCTACTTAGTTTTAGTTTCCAGCCTCTGGCCTATGGGAGGCAGACTTGGGGTAGTCCCAGCACAGGCCTAAGGGGACGGGTCATGACATATAGAAATTTATAAATTCTTCACTCCTTAAGGAAAAAATATTAGAGATATTAAAATAAACAGAGTGACTGTTTTTATTTATTCTTTACTTAAATTAATATAAATATCATTATGAAAAGAAAATGGCACAAAATTCATATATTTTAATATATTATGATTATGGTAAGAAATTCATAAAATAAAATAAATCCAAGTTTAAGATTCACTTTGAATAATAAACCCATATATTTTACCTCATTTAAGCCATTATACCCTTTATTATAATGATTATACTTTACTGTGTTTAATTTTATTTATAAACAAAAATGAAATTAACGAATTTTCCAAATATGGAACTCTTAATTTTAATAATGAAATAATTTTTTAAAATGTCATTTATATAATTTTATGAAATTAATTTTAATATTATTATGAAAAATGCATCAAAAAATGTTTTTAGTAAAATATCCATTCAAACCATAAAAATAATTTTTCACCAAAATAAATTATAATATTGATTTCCATGAAATTAATTACATAATTTTTAATGAAATGATACTTATGTGATTTTAAATCCAATCTAAAACATAATTTTATTTTTTAACTAAATGAAAAAAATGTGATAGTTTTTTCCAAAATCATTATTTTTGACTATTCAATTAAAAATAATCCTTTTTAGAAAATTCCAAAAATTAACTATAAGAAAATTTTAACATGTTTAGATCAAATATAAAATTTATTTTTTAAAATAAAATTTCTTAATGTGTAATAAATTAATTCAAATTACCCCTATATAAAACTCCTAAAAATTATTTTTAGAGTAAAAGTACTTATAAGGAATAAAGTGAATTTAGCCCTGTTATTTAGAAAGTAACAAATATCAGATGAATGTTAAATTTATTTATTTAATTCATTATTTTAGTAATGAAAACTTATATTACATGTTCTTAATAATGTTTTTATTCCTATTAAAACATTCCAACCCAAAAAATAGGTTATGATAGTTATATTTAAATAATATTATTTAATTATTCATTTATGATTGTGTGTGTGTGTTGTAAACTATCAAATATAGTTTTATTTTAAATAGAATATAATCTAAGATCATAGTTTATTACATTTTACCTTCCTTACTGAAATTTCAACCTCACAATTTTATTTCTTCTTTTCTAAATTAAATATATCATAACAGGGTAATAAAACTAGATATGGGTATTTTTATGAACATTAATTTATAGTTTATGACCAGGAAAATTATTATGAATATTTCTATATAATAATAATACTTTAAAAATAGTTTCCAAAAATTTATATTGGTATATTAGTGTTAATTTTTATGTAATCCTAAAAATATTTATCTTCATTTTTCTTGAGTTCGAAAAAAATCCATTTCCATTATGGTAGAAAATCTGAAATCATTTTAATATATGATATATTACCATTAAATAATTTTGATTTCATTATTTAATGTGTATCATTATGTTCATGGTTTATTTTTCATTCAAGGATCACTAAAATCTTCATTTAACCAACCAAATGATCTAAACAATGAAGAAATTTTTTCCCTCCTATAAAAAACATAAATGGTCAGAACATGGTAAATTAATAAGAAAATATAAACTTAAAATTCATTAAATATTCTTAATTAAATTTTAACCCAAAATTTAGAAATGTTTTATCACTTATTTTTCTTTTTGTACTAAAACACCCTTTATCAATTATACTATGTCATAATAAATTATGCATATTCCCTAATAAAATATTTTCAAAATATAATTTTTAATTAATAACTTGAATTACCAAGATATAAACTACCAAAAATTCTAGAAAAATTCAGAAAGGGTCACATTTTAATATCACATAATAACTTTAATGTTCATCTATACGTTAGAAAAAAAAATCAAATTGTTGTAAAAATAAATTTTTAGGGTGGCCAATATAATTTAATATTTTTTTCAAAAATTCACATTTTCTATATTTTATATAATGATAAATATTATTAGAAAAATAATTGGAGGTTTTAACTTAATTCTTGTATTAAACTACCATAAAACTACTTCATAATCATATATTATTTAAATTAACCATAATTACCTTAAAATAAAATCCTAAAATGTTACATTCATCCAAACGGGATATTATTTTATTATAATTTTTATTATAAAGGTCAATGGATATTACATACATAAAGAAAATACCTCCATGAATCAACATTCACACCTGCTAAATTTCTCAATTAACAACTTTTACTCAAAATTACTCAAGAGTGATTCTTAAGTGATTCTCTTTATCTTCATAATTTTTAGAGAATTTCAATATATCATTAATTAATACCACAATAAAATTATTAGGATTATCTTTATGATTGGTGAATTTGTTATCATAATTACCCATCTTCTTACTAAAAACCACTAGAAATTAGTAGATTTTTTCTTACCATTGAAATTATGAGCATGGAGGACCTTTTATCCACACTTATAATAAACACCAATTCCATTTAATTATTTACCCAATTGTTTCTTCCAATATTATCAATATGAAAGATGTTGAATCATTTTCTTTCAATGGACTTTATCACCTGAAATTCTATGAAACTCCTTTTTTATATTATTTTATGTGTCAGGATGTTTAGTTAGGTTCATATTTTTAATCATAACTCAAGATATCTATTCAGACATGATTATAAGATCCTTCACTCTATATTCACTCCAATTTAGTTATTCCATATAGGAAATGATATTTATTTTGACATGTGATAGTTTCCCTAATATGTCTTTGATCTAAAAATCCCTAACACCTGATGTATTGGCATGCTCAGTAGGTTAATCTATAATTTACCACATGTGGTGATCCCCTTCATTACTATAGGTTTCATATCTATATAATATAGGAAACTTACTTATTACAAAACCATAATCAATATTTATCCATGGAATAAAAATCCCTAATAAATTATCAAATACTCTAAGGGATTTTCTTAATGGTCATGTTACCTATGTTAATCCAAAATCTTCTTCACAAGATTCATAAAAAACATGATCCAATACAATCTAAGGAATCCCCAATGTTAGTACCCTAGCACATGTGATTACTTATAACATTGGTTCAAAATACAAGAGGTCACATCACCGGGGATCAACTAGTTTAGCAGTCATAAAAATTAATACATACATGATTTCAATATTACATTATAGGATAAACAAATAGCATGAAAACATTTCTTCAATACTTTAGTTTCATTAAAAGTTACCTTCTTCATATCCTATATAAAGAAAAAAAATAAAGTGTGAGCTCAAATACTCAGTAAGGTCTACATATATAAGAAGATATCATGATTAAATAAGGAAAAAAAATATTGAAGGGTGGATAAATAACACAAATTACATACAATAAACAACTTGATAATGAAATAAATATATGAATTATATTAATTAAACTATCACATGGATAATAATTATTGAATTCTCAATTAAGGAAAATAACAATGGAAAACATTCATGATCATACTGTAAATGCATCAAACAATTAATCATAATCATACATTAAAGTCCTTAGAAAATACACATTCATTATATGGCTATGTATAAGAAAATTACCTAACTAATTTGGCCATTTATTTTGTCTCATGAGACCTTTTTATTCATCAAAGGACTATCTATAATAGGGCCCCACCCATCACTTTCTTATCTCCAATGAAATATATAAATTTTGAAACAATAATATAATACATAATCAATATACCTTATCAATAAATTAATATATTTATTGAATAAATATTATTATACATCAATATTTCCCTAGTAAATGAAATAATTTTCTTAATAATATTCCTTCAACTGATACCACATATAGAAATGGTATACGGTTAAGACAACACCAAAGTAGTGTAAATGATACCATATAAATCCATGATATTAAAAATATAGATATAAATGAGAAAATAATGTATAATTAAATGATGTATAGTGATAGGGAATGAGATCCAAATAAATTTAGTGAACATAAAACCATGAATCAGTAAAGGATGAATGCAGACCAATAATTCATCGCAGGATAACCCATAAAAAATATACCGGTTTCAAAAATTTGTCAAAGTGACATAATAATAATCCATTCAAATAAAAAACATGGTTGTAATTATTAAATATTATCCCAAGTGAAAAATAATAAGCATCAAAGGACATTTACATATATGAAAAACACCTTTAAATGTTCATTTGAACATTTCATTGAAAAATGGGAAAATAACCATTTATTTCAGTATCCTTAAATTATAAAAATTTACATAATATTTAGAAAAATATTTTATTTTAAAATAATCATGTAAACATTAAAATTAATGTTCAAATAAACTAATGGTCATGATAGTGGGAAATTGTATTTATTCTATAGTCATTGTAAATAATGATTTATTTCACACTTTTGGTAAAAAGTTGAAATATACACTGTTCAGAAAATGAAAAGAAGATTACTTCAAAAAATTCTAAAGTAATGTAAAATAAGGATGAAAATTTCTTTAAATAGTTATTTTATAAAAAAAAATTCTATAATTTTTTAAAGAACATGAACATGGAAGAAAAAGTTCATCAACTAATGAGGAAATAAGGTCTTCTTTTCATAAAAACATTTTATTGATAATTTTAAGTACCAAAGATAGAAAAAATTGATAAAAAGATAGAAACTCAATAAATAACTTTATTATATTAACATATATGGGTTTTAAGGATAATAGATCATAAAATAATTTCAATAATATTTTGAACATAATCAATCTCAAATAAAAATTATATTACGAAATAATTCTTTACTGTTTTTGGTAACTTTTGAAAAAAACCCTTAAAAGAGAAAACATGGATAAAAAACATTGAATGCTATGAGAAAATAGGAATCCATGATATATCATGATAAATGGTAGTTATATACACCATTAAGGAGAAATAAGGTGCATAATGTAACACATGTTTAATTGAAGTGGAAGTGCGATGAAAATACTCTTACCACAAGTAAAACATTCTTTATATCCACTCTTATACTCATATTTTTAAAAAATATATTTATTATAAATATATAACATTAACATATACATAGTTATCATATAAATATTTTTTATTCACCTATAAAATTTTGTCACTCGTTTATTAACATTTATTTATTAACACCATCATCTCGGGTGTTAACTGTAACATTTTTCATGTATGTTTTTGTTTAATAGTTTGCGGCCTAGCATATTTGTCATGATTTCATCAACTATAAAATATTATTAATCATATAAATATTATATATATATATATTCATTAATATAGTTTTATAATGATCCAAAAAATGTGGTAACATAGAAGTGAAATACTTCATTTATGTCATGAACCAACTAGGGTCATCCCAAAACCAGACACACAAGTTGGCCCCTGATATGGCTAGAAGAGAGTTCCCAATCACCAAATATAAGAAACAATAACCTAGGAATCAATTAAAATATTTTTTTAAATATTTATCTTACAATAAACTAAACAAAAAAATATTTTTCATATATAAATGTATGACAATATTCTATCACAAATTCTGATAGTAGAAGTTAACGAGTATAAGGAAAATACAAGTGCCAAACCATGGGTAAATCAAAGTACAAAAATAGTAAAAAATCCATATCCATGTGATTTATTTATGAAAATACCAACATCTAACCACAAAACTACCTTACCCCTCTAACTTGGATACCCTCCCCCATTAGGAGGTTCGTTTCCATTATCTCAGTCAGATAAAACAAGATCTACACACACCCAAAGGTATGTGCAGGGTGTGAGAAAAATGAACCCATTTAGGTCCCAACAAGTGATCCATAAGCATTATTTAAAAAAACAAATAATGATATATTAATGAAATACAAATAATGAAATATATATTTACATAGTTTACAATAAATCACGGAAGTCCATCATTTTTAGTACAGTTTATAAAACATGTTGAATTGAACCACCTTAAAAGAATTTATAAATGAATAATTATAAAAGGGGACCCATGTAAACTAATAATAGGGTAGGTTAGGTATGCGTTAGCTGGGATCCTCACACCTCAGTGATAAAATGACTAATCATTCACTAATCCCTATAACACAGTCCTCAAGATAGGAGAACACCATATCAAATGAACATTATATCATAACAATGTTTAGTTAGAGATGTATCATAATCCCAAAAAATTTATCCTTAATCCATAATGGAATTATTATCCTAATATATCCCCTACTAGGTACCCTATAATACCATGTTCCATATCCAACACTAGTAATATTACAATATCACAAATGGCCAACACATGAGGGATTTCTCATTCATGGTCTGAGTTATTTCAAGGGCATATCACACAACAACAATCAAATTGTATAAATTAAAAGTAAAATATTCTTTTAAATCCATTTAAATATTCAGTAAAAAAGGGTAAATCAATATTATCAAATAATACCAAACATTCACCTTTCAAGGATCATAATTCATTCCATGAAATAATTTATAAAACCAAATTTAAAATTAGAAAGAAATCATGGTTTATAAAAAATATATTTTCATGAAACCACCCACCTCAGTCTCTTGGTGTTTCTAGAAAACAAACAAGATCCACATGCCAAGATAAATAAAGGCTACTAAGAAGTAAATGAGAGAGACAAATCATGAAAACCATATCAAGAAACTTATATTCAGTAAAACCTAAAACAATGGAGATAAGATAATGAAAATACTAAGACAATTCCTGAAGAAGTAGAAAAATATATAGATAGATCTTGTCTATGACTTCTTTTGTTTAAATGGATCTATAAGAAACCCAATTATATCACTACAAAACCCATAAATTCAGTCATAACATCCCCAATATATGCTTACTTTAAAGAAAATTATAGGATATCTAATATAGTTAGGAAGAAAAAAGAAGAATGGGATCTTACCTTGAGTTTCCTAGATCAAACTCCACAAGATCCATCAGGATTTCACTTAAGAAGGGTTAGGATAACTGAAATATATAAGGGTAATATTTAGGGTTTATATCCAAGTTTTTTCAATGAATAATGAGAAAACATGATATGTTTTGGATCTAAAAAGAAAATTTCAGATTAATTAATTCACATCACATGGTTTGGCAACAAGATTTAACAAACTGTGTTCCAACAATGTATCCATTTATATCTGTTATAGATAGATTCATAGTTAGGTTAAATGGTTTTTCATAATATATGACAACTATGTGAAATTCCATTGTCCCAATCCACTAGAATTCAAAATGTTTCCTATTAATGCCACAAATTTTGTCCTAAACATGATCCAACCATGAAGATACCCTAAACCACCAAAAACTCCAAAAAAATCACCTATAATAGCCCAATAATGTTTCAATGAAATATGGTTAAAACAAATAGATATAAATAATAATAAGTGATAACAAAATGTGACTATTCTCCCCACAATTTTAATTTTTTCCTTGATAAATTCAAGCTAAATAAGATTAGTTTAAGAAAAGATGAGACCACTACTCCCTCATAAATGATTCTAATTCCCACATCTCTTGAGAATATATTTTTTTGTACAAAAATTACTTAATATAACATAATATTATTCCCACATAGAATCTTTCCTAGGTATCAAAAATACGAACTATTTGTTCAATTTCAAACATGTATGATTCTAATTCCTGGTCTTCCCAGTTCGGAACATTAGAGGGATCAAAATGATACATCTTAAGCTAGGACGCATGAAAAAAATAATGGATAAAAGTAAACTGAGATAGAAAACCTAACTGATAATCAAACTTTTAAATCCTATCAGTTATCTCAAAAAATTCTAATGTATCTTGAAGCTATTTTTCATTTCTTTCCAATTTGATGATGTAACAACTGAGGTGAAACATTCAAGAATGTCTGGTCACCTAATAAAAATTATATAGGACACCATCGACATTAAATATAATACTTATGTGTAATTTGATACATCTCTAGTCATTGATTAATAAACTAAATTTTTTACAATGTAATCTGAAAAATTATTTCCCCCATAAGAGAAATTTCACCCAAATAATACAAAAAAATGTAACATACATGTTCGTCAATACTAATCCTAAAAGGTATCCACTTTGATGGATGAATCAAAACTATAGTTATAAGAAAACTCAACCAGACCAAAATAGCCTTCCCAAGAGGCTCTAAATACTTTGAAACAATCATATATCATATACCAAAAAATATGAATTTCCACTCTATTTGAATATCTTTATAAGGATAGAAATCCATACAAAACTTAAATTGAGAACATATCACCTCTTGGAGGGAATTCTAAAACCAGGAGGTAAACTATGGATCCCTATCCAAAATAATAGTATATGAAACCCCTTAAATACATATGATATTTTGAATTTACTTATTTCCTAAATCCATTACATTTGTGGTGTCTTGGATAGTAATTAAATGAGATGACATGATTATTCAACCAATCACCAACCATATGTAATTATTCCCTCAAGGATTACTTGATAAAAAAATGATAAAATACACAGATACATCATCTAATTTCTAGAAAGGAACTAAGATAGGCCTAATAAATCCAAAAGTATTTTGGTGTTTTGCTTTAATATGGTGACATGTATAACAATGAGACATAAAATCAGCTATGTCACATTTTAGACATTGACACCAAAAATAATGATTCATTTCATATTACATATTCATAATACAAAGATGAATATCCAAATGGGAAAAATATAAAATTTATATCACATCCATCCTCTAGGATGATTGAACAAAATACCATTTTTGGAAATAAAGAATACCTTTCGAGTAGAAGGACCACTAGGCAATGGTCTCCCTGCTATATAAATATTTCATGATACTCTTAAACTCTTTATCCTATTATTTCACCTGAAAAATAAATTTTTGAAGAGAATACATCAATTAATAACTAGTTATAACAATACAAATCTCTTACTTCATCACATATAGGTGAATCTAAGAAATGATTTGACTGATATTTGAATCATATTTCGATTCCATAGCTGCTCAATAGGAAAACATTATACATATATCATCCATAAAAAATACACTTTCCAAAAAGTTAAGTGAGGTTGAAGTTGAAGGAATGAAGGTACTCAACAAATCACATCTATTTAATGTTTTGTTCCTTATAAGAAGAGTTTTTACTTAAAACCTAATGGTAATGATAGACCACATACCATTCTACAAACAGTAAATGTCTTCATATTTTGAGAGATTTCAGAACTATTAAAAGTTATAAATCATGGTTGGGGTAGTTCTTGTCATGTAAATGATTTTTAGAGTGTTTTAAAAAAACATTGTCTTCTTACATAATAACACAACCCAAACTAGCACATGAAGGATTTAAAAAAACCACCTAACATTTTCCTTCTTATATTAAAATAAAAATAGGTGATGTGGTTAGATGTTTCTTTAATTTATATATGGAGGTATAACAAATAGAATCCCATTTGAATTTTACACATTTCCTGGTAACATAAGTAAACCGAGATGAAAGATTTTAGAATTCCTTCACAATATACCAATAAAATCCTACTAAACCCAATAAACATTGGATATCATATACATTTTGTAGCTCCGACCATGACAAGATAGCTCTCACTTTCTTAGGATCAGTTGAGATTACATTTTATTAAACAACATGTCCTAATAACATAGGTTCTCAAATCCGGAATTGATATTTTAGTAACATAGTACAAAGGCGGAGATCCCTCAAGATTCAAAAAATATACTTTAGGAGACTCTCAAGATATTCTTCAGTTCTCAAGTAAATCATAATTTTATACATGAATACCATGAAAAAAATCAAGATATTAGTAGAAAATATGATTCATCAGGGCCGTGAAAATAGAAGGATGGTTTTTCTAACTAAATGGAATCATAAGATATTAAAAGTTTTCATACCTTCTCCTTAAGGTGATTTTTATAATATCTAACTCTTTAAAGAAGAGTTGCTGATATCCATACTGAAGGTCAATTTTTGAGAATCACTTTTCTCTAATGATTTGATCAAACAATTCATCAATAAAGTTCAGAGGATACTTATTCTAAATCATCACATGATTAAGCTTCAAATAACTATAAAACAAATAGATATTCCCCTTATCCTTTTTAGGAAAAATCATAAGGGATACCCAAGGTGATACACTAGGATGAGTGAATAATTTATATTTCAATCCATCTAACTAAAGAGCTAATTCCTTCAACTTCATTAGAGCCATATCATATAAAGGAATATATATCATTTGAGTTCATGACACCAAAATGATCAAAAATTTGAATTCCCTATTCAGAGGAATACTATGGGAATTAGTTAGAATCACTTAATAACATTCCTTAAAACCCAAAGTGTAACACCCCAAGATTTTATGAGATATATTATTTTTTAATTTCTTTGATCTTCTATTATACACTACACCAAGATTAGATTGTACTATACGCAACACCGAATTAGCTTGCAGTATACACAACACTATTCTTGGATCATGTTACACACAATTTTGATAGTAGTTATTCTACGAAACATTGAGTGTATATATATATATATATATTGAATGTATAAATGAAATATGGTTGGATTCTGTTATACATAACAACATAGGATTCTTGTACAACACGCAACCCTAACTTGGCTTGCATTACACGCAATCACGACCTTCCTCGATAGCATGTGTTGTACGCAATACCAGGTTTCACTAAACAACGATATATGGTTATAATATTATTATGAACTAGACGTTATGAATAGTATCAACTAAATTTTGAATTTTATAACATTATTATTCATTTTACACATTTTCTAGAACATGGTATGAGAACAAAATCAATTTTTCAAGTAAAATAAGTATTTTTAAAAAAATGTAGTTTTTCCAGCTTTTGATGGTGCACCCACCTTAAATCTTGTTTTTGACATGATATAAGTCCAATTTGAAAAAAAAATTCTTCTTTGGAATCAGGATATAAAAATTTACTTTGGATAAATTGTTCATATTATTCTGATAACTTTTATATTTTAATGAATAGTAAAAACACGCTATATTTTAATTAAAAACAACTTTTTTCATCGCGATAATTTATATGGTTAGATTATATTTTTAATTGGTTTTAAAGTTTAATTAGAATATATTTTTACCATTTAATCCAATGTTGTTCATTGGAATTAATTTCACTTTGAAATTTGATATAAACAAGTATCAATATTTTGATGGTTTTTGTTTCTTAAAAACACGCTATTTGTTGTGATAACGAGAATTAATTTTAAAATTAATTAATTCCACTTCTATGTTTTGAATTTGAAAAAATAGACATCAATTTTGAATTCGGAATATCAAATAATGCTTGGGCTGAATTTTTGGTATTTTTCTGAAAAACTTCAATTTTCGATGAATAGTGAAACCACTTAGTGGTAGTTAAAAAACTGGCCTTTTCATTTAAATTAAATTTTACCACTTATGTGAATTGAATTTCGAAAATCCGAGAGACACGGTTAAT
Organism: Viscum album; assembly: GCA_963277665.1. Taxonomy (NCBI): domain Eukaryota; kingdom Viridiplantae; phylum Streptophyta; class Magnoliopsida; order Santalales; family Viscaceae; genus Viscum; species Viscum album. Next base: position 862,580,762 of record OY728160.1, read on the forward strand.
ATCAAGGACTAAAATGTGGTTCAATGAGATGAAAATAATTTTTGGTGAATAGTAACTTTTTAGTTTTATTTACCACGGTTAAAAGTAAATAGGATAATTAAGGGCAAAAATGATATTATTATTACCCTAACACATGTAATAATTCTATTGGATAAGTGTAATTCGACAAAAAACAACCTTAGGAATAAAATATGACCATTTAGGCCCACTTGGATTAGATTAATACATTTAATATTAATTTATTTAAAGAAGGGTTAAAATAGTTAAAATCAATGTTTAATAAGTAAATCATTTTTAATATAGGTTTATACATAAGATAAATTAGACTATAAATATTTATTAGAAAGATAAAAAGATTTCATACATAATGATAGTTTATTTATAATTTTTAGACATTAAATAATTTAATTTATTTATGACACAAAGATGATGCAGTAATTATCTTATTAATGAAATATTGACATAATTGATGTTATAAATACCCAAATAAATGTAAGTTGAGGCTTTTTATGAATTTCACTAATTTTCTAGGTTAATATAACATGTTATTTTTGATTTAATTAACTTTTTTAGAACTAATAATTCTTTTATGATTTTCACAAAAATCAATTACCAAATAGTGTCAAAATTGACATAAAATAGTTTTTAAAAAAATATTATATTATTAATTGTTATTTTATTCCTAAAAACCTAAGGATCGGCCAAATGACTTATATAAGGTTATATATATTAATAATAAACAAGTTGGAGTTAGTGTGGCTTGTTATAGTAAGTTTATTAACATTACAGTGTAAGAAAATAATAAGACATGGTAAAAGTAAAATTATTTAACTTAAAGTTAAATCTAAATGATAAGGTTAAAATAGAAACCTAAACTTGTCTAAATTCTATTGGATGAGCGGATTTCGACCCATCCCAACATTATCTTAGAAATAAATCAATTTGGAGCTATTAAAAACCGAATATGACTTTATAATAAAATAATATTTTTAGTTTTTCCAAAGGTGCCCCTCTCCTCCCTTATAAAAGGGAACCTCATCCCTCTTTTCCTAAAACCACTTTGAGACTTCAATCTTGGCCAAACCATGCCAAATTCACTTCTCCACTTCCATAGAAACATCCTAGAGGTTCTGGTCTTCTTCAAATACCAATTTTAGTGCCCTAATAGGAGGTCTCAAAGAGGCGCTTCAAAGAAGAGGTAATGTCCGTTACCGATTCTTTCAACTTTATTTCTTCTTCCACTTCTTCTTCTTTAGTTGTTTCATTATGAAGTAATAACATCAGTATAACTAATATAATGATATTTTATTATAATTATTAAACAAACCTATTTCACCATCTATCCATCCTATGGAAAACGAAATCACCACGCGTGCGTACGTACGAAATACCGTCTCCACGCCGTGGTGAAATATGTTTTTCCACCAAAACCTTACATGGATGGGTATACTGGTGCAAATAATAACTATATATGGTTATTATAACATAATAATGATTCGGATATATTATATCCTCCACTCCAATTCTATTCAATAATTATGGGAACGATATCATTGCTCGTGCGTACGTACGGACTACCATCTCCACGACGCGATGAGTTTCATTCTCCATGTTAACCATACATGAATGATCACAAAGATTATATAATGAATAATAATGAAATATATTAAATAATAATGCTACTGGATTTATGTATATATATATGTATGTCATCTATTTAGTTTCATTCAATTCAATAAGGAAACGAAAACATCGTTCATGCGTACGTACGACCTACCGTCTCCATGAACGATGTATTTCATTCCTTTTATCGATCTATAATATATATATGTATATGATGAATATATATTATATATAAATCATGTTTTAAATTCTGGAATTATGTAAATCAGGATATAAGTAATAATATCAAGAACGACAATTCGAAACACATACGATAAATGAAATGATTTTACCTAAAACGCTTCTTTAACATGGAATTTACAAAAGAACGGGTAATATAAAGTCATAAGTGAAACATATATGATATCATAACAATGAATATGATTCTTTAATAAGTCAGTGACATTATTTAAATCATTATACTATAGGTTCGGATACGTACGAAGCATATCGGACTTAAGGTAAGGGATAATTGTGCAAATCTGATTTTTATCCGAGATTGCTTATTCATAAGTATTTACTAGGGTTATTGCTATCATACATGTCCATGTTTTATAAAAGTGTATTCATGTATGTGTAAAGTCCTTTTTACCCATTTGACTTTTACCCCATGGTATGGAAGGAATATTTCTTTTATTTACCCTACAAGGTAATTTTTGACTTTTCCAACAAAAGTACAAGAAGAATGTTTTTTTAACGTATAAGGAATGAAAGGATTTTTACGGTTTTATAAAGCCTTATTTTCATGAAACATACTCCAAAAGATTTCATGACTATTTTCAACAAAATAATTTTCTTTTAAAATTGCATGAAATTTTGTGAAAAGATAATGATTTTGAAGAAGAAAGGACATTTTCCTCAAGAATTCATTTCAAGTGTTTTATCAAAACCATTTTTCATCTAAGATGACATTATTTCGTATGTGTATGTTTTAAATATCATGTATCTATTATTTACATGGTTTCACTTTTCTTATTATGAAATGATATCCACTTCTTTTATATGGATTTTGTGATGATGGGATGATGTTTATGAAACCCATTTTATATAGTGGGTTATTATGAATGATGTATGTTTATTTTGTGGCACAAGTAAGAATGATTTCATTATGATATGGGTGGGACCTATATCTCCCTCCAATGCATTGGGTAAATATTTATATCTCATGAGATAGACATTGCTGGAACGGTAAGTTAATCCGGTTCAGTGTTACAGGACTGAAACGAGGAGGGAACTCGATTCAGAAAGGGACTTTGTCCACTAAGATGGTCTTGGCAGCAATGCCTTGGATACTATGGATATCATAACATGTGCTGAATGGCTTCCACAATTACATGTTTTATTCCCATCATATTTTATCATGGTTGATGTTCCATTATGATATATGCCTTACGTACTTCCATGATTTATGTCTTTGCTCAAGATTTTGATGTTTAAATTTCATGTTCATGTTTTTGCTTTCAAATGTTTATGGATTGTTTTATGTTCTATATGTTTGTCCTTACTGAGCATTTGAGCTCACCCTTTTTATGTTTTATTTTCCCCAAGAAATAAAGAAAGGTTTTAGGTAAGGAAACAAAAAGGGGAATATTGTTATGGGAGTTGTTGAAGATATTTCAACATGATTAGAAGTTTATATTCTGAGTTTCCAAAGACACTAAACTATTACGGTCCTTGTGTGTCTATTTTTGTTATGAATTAAGTATTCTGAAAAAGTAATGTAATGTACATGTACGTCAAGCTTTGGGTATCTACACAAATTAAGTCCAAAAACCATAGGTACATCCCCATTTTTATCAGTAAAAGTGAAAATAAACATTCCATGATCTTGTAATAGAGGTACTTCTCGACTAGATCTCAGTTCCCAGTCTCCGTGAAACATTTGGGAGTTACCATTAACAGCATTAAATAATACCCTCTAAGGATAGAAATCAATTAATGCTTATAGGAAAACAACCAATCCATCATAAGGATAACATCAATGAGATCCAAGTTAGTAACTAGAAAATACCAAACTTTCTCAACTTATAATATAATAAGAGAACATAAGGGACATTGAAACCCCTAATCATTCTTTCCAAGAGGTGTTGTCAACTCTATAACAAATAGAATGATTTTTGTTGGATGTTTTAAAATATTAATTAAGTATTTTGATATAAAGGCTTAACAGGAACTCTTATTAAATAAATTAATCACTAAAGATAAATAATTAAAGACAGTACCTCTCATAGTTTTATATCCTCCATCAGCATCCACTTGAGACTCTTCCAATGTGTAAAAACACATCATTCTATAATCCTATAGAAGAAAAAATATAGTCTATAAATAATACAGCTTCACCATAGAAAATTTAGATGGTGACGAGATCGTTCAATAAAACAGTGAATATAAAACTCAATAGAACTTCTATAACTATCCATGGTACCCATAGAGTTATAGATTCTTATAGGTATAGTGTATGTATGACTTGTGTTCCATATATTTCCTCACTAGTATAAATTAAATGTTATTAAGTTATATATTTAAAAATATGAGGTATATGTTTGGATCTATGATCAACCACTACCTCCTTTACAAGACTCATTATACTTACCCTTCCTCAAAAAGGAGCCACTGAAACTACCACTTGGAGAATGAGAATCCCAGACTAACCTTTACCTCCCTAACAAGTCAATGTCTAATATTAGATATCTTTCCACAACTTTTTTATAAGAGGTAATCTTTAACATATAAACATTAGATCATGAAACCGATCAAAATATAATTTGAAACCACTTCTTATTAAACTTATCACTTTATACAATCTCATGATAAAAATGAACCAGCATAATGAATAAGTTGGAATTCATCATTAATATCTGATCACCTTTTGATGGTTGAAAAACTATATGGATTTATCCATCATTAATGATTCAAGGAAAATGTAGTAGAAAAATATGGTCATGGATTTTTTCCACTAAAAAAATTAATGTTTTTTCTAAACTTCTTTTCTAAATATCTCATACTAGGAACTTCGATATTAAAGGTTGCGTAGTTCACTATTATAGAATATTTAGTTTCCAAGAAGTAAAAAATATTTTCAATCTTCTCCAAGAAGTCCTCCTCTTCGTGAGTACTAATAATTCCATTAAAGTATGGTTGTTTTTGATAAAGAAACTCTGGTGTTATATGTTTATCTCCTCAAGTCACTTGATACACTTCTATAGAATGAGGTGGGTTGAGGACAACACCATGGTCTATAGAATGGACCATTCATAATACCACTACAATAAGGCTTTGGTGAACTGGAGGGTTTCCACTAGAACATATTCCACAAAACCTCCTAAGGATCTTTAGGAAGCCTTATAGGGTGTATGGTAATAAATAAAATAATTATTAGATACCATTAGATAGATGATTTATCATAGATTATACCAAGATAACATAATAAAATAAGTGATATTAGATCAACACTAAATAAAAGAGATATACTTTCCTACATCTCATGTTAACTTAACGATCCTTACGATGAGATATGGATAGGATCATGCTCATAATCTACCCTATAAGTCCTGAAAAAGTTGTCCTATATATACCAAAACAACCCAACACATAGAGACCATGGACAAATAATCCATCATTTGATACCAATTTTTTTACAAACTAACTCGATTAATCCATGAAACAGACACCTATATAGGATCATAGAAAGTATCAAAGGGTGTTCCTAATCCCCAAGTTCTAGAGGAATTTATTTGGGAATAAATAAATACCTTTTGTAATTATTTATCCAACAATAATATTAATGGAAAATAGTTTCCACATATAAAATAAGGGAAACATGATAACACAAATTTAGATTGTTTAATTCAATGAGTAAAAGGAAAACATAGGTTATAAACCATAAAAGGTATTCCAAATTTAATAAAAATTATACAAACCATTGGGTCAACATCCCATCATGTCACCACTGAAATCCAAAAAACTGCTAACATGGATTCCCATTTCTACCATATGGTGCCTTACCATTACCTATGTTAGACAATACAATATCTACACACACCGAAAGGTATGTGAGGTGTGTGAGGAAAATAGTACCGGTATGATCCCATCAAGTATTAAATATGAAGTCTTTAAAAAACCATTTATGATTATTTAATGAAACACAAAACACGAAACATATCTTTATATAGTTTTCAATAAATCATGAAATCCACCATTTAATAAAATTTTACAAAACTTTCATAAACAAACCACCTTCAAAGAATTAATAAATAACCCATTTAAAAAATAAAACCATGGAAACTAGTCTAGTGTAGGTTAGTTCTGGGTTATATAGGATCCTCACACCTCACTAATCAAATGAATAATCAATAACTAATCCCTATAATAAGGTCCCATGGATATAAGAACACCCCAAACAAGTTAACACCAAGTCATAAAAAATATTAGTTAGAATTATATTGTTAGTCCATTATAGGTAGATATTAACCATCATTGAATGATTTTTCCAGTATATCCCCCATAAAAGTACACCAATATCCCATGTTATAGATCCCACACATAGAGGACTACAATTTCACAAACATCCCATATTAGGAGGCTTTCAATTTCATGGTTCAAATAATTTCAAGTTCATATCAAACATATATAATAAAACCACCAAATTTGAAAATAAAACATGCTTATAATTATTATTTATTTTTAATATAAAAGAGGAAATATTTTTTTTGAATAAAGCCCAAAATATCACATTTTATCATCATAATTCATTATATTAAATAATTTAGAAAAACTAATTTAAAATGAGAAAGAAAGCACGGTTTATAAAAAAAATTATCTTGAAACTACCCAACTCAAACACTTATAATTTAATATAAATGAATGGAATCCACATTATAATAGGAATGGAGTCTCTTAATATTCAAAGTAGATACCTAAATCATGAAACCAATATAAAAAAACCTAGATTCAAAAAACACTAGATAAAAAGATTCAATAGATGCCACATACCAAAACAATTTCTAAAGAAGAGCATAAAGCTATAGGTAGATCCTATATATAGATTAGTTTATTTCAATGGATTTTTAATAAAACCCAATATATTATTAAAAATTCCACTGATTTGGAAATAACATCCCTAGTCTATGGTTCCTTTCAAGAAAAATAGAGGTGATCTAGGAGAATGATGAAGAACAATGAAGAACATACTCTTAACATGATTTTACTAGGTCTAACATCATAGGATACATTATAATTTCTCTTTAAAAGGGTCAGTATCATCAAAATATCTAAGGGGAATCCATATATTTGAGATACAGGGTTGTATAAGGAAGAATGAGACAAACATGAGACATTTCAGATACAAAAATAAATATTCAGATAAATTAATTCACAAAACATGGTTTGGACTCAGGGTTTGTGAAACGGTGTGCCCGATTATATCCATTAGAGACAACTTAATGGAATTTACTCATTGTTTTCCTAACTATGTGATAACAGTGTGAAATTTCACTATCCCAAACCACCATAAGTCAATCAGTTCTCAATGAATTTTGTATACTTTGGTTTAACAATGTTTCACTAATGAACCTTTATATAAACCTAAAAAAAATCCAAAAAACCAACTTTAATGACCCAAGAATGGATAAAAACAAAATAAGGTAAAAAAAATCAATATACCTAACTGAAAGTGACATCAGGATATGATAGTTCATAGAGACGGTATTCCATAAGTATTCTTGAATATTGATTCCATTTTTCTAATGAATAGAAAAAAAGAAAGAAATATAATATTATAACATTATATAATTAAATCCGTATTATAAATATCATATGTATTCATAATTATATATTTTTATGGGAGGTGGTATAGTAAAAGATAAAACACATTTCTTTGTGGAGATGGTAACTAGCACGTATGCATGAGCAATAATTTCATTTCCCATTAGATAAAAACAGAGATGAATAAGGGGTTTTCATAAAAATAATAAAATTTAAATACAAGGAAGATATTGAAGTTATTATATCATCATGGTATAGGCATATTTGAATGAGGTGGTAAAATAAATAAAATGAAATAAATTGATTAAGAGTTATACCTCTTCTATGGAAATCTGCATTTGGATTACACCTTAACCCTTATTAGGATGGTCGTATGGAAAGAACATAAGATATATAAAGTGAATAAGGAAGCTAAAAAGTTATTTGGGAAGATCTTTGTTGAGATAAATGGATTAGGATGTTCATGGAAGAGAGGAAATTTGGTTAATTTTTATTAGTGAGGTGGGTGGAAATATTATAAATACATGAAAATATTAATATATATTATGTGATTGAATCATGTAAAATGGATCCAAAGTGACATATATTATAAGATAAAGAGACTAAGGTAGAAATAAATTATACCAATAAAATGTAGACATGTTATAGTGGAATCTTAAATCATATCATTTTATCTAACCCCCTCATTAACCCCATTTAACCTATATCATGGTAACAAAGTTTTCAATCCTCAAGGGTCATGGAATTAATTTTAAATATTAAAAGTGGAATATAAATGGATAATTCATGATGATTTTTTATATTTTACCATTAATTTGAGTTGTTATAAGATTTTTATTATTTTAAAATTATTAAAAATAATTTTTAAACCTTAAATACCATATATGGTTATTTCCATGACTATTAACAAAACTTTTTCCTTAGAGGCATCAATATAGTAATTAAATTTGAATATATATAACATAACCAATAATAATAAATTATAACTATTCATTAAATTCTTATAAAACCATAATTCATCCAATGCATATTAATTTAATTTAAAAAAAAATATTTACTTGATTTTTCTACTGCTTTTCACCAGCACTACTTCAGTGTTATGTACGAATTCCATGTAATTATACCATTAATAAAAATTTAAAATAAATTACTATTATAATAATAATTTATTAGTATTAAATATAACTGTTTATAATCATCTATAAATCATTTAAACCTCAAATAAAAATATTATATATATTAAAAGAATGAGAGTGACATTTCAAATTTATTCTTTAGTTAAAGTAATATAAATGTCATTATGAAAGGAAAATTGAAAAATATTCCATATATTAGAATATAGAATGATTATAGTATAAATAAAATCCTAAAATAAAATAAAATAAATTTTTAGAGTTATATTGAATAATTATCCCATAATTTTAACCCCATTTTACCCATTTTACCAATTATTATAATGACTAATTTTTATGATGTCTACAAATCATTATGACCAAAAATTAAATTAACCTATTTACCAAATTTTAAATTACCGGTTCAAAATATGAAATCAAAATTTCAAAATTATATTCATTTTATTTTTAGAAATTCAATTTTAAATAAGTACAAAAAATGTATTGAAAGCAATTTATAGAAAAATACCATTTTAAAAATAAAAAATATTTTACAAAAAATAGAGTATAATCTTGATTTATAAGGAATTAATTGGATAATATTTAATAAAACTAAACTTATGTGACTTAAAATACAATCAATAACATATTGTAAATTTTTAATTAAAGAAAAATAATTGATATATTTTTCCAAAAATGGGTATTTTTCACTATTCACCAAAAAATTATTTTATTAGAAAAATTCACATAATTATCCATAAGAAAAATTAGATGTGATGATTTGAAAAATTATTTTAATTTTGTAAAATATGATTTACAAATTTTTTAGAAATCAATTCTCTTTACCCACTAAAATAATTCATTCGAATCGTTTTTAAATCATAAAATGAATTCATTCTTATTACTTTCCCTATAAAAAAATTATATTAATGTTATATTTCATGATTGAAATAATTATGTGTTTTAAGGAAAAATTCTCTCATTTATAATTCATACATGGAAATTCCTATTCATACACAGCAACATAATTGCTATGTTATGACAACCATATTTGAATAATATTATTTCATGGTTCATTTAATCTTTGGTTTATGTGTTGTGTATGCTATCAAAAATAGAATTATATTAAAATAAAATCTAATATAAAACCATGGGGCATTATATTTTTCCTTTGATAAAGAAATTGCACACTAATAATTTTAATTATTTATTTTTTAATTTGAATATATCATAACATAATAATAAAATAAGTTATTTATTTTATCATGAACATTAGTTTCTAGGTTATTATCAAAAGTCTTATTATGCTTGAACACCTATAAGACTCATACTTTTAAATGTGTTTCTACAAATCTACCTTGGTAGATAAGTGTTACTTATAAGATATATTATTTTTTCTATTTGGAAATTTCTCAAGAATTTTAAATTTTCAATTACTGGATGGTTAAAATCATTATTAGAGATTTTGAACAATAATTATAAAGTTGGAATGCCCTTAAATACAATTTTTAGAAGTGGTTCAAGTCTTAAAATATGGATTTTCGACTTTATGAGTGTCTTGGGGGTTCGAGGCCTGAAAATATAGTTTTTCAAAGTTGAATCTCATACTGCATGGTTGGCACATAGTTAATGATAACTCTGTGGCCTAATTGTGTGCAATATTTTTTATAGGAGAAAGGTTTGAGAAACCATGCAGTAGGATAAGGTAGAACTTGTTAGGGGTCTATAACTTTCTTTAAACATGTTTTACAGTTGGCACATAGTCTGGTCAACTATGTGCTGAAACCCTTTGAGGTGGATGAGTCCATAAATTTCCAACCGCATGGTTAGAACATAATTTTCCAAACCATATGGCCCTTTGAATGTTTGAAATTTCCCTTTCCCCTTATGACAATTAATATGAATACCCACTATTTCCTTACCCATTATCTATCATATGATCCAAGAGACTCCATCCTCTCCTTCCTATTTTCAAACCCCATAAAGGTTGTGTTTCAATGGCCTTTCAGAGAATTTATGTTATGATTTATCCTCTAGTAAACACCCTAGGTATCCTCTTCAATTTGTTTTGGATTATCAGTTTCACTAGTTAGGGTTTTCAATCCTAATTCCACAAGGGGATGGTGTAATTGGATTATAGTGATTGAGATTTTTATTTGTTAAGGAAGAGGGTGGCCCGAGAGGCCATCTACACTTCATCACGTGCTATTTCACTGAAGTATGTCACCAGGGTGAATTTATAAATATTGAAATACAAAATAAAATTATTTTAATAAGTGTGTTTAAATATTTAATTAGAGACATAAATAGGAATAGTTTTAGGGGATATCTAGAAGACCATCCATACATGGTTGATGAAATTTATATCGAGCAACGAGTGCTCTGTGAGTTTGTTCCTATTACGCCGTTTTGAATTTTATCTAATAATTAATTTTTTTAAATTTTAATTGATATTTTGGAATATAATTTAGATTTTAAATATAATCTACGATCTTGGAAGATAATACAGCTGATCTCAGATGTTGGAGGTCTTAGACATAGCTATCAAGATCTATTTATAAATTTAAATATTCTTAAAGTTAGGTGGCCTATCACACCTTCCAATTTAGTATTTATGAAAGTTTTCGGTATTATATGAATCATTTGGATCGAGCTTGAGGTGATCCATTATTTTTAATTTCTTAAATGGATTATTTAATTAAATAATTGGATAATAGTAGTGGATGAATTATAGGGGTAACTGACAACCCCTATGCACCGACCTCATTCTTTATCCCGTAGTGGGTGAGACATAAACCTTGAGACATTGAGAAGCCTCTAGAACACTTAGGAGTAGATAAAAAACCTGGTAAGGCATGTTAACCATTTTAAAGTACTATGGGGATGAACCATTGGTATACCAGAACTAGGTTGGGTAATTAGAAAGTTCTAGAGACATTGTGGCACTGACTTAGAGGTCCCCAAGTGGGATACCTTTTCTTATGTATGGAAGTCAAGGATCATGAGTCAGATTCCTATTTAGTGTATTGATCAATGGGACCCCATGTGGTACCTTAATGGTTGAAAACCCTCTAACTAGTGCATATGGTTTTGGGTAGAGAGGTAGCCTATATCACTTAGTACCCATACCAAAACTGAAAGACTGAGAGGTTGTGATAGTGGTCATGGGTTTAGTGTTGAAACACCCTAACTATTTTTATTTATTCTTTCACATAATTAATGCTGATGAATCTTGTATTTAATAAGGTTCTTCCTAGTCTATGGCCTATGGGATTGTCATGATGTAGTATATTTTCATTATTTCCAGAGGTAATTACATGGATTCTTCTTCCGAGCCTTTGTATTTGATTGATATATTATTGGGATGCTCAGACATACATCCTAAGATCCATCCATTCAGACAACATTATTGATATTATAGGTATTCCTAGAGGTTCTTCTTGGGATCCAACTTATGATCCTTTATTGTCTGTAGTGTTGGACATAACACTCCTCATCGATCATTTGAGATATACTCAGATAAAATTATTCTCTCTTAAAATGATGCATAGGATTCTTCCTGGGGTTAATTGTATTCCAAAATACTATACTCGCTAGACTTGTATGACTGTGGGATACTGATCCATTTATTTAATGGATACTAAGAATGCACTTAGATATAGATAGCATTCCTTCTAGATCACCTATGGTCCAAAACCTTAGTGATTATCCATGTTGTGATGTTGGGACCGCCTATGTGATAGGACCTAATGCTTAGACATCGAACTAGATTTATATTTCTTTAGTAGTATGAAATCTATCTTAGTTACTGTTAATATTATATCCAGATACTTTCTAGAATCTTTAATTGTAGTGATTATATAAGAGTATGGGTGAACCCAGGGTTATGAAATTTATCCCCCATTGGTGATGTAGCTTGCTTGGAGACATTTCTGGTGCTGACTGAAGTAGTTATGATCGATCAAGATTTTAGATCCAAGGAATAAATTAATTATATATGGATTAAATGGTATGAGATCTAGCTCAATGCCTTTTTCATAGGATGTCCAAAAGATTAGGATTACAGACCCAAGGATCAATTGTGGTTTGATTCATGTTACTTATCACCATTATCATATATATATATATATATATATGGGAATATATATATATATATATAATTATATATTCATGAAGACACCTAATTCCAATTGCCTCTTAGCTAGGTTGATCACTTTCCTTGAAAATTCCTTTTATGCCTTTGCATTTAAGTTCATTTCCAGTAGTTATTATTGTTATTATTATTATTTTCCTAAGGATTAGCTCACATTTAAAAACACTACATATTAATGGCTCTGTACATGACCAAAATGGCGGTTCCCTACTGATTTTTGTACTCACACCCTGCTCTGACCACCAATTCACTAGGGTGCCTAAGAAGGCATTCAATTGGTTAAAAGAATATGTTAGGATGAGGCCTAAGACTAATCCTGAAGGATGGATCAGATATGTATAAGAAGATCATATTTTTTGGAATGGATCAATTTACATAGTATACACTTGTAATTTTATTTCTATTTCTTTTATTTACTCCTGTATGTTAATGATCATACCAGTTGGAAATCAGTGTTGTATGTATGAAATCACTATTTGGTCATTTAATTTATTTCAATATTTAGTATATTATTTTTTATATTTACTTCTTTTTTACACTCTTTATTTACAACTATGAATGATATTTAGTTAATTCCACTGTTTCTTACTCTAATATGATGGAATAGAATCTCCAATATCACACACTAGTCCCTCACTACTTGTTGTAAGCCTCTGGAATATGGGGAAGCATGCTTGATGTCTCACAGTGAACTAGATTGGGGAACTAGTTTAGTGTCACCTAGGTTGGGTTGTTACAAATTGGTATTAGAGTTTTTCATTTTCCTGTTGTATTAATATTTTGGGTATGTTGGATAGGAATATTAGGAATTTGTCAAAATCTATGATGGATATTGTAATGGTGTATCAAGAACATCTATTCTAGTAATAATTTATGAATTATAGGGATATGTGATTATTGTTCTAATATGTGATTTTATAGTTGTATATTATTTTTTCTTTAAGAAAAAAATATTTTGTTTGGATTTTATGATTTATTATAAATTTATGTCTCCTAGACTATTAGTAAGAGGATAACTAAGGATATTTACAATTTCCCAATAAATGAAAGAGGAATCTTAGGTATCATAATTAGAATATAGGGTCCACATGTTACTCGGATACTAGTGTGTGATTTTACCGACGACAGAGGCTGATTGTTTAATGTGTCTACCAAAACCAATATAGTGTTTTTATATGTAGTCTCTTGGTGGAATTATACTCAATTTAGACAGATTGTATATATATTTACTTTTTTTGGATGATTTTTTAGATATATGGTGAGACATTTTATGATGAGGATGATGACTCAGTCCCCATCCATATAAGGTAAAACAACACTATTAGGTCGATAGGGAACCTGATTACCATGTGATGAACCCCCCTTATAGGGAATTGTTTCCAAGGTTCAGTTATTTAAAGTCTTAATAACAACATTATGGTATTTTCCTAACATTTTTGGAATGAAATTATACTTAATTGAACCATGTGAGTACTACTAACCCTAATAGGCCGATGTTGGTAGTTGATATCATCATTATGATTATCTATTCAGTACTCTTTTTAGGATGTCGATTGATACCTAAATTTTTTTAGAGCACTAGAAGATTGAGGGGGTATTACTGTATAGAGATGCTAGATGAGTGTCAATTCATAATTATTTTCTAAGTTATATCATGATACTTTAGGGGAAGACCCTTACGAGGATGCTCGGTGAGAAGATGAGATCTAGTTGGTCGAAGCTTGATAGTTTTTTTGACACTCATAGTTCAAAGCTATCTATACATCCCTTGGATACGTCTGAATTTTGGGATTGGTGGTTAGACCTAGTGATCCTCATGTGAGACTTGATTGATAGGGATTAGGGGAGACCTATATTCCCTTAGTTTTTACTTAGAACTTAGAATATTGAAGTGTAAATACCTAGAATATCCTTGTAATTTTTTTTAAATATATGGCAATTTTACGAGTCTGTGAAAATTGATAGCGTTTGATTCTGAGGACCGGTGTGCCCGAAATGAATTTATGAACTTTTATTCGGGTACGTTCAGTAAACATGCAAGAATTATTTTCTAACTTTTGAACTGGTTCTCAGAATTAAAATCCGAGGGCATAGTTGAACTCACAGCGCCGTTATTCACTTAAGGGAACCTTCACCTCGACCGCAGTTGGTCGAGGGTGAAAGATATAATTTTGGTTTTTTTTGAAAGAATGAAATAAAATAAAATTCTGTAACATTTTATTTTATTTGGAACTCCCATGTGGATGTTGAGAAGTTAAGACCACCAGAACTAAACCTCCCATGTGAGGTTATAGAGGTGGGGACCACTAGAATTAACCTCCCATGTGGGTTATGGTGGTGGGGACCACCTGAGACTAAAACCCCCTTTAACTCCCCTCTTTATGGGAGAAAAACCTCTTTAAATCCTCCAATTTATTTATGCCCCCCTTAATTTATTATACAAACTCATCAAATAATTAACTAAGCTAATATGAAATTATTCCAACAAACATAATAGATAACTTGTTCTATTATGTGGGATACTTTTCATTTTGGTGGAATTAAGAGGAAATGGTTGGAAAGAGGAGAACTTGGAAGAACACATCCTCCAACGAAGAACGCCAAGGAAGTACTCATCTCCAATGAGGAATGAACCAACGATATTGGATATGCCGTCATCACCGACTTCATCTTTTCCTCTCCTCACCAACGTTGTTGGAGGATACTTGTTGTGGGATCGACAAATGCCAAACCGTCTCAACCACATGAAATCTTCAACCGAACCATCGAGGAAGGGGTTTAGTTGTGTATGATTTTATATTCCCATGTTCTTCCCTTCTAAAACAAAGAAGACGGATCAAATCTCATAAAATAGTTGATCCACAAATGTTTTCTTTTGCGGGTTTGGGAATAGTGATTGAAGAAGGATGCGGGGTTTGATGTTTTAAACATCTTCCATACATGTTCTTGATTCAAAATTTGTGAACAACTTGCTACCACTCTAACGCGGTGAGTGCGGGCCAAAAAAACATGGCCCGAACTCTTCCGAAATCTTATGTTTATTTGATGAATCTTGCGACGAGGGAAGACGGGAAACAGAGTGGGTTTTTGGTACCGATGATCCACGAGAATGGCGGCTGAAACTACCTTCGGCCATGACGTAGGTGATGGAGAAGGCACGCCGCTCTGCTGACCTGCAGCCTCCGCGGCTCCTCCGCCATCCGCGACCTTTGCTGCCGTCTGCGGCCCCCGCCGCCGTCCGTGGTGGCCACTGCCATCCGTAGCCCTAAGTACTACCCCGAGACCTCACTGGGCCACCCCGCAGCTATCCACGCCACCCTGCTGCATCACCGCCCTGCGGCCTGTCACGCCACCCTGCAGCCATGCCACCTCGCAGCCCTTCGTGGCCCCATGGCCTCATGGCCCCGTGGTTCTTGCGGCCTCCTCGCCACCCAGGCCGGACCGCCAGGCCAGGCCGCCGAACGTGGGCCGGGTCGGGACCCAGCGGGTTAGGCTAAGTCAATACAAACCAGGTCAGCCCAGGCCAGGTTGGGCCAGGTCGGTCCGACCGGGTCGGTCCGGACCCAGACCCACTTGGACCCAGTTACGCTCTTTTGGCCATAACCTTGGCACCATACGTCCATTTGACGAACCGTCAGTGGCGCTGGAAACCATGGAGCTAGATGGTACCTTTGAGTATACCCCACTAGATATTTGGATTAAGATGGGGTACGATCGGGTTGGATTGAGCACGAATCCAACTGGGCCCCCAGGACTAAAAAGCTAATAACTCACAGACCGGGAGTCCAATTGACGCACCGTCTGTTGTGTTGAGAACCCTATGATGTGGAAGTCCTTTGAGATTCTTCTTTGTGAGACTTTTTGGTATTTGGAGTATCTAATAGTGGATTTTGGATAGGACCCTCCTAGAGACAAGCGAGCATAGTGTGGGAACCCTGTAGCTGGCTGTGACGTGAAGAATGAATAGAGATCCTGTGTGGGTCAGCACCAAGCGATTCTGTGTGGGTTAGCACCGAGCGATCCTGTATAGGTCAACACCTAGGGATACTGTGTGGGTTAGCACCGAGTGATCCTGTGTGGGTCAGCACCGAGTGATCCTTTGTGGGTCTGCCTCTTAACAAAGTAAGATGATTCAGTAGTTACATTTAATCATCTCTACTACTATACTTAAGTTATACATGGTGTGAGCTGAGTCCGTACCTGAGTGGTACTTTCCTTCTTGGTAATAGCTTGGTGGTATTCTTCTGTGTGGTGTGCCTGTGTGGTGTACCTGAGTGGTACTTTCCTTCATGGTGTTTCTTCCTTTGTGGAACAGTTGAGCTTGGGGCTTTGGAGTTAGACTCTATGTTTTCCTTATGATTGATATGGGTTTACTTGATAACTTAGGTATATGTATGTGAATATACATAAGTAGGGTTATCAGTTGTTTTTACTCTTTTTGGTTCATCCTTTGTGGATTTTGTGAGACCTTGAGGGTCTCGGGGTCCCTACTGATATCGTTATACTCACCCCTGCATGGGCTATTCCCGCACCTTGTTGTGTTGGATGTAGATGACAAACAATGATTATTGAGGATGAGGGTACCAGGACTGGAAATATCTTGAGGTTTACCTTAGATGAGACGTACCACTGAGACGACTGTTCAAGAGTTGTACCTACCCTTCAGGTAGGATCCTTGGCAGGTGTTCACTGGAGCTGTTCAGTTTACTTGTACTTTTAGTTTCTTGTACTTTCCAGTTGGGCTTGTATTCTGGCCCCTTTTTACTTATTGTAATAACTTGTTTACTATTCAGTTTACTTGAGTTCATATCTTTTTGTGTGCTTGGTTGCGTGTGTTTATAGTCTATAAAGGCAATGCCTTCCCAGTTTTAGGGAATACGCCTTCGGTGCTAGTCACTAGCCCTTATCATTTGGAAGGCGGGCTTGGGGTAGTCACGACACGGGCCCCAGGGGATGGGTCATGACAAATTGGTATCAGAGGAGTCAATTCTATAGGAGAACATAGGACTTTGATCTTTTTAAATGAAAATAGTGTTAAGTGTAGTGAGTGTGGTTATGAATTTAGGGAATCTAGTGTTGGTGAGACGGCCGACGTATCCATATAGCAGGACCTTGAATTATGATTTCTGACTCAGTGCACAAAAACAATGATTGCGTCTGTGTTTTCAAGATATTTCTTTGTGATCTCTTGAGTCATCTCACCAGGTATAACTTATTGACCATGGTACACCTGTTTCTTTTCAGGATGCCTCTACGCAGACATCCAGCTAGGGTTCTGAGAGTAGTATGCACTGATAGCCCACCGAGCGATGAGGCCTCGATACATGGCCCTCTTCTAGTGGAGGCACCAGCAGTACCATTACCCAGTGGGCCACCGATGCCACCAGCCCCAGCAGTAGAGGGTTCATGCCGCTTGAGTGCATTGCATGAGTTCCAGTGCCAGAGGCCACCCAGGTTCAAGGGAGAGATAGACCCACAAGTAGTTGAGGACTGGCTGGAGGCTGTGGTGAGAGTCTTTCGACTAGTAGGGACACCAGTTGACCTCATGGTGATACTTGCCTACAGACCTCTATATACAATATCAGGAAGATGGTGGATCTTGATGATCCAGGTTCATGATTAGGTGACGCTTCTATGGGAAGACTTTGAGAGCCTGTTTCGGGCAGAGTTTGTCCCAGCGAATCTTCATGCAGTGCGCCTACATGAGCTACTTAATCTACAGCAGTGAAGGATGACTGTGGATCAGTACTTAGTGAGGTTCAACGACCTCTCACTCTACTCCACTGGTGTAGTGTGGGATGCATTATTTAGGGCCTGGTCCTTCGAGCAGGGGATCAGATGAGAGATCAGGGCATCAATGATTTCTCAAAGAATCCCTACGCAGGCGGGGGTGTTAGAGCGAGCCCTCTTAGTAGAGAGTTTTCCTGTTGAGCAGCCACCAGCAGCGAGACCCACCACCGGACATCACGTAGCGGAGTCTTCTACATCTGGCAGAAGACAGATGTCACAGAGATCCAAGAGGACCATACATACAGGTGGACGACCGTAGGATTCAGAGTCGGTTGTGCAGGAAACCCGAGGTAGATCCAGTGTTACGCATGCGGCGGGCAGGGTCACATGGCTCGTGACTGTCTGACCCGCTGTACGGATGATCAGTAGACAGTCTAGGGACCGCCCAGGAAGATACTAAGGTTTGATCGAGGTGGTCCATAGAGATCAGGTGGACGTGGCCGTGTAGCTGGTGGTGCGAAAAGATTCAAGATGTTACCGCCAACACCACCAGGAGGTCCATCCCGACCACATGGAGCTGGAGGACAGGGGCGAGCTCAGCTCTAGGCAGCTAAGGCCTATGATCACTATGCTCCGGAGATGATACGAGGTATGACCTGTGTCTATTCAAACATAGTTGCAGTACTTACAGACATGGGTGCCAATCATTATTTTATCTCCACTACCCTCGTTCGGAGCTCGGAGATTCCGACGGAGTTGTTGGCTCGGTCCTTATGGCTAGAGACTCTTACGAGAGGAGATTTGATGATTAAGCACTGGTGACGACAGTGTGAGCTTACTCTAGGAGGCGAGAGCTTCGACTTGGATCTCCTAGTAGCAGCGTC
Organism: Viscum album; assembly: GCA_963277665.1. Lineage (NCBI taxonomy): Eukaryota > Viridiplantae > Streptophyta > Magnoliopsida > Santalales > Viscaceae > Viscum > Viscum album. The sequence continues at coordinate 862,600,066 of OY728160.1, forward strand.
TAGGCCTTACGACGTCATCTTGGGTATGTAACGGTTATCCATAGTCCATGATCATATAGACTGTATTAGGCGCAAAGTGCGGTGTGTCCGCATGGATGAGACCAGGTTTACCTTCATCGGTGAGAAGGGAGCCCGTGCGGTGCAGGATGGACTTTTCCAAAGGAGGGTGCAGACGATCACTCATTATTTGGCTAACCTTACCCTCAGAGTGATTGATGTGGAGAGTCCGAGTTATCCTGTAATGGTGGACCAGTACGCGGAAGTCTTCCCTGATGATGTTCTGGGTCTACCTCCTCACAGAGAGGTGGAATTTTACATTGAATTGTACCCCAGGACGACACCGATATCTACACCAGCATATCAGATGTCTCTCGTGGAGCTTCATGATCCGTGGGTACAGATAGAGGACTTTTAGGGAAAGGAATTCATCCGGTCTAGTGTTTCTCCTTGGGCAGCCCCAATTTTTTTTGCCAAGAAGGCAGATGGGAGCTTGATGCTTTGTGTTTACTATCGATGCCTAAACTAGGTGACCATGAAGAACAAGTATCCACTTCCATGGATTGACTACCTCTTTGATTAGCTGAAGGGAGCATGGTGGTTCTCAAAGATAGTCATCAGATCAGGCTATCACCATCTAAGAGTACGAGACGAGGATGTGAAAAAGACAACTTTCAGATGTCGGTACGACCACTACGATTTTTTGGTTATTCCTTTCAGCGTGACCAACACTCCAGCAGTGTTAATGGAACTCGTGAACATGATCTTTTAGCCATACCTTGATCTATTTGTTATAGTCTTCATCAAAAACATTCTAATATACTTGACTACTTAGGAGGAGCATGCCTACCATTTTCAGATAGTTCTGGACACACTCTGAGAGCACCAGCTTTATGGTAATCTCTCGAAGTGCTAGTTATGGATTCGAGAGGTTCACTTTCTGGGACATGTCATATTGAATGATGGAGTTGTAGTAGATCCAGCAAACATTGAGATGATAATATCTTGGGATCCACCTAGGAGTGTGATGGAGGTATGGAGTTTCTTGGGTTTGGTCGGTTACTACCAGAGATTTTTTCCAGATTTATCCAGAGTTGAAGCACCACTATCAGCATTGACGAAGATGGGGAAACCCTTTGTGTGGTTAGAGAGATGCCATTATAGTTTTCAGGAGATGAGGCAGAGGATGACTATTTCCCCCATCTTGAGGCTACCGGAGGAGGGTGTAGGGTACATAGTTTACTAAGATGCATCAGGGACTGGGATTAGATGTGTCCTGATGTAGGAGCGAGAAGTGATTGCTTATGGTTCTCAACAGCTGAGACAACATGATCATAACTACGCTACCCATGAACTGGAGTTAGCATTAGTGATCTTCTCCTTGAAGATGTGGTGACACTACTTGATGGGTGAACGCTTTACAGTCTACTCGGATCACAAGAGTCTCAGGTATATCTTCTCTCAGAAGGACCTAAACCTGAGACAAAGATGTTGTCTTGAGTTCCTACAGAACTACGACTTCGAGATAGTCTATACTCCTGGGAAGGGAAATGTTGTAGAAAATTCACTCAGCAGAAGATATGGTATACAACTGCTAGGTGAGGCAACAGAGTAGCTGGCCGCTTCGTAGATATCCTTTGTGGATCAAGATGGAGTGGTTTTCTTCAGTCTCTTATAGTAACTCCCCCACTTCTTCAACGAGTCAGGGAGGCATAGCGTGGGGATACTGACTACGAGACTCGACGTGCTAAGATATCCACATGATAGGCACCAGATGGATTTTATGAAGGTGAGGAGCATATCATCCTCTTCAGAGGGCATAGCATGGTACCAATGTCACTTCAGGAGGAAGTGTTGAGGGAGTTCCACACATCCCCTCTAGAAGTACATCCAGGAGTGGTGAAGATGTACCAAGACCTCCGACGACAACACTGGTGTCCATGAATGAAGAAAGAAGTAGCAAAGTTTATCTCTCGGTGCCTCACTTGTCAGCAAGTGAAGGCAGAGAATCAGGTACCAGCAGGCTTGGTTCAGCCTTTAGAGGTCCCAAAGTGGAAGTGGGATGGGATATCCATGGATTTGTGACAGTACTTCCACGCACATCTAGGGGTTATGACTCGATTTGGGTGATCATCGACCAACTCACCAAGTCGGCCCACTTCCTACCGATCAGATAGCAGGGTTTAGTAGAGAGCTTGAGATGACTCTATGTGCAGGAGATTGTGTGGCTACATGGAGTACCCTCAATGATTGTCTCCGATCGTGATGCATGTTTTACTTCCCGACTATGGAAGGTGTTGTAGTAGGCTTTTGAGATGCAGATTCGTTTGAGCACCGCCTTCCATCCTCGGACAGATGGCCAGACTGAGCGGACCATTCAGACCCCCGAGGACATGCTACGTGCATGCGTCCTCAACTTTGGTCGTAGCTGGGGGGATAACTTACCTTTGGTGGAGTTTTCATACAACAACAACCATCACTCCACCATTGGTATGACACCTTTTGAGCCTTTGTACGGGCAACCTTGCAGATCGCCTTTGTGTTGGACTGACCCATGGGATTAAACACTCATGGGACCAGATATGGTATGGGCTACCACAGAGAAGGTTTAGATCATCCAGGAGTGGATGAAGACTACACAGAGTAGGCAGAAGTCTTATGCTGATAGAAGATGGAGACCTCTAGAGTTCGAGGATGGAAACCACATCTTTCTACGGGTCTCACCTCGATGAGGTTTGCAGAGATTTGGCCGAGGTGACAAGTTATCTATGAGGTTAATCAGACCCTTCCAGATCCTCAATATATTTTGTGAGGTGGATTAGCACTTAACTCTTACACCTCATTTGCACCGGGTGCATGACGTCTTCAATGTATCTTAGCTGAGGAGATTTTTGCACGACCCTTCCCATGTCATCGACCATGGAGAGATGGACTTCAACGATGGGGAAACTTTTACGGATGTTCCAGTGGAGATTGAGGATCGACAGGAGTGGGTCCTTCATGGGTGGTCGATACCTCTGTTGCGCATTCATTGGAAGCACGAGAACCTCCATGAGAGCACATGAGAGTGGGAGGCTCAAATTCATTCTCAGTACCCCCGCTTGTTTTTCTAGTTTTGAATTGTGGATTACAGGGATGTAAAGACTTGAGGCGGGGAGAATATAAAGACCTAGAATTTCCTTGTATTTTTTTTAAATATATGGGAATTTTATGAGTCCGCAAAAATTTACAGTGCGTGATTCTGAGGCCCGGTGTGCCCGGAATGAATTTATGAACTTTCATTCCGGTACGTTTAGTAAACATGCTAGTGGGATTTTATAACTTTTGAACCGATGATCAGAATTAAAATATGAGGGAATAATTGAACTCATAGCGCCAATATTCTCTTAAGGGAACCTTCACCTCGAGCGCAGTAGTTCAAGGGTGGAAGATAAAATTTGGGTTTTTCGTGAAAGAATGAAATAAAATAAAATTGTGTAACATTTTATTTTATTTGGAACATCCATGGGGTTGTTGAGAGGTAGGGACCAGTAGAACTAAACCTCCCATGAGAGGTTATGGAGGTAGGGACCACCAAAATTAACCTCCCAAGTGGGTTATGGTGGTGGGGACCACCTAAGACTAAAACCCCCTTGAACTCCCCTCTTTATGGGAGAAACATCTCTTGAACTCCTCCACTTTATTTGTGCCACCCCTTAATTTATTATACCAACTCATCAATTAATTAATAAAGATAATTTGAAATTATGCCAATAAACATAATAGATAACTTTTTCTATTTTGTGGCCTACTTTTCATTTTGGTGGAATTGAGAGGAAAGGGTTGGAAAGAGTATAACTTGGAAGAAAACATCCTCCAACGAAGAACGCCAAGGAAGAATTCATCTCCAACAACGAACGAACAAATGATCGTGGAAACGCTGTCATCACCGACTTTATCTTTTCCTCCCCTCACTGACATTGTTATAGGAGACTTGTTGTGGGATCGACAAACACCAAACCATATCAAATGCGGACAATATTCAACCAAACCATCAAGGTAGGGGTTTATTTGTGTATGATTTTATATTCCCATGTTCTTCCCTTCTAAAAAAATAATGCGGATCAACTCCCATAAACCAGTTGATCTGCAGATGTTTTCTTTTGTAGGTTTAAAAATAGTGATTGACGAAGGATGTGGGGTTTGATGTTTTAATGATCTTCCATACATGTTCTTGATTCAAAATTTTCGAACCACCTGCTACCGCTCTAACGCGGAGAGTGAAGGCCAAAAAAACATGGCCCGACCTCTCCGCAAATCTCATGTTTACATGATGAATCTTGCGATGGGGTAAGACAGTAACCGGAGTGTGTTTTTTGTACCGATGAGGCATGGGAACAGAGACCTACACCACCACTGGCCGTGACGTAGGCGATGAAGAAGGCATGACGCTCCGCCGCTCTACAGCCTCCGCAGCTCCGCCGCCGTCCATGGCCACCACCATCGTCCGCGGCCACCGCCACCGTCCGCAGAGACCGCCACTGTCCGCGGACCCCATCTCCATCCACGAACCTCCGCGCTACCCCACGACCTCACTGAACGCGGCCCTCCGCGCCACCCCGCAGCCTCGATGCGCCACCCTGCAGCCTCGCTGCGTCGCTCCAGGGCCTGCCGCGCCGCCCCGCGGCCTCGCCGAACCACGACCTACCACACCGCCCTTCATCCTCGCCGCCCTGTGGACTCTCCGCCCTGTGGACATGCCGCCCTACTGACCTCCACGGCCCCGCGGCCTCACCGCCCCGTGGTCCTCGTGGATTCCGTGCAGCCCAGGCCGGACCGCCAGGCAGGGCCGCCCAGCGTGGGCTGGGTCGGACCCAGCGGGCCAGGCCACACCGCGGGCCGAGCCAGGACCCAGTGGGTCAGGCTGGGTCAACCCAAACCTGGTCAGCCCAGGTTGGGTCAGGCCGGGTCGGTACGACCGGGTCGGACCGGACCCGGCCCCACTTTGACCCACTTACGCTCTTTTGGCCATAACTTTGGCACCAGATGTCCGTTGGATGAACCATCAGTGGTGATGGAAACCTTGGAGCAAGGAGGTCCCTTTGAGTATACCCCACTAGAGATTTGGATTAATATGGGGTATGGTTGGGATGGATTGAGCACAAATCCAACCGGGTCCCCAGGACTAAAAGGCTAATAACTCACAGACCGGACGTCCGATTGACACACCGTCTGTTGCGTTGAGACCCCTATGACATGGAGGTACTTTGAGATACTTCTTCCTGGGACTTCGTGTTAGTTGGATTATTGAATAGTGGCTTGTGGAGCGGACGCTCCAGGTGACAAGAGAGCATAGTGTGGGAACCCTGTAGCTGGCTGTGATGTGAAGAATGAATAGCGATCTTGTGTGGGTCAGCACCGAGTGATCTTGTGTGGGTCAGCACCAAGAAATCATGTGTGGGTTAGCACCTAGAAATATTGTGTCGGTCAGCACCGAGCAATCCTGTGTGGGTCAGCACCGAGCGATCCTGTGTGGGTCAGCACCGAGCGATCCTTCGTGGTTCTGCCTCTTAAGAGAGTAAGATGATTTAGTAGTTACATCTAATCATCTCAACTACTACACTTAAGTTATACCTGGTGTGATATGAGTCTGTTCCTGAGTGGTAATTTCCTTCATGGTAATACCTTGGCGGTATTCTTCTATGTGGCGTACCTGTGTGGTACTTGCCTTCGTGGTGTTTCTTCCTTTGTAGAACAATTGAGCTTGAGGATTTGGAGTTGGACTCTGTGTTTTTCTCATGATTGAGATGGGTTTATTTTATAACTTAGGTATATGTATGGGCATATACCTAAGTAGGGTAATCAGCTGTTTTCACTCTTTTTGGTTCATTCTTTATGGATTTTGTGAGACCTTGAGTCTTGGGGTCCCTACTGATTATTTTTATACTCACCCATGCACAGGCTATGCCCGCACCTTGTTGTGTTGGATGCAGATGACAGACAACACTTACTAAGGACGAGGGTACCGGGACTAGAGGTAGCTTGAGGTGAACCTTAGACGAGACATACCACTGAGATGAATTTTCAAGAGTTGTACCTACCCTTCATGTAGGATCCTTAGTGGGTGTTCATAAGAGTTGTTCAGTTTACTTGTACTTTCAGTTTCTTATACTTTCCAGTTGGGTTTGTATTGTGAACCCTTTTTACTTACTGTACTCACATGTTTACTATTCTGTTTACTTGAGTTCGTATCTTGTTGTGTGCTTGGTTTCTTGTGTTTACAAGTTATAAAGGCAATTCCATCCCATTTTTAGGGAATACTCCTTTAGTTCTAGTAGCCAACCCGTAGCCTTTGGAAGGTGGGCTTGGGGTAGTCACGACACGGGTCCCAGGGGACGGGTCATGACATGAAGTTTTATTTACTCAAGGGAAACCAATTAGAGGGGTTTTATAATGTTTATGGAGGCCTTATAAGGTATTTAGTATTGTTTTATTCTCATTCACAGACTGATTCATGGTAGGTTCTTACATTTTTTAATACAATCATGATGATTCCATTTTTCCCAAAGAAAACACATATGATCATTTTTTACTGAGACCGAGTCCTATAAGAAGTACTGTTTTTGTTCCTGGGACTATTTATTGATAGTTACACATTTGATGCTTTAATTTTTGAAAATGAAACCATGTGACATGTAGTCATTGAATAAATCTTGGAATATGTGAGGTTCTCGATTTTGAATAGGATTTACATGAGATCTACTAGCATGTTAAGACTAAAATTCCATTTAGCATGGTTATATTCATCTTGTTGATAAAAAACTCATAGGGGAGTGAATTGAGTGATGATGATCTGGTGGTATGTGATTATACACATAGTTGATTTGAAATTTTGGTATATGTCAGATACACATGATACTATTTAAAGCATAAAGTGATGAACACACATGTGTAATATGAGGTATGATTTTTTATAAGAAATGTTATGGGCCTAGTTTCCTAGAATTTTGTTACTCAGATAAGGAATTTTACTCCATGGTTGAGGAAAAATTGAGAATAAATCAGGTTCTAGGTGGTATTTGACCCATGGTTGGTCCTAAACAGACATTATGGTGAGACATGGTGTCAAGAGTTGGTCAAAGGAAAGTATAGCATGTTTTAATTTGAGCACATATTTGGAGAGAGATACACACCTATTGATGGAATCTTAGTGTACTGCTAGTTTAGAGTTGGTCATTACTAATATATTAACATCATATTGAATATGCAGAGATAACATCAGCTATACCCTAAGCTATATCAAAATATATTTTATGATTTGGTGAGAAACATATTTATGTTGCACTCTATGAGAGGTATAAAGTGATCCATATGGTGGGAGTGTATCATTGTCTATTATAGGTTAGTGACCCTCATTTTTAGTTGAAATTATGTGTTTACATGGTAACTATTATTGGGAAGTAGGAATAGGAGATGTTGAGAGTTGACAATTAGGAGTTAGTGAGTTTCTATCCTTTCATGTTGTTATAACTAGAAAGGGTAGGCGATTTATCTAGATTATTGGGAACTTTTTTTAATGGTGATATTAAAATAATTCTCCTAAGGTGGGAAGTATCATGTTGGTTGCCATATTTTGACCCTCGCATGATATGGTTAGTGATATGATGAGATCATTTGTTGGATGTTCATTTGGATTTTTTATGTGATTGGATAAATGGATCTATGTATTACTAGATTCATTAGTGAATTATAGGTACGTGATTGTATTGTGGAATGAAAATAGAATGAACATGGTATGGTTTTTCCAAGAAATGTCACTCTAAGTTAGTTATTGACTATAGTGATTGTTATTAATAATGATCTTAATTTTCCTTAGGATAAAGGCATTAAGATTTGGGTTAGATAAAGTTTTGACTGTGGGAGATTAGTGCTACCCAGAATAGTTATTTGAATTTTTTTATCTTGAATTATTTCATATAGTTGAATAAGTTTGATTATGAAAAACATTAGGCACATAATTAGGTTGATACAGGTTTCGTGTAAGGGTATTCTATATATTTTGAAGGAAAATACAGTATGAACATGTTGATTTTGATCGAATAAAGTATAATCATTAGACATTATTGAGGATTGAGGGAAGTATCCTCATGTGTGATTAGATTTTAAAGTGAGAAATATGCTTGAATCATTTTCAGGATTCCAAGGATGTGATTCTTTTAGCAATTCTGATAGTGGTAGTACTGTGGACCAGAACATACCATTGAAAATAAACAGACTATGGTGGGGATAAATATAGGCCATTTGATTATTTGAGATATGGAATAAAATTAATTTGGCTTTGACAGTCTTAGGTAAGTACAATCCTAATTATATGATAATTTTTGTCATTATTTTCTTAGTTTGGGAGGTTAATCTCCATCTGATTTATGTTGTTCTTGGAGGCACATTGGGAATTCAGAAATGTAATGTGACCTTTAGAACTAAATCCACAACACGTATAGGTTGGTTAATTCATTTTTATTCCCACTTGGGATTCTTGGGGGTGAAAAATTTTATGGTTTTGAGGTTGTAAGATCCCTAATTTTTTAGAGTTGTAAGTTTATGAAGGATTTTCAATTTTCCATTACTGGACCTGAAAAATCTTGATCATATATTAAAAATGAGAATTCAACGTTTTAAATTCATATAAAAAATGTTTTTAGACGTGGTTGAAGGATTTTATGATGTATTAGAGGTTTCTAGAGAATCCTAGGGGTTTGGGTCTCAAAAAGGAGTCTTAGAAAGCTTCATCTCATGGAGCACGGTCAGTACACAGATGGTGTTAATTGTGTTGCCTAATCGTACGGGTGATTTTTTTAATAGTATCATGGTTTCAGAAACCATGTGTTAGGCTTAGGAAAAACATGATATGGTTCTATAATTTGTTATAGACATGTCCCATGATTAGTACAAGGTCCCTTAAACAATGTACTGAAATCATGTGAGGTGGAGGGGTCAAGACAGTACCAACCATATGGTTTGGAAAACTGTTAAAACAAACTGTACAACCCTTTAAAATTATGAAATTTCCTTTATTACCCATGCGATACTTAAGAAGGAATCCCCCTCTTTCCCACCACTTTATCTCTCATGTGATCCAGGTGGATCCATCATCTCCTTCCTCTCTTCAATCCCCATCAAGTTGGTGTTTTGATGTTCATTCATGGAGTTTAAGGTATTATTTCTTCCTCGGTAAGCTTTTTAGGTCTCCTCTTATCATTTTTATTAATTATCGGTTTCTTAAATTTGGGTTTATATCATGATTCCACCAAATCATGGTGGAATTGGGTATTGATGATAGGTATTTTTGCCAACCTAAGAATAGGATGACCTAAGAGGAAATCTATACATTACTGCATATCATTTCGTTGTTGTATATCGCTACGGTGAATTTCTAAAGACATAAAACACAAATAAAATTATTTTAATAAGTGTTTAGATGATATTGGTTAAGTAATTTCCTAATAATGGTGTTAGGGATACCTAGTATAACTTCTGCATGTGGTTTCTTGAATTTAAATCGAGCAATGAGCGCTCTATGAGTTATCACCTATTATGATTGTTTGAATTTTATCTTATAATTAGTTTTTAATGTTATAATTAATATATTGGACTATAATTGAGATTTACACTATAATGTAGGATCTTTTAAGTTGATGCAACTTGGGATGGATTTTTTAAAGCCTAGACGGAACTACTTAGAGATGTTTATAAGTGTAAAGATTCCTAAAGGTTAGTGGTATATCATACCTACCCATTTTGTATTTATTCATTTTTTTTGTATTATTTGTATGCTTGGGATATCCCCTAAGGGTGAAACCTCTATTTAAATTTATTTAATGTATTTTTTACTTAATTAATTGGATAATTATAGTGTATGAACTCTAGGGTTCAGTAACAAAACCCATGTTCTAGCCTCATGCTTTGTCCCATAGTGTCCGAGACATAAACCTTGATACATTGAGTAGCCTCTAGATATCTCAGGAGGTGATACTATGATTGGTAAGGCATGTAATCCTTTGTATAGGCCTAGGTGGATGAAACTTAGTTAGACCAAAACTAGGTTTGGTGTGTTGACGGTACCAGAGAGACTGTGGGACTGACATAGAGGTTACTAAGAGGGATACCTCTGTTTAGGTATGGACCATAAGGTTCTAGAGTAAGATGCCTCTTTTGTGTATTGAACAAGAGGACACCCTTGGGTACCCTATGGTCAATTAACCCCAACCTAGTACTTATTGTTTTGGGTAGATATGGTAGTGGGTGTCACCTAAAATATATACCAAACTTGCAAGCCCGAGAGGTTATAATAGTAGTGGTGGCTGTAGGAAATAATCCACCCTCACTATTTTATTTATTCCCTCACTTAGTTATTATTTATGAAGAAATTATTTCAATAGGTTTTTCTTGGTTTGTGGAAAATGGGCCTGACATAATGCAGTATATTTCTGGGATGCTCAGACTTACTTCTTTGGATCAAACTTCTGAACCATTGTATTTGATTGATATATTATTTCCATTCTTAGATTTACTTCTTGAGATCAAACCATTGAGACATCATGATTTATATTATAAGGATTCCCAGAGTTACTTCTTAGGAAATGACTTATGTTTCATTCTTGACCACAGGGTTGGAAAAGATTTTCCTCATTGATGATTTGATATATACAAAGAGACGATTCTTCTCTCTTCAAGAAATTCCTAGGATGCTCCCTAGGGTCAGGTGGATGCACCATTACTACACTCACTATAATTTTATTTTAGTGGGATTATAAGGAATTATTTAATGGATACCAATCATGTATAAGGATACAAAAATCATTATCTACAAATCATCTAAGGGTAACCCCTTAGGAATTATCTGAGTCATGATGTCATGAACACATATAGAACATGAATTTTAGCTCAAACATAAGATTTTATTTACAAGTATTGAGTGGTATTTCATCCATATCACTAAATATTCATAAGATGTACATATACTTCCTCTAATCCTTCATTTTATTTATTCAAGGTGAGTGAGGGTGAAACTAGGGTTAAGACATGTATCCCCTTGTGGGAATATAGCTTTCTCAAAGGAATTTTTGGTGCTTGTTAAAGTAGGTATCATCAATCAAGATTTTGGAACAAAGGATCAGATTAATTATACATGTATTGAGTGGTATGCCATACTACTCATTTCCTTTTTCAAAGGATTTCTAGATGATTGGGATTACATAACCAAGGATTAGCTGTTGTTTGATTAATGTTACTTTTAACCATACTCATATTTATATATATATGGGAATATATATACACATATCAATATATATACACGACTAAAACATATTCCAATTGTGTCTAAGTTTGGTTGAGAACATTCCTAGAACATTCCTTGTATGACCTTGTCTTTTAGTTTAAATATATAAGTTCATATTATTATTATCATTATTTTAATCATGGTGATTAGCTCAAAGTTTAATACACTTATTATTATGGTCTATGTATGGGACCGTGTAAATATTTTCCTACTAAGATTTGTAGTCACACCCAACTTAGGATTCCATTACATTTGGGTGACTAAGTTTAAATTCACTTTTTTGTAGGCACATGATGTGCTAAGGCCTGAGATTGATTGAGAATGATGGCTTAGATATGCATGTGGATATCGAGTATGTGGTATGTCTTGGTGTATATAGTGGATCCTTATAATTTTATTTTTGTTTATTTTATTTACTCATGTATATGTATGGATGAAATAGTGGGTGATTAGTGTTATATGTATAACATGATCATTTAGGCATTTACTGCAGTTCATTAATTATTATAGTTCTATTTGTATTTACTACTTCCACACTATTTATTTACTACCATACATGATATTTAGTTACATCTATTGCTTCTTACTATCATATGAGGGAATATTCTCCCCACTATCACACCCCATGACCTCTCTTCTAGTCTGTATCATCTTGCATATGGGGAGTCACACTTGAGGCCTTGTGGAGAACCAGCTCGAGGAACTGATTTAGTGGCACCTGAGTCTTGAAATTACATTACTTTACAAATAATTTATACTAGATTAATCTTCATTTTTATTGATTTGGAGAACTTCCTATACCATTTGGATAGAAAAATATGAAAAAAATATAATTCATCTCTTCCCATTCTATAATAACGATTTTATCCTTCAATGTGAATCATTATGACCATGATGATTTTTTCATATCTAAAGAACTATAATAATCATTTAATCCAACATATGATCCAAAAATTAATGAAATGTTTTTAATCTTATCAAAAACTGAAATGGTTAACAAAATAAAAAATATTATCTAATGATCAACATTAAGCTACACAAATATTCTTGACTAAATTTGAACTAAAAAATCAGAATGGTTTGATAACATGTTCTTCATTTTATCCCCAAACAACCTTTATCACTTATGCAATCACATACAAAAATATGTATATTCAATAATTATATATTATTAAAATATATATTTTTCAAAATAAAATGGATTAAAATTTTATGATATATAAAATAATATGATCAACTTCCCTAAGGATCACCATGTCATATCATGCAATAAAATTAAAGTTCATTTATATATTCATCCAAGAAAATAACATTTTCATAAAAATCATATTTCAGGGTGATTAGCACTATTCAACATATGTTTCCAAAATTCACATGTTTAAATTTTCCATACAATTAAATATTATTAGAACAATCCTTTATTGTTTTCTCTTAATCCTTATACCAAACTACCATAAACTAAATTATAATAATATATTATCCAATATAACCATAATTACCCTGAATTAAGATACCTAATGGTTAGATTCATCCATAAATGATATAATTTTATTTCCATTTTTCTTAGACATATAAATATATATTTCATCCTTGGAGGAAATATTTCTAATAATCAATATTTACACTTATTAAATTTTGCATATAACACATTTTCTACTAAAATATTCAAGAAATATTATGAACTGATTGTCATTATCTTCATAATCCTTATATTATTTTATGATTATCATCATCATCATAATTTATTTATTTATTCAAATAAATATGAGAAAAAACAAGAAAAAAAAACCAAACATAGGGATAAGGATGCCTGCAATAGTAGAGTATGAGGTCATGCCCACTTACAATATTCTACCCCTTATGCCTCAAAAATTTTATGATTGGGAAGTATGTGACACTAGTTCCTTAGTCCTCCATGGATGAGAGATGGTCCTCAAATTTGTTTCCCTCATTCCAGGTGTGAAGAACATTGATACTGTTATTGAGATGAATTCATTGCTTTCTAAAAATATAAGAGACCGACCTTGGTATAATGTCTGTGCCATGCAGAGAGTTGTATAAAATTATAGAATCCATTTATACTTCTATGAGAACTATATTACTTCGATGATATAAGCTTAAACTGGTGAGAATAACCTTGTATTCATCCCAAAGGTAGTGACCACAAATAAAATGAGCTGTAAAATATAGAATCTCAAAACCCTTGGGTTCCCAAACAACCCCCTCCTTGCATGTTTCCGAGGCTGCAAGGGCCATATATGTTCAACTTGAGGCCTGTTAAGGGTGGACTCTGGAAAACCTAGTTTTCTTGGGAATCATTGTGAATGGATTGATCAGGATGATTACTCACTTGTAACATTCTTAGAGTTGGGGCATCATTCTAGTTAATAAATTGTGTAACCATGTCGATGAGCAGGTTCCTTGTTCTGATGATAAAAAACTTCCCCATTGAAGGAACCTTCTCACGACGAGCCCTACTTCTTTCTTTCTAGATACACTAGAAGTCACAATTCAATATAGTTTCTCATTCCAACTATTTATGTCCAGTAGTTTCCACACCATGAAACCATCATTCCAGAAAGGTTGTGTTGAGAAAATCTTGAGATGAGAAGGAAGAAAAATCAGAAAAGAATCCTCATACAGTTATATCCCAATAAAAAATTAAAAATAAATTTCTCAAACTCTCATCTTGATAATCCTTGTAACAGAAGAACATGGGGACTAGGTTGATGCCAGTTCTTTTTATGTTTTTATAATTAGGCACTGCATGGTTCCTTATTCTCCATGGTGGAAATTATAATTTATAGGAATCCTCTAACACTACAAATTCTCACTTGAAACTATCAAATTGTTTAGGGGTGATCATCTCCCATCAAAAGTCCCTTTTGGAGAAGGCCCCTGAATTTGAGGCTGTAAATACACACTTATCGAGATTAATGTTCATGTTAACAAGGCCAAAATTTTCATGCTTGTCTTTATCTAGGACATCACTGGTAAAAAGAGGGTTCATACTAGCCTTCCTAATGGATACTTATATATCCAGATAGCCTGGGAAACCAATCTTTGAACCTACCCATTTATGGTCCTAGAAGAGTATATCACCTTTCCCCATAATCCATCGGGTTTGAGGATGCATGGTTGATATGTGAGGAAAAATTATAGACCATGAAGGATAATCATTCTTGCTCATCAACTCTATGTCTACTATACATTTAGTAGACATTAGATTTCCCCAGAGAGTACTCTCCTATTAATCCTCCCACACTAACTTTTCATGCATGAAATGGAGAGTGTCAAAGAGGTTTCTCATGTTGATTCCCCCTTCATAAAATATTCCTTCCATCCTAGCCTAGGAAACACTGTTTTTTTTTACTTTTGAGAGAGAATCCCCAATAAATCCTTCTATAATTCTATAAATATTTTTTATAACACCCTTCAACACTTTGATGGTAGTAAGGGCTATACGGGTATGGTGGTTAGGATGTTGTTCAGATAATTGATCTTAACTCCAAAAGATAAGAAATGGTATTTACAATTCAAAACTCATACTCTGATTCCTCTCATGATTTGGTCAATGTGATGACTACACATCCCACCTATAGACATCGGGGCACCTAGATACTACATTAAAATGCTTTATCACTTCATGTCTAGGCTGTTTCATTTGTCGGTAACCCATCTGGGAAAGCATCTATTTGATATGTATAGATTTATCTTTTCCCTATTGATGATCTAGCCCCTAAAATGACTATACTAATCAAGTATAATATTTTTGCCACAAATCGATCTATTTTTTTGGTATTCATGAAGAAGATGGTGTCATCTACGAACACGAGGTGGGATTGCAATGGGGGCTCAACATTATTTGATATGAAAGAATATATCCCTTTAGAATTCTATTATTAATATGGAAAATGGGGAAAAATTGAGTAAGGATTAAAATGATTAGGGATATAGTATCTCTTTGTCTTATCCCATTAGTTTCCTTAAAGAAGCAAGGATTCCTTCCTAAAAAAGAAAAATCCAGCCATGGATAACTAAATCTCTTGAAAATTTGATCAGAGGCCCACGAAGAGAAACCAATACATGTTAACACCTTGATGATGAATATTCATTCAATTCTATATGAGTAATTATTAATATCATGTTTAGTTTACAAGTTTTAACTATCATCCTTGAGATTTATTTCACTAAACACCTCTTATGTCAGTGCAATGAACCCTTTGATTGACCAACCTTTAAAAAAATCAATTATGCTCCTTGAAATACTAGTGAGGAAGGTGAATAGATAACCTTAAATTATTAACATTGACTAGTATTTTATATGGAAAATTGAACATTCTCATCATCCTATAATTTTATAGGGAGGTAGAATCCTTAATCTTGGGTATGATAACAAAGGTAGTTTCACATGAAACACATGGTAGACATCCCCCCAAAAGAAGTATCGAAGTTCCATTAAAATTTCACTCCTAAAAATGTTCCAAGACTCTCTATTAAAATATTTCAGAAAACTGTCTGGGCTCAGATCACTCTTGATGTTAAGCCCCACCATGGCCTCATGAATTTCTTTCTCCTCAAGGATTTCTTCTAGGAGATCATTGGCCTTCTTGAAGGAAATGTTTAGGATCACATCCAGAATCTCAACATTCCCCCTCAAGTAACCTCTAGGCATACTTATATTATGTAATACAAGGAGATTTTTGAAATAATACTAAGCCATGTCACTAATAACATCCCTATCATAAAATTATGAGCCATCCTCCTTCAAAATACTGGGTTTTTTGAGATGCTTTTTTCCTTGATGCATGCATAGAAATAAGCAGTATTTATATTTCCGTCACAAAACTATTTTATTATTGAGTCCTCTCACACCAAGAGTTATTGTATCAGGATAATTTATGCCATCCTATCCTTATTTATAGTGAGTTCGTTGAACAATATCTCATTCTGGTCCTCCTTAAGGTTGGATTCTAGCTGATCAATCTCCTTCTTCAATGTATCCATTTCCTAAGGGCTGGATGGGTGCACCATGACCAATGAATATAAATCAAAGTTGAGGTGTATCAGCTTATTTTATATCCCAATACATTAATTTACCTGAATATTATTTATCCATTAATTTCTTCCAACTTGTTGGTAGCCTGGAGTGCATGCCCACTAATGTGAAAAGATTAAGTGGTCATTTCTCTCCTGCTTGGAAGACAAGGAAACCTAAAATGGTGAATAATCAGAAATACCATAAACCAGGCGAGTTACCTTGGAATTCAGATAAGAAGATAAGGAATGTCTCTTATATATAAATATATCAAGGTGACTCTAGGATCATCAACCCCCTTTTTGATTATTGTACCGTGTGAATTGATCACCAACATAGACCTTGTACATAAGCCCCTTGCCATCCATGCATTATATGAAATCCAGACTATCCATCTAAGGGAATGGTACTCTCCCTTTATTCTCAACCAAAGTAGTAATTACATTTATGTCCCATCTAGAAATACACAAGGATTCTCTTGGATCAAAAGCATCAAGGCCTTTCCCCATATATTCTCTTCATTGAGCATCACAATATTTATAGGTGAAACAAATAAACATTATGTTTGTGCATATAGTAATATTATTAGGGATAAAATGGTCATCTGATTGTATTAGTTCCACATATATATTTATTTCTCAAAAGACCTATATATGAAGGTTAATAGGATTGGAATGTACGAATTCTTTCATTCTTATTCTATTTGAAAACTCACTGATTTTGTAAGTGATTTTATTAGGTTTGAGGATAAAAATAATTGACTCCTTGTCATTCATAATCTCTATAGTTATATAATATGTTTTAAACAGGGAAAATAGGCTATATGAATTATATATTAAGAGATGGGTTATTGATCTTGTAGTTTTCTGGATTTATCCCTAAACAACATGGCTACTTTCTGATTAGGGGAGGAACACTCTTGATTATATCTATATTTGGATCTCGTATACACTCTGGTATGTTGATAGGAAGGAAGTATTGACTATGGAGTTATAAGGTCTTATAGATAGGGATTCACCCCTACCATCACTCTGGACAAAGACAACGAAAAACTAATTCCCTTTGCATTATGGTGTTGCTTTGATGCATACATCTATTTGTTAAGAGGGGACTGGAGTCCTCCATTTGGGGAAAGTCCCCATGTGGGACTGGTACTGTAGGATCAAAATCATCAATTAGAATCTACTTAGCCTTTGATAATATGTTTTAGGAAGGTACTAGGAGGAGGAATAGCTGGCTAGAGGGTCCATGTTCTCTAGTATGAGGGTGGAACCTTGAAAATATTTCCACAATTCATTACCTACTATGAATCTGAGTAAAGTTTTTTGAAAAAACTTCATGATCATCAATTGGGAGAAGAGATTAAATCAATATATAAGGTACCAATTCTAAAAAATAATATCATCCCCTTCGACAACGATGGGGGACTAACTCAGATTCATGATCTTCTAATCCATACTTATATGGGGAAACTGTGAGAAGAGCTCCATCGCCTCCATGGTCTATCTCAATACTACAGGAATTTGTGTTGATATTTTGTTGGCACTATGATGTGTCTCCTCTTGAGGTCACTTATTGGTTCTTTAAATGATCTAATTGACATAACTTCTTACAAACTATCAAAGAATGAATTTACAGTTTATAAGAGGAGCAATAATTGGGAGCCACTGGGTAGTAGATATCTTGATTCTAGATGATTGAGTCATACACACGAAGAAAAATCTAGTCTAGTAGGTGATAAGATATGTCCAAATCCACAAAAATGTAAGAAATAAAATTTTCATCACAACTCAGGGTGTTCTCATCCGCACATAGAAAGCCACTTAAATAGTATCCAATAGTATTAAAGAATGTATCATTCTAGAAAGGTAGTAGAAGTCCATAGAGATTTACCCAGAGCACTACGAGTGAATCCTATCTTACCTTAGGAATATACAACGACCATCAAGCCAGATTTATGTTCCACCATACCATGGAATGAGGGGCTCTACTCTAATCCAGGGCAACATTTGACTCTGATTCCAAAACAACACACAACGATTTTTAGTGAACATATGAGATTCAGGCTGAAAAATCCAAACCCCAAGAGTCCACAGAGCATTGAAGAACTAGGATAGGAGGTTTTTCATATATGAAACTCATGACTAAAGTATATTTCAAACAGGAATAAGATTCAATGAAATCCATGGAAGGGACATGCATAACCATCAATGGATGTTCCCTCGACACTTCTGTAAAGTCTAAGTGAATATCAGGGAAGTAGAGGGATGAGCAGGAATGTGAGGATCAGAATAGAACATCATTAATGGTTACTCTAGTGAGGATCCATGGTTGGTGACCTTTAATCTTCATGTAATGATGAAGTAGAAATAAAAATAAATGAGGAACTTGGGTTTATGGTTTTCAGAGAAATGAGCGTTTCTTAGGAATGCACCATACCCTTGAGAGAAATGGTTGAAAAAATTATTATTGATGTCCTTGATTCTTATGGAATTGGTTTTTATGATTCCACTTCTTCTTAAAATTATCTAACTTTCTATTAGTATATTATTTCTTAACTCGATAATTATGATCATGAAATAATTTTTTTATATACTTGTTAAAAAACTCCCATTCATTTTTTGTATTTAACCAAGTTCTTCTTCTAACAGTCATAAAAAATATGATGTTTGATATTTTTCCATCCATGGTATTTATCACCTAAAAATCCATGAAACTCCATTTTTCTCTTATTTCATGTTTTATAATGATTAATTAGGTGTATATTGTTAATAATAAATTGATATGTCTATAGAAGCATAAATTTAAGATCATTCACTCCAAATTATCTCTTGTTTTGTTTCTACTCAAAGGAAAGGATATTAAACATAACTTGAGTTAGTTTCCAAAATATTTCCATGATCTAATCAACTCCAACACCAAATATATAGGTATGATCAGTAGGGTAACACATACATTGAACATGGGTATTGATTCCCTTTAGTACTATGGGTGTAATCTCTAATCAATGTCACACAATTAATTTTCTGGAAATCATCATGAATATTTATCTGTGGAACAAAAAAAAACTAAAAATTTATTAAATACTCTAAGGTATTTTCATATTTCCTTATCTATATATGTTTATTTAAGATCTAGTTCACACGGTTCCTACAAAAGTATCTCTGATACCAACTAAAGTTGTTCTAACTACAGTACCCTAGAGATAATGAATAATTATTACATTGATACAAGATATAGGTGATCACATGACCAAGGATAGATCAATTTAAATGTCCTAGAAACTTAATAAAACATAAATTATATATTAAATTGGAAAATTAAAACATAACATGAAAAAAATTCTTAAATCCATGATCTTCATTCAAAGATTCAGTCATCATATTCCTTGGAAAAGGAAAAAAATAAATGGTGACCTCAAATTCCTAGTAAGAGTAACATATATAAGAACCTATAATGAGCAAATAAGTTTGAAAATATATTCTAATGTAGATACATAAAAAACATTCCAAAAAATCAACAACTTGAGCATGAAATGAATATATGGATAATATCAACTAAATAGTCACATTGATAATAATGATTTAATTATAAATAAACAAAATGTGCAATTATATACATTCATTATCTTACCATAAATGCCTCTTCAATAAATCATGAATCTTACAGTGAATTCCTTGTCCAAGTCACTTTCATTTTATGGGTATTTGTTCACCAATTCCACCACTAAAGTGTCAGCCTATTTTGTCTCATGTGACCTCTTGATGCATTGAGGGGATATCTACTATTGGCCCCCAAAAATCCCATATAATTTTCTAATGAATTCCATATATATTGAGTCAAAAATTTAACACATAATTAATATAAAATTTCAATAAAATAATATCCATATTGAATAAATAATACAAAACATCAATATTTCCTTGGTAAATGAAATAAATTTCATAATAAACTTCCACCAACTGAAACTATATATAGAAATGATATACTATTAGGAAAATGTAATTGTAGTGGAAATGATACCTTATGAAACCGTGATACTATGAATATGGATAGGGTGGAAAAAATAATTTCCAATTAAATGATGCATAGTATAATGGAATGTGATCATGAAAAATTTAATGACCACAACCCCACGAATCAATAAAGTATAACAGAATACCATTAATTCATCATAGTATAACCTCTGGAAAATAAACGATTTTCATAATGATTTCAACATTATATAATGAAAATCCATATAGAGAAATAATATGGCTAGTATCATTAGATTTTATCCCCTGTGAAGCATAATAAACATAAAAGGATGTTTACATAGATTAAACTACCTTTAAAATAATATTTAAGAATTCCTTTGAAAACTAAGAAAACAACCCTTTAATTTGGTATCTTTAAAAAATAAAAAATACCAATTTTTTTATAAAAATATTTTATTTGAAAATAACCATGAAAAATTGTAATGAAAATTCAAATATAATAACCATCATAAAGGTTAGAAAATCCTTTCATTTACTAAACATGGAAACAAAGATTCTGTTCACACTCTTGGAAAAAATACTAAAATTACCACATTAAAAAAAAGGTAAGAAGATTCATTTTAAAATATTAAAATGAAATTAAAATATGGTGTAAAATTACCTTAAATAATTATTTTATCATAAACATATCATTCTTGAAAACATTTTAATGAAAATGGACATGAAAGAAAAAGTTCATCATCTCAAGAGAAAATAAAGTCAATATTTCTTAAAAAAATATTGAAATTTATAAGTAGAAAAAGGAGTAAAAATCAGATGAAAAAATGAAACAACCTAAATAAAAATAATAAATGAAAATAGATGGGGTTTATAGAGAATATAGTATAATGTCATTTCAATAAAAATTGGAACATAAATAATATTCATTAAAAATGAGATTGTGAGATAAATTCTTACTTCTTGGTGTCTTTTGAATAAAAAATCCAAACAAGAGAAAATATTAATAATAATATTTTAGTAAAATTAATTAATACGAATTCATTATATAACATCTCAAATTTTTAGTATACACACCATGTAAATGAAATTTGGGGTATAATGTAAAATATGTCTCATTATAGTGGTAATGAGACAAAATTATTGATACATTAATTCTAACTTGCTCCGTACACGCTCATAACCATACTTATAATAAATTTATATTTATTATAAATCTCTATATTATCCATATTCATAGTTATTATACCATATATTATTCACTTATAAATTTTTTTCACACATTTTTTAATAATATGTTTATTAACACCATCATCTAGGGTGTTAATTGTTCCATTTTCATGTTTTTTTGATTAAATAGTATCATTAATTGAATCTTGGTCAAGATTTATTCATATCCAGAATAGTATTAATTATATAAATATAATATTTATTCATTATAAGTTGTCCTAGAACCCTCTTCTTGAGGTGGTAACTGAAAAATGAGATACATCATTCATTGTGACGGTAGTTCTTACATATGCAAGAATGTTGTTTTCATTTTATAATGAAAAGTTGGAAAGAATGGAAAATAATATTTTATCCTCCATAATTTATATTTAAATCATAAATATAATATATATTCATTATAAAATCTATTCATGATATGGGTTTATAATAAATGAAACTCATTGCCTCATGGAGACGGTAGTTCGAAGCTACGCATAAGCAATACTTTCATTTCCCATTAGATGGAAAAGGATATGAATAAGGGTTTTCCTATAAAAATAGTAAAATTTATGTATATGGAATAATATTATGTTATTATATGATCATGCTTGAGATAAAATTGAATGAGTTAGAAGAATAAATAAAATGAAAGAACTCGGTTATGAATTATTCCTTATCTTTGGAAATCCTCTGTTGGATTACACCTTAACCCTTCTTTAGATTGTATTGGGGGAATAAAATAAGCTATTGTATGTTTTTATGGAGTATAAGAATTTATTTTTAGGATCATGGATGAGATGAAAATATCATTAATTGAGAGGAAGAGAGGAGAGGTTTTCCCTTTTATAAGTGAGGTGGGTGGAAATCTTGCAAAAACATGAAATACTAATATAACATATGTGTCTAAATAATTTCAAATACCTCCAAAGATCTATATAATTGTTTATAATGAGAAATATTTAGAAATAAGTTCATCCAATAAAATTTAGACAAGATCAAGTGGAACTTCAAACCTTATCTATTGGTGTAACCCCTTCATTAACCCCATTTAACTTTATTCCAGGTAGTAAACTTTTCAGTCATTAAGGGTCATAAAGTTAATTTTAATAATTATAATTGGAAAATACATATAAAATTCAAGAAATTTTAGATATTTTCCATAAATTTGAGTTTTTATAAGATATTTATTATTTTTTAATGATTTAAAAATAACTTTTAAACATTAAAAACCATGTGAAGTAATTTTTGGTACTATTCACAATGTTTTTCTTTAAAATAATCAATATAATAATGAAATTATAATGTATATAATTTCAGCACTAATAATAATTTATAACTATTAATGATTTTTTAAAACAACATAATTCAACCAAAACATACTACATTAAGTGTTTTTAAAATAATTTACTTGGTTTTTCAAATGATTTTCAGGAGCATTGCATCGCTATTACGTAAGTATTCCGGGTAACTATACCATCAATAAAAAATAAAAATAAAATATTATAAAAAATATAACTTATTAATATTCAATACAACTATTTATAATGATTCATAACTTCTTTACTCCCCAAAAAAACATATTGGATGTATTAAAATAATGAGAGTTCCATTTTTTATTTATTCTTTACATATAGTAATATAAATTTTATTATCAAAGGAAAATGGAACAAATTGCCATATATTAGAATATAGGATTATTTTTCATGAAATAAAATCATCCAAATACATTATAAAAATTGTTAGAGTGATATTAATGCCTTAACCCATAGTTTTAATCCCATTTTACATTTTATCATAGTGACAAATTTATACTATATTGACTATTTATTATGACCATGATTGAAATTGATCTATTTACCAAATTCAAGCCTTTATATTTTAAATATAAAATCCATTTTTTAAAAATAAATTCATAAATTTTTATATTTTAACTCCAATATAAGTATGGAAAACACAATGAAAACAATTTTTAGAAAATTAACCATTTTTAACATAAAAATGATTTTACACCAAAATCATGTATAATATTGAGTCCCATGGACTTAATTGGATTAATTTTAAATTTTTTTGACTTATGTTACTTCCAATATAATATAAAAAATATTTTATTTTTGTAATTAATATAAAATAAATAAAGGTTTTTTTTCTAAAAAAGTTATTTTCACTATTCACGTAATTATAAATATTTTCAGAAAAATTCCTAAAATTCCCTATAGAAAATTTTTATTATATTTATTTTAAAAATGATATTTGTAACACCCCAAAAATCTAAATAAAGAACATTTTATTTGATAGTGTGTATAAAACACGCCATCAAGTGCATAATGGTATATAATATCCATAGAATTTATAATATATTTAATATTTTAAATAAATTTAATATATTATATATCCTGAAATGAATGTGATTCTGAGTTATCAATGGACATACACACCAATGAGTTTCTTCAATGTCATGTGTTACACGCAAGATTGAGTTATCTAAAAAAATAAATTATTATTAAAATATTAATATTTAATATAAAAAGATATAAACTAGTAATTATTAATAGTATTAAATAACTTATGAAAATATATGCCTTAAAAAATATAATAATAATTTATTTGTTTCAAATTAATTAAAAAAAGTTCCAATTGAATATTAAAATAATATTTATATAGAAAACTATTTTTATGCTCACAAAGTTATTTTATCCTAATAAATTAAATTAAATACAATTAGTGAGTGATATTAATGTAATATATATATATATATTATTCAATATAGTATTTTTTATATTCATATAATAGATTTTATAAACATAATATAAGAACAAGCCCAATTTTACACATAAAACCTTTATTTTTATTAAGGGAATTTTACCGTATTTTAATGGAAAAATTATTTTAAATTAAATTTTGGAAAATTTTATAGATTATATGTGTAAAATTAAACTTCATATTTGAAATATTAACATAAAAATTATGTTAGGGTGAATTTTTTGTATTTTTTTGTGACGTTTTATTTTTTAATGTATAGTGAAAAATACTGAATTTTAGTTAAAAACTGCTTTTTAATCGAATTTATTCTTAATGATAAACCATATTTTAAATTTATTTTATATTTTAATTACGTCATATTTGTATCAATTAATACATTGTAGGTGATTTTAATCAATTTAATTTTGAAATTTACTATAAAAACATAGAAAACCTTTAGAGGTTTTTACTTTAAAAACTCGTATTGTCGTCCTGTCTGCGGAATTAAATTTAAATTTATTTTTTCCACTTATGTGATTGAAATTTTAAAAAAACGGTTTCCATATTTGTAATTATAAAAATTTACAATTTATAATAAGTTAAACTTATATTTTCACTAATTATATTGGTGAATGTAATTAAAATTAATTACAACGATTAAGGTAAATTTAAGCTAAATAAGGAACAAAACCATAATATCAAGGGACCAAATGACCTAGAAACTTTTCCAAGTTACATATGATGAAAATTTATTTAAACTATAACCACATTTATAGAAATTTTACCATTTTGGGATCCTCTTGAAATGTGAAAATGTTCATGAAATTCCTTTCTCAAAATATTATACGAGCGTCACTCCTCATCCATTATAAAAAGGCCACATCTCCTCACACTTCCTCACACCTCTCAATACAAATTTTCTCAACCAATATCTTTCAAAATCACTCCTAAAAATAACCAACTTCATATTAGTGTAGGATCAAAATAATGATTTAGATGCTCAATATACAAGAAGGGGTGAATTGTATACTTTAAAAATTACTTTGGAACCTTTAAAGTTTGTATAAAACTTTAGTTTTAAACCTTAAGGAAAACTTTTTTTAACAAGGTTAAACTAAGTATGTTCACAATAAATCTATTTTCTACAAACTTTCTTGATTCTGGAAATATGGTTCTGAGAAATCAGGTTCCAGAAATATGGTTCTGAAAATGAAACTTAATTAAAGTTTACAATGTAAAGATTCTACCTTAAAGCGTATAGAATATCACTAATCAGAGTATACAAAATTAAGGAAGTATAAGATAGTTATACTTTCCATTACAATCAAAATGTAGCGGAAAAAAACTTGAAATAATTCAAGTAAGAAGATTGAAATATTATAACCCAAAGAGAAGGGTATCCAACAACCTTGGGTAAAGGTCCCTTGATTTATACATTCAAGAAAGTCGGTCTTACCCACACCAGGGTAAGCCCTCAATATGAAGATCAGAGTCTGTCTTTGTATCCCCGAAAGACCTCAACATCAAGGTAGTTGGTACCTCTGTCTTCCTATCCCTAGAAGCCCTCAAACTTCAAGGTAGTCGGCACCTATGTCTTCCTATCCCCGGAAGCCCTTGAATATACTCAGCAACATTTGGAGTTGCACGAAGAAATTATGAACAAGATGTTTAGTACGCACTAAGCATGAGAGTATCTCTATAGAAACAAATTCAACATCATGTAATCTCTAGAGTTGTAGATCAGTTCATCAAGTGTCTGGAGCTCTTTCAAATGATCTATTATTTATAGGAACAACTCCAACGGTCGACTCCCTCCTCCAACAATCATATTTTTCCTCGAATCTCGGAGGGGCCTGTACACGTGTCACTCAAACAATGGTTAGTTAGAAATTGAATATACGTCATCATTTCATAACTATATCAAGGATAGACAAAATATAGTTTCTAGGCAAAAACCAATATTCAGAGTCTAAGAAAAATAATATTCGGAGTCTATATTACAAGATATTTGGATTCTATTTATTAGGAAGTTCGTAGTCTGAACTCATCAAGATTCATAACAAAAATTCTATGTCTGAACTCATCAGAATTCGTAACCAAAATTCAGAGTCTGGAATCAAAATAATTCATAACCAGAATTTGGAGTCAGAACTCAGAAGAGTTCGGAGTCTGAATTCAGAGAACTCGGAGTCAGAACTCAAAAGAGTTCAGAGTCTGAATTTAGAGAACTTGGAGTCAGAACTTAGAAGAGTTCGGAGTCTGAATTCAGATCCTGAAATAGAATGCTCTAAATCCAAGTAAATATAGGATTCCGAGGTTTTGTAATATGAAATCAAATTTTACAATTAAGAATAAAATGATTTAGACTTAAGGAAATTAAGGAATGAACAATGAAAATAAGGTAAGGATAGATTTTCCTTGGGGAAGGAAAATTTCCCTTATGAAAGAAAAATTGTGAAGGAGATAAATTTCCTTAAGAAAGGAAAATTTCCTTAATGAAGGAAAATTTTCCTTATTAAGATAAAATAAAAATTTCCAAAAAAAGAGTGTTTGTAATTTTCAAAACATGAAGGAAGGAAAAAGTCATAAGGAAAACTTATTGACTCAACAATTAGAAGACTATCCTTGGAAATAAATAAATCTATGGAATTATTTTGGTGATAAATAAAATGAGTTACAAGATTAAGATATGACATTCTTCCTTAAGATATTTAGTTTATTTTAATTATCTACTATCTAAAATATTATTATTCCATTATAATATAACAAAAATAGTATAGTAATTATAATAGGAATCTTTAATTATAAGGGTTTAACCTAAACTTATATATAAATCTATATAATGGGTAATAAACATCCTATTTATATGTACAACAAACTACTGCCTCACCAAATGATGATTATTCATTTTTCCTTTAATGTCTCTCATGGAGGACACTATGTTGGAAAATATATTTATATATTATTTATATAATATTTATTATTTATTTATTATTATTTACATATTTTACAAAACATATCATTATTCTTTTGATTTTTTGTAAATGAGAAAACATAATTTCTGGAAGTGTGGATTACTGCCTCCAAAAAGTGATGTCATTTGTTCACACTATATATAGAATGTATAGAGTATGGTTTTAATTGAAAAAATGTAAAATAAACAACCTATATATTATATTAATGATATAATTAAATTTATTGAAATAAAATATATATAAATTTCTTTATTACCCTTTCGCACACTTAAAAAGTGATAACGTCTTTCGTAGACGAGTGGACTATCGCCTCCTCAACACGATGTGATTCATTTTTTACATAACAATAATTCTATATATAAGTATACAAGATTAAATAAAATTTTATTTATGATATAATTATCATTTTTAATAATATGGTGTTACCTTATTTCCATAATTATCATTGATAAATGGGAACGTTAGTTATGAGTATGTACGACCTGCCATCTCTATGATTGTAAAGTTTATTCATTTTTAATAAAAATATTTAATTATTTGTTTTAAAATTATAATTTATGTATAAATATATTAATTATGAAATTATTATTATTCTGGAGATGTTATATAATCACCCCTTTGACCATAGTTGACCTACCCATATAATCCAAATTTGTTCAAAACAATATACATAAACTCGATTTTTTACGTTGTTGTATAAAACATAGTAATAATTAAAATAAATGTTATGATGAACATGAAAAAGTTTCTCAAGATAGTATATAATTAGAATAAGTTTTTTATTAAGGAATATAAAGACACATAAGAGAAATCATACTGAAGGTAAGTAAATTTCGTTTCAATTTACTTTCCATCGAGTCTTACTTGTTATTACGAACCTATTTACTTTTATTTGGTGTATATACGTTAATTTGAAATGTTATATCATGAATATATTGACACTAATTATATTCGTTATTTAATTTAATATTATTACTTCATGGGGATTATGATTTAAATGTTTCGAAGTGGTATGGGACACATTGGAATGTTTAATGATTGTTCTCCTAAAGAATTTTATTAATTTTTATCTTTACTATCTCACTTCCTTTTTTGATTGTTAGCTTACTCTTGAAACAATAATTCTTTTTAATAAATTTTCATTAAAAATTTACTTGAATATCCATATTATTATACATGAGAAAATAGTATTTCTTAAACTGTATATCATTTTTACATATGGTGTTCACTTTGACAGTTCTTGAATTAATTGGGAATTATTGATACAATTATATTATTTATTAAATATAGATATTTTATAAGGCATATTATTTATTTTGATTAATTAATATGAGCAATTCTTAGGAATAATAATGAATGGTGGGTCCCATACTTCATATAGCTACTCAATGCATCAATAGATTCTCATGGGACAAATATATTGCGCAAATTAAACATGTTTCTATTAAAGTTTTAAACCATATTGTAAAATGTGTTGACGATATAGGTTTTTTGGAGCCATATTCAAAACACCAAATAATTAATAATTTTAATAATTTAGTTTAAGTAATTATTCCTCCATAAGGTTTTTCATCATCATATATATGGATATATTTCATTTTTATCTCATTGATTAAATGGAACATGTTTCAATTTCTTACCTTCCCATATTTATTTTTTCCTCATCTAGTTATTTTAATGGAATGCGTTTCTAGTTATTACCTTTCTATATTGTTTATGTACTTACTTATTATTTTATGGATTATGTGGCAATTGAATTTTGTTATTTACCTTATTAGAATTATTATTATAATTGATTCATCACTTCTTCCACCATATTTTTACCCTAATATAAATTTTATCTCCTTTCCCTATAAATCCATGAAGCATACTATGGATGATATGAAATGATATAATAGAATGAATAAAGTTATCCTATAAGTTTTTCAGAAAAGAAATTATTTTTAAATTAGTTTATTAATTTGTAAAAAAAACATCTATGTATTTGGTTTTCCAAGACTACCAAACTAATCTATCCTTCGGTATTTGATTCCTTATAATCATGCTAACGTAATTGATAGAAGAAAATAACTCCATGACTTCTGGGGTCGGGTCACTATAGTTGGTATCATAGGACGTTTAACAAAAATATTGGGAACTGGATTTAGGATAACATAGATTAGATAACATGACCCTAAAGTTTAATTTAAGGATAAATATAGAAGAACATCCTAGGATTAGGGTTAGATAGATATTATGTGAGTCTTCCTATAAATACATCCCTATCTGGATAATAAAAGTGGAAGTGGTTCTGGAAAAAATGTACCTTAGAGTAACAACTATGATAAGGTGTGTTGGGCCTGACTCGACGTAACCTAGTACACGACAACGAGCCTTACTGTGCTCATAGTTTGACCCTCCTAGAGATACTCTTAGGATAATTCACATTTTCTTTACAAAAAATTATGAAGTATTTTGAAAATGATTATCCTAGGTTAAATTTAAGGTATAGTAGATTGAAGATAAGGTTTTTTGATTTATAAATCCTATAAATGATATTATGGATAAACTCTATACCAAGGAAAGACCTATGTGGAAATAGGTGGATGAAGTATTTATAAATTGATGTTTCAATTAAAACCATAGTTTAAATGATAATTATTAATTAAAATTATTTTGAGGATATTGATCATGTTTACTTTTGAAAATTATATTATCCTATTTTTAGAAAATGACAACCTTTATGTCGGGTGACAACCCATCGAATCCAGTAATGTCGCAGTACATGGACCCATGACTGAAGGATGATAAGGGTTTGATACCAAACACTGACCTACATATTGTCCTCGTTAATATGTCATTGATTTTAGTTGAACAATTCTATGAATAGATCTTAATGATTAACCAGTAGTGTTACTTTTTAGGTTTATAGATTAATCTCCTTACCATATTAGTTTTGGAGGACCGTTAGAGACAAATTGTTGGAATATTTACTCTTTTTTGGGCCTTAATATCCTTTAGAAATTGATTTATTGATTCAGGCATCAAAATTAATTTTTTGGTTGAATTAGAAAGTTGATTGACATAGAACCAAAGGATGAAATTATCTATTTAGAAATATATCATGTAAGTATACATAGGAAGTATAATAATTACTCAACATAACAAAAATGACTTAAAAATTAAATTTTATCACAATACATTAATTTTTGTTGAAGAAATGACCTTCTAAATCATTGTAGATTTATATATTTGAGTCCCTCAACATTATATTTATCATTCACTTGTTTGTGATTGATAACCTCAATTAGTCCCTATAAATATTTACTCTTTTACTCTATGTATGTATATCCACTTTCCATTAATGTTCTCCTACATAGATACCTAATCATATGTTATTCCACATAATATTTCTACTTCTCATTCTATCTTTTATAAAGGATGTTTTATAAAACCTTATCAGGATGTGGGATTTATAACATAAGGAATATTAAACAATAAATCACTAATATTGAGTTTAAATTATGATGATTCAATTTAATTATGGTAGGGAGAATGTTACACCCTAAAAATCTAAAGTAGGAACATTGTATTCAATAGCATGTATGACACACGACCTTAAGAGTGTAAGGGAATATAATATCCAGATAATTTAAAATATATTTACTATTTTAAATAAATTAAATATAATATATTCCTTGAAATTCATGTGATACTAATTTAGCATGGGACAAACACAATAATGAGTTTCTTCAATGGCTTTCCTTACAGACAAGACCGAGTTTTACCGAAGAATAATATATTATTAAAATATTATTATTTTATATAAAGAGATATAAACTAGACATTATGAATAGTGTTAACTAACTAATTAAAATATAATTCTCAGAAAAATATATTATTAATTCATTAGTTACAAATGAATTATAAATCAAAATAAGATCCAATTGAACATAAAAAGAATATATATATATATAACTATTTTTATATTCACAAAATTGTTTTATACTAATAAATTAAATTAATTACAATTAGTGAGTGGTGTTAATAATATATATATATATATATTATTATTAAATATAATATTTTTGGTGTTCATCCAATATATTTGATAAGAATAAGATAATAATAAACCTAACTTTGCACATAAAACCTATATTTTTATGAATATATATTTACCATCTTTTAATGGAGAAACTATTTTAAATTCAATATTTTAAACTTTTATATATTATATGTGTCATAATAAACTTCATAGTTTAATTATTAACATAAAAATTCAATTAGAGTGATTTTTTTAGTATTTTTCTTTGGGGGTTCATTTTTCAATGAATAGTGAAAAATACTGAATTTTAGTTCAAAAATGTTTTTTCATATAATTTATGTGTAAGGATAAATGATATTTAAAATTGTTTTAAAAGTTTTATTATATCATATATTTTTTCAATTAATACAATTTAGGTAATTGGAATCAATCTAACTAGGATATTGAAATTAAAAACATATCAAACTTTCAGACATTTTTTTACTTTAAAAACAAGAATTATTGTCCCGTCTACGAGATTAAATTTAAATTTAAATTTTCCACACATGTGACTGGAATTTGGAAAATGGATTAAATATTTGGAATCATCATAATTTATAATTTCTAATAAGTTCAAATTAGTTTTTTACCAGAGAAATTAGTGAATTTAATTAATTTTTTTAAAATGATTAAAGTAAAATTAATCTTAATAAGGAACTAAACATTAATTTTAAGGACCCAAGTGATTTATTTAATTATCCAAGATCCATCTTATGGCCATATTTAGACCCTATAATTTATGGGATCAAAATTTTACCATTATGGGATCCATTTACATTGTTAAAAATGTGCAGGGGATTCCTTTGTCTAAATATTACAAGAGTATCACTCCTCCTTCACTTTAAAAGGAATCCACTCCTCCCAATTCCTCACACATCTCAAGCCACATTTTCTCAACCAATATCTTCAAAAATATATTATAAAAATCACTCCCATAATCCTATACATTTCACCTTACTAAGAAAGAAATCCAAATAATCCCTTTTTTAAAACCAAAAGGAGTTACCTAATTAAGAGGTAACATTCTTCCTCACGGTCTTTAGTTTATTTTCATTCTCCACTAACTAATATCTTCCTATACCATTATTCTATAACAACACCAATATAATCAATATACTAGGATTTTTATTCTAATAGTTATAATTACACTTATAAACACTTCCATCTAGTGGGTAATAAACATTTTGTTTATGTGTAGGGTGAACTACCATCTCATAAAATGATGATTGTTCATTTTTCCTAAACTACATATCCTAGTGGAAATTAGAATGGAAAATATATTTAAATTTTATATATATAATATTAATTGTTTCTTTAATTTTATTTATGTATTTTACAACACATATCATTATACTTTTCATTATGTGTAAATGCAAAAACATTGTTTGTGGAAGTATGGATTACCGCCTCCTCAAAGCGAGGCGATTCATTCACACTATACATGGAATGTATAAAGTATGATTTTATTTAAAAATATATAACATAAAAAAACTATATATTATATTACTAACATAATTAACTTTCTTTAAATATATTATATATCAATTTCTTTGTTACCCTTTGACACACTTAAAAAGCGATTACGTCTTTTGAGGACGAGTGGACTACCGCCTCCTTGACACGATGTGATTACTTTTTACATCACAAGAATTATATATATAAGTATATATGATTAAATAAAATGGTATTTATGATATAATTATCATTCTAGAAAAACATGGTGTTACTTAACCTCATTCCATAATAGTTATTAAAAAATGGGAACGTCACTCTTGCATTCGTACGACCTATTGTCTCCATGATTGTAACATTGATCAATTTTTCATAACCATATTTAATGATTGGTTTTAAAATTATATTTTATGTATAAATATAATAATTATTTCATTAATATTATTCTTGAGATGTTTCATAATAACCCCTTTGACCATAGTTGACCTACCAAAGTTGTTTTTGACACATAATCCAAATTTGGCCAAAACAACCGACATAAACATAATTGTTTTAGTAGTTGTATACAACATAGTAATAAGAGAGATAAAATTTATGATAAACATGAAAAATATTATCAAAAAATTAAATAATTAACACAAGTTTGTTATTTAGGAATATAAATACGCATGAGACAAATTGGACTCAATGTAATGTAATTTGATCTTAATTTATATTCTATTGAGACTTATTTGTTATTATGCCCACATTCACTTCTATTTGGTTTATATAATGCCTATTGAATTGTCATATCATGAATATAATTAATCTCATGATATTATATGTTTCATTTAATATTATTCCTTCATGGGGATTATGATTTAAAATTTTCAAAGTTGTATGGGACACATTATAATGTTTAACAATTTTTCTCTTAAAGATTGTTCTTAGTGGTTATGTTTGAAATCTCACTTCATTTTGTGATTGTTAAATTTATCATCAAACAATAACTATTTTAATAATTTTTTATTTTTAATTTACTTGAATATCCATATTCTCATATAATGGATATTAGTATTTACTAAATCGTATATCATTTTTATATACAATGTTCACTTTGATAGTTATTTGATTAACTGAGAATTATTTATACTTATATATTATTTATTTAATATAGATATTTGATAAGGAATATTTTTTTATTAATTGATATGAATAATTCCTTAGACTCATAATGACGGGTGGGGCTCAGAATTTATATATCTCCTCGATGCATCAATAGGTCCTCATCAGACAAATAAGTTCTTCAAATTAATCAGGTATCTATCTATAGTTTTAATCCATCTTGTGAAAGGTCTTGATAGTATAGGTTTTCATGTGCCTTAGAAATTATGCCCAATAATTAAGCATTACCCTAATTTAGTTTCTATAATTATTCATACATGAGATTTTGCATCAACATATCTATGGATACATTTCATTTTCTGTTAATTGATTTCATTCCATGTGTTTCAGTTTCTTACCTTTCCATATTTATTTTGCCTCATTTAGTTATTTAAATGAAATGTGTTTCTATTTATTACCTTTCCATATTTTTTATGCACTTCCTTATTAGTTTAATGATTATATAGAATTTAATTTCAGTTATTTACCATGTTATAATTATTATTCTCATTGATTCATTATTTATTCCACTATATTTTTACCTTATTGAGCATTTGATCTCACCCTTATTATGTTTCCTTTCCCCAAGAATCCAATAAGCATACTATGAATGATTTGAAGTGACATTCTTTATGGAATCAAGTTATCCTTGATGTTTTTTAGTAAAAAATAATGTTTCAATTAGTGTATTAATTTACAATACAAGACTCATGTATGTATTTGGTTTACTAAGATTACTAAACTGATTGTCCCTTTGGGATATTATTCCTTGTAATCATGACAATGTAATTGATATTAGACACCAAATTTAGAAATTTTGGGGTTGGGTCTCTATAATATTCATTTTTTTAAAAAAATTTCAAATTTTTTTTAAATTAATTTTAATTACTCACATATAAAACACTTGGACCCGATTTTTAAATAAAAATAATTTTGAAAAAATGAATATATTCTTATGTTTTCCTACTAAGAAAAAATAGATTAATTTTAAATTTATATATTGAATTAATTATTTATATTAAGGAAATATTATCTTATATATAATTTATAATTTTTTTTATTTTAATTCATACACGAAAAATCAATGACTGAGATACGACATTCATATTTAAATAATATTATTTCACAATATGTTTATGATCGGGGTTGCATGTTGTTACACCACAATGATTAAAAAATAAATTTAATATAGAATATAATGCACACAACACTGAGTCTCTATGAAATAACACTTTGTTATTATAATTATTTAAACATGATAGTTATAACCTATCCATTAAAAATAATTTTATCACTTCTATGATTTGAATTTTAAAAAATAGACCTACATGGTTGTGATTAGTAAGATATTTAGATTCTAATAAGATAAACTTAATTTTATAGTGAATTGTAACTTAACCTTAAGAATAGTAATATGACCCTTATGAATAGTAAATCAACCTAATAAATATTAACCTAATCCATGAATGTATAAATAAAATATAGGCACTTTATAAATGAAATTATCATATAATTATATCATAGTATAAGCAAATGAATATTTTAAACATTATAAATTAAGTGTTGGTATTTTTGTAAGTCATTAATGTTTAATTAGAATTTTATAATTAATATAATTATTTAAAAGAAAATTATTTTTCATAAAATGTACTCATAAATCAATATTTTTTTGTCTTATGATTTTAGGATAATTTTATGATACCTTAACAAATTTTTGAAAGTGTTATAAAACCCATTATAAATTTAAAATCTATATTTTTGATGTAAAGGATGATTTTAATTATAAATTACTATTATCAAATTTAGATAATTATTTTCATAAAATAGAGTTAATTTGTTAATTATAAACACCTAAAAATGGTTAGGGTGATTTTTTGGTATTTTTCTAAAATACTTGAATTTTTGGTGAATAGTAAAATACGGTAATTTATGGTATATTAACATTATAAGTTAAATGCACTATTCATTGAGTCATGGATGATGTAAGAACCATTGGTTCGAACTCACATGATTTAATTACTATATTTAGTTTCAATAATCAACACTATTTCATGTCTTGAGTAAAATAATAAACAAATAAATTAAATATTCAAAAATTACCCCTCTCCTCAACTATAAATTCCACCCCTAACCACTCTTCTCATCACACCTATATGAATTTTAGCCTTCTCCAATTTTATCCCAATAATCTGAAAAAGTATCTACCCCACGTCCATAATCTCTTTTTCTCATCAAAATACCCAAACCAATCCCTTTATGGAGGTTCTCAAGGAGGAGTATTCAAGGGGTAAAATACTCTTCCATTTCCTTTTAATTTTTTTCAAGTTATTTTATTTTATTATTCTATCCTCACCTCCTCTATAAAAATGAGAATGATAACTATAGTATTATCTATATACTATAATGAAATAATTTTAATGGAATATACTTCATCAAAATCCTTTCTCTCCCTTTTTTATTTTAAAAATGAAATCATCATCTGTGAGTGGCTGATTTACAACCTTTGTGGACAACAGATTTTCATTCTTCAATTTATACTTCAGCGATAGTAATGAAACTATTCTAATGGTTAAACCAGAATATAATATATTCATTAAATCCTTTAATATTTTTTTAATGTAACATATTTTCATAATACTAAACGATAAAACAAAATGTGTTGTTATAATCAATAAATGTCGTAACAATGTAAATGATTATCACTAAATGTCTTATCTAATAATTAATCCTTATACCATAAAACCAAGTAATATATATAAAACCATTTAAACTTATGGATGTTCAAAAATAACATGTAAATTAAATTCTAGATAATTACACACATTCCACATGAAATTCCATACTTATATATAAGTATACCGATCGTGAAAACCAAAGAAACGATCTCTCTCAAGAAATAAAATTGTACATTATAACTCATCAAAATATCCATAAAGGAACTTAATAAAATTAAAATAAATCAAATAAATTTATATATGGTTATGAATTAATTAATTAAATGATTTAATTTTATTATCCAGGATGTTAAGGTCAAGTGAAGAACACATTCAGACACAAGGAAAGGGTTTTCTTCCCAAGCCTTCATTTGCATTCGGTTTTTGCTATCTTCCTATAAAACCAATGTAATTATTCATTTGTTTTATATAATTCTTATAAATTCGGATTATATTTTCCAAACTCATGTATTCTGACTAGTTTATATTTCTTTTATGGAAAATACATGTTTTACAAGGTGCCCTCCTCAATTCTTCTCGATAAGAAATCCTGATTAAAGAGATATTCCCAAATTCTTACCAATTTTCAAGTGCACTATATAACAGTTTTTTAAGCCATAATTATTTTTATAAAACCTAATATTTTATCATGAAAAATTACCTTGGTTCATTTATTGTTTTATTAAATTAAACACGCCTTTCCGCTTTAAAATCTCTTTAATATTTTACCTAAAATGCACTAAAATATTTTATTTCTAATGTTTTTAAAAATATATTTTTTCATAATTTCACTTCAGAGGGACATCATTTATGGATAAAATATAATTTAAATTTAATTACATTTTCTTTTCTAGGATATAAATGTTTACATCTGAATTGATGAAAAATAAAAATGACTTTCCAAAAAAACTCATCTTTCCAAAGTAAAAAAGGGATTTTAGCGACTCACTTTTACTTATATGAGATATATGAATTTTTTAACACAATTTAATTATATGTGGTGTATATAATTCCATTTTATATATTATATCATGAATTATATTATTATCATGATATTAGAAGTTTCATTTAATGTTAAAAATGATTATGATTTAAATGTTTTAAGGTGGTATGTTTTACTTTTGAATTTTTAAGGATCATTTTCCTCAATAATTTCTCAATGATTTTATCTGAGTAATTTCATCATTGATACTTAAAAGTGGTATGAGAAACTTTTATTTGAATATATATTTTTATTTTACATATTAGGATTGAATTGGACTTAGTATGTGATGGGTGGGGACCACTATAGCCCCTTGATGCATCGGTCGGTCTCATGAGACAAAACAGAAATGGATTTCAGCCAAGGCCTTAACCATTTATTTTCAGAAGTCTTGACTGAGTCCTTGATGAAAGATTTATTATTTCCAGAAAATGAATTCCCT
This sequence comes from Viscum album, assembly GCA_963277665.1. NCBI lineage: Eukaryota > Viridiplantae > Streptophyta > Magnoliopsida > Santalales > Viscaceae > Viscum > Viscum album. The sequence continues at coordinate 862,638,111 of OY728160.1, forward strand.
CATTATGATATTATTAATTGATAAATCATGTGATTATTAGACTAGTAGAATATGCATGGTGAATTTTTATGTGATTATTTATATGGTATTATTTATTCAGCTTTTATTCCTTTTATATTGTGCTCAAGATAATGTTTTAATAGAATGTGTTATTATTTATTCATCCTGAATTATTTTTTATGTTATATATTCCACTATATTTCTTACCCTTACTGAGTATCTGAGCTCACCCCTGTTATATATTTCTTTTGCCCAGGATTCCAAGAGGTACATTATGAATGACTTGCAAGGTTAGTATAAGAGTTATTGGCTATTATAAAGGGAGTTTCTATGTTGTTTTTCCTTTCAAATTGTAATGTGAATTTCATTTATGAAATCTGGTTTCCAAAACTGTTAAAATTATTGGTCCTTTAGGATGAGATTCCATGTAATCATACCAATGTATTAATATAAGGCACCGACTCCAGAAAACTGGGGTTGGGGTCTTTAAAGTTGGTATTAGAGAAAGTTTAGCAGCAACCTTGGAAACTTGATTTAGAAAACATAGATTAGATAACATAACCCTAAGATATAATTTTAGGATAAGTATATAAGAACATCCTATAATTTTGGTGAGGTGGATAGTATATAGGTCTTCCAAACAATACATCTATATCTGGATACTACAAGTGGATGCGGTTCTGGAAAAGATGTACCTAGGGGTAACAACTACAATAAGGTGTCCCAGGCTTGACTTGGGGTAACCTGGTGAATAACAACTGACCTTACTACACACTTGGTTTGACACTCTTGGGGTATATTCTTAGTATTATTCAAATTTTTTTACAAACCATTATAAAATATTTCAATGTAAAGTTATCCTCAATGAAACCATGTTTATTATTATGAGATTAACAAAGCATAAATTTTTCAATATATGTTATGAATTTAACTAGTATTGGGATTATAAATTATTTTTCATAATGTTATGATATAATCTAGTGAATGAAATTGTTTATAAATGGCGGTTACCGGAAGGAATGATAACCGCATCAATGCCCATAATCCAAAGAGTAAGAATGATAATTTTTCTGATGGGTTAATGCCAATATTTTGAAGAGAACTAGAAAATCAAAATATCTCATCATATAAGTAGATAATATCATGTCCTAACAAGAAGGATAAATAGTTTTCTAAGTATTATGGCTTCAGAAGGAAGCAAGAGTAGAAGATGAAAACTGGGAAAAAGAAAGATAAATGTAATAAGGGAAAGAAGTATTTTTACACAAGTGATAATTGCGGAAGGAATCAATATGATTTATGCTTAAAAGGAAAGTGAGTTTTATATATATGTGTAGAGAAAGGACACCATTATTGTGATTTAAAGGGTAAGAAAAAGTTTTCCAATGTATAATGATTCAACTGTAAGTATATTGGACACTACACAAATTAATTCCCCATGCATCAAAGGAATATACACCAAAATAAGAAAATGGATCATGGAAAAGATTATGATACTACCACAGACAAATAAGAATGATTAATTTTATTATGTTTGGATTAAATAATTGTATCAATTGAGTTTTTTAAATGATGTACTAGTTATAATAATTATGAAATATATAAGGATTGTATGGTAGTACTATTTCATTAAAGATTTAAGGTCATATGATGAATGGTACCAAGGAAAAGTGACTCAGTAGAAAGTTAAACTTTTTCGAAAATATATGGTTGAGGGAAATAAAACACTTAATATGTTCTTGATACTGAGATATCAATTTCAGATAATGTAAATTTGATAAAACTTACTATCTTAGATCTAAACAATGTACTATTGAAAATATGTTTTATGCTAACATTGTTAGAGTCTACAACATTTTGGATTTAAGGAATATATCAAATTTTCTATGTTTTAAATAATGAATATGGAAGCCTAAACTTACTCAATAATGTTTTAGGATAATTCAAGTTATTACCATTCTTCAAGGGAATATAAGGAGAATGCACTCACATGTTGGTTTGTGATTACTAAGAGGCACTTCAAATTATTTAATAAGTTCATTATGGAAATTAAGTGGCCTTATTTCTAAAGTGTTGGATGATGATATTTTCGATATGTTATCCATTTAATAAATGGCTGAATCTTTATAAAAGGTTTTAGATATTATATTATCCTATAATACAACTCATGCCATGAAATGAATTAGGAATGGTTAACAGAACAAACAAAGGATAAGATTGTGTTTATATAAATTTATGAAGTACTCATATTTCCCTACATTATTATAGAATGAAATAATTTATCAACTTTAGGGAAAGGATCTTGAAACAATTTTTTTTATCGTAGTACCATCTGTTATGATGTGGGTTTTTCAAAAAGGTATTTTTTAGTATCAATTTTTTTCTTTTTAGAAGTGAAATTTAAAATGGCGAGGACACAATTTTTTGAAGTAGGGGAGAATGTAACACCTCAAAAATTTATAAATAAATTTAATATTTAATATAATTCACACAACACCGAGTCTCTTAAAAACAACACTTTTTTATTATAATTATTTTAAAAAGATAGTTATAACCTAGCAATTAACCATATTTTTGTCACTTCTGTTATTTTAATTTCAAAAAATAGACAGACTCAGTTGTGATCTATAATATATTTAGAGTCTAATAATATCAACTTAATTTTATGGTGAATAGTAATTTGACCTTAGGAATAGTAATATAACCATTATGAATAGTAAATTTTCCTAATGAATAGTGACCTCATCCATGAAAGTATAAATGAAACTTAGGAACCTTATAAATGATTGTATCATATAATTATATCATAGTATAACTAAATTAATATTTTAAAAAAATTTAATTAAGTGTTGGTATTTTTGTAAGTCATAAATATTTAATTAAAATAAAATTAATTTTCATAAAATGTATTAATAAAAAAATATTTTATTGTCTTATTATTTTAGGATAATTTTATGAGACCTTAGTAATTTTTTGAAAGTGTTATAAAATCAGTTATAAATTTAAAATTTGTATTTTTCAAGTAAATGATGGGTTTAATTAAAAATTAAAATTCTCATATTTAGAAAATTATTTTCATAAAATAGTGTTTATTTTTTAATTATACATGTTGAAAAGTTTTCAGGGGTGAATTTTTGATATTTTTATAAAATAATTGAATTTTTGATGAATAGTAAAATACGTTAATTTATGGTATGTATACATTATAAGTTAAATACACTATTGAATGAGTCAAGGATGATGTAAGCACTATTGGTTGAAACCCACATGATCTAATTACTTTATTTAGTATCAAGAATTAACACTATTTCTTGTCTTGATAAAAATAATAAACAAATGAATTAAATATTCCAAAATCACCCCTCTCCTCCACTATAAATACCACCCCTCACCACCTCTTTTCATCACACCTCTAAGACTTTAATCCTTGTCAAAATTCTTCCCAATATTCTCCTCCATCCTCTAACCCACATCAAGAAGCTCTTGGTATCATAAAAACACTAAAAATAATCCCCTTAAGGAGGTTCTCAAGGAGGAGTATTCAAGAGGAAAAATCCTCTTCCTTTTCCTTTTAATTTCTTTTCAAGTAATTTTCTTTTATTATTCTATCCTCAAATACTCTGTAAAAAGGATAATGATAACTTGAGTATCATCTAGACAATGAAATTATATCTTTTTAATGTAATATTCTTCATAAAAATCCTCTCTCTCTCTCTCTGTCTCTCTCTCTCTCTTTTATTTTAAAAAATAAATCATCATCCGTGAGGGGCCGATTTACAACGTTTATAGATGATGGATTTTTGTTCTTCAATTTAGACTTTAAGGCTGGTAATAAAACCATTTTTATGGTTAAAATAGACTGTAATATATATATATATATATATTAAAACCTTCATTATTTCCTATAAGTAACATATTTACATAATACTAAATAATAAATCAAAATGAGTTGTTATGATCAATAACTGCCGTAATAATGTAAACGATTATCACTAAATTTCTTATCTAATGATTCATACTCATAATATATAACCACATGATATATATATATATATAACCATTTACACTCTTATATGTTCATAAATATCATTTAAATTAAATCATGTAGAATTATACCCATTCCACATGAACTTCTATAATTATATATAATTATACTGATCATGAAAACCAAGGAAATGAACTCTCCCGAGAAATAAAATTGTATATCATAACTCATAAAAAAGGATATAAATAAAATTAATAAAAGTATAATAATTAAAATACATGTATATAAGGTTATAAATTAATTAATTAATGGATTAATTTTATTATCCATGATGTTAAGGTCAAGTGAATAACACATTCAGACATAAGGTAAGAGTTTTCTTTCCCGAACTTCCATTTTCATTCAGGTTGTGCTCTATTCCTCTATAAAACAATTAGATTATTCATTTATTTTAGGTAATTATTATAAATTCTTATTATATGTTCCTAAATCATGTATTATGGCTAGTTAATATTTATTTTTTTGGAAAATACATGTTTTATAAGGTGCCTTTCTCAATTCTTCCTGATAAGCAATGCCGAATAAAGGGAACTTCCCAAATTGTTACCCATTTTCAAGTGAAATATATTATATATTTTATGAAATAATTATTTTTATAAAATCACACATTTTAACATGAAAAATTATCTTGGTTCATTTCTGTTTTTATGAAAACAACACACCTTTTATCTATAAAATCTCTTTAATATTTTCCTTAAACTATACTAAAATGTTTTATTTCGAAAGTATCTTAAAAACCCTTTCTACATGATTTCAAATCATTAGTACATAATTTATGACTCAAATATATTTTCAATTTAAATACCCTTTCCTTTCTAGTATATAAATTTTTAAAATATTGTTTGATGAAAAATAAAAATGATTTTCCAAAAGAACTATTCTTTCCAATGTAAAAAAGGGGTTTTTAACATCTGAATTTTATTGTAACATCCCAGGTAAATAAAAAATAATACATTTTCACATTTATTAATATTTGGGAATTAAATATTAATTTTACTTTAAAGGGGACGCTATGTTCGATGGCGTACCCGATACGCAATAACGGGTTTCTTTGCAATCGTACGTTGTACACTAATAATATTATATTATTATTTTAAATAGTAGTTAACGCGTAACCATTATATTAGAGGGAATGAATAGAACTAGCTACTTTATGATTATAAATGTTTGTTAAATGTTTTTACATTTACCCAATAAAAATTAGAGGCTTAAAATAAGAAAAGAATTTGATTTTAAGCATAAATACTCTAATATTCACTCAAAGGCTGATTTATCACCTTTTGATGGAGAACCCTATTTAAATATAGTTTCGGTCACTTTTATATGTTATATTTGACCAAATAAAATCATTCATTATAATTGGGACATCAAAATTTACTTTGGGTAATTTTTTGGTATTTTTCTGATAAAGTTTATTTTTTATGACTAATGAAAAATACAGTATTTTAATTCAAAAGTGCATTTTAATCTAATTTATTAATATAGTTAGATTATATTTTTAATTGTTTTTAAAGTGTAATTAGATTATATTTTTACCATTTAATCCAATGTTGGTCATTGGAATTAATTTCACTTTTGAAATTGGACATAAACAAGTGCCAATCTTTTGATAGATATTATTTCTTAAAAACACCCTATTTGTTTTGACAATGAGAATTAATTATAAAATTAATTAATGACAATTATATGTTTTTAATTTTGTAAAATATACATCATTTTTGAATTCCTAATATCAAATATAGCTTAGGCTGAATTTTTGGTATTTATCTGAAAAACTTCAATTTTTCATGAATAGTGAAACCACTAAGTAGTAGTTAAAAAACTGACTTTTTCATTTAATTGAAATTTTACCACTTCTGTGAATTTAATTTCGAAAATACGAAATACATGGTTTTTATTAGTATGTAAAATGTGGTTCAATAAGATGAAAATTAATTTTGGTGAATAATAATGGTTGACTTTTATTTACCACGATTAAAGGTAAATAGGGTAATTCAAGGTAAAAAAGAAATATTATAATAATACAAAATTACCTTAACACTTGTCCTAAAATTATTTGAGGAGTCATGGATGACCAAGTTAATCCTTGTGATGCTTTTGGAACCCCATAGAGCCACTTGGGAGTGATAATGACACTTTAGATTAATTAACTTAAAGAAAAGGCAAAAATGACATAAAAAAATCTTTTAGTAAATTAATTTTTATATGATGTTATATAAGTCATATTTTAGACTATAAATATTAATTATAAATATAAAATTATTTCCTACATCATGATATTTATTTATAATTTTTAGACATCAACTAAATTAAATTATTTATGACACAATAATGAGGCAGTATTTACCTCATTAATAAATGATTTTAGTAAATAAGCTTATAAATATTAAAATAATATCCAAAACCTGTCCAATTCTTATTGGATGATTTTATTTATACCATGATTCATCTTATATTTGATGCAAATGATTTTTGGACCTTTATAAAGCGAATATCATTATATAATAAAATAATATTCTCACACTTTCCTAAAGAGCACCTCCTCCCCCTTATAAAAGAAGACCACTTATAACCAATTCCTCACACCTATAAAGATTTTTGGATCGTCCAAAATCTACCTAATTAATATAACTACATCCCTCTCCTCCTCCTAGAAGCCTTACCTTAGGAATAAGGCACTTCAATAAGTCCTTTTGGTTCAAACCAAAGGAAGTTACCCAAATTAAATGTAACAATTTATCTTAAATTATTTTCTTTTATTTTACTTCTCAAACCCCTAAACTCTTTTTATTACTTTCTTTAATAACAACACCCATATCCTAAACATACTAGGATGTTGTTATTATACTTATTCTAACTAAACTTATACACACCTCCATCTAATGTGTAAACAACATAATGATTCTGTGGATGGAAAACTAACGCCTCACGAAACGATGATTGTTTGATTATCTACTACCACCTATCATGGTGGCCATTAATATGAAACAATATTTATATATGATATATATTATGTTTATTTTTTATTTATTCTTCTGTATTTTTCTTTTACAAAATACATTTATGGTTTCCATTATGGGTAAATGTGATAATTTCATTTGAGGAAGTGCGGACTACCGCCCCCTCAAAGTGATATGACTCATTAATGCCATATGTAGGATGTATAAAGGATGGTGTTAATGATATTATATATTATATTATACTGTAAATATAAAATACCCATGTATCATTATGTTTTCATTCCATTAAAATACAAAATAGAAATGAAAGTAGCATTCATGCGTACGTACGACTTACCGTCTCCAGGAATGGTGCATTTCATTTCTTATCTCTAAATGATATGTACTATTATAAATTCATATATATAGTGGATATATATTATATATATGATATCTAAATAATTAATATCATTCTGGATATAATATTCTATTGACCACATGGACAACTTGTAAATATAAGGTGTTCATTTTTGACTAAAGTACCAAATATCGAAAAAATGACTGTTATTAACTTAAATGATTGCATAATGTTTATAACATGGTAATAAGTGATATAAAAGGAATAATAAACTTGAAATATGTTCTTAATAAAATATAAATTAACTTTAGTTTATTATTTAGGAGATTAAATAACGATTGAGTCAAGTCGGACATGAGGTAAGGGACTTCGTCTCAATCTCCTTTCATTGAGGCATATTTTGTTTTGATACACAAATTTATTTTATACGTTGTATAAACACATTTGAATTTTCATTTCATTCAATGGGAATATTTTTATACAAAGCATTTTACTAAATCAAAAAAAGAATGCGTCTTTTTAACGTAAGCAGTGACAATTACCTTTCCACCACCGTGAGTATTATTCTATTGGCTTCCTTAACAAACCATAATGTTTTTAAAAGGAAAATAAATAATATATAATATTTTACATATTTTTGGTATTGAAAAGGGTTTTTATAATGGTTTTGATATGTTAATATATTGAAATGTTATATTTGTATTGCCGTGTGGAAATATTATCTTTCCTTTATACTTATGTTATGTGTTATGATCATGTTATGGTTCTTGGGAATTATTTACATATACAGGTGGTTCCATGATAAAACTAAGGCTGGTGACCCGAGATAGCTCTCCAATGCATTGGGTAATGTGACAGAGTTAAACGTGAATGTTTCTCCTAAGAGATTTATGGAATATACTGTGATGGGTATTCCAAAGTAACTCCCTATGTAGTTGTGATAGCTACAATGTAAGTATGTTATGGATGCCACAAGTTACCTTTATGATTTATGATTTCTCTGTGTTATTCATAAATCTTATGATTTCATAAGGTAAGTAAAAGAGTTTATGTTTTGTATGTATTTATGAACTAATGTTTTTTTTCTTTTTTTTTATAACCCTTACTAAGATTTTTATGCTCATCCCAAGTTTTGAAATGTTTTCATAGGACTTAAAGATGAATATGGGCAAGGATGGGATCAAGGAAAATTCTTTCTGTCTAAAACATTGAACTAGACATGACTCTTTTTTTCAAGAGTTTTTATTTTATGAAAAAACTGAAACTGAGTAGAAGTGTATACTTTTTAATCTTTTGATATGTAATAGTTATGTCCTAATTATCTAAAACTCTAGACCTGAAAAGACCCTCAATGTAAATTATTCATTTAATTCAATATTATGTATTGTTTTAAAGCCAATGCCTTATAGTTGGTATTAGAGGGAGGTTGAATTTACTGTTGACTTAGTTCCTAATGTTAATCCAATTTCAAAACCCCCTTATCGAATGACTCAAATTGAACTTTTAGAGTTAAAGAATCAATTGAAGGAGTTATTAGATAAAGGTTTCATTCGACCTAGAATATCACCATGGGGTACAACTGTCTTTTTTGTTAAAAAAAACATAGTTCAATGAGACTTTGCATTAATTATAGAGCATTGAATAACATCACTGTTAAGAACAAGTATCCTTTGCCTCATATCGATGATTTGTTTGATCAACTCCAGGGAGCTCAGTATTTTTCGAAGATTGATTTGAGGCTGGGGTACCATCAGTTTAAAGTAAAGGAAGCAGACATTCTGAATACCGCGTTTTGTACTATATATTTCCATTATGAATTTGCAGTTATGCCTTTTGGGTCAAACAATGCACCTGCTGTATTCTTGGATCTTTTGAATAGAATTTTTCGTGATTTCTTGGATAAGTTTTTGGTTGTATTCATTGATGATATTTTGGTTTATTCTAAATGTAAATAGAAGCATGGAAGTTGTTTATGGGTTATTTTTCAATCCTTAGATGAAAAGACACTGTTTGGGAAATTCAAAAAGTGTGAGTTTTGGTTACAAAAAATTTCTTTCCTTGGTCCCATTGTTTCAAAAAATGGGATAATTGTTGATCCTGCTAAAAAGAAAGTTTTTGAAGAATAGCCAAGACCCACAAATATCACCTAGATCCATAGTTTTCTTGGTTTAGCAGGTTATCACCAGAGGTTTGTTGAGAAATTTTCATGGTTATCTAGTCCAATGACTAAGTTAACTCAAAAATTTTTTAAGTTAATTTGGAAAAAATAATTTGATGATTGCTTTTAGGAATTGAAAAGAAGGTTAGTGAATGCTCCAGTTTTGGAACTGCCTTCTAGAGATGGTGAATTTGTCATCTAGAGTGATGCTTCGTTGAAAGGGCTTGGTTGTGTCCTTGTGAAGAATGATCAGGAAATTGCTTATGATTCACGTCAATTGAAACCTCATGAGTTAAATTACCCTACACATGATTTGGAATTAGCAACTGTTGTTTTTTGCTTTAAAAATTTGGAGGCATCATTTGTATGGAGTAAAATGTGAAATATATACTGACCACAGAATTTTAAAGTATATATTGACTCAAAAAGAGTTGAACACGAGACATAGGAGATGGCTGGAATTAATCAAGGATTATGATTGAACGATCCTTTACCATCCAGGAAAAACAAATAAAGTGGCTGATTCTTTGAGTAAAAAAAATTAATGCTTCATTAACTATGCTACATTTGGAACAGGATCCTTTGGTTTTTGATTTGATAAATTTTGGCATAGAAGTTGTTGGTGTAGGACATTACTCTGTTTTGTTTCAAGTGTCAGTGAAATCATCTCTATCAAAAAGAATTAAGCAAGAGTAGATGCAAGATAGTGAGTTAGAGAAAAAGGTAGAGTTGGTTCAGAAGGGTAAGTTTCCTGATTTTAACGTTGATAATAATTGTTTTTTGAGGTTTGCGAAAATATTATGTGTTCCTTGTGATTCACAGTTGAAGAATGAGTCGTTATGTGAAGCTCATAGTTCCCTGTTTTCAGTTCATCCTGGAAGTACTAAGATGTAAAGAGATCTTCGGGATTATTATTGGTGGGATGGAATGAAAAGAGATATTGTTGATTTTACTATGAAGTGTTTGACTTGTTAGCAGGTTAAAACAGAGCGATATTTACTGAAAGGGATGCTTCAATCTTTACTGGTGCCAGAGTGGAAATGAGAAAATATATCCATGGACTTCATTATGGGATTACCAAATACCTCTTGAGGTAATAATGAAATATGGGTTATTGTTGATCTATTGACTAAATATGATCATTCCCTTCCTATTCGAGATACTTTTTCTCTAGATCATCTTTATCGGTTGTATGTTAAAGAGATAGTTAGGTTTCATGGTGTTCCCCTCTCCATTATATCTGATCGTGATCCCAGGTTTACTTCTAACTTTTGTAAAGGACTTTAGAAGTCATTGGGTACAAAATTAAATTTTAGTACAACTTTTCATCCTTAATCAGATGGGTAGTCATAACGAACAATTCAGACCTTGGAGGATATCCTACTTTCTTGTTCACTGGATAACCAGGGAAGTTGGGACCAACATTTTTCTTTGGTTGAATTTTCATATAATAACGGTTTTCATTCCAGTATACAAATGGCTCCGTTTGAGGCATTATATGGGATGTGGTGTCGAACTCCATCTTTTTGGGATGAAGTAGGTGAAAGGAAGATGATGCGGCCATAATTGGTAGAATAGATTACATAAAAGGTTCAATTGATTCAGAAGCACATGAGAATAGCTCAGAGAAGATAGAAAAGTTATGAAGATAACCAGAGGAAGGATATTTCTTTTGAGGTAGGTGATCATGTCTTTCTCAAAGTTTCTCCATGGAAATGTGTGATGCGTTTTGGTAAGATGGGAAAGTTGAGTCTGAGGTTCATTGGACCTTATGAAATCCTAGAGAAAGTTGGATCAGTTGAGTACAAAGTGAATTTACCTCCATATTTGTCCCAGGTACACAATTTTTTTCATGTTTCGATGTTGAGAAAGTATATACTAGGTCCATCTCATGTTTTTAGCCCAGAGGTAGTTCAGTTGGAAGAGAATATATCTTATGAAGAACAACCAGTCCAGATTCATGACCATAGAGAGCAAGTTTTGCGGAATAAGGTATTTCACCAGTAAAGGTTTTGTGGAAAAACCATATTGTTGAAGAGGAAACGTGGGAATCTAAAAATTATATGAGGGATAAATACCTCCACTTATTTTATAAGTGAATAAAAATTACGAGGACGCAATTTCCAAAAGGGAGGAAGGATGTAACATCCCTATTAAATAAAGAATAATAAATTTTTCATATTTATTAATATTTGTGAATTAAATATTAATTTTAATTTAAAGGGGATGCTATGTTCTATGGTGTACCCGATTCGCAACAACGATTTTCTTTGAAATCGTACGTTGTACACTAATAATATAATAATATTATTTTAAATAGTAGTTAACTCCTAGCCATTGTATTGGCAGGAATGAATATAACTAACTAAAACATGTTTGTTAAATGTTTTTACATTTATCCAATAAAATTTATAGGATTAAAATAAAAAAAGAATTAGATTTTAAGCATAAATAATATAATATTCACAAAAGGTCCATTTATCACCTTTTGATGGAAAACCCTATTTAAATATAGTTTTGGCCACTTTTATATGTTCTATTTGACCAAATATAATTCTTCTTTAGAATCAGGACATCAAAATTTACTTTGGGTAAATTTTTTGTATTTTTCTGATAAAGTTCATTTTTTATGAATAATGAAAAATACTGTATTTTAATTCAAAAGTGCATTTTAATCTAATTTATTTATGTGGTTAGATTATCTTTTTAATTGGTTTTAAAGTGTAATTAGATTATATTCTTACCTTTTAATCCAATGTTGGTCATTTTAATTAATTTCACTTTGAAATTGGACATAAACAAGTGTCAATCTTTTGATAGATATTATTTCTTAAAAACACGCTCTTTATTTTGACAACGGGGAATAATTATAAAATTAATTAATGCAAATTATATGTTTTTAATTTTTTAAAATAGAAATTATTTTTTAATTCAGAATATAAAATATAGCTTAGGCTGAATTTTTGGTATTTTTCTGAAAAGCATCAATTTTTGATGAATAGTGAAACCACTAAGTAGTAGTTAAAAAACTGACTTTTTCATTTAAATGAAATTTTACCACTTCTGTGAATTGAATTTCGAAAATATGTCATACATGGTTGTTATTAGTAAGTAAAATATGGTTCAATAAGATGAAAATATTTTTTGCTGAATAGTAACTTTTGACTTTTATTTACCGCGGTTAAAGGTAAATAGGGTAATTCAAGGTAAAAAGAAATATTATAATAATAAAAAATTTCCTTAACACTTGTTCTAACCATATAGGATGAGTCATGGACAACCAAGGGAATACTTGGGACGATTTTGGGACCCCATGGAGCCACATGGGAGTGATAATGACACTTTAGATTAATTAACTTAAAGTAAAGGCAAAAATGACATAAAAAAAATCTTTTAGTAAATTTATTTTTATATGGTATTATATAAGTCATACGTTTGAATATAAATATTCATTAGAAATATATAAATATTTCCTACATCATGTTATTTTTTTATAATTTTTAGACATCAAATAAATTAAATTATAAATGACACAATAATGACGCAGTATTTACATCATTAATAAATGATTTAAATAAATAAGATTATAAATATTAAAATAATATCCAAAACCTGTAAAATTCTTATTGGATGATTTTATTTCGACCATGAGTCATCTTATATTCTACTATAATTATTTTTGGACCTTTAGAAACTGAATATCATTATATAATAAAATAATATTTTCACACTTTCCTAAAGAGCCCGTCCCCCCCCCTTATAAAAGGAGACCACTTCTAACCAATTACTCACACCTCTCAAGCCTTTTGGATCATCCAAAATCTACCCAATTAATCTCCCTAAATACCTATCCTCCTCCAATAATCCTTATATTAGGAATAAGGCACTTCAAGAATTCCTTTTGGTTCAAACCAAAGGAAGTTACCCAAATTAAAGGCAACAGTTTCTCTTAAATTCTTTTCTTTTATTTTACTTCTCCAACCCCTAAAATATTTTTATTCCTTTATTTTATAATAAAAACAGTATCCTAAATATACTAGGATGTTTTTATGATAAGGATTATAACTACACTTACACACACCTCCATCGAATGGTTAAAGAATATAATGTTTCTGTGGATGGAAAACTAACGCCTCACGAAACGATGATTGTTCGATTATCTCCTACCGCCTCTCATGGTGGCTATTAATATAACACTATATTTATATATGATATATATTATTTTTATGTTTTATTTATGCTCCTGTATTTTTCTTTTACAACATACATTTATTATTTCCATTATGGGTAAATAGGATAATTTCATTTGAGGAAGTGCGGACTACCGCCCCTTCAAAGTGATATGACTCGTTAACGCCATATGTGGGACGTATAAAGGATCAATTTAATGATATTATATATTATATTACACTGGAATTATAAAATAACTATGTATCATTATGTTTTAATTCCATTAAAATACGAAATAGAAATGAAAGTAGCGTTCATGCGTACGTACGACTTACAGTTTCCATGAAGAGTGCATTTCTTTTCTTATCTCCAAATTATATGTACTGTTATAAATTAATATATATACTGGATATAAATGAAATATATGATATCTAAATAATTAATATCATTCTGGATATAATATACTATTTACCACATGGACAACCTGTAAATATAAGGTGTTTATTTTTGACTCAAGTACCAAATATCGACAAAACGACCGCTATTAACTTAAATGATTACATAATGTTTAAAAATGGTAATAAGTGATATAAAAGGAATAATAAACTTGAAAAAGGTTCTTAAGAAATAGAAATTAACTTTAGTTTATCATTCAGTATATTTAAGAATGATCAAGTCAAGTCGGACACGAGGTAAGGGACTTTATCTCAATATCCTTTCATTGAGGAATATTTTTATTTAATACACAACTTTCTTTTATACACTATATAAACACCTTTGAATTTTAATTTCATTAAAAGGGAATATTTTTCTATGAAGCATTTTAATAAATGAAAAAAAAAATTTCTTTTTAATGTAACCGGTGACAATGACCCTTATGCCGCTGCGAGTGTTATTTGATCTTTGGGTTTCTTAATAAGTCATAATGTTTTTAAAAGGAAAATAAATACCATATACTATTGTACGTATTTTTGGTATTGAAAATGGTTTTGATACGTTAATATATTTAAATTTTATATTGTTATTGCAATATTGAAATGTTATCTTTACTTTATGCTTATGTTATGTTTTATGATCATGTTATGGTTCTTGGGAATTATTTACATATATGGGTGGTTTCGTGATAAACCTAGGGCGGGTGAGCCCGATATAGCTCTCCAATGCATTGAGTAATGTGACGATGGTAAAAATGAATGTTTCTCCTAAGAGATTTATGGAATATACTGTGATGGGTATTCCAAAGTAACTCCCTATGTAGCTATGATAACTACAACGTAGGTATGTTATAGATGCCATAATTTACCTTTATGAATTATGATTTCTATGTGTTATTCATAAATATTATGATTTCATGAGGTAACTGAAAGAGTTTATGTTTTGTAAGTATTTATGACCTAAGGTTTTATTTCTTTGTTTTATAACCCTTACGGATCATTTTTATTCTTGTCCCAAGTTTTGAAATGTTTTCATAGGACTTAAAGATGAATAGGGTAAAGGATGGGATCAAATAAAAGTCATGCAGTCTAAAACATGGAACTAGACATGACTCTTTTTTTCAAGAGTTTTTATTTTATGAAAAAATGGAAACTAAGTAGAAGTGTCTACTTTGTAATCTTTTGAGATATAGTAGTTATGTCCTAATTATCTATAAATCTAAACCTGAAAAGATCCTTAATGTGAATTATTCATTTAATTCTATATTATGTAATGTTTTAAGGCCGGGTCCTTATATTTATTTATATGAGATATATTCTTTATTCAAAACTATTTCCTTCTTTTTGGTGTATATAATTCCTTTTGATATATTATATAATGAATTCTATTGGTATCATGATATTTCAAGATTAATTTAATGTTAAAAAGGATTATGATTTAAATGTTTCAAGGTGGTATGAGACACTTTGGAATGTTTAAAGACTATTTTCCTCAATAATTTCTCAATGATTTCATTAGAGAGATTTTATATATGAAACTTAAAATTGGTATGTGACACTTTTATTTGAATAAATAATTTTATTTAAAATTTTATTAATGCATTGGACTTATTATGTGATAGTGGGGCCTGCTATATTTAGTTAAATGCATCGATAGGTCTCTTGCGATAAAACAAAAATAGATTTTGGATGAGGCCTTAACCATTTATTTTCTGAAGTTTTAGACGAGGCCTTGATGATAGATTTATGATTTATGGAATATGAATTCACTCATTAGGATATTAGTAATTGGTAAATCATTTGATTATTCAACTATTAGAATATCCATGGTGAAGTTTCATGTGATAATTTATATGGCACTATTATTCAGATTTTTTCCTACCATATTTTTTTTCAATATTATGTTTTAATGGGATGTTTTATTATCTATTAATCATGAATTATTTTTTATGTTATAGAATCAACTTTATTTCTTACCCTTACAGAGTATATTAGATCACCCATTTCATTTCTTTATTTCCCCTAATATTCTGCGAGGTATATTATAATTGACTTATAAGGTTAATCTAAGAGTTCTTGGGTGTTATAAATGGAGTTTCTATATTTTTTTCCTTTAAAATTGTAATGTAAACTTCATGTATGTAATAATATTTGAAAAACTTCAAAACATATTGGTCCTTTGGGATTTGATTCCTTGAAATCATACTAATGTACTAATATAAGGCACTATCTCCGAGAAATTGAGGTTAGGGTCTTTACACGTGTGGTGTATGCTATTGAAAAATGAATTATTTTAAAATAAAGTATAAAGTTAAATATCATAGTAATACAATTTTCCCATAAATAATAATATTTAGAAAATTAAAAAACATAAAAAAAACATCACTCCAATCCATCCAGATAACCATTGAAGGGAAAATATCAAGATTTGTGGGTCTGTGTTCATGTTGTAATTAGTTACGACATAAGGATACTCATTATTTTAAAAATATGTCAACCTATGGGAGAAAAATACAACCTATAATAAATGGATAAATACTGAGTAAAACCAAATCCGACTAAGTAATTAAGAAAAATATATTTTCTTCAAATAGGTTTAAATTTATTGGAGATCTATGTGAGTCTTACAACCACAATGGTCATATGGAAGAATATTGATGGTATAAATCAAACTATCATGTATTAAAAGAGGTTAAAGATATAATAGATCAAATAATAAAGAAATATCATGATAATAATAAAGGCGAGTCTTCATTTTCAATGAAATAAAATAAATATGATGATGAAAAAAACATTCTCAAGGTGATAAAATGACAATCATGAATATTATCCGTAAGGAATAAACACATAATGAATGTTTTCTAAATCAATCCAAAGAAGTAAATGAAAGATGGAATGCCAAAAAGGATCAATTGATTCTATTTTGGAAGAAGGGGACATACCATAGGTAGCTTAAAACAAGCTATGGATGAATATATTAATGGAATAAATCTTGAGAAAAATGGAAAATTAGTTCAATATGAAAATAAGAAGATTTATTTTCTGAAGAATACTATTTGAAATCCATTTAGAAGAACCAAAAATGAAAATAAAATTCCAAATGATTTTTTGAAAATCTATCCAGCTGATTTAGAAAACAAATAAGTCAAAATATAATATGAAAAGGAAAAATATAAAAAGAAAAAAAATCCACAAAAAGCATATGTCAAATTTAATGAGAGGTTATTAAAGCGTAATAATGTAGGATCTCATGAGAAGTTTCATGAGAGGTTAAAAAAAGTTGTTCACCATTAAAATTATTATTTAATAATCACACTATACAAATAATAAATCATAAATAATATGAAAACTATACCAAGTGATTTATGTGACATGTTAGACAAAGTTAAAAGCAAGATACCGCACAAAAAGAGAACAAAATCACTAATTATTACCAAAACTTCTTAGAAATATAGTAGTGCATGCATGAAGTGTTGAAATGTAGTTAGCTCTAAAATAGGATGAGAATAATTGGTGAGAATAAATCCTCAATCAAGATAATCATATTGATAATCAAGGTTCTCCGCCTGATTTCCTATCAGTTTTTTTGTTTTAATAATGCAGATAATTGAATTAATTTTTTTTTCAAAAGAGGATAACTAAAAGATAAATAAAAATTGTTAAAAAGAGAAAACATAACGAATAAGTTTCCACCATTGGAATAAATAACCATGTTCAAAAAAACATATGGTAAAATAAAACACCATTAATGAATTGAAGGTTAGAAGTATTCATGGGGGGGGGGGGGTTCTTGAGAAGATTCTAAACTTACTTCTTCTATGAAAATATGGAATTTATATAATGTTCTTGATGAAATATCATTAAATAAATATATATTCTTACTATTTGATCCATGGTTTCCCAAGAATCACATCTAATATTGAGGAGGAGAAACTAATTTAATAAGTGAAATAAAGTTGATAACATTTTTAGAGATTTTAGAGATGGTTTCTAAAAACATATGCATATGTTTTTAAGGTTTTTAAATAATTTAATGAGATAATTTCATGTTATGAAGTTTATATTCAAATTAAAATAATGATATCAATTGGGATACCTTGGTTTTCAACTAAGATAATTTGGATAACCTTTGTATGAGTTGTGGTAATTTTTATAATTTGATATAATATTCTTATAATTATCAATAAAAATTATGTCTAAATCCAATCCAAATGTTTTCTACACCAATCATTTCTCACATAGTCATCTAGTGGGATGATTTATTGAAAATTTCCAGAGTATAAAGTGATACAATCCTATTCCTTGCACTTTTTATTTATCATCATTATGGGGGAGAGACTAAAATACAATAAGATTATGAGAAAATGAGAGGGATGAAGACTTGAGTTATATCAAATATTGAAATACAATTTTATAGTCTATGAATTGTGGACAACAAATACAAATTGGAAGATTTTTGAATCCACATTGTGTCTCTATTATATTATTTAGTCAATGAGGATCAAATTCATCAATGAAATATAAATGATGTCAATATTTCAATGAAGGATTATATTGAAATAATTTGGAAGTTCTCAACATGATTTACCTATTTTAAAATATTTAGGTGCTTAATTATACTCCCTTAATTAAATTTAATCCCCACAATTTAATATTGATCAAGGTAATTAAGGGTTTGACACTATAAAATATCATTTTTGTAAACCCACATTTTATAAAGGATTAATAAAACATACTATTTATAAGGGAGAAAGGGAAGTGAAAAGGTTATCTGGAATAATACATACTAGGTTTTAAAATATGAGAACATTGGTGGAAAATAAAGATATGAACATGGAAGAAAAGAATAAATAATTATAGAGTGACATAAATCATTGATCAGAAAGAAGTGAATGATCAATAAAAAGTTAATAGCCTGAAAACCATAAACATGTTAATATTTTATTGATCATTAATTCATTTTATATTAAGTTAATAGGATAATATATTTCCTTCAATATCCCTTTCCTACACTTTATCAATTCCATTACCATATATACCAAGAACATAAGAAAATACACTTAATTGACTAGAATAATTTAATCAATTATTTAAATTCCACCACAATTTCATCTTTTTCTCAAAACAATGAGTATTCAAGATGATTTTTTTTGTTATTGAAGAAATAAAATTAACTTCTAATAGTTCACATAATCTAAAAAATAATAAAAATATATTCCTCCTATCTTTACTAAAACCAAATTGGTTAGAAAATTTTATCCAATATAATAAATTAATTTAAAATACCTCACTAGTAACTACCACATTTCAATTAAATCTATTCCATAAGTTTTTATAATTAAAAACCTTCTTATAAAATTGCAATAAATGTAATAAAATTCATACCAAATAATACTTTACATTAATTCAAAATCTAATATATACTTCTACCCAATAAAATGTCTCCCAAAATATCATTAGTCACCTCTAAATCCAATTACATAAAACCTCAAATGGGGTGTCTAATAATTTGAACTTACGATCAAACTTAAACTAATATTCCTAATATAGTATCCATAACTCTTAAGTTAATCTAATATGAAGACATATGAGCTTCAAAAATAACATAATCCTAAGATGTTTGATGATTATTATAAGAAAAATACCATTAGTAAAAAAAAATTATATAGCACCATTGTTGAATCCCAATACATAGACACTTTAATCCTTTTTATTTAATGATTTGGTATAACATAGTTGTTTCCTTAGTCAAGGGGAAAAACCTACGTTTAGGGCATTGACATGGATAATTCCAAATTTCTCCACATATAAGATCAAATTATTTGGAAATTAATTGCCCTATAAAATCTATTTCCACTTAGAAATAATATTTACCTATATTTTAGATATTTTCATATGTTCTTCTTCCAAAATTATTGATATATAAGTAGTTGAATCATCTTTCCTATATATGAATTTCCACATCAACGCTCACAAAATTCCATCCTCCTTTTATTTTTATTGTTAGAAATATCACTGATGTTCATTTTGTTAATCATATATCGTGATAATTGATTAGGAATAACCACAATATCTTTCTCCATAATCATCATCCAATTTGGTTTCTCATAATCACTAAAGTGTCCATCACATTCAGTGTTAACATGATTCCTCATACTTATTTCCATTTACTAACATCACAAATCAAAGTATTATTAGTAATAATAATCATATTGGGAAACGAAATAATCATGAAAAAAAATAATTTATAGGATGTCTAAATCATGAAACATTCATTTTAATCAAAGAAAAATTAGATTTAACCTAGTTTTTAATGATTATAATCAATTTTAATACTTTATTTTGGTTCCTAAAGAGTTTGGGAATTTCCAAATCATATCGCATAGGAGTGTCAAACTAGGTACAAAGTAAAGCCCATTATCATGTACTAGATAATGCTTGAGTCAATCCCAACACACATTTTTTGGATTTATTACACCTAGGTACATATTTTCCAATACCACATCCACTTATAGTATTCAAATAGAGATTCAATTTCTTTTAAACCACTCTCTCTATACTTTACTAATATTCTAGGATATATTTCTATATTTACTTGAAATATTAGAAATATCACTAGGTTTCTCACTATTGTTTTACCATCATAGTTACAAAGGTTAAATAATACTTTCCAATGATACCAAATATGGCTACCCAAGACTATTATAAATTTTATTACATGATTATTAAATATAAATATCCACTAACACAACATAAGGATAAGAAAGTATTAATGTATTTGGAAGACTAGGTTTATATTTAAGAAAAGGAAACTTAAAAATGGAATCATTATTTTATTCTCTATAAAGAGATCTTAAAATCCATTTGAGTTCCTAAAACTGCATGGGATAACCTGGGTGATACATAAAGAAAGTGTTGAGCTAAATATCCCAGAAAGGGAATATACCTATTCAGGAATCATAGATTTTGAATCAAAGGTAAAACATTATATCATATATGAGAAGCACACAAGTAATTGAATGGATTCATATCATAAACAAAATGGAATCATAAGATCATGTAATCATATAAAATATGGAAACAACATATAACATGACATAAAAATGAGTCAATACTAACTTCCTATACCATCGCACTTGGAGAAAATGTATCATAATTCATTTGGTTCAATCCCTAATCTCATTCATAAAATATCATAAGAATAAATCATTAACCAATGCATTGGAGCACTATCTGGGTGCTCCCATTAAAACATTTTCATGATATATGTGTTCCAAATAAATGAAACAAATCATAAGGCATATAATAATAAATACCCATGGAAAAGAAATGGTTTTTATAATCATACTACATATAATATTCAAATGAAATCTCATAGTTAAGGAATTTGATAAATGAATTTAAGGTATGTATGAATAAATCAAATGAAGGGAGAATAAACCATGTATACATGTGAGATAAATATATACACAATTTATAAGAAATCCATAATATCAAAGGATTTTTTCATTGATAAAAATTATTTTAAGGAAAAAAATATGTAAGAAAACAACCCTTTCACTTTGAGAAACATCATAGGATGTAATATTTGATGGAAGATGATTTTGAAAAATCAATTTGAACATTTATAGAGTAAAATATCATTTAAAAGTTTTCAAAAATTATTTAGTATATAAAAATATCTCAAAAAAAACAATTTTTTTCTTCTAAATAAAAATTTAAACTAAAAAAGAAATCTTTAAAACATTGAGTGGTCATGATGGTGGAATATTCCCTTTCATACCAAATACATTAAAAAAATAAATAATACATTCAAATTTCTATAAGAAAAGCCAAAAAAGTACCTTTATTGGAAAATTGTAGGAATATTTCTCTTATTTTTTTAAAATACAATTAATTGTAAAAATTTATTTAAATAACGATAGTAAAACATTTTTTGAAAACATATATTTGGAAGAAGAAGGATTTTTTAACTAAGAGATAAGTAAAGTAGGATTTTATAAAAAATATTATATCAATCATTTTGTGATAAAAAGAGATAAAAATGGTACAATTAGTTTAAAATTTAATGGATAAAAATATTATAATAAAATTAATGAGATTTTTTAGACAATTCCTTCAAAAGAAATTCAAGTATAATCAATCTAGATTAAAATGATATTGAAACCAAAACCCTTACCACTTTGGTAAGTTTATAATCATATCTTCCCATTAATTAAGTAGATGAATTGTGACTTAAAATATTATGATGTATGAATCATTCATGATATGTTATGTAAATTTTTAGTATATAAAATACTCAATATAAATTTGGTTTATAAAAGAACACGTGTCTCAAAGAAGGAAGTTTGAGATAAAACCCATAAAAAGTTTGTATCCTTGAGGTGAGAGTTGATCAATGGGGTGATTATTCTTAACAAATTTAGATCCATAGAAATATTATTTTAAATAAAATATAACGTAATAAACAGTCATTTAATAGATAATTTTGGAATAATATAATCATCAAAGTAGTTTTATAACCAAATCAAAGGAACTCGAGTTGAGAAACTCCTTACCTCACACTTTCATTTAGTTTAGAACTCTATAGATCTTGTATAGTTATTTTGAACATGTTATTAACATATAATATAATCATATTATTATTTATAATATCATATATGATCATTTAATAATATTTTATTACCCATTTGTTAATAATATTTACTTATCACAATGCTTTTAAGTGTTAATTTCCTTGTTTTCTCCAGAAAATTTCATCAGGAAAGTTATGGATCTCGAAAATAGGTTATAGATAAATCATACCAAAAATGATATTAATGTCATAAATAACATTTTTTCATTAGATATATCTTTATCATCATTATTTAATTTTTAAAATGGCGACTGAATTACATAGATTCATGAAGATGGTAGGTCATACATACGCATGAGCATCATTATAAATTCCTTAAAAGGTGAAAGGGTAAGGAAGTAGATTGTATATGAATTTACCAAAAATAAATATCATATCATATATATAACCTATATTACTTAAATCTATCCTTTTTTTTACCTTCTATATAAAGTGCTAGTGAAAAATGTATCACATCTCTTCATGAGGTAGTAGTCTAGGATACACATGAATGATGTTATCATTTATTCAATTGATGATATGGTAAAAAAATTTATGATGTATTTAATTTATATTATTATTATTATTTTATTTATATAACATATAAAAATAAAATTAATCCTTATTACCTTCCATGTGAAGAATAATTGAAAATGAATCACATCACTTCACGAGGTGGTAGTTCACTGTACACATGAACAACTTTATATCATTCTCAATGAAATGGAAATTAAGAAGGTAAATTTGAGATTATAATTAAATATGTATAATTATATAATAAATTTAAAGTATAAAAATTACATAAATAATTATATCCAACAATGATAAGTGGAAATGGAAAATGAATTATGTTGGTTCACATGATGCTAGTCTGCGCTATACACACGATCAATTGTTCCAGTTCCCATTTCAGGGTGGATGAGATGAGTGTAGGTCATTAAATTATCTAATTATAAGAAAATAGGTTATAATGAAGCTATTACATCATTATTCATTGGAGTAGGACCCTCAAGATGGTGGGGGGGGGGGGGGGGTGAATTGTGTTCCTATTTAAATTTATGTTGAAAAGTTTATTTAAAAGATTCCACAAAATTTAAGACTTAATAGGCTAGTTAATCAAAGTGGTGAATTTATAATCATCTGAATGTTCAAATAATTTCTTATAAGATGGATTATTTCTCAGTTTTAATAATATGAGATATTGATACAAATTTTGAAACTAATCTAATAAGCCAAAACAATTATAAACACTAGCCAAGACTAACTATCAAAATGAAATTCAGTTTTCTAAAATATAGGTAAAAACAATTAAAACTAAATTTGAAAACACAAAGGATATAAAACAAGAGGTTTAGTCTCAATACAAGACTTAGTTCTCTCTACTTGGTGATCACCTGACTCCATGTAGTCTATATAGATAAAGTTTTTCATCTACACCTTGGATCGGGGTTTACACAACATTTTACAATGGTCCAGGTCAACTAACCTCAACTACAATTCTACGTGATAAAAAAAACATCCAGGTAACACATGACCTCTTCCATAGTTATACATGGGAGAAATAATAACCAGGTCACACATGGACTCTTCCACAGTTATACATGGGAGAAAAAAGGTGTAAAATTATATTGGTGTAAGGATATCTTGTATCCTTCAGTTTAGAGTAGGAGACACTGTGTGTTATATAGACAGACACACACACTACTCAAAATGTAATAAAAACATTCATAAAAAAGAGAAGGAAATAGGGATATATAGTTTATAATGCTCTATGTGTTGTAAAATCCAGCTCTGGACTCTTTGGGTGTAGCTGATGTGTGTTTGAGTCCTGTTCTGGAAACAAACACTAAAATAGGGTGTTGTGGAGCTTTGTGTTCTCGTTTCCTAGAAGATGAAGTTATCCTATTTTTTTCTACTACAAATATGCTGAAAAATTTGGTACATAAAAATCCTTTAGTTCACAACTAGAAGGAATTATAGTTCCTCATTTTTTCCTCTTACTCTTTTCTTTTTTAGGTATAATGGGTGTGCTTGTGTGATCTAGTGTATATCACTTTCATGCACCACATCTTTCATATCAAGTCCTTTTATTCTATATTCTTGCATCCCAATAATGTGAATGTTTGAGGTAGGTGTTGTACTTATTTTTCTAACATCCTCATTAAATATTTCTTTAAAAATCATTAAATTAATCTGCCACATTAAAACACTAAAAATGTGACCGTTAGAAATATTTTTAAATAAAAGGAAATTTAAACAGTCTATAGGTGACTCATTTATCAGTGAATAATACGCCGGTGAATCATTCCATTGGTGAGTCCTTATATCAGTATCAATGTATCATTCTATATATATCTCCTTCTATTTTTCTGTCCATGTGTCAGTGAGTCCTTGTATCTGTATCACCATGCGTTGGTAGCACCATCCGTTAGTAACACCATGCGTCAGTAGCACCATGCGTCGGTAGCACCATGCGTCGGTAGGACAATCCTTCTATTGGTGAGACAATTAAACTATTAGTGACTAATTTTAACTATAGGTGAGACATTATATCTATTATTTTTTGGTGAGTCCTTTTTGTGGTTGGAATTGGTGAGTCAGACTTATTTTGTCGGCATCAGTGACACAATTGTGTATCGGTGTCATATTCTCATACATTGGAAATATTTCTGTTTGGACTATCTTACAACATAAATATTATTATAATGTGTTAAAATTGTATGTGATCATATATAATCATAATTAAAAATATTTAATCTTAAATAAACATGATTGAAATGATTATACATGATTAATAATATTTGACATGATTTGTGATTATTAAAACAAGAGAGGGTGGCCAACAATATCCTATGGGAGAAAACTCTCCCCCTTTTGAGGATTAAAAATCATGTCATTATAATGTACAATCATTTGATGTGTAATATAATCATTCTACATATCATCTCCCAATATTGATGAATTTTATCAATATATAGATAAGGTTTAGAGGTAAAATAAATAGTAATGGTATCAAAGGTATAAAAAATAATGACATCAAAGACTAATGCCTTTTCTTTCCATATGTAGTAATAGGTTAGGAAAATAAAATACATAAGACTGGTATCAAAGGTAAAATAAATAAGGATAATTACAAACTATTCTACCCCTTTTGAGATTATCAAAAATTGAAAGGGTATCAAAGGATAAAATCAATAATGAAATAGAATCAATGGAATAATCAAGAACGAAACATGTAGTGAATGACTAAGATATATCAGAGAATAATAGATATTACAAAAATATATGAAAGGAAAGATCACTGAATTCTATTAAATATTTAAGTAAAAGGTATTACAATAATAATTTAACGACAAAAAAATTACAATACATTATACCTATAAAAAATCATCCACCGTACTTCCCAGGGTCAAGAGGGGATTTCCTTTCTCTGTGGGATCAATCAATGGCCTAGTAGGAGATGAAGGATGAGAGGTAGGAGGGTCTGAATGGATCTTTAGAGGAGGTAGGATCACTCCATCTGGAATAGTAGGATAAAGGATAGGCATTTTTTCTAAAAAAAATAATAGGTTGGATCTTCTCTTAGAACTCTAGTCTGATCTGATTCAAGGCCTGAACAACCATCATCTAAGGTGGTGGAACTAATCCAGAAGGTCTAATAGTTGTAGTAGAAACCACCACAATTTCTTCACTCAACACATGAAGGTATGTATTTAACATCTTGATGAAATAATCAATGATTTCACCACCATACTCTATAGATTTCAAAAAATCAACTTTATTCTCCATGAAATTGTCAAGAAGAGGAGTGAATTCCTTCAATTTTTTAACATGATCCTTTAAATATTTTTACACTGAAGGCAATGTCAAATTCTTTGTAAAATATTTAAAAAGTCTTATCAACTTATTATTTTTAATAATCTTCATGAAATAATAATCCACCTTCGCTGTAATATGAGAATTGGTAGTCTTAGCACTCTCGGAATAGAGCCTGACCATATCATTAACATGGTCACTATTCTTCTCAATTTTTGCAAGGCTGTCCAATCCAAAATCACCAAATAGAGCTTGAAGATCTTCCTTAAAAAAATTATTGACTTACTCAATGTACAAGGTCTGATATTTCTAACCATAGGTGTAAATAACAATAAGAGATATGGTATGATTCTTCATAGATTTAAGAACATTCTACAGACATCCTTTATACTCACAGGTCAGATGATTTATTGTAGAGACAAGACCACTCATTTATTTTCTCCGCTTAGGGGTGTTTCCAACAATTTTTTTAGCCGTTTTTATTATGTTTGGTTTAATTTTAGCTATAACCTTTTCTGAAACTTTAACAGCATTGACCTCATTCAAACCAACTTTCTGAACTAGAGCAGGAGTAGCTTTCATAAACTACTTCATCTATTCAATTTAATATTTCAGATAGAGCAATTCATTACTCAGCTAAGGGTTTTCCATTCTTGATTATAGAATATCATGGACCATCTGAGATTGAAATGATACTCTCATAGATGAACAGATTTTATCCTTTAACTTGTCTAAATCAGATCTAGTGAAATAATGACTAGGAACTGAAACAGCATAAGAAGTAAGGACTGAGGCAGATGCCACTGCTTGGTGTGTCTCAACAAGAACATGCTCTTCAACTGGTGTTCTCTATTGAACTGCTACACTTTCCTCAACATCATAGTCAGAATATCCTAATTCAAGGAAAACATACATAGGATTACTTTTCCATTCATATAACACAGAGGGTTTTAAAAGAGTGAGTGTGTTAACTGTCACTCTTCCAACTTGAAGCTCCTCCTCAACTTGATCTCTTCTATATTGAATATCCCCCTCAATATGTGCTCTCCTAACTGGTTGGTCACCCTCAACATGAGGTCTCCTTCTTTCACACACTAACTAAGGTGTAGGGATCATTTGATTTTCCACTTACCTTTGATTTTCAACTACTTTTCTTTCTTCAACAACAACTATAGAAAGTTCTACTGCAATTGTCTGAAACAAATCATCAACCTTCCCTATATATCCACCTTGACCGTTTTCCTGATGGTCACCATCACGTTCACTAAGTTTACTACTGCCTTTATCATCATAATCATCATTTCTAGCGGAATTCACCTCACTTGCATTTCTATCATCATTTTCTTCACCTCCTCTTTCTCTACATGAACCAGAACCACTTTCACTGCCACCGTTACTTTCTTCACTACTAGATTCTTCTTCTTCTCTTTCATCTTCTTATTCTACTTATTATCCATCTTTAGAGCTAATAGACTTGATAAAATACTCTACACTACCTGATATTTTATCTCCTCATCTCCATTAGTGCTAAGAGTGGTTTCATCTGAGGGTAAAGAAAGTGGTGGACTTAGAGGTTCTAAAGAAAAACCTTTTGGTTCTCCTGTAGTTTGAAGATCACTCCTATAATCAATTAGAGACCCTTGATCTATGATTGGTGTGGAAGGATCCTCTTCCTTATCTGAAGAGTAAACAACTTCCTCATCTGGTCCCAAACCAGGATCGGCCATATCTCTTGGCCTAGTTGGATGGTCCACTAGATTTAACTTCTTATATAATTTATCCTCATTCATAACCCATTATTTTTTCCATGGGTTCAAATTTATTTTCATACTTTTATAGATTTCTTTTCTTATGAAGGTCCAACTACACTAAAAAACAATCTCACCAGCACCATTAACACACCCCTTCTCTTTCAACATGGCTGAGATCATCCTAGGGTAAAACAAAGAGTTGGTCTTGCAAGAAGGAATAATAATATCACTGATATAAACCAAGAGATATCAACATAGGTTTACCTTAATTCCCTTCTTAAGTAGGTACACAAAATATAAATCATGATATTTTAATGAAGCAAAGTCCCCTATCTTGGGACAGATTTGGTGATGAATGAATTTTAACAAAATTGTGCACTCCCCATCTAATTATGTTGTAATAGGTCTTCTATGCTCATCATTATCAGTAAGCTCCTTTAGAGTAGTCTAAAAGCAGAAAAAGTCACTCTTAGGTGGAGAACTACCTTGACAGTCATCAAACACATACTCATATGGGACTTTAATACATTCATCCAACTGCCTTGATGAAAAATAAATTCTATTTCCTTTCACTATGGACCTAATGTCGCAAACATTACTACTCTCCAACAAAAACTGAACATTCATATAAAATTCATGTACTAAATTTGGGTAATAGAGCCTTTCATTATCTGAGAACAAATCAAGCCATCCCTAATCCTATAACACCCTGAGTAGAAAATACTTTCTTTCCAATAGTCATTCTATAAGAACCTTATTTTCTGGAGTCACTACACAGTTCTCCAGAGAAATATTAACTAGTCCATAAGATTTTCTTGATTACCCTTTATATTTCTTAGAAGTTTGTCACTCATCTTCAGATCTTATTTAAAGGGTGTGCTTCATACTTTCCATTTTAGATGGTTTAGTTTGAATTTCGAGAGGTGAAAGGTTGAGGGTAGAGATAGAGAAATAGTTGAGTGAGTGTAAGGGTAAAGGAGTAGAGTGGATCAACTCTAATTTATATCATTTATGGATTAGATCATATAAGAAATGTGGAATCATGAACCAGGTTCAACAAATTAAATGATATAGAATCGTTTTGGTAAAAACAAAAAACGGATAAAAATAGTGGGTCATTAGTGTCGGCATGACATATTTTTCATAACACTAATGGTGTCTTCATGAAAAGGCGTCAGTGTCGACATGACAACTATGTCATCATGATAAGGCGTTGGTATGCCAAGTTTATCAATGTCAGCATGACATTTCCAGCTTTTTACTGTCAGTGTTGACATGACACTATTTGTTTGACTTTACCAGTGTTGGTATGGAAACTTCACATAAAATTATCAAAGGAATAACAACACAAGGTCTTATTGATTGATCATCCCCAACTCAAGTCTGATGTAGTTCATTCTTTTAGTGTTCAATGGATTAGTGAAAAGGTCTGCAAGATGATGTTCATTTCCAGTGAAATCTAAATTTATATCACCTTTTTGTTAATAGTATCTTAAAAAGCGATGTCTTACCTCAATATGTTTTGTCCTAGAATGTGAAATAGGATTCTTAGAAATATTAATTGAACTTGTGTTATCACAATTTATAAGGACATGTTTGAATTGACATCCATAGTCTAGTAATGTGTGGTTCATCCACAAAATTTTTGCACAACTACTACCAGTAGCTATGTATTTAGATTTGGAAGTAGATAATGCAACAAAATTTTGTTTCTTACCACACCATGAAACTAGAGAATTTCCCAAAATGTGATATGTGCCAGAGGTTCTATTTCTATCTAATTTACAGCCACCAAATTCAGTATCTGAATAAATCACAAAATCAAAAGGTTGTCCTATAGGATAGAATAGTCTTAAATTGATTGTGTATTTGAGGTATTTAAAAATACTTTTGATAGAATTTAAATGATATTATTCTTGGTTTTTATGAAAACATGGACACATGCCCACACTAAACATAATATTTTGCCTACTAGTAGTTAAATAGAGTAAACTCCCAATAATTCCGCTATAAGTGGTTTTATTAATAGTTTTACCATCTTCATCAAGGTCTAACTTACATGTGTTACTCATTTTAGTGTCACTAATCTTAGTACTTTCAATGATTTTTTTTAAATGATCCTTAGTATATTTACTTTGATTCAAAACAATACCTTCTTTATTTTTAAATGTTTGAAATCCAAGATATAAGTTGAGTTCCCCCATCAAACTCATCTCAAATTCTCTTTGCATCTTCATTGAAAAATCAACACAAAAATATTTTTTAGTGGATCCAAAAATAATATCATCTACATATATTTTTACTACTGAAATATCTTTGGAAATTCATTTTATTAAAATGGTAGGATCAGTAATACCTACTGTAAAACCTTTAGAAATAAGAAATGTTCTTAGCCTATCATACCATGCTCTTAGCACTTTCTTTAAACCATATAAAGATTTAGTTAATTTAAAAAAACATTATTTGGAAAGTGAGTATTTTTAAAACCAGAGGGTTGTTCAGTAAAAACATCCACAATTATATAACCTTTTAAGAATGCACTTTTTACATTCATTTGATAAAGTTTAAAATGTACATGTACTACATAAGAAAACATGATTCTAATGGGTTAAATTCTAGCTACTGGTGTAATGGTTTCCTCATAGTCAATCCCTTATTCTTAAATATAACCTTGTACGACCAATATATCTATGATTCTAACTATATTACTAGATTCATCTACTTTATTCCTAAACACCCATTTAGTGCCTATAGTCAAGGTGTCTTTGGGTCTATCTATATGTTTCCATACATTGTTTCTTTCAAACTAATTTAAATTTTCTTTCATAGACATCACCCAAAATTCATAATTTATAGAATCATTGATGTTCTTATGATAAATCTGTGATAAGAAATCATGATGGTCAACCTAATTTCTTATATAATATCTAGTCTAAGTTGCTTTATCTAAATCTGCAACTATATCATCTCAAGGATGCTTCTTTATAGTTATAACAGGTATAGAAAAAGAAGGGGTAGTCACTTAAGGTTCTTATACAGGTTAAGATTCATCATTAATAGAGTATGGAGAATTTTTAGAACTAGATGTTTTAATAGATTACTTAAAAAGATGGTCTAAAGATTTAGCATTGATGTCCAGATTTCACATACCATCCTCAAGATTTTCTAGAGAGGTCTTTGACTCATGTGGATCTGTTTCATAAAAATTCACACATATAGATTCTTCCACACATTTGGTTATTTTATTCAAAAATCTATAGGCTTTATGAGAAATTTAATAACCTATAACAATTCATTCACCACTCTTGGAGGAAAAGTTTCTCAAATTATTGTTGGTGTTAAGAATATAGACTTTTCAACCAAAAAAATTGAAGTGGTTAACCTTGGGATTTCTATTATTCCACAACCCATAACGAGTTCTCTTAAGGATAGGTCTAATAAAGACTATTGATTATATTGAATGATGTGTTAACATCTTCTACCAAAAATTATATAGGTTGGTCATACTCACGAAGCATGGTTCTAGCAATTTCTTGTAGGGTTCTATTTATTCTTTCCAAAACTCCATTCTGTTGGGGTGTCTTAGGAGCAGTGAAGTTATTAAAATAGCTATTTTGTGAGAAAAAGGATTCAAACTCTTTGTTCTAAAACCCAAATACATGGTCACTTCTTAGGTTTTTAATTCTAATACCACTATGATTTTCTACAGTCCTAATGTACTTGGTGAAATGAGAGAAAGATTCACTTCTGTTAGCTAAAAAAATGGTCCAAGTATATCTAGAGTATTCATATAAAATAACATAGACATAGTGATTCCCACTTAGACTTGAAAATATAGATGGTCCAAACAAGTCCATGAGAACCAACTCAAGAGGCTGAGAAGTTAAAACTTCTTTCTTTGTTTTGAAGGAGATTTTGTGTTGTTTATCACTTTAATAAGGATTGCAGAATTTTTCAGTAGGAAACTCAAGTTTGGGTAGATCCTTGACTAAGCCTTTTCTAGTAAGCTTTATAAGTGAGTATATATTGAAGTGAACTAATATCCTATGCCAAATAAAAGAATCTTTTTTAAAATCACTGAAACAAGAAACATTTTGAAAAATTAAAGAATCTAAATAAATAGTATAAACATTTTCATTTATAAAAGCAGAAAATACTAACCCATTTTTAGAATTAAAAACATTTCATGAATCATACTCAAATTTAACATTAAAACCACCACCACATAAATGAGAGATACTAAGTAGGTTGTACTTTAATCAATCAACAATAAGTACATTAGAAATTAAAATCGAGTTAGAGTTACCAATTTGGCCAAGGCTAATGATTTCTCCTTTTACATTGTCCCCGAAGGTAACAGTCCCACCATCAATATTTATCAGATTCTTGAAGCATGAGAAATCTATTGTCATGTGTCTTGAATACCCACTATCTATGTACCATATAATTCTATAGTATATCTTCAAAAAACTTTCCTATAAACAAATTAGAGAAAAAACTATTTTGGTACCCAGATTTGTTTGGGTCTAGTAACATTAGTAATAAGAGTTTTGGGAAACCACATTTTCTTTATGGGTTTCCTATAAGTATAATGTAATGTATTTGATAAATATAATTTATTTGGTTCAGAAAAGCATAAAATAATAAAATATTTTTTATATATGTAACTTGAATTTTTTTTTCTAAAACTGGGAATAAAACTAGATTTTCAAGATTTAGATACAAAATTAGTTTTGAAAAAATATCTTTTACCAAGTTGGTAGCCAATACCACAAGTGTATTTTGGTGAAACTTGATTAACAAAAATTTGAACCAAGATATCTTTACCATTGGTAAACTTTACTAAATACTTTTTCAAATTCAAATTTGACAATTTAATCTCATTGTTTTCTATAAGCAGTTAATCTTTTTTCTATTTTTCTATAGCATGTTCAGATTTAATAGAGGTAGGTAAAGCATTCTGTTTCTTTAAATAATTGTATTTATGTTTTAGTTCCTTACAGATTTCCTCTAGTTTTTTTAAATATTCAAATATTTACTCATTATTCATGTTTTTAGAATCAGTTTCATATCAAGAATAGTAAGAATTATGTTCTGGAGGTTTTAGTGTTACCTTATATATGTTTTTCATAAAACACATATTTGCCTTATGATAATTTTCATCACGAGAGGATTCCGAGTCACATGAGCTATCCTTATAATCACTAAAAGTTACATTCATGGCCTTTTTATACTTTCTATCCTTATCATCATACTTCTTCTTATACTTTAGCTTGGGAATGTCAGCCTTCACATGTCCCTTTCTTTTTCATTCATAACAGAAGATTTCATTTGAAGTGTCACTTGTTTTTCCAATCCTTTTTTAAATTCCCCTTATGGTCATACTTTCCTTTGTAGTTGTGATTTTTGAATAATTTATTTTTTCTATAAAATTTCTTAAACTTTCTATCTATTTGAGCCTTTTCTTCATCACTTTCTATTAAAGATTGTTCATCAATTGAATATTCCTTTTTATCTTGATCTTTTTCGTTGTGTTTGGATGCAATAGATTTGAAAGAAACAGATTCTATTTTGTGTTCATCATCCTCTTCTTTGTTTAATTTTAGTTATTCACTATACACCATAATCATTCTTATCATCTCCTTTACTTTCAATGTGTTGAGGTCACGATATTTTCTTATTGATACAGAAGTCCCTCTCCATATATCTGGTAAGCATCTGAGTATTATCATGATTTGATCCGTGGCTATAACAGATCTTTCCAGAGAGATCATGGTGTTTAAAATTTCATTAAACCTGAGATACATGTCAGAAATAGGCTCATTAGGATTCATCATAAAATTATCATACTTAATAGTATAAGTGTTAAGTCTCATTTATTTAATATTATAAGTTCCTTCATGTGAAATTGCTAAAGTGTCCCAAATTTCCTAGGTAAATGTACAAGAAGGTATTCTATTACAATTTTCATCCCCTAGTGCACAAAACAGTTCATTCATAGCTTTGTAATTGTTATTATAAGCAGTATTTGTGGCATCACTCTAGGTATTCATTGTAGTCTTTGGTATTTCGTATTTATCTTCTATAACAATCCAAATCTCAAAGTCCATACTTTCTAAATGCATTTTCATATTAATCTTACATTACGAATAGTTTCTTACAATAAAGTAGGGAGGTCTATTTGTAGTATAACCTTCCAATATATTATCCAAACTATAGAAAATATTTTTAAAGAGATAAAAATTTAGAAGTAACAGAAATTTTGAGATCTTTAAAACACAACAAAATCACAGTTGAAAATATTTGAAAAATACTATAAAGTTCCTCTGATACAAAATGTTGGTCGTAGTGGGACATTCAAGAGGGGGGAGAATTAAGTTCATATAATTTTTTTTAAAAAAGTTTATTTAAAATATTCCCCCAATTTACAACTTAACAAGCCAGTTAATCAAAGTTGTGAATTTATAATAGTATGACTGTTAAAATAATTTATCAGAATATTGATTATTTCATAGTTGTAACAATATGAGATATTGATAAAACTTTTGAAACTAATCTAATAATAAAAAACAGTAATAAACACTAGCCAAGACTAACTATCAATGTGAAATTTAGTTCTCTAAAATACAGGTCAAAATAGAGAAATCAAAATTTGAAGACACAATAGATATAAAACAAGAGGTTCGGTCTCAAGATGAGACTTAGTTCTCTCCACTTGGTGATCAACTGCAGAAAAGTAGTCTATATAGATATAGGTTTGATTCACACATTGGACAGGGGTTTACAAAATAGTTTACACCTATTCATGTCACCAGACCTCTAACATAGTTCTACGTGGGAAAAACAATATCCAGGTCACACATGACCTCTTCTATAATTATACATAGGAGAAAAAAAAGACATGTCACAAATAACCTCTTTCATATTTATACATGGGAAAAAAGGTTTAAAATGATGTTTTTGTAAGGATATCTTGTATCCTTCAGTTCAGAGCAGGAGACAGTGTGTGTTTTACAGATATACACAAATATTGCTCGAAATGTAATAAAAAAATGCACACAACATAGTAGGAAATAGGGATATAGAGTTTAGAAGGATTTTTGTGTTGTAAAATGCAGTTCTGGACTCTTTGGGTGTAGAAAATGTGGATCTTGAGTGCTCTTTTAGAAATAGACACTAAAATAGAGTGTCGTGGAGCTTTGTGTTCAAGTTTCCAGGAAGAGTAAGTTCTCCTCTTTTTTTTCTACTTTAATGATGTTGAAACTTTGGGTATACAACAATTCTTTTGGTTCACAGCTAGTAGGAGTGATACCTCTTCTTGTGTTCCTCCTCATTTCTTTTCAGGTATAGTTGGTGTTCTTGTGTGATATATTTTATATCCCTTTCATTCACCACATTTTTCAGATCGAGTTATTTTCTTTTATATTCTTTCTGCCCGATAGTGTGCATGTTTTAGGTAGGTGATGCACCTCATATTTCTGACATCCTCCTTAAAGATGTCTACAAAAAGAATTAAATTAATTTTCTGCATTAAAACACTGAAAATGTGACCTTTAGAAATATTATTAAATAAAAGATAATTTAAACATTCTATCAGTGACTCCTTTGTCAGTGAATAATTCTTCGGTGACTCATTCCATTGGTGATTCCTTCTATCGGTGTCAATGTATCATTCTATCGATATCTCCTTTTTTTGGTTTCTCTATTCATTGATGAGTCCTTGCATCGGTAGCACCGTACATCTGTAGCACCATACATTGGTAGCACCATAAGTCGATAAAACCATGTGTCAGTAGCACCATGCGTTGGTAGTTCAATCCTTATATTTGTGAGACAATTGAACTGTCAATGAATCATTTTAACTATCAGTGATACATTCTGTCTATTGGCTGTTGGTGAGTCCTTTGTGCTATCAGCATTAGTGAGTCAGACTTATTCTGTCGGCATTAGTGACTCAATTGTCTATCAGTGTCAACTTCTCATAGTTAGGAAATATTTCTGTTTGTACTGTCTTACAACATAAATATTATTAAAATTTGTTAAAGTTATATGTGATCATATATAATCATAATTACACATATTTAAACCTTAATAAATATGATTTAAATGAATATACATAATTAATATGATTTTACATGATTTGTGATTATTAAAACCAGAGAGGGTGGACAACAATCTCCTATTAGACAATGATCATATTTTTTAATAATAATTGAAGTAGGTGGAATAATAAATAAAAAAAATACTTGGTTAAGGACGTTACATCTTTTTCAGAAAACTTCCTTTAGTTTTCACTAAAATCCTTCATAGGTTAAATTTTGGAGAAAAAAGGATTCTAGGATGAGGGTATGGAATTAAGTAAGTGATTTAATTAGGTATTGGATCAATCAATTGGTTTTTAAGTGTGTAAAGAGAGGAGAGGGTGTGGAATTGTTTAAGTGGGGGAGAGGAAATACTTGAATAATTTGAAAAGAATGAATTCCAAACATGTTTTTTCTCATGAAAGTAGGATCACAATGAAAAAGTTAACAACATGAGAAGATAAAATTTAAAAAATTTACCATAAAATAGTAATTATACATGTTTTATATCATTTTTAATCCTTATATTTTTTGGTTTACCCCTATTAAACCCATTATTACCTTAACTACAAAAAACAATGTTTACTATTTTCACTATTTATTATAGTAAGAAATATATTTCACCATATTAGATACTATATATTTTATTTATTCTAAATATGGAATATATTTTTTCAAAAATAAACTCACATAATTGGTTGAATTTAATTTAATATTAAACCCATAGACATGTTAAGAAAAATAGTTTTCCCAAAGTAAAATACTAATAAGATTAAAAATTTGTATATAATAATTAAAAATTAAATTCATTACAATGACCTAAATTAGTAATTTTTTAATATAACTGAACTTATTTTATTTAAAACTAGTTTAATATATAATTTATCTTTGTGAATATTTTAAATGAAAAGCTAGTTTTCAATCAAAATCTATATTTTTTACTATTCATAAAAAATAACCTCTTCAAAAAATTATAAAAAATTATCCGAGAGATAATTTCAACATGTAGATTTAAAATATGAAGCTTAATTTGACAAATAAAGTTTATAAAATTTGGAAAATTTAAATTTAAATTATTTTCACAAAGAGAGACTAATCCACCTTTCTGAAAAATACAGTTTTTCAGAAAACATTTCTTTCTATTTAAAATTGTTCATATGTTATTTCTAATTAATTGATAACCATTTAATTTATTTTATACATGTTTAAAAATATTTTTCATAATTTTGTTAGCCTTGTTCTTACATTTCAATTTTACGGCTAGTTTACAATGGAAATATTTAAATAATAGTATTTTAATAGTGTTTTACATTTTTTTGAAATCGATGTTTCATGCATCAAAATACATAGAAGGGATTGAATTTATTTAAAAATAAATATTCTGTAAATTCTCAGGGTGTTATATTTTCTTCCAATACTTTTGTTTCGTGTCATAAATGCTTTCAAACATGATATTCCTCTTTTAAATCTCACGGTGTTATATGATTGGGGTTGCATCTTTGAACATGGATGTAAGTTTCTACTACCACATATTATATGTTAATGAAATAAAATTAAATAATGTGTTATAATGAGATTCAAGTAGAAACAATAAATTTATAGAAAATATAGTTGAATTTAGGAGAACTTGCTACTATTCTTCGTATATAAAAGAATACGAAAGATTCTAGGAGTTGATGTAAAGAATATTTTGGAGGAGATTTTATGAGTCAAAGTATCTTTTTTAATTATTTTATTAAATATTCATTCATATGATGGAAATGTATTCATGATTTCTGAGTTTAAAAATATATATGATTATTTTGGATCTATTCTTAATGTCAAAGAAAAATAATTAGAGTGTAATTGAGGTCTAAAACATTAGATGAACATTTGAATCTTTATACTAGTGAATTAGTTGTCATTGGATGTGTAACAATACAGGTATTTAGAGAATAATTTGTTTCAAATTTATTAGTATTCATGAAATAAATAGTTTTATTTATTATGTTAAGTAATTATTAAAATAAATAATTTATTATATGGTTATTTTTTTTAAACATTAATTTCTCTTATATAATTTTAATTTTAAAAAAAGAATTTAATTTTTGAATTCATCATGTTGAAATTATCTTAGTATAAATTTTTGAGAATTTTATGATTTTTTTAAAAAATGCAGTTTTGTTAAAATACAATATTTATTTTGTGACATC
Organism: Viscum album; assembly: GCA_963277665.1. NCBI lineage: Eukaryota > Viridiplantae > Streptophyta > Magnoliopsida > Santalales > Viscaceae > Viscum > Viscum album. Next base: position 862,676,669 of record OY728160.1, read on the forward strand.
ACGATGACATAATTGTGATAGAAAATTTATTAAATTTATTTAATAACAAAATTATGATTTAATAAGATAAATATTGTATATAAATAATTTAGAACATGTATGATATAATTTATTTCATGATAAGAATAAAAATCATTGTCTTTGTTGACGTAATGCCTGCACAACATTGGTAATGTCAAATTTGGTTTATTATAAATACTAATTGAGTGATAAAAATTATTTGAAAGAAATTTTAATTAATTATTGTGTTTAATTGATGTTTTTTATGTTAATATGTTATTTTAGAGTTATATTACATTAATTATACCCAAATGCAAGAGTAATACTTTCAGTGGGTAAGAAAAGATGAAATAAAAAATTCAATATGTTTTCTTGACATGTGTATGAGTGAATATATATAATGAACGAATATATAACTTTATTTTGAACTTAATTAATTTATATTTTTGATTTTATTTTTTTTTCAATTTTTACATATGAAATAATTAACATTAATTCATGTGGAATAGTGATGCAGTGCTTGAGCAAGCATACAAAAAATAAAAAAAATGTTATTTATTAAAATTATAAAAATTATTTTATGACTCCTATTTTGGATAAATATTTTAATATAATTAATTTTTGGCCATTATCTATTTTTTATTCTATTTGGGTATATTTTCAACCTAAAAGAATCACATTATGACTTTTAGAATATTTTATTTTAAAGTGAAGGTGTTTAGACTATAAAATTTAGTTTGTATAACATTTTTAATGGTTTTCTAGAATTTGTTTTTTAGAAATAATTAGTGTATAGAAATATAATGAAATCATATATTTCATGCAATTTTATTTTTGACTTTTAGGGAATAAATAATTATCTTAATGTCTTGAACAATAATGATGCAATAATTATTTAATTAATGAATAAATAAAATTAATGATATTAAAAAATAATAGAATAAATGTAATATGATATTTTTAATCCAATTAATGAATTCCCTATATTGAAATTTTCTGTCTATGATATATTAAAAAAATTTATTCTAATTTGAAACTTTTCTTGATGTGTTTATAGTTTTAATTATGAATAGTGTTTAATTTGACAAAAAATATTTTCCATGAAAACAATATTGTATTAAATTATTTAAAAATACTAAAAATATTTAATAATTACAAATGGGATAATTTTGTGCCAAAAATGTAATCCAATTTAGTTTTTATTCATTTTTTTAAGTCTTAAACCACATAATATTTTTATTATATTTTAATAATTTGAATAATTCCCAAGTTACCCCTCTCCTCAATTATAAAATTAGGGTCCTTCATTCACGAATATTCATCACCTTGAGCCTTATTTATATACTATATTCTGTAAAATTTTCTTATCCGCATCCCTTGACACATTATAGTGCTCCTAGTCTCACAAAAAGACCACTTCCAAGATCATTAATAAGGTTCTCAAGGAAAAAAATTTAAGAGGTAAGATTCATTTTTCTTCTCTTTTAAATTATTTCTCACTTAAACCTTATACCCACCTCTTATCCAATGTTTCATGAAAACTAAAATATCATATATATGCTGTAATGTTGTTTTTTTGAAGTTATATGCAACATAAAATCTATCATCTTCTCCTTTTATTCTAAAATAACGAAATCATCTTCCATGGTGTGTCAATTCACCACCTTCGTGGACGATGTGTTTTTGTTTCCCTTTTATCGAATCATGAAAAGTTTAAATTCACATATAATTATATAAAATGACATATATTTATATAAATATGTTCTCACTTCTGGTGTATTATATCTTTTGGATAAAGAAGTATATAATAAACCGACCATGGAAACCATGAAAAGTACGCACCTGAAACACTGGAAATAACAAAACATTATTAATAAATGGTAGTAAAATGATATAATAAGATCATGTAATGTATTATAAAAATTAATAAAGTTATTTAATATATCAATAACACTAATCAGACCATTATACACATGGTTTGAACATGTTCAATTAAGATGAACCCGAGGTAAGGGGTTCTTAACTTAAAACATTGTTATTAAATGTTTTAAAGAATTATTCTTCTATTTCATGCCCATGTTTTAAAAATGGTATTAAAATTTATAAATATATGGACATAAATGTTTTATAATTTTATGTTTTATAATGAATTGATGTTTTATTTACACAATTATGTGGTTATTTAAAATAAAAATGTTTCCTTTTGTATATGCACAATATTCCATTAGTAAGTGATTTGTTTCTCATGGAATGATTTTTATGATGTAAGTATTCATGTTTTATGATTATTTTATGGTTCTTTGTCATTGTTTGTGATGAATTATGGGACCTATATCTCCCTTCAATTCATTGGGTTTGTTTATATTGGAGGTCAAATGTATGGTTACACAAAGGGTAATCGCGATGGATACACAATAAGGTAGCCGTGATGGTTAAATTATAAGGTATCCATGAGGGTTACATTGAAAGGTATTCATAACGGTTACAAATCAGATGGTTTCTATGAGGGTTATAATATTAATTAAGTAATGACCCAAGTTACCTAAATAGTTTATTTATGTTTTCTATATTTTATGGAAACATCATGTTTTCACAAAGTATATGTTACTTTTAATGGTGATAAGTATATCATTCACGTGTTTATAAGTATTTATGGAATAATAATTTCCTTATTTATTTTTATGCCCCTTATTGAGATTTTGTGCTCATCCTATGTTTTTAGAATGTTTATTATAGGTTTCCTCATAAGTTTAAAGGGAAATTATGGTGCGAGTACAGATGGATCCAATTAGTTATTTTTTAAATATTTTTTTTAATCTCCAATTTAATGTATGGTTTGTATAATCCACCAAAACATAGACCAGAAAAAGTCCTCGATTGTATAATATAATGTGTATTTTTTCATTATAAAAAATACAAAGCATGTGTTAATACTAAATCGGGAAGTACAGATTTAGGGATTTATTTTATAATTAGAGGAACGATATAGAAAAATTTAGAAATTATATGTTGTCATTTTTTAGAAATAGAATTTACATTTTAAATTCTAGTTAATTATGAATACATAATAAAATATTTTTTCTTAATTATCAATATATAAATTTTGAATTATTTTTTCAATGAATGAATTGAAAGGAAACAATTCATTTACAGGGGGTGGGTGGGATAATGTAACAATATAGGTATTTATAAAATATTTTTGATTTCATATTTATTATTATTCTTTAATTAAATAGTTATATTCAGTATGTTAAGTAATTATTTAAATAAATAATTTATTATACGGTTATTTATTTAAAACATTAATTTTTCAATTATATAATTTTTTATTTTAGAAAAATAATTTAATTTTTGAATAAATAATATTAAAATTAACTTAGTAATAATTTTTTAGATTTTTCTGAAAAAGTTTATTTTTTCATGAATAGTAAAAAATATTGTTTTTTTTATAAAAAACAATATTTCTTTTATGAAGACATTTTTATAATATAAAATTCATTAAATTTATTTAATAACTAAATTATGATTTTATAAGAGTAATGTTGTACCAAAATAATTTAGAACATGTATGTTATAATTTATTTCACGATAAATATAAATATCAGTGTTTGCACCGACGTAGTGCCTGCGTAGCATTGACAATGTCAAATTTGGTTCCTTATAAATACTAATTGGGTGATAAAAATTATTTGAATGATTTTTTTCGTTAATTATTATGTTCAATTTATGTATATTGATTTTACTTTCTAATTTTAGAGTTATATTACATTGATATTATCCAAATTATTGTGTAATTCTTGCGTAGGGAAAGAAAAGACAAATAACAAATTCTTGAAGTTTTATTGGCATGTATTTGAGTGAATATACATAAATAAAGAATATATAACTTCATTGAGAACCTAATTTATTTATTTTTATGATAATATATATATATATATATTAATTTTTATATATGAAATAAATAACATTGTTTCTTATGCAATGCTGATGTAGTACTTATGCAAGCATATGAAAAACAAAAAAAAAATGTTTTTAATTAAAATTATAATAATTATTATTTGAATCATATATTTCTGATAAATCATTTTATATATGTAAGTTTTTCAAATTATCTCATTTTTATTCAATCTGGGGACATTGTGTACCCACATGAATCACATTAAGACCTTTAAAATATTTTATTTAAATGTAAGTCAAGGTGTTCACACTATAAAATTTAGTTTGTACAACATTTTTATGTATGATTTTATAGAAATGGTATTTATAAATAAATAGTTTTTCTAAATATAATAAAATTATATTTATCTTGTAGTTTTATTTTTAATTTTTAGTGTATAAATAATTACCTTAATGGATTGAACATATAATGATGCATTAATTATTTAATTAATGAATAAGTAAAATTAATGATATTAAAAATAATAAAATAAATAAAATTTTATATTTTTAAGATAATTCAAGAACTACCTATATTAATATGTTGTTTATAGGATATAATAAAAAAATGTATTCAAATTAGAAACATTTTTTTGATGTCTTTAAAGTCTAAATTATAAATAGTGTTTAATTTGACATAAATTATTTTTCATGAATAAAATATTTTATTAAATTATTTTAAAATCCAAAAAATATTTAACAAGGAAAAATGGTAGAAGATTGTGTTCATAATGTTATACCATTTAGTTTTTATGCCTCTATTGATGTCTTAAACCATATAATATATTTATTATATTTTAATAAGTTGAGTAATTCCTAATTTTCCCCTCACATCAATTATAAAAGGAGGGTCCTTACTTCAAAAACATTAATCACTTTGAGCCTTCTTGAATGAATATATTCAATTAAATTCCCTTATCCTCATTCATTTAAAAATGATAGTTCTCCAGGTCTTACAAAAATTCCACTTCCAAGAGCATTAAGTAAGTTCTCAAGGAGAAATTATCAATAGGTAAGATTCATTTTTATTCTCTTTTAAATTATTTCTCACTTCTACCTTATCCCCACCCATTATCCAGTGTTTAATAAAAATGACACTATAATATATAAATTTTAATGTTTTTTGGATGGTATATGAAATATATAATATTTCATCTTCTCCTTTTATTCTTAAATAATGAAATCATTATCCATGTTGGTGAAATTAACCGCCTTCGTGGATGATGTGTCTCCGTTTCCCTGTTACAGAAATCATGAAAAGTTTAAATTCACATGTAATTGTCTAAAATGACCTATATATATGCGTGTTCTCACTTTTAGAGTATTATATATTTTTTACAAGGAAGTATATAATAAAACAACCTTGGAAAACATGAAAAGTATGAACTCAAAATAATGGGAATAACAAAATATTGTTAATAAATAGTTAGAAAATGTTTTAATAATATCATGTAATGTTTTATAAAAATGAATATAGTTATTTAATATATAAATAACACTAATTAACCCATTATACAAGATTATTGAACAAATTAATGTTAGACGAACCCAATGTAAGGGACTCTTAAACTAAAACATTCTTTTAAATGTTTTAAATTATTATTATTCTATTTCATGTCAATGTTATATAAAATGGTTTTTATAATTATAAATATGTGGGAATAATTTTTTTATAATTTTAAATTTTATAATTTTTTGATGTTTTATTTTCAAAATTACTTGGTTATTTCCAATGAAAATGTTTTATTTTTTATGTGCGCAATATTCCTTTAATAAGTGATTAGTTTCTCATGGAATGATTTTTATGATGTAAGTATTCTTGTTTTATGATTATATTATAGTTTTGGGAATTGTTTATGATGAAGTTTGTTACCTATATCTCCCTCTGATTCATTAGGAATGTTAATGTTGGAGGTCGATTGTATGGTTACTACAAGTATAACTGTGATGGTTAGACCATAAGGTAGCTGTGAGGGTTACATTGTAAGGTAGCCATGTTGGTTACATTGTAAGGTAGCCGTGAGGGTTACATTCTAAGTTAGATGTGAGGGTTACAAATCATATGTTATCTGTGAGGGTTACAAAATAAAGTAAGTATTTCCCAAAGTTACCTAAATAGTTTATTTATGTTTTCTATGTTTTAATGAAACCTCATGTTTTCATAAAGTATATTTTACTTTTAATAGTAAAAAGTACATCTTTCATGTTTTTATAAGTATTTGTGGAATAATGATTTATTAATTTATTTTTATGTCCCTTACTAAGATTTCGTGCTCAAACCATAATTTTAAGATGTTTTTCACATGATTCTTTAGATGTTCAATGGATGGTTAAGGTGCTAGTGTAGATGAATTAAATTAGATATGTTGTAATTTTTTTGTAAACTATGATTTATTAAATGGTTGGTCTAACACACTAAAAACAATAATGGAAAAGGTTATTGATTGTAAAATATAATATTTATTTTTATGTTATATTTTATAATAAAATACACAACATGCTTTAATACTAAATCCGGAAGTGCGGGTTTAGGGCTTTACATGAAGATATGCTAGATAAGGTGGATATAAAAGAAAGTGGAAAGGACACAAAAGTTATAATAGTATATTTATATGAAATTTAAAGATTCATTTGAGTTTTTTAATAGGATTTTTGAATCATATTATTTTATTTGGAGAATAAATATAGAAATTTTGAGTTTAAATAGTTACCTATGTAAAGGTAAACTCAATATGCAGTAACCTATGTAAGAGTTAAATTCCATATGAAAAAAGTGTCATATATAAATTTAACTTTCTATGTCAAGGTCTTGTAAAATTTTTACTATATATATAAATTTATCTCTATGTATATTCTCTATATGGAATCATTCCGTTCTATTACATAATTTTTTGTTACATGGTACAAAAGAGGATCTTTTAGTGCGTAGTTTATTGTAAAAAAGGTACATAATCCATGAAAACATAAAACATTATTCTAAAACAACGTGGAATACATCATAATTGGTTCACTCTAGGTTACTATTTCTACATCTCATATCATGGGTACACACATAGAAGGAAAGGAATAAGCATGAAGCCCAGTAAAGGAATAAGTGGGAGAGACATATACCATGTGATCTTGAGACATATTATTAATAAAATGAGGAATACTGATAAGTCACTAGAAAGAGAAATGTCATAATATTAATAATAAACTAAATCAAAACATATAAATGTATCTAAAATATTTAAATGAGTCATTCATAAGCATATCTCCAAGGCGTCATATATCAAAATTACCAAGTTTATTCACCAAGTTATCATAAAACATGTCATATATAGAGATTAAATTATTCACCCAATGCATTAGAGTGATATCAAGGTGCGCCCTTCATATGTATTAATTTCATGTGAGCCACATATATCCTAAATTTTTTTTTCATTAATAACCCATGGAGAATAAAGAACAGGTTTCTTATCAAAATATTGGTATACAAAATAACTTAAAGACATGATCATTAAGTAATTTTTAACCCATGAATGGAAATGTGTGTTTAATATATTTCAATACCCTAATAAAAAATTAATTTAAAAATCTATTTCAATACCAATTTAATAGAAAACTGGTTTGTGTATTGAAATAAAAAGGAATAGATAATTTCTCATGTAAAGTTGGAAATTTGACAAGTAAATTTGGTAGCCTCACATGTATAAAACATGGTTTTAGAAAATAGGTAAATGAGAGGGAAACAATTTATACCATTTATAAAAAAATAATTATATTTATGGGATAATATAAAGTGGTAAAAAGAAATTTTCATGGAAATTAAAAAAGCTACCACAAAAAGGACTATTGAGTGGAAAAGTAAATTTGATATTTCTCTTACCATTAAGAGTTGTTCTCAAAACATGAGGATGGAACCTTGGGGGATTAGGTAAACAATGTAGGGAATCCTTTGGAGGATAAATAACTAGAGTTTCATATATGATGAATTTACAGTGAATGTAAATTTATAAATGGGTGGGTATTTATAAGAGAAGTGGAGGATTTGTTTAATATTTTACAAAAATAGGTCTGGGAAAACTAGGTAGAGGAAAAAGAAAAACCATTGGCATAAACATGAGTTTTTACCTTTTTTTGGGAATTGGGGTCACATTTTATGATACTTTAATCCTGTAAAACAAAACACCATCATTTAATACATCTTTTTCCATGTAAAGGTAAAGATTTCACAAAGTAATGTTTTAAAAATAAAATTTTTCTTTTTAGACTTTTAAAAGTAACTTATAGTTTTAAAAATTAAATAAAATATATTAAAATAAATAATATTAGTAAAATAAAATATTTTAGCTCATGGATTGTGTTTAATTAATTATTTCATAAATACTATAGAAATATGATTTCATAAGATATACTAAAACCCCAATTTTTTTTATTATTTATGAAAAAATAAAGCATTTAAAAAAAAATTATAAATTCACCCTAACGTAAAATAAATATTATGAATTTAAAAATGATGTTTATTTTATTAGAAAAATTCTCTAAATAGGAGAGTTCTAACTTTTAAATATAAAAATCCTTATTTTTTAAAAAATAGTATTTTTAAGACACAATAAAATTTATGATACTTATAAAAAAATTACTATGACGTTATAAAATCATGTTATCATTTATATTTAAATAATTTTTTAAAATAATTTTTTATTAAAAAAACATTAAAAATACCATGTGTTATTATAAAAATTTATATCTTTTCTAAAAAATATAAGTATGTTTTATTTTCATCGAAAAATCAAATTATCAAATTCATCTTAATTAATCTTATATTTAATTAAGAGAAACTATTCTTAAATGGAATTGATGGAATAAAAATTTTATTTCTATAAAAGAATTTACACTTTATGTAACTGTTGTCTAGACACATAACCCCTTATTACATTCGCATAGCACCAAATAGTAAGGTGTGTGATGATGCTAGTTTCGTGGGTTGGATCATCTAACAATGACTATGTGGTAATCTCTAATAACTGGAAAATCTCATATATGAAATATATTTTAAGATTAACATGTTGAAACTACACATGGGATAGGTCAACGGAAAAACCTTGTAAAAATACCTCCCTTCCATGTTCTGATAAATCGGCCTCAAATGACTTGACTATACTATTTGAGGCCATCGACTCTCCTTTTAGTATCTAGTATTATATGTCATTACGACTTATAAACACTAATTATAATGGTAAAATTATAAACCATAGGTATATTTTCGAGTGATCATATTGAAAAACATCCATATTGACCAATACATATAAACATTTCAATCCAAACTGTCATATTTCCCTTTATACCCTATAAATACAATTTCATTCTTTCACTCAAAATTCACTACAATTCCTCTTAAGGTTATTTTTTAATTTTTATAAGATTTTGATTGGTTTACTGATATTTTGATTTATTTTCATATAATTATCTATGGGAGTGATTATTCTAGTAGATTAGGGAAATCCATACTTTCCCATTTTAGTTTTTATATTTTATATTTTTTTCCCAGTAATATTTTTTGGCATTTACTTGGTTTCATTGATGACTAATGTAATAATCATCATTAAAGATAATTTTTTTATTGTTTTATCTTTATTATGTATATGTATGATATTATATAATATGTAACAAACAGTTATCTAGAAAAAAAAATATCATTTTAAAAGTTTGGGTCATTACTTCTTACCTCATAAAAAATTTCATCCTTGGAATTTCAACTCATTTTATAAGTTGAGATAATTTGAGGATACATCTATCCCACTATCTCTTCTAGTTCCCAAAATATTTTTCATATTTATGGTTCCTCTAATACAGTTTGACGATGTGGGTAGTCTTGTTGTGTAGACCCTTTTCTCTATGGTTTAAGATCTCCACCGACTTCTCCTCATAAGAGTGGTCATGTTCTAGTTGTACCATCTATGGATTCAGTACAATTGAGGGATCATGTATGTACTTACTCAATAGAGATATGTGGAATACATCATGAACTTGAGATATATTCAGTGGATGTGATATCTAATAGGCCACTCCTCATATGCAATTAAATATTTCATAGGGTCCAATGTACCTAGGGATAAGATAACCTTTATTTCCAAAGAACATAAATCTCTTACATGGTGATATTGGAATAAAAACATGGTCAAACATAAACTCCATTCCCTTTTCATGATTGTACGCATATATCTTTAGATAACATTGACTATCATTTATGTGTTGTTGGATGACATGAACCTTTTCTATCATATATTGCACAAAATCAGGCCCAAGTAATTTCATCTTACCAACTTCATCCAAAAAAGTGGTATTTCTACATCACTTCCCATATAAAGCTTCATATGGTTCCATTTGAACACTCTAGTGGAATATGTTCTTGTATGAGAACATAAGTAATGGGAGGTGTTGATCCTATCCACCTTTAAATTCTATTGGGCATGTTTCTAGTATATATTCAAATGTCTCAATAGTCTTTTCAGATTTTCCTTCTTTTTTTGAGATATAGGCCATATTGAAATTCAATTCATTACTCAAAGCATATTGAATACTTCTCTCAAATATTGATGTGATCCTTGTATCATGATTAGAACTGAGATAAATTGGCATCCCATGAAGCCTTATACTATCCTTTATGTACATCTTGGCATGTTGGTCAAGAGACAAATCTTCCTGAATATCAATGAAATAGGCAGTTTTGGGGACTCAATCCACTATTACCCATATCGTATTGTGTCATTTGAATGTTATTGGGAGTCCGTTGATGAATTCCTTTGTGATATTGTCCCACTTCTATGTTAGTACAAGTAGTGGTTTCAATACCCCAATAGGAATTTGTCGCTCTACCTTCACCTGCTGACACACTAAGAACCTTATAGTGTAGTCAGTGATCTACCTTTTCATATTATCCCACCAATAATTATCATAAAGGTACCTAAAAATTTTATTTCTTCCAAGATGTATATAAAATTTAGATCTATGAGCTTCATCCATTTTGTCCTTTATCTCAAGTTTTTATGGGACACATAGCCTTGTATACGATTTCAATGCACCTTCTTGATCAACATTGATATTAGGAAACTTCCCATTATTCATAGTCTCTATATTATCTTGTATCCAAGGATATTATCATTGGAGTTTCTTGATCTTCTCTAGTAGTAATGGTTAATAAATTGTTTGGAATATAATTGATGATCTCCACTTACTTACGATTCCAAGGTCCAATGTGACTAGGTCCTTGATCAAAGGATCTACTTGAATTAACGTCATTGAATGTACAACATGATATTTACAACATAATTTATTAGAGATTTTGTTTTCTCTTCTAGAGTGATAATTAATTGAATAGTCATAGTATTTAAGAAGTTACAACTATCTCCTTTCTCTCATTTTTAGATCCTACTAAAATAAAATATACTTATAACTTTGGTGGTCTATGTATATATAACATTTATGACCATAAGGATTGATCATCCTTATTTTTAAAGGAAAAATGACCACAAATAGCTCCAGGTAATTCATAAGATAATTATACTCATCTTTCTTTAACCATCAATGTGCATAAGCAATAAACTATTAAATTTCTATGAGGACACACCTAATACCTTTCATATATGTTTCACTATAAATAACCAATCCTTATATGAAATTGTATAGAGTGAACATAGATGTGGAAACCAATCTCTTCTTATTTTCTTCTATGATTTCTTCACACCCCATAATCTAGATAAACTTAGCTCCATTTCAAGTTAACATGGATAGTGGATTAGAATGTCAGGATATATTCTTCACAAACCTCCTATAACATATTTATAAAAAAGGAAACAAATAATTTCTCTTACCTTTATAGGATGAGGCCACTCTTATACAACATTTTTCTTCATAGGGTCAACTGATATTACATCATCAGTTACAATGTTCCCCAAGAATATAACTTGTTGTAACTAGAATTCACATGTTCAGAATTTTCCAAAAATCTCATCCCTCCATATAATTTTCAATATAACACTTTAATAATACCCATGATCCACTTTCCATTTCGAATAAATCATAATATCATCAATAAAATATACCAAAAATTTATCAAGGATATCTTTAAATACTCTATTCATCAAGTCTATAAATATATAAGGAGTAGTATTCAAGTTGAAGGGAATAAAAAAATCATAATGCTCATGTTTTCCTAGGAAGGTAGTATTTGTAACATATTATTTCTCCACCATAAATTTATTATAACTTTATTGGATGTTAGTTATGAAGAATAATTATGCCCGAAAATGCAAGTAAAGTAAATCATCAATCATTGGGAGAGGTTACTCTTTCGTGAATGTTATCCCTCTAAGTTCTCTATAATCCATTCATAGACACATTGATCCATGATTATTATTAACAAAGAGAATAAGTGCTCACCAAGGAGACAGACTTGGTCAGATAAATACCTTCTCTAAAAGATATTTAATTTTTTTCTTTAATTCTTTTAACTACATATTTTTTATTATATGCAGGGTCTTTGATATCAGCTTGGATCTAGGTATGAGTTCAATGGAGAACTCCACCTCTATTTCTAGGGGAGTTCCATGTAAATCTTAAAGAAATACGTCAATTTATTCCTTAATGATGGGTAAATTCTCTATATTTATACCTTTATTTCCTTCTCCATATTCACCAATTGAATCCATTAAGAATGCTATGGGAGTTTCTTCTAGAAAGAGATTATGTCAAGAAAAATCCCCTTTGAAAATGACTATATGTTGTGCATTCAAGACTACTAAAATTTAATTTCTTATATAATTTATATTAGAATTATATTTTGAGATCTATTCCATCCCTAGTATAGTGTTAAATTCCACCATGGGAATGTATACTATATTTTCAATGAGATTGTACTCACAAAATTTAATACTAAAGTTTCTATTCACTATTGATGCTAGGATAATTCCTCTAAAAGGCTTGATTGAAAAATATACATCTAGTAGTTTAGAGATATATTCTATATAGTTTGAAAACATGGATGAAATAATGGAATACATAGAAATAGAATCAAACAAAGTACTCACCATATTTGAGAGAACAATGAGAGTAACTTCCACCACATCATTTGGATCCTCTACTTTATCCATCAGGATAGAAAATGTATGAACATTCTCCCTTGGCCTCTATTGAGGTGGATGGTATTTACCATCCATTATCATCTAATTTTTAAATTTATTGGAATATTTCCCAATCTATCTACACATTAATCATTGAACATCTTGTTGTGTCTAAACCATCTTCCCTTAGTTGTTTCTATTGATAATTTGAGGCTTCACCTCACCATGATAGTTTCAAGATATATGGTGATCTCTTCCAAATTTTTTGAAATTTTCACTCCCAAGTAAATAGTTCCCCAAATGTTTCTCCCCACATTTATCACATACGGGATGTTTCAATTTCTTTCCTCCACTTTTATGATCAATGTTCCACCAAGAGTTTATACCCATAGATCTCTTATTTTTCATTAGATCTATGTGGACACTCTATCTCTCAAAACTCTAATTCAACCTTCATTTAAATATTCACTATATCCTCCTACCATTGATAGTCATGATTTTATAGATTCCTACAATAATAGGGTCTCATTATAATAAATAATCTTTCAACCTTTACCTTAGGATCTATAACAAAGGTAGAGGTGTATCAAGAAAGTTTTGTAAAGTTCATGCCTTAGAGTCCCATAGATTCATTTTCCTTTTATATTAGTTCAAGTAATTACTTCTCCATTTTCGTTCACATTGAAAAAGAAAAATATTTATTGAAAATGATTCCCCTGAACTCTTCCCCCTTCATAGAATCAATATCCCTTTTGGTATTTGGGGTTTTAACCAGTTTCCAATGATTAACTATTCCTTCTTAGTTGTATACTTCCAGAGTTACTTTCTCTTGATATAAACAATGGAGTACAAAAAAGATATTTTCTATAGATATAATCCATTTTTCAGCAATCAATGGGTATATATATCCACTGATATAAGGTGGTCATTAATTCATAAATGAATCAACAGAAAGCTGTTCCATTCGAGGTGAATCCATCCTATCTAATTAATTGATGTTATTGTTTAAAACTTGAGTCAGTTTATTCATCATCCTCATGAATTTTTCCATTCCAAATTCCATTGTATTTCCATCATTACATCATCTGTTGCACCCATCATTTACATGTTTCCTCTTATTTACCTCATATTTTATAAATGAATAAAACCTTAGTGAGAAACATGAGACTTTTATGAACCTTATAATTCTAATGGTATTTTATGTTTTAAAACATAATGCTTAAATATGTTATTAATCTCCTCTAATAACAATTAAATTTTCTATATATCATTTGTAAAGGTTCATAAAAATCATAACTGAACATATCCCCTAGGAGTGTCTAACTAGGAGTGTATTAAGGCCCATTTTCATAGACCAATTCCCATTTGAGTCTATCTCAAAATGGTGTTATTAGGTGTTACCCTTAGGTACATCGGTTTCTAGAGACACAAAACAATTGTTCATATCCAGACATGGATTTATTTTCCTAAAAACAAAATAGTTAATACTTCAATAAATTACCAGGATGTTTTACTATATTTAGAAATGTCCCTAGGTTTCTTCATAAAATTTTCAATTCCTAATTTCACAAAATAACTAAACCTTCCTTTTATGCCAACTTTGGAATCCTGCTTTTTTATTACAGAACCTTTCATTACATAGTAAAAACAGAGGATATTTTAATGTTTATTTTATTGTATATAAGGTCAATAATACATGAAAACATAAAAAACATTTTCTTAAACCACATGAAATAAATATTCATGTGTTCACTCTAGGTTACTTTTAATACATTTCATATCTTAGGAACATAAATCAAAATAATGGGGTGACTATAAAGCCCTATAAGGGAATAAGAAAGAGAGTCATATAGTATGGGATCTTGAGACATATAAATATGAACATGAGGCATAATGATAAGGAATGAAAAAGAGTCATATCATATTATTAATAGGAACATGAATCATAATATGAAGTTTTTTCTACACCATTTAAATGAGACATTCATAAGAATATCACAAGGGTTTGTCTCCATGGTTTTATAAATGAAATTTACAAAGGTTATACCCTAAGGTATCATAAAAATTTTCATCTATACAGATTAAATTAATTACCCAGTGAATTGAATAATTATTAACGATCAACCTTCACATGTATTAATTTCATGTGAGATACATATATCATAATAAAATATTTCATTAATAACTCATGGATAATATAGAATGGGTTTCTTATCAAAATCATGGAAGGAAGAAGATCTTGATAACATGATCATGATGTAATTTTTAAACCATGAAAGGAAATGCAGGTTTAATATATATAGATACCCATATAAAAAATTCATTTTAAAATATAATTGAATACTCATTTAAAAGAAAATATTATTTAGTATAAAAATAAAAAGAAAAATACAATTTCTTATGTAAAAGAGGGTAATTTGACAAGTAAATTTGGAAATGTGTTGGGTATAAAATATGGTTTTAGAAAATGGTAAAATAAGAGAGGACATAGGTATTCCATTGATAAAAGAAAATTTATATAATAATATGATTGTATAAAGTGGCCAGAAAGTAATTTTATTGGAAAATGGAATATATACCACAAAGGACTGTTGAGTGGAATAGAGGAGTGGATATTTTCTTTAGCATGAAGAGTTGTTCCTAAAACTTGAGGATCGAGCCTTAGGGGATTGAGAAAACATTGGGTGGACTCATTGGAAAAATAAATCACTATTAAATCATTGTGGATATATTAGGATTGTATGTAAATGGAAAAACTGGTGGGTATTTTTAGTAGAAGTTAAGGATTTGAGTAATATTTTCAAAACATAGGTCTTGGAAAACTAGGTTGTGGAAAAAGAAAAACCATTGGCGTACCCATGGTTTTTTTGTCATGGTTTTTAAAATTTGGGTCACATTTTCTTATAATTTAATTCCCTAGAAGTGAAAAACATTATTTAATACATATTTTGTAATGGAAAAGTATATATTCCACAAAGTGATGTTTTAAAATTCAAATTTTATTTTTTAGACATTGGAAAGTAACATATTGTTTTCAAAATTGAATTGAAAATATTTAAATAATTAATATCAATAAAATAAAATATTTTAGGTCTTATATTTCATTTAATTAATTATTAAATCATTATTTAATAAATATTATGTCATAAAACATACAGAAAAAGTAAAACTGTATTTTTTACTATTCATGAAAAAATAAAGTATTTTAGAAAAATCTTATAAATTCACCCTAACCTAAAATCAGTAAACTAATTTAAAAAATTATGTTTATTTTTTGAAAATAATACCTAAATATGAGAATATTAAATTTTAAATATAGTAATTCTTATTTATTTAGAAAGAGTAGTTTTTAAGATAGTCAAATTCTTTATAATTATAAACAATTTTCTTGGCCATTATAAAACAATATATCATTTTTATATAAATAAAATTTATTTAAAGAATATTAAATTAAATCAAATCCTATTCAAAAGACAATGTTTTATTTTAAAAATTTATATCTTTTCTAAAAAATAATAGTATGTTTTATTTGCATCAAAAAATTAAATTATCAAATTTGTCTCAATAAAACATAAATTTTATTAAGAAAAAATATTCTTCAAATTAATTGATGGAATATTTTTTTTTTATAAAAACTAATTTATACTTTAATTAACTAAGGTATAGACACATAACCCCACATTACACCCACATATGCCTTAAGGGTAAGGTGTACGACGGTAGTAGCTTCATGGGGTGCCTCCGCTAACATCGACCGAATGATAATCTCCAATAACATGTTATTCTATAGTAGGATATTTCATTCATGATTAAATTGTTAAATATTATATTGGTATTGGTCAATATAGAACCCTAGTGGTGAAACCTTCCTTCTATGTTCACAAAAATGGGCTTCAAAAGGAACGACTATGTTGTCTGAGGTCATCTATTCTCCTTTCTTTATCAATTATCCAATGTCATTACTACTTGTAAATAATAATCATAATGGTGAAATTATTAACCATGAGTATAGTTTTCAATAGTCGTATTGACCAATGGTCATATAATGATTGAATACCAATGGTCACATTTCCCTTAATATCCAACAAATACCACTTCATTATTTCACTCAAAATTCACTATAATTTCTCTAAAGGTTATATTTTCATTTTAATATGATTTTTATTGGTATACTAATTTATTTTTCTATAATTTTTGAATTTTTTTTGGGATCAATGATCCTTATATATTGGGGCGATTTATACTTTCCCATTTTATCTATTCTGTATTATATTTTTGTCCAGTTATAATGTTTGCAATTTTAATTGGTGTCATAATTGACTAATGTAATGATCATTGTTAATGATATAAAATTTTTCTAGTTCCTCTTTCTTTTGTATTTGTATGATATTTTATAATATGTAACAAACATTTATTCAAGAGAAAAATATCATTTTAAAAGTCTTGGTCATTACGCTTCTTTTATAAGGGTAATTTTAAAATCAAGGAGGATATATAAGGTTCATCAGAACTTTGTGTCAGGTAACATAGAAAACTAGTGAATTTTTTAAAGGTTATATGATATATAAAATAATCCATTAAGGTATGTCCTAAAAGGTGTGCTGCTATATAAAGGAAATTTAGAAGCTGTCTAATGGTACCCTTGATCTACGTGAGGTTTATCGTCGCTGTAAAGATATTGTGAATAAGTCATTAGAAGTGACCTATGTAATGTTCATTGAATATATTCATAAGTATTATTCAATATCTATATAATAATAATTTTAAATTACATAGTTATGATTACATAGATTGTACATGGATGATTTTTTCATAATCATGATGTTCTAACTTTATAAGGGTCATCGTAAGGATAATTCACATCTATGTAATGGTGTACATGTTGAGATATTCAGAATGAATATTAAAGAGAAAAAAAAAATATAGTATGGAGATAATGATTCCAACGTGAAAGAAGAAGACTTCATGTTTTTTACACTACAAATTAATGAAATATTATCAAAATTGTAGAACTAAAATACGTATGAAATTATTATATATGTAGAGATTTATAATATAGATTTTTATGAAACCCAAGAATGAAAAGGAAATGAAATCTTTATCTAGATTGTAAAGATAATTTAAGTGAAAGGAAAAATGAAGTTTTTGAGTTTTAATGGTGAAATTATATGAACTTGAATATGTAAATTTGTTGTAATTAAAATATCCAATACAATAGGTATTATATTCACATGATTTAAAGAGTATAAAAAAGAAAATAAAAAAAATTACATGGAGATACTCATCTATGAAAATAATACTAATATTATATAACTCAAAAGAAGAAATAAGAGAGAGAGAGAGAGAGACCGATGCTACAACCATACTGCGTATCCAGTAAGTCCAAGGAAAAAAAAATATATGAACCAATATTGTGCTAGTTGTATACCTGAAATATTAAAGGGAAATAGGGAATTATAATGTTATAAGAAGAGATAATTTTTGAACCAAAGAATAAGGAGAGAATAGTTGTTGACCAATAATTATATTATTACTATTTAGGCTAAAAATATGTGAGTGTACGAATATTGTTATCAACTTCTATAATTGTATAAGTAAACTTGAGGAATTACATTATGATTATTTTATATTGAGGAATAATATCATCCCTTTTTTCCAAATGGGTATGAGACCACATTTCTTATCTACTTTAAGAAAGTTAAATCCTATTCTCTTGTACTAAGAATATAAAAAAGTTTTTTCTCTATTTTTATCTAGTTAGTTCCAAAATAATGGCTCTAAGGATAAACCCTTGACCATACTTATGTTTATAATTAGTAGGAAGTTGTGTGCATGGTATGAAAACCTTGTTTCATATGGGATGTTTTCATAAATATTGGATGCTAACCTCATTAAAAAATTATACTATTTTATTGTTTTATTTCATTTATATCATATATACATGCCAACTAATGATGTGATGGAATCAGAAAGAGAGAAATATCCATTCATGGAAAGGGTGAGGAGGTAAAAAGGGATAATGGTTTTAAATAAGTTAAAATGATAAATATAAATTCACCGAACCCACCCCCTCTCAGTGCTGGACACATATCTTTTTGGTTATAACACAAAAGAGGGAAACCAACTAAATATATAGCCAAATGAGGGGAGGAAGGTGTAATTTAACTGCATTTTAACCCAATAATTACTAAGACACTATCCCTTAAAATGGGTGGGTCAGGATTCCCACTAGAACTCAAGTGAACACTATTTGGACTACTAGTGGCACACTAGGGTCCCAACTATGACACCCCAAATTTAATCTAATATATTAAACCTTTAAATTAAAGTATAATTCATTGATTTTGATCTAATTTGAATGATTAATGATGTTGGGGAGGTTTTGAGGGTGTTCAGGGCTTATTTGAATCATATATTCTTGAGTTTTTAAGGAAAATATTCGGTCACATAGTTAATATAAACCACGTAGGGCAATCCACAAGTTTTTTTAAATGTGTGTGTGTGTGGGGGGGGGGGGGGTAATTTAGTGAAAAGTTTTAGGCCAAAATTTGTTTCCAAACCATGAAACCTATGCTACATGGTCCTATGAATACTATAGGTCTATTGTAGAGTTTTTTTAATGAGCTATTCATGGTTATTATAACTTTGTGACTAGACAATGATAGTTCTTGGCAAAATTTTGGAGCATAGTTTGGCCAATGGTGCGGCCAAACCACATGACACCTTTTTAAAGTGTGAATTTACCAAACATCCCTCAATCTATTTACTTCTTAGACCCCTTTATCAATTTTTCCAAATTATAAAACCTCACCCATAGTATAGATCCTCCCATGCCTAAGAAATGCTTTGATATCTTTTCTCCATATGATGTTCGAATCATGATCTGTATGTCATGTTATATTCCTCTATAAAATATATTATATTCGTTATCTTCTTTTCTTTGTTTATCCCACCTTATTCAATGCTATTTTTCTTTAATCTCACATTCCCTATTTTCAGGTTATTTGTCTATTCCTCAATTTCTACCTTCTATGTCCAAACCAAGGGATGACATTGGATGAGTGTTCTTATATGACATTAATATAGATTGTATATACCTTTTCACAATTATCACGTCTTTTACTAAATTACCATAATTGTTTTACACACTGAACCTTCCAGAAGATGTTACTAAAATTAATAAATGTATTAAAGTAATTTTTTTGAGAATTAATGTGATGCTTGAGTATCCCCTTAACATTATTAGAGGTTTTCAACTTCAACCTAAAGAAAATTCAAGGTCCTTTCACCTATCTACCTGTTCCATGAACCACCCATTTGGGTGTGTGATCTTTCCACCTATTTTTGGAAACCTTAAGTAAATTAAATGAGTTAACAGATGGATTAATTAAGGTTATTATAATGGAATAGATTATTTTAGTTGGGAATAGATACTAATATGGACTTGGCTTTTATTACATGTTGATTTTTATTATTATGGTATGGAAACAATTTTGATTAAAGTCATATAACCAATAATTATTACGGTATTTTACTGATCGTTATTATAGTATTGAATTGATGAGTGTTATTGAAGTTATATCACCTAAGTACACCGTATACACATATAACTTATGTTATTTGGATGCCTCATCCTTTTTCTATGGGTACCTGATCCATGTAGGTGTGATTATTTTACATAAGTAGTGTATTCCAGAGCTAGTATTAACTTGCATACTTTACATTTACTCATTGATATTCATCATGTAAATCCTTCTCATAGTTATAACTTATGCTCATGGTTTTGTCTATATATGTCATTTTTATTGCATATTTACCTATTATGCATGCACATGATTTTATTTTTCATACACAAGAAGGATTTGTTATAGAAATAATCAGGGGTGGAATACTAAGTATATCTCACACCTTGTTCGAGCTACCATTTGGTACCCAAAAATAATTCTTTCATGGAGTTAGGGATAAGGTAATGTTCCCATTCATGGATTCTAGATTTATTTGTAGCATGGAATTTTAAGAGAAAGGGACTGAGCCTTGGATCATTTTTTTATTGGATATTGCCATTTTATATATTTTATTTTACTATACAATTTTTATACTAGATGCTTAATTCCATGAATATTTATTTCTTTAGTAGTATCATGAAATACTTATGAATTTTTATATGTCACGACTTGTGTTTTATTATTATAGCTATATGGATTATTTACTTCCACTGATCTATTTTTCATTATCTTGCTTCTATTATTAATTAATTTATCATCACCACTATGCTACTCTAGCCATGAGGTTATAGTCATCCCACTATACCACCTTAGACCCTCTATTCTAGCCATAAGACTCTGGTATATAAGAAGGATTCTTAAGGCCATGTGACTAACCAGCTTCAGTTACATATAAGTGAATCAGGTTTGGGATGTTACAAATTGGTATCAGTGGATCTCTTTTTCTGTTTGTCATATTATTTTTGGTTATTAGATATTAAACTAGGACATGTCCAAATTTTGTAATGAGCTTGTGTCTGGGAGTATCTAACCCATATATGAGGAAAAATCCAAATTTCCTAGGATGGTAATTGATGTTCAAGATTATTCTTGTTATAGTTACACTCATTTCAGAATTTGTTGATCATGTATTATTATAAGCACCTTAGAGGTTAAATATGTTAAGAATTATACCATTACATCTATGTTTCATAGGTTAACTATATAATATTTATTGTATGTGCCTTGATTAATAAACATGTCATTCATCTAACATTTATACATGTAAAGGGTATTAAATAATGGGTTATTAAAGTGTCTTCATCAATAAAAATAGTATTTCTCTATATTGTTTAATGATGAAACCATGATTAACTAATTATCACATGTTTGAGTTATGTAACTAAAGTTAAATAGAATGAAACATTAGATAATTTTGTATACATGAGTATCATTTTTAATTTAAAGAGTTTGTGCACCTAAATAAATTGGTAAAGATGATTCATCTAGAAAAATCATCTTATATTACCCATCACATTCTATTATCAAATTTAAAGGTCAGGATATAGTTAAATGAATTGATAATTTTAATTTATAAATCATGTACTTGTATAATTTGGGGTTGGTACATAATTTAATAATACTATAATGTAAATATAATAATTGATAAATATTAATTATAAATTTATAGTTATTAAGTAGTGATTTAAATTGAATCATGAAGGGAGTTTTCCTTTATAACTTGCTATTCAAATTCCATATATTGAGACCCAAACTATAAGGAAATTTAATGAATCTTATATATACTATGTAGGGATCTCTATTACATATTTCCTCTATGATAAAGTCAACAAGAGAGTTTTAGTTGAAGAATACACCTATATTCTCAAGGGATGGTGGCCCTTATGATATCATGTTAAGGATTTAGATTGTCTTATATTTCATTGATCATCAGGATACAATTCCAGAAACGACGTAAAAACTCATGAGGTATATGGTTATTCAATCCACTAAACATTGGTGGGATATCTAGAACAAGGAATATCGACTTCAGAAATGAAATTTATGGATTTAAATTATATATTCTCTCAAAAAATTTACTTTTAAAATTTGTGGGTTGATTAATCCAAAAAGTTTATACACCTAGAGAAAGAAACTATATCAATTATGGAATAAAATTTTCACTTCATAGAGCTTCAACATTTTTACCAATATATAACTCTTATGATCTATTTAGAGGAAGAAACATTGATAATGGGATCATGAATCCTATTCAATAAAAGGTGAATGTTTTTTGGTTGACTATAATTTATGAGATAGTAAAATAATATATTATTACTAAACATAACCTGAGAAAAAATGGAGGTAAAAATTATTGTGGACTAGCTTCTTGACATAGTAGTATAAAACTGGGTTGTATTAGGTGTTACGAAAATACCTATTATGAGAGAAATACCATTTGGTGCACACGAGATGATAATTTTTTGGTATTTAACCAGGATAGATGTTAATGGAATGTGATACCTCAATGTGATATATCCCCATTTGAGTGTCGATCCCATGGTACAATGGGATATTTATAGAAATTTTGAAGAATATTTTTCCCAGCAGCTAGTGATAGAAAAACTATAGTGAATCGAGTTACTGGAGTGGGATAAATAGCTAAATCTCATCTAGAGAGTTGGAGTGGTACTGATCGATTAGGACAAGGGGTTAGTCATGGATATGGTATCCAAACAGTAGTGTTATAGAGTAAGTACAGTGGGATTTTCTAGGGTATTCAGGCTATATCTCAAGGCTATGGATTTGGACAAATTTATACAGTGAAGCCTGGACTAGGAGAGAAATTCCCCTAGATTTCTATAGTTTAATGTTCTATTTTAGCATAATCTAAATTTTTATTTTTTTTCATTGAAACATGTTCCTCACACTCTTTTATTTCCATGTCTATCATGGAAATATTTGGTCATGAGATTTAGTATTTCTATGGCTTGATAACACTCGATACTCCATTTGGTATTCTATCAGAGAGTGTACACCAGTATAAGGAGTTCCCTAAGATATTTGGGAATCATTTTGTTTGGAATTTCATCATCCTTGGGATGAAAATATTTAATTTCATTCACAAAATGGAATAGTTGGTTCCATATCACATTTATGAGGACTGTTAATACGAAAGGGTATTGTTTTCATCACCATAGGGTGGTAACTGTATTCAAAAATTTGAATTGGAAGTCCAAGTGAGTTGATCTGGACTAGATCATCATGGATTAGGGAAAGTGATATCCCATGTTTATATCATTTAAATTAATTATTAGGGAATATATCATTTAATATTTCCTCATATGGTAGAGCATTTCATGGATATCTTACCTGATGACCTTTCTGCATTATCTCATAAGAGATATGTATGATTATTTATTCAGATATTTCTAGCAGCTATAATATTGTCTATTAATATTTATAGTATGGATACCATTGATTATTAATATATAAATAGATAAATAACAGGCTTTGAAGCTAAGGGTTTTATATAACCCAATACTTCACCTTGGTGTTCACCTATTCTTTTCTTCATGAAGGTAGATTGAACCCTCATCCTATATGAGAATTACTAGAAATTAAAATAGATTTCTATGAAGACCTAGTATCCTTTAAGTCACATGGACGACCTCTTTGATCAACACTGGGAAGCATGTGTTTTGTCAAAGATTGATTTGATTTTAGTTTATCATCAGGTGTAAGTGAGACTATTAGACATACCTTATACAAAAATACATAACAGGTATGGTCTTTATGATTATATGGTTATTACATTTAGTTTGATAAAAATTCTCAATAATTTTATGGATTTTTTGAATCAGTTTTTTCATTCATATCGGGATTTATTTGTGGTGGTATTCATGTATAATATCTTTGTGTGTTCCCATACTCGAAAAAACCATGTCAAAAATCCTGATATCATATTGGATATAGTAAGAGATAATTTTATGTATGCTAAGTTCATAAAATGAAACTTTTGGATCAATGAGGTTCACTTTTGAAGTTACATTATCATAGATGAAAGAGTATCCATTGACCTAGAAAAGGCGAGTTCCTTGGTTTCCTGGGAGCATCCCAAGAATGTATTTGAATTTTAGATTTTCATGGCACTGGATAGTTTTTATAGGTTCTTAATTCATGATTTATCATGAATTTTAGCACCACACACATGACTAACTAAGAAGGTTTTGAATTTTATGCGGTCTAAAGCATGTTATATAACTTATCAGGTAATGAAACGAAGACTGAATTTAGTGATGATATAGATTCTACCAGATATGGCTAGAATATATATAGTTTATGGAAATGATTCATGCATCAGTCTAGGAGAATTTATAATGTAGGAAGATATATTATTTTCATACATGACTCTTTTTTTGAGGCAACATGAGAGTAATTACCAAAAAAATGATCTCAAGTTAGAAAATGTGGTTCATTTCTTATGTTGTTGGATGCATTATTTTATTAGAGAGAGGTTTTTGGTGTTTAAAGAAAACAATTCCTAAAGTATATATTTAATTAGCATGACATGAACCACTAGAATAGAGAGAAAATTGAATACCTATAGTCCTTTTATTTTATCCCTATCATATTCATGGGAAGGGAAATATTGTAATAAATTATTTAAGCTGTAAGAATTAGACACATACAGTGCATGTGGCTAGTAGTTAGTGTGTGGTTATGGATTTGTTCTCTGAGATGCATTTTGGATACTAGGTTCATAATAAACATCCTACCCTCATATCATTAATAGTGGACTCTTCACTTTTAGAGAGATTCTATGTTGGGAATATATGAGACCCATATGGATTTATCTTAATGGAGAGTGTTTCAGAAGAGAATCCACCACCATGCTAGGTCATTAATGATAATGAGGACTTTCATATCCATGGACATGTCTGGGTACTTATAGATATTAGGTAGTAATTTATGTGAGAGTCTCACGAATCAATTTTGTTGGTACACCCTAGGATTACAAAGACGTATCATGATCTATGTCGATAATACTAGTGGACTGGTATAAAAAGGGAGATAACTAGATTTATTACTTAGTCTTCCACCAGTCAGCCTGAGATGTTAGAACACCAGCTACCAAATGATCTTTTTTATATCCATTTCCCATTCTCGAGTGGATGTGGGATGATGTAACCCCATATTTTTTGATTTTATTAATGAGATCCCATTAAGGAAAGGATGTAGTATGGTTTATTGTGGATAGGTTGACAAAGGTCTCTCACTTTTTATGTATAGAGGAGACCTTTTTTGTGGATGATCTTAGAAGGATCTTTGTCTGAGAGATTATATAGTTTCATGGAGTTACATTGACTATTGTGTCGGGTAGAGACACCCATTTTACTTCTCATTTTTTGAAATGTTAAGAGAGGGAGTTAGGCACATAGGTGATTTTTGATTAAAACATGCCACCATTAGACCATCGGGAAGTTATAATGAACCATATAGGCCTTGGATGACATTCAAAGAGAATGAATCATTGATTTTTAAGGTTCTTGGGAGAAAGATGTACATATTTTTTATTTCTACTATAATAAAATCTTTTTGGTGACTATATATATGTCTCCCTATGATTCCATATATGGTAGGCCATGTTGATCACCTCTAAACTAGTTAGAAGATGGGGATGTAACACTACAGGGACCTCAACTTGTTCAGGTGACTTGAGATAAGGTTCATGTGGTCATGAAGTGAATTAAAGTGGTCTAGTTATAAAGAATCAAACCGAGTACCCTAGTAAAATAAAAACCAGTCAATTGTCGACTTGGAACAAAGGGAATTCTTGATTCCCATAGGTTGGTGACTAGAACCTAGAATCATACAAAATGAATGTGGGACCAAATTTACCACAAACATCATGGAAGATAGATACACAAGTCTGTATGAATACAAGGAAAACTCCATAGGGAGAACTATACCATAAGTCAAACCAGAAAACTAAAAGAACAACCCACATAAAATCCATAAATATCCTGAAGTACTATAGTAAAGTACTAGAAAACTAAAAGAACAACCCACATCACAATGGAAACAAGTCTCCAAGATGAAGGATCAACAACCACCACCACCTCCAAGCAGTGATTTACCCTTTCTTAAACTAGGAAGTAGATAATCTAAAAACACCTGAAGTAACAAGTATGGTGTGAGCTAAAATCTCATCAGGGTCTTACTAAGGAATATATAATAAGAAGATAACATTCAATTAACCAATGAAAGCAGTCAATTTTAAATAAATAGTTATGGAATTTTAAAAGCATATCTACAAAAAATCCTTCTTTTCATTTCAAATGATGGAAAATAATTTAAAAAATTGGATTAAAAAAGAGTTTATATAAAATAGTTTATATTAATTTATAAGGTATGTGTAAAACAGTTTATAATAAAAAATGGAATATATTTTAAATACAAAAAACAAGAAACATAGTAATATTCCAAAAGGTATGATAGTTTCAAGCTATGAGATCCTCACAAAATTGAACATGATCATGGAAATATGTGAATATACACATCCCTCTTTCACTGGTCAAAGAGGAATTATCACCATCCCATCAAGTATGTGACCTGCTACACTAGGTTTTTTCAGTTAGAAAGCATTAGATAGAGTTTTATCAAAATAACTCAGTAACTAAATTGGATTTCATGTGATCTAATAATAGCCAAATATGGGAAATATATTTTAAAAAAATTTCAAATAAGATTTATCACATTCATCCATTTCAAATATGATAATTTCAATTTAAAACACAACACACCAATTTTTAATCAAAAACATCCTTTTTTCTAAGATAAAACCAATAGGTTTATATCAAAACCATTTCTAATCCATTTTATCAAATACCAATTTTAAATAAATTTCATCAAATAAATTTCACGATTAAAATTCCAAAATTAAATTTCTCAATTAAATTTAAACAATTTCTATCCAATTTCACAACACACCCCAATTTAATGGAACTAGTTTTTCCCAATTTCGTTATAAATAAAAGCAAAATATACCATTTCAATGGAATCAGGTTCTTAATAAAACAATTGAAATAAATTCATCAAGAAATTAAATCCATATCAAATAATTTAATTTAAATGAATCCATTTAGGGTTAATAAAAATTGGACATCATAATAGAACCACCTACCTTGAGATCATGGGGTCTTGAAACACAAAGCCCTAATCGGGAAACTTCAATAAAGAATGTCAAAAATGAAGATATGAGAATCAAAACCAGATTAAAGATCCAAAATAGGGAGGATTAGATCCTCCAAAAACATAGAGCTCTAAAAAACCCAAAAGAGAAAAGAGGAGAGTGTGGGAAAATGAGAATGTGAAGAGGAGGCTTACCGGGAAGAGATAAAGTATCATTTTACTAGATTTGATTCAATTATAGATGGGTTTAGAGGGGCCAAAATCACCTCAATGGAGCCTACAAGGAATAAGAAAATATAGGAGGTAGAGTTAGTTATATCAGGAACATAAAAAGATGGTTTTGTGATTTTGAATCTATATTTTAGGAATAATTACAAAATGTTCAGGAATTTATGGGTAGGTATACATAGTTAAAAAAACCATAAACCCTAATAGTGTTCCCCTGTTAATGGGTTCTCGTAGTTTCAACTTTGTCAGAACATTATTTTCCTAACCATGTTCCCATTATGAAAACCCCTAGTACATAAGTTTTTTTGGTTTTCACTAGCAGGGCACACAGTTTGGGAAAACCATACGCCAACCGTGAAGAACACAAAAACTTTCAAAATTTACATAAAATTTCTAGAATAAACCCTAAACAAAATACAACAAAACAATGATAAAAATATGGGGTTTAGGAATACCTAAAAATAGTAATATGATGTTACAACCTCCACACAATAGAAACTATATATCCCAAGAAAATCGTACTAACAATCATATATGCCAAAAAGATGATGCCAATTCCCTCTCATCAGGGATTCCCTCTCCCGCATCTCATGTGAATCAGAACTATGATACCACATCACCCAAAAAAGGTATCATCCTATAAATATATACCTTGGTTTCAGAATAAATTACCTTGAATGGATGTTCAATCAAAGATAAATTAAGTTTTACCTCGAGATCACTCCTACTCAGAACATGAGATGGATCAGATAGATACCTTTGGAGTTGTGATATATGGAACACATTATGTATCAACATAAACTATTTTGGAAGTTATAAATGGTAAGAAACTTTCCCCACCTTCTCCACAACCATGAAAGGTATAACAAAATGTGGAGAAAGTTTCCATTTATGTGTAAGCCATCATTGATCCAAATGAGGTGAAACTTTAAATAAAAAAAAGTCACCAAACAAAAACACCAATGTTCTACAATGAAAATCATCATAAGAATTATATCAGCTATGTTCCTAAAAATTCTATGATGAATCAAAATTATATTTTGATGCCATCTCTTGAACCAAGCTCTATCCAAGTAATGAACATTCCCCAATCATTGACAACCGAAATGGAGATTTACAGGTGAACCATACAAGGCCTCAAAAAGAACAATTGTGATCATGGAATAGAAACAATTTTTATAAGAAAACTCAACTAGACCTATATGGTCATCCCAAGTTCCTAAAAATTCAAGAACAAAAAACTGAAGTATATCCTCAAGAATCTATATTTGTCTTTTTGTCTGGGCTATAACTGCATATGGTATTCCCTAATCAAAGTGAACTGAGATCCCAATTTTTTGAAGGCCTCTCTAAAATAGAGAATTGAACTGAGAATCCCTATCAGAGACTATATTATATGGAACTTTATGGAATTTAAAATTTTCTTTCACATAGATATTTCCTAACTCCTCAACTTTGGTTGCATCACAAATGGTTAAAATGTGATCTGATTTCATCATTCAATTGATAAAAACCCATTTCTCATTATTCTTCCTCTGGGTACATGAAAACCCAACTAAAAAAGTCTATAAGGATATTTTCCCCCTTCCAAGTAGGCCCTGGATGTGGTTGATGAAAACCCAAAGGTTTTTGGTGTTCTTCCTTGACCTGTTGACATGTATAATAATGAGTGAAAAAATCTACAATGAATTATCTCATACTTGGCCACCAGAATCTATAAATCATGTTACAGAACATATTTATGGTTCTTGGGTTCATATACCATTGGGAATTATGGAAATAACCCATAACAACTTTCCTAACTGATGATGGTACAACAAATCTATTTTGATAGAATAGAATTCCCTCTATGGAGAACGACCAATAAAACACGGTCTCCCCACCATAAAAAGACTATCTAATTCTATAGAACTCATCATCAAGATAATTTTTATGAAGAATCATCTTGAGAAGAGTCTATTTAAACTAAAAACTAGCCAAGGAAACCTCAACCCATGATTCCTGAAATCCCATGTACAACTATACAAAATGATCCATCAGGTTCTACTTTTTCGGGGATTCTTTCCTGGAATGGGTTGGAAGATTCCTAACCAAATCATTTATGATAAAGTTCTACTTATTTGAGGTATAGGTGATGCCAATGTAAAAATATTATAGGTACTCCACCCAACACATATAGGGGATATTGAAATCTTTTTACGAGAAGATATAACTCAAGATCTTAGGGTAAAAATACATGGTAAACCTTTCTCCAAAAAGGTACTGGTGCAAAATCTTAAGAACGTGCATCACAGATGCGAGTTCAAGGTCATGGGTTGGATAATTCTCCTAGTTTTGAAAAAGCTAATGAGATCCACAAGTAATGATAAGAACACCAAGCATGAAAATGAAACCCAAACCTGATCCTGATGCATCACAAAAGACCACATAACCCTGCCCAGCCTCTGGGAGAGTCAACACCGGTGCACTAGTGAAAAAGAGTTTCAACTCAATAGAAGAATTATAACATGTATAATCTCATGAAATCATTAATCCCTTCCATGATTTATAAGATATTTGAGAATCCAACTTTGATAATTCCATTATGAATAGGAAATAATATCCTGCTAAACCCAAGAATCACTGAATCTCAAAAATATTTCATGGATGTTCCATTTTCATAACAACCTTCAACCTTTTAGGATCAACTGAAATACCGTGTTTTGACACCATGTTTTCCAATAACATCACTTCTTGAATCTATAAATCACATTTCAAAATCTTGGTATAATGTTAGTGACTTCTCAACAATTCTGGAACTACTCTCAGATGATGCTCATGATCCTAATTAGACATAGAGTAAACAAGGATGTCGTCCATAAAGAGTACCATAAAATAATCAAGGCACTCAATGGAAAAATTTGTTCATTTAATCCATAAATAATTCAATATAATTGGTTATAGAAAATGGAATGAAAATTTAATCATAGTGGCCACAAGTACTCTGAAAGACTATTTTTTGAATGTCATATTCATTAATCCTAAACTGATGGTAACCAGACTGAAGATCGATCATTGAGAACCACTTATCCCCTTTAAAATAGAAAAATGGGTCAATACATGATAGTATATATTTTTTATTTAATGTTACACTATTTAGTTTTTAGTCATTAACACAAAGGTGAAGTCAACCATCAACTTTATTAAAAAATAATTCCGGTGCTGCCCAAGGTGATACACTTGGATGTATAAAACCTTTCTGCAGTTGATCATCCAACTATGTCATCATCTCCTTCATTTTATATGGTTCCATGTAGTAAGAATAAATAAACAATAGTTGAGCAGCCAACACTAAATTTATAAAAAAAATATACCACCATCACCTGTGGCATCATAGAGAAGTCACAAGGAAAAATGTTGGGAAACTCAATGAAAACTGAAGGGAGATCACCACTCAAGGATTCTCATTCTAGATCAAAAGAAAACACAGATAATACCTTACCCAAAACATGATGATAGGGTTTGGATCTACTTGACCTTAGGTCCCATTCTGCTTGAATGATCGGGAAAACCCCATTAGGTACTGTAATAGAGATTCATTGAAGATAAAAATCAACATGATTTTTTTGGGTAATGAGCCAATCCATCCAAAATATGACTTCAAGAGGTTTCATATAAAGAACTAGAAAATCACAAGAAATCTCAATATCTGATAAATAGATACCATAAGCTATACAATAGATACC
The DNA here is from genome assembly GCA_963277665.1 of Viscum album. Taxonomy (NCBI): domain Eukaryota; kingdom Viridiplantae; phylum Streptophyta; class Magnoliopsida; order Santalales; family Viscaceae; genus Viscum; species Viscum album. The sequence goes on from OY728160.1 coordinate 862,708,340, forward strand.
TTGTTATCTCTTGTTATGAGGGTTGTAGTAATATACATCACATAAGATAAAATATTCATATGAAGATTTAGAATATTAACAATACGAGTTGAAATAAATGAATGAGATGCACCATTATAAAATAACGAATCCACTAATGAAGAATCTATAGTGATGGTGCCTTTCACAGTCATTGGACCTATATCCTATTCTTTGGGAGACTATTCTATTGAATAAAGAAGATTAATTTCATATTTTAGTGGTTGGAACCCCTTTGACCATGAATCATTTAATTTCACCACTGTTTTAGTAGACACTAATGATCCTATTCCACTATACGGCGTATAAAACAGAGAGATACACTTCTATAGGTGACCAAAGTATCCATAATAGAAGCATATCTTGGGTGACTTGTTGAAAAAACGTTTTGAATGCCTAAGATTTATACACCTGTATAAAATCAAAGGGCATATTCAATGCACCATAAGAGGTCTAAAGAAACCCTGTTATCGAGATACACTGTGAGAATAATCATGCTTCCTATTTCCTTTAGAGGAATGTTTAGAACTTCCAATGGGGAAAAAATAAAATCCCATCAATAATAACATTCCATATAGGTCTATTTTGATCATAAACACTCTTCCCAACACATAAGATGTAGAAAAAAACATTAGTAATTAAACCTAAGAATGAATATCTGATCAAAGTACAAAATCAAACTATTCAGTATTAATCTTCCCATTTGATACTATCTCATGTGAAAACTTTCCTAGATTAGGAAAATAGTTTCCATACCCAGTTATGGTCTTGTTAGCCTACTCGAGTTTGAAAAGCTCAATAACCTTGGTCAAAACAATCAACTCTAGATAGAACTTTTTGGTGAAAAGAGTATTGAATTCATCCCACTCTAATCCACCATTATTCTTTTTCATCACCATCGTGTCCCAGTGTCTTCTATTTGGTCCCTCTAGCATGAAGGTGACACACTTCACCTTTATTTAATCAGGTGTCTCCATGATCTCAAAAAAAAAATTCAATCCAGAACAATAAATCCTTAACCTCTTGAGGATCATTGGAGCCTTTTAATGCTAGCGGATTTTGGTAAAAGAAATCCTAATAACGACTTAGGAGAACATTTATATGAGGTTCCACAATAGTATCCTGAATGGAAATTAGTGGTGGTGCATGTCCTAGAGCTGGATAGTACACACAATCACCTCAACCAGACTCAGGTCCACATGAGGTTTTTCAATTGTGGTTGATTAACAGCTTTCTCATGGTTCTGATTTAAATGTATTCTCAGTGGAATTATGCTACACAACATCATCATTCAACATTGAAGACATCAGATTAACACTCAAATTGAGAAACAAGGGAACTTTATCCCATCATATAAGAATAGAAAATTTTTATTTCAATCTATCTTAATAAAAATTAGTGAAAATATTAGAACTAATCTCCATGAAATATTTCACTAACAACCCCTGGTGGTTTTACGTTCATTATGGTGAGGTATGGATAGGAAATAAATCACAACTCCTCCTAAGACCTGACAAGATTACAAAATAACATACTAACATCAAAACAAGAAGATGAAATTAGAGATATGATACCACATTTTCACAAAATTTCATGGGTACCTTGGTAACACAATAATTGAGTTGATCCTTACATGGCCTGAAGGGTGTTCCCAATCTCCACAGGTTGGCGACTAGAACCTAGCATTATAAGAAATGAAAGTGGGAACTAATTTTCCCCAAACATCACAAAAGTAAGATAAACAAGTCAGTATGCATACAATGGAAACTCCATAGGGGGAACTATACCGAAATTCCAATAGGCACAAACAACCCAATGTGCTATAATAATATACCAGAAAATAGAAATAATAACCATGTACCAACATATAAAACTATCCAAGCCCAAAGGATCGACAACTACTAGAACCTTCAAGTAGAACTTTCCCATTCCTCAAACCTAGATGAATATAATCTACAAACACCTGAAGGAACAGGTAGGGTGTGAGATAAAATCCAAGTAGGGTCTCACCAGGGATTCTATAATAATATTCCTAAATCAAATTAACCAAAGAAAGATTTCAATTTTAAATAAAATGGTATGTAATTTCAAAATAACATTTTAAAAAACCATGATTTACATTTGAAATAATGGAAAATACTTTAAAGAAATGGTTTGACAAACATTTTATATAAAAACATTTATATAAATTCATAAGGCAAGTGTAAAATAGTTTACAATAAACAATGGAATATATTTCAAATACTAACAACGAGCGACATTGACATGTTACATAAGGTATGATAGTTCTAAGATATGTTATCCTCACAAACTAAAAGGTTATCAAAAAAATATGTATATACACATGTCCCTGCAACACTCTTAAAATAGGGCTCATCACTATCTTATAGGGGATGTGACATACTAAACTAGGTTTTTTTAGTTGTAAAGCTTCAATAAGAGTGTTATCCCAATAACTGACTAAATACATAGGAATGAAAGTGCTTTAATCACAACCAATAAAAATTAATTTATTTTAAAACTATTTATAATAAAATTCATCCCATTCCTCCATTTAAAATATTATAGTATCCATTTAAAAACTAACACATGGGTTTTTAATTAAAACATGATTTTTTCTAAGATAAACCCACTGTGTTTATATCAAAATCATTTCTAAGACATTCTCTAAAAAACCAATTTCAAATAAATTTAATAAAATAAATTTCACAATTAAATTACACAATCTAACTTAAAATCATTCCATCCAATTTCACAAAACAACCCAGTTTAATGGAATTGGGGGGTTTTCCCAATTTAATGCCAAATCAAATCCAAATACCCCAATTCAATGGAAATGGATTTTTAAAAGACCAAATAAAAGAAATTTATCATTCAATTAAATTTAAATAAAAAATAATTTAAAATCAAAAAAATTAGGGTAATCAAAATTGTCCATTATAATGGAACCACCTACATCAGGATCACATGATCTCAAGACACAAATCCATAATATATAAAATCCAATGAAGAATATCGACAATGAAGATTCAAGAATCAACCATAGATTCAAGATCTGAATAAGTGGGGATTAGATTCTATAAAAACATATATATCTATAAAACCATAGGGAGAAAAGAAGAGTGGGCTATATATATAATGATAAGATAAACCTTAATTGAAAAGACTGAACATCATTCATCTAGCCTCGATTCGCTTCTGTTGGGGCGTAAAGGGGACAAAATAAACTATTAGGAGTCTCCAAGGTAGAAGATATCATATGAGGTCGAGTTAGGTCCATTAGGACCTAAAATAGGGTTTTGTGTTTTTAGAATTATATTTTTGAATAATTAAAACCCATGTATGGTTTTCTCGACACAGCCACACCATTAGAAAAACCATGCTCCCTAACTATGTTGCCCTGTTAAGGGGGTTGTGTGGTTTCTCTTAGTTGGATGAATTGTTTTCCAAATCATTCACCAACTATTGAAACCCTCATATCATGGGTTTTCATAGTTCACAATAATAGGGTGTAGGGTTTGGTAAAATTGTTAACCAACCATGGACAACCTATAAACATTCATAATTTAAAAGAAATCACCCGAAGAAACCCTAAATGAAACCCAACCAAATAACAATCAAAATAGTGGATTATGAATACTTAAAAATAGTAAGATGTTTCTACAGACTAGTCTAGGTATAAATCATATTCCCTGTAAAATATATTTCATCTAGAGTTCATGGTTGGGGATTGGGGATTTTTACATGTTTTAATATTACTGTGGCATTAACGTATTAGGAGGAAATGTATGTTATTGCCTCATTTTGTCAGACCTTTTATGTTTTTGCAGAGGGTAAAATTAGTGCATTTTTAAATTTAACATTCTTGGATATTTTTATCTATTAATTATTTTTTTCACATTTCTTAGTTATTTCATTTCTATTCAGACCCATATCATGTTTTCCAACTAGATGAGGTGGAACTCAAGGTTGATGATTCTTTTGTGGAGCACATTATTTGTTTCATGGTACAGAGTGTGAAAGTTATCCATGGAATCTTAGTTCCTTTAGTCTATGTGTTATTATAGAACACCAATTTAAATGGATTAACTTGGGGGAGAGATCCCGACATACTTATCTAGTTGACATATTTTTTTCCCATATGGTTTTTTATTACCCAGGAATGGAAAACTCAGGGATGATTTGTCTTAAGTGGGAGATGTTGTAACACCCTAGTTTTTATATATGGTAAAAAAAATTAAATGATTGTTTATTTATTTATTTTTGATATAATGTTAAGGTATAATGACATTGAGTATGTTTTTATGATGTTTGAGGCTTGTTCAGAATCCAGAGTACCAAGCTTTGGAGGAAACTGGTGAGCCACACAGTTATTATAAACTGTGATACCCAGCACACACAGTTTTTTTTTAAAATGTGGGGTTATATAGTGAACTGTAGGGTGAAACACCGTTTTACCTAACCATGTATCCTATGCCACATGATAATTTGAATATGGAAGGTCTCATTGAATAGGTACTTTTTATGGGATTCACATAGTTATTTTAACCATGCAATGAGCCCATACGAGGGGTTTCTTGAATAATTCTTTTCACAAGGTTGGTGAATGTTTTTAACAATTGTGCAGTAAAACAATAAAACGACTTTTAAAGGGTGATTTTACCAAACTTTCCTCCATATGTTCAATTCTTAAATCCATTTTACATATTTTCCATGGACAACACCACAACCATTGGAGAGTACCTCCCACACCTAAGCTAGGGTTCGATCTCCCTACTCCATCTGAAGTGAAAATCAAGATCCGTCTGTCATGTTGGATTCCCCTCGGTAATAGATTTTATTATTTAACTTATTTTTTGGGTTTCTACCACTATATTTGGTTCTATATTGGTTCAATCCAATATGATTTATATTCAGGTTATTTTTCTATTCTTTCATTTTCTCCCATCATAGGCCAAACAAAGGACTGATACTGAATGAGTGTTCCTCTACCACTATAAGGTAGGTGGTATATACATTTTCCCAATGATTTTATCATTTATTTAGCTATATTCATTATTCCACATGATGGACCTTTCAATATTTTCTCCAAAAATTAATAAATGCCTTAAATTAAATTGTTTGATCTTTAATGTGCTACATGCATTGCACCACAACATGGTTGGAGGATATCAACCTCAACGCAAACATCCTCCAAGGTGGGATCATCTATTTTTATTATCTCATAACCAACCCTATCACTGTTTGATCTTTCCAAGTTTTTGTTGAAGCCTTAAATAAATTTAACGAGTTAAAAAATGAATTAATTAAGGTTATTTTAATGGAATTGATGGTTGTACTTGGGCATGGAAAATAATATTTCCTTGGATTTTATTACTTGTTGATTTTGATTGTTATGGTATGGATCAATTATTTTTTTATGGTATGGAACATATCATTATTACTGTATGGAACCAATCATTATTATGGTATGAAACCAGTGTGGGGGATCGGGTTATGGAACCTACAACCCTCATATACACATATATCTTCATATATTTGGACACCTCAACATTTGGATCTTTGTTCCTATCTGATTTAGTTTTGATTATTTAACTTATGTGGTGTATGCTAGAGATAGTAATTACCTACACACTTTACATTTATGTACTGATATTCAGCATATATATCCTTCTCATAGTTACAAACCCTATTCATGGTTTTGTATATATCTATCCTTTATATTTTATATTTACCTATTATACCTTCAAATAGTTATATTTTTCATAAATATGATGGATATGTTATAGAAACCATTGGTGGTGGCCTAATTATTACATATCAGACCCTGTTCATGCTTCTGTTTAGTACCCTGACAGAATTTATATATGTAGTTAGGGACAAGGGAAATCACTGAGTCTTGTAAGCTTGATTGATTACTAGCATGAGATCTTAGGAGAATAGTACATAGCCTATTCTCATGATGCTATTCAAGATATCATTTTTTTCTTTTGTTCTTTTGATATACATGTACTATAACATATTCCTACAACCATGTATGTCTATTTATTTAGTAGTGTCATGACATACTCATTATTTTGTATGTGAAACCACCTATAATTGATTATTTTTTTCTTGATGATTTAATTCAGTTAGTCTTTTTTTTCATTACCTATTATTCAAAAGATTACTCATTTATTTTAGCCACTTTGATACTATGGCTGTCATGGTATTTTCTTCCCACTGTACCAACTTATACCATCGTTACTAGTCGGTTGCCTTTGGCATACATGTAGGTGAACTTGAGGCCATGTGAAAAAATGATATCAGTTACATATGAGTAAAATAGGTCCAGGGTGTTACAAAAATGGTGTATAAGTGGTCCATGATTGGTTATAAAAGTCTTGTTCCTTCCCGCTAAGCTTTTAGTGGGATTCTACAACTAGGACAGAATTCAACCTCCCCACCCTTCTTATTTTCTGATCCCTCACCTCTTCCACTCACTCTCATATTCAAAATGGGTCAAAATACATGATAATTAACCAGAAATTAGTCCAATTAATACCTCAAAATATTTTATTCATTTTAATCTTCTACAATATATATTCTTATCCTTGAGATGCATTATTGAGCCTCATTATTAAAAAAATATTCCTATTGCACTCACATATACACCTCCTTCTCAAATCAATTATCCAAGATATGCTTGTGTTATTGTTACACCTATTATAGAGGTATTGTATTCCCATAAAGTATATTCTCTCTCTTATCTACTATAATTAATGGTTTTCCTTGAATGATTCATTAGCCTTCAACTTGACATCCTTGATTTTGGTCATATGAGAATGGTCAAAATGATTTCTTTGAATTCCGATATATAAAAAACGTATCAAGTGTCACAAGATATCTATGAGGAAGATATAATTAGTAAACCTATATATAAATATTTTTTTGAACCTTTAATAGACCCAAAAATATCAATACCAACTTCTATTACATCTAAACATGCATATTTCCCAAACTAGGTGACACTGTCAAAAATACTAATCATATAGAGTCCTAAATATTTATCTGTCCTTTAATTTGTGATTTAAAAGTATTGAGAGTTTCATATGGGGTACTAGAATTGGTTTTATGGTGGATAGGAATTTCATTTCATTATAGAGGATTAAATAGGAATGGGTTTTTCACACAATATTATGTGTCATTTGGGTTTGGTTTTGTTCTTTTTCTATCCATAGTGTTTTTCTCACTTTCCCTGGTCAGAGTGGTAATGGATTGAAAGAACCATTTTTATTTATCTTATTCCATGGTTTTTATATGTGTTATGGTGCTAAAAATTTAAATATATTAGTTGGAATAATATATAAGTTATGAAGGTTTAATAATATTAAACACTAATATTTAAATATCCAATATTATTAATCTACAATTGTGTTATATTAATATATAGTTATGTAAGATTAATCTAGAGTTATGTAATATTAATTAAAATTCTTTAATGTTGATATATATATATATGATTTATGGATGTTTTTAGGGGATATATGGTGGTAAATATTGTTTTAGAGGTCATTTTTTTTCTTTCAATCACTATGGGAAAATGAAGTGGAATTTCATTTTTTTTCATGGTAAAAGGGCGGAAGAATCTATAACCTAAGGTGTTTTTCAAGGTGTTTAAAAGGTTTAATTCAATTTTTATGGATGAAAATATCATTCTATAAGGTCTATTTTGAGGTGAAAGTCAAAATAAAAAACTTTAGTTAAACATACAAGGATATTTTAGGGCATTTCATCTTATTATAAATTCTAGATGTTGTAAATATCTAATTAATTGAGCTCATTATACTATAGTTGATACCTCACCATGTCATGATGATGTGACTCGTGTTTTATTATAAATTCATAACTCCATCATCACTTATTCAATCTATCATTTCTCTATCATAACCTAGGTGACCATAACATAATTTTTAGGGGTTTTTACACTATTTTTGAATATCACCACTTTAAGTTTTCATAAATAAAACCTTCTCATTCTAAGGTAATATTTATTCACTTTTATCATTTTATTTTTTTATTTTTTAATATATTTTTATTCTTATAATAACATCTAAACGTTTTATATACTTCAATTTATTGTTTCTTAGTCAATTATTTAACGATAGAATAATTTATGAAGGATTTTAATATGTTTTTGTGGGGTTTAGTTATCACTATCTTCCTATTGTTAAATTGTATTAACTGAATCTTTAATTGAGGAAGGAGATTTAAAATTTATCTTATCTTATTATCCATGAATGTTTAATAATCATGTATATTTTTTCATTATATATATGGTCAGAGTTATCCTAATGAAGATAATGAACTATAGTAAGGGAAAATGAAAAGGTAAAATTGATTCACACATACTTTTTTTTCATGATATTGTGATATGTTATTTCTTCAATTGATTTATTAACTTGTTTATATTATAAAATGATTATTTGGATCCATTATTCATGATCCTTATTAAATAATAACTTATGGTAGGAAATTAAATAAAATGTTGAAATCTGGGAATCAATGTATTAATGTTGGGTCATGAATACTTTTTTACAAATTAAAGAATGTTTGAGTGTGATAAATAGTAGTTTTATGTTTTTTAATTGATACTATTTACTTCTAAGTGTTTTTTGTATGATAATTGTTTATTTATTTCATATTATATTTAGAGTAGTTATATAATTTTTTATTGCATTTGTGAAAGAGGATTTGATTCATTGTTTGTGGGTGATGAAATTTTTTATTTGTTGTGGTGGGATGTTATAGTTGATGAAGGATAGTAAAGATGATGTGGTATATATAGTGGATTGATATGAAGGTGGTTTGTATGAGATGATTTGGTTATTTCTATATTGTTATTTTTTGTGATTATGTTTTTAGGTTTGAATTATTTTTTTAATGAAATGTTGTTTAGTGGTTTATTTGGAAGTGTCTTAATTTCCTCAAATTATGGGACAAAAATAAATTAATGGATCAGATGAATAGTAATGGAATTTATTCATATAAAATGATATGTTTATAATTAAATAAATGAAATGATTTATTAATTGTGTCTTTTTTTTCACACAATATTGATGTATTCAAATATATAAATGATTTGATAAACAGATGACATGTGGTAAATTGAAATATTTATGTTATGATATTTTTTCTTATGTGAAATTATTTATATAGAAATATTAATGGTTTTGTAAATGTTAAATAAATGGTAAATGTTAATGTTCTCAATAATGATATTGGGATTAAATGTGAAATAGGTGAATAAATGGTTAAATATATATATTTTATTAATTTGAATAATGGGGATGTAATTATGTGATATGAAATGGTATGCAAATACTTTGTTGTGAGGAGAGTTTATTTTTTGTAGTGATGAACTGAGTTTGTATTTTGGCTTGTGATGGAAACATTTTTGGCAGGTAGTGAAGATAACTATAGTTTTATTTTATTTATTAGGAAACCAACCATAGTTTGGGTATGTGTGAAATCAAATATTTATTCATTGTATTTTATATTATTTCTTATGAACCACACCCATGGTTGGGTATCATGACCAATGAATATATGAGGTTTTGAGTTCTTGGTGTTTCTCCCAAAACTTAGGATAGATGTGATAAATATTGATGAATACTACCCCTTCTCAGATCTATATTTTATATGTAGTAAAATCTATGATGGATTAAGGTTATATTCTTATGATGTGGGTGTATAGGATGATCATACATAGAAAGAGGTGGGATTGAAGTTATTGTAATTAGTTATTATAAACTCTACTATGAGGTGATATGGGGATATGGTAGCTATATATATATGATATATTATATGTGTTCATGCATATTTGTCTGTGTTTGGTATGTGTACAAGATATTATGTGGTTATGTGGATATATAAGGGATGATAACACAATGAAATGTATCAGTGTGAGGGAAAAAAGTTCAGCGGGGAAGTGGATATAGGGTACTTTATTATATATTTTCTTTAATATTATATTATTCTACAATTTTTTTAATTTTAGAGTGTGATACTTGTTGATTATGGGGAGTTATTTATCTTGGTATATGTAATGATTTGGTGTCATTGTTTATTCCCTGAGGCATCAGTATGGTTCATCCAAATTTCCTTGAGAGGTCTTAAGGAGGATCCTAGTGACTATAATTTTTTTATCATCCCTATATATATATATATATTATATCTTCAAGATGAAGGTGGTGGACTAGTTCGAAATAGATATCTCATGGTAGTTATTGGTGTTAGTGTGTGTTCATGGTATTTCTGTCATATGAGTTATCTCGTAGTATTCCTCTTAGAGATTTTGAATTATGAATGATAATAAATGTAGTATAATATTTATTTATTTATTATAAATGGAGTTTTTTGTGTATTTATCATATGTTCATGGTATTATAATGGTAATTTCTGCCTTTTTTGTTTTTATAATCTCGAAACTAGTCCCAATAATGTGACCTATTGGAAATGGGATTCATGGGTCACATTCATCTTCACTTCCTATCTAGGAGGGGTTCTAATATGATGAGTCTTAATAGAGTGGTATTACATATTTAGTTTTAGAGTTAGTATAGAGCATGGAGTTAGGAATTGTGGAGGATTTAATGAGTTTGGTATGATAAAAACATTGATTAAATATGGTATGTAAGGTAGGTGGGGGAGAATGAATATGAAATTTATTATTTGTCCCTCATATAATATGATGTGAAGACCTTAAGATTACATAATATACTAACTAAGATGATTTTGTTTTCAGGGTAGACCCCATTTTATACTTCATGCATAATCTTTTATTATTCTGATGTTTGAATAGGGGTAATGATAAAAAATTTGTTTGAATTTAAATACATGATCTTAATAAATTATATATTCCTTGGAATACGAGTCATTTTTGTTTTTTATATAAGGATCATGGATTAAATCCTTGTGAGTTTTAGGCCACTAAGATATAAATGTATTCTATTATAGATCATCAAATAGTCTATGTTTATTAGGAGGATTCTTTGAGGATGAAATTGTGCGATTTCATGTATCAATGCATACTAAAGTATGAGGGGCTGTTTTCTAATTTAGATATAGAGTGGTGGTTGGAAGATTTAGAGGTAACTTTTAGTTTAATATATTCTAGGAAGGACATTTAGAATCTATTGGTCATAATATTTTTTATATATAGATTTTTATCATAGGTAGATATTGTTCCTTTGAAATTTCTAGGAGTCATAGGTATCATGTGAGAAGTTCCATGATCAGATTTATATTGTCTTCCATTTTATGTCATTGAGATGACATTGTAGTATGAATTTCAATCTATATTGGTTGGGAGATCTAACATATGTTAATTTTTAATTTTTTTCAAATGGAATCATTTTTATTCTTCTAAACATGTACTTGGAGAAGTTTCTAGGGTATGAACCTTCAAGGAAGCATTGGATCCTGAGATCTAGTGTTAGGTCACCCCGTTTTTTGGTTTTGAAATTTATTAAGCTTTTGGTGAAGGTAGTGATAATAAATAAGATCCTAGGATGGACCATCTCATCCTAAGATAGATTTTATTAGGTTTTATCAATGATTATGGGCCTGCATTGATGTTCTCAGTTTTCTTAGCAATACGAGCTTTAAAAAGTATCGAGTCATCCTTATATATACTCTTCTAATTTCACTAGAGCTAGTAGTTATTATACCTTTTCTAATATTTATATTGTAGTTTTATTTTTCTGTATTCATAATGGGAATAATCAGTTTTAGTGTCTCATTTTACTCAATAGTCAGAATGGATCTCGAATCCCATATCTGGTACAACCTTTGATGCAGTTTCCTCAAGGGGAATATTTGTAGTATAGTAATGAATATTGGGCTTTGGGTAGCATATAAGATATTGATTAGGAATATAATAACCCCATGATGTTCCTTATCTATAAGGACATCGAGATGAGAAATGTTTTCGTAGTGACCTTCATCAGGGTTAGTGAGGTAATGGATTAGGGTATGGTTAAATGAATGTTTTGAAGATTTTAATGCAAAGTAGACCCAATATTGTCAGGGGTACCATATATTTAACTTATAACTTTTTTATTAATATTTTAATTAATAATCTTCACACTCCATTATTACACCATCCTTGGTCTATATTTGTGAATAAAGGTGGAGGGAATTATAGTTCCTAATTTTTGAATACACTAGTTGGGGGTTAGTATAAATTTTCAATGTTTTTTTGCGTTGTGAGTCCATGATAGGTTAGAATCATTCATTGGTTCATTTTTTCAAATAATATATGCAATGATAAAATACCATCCACAATATAGATTTTTTTTAATTTTGTGATGTATGTTATTTATTTTGTCAAGAGTATAGTTTATTTGATTTAAAGCCTCATCTGTTTCAGTTTTCTTAGTTGGTGTTGGAATTATATTTATGGGTTTAAATGGTGGTGTTTATAATGTTTGATATGGATTTTATTGATTTGTTTTCCAAAGAGTTTGGGATAGTACCCCATAACATGATCTCATGATTTAGGTTTATTTTCATCCCATTATTTCTCTAATTTACATTTATTCATATAGTATGGTTCCTTTAGAGATGAAATAGTTTCATATTTATATTGATGATATAATATATAAGGTTTTTATCTAGACCAGTGTGTCTCTTTGAGTATCCATGTTGTAGTTCATTAAGGAGGAGGTTTTTCTCTGAGATTAAACATTAATTAAAGTCAATTTAATCAAGTGATGGTAGAAGAACTATTATTCCCTCCCAAGGATTAATAAATATGTTAATCAATTATAGTAAAAATTTTGGTTCTCAGAGACTGGTCTGTGGTTAGGGAATCATTAAATGTTGGTAAAGAAGGAACATTTCTCAAAGACTACCTTTAGATGTTATTATAGAAAGTTTTAGTTTTTCATTATCTTTCTCAATTACATGAACACACCAACTATTTTTATAGCACTAATAAACATATTTTTTATTGATTTCTTATATTTGTTGGTGGTTGTTTTTATCAATAAAATAATCATACATTTCAGTTCAATGGAGGATAACTCTGATCATATCATAGTAACATTGAATTTTATTCAATGAAATATTTTTTACAAGAAGATATCTAAGTGAATGTTTTGGATTCAAGAGGTGTGATTCCTTGAGAATTTTGTGTCTTAGAAGAGAGTGTTAGTTTATCCTCTTAATATTGAGTCATTTTTTTACTAGGTGGCTCTAAAGACAACTATATATGTTCATAGTTTACGTGGTCTTACATGCTATTATATGAGCTTCATAACTGATATATCACGGATTATGGATCATTAGATATCTTTTACTCATAATAAATATGCCTTCATACATATTCATAGATGTTAGGTTTCATTTGACTTGGGTTATATCTTGATGTAATAAAATGGAAAGTGATATCATATGGACTCCTTAGTTATAACCTCTTGAATAACAACCCAAGATAAAAAAGGTACATTAAAATTAAATTATTTTTTTGGAATACACAATACATTACAGAAAAAACACCCAAAGACCGTCTTAGTTTAGTGCCTCTAGAAACATGTAAACATAAACACCAGTACATAAGTGAGACACATTATCTCCCAATGAGATTTTCATTTCTGGAACCATTCTTTGACATATCATATATAATATATATCCTCATAACCTGGGGAAGGTAAACATAAAATGGGGTGAGATTAGATGCTCATTAAGGGTAATAAGGGAGGTATATATGTAAAATCGTGAAAATAAGTGTACGAGAAGATGAACATATCATTATAAGATCATATCCTACATATCAAAGGTAATATACACGAGTCATGATATAAATATTGAAAATTGATAAGACATGACTCATAAGGGAATTAGAATAATAAGCCATGAAAGAATAACTAAGGCATAAGACATAGAATTTACGGCATACACATAAGTATAGAAAATATTATATCAAGGATACCTACCAGTACCTTCATAACATGATAAGAATGGGATACAACTCATGTACCTACTTTCGGATTAGTCTAACAACCCATGTAACCTCTTATTTCCAAGATTGGGATACAAACCATGTAGCCTCTTTTTTCTTGGGATTGGGATACAACCTGTATACCCTCTTGATTTCAGGCATAGGCTAGAACATGTCTACCCACTAGTTTTCAATCTTGTGGTACAACCCGTGTAACCTTTGAGCTCATATTCCATTTATAATTACAGAATTCATTATAGGGTGATATAGGTCCCACCCTTCACATAATAAAATCATACATATATATTCCATAATATAATTTAACATGCATCATATCATGACCTATAAAAAGAGATGGGTTTCATAAACATCCTATAATAACCCATGAAATGAAATGGGAATCATAAACATTTAATAAGCCATACCACAGTCAGATGAGAATATATAGGGATTCATTTCATTAAGGAACTAGAAGTTAATTACCCATTCATATATGACTTATGTTCCATTAGTTTCCCTAAAATCAGTTTCAAATTATTTTGAGTCAACATTTAGGTTTTCAGAATCTTGGTGTACCAATTATTCATCCACTACACCATTATTGGGTTCCCTAGGTAGAGAACCTAACTTGAAACACCTTAACACCATTACACTAATATATAAAAATAAACCTCAAAAAACATCTAACTACAAACACCATACATAGGATAGAATTATCTTTTAGTACTGTGTCCCAACCCGACCCACCGCGACCCTGCCTGGACCAATGGTAAGTCATGTGTGACACCCCAATACTTCCTCTAATAAGGAAGGGGCTCGAGGCAAGCACCAAGTAGGTGTATAAAAAATAGGATTCATTATTTGAAGGAACCTATACCCATAAGAACCTATATGTACATACAACAATGGAGGATAATAAACTCTTACTAACCCAAGAGGATATAATGCCTGTAACAATCTATAAGAATAATCAGAGTACAAAAATAACAATATAACCAATGTATGACAGGGAAAATCTACACACCCAAATAGAAATAAGGGAAAAAAATTATAATAAATTTTTTTAAGGAAGAGTTCATACTCAAAACCACCATATCTAAACACCCCCTGCAATCACCATCATTGAGTATTGTCATGCTTCAATAAAAAAGGATTTTGATTGTCAGCACATAAAATTTTATCACCTGTAGAATACACAATGTGTGTGGGAAAATCACATACATGGGTGACTATGTACATACATAGTATGAATCCCTAGAAAAAAATAGAGGCAATAGATGTAAACATTTATGTAAACTCATTATAAGGGACAATAAACAAAAAAAATATATTCTTATAGAGGTAACTGAATAAACATAGTGATATATATATAAAGAGAGAGAAACCTCTTGACCTTTACAACATATTGAGAAGGATGATCTCTCCTTATCTCTAGGATCTAGTGTTTTCCTGATTCTAGTAGCACAATGTAAACCTAACTAGATCTATAGAGGACCCATCCATACCTAATGGCATGGAATAACAAAGGGGGTGCTGACCCTATAATGGTGGAGTTCCCATGCCTCATATGTGCTCAATGATGGATGGGTTCTAATACACATATAGAAATCCCATTATTAGAGGTGACTATGGAGGTGTTTTCAATCCTTCTTGGATAAGAAATTGGGGACCCATGCCCTAACCCACGCATGTTACTAGGGTTTTCCAACCATAATATCTCTATAGATATCACACTAAAGTTTGAACATTAAAAATCCATGGTGGAACAAAAAAACCTCTTGTTCTAACTCACATCAGATCTCTAATGTCAAAAAAAGGGAACCATTTAATTCTACATGTTTTTTTCAAAATAGAATACTAGTAGGACCAATTATTTTTATCGTAGAAGGATATATGTAAGGGTTAATATCAGAATAAAATGACAATTTGTGTTACTTGGTGTACACAAGGTGTAATCTTATGTCTATATTTGTTCGTGTCCCACTACCCAACATGAAATGTGAAAAAACATTTACATGACATGTCTCCTGGGGAACATAGTGTGTGGAGCCACCCATGCTCCAAGGCATGTAGTCCCATTACACGGTTGAGATGGCTTGGTAGGGTCACATTGTGTGTGGGAAAACTAAAAAATGATATCATATTAAAGTCATCTTGAAACCATATCCATCACAAAAAATGGGCTATATGTAATGTGTTCTTAGAGAAAACATGATATGTAGTTAGTAATTTCATAGATAGTTAATAATTTCTTTTTATATCATTGCACATCCACTATTTTTTTCATTTATCTCATTTGAAGACACGCCAAAGGTCCAAATTAGGTTTTAGGATTCCTATTAACCCTCTTAAAGCCTTTTCACCTCTTTAATGTTTCGGGGTTCGACCCTCTATCATTCATCTAAAATCCAGTATGGTTAATCATTTCTTCTAAAAATTACAATCTTTACCATCAATCATAAAACTCAATAAAATTTTAGGGTACAATCATATCTCAAATTGGATTTGTAGTCAAATCATTGACCTTTCTTTGTCTAAAAATGAACACGTGAAGAAATGGGGGAGAAAGGCATAATAAATTAATTGATTTCATTACCAGAAATTGTAAACCTATCCATTGATAACAATCATATAAAAAAATATAAAATAAGAGAATTCTAGAGCATGAATTAAATTTATGGTCAATGAATTAATTAAATTGAAAAGGCTATGATAATAATAGTTTATAATATGAAATATAAAGATGATGAATAATTAATTACCCAAATATTAAATAAGGAGTAAAGAATCTAAAAATAAAAAATATGTACGTCTTAATTAGATTAATCAACGGTGAACAACAGTTCTACACCAATACTGATGATGAGTCCCATTGAATCTAGTAGTTGATCCATTATATCACTGCATTCATTAGTCTAATATCCAATCAACAATAGATCTCTCAATATCCAAGGATATGCGTCTAAACCCATTGAATTTTCATATTATAGATTATATGGGGTTATACTCTTGGTTAAAATAATTAGGAAAAATAAAATAATTACTTAATTTTATCAATTTAATTCCTCTAATGTTTAGTCATGATAGTGTACCAAATAATGGCCTAATGTGAATGAACCATATGTCTTGACTTGGGTGATTCCTTTATTCAGAAACCAACTGACATCTGAGTTTCCTATCTAAGACTCTATGTAATGGTATTTCCATATATTTCAAAAATATGTGTTCGCATGATTAAATATATTGAATATTTTAAATATATATATATATCGAGGTCTTGTGCCACTTGTATTTCTATGGAAACATAGAAGAAAAACCCAAGATATTATTTTGAAATAATAGAAGGGTCTATATATAAAAATCTTATTTATTACGTTCCCCCCATCATCAATGATTCTTTCCTCAAAAAGGAAAAAAAATCATAAAAAGTCAAGGTTATTGAGATTGAATCTGGATATCATGCTCCTATGATCTAACCTATAGATTCTTGTACACCAAATAAATCATACTAGTAGAAAGGATCATCTATTAAGGATCATATCTTATTGATCTGTGATCACTAACAGATACTCCAAAAGGTTCTTTTTTATTTGATGTCTATCTCTCCCCAGCCAATAACACATGACTAATCATTCAAGCTCCTCGTAATCTATTACTTGTGGATTATTTCATGAACTCAATTAAAATATGCGGGTAAATCCAAGTGGTAATCTTCATCACTAACCCGGCGTAAAATTTGTAATTAGCTGATGAACCTTAGGGATAGGTATCTCTCCTCACCAAACTTATGAAATCTTATTCATTATGAGACCTTAAGGAATATATGGTGTCCCCAATAAAACTCCTAGAGTCTATGATGTTAGCCCACATAAGATACCTACTAACTATGAGTATTTTTCATTCACTCATAGATCATATTAACAATATTTATTGTTACCTATATCAGCTTTGGTCCCCTAAGAAATGACTAGTGTATGTCCATCTAGAACAGGGGAGACAAGTATGGTCACCTACACAATTCCATGATTTGTGTCATGAAAATAGTGGAGAGGTAATATTTTTTATTGGTTAACACTACTAAAGGTAGGTGATCCTCCTAACTTGGATAGAATACAAATACACAAACTCTTATAATATCCTCAAAAACCTATATTGTTCATTCATTCTAGACACATATATAGGGGTTGAATATTATTCCAATTTACTAGGTCCCAAAGGCCTCCTACAAACCTCCCCACGATCACGATAGAAACTAGGAATCTTGGTAAAAGATAATAATTTAGGTTAAAATATAAACCCAGATGGTCCCTCATTCATACAAGTGCTCAGAATACTCCACATAACTATTCTCATGAATAAAAAATGAGTGAGAAAACATGGTGATTTGATTGAAAATCACCCATATAACATCTTATACTCTCACTATCCATGGATTTCACATCACACAAATTCATCAATATCCCACTCTATTTTTACTCTACAATATCATGAGGTTGAGTAAAACCTATTGAAAACTGATGGTCTGCCTTTAACTTTTGGTAGGAGAATCATCATGAAGTGAACTCAACAATATATCATCTTATTCATTCCTAGTAAAATTATTATCTAAGATCTAGGTAAATATTTATCACTAGAAGCATGGGTGAAGTATGAAACTCCCTCAATACAACCTCATTAAATTTTTATCTGAACCATTCTCCCTACTATCAGAAAATCTAGCTGTAGTATCTCTTAGTGATATATAGTCATTCATAACTTCATAACTGATTTCTACCAACTAGTAATCTCTCACAAGTTGATGAATCAACAATGTAATTACAATCTACTATAGGTACTCTACACCCATCTCTTATACAAGGGCCAACTATAATGAGGCTAACTACTCCAATACCACTTCCATAAAATGAAAACAGAGTTTTCAACTATAGTAATAATCCAAAAAATTTACCTTTCTTGGAGTATAAACTATCTTGAAGTCATAGTTTTGTAGTAAATTTATCTAATTAATCTCTCTCAGGTTGAGGTCTCTCTAAGAAAATATGTACCGGAGACACTGGTTGTCTGAGTAAACTATATATTTATTTCCCATAGGGAAATGTCAAAACATATACAATCTAAATAGTACATATGAAAATATAAGAAGTTTTTTTACCTCAAATAAGATCTTGGATATTTAATAAGATAAAATTTCATGTATATTCATAGAGTCCATAGACAGAACGTGTTATAGAATAACAAAATATAGGAAGTGAACAACTCTAATGAAGAACTGTAACATGGAGAGATTAACATAAAATAGGTTCTCAGAATGTAGTACCATGAAAATATTCAAGTGATATGTTTGATCCTCCTATGATATAGATTAAGTGAGAATTTCATCGATTATGACAGCAATGAACTAACCCAAGAAAAGATGGAAAATCTAATTCATAAGTTCCATAAAGACAATAGAATAATTTTTTCCACAAAAGGGATCAATATGAGAACAAAATTATCATAGAAACATCAGAATGTTTTATTCATAATTTACTTATTTTAAACCTACAACTAGTTGTATCTGGACCTATTATCAAACCCAATGACCAATATAATGACATTTTGGATAGTCAAAGAGGTTATCGATCCTTGGATATAAGTACTTATTCATAATCATTACTTTATTGAGGAAATAATAATCAACACATTGACCCAATATCCCATAATCCTTCTAAGAAAAAATAACGAGAGCCACATAAGTGAGACATAATGTTAATATTAAAACTCCTCTTATGAAGGTCCTCCAATTACACCCTTAACTCGCATAGATCTACAGGTGTCATATGATAAGAAATAGAATATATCGGTCTATTCCCAGGCTGCATATCAAATAAGAATATGATCTCTTGATGTGGAGGTAGTCCCAAACAATAATTATGGAATACATCCATCTAATCATCCACTACCAATAGAATATTTGTTTTTAGAGATCCTACAACACCAAGTGCCAAACCTATTAACTAATGGTATATAGGTTTCAACATCCTACTCATGAGTCCCAATCATTCTATATATAATTACATCTCACTAATAATGGTGAATATCATCCCGTATTCATAGAGAAATCTAAATCGTCAAAAAGGGATGTATATTTAGGAACATACCATGGATATCCAGTTGATAACAATAATGACATCAAATGGTTTCATAGAAACTACCAAGAGGTTCTACACGAAACTCTCCCCAAATAGTGTCAGCTCACACTAAAAGAAGATTTATAAAATAGTGGAATCAATTTCTATAGGAATATGTAACCAAAATTTACACGCCAAAGGATCTATAGATATTTCAAATTGTGAAATAGGGGACCAGGAAAGGAAATATTTGTGCATTCTTGATTCAACAAGTTCTAAACCTAAATCATAGAAGATATAAATCATACCTCAAACCATTCTGAAACCCTCTAGATCATAGTCCTCAACTATATGTCCTCACTCAAATATATGAAAGTTTGAGAAATCTAGTGTAGTATGACCTTATTCGTCACAAGAAAAGAATCATCAATGATTTTGGCATCTGAGTCTCCTATGAGGCCTCCATGTTATAAAACCTTGAATCTTATTTTAATATTGAGTATGTCTCCTATACCAGGGAATTGAAACCTGATTACCTTTAATTTTAACTGATTGCATATCCCTAAAATATATTTAACCAACTCATGAAAACCACTTAATTACTAGGAATATCTATAATTCCAAAACATTCTTAATAATATCCTAAATGTGCACAAAGAATATGGCAGAGAGACAAAACTCATTGTGGAAGAAGCACTCAAACCCCACCCCAGAGAGTGTCATATCATCTTATACATGGGTGAACATACCCCACTAGATTTTTTCCACTCAAAAAAATGATGGATATATGTCTGACCATTTGATCAGGTGGAATCTTCACGAGCTAGAAAGCATAGACTACAAAACCATATAATTTTATACTAATTTTGGGCCATTTCGCCCCAAAATCTAGGTGATCTATGATCCTAGAACTCAATAATCATGTTCAGTCTATGTGTATTTTCATCGTAAATTATAGAAAATATAGACTACTAAACCTATATGGGAACATCCACTTAATCCACCAATGATGAGTATACTTGTTTCATGATGGGTGGAAGTGTTTCTCATTGTCTATCTATAAAAAATACCTCATGCATTGCCCCATAAATTGGGGCCTCTTTATTTGGATGGTGGTTATACTAATCCCATATTGGAATCCATGTTATTTTTCTACATGGAGGAACCATGAAATTTAATTATATGTTCCATGATTATATGAGCATATATTGGAGATAACTTAATAAGTACATAGAAGTAAGTGACCCATTTCTATGTAATGCATGAACATTGGTTTTCCTATAACTAGTTTCTTGGAATGATATGTAAATTAGTAGGTTATCAGAGTATTTGTATATGGACTTTTCATTCCTCACAACATGACTAGGTTCCCTAGCCCATGATTAAAACTCAAAACACCTTAAAATCATTTCCCTGAGTTTAGAAACCAAACCTCACAACACATCTAATTTAAACCACAATCTCTATGAAATAATACTCTGATACAACTTTATCATGACTCTTCCCCCTAGGTCCCACTTAAATCAAACATATGCTGAGTGTGATACCATAATACCACATCCAATAGGCTACAAAATTATGATTAGCAATGAAATAGAATAATGAAAAAATAGGAGGCCTTAGCCTAATGAACCTATATAGACACACACATATCTCTAAGAACATAAAAACCATTAAAAATAATAAAAATGTACTAAAATGGGAGGAAAAATGCATATACTATTAGAATAATCAGAGTGAAATAATAAAAATATAAAAAAAGTATTAAATGGGAAAGATACATTACCAACAAAAAAAGAGAGTCCACACCTAACAGAATAGGAGGATAAAGATTCCCTCTCATGAACATTAAGTTGAAATACTACCTGTAATCAACATCAGTGAGTACTGCTAAGGTCCACTGACACTGTGATCACTAAGATCACTGTCTGAGTATCTATAATTATCATTAGAAATGACATAGGTTTGAAATGTCTGTGAAAGGGAGATTATATACATACCTAATAGGATACCTACAAATAAGTGAATTAGTATAAATAAATAGTATGTTTAACCCTCAAGAAGTGATAAGAAACTAAAAAATAGATATAATAAAAAAGTTAACCAATTTAAGAGAGATAGATAGATAGGGAGAGAGATATAGGAAGCTCTCAATCTTCAAAACCTTTTATGAATGATGATTCTTTCCATAACTTCAAGAGTTAGTGTTATTCGGATGATAGGAGTACAATGTAAACCACACCAGATCAATGGGGGGCCCATACCTCACCAAAGGTATGACATGTCCATGGGGGTGATGAACCCCTAAGGGTGGAGGAACCGTACCTCATACATTATCAATGAAGAGAGGGTTCCACTCCACAGATAAAAGAACCATTCCTCGATGTTTGTGCAATGAGGGTTTACAATTAAACCTATACAGAAAATGGGGGGCACAATCCCTAATTTACCCGTGTCATCAGGGGGGTTTACAACCCTAATATTAATCAAGATATCACACTCAAGTCTCAATATTATTTTCCCATTATAGAATAAGCTAACTATTCATGATAACTCAAATAGTATCATTGATGTTGAAACAAAGGCCACCATCGCATCCTACATGAAAATCTACGTAGAATGAACTACTCATGGGCCCAATTTGGTGTTTTGGAGAATGATTAAAGGAATGTAAAACATATGAAAAAAATTACATGGTGTATACCATAATTTAAATGGTTTGTACACCCATATGTGTTCCTATCCATGTTCAGATTCCTAACATGGCCTCTGGAAACCCTTTCACACAAAATTTCTCTGGGGAAACATGGCATGAGGGACCACCCGAGGTCCTAGAGATGTAATACCTATAAAAAATTCCGCAGGACAGGTAGGGTCACATGATATGTGAGCTATCCACATCATCGTGTGATATTTAATTCAACATGAAACCCCAGATGCTGTAAAAATGTACTACATGATGTGTAGTTAGGAATATTATAGACATTGCGGTATTTCTTCCAGAATATTCATGTGTCTATTTTTTGACTATCAAACTTACCCAAAGATGCATCCAAGGACCCGATATCGATGGTTATGTGGAATACCAATGACACCCACAAATACCATCATGCCACTGTCATCATATGAGGGTTCAGACCTCCATCATTCATCTGGAATCCACATTGAATCATTATCTCTTACAAAATTCATTATCTCCTCTATCAATAACAAAACCCAGTTCAAATCCATAGTTCTATCACCTCAAAATCCTGATATATATTCAAACCATCAACCTTCTACAATACAATGATGAAAATAATAAGAAACATAGAATAATGGAATAATAAACAAAGTGAGTTCATCAATGGTCATTGTGAACTCAATCTTTGAACACAATCACAAAAATATAAATCAATGAATTCTTATGAAATAAATTAAATCCATGGTCCAAGAAAAAATTAAATAGATAGGCCCATTCTAATAACTAGGTAGAAGTATAAATCTAAAGAAAATAAATAATCCATGCTCAAAATCTCAATTAATGGTGAAATAATGAACAGATAAAAAATCAAAACCTCATCATTTGATCGATAACTGTTGAAGAATGGTTTCATATCAATTACAATAGAGAGTCTCATTGAATCTACTAGTCAAATCGTTATCATCCCACATTCATTCATTAACTATCATCATATTGGTGGCTCTGTAAATCTCTATGGTTTTGTGGATTACCATTGAGTATTGGTATAGTGAATATTATACACTCCTAGCATCTAGGATTAGAAAATAATATAAATTAAATTAATTATTTGATTTTATAAATATAATGCCTCTAATATCATCCCATGATTTTGTATTGAGAAAAGGTATAATTTAAAAGAACATGATGTCATGCATAGGAAAAAAATAATGTTCTAAAACCAATGGTCATCTCAATTCACCCATTTGAAACTCTATTCAATGGGAATTCCATTACTTCCAAAATGATACATGTGCACAATTTAATATATTTATTGTTTTTAATAAATTGATATCGGGGTCCTAAAAAACTCATAACTCCATACAATCTCTAATGAATAACCCAATATGTTATTTGAAAATATTTTAAGTGTCATGAAATAAAGATTTGAGTTTTTAAATACAGGGCCACTATTATATATTTAATTTGATTATTTAATTTATCTATTGATTTCATAGGTCTTTTGAGAGTTAGAGGCCTAATTTTTTTAAAAATTGTGTGAATTTAGTGGGTTCATAGTTAGTGATATGTTAGTGTTAACCATGCACCTAAACCATGTGGATGGGGTATGGTTTTTTCTAGTGTTTTTTTTATGGTTGGTGCATAGTTTCCAAACTGGGTTGATCGCATAAAAAATAAAATGTCCTTGTTTTCTTGTTAGGGTAGGTTGTATAGTTGACAAATGGTTTCACAAACTGTATTGGTGAACTGTTCATCCTTACCAATTTTATTAAAATTAGAAAGTTACCTTATTAACCATGTTAATTTTATGACTAATTCTTTATGTTTCTTCCCAATTTTCATGACATATCAACCCAACCACGGATTCTCCCTCCTCCTTTTTCGCTTGATGATTTATCTTAATTCTTGTTGAGTTCCTTCAAGGTAAACCTCAATTTATTGTTGATGTCAATTTCCTTTTTATTATATTACCTTGTTATTCAAAATTTTCTTATCTTTGTTCTCTAGCTGGAAATGTTGGATGAATCCATTGATAAGGCTGGTTTTAAATGTTTAATCTATTAGTTTATAGTCTTGTAAGGATCTCTCTCTTTATAATATAGTATTATTTTTTATGTCAATGAGTTTTAATTGAATTTAGCGTAGGTTTCTTTACATAATGGATATTTCCTTTGGATTACTCTTATTTACCAGATTTTCATTGGTTTCATTTTCATATTTTGATTCAAATTGATGATTGGGGGATAATTTGTGTTCCCCTTTATATTATCTTGATTTTAAGTCAAAAACGTTTTTTTAATTTGATTTCAAGTGGTGGTTTCTATAAAAGTAGATTTAGTGTACATGAGGTGTTTGATAAAATTATTTAAAGAGTATTTGATTTAAAACTTGGTTTCAAAATAAGTTTTTAAAAAGAATTGTTTTATGAATGATAATTTATTGATTTATAACCCATAAATTTATATAAATAATTATTGATTATTGATAAATTATCATTATATTTAACAAATTTATTTATTTTTAAAACAAAATATATACTAGACAATGGTGTGTAGGGTATCAAACCTCAGGGAAGGTGAATTGAGTGTACAAGAATAAACTAAACTCAAAACAAGAATAATAACAACAGAAATACAAGAATAGATTGAACAATATTGAACATAATTTTTTTATATATAAAAATAGATCTGAGAGAGACCAACTGTAGTGACCTGAACCCAGATAGGCTAGAGATGGTGTCTTCTATCAATTTCATTTTCATGATTACAAGGAATCAAATCCAGAAGGATATAAAGTTTTTTAGTCTTGGTGAACCAGATACATAAATGAGTCTTTTATTACAAATGAATACACTAATTAAAAAATAATTTTTTTCATTTAATAAATAAATAACATATAGAATAAAATTATTCCATCTAGTATATCCCTAAATATCTTCCATATAACACTTATTGGATTACTGGGGAAATAAACATAATAAGGCTGAGCTCAAATGATTATTAAGGAAAAAATATAGCGGAAGAAATAATGTGAATAATAAATATGGAATGGTAAATAACTGAAAACACATACCATGTAATGAAAAAAGAGAAGTAAGTGAATAAACAATATGGAAATATAATAAATGGAAACAAATTCCATTTAAATAACTAGATATGGGAAAATAAATATGGAAAGGTAATATAATGAAACACATGACATTTAATCAATGAACTAAAAATGAAATGTTTCCATATATTTTTCAATGAAAAATATAATGGATGAATAATAACTAAAACTAAATGAAGGACATTATTAATTATTGGAAGTCATTTATAAGGCACATGAAAACCTATACTGTCAGTATCTTTCACAAGACAGTTCAAAATTTGGGTAGAAACCCATCTATACTAGTTTTAAAAAAACTCAAAGGGTTTGTCACCAACTAATTTCATCTCATGAGTTTACCAATGCATCAAGGGGATTTCACTAACCGATCCCCAACACGTAGAGATTTCATTAACTAGTATATAACCCATAGGTCATTCATTAACCATTCACAAACCCATATAGTGCATGTCCAAAGAATTTAAATAAACAATGTGCCTTATAAAATATCCATATTGAATAAAGGATCAATATTTCCCCAAATAATAAAATTACTTTTTAATTAAAAAATTTCTGAAAAATGGTATATGGTTCAATAAATGATCATATAAAATAATAATGATATGGATATTTAGAGGAAATTCACTGTTAAATGATCAAAGGAAATTAACTATTTCAAGGGGATTAAAATAAATCAAACTAGTGAATGAGAATACTATAATTTCCCAAATAAATCATAAACAATGAAGATGAGGAAATAGGATGGTCTCAATAAAACATATCCCATGTAGAGTAAAAAAAGTGTTATTGTTTATAATTAATAGATATACTATAATATGATCTTTTAAAAACATTCTTGAGGAAAACATCCTTTTTCCTTTGAAAAACTGTTCAGAAAACCTTTTCTTTTAAAATAAATTTTGATTTTTTTAAAAAAACTAGCCTTTTAAAAATTAAAAGGAATATTAAAAGAAATTATAGAGGGTAAATCTACACAAGGTATATGAGGTAATAGAACATTCCTTTTTCATGGTAGAAAGGATAGAAAAATTCCTTGTTGAGAAAGAAAAATGATGATTCCTTTGAAACCATTGTTAAAAGAAAAAATGTGGAAAAATTTCCACCAAATTGTTTCTAAAAAAATTGTGATTTTTTAAATAAAACATGGTTTTTATGTGTCGACCCGCCCTCGGGGCCCATGCCGTGACTACCCCAAGCCTGCCTTCCATAGGCCAGGGGCTGGCGACTAGCACCAAGGCGTAGATCCCTGTAAAAAGGGAAGGCATTGCCTTTGAAAAGTAAACAAGCACCACAAAGTAAGCAAGCGGAAAAGTAAACACTAAGTAAAAACAGAGTACAACTGAAAGTGCAGAAAAGTAAATGGGCCAGTATACAAACCCAAACTGAAAGTAAAGTACAACTCGAAAGGGAAAACAATAACTGTAAAGTAAAAGCTGCTACACCGAGCTGTCCACTGGAAATCCCACCTGAAGGGTAGGTACAGATAGCTCCACTGCTCCTCAGGTTCCGTCGTCCGCTCAGAGCACGTCTCGCCCAGTGGTCCACCTCCTGGTACCTTCCTGCTCAGCAAGCCTCAAATACGATCAACACTGTCCGTCGTCTGTAACCAACACAACGTAGTGCGGGCATAGCTCGTGCAGGGGTGAGTATAAGCTACTCAGTAGGGACCCCGAGACCCATGAAGGTCTCCCAAAATCCACAAAGGATAAACCACAAAGGTAGGGTACAATCACTAAGTAACAACCGAGTCTGCTTAGGTATATTCCCATACATATACCTAAGTCATCAATTCCAATATGCTCCAACCTCCGAGCCCAAATACAACTCATTACACACAGGAAAGTATACGTATTCCACACAGGAAAGCAATACGAAATCCACACAGGATAGCACAACACAATCCACACAGGAAAGCAACAGGATTCAGCTCACACAGGTATAATTCTTCGGATGACGATAAAGATGATCACTGATCCTTCTAAGTCGTCTGACCCACGAAGGATCGATAGGTAACTAACCCCCGCAATGACCCACACAGGATCGGGCCCACACAGGACCTGTAGGCGCTGGTTCACACAGGACCGCTGAGCGCAGACCCACACAGGATTGGACCCACACAGGATCGGGCCCACACAGGACCTATTGCACTGATCCACGTAGGATCGCTGAGTGCTGTAGTCGTCGTCGTAGAATCCACCAAGGATCTCTGTACTGTCATCGTCGCAGTCACAGTAGCAGTAGAAGTAGCAGTCGCAGTAGCAGTCGCAGTAGCAGTCGCAGCCAGCTCTAGGGTTCCCGCACACAGCAAGCTCGTTCGGGAGGGTCCGCTCCACAAGCCGAGAGACTGATACATCAACTGTCACAAAGTCCAGAGTTGATGTATCCAAAATTTCTGTATCGTCAACAGGAACTCAATGCAACAGACGGCGCGTCAATCGGACGCCCGGTCTGAGAGTTATTAGCTTTTTCGTCCCAGGGGCCCGGTTGGGTTTTAAGGCAAAACCAACCCGACCGTACTCCACCTGCGTCCAAAGCTTGGGCGGAGTATGCCAAAAGATCCGTCTCACTAAGAGGAACTCAACAAAGCTGACGGCACGTGAATCGGACGTCCGTAGCTCAAGATATGAGCGTTTCTGCTCCGAGGGCCCGGTTGGTTTCATGCACGAACCAACCCGGCCGAACTCAAATATTCCGAAACCTTGAGTGCAATATACCGAAACGACCGTCTCGATCCAAGGATCGCATCGCTGCTGACGGCGCGCCGTTTGGAAGTCCGTAGCCCGTGTTATGGGCATTTGAATCCAAACCGCTCGGTAACGGGGGTTTCGGGCCCGGGCCGTCCCGGCCCGAGACCCCCCGGATGGCCCGAACCGGGTCGACCCGCCCCGGCCAGGGTCGACCCGGCCCGGCCAGGCACGCCGGTTCGGCACAAGGCAGCGCGCTGGTCGCACTGCCAGCTCGGCCGAAGGCCGAGCTTGCTGGAAAAACAGGTGGCCACCTGCCCCCCTTTGTGAAACCGGCCCCCCTCATTATGGGGGGCCAATTAAGCAACCCAGAGGAATTTAATTCCCCCGGTTTCCACCAATCTAGACGGCCCGACCTGGCCGGCCGGCTTCTTCTCAATAGGACCGGCAAGGGCCATTCCTCTTCCGTCATCCGACACCGGCGGCCCGGCTGGCCACCGGTCATCACGTCCCACCGCGACCCGGAACCGGCCGCGGCCTTCGACGTCCGGCGCGGTGCGACGGCACCGCGCCCCTCCGCCGCGGTCCCGCTCCGGCCGCGGCGCCTTCGGTTTCCTTCGATGCGGCGCGACGGCGTCACGTTCATGATAATCTTTCCACGGCGCGGCGCGACGGCGCCACAAAATAATTGCCGTGTGATTCCCGCGTGGTGCGACGACACCACGCCATCTCGTTCCATCCGCAAGAAATATTCAAGAACAAAGGAGGGGGGGTTCGGCCGTGTTTGTGCGGTCCGGCCCCCTCTCGTTAAACGATAACACATAATCGTTCATCCTCAAAGTTTGTCATGCTAGAACCAGGAACGGAAAATAATTAAATAAAGCAACAACAAACCCCTACCTCGGTTTCAAGAACGATGTTCGTCAACGACCCGCGGAAGACGAGTGTCGCGGTGGTCGGCGTCGCGGGAAAAGGACGTTGACGTCGTGAAGCGAGGATTTGAAGTTCTTTGACGGCGATTTCGTCGCGGGAAACCATCGCGGAAGAGATGACGCGGAAGAAGTACGTCGCATCGCGGAAGGACCGTGTTCTTCGACAGAGAGATTCTTCGTTGAAGAACGGCGTTCTTCACGTTCTTCGTTGAGTTTGAAGAAGAAGAAGAAAGCTCGAAATTCTCTCAAGGTGGTAAGAGAATTCTAACCAAAATAAAATAAGCTTAAGCCTTATTTTATTTACACAACTAGACCACTTTGAATTTCAAAGGTTTGAAATTCAAAAATAACTGAATTAATTAACCAAGTTGTCAAGTTAATTAAAGAGGATTTATAGGGAGTTTTAAAAGAGAAGATGAAGTGTTAGGGTTCATGTGGGCCCCACCACACTTAATCATCTCAAGGGAGGTTAAGTGGATGTGGGTCCCACCCCTAACTCCCTTTGGGAGGAGTTAACCAACAAGTTAAAAATAAAATGTGTTTCCACATTTTATTTAACTTCTTTTAATTTTTCCCAAAACTAACTTTCATTCCGCATAAAACGCAACCTCGAAAAAGGTCTCCTTAAGAGAATATCGGAGCTGCGAGTTCATCGGTGCCCTCGGAATTCGATTCTGGGCACCGGTTCAAAAGTTAGAAATTCCCACTCGTTCGTTCACTGAACGTACCCGAGCCAAACTTCGGAAATTGATTCCGAGCACTCCAGGCCTCGGAATCAGGTGCCGTCAGAAACCGCGCTCTTGAAAAATTCCAAAGAAAATTAAGAAAAAAAATTCCCTTGAATTTTACGAGTCTTTAAATTACTCCCACCTCAGGGCTTTACGTCCCCGTAAAGATACATAAAAAACTAGGGAAACAAATGAGGGTACTGAGCACGCATCCGAGCCTCCCGCTCCCAAGTGCTCTCCTGGAGATTCCCATGCTGCCATCTGATGCGCACTAGAGGAATCGACTGTCCACATAGGACCTGCTCCTGTCGATCCTCTATCTCCACCAGGACCTCCGTAAAAGTTTCCCCATCATCAACGTCAAGCTCTCCACGGTCAATGATGTGCGTCGGGTCGTGCACGTATCTCCTCAGCTGAGATACGTGGAAGACGTCGTGCACCCGGTGCAACTGAGGTGGTATAGCCAGGCGATAAGCCACCTCGCCAATCCTGCTGAGGACCTAAAAGGGTCCGATGAAGCACAGAGATAACTTGCCGCCTTGACCAAATCTTTGTATACCACGTCGAGGTGAGACCCGCAAGAAGACGTGGTCGCCATCCTCAAACTCTAGTGGCCTCCGCCTCCTGTCAGCGTATGACTTCTGCCGGCTCTGAGCTGTCCTCATCCACTCCTGGATGACCTGGACCTTCTCTTTCGTGGCCTGGACCATCTCTAGTCCCACAAGTGCTGACTCCCCAAGGTCTGTCCAGCACAAAAGAGATCTACAAGGTCGGTCGTGCAATGCCTCGTACGGTGCCATCCTGATGGTGGAGTGGTAGCTGTTGTTGTACGCAAACTCCACCAAGGGTAGGTGGTCCTCCCAGCTGCGACCAAAGTCGAGGACACATGCGCGGAGCATGTCCTCGAGAGTCTGAATGGTCCTCTCCATCTGACCATCCGTCTGAGGGTGAAAGGCTGTGCTCAAACGTAGCTACGTCCCGAACACCTCCTGCAACCCCTTCCAAAGCTGGGAAGTAAAGCGAGCATCTCGATCGGAGATGATAGATGATAGAACACCGTGGAGCCGCACAATCTCCTGAACGTAGAGACGTCCCAAGCTCTCCACTGAGCCCTTCTCTCTGATGGGTAAGAAGTGTGCCGACTTGGTGAGTCGGTCAACAATCACCCAAATGGAGTCGTGACCTCTGGAAGTGCATGGAAGTCCAGTCAAGAAGTCCATAGATATGTCGTCCCACTTCCACTCCGGAACCTCCAAGGGCTTCACCAAGCCTGCTGGTACCTGATGCTCTGCCGTCACCTGCTGGCAGGTGAGGCATCGAGAAACGAACTCTGCTACAGCCTTCTTCATGCCCGGCCACCAGTGTTGTCGTCTGAGATCCTGGTACATCTTCACCACTCCAGGATGTACCGCCAAAGGAGAAGTGTGAAACTCTCTTAGCACCTCTTCTCGCAAAGTGACTGGTACCGTGGTACGTCCTCTGAAAAGGATGTCGTGCTCTGCTCCAAGGGAGAAACCATCAGGTGCCTGTCCCGATGATATCTGTGCACGCCGTATCTCACAGTCAGCATCCTCACGCTGTTCCTCTCTGACCCGCTGCAGTAGTGGAGGGGTGACTGTGAGAGACTGGAGGAAGGCTGCTCCATCTCTATCCACGAAGGATATCTGCAAAGAGGCTAGCTGCTCTGTTGCCTCCTCAAGTATCTTAATGCCTTCCTCCTGCTGAGGGCATCAGCTACCACGTCCCCCTTCCCAGGAGTGTAGACTATCTCAAAGTCATAGTCCTGGAGGAACTCGAGCCATCGCCGCTGTCTCAGGTTCAGGTCCTTCTATGAGAAGATATAACTGAGACTCTGATGATCAGAAAAGACTATAAAGCGCTCGCCCATCAGGTAGTGTCTCCATGTCTTCAGAGCGAAGACCACTTCTTCTATCTCCATGTCATGGGTAGCGTAGTTCTGATCATGCGGCCTCAACTGACATGATCCATAGGCGATCACTGCCCGATCCTGTATCAGGAAACATCTGAGTCCGGTCCCTGATCCATCGCAGTAGACTACGTACCCTACTCCCTCCTCAGGCAACCTCAAGATAGGTGCGCTGGTCAATCTCTGTCTCAGCTCCTGGAAGCTCTGCTGACATCTGTCAGTCCACACGAAGGGTTTCCCCTTCTTCGTCAAAGATGTGAGTGGTGCCGCAACTCTAGAGAAGTCTGGAACAAATCTCTGACAGTATCCGGCTAGTCCCAAGAAACTCCGAACCTCTATCACGCTCCTGGGTGGCTCCCAAGCTAGCACTGCCTCGATCTTCGCGGGATCCACTACAACTCCCGCCTCAGAGATGATGTGTCCCAATAAGTGGACCTCACGTATCCAGAACTGGAACTTCGAGAGCTTACCATAAAGCTGGTGATCTCGGAGTGTGTCTAGTACAACTCGAAAGTGGTATGCGTGTTCCTCCTCAGTTGTCGAGTAAATCAGTATGTCGTCGATGAAGACCATGACAAATCGATCGAGGTATGGCTGAAAGATCCTGTTCATGAGGGCCATGAACACTGTTGGAGCATTGGTTACGCTGAAAGGCATAACCAAGAACTCATAGTGTTCATACCGACATCTGAAGGCCGTCTTCTGCACGTCCTCATCTCTGACTCTGAGCTGATGATAGACTGACCTGAGGTCTATCTTCGAGAACCACCATGCTCCCTTGAGCTGATCAAAGAGGTCATCAATCCTCGGTAGCGGATACTTTTTCCTCACCGTCACCTGGTTCAGGCGACGATAGTCAACACAAAGTCGCAAGCTCTCGTCTGCCTTCGTGGAGAACAATATAGGGGAAGCCCAGGGTGAAACACTGGGTCGGATGAACCCCTTGCCCTGCAAGTCCTCCAACTGTACCCGTAGCTCTCGAAGCTCGGCGGGGGCCATCCGATATTCTGGAGTGGATATCAGGGTTGTCCTGGGGTACATGTCAATATAAAAGTCTACCTCTCTGCGAGGATGTAGCCCTAGAACGTCGTCGGAAAAAACATCCGCAAACTGATCCACCACTGCAGGAAAACCAGGACTCCGCACGTCAACTGCTCCTAGGATGAGGCTAACCAACTGATGAGTGATGGGATGTCCTCTCCTCTGCAGAAGTCCATCCTGTGCTGTGAAGGCTCCCTTCTCACCGGTGAAGGTGAACCTGCTCCCGTCGGTGCGTACACATCGCACCTTGCGCCTAAAACAGTCAATCTATGCATGGACCATAGATAACCAATCCATGCCCAAGATGACGTCGTAAGGCCTCGAAGCTGCTACAAGAAGATCCCAGCCAAAGCTCTCGCCACCTAGAGTAAGCTCACACTGCCGGCACCAGTGCGTAATCGTCGAGTCTGCTCCCATAGGAGTCTCTAGCCGTAAGGATCGAGCCAACGGCTCTGTCGGAATCTCCGAGCTCCGAACAAGGGCAACAGCTATGAGAGAGTGACTCGCTCCTGTGTTTATAAGTACTGCAGCAAGGGTGGAATAGACACAGATAGTACCTCGAATCATCTCAGGTGCGCCGTGGTCGTAGGTCTCTGCTGCCTGGAGCTGTGCCTGTCTCTGCCCGCCAGCTCCCTGTGGTTGGTGTGGACCTCCTGGTGGTGGTGGTGGTAAAGCCTCAAAGCGTCGCCCACCACCTGCTACTCGGCCAGCTCCTCTCCCTCGTCCGCCTCCTCCCTGCGGACTGCCACGGCCGACCCTCTGCCTCTGCCTCGGTGGTCCCTCAACTGTCTGCTGCACCTCGGCACGGTGGGTCGGGCAGTCACGAGCCATGTGGCCCTGCCCGCCGCATGAGTAACACTGTCTACCTCTCGGAAGAATGGCTCCACGCTGTGTGCCCCGCACTGCTGAGCCAGTATCCTGAGGTTGTCTGCCTGAAGGTCTGGTCTGCCTGGACCCCTGAGTCATCCGTCGACTGCCTGCTGCAGAAGACTCTGCTACGTGCTGCCCTACGGTGGGTCTCGGCGCTGGTGTAGTCTCAGCAAGGAATCTCTTGATCAAAAGGGCCCTCTCCAGTACTCATTTCTGAGTCGGTATGCTGAGGGAGATCAACGATGCCCTGATCTCGTGTCTCAATCCCTGCTCGAAGGTCCGGGCCCGGAAAAATCGGTCCTGTACCATGTCGGTCGAGTAGCGCGAGAGATCAGTAAATCTCACCGAGTACTGAGCGAATGTCATGCTGCCCTTCCACAGCTGAAGAAGCTCCTGGATATGCACCGCACGAAGGGTGGCTGGGACGAGCTCCGAGCGGAAGAGGCTCTCAAAGTCCGTCCATAGAAGAGATGCCTCATCGTGCACCTGGAGCATCAAGGTCCACCATTGTCCTGCTGCCGCGTGCAGTAGGCTCGCAGCGAGGATCACCATGAGGTCTGATGGTGTCCTCACTAGCCTGAAAACTCATACCACTACCTCCAGCTAGTCCTCTGCTGCCTGGGGGTCCGTCTCCCCACGAAACCAGGGCGGTCGCAGGCGCTGAAACTCATGCAGTGCGCTGAGGCGACGTGCATCATCAGCGGCCAGTACTGGAAGCATCGGTGGCTCGGCGGGAAGTTCTACCGCTGGTGCCACTGCTGACAAAGGGCCCTGCACCGAGGCCTCGTTGCTCGGTGGGCTGTCGTCACGCTTGACTCTCGGAACCCTAGCTGGCTGCTGTCGTGGGGCCATCCTGAAAAGGAGACAGGTGCGCCACAGTCAGAACAGTATACCTGGTGAGC
Organism: Viscum album; assembly: GCA_963277665.1. Classification (NCBI taxonomy): domain Eukaryota; kingdom Viridiplantae; phylum Streptophyta; class Magnoliopsida; order Santalales; family Viscaceae; genus Viscum; species Viscum album. The sequence goes on from OY728160.1 coordinate 862,743,327, forward strand.
TGATACAAAGTAATCACAAAGAAAACTTGAAACACACACGCAATCAATGTTTTCGTGCATTAAGTCGGAAATCAGAAGTCAGGGTCCTGGTGTACGGATACGTCGGCCGCCGCACCAACACTGGACTCCCTGGACTGATAACCACACTCAATACGCTAAAAATTATTGCTTCACATAGAAAAGATCAGAGTTCGCGGTAGAACCAAACTCTTCTGATACCAATTTGTCACGACCCGCCCTCGGGGCCCGTACCGTGACTACCCCAAGCCTGCCTTCCATAGGCCAGGGGCAGGAAACTAGCACCAAGGCGTAGATCCCGGTAAAAAGGGAAGGCATTGCCTTTGAAAAGTAAACAATCACCACAGAGTAAGCAAGCAGAAAAGTAAACACTAAGTAAAAACAGAGTACAAATGAAAGTGAGGAAAAGTAAATGGGCCAGTATACAAACCCAAACTGAAAGTAAACTACAACTCGAAAGGGAAAATAGCAACTGTAAAGTAAAAGTCGTTAGACCGAGATGTCCACTGGAAATCCCACCTGAAGGGTGGGTACAGATAGCTCAACTGCTCCTCGGGTTCTGCCGTCCGCTCTGAGCACGTCTCGCCCAGTGGTCCACCTCCTGGTACCATCCTGCTCAGAAAGCCTCAACTACGATCAACGCTGTCCGTCGTCTGCAACCAACACAACCTAGTGCGGGCATAGCCCGTGCAGGGGTGAGTATAAGCTACTCAGTAGGGACCCCGAGACCCCTGAAGGTCTCCCAAAATCCACAAAGGATAAACCACAAAGGTAAGGTACAATCACTAAGTAACAACCGACTCTGCTTAGGTATATGACCATACATATACCTAAGTCATCGATTCCAATACGCTCCAACCTCCAAGCCCAAATACAACTCAGTCTACACAGGAAAGTATACGTATTCCACACAGGAAAGAAATACGAAATCCACACAGGATAGCACAACACAATCCACACAGGAAAGCAACAGGATTCAACTCACACAGGTATACTTATTCGGATGGCGATAAAGGTAATCACTGATCCATCTAAGACGTCGGACCCACGAAGATCGATAGGTAACTAACCCCCGCAATGACCCACACAGGATCGGGCCCACACAGGACCTGTAGGCGCTGGTTCACACAGGACCGATGAGCGCAGACCCACACAGGATCGGACCCACACAGGATCGGGCCCACACAGGACCTGTAGCACTGATCCACGTAGGATCGCTGAGTGCTGTAGTCATCGTCGTCGAATCCACCAAGGATCTTTGTACTGTCGTCGTCGCAGTCACAGTAGCAGTAGCAGTAGCAGTCGCAGTAGCAGTCGCAGCCAGCTCTAGGGTTCCCGCACACAGCAAGCTCATTCGGGAGGGTCCGCTCCACGAGCCGAGAGAATGATACATCAACTGTCACAAAGTCCATAGTTGATGTATCCAAAAGTTCTGTATCATCAACAGGAACTCAACGCAACAGACAGCGCGTCAATCGGACGCCCGGTCTGAGAGTTATTAGCTTTTTCGTCCCAGGGGCCCGGTTGGGTTTTAAGGCAAAACCAACCCGACCGTACTCCACCTGCGTCCAAACCTCAGGCGGAGTATGCCAAAAGATCTGTCTCACTAAGAGGAACTCAACAAAGCTGAAGGAACGTCAATCAGACATCCGTAGCTCAAGATATGAGCATTTCCGCTCCGAGGGCCCGGTTGGTTTCGTGCACGAACCAACCCGGCCGAACTCAAAGTATTCCGAAACCTTGAGTGCGATATACCGGAACGACCGTCTCGATCCAAGGATCGTATCGCCACTGATGGAGCTTCATTTGGAAGTCCGTAGCCCGAGTTATGGGAATTTGAATCCAAACCGCTCGGTAATGGGGGTTTCGGGCCCGGGTTGTCCCTGCTCGAGACCCCCCGGATAGCCCGAATCGGGTCGACCTGCCCCGGACAGGGTCAACCCGGCCCGGCGCGCCGGTTCGGCGCAAGGCAGCGAGCTGCCTGCTCGGCCGAAGGCCGAGCTCTCTAGAAAAACTGGGGGCCGCCTGCCCCCCTTTGTGAAACCGGCCCCCCTCATTATGGGGGGCCAATTAAGCAGCCCGGGGGAATTTAATTCCCCCGGTTTCCACCAATCCGGTCGGCCCGACCTGGCCAGCCGGCTTCTTCTCAACAGGACCGGCAAGGGCCGGTCCACTTCCGTCATCCGACACCGGCGGCCCGGCTGGCCACCGGTCATCACGTCCCACCGCGGCCCGGAACCGGCCGCGACCTTCATCGTCCGGCGTGGTGCGACGACACCGCGCCCCTCCGCCGCAGCCCCGCTCTGGCCGCGGCACCTTCAATTTACTTCAACGTGGCGCGACAGCGTCACGTTCATGATAATGTTTCCACGGCGCGGCGCGACGGCGCCGCGCAATAATTTCCGTGTGATTCCCGCATGGTGCGACGGCACTACGCCATCTCGTTCCAGCCGCAAGAAATATTCAAGAACAAAGGAGGGGGGGGGGGGGTTCGGCCGTGTTTGTGTGGTCCGGCCCCCCTCTCGTTAAACGATAACACATAATCGTTCATCCTCAAAGTTTTTCATGCTAGAACCAGGAACGGGAAATAATTAAATAAAGCAACAACAAACCCCTACCTCGGTTTCAAGAACGATGTTCGTCAACGACCCGCGGAAGACGAGTGTCGCGGTGGTCGGCATCGCGGGAAAAGGACGTCGACTTCGTGAAGCGAGGATTCGAAGTTCTTTGACGGCGATTTCGTCACGGGAAACCGTCGCGGAAGAGATGACGCGGAAGAAGTACGTCACGTCGTGGAAGGACCGTGTTCTTCGATGGAGAGATTCTTCGTTGAAGAGCGGCGTTCTTCACGTTCTTCATTGAGTTTGAAGAAGAAGAAGAAAGCACTAAATTCTCTCAAGGTGGTAATAGAATTCTAACCAAAATAAAATAAGCTTAAGCCTTATTTTATTTACACAACTAGACCACTTTGAATTTCAAAGGTTTGAAATTCCAAAATAACTCAATTAATTAACCAAGTTGTCAAGTTAATTAAAGAGGAGTTATAGGGAGTTTTAAAAGAGAAGATGAAGTGTTAGGTTTCGTGTGGGCCCCACCACACTTAATACTCTCAAGGGAGGTTAAGTTGATGTGGGTCCCACCCCTAACTCCCTTTGGGAGGAGTTAACCAACAAGTTAAAAATAAAATGTGTTTCCACATTTTATTTAACTTCTTTTAATTTTTCCCAAAACTGACTTTCATTCCGCATAAAACGCAACCTCAGAAAAGGTCTCCTTAAGAGAATATCGGCGCTGTGAGTTCATCGGTGCCCTCGGAATTCGATTCCGGGCACCGATTCAAAAGTTAAAAATTCCCGCTCATTCGTTCACTGAACGTACCCGAGCCAAACTTCGGAAATTGATTCCGAGCACTCCGGGCCTCGGAATCAGGTGCCGTCAGAAACCGCGCTCTTGTAAAATTCAAAAGAAAATTAAGAAAAAAAATTCCATTGAATTTTACGGGTTTTTACATTTTAGAAGAAAAACGTTTCACTGACTTAAGAGAGAAATAAAGTCGGGTTTTCTGAAAAACATTTTTTTAAATATTTTTAGTACCAAAGAGTGGAAAAATGGTAATAATATGTGAAAAAGTTCATGGACAACAAGATAAGACAAAAATTAAAGGTTTTACTCAATAATGGTCATATAATATTTACAAATTTAAATACCATATAAATACCATTAATGATATTGTTGAGGAAAAAAATCTTTAAACATTAAATGGTGTCCCATTACACATTGAATAATTTTAAATCATAAAACTCATGAAGGAATAATAATTATGAAAGTATTAAATAAAATTATGATTAATTAATTCATTATAAAATATATAAAAAGGGGTATTATTTACACCACATAAAAGATGTATGTTGTGAAAATGAAAATTTTCTCAAAGAAGTAAAAAGTGAGATGAAAATACCTTACCTTGAGTCCAACTTGTCTTATGTGTCTTTATATTAAAAAATTACCAAATTATGATAATTATTTACTTTATTTATAAATTTTTCCATTTTTATCATAACTTTTATTTCAATTATTACCAGGTCGTATACAAATACTTATATAATTAATTTTATGTAGGGTGTTTTGATCAAATTCTGTTTATATGTTGAAAATAATTTTGGTTGATCAAATATGGTCAAAAAAGTTATTATTTAACATATAAAGAATAATAATAATGAAATATTTATTAAATTTATACATATATTATAATATTAAAACCAATTATTAAATATGGTTATGAAAAATGAACTGACGTTACAGTCATAGAGACGGTAGGCCGTACATACGCATGAGTAACGTTCCCATTTTTCAATGATCATTTTGGAAAGAAGGTAAGTAATACTATATCTTTCGAGAATGATAATTATATCATAAATAAAATATTATTTAATTATTTAAACTTATATATATATATAATTATTCTGATTTAAAATGAATCACATCGTGTCGAGGAGGCGGTAATCCACAAATCTACGAACGGCATTATCACTTTATGTGTGAAAGGGAAATATGGAAAATGATATATATATATATATATAATTTATATAAAAGTATTTATTCCAAGAATATAATATATAGTTTGTTTTTTTCACATATTTTTAATTACAATAATCCTTTATACATTCCATGTGTAGTGTGAATGAATCATATCGCTTTGAGGAGACTGTAGTTCACACTTCTACAAACTATGTTATCATATTTATACAAAATTGAAAGTATAATAATATGTGTTATAAAAGAATTATAGAATCATAAATACATAATAAATACAATCTATAACATACATAAATATAGTATATATCATAATGTCCACCATGAGAGGTGGTAAAGGAAAAATGAGAAATCATCGTTTCGTGAGGTAGTAGTTCACCGTACACATAAGAAGTATGTTCGTTAACCATTATATGAGAGTGTTTGTGAGTTTAGGGGAGGTATGTTGAGGAGATATATGGGTTGATCTTGGTATAGATAGTGTGTCTTGAGAGGTGTGAGTAATTTGATTGACAGGAGACCTTTTTATACTGGAGGAGGAGTGGTAATCTTGTAATATTTGGATAAAGGAATTCCATTCATATTTTTTACATTGAAAGTAGATATAGTAATGGTCCAATTTCAAGTAATGTATATATAGGGTCTAAATATTTTTATATAATGGATTTTGGATAATTTTCTAGGTCATTTGGTCACTTAAGATTATGGTTTAGTCCCTTATTAAGTTTAATTTTACCTTAATTGCTATAATTAATTTTAATTACATTCACTGATATTTTGGGTCAAAAAATAAGCTTAAAATATTAAAAAAATATAATTATGCTCATTTATAATATGGAATCTATTTTTCCAAATTAGAATAATATAAATGGTTGAAATTAATTTAAATTTATTCCCATGGATGGGACGATAATGTAGGTTTCTAAAGTAAAAAGTTCTAATAGTTTGCTTTGTTTTTATAGTCAAATTCAAATTTAAATTGATTCCAATGACCTCAATTGGATTAATTGATAAAAATATTATCTAATTAATCTTTAAAACCAATTTAATATATTATTTATCCTTATAAATAAATTAAATGAAAAAGTAGTTTTGAATTAAAATTTAGTATTTTTCACTATTCGTTAAAAATGAAACTTCTCAAAAAAATAAAAAATTTACCATAACCAAATTTTTATGTTTCTATTTCAAATATGAATATTATTTTTATATATATAATCTATAAAAATTCCAAAAATTGAATACAAGATAGGTTCTCCATTAAAATGCGATAAAAGTGATTTAATAAAAATATCAGTGTTTATATGAAATATTGTGTCTCTTCTTATATTATTATTATCAAATAAATTGGATGAATATCAAAAATATTATATTGAATACATAATATATATTACATTAATATCAATCACTATTTTTAATTAATTTAATTTATTAGGGTAAAATAGATTTTTGAGTATATAAATAGTTTTCTATAAAATTTTACCATTATTTTAAATTGGATATTATATTCAATTATAGTTAATTTGGATCATGCACCCTATCTCAAAAAAATATACCCCTTTAAAAAATTAGGAAAGGATCCTTATAAACAAAATGGTGTGACATGGTAGAAGAGTTAGAAACTTTGGAAGTTGATTCCCTAGTTTTAATAAGTCCTCCTACATGCCCTATAGAGATTACTTCCTTAAGAGACATGGAAACACAATTAGAATCCCCAATTATAGGGGATCCTGATAAGGGTACTAATACCAGAATGAAAACCAAAAGAGTTTCTAAATTGGTGAATAACTCCAAAAACTCTTCTATAAAGAAGAAGGCAAAAAAGAAAGGCAAGAAACAAAATTTCAATTATTCTGGATCCAAATGAATGTTCAATATTGGAATTGTTAGGGACATACTAACTCTACTACTATTAATGGTTTTTACATGTACATTTTGATACACAATCCCAACTTACTTGGGATTTCTGAACCCAAATATTCCTTATATATGGGTTTTTCAGGTCTTAATAAACAAGTTTTTCAACTGGTTTCTTCTAATGATGTCTTTGGTTAGAGGGATATTTTATGGGTATTTTCCCATGTTTCCTTGCGAAAGGATGATGTTATCACCATTAATAAGAAGATAATTTCTTTCACTTTTCATTGTGACTCAAGGAAGATTGTTGGGTACTTCATTTAGGACATAAATAGATATCAAGATATAAGGATTTTATCGTAGGAAATTGAGAAACTCAGGGTAAACCTCTATTACTCATGGTTTCTTATTGGAAATTTTAATACAATTCTCACTTCTTGTAAAAAAATAGATTCTCTTCATTCTTAGATTTCCCTCATGGAGTTAAAATCTTTAATTAATGATAATTAATTGATTGAATTCAATATGGTTGGTTAAAAAATACACCTGGTATATGATATATATTAATAAGATGATTGCTAGTAAATTGGATTATGATACTGTTAATATCAAGGATATCAAAAAATGGGATTCAATTTCCAGAATCTCTCTTCAAAAATTCTCATTAGATCAACATATAATTATTGTTATCTTAAAGAGTAGGGAACAACAAATGCCTCTTCCTTTTCACTTCAATAGTTCTTGGACTCTTTAGAGTGATTGTGATAGCCTTATTAAAAGTTTTTTGGGTCAGCGTGAATTATGGTTAGGGAGAATCATCCTTTAATTATAAATTGAGTTTTCTCAATTCCATGATGAGAATTTGGAGAAATACCACCTATAGTGGTCTAGATAAAGATATCAAAACTCTATATTTTTCCCTTTAGCAACTTCAAAACGAGGCTAATAAAAATGATTTTTATTTGGGCCTTTCTAAGGATGTGAACATAATTTCCAAGATAAGATCTCTTTTAGCAATGAAGGAAAGTGTTATAAATGAGACATTGAGAATCAAATGGATTAATAATGGGGAAAATAACACAAAAGTCTTATACTCTCTTCAAATAATTAGGAGGGATAACCAAACTTTATCTTTCCTTAAATCCAGATATCTCATATTACATAATAAGGAATGTATCTTTGATCACATTGTTGTTTATTTCTCTAATATTTTCAATGGGTATAGATTAGAGGAGAATTTAATAGATGGAATTATCCCTTCAATGGTCTCTTTTGAGGACAATATTTTTCTCACTAGAACCCCCTTGATTTTGAGATTAAGGATGTCGTTCTTAGTCTCAATCCTAGTAGTTCCCCGGGCCTGGTTGGATTTAGAAAATTCATTTTTCAGAAGTATTGGGAGGGGATTAAAGAATATTTTTGTAAACTGGTCTCTTCTTTCATCACCTTGGGAGTGGTATCTCAGGATCTTAATGCTCAATTTATCACTACAGTTCCCAAAATTGAGAATTGTTATGAAATTCAACTTTTTTAGGCTTATTACCTTGGTAAAAAAATATAATGTTATTAGTAAGATCATTGCTAATAGGATTTCATGAATTTATTAAAATATCATCTATTGGAATTAGTTTTGATTTATTAAAGGTATATATATCCAAGAATGCGTCTACTCTACCGTTAAATGTCTCAATTTTTTCAGTTAACCTAAAAGAGGAGGAATAATTTCCCATAAATGTGACATTAAAAAGGATTTTGATATTGTGTACTAGATCTTTTTACAAAATGTTCTTGGATACTTTGGGTTTAATAAAACTTTCATCAAGTAGGTTGCTTCCCCTATTTTATTTTTCCCTTTTATCCGTGATTATTAATGATTACCCAAAATTATTTTTACAAGTTCTAGTGGTTTTCATCAAGGAGACACCTTATCAGCTATTCTCTTTTCTATTGCTGAGGACTATCTCAATAGGATCACCTCTCACATGGTTACATAGGGAAATCTCAAGCCAATTCAGGAATCCAGGTATCTCACTGCCCCATATCACCTATTCTATACTGATGATATTATTCTTTTCCTTTAGGGAGGTGAAAACAATATTCATGTTATAAAGAATATTTTACAGCATTATGAATGTTTTTTCTGGGAAAATTGTTTATTGGTAAAAATATTTCATCTTTTTTAGAAGAAGTTTTCTAGTTATAGGAATCATTTCCTTCCTTCAGAGATGGGAATCATGGAGGCGATCCTACCCTTAACTTACCTTGGAGTTACACTTTTTTGGGGGAGACCTAGAGCTTCCTATTTTTCTAAAATTGTGGACATGGTCAATGGGAAATTCTCAATTTGGAAGGGGAAGTGATTATCCATGGCTGGAAGAATTATTTTGGTGAAGGTTTTTATTGTTTCAAAATTGGTTTATTATTTCATGGTCTATGAATGGTCGCATGAGATTATTAAGATATTGAATGTATCCTTTAATAACATCATTTGGAGGGAAAATATCCCTAAAAGAAAGTTGTTCACTATTCCATGGAAATGTTGTTGTAAATCCTTATCTAATAGAGGAATGGGTATCTAGAATGTTGGTATTTTTAATGACTCTCTTTAGGATTGTCTCACCTATAGCCTTATTCACAACAACTCAAATTTAGTTGGGTTTCTTAAAGAATATTTTTCTGATAAAATCAAGCAGAGAAGTAATGTTTCCCTGATTCTTCCATCTGGCCATAAATTAGGGTCTCTTTTCAGAATATCATGACATTCTCATGATGTATTGTGAATAAGAGTTGTAGTTTTAAGTTTTGGTTTTATAATTGGACTGTTTAGATCCCCATAAATGATTTTCAGCCAACTAATTTAAATATACACACTCATATTTATATTAATGTCTTTTTTGATGATCCCCAGCCATTGTTGTAAGAAAATATTCATAGTAAAGTTGACAACTATGAATTTTTTCTTGTCCATATTTTCTAGTGTGGGAATCGGCTCGAAATAGGGTTCTAAATAGTATAATCTATTATCAATATGTCATTAGGTTTCCAAATAATGATTTCAAATGGATTTATTCCTTCAAAAAGGATTGGATTAGAGCCCCACTTAAATCTAATATGGAGTCTTGACTATAATAGACTACATACAAATTATGTATTACAGATGTGTGGTCTTCCTCTTTGATCTCGATGTATTCTATGTCATCAACATATAGAGGATGTGGATCATCTATTCATGAGATGTGAAACATCCTCATCTATATGGAATGAAATATTTTATGTATTCAGTTTATATATTTTTAGGATCACGGGTTTGAAGGCCCTACCACACTGCTGTACATACTTGTAGCGTTCAACCCAAGTATGTCATATTTTTAATGTTATTGTTGCAGAGAGTCTTCACTACATATGGTAATGTTAAAATACTTTCCACCATGCTAGGATGGGATTCTATATTAGATTTTCACAGCTATTAAAGATACAAGAGAAGTTCTAATGGGATTCTATGATAACAATATTGATGATTTTAGTGTGGTAAAAAAAGAGGGGTCCATAGAAACTTCAAGCCTTTCATGGGAACAATTGAGGTCTTCTGGTTCCCCTTGTTCCCTCTCTAGGTTGAGGCTAACACTGATGGTGCCTTTAAAGGCATCATCAGTCCCTCAGGGTGTGGTGTTGTTTTTTAGGACAAGGAAGATAATGTAAAGGGTTGTTTCTATGGAAATTTTGGAGGACTACTTATCTTGAAGTGGAGATTCTTATAATTAAACATACTGTATCATTTTCTAAAATGAATGGATGGAATAACATTTGGTTGGAATGTGACTCCTCTACTCTTATGTATTCCATTAGAAATGGGGAATATCATATTTCATAGATGTTAGAAGATAAATGGATTTAATTCATGGATACTCTTATGAGTTTTAACATCATTATCACAAACATTATTTTGTATAGAAAACATGGTTGGAGATGAGCTTGCCAACTTGGGCATTGATATGACTCTTACCTGGTTATACATGCATCTCATTAACTTGTTTTCTTTTTATAAGAATGATGGTAATAAGATCCCATGTTTCCAATTTTTTTTAATTTCTTTATATGAATAAATACCTTGGGTTTTGGTCAAGGGACCCTTAAGAAAACAACCCATCAAAGAAACTCATTGTTGCGTATATCACATGCTAACTCAACATTGTATGGATTGCAAGCTATAAAATATAACGAACTTATTTAAAATATTATATATATTATAAATTCTCAGGATATTATATTTCCATACATGTTTGGTGTTATGTTTTATACATGTTATTGAATAAAATGTTCTTCATTTAGATTTTCGGGTAGTTACATTCTCCCCACCATAATTAAATTGTGTCCTAAAAATTTAAACTCGATCTTGGTAATATATTGTTTGATATTTATTATGTCGAAATCCCACATAATGAGAATTTTTTGTATACCATACTCTAGATAAGAGATCAGTATAAGTAAAAAGGTTAAATGGACTAATATATAACTAGATTTATAGGCAGGAGAGCATTAGTGGGAAGTTGATATACAAAGTTAGAGGAAAAGAATAAATATTTTTAGGGAGTGATTGAGATCATAAACAAAAAAAAGTGATTGATCAATTGAATGTTCAGGGACTCAAATCCATAAATCATCAATGATTAGAATACCATCAGTTCACCAAAAATTAAGGTATTTTGACAATTTTTTTTGATCATTTTTCTAATGAAGAGTAATTATTTTAATCCCAAAGAATATAAGGAAATATACTTACATGATATACTTATATAAAAAGAATTTAAATATTTGGTTGTAATTTGAACTATTTTCCAATTCATTAAAAAATTAATATTATTCCATGAAGCACTAAAATAATGTTTTCAAGGATCTTAAGGCCCATAAAAGAGTGACAAGTATAACTATTTGTATTTAACTATTTTACAAAATTAATGGTGGAAGGACATAAATATATACCCATAAAAAGTAACACTACTGGTTTATCATTAATATTTATTAATAAAATTGTTTAGATAAAAATGATGACATATTGACCTAGACATTACATAGGTAAATGGTTATCGTGAAACCCTTATCATCATTCGATCATGGGTTCATGACCCGAAACCCTTCTAGATATAAATGGTTGTCATCTAACATACAAGTAGTACTAAACTAATACCAATTTAATATAGTTTCCAAAATAAATATGATATAAATCCTTAAAATAAAGCCAATCACTAAATGGCCTTTTAACAACAGTTTTCCATTCAACTCTCATACATAAATACTTCATCAATTTATTTCCACACAGGTCCTTCCTTGGTCTAGGTTTTATCCATAATATCATTTATAGGATTTTTAAATCATGACACATTACCATCAATATAAAACAAGTTAGGTTTAACGTAGGTTATTTATTGTCAAAATCCTTCATTATGGGTTGTAAATAAAATGTGAATTATCCTAAGCATCTCCCTCGAGAGTGTCATACTAGATGTGTAGTAAGGCACATTATCATGTTCCAAGTTATTCCGAGTAAGGATCGATACACCTTATTGGAGTTATTATTCCTAGGTATATCTAGGCTAGAACAATGTCCACTTTTAGTATCCATATAGAGATTTATTGTAAGGAAGACCAAAAAAAATCTCAGTTTTACCTAAAAGTATAGGGTGTTCTTATATACTAATATTTAAAGTCAGTCATAGGTTTAGGCCCTATAATATATATATTTCCAAAATATATATCCCAAGGTTTCTACTAAACTTACTACCATACTAACTATAAAGACCTGACCCCGATAGGCCAGATCATGTGTCTTCTATCAATTACATTTACATGATTACAAGGAATCAAATCCAGACGGACTGAGAGTTTAGTAGTCCTGGTACATGAGATATAGAAATGGGTCTTGTATTAATATGAATACACTAATTACAACATAATTGTTTTCTTCTTTAAAAATAAATAACTTCGAGAATAAATTTATTCCATCTAGTATATCCTTTTATATATTTCATAGTATACTTCTTGGATTCCTAGGTAAAGAAACATAATGCATTTGAGATCAAATGATCAGTAAAGGGAAAACATGGACAAAAAATTTGAATAATAACTATGGAATGATAATTAACTGAACACACATACCATGTAATGAGAAAATTAAGAAGAAAGTTCATAAATAATATGGAAAGGTAATTAATGGAAATACACTCCATTTAAAAATCTAGATAATTGAAAATAAATATGGTTAGGTAAGAAACTAAAACACATGAAATTTAGTCAATGAATTGAAAATGAAATGTATCCATATATATGTAAATGAAAGATAACATCGATAAATAATAACTGAAACTAAATGAAGGAAATTATTAATTATTTTACACTCTGTCTAAGGCACATGAAAAACAATACCGTCAACACCTTTTAGAAGACTGTTTAAAACTATGGGTAGAACCCCATTTATAATGCTTGGAAATAAACTTGTAGGGTTTTCACCAACTAATTTCTCCTCATGAGTTTATCGATGAATTAAGGGGAATTCATTGTTCAGTACATAACTCGCAAAGCTTTCATTAACCGCTCTCTAAATCATAAGGATTTCATTAACCGGTCCCTAACCCATATAGTGCATATCCAAATCATTTAAATAAATAAAGTGCCTCAGAAAATATCCATATTGAATAAAAGATATGAGTTTATCAATATTTCCCCAAATAATAAAATAACATTTCAACTAAACACCATAGGAAAAATGGTATATAGTTCAGGAAATAATCATATCTGTGAAAAATGATATGGATATTTAGGGGAAATTCAATATCAAATGGTGATAGGAGATTGAATAATTCAAGGGGATTAAAAGAAATTAAGTAAGTGAATATTAATACTATCATTGGAAAAATAAATAATAAACCATACAGAGAAAGAAATCGGATCAATACAATATATCCCTAGTAGAGTAAAATAAAGGGTTTTTGTTGTATATGAATAGAAATAATATAAAAATATATTTTAAAAAAATTATTTAGGAAAATATACTTTTAATTTGAATTTTTTTTTGAAAAACAATTTATTTGAATATAACCATTGAAAACAATTTATTTAAACATTAACTTTTTAAACATTCAAAGTAATATTCAATGAAACGATGGTGGGTAAATCCGTAAAAGTTGTATAAGGAAAACGAACATTCCTTTTGGATGGTAAAAATGATAGAAAAATGAATTATTTGGAAAGGGACAAGAAGATTACTTTGAAAAAAAAGGTAAAAGATAATAATGGTAAAAATTTATTTACCAAAACATTAAAAAAAATATAAATCATTTTAATAAAACAAGGGTTTTAGAAGGAAATAGGTTCTCCAACTAAAGAGATAAATAAAGTCGGGTTTTTTGAAAACATTTTTCTAAAATATTTTCAGTACCAAAGAGTGTAAAAATTGTACAAATATGTGAAAAATACCATGAATAACTAGATGAGAGAATAATTAATGGTTTAATTGTACAATGTTCATATAATTTCCTTGTATGGAAATACTATTGAAATATCATTAAATTTATTCTTGAGGGAAATAATATTTAAACATTTCAAAGTGTACCATACCACTTTGAAACATTTTAAATCATAAATCTCATTATGGAATAATATTAAATGAAAATTTTAAATACCATTTTGATAAAGTAAATAATGATATAATATATAAATGGGTTAGTAGGTACACCACATAAAATAATTAAGTGGTGAAAATGAAATTTGTCTCACAGAAGTAGAAAGTGGGATGAAAATATGTTACCTTGAGTTCGACTTGTCCTCTGTGTCTTTATATTCCCAAATAATAAAATTATATTAATTATCTAATTTCTTGATAACCTCTTTTATTTTACAATAACTTTTATTTCACGTATTACCATTTCTTATACAACTAATTAAACAATTATGTTTACATCAGTGATTTTGACCAAATTCGATTTATGAGTCGAAAGCAACTTTGGTAGATCAACGATGGTCAAACAGTTCATTATCTAACATATCTAGAATAATAATAATGAAATAATTATCATATTTATACGTCTATTATAATTTTAAAACCTATAATTAAATATGGTTATGAAAAATGAACCAACGCTACACTCATGGAGATGGTAGGCTGTACGTACGCATGAGTAACATTCCCATTTTGCAATGATTATTATGGAAAGAAGGTAAGTGATATTATATCATTACATAATGATAATTATATCATAAATAAAATATTTTTAATCATATTTAATTATATAATTAATTTTTGTTATGTTAAAAGAATCACATTGTGTTGAGGAGGCGATAATCCACACGTCCACAAATGACGTTATCAATTTGTCTGTGAAAAGGAAATAATGAAAATGATATATATATATATATATTATATTTCCAGAAAGGTAATTATGTAATTAATACTATATAGAAGTTTTTATATCATATATTATTAACTAAAACAATCCTTTATAGATTGAATGTGTTCTGTGAATGAATCACATCACTTTGAGGAGGCGGTAGTCCACACTTCCACAAACAATGTTATCATATTTATAAAAAATGGAAAGTATAAGGATATGTTTCATAAACTAATTACAGAATAATAAATACATAATAAATATAATATATAGAAAATATAAATATAGTGTCTATCACATTTCCCACCATGAGTTGTGGTAAAAGAAAAATGAACAATCATCGTTTCATGAGGCGGTAGTTCTCCGTACATGTAAACAATATTTTGGTTACCTATTAGATGGAAGTGTGTGTGATATTAGGTATAAAACACATCAAAAAAATACTAGTATATTTATGATGTTTATTTTTTCATAAAATCATGAAATAATAATATTTGAGGGATTGGGTAATTGAAATAAAACTAAACAATTTGAGAAATTTTGTTACCTATTATTTGGGTAACTCCATTTGATTTTCACCAAAACGATTAATTGGATCTATTTATTATAAGGGATAGGATTCTAGGATTAGGGGAGGGATTTTGACGATCTATTTGGGAAATTAATGGTTGATACAATGTGGCTTGAGAGGTGTGACGAAGTTAGAGGGGGGAAGGCATTTTTTAGTGGATGAGTAGTGTCACTCATGTTATATTTTGAAAAAGGAAATCCATATGTGTTTTCACATTGTTAGTGGAACCCATAACAGTAAAATTTAAAGAAAAGTGGTTATTAAAACTAAATATGACCATCCAATGGCTTTTGGAAAAGTTTATAGGATATTTGGTCCCTTATGATTAAGGTTTAGTCCCTTATTAAGTTTAATTTTACCTTAATCGTTGTAAGTAATTTAAATTACATTCACTAATATTTTTGGTCAAAGACTTTGTTGAACAAGATAAAAATTATAAATTATTATTATTCATAAAATTTAATCCATTTTTCCAAATTATAATAACATAAATAGATGAAATTAATTTAAATGTAATCCTACAGATGGGATGACAATCCGAGTTTTTAAAGTAAAAACATCCGAATGTTTTCTTTGTTTTTATAGTAAATTTCAAAGTTAAATTTTTTACAATGACCTAAATTATATTAATTGATTAAAATAATATATAATTAAACATTAAAACCTATTTAAATAATGTTTTATCTTTATAAATAAATTAGATGAAAAATTAGATTTTAATTAAAATTTAGTATTTTTCACTATTCATTAAAAAATGAAACTTCAAAACAAATTTACAAAAAATTACCATAACTAGTTTTTTTATATTTTAAATATGAATATTTTTTACTTATATAATCTATAAAATTTTCAAAAATTATATTTAATATATGTTCTCTATTAAAAGGTGGTAATTTTATTTAATAAAAATATTGGTTTTTATGTGAAATATCGTATTTATTCTTATATTATGCTTATTAAATGAATTGGATGAATATATAAAATATTATATTGAATATATATATATATATATATATATATATTACATTAATAATAGTCCCTAAGTTTAATTTATTAATTTATTAGGGTAAAATAGCCTTTTGACCCTAAAAATAGTTTTGTATAAAATATTCCCTTTGTTTTCAATTGGCTATTACATTGATTTCTAATTAATTTTTATCTAATGAATTCATATTATATTTATGTAAGCCATATATTTTTATAATATAGTTAATACTATTCATAATGGCTAGTTTATGTCTTATTATATTAAATAATAATATTTTAATAATATATTATTGTTGGGTAAAAATTGGTCATGCGTGTAATGAAATACAATGAAGAAACATGTTGTTGTGTATGTCACACACTAACTCAATATCAGATGCATTAAGATCTATAAAATAAATTTAATTTATTTAAAATAGTATATATATTATAAATTCTAGTGATATTTATTCCCTTACACTCTTGTTAATTCATGTCATACATGCTATCGAATACAATTTTCCTACTTTAGATTTTCTGGGTGTTACACCAATGATGAGTTTAAATAAATGAAAGTTTCAAGTCTAATAATAATAGAAGAAAATCAATGAAAAAATAATATGGAAGAAAGGGTAATTTCAATTTTTTGAATTAAACTATATTCCCTCGCTCGAGGAAAAATAATCAAGTTAACAATCTTTACATTGATTCCATCCTCTATTTTAATGAATATTGGAAAACATTCAATTCAGTTATGTTGTTCTTCACTATCAAAATTGAATCGACCACAAAAAAGTGAAGATGAGTTCACTAAAACTAGTCTCTTGAATGCGCTCAGTGAACTATAGAGGGATGAAATATAGTATTTAGAGATCTTTACATGAGAAAAGTAAAAGAATAAAGTGAATCAATTTTATTCCCCAAGAAATGTTTTATCCAAACAACATATTGAAAAAAATAGCACATGAAATTAAAATCATGTGAAATAAGAAAGAAAGAATGAGAAAGAAGGCAATAATCATACCCTTGATCTCCTGTTACCGATTGAGCATATTTTTTCCTTTCTAGGTATTCTGTATCTTTCACCTCTACAAATTGATTGCGCCCCATTTTCTCCAGGTTCTTCCCTTTTTCAATAAAGTACTGCACGAACATAGTTTTTCAAGTATCCATTGTTCTTCATCATTGGATATATTTTTTCCTTTATTAAATCAGTCACTAAACCTAGGGTTTTAGGAAATCTCTCCAATAAACCCTACAAATCTATTTCATGTTCCCAAATATCCATTTCATTAGTTCTATAATTTCTTTAATTATGTCCTATAACCCAAAAAAATTGTTCCCTCTAGATTTATCATGCCAATATATCAGGTAAGTTGATTTATTTATTTTAATTATTTCTCTTCTCATTCTTCTTCCTCATGTTCATTTCCAAGTGGAACTATACCTAGACCAAAATCTTATTCCATCATTGACCCTGAATCAATTATTATTTTCACTCAGCTTCATGCTCTATCAACCACCGTGGAAATATCCTTTAGCGGTGAAACTAAAAGGCCCATTTTTTTAAAAAATCATAAGTGATTATATACAAAAAAGATCCTAAAATAAGTATCTCATCAATAGTCTGGAACTCCCTTAGTTTTTAGCTCCTATAATGTGAAGATATTACACACTTGGTTACACCCCAATATTGGTCCTCATCTCTAATGATTCATATAACTTGAAATCATGTAGTGTGAGACTATCACATACCCATTTGAACATCATCCTCTCAACATGAACTTAATTAAGGAATTAAATCAAGCACTTGGAATAAAACACCATTTCAGAACATCCTCTCAACTTAAATCCCATTGAGAAGTTAAATCTAGAACCTTGTATGGAACCCCCTTCACCAACATAGATGCAACACTCAAGAATATAAATCCCCTTCTTACATCCTATTTGTCATCATCCTACACAAGGAAATCAACATCCAACAGTTGAAAGTATTCAATGTGCTATCCTCTGATGAACATTCATGAACAAGATCATTCAAAAATCATCAAGACATTGAGCTCAGGTTCAACATTGAATAATTATTTTCATGCTTCTAAACTTCATTGAACACACTTATCCTGAAATCCTTTGATTTGACTTGATCTCAACCTGGTCCAACCCATATTATGAGTATAGAATATACAAATAAACAAAGGATCCTCAGGACTGGATTCTTCAATAAATTGTTTGATCACATTTTAAAAATAAATCACAATCCTAGGTTCTTTATAGGTTTCATGGATTTAATCTAGAAATAAAACGTTTGACCATGATTATTTTTTATGACATGCATCAGTGTCATTACGAATTTATTATGATCTTGGGATATTTAATTATTCTCTAATTGTTTCAACTCTTTTTTGGGGGAGATCCTCGATCTTGGTAAAAGAATTTATTGTGAAACAATTTTCTGAGAAACCTGATGAAATATGGAAGTGATTAAAAAATGAATAAATAAATCAGTACAAAATTTTTTTAATATGAAAAAACCCTCCGATGAGGAGGATTAAAAAACCATATGGTAATTCCCATATATCCAATATGAAAAAATGATTAAAAGATCAATGTAATGGATGAACTTGGATTACAATAGAGATTATATAAATACCAATGTGAAAAACACAACCTGATACACCTCTATCATATATCTGAGAACAATCTTGTTCAAAGGACAATGCTCGAAAGATCCATATGTGAAAAAATGTCACCCATTTTTTTTGAAAAAACACCAATACCTCAGGGATAAAAACTAAAAATTCATTTCCCTCTCACCATATTGTGACACATAAAAGATTTTTATATCACATGATCTCACCATCACGATGCACAAATGATCATCAACTAGGACATTCCACTTGATCTCTGAAATCAAGAAGGATCTAGATACATAGCCCAAGTCATTGATGACATTGGTGTTTCTTTTAATCTTATCAATGTTGATACACTGAAAATTCTACCACAAACACAACATCCCATACCATCATAGATCTACCATCTTTGAATTATTCTCTATTAATTAAAACCCACATGGGATACCACAAAATTGGAAACCCATTTCCTCTTGATCTCGGTTTACTATATCTTGATCAAATGACTCTCTATTCTCCACCTATTTCTTAACCTTTTAAATACATTAGAATTTCCTTTTTGAAAATTCAGTTAAGATATTAAATCTTAAATATTAAATTTATAAATCACTATGTAACTACCATGTTAATAATCAAACACTAATATTATCTAAAAAGATATCAAAGATATATCTCCCCATGAGAATGACATGAATCCTTTTCTATTTGATACACTAGTGAAAAAAATATTTAACACATCGTAATTTTTCACGTTGGTTCTATATAACTGACGTGAAAAGATAGAAAAATTGGTTTACTATGTCGGTTATAAAATAACCGACTTGATAAATCATGTGAATCAATTTATCACACCGGTTATAAAATAATTGACGTGAGAAATCACCGAGATTAGATTTTTTACATTTGTTATATTATAACCGACATGAAAGATTGAATCTGGGCTCTTTAAAACATCGGTTATAAAATAACTGATGTGATAAATCAATTCTTGGCAATTTATCACATCAGTTATAAAATAACTGATATGATAAAATTCCATATATCAGGTCAGTTATTTTATAACTGACATGATAAAGTAATTTCTACATCGATTATTAAATAGTCGACATTATAAACATAAAAAAATAGTTTATCATGTCAGTTATTGAATAACATATGTGATAAAACTTTTAACTGATTACTTGTGCCCCGTATTTGGTCATTCTGTTTTCTTCGATCGGACATCCTGCAACTTGTCTCTCTTGCACGGAAAACCTACAATAGATTCTTCGAATTTGTTCCCTCCAACCTCATTTTCCAACATCAATCATCATCTTTATTATCAACATATATATCAGGTCAACTCGCAAAACTAAAATAAGCCTCAAATGACTCGATTTCATTTTTTATTTTTTCCGATGCCCTAAACTTATGTTTTGAGATGTTATTTTTCTATCTTTGTTATTGTTATCATGGTAAGTGTCATAATGTTCTTTTATACCATTCTAAATTATTTTTTGGTAAAATAAACCATGGAAGTGATATCACATAAATTTACATTTTTTGTGTGTTCTATCAATTGTGTGTGCGTGTAATTCCATGTATGTGTGTGTGGGGGGGGGGGGGGGTCCAGGGGGGTTGG
The DNA here is from genome assembly GCA_963277665.1 of Viscum album. Lineage (NCBI taxonomy): Eukaryota > Viridiplantae > Streptophyta > Magnoliopsida > Santalales > Viscaceae > Viscum > Viscum album. The sequence goes on from OY728160.1 coordinate 862,763,904, forward strand.
GGGGCTGGCAAAGTGGGTGGGGGGCTGTCCAAGTGGGTTGGGGTGTCCAAGGGGGTGGGGGTGGTGTCCAGGGGGTGCGGGGGATATCCAAGTGAGTAGGGGTGTCTAGGGGGGTGTGGTAGGGGGGGGGTGGTGTTTAGGGGTTGAGGGGATGTCCAAGGGTGTGGGGGTGTCTAGGGGGGTGTTGGTGTGCAAGGGGTGAGGGGTCTATCCATGGGGGTCGGAGGTGTCCAGGGGGTGGGGGCTGTCTAGGGGGTGGGGGCTATCCAAGGGGGTGGTGATATCTAGGGGGTGTCTAAGGGGTGGGGGGGTGTCCAGGGGATGTGGGGGATTTCCAAGGGGGTAGGGATGTCCAGTGGGTGGGGTGTTGTCTAGGGGGGTGAGGAGTCTGTCCAAGGGGGTGGGGGTGTTCAGGGGGTGGGGGCTGTCTAGGGTGGTGGGGATTTGTCCTGGTGGTGTGTGTGTGGGGGGGGGGGGTGGTGTTTAAGGGAATGGTGGTGTCTAGGGGGTGTCCAAGGGGGTGGGGGTGGGGTGGGGGGGGGGGGGGGTTCCAGGGGTGAGGGACCATTCCATGGGGGTGGGGTGTTCGGGGGGGGGGGAATTCCAAGGGGGTGGGGTTGTCCATGGGGTGTCCAAGGAGGTGGGGGGTGTCTAGGGGGTGAGGGGGATGGCCAAGTGGGTGGGAGGTGGGGGTGTCCATAGGGGTGTGGGGGGGGGGGGTCCATGAGGGTAGGGTAGGTGTCTGTGTGTGGGGGGGTGGGGGGTCCATTAAGGTGGGGGTGTCTAGGTGGGTGGAGGGGCTATCCAATGGGGTGGGGTGTCCAAGGGGGTGGGGGTGTTTAGGGGTGAGGGGGCCGTCGAAGGGGGTGGGGGTGTCCAGGGGTGTGGGTGTCTAGGTGGTGGGGGGGTGTCCAGGGGGTGGGGGGATGTCCAACGGAGTAGGGGGTTGGATAGCCCCACACCCCGTGGACACCACCCCCACCCTTGAATTGCCCCCCCCCCCCCCCCCCGAACACCACCTACACCCCTCAGACACCCCTTACCCCTTTGGACAACCCCTTACCCCCTTGGACGCCACCCCCACCCTTGTGGACACCCCACCCCTTTGACAAACCCCTTCCCCCTGGACACCCCCACCCCATGGAGAGCCCCACCCCCTTAGACAGCCCCACCTGCATGGACACCCCCACCCACTTCACAGCCCCCACCCCATGGACAACCCCCACTTCTTGGACACCACCCTAGACACCCCCACCCCCATGGAAATCTCCCCACCCCTGGATAGCCCCCACCACCCGTTTGCGATATATTATATACTAGAGAGTGTATACAAACGGTTCTTGAAATTTTGGTATACATATATCCCAACAGTTTCCATGAAATCGTTGGAATAGGTTATATGATGGACAACATATATTCCAATAGTTCTTGAAAAATTGGTATATATATCCCAATGGTTTCATTTTCATGATTATCTTTTTTAAATATGTATATATTTGTTTTATATTTCAAAATGGTTTTACATTCAAATTTTGATATTTTTCATATAAATATAAAATTGGTTTATCTTAAAAAGTTTCATAATTTTGATATTTTTTATATGTAATAATGAGTCGAAGTTAGATTATGGCACATCGAATGAGTAATGAATATGAGGAAGGTGTAGATGCCTTTTTGGAATTTTCTAAATGAAATGTTCCAACCACCAACATTTTTTTCAATCCATGCTTGAAAAGTTTGAATATGAAGAAGTTGAAAAGTAGAGAGATCAAAGATCATCTGACTTGGCATTGTTTTAATCTGAGTTACAGCCCTTGTATTTGGTATAGTGAATCTGGACAAAATGTTAGATCTACTGATGATGATGATTTGCAAGATGGTAACTCCGATGGAATTGAAGAAATGATTCATGATATTGCAGCATAACAAATTGAGATACAACCGACAGTTTCACATCTATATAGTGATTTTGAAAAACCATTGTATCATAGTTTTACGTAATTTATAGTTTTTTCAGTGGTGTTAATATTGATTAATATGAAGGGAAAACATGGATGGAGTGATAGAAGTTTTACAGAGGTTCTAAAATTGTTGAAATACATTCTTCCAAAAGGCAACGTTCTTCCAGATTCACATTATAAGGCCAAGAAAATATTATACCCGATGGTATTGGGATTAAAGAAAATACATGCCTATCCAAATAATAGTATGATATATAAGAAGGAATATGAATTCCTACCAGAGTGTCCTAAATGTCGGACATCACGGTATAAGTTGAAAGAAAAATCACAGGGTGATGTAGAGATTACAGAGATCAATGCCTAGGTATTTTGGTATATTCCTATAATTCATCGTTTGAAATGTTTATTTGCTAATTCACGTGAAGTTAAAAGGTTAAGTTGGAATTATTATGAGCGAATATGTGATGAAAAAATATTCCATCCAGCTAATTGTCCACAATGGAAGAAAGTTGATGAGCAGTATCATACATTTGAAAATGAAATTAGAAATCTCAGACTTGGGTTGTGAACAGATGGAATGAATCCATACTGAACCCTTAGTAGCACACAATGTTCATGGACTATTTTAGTGGTAATTTACAACCTCTCTCCTGAAGTTTGTATGAAGAAAAAATATTTCATGTTGAGTATAATGATCTTTGGTCCGAAGAAACCTGAAAATGAAATTGATGTGTTCTTGTCACCATTGATTGATGATTTGAAACTTTTATGGGAGGATGATATTAGGGTGTATGATTCTTATAAAATGGAATATTTTCAACTACATGTAGTGCTTATGTTCACAATAAATGAATTCCCAGCATTTGGAAATTTGTCTAGATACAATGTTAAGGGGCATAAAGCATGTCCAATTTGTGAACATAAGACTTCATTTTTTCAATTTCATCATGGGAGGAAAGCAGTATACATGGGTCATCGAAAGTTTTTTCTTAAGGATCACTCTTATAGAAGACTAAAAAAGGAATTAAATGGATCACAAGAATTTTATGTTCTTCCAAAACCTTTATACCCTGATGTGTATTTTGATAGGGAGAAAAACCTTGATGTGACTTTGGGAAAGACACATAAATCTGGTAATGATAGACATATTTGGAAGAAAAGGTCAATATTTTTTGAGCTACCATATTGGAGATATCATGAAGTGAAACATAATATTGATTTCATGCACGTGGAGAATAATATCTACAATAGTTTGATTGTAACATTTTTAGATATTAAAGGAAAGAGTAAAGATGGGTTGAATTCAAGATTACACTTATTACCAATGGGAATACGTTTGGAGTTAGCTCCCACTCCAAATGAAAAACAAATATTTCTTCCCCTAGCTTTTCAGACATTATCCCATAGGGAGAAAATTAGTTTTTGTCAGTGTATTCATGTTATCGAAGTACCTCAAGGTTATTCATCAAATGTAAAAAAATTTGTCTCTTTGAAGAATTTAAAGTTCATTGGTATGAAATCTCTTAATTGTCACATCATGATGCAAATACTTATAACAGTTGCACTACGTGGAATATTTCTCATCTGTGTCAGAAATAAAATAATGAAGTTGTGTTATTTTTTCAATTCAATTTGTAAAAAGGTGATTTATGTGAATTCTTTGAACATTTTGGAAAAGGATGCAATTTCTATACTTTTTCAAATAAAAATGTATTTTCCTCCATATTTTTTGATATAATGTTGCATTTAATAGTTCATATGGTTCAAGAAATAATGATTTGTGGACCTATATATTTTTGTTGGATGTATCATTTTGAAAGGTATATGAAAATATTAAAGGGGTATGTTAAGAATCTATATCGACCTGAATCCTACATTATTGAAAAGTATATTTTTGATGAGGTTGAAGAATTTTGTAAAAGCTACTTGGATGTGGTGGAGAACATAAGTTTTCCTCCATCTCGCAATGAATGAGTTAATAATGAGGGAAAGGAGATTCGTGGCTTGAAAGTCAAATCATTATCAGCTGAGCAGATGAAGAAGGGAGAATTATACATCTTGAATAACATAGTTGATGATATACCGTATATCTCATTACATATTAATGAGTTGAAACAATGTCATCCAATGAACAAAGAAATGTGGATTTTGAATGAGCACATCATTTTTTTCCATTGTTTAAAAATACATTGCTTGGTAGATCAGACGTATCAGAGACATTAATATGGTTAGTGGGTGGTCCAAGTTTAAATATGATAACATGGTCCGGGTATGTCATTAATGGATATACATTTCATATAAATGCTCAGGACAACAGAAGTGCAGTTCATAATAGTGGTGTATTGGTGTTTTTAAAAGTAATGAATTTTTTGAGTTCTAAAGACAAAAACCCAATTTCTGCTTCAAGTTCATATTATGGAGTCATTGAAGAAATATGGGAGGTTGATTACTTTAAAATTAAAGTTCCTATTTTTAACTGAAAATGGTTTATCGATAAAAACAGTGTCAGACACGATGAATTTGGAATGACAGTTGTTAATCTAAATATATTGGAAGACCCAGCAGATTCTTTTATAATGGAAAAACATGAAAAAAAGATTTTTTATGTATTTGATCAATCAGATATACAGTGGTATGTTTTTTACAAGGTAAAAACAATATATTGGTGAGGATCAACTTGATGAATATTCTGATTTATGTGAGATCCCTACTTCCATGGAAATATTGGCAGAAAATAATGATGATCATATAGAAGACATGGTTTGTTCTATAAGTAATGATCACGAAGAAGGAATTTGGGAAGACAATCCATTTGTACATTCCTAATATTATAGGTATCATATGTTCATTTGTTGTTTACATTTATTATTTTCATAAAATGTTATAAATTTTTGTTTATTTTAATTTTGTTTAGTTTAGTTTATCATGTTTACCATTATGTAACTTATATATCTATTGATTTTGTTGAATGAAAATTACTTTACCATGTTTACCATGTTTACCATGTTTACCATGTTTACCATAGTTTACCATAGTTTAGATTTACACAACTTATATATTTATTGATTTTGTTGAATGAAAATTACACTACCATGTTTAACATGTTGACCATCTTTACCAATGTTTAACATGCTTACCATATTTACCATGATTACCATGTTTACCATAGTTTACCATAGTTTACCTTTACATAAATTATATATTTATTTATTTTGTTGAATGAAAATTACTCTACCTTGTTTACCATGTTTACAATCTTTACGATTGATTAACATGCTTACCATATTTACCATGTTCACTATTACGTAACTTATTTTAGTTATCCATTTATTGTTTACATTAATATTGTAATATTTGATTTTTTATATTTGTGAGATAATGTTTGATTTTTTTATTTGAAGGATAATGACAGATAAATTAGTTGATCAATCGCGTGATTCTAGAGATGAGAATCCTGATCATACCTCTAGGGAGGAACATTCACATGCTTCTATTTATGTTCCCCAATCTTCCTCATGTTCTCCCATAATGATAAATAAGAGTTCAAGAGTTGGTAAATGTAGCTGCACATGTTTACCAAAATTATCACTTGCCCGTAGCCAGGACCAAGGGATACCCGTTGAGTTTGATGATGATTATATTCCTAGAGGTCCAAATACAACATATTTTAAGAGTTTTGTATCAACTGAGGGTAAAAGAAAAGTAATAATTTTGTACTATGATCGGAGAAGTGTGGATAAAGTGATAATATCTCAGTTGTGCAAGACGATTTTGGTGTGATCCTTTTCTATTGTTTTACTAATCTATAAATGTTTATAGTATAATATGTTTTACCACTTTTTTATCATAAGAAATTTTATATTCCTGAAACTGGAGGAGTCAGGAGAAAATATTTATCAATGACTGAAAGGAGATGGAGGGATTTTAAATCAACCCTCACATCTGATTTTATTTTTGGTCATACGAATCATGAAAATCCATTTCATATATATCCTTTCATTGATGAAGACACATAGAGACAATTTTTTAAAGTAGAAAAAAGGATTTATTTTTGGTAAGGGAAATGTAAACTTTTATTAAATTTCTTATATAAATGATCTTATAAATTTTTTGTTAATGATTTATTATTCTTAACTTATAGAAAACAAGGACATCTCATCCGGAGATCCAATCTAAAAAATTATACCCTCATAGTTTATCTCAGGGAGGGTATACATTATTGGAAGAACAAATGATGGAGAAAAAATTACAAAAACTAAGATCTGAGTCTTCACGCTCTGGAGAGGTTTCCCCTCTATCCCCTTCATTTAGACATGAAAAATGGAAGAGATATCAGATGAAAAAAGGGGAAATATATTTCTAAAGAATCGAGAATCGTAACTGAGAGGATTTTAAGATATTTTTTTTATTTATTTAAGTTAATTATATTCTTTATATAATTTGAATCATTATAGAAATGTTCAATTAATTAATACAAAAATCTCTTGAGGAGCAGAGCTCACATGGGATATTTACAGCTTTTGGGAGGTAAGATATTTTATCTGCATCATTGGGAAAGCCCGAACACCCCAGTCGTGTACGGGAATATCCGAAAGGTGTATCGGTAAGAAAATTTTTGCCACGTTATTCAACTTATTCCATTGAGGGTGTTTATAAAAAAAGAATCCTTGGAGGATGAAGTTCAAAATATTAATGCGACAGAAGAGGAAAATATTAGAGCTTCGATATAGCCTGTGTTTATAGACATTCAAAGACAATGTCGGACTGTAGATCCCACTCCTCCACCCCCCTGCAAACCCCATTATTTATCCTCCACCTCTGCCAATGGCTCCCACTCCCCCACCTCAGCCTATGGACCCCATTTTTTATCCTACTCCTCCACCAAAACATCCTACTTATTTTGAGTTGTATGTTTATGATCCTCACTATCATATAGTTGGATATGGGATGATATAATGTATAGAAGAAATAGTTCATCATCAAAAATTAGAGGTAGATCATCATAGGGTCACTATATAGGATATTATAGATAAATTAGCTCGAGTAGCATTACCTACAGATAAGGTGATGACAATTTGACATATAATCATCAACTTTTTAGTTTTTCCATCCAGACTTTTGCGACACATTACCATAGAGGTATGTCTGTTATATCTTATATTTTATTTTTTTATTAAAGTTATTTTAACATTTGAAAACTAATATATTTTTCTATTTATTTTTAGAGGAATACTTCAAAGGTAAAGAAATAATTTATATACAACAACAAGAACAAATGGCTATAACATCAGATACAAATTTTAGCAGTCTTGATAGATTGTAAAGATATTCAAATTTTTTGGCAGAACATTATGAGTTTTTAAGGGAAGCTCATGTTTGTGGACGTGCAATAAATGTGGGCATTATGAAAAATGATGTCATGGAGCATGTTACTGGAGATAAGTTGGTCATCAATGTGGTGCATATTTTTCCCATGTAAGTTTTAACACCTTTCCCTGTGTTATATTTATTAAAAATATATACTTATGTCTGGTTTGTATTAGGTATCTATATAACATGATTGAGAAGAGTGAGTGGACATATGTATATGGATTCATGGACCTACATTTGATTTCCCCTGAAGCACAAGTATTGGATGAGGAACAAAGAACACAATATATTGCTGAACGATTTGAATAGAATATAATCACACAGTGATGGATGATGACTTTCTGTGAGAGGTATAAAACATATATCTGGAAAAGTGTTCATTATATTTTAACATAAAAACCACTAACCTTAATTTTTATTTTATATTAGTGATCAGCAGATTTTATGTGTGTTTTTTCCAAAGGATAAAACACTTTATTAGATATGCTCTGTCCATGGAAATGTGTGAGGACGTTTTAAGAATAATTTGGAAAATAATGTTTCAATTTATTAATAGTTTATATTATAATTAATTTTATATTTATCACATTCGTATTATTTTCTAACATGGGATGGGTTTACTTTCAAAAAAACACAATTAAAAAGTGTTCCAAGATCAAATATGTAAAATTAAAGGTAAATATCCATTTATAATTTGTACTTTTAAATGTATTATATAAAAATGATATTTTGAACTAACTCTCAATGAAACAGATTTTTCATGAACAACAAGGCATCATCGAATGCAGATATTATATGTTATGATTTATGTATGAAATAATTAGAACTGGAATGCTAGTGAAGTTTGACCTGGTAAGATTACCTTATAAACTTTTCCATAATATTTCATTTGATCTATTCATTATACATGTTAACTACTGTCCTTTTAGTTTGTAGCTATTTGATGAACCTCAACCCTATAGTGATCAAGAGGTCAAGCACTTATAAGAGGAATGGTCAAATTATTTTATAGGTTTGATTGGATTTTAGTTTGTTTGTATTGTAAATTATAATTTTGAATATTGTAATTATATTTGTGCATTTGGTAGTTTTTTTGGTTGGATTTCAGATTTTTTAGTTTACATTGTATGTTTTGAATGTTATATATGTGAATGTTTAATTTTGATCTGGTTCTTGTTTTGGTCTTGTTCTAATGCTTTTCTGGTATGGATTCTAGTCTTGTTTTGGTCTTCTTCTGGTCTGGTTTCTGCCTCTTTCATACTTTGGTCGAGCATAGTAATGGTTTCATGGGGGGTGGGGGTGGGGGATGTCTAGTGGCTGGGGGGATATCTATGGGGGGTGGGGGTATCCAGGTGGTTGTCCATTGGTTGTGGGGGTGCTGCCTAGGGGGTGGAAGGGTGTCTAGGGGATAAGAGGGTGTCTGAGGGGGGGGGGGGGGGGTGCCCAGTGGGGTGGGAGGATGTCCAAGGGGTGGGGGACTGCCCAGGGGGTGGGGGATATCTTGGGTGTGGGAGGGTGTCAGGGGGGTGGGGGTGTCTAGGGGGTGGGGTCCAGTCCAGGGGTGGGGGGTTGTCTAGTGGGGTGGGGTGGTGTCTAGGGGGTGGGGGGGCTATCCAGGGGGGATGAGAGGGAGGTCTAGGGGGTGGGGGTGACCGGGGTGGTGGTGGTGGTGGTGGGGGGGGTGTCTAGTGGGTGGGAGGGTGACCAAGGGGGTGGGGGTGTCCAAGGGGGTTGGGGGGGGGGGGTTAGGGGGTGGGCGGATGTCCAAAGGGGGGGTGTCCAGGGGGTGGGGGGTTGTCCATTGGGTGGGGGGTTTCCACGAAGGTGGGTGGGTTGGTGGGGGGTATCCAGGGGGTGGGAGGATGTCCAAGGGGGTTGGGGGCCTGTCCAGGGGTGGGGAGATGTCTAGGGGGATGTTCAATGGGGCGAGGGGCCTATCCAGGGGGTGAGGACTGTCCAGGGGGGTGGGATGGTGTCCAGGGGGGTGGCGGGTGTCTAGGGTGGTGGGGGCTATCCAGGGGGTGGGGGGATATTTGGGGGGGGGGATTCCAAGGGTGTGGGGGCTGTCCCGGGGGTGGGGGTGTCCAGGGGGTGGGAGGATGTCCAATGGGGTGGGGGATGTCAAGGGGGGAGGATGTACAAGGGGGTGGGGGCTTGCCCAGGGGTTGGGGGGCTATCCAGGGGGTGGGAGGGTGTCCAGAGGGGTGGGTGGGTGGGTGGGTGGGTTGGTGGGTGGGGGGATCCAGAGTGGTGGTGGTGGTGGTAGTGGGGGGGGGGGGGTCTTGGCGGTGGGGGGCTGTCTAGGTGGGGTGGGGATCCAGGGGTGTGGGAGGCCATCCAGGGGTGTGTGGGACTGTCTAGGGGTGGGGGGCTGTCTAGGGGGCGGGGGGCCTGTCCAGGGGCAGGGGTGCCTGTCCATGGTGTGTGTGTGTGTGTGTGGGGGGGGGGGGGGTGTCTAGGGGGGAGGATGTCCAAGGGGGTGTGTGGCCTATCCAAGGGGTGGGGGGCTGTACAGGGGGTAGGAGGGTGTCCAGGGGGTGGGGGGTGTCCGGGGGGGGGGCTATTTTGTGGGGTGGTGTCTAGGGGGTGGGAGGGTGTCCAGGGGATGGGGGTGTCCAGGGTGTTTCTAGAGGGGTGGGGGTGTCTAGGTGGTGGTTGAGTGTCCAGGGGGCTGTCCAGTGGGGTGTGGTGGGGTCTAGTGTGTGGGAGGATGTCCAGGGGGTGGAGGGGGGGTATCTAGTGGGGTGGGAAGGTTGTCCATGGGGGTAGGGGCTATCCAAGGGGTTTTAGGTTTTTTTAGTTGACATTGTAAGTTTTTTTTGTTATTTATGTGAATGTTTAATTTTTATTTTCTTATTCTTGTTTTGTTCTAGTTTTGAGGTTTTATGGTACGTATTCTAGTCTATTTTTGGTCTGTTTTCTACTTTTTTCAGGTCTTCTTTGGCAGAGCATTGTAATGGTTAAATGGTTTTATTAAAAAAAAATTGGTTTTTACATCTATTATTTTTTAACCATCGTAATAAATCCATGGAAATAGTTTTTTATGTCGGTTATTAAATAACTGACGTAGTATATATTTTTTCACGTCACTTAAATAATAACTGATGTGAATAATGCTTCACAAGCAGGTTTTTATGTCAGTTATTTTATAATCGATGTAATAAATGAATGAGTATGGTTTTTTACGTCAGTTATTTAATAATCAACATTGTATATATATTTTACCATCAGTTAAAAAATAATTGACGTGAAAAACCGCTTCACAGCCTGGTTTATCACGTCGATTATTATAATAACTGACAATATAAACTTGTTTTTCACGTCGGGTTTTTAATAATTGACATGAAAAATGTTTCAGAGGCACAATTTATTACGTCGGTTGATAAATAACTCACATAATAAATGATATAACACTTCAGTTATTTTAAAATCGACATAATAAATCACCACTCTGAAGCATTTTACACGTCGATTTTTTAGTAACCGACGTGAAAAACGCATCTGATTTATGTTTTTACATTAGTTTTAAAATAACTGATGTAAAAAAAAATATTCATAATGTATCCTGTAATAATGTCAGCCAAAAACTAGTGTTAAAAAAATTACCAACGTAAAAAACGTTTTCTGTACTAGTGATAGGATAAATGATATCTAAAATTAAAAAATTATATTATTTTAAATTTAGAAAAACCTATGGGGTGAATCCTAAAAATCTCCCCCTTCAGTCTTTCAATTGAGATATCATCCAACTGACTTATTGGACCAAAAACGTGTTGGCCTTACACCAACCATCATCCTATATTGAAAAAATTATTAAACCCTTTTGCAACTCTAAAAGAAACCTGACTACTTCCTCTACAAAAGAAATCAAAATGCCCAAGTCTTTTCAATATCTGAATTTGTATTGTCCTATCAAACAAGATCAAAACTAGAAATATTTTGTTCCCCTATAATCATGATCACCACATAATCAGGATCACCAATAGAAAAAAATTTCTCCCCCATATTAAAAAACCCGATAATCTAGAACATCACCTTGATGTTCAATTTTAATTGTTTCTTCACCAATCACAAAATCTAAAAATGAACTATATATAGAACCAAAATACCTCTCTCAACCTACTTTTTTTTCTAAATTCTATTTTTCCTCTTTCACCATTAATCATATTGAAAACAAACAAAATTCCCATAATAAATATCATACACAAACCATCACCTTTCATTCCACTTTGTTAAGGGAAATTCCCAATACCGAGAGGAAAATAACTTTCAAAACTATTCTATGAGAAACCTAAGGAACTATGAAATCTATATAAATATGATTAAATATACCGAAATTCAGGATTTTTAATGTGGAAAACCCTCCAATGTAGAGGATTAAAACACCATAGGGAAATTCCCAAATATACACTATGAAGTAGAGAGTACGAAATCCATTTAATGTCTGACCTTGAACTAAAAATAAGAGTTTATAAAAACATATGTGAAAAAGAAAACCCAATAAGCTTCTATAGTCTCCCTGAAAATCATCTTGGTCAAAATGAAAATCTCTAAAGATCCGTATGTAACAAAATTTCACCCTTCTATTGATAAAAAGACACTAAACCAGGGATCAAAACTGAACATGCATCACCCTAACACCATCTTGAGAAACCCAAAGTAGTTTTCTCTCTTAAGATACCACCATCATGATGTACCTTTGATTATCAACAGGAACACACCACTTGATTTACACATTCAAGAAGACTCTCAATACATGGCCCCGATCATTGATCACGTCATTTCTTCTCCTCACCTCATCAATGTCGATGCACTGCATATGCTATGACAAATACGGTATCCCATAACAACATAGATAGACAATCTTTGAGTCATTCTCCATTGATGATGACCCATACAGGCTTTTGCAAACATGGTGGACCCTGATATCGGTGGTATATGTCTTGAGAAAAGCTCTCTCCATTTTCCACTATCTTCTTCCCCTTTTAAATACTTCACAGTTTCCTTTTTTATTATATAAAGAAGATATAAAATATTATATATTAAATTTTCGAATCACAATGTATCTTCCATGTTAGGAATCAAACACTTTTCTCGTCAAAATAGACATAAAATATTTATCTCCCCATGAGCAACACATGTATTCTTATCTGTGTGACAGGATAAAGGATATCTCAAATTTAAAAACTATATTATCTTAAATTTGGAAACACCCATAAGATAAATCCTATCAATATTATATTCTTGGGAATAAGTCTTGTGATGAGCCAGAAAATATTACACTATCTCACAAAGATGATGGGGAATATAGTTAAAAAAATTCATAATGTTATTTTTTAGAAATTTAATCTTACGAAGACATAAATTCCACAATATATATATATATATATAATTAAATAAAAAATAAAAAATATTAAAAATAAAGTGGCCCCAAATTACTTTAAAAATAAATATTCTAATAAGAAAACCTAAGAATTTAATTAATCATAAAATAAAAAACCAATGAATATTTAAATCATTTAATCTCAAAATAATGCTTTTCAAGATCCTCATCAATTAACAATGTCGACTCAAACTGTCCAGTGATCAATAATTTACCATTAAAGGAAACTTTAATGACCAAAAATCATTTAAATATCATCAATTGATAGTGGAAACCATGTATCAATTTAAGGACACATCCAAATCACTAACACTTAATATATTGTTTGTCCTCAAGCAACCAGTTGATCAAATTTTATAGAATAAAATTATTATGATGAGTGAAAAACTGAAATTTCACGTAGAATTTATTTTCAAAATATTTTCCCCTATAGACCCTATAAAGTAGTAAATGTGATTATCCCCAAAAAATAAATTATTTTAGTATAATTATTCTTTCTTATTTTTCAAAAAATGGTTGAATTTAAAAATTTTAAAATAATTAAGCACACATCAATTTTTATCAAAACAAATATTTCAAACTTGTCTTTATATCCAAATTAACAAACATACATAATTTTATGGAGAATAAAAAGACAAAACTAAATTGATTAATGGGATTAATAATTAAAAATAATGAATAATTAACCCAAAAATCAGTAAAAGAATAACAAATAATTTTTTCAAATAGATTAGAAATTACATTTCATAGTCCTTTTGGATTCATATATTATAATTTATATTCATGAAAAAGTGTTCTATTGGTCATATTGGAAGAGTCAAGAGTTGGTGAATTGAGTATCTATTTAAAATTTATTTTTAAAAAAACATTTTTAACTTCCAAATCCATCATTTTATATAATAAGTCCCATTAACTTAAAAATTAGAATTATATAATCTTATCTTTTCAAAAATAATTTTGGAAGTTCAATCATAACCCAGTGAAAAAAAATTTGATAACTATTTGAACTTTTGAAATAGTTTTACAAAAATCAAACACTATATTTAAAACATAAATTAAATGTAACTTTAAAAGTAATTTTTTTATAGTTTTAAAAATGATTTTTTTTGAAAAATAGAGTAAAAGAATAGATAAAAACACATAGTGGAATAAAAAAGGGGCTCAGTCTCAAGATGATACCTAGTACCCTCCACTTTCATTCATCCACCTCCGAACATTTTCTTATAAAATATATTTTTTAAACATGGATTAACATTCAAAATAAATGACAAGGGTTTCTAGAATTCATAGAGCCTCTTCGATAGTTCTTCATTGGTGAAATAAAATAACTAATTTATATAGGACATCTTGGTTAAACAACCTATTCAATTGTTCTTTATGGGAGTAAAAATTAAGAAATGAAGGAGTGAGTTTCTTATACTTTCCATCTCAGTATAAGAGATGATGCAGAAATATAAATATATTAAAATACACACTACTCAAGAGTACATAAAACATAGTAAGAGAATGAAATAGTTCTGTATAGTAAAGTATTTTTTACTATTGTTATATAGAATATTCCTCTCCACTCATTGTAATATTTTTAATTGGAATGGATTTTTGAATATGTTTAGTTTTTTTCAGATGGTTCTATGAAGTTATAGTGAAAACAATTTGTCATAAAAGTGAAAAATAGAGTAAATGTTATTCGTTTTCATTCAAGAAAATACCTTATGTTTTTATGTTAAGAATGTTTATCCCATTTTCTCATTTTCTTTATATTTGACTATTTAAAGTCTTTTTCCAAAAAGTAGTTAGTGAGAAATCATCATGAATATCCTCACACATTGGAAGAATATATAGCTTATTAGATACTTCTGATAAGTGTTTAATTATACATAGAAAAGATATTAGATTAATATATATACTAATATAATAATATAATACTTACCTTAATAAATGATAGATTTAACATTTTCCTTGTTAATATCCATAATGGTGGTTACTTTTAGATTTTCTATATCAACATATATGGTTAGTTTAGTACTATGATATTTTTGGTTGGATCTCTAAATAGGTTATACAATCGATTACCTGTTCATGTGGTCTATTAGATGAACTTAAGAAAAATAATTTTTTTTTACCATCGATTAACTTGAACCTATCGTCGGTATAATACTTTATCAATTTTCAGACTGCATACCATGGTTGATTCACTTGTTCTTGTGGTCGAGGGTTCTGATAAAATTTGTAAAGACCCGGAAATTTCAAGGAAAATTTTTTCTTAATTTTCTTTGGAATTTTACAAGAATGCAGTTTCTGACGGCGCCTGATTCCGAGGCCCGGTGTGCCTGGAATTAATTTCTGATGTTTGGCTCGAGTACGTTCAGTGAACGAACGAGCGGGATTTTCTAACTTTTGAACCGATTCCCGGAATCGAATTACGAGGGCACTGATGAACTCACAGCGCTGATATTCTCTTAAGGAGACCTTTTCCGAGGTTGCGTTTTATGCGGGTTGAGAGTTAGTTTTTGGGAATTTAAAATGAAGTTAAATAAAATGTGGAAACACATTTTATTTTTATCCAAGTTGGTTATAACCTCCCAAAGGGAGTTAGGGGTGGGACCCACATCCACTTAACCTCCCTTGAAGGGATTAAGTGTGGTGGGGCCCACACGAACCCTAACACTTCATCTTCCCTTAAAACTCCCTATAACTCCTCTTTAATTAATCTTGACAACTTGGGTTATTTATTGAGTTGAGTTGTTTTAATTTCAAACTTTTGAAATTCAAGTTGTTTAATTGTGTAAATAAAATAAGATTTAAGCTTATTTTATTTTGTTTGGTATCCTTTGCCACCTTGAGAGGATTTGGGAAGTTCTCTCCATCTTCTTCAACCTTGACGAAGAACACTTAAGCTCCGACGAAGAACGCCGCTTCTCTTCTTTGTAGCCGGTGTGTTTCCGAAGATCAACGACGCCGCATCTTCGATCTTCTTCCCGTGTCAACGAAAGGAGACGCCGTTTCTTCCTCGGACTTCCTCCGTCAACTTAAGAAACTTCTCCAGTGACGTACCTCTTCGGACGCACCTCAACGTCAACGGAAACGACGTTCGGTTTCCGCGACGCCCGACCTCCGCGACGCTTGTCTTCTGCGGCTTGTTGACGTGCTCCGCACTTGAAACCGAGGTAGGGGTTTATTTTATTCCTTTGTTCATGATTTATACCCGTGATTATTTCTTCGTGAAATTTGTCCAATTGTTAGCAAATAACGCGAGGGGGCCGGACCGCACGAACACGGCCGACCCTCATCCTTTTTCATGTTGATTCTGTTGTGGATTGAAACGGGTGTGGCGTGGTGTCATCGCACCGCGCAGGATCATACGGCAAGAAACACGCGGCGCCGTCGCGCCACGTCGTAAAATAATGCAAGGACGCGACGCCGTCGCGCCGCGTCGAAGAAAGTCGGAGACACCGCGGCCGGAGCAGGGCCGCGGTGGAAGGGTGCGACGCCCTCGGGCCATGCCGAACAACGAAGGCCGCGGCCGGTTCTGGGCCGCGGCGGAACGAGAAGACCGGCGGCCAGCCGGGCCGTCGGTGTCTGAAGCCGGAAGGGTATCGGCCTTTGCCGGTCCCGTTGAGGAAGAACCGGCCGGCCAGGTCGGGCCGGCCGGAAGGGAGGCAAACCGGGGGGAATTAATTCCCCCGGCCAGTAAATAAACCGCCCTCCATAATGAGGGGGGGGGGGTTCACAGGGGGGGGGGGCAGCCGCCCCCCATTCCAATCAGCTCGGCCTTCGGCCGAGTTGGAAGCGCGCCCAGCGCACTGCCTTGCGCCGAACCGGCGCGCCTGGCCGGTCCGCCAGGCCAGGCCGGGTCGGGCTGGGTCGGGCCGCGCCGGGTCGGGCTTGTAACACCCCGAGATTTTATGAAAAATATTATTTTTAATTTCATTAATGTCTTGTGTTATACGCTACACCAAAAGGAGCTTTCACAACACACATCTCTGACCTGGCTTGAATTAGACGCAATCGCGACCTTCCACGATAGCGTGTGTTGTACACAACACCAAGTTTCGCTAAACAACGATATGCTATTAAGATATTATTAAAACTAGTCGTTATGAATAGTAATAACCACTTTTTGAAATTTTGTAAATTTTATTTTTCAAAATGGACTTAATTTATGGATTCGGAGTTTCGAATTTGGCCTAATGTGAAATTTTGGTACTTTTCAGATAACTTTCATATTCTGATGAATAGTGAAAATTACTAAATTTTAATTAAAAATAAATTTTTTAATAGAAATAATTAATATTGATAAATTATTAATTTGAGTGGTTTTAAAGTATATTTAGAATATATTTTTACAATTTAATACAATTTTGGTCATTGGATGTAATAAACAAGTGTTAATCTTTTGATAGTTATTATCTCTTAAAAACACGTTATTTGTTGTGACAGCGGAAATTAGTTATAAAATTAATTAATGCAACTTATATGTTGGGAATTTTGTAAAATAGAAATCATTTTTGACTTCGGAATATCAATTATAGCTTAGGGTGAAATTTTGGCATTTTTCTGAAAAACTTCAATTTTTGATGAATAGTGAAACCACTAAGTGGTAGGTTAAAAACTGAATTTTGCATAAAACATAATTTTACCGCTTCTGTGAATGGAATTTCGAAAATCCGACAGACACGGTTGATATCAGTAAGTAAAATGTGGTTCAATGAGATTAAAATAATTTTTTGGTGAATAGTAACTTTTTAATTTTTTAACCGCGGTTAATAGTAAATAGGGAAACTAAGGGTAAATATGATATTACTATAACCCTAACACATGTCCTAATTCTACTGGATAAGTGTAATTAGACCAAAAACAACTTTATGATTATAATATGACCATTTAGGTCCACTTGGATTAGATTATGACATTTAATATTATTTTATTTAATGAATAGTTAAAATAGTTAAAATCAAAGTTTAATAAGTAAATCATTTTTAATATGGGGTTATACATAAGATAAATTCGACTATAAATATTCATTAGAAATCTAAAAATATTTCCTACATAATGGTATTTTAATTGTAATTTTTAGACATTATATAATTTAATTTATTTATGACACAATGATGATGTAGTAATTATCTTATTAATGAAATATTGACATAATTGATGTTATAAACACCAAAATAAATGTAATTTGAGACTTTGTATTAATTAAACTAATTTTATAGGTTACTATGATATATTAGTGTTGATTTAATCAACTTGGTTCGAACATATAATTCTGTTATGACTTTCACAAAAATCATATATCAAATAGTGTCAAAATTGACACAAAATAGTTTTTAAATAAAATATTATATTATTAATTGTTATTTTATTCCTAAAAATCTAAGGTTCGGCCAAATGACTTAGATAAGGATATATATATTAATAATAGACAATTTGGGGTTCTTTTGGCATGTAATAGTAAGTGTATTAACCATATAGTGTAAGAAAACAAAAAGACACGGTAAAAGTTAAATTATTTAACTTAGAGTTAAATCTAATTGATAAGGTTAATATAATAACCTAAACTTGTCTAAATCCTATTGGTTGATAGGATTTAGACCCCTCCCCACTTTAGCTTCGAAATAAGACCCTTTGGAACCATTATAAACCGATTTTGACTTTAATATAAAATAATATTTTGAGATATTCCTAAGGTGCCCCTCTCCTCCCTTATAAAAGGACACCTCCTCCCCCTCCTCCTCACACCAATTTGAGCACTCAAGCTCGGACAAACCCTGCCAAAATCCTTTCTCCACTTCCCTATAATAATCCTAGAGGTCCTGGTCGTCTTCAAAGACCAATCTTAGTTCCCTAAGTGGAGGATTCAAAGAGGCGTTTCAAAGAAGAGGTAATATCCATTACCGATCTTTTCAATTTCTTTCTTTTTCAACTTCTTCTTCTTTAGTTGTTTCATGACAAAGTAATAACATCAGTATTACTTACATACTGATATGTTATTATAAATATCAAACAACCCTAATTCACCTTCTATCCATCCTACGGAAAAATGAAATCACCGCACGTGCGTACGTACGGAATACCGTCTCCATGCCGTGGTGTAATCTATTTTCCACCACCACCATAATAGGATAGGTATAACGGTGTAATTAGTAACTATATATGATTATTATAAAGTGATATTGATACTGAAATAGTCTACATACACTTCAACACAATTCCACGACCATGGGAACGATATCATCGCTCGTGCGTACGTACGGACTACCGTCTCCCCGACGCGATGTGATTCATTCTCAATGATTAACCATTCATGAATGATTATAAAGTATATATAATAAGTACTAATTAAATATATGAAATAATAATACTGGATTTATGTAAATTTATATGTATGTCATCTACTTAATTCCATTAACTTCAATAAGGAAACGAAAACAGCGTTCATGCGTACGTACGGACTACCGTCTCCATGAACGGTGTATTTCATTCCATTTATCAATATATTATATATATATATTCTGAATATATATTATATATAAATCATGTTTTACATTCTGGATATAAGTAATCATGATCCAAGTAATCATATTAATAATTACAAGTTAAAAACACGAACGACAAATGAGACGATTTTACCCAAAACGCTACTTTAAGATGAATTTACAAAAGAACGGGTAATATAAAGTCATAAGTGCACCATATATGATATAATAACAATGAATATGATTCTGGAATAAGTCAATAAAATGATTTAAATCATTATACAGGAGGTTCGGACACTTACAGAGCAAGTCGGACCTAAGGTAAGGGAAATATCACAATCTCACATTTATCCGAGATTGTTTTTACTTTGGTAATTACTGGGGTGTATTTTATCATCCACATCCATGTTCCCTTAATATGTAATATTATTTCCATCCTTCTACAATAGTTTATATCCAATTTTACCCTTCGGTGAGTTTTTAGTAAAAGATATGAAAGGAATCTTTTGTCGTTTTTCGTACGAGGTACTTTTTGACTTTTCCGACAAAAGTACGAAGACTGTTTTTTTAACTTATACGACAAGAATGGATTTTTAAAACATTATTTCCAAGAATATTACTTTATAAGTTTTCAAGTTTATTTTTAATCAACTTCTTTTAGTTTATAATTGTATGACATGTTAAGAAAATAAAAGTGTTTTTGAAGTAGAAAGGATATTTTCCTCAAGAATGGAGTTCAAATGTTTTATCAAAATTATTTTCCATCTAAGATAATATAGGGTTCTGTTTTATCCCTATTATTACATTGATTTGTTTTGAAGAAATTATTTTTATGAAGTCATTTACCTTATATGATTTTTTTATGATGTCATGATGTTTCAAGAATCCCATTTTTGTTACATGTGTTATGCGATGATGTATAATTTATGATTATGTGGCACACATAAGAAAGGAATCATTATAAGATGGGCGGGACCTATATCTCCCTACAATGAATTGGGTAAAGGTTTTATATCTCATGAGATAGACATGGCTGGAATGGTAGGTTATACTGGTTCAGTGAAACAAGACTGAAACGAGGGTGACTCGGTTCAGAAAGGGACTTTGTCCACTAAGATAGTCTTGGAAATGAGTCTTGACTAATAAGAAATGATTCTCTATGATTATGTGTGTATGCCACAAAGTTTAATGTTTTATGTGATGATTATTGTGATTACATTTCACTACCATGATTTATCCCATGTTATGAAATTATGATCTCTTTTGCAGGTTAAGATTTCCAAAAGTTATCTGCTTGTGTATACGATGAGATTTATATTTCTTTTGTTTACCCTTACTGAGCATTTGAGCTCACCCTTTTATGTTTTATTTTCCCCAGGATATAAAGAAAGGTTTTAGGTAAAAGAAGGAAGATTTTTATGGGATATGTTGAAGACCTTTCACCACGATTAGAAGATTACGTTCCGAGTTTCCAAAGATACTAAACTATTACGATCCTTGTGTGTGTGTTTTTGTTATGTACTAAGTATTCCGCAAAAGTAATGTAATGTACATGTACGTCAAGATACGGGTCTCTACAGGGCTGGGCCATGCCAGGCCGGGTCGACCCTTTCCGGGGTGGGTCGACCCGGTTCGGGCCGACCGGGGGGTCTCGGGCCGGGACGGCCCGGGCCCGAAACCCCCGTTACCAAGTGGTTCGGATTCAAATGCCCATAACTCGGGCTACGGACTTCCAAACGACGCGCTGTTAGTGGCGATGCGATCCTTGGATTGAGACGGTCGTTTCGGTATATCGCACTCAAGGTTTTGGAATACTTTGAGTTCGGCCGGGTTGGTTCGTACACGAAACCAACCGGGCCCTCGGAGCGGAAACACTCATATCTTGAGCTACGGACGTCCGAATGACGTGATGTCAGCTTTGTTGAGTTCCTCTTGGTGAGACGGATCTTTTGGCAAACTCCGCCCGAGGTTTGGACACAGGTGGAGTACGGTCGGGCTGGTTTTTCCTTAAAAATCAACCAGGCCCCCGGAACGAGAAAGCCAATAACTTCCAGACCGGGCGTCCCATTGACACGCCGTCTGTTGCGTTGCGTTCCTGTTGACGATACAGAACTTTTGACATCCTCCGCCCGAGATTTGGATGTAGATGGATAGTGGCCGGGTTGGATCGCACCGAAATCCAACCGGGCCCCTGGAACGGTAAAGCTGATACCTTCCTGACTGAACGTCCGTTTGATGAACCGTCAGCGGCGTTGGTGATCTCTTGAGAAACGATCCCTATGAGTTTACCCTATGAGAGTTCGGGGGTACAGTTGAGATATGGCCGGTTTGGTTCTCACACGAAACCAATCGGGCCCCTGGGACGAAAAGGCTAACAACTCACAGATCGGGTGTCTGATTGACGCGCCGTCTGTTGCGTTGAGACCCCTATGACGAGGCGGTCCTTTGAGATACTTCTTCATGGGACTTTGAGATACTTGGAGTATCAAATTCTAGCTCGTGGAGCGGACCCTCCCAGAGACGAGCGTACGGAGTACGGAGACCGTGTAGCCGGCAGAGACCTGAAGACTGCTTGTCCGATTTGATTCGGAGTGACTTACATAGCCCAGTGGGGAGCACGACTTTGTGAGGTGGAAGACCCATAGCGGAGGAGCACTACTATGTGAGGTGGCAGACCCGCGGTACTCGACAGGAGGAGTACCTCTGTAGGCTATGAGGGCGGAGCACTACTGTGTTGGGTGGCAGACCCCGGCGGGAAGCACTACTGTGTGAGGTGGCAGGCCCGTGGTACTCGACAGAAGGAGTACCTCAGCAGTCTTAGGATAGTGAGCAGTACCTCGGAGTCATGGTAGGACCACTGTACACTCCAGAGACGGAGCTCTTTAGTAGTTACGGTTTCGATAATGAAAATCCTGGTTTGAGTTGAGACTTTTGACCTTTGTGTTTCCTCATGATTGAGATGGGTCACTTGATAACTTAGGTATATGTATGGGCATATACCTGGGTAGTGGTTATCCATTGATTTCACAATCCTTGTGTTTCCTCATGACTAAGATGGGTTACTTGATAACTTAGGTATATGTATGGGCATATATCTAAGTAGAGGTTATCTGTTGAGATCTTCTTGTGGTTATCCTTGTTGGTTTTAGTGAGACCTTGAGGGTCTCGGGGTCCCTACTGAGTATCATTATACTCACCCCTGCACGGGCTATGCCTGCACTACGTTGTGTTGGTTGCAGACGACGGACAGCGTTGATCGTGGTTAAGGCTTGCAGAGCAGGACGATACCTGGAGGTGGACCACTGGGCGGAACGTGCTCGGAGCGGACGGCGGGACCCAAGAAGCAGTGGAGCTATCTGTACCCACCCTTCAGGTGGGATTTCCAGTGGACAGCTCGGTGTAGCGGCTTTTACTTTACATTTGTTGTTTTCCCTTTCGAGTTGTACTTTACTTTCAGTTTGGGTTTGTATACTGGCCCATTTACTTTTCCGCACTTCAGTTGTACACTGTTTTTAATTAGTGTTTACTTTTCCACTTTCTTACTCTGTGGTGATTGTTTACTTTACAAAGGAAATGCGTTCCCTTTTTACCGGGATTTACGCCTTGGTGCTAGTCGCCAGCCTCTGTCCTATGGATGGCGGGCTTGGGGTAGTCACGACACGGGCCCCGAGGACGGGTCGTGACAAGTTGGTATCAGAGGAGTTCGGTTCTACCGCAAAACTTATAGCTCTGATGTTTCTTTCTGCGAAGCAATAGTGTTAAGTGTACCGAGTGTGGTTTTCAGTTCATGGAGTCCAGTGTTGGTGCGGGCGGCCGACGTATCCATACACCAGGACCCTGACAACTGATTTCTGACTTTGTGCACGAAAACACTGATTGCGTGTGTGTTTTCCAGAAGTTTTATTTAAATGTCAGCTCAAACTAGGTCAGCTCACCAGGTATAATCTTTTGACCGTGTCACATTGTTTCTTTCAGGATGTCTCCCCGTGGACAACCAGCTAGAGCCCCGAGAGTGGTGCGTACTGACAGCCCGCCGAGCGACGAGGCCTCAGTACAAGGCCCTATCCCAGTTGAGGCACCAGCGGTACTACTACCCGTTGGGCCACCGATGCCACCAGCCCCAGTAGTAGAGGATGCACGTCTCTTGAGCGCACTGCATGAGTTCCAGCGCCAGAGGCCACCCAGGTTTCAGGGAGGGACGGACCCGCAGGCTGCTGAGGATTTGATGGAGGCTGTGGTGAGAGACTTCAGGCTAGTGGGGACACCGACAGATTTCATGGTGATCCTTGCTGCCAGCCTTCTTCAGGCAGCAGCAGGCAGATGGTGGAGCCTGATGCTCTAGATGCATGACGAGGCGACACTTCTATGGGCAGACTTCGAGAGCCTGTTCCGGGCAGAGTTTGTACCAGTCACCCTTTGAGCGGTGCGTATACAGGAGCTACTTCAGCTGTGGCAGGGCAACATGTCAGTGACGTAGTACTCAGCGAGATTCACAGACCTCTCACGCTACTCCAAAGATATGGTACGAGACCCGTTCTTCAAGGCCCGAACCTTCGAGCAGGGGATCAGGCGGGAGATCAGAGCTTCGGTTGTATCGCACAACATTCCGATTTAGAAAGGAGTATTGGAGCGATCCCTCTTAGTGGAGAGTTTCCTTGCTGAGCAGTCTCCAGCAGCAGGACCCACCACTGGCCGGCATGCGGCAGAGCCTTCTGTAGCGGGCAGTAGACAGATGACGCAGGGGTCCAAGAGGACCAGACCTATAGGTGGTCGACCGCGTGACTCAGGGTCGGTAGTGCGGGGCACCAACGGAAGTGATAGAGCCAGACCTGCCATGAGGTGTTACTCCTGCGACGGAATTGGTCACATAGCACGTGACTGTCCAACCCGCCATGCAGATGACCAGCAGTTAAATGAAGAACCTCCGAGGCAGAGGCAGATGTTCGATCAGGGTGGCCATGGCAGAGGAGTTGTCCGGGCAACTGGAGGTGGACGACGCTTCGAGGTGTTGCCACCACCACCACTAGGAGGTCCGCCCTGACCGCAGGGAGTTGGTGGACATGCGAGATCTCAGCTTCAGGCAGCTGAGGCCTTCGATCATGGAGCTCTTGGAGCAGATGGACAGGAGCGGAACTAGTAGATATGTCCTTTGTACTTCAAGTTTCTTGTTGCTATTGTGTAGCATCTTTGTATTATGAGCTGCAATAATAAAAGATGCTCACCTTTGTGATGTTTTCAGTCCTGTCCTCTTTTGTGTTGTTACTAAGAGGTTCCAGTTAAGACTGTTGACTTGACCCTCACTTTTGAGTTTTCTACTAAAGGAGACCTAGTGACCACACACTGATTCCGACAGTGTGACTCGACCCTTGGAGGTGAGAGTGACAGTTGGATCTCTTGGTAGTTACGTCGAGGCCTTACGACATCATCCATGGCATGAATACATCATTCATGTCAGGATTGACTGTATTAGGCAACGAATGTGGTTCATCCAGAGGATGAGACCATATTTTCTCTTTTTCGGCAAAGAATAAATCATAGCCGCTCTTGTGAGACTAGAGAAGGTCCAGGTCATCCAAGAGCAGATGAGGACGACAAAGGGCCGACAGAAGCCTTACGCTGACAGGAGGCGGAGGCCACTAGAGTTCGAGGATGGCGACCACGTCTTCTTGCGGGTCTCACCTCGACGTGGTATACAGAGATTTGACCGAGGCGGCAAGTTATCTCCGTGCTTCATCGGACCCTTCCAGGTCCTCAGAAGGATTGGCGAGGTGGCTTATCGCCTGGCTCTACCACCTCAGTTGCACCAGGTGCACGACGTCTTCCACGTATCTCAGCTGAGGAGATACGTGCTCGACCCTCCGCATATCATCGACCATGAGGGCTGGACGATGGCGATGGGGTGTCTTTCACGGAGGTTCCAGTGGGGATCGAGGATCGATAGGAGTGGATCCTACGAGGACGATCGATTCCTCGGGTGATCTTTCTTGGGCAGTGCGAGAACCTCCAGGTAAGCACATGGGAGCAGAAGGCTCAGATGCGTGCTCTGTACCGCTTTTGTGACCCTAGTTGTGTTGAAGCATTACGGGGACGTAAAGCCCTGAGTTGGGAGTAATGTAAAGACCCGGAAATTTCAAGGAAATTTTTTTCCTAATTTTCTTTGGAATTTTACAAGAACGTAGTTTCTGACGGCACCTGATTCCGAGGTCCGGTGTGTCTGGAATTAATTTTCGAAGTTTGGCTCGGGTACGTTCAGTGAACGAACGAGCGGGATTTTCTATCTTTTGAACCGGTGCCCGGAATCGAATTCCGAGGGCACCGATGAACTCGCAGCGCCGATATTCGCTTAAGGAGACCTTTTCCGAGGTTGCGTTTTATGCAGGTTGAGAGTCAGTTTTTGGGAATTTAAAATGAAGTTAAATAAAATGTGGAAACACATTTTATTTTTATCCAAGTTGGTTATAACCTCCCAAAGGGAGTTAGGGGTAGGACCCACATACACTTAACCTCCCTTGAGAGGATTAAGTGTGGTGGGGCCCACACGAACCCTAACACTTCATCTTCCCTTAAAACTCCCTATAACTCCTCTTTAATTAATCTTGACAACTTGGGTTATTTATTGAGTTGAGTTGTTTTAATTTCAAACTTTTGAAATTCAAGTTGTTTAATTGTGTAAATAAAATAAGCTTTAAGCTTATTTTATTTTGGTTGGTATCCTTTTCTACCTTGAGAGGATTTGGGAAGTTCTCTCCATCTTCTTCAACCTTGACGAAGAACACTTATGCTCCGACGAAGAACGCCGTTTCTCTTCTTCGTAGCCGGTGTGTTTCCGAAGATCGACGACGCCGCATCTTCGATCTTCTTCCCGTGTCAACGAAAGGAGACATCGTTTCTTCCTCGGACTTCCTCCATCAACTTACGAAACTTCTTCAGCGACGTACCTCTTCGGACGCACCTCGACGTCAACGGAAACGACGTTCGGTTTCCGCGACGCTTGTCTTCCGCGGCTTGTTGACGTGCTCTGCCCTTGAAACCGAGGTAGGGGTTTATTTTATTCCTTTGTTCATGATTTATACCCGTGATTATTTCTTCGTGAAATTTGTCCAATTGTTAGCAAATAATGCGAGGGGGCCGGACCGCACGAACACGGTCGACCCTCTTCCTTTTTCATGTTGATTCTGTTGTGGATTGAAACGGGTGTGGTGTGGTGCCATCGCACCGCGCAGGATCATATGGCAAGAAACGCGTGGCACCGTTGCACCGCGTCGTAAAATAATGCAAGGACGCGACGCCATCACGCCGCGTCGAAGAAAGTCGGAGACACCGCGGCCGGAGCGGGGCCACGACGGAAGGTCGCGACGCCGTCACGTCATGCCGGACAACGAAGGCCGCAGCCGGTTCCGGGCCGCGGCGGAACGAGAAGACCGGCGGCCAGCCGGGCCGCCGGTGTCGGAAGCCGGAAGGGGACCGGCCTTTGCCGGTCCCGTTGAGGAAGAACCGACCGGCCAGGTCGGGCTGGCCGGAAGGGAGGCAAACCGGGTGGAATTAATTCCCCCGGACAGAAAATAAACGGCCCCCCATAATGAGGGGGGGGGGGGGGGTTTCACAAAGGGGGGGGGGGGGGCAGGCGCCCCCCGTTCCAATCAGCTCGGCCTTCGGCCGAGCTGGCAGCGCGCCCAGCGCGCTGCCTTGCGCCGAACCGGCGCGCCTCGCCGGTCTGCCAGGCCAGGCCGGTCCGCCAGGCCAGGCCGGGTCGACCCTGTCCGGTGCGGGTCGACCCGGTTCGGGCCAACCGGGGGGTCTCGGGCCGGGACGGCCTGGGCCCGAAACCCCCATTACCGAGCGGTTCGGATTTAAATGCCCATAACTCGGGCTACGGAATTCCAAACGACGCGCCGTCAGCGGCGATGCGATCCTTGGATCGAGACGGTCGTTTTGGTATATCGCACTCATGGTTTCAGAATACTTTGAGTTCGGCCGGGTTTGTTCGTACACGAAACCAACCGGGCCCTCGGAGCGAAAACGCTCATATCTTGAGTTACAGACGTCCGAATGACGTGCCGTCAGCTTTGTTGAGTTCCTTTTGGTGAGACGGATCTTTTGGCATACTCCGCCCGAGGTTTGGACGCAGGTGGAGTACGGTCGGGCTGGTTTTGCCTTAAAAACCAACCGGGCCCCCGGAACGAGAAAGCCAATAACTTCCAGACCGGGCGTCCGATTGACACGCCGTCTATTGCGTTGCGTTCCTATTGAAGATACAAAACTTTTGACATCCTCCGCCCGAGATTTGGATGCAGATGGATAGTGGCCGGGTTGGATCGCACCGAAATCCAACCGGGCCCCTGGAACGGTAAAGCTGATACCTTCCTGACTGAACGTCCTTTTGACAAACCGTCAGCGGCGTTGGTGATCTCTTGAGAAATGGTCCCTATGAGTTTACCCTATGAGAGTTCGGGGTACAGTTGAGATATGTCCGGTTTGGTGCGCACACGAAACCAACCGGGCCCTTGGGACGAAAAGGCTAACAACTCACAGACCGGGCGTCCGATTGACGCGCCGTCTGTTGCGTTGAGACCCCTATGACGAGGCGGTCCTTTGAGATACTTCTTCGTGGGACTTTGAGATATTTGGAGTATCGACTTGTAGCTCATGGAGCGGACCCTCCCAGAGACGAGCGTACGGAGTACGGAGACCGTGTAGCCGGTAGAGACCTGAATACTGCTTGTCCGATTCGATTCGGAGTGACTTACGTAGCCTAGTGGGGAGCACTACTTTGTGTGGTGGTAGACCCATAGAGGAGGAGCACTACTATGTGAGGTGGCAGACCCGCGGTACTCGATAGGAGGAGTACCTCTGTAGGCTATGAGGGGGGAGCACTACTGTGTTGGGTGGCAGACCCCGGCGGGAAGCACTACTGTGTGAGGTGGCAGGCCCGCGGTACTCGACAGGAGGAGTACCTCAGCAGTCTTAGGTTAGTGAGCTGTACCTCGGAGTCGTGGCAGGACCACTGTAAACTCCAGAGATGGAGCTCTTTAGCAGTTACGGTTTCGATAATGAAAATACTGGTTTGAGCTGAGACTTTTGACCTTTGTGTTTCCTCATGATTGAGATGGGTCACTTGATAACTTAGGTATATGTATGGGCATATACCTGGGTAGTGGTTATCCGTTGATTTCACAATCCTTGTGTTTCCTTATGATTGAGATGGGTTACTTGATAACTTAGGTATATGTATAGGCATATATCTAAGTAGAGGTTATCTGTTGAGATCTTCTTGTGGTTATCCTTGTGGGTTTTAATGAGACCTTGAGGGTTTCGGGGTCCCTACTAAGTATCGTTATACTCACCCCTGCATGGGCTATGCCCGAACTACGTTGTGTTGGTTGCAGACGATGGACAACGTTGATCGTGGTTAAGGCTTGCAGAGCAGGACGGTACCTGGAGGTGGACCACTGGGCGGAACGTGCTCAGAGCGGACGGCGGGACCCGAGGAGCAGTGGAGCTATCTGTACCCACCCTTCAGGTGGGATTTCCAGTGGACAGCTCGGTGTAGCGGCTTTTACTTTACAGTTGCTGTTTTCCCTTTCAAGTTGTACTTTACTTTTAGTTTGGGTTTGTATACTTGCCCATTTATTTTTCCACACTTCAGTTATACTCTATTTTTACTTAGTGTTTACTTTTCCGCTTGCTTACTCTGTGGTGATTGTTTACTTTACAAAGGCAATGCCTTCCCTTTTTACCGGGATTTACGCCTTGGTGCTAGTCGTCAGCCCCTGACCTCTGGAAGGCGGGCTTGTGGTAGTCACGACACGGGCCCCGAGGATGGGTTGTGACAAAATTACACAACTGATAGTTTCATTCTATAAGATCTTTTCTTTTTCTTGGCACGTATCTCTTTGAGTTTTTGTTTAAATTTTATTTTGGAAGATTGTTTCCTCATCTTTAAACCATACTTGGGTAAACCAAAGTGGATCCTCATAGAAAACCATTATGGGGGAAATGTTTTAATGTTTAGGGATATATGTTTTTATGAATTATTGGAGTCATATTATAAATTGGATAAGTGTTTCATGGCTTCATGTAATGTTGAGATGCTTTAAATGGGGATTTAGTTATTTCAAAGGGAAAATGGCTGAAACACAATATCAAAAACATTTACAAATCATGTAAATGGATTTAATGTTATATCATGTTTAGTTGTTTTAATAAAATAATACAAGGTGATTGATTTTTCATT
Organism: Viscum album; assembly: GCA_963277665.1. NCBI lineage: Eukaryota > Viridiplantae > Streptophyta > Magnoliopsida > Santalales > Viscaceae > Viscum > Viscum album. Next base: position 862,793,331 of record OY728160.1, read on the forward strand.
ATATACCATTAAAATTATTTACATGATGTGTTATTCCTGGATCTTCTTTTTTAAAGTATGTTCTGCAGATGATTTTCAATTCAATCAATCATAAACCTTCTTTTCTTGACCCCTGGGATCCTTTTAGACATTTTTGAAGTAAAGACCTTCCTTATGGAAATCCATATAATGCCTTTGATCCCCGGTAAGTGGTTTTGGTCTAGTTTTCCATTATTACCCATGGTTTTCCAACTGTTGAGGTGAAATCCATTGACTATTTGCATCGTTGGATTCGATCTTGAACAATTTTGATAAATTATTTTCTTTTCATTCATCCACACCGTCTTCCTCATGGGTTTTTACATTGGAAGAATTGTTGATAATTATTTCAAGTTAGCGGGTATAAATATTATCCATATTGTTTGATAATTGCTGATTCTTCCAATATTGTGATTACCCCAATATAAACTATTCTCAATTGATTAAATAAAGGAATGGGATTATTCTATGGAGTGATTTGGTTTTAATTGGCTTTTGAACTGGATTATTTCTACCCCTAGGGTGAGTGAGCTATGAATATAATTGAATTAGATAATGGTTTAATGCATGTTTATCATTACATGATATCTTAGGTGATTTCTTGATAAAGAATAACTAAGATGTGCCTTATTGTGTATTGTTATGACTGTTAATCAATTTTTATTTAATATAAAGTGGTATATGAAAACAAATGGTTATTCCCATAATTAACCGTTTATATTTATGATTTGATATTGTAATATCCATGTTGTATGATAAGACTTGTGTTCCATAATGAAATGCTTATATATCAATCTTAGCCCCGACACATGAAAAATTATATGTTTTAATGATGATATTGGGAAGGATCGGCCCTATCCCATGTTGTAATTCATATAGAAAGAGATATCTAACCAATCTCCTGATGTAATTCTTAAATGGATTTGACCAGTATATTGTAATGTTTTTAGGGATTTTAATTGGATTATTGTGAGTATCTATTGATATATGGTTGTGGTTGTCATAGTTGAAAGAAATTCTTAGAGATATTCTAGCATGGTGATGAAGTAGGTTATTTTAACATGGATATATAGTTTTGGTTGGTATGGTTGTAGGAAATACTTAGAGATATTCCAACATGGAACTAGTAAAGTTTATTATTGTATTTTATTATTTGTTGAACTCATTAATACACCCATTTATCAATTATTTTCATACACTTCTTATGATACTGGTTAGATTAGACATGGCAGTGTTGACCTACTAAGTTATACTCACAGATTATTTAGGTCTCCATTTTTTACCCAAGTAGATTTCATAGAATCATGTTTTGACAAGGTAAAATGACACTACTATTGATTATTTTCTTACTGTATGAGCTGGAGTTTGGTGGTGGGACTGAACTAGGGTTCGAGGGTGAGTGATTTTGAGTCTTTATTTTATTATTCAAGAATTTTAGTTTTTTATTCTATAATTACATTTAGTTACATTCGATTATATCATTAAATTATTCCTTTATTATTTATTATATTATTTTTTTGGCTTTAATTTCTGGTTTCTTCTATGTCTACACATTAATTTATTAAATTTAAATTGTTCGGTTCTACTACTATGACACATCATACCATGGGGTATACTCTCCCCACTATATATTTCACACCCCACTACTAATCAGTAGCCTCTGGCATATAGGGAGGTGCAATTGAGAGTTATGGATCAGGGGACATTAAATTGTGGAATCAAAGATGTAGGTTTTCTTTTCTTCTACCGTACAATTTGGGAAAGGTAGAAAGGACACTATGATGTGTTTAAAATTTTTAATGAACTTGTGCATGGGAGTAGCTAACTCATTTATGGGGGAAATGTAAGTTCCCAGGGATATGATTAATATTTTTGTTGTGTAATTTTTATATATGATGATATTTTACCTTGGGTGGGTCACATATTGTGTGGAGATATTATTTTATTATGTTACTATTTCTTCAGATTTGTACTCATTGCTTGGAATGGTGCGATATGAGAATACATTCATCATAATAGGAAAATAGAGATATATTGACATGGGATGTTTATGATTGGGGCATATGAATTTTATTCATGAGATATATAATTTATTATTGAATAGTGATATGAGAATTCATTTGATGTTTCATGTTCAAATGCTTATAATCCATGATTATTGGGACCATGAGTCAATGATTATATTTTTTAGTCACCTATTGAGGTTGAACTTGTTTCTATCAAGTTCTCTAGGTGTGAATTTGTATTGTAGAAAAATACCTCATCTTTAACTTCGACATGAGTGTCATGGGAGTGGAAATCATGAAACTCCTAACACAACTACAATAGAGCTTCCTATAATTATTGAGAATCATAGGGATGTTGTAACTCCAAGAAAAATAAAAAAGATTTAGTTATATTCGACAATGTGTAGGACATGCAACACCAAGAACATAATAGAACATAATATGTTGAGAATTTATAATATATTTACTATTTTAAATAAAGTCAATATATTCTATAGATTTGATTGCATGTGATACTAATTTATCATGTGACATACGCGAAAACAAGTTTCTTTTATGGATTGTGTTACACAAAAGACCGTGTTTTACTAAACAATAATATATTATTAAAATATTAAAATTCAATATAATAAAACATAAACTAGCTGTTATGAATATTATTAACTAAAATATGAAAATATATGTCTTAAAAAAATATAATATATTTTCATTAGTTACAAATTAATTTGAAATGAATATAATATCCAATTTAAAATAAAGGTAATATTTTATAGAAAACTATTTTTATACTCAAAAATCTATTTTACCCTAATAATTTAAAAGAATTATAATTAGTAAGTAATAATAATTTAATATATATATATATATTCAATATAATATTTTTGATAGTCATCAAATTGATTTGAAAAATACAAGACAAGAACACAACTAATATTTCACATAAAAACCTATATTTTTATTAAGGCACTTTTACATCCTTTTAAAAGAGAACCTATTTTATATCCAATTATTGGAAATTATATAGATTATATATGTATAAATACACTTCATATTTTAATGGGAAATATAAAAATTAGGTTAGGGTAATTGTTTGGTATTTTTCTGTGATGTTTTCTTTTTTAAGAAATAATGAAAAATACTGAATTTTAATTCAGAACTACTTTTTCATATAATTTATTAATAAGGTTATACTATATTTTTATTATGTTTTAAAAATTAATTATATAATATTTTTAAAAATTAATCCAATTTATGTCATTTTAATCAATTTAATTATGAAATTTACTATAAAAACAAAGCAAACTTTCAAAGGTTTTTACTTTAAAAACCCACATTGTTGTCCCGTCTACATGATTAAATATAATATAATTTTTTTTCCATTTATGTGATTAAAATTTGTAAAAATATATTAAATTTTTGGAATCATAATAGTTTATAATATCAAATAATTTAAACCTTTTTTACTATAATTATTAGTGAATGTAATTAAAATTATTTACAATAATAAATGTAAAATTAAACTCAATAAATCACTAGACCTTAATATTAATGAACCGAATGAACTAGAAAATTTTTCAAAATAAATTGGATGGAAAAATTTAGACCCTATACTCCCTTGTAACTACTTTGGACCATTAATTATACACATTAAATAAAAAACATTAGTGGGGTTACCCTTTTCCAAAATATTACAACAGTGCCACTCCTCCTCCACTGTCAAAGGCCTCACTTACTCCTCTTACTTATACCTCTCAAGAAACATATGTTTGACCATTATCTATAAAATTCACTACCAAAAATATCTACATTACTCTTTGAAGCACCCATTTTAGAAGAAATCAATTCAAGGAATCCTTTTGGTGAAAACCAAAAGGAGTTACCCGAATTTGAGGTAACGTCTTTCCTAAAGATCTTTAATTGTATTTCCATTATCCACTCCTTAAACACTTCTTATTACATGTTTATATAGAAAATAAACTATCATAAATATAAAATGATTTTTTTCTCTATTTTATTTTTACTAAAATTACACACACCTCCATCTAATTGGAAACAAACATACTGTTTACATGTATAACATACTACACCCTCAAGAAATGATGAGTGTTCATTTTTATTTTACCAACTATAATGGTAGACTTTATGATGGAAAATATTTTTTTATAAGTTATATATTATATTTATTATGTCTTTATTATTATTTAATACTTTTATAATACATATCTTTATATTTTACATTTCAAGTAAAAATGAAAACATCATTTGTGGAAGTGTGGAGTATCTCCATCTCAAAGGGACGTGATTCGTTCACACCATACATGGAATGTATAAAGGAATGATTTAATTAAAAATATGTGACATAAAAACCACTAAATTATATTCATTAAATAATGAAATTTATGTAAATAATATATATAAATATATATAAATATATATAAAGATAAATATATATATATTATTTTCTTTATTACCCTTTCACACACAAAGTGATAACATCATTCGTAGATGTGTGGATTACCACCTCCTCAACAAAATGTGATTCCTTTTACATAAAAAAAAAATATATATAAGTATATATCATTTAAAAATATGTTATTTATTATATAATTATCATTATAAAGGATATAGTATCACTTACCTTTTTTCCATAATGATCATTGAAAAAATGGGAACGTTACACAAGCGTACGTATGACCTACCATCTCCATGAGTGTAACCTCAAATAATTTTTCAAAACTATTTTTAATGATATGTTTTAAATGTATAATAGATGTATAAATATAATAATTATGTCATTATTATTATTCTGTAGATTTTACATAATGATCCTTTTGACCATAGTTGATATACAAGAGTTGTTTTCAACACAAAAACGAATTTGGTTAAAACACCCGATTAAAACTTAATTGTTTAAGTAATTTTACACAACATGGTGGTAAGTGAAATAAAATTTATGATAAAAATGAGAGAGTTCATTTTAAAATTAAATAATTAACATATGTTTGTTATTCAAGAATATAAATACATATGAGTCAAGTCAAACTCATGTTAAGGGATTTTCATCTCACCTTTTTACTTATTTGAGGAAAATGTCATTTTCACCACTTACATATTTTTTGGAGTGTACCTAATGCCCATTTTTATATAGTATACCATTAATTACATTATCAGAATAGTATTTTAAACATTCATGTAATATTATTCCTTAATTAGGTTTATGATTTAAAATGTTTCAAAGTTTTATGAGACACATTGGAATGTTTAAAGATCATTTTACTCAATAATAACTTTAATAATATTTAAATGATATTTAAATTAGAATAACTTATATGAAATTTGTTCAATTAAACCTTTAATTTTTCTCTAATAATGTTATTCATTACCCTTTTCTTATATTAGTACAATTTCCAACTCTTTGGTACTCAAAATATTTTAGAAAATGTTTCTAAAAAAACCGACGTTATTCCTCTATTTAGTCAATGAAACTATTTTTATTCTAGAAACCATGTTTTATTAAAATGATTGTTTTTTTAAATTATTTGGTAGATAAAATTGTAAATTTTTTTTCTTTTACAAATTTTTTCAAAGGAATATTTTTTCACTTTTCGAAGAATGATTTTTTCTTGTCCTTTTTACTATGCAAAAGGTATGTCCTTTTACCTCATATAGCTTGTATGGATTTACCCGTTGTCGTTTCATTGAAACTTACTTTTCATGTCTATAAGGTTGGTTTTTAAAGAAAATGTTTTCAAAAGTTATTTTTGAAGAAAAAGGTTTCCAAAATAAAGGATATTTTCCTCTAGAATGGGTTATAAAAGATCATTTTATAATATCACTATTCATCAACAACAACAACCCCTTATTTTACTCTAATTGGGATATGTTGTATTGATACCTTCTTATTTAATACTCTCTATGGTTTATGACTGATTTGGAAAAGTATAGTATTCGCATTCACTTCCTTGATTTATTTGAATCCCATTGAAATATTCAGTTTTCTATAATCTTTTGACATTGAATTTCCCCGAAATATCCACATCATTTTTCATGGGTATGATTTTTTCCTAAACCAAATACCATTTTTAATATAATTTTTACTTTAAATTTTATTTGATTATTTTTGTAAATATTGATAAACCAAAATCCTTTATTCAATACAAATATTTTATAAGGCACTTTGTTTATTTAAATGCCTTAGAAATGCACTATACGGTTTAGGGACCAGTTACTGCAAGACCAATGAATTAGATACTAGTGAATGAAAAATCCAAGGGATGGGTACTCATTAATGAAGTCACATAGATGCATTGGTAATCTCTTGAGATTAAATGAGTTATAGTAAAATAATTTGAGTTTGTTTACATGTAGTATAGATGGGTTTCTACCCATAGTTGTAAAATTTCTTGTAAAAGGACTTGATATTATATGTTTTAATGTGACTTAGACATGGTATGCAACAATTAACTAGTTAGTTCATTTACTTTCAGTTATTATTTAGCCTTGAGATTTTGCGTTGACATATCTATGGATACATTTAATTTTTAGTTCATTTATTAAATGGAATATGTTTTAGTTTCTTACCTTGCAATATTTATTTTTCATTTTCTGGGTATTTTAATTCAATGTGTTTCCATTTAACAAATTTCCATATTGTTTATGCACTTCATTATAAGTTTTTTCATTACATTTTATATGTGTTTAGTTATTTACCAAGCCATATTTCTTATTTACATTATTTCTTCTACTATATTTTTCCCTTACTAAGAATTTGAGCTCACCCTTATTATGTTTCCCTGCCCAAGAATCCATGAAGCATAATATGAAATATATTCAAGGATATACTATATGGAAAAAAATATTCTCTATGTTATTTATTTATGAAGGAAAAAATATTTTTCAATTAGTGTATTCATTTGTAATAAAAGACTCATTTATGTATCTGGTTTACCAAGACTACTAAACTCTAGGTCCTTTGGGATTTTATTCCTTGTATTCATGCCAATGTAATTTATAATAGACACCAATTTCGAGAAATATGGGGTCAGGTCCCTATAGTTGGTATCAAATGAATTTTAGTAGAAACACAAGGAACTAGATTTAAGAAAAAATAGACTATAGAAAACATACCTAAGATAGAATTTGAAGATTAGTATAGAATAAACCCCAAGAATTTTGTTAATATAGATATTTTGTAGGTATTCTTAGAAATACATCCCTGTTTGGATAAAACAAGTGAATTTGGTTCATGTACTGATGTACCTAGGACTAACTACTTCGACAAGGTGTGTTGGGCCTGACTCAGTGTAACCTGGTACACAATAACGAGCCTTACTACATACCATGTTTGACACTACTAGAGGATATTCTTAGGATAACTAACATTTTATTTAAAAAAAACCATGAATGATTTTAACAATGAATAACCAAGGTTAAACCTAAGTATTTTATGATTTAAGATAAGTTTTCATGATTTAGAAATCCACTGAATGATATTATGGATAAAACCTTGACCAATGAAGGACCTATGTGGGAATAAATGGATGGAGTATTTATATATTAGGGTTTTATTGAAAACCTTTTTTTAATGGATATTTAGTTATAAAATTTATTTTAAGTAAGTCCATTATATTTATTTTTAGAATTATATTAATATGGTTTTAGAAAAGGAAAAATTATTTTCTGGGTTATAAGATTATCAAATTGGTAAGGCCGTGGGTTTTGAACCCATGAACCAAGGATGATAATGGTTTCATGCTAACCACTGACCTAAAAAATTTCCTTGATAGAATGTCACTATTTTTAGTTAAGGAATTTGATGAATAAATATTAATGACAAAAATATATTGTTTATTTTTTTATATAGAGATTAATGTACAAAAAATCATTAATTTGGAGAATATTTGGAGACAAATAGTTTGGAATATCACTTTTTTATAGTCCCTAACAACCAGTAAATGTATATTTTAGTGCTTTTGGAATCAAAGTTAATTTTTGGATGTCCATTTATTGAAGTAATGGATGAATTGGAAATTAATTGAAGAAATACCTAATGATTAAATTGTGTTTATAGAAATTTATAAAGTAATTATATTTTCATATATTCTAATGTAGTGAAATAATTACCCAATATTATAAAAATGACTTAGATATAAAATTTTGTCAAAATACATTAATTTTTATTGAAGCGATGGTCTTATAAATCATCATAGATTTATGGATTTGAATCCATCAATATTTCATTGATCGTTCACTTATTTGTGATTAATGACCTAAATCAATCCCTATAAATATTCATGTTTTTCCTCTAAGTATGTATCTCTACTTACCAATACTATTGCACTTCTTAGAGATCTAGTTATATGTTATTCTACGTGACCTTTGTAATTCCCTTAATATATTTTATATAGGATGTTTTACAAAACCTTATAGCAATATGGGATTTCAACATAGGAAATATCAAAAAATCTATTACCAAGATGTAGTTTAAATTTTGAGAACACAATTTAATTAAGGGAGAATTTAACCCCATGAAAAATCAAAAAGAGTAACTTTCATTTGACAACATGTATGTCATGCAACAACTAGCACATAGTGGAAAATAATTTGAAAAAAATATATAAAATATATAATATTTTAAATAAATCCAATTTATTCTATAGTTTTCAATGCATGTGATACATAGTTAGCATATGAAATATGAGACAAAAAGTTTCTTCAATAACTTGCATTACTCACAAGAACGAGTTTTTTCCAAACAATAATATATTGTTAAAATATTATTAATTAATAAAATAAGACATAAAATACCAACTACGATTTGCATTAACTAACTTATTAGAATTTATGGATTACAAAAATATAACATGAATTTATTAGATAACACTAATTTGAAATTAATATAAGATCCAATTAAAAATAAAGGGAATATTTTGTAAAAAACTATTTTTATGATCACAAAGAAGTTTTACCTTAATAAATTAAATTAATTTCAATTAGTGAGTGTTATTAATGTAATATATGTATTATATATAAAATATAATATTTTTTATATTCATACAATTTATTTAAAAATCCTAAGATAAGAATAAACCTGATATTTCACATAAAACCAATATTTTTATTAAAACACTTTTACCACCTTTTAATAGATAACCTATTTGAAATTTAATTTTATAATTTATATATATTATATATGTAAAACTAAACTTCATATTTTAAATAGAAACATAAAAATTTGTTTAGGGTAATTTTTTGGTATTTTTCTATGAAGTTTCATTTTTTAATCAATAGTGAAAAATTATGAAATTTAATACAAAACTACTTTTTTATCTAATTTACTTTTGAGAATAAATCATATTTTAAATTGGTTTAATGTATAATTAGATAATTTTTTATCAATAAATATAAATCAATTCATTGGAATGAGTTTCACTTTGAAATTGACTATAAAAACATAGCAAACATTTAGAAATGTTTACTTTAAACAACCCACATTGTCATCCGGTCTGCGGGATTAAATTAAAATTAATTTCTTCCATTTATTTGATTATAATTTTGAAAATTTTATTCTATATTTGGAAACAAAATAATTTATAATTTCTAATAAGTTCAAATTAGATTTGGACTAAAAGTATTCGTGAATGTAATTAAAACTAATTACAACAATTAAGAAAAAACTGAACTTAATAAGGGACTAAACGTTAATCGTAATGGACCAAAAAACCTATAAACTTGTCCAAAAAACCATTTTATTTACATAAATATACCCTATCATATATTTTAAATAATTTGGAAAATTGTGTATCCACATGAAATAAAATAAACATGGGTGGGGTTTCCCTTTTCAAAAATATTACAAGAGTGACACTCCTCCCCCACTATAAAAGAACTCATTTCCTACCACTTCCTCAAACCTATAATGAAAAATAGGATTGAAAAATATCTTAAAAATTAACTCTAAAATATCCCTAAATTTCTACATGAATCCCCATTTGGTAAGAATTCATTCCAAATAATCCTTTTGGTGCAAACCAAAAGGAGTTACCCGATTAAGATGTAACATCTTTCCTAAATCTATTTAATTATATTTCTATTATAAAATCCATAAAATATTATAATTTCATTTTTATATATAATATCTAGTATCAATAATATACGAGTATTTTTTTATGCTATTTTTTAACCTAAAATTACACACACCTCCATATAATGGGTAACAAACATACTATTTATGTGTATGATGAACTACCACCTCATGAAATGATGATCGATCATTTTTTCCTTTACTACCTCTCATGGTGGAAATTATGATGGAAAATATATTTATATAATTTATATATAATATTTATTATGATATTAACATTCATTAATTCTTTTAAAACACATATCTTTATACTTTCCATTTCGTGTAAAAATGAGAACATCATTAGTGTAAGGGTGAACTATATCCCCTCAAAGTGATGTTATTCGTTCACAATATACATCGAATGTATAAAGGATTGTTTTAATTAAAAATATAAGACATAAAACATATATATGATATTCATTACATAATTACCTTTCTGTAAGTAATATATATATATATATATATATATATCATTTTATTTATTACCCATTCAACACAAATTGATAATATCGTTTGTGGACGTGTAGATTATCACCTCCTCAACACAATGTGATTACTTTTAAATCATAATAATTATATATATAAGCACATAATATTAATTAATATTGTTTTTATGATATAATAATATTTTTGTAATATATATTATTACTAACCTTCTTTCTAAAATGATCATTGAAAAATGGGAACTTTACTCATGTGTACATAATACCTACCGTATCCATGATAGCAAAGTTGGTTCATTTTTCATTACCATATTTAATTATTTATTTTAAAAATATAATAGATGTATAAATTAAATAATTGTTTCATGATTATTATTCTAGAGATGTTACATAATGACCCCTTTGACTATAGATGATCTACCGAAGTTACTTTTTACACATAAACTTAATTTGGTCAAAACACCTAACGTAAAATTAATTGTTTATGTAGTTGTATAAGACATGGAAATAAGTGAAATAAAATTTATGATAAAAATGAAATAGTTTATCATGAAATTAAATAATTAATATAAGGTTGTTATTTATGAATAGAAAGACACACACGACATGTCATACTTAGAGTAAGTGATTTTCATCTCACTTTTATACTTCTATGAGACATATGTCATTTCACCACTTTTTTATATTTGGTGGTGTACCTAATAACCTTTTCTATATATTATATAATGAATTTATTTATCATAAGTATATTTAAAACATTCATTTAATATTATTACTTCATGAGGTTTATAATTTAAAATGTTTCAAATTGGTATGAGATACTTTGGAATGTTTAAATATTATTTTACTCAAAAATAACACTAATGATATTTGGATAGTATATCCTTTGGAAGAAATTATATGACCATTATTCAATGAATTGTTACATTTTTATCAAATATGGTTATTATTGATATTATTTAAGTATTAGTACCATTTTCCACATTTTGGTACACAAGATATTTTACAAAATGATTTTTAGAAAACCAGACTTTATTTATCTCGTTAGTCAGAGAACCTGATTTCTTCTATAAACCATGATATATTAAAAAAATTTCAAGATTTTTTTAAAATGATATTTGAAAGAAATTTTTACCCTTTTTATCTTTTACCAAAATTTTAAAATGAATATTTTTGTTACATTATGAACAAGGCATTTTGTATCCTTTTTACAGTGCAAAATGAATGTTATTTTAACTCATAATAATTATAAAGATTTACCCACATTCATTTAATTGAATATTACTTTTAAGGTTTAAAATGTTATTTTTTAATTAAAATTTTTTCAAAAGTTATTTTCAATGAAAATTATTTTCAAAAGGTTTTCCGACACAAAATTATATTTTCCTCAACATTTTTTTAATGATCTTTTTAAATTATTTAAATTCATCAACAATAACAACCCTTTATTATACACTTCTTGTGATATATTGTATTGATACATTCCTATTTCCTCCTTTGAAGGGTTTATCATTGATTTATTCGAGGATAGTATTCGAATTCACTTCCTTGATTTATTTTAATCCCCGCGAAATATTAAATTTTTTGTGATCATTTGATATTTAATTTCCCTTAAATATCCATAATTTTTTTTTCAGGGATATGTTTATTTCTAGAATCTTATACCATTTTACATATATTGTTTATTTTGAATGTTATTTGTTTATTTGGGGAAATATTGATAACCTCATATCATTAATTTAATACATATATTTTATAAGAAACTTTGATTATTTAAATGCGTTGGACATGCACTATATGGGTTGGGGACTAGTTAATGAATGAACTACATGTTAGAGACCGATTAATACAAGATATACAGGTTGGGGACTGGTTAAATAAATCCCCTCAATAAATTAGCAGTCTGATGAGATGAAATTTTTTTGTGAAAACCCTTCAATTCTATTTCCAAGAAGTATATACTAGTTTCTACCAATTATTTTAAACAGTACTTTGAAAGTTCTTAACAGTATAGGTTCTCATGTTCCTTATACATGATATCCAATAATTAGGAATTTTCTTCATTTAGTTTCAGTTATTAATCATCCATGAGATTTTTCATCGACATATCTATATATACATTTCATTTTTGTTTCATTAATTAAATAACATATGTTTCAGTTACTTGCCTCTACAAATTTATTTTGACTTATCTAGTTATTTGAATGGAATTTTTTTTCCATTTATTGTCTTTAAATATTTTTTATGCACTTTCTTATCAGTTTTTTCATTACATGGTATGTGATTTTAATTATTTACTATTCCATAGTTATTATTGACATTATTTTTTCCGCTATTTTTTCTTTTTATGAAAATTTGAGATCACCAGAATTATGTTTATTTCCCTAGGAATTCAAAAAGAATACAATAAATGATATTAAAGGATATACTAGATAAAATAATATCATCCTTGAAGTTATTAAATTATAATTTAGAATAAAATTATGTTTCAATTTGTATATTTATTTGTAATACAAGAACCATTTATATATCTTTATTTACCAATACTACTAAACCCTTGGTCCTTCAGGATTTTATTCTTTATAATATTGACAATGTAATTGATAGTAGAAACTAGATCAATGTTATCTGGGGTCATGTTTCTATATATATTTAACTTAGTGAAAAATTTCTAAGGTTTATGTGATCCATAGAAAGGGATAATTTTTGTACCATTACATTGATGTTCGAGTTGACAAGAGAGTTTTGGATCAAGAACCCAATAATGTTTATTAGTAAAGGTTTATCAAACAAACCTGAGTTCTAGATTGTGTTAGTCCAAGTGATCTTCATGAATCTTGATACACCGACGGATTAAACGGTGAAGATTACTCAAAATATGCTTCATGGACATGCCAGGCATTGGTGAGATATTCTGGATGATATTGGGAAGAAATATGAGATATCTTAAAAGGATTTCATGATGATGTTCTTGAGATATTTCTATCCATATAAATTAAGGGGTGAAAAATATCATGAGTCCATGTATCTAGAATTATAGGTAATGTCAGTGTTGTATTACGTTGGAAGTTTTAATGACCTATAGTGACTTTCTCCATCTTTGGTAGTTGATGAGATGACCAGTGAATAGCATCTTCTGGTTGGTATTTTCTACGATATCAGGTCATATGTAAACTTTTTTCATTTCAGTAGATCTGAGAAAATCATGAACCAAACACTCATCATAGAAGGGGATCCAAGTGAGGACCCAATAATGGACATGCTATTTTAGTAGGGTGATTTGGGATCTCTTCTTCAAGTGTAAATAATCACTATTATGATAGTTTCTACCAAGGTCGTAGTGGGAAGATAAATCAGGGTAGTGGAAAAACATCTCAAGATCATGTTCCATTCAAGTGCTTAAGTGTGAAAAAATTGACCACAAGTGACCATAGATTCAATACCCCATGTTCGAATGTCTTATCATTGGAAAACTGGGTCATCTTTAGAGGTTTTTTGTGATCTTTACACAATATAATAGTGTTAGGGGATCCGTATAGGTACCTATTTTAATAAGGAGATTAGCTACCCTTAATAGGATGTAAGATAGAGTTCCACTGGCTATTTAGCCGTGGAAGGAGATGTGGTACCCTAGTGCATGATAAGCAGTACAGAGTAAGGTAAATAGATTAGGGTTTTTAGACTGGATCATAGGGAACAATGAAAAGTCAACATCACATTCTGTATAAAAATTCGGCTATCGTGGAAGTAAGACCATCTACTGTTAGAGGTACAATTATTGTATCATCCACCTTAATTTGTGTTTTTTACAAGAGAATAACATTATTTTCAATATTCTCTTTTTTTAATGGTTAGGGATTGGATTTGGAAATATTGGATGGTGGTTTGATGATCGAAACACCATTGGGAGTACGGTCAGAGAATACCAAATGTTTCAAGGCATGTTCTCTAGAGATTGGTGGTTATAATTTATTTTGGGAACCATTCATGCTAGAAATGATAGGATTTTACTTAATTGTTGGTATAGATTGGTTATTTCAATACCAGGATCATATCTAATATTAGTGGATGAGAATTACCTTTATTTCTCTATAAGTAGGTAGTTGTTTTTACAATGGGTGGTGAGGTATTTAGGCTAGTTATTCAAGACGAATTCAGTTTAGGTTGGATTGCATCATGGATCAGATATTTGATCTTTTTCAAGTTGATGAAGAAATTAAGTAGGATTATTTTCCTATAGTGGTAGATCATTTTAAATATTTATATATTGATTAGTTCTACCACTTACCACAAGATTTAGAGTTATATTTCATGATAGAGTTAGTGTCGAGGGAAGAAACACTTTCTATCCCGCCTTACATAATAGCTCAAAGAAACATTCAAGAGTAAAAGGTTTAGTCATAAGATCTAGAATCGAATGCATTTATAGAACCTAGTGTATCTCCTTATGATTCTATAATTATTTTTGATAATTAATTTGATGGGTATTTACGATTATGTTTGGGTTATCATAGGTTAAACCAAATGACAGTTAAGAACCAGTTTCCTCTTACACACATTAATGACTTTTTCGATCAATTGTGATTTTCTACAATCTTCTCCAATATCGATTTGAGACCAGGTTACAAACAATTAAGGTAGAGATCCTGAAACACAGATTGAATTGCTTTTAAGAGGCAGTATGTTTTGTATGAGTTTTTATTGATGTCCTTTGGGTTGACTAACACACCTAAGGTATTCATGGAATTGATGAATATGATCTTCAACCATTAATGGATCAATTGTGGGGGTTTTTTCAACAATATCGTAGTGTTCTCCATGTCAAAATATGATCATTCCAAACATCTTGAAATTATCATAAGTAAATTGATAGAGTATCCAATTCATGCCAAGCTAACCAAATACAGTTTCTAAATTTATAATGTTCCCTTCTTAGGCCATTCCATATCCGAGGAAGTAGTGTTAGTATACCTAGAGAAAGGAAAAACCATGGTATATTGGGAATAAAACATGAATGTTTGTGATATTTTGATATTTTTGGGTTCAACGGGTTCTTATAGACTCATTATCCATGACTTATCTTATTTAGTAGAAGAATTGTATAGGATGAATAAGAAAGAGGTGATGTTTTTTTGGTTTGATGCTTGTGATAGAGCTTTCCAAGGTCTAAAAGCTAGAATGGACTGATCATCGATCCTCACTTTACCTATGTCGAGTAAATCATATGTCATGTAGTATGAATCATCATTAGTTAGACTTGGAGTAGTTATAATGTAGGTGGATCAAGTGTTTTCTTATGGCTCTGGGAAATTAAAACCTGATGAGAGTAATTACCCTACTCAGGATATAGAGTTAGTTATAGTTGTACATTTCTTGAGATATCAAAGACATTATCTCATGATTGAGGGGTTTGTGGTATAAATTAACTCTAAGAGCCTCAGGAACATCATTTCTCAGTGATACTAGATCCTTCGGTAGAAGATGTGGGTTAATTATCACTAGTATTTAATATTTGAATTGCCTTATAAACTAGGATAGTGCAACATTATTTCAAAAACCTTGGGATATAAGACATAGGTAGAGGCAGTACAAGAGTCTTGTTATGAGTGGTAGATAATTTCCTTCTTTGAAGACAAGCATCTAGATGTTCAGGAATATAAGGTATTTGTTTCTAGACTTCAACATCCGTTATACCCATACTTTTGGATTGGATTATGACCGAGTAGTTTTTAGATCAGGAGTACTCAGTTCTGAGAGACACATTATGTGGTGGGGAGACACCATTATGATGGTCTCTCAGTACTGAAAATTCTAGTTTTTTTCATGTCCAAGTATGTGTTCCTACAAACATACACGAGGAGATGATGATGGATTTTAATGCTTCTATATGGGTAGTGAATACTAGTTTAAAAAATATTTATCATGAACTCTATAGATAATACTGGTGGTTTATATTAAATAAGGAGGCGATAAGAATCATGGATAGATGCTTCATTTGTTAGCAGGTGAAACCCAAGCATCAGAGCCAACTAGAATTTTACAGCCTTTTCCAATTCTTGAGTAGAAATGGGATGATTCCACAAAGGATTTTGTGTTATTATTACCCAATAAAATCCATAAGAATGACACTGTTTTTGTTTTTTTGGATATAATAAATAAGATTTGACACATCTTTTCTATCAGGGATACCTTCTCAATTTATGATCTAGCATGTATTTATGTTTGTGAGGTGGTTCAGTTGCACATTGATCCTTGGAGTATCATTTCTGACAGGTATCCTCATTTAACTTCATGTTTTTCAAAGGACCGTTAGAAGGCTCTAGGATCACAGTTTCCTTTGAGCACAACCTATCATCCATAGACTTATGGTCAATCTGAGTAGACTATTTGGTATTGGAGAATATGTTACAAGCCCATGTTTTATATTTTTTTGTTCATGGGAGGAATATATGGAACTCATGAAGTTTCCATATAAGAATAGATTCCATGATTCAATCCAAATGGAACATTTGGAGTATTTTTATGGATAACCATTCATTAATCCACTATTATGGATAGAGGTAGTTGAGTTAGAACTATTTGGGCCTAGTATTTTGTTGGATAAATCTTATCAATTTCAGAAGATAAGAAAGCGATTGGTGACTGTGATGATCTAGAAGATGTTTTATGCTGAACATTGGAGGTGACCTTTGGAATTTGAGGTTAGTCATCATGTTTTCCTTTAGGGGTGTCCCAAGTTGGTGAAATTCCAAACCAGGAAATATGAAATATAGAACCAAAGTTTTTTGGGCCGTTTGAGATAGTGGCATGGGTCGGCCCATTACCAAACCATTCATCCCTTCTGAAATAGTATAGTACCAAACATGACATGTTGCATGTGTAAATACTATAAATATATCATACAGACAATTTTCATGCGATAAAAGTACTATACATCAAGATTTTGGTTAATGATCCCTTTGAGGAGAAGTTGATATTTATTACGGGTCATAGTGAAAAATATCTTCGGGGTAGGACTATACCGTTGATTCGACCATAGTGGAAGCATGTGTGGATTAAGGAGAAGACTTGGGAAAGGGAGTTTAATATGAAAATACATTGGATAAATTTTTTTGATGAGACATCATAGTTATGGTTGGAGTATCAAGAGGATGAGGAGTTATGTGGTGGGGAGGATGCAAGATCCCATCTTTTTCTAGGTATGGCTCTCTTTGAGTGTGTTGTTAACTTTTATTTTTGGTATGTTTTTCTATGTATTTAAAACAAACTTGTGAAAATTCGATAGGATCCATATAGAGATAAATTGTTAGGGAAAATTACGTAATTTTCTAGGATGTATGTTTTTTTGAATTAAAGGAGTCTAACTATAAATGGATTATGTGTTTCAATAGTTATTGGTATGTTGAAAAGCTTTAAAGGGGGTTTGGGTTGTTTAAAAGGAAAATGGGATGAAAAAACCTCTATAGAACATTTACACACCTTTTAAATGGATTACACATCATGTAATTTTTGTGTGTTATAACAAAAATATTCTAAGGCAATGAGTTTTTAAAAAATATTACATTAAAAATACTTACCCAGCATGTAACTACATTTCACGACAAGTAATTCCATGACCTAATATTTTAATATATGATGTGAGGATGAATTTTAATTCTATCTCTCTGAAACATTATCCTCTCAAAACTATTTTACATTCTAGGTGATTCTGGAGTTCCAACCATCTCTTCAGATGTCCCGATAACACCTTTGATCCCTGGTAAGTAGTTTTGGTTCAGTTTCTCAATTCATTTCCATTGTTCACCAACCTTTGTGGTGAAATAATTTGACCTTTTTTGTTTTCGTTTTTGATCTTGATAAATTTTTATCATGTATTTTATTATAGATAATCCAATATTTATTCCTCATGTTTTTTTCTATTAGAAGTGTTATTGAATCATCAGTTATTAGTAGGGGGTTTAAATCATAACCCTATGGTTTGATAATTGCAATGTTTATGCAATATTATGATTTCACCAATGTAACATGTTCCCAAATATATTAATTAAATGAGTGGGATTATTCATTGGAGTCATTTTGTTTCAATTTTCTTCTGACCTGGATTATGGATACGTATGGGGTGAACGAACCATGAATATAATTTAATTGGAAAATGGTTTAAAGTGTGGTAATCATGACATCATAACTTAGGTTATTTCTTGATATATAATCCCTACATTGTGTATTATATCTTATTGTTATAACTTCTAATCAATTTTTATTTAATTAAATGTGGTTTGGGAAATACAAATGGTATCTCACATAATTTTCCATTGAGATTTTTGATGTGATATTTTGATATCCATGTCGTGTGATAGGGCTTGGGTTCCATTCATAAATGACTATATATCAGGTTTGGACCTCGACCATGCACAATTATATGATGTAATTCTAATAGTGAGTGGGATCAGCCTAGTCCCATTCTATAATGATTATAGAGAGTGGGATCTTCCAATTCCCATGTTGTAATGCCTATAGGGATTGGACCTAGATGTTGTAATGCTTACATGGATATGATTCATATTATTGTGAGTATACCATAATTATTTGTTTGTGGTCAGCATTATTGTATTAAATTCTTAGAGATATTCTAGCATGGAACTGAAGAAAGTTATTTTATTGTGGTTTTTTAGTGTTGGTTTGCATGGTTGTAAGACATGCTTATAAATTTTACGGCATAGAGTGAAACAAGGTTTTTGTTGTATTTTTTTAATTATTTAATTAATTAATACACCTATTTATAACTTTATTTAATACACATCTTATTTGAATGGTTAGTTTAGACACATTGGTGTTGACCTAATTTGTTATACTGACAACCTATTTGGGATACCATTTAAATCCTGAGAGGATTTTTTGGATGTAGGTTTGGAAAAGGGAAACATACCTTCTTTTTTATGGTTTACTTACAGTATGGGATAGATTTTGGAGGTGGTACTGACATGGGGTTTAGGAATGGGGAAATTTGAGTCTACTAGTATTTTAATTGTATTGTTTGTAGCATGAAATTCAGTTACATTCCAGAAAGTCATTACATCATTCATTTATTTTTTATTGTGTAATTCAGTTGGATTTTAATGTTGGTTTATCAAATCTCTATACTTTTATTTCTTTAATTTATATGGTTCATTTCTACTATTATGAAACTTCATAACCCATAATATAGTCTACCCACTATATATCTCACACCCTCGCTTCTAGTCAGCATCATATGGTATACGGGGAGGCGCACTTGAGGTCTCATAACCAACCCTTTTTGGCCACGTGCGAGAGTGCCTAATTGGGTGATGTCAGACATTCATTTGTATTTTTGGTCACTTTGGTGTTCATGCGGTCAAACCAACTATATTTGTGGTTACTCTATTCAGCATGTAGTTGATCCTTCCCTTTCCATATTTTAAAAAATGGTCTCTTGAGAGAACATGTGGTGGTTTCATTCATTCTTTTGGTATCTTGATTACGTTTTCATAGATCTATCATGGTAGATCACATATACCATGCTATCGATTCCATAACTCATTAAATATTCATACTTTTCCAAAAATTGAATTTTATTTCATAAAAAATTAAATGTATTACAAATAACATAAAAATTATTAATTATTATTAAAATATGTTATTTTGGTACCAATAAAAATGTATACCCCATTTTTTTTGATAAAAAATCCTAGAATAAATTGTGATTCAATGAATTAAGGATTATTCATTAATTGTTATAATATATTGTAGAAGTCATTATTAATGAATAATCATTATGAGTTTTTCATTATTCTATTTTAAAAAAAATTATTAATGATTCAATTCATTATTCTATGACATATATTTTAATCTCCATTTGGGATTATAAAAAAGAAATCATAAGGGGTAAACAGTAAAAAAGAAATAAACAACAAAGAGGTCAAATAGAATAATAAAAAAGAACAAACATAGAATTAAGAATGAGAAGTTTAATCATTATGTGTTAAAAAATATTTACATAAGCACTATTAGAGTCTAATTTGAATAACTATCCTCCAGATGTAGATAGGTAAAAGGGTAAATGGAGTCCTTAAATTTTCCAATTACTAGTGCTAGTGCAAGAGCAATAGTATGAGGAGTTATAAGAGGTCCTATAATGGTGATACCTTCTGAACTAGGAATTATATGACTAAGATCTTGATAAAGAGTGAGACCAAAAGGTCATGTTGGTTGTATAAGTGTGGTAGAGGTTAGAATTGATTCAGAAATAGTTGAGTCTTGGGTATCAAAGGTAGATACTTCTAGTATAGGTAGAGAATAAGGTGCTAATATATGGGTATTAAAAACATACATGTATGGGTTTAAGATTCTTGTAAAATATGCAACATACCATGTTCTGTGTTCTATCAGTTGATGAAACTCATATTTCTCTGACATGAATTGATTACGAAGATGATTCATTACCAAGAACATCCAACTATGGATTTAAAAGAAGATACCATAGGTGGAATCTTCAAATATCTAGCTAAAGACACGAACTGAATCTTAAATTCTTCATTAGTGTAAATCCTTATCAAATCAAACTTTATAGAACCCTGGATTATAATTTTATCCTTATTTTTATTAACAGATTTTTTTTCCTCAAATCATATTTATTTTATCCATGAGAATCATTATCAATTTGAACATGATTTCCAAAATCCTTTACACTTTCTAAAACATTCTTAATCTCTTTCTAGATTTAGAATCAAATTAAGTTATCATCAATAGACACTAAAACAAAATGAAGTTCTAGAATAGAGGTTAAATGTATAAAAAATCTATCCATTGATGAAAAATACCTAGCATCCATGGTTTCCATAATTTTTGGGAGATCATATTTCAAGGCTCTAATTTTTCTTCTAAAACAATCCATTTCTCTTCAAAAAGATAAAATATCTGGGTGAAAATAATCAATTTTCATAAACACTTTTGGATAAATGTCTTCCACAACATATTGAATTGTATATGAATTATCTTCTTTTCTGTCATGAGTATTATCCCAGATGATTTCAAAAAAACATATTATAAGATACCAAAAAGACAATTTTTGTCTTCAATGAGGTCGTAAGATTTTATTACTAAGGGTTGAGTAGAAGAGGGTATATATTCTTGAGATTTAGTATAATGATCTTGAGTAGGATCGAATTCTTGAAATAAATCATCTTAATTTTGATCGGATGAATTCTCAATAAAATTATAAGTCATTATAAAAGATTATTATTTGAGAGAAAAGATATTAGGAGTTGTTTAAAATTAATTTATGGTGGCCTCAAATTCATCATTAGGATCCTACATGGCCACAAACACAGTTCTAGGAGATGATTCATAGACAGTCTCTTCCTGTGAATGATTTCAATGAAAATGTCCAGGATAAGGCAAGGTTTCCAATTTCTTTATAAGAACTTGAGAAGATGTAAGCTTTAATTTATTTTTTGAAACAATTGTAGAGGGATTTGGCTCAAATTATCCTTCTTTCCAAAAAAAAACAATGGATCCTTCAAGATTTCTTTTTGTATTATCATTGTTATCATTATTTTCAACCTCATTAGGAGTAGATACAACTATATCAATGAAACACTAAAAAAAGAACAACAGATTAGTGGAAGTTATTTATAGGTGGTTATTCACAACCCCCTCTAATTCATTTTCTCTATAAATTAGATGGTGTTATAAAAAACCCCCACTAAACATTATATTTTGAGGGGGGGTTTCCCCTTCTATTTTTTTTTAATTTTTTAATATTCATTTGGATTTTAGATAAGATTATTCCAAAACTGCCACTAAATTAGATAGATATATATATTTATATGAAATTTCTGTTTATTTTAAAAATAGATGGGGATCAAAACCCCATTAATCACTTATATTAGATGGGGTTTTTAACCCCCTCTAATGTATATATTAGAGGGGGGTTTTAAAAATCCTCCCTTTTAAAATATTAAAGGGGGTTTATAAAAGCTTCCAATCATTGATAATAACAGTGATTCACAACCCCACTCTAATATGTAAAATTATAGGAGGTTGTGAACTCCCATAACATTCATAATAAAAAATTACATAATATATATATGTATATAAATAAATTTAAAAAACAATTAATAAATTTTTTTAAATACATCGATTAATAATTTTTTATTAAAAATTTATATGATTGTATTTATCATATTTATATGTATACATAAATATAATGGTATAATGTGTACATTAATATATATTTATTTCTATAAAATTGTATTTAATATAATATTAACTATAATATAAAAGAATAAATATATTATATTAATATTTAAAAAAATTATTTATTTACCAAAAGTATCATATAAAAACCTTGAAGTTTTATAATTTATATAATAATAATAATAACAATTCATTATACAAATACTTACACGCAAATGCATATAACTAAACATGTATGTATTATATTAATAATATATTTGATTTTATGTATATTATATATATTTATATACATAATATATATTATAAAGTCATTTAATTATATACATTAATATGTATTATATTTCATACATACATATATATACAAATAAATAAAAAAAATTTACAATGAAATAAATGAATAAATTTATATTAAAATACTAATAAATATTTAAATTAATATGTGAAATATATATTTTTATACATAATATAGCTATTTATATATAAATATAAATATATTTATAAAATATATTTGGGTAATATATAAATATATAATATTGAAAATATATAGTAATGTATACCTATAAATATAGTAATTAATATATATAAATATATTATATATATTTTTAATTTTTGGTTTTATACGTATAAGTATATTTGTATATGCGTATAAATATTTTTTATTTGAATATATTTTGTGATATATATATATATATATTAAACTATGATATTTAAATATACAATAATATAAATACATAATACAAAAATAAATTCATTAATTAATATAAATTTATATTTAGGGTATATATTTAAAAGTATTAAAATATATTACACTAATAATATTTAATTATAAAATAAATAAAGAATAAATAAATATAATCATGGTTATGTTAAATGTATAAAACCAATTTGGAAAAGTGCATAACAAAAGGTTCGTAGTTTCTATTTGATTCTACAGGCATGAGGCTCAAATCCTGGAAGTTCTATTTTATCAAGGTTGGGGCTAGGTGAATTTTTATAAGAAAGAATAAGACCAGTTTATTTTGGTGAATAAGTAGGGAGGTGTCCGGTTTTCTGGGAGGAATGAGAAATAGGGGGTTATAGTAGGGGAGAAAGTGAGATAATTAGTGGGGTTGCACGAGGGAAGTTGTAAGAGGGTCTAATGGGAAGGGATAAATGGGGAGTGGGAGGTGAACCATAGAGGAGAAGGGGGTGCTAAGATAAAAAGATAAATTACTGATTAAAAAAATGAAATATTCAGGGGTAGCTTAAAAAATGCCTCAAAATTTTCTATCTTCAGAAAAATTAGGGGCGGTTTAACTGATATGTAGGTATGTTTGAAAACTACCTCAAAATGTTTTGTTTCGAAATAAATTTGGCATGGTTTAACCACCCCTAAAGTTATTAAATATATCATAGGGGGTTTAAGCCTCCCTTAGTGTATAAATTTCTAGAAATTTGGGGGAAATAGAGGGGATTTATACCCCTTCTAACATAACTGCCTCTAAATGACACTCCAGTTTACCAATAGTTTCTAAAAACTGTCCCTAACAACACAATAGAGTAAATTTAGTGGCGGTTGTCCATAAACACCACTAAATCATTTAATCATGTTTATAAAACCCTGTAATTTAAAAAATAATCCCCTCTAATGACTACATTTTTTGTAGTGAAGGGGTAACCTATAGGTGCTTCTTTATCAGAATTAGATGAATCAAAATTGTGGGCTCTCTATATTTTAAATAAAGATGGAATATCAACAATATAAGGATCCATGTCCTTATCACTTTTTAAATATTAAAGGATATGTCTAAAAAACATGTACCTGGGGACTCTCCCCCTCATGAGGTACTTCCACTCACACTGATTCATCAATTAAATGTAATTTTGGGTATCTAAAAACTTCCACTAATGCATTAGTATTCCCATGACCCAGGGAAACCAATCCTATCATTGGTTATCCATCATCTATAAAATCACAGACATGTTTCCATTCTTGAATTTTCTTAAAATATATAATTTCTTCATGATCTATATTCACAATACCTTGAGATAAATCCTCATAAGCGGAATAATTAACATCAATGATTTCATATGGTCCCAAACTAGGGTTAATTAAATATCATCTCCAATTGGGAAGATAGATAAGATTTAGGTTCTTATAAAACATCTCCTCATTATCAATCCACATCATTTTCCATTGATTCTAGATAAAATTCATCCTCTTATGGGTTGATTGATTTGGATAAACACCGCATGGAAAAGAAGTCCCTTCAGCTCCTATAGGGACCAAACATCTTTATTCCAGCAACATTGAAATAAACTTAGGTTAAGGAAGTGTGTTAAACCATTTAGATAGTTTGGAAAAATCTTCTATATGTCTATTTATGAAATAATGTAGAATAATATGAATTTCAACCCCTATCATATATAATAATAAACAATCCTGATACCTCACATAACTGAAATATACATTTCCTAGGAATATATAGTGTGGAATAAATTCCAATAAAATTATACATTCTACACTCATCTCATTTTTAATTGGTCTTATAAAGGTAATTTCATCATTAGGTCCCTCCAATGAATTTGTAATTTCAAAATGGAGATAATTCATAGGTTATGAGCTTTAGTAGTCCTCACATTATACAATATGTGAAACTCTTTGATAGTTATTCTAGAATGTCATGGAAAACACGCTCTATTAGCCATTGACTAATGTTCAAATCACATGTTTATACTATCTTGATTTAAGAACCATGTTTAGATATAACCTAGCTATAAGTCATAGATAAAAAGGATGATTTTAATTTAAACAGAAACTTTTATATTTCTAACATAGAATAAGTCTCAATAAAAAATATTGAATTTTACTAAATCATTCAATAAAGAATTCTATTTAATCTATAACTTCATGTTGAAACAGATGCAGTTTTAAAATCTTATTAGACAATTTTTAACTAGTTTTCAATCTCTTAGAACATTTAAGGGCATCGTATCTAAAATATCAATTCATATTTACTGACCAAAATGAGAAATGAAATATAATATCTTGGGATTTAAATAAGAGGTTTGAGAAATATAGTTAAAAAATATATTTTTGTTAATATTAGAAAAGTTGAAATGATTCAATTCTGATTTGAAATATTAATTATTTAGGGTTTTATTAATATAGTGAGATGTAGGGAGTATTAACACATATTTAGTGTTTTTATAATGCCTATGTGATATATTTTAATTGAAATAACAATATATAATTCTTAAGAAAACAATATCTTAAATATATCAATAAGAATATTAAAAATAATTCTAAAATAAATACTAAAATAATTCTAAAAAAAATTCAACCAAAATAAATCATAGCTAATTCATTTCTGATATAACTTATTCTATCATTATTTAATGAATTTATTAAAATTTTATCATTCTTATACCATGTTCCAAAAAAATAAAATGTTATATATCCTTTTTAAAAATTATCTCTCAAATATTAAAGTTTTATATCAATATGTTTTATTTTTCAATGTGATATATGATTTATAGAAGTTTTTGTCTCACTTGTGTGGTAACAATTGATTGAAATGTGTCTGAATTTATATCCATAACCCAATAATCTTTATTTCATCAATAGAATCTATGAAAAATAAGTACTTGTAGATATGTACTCATATTCATCACTAGAATATGCAAAAAAAATATTTTTCCTACTACACCATGAAAAAAGTACTTTTCCAAATGATTTTATTTTTAAAAATTATTTTTTCAATCTAACATACAACCACTAAAATCAGAATTCAAATAAATAAAAAATTAAAAATAATGTCCTTTAGGGTAGAAAAATTCTACGTTGGTTGTATTTTTGAGGTATTTAAAAATTCATTACATAGTGAGTAAACATGATTCTTTTTAATATGATTGAAAAATATGAAAACATATATAGACTAAAAATAAAATCTTGTTATAAATAAAGTTTTATAATATTCCAATCATGCCTTTATAAATGGTTTGATCATCTATTTTCTCATTTTCATCAAGATACAGTTTATATCTTATTGTTATGGGAGTATTTACCTTTAATTTTATGCAAGAAAATAAATTTTAAAAGATCCCCTCTGTATTTTTATTGAATTAAAAATAATTCCTTATTTCTTTTGAAAAATCTGAAAACAAAAGATAAATTTTCTCTCACAATTTAAACTCATTTCAAATTCATTTTAAATCACTTTATAGAATTTAATACACATGGTGTTTTGTTATAATCTAAAAATAATATCATCAATATATAATTTTATTAATAAAACATCATTTTAAATTATTTTGATAAATTGTTTAGGGTCAGTTATTACATTTTTAAAATTATTTGAAATAAGAATAGTGTTGAACCAATCATACTAAGACATAAGAGATTATTTTAAACTGTATAAATCTTTTGTCAATTTAAAAACATAATTTAAAAAATGGGGGTTTTTAAATGTATTATTTTTTTTCAGAAAAAAAATTATCAATAATATAGAAATTTTGGAATTCACTCTTGATATCCATTTGAAATAATTTTAAATCAAAATGTGCTTCAAAGGAAAGAAAAATTCGGATGGATTCGATTCTAGCTACCGAAGAAAAGGTTTCCACATAGTCAATACATTATTCTTGAATATATCATTATACATCCAATATGGCATTATTTATTATTATTATACCATTTTCATCAACTTTGTTTCTATAAATCCATTTATTTATAATGGATTAAAATCCTTTGGGTATTTATACTATCTCCCATTAATGTTTTTTCTCTAAAAATTATTTAACTCTTCTTACATTTATCTTACCCAAAATACATTATCTGTTTATTTAGTGATGTTCCTAGGTTCACATTGTAATAATAAATATTGATGTTCAACCTGAATTTTTAGAGAATCACTAGTTTTTTACTCTTTTAAATATCTTACAACATAATCTAAGGGGTGGTCCCTATGGTTCCTAATAGTTTTTGAGAGAGAATTGGTTGATACTTTATATTCTTCTTTAGGAATGGGTGATTAGCCACTATAAGAGGCTAATATTCATTGCTAATATATGTAGTTTTCATGTGCCTTGCTATTCATAAATACTATTTTAGTACATTTTACATTTTGAACACCCATTCTCATCATTTGTGCACTTCATGCCTAATGTGCACCAATTTAGGCCCAATGTTTCACCTGATTATAAATTATGTAACTATCCATATTTTAATTTGATATTTTGGGAAATGGATAAAAACTTAATTATGAACATTTTTTATTCAGGGATTAATGGATTATTCATAAAGGATGATGGATATATTTGGCTATTAAAGGAAACAATTCTGGAGAAAGAAGTTTGGATATCATCCCACTGATGATAATGTGGGGCCCACAATAAAGGCCTTATGAATCCCAAATTTCATGGGAAGATATAAGAAATATAGAGGAACAAATAATCCTTCTGGAGCCCGTGATAATTCGTCCTACATGGTGGTGATTAAGGCGACCCAATTTGAAGATGCAATTCTTGGCCAGATTCTGCGGCCCAGAAAAACAGCCCACTATTTATATCATATCTCTAGAACAGCTTATTATTTGGGGCTGAAATTTTACAGTATGTTATGGGACATTCGGGGATTCATTTAAGTATTCTAGTTCCCACTCAAATAATGCCTTATAGAAGGTTCTTTAGGCGCGTATTTCCAGTGGATGCAAGATGGCTGCAACTTCGAGGCAAGAGTTGAAAAGTCTCTTATGCATTAAATGTCCACCCACCTTTCTCCAACAAAATTAATTAAAGGCACATGCGATGATGGGAGCTCAGCCAAAGGATTCCAAAATTCCTATTTAAGGCAGTATGGATGGAGGATTTTTGGATCTTGGAGCTTTCTTTTCATTGTATTGTTATTATGCCAAATTTTCCATGTAGCGTTTTTCCTTCTCATGTAAGTTGTTTCAATCACCTTAGTTTTCGATAAAACTTCTTCTTATTCTCTTATTCTGTTCTTCCTATTTCCACCTTGATACTATTTCCTCAAGGTGTGAATTTATTCACACCAAACCTTGTGATTTTGTTCACACAACGGTGGAGTGATCGTGTTTTTGTTGTTGTTGTTTTTTTACTTTTTCAATTCCGCCCCAATGAGTCTAATTTCCACTTCCTTTGAGATTATAGAATCAATGTAGGGATAAACCATTATGGGTTGGTCCTAGGGAGTTGCATGGGGCAGATTGGATGTTATTTTATGATATAAAATTTTGTAATCATTTCATTAATTTAATATTTCCATTGGATGATTATTTTCTTCTTCGTCTTCACCAACTTTGACAATGACACATTTTGAGTGCTATTACGATCCAATTCCTTGGAGTGATAATTGAATTGATCCTCTAAGTACATTTTTGATTAGACTTGGAATTGAGTAGGGATTAAATTGGTGAATGATGTTGAGGAATTATATCATTTTGTGGATACGTCTTGAATTAGTGAAACGAACGTTATAAAAAAATAAATACATCCAATCTAACCCTAGTAACAACTTAGGATAAAATAATCTCCATTAATTGTTTTAGAATACGTAATTGAATGTTTTAATTTATTTTCTTGAAATTAAATCAGTAGTTATTCAAATCAATTCAATCTGAATAGTTGGACACTTCATTGCCAAATCCTTCCAAGATCACAGTGTCTTTAGGTTCCTTCTTCGGTCACTGTGGATTCGACCCCTACTTATACTACAACGACCACATACCTGTAGGGTAAATTTGGGCGCAACAAAATTTTGGCGTCGTTGCCAGGGACCCAAGTAAGTTATCTTAGACACTATCATATTTTTTCTCAACCCACATTCTCTATTCTCACCCCCATCTCTCTTATCTTTACCCCTTTCTGTTTGTGCATGTTCTGAAAATCTAGGACCCAACTTTTTGTCTTGTCCAATGGAGTATCTTCCAAATTACCATGTCACAAACTCATGCTGGAATGAAATGGAAAATCAATATTGGGAAGCACCTAAATTATAAATTTTCCTTGATCAACCCTGGTTTAATTACCACACACTTGTGGACATGTACAATCATTGGGATGATGAATATTCAAAGGATAAATTTCCAGCCCTCTCAAGAATGGTTGAGGAGATCAATATTGGGGAAGTCCATGATTTTCAACCTTATAAAAATTCTATTCCTCAAAAATTGATTGAACAATTGTGTAATCAAATGGAGATAATGAATTCTGAGTTATCATCTTTGACATTAGAACTACAATGCATTAATACTTGTGAGGAACTCATCCCTACACCAACTATACCTTCTAAAACCTTACGTGGAGTGTCTAGTTTCCAAAAAACCACTCATGAATTTATTAAAGAACCAAAGTTTGGATTTTGGGTAGGGGAATTGAATCAAAAAATTTATGGAGGGTCTTTAAATGAGGAGGAAATTTATTTTTTGGATTCAAATGATAATAATTTGACATCGTGGATTGAGTCTCCTATGTATAACTCTATTGATGATTTTTCAAAAACATCATTCACCGAACCATTGAGAGAAATTAAAAACCTTGAGTCCATACCCATTCCTAACATTGATCTTTCCAATTTGGAGGTTGAATCTTCTATTCAAAAGGAACCAATTTTGTTGAGAAATTTGAAAAATGAAACTACGTTGGATTCAAAATCTCAACCGATGTCTGATTGTCTTATCCATACCGAGATCAAAATCATTGTCCTTCCTTCCCCTATCAAGTATCCCTGTATAGGGTATAATCACGACCTTTCAATTGGAATTCATTCTTCTATTGAAACAAATAATTTTGGAATGATCATTGATGTATTTGGAAAGACTATAGTGGAAACTGGATCAACCATTTTATACATTCCTTGGATTTCCCATTAATTTCAGAAAATAGGATTGTTCATGAATCAAATTCCAAATCTTCTTACCAACCAAAAGGGATACGCATTCTCAATCATGTTAAAGTGGAGAAATATGAGGTTATAAAAAATTTTAAAGTTGGAATTGGATAAGTTGGGTGTTCAAGTCGAGCTAAAGACGTTAAATTAAGCGTTGCACGGGAGGAAACCCGTGGTTATCAAGTTTACAATCATTTTTTTAATCAACTTTATTTTTCAAATAGGATTAGTGGATCATGTTGATTTAATTTTATTCTACCTTAGACTATTGACCTGTTCTTCTTTTATGAGTATGGATGGGTATGAAAGGGGAGAACTGTATTCATCCGTGTCACGCGGTGTGATCCCTGAGTAATACCTTACCCAGAAATTTAAGAGAAGACAATGTATCATCAGTTTATTTTATTTTATTTTATATTTTTTTAGGTATTTAAAAAAAAATATATTGTTGACATGTTCTTCTTTTATGAGCAAGGATGGGTATGAAAGGGGAGCACCGTATTCATCAGTGTCACGCAGTGTGATCCCTGAGTAATACATTAACAAGAAATTTAAGAGAAGACACTCTATCACCAATTTATGTTATTTGTACCTTTTTTTAGGTTAAAAAAATACAAAAAAATATATATATTAAAAAAAATTCAAAGGCATGTCATAGGTCATTGGGAAAAGCTGGTCATAACCGTCCAAGCCATTGGGAGACAAACCAGAACTGAAGGGAGACATGGGAATGCATTTTCAACATCAACCACCAGGTGACTTCATTCCATAATTTTCATTTTCAATGTCATCATTGAACTTCTATCCTTCCCCTTCTATGTTTCAATTCTTTAAACACTGGGGACAATGTTATTTCAAGTTGGGGGGGAGATAAAAATGTGTGGAAGGAAAAATGTCATTAACCTTGAACATGATTACACACATTCTAAACTCTGAAATTGGATATCAAATAATTTTTCATGCCTTGATTCTGATTTTAATGCAAGTTTATGTTCATGTGCATAGATATTGGAAAGTATGGTTGTCTGATGTGATTTTTCACTGTTATATTTTCATCCATTTAATAAAAAAACACTATGCACGTCCTCTAGATTGTGGGGTTTTACTTTTAGTTCTTGGGGACCCATAATAAATAGCATAGGATTGGCGATCATTTTAATTTTAACAAGAGTTTTCAAAAAAAAAACAATTGCGCGTAGAGCAATGAATTGACCTAATGTGTTGCTTTTGGCACTTGGGGATCGTGAATTCATAGTTTTCTGGGCCAGAGTTGGGAATTTTATCTCTATTTGTGGTAATTTGAATTTTTTTTGATTGAGTTAACTCGAGATTATGCCTGAGTATATGAGCTTCACTTGGTGCCCTAAGGTCTTTGAGCCTGGGAGTCATCGGCAAAGTCTTGCTACATGGGTTGACTCAATTGAGTTCAATTTCAATTACCATGGAAAAATTTCCAAAAAAACAAAAAAAACACAAAATAAAAAAAGGAGTACTCATCCTATTATTAAAATTTTATTGCTCCTAGCACTTCCATCTTTTCTCCCTCAAATGGAAATGAACCCCCATGTCTATTGTGACGCACAACACTTCATCATGCTTAATTGAATTTTGATGAAATGTGGCAATGAATTTGAACAAAGTAATGGGCTTGGGCTTGGGTTATTCCTCTGGACTTAGCTTGTTTTAAATTATTTTTATGGGTTTCATAATTGTTTGGTATGAGATCTTTGGGTGAGAAATGTGTATTAAAATGTTTTTGGAAAAGGTTACTTGAATTTCATTTTTGTGAGATATATTTTGCTCGGGACTAGCAAAACTCAAGTTGTGGGGTATGATTATCCACTGTAAGAGGCTAATATTCATTTCTAATATATGTATTTTTCATGTTACTTGCTATTCATAAATACTATTTTAGTGCATTTTACATTTTGAACACCCATTCTCATCATTTGTGCACTTCATGCCTAATGTGCACCAATTTAGGCCCTATGATTCATCTGATTTTAAAGAATGTAAATATCCATATTTTAATTTTATATTTTGGGAAATGTATATAAACATAATTATGAACATTTTTTATTCATGGATCAATGGATTATTCATAAAGGATGATGGAGATATTTGGCTATTAAAGGAAACAATTCTGGAGAAGGAAGATTGGATATCATCCCACTAATGATAATGTGGGGC
Source organism: Viscum album (assembly GCA_963277665.1). Taxonomy (NCBI): domain Eukaryota; kingdom Viridiplantae; phylum Streptophyta; class Magnoliopsida; order Santalales; family Viscaceae; genus Viscum; species Viscum album. Next base: position 862,826,220 of record OY728160.1, read on the forward strand.
CCATAATACAGGCACAATGAAGCCCAAATTTCATGGTAGGATAGAAGAAATATATAGGAACAAATAATACTTCTTGAGCCAGTGATAATTCGTCCTACATGGTGGTTATTAAGGTGGCCCAATTTGAAGATACAATTCTGGGCCAGATTATGCGGCCCAGAAAAATACCCCACTATTTATATCATATCTCTAGAACGGATTATTATTTGGGGCTGAAATATTACAGTATGTTAGGGGACATCCGGAGATTCATTTAAGTATTCTAGGTCCCACTCAAATTCGGCCTTATAGAAGGTCCTTTAGGCGCGTCTTTCCGGTAGATGCAAGATGACTGCAACTTCGAGGAAAGAGTTGAAAAGTCTCTTATGCATTAAATGTCCACCCACATTTCTCCAACAAAAATAATTAAAGGCACATGGGATGATGGAATCTCGGAAAAAGGATTCCAAAATTCCTATTTAAGGCAGTAGGGATGGAGGATTTGGGGATCTTGGAGCTTTTTTTTCATTGTAATGTTATTATGTCAAATTGTCCTTGAAGCGTTTTTCCTTCTCATGTAAGTTGTTTCAATCACCTTAGTTTTCAATAAATCTTCTTCTTCTTCTCTTATTCTGTTCTTCCTATTTTCTCCTTGATACCGTTTCCTCAAGGTGTGAATTTATTCACACCAAACCTTGTTATTTTATTCACACAACGGTGGAGTGATCGTGTTTTTGTTGTTGTTGTTTTTTTACTTCTTCAATTCCGCCCCAATGAGTCTACTTTCCAGTTCATTTGAGATCATAGAATCAATGGAAGACTAAACCATTATGGGTTGGTCCTAGGGAGTTTCATGGGGAAGATTGGATGTTATTTTATGATATAAAATTCTGTAATCATTTAATTAATTTAAGATTTCCATTGGATGATTATTTTCTTCTTCGTCTTCACCAACTTTGACAATGACACATTTTGAGTGCTATTACGATCCAATTCCTTGGAGTGATCATTAAATTGACCGTCTAAGTGCATTTGTGATTAGCCTTGGAATTGTGTAGGGATTAAATTGGTGAATGATGTTGAGGAATTATATCATTTTGTGGATACGTCTTGAATTAGTGAAACGAACGTTATAAGAAAATAAATACATCCAATCTAACCCTAGTAACAACTTAGGATCAACTCATATCCATTAATTATTTTAGACTATGTAATTGAATGCTTTAATTTATTTTCTTTAAATTAAATTAGTAGTTATTCAAATCAATTCAATCTGAATAGTTGGCAACTTCATAGCCAAATCCTTCCAAGATCAGAGTGTCTTTAGGTTCCTTCTTCGGTCCTTGTGGATTCGACCCCTACCTGTACTACAATGACCGCATACCTGTAGGGTAAATTTGGGCGCAACCAATAGGTTCAACAAGTTCCTCAGAACTGGGTAATTAGTATATAGTAGGTTTCAAATAATTATCATATGTTTTGGATTAGTTATCTATATTTGAAAGGACATCCAAAAGTTTTTCTATAGAGTTTTTAAGTATACATGGATATATTTCAACAAATCTTACAAGTAATAAATCATCCATAATTTTAGTAATTTTATTTAATACCCTAAATGATTTATTGGTTGTTGAATAACCACAAAAAATTCCTTCATCAATTTATGATGAATTTTATTATAAATTCCATTTTGTATTTAGTATAAAGACTATTCAGCCAAAAAAATAATGTAATTAACTTTTGGTTATGCATTATTCCATAATTCATATGGAGTATTCTTTAAACATGGTATAAATGGAACTCTATTAATAATATATTAAGTAATATTCCCACATTTTGCTCAAAAATAAAGAGGAAGATCATACTCATTAATAATGGAATAAGAAATATCTTTAATAGTACTATTTATTATTTCTAATACACCATTTTCTTGTGGGGTCCTATAAATAGAAATTTTATGATTGTATCTATGTTTTTAGCAAAAATATTCAAAATCCTAATTCTTAAACTCTTGAACATGATCACTTCTTGAGTTTTTAATGGTATTTCCACAATATATTTCTACATATTTTTCATAATTGAAAAAATAAGAATAAGCTTCACTTTTGTGAGATAGAAATAATACATAGGTTAAGCTAGAAAATTCATATAATAGAATAAAAGATTAGTGCTTCCCATTTTGTCTAGAAACTCTAGGAGGTCCAAACAAGTCAATGTGTAGAAACTCTTGGGGTTGATATTTTAAAATATCTTTCTTTAGGTTGTATGAGATTTTATATTATTTCACTTTTTGATATGACTTATAGATTTTGTGTATTATGAGTTAATGGTTAGGGAGATCCCAGACTAATCCTTACTTATTTATATTTATAAGTGAGTATAGTATGTAATGTAATAGTATCCCGTGTAAAAAAATAATATTTATGAATAGATAATAAACAAGAATTATTTAGTGAAAATAATGAATCTATATCATTAGGATAAACATTGCCATTGTAAAATGAAATAAAACCCATGACATTATTAAAATCATATATATTATAATAATTATTTAAAAAAAACATGATACCCATCATAAAAAAATATTAATATTATAATTTTTTTTAAATTTAAATTAATTTATAAATAAAACTTTAGCAATAAAAATAGTTTTATATTTACTAATTTTATAAAGACGTATTATTTTTCATATAGAACTATCCCCAAAAGTGATATATGTACCATATACTTTGATATTTTTTTGGAAACATGAGTATTCCCTAGTCATGTGTTTGGAACATCCACTATTTAGATAAAATAGATGTTTACTCATACTCTTCAATCAGGTTTCCTATATAAAATTTAAAATAAGAAATAATTTTTTGCCGTAATTTTCTTGGATCTATATATTTCAATGATAAATGCTTTTAGAATAAAAATTTATATAAATAGTTTCCATTAAATTTATCTTAAAATATTAGAGATGAAAAATTTCGTAGGTCTTAATGAATAAGAAATATTTATTGAAATAGATGAAACTGAATAAGGAACAAATTTGTTCTTATTAAACATCCTCTATCCTAGATAATATCCATTCCTAGTGGTATAATTGGGTGTGATTTTTTCTAAGCATACAAGTAAGAGTTTATATAAATTTTTTTAATCATTCTATATCCTTTTTAATTTTCTCATTATAAATTTTAATTTCATTATTATCTTTTAAAAATTTTCATTTTTGTTTTTTTATATTGAAAAATAATATTTAATGTGAACAGTTAGGGAATTTTGTTTCTTTGAACTCTTCCATCTATCTTTCACCTCATTGAATGTTTCCTCCTGCATATTACACTATTTAAATAAATACTAACTTACCATGTTTTCTTAATCTTTACAAATATCATAAAGATTTGAAAAATATTAAGGAGATGAAGGAATGATATTTAATACCCCAGATGTGTTTTTCATGAAAAACATGTTGCACCTATAATTTTTATCGTCTCTACTCAAATCAGAGTCACTTAAATTATATTAAGAGGTTATCCAGGTGGATTTAATATCCTTTTTATACAATTTGATTTTTTACCTCACACTTTTTATTATATTTCATAATGGGAGAATCTACCATGATGTGTCCTTGTCTTTTACACTGATAGAATATTATCCCATTTGTGGAATAATACTTATTAAACTATTTCCAAAAATTTAATTTTCTTTCATAAATTCATCCATAGTTAGTCATTTTCAATAATTTTTTATTCCTAACAAATTTCTTGATTTTTTTAGCTAGGTGAGCCATTTATTAATCACTAAAACTTTTATCATTGGTCTTTTATTTTTTAATGGAATCATAAGTATTTAAGGATAATGGATTCCTGCTGGGTTCTTTGTGTTCTTATTTATTTAATTTTATTTATTCCTCACACATCATAAGAATTCCTATGATTTCCTTCACTATTAGTGTATTGATGTCACAATATTCTCTAATAGAAATAGTGGTTCCTCTAAATATATTAGTTAGACATCTTAGTTGTCACATCACTTCACATTTGGATGAAATTTTCTTCTAAATATCATTCATCTTGTAAAAAATATCATTAATCATAAGATACATGTTATAAATGGATTCATTAGTTTTTATCGTAAATTTATCATATTTAATGGTAATTTCATTTAAGTGAACCTCTTTGAAATTTGAAGTTCCTTCATTAGATATGTGTCTTGAGTATCAAATGTTTCAAAAGAAGAGAAAGAAGATATTATAAAAAAATATTCTTCACCTAACGTAAAATATAATATATTCAATTATTTATGGTTTTAGTCATATAAAGCCTTTGTGGTATCACTCCATTCAACTCTATTAGCATTTGGTTTTTTATATTTGTCCTCGATATTGGTCCAAATATCAAATCATATGATCTCAATATGGATTTTTATCTTGATATTACACTAAGAAAAATTTGATACATTGAAATATGTAGGCTAATTATCATAGGATCCATCTTGAATTTTATTATCTATAAATACTATAATTTAGAACTAAGAGAAATGATAATATCATTAGGTAAAAATTAATCACAGTAAAAATTATTTTTAAAACCTATGATACCAACTTTTGGTCATAATGGAGTACTCATTAGTGCGGTGAATTGAGTTTCCAATTAAGATTTCTATTTAAAAATGATTATAAATATAAATCAACTATTTTATAAAATACACCCAGTTAACTAAAATACTAGAATTATACAATTTGATCATTTTGAAAAAGCTTATTTGATGTTAAAAAATAGTTGAGTTAAAATAGGTTTTAAAAATATCTTAAATTTTTAAATAGTTTTAATAAAATGAACCAGCATACATAAAACAAAAATTAAAACTAACTATAAAATTAATTTTTTTATAGTTTAAAAATAGACACTTGATTGTTTAAAAAATAGAGTAAAAAAAATAGATACAAACACATAGTTTAATAAAAAAGGGGTTCAGTCTCAAGATGAGAATTAGTCCCCTCTATGAAACCCTATTTTTTTATAAAATATATTTTTCAATAAATTTAATTTCTTCTATATCTTATGTCATACACAACGCATATTTTTAACGAATCGTGATATGCTATTAATATTTTTATAAAACATCACCTTTATAAACTTGACATTAGAAAAGACAATAAGAATAGAAATGACCAAATTTTAAATTTTATTTATAATGGATTTATATAAATAAGTAATATTTAAAAAGTTATTGAATTTATAGTAAACTCTGTATATGTTTCAAAAATATTATTTTCTGAAATTTTTTTTTTACTAATTTATGTGACAAAATAATAAAAATAATATTTTTCAATTTTATAAAATTAATTTTAAAAATAAAATTAATTTAATAAATCTACACTTCAAAATTATATTTGAGTTATTTTTTTTATTTTCCCTTTTTTTATTGATAATAAAAAAACTGATTTTAATTGAAAACTATCTTTTCGTTTAAAGTAATTATAAGAACCGTTTTATATAAATATTTTTTAAAAGTAAAATTAGTTCAATTATATATTTATTAATGAAATTTACATCATTGGATTCAATTTCATATTTAATTTTTATATAAAAACTTTCTATACTTTTGATAATTTTATCTTTGGAAAACTATTTTTTCATCGCATTTACGGGATTAATCTTGAAATAAATTATACAAATTCAATGATTTGAATTTGATAAAATGGATTCCATATTTTTATTAATCATAATTAATATTATAAAATAAGTTTAAATTATTTTTTTTATAATTACTGATAATTAAACTAATAATTACTTATCTCCATTAAGGTAGAAAAAGAGTGTTGTGCATTCAATGCAGTTGTGTTAAAATAAATTTTACACACACATAGAATTTTAATTTAACAAATTGGATTTATTATTAATAATTATTGGTTCCAAATTAAAGAATAATTATTATTCTAATTTTATCCTTAAATGATAAATTACCTAGGTAAATAAAAAGATTCAAGTTTCCATGGTGAAAACAAAAATGGTAAAATTAAGTTTACTTAAAGGCTAATAGATCACATGTTTAAAACATGTGTGTTATTTTTGTAGTGGAGGTGTGTATATACCATATCATCCCTATGATACATTATTTATAACATTTATAAGAACTTTGGGTGAGAGTGAATTCCTATTATTGAATTTTTTTGGTTATTTACAAAAATGTCACTCCTCAATTTTAGAAGGGCTCTTCCTCACCTGACTACATTACAACTATTAAGATCATTGGACGAACCAAACCAAGAAAAAATAACACCCCAAAAACCATATACCTGTTATATGTATTAATTTATTCTAAAGATAGCAATCCTATTGTCCTTGATAAGATACCCAACAGAGGTTGTTCTAAGAAAATGTAATTGTCTTCACCAAGCTATTTCTTTTCACTTCTTCTCTTACCCCATACATTCAAGTCATATTATCCCCAATATAATAAAAATAGTGTGTATAATATAAGTAGACTTTATTATTATAATTAAATAATTTATATCCATATCCTCTTCCATTATGTTGGAAATAAAATGATTGATTGTGTGTACGACAGAGTACCGCCACACGATCCAATATATTTAATTCTTCACTTTTGAATTAAATTCAAGTAAATAAAGATAATTTTAATGAATATATGTGATATATTTGAGATAAATATGATTCGTAATGTTTAATATATCATTTTCCATTCTTTCATTTACTCTTCTAGTAAATTGGAAACAATGTTCATGTGTAATTATGACCTACCATCTCTCTAAATGGTGTAATTGATTTTCTATCTATAACATTATTAGAATAATATAAATAAATATATAGTAATATATATTATATTTATGTTAGGTTTATAATTATAGATATTATTTATTTATTATCAAAGTAAAATTATGGAAAATATTAAACCAAAACATACATGAAAAACAAAGCAGTTATTACCCAAAACATGAATGTAACAAGGAATTATTATAAATAGTAAATAAAAGTACATAACTAAATAATATAAGGTATGATATATATATATATATTATAATATAATATCTTTAATAAACCTATATTTATTTTTAAGGGGGTTTAAATGAGTATGAAGGATTTCTAGAATTATATTAAGGGGTTTATAGTAACACTTTTATTTTTGGGAGACATATGACATATTCACCATTTTTTTATTTTTCATGGTATATATACTAACTATGAATTTATTTTATGATTATTATAATTACTATTATGGGATATATATATCCTTATATGGTTATATCTTCCATGGGTCTTATGATTCAAATTATACCAATGTTTTAAGGGTTTGATATTACAATCTCATTATTTATTGGGCTTGTTTATGATTGTGATTTTACTAATGAAATATTTTGATATATTTTTCAATAAATTCATGTTTTTTATTATCCAATGGTAATTTATTTAGAATAAATTTTCCTTTTTTTTCACCTCTTTATGTACTCAATATTTTGATATAATATTTTTAAAAAAATGGAGTTCATTTACCACTTCGTTCAAAAACCATTTTTATTCCATATACATGTTTTATAAAAATGTTTTCAACAATGTTTTAATGTTATTATATGATTGATTAAATTAATTTTTAACCTTTTTAAAAAAATTTCTCTTTTTGAATTTTAAAAATATGATTTAAAAGATTCTTTTTGTTATTTTCCAAACAAGTACGGTTTGGATTGGACCGAAAAAGTGAAAGGTATATTTGTTTTTATGTGTATGATATGGAAAAAAATTTCCACTATAATTACAAACAAATATTTAAAATATTAATTTATGTGCTTCAATTTTTATTATCAATAAAAATTATTTTCGATTTTTTTGTGAATTTTTAATTTTAAAAATTTGATTTTAAAAGTGAAAATGTTATTTTCCTAAATAAATGTTCCATGTGATCTTTCAAAATCATTTTTCATATAATATGTAATCCTTTGATGTTTCATCAACATTACTAGGTATATGATCCATTAATACTATACATATTATTTCTATATGTGGTTTCAGATTATGATGATAATATGTCCATGAATCCCATTCTATTTCAAAAGGTTTTTATATGATGAAATGATGAAATATTTATGAAACCCATTTTTAATCGGTTATTATATAATGAAATGTTTATGAAACCTGTTTCTTTTCATGGGTTCTGATATGATGAATGATTTATGGAACCCATTTCTTTTTCCTGGGTTCTGATATGAGGAATGTTTTATGGACTTGTGGCACATATATGTATGGTGGTCATTATATGATGGTAGTTACATTATAACTAAGGAAGGTGCTAACATTATAACTAAGGCTAATGGTTACATTATAACCAAGGAAAATGGTCACATTATTACCAAGTTTGAGTGGGACCTATATCTACCTCGAATATATTGTGTAATGATTGAGATATCATGAGATAAAATGGACTGGAAAAGTAAGTGAGCCTAGTTTAGTAAGGGACTTTGTCCACTAAGAAAGTTTTGAGAGTGAAACTTTACTACTATAATGGTTTAGGGATTGAACCGAATTAAATATGATATTCATTTGGCGTAAACTATGATTAATACAATGGTTTGGGGATGTGCACCCAACACAATATGATATTATTGGAAATGATTCTTGACTTCTAAGGAAATTATTTTCTGTACTTATGTGTATGTCATAAATCTATGTCTTATGTTGATGTTTTTTCTTATTGTTCATGTTACTAGATTTCAATATTAGTAGTGAACTATGAACTAATAATATTGAATCTATAATTCATGTTTATATTCTATGATATAAATGGCATGGTTTTCATATGCTATTCTAATATTATCTTACCCTTATTATCATGTAACGTTGACATGTACCTTGTTTATCCTTATTGATCATATTTTCACCCCATTTATATTTTTGAATTTACCATGTTATGAATAAGGGTATTATGTATGAATTGTCTATGAAGGGTCATATTTGTGAAGAAATTTGTGGGAGATTATATATTTCACTTATGATCTTCTTGTTTATGTATATAAGTTTCCATAGTCACTAGACATAAATGATTCTGGTGTGGATCATTTTATTATGTAATGAATATTCATTTATTAAGATGAAATATATATTAATGAAAGACATGGTTATCTATGACCTCAACTAGGTAATCACCTTCTACCAAGAAGTTTATTATAAAAAAACTGATCCAAAACCTAGATCAGGTTTTACAACATTATGAAAGGTTGTCCAGGATTTATATAGATTATTCTATAGTTCTACATAATATATATCAAATAATAATTTCATATAGGTATTCCAGGATAAACTAATTATTCCATAATTCTTTGTTGGAGTAAATATTTATAAATAAGGGATATAGTATCTTTCACTCTCCAATTAATTACAAGATCTTCAGCTAAAGTATAAAATGTTTAAAACACACACAATTCAAAAGTAAATAAAATAGAGTATAAAAAATAAAGAATTATGTGCAATATTATATTATGTTTTGTTTACATATAGATTATTTTTCTACACATGTTTTTATCTCTTGATTAGGAATATATGAGTGAATATTTTTAGTTGTTTTCAAATTATTCATAGAAGTTCTAGTGATAATAATGTATCACAAACTTTAAATACACAATAATATAAATACATAATACAAACATAAATTCATTTATTAATATAAATTTATATTTAGGGTATATATTTAAAAGTATTTAAATATATTACACTAATAATATTTAATTATAAAATAAATAAAAAATAAATAAATATAATCATGGTTATGTTAAATGTAGAAAACCAATTTGGAAAAGTGCATAACAAAAGGTTCGTAGTTTCTATTTGATTCTACAGGTATGATGCTCAAATCCTGGAAGTTGTATTTTATCAAGTTTGGGGCTAGGTGAATTTTTATGAGAAAGAATAAGACCCGTTTATTTTGGTGAATAAGTAGCGAGGTGTCCGGTTTTCTGGGAGGAATGAGAAAGAGGGGGTTATGGTAGGGGAGAAAGTGAGATAATTAGTGGGGCTGCACGAGGGAAGTTGTAAGAGGGTCTAATGGGAAGGGAGAACTGGGGAGTGGGAGGTGAACCATAGAGTATAAGGGGGTGCTAAGATAAAAAGAAAAATTACTTATTAGAAAAATGAAATATTCAGGGGTAGCTTAAAAAATGCCTCAAAATTTTCTATCTTCAGAAAAATTAGGGGCGGTTTAACTGATATGTAGGTATGTTTGAAAACTACCTCAAAATGTTTTGTTTCCAAATAATTTTGGCGTGGTTTAACCACCCCTAAAGTTATTAAATATATCATAGGGGGTTTAATCCTCCCTTAGTGTATAAATTTATAGAAATTTGGGGGAAATAGAGGGGATTTATACCCCTTCTAACATAACTGCCTCTAAATGACACTCCAATTTACTAATAGTTTCTAAAAACTGTCCCTAACAACACAAGAGAGTAACTTTAGTGGCAGTTGTCCATAAACACCACTAAATCATTTAAAAATGTCTATAAAACCCTATAATTTAAAAAATAATCCCCTCTAATGACTATATTTTTTGTAGTGAAGGGGTAACCTATAGGTGCTTCTTTATCAGAATTAGATGAATCAAAATTGTGGGCTCCACATATTTTAAATAAAGATGGAATATCAACAATATAAGGATCCATGTCCTTATCACTTTTTAAATATTAAAGGATATGTCTAAAAAACATGTACCTAGGGACTCCCCCCCTCATGAGGTACATCCACTCACACTGATTCATCAATTAAATGTAACTTTGGGTATCTAAAAACTTCCACTAATGCATTCGTATTCCCATAACCCAGGGAAACCAATCCTATCATTGGTTCTCCATCATCTATAACATCACAGACATGTTTCCATTCTTGAATTTTTTTAAAATATATACTTTCTTCATAATCTATATTCACAATACCTTGAGATAAATCCTCATAAGAAGAATAATTAACATCAATGATTTCATATGGTTCCAAACTAGGGTTAATTAAATATCATCTCCAATTGGGAAGATAGATAAGATTGAGGTTCTTATAAAACATCTCCTCATTAACAATCCACATCATTTTCCATTGATTCTAGATAATATTCATCCTCTTATGGGTTGATTGATTTGGATAAACACCGCATGGAAAAGAAGTCCCTTTAGCTCCTATAGGGACTAAACTTCTTTATTCCGGCAACATTGAAATAAACTTAGGTTAAGGAAGTGTGTTAAACCATTTAGATAGTTTGGAAAAATCTTCTATATGTCTCTTTATGAAATAATGTAGAATAATATGAATTTCAACCCCGATCATATATAATAATAATAAATCCTAATACCTCACATAACTAAAATCTACATGTCCTAGGAATATATAGTGTGGAATAAATTCCAATAAAATTATACATTCTACACTCATATCATTTTTAATTGGTCTTATAAAGGTAATTTCATCATTAGGTCCCTCCAATGAATTTGTAATTTCAAAATGGAGATAATTCATAGGTTATGAGCTTTAGTAGTCCTCACATTATACAATATGTGAAACTCTTTGATAGTTATTCTAGAATGTCATGGAAAACACGCTCTATTAGCCATTGACTAATGTTCAAATCACATGTTCATACTATCTTGATTTAAAACCCATGTTTAGATATAACCTAGCTATAAGTCATAGATAAAAAGGCTGATTTTAATTTAAACAGAAACTTTTATATTTCTAACATAGAATAAGTCTCAATAAAAAATATTGAATTTTCCTAAAACATTCAATAAAGAATTCTATTTAATCTATAACTTCATGTTGAAACAGATGTAGTTTTAAAATCTTATTAGACAATTTTTAACTAGTTTTCAATCTCTTAGAACATTTAAGGGCATCGTATCTAAAATATCAATTCATATTTACTGACCAAAATGAGAAATGAAATATAATATCTTGGGATTTAAAGAAGAGGTTTGAGAAATATAGTTAAAAAATATATTTTTGTTAAGATTAGAAAATTTCAAATGATTCAATTCTGATTTGAAATATTAATTATTTAGTGTTTTATTAATATAGTGAGATGTAGGGAGTATTAACACATATTTAATGTTTTTATAATTCCTATGTGATATATTTTAAATGAAATAACAATATATAATTCTTAAGAAAACAATATCTTAAATATATCAATAAGAATATTAAAAATAATTCTAAAATAAATACTAAAATAATTCTAAAAAAAATTCAACCCAAATAAATCACAGCTAATTCATTTCTGATATAACTTATTCTATCACTATTTAATGAATTTATTAAAATTTTATCATGCTTATACCATGTTCAAAAAACTAAAATGTTATATATCCTTTTTAAAAATTATCTCTCAAATATTAAAGTTGTATATCAATATGTTTTATTTTTGAATGTGATATATGATTCATAGGAGTTTTTGTCGCACTTGTGTGGTAACAATTTATTGAAACATGTCTGAATTTATATCCATAACCCAATAATCTTTATTTCATCAATAGAATCTATGAAGAATAAGTACTTGTAGCTATGTACTCATATTAATCACCAGAATATGCAAAAAAAATATTTTTCCTACTACACCATGAAAAAAAATACTTTTCCAAATGATTTTATTTTTAAAAATTCTTTTTTCAATCTAACATACAACTACTAAAATCAGAATTCAAATAAATAAAAAATTAAAAAGAATATCCTTTAGGGTAGAAAAATTCTATGTTGGTTGTATTTTTGAGGTATTTAAAAATTCATTACATAGTGAGTAAACATGATTCTTTTTAATATTATTGAAAAATATGAAAACATATATAGACTAAAAATAAAATATTGTTATAAATAAAGTTTTATAATATTCCAATCATGCCTTTATAAATGGTTTGATCATCTATTTTCTCATTTTCATCAAGATACAGTTTATATCTTATTGTTATGGGAGTATTTACCTTTAATTTTATGCAAGAAAATAAATTTTAAAAGATCCCCTCTGTATTTTTATTGAATTAAAAATAATTCCTTATTTCTTTTTAAAAATATGAAAACAAAAGATAAATTTTCTCTCACAATTTAAACTCATTTCAAATTCATTTTGAATCACTTTATAGAATTCAATACATATTTTGTTTTGTTATAATCTAAAAATAATATCATCAATATATAATTTTATTAATAAAACATCATTTGAAATTATTTTGATAAATTGTTTAGGGTCAGTTATTACATTTGTAAAATTATTTGAAATAAGAATAGTGTTGATCCAATCATACTAAGACATAAGAGATTATTTTATACTGTATAAATCTTTTGTCAATTTAAAAACATAATTTAAAAAATGGGGGTTTTTAAATGTATTATTTTTTTCAGAAAAAAAATTATCAATAATATAGAAATTTTGGAATTCACTCTTGATATCCATTTGAAATAATTTTAAATCAAAATGTGCTTCAAAGGAAAGAAAAATTCGGATGGATTCAATTCTAGCTACCGAAGAAAAGGTTTCCACATAGTCAATAAATTATTCTTGAATATATCATTATACATCCAATCTGGCATTATTTATGATTATTATACCATTTTCATCAACTTTGTTTCTATAAATCCATTTATTTATAATGGATTGAAATCTTTTGGGTATTTATACTAGCTCCCATTAATGTTTTTTCTCTAAAAATTATTTAACTCTTCTTACATTTCTCTTACCCAAAATACATTATCTGTTTATTTAGTGATGTTCCTAGGTTCACATTGTAATAAGAAATATTGATGTTCAACCTGAATTTTTAGAGAATATCTAGTTTTTTCCTCTATCTAAATATCTTACAACATAATCTAAGGGGTGGTCCCTATGGTTCCTAATAGTTTTTGAGAGAGAATTGGTTGATACCTTATATTATTCTTTAGGTATGGGTGATTATCCACTGTAAGAGGCTAATATTCATTGCTAATATATGTAGTTTTGATGTGCCTTTCTATTCATAAATACTATTTTAGTGCATTTTACATTTTGAACACCCATTCTCATCATTTGTGCACTTCATGCCTAATGTTCACCAATTTTGGCCCAATGTTTCACCTGATTGTAAAGAATGTTACTATACATATTTTAATTTGATATTTTGGGAAATGGATAAAAACTTAATTATGAACATTTTTTATTTAGGGATTAATGGATTATTCATAAAGGATGATGGAGATATTTGGCTATTAAAGGAAACAATTCTGGAGAAAGCAGTTTGGATATCATACCACTGATGATAATGTGGGGCCCACAATAAAGGCCAAATGAAGCCCAAATTTCATGGGAAGATAGAAGAAATATAGAGGAACAAATAATCCTTCTGGAGCCAGTGATAATTCGTCCTACATGGTGGTGATTAAGGCGACCCAATTTGAAGATGCAATTCTGGGCCAGATTCTGCGGCCCAGAAAAACAGCCCACTATTTATATCATATCTCTAGAACGGCTTATTATTTGGGGCTGAAATTTTACAGGATGTTATGGGACATCCGGGGATTCATTTACGTATTCTAGTTCCCACTCAAATAAGGCCTTATAGAAGGTCCTTTAGGTGCGTATTTCCAGTGGATGCATGCTGGATGCAACTTCGAGGAAAGAGTTGAAAAGTCTTTTATGCATTAAATGTCCACCCACCTTTCTCCAAAAAAATTAATTAAAGGCACATGGGATGATGGGAGCTCATCCAAAGGATTCCAAAATACCTATTTAATGAAGTAGGGATGGAGGATTTGGGGATCTTGGAGCTTTGTTTTCATTGTATTGTTATTATGCCAAATTGTCCATGTAGCGTTTTTTCCTTCTCATGTAAGTTGTTTCAATCACCTTAGTTTTTGATAAAACTTCTTCTTATACTCTTATTATGTTCTTCCTATTTCCAACTTGATACTATTTCCTCAAGGTGTGAATTTATTCACACCAAACCTTGTGATTTTGTTCACACAACGGTGGAGTGATCGTGTTTTTGTTGTTGTTGTTTTTTTACTTCTTCAATTCCCCCCAATGAGTCTACTTTCCACTTCCTTTGATATTATAGAATAAATTTAGGGCTAAAACATTATGGGTTGGTCCTAGGGAGTTGCATGGGGAAGATTGGATGTTATTTTATGATATAAAATTTTGTAATCATTTCATTAATTTAAGATTTCCATTGGGTGATTATTTTCTTCTTCGTCTTCACCAACTTTGACAATGACACATTTTGAGTGCTATTACGATCCAATTCCTTGGAGTGATAATTGAATTGATCCTCTAAGTGCATTTTTTATTAGCCTTGGAATTGAGTAGGGATTAAATTGGTGAATGATGTTGAGGAATTATATCATTTTGTGGATACATCTTGAATTAGTGAAAGGAACATTATAAGAAAATAAATACATCCAATCTAACCCTAGTAACAACTTAGGATCAACTCATCTCCATTAATTGTTTTAGAATAAGTAATTAAATGTTTTAATTAATTTTCTTTAAATTAAATCATTATTTATTCAAATCAATTCAATCTGAATAGTTGGACACTTCATTGCCAAATCCTTCTAAGATCACAGTGTCTTTAGGTTCCTTCTTCGGTCACTGTGGATTCGACCCCTACTTATACTACAACGACCACATACCTGTAGGGTAAATTTGGGCGCAACAAAATTTTGGCGCCATTTCCGGGGACCCAAGTAAGTTATCTTAGACACTATTATATTTTTTTCTCACCCCACATTCTCTATTCTCACCCCCATCTCTCTTATCTTTACCCCTTTCTGTTTGTGCATGTTCTGAAAAACTAGGACCCAACTTTTTTTCTTGTCCAATGGAGTATCTTCCAAATTATCATGTAACAAAATCATGCAGGAATGAAATGGAAAATCAATATTGGGAAGCACCTAAATTATAAAATTTCCTTGATCAACCCTGGTTTAATTACCACACACCTGTGGACATGTACAATCATTGGGATGAGGAATATTCAAAGGATAAATTTCCAGCCCTCTCAAGGATGGTTGAGGAGATCAATCTTGGGGAAGTCCATGATGTTCAACCTTATACAAATTATATTCCTCAAAAATTGATTGAACAATTGTGTAATCAAATGGAGATAATGAATTCTGAGTTATCATCTTTGAGATTAGAACTACAATGCATTAATACTTGTGAGGAACTCATCCCTACACCAATTGTACCTTCTAAAACCTTATGTGGAGTGTCTAGTTTCCCAAAAAACAATCATGAATTTATTAAAGAACCAATCTTTGGATTTTGGGTAGGGGAATTGAATCAAAAAAAATTATGGAGGGTCTTTAAATGAGGAGGAAATTGATTTTTTGGATTCAAATGAGAGGAATTTGACATCGTGGATTGAGTCTCCTATGTATAACTCTATTGATGATTTTTCAAAAACAGCATTCACCGAACCATTGAGAGAAATTAAAAACCTTGAGTCCATACCCATTCCTAACATTGATCTTTCCAATTTGGAGGTTGAATCTTCTATTCAAAAGGAACCAATTTTGTTGAGAAATTTGAAAAAGGAAACTGCGTTGGATTCAAAATCTCAACCGATGTCTGATTGTCTTATCCATACCGAGCTCAAAATCATTGTCCTTCCTTCCCCTATCAAGTATCCCTGTATAGGGTATAATCACAAACTTTCAATTGGACTTCATTCTTCTATTGAAAAAAATAATTTTGGAATGATCATTGATGTATTTGGAAAGACAATAGTGGAAACTGGATCAACCATTTCATACATTCCTTGGATTTTCCCATTAATTTCAGAAAATAGGATTGATCATGAATAAAATTGCAAATCTTCTTACCAACCAAAAGGGATACGCATTCTCAATCATGTTAAAGTGGAGAAAGATGAGGTTATAAAAAATTTAAAGTTGGAATTGGATAAGTTGGGGGTTCAAGTCGAGCTAAAGACGTTAAATTAAGCGTTGCACGGGAGGAAACCCGTGGTTATCAAGTTTCCAATCATTTTGTTTTTTAATCAACTTTATATTTCAAATAGGATTAGTGGATCATGTTGATTTAATTTTATTCTACCTTAGACTATTGACCTGTTCTTCTTTTATGAGTATGGATGGGTATGAAAGGGGAGAACTGTATTCATCAGTGTCACGCGGTGTGATCCTTGAGTAATACCTTACCCAGAAATTTAATAGAAGACAATGTATCATCAGTTTATTTTATTTTATTTTATATTTTTTATGTATTTGTTTTAAAAAAAATATATTGTTGACCTGTTCTTCTTTTATGAGAAAGGATGATTATGAAAGGGGAGCACCGTATTCATCAGTGTCACGCAGTGTGATCCCTGAGTAATACATTAACAAGAAATTTAAGAGAATACACTGTATCACCATTTTATGTTATGTGTACCTTTTTTTAGGTTAAAAAAATACAAAAAAATATATATATTAAAAAAATTCAAAGGCATGTCATAGGTCATTGGGAAAAGCTGGTCACAACCATCCAAGACATTGGGAGACAAACCAGAACTGAAGGGAGACATGGGAATGCATTTTCAACATCAACCACCAGGTGACTTAATTCCATAATTTTCATTTTCAATGTCATCGTTGAACTTCTATCCTTCCCCTTCTATGTTTCAATTCTTTAAACACTGGGGGACAGTGTTATTCCAAGTTGGGGGGAGATGAAAATGTGTGGAAGGAAAAATGTCATTAACCTTGAACATGATTACACACATTCCAAACTCTGAAATTGGATATCAAATAATTTTGCATGCCTTGATTCTGATTTTAATGCAAGTTTATGTTCATGTGCATAGATATTGGAAAGTATGGTTGTCTGATGTGATTTTTCACTGTTATATTTTCATCCATTTAATAAAAAAACACAATGCACGTCCTCTAGATTGTGGGGTTTTACTTTTAGTTCTTGGGGACCCATAATAAATAGCATAGGATTGGCGATCATTTTAATTTTAACATGAGTATTCAAAAAAAATGAATTGCGCGTAGAGAAATGAATTGACCTAATGTGTGGATTTTTGCACTTGGGGATCGTGAATACATAGTTTTCTGGGCCAGAGTTGGACATTTTATCTCTATTTGTGGTAATTTGAATTTTTTTTGATTGAGTTAACTCGAGATGAATCCTATGTATATGAGCTTCAATTGGTTCCCTAAGGTCTTTGAGCCTGGGAGTCATCGGCAAAGTCTTGCTACATGGGTTGACTCAATTGAGTTCAATTTCAATTACCATGGAAAAATTGAAAAAAAAACAAAAAAAAAAAGAAAAAAAAAAGAGTACTCATCTTATTATTAAAATTTTATTACTCCTAGCGCTTCCATCTTTTCTCCCTCGAATGGAAATGAACCCCCATGTCTATTGTGACGCACAACACTTCATCATGCTTAATTGAATTTGGATGAAATATGGTAATGAATTTGAACAAAGTAATGGGATTGGGCTTGAGTTATTCCTCTGGACTTATCTTGTTTTAAATTATTTTTATGGGTTTCATAATTGTTTGTTATGATATCTTTGGGTGAGAAATGTGTATTAAAATGTTTTTGGAAAAGGTTATTTGAATTTCATTTTTGTGAGATATATTTTGCTCGGGACTAGAAAAACTCAAGTTGTGGGGTATGATTAGCCACTGTAAGAGGCTGATATTCATTGGTAATATATGTATTTTTCATGTGCCTTGCTATTCATAAATACTATTTTAGTGCATTTTACATTTTGAACACCCATTCTCATCATTTGTGCACTTCATGCCTAATGTGCACCAATTTAGGCCCTATGTTTCATCTGATTTTAAAGAATGTAAATATCTATATTTTAATTTGATATTTTGGGAAATTTATATAAACTTAATTATTAACATTTTTTATTTAGGGATCATTGGATTATTCATAAAGGATGATGGAGATATTTGGCTATTAAAGGAAACAATTCTGGAGAAGGCAGATTGGATATCATCCCAATGATGATAATGTGGGGCCTATAATACAGGCCCAATGAAGCCCAAATTTTATGGTAGGATAGAAGAAATATATAGGAACAAATAATACTTCTTGAGCCAGTGATAATTCGTCCTACATGGTGGTTATTAAGGCGGCCCAATTTGAAGATACAATTCTAGGACAGATTCTGCGGCCCAGAAAAACAACCCACTATTTATATCATATCTCTATAACGGATTATTATTTGGGGCTGAAATATTACAGGATGTTAGGGGACATCCGGAGATTCATTTAAGTATTCTAGGTCCCACTCAAATTCGGCTTTATAGAAGGTCCTTTAGGCGCATCTTTCCGGTAGATGCAAGATGACTGCAACTTCGAGGAAAGAGTTGAAAAGTCTCTTATGCATTAAATGTCAACCTACCTTTCTCCAACAAAAATAATTAAAGGCACATGAGATGATGGAATCTCGGAAAAAGGCTTCCATAATTCCTATTTAAGGCAGTAGGGATGGAGGATTTGGGGATCTTGGAGTTTTTTTTCTTTGTAATGTTATTATGTCAAATTGTCCTTGTAACATTTTTCCTTCTCATGTAAGTTGTTTCAATCACCTTAGTTTTCAATAAATCTTATTCTTCTTCTATTATTCTGTTCTTCCTATTTTCTCCTTGATACCGTTGCCTCAAGGTGTGAATTTATTCACACCAAACCTTGTGATTTTATTCACACAACGGTGGAGTGATCGTGTTTTTGTTGTTGTTGTTTTTTTACTTCTTCAATTCCGCCCCAATGAGTCTACTTTCCAGTTCATTTGAGATCATAGAATCAATGGAGGACTAAACCATTATGGGTTGGTCCTAGTGAGTGGCATGGGGAAGATTGGATGTTATTTTATGATATAAAATTCTGTAATGATTTCATTAATTTAAGATTTCCATTGGATGATTATTTTCTTCTTCGTCTTCACCAAATTTGACAATGACACATTTTGAGTGCTATTACGATCCAATTCCTTGGAGTGATCATTAAATTGATCCTCTAAGTGCATTTGTGATTAGCCTTGGAATTGTGTAGGGATTAAATTGGTGAATGATGTTGAGGAATTATATCATTTTGTGGATACGTCTTGAATTAGTGAAACGAACGTTATAAGAAAATAAATACATCCAATCTAACCCTAGTAACAACTTAGGATCAACTCATATCCATTAATTATTTTAGACTAAGTAATTGAATGTTTTAATTTATTTTCTTTAAATTAAATTAGTAGTTATTCAAATCAATTCAATCTGAATAGTTGGCCACTTCATAGCCAAATCCTTCCAAGATCAGAGTGTCTTTAGGTTCCTTCTTCGGTCCTTGTGGATTCGACCCCTACCTGTACTAAAACGACCGCATACCTGTTGGGTAAATTTGGGCGCAACCAATGGGTTCAAAAAGTTCCTCAGAACTGGGTAATTAGTATATAGCAGGTTTCAAATAATTATCATATGTTTTGGATTATTTATCTAAATTTGAAAGGACATCCAAAAGTTTTTCTATAGAGTTCTTAAGTATACGTGGATATATTTCAACAAATCTTACAAGTAATAAATCTTCCATAATTTTAGTAATTTTATTTAATACCCTAAATGATTTATTGGTTGTTGAATAACCACAAAAAATTCCTTCATCAATTTTTGAGGAATTTTATTATAAATTCCATTTTGTATTTAGTATAAAGACAATGCAACCAAAAAAATAATGTAATTAACTTTTGGTTATGTCGTATTCCATAATTCATATGGAGTATTCATTAAACATGGTATAACTGGAACTCTATTAATAATATATTAAGTAATATTCCCACATTTTGCTCAAAAATAAAGAGGAAAATCATAATCATTAATAATGGAATAAGAAATATCTTTAATAGTACTATTTATTATTTCTAATACACCATTTTCTTGTGGGGTCCTATAAATAGAAATTTTATGATTGTAGCCATGTTTTTAGCAAAAATATTCAAAATCCTAATTCTTAAACTCTTGAACATGATCACTTCTTGAGTTTTTAATGGTATTTCCACAATATATTTCTACATATTTTTCATAATTGAAAAAATAAGAATAAGCTTCACTTTTGTGAGCTAGAAATAAAACATAGGTTAATCTAGAAAATTCATATACTAGAATAAAAGATTAGTGCTTCCTATTTTGTCTAGAAACTCTAGGAGGTCCAAACAAGTCAATGTGAAGAAACTCTTGGGGTTGATATTTTAAAATATCTTTCTTTAGGTTGTATGAGATTTTATATTATTTCACTTTTTGATATGACTTATAGATTTTGTGTATTGTGAGTTAATGGTTAGGGAGATCCCAGACTAATCCTTACTTATTTATATTTATAAGTGAGTATAGTATGTAATGGAATAGTATCCCGTGTAAAAAAAGAATATTTATGAATAGATACTAAACAAGAATTATTTAGTGAAAATAATGAATCTATATCATTAGGATAAACATTGCCATTGTAAAATGAAATAAAACCCATGACATTATTAAAACCATACATATTATAATAATTATTTAAAAAAAACATGATACCCATCATAAAAAAATATTAATATTATAATTTTTTTAAATTTAAATTAATCTATAAATAAAACTTTAGCAATTAAAATAGTTTTATATTTAATAATTTTATAAAGCCGTATTATTTTTCATATAGAACTATCCCCAAAAGTGATATATGTACCATATAATTTGATATTTTTTTTGGAAACATGAGTATTCCCTAGTCATGTGTTTGCAACATCCACTATTTAGATAAAATAGATGTTTACTCATACTGTTCAATCAGGTTTCCTATATAAAATTTAAAATAAGAAATAATTTTTTGCCGTAATTTTCTTAGATCTATATATTTCAATGATAAATACTTTTAGAATAAAAATTTATATAAATACTTTCCATTAAATTTATTTTAAAATCTTAGAGATGAAAAATTTCTTAGTTCTTAATGAATAAGAAATATTTATTGAAATAGATGAAACTGAATAAGGAACAAATTTGTTATTATTAAACATCCTCTATCCTAGATAATATCCATTCCTAGTGGTATAATTGGATATGATTTTTTCTAAGCATACAAGTAAGAGTTTATATAAATTTTTTTAATCATTCTATATCCTTTTTAATTTTCTCATTGGATATTTTAATTTCATTATTATCTTTTAAAAATTTTTCATTTTTGTTTTTTTATATAGAAAAATAATATTTAATGTGAACAGTTAGAGAATTTTGTTTCTTTGAACTCTTCTATCTATCTTTCACCTCATTGAATGTTTCCTCCTTCATATTATACTATTTAAATAAATACTAACTTACCATGTTTTCTTAATCTTTACAAATCTCATAAAGATTTGAAAAATATTAAGGAGATGAAGTAATTATATTTAATACCCCAGATGTGTTTTTCATGAAAAACATGTTGCACCTATAATTTTTATCGTCTCTACTCAAATCAGAGTCACTTAAATTATATTAAGAGGTTATCCAGGTGGATTTAATATCCTTTTTATACAAATTGATTTTTTCCCTCACACTTTTTATTATATTTCATAATGGGAGAATCTACCATGATTTGTCCTTGTCTTTTACACTGATATAATATTATCCTATTAGTGGAATCATACTTATTAAACTATTTCCACAAATTTAATTTTCTTTCATAAATTCATCCATAGTTAGTCATTTTCAATAATTTTTTATTCCTAAAAAATTTCTTGATTTTTTTAGCTAGATGAGCCATTTCTTAATCACTCAAACTTTTATCATTGATCTTTTATTTTTTCATGGAATCATAAGTATTTAAGGATAATGGATTCCTGTTGGGTTCTTTGTGTTCTTATTTATTTAGTTTTATTTATTCCTCACACATCATAAGAATTCCTATGATTTCCTTCACTATTAGTGTATTGATGTCACAATATTCTCTAATAGAAATAGTGGTTCCTCTAAATATATTAGTTAGACATCTTAGTTGTCACATCACTTCACATTTTGATGCAATTTTCTTCTAAATATCATGCATGTTGTAAAAAATATCATTAATCATAATATACATGTTATAAATGGATTCATTAGTTTTTATCGTAAATGTATCATATTTAACGGTAATTTCATTTAAGTGAACCTATTTGAAATTTGATGTTCCTTCATTAGATATATTTCTTGACTATCAAATGTTTCAAGAGAAGAGAAAGAAGATATTTTAAAAAAATCTTCTTCATCTAATGTAAAATATAATACATTCAATTATTTATGGTTTTAGTCATATGAAGCCTTTGTGGTATCACTCCATTCAACTCTATTAGCATTTGATTTTTTATATTTGTCCTCGATATTGGTCCAAATATCAAATCATATGATCTCAATATGGATTTTTATCTTGATAGTACACTAAGAAAAATTTGATACATTGAAATATGTAGGCTAATTATCATAGGATCCCTCTTGAATTTTATTATCTATAAATACTATAATTTAGAACTAAGAGAAATGATAATATCATTAGGTAAAAATTAATCACAGTAAAAATTATTTTTAAAACCTATGATACCAACTTTTGGTCAAAATGGAGTACTCATTAGTGCGGTGAATTGAGTTTCCAATTATGATTTCTATTTAAAAATGATTATAAATATAAATCAACTATTTTATAAAATACACCCAGTTAACTAAAATACTAGAATTATACAATTTGATCATTTTGCAAAAGATTATTAGATGTTAAAAAATAGTTGAGTTAAAATAGGTTTTAAAAATATCTGAAATTATTAAATAGTTTTAATAAAATGAACCAGCATACATAAAACAAAAATTAAAACTAACTATAAAATTAATTTTTTTATAGTTTAAAAATAAACACTTGATTGTTTAAAAAATAGAGCAAAAAAAAAAAATAGATACAAACACATAGTTTAATAAACAAGGGGTTCGGTCTCAAGATGAGAAGTAGTCCCCTCTATGAAACCCTATTTTTTTATAAAATATATTTTTCAATAAATTTAATTTCTTCTATATCTTATGTCATACACAACGCATATTTTTAACGAATCGTGATATGCTATTAATATTTTTATAAAACATCACCTTTATAAACTTGACATTAGAAAAGACAATAAGAATAGAAATGACCAAATTTTAAATTTTATTTATAATGTATTTATATAAATAAATAATATTTAAAAAGTTATTGAATTTATAGTAAACTCTGTATATGTTTCAAAAATACTATTTTCTGAAAAAATGTTTTTACTAATTTATGTGAAAAAATAATAAAAATAATATTTTACAATTTTATAAAATTAATTTTAAAAATAAAATTAATTTAATAAATCTACATGTCAAAATTATATTTGAGTTAATTTTTTTATTTTCCCTTTTTTATTGACAATAAAAAATACTGATTTTAATTGAAAACTATCTTTTCGTTTAAAGTATTTATAAGAACCGTTTTATATAAATATTTTTTAAAATTAAAATTAGTTCAATTATATATTTATTAATGAAATTTACAACATTGGATTCAATTTCATATTTAATTTTTATATAAAAACTTTCTATACTTTTGATAATTTTATCTTTGGAAAACAATTTTTTCATCGCATTTACGGGATTAATCTTGAAATAAATTATACAAATTCAATGATTTGAATTTGATAAAATGGATTCCATATTTTTATTAATCATAATTAATATTATAAAATAAGTTTAAATTAATTTTTTTTATAATTACTGATAATTAAACTAATAATTACTTATCTCCATTAAGGTAGAAAAAGAGTGTTGCACATTCAATGCAGTTGTGTTAAAATAAATTTTACACACACATAGAATTTTAATTTAACAAATTGGATTTATTATTAATAATTATTGGTTCCAAATTAAAGAATAATTATTATTATAATTTTATCCTTAAATGATAAATTACCTAGGTAAATAAAAAGATTCAAGTTTCCATGGTGAAAACTAAAATGGTAAAATTAAGTTTACTTAAAGGCTAATAGATCACATGTTTAAAACATGTGTGTTATTTTTGTAGTGGAGGTGTGTATATACCATATCATCCCTATAATACATTATTTATAACATTTATAAGAACTTTGGGTGAGAGTGAATTCCTATTATTGAATTTTTTTGGTTATTTTCAAAAATGTCACTCCTCAATTTTAGAAGGGCTCTTCCTCACCTGACTACATTACAACTATTAAGATCACTGGATCAACCAAACCAAGAAAAAATAACACCCCCAAAACCATATACCTGTTATATGTATTAATTTATTCTAATGATACCAATCCTATGGTCCTTGATAAGATACCCAACGGAGGTTGTTCTAAGAAAATGTAATTGTCTTCACCAAGCTATTTCTTTTCACTTCTTCTCTTACCCCATACGTTCAAGTCATATTATCCCTAATATAATAAAAATAGTGTGTATAATATACGTAGACTTTATTTTTATAATTAAATAATTTATATCCATATCCTCTTCCATTATGTTGGAAATAAAATGATTGATTGTGTGTACGATAGAGTACCGCCACACGATCCAATATATTTAATTCTTCACTTTTGAATTAAATTCAAGTAAATAAAGATAATTTTAATGAATATATGTGATATAGTTGAGATAAATATGATTCGTAATGTTTAATATATCATTTTCCATTATTTCATTTACTCTTCTAGGAAATTGGAAACAATGTTCATGTGTAATTATGACCTACCGTCTCTCTAAATGGTGTAATTGATTTTATATATATAACATTATTAGAATAATATAAATAAATATATAGTAATATATATTATATTTATGTTAGGTTTATAATTATATATATTATTTATTTATTATCAAAGTAAAATTATGGAAAATATTAAACCAAAACATACATGAAAAACAAAGCAGTTATTACCCAAAACTTGAATGTAACATGGAATTATTAATAAATAGTAAATAAAAGTACATAACTAAATAATATATGGTATGATATATATATATATATATATATATATTATAAAATAATATTTTTAATAAACCTATAATTATTTTTAAGGGGGTTTAAATGAGTATGAAGGATTTCTAGAATTATATTAAGGGGTTTATAGTAACACTTTTATTTTTGGGAGACATATGACATATTCACCATTTTATTATTTTTCATTGTATATATACTAACCATGAATTTATTTTATGATTATTATAATTACTATTATGGGATATATATATCCTTATATGGTTATATCTTCCATGGGTCTTATGATTCAAATTATACCAATGTTTTAAGGGTTTGATATTACAATCTCATTATTTATTGGGCTTGTTTATGATTGTGATTTTACTAATGAAATATTTTTATATATTTTTCAAGAAATTCATGTTTTTTATTATCCAATGGTAATTTATTTAGAATAAATTTTCCTTTTTTTCACCTCTTTATGTACTCAATATTTTGATATAATATTTTTTAAAAAATGGAGTTCATTTACCGCTTCGTTCAAAAACCATTTTTATTCCATATACATGTTTTATAAAAATGTTTTCAACAATGTTTTAATGTTATTATATGATTGATTAAATTAATTTTTAACCTTTTTAAAAAAATTTCTCTTTTAAAATTTCAAAAATATGATTTAAATGATTCTTTTTGTTATTTTCCAAACAAGTACGGTTTGGATTGCACCGAAAAAGTGAAAGGTATCTTTGTTTTTATGTGTATGATATGGGAAAAAATATCCACCATAATGACAAACAAATATTTAAAATATTAATTTATGAGCTTCAATTTTTATTATCAATAAAAATTATTTTCGATTTTTTTTTGTGAATTTTTAATTTTAAAAAGTTGATTTTAAAATTGAAAATGTTATTTTCCTAAATAAATGTTCCATGTGATATTTCAAAATCATTTTTCATATAATATGTAATACTTTGATGTTTCATCAACATTACTCGGTATATGATCCATTAATACTATACATATTATTTCTATATGTGGTTTCAGATTATGATGATAATATGTCCATGAATCCCATTCTATTTCAAAAGGTTATTATATGATGAAATGATGAAATATTTATGAAACCCATTTTTAATCGGTTATTATATAATGAAATGTTTATGAAACCTATTTATTTTCATGGGTTCTGATATGACGAATGATTTATGGAACCCATTTCTTTTTCAGGGTTCTGATATGAGGAATGTTTGATGGACTTGTGGCACATATATGTATGGTGTTCATTATATGATGGTAGTTACATTATAACTAAGGAAGGTGATAACATTATAACTAAGGCTAATGGTTACGTTATAACCAAGGAAAATGGTCACATTATTACCAAGTTTGAGTGGGACCTATATCTACCTCGAATATATTGTGTAATGATTGAGATCTCATGAGATAAAATGGACTGGAAAAGTAAGTGAGCCTAGTTCAGTAAGGGACTTTGTCCACTATGAAAGTTTTGAGAGTGAACCTTTACTACTATAATGGTTTAGGGATTGAACCGAATTAAATATGATATTCATTTGGGGTAAACTATGATTAATACAATGGTTTGGGGATGTGCACCCAAAACAATATGATATTATTGGAAATGATTCTTGACTTCTAAGGAAATTATTTTCTGTACTTATGTGTATGTCATAAATCTATGTCTTATGTTGATGTTTTTTCTCATTGTTCATGTTACTGGATTTCAATATTATTAGTGAACTATGAACTAATAATATTAAATGTATAATTCATGTTTATATTCTATGATATACATGGTATGGTTTTCATATGCTATTCTAATATTATCTTACCCTTATTATCATGTAATGTTGACATGTACCTTGTTTATCCTTATTGATCATATTTTCACCCCATTTATATTTTTGAATTTACCATGTTATGAATAAGGGTATTATGTATGAATTGTCTATGAAGGGTCATAGTTGTGAAGAAATTTGTGGGAGATTATATATTTCACTTATGAACTTATTGTTTATGTATATAAGTTTCCATAGTCACTAGACATAAATGATTCTGGTGTGGATGATTTTATTATGTAATGAATATTCATTTATTAAGATGCAATATATATTAATGAAAGACATGGTTATATATGACCTCAACTAGGTAATCACCTTCTACCAAGAAGTTTATTATAAAAAAACTGATCCAAAACCTAGATAATGTTTTACAACAGTACGAAAGGTTGTCCAGGATTTATATTGATTATTCTATAGTTCTACATAATATATATCAAATAATAATTTCACATAGGTATTCCAGGATAAACTAATTATTCCATAATTCTTTGTTGGAGTAAATATTTATAAATAAGGGATATAATATCTTACACTCTCCAATTAATTACAAGATCTTATGATAAAGTATAAAATGTTTAAAACACACACAATTAAAAAGTAAATAAAACAGAGTATAAAAAATAAAGAATTATGTACAGTATTATATTTTGTTTTGTTTACATATAGATTATTTTTCTGCACATGTTTTTATCTCTTGATTTGGAATATATGAGTGAATATTTTTAGTTGTTTTCAAATTATTCATAGAAATTCTAGTGATAATAAGGTATCACAAACTTTAAATATAGTGTAAATGATATACGTTTTTATTCAAGAAAATATCTAATGTTTCTATGTTACACATGTGTGTTCCCCTTTTCTCTTTTTTATTATATTTAATATTTTAAGGAGTTTTACTAAAACTTGATATTATGAAAACATCATGAAAATCCTTGTATTTTTGCAGAAAACCATGCTCATTAAATTCTTTTGATTTTCATTTAATTCTGTAAAGAAATGTTATTGGATTAATATACATACTTATATAAAAATATAATAATTACTTTTATACATAGTTGACTTGACATTTTATTTGATAGAATCTATAGTGGTGATCACTTTTAGATTTCCCCTATCAGCATCTATAGTCGCATAAATATTACAAGACTTATGTTTAGATTTCATGTTAAGACTTATAGTTGATTACTTGTTCTTGTGGTCAATGGGATGGAATTAAGGTCTTTAATTTTGATTTATGGTCAATTATATCATACTTATGGTTGGTCCAATACTTTTACCATTTTGACACTACTAACCATGGTCTTAATAATTAATCTTATAGTTCTTTCTTCACTTAAAAATATACAACCCATGGTTACATTCATTTGGCCATACTGTCATATGGGAGCTCCTATAGTCGAACCAAATAGCTTTTCGGTCACCCTTTTAGGTATTAATTTGATCCATTCCATTGAAACATTGGCCACAATGGACACTTGAAACGATGTGTTGTCTTTTGGTTCTTTCTTATGATTACTTGGTTCCTTTGTTATAAATTTGATATGGTCAATCACATATATTATACAGTTGATTCGAGACTTTGAAAAATATGTATTCATTTCTAGAAAATGAGTTAACATCCATAAATCATTAAGTGGATTATAAATAAAATAAAAATTATTTCTAATTATGAAAATATGAAATTTCTAGACTAACTATCTAAGTTCAA
Organism: Viscum album; assembly: GCA_963277665.1. Lineage (NCBI taxonomy): Eukaryota > Viridiplantae > Streptophyta > Magnoliopsida > Santalales > Viscaceae > Viscum > Viscum album. The sequence goes on from OY728160.1 coordinate 862,855,721, forward strand.
ATACATTGATATTTTTAAGATATATTCTGAAAATATCACCTAAGGAAAATTATTTTCATAAGAAAAATAAAATGATCTATTCTATAAAATCCAATGTGTATTTAATATTAACCTCTTCAAAGAGTTATATAGGCCTTTAAACTTTAAAAAACTAAATCAATGAATAAGAAAATTGAAGTTTGAAAATAAAAAAATTTGAAATTTTTTGAGGCATTTTGATATGGAAATCATTGATGTATAGATTAGAACATTTACAAGACCACTTCACCAAATTTAAAACCCAAAATTATACTCAATGTTGAATCCATGGGATAAATAAAAAATTATATAATTAATTGTTCATAATGATTTTTAATTGAGTAATTACAGAATATGTTGAAGGGTTATAATACACATCAAAGAACAAGATTCTATAATTTCAAATGATTATTTAAAATAAAATTTAATATTTAAATTATATTTTCTCTTTTCATAGACACATATATTTTCAATTTATCTCATGTAACTTCATTTTGGATATTATTTATTATAGAAAACAAAAAAATCACACAGAGTTAAGCCCAAAAATGTTCAAAAAGTGGGTAAATATCCCCCACACATAGTGTCATACAGTGAGACTACTTAAAATATTTACCACTATAAATGAATTATTAAAGGAAATTAATAACTGAAATATTTCAAAAAATAATTAAACCTAAACTGATTTTGAAGTTTAAACCAATTGTGTTTATATTAACATTCCCCTTATTTTCCCATTAATGTAATGTCCTCTTGACAACAAGTTGAAGCTCCTACAAAATTAAAAAATAAAAATAAGATTCAATAATTAGTGTTCATGAAAGGTGATAACCAAGGATAAATTTTAGGAAATTTTTATTTAGAAACCGCCAACATGAAGCTATAATTTTCATTGAAAAAAAATTTATTTCCACTCTAGGAAATCAGAAATTTTTCCCATAAGGTGTGTATCTAGTAGTCTTAGAAATCAAATAAAATGGTTGGGAAACAAGTAAAACTGGGGAAGATACATAATTTGATTTATTATTAATAAAAAATGAGGGAAAAAATAAATTTCATAGAATGAAATTTGGTTGAACCCCATGAAGAAATGAGATTAAATTCATCAGTTATAATAAATTGATACTTAATCTTCAAAGGAGGTAACGAATACCTTTGGAATCCCCTCAATCTAATGCCCAATTCTTTGAACATTAACTTGTAATGATTTAGTCTATTCTACTAAAATAAAAATAACTCCATTCACTTATACTCTAAGGATAGTGAAAGGTACAAACCACTTGGATTTAAGATTCACAATAAAAATTATCTATGTATAATTGAAAATATAACAATTTTAACTAGCATTAAAATCATTATTTTGGATAATGGAATCATGAAAATGTTATGTCCCCTACATGTATATGTGATAATTTTCTTAGGTATATCTTCAAAAATCATATATCTTATTCAAATCAATCAATATTCATTCTATAGTTGTTTTAAATTTATAATTAATTTACCAATTTATTTTATAACTCCTAAGGCAGGTGACATAATTCAAAGAAATAAGTCTATACGAAGAAATTATTATAGGCGTTTTAATGGAAATTTAGAAATTCCACAAATCCTTGACCTGTTTTAAAGTATAGTCTTTTCTGAAACTACATATAATTTTCTTTACATTTTTTAAGCTATGTATTATAAATTTTATCAAGTCTACTAGATTTTGGATGGTAAACAGTTCCGTTTTTTTAATGGAATCCATTTTTCCAATGAAATATTTGAACTAAAAATTCTTAAGGATGGTTCCAATATCTATGAGAAAATATATTTTCATCCAAAATATTGAAATTATATTCTTCTTAATGGATTTTATGATGATTTTAGCTTGATTTTTTTGAGTTACCACATTTCAACCTAGTTAGAAACATAGTCTACATACACCAGGATGTACTCATTCCCATAAGAATATGGAATTTCCCCATAAAGTATAATACAAATACATGAAAAATTTCATCTTCTAAAATACTATTTTAAGGCACCCCATCTTTTATACCAACATTTCATATCCTTTCGTAGTTATAACAACTAACTTCCAAACTCTTAACATCCTAAATGAGTTTAGGATAGTAGAAACCATCCTATAAATATTTCTTAGAAATAATCTATCCTCCATGATAAAACCCCATAGTATATAATGAAATATTTCAAGAATGAGTATCATCTCTTACCCAATCACACACCTCTTAAGTATACCATCATGATACGTAATAAATAGAAAAGGGTCATCCCAAAAGTTGTATATTAACTTAGAAAACAATTAACTCCTTTTTTATTGTATAAATTCATTAAGAATAACTCATAAAACCAAGAAATTAGAAACATATATATAGAAATAATATTTTTTAACTCACACTAAAGGAAAATTGTCATCAAGAAAATAATAATTGGTCTATCATAGATCATCATTTTGGGTACCAAACAACATAGAAAAGTGTTCATCCACTACATGTCTAGAACCATTCTTATCTTTGATCTCAAAATAAAATTCCTATAGAAACTAATGCATATAAGGAGTCATAGTTCAGCCTCTATTTTTAAAGGAGAGTATTTTAAAGAAGAGTGGTCAGTAAAAACAATGACTTCAAACCCTCTCATATATTTTTTAAACTTATCAAGAGAAATTTTTTTTTGAAAAACTTCTGCAAAATGGTGTATTTTATTTGATCATAATCTAGGAATCATCTATTATTGTACACCACATGAAATCGTTTATCATTACTCTATCTTAAAACTACTCTAATAACTACAACACTGACATAACACATGAGTTCAAATATAAACTTCCATAGTTGGGTAGTGATTTTTAGAGAATAAGTTAGTTTCTATTTAATAAGATTGATTGATTATAAAAATATTTCATCAATCTAGAAGGGTTTATCTTTATGGAGCGGTGAGAATATAGGCCTAGTGATTTTATAATTTTTTTATGAATCTATAATAAAAACCATCATGGACTAGAAATATTCTCACACATTTTACATTTTTAGGAGGGGGATGATTTTGAATAGCAAATATCTTACCATTATTAGATTTTATACCACTCTTAGACAACTTATAGCCTATGAAAATCCCCCCAATCACCATAATTTTTTATTTCTCTTAGTTAATAAAATTAATTGTCTATAATAATATACATAAAACTGATTCTATATTTTTCAAGAAGATCTCAAATATAATACTAAAAGTACAGAAACCAACAATGAATCCATCAACTATTCTCTCAATCATTCCATAAAATATGGAATCATACAAATTTTTAATGTTTCTTAAGTACCACACAAACCAAAGGGAATTAACAGGGAAAAAAATTTCCTAAAGAGACTTGTGAAAGTGGCTTTTGTATAATCTTATATAGCTAGAGGAATTGTGTTGTACTAAGAATAGCCATCTTGAAAATAGAAAAATTCATTTCCAGATGACATTTATGTATTTTATATATGAATAGGTTAGGAAAATAATTCTTCCACATGGAATAATTTATAATCATGTATTAAATAAAATATTTTCACTTAGTTTCATTCATAATGTCAATTTATTTATTTTTTCATAAGTAACAATAGTGGAATCTCAATTATTTGGAAATAAATTGACAAAAATAATAAAATGGATTTATTATGTGGTACATATAATACCATCATCAAGAAACTTGATTAATTCCCATATTAAAACTTCATTCATGTGGGATTTAAACTTATTTCGCCCTAAATTCCTCTTTTTTGTTTCGTTCTATTAGGATCCAATGCATACATAATGAAGAGAAAATACCTTTAATGTAAACTATGGACTAACATATGGATGTTTTAAACTTATTTATATAATTAAAATAAAAATTTCTCTTGAATTTTTTCTTGATTTTATGATCTAATGACATGAAATGATGATTTATCACAGAGAAAAGAACATTTGAGGCTTTGAAGAAAGAGTTTGAGCTCTAATTGTTGTTCCAATGGACTAGATGGTATAATCATGGGAAAAGGTAGTGTAAGGTCCTTAGTATATTTATTAATATGAGTATGAAAATTTGAAATATTTTGAAAATATAGAGTAGAATTGAGTTCTTCTTTATAATTTTACAAAGCGGAAAACTCACTTTTTTTGAAAATCAGAATTGATTTCAAAATGTTTTTGATAGAAAATTTATCATAGTTTTCAAAAATTTCCCCGTAATTACTATTAAAGTGTTCTTAATTTTTTAAAATGGAGAAAAAATACTCAATATTTCATAAACATTCATAAAATAAACGAAAAAAATCACCTATATAACTTTTCATATTCTAATGAGTCCTTTACTTTAATAATTTAAACTATTAAATAGTTCTATTTAAATTTATGGTCTTTAAAATTTTCAAAGATAATAAATTATTCGTTTTTAACCCTAAACAAAAATTTTTACCTTCAATTAATATCAATTTAAGCCCTCATTTTACTAAGAAATTCTTACCATGGATGACATGTACTTATAAGAATCCTAATTTTAAAAAATAAATTCATTGTGTATAATTGATTTCTAACACCTAATATTTATCATCAAATATTCCTACGGTATTTGTGAAATATTAGTCAGTTAAATGAAGGAAAAAAGTGGTGGTTTGTCATTATCCAAAATTTAATTACTGAAATATTGAAAAATGATGCATATTAATGTTTCCCCAAGGTTACAATGACAATTCATCTTACAAATATTCAATAAAGTGTATGGTATTACAAAATATTCTTTATCATTATGTTTTTTTCGGTTTTTATAAGAAAAATTCTACACTCTCTTGTGAGGCTATATGTAGAAAATTCTTTTAGTGTTTCCTTGTATAAAATAGGTTTTTACGAGATTTCAAGTATGATGGAATATTAATTAATACTTGAATGAATATAATATTCCTAGAAAACTTATTTAAATGCACTAGAAACTTGGAAAGTTGGGGTTCTTATTTTTTTCTATTTATGATGAAATTTTATTGGTGGGGAAAATTTATTAAGAATACTATGAATTTACCCATTTTTTTCAATATTTTCATTCCCTTTGTTATTTACCATTTTGGAGACATTTTACTCTTTTTTGAGGTGGAAGAGATTGATTTATTTTATTTATAGTATTGACATCCATATTTTCATATTTTATTTCACCCAATATTTCATGTTTTTAATCTTCCAAATTTTTAGTTTGGACATTTCTAAGTTCATCTAAAACATCCTCCTAAGTTTTAAACCACTCCCAGTGATAAAAGATGTCATATTTTGAAACGCCGCAATATTTTTTGATATATTTATATTTAAATAAATTTTATTTCTTGGATATCATGCTTTACACACAACATTGATTTTAAATGAACAAGGATATAACATAGAAATATTATTATTAAGTGTGACTGTTATCATCACAATATGAGATTGATAGGTATGAATAAAATTAAATAAATTAAATAAATTAAATAAATTAAATAAAATTATTGTTTAAAAATTTATAAAATGAATTAATTTCTTATAAATTTCCAATAAATTAAAAAAAATCATTTTAAACTAAAAAAGAGATGTGTTATTGAATGAATATTGTTCTGCGCACTGTGTGTTTTATGATAATAAATTAAATTAATCACTACTTATGATGTATTATAATTAAATATTTTTAACATATATTCAATAAAATGTTTTAACATTCATATAAGGGTTTTTACTATGTAAATAATAAGAATAAATTCAATTTTATGCATCAAAAAGTATTTTTTTTAAAATGGGTTTGGTTATGTTCTATATAATTATTTTAAAATAGATTTCATTCACATATAGAAATTAAGTTTGAAAAAATTATTTCCGTGTCGGAATCAAAATTTAAAATTTTATTGTTAAGTTCACTTTCATTTTTCATCATTATGAATAGTATCTGATGTAAAAAATCATTACTCCAATAAGGGTTAAAAGGGATAAAGATTATTAAACTTAAGTGATAAGGGTTAAAAAACTTACAAACTCCTCTAAAACCTATTGATTTATTTTATCTATACTCAAAAGTATCTCATATTATAATTTGGGTCATATTGGTTCCGATTTCAATTAAATATTACTTTATTATATTTTAATTATTTATATATTTATAATAGTGACACTCCCCTCACTTATAAATGAGAACTTATTGTCCACTGTTATTTAGGAAACTTAATCCATTTATTTCAACTGTTATATATCTAAATACTCATAAAAATCCTTAAACATGACCTCATGGTGTTTCTATTCCCAAAAGACCCATCCACAGATCCTTAAGGTGTTTTCAAGGGAGGATACCCAAAAAATAGTTATATGTTCTTACCGATGTTTTTCATATTTATTTTTATCAAACATACAATAAATGTTCTATAACCATCATAAAATGAAAAAATAACTATACATACTATACTTAGTTTTTTACAGTAATTTTATAGTTATTTTATATCTCAATCACATCCAATGGAAACAAATAGCATCATTCTTGTGCATGCGTGGACAACAACCTCCATGAAGTGATTCCATCCACTTTTCATTTATTCATTACCCAGATTTTCATAAGTATATATTTAATGAATATATATTAAATTTATGAAAAAATTATGATAATTTTAAGGTGATTTATTATTTAACATTATTTTTATCCATCCCTTTATAGGCGAAAACGTCACTCGTGCTTATATTCAAATTATCAACTCGATGATGTGATATAATTCATTTATAATCACTAATTTTTTGAATGATTACAACACTATATATAATGAATAAATATTATAATTATGAAATTATTAATTTTCTCTAGATTATGAAACCATGAACAAGGTGCAAGGACCAGGACAATTGAACTGAAAGATGCATGGAAAACAAATCAGTTTTCACAATAATGTTCATTTTAATTAAGAATTTTAAATAAAATGATAATTGGAAGTTATAATGGTTTTATAAAAATTATGTTATATATTAATATGGTTCTACAATTTACTTATAATCAATATATATCTATAATACTAGAATTTTGAATTCATTTGAAGAGATAAGAGACTTGAGGTAATAATTTATGTTATAATTTCATTTATTTTCAAGATTTTCATTAATTGACTTATATTAAGGGAAATTATATTGTAATTTACCTTTAAATACCATCAATTTTATAATCCTCTTTGTAATATTTAATTTTCTTATAATATTAAAAGTTTCCTCTATTTGGAAATTAAAGTATGAGATAATGTTTTTATGAAATGATGACCTTATTTCCACTTTACTCGACAAACATTTTTTCCATGTCCACGATCATCAAAAATTTTTATGAAGGTTATTACTTATAATTTAAATTTTTTATGATGATAATTTTTAATAACTTTTAATTTATTTAGAAATTTTTAAATGTAATACTTTGAAAAATACTTACGAACAAGTCATTTTTTACTTTTTACAGAAGTGAGAAAATAATGTTCTATTTTAACGTATACTACATGAATTGATTTTTCCATCAGTGTGAACATTATATTATTTGGATCCTACTTTAATTTTTTTGATGATTATTAAAAAACAATTTTCTCAATATTATCATAATTTTTAGTTGACTCTTTACCAATATTTAAAAATATAATTATCATGTTTTCAAATAATGGTTCAAATATTTTTATAGGAACTTGAAATCTATGTCAACATCCTTTAAGGGGTTTTATTCTTCCCTAGTAATATTATCTTCTGATAACACTAATTATCTTTCTCTAGATGGATTATGATGAATATGATTTTATTATAATTACATGAAACATGTTTCATCCCTATGTGTAAATTAATTTATGATGAAATAATCATGAAACTTGTTTATTTTTCATGGGTTATGATATGATAAAATAATTACAATTTTTATGAAATTATGGAAAAATTATTTATGGTTTTTATTATGTGAGATGTTGGCCTAGAATTTTATATCCCTCAAATTCATTGGGTAAATAATGAAATCTTATAAGAAAATATAGATTGGGATGCCGATTGAACCCCATTCAATAAGTGGCGATATTAACTATGATAGTCTTAGGAGTGAACCTTTACTAAGGAAATTATTGAATATGTATTGAATAGGACACAATAAAACTTTTCACACAATATAATTCTTGGGAGTAAAACTTGACACAAAATATGATAGAATCCGGAGTTAACCCAATATTATTGGGACTATATCTACTATGATAGTCTTGATTTTGATCCTTGAAAAAGGAAATGTATTTTATATTATTTTGTTTATTCCAAAAACTTATGTTTTATTCTTATTATATGTTATTTTTGATCATGATTAATTATTGATGATTACAAATTCCTATAGATTATGCCTTTTATGAAATTTTTTAGTCATTATTTATGATTAAAGAAAATTGAATAATTGGGATGAATTTCATAATTTATGATCATGTTCTCATAGACATATTATTATCTTATGCTCACTTATAATCATTTATTAATATCTCATATTTTTATGTTTATTGATCATTTGATCTAACCTGTTCTTGTGTTTACATTTTCCATAGGTTATGAAGAAAGGTTTTATGTTTGGTATTACTAATAACAATACTATTTGAGATTAAATTTTTTTGATATGATGAAGATATTTCATGAAATATAATGGTTTTATATCTTGTCTTCAAAGACACAAAACATTTATAGTTTTCTGGGTGTGTATTATTATGCAATGTATTGAATATTAATCTAAAGTGATGCAATATTTAAGTTTATATTGGTTGGGTCACCTCTATTGGTATTAGAATAGGGATTATATATATTAAGATATTAGTGTGAGATTAATTTTATGAGAACCCTGAAGGATTAGTCTAAGTTTATAATAAAATCCCAAAATTTGGTAAAGTACAAATTGTGTGGTGTGATAACAACGAAATATGGGTATTGATACAAGAAAGAGGATGTGGTTTTGGAAAAGATGCACATAGTATCCTATAAAAGTATAGTCGAGTATGAAATCGATCTTTACATAATGAGAAATTAATAGGACTAAGACTACACATCTTGATAGAAATTCTCAAGGGATGTGATTTTGTTAATTAACTTTATATTTATGGACCACTATGATGAATGAGAGGATATAAACTATGAAAACCAATGATAAGACATAGTGATATGAGATAAACTTTGTGTTCCAGGGTTTAAAATAAGCTGAATTTTTTTAGGAAATATTAGGAATGATTTTTATGACTATAAGATTAATCACTCTAATTAATGATGTTTGATTGTCATGCTAAACATTTTTTTGTAAGGTATTGACGATAGAATGATAAAGTTTAAGTGGTGATAGGTATACTCAAATATTAAATTATCTTATCTGGTCTTTTTAATCTAAATTCATATTTATCATTTAATGTATCTTGGAATGTAATAAAATATCCTAAATTATTAGATTTTTAATTATTGGAAAAAACTCTTAATGGTATAATGATCCCATATCAAGTCTATAACTTCTCTATGATAGATCTTCGTGGAAAATAAAGGACCCAAAACACCCTGAGATAGGAGGGGTGAATTAGGGTGTCAAATTTGTATTTTAAAGTGATATATATTGTTCCCAAGTTGGTAGGAACTTGCTAAATCTGTATATTGGTAATGTGTAGTAATTTAAACATTCACACGTAGAAGGACCAAAAACAATTTTACTTGATTCACCACTAAGGGAAAGTCCAAGGGGAATATTCCCACAGGTTATTGGTCATACCAATTTCTACTAATATTCACTAGTTGTTAATTACAAATGTTTAGCATAGTCACTCTATTCTAGGAGCACTGCCTTTACGAGGTTTTAGGGATATCACACTATTTCCCTCAGACCACTTCCATTAACTACCCTTTACTCAATGCATTGGGAAGAATCTAAAATCATTTTTTCAAATTGATTGTCACTTAAATGGAGAAGCATTAAATAAATAATCCTCATATTTAGATAGATTCTATGTTGAAGTCCCATTTTCCCCAATAGATTTAATCTACTTTTCTGTGTACTATTCATTAGTGAACTTATCCTCTTTGAACTGGTGTCACGAACCGAATCTGGTCACCGCCAAAACCGGCACCAAACCCAGCCCGTGACATTACCCGAAGGGTGTTCCCCATCCCCACGGGCTGGCACAAGTGCCCGGGTATCATAAAAATTCATTTGGGAACGATTTACCCGAGTTTGGGTTCATAAGATAACCAAAAAAAACAACAAACCAAATCTGAAAAATTATGCCAAACAAGAATTAATAAAAATTCAGAACTTAGTATATGAGTTTAAACAAGACACAAGAGGTCCAAAGGTACATAAAAGTAGCAGCAAACAGCCCACGAGACTCCACACGACAAGGGGTCATCACCCACAAGCCGTCTCCACAACACCGCACCATCGAGAGAAACTAGCAACCTGAACCGCCATCGCCCAAGGCTTTTCCTTTGCCTGTGTCAAACATGATCAAGTCTACTTACACCCAAAGGTGTAAGTAGGGTGTGAGACTAAGCCCAATAGGATATCACCCAAGGATTTCAAGTGATAGGCATTGTAAAATAAAAGGCTTGCAAGAGTTATAAATAGATAATAGTGGCATTTATTTCTAAAAGTGCAACTTTGAAAAGAAAATAACTTTCAATGGGGATAACTATAAGAATCAGTGAAATTGAATAAAACATTGAAGCTGCTGGTTTTCACATCCCAAAATACCATAAATAAAGTTTAAATGCCAAAAAGGCCACGAGCACCAAACATAGGAACCCCCCCTAGGTACTAGTTTGTTGTGAGCCCCAAGTACCTCGTACCTCGGTGAAAGTAACCATAACGAAATTCGTTCTCGTGCACGAGCCACTAGTAGGGAGCATACCCATAACCTAGTGGTCTCCAATCATCTCCATTATAGTTTTGTTAGTGTTATCCATGTCAGACTTGCTAAGTGAACCATGATCAAACCCCCTCTGTTCACTAGCGTACTAGTACACGTTAGCCCACCTAGATACCCGGATTTCCCGTATTGTGCTCAAATAGTCACCACATGCTACCAAAATCAATATTCACTTATAAATTTCAGTTCTGGTCACACACATTCAAAATAGTATCTACCCCTTCTTTTCACCTTTTGCATAACTCAATAAACCATTTATAATTTCCATAAAACAATTTCAAGAAAATTAATCAAATGTTGCACATCAAATTCATCTAAAATCCCATATTTAAAACCAAATGGAGACCAATATTATACCAAAACATAAATTTCAGCATCAAAACATTTTTCTAATCCAATCCCTGAATTATAAAACAACACCAAGAGGCACAATATGGGTTACATATATAAAACACCCATTTTCACACAAGATTGGCACTTGAAAATCTACCACTTTTAAAATGCTACCCAAATCAATTTCTGAAATCAAAATACTGAATGATGAACATAATTGAAACCTAAATAAAGCAAGCCAACTCATTATACAATACCTACATATGAAATCACCTACCAAAAGAGTCAAAACCCCCAAATCCTTGTGCGTCACTTCAACCGCACCTCCGCCGCACCACAAAGGAGTAAGATTGAACCTAAAACCAGAGGATTGGACCAAGAAACTCAAAACTAAAACCCTAGGTACGAAACCCCATCTTCTGGAAATTTGGAGATTCAATAAAAAAGGAAGAAACCCTAAGAAGAAGGGAGGAATAAGGAAGAGAAACAACTTACTTGAGAAATCTGGACGTTTTTTGGAGCTACAGAAGTTCGGCCCTAAATCGCGACCAATATGAGCTCCAAAGAGGCGAAAACGAAACTGGGGGTTTGGCTGGGTTCGATGGGAATGTGTGAGAGGTGGAATCACCGAAAAAGGATAAAAAATAAATATTTTATGAAAGAATTACAAAACAATTTTAAAACTGGAAATGGGCTTTCAGGTTAGCCCAATACCTAATTTTATCACCCAAATCCATGATTCTAATGAATTTTTAAGGGGCCCAAAATTATTTTGTGGTTTTAATATTTAAATTAAGGTCATTTTTGAAGTTTAATTGTTGAAAAATGTTGAAAAACGAAGGAGTTATTAAAGAAACAAAATATACTTTCAAAACTGGAAATGGGCTCTTAGGTTGGCCCAAATTTTGGAAACCCACTATTTCCTTTAAAAATGCATGAAAACCCACCAAAACAAATCAAGGATGTAAATTAAATGAAAAATACCTCTAAATATTTCATGTATGTGACAATTCTCCCCCCCATGAAGGACTTTCCGCCCCGGAAAGTCAACATGAGGCTTGATTGGAAAACAAGAACGGGTACTCTTCCTCGACCCACGACTTTCGCTCCCATGTCTCATGTGTATCATTACCATGCTGCCATAGATCCCGGACTAATGGAATAGACTTCCCTCGAAGTATCTTCTCTTTGGAGTCCACTATTTTCACTGGCCTCTCAACAATAGACAAATCAGGCTCTATCTCCAATTCTTCCCAACTCAACACATGGGACGGATCCGGGTAGTATTTCTTCAACTGAGAAACATGGAAGACATCATGGATGGATGTCAACTGAGAAGGTAAGGCCAACCTATATGCCACCTTTCCAATACGTTCAATGATCTCAAATGGCCCGACATACCGCGGAGTCAGCTTACCTTGCTTCCCCAATCGACGATGGCCTAAACGAGGGGCCACCTTCAAGAATACTCTATCACCCACAGAAAAATCTAGGTCTCAACGCCTCCGGTCAGCATATGATTTATGACGACTCTGAGCTGTCAATAAACTTTTCCTGATTAATTTTACCTTCTCAGATGTCTCATGCACCATACTCGGCCCCAGTAGTGAGGTCTCACCTACCTCAGCCCAACAGAGGGGGGACCGACAAGGCCGACCATAGAGCGCCTCAAAAGGATCCATTCGAATCAAGGATTGGTAACTGTTATTATAAGAAAACTCAACCAATCCCAAATGGGTATCCCAAGAACCTCCAAAGTCTAGGACACATGCACGAAGCATGTCCTCTAAAATCTGATTTGCCCGCTCTGTCTGACCATCCGTCTGTGGATGGTATGCTGTGCTCATCTTAATCTGGGACCCCAAGGCCTTCTGAAGGCCTTCCCAGAATCGAGATGTGAAACGAGGGTCTCTATCTGAGACAACTGCTGATGGCACACCATGGAGTCTCACCACCTCCTGAAGATACAAACGGCCCAACTCATCCACTTTAGATGTATCTCTGATCGGAATGAAGTGGGCTGATTTGGTTAAACGATCAATCACCACCCAAATGGAATTCTTAGCTCGAGGTGTACGAGGTAATCCAACAATGAAGTCCATGGCAACCTCGTCCCATTTCCAGGTAGAAATGGGTAGTGGTTGGAGCAAACCGGAGGGCCTTTGGTGCTCTGCTTTCACCTGCTGGCATGTGTAGCATCTCGACACAAAGTCCGCTATGTCCCGTCTCATACCAGGCCACCAAAACTGCCGACGGACATCATAATACATCTTAGTGGCACCCGGATGGGCAGCCCACTGAGACTGGTGGCTATCCTGCATCACCACCTTCTGTAGAGATAACGGCACTACCGAACGACCCTTGAAGCACAAGATTCCCTCGGGAGATGACGACCAATCAGAGGATGTCTCCCCACCATGAAGAAACTGCTTCGATCGCTGACAAAGCTCATCACTAGGTTGTTCCTGCTGAATCAACTCCAACAGAGAAGGAGTCAACTGGATGCTCGCCAAGAATGCCCCTCCACTATGTTCCTTGGTCTCCACATGCATCTGAGAAAAGATCCCCATCAATGTCCACTCATCACTGGACTTCCTCAAAGCCTGCACTGGAACCCTTCTGCTCAAGGCGTCGGCCACTACATTACCCTTACCTGGGGTATAGACAATGTCAAAATCAAACCCCTGCAAGTACTCGATCCAGAGACGCTGCCTCATGTTGAGGTCCTTTTGTGAGAAGATATAAGCCAAGCTTTTGTGATCAGAATAGACCACAAACTTCTCCCCAAAGAGGTAGTGACGCCACATCTTCAAAGCATGCATCACTGCTGCCAACTCCATGTCATGGGTTGGGTAGTTCTTTTTGTGTGCCCGAAGTTGGCGAGAGCCATACGCCACCACATGATCATCCTGCATAAGCACGCACCCAAGACCCATACCTGAAGCATCACAATAAACCACATATCCCTTTCCAGCCTCTAGTAAAATCAGCACGGGGGCAGTAGTCAATCGCCTCTTTAGCTCCTCGAATGATGCCTGACATTCTGGACCCCATACAAACTTCACCCCTTTCCGGGTGAGGGAAGTCATCAGTGAAGCAAGCCGAGAGAAATCCTGAACGAATCGCCTGTAATAACCGGCCAAGCCAAGAAAACTCCGGATCTCGAACACATTCTTCGGTTTCTCCCATGACATGACTGCACGAATTTTCTCAGGGTCCACTGAAACTCCATGCTCTGAGATCACATGCCCCAGAAATATCACCTCTCTGATCCAGAAAGTGCACTTTGACAACTTTGCATAGAGGCGGTGATCTCGTAATGTACCTAAAACGATCCTCAAGTGATGTTCGTGTTCCTCCTCAGAGCAAGAGTATACCAGAATGTCATCCACGAACACCACAACAAAGGAATCAAGATACTGATGGAACACCCTATTCATAAGTGCCATAAATACTGCTGGAGCATTGGTCAATCTAAAGGTCATGACCAAATACTCAAAGTGGTCGTACCTGCTTCGGAAGGCTGTCTTAGGGATATCTGACTCCTTCACCCTGAGTTGATGATACCCTGAACATAGGTCTATCTTTGAGAACCACTTTGCCCCCTTCAACTGATCAAACAAATCATCTATTCTGGGCAAAGGGTATTTGTTTTTAATTGTTACCTTATTCAGCTTCCGGTAGTCAATGCACAACCGGAGGGATCCATCAGCCTTTTTTGCAAACAACACAGGAGCGGCCCAAGTAGAGACGCTCGGGCGAATGAATCCTTTGGATTCTAAGTCGTCCAGCTGTATCTTTAATTCCCTCAACTCGGTGGGGGCAATGCGATAAGAGGGAAGAGATATCGGTTGTGTTCCCGGCGCCAGATCAATCGAAAACTCCACATCCCGCTCCGGGGGCAAACCAGAAAAATCATCAGGGAATACCTCCGGAAACTCATTCACTACATGAGGCAGTGCACCTTCAGGGGAAAGACCATCCTCTAGCATAAGAGAAGATAACTGGAAGATAACACTTCCCAACTCTGGGAGTGGAGGCCCTGCGCGACCTGACCGAGGATCCCATTCTCCATGAAAAACCTGACGACTCCCATCAGGTGCCCTGAAACTCACACGCCGTCTATAACAATCTATGTGTGCCTGGAAGTGTACTAGCCAATCCATCCCGAGTATGACATCAAAAAGGTTCATATCTAAGACCAAGAGGTCCCACTCCATCTCAACCCCTGACACAGAAAGCGCACAAGATGGGCACCTGAGACCCTGCTCCTTCTTCTTTCCCAGCGGTGTCACCAACTCCATTGCGAATGACATCAAATCAGTTGGCAGATTCAGAATGTCCGCAAAACGGGCAGAAATGAATGAAACAGAGGCACCAGTATCAAAAAGAGCAGCAGCTATAGAAGATGAAATCAAAACGGTACCTCGAACAGTCGACGGTCCCGCCTCTGATCCTGGTGGTGCATGATCCACCGCATGGAGATGTCCAGTCTCTGCCTGAAGACGACCGCTAGTCTGTGGTTGTGCCCTGAACTGGCTTTGCCCAGAAGATGACCCAGCCCTACCACCACGGCTGCCAAATCGAGATCCCCCAGTCCTCGATGGCTGAGACTGTGCTGGCACTCCTCTGGGAGCCATGGATCCTGCCCCACTTTGAAGTGGACGCGCTCTCCCGCAAAAGCGTTGCACGTGTCCCATACCTCCACACTGGAAACAGGTCTTCGGAGGATGAGGGCATGCTGGACGGATGTGCCCGGTCTTCCCAAACTGGTGGCACATGACCGATCTCGCATCAGAAGCCGCTGATGACAACTGCCTAGAAGAGTTCCCTGAACTACATCCTCCTTTCTTCACATGATCCTCCCGCTTCCTTTTCTTCTCTGAGGAGCTTCCACTTCCCACTGCTGATACAGAACCATAGAAACCAGCCCTTCCTTTTCTATCAATCTCCACCATGCACGCCCGATCAACGACCTCAGCATAGGTCCTCAGCTTAAACAAGAACACCTGGGAGTATATCTCTGGTCTCAAGCCTTTCTCAAACCTCTGGGCCTTCGCTTGCTCATTAGAGACAATTTCCGGAGCATACCGAACCAACTCAGCGAAACGGTTGGCATACTCCATCACAGATAGATTTCCCTGAACAAGTTCCATGAACTCTCTAGACCTGGCATAAGCCAAGACCTCAGGGCAGTACTGTTCATTGAAGACAGCCTTGAAATCTCCCCAGCGCATCGGCTCATTCTTCCCAGCCTGAAGCACTGACTCCCACCATTTACGGCTGGGACCCTCCAACAGAAAGGAGGTACACTTCACCCTGAGCTCCTCGGGTGTTTCCAGGAACTCAAACATACGCTCAATCTTCTCGAGCCGTTCCTCTGCTTCTTGGGGTTCTGAGCTTCCTCGGAAGGTTGGAGGCTTATTTTTCAAGAACTCCTGGGCCTTGTACTTTCTAGGACCAGTCTCATCCTCTCTAATAGAAGCTGGAACTGGAGCTGGTCCATATCCTAGAGCCTGGACAGCCCGGACCACGGCCTCGACTAGCCTCTGATCAATTGGTGTGGGAGAACTCTCTCCGGCTTCCTCCTGTGGGTGCGTGAGAGCTTTCCGGGGAGGCATGTTGCTACAAAATGTAACAGTCACAAAATAATAATCAATACCACAATTCTGAAAATTTTAATTAAATGCCTCAAATATAGATAATCAAAACACATTTCAGTAATAAAATAAACAACTACAACACATCCGCATGATGTCCACATGTGGTCTGCAGCCCACACGTCTCACCTGGAAGTGAAGTCAATCTTTAAATTCCAACATCCCCTGGTGACTCAGGGTATGCCATGAGTGGTGTGGGCCAGACACCCTAATCACAACCAAAACCCCGAGCCCCGACAGTCCTAGCTCCTGTCTATCCTGACTCATCCCAAAATAACAATATAACCCAAAAACATTAACCTCCTTTGATACCATTTTGTCACGAACCGAATCTGGTCACCACCAAAACCGGCACCAAACCCAGCCCGTGACATGACCTGAAGGGCGTTCCCCATCCCCACGGGCTGGAACAAGTGCCCGGGTATCATAAAAATTCATTTGGGAACGATTTACCCGAGTTTGGGTTCATAAGATAACCAAAAAAAAAACAACAAACCAAATCTGAAAAATTATGCCAAACAAGAATTAATAAAAATTCAGAACTTAGTATATGAGTTTAAACAAGACACAAGAGGTCCAAAGGTACATAAAAGTAGCAGAAAACAGCCCACGAGACTCCACACGACAAGGGGTCATCACCCACAAGACGTCTCCACAACACCGCACCATCGAGAGAAACTAGCAACCCGAACCGCCATCGCCCAAGGCTTTTCCTTTGCCTGTGTCAAACATGATCAAGTCTACATACACCCAAAGGTGTAAGTAGGGTGTGAGACTAAGACCAATAGGATATCACCCAAGGATTTCAAGTGATAGGCATTGTAAAATAAAAGGCTTGCAAGAGTTATAAATAGATAATAGTGGCATTTATTTCTAAAAGTGCAACTTTGAAAAGAAAATAACTTTCAATGGGGATAACTATAAGAATCAGTGAAATTGAATAAAACATTCAAGCTTCTGGTTTTCACATCCCAAAATACCATAAATAAAGTTTAAATGCCAAAAAGGCCACGAGCACCAAACGTAGGAACCCCCCTAGGTACTAGTTTGTTGTGAGCCCCAAGTACCTCGTACCTCGGTGAAAGTAACCATAACGAAATTCGTTCTCGTGCACGAGCCACTATTAGGGAGCATACCCATAACCTAGTGGTCTCCAATCATCTCCATTATAGTTTTGTTAGTGTTATCCATGTCAGACTTGCTAAGTGAACCATGGTCAAAACCCCTCCGTTCACTAGCGTACTAGTACACGTTAGCCCACCTAGATACCCGGGTTTCCCGTATTGTGCTCAAATAGTCACCACATGATACCAAAATCAATATTCACATATAAATTTCAGTTCTGGTCACACACATTCAAAATAGTATCTACACCTTCTTTTCACCTTTTGCATAACTCAATAAACCATTTATAATTTCCATAAAACAATTTCAAGAAAATTAATCAAATGTTGCACATCAAATTCATCTAAAATCCCATATTTAAAACCAAATGGAGACCAATATTATACCAAAACATAAATTTCAGCATCAAAACATTTTTCTAATCCAATCCCTGAATTATAAAACAACACCAAGAGGCACAATATGGGTTACATATGTAAAACACCCATTTTCACACAAGATTGGCACTTGAAAATCTACCACTTTTAAAATGCTACCCAAATCAATTTCTGAAATCAAAATACTGAATGATGAACATAATTGAAACCTAAATACATCAAGCCAACTCATTATACAATACCTACATATGAAATCACCTACCAAAAGAGTCAAAACCCCCAAATCCTTGTGCGTCACTTCAACCGCACCTCCGCCGCACCACAAAGGAGTAAGATTGAACCTAAAACCAGAGGATTGGACCAAGAAACTCAAAACTAAAACCCTAGGTACAAAACCCGATCTTCTGGACATTTGGAGATTCAATAAAAAAGGATGAAACCCTAAGAAGAAGGGAGGAATAAGGAAGAGAAACAACTTACTTGAGAAATCTGGACGTTTTTTTGGAGCTACAGAAGTTCGGCCCTAAATCGCGACCAATATGAGCTCCAAAGAGGCGAAAACGAAGATGGGGGTTTGGCTGGGTTCGATGGGAATGTGTGAGAGGTAGAATCACTAAAAAAGGATAAAAAATAAATATTTTATGAAAGAATTACAAAACAATTTTAAAACTGGAAATGGGCTTTCGGGTTGGCCCAATACCTAATTTTATCACCCAAATCCATGATTCTAATGAATTTTTAAGGGGCCCAAAATTATTTTGTGGTTTTAATATTTAAATGAAGGTCATTTTTGAAGTTGAATTGTTGAAAAATGTTGAAAAACGAAGGAGTTATTAAAGAAACAAAATATACTTTCAAAACTGGAAATGGGCTCTTAGGTTGGCCCAAATTTTGGAAACCCACTATTTCCTTTAAAAATGCATGAAAACCCACCAAAACAAATCAAGGATGTAAATTAAATGAAAAATACCTCTAAATATTTCATGTATGTGACAACTGGCCTTCTTCTTCCACATACCACACTACACTGTGTACTGTGAGTGCTTTAGGAACCACCTACCCTTCAACATACCATCCTTCTTCATGGATGGATTCTTCCTCTACTAATCTACACTCTTTCGTGGATTTAAATAGCTTTCTATGCGTACTTCTCCTCCTACATAGACATGTCTTCCCACAAACTACTTCACACTTCACCAACATCCTCCAAAATTTTAATCATAATATCTTTTGTGGAGTTTTCTTCTCGTAAAACACACTAAACTGCAACGAATTCCTCCTATATTTTTTGTCTCAGCTTTATGTCCGTAATGAAGTGATTAGTGATCCTTATATAATAAAATAGGTTTGCAGAATCCGCTAAACTGAGATTTACCAAATCATTGACAAGAAAATTCCATTACCACATACGATGCATCTCCCATGAACTATTTTCCCTATACGGACCGCGTATCGCCACTCTTCCTTTGCAATAGATGAACTCAACCATGAACTGATATCCACCTCATTTTCACCAACAATAATCCATCCCATGAACCATTTTACTTCCTCATACTGTGAACCTTCCCATAAACCTTATCCGTCCCATAAACCTTTTTTTACAATCCATATAGCACTAGTATGCATAAATCCTACCTTTTATGTTTTTTCTGACCTACCCGTGTACCTCCATTGAGATCCGTGAACTGTCCTTCATAGCCTGCAAAGTAAGATTTTTATACTCCTATGCATAATACCATACTTTTCAAAAATAATAAACTTCTGATTTTGTGGCCTAAAAAATTGTAAAACACTTGAAAACTGTTCCACTTAAAAAACTACTTTGGAATGTACTGTAGGAATCATTGTCTTGAAAACCCTTGATCTACCCAATGCCGATTGAAAAAAACACAAACCATAGTCTAGTTCCATCAAAGAACACCCTTGGGTCCAACAATCAACCCCATTGGGTTTGTTGGCAATCTATTGATAAATTGAATAATTCACCCGCAACAATCAGAACATGACACACAAGAAACAACCAAACCAACAATCTAATTTTATGGGACTAATGATTGGTGTAAAAAGAAGATGGTAAGAATGTATTGAGTTCTCATTTCTTATAATTCTTAAATATGTCCAATATTTTTATCAAAAAAATGCAAACAACAAACCATATTTTCAACTGTCACACTTTGTTTCTTAACTCTCATCCAACCTAAGACTTCTCATTTCTCCTACGACCTTAGAGAATTGAATTTATCCATTCATTTAACCCATTGTAAATAAACCCAAAGATCCTATTATTGATCATGTGGAACTCAAAACACACTCCACTTTGATTATTTACCTCCCATAAACCTACATCAGATTATGACAGTTAAAAAAATTGGGGAGAGGGGAACAACTGAAACCTTTTCATGCATTCGGAGGTGGTTGAACACTGAGGTTCAAATGATATTTCTCAAACACATGTACTTATAATTTCTTGGTTAGTATGTTATCCACTTGATCAAAAGATCCAACCTAATCCAATGTAATCATTCCTTGGTCAAATTTTTCCATGATGATGTGATAACTGATTTTAATGTGTTTCATATAATAATTATGAACATGATTCTTCATAATATTAATTGCACTATTTTTATCACAGTGAATTTCCATGGGCTATTTCACCTCATCAACAACATTAGCACTTTTTTCTTCATACAAAGTTGTTGAGTGGAAGACTTTATAGTATAGATATACACATCTTTAGTAATACTAATAAAAGTTAATTCCTATTTCTTATTCAACCATACCAGACATTTCTTTCCAATGATTAATGCTCCAGCACTTGTTGATTTTCTATTCACCACATCTACAGCCCAATCAGCATTAGAAAATGTGGATAGTTCATTTTATTTTTCTAAATCAAATTATAATCCATACTTGTGAGTACGTTGAATATACCTCATGATTCATTTAAATGATACCATATATTAATCCTTCAGATTAATTTGAAACAGGAAACTAATCATATTGAAAAGACAATATCTATCTATGTTACAGTAAAACACAGAAGGCTTCTGATTATTTTCCAGTTCATGGTGGGATCTACAGATGTCTTCCAACCAAAATCAGATTTGAAATTGGTTTGGATTCATGCATAGTGAACTTATTCAGAAACTCTCTTTCATACCATTCCAGAGAAATAAAATTTTAGTCTTTCCTCTAAAACACTTGTAGCTCTAACAAGTATGTGAGTTCAACAATCAATGAAATTTAAAATTCCGATTTAATGAGATTAAAAAATTCATCCACTGATCCCAACCTGTTTCCACCAAATATAATATCATCTACATACAACATTTCCATGAACCAATATTTATGATAATTCTTTACATAGATATTTTGATCCAATCCATTTTTAATTTCAAGCTTCCTTAGATCGGAATTCAGTCAGGAATACCATCCTTACGGTGCTTGCTTCAATCCATAGAGTACATTCTTTAATCCGCAGACCAAAATTTCATCATTACCAAGTAGAAAACCACTAGTTTTTCAGTGTAGAATTATTATTCAGGAATACAATTTAAGAAATCTAATTTTACATATATTTGATATAGTTTGTATCCTTTTTAAAGTTCCATGGAAGAAAAATTCTAATTGACTTCAGTCTAGACACCAGATATAATATTTCATCCACATCAACCTCTTCAATATGTGAATATCCTTTACACAACAATCACACTTTATTTTTGATAACATTTCCATGCACATAAAATTTATTTTTAAAAATCTAGTTCATATAGATCACATTGTGGTTATCAGGTCTCTTAACCAATTCCCATGTTTGGTTCTTATCAATCTGATCCAACTATTAATTCATGTCTTTTACCCATGATTCATCCTATGATGCTTCTTCAAATGAGGATGGTTTAAAAACTAATATAAATATAGATTGTGCATTATTTCTTATTCCTCACATCTGCGTAAGATCTACCCAATCCCCAATGACGATGAATGGATCAATTTTTTCTCTTCAATTTCTCCTATAAGATTCAGAAGAATTTTCTTCATCCATGATTTCCTATTGTGATTATTCTTTTGATTAAAAATCATGATGTGATTCCTATGTGTTTTTAATGCATTCCACTACTTTTATATTTGGATCAATTACATGTCCACATTTTCCCTCACATTCTATCACACCAGTAGAAACATTTCTTGAGGAATAAGTGCTTTATCATCAATGATATTCACATCAACACTTTCCAAATTTTTTCCAAGATGTTTATTAAAACATTTGTAGTATTTTATATTTATTTAATATATTACAAAAATTCCTTCATCGTCATCATCAACATACATGACTTGATTTACTTATTTGTCTCAGATAAATTATTTACAACCAAAAACATTAAAATACTTCAAATAGGGATTCCCTGCATGCCATAACTCATAGGGTTTATTTTTTTCCACCATATAAAGCTCTATTCTATTTTGAATATAATATATAGTTTGAAAAAAATCTTTCCAGTAATGTCAATATATACGACTTACAATCAGCATAGTTCTAGAAATGTTATTCACCTGTTTATTGCAGTGCTCAAAAACTCCATTTTACTATGGAGTTATCATAGTATCCACCTTATGTTATTAACCATGATTCTGAAAGTAATTTTCAAATTCAATGGATGTGTATTATCCTCCATTGTTAGACTGTAAATTTTTTATTATCCATCCAGTATCATTCTTATCTATTCAGTGATAAGTTTTCATGAAATCAAGCATATGTTGTTTCATGTGTAATACCATAACTCAATACATTCTACTATAATCATCAATGAAAATAATTAAGTAACTTTCCATATATTTTCTAGCAATATATATCAGACCACATACATCTGTATGAATGATATCAAGAATATTTGATGCAATTTTCTTCTTTGGATGACATGAGTTGCACACCAACTTTCCTTGAATTCAAGTATCACAACTCTTCTCTCATTCACACTTCAGATTTGGAATATACATGATGGTATTCAGCTTATATATATCCTTTACATATCTTTTTCATTGATTTGGCCCAACCTATGATGCCATAAGTTGTTCTCTTCTTTAACTTTCATGTAACAAATAGTCTCTTTACTATCAACTTGATATAAGTTTCCATCTGTGTTGTATCCTTTAATGAGGTAATTCTATATTCTTCCCTTTATAGTGAAACCCTTTTGATTGAATGTCACTATAAGTCCCGAGTCATAGAGTTTACTCACACTTAGGAGATTGTGATGCAACCCATCCACAAAAAGAACTTCGGTCTTCTTCATCTCTCAATTGGACAATTTATTAATTATACTACCTTTGATCTTAAAAGCACCATCATTATCAAATATTATTGTTCCATTGATGTTTTCTTGAAATTCTTTAATAGGTCTTCATTTCTCGTCATATGGTATGAGTATACACTATCCATAATCCATGTGCTCTTATTATTGGTATCTTTGAGAGATACTTCTTTAAGGTTGGATTTTTTAATTTTCTTCTTTTCCATCCATGAAATATTAGTTTGAGTGAAGGTTAATGATGGCTCTTAAAATAACTTTTCAATGTTCAAAATATCATAATAATCAAAATATTATTTCATAGGATAGAACTTGTTTTTTAAGACCAACACCATTTGGTTTAGGAGTGCTCACTTGTCTCTAAGATCTGTATGAATTTTTCTTCTCATTCCTCTTCCTACAATCAAAATTTTTTTGACCAAAGTTTGAATAATGAAAAAATATCCATTGAAAATATTTATTCTATAATAAATATGATTTTAATTCGTTCTCGTTTATTGAATTCCTAGATTTTTCCAATTTAAATAGTTCCTTTCCCCTTCAAAGTATGACATGGTATGGACCAAATATCCATAGAAATGACATTTCATAAGTGGAAATTTCATTTCACTTCTATTACTCAAAATTTCTACTTCCTTAGGAGGTTATTTTGACTATCTATCATCTTGGGAAAATCAAGGATGGTTTTCAGTCCTCCATTTGGTCTGATTTGAGACTTTATTTTTTGGACTTCAGGTGTCTATGTGAAATGTCTGACTTTTAAATTTCCTTTATTTTGGCCCATTTTACTTCTAGCAGTCGATGTTTCAGCATCACAACCAATTTCTATGTTTCCCACGAATGAGGGTCTTTGATCATTCAGAACCTTTTAAACTCCATCAGAACCATGATTAGATCTCTCTAGAAGATCAACATTTGAGAATTTCCCAAACTTAATTTTCTTCTTTGTTTCTTTTGTACTTGATTCACATTCAAGTTTACTCTTAAGAGTAAAAAATTCATCATCATTTACCTTACCGGTTTTGGAATTATCCACTTGTATAAATTTAATTTAATTTATAAACTTCTCCTATTATAAAATTATGAGGTTTGTTTCATCTATTTCATCTGAGCTTTCAAAAGTTATTTAATATTACTTTACTACTTCCTCAAGTTGATCAATTTCATCTTCCAATATATCAGCATATTCTGGTTACTCTTCCACAACTTATCTCCACTTTTTTAATATCTTTCATTGATTATCAAACATACCCAAAGCATACTTATGTTAAACCTTTAGATTGAAATTAGTGGTTAACTAATTATCTCTAGCTCTATCTCTCGACGGTTCATATTTTTTTAATGGTATCCATCATTGACGTATGGGTTAAAAATTTAAATTCTACTTCCTATTCCTCAAAGAAATAACTGTCTTCATCATATTCTTCATAGAAACACTATTTATCTTTTATTTCTTACCAGACATGAAGTCTCTTATTTTGAAAAACCTTTTGTGAGGCTTCTTCATGTCTCTAGCTTCACATTATTTGAAATCAAATATTATTGTTCACAAAGAGGCAATGTGACCAAATCTTTCACAACGAAAACACTCCAGAGGAAATATTCCTTCAAATTTCCCTTTTCACTTCTTAAATTTATTATCAATGAGAGAAATAAGTTAATTTTCATTATTATCTTCATCAGTACTATATCCTGACATTTCTAGTTTGTCCTTGGCATTGAATTCCATTTTCTTTATTTCTTGAGTTTTGCATCTTCTAGTTTGACACTCATCTCATATGCCACCAGGATGCTCAGTATATCATCCAGAGAATGTTTGGAAAGATCCTTTTCCTCAAGGACTGAAACCTTTTCATTTTAAATAGTTTGATGTATTTTGAAGATTTTCTTTACAATATCAATGTATTTTATTTCTTCACCAATTCCTCATATTTCTCCAACAAATTTAGTGATTCGATTAAAAAAGGTATCTGAGTTTTCAAAAGGATTTGTATTCAGATCATCAAACCTATTGTGAAAAACTGGTAGTTTTACCTCATTCACATTGCTGCCACCTTTATAAATATTATCCAATTTTTCCCAAATAGAATTTTCTGATGTATAACTCATATCCTATAGAAATATCTGATCAGAAAGAGATGTAGTGAGGGAATTATATGATCTGGAATCTGCATCAACCATTTTCGTATTTGCATCAGTCCTAGAAAGCCCTATTGGGTCAGTGACCAATATTCCTCATGCAGTCACAAAAAAGAATTCAGTTCCAAGAGATATAAGATAATATATCTTTATATTTTTTCAAATATGGAGTTACTTCCATCAAATATGTGGGCACCCCTAACATTTACTTAGTTCTCCATGGAAGAAAAGCTAAAAAGATGTATCACCAATAACCATTACCCTCTGATACCACATGAAGATCCCAAGAACACATAAAGAATCAGGGTGGACACTTTTTTTTAAAGTGAAGGATCATGTTCCCACATTGCTAGGAACTTTTTAAATATGTCTTCTTGTAATGCACAGTAATTTAAATGTTCACACACAGAAGGAACACACAATAATTTTACTTGGTTCACCACTAAGGGCTAGTCCAATGGGCATACACTGAAAGTTTTTCATTCATAAAAAATCCTGATAATCTTTATTAGTTGTGGATTACAAAATTTTAGAACAGTCACTATGTGCCAGGCACACTGACTTTACAAGGTTTTAGGGATTGGACACTACTTCACTTAGATAAATTCAGTTGACTCTCAATTACTCAATACATTATGATGAATTTGAACTCATTTTATCAGCTAAAGGTTTCTTTTATGGGTTGGCATTAAATCATTAATCCTCAATTATAGATATATTCTCTGTGAAGTACCATTTGACACTACAGATGTAATATACTTTTTAGAATACTAGTTGTTCGGGAAATTTTCCTCTACAAATTGGCCTTCTTCCACCATGTACCACACTACATCATGTACTATGAGTGCTATACGAACCACCTATCATAATGCATATCATCCTGCTTCACTGATGGATTCTTCCTTTGTGAAATAACTCTCTTTTATATACTTTAAGAGCTTCCTTTGCATACTTCCTCTTCTATATGGACATTTCGTCCTGCAAACCACTTCACAATTCACATAATTACTCCTAAATTCTAATCTGAATCACCTTTTTGGGGTTGTCTTCTCGTGAAACACTCTAGACTTCACCAATTCCTACCGTATTTTTATTCTCCATGTTATGTCCTTATTGAAGGGATTAGTTCTCCATATATATGAATATAGGTATTCATAATATTCTTAACCAATATTTACCAAATCTTTATACGACACCACCTTTACCATGTACGATTTATCTTCTACGAACCATTTCCCCTACATGGTCTGTGTATCGCCACTCTTCCTTCGCGGTGGTAGAACTCTTATACAAAAAAATATTTTCATCATTTTCAAAAATGGAAAGACATCCCAAAAACCATTTATCTTCCACTTACTATGAACCTTTTCACAAAAAATATCCATCCCATGAATCATCTTTCAATCATGATCCACACATCACCCTTCATGGTCCGTGCAGTGCCGCTACATGGAAATAATTAATTTTCCTTTTTTTCTTAACGACCTGAAAAACTCCTATGTAGTTCAAAAACTATCATTCGTATCCCTTGAACCAAGATTTTCAGACTCCTTTTCATAAAATCTTATGTTTCCAAAATAATTAACTCTCAATTTTGAGGCATAAAAAATAGGCATGCACTGGGAAACTACGGCAACTTAAACACATATTTTGGCCTATACTATAAGAATCCTTGTCTAGAAAGCCCCTTGATCAACCCTATTCGGATTGACAATAAACAAAAACCATACTCTAGTTCTAGTAAAGAACACCCTCGGGTCCAACATAAATTTTCATTATGAAAATCATGTGATTCTCCCTCAAGTTTGATTTTATATTATTTTGGGAATGGACTATATTACATTATATTGTTCTCATATCAAATGTTGAGGAACATAAGTCATATTTTATATTCCAAATCAACATAGTATTGTCCTTGGATGTGATGATGAATACAATCCTTCAATTGAAATTACATTCATTGAATGATTCTTTCTACTTTTTCATGATGGATATTTATTTCCAATGCCTGGGGAGAAACCTACCATTGATGATATGCATATTATTTGGGATTATGTTGATGTATTTTTGGATTTCATTATATATCTTCCACCAAACCATGGAAGTGAGTTTTCATTTGATTCCATACCCAGTTCTACCCTTATTTAAAATAATACATGTAGAATGGTCCCAACTGAGTTATAGGAATTAAATAAGAAAATCTAGTAGAATATAGATATGGAATGTATACACTTGACTGAATCACCTTGTGTTTCACCTTTTCTTTTTAATTAGAATAAATATGTTTCAATGAGTCTTTGCATTGATTATTGATAAAATAACAAGATCTACATCAAGAAAATGTATCTTCTACCCCTTATTGATGACTTTTTTGATCAACTAATTATTTATCCATAATTTCCGAAGAGTGATATTTGTTATAGATATCATAAATTAAGGTTAAATTAGGAGGATATACACAAGAGAACCTTCTATACATTGTATGTTCTGTATGAGTTTATTGTGAGCCCATTTTGAATTTCCAATGTCCCCATTATCTTCATGAATATAATAAATAGAGTCTTTATATATTACCTTGATAATTTTTTGTTTTTATTTATAGATTATATTCTTATATATTCTATGATTAAGGAAGATCAGAAAGATAATTTGAGGATTCATTTGAAGACCCCAAGGAAAGAAAATATCTATGTCAAATTTACCACATGATAATTTTGGATATAGAATGTTTCATTATTAGTTCATATAATCTCAAAAAAGGGTATATCTATAGATCTTTAAAAGATATAAGAAACTTATAAATTGCTTAAACCAACCACGATGAATGAAATTTATAACTTTCATGGATTTACTAGATACTAATGATTATTTGTAAGTAATTTCTCATGTTTATTTATCCAAGAACCAAGTTGACTTGTAAGGGAGACAAGTTTAGTTAGACAGATAGATATAAAGAAAAATTTCTAGGAAATGAAGAAATAGATGGTAGGTGAACTTATAACCAAACTACCCTATAGTGTATAACGGTTCTTGTTATATTTTTATTCATCAAGAAAAATACTTAAATTACTCCTCATACAGAATTATATGATGATAAATTATACTTTAGGATAATTGAAAATTCAAGAGAAAGCTTACCCGAGTCCTAATTTAGAGTCGATAAGAAGTAATTTTTTCATTGAAAAATGGTTTCATTATATTTATGATAAAAGATATGATATATATATATATTTAACATAATATCTTTAATTATATATTCACATATAATGAGATGAATATGCTCCTAAAGAGATAGTTAGAGTTTCATAAATATTTTCAATGCTCTTAGTTTGAATGAATATTTATAAGGAACTATTATTTTCATTTCTTTTTTTACATCCATCAAAATGTGAAAACATCACCCATGTGTATAGACAAACATCCATATCCATGAAGTGATGTAAATAATTTTACATCACCAATAAATTTGAATAGTAATGAAAGTATTTATAATTCATAAATATGTATTTAATAATAGTTTTAAAATATAAAACAATGATAAATAATATTTATTTATTAATATGTTTTTAGAATAGATGTATAATAAATATCTATTTATTATATAGGAGGTTTGAACACATAAGGAGCATGATGATATTGTTGGTAAGAGTTGATGTTACAATCTCATTTATTTTAAAGATTGTCTATAATAAATTTAATTTGAGGGAAATTATATGGTCATTATCTATTAAAACCAATATATTTTATTATCCTCTTATTATTATGGAAATTTTCAACTAATTATACCATTTCCCTCACTTTTGTATATATAATTATTGAGAAAATGTTTTTAAGAAAGGATTTCCTTATTTACTCATTTCTCAATGAAATTTTTATTCCATGTCTATGATATTAAATATTTTAAGGATGTTTTTACCTATACTTTAATTTTTTAAAAGGTAATTTCACTACCTTTGTAATTATTTCCACTATTTTGAAAGGAACTGTAAAGACCCGGAAATTTCAAGGAAAGTATTTTCTTAATTTCATTAGGATTTTACAAGAACGCAGTTTCTGACGGCGCCTGATTCCGAGGTACGGTGTGCTTGGAATTAATTTCCGAAGTTTAGCTTGGGTACGTTCAGTGAACCAACGAGCAGGTTTTTCTATCTTTTGAACCGGTTCTCGGAATTGAAATCTGAGGGCACCAATGAAACCGCAGCACCGGTAATTTCTTAGTAACACCTTTTCTGGGGTTGCATTTTCTCGGGAGGAGATGTTAAAAATTGTGGAAAGTAAAAATAAAATTGAGCTACAAATTTTATTTTTCTTTTAAGTGATTATGACCTTTGAGTGGAAGTTGGGGAAACCACCCAAGTGAGGTTATGAGGGCGGTGGGGCCCAAACGAACCCCACCCCTTCATTTTCCCTAACTGCCCTTAACCCTCCATTTTAATGACTTAGGTTTAATTACTTAAGTTATTTCAGTTTTGAATTTCAAACTTAAGGCTTAAGTAATAAAATAAGAGGTTTCATATTTCATTATTGTTGGAGCTTGTTGTGTTGAGAGTGGATTGGGGGAAGAAACTCTAAAGTTTTTCTTCATCGTCGAAGAACACGAATAACGTGAGGAACGCACCGATCTCTGACAAAGAACGCTGAATCCTCAGAGACCGACTACGCGATGCTTTATACCGCGATGCCAACGACGTTTTTTCTGCGACGCCTTCTTCCGTGATGATCAATTCCACGACATTCCTTTCCACGATTAGCCTTCGTTCAACAACGCTCGAGGTAGGGGATTTTTTGTTTGTTCGTGAATACTTAATTCCCCATTTCTTCTTTTCAAATTGGGCCACCTATTTCCGCAATAACGGGAGGAGGTCGGACTGCACGAACACAGCCGACCCTCCTCCCCCTTTTTTGTTTGATTTTATTGCGGCACAGACAAAGGCGGCGCGGTGCCGTTGCACCGCGTAGAAACAATAGGAATGGGCAAGGATGCGCGGCGCCGTCGTGCCACGCCGATGAATTCGAACAAGGTCGCGGCGCCGTCGCACCGCGCGAGAAGGACCAAGGCCGCGACTTTAGGCCGCGACGGAGCAGGGACCGACAGCCAACTTCTGGCCGCCGACATCGGAGCAGGGGGACCGGCCCGCGCCGGTCCCGTGGTGCAGCAGCCGGCCGGCCGGAGCGGGCCGGCCGGTTAGAGGAGGAGCCAGGGGTTCGTAACCCCCGACTAGCTGGACAGCAGTGCCCCCCTGCATTGGGGCCGCGGTTACGAAACAGGGGGGGCGGGTTGAGATACGGCCGGGTTGGTTCGCACACGAAACTAACCGGGCCCCTGGGACTAAAAGGGTAATAACTCATAGACCGGGCGTCCGATTGACGCGCCGTCTATTGCGTTGAGTCCCCTATGACAAGGCGGTCCTTTGAGATACTTCTTCGTGGGACTTGGTGATACTTGGAGTATCGACCAGTAGCTCATGGAGTGGATCCTTCCAGAGACGAGCGTACGGAGTGATTCGGATAGCCCAGTGGGGTGCGCTTGGTTGTAGCAGCAGACCCACGGCGGAGGTACGCTTGGTTGTAGCGGCAGACCCGCGGTACTCGACAGAAGGAGTACCTCTGTAGGATATGGGGGGTGCGCTTGGTTGTCGCGGTAGACCCATGGTGGGATACGCTTGGTTGCACATGTAGGCCCACAGTACTACCTAATAGCTGGCTGAGACTTGACGACTGCTGATCGATCGACTCTGAGTGATTCAGATAGCCCAGTGGGGTGCGCTTGGTTGTAGCAGCAGACCCATGGCAGAGGTGCGCTTGGTTTTAGTGGCAGACCCGCGGTACTCGACAGAAGGAGTACCTCTGTAGGCTATGAGGGGGTGTGCTTGGTTGTAGCGGCAGACCCATGGTGGAATGTGCTTGGTTGCAGCAGCAGGCCCACAATACTCGACATGTGGAGTACTTCAGCAGTCCAAGGATAGTGGGATGCGCTTGGTTGTAGCGGCAGACCCACTGTACTCGACAGAGGATGAGTTCTCCAGCAGTCATGGTTTTGTTATCGTGAATAAAATTCTGGTTTGAGCTAAGTCTATGACCATTGTGTTTTCCTCATGATTGATATGGGTCACTTGATAACTTAGGTATATGTATGGGAATATATCTAAGTAGAGGTTATCCGTTGATTTAATAACCTTTGTGTTTCCTCATGATTGAGATGGGTTACTTGATAACTTAGGTATAAGTATGGGCTTATACCTAAGTAAAGGTTATCCGTTGAGATTCTTCTTGTGGTTATCTTTGTTGGATTTAGATATACCTTGAGGGTCTCGAGGTCCCTACTGAGTATCGTTATACTCACCCCTGCACGGGCTATGCCCGCACCTCGTTGTGTTGGATGCAGACGACAGACAACGCTAACAGAGGCCGAGTGTTCGAGGACTGGACGGTATCCGGAGCTGGAATTCACAACGAGATGAAACTAGGAGGAGGTTGACGGGCGAGGGAGTTGTGGAAGCTATCTGTACCTACCCTTCAGGTAGGATCTGTGGTGGATGATCCAGAAGCTGCGCTATCTGTACCTACCCTTCAGGTAGGATCCGAGGTGGATGACCTAGGAGCTGCTACTTTTCTTCCAGCTGTTTGTATTTTTCTGTTGTACTTTTGTTTAGTTATAGCTGTACTTTCAGTTGGGTTTGTATTCTGGCCCACATACTTTGCAACACTTTCTTTTGTACTTAGTGTGTTACATACGCTTGTACTCTGGGATGTTTTGTTTACTTTTCTAAAGGCAATTCATTCCCAGTTATCGGGTTTTATGCCTTTGGTGCTAGTCGCCAGCCTCTGGCCTATGGAAGGTGGGCTTGGGGTAGCCACGACATGGGCCCCGAGGATGGGTCGTGACAAATTGGTATCAAAGGAGTCGGTTCTACTGCAGAACTTAAGACTCTGATATTTTCATTCTGTGAAGCAATAGTGTTAAGGGTACCGGGTGTGGTTTTCAGTTCAGGGAGTCCAGTGTTGGTGCGGCGGCCGACGTATCTATACACCAGGACCCTGCCTTCTGATTTCCGACTTTGTACACAAAAACACTAATTGAGTGTGTGTTCCAAAATTTTTAAAGTCAGCTCAAACCAGGTCAGCTCACCAGGTATAAATCATTTGACCGAGTCACATCTGTTTAGTATGTCTCCATGCGGACAGTCAGTTGGAGTTCTGAGAGAGTGCTCGATGACGGCCCACCGAGTGGCGAAGCTCCGGTGCAAGGCCCTTTTTACTATGTTGGAACCCTCGGGTGGTGTATCAGCAGCACCACCACCTGTTGGGCAGCAGATTCCACTAGCCTTACTAGCGAACTGTGCACGCTGGCAGAGCGCGTTGCACGGGTTCCAGCAGCAGCGACCTCCGAGGTTACGAGGCGAGGTAGATTCTCAGATAGCAGAGCACTGGATGGAGACGAATGCTAGAGTTTTCCACCTAGAGTGGATGGTGGATGTGGCTGCTAGTGTTTTCTAGTGAGTGACCATGAGGATGGTCCGCATAGCGATGAGGCTTCGGTACGTGGACCGATGCCTGAGACAGTGCCTTCGGGTAGTGTGTCATCTATACATCACTACCTGTTGGTCTGCAGTTACAACTGGTAGTACCGGTAGGTGACACATGTAGGCTTGATGCCTTACACGTGTTCTAACATCAGATACCCTCAAGTTCTGAGGCGATCCGGACTCACAGGCGGCTGAGGACTGGCTTGAGGAGGTGGCTGAATGTTTTCTAGAGCTTATACAGCTTCGGCAGGATGACAAGTCGGTAGCTGAGTATTCATCAAGGCGTACCGAACATTCCGGGTACTCGATGAATACGATTCGATCAGTGCTATAGATCTCAGAACTCTGATCGTGGTGTTTTTAAGGATATCCAAGCCATCAATCTTTCCTCTATGCATTCCTACTCACGTTAGGGTGCTAGATAGAACCTTGTGGTTGAATGTTCTTTGGATGAACGAATACAACTAGAGAATATTATAATTTGGAATGCAGTGAACTGGTGCTAGTCTCAAAGACTTGGGCATGCGAATGTTTCAAAAAAAGGAAATGTTAAGGACAGACAAATCTACATAGTAGCAGACATGGAGGCAGAGCTAGGAGAGCAATATGAGGTGGTGTACATATCAACATGTTACAACCACCCGCTTTTGTTGTTCCCTCCAGGCTTAGGGAGATGGAGGGCAGGGGAAGAGTGTAGCTATACATGGTCAAGAAGTGTGACCCAATGACTCTAAGAATTATTTGAGGGACAGTCTGTGTCCACTACAAGCTGTCGTAGTAACAGAAGTTGATACGAATCATTCCTTCCTTCCATGAATCTTGTCCCAGACCTAGAGTTTTCGGTTAAGCCGTTGACTTGACCCTCACGTCTGGAGATACCTTGGGAGGAGACTCGATAATCACACTTATGCCGAAAGTGTGGTCTGACCCCCCGAGGTGAGAGTTTCAGTTGGAATCTCTTGGTGGCAGTGTCGAGGCCTTACGACGTTGGTCTCGGTATGGATTGGATTCACAGTTCATGCTCAGATTGACTGTATTAGGAAAAAAGGTTGTGGTTTATCTACGACGTTGGTATAGGGTTTTCCTTGGTCGGAGAAAAAGAAAACCCAGGCAACACGGGATGGAATCATGCATAGGAGGGTGAAGCTGATCACTCTTGAGTCGGTCAACCTTACCCTCGTGGGAGAAAGGGTTTTGAGTTACAGTTCTAAACAGTAATTGGAGACCTCTAGAGTTCGAGGATGACGATCACGTCCTTATACGGGTCTCACCTGGATGAGGTTTATAGAGATATGTCCAAGGAGACAAGTTATCTTCGCGGTTCAGCAGACCTTTTCAGGTCCTCAACAGGGTAGACGAGGTGGCTTACCAT
Source organism: Viscum album (assembly GCA_963277665.1). NCBI lineage: Eukaryota > Viridiplantae > Streptophyta > Magnoliopsida > Santalales > Viscaceae > Viscum > Viscum album. Next base: position 862,890,478 of record OY728160.1, read on the forward strand.
TTGACCCATCCACCTCAGTTGCACCAGGTGCACGACGACTTCCATGTATCTCAGCTGAGGAGATACGAGCATGACCCTTCACATATCATCGACCATGAGAAGCTGGACGTTGGTGATGGGGTGACTTTTGTGGGGTTCCAGTAAAGGTTGAGAATCGACAGGAGAGGGTCCTACGAGGACAGTCGATTCCTCTTGTGCGCTTTCGTAGGTAGCACGGGAACCTCCAGCTGAGCACATGGGAGCTGAATGCTCAAATTTGTGCTCAGTACCACTTTTGTATCCCTAGTTTGTGTTAATGCTTTACGGGGACGTAAATCCCTGAGGTGGGAGTAATGTAAAGACCCGGAAATTTCAAGGAAATTTTTTTCTTAATTTCTTTGAGATTTTACAAGAACGCAGTTTCTGACGGTGCCTGATTCCGAGGTCCGGTGTGCCCGGAATCAATTTCCGAAGATTAGCTTGGGTACGTTCAGTGAACGAACGAGCGGGTTTTTGTATCTTTTGAACCGGTGCTCAGAATTGAAATCCGAGGGCACCGATGAAACCACAGTGCCAGTAATTGCTTAGGAACACCTTTTCTGGGGTTGCGTTTTCACAGGAGGAGATGTTAAAAATAGTGGAATGTAAAAATAAAATTGAGCTACAAATTTTATTTTTCTTTTAAGTGGTTATGACCTTTGAGTGGAACTTGGAGAAACCACCCAAGTGAGGTTATGAGGGCGGTGGGGCCCACACGAACCCCAGCCTTTCATTTTCCCTAACCGCCCTTAACCCTCTATTTTAATGACTTAGGTTTAATTACTTAAGTTATTTCAGTTTTGAATTTCAAACTTAAGGCTTGAGTAATAAAATAAGAGGTGTCATATTTTATTATTGTTGGAGCTTGTTGTGTTGAGAGTGGATTGGGGGAAGAAACTCTAAAGTTCTTCTTCATCATCGAAGAACGCGAAGAATGAGAGGAACGCACCGATATCCGACGAAGAACACAGAATCCTCGGAGATCAACTACGCGACGCCATATACCGCGACGCCAATGACGTTCCTTCCGCGACGCCTTCTTCCGCGACGATCAATTCCGCGACGAGCCTTCGTTCAACAATGCTCAAGGTAGGGGATTTGTTTGTTTGCTCGTGAATACTTCAGTCACCATTTCTTCATTTCAAATTGGGCCACCTGTTTACGCAATAACGGGAGGAGGTCGGACCGCACGAACACGGCCGACCCTCCTCCCCCTTGTTTGTTTGATTTTATTGTGGCACATACAAAGGTGGCGCGGTGCTGTTGCACCGTGTAGAAACAATAGGAATGGGAAAGGATGCGCAGCGCTGTCGCGCCGCGCCGACGAAGTCGAACAAGGTCGCGGCGCCGTTGCGCCATGCCGGAGAGCCATGAGAAACACCGCGGCCGGAGCGGGGCCACGGTGGAGGGCCGCGGTGCGGTCGCGCCACGCCGGACGGACCAAGGCCGCGGCTTTAGGCCGCGGCGGAGCAGGGACCGGCGACCAACTTCTGGCCGCCGGCGTCGGAGCAGGGGGACCGGCCCGCGCCTGTCCCATGGTGAAGCAGCCGGCCGACCGGTCAGAGGAGGAGCCGGGGGTTCGTAACCCCCAGCTAACCGGACAGCAGCGCCCCCCCCCCCTCGCATGGGGGCCGCGGTTACGAAACATGGGGGGGGGGGCATCGCCTCCCCCCAAAACCGCTCGGCCGTTTCGCCCGAGCCATCTGGCCAACAGACCAGGCTGGCCGCGCCAGTGCACTGGGCCGGGCTGGGCCGCACCCAAGTGGGCCAGACCCGGACCCGGTTCGGGTCGACCTAGTTCAGGCCGACCCAGGGGATCTCGGGCCGGGTTGGTCCGGGCCCAAAACCCCCTATTCACGGACCTCTTACGGTATTTTGCCCATATCGTGGGATACGGACCTACGATCGATGCACCGTCTACTGCGATGCGATCCTTGGATCGATACGGTCGTTTTGGTATATTACAATCAATGTTTTGGAGAACTTTGGGTTCGGACGGGTTGGTTCAAACACGAAACCAACCGGGTCCTCAGAGCGGAAACGCTTATAACTTGAGCTCCGGATGTCCGATTGACATGCCGTCGACTTTGTTGGATTAATCTCGATGATACGGAACTTTTGGAATACTTCTCCGGAAGTTTGGACATAGTTGGAAAGTGTCCGGGTTGGATTGAACCCGAAATCTAACCAGGACCCTAGAATGGAAAAGCTGATAACTTACAGACCGACCGTCCGTTTGACGAACCGTCAGCGGCGTTGGTGATCTAGTTGAGAAACGTTACCTATGAGGATACCCTATGTGAGTTCGGAGTACAGTTGAGATACGTCCGGGTTGGTTCGCACACGAAACCAACAGGTCCCCGGGACTAAAAGTCTAATAACTCGCAAACCGGGTGTCCGATTGACGCACCGCCTGTTGCGTTGAGACCCCTATGATGAGGTGGTCCTTTTAGATACTTCTTCATGGGACATGGTGATACTTGGAGTATCTACCAGTATCTTTTGGAGAGGATCCTCTCGGAGACGAGCGTACGAAGTGATTCGGTTAGCCTAGTGGGGTGCGCTTGGTTGTAAGAGCAGACCCACGACGGAGGTGCGCTTGGTTGTAGAGGCAGACCCACAGTACTCGATAGAAGGAGTAACTCTGTAGGCTATGAGGGGGTGTGCTTTGTTGTAGCGGAAGACCCATGGTGGGATGCGCTTGGTTGCAACGGCAGGCCCACAATACTACCTAATAGCTGGCTGAGACTTGATGACTGCTGATCAATTGACTCTGAGTGATTCAGAAAGCCCAGTGGGGTGCGCTTGGTTGTAGCAGCAGACCCACGGCGGAGGTGCGCTTGGTTGTAGCGGTAGACCCGCAATACTAGGCAGAAGGAGTACCACTGTAGGCTATGAGGGGGTGCACTTGGTTGTAGCAGCAGACCCATGGTGGGATGCGCTTGGTTACAGCAGCAGACCCACAATACTCTATAGGTGGAGTACTTCAGCAGTCCAAGGTTAGTGGGATGCTCTTGGTTGTAGCGGTAGGCCCACTGTACTCGACATAGGAGGAGTTCTCTAGTAGCCATGGTTTCTTTATCATGAATAAAATCCTGGTTTGAGCTGAGTTTATGACCATTGTGTTTTCCTCATGATTGAGATAGGTCACTTGATAACTTAGGTATATGTATGGGAATATATCTAAGTAGAGGTTATCCGTTGATTTTATAATCTTTGTGTTTACTCATGATTGAGATGGGTTACTTGATAACTTAGGTATAAGAATGGGCTTATACCTAAGTATGGGTTATCTATTAAGATTCTTCTTATGGTTATCCTTGTTAGATTTAGAGAGACCTTGAGGGTCTCGGGGTCCCTACTGAGTATCGTTATACTGACACCTGCACGGGCTATGCCCGCACCTCGTTGTGTTGGATGCAGATGATGGACAACGCTGATAGAGGCAGAGTGTTTGAGGACTGGACGGTATCCGGAGGTGGACTTCATGACGAGATGACACTCGAAGGAGGTTGACGGGCGAGAGCGTTTTGGAAGCTATCTGTACCTACCCTTCAGGTAGGATCCATGGTGGACGATCCAGATGCTGTGCTATATGTACCTACCATTTAGGTAGGATCCGAGGTGGATGACCCAGGAGCTGCTACTTTTCTTCCAGCTATTTGTCTTTTTCTTTTTTACTTTCGTTCTGTTGTAGCTGTACTTTTAGTTGGGTTTGTATTCTGGCCCACTTACTTTTCAGCACTTTCTTTTATACTTAGTGTGTTACTTCCGCTTGTACTCTGGGATGTTTTGTTTACTTTTCTAAAGGAAATGTCGTCCTAGTTATTGGGTTTTACGCCTTTGGTTCTAGTCGCCAGCCCCTGGCCTATGGAAGGCGGGCTTGGCGCAGTCACGACACGGGCCCTGAGGACGGGTTGTGACAGGAACCTCATTAATTTTTTTTTAAAAAATATGTTTCTGTCTTTTTATATTAGTGTGAAAATAATGTTATTTTTTAACATATACATGATGAATAAATTTTCCTAATATCATGATCATTATCTAATTTTAATATTACTTTACATTTTCCATGTATATTTTTAAGAAAATCACATTCTTATGATTATGGGAATTTTTATTTAATTTTCTATCATAAGAAAAGAAAATTATTTTTATGTTTTCAAAGAAATTTTTTAATGTTATTTTAATTGTATTATTCATCAATGTGAACATAGTTTATAGATTTTTATGCTTCACTAGGGTTATGTTATTCTGATACCGTCCAATTTATTTCCCTTATAGGATTATAATTATGTTGATTTGAATATTATTCTATGAAAAACACTTCTTTCCCACAATATAATTATGTTATGATGATATATTTAGGAGACCAATTTATTTTTCATGGGTTATTATATAATGAAATGATGAATGTTTTTATAATACTATGTGACAATTTTTTATAGTTTTCATATTCTATGGGTTGTACCAAAATTATATATCCCTCTAATAAAATGTGTAAATGATGAAATAGCTTGAGATAATATATACTGGAATTAGGAGTGAGCAAAATTCATTAAGGGACTCTATCCACAATGATATTATTGGGAGTGAACCTCGATTAAGGAAATAATGGAATGTAGAGTGAAGCCAATCTAATATGGGAAATTTTCCATTATGATTGCATTGATAGTGAACTATGACTAAGAAAATAATGGAATGTGGAGTGAACCCAATCCACTATGAGACTATATCCACTATGAAAGTATTGGTATTTATCTTTGAATAAGGATATGATTTTTTAATCATATGTGTATTCCAAAAACTTATGTATTATTCTTATGATATATTCTTAAATCCCATGCTAGATTCTTAATGATTTCATATTCATATGAGTTATGCATTTTATGATAATGTATTCTGACATGATTCCTAACTAATGATCATTGATTGATTGAGTTTTAATTTTTCGAGTAATGATCACATTCTCATACACTTATGATTATCTTATACTCACTTATGATCATTGATTAGTATTTCATATATCTATCCTTACTAGGAATTTTATCTAATCCTTTATTATTTTTTAAATTTCATTAGGTAATGATGAGTGTTTTTAACTAGGGTTTATCTAAAAAGTGTACAATACGAAAATAACTTTATGGGAGATACTATATAACTTACATGAAATAAAATGAATATGTGTCTAGAGTTTGAGGAAACTAATCCTTTTTTATAGGGAATTAAGTATTGTGAGTTTTATTAAATAATCATCTAAAATGATTTAATATTTATGTATTTAATGATTGAGTTACTTTATATTTTCCCTAGAGTTCATTTTTGTAGCTCTTGAGAGACTTGATTATCTATTTAAAAAATTTCTTTATCTAATTGACACATTTGAAAATCAATATTATATATTCTAGAATATATTTGGGATGTTTCAGAATCATATTATACTTTTATTTTATCTTCTTGATCATCAATCCATTTCATAATTGTATGCGTGATCCTCTCTAGAATCCATTTAGAGTTATAGTTCTCAACCTAAGTTTGATTTTGGGATTTTTTTGGGTTACATAAAGAATAAAGGAAATTGTTTAACACTAATTTCTCTCTCCATGAAAATAGGATGGTGAATATACCCTTCATTTTAACTATTAGAAAAAAGGATCATCACTAGCCTATATCCTAAGTCCATACCCTACAATGTTGGTATAATTTAATTGTTGGGATAAAATATAAATGTTTGGACAATAACCACTTGTGTGATTGAACATCCCACATTGTTGAAATTTTTCTATAAGGATTTGGTATTGAATTTGACATAAAATTTGGTTTCCATATTGTATGGAATATTTATTCATTAATTAATTTATTTGGACATTTATTTAACTAATTTGAGCATGAATTTTCAGTCATGATCCAATGGTTCACTCTCCCATATAGACTATTATCATATATGAATATTTTTGTTACAAATTAAGGGAAAGAGTGTTGTAAATTTTTTTAATATATTAATTAGTTTTGTATGTTTAATTTACCCCAGAATATTGATTAAGGAAATCATATCCTGTAGGTGAAAAATCTTCACAAATGGCAGCTATAACTAGGTGGGAATGGAGTAGATGATGAAGAAAATAACTAAGAAGGTCCCTAAAACTATCTAATACATCAGGAAATTTGACACCCAAAGATGTTATGATATATTTCCCTATAAAAAATTTATTTAATTGACAGCTTACTTTACACGCAACAAAAAGTATAAAAAACCAAGATTTACTATTGAAATATTATTATTTAATGTAACAGTTAACACCTAACTGTTGGATTAGAAGGTATGAATAAGAATACCACATTTATAAAAATTTATGGTTTAAAAGTTTATAAAAACAAATTTATTAGTTATCAATTGATTATAAATGATAATAAAAATCATTTGAAAGTAAAATTTATTTTTTGAGAATACCATATTATGTGTGCAATTTTTTTATCTTCTAAAAAATTAATTTAATCACTATTTCTAACCGATTTTAATTAAATGTAAATTTTATATATTCAATAATCATTTTTATAATTCATATAATTATTTTTCTATGCATGCTATAAGAATAAATCCAGTTTTATTCTTAAAATGTATTATTCTATGAAATATGTTTCAACATGTTTTTCGCACTTAATTTAAAATTAAATTCTCCCAATTGTAGGAATTGAATCATGAAAAATAGATTCCATATTCGGGATCATGATGATCATGTTTTGAAAATTGGCCTCTTTCATTTTTGTTCATTATTCTTAATAACTGTGTAAAATATTTGACATCTCGGTAAGGGTACAATGAGTAAAATAGTGATAAAAATTTGGGACAAGGATTCAAAAGTAATCTAACACTTGGATTTATCATAATAGATAATTGGAGTTCAAAAATTTACATATATTCCTTGAATATATTGTCAATTGGTTCCATTTTTATTTCATTATGACATTTATATAATTTTAATAAAATATTAAATAAAAAATGCCACTCACTAGACATTAATATCTATAAATTATTTATATCAGGATTGGGTTATAAATAAATATACGAATGATAAAATAATTTTTTCATCATATTAACCTATTGTTAAATTTTACTGACTTTATTATTACTTTAAATTCTTACATAACATTGACACAATATTTAATTAATTAATAGATATTTAAAATAAAATATTTTAAAAATATTAAAATTAATTAAATTTCGAATAACTTCTGTGTTAAAATATGTTTTAGAATAATAAAACATATTATTGATGTTTTAAAGATTTTATTTTTTCTTCCATTACTATTGTGTTGTCTTAAAATTAAAATTAAGTGAATACTTATTATAATGAAATTAAAATTACTTTATGATAAACATATTTTATTAAATTATTTAAAAACATTAAAATATTGAAAGAGGATAAGTAATTTTTTTTAAATATTTCAACCATTGTCTGTTTAAGACCAAATTTTTACTTTATAACTAATATTAAAACCATTTTATATTTAAAATATATTATATCATTTAATATTACAATTGGTTAACCAAGGGATTAAACAAAATTAATAAATTTAAAACGAAAACAAAACCTATATAAATTTTATTATATGATGATATTTATAACATGAAATATGTTTATTCAAATATATATCCATTTTGAATCATTTTTATATAATGGAATAATTATATTTTAATCTATTTCTTAATTCCAACTTATAAAAGAATACCCCTTCTCTATTTTTATTACACAAAATTGAGTCATTTATCTTGAAAAAATATGAAAAATTATCTTCTAAAACTCCATATCCATGGAATAAAGGTAATTTTTTTTCCTGGAAGACCATTCCAAGGGTCCTTAAGAAGGGATCTAAAATAGGCATATCAAAGAAGAGGTAATCATCCTACCTGAACAGTTTTAATTTATATTTTATAATACATTCTCTAAATATTTTGTATTAATATTAAAATAATAACTACAATATCCTTAATTTATTAAAATTTTATTATAATTATGGAACCACCAATATCCACCATATATCTTATCAAATGAAAAGTAAAAGTATTGCTCCTGCGTATGCATGGACTACCGCCTCCATGTTGTAATACGATTAATTTTCCATAACAATATTTCATGGATGGTTGTTATGATGGGTTTAATTTCTATAAATTATATATTTAAAATGACTATTATTTTTCAATTATAACATCATATCTACATTTTTACATTCCCTTATGTTTGAAAATGATAACATCGCTTATGTTTATGTGGGGACTACCACCTCCATAAAGTTATGTGATTAATTTTTATGTTACACTTTACATGGATAGTAATAAGTATTTATTTAATGAATATATATGGTATATTATATAAAATAATCATTCTATAATGGTGGACTAATTTTCCCCTTTATTTTGTTCTACCCATCAAAAAGTGAAAACATTGTGGGTGCATATGTATGTCTTACCATCTCCATGAATGATGTAATTAATTATTTTATCTCTACCCTTTATAGATGAATCCAAAATTATATCCAATGAATATATATGATATTTATATCATGGTTAACAATATATATTCTTTAAAATGATTAAATTACAATTATTGGATATATTGGATTGAAATTAGAATGATAAATGAAACTATTAATACCCAGAAACAATTATTTTAATAAGGAATTATAAATAAATGGGTGTTAAAATATTATAATAGGATAATATATTATATTATAAGTATGTTCATGACCTTTTATAGAAGTATAAAAGATCTAAAATTATGATAAAAAAGGTTATACCATCACATAAGTAAGTCAAACACAAGGTAAAAGTTTGTGTTATAATCATAATTTATACTGGGATTGTTTATGATTAAGATTAAAACAAATTTCATGATATATCTCTCACAATATTTTTATACTATATTTTTTCCAAGATTATACATGTTTTACATAGATTTTACTCTCTTTATGTACTCAGGATTACAAAATTATTTTTTAATGAAAAAATGGCTATTTTTCTCATTGATTGAAAATCATTTTTCATACATATCCTTGTTTTATAAAAATGTTTTGAGAAATGTTTTTTATTATTAAATTATTTTTAATGTACTTTTTTACTCATGATTTAATTTTAAAAAAATGGTTTAACATGAATTTTCTTATCCATTTTTTAATGAGGTGCTTTTAATTTTTTACAAAAAATGTGGAAGGAATATTTCTTTGACGTACATGACATGAAAATAATTTCCTAAAATCAGGAATTCTCAAATATTTAAATATTTTTTACAAAATTAAATGGTTATTTTATGAAAATATTTTCTTTAATTTATGGGAAATTTTCAGATTTTAAATAAGTGACTACAAAATGAAAAGGTAATTTTCCTCATAAAATATTCTAGATATATTTTAAATAAATCTTCAAATATTTTTACATACTTTGATATAACTTATGGTTTACTAAGGATATTATAAATTGATACCACAATTATTTTTCTATAGATAGTTTATGGATGTGATGATGAAATATCTATGAAACCAATTTTTCAAGGGTTTATGTTATTATTAATATTTTTGTGATCTTATGGAATATATAAGAATGTATTTGAAATGATGGGTGGGGTGGGACCAAAATTATGTTTCAATAAAATTCATTGGGTAATGGAAAACCTCTTATGAGATCAAAGGGTACATGGGTGGTCATCCCAATCCAGAAAAATGTGGGTATATAGGAGGTTATCCCATGACCAAATGAGGGTATGCAGAAGGATTCCCAATGTAGGTACACATGCAGTTAACAGAAGCCTAAAATATTATCAATTTATTGGTTGGATTAAATGATATATTATTTCTATGATTAAGATTATTCCATACTTTATGCAACTTTTTATGAAAGGATCTTATTCCCATTTTATATTCTCATGCCTTATGATCTTTATGATCCATGTCATATAAACCAATAATCTTCATGAAATGTATCTTGTTTATGATCAAAAAATTGTTTGGTATGATTATTTTAGAGGTTAATATAATGTAATCATAGCCTTCATTCTCATGCAATGTTTAAATTATTTTATATACCTGCCTTTTTTCCTTACTAAGCATTTGATCTCACCCTTTTCTATGTTTCCATTATCCATGTTATGATGATGGTTTTGTGTTGGGTATGTATAATATGAGTACTATGTGGGACGATATTAATGGGATATATTGAATATAATTAATGAAATAAGACGTTTTTGAATCTAATATCCAAGGAAACTAAAATTATTTGGTTTTTACATAGATCATAAGGTTATGTAATTAATATTCGTCAAATAAAAAGTAATATTTATGTCTAAAAATTATATGTCATTATATTAAAGCCCTGAAAGAACCAGAGTGAGAAACATAAGCAGATGCTACAACAATTTAAAAGTTTTCATTGACGATTGATGTAGCTATGATATCTTTGATGAAGAACAACCCTTTTAAAGGCTCACAGATCCCACATGATGAATTTTATTTGAATAAATTAAATAATGAATCACCTCATTTGATCTAAAGCCATGAATGATAACCACCCATAAAAAATTATCATTTCTCAAATAATTAAAATTAAAATACATATAGATCATCAACACATGATGAAAAATCATGTGAGAGCATCAATCAACAAGTTTCAAGTGTTTGCGTGAAAATTAATATGCACCTTAGATGTCCCTATGATCACCGCAATGATGGTCCATCAACCTATAAATCATGACTTTGATTGAAGACTTAGAGAATCTTCTTATCTCTCTTGGATGTTGGATTAGAGGGAAGGAATCTCATTTTCTGTAAAATGAGTATTCATTATCATGGGATCCCCACTTCCTTTTATAGTGAAATATATATAATACTAGAAATTGGATCCTTGACCATAGAATATATATTTCCCACTATATAAATAATAAATGACGTGCTATGACCAATTTAATTAGTCATACATATCATTTTTATTTTTATATAATTTTCTTATAATACAGTAAATATATTATTTTGTCAAATAAATCCATTATCTTGGATTGAAGTTCCCACAAATATTAAATGAATATTGAATATTATAATAGTATTCATTCGTAGAATATTTTCCACATATTTTACTTAATAAGTGTAAATAAATTTTTAAAAAAATTTCATTTTCAGTTACTATAATCTTGAATAATATATAAATTTTCTTATTCCTTGCTGGACATTTATAGTCAGACATATCCAAAACCCCGGGTGGGGGCCACCGTGTCCTAAAATATTATTCATCAAAATATGCCATATTTATGAATACTCTTAGGGTGTGACCCTCTACAACCTTATCTCGATTTTAGTAAATTCAATTTATAGACCTTGAGTGGAGTATAGAAACCAAAAAAGGCCTCTATAGAGATGAGAAGATTCCATTATAATGACAACCTTTATATGAACATATGTCGTGTAATATAATATTTTTTTGTGATATATCATAAAGTATCTAGCATAGTTTATATCATAATCCTTTCTTGATTTATTATTCAATGACCTAACTGGATCGACATACCATCATCTACCATAGACATGGATTTATTAAAGGTAATAACATCCCGATTAAATAGGCCCAAGATATGTATTCTTACCGAAAGAAATGATTTATATATTAATTATTCAATCAATGTCATACTATCAATGACAAACCCAACACAAGATACCTCACTAAAACATTAGTTGCAATGTTTTTACCTTATATATAATTCTATGACAAAATATTATACCCTAAAATTAATATCAAGTCCATAGACCATTATAAATTTTCATATATAAGAACTACTAATGGGAATTGAAACATCAAGTGTTACGATTAGATGGTAAGTCTTCATGATCTCATCTACTCGAGATCACCAAGTGAGAAATTCATTAGAATAAATATCAATGATTTTGAGCCCCCAAAACATGATATGCATACATCATCTGTGTCCAGTTAGAATATTGTATCTAGTACATGGGAAATGATGTGGATTTTATTTCATTATTTTTTCCACATCATTTTTATTATGTTATATTTAATTTTTATTTCTAAAATACTATTTTTAACTGATCATTTAATAATAATTATTATCTTTGTGATTAATTATTAATTCCATTATTTTTTTTGTTAAAATATAGATTTTATTGTTTCTTTTATTCATTTTTATAGTTTATGTTCAATTATTAATTTTATTCTAACTAGTTATTTTTATTCTATTTATATATTTAAATTTTTACTAACATTCATTAATTTTTTATTCCTTGTGTGTTTTTTAAATTAATAATTTTAAATAAATAATTTTATTCTTATATATTTTTTAATTATTCATTCAAATTTAAATTTAAATTTAAAAAGGATTAGACTTGTAATTTAACGTTTTTGATTAATGATTATTTTATTTATGTGAATTGTTTTAGGTAATTACTATTTTTTTAATTATCATCATTTGGTTTTTACTGATTTTATCAATTAATTATTCCTATAAGTTATTTATTTAAATAATTACATTATATTTTTTTTAATTTAATACTACTTTATGTTTTGGTCATTTAAATTAATTTTTTATTTATTATTTTAGGAAAATACACTGCAAAATCACTTTAGTGACCATCCCAAGTGAACATAAGTAAAGGGCTATGGTTAATATACAAAATATTCCATAACTACCATGTAGGTAAATACACTTGACCATGACCCACAATCAACCTTCAATGCCTATCATTTACAACCAACTGTGCATAATAAATTCAATTGACCACGAACATGTTTTGAAAATTATCATCCAAATGACCGTATGAAGAAAAGAAGGTTGTCATACCTTATAATCCCACTCAACATGTTTTTTATATCATGTGACCATGTGAGAACCTACTATGCACCAAAATACAATGGAAACAATCAGGTACATGAAATTATCTCCTATATGGAAAATTAGTTATTTCAACAAAATGGATACATGAACAAATGGATACAGGAGATCAAAACAGTTATGTGGACAAATGGCTATATGAGTTTAGATAGATACATTGACCCAAATTCTATTTGGGGGAAGTCTGATACGTGTTGAATCAAATACATATCCCATTTAGTAATATGGATATTATCTACATCATTCCAATTATAGAATATTAATTTTTTAGGAAAAATGATATTGGGACTGCAGATTGAAGAGAACTCATTTAGTTATCATGAACATTGATCCATTCACATAGAGAACATCAGATTGTTAGATCAAGGTCACTACATCCCATAATGATTTGAGAAGATACTCATTCTGTTTCAGGGGAATATTCTTGATTAACTGAAGGAGAAATATAGACAATGAAATACATGCTCTGTGGAATTTGGAGAGTGATTCCAATGATTGATCATGACGATGAAATGATAGGGTAATTTATTTTATAGTCATGAGAATAAGATACATAGAAAGATATAATCATCCAATCACCCACAATCAATAATTGGATTATCGTCATCTTGGAATCCATGATCTATAATCCATAATAGTATAACCATCATCTAATCCATCTCCGCCATCGATTTATCGATAGAATTTGGTGAGACTTCTAGATATAGAGGAAAGGAGTTGTTGAACTTTGAGGATACGGAAAACAAGGGAAGACATGATTTATTATTCATCTTCTTTAATTATCTCATGATTCATAATTTTTCATTAATGAATTTAAAAATTATTTTTTTCTAAAATAATTAGCATGGGTTGTTTATTTTATATTGTTTTTGTTTTCTATCCTTTCTTGCACAATTATATTTACATTAAAATTAATTTCTTATATATAGAAATTGAATGAGTTGGTAGTAACAAACTACAAAATCATCCGATCTAAAGTTGATATTCTGAATAAATATTTTTATGCCATTATTTCGAAAGTTAATTAAACTAAAAAATTACCCAAATAGAAAATAAATTAACTAGAAAATCTAAATTTAACCGTAAATTCATTATTACTCATATTATTATCAATTATCATTGTCACATTTTTCTTCATGTATTATATAAACTTCATAATGTCTAATATTTTCATCACATTAGTTAATTATTTCATTTTTTTATTTGTTTTAATTTTTTTAGTCATTTTTTGGATTTTACCTCCATTTATTTCCTTGTGGATAAGATACCCTACTCTCTGTTAGCTTGTAGTTTTAAGAATTTAATTTGAGAAAATAGAACAATCTAGTCATAAAAAAAATTGGCGATGTTAGTGGGGAAGTCTTTGTGCATCTATAAAATTCAAAAAAAAAATCATAAAATAATGAAAAAAATATAACACCAATAAATAAATAAATAACCATCAAAATCTAGAAAAAAAATATGAATCTATGATGTGCTACTGATAACTATTTAGTGCATACATATTTAATCCATGTATCAAAATCTAGAGACCATAAAACCACAAATTAAAAAACATTTAAGATATATAATAAAAGAGAAATCCAAAATATGAATTTTTAGAGAGAGTTATGATGAATATAATAAAATAGAACTAATATATGAAAATGTAGAATGACCTAGGAAGATGAATTATCTACTCCCTTAGGTTTTATGTAATACATATTTCATCAAACCTACACCTAGGGCCCATCAATTTAAGTATAATTATTCATAAAATTCACTACTGTATTCATATAGTGGAATGATTAATGAGGAATCCTTATCCATAATTATTGATTTATAAAATATAGTTAAATAACATCCACTACAAGGGATAAGTTTGAATAAGATTAAAATGGTAGTTTTACCTTTTTATCTAAAGGGGAATGCATGAAATTCGTTTTTAGAACTTGATGATTTGTTTTGAAACATGGTAACAAATATACAACTCCTTTTTACTGAAATGTCATCTATTGAGACTTAATGGAAAACCATGACACAAAGTCACTATCTTATGTCAAGAGGATTAGGAGGATTTCATGACTCTTATGATACATTCATGGACCTCCTTAGGTCATGTCCTCACCACCAACTACCATTCCACCTACTCCTAGATTAAAGGAAAATAACCTAATTCTCATAACATGGTTGACCAATCGGATGGAGGAAATTTCACTAGAATAATTTATTATGTAATTAGGAAAATTTTCAACACGTTTGATATTAACTCATAGTATAAAGATTCATGGTGAATAAGAGTGAATATAAGAGGTAATAACATTGGTCTGCGTTTGTGAAAGAATTCCCAATTGAATGAAACAAAAGAACAACTCCATTCCATAATAAATAAATATTTCAAATAATATTCTATTAAATTTTTCAATAAAAAATTGGAAAAAATTCATAGATAAAAGTTTCAGAAGTATAGAATGTTTTGACACTCATGTGCACGTTTTCCAAACATAATGATTCTAGACTAAAATAATTATGATGAAATTTTTTCTAGAAATAATAAATGAAAAATGGTAGTGATGACCAATTTTTTAAAAAATATAACCCTTGCTATAGGAACCACCCCAACTTGTTCTAGAGAGAAAAAAGAAGGATTATAAAACAACTTACTGCCTGTGGAATTCCTAATCAGCAAAGAACACTATTTTAAGATTAATAAATGGCTGAAACATATCATTCCCAAGATGATGTTAAAGAAATGTTTCAATAATTTATAGGGAAAATTAATTCAAAAAAAATATAAATATGATTTTGATAAGGCCGAAAATAATTATAGAATTCATAAGTTAGAACTAAAAATGGATCAAATAGATATATATATTGGTTCAAGAGATAATGGTAAGCTTCCTAGTAGAACAAAGATGAATCCAAGGGATAGTTCCATGGTTTTGATTACTATTAGTAGTTTAAAATACCAATATCATGTTAGAGTCAACTCTAGGAGTGTGTGAACTCGAATCTAGAATAATATGGACACCCAAATCTAAGGAATACTCAATCTAGAATTTTGAAAAACTATTCTATAGCACAAGGTAATTTATAAAATCCACTTTAATATCAATAAGAAAAATAATCTAAAATTAAAAATAATCAATGAAAAGAAACTATTTTCTTTTAAATTGGGGAAATTCCTTCTGTTCAAAAGAATTTTTCCCTAACCATTAATTTTCTTTAGAGGTTTAAATTCAAAAATAAAAAACCTAAATTTCTTCAATTACTTTGTCTATTTATCAAGATCCAAGTAAAAATTCATTTCATTCATGAATTAATTCATATCCCATCATACTGAAGTCACTCTTGAAAATTATTTCAAATAAAAATAATTAGAAGAGTATACAAAATTTGGCCTCATTAAAGAGTGGAGTGTTTCCCTTCAAAAAAATCTCACCAAATATTTAATATCCTGGGAGTTTTTTCATACCCTATACCTTAGGTAAAATCTATCAATTGAATTTAATTTTTGATATTAGGGTGAGAATAAACATGATTTATTTTTCAATATTCAAATTATTATGATTAAGGGAATTGAAACCCACCACTGCGGTTTTATAATTATCTCACCAATCCTTTAATCATTCCATAGGATGAGTTAATGAAATATTATTTGGAGTTAAAAAGTTGGTTATTCCTAATAATTTTCTCATATTACACATGGAATGTCAAAAAGAAGTCCCTGTCATCATTGGAAATCCATAAATAGTTATAGTGCGATCTGTTATTGTTGTTTCAATTGTTCATTTGATTTTTAATTTTAGAGAATAAAAGGTAAAATTAAATGTCTTTAAAAATGTCAAAGGAGTCTTCATCTGGTGAAAATTGTTTAAGAGTTCAGTTATTATAAGATGAAAATACATTTTATAATTTAGGGGAGTTTTATAAAGAACCCTCATTTGAATAATTTTTTTTTGGAATTTGAGAAATATTTAAAAGAAGAATACGATGTTGTAAAAAATTAGTATATAAAGAAAATCATCTGGATGTTAAAAATATTTTTTTCCAACATTATGTATATCCTAAAAGTAAAAATTTAGAAAATTTTATTGACCTGGATAGACACTCTATTTAATCTCTGGAGATAAGTCATGAAAGTGAGTTTTCTATCCTAATTATTAATAAATTTCTAAGGGAACTTTAGAGAGACTACCATTCTAAAAACAATGTTAATGAATATGATATGGGTGTGGGAGAGTATTTGAAACGAATTTATTTTTTTCAATTAATATTTTTTTTATTTATAATCTTAAAATTCATGGTAGTAGGTTTTCCACCTTGGATATAAGAGTTGAAAAATAAAAAATTGGCTCAAAAATTAAAAATATGTATAATTATAAAACTTCTGTCAAGAAATTTTTTGAAAATATTGGACCTCTTAGGTCCAAGATTATTCCTTCAACTAACTAGGCACCCAATATAGATCTTAAATCACTCCTTTCATTCTTTAAGTACTCATTTTTAGGTAAAAACTCAACACTTTCTACCATAATTTTTATTTAATTAAATAAAATAGAATTGGAAAAATTGATTGATATTATCAAGAAATTAAAACAGAAATAGTTTGGTAAACATGTGATAATAAAGGGATTATCCCTTCATTATGAATGTAGAATGTTCTAATATAAGTTGAAAAAAAAAACAAATAGTATAATTTAAAAGGATATTAAAACCAACCCTGAATGAATTTGTGAGAGAAGTGGTTATTAAATTATTGAATGATGGAATAATATACCGCATTTTGATAATTTTTTGTTTAGTCTTGTCCATTTAGATCTAAATAAGGTATGATTCACTTTAGTAACTAATGAGAAAAATAAAAAAAAATCCAAGTTACACAGGAATACAATTGGAGAGTTTTTATAGATTATTGGGAGAATAATTATTCCAATTGGAAATATAATTTTCCCATTCGTTTTTTAGATTAAATTCTTTAGAGGATATCTAGAAATTATTTTTTCTATTTTTAGATGGATATTATGGTTACAAAAAATATTTATATACCCAAAAATATTAAAAAAAGGCCCATTTACATGCCCATTTGGAAAATTTCCCAAATAGTGAATTCATTTTGGATTGTGTGGTACTATAAAAAATTAAATATGCATGATGGAAATATTTTTAGACATGGTTTATAGAATTTTTAAGGTCTTTATGGATTATTTTTTTCCAGTGTGGGAATAACTTTAGAGAGCTATTTGTAGAATCTAATACTTTTTTTTGAGATATGTCAAGAGACAAAATTAGTTATAGACTAATATAAATTCTATTTTAAGGTCAGTAAAGGAATTTTTTTGGAATATAAATAGTCAAAGTGGTGTTTAGAGGATGATAATGCAATAATTGAGGTCATTTAGAATCTTCATAATCTTGTTAATGTTAAAATTGAGAGACGTTTTCTTGGGAATTCAAATTTTTACCAGAGGTTAATCAAGAAATTTTAAATAATTGGAAATCCCATGTGTTCGCTACTCGCCAAAGATACACCCATTTCCATTAAATAACAACTTATTGAATATTTTATCCTTATTAAAGAAAGTCTCACTTCAACACCCATCATCACTACTCCTAATTGAAAAAAACCATTTGAACATAAATACGATGCTAGTGATATGGATGTTGGAGAGGTTCTAGGTCAAAGGAGAGATATAAAACTGGATGCAACATATTATACAAGTATAATGATAGATTATTCTCTATATATTTACACCACCATTGAGTATGAGTTTTTAGCTACTATTTTTTTCTCTAGATATGTCTAGGAAGTACCTTTTTGGTTTTAAAGACATAGATTTTATAGATAAAACTTCCTAAATGTTTATTATATTAATAAATGAGGCCAAACCTCGACTCATTATGTTAATAATTATTCTTTGGGAGTTATATTTAAATATTAGTGATTAAAATGGTGTTGAGAGTGTTATTTTAAATCATCTATCAATTGTATCCAGTAATTAGTGTGGAGATCCTAGGGAGATTAATTATTCTTTTTCCGATGAGAACCTTTTAGATGTTTCTATAAAATAGTCTTCTTAGTATGCATATTTTTCTAATTTTTTAGTAGAAAGTGTATTCTCTGTAGATTTTTTAAATAATAAAAGGAATACATTTAACTCTAATGTGAATTTCTATTTGTGGGAAGCCCACTTGATTTTTAGGAGGTGTGTTGATGGTATTCTTTGATGGTTTGTACCCAAAGAATATATTATGGAAAATATTGAGAGTTTTTACTCCACACCATAGGAAAGTCTTCATGGAGGAGAGAGAACATCCCAAAAATTCTATCTAACTAAATTTTATTAGCCTATAATGTTTAAGGATGATAAGAGTTTAGTGTTGGGATGTTATAGGTTTTAGATATTAATATATATTGGATGAAAGAAGTAGGTGCCTCAGAAAGGTATTTTATAGGTTTATATTTTTTATTTTTGGGGATTAGAAATTATCGTACCATTCTCATATTCTCATATGAATGATTGCATCTTAATTGTTATATATTATCTTTCTAAATTAGATGAGTTAGTGGAACTGCCCAAAAATCAAGGTAATAGTATATATATTTCATTAAAAATAATATATATTCAAGGTTTGAAGTTCTATAATATCTAATAATTGATAATGAAACACATTTTAAAAACTAAAAATTAAACTAATTTATAGAGGAGTATGGGTGCTTCCATACAACCAAAACTACTTACCATCCACAATCAAGCATACATTTACAAATAGAAAATAGGGAATTAAAAAAACATAGAGAAAACCATTTCATGTTCTAGGAAGGAATGACATTAGAACATGATGAGACAATATAGGTATAAAAATGACTATTAAAACACCCATAGGTATGTCTTTATATGGA
This sequence comes from Viscum album, assembly GCA_963277665.1. NCBI lineage: Eukaryota > Viridiplantae > Streptophyta > Magnoliopsida > Santalales > Viscaceae > Viscum > Viscum album. The sequence goes on from OY728160.1 coordinate 862,910,260, forward strand.
ATTATTTTTGGGAAAACTTTTCATTTTATTATATAGATTTAACATAATATTTTAAGGGCTGTTAAAATTGTGAAAATTGATTTTCGGACTATTGGATAAGGATACTTCTTGAGTTGGGTGATATTGATGTGATTAGGAGATATTTGTATGGATATTATAGGATATAAAAAGATAATAATAAATAATTACATGATTAATTCATCCAAAATATAGATTTAAAAGCTTGTTTAAAAGTTCATATGTATGATTATAAGCTTCATTTTTTCTTGGGAAACTCAAATTCATGTTTTCTGGATCTTTAAACATTTTTTGAGTTCTTTGCCAAAGAGATATTCGGTTTTTAGGAGAAGAAAACCAACCTATCATGGTGGATGACCAAATAATCAAACAATATTTTTAGGGGAATACAAAGGAATTTCTACCATATCCTTTATTTAAAAATTATGAATTATTTTAATCTAGATGAAGACTATAAACCTTGTGCTGAATTAGAAGAAAAATCATTATTTTCATTCTTTTCTCATTTTTTTAAATAAATGATTATTGATCTCTTTTGTCTCTTAATAAATTTATGGAGTCTCTCCTGTATCCTCTCACTCTCCCTTTGATTGTTTTGTATGAATGTTTTTGGGTATCCTGATCATGAGGTGAACTAGTTTTGTGGTAGGCCAAGTTATTGTTACAAGTAGTACATGGTATGTATAGTTACCATTTCATGTGGATGTGAGATTGATAAAGTTTACACAAAAAAGGAAAGAGTCAGTTGTGAGAATCATTTTTAGTGTTAGAAAATTTGTGAACTAAATTACAAAAGGATTTTATTGTAGAGAAAGCTCAATAAAACATCCCTTTACTCAAAATATAGTTAATTTAAAATTATTTAACTCACTCTGATATATATTTATTATAGGACCTAAAAGTCTTTAACCATAAAATTATTTAAATTTCTTTGAGGGAGGTTACATGTGATGTACAATAGTTGAAAAATCTTCTATATATTTAGGTGATTAATTATTTTAATCTCATAGATGTGTTACATAAATTATTTTTTTATTTTAGTTGTAACTGGTTTGTTTAAATTATTTTCATACTAAATTTCTAAAATTATATTTGGTCCCTACCAAAGATTTCAGATGAATCTATGAGAAGTAATGTTTTCACTGCATGCTATGTCTTTTTCAATTTTGAAAATATTTCTTAAAACCATCTATTTCATGAATTTTTTTTACATCCATATTTTAGAATTGATTTAATGATAGTGCCCAATAAGGATCCCTTAGGAATAACGTGTTTTTACAGAATTTTTTTGGGGATTTTTTAAAAATTCATTTTATCCAAAAAAGTTGAATATTTTCTATTCTTAATTTGTAAATATATTTTATTCAAATTGGTTTTCTTCCCCTACTATTAACTCAACAACTGGGAAATGTTTGAGTTATAAGTGTGGAGGATGTAGTCTTAATTGAGATAAATTATGAATCAATGTAGCACATATAAAAAACCTCATTTTTTTCATTTCTATATGCCTCCCTATCAAGCATCAATTTAGGAATTTGTAAATAAAATTTCTACCTATCTCTTTTTTTAGAAAATAAGAAACCAATGTGTCATTTCTTGGAATAATTTTATTATTTTTTGAGTTTTTTCACTAGTTATTAAGTTATTAGAATAGAGTGATATCTAAGTGATGTTATCAATTTCTTATTTGGAAATACATTTTGAAAACAATCAACGAGAATGCGATAAGTTAGATTTTTGTGGAATTGGAATTATGACACGAGGTTACATGAAGCTTAAACATGAACATATTAACACATTCTTGACAAAATAGAACATATTAGAAATCCAAATCAATTTATATTACTATATATCCTTTAAATTTGGAGTAGAATGAGAAATTGGGATCCCATGGCGATTCTCTAATATAATGGAATTTGGTGTGTTGTGTGATTAAACCCATTTTCAACTTTAATAAGTGCATTTATAGTGCAATATAACACCATTGACTAGGAAAATTTTAAAGAGTTGGCCATATAAAAAATGATTTCAGTCATATGAGTAGAATACTGAACCCAAATGAATAATGATAAAATTGATTTATGTGAATGTATTTTGAGTAACATCAAGGAGGTAGAAATTGAAAGATTGATTTAGGGGCGAGGGAGAGAGTGAAAGATGGTAGTTCTTATTATGTATTTAATTCCACTAAAATCTCACTACAAGGCATAATTAAAATTGGAATTTTAATTTTTGTTTAATTATGGAATTAAGTGTTCATCACATAGAAATAATGAAAATTTTAGTAAATTGAGGGATTTAGGATTTTCTTTAATAAGGGAATATATGACTAAACTTGTTCATGATAATCATTTATGGTTTTAGGATACTTTTTAATTTAATAATATTCATCGAATTTATATGGAGTGCAATTGATTATATGTGGGAGAATTTTATGAGTATTTTATTTTCTTCTTTTTTCCATATCATTTTTATTACATTTAACTATATTTTTATGATGAAAATAATATTTTTAAGAGATTATTGAATATATATTGTTAATTTTGATTTTAATTATTAATTATATGATTTTTTTGAAATATATATTTTATTGTTTTTTTAGTCATTGTCATATTTTACATTTAATTATTAAATTTATTCTAAACATTCATTTTTTAATTTTGTTTCTATTTTTAAATTATTAATAACATTATTTTAATTTCATAATCTTTTTTTAATATAATAATTTTAATTAATGAATATCATTATTATTTTTGTTTAATTATTCATTCCAATTATATTTTATATTAATAAGGTTATAGACTTTTAATTTGTCCCTTTTTAATGGTTCTTTTCTTTATTTGAATTATTTTATGTAATGAATGTTTTGTTTAAATTATCATTATTGGTGTTCTGTACACATTTTATTAATTAATTCTAAATTTCTATTTTTTATTTAAATACTTAATGTATCATTATTATAATTTCATTTTATTTTATGATTTTGTAATTTAAATTTTCATTTTTGTTTAATTTTTATTTTCAATGAAGGACATGGCACAATCACTAAAGTGACCATCCCAAGTGATCACAAGTAAAGGGTCACAGTCAACATACTTACCATTCCATACCTATAGTATAGATAAATCCTCCCAAATGTTATCCTCAATAAACCTGTAATTCCCCTCATCTGTAGCCTATCATGAATAAGAAATTTAATTGACCATAACCCTGTTTGGAAAACTATCATCTAACTTACCATACGAATAAAATCAGGTTATAATGTCTTGAAATCTAATTTAGATTTCATTTTAATATCAAGTAACCATGTTATATCCTACTTTGCACCAACATACCGTCGAACCAATTGGCTATGTGAATAAATCACGTGTATGGAAATCTGTTATTTCAAAATAATGGATACATGAAAAAATATCCATGTGAGATCAAAACATATATGTGACCAAATACCTTTAAGAGATAAAATGGAAATATCAATCAAACAACTATATAAGGGATGTCAACTACATGGTGAATTAGATTGCTATCCCATTCTTCTATATGGGAAATTTCCTACATCATTCCAGTTCTCAAATATTAAATACAATAGGAAAGTGATGTCATGGGAATGGAGATTAATGCAGCCTCACTTAGTAATAATGACAGATGATCCATCCACATAGAGATAATCTGAGAGTTGGATCGTGGTCGCTAAATCACGAAGATTTTTGAAAAGTTGCACATTATGTCATAGAGGGTTGACTCTCAAGTCACCAAAGGAGGAATATATAAACCAACATACATACCACAAGGAATTTAGAGAGATATTTTCATGTAGAAATCATAAACATGCGTTGTGGGAAAAAATTATCTATTCTAGATGAGAAGATACATTTAGAAATATATCATCATCTGATAACCCACAATCCATAATCTAACAACCATCATATGGGATTCCATGATCACAATCCACAATTGGATGACTAACATCTAATATCGATCCATCATCACTTGATCGATAAAAATTAGGGAGACTACTAGAGACAAAGGAGAGAAAGGAGTTGTAACACTTTGTAGAGTTAGAAAAAAGGGGTACACTTGACATATTATTCTTAATTATTTTTCTCAGGATCATTTATTTTTCATCGATGAATATAAAAATTATTTTTGGCTAAAACTCTTAGTATAGGAAAGTTTGGTTGATCTGGTTTATCTTATACATCCTTGTGTGTGTGATCATCTTTATATTGAAGTCAACATCTTCTTTTTTCGATTGAATGAGTTTTGTAGTATGGAACTACATAATAATAATATTTCGAGTAAACATTATGCATATGGATTTTCAAATCATGATTTTTAATGTTTATTCAATTAAAAGATTACACAGATAGGAAACAAATTAAAAATAAAATGGAAATTTGTCTCGCACTACATTATTATTCATATTCTTCTCAACTATTACTATCACATTTTTATTCATCTATTAAAGAATGTTTTAAAATACTTCATTTGTTCATTACAACAGTTAATTCGTTCTTGTTTATTTTATTTTATTTTTATCTTTGTATTCATTTTTCTAGATTGAACTACCATTTACAGCACTATAAATATGATAACCAACTATATGAAATCTTTCAGTTTTAAAAATTTAATTTGAAAAATCTCAATGACATTTAACATCTAGAACTACTTTTAATATTAATTTCATTGTATCTTGTGGTTCTCATTATAGCATGGGAACTACTATAACCATTGGATATGAAAAATAATAAATGGATTACCATTTAAATACTGGATTAAAAAATTTCAACATAATAATATGAATTATACATCATGAATAACTCCCCATATACATGATTTAATAATAGAAGAAGTACATTTCATGTTGGGTCTAGGATACCCACTATTACAGAGCTCCCACATTCACTAGATCCAACTCACTAAAAAACCTTGTTAGCTATATCACATTAAGATCATGATTCTATTGAGTTATGTATTTAGTCATTTTTCCTAACACAACTATACAGCATGGGCATTATTCTATTTATGACCAATCCTACATCATTAAGGCTTCTAAAAAGATAATATAATCAAGTAAATTTCTTCTGTCGACTGTCAAAACATTAAACCTTGGATTATATAGGAAATATAATTATCTTAATTTATATTTATAAAAATCTTACATTCTTTATGTGATTCTATGAACAATTTTTTTTTGAGTACTATACACATATTCTTTAGCAGGATTAGAAGAAAAAGAACAATTGGTATTTGTAGATATGGCTACCACTAGCTTGAATGAGCCTTTCATTCTCATTAATTTTGAATAACTGTTAAGTTAAATCATATTTATCTGAATAAAGACTAGTTTTAGTTCCATAAAAACTATTTTCCCTTCCTCTCAATGTACTAGGTATACCTACCTTGTTCTCTCTGAATCATAATTGGATAGTTTGGACTCTTCTCATGCAATTATCATGGATTATAATCATATTCTCTAACCATAAAATATATGTTCGAAATATCATATCTACTACATAGCATGGAATAAGTGATAGATCTATTACTTGTGATAATAGAATTATACTCACCAATTTAATCTCCACTCATTTCCTATACATGTTTTAATGGACAGATTTATTCTAGGTGACATTGGAAACTATTAACTCTCAAATTGTTCCAAATTTTATTTTGTAAATACATTTTAAGTATATGAAATTATGACTTGGTATAATAAAAAAATAGATCTACCTAAGTAGATCTGATTCCATAGATACATTGGTTTCTAGTTTAAGTCAATTTCTAGAGATTTAGTTTTATTTTGGTCCCAAATAAGAATAATACTGATTAAATTTCCCATATTTATTGAACATATTTTCCTTGGAAAACTGTGATTATCCAATTAACCTCTTGTATAGACATTGAAACAATTAATTACAAATTAATATTCTATGTGGTTATTTATTACTTCAACAAAAAATCAATTTTAGTAACTTGCACCCCTCATTGGAATTCTATAGTTCCAGCATCACAATGTAGTTTCATCATATAAAAGTCATCCAAAATTGGTAGTCTTGAAAACCAATTCCAAATTTAATGATCATATAAATTTACTATAATGACTATAATTATATTGGATTTAGGCATAAGTAATTGGTATTACCAATCAAGACTTATTGGTACCACACATATTCCACCCATGTATAGCATGACATGAATAATCACTAGAATATTCTAAATATTAATCCCCCAATACATTAATACAAGAAAATTATGGTTTAATTTTATTTTTACACGTAAAAAGTTGCTTGGTTATATTTAATAATTTCCTTTAGGATTCATTATTCTCAATGAATAGTTTATTACAAGATATGGTGAATATAAAACTGTTACCATGGTTTTATACTTCCTACGCAGTATGTACCTCTAGAACATTCCTTTTATTCAAGATCTTGTGGAACTTATTCTTATGAAAATCACTTGGGAATCCATGGTGTTTACTAAATCCATGTCAATATTTCTCCTACTATGTAATATAGATATGTTCACCATATTTATATAAATATAGTCTATCCCTTGACTATTAATTTTTGACCTCTGAGATTTCAGCATGATCCTTGGAAACATTTAAGATATTTAATTAGATGCATATTGTGTTTTTATTATTTAATGTTTGTTTATATAAATAAAAAACCAAATGTATCTAGAGAAATGTTACTTATAAATAATGGATTTCAATTACACTTTAACTCATACTATAATAATTTTATATTATAGATGACATGTTGTTATGGGATAACACCATTATTTGTGATTCATGTCTTCAAAAATAATGGAATTATTTTAATGAATACCAATTCCAACATTGATACTCCTTTTACTAACATAATGAATGTGATGTGTGTAAGGTAATATGAATTTAGGAATTAATCCACAATACCTTTTATAGAAAAAAAATTTCATTTAAGAATCATCAACCATACTATTTACTAACAAAATTGAATTTATGTGTATAAGGAAATGTGAATTTAAGAATTACTACATTCTATATTTCGGGATCGATGAATTCTTGGTTAATATATTTATCGAAACATGGGCGTGAATAAAATCACATATTATTACCATAAATATTCCAAAATTTAGTTTTACATTCATTAAAACACATAAATTAATCTCATTGTGTATACAAGATTACCTCATGATTTACCTCAAAATATTTTATGGTTTCAAGATTAAAAAATCCCAAAATCATTGTGGCTTACCAATATTTCTAAAAGTTTATTTGTAAATGGATAAATAATTATAAGTGTAAATAATACTAAAGGCTATTAAATCAGAATAGTCTAAAACCATACTAGGTATATAGTTAAAGATTAATTTTAGTTTTACAGTGAATTTCCCATCTACATTTGGGTATAACTAAGTGTTACATTTTATATTCATCAGTTATTTCAAGTAATTCAAGAATTATTAAACCTTAAATTTAATATAAATCACCACAAAAAACATTCATTCCAAAAACAAGAATAATTTCACTTTTGTGTCCAATGGAAACATGAGATAAATTTTTTGGTAATTGGTAATAAAATATTCACTATAACCATTTGAATTTTCTATTAAATGTTTTGTTCTTATCACTACTAAATTATGAATCAACCTTTCCTAGCCAATTAGAGAATTCACCGTATATAATATAATGGTTCTATATATAATTTATTACTATATTTACATATAAAGATATTGTAGGAATATTTTATTCAATTCCCAAAATGTATGATAAGAAAATTAAATATAATTGATCAATATACTTGAAAATGAGGCAATTGCATGCTTATTCAATTCATTTAATAGCATTTTAACTTCCATAGGCTTATTTTGTGACTCGTGAAGGAAATAGACTTATAGTTATTGATATTCATATTTTATTTAAAATATTATAAAATATCTCATTTAGAGTTACACATTCTAGTGGAAATTTATACTTGTATTTCAACTTATTTACCATGAGAAAAAAATATTAAAATTTAATTAAATTCTTGTTTCTGTGAAAAAAATTACCCAAAAGGTAATGAAACATTTTATTAATTCATAATAATGGGATGTATTGAAAGAATATATTCCATATTTCTATTTACATATATTCGGTGTAATCATCATACCATTCATATTTCGCTTGACATTCTCCTTTAAAGATTCTCATAGATGAGACAACAAGTGGAATCATTCATGTCTTGATGTTATATCCACAAATCAAATAATAAATTGACAATTTCATTAGGATATATACATAAAATGTTACTTATATGAGTCTACTATAAAAATCTTTTACATCCCTATATCATGAGGTTGATCAACAAGTATTAGGGACACTAACACCTTGAATTTTCTGTATTGTAGTAATTTGTGCAAGATCCTATATTACTCTTGAAAATATAGTCCAATTAGGGAATGTTATTTATCTATAATTAAACACATTGTATATGTGTAAATACATGAAATTGGTCTACAAAATATGATATTTGATTATTAGTACTTTTTTCTTGATTACCTATCAGAAAATACCGATTAAATAAATTATTAAATAACTGCCACAATATTATCAACCATACCAGCCCTGACTACATGTTTCAGAAAAACCTATCTCTTGAGTATTCTAGTCCAAATAACGCAAAAAACAATTCCTTATATTCCCAACTTTGACTACTCCACTACTTATAGAGTTTCAAGGTATCTTTTCATCTGTTTGACTACAATAACTCATGGATCCTTAATCGGTTGAGTGAAGTACCAGCTTCTAAAATGATAAAAATGATCTAGTCAATTATTTTCCTATAAAGATTCAATAATATAGATATATGTACTTACTTTATGCTTTTTTTAGTAAGTCAACTCATCATTCTCTTAAAAATCCCTATAGTTTGAGAAAACGTTAAATAAGGATGAGAAGTACCCTATACACCTATTTCTGTTGAAATTCATGCGATGGAACATTTTTGGAAATTCATATTTCATTTAGGATATTTATTATTTCTAAGTAACGACATAATTTTCTATTTTTATGAACATTTTATGTTATAGAACTCACATCTGACTATGTAATATTTAGAAAACATTCATCTTGTGATATGCTCCCTTTTTATATGCAAGCTTGGTTATTATTATTTGTGATCAGGCATAAAAATTAAATAAATAGAAAATAAAAAACCATGCATAAATAAAATTAAATGATAATATCATGATCTCATACTAATGGTTGATCTATTGAAATATGGATCACCCAAGATTGTATGGGTAACTCCTTGAGTCACTACCTGTTTGACTTGAGTTCTAGCACTCACCCATTAAAATTTACATCCTACTATCTAGTATGTTTACAATTCCTGACATGAATTATGTCACTATCATAGTAAATAAACACTCTCATGTAGGGAAGGGAATATCCGGAATAAAGATGATAGGTAATTGTTTTTGGGTGCTCTAACCCTTATACATATAATGACACCAAAGATGATATGTAGATTATGAATTATAAAAATATTATTAAAAACCATTCATTGAAATAAATTAATTAAATTTAAAAATACTAGAAGTGAATTGATTAGTATAGGGAGCATAATATATCGGTAATAATTAACTCACATAATTAAATAAAACGAATAAAAATTAAACATGAAATAAATTATTTTTGAAGGATATTTTGATGAATTAATATTATTTAATTTTACTTTATAATTAAATAATTTATCTAATATAGTCCAACTAATTAATTTAATTAAATTTCAAATTTAACATAAATTTCAAATATAACTTTTATATTAATAATTTCTTTAATTTAAAAATATAATTTAATTTTGATATATATATATATATAATCTTTTAAAAATTCCCAAGTACTCGCGTATCCGGAATAAAGATTTGTGGGTAATGAATGACTCACCCCGACAAATTTTAGATCAGACTACACCCACCCAGGCTTGTTCCGGGTCAGGCTGGTCCTAATCGGGCTATTTCAATTATAGATGATCATGGATGGAGGCCCGGTGCTGGATCTGATTAGGGAATAGAAGATCTGTCAACCATCTGGGAGGCTGTAATACCAAATTAAGGTATTAGGACACACAGTGTAATTATATGGTCTAGTGATTAAAAAATTCTCACCGGTGATCAACCTGACTATGTCATCACTAATGAAGCACATCCTTAGTAAAGGCATGATGATTTATCATGATAATGTATAGTCACATAAATTAATTAAATTATTAACTCATTCGATTTGACGCCATTTGAAAAATCTACTCATTTCCAATATCATTACTTAATGGAACCAATGTTAAATTACTATATATCATCCACAAGTGCTTCAAAGTCCATGGGAGAATAAATCATCAAGTTCTATGTGCTATCCTGGAAATTCAACAACGAATTTGATGCCATGAGGATCACCACAATTTTTATCCAAAGATTACTAAATCATAACATCAATCAAAGACTCAGATCATCCACTACTCTCTCTAGGTAGTGGGATAGGATAGAGATGCACTAATCTGTTGTGTAATTAATATTCAATCACATGGGAGACTCTATTCCATATATTGTACAACATATAATACTTGGAATTGGATCCCCAACACTGAAATATATATTTACCATTATATAAACCATAAATGATGTGTTTTTACAAACTAAGTGGGTTATAAATGGAATTTATTTTTTTATCACTTTATTATAATATAATAAATACACTACATGATAAAAGTGGGCCATTAACTTTGATATACATTCTAATAAATATTAAACAAACATTGATGATTATAACAGTATTTGTTTTTATAATATTTCCCATGAATTTACTTTAATACATGTAAATGAATTTAATGAATAAATTCAATTTCAATTATTCAAAAATTGACTTATATGAAATTAATTATTCCTTAGTGATTAGATATCCTCATACATATCTTAGACCCCATGGTAGGTTCCACTATTCCCTAAACTTATATTTATCGTAGTGGGCCAAATATTTGAGTATACATTGTGTGTTTGCCTCTAGGTCATTATCTCAATAGTAGCAAATATTAATCATAGACCATGGGTGGAATTTTGCAACTCATTAAGGCTTAAAAAGAGATAAAGAGTAGTTAGAGAAATACCAAACTTCCAACAAAGACATTTTATCTTTATTATTCAATCAATTTCATACTACCAATGATATAAAAAACACAAATAACCTTACTACAACTTCGATTCCATAGTATTTTCCTAGAAAAAAAGAATTTGAAAAATTACACTACACTGATAATAATCCCAATTTGAGAGACTAATACACATGTTCACATATAAGATCTACTAATGAAACCTGAAACATGTGGTGTTCTAATTGGTTGGTTAGTACTTATGATATCATGTACTAGAGATCAAAAATCATGAACATCATTGGAAAAAGTCTCAAAGATTATGATCCCCCGTCACCTGATAGTCATACATCATTTATCTCCATCCAGAATGATATGTCTAGTACATAGTGCATATGTTTAGGATCAATGTCATAAAATATTGTGTTTCTCAGTATATCATATAAACTACTATAACTGTTTGATATGAAAAATAGTATATGGAAATTATTATTTAAAATGTGAATGTAGAAAATCAACACTATCATGTTAAGTACACATCATGCATTACTCAGTGAATATTTTATATAGTAATTGAAAATTACATTTCAATTTTTATCTAGGGAACCCACTATTACAAAAAGACTTCTCCATCCACTTGGTAAGATATGGGTGATTTGGTTCCAAAAATATCCTTTATATCTTATTATGTAACATTTCATGATAATGTAGTTATGTATTTGTTCTCATCATTCAAAAATTCAATAATATAATGTGAAAACCCAATTTATTCCATTTATCTTTAAATATAAAGGGAAACCCATCATTTTCATCTCATCCTCAATCAAACATTGTAATTTAATCTTTTTCACTATGTTATGAAAACCCCCAATGAAGGACAATGAGTCCCCATTAAGCACTCTATTAGATGTTGGTAATATTGAGTAATTTTACTATTTCAACTCATAGTTTTGGAATCTATGCGTTAAACTCATAGAATATGGATTTGTTTTTTAAAACCTGAAAGAGTTGGTACTCCATTATCCTAGTCCATTCCATATTTTCTTTAATTATTTCATATTGATAGTATCATTCATTATTAGACAAATATCTCTTTCCATATTATATTTTCTATAGAAGTTTTCTTTTTCTTTTTAATGGTAGTGAAATTTATATTAATCATATGTATTAATGGAACTAAATTTAATATTTTGAACATTGTTTGTATAACAAATGTGATGTAATTTTTTTTAATTTAGAATCTAATTACTTTCTTCCAATAAATTTTTGTTTTATTTTTTAAAAATTTTAATGATACATTTTTTTGTTGTTTTAATGACTTTTTTTTTCTGAATTTTTTTACATTTTTTACTTGGATGAAAAAATAATTCTCCATAAATAACACCAAATAATTGATATATTTCAAATAAAATTATCAAATTTATATATTTTTAAAATTTACTAACTTCTAGATAGTGGTGAGTAGGGTGTCAGACCTCAAGGAAGATTAATTAAGTGTAAAAAGAAAATAAGACTCCAAAATATCATAATAACCTCAAACATTCAGTTACATATTGAATAATGTTGAACATATTTTTTAAAAAAAATGAGATATAGAAATGATTATTTTATAGAAATTCATGGTTGAAGAAGAATAATGAAAAGAAAGAAACAATGATGAAATATTTAGAATAAATGGGAATTACAATTTTTTGGTTAAAAATATATTCCTTCACTCGGGATAAAATCATTGAATTAAAAATTCCAAAATTGAATCCAGCCTCTTTCTCCAATATTATTAAATTTTTTAGTAAATCACAATCAAAATTAAATCAGATTCAAAGAGTGAGGAATATTTCTCTAAATTCTATTTTTCAAATTATGTTAATTAACTAAAAATAGAGGAAAATAAATTTTTATATATATTTATATAAGAAAATTAAAAGAAAAGAATGAATACATTTTGTATTCTATAGCTTATGTCTCATTGCGAATTTGTGTGTCCCCCCCCATTACCTAGATATTTCCTTTTTTTCAACATGGTATCCCACCAAAAATGAATTTATAGGCTCCCTTGTTAGTATAAATTGGAAATTATTTTTCCCTTTATAATTCTATCACTACCCCCATTACATTATAAGACCAATCCAATAATATCTGCTACTTTCCTTTATATTCTTGGTAAACCGTGTAATTCTTATTTTGTGTTCATTAATTGCGTCCCATTGTCTAACAAAATTATTCCCTCTCAATTTATCATGTAACAATTTCATAAAATATTATTTATTTAGTTTAATCATACCAAAACCCATTCTTCATCCTCATGTGGTCTACCATTTAGAGAAATACTCATAACAGAATCCCATTCCATTGTTCTTCTCCAAACCTGACTAAGTTCTTCTTAGTACTTAGCTTTAGGATCAGCCAACCTCTATTGAAATATTCTTCAGTGGAGAAACATTATAATCATCAACATCAATAATAAAAGAGGCTTCAACAAAACAAGGATCCTGATAATGGAATATAATAAATATTTTAGAACTCTCTTATTTCTAATTTCTTATGATGTAAAGTGATTTAAAACTCCGCGATGCCACAATATCGGTCATCTTCCCCAATGACGCAAAAACTGTAAATCATACAGCTTGAAGTTATCACTAATCAATTTTAATATCATCATCTATACTAGAACTTCATAGAGACACCTTTTAGGGCACTTGGAAGTCACCCACGTTCATCAGCCCAACCCTAACAACTGAGAACATCAAGGTCCCCATCTATCAACCTCTTTCTCATTATCTTACACATAGAACACATATTCCAGTGGTTAAAATTATTCAATGGAAAAACCTTTTGTTAAAAGTATTTATAAATATCAATAAATCATCATCTATACACCAAGATTGAGTTTACCCTTGATTCAACTATGTTCACACTTTAGAATTAACAAAAACACTTCAATTTATATCCTTTGATCAGTCTTTATCTTAACCTAGTACAACCCATATTTCAGGATCAAAATTTGTGAAACAAAAAGGGTTCATCAAGACTAGATTCTTAAATTGACTGTTCAAAAACATTATTTTTTTTCACATGCCCTTATTCATTAAAGGTTTTATGGATTAGATCTTTTACTTGATATGTTGACCTTGTTTCTTTTTTCAAGACATTCATGGGCGCCATTGTCCAATTTTTGATGATCTAGGGATGTTGACTTAAACTAGAGGTCTTATATCTCTTTAATCAAGATCCATGTATTTTATTCCATGATAATCTACTTCAAAAAATTAATTTTAATAGATATTCTCTAAGAATATCATTCATGAATTTAAAATAGCCTAAAGCGATATGTTTATAGGAATAAATAGTATGAAAATTAACTGAATACTTATGATATGACAGTTTGATTTCATACATTCATGAGTTGAATCATAATGATATCGAATAAATTCAAATGCTAGATAATTCCCAACATCTGACACTCACATACTAGTTGACCATAAAATTACCAAATTAATCTTATACAAACTCCAAAATTTTAATGATAAAAATAACTATAGAAAAAAACTTTTAGAAATTCAAATTTATTTTTTAAAAATTCTATCCTAATAAGATATTTCATTATATACTACATATATATGTTTATATAATGGATGAAAATTATATGAAATCCAATGTCCCAAAATTACTTCAAAAAATAAAATTTGAATAAAAAATATAATGGAACAAAATAATTTTTCTTAAAATAAAAGAAAATTAATCAAAATATCATTTAAATATTTTAATTCCAAAATATAATTATTTTTATCAAAATTTTCATCGATTATCAAATTCATCTAAAAATGACCAAAGATCAAGAATTTTCCATTAAAGGTTAATTTAACAACAAAATATAACATCAATTTAAAGTGAAAAATTTATAAATTTAAGTCCACAAGAATTATGATGCAGATTTCATTTCACATACTATGATAATTGATTGTTGGTGATTTTCATATTGGAATATTTTTTGTTAACCCCAATGGGTGATACTCTAAATCTGTCGGTATACTATATAGTGATAATTTTCATTTAGTATTTGAGAGCTACTTGGATTTATCTATTTTTTTAGGTTAAAAGATTTTGGATGGTGTTATACAAGTGATTAATTATTACCATCACTTTTATATTTGTTGGACTATAAGGTTAGAGTCTATTTTTCATGTTTGGTGCATTGTAGAGATATGTTAATTCATTATATTCCACTTTTCTAAAATATTATGGTGTTGGTTATTCCTTGTTTCTATTGGTTATATTTTATGGTTTTATTATTTATTCTTATTTTGGAACATTTCATGTTTTATAAAAAATAAATTTTCAAATTATATTCCAATACAAGTTTTATAAACCAAAAATATTTTTTCAAAATATACTATTTTGAATCTCTAACTAATGGGTTTTATTGAGAATTAAATTGTATATATTCATGATGGTATCCTAGTGGTCTTTTACTCATACCCTATATATGCCTCAAATAATACACATACTTGATTAAATTGAATATCGAAAAAGGGAATGAAATTATGTCTTATGGGTGTGGATATTCATGATTTCACTATCCTTTTTGTTATGAGATTAAAGGGGACCACATGTAATATGGGTACAACTTGATGGGAGTGTTGTGGGGATCCTCAAATATGGGATTTAGGTTTTGGTTATGTGTTAACCTCACAAACATTGGTTATCTGCTATATTCATGTATTCATATGATGTTGGTTTATAAGATTACTTTTAGTTTATATATTGATGTGTATTTTCATATTATTGTTTTTATTACAATATACATGTTTTATAGGTTCTTTTATTATTTGTAATGAATTATATTTTTATTGGTGTCAGAGGTATATGTACTAATGGGTGATATTAATGTTATGGGTTATGTGTCTTTGAGGGTGAAATTATTCCCAAATAGTTGTAATTTATAACCTAGTGATTATCCATATCCCATATAAATCAAGAACATGCTTCAAGCCCTATGTGGCTTTTCTCTTATAACTGGTTGGATCCAAACAACCTGATTCGTTACACTAAGATATGAATATTGTTATTTTTTTTTCTGAATTAGGTGACATGGTGGTTATGACATTCAATCTAGAGTAGCTTTTAAATGTTATCCATTATTGGGGAAAAGGTTACCAAATTTTTATATACATTTTAAAATCCCATGTAGACCTACTTTTTTCTAATGATACACCTATTATAAAAAACATTTTAGTTAGTGGAATATCTATTTTATTAGTCCTTGGTTTTATAGCTCATTAAGACAAAAGGATATGGGGGAACAAACATAATAGATATTTTCAGATGGTATTTTTATGAAATATTTTTGAAAAAACCCTCACACATTCCAAGATAAAGTCCTATGAATATCTCACGATGATATATGCATGTTCACCCAAATGAAATACCATATTTTTTTTCTATTTAAATCCAAACTCATGCCTAAAAAATTCACACACAATATTGCAGCTGAACTCAAAGCATGTTCCCAAAAGAACTGTATGTTTGTCACCAGATGAACATCATTCACCCACCATGTTGATTTCATTCACACACTTAGACTCAAACCTAGGTAACTGAGTGGTTAAAAAGAGTTACCTTTGCTCAAAACTCTCATTTTTATATTAAAATACCAACAACCATCCATTTCAACAACAAGTGAAACCAAGTATATCATATTAGAGATGCCATACTAAAAAATCTCATGAAACCACAATTTTAACACCCCAATACTCTATATACTTATATAGATTATTTTTTAATCAAAACCTAAGAGAAAATTATGAAAAATAATGGAGAATTATTATAGAATCATGGAATCCCAAAGTATAGTTTTTCTGAGGGATCCGATTGTTGATCTACCCCTAGGTATTATAAAGTGGATTCATTCCCAGGTTATCCCACTATAAATCCACACTAATCCCTTAATGGATAAATATAGTGAAAAAAACAACTCATAATATCCATTAATTTGGGGATGTTTGTATCCATCAATAGCTATTGAGGGATAAAAAACAAGGTGGCTTGGTTCCTTCAACTAAAACCAGTTCCCAATATTTAGGTAGATAAAAACATCATAGAAATCATGTCCCTTTAGCATAGACTAGTGACCATATAAGGAAAATAATCATGGAACCATACCTCATTCCATTAAAATACAAACCATTCCCAATGAATTTAGTCCATACCAAATCTTATCAGATCCCTCCACTGACATCATTTTCCCTTATGATTTTTGATGAGTCACATTAAAAAAAATTAAGTTGGGTTAAAAAGTATTTTTTCCATTATAAAAATAATCTATACCCTAATCTAAAAAATAAATTAAGTTGAGATAACCCTCTTTGTATGTTAAAAATTCCATATGTTTAGATACTTTTCATGATTTTAGTAAATTTATTTAGTTGAGATTACCTTCTAAGTTTCCTAAAATTCCATGAGTCAATATTATCCTATTATATTCCTAAAATATCTGGAATCTAGATCATTCAGTTTGTTTATTAAAATAAATTGGGTCAAGATTCTCCCCTTAGTATCCTAAAATACCTTGATTTGATATGATTTTCTTGGTTATCTAAAAATATTTATCTGATGGTACAACTCTTTCCCTCCTAAAATACATTGAGTTATGATACTTTTCTTAGTTTTCAATGATAACTTTTTTTGATATCCTTATCTTAGGTCTCAAACACTCCTTGAGTCAATATCCTTCTCTTGGATTTACAAAATTTCTATAGTCAAGATAATCCACTTGGTTTACTCAAATACCTTGAATTTATATTCTTATTTTTGATCCAAAAAATACATACCTTGGTATCCTTCTATTGGTGATATAAAATACCTTAAAATGAATCATATTTTAGGTTAAACTGGAAAAGGGTTCTTCAATTTAAGTATTTCAAAATACCACTTCAATATACCTTTGACATAGTAGTCCACACTATATGAATTTTAATTGTTCGAAAATAGTCATGGAAGAATCACCATAAAAGGAACAATTATGGTCCTTATCAAATTACCCTAAAAGGTATGATTTTCCCTATTAACTATTACCAAACAATATTGGTTTTATTCCCCTTAATTGGAATATATTGGAAGCCATTTTCTTGGACTAAATCACTACATAAAAAAACTCTATCCCTACATTATAGGAGATTAATTATTCCATGGATTTTAATAATATTCATAATACATTATAATATTTATTAAAACTTTAATGTTACCAAATAATTAGATTAAATTGTAGAAAATAAAATATATGTGTAGTTTCCTCTTAGATTCATGTCTTCATTTAATCACTTTCTCTAAAAGGGAAATATGTATTATTTCTAGGAAGTATTTCAAAAACAAGATTTAAATATTTGAGTGAGTATTAGAATAAAAAATAACACTCTTATGATATGATTCAACCTCCCATATTATTTATTTTTAATTTTTTTTGTCAATTCTAGTTGACACTACCCACCTTTCGAAATGAAGAGTGTAATTTGATACCCATAACATATATAATGATCTAAAAAACAAAATGGTTAAAATAGTGTAAATAATTTTACCTCAATTCAATGTACACTCTCTTCCATTTTATCTAATTATTTTATTATTTTATTCATTGATACTATATTATTATTATTATAAGAGAAAAAATGTGTTTTTGGTGTATTTTTTATGGTTCCTGGTAATGGTTTGGATGGAAAATGATGACTTTATAATATTGAATATTTTTTTGGTGTTAAGTTCATGATATCAGTGTATTTATATATGATGATTGTTAATAAATAATCAAGTAATGAGATTTAAAATTTAGATTCTATTATTTTGGTTCAAAATGAAATTATGATGCCTATGTTTTCATTATATATTTGGTTATAATTAACCAAATTTGGATAATGAACTTGGAAGAGAGTAATTGAAAGAGAAGATGTGATTTGCCTGCTATTTTTTCGTTTTTCATGACATTAATCATATGTTATTTCAAAGATTAATTTTTTATTTTGTTTTTATGATATTTTTATTTTTATTTATGCCTTATTCATGATCATTATTGGATACTCATTTAATGAAGTTAAAAGAATGAAGATTTTGAAATCATAAAATTGATGTGATTCTTTTAGGATACTATTTTTTTAGTATAAAGTGAACTGTGTTTGAGTGTGATAAATAGATGTTTTTTGATTATATAATTGATAATTTCTCCTATATGAATTATTACTTTTTTATTTTGATATTTTTTTAAATCTTTATATTTTTATTGTAGTTCTGGAAATGATGTTTGTTATGTTTATAAAAGAGATGTAACAAATTGTTGATGTGAGATGATATGGTATTATTGTATTAAAAATGGGTTGGTATGGTTGATGTTGGATAGTGTGGTTGATGAGGTATAATGGTTGGATTATTTTTGAGGGTATTGGAAAGATATAATGTGTTTGTTATGGTGATGGTACAGTGGGGAAGATTTTTTGAGGATTTGTTTTATTTTCAATGTAATGATTTGTTTTCAAAGTTATATGTAGTCATGTCTTAGTTTCCTAATTTTTTTTGATGGTAATTGAATAATTTTAAAGATATATATCAATGGATTGTGTAAATATGATTTTTTAAATAATAAATAAATCAATAAAATGTTTAACTAAAAGTGGTGTTAGTTTGGAATAATATTGATGTATGTGAATAAATAAATGATGTGATGGATAAATAACACGTGGTAAATGGAATAATTAATTTTGATATGGTTTTATTTATATAAAATTTTATGTTTGAAAATATAAATAGCATAGAGATTATTAAATTGATAGTAAATGTTAATTAGTTTAGTCATGAAATATGAATGGGATTTTTAAAAGGCGAATATATGATAAAATATATATAGAATAGTAATATGAAACATTGGGAAGTAATTATGAGATATGAAATTGGGAATAAATGATTTATTTTTAGTATATATGATATGTTTTTTGTGGAGTTAGTTTTTTAGTGGAAACAACAATGATGATGTGCAGGTAGTAATGATTATGATTTTAGATCCATGTATTAGGTTGTTAACCTGTGGTTGAGTATGTGTGATTCCATATATATAAATATAAACATATTTGTTGTAGTTTATGTTATTTCATATAGTCCACAAACCAAGTCAATTATCATGAATCATGATTATTAATGTCTCATGTTCTAGGTGTTTTACGTAACATATATGAATGAGTTTTTATAATTTATTAACTACTCCCACTTCTATTACCTCTCTTCCGAATTTAGTATGCGTCTTGATGGATTAAATTTTAATTTTTATGATGTGGTTACATAGTGGGGATGGGAGACAAATGAGGAGGTCATGAGTTTGATTTACTTCATGATTACATACTTTACCATGAGGTCATATGTGGATATAATAGTCATATGTTTCTAATATGTAGTATTTGGAAGTGAATATATAGTTGGGGTTGGTATGTTAACATGGGGTTATGAAGTTATGTGATTATATATATAAATGGAAATTCAAGCACTCTTATGTATGTTGTTGGGGGATTTGGGTGACTAGTTAAATGGGGAAGTAGATCTGGGGTAAGTTATTATTTATTTTTCTTGGTATTATATTACTATACATTGGGAGGATTTGGGTGAGTGAGAATTGTTGTGGGTAAGGAATTAGTTGACCGAGTATATTTAAAAATCAGGATTCACAATTATTCATCACAAAATTAGTGTCCCTCTATTTTTAAATGTTTTTTAGAGGATCATACTGAGTATACTTTTATTCTCACCCCTACAAAAACTGACACACATAATGTTTTTCATTTTAATAGGATGAGGTTCATGAATATTTTGCACATTACTAACTCATGATGGTTATTTATCTTAGTGGGGGTTATTGGAGTTGATTTTATATGAGTTATATCATGGTATTCCTTTTCGAAAACTTCATTTATGTATTACATCACTTGAATTATGTTATTGATGAAATTAGTAATTATGAAGTTCATTGGTTTTTTATTATATGTTCTTTGGTTCAAGTGGAAACTTTATCCCATTTTTGTATTTATATACCATATATGCTAGTATTAAACCCATAACCTATTGAAGGAGGGATTCAACGGTTATGATTATCCTCACTATTGGTCTAGTAGGGATTCGTTGGTTGTGATTCATGACTCTATTACCCTCCTTTTCATCCAAATGTCAAGATTGATGGTATTTTTATGAACTTTATCTACTTTAGGATGTCTTTAACCAATTCTTATTAGTCACATATGATCTAAATTAATTTTCATTAGACTCAGCTCTATAATATAACAATCATATAACTTTGACCAAATTAGATTGGAAACAACACGACATTGCATATAGGAATTTTTTTCTATAAATAGTTTCTTAATAATTTTTATTATAGTTAAACCATTTAAATAAATGAATATACTACCATGATCCTATATAATCTAGGATAAATTATTGTAATAAATCTCCAAACACAATTTCCATGTACTTAGGTTACCCATTAGTCTATGGATTATAAGCCATAATAATTTTTACCTATGTAACCAAATCCCACTAAAACACATTGCAAGAATAAGATGAAATTCATGCATTAAAATATAATACACTACTCATAATAAATCAATGTAATATTACCCTCTACCTAAAATATATCCTACCGTTCTCATCATTCATACAGTTTTCATAAATTGGTATGAAATGACACACTTTAGTTGATCAATCAAGAATAAGTAATAATATATCACTACCAAATGGATACATTGGTTACCCCATCATGGAATCCATAGTCAACTTATCTCATTTCCATATTGAAATGGATAATTGATTGAGATAACTAGTGGTTATTTTTTGTTGTTTTTTAATTGAATAACAAGTGAGGTATTATGATATAAATCTTGTTTTAATCTTCTTAATCCAAGGATAACTATACTAATTATAGATATCATCATACATCATGGTCAAACCTTGGTGGACTAGCGATATCAAGACCTATGATTCCAATGTTAACTCTTTATGCATTATCATCGAGATCCTTACTCAACCGATGATATATAAGATCCCATAATTATTCTTGGTCTAATATTATGGAAGAATACCACTATATATTGGATCCTTTATAACACAAAAATACAAGGATGATATATGACTATAATAAGATCTATCTCAAAATGATGATGTGACACTTAGGGCTATGATAACACCCCTACCATGATAATATAAAAAATAAATATTTATCTCAACGAATAAGTTTATCAACTATCACTAACTACTGGCCTATATTACTACCTATACTTCAGTTTTCTCAATAAATGTATATACTTTATCATTCCCCTTACCAGTGGTATATACCATTTAAATTTTAATGAAATGATGACACTTGATCTACATTATCTACTAATGTTTTTTTGTTATACTTGGAATATATATATATATATATCAAGATCTTTTTATTAGTATAGACTAGAAATATCTCACCCAATTAATATTGACACCAAACATTTAGTGCATGCGAATCTATCACCAACTAAATATCAGGGATCCAGTTATCTAGCTCCTATGAACATACATTTTTGATATTATGTGAATAATCTCATATCCCACATTATTAATTTTTTTAATCTTTGCTTCTGATGCATCCAAAAACTATTAAAACAATTCCCTGGACATATGTAATGTTTTGATCAATTTGGTTATGAAACCCCCTTTCAGATCTTATAAATCCCACTCAAAAGGAAAACAACACTCAAACATCTCAACCATATGGATAAACGTCTCCATTGGAACATTCAATATATAAATATACTAAACAAATATATTTTATTATCTTTAAAAATATAAAATTATATGTACCTCAAATACATTATTTAGTTACACAAAAAAAAACTCATTGACCTTATTAAGTATAACTGATATATATGAATCAAATATCATGTTACCAATGAAATATTTCTTTTTGATGTAAAAAGGGAACTTTGAGATAATAAAATGAAACAAGAATCTAATATCTAGCCTAATATAGTATCAATACATAAATCATGATTCTCACATGTCCAAATGTACATTAATACATAATTGAAAAATATGAAGACAAATCAATCATATTATTGATGAAAATACTTACTCATCAAACCCATGAATAATACCTACACCTTTATCAGACCAAATGACATAAAAAGGGACTCATATAATATATATCTTCCCTTAAATGAAAAGGAATTCCAATTTTTCTCACACATAATTTATGATACACTAACATCATGTAAATCTTAGAGAACCACATGGACCCCCTTGGCAGATTGAGAAGGTCATATATAAGAGATAACAATTATCAATTACCTAATTTTAGTCGATTTGGTGAATAAAAATCCATATATAGGCATATAATACCACTTACCTTCATGGTGAATAAAATAAGATCATCATAAGGTGACGTTATCTTTGGAAAAAAATCCCTTAACCTCTTGTTCAATTAGTTTAACCTTCATATCTCTCAGCTCTATTGGATCCATCTTATACATGGGTATAAATATGGTATCTATACTAAGAACTAGGTGAGTTAATAACTTGACCATTCTATTTGGTGGATTCCACAAGAATTCATTTGGAACGTTATCCTGATAAAACTCTATAATAAAATGAATGAGCGATTATCTTATCTCCCCCTCATTTATCATATCAAATCTAATAAACAAGGTTATAATTATCCCCACTTATCAATGATTGTGTACCAAATGGCCAAAAAATAAGTTCCAATCCATATAAAAGGTATATTTACCACCCATTGGTGATTTAGAATATACTCACTAAAAGTTTTATTTTTTGTGTACTATATAACAAGACAACCAATCCATCTTTAGGACCATACAAAATATACTTATATTTGTCACCAAGAAAATATAACTAATGCTCACAAATTATCACAACTATAACACATCCTAGGAATCTATATAAACCTTTAACACATCTATAAAAATGCATGTCAAGAGTCAAGAGTCCCACCAAGAACTCTATTATAAAACTTAGTACATTAACCAGAGAAAAATATTTTATATGTAGAAAAATAATCAAATAGAACTGATACCTGAGTAGATTGAACCAAAATTGTGCCTCATAGAATTAGTTGTCCCCATTAAATATTTGGTGGTGCATTCTCTACTAAAAATAGCTTCCCAGATACTGATCCTCTACTTTAGGATCCAAACATCATGTTTCCAAAAGGAGAAATACCCTGTTTCCTCTACCATCCTTTCCCCTAGGCACCACATACATAGAATCCAAAAGAACTATAGCTATTAACCATAGGGAATTTATCTGAGTAAGATTCTAATCCTTCATCTTTTATATAATCACCCCATTCTTCCAACTCAGAATAACTCAGAATAATTTTTTTAGATATATTATATTCCCATAAAATAAGAACACCATTGGTGGTTTGTGACACTTTCATCGGGTATGTATCAGAATTCTATTATGATAAAACTCAAGAGATGTACTCTATGATAAGGGAAGTCATGAACATAAACTCTAAAAACCTTTTATATGAAATTTTTATTTATATTCATTATAATTGAACATTTTTCTCCCAAATAATCCATTGTTATAACCTATAAAAGAACAAGGATGTTTTGGAATACAACTTCCAACTAGGTTCCCCATTGTGATGATAATATAATTCACCACCTCAATAAATGATGTTAGGAAAAATATATTCAATTAAACCTTTATTATATGTCTCACTCAATAAAAACAATTCCCACCCTTGTTGTTTTATGACCCACAAATATAGGAAAAAAGTGAATAATATATTTAAAACATATGGAATAGTCTACCACCAACTTGTCCTCCTGCACATGTGAATGAGAAATTAGGCCCAATTATACCTTATAATATTATGATTGAGATGATCAACAAAGTGAGCCTAAAAAATCACTATAGGAGAGCCTTTAATGTTGGTATTACATAACTAATACATCCCAAAAGAATTTATGAGGTCCTCACTGCATATATTCCATCATCTTCACCCTTCACTGTATGGGGAACTCTATCTAATAAAAAATCGTATGTAAAGACATTATCCACAACATAATATTATTTTGACAAGATTAATTCATAAATAAGGGTAAATGTTGTATCGTGTACTCTCTTATCATATAAAAAAAGTATTACTTAACTCTTGTATCCCCATGATGCATAAAATATAGAACCTAGAGAAGGATCTCAAAAATATATCAATTCATAGGATGCTTCATCTACAATGTTAGTGTGGTAGGTTTATCCCAACATTTTTAGTGCATAATTAGATTTATCCCAGGATTCACATCACTAAAATTCCATACGATACATTTCATATCACTATTATAGATATAAATGTTTAGGAAAATAAGTAATAATAAATTTTTCCTTGCACTCTATATAAAACCTACCCACACAAGGGTATTATATAACTCAAACACTCCCAATTCCCATCCTAACAACTCTCGTGGTTTTGTATATAACATATACATTATACTTATTCAATCATTAAAAAATAATAATTAGTGAAACTTGTAACAATATTGTAGGTCAAGTAAAATTACATCAATAACATAGGTTATATAATATTTAATAAATAACTATTAATACATTAAATGACATGGAATTATTTCATTAATTTGATATAAGTAATATAAATTCTCAATAAATTCATGTGAATATGGATTGTAAAATGTGATCGATAAACATACGCTCTCTTTCCACCCATCCCAATTGTAAAAATATTAAACAATAAATCACAGATCATATCCCATGAAAATCATGAAATTATAACTCCAAAAAAGAAATATAAATAAATACACTAAGATGAAAATAGATATTCCCTCATACACGTGTTAACTATGAACACGAATAATGTCTATCCTAGGTTCTAACAACTCCTATCACCATATATCATATCCAAAATATTAGAACAAAAAAATTATTCAAATCCATATTATAGAATCCTTGGTATTATCATACAAAATAGTGCCAAAACATAGAGATAAATAATGGAATGCATGCCTCCTCTTACAGTTGAGGCCACTAATTAGCAGTGAGGGTCTATCATTATCATGGGAAGAATATACCCTCAATATCATATAACCATAATTAAATATAAAACAATTATAAACCATCATCAATGAAAGTATAGAAAATATACAAATTACAAATAAAAGTTAACTATAACCAAGATATAATATTCAGTTATAAAAAAACCCAACAACGTTATAAAACTATACAAAAGGAACATGAAAACTTGAAGTGTACATACTATACGATGTAGTCCTATAAGAGTATAATAATTTAAAAGTAATTTTTTTGGGTAATTAGAATCCTCTAGGTCCCATATGCCACTCAATTCATCCAATTCACACAAGCATAAATATTTAGGATCAATCCCTTAACAATATCATAAACCATTTATCCTATATACCTACTAATTTCCATGTTCATGGTGTAAGAAATTTACTAAATAGTCTAACACAAATAGTTTCCTATGAAATAAAGAATATATAAGTCTATATATAATGTAATATGTAAAATAATAATTAAAAATAATTAATAATCATTTTATAATCATGAGATGAAGCTCCACCATGATGAGTGAAAATACCTTATTTGTCTAGTATTGGAGTTGAGTCTAAACATAAAACTTATAATACAATGGATCATCTTCACATCTTCCCACTAGTCCATCATCATGACAATAGATCTTGTTTTGGGAAATGTTTATGAGTGGATTAAAGAAAAAACCATCCATAATCATATGTTTATACATATTCATTTGGAATTACATTCCACAAATATAGATAACAAGGAGAGATTATCATAAAATCTAACCGCATAGCCATGTTAAGGAATGGAAGGATATAATGTCATATTTCACGTATATTTATAATAATGTTAACATAGTGTTAAATTCCATAATCATGTAAAGGAATGGATTTTCATAGCTTCCAACCCCACTCCCATGCCAAAAATAGATGACAATAGTGTCTAATCACATATTCCATATCCAATCATGAACTTGAATATTATATAATTCCATGAAATGTTAAATATTTGTTTGTTCATTACAAAAAAAATAATTTACACCTTTTTCAAATATATTCTTAAACTTACATGAATCATTTTTAATTAATGTTTAATAGAATCACACACCTTTCCCATGAAAAAAATCCATATGACTGCTAAAGTTTAGAAAATAAAATCATTAATGTAACCCCATGTTATCAATTTTAATATGAGTGTTCCTTATAATCAATGGATATTAAAAGAAACCAAAATGGGTCTACTACATTATTTCATATTGAAAGAAAAAACTAATGGGTTTGAATTCAAATATTCTATCGGAGTTACAATTATAAACAAGTCCATTTATAGTTATGAAATTGAAACATATCTCTCAAAATAACACTCATTTCCCTAATGATCCTTACTACACTCTCAGAGTCTAATAGAATGAAATTTGGGATTATTTCAAGAAATATTGACATGAACACCAAAATCCAAACATAACATGACATGGGAAAACTTAGATAAACCATAACTAAAATCTATGGACCACCTAATTTATAGTCATAATAATCTCCCCAATGAATATTTTCAAATAATTCAATATTAATTGATATAAATCCATAAATATTAAAAAATAACACAATTTATGGATTTTTAATTCAGAGAAAACAATCAAAAAAATTAATTTAGAATAAAATTAGTGAGGTATTAACATTAAGCACCAAAGTTTTTCATAACCAATGAAACTTAAATCTGTTAAGAATTGGGCGAGAGAGGTCAAAAATGTATTTGGTATTCATTGACCGATCCCCAAATTGTTTTTTGGAAAAATAAAGTTTAGAAGTTTTTATTTGAAAAAAATTAACTCAAAAATAAAAAAAACTCTCTTAAAAAGAGGGGTCTTGGGTTTACACCATAATGCTATAGGACCCCATTAGAATTACAGTAAGCTAGTGAGGTCACTGTTCTTACCACAAGTCCACTAGTAGTGGGTGCAATGGTCCAAGCCTATACCATTGAAAGTATAGTGTCATCTCACTAAACATCTAGTAGGTTTTTTCCTCATAGTAATAATTACACCTCCAACCATTATTCTTATTTTTCAATCATTAACCTCCATAACTCACTCCCACAATCAAAATATATACAAATTCACATTAATTGACAAAAAATAAATAAAATTTATACATCATTGTATGTCGGTTAAAACAATGAACATACCTAAGAAGATGCACTATGTTTAGAGAATAAATTTGGTAGAGTTTAGACATTGATATATTTTTGTGAAGTTGTTAGCCATGGGGGTGAGAGAGGGTATTAATATTTTTAGCGGTGATGTATTTTGAGTTAAATTAATGAATA
The DNA here is from genome assembly GCA_963277665.1 of Viscum album. NCBI lineage: Eukaryota > Viridiplantae > Streptophyta > Magnoliopsida > Santalales > Viscaceae > Viscum > Viscum album. Next base: position 862,938,789 of record OY728160.1, read on the forward strand.
TCAAAATTATTAAATGTCAAGACTTCCAATAATGGACTCCTTAGGACTATGAATAATATATATTTTCAAAAAATATTTTATATAGACTTATAAAGGATTCAATATTCAAAATTAATTTTATTACAAAATTATACAAAATAAAGAAACAAAATAACAATTTTTTTATAGATGAAATTATGTTTTTAGACTTTAAAAATTAGTTTTTTGGTTATAAATTAATTTTATTTACTTAATATATATTATTTTTCTTATTTAATTTATTTTGTGTCGTAACATCCATTGTATAAGTCATTAGGTCATTATTATAGCCACACAATTTCATAAATCATACAATATTAAAAAAAGATTTATTATTCACTCAAAAATTTATTCATTTTATAAATATATCAAAATATAACTCTTGGATAATTTATATATGATAAATCCAAAATTGTAATCCATTTCATGAAAATATCATCCTAATAAGGAAAATTAAATATTTAAATTGATATCAAATATTGTGAATGGATAAATAATGATAAAACATGTTATGAAAATTATATATAGTATTTTAGTTATATGATTAAAATTTTATATTTATTAATTTTAAATATCATATATGGATACTTAATACTATTTATTAGTGTTTATTTAATATTATAATTATTTAAATAGTTTAATATAATGGTCAATTCATTATTCAAATGGTCAGGTTGCTATTATAATAGCCATATCACTAATAACTACATTACTGGTTAAAATGGTTATATTGCAACTCACTACATTATATATAGACCATAAATAATATATATTATAATCAGTATTATCTCAAGTTTATCTACATTTCATTTGAATAATTCTTATAAATTTTTTAATCATTATTTTATATTAAAGTGTTTTTCATGGCTATAATATTTATGAGAAACAATTCCCTATCGATTTTTGAAGTTCTAGTAATGGTTTTAACATATTTTTATTGTCCCATTGTAATTATTTTAATATTATTGAATTTAGTTATTTATCATATGTAAATTTATGTAATGAAAAAATAAAATTTGGATCATTTTGTTATATATTTCATATAATATATTTAATATATATTTTTTACTTCATTAATATTTTATTAGTGAAAATGTATTTAATCAAGGCATGAAAAATAATCAGGGAATAAATATAATTGTATTTTAGTTTTATATCATAAATAAAGAAAACAAAGGAATTTAACACATATATATATATAATTTAAGGGATAATATATATATACATATAAAATCTCTATTGTTACATTTTACCGAATGAATTAATTTAATCCTAGTAATGTTTATACATGAAAAATACCATCAATGTTTAAAAATAACATATCCAACCTCTTCAATATCAAAAAAAGTTATTTGAAACATTTATTATGATGTATTTTTAATATGATTTAATATAAACACTATGGTAATGCTAAAATTATTTTATTATACAAGTTATATTTTAAATAATTATTTAAAACTAATGGTTATCCCATTAGTGATGATCTTGTTAATATTTCTATATAAAAATTCCAAAATATAATAAACTAGACATTTATACAAAACTGGATACCCATAATATCACGTATAAATATAATGTAGCACATACAATCTCTAAATGTATACCATTATAATTTATTACCATCAAACACTCCTAGCAACCTACGTTTAGGGAATTTTGGATTTTGGTTCATATTACATCGGAAACCTAAATAAAACCCTAAAACACTAATCAAATTATTTATTAGATACTTTTAATAGGTTGAGTAATTTTTTTAATATATACAATCACTTAGGAATATATATCAAAGAAATTGAGGGACACAATACTTATAATGGGAAAGCAATGGAAATGTGGGAATCATAATCAATATGAGATACAAAGAAAATAATTATATATTCTATGTGATCATAACATAGTAAAATAATAAAGAATAATATAGAATAGTGGAAGATGAATGTGGAGTACCATGATATCATACTTAAAAAATTGGATTATATTATAAATATGAGTCATAACAATAGAACAAGGAATAAATTGTTCTTATAATATGAATATGGAACACACCTAATAATCAAACATCATAAGAATAATTCACGGCTTATTAATAATTCAACATAATTTTTTTCTAGGATCTTATTCCTTGTACCATATAATTTTGGGCATGGATAAATACCCATTCACAACAACATTGTATGCTAGGCTCTATAGCCATAAAAAATAGTTTTCTAGTATCTCAACCGATGAACCACACATAAAATCTCATGAGATATAATCTTTTCATAATTTATAGGGATATATAACCTTCATCCAAATATAACATATTATAATATTCAAAATCATATGTGTCATATAAAAAATAAAGAATAAAATAATCATATATAAATTTATATGTATAACATTGATAACCAATGATTAAATGGAAAAATAAATTCATAATAAACACATATATCCTAACATAACATAAAATTTGAAGAAATCAATGGGAAGAGAGCTGGGAAATCATGAAGTTATAAATAAATATCTTAGGATAAACTCAAAATCAAAAAATATTAATTTATAATAATATATAGGGAAGATACCTTCAATGTGGTAAATAAACCCATAATTAAAAATGCGAATAAATTTGTAGAGGAATTGAGAATAATCCTTCCAAAAAATTCATCATATGATAGAGAATATTAAATTAATAGAGGAAATAACATAATTACATAAAAATTCTTTTAATGGTGTAAGAAAATAAAATATTATGGGAAATATAATTTCATACAATGTTCCTAAAATAAAATATAATAAGAGAATTTCTATTTAAAAAGATAAGGGATGGTTGATTTGTAAAATTCAATAATTATTATAAATGAAATTTTTTACATATTAATGTTGTAAAATTGGAATGGAAATTGTGAGATATTTTTACATAGTTAAAAATAAATAAATAGAAGAGTAATGGATAAGAAAAAATATTTCAAACCCATAATAGTGGAAATCCGTATGGAATCCATGTATAAAATTTGAATGTAATTACATGAGAAAAAATTATATGATTATAAAAAGTAGCTATATAAAACATAAAAAATTTAAATATTAAAATAAAAATGTTAATTTGAGAATAACATATATTAAATTATTTTATAAGAGTTTATGGTAAAGGGATAAAACCCTAAATTGGAGAATGTGTGAGAGAGACCCACGTACAAATTCGGTAATAAATGAATTAGGAATGAATCATAGAGAGAACAATAAAAAGATATATAAATCCATAGAATTGGAGGTTAAATTAAGTTATAAAATTATATATATATATATATATATAATAAATATAGAAAATGGATCACATTCCCAAGAGATGATAATGTGGAAAGAATCCCCATACGGATTTGGTAAAATATGTTGTAGCAATCAATAAAGTGTGAATATGAAGAAACAAAAATTATTATCCATAAATGGGAATCTTAAAATAATAATTTAATTTATATATATATTTTTCATATATGAAATTATATAATTAAATGGGTACAAAATCCAATGGGATAATATTTTGATAATAGTCCACATATGAACTTTGTAAGGTATGATTTAATTAAATATGATTGAAATTACAATGAATAGAAATATAAATCTCTTGAAAATGGAACTATGAAAAATAATATGGGAATTAAATAATAAAATAAATATAAACCATTAGAAATAGGTTTAGATAAATATAGTGAGTATAAAAATTTTGAATTCAGAGAGAATCCCCATACATTGGGTCATGTTTTTCTTTATCAAACATAGACCTCCTATATAAAAAATATTATTTATTAAAAATTCTTCCAAAAGTGTTTTACAATCAATTATGTTATTTGTCACAAATTTTTAACCATTTTTAGTTATTTATTAATGTTTGGTTAATGATAAAATCTAGGAATACATGTATTTTTGAATTATACCATTTTCATTTCAATATTGTGGTATTGATATTATATATTTACACATTCGATTAATTAATTATAAAAATTTAATCCCAAATATAATTAAATATGTATATGTTATATAAGATATAATAACTATCCTTGAAGGAGATAATGAAATAAAATATCCTTGTGTGTGGTGGAACTGATCATGTATAGATTCATCTATGTAGGGAAGGAGATAATATATTTATATAATAGTTAATTTATATATAAGAGTTATAGTAGTTTAATGAGAATTGTTTTTGATATATTCATTAAATTTTTATGTAGAGTTTGTAAATTATAGAAAAGGGATAATTTTATGAGAAAAATAAAAATGGATGGTTAAGAATGAAACCTTTTATTTGGAATCATTCTTTTTGATGTGTATAACCACTTGGTCATAAGGGGGATAATGATACTATAATGACACTAAAAATAGAATAGTTCTTACAATGAGTAATTTGTGTAGATATAAGGATTTAAGACAATTTTTGGAATTGGTTCTTTCATTTTGATGAGATGAGGAATAATAGTTAGTGGGGAGGGGTATGTTGAGTTAAAATAATGAAAAATAAATCACTGAAAAAAAATTATATAGTTGTATTATTTAAAAATGTGAACATAATTAAATTTAAAATAAATTTTTGTGTTCCTTTTCAACACTTACACAATCTTAATTAGTTTTTTATAAAGAACAAAAATAAAATAAATAAAAGAAACAAAAATAGTTTTTAAATTGAACTAATTACATATATTATATTTTTTTGTTTTTAAAATGAATTAATTTATTTTATATATTTCATATCTTATTAAACACGTTTTAAGAAATATAATCCATTATACAATTCATCAGTTCACTATTATGTCAAAATCCTGTCATAAAATATACTATATTAGAAGAATTATTTCATTTCCATTCACAAAAAAAATCATGTATTTTTTTTTTGAAAAACAAAAATTAAAACTCTTATATATTTTATACATTACGATAAAAAAATAATTTATTTTTATCAAAATCAATTTTTAAATAAGGTAAATAGAATATTTAAGTTAGATAATAAATATCAAGGATGGATAAAAAATGATAAAGTACATTATGAAAAATATTTAATTTGTTGGGATTCTATGATTTTTATTTATTATATATACTACTTTAAATAATCATATATGTTACTTTCGTATTAATATATTGGTATTTATTTAATTTTATTATTTGTTGAATAGTTACCCATAACGATTAATTCACTATTCAAATAGTAAAGATACAATTTGAATGAAAATATATCTAACGACTACCTTTCCATTTTCAATGGTTATATTTCCGCTTACTACACTATATATATTAGTAAAAGAACATTACATTTACTTATATACTTTTAAGGTTCTATATATTTCATTTATAAAATTCCTACCTTATTTATAATCAGTTTCTATCTTACTACAATGGTGTTCACAACAATGATATTTATGAGAGAGAACAACCCTATGGATTTAAAAATTCTAAATATGGTATTTGACTATTTTTATTATCCTATGGTATTTTTTTAATTTTATATAATATGTTTATACATTAAAATTAACTTTCAATAATGAGTTAATAAATATAAATGATTTCATTACGTGTTCTATGAAATTTATTTAAGGAATAATTTTATTAAAAAAATATTTTATTTGTAAATATGTATTTAATCATGTGTTGAAGAGTAATTATGAATAAATATATATTTATCTTTTCATATAATTGAAGAAAAATAAAACAAATGAATTGAATTTTTATCAAAATAAGTTAAAGGAGAAAATCTTACACTATATACAGATATAATATTTATTGTTATAAAAATAAATTTCTTATATATATTTTATAACCTAAATACTGAAGACAATTTGGTGTGTTTATCATTTATTGTCTTATATATAGTCCTATCAATAAAATTTTACAGAACATGGAGTGTGAAAGAAGTATTTTCAAAAACATATCCCTAAAGAGCTATTGTAAGATCAAATTGAATAATCATTGATTGAACAATGTGTAAATAGGTATGATTCCCCCTTTGTGATATTTCATTCAATTTTGGACTACCTATAATATAGAGTAGTAAATAAATTGAAAAATCTCTATTATGATCAATAAACTTTTAGATTATATATTTCTCTTCCTTAAAATAATCAATGTTCTTTCATACAGTTTCTTATACTGGTTTTTGATTTTTTTTCAACACCTTTAATATGTAAAATGTATAAACATATGCTGTATAAGAAACACATAACAATGCAGGAATTTTTTATAGTAAAATTTACTTTGTATTGATAACCACCACAATTTTGTGTACATGTTAGACTTTATGAATCATTACATATTGTAGATAAAAACATATAAACTCTTTCATTATTTTATCTAAATGAATATTTTTTCATTTATATTAATAACAAATATTTCATTTTCTGAATGATTCATAATAAAATTATACCAATATTATATAGTTATATATAATTTATGTGTCTTTTTCATTTATATGTCTATGAAGAAAATGAGAGAGGTATGTTGTGTTATAATCATTTACCTTTACATTTTTATTTTGAATGTTATAAACAATATAATATATTTATGGAATATATATATACCATTAATTATCTTCCAAACTCTAAAAAATATTTTATTCAATTATATTGTATAACTTTTTTTTTCAAAATAATGAATTAATATAATTTCTTATGTTATTATAAGAAAAATTTAACCCTCTAGTATTTTCTATCATCCAATAGGTGTACTTTACATTTAGTAGAACCATGAAAAATGTAATCATCATATAAATAAGTAGTATAAATATAAGTAATTGGTATAATAATTAATAGGATTTCCCTAATTAACCAACCACCATATATAAGTGGATATCTAAGTGTATTCATGTAAAATTGCGAATAAAAGTTATATATAAAACATAAAATTATTTACAAGATAAAAATATTATATCAGATCAATATCAATGACATAATAAATGAAAATACAAAGGATATATTCTAATTTTTTTGTGGTAAATCATTTAAATAGTAAGTTTATTATCACAATTCCAAGTCACAAAGGCCACAAAATTAACCTGTAGTTGGGTAAGGAAAACATTTTATTGATCCATTTTCCAATGTATAGAGGCATGTTACGTTTAACATGCCCACATTTTCTTGATTCCTAACCCAATTAGTCCTCAATTGGATGAATATTTATTTCTTTGTAATCCCCAATATATAATATTTATTATTGTTATTGTTTATTATTGTTGTTTTTATTATTATTGTTTTGGTTGTTGTTTTTTTATTTTTCTTTTTTTCTTATTATTGTTTTTATTGTTTTTATTATGGTCATTATTATTATTATTATTATTATTGTTGTTGTTTTTTATTATATCATTGTTCTTTGTGTTGTTGTTTTGTTGTCATTATTGATCGGATTATTATTAATAATTGGTTGTGTTCCTATTCCTCATCAAACCAATCAGGGTTTAAATCCAATTGGAGATTATCCTCCAAGAAATGGGGTGAAATTTCCACATTAACAATCTAATGATATTGTTCTAGATATATAACAGAAGGAAGAAAGGGGATATCTTATTATATTAAAAAATGACTACTAATGATAAGGTTTAGAAAGGTCAATGCAGGTTGGCCAATGGATTCAAAAAATCTTATGGGTGGCATGTTTGATTCTAAATTTACGTATACATGGTATAAAAGAGGTAAATTTTTTTGGGATGACAGAAAAGAGACCACCGTTTATGGTTTGTGTAATATTTCACATCAATACTATGAAATATCGATGCGTGAAGGAATAGAAAAATTATTTGTAAAGTAATCCATCCTATTGTTTATACTGATGCAAACATGGATATAAAAAACTTACATGGGATGGAGGAAAAAATTCCATTAATGATGGCTAGTTTATAATACCCTATTAATAACCTTGTAAAAGTATAGGCATATGGTTCCATTGCAATATAATGGGAAATTGGGATTGGCTCCTCCCTTGGGGGGGGGGGGGGTTGTGTCCGGGTTTAATGGGATCTATATGGGTGTGTAGGAATGTGTGATTTTTTATGATTTCCACCCCTAATTAATTTTCTCAGGTAAAGACCCCTGATTTATGAAAATTATGCAGGAAACCTACCATTTCACTATATATTACAAAAAACATAACCCTTATGTTATGAAATTTTGTATCCTTAATCTTACGATCAAAACGCAGAATTATTATCAATTATGTACCATATATGGGGAGATTAATAATTTAGAAAAATAGATGGAGGATTTTCAGAATATTTATAAGGAATTATTTCATATATTTGTATCTAATTGATAAGTTGATAAGTCCTCTAATTTTAATGGTGAAACCATTAAAAGGGGGGAAATATGGACTGAATATTTATAGACTAAATAACTCAAGGAGGGGATATAAATACTCTCATATTCAATAATATCTAGAAATCTAGTAAGGTAAGAATGAAAATTACATACCAGAAATATGGTAATGATCTAAAATATGGGTTTATATAGATAAATGATGTCATTTTAGTATAATATTAAGATATATTCAACATGTAGTCAAATGTAAATGTTATGGATATTATTGATGTCATCCCCTAGTAATTAATGCCTTTGATATCTGGATGCTCACTAAATTTTTTGATCTTAATGAGGTAAAGGTTAAAATATTTTGTCTCAAAAATTATATTTCTATTGGCCTAGACTGATTGACTAAATTATTATTATAGGAATTATTGTGAATTGTGTGTAATGATCTACAAATGATGATACATATTTTCTTCAACAATAGAATTTACCCTAAAGGTTTAAATTCTTTTGTTATTTTCCTTTTTCCTGAAGTAGAATATTGTAAATCCCTTAACATGTCCATACATGTTTCTTTAGATAATAATTTCTAGAAAATTTTCAATAAAATACAAGTCATCATCCATTCCCTGAACATTGGTAGGATGATATTAAATAACCAATTTGGTTACTTTCATGGGTTAAAGATCCAATATTTTCTTATAAAAACTTCATAATTCCTAAATATTCTAATGGTATTTAGTATGAATAGTAGTTTCAATCTCCATTTGGATTTCATGTATTTTTTGAACCTATTAATTGGGATTTAATGTTTTAAGTCTTACAATGCTTTTGATTCCATGAAACTTTTACTCATATGATGAAAATATTCTTCCATTAAATCATGCTATCTTTCTTGTTAAATGTATCCCATATGGATAGAACTCTTTTTCATGTGGTGTTAGACAATGTGATCTATTATCTATTTTATAATTTAGTTTCATTCAAAACTATCTTATTGGTGTTGGTTTCCTTGAAAAATCTATTTTTATATTAGATTTAAAATATATTTAAATAAGTTAATATTAATTAATATATTTTCTTACATTTTGTTCATAGTTCTACATGACTATAATTTAATGTTTACCTAGAGTATCTATTACATTGAAAAGGGAACAATAGTTGGATTCGATGTTAAGATCCATGAAATTGAATGAATAAATTCATAATACTTATTCTGTGGTTAGAAAATATTATTTGATAGATCACAAGTAATGTTGAATTTGAGGATTGAGTACTCTTACTTAGATAATATTTCATCTCATGAAGATTGCACATGGTAATATCTAATATGGGAAATCATGAGTAATGTCCAACCTATAGGAAATCAATATGTTTTTGTGTCATTTGATATTCTTTTCTACGAGCAAGTGTAATGAACCTAAAACACTAACAATATTATTAATGCATGTCATGCATCATGAACTATGATGTATTTTCATAAACCATTATGACATAGGATCATGGACATGTTGGTTGCATTGGGTGTATCATGAATTATATGTTCTTAATGAATAATTCAAATAAATATTTTTGAGAAAAACTGACTACAATAACTCATAGATGGTGGTTATTTTAATATATTGGAAAAAATAAAGTGGAGCGAATCTTGAATTATTGAATGGTTTTGTACTATTAGAAGACTAGACATATACATGATTCTTAAAACACACATGAAAACCTGAAATAAAACTTCAAATTATTGTGAAAAATTTATTATTTATTATTGTATATCACTCGAATCATTCATAGATCCCTTATTAGTATTTAGGGGAAAGAAAAATGAAATAATGGTTGAGCTCATATGTGCATTAAAGGAAATAATATTCAAAAAACTATTATATAATAAACAAATAATGAATAACACATCAGATATAAACAATAATAAAATATTCAGTATACTTAATATCATAAAAGGTTAAGATAACCCATGGAAGGTATAACAGCAAAAAATACTAACCAGGATAATAATAACATGTTTCAGGATAATATAATGAATTTTTTTGAACATCATAATATTACCATCAAGTTCTTATTCCAATATATCATATATAAATAGTTAAGGAATATTCTATATATCCAAACCAATTTTTCTGAATTGACATACTGATGCATAGAGTACTTATAACTACCACTTCCAATTAATTAATAAGTCCAATACATTAATAAAATGATTGGAATGAATAATCATTCAATACATGACCAACAAAAATATCTGTATTGAAATAATATCACATAGAATATTAATATCAATCACAAGAGAAACTGATCACAAGAAATACAGAGTAATATATGGGATGGTAACATTAGAGTATGTCCCTAATAAATCATATCATTCATTAACCAATGTTTATCTTAAAAAATACTTTTAAAAGATCCCTGGAACAATTACTGAGCAATATACCCTCTTTATTTTGAATGCACTTATTAAAAATATAAAAAATTATATAAAATTATTAGAATAATTTTATTTCAAAATAACCATGTAAAATTTTAAATAAATCATCAAAGTAAACAATAGTTAAGAGAGAAAGCAAGATCAATTGTGTGGTATATGTTAAAAAAATATTACGTTCGCAACATTTAAAAAAATACATCATTTTGATAATGAAAATAAAATTCCATTAAAATATTTTTGAAGAAATTAAAAATTCATAAAAATTATATTAATAAATAATTGGTGAAATGTAATAATATTCTTGAATTTTTTTTAAAAAAACTATGGATATAGAAGAAAAAGAGTCTCAACTAAACATAAAAACAAACTAAGTTTTTATTAAAAACATTAATTAGAAACTTTGATAATATATAGATATAAAAATGAATGGAAAATAAGTAAAGTCAATATAAAAATTGAGGGGAATAAAATATATGGGTTTTAAGATAGAAATATCATATAATTATTCTGATAGAATATTAAACATAAATAATCCCGAGTATCGATATGATAGTGAAATAAACCCATTCCTTATGATTTATTTGTATCATAAGTTATTTTAACCACTTGTATAATAAATTTAAATTTATTGTAATTCTATACCATTTCCACAAAAATTATTATATTATCAGAAATGACCCACTAATAAAATTTCAATACAAATTTATTAATAAATGTTTATTAAAATCCACATTTCTGAGTGTTAGTTGTTTTATTTTTTATGTAAATTTTGATTTGGTATTTTTTAATTGCATCTTAATATTGGTTTAATCATCTCAAGAACCTTGATCATATCAAAATTAACATATTTATTCATTATATACACTCTTAAAACAATTTATAAAATGCAATGATGAATAATAAATTACATCACTTTGTAGAGTTTGTAGTCTATACACACACAAAATTGATTTTTTGACTTTTCTATGAATTGAAAGAAATAAAGTTAAATAGTAATACAATATTCATGAATAATTATTACATCATAAATATTATATATATTCCTTAAATATATACTTATTACAATCCATGTAAAGATGAAATTATAAACGAATTGCATTTCTTCATGGAGATGGCACTCCATACGTACACGTGAGAAATGATATCATTTCTCAAAGGATGGGAAGGTAATAAGGTTGATAATATATTATAAATCTAGATGTATAATTATTTAATAAATATAATATACAAATATTAAATTTAACATATTAACCAATCATGAATGATGGTGGTGTAAAATGAGTCATTTCGCTATGTGGAGGTGATAGTCCACACATATTCTTGAGAAATACTTTCATTTATAATTTGATGGAAGTGAGGTTGATATTGGTTTTCTAATAATCATAATAAAATATTAGATAATGAGAAATACTATATGTGAGTGGAGGGATACATGTAGATTTACATAAAATTATTTAAATAATATACAACTATTTTATTATGAAAGTTGGATAAAATGGCTAGGAATTCTAAGGTAAGATAAGATATAGTTTAAACCTAATAAACTAGAATGATTTAGAAAACATTAAGGGTAATTTTTAACCTTATTTATTATATTAATCCTCAGTAGCCTCATTTAAATCCTAACAACTGTAATTTCTTCTTACGTTTTTACTGTTCTTTATGACCAAAAAACAAGTTGTACTTATTACATAATAGTAATTATTTTGATTCCAAATATGGAAGCCATTTTAAAAGATTCAATTTCTGGAAGTGGATGAAATTAATTTTAATATAAGTGTGCTTCATTCAACAAATACCATTTTTATAAAAAATAATTCTTTAAAATAAAAAATATTTCATAGTAAAATTAAGTGAAATATTGTTTTAAAGGGAATTAATTATTTTATATTATATCAAATGAGATTGTTTTTTCTTTCAAACAAATCTTAAAAATAAAAGAATATTATAAATACTATATTAATAGAGGAGAACTAATTTTTTTATTTTAACAAAAACAATTATTTGATTTTGAAAATGATAAGATTAAATGTAAACATTAAAATTTATATTTTTATATCAATTATATTAATATTATATCAATATAATGAAAGAAAATAGAATGTTTTTGTAAAATATTGTGTTTTCACTATTCTGCCAAAAAATTCAATCAATTCTAAAAAATATCAAAAATTCACTCTAAGATAATTTTGATATTATAACTTCAAATATGATATTTATTTTATCAAATAAAATGTATAAAATTTGATAATTTTGGTTTTCATCACATTCATTAATAAATATATGTGCATTATACTATTGTTTCTTCTAAAATAAAATATTATTTAATATAATTGAATATTAGTTGACATATTCTTCCCCCATTAAAAAATATCATCCTCAGAATTTCAATAATATCACTTCATGAAAATATGTGGGTAGTTCATTATCACAACTTCTTCAGGTTCCTACATGCCCTCATTTTCTTTTGATTTTTCCAAATTAACTTTACCAACTGAGTCATCGAATTCCCCAATAATTTCTCTCTAGTGTTAAAAATATAGATAGTATTTTTGCAACAAGATAAATTAGGTTATAATTCTATTTCATTAGAAGTAATAATATACATTAGGTTTGTTATATACTTCTTCTAGAATGTTATTTGGAACACATCATGAATAATAGATAGGATATTTGGAGTTCCAAAATAGTAAGACACAACTCCCAATATTTCTATAATTTGAAATGTCGTGATATACATACAACTTAGTTTCCTTTTCTTTATAATCCTTATAACACCTTTCCACGAAGTTCCGTTTTAGGAAATATGATACCCCACATGAAAATTAAAACCCCTTCTTCTGTTACTAGGATAATTTTTATCTACGTTATGATTCATTAATATTATTTTGAATAGTCTTCACTTTTACTGTAGTCTCCTCCCTGAGATATGGTTCTATGAACTTACTTTCACTAACAAAATCCCAAAAAATTGGAGTAAGATACTTATTACCAAAAAATACATTATATTGTGTCATTTAAATTCTTTAATGAAAGTTATTATTGAACAAAAATTCAAAAATAATAAAATATTAATCCCAAATACCTTGTAATTCAAGTGATAATGAACTCAACATGTATTATAATGACTAAATATTTTATTCAATATACCCTTGAGTTTTAGGATGACTAGAAATGCTAAAATGTAGCTGAGTGTTAAGATCCATTTAAAGTCACTTCCAAAATTTCAATATAAATCCTAGATCAAAATTTGATTCAATTAAAATATATTCACAATATAGTTTAAAAAATTCATTAATATCAAGACACACAAGGAACTCAAGAGATATGTATTCTATTATAGAAAGGAAATGTTCATAATTGGTAACAAAATAAACAATAACCCATATGGAATAATTATTTATTTGGGTAATTGGAAACCCAATAATAAATTTCATAATAAAATCATCCAATTTCCACATAGGAATAGGTAGATTTTTGGAGACTCCATTAGGGTGTTTTATTTTAAACATTACATGTTGAAAAACTAAACCTCTTGATATATATTATGTAATGACCCACTAATTCTCATTGTCTTGAGAGTACAACGAGACATTACTAGGCCTTAAGCAACACCCCCAAGACACCAAAGGCTGGAAATAAATGCCGAGGGGTTTCAAATACAAGTGGGTGACGATTTACCCTTTAAAAAATAAACCAATAAACCAACCAACCATAACAAAACATTCACTATATGATTCATTAACAATTAAAAGACAGTCAAACACTTCATTTATGTAAAACCACATCAAAGTACACAATAACAAAAGACCAAACCAAGTATCAAAGTACACAATGGATAAACAACTCAATAATCTCAAAAGACACTAAGACTCTATGCTTCACAATCTCCAAGCTCCACAATCACCGAACAACCCAAATCATCACGAGGTAGTGCTAAAAAAATAGGAAACATTACCTTTTCCCCTGTCTCGAAAAATAGCATCTAAAAAAGCACCAAAGTGCCAAGGTAGGGGTGAGTATAAAACTTAGTAGGTTTTCCCCCAATGACTTCCCTACTCACACCACAAGGATAAAAGTGTCAGAAAAAATTATATAAAACAATATATATAAAACATTTTCTCAATATAGTTTATAACTAAATACAAACAAGTTTTAAAAACCATTCGTAACAAAATTTATAGAAGTGAAATTGAACCAATTTTCCAGCAAGTTATTTTCCCAGAAAAATAACCATACAAGCTTTAGAACCATTACACAATATTCTTTTTTGGCATACCCAACAATTCCCCAACCCATGAATCCAACCATGCATGCTACGTTATGACAGTACCATAATCATGAGTGGTTTCTCACCGATCTACCAAGTCCTCACAGGGTAATTGTTTTCCATGTGACATTAACCATTTGGCACCGAGCACAAGATTATATTTCAACCAAGCCCCATATATGCAGTTCCCATGTGCCATTAGACATTTGGCACCGAGCACATGGTCATATTTCAACCAAGCCCCATATATGCAACATGAACACACACGACATATTCCCAACTGTCATGACAAAAAATTCGTTTCAATAAAAACACTTTTTATTGAAAAACATTTCAGTCAAAACCATTTCAATTCCAAACCATTTCAATTCAAAACCATTTTAATAAAATTGAACTTTTATTTAAAACCAAAGCACAACTAATTTAAAAGCCACATTTAATTTCAATAAAAACATTCCCATATTATTGAAAACATCAAATCCCAACTATGTGTCACAATTCCCAGAAATCCCCATTTTAAAATCAATATTTTAAAATTAAGAACCAAAGCACTCATTCAAAATCCCCAATTTTCCAGATTTCACAGCCATCACTCAAGAATGTTTTCAAAAAGTGTTCAATAACCAAATGAAAATAAATTCAACACCATACATTCAATTTTAAATCATTCCAATCAGTTCTAATAAGAGGAGTCGAGAGTCAATCCTCCTACTATTAGGGTTTTGATGAAAACCACAACGAATGAAGAACGCACAAGAAAACTAGGTTGATATTCCAAGAACCCATCTTAAATATCTTCTCCTAACAAGAACAAGACCAAATATCATCAAACTTGTCATCCACACACTTAGATATTCCCATAACGGGTGTATATCTAAGAAACCAAGAGAAGGGTGAAGTAGATATAAGTAGATCTAAGAAGCTGAACTAGAATGAAGAAGAACATCCACATACCTCAGGAATTCGGCTTAGATTTTCCAAGAGAAGCCTTTGGATCACCTCCAGAATGATGGGAGAACCTTATGTGACCATAAGAGAATAAAAATCCCAAGTTATGGCCACTTAGGAGAAAAAAAGAGACACTTAGAGGAAAAAACGAGTGAGATTTACTTTTTTAGGATATCATTTAAGTGCCTGCATGGTTTTCTCACACAGTTAGACAAACTGTGTGCTAACCGTGCATTATCCACTGTCTCGACAGACCCTCCATGCTAGGTTTGGCTGCACGGTTAGACAAAAATGTGTGCCGCATGTGCGAAAGCTACAGCCTCAAAGTGTCAACTACGTACGATTTGGCAGCATGGTTAGGCAATGTAGAGACCTGAAGCTTGACATACATTGACGTTACATTACTTTTTCAGAATACTTAGTACATAACAAAAACACACACACAATGACCGTAATAGTTTAGTGTCTTTGGAAACTCGGAATGTAATCTTCTAATCGTGGTGAAAGATCTTCAACATCTCCCATAAAGATCTTTTTTTATACCTAAAACCTTTCTTTATATCCTGGGGAAAAGAAAACACAAAAGGGTGAGCTCAAATTCTCAGTAAGGGTAAAAAAAATAAATGTCATTCACATCATATACATAAGAACATAAATTTTGGAAATCTTAACCTGCAAAAGAAATCATAATTTCATAACATGGGATAAATCATAGTAGTGAAATGTAAACCCCAATAATCATAAATTAAAACATGAAACTTCGTGGCATACACACATAATCATAGAGAATAATTTCTTATTAGTCAAGACTCATTGCCAAGACTATCTTAGTGGACAAAGTCCATTTCTGAACTGAGTTCACTCCTCGTTTCAGTCATGTTTCACTGAACCAGTATAACCTACCGTTCCAGCAATGTCTATCTCATGAGATATAAAATCTTTAACCAATGCATTGGAGAGAGATATAGGTCCCACCCATCTCATAATGATACCATTCTTATGTGTTCCAGAAAATCATAAATCATACATCATTGCATAACCCATGTATTAAAAATTGGAATCTTAAACATCGTGACATCATCAAACAATTAATATAAGATAAAGGAATTCATAAAAATAATTCCATCACAACATAATCAAATCAATGTAATAATAGGGATATAAACATAACCCTATATTATCTTAGATGGAAAATAATTTTTATAAAACACTTGAACTCTATTCTTGAGGAAAATATCCTTTCAAATTCAAAAAAAATTTCCTTTCTTAACATGTCATACAATTTTTAAACTAAAAGAAGTTGGTTAAAAATAAACTTGAAAACTTGTAAAGGAATCTTCTTGGAAATAATGTTTTAAAAATCCATTCATGCCGTATAAGTTAAAAAAACATTCTTCTCGTACTTTTGTCGGAAAAGTCAAAAAGTACCTCGTACGAAAAACGACAAAAGATTTATTTCAGATCCTTTACTAAAAACTCACCAAAGAGTAAAATTGGATTTAAAAAATAGTAGTTGGATGGAAATAATATTACATATTGAGTAAACATGGATATGGATGATAAAATACACCCCAGTAAATACCAAAGTATAAACAATCTCCGATAAAAATGAGATTGTGATATTTCCTTTACCTTAGGCCCGATTTGCTTCGTAAGTGTCCGAACCTCCTGTATAATGATTTAAATAATGTCATTTTCCTATTCCAGAATCATACTCATTGTTATGATATCATATATGGTTCACTTATGACTTTATTTTACCCGTTCTTTTGTAAATTCCATGTTAAAGAGCGTTTTGGGTAAAATCGTTTCATTTGTCGTCCGTGTTTTGACTTGTAATTATTCATATGATTACTTAGATCATGATTACTTAATTCCGGAATATATAACATTATTTATACATAATATATATTCATAATATACATATATATAATAGATCAGTAAATGGAAAGAAATACATCGTTCATGGAGACAGTAGGCCGTACGTACGCATGAACGCTGTTTTTGTTTCCTTATTGAGTTGAATGGAATTAAGTAGATGACATACATATATATTCACAAAAATCCAGTATCATTATTATGTCATATATTTCATGATTACTTATTATATATACTTTATAATCATTCATGAATGGTTAAAGTGGAGAATGAATCTCATCGCGTCGTGGAGACGGTAGTCCGTACGTACGCACGAGCGATGATATCGTTCTCATGATCGTGGAACTGTATTGGAGTGTATATATAATATTTGAGAATCAATATCACTTTAAAATAATCATATATAGTTATTATTTACACCATTACACCCATCCAAGTAAGGTGGTGGTGCAAAATAGATTTCACCACGGCGTGGAGACGATATTCCGTACGTACGCACGCGCGGTGATTTCGTTTTCTGTATGATGGATAGATGGTGAAATAGGGTTGTTTCATACTTATAATAACATATCATAATATGATTGATACTTATGTTATTACTTCATAATGAAACAACCTAAGAAGAAGAAGTGGAAGAAGAAATAAAGGTGAAAGAATCGGTAACAGAAATTACCTCTTCTTTGAAGTGCCTCTTTGAGACCTCCTCTTAGGGAAATAAAATTGGTCTTTGAGGAAGACCAGAACCTCTAGGATGTTTCTAGGGAAGTGGAGAAAAGAATTTGACAGAGTTTGGCTGAGATTGAAGGCTCAAAGTTGTGTGAGGAAGAGAGGGAGGGGGTGCCTTTTTATAAGGGAGGAGAGGGGAACCTTTGGAATAACTAAAAATATTATTTTATTACAAAGCCAAATTCGGTTTTAAATAGCTCCATATTGATTTATTTCGAAGCTAAGGTTGGTATGGGTTGAAATCCTCTCATACAATAGAATTTAGAAAATTTTAGGTTCCAATTTTAACCTTATCATTCATATTTAACTTTAAGTTAGATAATTTTACTTTTACCGTGTCTTCTTGTTTTCTTACACTATAAGGTTAATAAACTTATTATATCAAGCCAATCGAACCCCAAGTTGTTTATTATTAATATATATAACCTTATCTAAGTCATTTGGTCGAAACTTATATTTTTAGGAATAAAATAACAATTAATAATATAATATTTGTTTTAAAAACTATTTTATGTCAATTTTGACACTATTTAGTAATTGATTTTTTTGAAAATCATAACAGACTGATTAGTTCGAAAAAAGTTAATTAAATCAATAATAACATGTCATATTAACCTAGGAAATTAGTGGAATTCATAAAAAGTCTCAAATTACATTTATTTGGGTTTTTATAACATCAATTATGTCAATATTTCATTAATAAGATAATTACTGCATCATCTTTGTGTCATAAATAAATTAAATTATTTAATGTCTAAAAATTACAAATAAAATACCATTATGTAGGAAATATTTTTAGCTTTATAATGAGTATTTATTGTAACACCCGAGACTTTTATGTTATATAAATCATCAAAGGAATATTTTTCTACACAACACTTGCTTGGCTTGCTTTACACGAAATCACGACCTTCCTCGATAGCTTGCGTCGTACGCAATACCGAGTTTCACTAAACAAAGATATGCTATTAAAATATTATTAAAACTAGCTGTTATGAATAGTAATAAACACTTTTTGAAATTTTATAAGTTTTATTTTTCAAAATGGACTTCATTTTTGGATTCTGAATATCGAAATTTGCCTAGGGTGAAATTTTGGTATTTTTTCTGAAAACTTTCAATTTTTGATGAATAGTGAAACCACTAAGTGGTAGTTAAAAAACTGAATTTTTCATAAAACATAATTTTACCGCTTCTGTAGGTGGAATTTCGAAAATCCAAGAGACACGGTTAATATCAAGGACTAAAATGTGGTTCAATGAGACGAAAATAATTTTTTGGTGAATAGTAACTTTTTACTTTTTTTTACCACGGTTAAAAGTAAATAGGGTAATTAAGGGTAAAGATGATATTATTATTACCCTAACACATGTCGTAATTCTATTGGATAAGTTTAATTCGACCAAAAACTAACTTAGGAATAAAATATGACCATTTAGGCCCACTTGGATTAGATTAGGACATTTATTATTAATTTATTTAAAGAAGGGTTAAAATAGTTAAAATCAAAGTTTAATAAGTAAATAATTTTTAATATGGGATTATATATAAGATAAATTCGACTATAAATATTCATTAGAAAGATAAAACGATTTCCTACATAATGGTAATTTATTTGTAATTTTTAGACATTAAATAATTTAATTTATTTATGACACAAAGATGATGCAGTAATTATCTTATTAATGAAATATTGACATAATTAATGTTATAAACACCAAAATAAATGTAATTTGAAGCTTTTTATGAATTCCACGAATTTTCTAGGTTAATATGACATATTAGTATTGATTTAATTAACTTGGTTCGAACTAATAATTCTGTTATGATTTTCACAAAAATCAATTACAAAATAGTGTCAAAATTGACATAAAATAGTTTTTAAAACAAATATTATATTAGTAATTGTTATTTTATTCCTAAAAATCTACAGTTCAGAAAAATGACTTAGATAAGGTTATATATATTAATTATAAACAACTTGGGGTTCTTTTAGCTTATTATAGTAAGTTTATTAACCTTATAGTATAAGAACACAAGAAGACACGGTAAATGTAAACTTATTAACTTAATGTTAAATCTAAATGATAAGGTTAAAATAGGAACCTAACTTGTCTAAATTATATTTGATGAGAGGATTTCGACCCATCCCCACCTTAGCTTCGAAATATATCAATTTGGAGCTATTTAAAACCGAACTTGACTTTATAATAAAATAATATTTTTTGTTTTCCTAAAGGTGCCCCTCTCCTCCCTTATAAAAGGGCACCTCCTCCCCCTCTTTCTCACACCACTTTGAGCCTTCAAGATCGGAAAAACCCTGCCAATTCCTCATCTACACTTCCCTAGAGACGTACCAGAGGTCCTGGTCTTCTTCAAGGACCAATTTTAGTGCCCTAAAAGAAGGTCTCAAAGAAGCACTTCAAAGAAGAGGTAATGTCCGTTACCGATTCGTTCATCTTTATTTCTTCTTCCACTTATTCTTATTTAGTTGTTTCATTATTAAGTAATAACATCAGTATCACTCATATAATTATATGTTAATATATGTATGAAACAACCCTATTTCACCATCTATACATCCTACAGAAAAAGAAATCACCGCGCGTGCGTACGTACGGAATACCGTCTCCACGCCGTGGTGTAATCTATTTTCCACCACCACCTTACTTGGATGGGTATAATGGTGTAAATAATGACTATATATGAATATTATAAAGTGATACTGATTCTGAAATAGTATACATACACTCCAATACAATTCAATGATCATAGGAATGATATCATCACTCGTGCGTACGTACGGAATACCGTCTCCACGATGTGATGCGACTCGTTCTACATGATCTTCATTTCATAATGATTATATAAATGAATTGAATGAATGAATATGATATATATTACACTAATACAATTCTGTAAATGATGAATCTATAACCTAAATATAAGAATAAGAATTTATTTGACAAAACACGCATAAGAACAAAATGTTATAAACACCCGAATAACAAGTAGCAATGAAATATTACTACTAAGAAGCTAAGAAAATGACCATATATGATATCATAAAAATAATTATGAATCTGGAATAATTCAATAACATTATTTAAATCATTATACAGGAGGTTCGGACACTTACGAAGCAAAACGTACCTAAGGTAAGGGAAATATCACAATCTCATTTTTATCCAAGATTGTTTATACTTTAGTATTTACTGGGGTGTATTTTATCATCCACATCCATGTTTCCTCAATATGTGATATTATTTCCATCCACCTACAATTGTTTAAATACTATTTTACCCTTCGGTGAGTTTTTAGTAAAAGATATTAAAGGAATCTTTTGTCGTTTTTCGTATGAGGTACTTTTTTGACTTTTCCGACAAAAGTATGAGAAGAATGTTTTTTTAACTTATATGGTATGAATGGATTTTTAAAACATTATTTCCAAGAATCTTCCTTTACAAGTTTTAAAGTTTATTTTTAATCAACTTCTTTTAGTTTAAAATTGTATGACATGTTATGAAAGGATAAATGTTTTTGAAGTAGAAAGGATATTTTCCACAAGAATGGAGTTCAAGAGTTTTATCAAAATTATTTTCCATCTAAGACAATATAGGGTTCTGTTTCTATCCCTATTATTACATGGATTTGATTATGTTGTGATGGAAATATTTTTATGAATTCCTTTATCTTATATGAATTGTTTTATGATGTCACAATGTTTAAGATTCCCACTTTTTATTACATGGGTTATGTAATGATGTATGATTTATGATTTTGTGGAACACATAAGAATGGTATCATTATGAGATGGGTGAGACCTATATCTCCCTCCAATGCATTGGGTAATGATTTTATATCTCATGAGATAGACATGGCTGGAACGGTAGGTTATACCGGTTCAGTGAAACAGGACTGAAACGAGGGTGACTCGGTTCAGAAATGGACTTTGTCCACTAAGATAGTATTGGCAATGAGTCTTGACTAATAAGATATGATTCTCTATGATTATGTGTGTATGCCATAAAGTTACATGTTTTAAGTTATGATTATTGTGATTACATTTCACTGCCATGATTTATCCCATGTTATGAAATTATGATCTCTTTTGCAGGTTAAGATTTCCAAAAGTTATGTGCTTATGTATATGATGTGATTGATATTTCTTTTATTTACCCTTACTGAGCATTTGAGCTCACCCTTTTATATGTTTTAATTCCCCAGGTCAGGAAGAAGGTTATTAAGTAAGATATGCCAAAAGGGACTATATATATGATGAAATAAATGGGAGACAATGTAGACGCTTTATGAACCAGTTGTTTATGTTTCCCAGTTTCTAAAAACACTATACCTATACGGTCCTTTCGTGGTTTTGTTATATGTTGTAATAAGTATGCTTCAATTTTGAAGTATTAACAATGTATGTAATGTATGGGTTGTTATATTTATAGTCTAATTTATCTTATGTATAACCCTATATTAAAAATGATTTACTTATTAATCTTTGATTTTACCTATTTTAACCCTTCTTTAAATAAATTAATAATAAATGTCCTAATTTAATCCAAGTTGGCCTAAATGATCATATTTTATTCCTAAGGTTTTTTTTGGTCGAATTAAACTTATCCAATAGAATTAGGACATGTTTTAGGGTAATAATAATAACATTTTTACCCTTAATTACCCTATTTACTTTTAATCGTGGAAAAAAAAGTAAAAAGTTACTATTCACCGAAAATTATTTTCATCTCATTGAACCACATTTGACTTACTAACATCAACCGTGTCTCTCGGGTTTTTGAAATTCCACTCACAGAAGCGTTAAAATTAAGTTTTATGAAAAATCCATTTTTTTATCTACCACTTAGTGGTTTCACTATTCATCAAAAAATGAAAGTTTCCAAAAAAATACCAAAAATTAGGCCTAAGCTATATTTGATATTATGAACTCAAAAATGATGTCTATTTTACGAAATTCAAAACATATCAGTTGCATTAATTAATTTAAAAATTAATTCCGGTCGTCAAAACAAATAGCGTGTTCTTAAGAGATAATAACTATCAAAAGATTGACACTTGTTTATGTCTGGTTTAAATGTAGAATTACATCCAATGACCAACATTGTATTAAATTGTAAAAATATATTATAAATATACTTTAAAACCACTCAAATTAATAATGTATCACTATTAATTATTTCGATTGAAAAGGTTGTTTTTAATTAAAATTTAGTCATTTTCATTATTCATCAGAAAATGAAAGTTATCCGAAATGTACCAAAATTTCACCCTAAGCTAATTTTGATATTCTGAATCCAAAAATGAAGTCCATTTTGAAAAATAAAATTTACAAAATTTTAAAAAGTGGTTATTACTATTCATAACGGCTAGTTTTAATAATATTTTAATAGCATATCGTTGTTTAGTGAAACTCGGTATTGCGTACTACACACACTATCGAGGAAGGTCGCGATTGAGTTTAATGCAAGTTATGTCAAGGATGCGTGTTGTGAAATCTCCTTTTGGTGTAGCGTACAACAGAATATATTAATGAAATTAAAAAGAATATTTTTCATAAAATATCGGGGTGTTACATTCTAGCCCCCTTAAAATGTATTTCTCCCTCGAAATTCGCCGGGATTATAAATGGTTTACTACTCGAAAGTTTCGTTAATAGAAACCCACATCATAAAAAGGAATACCAAAACCAATCTTTAAAAACAAAAGTATGAAACATAATGGTTACCCAAATAAACTAATCACTGGGTTTCCACATAGGTGAAAATATGGATATGGAAGAGAAATCTAATTGTCATTTTCTGATAGAGAGTGGTAGAGAACATGGCTATGAAAAATCCAACAATCACAAAGCCATAAATTTGTGATGATCTAGGGTACCATCTGATTCATCGGATATAAGATCACTAGGACTACATTTTTGGTGTTTAATATCATTTTCTTAATGTTGAAAAATTTTAATTAGAAGAAATACTTACTTGATTTTGGTACAATCTCAATATTGTTCGTGCTTAAAACAATTTCCACTTCATATCTTAAAGAAATGAAGTTGAATTTGTTATTCGTGAAGTGTTAACAGATCATGTGATAGAATGATGGGTCATTCCATCTATTTCAAACAAAAGGTTAGCAAAATTTATAAGTCCATCTTATGGTGAGATTAATCGAATATGGTTCCAAAAATGGACTTATACTTTATTTATAATACCGCTTAATAAAACTACTTTCCACTAACCAGGGAATTCTTGTAGGCTAGTGGTAGGCGATAAAGGCCAGTCGCACTTCGGATGTGGGTTCGATTCCCACAGCCTTGTCCGACGTGATGGGTTGTCGCCTGTCCTGCAGGTTGTCCTTTTTTCTAAAACTATATTACTATAACATCCCATCAATAATATCGAAAAACTCCTATCCTTAAACAATACTAACTTATGTCCAACATAATTCATTCCAATCTTTAGGCTTATCCATAATACTACAGTCCACTCTCATAATATAGTGAAAATGATTACCAGAGATTTAATACCATCGTTGATCCCCATATATCATAAGATATGGCTTGTTGGTCACATTCCAAACATTCAAAAGCCTTAATCATGTATTCTCCTGAATACCCATTGATCCTTAGTGAAAACATGAATGTAGTTAAAAGTTAACACTTTCCACATACCAAAATCCTCAAAATTCTATATACTCAAATCATGATATCACTTAGTCCTTATATCAATCATGAGCTCATCAATACTGTCAAATATTTCATTTTCTAGTTTTTCCTTCATTATGTGCATATCATCCTTTTTTCCAAAAATATCTCAATCACTTTCCATGGTTACCGGTACCATAAAATTATTGAAAACCATAATAGACCAATACATAAATATTCCAATATTCCACGATACTATATACAACATTATTTTGGAATCCCATTACAAAAACACTTAATCATTCTACCACATCGTTGTCATATTCAACATCGCCAATGGTGATCGCATGTGACTTCCCTTTTTTCCTTTGCCTTAATTGGTTGCTCAGGTCGATCATCACTAACCCTTGGATTAGGGCATTTATTAGCATAATGCCCCATTTCCTTGCACTTGAAGCATTGAAGTGTAGTAGGTTCATTCTGTGTATCCCTTCATTTGTTTGCATCATTAGACATCTTCTTCCCATCATTGCGGCATTCAAATGCCCGATGACCTTCCTTTCCACATTTGAAACATTTACTTGTCCCTTTAAGACAATCTCCACTATGCTTCTTTCCACACTTTGAGCATAAAGAAACATTTATCTTCTTTTCACCATTATTCTGAGATTTCTCATTGAACTCCATCATTCGTTTCTTATCAAAACTATGAGATGGATAAGTAACACCAACTTCCATTTCTACCTTGATAGCACAACGCACAATTTCTTCATAGCTACTGAAGTCTCTTATAGCTAATTCCCTTCTAAGATTTAGTTTTAAGCCACTAAAGAATCGATACACTTTACTTTCAGGTTGGATGATAAATCCAGATGCAAACCTTGCAAGCCTTGTAAAATTCGCTTCGTATATACCAACAGATTCATCATCCTTTTTCTTTAGTTCAAGAAACTCCTTCTCCATATTTGTTCGAACAATACGAGGGAAGTACTTATTGAAAAATAAGTTCTTGAACTCATCCCATTCCATGGGCTCAATTTCATCTCTTTGCCTCGTATTCTTGATAAGATTCCACCATTGATCAGCTTCACCTTCCAAACGATATACTTCTAAGATGACTTTATCATGTTCAGAACATTAAAGAACTGAAAATATCTTTTCAGTGGTACTGATCCATTGTTCAGCAACAAGTGGATGAGAAGACCCACTGAAAGAAGGTGGACGTTGCCTCATGAAGGACTCAATAGAATATTGCTCCCTTCTCTGCTCATTTGGAAGTCCAGAATGATTCATATCTTGTGTAAGTATAGAAATAAGATTTTTCACTCCATCTCCCATTACATTTGTTTTTTCAGGAGGACAATCATTGCATTGTCCATTACATTGATCAACACAGTTCCTTCGGGTTCCAGCCATCGTCTAAAACCCAAAAAGAATAGCGTGAGAGGAAAAAATAATGCTAGGGAAAACAACATAATAAAGGGGGAGTACCTTCAATATCTAACATCTTAGGTTAAATTCTAAGATCGTTAGCGCAATTCTAGGACTATAACCTATACGTATACTTAACCTTAGAGACATCCCTAGACATACCTTAGAAATATCTCTAGGGATCTCCCTAACGTTTTCGCATCTTAGTTTCCAAAGGTTGACTAAACCTTTCCTCTGATACCAACTATAGAGACCCGAAGCTTGACGTACATTGATGTTACATTACTTTTTTGGAATACTTAGTACATAACAAAAACACACACACAAGGACCGTAATAGTTTAGAGTCTTTGGAAACTCGGAATATAATATTCTAATCGTGGTGAAAGATCATCAACATCTCCCATAAAGATATTTTTTTACCTAAAACCATTCTTTATATCCTAGGGAAAAGAAAACAAAAAAGGGTGAGCTCAAATGATCAGTAAGGGTAAAAAAAATAAATGTTATTCACATCATATACATAAGAACATAACTTTTGGAAATCTTAACATGCAAAAGAAATCATAATTTCATAACATGGGATAAATCATAGTAGTGAAATGTAAACACCAATAATCATAACTTAAAACATGAAACTTTGTGGCATACACACATAATCATAGAGAATCGTTTCTTATTATTCAAGACTCATTGCCAAGACTATCTTAGTGGACAAAGTCCATTTCTGAACCGAGTTCACTCCTCGTTTCAGTCCTGTTTCACTGAACCGGTATAACCTACCGTTCCAGCCATGTCTATCTCATGAGATATAAAATCTTTACCCAATGCATTGGCGGGAGATATAGGTCCCACCCAAATCATAATGACACCATTCTTATGTGTTCCACAAAATCATAAATCATACATCATTGCATAACCCGTGTAATAAAAATGGGAATCTTAAACATCGTGACATCATCAAACAATTCATATAAAATAAAGGAATTCATAAAAATATTTCCATCACAACATAATCAAATCAATGTAATAATAGGGATATAAACGGAACCCTATATTATCTTAGATGGAAAATAATTTTGATAAAACACTTGAACTACATTCTTGAGGAAAATATCCATTCAAATTCAAAAACATTTTCCTTTCTTAACATGTCATACAATTTTTAACCTAAAAGAAGTTGGTTAAAAATAAACTTGTAAACTTGTAAAGTAATCTTCTTGGAAATAATGTTTTAAAAATCCATTCATGCCGTATAAGTTAAAAAAACATTCTTCTCGTACTTTTGTCAGAAAAGTCAAAAAGTACCTCGTACGAAAAACGACAAAAGACTTCTTTCATATCCTTTACTAAAAACTCACCGAAGGGTAAAATTGGATTTAAACAATAGTAGGTGGATGGAAATAATATTAAATATTGAGGAAACATGGATGTGGATGATAAAATACACCCCAGTAAATACCAAATTATAAACAATCTCGGATAAAAATGAGATTGTGATATTTCCCTTACCTTAGGTCCGATTTGCTTCGTAAGTGTCTGATCCTCCTGTATAATGATTTAAATAATGTCATTGACCTATTCCAGAATCATACTCATTGTTATGATATCATATATGGTTCACTTATGACTTTATTTTACCCGTTCTTTTGTAAATTCCATGTTAAAGAGCGTTTTGGGTAAAATCGTTTAATTTGTCGTCCGTATTTTGACTTGTAATTATTCATATGATTACTTAGATCATGATTACTTAATTCCAGAATATATAACATTATTTATATATAATATATATTCAGAATATACATATATATAATAGATCAGTAAATGGAAAGAAATACACTGTTCATGGAGACAGTAGGCCGTACGTACACATGAATGTTGTTTTCGTTTCCTTATTAAGTTGAATGGAATTAAGTATATGACATACATATATATTCACAAAAATCCAGTATCATTATTATGTCATATATTTCATGATTACTTATTATATATACTTTATAATCATTCATGAATGGTTAATGTGGAGAATGAATCTCATCGTGTCGTGGAGACGGTAGTCCGTACGTACGCACGAGTGATGATATCGTTCTCATGATCGTGGAACTGTATTGGAGTGTATGTATACTATTTCAGAATCAATATCACTTTAAAATAATCATATATAGTTATTATTTACACCATTATACCCATCCAAGTAAGGTGATGGTGGAAGATAGATTTCACCACGGCGTGGAGACGGTATTCTGTACGTACGCACGCGCGGTGATTTCGTTTTCCATAGGATGGATAGAAAGTGAAATAGGGTTGTTTCATACTTATAATAATATATCAGTATATGATTGATACTTATGTTATTACTTCATAATGAAACAACCTAAGAAGAACAAGTGGAAGAATAAATAAAGGTGAAAGAATCGGTAACGGAAATTACCTCTTCTTTGAAGCACCTCTTTGAGACCTCCTCTTAGGGCACTAAAATTGGTCTTTGAGGAAGAGCAGAACCTCTAGGATGTTTCTAGAGAAGTGGAGAAGAGAATTTGACAGAGGTTGGCCGAGCTTTAAGGATCAAAGTTGTGTGAGGAAGAGAGGGAGGGGGTGCCTTTTTATAAGGGAGGAGAGGGGCACATTTGGAATAACTAAAAATATTATTTTATTATAAAGCCAAATTCGGTTTTAAATAGCTCCAAATTGATTTATTTCGAAATAAGGTGGGGATGGGTTGAAATACTCTCATCCAATAGAATTTAGACAAGTTTATGTTCCTATTTTAACCTTATCATTTATATTTAACTTTAAGTTAGATAATTTTACTTTTACCATGTCTTCTTGTTTTCTTACACTATAAGGTTAATAAACTTACTATATAAAGCCAAAAGAACCCCAAGTTGTTTATTATTAATACATATAACCTTATATAAGTCATTTGGAATAACCTTATATTTTTAGGAATAAAATAAAAATTAATAATATAATATTTGTTTTAAAAACTATTTTATGTCAATTTTGAAACTATTTAGTAATTGATTTTTGTGAAGATCATAACAGAATTATTAGTTCTAAAAAAGTTAATTAAATCAATAATAACATGTCATGTTAACCTAGAAAATTAGTTTAATTCATAAAAAGTCTCAAATTACATTTATTTGGGTATTTATAACATCAATTATGTCAATATTTCATTAATAAGATAATTACTGCATCATCTTTGTGTCATAAATAAATTAAATTATTTAATGTCTAAAAATTAAAAATAAAATACCATTATGTAGGAAATATTTTTATATTTCTAATGAGTATTTATAGTCTAATTTATCTTATGTATATCCCTATATTAAAAATGATTTCCTTATTAAACTTTGATTTTACCTATTTTAACCCTTCTTTAAATAAATTAATAATAAATGTCCTAATCTAATCCAAGTGTGCCTAAATGATCACATTTTATTCCTAAGTTTGTTTTTGGTCGAATTACACTTATCCAATAGAATTAGGACATGTGTTAGGGTAATAATAATAACATTTTTACCCATAATTACCCTATTTACTTTTAACCGTGTTAAAAAAAAGTAAAAAGTTACTATTCACCAAAAAT
Organism: Viscum album; assembly: GCA_963277665.1. Lineage (NCBI taxonomy): Eukaryota > Viridiplantae > Streptophyta > Magnoliopsida > Santalales > Viscaceae > Viscum > Viscum album. The sequence continues at coordinate 862,969,004 of OY728160.1, forward strand.
TATTTTCATCTCATTGAACCACATTTTACTTACTAACATTAACCGCGTCTCTCGAATTTTTGAAATTCCACTCACAGAAGTGGTAAAATTATGTTTTATGAAAAATTCATTTTTTTAATCTACCACTTAGTGGTTTCACTATTCATCAAAAAATGAAAGTTTCCAGAAAAATACCAAAAATTAGGCCTAAGCTATATTTGATATTATGAACTCAAAAATGATGTCTATTTTACCAAATTCAAAACATATCAGTTGCATTAATTAATTTAAAAATTAATTCTCGTCGTCAAAACAAATAGCGTGTTCTTAAGAGATAATAACTATCAAAAGATTGACACTTGTTTATGTCTGGTTTAAATGTAGAATTACATCCAATGACCAAAATTGTATTAAATTGTAAAAATATATTCTAAATATACTTTAAAACCACTCAAATTAATAATTTATTAATATTAATTATTTCGATTAAAAAGGTTGTTTTTAATTAAAATTTAGTAATTTTCACTATTCATCAGAAAATGAAAGTTATCCGAAATGTACCCAAATTTCACCCTAAGCTAATTTCGATATTAAGAATCCAAAAATGAAGTCCATTTTGATAAATAAAATTTACAAAATTTTAAAAAATGGTTATTGCTACTCATAACGGCTAGTTTTAATAATATTTTAATAGCGTATCGTTGTTTAGTGAAACACGGTATTGTGTACTACACATGCTATCGAGGAAGGTCACGATTGCGTTTAATGTAAGGTAAGTCAAGGATGTGTGTTGTGCAAGATCCATTTGATGTAGCGTACAACACAAGATATTAATGAAATTAAAAAGAATATTTTTCATAAAATATCGGGGTGTTACAGGCAAACTGTGCGCCGCCTGTGAGACATCCCATTTTTGCCTCAAAACATCATTCCAAGTAATCCCAACTATATCATTCATCACCCTTAACTTTATAACCAAGAAAAACATTATGTAAGGGTCACATACCAGAAATTGGGGGTACTACATTCTCCCCACCATTGGTCTTTTCATCCTCGAAAAGTAGAAGACCCTCACCCAACTAAAAGAGTTCTGGCCACTGCTCTTTCATTTCCTTATCATGTTTCCATGTCACTTCCTAAATCTGACCATGTTTCCATAACACCCACACTAGGCTGATACTTTTCCCATGCAAGAATTCCTCCTGTCTATCCATGATCCAGACTGAAATATGTACCAGTGATGCATCCAGTTCTAGCTCAACGTGATCCCATCTGATCACATGGACAGGATCAAGGTGATACTTTTTCAACTGGGATACATAGAACACATTGTGCAGCGAACTAAACCGTGGTTGTAATGCCAACCGATATGACACCTCTCCAACCCGTTACAGTATCTCCAAATGGCCAATGGATCTAAAAGATAACTTTCCCTACTTCCTGAAAATACGATGTCCAAGCCTTGGAGATATCCTCAAGAAGACATGATCACCCACAATAAAAAATAATGTTCTTCTATGGTGATCTACATAAGATTTCTGATGACTATGAGCCGTCCCCATCATCTTTATGATCAATTGGATCTTCTCCATTGTTTCTTGGACAAGACTCAGCCCAACTAATGAAGTTTCACCCGTTTCCACCCCTCATAATGGAGAATGACAAGGACACCCATACAATGCTTCAAACAGAGCCATGCATATCGAGGATTGATAGTTGTTATTGTATGAGAACTCTACTAAGGATATACGATCCTCCCATGAGACACCAAAATCCATTACACATGACCGCAACATGTATTCCCATGTTTTTATCGTCCGCTCGGATTTCCCATCTGTTTGAGGATGATATGACATGCTCATAGTCAACAGAGTTCCGAGGGCTTGCTGTAAAGATTTCCAGAAATGAGATGTGATCCTTGGATCTGTATCTGAGACTACAAACACTGGTACACCATGCCTCTTTACCATTTCTCTGATATAGATTTTTGAAAGGTCCTCCACCGTATGAGTTTTAGGAATATAGATGAAATGGTCTGACTTGGTTAGATGATCCACTATCACCCCTATGGAATCATGTTTCTAGACCATTCTTGGAAGACCTATAACAAAATACATTGCTATTTGATCCCACTTCCACAATGGGATGGGAAAATATTGTAACATACCAGCTGATATCTGATGCTATGCTTTAACCTGCTGACAAGTTAAGCACCCTAAGATGAACTCGGCCACCTTCCTTTTCATTCCACTCCACCAAAACTGCGCCTTCAACACCTTATACATCTTCTGTGTACCTGGATATACATCCAATCTTGAATGGTGGTGAGCATGAAAGTGTTTTTCCTCTCAAACCATAGGTACCACCATTTGAACTCTGAAACCCAAAATGGAACCCCCATCCTGTTTCCAACTATCAATGGTCTCCCCACCATTGTGTTTTGAACTTAAAACTAGACATTCTGCATCAGATGATTGTGCTTATTTGATCATTTTTATAAAATTAGTAACAAGTGTAGATGAAAAGAAAATAGCAACATCACCTCAGTCTTCATATTCCACATGCATGTCGGCTAAGACTGACATCAACTGCCATTCATATGAAGCTTCTTTCACCAACTGAGCACATGACTTTCTACTCAATGCATCTGCCATCGAATTTACTTTCCTTGGTGTGTACATCAAGTCAAATTCAAACATTTGGAGATACTCCATCCACCTTATTTTCCTAAGATTCAAATCTCATTGTGATAAAATGGGTTTCAAGTTTTTGAGATCCGTAAACACAGTAAATTTCTCACCAAAGAGATAATGTCTCCATGATTTCAAATCATGGACGACTGAAGCTAACTCCAAATCATGTGTTGGGTAATTCTTTTCATGCACCCTCAAATACCACGAACCATAAGCAACCATGTGATCTATTTTCATGAGAACACAACTGAAACCTGATCCTGAAGCATCACAATACACCACATACCCCTGTATGGATTCGGGAAAGATCTAGATAGGTGCCAATGTAAGCTGAACTTTTAGTTCTTGGAAAGACTTTTAAAATTATTCTGTCCATTGCAATGGATCATTCTTCTTTGTCAGAGCTGTCATTGGTGAAGCTAGCCATGAGAAATCACGCAAAAAGCATCGGTAGTAACCAACTAGACCCAGAAATCTTCATATCTCGAACACATTATTCGGTGGCTTCCAAGAGACAACAGCTTCTATATTTTCAGGATCAATAGAAACTTCTTTCTCAGAAATGACATGAACAAGGAAACGTAATTCCTATATCGAAAAATGAAACTTTAATAATTTGGCATACAAATGATGATCTCTCAAGATTTGTAACACTGTTTCTAGGTGCACCTCATGATCAACCCTTGTCTTTGAATAGAACAAAATGTCATCCAAAAACACCACAATAAAAGAATCCAAATATTGTTGAAATATCCAATTCATCAATTCCATGAAGACTTCTGGTGCATTTGTTAGACCCAAAGGCATGACTACATATTTATAGTGGTTATATATACTTCTGAAATTTGTCTTTGGAGTATCCTCTTTCCGAACTATCAATTGGTGATATCCTGATCGCAAGTCAATATTGGAGAACCACCGAGCTCCTCTTAATTGATCTAATAGATCATCAATGCGTGGAAGTGGATATATATTCTTTATCGTAACTTGATTAAGCTTACGATAATCAACACACAATCAAAGAGTTCCATATGTCTTCTTCACGAACAAAACTAGTGCTTCCCATGGAGACCTACTTGGTTGAATGAAACCCCTTTCTTTCTAGATCCTCTAACTACACTTTCAATTTCTGAAACTATATTGGTGTCATCTTATAAGATGGAAGGGAAATAGGACTGGTCCCCGGGTGGAGAGTAATCTTAAACTCCACTTATATTAGAGGTGGTAACACTGAGAAGTTATTGGGCAAGACATCTGGAAATTGATCCACAACAGTTGGAAAAATATTTTCCTTAATCTCTTCCATTGATGCCAAAGTCAAAGATACCAATTGGTAAGAGATCATTCAGACCATTGGTTCCAACAAGCTCTTTTCACCATTCTTTATAATCCTCTCTCCTCTAAAGAGATTCTCGATGCTTTCCTTAGTCATGAAACTAACTGTTCTCATATAACAGTTGATTTGAGCCCTAAATGTTTTCAGCCAATCTATACACTGGATTACATAATAGAAATCCATATCCAACATTGAGAAGTCCCATTTTAACTCAGCTCCATCAACAGTTATAGCACATGCTCTACACATAAATAATTCACATTATCTTTCACCAAGAGGAGTTTGTAGTTTCAAAATAGAAGGCATCATTTCTAGTTTTAAACAAAGAAAGTCAAAATCATGAGAAGAAATGAAATAATGTGAAGCACTAGTATCAAAAAAAACTTGCACAAAGGTAGAATTCAAAAGAATCATACTTCTTACTATAGATGGTCCAACCTGATCATCAAAAATCATCTCCTCATCTCCATACAATTTCTTCTTCATATACTGTTATCCTTGTTTTCTTACTGAGGTTTCCCTAGTTGAGGGGTCATGGTATTTCTAGAATCACCATGGATAGATCTACTCTACTGACGAGACTAATTCTATTGTCCTCGTCCAGACAAAGCGTACGATGCTTGCGACAAATGAGAAGTGTCTCGAACACCTAGCCATGTAGCACTATGACAATAGAATTGAAGATGTCCCGTCTTGTTATAATTATGACATGCTATAGGTTATTCCATGCAATCTAGATTTATGTGGTCATGTGAACCACATTGAAAACAAACTGCTTTGCTCTAGGGTCGTGGAGGAATATTTAATGATCCAGCCATCTGGTTCCGATTTCCACTTGCACCATGGAAATATGTTTCCCTTTTCCTCTTTTTCCCACTGGTTGAGTTCCCACCATTTCCTATAGGTATCATCATTCATCCTCCTATCAGTCCCGAGATATCACATTCATCAACAGTCACTCTATTCACCATCTCTTTATAATCTGTAATACAGAGCACCACAATCTTCGATCAAATCTCCTGCCTTAGCCCCAATTCAAAGATGCGTGCCTTCAAAGACGCACTTTCCTCAAACTATGGTGAAAAACAGACTAAATTCATTAACCTAGCTGCATAATCTGTGACAGATACGCTCTTATTTTTTTAGGCTGAAGAAGTCCGTGATTTTTTGGATTTTGAAATTGTGAGGATAGAATTGTTTGTTGAACAATTCTTCAAAATCCTCTCATGTAAGGCCTTCATCCAATTTATCCTACACCACTAAATCCCACCACTGACGTGCAAGATCCTCGAGAATATACATCTCCAACATGACCATGAGCTCTGATGGTGTGCCGATGTAATTATAGATACAATTCATCCTACATAGCCACACCTCCACCTTCTCAGGTTCAGGATCACCCCAAAAGTTTGGTGGATTCTGCATTATGAATTGGATGGTATGATCCACATGACTTGGTTCATTCCTCCAGTTCCCCATATCCACAACATGAAAACCCTGGACAATACTCTGAACCAGATCTTGGTTCACCCGTTGTTCAGGTGAAACAACATTCTCTACAGCTTCTTCGAGTTGGTTTCGACGACGCCTATCGGGTGCCATTTTCTAATCAACAACGAACTCCATCAATCTCACTCTTTAGAAACTGATGGATTATAATTTCAATTTATATCACATAATCTATCACAACATTTCCTTCACAAAGACCTTTTCCCATGTTAAAACATATTTGAAAACATTCAACGTGTTTTTTTGAAAATAAACCCATTTTAAAAATAAACCAAATATCCTGTTTTCAAAATCATTCACTTGAAAACAATTTCTGCATTTTTTTCAGAAATTCTCACCATGAAAAAAATAATAAATCATTCCTCACAATGAGATATAAAACCCTAGTGGGAAGTCATTCCTCTACAATGCATTTCATGCTCATCTCATTGGCTAAACCCATGACAATGAGATTTCCAACATTCTAGAAGTGTATCCAAAACACTTATGTACCCAACACCCTGGTAACTTGAAGTTTAGCATAAATGGGTTAGATACATCCTTTTATGCTATACATTTCATGTTCTGAAAATTCTACTCCTTTATATTCATCAAACCCAAGAAATAGACAAAAGGGAATTCCAAATCCAAGACTAAAAAAACTAATGACCATTCGTACCACTAAGGAAGGACCAAATTGATGGAATTTGTAATGACCCGCCGATTCTCATTGGCCAGAGAGTAAAAAGAGACATTACTAGGCCTTAAGCGACATCCCCAAGATGCCAAAGGCTGGAAATAAATGCTGAAGGGTTTCAAATACAAGGTGGATATGATTTACCCTTTAATAAATAAACCAATAAACCAACAAACCATAACAAAACATTCGCTATATGATGCATGAACAATTGAAAGATATCTAAACACTTCATTTATGTGAAACCACATCAAAGTACACAACAACAGAAGACCAAAAAAAGTATTGAAGTAAACAATGGATAAATAACTCAAGACTCTGAAAAGATACCACGATTCCATGCTCCACAAGCTCCAAGCTCCACAATCACCGAATAACCCAAATCATCATGAGGTTGTGCTAAAAACATGGGAAACATTAAATTTTCCACTGTCCTGGAAAATAGTATCTAAAAAAGCACCAAAGTGAAACGACATGGGTGAGTATAAACCTCAGTAGGTTTACCCCCAATGACTTCCCTACTCACGTTACTAGGATAGAAGGGTTAAGAAAAATTATATAAAACAGTTTATAAAAAAAATTTCTAAAAACATTTTATAACTAAATATAAACAAGTTTCCAAAACCGTTCATAACCAAAATCATACAAGTAAAATTGATCCAATTTTACAGTAAGTTATTTTCCTAGAAAAATAACCAAACATGCTTTAGAACCATTTCACAATATTCCTTTTTGGCATACCCAACAATTCCATGACCCATGCAACCAACCATGCATGGTGTGTTATGACAGTTCCATACCCATGAGCGGTTTCTCGTCGATCTTCCATGTCATCACAAGGTAATTTTTTACCAGGTGACATTAACCATTTGGCACTGAGCAGAAGTCCATATTTCAACCAAGCCCCGTATATTCATTTCCCATGTGCCATTAACAATTTGGCACTTATCACAAGGTCATATTTCAACCAAGACCCGTATATGAAACATGAACACACACCACATATTCCCAACTATCAGGCCAAAAAAAACCTTTCAATAAAAACTACTTTTATTTAAAACCATTTCCATAAAAACCATTTCAATGCCAAACCATTTCAATTCCAAACCATTTCAATAAAACTCGTCTTTTATTGAAAACCAAAGAAAAATGGATTTCAAAGCCACATTTAATTTAAATAAAACTTTCCCCTATTATTGAAAACATCAAATCCCAACCATGTGTCACAATTCCATGAAATCCCTATTTTAAAATCTCAATTTTAAAATTATGAACCAAAATAGTCATTCAAAATATCATAATTTCCAGATTTCACAGCCATCACTGAAGAAGGTTTCCAAGAAGTGTTCAATTACCAAATAAAAATAAATTCAACACCATAAATTCAATTTGAAATCATTCCAATCATTTCTACTAAGAGGAGTCTAGAGTGAAACCTACAACCATTAGGGTTTTGATGAAAACCACAACGAATGAAGAACACACAAGAAAACTAGGTTGATTTTCCAAGAACCCGCCTTAGATCTCTTCTCCAAACAAGTCCAAGACCAAATATAATCAAACTTGTCATCCAAACACTTAGATCTGCCCATAATGGGTGTATATCTAAGAAATTGAGAGAAGGGGGAAAGTAGGTCTAAGTAGATATAAGAAACCGAACAAGAACGAAGAATAACATCCATATACCTCAAGAATCCAACTTCGATTTTCCAAGAGAAGCCCTCGGATCGCCTCCAAAACAATGGGAGAACCCTCTGTGACCTTAGGAGAAGTAAAATCCCGAGTTATGGCCACTTAGGTGAAAAAATGAGACACTTTGAGGAAAAAACTAGTGAGATCTACTTTTTCGGGATCTCATTTAAGTGCCCGCACGGTTTTCTCACACGGTTAGACAAACTGTGTGCTAACCGTGCATTAGCCACTGCCTCGGAAGACCCTCTATGCATGGTTTGGCCACATTGATAGAAAAAATTTGCGCAACCCATGTGGAAGCTACTACCTAAAAGTGTCAACTACGCACTGTTTGTTCGCACGGTTAGACAAACCGTGCACCGCTCATGAGACTTCACCTTTTTGCCTCAAAACATAATTCCAATTCCTCCCAACTCTATCATTCATTACCCTTAACTTTATAAACACGAAAATAATTAAGTAAGGGTTACATACCAGAAACCGGTGGTACTATATATTCTGTAATTTTTCATTTCATGTTATACCACCAAACGCGTTCCTTCAAATCTTGATATATTTTAGTGATACCTGGGTTTATAAAAAAATTTAATCTGTGATATATTTTAATAATTTTCTTTTAAGACTAGGAACGAATGGAACACATATCCTCTTTACAAATTTATAAATAAAATCATCTTAGATAATGTCTACTAAATTCCCACTATTCATGAAATTGATTTTATTTTGAATATTAATATAATTAGGTTGTGAAATTTTTCTTTTATCAACATGGATGGTTGATAAATAATTTTGAATATATGTTATGTTTCCCCTTCCATAATTATTAAAATATCCATCTTTAATAAATTCATGAATATATGATCTCTTACAACACATTAATTTTATAAAAATCCATGATTATTCCTACTCAGTGCATCATGAACCTTATTTTCCTACCCAAGGTGTTCATGTGTTGACCAATCAAAATACTTAAAGTAGTTCTAAACATATTATTTGCCTCATGTCGATCAATTTAATTAAGAATACATATTTTAAATATTTTTATCATAATATATTTCACATAATTAACCATATATAAAATTACACCATATCATAAATAACATGATTATGACTACTAAGTGAAGATCATGGGATGGATAATTTTATTCATTAATCTTTATATTCCTTGATTAATAGTCAACAATTATATCATTATACATAATAAAACATCAAAGTCCTTTCCTTTATGAATTAATATATATATCACAAATATATCCCATCGCAATGGAAAAATCCTTATCAGTGCATTGACTGATATCTTATTTAATTATTCAAAACATCTCTTACATTTTTATGATTATATGAAATTAACCCTTTTACATGTCATCTTTGTTAACGGGCTAGATAATTGATATTATTCTAAAAAAATATTCTATGGTAAGATATCAATCCAATGAAACTATGTACCTCAATAATATTCATTTGTGTTTTCATTCCATTCCTACCTTTTTCTTTAAAGAATCGATTGATATTTCATTGTTATAGAAAATATATCCCTAAAAATAAACATTATAAAGGTAACATTAGTTTTTTAGATATTTTACATATAAATCCTTTTCTATAAGAGTCTTATAAATGATTCACAAATGTCTCTTATAATCATCATAAAATATAGAGTATATTAAGATATCATCAATAGTAATCATGATTAAATTTTCAAGATAGTACTTGAATACTCTATTCATTAGATCTATAAAAACATTGTGTGAAATTTTCAATCCAAAGGGTGTTACTATTTGTTTAAAATGTCCATACCTCATACAAAATGTCATATTAAAAATATATTTCTTTTTACATACTATTCTGGATACCCATAATAGAGATCAATCTATGATAAATATTGATCTATTTGATGTTTATATAAAAAGTCAATAGTTCAAGGATAATGATACATGTTATTTGTAGTAATGAAATTGGTTCTAATATAATTTATTCACAACCTCATAGACCCATCATTATCATTAATAAAAATATTAGGGGATCCCTCTAGTGAAACATTAGGGTGTATAAATACCTTATCAAACAACTCCTATAATTGATTCCATAGTTACACTAACTACACTACATCCATTCAAAAAGGAGACATAGAAATTATATTTTTACCAGGATGTGATCTATGGAAAACTCAACTTTATAATCAGATGAGTGTCTAGGTATTTATTCAGGAAACATATCAATATATTCCTACACAATATTTACATAATATATTATATGGATACCTTTCCCATTCATAGGTTTTTTATACTCTTATTGTACAAGAATTTAATTAATGAGATATACTAGAGGTCGATCAAGACATGGGTTTGATGATGTTGTCTCCCCTACGAAGATAAGAGATTCCATATTTCCATTAAAAATCATAATCTCATTTTCTAAAAAATATTTTTTTCATTAGAATTTAGAACAAAATATATAACAAGGATTATATCAATGTTAACCATATGTATAATAATTAGGTTTGTAAATAAGGTATTTTTATGTGTCATAATTTGAACTAAATGACATATCATTGTGAAACTAATATTTCCCCTCGGATTCATGATTTACTACTTCCTCTTTAAGGTTATAGGGAAATATCTAATTTTATTAGAAAAAATAGAATATATAATAGAATTATAAGATAAAGATTCAAATAAATCATTAGAAAATGATTAGGATATAATCAACATAAATTCCATCAAATCATTATGAACTTCAAACACAAATTTAATTATTCAATAAGAATGTACGTTCTCCATTGAATTATTTTGAGTAAAATTCCCTTGACCTCAAGAATTCATTATAATCATTTCCCATATCCTTATAGTTGATGTTTTGTATATTGGAGGCTTCTTTATTTACCCTAAAATCCTAATACTAATACCTTTTCAATTATCAGATGAAGGAAAATTCCATTCCCATCCAGCATGTCCCATAGTTTTTATTTTTAATATTGTTACATTTTAGAAATTCTAATATAACCATCTTCCCTTTTTCTATATTTTCTTTTTCCAGATTTTTCAGCCACCCACTTATTTTCTTATTTTATTTCAAAAACATAATACGTAGAGAATTATTTTTATTTCTTCATGGAAATTGATACTATATCCTCATATATTGAAAATGATTGAGACTAAAATTCCCTATGATGAATAGGATTTATTTGATCATAGAAATGATAAATATTTATTCCATGGATTATATATATATAAATAACAACATGAGTTCCAAACTATTTAATGTTATCTTCCTATTAATTAATATTTTTTCATCTCTTTTTCCATAGATTTGGGAATTTCATCTCTATATGAGCATATTTATCCCGAGTAAAGTACTTTTTAAAGAATATATCATTGAATTTTATCCACACCACCTTATTTATTTCCTATGACTCGTTAGTTTTATAAATAAATGACAAAAATTTATCAACATAACCTTTATGGTGATAAACATACATGATAAAATTATCTATTTTAGTACATCCCAATAAGTTAAATATATTCTCCAGGGACATGAACTATTACTTAGCCACTAATTTATGATTATTCCAACAGAACGATAGAGGTTGTTTTCACATGAAGTGGCTTAACATTATTGCACTATTATTTGGATTAAAAGGATACTCCATATGAGAAAGTTTATTGGTCATAACATATGTTAGCTTCCCCAATATTGTTATAAATTTTTTATCTCATACTCCAAATCAAGTGCCACACCATTTTCATTTCCATGATGTATATAATTATATAGGACACATGCATTGATACAGTATCAATTGCATTATCTAGGTTCTATTTCTAAATAATGGAATATAATAAATTATCTCACACCATTATGAATTTTAAATCATAGTATCTAATTCTAAATCTATGGTAATACTTAACATAAAATGTAAAATTTGTGCATATATAATATCAAAATTATAAATTAATTATATATGGGAATATCATAGAATCCTAAAATTATTTTCAAATGTTTCATAATGGGTTATAAAGAGAATAAAAATCAACCAAATTATATCCCCTAGGAGTTTCTAACATGGAGTATAGTCTTAATACCACTCATCATGCCATGGTGATGATCGAGTTAGTAACCACTCAACCCATTTCATAGTTTTTATACATAGGTCTATATATAAAATAGCTACATCCACCTTACAGTATTCAAATTGGGATATACTTTCTATGAAAATAACATAATAGCTACTATAAAAGGACATTATGATATTATCATATTCATATACTTATCCTCAGATTCTATGGTAGTGATATGTTCTCTAATCAATATTTTCTTAAATGTAGTTCCCATGGTTTATACTTATAATTATTTGATACAAACATTATCAACCTACCTCCAACATCTCAGAGTTGGTAGTTCTTTTACTATATTACATAATGATAAAAGGAATCACGTCCCAAATGAATGAATAGTTTAGAATATTAAAAGTCTAGAAACATACATTATTCTAAAATTATATTTTAAAAAATGAAATAATACTTAAATTTGTTTTGATAATTTTATTATTTATTCTATTATATACCTTAATTAATTCATAGAACACTACCTCATATAATAGATAAAGGGAAACATAATAAATACTGATATCAGATTATCATTTAGGGAAATAATATGACAAAAGCTATCATTTAATAAATAAATCATTTTTTAATAGGTAGGGGAAATTCCCCCATTCTTATTAAGTAATGATAATCCTTTTATTAATAATGTTTAGAGGTAACACTTACATGAAATGTCCTATTATAATTTTTGATGGAACGAAGGCCCTATGACCCAAAGTCCCAAAAATAGAAGAAATGATTCACATCATGATCCTGGTATTCATGCTGCAGCACCCCTTACCAAAAGAGGTTTCATTACAATAACCTACCATGGGGACCTTTATAGAGAACTACTCATTAAATCCTTTTCTGGGTAGAGGTTTGGATGATGGGTAATAGAACATCCATCAGTATTTAAATATTCCTACCCAGAAAATCCTACAGTTAACTATGACACGCTGCCTCCAAGATGCGTCTCTTCACCTGTTTGGTCATCACAATTCACATGATGTGTACCCCATATACCAAGAACCATCATGTTTTTGATCCCATTTTAATTATATAGAAGATCCCCCCTATATCCATTGTTTTTAGAGGTCCATTTGATATATTTAAACAAACCTATCTATCTTTCGATCTTCCCACCCACAACATACTTAGTCTAGTGAATTCATCACATGGAAAAGTGAATAATAATTCATTTCATTTTTAATATAATGATTAGTATTAAAAAACTATCATATAGATGATAAAATAAATCAAAAGATAAATATGATTATAAGTAATCCATAGTAATATGGGGAATTTTACCAATTGATTATATCCTAGAAAAATCATAATATTCATCAATGGACGTTTACATAGATAGATACACTTTTAATAGCTCACTAAAACATTTCTTGAGTAAAATACCCTTTTAATTTTAAAATCACTATTTCTATAAATTTCATGAATAATAGGGAAAAACAGTTCCTTGAGAATACTATTGGAAAGTTTTAAAAAAAATATCAAAATAAAGGAGAATTAGTAAATACATTAAAATTTTCTCTTTCATTAAAGTTAAAACCAAAACATTGGGCAACAACTTTGGTAAAAAGTACCTCATTAGGAAAATAGAAAGAATAATCCTTTTAAATATTTTTTTAGATTTTATAACATTAGTAAAAATAAATATAACCAATCATTATAGAATTTTAAAAACAATATTTAAAACATTTTATATAAAATATGTATATGGATGAAAAATTTTCTTGATCGAATAGAAAAACAAAGTTGGTATTGCTTGAAAACATTCAGCATGACTTTTGAGTACTTGGGAAGATAGAAAATAGATGGAAGTCATTTAAACTACATATATAACTACTAGAAAATATACACTTTTTTTTTCTAAAAAATTAATATCATATAATACCCCCACATATTCTTAAACATAAACAATCCTTAATAAGGATTATATTGTAAAATAAACCCATACCTCAAGTTTGACTTTCCTCATATGTTCTTTCATCCTCCTCTATAATAAATTCAAATTTTATTATAATTCCAAACCTAAACCATATATATACTAAGAAAACATATATTATCCAATTATACCATTTTCAAAAAAAAATTACTAATAATTATATATTAAAATAATCATTTATAAGTGTTATCTATTTTATTTTTTTCTTTTCAAAAAAGAAATCATTTTTCATATATGGATTTTTCTTGGTAGTTATGGTCCTTGCATATTGAACATGGTTCCATTATCTAAAAATACTTAATAATATCATATATATAATATTTAACCATTATATTCACAATTATAACCATTCATATAAATCAATGATAAAAAATAAATTACATATTATTGTGGAGATGATAGTCTGTACATGTTCATGAGTGATGTTTTTCACATTTTTATTGATGATGAAAAGATAGGTAAAGAATAATTATATTTTAAATAATAATTATTATATAAAAAATGTGATATATAATCATTAAATGTATATTTATTTAAACACATGTAAATTTTAAATTTTAAAATTAATGACATCTCTTCGTGGAGGTGGTAGTCCACATGTATTCAAGAGAAACATTATTGTCTCCCAATAGATGATAAGGTAAGAATATAGACATGATATTATAATTAAATAAGAATAATTACTTCATAAATATCATTTATAACTGTTAAATCCGTAAAAATAACCATCCATGAGATATGATAATGTAAAATGAATCATATTTCTACATAGAGGTGGTAGTGCACAAGTACACACAAGCGACATAATGATTTCTAATTTTTTGGAAATGAGGGTGAAATGGATGTATGATAATAATAATAAAATATAATTATATAAATTATACTATATTAAAAATGTTATTATATATACTATATACATAGATTATGTTTATGAAATAATTAATGTTGAAAAAGATGGTAAAGATGCATACCTCTTCCTTGAGAGTCCTCATTTGGCTTAAATATTAAGCCTTCTTAAAACAGTATTAGGAGAATAAAAAATTATCAAGTAAAAATTTAACAAAATCTTAGAAGGTTTTTGTATAGTTATTTTCTGATATATATTTCTGTACATTTTTAAATAATTGAGGATAATAGGTTCCCTTTTATAAGTGAGGGGAGACTCATAGAAAGAATTACTTTAAATATTGAAATAATATAGATGAATTTTCTTGCGAAAGTGGAACTAGATATCCTATTATTACATGTTATGATTATATGAAATATAAATATATTAATCCAAAAATATCTATACATGTTTAATATTAATTTTTATCATTATCGTTTAATTTAACCACCATGATAAAATCGTTTTAACCCTAACCGTGGTAACAAATTTTTACTATATATAATATGAATTATGAAAAAAATTAAATTGAAGTTATTACATAATATTAATACATATGGTTGTAAATATGGAATAAATTTTTAATTATTATATTTTTATAAGGGGAATAAATTAAATTAATAATTAATGTTAAAGAATAAACTAAAACCGTTTTTAGAAAAATGTAGTTTTTAATCATAAAAATGATTTTACTGAAAAACAAAGTATAATTTAGATTCTAATAGAATTAATTAGATATTTTAAAATAAAATTAGTCATATTTTTCATTTAAAACAAACCAAATCATAAAGTATATTTGGAAATACTTTGATAAGTTATAAGAACTAATTTTTTTTATTAGAGAAAAGAAATTACTTAGATTTCAAAAATGTTAAGCATATATTTGTAAGTTCAAATTATATTTTTAAATGAATTATTTTAATCAATAAATATTTTAAATCTAGGATAAATGAATCATAATATTTTATGTTATTCTTATTTCATCACGATGTCATAAATTTTATAGTTTTGTAAAATCTATGTTTTTCAATATTCATACAAAAATCAAGTATTACTAAAAAAATCCAAAATTTCAAAAATTCACTATAAGATAATTTTTATGTTTTTTATTCAAAAATATATTAATTTAATAAATTTCAGTTTATAAAATTTTATAATTTATCTTTTAATCACATTATTCAATAATTTTTTGTTCATAATACCATTGTTTCTTTAGAAAGACACATCTCATACAATAATGGAATATTGAGTGCTACAATTTTTCCCTAACATATTTATTTATGTTAATATCTCAAAAACAAATTGAAATGGAATATTTTCATTAAATTAAATGGATATGGTGTATGGATAAATTTATTTCATAGAGTCAAATAATTAGGTATTAGGCATATAAGTCGACGACACCTGTGGAAAACCAAATTGATGAGAAACTTTGACTGTGGGATTATATTATACACTAGGTATTGATATGTTTTTTTATTTTGACATAATTTTTTCCTCTGTATGTGTATTGACCAATTTATAGATAGAAAACGTGGAATTAGGAAAGCCTGCCTAATGCCATTAAGGAAGAGGCCTTGAGGGTCACACATTAAGTGTTTCCTTTAACATCAAAAAAATACTATTTATATTTGAAAATTGGAATAAATATTATTCTCTAGATCAAGATGTAATATTTATTCAATATATATTAAATGATATCAGTAATTAAATAAATATTTATATATAAGGTAATTATTCAATCACATGAATATAAAATATTTTTTTATCTCTTATTATTTAAAATATAATGAATATTTATTTATTAAATAAAAATATATTTAGTTACATTAATATTAAATATATAATTATTCCCTAGAATATGAATAGAATATTTATTTATTTATCGACATAATAATATATTTTAATATTTATTTTATAATTTAGTAATAATTGAGGAGGATTATAAGTTCACATTTTTTCCAGTTATTAATATTTATTTCCCATGTAATAAAAAAATATTTATCATAGTATGGCTTATTTCACTATATAATATAAAATAATAATATTATTTTGTTACATGGAATGAGGTTCCTTTTTGGTTCAACATATTATCAATGGCCTTTATGTAATTAATTAAATGCTAAAACCTAATCCTATGTCTATAAATAATCTACTATGCCAATAACAAAATGGTTAATGATTGTGAATAATAATTACCTCTCATGATCTCCCTACTTCTTTACTCCACTCAAGATTGATAGTAACAAGTGATATTCCTTCAATCATGAATGAGCATGGAGTGAAAAAAACAGAAAATTTAAGATGATCAATTAGTCCAGTTGGAACATAGTTTTTCAACAATGTTTTTCAACGATTGAAGGATCAAGTGTGGATCACAGCTATGTGGGCTCTTCTTTGTGTCATAAATTTTCAAGGATGATACACTAATCATGTTAGAATAGTCATCATGATCAATGAATAAATTTATTATGAATACAATTGTAACTTTTCTTGTGTTTTAAATTAACTATAATATATCTTTCAATTATCCCCCTCTTGGTTCAAGAAATATTATTTGACATTATTTTTGGACAAATTTTGATTGTTCATGGTGTTCATGTGATGTAAATTTTTAATTATCTATTGAATCCAAATAAATCAATGTTTTTCGTAGGCCCAATAGACACATAATCAACATCTGGATCCATCATGTGGCATCAGAGTAGTCACATTCAATTTAAAATTATCTATTTATTATTGATATTTTATTCATTTAAAGTATTATTTTGAATTCATGTAATTTTTTTTAAATGTTATTATCAAGATATCATCTTCTTTCACTTGTTTCTAACTTTATTATTCTATATCTTGAAAATTTTTAATTATGAACATACAAAGAACCCATTTAGAGGTTTTGAAAAGCCAAACTAGATACCATAATATTACATGATGTGTAACTAATGTACACAGAATATTTCCCAGATAATTTCCGTAGGAAATAGCATGACTGTTTTCACCACCTCATGTAATGGAGAATATGATATAAATTAATTATTCCATATTCTGAACAAGCTTAGATAGAAAAAAATATTTGAGACCACACTTCATGTAAATAAATTTCACAGAATGTATTCTAGGCCATTGTGTTGCTTAAAACTCATATTCATATATGAATCAATTAATAATTACATATAGTGTTTGGAATAAAACCAAGTGACAAGGAGATTACATCGAGTTCACAATCTAAACACATTATGTACCACCACATGTTTATGAAGTATTATATTTTGAGTCCCTGATCATGTATCATTGGCATAGGATGAGAAGGATACACAACATATAGGTTGATTTATACACAATGTACCCATCCATTTTACACAAGAAATTAAAATTTAATATATCACTTCATTAAACATAAATAACATACATTAAATGTACCATTTATTTACTTAGAAACACTATGTGATGTGATTTACACACACACACATATATATTTATTCCTTAATTAATTTATATGTAAATTGTTTGACTACATACCTTATATAGTCATAATACGCCGAATACTAAACATAAATTAAAATAATTATATAAAATTAAAGTTAACATGTGTTTCATTTTTTATTTTATTTAATTATAAAATCCATTTAATTATGTGATAAATTTTTTATGATAAATGATTAATGATGTGGTTTGAATAAGTACCATGTGTTCTTATTCTAAGTACATGTTGTGTACTTATTTTATAGAATTTGAAATTAAATTAATTTATTTTAAATCATAGTTGATAGGTATTTTCATGACATATTGGAAGGATATTAAGATAAATTTGATAAATTTATTAATTAGATAATTAATTAGATTAATTTTTTCATGTTTATCTTAAAAATGAATGAATCTAAATGAATTATAGATAACTATTTTAAATGTATAGTCATTACATCAATGTATTATAACAATATTAGGCCGACATGTGTATGAGTATAGTTTCATTCAATTTAATTTTTTCATGGGTCTTTGCAATTATTTGATTAAATTAACTTCATTTCATGCAAGTCATTTAGCCCTCTTTATTATGTATAGGCCTACATGCCCATGGTATCTTTTATGTAATCCTCATTTCTGATTACCTTCACTTGTGAGTGAAGTGAAATCACTGTAAAGATGTATCACCTATGAACATGGAGTTTGTTTGAGATGGAGGCAAGGAAAAACCAAATGTAGGAGATAATCATGAAAAATTTAGATTGTTGAAAACTCTATCCCAGACAAGATCAAGGAGTTTTCCATCAAAGTCAATGGTTTTTTATCATCTCAATGAACAAAAAATCCCGTGAAATCTCATGATCATGACATTATTTATTTATTTATTTTCTATTTGATACATGATTTATTTTATAGATGCAAGAGAAAAATCATATAAATAAATAAATTTATATCTAATGATAGAATTTAAATAAAAGTATTATGCATAAATATTTTATAAGTATATATTTAATCACTAAAGTAAAATATACTTATATAAAAAAGTCACATAAATCATGAAATAATAAAATATATTCATCATTTAAAGATCTATCAAGTAAATATTATGTCCATAATACATCCATTATATGTGATATGACAAAATGATAATTAAATTTACATTATAGTACATTATCTATGGCACTATTAATTATTGAAAAAAAATAAAAAAAGTTACTGGGATGACTTCACAAAACTAGTATTGAATTTAAAATACTTTATTTATTTAATAAAATATTTTAAGGAAAGTCTTATAGAAATCAGAGTCAATATTTCTAGATTTGACATTATACTGAATAGAATAAGGAGATACATACCCACTGTTGGAAAGACCACCTACCTAAAAATCATACTATAATTTTCATGTAATTTATCAATATTTTATGTAGGTAAATATAAATCCTTTCCAAAAGGATTTCTAATGGGATAATAAATTCTGATTTCAATGGTGATGGCCATTGAGACTTCATAAGGTAGACTTCATAAAATAGAAATTATTTTTTCTCACTTAATTTTTAATCATGTTATTTACCAACAATATGATCCAAAACTATTATAGAATAAATCATTTTATTCATCCACGTTATCCCTATATTCAATTATAGAAAATTCCATCTCTTAATTAGATGTAACTTTTAGAAATGGTTTAGATTCATATTATTTTTTTTGTTGAAAAAAATATATATTAAAAGCCAGAATAAAAAATATATGATTCACCTGATAAGGAGGTGGGTAATGTGGGGTTCACTGTCTATGAAAAACACTTAAATGATGCACTATATGTTTGATGTTTTCTTTTTTCATCAATGTCTAGTAAACTCCTGAAGTAACATTAGAAAACAGATTCCTATATAGTGATATTTAATATTAGTGATATTTTTAAGGAGAGAGAAATAAATTAATATTTTTAAATATCCAAGGTGTTATTCATAAGAAAATATTGATAAGGTTCCGAAAATAGGCCTCATATAGTCAATATCATTTCCTATATTAATATCCAAGAGGTTCTAGGGTTTATGATTTCTGAATAACCTCACACAAATCTCATTCATTCACAAATACCTAATACATTAGTTTTCTTTTAAATTTTAATATGAACAACATAGAAAAGTATCTACTTGATAATATCACTAAAATTCCTAGAGTTTATAAATATATTAAGTTTATAAACCTTACTTTCCAAATGGTGAATAAAATGAAATCCTAGGGGAAGAGCTCCAAAACTAACCCTAAGCCTATAGCTTCTTTGACACACCCTTCTATGAAGATGGATATCAGATGAAAAGAATGGAAATAAGGAATTTTCTATTTTCATATGGAAATAGGGTCCACCGGAAGAAAAGTTACACCAAGACAAATAAACAATGGTATTATTTAGGTGTGTTTATTATCTATTATAATATATATGTTTCTATAAATTGGGAACTAGATACATAATGTGGTTCTCACAAATGTATTGAAATATAGGATCTAAATATATTTTGAAATATTTCATGAGGTGAGGTAGATATATGAGCCTCCAATAGAGTCGAAGTTTTTTTTGTGGCTATTAGGGTCTCCAATATCACGTTTCTGACTAGAATGATCAGAGTTTGGAAAGATTGCAATTACGTGTGTTCTATTTCAATAGAAAATATTTCTATATCCAAACATGATATAAATGGATTTTTTAAAAAAATTTCAAAATAATGGTTATTATTTTATAAAGAAATAATTTTTTATGGTAAATCATGTTTAAATAAACATATTTATTTATTGGGTTATATAAACCAATTAATTGAAATTCATAATGAATTTAATTCACATGACTCATACCATAACCAACTATCAAATCAGTAGATATGTCATTAAAATGAAATTAATCTAAATATATTAAATAAATATGCATATATGGATTCATTTGAACTAAATCCACTCCATGTATCTCACTAATTTTTAGAAGAAATAATGTATAAATACCCATTTAATGGAAATAATTAAAGGGCCATAGAACTTCTTGAGTTGGTTCATAAAAATGTGTGTGAACCATTTCTAGTTGAAGTTATGGGTGAGTAATCATACATTATAAAATTTATGGATGAATTCATAAGATATTGAAATGTATACTTTATAAGGTCTAAGTAATATTCCTTTTATATATTCATGTAAACTAAGAATAAAGTTGAGAACCAACATGGAAATATGATTAAGAAAATATTCATAGACCATTGAAAAGTATATCTTCATTTGGAAATCATTGATTATTTACGAGAGTTTTTGATTCTATCCCAACACACTCCACCTTATAATCCGTAATGTAATAGTGTAAGATAAATGAGGAACAACAAATTTTTAGATAAGGTGATACCAATTATGATTCATGAAAGACTTCTATTATCATTTTTGGGATACACCTTATAAACATAAACACATTTACTAAACCAAGGGAGAAGTAATGTAACAAACAATATTCCTTATAGGATTTGGAGTTGAATGAAACCCTCATTATCAAATTTATTATTGTGGAGTTTTGATGTATTTTTCAAGGCTCTTATAGAAACAAACATTCACCCTAAGGCATTATGTGTATATTTATAGGAAACCCTAAGGAAACAAGGGTATATTATCAATACAACCCCTAAAATATAAAATATATGGTTAATAAGAACACTACCATTCCCTAAATTGATCACATACCTAAAAAAGATAGTGGGAGTGAGATAATCATTGATGAAGTCTAGTCTAAAGATACACAAGATTTTGAATAGGAATAGATTCCAAAAATTCCAATGTAAATGGAAGTTCCAGAGACACAAGTACTACATAGGAGTGTTTAAGTTGACAGAGAACATGAATTATTTTGGTTTCTAGTCATTGGGGATGTTGACTCATCATTTGTTGATAATAATGATATTGTATCATATAAGGAAGAAATAAATTGATCAATAGATACAAATGGAATGAATCTAAGATTTTGAAATGGATTCCATTTACCAAACACATGTATTGGTTTTGAAAGTTTCCCTAATGGATGTAAATATTAATATCTGTAAATATGTATTCAAGATGAAACTAGAAATGGATGGACAATTTGTTACCTATAATTCAGGAATAATTGAAAAAGGGTTCAAACAATATCAAGGACTAAAATATGATGAAATATTTTCTCTAGGAAATTATTAAATCCATCATAATTCAACTTTTCATAGTATTTTACAATTATTATGATATTTTGTAGATGGATTTCAAAACATTATACCATAACCAAAACCAATAATAAAATTTATATATGACATAACAAGACGAGTTTGTGACTCCAAGTTATTCTAATAAGTAACAAATGTTTAGTAAAATCATTTATAGACTAAATCAATCAATTATCTCATGGAATGTTTTATTTTATCATCCCACAACATAATTTGGTCTCATAATGAATGAATATGTTCCTTATGTCTATACATGGTTTAGTAGGAGTGAATTTTATTTTGTAATTGTTTAGTTTGATGATATAATACTTATTGGAAATGAAATAATTATCTTACAGTATGTCACTACTAATTTATATACATCTGTCTCCATCATGGACATATGAGAATCTCCATATATTCCTAGAATCAAGATCCATAATTATAGATAGAATAGGAAGGTAGGAAAATGTTAATGTATATATAATGATAATACATTGATGGGATTCAATATTGACTAATCCCAAAGGGGACTATTTCCAGTGTCAAATATAATTTACAATTATTTTTTTCCCACAACCACATGAAGATAGATAGTGGGTTCCAAGGATTACATGTGCATCCAGTATTTTTTTAATGATTTATTCCATGCATGTACAAGGGGAGATGTAACCTATACCATAAGAATAGTAAGAAGATATCAAGTTGACCTAGGCGACCACCATAAGATGGAATTTAAGAAAATTAATAAATATAATAGGTTAAATAGGAATATGTTCTTGGTTGGGGGGAGGAGATAAAGAGATATTCATTTAGGGATATACAAATTCTAGTTTCTAAATAGATCAAAATGATCTAAAAACATAATTTAGATACATATTCACTATAAATATAGCTACTATGAGCTACATGTTCTCATAAAATGTCATGATTGTTAATTTTATAATAAAGCCTTAGTAAATTATGGATTTTGTGGTAGTTAAAGAAGTATTTAGCATTCACAACATTATCATAGAACTAGACAAGGATCCTAGTAGTAAAGACCCTATCACACTATATTTTGAGAACACTGGATTAGTGGATATTTCAATGGAGGCAAGGTTACTTTAGCATAAAAAGAACATAATTCATAAATATCATATTTTAGGATTTTAAACAAAGATGTGGTGTTATTGTGATAAGAGTTCCCATGAAAGTCAATGTGATGGGACCTTTAATTAAATCCTTATCATAGCGAAAAAATGATGATCATAATATATACAAGAGACTAAAATTTATTATCTGCAATCTCTAGACCAAGTGGGAGTATATTAGAGTTAGTGTCCTACAACGAACTATTTTTATTTTAGATTGCATGTATATTCAAGTAAGTAAATATTAATTAAAATATATTATCTCATATATTTCATAGTTCTACGTGGAATTTATGTAATAATGCCTCAAATTATTTTTCACTTTAAAAAAGGTATACTAGTGTATGGAGGTACTAAGCATTGCATAAGCGCTTTGTTGGAAAAAGAGAATTAAAATTTATTTTTAAATTCAATTTCATGGAACCAAAATATAGTAACCTGAACATTAGGTTTATAATTAATTTATTAATATTATAAGAAATAAATTACCTCATCATAGTTACTATTCATTATAGTTTATGTCGATCATCCAAAAATAGCCTTTTAGATTTCCTTCATTTTTCTTGTGAGAATCCAAGGGTTCAATCCCTCTAGCGATGATCCACATATGCTCCAATGATGTCTGAGAAATTACACGCGATTTGCAAGTACTAGAGATAAAAATTGAATATCTTGAATTATTCATTCTTGATTTTTCATTCTTTTGTCTCGAAGAAATATCTCATTCATTATCATTCTTGAGAAGGAGAGATGTGGAAGAGTTGAAAGATATTTCATTGTGAAGAAAAATTATCTCTATTAAATTACCTACTCAATATTCATAATATTATATTTTTATTTTAAGGTGTTATGTTATAATATTTTTTATTAAATTTCAGGCCTTAGATAATATTAAGACCTTAAATAAACCTCACCCTATAAAATAATAATATAATTCTTATTTTATGGTGTGCACCATCTTGCATAAATGATAATTAATATTTGATGGATTTTAAATAATTATACATCTATGGACACAGTCTTGGTCCATTCGAACTCCTTTTTATTTATTGAAGAACTGAAAAAATACTTTTACTCAGAAATAAATATTTCATTCACATACCAGAAAATTAATATTTTATAAATATTCAATAAATTAATAAAAAAATATTTTATTTGATCTACTAGTGAATATTTTTTTTAAATTTATGAGATAAATATAACCTGAAAAAAATCATTCCTTAGAATTTAAAATAATATTTATTCAATTAAATAATTCAAATACAATTTAGTTGAGAACAAAAAAAACTTTAATTGTGTGACCCTCTAGGATTATTTCTCTTCGGAATTAGGTGGTCTTTAAAAATGTATTCTATTAAAGTCTAGTAATGGGTAAAGGAACCTTAGAGAAATAACATAATATCACAAAATTTAAAAACACACAATAACCCTCATTATGTAATATAATCCCATTGTCACAATACCTAATCAAGAAGTTTGCATGATTATGTCATCAACCAATATGCTCAATGCATCATTCATTAACTATATGAAATAAAAACATAGATATAGAATGATAATGGAATTTAGGTGATATTAATATTCATATAAAATGGAATATATATCAAATATCATAAAAATGGATGGGATAAATCCTATCTCAACATATCCATTAATTAAATTTCAATAGTCTGGAAAAAATCCCTCATCGTAACATTTTTGTGGTTTTAGTTTGGTTGTGTTTCTTGAAAAAGATAGTTTCCATGTATATTTGAGGAGGTCCCGAGATATTTTTTAATAGAAATGTTGAAAAATATCCATGATAAAGGAAATGATTCCTTGGATGTAGTACCAAATATTTCATACAAAAGGTGACACTATTTCTCCGTGTTTTCCAAATTAGTGTGGTCTAAATATTGGAGGATGGATAAAATTGTTAAATATGTATTTCGTTGAATTAATTTAACAAATATTGAAAATGAATGAGTTTCATGAATAATGGGTTCCACAAAGGATGTGTGAATATTGTATGGTTCATTGTGAATGAGAATCATGAATGTGTGATGATTTGATGGTAATATACATGAATACGAGAATCTTCGTAAAGAGGAAATTCCCATAGTGCTTTTCATAGATAAATACTATTTTATAAAAATTGGAGTTTATTACAAAATGGTGGCAATATATATGGAAGCTTCTAGAATTGGATAAAATGCATACAAATCATCCTCTACTGCTTTAAAAAATCAACGAGACCTAATAAATATTCTAAGACATTGGATTGGAAAAGGTTGTTCGTGAAGTCAGTTCTTGTGAAAAATTTTGTGAAGGCATTATGTTTTTGAAGGCTATAAAAATCGAACAAAATGTATTCATGTTCTCAAAGAATAAGTAATATCACGAAAATTTTTAAGATTGTAGAATAGGGGATGCTTCAAGATGGATGGTTTATCTTCGTGAAAGAGGTGTGCTTCGCAAAAGGAGAGTTGTTAATGAAGGGAGACTATTCTTCTGAATAATTGAGTAATTTATTCAAGGTGGTGTGAGAATCATGAAGGAATTGAGTATTGTAAACATTTAGAAAAGGTGTCTCCCTGTAGATAAATGGTAATGTGATATTAATCAACTTGATGAAAGTGAGACTTTAACAGAGAATATTTCTAAAATTGAGGATTTATTAATTATTGATAATTAAGTGACTGACATTTCCATAAACATAGTTTGAATCCATTCTAGTGTAGCAAGAAAAGGTATAGGAAGCATGTGGTCCTTTCCCCTAGAAGTGAGCCAGATAAAGATACTTAGGGGGTGACACATGGAAAAATAGTGAGATAAACCTAAAAATTGTAAATTTAACGATCATGGGAATAGAAGAGATCTAGTATAAACCTTTTATTTTTTGGAAATAAGAATTAGTGTATTTGGTATATCAAAACATCACCATTGTATTCTCATTGGATGTATCCTATTGAGGTTGAACTAAGTAAAATTGTTTTGTCTCATGCATTATTTCATTTTTGTTCACACACTACTATAAGAGTTGGAGATAAGTGTGTTTTGTTTATTGATGTAACAAGATCCAAATGGGAAATTTTATTAATCTATCATAAAATTATTCACCCCCCTCCTTTAAGGGTTTTTAATTTTTTTGGGAAAACCATTGGTATTAGAGGTAGAGGTAGAGATTCATTGGTTTTATCTCTTTAGAAGAAATGGAGGTTGTCAATCACAATGGGATTCCAATCTTTGATGGAATTTTTTTTTTCAATTATGGATAAATTGTATGCATAACTACATTCAGTAGCTATGAATGGATTTATTCATAATATCTATGGATGGAATATAATCTAATATTGAAAGTGGTGATTTATCATAAGATACCTAAAGGTAATTGGATTTCAATACTAAAGGAATACATTATTTAAGGGGATCCCAATTAAATTAAATATAATCATAGATAAGGGAATGTAAGTCTTCACTTGATATATGTTAAATGTTTCTTAATATTTATGTGGGTGAATAAAAATTTAGAGAAGAAAAGATTTAGGTTCTATGGAACACATATAGGGATCTCCAAATGATCCATAGTGAGTCTATTGATGCATTATTTGTCTGGTTAAATGTTTATGTTGAATACATGAATGGTCTCAGAAAAATTATTAGATATGTGAAGAATGATAGGTTTTTCTTGAGAATACATCCTACCCATTTAAATATGAAAGTTTCTATATTAAATGGTAAAAATCCAAAGTATATGACATTGAATAGCTTGCATAATACTCTTGTTTCATATGAGATGAGAAATGAAGATAAAGAGTCTGTGGAAAAAGGAAAGTAAAATTAAGTGGAATTCAAGTAATTGAAGAATATCACCATTGGAGATGGTCAGCATGAAGGAGCGAAAAATGAGGTGAAGTCATTCCTTTACTCAAATAATCAAAGAGTAAATGGAAATATCAATGGTAAACTCCTACTTGAATTCTTTTGATGTGAAATGGATAGAAATATTTCTGGAAGTCTCTCCAAGTAGTTTTATGAAGATTAAGAGGATGAATTTTAAATTCCAATGAAGAAGTCCTCATCCTACGTAAATAGGAAGATAAATTTTATGGATTATCTTTTCAAAAATACGATTATGATTTCATAAGAAGATGATAGTTCAGAATGATCTAATGTATAAGAGTTGAAGGACTGAAAGGATCAAGTAGAAAATTATATTGTGGTATCTATAAGAAATTCCCAAAAATGGAAGAAAGTGACAATGAATAAAAAGAAATTGAAGGAAGAATTAGGATTCATGTCAAATTAGTAGCCTCTCTTGAAGAAATTGATATTTGGAGAGCCAAAATAATGAAATCCCACAAGGTGGTTCATGATTTGGTGATTTATATGAAAAAATATTTAGACTATAAGTCTGATATGAATAAAGATAATAAATAATTGTAGAATCCAATAACATAGACCTCAGATAAGTATGTTTTATAAAAACTCAAAATCGAATAATAGAAAAGATAAATTGATAGGTTTACTGACATTGGAAGAGATAAAATCTAGCATATCAATGAAATTGAAGCGATAGTCATTGGTATGAAACAAAATGTTAAAAATCAGGAAAATATATTGATTCTTGATATGAAATTGGGAAAGTAGATCATTCCAAAAATAGAAAAGATGAAATTGGAGCATAGAGGTTTATTAGAACAAAAAAAAGTCAAAAACAAATTATATGACTTGTATGAGGCTTGATCAAAAATAAATATCAGTAATGGTTGATGTCAGACCACAAGATCTAGAACAAATATTAATGATTTATTTGGGTTATAATCAAGAACAGAAGATTTAGAGAATGCAAGGGAGAAATGAAAGTAAAGTATTTCCACATAGGAATACACCCAACATGAAATGCAGTTATTATGGAAAGATGATAAAATAAAAAAAATGAGTGTACCATAGTTAATATGAATCAAAGGGAAGAAGACCAATAGAGGTATCCATTCATAATTGAATATTCCAGAACATCATTTGATGGTCACTAGTTTAGGTGTGGCAGATTTGGGCACATAGACAGATACTGCACATCGACAATGCAAATAAATATGAAGAAGAATAATTATTATGTATAATCAAATTAGATTAACATAAAATACGATTTTAAAACATTAAATGATTATGTTGGTCCATCATACTTTAAGGAATATCAGGATTATCAATCTATAAGGAGTATTAAGTAAAAAACATGGATCGAAAATAAGAGAGATGAATAGTAAGTGGTTGTATAGATTGCTTTTAAAGAATCAGATCACACTATAAAATGGATCATTAATAGTGGATGAACCTCCAATATGAAATGAAATAATAAACTAGTGACAGTAATCAGATATGAAAAGGTAGGTACCATATTATTTGGTAATGATAAATACCTAATAAAAATTTGGATTAAGAAAATCCATGTTTTGGGGAACAGACATGAGATGTGTAGATGTCATGGTTGTTGAAAGTCTCAGTCACTACTATCTAAGTGTATGTCAGTTGTGTGAATCATAATATTCAATAAAATATTCAATAAAATTATGTTTCATTATAGAAAAAGATTTTGTAGATATCTTATAGGGAATGTGTATAAAGTTAAATCTCTACATTGTAAGTGGAGAAGAGGATATGTGCTTCTTAACAAAGGAATAAGAAAAAAGTTATGGAATAAACACCTTTGTTATTTGATACAATAATAATTGGAGGATATGGTGAAATGTGATGCCACTATAGACCCTCTAGGTAATCATGTGATCATACCCACATATGTGATGCTTGTCAACAAGGGAAGATCATTCGAAATATATGTAGGGAAAAAGTGAAAATTTCAACAAAAGTGCTTGAGTTGGTGAATATTTATATTTACATAACTATATAACCAATAGATATTCATTGGAGGAGATATTATTTTCTATTCATTGTTGATTTTATTAAAATTGGATGGGTTTCAATCATCACCCAGAAATCTAGGGTGTTCAGTTGCATATAAATTTGTTGAAGGGATGTTGAAAGGATAGTGGGTCAAAGCAAGTAGAATATTTGAAATGATAATGGAACAAAGTTCACAAATATCCAAGTGGAATATTATATCATGAAACATGGGATAAGGTAGAAGGTTTCAGTAGTAATAAATCCATAAGAAAAAAGGACTAGTTGAGTGAAGTCATCTAATTATCAACAACATGGATAGAACAATTCTCATTAAGAAAGACCTTCCAGAGAAGTTTTGGAAAGAAGAAGAGATAAAATAATTATATACATAAAAAGGGAGAATTAATATATCTAAAATAATAGAAGATTCCATACGAGATATGTCATTGAAGGAAGACAATGTTGAAGAACATTCGACTCTTCAGAAGTAAGTGTTTCATTCTCAATAAGGAGAAACACATGAAATTTGAATCTATTATAGATGAAGGGATATTTATTGATTACTCAAATAAAATAAAAGCATATGAATGCTTCAATAAGTGGTTGGTAAAGGTATTTGACTGAAATGATGTAGTAATGTAGGTAATGATTAGAATATTCATCAAATATATTCTCAATCAGAGGAAGATAGTGATGAAGAGATAATTAGATCAAGGGATTTAATAATTAAAAAGGGTGATTTAGAAGAAGATTCAGAAAATGAAATTGATGAGGAAAAAAACTAGTATCTTCAAAAAGGTCAAATAATTGAGTCAAAGTTGATAGACATATCATAATTGGTTATTAGAAAGAATGAGTACAGACAAGAAGGATGTTTAATGTATTACAAGAATCACTATTATCAAAGGTAGAGCCTCACTATTTTGAGTATGTAGTAGGATATTCTATATGGGTCTAGAATATTAATGAATATCTGGACCAAATTGATATGAAACAAACATGGGATATTTTTTTGAGGCTAATAGATAAGAATATCATTGAGACTAAATGGGTCTCTCAATAAAATATTAATGAAGATGGCGTAGTTATTCAATACGAATCATGATTAGTGTGCAATGGGTACTCCTAAATAGATGGTGTAGATGTTGATGAAACATTTTCACCTATTACAAGTCCATGTGTAATCATATTATTCTATTCCATAGCATCAAATTTTCCCAGATGGATTTCAAGTCTTAATTTTTTAATGGGGTTCTATAAAATGCTTAAATTGAGAATCTATATGGTTTTATCATTCATGATGATGAGAAATAATTTTATTTGTTGAAGAGGGTTCTATATGGGTTAAGTGAAGCACTAATAGCATGATATTAAAGGCAAGATTAGTATATGAAGAAGACCGGTTTTCAGCATGGCAGAGTTATTTATAATCTATATGTAAAAAATGATGGAAATAAAAGGATTTTTGTGTCTGTATATGTCGATGATATAAATTTTTTAGATCAAATGTTTCATAGTGAACTAATTTTTAAGAGTTCATGAAAAGTGAATTCAAAATGTCAATTATTGATGAAGTTAGGTTTTTTCCATGGTTTACATGTGACACAAGGAAGTAATGGAACATTAATTTCACAATCTAAATATTCCAAGGAGGTTTTGAAATTATTATGAATTGATAATTCCAAGGAGATGATGACTCTAGTGGATACTTGGATGAAACTATCACATGATGATGAACATAATGTAGCTAATGTAATAGAATAATGTAAAATAATTGGTAATCTATTTTAATTTATAGTGAAAAGAACTGATATTTTATTTTCCACATGCCAAGAAGAATAGAATCAAATAATTACCTAGTAAATACACTTGTTTCAGTGAAAATGATACTTCAGTATATCAAGGTAATGGTAGATTTCAGTTTTTTGTACAACAAAAAATCATAGAAAAAATTATTGGGGTATTAAGATAAAGATTTTTATGGAATAGCCGATGATATAAAATCAACATCAGGTGGTGAATTTTATATTGGCTTATTTTATATTTCTTAGCTAAGAAAGAAACAATATTTTATCTTCTTGTTCACCAAAGAAGCCAAATATATTGTGGTAATCAACTGTTCATATAGTTTTTGTTGATCAAGTAGTATCTTTATGATATAGGATTTGAAGTAAAGTCTCATATCAGAATCCATTGATATAATACTAGTTTTATAAATCATAAAAAAATGAATTCCATCACTCATGTAAAAATAACATTGAAATAATTCATATTTTTATCATTGATAAGGTGGAGTAAGGGATTTTAAAGTTTGAGTATGTGCCTACAGAACTAAAGGTTGTGGAAATTATGAGGAAGGGATTAACCAAATAAGGATTTGAATGGAATTGAGTGGATCTTATAGTTCGGTAGACTTCCATCACTTGAAAATTGTGGATGTGAGACCCCCTCTCATAGAGGTATGGTGTGTTTTTTCCAAATGTGAAGATATGTGTTCTTGACCCTACTTCAGACCACAAAGTAGTGTATTTCAGGTTCATTAAATAAGATTTAGAATTTGTGGCTATTAAAGGGGAAAAAATTTATTATCCATGATAGGGGGAGAAGCTGATAGGGGGATATTAAACGTTTTAAAGCGTCCATGTTTTTAAAAAACCATGAAATGATTATGGTACACAATGACTGTTAGGGGATATGAGAAAATAGTTCATGGCTATCAAAGCTTAGCTTGGACATCATTAAGAATTTCATATAATGAGAACCAAAGTAGTGAAGTAGGGGGAGTTTTAAATCTAGAAATTCTAAAGATGATCAATCAATGAAAGTATATTATGATATATTAGGTTCGTTATGGAAGCAGCTGAGATGTTTTGGAATGAAGTGTTTCATTGAAAAACATTGCATGCTACTCTTTCCTCTCATGCCAAGAATGACTCATGTCATCTTATGGTACGTGTTGATTAAATTTTTTATCACCATATGAATCTCAATAAGTTAATATTGGTATAATATAGAATAATATTTACTGAGGTATCAAAATGTTAATAGTTTTCAATAAACCAAAAGGGGGATATTTTTGGGAAAAAATCCTTCAAGGTAACCATGAAATGTTTTTGTATTGATTTTTTTTTCTGACAAAAAAGGTTTAAAAGGATAATTGTGGAGTAATAGAGATATTGTTTTCTAGAAATTTTTATAAAGATCCATGAAAAAGGAGTGGAAGCCCTGAAAGTGGTATAGAAAATTTTGTAGACAAGGTGACACTGTTTCCCAGGGTTTTCCAACTTTTTGGTGTCCAAGAATTGGAGGATGTATAGAATCTTGAAATATGGATTTCTTTGAAGGACATGTAAAAATATGGAAAAGGCATGAGTTTCGAGAATGATGGGTTTCACGAAGGATGTTTCTTGAAGGTATTTTTCATCAAGAAAAAGCATAAAAAATGTGCAATGGTTTTATTTTAACCTCCATGAATATGTGAATTTATTCGATTGGGAAATTCACATAGTGATTCTTGAAGATAAGAAACATCGGGGCAAAAATAGAGGGCATTAAAAATGGTGATAATGTGGATTTAATATTCTAGAATCAGAGGAAATTCCTATAAATATGCATCTACCACCTTCATAAAAGTAGCAAGACATAACTAATATTCTCATGATATGGATTCACGAAGATAGTTTGTGAAGGTAGTTATTAAAAAAAATTTGTAAAAAAAGATGTTCATGAATTCCATAAAAATCAAACTGAACGTATTGATGTTCGAAAAGGATAATTACACTTCACAAAAGTGTTTGAGCTTCGCAAAAAGAGGTTATTTCGTGATGGATGGTCGAGCTTCATGAAAGAGGTGATCATTGTAAAATTGGGGAGCTTTGGAAAATTGGAGGGGTTCATGAACACATTTTATTATTGTAAAGAATTGAGTAGTTTCATGAAGGTGGTATGAGATTCTATAAGCCATTGAGCATCATGAAGATTTTGTAAACATGTTTCCTAGTATATCTATGGTAAAGTGATATTAATCAACTAGATAAAAGTGGGAATTCAAGAGTAAAACTATGTAAAAATATGGATTTATTCATTATTGATCATGAAGGGACTTACATGTCTATAAAAAGAGTGAAAATCCTTTCCAGAGTAGTGATAAAAGGAAGAGGAAGCATGCGATCCTTTCCACCAACAGTGAGCCTGAGAAATTGACTCATGGAGTAACCCTTGGGAAAGTAGTGAGATGATCCTAAACCTTGTAATGGTAGTGATACTTCACATAGAAGTGATATAGTCTAAACCATATATTTTGGAAATGATCTTTAATGGATTTGGTACATCAAAACATTGTAGTTGTATGCTGGTTGGACGTATCCTAGTGAGGGTGAACCAAGTAAAATTGATGTGTCTTGTGCGTGATTTCATTTTTTTATATCTTTCTATAAGATTAAGAGATAAGTGTGTTTTTAACTATGAAATAAGATCCTAATGGGAAGTTGTTTTAATTCTTCATACCATAATTCACCCTTCTTAAGATATTTATCCTAGTTGAGGTAACATCAATCATGATGTTCCAAACACACCCTACTTCCTACCAACATACGGCATGACCATTTTTGTCAGTAAATACAAGTGCACGAGTCATGAAAAGAACCAATGATAATATTAATGTCTAATGACTTTTACACATTCTTGCATATAGTAATATCTAGTGACACCAAAATATATGGAATTCTTACTAGTGGGTATGTTCTTATAATCTTCTGTTTGAGAGAATAAAAAGTCTAAACTTTATGAGAAGAATCCTAATCCACTTAATAAAATCACACTTTATGGTCTATATACTATATATCCCATCATATTATGTTATCCATCCATATAAATATATTGATAATATATTCATAGCACCTCATGTTTCTCATCATAGAGGGGAACTGCTATGACGTTGTCAATGAGAAGAAAAGGAAATTATAGCCTTATAGTCATGAATAAAATTAACATTATGTAATAAGATTATTAATTAACATTGAATAAATTGAATAAAAAGGTAATCATAGTATAATCAGTGGGTTATATGAAACCAACTACAACAAACTACAACTTGGACTAGTGGAAACTATATATGAGTTTTGACCACTATACCTCACGTTATAATCATGTTTTTATGAGCCAAGGGGCCCAACATGTTACCTTTTTATGAAATACTCCTCACTAGAAAGTCACCTATATGGAAAAAATCACTAAAGAGATGAGGCTTTTGAAGTATATTCTTTTTTTTCTGATTTTTCCTTGGATCCTTTATAAGAGCCACATTTGTAGTATTATGACAATACTGTGTGATTGGATATTTAATTCTAGGTACCACTCCATGATCATGGATGAAGTTTCTTATCCATAATACTTCCATAGATACTTTCTATTCCACAATATACTAAAACTCCATTGTAGAATCTATGAAAATAACCCTCTTTGAGCTCTTACAGACCATGACACCTCTATTTAGTGTGAAGATGTATACCATTTGTGACATCATGATAGCTTGATCAGTTTGGATTCTCGCATCATCATATCTTCTAATGAGTATTTCATTATCTCTTCTATAATATAGGAGTACATACTTTGTATTCCTTATATACTTGAGGATAGTCTTGACTTCCATCCAATGACAATCACCTAGATTAACTTGATATCTTCCTACCACACTCAATGTATAGGAAATGTAAATCCAAGCACATAACATTACCTACATGAATACCCTAATCAGTAATTAATATAAAATATTTTACATTATATTTCATTCTTTGTGAGTTTAAGAAAAAATATAATAGAAATATGAATACAATGTGGGATTGGTGAAAATATCATGTTGGATTGTTTTATAATGAATCTCTTCAGTATCTTGTCCATATAGGTACCTTCATTTAGACTGAGTAGTCTCTTAAATATATCATGATGGATCTTGATCCAAATAATATATTATGAATTGACTATGTCCTTAATTGAGAATAATTTATTCAACAACCCTTTAATAGACTGTCAGGATGGTACATCATTTAAAAAATATTTATTCAACATATAATACTAAGAAAATTACTTCACACCCAATATAACATTTATTTACAAACAAATCACATTAGTTCTTTATGAAACCAAATTGTAGAATGGAATCACAAAAATGAATTTTCTATGACCTAAATTATTTCTTTTATCAATAAATGGATCTTTGTAACCCGAATATATTGTTGGCATCATTTGGAGTAAAAGTAATTTGGATTTTGTCATATAGAAATCTTCCAAAAGGTTCATATTAAGGAATGATTTTTTACATCTATTTTCCAAGTCACATAATCATGGTTGTATGAAATGGAAATTATAATTTTAATGGATTTTAGTATTTATACTAGTGAAAATATTTCTCTATAGTCAATTCATTGATGCTATTTAGACCCTTTTACAGCAAATCATGAATTATAGATATTGAATCCTCCCTAGATGTCCAGTTTCATCTTAAATACCCATTTTTAACCAATACTATTTACATATATTGGTGATTCTTCCAAAATCAAGATTTGGTTTTGGTACATGGAATCCATGTCAGAACCCATCTACTATTTCACTTTGAAAGAATCTGTTCCACTTACCGCTTCCTTATAGGTAATATGATCATTATTATCAATTAATAACGAGTCATCCTCATCGGTGACTAGAAAACCATAATGTTATAGTTCTATAACCTCTCTTGTAAAAATATGTACTAATCGTATCTCCAATACAGTTTCTTATT
Source organism: Viscum album (assembly GCA_963277665.1). Taxonomy (NCBI): domain Eukaryota; kingdom Viridiplantae; phylum Streptophyta; class Magnoliopsida; order Santalales; family Viscaceae; genus Viscum; species Viscum album. Next base: position 863,005,269 of record OY728160.1, read on the forward strand.
TCATATGGAATTATGGAATATACTCCTATATCATCTCTTATGTTCCATGGGCCTCGACTTCATCGAAGTCCGTCTCACTACCACAATGTATTTTATAGATGTGATACCTCTGAATTAATATGGAATGTATTTCCACAATAACCTTTTTTTCTATTGTGTAATATAGGTAACATCCCTTTATTTCGTTGGGGTATCCTATAAAGGTATACTTTATGCCTCAAGGTGCATGTTTTCCACTTGAAAAGGCCATAACAAATTCTTATCTTCCCGACACATGTATATTTGATAAAAAGGTTTTTCTTCCACTCCAAAATTCATATGGACTACTATTTATCTAATTAGTTGGTACTTGGTTTAGTAAATATGATTTGGCTTGTAATATGTATCCCCAAAAGTATAATATAAGAGTCACATGAATCATTATCGATATCACTATATCTGACAAGGTTAAATTCCTCCTTTAACTTATACCATTACATTATGGTGTATAAGGAGAAGTGATTAGAGATAAAAACAAAAACTCAATTAAATAATCAATGATGTCCTAATTGTGATATTAACCACTATGGTATAAGAGTAGTATCTTAGTCTTCATACCAAGATGGTTCTCAACTTTGTTCTTGTATTACTTAAAATTATCAAAGGAATCCGAATTATACCTCATTTTGTATACATATCCATATATAACAAAATCATCAGTAAAAGTTATTATGTTTGAGTAAAATCCCATTCTTCCAATAGGTAATGGACCATAGAAATCTATATAAACTAATTTTAGAATATCTTTTCCCCTTTAACCTTTCCCACTAAATGGGGTTTTTTAATTTTTCCTGGTAAAAATATATGACATACACCAAGTGTTTTGGTTAAAATTCATATAAATATAAATCTTGATTTAATTTATTCAAGAAAATTTATTTTAAATTACCTTGCCAGTGATGCTGATGTTTGATTTTTTATGTGTCATGTGAGGTTGTTTTACTATATAATTCTATTACTTTGTTTGTGTAATAAGAAACATAAGTATTATTATTTAAATTTTCATTACCATAAAATTTATATCTTTTTCAACAAAACAAATTATGTTTTTGAATTTAAAAATAAAATCATCAGTATATATTTTGGATATTAATATAATGTTTTTGGAAACAAATTAAACATAATAAAAACCATTAAAAACCAACTTTATTACATTAAAACATGTGAGGCGATAAACCCAAATAGATACGAAAAAACGTTTAACCATATTGGATACTCATATATATATACATATCCTCTATGTAAATTCTTTGATATGATTGGTTCCTATATTTGAATACGTTTGTGAGCACCAAAAAATGTATCCAATACCATATTGGTTGAAATAGATAAATTTCACATGATAAAAAACACATTTGAATATTCCCTTTTTTATTAGACTGGGTATAATTTTTTTTTCATATAGTGGACCTTATTACCACATATGAAACAAACAATATAATATTCTCTTTCTTTCTCATTGATCTTTCTCTTCTTAGAATGGAATTGAGAAAAACCCCTATCCTTGGGGATTTTTGATTAGCCATTCTACTTGTTCACCTAAAGGTCCAAAATAGTTTTTTAATTTTTCTCCATATCAACTTGGTGATGAAAATTGAGATGATTTTATAGAGATATATCAATTATATTTATATTAAAATTAATGAAAAATATATAGAGGATCCATGGGAGTTATGTGATAATGAGATTATTGCCCTTTATTTTAGGGAGATTAATTCTTAGAAACTCTATGTGCTTAATGACTCCAATAATCTTATTTTCATGAGTCAAATCTTGGGAAACTTCTCCAAGATATCTCTAAAAATGATCTACAGGTATATCAAACCATTACTATCTATCTATCTCCTGATGTAATCCATGTATATACTTGATCATGCTATAAAAATCCATATTTTCTTGAGACTTAATGATCTCACTTGACTTCATTGAAAGCATCAAACATTGAACATTTATTTCATCATTAATATACCTCTCATAGACTAGGAACCCTTCATCACTTTCCTCTTTATAATGTGGACCATGAAGTGGGGATTCTAGCATGTAAGATTTCCGTTCATGGTGAAAAATAACACAATGGTCTCTATACCATTCCTAGAAGATACTTCCATATTTGATATTGTATTTCCCTAATATATATTTATGGGATATGGAGGATGATGATATTTCAACTTATTCTAATATTTAAAAGAGTATATTATTAGTACTTTTATTGATTACAAATTAGGTGAGTTATAATAAATTAGTCATTTTTATTAAATATCTAACTAATTTATCAATTCTAAATAGTGCTTACTATTGACCTCAGAATGTCTAGTAGATATAAAATTCTTGGGGACAAGATATATATTTACCTTTTAATAAACCCAACAATGGATGAACAAGATTTGGGTAAGTATATCTTTTCCAACTGTAGGTTTTCATCTCCTTGATCCATCGAGTGGACTCCCCAATCTTGAAATATTTACTTATATTTCATCAAAACATACCTCTAAATTACACCATGTATATAAAGGGATACTTATATTGAATAAAATTTATTCACTAAACAAAAAACATTCCTACAAACTACCTTTATAATAGTTTCCAAAAAAAGTCATGGTAAAACACATTGTTCTATTAGTTTTATTCATAATTAGGTAATGAGTGGCCAAGTATTACCTAATATCTAATTTAGGTATTTTAATTAATTATGCATAATTTTTATTTTGTTTGATATTTTAAATGTATTTTTTTATTAATTTTAAATACATAATTAATTAAACGTCTTGGCTAAAACAATAATGAATTATCAATTTATTAAAATTATTTATTTACATATTATTTCATTTATTTAAATGATTTAGGTCTTGAATACATTAAATAAATAATGCATATGGAGAAATATAAATGACCAAATCAAGATCTTATCTAATAGTTGATTTCAAGAAAAGATATTAAATTAACCTATGACATTGGGGAATAACTCCATTTTATAGTCTTTGAATGAGTTAAAACATTCCACCCGTACAATTGTGTATCACCAAGTAGGAATCATCATGGATTTATCTTTAACGTCCAATATGCACCATGGGTTTCTCAATTAATTATAGGTATTTATTTATCACACACAATTAAGGGGAACCAAACTATTTTTTAATTGGGAATACATAAATATCAATTGACATGCAGGTCCTATATAATAATAGAGGGACAGTTGAATTTCATTCCATAACTAAATTTATTGATGAATAATTGAAAATCCATGTAATATATAAAATTAAATAAATAACAACACATACATAGGTTTTTCTTAAGATCATGATTGGTCATGCATGCAATGTATACACAAAAGTTACTACATAAAATTCATTTATATTTTAGTTCTTTATTATTAAGATAAATGCACTTGTATTCATTAAATAATGAATTAAGTAATTTCCATTGATCTTAATTATCATCCAAACTTAATTTAGGACACCAATTATTCATGAAAATCATGGAAAATAGAAAAGATAACCAATAATGACATATTGATTATAGTAAATTAATTGATAAATTAAAATTATTTAAAACCATTATTAAATTTTAAAAAACATATTGGTGTGCAAATCCATAAAATAAAGTTTTAATTATGTAATTTTCAATTTAATGCAATTTTTAATTACTTAATTTAATGGGAGACTGCACTGAGTGTACAGACAAGTTACCCAATGTGTATCTTGATTTACCTGTATCTAGGATACACCCTTGGTTCTATAGACTTTACCTCAGTTAGACTACATGATGTGTAAAATCCAACCAAACATCATTTGTTCCACTTTTTATGGGTATGTGATGCATTCTAATGTTTTTGGAATTTATTTTTGATTTTGGATTTGATGAACTAGATTCCTTAAACACCACATACACACCATGTATATCATGAATTCACTTTGTTTTCAGTCTCATGTGGGTTAACCATGTATAATGATCACATGGACTGCATGATTTTCACTGATAACCTATGTATACTACATTATGTATACACAAATAAATTCCATGTAATGTAACAACTCATGTGCCAGCCTAGCCAAGTCTATAGATGATGTAAAATAAATGATCCATGTGTATTAACTATATGAAACATTTTGTATGCCATGGTTCATTCAGCTATAGTTCAAAAGGGTAAATGGTGGGTACTTCTAAGAACAGGCCATGTAACCCTGTCTTGCCGGCCAAAAATTTGGAAGTTCACTATGGAATCTCCATTAATTATATATCTATTACAATAAATTTAAGAAAATGAAACACTGATCAAACATGATTAATATCTTAAATCATATTAATTAAAAGTAGATTAAATAATTAATAACATGAAATAGAATTCTACCTATAATTTCAAATATATAAACATTTAAAGAAATTGATATAAATTTATACATGACCGTTCAAATACCACCTGAAATTTCAGGCATAATGAAATCATACGGTGGGATAAGGGATAATTAAAATTTATATTAATTTCAATTTCCTATAACCCCAATGGAGAATCATGGATACTATGTTTATAATTAATGTTTTTATATTAGAATAATGAAATTAAATCATATTAGGTTTCTTTTAAACAATTGATATTTATCCTTAGAGAAGACCCTTTCATATTTCCTATATTGTTGTTGTGTGGATTCAAGGGTATAATCCCTCTAGTGTCGATTAAAATGTGCACCAAGGACCTTTGAGAAATTTTACTTAATCTAAAAGTTCTCGATTGGAGAATATAATTTTATGTGTTTTTCCCTATTAATCCTTTGTTCTTTAGTCATGATGAAATCTTTCTTTCATTCTCATTGGTGAGAGGGAGGGATATTGAAGAGTTGAAAGAGTATTTTTTGTGTGCAATAAAACAATGTACATAACAAGCTATTTATAGTTGAAGGGTTTTGGATAAAATATTATTTATATTCATTTTTTCTATTGGAAAATATTAAAAACATTAATAAACCCCCTGACCCAAAGTGATAATAATAATATTATTTTTAAAATGCACTATCTTGTGAAAATTATAAAAATAATATATTGATTGTAAATAATCATTTATCACTAAACACAATATAGTTCCATCTCAACTAATACGTATTTATTGATTTTCCATAAAATTATTTTTATTCATAAATAAATATTTCATTCATTTGTCACTGAATAAATATTTACTAAATATTCAATAAATAAATATTTATTTTTATTCACATACCATAGAATTAACATTTTTTTAATTTATGAAATCAATATAACATGAATAAAATTATTCTTTGATCTTGAGAATTATATTTATTTCATTATTTAAATTCAAAAATAAATTTATAAAGACGATCTGAAACACTTAGGGTTTGAAGTGGTAGGACTATTTCTCATTAGCATTAGGTGATATTCCCTAAAGTCTAAGATTTCGATCTAATAATAGGTCAACATAAGCAAGTGAATGAAAATAATGTCATAATGTCAAAAACTCTATATGAATTCTTGATATGTAATATAATACCTTTTACACAATATATCATCATGATGGTTTCATGATGGTTTCATTAACCTATATTCTCGATATATATTTCTTTTACTATCTAAAATAAATACGCCGATACACCATGACCATGGAATCTTGGTTGTAGTTATATTCCAATAAAATTGTCGAGATATCAAATTCCATAAATATGGAAGGGATGGATATTTCCATTACTTATCCATTAATGACATGTCAATCATGACACATCCAACAAACCACACTTCCCTCCAACATATGGAATGATAATTTTGTTTAGTAAATCTTACCGCATGATTGATGAAATGAAATAATGATAATCATAATTTATAAGGTCCATTACACATGCTTATAGGAAGGAATATCTAATGACACGAAAACATGATAAATTCCTACTGGTGCGTATATTGTAATTATGTCTCATTTTAGAGATTAACAAGTGTGCAAATCATGAGAATACACCTCGTACACTTATGAGTACTCTCACCTAATAGTCTATATACTTTGTGTCCCAACATAGTATTTTATCCAACTATAGAACTATACTAAAAATATTTCCATAAAACATCATGGTTCTCATGATAGTGGGAAACTACTATAAACTTATCAATTTTTAAAATAATATAGAAAATTATTACATGAATTTTATTTATAAAAATGTGTAATATATGATAATATGTTTAATTAATATTAAATATATTTATTATACATGTAATCAAAGTAAAATAAATTTGTCCAAGGACACTAACTCTAGTAGTTTCCGTCTATGATGAGATCCTTGTAATAAAACTACGATATTCATAAACCTTGTTCTACAGTCGTATAACATTCTATTATGGGAAAAATAGTAATTTTAATTTCAGGTTAAAGTACTTGTAAGAAGACGAGAATTCATATCACGAAGTCCACACTTGGTAATTTCCAAGATGATATATTATTAGAATAGACCAACCTATAGGAAATCCACAAATTTTTATGTCATTGGATTATTTCTTCTATTAATTTTTTTAATGATCATTAGATATTAATATTATTATTAATGAATGGTAGGAATCATGTATTTTGATGTAGTTCTATAAAAAATGATAACAAATGATCATGGCGAATTTGGGTACATAGTTTTCGTCATGAATTATCTGTTATTAATTAATAAGAAAATGTAGGATTTATCCCTAACATTTTTATGGAAATTGAAATCTCATCCATTTTTTTGAAATAGAATAATCACATTAAACTCCATGAAAATGTTTTATAGATGAGTTTATTTTAGATAGCCAAAGAATGATCTATCAAACATATAGGTTGATGGAATGGTTTTTCATCCTAGTTGATGAGATGTCTTGGCATATAGATTTTATTACATAATTAGTATTCATATTTTGTTTTGTTGTTTTGAAATAGGTTCTTCATCTATGGGTGACTTAACCCATCGAAAGACTATAATCATGTACTTTAGGAAATCCCTCCCAATGACGACGAAGAAGATGACTAGAGGGTCACAGATAAAGGGTTTCATTTTATTTTCATTTAATATTATTTATATTTAATGAATTTACTAAATATTACCCACTAGAGTGATAAGTATTATTTTCTGAAGATTTATTAAATGATCCTAAATATTAAATAAAAATTCATTTTCAAGGTAATTATTTAATTAAACTGATATATATGTTTTTATCTCTTGTTATTCACATAGAAATAAATATATATTCATAAAATAAATTATTTAGTTAGTAATGTGAATGTTAAATAAATATTTATTAACAAGAATTTGAATTTAATTTTTATCTATTTATTGAATGAATAATATGTATTTTAATATTTATATGAGAAATGAAATTTTTTTGAGGACGAACATACCCTATATTTTCGGTGATTAGTATTTATTTATCAGATTGTAAAATAAATATTAATAATTTTATGGGTTAGGGAATGCCTTAACATAAAAATTTTGATATTTTATTCTATGTAATGAGGTTAAGTTTGGCATTAATATATTATTAAGGGACTTTGTGCAATTAGTTAAATGTTAAAACTTAACTATATTCATAAAAATAAACATCTATGTCAATCAGATAAAGGTTAATAATTATGTGCAGTAATTAACTCTAAATATATCCCTACTCCTCCCCGCCCCATAAAACTAAGAATAAGATGATAAAATACATCAATGCCAATGGAACGTGAAGTGATAAAAGTTAATAGATAAATATGATAAATACAACATGTCAGAACTCGATATTTTATAAATGTTATTTTGAGATTGAAGGAACATGTTTGGATAACCTATATAGAGGTTTGACTTGGGTCCTTTCTGTATAATGATGACACATTTTCAGTCTATAATGGTCAACATCATCAATGAATAATGACCTGAAGAGCATGGTACCCCTTCCTATTTTGTTTTAAATTAATTATAAACTAACTTTCATAGAACCTTTGTCTTGGTTCTAGAAAAATTAATTTTCAAATTATTTAGAAAAATTTACATTGGTCATAGTGTTCATGTCACATAATTTTTGAATTATTCATTTAATATGACAAAAGTTAAGTTTCCCATAGGCTCAATAGGAGCTTCTTCTACATTTGGAACCATCAGTTCATTGTAGTACCATCATAAAATTGGTTGATAAGGGTCTCATTAAACCATTCATGGGTAGGATAAATATTAAAAGCTCTTTAAAATCTTTTTATGTTGATGATTTGATCTTATTTTTTCAATGGGTAATTAGAAACACAACATCCATAGAAGATAAATAATAGATCATTGTGGAAATATTTCAAAACAATTAATTAATAATTTAATGCACCCCATTTTATAGTAGTAATTTAAATTTCCAAAGAAGAATCCTAATTAAGTGGAAATTAAATATTACATATTTAAGGTTTCCATTAAACTATTATAGTATTATCCTCTTCGAATCTACACCTAATATTTCATACTTTATGGTTACTTATAATAACATCAAGTGTCATATCAATAAATGAAAATGAAAATATTTATCCGTTAGAGAAATGATTACCCCTGTAAAAGGTTTTATCATTCCCAAACTCATCTACTACATCATGTTTTATAAATAGAAAATATAAATTAGGAATTAAATTATCCTAATAATAAGAAACATTATATGGAGTGTATTAATCTTTTATAAGAAAAAAAGTTATAGTGAGATGGTATATTAGTAGTAAAGTAAATAGAGAGGGTCGTATGTGCCCTAATAAATTTCATTTGTTTAATGAAACCATTCAATATCAGTTCATCTGGTGATTATTAGATAATAAATTAGAATGTAAATTATTTTTGAAATATATGTTCATTAATATGATTAAATTTGGTAAACTCTATTACACATACTCATATATCTATCCCTGCATGAAATAGGTATTTACTACTATTTTGAATTAATCTAGATGGATTACTTTCTTGAACTCAGAACTTTTTTTTGAAATAATAACTTTCATAGTTTCCCATATCTAATTGAACTCAGGGTGATATTTTGGACCCCCATATCATTATTAGGGAAACAATTATGATCCCTTTAGAATAACTCCCCATTACATATTGGTAGTTAACTAATTTTTATAACATCCTCTATTGTAGAGGCATATTGATTGAGAACCATTTATGCATAGGAACTTGACCAAAAAGATGCATTATCAATTCATGATGGGTAGGTATAATAAAATTTTTAAATGGGTAAATTAATTCATTAAACCCTGGATAACTTTGACTAAATATGTATTTCTTTGGAGAGAATATTATAAAAAACTTTAAAATTATTATTTCTTGATAAAATTTGGATATGCTAGATGCCCCATTTGAGCTACTGAAAACAATGGAATTATTATATTTGGAAAAATTATTCTCAACATTTTATTTCTATAGAATTTTTTAATTTTTTCTAAAATATCTTTGATTTTTTGAATTTTGGGACAGTAATTATCCTAATCATTTTGTCTTACTACTATAACCATAAGAAATTTGTCTCTATTTAGGAACATTATTATGGAAGTAGTATTAAAAAAATGTAATGTCTTCATGTGTAATAGGAACCTATTAAGGTTCAACGACTATAATATCATCTTTCAAATGACCATGATAAATACCTTTTCAGCTATCCCAATGGTTTCATCATTTTAATATAGTTTGGGTAGAAATACCATTTATGAACTATATTTCTTCAATGGATGGGATATTCAAGGATAATATAAAAGGTTTATTCGATATAATCGTATTACATTGTAACAAACTTTTTTAGTTTGGATAAAAATTAGAATTAACAAATTAGTTAAAGGAAGATCAAGGATACCGATGTGTATCAGGATATTTACGGGATTTAAAGGGGGAGATATCTCATGCTTTTACATAGTTTATATAATGGAATTCACATTTGAAGCTGAAATGGAAGTGGTATTCTTAGAGATCCAGATTCTATGATATGATAAATCAATTAACAATATGGTAGAGGTAGAGTTTACCTTTATTGTGTATATAATAATGTTGAACATTTACACTCTTTTATATATTCTCATAGTGGATTTGGAGTATTTCATGGAATTCAAAAAGTATATCATGTTTCTTGAGTTTTATAATTTTAGTGAATAAAATAGAGTTGATAACATCTTGGCTAAAATGGGAGTGAGATCAGGTGGTTCTAATTATTCCTATTTTTCTTCCTGATAAAACATAAGAGGTTTTTTTCATTGATATATATATAACACCTTTAAAAAAAATTATAACTTTTTTTATCTTTATATATTTTTTGTAATATGAGAATTTTATGATGATTATTATTATTAGTGTTACAAATTTTTATTATTATAAGGAATTAATCAGATTCGATCTCTCAATCATGGTTATTTAATGGCTTCTAGGTCATGTATGATTAATGATATTTCTTATCAATTGATACATTAATCAGGATAATGTTTTGGTCTGTTCAATACAGGATTCATCATTCTTCATGTGATTTGAGATAGTTGAAATATTATTTGATGACTTATAAGGGTTTTTCTATAAATAGGGATGAAATGATTCTCATATAATAAAATCGTTTTTCATTTAGATTATTTTTTTTTGATTTAAAGGTTAGTGGTTATGCTTTCTCAAAACACATCGTGGGAAACAGATCTATCACCATCACTAAATATAATTTGGTCTTTATTGAAGAGTGTATGAACACGTTTTTTTCCTATTATCATTCACATTTCTTGTTTTTTAAAGGATAAATCATGAGAAATTCATGAATTGGAAGAAAATATGTCTATTATTTTGGTGTTTCATAGCTATATAATGTGGTCTCTTAGGAGGATATTCTTCTATGCCACCTTCACTGTTACTAATCTTAAGGATATGGGATGCGATTTTGGCTATATAACTCTTAAACCATGTATTATGAGAGTATAATAATAGGAATAATTCTTTATTTTTTTTCAATTATTTCATAAAAATCTAGATTTGAATTTATAATCTGATATAGATAATATAGAACACAAAAATATTATTCAATGTTTCATCTACGGTTGGAGTTCCCAAATTTTTTTATCAATAAATAGAATGGGATTTGTATGGTCACCATGCCTAAATTAAATTTTAATTTTTTTAATCTTTCCTGATTGAAATGTTCATTCTATCTAATATTTGAAGGAATTTTTAATTTTCAATTGATTTTTTATAATTTCCAGTATTCATTGAAACATAATAATGAATTGATAATGAAATGAATAATTATCAGAAATTTTTTGATAAGTCTCTTTATATTATGTTTTGGAGAAATGGTATTATCTAAAAATTTAGAATTTGGAAGTATGATTTTCTAGCATATAATGGTGACAATAATTTAATAGTAATTATAAACATAAAATTTCCATTTGGGGACCATAAGAAGAGACCTAATGCATGGGAATGATTTTTTAACCTTTATGAGTTCCTCCTTCATTGAACTGATGGTTATAACATCATCATCGATAGTGGAGGGTGGCTCTTTTAAGGGAACTATAATGATGGATCCTCTTGTGGATAAGGGAAATAAATCCTTAGAGTGTTAGGTTGATAAATATACTATTGTACTTAGTGATAGTATGGTCCTTGATATTATGGTATTGTGGATTTATAGAATAGATATTATGAAAAGGTCCCTATGAATATTGGAGAAGGTTAATTGTATGGAAAAATTATCAATGGTCATTAGGTACTGAAATTAAGAAAGATAAAGTTGATTCCCATGAATAATAATTAAAAAATGGGAATATAAATTGAAAGAAGATAGTGTTTTTTCAAAAATCAGTGAAATTAAAAAAATATAACAATGGACAACAATTGATGGAATTTGATGAAATTAAAATTCATAGGTTCATAGGTTAGGTATGAATAACCCTAACCTATTATTCTCTATTTAGACATGTTGAACTAAAATTCTATCTTCTAAGTGTAATTTTAAGGATGAAAAATATGGGTTTATTTTTTATGTTAATGATATATGTTGATCATATACCACTTAAGAGTATCATAATTCCATAATAGTTGGGATAAAAGTAGAAAGGTAGAGTTCTTATGACAACCCTAATTTTTATTACACACTTAAACATGATTTATTACATAAACTTCACTTGATACAAAATATAAGATTGAGATGTCTAGTGTCTTTGGGGATTAGGACCATTACATAACAACTCAAAACATGAAATAAAACATCTTTATTGAAAACATCATTTACATGACCCCTACATTCCCTCGTAATTAGCATTGCATAGGATAACCTGAGCACATGCAAAAGAAAAGGGTGAGCTATAAATCCCAATATGGGAATAAAAATGGAATAACATGATGAATACAATACATGTTATACAATAGGAATATCAATGGAGAATAAGAGAAACATGAACATAAAGGCATGATAAATAATGACAATCATAACATGGAAATGTGGCGACAACACTTAACATGGAATTAGCATGAGCCAAGGCTCATTGCACACGGAGCATGAGTAAATCATCATTGAACATGAAGCACAAGTAAACCCTCTTTTCACTAGAATTATCATGAGTCAACACTCATTGCAAATGACCTATCATGGTACTCTACTTTCCCAATTGATTGGAGCGCTATCAAGACGCACCCTTTATAAACATTTCTTTCCATGCATAAGTGTGCCACATGGATCATAAAACATGGATTCATTAAACATCATCATTTATTACATGATAAAGGAATGTGGAATTAATACATGAAACTCTATAATAAATAAGAAAATGTGCATAAAGGTTAATACCCTTGATATAGAAATGAGCATGGTATTCACTACACAATGACATTGTCTTGAAAAAACGTGGGGAAATTTCGGCTACATAACGACGTGACATACGAATTCATAAAAATGGTTGACGAGAGAGAAAGTGGTGTCTCATCATATGTACATAAAATATACAGTAATGGGGTCATATAGATTCATGTCCCAAAAATTTTAATGTAATTTTGATTCATGAGACAAAATAATTGCTTGAAAGTAAATGAGGAGAGATAAATTCCTTTTAGAATTTCGGCATATTAACGGGTGAACATGGGAGGAATTTTATGAGAGAGAAAGGGGTATCCCATCATTAAAAAATAAATAGGGAAGCATGGGGGATTTTATAAACAAAAAACCAACATTTATAATTGAAATTAAAAGGGCATAACAACTTAATAAAAAATTGGATAAAAAATGAGAAAGGAGGAAAACCCTTACTTGGAAGTGTGCTTCCAAAGGCTTGAGAGAGGCTTGAGAGAGGCTTATTGGGAACATGGGTAACCTTGGGAGGATTCTTGAGAGAGGGTGTTAGTTGTTGGATGAACTCCAAATTCTTTGAGTGAAGCGAAAGTGAGAGTTTTGGTGGGTTTATATAGGAAAGGAGAAGGAATTCTTTATTATTTAGGTTTGGGACACCTCAAATTAAACTAATCAAAAACAAAAACCAGACCATGGTTTTTTCCAAATTGGAGTGGAAAAAAATATTTTATATGGATAATGGCCTAACTTCTTAAAATAATATGGTTGCCTATGTGGAGGCAAGTCACACTCTCAAGGAAAACAATTTAAAAATACAAAATGTTTTATAAGCCTTGAAGGGTCCACCAATGCATTGGAAAATAAATAAAAAAAACACAAAATAACATTATTTTAATGTTTAAACATATATTTTCTGAAAATTATGTTTATTGAATTTTATTACATTATTACTGGGTCATTATGATGCCATAAAACACATTATATATTTAAAGGGTATATCATTTTTACCCAAAAATTTGACTCTCTCAGAAAATTATGAAAAATTATCCATTGGATAATCTCAATGTCCTAATCCCAAAACTAATATTTATATTATCAAAATAATTTTCTAATTATGGGAAATTTTACTTTTAAAATAAAAACTAACATTTATCTAAAATTCATGGGTTCTGACAAAAACAGCTTTCAAACCTTAATAAGAATTAAAATTGCAATCATAAAATTGTACAATAATTAATATTTAATAACAATTAATTTAATAATAAAAATAATATTTTAATAAAATAATTTTTAATTAAATAATCCATTAATTCATCAAAATATATTTCTTAGTTGAATATTAACAAAAAATACTATTTGTGCTTTAAAAACTATTTACAAAGTAACAATAATAAAATGAATGTATATTAATTATTATATAAAAAATAATTCACATAATAATGGTGTTATGGTCTTGTTACATAACCCTTTAAAACACTCGCATAAGATTGAATAGTATGGTGTGCGATGGTGAATGACTCTTGGGTGGATCAGATAACATTGCTCGGGCGGTAATCTCTATCAACTTATACTTCTCTCGTAGGTGGTTCCGCTCGAGCTTAACGTAATCAATATAGGCTTGGGGTTGGTCAATATAAAAGCCCAAAAAACGCAACCTTCATTCCGAGCACTGACAATTGGGATTCGTATGGGTCAAGTCTACTGGATGAGGCCATCACTTCCTTTGTCTGAGTGAATTGGATTTGTTAAAGCTTTATATTTATACTAATCATGTGATACGTGATCAATGACTATATAATCAATGGTTACAATTCTAAATGGTATTTAAAAATCCGAAAACATAAAACCAAAGAATTTAACATTTTATATATCCATTTTACATGATAAGACATTTAAGTAGATCAAGTGTAATTTTCATTAATGAATGTTTGGGTCATTACAATCTTCCCCCCTTAAGAAATTTCACCCTCAAAATTTCTTTTTCCCACCCTAAAATAGATGCGGGTAACTCTGCTTCATCATTTCCTCCAATTCCCACAAATCTTCTTCAAACTTTTGGTTTCACCAAAACACTTTTATGAGGGGCATTATCTTATTTGGTAGAACTTTTTCTCTACGATCTAAGATCTTCACTGGTTACTCCTCGTAAGAAAGATCATCCTCTAGCGGTACTACCTCTAAAGGGAGTACATGTGAAGTGTCTGGAATGTACTTCCATGAGAGGGATTCATGAAGGACGTTATGATCTGTTTCCATGGTAGGTGGATGTGCTATTCGGTAGGCCACAACCCCGACATGATCAAGAAACTCGAAGGGGCCAATGTACCTAGGACTCAACTTCCCTTTCTTTCTAAACCTCATGACCTTACTCCACAGAGATATGCATAGAAATACCATGTCTCCAACTTTAAATACAAGTTCTCATTGACGGTTATCTGCATAACTCGTATGTCGGCTCTAGGATACCTTAATATGATGCTGAATGGTTTTTACCTTCTACACCATTTCTTCGACCATTTCAAGTCCTAGGATCTTACGCTCACCGACTTCATCCCAACATGCTAGTGTTCTTCACCTATTCCCATATAGGGCTTCATATGGTGGCATTCAGATTCTTGAGTGGAAACTGTTATTCTAAGAGAACTCAACCAGAGGAAGGTATTGATACCATCCTCCATTGAGGTCCATTGAGCATGCTCTCAAAATGTCCTCAAGTGTTTGGATAGTCTGCTCGGATTGGACCACAGTTTGAGGATGATAAGCCATACTAAAGTATAGCTCAATATCTAGAGCATGTTTAAGACTCTTCCAAAATGCAGAGGTTAATATTGGATCTCAATCGGACACAATAGATAGTGATACTCCATGATGCATTACCAATTCCTTGATATATATCCATGCCAGTTGATTCAATGAGAAATCCTCCAGAATTGTAATGAATGTGCAGACTTTGTAAGACTATCAACAACAACCCAGATTGCATTGTCACCTTTGGATGTTTTTGGAAGTCCGGTGACAAAGTCCATTGTAATGCTCTCAAATTTCCATTCTTATATGGGTAATGGTTGCATCATCCCCATAGACTTCTGTCTCTTATCCTTCACTTACCAGGCACTTTGATGTATATTTGGCGATCTCCTTCTTCATGTTATCCTACCAATAATGCTCTTGGAGACCTCGATACATCTTTGTGTTTCCTAGGTGAATAGAGAAATTTGAACTATGTGCATAATCCATAATTTCCTTCTTAATATCCGGATATGATGGAACACATAGTATTTTCCCAAATCTTATAATTACTTCTTCATTAACGTTGAAATCAGAGGATTTACCTTTTCTGATAGCTTCTACTTTTTTCTAAATTCCCACATTTTCCTTTTGAGCATCTTTAAACCTTTCCAAAAGAGATAGTAGAGCAATAATTTATGAAAGGATTGATGTTGTTCCCTTAGTTATGATTACCATGTCCATCTTCATCAAATATAAGAAGATTGGATCCTTTTCAATTGTCAACAATGATAGAATTTTTGGGTCCTTTAGAGCATCCTCCAACATGTTCGCTTTCCAAGGGTGGTAATGGATTGAGCAGTCATAGTCTCTTATCAGCTCTAACTATCTTTGTTGGTGCATGTTCAACTCTTTCTGTGTGAATATATACTTGAGGCTTTTGTGGTCCGTATATATCTCACACTTCTCACCAGAGAGATAATTTCACCAAATTTTTTTAAGTGAAGATCAGTTCTGCCAACTCCGGATCATGCTTGGGAATGCCTTCAGGCGCAGGCAATGAATTTTTCTTTTTACCTCAGATTCCCTCAAAGGGAGCTATATAATATTTTCAAGAATAAAATTCCCAAAAACATAAACATGTGATACACATATTATAGAATTTTTTTCACTAATGATTTAATATCATTTTTGTTGGGGACTCAATGTTCTTAGAATACATAAAATATATACTAATATGACATGAATTGAAATACATTATGACATACACTACTTTGTAGTAGTGGTCACATGTAATTCATTCATCATTATCCATATTAGCATAGGACTTCCCGTGCTCCCTTGATCACGGAGATTGTTGATTATCACCATGCTTCTCTGCACTTGCAATAGAGCATTGTCTTGGATAATTCCCGACTTCACCACATTTATGACATAGAACCGTGTAAGATTCCTTAGATGTAGATTTGTTTCCATCCATCACATTATCCATTATTTCATCTAAATTGGATACTTTTCTCCCTTCTTTTCCACACTTAAATCTTCTCTAAGTCACTTTGTGACATTTCCCTTAGTGCCTCTTTCCACATTTGTTGCACAAAGGAAATTGGGTCTTCTTTCCCTTATCACCTTTATCAGATGGACATTCATGAGATGTCATCTTCCTCTTCCTTTATGTACTTGGAAATTCAAAAAAGTACCAATTGTTAATCGTGATTTTTTATTGCTAGTTTGGCATAACCACAATATGTTTTACTTGAGCTCCCATTTGATTGGGAATATCACTAGGACATTTATCAGGTTTTCCTTCGCATTGATTTTTAGCCCGAGTCCTCCAATTACCGACCATTGGCTGGAATAAAAGGAATGTTAGTGGTAACACATAATGGGTAATCCAAGGACAAAACTATTGCCTTATAAATAACATTTATTTCCTAAACTTATGAATCTATTGGCTTCAGTTTATGTTATCCATGATCTAATTTCTAACATATATTCTTAGGGATTTTTTATGTCCCTTAATAATGGTTCATACTAAGCTTGGGAATTTAATAAAGAATATCCCCTGGGAGTGTTGTAACCAAGAGTGAAGCAAAGCCTGTTGTCGTGCACCAGTTCCCATTTGATTCTAGCTCAAAGTGGTGTTTTCTGGTTTTACCATTAGGATACATCTATGCCAGAGCCGCCTTTACATGCTCGTATCCAGACATGGATTTATTTTCTTAATAAACCAATTACTCAATACTCACAAAAACTTAGTGATGTTTTTATTATACTTAGTCTTGTCTCTAAGTCTTTACTAGGGTTTTCTAATCCTAATCCAAAAAATAACTTCACCTATCCTCTGATACCAACTATGACAACCCTTATTTTTATTACATACTTAAACATGATTTATTACATTAAATTCACTTTATACAACATGGAAGATCAAGAGGAATAGTGTATTTGGGGATTAGGACCATTACATAACAACTTAAAACATGAAATAAAACATCTTTATTGAAAACATCCTTTACATGACCCCTACATTCCCTCATACTTAGCATTGCATATGATAACATGAGGACATGCATAAGAAAAGGGTGAGTTATAAAGCCTATTAAGGGAATAAACATGGGATAACATGAGTAATACAACACATGTTACACAATAGGCATATAAATGGATCATAAGAGAAACATGTACATAAAGGCATGATAAAGCATGATAATCAAAAGATGGAAATGTGGCAACAACATTTAACATGGAATTAGCATGAGCCAAGGATCATTGCACATGGAGCATGAGTAAATCCTTATTGCACATGAAGCACGAGTAAACCCTCATTTCACATAAATTATCATGAGTGAACACTCATTGCACATGATGTATCATGATACTATAATTTACCCAATGCATTGGAGCGCTATTAGTGGACACCCTTCATTAACATTTCATTTCATGCATAAGTGTTCCACATGGATCATAAAATAGGGATTCATTAAACATCATCATTTATTCCATGATAATGGATTGTGGAATTCATACATGAAACTATATATTAAATAATTAAATCTACATAAAGGTGAATACCCTAGATAGAGAAATGGGCATGGTATTCACTACACAATGACTTCGGCTTGGAAAAACGTGGTGCAATTTCGGCAGCATAACGACGTGACATAGGAATTCATAAAAATGGTTGATGAGAGAGAAAGGGGTGTCTCATCATATGTAAATTAAATGTACAGTAAGGGGGTCATATATATACATGTCCCAAAAAATTTAATGGAATTTTGATTCATGATACAAAACAATTTCTTGAAAGTAAATGAGGAGAGAGAAATTCCTTTCAGAATTTCGGCATAGTAACGGGTGAACATGGGAGGAATTTCATGAGAGACAAAGGGGTCTCCCATAATTCAAACAAAAATAGGGAAGTATGGGGGAGGTTTGAAACAATACCCCAATATTTACAATTGAAATTAAAAGGGCATAACAACTTAAAGAAAATTAGACCAAAAATGAGAAAGGATGAAAACCCATACATGGAAGTGTTCTTCCAAAGGCTTGAGAGAGGCTAAAGAGAGGATTATTAAGAGATTGGGGCACCTTGGGAGGATTTTTGAGAGAAGAGGGAAGTGGTTGGACTAACTCCAAAGGCATTGAGTGAAGTGGAAGTGGGAACTTGGGTGGGTTTATATAGGAATGGAGAAGGGATTCATTATCATTTAGGTTTGGGACACATAACATTAAACTAACCAAAACCACAAACCAGACCATGGTTTTTGCCCATGTTTTTTCCCAAAGGGGTGTGTAAAACAGTATTTTATAAGGCCAATGGCCTAATGTCTTAAAATAATAGGGTTGATTATTTAGAGGTGAGTCACACTCTCAATGAAAACAATTTATAAAGACAAAATATTTTATAAGCCTTGAAGGGTCCGCTAAAGCTTTGTAAAAGAAATCAAACAAACCAAAAATCACATTATTTAATGTTAAAACATATATCGGCCGAACATAATGTTTATAGTATTTTATTACATCACTATTGGGTCATTATTATGTCATAAAACACATTATATATTTAAACGGTATTTAATTTTTACCCAAAAATTCCACAGTCTCAGAAATGATGAAAAATTCACTGTTGGATAATTTCGAAGTCCATATTCCAAAAGTAATATTTATTTTATCTAAATAATTTTCTAAATATGTAAATTTTTAATTTTAAAATAAAAACCGACATTTAAAGAAAATTCATGGGTTTTCACAAAAACAACTTTCAAACCATAATTAAAATTACAATTTCAATCATAAAATTATACGATCATTTATATTTAGTAAAAAGTAATTTAATAATAATAATAATATTTTAATAAAATATTATTTAATTAAAAAATCCATTAATTCATCAAAATATATTTCTTAGTTAAATATTAATTAAAAATACTATTTGTTCTTTAAAAACTATTTACAAAGTAACAATAATAAAATGATTGTATATTTATTATTATATACAAAATAATACACATAATCATGGTTCTAAGGTATTTTTTCATAACCCCTTACAACAACCACATAAGACCGAAGAGTAAGGTGTGCGATGTTGAAAAACTCTTGGGGTGGCTCAGATAACATTTCTCGGGTGGTAATATCTATCAACTTCGACATCTCTCGTAGGCAGTTCTACATGATCATAATGTATTCAAGCTCGAATTCAGATTGGTCAAGAGAGAATCCCAAAGACACACCCTCCTTTCAATTCTCTTACAAATGGGCTTCGAATGGGGAAAGTATACTAGATGGGGACATCACTTCCATTGTCTGAGTAAATTGGATTTTTCGAACCCCTATATTTATACTAATCATGTGATCACTGTTCAACAACTATATTAGCAACGATCACAATTCATAATGGTATTTTAAATACAAAAACATAAAACCAAAGATGTTCACATTTTATATATCCATTTTACATGATAAGACATTTAATTAGATGAATAAGAATTTTTATTAATGAATGTTTGGGTTGTTACAGTTCTATTATGCACCCTATAATTGGATGGATAAAGCTATTCTTATTATAAAATCAATTATGGAACCAATAAAATCCATGGATATGAAAATAAAAATGTATTTGAATGGGTAGGATACAGTGTGAGTGATTAAATTTCTAACTAATAAACTTATTTCTCTTAATTATCATAACTATGGATCTAACTAGAATACTAATTCCCGCATTTGGGAAAAGGGTAATGAACCTATTAACTTATAATATATCATATATTATTTTAATTCCTTTGATATAAAATATATTCAAATATAATATGGGAAAAAGTAAAAAGTATATTTAGATGAAATCTAATATTTTTTGGAAAAATTATCTATCACTTTGTGATTATAGATAATGGTTTGAGTATTTCGCTTGAGACTATATTGATAAAGATCACTAAAGGGTACTCCATTATTGTTACCTTTAAAATAATAACCCCATAGAGGGATCCTACTCATATTCTTCGTCGTTATTCTTTATCTCCTAAATTTAATCACTCACATAATGTATTTTGTGAATATTATTTGAATGATATTAGAATATATATAATATGTTATATGATCTTGTATTATTCAAAACTCATTGAAATACCCAGTCAAAACATCCTTTAAAATCCCTATATGACTTGGGAATTATTATTTTTATGATATATTGAAATATCATAGCTTCATCCAGTCAAAAAATCACCATGGTATTTGTGTTTTCTCAACATTTTCATGAATCATATAGAAAAATGAAAAAACAAATCATGTGGTGATCACCATGTTGAACCTCAGTTAGTTTTAAGAATCGATTAATTCTTAAAATGGTCACTCTAAAATTACAATAATGTAGTCCTTTGTATTTGTAATCATATAACTCTTATTCCATGTGATTATAATGAAATCAAATATGACATGAACAACATCATAAATTAGTCACCGTTTCTAACAGGAAATAAACTTTCCTAAAATGGTCAATGCTATAGTGTACTGATGAAATGCTTCCAAGTCATGTTTATGTATCTAGACACCCATTTTTATGTTCTAAATTGTAACCAAAATGAAAACATGAATATAAAAATGATGTGATCTCATAATATTCAATTTTTTATAGATAACACAAATTTTATACTAGTATGGTCACCTCTATCTTTATATTTTGTTCTCCATAATTGTACTATGTTGTGTCATGGAACTCTTCTCATATAAAAAGAGTTATTACCTTCTTTAGATGACCTATTTTGTTCTCATCTTGAATCCAAATAACATTGTTAAGATCAATTTATGAATATTATTTTATTCACACCATCTAATCATTACCTATTTATTTAGAATATTTTATATGGAATTTCAATATTTTATTACCCTTACATAGCCATCATATATCTTAATTGACCTTTATGGAGGAACTTAATTACCATTACATAGATTAATGATTTTATACATCATTATTTCATATATTTTTAAAAATTTATGGTACCTTTATATAGGCCCAATATCACCTTTAAATAGATATGAATTTACGATTACATATCCTATGAAACCAAAATATTACCTCTACATAGATCACCAATTTTTAGGATCACAATTACATAGATATTTATAATTCGATATTACTATTACATATGTCATTTATCACCTTTACTTAGAATTTGAGTTATAGTGATCTATTATTAAATTTCAAGAAATTAAGTACTTCATAAACCTCAATTAGAACATGTTAAATTCAGATATAGTATTTCTCAACAAACTCAATCACACTTCCAAATTGAAGTAGATAATATTATTTCATACACAAACACATATCATTCATTATTTTTATTATCAACACCATAATCATGATAATTAAAAACTTGATGTTATATCCATAATAATCCACTAAGTATCATCAATTAATTATTCTCCACTGAATATGACACCACATGTTGAAATATCTTCAACACATATCTTTCTTATTGACAATATATATAATTCAATATAATGGTCACAATAATATCCCCCATTTGATTTTTTTCAATACCTCTACATCTTTTCATTCAATATTTAATCCCTTTTCTTATCCTTATTCTTAAAAATGAATATAGAGGGAAAAATATCCTCCTAATTAATATCATAAACATAAGGGTTTTGTTTTATACACATTTCATTCTTCCCAAACCTAAAAGTTCTCTTTCCCATTATAGATCATTATTTTACAATAAACAGTCATTGAGAATGATGCTATCACATGTTTTATTATGAAAGAGTTATTTAACTAGATAACTCTAATTCTATGTGGTATAAATTGGTATAGAAAAAATTATTGTATAACCAAGGTGATTAATGTCATCCATAAAATTATTCGGCATGTGTTAATAAGTAAAAAAATTATATGAAGGTGATATTTCAAAGATATTTATCAATAATAATATATAACCTACACATATATCAAAAAACCCATCTAAAAAGTTCATGTGAATGTAAGAAAACTCCCTATTTTCCTTATTTTTTCATTAACCAACAACACCCCTATATAAAAACATTAAATATAAAAAAAAATAATTATGTTGACTGTGATTAGAAAACCAAAATATGTAGTTTTGTAAAACATTATATGAATCCCAAATTCACTCTATGATAACATCTTGTAATTTTTCTCCCCCTTAATGGATTCACACAATTCACTTTCCATATAGATGTAATGAAAATCCATGATGAAAAACATCCTTACATTCAAAATTTACATCCCTCATAAACTCAATCAATTCACTGCATGTTATCTGAAAAATAATAATATTTAAGGGTATAAGGATGGGAATTGTTCATTAGAAGAAAAAATAATTATGAGAGATTCCTCTAAATCTTTCCCCCATTTTATTTATTTTAATCTCATGTTTTATGTTTTTTAACTGGTTAGAATCCTTTACATATTTTGAACTCATCTAATCTCTATAAAATATATTCATTTCAGGAGTAGTCTTTTTTTACTCAGAAATCAAGGAAACCTCGTTTCCTTGGTCCTATACCATCTTACTGATACCATCATATTGGTCTGGTAGAATTGTTATAAAATATTTTATTTCATTCCTTGTGTATACAAATATTTCACATAGTTTCTATGGATTTTCCATATCATAAAATATGGATAGATTCTCATGAGGTTTGTTCTCATCATCATAAAATTCTTTCTCTCCTATTTCATCATAATCACTTGTTCATTCTCTATCTATTTTTCCTTGGATTGTAGGTTTGGCTTAAACTTCAGAAACTCTATATTTGGTTTCATATATTTTTAGACATCTCAAAAACACTCTTGAAAGTATTTCTATTTCATGAAATTTTTCATGTTTCATAATTTTATTCCCTTTGACAATATATATAGTTTTTCTTTTTATTTTTTTTCATGAAAGACTCATCTTTGTGACCTTCATATCCACATTTTACACATAGATATTATAAATATTCATTTTGGTTTTTGTTGGAAAAGTTTTATTTAGATCTAGTCAAAACTTTATTTCTCATGAAATATATATTTACTTGCTCACTAAATCCCCCCTTGATTGTTAACTCTTTTCTATTGAATAGATATTTTACAAAAATAATAGAATTTTTTTCCATACGATTCATAAAACAAAACAAACTTTAACCAATGATATTTCATAATGTCAAAAAAATCTATCCTAAATTTTTTGTTTCATTGTTATAATCGAAGTATTACATTTTATAGGGTGTAGTGGTTTTCTTGAAATGCCCTGTCCTTTTCATTAGGACACATATATCTCATAATACTTCTTATTACAGAACTTCCCGTTATTTTTTTGAAAACTTTATCCTTAGAATACTTTGTAAAGTCTTATCTTATTTTATTCAACTCAAGGTGAGTTATGATAAATATGGAATGTGTCTCTTCCTTTATTCTTCCTTTTCATACATCTTCTCCTCATGTCTTACAAAATTATTCTCCTAGTAATCAATATTTATTTTTAATTTATTGATCTCTTCAATGTATCTCACTTATTTCTTGACATAAACTTACTTATTATTAGTCACATTATTGACCTCCTTCTATATCTCTATTTTCTATTTCTATAGTTTTGTATTATTATAAATATATCCTTCTAAATTTAATTTAGGAAACAATTACTATTCAATTCCTTTCTTATTGTTATCTTCACAAATTGAAAAATTAGAAACATTTTCAATAGGATAAATGAAATAAATTTTATGACCATATTGGTTTTAGGAAGAGTCTTCCTCATCCTCCATGATCAATAAAAAAGTTTTCTTACTATTTAAATATCTCATTATTCTCTTACCTTTATATTTGTATAGTTATTTCTTATCTCCCTCATCTAATTTAGATTTTTAATATTCATATTTCTGATTAAATCGTTATAGATTCTAGTTCTATCTAAATTCCATATTTTTAGTAATTATTTACCTTTTTTCTCTCCAAATTCATTTTTAATCTCTTATAAAAAAGGTATATAATCATGTTGAAGACCTCAAAACCTGAATCTTCATTTTCACTATATGATTATGTAACTTACTCATATTTGTTCATTCTTTTTATCATGGAATAAAAATATATCTCATTGTTAATATTATACATATCTCATTAAATCTTTGGATATTTAGAGGGGACCTTGGAATTGATACCACCTAAAATCCCAGGTCTGTATAAGCAATTGAGAGTGTGATAGAGAAATATGTGATAACGTTTTATTTTCATAAAAGATACTCATTTTGAACATCACAATATGTGTATGGTAATATAATCAAACATATTTACTTTAATATCTCAACCTCACCTTATCTAATGTTAATATAGATAGAGTTAAACACATAATATTTATATGGTTTCTCATAAAATCATACTCATTTCTGTATTTGGATAGAAACCCCAACCTGTGGATTCTTAATTAAAATATTTTTATCAATTACAATGGATCCTGAGTCACACTATCAAGTGATTGTTTATACACCCCAATCACTATAATTTAGAAGAAACTGGTTATATAACCTATTAGTTGATCCAGATATCATTTATGGCTATACACCAAAGTCATAAACTCCTTTACCCCAATTTTTTACACACCCCAACTAAAAATCTTACCTCCTTGATTTGTTATAAACCAAAATTATTATCATTTGGTTATATATACCAAGCAACAATGTTATCATCAAACATGATATAATTTTAGAATATTCATAAATAGAACCTAGTTTATTCATACCAACTAATATGACTTTACTTTATGAGTCTATTGTATAATGTTATCTCGTATACAACATCATAGTTTATAAAAACCACTTGAAATATTTCTGTTAGTCTAAAAAATCACATAAGATATCGAGTTATGTGATTCTTCGTCAAATATTAAAATACTCATATTCTTTTGATCTTCTCATTCGATGACCACCCAGATTCAAATCCTTCTCCATATTACATACAATGTAGTATCATATCTCCCAAAACTTCTCTCCTAAATAGTTCTATTCTTCAACTGAATAAAACCCTTGAATGATATCACTCATCTAACAATTTTGTATCCTTTTACCTTGTATTTGAAAACTCATAGAAACTATTTTGTAATATTATATTTGAAATATATGGAAATATACATGACTTGATGAACAATATTCTATATTTCAAAAATAATTGAAGTACATTGTAAAAAAATACATTAAAATATCTATAAAAATTAATCATTATATTTTATGTAGTATAAAAATATCATTACTTATTATCATAAAAAAATACCACATTTATTTATATTTTTTTATTGCTGTATGAATAATGAAATAACATGGAATAACAAATTGCATCGTACTCCCCAGGATAGACCATAGTTAGTTACTAGTGTTAGGGGACTCTCAAATATGTCACCCATAAATGACCATAGAATGGAACTCACTATTTTTAATCTTATACCTAATATTCCATCTAATTATCAAGACTTAAAACATAGAATTTATACAAAAATAAATGAGTCTTAATTTCTATGAGATAATATTTATTCATTAAACACTCACAGCTATGATTAACATCTCATAATATACATTTTTTATATAAAATTATTAATAAAACCATTTCATGTGTTCTACATGATGACCAAAATTGACAATCAAAATTTCCTATGGTGAGGTCAACTTATGATTCTCATTTTATTGAGAGAAATTTTTTTTTATTAGTGTGGAAAAATTTGTCTCCCTTTTTTGGTTCATGATTTTTCTATGTGTTGTTGTGGTACTATTCTCTTCTATATTGTTCCAGTAACATCTTTATATGGCCTAATTTAATCTCAATTTTAATAAATGACCTATTTTAATGATTAATGTATGATGATCAATGCATTCACATCTTCCAATTTATCGATTTTTATCCTAAATATTTCATATTTTGGAATATAAACATTTCATTACCCTTATATAGCAATTATAGAACCCACTTAAACTTGAAACATGCACTAAATTTCCATTAGGTAGATCAAAAAATTTAGAGACAACTATTGCAGATTTATTTTTATGTTGACGTCACCTTTACATAGGTCATGGATGACCTTTACATAGAAGTAGAGTTACTTTTACATTACCAGGGAAACTTGTTGATTTTATCTATATAGATCACTAATTTTATAGATAAAATATATATAGATCTATGTAAAATTAGATGACTATTACATAGGTAGTGGATCACCATTATATATAATTTGATTTGTAATTACCCTAACTTAGTTGGTTAGAGTTAAATACCTCATCAGCCCCAATCAGAACCATTTCAATTCATCTCTATGATTTACCAGCAAATTCCAAAGCATTTCAAAATTATAATAGAATATTGTATCCATAAATATCCTATTATAATAATCACATTATTATTTCTTACTTAATATGAAAACACATATTGACATATTCTTTAACACCTACCATTCTTATTGACAAAAAATGCAATTAAATACAATGGGACCCACCAAGTATTGTCCCCTCATCCTAAATAATAATAACTTATCTAATTATTTTTATGACCATAGGGGGAAAAATTGTTTTTGTATCTTTTTAGGGTATTAGGGAGGGATTTGGGCTGAGTCTCCCTTAGTACGTGGTATACTTTGATAGATTTTCTTTATAATTTTTAATTACCCATCCGCCTGAACATTAACATATTATTTTTATTATTATTATTACATGTATTTTGATTATTATAATTATTCATTATTATTATTATCATTATGATTATCATGAATATGGATATGGTAGTGAAAAAGATACACAAATAGTTATTTTTATGGATTTATTGGGATTCATATTTCAATTTATTTGTCAGCTAATTCTCGTATGAATTATGAGAAATCACTCATAAAATTCATTGTTCTGGTTTATTTCTAGATTAATTTTAGTTTTTATTCTTTTAATTTGGATGAAATAGGCGGATTAAAGAATAAGAATCATGAATTTGTGGATGATGGTGGTATAAACTGAGAAATGAGTCCCATATGCTTAGGATTTAGTGAATCATTTTCGATCCACATTTACAAAAATGTCAAAGGATCATGTTTTCAATGAAGGGAATAGTTTGTATTTAGTTAATTTTCATGAATATGTTTTACATAAAAATGATAGATCATTTGGAAAATTATTTGGTGACCTTAATTATGTAAGTCAGAATATTATAAAGAAGTGATATGTAGCCTTTATTAAATCATCTTAGGGAATCATTATTAATAGGCTAAAATAATTTATTCATTCTATAATAACAAATTAATATTTTTAATCAAAATAAAATAGATTAATATTCAAATATCGTTGAAAATGACTCCAGAGTTCTTGTAATTTTATTATTGATGAGTTAATTCATTAGGTAAAGGATATTTCAAAATTATTTTTTCATTTGCATAGTTAAAATTAAATTCTTGTGGGTCCGACTATATCAACTAGAAGCATGGAATTATAATAATAAAAGACAAGTAATTATATTATAATCACCTAAATGTGATGAATTCTAGGAAACATATTTAAATTAATATCCATGGAATAAGATGGATTTTTAACACCCCCAAATATTGTCAAAAATAAATTCTTATACAAGAGTTCTGATCCAAATGGGAAAATAAACTAAGAGGGATGGGTGTAGTGATTTTTCTTAGGTTTTAGTTTAAATTTATATAAAATATCCTTTGATGAAAAGAATTATAGTAACTACTCATGAATATTGTTTCAACTTGTTGGTTGAGTATGAGATGTTCCCTGAATTTTCTAATGGATGTAATTACACTATCCATTCCATTGAAAAAATCTGCCAAGATATAGTTTGTGTAAATTTTGTAATGAATGGAAATTCCACTAAAAATGTAAAAGTATTTAAAATCATACACCATTGGTTGATTTTGGATCTATGGAAAAGAATATTGATTGTGATGTTTATAGAATAAAGGGTTATATTGAATAGGGTAATGGTTCTAATGAATAGAATCTTAAAATTGGTATGGATCTAAATGAATAGAAGATGGAAGGACGTGAGTTAATTCACATTGATAAAATTATAGTAAAAGAAAAATGTAACCAATACCAATAGTATATTAGAATAAATATAGACTATATCCTCTACCTACAAAGAACCATTATACCATTAAAATGACAATGTGATGGAATTAGATTCCAAAATTTATCATTTTATCTTCAATTATGACTTCCATATGGATTAGTTGGAGCCTTACCTTCACACATTTACATTAAAATATATTAAATTGATCCAAGTAATCTATTTATCCTGAAGTTATATCAAAAAAATTAAAAAAATAATGATGATGATAAAACTATAATGAAATATATGGATAAGGATTATATATTTTTTATCATAAAAGAATATTTCTTTATGAATCAATATGATACATATCCTTCAATGAGAACAAAAAACACATATTTTATGGATAATAATGTTGTTTATCCAGATTATTATAATATGGTAATTCCACATACTTCTAATGTGGATAAAAATACTTCTGATCTAATTTATTATATTGCGGGAACTCTATAACCAATCAGATTTGTTTATTCTATAGATTTGAATGAGGGAAATAATTGTTGAGTGACCACCAAAATACATTAACGTTAGCAAGAACTACTACTTCTGCTTGAAAAGAGGAAACTAGTTCATCTAACCCTGGGATGTTCCCTAATTGATCAAGGGATCCTCATAAAGTGGGTATATATGATGATAACTCCGTCAAGAAAAAGGGAATATATAATATAGAATCATTACTATGTAGTAAGGTGGAAATTTAGATGTCAATACATAACTTATTTTACATGATTTATTATCTTAGTGCCTTTTATAATTGAGTAAAAAACATGGAGTAATCCAAGATACACCATCATAAAATAACAGATATCTGAGTTCATTACATTTTGTTGAGAGAACCTCTTGTGAAACCCCAATGGAACTATCATTTCCTTATTTTATTTATTTCTGAGATTATTTTAAATTAAGGTATTTTGAGGTATGCTTTTTTAATTTTCAATGTTTTTCTTCCACTAAATGGTTACCACATGGTTTGGGAAACCCATGTTGATTTTCAATCAAATCATGAAAATGCTAAAATTCCTTAATAATGGGGCTTATAGGGTTGGCGCATGGTTTATAAAAATGTGTAGAGTAATAACAAATACAATATATCATGGTTGTGTGTGGGAGTAACTCCTATGTTTAAAACATGTTAGGGAATATCATGTGACCCAAACCATGTGGGGGTGTAGAACTTTATTTAGTGTGTCCCGTGAAGCTAGTATAATATTTATCAAATCATGTGGCCAAACCGTGCATTCATCCCAGATTCACATAAATGGTGAATTTACTCTTCCACCATGATATTATGTGAATATTATCTTCTATTACACTAAAACTCACATTTTTATACCCCTTATTTTATTTGGGATAGATCCTTCATTATCCTATATACATTCGAATTATTCTCTCCATATTCCATGTGTGTTTCAAGATAATATATCCCTCCTTTTATTAAATTTTCCCATTTCCTTCCCTATTTAATTTCACCTAGGCTATCCTTTCTTCTTAGGAGTGTAATTAGTATTTATTTATGATTTAGGGATTGGGATGGTTCAAACATAGGTTTTTGATTATGTAGTGATTTTTCAGGGTTATTTCTTGATCTTTTATGTGTTAAACGTGGAAGGAGAAACATTGCAACTTGATTCCACTAAAATTTATGTAGGTATCTCTATGTTATTCCTTAATTTTAAAATTTCTAAAGTACTTGTGGATAATAAATTCCATTGTTATTAATTTACATTCACATATGACATATATTATGAGTTTCTAAAATTTGAATAATGAAATTTAATTATGAAATAAAAGGTTTTATTTATGAATCTCTTGTTTAATTTGAGATTTAACATTTTCATGAGCCAATTTTTTTTCAAATTGTGTATGAGGATATTTAAAATGTTTTGGATGTTGGAGGTAGAGATTAGGCTTTATGAGCTCCAATGAAAAGAAACCATATTTTAAAGGATGGTTTTAAAAAGGAAAATTGAATTTTTTTTAAAATTTATCTTGAAAATGTATTTGAAAGTGGAATTTATAAAAAGTATAATAGACTATGTATTATGAGAAAAATTTATTTTAAGTTATTGTTTAGAAAATTTCATTAAAAATATATTGAAAGATGGGAGGTCGTCTTAATATCCTCTTGTGCCTATTTATCCCATTTAGGGGTTTCTTTTTCATTATGTACTGATTATATGTTGTGAAGGGGTTATTTTATGTGAGGGTACTAGAGGGGAAGTGAGAATTGTTATTTATATTTATGATGCATGTGGTGTTTATCATTTTATTATTTTCTCCCCTCAAAACTAGTTTCTTAATAAGAACTTATGTTACTAAGTGAGATACCTTGATTTATGCTACAACACTTAGCCCACACACTAGATAATATCCCCAACTCATTAATTTTTCTCATGTTAGGGGTGTTCCCCCAGTAAGGACTATGTGGGTATGATGGGTGGCATGTGTATTGTTTTAGGATGAAAATTATTCTAGAATTTTGAATTTTGTTTAAATTATCATTAGGTTATTATCACATAAGGACCTATGGAGTTTCCTATGACACTTATTCCATGATTAGTAGTTTATATATGGGATTAACTATTTTTATATATCTTGTAGATATTGTTTTACTTATTACACCTCTTTCAATACCATTTATTATTTTTTATCACACTAGGGGTACATGATTATTTTGTACTCTTAATATTTATTGTTGGATCCATTTTCAAAATGGATTAAAATGTTACTTTTGAAAAAAAATGTAATTAAAAGAGATGCGGTTTAGTTCTATGGTAAATGTATGAAATGAGGGAAAAATAGATTCAAATTTTTTTATATTTAAAATAAATGGACATCATTTTGGTTTGAAACCATTTTATGAAAAATTAGATATTTCAATTGTTTTATTCAAGTAGGGATGTTCAATTCTTTAATGTAAGAGTGTTCAGTTTTATTTCAACATTTATTTATTAAAACAAAAACTTAATTTCTTATGAAATTTCTAACAAGAATTTATGGAAAAGTTATTTAAAGGATTTGAATATAATCCTTGGTGATATCCTACTATCCTTTCAGCTCATACCTTGTATACAAAATCATATGTGTGTTTCTAGATCTTATGTATTATATTGGTTCCATGTTCTATTTCAGTTTGGATTTCATTATCTTGGATCATTTTTTATGATTCATGATGTGTAGAGTAACCATGAGTTACATGGTCATGATCATTTAGAGATTTTATATTTTTATTTAAATTTAGATTGTGTTGTATTAGACAAGACAAATTGTATTTGTTTATTTAGATTCTTACTCTTTTACCATATTTTATATTTATTTGTGGATGAAATTGTATGTAGATATAAATGAGTTGATTCAGTTCATTTGATGTGATCCATTTGGTTTATTAATTATGTGTATCTGATTACATTGAATTTCATTGATGTACAATTTATAGATGATCCATGATATATTTTTGATAAATTGTCCTCTAGTTATTTACTCTAATTTGAAGTTGAATCTGTCCGCAATTTTAAATTCTCAATTATAATTATCTATTTTCTAGACCATGGGGGATTGGGAACACCTTTTGGGCCTTATCACATTCCAGATTCGGTGAACTGGTAGGTTTAATCAATTTGGTTTATAAAAAATGGTATCATATCCTAGTATCTTATAATACCTAGGTTCATAAAAAGGCATCTTTTGATTTTGAGAGTCTGGTAGTATCGAAATAAGGATGTTAGGACTCATGATTTTGCAGGGAGAAGATTTTAGATAACTCCTTCTCATCCAGAACATCATCTTTTCATGGTTATCCCTGAATTTGGTCTGAGAGTTTTGATTCTATTCATGATGGGATTTTTTATTTTAATGTGGGAAGAAAATAATTAAATCCACTATGGTTTGTGTAAATGATTTTATGGTTATTTTGAGTTTGGAGGTGAAATTTTAAGGTGATATAGAGATACATGGTTAGCTCATATAGTTTGGTAAACCTTGCAAAGCTAGCAAAAAAGGTTTGAAGGAACTCATAGGTCCTATTTAAAAGTTGGTTCATTTCCCACCAAACATTTTGGACAACCTGTGAAAAAATTTATATCCCAACAAAGTTTTATATTTCTCCATCTTTTGGTTAAGGATATCTGCAAAGGTGGTCTACAATTGTTGAAGTTAAATATATGATGTTTTTGATAATGTTTTAATGTTTTTTCAATGGATTTGGTTTGATGTATGGTATTTTTTTTGTATTTCATTGAAGTTTAAAAATTATTAAATAGGTGTAAAAAGGAAAATATCATGAATGTTGGATTTAAAAAATAGTTTTCTTGGATTGTTTGAAGGGTTATTATTTTCTCATCATGATATAATTCAAAATGTTTTTTATTTCATTATGGTGTTACATGATATGTTTAGGAATAAATGTTTTATTTCAAGTAAATTATCTAATATACTTTTTTATTTATTTTTTAATGATTTTAATTTTTAACAATGCCAAGGAATAAATTATTTGAATTTGAAAATAGTGTGGATAGAGTAACAAATATTGTTTTGATTTTAATGTTTTCATGATTTATTTTCAAAGTGTATTACTTAGATAAACATTTTTTTCTATTTCACATTAAACGTTCAAATTGTTAGGAAATAATTTTACAATGATGTCTTTTTTTGAAGGGTTTTAGGTTTTTGGATTTTTCCCTTTATTGGCAGTTGGATTATTTTTCTATTAATTAATATGAATGATTTATTTCTGTTCATGTATTGTGTTATTTATAGTATTCCTCCAAAAATGTGTAATAAAGATATCATAATGGACTCTCTCTAAAGATGATCATAAATGTTTTTGGGAGTAGTGTTTCATTTATTGTATGTTATGTATAAATATGTTTTTAGTATGATATTGTTTATAGTGGTGATTCGTGGATAATTACTATGGATTTACTTATTAAATTAGATTTCATACTTGGAAAATTCTTCTTTTTAACATTATGATTGATTGTGTTTTTCTTAAGAGGAATCAGTTACATAATTTTGAAATGTCCTTATTCATATTGATTTTCTAGAGGATTTAAAATAACGACACCTAAAATGTATTTTCATTTTAAATGAAAAATACATGAGGAAAAAGTGCATTTTTTAATTACATGAAAAAATATAAGTCCATGGGAATTTTTTCCCATGATGATTTATTTGGTTTCCCATGTATTTTCAAATGGAATATTCCCTTAGATACATTCTACGTGATTACAAAAAAAGTGTCCAGCCACTTTATCTTGGAATCAGTATATACCCACATCATTAGAGGAGGAGCTTGAACAGGAAGGGGAGCTAGATCATTATCCAACATGAAGAAAGAGGTATATCATGGTCATGTATAGGACCAAAGGATCAAGATCGAGTGTCAGTTCGTGTGGATGGGCTAGGAAATTATACTATGATAGTGCTAGTAGGTGTGCTCATATGGCATGCAATGAGTGTGTTGGGGGTTTAGATCCCTAGAGTCCAGCTCAAAGTGATTCTGGATTAAGATTATTGATAAAACATGGATTGAATGAGCTTGGGGTTGATGTCAGACAAAAACATCGATGCACTTTTCCACCATATAAAGAAGTTACAGATATAACTAGGACTATATATTAACATTAACTGGATGCAAATGATATTTTTAGGGATCATATTCATCCTTAACACTCTTTCATGATCTCATGTATGTTTTTGGTTGGATAATCAATCAATGATCACCATGACGGTCTCCATGATAATTTTGTGAATGATAAAATTAGTCAAAAGAACTCCATGCAAGAAATATTTATCCTATTTGTATGATGGAATTGATTAAAATGATACTAACAAAGATGAAATAAATTTTTAGAAGGATGTTTCTGTATCCTTATTCATACACATGTTAGACATTTAAAAAAAGGAGAATCATGTGACCATCATTTCATGAACACATGAAGAATACTCAAACTCAAATAAGATTTAATGCCATATTTTGTGACATATGTATCTTGAGGAATGATAATATCTTTGGTTATTTTAATAAAAATGAGATGTAATGAAAAGTGAGGAGATTTTTAGTTTCACATAATTTATACTGTACATATAAATATTAATTAAAAAAGATTTGAGTTTTCTAAAGATATTGTGAGAAATTATTTTCCTAAAAAAAATTAGAATCATTTGTGATCAATATTTCGTAAGGATAGGGTTTCTAAGATGAATTTTACTGAATGGAGGAGAAGAGGACATATTAAAAGTATTTTTAATTTTTTCTATCATAATTAATGGTTTCACCGGAACTTGTTCCATTAAGACCATTGGGTTTTTTAGAACCCTTAATAATTCCACATATATACTTTCGTGAAGAATTTCAGAGACATACTCTTGGAAATAATTTAACAAGGATTTTTTCATAGAGAGAGTTTATAACCTTACACTATATTTAATGATGTGGAAGGATCACTTTCATGCTATATAAATATTATAGTTTCATGAATGAATAGTTTGCGCATGTCCATGCATACATGAATGCACAAGCTTTTGAGAAGATAAGATAAAAATTATATAAAATAAGGAATCTTGATGAATTGGTTTTGAGGTAACCAAAACAATAACATAAAGTAATAATATAAAAAATTTGTGTTTTATGGTTTATAAGATGCACCATTAATTATATCATGAAGGCATTAAGTTCACTAGTTGATATTGTGTATAAAACTCAATAAGAGAAAATATTGTTTTTTGAAATTATTATTCATGCTTAAAATGTCATTGAAGAATTTTTGTAAATCATTTTCACAAATATATGTATAGTTGATAATTTAAAATAGGAATAATTTTGTCAAAAGAATTTGTTTCACTGAGGAAACTAGTCATAAATTTTTATTAAATATTTGAACAAGACTAATAGAAACTATTTAAGGGACTTGAACAAGTACACAAGAAATTCAAATATTATAATATCATTTGGTATGATCAAGAGATCATCCTATAGAGGATATAGAATTATATTAATGTTAGGTATTACTATTGGTTCTAGGAGAACCTGAATTCTTTTGGTTTGTGCCACGAGTAGACGAAGTCTTCCATTTTTAGTTAGAGAAAATTAAGTCTTTTAATCAGAGATGAAAGTATTGGAAGTTTTTTTATTAGAGTAAAACGTAAATAGATTCCCATTTTGACCTAGATAAAAATAAGTATCTCAACTAGATTTGGGATCATTATAATCAATTATTTGATAGTAATTAATATATAAAAACGTTGGATAACTAGTTGCAGTAAGGAGTATGCTTTTTGCCGAACCATGTAAATATAGTTTTCTACTCTCTCCATTATAACAACTATATAGGAGGTGATATTTAGAGATAATATTTAGTGGATTGAGAACCTTGGAAATTTTGAGAGGTTTAATTCAAAAACATATGAATTCGTAAAAAGAAACCACTGATTCACCCCTCCCCCATTAATGATAAATCTTGTATGAGGCGTTACAAGTGATATCAGATAAATAGTTCCCTCTAATGGTCGAAGAGACAATATGACATATAGATAATAATATTTCATTGAATATCCAATGTGTTGTAACATTTTATGTGAATAATTATCATGACATGAAGAATAATATTCTACCGTATCTCCTATCACTAGGCCTAGAATTGAGAGATGCAACAACAATGGATTTTGAACCCATTACAGAGGAGACATACATGACACATGATGATAAGATAAATATGGTGTTAGATAGAATGGCTCAAAATTATATATTGGTTACTTTATCATATAAGGAGTACATAATGTTCTTGGGTCTCCATAGTACTAAGGAAATCTGGGACAAATTGAGCTGCCAGTATGAATGTAATGTCCAAGTCAAAGAGTACATACTAAATGTGTAGAGGAGTTAGTTTGAGGACATGAAAATTACCAATGTAGAAAATATTAATTAATACTTCACCAGAGTTAATGGTACATCCAAAAATATTGGACGATTTCGTGAGAGGATGGATGAAACTATAATTGTCATAACATTAATGGGGAATTTTCTATTTCATTTTGATTTAAGGATTTAGGACATGAAAGAGAGAGTTTATTTGAATCTTGAAGAAATAAAAATAATTCACATAGATTATTAGGTGAGTAAAATTCTACCTTTAAATAAGAATTAAAAAACTGGTCTTTTTAGCAATTAGAGAATGAAAAGTCAGAGAATAAGAGGCTAATGAATATGAATATTTGTATTGTGATGGGGATGATAATGAATTCAGTAATTTTTTTTCTCTTATATCAAAAGTTTTAATAAAGGGAAATTGAATGGTAAATACTAATCAACCACCAAAATTATTTAACTATGGTATCTCATGAAATTTTTACAAGAAGTTTCCAAAAATGAAGGCTGAATAATCATATTCATATTAGGAATCATATCATGAGATATCTTAAAAAACATGTTGTAAGAAGAAAAAGAAAAAATATAGTAGTAATAAGGGAAATACTATTTGAAAAAACAATTAATATTCACCATAAATTATATATTTACATAATAAAGTTTTAATTTTTTATTATGGAAGATAATAAATTTATTCTTTATGCAGTAGTGATGATGGTGAATAACTAATAAAATTTTAGTTAAATATGACATAAAATTTATATTTATTAATGGTATAGATTTTTTATTTCAATAAAAAAAGAATAAGAATGATAAATAAATCAATAAAATAACTGATGAATAAATGAGGAGGAAATAGTTCTTGTTGATAAAAAAAGTATGAGTTGTTCAGAAAGAATTTATCTTTTTTAAATGATATGAAGATGTAAAAATAAAAAGTTACTAAACAAGATAATATGATTTATAATCATGTAAATAAGGTGAATTTTGTATAAAAAGAGTTTTGGAGACACAATACATATGTTTCACAGTTAATCATGTAATGCCCCGACCCCAGTTACCCAAAGTCGGTGCATTATTTTAATACATTGGCATGATTACAAGGAATCAAGTCCCAAAGGACTGATTGGTTTAGAATTATTGAAAAATAGATTACATACATGAATGTTACACTACACTTCATAACATACAAAAAAAAATAATCCTTCACAAACGCCACTATTCCCTTGGCTTAACCCAGCATATCAATCACAATACACTTCTTGGAATCCTAGGAAAAATAAAACATAGGAAGGGGTGAGCTCAGATGCTCAGAAATAAAAACAATACAGCGGGAACTTTCATAAATAATCATAATCATTTACGACAATGTATAACTAAAACAAAATCCATTTAAACTTGAACTTCAGCATAATATGGAAAAAATAAAATGAAGTAATGACATTTACTTATTCACATGAATATTCTACTAGTCTAATAATCACATTCAATATCACTAACCACATTCACAATGAAGTAATGAATAATGCCGAACTTTAATTTCTGTGTCAAGGCCTCGTGCCAAGACCTAAGGGATAACTGTAACCCGAACCCAACCCGGAGAGCCTCTATAACTGGACTCCAACCCGGAGTGACTCTAAAAACTAGACACCAACCCGGAGTGCCTCTAATAACCGGACACCTACCCGGAGTGCTTACTTATATCGGTCCCCAACCCGGAACATACTAGTCCAGCACATTCATCTTAATAAGAGGATGAAATATAACATAAAAATTTGTATTAAAACTAGCATACGAAATTCCAAAACATTAATAATAAGACATTAATGGCATAAAAATGACTCATACATAGTCAACCATATCACAAAATATTAAATAAAATA
This sequence comes from Viscum album, assembly GCA_963277665.1. Taxonomy (NCBI): domain Eukaryota; kingdom Viridiplantae; phylum Streptophyta; class Magnoliopsida; order Santalales; family Viscaceae; genus Viscum; species Viscum album. Next base: position 863,044,126 of record OY728160.1, read on the forward strand.
TGGAAGATTTGTATCATAATAAATCAACTTCAAACAAGTGTAAAATTTATCAAAGGATGTTGACATAGATGAAATCAAAACTATTTGAGAGAAACAACACTTTTTTCATGAAAACATTTAAAAGTCACACAATTTGGAAAAGAAGTCATTTAAAGACATTTTTGAATCAAATTTTCTGATTCCACTTTGAAACTTTTGAAAGGAATTAACATTTTAAAAACATTTATGTCCATATAAATAAATCCTTAAAACCATTTTGAAGACATGGGCATTAATGAGAAAGATTTAGAAGAATAAATATATAAAACATATGAAATTATGTTTGAGTAAAAATTAACTTAAAATAATCCCTTTGAATACTCTTTCATAAAACATTGAAATGGATAATAAATATGTCCTAGTAGATACTTACGTAAAAACAACCTTAGATAATAATTTTTTTTTGAACTTAACCCTTACCAATTTGGTAACTTACAAAACATACACCACATGAAAGAGGTATCATACAATGAATATGTAAATACACATAAATTAAAGTGTATTACATAAAGAAAACAATTATGGGCAGTACATACACCACACAAAAGGTAATAGTGGCAATATGGCATGAATCTCACGAGAATAAGGAGTGAGATGAAAACCCCTTACCAATTTGGTAACATATGAAAAATACATCCCATGAAAAAGGTATCATACAATGAATATGTAAATACACATAAATTAAAATTTATTACATAAATAATACAATTATGGGCAGTACATACACCACACAAAAGGTAATAGTGGCAATATGGCATGAATCTCACGGGAATAAGGAGTGAGATGAAAACCCCTTACCTTGCAATTTCCTTTAGTCGAGGGTACATTTAGCCTCCTTTATGAAGACTATAGTATGTTATTAAATTATACCAGAAACATATTAATATTTATGATATCATACATTATTCATTTATGACTTTATACTACCCATTTAATAATAATTTCCATGTTATATTAATTTTTCGGGTAATAATTGCTTTCTTTATCGTACATGTTTTATCTTGTTACTCTTGATTGTATCACGTAGATCATGATTAAAATACTTCCAGAATATAAAACATGATTTATTTATCATATATATTTATTATATAAAAATTTATAATAGACTTATATATGAAATGGAAAACACCGCTTATGGAGACGTTAGTCCGTACGTACGCATAAACGCTGTTTCTGTTTTTACATAGTATTGAACAGAAGTAAGTGAATAAGATATATGTAAGTACATAAATACTTATATATATAAATATATATGTCTCCAGTAGAATTATTATGTCATATATTACATACATATTAGTAATATATATTTTTATAATCGTCAATGAATGGTGAACATGGAAATGAATCTCATTGCGTCGTGGAGACGATAATCTGTACGTACACATAAGCAAAAATATCATTATTTTGATATTAATATAATATATAATTGGAGGGTATATAACATATAAATAATCCATATCATTTTATATTTATTATTTACAACAAATAGACATCATTATTATACCCATCCAAATAATAATGTATTGAATAACAATTACACCACGACGTAGAGACAACAATCCGTACGTACACACGTATGGTGATATGTCATTCAAAGGGTGGATATAATAATGAATTTCGTTGTAACATAATTATAATAACATCACAGTATATATAATATACTGTATTTATTATTTTAGAATGGAAACAACAAATAAAAAGGAAGTGGAAGAAGAAAGGAACTTGAAAGAGGGTGGTGAAATAATTACCTCTTCTTCGGGTTCTTCCTTTTGATTTGATCAAAAGGGATCCTTAGGTTGGATTTCTGATCAAAATAAGTCCTCTAGGATGAAGGGAGGATATTTTAGAGTGTATTTGGGCAGGGTTTGGCTGAGACAAATGGATTATAAGGTGTGAATTGGAGAGAAGGGGGAGGGCCCTTTTATAAGAGGTGTGAGGGGCACCTTAGGAAAAACATAAAATATTATTTTATAATAAATTCATATTCGGTTTCGAATGGCTCCAAAGTCGATTATTTAAATTATAAGGTGGGGATAGGTCGAAATAAACTCAACCAATAGGTTTTAGAAAATTTTAGGTTACCATTTAAACCTTATCATCTAGATTTAACTCTAAGTTAAATAATTTAACTTTTACCGTGTCTTCTTGTATTCATACACTATATGGTTAATAAACATACTATATACTGCCAATAGAACCCCAATTGGTTCATTAATGTCATATATATTATTATATAAGTCTTTTGGCCAATAATTAGATTTTTAGGACCATTATATCAATTAATAATATAATACTGTTTTTAAAAAACTATTTTATGTCAATTTTGACACTATTTGGTATTTGTTTTTTTGTTAAAATAATAAAAACATGATTACTTCAAAAAAAATACATTGAATCAATCCTGAAATGTAATATTAACCTATTAAATTCGTGTATGTCATAAAAACATTGAAATTATATTTATTTTAATATTTATAATACCATTTATTTGATTCTTTCATGAATAAAGTAATTACTGCATCATCATTGTGTCATAAATAGATTTATTTATTTAATGTCTAAAAATTATAAATAAAATAACATGTTGTAGGAAATTTTTTATCTTTATAATGAATATTTATAATCGAATTTATCTTATGTATAACCCCATATTAAAAATGGTTTATTTATTAAACATTGATTTTAACTATTTTCACTCTTCTTTGAATTAAATAATAATAAATGTCCTAATCTAATCCACGTGGACCTAAATGATAATATTTTATTCCTAAGGTTATTTTTGGTCGATATAAACTTGTCCAATAGAACTAGGACCTATGTGAGGGTAATATTAATATCATTTTTACCCTTAATTATCCTATTTACTTTTAACTGTGATAAATAATAGTAAAAAGTTACTATTCACCAAAAATTATTTTCATCTCATTGAACCACATTTTTATCCTTGATATTAACCATGTATCTCAGATTTTTGAAATTAAGCTCACAAAAGCGGTAGAATTAAGTTTTGTGTGAATTTACAAAAGCTCCTAGGAGTGGGTAAATGACGATGAAAAGTTCAATAAAATTTTTATATATCTAAAATTATTATAAACCGACTCCAGTGAATTAAATTGAACTTATATAGGTATTATGTATCTATTTTGACATTAAATAATTTAAATAAAAGAAATAATTAATTAAATAAAAATTCGGTTTTATACTATAACTCACTGTTTTTCACTATTCATCAAAAATTAAGTTTTCAGAAAAATAACAAAAATTTACCCTAAGATAATTTTGATATTCCGAATTCAATAATGAAGTCTATTTTACCAAATTCAGAAAATAAAAGTTTCATTTATTAATTTAAAATTAATTTCTTCTTTCAAAACAAAAAGCGTGTTTTTAAGAGACAATAACTATTAAATGATTGACAGTTGTTTATGTCCGGATTAAATGTGAAATTATGTCCAATGACCAAAATTAGATTAAATTGAAAAAATATATTCTACATATAATTTAAAACCACTCAAATTCATAATTTATCACTATTAATTATTTCGATTAAAAAACATGTTTTTTATTCAAATTTAGTAATTTTCACTATTCATCAAAATATGAAAGTTATCAGAAAAGTACCAAAAATTCAACCTAAGCTTATTTAGATATTCCGAATCCAAAAATGAAGTCAATTTTGAAAGATAAAATGTATAAAATTTCAAAAAGTGGGTATTACAATTCATTACGGCTAGTTTGATTGGTTGTGGTGTGTGTTAGAACTCGAAGTTGCGTACAACACATGCTACAGTATTATTCAAAGAGAAGAGTAACGTGGAAGCTTGGGGTGTTACATTCTCCCCTCATTCAATAAATTTCATCCTCACAATTTATTCTCAGTATTGGAAACATGAGGTTGACATTTCAAAATATCTTAGTTGAAATCCCACATCGAAAAATGAATTAATGATGCCTCTATTTAAAATAAAGAGTGGTAAGTATGAAGGTTACCGAAAATAACACATACTAGGGTTCCATGTAGGAAAATATGGATATGGAAGAGAAATTTAACCATCAATATCTGATGGAGAGTGGTAGAGAACATGTCTATGAAATGGCCAACAATCACAAAACCATAAATTTGGGATGATCTAAGGTACCATCTAGGACAACATTTTTGTTCTAAATTACTTTTCATAATGTTGAGGAAATTATTTATGAGATTGGATAAGATCATAAGAGGATATACTTACTTTATAATTAGTGTTTTATCCATTAATAAATTTCTACCACAAACTTATCTTTCACTACAAAACATAATACAACTCAAAAATACTCTATTTATCCTAATCGTATAGGGTTCCAAATATAATGAATGTATAATTCACATATCAGACCCATTAAAACACGAAACTACATTATACAATCCACGGACTTCACGCAGTCTAGTGGTAGGCGATAAATCCCAATCGCACTATGGTTGTGGGTTCAATTCCCTCATCTTTGTTTGATGTGATGGGTTGTCACACGTTCTGTGTGTTATCCTTTTATAGAAATACAACAATAACCTTTCATACTTAATCCATTCCAACCTTTAGACTTATCCAAAAAACTACTATCCAAACTCACAATCGAAAATTTATAAGGAAGTTAAACACAATGAAGATCCTTTTTTCCATGTAATAACATGTGGACACCTTCACCATGTATAATTTTAAAACATGGTAATATCCTGAATTACCATAAAACCTTATTGATTACATTCATGCTCCCTTATTCTTTATAGAATACTGGATATACTCCTTCTATAATTAGTCAGTTTCAAGGTATTCAAAAATATCCAATATAATTTCCCCAAATCAACCATATCTTATTCAAAAATCAGTACCTCAATATGAGGACCATATTAAGGTTTATCTTTCCTTCAACCACGTAACTTCCAAAAAATTTGACTCACTGTAGAGTCACTTTTCTCAGTACCATAAAATCTAAAATCCTAAATGAAATAGTACTCTAGTACAATCCTTATTTATTTCCAGTACATCATTGATACAATAATTCCAAAAAAACATAAGATCACTAGTCATTCCTCTTCATCTATGGTAGTATCATAACTTGATTATGATCCAATATCATCATTTTTAGCATAGTCTAAGGAATGAGACATTTGTTCGTGTAGTGTCCAAACTCCTTGCAGATGAAGCATTGTACATTTGAAACCTTTTTCTTACACTTGCAGTCACGTACTTGGGGTCCTTTTTCTCCACACATATAACATACTCCCATTCCCTTCAAGAATTTCCAAGGTGATTCTTTCCATAGTTATCACATATGGAAAAATCCTTTTTTACCTTCTTCCCTTTATCTATCCTTATCTTTACCATCCTTTTCTTCTCTGGCTTCCCTTCAAAGCCATATAGTTCCAAAAATTATTTACTTATCTTATCAACACATGATACTATTTCTTCATATGATGATAATACGTGGGAGACTATTTCCCTTCTAAATTCTGGCTTAGGACCATGAAAGATATGATCCTTATTACTCTCTGGATCATGTGTATTACTGGAGTTTTCATTCCTTCTACTGGGTTCCATTTCTAAACATTGGCATACACTAGATTAGTTTATGAATAGAAATACCTAATCCTGAACTTGTAAAACACTTAACATAAATTAAACAGTTTATGGTTATAATCCATAATCATAAAAATGATTTCTTTGAGTAAGTATATACTCATAATCACTTCATAATGGTTTGTAAAAAAATGACAATTATCCTAATCAGATCCCCCAGGAGTGTCGTAACCAAGAGTGCAGCAAGGCCCGTTGTCATGCACTAGTTCCTGTTCGAGTCTAGCTCAAAGTGGTGTTTTCGAGTTTTACCCATAGGTACATCTGTGCCAAATCCACCTCTACCTTCTCGTATCCAGACATAGATGTATTTTCTTGGAAAACGCACAAAATCTCTACATTACCAAAATTATAGGATGTTATTCTATTCTAATCCTCAAATTCTATCTTAGGATAATGTGCTCTAATCAGAGTTTATCTAAATCTAGTTTCCATGGATATTGATAAACATCCTTTGATACCAACTGTAATGACCCGACCCTAGTTACCTAGAGTCGGTGCATTATTTTAATACATTGGCATGATTACAAGGAATCAAGTCCCGAAGGACCGATCAGTTTAGCAGTCTTGGAAAATAGATTACATACATGAATGTTACATTACACTTTATAACATACAAAACAACATAAATAATCCTTCACGAATGCCATTATTCCCTTGGCTTTACCCTGCATATCAATCACAATACACTTCTTGGAATCCTGGGAAAAATAAAACATAGAAAGGGGTGAGCTCAGATGCTCAGTAAGGATAACAATACAACGGAAACTTTCATAAATAAGCATAAAAATTTAAGGTAATGTATAACTAAAACAAAAGCCTTTTAAACTTGAACATCAGCATAATATGGAAAGAATAAAATGAAGTAATTCCAATTAATTATTCACATTGATATTCTACTAGTCGAATAATCACATGCAATATCACTAACCACTTTAATAATGATAGAATGCATAATGTCGAACTTTAATTTCTGTGTCAAGGCCTCGTGCCAAGACCTAAGGGATAAATATAACTGGAACCCAAACTAGAGAGCCTCTATAACCAGACTCCAACCCGGAGTGCCTCTAATAACCGGACACCAACCCGGAGTGCCTCTAATAACCAGACATCAACCCGGAGGGCTTACTTTTACTGGTCCCCAACCCAGAACATACTAGTTCAACACATTCATCTTCAGAAGAGGATGAAATATAACATAAAAATTCATATTAAAACTAGCATACGAAATGCCAAAACATTAATCATATGCCATTAATAGAATAAAAATTACTCATCCATAGTCAAACATATCACAAAACATTAAATACAATATCGAAGATTTGTATCATAATAAATCAACTTCAAACAAGTGTAAAATTTATCAAAGGATGTTGACATAGATTAAATCAAAACTATTTGAGAGAAATATATCTTTTTTCCTAAAAACATTTAAAAGTCACACAATTTGGAAAATAATTCATTTAAATACATTTTTGAATCAAAGTGTCCCATACCACTTTGAAACTTTTGAAAGGAATTAACATTTTAAAAACATTCATGTCCATATAAATAAATCCTTAAATACTATTTTGAAGATATAGACATTAATGAGAAAGATTTAGAAGAATAAATATTTAAAACATTTGAAATGATGTTTTAGTAAAAATTACATTAAAAGTATCCCTTTGAAAACTCTTTCATAAAACATGGACATGGATAATAAATATGTCCCAGTAGATACTTACGTAAAAAAATCCTCGGTTAATAAAGAGATTGTGAAATTAACCCTTACCAAAATGGTAACTTACAAAACATACACCCCATGAAAGAGGTATCATACAATGAATATGTAAATACACATAATTAAATTTTATTACATAAATAAAACAATTATGGGACGTACATACACCAGACGAAAATTAATAGTGGAAATATGGCATGAATCTCAAGGGAATAAGGAGTGAGATGAAAACCCCTTACCAATTTGGTAACTTATGAAACATACACCCCATGAAAGAGGTATCATAAAATGAATTTTTAAATACACATAAATTAAATTTTATTACATAAATAATACAATTATGGGTAGTATATACACCACACAAAAGGTAATAGTGGCAATATGGCATGAATCTCAGAGGAATAAGGAGTGAGATAAAAACCCCTTACCTTGCACTTTCCTTTTGTCGAGGGTAAGTTTAGCCTTCTGTATGCAGACTATAGTATGTTATTAAATTATACCAGAACCATATTAATATTTATGATATCATACATTATTCATTTATGACTTTATACTACCCAGTTAATAATAATTTCCATGTTATATTAATATTTCGGGTAATAATCGCTTTCTTTATCGTACGTGTTTTAACTTGTTACTCTTGATTGTATCACATAGATCATGATTTTAATAATTCACGAATATAAAACATGATTTATTTATCATATATATTCAGAATATAAAAATTTATAATAGACGTATATATGAAATTGAAAACACCGCTTATGGAGACTGTAGTCCGTACGTATGCATAAACGTTGTTTCCGTTTTTACATAGTATTGAACAGAAGTAAGTTAATAAGATATATGTAAGTACATAAATACTTATATATATAAATATATATATCTATATTAGCATTATTATTTCATATATTACATACTTATTAGTAATATATATTTTTATAATCGTCGATGAATGGTGAACTTTGAAATGAATCTCGCCGCGTCGTGGAGAAGGTAATCCGTACGTACACACGAGCAAAAATATCATTCTTTTGATATTAATATAGTATATAAGCATATGGTATATAATATATACAGAATCCTTATCATGTTATATTTATTATTTACATAAAATACACATCATTATTATACCCATCTAAATAATAATGTATTGAATAACAATTACACCACGACGTGGAGATGGTAAGCCGTACGTACGCACGTATGTTGATATGTCATTCAAAGGGTGGATAGAATAATGAATTTGGTTATACCATAATTATAATAACATCACAGTATATATAATATAATGGAGTTATTATTTTATAATGTAAACAAAAAAGAAAAAGGAAGTGGAAGAAGAAAGGAACTTGAAAGAGGATGGTGAAATCATTACCTCTTCTTCGGGTTCTTCCTTTTGATTTGATCAAAAGGGCTCCATAGGTTGGCTTTAGGATCAAAATAATGCCTCTAGGATGATGGTAAGATATTTGAGAGTGTATTTGGGCAGGGGTTGGCCGAGAAAAATGACTTATAAGGTGTGAATTAGAGAGAAGGGGGAGTTCCCTTTTATAAGAGGGGTGAGGGGCACCTTAGGAAAAACTTAAAATATTATTTTATAATAAATTCATATTCGGTTTCTAATGGCTCAAAAGTTGATTATTTAAAGTCTAAGGTTGGTATAGGTCGAGAAAACTCAACCAATATGTTTTAGCCAAGTTTAGATTACCATTTTAACCTTATCATTTAGATTTAACTCTATGTTAAATAATTTAACTTTTACTGTGTCTTCTTGTATTCTAACACTATATGATTAATAAACTTACTATATACTGCCAATCGAACCCCAATTAGTTCATTAATGTCATATATATTATTATATAATTATTTTGGCCGAACATTATATTTTTAGGACCATTATATCAATTAATAATATAATATTTGTTTTAAAAACTATTTTATGTCAATTTTGACACTATTTGGTATTTTTTTGTTAAAATAATAAAAACAAGATTAATTCAAAAAAAATAAATTGAATCAATCATAACATGTCATATTCACCTAGAAAATTCGTGGATGTCATAGAAACTTTGAAATTATATTTATTTTAATATTTATAATACCATTTATTTGATTCATTCATGAATAAGGTAATTACTGCATCCTCATTGTGTCATAAATAGATTTATTTTTATAATGTATAAAAATTATAAATAAAATTCCATGATATAATAAATATTTTCATCTTTATAATTAATTTTTATAATCATATTTATCTTATGTAAAACCCTATATTAAAAAAAATTTAGTCATTAAACATTGATTTTAACTCTTTTAACTCTTCTTTGAATTAAATAATAATAAACATCCTAATCTAATCCAAGTGGACCTAAATGATAATATTTTATTCCTAAGGTTGTTTTTGGTCGAGATAAACTTGTCCAATAGAATTTGGACATGTGTGAGGGTAATATTAATATCATTTTACCCTTAATCAACCTATTTACTTTTAACCGTGGTAAATAAAAGTAAAACATTACTATTCACAAAAAATTATTTTCGTCTTATTGAACCAAATTTTACTCCTTGATATTAACCATGTTTCTCGGATTTTTGAAATTCAGCTCACAGAAGTGGTAAAATTATGTTTTATGTGAATTTTCAAAAGCTCCTAGGAGGTGGGTAAAAGACGGTGAAAAGTTCAATAAAATTTTTATATATCTAAATTTATTATAAAACGACTCCAATGAATTAAATTAAACTTATATAGGTATTATGTATCTATTTTGACATTAAATAATTTAAATAAAATAAATAATTATTTAAATAAAAATTCGGTTTTAAACTATAACTCAGTGTTTTTCACTATTCATCAAAAATTAAAAGTTTTCAAAAAAATACCAAAAATTTACCCTAAGCTAATTTTGATATTCCAAATTAAATAATGAAGTCTATTTTAACAAATTTAAAAAATAGAAGTTGTATTTATTAATTTAAAATTAATTCCCGCTTCAAAACAAAAAGCGTGTTTTTAAGAAACAATAATTATCAAAATATTGAGAATTGTTTATGTCCGGTTTAAATGTGAAATTATGTCCAATGAACAAAATTGGATTAAATTGTAAAAATATATTCTAAATATAATTTAAAACTACTAAAATTCATAATTTATCACTATTAATTATTTCGATTAAAAAAGTTGTTTTTAATTAAAATTTCATAATATTCACTATTCATCAAAATTTGAAAGTTATCAGAAAAGTACCAAAAATTCACCCTAAGCTAATTTCGATATTATGAATCCAAAAATGAAGTCAATTTTGAATGATAAAATGTACAAAATTTCTAAAAGCGGGTATTCCAATTCATAACGGTAAGTTTGATTGGTTGTGGTGTATGTTAGAACTCGAAGTTGCGTACAACACACGCTACTGTATTAATAAAAGAGAAGCATAACATGGAATCTTGGGGTGTTAAAATCATGTGTTTAATAATTCAAAATAATATTTTAATGAATCTATTTATATTAAGGGATAATCTTTTCAAAATGATGAAATGTAAGGTAAACGTGCACTTAATCATTTCAATATAACTTTTATTTGTAATATTTAAAATGTAAAAACTAAAAATTATAATATATTAGGAAACAACAATGAGAGAAAATATTCAAAATAAATGGAATATAAGAATATTCCATGAAGGCTAAAACCATTAAAGTAAAGTACGACTCAATTTGTAAGAGGAAAATCATATCATAGATCTAGATTCATTTGGAAACACCATTAGGGAATACATTTTCAAAGTTTTAGTTGGTATTTTGGTAATAATAGTCAAAAATATTATTATTTTTTGTTTTAACATGCCTTTAATGGGAATTATGTTAGAAATATAGGGTAGTTTTAATGTTAATTTGATGAAAAAATATCCTAGAAAAAAACCTGTGACCTGGATTTTTACACACATATATAAAAAAGAAAATTTATATTCTGAAAGTATTATTTTGTAGATGAAGTCGAGAAGACCATAAGTTAGAGGTTTGCATAACAAGAATAAATGGAGAAGTTACTTATTCTGTATAAGGTAAAATATTTTATATGAAACCCAATGGAAAGTCATTTTAATATTCTAAGGATATTGAGAAATTCAAGAATGATTGTTTAGTTGTTTGTCCACATTAGTTGAAATAGGATAATAAATTAGAGGAAGCTGAGAAATTTTCTAAATTGTAAATAAATAATGTGGCCAGAGAAATTAAAGTGGAAGATTTTGAGAAGTTATCCACATAGGGAAACATAAAGATCCAGAAGACTGAGGTTGAAAAAGAAATTTAGCATAAAGAAAAATAAGGTAATAAAGAATATATTCAAATCAATGAGCCTCAAAATAAAAAATAGGAGTCTAAAGTGACCTTACCATGATGAGATTAGAATAATATAAAGGAAAATTTTGATAGGGCCATCTCAATATGAATATTTTCTCTGAAAAGCGAAGAGGTGCATCCTTATTCCATATTATTTTATGTGTTTTAATCTAACATATAGAGAATTAAAGTATATATTTTTGTTTTCAAATAAAGAAAACATGAAAAGATTATACATCATTAATTTTATTGTATAACATCAAATTAAAGAAGAATAATTAATCCCTTAGTGGAGAGAATCCGTGAGTATAATATTTCATTTTACTAAAATCCAACGAATCTACAAAATAAAGATATATTTAAATCTATAAGGTGTAGGTATTCCAATCACAAATTCATCCTTTAATATTTATTTCATTAATAATATCAATTAAGTTGGATTTTTTGTTTGATTAAAATATTTGACAATAGGGGAGTTAGAGTTTTTCACCACATCTTTATGTTATGTTTATTAAAGTGTGTGAGGGATTATAAATTTTATTAAAACTATGATTGCTTTAAGCCCCTTAAATGACATTTGATAATTTTTTAACATGATTTCCTGATGAAGTTATTTAATTTAAAACATAGAAAAAATGGGTTATATCTCTATTTTTTTGTACATCAGGTTATTCCTTGTGGACATAGAGTATATAAACTATTGGATATTTTTTAAGAGAACCATGTAATATCATTCGTCTCCCAAAACCATGATAATCATATGAATCCACCCACTTATCTTTTTCATTTTATTTCTAATGATGTAGAGAAATTTTGAGCACACATATTGAATTTTAAATATGTGAATTGATATTGGCAACAAAAGGGAAATGGATCTATTAATGGATATAGTGTTTAATTTTTCCCATAATGTGTCAATATGTGTTTTGTAATGTTGTTTGATTAAGTTGTGATACTTTAGAATTGTTATGGATTTACTTAATGGAACTGGATGTCATGTTTAGATAAGTATCCTTTGAAATGTGAAAATTGATTTCATTATGGTTAAAAGGAATCAATTACATCAAGTTTTGAGTTCATTGAATATATTTATTTAAAATAGGATATAAATTATGTCTATGAATTTTTTTTATAAATTTTATATGAAGAATATTTTATAGGGAAAAAGATTTTTAATTCTATTAAAAATTACAAAACCCATTCAAAATATTTTTCTTCATGAGGAGTTATTTGTTTAGGAATTTATTTCAATGTGTCATATACACTTATATTCCTCCTATGTTATTAACAAAAAAGTGTAAAACCACTAGATATTGGAGTCTTCTTAACACCACATCATAGGAGGGGGACCTAAAACATGCAAGGGATCCAAATCATAGGCCATCATGGTGGCATAGGTATAGGTGGTCCATGTAAATGCCTAAAGGATTGTTCTTGGGTTAAGGCTTCTATAGATGGGCTATGAGGTGATGGTGGGACAACCCATATTGTTACATCCCATGTGTAGTGTGGTGTGTGTGTGTTTCAGGTGATTATTTTCCATTTTCATCTCAAAGTGGTTTCGGAATGAGATTATTAATAAAATGTGGCCCAACCAAACTCATGGTCGATGTGAGACATGCACATAACTACATTGTTCATCTGTATTAATAAGTTATAGATATAACAATAACCATCCAACCATCTTGATGTGAGTTTTTTGGTCATATGAGGGATCTTCCTCAACCTCATATCTAATTCAATATCTCTTGTTTGTTTTCCATCATGGAAGGACCATCAATGATAACCATCAAGGTCTCCATTATATATTTTTTCTTGAGAAACTATGTCGAATGAACTCCATGCATGAAATATTTATCATGAATGGAATATAGAGTTGAAGTAAACTCTACAATTAATCATGATATACATTTTTAGAAGTATGTTCATTCACCCTTATTTATATATGAGTTTGAAATTTAAAATATGTAGAGTCATGTGATCATTATCACATGTCATGAAAACAATTCTCCAAAATGCATAAAAAAGAACAAAATGTTTTATGGTGTAGGTATTTTGAAGAATTATTTTATATTAGGGTGTTTTAATATATGCAATGTGTAATGAAAAGTGTAAAATGAGGACGTTTATGGAATATAAAAACTTCCTATGAATACTAAAGCATGAAGTTGAGAGTTTTCTACGGATATTGGGAGATCTGTATTTACCAAAAAAATAGAGAGCATATATGAAAACTTTTTCTGGAGGAAAAGGCTTATAGGAAGAAGGAGAAGAGGATATCCCATAGTTCTTATGAATATTTCTATCATGGATTATTTATTTGTAAATAAATTGTTTCGTGAACCCCTTTGGGTATGCACAAAATCAATAAAAGGTCACGTATATACTTGTATGAAGAATACAAGAGATGTACTCTGTCATATCAATTAACAAGGATTTTTTCATGGAGACAATGTATACCCTTAAACAATATATCATCATGGAGAAGTAGAACACATAATCTATACCATTATTACTATTGCATGAAGTGAATAGTGTGTTCATGTATAGGCATATGAGAATTCAAATGTTTTGGAGAACCCAAGATAAACATTTTTTGCAAAATAAATATCAAGGAATTGATTTTTAGATACCCAAAATAAGAAAAAAAATGTATAATATAAACAAAAATTTATTCAATGGTTTATGAAATGATAAATGCATTTTATCCTGCTTGAATGAAGTGAACTTGTTGATATTATGATTAAAATTAATAATGAAAACATATTGAGGTGTGAAAGAATTATTATTGAATAAAATATCAATGAATAATTATTGTGAATCATTTTCACATCTATGTGAGGCCCAAACATCGGTAGAATGAATAATTTTAGCCCAATTTTTTTTTCACTTAGGTAGCTCATCATTATAGGTGATCTGATATTTGAGAAATACCAATATACCCAAGCAGGGGTTGTTGAATGTAATTTAATGGGTACACAATCCACATCGTCCTAGAAGATTATGGAGGAAGATCATGATATCATCTTGTAGTGGATGAATCCCTATATTAAGGTGAAGTCTTCCTATTAGTGATTAGAGTAGTTGAAGTATTCTCATTGTTAATAGGAGTTTAAGGAGTTCTTAAATTGTAGAAAGAGTAGAATAAGTCTTTTAGTCTGAGTAGAAAGTAGTGTAATTACCTTTATTGGAGATGAAGGAAAACATATTCATCTAGCTATACCCGAAGAATAATATGTAACTGCCTGAACTGTTATATATTAAATTCTCTTTGTTGTTGAATTAAATTTATTATTATGTTCACTTACTTGATTTTATTATAACATATTGGATTTAAAATACAACTAAGAATCATAACTATTTATAATATAGCCACTGAATAGTGATCATATGATTTGTATAAATATAGCATATCAATAAATCCAATTGATAAAGAAAAATGAAGTGATGGCCTCAACCAGTATGATCATACCCTTTAAATAACACTTATTAGACCTTTCAAGGAAGATAGTATCACAAGAATTTTCCCTTGATGAATCCCATGTTGGGATCCAACATCTTAAGCATTAGTGAAACAACTCGCAGGATAAGTTCAAGCTCATCAATATCATGACCCAAACCATGTTTGTCGAACCACCACACAAATTATCACCATCGCACAACATTACCTTAAGAATATTTCTAGTGTAACGAAGAGATTTATATCTATACCCTAATAATATGAATATGTATGTTGTATATAATAATCAATATATTTTCATCTTATTATTGTTACGTTGTAAATGATTTTTATTTTGTTACAATAAAACAACAATTATATTATTGGGTAATATTTAAAATAAATCAATCCATTTATTTATATGAATTAATCTATTTTGGAAATTAATAAAATTTTCTTAACATACTATTACTAAATAATATTTATTAAATATAAATTATAATATAGTTTTTATGAAGTTAAATGTAATTTTATTTGGGTTTGAAATATGTTAATGTCAAAAATACAACATTTCTTAATAAATATAAATTTATATTTTAAAATTAAATGTTCACATATTTATATAATTATTTAGAAAATAGGAATATTATTTTCTTGAATCAGAATGTCAAAATTATCCAATGGTGATTTTTTGATAACTATCTGAGACTGTCAATTTTTCGGTTAAAAATTAAATACAATATAGATATATCATTTGTATTATGACATCCTAAATACCAAAATATGATGTACTAAATAATATAAATGGAATATAAGAACAAATCTATGTTTAACATTTAAAATAATTTTGTTTTAATTTAATTTTATTAATTTTATAAATCGATTATCAATCCTCCAAATCCTATAATATATTTTACGGTTTTAATATCATTTCTTCAAGGACATGACTCACTTCCACATCACCAAGGGTAATATTTTAATAAGTTCGACCATTTTTATAATAAAATAATGAAAACCCCTCCCCATTGGATAAAAAAAGTGTAAAACAATGGGAAGTATTTTGGTTTGTATTAGTTTATTATATAGAGTCCAGACATATACTTCAAAATAATAAAGAATTACCCAATCTTTTCCTACTAAACTAACCAAATATCCCATTTATATTAACTAAAAAACATTGTAGAATTTAAATATTGTTATCTCCCATCTCTAGTGATCTCACAAGGTTCTTTTAAGCTCCCGTGAAGATCATCCCAAGCATTTGGAATCACCCTATCATGGGAAGGGATCCTCTATTTCTTCTATTTATTCAGATATCTTTATTATATTATGCCTTTTATCTCCAATTAATAATGTTGGTATATTTTCTTCCACAACCCAATTACTGTAAATTTGATGTCTAAATAATTTTATACCCCTTTCAATCTCCTTAATACCTCCAATTAACATTTATATGCCTCTCTTATGCGGATGAACTTTCACTGAAATTTTTTATGCCAAAACCACTATGTATAAAATACCCATACCAATTTTCTATCAATGGTGGCCACCTTTATGAAGATACAATTATTATATTTGGTACTTAAATTTATATATTTTGTACTCCTTATAAGGACCCGACCTTATTACATTACATAGTCTAGAATTTTAGTCATGAACTCACTTCCTTTAATGTAGATGATCTTTTCATGTTTAGAGTTTTAGAGAATTGGGATATAATTGATACATACCATTACACATTCATATATAGAAGATACCCAAAAATCAGTATCCATTTCTTCCAAAAGATAAATCTTTTTAAATAAAACATGATTTCTATGTGAAATTTTCATAACATTTAACTTGTCTTCCTTATTTGTCTTACACATCATTATAACCCGTGAAAATCATTTAAAATGTTGGGATGAGCAAAAAACGCCCAGTAAGGGATATTAAAATATGGAAAGAGATCATTAGTCCATGAATACTTGTAATGTATGAAATCATTTAAAAAATTACATACTTGTTACCCATATAAACTTACATTGTGAGACTTTATATTTTCATGAGACTTCCACAAATCATATAGAACATAAATAAAAATATAATGGTATATTGAGACAATACATACATAATGTTGTAACCATATCATCTACCTTATAATTTGTTACCCTCACATCTACCTTACAATGTAACCCTTATGGCTACCTTATTGTGTAACCATCACAGTTACACTTGGAGTAACCATACGACCGACCTCTAACTTACACATATCCAATGTATTGGAAGGATATATAGGTCCCAACCTTCAATATAAAAAATTCCCAATAAACAAAACATAACTATAAAACATGAAAAATTGCATAAAAACAATAATTTGAAATTTTGTAAAAATGAATTTTAAATGTGGATTTTAAAGGAAAAGCCCCTTATTAATAACATATAATTGAAGAGAGACTTAATAGAGTTAATGATATATTTATATAACCTTTAAGTACACATAATTCAACATAATATAAAAAAATACATAATAAAAACAATTTTAATACTACCTAAATAATGAATCTCAATTTTAACCCAAATAATGGAAATCATGTTAATAATTCCCTTACCTCGGGTTTATCTTACTTTAAACTTCTTTAAACCTTCTGTATAATGGTTAAAAGAGTGTTATTAATATCTCAAAGAAACATATTCAAGTTTTAATACCTTATATGATCATTTATTAACATCATTTCACCATTTAATTGTTAGTATTTTGTTCCTTCCATTGTTTAGGGTTCTTTCCTTACATTATTTCCATGACCAGTTTGTATTTGATTTACTTGTTTTATGGAAATGAAATTCCTGAAGTGGAATTAAATTGTATTCATATGTTTCTAGAATATATAATGATACTTTAAATCAATTTTCTATGATATATGATGCTTTTTCATTAGATAAAACATTAATGATGTTTATTTAGATAATTTTTTGCAGTTCTTTGATAATCATGAACTTGTTTCATTATATAATTTAATGTTAATCATCTACGTTCATTACATAACATAAAATAGGTGACAACATACACTTTACATTATGATTCAACCATTAAAATGGTTATTTATCATCTTTTAAAGATGTAATGGAAATTTGAAACACATTGTCCATGATTTTGGTAAATCGGCACATTACAAGCGATGTCTTTTATTTTCAGAATAAGAGGGAGAGGGGAATGAGGGTGGTATTTGCAATGGAGGCGAGGATGGATTTTACATTATTTTAATCATTAGTTCAATATTTTTCTCCAGATTATAAATAGTCTTGATTCATGTGAAACCAAATAGTAATAAGTGCATTTGAGTTTGAACCAAGTGGTCTTATATAAACCATTATGTCAAAAATATTGTATTTAACTGATAATTAGAATATACGGTATTTTACTATATTTCACTATTCATCAAAAATTCAATAATTTCAAAAAAATACCAAAAATATACCCTAACTATTTTTACCTGTAGAATTCAAAAATGAACTCTATTTTTTGAAAATAATTTTTTTAAATATGATTAATTTTATTTTTAAATAAAATCATAATTTATTCAAAAAATAAAATTTTAAATCTATAACTCATTTTTTAACACCTTAAAAAATTAATCAACATATCATTATCTTATAACCTTAAGAAAATAAAATAATAACATGATTTACTATTCATAAGGGTTATATTAATATTCATAAGGGTCTTTTACTGTTAACCAATAATCAAGTTGGTTATATCAAACTCCAAATAACTTACTGATCACAACCGTAAATGACCGTTTTTTGAAATTAAAAACATAGAAGTGAAAAAATTATATTTAAAGGATATTTATAAATATCTACTTAAAACATTGTTTCGTTAATTCCATTTTTTTTAAAACCTTGAGGTGTTACATTATCCCCACCTTCTGGAAACTGCACCCTCAAAATATTATTTACAAATTAAACAAGTGAGGGTACTTTTCCATCATAGAATTTTCAGATTCCCATGTTGCCTATTTATCTATGCACTTTATCCACAAAACCATTACATTGTGGATTACCTTATTCCATAAAACTTGTTCTCTTTGATCAAGAATCTGAATTGGATTCTCTACATAAGAAAGGTTCTCATCCAGCTGAACTAGTTCTCAAATCAAGACATGAGATGAATCTGGTACATAATTTCTCTACATAAAAACATGAAAAACATTATGTACCTGAGATAAACTTGGAGGCAAAGCTACTCGGTAGGCAACTGGTCCAACTTTCTCTAGAATTTCATAAGGTCCAATGAATCACAGAATTATCATTCCTTTCTTAACAAAATGCATAACACTTTTCCATGGTGAGATATTAAAAAAATATGATCACCTAACTCCAATGAAATGTCTTTCATCCTATTGTCTGCATAACTTTTATGTATACTATGAGCTATCATCATGTGTTTCTGGATCATCTTCACCTTCTCATCCACTTCCTACACTAATTTTGGTCCCATAAAATTCATTTACCTGACTTCATCACAATAATATGAAGTTATACAGGCTTCCCATACAATTACTCAAAAGGTTCCATCTGTATACTATAATGAAAATTGTTATTATAAGAAAACTCAACTAAAGAAATATACTGATCCCAACTTCCCTGGTAGTCCATTGAACAAGCTTAAAGCATATCCTCCGAAGTCTGAATCATTCATTCTGACTTCCCATCTCATTGTGGATCAAATGATGTATAGAAATATAATTTTGTGCCCAACAACTTCTAAAGGATCTTCCATAAGTTAGGAGTGAACATGAGATCCTAGCTAGATACAATGGGAAGTGGAAGTCCATGAAACTTGAAAATATATTTAAGGTATAATTTATAAATCTAATCAAAATACATTGTATATTGAATAGGGATAAAATGTGAAGATTTAGTCAATCATTCAACAATAACCCATATTCCATTATTACCTCGAGAAGTATTTGATAGTACCACAATGAATTCTATGGATATATTATCCCATTTCCACTCTCACACTGAAAAATGATATATAATCCCCTTCATAAACTATCGACATGCTTTAACCTCTTGGCATGTCTAACATTTCCTAATGAATTATGAAATATCCCTTCTTATTCCATTCTAACAGTAATACTCCCAAAGGTCTCTATAAATTTTAGTTCTACAAGGATAAACTAAAAATAGGGAACTATGAGCTTCACACAACAATTCATTATTGAAATGGGAATCACATGGTACACAAAACCATTTACCAAATCTGAAAACACAATATTTATCAAGTTTAAATTCTAGAAACACACCCATTTTAACAAATTCTACCTTTTTTCTATAGCTCATAGTCTTCCTTCTACGCTTGCTAAATTCTATCTGATAAAGATGACTGTACTGAATACTGAAACAAAAAGGAGGTATTTCCAACACTAATAGCTTCTAATCCAAAAATCATCAAATCATTAATAAATGGGTCATGTTTTAAACACAATTTGTTTATGATTCATGAAGTTTTAGACTCAAGGAATCTAACTCTTTATTTGATTTTCCTAGATTTCAATTGACCGTGAAATCAAAGTACCTTATCAGTTCAATCCATCTCTTCTGCTCCATGTTTCATTTTTCTGAGTGAATATATACTTCATACTTTTATGGTCAGTATATATTTGACATTTGGATCTATATAAATGATTCCTCAAAATTTTCAAATAAAAAACCCCAACTTCAAATTAAAAATCATCTGTGGGATAATTTAACTCATAATGATTTAGTTGTCTTGAAGAATTTGACATTACCTTATCATTATATTTCAGAACATAACCAAGTACCTTCAATGAAGCATCACTATAGATGATAATCTCACCATTTTGGGAAGGAAATGCCAAAACTGGAGAATTTACTAATCTATTCTTTAGTTCTGTAAAATAAACATCCCATTCTTCTATTCAAAAAAATTTCACCCATTTTTTCCTTAACATATTTAACGAGATAGATAACCATGAAATATTTTTACAAACCATTGTTAATAACCTTTTAATCCAATAAAACTACGAATATATATAACATTTTTAGGTATTTTTTATTCATCAACCACTTTTGTTTTGGCCAGATCAACTATTATTCAATCCTTATTTATAATGTTCTCAATAAAAGAAATCTGTTACAATAAAAAATCACACTCTCTAAATTTTCCATATAGTTTTGTTTCTTTTATGGTTTTAAAAACAACCCATATATTTTTTATACTCATCTTCACTCTTAGAAAATACCAGAATTCCATCAATAAACATAACCATAAACTTATCCAAGAACTCATAAAATATTATATTCATAAGATTCATGAATATAGAAGGAACATTAGTTAACCCAAACATCATAACAACAAATTCATAATGACCATATATAGGAAGAAAAGTTGTTTTCGATATGTCATCCTCCTCCACCTTCAGCTAATGGTATTCGGATCTCAATTAAATATAGAAAAGTACTGAGCTCCCAGGAGTTGATAAAACAAGACATCAATATGAGGAAAATGATACTTGTTTTTAATAGTGATGTTATTCAAGGATGTATAATAAATGAAATTTCTCATGGAACCATATTTATTTTTAAAGAATAAAATAGGAGAACCCCATTGTGAAGTGCTAGGATGAATGAAGCCTTTATCAAGAAACTCATGAAACTGATTTTTGAATTCAATAAGTTCCATTTAAGACATTCAATAAGGGGTTTTTGAAATTGGCTTAGCATCATGAAATAAGTCAATTGTGAATTAAACATATCGATTAGGTATGAAACTAGGTAACTTGTTAGGAAAACGTCATGGTATTCATTTACCACGAGAACATCATTAATCTAAACAGTTCCCTTATTTTCATAAATATGAGAAAGATAACTTTCAGTTTCATATTTTAATAGTTTCTCATCTTCCAGATATGTTATCAATTGTTAGGGTTCATTCTTGTATGAAAAATGAAAAATTTATAAAAAACAACTTCTTTACCTCTATAATAAATCTTAGCATTATAAATAGAAATCCTTTCCATTCCTATAATGACATCAAACTATACTAAGAGAAAAACAATAATGTTTTCAGCTAAATTCATTCCACAGACCACAATAGAAATATTCTTATAATTACTCTTTTCTATAATATTTCCCCCGTGTGTTTTTACAATATGTTCTGGCCTCAATTACTGAGGTGATATTTCATATTTACCAAAAAATTCCTTAGAAATAAGGGAATGTGTAGACCCCGTAACAAAAAAAACTTTAGAAAAATCTGAGTAAACAAACATGGTACTTGATATAACATCATTGGGTGGCCCGACATATGCTGACATAGATGCAAATGACCTCACTACACCTTTCTGCTTATAGTATGTTTTCTTTTCATCATTCATATCTCTCTTTGGGAATACATTTTCATATTGACACATCTGTCCACATTTAAAAATTGTAACAGTTTCCTTATCAAGATTAGTATTAGGATGATTTTTAGTACAATCTCGGGACATATTTCCAAACGTACCACATAAAAAACACTTCCCGGTTTTGGTAATGCATTCCCCAGGGTTCTTTTTTCCATAATTTTCACACACTAGAAACTGGAATTTATTACCATCAAATTTATTTGGATGATTATTAGCCATTTGTTTCCATATTGACATCTTTTTCTACTATTTGTCAAAGTGTACATGATCATTTGAAAACTCTATCTCTACCCTCTAAGAACATCATACATGTTACTCATAAGTTTTGAAATTATAGGTGTCCAATTCCCTTAAATACCTTGGATTTAATCCTGAGGAAAATTGGTTAATGTTTCTATCAAGATCCATAATAACATTTGGTGCATGCATCACTATTCGGGTGAAGTTTTATTCATACACAAACACCAAATCTTTATCCTTTTTCTTCAATTCAATAAATTCATTCTCCATCATAAGTCACACCACCTTATGAAAATATTTTTCAAGGAAATGTATTTTAAATTCATCCCACTCAAAGGCATTATTCTCCTCTCTACCCCTAATATTTTTGACCATTTACAACCACTAATAAGATGCACCTTCAAAATGATAAATGGAAAGACTTAACTTTTGATTATATAAACATCCCATAACATCAGATATATTTTCAAGGTATTTTAATCCATCATTCAGCCACTACTAGTTTTGAAGATCTACTAAATGATGGAGGGTGTTTTCTTAGAAAATGTTCCACTATCATCATATTCTATTTTCGTACCTCTAGTTTTTCTCTTTCATAGATTCCACCACCATTTATTGCATGTGTTATCTAATCCATTACTGTTAAAAGCTTCTTGGTTCCAATCTCTACCATTCTGGGCTACAGATTCGGAAGGATATCATTCTGTCGGTGCCTCTCTTCTTTAGCTTTCCAATCTCTTCTACAAACAACCATTCTGAACAAACATATATATGTCGATGAGACATGGTAATATTTAAATTCTAAATCATTTTGAATTAACCATAGAGTAAAAATAATTTATGGTACTCTATTAAAATCATCCTAACCCCTAATTTTATCTAAACCATCCTATGTTACAAACTATAAGGCACCAACCTTATTAAATTAAATAATCTTGAATTTTAGTCAAGAAGTCACTTCCTTTCATATTGAGGATCTTCTCAAGTTTAGAGTTTTAGATAATTGGGATATAATATGTGCATAAAATTCCATAATATTATAGATTAGATACAAAAAAATTAGTATCCATTATATCCAAAATATAAAACCTTTAAAATAAAACATGTTTTCTTTGAAAAATATTTATAACATTTATCCTAGATTCCATATTTGTCTTAAAAATCCTTATAACATGTGAAAATATTTTAAAAACATGGTATGAGCACAAAAATATAAATAAGGGATGTAAAAAGGAAGGAAAGAAAACTTTAGTCCATGTATACTTGTAACATATGAAATTAATTTCAAAAAAATACATACTTATTACCCATATAAACTTACTTTACGAGAGTTGATATTTCCTTGAGATGTCTAAAAACATATAGAACATAAAAATAACCATAAATTTATCTTGTGGAATTACTTACATAATATTGTAACCATCTCAAAAACCTTATAATTTATAATCCTCACAACTACCTTACAATGTGACCCTCACAACTACCAAATTGTGTAACCATCACAGTTACACTTGGAGTAACCATACGACCAACCTCCAACATACACATACCCAATGCATTGGAGGAATATATAGGTCCCAAATTTCATCATAAATAATCTCTAATAACCAAAACATAACAAGAAAGCATGAATAATTGCATAAAAATATTTCTTTTGAATTTTGTAAAACATAATTTTAAAAGAGGATTTTAAAAGACAAGCCTTGTCTAAATATCATATAATTTAAGAGAGACTTAATAGAGTGGATGGAATAGGTATATACACTATAAATAAACAAAATTAAACATAATATAAAGAAAATTCATCACACAAACAATTTTAATATCACATTAATAATGAAATTTAATGTTAACCCAAAGAACGAAAATCAGGTTAAGAATTCCCTTACCACATGTTTTTATTACTTAAAACCTGTTTAAACCTCCTGTATAATGGTTAAAAGAGAGATATTAATATCTTAAGGAAACATATTCATGTTCATAATACCTTATATGAGCATTTCATAACATCATTTCACCCTTTTATTATTAGTATTTTTTTTATTCCATTGTTTGGCGTGCTTTCTTTACGTGATTTCCATGGCCGGTTTGTATTTTATTTTCTTATTGTATGGAAATAAAATTCCAAATGTGGAATGAAATTTAATTATATATGTTTCCAGAATATATAATGATAACATAAATCATTTTTTATCATATATGATGGTGGATCATTAGATAAAACATTAATGATGTTTGTTTAGATCATTTTTCGCGGTTCCTCGATAATCATGAACTTGTTTCATTATATAATTCAATGGAATGCATATATGTTCATTAAAGAAGATAAAATAGGTTAAAACATAAACTTTTCATTCTGATTCAACCATTAAAATGGTTTTATGATCAACTTTTAAAGATGTAATAGAAATTGGAAACTCAACATCCATGATTTTGGTAAATCAGTACATCGTAGCCAATTTTTTATTTTTAGAATCAGTGAGAGAGGGGAAAGAGAGAGTTATTTTTAGTGGTGGAGAGGAAGTATTTTACATTATTTTAATCATTAGTATAATATTTTTTCTCAAGAGTATAAATAGACTTGATTCATGTGAACCCAAATAGTAATAACTGCATTTAAGATCGAACCAAGTGGTCTTACATCATCCATGATGTAAGAAATAGTGTATTTAACCGATAATTTCAATATACGGTATTTTACCATATTTAGCTATTCATAAAAAATTCACCAATTTCATAAAGATAAAAAAAATTAACCCTAACCATTTTTTGACGTGGAGAATTCAAAAAATGAACTCCATTTTTTAAAAATAATTTTTTAAATATGATTAACTTATTTTTTAAATAAAATCATACTTTATTAGAAAATCGCAATTTGAAATCTATAACTCATTTTTTAACACCTCAAAAAATTATTCAACATCTCATTATCTTATAAACTTAATAAAATAAAATAATAATATTATTTACTATTTATTAGGGTGATATTATTATTCATATTACTATTTATAAGTGTGTGTTACTATTTACCCAAAAACAAGTTGGTTCTATCAGACTCCAAATAACTTACTGATCACAACCATAGATGACCATTTTTTGAAATTTAAAACATAGAAGAGGAAAAATAATGTTTAAAGGGTAGTTATAAATATCTACTTAACAAAGTTTCATGAATTCCAATTTATTTTTTTAAAACATTGGGGTGTTACACTCCTTTATCTTGGAATAATATATTATTATAAATGATTCCATGCCTTATTATCTATTTGGCACACATATGAATTATAATGAAGTGAAGGTGGCAAATTCCCCCAATATTATATTGCGCTCCAATGCATGTGGTAATTTTTCAGTCTCATGAGTTTTCCTGGAAGCTATAAGGGAGTGATACTATTCCATCATTAGACTTTGTCCAGCATGATTTTTTCGAGTTTATCTTTGACTTATGTTATTTATTCAATTTTTTTTTTATTTCCACATTTCCCAGGATGAATTTATGTTACCATTCTATATCATGTTGTATTGTCTATTTTTATGATTCTCACCACTTTTATGTTCCATCGATATGACTATTGTCAAATATGTGATACTTTCTTCATGTTATTCTATATTTATTACCTTATGATGCATTATATCTCACCCAGTTCTTATGTATGTACCTATGTTATCCCATGTAGTTTTAAGTACGATGGAATAATATGATCATTCCAAGGAAGTTTTTAATAGTGTTGTTGTATCCAATGTTTTATGTTTTTATCTAACATACCAAATTCCCAAATACACTATACTTCTTGACCTTATGGGTTGTATTATGTGTAATCTAATGTATTTATTCATTAATTAATGTGTAATAAAGTATAGGGTTTTCATAGTTTTTCTTAATGGGAAGTGTAGTTATTTAGGGAAATTAAGATTAGAAAACTCTAGCGAAAGCCTTGGGGATAAAAAATGTATAATAAAACATCCATAAATTTTGGTAAAGTATATATTATGTGGTTTATCAATAAAATACATACCATTAAGGATACAACAATTTTATGTGGCTCTAGAACATATATACATATCGGTAAAACCCCAAAACACCACATTGTGCTAGACTTGATCAGGAAATAGTGAACAACAAAGAGCCTTACTGCATACCTAGTATGAAAATTTAGGGTTATTTGATTTTTTAAACTCATAAGATAATTTGGAACTATTATTTAGGGAACAAAAAAATTCCCATAAGAATATATGTTAGGAAATACATCATGGAAAACATATATTGAAGCCTATAAATTCGTAAGATAAAGAATAAATGTCAGTTATAAGTTATCCATTTAATGTATTAATATTCCCATTTATGTGTTTAATAATTATAAAACACTAATCAATAATTTCCCATTATTCTAGAAAATTAACAGAAATAGGATGAACCGAGTAAACACCCATTGTGAAGGGAAATGTGATTAATACCCAAAAAGATTCCCAACTTAATAAGAGTAGGAATAGTGAACATCGTGATGATACTCTCTTAGCTGACTATGTTTCAGAATTAAAAAATGGATTTGTATAAGATCCCAAAACTCTCTAAGAAAAAAAAATCTACAACTAAAACCTTTATGTGAAAAAGGAATTCAACATTTAATGGATCATTTGATCCCTTAAACATAGAACAATGGATCAACTTCATTGAGAAAATCATATCCATCCATTAAATTTTTTATCAAGAGATTGTTATACTATTTATTCATCATATGGAGTGAGAATCTAATTAATGGTGGACTATGATCAAGAATATGAATCCTTAGGAAAAGATCAAAGTGATGGGGTGTAAGGACTTCCGAAAAATGTTTTTCGATAAATACTTTCCTCTTACTGTCTTTCTTAAAATGGAAAAGGATTTCCTTGATCTCAAACAAAAAGGATGATGAATCTATCAGGGAATACAAAGAAAACATCAAAATACTTTTATGATACACCTTCCTATGTGTTTTTACCCCCGAATTCAAGGTTTACCACTTATTTGGTTCACTAAAACCCAGTATACTAAAAGCCTATAAAATTCGAGACATTGGTAGCTATGAAGAAGTTGTCTATCAGGCCTTCAAATTTGAAACAAAGATCGAATAATATCAAGGGTATTATGGGGGTAAGAAATAGAAAGTGGACTTTAATTCTGATGTGGTGATAGAGAAATCTAATGATGCTACAAAATTTTGACATCCTTCTTATCAAAAATTTGGGAAGAAACACCTAAGAAATTTCTTAAGGGTGATAGGGAAATGATTTAGGTGTGGGAAGGAAGGACACCTAGAAAGTGATTTCTGATAAAATAATACAACTAATGGGATTGAGGAATGGTATTATATATTCAACCCTCAATGCATTCTTCATTGATTTTAATGCAAGGAATAAGGTAACATTGAAAAATAATGCACTAATCTAAGGGTTTTTTGAGATAACGAGTAGTCTCTAAGGAAACAGGGTAGAGTTTATTTCATTAAAACAATAGAGGTGGATTTTTACAATGAGGCGGTGATAGGTAAAGTAGTTATTCATTCAAGAATATGAGAAATAATTTTTAATTTTGGTTCTACACATTACTTCATATCACACATGTTTATTATATGTATTCAAACACCACCACAAACCATTAATGTATACCTACTGTTGAAAATATAAAATGGGGAAATTATTGTATCCCAATTTTATAATGTATCCCATATCTAAATTAGTGGAATAAAATTCCAAACAAACATTTTTATGTTCCCTTTAGTATATTATTTTTGCAATTATGAGCATGGATCAACTTTACTTATATATATCCAACATAAATTTTAATGAGAAGTAAATCACTAAATGTATCATTTATCATCCTCTGATTTTATAAATGTTCAAGGAGGATGATGAATCTCCTTTAGAAACAACATAGGATTCATGGATATTATTTCCCTATGAAAAATAATTTCTAGCATAAATCATTTATTGTAAATAAAATATCATCCCTGAATAAATTCACATTCTATGCTAATACACTGAAGTGTTTTTGGAATAATTTCTTGGTCTTTACCCTAGCTGAGAGGTTGAATTTTCAATTGAGGGTTTTTAATTATGAAATACTCTTTATTTAATGGCTATTGTGGAACATGAAGATTTATGAAAAAATAAAATGAGAATCTGAATAATGGTTTTATAATCCCATTTGCTTCACCTTGGGATGCACATGTAACAAACCGATATTTTCAAAATATTTTTTCCAATTAGTTTAATCATTTGAGAATTTTCATTTCACACAACACTGAATGTATCTTTTTTATTTGAAATCACTACGTATAGATTGTTTTATATGAGACACCATGTTAAGCATTCTCTATGCGCAACACTGAGATTATATTTTGATACATTCAACAATATGTTTGTCTTGTATTAAACACAAAACAATGTATCTTAGATATTTTTGTTACATGTATGAACAAGTTTTACCAAACAATAATATATAATTAATATTATTTTTTAAAGATTATTATTTTTACCACCTAGAAATTATAATGGATTTTATGAATAATATTAACTAAAATTTCAAAATATGATCTAAAAATTCATTTAAAATTAATCCTTTAGTTTTCAATTAGTTACAAATTAAAATAATAACTATTTGAATATTAAGATATTCCTTTTCTAAGAAAAGTACTTTTCTAAGAAAAAACAAAAGTTTATGTCAATAAATAAAAAAAACCAATTTTGATGATTTTATTTCAATAGAATTTTTATATTATATATTCAATCAATATGTCTTATAATATTATTATATATTTTATAGGTATAAGATATCCAATTTTATGAATAAAAGATGTATTTTTCTAAAAAGTAATATTACCACCATTAGATGAAGAACCCTTATTAAATATGAATTTTGACACTTTTAATTTTTTTAATGAAAATATAAAAATCATGTTTGAAAGTAGAATATAAAAATTTATTTAAGTTGAAATTTTTATTTTTCTAAGAAGTTTCAGTTTTTTGATAAATCATAGAAAACACTAAATTTTAATTCAAAATAGTTTTTTCATGTAATTTATTTATATATTAAAATTATATATTTTATTTTATTTTAAATTTTAAGGAGACAATTTATATAGAAATTAATACAATTTAGGTTATTGGAATCAATTTCACATTGAAATTGGATCTAAAAATATGTCATACTTTTGAACATTTTTACTTCAAAATCCCGCTTTGTCGTCCCGTAAGCAGGATGAAATTAAAACTAATTTATGACACTACTTTGATTAGAATTTGGAAAAATGTATTCCATATTTGGTATCCAAAAAATTTATAATATATTTTAAAAGTTCAACTTAGTTTCTCTAAAAAAATATTAGTAAAGGTAATTATAATTAAATATAGCAATTAATAAAAAAAATTAGCTTAGAAAAAGATTAAATATTAATATTAATGGATAAGATGAACTAGAAACAAGTAAAAAAATCAATTTAATGGAAAAATTTAGACCCCTTACTATATTTTATATAATTTGATTCATTATTGGAGCCACTTTTCATAGAAAAAATATGGGTGGAATTCCCTTCTCCAAAAATTACAAGAATTCCACTCCTCCTCCACTATAAAAGAAACTGAACCCACCCACTAATTCAAAAATATAAATTTTTTTGACGCACTAAAAATATAATCAAATAATATCCCTAAATTAATCATATAATTATCCCTTTTATTATAAATCCAACCAAGTAATCCCTTTCTATGAAAACCATGAGGAGTTACCTGAATAAGTGGTATCATCTTTCATCCTGCTCCTTTGTTTAATTTTCATTACCCACCCCCTCAGTCTTCTCATTCTATGATTATATAATAACATAAGAATCCTAAATATACTAATATGTTTTTATTCTATTTTTTTACCTAAACATGAAGACACTTATATCTAATGGGCAATGAACGAACCATTCTTGTGCATGGTGAACTACTACCTCACGAAACGATGTTGTTTTTTTCCTTTACCAAATCTAATGGTTCGTAATTGTGATGGAAACTATATTTTCATTTTTTATATATATTATATTTTTTATCTATTCCTTTTTAATTATTATATAACCCACACCTTCATGCTTTCCATTTTTTCAAAATGTCATAACTTCATTTGTGGAAGTGTAGAGTACTGCCTCCTCTAAGTGATGTGATTCATTGACACTTTACCCGGATTGTATTAGGGATGAGTTTAATACATTTATATTAAATATATGAAATAATAATTTTTCAATAATTATTATTATATATATATATATATGTCATTTACATTCTTTTTTCCATAACGATAATTAAATTGAAAGAACATCTATGCGTATGTACGACCTACAGTCTCCATGAACGGTACATACCATTTCATATAACTATAATTTATATATTTCATTAAATATTTATTTATATAATATATATGATATTTTTATCATTTTTACATTTTTAAAACAATTAAATCAAGATGTAAGTAAGAGGATCAAAAATTATATCTCAAAACATTTACGAACAACAAAGCAGATATTACCTGAAGCATAACATTAATAATTAATTATTAATAAGTGTGTAATATAAATTAATATATGGTAATAGATATAATAATATAGTTCTATATTATATATAAAATAAATCTATATTTATTATAAATGAGGTTTTAACTAGTATGAAGAAATTCAAGAAATAAGGGAAGGGAATTTCATCTCGCCATTTAATTACATGACAAACATGCCATATTCACCACTCAATTATTTTTGGTGTATATACTTATCATGGATGTATTATATTATTAATATAATTAATTTTATTGGTATTAATATATCTATTTTATGGCCTTTATTTCATTGGGTTTATATTTCAAATGTTTCCAAATCATAAAGTAATTTTGTCTCGATTTCCTTCTTTGAGACACATGCCATTTTTGCATATATATTTTTTACGAGGTGTATATACTACCTCTGATATAATATATCCAGAATCCAATTATTTTCATGATATTTAATATTCATGTAATTTTTTGATTTCCATTTCATTATGATTTATTGTTACCAAAGT
Source organism: Viscum album (assembly GCA_963277665.1). Classification (NCBI taxonomy): domain Eukaryota; kingdom Viridiplantae; phylum Streptophyta; class Magnoliopsida; order Santalales; family Viscaceae; genus Viscum; species Viscum album. The sequence goes on from OY728160.1 coordinate 863,076,002, forward strand.
GGTAATGGTTTATTGCTACCATATCATCGTTTATCAAGATTGTTTATGATTATGCATCCATTGATTAAATCTTATGATAAATCATTCAAAAACTCTTTGAAATTTATTAAAATACGGTTATTAATTTTATATCCTTTTAATGGTACCATTTTTTCACTCTTCTATATTGAAAATAATTAAGAAACAATTTTTATGAAAATTTGACTTTATTTATCCTTCTGGTTAGAAAATAGTGTTCTTTCAAAATTTTGTATTCTAAAAATTGATTTCCATTTTTTTAATAATATCGTATGATATTTAAAGAACATATTTATACATTTATTAATTTTTAAAACTAGTTGTAAAAGTAATATTCTTGTCATTTTCTGATCAATGAACTTTTCTAAACTTTTAATGTCTAAAAGGAATGTTTGGTATGTATGGGCATACCCACTATTATGACTATCATTTCCCAGGATCATAATTTATACGATTGGAAGGGTTTTTTTTAAATAATAATTTTCCAAATATTTTTGAATTATATTTATTTTTAAATGGTTTTCAAAGAAATTTTTTTTCAATAAAAAAACTTTATGTTTTAAAAATGTCTTAAATGATATTAAAAGGCTTAATTTATATGTTTTTAAAAAGTTATTTTCAATGAAAAGGATTTTATTTCAATGATTTCAGGATTTATTTAAATTATTTCAATGAAATTTCCTAATAAATGTGTTTTAAAAATATTTCATGCCTTATTTTAGGGTTTTAAATGTTTTTAAATTAAAAATGTTTTCAAAAGGTTTTCAAGATTTCTGTATGAGTTTTAAATGTGTTTTCAAAGAAAAATATTTTTAAAAGATTTTAAATCTTCTTTTTTTGGTTTTCAATGATGTTTTGAAATAAAATTCTTTTAATTTTATTTAATTGTTGAAAATAACTATTCATGGAGGAAAATTTATTGTCCTTCGAAAATGTTTTAAAGGAAGTTGTAAATATTAATTTATAAGAAAAGGATTTTGAAATTGTTTTATAAAAATAATTTTCAGAAGAGGCTATTTTCATTAAAATATATTTCATGTGAAAATTTAAAATACTTCCCCATATATACTTGCATAATGTGTTATATTTTATTCTTTACTGGTTATATGATCCATGAATACATTTCATTTTATTTATTGAATGGTTTATGTTTATATGGAATGATGTTTATGGAACTCATTCCTCTTCCATGGGTGATATGCTTTTGAAACCCATTTCTTTTCATGGGTTATGAATTTATGAAATGATTATTAAATATATATCTTTTCAATAGGTAATGATATGATAAAATATCATGAAACCATTTCCTATTCATGGTTTATGATATGATGTTTATGGAACCTATTTCCTTTTTGGGTCATGAAATGATGCATGTTTTATTATCTTACACCACATGTATGTTTGATTTTTTTATGTGATGTGTGGGAACTATATCTACCTCAAATTAGTTGGGTAAAATTAATATTTTATGAGATAATTATGGGAAAAAAGTTGATGTGCTTGATCCAAAATTTGAAATAGGTGTGTCCTGATCAAAAACGGTAAACAGGTGTGTCCTAATCCACTCTGGTAAGTTAGGGAAACCTCATCCACTATGAGAATATGGGGAATCCCAATCCACTATTGGAATATGGGGAATCCTAATCCAATATGGGAATATGGGGAGACCCAATCCCTTTAAATGAAACGACATCAAATAAAGATGTTGGGGGGGCCCCGCCTAGTAGGTGTAGTCACCATGATGAGCCATGATAAGTTTTTGGTAATGATCCTCTACTAATAGGGAATGGTATTACATATTTATGTGTTTTCCACAAATTCAACAACTTATTCCCATGATATTATCACATGGTTTATATTATTAATAATCTTAAGTTTCATTTATAATGACGATCCAATCTTTATTCATTGTCTCATGATTATGATCTTTTTATGCAGGGTATGATCTTCTATCATTAATATCAAGATCTCGTACTCTTATGCTAATGTTATGCTTACATATCTCCCTTGTTTAGCCTTACCGAGCATCTGATATCAACCCTTTCTTTTGTTATGTTTCCCTATATTATGAAGAAATTTTTTATGTAGGATTACTAAAGGTGAAGATATTTATGGGAGATGTTTAAGATCTTTCACCAGTTACAATATTATGTTTCCAAATTTCCAAAGACGCTAAACTATTACGGTCTTAGAGCTTATATTTCTGTATTGTATGGAATATTCATCTAAAATGATATAATAAAAATATAGGGTAAGTCCTTGTCACTATAGTTGGAATCAAATGGAAGGTTTATTTGACCATTAATAAATTGGATGAGAAAACTTTAGTGATATCCCTAGGGATATTTCTATGGATATATCTCAGATATCTCTAAAGATAAGTCTAATGATGTGTTAATATGTCAGAAAACATAATGGGATTTTTTTAAAGGAAAGAGAGAGTGGTTTCCTAGAAATACATCACACTGTAGATAGTATAAGTATATGTGGCCATATAATAGATTAACAAAGGGGTATCTACTTTGAAAATACCGCATTGATCAAGACTCAATTAGGAATTGGTGCATGAAAATGGGCCCCATTGTACACCAGGTTTGACACTCTCAGGGGATATGATTTAGAAATTTACAAACTCTTTATGATCCACCATGCTGGATTTAAATAGAATGTTATTATGAATAACCACAGAAAAACCTGAGGTATAACATATTAAAGAATTAGGTGTCATTATTTAGACATCCTATAAGAAATATCTCTCGATTATGTGGTTTTCTGCCGTGAAAGGTTTATCTCAACCAATGTTTTATGGTTTTATTTAAAAGTGGATACTAGAATAAACCTGGCTAGAATTAAATTTTTGAAATGTAGAATGTTTGTAAATGAAGAAAATTGATCTCCTAGGTTGACATCTCATGAAGAAAATTAAGAAGGTCCACCAGTATTGGTTATGCTGTTGAAGATAAAGAGACTGCAAACGACATGTTAAAGGTACGAGTTGTTCTTAAAATATTATGTATATTAAATATAAGAATAATTATTTTATTTTAGTTTAGAAACCAGAATATATTATTCATATTTAATATTATATTAAAGGGGTATTTATGGAAAATATGATCAATCCAGAGAAATGGTATAACAATAAAGTTGGACGATTGAAGTGTATATGTATAGGGATTCATGAATTATATTATATGAATCGTAACATATATATTTTACATTAATTATTTGTAAAAAATATATTTAAGGGTGATGATGAATTTGAAAACGGATTTAATGAGAATTTGATATTTTGATTAAGGGAATTTTACCCTTAATGTGTCCCTAATTTTGAGAAAATTCTGTTTATATTGGATAAGGATATGATTAATATGTATAATGTAAACTGAATAGTATCGATTACATTATAATTTATAATTGATATGTTGAAAATATGGTCTATTTAATCATAGAAGATTATTACAACATCTTGGATTTAAAATATATTTCTAGTAATCTTTGGAATAAAGAAGCATGCATGTCTTCCAAAAGTATTTATAGTAACTTAGATTATTTCCATTTTCAAGAAAATATATAACGATTGAATTAAAATGTTTGGAATTTGAAAATCAGGGGATACTTTTTAATATGTGGTGCATCAATTTTAAGATTATTTTGTGACATTGTTTCTAAGATTTTGGATTTTCATCTTTTGGAAGGATTATAAGGTTAACATTTCTAGGAATATTAAGTTAAAATTCAGGTGAAGTTTGTGAGATTAATGTATTACATCACCACATGAGTATTTCTTCATATTGGATAATATATTCGAATAATTTTGTGTTTTTGGTAACTAATGATAGTTGGGATGACTTATCATGGTTCTCATGACCTATTAGTGCTTCAAGAATAAAATAATCACGTTTTGTTTTTAGAGAAAGTGGTGAAATGGAAATGTGTTAAGACACGACCAAAGGGTGATATTTTACATATAAAAGGGAATGAAATAATGTAAGTATATATTCTTGTCAGAAAATATTATGCAACTTTTGGAAACGGGTCTTGAAATAAGATTTTGTCTGATCATCATCATTTTTAATGATATGAATAACCTCTTTAATACATATTCATTTTATGGTTTTTTGATAGTTTAATTTTTATAGATCTCATAATTTCTTATGAATAGTGATATTTATCAATATCTATGATTACTTACACTTTTAATCATTTTCCATGTTTTCACTTTCCACGTATTTTCTCTTATTTTGAAAACTTGTAATGTGTTTATTTGGGTAACAGTTATGTTCCCAACATTCCTATTTTAATGGAAGTATTTGTATTCCTTCTAACGATGTGGGGTTTTATGAATGGAAATTTCAAATGATAAACCATTGATAACCTATACAAACCTTGATGGGTAAATTAATTTTTAAAGGGGTAGAATGTTACACCCCAAGATTTTATTAAATATTTTTTCCCAAATTTATTTAATCTTTTAGATGTTTTTCATTTCATAGAACACTGAATATATCTTTTATTATACAAATGAACTAAGAGGGGATTTCATTATATAACACACCAATTCAATATTTTGGAATAATAATCAATTATATTAGCTTATTATAGAAGTGAAAATATGTTTTTATTGTATTACAAACAATATTGTGTCCCTTCTATAACTTGCATTACTCACAATTCCTAGTTTTACTTACCTAAAATATACAAATAATATTATTATTACAGTTAAAACATATCCATTAGAACATAACTTACAAATAATATTTAGTAAATTGTGAAAATATGATCTTCACATGTATATAAAATTAATCATTTTCATGTCAATTAGTTAGCTATAAAAGTTTGAATAAATTGAGAATGAAGAAATCAATTTTCGAAGAAAACTATTTTTCTATGTACAAATAAAATTATATATCAATAAATTAAAAAACAAATTTTGAGTAATTTTTTCAATAATTTATATATATACATTATATATTAATTCAATAATTTTTATACTAATGAAAAAAATTTATAGGTATTAAATATCTAATTTTATTAATAAAAATATGTATTTTTTAAAAAAGAAATTTTATAAACTTTTATTGGATAACCCATCAAATTTTTTATTTTTTACACTCTTAAAATTATTATATGAAAAAATAACAGTAAAATTTTGAACCATAATATCAAAATTTACTCAGGTTCAATTTTTGGTTAATTTATCTGAGAAGTTTAATATTTTGATAAATAGTAAAAACAACTTAATTTTAATTAAAAAATAATTTTTTATCTAATTTATTTATATAGTTATATTATATTTTAGTTTTGTTTTAATGTTTAGTTGGATAAATTTTACATATTTTAATCCAATTTAGGTTGTTGGAATCAATTTCACAAATACATTTTATATTAAAACATTTAAATTTTTTGAACATATTAACATTAAAATCCCACTTCATCATCCAATTGGTGGGATTAAATTTAAACTAATTTCTTCCACATATGTTACTATAATTTGTAAAATTGATTCCATAATTTTAATCAACTTTATTTATAGAATATAATAAGGTCATCTTAGTTTTTTACTAAAAGTATTAGTGAATTTGATTAAAATTAATTACAGCGATAAAGAGGAAAATGTGCTCCAAAAAGGACTAAACCTTAATATTAATGGAAAATATGACCTATAAAATTATACAAAAGAAATTTTATGGACATATTTAGAAATTATATTCCATTTTATATTATTATTTTTTTGTGCAGTTCCCTTTTCAATATTTTTGAAGAATGTCACTCATTCTCCCCTATAAAAAGGAACTCAACCCTCCAACTTATTCACACATTCCAAGACGTTTTTATCACCTAAAAGCTCCTCAAATTATATCCAAAAATCCATTAAATAGTCCTATAATTATCCCTTTGGAATAAATCCATTAAAGGAATTCGATTTGTGCAAATCAAGAAGATTTACCCAATGAAGAGGTAAAATAATGTCATATATGGTATTAGATATAATAATATGGTTATGTGGTATATTTATAATAAACATATATTAATTATGCATAAATTCTAAATTTTCACAGATAAAGTCAAGACATATGGGGAGGGAATCTCATCTCATTTTTTATTTCCTTGAGATATATGACTTATTCACCACTCATTTATTTATTATTGTGTGTATAGTTATAATGGATGTATTATAGGATTTATATACATGATATTATTGGTATTTAAATAACCATTTTTTAAATTTATTTCATGGGTGTTATGATTCAATGGATACAAAATTCGTATTGTAATTTTGTCTCAATTTGACTTCCTTGAAACACATTCCATGTTATGAACCTATATTCTTCCATGAGTTGTATATATTTTCTTAAACATGTTATGTCATGAACATAATTATTTTAATGATATTTATGTTTCATTTAATGTTATTATTTCCATTTTATTATGATTCAATGTTACTACAGGGATAATGATTTATTTCTATAATCTCACGATTTATCATGATTGTTTTGAGAATATGCTTCCATTGATGAAATCGTATGATACAAATATCAATAAATATCATGAATTTGCATACCCTATTTTAATTCATGTTATATCGTTTTAATTATAACATTTTTTTAACTCTTTGATACTTAATTTAATTAATTTTGTTTTTGAAAATTTGACTTTATTTCTCAATTCGTTATGACATATCCGTTCATTCAAAACTGTGTTTTAATAAATTAATTTTTTTACAGTTATAATAATATATTCAAAGAAAAACTTTACACATGTATTAAATTTTTAAAAAATTATTCCAAAATAATTATTCTTTTCATTTTTAGATCAAGGCACTATTCTATGATTTTGTGGTGAAAAAATAATGTTCTTCACATACAAAATTAATCTCCATAATGACCAATATATTATGGATGATTCATTTATAATTGTACATGTTTATTTTTTTTTAAATAAATTCTTTTCCTAATATTATGGAATTTTTTACTAAAAAAAGGTTTTTGATAAATTTTTTTTCAGAAAATGTATTACCTTTAAAAAGTGTTTCAAATAATTTTTGAAGATTATTTTTTATGTTTTAAATAGGATATTTTCAATGAAAATAATTTCAATAATTTTAATATTTTTTATGTTTTAAAAGAATATTTGTTAAAAGGGGATTTGAAAATGATTTCAAGCATTATTTTTCGATTTGAAAATGTTTTTTAAAGAAAATTTATTTCAAAAATTGTACAATATTTTTTTATGTGCTTTCAATGTGTTCTCATATAAAAAAGTTTTCAAAAAGTTTTCAAGCTTCCATAATATGTTTTCAAAGATATTTTAAAAGAAAACCTATTTCAATATTATTTATGTTTTAGAAATCATTTTTCATATAAGAAATGATATTTTCCTTATTAAATGTTTAAAAAATTAAAATTTTCTTTATAGGATATAGATTTTGAAATTGTCTTATAAAAATGATTTTCAAAAAATCTATTTTCCATTAGAAATTTTTCTATTGAACCTTTAAAGTAATTCTCTATCTAAGATGACATCCTTTTTTACATTTTCTTCTTTACTGGGGATTTGATCCAATAAAACCATTCATATTCATTCTTGAATGAATTATATTTAGATGGAATGATTTTTATGACACTCATTCATCTTCCATGGGTTATATGATTTTAAAACCCGTTTCTTTTCATGGGGTATGAATTCATGAAATTATTTTGAAACCTATCTCTTTTCTACAGGTAATTATATGATAAATTCTTTTTTTACTATTTTAATTTCATTGGTTATGATATGATTTTTATGAAACACATCTCTTTTTATGGGTCATGATTTAATAAATGTTTTATTATCTTATAGAACATGTATATGTGATTTTATTAAGTGATGGGTGGGACCTATATCTCCCTCCAGTTAATTGGGTAGAGATTTATATATCATGAGAAAATGATGTGAAACAATTCTACAAGCTTGGTCCGAAATAGGAAAGAGGTGCATCCAGATCCAAAAAGGGAAACATGTGAGTTTGGTTCCACTATGGGATGATGGGGAAAGATGACCCACTATTGGATGGTGGGGAAACAGAATACACCATATGATGAAGGGGAAACTGGAACTCTTATAAGGAAAGGGATGTGACTAGGGATGGCGGTGCGACCCACCAAGTAGGAATAATACCCATGACGTACCCTAATAAGTATTTAAAAATTATCCCTAACTTATAGGGAATGATATTACATGTTTTTGTGTTTTTCAAAAATTATATATATTATGCCTATGATTTTCTCAAATGGTTAATGTTATTGATTATCATATGATTTGTGTCTTATTTACTACAAACCATTATTCCATGTCTCAATATTATTATTTTTTAATGCATAGTATAATCTTCTAATTTTAATATAATGTTCGCATACCCTTATTCTTTTCTTATGCTTACATTTCTCTCAGGTTTACCCTTTCTTAGAATATGAGCTCATCCATTTGATATGTTACCTTTCCCCATGTTATGAAAAAATGTTTTATGTAGGATTAATAAAGGTGAAGTTAATTCTGGGAGATGTTTAATATCACTCACTAAGTTAAAAGATTATGTTTCGATGATTCCAAAGACACTAAAATATTATGGTCCTCAGACATGTATTTTTTTAATACTCTATATAATTTTATAAAATGATTTAATATCCATGTATTATAATCGTGGGTTACTATAGAACCAGCCATATTCAAAAATAATAATAATGGGTCAATTAGTCAATGCATTGATTATCTTGATCTTGAAAATATATTTATAAAGAACAAGTATCCTCTTCCGCGGGCTCCAAAAATGATTGATTAAATATATGGGGACCAATACTTCTCCATGTTGGATCATCAATTGGGGTATTATTAAGTAAGTTTTAAGTAATATTATATCCTCATTAATGATTTCTTTTATAAGGTACGGGAACTATGAGTTCATTGTAATTCCATTTGAATTAACTAATGATCTAGAAATATTCATGATATTGATGAATAGAGTATTTATAGATACCTTGAGAAATTTGTATAATTATTTACATATGATATTAAAATATATTCCAAAATTAAGGAGGATAATAAGTAGAATACGACCACTGTTCGAAAGAGCTCATTAGAGGAAAAGATTTAAGAAAAAGAAAAAAAAATTAATTTTTGGGTGAAATATGTCTTGTTATTGGAGAATATTATCAAAATAAATGGGATAAATATGGAAAATTAAGAGACAATAGATAATGAGGGATTCCCAAGGCCACCATCTGTGATAGAAATCCATAGTTTTCTTAGAATTTAATGGTATTGTAATAAATTTTTGAGAAATGTTTCACAATTTTAAAACCCTATATCCTTGCTAACTCATAAGGGAGTCATGTTTTTTTGGAATAATGCATGTGATGAGAGAATAAAAGAGTTGTAAATGAGGATAATCACCACACCTATAATTATACTACCCAATAGTGGGGAGATCTTTATAGTATATAGTGATACTTCAAAAAAGGTCTTGGTCTGTGTGTAATTATGGAATGTAAAAGTGATAGCCTATGCCTCAAGGAAATGTAAGGTTCACAAATAAAACTACCCAACACATGATCTGGAGTTATATGAGAAGATTTTTGAATTAAAAATAGAGAGTCTTTACTTCACTATGGATAATTGTAAAATATATACAGATCATAAGAACCTTAAGTATATATTCACACAAAAGTATCTGAATACGATCCAATGAATATGGTTAGACTTGATAAAATATTATGACTTCTCAATCCACTACCATCATGGGAATAAAAATAAAATGGAAGATACTCTAAGTATAAATGATCCATCACTTTTTTTATTGATTATAATTGATATGGATCCGATCTTATTAAAATTGAAGAGTATAGACATTGGAATCATAATGGAAGAAACATCATTAATCATTTCACAACTAATTTCTCAATCTTCCCATCAGAAGATGAAAAAGGATGATCAAAGAGATAATGTATAAATTCAGAAGAATGTGGAAGCAATATGAAATGGGAAATGAGTAAGGTTCATTGTTAATGAATAATGAGTTATGAGATTTGGGATATGACATTGTGTACCATTAAATACGGAGTTAAAGAAGGAGCTATTAGATGGTACACATAGCTCGGCCTTCTATATCCATCTAGAAAGCATGAAGATGTATCAAGATCATTGAGGGATCTATATGTGGGACATTATGAAGAATGTGATCACAATAATATACATCAATATTTATTGTATGTACACAAGTGAAAGTGGAAAGGTAAAAATATAAGGGGATGATTTAACCATCACACATAGTGACATGGAAATGGGAAAACATTACTATGGAAATTTTCACCGGTATTTTGAAGAAATCAAGAAGTAATAATGATATATGGGTTTTTTTGGATCATTATTCAGTTAGTTTTCACTACATTGAAATTTTAGGGGACTTCTCGCTCAGTCAATTATCTTTGATATACATTAGAAAAGTGGTGAGGCTGCATGGAACACCACTATGAATTATATTTTATTGAGATCCATGATTTACCTCTATGTTTGGAATGATTTTCCTATATACTATAAACACTGATTTGAATATCATAACATCTTATCAAACCTAATATAATGGAAAATGTATGCATACCATCTAGAAACATGAGGAAATTTTGAGATCATATGAAATTTACTTCAAAGGGGGATTAGATTAACATATTCCTAAGTCAAGTTCTCAGACAACAATAGTTTTAACTCAAGAATCCAAATGGCTACATATTAATCCCTTTATGGAAAGATATTTAGAACACCTAAATTCTTGGATGATGTTGGGAAACTCAAACTACTAGGTCCAAACTATCATGGAAATGGTGTAAAATGTTAACCCCCTTCAACATCACATCAAGTATTATTAGATTAAATAGAAAATATATGTTGAAAATCAACAAAGAGACATAGAGTTTGATGTTGTGGATAAGTTTTTCCTCTAAATATCTCTATGTAATAAAGTAATGAGATTTTGTATGATAGGAAATATTTTTCTAAGATACGTCATATACTTTGAGATCCTTGATCAAATTATAGAATGAAATCTTATATGAGGAGAATCCAGGGAACACCATAGATCATAGAGATAAATTTATATGAAATATGGTTATGAATATTTTCAATGTGATAAACAGAAACCAAAAAATTAAAGATGATACATGGGAACTAGAGGAGGTGAGGAAATAGAATTATCCTAATCTGTTTTATTGTGTGAGATGAAAATTTAGATGATGAAATTTTTGAAGCAGGTGGATTGTGACGAACGGAAATATTATAAATAAAATTTTATTCTTGGTTAAATTAAATAACTTATTATGTGTAATTATGGTGTTTTATAACATACTATAATATTTAAAATATCATTAATAATCATAAACCTTCATAATATAGCCTTTGAAAAGTTATAATATGATTAATATAAATATAGGGTTTTAACAAGTTCAATTGACATAGAAAATGGATGTGATGGCCTTAAATAGTTGTATCATTCCTTATGAATCCCATTTAACATATCTTTTGAGAGAGATATAATTACTAGGATTTCCCTTGACCATGACCAAGCTAAGATCAAAACCATGTATGTCAAACAACCCCATGAAAGTCTCAATTCCATGCCCCTCACACTTAGGGTGTTTTTTGGTTTAATTATGGGATATTTAATAATCCCTTAATAATATGTAAATGTATTTTATATATAATAATTAATATATTTTCATCTGATTATTGTTAAATTTTAAATAATTTTTATTTTGATATAATAAATCAAAAATTTAATTTTTTGGTAATATTCAAATTCAATAAAGGCTTTTATTTTGATGAATTAATGTATTTTAAAATTATTTTTTAATAAGATAATATTATTAAATAATATTTATTAAATATGAATGGTCATATTCTTATTTATGAGGTAAAATTTAATTTTTATTTGTGTTTGAAAACTTTTATTTTCAAAAAACCCAGCATTTCTCAATAAATACAAAATTCAAACTCTAAAAGTGAATATTAAAATATTTATAAAATTATTTATGTAATATTAATATTATTTTTTAAACATAAATTTTAAATTATCCAATGTTGTATTTTTCATAAATTTCTATGATAGTCAAATTTTTTGGTAAAAATTAAATATAGTGTAAATATATGGTATGTAATATGACATAATAAAGACCCAAAAATGATTTAATAACAACAATAAAGTATATAGATGGAAAAATCTATGAATAAACATTAATTTAATGTAATTTAAAATAAATTTTATTAATTTTATAAATCCTTTAGGAATCCTCCAAAACTTATAATATATTTTGTGATTTTAAAATAATATAACTAAGGACGTGACTCACATACACATCACTAGGTGTAGTATTTTAATATGTACTAACATTTTATTAAGAAAATAATGAATACCACTCCCCTTTGGAAAAGAATATTTGAAAAACCATGCGATGATTTTTGATTTTTTAATCTTTGTTTTAGAGATTCCAAAACCATTATTTGAGAAATAATAAATAATTACCCCATTGTTTCCTATATACACCTACTAAAGATCCTATTTCCATTCACTCAAAAACAATTATCATGTATTTAATATTCCCACACCCCTATAGAGTCATCCCAAGGTGCCCTATAACTCTCAATAAGCTCTTACCAAGAACTTGGAATCACCCTCTCAAGGTAAGGGTTCATCTCTTTATCCTCTTTATCCAAGTATATTTATTATCATATGCCATTTATTTCTAAATAATAATGTTGGTATATGTTCTACCATACCCCCTTAATATCCATTTTATTTATTAATTATTATTTACCCCTTTAGATATCATTAATCCCTCCCAAAAACATTTATATTCCTTTGTTATGCTGTTGAAATTTTACTGCAATTTTTCATGCCAAAACAATTATGTAGTGAATACCCATACCCATTTCATATCAATGGTGTTTACCTTTATCTACATATACATCATTTATTGGGGAATTGAATTTATTTATTCAACAACATAGATCATGTATTAAAATTTGATGACAAATGTTTCCATTTTTATGATCAATGTGGCCCACTTATGCATGAGAATGAAATAAAAGTTATAGGTGTGCCCAAAATTATATATCTCTCTAGAGCATTTCGTAATGTTTCAGTCTCATGAATCCTAATTAAAAAATTATGGAGTGAACATAATCCATCATGGGTCTATTTCCATAATGATATATTGGCATTTATCCTGGACAAATATTTACTATGAAATTATTTAATTTTTTTTCCATATTTCCCTAGTTTCCTTTATGCTACCATGTTATATCAGGCCTTATAGTTCATTTTTATGATTCTCACAGCTTTTTTGTACCATTTATATGATTATTTTCTAAAATGTAATGAATTATTATGGTTAATCCATGTTTATTCCCTTAATGGGAATTACATATCACCCATTTCTTATGTATTTCCAAAGGTTATCCAATATATTTTTAACCATAATTGAAAAATATGAGCATGCCAAGGAAGTTTTCAATAATTTTGTTGTGTCTAATATATTATGTTGTTATGTAATGTTCATAATTTGAAAATAAACTATACTTTGAGATGTTTTAGGTTATATTTTGTGTAATCATAATTATTAAGTCATGAATAAATGTTTAATAAAGATAAATGTTGTCATATAATTAGTATCCAAGCGGCATCTTAGAGCACTATAATCACTTTTTTTATAGTGAAGAATCTGTAATCAAGGTAAATTACTGGTTGCGACAAGAAGTATTATTTCAACCAAAACATGTAAATCATGTTTTTCTCTCTCTATTATTAAAAATGCACATGATGCGAGTTTGGGAGATAATATTTATTGGATTTACACCCTTAATAAGTTTCATAGGTTTAATTTGAATGAAAATTAATTCATAAGAAGAAACAATGGATCCCCCTCCACTCTTAATAGTCAATCTATCCTGGGGAATTATAAAGGTGAATTATATAATAATTTGGAGAAGATACAATAATTTTTGGACTCTTTATAAGCTATGAATGGAGTGTTGAACTCACAATGATATTTTCTCATAATTTATACCACAAGATTTTTGAACCATGATCCATAATATTTTTTTTATAGTTTAAGGTTCAATTGAAGTGGTTGAGTCATTAAAAAAGACTTAGGCAAATTTCAATTCTCTTGAGACTATTGAGGATTTAATGTTGTTATCTCTAGTGATTTTACTAATTTTAATAAACCATGTGTTTTTAGAGTTGATGGAACCATTATATTTTCAGGATTAAATATCTTTGTAATTATTAGAGATAGTGTTCATTCCGGGTTTTAATCCTATGAATTAGAAGGAAGTGAATGATATTTATTTTTTAGGACTCTAATATTTTGAGTGAATGGTGATGGTGTATGTTGATCATTTCATTAAATTGATAATATTTTATCTTGAACCAATAATGAATTGATATATGAATGATTATTCCTTTAGAGGAGATCTTCACCTTGATCTCAGACAACCCATGCTCTTCACTAGCATAACATTTTTTATAAATTTGATTAAGGAGGATATGTGGATGGAATATGATTAGTACAAGAAACTATGTGTGGGTGATGTAACTCCCGCATATTTTATATTATGTATCTTCACAAATTTAATCTCTCAGATATCTTGCATTGCACGCAACACCGAGTTCGAGCACACCCTGATCTAGGAAACTAGCTGTTTAAAAAGAGGTTTTGAATATTATTAACCACATTATGAAATTTATAATATTTTTTATGATATAATTAATTTTTTATTTATAAATATAAAAATTATCTTAGGGTGAATTTTTCATATTTTTTTGAAAAATTTCAATCTATGATGAATAGTGTAGAATTCTGTATTATAGTTGAAAGAAATATTTTTTCATTTAAATAAATAGTTTACATTAAATTATTTATAATATAACAATAGATAATTAATAATTATATTAATCCAATGTAGGTGATTTTATTAAATTTTATAATTTAGATAGATATATAAATTTATTGAACTTTTGAACATCTCTTTTACTTTCCTTTTCACCACATCCGCAGGATTGACATTAAACATTATTTTCAAATTTCAATGAATTGATTTTCAAAAAAACAAACATATATTTTTATAATTAGTATGAAATTTTTGTTCTAATAGGAAAAATATAATTATTGTTGAAAAGTAAGGTTATTATTTTTTCCACTCTAAAGGGTAAATTGGATAATTATGTTTAAAAATAATATTTGGAGCATTATAAAATTACCCAAAAAATTTTCCAAATTGAAATGGAAAGGTTAATTTGACAAAAACCATTCTTCAGGAGATTTTGGGTCCACTTGGGGCCACTTGGATGACCTCAATATATTTATAATACTATATTTAAATAAAATCCAATGTTATATTTTATTAACATGTAAAATATTTTTAATATGATGGTATAAAAGTTATATGGTTGAATATAAATCATATTTAGAACATTATAAGGCCCATATAAATCATGTTAATTTATTTATAATTTTATAAAATAAATAATTAAATTAAATTATGAAACAATGATGATGCAATAATTGATTTATTAAAGGAAGAATCAATTAAAAGATATTAAAAATATGAAAGTAAATATAATTTGGAATATTTAATTCCATAAATTTTATTATTACATATACATGTCAAGGATGAGTTAATGTAGTTTTTTCTATGCAATATTTTTTTTTTGACTTTTTAAAAAGGAAGGTAATAAATAGTGGAATAATTGAAATAAATGAGAATTTCAAATAAATAACATTTTATGACATGACATAAAATATATAAAAAATCCAAATTTATCCAAATAATTTAAATGAGTCTTAAAATATAATAAATGACTCATTTATTGGTCTTTTTTATATTTTATATTAATTATATTAACCCATAATTGATAAATTACCTGATATCATGGTAATAATTAAAGTGTTTTGAAAAGGATTAAAAAAAATAAGTATTTAAAAATAATAATAATAAATTATAAAAAAATTAATAGAAGACAAAATTATACCTTTATTATATATGTTTCTATATACAAACATTTAATTGATTCTTATCCATTAAAATGACATAGATATTATTAAAATCAATGAATGTGAAAAAATTTCACACTCCCATTTCATATAAGTACAATAATTTTAATATATGGATAACCTAGATATAACTTATATCATGAATATTATTTTGAAAGATAATAATATATATCATAGTAATTTATTTATAATTTTTATAAACTAATTAAGTACCATAAATAATGACACAATAGTGATGTAGTAATTATTTTATTAATAGACATATCAAATAAATGATAAAAAATATTAAATAAAATATTGCTTGAATTAACTGATGTTATACACTAATTTTTTAGGTGAATATTAAATTTCAGGACTGTATTAACTTGTTTGGTTAAAATTTACCTTTCATTTTGGAATTTATTTAAACTCAATGGAATAAATAGAGTAAAAATAGATTTTATAGATATTTTATAAAAATAATAATTTATTAAATTATTTAAAAATCATAAAAATAATTAAAAATATAAAGTTATTATTATATTTTCTAAAATGAAATAACATGTCCATTTCTGGATAATTGAAACCATATAAGTAAAAATTTGTAACCTTTTAATATTTAAATTACTATTACCACCATTAAAATTAAATAGATTAATTAAGGCTTAAAGAAAAATATAAGGTTAATATTGTGACCTAAACATGTATAAAAACCATTTTATGAGAGTATATCTACCCATCTACATACGGTATTCTAAATAAATCACTATTGTGATTTTAAAAATTGAAAATCAATATATATTAAATAAATAGTTTTGGAGTTTTCTAAAGTTCCCCATATCTTATAAAAGTGAACATCTCATTCTCTTTAATTAACACCTCTAAAACCATTTTCCACATCCAAAAACATCCCATTAATAGTAAAAAATTCATTAAATTCATCCTAGAGGGTATCTGTTACGAATAAATCCCACCCATGAAGTCCTTTTGTGCCAATCAAAAGGAGATACTTGAAGAACATGTAATTGTTTTACAAACTCATTCAAAGTTAATTTATTTTTCTACATAATATTCCTTTTTTGGTTAAATAATAAAGTAATAATTCTAGTATTATATATATTATGAGTTTTTATTATGATTATGGTAAAACCATGTTTATCCTTTTATCCATATTCGGAAAAATAATATCACGATGTGTGCGTACGTATAACATATTGTATCCACATTATGGTGTAATTTTTTCATCATTACTTAATTAATTGGGTATAGTGATAAATATAATGAATAATTATGAAATATATGACATAATAATTCTATTGTAATAATATATATATATATATATATCATTTACTTTCTTCCTCTCAATATGATAAGAAAATGTAAATGGTGTTCATGCGTACGTACGATCTCTCATTTCCATGAATGGTGTATTCTATTTCAAATATTTTTCTGTTATATATATATATTATAATTAAT
Source organism: Viscum album (assembly GCA_963277665.1). NCBI lineage: Eukaryota > Viridiplantae > Streptophyta > Magnoliopsida > Santalales > Viscaceae > Viscum > Viscum album. Next base: position 863,093,554 of record OY728160.1, read on the forward strand.
ATATATGATATATAATTTTTTAATATTCTTTATGTAATTAAATCATGATCTATGTAATAGGATCATGAATAAATGTGAAAACACGTATGATATACAAAACCGTTATTACCCGAAACATTATTTTAACATGGGATTTTTAATAAACGGGTAATATAAAGACATAAATGAATTTATATGATGTCATTAATATGTATATAGTTCATTTATAAATTTAATAACATGATTTAACAATTATATATGAAGTTAACTCACCCCCATCTAAAGTAAAGTATGAGTTAAGGGTTAATTTCACAATCTAATTTTTATCCAGTATTGCTTTTACATAAGTATTTACTAGGAAATATTTATCATCCATGTCAATGTTTCATTAAAATATTTTCACAAAGATTTCTAATACTGACCTACAAATTTTTAAATACATTTTACCATTGTTTTAAGGTTTATTAAATGGAATTAATGGAATCTTTTTTTCATTTTTCTAATGAAGAACTTTTTGAATTTTTTTGAAAAAGTACGAGAAGAATATTTTCTTTAACATATACATCATGAGTGGATTTTTTTCCTTCATCTTGATTCAGTAACAGTTTAATTATTTCCTTAAAATCTTATAATGTTATTTTGAACGTAAATTTTTATGAATATTAAAAATAAATGATTTCAATGTAATAAAGGGGTATTTTTTCATGAAATTCTTTATGATTATATTAGATTATTTAAATCAATGTCAACATCCTTTTATGAATTTTATGTCTAATTGAGGTTTATTTTTTAAGATATAATTTAACATATTCCTATGAATGGTTTATAATTATATTTTACTATTGATGTGCTATTTTGGTACCATTTATAACATATGGTTTCAGTATTGACAATTAATATGCTAGTTTTAAAAATAATTTTTATGTTGGTCATGTTTTTACCCTTTAATTAGAGAAATGAATTGGAATTTGTAAGTGTTGGGTGGGGCCATATATAGACCCTTGATACATTAGTAGGTCTTATCATACAAATATATTTGGATTTTGGCTAACGTATTAACCAATTATGTATGGTGTCTTGGACAAATACATGATGGTAGGTTTAAGATATACCACATTATGCATTACCTCATTATGAGATTAGTTATTGACCGTACATATGATTACTAAACTAGTATAACATCCATGTTCATATTTATATGGAAATATTTGATTTATTTTTCCCACATGATGCTCAATATTTTGTTTTAAAGGCTAGTTTTTGATTATTAAGATTCACATAAAAGTTTATGCTTATTTATGATAGCCCCCACTATATTTTTTACCCATAATGAGCATCTAATATCACCCATATCTTATGTTTTATTTTCTTAGGATGCTAATATGTGTGCTATGAATGATATTCTGGTTTATGTTAGGATTATACTGGCACTCTCAAAGGATTATTTCTATTATATTTCATGTTTTTAATTGAAATATAAAGGTCATGTATGTAATATATTTTCCAAGACTGGTAAACTAATCAGTTTTCTGGGGTTTTATTATTTGTAATCATGGAAATGTGATAAAATTATGCACTATCTTTGAGCTTTTAAGGTCAAGGAATTATAGGTGATACCTTGAATCCATCGAGTGGGAATGAGGGTATCCCATATGGTTTGGATAAAAATATATATGGTCTTAAATTAGAAGTGTAGGTGGGTAATATTCAGTATTTGGTTGTAATTTTTGTCCCTCGTTATATTAAGAGTCCTATAATGTGTTTTTAGAGTGGGTATCATAGACCCCTAATCCCTCTAATCATAAATATTTGTGGTCTTTTTTAAATTTTAGTTGGTTGGGTAATCTTATTTTTTTTGTGTTGTGTTTTGAAAATATTCCTTAGGTTTAGATTATACTATTATGCTTATCTATCTTATGGTAACATTTTTTATAGAATTCATTTTAACTTTGTTTTTATTAGTTATTTTGGGTAATTCTTATTAAATGTTTCCTTTTTTCAACTATTGGTTTCTCTTATGGGTTGTTAATTTGATTTATTTATTTCCTTATTACTGGTTTATGGAATATTATTTTACATAAATGGTTTATTGGTTGGATGGAATGTTGGAGAACTATTCCATGATTTGTTAATTAAAACATGTGGTGAGCAAGTTCGAGTCATGCACTCTCTAGGGTTTGGCTAGTTTAGTTATGTTATTTTTGAGATAGTTATATATTGTCTCATCCAAGATTATCTTTATGTAATGTTCTGACCGAAAGTAGTTATCAATATTGTTTCTTATTTATCATAGTTATAGTTTTTGTGTTTATTATTTTAGTTGGAAATACATTGTTTGGTGGTTTTCTAAATGGCCTTAAAAAGGTCATTTTATGGATGTTCAGATGTTTGATGGTCATGTTTCTCTTATCGTTTTATCGGTTCCCTTTTGGATGGTCACTATAATCAGTATTAAATTCCCCCCTCATCGGATTTAGGTATACCAGTTATTCTTCGAATGTTTTGGTCTTATTTATTTAAAAATTTACTATTATTTCTAAATGGTGGGAAGAAATGTTTTAGGTTTCCTTCCTATTATAATTCTTAGTTTATTTTTTGTTGTTTAGTTTGTGTATGAAGATTATAAACAGTGTTTTAGATTTTGGGTTCCATTATCTAAGGTTTTGGGAGGGGTTTTCAGTGATTATTTTCCACACTAATTTCTTTAGTTTTCCCGGATCTACCCACCTCAAGATTTTATTTTTCGAGTTTCTTATTTTTTGTTTCCTTATACATTGAAAAATAAAATTCATGGGTCATAATGTAAAATGGTTGGTTTATTTTTTAATCCATGATAAATTTAATATTTTAAATTTTATTTATTTATAGAATTATTTTAAATTTTAATAGTTTCAGAAAATAATTTTTAAATTTTTAATGTTTTTATTTTGTTACATAATTACCACAATGTTCAAGAAACTCATTAAAATATCATAAGAAACTATAAAAATCACAAAACTCCATTACAATGGGTCTTTTCATTGTTCAAGTACATTTTTTGAAGATATAAGGAGTTGTATCAGAAATAGTAAATAATAGTTTTGTGTGGGGTGACCGACATGGTTGGCGCATGTTTAGAGATTATGATGTAGTCTAAACCATGTGTGGTGTTGTGATATTATTAGTGGATCATTCACATTTGGTGCAGTGTTTGGAAAATTGTGTTGAGAACCAATTTGGTTAACCCAGATTGACTTAAAAGGATAATTTACTTGTTTGGAACCATGATTTTAGGTGAAAATATATTATATTCGCCTACAAGTAACTTGGATGAACCCCTTTCAAGTTTAGGTATAGATATTTCATTACACTCTTTGATTATTGGCTTCTTCTATTTGGATTTCAAGTGGTTTTCAATGTAATCTCTCCATCCTTACATTTTTTCTTCCATATATCCTTCCCTATCCTATTTATCTTAGGTTATACTTGATTCATCAATTCCTAATTATTATGTATGTTGTATTTAGGGTAATTATAGGTTTAAAACTTAGGTTTTGAATTTTTTAGGGCCCATAGAGCACGATTCATAGTTCATTTGAATGTTTTTTCATTGTATAAGTCTAATTGCAACATGATTCCATTATTTTTTAGGTGGTTTATTATATGTTATTACCTTATTTTACAATTCATAAAGTTATTAATATCTATAATCCCTTTTTAGAAATTTATATTGGTCTGTTGCATATATTATGGAAAAATAGAATTCGATTCATGAGTTTTATGATTGGAATAATTTTTTTTAAAAAAAGTAACATATCTCTTTGCAATAATTTTTTTTCGCATGATAATAATTTTTTGAAATTTATATGAGTCTATATAATATGGTTTGGATGATTTTGGTATGGATTAAGTCATTTTTATGAGTTCTAATGAAATGAAACCATGTTTTAAATGACAAATTTAAAATCAAAATAGGCTGTTGTTTAAAAATGATTTCGAAAAGGTATTTGTAAGAGGAGTTTATATGAAGTGGAAAGGTTATTTAATGTCATGTCATTTTTCATTTAAAATATATTTTGGGACTTTTTAAAACAAATATCATAATATTTGTAAGACACCCTTGATTTCCAATTATGAATTTCTGTCCACTTAGGGGTCATGCATTTATTATGTAATGGTTATATGAAGTGAGGGCCTATTTTGTTAAAGGGGGTGGTAGTAAGATGAGGTATACTATTTATATATGTGACTTATTTGATGAATGCCATTTTATTTTTTAATAACCCCATGTTCGTTTGTTCTGGGGAATCCATGCAACTATATGGGTGACCTTGATTCGTACCACATGAGTTATCTCACACAAGATCTTGTATCCCCTTTTTATACTATTTACTCAAGATTGGGGTTCCCCGGGTGTGTGTAACATCACAACCTAGGTTCCATGCACCAATTCCCCAAGCCAGTCGACCAGATGACCTTATACGTCCCTCCCCATACACCAGACATTACCGACTAGTAGGGATGGTCTAATGTTGATCATGGGGAGACTATACCATTTTTCATCATAGTAATACACCTATAGAAAATAAGAAATGAGAACTTGATAACATATGACCATAAATAAAATCGTACTATTATCAAAAGATGACTGAAATTTGGAAATATAATATCAAAAATAAATTGTCAATATTCCATGGTAATGTACGTGCCAAGTGTCAAAATGGAACTCAATAGTAAAGAAACATAAAAATCCAACAAGGGTCCTGAAACACATATGGTTCCGTCATCCATGTTCCATCCCCAAACTAGAAATCTAATAGAGGTCCTCTCCCCTTATACTTTCTTACAATCATAAAGTCTATTAGGTTACCAATTAGGCTTCCCATGTAGGGTTTGAGAACAAATTGGAAGGTTACCACCAAGGGAATCTAAAAAATTATGTAGTTTATAATGGTGTATGTAGTTACATAAAGAAATAAGTACAGTGTATAAGTAAACATTTACCACCTTATCATTTATTATTTATTTAACCACATAATCCCTTGGGTTTCTGACGACACCCAGACCTCAATACCTGCTCTGGCCTGTTCTGTAATTGAAACTATTACACACTATCAATTCACAATTCATTTAACAAACGAGCATTCATTATCCATTTCATTTCAATGTGGATAAGGCTAATTGGAACCATAGTCCAATGCAATTTTTTTGGTGAAAATCATTATGTCTAACCCCCTAGGATTATTTAGATCATTAGTCCTTAACACGCTTGTAGTGGGTTCTTTAGGAATCATTCCCAGTCCCATACAATAGGGTTATTTGGAGAATCAATCCTTGTCCCATACAATTTTCATGCATTCCTTGGGTATAGAATGTCATATCTAGAACCCCATGGGAATTTGGAGCATTAGTTCTTGTTCTACACCCTATTTTCTCAATCAATCAGATATATCACATGTAGCACATATATCACACTTATCACATATTTCAAAAGTTACACATACCTTATTAATTAATTCAACAAATAATTAGTCATAGAAACTCCATTAATTAATTCAATAATTTTTTAATCATTAAAACCCGTACAATTAATTTATTAATTAATTGGTCACATCAATTCCATTTATTAAAAAAAATTATGTAACTACTTTAATAACATTACTAATTCACCAATCAGTTGATAACATCAATCCCATTAATCAATTAACCAATTAATAAATATACACAATTCCATTAACTAACTAACTAATTAATTAATCACATTACATACATTATATAATTAAATAAGTAATATATCAAATCCAAAATATAAAATGTTCCAATAATTAATTCTTAAATTTATCCATTCCTACTCAACAATAATAATATTCCTATAATTAATTCAATAACTAAGTATTCTTAATTCATAATTCAACAACCTGATAATTAACTCACAATTCATTATCCCATGTTCCACAATTCAATACTCCATAATTAATTCATCAATTAATTATCCTAAATCACAATTTAGAACTTAGATAATTAATTCATTAATTAAATATACTAATTATACAATTCAATTATTAAATCAACTCCCCAATTCCTCAATTAATTAGTTGACCACATTAATTTATTCAATTTAGGAATTAAAAATCCAAAAAAACCCCTAGAAAGTATACAATAACATACACATAATTGATATCAAGACAATGAAATTTTAATAACAGACCAACCACCATAATTCATTGATGAATGATCACCCATTGGAAATCTCGAATTTCATCGAATTAACAATATAGAATGGGATACATATCTAAAACTGGAAGGGGTGAAGATCTTAAATATAAGAATTAAATCTCAAATAATAGAGATTAGAAAGGATTTTAATTCATCTTGGAGGATCTAAAATCATGAAATAATTTCAGGGGATGATTGGGGTTCAATTTGGGTGAGTTTCAGGGGTTCAGGTAATTTTAAAAATATTTTTTGGGTGAATTAAAAAAATTTCTGCATGGTTTACTAGGAAGGGGTGCACTATTTCGCATATCCGTGAACCTCTTTTAAGGGGGTTCATGAATTATCCTAAGGAGTCACATAGTTTAATAAACCATGAAATAACCCTGAAAAATCCCCCTGGATAGGGTTTCATGGTTTTTTGGGTTAGAGGGCATAGTTAGGAAAAGGTCAGGATCTTACAATATACGCACCTTATAACAGCACACCCTTGAGAAATACTTCCAACAATCCTAATGATTCTGAGAAAAAAATATAGTTCCATTGAGACTCCATATCTTCTTCTTTTTCCCATGATTCATCCAATACACACCCATTTTTCAAGAATACATTAACTATCAGTACCATCTCTCCCCATAACACATTCTCATAGTGATCCAACACACATATATGATGGTCCAAAAAGCATGCATCTATCTGAATCGCAACATAATTCATATCAATCACATGATAAGGGTCTTGGGGATAATGCTGAAATTTTGACACAAGAAAAAAAATCATGAATAGAAAAGTATTTATGTGGAATAGCCAATTGGTGCGTTGCCATCCCAATTCTTTCTACACCCTCAAACGTTCCAATGAACCTAGGAACCATATTTCTAAGTGTCTATATCTAGTAGTTACCCAACATGGGTAAAACTAGAAGTAATACATAATCAACCACTATAAACTCTAGGGGTTATTGAAATTTATCATCATACAAATTATGTCTACTCTGATCCATATCCATTTATTTAGGAATCAACCAAACATACTCTAACAAATCCTACACGAGACTCGGTCCCTGCAACTCCTACTCACCTACCCCTATCCACCAAAGGGGGGATCTTCATGTCCTACCATAAATAACATCATATTATGAAATTTTAAAGATAACTTGATAACTATTGTTATTGCTGAACTCCACCAAAGGTAAATGCTTCTCCCAAGACCCGCTGATGTCTACACACCCCAAGCATATCCTCATAACCTTGTATTGTACAATCTCACTACCCATATATTTGTGGGTGGAATTCTATACTCAGTAAAACATGCATAACCATAACCTTCTATAATCCCTGTTATATGTGTAGAGTAAAAAAATTATGATTTGAAACTATAGTTTGTGTCACCCCATACAGATGGACTATCTCCCGAACATAAAAATATCTGGGATAATCAACTGGGAAAGTCTCTTGTATAAGAAATAAACGAACAACCATCTTCAATATATACACAATCACAAAAATAGTGTCATTATTCTGAGGCATGCTTTCAAATCCTACCACAAATCCCATAATCTGGTCGTATAACTTACTCTCTGGAATGAAAAAAATTATAGTAAACCTCATATTCTTTGATACTCCACCATCATCTACTAACATGTGTAGCATCATATAACAAACCCTACTATATCCTTTTTCTTACGTAGCCACAAAACTGTTGTCATAGGTCATTATAAATTTTGGTCACACCTAGATATACCATAATCTTTGGGGCATTATGTTCCCACATCAACTCCTCACACATTCTTGAAGGAATAAAAAATTGTTTCCTAACACAGATAATCTCATCCTCATATATGCTCTAATTAGATAGTGAATCACCACCATTAAGGGTTTCCCTTGAGGTCATGAATTATGGATCCTAATACTACCTATCTATAATCCAACAAAAAAGAGTATAATCTAGTGAAACTGATATGAGAGTCATCTACTACTAACTCTCCCAAACCACCACATGAATATGAACTAGTATAGTCATCATCATCCACTCAAAATTAGACTCTTAAACATCCTATATCTGAGTTTTTATTCTAAAGAATTAGAAATCATATTCTATTTCCTAGGATTATATGTAATCTCAGAATCGAATGACTATATATACTCCACCCACCCCGACCGCCATATATTCATGTCTCATTGTGAAATGATGTACATAGAGAACCTATGTTCTTTATAAATAGTAAACTTTTGTCCAAATAGGGAATTCCTCCAACACATCAAATCATAAAAGAAAACCATTAAATCGAGTCAATTCCAACTATAATTCCATTTATGTTTCATTAATTAGTGAGACCAATATTGTACAAATCGATATCCCTACATTAAAAATTTTATGTATGATCCTATAATCCTTATAAAACAATATATACTCATCACCAGGATCATATAGGACTATGATTTTTTCCAATGTCAATATATTATTAATCTCCTATGAAGAATTGTTAGAAGCTTCCAACCCTAAAAACTTTATCATCATTTTATTTATTCCCTTCAGTAGTGTTTCCAATTGGGAAAAGTGGTTGATGAATATCAAATAATATCCATCTAACCCTAATAAGCTATGGATAACAAAAAAAATCATTGCATGATCTTATGATACCACTTCCTGAATTTTCTCTCAGTCTACAAACACACCTTCCTCCATGCTAATGTGACATAAGAAGTGCACCCGATTATTCCAAAGCTGACACTTTGATAGCTTTGTGTATAACCGATGATATCTCAGGGTAATCAGAATGATGTTAAGGTATTGGTCATGATCACCATGAGTATTGGAGTACACCATGATGTCATCAAAAAATACTACAAGAAAACGATCCAGGTATAGATGAAATATTCTATCCATCAAGGCCATAAATACTACTAGTGTGTTTTTCAACCCGAACATCATTATGAAAAACTCATATAGTGAATACCAAATTCTAAAATTAGTCCTTGGTGTATATTAGAAGTCCGACCTCCATGTTGATGACTTCCTGATCTCATGTCAATCCCAGAGAAAACACGAGTTCCCCTCAACTGTTCAAATAAATTGTCGACACATTAAAGATTATACTAGTTCTTTACATTCATTCAGTTCATATTCTAGTAAATAACAAAAAACTGTAGAGTCCTTCCACCCTTCATTACAAACAACATAGGTGAACCCCAAGTCATTGAACTTTGTAGGATAGATCCTTTATCCGCCCACTAATCTAGCTGAGTCCTGAGGTCTGAATTCTCTATTGGTTCCCTTTTGTATGGTGGAATAGAAACTGGATTAACCCATGAAATAATTTCAATAATGAATTACAAATCTATCTTAGGTGGAAACCCTAAGAAGTCTTTAGGAGAAAACATCTTGAATATAATTCAATATTGGATAAAAGCCATCATGCTTTACATCTTCATCATCCACTAATAAACTAGCATCTTGTGATGCAACCTCATCTAGTTGATAAGTAACTGGCCCTTTTTAGCCCACTGGGATGTCCCAAAATCCATGATGAATATATTTTTCACCCTTAGGATATGTAAAATTCATTGTCTTGTGGTAAAAATCTATATGGGCTCAGTATGCGACTAGACACTCCAAACCCAAAATCAAGTCAAAAACCAAGTCAAACCTAACATGTACACGTTGTAATGATCCAATAAGAAAATGATACTCCTTAAATTTGAGAGAACTAACCCTGTATAGACATACGTATCTATACCATACTACCATGGGTGTATCTATGATCATATCCCCACATACAAACTCCACTATTAAGGTCAACCATTAAACAATTTTGAAAATATAATAGAATGAGAGGCACTAATATCAAATAAGTAACTATCTAATGTAGAATCTAGAATAATAGTACATATCACAGTCAATGTTAAAGCCACACTATCTTCAATTGTGGGCCTTATCTCATGAATTTTTACTTACCCCCCTACATGTGATATGGATGACTCCCCTAAGCTTCACCAACCTACTGATACATGTTCTATTTCCCAAAATCACCATGTACTCTACCTCTACTGCCTCATCTAGAAAAACTCATGATGATAGAGAGATATGGTTCATAATATACCCATACCTCACCCTGGTTATTCCTAGATCCTTCGTTACTATCCATATATCATGGGTTCTTGACGAACATCTATGTATTCACCATCTTTCCACAAGATATCCACTCTACTTATGGTTAGGTAAAATGTTAATGAAAGTTTATTGGCATTCCAAAATGATAAAAAATCATGTGGGTAAGATCCTATGCAACTGATCCCTCTTTCTGGAAAATTTTCACCTCACTTGTCTTTCTAATGTACTCGTAATGAAACTTACTACTCTTGAAAGCCACACCTTATGATTTTCTAGTAGAAACCACCTATATTACACTACAATCCTCCTTTAGGTTCCTCTCTGAGATGAGATCCTAATTAACCATTTTTTAAAATGTCTTTATCCAGAAGATGTTTACCTATGAAATAATTTAACATTTAGTCTCATTATAAAACTGATTATCGAATCAGACTCATCTGCTACCAATGCTGAATAAAATCATTGCAAGATTGTAAGGTGTATAGCATATTCCATCATGGGCATGCCCCCCAAAGTCCATAACATTAACTCAGATACTCTCTCCTTCTTTAGCATCTTTGGATAATGGTTCTCTAGGAACATGTCCAAAAATTCCTTCCACTCTAGAGTCTCCATCTATCCATACTATGTATGTATAACAAAACATTGTTTCTCATCACCACATAACATATAGGAATCCAATTTTACTCTCTTCTCAGTAGGAGTATTTATGTCGTCATGTATAGTCTAGATAAACTCAATCCGTATGTCAGATATGTCAGGTCCACTCTATCTAGTGAAAGTCATAAGGTGCTCTGATGGGAACTCCCTCATTAGATAAAACACGGATTTCACAACCCACCTAATGTTGTTTTCCATAATTTTTATGATACAAGAAATGTTCTCTCAAAAATTATCTCTAAATTCCTCACCTAACACTATCATTTACTTTGGTTCCATCTCTAGAGGATCATTCGTAGCCATGTCCTCCTACCATCTTCTCAACAAGTGCCATCATAGAGACCTATCTCTACAATGATAAACACTTCTCTTTGGAGTCATTACAAAACATAATCAAATTTATGTAAGAGGAAAATCACAAGATGTTACAAAATGTCTTTTCCCCAAATAACACCACACTGTCAAAATCTAGGCACTATCACCGTACTTATCCACCCAACACCTAGGTCATGTTAAGAAAGGGTAAGCGTAATATCATTATTCAAATTTAATTATAAAAACATTTATTCAAAATTTTCATCATTTTACCATTTCCAAATTCATATCGAGAACCGTTTCAAATTCAACATTACAATGAGGAAAAACAGTTCAATCTCAACAACTTTCCTAGAACCCATTTCCTTGTGCCTAGCTAAAATGATTCATATCAAAAAATAGTTCTGAGTGCCTAGAATGATGAATTCATACTCAACTATCATGACTTACTGGTCCACAAGTAAGAACTTATAAAATACCTACAAATATCTAAAACAATAATTACATCCCAAAAAAGTGCACCACTCAAGGTGAAATAATATCCATCTAAAACAACAAACATGAATAATAGCAATCCCACCTGGGGTATATGGGTTTCACCCTGTACATGGGGTTTTCAACTCACATTAAAGAGATCATGTCCATGGATTGAGTATTCCTAATCATCTATAATCCTTTACAAAATAGTTAGGCAAAATAAAAATAAAAGAAATCCGAAATTTGATACCACTTTTTAACATTTCACCTCAGGTGACATGCACAGGTTCCCTAATCCGGTTAGTCATATAAACTCAAGAGAACGTCACTATATTTTAGAGGCTTTAGACTAGCAACGAGGGTCTAATTTACATCATGAGGATAATATAAACTAATTTATGAGAGTAATACGACAATGGAAGATAAGAAACCCTAAATGAATAGCATATAACCATAAATAGAATAGTAAAATCATCACAAGATGTCCCAAATCAAGAAATAAAGTACATACCAGAATAGTAAATATTCCATTCTAAATTATGTACTAAGTGTCAAAATCAAACTCAAAATTAATGAAAATTTCAACATCTGCTACCCTCATCCGTGCCCCATCCCGAAATCATCTATCGAATAATTGGACATTGCCCTTATCCTATCCAATAAACATAATTTCTATTTGGGTACTAATCTAGTAGCCTGAGTGGGGTGTGAGTACAACTCGGTAGGCTACAACCAATGACATATAAAACAATATCTAGTTAGTAAAAGTGTATATATTTTTATAATGAAATAATTAAAATTCATAAGTAAATAGTTATCATATTATCATTTTATTTATTTATTTAACCACATAATCCCTCAGGTTCTAGATGAAACACATACCACAATAGCTACCTCAACCCATGCGAGACTCAAATCCATTTTACATTATCAATTTAAAATTAATTTTATAATTGATTTTTCATTATCCATTTCATTTCAATCCCGATAAGGCTAATTTGAATGATAGTCCAATGCCATTATTTTGGGCATACATCATCATGTCTAGTGCCCCGTGAGTATTTATATGATCAATCAATATCTCACATGTTGTGGCTATTTGGAGCATCAATCCTTGTCCCATACATCATTTTTTTTGGAGAATTATTCCTAATCCCATACAATTTGAATGCATTCATGGGTTGAAAAACCTCATGTCTTGTACCCCATTAGTATTTGGACCATCATTTAGTTACCCACATCCTATTTTCAAAATGAATTACAAATATCATATGTATCACATATATCACAGGTATCACATATAGCACATGTATCACACAATCATAGCAACTCCATTAATTAATTAATTAATTAATCCAGAAAACCCTTCAATTAATTCCTCAATTAACTATTCACATCAATTCTATTAATTAATTAAACAATTAATTAACTACATAACCAACATTACTAATTCAAAAAATTAGTTTATCACATTAACCCCATTAGTTAATTCACCAATTAATTATTCACCACAATTTCATTAATTAATTCACCAATTAATTAATTCTCTTACATCAATTAATTATATCAACAATTAATCAATCAAATACAAAATCAAAAATATTCACATAATTAATTAAAAAAATAATTATTCCTACTGAACAATCTAAATATTCAATAAATAAATGAAAAATTAATTGTTCTTAATTTACATTTCATCATTCCAATAATTCACCGACAATACATTTTCCCCAACTCCACAATTCAATTCCCCAAAAATTAATTCGTCAATTAGTTATACAAATTCACAATTCAACACTCTAATAATAAATTCATCAATTATATTTTCAAATTCTACAATTCCATTATTCAATAAAATCCCCAATTCCTCAATTAATTAATAGAGCACATTAATTAATTCAGTTTTGGAATTCCAACAGCTAAACGAACCCTAGAAAAACTAAAATAAAATATATGTTATTTATGACAAGACCATGTGATATTAATAATAGACCACCTACATTGATTCATTGAATAGTAATCACCCAACAAAAATACCCAATTTTAGTGGAGTGATGATATAGAACGAGATCTAGATCGAAAATTATGAGGTGTGAAGATCTTAGATTCTGGATTTGAATCATCAATAAAGGAGGTTGAGAATCCAAAAAATTAATCTAGGAGGCTCTAAAATCATTAAATAACATTAGGGGTTGAATGGGGTTTGATTTGGGTGAGTTTCATGGGTTGAAGTAATTTAATATGTAATTTATGAGTTAATTACAATGTTGTGAATGGTTTCAGGGCTGGGGATCACAATTTCTCCTAAATATGCTCCAAAATCATGCACCTCTTTTAAGTGGTTTCATAGTTTCTCTTAACAGGGAACATAGTTTGAGAAAATGTTCCCCAACCAAGAAAAAACCCTATGTCTTGGGTTTCACAATTTCCTAAGCTAGAGCGCACGGTAAGGGAAAACCGTGCGCAAACCCTACGCTACCCTCTTTGTTCAAATTTTCTCAAAATTTCACCCTAACACTCCCCAATTTAAATCCCAAAAAACTACACAGCACTATGAAATGTAGTACCAGAAATAAATTTCAAAACATATACAGAAAAGGTTGGGATCTTAGAGTTATTTTGTTGTGGGTATGTTAGTTGGTTCGTATAATTCTTAGGATGAATCTTAGGATGAAATTTGGCCCTGCATTTATATTATTATTGGGATCATATCACTTTAGAACATCAGTAGTTTACCATGAAACTAATTCATTTACTAGTAATCTACATAGTAGATTTCTTCTTCATATATTTCTCCTTGAGATTAATGTTCTTATATAACCACATGCCCTACTATTGTTTATTTTAGATCTTCCATTGATATCGGGGTTCCCACTTATGAAGTTCTCTTACTCTTTACTTGTTGGTTGGTTTTCAAAATGGATTTAATTGTCACCTTCAAAAATATATTTTGAAATGAAAGTAGAATTGATTTATTTGGAATGAATATATTTTAATTGTGGTGAAAATTATTTTAATTTATTACTTATTTAAAACTAAAAGACCTTATATTAATATAAATAATTTTTCTAATAAGTGTGCATTTCAATTATTTTATTCATATAGGAATGTTTACTTCTTTTAATTACGAGTATGCAGTTTGATCTCATTATTTATTTGATAAAATTAAAATATAATTTTCCATTGTATTGAAAACTAACCTTTATTAGATGTTTATTTAAAGTAATATCATAGATTTCATAGTTGGATCCTATTAGACTTGATAGATCACATCCAAAACACACACTCATGTGTGTATTTATCTTTTATATATTATAATATTTCTAGGTTTTGTTTCCTTTATGATATTATTCTCTTTGGTCACCAATATTGAGTTAGGATGTGGTGAGTGACTATGTGTCGTGTTGGGGTGATCTATTAGTTGGTTTTAGTTTTCATATTATATTGGTTTATTATGTTTTTAGAAATAGGACCTCTAATTTATATTATTTATTTCATTCTTGTTTCACCATGAAAATTATTTATTTGATGATGATTTTGTATATTTATAAGAATATGTTGGTTAAGTTAATTAGATTTCACCTTCATTGTTCATTTTTTATTTGTATCTATGTATCATGATTTCATAGACATTAAATGAATTGAAACCCCATGTAATATTTTTTATAAAATTATATTTTTTCTATTTACTCTAATTGGAGTATTAAACCATTCCCGTAGTGAATTCCTTGTTTCCTATAAAATACATTCTATCACATGGGGAACAATAATTCCCTTTTGGATATATCGTGGGTTGAATAGATTGAATTGGGAGGTTTAAATAGACTATTTTGTGACACGTTTGATGTTGACACTTGACTAATGGAAGAGTCTTGTCATTCTAATGAAATCAAAATGTCAGTGAAAGATAAGATTATTATATCAAGGAATATTTGAACCATGTTCCCTATAAACCCATGGAAAATAGTTAAACCTAAGAATAATGGCATATACCTATGGGTTCATGAATAGAATGTGACCAGTTATATTAGACATTTGAATCATTATAAATAAGTGTTATATTTTTTTTGTATTTTCAATTATTTAATTATTTATTTTTATGTCTTATTAATGATTGATGTTTCAACTTTTCAATCCAGAGATCCTCCCTTATATCATTTTTTTATTCAAATTAAAAAATATACCATGGGTTTGAATTTACTAAAATTATGGTTGATTTTATTCTTTATTATCACACCACCATCACCATAAGCACTATCATTATGTTATTATTATTACTATTAAGAGTTTAATTTGGTTTTTTATTATCTAAAAAATATTTGGTATATAGGTCTTGGGTTTGTATTCTAGTAAAATTTTATTTGAAACCATATAAGAAAGATATGTCTATTTTGTGAGGATTATATTATATATTTATCTTTCTTCCCCAATAATTTATACTGTTATATAAACTTATGATGAAAATGTCATTGATCTCAAAATGGATTTTGAGAAACTGCATTATTTTCGTAATATTATTATGTGAATCAACCATGATATTGATAAATGTCAGAGACATTTGGGTTTATCGCTTTATAAAAATATAAGTTATTTGTCTTATATTTGTAGGTTGTGATAATATTCTATAAATACTGGTGGTTCTGTGTCAGTTGATTTTGGATCATATTTGGTTGTGTGAGAACTGGTTAAAAACCCACTTTTTAGAAATGGGTTTGATGATATTTCACAAATCTAGAATCATGATAAAATTAAAAATGATAGTTCTATCTTCCTAATCATGAATGAAACTAATAAAATGAAATATTTTTTGGCTTATATATAAAAAATATCTTGTATACCTTTAAATTAGTATGAATAATATAAATATGATTATCATGAAAATAAGGATTGAGACATTAGGGTGGATAATTGAGACTTACAATAATATGAATTTATGATGTGTAGATGTATAAAAGGATATTGAGATCTTATAAGTGCTTATTAGATTTCCTATCCAAGGATTGTTATATAGATTAAAATGGATACCGAATAAAAATAATAAGCGGTATGTGTATAATAGTAAAACTAAAACAAGAGTAGAGAATATTTTTATTGAGGAGAGTAAGAAGGTCGGTTAGTCCCCTCAGATTGATCATGTATTGAAGGATGGTAACCCTACACAAAATACTTTATTATTTTATTCCTCCAACATTGAATGATAGGATCGCCAGGTTTTAAGTTCTCATTTAACGGATTTAACTATCAATAATGGTAATGTTTCTGATTTGAGGAATCTAGTAAGGAACATAGATAATGAGAATAAGTTTTTTTGTCACCCCCTATGTTTTTTCCATGACTAACTAATGTAGTAACATAGAATTCATTGAAACATATCTTAATGAATTAATGAATTCTCATGAAGTTGTTTGTTAAAATATTGTTGGTATATATACCACTCGTATTTTTATGTAGACAAAATCAATGGATATTTCTGAATAAGGTGAGAATAAATGAATTGAAATGCATAGAGAGTATATTAGTTTTAATATAGTTCCTGAAAATTCTTGAATATTCATTTTACTTATCTTCTAATGATAAAAAACATTAAAAAATCAAATACCAAGGGAGATAATCACATCAATTATGTCTAGGGACCCCCATAATATGGGTTCTAGGTCTCCAGACAAAAATATATAAAATAATTTTTTAAGTATTCTTCTGATTTTCAAGTGTTTAGTTAAATTATAAGAAAATTATATTAGATTTTTTGATTTTATCCTTTAGAGGTTGATTTTATTATAAACTTTATTTCTAGTGACCTGGGGATGGTGGGATAATTATATTTCATTTTCAGGTATATATAAGGATTTTAGGATGGAAAAAAATCTTGATATTTATGCTATGTGATTTTTATAATCTATCTTTTGTTGGTCATTGATCCACTACTTATTAATTTTTTATTTTTCAATTGAGTGAATATTTATTATTTTATGATGGTGGTTATTGTTTTTTTATTTACTACTACCTTATATACCACTATATCATCCATTATATCTGTCACGACCCATTGCCCGGGGCCCGTGTTGTGACTACCCCAAGCCCACCTTCCATAGGCCAGGGGCTGGTGACTAGCACCAAAGGCGCAAATCCCTAAACTGGGAAGGCAGTGCATTTATAAATGAAAACACACACAACTGAGTATAAACTAGAAGTAAAACACTAAGTAAAGCTGTATACAAAAGAAGTGTGAAAAGTAAAAGGGGCCGGAAATACAATCCCAATAGGAAAGTACAAGTACAACTGATGAACAAGTACAACTAAAGTAACGTAAAATAGCTGCTGGATCGTCCTTCGATAAATCCTACATGATGGGTAGGTATAGATAGCCTCCACAACACTCCACGTCTGTCCGTCTCCTCCATGAACCGTCATGTTGTGTGGTCCACCTTCGTGTACCATCCAGTCCTGCTACTCTCAGCCTCAGTCAGCGTTGTCCGTTGTCTATATCCAACACAACATGGTGCAGGCATAGACCGTGTAGGGGTGAGAATAACAATACTCAGTAGGGAACATGATACCCTCAAGGTCTCACTAAATTCAACAAGTATTAATCACAATGTAAGAGATCAATTGATAACCTTACTTAGGTATATGCCCATATATATACCTAAGTTATCATGTAACCCATCTGAATCATCAGGTAATGAAAAAAGTTACTGACTCGGCACACACAGGTATACAACTTTTCAAGAGATATAGAGATGATCAGATGAAGCCACTTAATCATCTATTTTGTCAAACCCACACAGTATCCCGGAATAAAAATTAGAACTGTCGAACCCACATAGGATCCAGGAACAGTTATTCTGTCAAACCCACACAGGATCCAGGAACAGAAGTCAGAACTGTCAAACCAACACTAGATCCAGGAACAATAGTCAAAGCTGTTGAACACATATAGGATCCAAGAACAGTCTTCAATGCTGTTGAATCCACACAGGATCCAGGAACAGTCGTTAGTGTTGTCGAACTCACATAGGATCCAGGAACAGTCGTCAGTGCACAACCTGCCACAGGGTTCCACATGGAGCATGCTTGATTTTTGGAGAGTCTGCTCCTCAAGCCATGTTTCTACATGTCAGCTTCCACCAAGTCCAATGCAGAAGTATCACAATGGCCCATGTCATCATAGGGGTCTCAATTAAACTGACGACACATCAATCGGACGCCCGGTCTGTGAGTTATTAGCCTTTTAGTACCGGGGGCCTAGTTGGATTCGTGTACGATCCAACCTGACTGTATCTCAACTAAAAATCGAACTCTTGTAGGGTATACGCAAAGGAATGACTATGCTCCAAGATTTCCAGTGCCACTAGAGGATCGTCGATCAAACGTTTTGGTGCCAAAGATATGGCCAAAGGAAGTAAAGTGTTAGTAGTGGGCTCGAGTCTGGTCTGACCTGGTTGGACCGACCCGGCTCAACCCAGTCTCGGCCGACTCGGTCTGGTCTATTGGGTCTGGGCCGACCCATTAGGTTGGCCAACCTCTTAGGTTTGACCTGGCTCGCTGGACCCATCCCAGCAGGCCGCGAGGGTGGCTCGGCCTGGGCTTGGGGCCTGTTCGGCCTAGAGCGTCGTGAAGGCGTAGCTCACCGCGGCTCGGCCCGGAGGGCGCAGCCAGGTTGGTTTGGCCAGAGCACCACAAGGGGGACGGAATGCCAGCTCAGTCGGGAGGCCGTAAGGGGGCTGGTTCTCCAGCTCGGCTAGGAGACCACATGGGGGGTCGTATCGAGGCGGAGCATGGGGGTGCGCGGAGGTTGGCAGCTGACCGGTTCGGGTGAGGCCAGGCGGCTGGGTAGGGCACAACCAGGCGGGTGGTCGGGGCGGGCAGGAAGGTGGGCAACCAGTTTGGGCAGGGCGCGGCCAGTGTGGGCAACCTGGTGGGTTGTCCGGCAGGCAACCGGTTCGGGCAGGGTGCGTCCAGTGCGGGCGGCCAGGCGGCTGGTTTGGCCAGGGCGCCGGCCGGTGCGGGGTTCCGCCGGGGTGCCCGGATGGCACGTGCGGCCGAACGGCCTAGAGGCTGGGCTGGCGCGGGTTCGGTAGGGGCGTGCAGGAGGTGCGGGCAGCCGGGCCTGTGAGGGCATGGCCGAAGGTAGTGTGGGACGCCATGGGGGCAGCGCTGTTCTCAGAGGCCACAGGCAGTGCGGCCTTTGTCATTTCTGTCTCCTTTTCCTCGTCATTGTTATGTCACCATGCCTAAGAACATCACAAGAAGGAAATTTGATAGAGGATGTCAAGCCATGTTAGGTTGGAACAGACCCTCCGCGTTTAGGGAGGTATTAATTGGGTCATCAAGAAAACAATATTAACAATAACACGTCCACAAACAATTCCATTCTAACCGTTGAAGAAGATAAAAAAAGGTATAACATCATCAAGTAAAAAACACCTACCTTTAATCGTCAGTCATCAATGGTGATGTCGCGGGAAGAAGATAGAGTTGGCGTTCATCGTGTCTGCCGCACTCTTCCACTTCTGAATTTTCACGACGTTTGTGGATGTGGATCCACGTCGATAGGTGTCCTGGGAAGAAGATCGAAGAAGGATCGTCATCGGCGTTCTTCGTTGGAAGATGAGGATCCTCATTGAGAGATTTCTCTCCAATACCCCAAGGTAAATCATTGTTACAAATAATTGATTAGTTAATCTATTATTTCATTGGCACAAACTCAAAAGGGTGAATTAAATTAAAAGGCTCCACCTCAATAATTCACGTGTGTTGTAATGAATTAATTGGGGAGTTGGTACCAATTAAATAAAGGGGAGTTGAAGAGTCTCACATATATTAATGGGAGATTGAGAGTTTCTCCACTTTCATGGGGAGTTTCAAGGGGTTAAAAACCTGGGTGGTCCCCACATCGTAACCTCCGGTGGGAAGTTATGTTCAGGTGGGCCCTACCACCATAACCTCTCATGGGAGGTTAAGGTGTGGTGGCCCCACCTCCAACATTGAATTATATTTTTTAACCACCAAACACCACATGGAGGCTCAAATAAAATAAAGGGTGTCTCACTTTATTTTAATATTTTTTTCATGAAAACCCAAAATCTAACTTTTATTCTCGACCAAATACCGTCGAGGTGAAGGTCTTCTTAAGGAAATACCAGCGCTGTGAGCTCAACGGTGCCCTAGGATTTCAATTTTGAGCACCGATTCAAAGGTTATAAAATCCTACTCATACGTTTACTGAACGTACCCAAACTAAAATTTAGAAAATGATTCTGGGCACACCGGGCCTCAGAATAACGCGCCGTCAATTTTTGCAGACTCGTAAAATTTCCATGTATTTAAGAAAAAAAATTTCTACAGAAATTCTGGGTCTTTACATTCTCCCCACCTCAGGGATTTATGTCCTCATAAGAAATAACTCAAACTAAGGGAACAAGTGGGGGTACTAAACACGCATTTGAGCCTTCCTCTCCCATGTGCTCTCCTGGAGGGTTCCGTGCTGCCAGTGAACGCGCAAAAGAGGTATCGACCGTCCGTATAGGACTTGCTCTTGTTGATCCTCAATCTCCACTGCAACCTCCATAAAAGTCACCCCATCGTCGACATCCAACTCCCCATGGACGACGATGATAGTAGGGTCGCGCACATATCTCCATAGCTGGGATAAGTGGATGGCGTCAATGACCCAGTGAAAATGATGTGGAAGAGATAAAAAGTATTCCACCACGCTAACTCAATTGAGGACCAAGAATGGTCTGATGAATCTTGGAGATAACTTGCCGCCTCTGCCAAATCTCCGAAAACTTCATCGAGGTGAGACCCGTAGAAAGACATGGTCGCCATCCTCGAACTCTAGAGGTCTCTGTATCCTGTCAGCAAATGAATTATACCTAGTCTGTGCATCCTTCATTTTCTCCTAGATGATCTGCATCATCTCTATGGTATCTCGTACCATCTCTAGTCCCCCTAGTGCTGACTCCCCTGAGTCAGTCCAACACAAAGGTGATATGCAAGGTTGCCCGTATAATGCCTCAAAAGGTGAAATCCCTATGGTGGTGTGATAGCTGTTGCTGAATGAAAACTTCACCAAAGGAAAGTGATCCTCCCAACGATGATCGAAGTCGAGGACACAAGCACGCAGCATATCCTCAAGGGTCTGAATGGTCCGCTCAGTCTGACCATCCGTCTGAGGATGGAAGGTGGTGCTCAGATGAAGTTGCATCCAGAAAGCCTCCTAAAACCCCTTCCATAGTTGGGAAGTAAACCTTGAGTCATGATCATAGACAATAGATGAAGGTACTCCATGTAGTCACACAAACTCCTGCATATAGAGGCATCTCAATCTCTCTACTGAACCCTGCTCTCTGATCAGTAGGAAGTGGGCCGACTCGGTGAGTCGATCAATGATCACCCAAATCGAGTCATGACCTCGGGATGTATGCGTAAGTCCTATCATGAATTCCATGGATATCCCATCCCACTTCCACTATGATACCCCTAAAGGATGATCCAATACTACTTGTACATGCTACTCTACCTTCACTTGCTGACAAGTGAGGCATCGAGAGACAAACTCTGCTACTTCCTTCTTCATACCTAGACACCAGTGTTGTCGTCGAAGGTCCTGGTACATCTTTTCCACTCCTGGATGTACCGCTAGAGGGTATGTGTGGAACTCCTTCAACACTTCTTCCTGAAGTGACACTAGCACAATAGTATGTTCTCTGAAGAGGATGACGTGCTCTCCACCTTTAGAAAATTCATCACGTGCCTGCCCTATGGATATCTGAGCACATCATGTCTCACAGTCAGTGTCCCCATGCAGTGCATCTCTGAATCATGGATGTAGTAGGGGAGGGACTATAAGAGACTGAAGGAAGACTGCTCTATCTCTATCCAAAAAGGAATTATGTAAGGCAGTCAGCTGCTCTGTCGCCTCACCTAGTAGTTGTATACCAGATCTCCTATTGAGTGAATCTTCTACAATGTTCCCCTTTCTTAGAGTATAACCAATATGAAAGTCACAACCCAGCAGGAACTCAAGAAAACATCATTGTCTCAGGTTTAGGTCATTCTGAGAGAAGATATACATGAGACTCTTGTGATTAGAGTACATGGTAAAACGCTCTCCCATCAGATATTGTCGCCACATCTTCAAGGCGAAGACCATTGTTGCTCACTCCAGGTCATGGGTAGCATAGTTCTGCTCATGTTGTCTCAGCTTCCGAGATCCATATGCGATCAATTCTCTCTACTACCTCAGGACACACCCAAGTCTCTTCCCTGATGTGTCGCAGTGGACTACGTACCCTACACCTTCCTCTGGAAGACTCAATATGGGGGCACTAGTCAGCTTCTTCCTCAGCTCTTGAAAGCTCTTCCAGCTTCTCTCCGACCATACGAAGGGTTTCCCATTCTTTGTCAAGGCTGATGTTGGTGCTGCAACTCTGGAGTAGTCTGGAACGAATCTCTGGTAGTAACCAGCGAAACCCAGGAAACATCATTCCTCCGTCACACTCATGGGTGGCTCCTAAGAAATTACTGATTCAATATTCACTAGATCCACTACAACTCCAACCTACGAGATGACATGTATGAGAAAGTGAACCTCTAAGATCCAAAACTGGAACTTCTAGAGTTTACCATAAATCTAGTGCTCTCAGATTGTGTCCAATACTACCTGCAAATGGTAGGCATGCTCCTCCTCTGTAGTTGAGTAGATCAGAATGTCATCGATGAAGACTACGCCAAAGAAATCGAGGTATGTCTGGAATATCTTGTTCATGAGCCCCATTAATACTGCTGGAGCGTTGGTTACATTTAAAGGAATAACTAATAACTCTTAGTGGACATACTGACATTTGAAATCTATCTTCTTCCCATCCTCATCTCGAACTCCGAGCTGGTGATAGCCAGATCTGAGGTCTATCTTCGAGAACCACCGTGCTTCCTTCAACAGATCAAATATGTCATCAATCCTAGGGAGTGGGTACTTTTTCTTCATGATCACTTGGTTCATGTGACAGTAGTCGAACTAAAGCCTCAATCTTCCAACCGCCTTCTTGGCAAACAGAATCGGGGCTGCCCAGGGAGAAACACTGGGCCGGATGAATCCCTTTCCCTGCAAGTCCTCAAGCTGTGCCTGCAGCTCGCGAAGCTCCGCAGGATCCTTCCGATATGCTGGTGTAGATATTGGTGCAGTCCCGAGCTATAGTTCAGTGTAGAAATCCACCTCTCTACAAGTAGGTCGACTTGGAATGTCATCAATGAAAACATTTGTGTACTGATCCAACACTATAGGATAAGTCGGAATCTCCTCATCAACTTCTCCAAGGGTAAGGCAGGGTAACTGATGAGTGATCGGTTGCACCCTCCTCTGAGTAAGTCCGTCATGTGATGCAAAGGCTCCCTTCTCGCCGGTGAAGCTGAACATGGTCTCATATGTGCGAACACACTGCACTTTGCGCATAATATAGTCAATTTGATCTTGGACTGTAGATAACCAATCCATACCCATGATGACGTTTTAAGGCCTCGACACCACTACGAGGAGATCCTATCCAAATCTCTCGCCTCCTAGAGTAAGCTCACACTGTCGGAAGTAGTGCGTAATCGTCGAGTCCGCTCTCATAGGAGTCTCTAGCTATAAGGATCAAGCCAACGACTCCATCAGAATCTCCGAGCTCTGAAAAAGGGTAGTGGCAATGAAAGAGTGATTGTCAACTATGTCTATAATAACTGCAGCTCATGTGGATTAGACACAGATAGTACCTAGAATCATCTCTGGAGTGCCGTGATCATATGCTTCAGCTACCTGAAACTAAGATCTCTCCTGTCCACCTACTCCCTACAGTCGGGGTGGACCTCCTGGTGGTGGTGGTGGTAATACCTCATAACGCCTTCCACCACCAGTTGCATAGATAGATCCTCTGCCACATCTGCCTGATCCCTACGGATCACCTTGATCAAACCTCTGCCTCTGTCTGGGAGGTCCTTCAACTGTCTGATGATCATTCATACAGCAGGTCGGACAATCACGAGCCATGTGAACCTGCCCGCCTCAAGTGAAACACAGAATGTTCCTCGAATGACTAGATCGGCCTCGTATACCTCGCACAGCCGAACCAGTGTCCTGAGGTCATCCACCGGATGTTCTGGTCCTCGTGGACCTCTGTGACATCTGTCTACTGCCAGCTACATAAGACTCTGCTACATGTCGACTAGTGGTGGGTCTCACTACAAGATACTTCTTAACAAGGAAACTCTCCACTATGAGGGCCCTCTCTAACACCCTCGTCTATGTCAGGATGCTAAATTAGATCATCGAATCCCTGATCTCTCACTTGAGCCCTTGTTCCAAGGTCCATTCCCTAAAGAATTGGTATCGTACCATATCTGTGAAGTAGCGCAAGAGGTCTGTGAACCTCACTGAGTACTGCGCCATCGACACACTACCTTGCTGTAGATGCAGTAGCGCCTGTATCTGTAATGCACGTAGGGTGGCTGGGAAAAACTCCACAAGAAACGGGATCTCGAAGTCTTCCTTGAGTAGTGTCTCCTCGTCATGCACCTGAAGCATCAGGATCCACCATCTGCATGCTGTTTCCTGAAGAAGACTTGCAGAAAGGATCACAATAAGGTCTGCTGGTGTCCCTAACAGTCTGAAGACTCTCACCAAAGCCTCCAGCCAATCCTCAATTGCCTTCAGTTCCGTATCACCCCTATACCTGGGCGACCTCTCACGCTGGAACTTGTGAAATGCGCTCATGCGGCGTGCATCATCTTCTGCTGGGGATGGTGGAATCAGTGGCCCAATAGGTAGTGGTATCGCTGGTGCCTCCGCTATAATAAGGCCCTGCACCAATGCCTTGTCGCTCGGTGAGATGCCATCTCATACAATCCTTGGAACCCTAGCTGGCTATCTGTGTGGGGCTATACTGAAATGGAACAGGTGAACCACAGTCAATTAGTTATACCTGGTGAGCTAACTCAAAGAGATCACTAAGAAAACTCTTGAAACACACACACAATCAGTGTTTTCATGTATTGAGTCCAAAATCCGAAGTCAGGGTCCTGGTGTATGGATACGTCGGCCGCCGCACCAACACTGGACTCCCTGAACTAGAAACCACACTCACTACACTTACCACTATTGATTCACAAAAAAGATCAGAGTAATAAGTTCTACAGTAGAACCGACTCCTCTGATACCAATTTGTCATGACCCATCCCATGGGTCCCATGCCATGACTACCCCAAGCCGACCTTCCATAGGCCAGGGGCTAGCGACTAACACCAAAGGCATACATCCCTAAAATGGGAAGGAATTTCCTTTATAACTGAAAACACACACAACAGAGTACGATCTGGAAGTAAAACACTATGTAAATATGTATACAAAAGAAGTGCTGAAAAGTAAAAGGGACCAAAAATACAAGCCCAACAGGAAAGTACAAGTACAACTGAAGAAAAAGTAAAAATTAAGTAAAGTAAAACAGTTGTTGGATCGTCTTTCGAGAAATGCTACCTAAAGGGTAGGTATAGATATCCTCCATAGCGCTCCACGTTAGTCCGTCTCCTCCGTTTACCGTCACGCCGTGTGGTCTACCTCCGGGTATCATCTAGGCCTGCTATGCTCAGCCTCAGTCAGTGTTGTCTGTCATCTGCATCCAACACAATGAGGTGCAGGTATAGCCCATGCAAGGGTGAGTATAACGATACTCAATAGAGACCCGAGACCCTCAAGGTCTCACTAAATACAACAAGGATTAATCACAAAGTAAGAGATCAATCGATATCCCCACTTAGGTATATGCCCATATATATACCTAAGTTATAAGTAATCCATCTCAATCATGAGGTAATCACAAAAGTTACTGACTCATCTCACAAAGGTATAAAACTTTTGAAGAGAAATAGAGATGATCAGATGAAGCCACTATATCATCTATTCTATCCAACCCACACGTGATCCATGAATAGAAATCAAAACTTTCGAACCCACACAGGATCCAGGAATAGTTATTCTGTCAAACCCACATAGGATCCAGGAACAAAAGTCAGAAATGACAAACCAAAACAAGATCCAAGAACATCATTCATAGTTGTCAAACCCGTATGGGATCCAAGAATAGTCTTCAGTGCTGTTGAACCCACACAGGATCCAGGAACAGTCCTTAGTGCTTTCGAACCCACACATGATCTTGGAACAGTCATCAATGTACAAATAGCCACAGGGTTCCACATGAAGCATTCTTGATTCCGGGATAGTATGCTCCTCAATCCATGTGTCGAAATGTCAACTACACCAAGTCCCACGAAGAAGTATCTCAAAGGTCTTTCTCGTCAAAGGGGTCTCAACGCAAAAGATGACGCGTCAATCGGTCACCCGGTCTGTGAGTTATTAGACTTTTAGTTTTGGGGCTCGGTTGGATTCGTGTACGACCCAACCTGACTATATCTCAACTGAACCCCAAACTCTAGTTGGGTATACTCAATGGACTGAATATTTTCCAAGATTTTCAGCGCTGCTGACGGATTATCGATCGGTCGTCTGGTGCCAAAGATATGGCCAACGGAAGTAAATGGTCTGTTGTGGGCTCGGGTCCGGTCTGACTCAGCTCCACCCAGTCTGGGCCAACCCTATATGGGTCGACCCGGTCAGGATTTTTGGGTCTGGAACAGCCCATTGGGCGGGTCAGCCAGTTAGGTTTGACCTGGGCCGCTGGGCCCAACCCAGTAGGCCGCGAGGGCGGCTCGGCTTGGGCTCAGGGCCAGTTCATGGTAGAGCATCGCGAAAGCGCATCTTGGTGTGGCTTGTCCCGGAGGGCGCGAACGGGGTGGTTCGACCAGGGCAACACGAGGGGGCCATAATGACGGCTCAGTCGGGAGGCCATAAGGGGGCCGGTTTGCCGGCTCGACTGGGAGGCCGCAAGGGGGGGGGGGGGCTTCTCGAGGTGATGCACGGGGGTTATTGGAGGCCAGAAAGTGGTCGGTTCAGGCGCAGCCAGGCCGTCGACCGGGTGACCGGGTAGGGCTTAGCCAGGCGGATGGTCGGGTGGCCGGTTCGGCTAGGGTGCGGCCAGCGCGGGCGGCCAGACGGGCGGCTAGGGGAGCGGCCGGTTTGGGCAGGGTGCGGCCAGCACGTGCGACCTAGTGGGTGGCAAGGTGGGCGGCCAGGGGGGCGGTCGGTTCGTCCAAGGTGCGGGCCAGTGTGGGGTTCTTCCGGGGCACGCGGGGGGGGGGGGGATGGTCGGGTGGACGACCGACATGGGTTTAGCTGGGGTGCGGTGGCCCGAGAGGCAAGGTCGGCGCAGGCTCGGCCGTAGGGGGTGCAGGATGCTGTTGGGGCGGCGCGGCTCTCAGAGGCCACATGTAGCACAACCTTTGTCATTGCTTCCTCCATCTCCTCGTTGTTGTTACATCGTCATGCTGATGAACTCCACAGGAATGAAAATCGACGAAGGATGTAGGGCCATGTTAGGTTGTCCCGCACCCTCTGCGTTTAGGGAGGTATCAATTGGATCATCAAGAAAAGTTGATGAACAATAACACGTCTGAAAAAAAATTCCCTTCTAATAGTTGAAGAAGATAAGAAATGGTATAACATCATCAATTAATAAACCCCCTACCTTTAATCGTCGGTCGTCAATGGTGAAGTCGCAGGAAGAAGATAGAGTTTTCGTTCTTCGTGTCCTCCGCACTCTTCCACTCCAGAATTCGCACGACAGTTGTGGAAGTGGTTCCATGTCAGTAGGTATCCAGGGAATAATATTGATGAAATATGGTCGCCAACATTCTTCGTTGGAAGATGAGGTTCCTCGTTGAGATCTTTCTCTTTAATCAACCAAGTGAAATCGTTGTGCCAAATAATAGATTAGTTAATCTATTATTTTGTTGGCACAAATTGAAAAGGGTGAATTAAATAAAAAGGCTCCACCTCATTAATTCAAGTGTGTTGACACGAATTAATTGGGGTGTTTTGTAATGGCCCGGACCTCTCCGGCCCATTACTTTGTCAAAAAGAGGGTCTTGAACTGTTCTGGAGGGTAAAATGGACTTTTCTCACACTTTTCAGAATTTTGAAACTACACGCCGTGTAGTGTTAGTACATGCCATGTACCCCCTCACTGGGTATACCCCGGGTTGAAGTTCGTGTCTTTGCCATGTGAAATAAATGGGTACACGCCCTGTACCCAATACTACATGTCGTGTAGTCCCTCCCCACCTACGCATTACCCTCAAACCGTGTGTTGAATAGTCAACGGCCGCGTGCCGCGTTGAAGGCCGTGTTGGAAGTCGCGTGGTGGTCACGTGAAATGGCCAAGTACACGCTATGTACCATAAAGTACATGCCGTGTAATTTTTCTTTTAACACCTATAAAAGGAGGGGTCCCCTCCTCTTTTTCGACACACCCCTCTCCTCCCCTTTCCTTTGAGTAGATCTCTCCCAAGAGACATGAAGGCTCCTTTTTCTTCCATAACTTCTTAATCCGAGCTCCGATTTACGATCTATCAGCGACCACGGGATCGTAACGATGAGGCAAAACTTCTGAGCTTGGATATTTTGGCCTTTCCTTCCCAGCTTCCACCCAAGGAGGTTTTTCCGGGTCTTTCCAGAAGCATCAAACGCTGATGGACGTCTTCTAAAGTTGATCTGGGGAGGAGCGTTGTTATCAGAACTTGTTGAGGTAGGGATCTTACCTTTGTCTCTCTAAATTGTGCATCATGTGGGGTGGGTATCCTCTTGTTTTCATGAGAACCGGTTGAACCATTAAACGAATATAATAACTGGTTAAAGAACGGGGATGGGGAAGATGTTATGTTTATCTTTATATCCTGTGATTTTATGTTGCGAATTGAATGAGATTCTTCCTACTAAAAATCATGGTTGTTTGGGGCCTTTGATTGCGCAATTAAATGCTGCCCTATCTTTCTAGACCGTTATGGATGGAAAATTTATTGAATGTGGAATTTGGATAATCACATAAAGTTGGCTGATTTAAAATCCAAAACCCATGTGTGATCACCCCGGTTGAACAAAATGGAATAATGAACATGTGGGTGTTGGTTTGGATACGTGGCATGTGATGGGGGTGTTTTTGGGGGTTGTTGTGGATCGAGTGGGCAGTGGGGATACGGTTGGCTTGGTTGTGGGTTGGTTTGAATGCTATGTTGGTGATGGGCAGCGGGGCTGCAATAAATGGTATTAAAGGGATAATGATGTATGGTGTGGTTGTGGTTATGGTGGTTGGCCGGAAGGATGTAGGGATGGGTTTGAATGTGAACGAACTATGGGTTGCAAATAATAAATAAAAGCGGAAGAGTTAATGAATGGTGGGGTGTGGTAATGAAATGGGAATAATAATTAATGGGATGGTTGGTTATTAAGAAGGGATTTGTTGTGATGCTTGTGTTTTCCTAACATGATTTGTGGATGGCAGGGATATGTTTTACCAATGATAATTGTGGTTAGTTGTGGATAGTTTCCTATTAGTTAAGGAACTAATAAACTGATTCTGTTGAAACATAAAAACCTAAATGTGGTTGGGGTTGTTTGTTATATGCATGCTTTGTAGTAGCAGTACCGAGGCACGTGCTCAGTTCTTGGATTTGAAGCCATGGGTCGGGCTAAGTGTTTGGTATATAAATATATATCTGTATCTTTTTATTTTATCACACCCCACCCATGTTGAGTACTTAGTGCCGAACACTCCCATTTCATGGGAGATGGTGTTTTCCCCTAGTTACTAGCTCCTTCCTGCTCCTTCTTCCCTAGGCTATGATGGCTTGTGGTGACCTTACACCTGAGACCCTTCAGGTAGGATTCGATTGGGGTGGTTTTGGCCCAAGACCCTTTGTGCAGGATTGTTTTTCCAAGAATCTTTAGGATGATCCCCAGGTGTGTGCGGGCGTGATACGTGGTGATGAGGCCCAGGTGTGTGCGGGTGGGATACGTGGTGATGAGGCCCAGGTGTGTGCGGGAAGGATAAGTGGTGATCAGGCCCAGGTGTGTGCGAGTGGGATACATGGTGATGAGGACCAGGTTTGTGCGGGCGGGATACGTGGTGGTGAGGCCCTGGTGTGTGTGGGTGGGATATGTGGTTGTGAGGCCCAGGTGTGTGCGGGAGGGATACGTGGTGGTGAGGCCCAGGTGTGTGTGGGCGGGAAGAGTGTGGTAGCGTCAGGACGTTTGCCATCAGGAAGAGAAGCCAGCTAGTGGGGGAAAATGGTGCAGGGTACCCAATACTTTTGTTCATATATACTACTACCTGTTGTGACTGTGTTTTGGTGAGTGTGGCTGGTGAGGTTGGGTGGATATAATTACTTGATAGGTTTTGGTTTCTTCTATTGTTCTCACGGTACATGAGGATGTCTCCCCACTTGTGCACGAGAGCTTTAGGTTTCCCTACTGAGTATACTTGTATCCTCACCCTACGTTTGCCTTCAGGTTTCCAGGAGGACTACCATGGCCGTGTGGGACCCTACTAGTTGGGACAGTTGGAGTTGTTGCAGTTTTCTTTACTTGTTTTCTTTTGGTATTGTACTTTTGAGCTTTCTTGTACTTGTACCTCGTTTCTGAACTATTTAAACATGTATGTGGGATTGGTTTGGGTTTATTTCTATACACTTGTTCTTTTCCTTTTTAGTGGTTGACTTGTCCTATTTACTGATCCTAAATTAAAAAAAGGGTAATGCCTCCCATATTTGTAAAAACTCATACCCTTGGTGCTAGTCGCCACCCCGTGGCCTACTGGAGGCGGGACTCGGGGGTCATTATCTCCCTTTCACCATTGTCAGCTCATGAGGGGCATCTTTGGTGGGAGGGGGTCATGACAGAATGGTATCAGAGGTGATGGTTGAGAGATAAGATGGAGTCTAGAGTTAGGAACAATGAGGATTGCATGGGATGGTAGTGCAACAATGTTGGTTAATCTTGGTGCATGACATAGGCCAGGGAAAACCGACTAGGACACGGGATTTTAGGCCCCCCGTGATCCGATTCAAGGAATCTGAGCCTACCGAACGACCAAGTGAGACCACATTGATTACAGGTTAGAGACCCTAGGGAAGGTAAATGCATCATCATGATTGTGTTTTACTTGATTTGGGAATCCTTGGAAAGAAATTGATATAATGTGATAAAATAAAACCTTGAGAAATTTTCCTTACTACTTGGGCTTAGACGGTCCTTGTTTACCGTACACCTATAGTACCTAGACGTCATCCTTGAGGTGACTCAGATGGACGAGGCCCATCAGATCCAGGTGGTCGATCAGTTGAGGATTGAACGATAGGAGGAAGTTAGCCAGTGGCAGAATACTATCCGTTCTTTCCAGCGGTAGAACCTCAAGAAGTACGAGGGTAGTACTTCGAATACGGAGACGGAGGGGTGGCTTGAGGAGCTAGGGATCACTTTTACCTTGATCCGTTCTCCGAAAGAGTACTGGGGGTCCCTGACAGTTAGTTAGCTGAGAGGTGTGGCACGATAGTGGTGGACGCTCTACCTCGGAGAGAGGATAGTGGAAGAGGTTCCGCGGGCTGACTTTGAGAAGGAATTCTGAGAGGAATTTATTTCTTCCATGATCAAGGCGGAGAAGCGACAGGAGTTACTCTCTCTCCAGCATGGGAGTATGTCTGCACGAGAGTTGGGGATCAAGTTCAAGGATCTCTTACGCTTTTCTCCGGATCTCATTCCGGATGAGGAGTCTCAGGCGAGACGTTTGGAGGAGGTGCTTTATCCTTCGCTCCATTATATTGTCACCCACTTCACCCTTCCAACGTACTTGGAAGTATAGAAGAAGGAAAAGGTTGTATAGAGGATGCACTCACTGGGAGGTGCACCACATGAGTTGTTTCAGATAGGTTCATCGAAGGGGAAGGAAGTCAGCAGCAGGTCTCCTGTGATGCGACCTTCCATGTTCGGGCCAGTGGGTAGCATGCCCCAGTAGCTCCAATTCAGATATTCGGGTCCTCGTCCCTTTTTCACGAGCCCAGGACCAAAGTGTTTCTCTTGTGGAGGTTTTGAGAACATTCAGAGTCGGTGCCCGACCCGAGCTTAGTACAGTGGAGGTGGACAGGTTCAGCACCCACCTCAGCAGCACCATCTGCCGGTGAGGCCCTTCCAGCAGCAGCAGGACCATGCTCCTCCGAGGGAAGACATTGCTGGTGGAGGCCGACCTAAGGGTGATCCTTAGGGACCTCGACCAGGGCGTGGTCGGGGAGGTGGAGGACATCATAGAGGCAAAAGAGCTGGGTGTGGACATTTGCACGCAGCAGAGTTGGTAGCTCCAGCAGGACCAGAGGTGGTGTGAGGTACGATTTGTTTGTTCAGCACTCTCGTTTCTGCTTTGTTCGATTCGGGAGCTTCGCACTCCTTTGTTTCACCAGGTCTAGCCCATTCTTTGGGACTAGACATAGAGAGACTTTCCATACCACTGGTGCTCAGTACACCAGTTGGAGGCCAGACTAGCGTATCTTGTGTTTGCTGGGGATGTGGGCTGACGCTGGGACCACATCGATCTAGTGGGGACCTTCTTCTGTTAGAGATGCTGCCATACGATGTCATCCGAGGAATCGAATGGTTGTTTTCTGTTAGTTCCGTTATCGACTACTTTCGAAGAAGAGTCGTGTTCTCCGACGTGGATGGGCAGCATGTAGCTTTTGTTGGTGAGAGGAGCTATCAGGTGGGAAGCCGTCGGGTGGAGCCTCTCCTCTCTTCATTAGGTGGGTTATCATTGGTTCCAGCTGATAAAGAGATTATGGATATCCTAGAGGTTTTTGGGGAGTTCCTCGATGTTTTTCCTGAGGAGGTTGTGACTCTACCCCCCCTGCTCGACGTGATGTTGAGTTCGGGATAGACATACAGCTTGGTGCCCGTCCGATTTCGATGGCCCCTTATCGGATGGCACCTTCGGAGTTGTGGGAGTTGCGGATTCAGATTGACAATATGATGGAGAAAGTTTTTGTTCAACCCAGCGTATCGCCATGGGGTGCTCCAGTTTTGTTCGTGAAGAAGGAATATGGTGATCTCAGGCTGTGCATAGACTACCAAAGGTTGAACCAGGTAATAGTCAAGAACTGTTACCCCCTTCCAAGGATAGATGATCTCTTCGACCAACTGAGGGGTGCAGGTTGGTTTTCTATGATTGATCTACGATCTGGATATCATCAGCTGAGGGTGAAGGACAATGACATCTCGAAGACGGCTTTCAGGTGCAGGTATGGGCACTTCAAATTTGTTGTGATGCCTTTTGTAGTTACGAATGCACTAGCTGTGTTCATGGTACTTATGAACTTTGTCTTCAGAGAGTTTTTAGACCGGTTCGTGGTTGTGTTTATCGATGACATCCTGATCTACTCAAGATCATAGGAGGAGCACGTTGAGCATCTCAGAGAAGACTATCCAGATGTTGGAGGACATGCTGCGATCATGCATTCTCGATTTCGGAGGATGATGGGTACGACACTTGCCTTTATTAGAGTTTTCCTACAACAACAGCTTCCAATCTACTATTGGCATGACACCGTTTGAGGCCTTGTATGGAAGAAAATTTCGTTCACCCATTTGCTGGGCAGAGGTTGGTGAGACAGGTGCTCTTGGGCCAGAGGTAGTGCAGAGAACCACAGAGAAAGTCCATCTTGTGTGTGAGAGGATGAAAGCTGCTTAGGACCGAAAAAAGTCTTATTATGATCTTCGGAGGAGGCCCTTGTAGTTTGAGGTGGGAGATCATGTGTTCTAGAAGGTTTCCCCTCGACGGGGGCAGAGGAGGTTTGGGAAAGGGAGAAAGCTCTCATCTAGGATCATCGGACCTTTTG
Source organism: Viscum album (assembly GCA_963277665.1). Lineage (NCBI taxonomy): Eukaryota > Viridiplantae > Streptophyta > Magnoliopsida > Santalales > Viscaceae > Viscum > Viscum album. The sequence continues at coordinate 863,128,096 of OY728160.1, forward strand.
AGGTGTTGAGGTGAGTCAGCGAGGTGGAATATCACCTGGCCCTGCCACTTCAGTTGGAGAAATTTCATGACGTCTTCCATGTCTCCCAGCTTCGTCGGTACTTACACGATGACTCTCACGTTATCGACTGGGGAGAGTTAGATATGGGAGGCAACACGAACTTCAAGGAACGACCAGTCAGAATCGAAGATCTTAAAAAAAGGTGCTCTGTGGACGAACCATTCCCTTGGTTCGTGTGTTGTCGAGGCATGGCGGCCTCAAGGAGAGCACTTGGGAGCGGGAGACCCAGATGCGCACTCAATACCCGGAGTTCTTTTGACTTGTTTTTTACCTTGTTCTTCTAAGATTGTTTTTGTACTATGTACCTTTGATATATGGAATGCTTGGTTGGTTGGTTATGACACCTTTTGTTTCCTTGTTCTCTGGAAGTGTGTAGCATGTCCGGATGTGTGGGGAAAGGGAAAAACCTGACCCTTAATCGAGACGCATTAATGCGGATGCGATTGAACTCGTGCGGGCGAGTCAGTGCTGCCTAAAGTGGATAATATCTCGACATAGGAGAAGGAATTTTTCCCCAAACCACGTGTTCAGGAAAAGTGTGGGTTGTGCGATGTTGGGGGCAGTGTGAGTTGGAAAAATCCTAATGTATGGAAGTGGGAAGACCCGATTCTTAATCGAGACGCATTAATGAGGATGTGATTAAACCCTTGTAGGAGAGTCAGTGCTACCTAAAGAGGATAATACGTCGACATAGGAGAAGGAATTCCTAACACCTATAATTAGGGTTGATGGTTGGGTTCATGTTATAACAAGATCCCTAAGAGGTATCTTGTTGGGTTCCTCTAGGATAGTTTTGAATTATCGGGGATGAGAATATTTTAAGAGGTATCTGATGTAATGGAACAGACCTCTCCGGCCCTTTCCTTTGTCAAAAAGTGGGTCTTGAAGTGTTCGGGAGGGTAAAATGGACTTTTCCCACACTATTCAGAATTTTGAAACTACACGCCGTGTAGTGTTAGTAAACGCCATGTACCCCCTCACCGGGTATACCCCATGTTGAAGGCCGTGTTCTTTCCGTGTGAAATAAATGGGTACACTGCATGTACCAAATAATACACGCCGTGTAGTCCCTCCCAGCGTACGCGTTACCCTCAAAACGTGTGTTGACCATTCAACGGCCGCGTGCCGCATTAAAGGCCATGTTGGAAGCCGCGTGGTGGCCGCATGAAATGGCCAAGTACAAGCCATGTACCATAAAGTACACGCCGTGTAATTTTTCTTTTCACGCCTATAAAATGAGGGGTCCCCCACTCCTTTTCAACAGACCCCTCTCCTCCTCTTTCCTCTGAGCAGATCTCTCCAAAGAGACTCGAAGGATCCTTTTTATTCCATAACATCTTCGTCTATGCTACAATTTACGATCCGTCAGCGGACACGGGATCATAACGATGAGGCAGAACTTCTGAGCTTGGATCCGTCGGCCTTTACTTCCCAGATTCCACACAAGGAGGTTTTTCTGGGATTTTCCAGAAGTGACAGACGCCGACAGACGTCTTCTAATGTTGATCTGGGGAAGAGCATTGTTATCAGAACCTGTTGAGGTAGAAATCTTACCTTAATCTCTCTAAATTGTGCATCATGCGGGGTGGGTATCCTCTTGTTTTCATGAGAACTAGTTGAAAAATTAAACGAAGATAAAAACTGGTTAAATAATGGGGATGGGGAAGATGTTATGTTTATCTTTATATCCTGTGATTTTATGTTGTGAATTGAATGAGCTTCTGCCTATTGAAAATCATGGTCGTTGGTGGCCTTTGCTTGCGCAATTAAATGCTGCCCTATCTTTCTAGACCGTTATAGATGGAAACATTATTGAATGTGCAATTTGGATAATCACGTTAAGTTGGCTGATTTAAAATCTGAAACGCTTGTGTGATCACCCCGGTAGAACAAAATGGAATAATGAACATGTGGGAGTTGGTTTGGATATGTTTCATGTCATGGGGGTGTTTTTGTGGGTTGTTGTGGATTAGGTGAGCAGCAGGGCTGCAGTTGGATTGGTTGTGGGTTGGTGTGAATGCTATGTTGGTGATGGGCAGCGGGGATATAATAAATGGTATTAAAGGGATAATGATGTATGGTGTGGTTGTGGTTATGGTGGTTGGCAGCGGGGCTGTAGGGATGGGTTTGAATGTGAACGAACTATGGGTTGTAAATAATTAATAAAATCGGAAGAGTTAATGAATGGTGGGGTGTGGTAATGAAATGGGAATAATAATTAATGGGATGGTTGGTTATTAAGAAGGTATTTTTTGTGCTGCTTGTGTTTTCCTAACTTGATTTGTGGATGGCAGGGATATGTTTTATGAATGATCGTTGTGGTTAGTTGTGGATAGTTTCCCAGTAGTTAAGGAACTAATAAACTGATTCTATTGAAACATGAAAACCTAAATGGGTTTGGGGTTGTTTGTTATATGCATGCTTCGTAGTAGCAGTGCCGAGGCACGTGTTCAGTTCTTGGATTTGAAGCCATAGGTTCGGTTGAGTTTTGGTATATATATATATATATATATATATATATCTTTGTGTTTTATAATACCCCACCCATGTTGAGCACTTAGTTCCGAACACTCCCATTTCATGGGAGAGGGTGTTTTCCCCTAGTTACTAGCTCCTTCCTGCTACTTCTTCCCTAGGCTATGATGGCTTTAGGTGACCTTACACCTAAGACCCTTCAGGTAGGTTTGGATTGGGATGGTTTTGGCCCAAGACTCTTCGGGCATGCTTTTTTCCCAAGAATCTATGGGATGAGGCCCAGGTGTGTGCGGGCGGGATACGTGGTGATGAGGCCCAGGTGTGTGTGGGCGGGATACGTGGTGATGAGGCCCAGGTGTGTGCGGGAGGGATACGTGGTGGTGAGGCCCAGGTGTGTGCGGGCGGGATACGTGGTCGTGAGGCCCAGTTGTGTGCGGGCGGGATACGTGGTGGTGAGGCCCAAGTGTGTGCGGGTGGGAAGAGTGTGGTAGCATCAGGACGTTCACTGTTAGGAAGAGCAGGTAGCTATTGGGGGAAAATGGTGCAAGGTACCCAATACTTTTGTTCTTATATACTACTATCTGTTGTGACTGTGTTTTGGTGAGTGTGGCTAGTGAGGTTGGTTGGATAGAATTCCTTATTAGGTTTTTGTTTCTTCTGTTGTTCTCATGGAAAATTAGGATTTCTCCCCACTTGTGCACGAGAGCTTTAGGTTTCCCTACTGAGTATACTTGTATTCTCACCCTACGTTTGCTTTCAGGTTTCCAGAAGGACTACATAGGCCGTGCGGGACCCTACTAGTCAGGACAGTTGGAGTTGCTGCAGTTTTCTGTACTTGTTTTCCTTTGGTATTGTACTTTTGAGCATTCTTGTACTTTTACCTTGTTTGAGAACTATTTAAACATGCATGTGGGATTGGTTTGGGTTTATTTCTATACAATTTTTCTTTTCCTTTTTGGTGGTTGTCTTGTCCTATTTACCGATCCTAAATAACAAAAAGGGTAATGCCTCCCATAATTGTAAAAACTCATACCCTTGGTGCTAGTTGCCACCTCAGGGCCTACTGGAGGCGGGAATCGGGGGTCATTATCTCCCTTTCACCATTTCCATCTCAGGAGGGGCATCTTTGGTAGGAGGGGGTCGTGACATGTTGGCAGCAATTAAATAAAGGGAAATTGAAGAGGATCCACTATATTAATTGGATCTTGAGAGTTTATCCACTTTAATGGAGAGTTATAAGGGATTAAAAACCCAGGTGGTCCCCATGGCGTAACCTCTCACGGGAGGTTATGTTCGGGTGGGCCCCACCACCGTAACCTCTCATGGGAGGTTAAGGTGTGGTGGCCCCACCTCCAACTTCCAAGTGGAGGTTTTAACCACCAAACACCACATGGAGGCTCAAATAAAATAAAGGGTGGCTCACTTTATTTTATTATTATTTTCATTAAAACCCAAAATCAAACATTTATTCTCGACCAACTGTCGTCGAGGTGAAAGTTTTCTTAAGATAATATCGACGCTATGAGCTAAACAGTGCCCTCAGATTTCAATTCCGAGCACCAGTTCAAAAGTTATAAATTCTTGCTCATACATTTACTAAATATACCCGAAATAAATTTTAAAAATTGATTCTGGGAACAGCGGGCCTCAGAATAACTCTCCAACAATTTTTGCTGACTTGTAAAATTCCCATGTATTTAAGAAAAAAAATTCCATGGAAATTCTGGGTCTTTACAATAACATTTCTTTATTTAATAAAGAGATAAGGAGTTGGTTTATTGGGCCAATTTCTCAAACCATTTTCAATTATTATTATTATTATTGTCATTATGATCATAATTATCATAGAAATCATAATTATCATCATAATTATTATCCTAATAATGATGATGATTATTATTACTTTTCTATCAATGTGGTAGTGATAGAGTTGTACTACCACATGTTCAGCATCCTTGACATTGATTGTTCAACCCCTGAATTCCTCTATATTTATAGAAATTTCTCTAGAACTGTAGCACTGTAGTATGAGGTAATGTAGTAGGTATTATATCACTGTAGGTACTGTATTAATTCGAGTACTAATTTTTTTTATTTTAAATAGTTTATTTTAGTTTTACTATTCAATATGGGGACTTTTGGATAAATTAAGGGCATCTGATCAATAGTTTCTTTAGGCCAAAAAATTATTTTCAAATCAGGACATCTCAAATTATAATGGGGAATATTAGATAGGTTATGTCCTTGTAATAGAATGTTGTTTGATCCATGCATTCCCAATGGGTGAATATGTGTTTTTGTTTAATTTTTATCCCCACTACCTAGTATTAATCATCAAAAAAATCCTAATCATAATCATCATCATTATAATAATATATTGATGCAATAAATGGAATTTTATTAAAGTATTTATTTATAGTTATTCACGATAATTATTGCTACGAATTGGTGATTTTTAACACATATCACTTCCTCAAATCACATAATGTGTTCCCTATTCTTCTAATGTGGTTAAAGAATAAAATTATTTTAATAATTCAATATTAAATTTTACTCTTTTGGAACTTCCTAGAGACTCTAAAACTTATGTTACCATAATAAACAAGAATATTATTTCTTCTTAAAATAATTTTGAGATAAACATATTTTTTACTAACCATAAACATTCATGTAAAAGTATCACAAAGAATTGTTAGTTTTCCATTATTGAGTTAAATCATGTTATTTTGTGTGAATTTCCCAATGAATATAATAATTATATTATTTCATGGTCTAGATTTCAATAGTGGGTATATCCATGTATGATAGTTGAGTTTTAGAATCATCTTACTCAAATTTGGGGATTTGTTTAATGGAGATTGATTTCTATTGGTATGTAATATTTTCATATCAATTTTATTTAAATGACATGAAATATAGGGAATAATTTCTTGGTAATGTTTCTATTAAACCAATAAATGTTAGGATTTATAATTGGGATCCTCTATTTAATACATAATTATGAAAAAATTGATCTCCCAATCATGAATTTTAAATCATCGACTCGACTGGTTTTTTAGGAATCCATATTTTCTCAAGGATATTACCCTGATAGTGGTTGATTGTATCAAATCAGATAGTGAACAAAAGGTAGAGTTTTGGTCATTTTTATAGAGTCTTAGCGGGGTTTGATCTGTTTTCTCATGTCATTTCTTTTTTTAATTACTGGTGAATATAGGCTTTATATTTCTATTATATCTAAGAAAATTCTTGGATTTTTAGAAAAAATCAACAATATTTGGTATTCAATTTGGTGACTATTGTAAGTGTTTGATTTTTTGAAATATTAAGAATAATGTTAATTTATTATATCATTTAAAAATAATTAAACTTATTATTTATATATCATGGTTTTTCAATGTGATGAATTATTTGTTTTTTGGTGTGTGGAGAACTAACATGACGTGGGTGATGAATATCACTAGGGAGACTCCCACAATCAATTCTATTATGGAAATTGATTTGGAATCATTTGTTGACACTGTTAATTAGGATCAAATTGTAAATTTTTTTATTTTCATTATGTATTTGTGGAACTCAAAAGAATATGGGTTTGGATAATTTTTTAAGGACAAATTCTTCTCCGAGGAGGATCATATTTATTTGTGAAATGATTTTAGATTAAGATTTAAGTCAATGAGATCCTATGAGAGACCCAAATATAATCATGGGGTGAACATTCATATATCATGGGAGTAACCAAGTGTATTTTTAGTGGATGTCTCTACTAAAGGTTCTGGATTAAGGAAGCCAAAATGAATGGTTTATTATAGGTCCTCCGGGATTAAAGAAGAAGATGATATTATAGTCCATTATAAAAATAATTATATGAAATATGAAAATATAAAAGCCAAAAAAACTATTACCTTTGTGGTTAAATGGTCACATATCTAACTAAAGGTGATGGATTCTTCAACAATGGTAACGGGGGGGGGGGGTGGGGTGATCATGTATCTCCTCCTTCATTCATCGTGGATTTGGAGGATGAATATATGGAGAATATTATACCACAAAATAATTTTTATAGTCAACAGATTCCTATAATAGAGAAGATACTAGTGGGAGAAATTAAATATGGTTATAAGGAGCATGATAATTCTATCTTCTTTCCTATATAAGACTCATTAATTATCTCTAAAAATATGGACATCTTATTCTATGATTCCTTTATGGATAATGAGAAATATTTATATAACCCATAATATGGGTTAAAAATGTGTCTCCTAAGATGGAGAACACATCCACTGATGATGATAAAAGAAACAAGGTACAAATAGATGTATTATTTTAATGAGAACTAAGTAGAATTAATTTATGAAAATGTTGATCACTATACTATAGGGTACACAAAAGCAAAGAATTTAAAGAATATTATTTAAGAAGTAGTTGTTGGGAAATAATGGTATGGTGTTAATAATTAATTTTACCAATGATATGGGAAACCTATCAAGGATGTATAAATACTGGAGGGGGTAAATAATCCTTGATGTATATGTTCTCTATGAAAATGGGTAATAGGTATCATACTAAAAAATGAAAATTCCAGTTCCTGTTTTTATTTGATTGGGTTACTGATGGTATTGAGATCAATTCATTTCTTTGATTTGTTATATTTTTCAAATACTGTTTCAATTATTTTAGATTCATTTTTCTATTTATTCGGGGAAATTATATTTCACATGGAATTTTATTTCACCCCTTTTGTACTATGTGTGTGCGTGTGTTTTTTCTTAATAAATTTTTAATGCACCATGGGTTTTAATTTTCAAAATATGGGTTTGGGATGTATTTGATTACTTTAATTAAAATTATCATTATTATTGTAATTATATTTATATTTATATTTATTATTATTCTTATTATTATTATTATTATTATTAATATTATTATTTTAGAGAAAAAACTTATTCATGATGGATCAACGGGGAATAAAGATGAAAACTTTTATAGAGACTCTAGAAATCATACACGTGATCCAGATTTGAAAAATCCAAAGGGTAAAGATTCAAATCCATATATAGATCAATTGGATATTCGTGGAGTCAAATTTCACTTCTAAAAATTTATACCTAAGATATAATATCTAAACAAGCACATGTTTTCCTTGGTCGATTTGAATAAAATGACTACAGATGTAGTCGAATTGATTGAGAGTGTCCCATTCATTGATTTCAATGGTCCATTTTTTGGGAAGGGATCTCAAAAGGGGACATGTATCCCATGTCACTATTATTAAATAATATTTTTTGTATATATTTAACATTTACATGTTATCCATTATTGCGAGGTCTATTATCTAGTAAGGGGGAAATAATTGGAATTTGAATGACCTCTATTGAAGTATTTCTAAGATATAGAGCTTCAAAAAGTAAAAAATGAATGTGATGGTTATGAGACTCTTTTATATTTCTTTTCCCTATGATGAATATTAAATGAAATAATGGATCTCTATATAATTATATCTGAAACCATGCCTCCTCATAATTATTGAATGTGATCCAAATTATGATTCGTTCAAGGATATGAACACATATTACCATGTATAGATACAAATTCTATGTTTAGATGGTTAGATTGTCATCATAATATTATGCAGGATACACCAATGAAATAATAAATCCTATAAAAATGGATACATAAATTCATATACCATGGTATGGTAATATTTTCATAATATTGGTTGAAGGATATCTATCATCCATAATGTTGAAAACCGGGTCTACAAAACCATGGAGGACTCCATCACCACATAAAATCAATATGTGAAATGTCCTAAATTGTGAAAGGAATTCAACATTTTGGGGAAAATTACCGTTTAAAACATAATATAAATTGGTTTAAATATATTAAAACATAGAGTGCATGGTGATTATACATGAGTGAAGAAACATTTTAAGGGAATGTAAAACATCCACAACCCCTCAACCTCCAATCCATCACAAGGAAAAACACAATACAAGGATCCCAAGAATGACCTAAAATTCACCACCCCACCATGTGAGTTGAATAATTCTTATGATATAAATACAATTGAAGATAAATAATCCATTAAAATAGATGAGGAATCTAGTCCACCTCATATACATCACGTGACCATAAGTACTTCTGAGGACCTCTACCTAGTGGGAAAAATAATATAAGAGGCCACCCATAGGGAGGAAATGATTTCTAACTTGATGGTAAATAATGTGGAAACATCCTATAATATTTTTCCCAACCAAAAAAATTCAATATATGAAGAGACAACTAAAAAAAGGGAACTTATGAAAATCAAAGGTGTAAAAATTTATCTCTATAGAATAGTAAAACTCCCAATGAGAATACTAAAGTTATAATGGGGGACACATGTGAAACCAATCCTATTGGAAAAGTGTATAAAAATAGATGAAATAATATAGAATCTTGGAGAATCCCCCTTTTATGGTAAATTTGAATAACCCTTCACTCATGTGTCTTTAGATAAAGATAAAGGAAGTAAGTCGCAATATAGTACACCCTCAAGATTTGAGATCTCTAGAATTTTTTTTCTAATTAGTATAATTTTTTTGTACATGATGATGAACAATCTTATTCACCTAAAGAAACATAAACACTTGATAATTATATTCATTCTAAAATCCATGGGAAATTTGAAAATATAGATGAGTGAGATAATATCAATAAAAAAGGGAAATGGATAAGGTTAGAGGAAAAACCAAACTATAGAGCTGGAGAAAAGAAACTATCTCTTGAAAAGTAGATGAGTATCAATATATATTATTTGAGTATTATGTTCTTAAACTACTAAGGTCTTGGAAATGATCCCACTTACACATACCTTAACTATTTTATTGAAGAGAAAATTCCATTCTTATTGAAACATTCTCATTCCATGATGAATTTTTAAAATAGAATGGTTTTCAACAAAGCCTCTCTTGGATACTCCTTTGTCTCATATAACCTTTATGACAATACAATGGAAACCCTTTTGGTGTAGAATTAATCGATCATAAATTTTTTTCATGCATTAAAATATTACTACATGTGTCTTTATAAGTTATTATGAATAGAATTTTGGTTTCTGAAACCATTATATATGCATCCACATCATAGACAATGATATGGTACTTGTGGTGTAATATGTACATTTTGGGTAGTTATATAAATATAAAAACCGACTTTTCTAATGTGATGTTTTGATCCACATGGTAGTTCAATTATGGGTCTAGTTCATGTTGGATGCTGTTTTGATCTTTTAGTTTTTGGTATTATAGGTTCTTGGATTCAAACTGGCAACACCATTCCATAGTGAATTATCTTTTGGTCCCTGGATTATATCTGTGTAAAAAGAAAGGGGGAAGGGCTTGGTTAATCTATGGACTAACTAGGTATCTTGAGAAGGTTATTGTCTTATACATCCAAGATGACCTCGTTATTCCCATTTTGGATGGTTTAAAGGGTATTAAATGTCTTTCTTCTAAGATAAATGTTGTACACGAATCAATTTTAGGTGGTATTTTCCATGACACCAAAACCAAGGTTAGGTTATCTTATGTGGTGTGGTGATGGTAATGTTTCCTTTTAAAACTTATAAAAAAAATCATTCCTCCTTGACTCTCTAATAATTTTGAACTTTTGATCTTCAAACCATGATAAAATGTTTTGGTTGAGTGATCGACACCCTTCCCGCTCAATTTATCTTAATTAAACCTCCTGATTGTTCTAAATTTTCATTTATTATAGTTTTTGGAGTGCTTATATATAAGGATGAGTAGGGATGTTGTATGAATCAAATCCCATATTTATTCCTTGAATGTATCAATCCTACCAACCAATTAATTCATATAATTCCCCATTTCATCTTCTTTGGCATGTGATTTTTGTTTTGGTCAATTCGGTGGGCCCCTTCTAGTGAGTTATTCTTGTTCCACCGATGTTCTCTCATCCATAATCAAGGGATATTAAAATGAGGTTATTATAGATAAGTTAATGACATTTCATGTAATCAAATGAATTATTTATCTATGATAATTAGAAAATATGTTTTCTAGGATCATTGGCATTTTATGATGTCTCATTGGAGAATTATTTAGTGACTCTTCTTGAATGAGTCTCCTAACCTTTATTCTAGGTGTTACTCTCATTTAATATCCATTATTGAACTGTCATGAGATTATAGTGATGGTTATTATGGTATTGTCCTTGATAATTTCATAGGTGAATACCTTCTTAGCTAAACTTGGTTTTGATATCGTCTGTCTTGAGGTAGGTAGTTTCTTTCCATGTAGAGGCCATGTATTTAATGTTAGAATGATATGAAATTTTGTGTTGATATTCTTAGACCCTGATTTATTTTCTTCACAGGTGAGTCTGTGTAGCATCCCAATCCATGTTTAGTGTTTTTTTTAGCGAGCTAACCCTAGAGGGTCTAGATATGGTTTCTACAACCATTTCCTTATCATGATCAAAAGGATTCAAATCAACAAGGATCTAATATTTTAGGAGTCTTAGTAAACTAAAACTAATACACTTGTCTTTTATTACAATTGAATAAACTAATTAATTTTTTTTTTCAATCAAGTATAATAACTTTATTTCATTTTCTAAATCCCTTTATATCATTCATAGTACACTTCATGGAATCCTGGGGAAAGGAAACATAATATGGGTGAGCTCAAATTCTCAGTAAGAGTATATTACATCTGATGAACTAATGAATCAATTATAATAATTATTATGGATGGGAAAATAACTGAACACACATTCCATTAAATTTATAAAATGATAAGTAAGTGAATAAACAATATTTCAAGTTAATAACTAGAAACACAATCCATTCAAAAAACATGATAAAGAAATTTCAACATTGAAAGGTAATAAACTGAAACAAATTACATTTAATTAATGAAATGTATCCATAAATATGTCATCACAAAATATCATGGATGAATAATCACTAAAACTACATGGGGTAAATGATTAATTATTGGACATCCTATCTAAGGCTCATGAAAAACTATACCTTAAAGATATATCATAAGATGGTTTAAAAATATAGATAGAAACACATTTAATTTGGGACACTAATCTGTATCATGAGAACCTATCAATGTATCTAGGGGCTATATAAATTCATGTCCCCACCCATCATTGGCAGTCCAAATCATTCCTCATATCAAATAATAGAAATAAATAATATTCCTTATCAAATATCTATATTGACTAAAGAATATATATTAAATAATACTTACCTAGATAATTAAATAACAATGAAATGAAAACCATAATATATTATTGATATATGGTTTATGAAATAAAAATATACATGATAAATGATATGGTTAATTAGGGGAACTTCAATGTATAATGATCATTGTAAATAGAATATTTAATGGGGACTAACAAAGGAAACAAAAGAGTGAATGTGAATAATTTCCTTGACCAAATAAATCATCAATCATCTAGATGAAGTATTTGATGGTATCAATACATCATATCCCAAGTGGAGAACAAATAAAGGATTGTTGTCATCTATGAATTTAGATATTATAAAAATACATATTAAAAACATTATTGTGGAAAATATCTTTCTTATTTTGAAAAACATTTTGAAAATACTTTTCATTGAAAAAAAAATTCAATAAAAATGAATAAAAATAAACCATTTAAACTTACGAAGTAATATTTGAAAAAATTATGGAATGTAAATCCTTGCATGCCATATGATGTCAAAAGAGCATTCCTTTTTCATGGTGAAAAGGTTTCAAAAATTAATTATTTTATAGGAAATAAAAAAAATCCATTGAAAACATTGGTAAAAGAAAAAATGTAATCAGTTATTTAATAAATCATTTTGGAAATGTAAAAAATATTTGTAAATATATTTTATTAAAACATTGTTTTTAGAAGAAAATATGTTCTCTAACTAAAGAGATAAATGAAGTTCGGTTTTCATAAAATATTGTATTAACTTTAAAGTTGCGAAGACTATAAAATGGTAGTATTATTTGAAAAGGTGAAGAATATCCTATGGTGAAGAAAATGAAGGTGTTTATTATAAAATGATGGAATAATTTCCACTGATGAAAATTCATGTGTAATGAATTCAAAATAAAAATGAGATTATATTGTAAATCCTCGAAAATATTATATCATTGAAGTGAGAGTAAATCACTGAGTTGATTATGTGAATCAATTTTAAATCCATATAAATAAGTGAAAATACATAAATATATAGTCTATATAATTATAAACACAATCATTTTATTTTATCGACAATGAGGTAGTCTTATAACCTAATGAAAATAAATTGGGTTATGAAATACTTTTCCACTTGATAACTTTTAACTGAAATCCATTTAGATTAAATAATTCAAATCGAAACTCAAGATATCATGATAGATGAATGAATCATGATATTATATGAAAAAGTTTCAGAATAAATAACATATATATATAAATAGGTGAACAATAATAATGTTATTTTTTTAATAGAATGTTAAAAATCACAAAAGGAAATGAGATTGCGATATTAATCCCTACAAACATTCTCAAGGAGAATAATCATTAAACATTCCAAAGTGTCCCATACCACTTTGAAACATTTGAATCATAATTCTCAATGTTCTAAATAAAACTGAGAATACCATGAGAATAGGTATATACATGATATAACATGTCAAAGGAAAGTATATACATGATATAAATGAATCTTGGTGCATAGAAAATTATAAGTATTAGTAGAATGTAAATTGAGAAAAAATTCTTTACCTTACATTTCCTTTCTGGTAAGATTCCTTTAAATAAATGTATAAGGATTTTAAAAATGTTACTAACTTATACCAGAACCACACCCATATTTATAATATCATATATTAACTTATTTTAATATCTTATTATGCATTTTTTAACAATATTTCATTATTTTAAATATTTTTTATGATAATTTCTGAGTTGGTCGAGTGTGTTTTGACTTATTATTTTTAATTATATTGGGACCAATTTGGATGGAGAAGGAAGTAAGAAGATTTTTTTGATGATTTTAGTATTTTATTGTAAAAAAAAGGATAAATCAATTCACTTTGTAAATTTCATGGAAACTGTGATGATTATTTCATAATTTTTAATTCTAAAATGTCGTAAGTTTCCTAGAGAACTTGTGATGCATGACTTATGAATGAAAGGTGGAATAAAATCTGTTTTCGATAGTATTCATGTTTTATTGGAATGAATGATGTTGTAGGGAGACACAGATGTTACAATAATTTCTTCTAAAATATGATGATGCTTAAGGTGATAAATCACTGTTTAAAACTAATAATAGACAATGTTTATGATAAGATGAGATGACCGCACATCAGTATAAATGGAGTTTACTGAAGAAGGTGTTTCTGGTGGTGTCGTTTCCAAAAGTCTGCCATTTTTTGCCTCAAAATCGAGAGTTTTTTGTCAAATGAATGTTTTTCACCAAGGAGTTTACAAAGCATAATTATCAGACAATGAAAGACAGTTCGCAGACATCATATGAGGTACATAGAACCAAAAAGAAAAATTGATAAAGGAAGGATTCTACAAAGTAGTGGTATGTGGACTGTGAAGCAGGGTTTCTAAACATCTTAGGGAAAATGGTTCATGGTAGGATTTTTGTTCGTTGGAAGTCCATCATTTTTAGTTGAGAGGGGGTGATCTGTTGGTTGATGGAATCAACCACTGTGAATGAATAAAGGAGATACATGGACAGTGGATGGAAAAATGGTTTGTGGGTGGATCACAATCTATACTAAAGGTTTCACCACATTGATTTTTTTTGTAAATTATATTAGAAATATTTTCATATTTATTTTCCTTTATAAAGCACCCTATACCCATAATTAAGTTATATATAATTTTATAAGAACTAATCATCACTACTGGAAGAATTTGGAGAAGTCCAAAGTTATTCACATAGAAGAATTAATTTAAGGAGAAGAGTTCAAAGATGAAATATTTCTGTGAAGGAGACAGTTCATAGTAAAAGGTCATAGAAGAAGTTTGTAGGGCTCTGAATCACACAAAGGAAAAAGGGACCATGTAGGAAATGTGGTTCACGAGGAATTTCCCATCCATGGAGTAGATACAGTCTATAGAAGAAGAGGTGGTCTGTGATGAACTCAAGAAACACAGTTAATATCAGTTCTCAGAGGACATAGGTAGTTCTTAGAGGAAGAAGAAATATTTTTGGTAGGGAGAAAGAAGTTCCTATTATCTTCTAGGTAGGAGAGCGAAGAAATATTTTGATTTTTTTTGTGAAAGTTGATCAAGAATTATAGTAATATTGTATTATATCATTTTGTAATATAAGAAGTATATACACTGTCAGAATGTTTTCAAAGTTATATATGATTATAATGGAATATCCTACTTGGAGTATTCCACACAAAGGATTATTTTCTAGTGGATTGTGTGGTAATGTATTGTTTCCAAAACATACCAAGGATGAAACTTTTCTTGTTGAGTAGTGAACCTTGTAAATTATTTTATTCCTATAGATGTGTATTTTAATTGTGTTTTGTAGGGAAATAAATATTTAATAGGAGGATGCGTTTCTTTTTTCAAAATTTGGTAAAAATAAAAGAAAAATATATCATTGATTCACCAGCTCCCCCTTGTAGTGATACTTGAATCATGGATGGGAAACATCAAATTACTAAAATTAAATCATGGTTTCATTATCAAAAGAATGAAAATCATAATTTTATAATCATACATATCTATTACATATGTATTTATAATAATCTATAATGATTGTAGATAAGAAATGAAATGCACTGTTCATGGAGACGTAGGCCGTACATACACACGAATGCCAATTCCATTTAATTACGATTTTAAAATAATTAAAATTTAACTATAAATATTTATATTATAATTCCATTATTATATTTATGTCATACATGTCACATTGGTCTAATAGAACCATCATTTATAAATCCATGTATTTTTTTGACCAAATCACATCGCATTGGGAGGGAGGTTGGTCACACTTCCATAAACGATGTAATCAAATTTACAAAAAAATAGAAAACCTAATGTTATGTGTTATAAAAAATTAAAGAAGTATAAATACATTAAATATATTATTTATAACATATATAAATAGATTTTACCTCATAATTACCATCCATTAATGGTGTTAAAAGAATAATGAACGATGTTATTTCCCGAGGAAGATGTTCGTTATGCGCATAAAACTTAAGTTCATTACCCATTAGACGAAAGAGTGTGTAATCATATATCAAAAACATACAATGAAAACATATCAGTATATTTAGGATAATATTTATTTATATATTCATTGAATAATAATTTTCATGGTTGTGGACAATGAAAATAAAACAAAATATCTTGAAGAAAAATGTCACCTCTTATTTGGGTAACCCCTTTTGGTTTGCAACAAATGTCTTTATTTAATGGAATTTTACCCATGTTGTGGTTTCCCGGATTATGGTATATATGTTGAGGATATATTTTAGTAGATATTTTTTGATCCAAAGTGTCTTGTGAGGTGTGGGGAATTGAGAGGAGATGATGCCTTTTTATAGTGGAGGAGGGCCGGTACTGTTGTAAATCTTAGAAAATGGAATTCAAACCACATTTATTCCACATAAATTGGATCTAATAATGGTTCAATTTAGATATTAGGTAGTATCAGGTCCCAATATGTGCATAAAATTGATTTTGGACAAGTTTCAAGGTCACTTTGGCCCTTATGATTAAGGATTAGTCCATTGTTAAGCTTACTTTTACCTTAATCGTAGTAATTAATTTTAATTACAGTCAATAACATTTTTGTTTAATTTTTTTTTGAAATTATTAGAAATTAGAAATTATGATTATTCCAAATATGGATTCTATTTTTAAAACTCCAATCACATAATTATCATAAATTAAGATAAAATTAATCATGGAGAAGGGATGACAAAACACGTTTTTAAAGTAAAGATGTTCAATAGTTTGCTATGTTTTTTTACCCAATTTAAATTTTATATTAATTATAATAACTTATATTTTATTAATTAATAAAAAAATGATCTAATTGAACTTTAAAACTAATCAAAACTTCAATTTATCCTTATAAATAAATTACATGAAAATGTAGTTTGGAAATAATATTCAGTATTTTTCAATATTTATAAAAAATTAAACATCATTTAAAAATACGAAAAACTCTCCCTCAACAAATTTTTATATTTCTATTTCAAAAATGAAAATTATTTTGACATATAAAATCTGTAAATTTTTTGAAAAATGAAATTGAAAATAGGTTATTAATTAAAAGTTAGAAAAAGTGCATTTGTAAAAATATTGATTTTTATGGGAAATATAGGGTTCGTTCTTATCTTATGACTATAGAATATATTGGATGAATATAAAAAATATTTTATTGAATAATATATATATATATATAATTAATATAACTTACTAACTTTTATTAATTTAATTTATTAGGATAAAACAATTTCATCGAGCAGAAAAATATTTATTTATAAATTTATTTGCTTTACATTCAATTGGTGCTTATATGAATTTATAATTAACTAGTCACCAATGAATTCATCTCATATTTTTGTAAACCATATATTTTCCTAATTTAGTTAATACTATTCATAACTGCTAATTTAACTTGTAGGTTATATCATATTATATGGATTAATAATACTTTCCTAATATATTATTGTTCGGTAAAAATCGATCTTGCATGTAATGTAAGCCATTGAAGAAACTCATTGTTTCATGTGATTTAAAATTACTTAGTGTCACAAGAATTTAAAATTATAAATTATCTTTAATTTATTTAAAATATTAATTAATTTATAAATTCTCATAACATTATATTCCCTTATGATCTTGGTGTTGCATGTCATACTTTCTAGAGAATACAACAATCCTACATTAAATGTTTGGGGAATTAAATTATCCCCACCTTATTTAAATAATATCCACTCAATTTCGTCTTGATATTAGTGATAGATTCTTTTTTATATTTCTTATGCTTGAAATCCCACATATTAAGAAGGGTTCTTAAGAAATCCTCTAGAAAGGATAGAATGTGAAGTAAAAAAGGTCACATGGAATAACATATCACTAGACCTATTAGTAAGAGAACATTAGTGGAATCTAGAGATAAATACTTGGTGGAATAATGTAAATATTATACAGGCAGATTGATTTCCTTGATCACAAAAAATTGAATGATCAATTGAAAGTTGATGGCCGCAAGGCCATAAATCTGTAATGATTTCATCGACCATCGATAAAATGAAATGGAATTATGAAAAATTTTCTATTTTTTAAGATACTATTATTAATTTTGTTTAATTATCTCATGAATATAAGAGGATATAATTTCATGATATATTTTTATAAACACAATTTCATACATTACTTGCGATTTGATTAATTTCAAATTTATCCAATTCTTTAAGAAATAGATATGTAAAACATTATTTCATGCCAAAATAACTAAGATATAATTTTATTGGATCTTAAGTACCATAAAAGAGTTAGGAGTCTAAATATTGGTCTCTAAATATTCTCCAAAGACAATATCGTTAATAAATTAATTTCTAAAACTAAAAGTAGCACAACTGGTTCATCATTAATATTTATTCTTCAAATTGTATTACTAAAAACAATGAAATAATAACTAGGAAATTTCATAGGTTAGAGGTTTGTTTGAAATCTTTATAATCCTTTGCTCATGGGATCAAGTATTGTGGCCTTTTTGGAGTTGATGGGTTGTCACCCGAAATACAGGTTTTCATTTTCTAATAAGAAAATAATATAATTTCCAAAATAAATATGATAGACATCATTGAAATAAGGTTAATAACTAAGTATCCTTTTGTATATGGTTTTAAATAGAACCCCCATACATTAATACTTTATCCCTTGAGTTTTAACAATGGTCCTTCCTTTAGTATATGTTTTAAACTACATTATTCATTTTAAATACCGATTAAAACCCTTATTAATTGGTTTTAAAGAAAATTTCAATTATACAAAGAATATCCCATGGGAGTTCCAAACATGGTACACAATAAGGCCCATTTTCATGTTCCAGGTTACAACATGTTTGTCCCGACACTCCTTAGTAGAGTTTTTACTCCTAGTTACATCTGTTCTAGAACCATATCTACTTGTAGTATCTAGACACAAATGTATTTTTAGGAAGAACCGCATAATCGATACCTTATCAATGTTCTATGATTTTCTTCTATACATATTGTAAATGTATAACTTAGGGTTATGTTCTTTAATATATGTTTTCTTAAATCTAGTTTAATGTTATCTAATAAACTTCCCTTGATACTGACTATAGTACCCCAACCCTAGATATCCCACAACGGGTGTCTACTACCATTACATTGGAATGATTACAATGAATCAAACCCCGAGGGATCAAAGAGATTAGTAGTCTCATAAAAAAATACATACACAAGTATTGTATTATAAATGAACAGACATATTACAACATATTTGTTTTTCTTTGGAGGATAATAACTTTAGTCTATATAGTATATCCCTACATATATTTTGTAGTATGCTTCATGGAATCCTGGTGAAATGAAGCATAATAAGGGTGATCTCAAATGCTCAGTAAGGGTAAAGTAAAATGAAATAAATAATGAATTAATGAGAATAATAATTATGTAATGATAAATTACTAATCACACATACAATAAAATAAACAAACTAAGAAAATAATGAATAAATAATATTCCAAGGTAATAACTAGAAACACATGCCATTCAAAAAACAAGATAAGGAAAATTCAATTTGGAAAGGTAATAAAAGAAAAACAATTCCATTTAACTAATGAAATTAAAGTGAAATTTGTCCATAGATAAGTCAATGGAATATCTCATGGATGAATAATAACTAAAAATAAATGAGGGGAATTATTAATTATTGGACATCATGTCTGAGGAAAATGAAAACCTATACCATCAAGACCATTTAGAAGATGGTTCAAAACTAAACTTATAAACCCATTTATTTTGTGAAAATAATTTATCTCATGAGAAACTGTCGATGCATCAAGGGGATATATAACATCCAATCCCCACCCATAATTTCCATTTTAATGCAATGCACATATTGAAAAATCATAATAAATAATATTACTTATCAAATACATATTATAAAAATAGAATATAAGTTTATCAATATTTCACTAGAAAATCAAATAATTATCAAAGTGAACACTATATGTAAAAATGATATATGGTTTAGGAGATAAACATATCCATGATAAATGATACAGATAATTAGTGGGAATTCAATGTTTAATGATCATATGAAATTTAATATTTCAAGGTTACTGACAAAGGAATCAAGTGAATGTGAATACTATCCCTATAAAAATCAATCATAAAACATCCAAAGGAAGAATAACTATGGTATCAAAAAAAACATCCTATGTGGAGTATAAATAAATTGTTCTTGTAATTGTTGAATTGAAACATTATAAAAATATCTTTCAAAATCAATCTTAAAGAAAATATACTTTTTATTTTGAAAAACAGTTTGCAAATACATTTATTTGAAAGTTAGTTTTGAATTTTTTTTAAAGTTACCTTTTAATGATGAAAAGGAATCTTAAAATAAATGATTAAATGTATATCTGAAAATTTTTTACAAGGTAAAATGAAGATTCCTTTTTCATGGTAAAATGGTTATAAAAATTCCATGTTTGAAAAGTGACTAGAAGATTCCTCTGAAAACATATTTAAAAGAAAAAATTTGTAAAAATGAATTTAATAAAACATTTTCTAATGGTTTAAAAAAAATTTCAAAATATTATAATAAACCATGGTTTTTAGAATAAAATAATCTCTCCGATTAATGTAAGAATTGATGTTATGTTTTTATAAAAATAATTTCTAAAACATTTTATGTACCAAAGTGTGAAAATAGAACTATTATTTGATAAAGGTGATGAATAAAAAAAGGTGAATAAAATAAAAAGGTTAAATATAAAATGATCAAATAATTTTCTCTGATGGAAATTCAAATATAAACAATCCTGAATAAAATGTGATTTTAATGTATACCATTGAAAAGATTATAATTTTGAGGAGAAAATCAATCAATGAGTATATTATGTGTATCAAATATAAATCATGATAATGAAGTGAAAATTAATAAATATACAGTAAAAAAATTATAGACATAACCATATAATATTAATAAATATGAGGTAGTATTATACCAAAATGAAAAGAAATTGGGTTATGAAATTCTCTTCCACTTGGTAACTTTTAACTAAAAACCCCTTAAATGAAATAATTCAAATTGAAACTACACATATCATTAAGGATGAATGAATCATGATATTATATGGAAAAGTGGTAGTATATAAACCATATATAAGAAATTTTGTGCAAAAAAGTAAAAGCATTATTTTTATATAATGATAACAATCACAATATGAGGTGAGATTGGAAATATAATCATTAAAAACATTCTCTAGGTGAATAATAATTAAAATGGAAAAGTGTCCAATTACTCATTGAAAATTTTGAATAATAATTCCACAAAAATTAAATAAAACTTATAATACAATTATAATAATGATATTAATTATATAACATGTAAATGGGAAGAATATACAACATATAAAAGAAACTAGGTGCATAACAAGAATTAAGTCTCAAGGGAATATAAATTGAGACAAAATATGTTATCTTGTGTCACATTTTGGGTTAACATCCTTTAAATTATTTTATAAGGGGTTTGAACATATTTATTACATATATTATAACCATAGTAATATTTATAATATGATATAGTAACTTAATTTAAAATCTTATTACACATTTGTTAATAATTATTCATTATTTTTACTATTTTGGGTGTTAACTTCCATGTTGGTCGAGTAAGTAGTGATTTCTATTTTTTTATTGCAATTAATTTGATCATGGTTTAATTATATATATAATGTAAAAAATGATTTAAATATCATATACATCCAGTATATATGTATTTATAATAACCAATAATGTTTGGAGATAAGAAATGAAATGCACCGTTCATGGAGACGGTAGGTCGTATGTACGCATGAATGATACTTCCATTTCATTTCCATATTAAAAGAAAGAATAGAAAATGATAAATATGAATATTATTATTATAGTATTATATTTATTCCTTGCAGGTTTAATAAAACCATCTTTTATAAGTTTCATGTATACTTTGAACAAATCACATCACTTTGAGAGGGTGGTAGCCCACACTTTCACAAATGATGTTATCATATTTACACAAAATGGAAAGACTAAGGGTATGGGTTATAAAATAATTTTTGAAGTATAATAAATTAGAAATATAATATATAACAAATATATGTATATTTTCCATCATAATTTCCAACCATGAATTCTGGAAGATGAAAAATGAACGACGTTATTTCGTGAGGCGGTAGTTCACCATAGACATAAACGATAAGTTCATTACCAATTAGATGGAAGTGTGTGTAAATTTCGGTCAAAACCATAACATAAAAAAATAAAATTTACATTTAGGATACTGGTGTGTTTATATAATAATTTAATATGAAGTGTTTTGGGGATGGAGAATGGAAATAAAACTGAAGAGATTGAGAAATAATGTTACATCTTTTTAAAGAAAATCCTTTCGGTTTAAACCCGAGGGATTCCTTGGATGGAATTTTTTCCATGTATAAGATTCTATGTGGGGAGAGGGAGTATTTTTAGTATCTATTTTGGTAGATTGTGATCAATAAAAAGTGTCTTGAGAGGTTTGACGAAGTGAGAGGAGAGTATGCCTTTTTATAGCGGACGAGTAGTGGCACTCTTGTAAATTTGGAAAAGGGAATTCAACCCATGATTTCTAATGTAAATTTGATCGAATAATTATAAAGTAATGAAACAAGGGATTATTGGGTTTAAATATATCTTTAAAAGGAATTTTTGAGTTGTGTTTCCGTCATTCTGGCCTGGCGGACCGACCGGGCGCGTCGGTTCGGCGCAAGGCAGCGCGCTGGGCGCGCTGCCAGCTCGGCCGAAGGCCGAGATGATTGGAAAACGGGGGGTCGCCTGCCCCCCTTTGGGAAACCAGCCCCACTCATTATGGGGTCCGTTTATTTGCTGGCCGGGGGAATTAATTCCCCCCCGGTTTTCCTCCCTTCTGGCCAACCTGACCTGGCCGGCCGGTTCTTCCTCAACGGGACCGACAAAGGCCAGTCCCCTTCCAGCTTCCGACACCGGCGGCCCGGCTGGCCGCCGATCTTCTAGTTCCGCTGCGGCCCGGAACCGGCCGTGGCCTTCGTTTCTCGGTGCGGCGAGACGGCGTCGCGCCCTTCCGTCGTGGCCCCGCTCCGGCCGTGGTGTCTCCGACTTTCTTCGACGCGGAGTGACGGCGTCGCGTCCTTGCATTATTTTACGACGCGGCATGACGGCGCCGCGCGTTTCTTGCCGTATGATCCTGCGCGGTGTGACGGCACCGCGCCACACCCGTTTCAATCCACAACAGAATCAACATGAAAAAGGAGGAGGGTCAGCCGTGTTCGTGCGGTCCGACCCCCTCGCGTTATTTACTAACAATTGGAAAAATTTCACGAAGAAATAACCACGGGTATAAATCATGAAAAAAAGAATAATAAAATAAAGCCCTACCTCGGTTTCAAGTGCGGAGCACGTCAAAAAGCCGCGGAAGACAAGCGTCGTGGAGGTCGGGCGTCACAGAAACCAAACGCCGTTTCCGTTGACGTCGAGGTGCGTCCGAAGAGGTACGTCGCTGGAGAAGCTTCGTAAGCTGACGGAGAAAGTCTGAGGAGGAATCGACATCTCCTTTCATTGACACAGGAAGAAGATCGAAGATGTGGCATCGTCGATCTTCGGAAACACACCAGCTACAAAGAAGAGAAGCGGCGTTCTTCGTCGGAGCTTAAGTGTTCTTCGTGTTCTTCGTCAAGGTTGAAGAAGATGGAGAGAAATTCCCAAATCCTCTCAAGGTGGAAAAGGATACCAACCAAAATATAATAATCTTAAAGCTTATTTTATTTACACAATTAAACAACTTGAATTTCAAAAGTTTGAAATTCAAAACAACTCAACTCAATTAAATAACCCAAGTTGTCATGTTTAATTAAAGAAGAGTTATATGGAGTTTAAAGGGAAGATGAAGTGTTGGGGTTCGTGTGGGCCCCACCACACTTAATCCTTTCAAGGAAGGTTAAGTGGATGTGGGTCCCACCACAAACTCCTTTTGGGAGGTTATAACCAACTTGGATAAAAATAAAATGTGTTCCGACATTTTATTTAACTTCATTTTAAATTCCCAAAAACTAAATCTCAACCCGCATAAAACACAACCTCGGAAAAGGTCTTCTTAAGCGAATATCGGCGCTGCGAGTTCATCTTTGCCCTCGGAATTCGATTCCGGGAACCTCCTCAAAAGTTAGAAATTCCCACTCGTTCGTTCACTGAACGTACCCGAGCCAAACTTCGAAAATTGATTCCGGGCACTCCGGGCCTCGGAATCAGGTGCCGTCAGAAACCGCGCTCTTGTAAAATTCCAAAGAAAATTAAGAAAAAATTTCCCTTGAATTTTACGGGTCTTTACATTACTCACAACTCAGGGCTTTACGTCCCCGTAAAGATACATAAAAACTAGGGAAACAAATGAGGGTACTGAGCATGCATCTGAGCCTCCCGCTCCCAAGTGCTCTCCTGGAGATTCTCGTGCTGCCATCTGATTCGCACTAGAGGAATCAACCGTCCACGTAGGACCCGCTCCAATTGATCCTCGATCTCCACCGGGACCTCCGTAAAAGTCGCCCCATCGTCAACGTCAATCTCCCCATGGTCAATGATGTGTGTCGGGTCGTGCACGTATCTCCTCAGCTGAGATACGTGGAAGACGTCGTGCACCCGGTGCAACTGAGGTGGTAGAGCCAGGCGATAAGCCACCTCGCCAATCCTGTTGAGGACCTGGAAGGGTCCGATGAAGCGCGGAGATAACTTGCCGCCTCTGCCAAATCTCCGTATACCACGTCGAGGTGAGACCGGCAAGAAGACGTGGTGGCCATCCTCGAACTATAGTGGCCTCCGCCTCCTGTCAGCGTATGACTTCTGCCGGCTCTGAGCTGTCCTCATCCACTCTTAGATGACCTGGACCTTCTTTATCGTGGCCTGGACCATCTCCGGCCCCACAAGTGCTGACTCCCTAGGGTCTGTCCAGCACAAAGGAGATCAACAAGGTCGGCCGTACAACTCCTCGTACGGTGCCATCCCGATGGTGGAGTGGTAGCTGTTGTTTTACGAAAACTCCACCAAGGGTAGGTGGTCCTCCCAGCTACGACCAAAGTCGAGGACACATGCGCGGAGCATGTCCTCGAGAGTCTGAATGGTCCTTTCCGTCTGACCATCCGTCTGAGGGTGAAAGGGTGTGCTCAAACGTAGCTGCGTCCCGAACGCCTCCTTCAACCCCTTCCAAAGCCGAGAAGTAAAGCGAGCATCTCGATCGGAGACGATAGATGATGGAACACCGTGAATCCGTACAATCTCCTGAACGTAGAGACCTCCCAAGCTCTCCACTGAGCCCTGCTCTCAGATGGATAAGAAGTGAGCCGACTTGGTGAGTCGGTCGACAATCACCCAGATGGAGTCGTGTCCTCTGGAAGTGCGTGGAAGTCCAGTCATGAAGTCCATAGATATTCCATCCCACTTCCACTCCGGAACCTCCAAGGGCTGTACCAAGACTTCTGGTACCTGATGCTCTGCCTTCACCTGCTGGCAGGTGAGGAATCGAGAAACGAACTCTGCCACAACCTTCTTCATGCCCGGCCACCAGTGCTGTCGTTTGAGATCCTGGTACATCTTCGCCACTCCAGGATGTACCACCAAAGGAGAAGTGTGAAACTCTCTCAGCACCTTCTCTCGCAAAGCGACTGGTACCATGGTACGTCCTCTGAAAAGGATGTCGTGCTCTACTCCAAGGGAGAAACCATCAGGTGCCTGTCTCGAGGATATCTGTGCACGCCGTGTCTCACAATCAGCATCCTCACGCTGTGCCTCTCTGAACAGCTGCAGAAGTGGAGGAGAGACTGTGAGAGACTGAAGGAAGGATGCTCCGTCCCTATCCACGAAGGATATCTGCAAAGAGGCTAGCTTCTCCGTCGCCTCCTCAAGTAGCTGAATGCCCGTCCTCCTGCTGAGGGCATAGGCTACCACGTTCCCCTTTCCAGGAGTATAGAATATCTCAAAGTCATAGTTTTGGAGGAACTCGAGCCATTACTGCTGTCTCAGGTTCAGGTCCTTCTACGAGAAGATATACCTGAGACTCTGATGATCAGAAAAGACTGTAAAGCGCTCGCCCATTTGGTAGTGTCGCCATGTCTTTAGAGCGAAGACCACTGCTTCTAACTCCAGGTCATGGGTAGCATAGTTCGGCTCATGCAGCCTCAACTGTCATGATCCATAGGTGATCACTGCTCTCTCCTGCATCCGGAAACATCCGAGTCCGGTCCCTGATGCATCACAGTAGAATATGTACCCTACTCCCTCCTCAGGAAACCTCAAGATAG
Organism: Viscum album; assembly: GCA_963277665.1. NCBI lineage: Eukaryota > Viridiplantae > Streptophyta > Magnoliopsida > Santalales > Viscaceae > Viscum > Viscum album. Next base: position 863,154,239 of record OY728160.1, read on the forward strand.
GTGCGCTGGTCAATCTCTGTCTCAGCTCCTGGAAGCTCTGCTGACATCTGTCTGACCATACAAAGGGTTTCCCCTTCTTCGTCAAAGATGAGAGTGGTGCCGCAACTCTAGAGAAGTCTGGAACGAATCTCCGGTAGTATCCATCTAGTTCCAAGAAACTCTGCACCTCCATCACGCTCCTGGGTGGCTCCCATGCTAACACAACCTCGATCTTCACAGGATCCACTGCAACTCCCGCCTCAGAGATAATGTGTCCCAAGAAGTGGACCTCACGTATCCAGAACTGGCACTTCGAGAGCTTACCATAAAGCTGGTGCTCTCAGAGTGTGTCTAGTACAACCTGTAAGTGGTAGGCATGCTCCTCCTCAGTCGTCGAGTAGATCAAAATGTCGTCGATGAAGACCACGACAGATCGATCGAGGTATGGCTGAAAGATCATGTTCATGATGGCCATGAACACTTCTTGAGCATCGGTTATGCCGAAAGGCATAACGAAAAACTCATAGTGGCCATACCAACATCTGAAGGTCGTCTTCTGCACGTCCTTGTCTCTAGCTCTGAGCTGATGATAGCCTTACCTGAGGTCTATCTTCGATAACCACCGTGCTCCCTTGAGCTGATAAAAGAGGTCATCAATCCTCGGTAGCAGATACTTGTTCCTCACTGTCACCTGGTTCAGGCGACGATAATCGACACACAGTCGCAAGCTCCCGTCCGCCTTCTTGGCGAACAAAATCGGGGAAGCCCAGGGTGAAACACTGGGTCGGATGAACCCCTTGCCCTGCAAGTCCTCCAACTGTACCCGTAGCTCTCGAAGCTCGGTGGGGGCCATCCGATATGCTGGAGTCGATATCAAGGCTTTCCCGGGGTACAGATCAATATAAAATTCTACCTCTCTACGAGGAGGTAGCCCTAGAACGTCATCGGGAAAAACGTCCACAAACTGATCCACCACTGCAGGAAAACCAGGACTTCGCACGTCAACTACTCCTAGGATGAGACTAGCCAACTGATGAGTGATGGGCTGTCCTCTCCTCTGCAGAAGTCCATCCTGTGCTGCGAAGGCTCCCTTCTCGCCAATGAAGGTGAACCTGCTTCCGTCGGTGCATACACATCACACCTTGCGACTAAAACAGTCAATCTATGCATGGACCATAGATAAAGAATTCATGCCCAAGATGACATCTTAAGGCCTCAACGCTGCTACAAGAAGATCCAAGCCGAAGCTCTCGCCTCCTAGAGTAAGCTCACACTGCCGGCACCAATGCGTAATCGTCGAGTCTGCTCCCATAGGAGTCTCTAGCCGTAAGGATCGAGCCAACGGCTCTGTCGGAATCTCCAAGCTCCAAACAAGGGCAATGGCTATGAAAGAGTGACTCGCTCCTATGTCTATAAGTATTGCAACAAGGGTGGAATAGGCACAGATAGTACCTCAAATCATCTCGGGCACGCAGTGGTCGTAGGCCTCTGCTGCCTGGAGCTGTGCCTATCTCTGCCCGCCAGCTCCCTGTGGTTGGGGTGGACCTCCTGGTGGTGGTGGTGGTAGAGCCTCAAAGCGTCGCCCACCACCTACTGCTCGGCCAGTTCCTCTGCCTCGTCCGCCTCCTCCCTGTGGACCACCACAGTCGACCCTCTGCCTCTGCCTCGGTGGTCCCTCAACCATCTGCTGCTCCTCGGCACGGCGGGTCGGGCAGTCACGAGCCATGTGGCCTTGCCAGCCGCATGAGTAGCATTGTCTGCCTCTCGAAAGACTGGCTCCGCGTTGTGTGCCCCGCACTGCTGAGCCAGTGTCCTGAGGTCGTCTTCCTGAAGGTCTGGTCTACCTGGACCCCTGAGTCATCCGTCGACTGCCAGCTTCAGAAGACTCTGCCACGTGCCGCCCTGCGGTGGGTCTCGACGCTAGTGTAAACTCAGCAAGAAAGCTCTCGATCAAAAGGGCCCGCTCCAGTACTCCCGTCTGAGTCGGTATGCTGAGAGAGATCAGCGATGCCCTAATATCATGTCTCAATCCCTGCTCGAAGGTCCGGGCCCGGAAGAATGGGTCTCGTACCATGTCGGTCGAGTAGCGCGAGAGATCAGTAAATCTCGCCTAGTATTGAGCGACCGTCATGCTGCCCTGCCGCAGCTGAAGAAGCTCCTGAATGCGCACCGCACGGAGGGTGGCTGGGACGAACTCCGAGCGGAAGAGGCTCTCAAAGTCTGTCCAAAGTAGAGATGCCTCATCGTGCACCTGGATCATCAAGCTCCACCATCGGCCCGCTGCTGCGTGCAGTAGGCTTGCAGCGAGGATCACCATGAGATCTGTTGGTGTCCTCACTAGCCTGAAAACTCGTACCAGTTCCTCCAGCCAGTCCTCTGCTGCCTGGGGGTCCGTCTCCCCACGGAACCTAGGCGGTCGCTGGCGCTGGAACTCGTGCAGAGCTCCAAGGCGATGTGCATCGTCAGCGGCTGGTGCTGGTAGCATTGGTGGCTCGGCGGGTAGTGCTACCGCCGGTGCCACTGCTGACAAAGGGCCCTGCACCGAGGCCTCGTCGCTCGGTGGGCTGTCGTCACGCTCGACACTCAGAACCCTAGCTGGCTGCCATCGTGGGGACATCCTCAAAAGTAAACATGTGCGCCATGGTCAGAATAGTATACCTGGTGAGCTGATACAAAGTAATCACTAATAAAACATGAAACACACAGGCAAACAATGTTTTCGTGCATTAAGTCGGAAATCAGAAGTCAGGGTCCTGGTGTATGGATACGTCGGCCACCGCACCAACACTGGACTCCCTGAACTGATAACCACACTCAATACGCTAAACATTATTGCTTCACATAGAAAATATCAGAGTTCGCGGTAGAACCGAACTCCTCTGATACCAATTTGTCACGACCCACCCTCGGAGCCCGTGCCGTGACTACCCCAAGCCCGCCTTCCATGGGCTAGGGGCTGGCAACTAGCACCAAGGCGTAAATACCGGTAAAAAGGGAAGGCATTGCCTTTGTAAAGTAAACAAGTACCACAGAGTAAGAAAGCGGAAAAGTAAACACTAAGTAAAAACAGAGTACAACTGAAGTGCGGAAAAGTAAATGGGCCAGTATACAAACCCAAACTGAAAGTAAAGTACAACTCGAAAGGGAAAACAACAACTGTAAAGTAAAAGCCGCTACACCGAGCGGTCCACTGGAAATCCCACATGAAGGGTGGGTACAGATAGCTCCACTGCTCCTCAGGTCCCGTCGTCCGCTCCGAGCACGTCTCGCCCAGTGGTCCACCTCCAGGTACCGTCCTGCTCTGCAAGCCTCAACCACGATCAATGTTGTTCGTCGTCTGCAACCAACACAACGTAGTGCGGGAATAGCCCGTGTAGGGGTGAGTATAAGCTACTCATTATGGGGGCCCTTTATTTGCTGGCCGGGGGAATTAATTCCCCCCGGTTTGCCTCCCTTCCGGCCGGCCTGACCTGGCCGGCCGGTTCTTCCTCAACGGGACCGGAAAAGGCCGGTCCCCTTCCGGCTTCCGACACCGGCGGCCCGGCTGGCCGCCGGTCTTCTCGTTCCGCCACGGCCCGGAACCAGCCGCGGCCTTCGTTGTCCGGCGCGGCGCGACGGCGTCGCTCCCTTCCGCCGCGGCCCCGCTCCAGCCGCGGTTGTTTAGACTTTCTTCGACGCGGCGCGACGGCGTCGCGTCCTTGCATTATTTTATGACGTGGCGCGACAGCGCCGCACGTTTCTTGCCTTATGATCCTGCGCGGTGCGACGGCACCGCGCCACACCCGTTTCAATCCACAATAGAATCAACATGAAAAAGGAGGAGGGTCGGCCATGTTCGTGCGGTCCGGACCCCTCACATTATTTACTAACAATTGGGCAAATTTCACGAAGAAATAACCACAGGTATAAATCATGAACAAAAGAATAATAAAATAAACCCCTACCTCGGTTTCAAGTGCGGATCACATCAACAAGCCGCGTAAGACAAGCGTCGCGGAGGTCGGGCGTCGCGGAATCCGAACGTCGTTTCCATTGACGTCAAGGTGCGTCCGAAGAGGTACGTCGCAGGAGAAGCTTCGTAAGCTGACGGAGAAAGTCCGAGGAGGAATCGGTGTCTCCTTTCGTTGACACGGGAAGAAGATCGAAGATGTGGCGTCGTCGATCTTCGGAAACACACCGGCTACGAAGAAGATAAGTGGCGTTCTTCGTCGGAGCTTAAGTGTTCTTCGTGTTCTTCGTCAAGGTTGAAGAAGATGGAGAGAAATTCCCAAATCCTCTCAAGGTGGAAAAGGATACCAACCAAAATATAATAAGCTTAAATCTTATTTTATTTACACAATTAAACAACTTGAATTTCTAAAGTTTGAAATTCAAAACAACTCAACTCAATTAAATAACCCAAGTTGTCAAGTTTAATTAAAGAGGAGTTATAGAGAGTTTAAAGGGAAGATGAAGTGTTAGGGTTCGTGTGGGCCCCACCACACTTAATCCTCTCAAGGGAGGTTAAGTGGATGTGGGTCCACCCCTAACTCCTTTTGGGAGGTTATAACCAACTTGGATAAAAATAAAATGTGTTCCCACATTTTATTTAACTTCATTTTAAATTCCCAAAAACTAACTCTCAACCCGCATAAAACGCAACCTCAGAAATGGTCTCCTTAACCGAATATCGGCGATGCGAGTTCATCGGTGCCCTCGGAATTCGATTCCGGGCACCAGTTCAAAAGTTAGAAATTCCCGCTCGTTCGTTCCCTGAACGTACCCGAGCCAAACTTCAGAAATTGATTTCGGGCACTCCGGGCCTCGGAATCAGGTGCCTTCAGAAACCGCGCTCTTGTAAACTTCGAAAGAAAATTCAGAAGAAAAAAAATTTCCCTTGAATTTTACGGGTCTTTACATATAATATCATTAAATCCATCCTTTATACGTCCCATATATGACATTAACGAATCAAATCACTTTGAGGGGCGGTAGTCTGCACTTCCTAAAATGAAGATATCGTGTTTACCCATAATGGAAACCATAGGGAATGCCATAAATGAAAAATATAGAATCATAAGGAAAACATAGACATAATATATATCAAATATAAATATAGTGACATCTTAATGGCCACCATGAAATATGTTAAAAGAATATTGAACAATCATCGTTTTGTGAGGTAGTAATTCGCAATCCAAAGAAACAACATGTCCATTAACCCTTAGATGGAGGTGTGTGTAAGTGTATCTCGAATAACTCTCATAAAAACATCCTAGTATATTTAAGATACTAGTGTTTTTACTAAATAAAGTAATAAAAGGAGTTTAGGGGGTTGGAGAAGCAAGTAAAACAAAAGAACATTAGAGAAGACATTGCCTTTAAAATCGGGTAACTCCTCTTGGTTTGAACCAAAAGGGTTTCTTGAAGAGCTTTCTATCTAAGGTAAGGATTCTAGTATGAATAGAGGGATGTGGAGAGATAAAATGAGCAGATCTTGGCCGAGTCAATCGCTTGAGAGGTGTGGTTAAGGTGGTAGAGGAGGGGGCCTTTTATAATATGGAGGAGGGGCACTCTTGGATAGTCAAGAAATGTTACTTTATTATACAAAGATTTTCATGTTTTAAAGGTCCCACAATGATATATTGAAAGGATAAGGTGATAAGAGTTAGAAATAAACCCATCCAATAGGTGTTGGACAAGTGCATGCCTTATATTTTACAGTATCTTTTCATTTTACTTAAATCATTTATTAATGAGGTAATTGATGCATCATCATGGTGTCATAAAAACATTAATTTATTTAATGTCTAAAAATTATAAAAAAAATACTATGATGTAGGAAATTTTTTTACCTTTCCAATGACTATTTATAGTCTAATATATCATTTATGTAACAAAACATAAATTGTTTTACTTAGGTGTTACATACTTTTGTGATATTCTCCTTTCTTTAAAAATAAAATGATAAAGCATCACTATCACCCAAAAGTGATTCCATGGGGTCCCAAAGTTTCGAAAAAGGCATCCCATGGTCGGAAATGACAAAACCAGTTGCATTAGGACACATGTTGCAGTCATTTGTTATTATTATGACATTATTTTATTACCCTTAACTACCCGATTACTAATTAATCACGATAATTAAAGATAATTATCATTGTGACTACTCATAATGTCCAAAAAAACGAGTCTTAATTACATAATTTGGACCTTCTGATTCCAAATATGGAATCCATTTTACCAAATTCCAAACACAGAAATTGTAGCAATTAATTTAAAAAATAATTCCCATTGTCAAAACAAATAGCGGGTTTTTTAGAAACAATATCTATCAAAAAATTGACAATTGTTTATGTCCAATTTCAAAGTGAAATTAATTAAAATGATCACCATTGGATTAAATGGTAAAAATATATTTTATTTACACTTTAAGACCAATTAAAAAGATAATCTATCCATATAATTAAATTATATGAAAAATTAGTTTTGATGTAAAATGTAGTATTTTCCAATGTTCATTAAAAAATGAAAATTGTCAGAAAAATACCAACAATTTATCCAAAGTAAATTTCAATGTCCCAATAATAAGGCATAAGTTTATTTTGAAAAATAGAGCTTATAAAATTTTCAAAATCTATATTTAAAAATGGTTCTCCATCAAAAGGTGGTAAAATAATCTTTTAAAAAAATATTAGAGAATTCAATGCTTAAGATTGGATTTATTCTCATTTTAAGCCTCTAAAAACTATCTAATTTATAAATAGACATAGATATTAAAATGCATAATTCATTACTTACTTGGTATGTTACATCCTTCCCCCCTTTAGAAAATTTTGTCCCCGTAATTTATTTACTTATCGAATAAGTGAGGGGTATTTATCCCTCATTGAATTTTCAGATTCCCATGTTGCCTCTTCAATCATGTTTTTTTTTTCACAAAACCATTACATGATGAATAACCTTATTCCATAATACTTTCTCCCTGTGGTCAAGAATCTGGATCAGTAGTTCATCATAAGATAGATTTTCTTCTATCTGAACTACCTGTGGACTCAAAACATCAGATGGATCTGGCATGTACTTCCTTAACATTGAAACATGAAAAAACATTTTGTACCTGAGATAAACTGAGAGGTAAAGCCACTCGGTATGCAACTGATCCAACTCTATCCAGAATTTCATATGGTCCAATGAACCTTGGACTCAGCTTTCCTTTCATACCAAATCGCATCACACTTTTCCATGGTGAAACTTTGAGGAAGACATGATCACCTACCTCAAAAGAGAGATCCTTCCTCCTGTTGTCCACATAACTTTTCTGCCTGCTCTGAGCTGTTCTCATGTGTTTCTGTATCAGCTGAACTTTTTCTATCAACTCTTCTACCAATTCTGGTCCCATCAACTTCCTTTCACCCACATCATCCCAAAAAGCTGTAGTTCGACACCTCTTCCCATATAATGCCTCAAATGGTTCCATCTATATACTGGAATGAAAACTGTTATTATAAGAAAACTCAACCAAAGAAAGAGGTTGGTTCCAACTTTCCTAATAATCCATCGAACAAGAACGTAGAATATCCTCCAAATTCTGAATATTTTGTTCTGGCTGCCCATCTAACTGAGGATGAAAAGCTGTACTAAAATTTAATTCAGTACCCAATGACTTCTGAAGGCCTTTCCAAAAGTTAGAAGTAAACTTAGGATCACAATCAGATACAATGGAGAAGGGAACTCCATATAACCTTACTATCTCTTTAAGATACAAACAAGAATTTTGATCTAGAGAAAAAAAATCCCATATAGCAAGGAAATAAGCCAATTTAGTCAAGCGATCAACAATAAACCAGATCGCATTATTACCTTGAGGTGTCTTTGGCAACCCCACAATGAAGTACATGGATATATTCTCCCATTTCCACTCTGGAACAGGTAAAGGATGAAGAATAACTTTCTGTAACTTCCACTCTACTTTAACCTATTGAAAAGTAAAACACTTCATAGTAAAATCAACAATATCTCTTTTCATTCCATCCCACCAGTAATACTCTCAAAGATCTCTATACATATTAGTACTTCCAGGATGAACAAAAAACGGAGAACTATGAGATTCACATAACAACTCCATCTTTAACTGTGAATCACAAGGCACACACAATCTCTTTCCAAATCTCAAAACACAATCATTATCAATGTTGAATTCAGGAAACTTACCGTTATGAACCAGCTGTACCTTTTTCTGCAACTCACTGTCTTGCTTCTATGATTTCTTAATTCTGTCTGATAGAGATAATTTCACTGATACCTGAAACAAAATAGAAGAGCATCCTACACCAACAACTTCTATTCCAAAGTTTATCAAATCCTTAACCAATGGATCACTTTCCAATCGTAACACGGTTAATGAAACACTAATTTTTCGATTCAAAGCATCTGCCACACTATTTGCTTTTCCTATATGGTAATGAGTTGTACAAACATAATCATTGATTAATTGTAGCCATATCCTCTGTCTCATGTTCAATTCTTTCTGAGTGAATATATACTTTAAAATTTTGTGATCAGTATTTATTTCACACTTTACACCATAAAAATGATGCCTCAAAAATTTTAAAGCGAAAACAACATCAACTAATTCCAAATCATGTGTAGGGTAATTTACCTCACCGGTTTTCAACTGACGTGAAGCATAATCAATTACCTGATCATTCTACATTAGGACGCAACCAAGTCCTTTCAATGAATCATCACTGTAGATAACAAACTCACTATTCCTGGAAGGTAGGGCCAAAACTGAATCATTCCCCAATCTTCTTTTCAACTCCTAGAAAAAAATCATCACATTCTTTTTTCCAGATAAAATTAACACCCTTCCGAGTTAGCTTAGTCATTGGACTAGATAACTGTGAAAAATTTATAACAAACCATCGGTAATAGCCTCCAAAACCAAGAAAACTATTAATCTCAGTTACATTTGTGGTTCTTGGCCATTCTTCAACAACCTTTGTTTTTGCAGGATCAATAGTTTTTCCATCTTTAGAAAAAATGTGACCAATGAAAGAAATTTGTTGCAAATACAACTCACACTTGCTGAATTTCCAATACAATTTTTTTTTCTTTTAAGGTTTTCAAAAATAACCCTTAAATGACTTTCATTCTCTTCTTTACTTTTAGAAAACACCAAAATATCATCAATGAAAACAACCACAAACTTATCCAAGAACTCATGAAAAATTATATTCATAGGGTCCATGAATACAGCAGGTGCATTGGTTAACCCAAAAGGCATTACTACATATTCATAATGGCCATATCTTATACGAAAAACGGTCTTCAGAACATCTTCTTCCATTACCTTCAACTGATGGTACCCCGATCTCAAGTCAATCTTTGAAAAATATTGACCTCCCTGGAGCTGATCAAACAAATCATCGATATGAGGAAAAGGATATTTGTTCTTAATAGTGATGTTATTCGAGGCTCTATAATTAATGAAAAGTCTCATTGAAAGATCACTACTAGAAATGAGGGTTTTAGCGACCGCAAAAAGCGGTCGCTAATTCCCTTTAGAGACCGCCCTGCGACCACTTTTGGCGGTCACAGTTGCTCCGTCGCTATTGAGTAATAGCGACCGCTAATGGCGGTCGCTAATACTCTCTTCGAAAACCGACGATTATTTGGTGTCGATTGTATACTGGGGCGCGCGCGGAATGTTGGAGGTGACCCCAAGCTTGGGTTGATGTCCATGGAAGAACCACGGTGGCCGGAGGAAGCGTCAAGGGTGACGTTGGGGATTTAACAGCATCGGTTGACTGCCGGGGGTGAGAGGTTTTCCGGCAGCATTGGTAGGGGTGACGGGAGGCGACGGGGTGGCGGCGACAGGGGGTGACCTGTGGTGGCGGTGCGGCGGTGGGAGGCATCGACGCTGTTCCAGTGAGTGACATCGAAGATGACAACGCGGGGGGCGGGAAAAATCCCACCATTTACATTTTAGTTTTAGCGACCGCTTTTGGCGGTCGCTAATAGCATCAGTAGCGACCGCCAATGGCGGTCACCCGCTACCATAGGCGCCAAAACTAAAAAATGTAGTAGTGGATCTTTCTTTTTTACAAATAATACAGGAGCACCCCATGGTGATGTGCTAGGTCAAATGAAACCTTTCTCTAATAAATCTTGAAATTGCTCCTTCATCTATAAAAGTTCAATTTCATCCATTCGATAAGGGGGTTTTGAAATTGGATTAGCATCAGGAACTAAGTAAACAATAAATTCAACTTCCCGATCTGGTATTATTCCAGGAAACATGTCAGGAAAAGCATCAGGATACTCATTTACCACTGGCACATCATTAATCTGAACAGTTCCTTTGCTTTCAACAATATGTGAAATGTAACATTTATTTCCATCTTTTACAAGTTTCTCATCCTCTTGATATGTTATCAACAGTAATGGTTCATTATTGTACACAAACTGAAAGTATTTTTGAAAATAAACTTCTTTATCTCTACAATCAAACTTAGAATGGTAAATAGAGAGCCAATCCATACCCAGGATAACATCAAACTCTACTGGAGGTAAAACAATATGGTTTTCAAGTAGGTTCTTTTCACAGATAAGGATAGGAAGATTCTTATGAATTCTTTTTGCCTCAAAATTTCCCCAGGTGTTTTACCACAAGTTCAGGAGTCATTTCTTGAGATGGAATTCCCAATTTACTAGAAAATTTTTCAAATATGAAAGAATGTGTAGACACTGAATCAAACAACACACTAGAATAATCTGAAAAAACAAACAAAGTACCCGATACCACTTCATTTGATGGCCCAAAATCTGCTGAAGTAGTTGAAAAGGATTTGAACACACCTTTATGCTTGTAGTCTAACTTCTTCCCATCATTTGAGCTCTTTTTAGAACACCAGTTTTAATAATGACCTATCTCATTGCACTTGAAACATTTCACTAACTATAAATAAATTCTTACCATCACCCAGATCTTTTTCAGTGCAATCACAAGCCTTATGGCCCATATTAACACATCGGTAGAACTTTATATAATTCAAAAGACATTCCCCAGCATGCCTTTTACCACATTTATCAAAAACTGAAAACTTAGTTTTCTTACCATCAGACCTCTTTGAAGGATTCTTCCCTTTCTCCTGCCACCTTAGTCTCTTCTTCTGTTGGTTGTTATAGAAGACTTGATCATCGGAAAACTCCATTTCCACCTTCTCAGCACATCGAACAAGATTTTCATAACTATTGAACTCACGAGAAGCTAATGCCCTTCGATATTTTTTCTTTAATCCTGATAAAAAACGATTGATTTTACTATCAAGGTCTCGGATAAAATTTGGTGCATACCTTGCCAAACGAGTGAACCTTTCTTCATAAGCAGCCACTAAGTCGTCCTCTTGCCTCAATTCCAATAATTGTTTTCCATCTTAAGTCAAACAACATTAGGAAAATATTTCTCAAGAAACATACCTTCGAATTCATCCCAGTCAAGAGCATTAATCTCATCAACATCCCTGATATTTTTAACCATCAACCACTAATCTGCTTCACCCTCCAAATGGTAAACAACAAGACCATCCTTTTGATTTTCTGAACACCCCATGACATCAAAAATATTCTCTAGTGCGTTAATCCAAACTTCAGCTAGCACAGGGTCAGATGATCCTCTGAATGATGTGGGATATTGCCTCATGAAATGTCCCACAACTAACATGTTACTTTGCGGTTGATCTAGATGATCTCGTGCATGGAAACGACCACTATTTATCTCTTGAGTCAACTACACCATTACTGCAATAAATAGTTCAGTTCCAATTCTGACCATCTCAGAATGCTGATTCGAAAGGTTATTTCCTTCTTTATTCCTTCTTAGCATTGCTTCCTTGTTTCCTCTACAGAAAACCATTCTGAAAAAACATGTCTTAGATGAAGCAACATGGTAATCTTCAAACTCTATTTCATTTCAATTTGAACTTAAAAAAAATATATTTTTGGATAATCATTTAAAAGAATTCTAAGTCCTAAAGTTATCTAAACCGACCTTTGATACCAACTATAAGGCCCCAGCCTTAATCCTTACTTAATCTTGAGTTATTTCAAGAATACACATTGAGGATATTTTCAGGTTTAGAGTTTTATATAATTAAATCATAAATCATGCATTACATTCAACATTTCAACAAGGTGGTTACATAAAATACAGTATTCATTTTTCCCATCAAAGGAGCCATATTCAAAATAAAACATGAATTCTTTCTTGACACTTCCTCGACACTATCATCACATCATGTACCTTTTCCTTGACCTGTTAAAAACATTTGAAAAACATGGGATGATCATAAAGAGCTTAGTAAGGGATATAAAAATACGGAAAGAAAACCTTATTCCATGTATACATAAAAATAAATGAAATCATACTTAAATCCTCAAAACATAATCACTTTAACATACTGCATGAAATCATAATATTTATGAATAACTCATAGAAAACATAAGACATAAAGGTAACTTGAGTCACCCATAACATTCTTACAAAGGGAGTAACCCTCATGGTTACGTTTGGAATACCCATCAAAGTATATTCCCTACATCTCTTCCGAGAAACCTTAGCGTTTAACTCCTTCGCGTTACCCAATGCATTAGAGAGCTATATCGGGCTCACCCGCCCTTAGATTATCATGAAACCACCCATCTTCATAAACAATTCCCAAGAACCATAACATAATCATACCACATAAAACATGTATAAAGGAAACATAACACTTCCACATTTCAATCAAAAGATATAAATAAAACACAATGATATAATAAAAACATTATCAAAACCATTTTCAATACCAAAATAAAAGAAAAGTAAAATATGGTATTTATTTTTAATTTTTAAAAAAATTTTGGCTTGTAGAGGAAGCTGAAACTGAAATAATGGTCACAGCGGCAGAGAAGTCGTTGTCACCGCATAGGTACGACAAAAAAATTCCCTTTTTTTGTTTAGTAATACACTTCGTATAAAAAAGGTTCATTTTGATTAAATGTAAAAGTCAAAGGGGTTTATACACTGTATTAAAGAAAGTTGTGTATAAAACAAAATATGCCTCAATGAAAGGAGATTGAGACGAAGTCCCTTACCTCGTGTTCGATTTGACTCGATCATTCTTTAATCTCCTGAATAATAAAATAGAGTTAATTTATAATTTCTTAAGAACATTTCAAGTTCATTATTCCTTTTATATCACTTATTATCATGTTATTATCATTATGTAATTATTTAAGTTAATAACGGTTGTTTTGTCGATCTTTGGTACTTGAGCCAAAAAATAAACTAATTATAATTACAAGTTGTTCATGTGGTAAAATATCCATTATTTACAGAATTATATTCATTATGTAGGTATCATATATATCACATATATCTAGTATATACATGCATTTATAATATTACATAACATTTAGAGGTAAGAAATGAAATGCACCGTTCATGGAGACGGTAAGCCGTACGTACGCTTGAACGCTACTTTCATTTCTATTTCGTATTTAATGGAGTTAAATCATAATGATATAAAGGTATATTAAAATTATAGTATTATATCATATATAATATCATTAACTCTATCCTCTATATGTCCCATATATGGAATTAAGGAATCAAATCACTTTGATGGGGCGGTAGTTCGTACTTTCTAAAATGAAGATATCGCGTTTACCCATAATGGAAACCATAAGGTATGCCATAAATGAAAAATACAGAATCATAAGGAAAACATGGAAATAATATATATCATATATAAATATAGTGACATCATAATCGCCACCATGAAATGTGTTAAAATAATATTGAACTATCATCGTTTCGTGAGGCTGTAATTCGCCATCCATAGAAACAGTATGTTCTTTAACCATTATATGGAGGTGTGTGTAAGTGTAGCTAGAATAATTCTCATAAAAACATCCTAGTATATTGAATATATTTGTGTTGTTACAAAATAAAGGAATAAAAAGGGTTTAGGGGTTTGGAGAATCAAAATAAAACAAAAGAACATTAGAGAAGTCATTACCTTTAAATCGGGTAACTCCTCTTGTTTTGAAACAAAAGGGTTTTTTAAAGAGATTTGTGCCTAAATTAAGGATTCTAGGATTAATAGAGGTGTGTGTAGAGATTAAATGAGAATATCTTGGCCGATCCAAAGGCTTGAGAGGTGTGGGTAAGGTGGTAGAGGCGGGGGCCTTTTATAAGAGGGAGGAGGGGCACTCTTGGAAAGTCAAGAAATGTTACTTTATTATATAAAGAGATTGGGATTTTAAAGGTCCCACAATGATATATTTAGAGTATAAGGTGATAAGGGTTATAAATACACCCATGAAATAGGTCTTTGACAAGTGCAAGTTTTAGATTTTACATTATCTTTTCATTTTATTTAAATCGTTCATTAATGAGATAATCGCTGCATCATCTTGGTGTCATACAAAATTTAATTTATTTAATGTATAAAAATTATAAAACAAATAATATGATGTTTGAAATATTTTTATCTTTTCAATGACTATTTATAGTCTAATATATCATTTATTTAGACAAAATGAAAATTGTTTTACTTAGGTGTTACATACTTTTGTGATATTCTCCTTTCTTTAAAAACAAAATGATAAAGTGTCACTATCACCCAAAAGTGATTCTATGGGGTCCCTAAGTTTGGCACAAGGCATACCATGGTATGCAATGACACAAAAAGTTGCATTAGGACACATGTTGGGGTCATTTGTTATTATTATGATATTATTTTATTACCCTTAACTACCAAATTACTAATTAATCACGATAATTAAAAATAATTACCATCATTACTATTCATAATGTCCAAAAAACAAAAGAGTCTTAATTAAATAATTTTAACCTTATAATTACAAATATGGAATCCATTTTACCAAATTCCAAACACAGAAATTGTAGTAATTAATTTAAAAATATAATTCCTGTTGTCAAAAGAAATAGCGGGTTTTTAGAAACAATATCTATTAAACATTTGACAATTGTTTATGTCCAATCTCAAAGTGAAATTAATTAGAATGACCACTATTGGATTAAATGGTAAAAATATATTTTATTTACACTTTAAAACCAATTAAAAATATAATCTATCCATATAATTAAATTAGACGAAAAAAGCAGTTTTGAAGTGAAATGCTGTATTTTCCACTATTCATTAAAAAATGAACATTGTCAGAAAAATACCAAAAATTTATCCAAAGTAAATTTAAATGTCCCAATAAAAAAGAATAAGTTTATTTTGAAAAATATAGATTTAAAAACGGTTCTCCATCAAAAGGTGGTAAACAATCTTTAAAAAAATATTAGAGAATTCAATGCTTAAGATTGGATTTATTCTCATTTTAAGCCTCTAAAAAATATCTAATTTATAAATAGACATAGATATTAAAATCAATAATTCATTACTTACTTGGGATGTTACAATATATGATGATTTCTAATATTTTTTCATGTGCCTACCTTGTGAGACCAATGTTCTATTTTTATCACATGTTTGTGTATGGATACTATTTCATAATCTTGTTAGGATATGTTGTGCCTCTATGGGATATTACTTGTTTCCATTTGTTTTATTTTTATATTATATGTTGTTTTTATATGCATGGTAATTAAGTTAATGTTAGACCCATTTCGGTTTGGTATCCCTAGAGGGGGATCATGTTCTGATTCTATATGCGATGTGATGAAAATATTGATATAGATGATGGGGCATGATGGCCTAATGGACTAAACAGAGGGAATGATGAACTTGTATATAATCTTGAGGGTTGTTCATGATATGCCTAATTATTATTTGTTTTTACATGTATTACTTATGGTGTTCTATATCCAATGAAACGTTGCTTCAGGTATTAGGATGCGGAAGTAACTCAGTTTGAGATAGGGGACCCCTTGGACGGGAGAATGGTATCTTAACAAAAGCTACAAAGTATTCCTCATTTGATATTATGGGTTGGATCACTATCATGCCTACTGACAATGGAATATACCATGTAAAGGAATTTATAGTCCTTAAATTTTATGCTAATATGGGAGAAATCCCTATAGGGTTGATTTTAATATCGACATAAGTTCAACATTTCAGGTGAAACTTACCACCATTTAAGGAACAAGACCTCCACTTAGGTAGGGAATCCAATGTTCTGGATAACAACCCATATATGGGTGGGGAATGTGGAATTCCCTAAATGTGTAAATTGTATATAGGTGTGACATGCCTAGGGTTCTAATTGACATTGGGACTTATAACATGTCTTACGACATGTAGGGAATGAATCCTTACCTATTTATGGTTGTGTGATACATGTGGAGACCTTGTGGTAAAATATTTTTCATGAGTTCAATTATGAATATATTTTTAACATGGAGCTGATGCATATAAAATAGAGGGTATGTGGTTTCTTGGTTAGCTCATGACATCTCAGCACATGATTGTTTATTTTTTTCTATTATTACTAAATACACTATTATTCATATAAAATTGTATTAAGGATTTATTGGTTGTGTCCTAACGGGTTTATAATCACACGTTATATGAGAATCTCAATGCATGTGTAGACTTCATGATCAGGGAAACAAGAATGGAAAGGCCCTAGTTATAGAGAGTTGGGATATAAACAATGGCGATCTTTGGTGGTACTAGGATACAGTATAGAGTGATATCACACTATTTTATTTACCTTCCTTTCTTTCTCATACCAAAGATTGACCTTCCACTTAAGGGTTCATGAAATTATTATTCAGTAAGATATGAGATAAATACCATGAAACCTTTATATTAATTTTTATTATTACAATTATTATTATTATTTACACATTTTCTTGTTGATACTTATGGTATAATCTCCCCAAAAATGGATGTTGGCCCTCGCTGCTAGTTAAAAACCTCTTTCATATGGGTAATAATTAATGAGTACATGTGGATCTCCATATTTGATTTAATTATTCAGGTAAAGGCATGAAATGTTAATAGAATTAGGGATTGTGTATATCAAATTATACTATTTATGTATACTTATTAGTTAATTGAATACTATATTAGTACCCAATGAAAGGATTGGACCCAATTTCACTAAGATTCTCCCAGACGAGTTTCATTCCAGGATTAAAAAATGTGTTCTCATTGAATTTCCTATTGATAATGTCTATTTTACCTTGGACTGATACCCAATGTATATAAATAAATAAAGAAAATTCGATGGTTTTTTATATGATATTGATGCCAACAACATATATTTTTAGATACTTGGATGCACTATCCCAAGACTCACATTTTATCACAACAGTCTAATTATTGATATCTGATTGAATGTAATGATTTCTTCCACTTTAATATTTAAATACAATAAAGTATCTCCTTCTTGGCATCAAAAAGACCCAGGATCAAATCCGGGCAGGGTCGAAATTCTAGGTGCTGTATCAGCGGTGACACTGTAGCAGCGACATCACTATAGAGGCGAAGGGACTGTAGCAGGTATTGTAGCAGCGGTGGTACTGTAGTAGGTACTGTAGCAGTGTGGGTACTGTTGAAGTACTATTCACTGAGGGGTCCTTTAGGCTAAAAAATGAGCTTTTAAGCCTTGTATTCAGGACACTTGGCCTTAGGCCTTCAGGCTATATAATGGGTATCCCTATACCGAGCTTAAATAGGTCTTTGCTTTAAATAATAAATTGAGGCTTCATCCCCAACTTTTTAAAAAAAATCGGGGTATGAGTGTATCAGTATCCCTCTCTGGGTATTATCTAAAAAACACAAAAATAGGATAAATCACATATAGTAAAGAGGAAATTTATTTTCTATAAAATATATGATTATATCAATGTTGTAGAGGGGTCCATGTATGCTTCCAAATAAGATTCTAGATGTTTCATACACTGAATCTTCACTCCTAGATCTTGTTTAAAAAATACCTTCATTATATACTGGATTTGATAATAAATATATATTCCCAGAAATAACTATACAATAATTTCATGAAAGGAAATAAATATGGTATTACATACATTCCCAATACCTTTTATGTTTACAACGTCCTAGATTTAGGGGAAAAATAATATGAAAAAACCTATGTATTTTTCAAGTAATGGATAATTTAGTTTCAGTATATAAGAAACAACATAATCAGAATAAGTCTTAAAAATCTCCAATAAATTATCCACTGAGCTTGTACAGTTAGACATACCATATGTAATTTATTCCTTTATGACATGGTGAATTTGAAACATGATATGGGGTGAGCTCAAACACTCAGTAATGTAAACATATAACTGAAGTTTTCAAAACATAAGATTGTAATACGTAATATGAAAGGAATAATTAAATTATATGAAGCCATAATCAACTAAAATTGAGAGCATTTTGTGTAGATAATATAAAATTAAAATATTAGTACCAATAATCACTAATCTCATACTAATGGAATGAATTATTTTGGAAATAAAAAACATAATGTCCTTACCTTATTCCAAGATGTTATACTAAAATATGGGAGTGGTATATGCCAAATCAAAAGCTCTTTTGTCACCTAATACATATTAATGCATCGAGGGGATACATCATTCAATGACCCACCCAGAACCTGATTATGTCCAATACATTCACCATAATAACCAAAAATACCTTTCATGTTATTCCTAAAGAAAACATTGATAGAATAAACACATGGTTATACATATAATGAAGAATATATAACATCAGTGCATGATAAAATTAAGTTAGTAGTTAATAATCATCAATAATGTAAATAAATTTCAAATTTTCATTTAATGGGATAACACGATCATCAAACATCCTCATTGAGAAGGACGATAGTCAAATAATGCATATCCAACTTACTAATAAATATCTATATTTAAATAATAATATATATTATGCCAATAATTTTCCACATGATAATAAAATGGACAACTTGATCATAAAAAAACCAGAGGAAGAGTGTGGATGGATGTAAAACAATATAATCAAAATGTAAAAAATTAGACATATAGTTATGCATACATAGATAAAGAAGTCCCTGAAAAAGAATTCATGATTGATACTACCCAAGAAGTGATCCATAATTGGATTGTTTATTACCATGTCATCATTTGTACAAATGATAATATAGTTATTAGATGCTAAATAATTAAAAATAATATATATTATTGTAATTTCAATTGAATATGATAATGTTAATGGAATAAAAAATATAATAGATGTCTTTAAAAAAATTAATATTACAATGAAATAAAAATGTAAATATTACTTTCAAAAGTATCATTTGAAAAGGTAATGTGAAATATTTTGAAAAAAATTAATATATAAAAAGAATATCCAATAATGTATCATTTAAAATAATTAATTTTCATGTTGGATAAATGAAGATAGGTATACAAAATAGATGAAAGGGAAAGGAAAAATCATTTTTTTTAAAATACCTTTTTTTAAAACTCATACTGTAAGAAGTGTTATAAAATATTATATTTTATTAAAAATAATTTTCTTAAATAAGATTATAAAATATGAAATTAAAAAATATTTACATGGGAATACCCATTTATGTAAAATTGATGTTCAATATAAAACATTTAACTCAAGGAATAGAGATTTGAGTTAACAATATCTCTTATGGGAAAGATACTATGTCAAGTATGTATAATTTGAAAAAAAAAATTATGTGGTAAAAATTTAAATAATGATATATTATCACATAATACAATTTGAATGAAAAAATGTACCAAATATATATGAAGTATGTTTAAGTTAATTATCATAACTCATTGAAATAAAATTAAGATACCAAAAAATATTACGTCTGAAGTAACTTTTGATTCAAAATAAATTCAGGGAAATTAAGTTGATTTTTATTAATTTGTCCTCATAATTAAAATAAATTAAATCATATAAAGTTCATATGATTTTAAATTAATAGAACACCACAAAAATGAATCATGATGTATAAAATGTAACATGTCTCAAAGAATAAGAATTTACACATAGAGAACCCCTACAAGTTGATCGGCATTTTAATAAAAAACTCTGAAATAGAGGTATTTTAATTGAAAATAAAATACTATGATAAGAATAAAATTATTATTATTATTACTAAAATAGAGAGTATATACAACACATAAATTAAATTAGGTGTATAATACAAAATGTGTCCCAACGAGAGGAATTTGAGATGAAAACCCTTACCTTGGTCTGGATTCATTATGCATTGTCACCAAGCATGATGTATAATTAAATTATGTCCATTAAATAAATTCAAAATATACTAATTCACATATATATATATAAATTTTTTATCTTTTTTATAATCATTACATACATAATTATATTAGTTAGTTTTTAATTATTTTCAACATTGGGTTTATGTAATATTTACAACTATGAACTAGTTTAAAAAAAGGTATTCGTATTCATTTTTTTAGAAATTTATTCATTACATGATAATGAAATTTTTTGAAATATTTCTTACATGATAATTATAAATCTTATAATTTCATTCCATGGTTTTTTTTACAAACCATGAAGATGTAATCAACAATGACCATGTTTCTGTGATTCGTAACGAAGTAAGGTAGTTTTCTTAATTAATGAGTTAAATGTTGATATAATCCTTATAGAAAAAATTTATTTATATATTTACATAATGTTTCTATAGTTAATAATTAGTCACCTTAATTCATTATATAAATTCATAGTTTTGTTAAAGTAAGGGTTTAAAGTAAACAAATCATGAACCTACCATGATTAATTTGTAATTTAAAAGGTGTTTTCGTTATAATATAAGTACACTAGAACCATAATGAATTATTATATTCTTATTAGAATGGTATATCATTATTTTAAAAAATTATAAGGAGTATTTAATTTATATAATTTCACAACATTGAATGAAGTGATCATTTTCCTTTTAGTATACTTGTTTCATAGTATTGAATTTATAATGATCATGTTTTTGATCATATTATTAATTGGTTATCCAATTTAGAATAAATTAAATATAATTATATCATAAAAATTAAATTTATCCTTTAACATAATCCCCATGACCATCCTTTTACGGTTTCTATTAAAAAGATGGAAATCAACCATTCTATGGAGGTGGTAGTCCACATGTATGCATGGTTGATGACATCATTTTCCATAGTACATGAGAAAGGAGTAACATAGTTTGTTTCCTAAGAATCATAAATATCATATAAATATATTATTTATTTATTAAAATCAACTTTTATAACATCATTTTATGCATGTCAGTGAAAAAAACTTATTGAGTTGTGATGGAGGTAGTATTCACAACACATAGATGGTGGTTTTAATTTAATTAATTGATAATAGAAAAGGTGAAAATTATAGTTCCCATAAAATAAAAATATTCATTAGATTTAAAATACTGTTTTAATTTCATAGGTATTTAAACATTATATTTTTAATATAATATATAAAATAAATAAATTATATAAAAATAATTACTAATGTTAATAACATTTAGATTTCATTAGAGGATGATTTTTAAATGGATGGAATAATAGAATTATGATGTGAACAAAATCTCAATAGTGTGAAAATGTATTATATATGAATGGAAAGGTGAATCAATAACTTCTTTCTCATATATAAAATATATATTTAAAATTCTATTGTAAATTTTTCTAAATACATTAGAGTGATGATGGTAATGTCTATAGACCCTATTTGATCGATAATATTCCATGAAACATTGAAGGTCAACAAAGCTGATTATTGAACATGGCTCTTAGTGAGTATGAAATAAAATATGCACTCATTTATTTAAATATCGATAGTTTTTCTCGTATTTATGGTAACAACTAAAAACTGTTCATGTTATATTGAGATATATTTCAGGATGAGATAAAAAATTGTGAGAAAATTAATTTAATTTATCTCAATTTTATATGATATTAAATCCCACATAAATGAATCACTCTCTCAAAACAAGCATTAAGATGACAAAAAAGGACTTCAAAACGGTATCCATCTGGAATATGGTTCCAAAGATCACTGGAAACAAATATTCACCAAGTCTTGTGGAAATTATTAGAATGTTTATAACTCCTAAATAGTTTAGAAATGTACCTTCAATAATCATTCAGAATTTTCACTTTACATCCTCAAAATATTTCAATTTCTTAAAGAAGATGGACTAGGAGGGAATATTTTCCATAAATATTGACATCTACATGGATTTTGACATGAAAATATAGAACTTTATTGTGGTTTTATTGACAATTATAGATTCTCCATTGACTTCAGTAGACTAATACGATTTCTATACAAGATTTGTAGGCTCTCTATTTAAATTAATAGCCCCAAGAGTGTTTTTGGGTGTTATGTGGTTCTATAAAAGGGGACCCTCTTTAAAGCTTCCCCTTTTCCAAATATGAATAATACTTTAGTTTTTATCCTAAAAATATATCATACATTGGATTCTACAATAATATGCTGGTGTAATTGAAGGTTTTTTATAATAATAAAACTCGAGTAAACTTGACATGTCACCCGAGATATATCAGAAAAAGGACAAAGTGTGTTCCTGATTAACATGTACGGACGAAAATAACATGAGTATGAATGTTACATAATCATAAAAAAAATTTTCCCCTAAAATATAAAACTACATATCTTATTCATAAAAGGGAAAGAAAACCCAGCAGAGTAAAACATGGAAAAATTTTGAAAAACCAAGAGACATACCAAATAAACTCTAACGGATAGTCCCAATAGAAAATAAACTAAGGCCGAAACCAAGACTCCATGTGACCATCTGTTAACTCCATCAAATCTACTGTGATGGTGATATCAGCCAAGAGAAGTTGAAAAATTACATGAAATACCCCATTTACATTTATCAAAAAAATTAATGAATTAAAATTCCCAATGGAAATAGAAGGGTGTGATCTATAAACCTAGTAGTATACTATAATAAAACTATATAATTTTTTTCAAAATACAACCATTAATTCATGATTTTTGAAAAAAGTGTATTAAGATTTATCATTTGAGAAAAAATTAACTAAACAATACTTTTGTTTTACCGTTAAAAAAATTTCATACTCAACGCAATAATAAAATGTAAACCGATATTATTGAAAATATATATGTTAAAATTAAAACAAAACGATATCTTAGAAGATAAATATTTGAGAAAAAAACATGAAAAATACATTCATGTATTAAACCAAGAACATGTTACTATCTAGACTATTGGAATACATACTAGGAAGTTAAATGAAACACAATACTAGGAACATTATTAATTATACCAATATTGAGTCATTCTATAGTCTGTGAATATCACAATAATAACCCCTAGTTGTTCCACACAAGACAAGGTTTTCTTTTTTCCATGACTCTGTGCACACTTGGTTCCCAATGTGTTTTGTTTACAAAACAAAATAATCTAGTATCACAATTTTATAAATCATTTTCAAAAAAAAAATACTCATTCCATGATGACAATTATATTTTAGAATGAAGATAATTGTTGAGTAATTTCATTGAATACATGATGTGCATAATTTTTTTTAATAAAGAACCATATTGAAAGTAATTTTTCATGAAATGAAGATGGAATTATATAAAATAACACCTATAGATTTCAAATAAAAAATTCCTATAAAGAAAACCAATGGAATTTACACGAACATAAGGTTAATAAAGGGATACCACCGTAGTATAGAGACTCTTACCCTACAGATGGAGGAAATCTAGTCATGTTCGAAAACAGTGATGGAAAATAATTTGACTAGGTACTAACAGACCCAATACAATGAGAAATATAATCAATTATCCATATAAAAAATATATTAGGTTATCATACCCCATATAGGTTCACATTACACGGAGAGGATGAGAGGTCAAAAGTAGTTCTAGAAAGAGTTGACGAAATAAATCAAAAAATCAAAAAAACCATGAAGAGATCCACATAGATCATTGGAGATTCACCCTGAGACAAACTGAAGAACCTCCTAGAGAATCTATGAGAGGCTAATTTTTTCTATTTCGGAATTATGTGGGTATTAACCATTTAAATGACCATTATAATTGAGGTAAATTTAAATTTCATGCTGTTTGGATATTGGCGCACAATTAGGCCTCACGAGTAGATAAACTATGCACTAGCAATATGGTATTCATTGTAACTTCACAAAAAAGTCACACAATCTACTTGGAAAATACACATGATTAAATAAAATGTGACCAAGATATGTGAATTCCTTTACAAATAAAAATTTACAACTACATGTTTTTCATAGACACTCATATGGTCATATAAATTGTGATTGACCTTTAAAATTACCTATGGATCCAATAGTTCCATATCATAAAAATATCATATGTTAACCTATAACTGTGTTCCTATACCATGAAACTATCATGTTTTACCTCATAATCTATGTTTTCAACACCTAACTCCAGAAATCAAATAGAACCTCAAAAGATATGAAAAAAGATAAAAATGTAAAATACATCTGACATGGAGGGCATCTAAATTCTCACCACTATGAAACTTTCTGGCCCCGTAAAGAATATAAAATTATGGACTTAAAAATAGGCATGGAATATATATCCAAATTATAACATCTAGATCCCACATCATGTGTAAATACCATCTGCACTACCATTGAACATGAATCAGTGGAAATATTTTACCATACAACACATAATCATAACGATCAATATTATGACCTATTTTATATCCACTGAGCTATCTGGATCAAGATTAATATCCTATGATTAAAACTTAATGGAATAAAATGGTTAAAATCTTCTCAAATTAGAAAACATGAAACACATCATGAATCAATGTAAGGTTATACTGAAGTTCCAAGTGATAATACACTAATCCTATTATTTTTATGATCACATAAGGACTGAAAAATATTACTATAATCATACCATGATTCTCTAATTGATGACAATCCAAATGAGATGAAACCAATAGAGTAACTTATAACACACCAAGACTTCATGATATATTTATTTGAAAATGAATTAAATATCTTAAAATTATTGTGATTTAAACAAAACAGATTTTATACAAAACATGATTATAAATAAAATTAAATGGTTACCAAATTATTACAAAAAAATTATAACCATTTAATATAAAAGGATTTTTTTTTTCTAAAAATAGTATTTTCCTAAAATTGGGTTTAGTATCAATTTGGATGCATAATTTAATATTAATTATTTTCAAATTTATAAAATATATTTTAAAAATTAAAATTAATTTTTGAAATCATCATATAAAAATAATCTTTGAGAGAATTTTTGGTATTTTTCTAAAAAGACATATTTATCGATGAATAGTGCAAAATACTAATTTTTATTAAAAACATTATTTTTAATTTAATGCATATAAAAGATTAATTTTATTTAAATTTGAGTAAAAATATTTAAAAAATATATTAAATATTCCAGATTTAGTTATTTTAATCAATTTCATATTGAGTTTGGATAAAAAAAATTCTTCATCTTTGAATACATTTCTTTTGGGAAACTGTTTTTTCGATACATATATGAGATTGAATTTAAATACAATTTTAACAATTATGTGTAATTAATTTTGAAAAATGGATAAAATATTCTTAATAATAATAATTTATATTATCTAATACGGTGAGTATATTTATTTATCATAATGAATAGTCAAAACAAAAAAAATTATTAATTAAAATTAAGTTAAAATTTGTTTATCGGGGGTCAAAATGAAACAATTAGGTTTGAAAATGATAAAAATAATTTATATTTTATATTTTATGGTCATATTTATACATTATATTTTATATATTTTTCTAAATTTCAATTTTTAGCATTTTTTTCTTGAGAAAATTGTTGCTAGAATTCATTTTTTTCATCAATCCAAGTGTGTCCTCTCCCCAACTTATAATAGTTCAACCATATCATCTTATTTACAAACATAAAAACCCCATTATATCAACCAATACCTACCAAAATAAAATAATAAATTCCCTACCTTAAATATAGAATACTTTTTTGTATTCATAGATCTGATCTGAAAAGGAGTTTAGTGCAAACCAAAAGAAGTTGATCAAACAAGTGGAAACATCATTAACCCAGAGTTTTCTTATTTATTCCTCCACAACTTTTGAATAATATTAAAAAAATATGATATTATAAAGTTATTATATTAAATATAATCATATTTTTTTGTTAATTTCATAGCATAAAATCATCTCCCCTCCCTAAAATGGGAAACTAAACTGTTTGTTATGGGTACGACACACTGCCACTTGGCGAACTGAAAAAATTCATTTTGCATCGCCGCTTCTCACATATTGATATAATGATGTATATAATGAATATATATTAAATTTATAATATAATTATTCTTATTTAATTATAATATCACATATACCATATTAATTTCCATTCCATAGAGAATATGATAACGTTATTCATGTGTATAATAGACTAACTTTTCACGAGGTGATGTGATTCATTTTTCACATACACATTACATGGAGCCTAATAATGATTAATTTCATATTAATATACTATGTTAATTAGATATTAATAATTATTTAAATCAAACACATTCTATAATTTATTAGCTTATTATCCATTTAATAAATTATAATTTCATTTGTGTGTATGGGAGACTATCACCTCGCAAAGTGATGTGATACATTTTTATTTCCACATAACATGGATGGGGTGGGTAAGGTTATTAAAATAAATAATTGAATATTTTAAAAACAATATTATTATAGAAATATAAAATAATAAATAACTTATTTCCATCACGATCACAAAAAAATCAAAATGTTACTCAAGTAGACGTACGACCTACAGTCTCAATGATTGCAACATTATTCATTTTTCATATATGTAATTAAATTTTGTTATTAAATGTATATTCTATGTATAAAAAAATTTATTATGATTAAAATTATCGATGTGATTAATTAATAATCACCTTGACCTTATTAAACACACCAAGGTGATTTTAGAATTATGTGACGATTGACATTAAATCATCTAGTGTGAAATTAATTGGTTATGTAATTAAATATGACAAGGAAAAAAAGAAAATAAAAGGAATAATAAAGTGAAAAAGGTTTAATAATCATGAATATAATTAAATTAATATTATTATTTAGGGAGATAAGGAATGAAAATTATGAATTATCCCCAATGTGAGGAATCATTCTAACCCACCTTTTTTTGTGTTTTTGATAATTTTCTATATTACTCACTGTATCTATATTTATTTTATTGAATTATTATAAATAATGTATATATTTCTCTCAAATGTATACCAAGATTATTATATCTATCATTTATCGGGAAATACATGCCTTTTGATGTTTTTAAAATTCCATACTTAAATAATATCATTTGAATATGGTGTGAGACTGGATTATGAAACCCATTTTATTATGTGTGTAATTATTTTATTTATGTATTAGGATTGATATGAATATGAGTAATACAGTTTCATGTAAATAAAATTAGTTTTATTAGTTCTCAAAGAATTATATATCCCTCTAATGACATGGGTAATGTTTTAGTCTCATGATATTTCATGTATGAGATTATGGAGGGATCCTAATCCATTATGGGACTCTATCCACCATGATATGTTTTCATGGATGTTATTCCAAATATGGAGTCTATTTTGAAAAACTCTAATCACATAATTATCATAAATTAAGATAAACTTAATCATGGAGAAGGGATGAAAAAACACGTTTTTAAAGTAAATATGTTCAATAGTTTGCTAAGTTTTTTACCTAATTTAAATTTTATATTAATTATAATAACTTATATTTGATTAATTAATAAAAACTTGATCTAATTGAACATTAAAAATAATCAAAACTTCAATTTATCCTTATAAATAAATTACATGAAAATGTAGTTTGGAAATAATATTCAGTATTTTTCAATATTTATAAAAAATTAAACATCATTTAAAAATACGAAAAACACTCCCTCAACTAATTTTTATGTTTCTATTTCAAAAATGAAAATTATTTTGACATATAAAATCTGAAATTTTTTTGAAAAATGAAATAGAGAATAGGTTATTAATTAAAAGTTAGAAAAAGTGCATTTGTAAAAATATTGATTTTTATGGGAAATATAGGGTTCGTTCTTATCTTATGACTATAAAATATATTGGATGAATATAAAAAATATTTTATTTAATAATATATATATATATATATAATTAATATAACTTACTAACTTTTATTAATTTAATTTATTAGGATAAAACAATTTTTCGAGCAGAAAAATATTTATTTATAACTTTATTTTCTTTACATTCAATTGGTGCTTATATGAATTTATAATTAACTAGTCACCAATGAATTCATATCATATTTTTGTAAACCATATATTTTCCTAATTTAGTTAATACTCCTCATAACTGCTAATTTAACTTGTGGGTTATATCATATTATACGGATTAATAATACTTTACTAATATATTATTGTTCGGTAAAAATCGATCTTGCATGTAATGTAATCCATTAAAGAAACTCATTTTTTCATGTGATGTAAAATTACTTAGTGTCACAAGCATTTAAAATTATAAATTATATTTAATTTATTTAAAATATTAATTAATTTATAAATTCTCATAACATTATATTCCCTTATGATCTTGGTGTTGCATGTCATACTTTCTATAGAATAAAACAATCCTACATTAAATGTTTGGGGAATTAAATTATCCCCACCTTAATTAAATAATATCCACTCAATTTCAACTTGATTTTAGTGATAGATTCTTTTTTATATTTCTTATGCTTGAAATCCCACATCTTAAGAAGGGTTATTAAGAAATCCTCTAGAAAGGATAGAATGTGAAGTAAAAAAGGTCACATGGAATAACATATCACTAGACCTATTAGTAAGAGAACATTAGTGGAATCTAGTGATAAATACTTGGTGGAATAATGTAAATATTATGCAGGCAGATTGATTTCCTTGATCACAAAAAAGTGAATGATCAATTGAATGTTGATGGCCGCAAAGCCATAAATCTGTAATGATTTCATCGACCATCGATAAAATGAAATGGAATTATGAAAAATTTTCTATTTTTTATGATAATATTATGAATGTTGAGTAATTATCTCCTGAATATAAGAGGATATAATTTTATGATATATTTTTATAAAAACAATTTCATCCATTACTTGCAATTTGATTTATTTCAAATTTATCCAATTCTATAAGAATAGATATGCAAAACATTCTTTGATTCCAAAAGAACTACGATATAATTTTATTGGATCTTAAGTACTATAAAAGAGTTAGAAGTCTAAATATTGGTCTCTAAATATTCTCCAAAGACAATATGGTTAATAAATTAATTTCTAAAACTAAAAGTAGCACAACTGGTTCATCATTAATATTTATTCTTCAAATTTTATTACTAAAAACAATGAAATAATAACTATGAAATTTCATAGGTTAGAGGTTGGTTTGAAATCGTTATAATCCTTTGCTCATGGGATCAAGTATTGTGGCCTTTTGGAGTTGATGGGTTCGCACCCGAAATAGAGGTTTTCCTTTTCTAATAAGATAATAATATAATTTCCAAAATAAATATGATAGACATCATTGAAATGAGGTTAATAACTAAGTATCCTTTTGTATATGGTTTTAAATAGAACCCCCATACATTAATACTTCATCCCTTGAGTTTTAACAAAGGTCCTTCCTTTAGTCTATGTTTTAAACGACATTATTCATTTTAAATACCCATTAAAATCCTTCCTAATTGGTTTTAAAGAAAATTTCAATTATACAAAGAATATCCCATGGGGGTTCCAAACATGGTACACAATAAGGCCCATTTTCATGTACCAGGTTACAACATGTTTGTCCGGACACTCCTTAGTAGAGTTTTTACTCCTAGTTACATCTGTTCTAGAACCATATCTACTTGTAGTATCTAGACACAAATGTATTTTTAGGAAGAACCACATAATCTATTCCTTATCAATGTTCTATGATTTTCTTCTATACATATTGTAAATGTATAACTTAGGGTTATGTTCTTTAATATATGTTTTCTTAAATCTAGTTTAATGTTATCTACTAAACTTCCATTGATACTGACTATAGTACCCCAACCCTTGATATCCCACAACGAGTGTCTACTACCATTACATTGGAATGATTACAATGAATCAAACCCCGAGGGATCAAAGAGATTAGTAGTATCAGAAAAAAAATACATACACAAGTATTGTATTATAAATGAACACACATATTACAACATATTTGTTTTTATTTGGAGGATAATAACTTTAGTCTATCTAGTATATCCCTATATATATTTTGTAGTATGCTTCATGGAATCCTGGTGAAATGAAACACAATAAGGGTGATCTCAAATGCTCAGTAAGGGTAATGTAAAATGAAATAAATAATGAATTAATGAGAATAATAATTATTGAATGATAAATTACTAATCACACATACAATAAAATAAAAAAACTAAGAAAATACTGAATAAATAATATTCCAAGGTAATAACTAGAAACACATGCCATTCAAATAACAAGATAAGGAAAATTCAATTTGGAAAGGTAATAAAAGAAAAAAATTCCATTTAACTAATGAAATGAAAGTGAAATTTGTCCATAGATAAGTCAATGCAATATCTCATGGATGAATAATAACTAAAACAAAATGAGGGGAATTATTAATTATTGGACATCATGTATGAGGCAAATGAAAACCTATACCATCAAGACCATTTAGAAGATGGTTCAAAACTAAACATATAAACCAATTTATTTTGTGAAATTAATTTATCTCATGAGAAACTGTCGATGCATCAAGGGGATATATAACATCCAATCCCCACTCATAATTTCCATTTTAATGCACTGTACATATTGAAATATCATAATAAATAAAATTCCTTATCAAATACATATTATAAAAATAGAATATAAGTTTATCAATATTTCACTAGAAAATCAAATAATTATCAAAGTGAACACTATATGTAAAAATGATATATGGTTTAGGAGATAAACATATCCATGATAAATGATATAGTGGGAATTCAATGTTTAATGATCATATGAAATTTAATATTTCAAGGTTACTGACAAAGGAATCAAGTGAATGTGAATACTATCCCTATAAAAATAAATCATAAAACATCCAAAGGAAGAATAACTATGGTATCAAAAAAAACATCCTATGTGGAGTATAAATAAATTGTTCTTGTAATTGTTGAATTGAAACATTATAAAAATATCTTTTAAAATCAATCTTAAAGAAAATATACTTTTTATTTTGAAAAACAGTTTGCAAATACATTTATTTGAAAGTTAGTTTTGAATTTTTTTAAAGTAACCTTTTAATGAAGAAAAGGAATATTAAAATAAATGATTAAATATATATCTGAACATTTTTTACAAGGTAAAATGAAGATTCCTTTTTCATGGTAAAATGGTTATAAAAATTCCATGTTTGAAAAGTGACTAGAAGATTCCTCTGAAAACATATTTAAAAGAAAAAATTTGTAAAAATGAATTTAATAAAACATTTTGTAATGGTTTAAAATTGTTTTCAAAAAATTATAATAAACCATGGTTTTTAGAATAAAATAATCTCTCCGATTAATGTAAGAATTGAAGTTATTTTTTTATAAGAATAATTTCTAAAACATTTTATGTACCAAAGAGTGAAAATAGAACGATTATTTGATAAAGGTGGTTAATAAAAAAAGGTGAATAAAATAAAAAGGTTAAATATAAAATGATCAAATAATTTTCTCTGATGGAAATTCAAATATAAACAATCACGAATAAAATGTGATTTTAATGTAAACCATTGAAAAGATTATAATTTTGAGGTGAAAATCAATCAATGAGTATATTATGTGTATCAAATATAAATCATGATAATGAAGTTAAAATTAATAAATATACAGTAAAATAAATTATAGACATAACCATATAATATTAATGAATATGAGGTAATATTATACCAAAATGAAAAGAAATTGGGTTATGAAATTATTTTCCACTTGGTAACTTTTAACTAAAAACCCCTTAAATAAAATAATTCAAATTGAAACTCCAAATATCATTAAGGATGAATGAAACATGATATTATATGGAAAAGTGGTAGTATATAAACCATATATAAGAAATTATGTGCAAAAAAGTAAAAACATTATTTTTATATAATGATAACAATCACAATATGAGGTGAGATTGGAAATATAATCATTAAAAACATTCTCTAGGTGAATAATAATTAAACATGGAAAAGTGTCCAATTACTCATTGAAAATTTTGGATAATAATTCCACAAAAATTAAATAAAACTTATAATATAATTATAATAATGATATTAGTTATATAACATGTAAATGGGAAGAATATACAACATATAAAAGAAAGTAGGTTCATAACAAGAATTAAGTCACAAGGGAATATAAATTGAGACAAAATATGTTATCTTGTGTCACATTTTGGGTTAAAATCCTTTAAATTATTTTATAAGGGGTTTTTACATATTTATTACACATATTATAACCATATTAATATTTATAATATGATATAATAACTTAATTTAAAATCTTATTACCCATTTGTTAATAATTATTCATTATTTTTACTATTTTGGGTGTTAACTTCCATGTTGGTCGAGTAAGTAGTGATTTCTATTTTTTTATTGCAATTAATTTGATCATTGTTTAATTATATATATAATGTAAAAAATGATTTAAATATCACATACATCTAGTATATATGTATTTATAATAACCGATAATGTTTGGAGATAAGAAATGAAATGCACCGTTCATGGAGACGGTAGGTCGTATGTACGCATGAATGATACTTCCATTTCATTTCCATATTAAAAGAAAGAATAGTAAATGATAAATATGAATATTATTATTATAGTATTATATTTATTCCTTGCAGGTTTAATAAAACCATCTTTTATAAGTTTCACGTATACTTTGAACAAATCACATCACTTTGAGAGGATGGTAGTCCACACTTTCACAAATGATGTTATCATATTTACACAAAATGGAAAGACTAAGGGTATGTGTTATGAAATAATTTTTGAAGTATAATAAATTTTAAATATAATATATAACAAATATAAGTATATTTTCCATCATAATTTCCAACCATGAATTCTGGAAGATGAAAAATTAACGACGTTATTTCCGGAGGCGGTAGTTCGCCATAGACATAAACGATAAGTTCATTACCAATTAGATGGAAGTGTGTGTAAATTTTGGTCAAAACCATAACATAAAAATATCAAATTTACATTTAGGATACTGGTGTGTTTATATAATAATTTAATATGAAGTGTTTTGGGGATGGAGAATGGAAATAAAACTGAAGAGATTGAGAAATAATGTTACATCTTTTTAAAGAAAATCCTTTCTGTTTAAACCAGAGGGATTCCTTGGATGGAATTTTGTCCATGTATAAGATTCAATGTGGGGCGGGGGAGTATTTTTAGTATCTATTTTGGTAGATTGTGATCAATAAAAAGTGTCTTGAGAGGTTTGGCGAAGTGGGAGGAGAGTATGCCTTTTTATAGCGGACGAGTAGTGGCACTCTTTTAAATTTGGAAAAGGGAATTCAACCCATGTTTTCTAATGTAAATTTGATCGAATAATTATAAAGTATAGAAACAAGGGATTATTGGGTTTAAATATATATTTAAAAGGAATTTTTGAGTTGTGTTTCAGTCATTTTGGCCCTTAAGATTATGGTTTAGTACCTTGTTAAGATTAATTTCACCTTAATCGTGGTGATTAGTTTTAATAAATTTCCCTAATATGTTTTGTAAAAATTAATTTGAACCTATTATAAATTCTAAATTTTTATAATTACAAATATGGAATCATTTTTTCCAAATTCTAATAATTTAATTGGAATAAATTGATTTAAAATTAATCCAGTAGATAGAAGGTTAATGAATGTTTTAAAGTAAAATCATTAAAGAGTTTGCTATGTTTTTATACGCAATATCAAAATGAAATTGATTCTAAGGAAATAAATTGGTATAATTAATAAAAAATAGATTCAATTAAACTTTAAAACTAATAAAAAGAATATAATTTATCCTTATAAATAAATAAGAAAAAATTGTTTTGAAATAAAATATAGTAATTTTATTATTCATTAAAAAATAAAACATCACAAAAAATACCAAAAATTCACCAGAGCATAATTTTTTTGTTTATATTTAAAATATGTTTTTTATTATTACATATAAAATATATAAAACTTCCAAAAAATGAATCTAAAATTTTTTCTTCATTAAAAGGCTCTAAAAGTGCCATTGTAAACATATTTATTTATATGGGAAATGTTGTGTTTGTTATTATTTTATGCGTCTAAAATCTATTATATGAGAATAAAAAAATAGTTTTTTAATAATATATATATATAATAAATAAGAATCACTATATATTATTAATTTAATTTATTAAGATAAAATAGCTTTGTGAGCATAAAAACGGGTTTTTAGAAAAAAAAATCCCTTTATATTCAATTGGTTCTTATATAAATTTCTAATTAATTAATAACAAATACATCATTTAATTTTTTCTAAACCATATATTTTCATTATTTTGTTAATATTATTCACAAACATTAATTTAATAGCTTTGTTATTTCTTGATATATTAAATAATAATATTTTTAAAATAATTTATTGTTCGATAAAACATGGTCTTGTGTGTAATGATATCCATTGAAGAAACTCTTTGATACATGCAATGTAAAAAAACTCAGTTTTCACTTTAATAAAAAATACTAAATTATATTGAATTTATTTAAAATATAAAATATTTTAGAAATTATCATGATACTATAATTCCTTATGCACTCGGTGTTGTGGGTCATACACACAATCAAATATAATGTTTCTATTTTACATTTTTAGTGTGTTAAATTTGATCGCATGTGTTTCTATACATAGAACATGAGGCACATTTATGAGTTTGATCACATGTGTGTGTTTGACTACCATCTATAACTCTTGATATGTTATGTCGTGCCTCTATATCATATTCTATTTTCCATGTGAAACATTTAGTACATGATATTCTATTATTGTTTGAGGTATGGTACCAAATTCTTGGGCAGAACTATTATCGATCAGTAGCCCTAGAGCTGGTGCCTATTTAGACATAGGAAGTGATGTGCAATTTTATAAATATATACCCCTATCAGGTTGGTGTGTGTGGAGTTCCTTAAAGGTGGAACTTGAAGATAAGACTGAATGGTGTTGGGTGATAACCAGAGTTGGGACTTGTGGTATGCCTTGTGATATGTAGCGATAATTCCTTAGCCTATATTTGGTAGTGGAATACATTTTCAAAAATTGTGGATAGCTATAGTCCATGACTTATGTGATGAAAATTTTTCCATCATGGAGTTGAAGTAGGTAAAAATAGAGGATTATGGAGGCTAGGTTACTATATGACTGCTCTGTATGTGATCTCATATTGTTTCTTCTTTGTGTATTTATTATCATGAATAACACTCTTATGAATGTTAGATCGTGTTATGGATGCATTAGTGGTATCCTACCGGTTTTATACTCACATGATGAATTGTAATATTGATGCATGAATAGACTTCATGATTTTGGATATAGGACAGGGAAAGGACCTACATTTAGGGTGTTAATATATAGACTATGGTGATCATAGAATTTACAAGTACATAATCTAGATTGATTCCATAATATTTTATTTAAATTCCTATCATTCTAGTACACTTATTTTATCGATATGTGTATCTAGAAAAAAAATTAAAAAACCTATGAGTTTTTTTGATAGTATTGTTTGTTATATTTTTTTTGTTTTTCTAATATATTTGGTTCTATTTATATTTATGGGGTTTGGGTCTATTCCTGAATCCTGATTAGGAACTAAGGATCACATGTAATTTATATATTTAGGTTTTGTACTGCATTATTTATCTTTAGATAAATATTTGGATTTGTATTATCTATTCAGGAATGGAATGTATATTTATATTGGGTTATATATCAATCTTCTATACTATTGTGTTAAATATGTTCGAATTAATTAGTAAAAAATAATGATACTGTTATCTTTCGTACGTATATTATTTTGAATAATATGTAGGTACAAAGTAGTTAATTTTGGTTATGTGTAGGGCTAGGAGGTATATACCTTGGATTATGTGTAGCATAATGGTATAACCTTTGGGTGATCCCATAAAATGATTTGGAATTATTGTAATTACATCAATTATTTAAAACATTCTTTGGGAATTTTAGAGGAATGATACCTCACATCAATGTGACTAAAATTATTGGTAGAGCAGTCCAGGAAGTTCTAGTAAGGGAGGAATATTAATTCTACCACTATATGTGGGGAAGAATACTCCCAAACTCATTCTATAGGGTAATGACTTAAGATTAGTTAATCTAGGAGAATTCAACATAGTTTATATTCAAGAAGATGATTTTCCAAGAATACGTTCAATTAGGCTCTAGAATTTAAACTCTAGTAACCCCCATCCTTCTTGGGAACTTGAGTACCTTAGTATCATGAGGTTTCATTTTTCATCACTGTGGGAATACTTTATCTAATAGATAATAAAGAGTAAATTTGATTTAATAAAACATCCTTCATGTTTTAAGGACCCTTTAAAAAGTGGGGGAGGTGTGTATTGAACAAGGTAGAGAGAAGTGAATGATTGACTTGGATAACCTAAAAAGACCTTTTATATGACGATTTCCTTTTAGGTATGACGAATCTAGATTATGTTATGTAGTTAATAAAGTTTAAATATATATTTATGGTGATTTATTTTTACTTAGTATGTTTTATAGATTTAAAACACAAGTATAAGGATTAGATCTTATATTAATGATAATTGTAGAAACTTCCTTCCTGTTAATGGTGGACCTTTATCAGGATGTATTTCTGGATATTTTTTCAAGACTAGCTTATGAAGGTGAAATTAAATATGAGATCAAAATCATTCATTTAGAAAAACCTATATATATATTCCCCTATATCATTTTGTGCTTGCGTATTTGAAGTACCTCAAGGTACAACATGATGATTTTGAGGACATTGATTTTATCTGACCAAGCATGTCATATATCACTGAACAGATTTTTTTTGAAAATATGGTAGATGGAATTCATTGGTTCTATGTTGAATATTTGAATCTATAACAAGTTAACATAAATACTAAATACATCTCTCCAAGTATAGAGGTATTTTTTAACTTTTTGTGGGGAGATCGATGGTTCTCTAATATTTACTTACGTTCAGACTACCACCAGCTTTAGGAATAGAAGAGGATATTTCCAAGACATCAATAACGAGTTGGTATAAACTATATGAGTATCTTTCCTGACCTTTTGGTTTAAAAAAATATCTACATGTGTTCATGGGTCTCATAAATAGTATTTTACATCCATATATTGACTCTTTGATCATTTTGTTCATATATGATATCCAGAAAAACTCTAAGACATTAGATATGAATATTAGGTACCATGAGATTATATAGTGTACATATCAATCACACCTACTTTATACCAAACTATAAAAGTGTCACTTTTAGATTCAAGTGGTGGAATTCAATGGGAATGTGATATCTATGAAATAATTCTTTGGACATTTCTATGGTAAAGGAGGGGATGACTTGGGCTCATCCTTAGAATGTTTTTGACATCAGGAACATCTTTGGTTTATTTGGGCACTATAGGAATTAGATAAAAGACATATACCATTTTACAGTACCTATGAAAGTTATTATCAATAATGGGTCGATGTTAAAGTGGATAGTCAAATATGAGGAGGTGTTTCTAGAGATGATGAGAATATTGAGGAAAACTATATTTTTTAACTTTCTATAGCCTAGGATTGGATACATAATATATCGGGATTCCTTAGGATTTGGGATTGGTGATGTGCTGAAGAAAAAAGATTAGATAGTTTCATATGTATTATTTAAACTATAATCTCATGAGGTAATCATCCCAACACATGACATGGAGTTATTATCTGTGGTTTATACTCTGAAGTGTTGGAGGCATTATCTTTTTGGTTTGGGGGTTTTTACACAGACTAGAAGAGAATCTAATATATATTCTCTCTGAAAGACCTAGTATAAATCCATTGATGATGACTGATATATCTATATAAATTTTAATTTTAGAGGGATTGTTCACTAGGTAAGTATAAAATCATAATAGACTCAGTCTGCATGTGGACACAATGTTTTCAAGATTAAAAATAATTTCCTTCAAAAATGAATGGTGTCTAATGTGTTTATTGGATGATTAGAGGATGGGTGTGATCGAGGAGAGAGGTGAAGTGAATTGTGATCCTCTATTTATAATATCATATTTAGTGTATTGTATTAATTATATCTACGATTTATATTCTGAATGTGTTGTAATGCGATAATGGTTGGAAGAAGACGATCTAATACCAGGATGGACCATAGAGAATGGCATGATTTATGTCCATGATTGGTTATATTTCTTACTTTCATAAGGGATTGGAATATTATGGATACCCATTATTCATGGTGGAAAGTTCATCATGGGTCTTTATATATTTTTCATTAAATCAGATGAAATTTTTGGTGGCCATTAATGAAGATTAATATCATTAAATATCATTCAAAATGTTCTACCTACCAGATTAAAAATGATGAGAACCAATGTACTAATGGTTTACCCTATCCACTTACAGTTTCCATATTGAATTTAGAATATGTCACTATATAATTTTTAATGGGTTTAACAATTAAATCATGGAAGCATCATTAATTATGGGTGATAGTGGGTCAGATGAAAAATGTGGCATGTTTCTTATGGATATGTAAGAATATTTCAGTTGATGAGTTAAGAAATATTTCAATCCATGATATTGTATATATAGAGACAATTACCATAAAAATTTTATCACACATAGAAACATGTTTTACATCATTATTTTGTAAGGTCTTTTATAAGTATCTAGGAACTCATATGAGAATAATAAAGGCATATCACCCATAGATAGTTGGAAAGTATTATCGAAAGATCAAAATTCATAAGGATACGCTTTGATCTTATGTTATAAAAATTATAGGATCTTGTAATAAGAATATAGAGATTGTGTAATTTTTATATAAAATAGTATTTAAGCATTATTCTGGATGGAAAAATATTAGTTTTTCAATGTATGACTTTATCGCTCATTAATATGTGGGTATAAGGTGGGTGGGATAGCTATTGTGTAACCGATCATGGTGTAGAATACTCTAGAAATATTATAGTTGATTTGGAAGTAGTTCTTCACCAGTAATATTAGAAAGAGATCATTTTCTAAAAATAATAATATACATTCCATGTTCTCTATGGGTGATCTGGTTTTATTGAATAAGACTCCTCATTTGGGGAATCAAAAACATCGAAAGCATAGACAACTATATCTAAGGATTTTTTGACTATTCGAGAATAATGATCGTATAATGATATTTTCTTATAGTTTGGGTGTTCCATAGAATTACTATTTAATGGATGATGTGTTCCATTTATCTCTGCTTAAAATGTACATGAATTATCCTTTTCATATTATATATAGTCATTATTTGTATTTATAACCAGACACATATTTTTTGCAGTAATTTATGTGGACCATATTCCAGAGATACAATGTTTTATAGGGTAATGTTGTGGCACTTGTGTGGATATTTGGAGGAATGGATTAGTCCATGAGGAGAATTGGGAGAAAATTTCTAATATTCTAGTGAAATGGCTCATTTTATTTGAGGTCAAATCCAGATACATGTCTTGAAGATGTTAATACATTAGAGGGAGATAATGGTGACACCGATCTTTTGGGTGGTTATGAAAATGTATGAACTGACTTGTCTAAAGTTAGGCTCCAAAATGTATGATGGTTTAATGTTTAAATCAGTTCATAATGGAGGTTATTTTGTTTTTTTTAATTTTTCTTTTGAAGGTTATTTTATTAAAAAAGTCCAACACTATTCCCTAGTAAATTTGTTTCAGTCTGTGGAATATCTTTGTGTAAAATCGGACAAGGAAAATGTCTTGGTAAATCAAAGGACATTATGTGGATCTTGAGATGGTTTATTTTTTTCCATGACTAGGGTGACCACAAAATTCCCACTTAAGATGGATTTTAGGGAAAAATAATTTATTATTAGAGAAATTCTATAGGGTAATCTGTCTTAGGATTTATGTTCAATAAAACCATGTCCAAGGCTAAGTCATAGTTAATGGAGTACCAAATATAATTCTTATTATTAAAACAAATAAAATTAATAATTTTCTCTTTAGACAACTATATATGTTTTTTGTGTGATCTTAAAAACCTGTTTTAATATCATATGGGATTTATTAATACCGTTTTAATTCATTTTCAAATGATTTAACCTGTTAATTATTATCCCCTTTTATTGACTAATTTTTTGTAAAATTTTCAAATAAGACTAAGTAGTGATGTAGCCTTATTCATATTCTCCATTTCAGCCTTTTTGGTCTCAATCCTACAATCCCTCTAATTGATATATGGCCTCAATTCAACCTCTTCTACTAGTGCTTCTTGTTTTAGTTAATTCAGCTGGCTCCATCAGGTAAGTTATTCTTATTCCAACCAAGATTTATCATCACTCATCAATATATCTTAATATAAAACTATTATGGTCATGGATATGATATGTCATGTAATCCAATCATATATTTATAAATGAAAAAGCGGAAAAAATTAGTATTTTGGGTGTTATATGATATCTTAGGGGAGAACTGTTTCACTACTCTTCTTGGATGAGTCTCTTGCATTCTAGTCTTGTTGTTCCTATACTAGAATCTCCATTCTTCAATTATAATGTGATTTTGGAGATGGTTCATATCATTTTTGTTTTGAGATTTTCTTTGGTGACTACCTTCATGGATAGTTGTGGTGTTGATGTCTTTTATCATGAGTTAGGAAGTTCCTTTCCATGTAGAGGCCTTTCATGTTAGTATAATATGAAATTTTTTGTTGATATGATTATAAAATGCATGAGTTTGATCAAATGTGTTTGTGTGTGTAGCTCTTGAGACCATATATATAAGGCCCCACCCTTAAACATTACTTAATCTTGAGTTATTTCAACAATATGCATTGCA
This sequence comes from Viscum album, assembly GCA_963277665.1. Classification (NCBI taxonomy): domain Eukaryota; kingdom Viridiplantae; phylum Streptophyta; class Magnoliopsida; order Santalales; family Viscaceae; genus Viscum; species Viscum album. The sequence goes on from OY728160.1 coordinate 863,195,437, forward strand.
GATCTTTTCAGGTTTAGAGTTTTAGAGAATTAGATCATAAATCATGCATTACATTCCATATTTCAACAATGTGGTTACATAAAAGACAGTATTCATTTTTTCCTATCAAAGGATCCATATTAAAAATAAAACATAGATTCTTTCTTAACACTTCCTCGACACTATCATCACATCATGTACCTTTTCCATGAACTGTGAAAAACATTTCAAAAACATGGTATGAGCATAAAAAGCTCAGTAAGGGATATAAAAATACGGAAAGAAAACTTTAGAGCATGTATACATAAGAATCAATGAAATCATACTTCACTTCTCAAAACATAATAACTTTAACATACCACATGAAATCATAATATTTATTAATAACTCATAGAAAACATAAGACATAAAGATAACTTGAGGCATTTATAACATTCTTACGTAGGGAGTAACCCTCATGGTTACATTTGGAATACCCATCACAGTATATTCCCTAAATATCTTCGGAGAAACCTTAGCGTTTAACTCCTTCATGTTACCCAATGCATTGGAGAGCTATATCGAGCTCACCTGCCCTTAGTTTATCATGGAACCACCAATCTTCATAAACGATTCCCAAGAACCATAACATAATCGTATCACATAAAACATGCATAAAGGAAACATAACATTTCCACATTTCAATCAAAAGATAACAATACATTACATTGATATAATAAAAACATTGTCAAAACCATTTTCAATACCAAAATAAAATAAAAGTAAAACATGGTATTTATTTTTCATTTAAAAAAAGTTATGGCTTGTAGAGGAAGTCAAAACTCAAATAATGGTCACGGTGGCGGAGAAGTCTTTGTCGCGACATACGTACGAAAAAAACATTCACTTTTTTCATTTAGTAAAACACTTAATATAAAAAATATTCCATTGGAATAAATGTAAAAGTCAATGGGGTTTATACACCGTATAAAAGAAAGTTGTGTATAAAACAAAATATGTCTCAATGAAAGGAGATTGAGACGAAGTCCCTTACCTTGTGTCCGACTTGACTCGATCGTTCTTTAATATCCTGAATAATAAACTAGAGTTAATTTCTACTTTCTTAAGAACCTTTTTCACTTTCATTATTTCTTTTATATCACTTATTACCATGTTATGAACATTATGTAATTATTTAAGTTAATAACGGTTGCTTTGTCGATCTTTGGTACTTTAGCCAATAATAAACTTATAATAATTACATGTTGTTCATGTGGTAAAATATACATTATTTCCAGAATTATATTCATGATATAGGTATCATATATATCATATATATCCATTATATACATCAATTTATAATATTACATAACATTTAGAGGTAAGAAATTAAATGCACCGTTCATGGGGACGGTAAGCCATACGTACGCATGAACGCTACTTTCATTTCTATTTCATATTTAATGGAGGGAAATCATAATGATATAATGGTATATAATAATTCCAGTATAATATCATATATAATATCATTAAATCCATCCTTTATACATCCCATATATGGCATTAACGAATCAAATCACTTTGAGGGGCGGTAGTCTGCACTTCCTAAAATGAAGATATCGTGTTTACCCATAATGGAAACCATAAGGTATGCCATAAATGAAAAATATAGAATCATAAGGAAAACATAGACATAATATATATCATATATAAATATAGTGACATCTTAATGGCCACCATGAAAGGTGTTAAAATAATATTGAATAATCATCGTTTTGTGAGGTAGTAATTCACAATCCAGAGAAACAACATGTCCTTTAACCATTAGATGGAGGTGTGTGTAAGTGTATCTCGAATACTTCTCATAAAAAAATCCTAGTATATTTATGATACTGGTGTTTTTACAAAAGAAAGTAATAAAAAGAGTTTAGTGGGTTGGAGAAGTAAGTAAAACAAAAGAACATTAAGGAAGACATTACCTTTAAATCGGGTAACTCCTCTTGGTTTGAACCAAAAGGGTTTCTTGAAGAGATTTCTATCTAAGTTAAGGATTCTAGTATGAAGAGAGGGATGTGTAGAGATAAAATGAGCAGATCTTGGCCGAGCCAATGGCTTGAGAGGTGTGGTTAAGGTGGTAGAGGAGGGGGCCTTTTATAATATGGAGGAGGGGCACTCTTGGATAGTCAAGAAATGTTACTTTATTATACAAAGATTTTCATATTTTAAAGGTCCCACAACGATATATTGAAAGGATATGGTGATAAGAGTTAGAAATAAACCCATACAATAGGTGTTCGACAAGTGTATGTCTTATATTTTACTATATATTTTCATTTTACTTAAATCATTTATTAATGAGGTAATCGATGCATCATCATGCTGTCATAAAAACATTAATTTATTTAATGTCTAAAAATTATTAAAAAAAATACTATGATGTAGGAAATTTTTTTGCCTTTCCAATGACTATTTATAGTCTAATATATCATTTATGTAGACAAAATATAAATTGTTTTACTTAGGTGTTACATACTTTTGTGATATTCTCCTTTCTTTAAAAATAAAATGATAAAGTGTCACTATCACCCAAAAGGGATTCCATGGGGTCCCTATGTTTGGAAAAAGGCATCCCATGGTCGGAAATGAAAAAACCAATTGCATTAGGACACATGTTGGGGTCATTTGTTATTAATATGACATTGTTTTATTACCCTTAACTACCCGATTACTAATTAATCACGATAATTAAAGATAATTATCGTTGTTACTACTCATAATATCCAAAACAAGAGTCTTAATTACATAATTTGGACCTTCTGATTCCAAATATGGAATCCATTTTACCAAATTCCAAACACAGAAATTGTAGCAATTAATTTAAAAAATAATTCCCATTGTCAAAACAAATAGCGGGTTTTTTAGAAACAATATCTATCAAAAAATTGACAATTGTTTATGTCCAATTTCAAAATGAAATTAATTCCAATGACCACCATTGGATTAAATGGTAAAAATATATTTTATTTACACTTTAAGACCAATTAAAAAGATAATCTATCCATATAATTAAATTATATGAAAAAGTAGTTTTGATGTAAAATGTAGTATTTCCACTATTCATTAAAAAATGAAAATTGTCAAAAAAATACCAAAAATTTATCCAAAGTAAATTTCAATGTCCCAATAATAAGGAATAAGTTTATTTTGAAAAATAGAGCTTATAAAATTTTCAAAATCTAGATTTAAAAATGGTTCTCCATCAAAAGGTGGTAAAACAATCTTTTAAAAAAATATTAGAGAATTAAATGCTTAAGATTGGATTTATTCTCATTTTAAGCCTCTAAAAACTATCTAATTTATAAATAGAAATATATATTAAAATGCATAATTCTTTACTTACATGGTATGTTACATCCTTCCCCCCTTTAGAAAATTGTGTCTCCGTAATTTTTTACTTATCGAATAAGTGGGGTTATTTATCCCTCATTGAATTTTCAGATTACCATGTTGCCTCTTCAATCATGTTGTTTTTTCACAAAACCATTACTTGATGAATAACCTTATTCTGCAATACTTTCTCCCTGTGGTCAATAATATGGATCTGTAGTTCATTATAAGATAGATTCTCTTCTAGCTGAACTACCTCTGGACTCAAAACATCAGATGGATCTGGCATGTACTTCCTTAACATTGAAACATGAAAAACATTGTGTACCTGAGATAAACTCAGAGGTAAAGCCACTCGGTATGCAACTGATCCAACTCTCTCGAGAATTTCATATGGTCCAATGAACCTTGGACTCAGCTTTCCTTTCTTACCAAATCGCATCACACTTTTCCATGGTGAAACTTTGAGGAAGAAATGATCACCTACCTCAAAAGAGAGATCCTTCCTCCTGTTGTCCACATAACTTTTCTACCTGCTCTGAGCTGTTCTCATGTGTTTTTGTATCAGCTGAACTTTTTCTGTCAACTCTTCTACCAATTCTGGTCCCATCAACTTCCTTTCACCCACATCATCCCAAAAAGCTGGAGTTCGACACTGCTTCCCATATAATGCCTCAAATGGTTCCATCTATATACTGGAATGAAAACTGTTATTATAAGAAAACTCAACCAAAGAAAGAGGTTGGTCCCAACATCCCTAATAATACATCGAACAAGAACGTAGAATATCCTCCAAATTCTGAATATTTTGTTCTGACTGCCCATATAACTGAGGATGAAAAGCTGTACTAAAATTTAATTCAGTACCCGAAGACTTCTGAAGGCCTTTCCAAAAGTTAGAAGTAAACCTAGGATCATGATCAGATACAATGGAGAAGGGAACTCCATGTAACCTTACTATCTATTTATGATACAAACAAGAAAGTTGATCTAGAGAAAAATTATCTCATATAGCAAGGAAATAAGCCAATTTAGTCAAGCGATCAACAATAAACCAGATCGCATTATTACCTTGAGGTGTCTTCGGCAACCCCACAACGATGTACATGGATATATTCTCCCATTTCCACTCTGGCACAGGTAAAGGATGAAGCATCACTTTCGTTAACATCCACTCTACTTTAACCTATTTACAAGTCAAACACTTCATAGTAAAATCCACAATATCTCTTTTCATTCCATCCCACCAGTAATACCCCCGAAGATCTCTATACATATTAGTACTGCCAGGATGAACTGAAAACGGATAACTATGATCTTCACATAACAACTCTCTCTTTAACTGTGAATCACAAGGCACACACAATCTCTTTCCAAATCTCAAAACACAATCATTATCAATGTTGAATTCAGGAAACTTACCGTTATGAACCATCTCTACCTTTTTCTGCAACTCACTGTCTTGCTTCTATGATTTCTTAATTCTATCTGATAGAGATGATTTCACTGATACCTGAAACAAAATAGAAGAGCACCCTACACCAACAACTTTTATTCCAAAGTTTATCAAATCCTTATCCAATGGATCACGTTCCAATCGTAACACGGTTGATGAAGCATTACTTTTTCGACTCAAAGCATCTGCCACATTATTTTCTTTTCCTATATGGTAATGAGTTGTACAAACGTAATCATTGATTAATTATAGCCATCTCCTCTGTCTCATGTTCAATTCTTTCTGAGTGAATATATACTTTAAAATTTTGTGATCAGTATATATTTCACACTTTACACCATACAAATGATGCCTCCAAAATTTTAAAGCGAAAACAACAACAGCTAATTCCAAATCATGTGTAGGGAAATTTACCTCATGAGTTTTCAACTGACGTGAAGCATAATCAATTACCTGATCATTCTGCATTAGGACGCAACCAAGTCCTTTCAATGAAGCATCACTGTAGATAACAAACTCACCATTCTTGGAAGGTAGTTCCAAAACTGAAGCATTCACCAATCTTCTTTTCAACTCCTGAAAAAAATCATCACATTCTTTTTTCCAGATAAACTTAACACCCTTCCGAGTTAGCTTAGTCATTGGAATAGATAACTGTGAAAAATTTCTAACAAACCTTCGGTAATTGCCTCCAAAACCAAGAAAACTACGAATCTCAGTTACATTTGTGGATCTTGGGCATTCTTCAACAACCTTTGTTTTTTCAGGATCAATAGTTATTCCATATTTAGAAAAAATGTGACCAATGAAAGAAATTTGTTGTAAATACAACTCACAATTGCTGAATTTCCCATACAATTTTTTTTCTTTTAAGGTTTTCAAAAATAACCCTTAAATGACTTTCATGCTCTTCTTTACTTTTAGAAAACACCAAAATATCATCAATGAAAACAACCACAAACTTATCCAAGAACTCATGGAAAATTATATTCATAGGGTCCATGAATACAGCAGCTGCATTGGTTAACCCAAAATCCATTACTACAAATTCATAATGGCCATATCTTATACGAAACACGGTCTTCAGAACATCTTCTTCCATTACCTTCAACTGATGGTACCCCGATCTCAAGTCAATCTTTGAAAAATATTGAGCCCCCTGGAGCTGATCAAACAAATCATCGATATGAGGAAAAGGATATTTGTTCTTAATAGTGATGTTATTCGAGGCTCTATTATTAATGCAAAGTCTCATTGAACGATCTTTCTTTTTAACAAATAATACAGGAGCACCCCACGGTGATGTGCTAGGTCAAATGAAACCTTTCTCTAATAAATCTTGAAATTGCTCCTTCAACTCTAAAAGTTCAATTTCATCCATTCGATAAGGGGTTTTTGAAATTGGATTGCATCAGGAACTAAGTAAACAATAAATTCAACTTCCCGATCTGGTATTATTCTAGGAAACATGTCAGGAAAAGCATCAGGATACTCATTTACCACTTGCACATCATGAATCTGAACGGTTCCTTTGCTTTCAACAATATGTGAAATGTAACATTCATTTCCATCTTTTACAAGTTTCTCATCCTCTTGATATGTTATCAACAGTAATGGTTCATTCTTGTACAAAAACTGAAAGAATTTCTGAAAATAAACTTCTTTATCTCTACAATCAAACTTAGCACGGTAAACAGAGAGCCAATCCATACCCAGGATAACATCAAACTCTACTAGAGGTAAAACAATATGGTTTTCAAGTAGGTTCATTCCACAGATAAGGATAGGAAGATTCTTATGAATTCTTTTTGCCTCAAAATTTCCCCCAGGTGTTTTTACCACAAGTTCAGGAGTCATTTCTTGAGATGGAATTCCCAATTTACTAAAAAAAATTCAAATATGAAAGAATGTGTAGACACTGAATCAAACAACACACTAGAATAATCTGAAAAAACAAACAAAGTACCCGATACCACTTCATTTGATGGCCCAAAATCTGCTGAAGTAGTTGCAAAGGATTTAACCACACCTTTATGCTTGTAGTCTAACTTCTTTCCATCATTTGAGATCTTTTTCGAACACTCATTTTCATAATGACCTATCTCATTGCACTTGAAACATTTCACTAACTATAAATCAAATTTGTTCTTACCATCACCCAGACCTTTTTCAGTGCAATCACAAGCCTTATGTCCCATATTACCACATCGGTAGAACTTTCTATAATTCAAAATAAATTCCCTATCATGCCTTTTACCACATTTATCACAAACTAAAAAATTAGTTTTCTTACCATCAGACCTCTTTGAAGGATTCTTCCCTTTCTCTTGCCACCTCATTCTCTTCTTCTGTTGGTTGTTATAGAACACTTGATCATTAGAAAACTCCAATTCCACCTTCTCAGAACATCGAAAAAGATTTTAATAACTATTGAACTCACGAGAAGCTAATGCCCTTCAATATTTTTGCTTTAATCCTGAGTAAAAACGAATGATTTTACTATCAAGCTCTCGAATAAAATTTGGTGCATACCTTGCCAAACGAGTGAACCTTTCTTCATAAGCAGCCACTGAGTCATCCTCTTGCCTCAATTCCAAAAATTGTTTTCCATCCTAAGTCGAACAACATTAGGAAAATATTTCTCAAGAAACATACCTTTGAATTCATCCCAGTCAAGAGAATTAATCTCATCAACGTCCCTGATATTTTTAACCATTGACCACCACTGATCTGCTTCACCATCCAAACGGTAAACATCAAGACCATCCTTTTGATTTTCTGAACACCCCATGACATCAAAAATAATCTCTAGTGCTTTAATCCAACCTTCAGATAGCACATGGTCAGATTATTCTCTGAATGATGGGGGATGTTTCCTCATGAAATGTCCCACAACTGACATGTTCCTTTGCGGTTGATCTAGCTGATCTCGTACATGGAAAGCACCACCATTTATCTCTTGAGTCAACTACGCCATTACTGCAACAAATAGATCAGTTCCAATTCTGACCATCTTAGAATGCTGATTCGGAAGGTTATTTCCTTCTGTATTCCTTTCTAGCACTACTTCCTTATTTCCTCTATAGAAAACCATTCTGAAAAAACATGTCTTAGATAAAGAAACATGGTAATCTTCAAGTTCTATGTCATTTCAATTTGACCATAAAAAATATATATTTTTGGATAATCATTTAATAGAATTCTAAGTCCTAAAGTTTTCTAAACCGACCTTTGATACCAACTATAAGGCCCCAGCCTTAAACCTTACTTAATCTTGAGTTATTTCAAGAATACACATTGAGGATATTTTCAGGTTTAGAGTTTTATATAATTAAATCATAAATCATGCATTACATTCAACATTTCAACAAGGTGGTTACATGAAATACAGTATTCATTTTTCATATCAAAGTATCCATATTCAAAATAAAACATGAATTCTTTCTAGACACTTCCTCGACACTATCATCACATCATGTACCTTTTCCTTGACCTGTTAAAAACTTTTGAAAAACATGGGATGAGCATAAAAAGCTCAGTAAGGGATATAAAAATACGGAAAAAAACATTATTCCATGTATACATAAGAATCAATGAAATCATACTTCACTCCTCAAAAAATAATCACTTTAACATACTGCATGAAATCATAATATTTATGAATAACTCATAGAAAACATAAGACATAAAGGTAACTTGAGGCATCCATAACATTCTTATATAGGTAGTAACCCTCATGGTTACGTTTGGAATACCAATCAAAGTATATTCCCTAAATATATTCCGAGAAACCTTAGCGTTTAACTCCTTCGCATTACCCAATGCATTAGAGAGCTATATCGGGCTCACCTTCCCTTAGATTATCATGAAACCACCCATCTTCATAAAAAATTCCCAAGAACCATAACATTGTCATATCACATAAAACATGTATAAAGGAAACATAACATTTCCACATTTCAATCAAAAGATATCAATAAAACACAATGATATAATAAAAACATTATCAAAACCATTTTCAGAACCAAAATAAAAGAAAAGTAAAATATGGTATTTATTTTTAATTTTTAAAAAAAATTTGGCTTGTAGAGGAAGCCGAAACTGAAATAATGGTCACGGCGGCGGAGACGTCGTTGTCACCGCATATGTACGACAAAAAAATTCCCTTTTGTCGTTTAGTAATACACTTCATATAAAAAAGGTTCATTTTGATTAAATGTAAAAGTCAAAGGGGTTTATACACCATATTAAAGAAATTTGTGTATAAAACAAAATATGCATCAATGAAAGGAGATTGAGACGAAGTCCCTTACCTCGTGTTCAACTTGACTAGATCATTATTTAATCTCCTGAATAATACAATAGAGTTAATTTATAATTTCTTAAGAACATTTCAAGTTCATTATTCCTTTTATATCACTTATTATCATGTTATTATCATTATGTAATTATTTAAGTTAATAACAGTTGTTTTGTCGATCTTTGGTAGTTGAGCCAAAAAATAAACTACTTATAATTACAAGTTGTTCATGTGGTAAAATATCCATTATTTCCAGAATTATATTCATGATGTAGGTATCATATATATCATATATATCTAGTATATACATGCATTTATAATATTACATAACATTTATAGGTAAGAAATGAAATGCACCGTTCATGGAGACGGTAAGCCGTACGTACGCATGAACGCTACATTCATTTCTATTTCATATTTAATGGAGTTCAATCATAATGATATAAAGGTATATTATAATTACAGTATAATATCATATATAATATCATTAAATCTATCCTCTATACATCCCATATATGGAATTAAGGAATCAAATCACTTTGAGGGGGCGGTAGTTCGCACTTCCTAAAATGAAGATATCATGTTTACCCATAATGGAAACCATAAGGTATGCCATAAATAAAAAATACAGAATCATAAGGAAAACATAGAAATAATATATATCATATATAAATAGAGTGACCTCATAATGGCCACCATGAAAGGTGTTAAATGAATATTGAACAATCATCGTTTCGTGAGGCTGTAATTCGTCATCCATAGAAACCGTATGTTCTTTAACCATTATATGGAGGTGTGTGTAAGTGTAGCTAGAATAATTATCATAAAAACATCCTAGTATATTAAAGATATTTGTGTTGTTAAAAAATAAAGGAATAAAAAGGGTTTAGGGGTTTGGAGAATCAAAATAAAACAAAGGAACATTAGAGAAGTCATTACCTTTAAATCGGGTAACTCCTATTATTTTAAAACAAAAGGGCTTCTTAAAGAGATTTGTGCCTAAATTAAGGATTCTAGGATGAAGAGAGGTGTGTGTAGAGATTAAATGAGAATATCGTGGACGAGACAAAGGCTTGAGAGGTGTGGGTAAGGTGGTAGAGGTGGGGGCCTTTTATAAGAGGGAGGAGGGGCACTCTTGGAAAGTCAAGAAATGTTACTTTATTATATAAAGAGTTTGGGATTTTAAAGGTCCCACAATGATATATTTCGAGTATAACGTGATAAGGGTTAGAAATACACCCATAAAATAGGTCTTTGACAAGTGTATGTCTTAGATTTTACATTATCTTTTCATTTTATTTAAATCGTTCATTAATGAGGTAATCGCTGCATCATCTTGGTGTCATAAAAAATTTAATTTATTTAATGTATAAAAATTATAAAACAAATACTATGAAGTTTGAAATATTTTTATATTTCCAATGACTATTTATAATCTAATATATCATTTATGTAGACAAATTGAAAATTGTTTTACTTAGGTGTTACATACTTTTGTGATATTCTCTTTTCTTTAAAAACAAAATGATAAAGTGTCACTATCACCCAAAAGTGATTCTATGGGGTCCCTATGTTTGGAAAAAATTATACCATGGTATTCCATGACACAAAAAGTTGCATTAGGACACATGTTGGGGTCATTTGTTACTATTGTGATATTATTTTATTACCCTTAACTACCCAATTACTAATTAATCACGATAATTAAAGATAATTACCATCGTTACTATTCATAATGTCCAAAAAACAAAAGAGTCTTAATTAAATAATTTTCACCTTATAATTACAAATATGGAATCCATTTTACCAAATTCCAAACACAGAAATTGTAGTAATTAATTTAAAAATATAATTCCTGTTGACAAAAGAAATAGCGGTTTTTTTAGAAACAATATCTATCAAACATTTGACCATTGTTTATGTCCAATTTCAAATTGAAATTAATTATAATGACCACCATTGGATTAAATTGTAAAAATATATTTTATTTACACTTTAAAACCAATTAAAAATATAATCTATCTATATAATTAAATTATATGAAAAAAGCAGTTTGGAAGTAAAATGATGTATTTTCCACTATTCATTAAAAAAATGAACATTGTCAGAAAAATACAAAAAATTTATCCAAAGTAAATTTAAATGTCCCAATAAAAAATAATAAGTTTTTTTAAAAAAATATAGATTTAAAAATGGTTCTCCATCAAAAGGTGGTAAAACAATCTTTTAAAAAAATATTAGAGAATTCAATGCTTAAGATTTGATTTATTCTCATTTTAAGCCTCTAAAAAATATCTAATTTATAAATAGACATAGATATTAAAATCCATAATTCTTTACTTACTTGTGATGTTACAATATATGATGATTTCTAATATGTGTTCATGTTCCTACCTTGTGAGACCAATGTTCTATTTTTATGACATGTTTGTGTATGGATACTATATCATAATCTTGTTAGGATATGTTGTGCCTCTATGGGATATTACTTGTTTCCATTTGTTTTATTTTTATATTATATATTGTTTTTTATATTCATGGTAATTAAGTTAATGTTAGACCCATTTCGGTTTGGTATCCCTAGAGGGGGATCATGTTCTGATTCTATATGCGATGTGATGAAAATATTGATATAGATGATGGGGCATGATGGCCTAATGGACTAAACAGAGGGAATGATGAACTTGTATATAATCTTAAGGGGTGTTCATGATATGCCTAATTATTCTTTGTTTTTACATGTATTACTTATGGTGTTCTATATCCAATGAAACGTTGCTTCAGGTATTAGGATGCGGAAGTAACTCAGTTTGAGATAGGGGACCCCTTGGAAAAGAGAAAGGTATCTTAACAAAAGCTACAAAGTATTCCTCATTTGATATTATGGGTTGGATCACTATCATGCCTACTGACAATGGAATATACCTTGTAAATGAATTTTATAATCCTTAAATTTTATGCTAATATGGGAGAAATCCCTGTAGGGTTGATTTGAATATCGACATAAGTTCAACATTTCAGGTGAAACGTACCACCATTTAAGGAACAAGACCTCCACTTAGGTAGGGAATCCAATGTTCTGGATGACAACCCCTATATGGGCGGGGAATGTGGAATTCCCTAAATGTTTAACTTGTATATAGGTGTGACATGCCTAGGGTTCTAATTGACATTGGGACTGATAACATGTCTTACGACATGTAGGGAATGAATGCTTACCTATTTATGGTTGTGTGATACATGTGGAGACCTTGTGGTAAAATATTTTTCATGAGTTCAATTATGAATATATATTTAACATGGAGCTGATGCATATAAAATAGAGGGTATGTGGTTTCTTGGTTAGCTCATGACATCTCAGCACATGATTGTTTATTTTTATCTATTATTACTAAATACACTATTATTCATGTAAAATTGTATTAAGGATTTATTGGTTGTGTCCTAACGGGTTTATAATCACACGTTATATGAGAATCTCAATGCATGTGTAGACTTCATGATCAGGGAAACAAGAATGGAAAGGCCCTAGTTATAGAGAGTTGGGATATGAAGCATGGTGATCTGTGGTGGTACTAGGATATAATATAGAGTGATATCACACTATTTTATTTACCTTCGTTTCTTTCTCAAACCCAAGATTGACCTTCCACTTACGGGTTCATGAAATTATTATTCAGTAAGATATGAGATAAATACCATGAAACTTTTATATTAATTTTCATTATTATAATTATTAATATTATTTACACATTTTCTTGTTGATACTTGTGGTATAATCTCCCCAAAAATGGATGTTGGCCCTTGCTGCTAGTAAAAAACCTCTTTCATATGGGTAATAATTAATGAGTACATGTGGATCTCCATATTTGATTTAATTATTCAGGTAAAGGCATGAAATGTTAATAGAATTAGGGATTGTGTATATCAAATTATACTATTTATGTTTACTTATTAGTTAATTGAATACTATATTAGTACCCAATGAAAAGATTGGACCCAATTTCACTAAGATTCTCCCAGACGAGTTTCATTCCAGGATTAAAAAATGTGTTCTCATTGAATTTCCTATTGATAATATCTATTTTACCTTGGACTGATACACAATGTATAGAAAGAAATAAAGAAAATTTGATGGTTTGTTATATGATATTGATTCCAACAACATATATTTTTAGATACTTGGATGCATTATCCCAAGACTCGCATTTTATCACAATAGTCTAATTATTGATATCCGATTGAATGTAATGATTTCTTCCACTTTAATATTTAAATACAATAAAGTATCTCCTTCTTGGCATCAAAAAGACCCAGGATCAAATCCGGGCAGGGGAGAAATAATAGGTGCTGTAGCAGCGGTGACACTGTAGCAGTGACATCACTATAGAGACGAAGGGACTGTAGCAGGTAGCAGCTGTGGTACTGTAGTAGGTACTGTAGCAGTGCAGGTACTATTGAAGTACTATTCACTGAGGGGTCCTTTGGGCCAAAAAATGAACTTTCAAGCCTTGTATTCAGGACACTTGGCCTTAGGCCTTCAGGCTATGTAATGTGTCTCCCTATACCGAGTCTAAATAGGTCTTTTCTTCAAATAATAAATTGAGGCTTCAGCCCCAACCTTTTAAAAAAAATCGGGGTATGAGAGTATCAGTATCCCTCTCTGGGTATTATCTAAAAAACAAAAAAATATGATAAATCACATATAGTAAAGAAGAAATGTATTTTCTATAAAATATATGATTATATCAATGTTGTAGAGGGGTCCATGTATGCTTCCAAATAAGATTCTAGATGTTTCATACACTGAATCTTCACTCCTAGATCTTGTTTCAAAAATACCTACATTATATGCTGGATTTGATAGTAAATATATATTCCCAGAAATAACTATACAATAATTTCATGAAAGGAAATAAATATTGGATTACATACATTCCCAATACCTTTTATGTTTACAACTTCATAGATTTAGGGGAAAAATAATATGAAAAAACCTATGTATTTTTCAACTAATGAATAATTTAGTTTCAGTATATAAGAAATAACATAATCAGAATAAGTATTAAATATCTCCAATAAATTATCCACCGAGTTTGTACAGTTAGACATACCATATGTAATTTATTCCTTTATGACATGGTGAATTGGAATCATAATATGGGGTGAGCTCAAACACTCAGTAATGTAAACATATAATTGAAGTTTTCAAAACATAAGATTGTAATACATAATATGAAAGGAATAATTAAATTATATGAAGCCATAATCAACTAAAATTGAGAGCATGTTGTGTAGATAATATAAAATTAAAATATTAGTACCAATAATCACTAATGTCATACTAATGGAATGAATACTTTTGGAAATAAAAAACATAATGCCCTTACCTTATTCTAAGATGTTATACTAAAATATGGGAGTGGTATATGCCAAATCAAAAGCTATTTTGTCACCTAATACATATTAATGCATCGAGGGGATATTTCATTCAATGACCCACCCAAAACCTGATTATGTCCAATACATTCACCATAATAACCAAAAATACCTTTCATGTTATTCCTAAAGCAAACATTGATAGAATAAACACATGGTAATACATATAATGAAGAATATATAACATCAGTTCATGATAAAATTATGTTAGTAGTTAATAATCATCAATAATGTAAATAAATTTCAAATTTTCATTTAATGGGATAACACGATCATCAAACATCCTCATTGAGAAGGAGGATAGTCAAATAATGCATATCCAACTTACTAATAAATATCTATATTGAAATAATAATATATATTATGCCAATAATTTTCCACATGATAATAAAATGGACAATATGATCATAAAAAAACCAGAGAAAGAGTGTAGATGGATGTAAAACAATATAACCAAAATGTAAAAATGTAGACATATAATTATGCATACATATATAAAAAAGTCCTTGAAAAAGAATTCATGATTGATACTACCCAAGAAGTGATCCATAATTGGATTGTTTATTACCATGTCATCATTCGTACAAATGATAATATAGTTATTAGATGCTAAATAATTAAAAATAATCTATATTAGTGTAATTTAAATTGAATATGATAATGTTAATGGAATAAAAAATATAATAGATGTCTTTAAAAAAATTAATATTATAATGAAATAAAAATTTAAATATTACTTTCAAAGGTATCATTTGAAAAGGTAATGTGAAATATTTTGGAAAACATTAATATATAAAAAGAATATCCAATAATGTATCATTTAAAATACTTAATTTTCATGTTGGATAAATGAATATAGAAATACAAAATAGATGAAAGTGAAAGGAAAAATCATTTTATTTAAAATACCTTTTTTTAAAACTCATACTGTAAGAAGTGTTATAAAATATTATATTTTATTAAAGATAATTTTCTTAAATAAGATTATAAAATATGAAATTAAAAAATATTTACGTGGGACAACCCATGTGTGTAAAATTGATGTTCAAGATGAAAAATTTAACTCAAGGAATAGAGATTTGAGTTAACAATATCTCTTATGGGAAACATACTATGTCAAATATGTATAATTTGAAAAAAAAAATTATGTGGTAAAAATTTAAATAATTATATATTATCACATAGTACAATTTGAATGAAAAAATATACCAAATATATATGAAGTATGTTTAAGTTTAATGATAATAACTCATTGAAATAAAATTAAGATACCAAAAAATATTACGTCTGAAGTAACTTTTGATTCAAAATAAATTCTGGGAAATTAAGTTGATTTTTATTAATTTTTCCTCATAATTAAAATAAATTAAATCATATAACATTCATATGATTTTAAATTAATAGAACACCAAAAAAATGAATCATGATGTATAAAATGTAACATGTCTCAAAGAATAAGAATTTACACATAGAGAACCCCTACAAGTTGATCGGCATTTTAATAAAAAAACTATGAAATAGAGGTATTTTAATTGAAAATAAAATATTATGATAAGAATAAAATTATTATTATTTTTCCTAAAATAGAGAGTATATACACCACATAAATTAAATTATGTGTATAATACAAAATGTGTCCCAACGAGAGGAATTTGAGATGAAAACCCTTACCTTTGTCTGGATTCATTATGCATTGTCACCAAGCATGATGTATAATTAAATTATGTCCATTAAATAAATTCAAAATATACTTATTCACATATATATATATATATATAATTTTTTTATCCTTTTTTATAATCATTCCATACATAATTATATTAGTTAGTTTTTACTTATTTTAAACACTGGGTTTATGTAATATTTACAACTATGAACTAGTTTCAAAAAGAGGTATTGGTATTCATTTTTTTAGAAATTTATTCATTACAAGATAATGAAATTTTTTGAAATATTTCTTACATGATAATTATAAATCTTATAATTTCATTCCATGGTTTTTTTTACAAACCATGAAGATGTAATCAACAATGACCATGTTTATGTGATTCATAACGAAGTAAGGTAGTTTTCTTAATTAATGAGTTAAATGTTGATATAATCCTTATAGAAATAATTTATTTATATATTTACATAATGTTTCTATATTTAATAATTAGTCACCTTAATTAATTATGTAAATTCATATTTTTGTTAAAGTAAGGGTTTAAACTAAACAAATCATGAACCTAACATGATTAATTTGTAATTTAAAGGTGTTTTCGTTATAATATAAGTACACCAGAACCATAATGAATTATTGTATTCTTATTAGAATGATATATCATTATTTTAAATAATTATAAGGAGTATTTAATTTATATAATTTCCCAACATTGAATGAAGTGATCATTTTCCTTTTAGTATACTTGTTTTATACTATTGAATTTATAATTATCATTTTTTTGATCATATTATTAATTGGTTATCCAATTTAGCATAAATTAAATATAATTATATCATAAAAATTAATTTTATCCTTTAACATAATCCCCATGACCATCCTTTTACGGTTTCTATTAAAAACAATGGAAATAAACCATTCTATGGAGGCTGTAGTCCACATGTATGCATGGTTGACAACATCATTTTCCATAGTACATTAGAAAGGAGTAACATAGTTTGTTTCCTAAGAATCATAAATATCATATAAATATATTATTTATTTATTAAAATCAACTTTGATAACATCATTTTATGCATGTGAGTGAAAAAAACTTACTGAGTTGTGATGGTGGTAGTCTTCACAACACATAGATGGTGGTTTTAATTTTATTAATTGATAATAGAAAAGGTGAAAATTATAGTTCCCATAAAATGAAAATATTCATTATATTTAAAATACTGTTTTAATTTCATTGGTATTTAAACATTATATTTTTAATATAAAATAGAAAATAAATAAATTATATAAAAATAATTACTAATGTTAACAACATTTAGATTTCATTAGAGGATGATTTTTAAATCGATGGAATAATAGAATTATGATGTGAACAAAATCTCAATAGTGTGAAAAAGTATTATATATGAATGGAAAGGTGAATCAATAACTTCTTTCCCATATATAAAATATATATTTAAAATTCTATTGTGAATTTTTCTAAATACATTAGAGTGATTATGGTAATGTCTATAGACCCTAGTTGATCGATAATATTCCATGAAACATTGAAGGTCAACATAGCTGATTATTGAACATGGCTCTTAATCAGTATGAAATAAAATATGCACTCGTTTATTTAAATATCGATAGTTTTTCTCGTATTTATGGTAACAACTAAAAACTGTTCATGTTATATTGAGATGTATTTCAGGATGAGATAAAAAATTGTGAGAAAATTAATTTAATTTATCTCAATTATATATGATATTAAATCCCACATAAATGAATCACTTTCTCAAAACAAGCATTAAGATGACAAAAAAGGACTTCAAAATGGTATCCATCTGGAATATGGTTCCAAAGATCATTGGAAACAAATATTCACCATGTCTTGTGGAAATTATTAGAATGTTTATAACTCCTAAATAATTTAGAAATGTACCTTCAATAAACATTCAAAATTTTCACTTTACATCCTCAAAATATTTCAATTTATTAAAGAAAATGGACTAGGAGGGAATATTTTCCATAAATATTGACATCTACATGGATTTTGACATGAAAATATAGAACTTTATTGTGGTTTTATTGACAATTATTGATTCTCCATTGACTTCAGTAGACTAATACGATTTCTACACAAGATTTATAGGCTCTCTATTTAAATTAATAGCCCCAATAGTGTTTTTGGGTGTTATGTGGTTTTATAAAAGGGGACCCTCTTTAAAGCCTCCCTTTTCCAAAGATGAATAAAACTTTAGTTTTTATCCTAAAAATATATCATACATTGGATTCTACAATTATATGATGGTGTAATTGAAGGTTTTTGATAACAATAAAACTCAAGTAAACTTGACATGTCACCCGAGATGTATCAGAAAAAGGACAAAGTGTGTTCCTGATCAAAATGTACTGACGACAAGAACATGAGTATGAATGTTACATAATCATAACAAATATTTTCCCCTAAAATATAAAACTACATGTCTTATTCATAAAAGGGAAAGAAAACCCAGCAGAGTAAAACATGGAAAAATTCTGAAAAACCAAGAGACATACCAAATAAACTCTAACGGATAGTCCCAATAGAAAATAAACTAAGGCCAAAACCAATACTTCATGTGACCATCTGTTAACTCCATCAAAATCTACTGTGATGGTGATATCAGCCAAGAGAAGTTGAAAAATTACATGAAATACCCCGTTTACATTTATCAAAAAAATTAATGAATTAAAATTCCCAATGGAAATAGAAGGGTGTGATCTATAAACCTAGTAGTATACCATAATAAAACTATATAATTTTTTTTAAATACACCCATTAATTCAAGATTTTTGAAAAAAGTATATTAAGAATTATCATTTGAGAAAAAATTAACTAAACAATAATTTTGTTTTACCATTAAAAAAATTTCATACTCAACGCAATAATAAAATGTAAACTGATATTATTGAAAATATATATGTTAAAATTAAAACAAAACCATATCTTAGAAGATAAATATTTGAGAAAAAAACATGAAAAAGACATTCATGTATTAAACCAAGAACATGTTATTATCTAGACTATTTGAATACATACTAGGAAGTTAAATGAAACACAATACTAGGAACATTATTAATTATACCAATATCGAGTCATTCTATAGTCTGTGAATATCATAATAATAACCCCTAGTTGTTCCACACAAGGCAAGGTTTTCTTTTTTCCATGACTCTGTGCACACATGGTTCCCAATGTGTTTTGTTTACAAAAAAAAATAAACTAGTACCACAATTTTATAAATCATTTTCACAAAAAAAAAATTTACTCATTCCATGATGACAATTATATTTTAGAATGAAGATAATTGTTGAGTAATTTCATTTAATACATGATGTGCATAATTTGTTTTAATAAAGAACCATATTGAAAGTAATTTTTCATGAAATGAAGATGGAATTATATAAAATAACACCTATAGATTTCAAATAAAAAATTCCTACAAAGCAAACCAATGGAATTTACATGAACATAAGGTTAATAAAGGGATACCACTATAGTATAGAGACTCTTACCCCACAGATGGAGGAAATCTAGTCACGTTCGAAAACAGTGATGGAAAATAATTTTACTAGGTACTCACAAACCCAGTACAATGAGAAATATAATCAATTATCCATATAAACAATATATCAGGTTATAATACCCCATATAGGTTCACATTACAAGGAGAGGATGAGAGGTCAAAAGTAGTTCTAGAAAGAGTTGACGAAATAAATCAAAAAATCAAAAAAACCATGAAGAGATCCACATAGATCATTGGAGAGTCACCCTGAGAAAAACTGAAGAACCTCCTAGAGAATCTATGAGAGGCTGATTTTTTCTATTTCGGAATTATGTGGGTATTAACCATTTAAATGACCAATATAATTGAGGTAAATTTAAATTTCATGGTGTTTGAATATTGGCGCACAATTAGGCCTCACGAGTAGACACACTATGCACTAGCTATATGGTATTCATTGTAACTTCACAAAAAAGTAACACAATCTACTTGGAAAATACACATGATTAAATAAAATGTGACCAAGATATGTGAATTCCTTTACAAATAAAAATTTACAACTACATGGTTTTCATAGACACTCATATGGTCATATAAATTGTGATTTACCTTTAAAATTACCTATGGATCCAATAGTTCCATATCATAAAAATATCATATGTTAACCTATAACTATGTTCCTATACCATGAAACTATCATGTTTTACCTCATAATCTATGTTTTCAACACCTAACTCCAGAAATCAAATAGAACCTCAAAAGATATGAAAAAAGATAAAAATGTAAAATACATCTGACATGGGGGGCATCTAAATTCTCACCACTATGAAACTTTTTGGCCCAGTAAAGAATATAAAATTATGGACTTAAAAATAGGCATGGAATATATATCCTAATTATAACTTCTAGATCCCACATCATGTGTAAATACCATCTGCACTACCATTGTACATGAATCAGTGGAAATATTATACCATACAACACATAATCATATCGATCAATATTATGGCCTATTTTATATCCACTGAGCTATCTGGATCAAGATTAATATCCTATGATTAAAACTTAATGGAATAAAATTGTTAAAATCTTCTAAAATTAGAAAACATGAAACACATCATGAATCAATGTAAGGTTATATTGAAGTTCCAAGTGATAATACACTAATCCTATTGTTTTTATGATCAAATAAGGACTGAAAAATATTACTATAATCATACCATGATTCTCTAATTGATGAAAATCCAAATGAGATGAAACCAATAGAGTAACTTATAACACACCAAGACTTCATGATATATTTATTTTAAAATGAAATAAATATATTAAAATGATTGTGATTTAAACAAAACAGATTTTATACAAAACATGATTATAAATAAAATTAAATGGTTAACAAATTATTACAAAAAAATTATAACCATTTAATATAAAAGGATTTTTTTCTAAAAATAGTATTTTCCTAAAATTGGGTTTAGTATCAAATTGGATGCATAATTTAATATTAATTATTTTCAAATTTATAAAATATATTTTAAAAATTAAAATTACTTTTTTAAATCATTATATGAAAATAATCTTTGAGTGATTTTTTTGGTATTTTTCTAAAAAGACCAATTTATCGATGAATAATGCAAAATACTAATTTTTATTAAAAAAATTATTTTCAATTTAATGCATATAAAAGAATAATTTTATTTAAATTTGAGTAAAAATATTTAAAAAATATATTAAATATTCCAAATTTAGTTATTTTAATCAATTTCATATTGAGTTTTGATAAAAAAAATTCTTCATCTTTGAATACATTTCTTTTGGGAAACTGTTTTTTCGATACATATGTGAGATTGAATTTAAATAAAATTATAACAATTATGTGTAATTAATTTTGAAAAATGGATAAAATATTCTTAATAATAATAATTTATATTATCTAATACGGTGAGTATATTTCTTTATCATAATGAATAGTCAAAACAATAAAAATTAATAATTACAGTTAAGCTAAAATTTGTTTATCGGGGGTAAGAATGAAACAATTAGTTTTGAAAATGATCAAAATAATGTATAATTTATATTTTATGGTCATATTTATACGTTATATTTTATATATTTTTCAAAATTTCTTTTTTCAGCATTTTTTTCTTGAGAAATTTGTTGCTAGAATTCATTTTTTTCATCAATCCAAGTGTGTCCTCTCCCCAACTTATAATAGTTCAACCATATCATCTTATTTACACACATAAATACCCCATTATATCAACCAATACCTACAAAAATAAAATAATAAATTCCCTATATTAAATATAGAATACTTTTTTGTATTCATAGATCTGATCTGAGAAGGAGTTTAGTGCAAACCAAAAGAAGTTGATCAAACAAGTGGTAACATCATTAACCTAGAGTTTTCTTATTTATTCCTCCACATATTTTGAATAATATTTAAAAAAATATGATATTATAATGTTATTATATTAAATATAATCATATTTTTTTGTTAATTTCATAGCCTAAAATCATCTCCCCTCCCTAAAATGGGAAACTAA
The DNA here is from genome assembly GCA_963277665.1 of Viscum album. Taxonomy (NCBI): domain Eukaryota; kingdom Viridiplantae; phylum Streptophyta; class Magnoliopsida; order Santalales; family Viscaceae; genus Viscum; species Viscum album. The sequence continues at coordinate 863,217,716 of OY728160.1, forward strand.
ACCGTTTGTCATGGGTAAGACACACTACCACTTGGCGAACTGAAAAAATTCATTTTTCATCACCGCTTCTCACATATTGATATAATGATGTATATAATGAATATATATTAAATTTATGATATAATTATTCTTATTTAAATATAATATCACATATACCATATTAATTTCCATTCCATAGAGAATATGATAACGTTATTCATGTGTACAAATGACTAACTTCTCACGAGGTGATGTGATTCATTTTTCACATACACTTTACATGGAGCCTAATAATGATTAATTTCATATTAATATACTATGTTAATTAGATATTACTAATTATTTAAATCAAACACATTCTATAATTTATTAGCTTATTATCCATTGAATAAATTATAATTTCATTTATGTGTATGGGAGACTATCACCTCGCAAAGTGATGTGATACATTTTTATTTCCACATAACATGGATGGGGTGGGTAAGGTTATTAAAATAAATAATTGAATATTTTAAAAACAATATTATTATAGAAATATAAAATAATAAATAACTTATTTCCATCACGATCACAAAAAAATCAAAATGTTACTCAAGTAGATGTACGACCTACAATCTCAATGATTGCAACATTGTTCAATTTTCATATATGTAATTAAATTTTGTTATTAAAAGTATATTCTATGTATAAAAAAATTTATTATGATTAAAATTATCGATGTGATTAATTAATAATCACCTTGACCTTATTAAACACACCAAGGTGATTTTAGAATTATGAGATGCTTGACATTAAATCATCTAGTGTGAAATTAATTGGTTTTGTAATTGAATATGACCTGGTAAAAAAGAAAATAAAAGGAATAATAAAGTGGAAAAGGTTTAATAATCATTAATATAATTAAATTAATATTATTATTTAGGGAGATAAGGAATGAAAATTATGAATTATCCCCAATGTGAGGAATCATTCTAACCCACCCTTTTTTTGGGTTTTTGATAATTTTATATATTATTCACTGTATCTATATTTATGTTATTGAATTATTATAAATAATGTATATATTTCTCTCAAATGTATACCAAGATTATTCTATCTATCATTTATTAGGAAATTCATGCCTTATGATGTTTTTTAAATTCCATACCTAAATAATATCTTTTGAATATGGTGTGAGACTGGATTATGAAACCCATTTCATTATGTGGGTAATTATTTTATTTATGTATTAGCATTGATATGAATATGAGTAATACAGTTTCATGTAAAACAAATTAGTTTTATTCGTTCTCAAAGAATTATATATCCCTCTAATGACATGGGTAATGTTTTAGTCTCATGATATTCCATGTATGAGATTAGGGATGGATCCTAATCCATTATGGGACTCTATCCACCATGATATGTTTTCATGGATGTTTTCCTTGACTTATATTTATGTCATGTATTATGTAATTTCAAATTTCTCGTGTTTTGATGATCTAATGATACCATGAAATTTATGTTTTGATTTCACTTTATTACTCTTGTATATTACCTTTTATGATATCATGTTATACATTTGAATAACATGTTATGATTCCTTATCATTATTATTCCAATACTAAGATTTTAATCTCTTCCATTCCTTTATATATTCCCTAGGTTATCCCATACCAATTTTAGAGCTCTAATATATTTTTGGATCACACTAGGGAGAATAAAACAAGGATTCCATGTTTTAGTTTGAATCTATGTATTATGAATCTAGTCTTCCAAATATAAATGACATTTACAATCGTATTGTTTTAATTAGTATATGTTTATTATTACGAATCATGTAATAATATGTGTAATGTGTATTGGGTATCCATAGTTAGTAGTAGTGGAATTGTTTAGTTATCCTCTGGAATCATGGATTAGAAAAAAATTGTGATACCCTTTGGGATAAGTCAATAGGTAAGTCTATGGATAAGTATGTGAATTGAAGAATATCATGAAATCTTGGTAAAGTATAGAGTGAATGGATTTAGAGAAATTAAATCCCTATATGGATACTAAAGTTGATGTGGTTAAGAAAAAGATAAACCTAGGGTTAATAACTATGAAGAAGGCACATTGGGATTTAATTGATAATTAATTAGTCCATAAAAGAGGTCACATTATGCACCTAGTTTGAAAATCCATTGTGGATATGTTTTAGAAACTCAAAAAAAACTTTAAGAACCATTATTATGTTAAAAAATCATGTTCAATTTTATATTAATAAACAAATCATGGATAACTTATGTTGAAGCCTATAAATACATACATTATGTAGTATATGTAATTTATGAGTTATCTCATTAATTTTCATATTTTCATGAATATTTGTTTAATAATTAAAAATTAATCATCCCTAATTCTCCTTGTATTTTATTCAAATGGATGGAAATAGGATAGACCGAGTCAAAACCCATGAGGAGGGAAAATATGATGATTTAACAAATGAGATTATCCTCTTAATGGATAAAGGGGTTGGGAGCTCCATGAAAATACATTCTCACCTAACTCGTTTTCTAAACCAACACACGAATAAAGTGGAATTCCTAAATCCCCCATAGAACGATAAGGTTATTATACACACCCTTTTGTAAAAAATGATTCCATTATTCAGTTGATCTTCCACTCTAATCATTTTGGAACAAAAAATCAACTCTATTTAAGTGATCTTACCTGTCCTTCAATTTTATGGGAAATATATGGTTTCAATTTCTATTTATCACATGGAGGGTGAATATGGTCAATGTAAGATGTTTATAAAATATATAAAGCCAGAGTAATATGATGCTGAATCAAATATATATTTCATTATCCTTAAGAAATATGATGATAAATCTATTGCGGTGTATAAAGAAAACATCAAAATACATTCACAATATGCCTGCGACTTTTTCATTTCCTATAAATGTAACGTTGAATGACTATTTGGTGGGAAAATTCCTTTCATGAGAATTTTTTTTTTCAATTCAATACTTCAACAACTATTACTAAATTAGAAGTTATTCCCTCAATGGATTGGTGTATATTATCGATTAAAATAATCCTTTATGGGGATAATAAGAAAAGAATAGTGTTTAACTCTTCTAGAATGATAGATAAATATAACAGGGACAAGAAACTACAACATGCCAATTATTTATAGTGCGGGAAGAATAATCTATGAAATTGTTTAAATGGGATCATGGGGTGATTTTGGTTTGGTAAGGAGGTAAAAAAAGACATTGATGAGTGATGGGAGAAACCAACTAATGTGATGGAAGAAATTGATATCTCACAAAAACATATTCCTATAATCCAATTATATTATTTTAAGGAACCCGAGGACTATGTGATCCAATGCACTAAGAAAAGGGTTATTGATGAAAATTGATGATAGTAACCTATAAGTCATAGAGAAAAAGGAAGATCTTATTTTATCCCAACCGTAGAGGTGGATATTGACAATGAAATTGCGGAAAGTATGAAAAATTATTCATTCAACAATAGTTAGTGTACTTTTTTATTATAGTTATATGAATTATTTCATATCACACAAGATTAGTCAGACTATTAATAAACCACCTCAAAACAAAAATGTTGTGTTATAAATTAATATTGTTCAAGAACCACCCTAAAGAATCAATTTATGCATCCGAAGAAAATAAATCTTCACTAGTGTATATTTTCATGTTGAATGTATCAATAATGCATAGGACAATTTATTTAGACGATTTTATGTAATTAAAATAATAGATTGGATTAACTTATATAGATCAAACATAAAATACATAGAGAAGGAAATCACCCTATGAATTGAAAATTACCCTCTGATTATATTCATGTTTAAAAAGGATGATGAATATCATTTGGTATCATCATCTTAAGAATGTATATTTTTAACTTTTTTACTTAGAATATCTTATTCAAATGACTAAGACTAAGGAAATGAACATTCCTGATGAAATTTACATTGAAAGGGATTATAATGATGTATTTATTAAATAGGTCCCCTGTCTTTATTTTAGTTGATATGTTGAAATCTCAATCCACATTATACTAGGATCATTTAAAATATCTATGATTCCATATTGAATGTCCATTGTTGAACATAAAGAGATAAATAAGAAACTACGAGATAATATGGATAAAGGATTTATACACCCAAGTGCTAGACCATGTGTTACACCAATTTGCATCATTATGGAGAAGGATATGTCAATGTGACGGTGCATTGATTACTTTGATCAAAACATATTCATGATAAACAACATGTATCCCATTCCATATATAGAACAATATTTTTATATACTATGTGGGGATTAGTATTTCTCCAAGGTGTACCATCAGTTAGTATATCACCAATTAAGTGTGAAGATGGAGGATTACCTTAAAATAACTTTCAATCAAGGTATAGAAACTATGAGTTCATATTTGTTCCTTTCAGACTACCTAGTTCTCAACAAATAAGTTTTCACTTAATGCATATAATCCTTTGGGATCAAATTGGAATTTTTTTTGTAGTCTTTATAAATTATATTCTAATATAATCCTAGTGTTAGGATGCACATGAGGTGAATTTGAATACTATTGAAATGGAATAGAGAAAGGTGGATATATGTGAAAATAATAGGAAATGTGAGTTTTCGATGAAGGAATTATCACTCTTGGTCTATATTATCACTATAAAATGGATATTTTAGACACTTCTAAGATAAAATAAAATCGAGGAATGTCCTAGACAAACATCTGTAAAAGAGGTCTAAATTTTCCTTGTACTATCTGGGTGTTACCAATGATTTGAAAAATAATTTGTTTGATTTAAAAACACACTAACCAAGCTATCAAAAAAATGAGTAATGTTTTTATATGCCAATGAATGTGAATTTACATTTATATAAATGAAAAAAGGTCTTATTACCAAACCATTACATAAAATTCTCTAGCGGAAACCATTTTTTCCATAATGTTATTATTAAAAAAAATTTGGATTTGTAAAAAATTAGAATGAAAAATTAATTTCCTATACATCTTATTAGTTTAAAGTTCATGAGCAGAACAATTCAATACATGATCTGGTTTTAGCTATAGTGATTTTTCATTAAAGGTCCCAAAATTATATATCTATATGTAAAAGGGTTAAATATATAGATATCATATGAGACTCAAAAATATATTCATACAGAAGGATATTAACATTCACTCGTGAAGGTGAGTAGATCTTATCAATGACTTTGAAAAATTTATCAACTAACATAATAGGAAATCATATAAAGTGGAATATTCTCTAAGTAGAAAGGATCCAAATATTTTATCAATGATATGAATTGATAAGGATACAATATTCCAATATTTTTAATTGATGGACTTGAGTACAGTGAAAGGATATTTATATTACCTTTTTAAATAACATCTAATCCCTCATTCCATAAGAGGATAATGGATTCCCAAACCGAGGATGATATTTTAAAATAAAAGATGTTATTATTCCATAGAATAGCCTTTTTAAAGATCATTTTAGATTTTCAGGAATAAGTATTTGTTTCCCATAAATATAGTAGAGGAATATGGATACATTGGATGATATGCATATATCAAACTTATCAATTCATTATAAATGTACTAAGTTGTATAAATATATGAAGAAAAACATCTAGTTGGATAACATGACGAGGGGGATTGTAGAATTTTTATCTTGATGATTGGTATGCCAACATTTACCGGATGAATGAATTACGTCTAAGGGGATGATTCACACATTTCCCATACCAGTATGAAAATGGGAAAACATAACCATGGATTTTTTATAGGACTCCCTAGGGCAAATAATGGAAAAAACACCATTAGTGTGGTAGTTCATCATCTTATAATGTCACACAATTTTATTTAAATCATGGAATATTTCTCTCTTGTCCAACTCACTATGATACACCTATGGGTAGTGGTACTATTTCATGTAATTCCCTAATCTATTGTATCTGATTGAGATCAAAGGTTTACATAATGGTTTTGGAGAAGTAATCTATATGTGTTGGATACAGAACTCAGTTTCAGAACTACATATCACCCTCAAACCAATGGTCAGTTTGAGAGAACAAGAAAACTCTAGAGGATATTTTTATGTCTTGTTCAATGGATATCTTTGGATGTTGTGATTAACTCCTTCCCCTAATAGAGTTCTCATAGAACAAAAGTTTACATTCTAAAATACAAATGGCACATTTTGTTACTCTGTATGGTAAGTGGTGTCAGACTCAAACATTTTCCAATGATGTTAAAGAGAAAAAGTTGATGGGACTTGATATTTCTTAACATATGATACAGAATTTACAAAACCATTCAATTTCACACGAAATTATTGGAATGTAAATTGAAAATCAATGTAGAAAATCATATATGATACTGAGAGTTTTATGTTATAGATAAGGTGTTCTACCATATTTAACCATGGAATAAATTGATGGGTTTTTGGGATGAAGGGAAATCATAGTCAAAGATACATGGGAATAATTTTGATAATTTATAACATTGGAGTGGTGGCCTATCGAATATCACTCCCACCTAACCTATCCGAAGTATATGAAGTGTTCTATGTATCCCTATTTAAGAAGTGAATAACATAAAACCGATATGTATTAAATCCATAGGTGATACCATTAGAAAGTGAACTTTCAGATGAAGATTATCTAGTGGGGATATTGAATCATAGAGACATATTTCAATAAAATAATACATATCACTTGGTAAATGTGACTTGAAAAAACCACAAGTTTTTGGAACCAACATGGGAACCGTATGAAGCCATGAAGCATAAGTACCCACGCTTCTTTTAAGCATATTATATAATATGAATTTTCAAGGGTTAATTTATTTAATGGGAAAGAATTTATAGGATAAAGTAATTATGATATATTTTATTTTAAATAAACTCAATCTCTGTTGTATCTTTCTATTCATTCAACACCGACTTTAAAAGAAACACAATACTCTATTATCAAATTATTATTTAATCGTGCTAATTATAAAATTGTTGTTTATATAGTGGGTATAAATATGAGAAAATAAAATATGAAATTTTATATGGAATACACATGTATAAAATAAATTCAATAGTCATATACTGATTATAAATAAAATATAAACCATATGCAAGTAATAGAATTGTTTTCATAAAAATTGTATTTTTCTAAAAGGTGGTTTACTCACGATTTTACAAAAAAAAATTAAAATTAATTTTCAACAATTGTATAAAATTTATTAAAAAATTTATCTTCATTTTTGAAATAATCATATCAAAATTATCTTATGGTAAATTTTTCAGATTAATTTGAAAATTTTCATATTTCAATGAATATTGAAAATTCTGTTTTTATTAAAAACTACATTTTTTTATAATTTACATGAACCATTTTATTTTTATGTGGTTTTTAAATTAAAATTATTAAAATTAAATAAATATATATTAACTTAAAATAGGACATTGGAATCAATTTTATATTTAATATTTATATAAAAACCTTTGTGACTTTAAAAAAATTGTTTTGAAAAATCATTTTTCCGAAACATATATGGGTTTAATGTTAAATTAAATAATATTAATTCAGTTAGTTGAATTTGGAAAAATTAATTTGAATTTATTATTATTAATACTTTTTCATATATAATAATCTTAGATTAATTTTTTACCATAATGAATATTTAAATTAGTAAAAATTATTTATGGTGGTTAAGGTAAAAATTGGTTTACCAAGGAGGTTAAATTAAAAATATAAGTGTTTATTTTGACCAAAAACAATTCTAAATTATATTTTATGGTTATCTTTTTAACTTATATCTTATAAGGTTTTAAAATGGTCCTTTTAGGATCCTTATGGCTTGAAAAAAAAAGGGTGGAATCAATTCTTTTAAAGAAATTCAACAGTGTCCCCCCCATGTATAAAAAGACACCACATATCCTCTCCTATACATAGTTCAATGGAAGAATTTTAATGACCTATAACTACCCAAATAACATCATTAGTAATATTAACACATTCTAGAATCCTTTTTTGTATAAATCAAAATTATGAAGTCTTTTGAGGCAAACCAAAAGAAGTTGTCTGAAAAAGTGGTAACATCCTTGGAAGATTATTTTATTTTATTTATTCCTACATCACTTTAAAATCCTTTTAATACATGTTTCTATTAAAACATAATTATCTTATATATATCATACTATTATTATTTTTTAATGTAATCACTTCAAGTTATCTCCTTCGTCATCAAATGTGAAACAAAACCATTGAACGTGTGTATGGTGGACTACCGCCTCACAAACTAACAAAATTCATTTCCCATCACTACTTCTTATATCTGCTTATAATTATGTATATAATTATTATATAATATATTTTTGATAAAATTATATATCTGGAATTATAATATCATATATACATTTTTACATTCTATTCAGTAGATAATAATATAACATCGTTTGTGTGTACTGAAAACTAGGACCAATGGAAGGGATGTGAATATTTTGTATATTAATTACATAAAAGTTTATAAGTATTAATTTTACAATTATATATGATATTCAAGATATATTAATAATTATTAAAAATAAAAATATCATATAATTTATAACCATATCATCCATTTAATAAATGATAACATCGTCTGTGTGTATGGTGAACTACCCCATCACGAAAGAATGTGATTTTTTATTACCACATTAAATGGATGGTATTCGTTAGGGTATTAAAAATTAATATTATATTTATGATATAATTTTAATCCTATAATGACAAGAACACACTTAATTTTCATCATTATCTAATAATAATTATGATGTTACTCATGCGAACGTTTGACCTACTATCTCCACGATTGTAATATAGTTTATTTTTTATAACCATATTTCATTATTGGTTTGAAAAGTATAAATTATGAACAAAAAAATATTTTTATTATATTATTACCCCTCTAGAGAAGATTAATTAATAATCACAATAACATTAGTCAACATTGCAATATGAATTTTGGATATATGATCTATTTATCATTAAATCATCCAAGGTAAAATTAATTGGTTAAGTAATTGAATGTGAAATCATAAAAAAATAAAATTAAAAGAAAAATAAAAATTATAAGGTACATAATAAATTTGATAACAAAATTAATATTATTGTTTATGGAGATAAATAACACACATGTTGAATCAGGCTCAATTTAAGGATTCTTTCTAACCCACCTTTTCTTATGATTATGACCATCCTCTCTCTAAATCACTCTCAATATATTTATGTTTCGTGATTCTTTTAAGATATATATATTCTCATATTTATACTTAGAATATACCCTATTACTTTTATGGGGTGATAAATTCCTTGAGACAATTTCTCAAATTCCTTATTTAAGGAATCTATTTTTATATTGTTATGTGACAATATTATGAAACCCATTTGTTTATATGGAAAATTTATATGTTTGTGATTTATTATTGATATCCTTATATGTAACAGACATTAACGTATAATAAATGAATATGATATGTTTACCTAGAATTATACATCCCTCTAATTCATTGGGTAATGTTTTAGTCTCATGATACTTCATATGTCGGATTAGGGAGTGAACATAATCCATTTTGGGACTCTACTCACCGTGTGATGTTTTCTTGGTAGTTATCCTTATCTTATGATTATTTTATTTTTCATACCATTTTAAATTTCCCTTGATTCCATTATCTTATGATTCTATCCTCATTAAATTATTCATCCACTTTATTACTCATTTACCTTCTCTTTTATGATCTCAAGTCATACCTTTGACTGCCATGTTCTTCTTCATTATCTATATTATTTCATAATTGAACTTTTTATTTTACCCCTTTTTATGTATTTTATAGGTTTTACCATGAATATTTAGGTGATTTAATGTATTTTAGGATATTACTATTCAGAAAAAATATTGATTCCATGTTTTAGTTCCCTTTATGTATTATGAACCTAGTCTTCCAAATACATTATGTATTTATGACCCTTGTGTTGTAATTAATGGATATTTATGTCTACAAACCGTGTAATAATATGTGTAAAAAGTCACGGGTCACCATAAAACCAGATCAACAATAAAAACCTCCAAGTATGAATGTGGATTTACTCCATAAATTTTTTGGTTGCTCAAAACTAATTCAACTCTTGTTCAAGATATCCACACCACCTCCATCGCGTCTGTACAAGTATCGGTCTTACAAAAACAATTTCACCTATACATGCATGAAAACATGGATATCTAAAATGTTCTCTATATAATCCATAAAATTTTGTCTCATTAATCAAATACATAGGAAACATACTTAAAAAAATCCATATAATTCAATCATATTCACTAGAAGTACATCCCCACGACTGTGATGATTAATCTAGTTTGACCATCCATATGAAGATATAATTTCAAGAAAAAATTTAATTAATAACCCATTACATTCTAAAATGAAGTATATAATTGGGATGAAAATAATTTTTATCTATTGGAAACTATCACTGTATATGAATCAAGGATCTTAAAAATCCCTTGTTTATACAAACATTCAATATCTTCTTCCAAAATAACTTCGTTGGAAATAAATAGGTGAAGCTATTTCATGAATTATGTAATAATCACTCAAAATTATATAATCTTATCCATTGGGTTTCTATGGTAGTAAAATTATAAGGTTTGTGGTTCCTTAATTTAACTACTGTCATGTAATGGATAAGGTTAAAACAAACCTCCAGATCAGTGGTGTTCCACTACACATTCCTAGCATTCCAGACATTATAACAAAATTTCCCCAATCGATTAGCTCATTTAGTGGAAGTAATATCATTGTCTTGAAACATGAAACATCCTGGTAAGTAAGTGTGTATAGATCCCCTAGAAATATTTTCAATATATATAAACCCATGATGTCGATCAATTGGAACAGATCACTATCGGTGAATAAAAAAAATCACGATCGGGATATCAAAACTAGAGAATCGAGGTCACCCAACCATAATTTTTTTATCTAAATGTTGTGAACTATAATTATCTTTTTACACAAGCCTTATTTGACTATAAAATAAAGGAGCAAATTACTCACAATATGATAATAGAAGCATAATGAATCCATGATAAAAACCTATAGAATTTTTTCAAACTAGTTCACATAGGATCCCTCCTCATTTGAATATTTTATATCCTATATTGGTAACTCTATACTAAAATAGTATGTTACAACACATCATATTCAAATAATTTTCCAAATATAAAGATAAATGTTCTAAAATCCATAACCCATGTATTTATATCATATGATCATATTACTATAGGTAAAGGTGAACTTTTTAATTTTATTATCTAAATATATCAGGAACTATCCTCTAAGGGAATAGTCTTATAATGTTCCAAGAGAAATAACACATGTTACTAATTCAAGGTTATGTTGATATATTTTACTTCTACGAGGGAATAATTGGTTAAATCATTGATCAGTCACCCATTTTAAAACATTAAGATGTATCTTAAACCCATGTTATAGGCGTTATATAGACATCATCAAGACCCAACAAGGAATTTTGTAATTCAACACTAGAGCTAAATATCATATCCTATATAGACTATTAAACGATTCATAGGTTATAGATTATATAACATGAGGATATAAAGAGTAAAATGATCTAACATGTGTGTCCCCACTATTTATACTTAATATAAAATGGTAAAACATCGAGAAACCCCATGAATACAAGAGATAATCAAAAAGACATTTGAGGATCACATTTCAGAAAAAGGAATCCCCCAAGATTTCTATAAAAAACCTAGTAAAATTCTATGCAATAAAAATTCATAACATGCTAAGAGGAAACTAGACCAAGATAATTTAAGGGTGAAATCCCAAAAAAGTTGATCAAAGGATCATTAGATCAAACCATCTAAATAAATTTATAAAGAGACAAGACAAATCAAAAGATCAACCACATCTAGAATAACTAATAAATGTTTTTAATAGACACTAATAAATAGTAAATTTCAAAATTTTAGTCTAGGGTCGTGATACTATATTCATGGAAACTCTAGTTTATATAATTAAAATAATTTAATCATACGATTCAACCAAAAACAATGATATTTCTATTGTATCTCTTAGGTAAACTCTTCATGATACTAAACCTTGTTACCCATTAACACACATAAGGTTCACCATGTTCATAGAACTAAAAAAAATCATGGAATAACTCTTTCCAAAACTCTATTCTTAGTAGAAATGTTCATAGAGTGATTTAAAATAATGAAGCATGATAAAACTTGAGATGTACACCCCTCTCAATGACGGCTCCCAAATATGATATCAAAGATCATGGTTAAATGTGGTTATACCATAATGACAAAAACTTCAAAATCATATAGAGATAACTTGGATGGATCAACACCCAAATCACACGATACACCCAAAATTGAATTTATCTCAAGGAACATTGGGGATATGAGGAAACTATTCCTTAGAGACTCACCAACCTAGTTTAACATATTAATCTATATAGATGGGATATGTGAGAACATCGAGAGAGAACATGCCACTTTTTTCTCCAATTGACTCCAGAGAGAGACTATAGATAATAGGAAAATATCACTTTTAATGAAAATATATCACTTAATATCATGATTTCACTTGAAAATTAATCATGAAACACTTTATGATAACCCCATATAGTCAAATCCTCTATATAATACAATAAAACCCTTAGAAACAATAAAGAGTGAGGATAAAAATGAATAAAAAATAAATTAACACATTCAGAGAGGATTTGAGAAAAAACCATATCCGGAATAATATCCTTTGAAAATGGATCATTTAAAAAACCTCCAATATGAATTTGAAAAATAGTTATAGAATCAAAAAATTTCAAAAGTAAAAATGTTTTATTTATTTATAAGATTACATATAAGAGAAACATATAATAACCCCACCACTGTAAGATTAAACTAATTAACTTTTATACTAAAAATGAAACTGAATTCATTTTGATATTTAATTACATTATATATGTATAAGTTTCATTAAGAAGTAACATTCGTTCATATTATAAATCCAATATTTCAAAACTAATCATAATATTCACTTGATTTTTCATTATACTTTTAAAAAAATTTCATTTATAGATTACAAGTTTAAATAATCATAGATTTTAATTTTAAATAAACCACACTTCAAAACTTCATGCTAAGAAATGATTTATTTTAAAATATATATTCCTTATTAAAAATTATTGTCAAGGTTTTATAATTATTTCATAAATATCATTAACTAGTTTGATAAAAAATTTACCTAATTTTCTTCATTATACAACCATTTTTAGATAAATTATCTAGAAACCAAGATTCATTTTATAGGGAAGAAATAACGGTTCACTTTTCCAACTAAAATATTTTTCCATGAAATCCATTTTCAAAAGTAAAATATGTTACACTAAAATATAAAAAAACAACTTCATTACTATTAGTCAAACTGATACTTAATATAAACATATTTCTAGAAACACCTTTATTCATATATTATTAATGAGAGTCACTAAAAAATACAAGAATCGTAAGTAAAAAAAAATAGAGTAAAGGGATGTGGGTTGAGTCTCAAACAATCCACATGGTTTATAGAATCTTCATATAGTTCCACTAACTCATTAATTTTTTTTTAAAAAATCATGATTTTGATTCCTACACAGTTTGTTAGGTCATCGAGGCCAATTTGAAAACAAGACCATTCTTTCATCTTACACCTCAATTCTAGTATAACATCAAAAGAAACATACACATGCAATTGAGGATCATATTTCATCATATCAAACCACATATCCTACAAAATATCAATAAAAATTATACCCCTACAAGCCATGATAAAATAAGTGGCATAAAAGATGGTTGTGATAATGCACCTACTAGAAATATATTCGTTGTTCCCTGAACACTCCAAAATATAGTATAATAGACCCTGAACTAGACCCAGGTAGTGACAATCATCTTCTTGCTGGGTAGTGGCATTTCTGCCATTTTTTAAAGATCCAAACTAGATTAACCTTACACATCTCTTATGTTAGCTCTGGACAGGGCCTGAAAGTAGTTCCTGGTCACTAGGGGATAAAAATTATCAACTAGGTATCAACGGTAAATAGCCATGGGAATTATTTCCGCCTAAAATATAACAATTTATATCACAAAGATAAAAAGGTAAATATAAAAAATTATTGTAAAACATGGAATGTAATTTTCACAATAAAAAAAAATAAAAAAATACAACTTCATATTTAAAGAATTAAGCAAACTGTAACCAAAACCATGATTCTATGTGACCATCCATCACCTCTATCTCAACCTACTATGATGGTGATATATAATAAGAAAATCTACAGATTAATATGAGACCATTAACCTTTAATAATATTGAATAAAACCATAAATAAAATGCATAAAACAAATATAGTGGTTGAGAAAAATTCCAAGTAGGATATCAATAAAAATATTTATAATTCATATCTACATGAAACCATTAGTTCTATATTAAGAAAAGATTATAAAGATATATCATTTGAAATGAAGTTGTATAAAAAATCCTTTATTTATTAATTTTAAATCATTTAAAACTCAAGGAAAAAATAATAATAAAATCAACATGATTGCTAATATATATGTCACTTGTATCACCCCAAGACATTGAGATATATTCCTCTTAGAATAAATTTAATTCACACAATACTCGACTTAGACAAAACACTAATTTTCCACATTTAGCATAGATAGTTAAATTCTAAAAATTTTAAGGTGGTTTTATATTAAATTTATATATTATATATCCAAATAAGTATTTTTACACCCATATAATATATTTTATAATCATAAGACAAGAAAAAATAAAATATAACACATAAAATACCATATATTTATAATGGTTGGTTTTCCACCTTTTGATGGAGAACCCATTTTAAAAACACATTTTGATCCTTTTATAAATTTGATATGTGAAATTGAACCTAATACTTGGAATACCATCATGAGAATTATCTTAGGGTGAATTTTTTGTATTTTTCTGTGATGTTTCATTTGTAATAAATAGTGAAAAGTACAAAAAAATTACTTCAAAACTAATTTTAATATAAAATATTTATATGATTAAATAATAAATTAAATAAAATTTAAAGTTTAATAAGATAATATTTCTATCAATTAAAAAAATTTATTTCGTTAAAATAAATTTGACTTTGAAATTGGCTATAAAAATATAGAGAACTTTTTTACATTTTTACCTAAAAAACTATCATTTTCGTGTTGTCTGAGGGATTAAATTAAAAATAATTTATACAAATTTTGTGATTATAATTTTGAAAAACTTATTCCATATTTTTAATAATAATAATTTATAATTTCTAATAATTTCAAATTAGTTTTTAATAAAAAAATATTAGTGAAATTAATTAAAATAAATTACAATGATTAAGGTAAAATTAATCTTAATAAGGGACTAATATTTTATCATAAGGACCCAAATGACTATGAAACTTATATAAATAAATATTAATAGACATATTTAGACACTATAATCCATTTTATATAATTGGGTACATTATTGTAGCCATATTCAAAGTGAGAAACATGTACGGAATTCCTTTTTCAAAATATTACTAGAGTGCCACTCCTCCCCCACAATAGAAAGTCCCCCACTCTTACCAATTCACCATACATATGAACCAACTTTTTATAGACCAATACCTAAAAACATATATCCTCTACATTCCTCCTATCATCTTATAATCCGCACTTGGCTAGAAATCCATCCAAGGAATCCTTTTGGTACAAACCAAAAAAAGTTACCCGATTAAGAGGCAACATCTTTCCACAAAATATTTAGTTTCATTTCCATTATACACCCATTAACTATTATTATTATATGATTATATAAATACCCATATATCCAAAACATAGAAATATGTTTTTATATTATAGTTTCAACTAACACTTATACACACTTCCATCTAATGTGTAAAGAACATACTGTTTATGTGTCCGGCGAATTACCGACTCACAAAATGATGATTGTTTATTTTTCCGTTACCGAATCTCACGGTAGAAATTATGATTCAAAATATGTTTATATATTATATATAGTTTCACTATATTATTATTTAATTATTTTATAACACATACCCTTAAAAATTCCATTTTTTAATACGATAACATCATTTGTGGAAGTGTGGACTACCACATCCTCAAAGTGATCTGATTCTTTCATGGTATACATAGAACATATTAATGATAATTTTAATAAAACTATATAAATACATAAAATAGATATGATACATTATTTATAATATAAATATGTATCATCTAATTTTTATTCATTTAATTTCAAAAATAAATGAGAGTATTGTTCAGCCGTATTTATGACCAATGGTCTCTATGAAGGGTTCATTTCTTTTATTATCTACAAACATTTTAGATTATTATATATACATATTTAATAAATAAATATGATAATTAAATAATTTTTTACATTTTAAATATGATAATATCATGATCTAATTAATATGATATTATAAGAAGTCAATATATATTATTTTGAAGATTATTATGGTTCATGTATATATTATTAACCTATTTTAAACCACTATATAGGTGGATAAAGACCACACAATAAAAATAAAGGTTACGGTAGGGAAATTTCATCTCCATTTTCATTCTATTGAGACTTATTTAATATTATGCAGCCATTAACTTTTATTTGGGGTATGTACTACCATTTGACATGTTATATCATAAGTATTATTACTATCATGATATTATAAGTTTAATTCATTATTATTCCTTCATGGGGATTATAATTTAATTATTTTATAGTGTTATGGGAAACTTTGGAATGGTTAAATCTTAATCACCAAAATAATATTCTTAATTGTAATTTTTCCATATCAGTTCCTTTTGTGATAGCTATCTTTATCTAGAAACATTCACGTCATTTTAAATATTTTCATTGGATACTTAAATATCCATATTCTCTTACAATTGATATTAGTATTTCCTAAAAAGTATTTCATTTTTACATATGGTGTTCACTTTGATATTTATTTTATTAACTGGGAATTATTAACACATCTGTATTCTATACCAATACAAATATTTGATAAGGAATTGTATTTATTTTGATTAATTGATATAAGGAAATAATAGGATTTGTAATAAATAGTGTGGCCTTAAAATTATATAACCCCTCTGTTCATCGATAAGTTATCATGAGATGATTAATTTGTCCAAATTAAATGGGTTTCTATCACTAGGTTTAACTATCTTGTGAATGTTCTTAATGATATAGGTTTTCATGTCCATAGACATGACTTCCAATAATTTTTAATTTCCTTCAAAGATATTTTAGTTATTATTCTTCCATGAGAATTTTCATCAACATATCTATGGATGTATTGTGTTATTAGTTTATTGATTATGTGAAACATGTCTTAGAATGATACCTTTCCATATATATCATCCAATATGTAGTTATTTTAATTGTATGTGAATTCATTTATTTTTATTTCCATGTTAATTTATTCCTATTGAATCATTGTTTATTCTAATTTACGTATGCTTAATAAGAATTTGAGCTCACCCTTATTATGTTTCATTTTTCCAGGTTATGATGAATAAATATTTGAATTATATTTAAAGGATTCAATTTACTTCTTTTTACTATGTATCATGTTTTTATTACCTATTTTGAAATTTATTATGAGTATCATATATGTATTATAGCATTCCAAAAATCTAAAATTTAATATTACTTTGGAATTTTATTCCTTATAATCATGCCAATGTAAAAAATAATGCACCTATTTCAAGATTATGTGGTTAGGTAAATTCTATTGGTATTAATGGGAGGTTTAGCAGCATCCTTGGAAACTTGATTTAGAAAAAGATAAATTAGAGATAACAACCTTAAAATAGATATTTAGGATAAGTATAGAAGAAAATACTATAATTTCGCTATGGTAGAGATTATGTGGGTATTCCTAGCAATACATCCATGTTTGGATACTGAAAGTTGATGTGTTACTGGCATAGATGCAAATAAGAGTAACAACTCTAACAAAGTCTACGGTTCCTGACTCCGTGTGAACTGTTACACAATAATGGTCTTTACAGCACTCCTTTATTTACAATCCTAGGGGATAATATTATGATACATCTAATTTTATATACCGATCATTATGAAGGATTTGAATTTAAATATTTCCAAAAGGTATATAGTTTATAAATATTGGATTTACGATGCATAAATTTATGTTATATGCTTTAAAATATTTTGAATTATATATTCTAATATTATGATCTGTTTGGGTATATTATATTATTTTGAAATATCACATGGATGTGAAAATGGTGTCATTACTCATGAAAAATGTAGATATTTCCATGTTGAGGAATCCAATATATCTGGTATTTAAAGAGAATAAATCATATAAATATATGGGAAATGTAATCCAGTTTTAAAAAATAACCATACATGAATGGAGAATCCTATTCTATGGAGAAAATATATGGTGTTAAATTGATTTATGAGGTAGAATCCCCTGTCATTTTTTGGGACTTGTAATCTAATTGTAGCAGAGCAATGGATTAAGTCTCTTGAGAAGATATTTATGGCCTTGGAATGAAGCATAATGGAAATAGTTATACTTGTGGTATATTGTCTCCAAGGTGATGTTTATCAGTGGTGGATCTTGGTCTAAAATATAAGGTAGGAAAAATAAATACAACTCATGTAATGGGGCATCATTATTTAGACATTATCTGATAAATACATCCCTCAAGATCAATAATTTTAGATGAAAAAGAAGTTCCTTCGATAAAAGAGAAAGGAAGAGGATGGTGTTTCATATTATGAAGATACCATTACAAGGTTATCGATATATGATATAGATTACATACACAACATTGAGTTCAATATCGTCCACTTCTATTACATTCTTAATAAAAATCACTAAAGGAAACTTGTTTCTATGAATTTTTCATCATATGAAGAAATAATTCTATCTTCCATCAAGACAGAGAAAGAAATTTCATGATCCTATATATTCAAGTGAAACCAAGAAAAGAAGAGGTCATACAAGTATCATGAAAAAGGGAATGAATCTAATAAGAATAATAAATCCCAAACATTTCCATATTAAGAAACTATGGAAAAATAAACCATGGGAATTGTTTAAAGGGACTGGGAGTTAGCAATTAATGTGAAGATTGTGGTCACCAGGATAATGAATGAAAGGGTAAGAAGCAGATCAATGATTTCTAGTGATATATTTGTAAGTATATGAGATATTATGAAAATTATTTCGTAATTATTTAGGGTAATTTTCCACAGAAGAGGCTGAGGGGAGATGAATAAGCATATGTGATCACTATAGTAGAGTTAGATGTTCCAATTGATGTGGTGGAAGTTCATTAATAATATCATCAAATTTATCTAGTGAATTATATGATTATGGATCATCGCACTATTTATATATTATTCGTTTTCCATGAAAATTAGATATTTATATTTGAATTTAATAAGATATGCATAAGTAAATTATCCTATGGGCCGTTTCATAACAACAAAGATGTGTCGGGACATCCTAATTATGACACATGAATGTGATTTATGTTCTTACCTTATAATCATACATATGGTTGAATTTTATATAATAATGTGTACATATTTTCTCTTGAAATATGATATAAATAATAATTTTAAAAAGAAAGAAATTAAAATTCGTGAGGAATATGTAGAATCCCTCATCTTTAGGGAACAAGTATCCACACAAAATTCTTATTTAGATCCACCCTCAGTAGCTATACTGAATAAATTCCTTAGGGAAGATGAGGAAACACTGTCTAGTGATGAAGGACGTAATATTCAAATTGAAGATGTATGTAGAGACCCGAAGCTTGACGTACATGGATATTACATTAATTTAGCGGAATACTTAATACATAACAATAATAGACACACAAGGATCGTAATAGTTTAGTGTCTTTGGAAACTTGGAACTTAATATTCTAATCGTGGTGAAAGATCTTCAACATCTCCCATAAAGATCTTCCCCTTTTTTTCTTACCTAAAACCTTTCTTTATATCCTGGGGAAACGAAAACATAAAAAGGGTGAGATCAAATTCTCAGTAAGGGTAAGCATGGATAAAATAAAACATACCATATACATTTTAACTTAAAACATGAACATAATGTTTAAACATCAAAAGCTTGAGCAATGGCATAAAACATGGAAGTACGTAAGGCATAGATCTTAAAGAAACATTAAGAATGATAAAATAGCATGGGAATAAAAAATTTAATTGTGTAAACCATTAAGCACATGATATGATTTCCATAGTAGCCATGGCATTGCTTCCAGGACCATCTTAGTGGACAAAGTCCATTTCTGAATCGAGTTCACTCCTCGTTCCAGTCCTATATTACTGAACCGGTTTAACTTGTCGTTCCAGCCATGTCTATCTCATGAGATATAAATCTTTACCCAATGAATTGGAGGGAGATATAGGTCCCACCCATCTCATAATGAAATCATTCTTTCGTGCACAAAATCATAAATCATACATCATAGCATAACCCATGAAATAAAATGGGATTCTTAAAAATCATGCCATTATAATATAATCCATAAACAATTGATATCATTTCATCATAAGAAAATTGAAACAATTTAAATCATAGAGAAATTTTACTTGAAACAAACACATATGAAATAATGTCATCTTAGATGGATAATAGTTTTGACAAAACACTTGAAATGAATTCTGGAGGAAAATATCCTTTCTTCTTTAAAATCTTTTTCTTTTCAAAAAATTCCATGCAATTTTAAAATATAGGGGTTTTGTTGAAAATAATCATGAAATATTGTAGAGGAGGCTTCTTGAAAATAAGGCGTTATGAAACCGTAAAAATCCGTTCACGCCGTATAAGTTAAAAATAACATTCTCCTCGTACTTTTGTCGGAAAAGTCAAAAATTACCTTATATGGTAACCAAAGGAAAGATTCCATTCTTACAATATGGTAAAAAGTAAATAAAGGGTAAAAATTTCTTTAAACATCCATGGAAGAATGGTAAACATTTCATGAAATCATTTTTAGAAAACATGGTCATGGATGATAAACGTAACCCCAGTAAATACTTACGTATAAGCAATCTCGGATAGAAAAATGAGATTGAAAATTTATCCCTTACCTTAGGTCTGATATGCTTCGTACGTATCCGAACCTCCTGTATAATGATTTAAATAATGTCATTGTATTATTAAAAAATCATATTCATTGTTATGATATCAAATATGTTTCAGTTATGACTTTATATTACCCGTTCTTTTGTAAATTCCATGTTAAAGCCACGTTTTGGGTAAAATCATTTCATTTATCATATGTGTTTGACTTGTCATTCTTGATATAATTACTTATATCCTGATTTACATAATTTCATAATGTAAAACATGATTTACATATATTCATCATATACATATATATATTATAGGTCGATAAAAGGAATGAAATACACCGTTCATGGAGACGGTAGACCGTACGTATGCATGAACGCTGTTTTCGTTTCCTTATTGAATTGAATGAAACTAAATAGACGACATACATATATATATATATACATAAATCCAGTAGCATTATTATTTCATATATTTCATTATTATTCATCAAATAAACTTTATGATCATTCGTGTACGGTTAACATGGAGAATGAATCTCATCGCATCGTGGAGACAGTAGTCCGTACGTACGCACGAGCGATGATATCATTTCCATAATCATTGAATTGAATTGGAGTGGATGATAAAATATATCAGAATCCGTATTAGGTTATAATAACTATGTATTTTTATTATTTACACCATTATACCCATCCAAGTAAGGTGGTGTTAGAAAAACAGATTACACCACGGCGTGGAGACGGTATTCCGTACGTACGCACGCGCGGTGATTTCATTTTCCGTAGGATGGATAGATGATGAAATAGGGTTGTTTCATACTTATAATAATATATCAGTATATTAGTGATACTGATGTTATTACTTCATAATGAAACAACTAAAGAAGAAGAAGTGGAAGAAGAAATAAAGTTGAAAGAATCGATAACGGACATTACCTCTTCTTTGAAGCGCCTCTTTGAGACCTCCTTTTAGGTCACTGAAATTGGTCTTTGAAGAAGACCAGAACCTCTAGGATGTTTCTAGGGAAGTGGAGAAGAGAATTTGGCAGGGGTTGGGCGAGCTTGAAAGCTCAAAGTGGTGTGAGGAAGAGAGGGAGGAGGTTCCATTTTATAAGGGAGGAGAGGGTCACCTTTGGAATAACTAAAAATATTATTTTATTATAAAGCCAAATTCGGTTTTAAATAGCTCCAAATTGATTTATTTCGATGATAAGGTGGAGATGGATCTAACTCCTCTCATCCAGTAGAATTTAGACATGTTTAGGTTCCTATTTTAACCTTATCATTTATATTTAACTTTAAGTTAGATAATTTTACTTTTACCGTGTCTTTTTGTGTTCTTACACTATAAGGTTAATAAACTTACTATAAGAACCCAAAAGAATCCCAAGTTGTTTATTATTAATATATATAACCTTATATAAGTCATTTGGCCGAACCTTAGATTTTTAGGAATAAAATAACATTTAATAATATAATATTTGTTTTAAAAACTATTTTATGTCAATTTTGACACTATTTAGTAATTGCTTTTTGTGAAACTCATAAAAGAATGATTAGTTCTAAAAAAGGTAATTAAATTAATAATAACATGTCATATTAACCTATAAAATTAGTGGAATTCATAAAAGGTCTCGAATTACATTTATTTGGGTATTTATAACATCAATTATGTCAATATTTCAATAATATGATAATTACTACATCATCTTTGTGTCATAAATAAATTAACTTATTTGAAGTCTAAAAATTACAAATAAAATATCATTATGTAGGAAAGCTTCTTATATTTCTAATGAATATTTATAGTCGAATTTATCTTATGTATAACCCTATATTAAAAATTATATACTTATTAAACTTTGATTTTAACTATTTTAACCCTTGTTTAAATAAATTAATAATAAATGTCCTAATCTAATCCAAGTGGGCATAAATGGTCATATTTTATTCCTGAGGTTGTTTTTGGTCGAATTACACTTATCCAATAGAATTAGGACATGTGTTAGGGTAATAATAATATCATTTTTACCATTAATTTCCCTATTTACTTTTAACCGTGGTAAAAAAAAGGTAAAAAGTTACTATTCACCAAAAATTATTTTCATCTCATTGAACCAAATTTTACTTACTGACATCAACCGTGTCTCTCGGATTTTTGAAATTCCACTCACAGAAGCGGTAAAATTAATTTTTTTTGAAAAATTCATTTTTTTAACTACCACTTAGTGGTTTCACTATTCATCAAAAAATGAATGTTTCCAGAAAAATACCAAAAATTAGGCCTAAGCTATATTTTATATTATGAACTGAAAAATGATGTCTATTTTATCAAATTAAAAACATATCAGTTGCATTACTTAATTTAAAAATTAATTCCCGTCGTCAAAACAAATAACGTGTTCTTAAGAGATAATAACTATAAAAAGATTGACATTTGTTTATGTCTGGTTTAAATGTGAAATTACATCCAATGACCAACATTGTATTAAATTGTAAAAATATATTCTAAATATACTTTAAAACCACTCAAATTAATAATTTATCACTATTAATTATTTCGATTAAAAAGGTTGTTTTTCATTAAAATTTAGTAATTTTCACGATTCATCAGAAAATGAAAGTTATCCGAAAAGTACCAAAATTTCACCCTAAGCTAATTTCGATATTCCGAATCCAAAAATGAAGTCCATTTTGAAAAATAAAATTTACACAATTTCAAAAGGTGGTTATTACTATTCATAATGGCTAGTTTTAATAATATTTTAATAGCATATCATTGTTTAGCGAAACTCGGTATTGCGTACAACACACGCTATCGCGGAAGGTCGCGCTTGCGTGTAATGCAAGGCAAGCCAAGGATGCATGTTGTGCAATATTCTTTTGGTGTAGCGTACAACACAAGACATTAATGAAATTAAAAAGAATATTTTTCATAAAATCTCGGGGTGTTACATTCTACCCCCCTTAAAATGAATTTCGCCCTCGAAATTCATCGGGGTTATAAATGGTTTACTCCTCAAAAGATTCTTTCAAAGAAACCCAAATCGTAAAAAGGAATACCAAAACCAATCTTTAAAAACAAAAGTATGAAACGTAACGGTTACCCAAATAAACTAATCACTAGGTTTCCACATAGATGAAAATATGGATATGGAAGAGAAATCTAACCATCATGTTCTGATGGAGAGTGGTAGAGAACATGGCTATGGAAAATCCAGAAATCACAAATCCATAGATTTGTGATGATCTAAGGTACCATCTGATTCATCAGATATAAGGGCACTAGGACAACATTTTTGGTTTTCAAGATCATTTACCTAAAGTTGGTGAATTAAAAGAAATACTTACATGATTTTGGTACAATTTCACTGTTGTTCGTGCTTTGAACAATTTCCACTTCATCTCTTAAAGAAATGAAGTTGAATTTGTTATTCATGAAGTGTTAATAGATCATGTGATAGAATGATGGGTCATTCTATCTGTTTCAAACAAAAGGCTAGCAAAAGTTATCAAATATACATAAGTCCATCTATGGTGAGGTTAATCATATACGATTCCAAAAATGAACTTATATGTCATATATCATACCGCGTAATAAAATAAAACTAGTTTCTACTAAACAGGGACTTCTTGTAGGCCAGTGGTAGGTGATAAAGGCCAATCGCACTTCGGTTGTGGGTTCGATTCCCACAGCCTTGTCCGACGCGATGGGTTGTCTCCCATCCTACAGGTTGTCCTTTTTATAAAACTATATTACTATAACATCCCATCAAAAAAAAGTTCTATCCTTAAACAATACTAACTTATGTCCAACATAATACATTCCAATCTTTAGGCTTATGTAAAATACTTCGGTCCAAGCTCATAGTATGAAGAAAACGATTACTTGAAATGCCATCAACCAAGCATGTGAATACCATCATTTATCCCCCATATATCTTGTTGGTCACATTCCAATCATGTGAATACCTTAATCATGTTTTCTCTTGAAAAATGAATACCCATTAAACCTTAGTGAAAACATGAATGCTGTCAAAAGTTAACTCTTTCCACATACCAAAATCCAAAATTTTATATACTCAAACCATGATATAACCTTCTCCTTATATCAGTCATGAGCTCATGAATACTATCAAACATTTAATTTTCGCATATCATCTACATTCCAAAAATATCTGAATAAACTTTCATGGATTCTGGTACCATTAATCATACACTTTCAAAACTCAAGGAAAGACAACAGTGTAATAATCCTTAGATGTCTCTTTATTCCATAGTCCCATGAGATTACTTATACAACATTACACATGATAAACATGTAATCATTCCACTACATTCTTAAACCATTGACCGAGCTTCAACAATTCTTTCATCTCACATATCATTTGTAGTCTCTTCATCATCATCAATATAAATACTACCCACACAACCATACTAATTCTCTTCATGAGACTTTCTCTTATGGAATTGGTTTGCATAATGCCCGTACATTCCACATTTAAAACATTTAACCATTGTTGATGTCATAGCAATACCATTATCCTCATCCCTGGTGTTAACTGAAACCTTTCCTTTGCACTTACTGGCTTTGTGTCCTTATTTTCCACACCCAAAGAATCTTCCATTTCATTTGAAATAATCTCTTTGATGCCTCTTCCCATATTATTTACATAGGGGAAATTGAACTTTCTTTCCTCTATGATCATCATGAAACTCCATCTTTCTCTTATAAGCTGAGTCAGGAAACATACGAAATTTTACTTTATTGATCATATTATGAGAGTGCTGATTCGACATAATAATTATGTTTGGACTTCCAAATCCCATTTCATTTGGTTGCTCAGGAAGAATATCATTCCATTGTCCATCATATCCTCTATTATCGTGAATCATCTTATTTCCATCCATTTTCTAAAACCCAAAAAGAATAGTGTGAGAGGAAAAAATCATAATAAAGGGGGAGTAACTTCAATATCTAGCATCTTTGGTTTAATCTAATATCGTTACCATAGTTCTAGGACTATATCCTATACATATACTTATCCTTAGGGACATCCCTAGACATACCTTAGAAATATCTCTAGGGATCTCACTAACGTTTTCGCATCCTAGTTTCCAAAGGTTGACTAAACCTTTCCTCTGATACCAACTGTAGAGACCCGAAGCTTGACATACATGGATATTACATTATTTTAGCAGAATACTTAATACATAACAATAATAGACACTCAAGGATCGTAATAGTTTAGTGTCTTTGGAAACTTGGAACGTAATCTTCTTATCGTGGTGAAAGATCTTCAATATCTCCCATAAAGATCTTCCCCTTTTTTTCTTACCTAAAACCTTTCTTTATATCCTGGGAAGAAGAAAACATAAAAAGGGTGAGCTCAAATGCTCAGTAAGGGTAAGCATGGATAAAAGAAAACATACCATATACATTTGAACATAAAACATGAACATAATGTTTAAACATCAAAAGCTTGAGCAATGGAATAAAACATGGAAGTACGTAAGGCATAGATCATAAAGAACCATTAAGAATGATAAAATAGCATGGGAATAAAACATGTAATTGTGGAAACCATTAAGCACATGATATGATTTCCATAGTAGCCAAGCCATTGCTGCCAAGACCATCTTAGTGGACAAAGTCCCTTTCTGAATCGAGTTCACTCCTCGTTCCAGTCCTGTATTACTGAACTGGTTTAACTTGCCGTTCCAGCCATGTCTATCTCATGAGATATAAATCTTTACCCAATGCATTGGAGGGAGATATAGGTCCCACCCATCTCATAATGAAATCATTCTTTCGTGTTCCACAAAATCATAAATCATACATCATAACATAACCCATGAAAAAAATGGGATTCTTAAACATCATGCCATTATAACATAATCCATAAACAATTGATATCATTTCATCATAAGAAAATTGAAACCATTTAAATCATAGAAAATTTTTACTTGAAACATAAACATATGAAATAATGTCATCTTAGATGGAAAATAGTTTTGACAAAACACTTGAAATGAATTGTTGAGGAAAATATCCTTTCTTCTTTAAAATCATTTTCTTTTCACAAAATTCCATGCAATTTTAAAAGATAAGGGTTTTGTTGAAAATAATCAGGCAATATTGTAGAGGAAGCATCTTGAAAATGAGGCGTTATGAAACCGTAAAAATCCGTTCACGCCGTATAAGTTAAATATAACATTCTCCTCATACTTTTGTCAGAAAAGTCAAAAAGTACCTTATATGGTAACCAAAGGAATGATTCCATTCATACAATATGGTAAAAAGTCAATAAAGGGTAAAATTGACTTTAAACATCCATGGAAGAATGGTAAACATTTTAGGAAAGCATTTTTAGAAAACATGGTCATGGATGATAAACGTAACCCCAGTAAATACTTACGTATAAGCAATCTTGGATAAAAAATGAGATTGAAAATTTATCCCTTACCATAGGTCCGATATGCTTCGTACATATCCAAACCACCTGTATAATGATTTAAATAATGTCATTGACTTATTAAAGAATCATATTCATTGTTATGATATCATATATGTTTCACTTATGACTTTATATTACCCGTTCTTTTGTAAATTTCATGTTAAAGCAGCGTTTTGGGTAAAATCATTT
This sequence comes from Viscum album, assembly GCA_963277665.1. Lineage (NCBI taxonomy): Eukaryota > Viridiplantae > Streptophyta > Magnoliopsida > Santalales > Viscaceae > Viscum > Viscum album. The sequence continues at coordinate 863,245,592 of OY728160.1, forward strand.
CATTTATCGTATGTGTTTCGACTTTTCATTCTTGATATTATTACTAATATCCTGATTTACATAATTTCAGAATGTAAAACATGATTTAAATATATTAATCATATACATATATATATTATAGGTTGATAAAAGGAATGAAATACACCGTTCATGGAGACGGTAGACCGTACGTACGCATGAACGTTGTTTCCGTTTCCTTATTGAATTGAATGAAACTAAATAGACGACATACATATATATATACATAAATACAGTAGCATTATTATTTCATATATTTCATTATTATTCATTAAATAAACTTTATGATCATTCATGTACGGTTAACATGGAGAATGAATCTCATCGCATCATGGAGACGGTAGTCCGTACGTACGCACGAGCGATGATATCATTTCCATAATCATTGAATTTAATTGGAGTGGATGATAAAATATAACAGAATCTGTATTATGTTATAATAACTATGTATAGTTATTATTTACACCATTATACCCATCCAAGTAAGGTGGTGTTAGAAAAACAGACTACAGCACGACGTGGAGACGGTATTCCGTACGTACGCTCGCACGATGATTTCGTTTTCCGTAGGATGGAAAGATGATGAAATAGGGTTGTTTCATACTTATAATAATATATCAGTATATTAGTGATACTGATGTTATTACTTCATAATGAAACAAATAAAGAAGAATAAGTGGAAGAAGAAATAAAGTGGAAAGAATCGATAACGGACATTACCTCTTCTTTAAAGCGCCTCTTTTAGACCTCCTTTTAGGGCACTGAAATTGGTCTTTGAAGAAGACCAGAACCTATAGGATGTTTCTAGGGAAGTGGAGAAGAGAATTTGGCAGGTGTTGGCCGAGATTGAAGGCTCAAAGTGGTGTGAGGAAGAGAGGGAGGAGGTGCCCTTTTATAAGGGAGGAGAGGGGCACCTTTGGAATAACTAAAAATATTATTTTATTATAAAGCCAAATTCGGTTTTAAATAGCTCCAAATTGATTTATTTCGAAGATAAGGTGGGTATGGGTCGAAATAATCTCATCCAATAGAATTTAGACAAGTTTAGGTTCCTATTTTAACCTTATCATTTATATTTAACTTTAAGTTAGATAATTTTACTTTTACCGTGTCTTTTTGTGTTCTTACACTATAAGGTTAATAAACTTACTATAAAAAGCCAAAAGAACCCCAACTTGTTTATTATTAATATATATAACCTTATCTAAGTCATTTGGACGAACCTTATATTTTTAGGAATAAAATAACAATTAACAAATATAATATTTTGTTTTAAAAACTCTTTTATGTCAATTTTGACACTATTTAGTAATTGATTTTTGTGAAACTCATAAAAGAATTATTAGTTTTAAAAAAGGTAATTAAATCAATAATAACATGTCATATTAACCTATAAAATTAGTGGAATTCATAAAAAGTCTCAAATTTCATTTATTTGGGTATTTATAACATCACTTATGTCAATATTTCATTAATAAGATAATTACTACATCATCTTTGTGTCATAAATAAATTAACTTATTTAAAGTCTAAAAATTACAAATAAAATATCATTATGTAGGAAAGCTTTTTAGATTTCTAATGAATATTTATAGTCGAATATATCTTATGTATAACCCTATATGAAAAATGATATACTTATTAAACTTTGATTTTAACTATTTTAACCCTTCTTTAAATAAATTAATAATAAATGTCCTAATCTAATCCAAGTGGGCCTAAATGGTCATATTTTATTCCTAAGGTTGTTTTTGGTCGAATTACACTTATTCAATAGAATTAGTACATGTGTTAGGGTATTAATAATATCATTTTTACCCTTAATTACCCTATTTACTTTTAACCGTGGTAAAAAAAAGTAAAAAGTTACTATTCACCAAAAATTATTTTCATCTCATTGAACCACATTTTACTTACTGACATCAACCGTGTCTCTTGGATTTTTGAAATTACACTCACAGAAGCTGTAAAATTAATTTTTATGAAAAATTCATTTTTTTAACTACCACTTAGTGGTTTCACTATTCATCAAAAAATGAAAGTTTCCAGAAAAATACCAAAAATTAGGCCTAACCTATATTTGATATTATGAACTGAAATATGATTTCTATTTTATCAAATTCAAATTATATCAGTTGCATTACTTAATTTAAAAATTAATTCCCGTCGTCAAAACAAATAGCGTGTTCTTAAGAGATAATAACTATCAAAAGATTGACATTTGTTTATGTCTGGTTTAAATGTGAAATTAAATCCAATGACCAAAATTGTATTAAATTGTAAAAATATATTCTAAATATACTTTAAAACCAATAAAATTAATAATTTATCACTATTAATTATTTCTATTAAAAAGGTTGTTTTTAATTAAAATTTAGTAATTTTCACTATTCATCAGAAAATGAAAGTTATCCGAAAAGTACCAAAATTTCACCCTAGGCTAATTTCGATATTCCGAATCCAAAAATGAAGTCCATTTTGAAAAATAAAATTTACAAAATTTCAAAAAGTGGTTATTACTATTTATAACGGCTAGTTTTAATAATATTTTAATAGCATATCATTCTTTAGCGAAACTCGGTATTGCGTACAACACACGCTATCATGGAAGGTCGCACTTGTGTGTAATGGAAGACAATTCAAGGATGCGTGTTGTGCAAGATTCTTTTGGTGTAGCGTACAACACATAACACTAATGAAATTAAAAAGAATATTTTTCATAAAATCTTGGGGTGTTACAATGTACCTATTATGCATGAATACATTTTCTATGTTTCCTATGGAACTACCTGGACATCTTGTAGAATGTGAAGTTAAATTTTAAATTGATTTAATCTCTAATGAAAGGACAATATTATATTCTCCATGGAGAATATCCAGAGTGATATTAGTGGATTTAAAGAAACAAATAAATAATTCGGCTAATAAGGGTTTTATCTGCCCTAGTTTTTATTGTCGGGGATTTTTTTTGAATATCCAGTCAATAATTTCCCATTAAAATGTAGCAAAATGGTTACCACATGGTTGTCTCATGAGGAGGTCACAAGATAAGTTATGAAACTATCACATTGTAAATTTTCTTTTGTTAAAGTCATAATTATAAATGGGGATTTGAAATGAGTTAAACTATGTTAAATGATATAAAATCAGAATTTGACTATAAATATACATTAGTTATTAAAAATAAAAAGCAAATGAGATTGAAGAAAACAAACAAAAGAAGGGAGTGGTGGAAAAACCTCGATCCTTGAACACTCCCCTTATCATTGTCAAAAATTGATTTCCAATTTCATTTTCTAACATGTACCTCAATACATAAATATATACCCCTATTATGTCAAGAAAACATATTGATACATTAAATATGGATGTTTATCCACTCTATAATATCATTTGATTACCCAAATACCTCCGATCAATCAAAACTAATTGAACTTATTGTGCTCAATGGTGAGACCTCACCCAAAGATGTTTAAACAACAAGTCAAAATGTTTTCATTAATAAGATGAAAAAATATCCATACCAAATTAGAATAAATTGAAATATATAAATAAATAAACCACCTTTATTTTGGAAAACAAATTCCAGGACAATTCAAATTGAAAGAGTTTATAATAAAGAACACAAACTCAAAAGGGATGAATCCTCAGATCTCCACTTTCCACCACCACTTGGATATTATCCCTTAAGGTATTCATTATCATCAATATAAATCCTATTCTACATCATATCACTTTCATAAAATATCACTCCCTTCATCTGACCCCCCTTTAAATGAAAGAGAAAGAGAAAATATAACGGAGTTAGGGTAGCCAGGGAGTTGTTTAGAATCTATTTCCCACAAGTTTTTTTGAATTTGGACCTTCTCTATAAATAATCAAGCTATAGTGTCTTAATAAATTATGTTCTAAAGTGATTCCTCTATCTCCATAAAAAATCCCAAAAAATATTTGGACATGTGAAGGAAATGTTATGAAATAATTTTTTAGTTGATCGTATTCTGATTGAAGAGGCTCTTCATATTCCGCTTGTCTGAATCACTCCAAAAGTGTTATAATGATAAAATTTATTTTTAAAACTCAACATTAACTCACTTATATGATTCAAATTGAAAATAAATGTGGAAAAAATTAATTTGTACAACTATAACCTGAGTTATTACACATTTAATTAGGTAGGATCCACTCTGCTGAACATTAAAACTTTTCACAAACACTAATTTATTTGAACCTCCAATTGGATGATTGAGAACTTGATCCAGTTGAAAAATATTAGTATCATATTCTAGGGGTACCTAAAAAAATAATCAGTATAATTGGATCACTATTTAAAAATATATTCCCCAATCATCAAACTAATGAAAAACTATTGAAAACCTTGAATTTGGGCATTTTCTCAATTTAGCTCAAAACACAACCAAATTTAAAAACTGATGCAATTTCACATATAATGAAAAATTGGTGAGGATTAAATCATTGAAATATAGATAAAATATACTTAAAATATCATCTCCTTCAATTCCCACACACTTAGTAGTTGGACTCCTGGACAAGTGAGCACTTCAAAATAAACATCCAATGAAAATTCAAAGCATATGTCAAAGAAATTCACAAGATCACAATCAATGCACTAAAATTATCATTCCTATTAAACAAAATAAATTATAAATTCTTCATTGTTTTAATTACTTCCATTCCCATTTCATTCATTCCTCCATGCCAAATTATTCCTAACTAGATTTTTTTAAACAAATGATTTTGATTTTGAACAATGTTTTTCTCATCAAATCGAACGAAAGGGTCACCATAGACTTGAAAAATTTATAAATATCCACCAAATTGATTCAATTTTTTTAATCTATACTGAGGTATTATAAGGGTATTTTCTATAGATTATGGTTCGTGGTTTTTTAATGTGAAAAATTATGAGGTAGAAAAAGATGACTTGGATCTTTGTTGAAGAAAAATTGCATTATTCCAATTTTCACTTAACCATGGTCTCCTCCTTACTCTCCTAAAAAGAAAATATGCTCTAATAATGTCTATGAATCTTTTTTCCATCCCATTCCATCAATATTTCAGTATAAAAAATAACATTTTTCTTCCCCCATTCATTTTGGAAAGCTCTAGATAGGACACAACATTCTTCCATTGAGAGCTCAAGAGAGGTAAAAATCCATTTCATTTTAGAGCTCTAGATGAGAACAACTCTTATAAAAGTATTTTAATAATCATTGACATCAATTAATAATAAGAATTTCCAACAAACATACCCCCAAATGATGTTTCACATCCCAAATCATCTCCCCATCACTTAATCTTTACTAAAATCATGCAATGTAATTAGAGAGAGGATTGTGTAGGGAAACTCGATTTTAATGTGGCTATCTAATAGGTTGTGAATTTATAATAAGGTTTCACAATGGTATAATTTATAGGGTGAGATATAATATAAAATTATTGTCATGAAAAATGGGGCTTAAAAACACATACACCTTGCCTCAATAATTTTGAACACAAATTCCTTAAAGCTCATAGGTTTTGAAAGAAAAAACGAAAGTTCTCATTCAAACATGAATTATTTGGTTCACTCAAGAAGTGGTGAATATGAAGAAGATGAAAAATTGGTTTAGAATCCTCAGGGGAAAGTTTTTTTTTCAGTATTGGAGATCATTCATGGAATTGAATTCAAAATTCAACGGTCATTTCATGAATTTCCATAACTTGAATCTAGAACATAGCCAATTTCAGCAATAATTTAAGTCCAGTTTCATGAATCAAGTTGGTTACTTCTATTGTAATTTTTTTTCAATTTACAATGGATATAAATTGAAGTTCACATGTTTTTTTAACCCAAAATTTGATAAAAATTTTAAATCACACAAAATCATATTCTACTAAGGATGATCTCCCCACACATATTTTGTACAATGTATGTATTTCAAATATTATATGAGAAATGAAAATAAAAAAGTTAAGACATGATAAAAACAAGTGGGAAAGAAAGAAATGACTTGATTTTTATTGATCATCAGCAGCGTTGAGCTATCCTTCTAAAATGTGTTGCATGGAAACCTACATGAAAAATAAAAAAACAAAGAATAATTTTTTTTGAAACCATGTAAAGAAAATTAAAACAATTAAAGGGAATGGAAAAGAGCTTTGGTATGGAACCCCCCAAGTGGGTGCTAGAATTTTGATTCCCCTAGTCAGGTAGTTTCTGATATTTATCCCCAATCTTCAGGCTGGTGATTTTTTTCTCATGAACCACCAAAATAAAATCTATCCATTATTCATTAGCTCACAAGTCTTATAAAATCTCCCAAAAACAAATTTCTTCCACTTCACATAAATGAATTTTATGTTTTGGTGAAATAGTAGAAGTGGGAAAAAATGTAATAGAAACCTTCCAAGACATTATCCTCACAATATTCCTTCACTGGTTGTTGAATTTTAAACTTTTTATGTGGTTCATCATAAATTTCATCTTCAATAATGATTTCTTCATTTCAAATAATCTTGGAATCACCATCATCACATGTACCAATGTACTCAAAAATGCACACTATCCATTCCTAAATTTCAATCTTGACATCCTTATCTTCTGAAAAATCAATACACTTATAAGAATCATGAACTAAATCTACATAGGGAAAAGAACATAGAAAATTATTATCAAAATAATCCAGAAAATATGGATCAAAATTTGAGACATCTCCCTCTAGATTCTCACGATCCATCTCTTTCTATGAGTAAAAAATAATGGCATTGATTTTGGGAAATAGCTCCAATTGGAATATATTTTCTTCAAAATAATGAAAGACTTGTGTTTCTATTCACATTTATCAAAATATTCATACAATGTTTCTTAATTATCAATTTCAAAAATAGTGGCTTCAAATGAAATTTCATTTTCAAAAAATTCATCCAAATTGGTTTTAAAAGAGTTTTGATTTCCAAAAGACACATATTTTGGCGAATCACTGAAAATTTATTCCTTTAAATTAGAAAAATATTATTAAAAATAAGATTAAATAGAATACAAACATATTTCATTGACATAAAAAATCGGTGGGATGTGATTTTTCATTTCTTGAGCATATTTTAGAGCTTTAAGTTCTTTATATTCATTAATTCATTGGAATGAGTTCCCATTTGATTGATTACTTCTAGAATATTTTGTAGAATAATTTTTTTTCCATTTAGAGAGTATTTTGTTGTAATTTTAAAAATTCATCATTATAAGGCTCTTCATATTTTGTATAATCAGGCCAAACATAGTAGTAGTCACTGTGAAAATCCATTTTTTTGGGTTTTTTTAAAACTATAAATTACTGGTTAAAAATCCTAGAAAATGTAAAGGAATCATAAAAAACTTACGCAACATCCCCAGAAATAGTTACAAATTGACGTTGAGGGTTTTCTTATTAATCTCTAGGTAATAATATCCCCTTAAAACGTATCATAGTGGTGACCACGAGGTTGTCTCATGAGAAGTCGAATGTTAAGTTATCATACTTTCATTTTGGAAATTTGTTTTTATGAATGTTATAATCAGAAATGAATATTTGAAATTAAAAAAACTATTTTAAATTATATAAAATCCAAATTCAGCAATAAATATATGTTAGTTATTGAATATCAAAATAAAACCAAAATGAAGAAAAAAACAAAAGAAGGCAGCGGTGGACAAACATCGATCCTCAAACACTCCCTTTTTGTTGTCAAAAATTTATTTACAATATAATTATCTAGTTTTTACCTCAATAAGTCAATTTATACACATATTATGTCAAGGAAACATAGAGATACCTCAAATATGGATTGTTATCAACTCATTAATGTGAATTGATTAACCAAATACCTTTGAGCAATCAAAACTAATTGAACTTGTTGTGCTCAATGGGGAGACCTCATCCAAAGAATCTTAAACTACAATTCAATAATTTTAAATTCAAAATAGGTTGAAAATTAAATACAAAAATTGAAAAAATTTAAATATAGAAATAAATAAACCCCTTTCATTCATGAAAAAAAATTCTAGGATAGTTGAAATGGAAATATTTTATAATATAGAAGGCAAACTCAAAAGGGATGAACACTCAAAACTCTGCTTCCCACCAGCACTTGGATATTATCCCTTTAATCCTGTATTATAACAAATTTAAAACCCATTCTACCATATTTATCATCCATAAAATCTCACTCCCTTGATCGAAAACCCTTGAAATGAAAGAGATGTAGAAAATATAAATGAGTTGGGAGTGGTCTGGGTGCTGTCCAGAATGTGTACCCTGAAGGTTTCCTCAAATTTGGACCTTCTTTATACATAATCAAGCGGATGTTTCTACCCAAATTTTGTTATAAATAACCTCATATCTCTCCTTAAAAATTCCAAAAACAAATGGACATGTGTAGAATATGTTATTAAATAATTACTCGGTGGATCTTGTTCTACTCGAGGAGACTCTTCACATTCCACTTGTTTGACTTGATCAAAAAGCTCCATAATGATCTAATTTCTCCAAGAAACTTAAGATGAATTCTCATATGTGATCCCATATAATGTAAATGTGGAAGAAATGAATTTGGGAACCTTTATCCAGAGTTATTAATCTTTGAATGTGGTAGTGTCCACTCTTTCGAACATAATTTTTTTTCACAAAGACTGATTTATTTGAGAATCCAAATAGATGATTGAGAACATGGTCTAGTTGAAAAATATTCATCAAATATTCTAGTGATTCATAAAAAAATCATTATAATTTAATCAATATTTAAAAATATATTACCAAGACATCAAACTAATGAAAACCTGTTAAAATTCCAGAAATAGGGCATTTTCAAAATTTAGCTCAAAACAAAACATAATTCCAAAAATGATTCAATTTCACATATAATGAAAAATTGGTGAGGATTAAATCATTGAAATGTAGATAAAATATACTGAAAATATTATCTCTATCAATTCCATCACAATTAGCACTTGGACTCCTGGACAAGTGGGAACTTCCAAATAAATGTCGAATGAAAATTCAAAACCGATGTCAATGAAATTGACAAGCTCAAAATCAATGAACCAAAATTATTATGCCTCATAAACAACTAAAATTCCAAATTATCCATTGTTTTCATTCCTTTAATTATCATTTCATTAATTCCTCCATTAAAAATTCTACCTAAATCACTTTTTATAAACACAAGATTTTGATTTCGAACAATTATTCTCTCATCCAAATGGATGATAGGGTCACCATAGGCAGAAAAAATTTCTAAATCTCCACCCAATTTACTTGAAGATTTTTATCCATCTTGAGGTCTTAGAAATTGATTTTTTATGGATTAAGGATTGTAGGGTTTGAAATGTGAAACATTCTAATGCTGAAAAGATGGTTTTTCTCTTTGTTGAAGAAAATTGGTATTATACTAGTTTTCACTTAAGTATGGTCTCCTACTTACTATCATCCAAAGAAAATAATCTCTAAGAATCTATAATAATCTCGTTTACATCCCGTTACACCAATATTTTAGTATCAACAATAACATTTTCGTCCCCCATTTTTTTAGAAAGCTCCAGATAGGGAACAACCCTCCTTCCATTAAGAGCTATAGAGAGGCATAAATCCATTTAATTTAAAAGCTCCATATGGGAACATATCTCAGAAAAGTATTCAAATCATATATAACATCACTTTAGAATATGAACTTCCACCCAATATAAAACTAAATGATGTACCACATAACATGGAATCACCCCCACACTTAATATTTACTAAAATCATGCAAAGTACTTCAAGAGCATGTTGGATAGGGAAAATGGATTTTAATGTGGCAATCTAATAAGTAGTACTTCGCAACAAAGGTCTCACAATGGTAAAATGTATAGGGTGGGATAGAATATAATTGTATTCTCATGAAAAATGGGTCTTGAAAAAATAGACATGTTTCCTTAATCATTATGAAAAAAAATTCTTTAATGATCATAGGTTTTGATAGAAAAAAGTTAGGTTATGGTTCAAACATGAATTCTTTGGTTCTATCTATAAGTTGTTGAATGTGAAAAAGATGAAAAATTTGTTTAGAATCCTCACAAGAAAGCGATTTTCAGTATTAGACTAAATTCATGGTATGTAATTCAAAATTTAATGGTCATTTCATGAATTTAGATAACATGACTCTAGAACATTTCACACTTCAGCAATCATTTAAATTCAGTTCCATGAATCTAGTTGGTTCATTCCATTGAGAAGAATTTTCAATTTACAAATGATGTTACTTTGAATCTCACATGTTTTTTTAACGCAAAATTTTTTAAAAAATTGAAAACATGAAAAATATTATTCTACCAAGAATGATCCTCCCCCAAACCTTATTTTGTACAATGTCCTCTTTGAAAAGATTATATGAGAAATGAATATAAAAAGAAAAGACATGATAAAAACAAGTGGGGAAGAAAGAAATTAATGGGTTTTTATTGACTAGTAGCAGCATTGAGATTGCCTCTTAAAAGCTGCATCATGGAATCCTAAATGAAAAATAAACAAAAACAAAGCATAAATTTTTATTTAATGAATGTAAATAAAAATAAATTAAATAAATAGAAGGGAAAAGACCCTTGTTATGAACCCCAAAGTGGGTTATAGGACTTCTCTTCCCTTAGTCAGGTAGTACGAGCTAGTCATCCCCAATTTGAAGGAGGAAGATGTTTTTTCCTCATGAAACACAAAAATGAAATCACTCTAATCTTCTTCAGCTCACACATATTGTAAAAGATCCCAAAAACAGATTTCATTATCTTCCCCTACATGACTTTTGTTTTTGATGATATTGTGGAAGTGGGAACCAAATTTAAATGAAACCTCCTAAGTCGTTATCCTCATAATAGAACTCCACTAGTGGTTGAATATAAAACTCAATATGTGGTTCATCGTCAATTTCATCTTTGAAAATTATTTCTTCATTGAAAATCAGCTCATCATCACCGTCCTCATGTGAACCAATATACTCAAACATAGTTACCATCCTTTCCTCAATTTTAGTCTCTAAATTTTCACCATCTGAAAAAAAAATCATCTCAAATTAAACATGAACTAAATATTCATAATGATAAGAACATAGAAAATTATTATCAAAATAATCATGAAAATATGGATCAAAAGTTGAGATGTCTCCCTATCGATTCTCAGGTTCTTTCTCTTTGTACAAGTCAAAAATTGTTGCATTGAAAGTGGGTAACAGATTTCATTCCTCCATATGACCTTTAAAAATGAATGACTCATGTTTATCTTCCTCTTTATCCAAATATTCATAAAATTTTTCTAAATAAACAATTTCAAAAACATCATCTTCAAATGAATTGTCATTTTCAACAAATTTGTCCCACTTATTTTAGAAAGAGTTCTGATTTACAGAAGACACATTTGTTGGTGAATAACTAAAAATTTCATTCTTAAAATTTGAAAAATATGATTCCAAATAATTTTTAAGAACATCCACACAAGGTTCATCAACATCAAAATTGGGTGGGACGTTATTTTTCATTTCTTGAGCATCTTTTTTAGCTTTCAGTTATTTATATTCTTTTAATTCATTGGAAATAATTCCCATTATTTTGATTACATCTCAAATATTTTGTTGATTCAAAAAATTATAATATTTTCATTTCAATAGTATTTTGTTGAAATTTTAAAATTTCATCATGAAAATACTCCTTATATTGTTGATAAGAAGGAGAAATATAGGAGTAGTCACTAAGAAAATCCATTTTTGGGTTGTCTTTGAAAACTCTAAATTAGTGGTTAAAAATCCTATAAAATGTAAAAAAATAAGAAAAAACATATGATAAATCCTTGGATATAGTGAAAAATTTATGTTGGGGATTTTTTCATGAAACTCCAATCAATAATTTCCCCTTAAAATGTAGCATAGTGGGGACCACAGGGTTGTCTCATGAGGAGGTCTCGGGATAATTTATCAAACTGTTACATTGTTAATTTGTTTTAGTTAAATTAAGAATCAGAAATGGGGATTATTAATGATTTAAACCATGTTAAATAATATAAAATCGTAATTCAACTATAATTATATGTTAGTGACTAAAAATTTGAATGAAAGTGGACTAATGAAAAAAACAAAAGAAGGAAGCGATGGAAAAACATCGATCCTAAAATACTCCCTTTGTCATTGTCAAAAATTGATTTCTAATTAAAATATCTAGTGTATAACTAAATACCTCAATACATAAAACTACTATGCCAAGAAAAATTATAGAAATATCAAATATGGATGTTTATCCAGTCACAAAAGTGAATTGATTACCGAAAGACCTTCGAGCAATAAAAACAAATTGAACATGTTGTGCTAAATCGGTAGACCTCACCCAAATAAGTTTAAATAGGAAGTAAATAATTTTACATTTATAATATGATAATAATTCCAGGCCCAAAAATAATAAATTGAAATCTAGAATGAAATAAACCTCCTTCACTCAAGAAAAAAAATTCTAGGACAATTCAAATGGAATGACTTTTTAATAAGGATCAAAATCTCAAAAGTGATGAATCTTTGGATCTCCACTTCACACCACCAATTGGAGATTAGACCTACATTTATTGATTATCATAAACATAAATACTCTTCAAAAAATATATCCTCCATAAAATCTCATTACTTTGATCCAAACCCCCTTTAAATTATTAATAATTAGAAAATATAAATGAGTTGGGGGTGACTAGGGTGTGGTCCAGAATGTGTACCCCGAAAGATTCCTCGAATTTTTTCATTCTGTTAGAATATTCAAGTTGAGTTATCTTCATAAATTTTTTTCTATAGACTATCCTATATCTCCCTACAATAGAAAAAAATATTTGGTTAAGTGTAAAAAAATTTATGAATTAATTAATTAGTGGATCTTGTTCTTCTTGAAGAGACTCTTCATATCCCACTTGTTTGACTCGCTCAAAAAGTGCCATAATGATCTAATTTCTCCTTGAAAATCAGAATGAACGCATGACTGTGAGTCCCCTTCAATATCCATTTAGAAAAGTGAATTTGGACATCTTTTTCTAGAGGTATGCCTCTTCAAATGAGGTGGGGTCCACTCTCCATCCAAAAAAACTTTTCAAAAACACTGACCTATTTGAGCCTCCAAATAGATGATTGAGTACTGGGTCCAGTTGATAAAAATGAACCCATATTCCAGGGATTCTATAATAAAAAGAATCATTCGTATTGGATCAATATATAAACATTTATCCCTAAAACATCCATCTAATGAAAAACTATTAAATATCCAGAATTAGGGAATTTTAATAATTTAGCTCAAAACACCACAAAATTACAAAAATGATGCAATTTCACATATAATGACACATTAGTGAGGACTAAATCATTGAAATATTGATAAAATATAATTAAAATATCATCTCTATCATTATTTCTCCATGGGGATCCCTAATAATCTTTGTTAAATAGAAATATGGATCTATGAGGTTTTGTGTTAATTTTAGGGAAATAAATTCAATTATTGCAAAGAACAAGTATCATCTACCTCGCATTGATGACGTGTTTTCTCAACTTAACGGAGCCTAATATTTTTCAATGATTTATCTTTCTTCTATGTTTCTAAAATTTTGAATAAATATGGAAGACATTCCCAACATAGTTTTCAGATGTTGTATAGATAATACGAGTTTACAGTAATTCCATTTGGACAGACTAATGCCCCTCTATTTTTTCGAACTTAATTAACCGAGTATTTAAAGAATATATTGATGATTTTTATGTGGGTTTCATTGATGATATTATAGTGTAATATAAAATCAATTAGGACAAGGAAAATAACTTTTGGATCATTCTTAAGACTCATATAAGGGGAGAGTTATATGGGAAATTTAATAAATGTGATTTCTGGCTTCTAGAAATTTATTTTCATCAACATAGTGTCTCAAAGTATGGAATATTAGTTGATCATACAAAGACAATTCAGTCCTACAATTCATTATGACAACAAACATAACTGAAGTACATATTATCATTGATTTGGATGGTTACTATTAACGATTCATTGAAAACATTTCTTGATTAGCTAACCTGTTAACTAGGCTTACTCATAAGTGGTTATGTTTTTTTGAAAAAGTAATATAAATAATGACTTGATGAAAAAAAATATAAAATAAACAATGATATTACTTTGACAATACCATATGGGAATAATGGGGTTTTCATATATACTCTTCCATCAAATAAGGGATTTGGTTGTGTCCAAATAAAAAATTATAAAATTATTTATTATGAATCAAGGAAATTAAAGATTTATGGATAGATCTATCCAAACCATGCTATTGAGTTATATAATTTAATCAATTATATGAAAATATGGAAACATTGTCTTTATAGAGAAGGATTTGAGATATAAACAGATTATAAGATCCTAAAATACTTCTTCTCTCAGAAAGATAACAACATGTGAAAATGGAGATGGCTCACATTACTCAAAAATTTTGATTTCATAATACACTACCACCCAAGGAAAAAAATAAAGTAGATGATGCATTGAGTAGAAAATATTAGGGATTTCAATCCCAAATGAGGATTTATAAGGATACTATGTTTATAGATATAGTAAATATATATGGGAATTTAAAATCAATGGGAGAAAACAATATTTTTTACATGATTGTAAAACAAACTTTTTTAGAAAGGATAAAAAAATCAATCTGATGATGAGGACATCTACAATAAAATTAATGGTGTGAATGAAGGAAAATTAGATTATTTTGTTTATGAAGATGGTGTTATAAAATTTGTAAAGAGGATATGTGTTAATTATTTTCCTAATATGAAAAGGGAGTAGTTGTATGATTCTCAATGCTAAAATTTCTCTATACACCATGGGAGCACAAAGATGTATAGATACATGATGGAATATTTTTTGTGGGATAACATTGAACATGAAACTCCTTCTTATGTGTCTATATATTTCTCTATTAAACAAGTTAAGGCTACGAGGATACATACTAAAGGAGTCCTAAAACCTCTCCATATTTCTTTTTAGAAATGGGATGATATTACAATAGAAATTTTCACAATACTAACAAATAATCATAGAAGGAATGAAATAATATGGGTAATTATTGATTTCCTAACCAAATATTCTAATTTCCTTTAAATAAAAGATGATCAACTCTTAAGAGACTTGCAAGGCTATATCTTAATTATATTGTAATAATTAATACTCTACCTCTAACAACTGCTTCTGATCAAGACCCTCCATTTACATAGAAATTAGAGAAAAGTATTCAGAAGGATATCGACAATGAGATTCATTTGAGTACTATATACCACCCTCAAGCTGATGGAAAATCCAAAAGGACTATTCATAAAATGGAAAAAATATTAAGATCATTCTAACTCAAATTTCATGGTTTGTGGGATTACTACTAACCTTTGGTAGAGACTTCCTATAATAATTATTTCCATTAAAGTATTCAAATGGTATCATATAATTCAATTTATAGAAGGCTATGTAGTAATATAATTTTTTTGGATGAAGTTGGTGAAAGGAATCTCAATGGACCAGAACATGTTAATGAGACAATGATAAAGGTAATGGATATCGAAGATCACATAAAATATTCTAATGCATTCAAAAAGGAAATACTGATAATCAGAGGAAAGATTTAGAGTTTCAAGTGGGAGATCATGTATTCATGAATGAATATCCATAGAAGGTTGTTATTATCTTCATCAATAAGGGAGATCTAAGTCCCATGTACATCAAACCCTTTAAAATTCTTTAAAGGGTTGGAGTTTTTTGTTATCATTTAGCATATCATGCAAATCTTTCAAAGCCACACAATTTTTCCATATATCTATGATAAGTAATTACATGGAAACCCCAATGCATGTTCTTGTCTATAACGAGATATATTTATAACATGAACATTCATATTATGAAGAAAACATCCATAAAATTGATACTAGAGAGTAATTATTGAGTAATCAGATAACTTTTCTGGTAAACGTTCTATAGAGAAATCACAAAATGGAAGAAGGAACTTGGGAAATAGAGGATTATATGACAGAGAAATACAGATATATTTTTTAAGGTAATAACCCCCACATTTATAATATTATATTTTTTTATGAGTGAGGAATGTTTTACCCCAAAGTTTTACAATATTTTCTTTTTTACAATAAATTTAACACACACAAGAGTTGATTTAAACAAAACACTACATAGTCACATTTTTAATATTCAATTAAATTATAAAACATTTATAGATTTTATATAGTAAATTTTTATATTATATATCAACCAAATATTTTGTTAGTTATATAATACATTTCATTAGAATAAGATATGAACAAACCCTATAAAACACATAAAATTCAATATTTGTATAAATGTAGTTTTGTCACTTTTTTATAGAGAACCCATTTAAATCCATTTTTGAAAATTTTATAAATTTAATATGTCAAAATAAACTTCATATTTTTATGATAAATATAACAATTATCATAGGGATAGTTTTTTGTATTTTCTGTGTTGTTTCATTATTTAATGAATACCTAAAAATATTCAAATTTAATTCAAAACTATTTTTCATATAGCTTATTTATAAGGTTAAATTATATTTTAAATTATTTTTATAGTATAATCAGATAATATTTTTATCAATTTATTCAATTTAGTTCATTATATTCAATTTCAATTTGAAATTAACTATATAAACATAGGAATATTATGGATGTTTTTACCTTAAAAACCCACAATATTGTCTAGTCTGGGAGATTAAATTTAAATTTTTTTCCACCACTTATATGATTTAAATTTTGATAAATGTATTAAACAATAAGAAACATAATAATTTTTAATTTATAACCAGGTAAAATTATTCTTTCCCAAAAAATATTAATGGAAGTGATTAAAACTTATTACAATAATTATGGTAAAATTAAATTTAATAAGGGACCACACCTTAATATTAAGGGCCCAAATGACCTATAAAATTATGACAGAGAAATTTTATGGAAATATTGATACCCTATAATCCATTTTATCTAATTGGATCCATTATTGGAGCCACTATCAGTGTAAAATACCTATATGGAATTTCTTTTTCAAAATATTACACGAGTGTCACTACTCCTCGACTATAAAAATAACTCCTCTCCTCCCACATCCTCAAACCTCTAAAGAAGTATTATAAAAGTAATATCTGAAAAAATAGATCCTCAAAATCCCTCCCCTCATTCTAGAATCCCCCATGGACAGAAATCCATCTAAGGAATAATGTTCGTACATAGCAAAAGAAGTTACCTGGTCAAGGGGTAACATCATTCATCAAGCTCTTTAGTTTCATTTCCATTCTCAAACCCCCCCAAATATCATTTTTATATTTTTATATAAAAACCCTAGTATCCTAAATATAATAATAATTTTTTATTCAAAAGTTTCAACCTATACGTACTCAAACTTTCATCTAATGTGTAAATAAAATTATGTTTAGGTGTATAGAAAACTACCGCCTCACGAAATAATAATTGTTTATTTTTCCATTATTGCTTCTAATGGTGGGAATTACGATGGAAACTATATTGATATATGATATATATTATGTATATATTTTTATTTAATTATTTTATAACACATAATTCTATAATTTTATTTTGTGTAAATAAGATAACATCATATGTGGAAGTGTAGACTACCACCCTCTCAAAGCGATGTGATTCGTTCATTCTATACATGGAATGTATTAAGGATAATTTTAATATAACTATGTAAAATATATTAAATAGATATAATAATTTAATTAGATCATTCATATGTATCATTTAATTGTAATTAATTTAATACGACAATGAAATGAATGTAGTGTTTATTCGTACGTACAACCTACCATCTCTATAAATGGTGCATTTCATTTCTTATCTCAAAACTCTATATCTTATTATAAATACATATGTAATGATTATATGTGACAATTAAATCATGCATTGCATTATGGATATGATTAAACTATGATATAATTAAAAATAACAAAAAACAACATGTCAACACATACTTGAGAAAACTATGCAATTAACACCCAAAATAGTGAAAATAATGAATGATTGTTAAAAAATGGTTAATAAGATATTTGTAGAAGCTAATATATGATATTATTAATATGATTATTATTATGGTATATATTAGTATCATATTTCAAACAATTGTATAGGTGTAAAAATACTACACAACAAGAAGGATGGATAAAGTAAGAGAATTTAGACACCATTTACATTCTATTTATAATTATTTGTTATTAGGCAAAAATTCACTTTTATTTGGTGTATGTACTAACTTTTGAAATATTGTATCACGAATATGATTAATATCATGATATTATATGTTTAATTTAATATTATTCTTTCATGGGTATTTTGATTTAAATTTTTCTAATTAGCATGGGAAACTTTGGAATGTTTAAAGACTATTCTCCAAAAGAATGTTATTAATGGTTATCTTTGAAATATAACTTTCTTTTATTATTGTTAACTTTTTCTTCAAACAATCAATTTTTAATCATTTTTCATTGTAAATTTACTTGATAATTCATATTCTCATATAATGGATATTAGTATTTCCTAAATCGTATATCATTTTTACATATGATGTTAAATTTTGTGGTTATCTAATTAAATGGGAATTCTAGATACATATTTATTCTTTATTAAACATGGATATTTGATAGTGAATATTATTTACTTTGATTAATTGATATGAGATACTCTTAGGACACATAATGATGAGTGGGAACCATAATTTATATATCCTCACGATGCATTGATAGCTTCTCATGAGATGATTATGTTGGAAAAACTAAAGGGGTTTATATCCATAGTGTTAACTATCTTGTGAATGGTCTTGATTATATAGGTTTTCATGTGCATTATATATGATGTAAACTAATTTATAATTTCCTTCATTGATATTTTAGTTATTATTTTTTCATGATATTTTTCTTTGATATATATATGGTTGAATTGTATTCTATTTTTATTTATTAAGTGGAATGTGTTTCATATTATTACCTTGAAAAATTAATTTTTTACTTATCTAGTTATTCGAATGGAATGTGTTATCATTTTTTACCCTTCTATGTTAATTTATTAATATCGATTCATTACTGCTTCCACTTTACGAACCCTTACTGAGAGTTTAATCTCCCCATTATAATGTTTCCTTTTCCCAGATTATGAAGAAACAATATGTGAATAATCATTCAAGGATTCAGTTTACTTCCCTTTCTTTGTATTGTGTTTATATTACATATTTTCTAATGTATTATTGGTATCATGTATGTAATATAGATTTCCAAGACTACTAAACTAATATTTCATTCGGGATTTTATTCCTTGTAATAATACCCATGTAATTACATAATGCCCCAACTCTGGGAATATGCAGTGGGGCGTTACAACAGTAGCCAAGAGGAACCATATCATAAAAGATAATCATGTGAGAAAAAAAAATGAAAAAGACCATAATGTAATACAATTAGAATATATTGGGCTCCAACCTATGGTAATACATACTATTTCATTAAAAGGAGTAATTATCCAAGCATACTGTGAATCCTATCGATATCATGTCCCATTGTAGTCTATCGATATCACTAGAATAATCCCTATTAGCATGCAACAATGTAATGTTTTCATATTTCCATAACCCGAGACACCTGAGGTTCCCAACATGGTATGTTTTTCATAATATTTAAATAAACTATAACAAAAAAATTTAGAAAAAATTTTCACATGTGAATCATTACTTATTACATGCATAAAAAACATTTTACTGTAAATATATTCTTTGTGAAATTTCCTCGAAAAATGATGCACATAAAACATATTTTAAATATAACCACCATTAAAAATAATTTAAAATGATAAAAAAATTTCAATTATATAAAATATCCCTCATATATTTCAAATTAATAAATTTCATAAATCAAACCAATGGAATTTTCAAGCATAGAAGATAATGAATGGATAAAACCATTATATAGAGACACATTTCATTCTAATGAAGGAATCATGGTATCCTTATAAAATGGATATTGGAAGAAAATATATTTTCTCCTTAAAATCCTTGATTCAAGTGAAATATCATCAATTCTCTATCTAAACCATATATCGGGTCATCTAACCCAATTTATGTTTGAATGATATGTAGAACGAAGAGATATTAGGTTTTCTAGAAAGATGAGAATAAAAAATCATAAAGATAAAATTTACTTGAAGGTATCCATCAAGATAAACATAAATTCACTATGAGATCAAGGGGAGAAACTCATAGATAACCAAGGAGAGGCTAGTTCAAGTCATTGTTGAATTAAAATGGCTTATATATTGAACCCCATAGGGGAATCGAGGTAAATTTATATTTTAAGAGGGTCAATAATGGGACAATGGTTAAGATACATGGTTAGAAAAACCTTTTACTATCCATATAGTATCAACTATCCCATTACAAAAATGTCATACTGTCTCTTTGTAAAATCATCATGGTTTGATAAACTATTTTGAAACCACAAGACAATTGAAACGAATCTAAATATCTTCATGGTTTTCATATAGAATCATAACCCTTCTTAGACCAATAAAATTTACACAAAATCTAGTAGTTTTATATCACATGGTTACTAGAATATTACATTTAATGAATCACCTAAATCATGAGATTATCATATTTTCTCTAAAACTCCAAATTTTCAACACATAATTCCTAAAATCCTTTATAAACTCAAAAGTGATAAACCAATCTAAAAATTATTAATTAATTTTATCCAAATCGAATAACATGAATTTTCACAAACATTTATTACATACTAATAGAATAATTATTTTACGGTATAAAATAAAAAGTCACATGAAGTGATAGATGAAATTTTAATTCATTATGAGGATCTTTCCAAAAAATATATTAGTTGGAATAAATATTTTATTTTTTAGAGAGGTTATTTTAATATAAAAATAAATTTCACGAGGGCCATTGTAGAGGAGAGAAGATCTTTACTTTTTGATTATCTCGTATAATATTGTTTTAGGGGAAATTCAATAGCTTCCAATTGGATAACATCTACTCTAAAATCCTATCTCAAATGGAAAATTAAGAATTAAAATTCATTTCCCATGAAGGGAGAATTTTCATTGCTCAATGATTTGATGGAAGTAATTATTTTTATGAATTATATATATAATGAGGAACATACAGCCCGATAAACAAAGATCATAACGTGATCAAAATAATTTAATAGACAAGATGTGTCCACAAATGAATATTGATAACTAGGTCATGAAAATAATGAAATAACCCCGTAGATATGGGTGGTTTAGGCATTAAGAACCATCCAAAATTCAATATATCTTTTCTCAATAAATTTACATGGAACCTTCTCATATCCCATGTTGAAGCACTATTTTTTAAATAATATTTGGTTTGTCCAAAAAATTCCAAACTCTTATTCCTTCAATATAACACCAACTATTTATAGTGATATGAAATCTTCATATCATGAGATGACGAGCTGCTCAATATGTATTTATTATAAGTAGTCAAATATAACCTATTAGAGTACATCTTGGTAAGACATGCCAATTTAGAATATTTTCATTGTTCAACAGCACAAATAAAATCTTTAAATTGTATATTTAACTTCAAATTGTGGTGTGTTTTTAATATTCATTCCTTCTTAATTCATTTTGAAAGTCTTGAATTATCTGTATATTCATAGTGGTATTATAGTTTAAAAAAGACATCAATAAATTACACAATTAAATATAACCTTATATATCCATTTGTGATCATGATAAATATATTCCCAAATGACCAATAAATTTTAAAATTCCTTTCATTTCACTATCTGGATTTCTATTTTATGTAAATTCTGTAGAAAACAAGTACCTATATTTTTGATATATAACTAAAGATTTCAACTTAAATCCAATTTTTTCCTCTAATTGAAGGCAGTTTAAATCCTCAATCATTTATTTTATATTTTTAGAATTATTATTATACTACTAGAATACATATTGATGTTATTCAAAGTCAAGTTGTTCTTGAGAGACATTTTTTTTTTCTGAAATTATGGCTTCCATCCATGATTCTGACAACATTTAATATTTACATAATTTCATATTGGTATTAAAAATTTAAATTTTATTATATATATATATGGAAATGAATAAAACTATTTTTGACAACCAACAAGCCTCTTTATATGTGGTTGTCATTACAATACATAGTGATGTTCAGGTGACCTCCAAAATTTAAACGAGTTAGTTGAAAATTTATATCTCTAATTTAAACATTTTTTACATGATTGGTGTATCTATTAGGGAAAAATATCCATGAATAATTTCCATATTCTAGATTTGACCAATTCCAACCGGGATAAGGGTGAATTTTACTGTTGTGGTCTTTAGAGCACAAACTCCCTCGGTTTATGGAGGTGTGTTTCAATACCACCACTGAATTTTCAAGGGATGTTTCTTTTATAAAAATTGAAATTGGGTTTCAAGTGGGGTGAAAAATTTGACAACAATAAATATAATCAAATATAACACTTTATTTAGATATAATATTTTATAGGATGAATTTGATTCAACTCTTCATACATATATTTCATGAATAGATCAAGAAATTTTCATTTGAGGCTTCTCCTATATTGAATTTAATTCATTTCAGGTACTGATAATATATATTTCTATATAAAACATGGTTATTTAGAGAAAACTATGGGGTAGATTCACTTTTAAATAAGGCAACTATGGATATTTGTTTGATGTGGTCCATTGTGATATCTAATGATTTTTCACCCTCGGTGGACACTTATCTTATGGTTAAAACTACCACTCATCTTTGAAAACAACCTTAAAACATCTAATATTTAATTTTTATTAATAAATTTCTATGACCTAGTATGAAGTATTCCAAAACCATTTTTATAATTTCTTTTATAATAATTAGTACAATCATTATCATCATCCTAATCTTCACTACAACCACTACCACCAAAAATATCATCATCATAATCATCATTAAAATTTAAAAAAATTATTATCAATATTAATATTATTATTACGATGATCATCATCATCATTATGATCCGGTCAATATATTTCAACTATTATTATTATTTACATTATCAATAATATCATTATTAGTGATTTCATTTAGTTTGTAGTGTATTCGTATACCATATGAATGTTATGAAAATTATTCATTAAATATTTTATATTATATTTTTTCATTTTTTTCTAATATAATTGGAAGTAATTATATATTACTTATATACTATTCCTTGTGAATCTACCTTCTCAATGTTAAATATATTTTTGGGTATGATTTTGATTGAAACACTTCATAGAACATCATTGATTATTTCCATTATCAATATAACCCCCACCACCACCAACACTAGAAGATCATTAATAATAATTGTATTAATAATAATAGTAGTAACAATAATATACATTATCATCATGGATATTATTAGGATTATTATGATTATTATTCTGATGATAAAAACCACCGCCACTACCAACATCATCATCATCATTATAAGTACCATTATAATATTCATTATTATTATTCATATTATTATCATTATTATTATTTTAGTCATTATTATGGTGATTATTACTAGTAAAATATCATTAAATAAAGATTTTATGGGGTTATAATCTAGGTAATTGTGTTATTTGGTCCCCTAATTGTGAGGGGGAAGAATTCTCCTATGCGATGTGGGAGGGAGGTGGGTGCCTCATGTGTAGTGGTTGTAGATAAAGTTGATAAGGTGATATAATTGAGTGTGTGTAACCTTATAAGAGGGGGGAGCCTAATGGAAATGTGATACCATAGGGCTTCATGTAGGATGAAAAAGAAGAAAATTTGAAAAAAATATGAAAACATAATTGTATTGGTGCTACTGGGACTTTAGGGCTTACTATTTGGGGCATGTTGTCCATGTAAGAAATATTACATTAGTGAAATAAGGGTAATTTTTGTAATACGAATAAATTTTAATGATTA
The DNA here is from genome assembly GCA_963277665.1 of Viscum album. Lineage (NCBI taxonomy): Eukaryota > Viridiplantae > Streptophyta > Magnoliopsida > Santalales > Viscaceae > Viscum > Viscum album. Next base: position 863,269,692 of record OY728160.1, read on the forward strand.
TTGTAGGTTCTTTCTAATTATTATAAGTAGGGATGAGGCCTGACACACTTTATATCCTTGGGTGTGTGAGTAATTTGGATTATATTACCATATACATAAATAAATATTATTATACTTATTATGACCATCGCCATCATTGTTGTTATTAGCCTAATTTTCCTTATTATCATTAAAATTTTAATTATTATTATTATCATCATTATTAATATCATAACCATAATCACCACCTCCACCACCATCATTATTATTAATTTATAGGATTAAATATTTCCAATAATTCATGGGATATTCCTTGGAAATTATTCCTTATAGGATCGATAAATTTCTCTAGAGATTTTTACAATTATATAAAATAGGTTTTCTATAAAAATTTTAAGATCTTTTATTCTTGTAAGTATTTGGTTAATTTGATTTTGAATATGGATTCTCTTGTGTTATCAAATTGATGAGTCAAAGATTTGGTGATGCATCTATATTGTTGGATTTGAGGAAGGGAGATATCAATTTATTTTAATAGAATTTCGGGAATCATAGGATCTTGAGAATATTATAAAAAGAGTCTCTCCTCACGAAAAATATTCGTGATTATCTTATTTATAAATTTTATTAAATCATATTAAAATATCAAAGAGGAAATCCTGAAGGAAGGAATATTTGTGAACATTGAATGATTAACCCATTAAGAAAAAGAACAATTCTTGGAGTTTTGTTGAATTATAGAGTTGAATTCAATGGATTTTGGGTTTTAGGGGTTGATTCCGAACATCATTAAGTAATGTTTTTTCTAAATCATATTACCTTAGGTTGAACTCAAATAAAAAACATGTGGTTTGGGATTTTTCTCTATAAACCCTATAATTTTATTTATTTTAGACCAAGACCCATTCATTAGTTCCATTTTTTAGGAATATATTTACTCAAACATGGATTAATTTTGGGCTTTATGATTGAATTTTAGAACCCCAAAATCCTTTATGAAATATATTTTTATATGGGATTTAAAATTAAACATGATATAGAGATTAAACATGTTCAATATATAATTTTTTTATATTTCTTTATGATGGTGAACTATGATCACCACTTATTGAAACCATTTTTTTATTTTAAATTAAAAATATATTAGTATTAATGATTTGTTTTTAGAATATTCTTAAATGTTGTAAGGATTGGAAAAATAATGTTCTCTATATAGATTAGTTTCATAGAAACGTTTCTTATTACCAATGTAGGAAGACTATATTTTTAGTTAATAATTGAATACTAATAGATCTGGTTAGAGTAAAAGAGGTATATAATAGAGATCCCTAAACATGTATTCTTAAAAAATATGGGGATATTCCCATAAATAAGGGACTCACATGAATTACTCTATTTTCATCAAATGTTATCAATAATAATTTACGATAGGGGAAAATAGAGAAAATTACACTGATGTAGTAATGGTAAATGAATAAGTTGAAAATGGATTGGTCATTTGGGTTACTATATCAATTTTTAAGTTAGTTATTGAAGTTAATCATAGTGAAAAAATAATCCATCCATAATATATGAATGAACATATGACTCCTGGTGTTGGGTATTTAAAAAATATTGATCAGTAGTCGTTTGAATGTGAGGAAAAGGTGGACATATTATATTTATAATAAGTGGTTTTTATGTCATAAGGATATAGTAAAGGGAACAAACCAATGGGTGTTTAATCAAAAATGTAGAAGTAACTTAATAATTATAAGAATAATGATATTTCTATAGAGATTTATGGAACTCCATTAACTCAAAAATTAAAAATTAATTAATTTATTAGATAAATCATATGGTACCTCAATGAAACTCACTAATTAGGTTTCATATCTATGTGATGTAAATTAGCTTTTTAAGGGTAAAATATCAATTGATTAATATGGATCAAAAATGGATACCCCGAAAAAGGATAATTATGTAGTTACTATAGTTTTCACTAACATAATTCAAGAGGTACATATTATCGTAATGACTGGTACATAGACTCATGAAGTGAAAATGTATTTTTTTTCAAAAATTAATTCTCTATTCTCAATTATTTATGTGCATATAAAAAATATGAAACCCATATCACGGAGGGTATGAAAATTAAATAATTATAGATAAAATCTTGGGTTGTCATCTACTATCATGAATATTTTGGAATTTGTTACTCAATCTACTATAGAGAAGCTGAGTACTCAAAAAGGAAAATAAATCAGCATGCCTCGTTATGCCTAACTATTAATGTTGATATGGAGGAAAAAATTATCTTGAGGTTGACACTCAGGAGATGAAAAAATAAGATATACGAATAACAACACAGGTGGTCAAGTGAATTGCGGTTGATACTAAATCAAATAAAAATATTATACAAGAACAATATGTTATGGACATGAACAATCCATTTGTTTATGAGGTTGTTATAGAGGACATAATAAACCAATGGAAAATATTTTAACCACATGCAAGGGAATTATATTTCAGTGTTAGTGGAACTACTCAAAATAAAGAAAATGCTTCCATATTTAAGAAGCACTGATTGTTTCTAGCTATAGGATTTTTACAATCTTTATGTCAGAACATTATTTTTTATTTGGATAGGTTGGAGTATGATTCCATGGGAAGATGTTGACAAAAAATTTAGTTCTTTTAACATGGGTTTTGAGGATGATATCAATGTCGATCAATTTTTTCTTCATTCTTTAGGAGTGTGGATATTGTCACATTACTCTGATTTTTTTGGTGTGACATAGGATTTAGGGGTAATGGATTAGCATATACATCTTAATCATGATGGTGTTTCATGATCTAATTTTACCTATTTGACAATGGAAGTGGTTGGAGATTTTCTCAATGATAAGTGTGAACTAGAGTTGTTTTAAAGATAGTAGATGATTGAAAATTCCTTGGGTGATCCTAAAATAAACACTTGTTGATTATTATATTTCATGGAATAGGGGAGGGGTGCTTGGGGATCGTAAGGATGGGTTTTTTCATTTATTTTTTCTTTTCTAATGTCTTTTTTGGGTGAATTTTTTCACTTTTTTTAAAAGAAACAACCACAATAAATTTTTCTTCTTTAATAAAAGGATGATATGTTTGGTTATTTAAATTCATGGTTCTATCCATTTGACATTAATTTTTTTATTATTTCTTTTATTATTATTATCATCATTATTATTTACTATTAATATTACAATTATTTTTTATAGGAACCCCTTAACATATGAAACAAAAAAAACATATGGGTATATCCCCACACCCACCATGATGTAAAGAACCCATGTCTCATCATTAAATATGTAGTTAAACTTGGGAAAAATAAATCATTGATATAATCACCACCAAAATGAATTTGTAGGTTTATACCAATCCTTATAAGGATGTATGAGTCTAAACACACTAGGGGTTCCTTGAGAAGGTGTGTATTTTTAGATTTTATTACCCTATACCCAAATATATATTATTATCATTATTTTTTATATTTTTACCATTAGTATTATCCTCATCTACAAAACGATCATCGTAATCCCCATATTCATATTCTTCATCATCATCATAATTTTCACCATCACAATAATTATTTTAAATATCATAATGACAATAATAATAATAATAATAATCATCATCATTATCATCACCAGTATAAATAATATAATCTCAATCATGAAGCATAAATATGGGTGATGGTCTACATAATGAAATATGCCATATGTTTTTACTAAAACCCTTTTTCATTGAGTTCAATTAAAGATTTTTTATATTAATTTAATAAAATATCATGTAATGAACCACGGAGAATTCTCCCAGATGGGATTTAGTGTTTCTGTGATGCTGATAGCTTTCATCTACATGTGGTACATGCATAGAGTGAGGGAAACTTTATGTCAGATGTGTTATCTATTAAGGTTAACCTTTATTCATTTTCCTTGTGCTATATTTTAAAAAAACATTATTACTAAAACATGTCTAGCTTTGATTATAGATCTGAATCTCATACAATACTACTTATTCACCCTTTTAACACTTAGACTTAATTTTTTTTAAGTTAATAATTTTTTAGGACTGGGATTTCGTGAGACCCAAACCTTCCAAATTATTAATAGAATTTTTTTTATTATTATAAAAAGAATCATAATTGTTATTAACATTATCATTATTATTGTTAGATGATTGAATTATATATGAAAGTATAGGAGAAGTGGCAGCATAAGATCATCGATGGTTGATTTCGATATCACTATCCAATTTATACAAACCAAATCCCCATTTAAGGTTTTAAGGGATGCCCAAACTCATGAAAAAGTCCAATAAACATGTTGGTTATCAATTTGGGACTTAAAATAAGAAAAAAATGGTTCACACTTACATTATCCCTAATTTTAATAATTATTCTTAAAATAAAATTCCTTTTTCTATGAGGATCATTTGGAAGGTTCTACGGGCATATGTTGATGATAATCCATATGTAATTAGGTAAAGGGTGATTTTTTTGTTTTTATTTGCCTTATTTTTCCTAAAGGATGGGATATAGATAATATTTAGTATTAAGAAAATAGGTTTAATAAAATTTTGGCTTCTCTAATTAGAGGATGATTTGAATTGGATGTAGGTATTTTCATATTATTTTCCATAGTGATGAAATGAAGATAAGATCATGAAGATTTTTAAATCATTCTCTAAATCCATGAATTATCAGGATCTAAGAATGGAAAATCATTTTTTTCCTTCAAATATGAGTTATATTTTGTTATGGGACTACATGAATAGTAAAGATACACTATAAAAAACATGAACCCTTGGTTTAAAACCCAATAATAGTGAACTTCCATATGTACTATAGCTTTACTATAGAAGATTATGTAGTATTACTATGACAGTATAACCACATTGGTACTATATATGGTGGGTAAAATAATAGTGGTACTGTTCATCCTAAATGGTTTTTTGGCACACAAAATTTTTCTTTTGGGCCATTGGGCCACTAGTAAATAAAAGTACTTCAGACCATGTAGTAGCTCAGGTGGATTGTGGAAATTTTTGGTTGAGAAAATCTAAATATGGGGAGTCAATTTGGTGAGAAAAAATGGTTTGATCGATCATTGACAATGGTAAAAGACTATATGGAATAGACAATAAGCTGATGTGGGAAATTATGGGGAAGCATACATGATGAGGTAGAAGGGATGAATGACAATCATTCAAGATGTGCTAATTTAATTTAAGGCTTATACTATAAGCCTTCGGGAAGTGTGATTCTAAGGCCCTTATACCTCTAGTAATTCAATCACTGTAATGGATTCCCTCTTAACCCATTAAAAAAGAAGGTTTGATAATCGTAAAAATAATGGCCTTTTATAAAGGGGACCAATGTAAGTAACAACCATACCAAATATTCTTAATGAATATATGGTCTTAATTAGTTTTATTAAAATACAAGGATATTTTGAGATATTTATTCCTTGTTTGGTACTAAAATTAGATTTTATAGTTATACTATTATGGAAATATATGGTCACTACACTTAGATTATTGTGGATGTAGATCTTTATAGCACCTTGATCAATGAGGTAATGAAAAATACCTTAAAGTATAATAATAACATTTAAATAAGATATAAAGGGATACCTCATTTTATTATTCATTGTAAATTCAACGGTCATGTTTCTAATGAGTATAGAAGGAGTAAAATCACTTATATATTTTTTTTAATATAAGGGGTCTTGTAGAGAATGATTTTATGATTTTTTATTAATTAAAATGGCTAAGGTAAAGGCCCCAAAAATTTCATTCCCCTCAAAGGAATTTGATACTATACCCATATAGGTTAATAGTTCATCAATCATGGGAAGGATGGTTTCTTGTATAAAATTATCTAAACCACAACTCATGGTAATTGATTTGGGTAATCTTGATCCTAAAAGAGTCTAATATATTACATCAGATTCAATGGAAAAGTGAAATATGAATTTGGACACACTTCCTACTGAAGAAATGATCTGTTATAAAACAATATTGATTTTTGTTGGAAATTAAAGGAATTAAAAGAAACATGGGACCTCTGATGGCTTAGGAGGATCCCTTATTTAGGGGAATTTAGTTCAATCCGATAACATTAGTTCAAAGGGTGATGCTATAAGAGATAAAACAAACTCAATGGATATTAATTCTAAAAATGCTTCTACTAATTTTATTTATGATATACCCAATGAACCATGAGGAATGGAAATAGAGAAATAATGGTTAATTATGACAGTATTTTAGAGGAGGTTGAGAGTCCATATGAAAATTTCCTAACCTATTTGTAATATAAAAAATTTGGATACTAATTATGGGGCCATGAATCCTCCCTTGATTTAGGTTTACAATGTAGGAAATGCTAAAACATGATCACCCATGGGAACTATACTTGGATATTCACTAATAACGACTATAAATTTCTTACAGATGACCCCAATTAAGAATAATGGTGTTTGGTAGAGAATGTAGACTACAAATTAGATAAATTAAATATAGAACCAAACATGGTTAAGAGGTTTGGGGGTAAATATAATAACTCTATAAAGGCCAGATGTAGAGGAAATAACATTCCAAATGATATTATTCTATTCAAATTTTTATGGATGACTAATTCCAATACCATTGTAGCCCTTTGTTTTTAATGGGATTCAGCCAAAATTTATTGTATGTGTAGATTCCATGATACAATTTAAGAATTTCAAAAAAATTAAACAGTATTATGTTTGTTATGATTTGATTACTTGTATCCTTAGTCTTTCTATTATTGAGATCCTTCGGGTAAAACATATATGTGTTATAAAATATTAGATTTTCTATATTAGAGTATAACATATTAGCATTTTCTTTCATAAGGATGGTCATAACTGGACGGATTCCATGACCTATCAATCAATCAGTTACACAAGAAGGATAAATCTATTTTTGACCTTTTAGTGACCTCTCGTGTTGTCTCTAATACCTAGATCATACTTAGGGATTTTAATTATGTTCTTAATACTAATGAAAAATTGAGAGATAATTTCATTATATTTACTTCATCAGACACACTACGTATATTAGATCAATGGTGTTTCTTAGAAAACTCAGTTTATAAGGCCATGTTTCTGTAGACTATATACACTATTAATTTATGTAAATCTATTAAGATTTGTAGGGACATTATCTATCTTAATGAGCCTCACTTTTTTATTTTATACTCATGAAACATTCTCCCTATAATTCACTAAGAGCACTCCCATACATTTTTAATATAAATTAGGATTGAATAAAATCCCTTATTTCATTCATGAAAAAAATTATTATCACATGTATTTGGATAAAAAGGAAATATATTTCCAAGAAAGGGGAAATAATTTTGATAGTACTGTGACCCAAATTGTATGGAAGATGATTATGGATGTGGAATACTCACTTATAGAAAGGGATAGAAATAAGTTCTCCAATATGGATTATTAAATTAAGAAGGATTATTAAAACCTACCACACTATTAGGGTAGATCTATGAATCATGATAGACATTTGAAAGATGATTTGGAGATTTAAATTGAACTCTGAGAGCTTATTAGTACTAAATACATTATTTACAGGTGGAAATTTCATTTGAGGTGGGATACATAAGTTTAAATGAGAAGAATGTTATTCCATCTCAAGAATAGGTAAGAATGATAAAAAAGATAAATTTCTCTAATTTTATTAATTTAGATACTTTTAATAATGAATAATGTATCTCTAATTCCATGACATATTAGTTATACTCCAATTTTAATCATCTTTGCATGGAACATGATGAAATGGAATTGATGTATGTTATTCTTCAGAGTGTCAAAACCAAGGAGAACTCTTTTCATTCATCTATTCTAGTCAGGTATAAAAAAAATAAAATTATATTATTACCAGAATAAGGATAGTTCATATGGACCAGATAGATATACTAATAAGTTCATTATTAGATTATGTAATTTTATTGATTTAGAAATTAATATGTATATCAAATATTTATTTAGACCTCAATTCCTTCCTCCCTTAATGATTTCACAATTTCATAATCTTGTATTAAATATTGACAATGACCTATATATCGATGAATATAGGAAAAATATGTTGGGGAATAATTTATGATTTTTTTTAATAATGTGATTTCCATCAGGATTAGAGTTATTTTTCATTGTAATGTGTCTACAAACTAGATTGGTTTTTTCCCAAAAATGATCACACAAGAATACCTCTAAAGAGTTTTTTATTGTGTTAATATAATTCAGAGGAATGTAAAATCTCGAAACATTACTCATAACTTTTTTATCAATATGGATTTTTACACTCCAAAGGGGGGCTTCATTTTAATGGTGCTGGAAAGGTATGGTGTCTGTTGGTGATTTAGTAATATTATTCATGTTTTATTCAATAGATTATGGGTATCTATCATTATAAATGATTTGTGTAATAGATACATTTGTTACACATGAGGAGGGAGACAAGGGATGACAACACTCTTGATCGTTTTTAGATTAATCAAATCCCCTTAAAACCTTTTATATGTGGATGAAAATATAATTTTTTTTGAGTATAATGAAAAATATCTTGATATTATTATGGATATATTTCACACCCTGACCTACTTAATTACTTTTTATTATTATTTGTTTGGATTTAAAAAAATTGGATTGAGGTTCAAATTGAATCCTGAACAAAACTATTGAGTTATGTTAAAAAGTGCGTGTTTTTTAGTTGATGTTGGGTGCATGGGTGGAGATTTTTTTGGAGACCCCACACGGCTCCTCTTAGGAATCCGCACGATCCACCTACCATTGGAAAATTGAAATGAGTGAAGTTTGTGTTTTATTGTTTTATTTAAAAAGTTTAGTATTATTAATAATGTTATTATTATTATTAAAATTAAATGACTAATTTTATTATTTATATTTTTATCATGTTATTATTATTATTTTTTACTATAAATATTACAATTAATATTAATGATAATTAATGTTGTCATTAGGAATTATTTTAATGCTATATTATTGTTATTATTATTAGTGTTGTTATTAATAAGACTTCATTATTATTATTATTAAGGTATTATTATAATTTTATTATTATTATTATTATTATTAGTTCTAGTTTTTATCTTATTTTAGAGGCAAAAATAGGGTAGCGTTGAACCATAATGGTGCAAGCCACACCCCCTATTCAACCCTGGAACACCTCCAATGCACCCCCCTGTTCACACTTTTCTCCCGGCCGCCCACCCCATCTTGAATGACCCCTCCGGAAGCTCTACCCTCCAGCGCCTCCTCCGTCCGGTGTACACCCCCTTGACACACGCCACTTCCCCTTCCTCTTGCCCAACAACACCCCCATTGCACTCCACCCTACTTTGCCTCCACTTTAATCTATCGTCTCCACCAGCCAGCCCGTCTCCGGCGCAGCTCCGTACTGCCACACCTTCGGTCTGACTGACCCACTGACTGGAGCGACTTCTCCTGGCCGACCCCTCTATTGACATCCCTCCTGCCAGCACAACCCTTCTCTCTGATGAAGATCCCTCCTCCAATGATTTTATTGTGCCTCCATCCCCCTTGGTATAGGATTTGCATAATGACTTTTATGTTTTGTCCAAACCATATATGATAGGGGTTTCTCTTTTGAGTCGATCCCTCAATTTTGGGTTTATTTTGATGGCACGGGTTTTGATTATGCTTTCAAAGCATGCGGTTGAGGTGCGAATGAGATCGTGCACCAATCTCGGGTGTGCGTTTTCATTACGCATTGGAGTTGAGGTATGAACACTTTGCGTGTCACCTTTAAATTTATGATTTCATGTAATTATTATTTTATCAGGACCCTTAGTTGTTAGTTTTTGATTTAGTATATTTTTCATTATCATTCTTTGTGAAATGTGGTGTTTTGGTTCAGTTTCATTAATCTTTTGGCATAAATTGTTAAGTACTGCACACCCTTTTTATATAATAATTTGCTGTTTGGTTTTGCAAGTGATTGGTATTTTTTTTTTCTGAAAACTATTTTGGTCTTAGAAGTATAAATGTGATGTTGAATTTGGTGATTGATCTTCCTCGAGTGGACTTTTGGATTGTGGTTTCTAAAGAGGTGTGTGTATGGTTTCAAAATGGATCTTGACGTGTGGTGTATATTTATTATGTTGTGCAATTGGTTTATTTGACTGTGTATGCCATGTTTTTTCTATTCGGGTGTGTTGGGGATCTATGATTGGTCATAAAAGAGGGTTTAAAGGGGGTTCTGAGTGTGTAATGTTGTGATATTATTTTTGAAAAATTATTCATAAATTTTAAAATGTTTTAGTAAATAATTTAAATGGAGCGAAGTATGTTTTGAAAACACGTCAAGGTGGTTTTTACACTGTTTGTTCATTTTTATTGTCTTAAGTTAGTGGTTATGGGTTTTTAGTAGTTGTGAATTTGTTGCAGTGCATTGGAGAAGAAATTCTACAAATCAATGGTCATAATCTTGCGCGTGCTTCTGCATCTGTGCGAGGTGGGATGTGCCATTGTGTTTGGACTGCGAGTTCTGGTAGGTCCCCCACTGCACTCACCTTTAATTTTAGAATTTTTTAGTTTCTTGATATTTTATTAATTTCAATAAATGATAAATAGTAATAGATAATTAATTTCGGAATAATTTCTTGATGTAAACGAAGATGTTTATTTTATACATGGCACCTACATTATTTTCTGGATGAACTGACTCACAATAGTGAATGAGTGGCATTTTTTCCTTTGAAAATAATTTTCAAATTTTTAATTGTGGTTTTGTTTTTTGGTAAATGTTTTCTTCTGTCACATGATCAAATGGTTTGGTTTCTCTGGAAACATGGTGTTTCTTTTAAAAGTTGCATCAGGCCCGTTTGAAACTTTGATAAAATAAATTATTTTGGAAACCTTTCTTTGAGGTGACTCACGGGAGATCATTTTTTTACGTTGATTGTGTGAGTTCTGTGTGATTCTTATGTATCGTGGCTGGTTGAATTACATTGTTGACTCACCCCAGTTTATTATACATGTTGAAATGGGAACCTGGCATAGTGATTGAATTTTTTGAGAACGATTGCATCACTAGTTTAGATTATGCACTTTCTAGTGAAACTTAGTACAGACTTTTCTCTGTTATGGTATTGGGCCCCTTGGTTAGGCCATGTACTGCAACACCGGGTGTTAAGGAATTATGACGTCATTGAGAAGGGCATGCCTCCAGGATTATTCACATGTATAGTACGTGATGGATTGTTCTCGAGCTCCTAGGTTCGACCCATGTTTTATTCAGTGTTTATTTGTATGAGGCGGGCTATTGAGAGGCCTAGTTCGGTTGCTAGTCCTCGTTTGTTGCTTTCCCATTTTCCTTATTCTGTGATGTGTGTTTCATGTGGTTTTCTGTTAACTAACAACTAAAATTTGGATTTCTAAATTGTTTGAGAAAAAGTATTTAAAATGAAATGCACCTTTTCCCTTCAAACATTAAACTTGTTTTTTTAATTTAAAATGGAAATGGATGATTACTTGTTTCAGAAATGAAAGTGTGTGTGGAAACCCATATTTTCTATTATTTATTTCAAACTCGGAATTAGTAAATTCATTATTTAAAGGTAGTGTTTTGGGGATAGTTTGTTGGGAACACCTACTATGTTTTAATACTCACGCCTATAGTGTTTTCGTATTTTTAGTTTCTATTGCAGGTTCAACTCGAGCTTTCTCTCCATGGGTGAGAGTCGGTTGTGGATTGGTGAGTGACTCTCTGGGTCATGAGGAGTTTTGGATATGATCAAGTTAGTCTATTTTTGTAGGACATTCATTATTTTCATGTTTTTTATTTACATTGCGTTGTTCTTTTTTTATTTACACTACTTTAATTATTTTCATTGGGAGAAATCATTCCCTCTTTCTCTCTTTTGATGCCCTATCCCTTGTCGTCAGCCCGAGAGGATCAATAACGCATCTTGGGCCAGGTCGTGGACCGACTCAGGTTATCGGTTCAGGGTCGACCTGGGTTGGTTCGTGATAATATATTTATTCATTATGAATTTCTTTCAATATAGTCTATTGGTTTTAATAGTTATAATCTCATTTGTCTAAATGGAATGAGTACTTCTAGGTGGAACCATAATGTTTGATTTCATGATATTAAATAAGGGGATGTACATTACAAATTCCTAAAAATTCCTTAATTTTTGGAAGAAACAAAACCTAATATATGGAGGGGGATTATTTCCATAAATATTAAGAAAAATTATAGTTGAAAAGGTATTTCCATCCCATAATCTATTTGAATCATCCATGTTAAATATATTATAACATCTATGATTTTATAGGAATTTATCTTATACAAATGGATTAGTGACATCTAAAATAGTATATATGAATACATTAAAATTTTAATATAGACCAAACATATATTCTATAAACATATTTTCACTATAGAATAGGTAAAATGCATTATTATTATGGAATTTAGTGGGATGAGAATAAAGATCTTAAGATTCTTCAATGAAACCCTAATAGCTATATTTTTTGAGAGAATATTCCAATATCAATCATATTATTTTTTCCTTAGTGATATTTTCTTATCTAGTCAACAAAGGGGTAACCTATTTTATATGATATCATCGGTTTGGAATATATTTTGGAATTTATACAAGACAACTATATCATTTATCAACTGGGTTCCTTCTAGAAAATAATCCTTCAACTTCTAGACTGAAAATTAGATAGAAAATACCATCATCTTTTCTGAATCAGTTCCTTAAAACATGAAAAATATGAGAATTGATGATGATATTGAGATACAAGATCATATAAAAGGTCATATTCCAATAAATTTCATTAATAATATTATGATATACACCATCAATGATGTTGATTACTATTTCTGGATACTAGTAAGGGTGAGTATGTTTAATCCCCAAATCTATTATCCTCACCCATGAGGACTTTATATATCCTCTTCTAGTTCAAATTACACATTTAAAAGGATTTTTTACAATCTTATAGATTCAATATTTTTTGAAATATATGGAGAATATTTCTCCCCATAGATGACTGACTAGTCAAAACAGGCCTTAAAATTTTTCTGGTCTTCGAAATCTATTTAAAGGACTAGAATAATAATGATCATGTTTTCATTTAATATGAATTATCTTGAATTAATTGGGACTTTGTGGTTTGTTGGAAAATTTTTGACCCATGGATGGGTTAATTTTTTAATATATTCATGAATTCCGTTATGTAACTCTCAATTATTCAAAAATTTTAAAAGATTCTACTTATTAAAGTAGTTCATGTGTTCTATAATATATGGATGCTCAGAACTACATTCATTTTGATGGTCTCCCAATAAGATTTTGGGATATTTGCACCATTATTTTTAGATATATACATCATTCTTCAAACCTTGAAACTAATTATATGGATATTTTTTAATGATTTGATAACATATTTGTTTCATGGTATCTCATATATACCTAAGTCACCACTACTATAAATGTACATTATATGGACCTCACAACTCCCACTTCCATTAACATTAACAAGGACGGTGAAATGAAGAGAGTCCTTGAACTATTATTACGTGGTTATATATTTAAAAATTATAGAGGTTTAATTATGATTATATTTTCTTTATTTCCTCATTCACATACTACCTTTGAGGCTGATATGTAGGTTGTTATTCATATAGTAATGTTAGAGTGGATTAGTCGTTGTCATAATTAATGGACATATACTACATATTCTCTTATTATTATCTTGGTTGAGAATATATTTGTTAATATTTTGAGGAATCTTAACCCATCCTAGATGAATTTATTGGCAGAGATGTTGGTATTTCACATTATTATATATCATGTTTACATAAATGCTAAAACAGATGTATATTATATTTTTATTAATATTGTTTAGGAATGGGATTAATTTTAGTTTTATTGGTTGGGTTATAGTCTGATTCCTCGTTGTTTTTCAAATGTTTCATGGGATGTACAAAACAAACTTGTTTAACTATTTTAGGTATTATACTCCGCATTTATATTATTTAATAGGAACGAGTCAATGTGTGGTATAACAGAATCATACATGAGTCTCTTTCTTGGATGAGGTTTGGTCTTGTGGGTATCTTGATACATATAGAAATGGATGTTGGTAGCCTTTGGGGAGTGGGTATGTTGGTTTGGTACACTTAGAGGTAGTGGGTGAATTTATGTGTGTATTATTCCCTTGTACTTATACCCCAATGATAATGTAGAAGTTTTATTCCTATTATTATAGAGGAATTATGGATTTTCAATGGTTGATATTGTGAAACCATAGTGCATAATCATGTTAATGGTTTATTTGATATGGAATTTACTATGCAAAAATATTATATTTCCTTATACAATAAATGTAATCAATGTGAGAAGGGAAATCAATAAAAAAGAGTGATACTCTACCTTTAGAAAAAAATTAGTAATAAGTTACCTCGTTTTATGATGTAAACATTTATAGGACTAGATAGATTATCAATAATGTTATTGATTCTACACATTGTACATAATGTCAAATAATTTTCTAAAAATTTCCAAACATTAGAATTTCTCAATTGGTTCTAGGTACGTCTATCCTAAATGGGACAAATCCAAGAAAATTGATAGTTTATTTATAAATATTATGAATGATAAGGTTTTAATCAATTGAATATTATTTAAAATAATCAAGATATTATGACATAAAATTCCCCTCTAACAAGTTCAAATGATGGACTTGGGTTTCAGGGACACAATTTCTCAAATGAGGGACACATTACATCCATGAGAGGGATAAAATCATTAATCCATTTAATGAAATTTTCTATAATTCAAATTTTTGGGTAAATATATTTGTTCTTAATTAGATTTATTTGAGTCCCAAAATTCTCACGGATGTTGAATTTATAATTGGTGCTCCCATCAAAATAGATACGAAAATAAAATAATCCATATATATATATATATATATACTTTTTTATGATTCTCATTTTGGTCGATCTAACATCATAAGTTGTGTATAATATATAGAATGTTACCATAAAATAAAATCTAAATCATTATATTCCATATGAGTAGTTTTTAGATTACCATGTCAATTATAAGATGATTAGTCATCTTAATTAATATTATAAAATTCCTAGAATCAAGAAACCCACACAATCAATTTTTATGCTCCATGGTCAGGATTATACGACCTATAAAATAATAAAGGATAATGAACATGGGAAATTAAAGTGCCTAACATCACTACCCATCACTATTGAGTCATGTAATAATGAACTTTAGATATATCCCTCAACAACAATGTCTATAGATGATGTAGTACTTAGATATTACTAAAATTAGGTTAATAAAGAAGCAATAATAGTTGAGGTGGTGTATTTTGTGATCATTATATATTTTTTTAAAATAGTTGGTTAAGGACACACAACAAGAAGTTATAGAATTATCTCCACCTCAAGTAAATAAGGATACAGAACTATGTGATTTTCACTATCAAATGGTCCCTGGAGATTCATTTAATGTGGATACCCCCATGATAGAGATTCCATTGAATGAAGTTACCACGCCTATAAAGAAGAATAGCCTTGAGAAGAAGTGGATAAAGATGGTTTCATTATTACATAATTATGTAAGGATTCTAAATAGTCAAATCTACGTGATCTTTTTTACTATTTAGAACCCACTTTTAACAATAAGTTTGATATGATAGTTTTTCTTGAGGAAAAACCATTCAAGAATTGGGAACATTAGGTTGAGGAGATTGATGCTTCAAAATAACCTAATTATAAAATAAACCAACTACCGAAAGAGTTTGGAAAGGAAAACGTAATTATCTTGAGGTACAATATGAGAATTAAAAGATTCCCCAATCACAGTGAAACACCTCTTCCAAATGAATATTATTTTGTTGAATTTTTTAGGGATAAATAAATGTGGGGATTTTTAAAAATAAAAAACCTCATCAATAAACATGGTTTTGTGGAGGTTGGTTTAGATTATGATGTAGTTAATTTTTAATATATCATTATTTTTAATTGGAGTATATTGGGCTATATTTTTATTATATTAAATACTTGGGATACATCCATTGAAAAGATTCGTGTGCTTATTCAAGATAATGTAGAAGCTGTCATATATTATTTTATTTAGAAACAAATTAATTCCCATTTCATTCATAAATAGTTGTTCCTTACTGCTTCTATTATTTATGGAAACCCCTGTTATATATGTTGAAGAGATATCTAGTGTGAATTGTTGAACCCTCATCATAATTTATGTTTTATTTATTAGGATATTAATTTTTTAAGACCTCATGAGTATATTAGAATAACCTTCACAAATACATTTTAAAATAAATTATTGAGGGTTTAAACTTTTATTTTATAATTGAAATCAATCTGGTGGGATCTAAATTCACATAGATGAATTTTTTTATTAATAAAATACAATAAAATTTGACTGATCATCCATTCATATCTATTTGTGGTGAGAATCAATTTTCCTAATTTTTTCTTACCATTATTCTTAGAGGTCACATGAATTATAATCTCCTTTTCTTTTAATTATTAAAATCATAAATGACTCTTCCTTATAAATTTAGATTCAATAATTTTTGATCTCTATGGAGAAGCATAAATAAATTTTTTTAGTGAATGGAAAAATTGTGATATTAGAAATTATTTTCATAGTTTCTCATCCAAATTCAAGAGAGTCAAGTTGGTTCTTAAGAATTGGGTTAGAGGTAATTTTTTTAATTTTTATATTTATATAAAAAACATCCTTTTTTGTTAAAAATAGAAATATAGAGCATAAAATCTAAATTGATGAGTATATTCCCTTATAGTGTAAACTAGAGCATATTAATAACATTATATATTTCATTATCACAGAAAAAATAATCCTTATATGGAAATGGATAAATATACACATTCAAACCTATTTCTAATAATTTTAAAAATATGGAAGTATTAAAAATGATGTATCAATAGTTTTCACTAAGTAGAGTTTATTTTAAATTGATAATGATATTTCATCTTTCATAATCAAACAAGGTCCATGTAAATTTAATGATTTAATATATTTTAGGAACAATACTCATACTATGGTTTCCATATTTTATATGGTTGTTAACTCCAAAAACTCCGAGTTTGTGGCCATTCCCTTGGAGGGTGTAAAAAGAAATGATCTGTTTTCCATCAATTAATAAAACAAATTTTTTTTTCAAAGTATTTCAATTAAAAAATTATAATCAATTGGTATTTTTTAAATTCTTATTAGATATATGATATAAAATAATTCTTCATCGCCTCATATATTCTTAAGGGTTACAATTTCGAAATTTTGGTGCTTATCTCAAAACATGTAAATAGTTTTATTTTAAGAGGGTTTAGGGATATTTTATTTATAATTCCTTCCTTTAAATTATTAGGAAGGTTTTGGATTAATTATTAGGAGTTATATTGGCACAAAATGAATTTATAATAATTGTGATGGTGAATTTGCGATTCATTTTTGTTTAAAATGACTTTTTAGGATGGGTGTCCATCGCAAAAAACCTGTCGTAGGGGAAGGAATCACAAATATAATTATCAGTGACAGTCTGTCACTAGAAAAAAAATTCAAATGGATATACAGTATGTTGAGAAAAAAGAATGATATATTTTTTATTACCCTTCTGTAATAGATAATCCATCACAAATAACCATTTTCAAAAAAGTAATAATTTATTTATTTATTAATAAATAAAATTAAAAATATTTTAAAAACATTATGAAATATTTAAAGAAATCAAAACACTCATAAAAGTAAAACAAAATTTCAAATATAATATGTCTATCATAATAAATTACAAAAAATCCATGAAAATATTTAGAAATTATAAACTGACATCAGGTGGAGGAGGATCCCTCGATGGAGAAGGGGAAGGAAAATCCCAACCAATGCCACATGAAAGTCGCTGCATATACTCTATCATCTCCTCAACTCTCACATGGTACTACTCAAGATACTCCTCCCTCTACTAATGAATCTGTTGTATCATCTCATCATGAGATCTCATCCTCTCCTCATAATGTGCAACAAACGACATCGTCAATGATGACTCTCCATAAGCTCCCATTGTGCTCACTGATTCCATCATAGAAGTACCATAATAACTCATAGGTGTTAGTCGATAACCAATACCAATCACTAGACCTTTCTCTACACCCAAAGAAGTCATCTCTATCCAAGCCCCCTTATCAAAATCCAAATCAGTAGTGAAATCTTGTTCAGATTCATCTTGACTCTCCTATGAATGAGAAGTCAAATCCTCATATATTTATTTTAAATATAATGACAAATTATAATAATAATAAAATTATTATTATTGACATTGTTCAACAAAACCACTAACCATAATAAAACTCTATCATTCGCCTATAACTTCTCCTATATGGATATCAAAATACATCTTAATATAAACATCAAACTCCATAATATATGGGTCAGTATCAGCCCTTATAATATAACAAAAATGTAATAGTTATAATAAATATGCAATAATAAATAATACAACTTACCATATGTCGTCAATGTATAGAAAATGTACTACTCTTGCCCATATGGGTGACATCTTCCATCCCATAGCTCTGACATCCAACTGCTAATATCATCCTTAAAGGCTCCCCATGAAAGATGGATCACAACTCATCCCATACATAAGATGATATAAAGTCAGGGCGATGAGATACACAAGACTGATCGATGATGGCAGCACAAGCTTTGTCCATAGCTATCTTTCTGATGTTGTGTAGAAACTGCAGAAAGTGCCCGCATATACAACTATCCAATTCCTTTCAGATAGGACCACACTGAATATCCGAAATAGGAGAAAATAAATTTTGTAATACATGTAAAAAAATTATTTTAGTAATTAAATAAATATTAAAAAAGTATATATTATTTAATAATGTATAATCCAGTGGTCGAACATATAGTCATGAACGATGATGGGTACCAGGTCCCATGACACCCACAAGTCAGAAAAACAATTTCTTTGAATTGTACCAGTCTGTCCAGTGGCTAAATGTGAAAAGCTATGTAAATTAAAACAAATATATAATCATAAAATAAATATAAGATTAATAAAATTAGTTAATATAAAATAAACTTTTTATTAAAAATATTAAATATACCTTTGGAAATGCTGATCAAAATCAATAGATGGCCATCTCTCTAGAATAGGATCCGAAATTAGTAATCGAGAAAGACCACACCCCCTTATAGTAGGAGCACCATCCTGAGGAGGAGTAGCTGACTTAGGCTCATCATCAGGAAGTCCATCATTAGGGAGAGAACAAAATAAATCCTCATGAGGATCATCTCTAGCTACCTGTAACAAATATTCTCACCACTAAGAGATTGTTAAAACAAATATGAAATATAAAAAACTATTGAATGTCATAATAAAATAATGTTACCTATAACAGATTTTTAATAAAAATGTGAAATTTAACAAACTAATAAATATCAAAATATGATAATTAGCTGTAACTAAATACCTGAATATAATACAATAATTTTCATCTTCATCACCATTTTCATCGACATCAATATCTTCATCCTCATCTTCGTCATTTTGAACTTCCATTTAAATTAATACTACATTTTTAATAGTTAATATTTTTAAAAAATTTATAATAATTCACTATATTTGATATATTTTTGACAAACTATTACAAAAAATTAAACTAATTATTATTTAATAAGTCTTTACTAAATGTTATATATTTTAAATTTTCATTGTTTTCAATTATAATATATTTTATCAATTTTTTGAATCCAAATTCTAATAAATAATGTTTTATTAAAAAAATTTCCTTAAATTAATTTTATCATGATCATTAAAAAAATAAATTATATTTATACATAAAAATATTTATACATTTATACATACATGAACATACACCAAAAAATTATTATGAAAAAAAATTATTATAAACAAATTTTATTGTTAAAAAATATTATGAGCATACAAATATTATTATTATGTGTGTGTGAAAAAAATTAACATAACACATATTTAGATATAACTTTTTTTGACATACATACATGCGTGCGCAATAAAAATAATTTAACCAAGAAACAAATGGAAGGAATAATAAAACCAAGAAAAACAATAAGCAACAAAGAATGTGTAAAATTATAATTAATTTCCAGCAACCCTAAAGCATGAATTTATATTAAATGTTTTATTAATTAATATAAATATATAAAATATATTTTGGTTATTTTTTAATAGATCTACATAAAAAAATTATATATACATATATACAAATATACATACATACATACATATACGTATATATATATATCACAAACTGTAAACATATTTTTAAATTCATATATATATATAAATTTTTTTAATATATATATATAAACACACACACAAACATATATCAAAATTAACATGATACTCAAACATATTAATATATATATATATGTATACAAATATAAATACAAAACATATATAAATATCAATAAAAAATTACAAGAATTACGAAAATCATTTAAAATACATTTTATGAACTAGATTACAATCAAAACAAATATTAATACAATTGCATCACTCATAAATTTAAAAAAAATCATACAAATTACATAAGATTCTAGACATAGTGTTTAACCATACCAATATATTTTACACCGAACCCAAAAATGCACAAAATAGAAACCATATTAAAATCAAAATAGAAATTCATGCAATTGAATCTTTCCTAAATATCAAATATAGCATGTAAATAAGATCAATTCGTAAACATAGGGACCAAACTAGTATATTTTACATTTAACCTATATACATTAAAAAAATGGATTAAAAAATTAATAGGAGTCTGTACCTTGAAGATCTGAGCTGGAATTTAAAAAAACAGGAAGAACAAAGTCGCACGAAGCTGAGGGATAATGGCCAGTTGTAGGGTTTGCTACGGGAGAGAGAGAAGGAAGAAAGAAAGGAGAGGTAGATCAAAAGGAGGCCGCATGCAGTGTTAAAATGATGGGTTATTTGTAAATTCTTATTTTTGATGGAATAAATGACATCACAAATAGTTTTTCCTGAAGATTATTTACAATGGAAGATAGAGTATGTCACAAATAATCCAAAGACTAGGGGAATTTGCAATAGATTTTGTTATCCATCGCAAATTCTCATCACGATTACTTTTCTCACTGGGAGGAAATAATGTATGCCAAAAATAGTTGTGATGGACTATTCATTCTGTCGCAATAAACCATTATTTCTAAAGGGAACAATATTCCATCTCAAATGGCATGTTGCAAATGTCTCAAATTCTAGTAGTGTAGGCAAAATGTTATCTATATGCCTATTTGGATTCATTTATGGAAAGATAACTCATGGTTATCTATACAATTATTTTTACGGGATTAATCTTTATAAAAAAAGATCCAAAGTAGGGAATGATGCCTAAAAATAAACATTGGTAAGGATTTAATCCCCTAAATATGGGGCTTTATCTTCATAATTCTCAAAATGTATAGATTTTACAATGCATTTTATACATTTTTTTGAAATATTTTTTGGGCATGATATATTTTGTCCAAGATAATGGGGTCCTAAGATGTTTTTTTAACTTCTTTAGATGTGATAGACTTGGTAAACCCATGTCTTCCCTTATTCCATGGATTTCTGATTATGACCTTAGTCAATGTATATATAATATGATTAATACCTATTAATACCTCCCCAATTAATGTTTTAGTTTAACAGTGTCTTTTAATATATCTATTATTTAATATTCCATCTTTCTTTACTATTAGGGTGATTATAAAACCATTAAAATTCAAAAACATATTCTATATCATTAAGAGAAGGTCTCAGTACCAATTATCAACTCATGTAAATCGAGTGTTTTTTGCAAATGATTGATTAATTCATAGGAAGTCCCACATCTCATTTATTATAACCGTTGAGAAATTGTTTATGGTATTTTTCTATCTTCATGATCCATTATTTCAAGGGATAGTTAATTCATATTATCTATACGATAATTCATCAATAAGTATTGCTCATTTATCATATTTGTAAGGAAAATACCTTTCCAATGTGGGAATTATTCATCTTATTAATTCTATAATCACATCATATACTTTTTTATTCCTTTACTATTTATAGGTTTCAATGAACTTTTTTAAGTGATTTTGAGATTAAAATTAAATATTTTTCATGGAGAGGATTTATTCATGAAGGGGAACTTGTTACTATTACATGTAAATATTTTGTCGAACCACCATATCTGGGAGGACATGGAATAAATATTCTATATATCTTAAAATAATATTTGATAAATTGCTATGTATTTTAGATTATTTACAAGTGGGGTCCATTAAGTAAGTTCCCAAGATATATGTTTGTCAATAGATTTAATTTTAGAAACATGTATCATATTTTCTTATTTTTATGGAATGTTGTGAGAGGATAATACAATGAAAATATGTTTTAAAATAAATTTAGGATATCTAGGAACTCTAAATTATATTTCTAGTAGATTTGGTGGATTGAATTACCTACTCAAGGTATTTGGAAGACCAAATCTCTGCATAATAAAAATTATATTTATTAAATCATGGATAATTTTTATATATTTTATTTCTTCCTACCTGGTTATATTATTCCTAAATTGTTATGGTTCATGTTTTTTGAATAATTCATTTCATTTTGGTATCCACAACATCTAGTAATATTTAATTTATTGATGTAAAATAGTATAATTGTGATGGGAATTCTATTTGTTTATGAGGGATGAAATCATTTTTATACACCATTCATACTTTATTCCCACTTTATTTGTTGTGAATGACACAACTCTATATTTATTTTATGGATGGAAATTTTTATGCTAATGGAAAGCATGTCAGCAACAATTATTTCCTCTGTTTAAAAAATGTACAAATAATTGAAATATACTTTTCTTATACTTCTTTTCAAATAAATTGTAATGATATAAATATTATAATTTTTATTTAAATCCCCCAAAATGGATAGATCATTATAATTTTATGAAATTTCTTGTGGATTTTATTTTATAGATCAACTCTATAACTTTTATGGTTTTATAATTACTATAGGCCTTCCATGTTTTCAAGATTTTATAAACTTTATAAGATTTTATATTCATATTTTACCATTAAATTACTTTGATCCTAAAATAAATATAGATATTTAATTAGTAGATAGGGGTCAAATTAGATTCATGATAATCTTCATAGAAGATGTTGTGGTGCTTCGGTTTCTTAGTATCTTAGGAATAGTAACTAAACCCTATTTTATCAATTATATCTATAGATCCCACCAATTTCTTCTTGAACCATGGTCAACATAGATGGTATATTAATTAAAGATCTGGAAATTATAGGTTTTGAGGTATCATTTCACTTATAGAGGGTTCGCGAAAGGATAATTTTATATTTCCCTCAAGAAATATACTACTCTTAAATATAGAATATGGGAAATTATTTATGAAATGATGAGATAAAAATAATTTTAGGGGGAAAACTACGATTTGAAAGTAACTCTATTCATGCAATATGTTTTTTTTAAAATATTGTTCTTTATAGAATTATAGGGAGTGGGTGTAATGTCTTTCCATTATAGAGTCTATCTAGCTGAGGGCTTCCCATATCAATCATAATGTTTTCCAGGTAGAAGATTACATTTCAAGATATATATTTTCGAAACACCCTCTTGGATTTAATTTCGACATTCTCAGTATTTTTTATAGTTTCAAATTTATTATGTTGTTAAATATGTTTATACTAAACTCTGTAATGATCTATTTTTATCTTTATGATTTTAATTTAAAATAGTTTAGGTTCTGGATTTTTACTAAAAAATACTTCATTAAATTATTATTATAATTGATAATGTTTTGTAATCAGTTAGTTTGATATGAATATTTCCATTCTCGAGGTTAGGGCATCAATCCAACAATTACACTTTCTATTTAATTATATTTTGATTTTACTATTGGAAATGTGTACATTGAAGCTGCTGGTGGGAATTTAAATGTGAATCTCTTTCAGTTACCAGAAATCTTGTGATTTTTGGTGGCTAACATAAAATATTTTTTATATTGGCATGGTAGTTTGGTATAGAGACACATTTGAGTTGGTTCTTAAATATGGGTGATGTGAAAGCCATCATACTACCATAATAAAGTTCATAGATGGGTGGCATATTGAGGAGAAGAAAATAAATATTAACAAAAACAGAAGGTGTTAAATTCATCTTCTATCAAGTGGATTAATTTACTTCATGGTAGGTTGATTTTATATAGGGTCCAAAAAGTATTATTGTGAAAAAAGGACATTTTCCCACATATATAAAAAAGAGAACATATAATCAGTTCATTAAAAAACTACAATGAGGGTCATCCTATAATGTTTACCCATCATTGAGGTGTGAGGTTTGGTCCATGAAATACCATTAAGTGATTGAGTTGTTTTATTTTTTATAACCCCTAAATATTTACATAAATTATTATTATTACTATTACTATAATTTTAATTATTAATGTTATTTTTATTATTGCATGGAAAAACCTATGGTGGAGTGGATCCATCATTGATTCATTGATACATCATGTCAAGATTTAACCCACATTGATTTATAATATTAGAGATATTCATCAATTTAATTATTATAAATTTTGACTATGAAGTTTTTTGTATTAGAAAATATTGATGAAAGAATGCGGGGATTGGAGGTGCATCACTAGTGACTGAAAAGTGCCATTTGAATTCATGAACAAGGTGTGGATGTTTTAGCTGATATTAGATGGTATTTTTGTTTGGAAAATAGGGAACCATATTGTTTGAGGTGGAACTTGAGGGTGTGAGTTTTAGAAAAAGTAAGAACAAATAACAGGAAGACCATGAGGTCCACCCCAATGGTGTTGGCTATCTTTGACACATTATAGTAGGAGGCTCCCAATGGATGCAACATAGAATATAATTTGTTTCATATATCATTTATATGATTCTGAGCTAAACACTAAATAAAAATATAGAATTCAACAACCATTTTAAATAAATCATGGTTTGCATGCACAATTTCTTAACCATTCTTGTCACATATTCCTTAATAGTGGACACGAATAGTATTTTTTCAATTTTTCAAAAATCATTCCCAATAATATTACATCCACTAAATAACTCCAACACCATTTTAGTATAAATTTAATTTTTAATAAATTATTTATTTATTTTTAAAAAATTAATTTTTTATAAACTAACCAAAAATTGAAAGGTTTTTCCTATAAATTCTAAAATGATAGTATTTTTAGAGAATTCTTTAATTTGAATCTTGTAATTTAAAAAACATTAAATAGTAAACTGGGTTTCTTTTAAATATTTTTAAATCTTATAAGATTGATTTTCTATAACTTAATAAAATATATATTTATTTGAAGGTTATATTTTTTTAAAGCCAAAACCAGAACCAAGAACAATATAAGGTCTTAAAAAATCACAACGCGATAGAAAGTTATCTCGTGTGGAAAATTAGTGATTATATTCAAGTATAAATAAGTAACATCTTACAAAACATTGACCTAAATATACAGGTGTATAGTAGTTTTCAAACCATTACTAACTTAAATAAATATAATTAAAAAATACTCAAGGATTGTCTATATTCAAATAAGGAATAATTAAGGGAAAATGAATAAAGAAGTTTTAGGTTCTCATTAAAAATAATGGAATATTCATTATATATAATATATAATTACAAATTATAATATAATGTAGAAATCTATTACGTTTTTAACATCAAAAAGCTTATTTTTCATTAAAAAATACATTTCTAAAAACAATAATTATGGATGAATTAATATAACAACCCTCAAATCATAGAAATGAATCAGCTTATGAGATCCATCTAATTAATGAGACATTTGATCCAAGTATCATGAGTTGATCATTGGCCCAGTACTATATAAATTTAATAAAAGGTATTATCCCCCTCATATATAGATTTTTCTTACTTCTCCCATGTATCAAAACCAAGACCACTAATATAATATCCATTAGAACCATAATGTTTTTTATTTATGTTCATGATCATAATATTTTATGGTAATTTAAAAAAATAGATATTATAAAACGGTTCCACTATCATAATAATTTTTATATTAACAAAATATATTTTTATTATTTAAATAGTGTATTATGTTTAAAGATAACAAATTCACTATATTTAAAATAATTGATAGCTTAATACTATGACAATGAACAATTCCAAAGGGATTTTCATGGACTATATTATGGCCCTTATATTCCAAATTAATAATTTTTGGTAATGTAATTAAATATTAAATAATTAAATATTGTAACCCTAGAATTTATTATTAAAATAATTTAAGGATATAATTGATTTAATGACAAATAAATTGTTGGTTATGATAAATAATCAAATGATAAATTTTTTTTGATAACTTATTCCATAATTATTTATATTGATGAAAAATTATAAATTACATGGATTTATAAAGACCATGATTGAAAGAATAAAATTGTTTTTATAAAAATAAAACATCAAAATTAATTAAAAATTTGATTATATAAATTGTAAAAGGTGATGATAAATATATTTAAGATATAAAATCATTAATTTATAAAAAAAATTATTGGAAAGTAAATTTCTTCCAAATAATTAAATAAACCAAGGCATGTGATAAGTGTTTAAAAATATAATTTAATATTGAGCTAAAACAATCAAATAATGTGACAAAAAAGGGTAACCGTTTTAAACGTAATTTTTTTTATTAAAATTAAATAAATAATATTATGAGTTAATGAAGTAAGAAAATAAATTCATATCAATGGTATATAATGAAATGAAATTTTATCTATCATATAAAGTTCAATAAAATTAATTTAAAAGTCTATATTACGTTTTTAGAAACACTAAAAAATGTAAGAAGTTCTTTTTAAAAATAAAACAATGTTACCAAATAACCAATTCCTGAGTAGAAAGTATCAATCCTTTGATTTTTAACAAATATAATGTATAATAAACAGCAATTTATGTCAATAATAATTAAATAAACTTAATATATAAATACATTGGTCATGAAATCATTAAATCAAGGAAACAAAATTATATAATTATGATATAATTACTTGATATAGAAAAAATCATAACTAGTTATTTTAAGTAAAACTACATGGATGGAACTAAATAGTATTTATTATATTGTAGTAGTGATAATATAATAATGAAATAAAAATTTAAATATTATTGGAAATCCAGGAGATACGTAGGTTCACCAAGAGTGGATGAATCTATGTGTACATTTAATTTTCTATTATAGGAACACCTCTTACTCAAAACATATTTATTGATTAAATAAATTATGTTTATGGGTTTTCTCTTTATAAAACATTCTACAAAATTTCTATGGATCCTTATAACACCACATGAGATTTACATGATTCATTAATCAATAAGACCAGAAAATTACATGTGTGTTTTGGTTATTATCACATGTTATTCAGTTATACACATTTTATCAATTATAAACCACTATGGGAAGTGGGATAACTTTTAATCAAATTAAAATAACCCTCATAATTGTGTTTGTGCTCCAACATGTTTATAATTTTTAGATTGGGATCCATTATTGTGATGTAATTAAAATAATGTGATCCATTCAAAAAATTTAAGAAGATGCGTGAATATATCATAAATACCCCTTCCATATTCTAAATCATTTTATGAAGATAACAGTTTGATTATTCTTATATTTCAAATAAAACTATCCAAATCAATATAGCATTATGATTCTCCACTTCATTCTATCATGGATGTTTATGTATTCAGGTTGAGTGAAATATAAATTAAATACAATACTAAGACACTTCATATAACAACCAGTCAAAACATTATTCCCATTTTTCTTTAAAATTTAATACTCTACAATCGCATGTCTATAATAGTTATCTCTCCAAAAACTTATCAACATAGATATTCTACGAAAATGGAATAAACTATGTTGAACATAACCATAATTATCATTAATATTTATGAACAATAATTACATGATTTATGGTCATAAGATGATGGAAAAAAATTCATAATTTAAAAAATACTAAATTATCCAATAGTACAAAAAACCTAAATTACATTTTTATAGAAGACTTAAAACCAATTATTACCATTACACAATATATAATTCAACATTATTAATTCATGAAACTCTCACATAAAAAATATTAAATTAATCACGAACCATTTTATTGAATTGAAAAATCATACTCCACTAGTAAAAATGACCTTATTATTATTACACATGCCTCAAATTTCTTAGTTTAAAATTACACAGTTTTCTGGAAACTAGTGTATAATATAATTTGGTCAAATTCACACTGATTTATATCTAAACTATACGTACACAACATTTTATTTTCCAAATTCACCATTAAAAATTCACTATATTCCCTTACAAAGAGAAATAGATTTACTTTACTATCACACAAACCGCCCAATATATCTTAGACTCTTACACAACAGATAACTCTCCGTTACATAAAGGCTTCCATGTATTCAACATTTTTCCTTACATCACATATTTTTTATTTATATAAATTTTCATCAACCATTAAAAATCATTGTAAATTATCTTTCACCGTAATTTTGTGAACATTTTTCATTATTGACATAGAATTTAAGGTTTTATTCTTCCTTTTTTTACATAGAGTAAGTTCATCATTTCCTTAATCCCCCTGACACATATAACACCAATTAATATTATGGAATTAATTTTTTTATCCTTTACTCAAAGTTTCCTATTGTTTTAGATAGATTAAGTGAGTATAAATGAAATCTTAGGGAGAGTGAATATTTTTTAACTTTGGTATAAAATACCTTATGATCTGGTATTTACCACAATATGGTTGTTCATGTTTTCTTATAGTGGTGGATCTAGTAATGGTGGTGTATTAATTTTTATGGGTTCATAAACAAGGGATGAGGGATTCAATTACATAATGTTTTTAAAACAATGATATAGCTGGTGAGGAGTCCCCATTTTATGGACATGGTTTAAGTAAGGATTTTAATGGAATCATTTTTTTTCCATGAGGAGAAAAGAACTGATATTGGTTGAACTGAAGGTAAAAAATAAAATGTTTTTGTAAATATTAAATATAAAATCCTGGAACCCATACTCTTGGATCATTTAATGAAATCCATAATATTAAATTCCTATATTTTATGCCGATAATTGAGGCACAACTTTTTCTGTCATAATAATAAAACATAAAAACGAGATAATACAACACTTACCTACTAGAAGACCTTTTGGGTTTAGAGTTTTCGAGAATTATGAGAAACTCCCTCACAAAGATCTCATATCAACATGGAATAATATGTTATCAAAAGTACATTTATCCCATTTATCCCTATTTTTATTATTTCAAAATAGGTCATGAAAATTATTCTTGTAATATTATTTATAGAAATAAATAGTTCAATATCATTATTTAAAACAAAAATAAAATGTTACATAAGGAGGGTGAAATCAAATGATTAGTAATGGTAAAAATAATAATTAATAATTAAATTCTATCAATAAGATAAGTGTTATTAAGGTAATTGTGACATAATAAAATTTCATAAGAGAGTCAAAAAGAAACTTATACCCATCAATACCTGGACCATCAAATTTGAAAACATGGAAAATGAAAGAGTCATCAAAATAAATAATAATGTGCCATGTGATATAAATCTAGATCATTAGAAACAATATAAAACATTATAAATAATAAAAAAACACATAATGGTACCTTGGACTATCGTTATACTTGTCAAAATTATAAATAGAATAACCATATGTTTGAATTCCATATGTGTCACTTATACAAATGGAATATCCATATCGCTAACTTCAGTACCCAATGTATTAGAATGATATCATTGATCCACCATCCATTTATCTATCACATAACCACCTATCAATATATTATAACATAACCACTCCTCAAACGTCCATGTTCCATTGAAACAACATGACACATAATTAACCCATGGAAAATTAATGGGTTAAATATCAATCTCTTTAAAATATGATTAACCCATAGAATGAAATGTGTTAAAAACCAATATCATTGAAACAATATTAAACCACAGAATAAAATGGTTTAAATAAAAAAATCATTGAAATAAATAAAATCCATCTAAATAATGAATGATGATGTTTTCAACTCAAAATATCCCAAGTGTATCATAAGTAACAACAAGGGTAGTTGAATTTATTGAATGATAATACCATTAAAATATTATCAAACAATTCTTAAGGGAAATATTATTTTTATATTAATTTTATTTGAAAATACTTATCCTTGAAATTAGTTATTAAAAAAATTAAAATAAAACATTTATACATGAAAATGAACCTTCAAAAAAATGAAAGTTGGAAAATATGTACATTCCATATAAGGTAAAAACAACATTCCTTTTCATAGTAAAAATGTTAGAAAAAATTTGGTGTTTAGAAAGAAATAAGAATTTTAATTTCAAAACATTGGAAAAAGATAAAAAAGTTTAAAATTTATTTAAAATATTATTTTTTAATGTTTAAAAACATGTTTTGAAAACCATTTTAGAAAATTTCGTTTTTTATAAGAGAAAAATTTCTCCGACTAAAGAGAGAATAAGTTGGGTTTTATTAAAAATAGTTTGAGTACCAAAGAGTATAAAATTGTTACTAATACTTGAAAAGGGTCATGAATAACTACAGTAGGTAAAAATAAAAGTTTTTATTGAAAAATTTGAATATAATTTCTTCAAATGGAAAACAAATATAAATATAAATTTTTGAGGAAAATAATCTTTAAACAATCCAAAGTGTCCCATACCACTTTGAAAAATTTTAAACCATAAGCATCAGGAAATAATAACATTAATTTAATGCTTTAAATACCATTAATATAAAGTTATTAATGATATAATATATAATAGTGGCAATATATACACCACACAAAATAAGTGGTGAATATGACATTTATCTTACAGATGTAAAAAGTGAGATTAAAATCTCTTACCTGATGTCTGATTTTTCACACTTTTTCACTATATTCCTAAATGATAAACATATTTTAATTATATAACATATTAAAAACCATTTATAATTAATTATTAAATTTAATTTAATTTTAAATTAATTATATACAATTACCTTATCAATAATGTTTAAGTTGGATGTTTTGACCATATTCAGCTTATGAATCGAAGCTGACTTTGATAGGTCTGCTATTGTCAATAATGTCATTAAATAAAAATATATAGAAAAATAATCTGGAAATAATTGATATATTTATATATTAATTATACTTTTAAAAATAATCATGAATGATGACTATGAAAAATGTAAAAATATTATAATCATAGAAACGGTAGGTCGTACGTACCCATGGGTAACATTCCCATTTTTCAATGATCAATATGGAAATTGGGTAAGTAACATTATATACAACCATAGTGATAATTATATCATAAATAACAAGTTATTTAATAATTTATAGTTTTATATATATTTGTTGTGATGTAAAAGTAATCACATCATCTCGAGGAGGAGGTAATCAACACATTCAAGATCGAAATTATATCATTCTAGTGTGTGAAAAGGGTAATAAAAATGATATATTATATTTATGAAAAGATAAGTATGTCATTAATAAAATATATATTTAATTAATTTGACATATTTTTAATCAAAACTATTCTTTATACAATCCATGTATAGTGTGAATAAATCTCACTCTTTGGTGTGGTGGTATTCAATGCTTCCACAGATGATGTTATCGTATTTATAAAAAATGGGAAGTATAAATTTATGTGTTATAAAATAATTATATAAGAATAAACACATAAAAATTATCATATATATTATATATAAATATCAAGTTCATCGTAACTACCAACCTTTAAAGATGGTCATGAAAAAATGAATGAAATAATTTTGTGAGGCGGTAGTTCACCTACTCAAAAACAATAATTTTGTTACCCATTAGATGGAAATGTGTGTGTAAGTTAACATATAAAACATTGAATAAAAACATATAAATATTTTTAGGATTCTCTTTTTGTTATATAATAATGTAATAATAATGTTTGAGGGGGTGAATTATGAAATTAAAATAAAAGAGATTGAGGAAGATTGTTGCCTTTAATTTGGGTGACTCCTTTTGGTTTATACAAAAGGGATTCATTTGATTCCTTTATGAAAAATTTTAGGATTTTACATTTAGGTTAGGGATTTTGAGGATATATATGGGTATATCTCGGGTAATCCAAAGTGGATTTGTCAAGACCCATCCTCGGGGCCTGTGCGGTGACTACCCTTAGCCCGCCTTCCATAGGCTAGGGGCCGTCGACTAGCACCAAAGGAGAATCCCTGATAAGTAAGGGAATGAATTGCATTTAAACTTATAACACACACAGACTGAATACAACCAATAGAAGCAACAAGTACTAATATAGAAAAGAATACTGTGCTGAAAGTAAGTGGGCCAGTATACAAACCCATCTGAACAACAAGTACATGTAAAAAGGAAAAAACTGCTCCTAGTCGTCCACCGGGGAATCCTACCTGATGGGTAGGTACAGATCTCAAAAATCTTGTCCCTAAGGTACGTCCGGTGTAGTCCAGCTCTAAGCAGCCTCCCGTCCGTCACCCTCAGCCTCGATCACTACTGATTGTCATCTGCACAGAACACAACAAGGTGGGGGAGAAGCCTGTGCATGGGTGAGTATGACAATACTTAGTAGGGGACCCTAGGACCCCCGAAGGTCTCCCAGAATCCACTAAGGATAAACCAAAAGGAAGAAAGATACAATCATAAAGTATCCACCAACCCTTCTTAGGTATATTCCCATACATATACCTAAGTTATCAGTCACAGTCCGGCTCCAAATCTCAAGCCCAAGAATAACCCAGTCCACACAGGAAGTGAAGTCAATCACCTAGATGATAATGATTGAAAGACAAGACTCATCTCACATAGGTATACAACTCTTTTAGATGAGTGAAGATGATTAGATGTTGCCTCTGAATCATCTCCTCTATCGAACCCACGTAGGATCCTGGAATAATATCAGCGATGTTGAACCCACATAGGATCCTAGTACAAAATACATCACTGTCGAACCCACATAGGATCTTAGTACAGATTTCATCGTTGTAGAACCCACAGAGGATCCTGGTACAGTATCGTCACTATCGAAGCCATGGAGGATCCTGTGATCTCAGTCGCAGCCAGCTCTAGGGATCCTGCAGATATCATGCTCGATTCAAGGAAGGTTCGCTCCTTGAGCCATGTTTTGATACATAAACTACCACTAAGTCTTGATTGGATGTATCCCGTAGTTCCACATCATCATAAGGAACTCAACGCGACAGACGGTGCGCCAATCGGACGACCGGTCTGTGAGTTATTGGCATTTCCGTTCCAGGGGCCCGATTGGTTTTTAGGTTCAAACCAACTTGACCACACCCCAACTGCATCCAATCCTCAAGAGGGGTATTCCAAAAGAATCGTCTCACTCCAAGAATTTCATCGATGCAGACGGTTCGTCGACCGGACACCTGAATCCCAAGATAGGGGTGAAAAGGTGATAACTGACCATAGCGGGTCTGGGTCTGGTCTGACCGAGTCGGAGTGACCCCACCTGACCCGGTCCGGACTGGGGTCTGACCCGGTTCGAGGGTTCGAACCTGGTCTGAGAAAATGGCCCGGGCCGAGGGGGTGGCCCGGCCCGGTGGTGGCCTGGCAAGCCACGTTGTGGGTGTGGGTGTTGTGCCCGCCAGGATTCTGAAGAAATCACAGGACCCGAAGGGTCCTGCCTTGCTGGAGCACTGCCGGCGGCTGACTCGGATGACCTCCCTCCATCCACCATAGCCTCGTCGTGGCGTGATGGCATCGTGCTGCCTTCGTCCGTCGCGGTCCCCCTTCCTCCGGCGTGGCGCAACGACGCGGCGGCTCGCATGGCCGCGGTTCTTCTCCGGCGCGGTGCGACGGCACCACGACCTTCTATCTCCGGCTCCATCGTCAACAGAACAAGAACCAACGAAGGGATGTCAGGCCATGTTTGTTCAGCTCGTGCCCTCCGCATTAGGTGATAAAAAGTGGAAATCATTGAACCATAATAATTGAAAAGGAACAAGGATTTAATTTACTCAAAACAAACCCCTACCTCGATTTTGGTGATCAACGAAGGAGTCGCGGAAGACGGACGTTGCGGGAGACAGACGTCATTCCATCAATGTCGGAGAAGGAAAATCTCGGAGAAGATGAGTTGAGATGATGTCGTCGGTGTATTTCATGGGCGGCGGTGCTTCCCTTCCTTTCCCCGGTTGAAGAAGGAAGAACTTGATGCTCTTCTATCTTTGGAGATGAGGAGCATTCTTCACCAGAGATGATGTGTTCTTCATTGGAGAGGATGTGTTCTTCATTGGAGAGGATTTCGTTCTCCAAGAATCTCCCAAGTCATCTCTCAAAGTTTCACCCAAAAAGAAACGCCGACATCCAAAATAAAATAATAGCTCTAATATTATTTTATTATTTCCATGAAATCAAAAAGAATTAAAAAGAATTCAAATAACTTCAAATTAATTAATTGGCATTAATTAATTCTTGGTGTGTTGGCACCATAATGGGAAAGTCCAAGAGTCTCCCCCATTTATGGGGAGCTCAAGGGGTTTAAAGGGGGGTTAGAGAGTTAGGGTGGGTTGCAACTAAAAACATCCTCCCAAGGGAGGTTTTGTCTGGGTGGGCCCACCACTAACCTCCTCTTGGAGGTTTTAACCACCAATTAAACTAAAAATATGGTACACATATTTAATTTAATTTAATTAGAAATTCCCAAAATTTACTTCCTCTCTTGTTAGAACGCAACTGCGGTGAAGGTTTCCTTAAGAGAATACCGGTGCTGCGAGTTCAATGGTGCCCTTAAATTTCAATTCCAAACACCAGTTCAAAAGATATAAAATACCGCTCATATGTTTACTGAACGTACCTGAACAAAAATTCCGAAATTTATTCCGGGAACAGAGGGCCTCGGAATCAAGCTCCATGAGAAACTGTGGACTCATAAAATTCCCATGTATTTAAAAAAAATCCACAAAGTTTTTGGGTCTTTACATTCTCCCTTACCTTAGGTCTTTACATCCCCATAAGACACAACTCACACTAAGGAAACAAATGGGGGTACTGAGTAGGCATCTGAGCCTCCCACTCCCGTGATCTCTCTTGGAGGTTCTCGTGCATCCAACGAATGCACACCAGAGGAATCGACCATCCACGCAGGACCCTCTCCTATTAATCCTCAATATCCATTGGAACCACCATGAAAGTCTCACCATCGTCAATGTCCAGCTCCCTATGGTCGATGATGTGATAAGGGTCATCCATGTATCTCTTTAGCTGAGATACGTGGAAGACGTCGTACACCTGATGCAACTGAGGTGGAAGAGACAAGCGGTAAGCCACCTCAACTACTCTACTGAGGACCTGAAAAGGTTCGATGAATCGCGGAGATAACTTTCTGCCTCGTCCAAATCTCTGTAGACGTCGTCGAGGTGAGACCCATAGAAAGACAGGGTCACCATCCTCAAACTCCAGTGGTCTCCGACTTCTATCAGAATAGGACTTCTTCCTACTTTGTGTAGTCTTCATCTGCTCCTGGATAATCTGCACCTTCTCAATCGTAGCATGCACCATCTTTGGTCCTACAAGTGCTGACTCCCCTAGGTTAGTCTAGAACAGAGGAAATCTTCAAGGTCAGCCATAAAGTGCCTCGTAAAGTGCCATCCTGATGGTGGAGTGGTAGTTGTTGTTATACACAAACTCTACTATGGGTAAGTGATCCTCCCAACTATGACCAAAGTCATGTACCCATGCACAGAACATGTCCTCGAGTGTCTAAATGGTCCTCTCAGTCTGACCATCTGTCTGAGGATGGAAGGTGGTGCTTAAGGAAAGCTGTGTCCCGAAAGCCACCTAAAACCCCTTCCATAGCTGGAAAGTGAAACATGATTCTCGATCAGAGACGATTGTCGATGACACATCATGAAGCTGTACAATCTTCTGTACATAGAGGCGTCCCAAGCTCTCTACTGAGCCTTGATCTTTGATCAGTAGGAAGTGGGCTGACTTGTTGAGTCGGTCTACGATCACCCAGATAATGTCGTGTCCTCTGGATGCACGTGGAAGTCTCGTCACGTAATCCATGGATATCCTGTCCCACTTCCACTCTGGGACCTCTAAGGGCTGAACCAAGCCTGCTGGAACCTGGTGCTCCACCTTCACTTGCTGAAAAGTGAGGCATCAAGAGAAAAACTCTACTATTTACTTCTTCATACCTGCCCACCAGTGCTTTCATCGGAGGTCCTGATACATCTTCACCACTCCTGGATGTACCTCTAAAGCAGATGTGTGGAATTCCCTCAAAACATCCTCCTGAATTGCAACTGTTACCATGGTACGTCCTTTGAAGAGAATTATGTTCTCCCCACCTTCAGAAAATCCCTCAGGTGTCTGCCCTAAAGATATCTGAGCACGTCACATCTCATAGTCAACGTCCCCACTCTGTGCCTCCCTGACTCGCTAAAGAAGTGGAGGAGTGACTGTGAGAGACTATATAAAGGATGCTCCATCTCAATCCACTAAGGATATCTGCAACGCGGCCAGCTGCTCTGTCGCCTCTCCCAGCAGCTAAATGACTGATCTCCTGCTGAGATCATCTACTACAACGTTCCCCTTCCCATGAGTATAGACTATCTCTAGGTCATAGTCTTAGAGGAACTTGATCCATCTTCGTTGTCTCAGGTTTAGGTCCTTCTGCGAGAAGATGTACCTGAGACACTGGTAGTCAGATTAGACTATAAAACACTCACCCATCAGATAGTGCCGCCACATCTTCAAAGCGAATACAATTGCTGCAAACTACAGGTCATGGGTAGCATAGTTATGCTCATGTTGTATCAACTTCTGTGAACCATAAGTGATCACTACTCTCTCCAGCATCAGGACACACCCCAAGTCCGATCCCAAATGCATCACAGTAAACTATGTACCCAACGGCCTCCTCCGATAGCCTCAATATGGGCACACTATTCAACCACTATCTCATCTCCTGAAAGCTCTGTTGGAATCTCTCTGACCACAAAAAGGGTTTCCCATTATTTTTCAATGCTTAAAGCGGTGCTGCAACTCTAGAGAAGTATGGAAAAAATCTTTAATAGTACCTAGCTAGTCTCAGAAAACTCTGTACCTCCATCACACTCCTGGGTGGCTCCCAAGAAAGTACTTCATCGATCTTCGCTGGATCCACTGCAACTCTAGCCTCTCAGATGATGTGTCCCAATAGTGAAACTCTCGAATCCAAAATTGGCACTTCGAGATATTACTATAAAGATGGTGCTCTCGGAGTGTGTCCAGTACTACATGAAAATGATAGGTATGATCCTCCTTAGTAGTCGAGTAGATCTGTATGTCGTCGATGAAGAATACAAAAAAAGAGATCGAGGTAAGGATGGAAGATCCTGTTCATGAGACTCATGAACATTGCTGGAGTGTTGGTTACGACGAAGGGCATAACCAAGAACTCATAGTGGCCATACTGACACCTGAAGGCTGTCCTCTGCACATCCTCATCTTGAACTCTGAGATGGTGATATCCCGAAATAAGGTCTATCTTTGAGGACCATCGCACTCCCTTCAGCTGATCAAATAGGTCATCAATCCTCGAGAGTGGGTACTTGTTCTTCACGGTCACTTGGATCAGGCAACGGTAGTCAATACATAGTCACAAGCTCTTATCTGCCTTCTTGGCGAACATAATCGAATATGCCTAGGGTGAAACACTAGGTCGGATAAATCCCTTCCCCTGCAAGTCCCCCGGCTGTACCCGTAGCTCATGATGCTCGGCGAGAGCCATCCGATATGCTGGTGTAGATATCGGTGTCGTCCTGAGGTATAGGTCAATGTATAAGTCCACCTATATGTGAGGAGGGAGTTCTAAAACATCATCAGGGAAAACATCTGCATACTGATCCACCACAATAGGAATACTCAGGCTCTGCACATCAACCGCTTTGAGGATGAGACTAGCCAACTGATGTGTGATCGACTGCCCCCTACTCTATGTAAGTCCATCTTGTACTACAAAGTCTCCCTTATCACTGGTGAAGGTGAACCTGGTCCCATCCTTGCAGACACACCGCACTTTGTTTCTAATACAAGCAATATGGTCATGAACTGTGGATAACCAGTCCATACCCAAGATGACATCATAAGGCCTTGATGCCACTACAAGAAGATCCCAGATGAAGATCTCGCCTCCTAGAGTAAGCTCACACTGTCAGAACTAGTGTGTAATCATCGAGTCTACATCTGTTGGAATCTCTAGCGGTAAGGACCGAGCCAACGGCTCCGTCAGAATCATCGAGCTCCGAACGAGGGCAGCGGAAATAAAATAATGACTCGCGCCTGTGTCTATAAGTACTACAGCAAGGGTGAATTAGACACATATAGTATCTCGAATCATCTCAGGTGCACCGTGGTCATAGGCCTTGACTTCCTGGAGCTGAGCCCGCCTATGAGCTCCCTGTGGTCGGGGTGGACCTCCTGGTGGTGGTGGTGGTAGGGCCTCAAAACGTCGTCCACCACCCACTACTCAGCCAGCTCCACTAC
The DNA here is from genome assembly GCA_963277665.1 of Viscum album. Classification (NCBI taxonomy): domain Eukaryota; kingdom Viridiplantae; phylum Streptophyta; class Magnoliopsida; order Santalales; family Viscaceae; genus Viscum; species Viscum album. The sequence goes on from OY728160.1 coordinate 863,308,495, forward strand.
CACGTCCGGCTTCTCCCGAAGGACCACCACGGTTGAACCTCTTCCTCTGCCTAGGAGGTCCCTCTACTATCCGCTTCTCATCTGCGTGGAAGGTTAGGTAGTCATGAGCCATGTGCTTCTGCCCGCCGCATGCATAGCACTTCCTTCTCCTCGTATGGCTAGCTATGTCTCGTGTGACCCCTACAACTGAACTTGTATCCTGGGGTTTCCCACCTGATGGCCTGGTCCACTTGGACCTCTACATCATCTGTCTACTTCTGGCTGCAGAAGACTCTGCTAAGTGTCACCCTGTGGCGGGTCTCGCTTCTGGTGTCTGCTCAGCAAGAAAACTCTCTACAAGAAGGGCTCGCTCCAGCACCCCCGCCTACTTCTGAATGTTGAGGGAGATCATCGAAGCCATGATCTCATTCCTGAGTCCCTGATCGAAGTTATGGGACATGAATAATGGGTCTCGAACCATATTCGTGGAGTAACATGAGAGGTCAGTGAACCTCACTGAGTACTGAGCTACTATCATGCTACCCTGCTGCAGATGAAGTATCTCTTGAATCCACACTGCACGAAGGGTGGCTGGAATAAACTCCACCCGGAATAGGCTCTCAATGTTTGTCCAGAGTAGTGATGCCTCATCATGCACCTAGAGCATCATGCTCCACCATCTTCCTGCTGCTACATGCAGGAGACTCGCAACAAGGATCACCATGATATCGGCTGGTGTCCCTACAAATATGAAAACTCTCATGACAGCCTCCAGCCAGTCATCACCTTCTTGTGGGTCTGTCTCTCCCCGGAACCTGGGCACCCTATGGGGTTGGAACTCATGAAACGCACTCAAACGGCGTGCACTCTCGGCTAGTGGAGCTGGTGGTATCTGTGGCCCAGTGGGTAGTGGTACCACTAGTACCTCCGCTGTGATGGGGCCCTGCACCGAGGCCTCGTTGCTCGGTGGGCTACCATCTCATATGAAAGTTGGAACCCAAGATGGCTGCCTTCATGGGACCATCCTGAAAGGAAACAGGTGCACCACGGTTAAAACACTATATCTGGTGAGCTAACACAAACTATTCATGAAGGAAACTTTTCAAAGGAAACAAGCACGCAATCAGTGTTTTCGTGCACTGTGTCGGAGATCAGAAGTCAGAGTCCTAGTGTATGGATACGTCAACCATCGCACCAACACTGATTTTCCTAAAATCATAACCACACCCAAAACACTTAACACTATTTCCATTAAAATAATCAGAGTCTATGTTCTACGGTAGAACTGACTACTCTGATACCAATTTTTCACGACCTGTCCTTGGGGCCCGTGCCGTAACTACCTGAAGCTCGTCTTCCATAGGCCAGAGGTTGGAGACTAGCATAAAGGAGAATCCCTGATAATTAAGGTAAGGCATTGCCTTTAAACCTGTAACACACACAGACTGAACACAATAAATAGAAGAAAAAATTACTAATATAGAATAGAAGAGTGTGCAGAAAGTATGTGGGCTTGTATACAAACCCAACTAAACAACAAGTACAAGGAAAAAGAGGAAAACTGCTCCTGGTCATCCACCGGGGAATCCTACCAGAAGGGTAGGTATAGATCTCGAACAAATTTTCCCTGAGGTACTTCCCATCTAGTCCAGCTCCGAGAAGCCTCCTGTCCATAACCCTCAGCCTCGATCACTACTGACCGTCATATGAACAGAAAACAACAAGGTGCGGGTGAAGCCTGTGGAGGGGTGAGTATAACAATACTCAGTAGGGGACACCAAGAGCCCTGAATGTCTCCCATAATCCACTAAGGATAAAAAAAATAAGAAAGATAAAATCAAAAAGTATCTACCAACCCTACTTAGGTATATTCCCATACATATACCTAAGTTACCGGTCATAGTCTGGATCCAACTCTCGAGCCCAAGCACAACCCAGTCCACACATGAAGTAAAGTCAATCACCTCGTTGATAATGATTGAAAGACCAGAATCATCTCACACAAGTATATAACTCTTTTAGAGGGGTGTAGATGATTAGATGTAGCCTCTGAATCATCTCCTCTGTCAAACCCATGTAGGATCCTATAACAATATCAGTGCTGTCGAGCCCACGTAGGATCCTGGTACATAAGTCCTCGCTGTCGAACCCATAGAGGATCTCGGTATAGATGTCATCATTGTCGAACCCATGGAGATCCCGGTATAGAATACATCCCTGCTGAACCCATGGAGGATCCCGGTACAGAATACATCCCTGTCGAACCCACGGAGGATCCAGTAATCTCAGTCGCAGCCAGCTCTAGGGTTCCCGCAAACAACACGCTCGATTCCAGGAGGTTCTGATCCTCGAGCCAAATTTTGATACATAAACTACCCTGAATTCTTCAGTTGATGTATCCGGTAGTTATGCCTCATCATAAGGAACCCAACGCGACAGACGGGGCATCAATCGGACGCCCGGCCTGTGAGTTATTGGCATTTCTGTTCCAGGGGCCTAGTTGAATTTTAGGTTCAAACTAACCTGTACGCACCCCAACTACATCCAAACCTCAAGATTGGTATGCCAAAATAATCGTCTTTCTCCAAGAATTCCATCATCGTAGACAGTTCATCGATCGGACACCCGAAGCCCAAGAAAGGGGCGAAAAGTTGATAATTGACCATAGCGGGTCCGGGTCCGGTCCGACCCAGTCAGAGTGACCCGGCCAGACCCGGTCCGGACCGAGGTCTAACTTGGTCTGAGGGTCTGACCTAGTCCGAGATAACGGCCCGACCCGAGGGGGCGGCCTGGCCCGATGGCGGCCTGGCCCGAAGGCGGCCCGACCTGGTGGCAGCCCAGCCCGCTGGACGTGTGGCCCGACCCGAATGGCCGTGTGGCCCGGCCAGGCTGGCCGCAAGGCCCAGCCAGCCATGGGGCCTGGCTGGTGGGCTGTGCCTGGTGGGCCCCGTGTCCTGGCTGGCTGCATGGCCCAGCTGGCCATGCCGCGGGGCTTGCACAGCCACGCCACGAGGGGGGGGGGGGTGTCGCGCCCCCAGCTTCCAAAGAAACCACGAGACATGAAGGGTCTCGCCTTGATAGAGCACCGTCAGTGGCCGGCCCATCCGGCTGCCCTCTATCTGCCGCGGCCTTTAGCAGCGCGTCTTCTTTGGCGCGACGCAATGGCACCGTGCTGCCTTCGTCCGGCGCGACACACATCGCCGCGACCCCCTTCCATCGATGTGGCGCGATGGCATTGCGTCTCTTCCGTCTGTTGCGGCCCGCATGGCTGAGGTTTTTATCCAGTGCGGTGAGATGCCTCCGTGACCTTCTAGCTCTGCCTCTGTTGTCAACAAAAAAAGAACCAACGGAGGGATGTTTGGCCGTGTTTTTTTGTCCCGCGCCCTCCGCATTAGGTGATAACAAGTGGCCATCATTGAACCATAATAATTGATGAGGAACAAAGATTTAATTTACTAAAAACAAACCCCTAACTCTATTTCAGTGATCAACAATGGAGTCATGGAAGACGGACATCACGGGAGACAGACGTCATTTCATCAACATCAGAGGAGGAAAAGCTCGAAGAAGACAAGTCGATATGACGTTGTCAGTGTATTTCGTGGGCGGCAGTGCTTCCCTTCCTTGCCTCAGTTGAAGAAGTAAGAACTTGATGCTCATCGATCTTTGGAGATGAGGGGCGTTCTTCATCGTAGATGATGCATTCTTCGTTGGAGAGGAGACATTCTTCGTTGGAGAATATTTCTTTCCCTAAGAATCTCCCAAATCCTCTCTCAAAGTTTCACCAAAAAAGAAACGCCAATGCCCAAAATAATATAATAGCTCCACTATTATTTTATTATTTCCATGCAATCAAAATTAATTCAAAAGAATTCAAATCAATTCAAATTAATTAATTGGAATTAATTAATTCTTGGTGTGTTGGCACCATAATGGGGAAGTCCAAGAGTTTCCCCTATTTATGGGGAGCTCAAGTGGTTTAAATGGGGGTTAGAGAGTTCGAGTGGGTCCCAACTAAAAACATCCTCCCAAGGGTGGTTATGTGTGGGTGGGCCCACCACTACCCTCTTCTTGGAGGTTTTAACCACCGATTAAAATAAAAATATGTTAAACATATTTTTATTTAATTTAATTAGAAATCCCAAAAATTAACTTCCACTCTTTTTAGAACGCAACTGCGGGGAAGGTCTCCTTAAGTGAATACTGGCGCTGCGAGTTCAACAGTGCCCTCATATTTCATTTTCGAGCACCAGTTCAAAAGATATAAAATCCCACTCGTACGTTTACTGAATGTACATGAACAAAACTTCAGAAATTAATTTCGGGCACACCAGGCCTCGGAATCAAGCGCCATGAGAAACTGCAGACTCATAAAATTTTCATGTATTTAAAAAAAACATTCCACGGAATTTCCGGGTCTTTACAGGCTTGAGAGGTGTGATGAAGTGGGATGGATGAGTTCCATTTTATAGTTTAGGGGGAGAGGCATTATGGTAAATATCAATATGTATACATTATTGGGTGGTCTCCCTTATCTAATGTGACTCAGAAATAGAAAATAATGGATTAAATTTAATTTGTGGTCTATAAAAATATCCACTACATAATATGAATGGAATTTATATATTTTTGATCCTTAAATTTTATGTTTTCCAAATGTCATTATTTTAGTTTTTATTAAACTAACTATATATATATCCTAGGTAATTTGAACACTACGACTAAATTATTATGAGATTTATGATAAAATATAGAACCAAATTAAATTAATTATTATATATAATTTTTAAAATATCAATCTCATTTTTATTTGAAATTAATTTCAAATCAAGCGCATATAACGTGCCAAAACATTACATTAACTAGGACCATTCAAACAATGTTTATAGTATATATGGGTCAATATGATAATTAGAAAATATAAATTGGTACATTAATAGACCATATTTTATATTTATTGACACATAAAAATCACCTGGAAAAATAAATTATTTTTATAAATTTTATTTTATTTAATTAAATATCATTCATTATAAGATAACAACAATGTTAATTTTGACATTATTAATTTAATATTAATTAAAAAATATCAAAAAATATGAATTTATATTTATTAATTTAAAATATCTGTAATATGATATATATACTGTAGAGACCCGATGCCTGACGTACATTGACATTACATTACATTTTCGGAATACCTAGTACATAACAAACACACACACACAAGGATCGTAATAGTTTAGTGTCTTTGGAAACTCGGAATATAATCTTCTAGTCGTGGTGAAAGATCTTCAATATCTCCCATAAAGATCTTCCTATTTTTTACCTAAAACCTTTATTTATGTCCTGGGGAAAAGAAAACATAAAAGGGTGAGCTCAAATGCTCAGTAAGGGTAAACAAAATAAATATCAATCACATCATATTCATAAGAACATAACATTTTGGAAATCTTAACCTGCAAAAGAGAGCATAATTTCATAACATGGGATAAATCATAGTAGTGAAATGAAATCCCAATAATCATAACTTAAAACATGAAACATTGTAGCATACACACATAATCATAGAGAATCATATCTTATTATTCAAGACTCATTTCCAAGACTATCTTAGTGGATAAAGTCTCTTTCTGAACCGAGTCACCCTCATTTCAGTCCTATTTCACTGAACCGGTATAACCTACCATTCCAGCCATGTCTATCTCATGAGATATAAAATCTTTACCCAATGCATTGGAGGGAGATATAGGTCCCACCCATCTCATAATGATACCATTCTTATGTGTGCCACAAAATCATAAACCATACATCATAGCATAACCCATGTAATAAAAATGGGAATCTTAAACATCATATAATCATAAAACTATTCATATAAGATAAAGAAATTCATAAAAAATAATTCCATCACAACATAGTAAAATCAATGTAATAATTGGGATAGAAACAAAACCCTTTATTATCTTAGATGGAAAATAATTTTGATAAAACACTTGAACTTTATTCTTGAGGAAAATATCCTTTCTACTTCAAAAACACTTTTCCTTTCTTAACATGTCATAAAATTTTAAACTAAAAGAAGTTGATTAAAAATAAACTTGAAAACTTTAAAAGGAAGCTTCTTGGAAATAATGTTTTAAAAATCCATTCATGCCGTATAAGTTAAAAAAATATTCTTCTCGTACTTTTGTCGGAAAAGTCAAAAAGTACCTCGTACGAAAAACGACAAAAGATTCCTTTCAGATCTTTTACTAAAAACTCACCGAAAGGTAAAATTTGATTTAAATAACTTTAGGTGGATGGAAATAATATTACATATTGAGGAAACTTGGATTTTCATGATAAAATACACCCCAGTAAATTCTGAAGTATAAACAATCTCGGATAAAAATTGAGATTGTGAGATTTTCCCTTACCATAGGTCCGATTTGCTTCGTAAGTGTCTGAACCTCCTGTATAATGATTTAAATAATGTAATTGACTTATTACAGAATCATATTGATTGATATCATATATGGTTCACTTATGACTTTATATTACCCGTTATTTTGTAAATTCCATGTTAAAGGGCGTTTTGGGTAAAATTGTTTCATTTGTCATCCGTGTTTTGACTTGTAATTATTCATATGATTACTAAGATCATGATTACTTAATTCCAGAATATAAAACATGATTTATATATATATATTCTGAAGATACATATATATAATAATTCAGTAAATGGAAAGAAATACACCGTTCATGGAGACGGTAGACTGTTCGTACGCATGAACGCTGTTTTCGTTTCCTTATTGAGTTGAATGGAATTAATTCGATGACATACATATATATACACATAAATCCAGTAGCTTTATAATGTCATATATTTCATTATTATTGCTTATATATACTTTATAATCATTCTTAAATGGTTAACATGGAGAATGAATCTCATCGCGTCGTGGAGACGGTAGTCCGTACGTACGCACGAGCGATGATATCATTTCCATAATTATTGAATTGAATTGGAGTGGATGATACAATATATCAGAATCATTATTACGTTATAATAACTATATATAGTTATTCTTTACACCATAATACCCATCCATGTAAGGTGTTGGTGGAAAAGCAGATTACACCACGGTGTGGAGACGGTATTCCGTACGTACGCACGCGCGGTGATTTCGTTTTCCGTAGGATGGATAGATGGTGAAATAGGGTTGTTTAATACTTATAATAACATATCAGTATATGAGTGATACTGATGTTATTACTTCATAATGAAACAACCTTAGAAGAAGAAGTGGAAGAAGAAATAAAGGTGAAAGAATTGGTAACGGAATACCTAGTACATAACAAAAACACACACACAAGGATTGTAATAGTTTAGTGTCTTCAGAAACTCGGAATATAATCTTCTAGTCGTGGTGAATGATCTTCAACATCTCCCATAATGATCTTCCTTTTTTTTACCTAAAACCTTTATTTATATCATGGGGAAAAGAAAACATAAAAGGGTGAGCTCAAATGCTCAGTAAGGGTAAACAAAATAAATGTAATTCACATCATATACATAAGAACATAACCTTTGGAAATCATAACCTGCAAAAGAAATCATAATTTCATAACATGGGATAAATCATAGTAGTGAAATGTAAACCCCATTAATCATAACTTAAATCATGAAAATTTGTGGCATACACACATAATCATATAGAATAATTTCTTATTAGTCAAGACTCATTACAAAGACTATCTTAGTGGACACCGTCCATTTCTGAACCGAGTTCACTCCTCGTTTCAGTCCTGTTTCACTGAACCGGTATAACCTACCATTCCAGCCATGTCTATCTCATGAGATATAAAATCTTTACCCAATGCATTGGAGGGAGATATAGGTCCCACCCATCTCATAATGATATCATTCTTATGTGTGCCACAAAATCATAAACCATACATCATAGCATAACCCATGTAATAAAAATGGGAATCTTAAACATCATGACATCATAAAACAATTTATATAAGATAAAGGAATTCATAAAAAATAATTCCATCACAACATAGTAAAATCAATGTAATAATTGGGATAGAAACAAAACCCTTTATTATCTTAGATGGAAAATAATTTTGATAAAACACTTGAACTTTATTCTTGATGAAAATATCCTTTCTACTTCAAAAACACTTTTCCTTTCTTAACATGTCATAAAATTTTAAACTAAAAGAAGTTGATTAAAAATAAACTTGAAAACACTTAAAGGAAGCTTCTTGGAAATAATGTTTTAAAAATCCTTTCATGCCGTATAAGTTAAAAAAATATTCTTCTCGTACTTTTGTCAGAAAAGTCAAAAAGTACCTCGTACGAAAAACGACAAAAGATTCCTTTCATATTTTTTACTAAAAACTCACACAAAGGTAAAATTGGATTGAAATAACTGTAGGTGGATGGAAATAATATTACATATTGAGGAAACATGTATTTGGATGATAAAATACACCCCAGTAAATTCTGAAGTACAAACAATCTCGGATAAAAATTGAGATTGTGAGATTTTCCCTTACCTTAGGTCCGATTTGCTTCGTAAGTGTCCGAACCTCCTGTATAATGATTTAAATAATGTCATTGACTTATTACAGAATCATATTGATTGATATCATATATGGTTCACTTATGACTTTATATTACCCGTTATTTTGTAAATTCCATGTTAAAGAGCGTTTTGGGTAAAATTGTTTCATTTGTCATCCGTGTTTTGACTTGTAATTATTCATATGATTACTTAGATCATGATTAATTAATTCCAGAATATAAAACATGATTTATATATATATATATTCAGAAGATACATATATATAATAAATCAGTAAATGGAAAGAAATACACCGTTCATGGAGACGGTAGACCGTTCGTACGCATGAACGCTGTTTTCGTTTCCTTATTGAGTTGAATGGAATTAATTCGATGACATACATATATATACACATAAATCCAGTAGCTTTATAATGTCATATATTTCCTTATTATTGCTTATATATACTTTATAATCATTCTTAAATGGTTAACATGGAGAATGAATCTCATCGCGTCGTGGAGACGGTAGTCCGTACGTACGCACGAGCGATGATATCATTTCCATAATTATTGAATTGAATTGGAGTGGATGATACAATATATCAGAATCATTATTACGTTATAATAACTATATATAGTTATTCTTTACACCAAAATACCCATCCATGTAAGGTGTTGGTGGAAAAGCAGATTACACCACGGTGTGGAGACGGTATTCCGTACGTACGCACGCGCGGTGATTTCATTTTCCGTAGGATGGATAAATGGTGAAATAGGGTTGTTTAATACTTATAATAACATATCAGTATATGAGTGACACTGATGTTATTACTTCATAATGAAACAACCTTATAAGAAGTAGTGGAAGAAGAAATAAAGGTGAAAGAATTGGAAACGGAAATTATCTCTTCTTTGAAGCGCCTCTTTGAGACCTCCTCTTAGGGTACCAAAATTGGTATTTGAGGAAGAACAGAACCTCTAGGATGTTTCTAGGGAAGTGGAGAAGAGAATTTGGCAGAGGTTGGCCGAGCATGAAGGCTCAGAGTTGTGTGAGGAAGAGAGGGAGGATGTGCCCTTTTATAAGGGAGGAGAGGGGCTCCTTTGGAAAACTAAAAAAAATATTATTTTATTATAAAGTCATATTCGGTTTTAAATAGCTCCAAATTGATTTGTTTCGAGGATAAGGTGGGGATGGGTCGAAATAATCTCATCCAATAGAATTTAGAAAAGTTTAGGTTCCTATTTTAACCTTATCATTTAGATTTAACATTAAGTTAAATAATTTTACTTTTACCGTGTCTTCTTGTGTTCTTACACTATAAGGTTAATAAACATACTATAAGAAGCCAAACGAACCCCAAATTGTTTATTATTAATATATATAACCTTATCTAAGTCTTTTGGCCGAGCCTTAGATTTTTAGGAATAAAATAACAATTAATAATATAATATTTGTTTTAAAAACTATTTTATGTCAATTTTGACACTATTTAGTAATTGATTTTTGTGAAAATTATAAAAGAATGATAAGTTCAAAAAAAGTTAATTAAATCAATACTAAAACGTCATATTAACCTAGAAAATTAGTGGAATTTATAAAAAGTCTCAAATTATATTTATTTGGGTATTTATAACATCCATTATGTCAATATTTCATTAATAAGATAATTACTGCATCGTCGTTGTGTCATAAATAAATTAAATTATTTAATGTCTAAAAATTCCGAATAAAATACCATTATGTAAGAAATCTTTTTAGATTTCTAATTAATATTTGTAGTCTAATTTATCTTATGTATATCCCAATATTAAAAATGTTTTATTAAATAAACTTTGATTTTAACTCTTTTAACTCTTCTTTGAATTAAATAATAATAAATGTCCTAATCTAATTCAAGTGGGCCTAAATGGTCATATTTTATTCCTAAGTTTGTTTTTGGTCGAATTACACTTGTTCAATAGAATTTGGACATGTGTTAGGGTAATAATAATATCATTTTTACCCTTAATTACCCTATTTACTTTTAACCGTGGTAAATAAAAGTAAAAAGTTACTATTCACAAAAAATTATTTTCATCTCATTGAACCACATTTTACTTACTGACATCAACCGTGTCTCTCGGATTTTTGAAATTCCACTCATAGAAGCGGTAAAATTAATTTTTATGAAAAAATCAGTTTTTTTAACTACCACTTAGTGGTTTCACTATTCAACAAAAATTGAAAGTTTTCAGAAAAATACCAAAAATTAGGCCTAAGCTATATTTGATATTATGAACTCAAAAATGATTTCTATTTTAACAAATTCAAAAAATATGAGTTGCATTAATTAATTTAAAAATTAATTCTCGTCGTCAAAACAAAAGGCGTGTTTTTAAGAGATAATAACTATCAAAAGATTGACACTTGTTTATAACTGGTTTAAATGTGAAATTACATCCAATGACCAGCATTGTCTTAAATTGTAAAAATATATTCTAAATATACTTTAAAACCACTTAAATTAATAATTTATCACTATTAATTATTTCGATTGAAAAAGTTGTTTTTAATTAAAATTTATTAATTTCCACTATTCATCGAAATATGAAAGTTATCCGAAAATTACCAAAATTTCACCCTAAGCTAATTTCGATATTCCAAATCCAAAAATGAAGTCCATTTTGAAAAGTAAAATTTACAAAATTTCAAAAAGTTGTTATTACTATTCATAACAGCTAGTTTTAATAATATTTTTATATCATATCGTTGTTTAGTGAAACTCGGTATTGCGTACTACACACGCTATCAAGGAAGGTCGCGATTGCGTGTAATGAAAGGCAAGTCAAGGATGCGTGTTGTGAAAGCTCCTTTTGGTGTAGCATATAACACAAGACTATAATGAAATTAAAAAGAATATTTTTCATAAAATCTCGGGGCGTTACATTCTACCCCCCTTTAAATGAATTTCGCCCTCGAAATTCGTCGGGGTTATAAATGGTTTACTACTCGAAAGTTTCCTTAATAGAAACCCACATTGTAAAAAGGAATACCAAAACCAATCTTTAAAACCAAAAGTATGAAACGTAACGGTTACCCAAATAAACTAATCACTGGGTTTCGACATAGGTGAAAATATGTATATGGAAGAAAAATCTAACCATCATGTTCTGATGGAGAGTGGTAGAGAACATGGATATGGAAAAGACAACAATCACAAATCCATAAATTTGTGACGATCTAAGGTACCATCTGATTAATCAGATATAAGAGCACTAGGACAACATTTTTTGTTTTCAAAATCGTTTCCCTAAAGATGAAGAATTTGAATTAGAATAAATACTTACTTTATTTTGGTAAAATCTCACTATTGTTTGTGCCTTGAACAATTTCCACTTCATCTCTTAAATAAATGATGTTGAATTTGTTATTCATGAAGTGTTAGAAGATCATGTGATAGAATGACGGGTCATTCCATCTGTCTCAAACAAAAGGTTAACAAAAGTTATTAAATATACATAAGTCATTCTATAGTGAGATTAATCATATATGGTTCCTAAAATGGACTTATACTTTATATATCATACTTCTTAATATAATATAACTAGTTTCTACTAAACAGGGACTTCCTGTAGGCCAGTGGTAGGCGATAAAGGCCAGTCGCACTTCGGTTGTGGGTTCGATTCCCACAGCCTTGTCCGACGCGATGGGCTGTCGCTCGTCCTGCAGGTTGTCCTTTTTCTAAAACTACATTACTATAACATCCCATCAATAATATCAAAAAACGTTTTATCCTAACTTATGTCCAACATAATCCATTCTAATATTTAGGTTTATCTAAAATACTTCGGTCCAAGATCATAGTATAAAGAAAATGATTACTTGAAATGTCACAGAACAATCATGTGAATGCCATCATTTATCCCCCATATATCATAAGATATATCTTGTTGGTCAAATTACAAACATGTGAATACCTTAATCATGTATTCTCTTGAAGAATGAATACCCATTGAACCTTAGTGAAAACATGAATGCAGTTAAAAGTTAACACTTTCCACATACCAAAATCCTCAAAATTCTATATACTCAAACCATGATATCACATAGTCCTTATATCAATCATGAGCTCATGAATACAATCAAACATCTCATTATCGTCTTATCCATTCATTATGCGCATATCATCTACATTCCAAAAATATCTGAATAACCTTTAATGGATACTGGTACCATTAATCATACACTTTCAGAACTCAAGGAAATACAACAATGTAACAATCTTTAGATGTCTCTTTATTCCATAGTACCATGAGATTACTTATACAACATTACACATGATAAACATGTCATCATTCCACTACATTCTTAAACCATTGACCGAGCTTCAACAATTCTTTCATCTCACATATCATTTGTAGTCTCTTCATCATCATCAACATAAATACTACCCATACGACCATACTGATTCTCTTTATGAGACTTTCCCTTAGGGAATTGGTTTGCATAATGCCCATACATTCAACATTTAAAACATTTAACCATTGTTGATGTCGTAGCAATACCATTATCCTCATCCATGGTGTTAACTGAACCTTTTCCTTTGCACTTACTGGCTTTGTGTCCTTCTTTTCCACACCCAAAGCATCTACCAGTTCCTTTGAAACATTCTCCTTGATGCCTCTTCCCACATGATTTACATAGGAGAAATTGAACTTTTTTTCCTCTATGATCATCATGAAACTCAATCTTTCTCTTATTAGTCGAGTCAGGAAACTTACCAAATTTTACTTTATTTATCATATAATGAGATTTCTGATTCGACATAATAATGATGTTTGGACTTCCAAATCCCATTTCATTTGGTTGCTCATGAAGAATATCATTCCATTGTCCATCATATCCTCCATTATCGTGAATCATCTTGTTTCCAGCCATTTTCTAAAACCCAAAAAGTATAGTGTGAGAGGAAAAAATCATAATAAAGGGGGAGTAACTTCAATATCTAACATCTTAGGTTAAATTCTAAGATCGTTACCATAGTTCTAGGACTATATCATATACTTATACTTATCCTTTGGGACATCCCTAGACATACCTTAGAAATATCTCTAGGGTTCTCACTAACGTTCTCGTATCCTAGTTTCCAAAGGTTGACTAAACTTTTCCTCTGATACCAACTGTAGAGAACCGATGCCTGACGTACATTGACATTACATTACATTTGCGGAATACTTAGTACATAACAAAAACACACACACAAGGATCGTAATAGTTTAGTGTCTTTGGAAACTCGGAATATAATCTTCTAGTCATGGTGAAAGATCTTCAACATCTCCTATAAAGATCTTCCTTTTTTTAACCTAAAACCTTTATTTATATCATGGGGAAAAGAAAACATAAAAGGGTGAGCTCAAATGCTCAGTAAGGGTAAACAAAATAAATATCAATCACATCATATTCATAAGAACATAACACTTTGGAAATCTTAACCTGCAAAAGAGAGCATAATTTCATAACATGGGATAAATCATAGTAGTGAAATGAAATCCCAATAATCATAACTTAAAACATGAAACATTGTGGCATACACACATAATCATAGAGAATCATATCTTATTAGTCAAGACTCATTGCCAAGACTATCTTAGTAGACAAAGTCTCTTTCTGAACCGAGTCACCCTCGTTTCAGTCCTGTTTCACTGAACCGGTATAACCTACCATTCCAGACATGTCTATCTCATGAGATATAAAATCTTTACCCAATGCATTGGAGGTAGATATAGGTCCCACCCATCTCATAATGATATCATTCTTATGTGTGCCACAAAATCATAAACCATACATCATAGCATAACCCATGTAATAAAAATGGGAATCTTAAACATCATGACATCATAAAACTATTCATATAAGATAAAGGAATTCATAAAAAATAATTCCATCACAACATAGTCAAATCGATGTAATAATAGGTATAGAAACAAAACCCTTTATTATCTTAGATGGAAAATAATTTTGATAAGACACTTGAACTTTATTCTTGAGGAAAATATCCTTTCTACTTCAAAAACACTTTTCCTTTCTTAACATGTCATAAAATTTTAAACTAAAAGAAGTTGATTAAAAATAAACTTGAAAACATTAAAAGGAAGCTTATTGGAAATAATGTTTTAAAAATCCATTCATGCCGTATAAGTAAAAAAAATATTCTTCTCGTACATTTGTCGGAAAAGTCAAAAAGTACCTCGTACGAAAAATGACAAAAGATTCCTTTCATATCTTTTACTAAAAACTCACTGAAGGGTAAAATTGGATTTAAATAACTGTAGGTGGATGGAAATAATTTTACATATTGAGGAATCATGGATTTGGATGATAAAATACACCCCAGTAAATTCTGATGTATAAACAATCTCAGATAAAAATTGAGATTGTGAGATTTTCCCTTACCTTAGGTCCGATTTTCTTCGTAAGTGTCTGAACCTCCTGTATAATAATTTAAACAATTTCATTGACTTATTATAGAATCATATTCATTGGTATCATATATGGTTTACTTATGACTTTATATTACCCGTTATTTTGTAAATTCCATGTTAAAGAGCGTTTTGGGTAAAATTGTTTCATTTGTCGTCCATGTTTTGACTTGTAATTATTCATATGATTACTTAGATCATGATTACTTAATTCCATAATATAAAACATGATTTATATATATATATATATATATATTCAGAATATACATATATATAATAAATCAGTAAATGGAAAGAAATACACCGTTCATGGAGACGGTAGACCGTTCGTATGCATGAATGTTGTTTTCGTTTCCTTATTGAGTTGAATGGAATTAATTCGATGACATACATATATATACACATAAATACAATAGCTTTATAATGTCATATATTTCATTATTATTTCTTATATATACTTTATAATCATTCTTAAATGGTTAACATGGAGAATGAACCTCATCGCGTCGTGGAGACGGTAGTCCGTACGTACGCACGAGCGATGATATCATTTCCATAATTATTGAATTGAATTGGAGTGGATGATACAATATATCAGAATCATTTTTACGTTATAATAACTATATATAGTTATTCTTTTCACCATAATACCCATCCATGTAAGGTGTTGGTGGAAAAGCAGATTACACCACGGTGTGGAGACGGTATTCCGTACGTACGCACGCGCGGTGATTTCGTTTTCCGTAGGATGGATAGATGGTGAAATAGGGTTTTTTAATACTTATAATAACATATCAGTATATGAGTGATACTGATGTTATTACTTCATAAAGAAACAACCTTAGAAGAAGAAGTGGAAGAAGAAATAAAGGTGAAAGAATTGGTAACGGAAATTACCTCTTCTTTGAAGCGCCTCTTTGAGACCTCCTCTTAGGGTACCAAAATTGGTCTTGGAGGAAGACCAGAACCTCTAGGATGTTTCTAGGGAAGTGGAGAAGAGAATTTGGCAGAGGTCGGCCGAGCTTGAAGGCTCAGAGTTGTGTGAGGAATAGAGGGAGGATGTGCCCTTTTATAAGGGAGGAGAGGGGCTCCTTTGGAAAACTAAAAAATATTATTTTATTATAAAGTCATATTCGGTTTTAAATAGCTCAAAATTGATTTGTTTCGAGGCTAAGGTGGGTATGGGTAGAAATCCTCTCATCCAATAGAATTTAGACAATTTTAGGTTCCTATTTTAACCTTATCATTTAGATTTAACATTAAGTTAAATAATTTTACTTTTACCGTTTCTTCTTGTGTTCTTACACTATAAGGTTAATAAACATACTATAAGAAGCCAAAAGAACCCCAAATTGTTTATTATTAATATATATAACCTTATCTAAGTCATGTGGCCGAGCCTTATATTTTTAGGAATAAAATAACAATTAATAATATAATATTTGTTTTAAAAACTATTTTATGTCAATTTTGACACTATTTAGTAATTGATTTTTGTGAAAATTATAACAGAATGATAAGTTCTAAAAAAGTTAATTAAATCAATACTAAAACGTCATATTAACCTATAAAATTAGTGGAATTTATAAAAAGTCTCAAATTATATTTATTTGGGTATTTATAACATCAATTATGTCAATATTTCATTAATAAGATAATTACTGCATCATCGTTGTGTCATAAATAAATTAAATTATTTAATGTCTAAAAATTACAAATAAAATACCATTATGTAGGAAATCTTTTTAGATTTCTAATTAATATTTTTAGTCGAATTTATCTTATGTATAACCCTATATTAAAAATGTTTTACTAAATAAACTTTGATTTTAACTCTTTTAACTCTTCTTTGAATTAAATAATAATAAATGTCCTAATCTAATTAAAGTGGGCCTAAATGGTGATATTTTATTACTAAGTTTGTTTTTGGTCGAATTACACTTGTCCAATAGAATTTGGACATGTGTTAGGGTAATAATAATATCATTTTTACCCTTAATTACCCTATTTATATTTAACCGTGGTAAATAAAAGTAAAAAGTTACTATTCACCAAACATTATTTTCATCTCATTGAACCACATTTTACTTACTGACATCAACCGTGTCTCTCGGATTTTTGAAATTCCACTCACAGAAGCGGTAAAATTATGTTTTATGAAAAATTCAGTGTTTTTTTAACTACCACTTAGTGGTTTCACTATTCATCAAAAATTGAAAGTTTTCAGAAAAATACCAAAAAGTAGGCCTAAGCTATATTTGATATTATGAACTCAAAAATGATTTCTATTTTATCAAATTCAAAAATATCAGTTGCATTAATTAATTTAAAAATTAATTCCTGTCGTCAAAACAAAAGGCGTGTTTTTAAGAGATAATAACTATCAAAAGATTGACACTTGTTTATAACTGGTTTAAATGTGAAATTACATCCAATGACCAGCATTGTATTAAATTTTAAAAATATATTCTAAATATACTTTAAAACCACTAAAATTAATAATTTATCACAATTAATTATTTCGATTGAAAAATTTGTTTTTAATTAAAATTTAGTAATTTCCACTATTCATCAAAATATGAAAGTTATCCGAAAATTACCAAAATTTCACCCTAAGCTAATTTCGATATTACGAATCCAAAAATAAAGTCCATTTTGAAAAATAAAATTTAAAAAAATTCAAAAAGTGGTTATTACTATTCATAATGGCTAGTTTTTAATAATATTTTAATAGCATATCGTTGTTTAGTGAAACTCGGTATTGCGTACTACACACGCTATCAAGGAAGGTCGCGATTGCGTGTAATGAAAGGAAAGTCAAGGATGCGTGTTGTGCAAGCTCCTTTTGGTGTAGCATATAACACAAGACATTAATGAAATTAAAAAGAATATTTTTCATAAAATCTCGGGGCGTTACATATACCTTCAAAAATAATTAATGAAAATAATTTGATCAATTTATTTCTCCTTATAAATTTATAGTGTCATTTATTTTAGTTAATAATTAAATAAAAAATCACTACATTGGAATTTCATAAGAAATTAATGTAATTAATTAATATATAAAAATTAATGCAAAATAATTATGATAATGATAACTCATTTAACATTAAAAAAGATATGTATGACAAGGAATATGTTGTTTTTAATATATCTCAATTTTTTATAAATGTTTATGGTAAGGAAGGTTCCTTTTTGTCTTATTTCCTTACTTAACATATCATATAAGGAACATTCATTTAAATTTGCACCACTAAGTCAAAAAATTCAAAACAATAAGGAATATGGTCTAACTATTGGTATAAAATGGCTGTTGGACAAGTTTCTCGATCATTCTTTCCCTTATGATTAAGGTTTAGTCCCTTGTTAAGATTTATTTTAACTTAATCTCTCTAATTAATCTTAATCACTTTCACTAATATTTATTGGAAAAAAATGTTTTGATCTTATTAGACCAATAAATTTATACATATTAAATCCATGCAAGTCCATTTTTCAAATATTAATTCACATAATTGGAAAAATTATGTTTCATACTAATCCTATAGACATGGAAATAAAAATAGGGTTTCAAGTGAAAATGGTCAAAATAATTATTTAGTTGTTTTATCTAAATTTAATATAAAAATGATTAAAATGAAATAAATTAGATTAATATTTGTATAATTGATCTATATTGACTTTAAATAAAATTTAAAATCTAATTTAACATTAATAAATATTTTAAAGAGAAAGAATTTTTCAACTAAAATGTATTAATATACAGTATTCATTAAATAATGAAACATCTCCAAAAAATACAAAACTTATCCAAAATTAAATATCGATATTATTATTTAAAAATGTTGTTTATTTTTTTCTTATAAAAATTATTACAGTGAAAAATATTATATTAAATATAGGTTTTCATCAACAGGTCCTAAGAAAAAACTATTAATTAATAATATTAATAATATATAATTGTTCAGTATGACTCGACCTTGCCTTTAAAACAATCTATTTAAGGGACTAAATTTTTCATGAAATTAAATATAAACATGGTGTTTAGTGTGTTGTAACATAAACTATGTATTTCATGTATCAAAATATATTACAAAAAATTATATTAAATTGAAAGTATATATTTCTTAAAATCTGAGGATGTTACATCCTACCCCATTAAAATGAAATTTACCGTGAAATTCATCCTCATTATCAAATTATTAACATTTATAGTATTCAATTATTTAGACCTACATTGTAAAAATTGTCAAATAAACATCATCTTAAAAATGGAAAGTGGAAAAATAAATGTCACTAATGTTTTAAATTACTAGGATTCGACCATGGGAGAACATAGATGGAAATAGAGGAAAAGAATAAATAATTATAGAGGTTAATTGAGGTCACCAATCACAAAAAATTAAATTATCAATGGATAGTTAAGGGACATAAAAATATAGATATATTATGATCTAAAATATCATAGGTTCATCAAAATTGATGGTACTATGATAGTATTTTTTGCTTCAAGATTCTTCTCTTAGAGTTAATGAATTCTCCTACCATATAGTCGAAGATAAAATATACTTACTTGATGAGTTTAATTTTATCCTTTAATATATTTCCCAAAAATCTTTTATTTTTCTCTTAAAACAAAGTATTAGACCCAATGTTTTAATTCTTAATGTACCAAATTGACATTTAAAGACCACATATCCATAAAAGGGATTGTAAAATTATTCCACATGTCTACAGACATTACCCCAAGCAATATTATTAGATTATGGGGATATAATTCCTAAATTTACTAAACCATAAAATGATACATGAACTATAAAAATTAAAAAATTATTTCCCAAAGTTGAAAAAAAATTATTCCATAGAAAATATCATTAAGATTCTTCAAAAATATCATGACTAAGTTTGAAAAAAAAATTGAATGATTTGATCATATTTTCTTGAAAGATAAATAAAATATTATTCCTTAGATAAAATACCATATGTTCTCCATTTAAAAATTATAATTACTTGAAAAAGGTTATACTAACCTTAACATCATTTAGGGTAGTGGTAGTGTGAGTAACTATTATCATCCTTAGTTCATGGGATCAAGCCCTACCACATAGCTAGATTGGATGGGTTTTCACTAAGGATACAAGTTTCCCTTTTTCTTAACATGAAATCCCAATAATTCCTAAAAATAAATAATTTTTATCCTGGGGGAATAGAATGCCTCATCCCAAAAAATTCCTCTAAAAAACATTAGGATCTCATTTTTAAAACCCTAATTGGGTGTGTAATGCTTTGATATTATGATCATCAGTAAGCTTATATACCTTTTACGATATCCATAACTATTAATACATCCTCATATGGAAATATCCCAATCTCTAATGGTATATAAACTGACCATTGATACCAAATATAATAGCCTAGAACCCGCACTCCAGGATCTTATACTGAAATCCATAACATTACATTCCTTGTTTTGATACCTATAATTTTGATCCAAAATTTTCAGTCAAAACCATACAACATCAAGAAGAGGACATGGGTAACTTACATAATAGAGGACCTTTTATTATTAGTATTTTATAAAATTAGTAAAAATTCCAACATAAAAAATATATTAACTTGGACTTATAAGTCACAAAAACAAATTTCTCCAATTTATCCCATATTTTATTATTTCCCTGTAGGTTACCAACATCATCCATGTGATATCATTTATAGGCATAAATAATTAAACATTATTTTTTGAAACCTGAGGAAAGGGAAACATAAGAAGGGTGAGCTCAAATTCTATGTATGGGTAGACAAAAGCATTAACTATTAAATGTCATTAATATTCAAAACAGTGAATAAGGGAATGAGGGTATAATAAATGTGTATGGAGGAATCATAAAAGTACTAATAACCAAAAATACCTAGAACAACAAATTTGAAAATATGGTAAATGGAAAGTGTGATCAGAATCAGTAATCATGAGCCCCGTGATATCAATCTCGGTCATTAGAAACATTATAAACATATACCATGCATAAAGAAACACATAAAGGTACCTTGTTTCTTCATTATACTTTTCACACTTATAAATGGAATAATTGTACGGTCCAATTCCATAAATATCAATCTTACAAATATATTAGCCATAGGTCTGAATTCTATACCTAATGTATCAGAAGGAAATTATAGAACCACCCATCTTTTTCCTTTCATGGAACAACATGTAATAGGTGTATAACATAACCACCCATCAAATTTCTAGGTACCATTGAAAAATAATCACACATAATTAACCCAAATAAAATAAATGGGTTCAATAACAACCACATTGAAACATGATTAACCCACGGAATAAAATTGGTTAAAAAATAATATATTTGAAATAAGATTTACAAATGGAACGAAATGGGTTAAATAATAGTATCTTTAAAAAAATGAAATCCATGAAAATAATGAATGATGATTATACCAGTACAAAGTATCTGAAATAGAGGATAAGTAAACCAAGTGGGTTTTGAAGTTTATGAATGGAAATACCATTAATATATAATTAAACGATTCCCAAGGATAATATCCATTTTATATGAAAACCCATTTTCAAAAACATTTTCTTTAAAAATAACATTTGAAAACTATTTTTTAATAATTAACCCTTAAAACATGAAAATGAAGCTTCAATTAAATGATGACAGGTTAATCTGTACAAAACATATAAGGTAAATAGAGAATTCCATTTTCATGATAAAATGGTTAGAAAGATGTATTGTTCGAAAAGATACAAGAAGAATCCTTTAAAAAAATTGGTAAATGAAAAAAATTTAAAAAATATGTTTAGTAAATCATTTTCGAATGATTAGAAATATGTTTTGAAAAACGTTTAAGAATATTGGGTTTTTAGAAGAAAACATATTCTCCAACTAAAGAGATAATGAAGTTGGGTTTTATTAAATACATTTTGAGCACAAAAGAGTGGTAAAATTGTACTAATACTAGAAAAAGGTGAGGAATAACCAAATTATTAGAAAATTAATGGGATTATTGAAATAGGTTTATAAAATTTACTCAAATAGAAATTTAATATCATTAAAATTATTTTTGATGAAAATAATCATTAAACATTCCAAAGTGTCCCATACCACATTGAAACAATTTAAATCATAGGATTCATGAAGAAATAACATTAGATTAATGTTTTAAATTCCATTAATATAAAATAATTAATTATGCAATATATTAATTCTTCAATAGACACACAACACAAAATTAGTACGTGTTGAATATTGCATTTATCTCACATATGTAAAATGTTACCAGAAGACCCATTACCTTGAGTCCAATTTGTCAATTATTATTCCCTATATTCCAGAATAATAAACACAATTTAATTATCTTATTTCTTTATAACCATTTAAAATTATATATTTAATTATATTTTATATTTAAATTATTTATATACAAATACTTAATCAATAATGTTTAATCCATTTGTTTTGACCATATTAGGCTTATATCTCAAAACTGACTTATATAGGTTGTCTATGGTCAATGAGGTAATTAAATTAACATATTAAGAACAAAAATAATAATATAGTTATGATGTTTACATATCAATAATAATTTTAAATAAAATCATGAAATAATGTTTTGAAAAATGACCCAACGTTACAATAATGGAGAGGGTAGGTCATACGTACGCATAAGTAATTTTAAAATTTTCAATGATCATTAGGAAAATAGGGTAGGTAACATTATAAAACTATATAATGATAATTATATCATCAACAAAATTTTATTTAATAATATATACTTATATATATATATATCTTATGATGTGAAAGTAATCACATCATGTTGAGGAAGTGGTAGTCCAAACATCCATGATCGACATTAGCACTTTTTAGTGTGTGAAAATGGTGATAAATAAAATGATATATTATATTTATCGAAAGATAATTATGTCATGAATATAATGTATGTGTAATAAATATCATATATTTGTAATTAAAACTATTATTTATACATTCCATGTATATCATGACCGGATCACATCACTCTAGGGAGGCGGTAGTCCACACTTCCACCAATGATGTTATCGTATTTACACAAAAAATGGGAATTATAAATTTATATGTTATAAAATAATTATATAATCATAAAAAAATAATAAAAAATATATATTTTATATATAAAAAAATTTACATCTTAATTTCCAACCATGAAAGCTGGTAATGGAAAATGTAATGACATCATTTTGTGAGGTGGTAGTTCGCTGTACACCTAAACAATAAGTTTATTACCCATTAGATGGATGTTATTGTATGTTAATGTATAATAATTATAATAAAAACTTAGAAGTATATTTTAGAAATTTTTTTATTATATTATCTTGGAATAAGAATATTTTAGGTGGTGGATAATGAAAATAAAATAAAAGCGATTGAGGAAGAATGTTACCTCTTATTCGATTAACTCCTTTTGGTTTATAAAAAATGGCTTCATTGGATGGATTTTTACCCAAATTTAGGATTCTATGATTAGAGGATGTATTTTAGAAGATTTTTTGGAAGATTTTCGTATATCCAAAGAGGATTTTTTGGTGTGAGGAAGTGGGAGTGGTCAGTTCCTTTTTATAGTGTACGGGGGGACACTCTTAAAAATAAAAAAGGAACACATTATTCGGTGGTCTCCATTCTTGAATTTGACTAAAAATAGAATCCTAAAAGAGAAAATTTAATTTTTGGATGATTAAAATATCTAAAATAAGAAAATAAGATCATTTTCATAATTTCATTCCCTAATATTTAGGTTTCCCCCATTTTATAATTTTGGTTTTTATTAGAGTAACTATATTTCAATCCTTTGTAATTTGACAAGTAAGAATAAATTAAAGTGATATTTATGAGTAAATATAAAACCACATAAATATAAATATTATTTATAATTTAAAAAATATAAATCTCATGTGTTTTGGGAAATAATTTTATAGCAACAACATGTGACACGCCAAAACATTACTTCCACATGGACCATGCAAAAATTGTTTTTAGTATCTATGGATTAATATGTTAATTATAAAAGATGAATTGATACATTAATATAAAGAATTTTATATTTATTGGTACATAAACATAACTTGATATAATATATGATTTTTACTATTTTTAATTAACTTAATAAAATATCATATCTTGTAGAATAACATTAATTCCAATTTTGACATTATTGATTTCATTTTAATATAAAAAAATTAGAACAGTATTGGAATTCATATTTATGAGGTCCACAAGTATGTAACATGTTATATTCATATAAAATTATAATTAAAGACAATAATTAGATCAATTTACTTCACATTTAATATTTATAATATCATTTATTTTAGTTAATTATTAACTAAACAATCACTACATTAGCATTTAATAAGAAAGTAAGATAACTAATTTATATATAAAAATTAATTATAATTAATTATGATCAAAATAAATAATTTTTATTTAAAAAGGATATGTATAACAAAAAATATGTTGTTTTCCCATATCTAAATGCTTTATAAATGTTAAAGGAAATGCAGGTTTTTTTTGATTTTTTCCTTAATTAAATTATATTATAGATAAATTTCATGAACATGTGTCCCCATAAATCATAAAATTTGAAACAATAAGGTATATTGTCAATATATCATCTTCTAATGGTCATTGGACATGTTTATATGTCATTTTTTCTCTTATGTTTAAGGTTTAGTCCCTTGTGAATCTTAATTTTTCCTTAATCACTGTAATTAAATTTAATAAATTTCACAAATCATTTTGGTGAAAAATTAATATAATATTATTCGACCCCAAATTTAATACTAATTACAACAGTGTATTTCAATTTTCCCAAAATCAATTCTCATCAGTTTTAAAACTATGTTTAATGATAATCCCACAAATATGGCGATAAATTAGGGTTTTAATGTTTTTTATGAGGTTGTGCCTCTTTTATTAAAAATACAACAAAATAAATAATCCCAAAATAATATGGGAAACAAAGAAAAATCCAAGGCATACAACTATCTAACTATCTTTCTCATCATTCAAGCTCTTAGATTTCTTTCTTCTTCATGAATTCCCTGCCATTCAGACCTTCCGTTACTGTGACAATGACCACGAACTCTCCATCTGCCTCTATTTGTAAGAAGAGCATAGAACCTTTCGAAAAGTGTCTTAGAATCAGTGTTTTCATAATCAGATCTATCTTCTTGCTGCTTTTTAACCTTTCCTAGAGAAGGATCTTCCACATTTGCAGTTGTTAGGTCTAAGGTCTTTTAAATCTCATCAGGAGTTCCCAGAGTGTAACCCTACATCTCAATGGCATCATCAAAATGTTGACCAAAATAAGGATTGGGTTTACCTACAATCAATACATCTGAAGACTTTTAAATCTTGTAGGAAACAAGCTGAAAATCCTTATTATCCAGAATGAGTTTTGAAGAATACTGAAAATGTTTAGAAGTGACTCTAGAGTCATATTATAATTTTTTTTACCCTTTTCTTATTATAAGCAACAATACATTCATATGAATGTTGATGATAATCTTCTTTATGAATTTCATCTTCAGTCTCTCAGTTATCTATTGAGTTTTCATCATGGACTGTCATTTGAGGAGACAAAGAAATATGAATTTTCTTCAAATCAACACATATGCCTTGGAAACTAGTATCAACATTAATCAAATCCTTAAAAATTATGGAGGACCTAGGCTTTGGCTTGTTCTCAGAGGTAGAGGCATAGATATTAGGTGTGTTACATGTATGCCCACCCTTCTCATCAACTATAGGATTGAAAAAAATTCCCAAAACACCACCCTGCATTTCATTCCTCAGATTATCTGTAGTAATTAATGGTTCATCATGACCATTGCAATGTTCCTTGAAATCCTTAGGCTTCCTACCAAGTGTACTTTTTTTCTTTCAAAGAAAATTTCTCATCTCATGTCTACCTGAAGAGCGATAACTACAAACTTTTAAGTTCCTATATATAGATGATTCATGACTTATAATGATACAATCCTTTCATAATTTTGGAAGTTTTCCATAAATAATCAAAAACTAAATAATTTCATAATAATTTTATAGTATAACCTTATCAACTAGGGTGGATGTCAATTCAACCTCAACCAAGAAATGGGTGTAGTGAACAAATCGGGCCACTTCTGTTCCCTTATCAGTTTTTATAGGGATTCCAATTGAAAATACTATATCAAATAATATTTTTGGGTTCCAGAGTATCCAATTCAACCCATACACTCTTACCCATATTTTTGTGGTGGTGTTACCAAAATTCAAAGGGGTTGAATTTTTTATCCCATTCATGAAGGTGAATGATTCCCAGTTTGAGACCAACAGAACCAAATCCCAAATATCTAACATTCATTTCATCCACAGGGAAGAGAATATGGAAGTATCCATGTCCTAGAGGTGCCCATTTCTAGGATGGGAAGTATCAAATTGATGAAATACGCCTCTTCGATTCATCTATTTTTAGAGGATTTTATCCTTTAGGAAGAAATAATCTTGTAATGATCGCTAACTAACCAATTTTAAACCATTCCTAAATAGAATCGGAGTCCGCTCTGATGTGTGCAATGTTCCCCTTTCTTCGAATAGAATAATCAGGTACTCCTTTGAAACAAGAAAATGATCAGTTCAAATATATCCCCTCATTAGGAACAACCTTTATAGCATGGTTCTGATAATCCAGTCCTGCAATGGTATTTTTATTGCCCTCCTCTTTTCTAGAAAAACCTCTGGCACATCTTACTGATGTGTTGCTGGATCCAAAAATATAGTTCCAAAAACATAGACAGACGAGCATGCCCCATTCATCTCTACAGTAACAACATGACATCTCTCCACGTCTCACAACACGGTCGACCTCATATCATTCTCATGCATTTTAGTCTTCTGGTAGGAGACCATAGCTCCATCAACGGCATTCGAGACCTCCAATGAGCATGCCCCATATGATGATGGGAGAGAAACCAATTCATGGCCAAAGTGAGAACCAATCATACTACCTGCATCATCCTTTATAAATCCTCATGGTCCTCTTGTGCCACCAGTATTAGCGACCATTGACATAGATCTACCTATGCGGCTCATGCCACCCGCTTCAGTCACTACCATCAATGACCCTCTCTCCCCTTAAAAAATTCCATCTTGGAACCAACTACATTAGTCACTGACTCCAAAACCACACTGGGTACCACCGTCACATATTTTCCACCCACAACTGTCTCCATCGCAGTTCCATACTTGTAGTCATTGAAGCGAGCACATGGGAACTCAATCAGTGCTATTAAAACCAAGTCGTGAAGAAGGAAGGAGAGAGAATGTCTCACCCCATTCCCTCTTCGCCACTCACTTGGTTCCAATTAGGGGTTTAAATTAAAAATTCACTAAACATTAATAAGTCTTCATATCTAAATTTAATATAAAAATGATTCCAATGACCTAAATTGGATTAATAGATATATAATTGATCTATTGTGAAATTAAAACATATTTGAAATATAATTTAACGTTAATAATTATTTAAAAAAATGTTTTCTTTTTCCAATAAAATGTAGTATTTTATAATATTCATAAAAAAATGAATGTTCTAAAAAAATACCAGAAATTTACCTAAAGTAAATTTTGATTTTACAATTTCAAAAAATAATTTTAATTTTTCTAATAAAAATTATAAGTAGAAAATATTATATTCAAAATAGGTTCTCTGATAATAGGTGATAAAACTTCCATATGAAATAATAATAGTAATAGTATATTATTTTACAGTAAGACTCAGTCTTGTGGGTAATGAAGTTATCAATGGGAATCAATGTTGCATGAAATTAAAGATAAACCTGGTGTTGTGTATGATGAAGTATAAAATATTTATATCGTGTAACATAATCAATTAATGAATTTTAATTATATTGAAAGTATATATTTTATAAAATATCAAGTTGTTACATGAAATCATGAGTTTACAATGTTTTTATGGGGTCATTTGAAATAAAATTTCAATTATATAAGGATAAATCATGGTTTATTCAAGGGAATTATTTGATAGTAAAAAAGGTGAATAGATTAAGGATAGAAAACATTTTAAAGAATTTTTTTTATCACCATTTACCATAGTAAAATAAATCTCGATTTAGTCTCACCATGATATGTATTTATCAGCAAAATTATTAATTAAATTTATGGGGTATCATTATTCTGTTTAATTAACAATGACTTCTTGGAACCCTAATCAATTTTTTCTCTTACACTTTAAATTTGGGTTCCCATTGAAAACATTTGAGTTCTTACTTTCATGTAATTGTATCATTGTTATTTTAATGTACCTTTTTTAAAACCTTATATCTTATTGTGTTTTTTATAAATTATGGATCCATTATATTAATGGATTAATGAATATATTGAATAATTCATGTACGAATTATAATTATATGTTTATGAGAGAACCATCTTGAGATTATTAAACATGATCATATATTTCTATATTATATTCATGTTATATTAATTCAATATTCAATCATGGTGGGTGATTTCGATTCTCTTTGAAATATTATTTCTAATTTTGTGGGATAAGAATTATGTAGATTTCCATTTGGTGAAAAGATAGAATAAGCCTTAATAAATACAAACAATTGTTTTAAAACAATATGGACATTCTTCAAAAAAGCATTATATGAATTTTCTTTTTATTATTTCAATTACTATTTTTTTGTATCAAGGATGGGGTTATGATTAAATTGAATTTTATTGTGTCATGTATTTTTTAAAATTAGTTTGATGATTGAAAATTTTTTAAGTTTAAAATTATAATTTTTTTTATTGATAATGATGTGTTAACATAATTAATTATCCATAAATAATTGAAACTATTTTTAATTGGTTTGGTAGAGTGGAATCATAAAATAATTATGGGATTAATTTAGGTGATGGTGTGATTTTTTCGAGATTTATTTATGTTATGGTGTGATTTATAGTGGTAGATCATTTTTTGGTTATATGTGGAAATGGTAATAGATTAAACCTAATCAAATAATTGATTTTTTTGAATGGGGAATAAAATATATTGAATAAATATTGCTCTAATATTCTGGGAATAATTTTGAAGATTAATTATAAAATGAATGAATAATAATGAATATTTGTGTGTAAAATGAATAATAGTTTATGAGGAATGATTAGTTATATATTAAATGTGGGTATTGATGTTGGTATGTTTGGTAAAGGTATAATGTGGAATTGACACTTAAATATGAATTTGATGAAATTGTGTGTTTTTTGTGGTAGGGGTGTTGTCTTGTTGTGAGGTTAGAGGTGGAAAATATGTTTTCATGTGGTGGTGATAGTTTGGTGAAGGAAAGTTGTTATATAGGTGTTTCATTAGAAATATGACCCTAGGTTTTGATTTTTTGAATATATATATCATCTTTTATTTTATTTTTATTTTTTTCACAATAACTCTAGTTGGTTATCCTTACCAACACCCATATGTGGTTATTAGTACCAGGAGTTCCCCAACATCCAGGATGCAATTTTATTCATTACCACATTACAAGTATGGTTATAATTATTGATTTGTTAAATAAATGTGCTATTTAAATATATTTATAAATCATTATTGGTAAATTTTTAACTAAATTTTCCCTTTCCATCCATTAGAAAACTGAAAATGGCCTTAAAGTGTAAGTGAAGACTATCTATCCCATGAATGATGTATGAAATTTTTCATCACCTTCTTAGATGAATGGTTTGGAATGTATTTTTAATATAAAAACAAAAGAAATTAACATTATTTAGATTATATAATGATGATTACATTTACATTGATCAACCTAACTAATATTTTTTTAAGATTATGGTCAAAGGAATTCAAAATGATCAAATTAAACTAAAATGATTTATTAACCCGAATAGAACAAAGTAATAAGTTAAATTGAAGGAATAGTAATATAAAATTGAACTTGAAAATGATTCTAAATCATTTAAAAAATAACATAATTTTATTATTCAGGTTTTTAGAATTTATGACGCATGATGAGACTCAACATAATTGATTTCTCATCTTCGTTTTCTTTCTTTGATACTTATACAATATCAAAAACGTGTTTTCATCTATGTTATAACATCATGTTAGCCCCCTTGAGGTAATTACCTATTATTTACTTGGTTTCAGCATCAATTGGGTGTGTCTTTATACCTTTGATGATTTTCAAAGTTTTGTATGAAAAATGACCTAACTTCAGGGATAGGTGTTATCTTGAATTAATTGAGTCGGTGTATAAAAATGAAATTGATGTGTGGGGTTATCCTAGAGTGTATACAGTAAAGCTTTTATTTGAAATTTTTGTAATGAATATAGAGTCTTCAATATATGTTGTCTATTTACATGTCAGGTTATGGGAGTATGTCATATTTAACGTTCACCTGGCTCATGTTGTAAGTTGAGTATGCATCAGGAAAAATTACACACTATGTAATTTTAAATATTGAGATTTTAATAAAAATAAAATTGGTTTTTTTGAGTATGCATGCTTCATGGAGTAAATGAATTGTAAATTGATTTAACTTTGTGTTGGTCTCATTGGAAGAGATTTTAAGGAATCATACGAGTGATTTGATTATTCATTCCGCATTCAAACTCCTTGCCCTTGACCATGAGATCATCTTTAGTTATTTTTAAGACCTAAAATCCTTCAAATTCATTTGGATTTTATCATTAGTGTAGTGCATGGTATCACTCCAAATATATCTCATGTTCCTATTCAAGGGGAAAAACATTTTTTTGGTTTTCATGTACTGGGTGGGAATTTTTTGAGTGCCTCTATTATCATCATTGGGTTCCATATTGTGGTGGGTCCCATTGCTGTTGTTTTTAACCCATGTTTTGAGTTAGGTAGGTCTATATGTAGCCAATTCTGGGGAAATATATTGCTGATTTTTTTGATTAATTGTTTTTTAAATTAAATGTATTGATTGATTGATTGATTTGAATAATGCGTGTGGAAAATAGTTTTCCGTAATATATGTTCCCCATGTTTTGGAAAATGAAGAGATATTATCAAATAATTGGGGAAGTATTTTTTTAAATTGTTTTAAATAAATGATATGATGAAATGGTTTGACGAAATGGTTTGGAAAAATGAGAAATTTTAATCCTTTGGTACATATTTGGAAGGTGTTATAACAATCCTCATCCACTGTCATGGTATTTTCTCATGGGACTTTCCTCTTTTCCATAAGACTATTGATCTAGGGACTTATTGGACCTATTGGGGGGTTCACATTCTGGGGTGTTCCTCTAATTTTTATACTTGATGCATATTACTTGGGGCTTGATGTGTGAGAGATTTTATTTGTTTATGTACTTATATACTAGCTATTCTGACATTTTGAGATCCCTAGTGTCATGTTTCTTATGATTTTTGTGGGATTTTGGCTCTTTGGATTGTAGTGTTTTGATATACTACCATGGATTTGATATGATATTTGATTCATTATTTGGTTTTATTTGATATATTTTTTTATATATTTTTATGAAATGTATTCAGACTAATTTACCTACAATATTTTGAATTTTTGAAAAAGGAGAAATTAAATTGGGTTTTTATAATTTTGATATAATATGTCTAAACTATATATCATGCCCTATTTTATTTATAGCAGAGAATTATAGGATTTTTTTTCAAATACTTGTTATTTCAAACCTATGTGAGACCCTACCGAGCCTATTAGAACACACCATGTGTACCCTTGTGGCTCTATGTTGAACTATTTATTTCCTTCATTAGATAGAAATGCAAGCCACTACATTGAGGTGGAAATATTTTCTATCCTCTACATTAAGGAATCTATATGGTGAGATGGAAAGAGTATCCCAATTATATCAAAGGGATACTAGTGGTGTAATTTCATAGTATTTTCATCATTTTTATTTGAACATGTCTCATGAAGATTTTTTTCTACTATTTCAGTTATATCTCATTAATTTTTCTCTCAATGATATGATATATATATATATATTCAGGTTTTATACCTACTTTATCTTTCCTTACATGTGTAAATATTTCATCGTGACTTCTTATGGTTGGGTGACATTATTCCATCAATTTTTTATTGTTTTCTTGGGTTATAGATTCTATCTTATGAAGAATAAAAATGCCCTTGGGATATGTTGTTTTTCTTGTTGGGTACTAGATTCAAAGGCTATTTAGTTCTGGTTCATCATAGATTGGTATTAGAGGTAGAATTTCCTCAATATTCCTTACATTGGAATATTTTTCATATTGGAGATTTGATTGTCAAGACTTGATTGTGAGATTGTGGTGAGTTATTGGCCATTTCTTTCCATGATGATACTCATGTTACTATGGAATTATCAGATGTGTTTCTCAAATTTTGAGTTTTTAATAATAATATCAGTTTCTTTTTATGAGTTTTCTCATTTTAACTAAATTATTATATTTTATGATCATTTATTTTGTTTAGTTTTGCAACATTATTCCATTGAGATATGTTCCACAAGTTCCACAAGATGGTGTAGCTAATTATCATCAAGGACATCCTCATATGGATCAAACATTTATCATGGAAATCATGTGAGTATTTTGTGTCATAGATCCGAATGGAACTCGTGATTATAACACATTTTTTGAGGTACATATATGGGCTTTCAGAGATAGAGATCTATCACAAGAGTTCTTCAATGAGAATCCATTTTCATTTAATGTTATGAATGAACCTCAAGAAGAAATGTAATAGATTGAGAATATTGTTTATATATTTAAATTTTTGGCTATAAATAAGTTTATCGAGGTGATTTATGTGGAATCCAGACTTGAGGGTCCTAGTAAGAAGTGTTGGGATTCCATGGTATGGGTGGTGATGCATGTGGCCTCAGAATGGAAGTGATTCAAGTCTCTATTCTTCCACCAGTTTTGTCCCAATTTGTTGATTATAGAGAAGTATTTATAGTTCCCATATTTACAGAAGGAAGAGTGTTTGGTGTTAGTGTAAACCAATAAGTTTGTAGAGATGATTCATTTTTCACTAGATATTGTAAAGAATGACCAGCTGAAAGATAAGAAGAAGCATAACATTTTAGTATTGGTTATCATATCATATATATATTTTTGAAAGATTTCATCCTCTGAAGAGATAGTGGATATGGATATGATTTAAAATAATAATATAGAATGAAGGTTTATGTATTATTTCACTTTTCTTCCACCTAGAAAAATCATTGGTGGCATGATAGGGAATGATATGAAGTTTCCCAATCATCACATTAGTATTGTAGGTTGTTCTCAATAGCATGACTCTTCGGAAACTCCAGTTTCAGATAGTGGTGTTCCTTTGACTTGCTATGAGTGTGGAAAGGTTGGAAACACATTAAATTCCTTTCATTCACCTACAAATATGTTCAATAGTTGTGGACATTATGGGCATCCACAATATTTATGTGATACTCTATCTACACCTGTTTTTTTAAGGGTTCATTGACTCTAAATGGTACATTGTCATTGTCAGATGCTTCAAAGACTATAAGTATCCAGCCATAAGTCTCCATGGTAAATCACCTTAATGTAGTAGATGAGTTTCTACCTGATGTAGATATGGCTGGAGTGAATGTGAGAGGTGCCATATTTATTGCATCTTCTGTAGAAATTTATTTATTTGATACTATATCCTCTGACTCCATTATATCTGGATATTTTGTTTATATGCATAAAATTATAATGGACCTCATGAACTTTTGATATTGAGTTGTG
Organism: Viscum album; assembly: GCA_963277665.1. Lineage (NCBI taxonomy): Eukaryota > Viridiplantae > Streptophyta > Magnoliopsida > Santalales > Viscaceae > Viscum > Viscum album. Next base: position 863,342,295 of record OY728160.1, read on the forward strand.
ATATCTCTTTCAAAGATGAAAGATAAGGGGTTTTAGTGTCTTTATTTTGTGTTATCGATAGCTAATGTGGACATAGTGTGTAATTTCCTCATTCTTGATCTATATTTGATTGACATCATCATTGGGATGGATTGGATTATTGATCATCATGCTAAGGTTTTTTTATCATTGAAATGTCTTTTTTACTGTGGTCGATGTGTGAATGTAATTTTTTAAGGTAGATTGGGATTCGAGGTATAGTCATGCAATACATTCCCACCTATATCTCAAGAGTTTGATGATATTATAGCAGTTAAGTTTGATGAATTTTAATCTATTATTATTATTCCCACTATTTTTCTAGATTTTACTAACATTTACCTGATAATTTCTCTACGCTCCCCCTAGAGTAGATGTTAGAGATTATTGTTGACCTTGTTTCAAGTCCACAATCGATTTCAAAAAAAAATTTATCATAAGAAACATGTAGAGCTAAAGAATATCAAGATTAAATCAGATGATCTGATGGAGAATTATTTTTTTCTCCCTAGTATTTCACCTTTGGCTGCCTATGTTCTATTTACCAATAAGGAAGATGGTTCACTTAGATTATGCATGAAAAATAAGAATATGAACCAGGTAAATGTTAAGAACTAGTATTCCTTCCCTAGTGTGGATTAGTTTTTTGAGTAGTTAATGGGGGAAATTTGGTTTTTGAAGGATGGTCATTAGTTAGTCTATCGTCATCCAATTTTTTTGGAGTTTGATATACTAAAGACGACTTTCCAGATATGGTATGTCCATTTTGAATATCATGTCATGCTATTTAGTCAAACTAAGTCTCATAAATCTTTTTATGGACATATAAAATTATACATTCCATTAGTATCTTATCACTTTCACGGTAGTGATCATGGATGATATTTTGATTTATTGGTTATCCGAGTATAAGTACACACACTATTTGGGTTTTATTTTAGAATTAGTGAAGAGTAACCATTTATATGGAAATATGTTAAAATGAAATTTCAATTTTGAAGAAGTAATGTTACTAGGGAACATGATTGTTGATAATGAATTATGGACTGATCAAGATAAGGTAAAAGTATTCCTGACATTAGAAGAGCCACCAAATATCTTTGAGATTCCGAGCATCCATGGCCTTGCTGGATAATACCAAAGGTTCATAAAGGATTTCTCAATATTAGTGTCTCAATCGACTACTCATAGCAGGAAAGGGGTGATATTTATATATGATTCCAAGTGTTAACATACTTTTGATGATATGAGTTGATGTTTGACATCCATTCTTATTTTCATCTTACCTAATCTCTATATGGGTATGTGGATTTATGTGATACTTATGGAAATTTTATGGATTGTGTTCTAATATATAATTATCATGTGGTAGCATATGGATCTTTTAATCTTTGACCACATTAAAAGTATTTCCCCAAATCATGATTTAGAGATGTTCATTGTTATACTTTCACTTATGTGTTTTTGGCACTGTATTTTTGGGGAGATTTAAATAATATTTCCGGATCATAAGAGTATGAGCTATAAAATTTATTAGAAATACATGAATCATAGATAGATTTAGTGGGTGGAATATCTTCATACATTTGAATTCAAAATAAATTAATCCCTTAGGAAGGGTGATGTCAATTCAAATGATCTTATCATGAATGTGAGATCACTATTTGTTCAGGAATCGAAGGAAGCATGAATCCTTATTGGTAATTTTTTCAACTTGCTTCTGGATGCTCAAGATAAGGATTCAGGTATAATAATGACAAGTGACCGGTTATCGTCTTCTTTCCATGGGTCTATTCTTCATATTCATTAGTAGGATGATGAGTTCATGGGAATTTGAGACACCCAATATATTGGGGTGACAATTTGTAGTTGGTCTATCTTTTATGGTGTTGTTCTAATTTTTGGGAATTGGGTTTTCATCCTAGCATCTATGTGGAGTTCAGTTTTGTATGACTATTATATTTCGACATGATACATTCTTCCAGGAACTAAGAAAATGTATTTTTGACAAGATGTGGAAAATCCAAAGGTTGGGTATTATGACATACTAGAACCGGATGCCACTAAATCGGGTGCCCCATGCCCTGTGAGAAACATGTCCTCAAGTGCATATCCCTGAATTCCAGAGGCTCCCAACTAGTATTGATGCCCTAGGTTGTGTCTATTGTGAAACTATTCCCTCATTACCAAAGTGCAGTGTAGTAGATGGATGTAAACATAGGTAAATAGAGGAAGAAATATAAGTAAATAAAAGGTACAAATGAAAAAAGATAAAATGTTAAAAATAACTAAAAAATGGAATATCATTTAAGAAAAGATGATATTTCATGTCACTAGAAAACTAGAAAACATAGATATAGGATAACATGCATAACATTTTCTACAATAGTATAAAGAAAATCAGAGACTATACCAAACATCACAAACTATGGCTTAGCGATCTGCTATCATGATCTATCCAAAACATCTTGTAATCAAGTGTTTGAAATTGTATGCTTCCCATTGTCAACACCTACAACCATGTAATCTTCCCTGGGTACCAAAAAGTTCTAGGAGAGGGGTTGAGATAAATCTTAGTGGCCCACCACCAACGATAACTATAATATCCAGTCCGTGTTATGGAAATGTAACAGTGTGATGAATATATAAATTATAGCAGTAAAATGTAACTAAATACTCAAGTACCTGCTTCATCAGTTGACTAGTTTCTGCACATATCAATAACTCATTATTTCATTATTACTAGTTTATAAATAAGTCACAAGTTAACAATTTCAATGATTCCATGTTGTAACAAGGAAACCTGTAGTAATATTTAGTAGTGAAGTCCCAAGTTAATTACCAAGGAAACATAAACCTCAAGGGTCACCAACTCAAAAATACTATAGCTTAGCATTGGGTAAGAGTGTAATTGACGGATTACAGTCCATGTTATTCCACATTGATTCACTTATCGATTCAACGTATTTTATCCAAGGTAAAATGAGGCTAAGAAATGACTGGGCCTGATGGACCTTAACCGTGGCACATACTTTCCAATACTAGATCTAAGGAGTGTATCCATGGTATCCTATTTGTTAATGTTTGATCCAAGATGTTAATCTAAGGCATCCTATAGTAATAAATGAGGTATCCTATAGTATCATACTGGGAATCCAAGAATGGACAAGGATCAAGATCTTGGTGGGTCTCAACTTATACAAGACATATCCCCTAATCAGAATGGGGTTCCCAAGTACTCATGGAATTATCCGATCAGAATCCAAAGAATGAATGATCCAAGACATTCTTATTTGATTATGAAGTCATGTAATATTTCATTTGGTTCAATCCTTTACTTTCATTAGTGTGATAAGGTCATGTAGCCTGAAACCGTTGGTTCAATCCTTTCCTTTCACTAGTGTGAGAAGGTCAAGTAACAAATAAACATTTAATCAAGTCATAATTAATCAGTAAGTCCCTTTGGTTCAGGCCTTGCACGTCATTATTGTGGCAAAACCATGTATCACAAAACCTTTAATTTAATCCATTTAACTTATAATAAATATTTAATTGTCATTTTTCTACCTTCCATTAATGTGTAAATGGGTGTTATGGACTTGAACCTCTTAATAATTCACATTTAATTATCAATATCAAGAACATAACATAGGCAGGTCAAGTTCTAAATAGTCATGGTACTTTCAATTATGAAATTCAGAATTTAAATCCATACATTTAATATAGGGAAGGTTACACTTACAATGGTCATGCCAAGGCACACCAGAATAGTGGAAAAAAAATGTCAAAATAGTAAACACAAATTGTGGAATAACATTCAACATAGAAATGATGGATTTTTTGTCATAAACATAAAATTTTAATCACATATATTGAAATATAATATCTATACGGTTCAAATTATTATAAGGATGGACTATAAATTCTATTAAAAAACCCGATGAAATCAATGGGCCCTAAATGACAAATCAAAAATCAACAAGAATTAGGGATGAGTTATAGACCATAAACATTAGGATTGTACGACTATAATCCTCTGGTATGGTCCATTGATTTGGATTTGATCAGAGTAGATCTATGAAAAAGAGAACAATGCTCATACCCTGATAACCTAGTTGAGAGAAAGAGATGATAGTGTCTCAAGAGGACACGAGTACATACCGCTGTGCATCAAACATGATGAACGAAAGCTCGATCAGATCTCAGATGAAGGGTATATTTGAATCCCCATATTTGGACCTAAAAAAGTCTCCAAAATGAGATAAAATTATGTTAATACTACTCAAATATGGATTAATAAGGAAGAAGGGTTCTATTTAGATCATTAAGGGAAAAATTGTCAAATTGCCCGAAAAAATGGAATGTGCATGGTTTTTCAGCACGGTTACATGGGAAGAAAGGAACATTGCATGGTTAGGCTGCATGACCATGTTAAAAATGTGCTAAGTGGTTATGTCTAAAAATTGACCATCTGTGCGGTTAGGCAAACCATGTTCCAACCCTGCACCAATCGTGCACCATGTCCTTTTTCCCCAAAAATGATGGGTTCCGGGCTCCGAACATCCCCCAGACACCCCTAAGACCTTTTCAAACACATTATGAAATAATATTAGTTACAAAATAATGATTTATACCAAAATTTTAAAGGATCCATACACGATTCAAAACCCTAGTTATTACAATCTTCCACCTTTAAAAGAACTCGTCCGCGAGTTCTCCTTCCAAGGGTGGCGAAACACTATTTGAGAACAAATCTATCCATCAGGAATGTACATGATCTTCCCTCTCCAAAGTATAATCCTCTACTCAGCTCTGCTACCATAACACCCTTATAATTAGGATAGACTAGCCATGGAGAACCTTCGTGCTTTGGTCAAGGATGCTTACTGGATACTCCTCAAAGGTATCATCAGTATCTATCTAAACTTATTAGGGATAAAAGGTATGAGATTCATTAGCACGATATTGGAGAAGCTGTAAAACATGAAATACTTCATGCATGGAATGATACCTATGTGGTGATAACAACTGATAGTCTACTGACCTGAACCTATCTAGAATCTCAAACATCCCTACGTAATTAGGTGATAACTTTATATGAGTTTGTAACCATATATTCCCTAGCCTGGGTGATACCTGACGAAAAACATGATCCCCGACATCGAATTGAAGAGGCTGTTGATGGTGATCGTTACAGGATTTATTCTTAGACCTATCAGTATTCATGCGCTTTCTGATCAACTGAACCTTCTCTGATGTCTCATGAACAAGACAAGTACCTAGGAGGGATTCCTCACTTATCACTCAAAAACTCATAGATAAATGACATGTACAACCATATAAGTCCTCCAAAAGGATCCATCTACATTTTCAACTAAAATATTTTATTATAGGTGAACTCGACAAGAGAGAGATGCTTCTCCCAAGAATATTCAAAATCAAGGACACATGTTTAGATCATATCCTCTAGAAACTCTATAGTTCATTCCAATTTTCCATTATTATAAGGGTGAAATGAAATTATTAGAAGCACCTAAGTACCTATATCCTTCTACAACCCCTTCCAGAACCGTTAAGTGAAACAATAATCTTGATCTGAAACGATTGTACGAGGGACCACTTGTAGTCATATGATCTCAAAGACAGACATTATTCCCATCTTATCAACTGATAATGTCTCTTAAATAGGAATTAAGTGGGATTATTTTGTTAGTCTATAAATGAATACACCGATAGTATAAATACCTCTCAACAAACTAGGTATGTCGACTATGAATTCCATGAAAACATCTTAACATTTCCATTAAAACTATTGTAGTGTCTGTAATAACTCTACAGGTCATTGGTGGTCTACCTTAACCTTCTGATAGGTGGAAAAACTAGTAATAAATCATTCCATCTGATGTTTAATCCCAAGCCACCAACATTGGCATCACATATCTTGATACGTCTTGGAGATGCCTTGATTGAATACCTACATAGAATCATGGGAATATTTTGTCAAATCCTCTCTCATATCTGTAGGAACCCATTTACTTCAATGTATACATAGGATTCCATCTCTATCCACACAAAAATCTACAGGTGGGTTATCTCCTGATATACTCTCAAGGAAAACTAACCCTTCAAGACCTATGAACTATCTACTCCTCACATTACCAAGGAGGAGAGAGGTAACTTTCATGGATGAGAGACAATACTACTCATGAATTTCATGAAACTCAATATGCATCTCAGAAAAGAGGTCCATTAACTTCCTTTCATCAATGGATTCTCGTATAAGATGTCCGACTCAGTGCATCTACTACCACATTAACCTTCTCAGGCATATAAGAATGGTAAAAAACAATGTATTGTTGATATTTGACCCATCTTCACTGTCTGAGGTTCAATTCACACTATGAAAAGATATATTTGGTGATATTAGGATCCGTTTACACCACAAAGCTCTCACCTGATGGATAATGTCTCCAGTAATTACACGCGTGGACAACTGCTATGGCCCAAGGTTGCGCATCATGTAATTCCTCTCAAGAGGCCTCAACTAATAAGATCTGTACACAATGACTCTATCTTCTTACATCATCACTGCTCTTAGTAAGATTCTTGATTCATCATAGAAGACTGTATAACCTATGCATGTCTCTGAAATAGTCAAAATAGGTGCTGATACAAGCCTCCCTTTCAGCTCCTAAAATTATTTCTAACATTCTTATGACCATATGAACTTGAAAAATTATTTTTGAGTCTAGTAAGAGGTGAGGTACTATTTGATAAGTCTTGTATAAAACACTTGTAATATCTAGACATCCCCTAGAAGCTGCATATATCAAACACATTCTTAGGCTTCTCCCAGGATACTACAACACTATCCTTTTACGAGTCAACAGATACACCTAATTATGAAATAATATTACCCAAGAAGTGAACATTTCCAATAAATTAGTGGAACTAAGAAATCATGGAATAAATTTGATGCTCTCTCAATGTACATAGAACGATCTCCAGATGTTTTTCATGGTCGCTAAAACTGTGAGAATACACCAAGATTTCATCCAAAAAAACAACGATAAAGGAATCCAAAGAAGTGTGGAATACCCTATTTGTTGGATCCATGAAAATGGAAGGCATGTTTTTAATACTGAACTATATAACAAAGTACTCATAGAAAACATACCTGGTACGAAAAGCTGTTTGAGGTTTTTCTGATGCTCTAACTCACACCTGATGATATCCCAATCTCAGGTCGATCTTAGAGAATACATTTTCCCCTCATAGATGTTAAAATAGATCATATATTTTAGGAAATGGATATTAGTTCTTGGCCATAAGCTGGTTAAAAAATTTGTATTCCATGCATAGATTTAATGTTCCATTCACCTTTTTAGTGAAAACCATAAGAGAACCCCAAGAGGATGTACTAATTCATATAAACCCTTTGGTATCAAAATCCTATAAATTCCGCTTGAGATCTTGATGTAGGTTCCACTCTATATGGAGGAATGGAGACTAGAGATTCTCCTAGAACAAGATCGATTGTAAACTCTACCTCTCTTTCCAGAGGTAAGAAAGAAAAATCATCTGGAAAGAGATCCCTAAAATGATACACTACTAGATGTAAATTATCTTTTCATAAAACTTGTTCCTCCATGAAGATATTTTCAATCTGGGTTGTCAATCCACCTAGTCCATGATGCTATTGTCTAGCTCTACCATTATAGACATCCCACTAACCCTTATATAGATAACTATTCCCCTCTGGTGATGTAAAAAATAAAGTGAAACAATAGTAGTCTAAAAAATAAAGATAGTGAACCATCCAATCCATACCAAGTATGAAATAGAGGCGTTTCATATCTAGAAAAAAGAGATTTCATAAGAAAGGGTAATAAACTACCTCAAGGGGACAGTCCCTACACAGGTGTATTCCCTCTGTTCGTACCCCTAACGATGTATCTAAGGTCATTACACCATAGTAATATAGTATCTTCAATATGAGACATTCCATGATAGTTATTCAGATAAATTGTATGATGAAATTATATGAAATAAAAAAGATACTATTGTAGAGGATACTAGACTAGTACCTCATACAGTAGATAGTCCCGTAGCCTGATCCTCGAGTATTAGCAGTAGTACATTTAATTGGCCTGATCCACGACCCTATTCAACAGATAGACTACCACGATCATAACTACTCTTTTGATGTTTCTAGTGATTAGTGGTTAGTATACCATGGCCACGACGTCATCCTCATCCGAAGTACCAGTGTTATTCCAACTCCCCACCTAACGCGGCTAAAAAGAACATGCTCTTGAAGTTGGAGCGGCTGCAGATCCCATCCCACTCAAAGCTAGTGGAATAGTCCTACAAAAATGCTGATGATGCCCCATATGGACATACTCTCGGCACTCCAATGGGTCTCTATCATAATGAGGTTTCTAATTCCCCCATTTTCCACACTGATGAAACACTTTAGATATATTTAAACGGACACTCTCATTATCACTACCTTGTCATGAATCCTTGAGGGAATCTTCCTCCCACCAGAAGAACTACTGTCCTAACATGCTACAAATCCTTTAAAACCATTACCATTTCCTTCCCTTGGGTTATTCTCAGTGATAAGAGACTTATGTAATATCTTAGTAAAAGTAGGATGGAGAAATACATTCACATACGTATGGATGGATTACAGGAGTCCATCCTCGAAACATCTAGTACGTGAAATCTCATTATAGGCTATAAGTGGTGCAAAGCACAATAACACTATGAAACTTGATGAATACTCCATAACTAACATAGAAACCTTCTAAAGATGCATGAAATCTCTAGATTAGTTAGCTCTCAGTGTATGTGGAATGAACTGATCATAGATGGAAGCCTACAAATCTTCCCATAACATGACCTGATGATGACCGTCCAGGGTAATCATGTAACGACACGATATTTTTTAAAGGAAATTACTTTCTCATAAATATGTCACAATCAAAATAACTACTAAGTGTTATGGGACCCTTAAAACATAGGTTTGTCACTTTTGTGATGTGAATTTCAAAAATCAGACATACAGAGTCATGATTAGTAAGTTATTTAGATTTCAATTAGAAAAACTTAATTTTTGGATAATAGTATCCTACCCTTATAAATAGTAACATACCCTTATGAATAGTGATATACCGTAATGATTAGTAACATTACCTATGATAATATATATATATAATATTCATGTTGAAAGTATGATATACCAATATTTTAGAATAAGTTAATGAATGTTTTAAAACTGGTTTTTGATAATAAATTATGATTTTAATTAAATATTAAATTAATAATATTTAGAAAATTATTTTTGAAAAATGGACTTCATTTTTGGATTCTAAACTTTGAAAAATGGTTAGGGTGAATTTTTGGAATTTTTCTGAAATACTTGATTTTTTTGATGAATAGTAAAATACGACAATTTACCGTATATATACATTATAAGCTAAATATACTATTCCTAGAATCATGGATGATGTCACCACCCTTAATCAGAATTCACATGATAATATTACTATTCATGGTCATGGAATACTTACAATTACTTGTCTTGGGAAGAAATAATAAATTAATGAGTTTTATATTAAGAAATCCCCTCTCTTCTCCACTATAAAACCCCTTCTCACCCCCTCTTCCAATCACTCCTCTCAAGCCTTGTGACTTCTCCAAATTCTATCCAAATACCATCCCAACCTCCTCTCCCACGTATAGAAATCGTTGGTCTCATTAGAAGTCCAAAACATCTCCCTTAATGAGGTTCTCACGGAAGTTTGGTTCAAGAGGTAAATTCCTCTTTTCAATTCTTTGTCTTTCCTTTCCAGTTCATTTGTTTTCTTTTTCTATTAACTATCTTTATCCAAATTTTGTGATGAATCCAGTACCTTATATGTTCTGAAATGTTTTCATGATAGTGGAATAATTTATCATCATATCCCTTTTTTTTCCTTCATTTAAACTAGTAGAAAGAACACCATCCGAGATGTGTCAATTTTACACATTCAAGGACGATGAACATTCGATTTCTTTTATCATTCTAAATTCTGGTCATTAAACCATTATTGTTATGTTTGACCCAGATTATTATATATAATATAACATATTTAGTATTATGTAATACCTTTTTTAAAATGTTGTTAGGTTATAAAGAAAAATGAGTTCGTTCTAATCAAAACCCACAAATTAACCGAAATAATTATCATTAAAGTTATATATGATAATTCATCCTCGCTCCATGTAACCAAGTTATATAAAGTAAAGATAAGACCTATTGTTTTCATAAATAATATATAATTTCAATTCTGGAGATTTACATCCATTCCACTTCATTACTTAAAAACAAGTTAACCGAATATGAAAATAAGAGAAACGAACACTCCATAACGATGAAATTCAATACAATAACTTGTCAATAAAGACATAAATGAACTAACGGGAATTATGGTAAACTAAATATATGTATAATATATTCTGAAATAATTTATTAACAAGAATAATTTTATATTCTAGGAGCTTAAGTACAAGATCGGAACACATTTGGAGTTAAGGTAAGGGTTTCTTCATCTCACTTCCATTTTCGTGATATCTTCCATATTCACTTCTAATAATTTTGTATGGTGTATGTATACTGAACATTGATTTAAAATATCATTAATATATTTATCTTCATGGTATTAAATCTATAATTTTTATATTACTAATTTTTGGGTCATACGAATCGTTTGATAACAAAGTGGTAAGGGTTTTCCCACCCGAACTTCCTTTTTCATTCGGGTTACTTTCATTGTCTAATTAACTCAATGAAATTCCTATGAATTGTTATGTACTCATCATATATTATGTGTGATTATCATATATATATCTACAATCCATAACCCTTCCTTATTTTTAGTGATTGTTACACATTTTAAAAGGAACGTTCAAGATTGATTCCAAAATACAAGCCCGATTCAAGGGAACTTCTCAAATTCTTATCTATTTTCAAGGGCACTATATATTATGTTTTTTGAAACCATTATCTTTATAAAATCACTAATTTGATTATGAAAATACTATCTTACTTCACTTATGGTTTTATACAAATATTTTTTCAAAATAACTCTTCTTTTCAAAATAAAAGAGTATTTATCTCAAGAATTTCGTAATGATTTTATAAGAGTGTTTTTGTCTAATTAAAAACTCTTGTTGATTACATGGTATTATTGGGTTTAATAATTTATGATTTCATCTACCATATTTTATTTAATGGTTTATGGCTAACTCTATTGTGTATGATCTATCCTAAAACCATTCACCATAGTATTCTGAATGGTTAGTGTTTATGTTCAATAATTGGGGAAAGTTTGTTACATTTCATATGATAGTTTCAATATGAATGTATATGTTGTTTCTGTTTATACCACTACTGGAAAATGGACCTATCCCCACGGTTTTCCTCAAAACCGTGGGGATAGGTACCCCCTATACCCACGGTTTTGGAAAACCGTGGGTAGAGGTCAATTTTCAAGACCTGTACCCACGGTTTTCAAAAACCGTGGGCATAGGGGGGTCTATCCCCAAGGTTTTCCAAAACCGTGGGGATAGGTCTTGAAAATTGACCTATACCCACGGTTTTCAAGAACCGTGGGTATAGGGGTACCTATCCCCACGGTTTTGCGGAGAACCGTGGGGATAGGTATAGGATAAAAAACCTATACCCACGGTTTTGAAAAACCGTGGGTATATGTTTCCCATGTGTGCGCGGGAAATTTTTTTTTCCGCGGGAAAGATTTTTTTTTGGCGGGAGTCCTATACCTATGGTTCTTCCCTCTATAACCACGGTTTATATAACTATATTTAACTAAATATATATATATATATACATAATTGATAGTAGTGTAGTGGTAGACGCGGTACTTTGCAGCGAAGAGGTCGTGGGATCGAAACCCGCCTGCAGCTTTATTTTAGGATCTATACCCACGGTTTTGAAACCGTGGGTAAAAGCCATTGACACCGTGGCAATTGGGAATGTTTTGTTGACATGGTAGCAGAACACCTATACCCACGGTTTTGGAAAAACGTGGGTATAGGCTGGGGACCTATACCGACGGCGTTCCAGCCCACGGTTCCCAAAACCGTGGGTATAGCCTATACCCACGGTTTTGGGGGCTATACCCACGGTTTTGAACCATGGGTATAGGCCTTTTTTCCAGTAGTGTACCCACTCATATAAGGAATTAATTGGACTTATTATGTGATTGGTGTTGCCCGCTATATCTCCTCGATACATCGGTAGGTCTAATGAGACAAATAGTCGTGGAATTGGCCGAGGCCTTTCCCAATGTGATATAGATTTTGGTCGAGGCCTTAATAATTATACGTCTTGGAAGAGGCCTTGAAAAATGTTTCAGAATGTCCGGAATTATGTATTCCATCATTATGAGTTCAGCTATTGATATTTCATGTGGTTAATTGACTAGTAGGATACCCATAATTTTGTTTTATTATGGCATTGTAGAGACCCGAAACTTGACGTACATTGACGTTACATTACTTTTGCGGAATACTTAGTACATAACAAAAACACACACACAAGGACCGTAATAGTTTTGTGTCTTTGGAAACATGGAATATAATCTTCTAATCGTGGTGAAAGATCTTCAACATCTTCCATAAAGATCTATTTTTACCTAAAAACTTTCTTTATATCCTGGGGAAAAGAAAACACAAAAGGGTGAGCTCAAATTCTCAGTAAGGGTAAACAAAATAAATGTCATTCACATCATATACATAAGAACATAAATTTTGGAAATCCTAACCTGAAAAAGAAATCATAATTTCATAACATGGGATAAATCATAGTAGTGAAATGTAAACCCCAATAATCATAACATAAAACATGAAACATTGTGTCATACACACATAATCATAGAGATTCATTTCTTATTAGTCAAGAATCATTTCCAAGACTATCTTAGTGGACAAAGTCCATTTCTGAACTGAGTTCACTCCTCGTTTCAATCCTGTTTCACTGAACTGATATAACCTACCGTTCCAGTCATGTCTATCTCATGAGATATAAAATATTTACCCAATGAATTGGAGGGAGATATATGTCCCACCCATCTCATAATGATACCATTCTTATTTGTTCCACAAAATCATAAATCATACATCATTGCATAACCCGTGTAATAAAATGGGAATCTTAAACATCGTGACATCATCAAACAATTCATATAAGATAAAGGAATTCATAAAAATAATTCCATCACAACATAATCAAATCAATGTAATAATAGGGATATAAAAAGAAACCTATATTATCTTAGATGGAAAATAATTTTGATAAAACACTTGAACTCCATTCTTGAGGAAAATATCCTTTCAAATTCAAAAACATTTTCCTTTCTTAACATGTCATACAATTTTTAACCTAAAAAAAGTTGGTTAAAAATAAACTTGAAAACTTGTAAAGGAATCTTCTTGGAAATAATGTTTTAAAAATCCATTCATGCCGTATAAGTTAAAAAAACATTCTTCTCGTACTTTTGTCAGAAAAGTCAAAAAGTACCTCGTACGAAAAATGACAAAAGATTTCTTTCATATCCTTTACTAAAAACTCACTGAAGGGTAAAATTGGATTTAAACAATAGTAGGTGGATGGAAATAATATTACATATTTAGGAAACATGGATGTGTATGATAAAATACACCCCAATAAATACCAAAGTATAAACAATCTCGGATAAAAATGAGATTGTGATATTTCCCTTACCTTAGGTCCGATTTGCATTGTAAGTGTCCGAACTTCCTGTATAATGATTTAAATAATGTCATTGACCTATTCCAGAATCATACTCATTGTTATGATGTCATATATGGTTCACTTATGACTTTATTTTACCTGTTCTTTTGTAAATTCCATGTTAAAGAGCGTTTTGGGTAAAATCGTTTCATTTGTCATCCGTGTTTTGATTTGTAATTATTAATATGATTACTTAGATCATGATTACTTAATTACAAAATATATAAAATTATTTATATATAATATATATTCATAATATACATATATATAATAGATCAGTAAATGGAAAGAAATACACTGTTCATGGAGACAGTACGTCGTACGTACGCATGAACGCTGTTTTCGTTTCCTTATTGAGTTGAATGGAATTAAGTAGATGACATACATATATATTCATAATAATCCAGTATCATTATTATGTCATATATTTCATGATTACTTATTATATATACTTTATAATCATTCATGAATGGTTAAAGTGGAGAATGAATCTCATCGCGTCGTGGAGACGGTAGTCCGTACGTACGCACCAGCGATGATATCCTTCTCATGATCGTGGAACTGTATTGGAGTGTATGTATACTATTTCAGAATCAATATCACTTTAAAATAATCATATATAGTTATTATTTACACCATTATACCCATCCAGGTAAGGTGGTGGTGGAAAATAGATTTCACCACGGCGTGGAGACAGTATTCCGTACGTACGCACGCGCGGTGATTTCGTTTTCCGTAGGATGGATAGATGGTGAAATAGGGTTTTTTAATACTTATAAAAACATATAAGTATATTATTGATACTGATGTTATTACATAATAATGAAACAACCTAAGAATAAGAAGTGGAAGAAGAAATAAAGGTGAAAGAATCGGTAACGGAAATTACCTCTTCTTTGAAGCGCCTCTTTGAGACCTCCTCTTAGGGCACTAAAATTGGTCTTTGAGGAAGATAATAACCTCTATGATGTTTCTTGGGAAGTGGAGAAGAGAATTTTACAGAGGTTGGCCGAGCTTGAAGGCTCAATGTTGTGTGAGGAAGAGAGGGAGGGGGTGCCTTTTTATAAGGGAGGAGAGGGGCACCTTTGGAATAACTAAAAATATTATTTTATTATAAAGCCAAATTCGGTTTTAAATAGCTCGAAATTGATTTATTTAGAAGATAAGGTGGGTATGGGTAGAAATCCTCTCATCCAATAGAATTTAGACAAGTTTAGGTTCCTATTTTAACCTTATCATTTATATTTAACTTTAAGTTAGATAATTTTACTTTTACCGTGTCTTCTTGTTTTCTTACACTATAAGGTTAATAAACGTACTATATCAAGACAAACGAACCCCAATTTGTTTATTATTAATACATATAACCTTATCTAAGTCATTTGGCCGAACCTTATATTTTTAGGAATAAAGTAACAATTAATAATACAATATATGTTTTTTAAAAACTATTTTATGTCAATTTTGACACTATTTAGTAATTGATTTTTGTGAAAATCATAACAGAATTATTAGTTCGAGAAAAGATAATTAAATCAATACTAACATGTCATATTAACCTATAAAATTAGTTTAATTCATAAAAAGTCTCAAATTACATTTATTTCTGTATTTATAACATCAATTATGTCAATATTTTATTAATAAGATAATTATTGCATCATCTTTGTATCATAAATAAATTAAATTATTTAATGTCTAAAAATTACAAATAAAATACCATTATGTAGGAAATCTTTTTATCTTTCTAATGAGTATTTATAGTCTAATTTATCGTATGTATATCCCTATATTAAAAATGATTTACTTATTAACCTTTGATTTTACCTATTTTAACCCTTCTTTAAATAAATTAATAATAAATGTCCTAATCTAATAAAAGTGGGCCTAAATTATCATATTTTATTCCTAAGGTTTTTTTTGGTCGAATTAAACTTATCCAATAGAATTAGGACATGTTTTAGGGTAATAATAATAACTTTTTTACCCTTAATTACCCTATTTACTTTTAACCGGGGTAAAAAAAAGTAAAAAGTTACTATTCACCAAAAATTATTTTCATCTCATTGAACCACATTTTAATTACTAACATCAACCGTGTCTATAGAATTTTTTAAATTCCACTCACAGAAGCGGTAAAATTAAGTTTTATGAAAAATTCATTTTTTTTATCTACCACTTAGTGGTTTCAATATTCATCAAAAAATGAAAGTTTCCAGAAAAATACCAAAACTTAGGCCTAAGCTATATTTGATATTATGAACTCAAAAATGATGTCTATTTTACCAAATTCAAAACATATCAGTTGCATTAATTAATTTAAAAATTAATTCCCGTCGTCAAAACAAATTGCGTGTTTTTAAGAGATAATAACTATCAAAAGATTGACACTTGTTTATGTCTGGTTTAAATGTAGAATTACATACAATGACCAAAATTATATTAAATTGTAAAAATATATTCTAAATATACTTTAAAACCACTCAAATTAATAACTTATCACTATTAATTATTTCAATTAAAAAGGTTGTTTTTAATGAAAATTTAGCAATTTTCACTATTAATCAGAAAATGAAAGTTATCCGAAATGTACCAAAATTTCACCCTAAGTTAATTTTGATATTCCGAATCCAAAAATGAAGTCCATTTTGAAAAATAAAATTTACAAAATTTTAAAAAGTGGTTATTACTATTCATAACGGCTAGTTTTAATAATATTTTAATAGCATATCGTTGTTTAGTGAAACTCGGTATTGCGTACTACACACGCTATCGAGGAAGGTCACGATTGCGTTTAATGAAACGTAAGTCACGGATGCTTGTTGTGCAGGCTCCTTTTGGTGTAGCGTACAACACAAGATATTAATGAAATTAAAAAGAATATTTTTCATAAAATATCGGGGTGTTACATTCTACCCCCCTTAAAATGAATTTCTCCCTCGAAATTCGTCGGGGTTATAAATGTTTTACTACTCGAAAGTTTCGTTAATAGAAACCCACATCGTAAAGAGGAATACCATAACCAATCTTTAAAAACAAAAGTATGAAACGTAACGGTTACCCAAATAAACTAATCACTGGGTTTCCACATAGGTGAAAATATGGATATGGAAGAGAAATCTAATTGTCATGTTCTGATGGAGAGTGGTAGAGAACATGGCTATGAAAAATCCAACAATCACAAAGCCATAAATTTGTGATGATATAGGGTACCATCTGATTCATCGGATATAAGATCATTAGGACAACATTTTTGGTTATCAATATCATTTTCTTAATGTTGAAAAATTTTAATTAGAAAAAAATACTTACTTGATTTTGGTACAATCTCAATGTTGTTCGTGCTTAAAACAATTTACACTTCATCTCTTAAAGAAATGAAGTTGAATTTGTTATTCATGAAGTGTTAACAGATCATGTGATAGAATGATGGGTCATTCCATCTGTTTCAAACAAAAGGTTAGCAAAAGTTATAAGTCCATCTTATGGTGAGATTAATCGAATATGGTTCCAAAAATGGACTTATACTTTATTTATAATACCGCTTAATAAAACAACTTTCCACTAACCAGGGACTTCCTATAGGCCAGTGGTAGGCGATAAAGGCCAGTCGCACTTCGGTTGTGGGTTTGATTCCCACGGCCTTGTCTGACACGATGGGTTGCCGCCTGTCCTGTAGGTTGTCCTTTTTTCTAAAACTATATTACTATAACATCCCATCAATAATATCAAAAAAACTTCTATCCTTAAACAATACTAACTTATGTCCAACATAATCCATTCCAATCTTTAGGCTTATCCATAATACCGCAGTCCACTCTCATAATATAGTGAAAACAATTACCAGAGATTTAATACCATCGTTGATCCCCATATATCGTAAGATATGTCTTGTTGGTCACATTCCAAACATTCAAAGTCCTTAATCATGTATTCTCTTGAATACCCATTGAAACTTAGTGAAAACATGAATGCAGTTAAAATTTAACACTTTCCACATACCAAAATCCTCAAAATTCTATATACTCAAACCATGATATCACTTAGTCCTTATATCAATCATGAGCTCATGAATACTGTCAAATATTTCATTTTCTAGTTTTTCCTTCATTATGCGCATATCATCCTTTTTTACAAAAATATCTCAATCACTTTCCATGGTTACCGGTACCATAAAATTATTGAAAACCACAATAGACCAGTACATAAATATTCCAATATTCCATGATACTATATACAACATTATTTTGGAATCCCATTAAAAAACACTTAATCATTCTACCACATCGTTGTCATATTCAACATCGCCAATGGTGATCGCATGTGACATCCCTTTTTCCTTTGCCTTTATTGGTTTCTCATGTCGATCATCACTAACCATTGGATTAGGGAATTTATTAGCATAATGCCCCATTTCCTTGCACTTGAAACATTGAAGTGTAGTAGGTTCATTCTGTGTATCCCTTCATTTGTTTGCATCATTAGACATCTTCTTCCCATCATTGCGGAATTCAAATGCCCGATGACCTTCCTTTCCACATTTGAAACATTTACTTGTCCCTTTAAGACAATCTCCACCATTCTTCTTTCCACACTTTGAGCATAAGGAAACATTAATCTTCTTTTCACCATTATTCTGAGATTTCTCCTTGAACTCTATCTTTCATTTCTTGTCAAAACTATGAGATGTATAAGTAACACCAACTTCCATTTCTACCTTGATAGCACAACACACAATTTCTTCATAGCTACTGAAGTCTCTTATAGCTAATTCCCTTCGAAGATTTGGTTTTATGCCACTAAAGAATCGATCAACTTTACTTTCAGGTTGGATGATAAATCCAGATGCATACCTTGCAAGCCTTGTAAAATTCGCTTCGTATATACCAACAGATTCATCATCCTTTTGCTTTAGTTCAAGAAACTCCATCTCCATCTTTGTTCGAAGAATACGAGGGAAGTACTTATTGAAAAATATGTTCTTGAAATCGTCCCATTTAATGGACTCAATTTCATCTCTTTGCCTCGTATTCTTAATAAGATTCCCCCATTCATCAGCTTCACCTTCCAAACAATATACTGCTAAGATGACTTTATCATGTTCAGAACATTGAAGAACTGAAAATATCTTTTCATTGGTACTGATCCATTGTTCAGCAACAAGTGGATCAGAAGACCCACTGAAAGTAGGTGGATGTTGCCTTATGAAGGACTCAATAGAATATTGTTCCCTCTCTGCTCATTTGGAAGTCCAGAATGATTCATAGCTTGTGTAAGTATAGAAATAAGATTTTTCACTCTATCTCCCATAACATTTGTTTGTTCAGGAGGACAATCATTGCATTGTCCATTACATTGATCAACACGGTTCCTTCGGGTTCCAGCCATCGTCTAAAACCCAAAAAGAATAGTGTGAGAGGAAAAAATCATGCTAGGGAAAACAACATAATAAAGGGGGAGTACCTTCAATATATAACATCTTAGGTTAAATTCTAAGATCGTTAGTGCAATTCTAGGACTATAACCTATACGTATACTTAACCTTAGAGACATCCCTAGACATACCTTAGAAATATATCTAGGGATCTCACTAATGTTTTCGCATCCTAGTTTCCAAAGGTTGACTAAACCTTTACTTTGATACCAACTGTAGAGACCCGAAGCTTGACGTACATTGACGTTACATTACTTTTGAGGAATACTTAGTACATAACAAAAACACACACACAAGGACCTTAATAGTTTAGTGTCTTTGGAAACTCGGAATATAATCTTCTAATCGTGGTGAAAGATCTTAAACATCTCCCATAAAGATCTTTTTTTACCTAAAATCTTTCTTTATATCCTGGGGAAAAGAAAACACAAAAGGGTAAGCTCAAATGCTCAGTAAGGGTAAACAAAATAAATGTCATTCACATCATATACATAAGAACATAACCTTTGGAAATCTTAACCTGCAAAAGAAATCATAATTTCATAACATGGGATAAATCATAGTAGTGAAATGTAAACCCCAATAATCATAACATAAATCATGAAAATTTGTGGCATACACACATAATCATAGAGAATAATTTCTTATTAGTCAAGACTCATTTCCAAGACTATCTTAGTGGACACCGTCAATTTCTGAACCGAGTTCACTCCTCGTTTCAGTCCTGTTTCACTAAACCAGTATAACCTACCATTCCAGCCATGTCTATCTCATGAGATATAAAATCTTTACCCAATGAATTGGAGGGAGATATAGGTCCCACCCATCTCATAATTATACCATTATTATGTGTGCCACAAAATCATAAATCATACATCATTGCATAACCCATGTAATAAAAATGGGAATCTTAAACATCGTGACATCATCAAACAATTCATATAAGATAAAGGAATTCATAAAAATAATTCCATCACAACATAATCAAATCAATGTAATAATAGGGATATAAACAGAACCCTATATTATCTTAGATGGAAAATAATTTTGATAAAACACTTGAACTCCATTCTTGAGGAAAATATCCTTTCAAATTCAAAAACATTCTCCTTTCTTAACATGTCATACAATTTTTAACCTAAAAGAAGTTGGTTAAAAATAAACTTGAAAACTTGTAAAGGAATCTTCTTGGAAATAATGTTCTAAAAATCCATTCATGCCGTATAAGTTAAAAAAACATTCTTCTCGTACTTTTGTCAGAAAAGTCAAAAAGTACCTCGTACGAAAAATGACAAAATATTTCCTTCATATCCTTTACTAAAAACTCACCGAAGGGTAAAATTAGATTTAAACAATAGTAGGTGGATGGAAATAATATTAAAAATTGAGGAAACATGGATGTGGATGATAAAATACACCCCAATAAATACCAAAGTATAAACAATCTTGGATAAAAATGAGATTGTGATATTTCCCTTACCTTAGGTCCGATTTGCTTTGTAAGTGTCCGAACCTCCTGTATAATGATTTAAATAATGTCATTGACCTATTCCAGAATCATACTCATTGTTATGATATAATATATGGTTCACTTATGACTTTATTTTACTCGTTCTTTTGTAAATTCCATGTTAAAGAGCGTTTTGGGTAAAATCTTTTCATTTGTTGTCCGTGTTTTAACTTGTAATTATTCATATGATTACTTAGATCATGATTACTTAATTCCAGAATATATAACATTATTTATATATAATATATATTCATAATATACATATATATAATAGATCAGTAAATGGAAAGAAATACACCGTTCATGGAGACAGTAGGCCGTACGTACGCATGAACGCTGTTTTCGTTTCCTTATTGAGTTGAATGGAATTAAGTAGATGACATACATATATATTCACAATAATCAAGTATCATTATTATGTCATATATTTCATGATTACATATTATATATAATTTATAATCATTCATGAATGGTTAAAGTGGAGAATGAATCTCATCGCGTCGTGGAGACGGTAGTCCGTACGTACGCACGAGCGATGATATCGTTCTCATTCTCGTGGAACTGTATTGGAGTGTATGTATACTATTTAGGAATCAATATCACTTTAAAATAATCATATATAGTTATTATTTACACCATTATACCCATCCAAGTAAGGTGGTGGTGGAAAATAGATTTCACCACGGCGTGGAGACGGTATTCCGTACGTACGCACGCGCGGTGATTTCGTTTTCCGTAGGATGGATAGATGACGAAATAGGGTTGTTTCATACTTATAATAACATATCAGTATATGATTGATACTGATGTTATTACTTCATAATGAAACAACCTATGAGGAAGAAGTGGAAGAAGAAATAAAGGTGAAAGAATTGGTAACGGAAATTATCTCTTCTTTGAAGCGCCTCTTTGAGACCTCATCTTAGGGCACTAAAATTGGTCTTTGAGGAAGACCAGAACCTCTAGGATGTTTCTAACAAAGTGGAGAAGAGAATTTGACAGAGTTTGGCCGAGCTTGATGGCTCAAAGTTGTGTGAGGAAGAGAGGGAGGGGGTGCCTTTTTATAAGGGAGGAGTGGGGCACCTTTGGAATAACTAAAAATATTATTTTATTATAAACCCAAATTCGGTTTTAAATATCTCCAAATTGATTTATTTCGAACATAAGGTGGGGATGGGTTGAAATCCTCTCATCCAATAGAATTTAGACATGTTTAGGTTCCTATTTTAACCTTATCATTTATATTTAACTTTAAGTTAGATAATTTTACTTTTACAGTGTCTTCTTGTTTTCTTACACTATAAGGTTAATAAACATACTATATCAAGAAAAAAGAACCCCAAGTTGTTTATATTAATACATATAACCTTATCTAAGTAATTTTTCCGAACCTTAGATTTTTAGGAATAAAATAACAATTAATAATATAATATTTGTTTTAAAAACTATTTTATGTCAATTTTGACACTATTTAATAATTGATTTTTGTGAAAATCATAACAGAATGATTAGTTCGAAAAAAGTTAATTAAATCAGTACTAACATGTCATATTAACCTATAAAATTAGTGGAATTCATAAAAAGTCTCAAATTACATTTACTTAGATATTTATAACATCAATTATGTCAATATTTCATTAATAAGATAATTACTGCATCATCTTTGTGTCATAAATAAATTAACTTATTTAATGTCTAAAAATTAAAAATAAAAATACCATTATGTAGGAAATCTTTGTATATTTCTAATTAGTATTTATAGTCTAATTTATCTTATGTATAACCCTATATTAAAAATTATTTACTTATTAAAATTTGATTTTACCTACTTTAACCCTTCTTTAAATAAATTAATAATAAATGTCTTAATCTAATCCAAGTGGGCCTAAATGATCATATTTTATTCCTAAGGTTGTTTTTGGACGAATTACACTTATCCAATAGAATTAGTACATGTGTTAGGGTAATAATAATAACATTTTTACCCTTAATTACCCTATTTACTTTTAACCGTGGTAAAAAAAACTAAAAAGTTACTATTCACCAAAAATTATTTTCATCTCATTGAACCACATTTTACTTACTAACATCAACTATGTCTCTCAGATTTTTAAAATTCTACTCACAGAAGCGGTAAAATTAAGTTTTATGAAAAAATCATTTTTTTATCTACCACATAGTGGTTTCACTATTCATCAAAAAATGAAAGTTTCCAGAAAAATACCAAAAATTAGGCCTAAGCTATATTTGATATTATGAACTCAAAAATGATGTCTATTTTACCAAATCCAAAACATATTAGTTTCATTAATTAATTTAAAAATTAATTCCTGTCGTCAAAACAAATAGCGTGTTCTTAAGAGATAATAACTATCAAAAGATTGACACTTGTTTATGTATGGTTTAAATGTAGAATTACATCCAATGACCAACATTGTATTAAATTGTAAAAATATATTCTAAATATACTTTAAAACCACTCAAATTAATAATTTATTACTATTAATTATTTCGATTAAAAAGGTTGTTTTTAATTAAAATTTAGTAATTTTCACTATTCATCAGAAAATGAAAGTTATCTGAAATTTACCAAAATTTCACCCTAAGCTAATTTCGATATTCCGAATCCAAAAATGAAGTCCATTTTGAAAAATAAAATTTACAAAATTTTAAAAAGTGGTTATTACTATTCATAACGGGTAGTTTTAATAATATTTTAATAGCATATCGTTGTTTAGTGAAACTCGGTATTGCGTACTACACACGCTATCGAGGAAGGTCGCGATTGCGTTTAATGCAAGGTAAGTCAAGGATGTGTGTTGGTCAAGCTCCTTTTGGTGTAGTGTACAAAACAAGATATTAATGAAATTAAAAAGAATGTTTTTCATAAAATATCGGGGTGTTACAGGCATCATTTTCTCAGCTCATATTCCAGCCATAATGTGTTCATGTTTATTATTAAAGGCATTTGTTTTCAATTATTCACCATGTATAATGTTTATATTATCTTCCACTGTATTTATTACTCTTACAGAGCGTTTGAGCTCACCCCTTTCTTATGTTTCATTTTCCCTGGACATGAAGA
This sequence comes from Viscum album, assembly GCA_963277665.1. NCBI lineage: Eukaryota > Viridiplantae > Streptophyta > Magnoliopsida > Santalales > Viscaceae > Viscum > Viscum album. The sequence continues at coordinate 863,366,164 of OY728160.1, forward strand.
AGTATTTTATGAATGACTTGCAAGCATAATTTAGGAGATGTGATGACTCTAGTGGAATAAAATAGTGTTGTTTTTTACATTCCTTATGTAAAGTTGAACTTATTGATGTATCTTGTTTCTAATAATACTAAACTACATGGTCCTTCAGGATTCGTATTCCTTGTATGTATTCCAACATAATCAAATAAGGTACCAACTCTGGGAAACAGGGTCGGGTCCTTACAGCTGGTATCAGAGAAAGTTTAGTAGAATACTTGGAAACTAGATTTAGAAAACGTAGAATTAGGGAAGAGTCCCTAATTTAGTCTTTGAGGATATACATACAATAACGTCCTGGTATTTTGGTAAGGAATAGATTATGTGGATCTTTCAAGCAATACATCCTTGTTTGGATACGAGCAGGTAGAGGCAGCTCTGGCAGAGATGTATCTAGGGGTTAAACCCGAAAACAAAGCTTTGATCTAGACTTGAACAAGAATTGGTGCACGACAACGGGCCTTGTTTCACTCTTGGTTACAACACTCCTGGGGGATATGCTTAGGATTATTCACATTTTCTTTACAAGCCATTATGAATGAGTTTAATGTAAATATTCCTCAAGGAATCCATTTTTGTGAATATGGGATTAACCATGCGTAGGATCTCAATTTTTTTGAGTATTTTTATGTTAAGATTATATATTGTGATTCATAACATAATATTGTGTATTCCATTATCTAGATATGGCACCTAGTGGACAGAAGGGAAATCGAATGAATGCACGTGTCCCCTGTAGGGAATTTCCTCCGATGAAAGGCAATGATGTTGGATCTGGTGCTGCGACTGGTGCTGAGCAACTCATAACTATACCGGGAAAACTTACTCAGGTTATGAATAATAACCTTACCCATATGGAGAATTTGGATCCACCACGTGGAGGATCCATGCTAGATCTCTTTACACGACAACAGCTTCCATCATTCAATGGGACTACAAACTAGTTTGTAGTAGAGCAGTGGATATGTTCCCTTGAGAAGATATTTATCGCTTTGGGATGTAATGAAAGATAGAAGGTTGTCATGGAAGTATATCGACTATCGGGAGATGCGGATCAGTGGTGGTTATTAATCCAAAACACAAAGGAGGAGGAAGAAATTGAAGAGATGGAATGGAGGGATTTTAAGGAAATCTTCTTAGAAAAATATTTCACTCAAGAACAAAGAGCAGATATGGAGAGGAAATTCTTGAATCTGAGGCAAAAGGAGGATAAAAATGTTGCCTAGTATGAAGCCAACTTTACAAGGCTGGAAAGACATGTTGTGGACTACATACGAAATCCAAGGAGCAAAATCGATCGATTCTTTGATGGCCTAAAGCCATTCCTCCGGCAGGCACTGGTCTCCCAAATGTTTTCATCATATGAGGACACAATTTCATGTGCTATCAAGACCGAAAAATAATTCTCTAAGTCTTATGAATTTAAGGGAAAGCACGAAAATAAGAGGGATGCTGAAAACCCTGGGAAAGGAAATAAGGAAACTGCGAAGAAGGGAAGAGATGAATTTCCACCATGTGAAAATTTTGGAAGGAAACACCCCGGTGCGTGCTTAAAAAGAAAAGGAGTATGCTACAAATGTGGTCAGAAAGGCCATCTTGCTAGTGATTTCAAAGGAAAGAAGGATGCCAATAATGTTTGATTCTATAATGGTCAGAAGATGGGGCACTATGCTAATAATTGTCCAAAACGTCAAGGAAATATGCAACAAAAGAGGCCAAGGGATCAAGGACAAGAATATGTGATCACAACTACAGAGGTTGAAGTCCCATGTGATGTGGTGGTAGGTACTTTGGTCGTTTCCTCAAGTTTAGTCAATGCTTTATTTGATTCTGGATCATCGCATTGTTTCATATCTTCCCAGTTTGCTAAGAAAATTAAATATTTCCAATTTGATTTAACCAGGGAGTTCTCAGTCAAAACATCTAAGGGAAGTATCATTGAAAAAACGTTCTGTCAATATGATCCCATTAGGGCATATAAATGTTCTTTTTCTTCTGATCTCATAATCATACCCGTGGCTAAATTCGATATAATCCTCGGTATGGATTAGATTTTAGATCATGATCCAAAAATTTATTGTAATAAGAAGGATGTTATTATTTATGATGACGATGATAAAGAACACCTTATCTTTAGATTATAATCGTCACCACATAATTTTTATCTAGATACACCCCCAGTAGCTCAACTATATTCAATTATTGGGGAGGGAGAGAATGAAATAACTATGGGTGAGGAAAGGAATGTTCAGATAGAGGATGTACCTATTGTGAGAGAATATGTTGATGTGTTTCTAGAATATTTACTTGGACATCCTCCAGAATGAGAAATTGAGTTTTCCATTGATTTAATTATTGGTTCCAGGCCCATATCGAATACCCCTTATAGAATGACCGTTGTGGAATTAGTGGAACTAAAGAAACAACTAGAGGAATTGAGTAATAAGGGACTTATCTGCCCTAGTGTTTCTCCATGGGGAGCCCCTTTCCTTTTTGTTAAGAAGAAATATGGATATATGAGGTTATGAATCGACTATAGGGAGATCATTGCTATAACAATAAAGAACAAGTATCCCCTACCTCGCATTAATGATTTATTTGACCAACTGCATGGAGCTCAATACTTTTCAAAGATTGACCTTCGATCTGGATATCATCAGTTGAGTGTGAAGAAGGAAGACATTCTGAAAACAACATTTCGAACCAGGTACTGGAATTATGGGTTTATAGTAATGCATTTTGGATTGAATAATACACCCTCTGTCTTCATGGATCTAACGAACCGAGTTTTCAAAGAATATCTTGATAATTTTTTAGTGGTATTATTTTTTGATATATTGGTATAATCCAAAAGCTACGAAGATCATGAAAATCACTTGTGCATTATCCTGAAGACTCTTAGAAGACATGAATTATATAGGAAGTTTAGCAAGTGTGAATTCTGGCTTCAGGAGATTTCATTTCTTGGCCATATTTTCTCTAAGGATGGAATCCTTGTTGATCCTTCAAAGAAAAAGGCAATCCAGGTTTGGCCCACGCCAACAAACATAACTGAGGTATGCAGTTTTATTGGCTTAGCAGGTTATTATCGGCATTTTGTACAATAATTTTTTCCGACTGGCTAATGTACTAAAGAAGCTCAAAGATAAAGGGGTTAAATTTTTTTGGACAAAATATTATGAATAATGATTCAAATAACTGATGAAAAGATTAGTCAATCCTTCTATATTGACTCTATCATCGGGGAATGACGGGTTTGTTATATATAGTGATGCATCAAAGAAAGGACATGGTTGTGTCCATATGAAAAATGATAGGGTTATTTCTTATGCATCGCGACAGTTAAAAATTAATGAGAAAAACTATCCTACTCATGATCTTGAGTTAAATGCTGTAATATTTTCTTTGAAGATATGTAGACATTATCTCTATGGTGAAAAATGTAAGATTTATACTAATCACAAGAGTTTGAAGTATATTTTATCACAGATATAACTCAACATGAGGAAAAGGAGATGCCTTGAACTACTCAACGATTATGATTGCACGATAAACTACCACCAGGGGAAGGAAAATAAGGTGGAAGATGATTTGAGCAGAAAGTATCATGGAGTTTTGAACAAGATGAGAGTTGAAAGGGATCCTATTTCCATGGATCTAGTAAAGATAGATATGAGAGTAACCATGGAAGGTGAAACATCAATGCTTTTTCAAATTGTTTCCAAACCATCTTTACTAAAAAGGATAAAAAGTTCTCAGGTTGATGAAAAGGGTTTCAAAAGAAGATTAAATCTGTGAATGATGGCAGATTGAGTGACTTCGTAAATGAATATGGTATTTTGAAATTTGGGAAGAGACTTTGTGTTTTCGATATAACTGATCTAAAGAGGGAATTGTTGGATGATGCTCATAGTTCCAATTTCTCTATACATTCTGGTAGCACTAAGATGTATAGATATTTGAAGGAACATTTTTGTTGGGACAACCTGAAGAGGTAGATTTCTGATTTTGTGTCCAGATTTATTTTTTGTCAACAAGTGAAAGCTGGAATGCAACAGACTAGTTGAGTATTGCAACCTCTTCCCATACCTGAGTGAAAATGGGATAATATCATGATGGAATTTGTCATGGGACTACAAAAGACTCTTAGAAGGAACGATGTAATATGGGTCATTGTTTACCGTCTTACCAAATCAGCGCATTTTCTTGCAATAAGAGAAGATCTACCACTTGAACGTCTAACAGAAATGTATATTAATAAATTTGTGGGACTTCATGGATTACCCCTATCGATTGTTTCTGATCATGATCCATGTTTTACGTCATGATTCTGGAAAAGTCTTCAAAAGGCCCTAGATACTGATCTTCATTTGAGCACAACCTACCACCCACAAACTGATGGGCAACTAGAACGGACTATTCAAACGTTGGAAGATATGTTGAGGTCTTGTTCACATGATTTTCAAGGCATGTGGGATCAGTATTTACCTCTCATAGAATTTTACTACAACAATAGCTTCCATTCAAGTATACATATGGCACCTTATGAAGCATTATTTGGGAGGCGAGGTCGTACACCAACTTGCTGGGATGATGTTGGTGAAAGAAAGCTAATGGGTCCAGAACTTGTTGAAGAAACAATGGAAAAGGTGGAGATCATCTAGAACCATATCAAAATAGCTCAATGTAGGCAAAAGAGATATGCAGATAACTGAAGGAAGGATTTGGAGTTTCAAGAATGTGATCACGTTTTCTTAAAGGTATCTCCATGGAAGGGTATTATACGATTTGACAAGAAGGGAATGTTAAGTCCCATGTACATTGGACCTTTTGAAATTCTTGACCGAATTGGAGTCATAGCTTACCGTTTGGAAATGTCTCCAAGTCTCTCCAAGGTTTACAATGTGTTCCACGTGTCAATGTTAAGAAATTAAATGCCAAACCCAACACATGTACTCACTTATGAATAAGTGGAACTTGATCCCAATCTATCTTACTGTGAAGAGCCAATCAAAATTCTTGATACTAGAGAACAAGTATTGAGAAATCAGACGACTCTTCTGGTAAAGGTTCTATGGAGGAACCATATGTTAGAGGAAGCAACATGGGAGCCTGAGGAGCTTATGAAAAAGACATATCCAAATATTTTTAGGTAATATTTTTTGAATTTCGAGGATGAAATTTTTGTAAGGAGGGGAGAATGTAACGACCCAATATTTTTTAAAAGGAAATTACTTTCTTATAAATATGTCAAAATCACATTAACTACTAAGTGTTATGGGACCCTTAAAACATAAGTTTGTCACTTCTGTGATGTGAATTTCAAAAATCTGACATACACAGTCGCGATCAGTAAGTTATTTAGATTCCAATAAGAAAAACATAATTTTTGATGACTACTTACCTACCCTTAGGAATAGTAACATACCCTTATGAATAGTGATATACCCTAATTAATAGTAACCTTACTTATGATAATATATAAATAATATCAAGTTGAAAGTACGATATACCTATATTTTAGAATAAGTTAATGAATGTTTTAAAACTGGTTTTTGATAATAAATTATGATTTTAATTAAATATTAAATTAATAATATTGAGAAAATTATTTTAGAAAAATGGACTTCATTTTTGGATTCTACACATCGAAAAATGGTTCGGTTTAATTTTTGGGAATTTTCTGAAATACATGATTTTTTTATGAATAGTAAAATACGGTAATTTAACGTATATATACATTATAAGCTAAATAGACTATTCCTAAAATCATGGCTGATGTCACCACCCTTAATCCGAATTCACATGATAAAATAACTATTATTGGTCATGGAATACATACTATTACTTGTCTTGTGATGAAATAATAAATTAATGTGTTTTATATTAAGAAATCCCCTCTCTCCTCCACTATAAAAACCCCCTCTCACCCCCTCTTCAAATCACTACTCTCAAGCCTTTTTCATTCTACAAATTCTGGCCAAATACCCTCCCAACGTCCTCTCCCACGTCTAGCACGCTTTGGTCTCATTAAAAGAACAGAACCTCTCCCTTATGAAGGTTCTCAAGGAAGTTTGGTTCAAGAGGTAAATTCCTCTTTTCAATTCATTGTCTTTCCTTTCAAGTTCATTTTTTTTCTTTTTCGATTACCACTCTTTATCCAAATTTTGAGATGACTCTAGTACCTTATACGTACTGTAATTTTGCCATGATAGTGGAATAAGTTATAATCATCTCCCCTTTTTTACCTTCTTTTATACTAGTAGCAAGAACACCATCTGAGATGTGTCAATTTTATACATTCAAGGACGATGGACATTCGATTTCTTTTATCATTCTAAATTATGGTCATGAAACCATTCTTGATATGGTTGAACCTGATTATTTTATATAATATAACCTATTTAATATTCTGTAATCCCTTTGTTCCAATGGTGTTATGTTATAAAGTAAAATGAGTTCGTTGTAATGAAAACCCACAAATTAACTGAAATAATTTTCATTAATGTTCTATATGATTATTCATCCTATTTCAATGTAAACCAGTTATATAAATGAAAAATAACACCTATTTATGATCATAAATAATATATAATTTCACTTCTAGAGATTTACATCCACTCTACTTCACTACTTAAAAACAAGTTAACCGAATATGAAAATAAGAGAAACGAACACTCCAGAATGACGAAATTCAATACAATAACTTGTCAATAAAAACATAAATTAACTAACCAGAATTATGGTAAAATAAATACATGTCTAATAGGTTCTAAAATAATTTATTAAAAAGTATAATTTCATATTCTAGGAGCTTATGTACAAGAGCGGAACACGTTTGCAGTTAAGGTAAGGGTTTCTTTATCTCACTTCCATTTTCGTGAGATTTTCCATATTCACTACTAATACTTTTGTAAGGTGTATGTATACTGACCATTGGTTTCACATATCATGAATATCATTATCTTCATGGTATTAAATCTATAATTTTTATATTATTAATTTTAGGGGCATACGAATCGTTTCATAACAAATTGGAAAGGGTTTTTCCACCCGAACATTCATTTTCATTCGGGTTACCTTCATTGTCTAATTACCTCAATGAAATTCCTATGTATTATTATGTAATCATCATATATTATGTGTGAGAATAATATATATGTCTAAAGTCCATAAAACTTCCTTATTGTTATTTATTTTTACACATTTTAAAAGGAATGTTCAAAATTGTTTCCAAAATACAAGCCCGATTCAAGGGAAGTTATCAAATTATTATCTATTTTCAAGGGAAATATATAACCTGTTTTTGGAAACAATTATCTTTATAAAATCACTCATTTGATTATTAAAATACTATCTTACTTCACTTCTGGTTTTATACAAAGATTTTTTCAAAATAACTCTTATTTTCAAAATAAAAGAGTATTTATCTCAAGAATTGCTTAATGATTTTATAAGAGTGTTTTCGTCTAATTCAACACTCTTGTTGATTACATGGTATTATTGGGTTTAATAATTTATGAAGTCATCTACCATATTTTATTTAAGGGTTTATGACTAACTCTACTGTGTATGATCTTTCCTAAAACCATTCACCATATTATTCCGAATGGTTAGTGTTTATGTTCAATAATTGGGGAAAGTTTGTTACATTTCATATGATGGTTTTAATATGAATGTAAATGTTGTTTATGTTTATCCCCACTCATATAAGAAATTAATTTGACTAATTATGTGATAGGTGGGGCCTTCTATAGCCCCTAGATGCATCGATAGGTCTTATGAGACAAAAAGATGTGGAATTGGACGAGGCCTTTCCCAATGTGATATAGATTTTGGCCGAGGCCTTAACCATTAGACATCTTGGATGAGGCCTTGAAAAAATGTTTCTGAATGTCTGGAATTATTCATTACAACATTATGAGTTCAATTACTGATATTTCATGTGGTTATTCGACTAGTAGAATACCCATGATTATGTTTTGTTATGGCATTATTTACTCAGCTCATATTCCTGCCATAATGTGTTCATGTTTATTATTAAAGGCATGTGTTTTCAATTATTCACCATGTATAATGTTTATATTATCTTCCACTGTATTTCTTACTCTTACCGAGCATTTGATCTCACCCCTTTCTTATGTTTCATTTTATAATTACATGAAGAAGTATTTTATGAATGACTTGCAAGCATAATCTAGAATATGTGATGACTCTAGTGGAATAAATTAGTGTTTCTTTTCCATTCCTTATGTAAAGTTGAAATTATTTATGTATCTTGTTTATAATAATACTAAACTACTTGGTCCTTCGGGATTCATATTCCTTGTATGTATGCCAACGTAATCAAATAAGGCACCAACTCCGGGCAACAGGGTTCTGGTCCTTACAAATGACATCCCTCAAATTCTTGGACAAATCCCGAAGCATGTATGTGGAAATATTTACCCTATAATCTGGATTAATCTTTATATGGTCAAAGTTTGATAAGATGGATTCTATCCTAGACTCATCTGACCTAGGAACTCCATCCCTTGAAAAAGTAGGAGGATGCTGCTATTGGAACACATGAGTCAAATCACCCATCGTAGGTGTAAGTTTTGGAGCACCATGCATGGACTACATCAGACATAAGAAACAATCATGAACATGGGAATTAGTTCCTAGATCTGGTACAACTGGTAGTGCCTCAACTACAACTTCTAGAGGTAAGAGTGGCGTCTTCAAGCGCACCACGCATAGAGGATGTTCTTTTCCAACCTCCAAGTTTATGATACAAGGACGTCGTGGTATAATTGTCAGTAATATCCAAGAACACACCTCCAAACAAGATTAAGTAGACAGATATCATCATTAGTGGAATATTAACATTAGAAAACTCACTACCCAAGGAATACTATCCCAACAACCTCTTTATATGTCCACTTCTCAGTAATTTTTCAAGTATAAGATTCATTCATTTAACATTTAATTACCAGGTTCACTATTTTACCCCTGAATAACATTACTAGAGGAGACAAGGATGTGAAATAAATTAATTTTTGAATTTATAATTCACATTATAATGGATATCCATTCTGGGTAAATCATTTCCCATAAACCTATCATGAGAAATACCACCCATTTATTTATATAATAATGGTTTAACTTGGTAAATTACTCACCCCAAACCATGAGGGCCCACACACCTCATAAAATGAGATATACAATCACTCAATTTTATCCAAGAGTAATACAAGACTAAGATAACTATCACATCATCACTCAATAATCACATGCATATCCAGAAATATAATGTAGTGAAATGCACCTATATGGAATGAAAAAATGAATGACATGTGAATTTGAGTTTCCTATAATGATGAATGTAACAATGATCATTTCCTCATATCATTGGGTCAAGGATGAAAGAAAATACTCAAATTTTGTAATAATCAGAAAATCCACACAACATGTGCATCACCCAAAGGTGAAATAATATCCATTTTATTAAGGAAATGAAGAATAATATTAATCATTTTAGAAAACTTGGGTTTTACCACAAACATGGGTTTGTGACGCCAAAGAACGACTTATGACTATGTCCCAAGTGTTCTTAATAACAAATATATTGTCTCCAAATAGAAAATAGAGAAAGAAAACTGCCTCTGATACAACTTTTTGACATCTCGGAACCGGATTCCATTGAAACAGGTGCCCCGATCCCATTAGGCCACATTACCTCAAGTGAATCTCCCCGAACACCAAATGCTACCAACTAATAGTGGGAGAATAGTTTTTGTCCACGGAGATACTACGACCTCAATACTAAAGTGTAGTGGAGAGGATGGATGTAAACATAGGTAAATAACGGAATAAATATAAGTAAACATAAATAATAATGAAAAATAGAGACAACAGTTACAATAACATAATCAACTGGAATATAATTTAAAAAATGGTGATATGTCATGTCACTAGGAAACAAGAAAACATGGTTATAGGAAAACAATAATAACATGTTTCATAGAAGTATAAAGTAAATAAAATACTATCCCAAGCATCTTGAGCTATGGCTCAGTCTTCTACAGAAGCTCCATCCCAAACAGCAAGAAATCAAGTGTTTCAATTAGTATGCTTGAAAATTTCAACACCTGCAACCATGTAATCTACCCCTAGTACCATATGACATCTAGATAGAGTGTTATATAAATCTCATTAGGACACCACCAAGGGCATCTATAATATCCTACCCATGTAATGGAAATGTAACAATGTGTAGGTATGCATATATAAAGTAAAGTATTAAAGTGTAACTAAATACACAAGTACCTTCTTCAACCATTAGATGGTGTCTGAACATGTCAAAAATTCATTCTTTCATTATTACCAGTTTTTAAACATGTCACAAGTTAACCATTTTAATGGTTACAATTTACAATAAGGAAACCTATAGTAATTTTTAGTACTGATGTCTTAAGGTAATAATCAAGGAGACATAGTCCTCAAGGGTTTCCAAATCAGAAATACTATGGCCTGGAAAGGGATACTAGTGTATTTCAAGGATCATAGTCCATGGAATTCCATAATGATTCACCTACCAAGCCAAAAAAGTTCATCAAAGTTAAAATGGTGTGAAGAAACGAATAGGCTCGATGGTCATTAACTGTGGATCCAACTCATCAATGCTAGATTCAAAGAGTGTATCCAAGGCATCCTATTTGTTAATGATGGATCCAAGGATTTTATCTAAGGAATTCTATAGTACAGAAAGAGAGATCCTATGGTATAATACCGATCATCAATGAATAGTCAGGGATCGGGCTCTAGGTGGGTCTCAACAATGCAATCCTTATCCTTGAATAGGAATAGGTTTTTTGAGTGCTCATGGAATTATCCAATTAGAATCCAAGGAAACCTAGAGTCAGGACATTAATATTTTATTATGATATCATGTAATATCTCATTTGGTTCTATCTTTTCCTTTCATTAGTGTGATATGGTAAATTGGCATTAAATCGTTGGTTCAAGCATTGCCTTTCATTAGTGTGATGTGGTTATGTAGCATGAAACCTTTTAATTAAGTCATTATTAATCAATAAGTCCCTTTTGTTAAATCCTTTCCTTTCATTTGTGTGACAAGGAAAATCATCATGAAATCTTTCATTTTATCTATTTTAACTCATATTAAATAATTAAGGTTTATTCCGATGCCTTCCATTAATATGGAAAAGGGTGCTAATGACATAAAACATATTAATCATTCACATTTAATTATCAATATAAAGAACTTAGATTAGGTGGGAAAAGTTGTAAAAATTCATGGTACATTATACTATGAAATTAACAATTTAATTCATGTTGTTTAATATTAGAAATATTTCCCATAGAAAGGTCAATCTGAGGCACACCCGAACGGTGGAACAAACATGTCAAAACACTAAACAACAATGATGGCATAACGCTCAACAAGGAAAGGATGGAGTTGTGATCATAACCACAAAATATAATCAAATATAAGGAAATAGAATATCAATATGGTTTTAATGATTATAAGCATGGCATATAACTTCTATTAATGGCACCCGATTAAATCGCTGGTCCCCACATGACAAATCCAAAATCGATGACCTTGAGGGATGAGTTATAGAACACCCACATTGGGCTTGTATGGATATAATTCTTCGGTATTGGCCCTTGATTTTACTAAGATCAAAATAGATCTATGAAAAATATAAAAACACTCATACCCTAATAACTAGGTTGAGAGTAAGAGAAAAGGATAATGGCTCAAGAGGACTCGAGTACATACCATTGTTCACCCATTATGATGAACAAATGTTTAATCAGATCCCAAACTAAGTAGATATTTGAATCCCTATCTTTGAACTTCAAAAATATACAAAATAAGATAAATTTAGGTTAATACTGCTAAAATATCGATTTAGGAGGAAGATGGGTTATAATTATATCTTTATGGGATAAATTTTCAAATTACGCAAAAAATGGCATGTGCACAATTTGACCATACGGTTTGACAAATTGTGGGCCAACCATGCAAAATTACCTAGGAAGAAGATAAATTTTAACAGTTAGGACACAAATCTATGTTCAAAACCATGCGAAGTGGTTCTGTCTAGAAAATGACTATTTGGACGGTTACACAAACAATACACCAACCATGAGACATGTCATGTTTCCACATAAAGAGGGATTTTTGTCCCCTAAATTGCCTCAGAAACCCTGGATACCTTTACAAACTCAATAGGAATCTATATTATGTCTAAAGTAAATATTTTTTTAAGGATCCATACTTGAGTGAAAAACCGGGTTCTTACAGGAATAAAATGTGACATTGCGGATTTCGTGTCTCACTATTACACCTTCCAGCTATTATGGAATTGAATCTGAAACCATATACATTTTATCAACTATACCAATTCTAGTTTTGAAATTGGATGATATAACCATGTAATTTGTTTTGGATTATAATGGACTCCTAAGGGATTAATTATTCCTGGATGGTGATAGATTAGTAAAAAATGTCATCTCATTTCATTTCGATCGTGGACACCATTAAAGTTGATGATATGGGTAAGCTTTATGGTCATAATATTGTGTGGTTACATGGTGTTACTTATAATATTGTTTGATATAGGAATAATAGGTTAACATTGAGGTTATGGAGGATTTCCCAATAGGAAATGGAGAGTCATGTCAGGTTGAGTAAAACTTACCATCCATAGATAAATGTTAATTCCGAGCATGATATTCAGATACTAGAGGATATTCTTCATGCAAGTGTCATGTATTTCATTGGAACTTTTTATATCCCTATAGTAATTTTTTAATTTTATTATAATAAATTTTATCATTTGTTGATTAGAAAGGATCCTTTAGATGCTCTGTATGGTCACCCTTGCAGTTCACCTCTTTGATGGGTAGAGGTGGGAGAATGATTTTTGGGTGGACTGAGTTTAGTTCAGGATACGTCTGTGATGATTTAGGATATATTCCAAAATATAGTCACAATTAAGATTAGATAGATATATTATTTGGATCAATATCATCATTATATGTACTTCTCCATAGGTGAATAGGTTATCTTGAATGTTTCTCCTCGGTTGGGTCATCATTATCATGGAAAACATGGACATTTGGATTCATGATATATTGTACCATTTGAGGTAACTGAATTACTTGGGAAGGTTTCTTATTGATAGTGATTTCCTTTTATGTTTTCAAGAATTCATGATGTTTTCCAAATATGAAAAATCAATAAATATCATCTTGATCCCTCTCAAATAATGAGTTGGGATGACATTAAGTTATATCTAGAAGTTTGTGTTGTGGATCAGCATGTAGAGATCATTTACTCTCAATTGAACATATTATATGGGAATTTGTTTTTTTAGTCATAGTGTTATAAATACATAGATCATATTACAATGATACATAATATCATGAGTTGTTGATGAGGGATTTGTGGCCTCACCTCTTTATAAAACATCATTCTTTCACATTACTTCCCATGGACATAAAGTCTTATCCAGAAGATTCTGTAATATCCAGTTATCCATTGTATAGAAATACCATTCCCCTTTCCTACTTTATTATTTAATTGGTTGATTCTTTCAAATCTTGACTATGGAGAAAATTTTCAGAGAGAAATAACCTACATTCAAGGATGTATGTTTCCTTGAATTAATTGAATCTTGGTGAAAATGTACAATTGATTTGTGGTGTTATCCTTTGTATAACAAAACACCTAATTTAGTCTAAATTTTTTGTAAGTAATCACTATTTATTACTATCTACTATATATGTAAATTCTATGTAATGGTATTAAACAACATGTAAGGTTTATCAGGCCCATATTTTGATCTAAGTACACAATATGAATGATTACATGTAGTTTAATGTTAAATATATATTTTTTAATAAAAAGAAAATGGGTTTTTTAGAATACATGGGATTTTTGGATTACAAGATGTGAAAATTGATTACATGTTATGTAAGACACTTGGGAAAGGATTTTAGAGCATCATACGAGTGATTTAATTTTTCATTAATCATGATGAATCCTTAGTATTGACCAAGATCTCCTCCCTAATGATTTTAGAGATCTCTAACCCTCCCCTATAGATTCATTTAGTGTTTAATCATTAGGGTTATGAATGGTATCTATTTGGATCCACTATGAGATTCTTTCCTCTAGAATAATCATTTATTTGTTTTTGGTGTGGCAGGTGTATATTTTAGTGGTCCTCCATTGTTGTTATTATTGGGTTCTTTCTTCTGCTAGATCCCATTATGGGTGTGTGAAACCTATATTTTGAGGTATATGGTAACACCTATAGCCTGTGTTGGTGAAAACAATATAGTATTTTATTAATTGTTTTATTAATGGAAATGGAATTATTTATGGTCTTCAATTTTGTGCAGGGAAGTGGGTTTTGGATAAAATATGGATTTCCCCACATTTTGTTAAGAGAATTGTTATTTTTAATGCATTTCGAAATGGTTTTTTGAAATGGTTTTCAAATAATGATATGATGAAATAGTTTGATGAAGTTTTTTATAAAATATATAACCTTGGAATACTTGGATAATTAAGTGGAAGGTGTAGTAATTGGTCTCATCAAATATTTGGGGGTTTTCTCATAGGGTTATCCTCTGATCATAAATAATAGCGTTCTAAAGACATGATAGACATGATTGGGGGGTCTTTTTGTAGGGTGTAATAATTATCTATATAATTAATTAATATCTCTATAGGTTTCATGAATGCACAATTTTATTTTTTTAAGTACAAGTTTCCATGCTATCTGAACCGAGTGTGGACTTTTGTGTAATGATACCTGTGTTTTTGGTGGATTTGGGCTATTTCGGAATGTAAGATTTTGATTTTACTAGCAGATATATGATATGATAGGCGATGATTTATTTTTTTAGATTTTATTTAACAATTTTTATATAGGCTTATAAAATTCTTTGAAACTGATTTCCGTTCTTTATTTGGTAATTTGGAAAAGTGGAAATTAAATTTTTTTTCATTGATTTTTACATAAAATTTCTAAACTATATATCATGCCTTGTTTTCTTTATTGTTGACCATAATTGAATAATTTTAGAGAGGATAAATATGGAACACCTAGGTGATACCCTAATAATCATGTCATCTCACACCATGTGTACCTATTCGAGTGTGAGTAGACTTGGTTATGTCTTCTGATGCAGGTAATGACAAGGCATCATATTGAGGTGGTGAGATTTTATATTAACGGGGATTGGAAAACTAGATAGTGAGATGGTAGAAGATTTCCCACACTATTAAAAGGATTTTGTTGGAGTATATATTTATATTTTTATCTATTTTTAGTTGTATCTGTGTCTTGGAGATTCTTTTCCTACCATTTTAGTTGGATCACTTCCATTATTCTCTCTCTGATATGACACACACACACATATATATATATTCTTGTTTTCTTATAATACATATTTTGTACATGTTTATATATTTAATGTTGTATACTTTAGGTTCAAAGAAATTATTACCTACATTATTTAAATGATCGGGTGCTAGATCTAGCCTATGGGGATCCAGAACGCCCTTTTGGTATGTGGTAGTTCAGGTTGGGTTGCAGTTTGAGAGTGTAATTAGGTCGAGTTCACCATGTTTTTAGTGTATAAAGTATTATATGTATGTCTTTTAACATTTTTACTAAAAATAAAGTGGTTTAAAAATCCATTACATGCTCTCTCCTTCAATTTCCATCTGATTCAAAACATACTAAGGCTATGATGGATTTTCATTAAAACATGGTTTTAAAAATCCATTACATGCTCTCCCCTTCTATCGTTTAACTCGGACTCATTACCCAATGAATTAAAGAGATATAATGGGCTCACCCGCCTTTATTTTTTCATGGAACCCCCAATATAAATAATCTATACCCAAGAACCAAAACATAATCACAACACATAAATCATGAATAAAGGGAATTTAACATTTCCATATTGCAAACACACTATATTGTTTCAAGATATTGATATAAAACCCACTTATCAAAACCATTTCCAAAACAAAAAACTCATAAAAATGGATTATGGTATTTCTTCTCTTTTAAAATCATAATGTATTATAGATAAATTTAAATATCATATAATATTTATGATGACAAAGAAGTCATTTTTTTGTATAAGTTAAAAAAACATTCCATCTGTTATTTTGTACGGAATGTCCAGCAATCCATATAGAAAAATTATTTAAAAAAACGTGAATGAAATTAATTAAATAAATAAAAGATAAAATATCATAAATTCATTTCAAACATAAGATTTGAACTATATAATTGATAAGTATAAATTTAACCAAATGAATGAAAATTCAGTTAAGAAATATCCTTACCTCGAGTTTGACTGGTCTGTTACGTTCTTTATCATCCAAAATAATAAAAATAAGTGAATTTATAATTTAATGAGAAACATTTTCCAGTTCATTATTCATTTTTTATCTCTTATTACCATGTTATAATAAGTATATAATTATTTAAGTTCATGTCAGATGTTTTGTCTATATTTGATACTTTAGTCGAAAATTAACTTGGTATGATGCCAATAGTTCATGTGATAAAAAGTAAATTATCTAAAGAATATAAAAAGTGATATAAATATCATATATATTCATTATATTAGTATTAATATCATGGAGGTTGTTGGAGTATATATTTAAATTTTTATCCACATTTAGTTGGAGGTGTGTCTTGGAGATTCTTTTCCTTCCATTTTAGTTGGATCCCTTCCATTATTCTCTCTCTAATATGACATATATATATATTATTGTTTTATTATAATACATATTTTTTACCAGTTTATATATTTAATATTGTATACTTTAGGTTTAGAGAAATTATTCCCTATATTCTTTAATGATCGGGTGTAGATCTAGCCTATGGGGATCCAGAACGCCCTTTTGGTATGTGGTAGTTCAGGTTGGGTAGCAGTTTGAGAGGGTAATTAGGTCGAGTTCACCATGTTTTTAGTGTATAAACTACTATATGTATGTCTTTTAACATTTTTACTAAAAAGAAATTGGTTTAAAATTCCATTACATGCTCTCTTCTTTAATTTCCATATGATTCAAAACATACTAAGGCTATGATGGATTTTTCATTAAAACATGGTTTTAAAAATCCATTACATGCTCTCTCCTTCTATGGTTTAACTTTGTCACATTACCCAATGAATTAGAGAGATATAATGGGCTCACCCACCCTTGGTTTATCATGGATCCACCAATATAAATAATCTATGCCCAAGAACCAAAACATAATAACAACACATAAATCATGCATAAAGGGAATTTAACATTTCCATATTGCAAACACAAGATATCGTTCCAAGATATTTATATAATAAACCACTTATCAAAACCATTTCCAAAACAAAAAATACATAAAAATGGATTATGGTATTTTTTCCCTTTTAAAATCATTATGTATTATAGATAAATTTAAATATCATATAATATTTATGATGACAAAGTAGTCATTGTTGTTTTATTAGTTACAAAACATTCCATCTGTTATTTCGTATGTAATGTCAAACATTCTATATAGAAATATTATTTAAAAAAACGTGAATGAAATTAATGAAATTAATAAGAGATAAAATATCATAAATTCATTTCACACATAATATTTTAACAACATAATTGATAAGTATAAATTTACCCAAATGAATAGAAATTCAGTTAAGAAATTTCTTTACTCTGAGTTTGACTGGTCTGTTACGTTATTTATCTTCAAAAATAATAATAATAAGTTAATTTTTAATTTAATGAGAAAAATTTTCAAGTTCATTATTCTTTTTCTATCACTTATTACCATGTTATAACATGTATATAATTATTTATGTTCATGTCAGATGTTTGGTCAGTATTTGATACTTGAGTCGAAAATGAACTTGGTATGATTCCAATAGTTCATGTGGTAAAAAGTAAATTATCTAAAGAATATAAAAAGTGATATAAATATCATATATATTCATTATATTATTCTTTATAAAAATCATTGTATTAAAACTAAAAGCACCATTAATGGAGGTGGTAGGTTGTGCGTATGCATGAACACTATTTTCATTTTTCATATCGTATTAAAAGAGGAAAATTAAATGAAATATATATAAATATTTGTACATTTATAATATCATCATTGAAGAATTAATTATTAATTTATATAATATATTTTTTCTAAAAAAATATTTAATACATTCTGTGTTATGTGTGATCGAATCACATCATTTTTGAGGAGGTGTTAGTCCACACATCCCCAAACGAAGTTCTCGTGTAAAAATAATATGGAAAACATGATGTTATATTTAATATAACATTTACATAATATATAATCGTTTATAATATAAATATTTAAATAATATTTAACCTTAAAAGTTTTTTAAGTTGAGACATGAAGGCGAAAATGGGGAAGAAACAAAAACATTATTCACAAAGGTGATTAACCAACATAACTTGGAAAAAAATTAATTTATTTGAATAAAAGGAGGTGAGAAATGAAATGGATATGAGATATTCGAATAGAAAAATAAATTTATTGTATATACAAGATTCTGGAGTTATCATGCATTGATTCATGAATGAGGTGAGTATAAAGTATGAAAAGAAAATAAATTAAGAGAGGTACTTTGACAAACTTACCTCTTGAATATCCCCACCTTGAAAGACACTTAAAAACATTGGACTTGCTACTTTGGTGAGACAAGTATCACTTGGACATGTGTAGTGGTTTTTGAAGATTTTTTAGGATCTACTATGATTTTTGGGATGAAATAGGGTGGTGGAGTTGTGGTATTTATACTTGAGGAGAGGTGGGTTCAAGTGATTAATTTATTGATTATTTTATATTAAAGGAAAGCCATATAGAGATGAAATTAAAATAAATGAAATTTTATTATAATTAATGTTTTATACTATGTTTAGTGTATAACCACACCTAGAACTCTATTTAATTTTTTTATTTGTTAGAAATGTTATGTTTTAAACATTTAATTTTAACCCTTGTCAAAATCTTACATTTACTACTTTAATTTCTTATTTTACAATAGTAAATTTATTATAACTAAAAATGAAATTAAACTTAAAAAATAAGTAGCAAATTATAATTAAAAATATATAATACACATTACATAATTAAATTCACTGAATTGGGAAAATTATATTTAAAAATAATTCCATTGAAAAAACAAAAAAAAAATGTTTATAAAGTGAAACGTTCCAAAGTATGAAATGATTATATATCTAATTTCAATTTAAAATTGGTTCCAATGAAAAAAATTGTATTAAATGGTAAAAGAATATTCTAAATATTCTTTCAATCAAATTTTGAGGATAATCTATTAGTTTAAAGAATTTAGATCAAAACCCAGTTTTGAATTAAAATGCGGTGTTTTTCAATATTCATTAAAATATGAATATTATCATAAAAATTATACCAAAGTAAATTTTGATGTCTAAATCCCAATTTAGAAGTTTATTTTTTGAAGATATCTTATAAATGTGTCAAAAATATATTTCCAATGGGTTATATATCAAAATGTTCTAAAACTACAATTTAAAAACAATAAATCTTTTATGCCTAAAATTGGATGAATTCTTATTTTAGGTCCATAAATTAGATGGAAGAAAGTAGAAAAAATTACTAAACATGTGTAAAATTAATATATTTTGTTATATTCATTAATTCCAATACTAAATCTACGTGATAAATACTATTTAAAATAATAATATTAATATTGTATTATTTTTTAGTATAACTCAATCTTGTGTACAACATAAGATTTCAGAGAAACCCATTATTGTGTGTAGGGTACCCTATTAGACGTAGCATACTGTTTAAATTAAAATTAATATCTAATTCCTAAATATTAATATATATGTATATTTATTATTTTATTATTTCATGGGATGTTACATCAATACTCTTATCTGAATCCATTTATAAAACATCATCAATAATTAAAAATTAATTTATATTACTCTTCCTTTGAACACTTTGATTTCCTTTTTTCATACTAAAAAGGATATAAATATTGTGAGGCAATTTTTAAAAATATCACCAGTATTTTTATAGCCTTCACAGAATTAATTCAATAACTAAAGTTTCTTTCAAACATACACAATTATATTTTAAAGAATACTTATGTATTTTTTTATTGAGTGGGATGTATCAATAAAACCCTACATTTTTATTCCCTATTATATTATGAAAGTTTGATATTATATAAATTAGAATATTATGATTTTCAATTTAATTTTTAATATTTTTGCTATTTCATAGATGATTCATGGTTGTGATGACCATATATAGTGTCTAGGTAGGGTAAATATTGAGGAAGTATATTTAACATGGTCTATATGTGGTCTTTAAGATCTTTAATGGAGGTTATATGCCTCTTTGTATCGACCCAAAACATTATAGTTGATTTCCAAACATCGAAATACCCTCTATAATTTATTTAAAGAATGTTAAAATTATGTAATTAACATTAGATTATAGTGACATAATATTTTAATTGAGTTTCCAATATTTATCTTAGGTTTTTAAGAAAAATATCCATTAAAGTGTAATATTACATTCAATTTGTGTTATTATTATGTATAAGTACAATGTAGTAATATTTTTCTCACATTTAAATATCACATTGCTATTATTGTTTATGTAATTAGTTATAGATTGAAATGTAAATGAATATATTTACATCTGTATGTAATTCATATTTTAATTTTTTATAAAAATAGGAGTACTCATGATATTATCTTATTACTGATAATGTTGTTCTTAGACTTATTATACACTAAAAAATAGAGGGATGTCATTCATTTTTTAAATGTTTTGAGAGGACATGTTTCATATATTCCTTATCCTCTATGATCCTTTCCTAAATGGGGATCTCATCACAATTTTATGGATAAACCTCTAAGTATGGGTCATTCTCTCCCCTTTACTTAGACATTATCCATCACCTTTCTTCTCCTATTCCTTTTTTTCAGCATACTATTTTTGGAGGGTTGAATTCATTTCCATTTTAGGGAAAAACCATAAAAATAAATTCGAAATTTTGTGTAAAATCTATCCTTACCTTCCATATATATTTAATACACTCTCTATAGTTGGAGTAATCAAGACTATATCACTTACAAGTAGATTATTCTATTATATCACCATTATATGGAAAAAATACTTCTTCCTATGTGGAATAATATGAATTTATTACTATAAAATTAATTTATATGTTATCTATGATTTATTTAAGGAAGTCGTCCATGGTTAATTTATCAATTAAACATGATAAAACAAAATTTCTTAGGGTGTAAATGTGAAATTAGTGTCACATATTATTTTCTCATTACGTGTTTGATGAAATTCCTACTACATTTTTCATGAAAAAAACAAGGATTATTTATATATAATTTTTTCCTTTGAATTTTAAATATTTAATATCACTTTTTCTGTGATATTTTTCATATGGTAATGGTATTTTTTTACTTTATTTATATTGGTTTAGTATATGAATTAGGTTTATGGGACTCGATATTCTATATTTACCATACCCAATTAGGTTTTAAAGGAATGGTTTCATAGAATGATTCAATATGACTTAAAAATAATTTTTAATGTGTTTTACTAGAAGAAAATCTTTATAGATTTATTTATATTTAATTTAAATATTCTTTTTTACTTGATTCTTCCTTTGATAGGGATACACCATTGAAATTAGATTATTTAACCACTCTGTATGTTAATTTGGTTGTAAATATTGTTGAATTTTTGGTTTTATGTATCATGTTTGAGGAATTGGAATGATTTTATTTTTTACAAAACACCATTTTGAAGAACATGAGTACTTAGGTGAGTTCCTTGCATAAGAACCAACATTGGTTTGTAGAAAACTCTCCATATTATATTCCCACATAGTCAAGATGAGAATAAAACTATGGTGGATAATCATGATTCAACTCTAACTAGTTCAAAAAGACTTTACTACTTGTAAGGCCCAAGAATTATATCATTGGGATTTGACATATTAATATATAATCATGTAATATCTAGTAATATAATATTATATAATGCACATGTACCACATGATGAAACCAACAAAAAATTAAAAAAAATTCATATCTTATATTTATATCACAAACATGGCCATAATATGTTAACGTATTATAATTGGTATAAAATATATGAAAATAAAATATGAATATGAAAATATGGATATGATTTTTCCTTGATAATAATTGCGCTCATGAGGAATAATGTAGAGATTAGGAAAAATATTATTAATGAAACATTCATCATAAAAATTAAAAAATGTGTTTTTAAGATAAAATAGTATTGACTGAATAATTACTTAAACAATAGTTCTTTATAAAATGTATATAACCCATATATCCATTAGAAATATTAAAATTAGAATAGTAATATGACCATTTTGATAGTAACCTAACTGTTGGAATTGTAATCTGACTATTTGGAATAGTAACTTGACGGTTAGAATAGTAACCTCATTTATTGAAATGGAAAATAATATTTAGTTGTATTATAATATGAAAGTATATCCTATTTATATAATGATATATGTAATGACTTTTTTTAAAACATGATAGATTAATTATTTATATTTTTTTATAAACCAAAATGTTTTAATTACATTTTTATAATAAGTATAATGGTTTAAACGAAATTTTATTTTCATCAATTCTATTTATATATTACGATTAATATGTATTATAATAGTGATATAATTTTATGATAATATAAGTAATTTTCTAAATGGATAGATAATTTGTCAAAATATTAAAGTTGATATTTTTTTAAAATAAATAAAATATTTTAAAATTAAAATTATCAAAATTTGAAAAATATTTGAAAAATGGATTTAATTTTTTAAAATTTAAATTTCCAAAAATGGTTCCTGTGAATATTTTTTTCTAATAAAAATAATTTTTTATGTAATAGTGAAACATGGTTGAATACAGTATTTTACAATAAAAGCTAAATATGTGAATTTTTTATTCTTATACGATGTAATAAACAAAAAAATTAAGAAATTATTTATAAATTACTATATATAGTAACAAAAATAAATACTATAGATAGTGTTGATCCATGTTAACAATAAAATGAATATAATATTTGAATAACACACCTCCCCTCCCAATATAAATACCACCAATCACAATCCATTCTCCTCAAAACTTCTATTCTATGAATATTTAAAAACGTATTTCAAATTCACTTCCGAATTCTCTCACCCACATACAAGTTTATTTGGAATCATCCCAACCCCACTTCAAGGATATTTGAGGGATAACGTAAATAGAGGTGACCAATGAAAGGGGTAAAAATATCAACTAACCTCTTTAATTTAACTCTTCTTCTACCACCCCATATAATCCTAATACACATTAAAATTTTAAAATAAGTATCCTAAATAAATTTAAATTTCATTATTAAAAGGGAATATTCATATTCTACCATCACATATTTTGTATCATAACTAAAAGTGATGTTAAAAAAATGGTTTATTCACCATCTACATGAACAATGTATTTCGTTTTTCCACCACCACATTCATAGATGATCATATAAATAATTTAATGGTCAAATGATATGATAATAATTTTATAATAAATTATTTCAATTCTATAATGAATATATATATATATATAAGATTAAATTAAAAAACTAGTTCCTGATTGTTAGTGAAACTCATAAATGAACTAATATTTTAATATTATCATTTTGTCTAAAATAAGTTTTCATATATTGGAAAAAATATGAGAATTTGAGACAATTATAATTTTTTAATGAAAATAAATACTATTTAATCTCACTTATATAGTTTGAGTTCCATTTGAATGTAACATCAATAAATATTGACAAGTTATCTGACCATGGAACCATGAAACGAAAGCTCACAGAATATCAAAATTAAACATTATATCTCATTAAAATGATTAAAAATTAACAAAATAAAATAATAAAAAATATTTTATTTATTTAAATGGTTATGAATTATGTAATTAATAAATAAAATTTTATTTTCTAGGACCTTATCTACAAGCTTAGAACGATTCTGGAACATAGGCTAAGGGATCTCTCTGATCCACCCTTTTCATTAGGTTATGAAAATTATTTCTATAACCCACTTTCTAACTCCCCATAATGATATGTAATTATTCTAATCCTATTTATATGTCTCTCATATGTAAATATATTTTATCATCCATTTTTTATGGGGTAATACTTTTAATTATTTCCTTTCTCAAATGAAACCCATTTCCTTCCATTGATAATTTTTAGGTTTATGCATAAAGATTATATTCCTTTTATGTCACACCTTTTACAGTGACACATATATTTCATACACATATATTACATCTTATTATTAAAATATTAGTTAATTAAAAAAAATTTCATGACATAATCATATTGGTTTCTTATCATTGCAAACTTTTACACATAAAAAACTAGTTCAGAATTGAGCTTTATCATCCCCAATTATGTTTATTACAATTAGAACGCTTCTTAGAAATATCATACATAATACCATTCTTTATAACATGGGGAAATGAATCATAATAAGGGGTGAGATCTGATTCATAGTAAGGGTAAATAAGGGAGAAATTAATGATCATATTAACACAACATGAGTATAAGGGTGTAAGAATATGATGATAATATTTGAAAAAATTCCCTGCATACCATGGATCCTATTCATGAGTCATGGATAAAATCATGGTGGATAGTATGACATGAATCATAAAGGAATCAAATAACATGATCCATGAGAGAATGACATTTTTATAAGACATTGTTTTATGACATACACATAAGCATAGAAAATTATTTAATTAATATTATAGGATCATTTCTAAGACTATCATATTTGGTTGGTCTCACTCCCCAAACCATAATTTTAGTAAAGGATAAATACCAATACTATCATAGTGGATATAGTCCCTTACTAAATTGGGTTCACTCTCAATTACAATCCCATTGATCACATGAGATATCTATTTTTACTAAATTAATTATTTTTTAATTTAATTCGAATCCCACATGTCACATAAAGAAAATAATATATACGAGTTCCATAAGATAATGTAAAATTAATCATATAATAACCTATGAATAGAAAAAAATTTCATTAATATGTAAACATATCATATCCAGTAGAAAATAAATGAGTTTCAAAATCATTTCATCAGTTTATCATAGCATACACTGTTGAAAAGGTATATATTTAATTAACATCCTCTAATCATACTCTTGAAACATACTTATAAGTAATAACGATGACATCAAAAAATCATATCCACATACAAAATTTGTGTAATATGAAAATATGTCATCATATATAAAAAAAGTTTATTAAATGATATTTAGAATATTTATTGAGGAAAATAAATTTTCCATTTTGAAATCACACATTTAAAATATAAAAATATCCCACATTATGCGGAAAAAAACTTATTTGAAAATAACATTGAATAATTTTAAATAAAGTTTCAAATCATTTAATGTTCATGATAAAATAAAATTCTATTCATTCTATGTACATTAAAATAATGTTTCGTTTCCCATGTTCAGAAAAAATCAAAAATTACCTCATTCTGAAAATAGAATGCATATTAATTCTAATCTTTTAAAATTAAAAAACAGGAAAAAATATTTAAAATAATCATATAATAATAGTACATAAATCTTAAAAAAAATTTAATATATGGACATGGAAGAAAAAATATTTTAGATTGAAGGGATAAGTAAGGTCGAATTTTTATAAACACATTAATTTTTAATATTGAGTACTATATGGGAGGAAAATAGAATGAAAAAATATATTACCTATAAATAACTAGATAATTAGCGAATCCATGATATTCATGGGAGGTGGGTCATGAAATTTCATCATGGAAAGAAAAATTATAAAAAATCAAGATAACTAATGATATTTTAACATAAAACCCTTATCTCAGGTTTGACTTCCACCATACATGTTCGAACCTAATATATAACAAATATAAGACTATTATATTAATATTACAGAACCATAAACATATACATCATAAATTATATTATTACTTATATCCATTTAATACCAATTTATTAACAATTGTATATTAAAATCACTATTTTAAGTGAGAACTGCTCCTTTTTTCATGTATGTTTTGGTTTGGAGATTTTGGTCTTTTGATTGAGATAATGATTCCATTTAAATAATAAGTATAATAACTACCTAATTATAATATATATTATCTTATATATATAATTTTAGTAGTCTATAAAATATAGAGATAGAAAAATGGTTTATACCATTCTTGGGGAGGGTATGTTGTATATACATGTGTACACATTTTCCATTTTTTAACTAATGAAATGAAATAAAATTTAATAGTAATATGACTTCAATGAATCATTATTTTATCATATCTATTAATTATATACATCTATTTTAACATCCATATAAAACAAAAATGAAAAATAGTTCTCATTACTTCATAGAGGTGCTAGTCGACACGTATGGATGTGTGATGTTATATTTTTTTTTTCAAAAGCTCAGATGTTGGGAAGGTAGATGTCATAAAATAATTAAAGAGTATAATTATTTCATTTATAGAATTTATATACATTAAATACACCATTATATTCATTCATGTGAAACCGTGATGGAAATTCAATTTCATCGGTTCGTGAGGCGGTAGTCTTCCACACACATGATCGGTGATTTAGATTCCCATTTGATAGATGATGGGAAAAATATAGGTTACTAATTTATAGTAAAAACATATAATTATATATAAAATAATTTTTATTATATTTAAAAATAATATAACAATATTTAATAGAGGTATAAGATGAAAAAAATAGAAAGTGCTTAGTGAAGACGATTACATTTTCTTCGAAAAGACCTCATTTTGATATTTTATTAAGATCCCCAGGGTTGGTAAATAAAATATAAAATTACATATATAATTTGGAAGTGGATGTTGATAACATATTATATCTTGGTTTAGTAATTATAAATCTATTATGAGGTGCGAATAAGTGAGGAGAGGAGGTTCTGTTTTATAATTGAGTTGAGTCACACACTTGTAATTTTTCAAAGAATTAAAAAAATGTTAAGACCCTTTCTTTAAGAAATGGATAAAAAGATATCATATTTAGAGATTATAATTTTATTTTATAAATAAAAACAAATAATTAGTATTAACAATGTCTTAGTACATTTTTACACTTATCTATTTAGATTCACTCCTCTGGTAAAATAATTTTTATCGTAACCATAATAGAAAAATTTAACGGTTTTTTAATTCATGCTGAAAAAAACTATGGTGAACAAATTAACTAATATCATATATTTTTATTATAAATATGGAATCCATTTTATCAATGTAAATTCATATAATTTTATTAATTTAATTTAATATTAAACCCACAAATATGACAATAAGATGTTTGTCCAAATAAATTTTTTTCGTAAGTATAAGTTAATTTACTAAAATATTTAAAATAAAATATATTGAAATAACCAAAAAATGATTAAAAAATATTTTTTTAAATTAATTTTTAAACCATTTAAAAATATAATAACTATTTTTAAATTCTATATATGAAAATAAATATTTTAATAAAAATCAGTATTTTTGACTATCCACCGAAAAAATTATTTTTTCATGAAATAATCAAAAATTAAATATAAGATAATTTTCATATATTGATATTAAAAATGAATATTATTTTAGAGAATAAATTTTCGATATTTGAAAAAATTAATTATAATATAATTGTGGAAAAGGTGTTGATTTTTTTTAGAAAAATAAATAAAATTTTAACTATAACACAAGATTTAATATTATCCCATGTTTAAAAAAATTTGATATCAAAGTTAAATAAAAATTTTAATATAAATTTTTAAAATTTTATTTAAACCATTCGATAATAGTTATCAATTTTATTTATTATGATAAAGAGAAACTATGCATTGAAAAATATTTTTTTCACAAAAACCACTCCTTTATTTTCAATTGATTTTTATTTTAATTTCAAATTAATTGATATCCATAGAATTAATAATATATATAATACATTTTCATAATTTTTTTATAATTATTCTTAATAACCTTCCCGATGGATATATTATAACTTTCATAGTAAATAATAAAAATTTAATAGTATATCATTGTTCGCATAAACTCGTTGTTGTGTGTAACAAATTCTACGGAAGAAATTAAATTTTAATATATATATATATATTTCAAAAAATATTTGGGTGTTATATTCTACACACATTAAAATAGTTTCACTGTAAAAATTATTTTACTCTGATACAAACAATTTAAGATACTTCTTCCTCATCATCTCATCAAGATCCCATGTAGCTTCCTCAAGTTGGTGGTTTGACCACAAATCATTGACCTTTTGAGTAGTGTTGTTTCATAACTGTTTTATCTATGATCCAGAATATCAAACAGTTTTTTCCTATATGGGATACATTTCTCTATTTATATTAACTCTATGTTCACCACATGTGAAGGGTTATATGTATACTTACTCAGGATATACACATGGAACACGTCATAAACTTGAGAGGTATACAATGGAAGAACCAATGATAAGATACCATCCCAAAATAATATGGATCTTGAAGGGCCCATTTACGCTGAACATGATGTTCCTTTCATCCTGAATTCATAAACATCTTCCATAAGGACATTTATAGAAACTCTTTATCACCCACTTCGAAATCTAGATATCACAAACCATTATCTTCATAACATTTATATAAAAATTAAGTTCTCATTATGTGTGGATGAATGGATCTGAATATATATTCAATAAATTCAATTATCTCAATCCCCAATAAAATTTATTCTCTAACTCCATTCTAAAAAAATGTATTTATAAACTTCTTTCTTAGACAAATTTGTTAGGATGCATCTGAATTCTCAAGTGAAAGTAAATGTTGTAATAAATTTTAGATCCGAGAAAGGTGTTAGTCTCAACAAACTTTGAATTCTAGTGAAGAATAACTCATCATATAATATATTATTTAATGTTACTATCAGACTAAAAGTATGTTTGAGGATGATAAACAATACTAAAATGTAACTCTATATATATAGTCTATTGAATACTTCTCCAGAACATCACGGTAAGCCTTGAATCTTTATTAGTTACAATAGAATGTGGCACTCAATGAATCCATACCATTTCATTAATGTATATTATGTAAATAATATCAAGAGGGAAATAACCACCAATAGTAATGTAGTGTGATTATTTTGTATAGTGATCGACTATAACCCAATTAGAATTATGTCTTTTATATATTTTTGGATTCTCACAACAAAATCCACGGTGATGTTTTTTCATTTACAATATGACATTAGTAATGGTAATAACATCCACTTGGATGTTTTTCTCTTACCTATATAAATTTAACATAGAAATATCTGACATTCAAACAATATAGTATCCCTCTTCATGTTGTACTACCGTAAATACTCTTTCAAAGATCTATACAACCTCGTAATTATAGAATGAGTAGTGAATGAATAACAATGAGAAATGTCTAATAGATCCTTCAACACATTTGGTAATGATATAACATATATATGGTTTCTAAACCACAAAATTCCATTACAATATATGATGAACTCATGAACATTACTCACCTTATTCTATAGTTCCATATCAACCTTCAATGCCTCTTTAATCCTAACATGGATAAATGGTTGAACACTAAAACGAGAAAGATAATATGTATCCATTTCCTTCAAGATTTATAGATATATACTTTGTGAATATAGAAATACTGGATGTTTTGTGATCATCATCATTTATAAAAAAAACAATCATTTGGACTCAATGAATCAACCACCTTGTTCTCTTTCTAAGGTGGTCATGTATTGATAATTTGTAACCATTAATCATATCCAACCAAATTCTCTAGTCATATTAGACTCTCCCTGTTTGAATATATACATTAATGTTTTATTATTAGTATATATATTAAACAATTATCCATAATGATAATTATAACATATATTTAATGAAAAGATTAATATATATAACTCTAATTCACGAGTTGGGTAATTTTTCTCATGAACCATCAATTTCTATGAGAAATAAGATATCACCATATCATTATCCTAGAGAATTCATCCCCATTTTTTATTCAATTCATCATTATATATTATAAACCCTTCTTCAATATAGGTTAATTTAAACATAGGTACATTGAATAACTATATATTTATTTCCTTGAAATATTCTTCATATTCTATTATTGAAAATAATTTGGGTCCCATATAAGTTAACATTGTGAGTTGATTACATTTAAAAGAGTAATTATCCACAATGTATCGATAATTTTCATCCAAAACAATGTTACTATAGATCATAGTCATAGTGGTTTGTCGAGTCCAATATTCAATAACTTCTGTCTTTGATGGATCCACTCAAATACCCTCCTATGAGATTATAAGTGAAAAGAATACATCTGTATCCAAAATTATCACTTTGAACAATTTTCATAAAACTTCTCCATAGGGTCTTCAGTATAATACTCAAGTAGATTTCATAATCATCATTCATAAATGAATATATATTAATATCATCTATAAATAATACATTACCAAATGTTATCAATAAATATTTATATTCATTATATATTATAAAAAATATTTTCTTCAGTATATCCTCCTTTTGAACCTCGAATGATGGTATGTTTAATGAAGGTCAATATTGGAAAATTATTGAGGTCCACCTAGTTATCCAAACAAGTCATCAATACAGTTTAGAGGATACTTGTTCCTGATTTAAATCTTGTTTAGTCGCAGATAATAAATTAAGAGTCAAAATGATCCATATTTATTCCAAAAAATAGAATATTCACAATTTGGTGAAACTCTTTGAAAAATAAACCCATGGTCATCATTTTCCTAGAGTTTCTTCTTCAATTCCTTCAACTAATTTTTGGCTATTTTATATGGACTCTCTATAATGGGTGTAACACCAGTTATGAGTTCTATTAGAAACTCAAACTCACAAGTATCTTGAGGACTTGAAAAATCATCTAGAAAAAAATTTACAAACTCCTACACAATTGGAATATCTTTGAATTTCTCTCAAACCAAGTGAGATAAATGTCACTTTTGGATAGGTATCAAGAACCCTATAATGGATTTAATTTCCATCAGATGATAATATTTATCATCTCACTAACATTTAGTTATTGTTTAGTTCAGAATATCTACTGTGAATTCACATCCACAAAATGTTTTTAGATTTAGAAATATAAATCCAATCCATCCCTAAGATAACCTCAAATTAAACTAGGGGGAGAATAATAAGATTTATAGTAAGAAAATTCGGACAAACATTAATAAGAGAAGAATAATAGACTTGTGATGTTATTATTGTTACATTAAGGGTTTTAACTGCTAATTGAATATCTAATCATTGAGTATGTGTAATTAATATTCCCACATACGATTCATTATATGAAAAAAATCATACGACTTAGAAGAAAAATGGTAATTAAATATTTAAGAATACCTTTTACCACATCATATTCATCATTCAATCTCCAATACCTTACTAAAATAAAAAATTGTTATCATCCCTATCAAGCATCATTTATCAGTGTGATTAATAATGAAATATCATATAGATTTTGTTTAAATGTTTGAATCCTTATGTTGAACCTAGTTAATTGATGATCATGATATATTCAAATTTGTCATGATAGTTTTTAAATAAATTTTGAATTTACCTAAGAATATCCCCATGGTGTGTCAGTCCTATTTCACTATAAGGTAACACTCACCAAACACTTGAATAATGGATAATATATACTCATACAACACTTTTCAGGAATATTACCCCTACATGAATCTATTCCAATATACACTTATAATATCCAGACATGAATGTTTTTTTAAGAAACCCACACTCCTTTCTTTACCATAACATATGACATTCTCCTATACTTAAGATTATCTTAAATGTTCCTACTAATGTGTTACCATCCAAGTTTCTTATGGTATATAAACAGTTATCTAATACCAACTACAATTTCCCTCACTCATCATACACAGATATTACATCTTATTGGATGAATGTTAATTATATAACATAAAAATCCATGCTAGAATAATATTTTTCTAGTATCTATGGAATCGTGGATATATAAACCATTGGATTATATGTTAGAGGAATAATCTCCCATTGAGATCATCATAAATAGAACCCTTCTTTGAAAAATCATATGTAATACCTTTCTTAATTTTTTGGGGAAAGGAAAAATAATAAAAGTTGATCTCTGGTTCTTAGTAAGGGTAATTAAGGGATATATCAATGTTCACATAAGCATAAAATTAGAATAAGGGTTTTGAATATGAGTATAACAATTGAAAACCATAAATTTAATATCATATATTTTAATAATTAGTAATGGCCTACTTTTTGGTATATAATAATACCTGAATAATTAAGGAATCAATGATCATGATTCGTGAGAGAATTACATTGGCATAAGATATAGATTTGTGGCATATAAATAAGCATAGAAAATCACTCCAAAGTTATCAAGGATAACTTTTATGACTATCATAGTATATTGTGTTCACCACCGAAACTATAAAATAAGTTTAGGATACCTCCCTATAATATCATATTGGACAACTTTTCTTAGTGATATAGGATTACTCCCCATTTTAGTCATATTTATCTCCTGATGGATCTATATTTATCCAATTAATTAGATATATATATATAATTCTAGGCCCACACTTACCATAATAAAAATATTAAACATGTGTTAAAAAAGATCATATAACATTAAAAAATTATAAAACAAAAAATGGAAATAGGTTTCATAAATATTTCATCATATCCTAACTCATGTAATTGAAATGGGTTTCATAAATATTACATCAATTCGTCACAACATATCCTATGTAAAGGGTTTAGTTAACAAATAATTATTTGTGTCATAATCATTAACAAACCAAACAAGTAATACTAATTATGTCATTGGATCATATCTCTAGTATAATGTTATTTAATATATATTGATTTAATCATAGGTGAAAAATTCTATTAAAATATATTCATAATATTTATTTAGGAAAATAACATTTTCATTTTGAAATAAATTCATTAAAAGGTAAAAATTTAGAAAATTCAGGGAAAAATATTCTTTGAAAAGAACCATATAAAATTTTAACAGAATATATAAATCATTTAATGATAATTTTTATATTAAATTCCATTAATTTAATGTACACTAACATAAATATTCCCTTTACATTTTGTGTAAAAACTATAAAAGTAACTCATTTGGAAAAAAGAGGATTACATTTAATTTTTGAAAAAAATTAATATATCGGTAAATGTGAAATAAAATAACAATATAAGAATACTAAAATAATATTTAAATTTTTTATTGAAAACATGGACATAGAAGAAAAATGATTTTCTACTAAAGAGAGAAATATAGTCAATTTTCTTCAAAAAACAATTTAGTCTCATGAGTACATAAATAAATGGAAATGAATGCATAACATGAATTATATATAAATAAAAAATGGAGTATAAAATTCATGATATTATTGATAAGTATGTCTTCAAATTTCATCTTCAAAAGAATAATAAAAATAAATCTAGATAAAAAACAAGATCATAACAGAAACCCCTTACCTCGCATCAGACTTCCATCATATGTGTTCGAACCTCATGTATAACATATATATATTTATTATAAATATATTACAAAGCCATAAACATATTTATCATAAAATATATTATTATAATAACCTTTTATCCCTCTTTTATTAACAACTCTCTATTGAAATCATTGTTCAGGGTGACAACAACTTCGTTATTCATGATTGTTTTTATTTTAATGTTTTTGTCCTTCTATTTTGATCATTGTTCCATCACATTAGAACTCATTATTATGATATAAATATAATTTATTTTCATCAAACATATATTCAGAGTCATATTTAAAAGTTATAGATAGAAATATTAAATACACTCTTCATGAAGATAGTAGGTTGTATGTACACATGAATGATGTTTTCTTTTTCTCACTGATGAAAAAAATGTAAAAAATAATTCACATTTTGAAAATTATTATTATAAAATATATATTTATTATATTTATTATTTTTAACCATATTATAATCATTATAAAATGAAAACAAAAAAATGTATCACATCGCTTCGTGGAGGTGGTAGTCTACATGTATGCCTGAGCGACATTATTATTTTCCAAAATATTGGAAGGTACGAAGGTAGATGTGATATTGTGATTATATAAGTATAATAATATCATAAATACCAAATTTATTTACATTATAGCCACCATTATATACATCTATGTGAGATGGTATTGTAAAATGAATTACATCGGTTTGTGAGGGTGTAGTCCTCCATACACATGATCAATGGTTTCATTTCCAATTAGATGGAAGAGGGGATGCATGTAGATTATGAAATTAAAATAATAAATAAAAAATATATGGAATAAACATTATTTATTATTCAATCTTTTATTAATAATATTTGAAGGATATTGAAGAATAAATAAAAAACTTCTTTGTGAATATTATTACCTTTATATTGAAAACCCCCCTTTCGATCTCATATTAAAAACTATAGGGTTGATATTTTTGGAATAAAAAAATTCTATAACATATATAAGGATATTGGGGATTTATTTTTATAGGGTTATTTGAGGAATGTTTTTTATGAATTGTAAATTTGTGAGGGGAGGAGGTTCCCTTGGTAATTGAGATGAATAGTAAAATTATACTTCATCAATAATTTTAAATATTATCGTGTAAAAATTTTGGGATAAAGAATTAAAAATGGATCATAATCTATAATTTATAAATTTACGGTCTATATAAAACCGAAAATGGGGTATAAAGAAGTTTTTTGGTTATTTTAACACTCGTCGTTTTAGATTAACTCCCATAGTAATCACGTTTTTACCTTAACCATAGTAACTAATTTATACTATTTTTACTAATCATTATTGAAAAAAGTTAATTTGAAATTATTATCTAAAATTTACTATTAATATTAAAAATATGGGATTTATTTTAGAAAATTTAATTAAAAAATTGGAATAATATATTTTTAATTTATACCCGCAATCACAATAAAAATCAAGGTTTCCAATGAAAATGATTTCTAAAGTATAAAATTATTTTTTTCAATGTACAACATAAATATGATTCCAATTAAAAAAATAGTATTTATAATATAATAATTGATATATTTTTACTTTTGAACCCATTTCAAAAAAAATTTGTAAATTATTTAAATGTAATGATAATTTTTGATAAAAAATTATGTATTTCACTATTCATTCAAAGATTAATCTTTTCTAAAAAATATCAAAACCTGTATAACATATAAATTTGAAATTTTGATTCAAAAAACTAATTTAATTTTTTCAAACCAATTTTATGAAATTGGAAAAGTTTAATTTAAAAATAATATGGGTGAAACAAAATGAAACCATTTTGAGTGAAAAATAAATTTCTAAGCATAACAGTTGATTAATTATTATCTCATTTATATAATAATAGTTGATGAAATTTAATTATTTTATTTAATATAAAATATATAAATTTCATTAAAAAAATTTCAAAAAGGAATCAATTTAATTTATTAATATAAACACAAATTTCATGTATAAAAATAGTTTTTTCGAGAAAAAAAATCTCCCTTATTTTTAATTGGTTTTTATTTACATTTCCAATTAATTAATAACGAAAGAATTCATTTTAGACATATATAAAACATAAATTTTATATAATTTAGTTAGTTTTATTTATACATACCAATTCGACGGCTTGGCTATAAATGTCACATTAAATAATAATATTTTAATAGTATAGTGCGATTCATTTAATCATAGTGTTGTATATAACACAATATTCCAAAGAAATGATTTTTTTGAAAAAATATATTTCGTAAAATCATTGTTTGTCAAACTCAAGCACACACATTGTATTATGGTTCAACTATATTTCAGTCTAATTTACCATATGGCGTTTTTGTCTCATCCGATGTTATATATGGGATTAGGGGTAAACATAATCCATTATAGGACATTAGTCACCATGTGATATTGTCGTAATAGTTGGATTTGATTTCTTTTTTATTTAATGTTATATGTTTTTTCCACATTCCTATGTTTCCAAGATCATATAACACTGACTTAATAATATTATGCTCCCTTGTGATTATTGAAAAGACTTCCATTTCATGATATAAACACATATATCAACACTAGTAGTTCTTCCTAATGCATCGATAGTAGTTTAATTTCATAGATATAGGGAACTTGACCATTATCCATGTAAATTACCTAATCTAATGAAACATAAGGATGCTAAATAAAACAAATATGTAATCCATGTTGACTAAGGAGGTCATGAACTATGATTATTATTGATTTGGATTTTTGTAATAAAGGATCAATTATATTTCACATCATGGTTGTGTATTCCATGTTTTATTTTAATCATTTCTAGTCTAGTATATCTTTTATTATTTCTACATTAATTGAGTCACCACCCAAATATTATTATTTCATTAGGGAAGAATAGAAATTATTATTCTATCCAATATTGATAATAATAATAATTTGTTTCCTAGAAATATTATTATACAATATTTAGTAGATTATTATACTATATTTGGTGTGGATTAGTTTTCCTTATATAAACACATCATCAACTTTAGGGAATTATTGATTTCTATTGACATCTCAAGACATCATACAATTCAATACACGTTCTAGGTGGAGGATGAATCTTCTTTTAAATCATCTTCTCATATGTGGATATTGTTAACTTATGAGAAAGAAAATCTAGCTCAAATGGTTGATACAAATTATAGTGTCATGCTCAAAGAAATTTCAATCATAAAGGATTATACTAATGTATTCCTTAAATAGTATCTTGGTCATCCTCCCTATAGAGAGGTTGCATGATCAATTGAACATATACCCATATCTCTTCATATATCAAATACTCCCAATAAAATTTCCTCCCTTGAGTTAAAAGAACTGAAGATAAAGTTACAATTTAATCTAGAAAATGGTTTTATATGATAGAATACTTCCCTGTCGATTGTGTTAGTCCTCTAAATAATAAAGAACGATGGGTCAATGCCCCTATGTATTGATTATCATGAGCTCAATAAAATCCTGATAAAGAAAAATTATTTCACACCTTGGATAAATGGCTTGTCAAATCAGCTTTGTGGGCTCCATTATTTCATTATGTTATTACTTGGGATATGGTATCACTAATTAAAGGTGATGATGAAATGTGTTTCCAAAACTACCTTTTGAATAATATAGGGAACATATAAGGTCACAGTGATTCCCTTAATACTAAATAATGATCCAAAAATTGTTATATACATAATGAATAAATTATTTATATATTTCCGACATTAATTTGTGGTAGTATTTATAAATTATATTTTCATATACGCAGAATTCAAGAAAGATCATGTGGAATTTAAACATTGTGCTAAAAATATTACTAAAGGTGAATCATTATTCGATGTATGGTAAATAAAAATTATGGATGGTGAAATTATCATTTTGGGGGGACATTTATCACAAAAGGCCATTTATGGACCCTTCCAAGATAAATGAAATTGAGGAGTATCCCATAACAACATATTTAATTGAAATACATCATTTCTTTGTACTATATGAGTATTACATATTATTTGTGAGATACTTCACGTAATTTTTTAACCCACTAATGATGATGACATGGAAGTGGCTATTGTTTTTAAACATTAATTAATTTGAAGAGAGATTAATGGAATTGAAAAAGTGGTTTATCACTACACTAATCCTAACATATCCATTATGGGTGGATTTTATGGTACACAATGTTGATTCAATGAATGCATTGGGATATGTACTAATATAGAATAAAAGAGTGATAACTTTTCCTCATGTCAATTAAATGATCATAAGTAGAACAGTCTAACACGTTATCTTGAGTCGGATGCAATGATCATCATGATTAAAATCATAGGAAATTATCTATATGGGTATAAAAATGAAATATATAAGAATCATAAGATACGTAAGATTATATTCACATAGAGGGAGCTTGATATGATCTATAAAATATAGTTAGAGATGATCAAGGAATATGACTACAGAATCAGCTACCACCCTTGGAATGAAATTTAGGTGGAATATTATCTAATTATAAAAGATTCAACAACATTATTATTGATTAGAATTATGAGGGGTGCAATATTTAACGACTTGTAAAGGATGGAAATGGGAATCCTAATGGAAGGAAAACCATAATTACTTTATCAAATGATTTATTACAGATCCCATCAAGAGAAAATAATGGATTCCCAAACATATAATGTGTAAATTAAAATGAAGTAGGAAGCGATAAGAAAAGAGAAATCCTAATATATTAGTATTTATGAAGAATAAGTGGTAATATTGGGCTCTTGATTATGTGTATCATCAAATATTATCATAAAGAAGTATTTTTTTTGAGTTACACATATATCTCAACTTCTTAATTCACCATGGGGGAAGAAAAAAATTATCTCTCCGAGTGTAATATTGGAGGGACAATATATATATATTGAGATCAAATAATATAAATCCAAATTATTTGTATATGATAAAGTGAAGTCTAAAAGTAAAAATTACAAGGGGATGATGGAACCATTCCCAATACCTAAATATAAATAAGATAAAATCATAATATACTTTTCAATAGGGATTTAGAATAAATCAAGAGAAAATAATGTTATATGGGTTATGTTGGATCATCTTATGAAGATAAATTACTATAATTCAATTTGAGAGGAATTATAATTAAATAAAATTTAAAATATATACATCAGAGAAGTGGTGATTCTATATGGGATACCAATATCGATTGTATCTAATATATATATGAGATCAATTTCTATGTTATATAAAAGTATACAACATTCTCTAAACAACGGGTTCAATTTCAATACATAATATCTCCACTAAACTAATTTATAGTCTTATTAAAATATACAAAAACTTGAATAAATGTTGAGAGCATGTAATATGGGATTCAAAAAAGGATTTGATCAATATATTCATATGGTCAACATCTCAGAAAATAATAGTTTCCACCCAAAAAGAAAAATGGATCTTTATTAAGAACTTTGTGGTAATTGATATAGAACACCTTCATATTAGGATGATGTTAGTGAATGCAAGTTAATATGACTTGAAATGTACGAAAAAATGGTGAAAGGTTTAAGACAATTCAAAATTTCATCAGGGATACGAAAAATCAATAGAAGGGATACATTAATTTTTTTTATGATACATAAATTTTGAGGATAGATATACGATATTCCTCTATATATCACTATGGTATAAGGTCATGAGATTTTGGAATAAGGGAAATTTAAGTCCTAAGTACATTGGCCTCATTGTTATTATTGACCGGTTTTGAGTCTTGGCTGACCGAATAACACTCCCACCATTCCTCTATTATGTATATGACGTATTCCACACATCCCTCTTAAGGAAAAACATACAAAATCCTCCAAATGTACAAAATTTAGAAGTGGCATATCTATAATCTGATCTCACATATGAGGAGCATCGAGTGAAGATCATGAGCCATTGAGATAATGTTTTATACAAAAATTAAACTCACCTATACATCTTACTGTGGTGAAACCACAAGTATGAAGAGGAAAAGTTAGAATCAGAGGAATCCATTAATCATGAATAAACTCACCTATTTTCAGATTAATATATAAAATAATTTTGGAGGTTTAAATTTATTAACGAGGAAAGGATATAACAATCAAGAATTTTATCAATGTAAATTTCATTTTGAATATGTAACTGTATCATATTTAGTAATATAATTTTATATAATGCACACGAATCACATGATGAAAAAAAATGTTATAATAATTTAAACATTATATTTAGAAGAAGAAAATTTCAATAACAATTTAACATATTAAAATGGTACAAAAAATGAAAATAGGAAAATAAGAATAAGACATTTCGGATCTTCTAGATTCCTCCGAATAATCCCATGCCCGAGAAAAATGTATAATTAAATCAGAATATTAGTAATGAAATTTTAATATTTAAAATTAAAATATATATAACCTTGAGTTAAAATAGAAGTTAATGAAGAA
The DNA here is from genome assembly GCA_963277665.1 of Viscum album. Classification (NCBI taxonomy): domain Eukaryota; kingdom Viridiplantae; phylum Streptophyta; class Magnoliopsida; order Santalales; family Viscaceae; genus Viscum; species Viscum album. The sequence goes on from OY728160.1 coordinate 863,406,492, forward strand.
CCAATTAAACATGAATTATTTATAGAAATTTGGAAACCCATATGATTGTTACAAATCTAACTGTTGTAATAGTGTTGTGATGACTGGAAAATCAATATGACTATTGGAATATAAATATATCTCTTATTAATGGTAACCTGGTCATTATAATAGTAACATCACCTAAAAAATACAAAATAACATTAAATTACCCTATAAATTGAAAATAATATATATTTATATCTTGAAACTAGTAAATAAATGTTTTAAAAATGATTACTTAAGTGTTTGTATTTTTTAAGACATAAATGGTTTAATAAATTTTTAGAAAAATAAATGATATAAATTTTATTTGATTTTATTAAAATTGATTTATAAATCCAAATTATGTTTTAATAGTAAAAATTTAATAATTTTATGAGACTATACATAATTTCTCAAAGGGTAAGAATATCGATCATAATATTAAAATCGATATTTTTTTAAATAATTGGGGATTTTATTTAAAAACCTAATTAATCATATTTATAATATTATTTTCATAAAAATAGATTTTTTTTTGAATATACACATCATAAAATGTATAGTGTGACATTTTTTATTTTTCTAAAAAGTGGACTTTTTGGGGAATAGCTAAATAAAGTAAAATATGAAATTTAACATTATAAAATTAATTATTGGATTTTAGATTATTTGATGATGTAATGACTAAATATTTCAAACATAAATGAATAATTTATGATATATATTCACAATAATTAATAATATTATGATTTTTGAGATATAATTATAAACTAATGAATATAATTTTAAAAAAATAATTGTTCCCCCCTTATAAATACCACCCCTCACAATCCCTTATCTTCAAACCTTATAAGCCTTGGGGAACATAATTTTTTTATATTCCCTTTCATATACTCCACCATGTTTTAGTACCACAGGTCTCATCCAAAGGCCATTTCAAGAAGATTTAAGGGATAACCTAAGAAGAGGGCACCAAAGATAAAGGCCAAAATGTAAAATGCCCTATTTAATTTTAGTCTTCTTATACCCCTCAATATAATTACCATAAACCTAAAAATATTAACATAATTATATTAAATATATGCATATTTTATTATTAGGTTCTAATATACATCTTCGACCCTGCATTAATTTGTTTCTTAAACAAAATCATTGTTTACAAAACATTGGGTTCACCATCTCCATGAACAATGTACATCAATTATCTCCATCACCTTCATGGATAGTCATATAAATATTATTATTGATAAATTGAATTAAAATATGTATATTATTAATTATTTTACATTCTGAATTTAGTATATATCCATAAAACTAATTATAATGAAAACAATTCATGATGGTTGGTAGTCCCGCATAAATGAACAGACCAGTTTGTGTAAGATTTTTACTAAAATAATTGTTCCAATGTAAAAACACATATGGGTGTTTGATAAAATTACAATTTATAAAATTAAATTAATAACATTTCATATTAGCTATATAAATTTAGTCCCATTTTATAAAAACATCAATAATTATCCATAAGTTCTCCATCCTTAGAACAATGAAATGAACACTCCAAGAACATAAAAGATAACATGTATATCTCATTAAAATGAGTATAAATGAGAATAATTTAATTATTATAAATTAGTAATAGTTTAATATTTTTCATAATTAATTAATTATTCTAATTTTATTATTTTGGAATTTAATTAATAATGCAGAATGATTATGAAACATAGGGTAAGAGATATCTATGAACCTCTCTTTTTGTTTGTGTTATAACCTATCTCTCTCTAACCACACGATCTCTCTACATTATGTTGAATGATGATACAAAATTCTGTAGATATGTTTCTAAAAATATATACCAATATTATTATCCCTTCATTTTAGGGGTAACACGTGACATAAATTATTTTCTCAAATGAAACCCATTCATTTACATGTATAATTTTGAGGTTTATTCCTTAAGATTTATTTCCTTTTGTGGATCACAAGCAAGTAAATGTTTTGATTTTTTACAAGATAGTGATCCAATGAATTTAGTATTTTTCTATATCATGATAATTTATGTATGGGATTAGGGGCTAAACTGAATTCATTATTAGAATATATCCACCATGTGGTGTTGTCTATGTAGATAGATATTTCTTCTATTAATGTCATGTAATTTTTTTCTACCACTGTAACAGCCCTAGTAATTATAGAATAAGATTTTTTCATAGATATTAGTATTTATTAATTAGTTAATAATTTAAATTTTAATGTTATTCTATGTCTGATAGAATACCAGTACACAACAATTCTTTTCTCAAAAGTCTTACATTGCACACAAGACTCAGTTATACAAAAAAATATATTATTAAAATTATTATATTAAATTGTAGTTATTGAAAAGTAATTATAATGGAGTTAATGAAAGATAATAACTGAATTATTGAAAAAAAATTACACATGTTTATATAATGATTCATTGGTTACCAAATTAATTAGGAAATTAAATTGGAACCAATTTATTATAAAGGATGTGTTTTTCTAAAAAAACAATTTAAATAAAGACAAGTGAGTTTATAAAATTATGAAATAACTATTTAAGGAATTTATTAATAATATATATTTGTATTATAATAAATTTAATGTTTAAAATTAACTTTATATTTATATAAGAACAATTTCAGTTTTTCGGATCAACGATTTATTAAAAAAATACAGTTCTACAGCCTGTTGATGGAGAACCAATTTTAAATATTTTTTGACAATTTTATTTGTTATATTTTACAAAATAAACTTCTCATTATGTATTGGGACCTCAAAATATAGTTTTGGTATATTTTCGGTATTTTTCTGATATCTTTCATATTTTGATGAATAATGAAAAATACTGCATTTTAATTCAAAACTACTTTTTTATCTACATTATTTATATAGTTAGGTAACCATTTTATTTATTTTTAAAGTGAAATTGTATTACATATTTATAATTTCATAAACTTTTGGTCATTGGATGTAATTTAATTTATTATTTTGATATAAAATCATGTCAATATTTTGATGGTTTTACATAAAAAACCTATTTTCTTATTCCATCATTGAGATTAATTATTAATTAATTTATGTGAATTCTGTATTTTGAATTTAGAAAAATAGATTCCATATTTGTAATATGAAGGTTCAAATTATGTAAATAGGTCTCTTTTTTTGTACATTATGAATATTAACATTTGTAATTATTTTTATTTACTACGGTTAAACAATAAATCAGGTAAATAAGGGTAATAATAATATTATAATAATATAATACTACACTAAAACTTTTCAAAATATTATTTTAGGAGTGTTGAATGATCTTTAAAATCCTTGGGATGAAACTTTGGCCTTTGGAAGCCACTTGGGTGGGATTATGACATTTATAAAAATTATTTTAAGGTAAAGGAAAAAATGTTATAATCATGTCTCTTCATACTAAAGCAATTTTGATATGGGATTATATAAGTTATATCTTTGACTATAATTAATAAATTGAAATATAAATATATTACCAATATCATATTAATTTATTTTTAATGTTTAGGAAGTAAATAATCAAATTTAATTGTGACATAATGATGATGCAATAATAGATTTATTAATTAAATAATCAAATTAATGACATTATATTTTTTAAAATAAATATTATTTTATATAATTTATACCATACAAGAATTTTAAATGTTACTATGATATGTTATAAATCAATTAAATTATTTTTTAGAAGTTATCTTTATTTTTGGATTTTATTTAAAACTAATAATATAAATTGTATAAAAATTGACATAATTGATATTTTATAAAAATAATAAATTATTAAATTAGTTAAAAATCAAAAAAATATTTTAAAATCATAAAGGTACTATGATAAAGTCTAAAATTTAATTAATTTTACATATATTTGAAATTTACCCCGTATTAGTAAAATTTATAGTCTCTAAATATTTAAAACGTTTTTACCACATTTAAAATTAGAAGAGAGATATTAAGGATAAACCGAAAAGATGAGGTTTAAAAAAAATAAAAAAATAAATATGTTTTTTTGAATGAGATTATTTAGAAACATACTTATCTTATATTCCACATAACTCAGGTTGATTTAACTTTATTAAAAAATTTATTTATATTAATTTAATATTTTAAGAGTTTTCAATGGTGCCCCTCCCCTCTCCTATAAAAAGGAACCCACTCTTATCTAATAAACAAACTTCAAGAACCATTTAGTTCGGAAACACTCTTCCAAAAACATTCCTAGAATCCATCCACACTTTTTTAGGCCTTATCTTACGATGAACACCCTTCTTAGAGGGGTTAATGTGTTCTTCAAAGGTGATCAACCGAAGAAGAGGTGTCATTTTTTAAGTGTTTCTTTTTTCTTTCTCGTAACACTGAATTTATATGTTTTTTATAATATGTAATAAAAAATATAGGATCCTAAATATACTTAGATATTATTATGTTAATATATTCACCTAAATCCACCAATGATTTCATCAAATGGTAAATGAAAATTTCATTCGTGTGTACGACAGACTACCGCCTCACGAACCGATATAGTATGTTTTTCATTATCTTCTATCAAGACTATTTATATTGATTGAATAATTGTTTATATATGAGACTAATGACTTATTTTTCATTTAAAAATAATATAATTTCAATTATTTTCTTACCATCCATGAACATAAAAATGATAATGTCATTCGTGCGTATGTGGGAACTATCACCTTCACAAAGCGATGTGAATCATTTTTATTCACCAAATCACTTGTATAATATATATAAGTGTTTTTAAATGATAATTATGATGTTAATAATATTATTATAATTATTTAAATATAATATAACAGTTACCATGTGGCCAAAATGATCAAGGGAGAATGGATAACATTACTCATGCGTACGTATGACTTACATGCTCCATGATTATAACATTGTTCATTTTTCATAAACATGATTCAAGGTTTGATTTAAAGGTATAATTTATTTATAAATTTGATAATAATTTGGTGAATATTATTTTGGATATTATTTACTTATGAACACATAGACTAGTGACATCTAAACCATTTTCATTTTCAACTTAAGTACCGAATATTGACAAATCATCCGATATTAACATAAATAATTATTTAATTTTCCAAACAATGTACTAAATTTTTTAAAAGAAATAATAAACATGAATTATTTTCTCATGAAAATATAAATTAATATAGGTTTATTATTCAAGAAAATCATGTAGTATATGTGATGTGTCAGACTGACTGTAAGGGACTTTGTCTGAATCTCTATTCACTGATGCATATTTGGATGTTATACACCACCTTCTTTTAGATGGTGTATAATTAACCTCTTTTACTTTTAATTTAATTAAATTTTTTTAAAAAGGAATATTTTTTATACGTAGTGTTTTATTAAATGAAAAAATAAATTATTTTTTTAACATACGTGGGCGAAAATGACTTTTCTACTATTATCACTATTATTTGGTATTTTAATTCCTATAAATAAAAAACATTTTAAAAGAATATTAAATACCACATTCCATTTTAAAAAATATTGGTATTGAAAATAGTTTTGAGAATGGATTTATTATATCAATATCTTGAAATGATTTCTTATGATTTCATTGTGAAAATGTTATTTTTCCTTTATGAATGTTTTATGTGTTTTGATAATGTTATTGTTCTTGGTAATTGGTTATGTATATGGGAGGACTATGATAAACTGAGGGTGGGTGAGCCCATGATAGATATCCAACGCATTGGGTAATGATAAGTAGTTAAATGATAAGTTTTCTCATAAGATATTTAAGGAATATATTGTGATGGGTATTCTAAACGTAACCATGAAGTTTACTCCCTTCATAGCTGTGAAAGATATAATGTAAGTATGTTATGGATGTGACAAGATATATTTATGATTTATGATTTCTATGATGTTTTTCAGGAAGCATAGGATTTCATGTGTTTATAAATATTATGGTAATAAATTTTACTTTCCTTATTTTATATCCCTTAATGATATTTTTTGTGGTTATCCGATGTTTTAAAAAGTTTTCACAGCGTATTAAGATGGGTAAAAAAACAAAGATGTAAAGAATATTTTTATTAAGAAAAATAAATTATGTTTACTTTTAAAAGATATATATTTTGGAAGGAATGGATATTGTTGTAGTTGTATCTATTTTTTTTAATTTGAGTTGTTATGTCATATCTATGTCATAATTCTATAAAAATCTAAACCTGATACGATCCTCAATGTGAATGCTTGACTGAACTCAAGATAATATAATCTTTAATTTTGGGGGCCTTATAGTTGGTATCAAATGGTGGTTTAGATAACAATACAGGTTACGGAGATATTTAAACATATGTAACAAGTTATATATAACCACAAAAGATGGTGTCATAGTTTTTTAAAATAAATTTAATGAGGTTGAGATAACATGAATAAGTATTTCATAGTTTTTATAATATTTATAAGAGATTATATGATGATTTTATTGATATACTCACACTAAAATTTTTGGTTTTAGAAAATATCCGGATCTAGCAAGCACTAAAGTAACAATGGATGTGAATGTATTTGTGTTTGTTCTCTTAATAAGAAACTGAATGAAATAAGAGAAACAATGGGAACTCTCATGTTTATTCTAAACTAACTATCGATATTAATGATTAAAAACTAGAACCATGGTGAGTTAAATAATTCAAAAAATATGATAGAAATGAATCCATGTGGTATTTCAATTAATAATCATAAAGGTAAGTATATTTAATGACATATGTTTTGAGGATGTGGAAAGAAACATTTGGGAAAAAGTTTTAAAGGGATTGGATGATGTTATATATCTTGTAATGAGTGTCATAATGAAATAAACTTATAAGAAAAAATGAAGTGTTTTTTTGACTCCAGGAAAGGGAAAAAAGTTCTTTTCAAGTTATCAATTGAATATTTTAAATGTTGGGAGTATGATCATTATGAAAATCATTGTCCTGTGAAGAAGGTTCCCAAATGGGATCAGTAGGACCATAAAAATATATGTTTACAAATAACTAATACCATTCTAATTGAATATGGGGAAACTAAAAATGTCCTATGAAAGGTATAGATTTTTCCTTTCTCATGATTTTACATTATGGAATCTTAGGACATGATTCATTTTTTTGTTTGTTGGAATTAAGTGTTAATAAATAAGATGTAATATTGTGCTTAATGGAACATGAATAATGATAAATTATAAATATTTCTACATATAATGTATTAAAGAGTTTATCTAGACTGCATTATCATGAAATATTTAAAAAGTTTTAATTCTTGTTTGATGATGAGATTACATCTGAAGTGTTTTTTATAGTATGTGTAACACTGCATTTTTTTATGTGAATTTTTTTTTGATAAAGAATTATCTTGCCTAATGTGTGCATAATTACAAAGGTATGGATAATAGTTAGGGTTTATATTTTATTTTATTTTGAGGTAATTATGGCTTATTACATTTTGGGTTTCAAAATGAAAGGTATGAGATAAAATCTTCGGATAAAACATTTTATGGCTATTTTTGAATATTTTATCTTATTTTGGGAATGTTATAAAATTATATAATATTTAGAAAAGGAAAACCCATAGGAAGGGTGAAAACCAATCATGTTAAGCAAGGATACATGAATTGAACCCACAACTGAAGTGTGACAAGGATTTATCGTCTACCATTATCCTACGAGATGTCCCCGGTTAATATGCCATTTTATTTTTATTTAGACGAGTTGATAGAATAAGAATAATTTGATTTTGGGAAATTATGATTTATCAAATGGATATTTTTTTATATGAAAATGATATGGGGATTGAGTGTTAAATGTTATTTTTGAATATGTTCACAATTTTGGGAACCCTAATTGCCTAAGGAAAATGGAATACAAGGGATTTTATTTAAGGATTAATGGTTTAAATATATTTTTGAAGAATCTATTTTTTTGTGAACTTTTAGAGATTCAAGTTATTTATAGAAATTATTAACCTATTAGTGTGAATATGTGAATAGTAAATTACTTTTTGTTATGATAAATTAAGAGTAAATTATGTTATTTGGAAAAAATATTATAATTTATCTTGGATGATGATGTGATAAAATCATTCTGAATTTTTGGTTTCAATCTTAGTTTAGATTATTTTGATGAATTTGATGTATAGTTATTTTTTGAATTTTCTATGTTTAATATTTCTTATTCTAGTTTAATTCTTGGTATTAAAAGTATTTTTTCTTCATCCAATGGTTTATTCTTTTTGGATAATTTTTTCTTACAATTTTGGTTTCTATTAACATTTTATGACAGAAAAAATAGATGGGTAATATTTTTTGGATTATGTAATTCTATATAAGTTGATTATAGTGAATCAGGTAGGAATAATTATTCATCTTAAAAAATTATATTTTTGTTAAAATGGTGATTTTGTGGTAGAATTTGATTAAAGAATGAAAATTTACTTGTCAAGTAAGTGTATTTTCAATTTTTTTTGTATTGTAAGTAGTAAAATAATTACTCAACTATTTGAAATGGATATTAAATAAAAAAAATATTTTTAATTTTCCTACCATGAAATCAATGATAGTTTATCCCATCAAAATTTTGTGGTTTTCAAATTGTTAACATGCTCTTGATCATGTTTTCTATCACCCTCCATCAAAATATGATGGTTAGTATGTCTTACATTTCCATGTTCTCCTACATGTAATCCATGTATGTGTTATCTTGGGTGACCAATGTACATAACATTATTTATTTTAATTTATAACTTTTATTAAATATTTTTTTGATGTGGGATTTCAATGAAGTCATTTTGAAAATTAAAACCTTAGTTACCGAGCCCAAATTTAAAATTTCAAGGACACAATTTCTAGAATGGGGGAAGGATATAACATCCCTAGAAACTATAGAATTTTATTTTTTCATATTTATAAATATATATTAATTAGTTATTAATTTTTCATTAAAAGGTATTCTATGTCGGATAGCTTACCCAATAATCAACAATGGGTTTCTCTGAAATCTTACGTTGCATACAAGACTGAGTTATACCGAAAAATAACATATTATTAATATTATTATTTTAATTTGCAGTAATCGAAAATTAAATAGAATGATGGGAATAGACAATATTAAATTAATTATTAAAATATGTTTTAAACATGTTTATATAATGATTCATTGGTTACCAAATTAAATTGTATATTAAATAACAACCAATTGAATAAAAAGCCTCTGTTTTTATAAAAAAGTATTTAAAGGAAAATAAGCGATTTTATAAAATAATTGAATCAATCCTGATATATTTTATTAATTAATTACATATGTAATATATTAAATTTAATATCTATGAATCATCTAATATGTTTTCATGACATGAAATAAGAACAAGTCCATTTTTTGGGAAAAGACGTATTTTTAAAAAAATGCAGTTTTGTAGCCTTTTGATGGAGAAACCATTTTATATATAGTTTTTAATTGTTTATATATAATATTTGAAAAATATAAAACTTTTTATTTTGAATATGGACACCAAATTTGTATTTGGGTAATTTTTTGTTATTCCTCTGATAAAATTATATATTTAATGAATTGTGAAAAATATTACTTTTTAATCCAAACAAAATTTTCATCTATTTTATTTATATAGATAGTTTATTATTTCAATTGGTCTTGAAGTGTAATTATATTATGTTTTTATAATTTAATTAAACGTTGGTAAGTGTAAGTATTTTCATATTTAAATTAGATATAAAAAAGTTTTAATTTTTTGATGGTTTTACTTAAAAACATGTTTTCTTATTCCATGAATGAGATACTTTTTCAATTAAATTCCAAAAATTATGCAATTTGAATATTGAAAAATGTATTTCATACTATTAATGATAATTTTCAAATTATTTATATATGTCCCTCTAATTTATTGACATTATAAATAGGAATATTAGTTATTATTTTTATTTACCACGATTAAAGGGTAAATCATGAAAATAATGGTAAAAATAATATTTTGATAATAGAAAAATACACTTGAAATTGTTATAATATTAATGGAATATATATAGATGATCAAGAGAAACCTTTGTACTATTATTTGTATTTTCTAATCTATTTGGGTGCAATTATCACCTTTATAAATTTTAAGTTAAAGTAAAAGAAATCATGTCATAATCATGTCTCTTCTTACTAAAATAGCATTAATGTGGGGTTATATAAGTGATTTCCTCGACTATAAATATTCATTTGAAGTAAAATACTATTTATTATATCATTTTAATTTATTTACAATTTTTAGGAAATATATAATTAAATTTAATTAATACACAACGACGTTGAAATAATATATTTATTAATGGAAGAATCAAATAAATGATATTATAAATATTAAAATTAATATTATTTGACATAATTTATACCATAAGAAAAATTTAAAGGTTACTATGACATCTTATAAGTCTATTAAATTTTTTTTCGAATTTATATCTCATTTTTTATTTTATTTAGATTCAATGAAATGAATAGTTTCAAAATTGACAGAATTTGTATTTTATAAAAATAGTAAATTATTAAATTACATAGAAATACTAAAAATATTTTAAAATCACAAAGTGAATTTGAAAAATATAAAAGTTCATTAAGTGTTAATTTATGGTAAATTTACCCCATATAAGTTAAAATTAAAGAATAATAATATTTAAAATGTTGTTTCCATAATTAAAATTAAAAAGGAAAAATTTAAGTGTAATCCAAAAAGATAAGGGTTAAAATAAAACAAATAAATGTATGAAAAATAATTTATGAGATAATTTAGAACAATAATAATGTTAAATTCTATGTATCCTTAGTTTATGTCATTTTAATTAAAAATTATTTTATATTAAATTAATATATTAAGAGTTTCCAAGGGTTCATCTTCCCTCTCCTGTAAAAAATTACCCACTCTTATATAATACTTACACATCACGAATTTTTTTATATAAAATATATTACAAAAAACATTAATATAATCCCTAACCACTTTATTTAGGCCTTACTGTAAGAATAACAACCTTCATAGAGGTGTTAGGGTGTTCTTCACTGGTGATCAACCAAAGAAGAGGTATAATTTTTTAAGGGTTTTAGTTTTATTTCTTCTTCCAGTTACCTTGAATCCTCATATTACAAGATGAAATAATAAATTTAGTATCCTAAATATTCTATGATTTTATTATGTTTATATAATCACCTAAATCTATATCCAATTTCATCAAATGGGAAATGAACATTTTGTTCACGAGTAAGGTGGACTACCGCCTCACAAACCGATATAGTTCATTTTTCATTACCATATATAAAGAATGGTTATAATGATGGAATATATGTTTATATATGATTTTAATGACATATTCAGAATTTTAAAATAATAATATTTCATTTATGTTCTTACCTTCCATACACATAAAAATGTTAACGTCGTTCGTGCATACATGTGAACTATACCCTTTACAAAGTGATGTGAATCGGTTTTATTCACCACATCACTTGTATGATATATATAAGTCTATTTAAATGATTATTATTATTTTAATAATATTATTATAATTCGGAAAAAATATCTTTTTTCAATAATGATCAATGTAAAATGGAAAACATTACTCATCCATACGTACAACTTACCGTCTCCATGATTATAAGGTTGTTCATTTTTTATAACCACACTTCATGGTTTGATATAAAGGTAAAATTTATGGATAAATATGATAATAATGTCATGAATATTATTCTGGAGATGATGTAATTATGTCCACACGGACTAGGGACATCCAAACCATGTTTATTTTCGACTTAACTACCAAATATCGACAAAACATCTGATATGAACTTAAATAATTATATAATATTTTTAACATGGTTAAAAGTGGTATAAAAGAAATAATAAAATTGAAATAGGTTATAAAGAAAGTATAAATTAATATAATTTTTTATTATGGGAAAACAAGGAACATACATGACTAGTCAGACTCATGGTAAGTGACTTCGTCTCAATCTCCTTTCATTGAGGAAAATTTTGATGTTATAAACCACCTTATTTTATACAGTGTATAATTAACCCATTTTAGTTTTAATTTCCATCAACAGTTATAAAATAAAATCTCTTTTATATGAATTGTTTTTCAAAATGACGAAAGGAATTATTTTTTTACATACATGGCGACAATGAATTTTCCTCCACCATGACCATTAGTTTTTATTTGGATTCATCTACAAGACAATATGTTTTTAAAAGAAAAGTAAATAGCATATTCCATTTTTCACGATTTTTATGTAGAATATAGCTTGGATAATTAGTTTATTATATCAGTATCTTGAAAATATATCTTATGATTGCAATGTGTAAATTTTTTTTTCTTTATGAATGTTTTATGTGTTATGATTATGTGATCGTTATTAGGAACTTCTTATGTATACGGGTCGTTCTATTATAAAATAAGGGTGGGTGATCCTGTGATATCTCTCTAATGGATTGGGTAATGAGACAAAGTTAAATAATAAGGGTTCTTCTAATAGATTAAATTAATATACTATGATGGTTATTCCAAACGTAACCATGAAGGTTACTCACTATATAGTTGTGAAAGGTAAAATTTTTGTATGATATTGATACAACATGTTTTTGTTATGATTTACGATTTATATAATGTTTTTCATTATTCTTATGATTTTATGGTTTTATTAATATTTAGGGAATAATTTTTTCTTTCCTTATATTATACCCATTAATGAGTTTTTTTGTGCTCATCTCTGGTTTTTAAAATTATTTCATATGGTATAGGGTTGGGTAAGATAAGGGAACAAGTCAAGAAGATTTTTATCAAGTAAAAAACATGTTTAATTTTAAATGTTTTATATTATAGATAAAATGGACACTATTGTAGTTGTATCCACATTGTATAAATTCGATCTGTTATTTTATAAATGTGTATTGATTATCTAAAATTATAAACCTTAAATGATCGTCATTGTAAATTATTGACTTAACTCAAGATTATGTAATGTTTAGGGTTTGGTCCTTATACCCACACTGTAATGTTTCCATAATAATATAATACAATTTTATTAACATTATTCTCCGAGTAAATCATTCACTATCATTCTCTTCCACAATATTATTTTATGTAATCTAACTATTATGATAAGATCCATTGTAATGTTTATTAACTTACTATGTTTTTTCGCTCACCCATTTATTTATACTTTTCCCCTGGTATCTTATTCCATTTTAGGAGATAAATGGTAAAACTTATATTATCATAGAATAAAAAATAATGATATTTTTTATTGTCATTTGATATATTATGATCCTAGTCTACCAAAGACACAATAATTTTTTCCTTTGGTTGTATATTATTGTAATTTATGTTAAGAATCATGTAATAACCTATGTAATATGATTAGGTTACTATACTAACAGTTTAAGATGACACTCTAGATTTAGCAATGTGCATATTTGGATGTGGATATGAATATAGATATGGATATGGAAATGATAATGTTTATTAAAAATGATCATTTATGTGCGAGGACCCATGACCTCCTTGTCATAAATATAATGTTTGATATACCCACGATGCTTGTTTTATATATTTATTATAATTTTATTCACACTAATTATATTATCATGAACCTGTATATATTCAATTACATGTAATCTTTTTATAATAATATATCATTCTCCCTTTTGAAATAATTTCTTAAATAAAAATTCATTTTTTATTTTATAATGAATTAAAATGAGTTTACATTCATTTTTTACTTCATAATGTAAAGTACGTTATTTCAAAGAAATTGGTGGTATAGAATAAATAGTGGAATCCAATAGGGAATTATCTTACACCCTTGATGAACACTATGGTATATATGTGGACTTATATTTGGTTTCATCATTTTATCATTATTGAGTAATTTTTATTTTTCAATATGAATTTATCTTTGTATTTTGATAAAATTATTATATTTTATATGTTATGGAAGTGTATTTTGGTTTAATTTTTTGATTCAAATTATAAACATAAAATATGTATTTATAATAAAGGTTAAATAAATCCAATTACTACATATGATACAGTCTAAAATTTTTGTCAGACTATGCTAAATAATGTGATTTAGGAATTGTGTCATGGATGTTTGAGTATAGTAGTGAGTTATACAAGCTGGTATGTTGCATTATCACCCTTTAATCATGCATTATAGTGTTTCAAGAATATTTACTTGACCCCCAATGATCTGACATCCCATTTATATATCATTATAGCCTCCAATGCACCAAAGGTATCTACAAAATAAAAAAATTGTTGAAATTTCATGAAATATAAAATATATAACCTTTTTATTTTTATATCATTGAGAATTATTTTTTCACACATAATTACATAGAAAAATTATGGTATGTAATAAAATTATCCTTCATTAATAAAAAATATATTCATAAATATTTTTCCATTCCATTTGTAGTAGTTTTTGTAGCATCATAAGAATTTTCATGAAGGATAAAAATACAATAAGGGTGAATTTTAGTTTAAAAAACATAGTTCAATAAGATTAAAATAAATAGAATAAAATCCTTTTAATATTTGTTTGTCATACTTAGACTCAGACCGATCACAAAAGTCACAGAATCGAAATCACGACAGAGTCCAATTATATTAGATTAAAAATCATAATCACTACGGATCCGATTTATATTAGGGTTATTATCAATATTAGAGTAAATATTATAAAACCAATTATGTATAAATCTATTTATTATGACTAAAATTCTATCATAAAAATAGTAGAAATAAAATATTTAAACAAAAATCAATTCAATAGAAAAAAATGTATGAAAGACTAACAAGATATTTAAAAAGGAAAACCTCTTTTAATTTTAATAGTAAGGTTGTTAATAACCATTACTATAGTTATATACTTCTTTATACTTACATTAATACTTCACATTCCTTACTAGGAAATAATTTGAACCAAATATAAGATTGTATCTATCTTCTTGTCACCAGAATCCCTTGATACGATGATTGTATTTTCACAATCTTCCAATACCTGAAATCCACTATATGACGGATCAGATTCACTATCTTCCTATAACTATAATCCCTCTATCTATAAAAATGATTGGAAGGGAACACAATGCCAAAAGTTCTTAAGAAATAATGTATCATAAGTATTCCATAATAATACAACTCTCTAAATAAATAAAAATGATTAATAATGATAAATTCATGTTATATATTCTTCTAACGACTTTAGAGAAAAATAATTATCTCAAAAAACCATTG
The DNA here is from genome assembly GCA_963277665.1 of Viscum album. Lineage (NCBI taxonomy): Eukaryota > Viridiplantae > Streptophyta > Magnoliopsida > Santalales > Viscaceae > Viscum > Viscum album. The sequence goes on from OY728160.1 coordinate 863,421,853, forward strand.
TATACAAACTCTTCATATGAATCAGTATTTATCAGACTAATCCCACTGGCCATTATTCTTGGATTGTTACAATATCATTGGATTGCTGGAACTTGACCACTCTTTATGATACGACATAACTAAATGTTTGACTTCATAATGAATAAAACCATTACAAAGTATGACATATTACATTCATTAGAAACCAGTCTTTGTATTACGATTATAAACATATTTATTATGAATTAATCCCTCAATAATGTCAATTTGATAATATTTAGGAGTGTTAGTTTGACTTTATCAGTACCCATATCAATCAAATTTTTTTGACTTTTGTCAGTATCAATGACACGACTAAAGTCAAACTTCTTTTACGATAATGGTGAGTCTGATTAATTTTACACACTCTCTTTCCTATAATAATAATGAATAATAGTATGATTATAATCATAATACCTTTGATATTTTTCAAATTATGTTCAAAGATAATGTTTTCAAAAAACAGATACTATAGAATACTAGATATAAGAAGTTGGTAAACATGATTTAATGAATTTTTTTGATATCCAAAACAAAAATAATGTAAAATTAAGAATTTAAACATTTGAATCAACAAACCCAAAATCATAAATGAAAAGAACTAGAAAAAATTACAGTCCTTATTCTTTTATTAACATCATATTCATTCTTATTTTTTGAAACCCTAACTCCATGTGAGATTATAACTCTTATGAGTACGATATTCAATATAATGGATTTTCAAAAGAAATATTTTGTAAATAAAACTACTACCCATTAGAAAATATCCCCCAAATACCATACTCTTACACTTCATAAAATAATACCCTTTTTAAACAACTCTCCCATTATATTATAGATTCACCTTAATAAACTATTCTCCACATTTTTAAAATATTCTATCCCATTGTTAAATTAACTCCTCCTTTTTTATATTTAAAAATTAACGTAGAATTCTTTGGAGTTTACTAATATGATAGAGAAAAAAATGAAACAATACATTTAATTAACAAATCAACCACATAAAATAAGAAAGAATATTCAATGAATCGTAATTGGAATTTTTTTGAAAAATCATAATTATAGGAAATGTAATTCATTAAAATTATTCAAGTGATTTTAATAAGTTATAAAATGAAATAAATCAAGAGTTGAAAAGAAATATTTCAATCATTCTTTATCAAGGTATTAACAATGGACATATCTTCTTAAACTCCTTATGTTTTTCTCCATATTTTATATCCTTTCATCATGACACTTCATCTTTTTAACTTCCTCAGATAACTCCTTTTTCTTATCTCATAAAACTACCAATCCATATTCACACGATCTTAACCCACTAATTTCATTCTCCATATATCAGATATTATTTTTCATAACAATAAATTCCTCAGCTACTTCATCATGGGAATCTATGAATTCTCCACAAGCACTACTCATTGATCTATGTTAGATGATAATTCATCGAATGAACTTGGTGAATCTACCAAAAGCATCGTAATTTTGTGATACCACTTCACCATATGATTAAATGTACTTTTGTGAGTCTAATAAGACTTTTGTAAAATCATCAATTTAACATCATTATAAATCACATTCTATGTTAATAATTTCATTAATTCCAATTTACAATTATGAATATGTTATATAAGTTTAGACAATGCATCAATACTCAGAAAATAAATAATAGTTCCTTTAATACTTCTAAAAATATGAACAATTTAAAAGAATCCTTTCTATACAGTTGTTCCATGGGAATATGATTGAACATGGACATCCTCAAGATGTTTTATTCTTCTATTTCTAACATCATGTAATGTACCGGACCTCTCTGGCCCATTTCATTGTAAAAAAGAGGATCATGAAGTGCTCTAGAGGGTAAAATGGACTTTTCCCACACTTTTTAGAATTGTGAAACTACACGCCATGTAGTGTGAGTACACGTCGTATACCCCATCACCGGGTATACCCCGTGTTGAATGTCGTGTCCTTGTCGTGTGAAATAAATGGGTACACACCATGTACCCCATCCTACATGCTGTTTAGTCCCTCCCCACGTACGTGTTACCTTCAAACCGTGTGTTGACCAGTCAACGGCCGCATGCCGCGTTGAAGGCCATGATGGAAGCCGTGTGGTGACCATGTGAAATGGTCGAGTACACGCCATGTACCATAAATTACATGTCGTGTACTTTTTTTTCCATGCCTATAAAAGGAGGGGTCTCCTCCTCCTTTCCAACTCACCCCTCTCCTCCCCATTCCTCTGAGCAGAGCTCTCCTAAGAGACCCGAAGGCTCTTTTTCTTCCATAACTTCTTCGTTCGAGCTCTGATTTACGATCCGTCAGCGGCCACAGGATCATAACGTTGAGTCGGAACTTCTGAGATTGGATTCGTTGTCTCTCCTTCAGTCTTTCCTTTCCAACATCCACCCGAGTAGGTTTTGCTGGGTTTTTCCAGAAGCGACGGATGCTGATGGACGTCTTCTAAAGATTGATCTAGGGGAACGTTGTTAGCATAACCTGTTGAGGTAGGGATCTTACCTTCATCTCTCTCAATTGTGCATAATTTGGGGTGGGTATCCTCTTGTTTTCCTGAGAACCGGTTGAACCATTAAATGAAGATAACAATGGGTTAAAGAATGGGGATGGGGAAGTTTTTATGTTTATCTTTATATCCTGTTATATTATGTTGTGATTTGAATAGGCTTATTCCTACTGAAAATCATGTTCGTTGGGGGCCTTTGCTTGCACAATTAAATGTTGCCCTATCTTTCTAGACCGTTTTTGTGAATGGAATTTTGTTTACTGTGGAATTTGGTTAATCACGTAAAGTTGGCTGATTTAAAATTTGGAACCCTTGTGGGATCACCCCGGTTGAACAAAATGGAATAATGAACATGTGGGTGTCGGCTTGGATACGTGGTTATGAGGCCCAGGTGTGTGCGGGTGGGATATGTGGTTGTGAGGCCCAGGTGTGTGCGGGTGGGATACGTGTTTGTGAGGCCCATGTGTGTGCGGGTGGGATACGTGGTTGTGAGGCCCAGGTGTGTGCGGGCGGGATATGTGGTTTTTGAGGCCCAAGTGTGTGCGGGCGACAAGAGTGTGGTAGCGTCAGGACGTTCGCCTTTAGGGAGAGTAGAAAACTAGTGGGAAATGGTGCGGGGTACCCAATACTCTGGTTCTTATATACTACTACCTCTTGTGATTGTGTTTTTGGTGAGTGTGGCTGGTGAGGTTGGGTGTGTAGAATTCCTTGCTAGGTTTCTTCTGTTGTTCTCACAGGAAATTATGATGTCTCCCCACTTGTGCACGAGAGCTTTAGGTTTCCCTACTGAGTATACTTGTATGCTCACCCTACATTTACTTTCAGGTTTCTAGGAGGACTATCACGGTCATGCGGGACCCTACTAGTCAGGACAGTTGGAGTTGTTGCAGTTGTTGTACTGTTGTTTCTTTTGGAATTGTACTTTTGAGTTTTCTTGTACTTGTACCTTGTTTCAGAACTATTTAAGCATGCATGTGGGATTGGTTTGGGTTTATTTCTATACACATGTTCTTTTCCTTTTTGGTGGTTTAATTGTCCTATTTTCTGATCTTAAATAATAAAAAGGGTAATTCCTCCAATATTTGTGAAAACTCATACCCTTGGTGCTATTCGCCACCCCGGGGCCTACGAGAGGCGGGACTCGGGTGTCATTATCTCCCTTTCACCATTGTCAGCTCAAAAGGGAATCTTTGGTGGGAGGGGTCATGACAGAATGGTATCAAAGGTGATGGTTGAGAGATAGCATAGAGTCTGGAGTTAGGCACAGTGAGGATTGCATGGGATGGTAGGGAAACAGTGTTGGTTAATCTTGGTGCGTGACATAGGCCAGGGATGACCGAGTAGGACACGAGATTTTAGGGCCCCCCGTGATATGATGCAAGGACTCTATTCCTAATGAACGACCAAGTTAGACTACATTTATTGTATGGTAGAAACCCCAGGGAAGGTACATGCATCATCATGATTTTGTTTTACTTGATTTGGGTGTTCTGGGAAAGAAATTGAATAAAATGATAAAATGAAAAATTGAGAAATTCCATGCTACTTGGGTTTAGGAAATCCTTGTTTACCGTACAACTATGACACCTTTACGTCGTCCCTGGGTGACTCAGACGGCCAAGGCCCAATAGATTCAGGCGGTTGATCAGTTGAGGATTGAAAGAGAGGTAGAAGATAGCCAGTGGCAGAAGACTCTCCATTCTTTCCAACGGCAAACCCTCAAGAAGTACGAGGGTAGTACTTCGGATATAGAGACAGAGGGGTGGCTTGAGGATCTAGGGATCACTTTTACCTTGATCCGTGATTTGAGGGAGTACTGGGTTCCTCTAGCAGTTAGTCAGCTGAGAGGTGCGGCACGACAGTGGTGGACGCTCTACCTCAGAGAGAGGATAGAGGCAGATGTTCTGTGGGCTGACATTGAGAAAGAATTACAAGAGGAATTCCTTTCTTCCATGATCAATGTGGAGAAGTGACATGATTTACTCTCCCGTCAGTAGGGGAGTATGTCAGTATGAGAGTTGGGGATCAAGTTCAAAGATCTCCTACACTTTTCTCCAGATCTCTTTCCGGAAGAGGAGTCTCGGGCGAGACGTTTGAAGGAGGCGGTTCATCCTTCGCTCCAGTATGTTGTCACCCCCTTCACCCTTCCGACGTACTTGGAAGTGCAGAAGAAGGAATGGGTTGTAAAGAGGATGCACTTGCAGGGAGGTTCACCACATGAGGGGATCTAGCCGGGTTCGTCGAAGGGGAAGGCATTCAGTAGCAGGTCTCCTGTGATGGGACCTTCCAGGTTCAGGCCAGTGGGGAGTAGGACCAAACAGTTCCAGTTCATATCATCAGGTCCTTGTCCATTTTTCAGGAGACCAAGACCGAAGTGTTTTTCTTGTGGAGGTTTCGGGAACATTCAGAGTCCGTTCCTAACCCGAGCTCAGTACGGTGGAGGTGGGGAGGTTCAGCGCCCACCTCAGCAGCACCAGTTGCCGGCGAGGCCCATCCAGCAACAGCAGGACCATGCTCCCCCAAGGGAAGACTTTGCAGGAGGAGGCTGACCTCAGGGTGCTCCTCGTGGACCTGACCAGGGAGTGTTCGGGGAGGTGGAAGACATTAGAGAGGCAGAGGATCTGGGACCGGACAGTTTCATGTAGTAGAGTTTCCAGCTCCAGCCGGACTAAAGGTGGTGCGAGGTACGATTGGTTTGTCCAGCACACTCATTTCTGCTTTGTTCAATTCGGGATCTTTGCACTCCTTTGTTGAACCTGGTATAGCCCATGCTTTGGGACTAAAGGTAGAGAGACTTTCCATACCACTGGTGCTGAGTACACCAGTTGGAGGCCAGACCAGCATATCTTGTGTTTGCAGGGGATATGGGCTGACATTGGGACCACATCTATCTAGTGGAGACCTTCTCTCATTACAGATGTAGCCATACGATGTCATCCTAGTCATCGACTGGTTGTTTTCTGTTATTGTCGTTATCGACTGATTTCGGAGAAGAGTCATGTTCTCCGACGTGGACTGGCAGCGTGTAGCTTTTGTTGGTGAGAGGAGCTATCAGGTGGGAAGCCAACGTGTGGAGCCTCTCCATTATTTGTTAGGCAGGTTATCAGTGGTTCCAGGTGATGCATAGATGATGGATGTCCCGGAGGTTGTTGGGGAGTTCCTCGATGTTTTTCCCGAGGAGGTTGTGACTCTACCCCCCAGACGTGACATTGAGTTTGGGATAGACTTACAGCCTGGTGCCCATCCGATTTTGATGGCCCCTTATCAGATGGAACCTTTGGAGTTGCACGAGTTGCGGATCCAGATTGATGACCTGATGGAGAAGGGTTTTGTTTGACCCAGAGTTTTTCCATGGGGTGCTCCAGTTTTGTTCGTGAAGAAGGAAGATGGTGGTATGAGGTTATGCATAGACTACTGAAGGTTGAATCAGGTAATGGCCAAGAACTGTTACCCCCTTCCAAGGATAGATGATCTCTTCGACTAGATGAGGGGAGAAGGTTGGTCTTCTAAGATTGATCTATGATCTAGATATCATCAGCTGAGGGTAAAGGACAATGACATCTCGAAGACGGATGTCAGGTGCAGGTATGGGCACTTCGAGTTTGTAGTGATGCCGTTTGGAGTTACAAATTCGCCGGCTGTGCTCATGGGACTTATGAACGTTGTCTTCCAAGAGTTTCTGGACCAGTTCATCATTGTGTTTATCGATGACATCCTGATCTACTCAAGATCAGAGGAGGATCACGTTGAGCATCTCAGGGCAGTCTTAGAAGTCCTTCGACACCACCATCTTTATGGGAAATTGTCAAAGTGTAAGTTCTTGACACAAGAAGTACACTTCCTTGGGCATGTCATGTCTCAACATGGAGTTTCAGTGGACCCATCGAAGGTGGAGGCAGTTGTTTCTTGGGAAACACCCAAGAGTGTGGCAGAAGTTCGTAGTTTCCCAGGGTTAACAGGTTACTATCGGAGGTTCGTTTCGGACTTCTCTCGAGTTGCTTCTCCATTGATAGCTTTGACTAGGAAGAACTAGGTCATCCTATGGAGAGAGCAGTGCAAGAAATCTTTCGACTACCTGAAGGAGAATTTGGTCAGTGCTCCATTTCTCAGGTTTCAAAAGGAAGGTTTGTTGTATGAGGTGTTTTGTGATGCTTCTGGCCTTGGTTTGGGATGAGTACTAATGCAGAAGAAGGGTGTGATAAGTTATGGGTCTAGGCAGTTGCGCCCTCACGAGAATAACTATTCCACCCATGACCTGGATCTTACAGTAGTAGTGTTCACACTAAAGTTGTGGAGACATTACCTCTTTGGGGAGCTCTTTGTGGTCTTCTCAGATCACAAGAGTCTACGTTATATCTTCTCCCAACATGACCTAAACTTGCGGAAACAGAGGTGGGTCGAGTTTCTCCAAGACTATGACTTCGAGATCTCTTACACTGAAGGTAAGGGAAAAGTTGTGGCTGATTCCTTGAGCAGGAAGTCACATAAGGAAGTGGTTCGAGAATCCACTGATGCTTGGAAAGCGATGGGAGAGTTGGCCACCTTGCACTTGGATGCAAGGTTATAAGGTGTTAGAGGATGTTTGTTTCATATGACGGTGCAGTCCTCCTTGTTGCAGCAGGTGGAAGAGTCTCAGTTGGGGGACTCCGAGGTGGAAGTAATGCGAGATCGTGTCGATCAGGGAAACGCTCCAGAAGGATGGTTAGAGGATAGCCGACATCAGATTCTTTACCATGGAAGGTTGTTTGTTCCGGATGCGATGCATGTGGGAGTTCTCCGTGAGTTCCATAGATAAGCCTTAGCAGTACATCCGGGAGTTTCAAAAATGTACCGAGGCCTGATGGGATAGTTTTGGTGTCCCAGGGTGAAACATGCAGTGGTTGAGTTTGTGGCTAAATTCCTAGTGTGTCAGCAAGTAAAGGCTGAACACCGTGTTCCCAGTGGTTTGTTTCATCCTTTAGATGTTCCCGAGTGGAAGTGGGATTATATCTCGATGGACTTTGTCATAGGACTACCTAGAGCTGAGGGAGGTTATGATGCTATCTGGGTGGTGGTGGATCGTCTGATGAAATCAGCTCACTTTTTAGGAATTAAGGAGTCGGGCCTGGTGAGTACCTTAGCATAGAGTTACGTTGACGAGGTGGTGCGTTTGCATGGTGTTCCGAAGAATATCATCTCAGACCTGGATATTCGGTTTACCTCACGAGTCTGGAGGGGGTTACAACATGATTTTGGCACCCAACTACGCCTTATCACTGCTTTCCACCCCCAGACTGACGGGCAGATAGAGCGGACTATCTAGACATTGGAGGACATGCTGCGAGGATGCGTTCTGGATTTTGTAGGGTCATGGGTACGACACTTGCCTTTAGTATAGTTTTCCTAAAAAAATAGCTTCCACTCTACTATTGGCATGGATCCGTTTGGGGATTTGTATGGAATACCATGTCGTTCACCCGTTTGCTGGGCAGAGGTTGGTGAGACAGGTGATCTTGGGCTAGAGGTAGTGCAGAGCACCATAAAGAATGTTCATCTTGTGCGTGAGAGGATGAAAGCGGCTCAGGACCGACAAAAGTCTTATGCTGATATTCGGAGGATGCCTTTGGAGTTCGAGGTGGGAGACCATGTGTTCTTAAAGGTTTCCCCTCGATGGGGGTAGCAGGGGTTTGGGAACGGGATCAAGCTCTCACCTAGGTTCATCGGACCTTTTGAGGTGCTGAGGTGAGTCGGTGAGGGGGCATATCAGCTAGCCCTGTCACCTCAGCTGGAGAAGGTTCATGACATCTTCCACGTCTCCCAGCTATGTCGATACTTACACGACGACTCTCACATTATCGACTGGGGAGAGTTAGATATGGGAGATGACGGGACCTTCGAGGAACGACCAGTCAGAATTGAGGATCATAAAGAGAAGGTGTTCTGTGGATGAACCATTCCCTTGGTTCGTGTGTTGTGGAGGCATGGCGGCCTCGATGAGATCACTTGGGAGCGAGAGGCTCAGATGCACGCTTAGTACCTGGAGTTGTTTTGACTTGTGTTTTCATTGTTTTTTTGAGCTCTGTTTTGATGTTATACTTTGTACATTTGATATATGGAATGCTTTTCTTGTCGGTTATGAGACCTTTTGTTTCCTTGTCCTATAGACGTGTGTAACATGTCTGGATGCTTTGGAAAAAGGGAAAACCTGATCCTTAATCGAGATGCATTAATGCGGATGCGATTGAACCCGTGCGGGCGAGTCACTGGCACCTAAAGCGGATAATATCTCGACATAGGAGAAGGAATTTCCCCAAACCACATGTTCGGGCAGTGGGTTGGTTGTGTGGTGTTGGGGGTAGTGCAAGTTGAAAAATCCTAATGTATGAAAGTGGGAAGACCCAATTATTAATCGAGACGCATTAATGACGATGCTATTAACCCATGCAGGAAAGTAAGTGCTGCCTAAAGCGGATAATATCTCGACATATGAGAAAGAATTCCTAACACATATGATTAGGGTTGTTGAATGGGTTCCTGTTATAACGAGGGACCTAAGAGGTATCTTGTTGGGTTCCTCTCGGTTGGATTTTGAATTCTCGGGGACGAGAATGTTTTAAGAGGTATCTGATGTAATGGTTCGGACCTCTGCGGCCCATTCCTTTTTCAAAAAGAGGGTTATGAAGTGTTTTGGAGGGTAAAATGGACATTTCCCACACTTTTCAGAATTTTGAAACTCCACGCCGTGTAGTGTGAGTACACGCCGTGTACCCCTTTGCCGGGTATACCCCGTGTTGAAGGTCGTGTCCTTGCAGTGTGAAATAAATGGGTACACGCCGTTTACCCCATACTACATGCCGTGTAGTCCCTCCCCGCATACGCATTACCTTCAAACAGTGTGTTGACCAGTCAACGGCCGCGTGCCGCGTTGAAGGCCGTGTTAGAAGCCACGTGGTGACCGTGTGAAATGGCTGATTATATGCCATGTACCATAAATTACACGCCGTGTAATTTTGTTTTTCACGCCTATAAAAGGAGGGGTCCCCTCTTCCTTTCCAACTCACCCCTCTTCTCCCCATTCCTCTGAGAAGAGCTCTCCCAAGAGACTCGAAGGCTCTTTTTCTTTCATAACTTCTTCGTCTGAGCTCTGATTTATGATCCGTCAGCGGCCACGGGATCGTAACGACGAGGAGGAAATTCTGAGCTTGGTTCTGTTGTCTTTACTTCAGCCTTTCCATTCCAACTTCCACCAGAGGAGGTTTTTCCGGGTTTTTCCAGAAGATACGGACGCCGAAAGATGTCTTCTAAAGATTGATATGGGGGAGCGTTGTTATTAGAACCTGTTGAGGTAGGGATCTTACCTTCGTCTCTCTAAATTGTGCATCATGCGTGGTGGGTATCCTCTTATTTTCATGAGAACCAGTTGAACCATTAAACGAATATAATGACTGGTTGAAGAATGGGGATGGGGAAGTTGTTATGTTTATCTTTGTATCCTGTGATATTATGTTGTGAATTGATTATTCTTATGCCTACTGAAAATCACGGTCGTTAGGGGAACTTTCATGAACAATTAAATGTTCCCCTATCTTTATAGATCGTTTTTGTGAATGGAACTTTGTTGAATGTGGAATTTGGTTAATCACGTAAAGGTGGCAGATTTAAAATCTGGAACCCTTGTATGATCACCCCGGTTGAACAAAATGGAATAATGAACATGTGGGTGTTGGCTTGGATACGTGGTTATGAGGCCCAGGTGTGTGCTGGCAGGATACGTGGTTGTGAGGCCCAGGTGTGTGTGGGCGGGATACGTGGTTGTGAGGACCAAGTGTGTGCGGGCAGGATACGTTGTTGTGAGACCCAGGTGTGTGCGGGTGAGATATGTGGTTCTTGAGGCCCAGGTGTGTGCGGGCTGGAAGAGTGTGGTAGTGTCAAGACATTCGTCATTAGGAAGAGTAGCTAACTAGTGGGAAATAGTGTGGGGTACCAAATACTCTTGTTCTTATATACTACTACCTGTTGTGATTGTGTTTTTGGTGAGTGTGGTTGGTGAGATTGGGTGGGTAGAAATCCGTGCTCGGTTTCTTCTATTGTTCTCACATGAGATTAGGATGTCTCCCCACTTTTGCACGAGAGCTTTAGGTTTCCCTACTGAGTATACTTATATGATCACCCTACGTTTACTTTCAGGATTCTTGGAGGACTACCAGGGCCGTGCGGGACCCTACTTGTCAGGACAGTTTGAGTTGTTGCAGTTGTTGTACTCTTGTTTCTTTTGGTATTGTACTTTTGAGCTTTCTTGTACTTGTAATTTGTTTCAGAACTATTTAACCATGCATGTGGGATTGGTTTGGGTTTATTTCTATACACTTGTTCTTTTCCTTTTTGGTGGTTGACTCATCCTATTTTCCTATCTTAAATAATAAAAAGGGTAATTCCTCCTATATTTGAGAAAACTCATACCCTTGGTGCTAGTCGCCACCCCGAGGCCTACTGGAGGTGGGACTCGGGGGTCATTATCTCTATTTCACCATTGTCATCTCAAGAGGGGAATCTTTGGTGGGAGGGGGTCGTGACACATCATCATTATTTCCTTCATTTTTATCTATTCATGAAATTACTTTTTCAACTTCTCTTGAAACATTATTATCTTATGATAATTTGAATATATAAATATCTTGACCGGTCCTAGATTTATTAATATATTTATCTTTGATTATTGATCTTCTTCAACCATATTGGAAGACGGTTCGTCTTATTTTTTTATAAGGATTATTCATACTGGTAACTATTTGGTTTTTTCATTATCATTCATATAGGGTAAGTCCTACGAGGATGATTTTGATGATTCTTTTTCAATTTAGTTTCTTGGTCATCATTTTCTTCATTCTCTTCCCCATATGATTCTACCTATTCTTTAATTTCTTCTTTAATTTATTTATATTATTAATCTTTTTATTCTTTTTCACATCCTTATTTTCATTCTACATGATCATAAACATCTTTATCATTCTCACCCTAGATTTTCCTTATTCTTTTATGGGTTTCCTTACTAGATAGTTTTGGTTTCGGTTCTTTTCATTAATAAACTATAACCAAATTTTCATCAACTACTTTTTCATTCAATTTATCAACAACAGAAGGATCCTCAATAGTTATTAAATAAGTTTCATGAAGATTATCCCTATATCTATAATTACCTAACAAGTATGAGTATTTTGAAGCAAAATATTTCTAAAATACCTTTCAACTCCATTTAACAAACATTTGGCATGTTTTTCATATTGTTGTCTCTTCTTGTATTTCTATTTCTTAGTTTTTTCATTCATGATTTTAGAATCACAAATAATTAATGTATTCACCATAGGATGGTTGATTCTAAAATCTGAATCCCCATGTTTTTTAGCCTTCATTTCTATCATTTCATTGAAAAACCATCCATCATATTTTTTATTTATTTTGTTTCATCAAAGGTGATGTTTTTTCCTTTATCTTATTTTTTATTACCCTGCTTAGACTTTTTTAACGATTGGGTATTATAGGAATCCCCATAAACATTATCCACAAACATTTAGGATTTACTATTGAACACCAACCTCATCTTATTCATTTGTTCATCACATAAAAACTAAATTTTCTCCCTTATAGGAAATGTTTTATTAGCCATTATCAAATATAGATAGAGTTTAGAACCATTTTACATTTTAAAGATGGAAACATGATGATATTATATTTTATAGTGGATGATTTAAAATTCTCCACCATGAGAAGGATAATTTTCACCATGATTATATTCCTTATATTAACAAAAATATCTAATCGAAATACATTTGATACCTTCATGGTAGATCGATATCCTTTATCATAATGATATATATCTATATCCATAGGGATATGAATCTATTTTCCTGAATTATTTGAGATTCCTTTTTGTATTATTATATATATATAATATTTAATATTTGGATTTGGCCTTGTTGACGAACATGGGAATATATAGAAATTTGTTAGATGTACTGTAGGATTCATATTCTAATGGAGTTCCAAAAAAATTATAAATTTTCTAGAAAGATAACTCATAAATTTTCCCACAAACCATTATTTTATCTTTTTCATTCCCATCATCCTTTAAAAATTTAATGTATTAATAAAATTCATTAACTAAATCAAGGTAATAAAGATCGAATTCCTTATCTGGTTTTCCATGAACACAGATTCTCAATTGTAGAAAGATATTATCTTCCTAATTATTGAATAATAATTATCATAACATGATATTTCAATCATTCAATCTATGAATACAAACCACTCCAAGAAATAATCATTGATAATTATCACATTATTATCAATAAACAGTGAAGTGGATGAAAAGAAAACCTATTAGACATAAGAACCTGATGTTCATAGAAATTTGGGAGAACAATGAAATGAAAAATTAATGTGGTAAAATAAGGTGTCCCTCCTTATATAGGCATCGAGGGTGATGTTTCATCCTCAATAATTTTATAATTAATTAAGATGATAAGCCAAAAAGATCTAAAGGATAAAGATCACCTGAACAATATTTTATGAATTTTTTTGACCCCACAAATTTGTTTTTTAATTATCTGATTGAGTATAAATAGGATTATGAATTGATATTAAAATGTGTATAAGAAAGGAAAAATATTTAAAACTAAAAATATTACAAAATAATGTAAACTAAAGTAAAATATTAGTGAAAATACTAAAATATTAGAAGATTACTATTCGAAGTGAATAATTTAATCCATATGAACAAAATATTCGGATTGGTTTTTGTAAACTAAATATATTTTGATATTTTTCATTATGGAATAATAAATATAATATTTATAAATATTAAAATAATTATGATAGTTTTTGAATCTGAAAAAATGTAAAAAATAATATTCTAAAAGTTTTATAAAAAAATATGATTCTTGAATATTTTATATCATTTTATAATTTCAGAAACCCTTTTTAGGATTTTGAATCAAAAAAATTATAAACGGGTTTGAGTTCAGAATACTAATTTTTACATAATTTTTAGAAAAATTTAAATTTTTTAAAGACTAAATGTTTTTAGAAAATCAATTTTTTTTTAAAAAAAATATAAAACTTATGTACTCCACCTATGAAATAAAGTAACATAGTATGAGGAGATAAATCAATAGGTAATATATGTAAAATATCTCTTCAAATTGATCATCCCTAACTTATTTTTGATATTTTCAAATCTATTAAAACATTGGTGGTTTCTAAAAAGGGAAGAAAGTTGATTTTGTGTTCCAATGAATTAAAAATTTATATATTTTTAAGTTTGATATTGAAGGAAATGGGGTCTTATATAGTTCTTTTCATGTGAGTGATGTGATATGTTTTTATTAAATAAATGGAACTTTTATGATCACAGTGTATTTTATTTTCATTAAATATCAAGTCAAAGATATCCATTGAGAGTCTCATCCATAACACTTGATCACAAAAAATTCCATCTACCACATATTAGGATTTTGTAGTGGAAAGTGCTACTAAATGTTTTTATCATACCAAATAATGAATCTAAATAATATTTTATTAAATTAAGTGTTTCATATGTACATTTTCTATCCATTATACATCCAACAAAGTAAACCTAAGAAAAAAAATTCATTCTGTTTTTTTCATAAGAATAGAAAAGTTCAAAATTCATAGTTCCATTAAGATAAAACAAAGATTTTATATTTTTAAAATTTTATTAATTTAGGGTTCTTTTATATATTTCACCTAATTATACTGAAAAAATAAATTTATTATGACTATTTGTTAAGTAATGTAAACTTCCTATCACACCTCTAAAGGTTTTCTGATCAACTTATTACCTAGCCTCATCAGGATATAAAGTATTGGAGGTACCAGTAAGAGTACTAGTATATATAGTATTGTCATATCCAAAATTATAAATATTTTATTCTATAATCTAATTTTTCTATATAAATGTTCTTTTTTATTTTGGTGAAGTTCAAAAACGATGAAAATATTGTAACTCACCCATCATACTCATTTCAAACTCCAATTTAATAAGATCTACAAAGGAATAAGTTAATGATTATTTATTTGATTGAAATATAATGTATTCAACATAAATTTGGACAATCATAATATTTTTATCAACTTCTCCTATAAAAGGGTTGGACCTGCAACCCCCTTACCAATTAATCTATCATACTGAGATCTAGGGGATTGTTTTATTCCATATAATGAATTGGTATGTTTAAAAATATTTTACTGATGTTTTTTATTTTCAAAACAATGTTGGTTTTAAAAAGAAAATTCCTCCAAGACATATCCATTATGAAAATAATACTTCACATAAATTTGAGAAAATTTTAAATTAAATAATAAATAAAACAATATAAGTATTCGAATAGATTCATTCCATGATACCAGTGTATAAGATTAGTCATAATAAATTCTTTATAGTTGATTAAAACTCATATCCAAAATTAATGATTTATTTTTAACAATTATTCCATTCTCATCTCATTTATTCTGAAATACACATTTTAATCCAATTAAATAATTTCTAATTGTCATTTAACTAAATTTTGTATATTAATCCCTTTAAACTCAATTATCACAGCTTGTAATGAATTAATCGAATCCTCTTCACCTAAATCCTCATTAGGATTATTTGGTTCAAATTGGTATAAGAAAAATATATGTTCAGTTTCTTTTATTAGGAAATTCTGTGTCCTAAATGGTTGATCTACATTACCAATGATACTTACATAAGGATGATTTCTTAAAAGAAACTTTCGTCATTGATTTTGAAACATATTTTATTCAATAATAGGTATAAAAAATTCTTGTTTAATAACAATAGACAAAATACAAGGAATTACTTCTTTGTGAAAATAATATTCTAACAATGGTCGAAAATCATGTTTAGAAATTTTATCGATTAATGTTGACTAGGGTTATTTGAATGAAAAAGGCTATGTTTCATAAAAATCAAAAAGTACTATTTCCTAAATGGTATAATAATTTTTTCTAAAAAATCTATAAGCCTTACAAGTAGTTGATGAACATAAAAATATTCCTTCATTGGATTTGGGTTATAATTTATAAAAATTATCTTTATTATTCTAGATGAATACTAACCTAAAACATTGAAGTATGAATCTTTTGATTTTACTATTTTCCCCATATAATTAGATGTTTTATAAAAAATGAATAATTAAAACTCAATTTATTTTATAGATTGAAGTAAATATATATTTATCTTGAGAATTTTTATCAATTGAGTTTAAATCAACATGTTTCTACTAAGACATGAAGAATTATATTTTTTCTTTCAAGTACACGATTTTTTCAAGGGGTTCTGGGTGTGGAAATGTTATTTCTAATACCATTATAACTAAAAAATGTTTCAAAAAATAAATTTAAAAATTATCCACCACAATAACTAAAAATAGTTATCAAGAATTTTTTTTACCATTTTTAACCATGGTTACAAATGTTTTAAAATATCTAAAGTTATAAAAACAATTAATAAAATAGACCTATATTTATCTAGTGTAATCATCAACTAAGATATATACATAATATTTTACACCAATACTTATAGTTATTGTAGGACCAAATAAATCCATATGTGGTAAATGAAACACATAATAAGTTGAAACTTCACTAATAGATTTAAAAAATTTCTTTTGTTTCTTACCATACAAATAAGGGTTATAGACTTTAGAAGAATCAATCCTATGTTTTGGTAGATCAATAACAAGTCCTATATTATATAACTTTGATAAATTTTTAAAGTAAATATTTCTAATCTTTTATTCCATAACAAGTTTGACCATCCATTTCACTAAGAAAAAGTATGTATTAGTTTGTAATATATTCTATGTTATATTTATATGTATTATCATGCGAATTGGAAGAAATAAAAAACTAATCCTTGGAACTATGTACTAAAAATTTATCACTATTAAGACTCACATGTTAACCTTCATCACACAATTTAATAATTCTTATAGGTTTTTTCTTAATAACACTAACAAAAAAAACATTTGAAATAATGTTTTTTCCAATAAGACCAATGTTACCTATTATGATAATATTTCTTTGAGAATTATCTCTGAAAGTTACTTTACCAAATTCCATCATTATTTTTATATTTAAGAAATATTTATTTTAATAACCATTTCTAGAATAAGAATTATCAGCGTACCATATTTGTTTATTATCACTATTTTTTTGCTGAAAAGAAAAATATTAGTTTTTTAGAACCAAAACCTTATTGGGTGAAGTATTTTTTGAATTATTTGTAACCACATTTTTCAATTTTTTTTGATAAATTTCCATTTTCTTATAAATATATTATGGATGAAATCATAGTGATTATACACTATTCAAGGAATATTATTATTCCAGTGCCCACCACTTTGGAACATAGTGAAAAAAGGGGCACTCATTGTAACAAAATAATTGAGAATAAAAAAATAATTTTACCAGAAAACTCCATTCCATAACTATTATGATGAGTTATTAAATGAATATTAATTTTATTAACATTTTCCATACTAATGGAAAAATATGACAATGGTATTATAAAACTATAAATTTCATATTTTAATTTTAAAAATAAATTCTTTCTTTATGACTATTTTTTTATAAGTATGTTTTGTTTTTAAAACATTTCTCTGTAAAATGAATTCCTTAAAAAATAAAATAGTTTCATTAATACAAATTGTCTTATACAAATCATTTAAAGGATATGATATTTCATTACCCAAAAAATTTAGTCCTGAATCAAATTTATCATCTTTTTTCATATAATTATATTGTTTTTTGAAAATTTTATATTTTCAATCATAAGATGTTTTGAAAAATGAGAAACATCATCATAAAATGGAAAATAATTATCTTATAAATGGGAATATTATTCATCAGAAGATGTTGAAACCTTCTTCTTAGGATAATTAGCATTAAGATACATGTTTTTAAGAGAATTTGTTGTTCATACTCTAACCATGGAACATTGATTAACCTTGTCTACATTTTAAAAAAACATGATGTTCGTATGACTAGAACATTCATTATCTAAGGAACATTCAAAATAATCACCATTAATATCACTATAGGTGTCATCATCTTTCATAACATTTATTCCTTTCGATTTTAATACTTGTTTTCATTCTATTCAAAATTCTTCTCATTTTTTTCATTCCTCTTCAGATTTGGTCATCTAGGATAGATGTTTCTAGCATTCTATGTTTCATATCAAGTAGCTTAATCATTATTATCACTTATATCCTTATAAAATTTCTTGTATTAGTATTGGAAATATTTCATCATGGAAATCATTTCCATCCTTCTATCCATATTTTCTGACACATTCATAGAATGTACAGAAGTAATAAAATTATATTTAACAATAATATTCTCTTTCCTTGAATATTTAGAAATATTATAAGTAGATTTAACATTATTATGTAAGGTAGATGTTGTAGGAAAAGAAAAACCACCATTTTTATTTTGATATTTTCACCACATCTTTTAAGTCTCCCTTATATTACATATGGGTTCAAACTAAAATTTCAAAATTCATATTTTTTACCTTTCTTGTCACATCAAAAAAATATATTTTTGATTCTCAATAATTATGAATAATATATATAATTTTTACATTTGGTATATCATCCTCAATAATTTTTCTCACAAATAGATTGTAAATTATTTAGGATTGTCATAAACCTCTAGAGCATCTTTATAACTGAGTCACCTGGTAAGAAATCAATTTCCTAGTAGTCTTCAAGGGTGTGAAGATAACTCGAAGGAGGCTAAGGCCTATGCCATAATCTTCAATGTAGGCTGCTGGGCGCTCTGGAAGGCAAGGAACCGTGCAAGGTTCGAGGGAACCAATTCTACAGGGAAGGCGGTGGTGGTAAGGATCAGGTGCATGTTGATTGAGCTGGTGGATCATGCAGAGATTGGGACGGAAGTGATCTCGATCTGGTTTTTACAGCTCCCCAGGATGCTGTTAAGATTGAAGGTCTCCATGTGGCATGGGAATTGGATTCGTTGGATTCCCCCCGAGGATGGTTATATGATGAATATTGACGGGTCTTATGCTTTGGAAATTATGCGCGCAGGGGGGTGGTGTGGGATCACAGGGGGAGTGTGGTGATGGCCTTCTCAGCTTTCTATGGGAGGGGGAGTGCTGTCCAGGCGGAGGCTTTGGCATCCCTCTCCGGGCTGTCCATTTGTAGTCAGAGGTTCCTTGATATTGCCCAATTAGAAACCGACTTGAAGTTTGTGCATGAGGCCTTGGAGGGGTGTGGAAACATTCCATGGACGATTACTTACATTATCAGACAATGTAAGGCGCTCATGAACAACTGCATTAGGGTCACCCACACTTGGAGGGAAGGGAATAAAGTGGAGGACTACTTAGCTTCTATTACGGTTCCCAGGGAACCGGGGGTTTGGCATGCTAATGGTACACTTTTCAAACCAGAGGGGGTGAACTTGATTAGGGGTGATGCTCAATGTCTTAACTATTTTCAACCCCCATAGGTGGGGGTTTTTTAGAATTTTTTTCTTCTTTTCTATTTTGAATAAAAATCATAGCGATCGGAGGACATGAGGGTATTTGGATATATATTTGTCTAGTACTGGGAGACAAATGAGTGTTACTCACATTGTAATTTAACTGATTCTATTATTTTTATCAATGAGTAAAAGAATCAACTTTATTATTAGGAATATTATAGTCTATATTAAGCATAAAAAAAATTTCCAACCCAAATTTTGATAATAAAAAATTCAACCTTTTTCTCTAGTACTCATAATCTTCACCACCAAAGATATGACATTGGTTAGGATTTAAATTATCTATAAAACCAACATTAAGACCATCATTATTTAAAATCATTTAAAATTATTTTATATAAGTACATATTATAATATTATAGTTTTATGAACATGATTATTATATGAAAATTTTAAAATAATATTAAAAAAATAAAAGAAAGCAAAAAACTCTTCAAGTATATGACTAGTAGAATAGTGTTTAGATACCAATTTTAGTATTTTAATAATTATCTTGATGGATAAAAATATATGTGGTATAGTGAATTGTATCTTTATTAACATATTTTAATATTTTTAATCTAATTAACATAAAAGACTCATAATGTATGGTTATCAAACATTGGCTTAGTTCGATCTGAAAAGTCACAATATCAGAAACAAAAAATAATCTGATTATATCAGAGTAAAAATATTGATCACTATAGATACGATTTATATCATAGATATTATACTAATAATAGTTACTAAGATAATTTATTTTGAAAAAATCAATGTCTGGTGACTATATTTCTATTATATATACACCTTAAATATAACTTGTAAACAATAAGTAATACAATAGACAAGAAATGTAAGAATGACTTATAATTTATTTAAAAATATAACCCACTTTTAACAATAAGAGAATGGTATTCAAAAACCGTAACAAATTATTTCAACTATTCTATACATATAATGAATTATTTCATTCCTTAATAGAAAATCGTTCGATATAATGATTATAATTACACTATTTTATTATCACTTAAATCCCTCGATAAGATGATCACATTTTCTCCATCTTCTGATCGCCATAATCCCATGAACAGATGGATCATATTGACCAGCTTCATATCCCTATATTCCCATGATCCATAAATAATATCAAAAAGGAATACAATTTCAAAAATACTTATGCAACCGACCCTAAAAATGATTCATCAAGAAGACAACTCTCTAAATAAATAAATAATGATTATAATGAGCAGTTCATGATATGTACTCCTCAGATGAGTTGATTGAGAACAACAATTTTATCAAAAAATAATTGGATCCAAACTCTTCAAGTGGCTTAGTATTTATAGAAATTATCCCATATATCAAATATCAATGTTTTTTTCAATGACATTGGATAGTTGGAACTTGATAGTTCATAATGATCTAATAAAATGAATGTATGAAATCATATTTAATAGCACCATTGTATTGTTTAATACATTACATACATTAGAAATAGGACTTTGTATTCCGATTATTAACACACCAGTTTGATGTGATTCCTTAACAATGTCAATATGATATCCATTATGAGTGTTAGTCTGATTGTATTGGTATTAGTATCAGTCTGGTTATTAAAAATTTGTTCAGTATGAGAGTCAGAACTAAATATTATCTTAGGATCTGATAAAGATGATTTCAATTCATATGAAACTTTCCCATTTTGATAATAATAATTAAGAATAATATTTCTATATTTATAATACATTAGAGGGTTTTCTATGTATAGTATGGATTGTGTATTCGACAATAACCTACTAAAACATTTTGGGCATAAAATGTTAGTAAACATGATTCTGTAAATGTTTTTTTTATTTCAAAAACTAATGTAATGTAAAATTTAGAATTAGAACATCTTACTGAAGAGTTTTTACATAAAATATGATATTCTACAATGATTAATATTACACAACTTCTACATGCGATGAAAGTAATTTTCTCATTTATTCCTAAATTTATTAAATTATTTCCCTCCACAAAAAAAATACCTTGAGTACATTTTGAGTTAGGAAATTGAAACATTATTAAATCATTACGGATTTTGTAGGCCTCAACACATATTTTATTTTCAATGGATTTTTAACAACTTATAATAAATTATTAATGATGAAATTAATTGTTTTCATGTCGTTCTTACAATCCACCATCTTTAGTTAGGTATCTTCAAAATATTTCTCCTTTGATAATAAATTATTTTATATCCCTTAATTTATTTTATTCTCATATTGAAGATATAATTTTAACCTATAATTTTTTCCACTAAAATTGATTTCTTTCAGATATGACAAGATCATTACAACTCGAGGTTTGAGATATTTTGATTCGTTCTTTTTAATATGACCAAATATTATATATTTTTTATTTACACATTATCATAAATTATATTTCTATCTCATTTTCATTTTTATCATCACTTTCATCACTACATGATGAATCTTCATTCTTTATTTTTAGGTTCCGTAATTTACATTCATGTTCAACTAAATAAATTTCATCATATTCGTTTAACTAGATTTTTTAATTTATATTTTTTCAATAATAAATTTTCAAAATAACCCCTTAGAAGAACTATAACCTATATCTTTAGAATAAGTCCCAGATTTTCTAATCTTATTTAGCCTTATCATTGAGAAATACATTAATTAATCATATTCTAATTCACTAAATTTCTATTATATATTTTGATAATTTTTGGACTACTGTCAAATAAAAATATAATTAATATGATTAAAATGTACTTTGTTATTAATCTCACTATTCCTATTATGAATATTTTTGATATAAGAGACATCTTATTTTTTTAATTTATAGTCAACATCTTTTTACCTTGAATAAAAAAATACACTAGATTTGTTTTTTTAAATCACTTCTCATCATTATTAACTTTAACAAAGATTTAATTATATAATTTGAATATCTCAAGGGTATTTACCATTTTTCATCTCAAATTCAATTAAGGTTCAAGGCAATTTTTTGGTGGAAATAAATCACGATCTTGATCATCAATGGTAAATATTTTTAGATAGAACCTTCTGAGTAGAAATCTTGGATTTTTATTGAATAATTGATTCATTCAACATCATATAAAAAATATTATTGTTTTAATAACTAAAATAATTCTCATAAAGAGCTTATCCACCATATAATATATATGACTAGGAAAATACTTAAGATTTTCTATCCAAAAATTTAATTTTTATTCCATATATATTTTTCACCAAAATATATATTCTATAACTTATTCCACAAACCATTGGAAACACTTTTTCTAATAAATAAAAATATATAATTACAATATAGTGAGTCTAGGTTTTTATTAAGGGCTTTAACATCAATCTCAATGTTTCTCTTACCTAAAAAAATCTTACTACAACCTTTATAAATAGGTTTATAACCAAAAGTCAATATATAAATAAAATCACAATTAGTAGATAAAAAATATAGAAGAATAATATATGTATATATATTTTAATTATTCTCATTGAAATTATATATTCTCTTGACATTGAATGAAATTATATGTTTTAAAATACTATACAACTATAGAATTTTTGAATTAAAAATTCAAAAGGTAAAAACAACACCTTTAAAATAACAATATTTTTTGAAAAATAACCTAAAATATTACTCATAAACTATTTCCTGTTGTCCCAAATGTGATATTGACACAATGAAGTTGGGGTTAATCGATATTTATTTTTAATCTCATGTACTATGAAAAACATTTTAACAATCACATTTCAATGGTTAGAATAAATGACCTTTAGGGTTATTTACCTTCTGACACATGTTAAACAACACACATCCAATAATATTTTTGATATCAACCTATATTATAGAATTTATTATATGATTTATAAACTCACATTATTAAAGAATTAATTTCACCTTATGATTCATCATGAGAATAATCAAATCCTCAAAAAAATTAAAAAATCAAATTATTTTCAATAGTTTTATAATCTTCCTAACATATTTCATCTAGGATTAAATTTTTAGAATTATTTCTATATTTCTCATCTACAACATTGGAATCATATCCCTAAATAATTTTACTTATTATATTTTTATATCAATTTTATCTTATACTCTTGAAAGTGTATAATAGAAAAATCCTTAATTTATAAAATAAATATTCTTTCTTTCATTACATTCCTTGTTTTTAATATATAATATATATTCCAAAACATTAAAGTGATAAATGGGGGATTTATTATATTGTAATTTTAATTGATTTGTTTCTCTTCTACAAGGATCAACATAGCCCAGACTTGACTATTTACTAAAACTTAAACTCTTACCTTATAATAATGATTAGATACAAAACTTTTAGCAAAAAACCTTTTATCCATGTATATTACCATTATATTTTTTCATTTAACAACTATATTATTCAATTAAGTACACACAAATGATACTTCATTTTTTATTCCATGTATTTCATGTTAGTTTTCTACTTCTATGTATGTTTACTGAATTCCGTTATATAATCATAAATAGTTGATGATGAAACCTATTTCTATATATACACTCCTACTATATCCATTCACATAGTTGATCATATATCAATTTATTTTCATGAAAATCACTCATGTGATTTGACTATAATAATCAATAAATAGGTTGAATTATTATTATCTAGTACAGAACTTTGTATGTTATTCTAATAAGATTAGAATGTGACAGATCCGGTAAGTGTGATTCTTTATTAATCTTTTTGTGATAGGAATAGTGTTTTATTTTTCCACATGTACATGAATAACAGATCAATTATTGGTCAAATGTAAGGATTGTTATATCCACAACTAATTTCATCATGGGTATATTGCCTATGAATTTAATTGGAATATTGTTTATCCCCAAACACAACAATTTGTTTTCTTATTCCCCCATAAAAACCCATATGATTCATTTGTTATCAACTTATTTGAGATTACTATAGGTTCATTGTCTATTTTTGAAGGAATTACCGACATTAATTATTATCAAGTGGGCCTTTTTGTTAAAGGTGACCTGAATCCTAGAATGAAATACCTAACTCATACTTAGAAGGTTTTATCTCAATAAATTCACAAGGATTAATTATGTGTTCTTGAGTTTGTCTCATTATTGTCATTTCTTTTTGCCTTCCTATACTTTTATGTCTTCATAATTCTAAGAATGAGTAGTAACATTTTCTCTCTCCTTCATATACATTAAAAAATTCCCAAATATATTCATGTACGATGAACACCCACTATAATGTTTCTTCTAACTATTCTTATTTGTTGGATTGAGTGAAAATTCATCCAAAGTATCCATATCTCTTATATTATTTTTTATTATATATAGTCCTGATTGAGTTGTGGTATAATGTGGAATATCCAATATTTCATAATAATTATATTCATTAACATATTAACACAATTATAATTGATAATGACCATTTTATAGATTCATAATGTTGGATTTATTTTTATTCAGGTAGCTTTCTTTTTTATGATTCTTGAATCCATTTCTTCATTGCCTACAATCAATGGTTTTATTCCCAAATATACAACAATAAAAGTAGCATACATAAAAGGCACGTATTCTTTATTTGGAGGGTATTGATTAATCCAAATCTTTTTTACTTTGAGGTTCCTTTGACATCAATTAGCTTTATCACATAGGGTATTTAGTTATAGTGTCATTGAGAAATCCGAAAAACTAGTACATCATGAGTGCGAATATTTATCCTCTTATACTACCACCCTTATCTTTTGACATGGGGTAGTTCTTTTATTGATGATTATCTTTTATAGACCAAGTACTTTACTCAATAATTTTCTTTCCCTTTCTCTAAATAGGTTGTTTTACAGCTTTTTATGTCTTAACAACACATTCCCTCATACCCTAGTATTTTTTTATTCATTATTTCTATAAAAAATTCTAAGACTCTCTTATCTCTATTAAAAGGTTCTTTATTCGAGATGTGTCTAAACTCTAACTACATTTTTTATCTTCCTATATTTAAATTTTACTCAATTAAACTAATAAATTGCATTGATTATTCTTCAAGGTATTTAACATCCTTTTATATTTCTTCGTAAATCATTATGTTCATCAATTGCTATAGGATATTTAGGAATTTTTAAATTAAATTTAACAACATGACCAAGGAATTATTATCTAGATAGATGATCTTTCACCTCCTTTACAGTTGGTCTATCGTATATTCACATAGATCAATAGACTCTATGGTTTATATCAATAAGGAACCAATTTTCCATTTTAATTTCATTAAATATTAGTCTCTTTAATGACTCCTTCATGTTCAACCTTGAGATAAAAAACACCATCGTTTTTATGAAACATTTATAACTCATATTTTTTTACATTACTTTCATCATATAATCTTCTATCAAACATAATTTCACAGAATCCTTCTGGTAATTTTTCTTCATCTACATCAACCTCATGAATTAAAAAGATCATTCTGTAAAAAAAAATTCTTATAAAATCATCCATGTTTATGTCACATTATGGATAAATATTCGACACACATTTTTCAAGGATTTCACTTCAATTTTTTCACTAAATAAATTCTTAGTATAACATTATACAATGTGTCCCACACTTACATATACAAATCAATCCATTTGAAAAGAAACTTCAAATATTACCTTAAATCAATTAAATTTTCTTTCAACTATTAATAAAAGTTCACCATACTTATATTCTCCTCTAATGGCCTGAAGGCCTTCATTTTTATTGATTTTGATAATGCACCTTTCAAGGGGTGAGGTGGAACCCTTAGAAGGCCCATAGGTGTAAGTATTACATGTCCCGTAGGCCTTAGAGTAATTCATTTCTTGTAGGCTTCAAACATTACATACAACCCAGACTAACTACTTGGAACTGCTCCTCCCTAACATCTTCATCGTGAAATCATCTCTCTACCTTCACATGGCTGTTCGGCTAAGAATTCTTGTGCATGCACAAGCTTATCCCGGTGGCAGTTGCCATACCCTCTCATTCTTGCAATCTGTTTATCTTCTACTGTGGGGAAATCTCCTTACTAATCATCCTTGTAGAGCTTGTTCTTTTTAGGTTGTCTATTTTTCATCTTCACTTAAGGTGGCCCGAAGGCCTTGAGGTGGCACAGAGGCCTTACTGACCTGAAGGCCTGGGTGGCCCGAAGGCCTTATAGGACATGGGGACCAAATCGGTGGCACGAAGGCCCAAACGGGGGCATATTCCCAGCTGCTACTATGCCAAACAGTGCCTACCACAGTTCCCACTATAGTACCTACTATAGTACTTCTACAGTAACCTGGAAATTATTCCTCCGCCTGGATTTGATCCCTGGTCGTTTGGATGCACTTACGGAGTCCTTACCAACCAGGCTAAGGCTCATGTGCACCATCCTTATATTCAACATTATAAATATATGTAGGGATATAATGTTTCTCTGTGATATTTAAGTCCATTACTATAACATCCCATCATCATTCTATCATGTATGTTTTAAATGTTTTTTTTTCTATTTCCTTTTTTCATTTTCTTGGTAGGGATGAGAAGAAATTGGGATGATAACTATAATGGTGAAGTTTGATATTTGATGGATTTTTTAGTATAAACCCCTCAAGTTCTGTAACCTACTATGAATTTACACACTATATAATATGGCTACATAATGGGTAATTTATAAAATAATAAAAAATAAATTTATAATAGGAGGTAATCGTTGTATCAACAGTTATGGGACATTTCAATTACATGACGTGAAATTAGAATACACATCCTATAAAGTCCAATTAGTTGTTTAAAAATAGGAGGATCAGTGGAAATTATAATTTTATCTTCTCTAGAATTATATTCTCTCATCCTAAGAGTCCATCCTAGGAAATTTTTGATCCCTCCATCCCTTATGGGATGTTTTTTTAGCAATTGATCATTTTTGTGATTGCATTGTGACCTTCTGGGTAAGATTTCACCATGACTCTTCTTTTCATTCTATTTCCCTCATTAGAGTTTCATAGATAATATTCATATTGATTTTTATAAAATCTATGTTTTTGAGTCTTGTTTCTATGTTGAGTTAATAGATCTTCTACACCTCCATTCTCGTTGGCGGGTTCCATTGCTGGATTTGAGTTTTCATGAAAAGGTAGTTTGTTTTGTTTTCATTGGCCAATTTGACTAACCACAAATTGATTTATTTAAATTCAATTGTTTGGTTTAAATATAATTTCATGAAATTTATTTCTATATATATACTAAAAACCTAATTCCTTTCAATTGGGGTATCTGGATTTGATTTGGCACAAAATGGGGAACCCTCCACCCTCAATTCTATTGAATTGGGGGGTGTTTGTGAAATTGATGCGATTTTTTTGGAATTTAAATTTTTGAATTTAAATTTTAAAATTTATTTGATGAAATTTATTTCATTTTTTTAAAACATCTTCTTAAAATCGTTTTGATAGAAACCCAGTGGTTTTATATTAAAAAAATGCCTGTTTTGATTAAAAACTTGTATGTTGGTTTTTAAAATAAAATTATAATATTTTAAATGGTAGAATGAGATGAATTTTATTTTATGAATACTTAAGTTATATAACCATAAATTATTTTTATTATATAACATACAAATCTAGTTAGTTAGTGATTTATTTTAATAACACACTTTTTTATGACAAATAACTGAAACAAAATTAGTGTATCAAGTTACATCCATGATGGGAATAAGATGAGTCATATTTGTCAAGTGATATAAATATATGTGTATAAAAATATTATCAAAATTACATTTGTGTATATTATGATCCCATTTTCTAGAACTATCATACCATTTGGCAATTGACAGTGCTTCTCATTGTCAGTTTTTAAAATTTGTGTCATTGTTTGTAAACTATTTTAAAAATTCCTTCGGAATTTATATAAATTTTTTTATATAAATTTTTTATTAAGTTCATTGTTTATAGTATTTACATAATTTTAAATATAAATAACTAATTGTTTGAATTAATTTTTTGAACTTATAGAGCAGTTTACATAAAATTGTAATCTTCATAGTTTCATTTAAATGTTCGCATCTTATTATGGAATCCTTTTTGGTACCCTACTGTAATTTTGGCTCACACTCTACTTATTAATTCATAGTGTTTTTAGATTATATTCTTCTTGGTTCATGAAATGGTATGGCCCCACTTGGAGGTGGTTTTAGATGTTGATCCTTAGGCTTTGAGAGTTGTGTCCGCTAGGACATGGGTAGTCATCCTATTTTTCTAGTACATTTCTGTAATATTTTGTGTTTTTTACCTATTTGAATTATGGTACAATATTTCTAGTGTATTTTTCAAATATGAATATTATATTATTTATCTACTTCAATAATGTATTTGGAAATATCTTTCCCACTCTAATTTTTTATGATGTTATATGCTTATTGACATCCCACAAGGATCCGGAACACCCTTAAAGCTATGATAGTTCTGGTTCGATTATCGGGATACCAGGGTACTCGACTAGATTAGTGATAAAGTGGTATCAAAGTTATAGGTTGAGGTACTTTTCCTATTGTTATTATTTACTTTTGTAATATTGTCAGGAATTAAGAGGTAGTTTTGATATAGTGCCTGGAAAGATCTAACTGCAATGATCCTTTAGTCCCTATAGTGGTTTGGGAAAGAGGTCTTATAGATTTGTTCTTGCCTTTTCCCTACTTATGATTTGGATAGATTTAATTACAAATATTGTTTATTATATGATGGTATGAGTTTCCCCTTTTGATCAGTTTGAGAGTTAATCTGATGTCTTCAATTATTTCTACTAATATAGTGTATCACTATGCCTCTAAGAGTATGTGTGAATTTCATCTAGTATGAAGTTACTACAGAACAACATCACAAAAATCCTCATTTTGAACTAAGTCTAATTTAGGTGATTTTTAATATTATCCATGCTCTGGGACATACACCACCACCAGTTCCTATTTAGGAACTAGCTATGAAACCTTAAAGGAACGATACATGAGATCATTCTTAGGAGATTCTTCTCTCGAATCCGCCGACATACAAAGTATATAATGATCCTAAAGAGGATAAAGAATGTTTTATTATGATGTAATGTTAGTTTTATTTATTAGAGATACCTGATTAAATTGTGGTGATTTATCCCACCATTATGATAGAGGCACTAGTTAGGAGATGGTGGTACATGATGATGACTTCGAAGAAGCCTATGGTCTTAGAGTGGAAAGACTTCAAATATATTTTCACTGACATGACCTATCTGGAGTCAATTTTGTTAGATAAGGATATAGATTTATTCACAGAATAATAGGTTGATAGAACCATTTTATATTTTTGAAACAATTTTTATAAGATAGTTTAATTTTTACATGAGATAGTGTTAAATGGGAATATAATGACTCATGTGTTCAAGTAGGGATTTTGGCATGATATTTGTTCTCAGGATTTCAAGCTGATGATTCCTTCTTATGATGATGTGATGGATATAGTGTTTATGGTCAAAATGGACATGGTTGATAAGCCTGGGTTCAAATAAGTCCCGTTTTATCCAATTGGAATTGTAAGTTACTCTAGAGGAAAAATATGGGTGATGATTTGTATGGTGATTCTCAATATAAATTTATATCTAGTACTCATACAGTTTCTGGAGAATCCCTTTGATTTGCATCTTTTGTGGAATGCTAGGGAACTCAAAGAAGGTTTTCACTGAGGCACCCAGGATATTTGAATCTTGTAGATTATTAGGTCACATATAGATGTTATTTTAGGTCTTTTCTACTCCACGTAGTGGAACATGACCATCAATGTTGAAAAAACAATAGTGCAACTTGATGTTTCATGAGAAAATGGGTTCTAGCCACAAGCATCTGGAACGAAGATTCATCACATTGTGGAACATTCCCTAGAGGAATATGATATGGGTCTAGCTACTATGAGTGGTTCCATTGCTGTAGATTCATTATTAGTGACTACTTTATTTGTCACAAGTGCATCTCATTCATATATTTCAACTCATGTTGTTAATATATCAAATATGCCTATGGATATTTTGTATTATGTGATGAATATTACTAGTCCACTCAGAATGAAGAGAGAGGAGTTTCTCTGTATTCATGCATTTTTTCTCTCTCAATCAGATGTTGAGATTGCATAAAATTTTCTAATTCTAAAAATAAATCATAATTAAATGATATTTGTGATGGATTGGACCATTTCCATTAAATCCAATATTTTTTATTTTCTTTGATGGGCCTACTTTACTACACCAAATGGTTTTTGTCATATCTTTTATGTAAAATGGGACTCAAGGTTGAGTAGATCCAGACATTCTTATACAGAGTTGGGGAAAGTGGTATATATGTTAACCTTTCATTTGTGGTGAGAATCTTTGAGTGGTGATATCCCTCCAACGTCCATCGAGTTTCCTGATATTTTCCCTTATGAAATATCTTGGATTCCACCAGTAAGGTAGGTAGAGTTATATATCGATTATACACGTAGTACTCAACCAAAATCATTTACATTTTACTATATGGAAACCTATTAAATGAAATGTTCAACACGCAGTTGAATCCTCTTTTAGAGAAGGGATTTATATGATCGAGTGTGTCACCTTGGGCACGGTTGGTTCTCTTTTCTATGAAGGATGATAGATCACTTCAACTTTGAATTTATTACTGAAAGCTCAATAGAGTCACAGTATAGAGAATGTATTTGTTTCCATGGATTGATCATATGTTTGATTATTTTAATGGGTAATAGTGTTTTTTGAAGATTGATATTCAATCTGGTTACCATAAACTGATAATAAAGGAATATTACATTTAGAAAATAGCTTTTTGGAGTAAGTATGACTATTATAAGAACATTGTAAATCATTTTAGTATTACCAATGAAACAACAATCAGTATGGATTTCATGAACTTGATTTTCCATGAATATATTGATCATTTAGTGTTAGTATTATTGGATTCCATCCTTATTTACTCCAGGTATATGGCAGATCATACATGTCATATAAGAGACATTCTAGAATTATTGATAACCCCATACTTTATTCCAATCTTTCAAAATGTGATTTATGAATTTTATAGGTGAATTTCATCGGACACATGGTGTTTTATAATAGTATTTCAGTTCATCTTGAAAATTTAAAAGCTGTTTTTGACATAAGAACAAAAATTAAATGTTTTTAGATTTTATGATTTAGGGGTCTAGTGGCGTGTTAGCATAAATTAATTAATGTATTTTTTATATTGGCTTCTCTGATGACTTCTCTGACTCATAAGGGAGTAAATGTTTCTTGGGATCATAAATATCAAATTATTTTTTGGAACTGAAATGTATTTTGACTCTTGTTACAATGTTAAATCTCCTAGAGGATGGGTATGTCTATGTTTTATTTTTTGATGAATTGGGTTCAGTTTTGGGTAGAATTATTATAAATGATAATCCTTTCATTTTTTATGGATCTAATCTTCCTTGTCTATAGAAGAATAATTATACAACCCATGATCTTGAACATGAATCTATGATTCACACACTTAAGTATTGGTGGAATTACCATTATGGAGAAAGGATAACCAGAATTTTAAACCAAAAGAGTATGATTTATGTCCTCTCACAAAAAGAGTCGAATAACTATGAGAATCCTTGGGTGTAATACTTGAAATATATTGGATTTCAAAAATCCTATACCTAAGGAAAATGGAATGTAATTGCATATGCTTTGATCGGGAGAATTATGACCCAGGCCAAGAAAGACTCCCAAAAATTGTGGAACTTTATGTATATTTTTTCAAAATTTCATATTGGTGTTTGGGAATCATGGGTGAAGGTTTTTTTGCTAAGTGATCACTTGAAATTTACTCTTTTTGAGATGATTTATTATTAATATAATCCTGATAATGAGTTATGTATCATTAAAGACTCAATTTATGGTAGGGAGACTGTGACTGACTGGTCGTTCTCCACCGAGGGAATTTTATGTTATGAGAATCGATATGTTATGTAGTTAGAGGTAAGGAAATTATTGATGGGTGATTTATATAACTCTATGGGGGAAGTGCACCAAGGAACAAAGAAGATGTTATATGACACGAGGCAAATATTTTGGTGTCCAGGTACGAGATGGGACATTGCAAAAAAAAATTCTCATTGTTATTCATGCCAACGGGTCCTGGGCGAGCAAAAAAATCCTTCAGGTTTTCTTCAACCTCTTATAGGGCCTACATGGGTTTGGCATGAGATCCCAATAAAATTTTTTATTAGGTTTTTCTATACCTAGATAATGAATAATATTATAAGCATTGTGATCGATTTTCTGAAAAAATTGTTTCACTTTTTACAAATTTGTGATACATACAATGTCGAGGTGTTGGAAAATATCCATGTGAAATTGATTTGTTTCTCTAATAGAGTTTGATATACGGTAGTATATTATATGTATTCTTAGTTTAGTTATCTATTTTTGAGAGGCCATTAGGAGGCACTCAGATCTCAGGCCCGTTTGAGTATGCCACACTATTTACAGTTGGATGGATAGACATAGAGAGATATACAAATTCATGAGAATATTCTATAGGATTACATTATCAACATTGGTAGATCATGGGATGAAACTAGAAGGATGGTTTAGTTTTCTTTTAAAATAGTTATAAGTATACGATAATAATGGATCCTTTTGAGGCCTTGTATGGTCAGCATTGTAGATCTCTGTTGTGTTTTTCGGAGATTTGTTTAAGCTCCTTAGTGGCACCAAGATTGGTTCAAGAGACGATAAAAAAGGCATAACTGATTCATCATATATTTTTTATGGAAAAAATCCAATATATATTTTATTCTAATCGTCATCATGAACCGATATAATTTTCATTTATTGATTAGGTTTTGTTAAATGTTTCATCTCGGTTGGGTCATCAACACACTAAGAGTCAAGGGAAACATGATCCAATTTTTTGGGACCATTTGAGAATGTTGAGAAGGTGGGGAAAAATTCTTACTGTTTATCACTTATACCTCAGTTGATCTTGATACATATTATTTTACATGTTTCACAGTTAAGAAATTATCTATCTGATATGGCTCATGTTTTGAGCTGGAATGATCATGAAATTTATCCTGGTTTATCTGTTATTAAACGTCCAGTTTGGATAGTTGTTTCTAAAACCAATGTACTTAATGGTAGGTTGATACCTTTGGATCATGTTTTGTGGAATCATGGTTTCTATTCTCACTATTCATAAGAGTGAGAGGCATTAATGCAAGAGTAGAGGCCTAATCTTTTTGACATGGAATATTCTTGATAGGCTTTCTATGGGAATAATTTTTTGGGGGGAAGAATATGCCATCATAATAAATTTCTATTCAAAAAAAATTGAAACTTACATGATTTTCCATTCCTATTTCTCTAGGAAGGGTTGAGATGGAATTTGAAGGATATTGATAATGGTGAAGTCATAGTTTGTTTAGCACAAAACGCGCTAGTTCTACTACCTATTGGGGATTTAAATGTCATTAAATATGGTTACATGAAGTGTAAATTCTAAAATAAAAATAAATAAATATTTTTAATTGGAATTGGGGTTTTTATAATTTATGGGAATTGTCTGTCACATGATGTGTAATTTCATTACACATCACGTGATTTCCAGATAATTTTTTTTAAACAGAAATCTAAGTATAAATTTCTATTCAAAATTCCCCCCAACATCCTTTTTATCAACCTAATTCATATACATGGGTGATTTTGATCCCAATAACTCTTCTAAGAAAATTTTTCAATGATTGATCATAGTGGTTATTACAATGTGACCTTCCGAGTAAGCGATCTCCCAGCCTCTTCATTTGATTATCTTTCCCACATTCATGTTTGATAGATCATCTTGGGATTGATGAATCTAGTATATGGGATGTTGAATGAAGTTTATAGGTTTATTTATTATATATTTTACACATTTTTACCGATAGAGGGTTCCATTATGGGAATTGTGTTTCTTTGAAAAAGGTATGTAGTTATATTTTCATTTTCTAAATTTATTAACACTAAATTGATTGAGTTAAATTCAATTGTTTTATTTAAATAATATTTATTGAAATAAAATTCATTTTTTATAAAAAATCCAATTCCATTTAATCAGGGGGATTTAAATTTTATTTATTATGAAATTTGTAAAAACCCCAAATTACATTGAATTGGGGTGTGTTTGTGAAATTTATCAAAAATAGTGGAATTTAAACTGTTGAATATAAATTGTGAATTTGATTTGATGGAACTGATTTCAATTCATATTGGATAGAAATTTCTTAAAATGGTTTTGATTGAATCCTAATGGGTTTATCTCGGAAAACAACTTGTATTGATTAAAAACTAATGTGTTGGGTTTTAAATCGAATTTCGATTATTTGAAATGGGAGAATGTTTGAATTAAATTTTAAGTAGTATTAAAAATAAATTTACCATCAATAATTATTATTAAGGAACATGAAATAAAGGGTAGTAAGTAAGTTATTGGGTTATCAATATTTTTTATTCCTTACATCTAAAACAAAACATAGTACAACATGTCCCATCCTCGATTGGATAGTGATGTGTCCTATTTGGATAGTGTTAGAAAGAAGTGTGCACACACAAATTTCCATGTCCACCTTTGAGTGTATGATGATCCCATAGCATGTAACTATCATAACTTTTGGCATATGAACATATTTATCATTTATTGTATTTTAAATATATTCCATTTTTTAAACAGTTTTACATTATCATTTGGAATTTATAAGAAGTGATTTATATAAAAAGTTAATTTATCAATTTATTTAAAGTATTTCCATCATTCCATATGTTACACATGAATTTATTTAATTAATCATTCGAACTAAAATACTTGTTTATATAAAATTTAATTCTTTTTTGGTCAATTAAATTTTGGTATCTTATTATGGAATACTTGGTGAGACCCTACTAGGATTTTACCTCACACCCTACCAAAGAATTAATGTGTTTATAATATTGTCATCTATATTCTAGAAAGGGTGAGGTGCCACAAGGAGGTGGTTATAGATGTTGTTCCTTGGGTTTGGTGTGTTTTTTTTGTTGGGACTTATGTATATGTCTTGTTGTATTAATAATTTGATGTAGTATTTTGGTTTGTTAAACTATTTGACTTATGGTACAATACTTCATATATATTTTTCATTATATTCATAATTACTTGTTTATATGCTTCTTAAATGACTGTAGAATAATAGTTCCCACATTATTTTTATATGATTACATGTTCTTATCACCAACCCATGGGGATCTAGAATGCCATTCTAGACATGTCATTGTCGGTGTAGTTTTTGGGTTTCTAGGGTACCCAATCCATTTCATGACAATTAAATTGTTTGTGTAGTTTAGTTAACCATAATAAATTACATTCATTTCATCCTAATCTAAAATTAAGATGAATTCATCTAGTGATATCCAAGATAAATTAAATTCTTCTTGAGAGGTCACCTTTGGGTTATAAAAGAGTAGAAACCACCTCAATATTTTCTTCACTACATCCAAATAATTTTCATCAGCATGAAGTCCTAAAATTTCATCATCACCATAAATAATTACATTAGAAGCCAATTAATATATATATATTAACAATACTATTGTGTAAAAATTTATCCATTATTCTTTAATCGTGTTATGCCATTCATTGATATTGTCCTATATATTAGACATTTTTTCTATAGTGAAATTCCTCATATTCAAGAGGATTTGATTTTATAGTGCATTTGAAATGGAAATCTCATGTTTTGAATTTCCATTGATAATATCTCTATCTCCATTGGTCATAGATATTTTAGAATAATCACCATAAAATGTTCCATTAATAAAATTAGAGAAAAATTAAGGTCCAATATATCATAGATTATATCTCATTTAGATATTATAGGTGTACTAAATTTCCCCATATAAATATGGAATTCCATTTTAATTCAATGAATTCTTCATAGATCCAAACTACAGATGACCAATTTATAACCAAATACTTATTGTTGTAAAACAACTAATTTCAAAAAAAATACAAACATAAAAAATGAGGTATAGGTTTTTAATCTTTTCTCGACTTATTTACAAGATAATTTAATTAAGTTTTCAAGGAAAATTAAATTTTTTTAATTATCACAAATAAACAGAATGTTATAATATTTTGTAAAATGTAGGGACATATTATTTTAATTTTTTTTACCACTAAGGGATATTTTACAAATCATATGTTGATGGTGTTTTAGTTTAACATAAGGTAATACTATTAATTATTTTTATTATAATAGTTATATAAGGATTCACTATCAATTCCAGTATAACATCCCATTCTTGAGTTATTCCACACTACATTGGATTAATTATGTACATAAGAAAGATGAAATATGTAGGTTGATTAGAATGAATTCAAGGGGAAATTATAAAAACCAATCTATACAGGGTTTTATCTCTTTTCATTAATCTTCTATTTCCATACTAGATCATAATGCATGTTCCATATTTTATTCTTCATGATCTTTATTTATTCATTCACTCATAGAAGATTATTTTTTATATCCATAGTGCTATATTTATTCTCCCATCTTAATTTTCCTTCTATTCTCAAGGATATCTCTAAAGCATAATTACCACATAATTTTTATTTGGAAACTTCATGAAAACCACAAAAGTATTCCATTTATTTTTCCTAATATTTACTTCTTCATAATTTCTATAATTTGGACTTGGATGTTCCAATTAGTTATCACTATAAAATCACTCATTTTAACATTTCACAAACGTTACAATATTCCTTATCAATCACTATATTTATTCATAAAAAACTGTAGCTTATCATTGAAATTGACTGTATAATTATTTATTTACTATGATTAATTATTTTACAATGCATTCTGATAAAAAAAGCTATTTGAGTCATGTTGTGACTTCATTTTATAACAAATATTTCATAATGTATTTTTTAAAACTCCAATAATATTTTTATATAATTATTTTTTTTAATCATCATGATCTTCTCTATTATATTCGGAATATTTAAAATATTATTAAATATAGAATAAGATTATGACTGTATTAATTCATGGTATTTGTGAATTTTTTTAATGAAATGATCATTAGGTTGTTTAAAATGATCATTACAATATTCCTAAAATAACCCATATGATGTTTTCCTTTACAGTAGAATTATCTATATAGAAAGAAATAGATAAACCATATGATGTGTAAATTATCCTTACAAAATGGGAATAAACCTTATATGGTTTTGATGATCCTTACAAAATTTTAGACTCCCCCTAAGGAACTCTAAATAGTTCTTATATAACTACATTTTCTATAAAATGATCATTATAATGTCTATAAATAATTATTATGGAACTATATTTTCCCTGAAGTGACACATATTTTGTGGTACTCACATAACCAAATCCTCTGGGGTTCCACATGGGTCGGTAGTAAGCTGAGTGTTCCACGAAAATCCTACTCCCAATAATCCAGGGTTTGGTGACTGACCATGAGTATGCATATCAAAAATTTTGGGAGACCATAGACTATATGATTTCTAATGGAATCATATCTTGAATGCATAAAAAACAAGTATAATATATTTACAAAACATAATTTTAGGAAACATATGAAAAATGAAATTAAAATTATAAAAAGGATTTATAAAACATAAAATATAATGGAAAAGGCGTAATATACACACCCAAAAACCTAAAGGAAACCCATAATAAGAAATAATGATAAAGAACCCCTCATAGAAAACTAGTTCTAAACATGGAAATTTCATGATTTCGTTTCACCTTATACAACAATGATATATCAACATTGATACCACTAAATTATCCATTAGGAATTTCTTCTGAGCAATCCACATCATCTCTATGTCCACCAAGTCAATATCTGAATATTACATCATATACATAGACACAAAACATCTATGCACAAATAATATACATGGTTCAGTATAAAAATTCTCAATGTGATTCCATAAAACTATAAAGGGGATGTGAAATATAATTTATTATCTCCTGATCCTGGTAATAGGGAGTAATTATGAGGTAAATAAGGAAAAATAATCCAAATTTTATAAAAATAAATAAAATTTATTAGTGACCTAGAGGAGTTCCAATTATCATGGATCCTACCCATGAAATGTCATTTCTTATGGAAAACTATAGATTCTTAGATATACCATTAGTTCAACAAAGTATACCATTGATATCCATATTGTACGTAACATTCTAATGTACCCCGCAAAGTTTCCATGGAGTTAATAGTCTTGAAGGATTGATATTATCAACCTCAACTTCTATCATATAGCTACTCAAAAACACAAAGTAGGGACCTACCTTATCAAGGGTATGAACTTAAACCAAATGGGAACACACTATATCACCCACAACCGTCAAATATATCACCCTCATCCTAGAAAAACATTGGGAACTCACACCAAAAACATGAAAACTCCGGGTCAAGTGGGTTCTGATCAATAATAACAAAACCATCTAGATAATGTTGTATTAGAGAGAACCTGAGGAAAAATGGCTTACTAGTAAATAGAACATAGTTGTATTTTAAATCAGTATGAAACTCCAATAATTTGATATACACAAGAAGAGAACCCCCACTTATCACTATATAACTACAACGATGGATCTTGAGCACCTAATAATTAGGGTGATACTGACTCCATGGTAGGATACCATACCTAATCCTATAACTTTAGACATTGGGAATGAAATCACAGTGTATAGAGGAAACTGTGCAACTAGTATGTGGGTTGAATACGGGATCTCACTGATTTGTTGGTAGGGGATATCATGCCCCAAATAACATATAACAAATTGGGGGAAATAACCAACTTTTTCTTACTAATGGTGAGGGAACCCACAATATGAAACTACCATACCACCAAGGAGGATTACAAACATTGAGAACACTTTAATTGATATGCTGGATCTTAATCACTATTCCTATGAATGTAAATCCAAAATCAATAAATATCACCTAATATATAGCCTAAAATGGTTTATAAACCCACACCATGGTGATCTAGACGGAAAACAGATATGATGGTAACATTCCTTAGATGAAAAATCCATATTCTGTCATATAATTGAATATATATTCTAGATGACATGACATGTGGATCATGCCACAAGTCATATTTAGATATCATTTTTTTTAATTTTAATCATTCTTATTGATTCCATTTTCATGATTCTATAGAAGGATTGTTAGTCGAGCATCAAACTAAGATTATATAACTACACTAATAATTTATAATATTATTATTAATAATTATTATTATATTATCAAAATTAATGCAGTATAAATATTTTATAGGTAGGGGGAATATAAATTCTCTCCTAATTAATTTGTAATGAAGCTCCACTTCATTTTTTGTTATAAATTATTTTAATTTTTTTATATTCAAATGTTTTTTTTGGGGGGGGGACTAGCCACATACACCTCCATCCACTATGATACATGTGACCTGATTTCATTCCTGAATTCCACCAACAAACCATGATAGACTAACTTAAATCAAATTTTATAAAAAATTCATATCTACATAGCCCCATGATTATCCCTATTTTCATGCATGTATCCCCTGATGTGAGCCACTTATATCCTAGCATGAACGTAAATGTTCCCTGACTAACACCATTACAGAACCGAGATAAACTCCTCCAATATAGAAATTAAATTTTTTCGACCTAACATCATCAAATTCTATGACATATGAAGCATCATCTTCACCGTCCAAAACTAGTTTTGGTACTTCTTAGGTCTC
This sequence comes from Viscum album, assembly GCA_963277665.1. Lineage (NCBI taxonomy): Eukaryota > Viridiplantae > Streptophyta > Magnoliopsida > Santalales > Viscaceae > Viscum > Viscum album. Next base: position 863,461,809 of record OY728160.1, read on the forward strand.
ATATGTGTAAAGAAGAAGGATAAGGAGAAAATGTAAATGAATTCACATATCATCAAGAATTGGGATATAATCCATAATTTTTTTGTTAAACTGTTATCAATGAGGTAAAACATAAAAATTATGACAAGAACCATATTGAATAGAGAATAAATTTAAAAACAATGTGACCTATGTCGATGGTGAAATGTAGACACTACATTCATTTATTTCTACCATGGTTTGATTGTCTCCTCTACAAAAAACCCTATTTCCATCCATTTCCATCATCAATGGATGATTAAAAATCCCTATAAAATTATTATTTATAGTTTTATATTGCTTACCTTAGACTTATGGGAATGCAGGTTTTAATATCAAAACCTACGTTTTAACGGTATTTATAAAATTCCATCCATAGGGTTTTATCCTAGGAACTGTTGATGTTATCTGAAATTGTATCACTCCTAAGGTAGACCCACCATTTTGGATTCAATAGAGATATAATATTTCACATTATAAGGATTAATTTGGGAAGAAAATTGTAATTTCTATGAACAAGAATGTGATGGATACAAACAATCTATTATAATTTATATAATATTATAGAGTTCTTGTAATTCTACATCGGCATAGAATTTTATCCAAAATATAAACTAAAAATATTCCAATGTTAAAACATAAGATATTAGTGTAACGAAATAACCGTCTCAGCTCTATGAGTAATATTTATTTATATAATAAATGTCAGAAATCCCATAAAAATCATTATGCTTGTAAATTGTACAAATTATATCCAAATTTCAAACACCACATTCCAAGATCAATAGAAAGATTATTTTTTTATAGTATCCCAATTTCTAAAATTGACCTTTTAACTCTAGTAGTTCTCATGACTCTAAAATCTCAATATTGAGTTATATGTGACTTGGATAAAATTGGGGTAGCTGCACCCTCCCCACCTTAAACCTTTTTCATACTAAAAGGGAAGAAACTGGTGATGTAAAACAAGGATTCTCACCAAATAGACTATGTATAAAAAACCCACCATCACAAAAAATTTCTTAATCATAGAAGTTTTTGATCTAATAAAACTCAATACCAAATACATAGGAAATATAAATAATCCTTATTTTAGAGGATATTGGCCATATACCATATCAAAACATAACCTATATGGAATCTTTTACCTCCCCTAAGAGATTATTACTAAACCTTCTCACCCAGAAAATTCAGTCTCATCTCATAGTCACTCCACCACATGGGGTGAAGTGGAACCATGAACCATTGACACTCCTCGTCGAATGTTATGTTGAAAATATTATCAATATTGGGAGCAACTCACATCCAACCATTAAATGGAATTTCTTGATTGTCATATGAGAGAAAATAAACCACACCACCCTCTTCCACTAATCAATTCATGATATTGTTGAATGAAACTCAAAATATTGCAATGTGGCATGATCAGCTAGAATAACATAAGTTAACCCGTCATTTTAAGAGAACAAGAAACATGAATATATGTTTTCTCCATTGATTCCAAGAGTAAAAAAACTATCCTACTTAATTTATTCACAAACACTCAAAGGAATCTTCTGTCAACATCATGACTTAAAATAGTCCCACATCCATTATCAATGATATCCTATTTGGATCATTCATTTCTATTTTTTATAATATAATAATGATCACATAATGAATAAAACCAAACCCAACCAACTTATTAAAATCACCCCATAATCTGTCAGGTGGCCCAATACACCATAATTGAAAGTGGATGATCTTAACCACTTGGGTGACCTTACTTTGATGGAATCAGACTCAATGATGACACACACAAAAGTAAAATAATAAAAAATTACAATATCTATGAAAAACCTCCACTCTTTCTACATAGAAATAATTTCCATGATATGTAAACTTCCACCATGCATTACAGGACACATCACACTAATAGAGAAGTTACACTTGGGATTTCTATGATCAATATGTCAACGTTGATATTATTTTTGAACACCAATGCGGAAAACATAAATATTACAATAAATTTTGGTGAAAATATCCCCACCTTAATGAAACCCTTTAGGCCATTGTTCTAGGAATTTACAGTCACATATGATCACTAAGTCAACACCACCACCATGAGCCTCTATCACACATAATATGTGTGTATGGCCACCAACATTGATCAATGTTGTGAAATGTCTATATCCCCATGTTAGAACTAACTTCTCTAAATCAATAAACCCATGTTTATCCACCATAGTTTAGATTCAATGTTATTTACTATATGTTTCAACTATTATTTCATTGCTACAACCATAATGATATAGTTATCCATCGCATCTTAAAATTTGGGAAGACCAATAACTACTATACTAATCAATATCACACCCCAAGAGAGTCACTCCTCATATGTTAAATTCCCGATTAAACTCTATAAATGTATTTAATTTTAAATAGGGAACTTCACAAAAAGATTCAATTGGTATTCATCCCATGTTCATAGTAAACACCATTATGGGGTTCATGATTCCACATAGAAATATCCAATAATCATCCTTGGAATTAAAGTCTATTCAAACATCAACCTCTCGAAAGGGTCAACTATGAGTCACCAATAGAAATAATATATGCACTTATAAATTATATTATAATGTTAATTTATCATCCATGAAATTAGTGAATAATGTAAATTTCAATTTTAATATTTCTAGATGACTACTCCCCACTCATTAGGGTATCTTACTCAATACTCAGGGCAGATCTCACATATCCTACTTAATTGTGTATCACTATGCTATACTAGAACTCAAACCAAATCCACACCAATATGGGTAATACGAGAGAATACTTCTTCCATGAAGTTTTATGATGAATGAAAACATTATCTGATAATTTTTAACAAATCTCATCAAAAGGAGTGGGTGAGAGATGGTCTCCATTAGTGAAAACACTCTAGTTAATAAGGATATGGATAAGTTTCTCACATGGATTTACAACACTTGAACATAATTTTAAAAGATAATAACGTATTTTTAAACTATCTAGAATAAGGGAATATAAAGAATATATATGAATCACATTCTAAACATTTCTTAATAAATCCGAACAATAGTCATCCATTATGTGAAATATCCTATAGCTCTCACATCCAACACATCACATCTTGAACTAACTAACCAAATGTGACGTTTATAGTGGTGGATGTATGAATCCTCTATTTTTAAATTCTATTACAAAACATTATCATACACCTATAATCCTATTGGTTTGAAACTAGGTCTATAATAGGATGGTCTATGAAATCAATGTCATCTCCCATATTGAGGTTCATATGTGACATGACTCTGGATATCATCAGAAAAAATGCTATCCTACCACCAAATATAGGATTATTTTCTATTGATAATATGTAATCATCAAATTCATACTCAAGGATCTATAATATCGTCAATGTTATATAAAAACAAAACCATTCCCTAATAATTTCTCATAAAGAGTCTTCATTGGACCCTATTATGCTCGAATAATTATAGTATAAAAATATCTATGGGAAACATGGTGAGGTCAAACTACACCGACACATATATGGACACACAAATTCTACCATATAAAGATCAATCATTCATGGAAAATAATGCATTATCTAGAAGTTCTCTAACTCAATCTACTGTACTGAAGTCCTAACAAGAGTTTACAAAAAAATCATCCACTATTTAATAACTATGATATATTCAAAGATTAATATAAGTGTGAAAACTTAAGTAATTCTAATATAAATATATTCCATGTATTACTAATAATAATAATTTGTTTTTATGTAGTTCTATATATTATAATAATATTTTCTAATTTTTAGTGAAAAAGAAAAGCATTATTTCCAACTAAATTCAATTTTAGTTATTATATTGTTTTATTTAAAAGAATGATTTCAAAATTATAGAAATTAAATTTTATAGAATTAAATTTCTTTTTTAATTCATTATGTATTTTTTTGTGGTGAATTTTACGTAACTTTTTGATAAATTATATTTCTCAACAAATAGTTAATAATATATAATTTTATTGAAAATTGCCTCTTCATTTCCAAAATTTAAAAAGTTACTTTTTATATTTAAATAGTTTTAAAGAAATATTAGTTAAATTACATTATTAATATTCCATATATGGTATTTAGAATTATTTTTATACTTTATTTGTTGATAAAAAAAATTATACGTAAAAATACATTGATTATAAAATTTATTTTTCAGCACATTTATTGGGTATAATATAAAAATAAATTCTAGCATTTCTGTGAATTAAATTTGATAAAAATTATTCCTTATTTGAAATATGAATTATTAATTTTAGTTTAGATATATGTAATTTTTTCATAAAGAATCATAAAAATAATAATAATTGGTTACCATGGATAAGGTTAAAAGATGATTACCCATGGTTAAACATATGTAATAAAGTTTAAAATAACCTATTAAATTTTAAAAAATTTATTTTACTCTAATAAATTGACTCTATATAATAAAATATTTTTAAATGGTTCATATTTTAAATATTTTATGAGTAATACATTAATATATTTTATTGTTTTTTAAATTTTCAAAATTTGTTTTCTCCCCCACTAAAAAAATGACACCACCTCTCCCATCCTCTACACAATTCAAAATATTTTTGGTCAAAAAAACCGTTCCCAAATTTATTATTAAATTCTTATTTATTTTCAAGATGACCTAGGATTATTGTAATTATACATTAGGAAGGATTTAGTTATAAACCTAATGAGTTTGTTCGAATAAGAGGTATTGTTCCTAACAGGTCATTTTGGTTTTATTTGTTTTTATACAACCATACATTATTATTATACCATGGTTAAATAATAATACTATTATATTCCATATACTAAGACGTTTTTATGTTATTTTCATATCATATATATATATTCTTCTAGCATGAAATGGGAAACAAAACCATCATTCATGTGTATGGTGGACTACATCCTCACGAACTAAAGTAATTAGTTTTTCATCACCACCTCTCATTGATGTTTATAATGAAGGATTATATATATATATGTGTGTTATTAATGATATAATTATCATTTTTCAATTATAGTAGATCATCTAATTTATTAACTTTTCAATGCATTGAAAAACGATTACGTCATTCATGTGTATGTGTGGATTACCACCACCACGAAGCAATGTGATTCATTTTTCATCCCCGAATATATGGATGATATATTTGTGTTTTTTTGAATATATAATTCAATATAAGAATAATGTTTTAAAGGTAAAATTAAATTTTTATTCTTTCCCTCATTCTCTTTGAAAAATTAATATCTTACACATGTTTATGTATGACTTACCATCTCCATTATACTAATGTAATTCATTTTTCATATCCATATATCATGGTTGTTTTTAGAAGAATAAGTGATATATAAAAATTATATTAATTTCTTGATTATTAACATAGAGAATATGAAATAATTACCTTTTTAACCTCACTCTATACATTGTAGATGTTTTAAAATTAGGAATCAATCGTTCTTAAAATATCAAATGTGGACTTAACCGATTAAGTTATTAAGAAAGTTCAATGAAATTAATTAAAAATGGTTTACTGATAAATTAATAAATATTTAATTCCTTTTATACTATTAATTAATTGATATATGTTTTTGATACAGTAGTTAAATGGAATACATTGAATCTATGGACACAAAGTAAAGAATTTCATCTGAATTTTACATCATTTGGGAATATATTGATTTTATGCACATAATTTCATTTATATGCTATATATAATTCCACATAAACATGTTATATCATGAATTATTAATAATTAATGTTTTATTTTCTTTGAATTCATTTTTTTGTTATAAGGGGATTTGAATTGAATGTTACTAATTTTTAAGGGGTTTCTTTAATCAATTCCCTTTCGTTGGGTTATACATCTACTTGATTGTATTTTTTATTCCAGGATAATTTGTGAGTATATATATAAATTGTTTTATTAAATATTCAGAAATGTTTTATTAGAATTAAAATATTTTCACATAATTAATTTATGGATTTTTGTCTATCCAAATGTTATGATCTTTTCATGGCTTTTCTCTTTATCAGTATCATTTTCTTATGCCATGATTCATGGAATGCACCATGATTTTTAGGAATGGTTTGCCATGTATATCATAAATTAATTTTTTAATATTAATTCATGAAATATATAGGATTTATAAATCCATTTAATACTCTAGTATTCAATGAATTTGTATTTTAATGTTACCAAAGTGGAAAATGATTTATGTTAGAGTCTAATTTCTTTTAGAGATTGTTTTTGTTAAAAGTAACATTGGGGTAATAAATTGATCTTATTTTTCAAAACCAAATATATTTTCTTCTCCTTTGGTTATAAATGTGTGTTAATTGATTTGTTTTTTCATCTATTATTGATTAATGAAACAACTAAAATGTTGTTTTTACGTTATATCAATATGGTAATATCTTTTAAATTGGAAATCTTTCTCTTACATATCAATATTTTATAAAATGTGTTAAATGATGTTCATATATATACATAAATTACATAATAATGTTTTTGTTATTATAATTTAACATATTTTAAAATGTTTTAGTTGGATATTTCCTAATAATTTACACATTAAATGTTTTCCTCTGTTTACAAAAGTTTTAAATGAATGTCTATTTTTAATATTAACAAGAGTAATTATATTTTCCAGAATAATTAACATTATTTTCATGATGATTACTATATAAAATTACATGTTTATCTTACAAGTTAATTATTTTTACCATATTTATTGAATTTTTAGTTTTTAAAATTGACTTCAAAAGTGGAAGTATCTTTCCACAATAATTACTTTAAGGATCATTTTATGGTATTTCTATTCATAAAAAATAGAAATAATTGATATTTTCTTACAATACAATGGGGATATGTTGTAATTATACCATCATTATACTTTTTCCATTAGTGTTATCATTTTTTCAAATAGATAATGATAAAATCCATTTTTTCTATTTGGAAATAAACCAAAAAATTGAAAATGTTAATTTTTATGTTTGAAAGTGCAAGATTGTAATTTTATCTCATTTGATTGTAAATGAAAATATGTATGGATTTTTGATGTGTGGTTATATTATAAAAAAGGATGGCTGGTTTTGTTATAAACCAAGGGTAGGTTTTTATGTTATAAACCATGGATGGTTGGGTCTGTTATAACCCTAGAATTCATTGGGTAATGAAATAGAGTTAAATAGAAGGAAGTTACTTCTAAAAGATGATGGTGTTTTTTGACTTAAAATAGAAAATGTATTTTACTAGTTATAGATTACATATAAGATATATAAGATCAAACACATTTCTAAGTACAGTCTTCATTAGTTTTGGTTGTTTGGTTTGGACCTAATAAAATTTTTATTATTGGATTTTGGGGGTACTTCCATGGGAAGTATAAAATAGTAGAAAAATTTTCTATTAGAAGAATTTACATTGTCAATTTTCAATTTAATCCATAATTTTTTCTATTTTGGTGTAATATTCCCCAAAAGAACCTGTAAAATTCTGATTTATGTTGTAAAATACCATTTTATCCTATAAATGTATCTAATTCAATTTTAAATGGGTAAATATTATTTCCCCCTTCATATTTTTAACCTTATTTCACGCCTCTCTAATTTTAATTTGCACATCGGTGGATTATGGTGGCACTCTTATTCCTCTCCCGTGTCAGTTTTGAGGTATCTATTTTCCCCAATCACAGATTCACACATTTTTAATCATACTTGATGGCCAATAGTAACTCTTTGATTACATTTGATTCCATTGATAGTTTTCTAAAAAAAATCAATGTTAAACTATTGTGGGATAATGTACAAATTTTAAGTTTGGTTTTATGTTATTCATATTTCTATTATTTGATGAAAAATTTCAGGTTGATACTAGATGAAGAGTTTATTGCTTCTAAAAGGTAGGTGGTATATGTTTTTTTCATTAAAATACATTAATGTCTTTATTATGTTTTTTTGTGCCACATTTTGGAATTTCAGTTTGTTTTTTGTAAAATATTGAATAACTTGAATTTAATTATAACATAAAATATTTATTTTCCTTAAATACATTAACATGGTTCAAGGTTTCATACCTTAAATATAACCACTATATAATTTGGATTCAATTGAATGATTATATTAATTGTTTTACATTAAAAAATACACATAGTGGGTGTGTTAAGGTTTTATATCATAGAAAAATGTCATATGTGAATTAGTTAAATGATGCATAACCTGGATAATCCAATTTCGTATGTAATTAAACCACCATTTGCGTGTCTTGAGCTTTCTTCTTTCAAATTGGATGTCGTAGATGAATTAATAGAATATCTAGTGGCATGTGTTTTATCATGTCCTCTTCTATAACATGAGGGGGAATTGATATATAGATATTGAAATGAAGATTCTTAGGGATTCTTCCCATGACCTATGTATAATTATTAAAAAAACGATTGATTATTATTAATTGAACATTGGAATTATGAATTAAGTATGAATTATTAAGCAATGTTGGGAATAAAATTTGTTATTTATTAAATGAAACTATTTCAGAAGACATTCCTTATTTTTTTAATGACATCATTAGACAAGAAATTCATTATTTGTTAATTGAAAGTATCAGACTTGTTGTTCCTTATTTACTAATTGAAACTATTGGATATAAAGTTCATTATTTAATTTTTGAACCTTTCTGACATAGAATTTATTATTTATATATTTAAACTATTATACATGAAATTACTTATTTTTCTTATTGATCCAAATGGAAATAATGTTATTTATTTATTCATTAAAATTTTTGTACAAAACATCCTCAAAATTAATTGTAATTTTTAACTTGATGCACCATAATAAAATATGAAAATTCCATGTGACTATCTTATAAATATACACATTGAGTTTTTTTAGTTGGATCTATATCTTGACAATTAATTTTTTTCTTTGATCATTATTCTTGGTCATTGTATCTTCTGGGCTAGGACTTTTCATGGGAGTTGTGGATTAGATTGTACATGGTCTACCATATAGAGTTAGAGTCTTTAAATTAGTCATTATTTGTCTTTATATCCTTCTTTTATGGATTATCTATTGTATGATTGGTTTTGTTGTATTTGTACCACAACATTCACATTCATTTTTGAGTTATTTGGAACTATCTTTATTACCTATTTATTATTTACTATCAGTTATGACAATGTTACGCTACCTACAATTTATATCTCCTTATATTGTGCTTATCTCTGATCTAGAGGGTATATTCTCCCCCATGATACAATCACTAGTCCCCCACTACTAGTTGATAACCTCAAATGTATGTGTAGGTGCACTTAAGACCATGTCACCAACATTTATGGAAATTCATTTTTTATTGTATTGGACTAGGATATGATAACCGATATGGGATTTATCTATTTAGGTAATTCCATGATTAATTATTCATTCATCAAGTTACCAACTCTTTTTATTATGCATGCATCGTGTTTTAATGAATATTTTTTTAAGGTTTATTTTAACATGGATCATGAATATTGACTTAAATTAATCATGTCTTAGTGTAATAATTTATTCCATAACTCAAGTTTATTTTCCATGATATAATGGGTACAGATTTTTCTTATCTTATTCTCATACACTTGATTTTTTCATCATTCTTTAATTCCCATCGTATAGTCACTAATGAAATTCAGTTGGTTTTTCTTGTATTTTATATATTATTTGATTTATCTCATCGTTCTAAAATTTTAAATTTCCCTATGTTTTTATGAATTTTGTTTAAAAAATGTTTCATGTTGATTTAATTTTATCAAAGATGATGAAAACTTAATTTAAATTAATAAAATTTTTGTATAGCGGATAAAGTAAACTTTTGAAAAAATAATTATTTTTATGGATGAGTTTTCAATAAATTTATAATACCTAAACATGAAATTTCATTGGTTATGTTAGTGATTGAATATTTATTTTTGATATTATATATTTTGGATGATTAAGGTTTACATACAATTATCGATATCAATTAGAAAAATGTAGTAATTATTTTTCTATGTTCTAAATCATATAGTGAGGGTTCATGACTTTTCTATTTAGTATTAGATAACTGTTTTGATCACTTTGTAAATTAATATGATTGCATGTGCACTTATCTTATGAATTATGGGTACTATCATGGGATTATAATTGCATGTTTTTTCATAAGTTTAATGGGATAAATGACGATTATGAGGGTTTATGTGATATGATTTTAAAGTGATTAATGACATTTTCTAGAGGCCTTTCATTGTGTTATTGTATATGTAGAACCTAGGTGTATCATGTGGTTTAAAATGTTGTATTATTAGGTAACATTTTTATTTAATTTTTGGGGATTTAAGATGAAGGGTTTGATATAATAATTATGTATAAAACATTAATTAATTTTAAGGTTATTGATATAATTTGTGAAATAGGTAATTTAATTTATGGAAGGGTCTATGTTGAAAATTTGGTGTTATTGTTGAATTTTGCTGTTTATTGTATTATTTAATCAAATAAAATTTTATAAAATTGTGATATTATGTTACCTTATTCTAACCATTTTTTTGGTTAATATATAAGTACAGGTAGAATGGATTGTTATAATTTTTCGGATTATATGATCTATTCAATGTTTATTTTAGTGATTCGTGCATGAAGGATCATGTTTAACACTCCTTATTTAGAGTATATTATAAGATATTGGTGGAAACTCATTCAAATAAGTGACCATAGGATGAAATTTTATTTATGGAGTTTATGGAAATTATGTAAGTATATTTCATTATGTTATTAGTTTATATGGTAATGTAATTACTCAACTATAGGTAAAGGATCTTGAAACAAAAAAATTATCCAGTTAAATTTTTTTATTTATTTTTTATGTTATTATTCACACAAAATTGGTTTAGGGATATTTTATCATTGAGATTATATTGATCATTAATTCTCTTATGATAAATGTTCCATATCACTCAAAAACATAATTTGGACAGAATTTTTTTATTCCATATTCATATTTTCACCTCCCACAAATATTATCCAATCTGTAATCCAAGTTATATGTTATTCCAGATGAACATCATAATTCACTGTCCCTATTTCAAAAAGGAATTTTCATTATAACTTTTTATGATGTGGTTTTTCAATAAAGGTTCTTATTTTTAATATTAAAATTTCATTCCATTAATGTTTGTATATTTTACCTTTGACTATTCAAAAATGATTTTAAAAATGATTTAAACCCTTTTATATTGGGTATGAGATTAAATTATGAGGATGTGATATCTAAAAGAGTGAATAATTTTACAACCCATCTAATTTTATGTTAAATCATTTTCATTTCATATTAATATTAATTAATTATATTTTGTAGTGTTAAATTCATAATAATAATAATAGGTATTTTTATTCGAATGGGAATAAAATATATTTCTATCAAAATTGGTTCTCTTACATTAAAGGGCTTCATTTAAAATAATGATTTGTAAGTTATAAAATTTTAATTTAAAAAAATAACTAAATTTTCTATTTCAACATTTCAATGTTATATTTTTATATTTAGGTAATTTTTAGAAATGATTGATTTTTTAATGAATAGTAAAAAATCAGATTTTTATTGAAAAATATATTTATTTTTCATGAATTTTCATAGATCCATTTATATTTAAAAAAAATTTAAATAAAATAAAATTTAATTATTTTATTAACAATATAATAATAAAATATGTAAATAATTTTATACTTGAATTTTTTATACAAATAATTTTATATAAAAATGATAGTTTTCCGAATATCCATTTTATATTACACATGATAAAATCAAATTAAATTATTCTACATATGTGAATTTAATATAATAAAATAGATTCCATATTTAAAATAATAATAATTAATATTATATAATAAGTTCAAAATAAATTTTTTTCATCATGAATAATATAAATACAAAAAATCTATTACCATTGTTAGGATTAAAACAGGTTTACTAGAAGATAAACATTAGTTCTAGGGGTGAAAATCACAAATAAACATGTATAAATTATATTGGATTTCCATATTTCAACCCTATATCATATTATATTTTGAAATTCATTATTTTAGAGAAATTATTCTTGTGTAATACATCAATATATTTTATACTTTTATGAGATTCCAAGTGTTTCTTATCCACCACTTATAAAAGGACACCCCCTATCATCTCCTCTCAACACATAAAATCATTTTGGTTAAGACAGACCCTAACCAAATCAATTCCATAAGACCCAACTAGATTCATAAATTCCTTTTTTATCATAAAATCACCCTAGTAGGGATTTAGGGGAAAACATAAAATGGTTATTTGAAGAAATATTGTTCCAAAACATGAATTTTTATTTCATATCGTTTTCTACTTAAATTAAATATTCTTCACCCATTATATAATAATAACAGCATTATATTCTATATACTAAAATTATGTTTTTCTTATGTAATAACCTATATAAATATCATTCATTCAACAAATGTGAAATGAAACTATTGTTTGTATGTTTGGTGAACTACCGCCTTACGAGTTGATGTAATCCCTTTACTATAACCAACTCTCACAAATGATTATAATATTAGATTTAATGTATATATATGTATATTATATTCATTACATAATTATCCTTCTTGATATATAATAAATTATATATATTCTTACCTTTCCATTCATTGATAAATGATAATGGCATTCATGCATATGTGTGGATTACCATATCCATGAAGCAATGCTATTCATTTTTCATCACCAAATCACATGGATGGTATGTATAATATTATTTAAATATATATTATGATATAATAATGATTCTATATATAAATTTTTTTACTTACCTACTTACCCTCAGGATTATGGAAAAAATGAATCCTTACTCATGCATATGTTTGCATTTCCGTCTCAATGATCATAACAGAATTCATTTTTTGATAAACATATTTCATAGATTTTTAAAAAGTACAATTAATTAATATAAATTACAATTATTCCATAATTATTATTCTATATATGATTTTATTATTATATTTTTGACAACGGTAAACACGTCTATGTTCTCCTAAAAACATGGATCGTATGTCTTCAAAATACCCAATGTGGAATTGAACGATTTCGTAACTAAAAAATTCCATTAGGATAACTAAAAATATTTTTCAATGGTAAAGTGATAATCATATAAATTACTATTAAAAAAACTAAAAAATTTATATATTCTTATTATACTCTTGTTAAATGAAATACACGAAAGGTGTGGAAACAAGGTACGAGTTTCATGTCAATTTCTATTCATTGAAATATATTTTAATATTGTGAACCAAACATAATTTATACGGTTTATATAATACCCCTTACACATGTTATATCAATAATTATTCATAATTAATTGAATTTATGATGAAATTAAAAAAAATTCATATAAGGGGAGTTCAATTAAATGTTACCAAGTGGTAACATATTTTTTAACAGAATTTTAATTCATTAAGTTATACTTATTCTAAATTGTATTTTTATTAATTTATTGTCTTCCAATTGATATGTATATTGTTTTATTATTTTTTTAACTTTTTTATGTGGACTTAACAATTTTTAAAAAATATATACATTGATTAATTATCACATTAAATTTTGTGATCTTTGAAATGGTTCTCTTTCTCTCAATATCGTTTTGATGTGATATTATTCATTTCATGCATCATGATTTCCTTATATAGGGTACTCATTGAATCAGGAATTATTTTCATAATATTAATTCTTGATATGAACTAAATATATAAATCTATATCATACTCTTTTTTAATTAATATCGATTCAAATGTCACTAAAGAGGTGAAAACATTATGTTGCAATCTCATTTATTTTCAACATTGTTTCTATTAAAGTGTCCTTTGTTAAAATAATAGACTCTTATTTTTATAAACCACATATATTTTTACCTCCCCTGGTTATGACTATTCCATAAATATTTAATGTCGATTTTCTCTTAAATTTAATAAATTAAAATCATGAATGTTATTTGTATGTAATATCAATCTTGTATATTATTTTAAATACGAAATATTTTTCTTCATTATCTATTTTTTCTCAATTGTTTTCCATAATGTAATTTTATATACATAAATTATTTACTAATGATATATTAAATGATATTTTTCATTATTTTATAAGGTTTTGAAATTAAATTTATTAATGTTTTCCATGTAGGCAACATTTGACTCTCTTAATTTTTTTAAAAGAATAATATTAATTAACACTTATGAAATAATTGGATTTTACCATGATTGTAACCATTATTTTACTTGAAGATTAAATTATATTTTTAAAATTATATTTTAAATGAAATTAGTTTTTTCAATATTTTCTTATTTTTTAGTTTTTAATGTTTCTTTTCAAATTGGAAAGTGTATTTTCCTAGAGAATGTTTTTAATGATATTTTCTTGGTATTTAAATTCATAAAAGAAAAAAACCTATGATATTTCTTAGGATATAGTTTGAATATGTTGTTATTATACTATCTTTCATCTTTATTGGGATGGATTATGACTTTGTTAATGATATTTGCATAAATCTTGTTTATTTTCCATTGGAAGTTGAATATCTCAATGAAAAATTGTTATTATTATGATGACATATAAAAAATTATTATTTTCCTCATTCTATAATACTTATAAATATGTATAAATGATTTATGGGTGGTTATATTATAATTCTAGGATAGGTAGTTCTATTATAAACTAGTTACATGTAGTTAAAATATAAAATAAATATGGGTGGGTCCTTTATAGCCCTATAAATCATTGGGTAATGAGATAGAGTTAACTAGATAGAAGTTACTCCAAAGAGAGGATGGCGTTGTGTTAATACTATGATATGATGGTGTTTAATAAAACTAGTTTAACCATTAGAGGTAAAATAATTATTTTTTATGTAATTCCATGATTACATTTTAATGTTCTAAGTTACCAACATTTTTTCCTTATACTTACAATAATTTTAAGGAATCATTTTCTTATGGATTCATATCACATGGATCATGATTTTTGAATTAAATGTATACTTCTTTGTGTTAATAATTAATTTCATGGATCAAGTTTACGATCAAGATTTTTATATTTATGAATTTATATTTTGTTATGATCTTGAGATATTATTATATAATTATACATTTATTCCTATATTATGGTTACCGATTAAATTTAATTGCTAACAATTTTTTTACATTTATTATGCATTTAAGATCACCCTTATTTTGTTTTTCCTTTGCCAAGGTTATAAATAATGATGTTAAATAAATGTATTTTAAAGACCTGTAAAATTAAAGGGAAATTTTTTCTTAATTTTCGTTGGGATTTTTACAAGAACGGAGTTTCTGACGGCACCTGATTCCAACACCCGGTGTGCCCGGAATCAATTTCCGAAGATTAGCTCGGGTACGTTTAGTGAACGAACGAGCGGGTTTTCCTAACTTTTGAACCGATGATCGGAATTAAAATCGGAGTGCACCGATGAAACTGCAGCGTCGGTAATTGCTTAGGAGCACCTTTTCTGATGGTGCGTTTGCTCGGGAGGAGTTGATAATTTTTGTGGTTTTAGTGAGGAATAAATAAAATTATATTACAAATTTTATTTATTTTCCACTAATTAGTTTTATCCTAAGTAAGGGAGTTGGGGGTGGTACCCACATGTTGTTAACCAACCTTGAGAGGATAAAGGTGGGGTGGGGCCCACACAATCCCAACCCCTTACATTCCTAACTCCTCAACCCCCCCCCATTTAATATTGCAAACTTATCACCTCATTTAATTTTGACAAGTTATGTTTAATTAAATGAGTGAACTTAATTTTGAATTTTCAAAATTTAAAAGTGATGGAAAATGAAATAAAATAAGGCTAAAGCCTTATTTTATTGTGGTTACCTCGTTGTATTGAAGGGGGGGGGGGGCGTTCTTTAGTTTTTGGAAGAACTTCATCTTCCCGGAGAAGAACTTTTCTACCTCGAAGAAGAACGCCATCATGCTTTTTTCGAAAGAACGACGACGTGCCATCCTTCGTTCTTCTTACCTCTTCAAAGGAAGGGAGATGTCGTTCCACCTCGGACAATCTCCGTCAACGTGTACGGAACCTCACCCCGTGACGCCGCATTCCGCGACGCTCTTCGAACATCATCTCGTTATCAAGGTAGGGGATAATTAATTTTTGTTCGTCAAAATCCTTTGTCGTTCTTAATATTTTATTTTTGGGCCGCTTGATATCAACTTATCGGGAGGAGGTCGGACCGCACAAACACAGTCGACTCTCCTCCCCCTTTTGTTGTTGTGTTGTTGCGGTTCGAAAGAAGGTGGTGCGGTGCAACGACACCGCGCAGAATCGTGGATAAATGTGGAAAAGATGCGTGGCACCATCACACCGTTCCATTGAGTCCGAACGAAGTCATGGCGCCATCGCACCACGCCGGAGAACTTCAAGGGGCCGCGGCCGGAGCGGGGCTGCGGCGATGGGGCGCGACGCCATCACGCCGCACCGGTCGGACAAGGCCGCGGCTTGAAGCCACAACGGTGCAAGGCGGGGCGGCAGGAACCGCCGGACGCCGGCACCTCGGAGGGCGGGACAGCGGTGGTCCCGCGGTAGCAGCACCAGCCGGCCGGACCGGGCCGGCCGTTTCTGGGGGAGACCGGGGTTCATAACCCCCAGCTGGTCAAAGGAGCGGCCCCCCACGTGTGGGCTGCGGTTCCTCAATCAGGGGGGCAGCACGCCCCCCTATTCCGCTCAGCTCGGCGTGGCCGAGCTGGCCATGCGGGCCGCGAGCGAGCGCCAGCCGGGGCTGGGCCGCGCCCTAATGGGCCAGACCCGGACCTGGTTCGGGTCGCCTGGTTCGGGCCGGGTCGGTCCGGGCCCCAAACCTCATAAAAACAGACATGTGCGTTATTTTGCCCATATCTTGGGATACAGACCTCCAATTGACGCACTCTCAGCTACGATGCGATCCTTGGATCAAGACGGTCGTTTCGGTATATTACACTCAAGGTTTTGGAGAACTTTGGGTATGGATGGGTTGGTCGAACACGAAACCAACCGGTCCCTCAGAGCGGAAATACTTATAACTTGAGCTCCGGACGTCCGATTGACGTGTCGTCGACTTTGTTGGATTCCTCTTAGTGAGAAGGACATTTTTCTTACTCTGCTCGAGGTTTGGATGTAGTTGGAGTGCGGTCGGGTTGGTTTTGACTTAAAAACGAACCGGGCCCCTGGAACAAAAAAGCCAATAACTCTCAGACCGGGTGTCTGATTGATGTGTCGTCTCTCACGTTGAGTTCCTTCTGTTGAGATAGAACTTTGGGATACATCAACTCTGGACTACATGTTAGTTGATGTATCGACCCCCTTGGCTCGTGGAGCAGACCCTCCCGGAAACGAGCATGCTATGTGCGGAAACCCTAGAGCTGGCTGCGACGATGAAGACCGTACTGAAATCCTCTATGGGTTCGACGGTGATCAAGACTGCATTGAAATCCTATGTGGGTTCGGCAGCGATGAAGACCATACTAAAATCCTCTGTGGGTTTGACGGTGATCAAGACTGCACTGAAATCCTATGTGGGTTTGGCAGTGATGAAGACCGTACTGAAATCCTCCGTGGGTTTGACGGTGATGAAGACTACCCTGAAATCCTATGTGGGTTCGGTAGCGATGAAGACCGTACTGAAATCCTCCGTGGGTTAGACAACAATGACTACTGTTCTTGTATCCTACGTGGGTCTGGCAGTGTCTGACTCTGTTCTTGCTATCCTACATGGGTCCCACCTAAGATGAATCAGTGGCTATATCTGATCATCTCTATCACCTTACGATGAAGTATACCTGTGTGAGCTGAGTCTTGACTTCAATAAATATCATCGATATATTTGACTTTCATTCCAATGTGGATTGAGTTGTGTTATCCTGTGTGGATTGGGTTGTACTTCTATGTGTACGTGATCGAACTTGGGCCTGGATGCTAGAGCCGAGCGGGAATTGATGACTTTGGTATATGTATGGGCATAAACCTAAGTAATGTTGGATGTTACATCGTGATTGTATCATTCCTTTGGAATTAACCTTTTTGGATTCTCGGATACCTTAGGGGGTCTCGGGGTCCCTACTTAGTAGCATATACACACCCCTGCACGGTCTATGCCCACACTATGTTTTGTTGGATGCAAACGACAGACAACACTGATCATGATTGAGGCTTGTGGAGAAAGTCGGTACCTAGAGGTGGACCACTGGGCGGAACGTACAAGGAGCGGACGGCTGGACCCGAGGGGATGAGGAGGCTATCTGTACCCACCCTTCAGGTGGGACTTCTAGTGGACGGCTTGACATTGCTGCTTTACTTTCAGCTGCTGTACTTTATTTCCAGTTGTACTTTACTTTCAGTATGGGTTCGTATTCTAGCCCACTCACTTTTACGCACTATTTTGTACCCAGATTTACATTGTATTTACTTATTCTTGCTTAATCTGTGGTGTTAGTTTACTTTATAAAGGCAATGCCTTCCCGCTTTTCGGAATTTACACCTTGGTGCTAGTCGCCAGCCCCTGGTCTATGGGAGGCGGGCTTGGGGTAGTCACGACATGGGTCCCGAGGACGATTCGTGACAAATTGGTATTAGTGGAGTTCATTTCTACCGCAGAACTCAGGACTCTAATCTTTCTTCTATGTTAAGAAATAGTGTTACGGGTACTGAGTGTGGTTATCAGTCCAGGGAGTCCAGTGTTGGTGCGGCGGCCGACGTATCCTTACACCAGGACCCTGACTTCTGATTTCCGACTCAATGCACGAAAACATTGATTACATGTGTGTTTCGAAAGTTTTATTTGTGATTACTTTGTGCCAGCTCACCAGGTATACTTTTTTGACCATGGCGCACCTGTTTCTTTTTAGGATGGCCCCACGACGGCAGCCAGTTAGGGTTCCGAGTTTTGTATGAGCCGACAGCCCACCGAGCGACGAGGCCTCGGTGTAAGGCCCTTTTTCAGCGGAGGCACCGGCGGTACCACTACCCGCCAAACCACTGATGCCACCAGCCCCAGCCGGTGAGAGTGCACGTCGCCTTAGTGCACTACACGAGTTTCAAAGTCAATGACCGCCTAGGTTCCGCGGGGAGATGGACCCTCAGGCAGACTAGGATTGGCTGGAGGCGGTTGTTCGAGTTTTTTGGTTAGTGGGGACACCATCTGACCTCATGGTGATCCTCATTGCAAGCCTCCTGCACGCGGCCACAGAAAGATGGTGGATCTTGATGATCCAGGTGCACGACGATGCATCTCTCCTCTGGACAGAAATTGGGAGCCTCTTTCACTCGGAGTTCGTCCCAGCCACCCTACGTGTGGTGCACATCCAGGATCTTCTACAGTTGCGACATGGCAGCATGACGGCCGCCCAGTACTCTGCGAGATTTACTGATCTCTCACGCTATTCGACGGACATGGTACGTGACCCATTCTTCTGGGCCAGGACCTTCGAGCAGGGAATGAGGCATGAGATCAGGGCATCGATGATCTCCCTCAGCATTCCGACACAAGCAGGATTACTAGAGAGATCTCTTCTTATAGAGAGCTTTCTTGTTGAGCCTACGCCAGCAGCGAGACCGACCGCAGGGCGGCACGTAGCAGAGTCGTCTGCAGCTGGCAATCGACGGATGACACATGGGTCTAGGCAGACCAGACCATCAGGCAAATGACCTTAGGACACTTGCTCAGAGGTGCGAGGCACACGGCGTAGAGCCAGCCTTCCGAGGAGTAGACAGTGCCACACATGTGGCGGTTAGGGCCACATGGCTCCTGACTGCCCGACCTGCCATAGATAGGAGAAGCAGACAGTTGAGGGGCCACATAGGCAGAGGCAGAGGGTCGACCGTGGTGATCCGCCGAGAGCAGGCGGACGAGGCAGGGGAGGTGGCCGAGCAGCAGGTGGTGGACGACACTTTGAGGCTTTACCACCACCACCACCACAAGGAGGTCCACCCCGACCACAGGGAGCTGGCTGGAAGAGATAGGCTCAGCTTCAGGCAGTGGAGGCCTATGACCACGACGCGCCAGAGATGAGTCGAGGTACTATCTGTGTCTACTCCACCCTTACTGTAGTTCATATAGACACAAGTGCGAGTTACTCTTTTATTGCTGCTGCCCTTGTTCGGAGCTCGGAGATTCTGACAGAGCCGTTGGCTCGATCCTTACAGATAGAGACTCCTAAGGGAGTAGACTCGACTATTACGCACTGGTGTCGGCAGTGTGAGCTTACTCTAGGAGGCGAGATCTTCGACTAGGATCTTCTCTTAGCAGCGTCGAGTCCTTACGACGTCATCTTGGGCATGGATTGGTTATCTATAGTCCATGCTCAGATTGACTGTATTAGGCGCAAGGTACAGTGTGTACGCACCGACGGGAGCAGGTTTACCTTTACCGGTGAGAAAGGAGCCTTTGCAGCATAGGATGGACTCTTGCAAAGGAGAGGAAAACCCATCACTAATCATTTGGCTAGCCTCATCCTAGGAGCAGTTGACATTCAGAGTCCTAGTTTTCCTGTATTGGTGGATCATTATGTGGATGTTCTCCCTGAAGATGTTCCAGGACTACCTTCTCGCAGATAGGTAGACTTTTATATTGACCTGTACCCCGGGACATCCCCGATATCCACTCCAGCATATCAGATGGCCCCTGCTGATCTTCGAGATCTACGGGTACAGTTGGAGGACTTGTAGGGAAAGGGATTCATCTGACCTAATGTTTCACCATGGGCTTCCCCGATATGGTTCGCCAAGAAGGTGGGCGGGAGCTTGCGACTGTGTCTCGACTATCGTCGCCTAAACCAGGTGACCATGAGGAACAAGTATTCGCTACCAAGTATTGACGACCACTTTGATCAGATCATGGGAGCATGGTGGTTTTTGAAGATAGACCATAGATCAGGCTATCATCAGCTCAGAGTTCGAGACGAGGACGTGCAGAAGACGGCCTTCAGATGTCGGTATGGCCACTATGAGTTCTTGGTTATGCCTTTCAGAATAACCAATGCTCCATCAGTGTTCATGGGTCTCATTAACAGTATATTTCAGCCATACCTTGATCGATTTGTCGGGATCTTCATCGATGACATTTTGATATACTCGACCACTGAGGAGGAGCACGCCTACCACTTGCGGGTTGTACTAGACACACTCCGAGAGCACCGGCTATATGGTAAGCTCTCGAAAAATCAGTTCTGGTTACATGGGGTCCACTTCTTGGGACACGTCATCTCTGTGATGAGAGTTGCATTGGATCCTACGAAGATCGAGGCAGTGCTAGCTTGGGAGCCACCCATGAGCATGACAGAGGTTCAGAGTTTCTTGGGTCTAGTGGGGTACTACTGGAGGTTTGTGCCAGACTTCTCCAGAGTTTTGACACCACTATTAGCTTTGATGAAGAAGGGGAAACCCTTCGTGTGGTCAGACAGATGTCAGCAGAGCTTCCAGGAGCTGAGACAGATATTGACCAGCGCACCTATTTTGAGGCTACCGGAGGAGGGTGTAGGCTACGTAGTCTACTGCTATGCATTAGGGACCGGACTCGGATGTGTCCTGATGCCGGATCGGGCAGTGGTCACTTATGGATCACGTCAATTGAGGCAGCATGAGCAGAACTACACTACCCATGACCTAGAGTTAGCAGCAATGGTCTTCACTCTGAAGATGTGGTGACACTACCTAATGGGTGAGCGCTTTACAGTCTACTCTGACCACCAGAGTCTCAGGTACATCTTCTCGCATAAGGACCTGAATCTGAGACAGTGACGATGGCTCGAGTACCTCCAGGATTATGACATTGAGATAGTCTATACTCCTGTAAAGGGGAACGTAGTAGCCGATGCCCTCATCAGGAGGATGAGCATTCAGCTACTTGGTGAGGCGACGAGCAGATAGCCACTTTGCAGATATCATTCGTGGATTGAGATGGAGCTTCCTTTCTTCAGTCACTCACAGTCACACCTCCACTACTGTAGCGGGTTAGAGAGGCACAACGTGGGGACGCTGACTGTGGGACGCGGCATGCGCAAATATCCTCAGGACAGGCACCTGATGGATTTTTTGTATGAGGAGAGCACGTCGTCCTTTTTAAAGGACGTACCATGGTACCAGTTGCTTTATAGGAGGAGGTTCTGAGAGAGTTTCACACTTCCCCTTTAGTGGTACATCCAGGAGCAGTGAAGATGTACCAGGATCTCAGACAACAGCACTCGTGGCCGGGTATGAATAAGGTTGTGGAAGAGTTCGTTTCTCGATGCCTCACCTGCCAGCAGGTGAAGGCAGAGCACCAGGTACCAGCAGGCTTGGTACAACCCTTGGAGGTCCTGGAGTGGAAGTGGGACAGGATATCTATGGATTTCGTGACTGGACTTCCACGTATTTCTAGAGGTCATGACTCCATTTGGGTGATTGTCAACCGACTCACCAAGTTAGCTCACTTCTTATCCATCAGAGAGTAGGGCTCAGTAGAGAGATTGGGTCGCCTCTACGTTCAAGAGATCGTACGGCTTCATGGTGTGCCATCATCTATCGTCTCTTATCAAGATGTTCGCTTTACTTCCCAGCTTTGGAAGGGGTTGCAGGAGGCATTCAGGACGCAGCTATGTCTGAGCGCCGCCTTTCACCCTCAGATGGATGGTCAGACGGAGAGGACTATTCAGACTCTCGAGGAAATGCTCCGTGCATGTGTCCTCGACTTTGGTCACAGCTGGGAGGACCACCTGCCCTTGGTGGAGTTTGCGTACAACAATAGCTACCTCTCCACCATCAGGATGACACTATACGAGGCATTGTACGGCCGACCTTGCAGGTCACCTCTGTGATAGACAAACCCTAGGGAGTCAGCACTTGTGGGACTGGATATGGTCCAGGCCATGATAGAGAAGGTCCAGGTCATCCAGGAGCGGATGAAAAAAGCTCATAGCCGGTAGAAGTCTTATGCTGACAGGAGGCGGTGGCCACTAGAGTTTGAGGATGGCGACCATGTCTTCTTGCGGGTCTCACCTCGACATGGATTATGGAGATTTGGCTGGGGCGGTAAGTTATCTCCGCGCTTCATCGGACCATTCCAGGTCCTCAGTAGGATAGGCGAGGTGTCTTATCACCTGGCTCTACCACCTCAGTTGAACCGGGTGCACGACGTCTTCTACGTATCTCAGCTGAGGAGATATGTGCATGACCCGACACATATCATCGACCATGGGGAGTTAGACATTGACGATGGGGCGACTTTTGCGGAGGTCCCGGTGGTGATCGAGGTTCGACAGGAGTAGGTCCTACGTGGATGTTCGATACCTCTAGTACACATCAGATGGCAGCACGGGAACCTCCAAGAGAGCACTTGGGAGTGGGAGGCTCAGATGCCTGCTCAGTACCCACATTTCTTCCCCTAGTT
Source organism: Viscum album (assembly GCA_963277665.1). NCBI lineage: Eukaryota > Viridiplantae > Streptophyta > Magnoliopsida > Santalales > Viscaceae > Viscum > Viscum album. The sequence continues at coordinate 863,485,337 of OY728160.1, forward strand.
TATGATGTATCTTTATGGGGACATAAATCCTTGAGGTGCGAGTAATGTAAAGACCCGTAAAATTAAAGGGAAATTTTTTCTTAATTTTCTTTTGTATTTTTACAAGAACGCAGTTTCTGACAGCACCTGATTATGAGGCCCGGTGTTCTAGGAATCAATTTCTGAAGTTTAGCTCAGGCACTTTCAGTGAACGAATGAGCGGGTTTTCCTAACTTTGAAACCGGTGCTCGGAATTGAAATCTGCGGGCACCGATGAAACCGCAGCGTCGGTAATTTCTTAGGAGCACCTTTTTGGAAGGTGCGTTTGCTCGGGAGGAGTTGTTAATTTTTTTGGTTTTAGTGGGAAATAAATAAAAGTATATTACAAATTTTATATATTTTCCACTATGAAGTTTTATCCTAAGTAAGGGAGTTGGGGGTGGGACCCACATGTTGTTAACCAACCTTAAAAGGATAAAGGTGGGTTGGGGCCCACACGAGCCCAACCCCTCACATTCCAAACTCCTCAAACCCCCCCCATTTAATATATCCAACTTATCACCTCTTTTAATTTCGAAAAGTTATGTTTAATTAAATGAGTGAACTTAATTTTGAATGTTCAAAATTTAAAAGTGTTGGAAAAGGAAATAAAATAAGGATAAATCCTTATTTTAATGTGGTTACTTCGTTGTGTTGAAGGGGGGGCGTTATTCACATTTTGGAAGAACTTCATCTTCCTGGGGAAGAACTTTTCTACCTCGATGAAGAACGCCGTCACGCCTTTTTCCAAAGAACGACGATGTGCCATCCTTCGTTCTTCTTCCCACGTTAAAGGAAGGGAGACACCATTCCACCTAGGACAATCTCCGTCAACGTGTACGGAACCTCACCCCGCGACGCCGCTTTCCGCGACGCTCTTCGATCATCATCTCGTTATCAAGGTAGGGGTTAATTACTTTTTGTTCGTGAAAATCCTTTGTCGTTCTTCGTCTTTAATTTTTGGGCCGCTTGATATCAACTTATTGGGAGGAGGTCAGACCGCATGAACACGGCCGACTCTCCTCCCCCTTTTGTTGTTGTGTTATTGAGATTAGAAAGAAGGCGGCGCGGTGCAACGACACCGCGCAGAATCATGGAGAAATGCGGCAAAGATGTGCGGCGCCGTCGCGCCACGCCGTTGAGGCTGAATGAAGCCGCGACGCCGTCACGCGGCGCCGGTCGGACAAGGCGGCGGCTGAAAGCCGCGGTGTTGCAAGGCGGGGCAGCCAGAACCGCCGGTCGTCGGCACCTCGGAGGGCGGGACCGCAGCGGTCCCGCGGTGGCAGCACCAGACGGCCAGACCGGGCCGGCCGTGTCAGGGGGAGACCGGGGGTCGTAACCCCCAGCTGGCGAAAGGAGTGGCCCCCCACGTGGGGGTCGCGGTTCCTCAATCCGGGGGGCAACGCGCCCCCCCTATTCTGCTCAGATCAGCGTGGTCGAGCTAGCCACGTGGGCCGTGAGCGTGCGCCAGGCTGGGCCAGGTCGCGCCCTAATGGGCCAGACCCGGTTCGGGCCGACCCAGGGGGTCTCGTGCCGGGTCAGTCCGGGCCCAAAACCTCCAAAAAACAGACAGGTACGTTCTTTTGCCAATAACTTGGGCTACGAACCTCCAATCGACGCACCGTCAACTGCGATGCAATCTTTGGATCAAGATGATCGTTTCAGTATATTATACTCAAGGTTTCGGAGAACTTTTGGTATGGCAGGGTTGGTTCGAACACGAAACCAACCGGGCCCTCGGAGCGGAAACACTTATAACTTGAGCTCCGGACGTCCGATTGACGTGCCATCAACTTTGTTGGATTCCTCTTAGTGAGATAGAAATTTTGGCTTACTCCGCTTGAGGTTTGGACGTAGTTGGAGTGTGGTCGGGTTGGTTTTGACTTCCAAACCAACTGGGCCCCTGTAACAAAAAAGCCAATAACTCTCAGACCGGGCGTCTGATTGACGCACCGTCTGTCACGTTGAGTTCCTTTTGTTGAGACGGAACTTTGGGATACATAAACTCTGGACTACGTGTCAGTTGATTTATCGACCCCCTTGACTCGTGGAGCAGACCCTCCCAGAAATGATCATGCTATGTGCGGAAAACCCTAGAGCTGGCTGCGACGATGAAGACCTTACTGAAATCCTCTGTGGGTTCGACGGTGATGAAGACTGCACTGAAATCCTATGTGGGTTCGGCAGCGATGAAGACCGTACTAAAATCCTCCGTGGGTTCAACGGTGATGAACAATACACTGAAATCCTATTTGGGTTTGGTAGCGATGAAGACCATACTGAAATCCTCCGTGGTTTCGACGGTGATAAAGACTGCACTGGAATCCTATGTGGGTTCAGCAGTGATGAAGACCATACTGAAATCCTCCGTGGGTTCGACGGAAATGACTACTGTTCTTGTATCCTACGTGGTTCTGGCAGTGCCTGAATCTGTTCTTTCTATCCTACGTGGGTCTAGCAGAGTAGCTGGTTTAGTATCCTACGTGGGTCCCATATTAGATGAATCAATGGTTATATCTGTTCATCTCTATCACCTTACGAAGAAGTATACCTGTGTGAGCTGAGTCTTGACTTCAATCAATATCTTCGATATGTTTGACTTGATTTTGTATGTTGATTGAGTTGTGTTATCCTGTGTGGATTGGGTTGTACTCTTATGTGGACGTGATCGAACTTGGGCATGGATGCTAGAGCCGAGCGGGAATTTATGACTTAGGTATATGTATGGGCATATACCTAAGTAGTGTTGTATGTTACTTCGTGATTGTATCTTTCCTTTGGAATTATCCTTTGTGGATTCTGGGAGACCTTCAGGGGTCTCAGGGTCCCTACTGAGTAGCGTATACTCACCCCTGCACGGGCTATGCCCGCACTACATTGTGTTGGATGCAGACGACGAACAACGTTGATCGTGGTTGAGGCTTGTGGGGAAAGTCGGTACCTAGAGGTGGACCACCGGGTGGAACGTACACGGAGCGGACAACTGGACCTGATGTGCTGAGGAGGCTATCCATACCCACCCTTCAGGTGGGACTTCCAGTGGATGTCTCGACGTTGCTGCTTTACTTTTAGCTGCTGTACTTTCTTTCCAGTTGTACTTTATTTTCAGTTTGGGTTTGTATTCTGGCCCACTTACTTTTCCGCACTACTTTTGTACCCATCTTTACATAGTATTTACTTATTATTTCTTACACTATGGTGTTTTTTTACTTTATAAAGGCAACACCTTCCCCTTTGTCGGAATTTACACCTCGGTGCTAGTTGCCAGCCCCTGGCCTATGGGAGGCGGGCTTGGGGTAGTCACGACATGGGTCCCGAGGACGGGTCGTGACATGTATTGTGTGTGATGAATATTATGGGATATTTTGATGACATAATTTTTAATAACAAAAGGTGGGAATACTTAGAAATATAATCATTTGAAGAGATGAGTATTGTTATGTAATAGTTTTTCCTAGAGTTATAAAACTCTAAACCAGTAAGGTTATTTATTATGAATGTGATCCAATAATTTTTAGGGTTTTTCATGGTATAAATTATCTTATTTTTATAGGTATCAAATGAAAAAATGTAAAAAATATGTTATTAATATTGAATCTATCCATGGGGGTTAGGGTTTTCATAATAAGAATAAAAATATCATCATAAAAACCTGAGGCTACATTGAAACATATGTCTAAAACACCAGAGAAACCTCTATCTCCTAAGAGTTAGGATTCCCTCCAAAATGAATGATTCATATATAATTGAACACGTGAGTCAAAACCAATCAATTTTTATTAACTTCTTAAATTATGACAACTATCACATACAATATGAGAAAAAATCAGCAATAATAAATAAGGGGAAGAAACTACCTTAGTTCATGGAGAAACAACATCCCTCAAGAATCCTCTAAAAATAATACCTCACCACCCACCAATATATTTATAGAGTCCAAACTATACGCATGAGTTCATTATAAAAATTCATATACATATGGTTTAGATATCAATTGGTAATTTCATTCTTTTGATAGGGTAAACCCATAAAGATATGAGAATATTTTGATGAGACGAATTAGGAAAGGCATGAATGATACTAATATAATGATACAAGATTCATGTTAAAAAAATTATACCCTGGAAACAATGTTTTAGTGACTCAAGATAATAATAAAGTTATCAAAGTAAAGGTGAATTAATGCATCATCTGCCACACCATCAGTGGGTTCCTCCACCAGAAATCTTATACTGAGACCTTTTAACAATATTTCCTTTATTTATAGACATATCTTTTAAATATATATATCTAAAAGCATCAACCCTAGGAAAAAACTACTTTGATACCACTCTGACATGACCCACCCTTTAATGGGCATAGAAAAACTAGTATTAAATTATGTGTTCCACTCAAATCCCTCCTCCAATAAGAAATGTTATAGTGATTAGTTACAATAAGGCATATCACAAAATATGGGAGGCTTTAGCCTATATCACCACCTATAGATTCATTTATAAAATGAATTGTATTTCCAATATAATATATATAAACAATTAGACTATATAAAATCCATCCATGATACAGTTGATAAGATACATAAGATATCCAATAGATAATCCATTATATTGTAAGGGATTGATAGACATAGAAAAAAACACAAAGGAAAAGCAACACAAGAAACCAAGGTGAAGAGTCCCTCATGAAAATTTGGCTCTATGATTGAACATCGCCCACTAGTACCATCATCAGGTACCAAAAATATCTTTCGAAATTACACTAAACTATTGTCGCCCAAAATATTTAGCTGCAACAAAACCTTGAAAACTCCACATCCACCAATAGAATATTAAAATCATACAACATCTTCTTGAGAATGGAATGTGTGGGGAAAAACATTTGGAATGGGTGATTATAAAGATACATTTTATGAAACCCTAAAAATTATAGGGGGAGATCAAAAATATTATGTTATCTGAATATCCCAGTATGTGGGAGTAGCTTGGAGGGACATAGGGAATGTTATTAAAAAAATTTATAAATGATAAATGTATATTGGGTAGGTAGAAGTCCCTAATATCATGAATCCCACCCTTGGATAATCATTCCCCAAAAGAAATTATGGATTCATAGAGATAACTAAAGTCTATTAATTCCTTCATAAATATTCCAGTTTTACATATCAACCCAAATTACATAGTGGATTGATTTATGATGGTATTTTCTTGATTCCATAATCTTATAAACCAATACAACATTCAAATCACTACAGGAAATAGTAAAAATTATCTCTACCTTTACTGGAGTATACATGTTCTCCAAGGGGGTACCACACCATGTCACTCACAAACACTAAATTCTACACTACCATCCGATAAATCAATGAGGAACCCAAAAATTGACCATGAATAGATACTAAATAGTGGTTACTGGCCCCTACTAATGAAATCATATTGATAATGTTTTGAATGAGTGAACTCAAGAAAATAGGTGTGCATTCTCCACATAGCCCAACTATATGTCAAATTAGTACACAACATCAAGAATGTACATGATAGAATATGTAATGTAATGGTAAAGAATTTTAAAAATGGGATTTATTTATTAATATACACTTTATTAAGTAATGTAGTAACATAAATCACACGGATTATGTTTCATTTTTTTATTTTAGACCATTATAAAAGATAATGATAAATAGACTATCTGGCTTAAAATAAAGTTTTGCATTCTAACAATTGTTAATATAGATATTTTAATGTTAAAATTATGATTAGTACATTTTAAGGGTTTTAATGAATCATAATAGACACATAATTAAGAACCAATGGCATGTTTCTATAAGATCATACCCTATGAATCATATTTATTTGATCTTACTAGAGATATGGCATCACTAAGATTTGTCATTGACCAAGACCAAGATTATATTCAAGAACTAAAACTATTGAAAAATAATATATTGTATAATTTCAAGAATATATATATCTCCAACCAAAACATGTTCATCGAACGAAGCCATGAAAGCACTAATATTGCACACATCTCACTTAGTATGTACACTGATGTAATAAGGGTTTTTATATCAACACCTTAGAAGTACGTATTTATGTATTAACTTTTTATTAACAAAATAATTGTTATATTATTCATTTTTTAATTATAATTTCATAAAATTGAAATTAAAAATTTCCTCGCAAAATTTATATTATCATATAATAATTTTTTTTGGAATTATATTATTTCAATAAAAATACTTTTTTTCTCAAATATATAATTTTCAATAAAATGTATTTTAATCAAATAATATTAAAAAAACAATATATATATATATATATGGTAATATAATTTATGTCGTCCCTTGTAATTTTTATAAGGTTTTCAATTTTTTGGTTTCGTAAAGAATAATATTTTTTAATAAATATGTTTTTTTATATAAAAGTGGTAATTAATATATTTATAAAACTATTTTGGTATGTGAATATTGTTTTTCAAATCAATGCATAAAAATTATTTAATGATAATGTTTTGATAATTTTTTTATGATAATATGTATTTAGGTAAAAAATTAAACACGATATAAATATACAGTAAATATTATGTAAAAAATGGTCTAAAAGTAATTTAATACATACTATAAACAAGATCCTTGGAAAAAACATATATTCCCATTAAAATAATTTTCTTTTACGTAATTTGATTAATTTTACCAACCTATAATGAATCTTACAAAATCTATATTAATTTTAAGGTATTAAATACAACTATTTTTGAATATGAAACAAATACACATCATGAATGGTATTATTTTATTGATTTCTCTTCTTATCCAAATAAAAAATTTGATAACACTCCTTTATTGTAGAAACAATGGTAAAAACCCATTGGATGGATTAATGTTTTGGTTATATTATTTTATAGATACCAAAACCTATTTTTAAAAATTAAAATATATTTCAACTCTCTCATGAATTTTATATCCATTTCTATCTCAAAATCCCTCCCATTTTAACACCCTATGCTTCCACGGTATGCTTATCTTTGAATAATACAGGTGTGTGTGTTGTATGTAACTTCGAGTTCTAACACACCACCACCAATAAAACTAGCTGTTATGGATAGTAATACCCACTTTTTGAAATTTTTTAAATTTTAATTTTCAAATTGGACTTCATTTTTGGATTCAGAATATCGAAATTAGCCTAGGGTGAATTTTTGGTATTTTTCTGAAAACATCAAATTTTTTTAGAATAGTTAAAAACACTCAGTTATAGTTTAAAACTGAATTTTTAATTAAATAATTATTTATTTTATTTAAATTTATTTTAGGTCAAAATAGATATAGAATACTGATATAAGTTCAATGTAATTCATTAGAGTTAGTTTATAATAATTTTAGATATATAAAAATTTTATTGAACTTCTTACCGTCTTTTACTAACCTCCTAGGAGAATTTGAAAATTTACATAAAACAAAATTTTACCGCTTCTGTGAGGTGAATTTAAAATATTTGAGAAAAAAATTGATATCAGTATGTAAAATGTGGTTCAATAAGAAAAAATAATTTTTTGTTAAAAGTAACTTTTTACTTTTATTTACCACGGTTAAAAGTAAATAGGTTAATTAAGGGTAAAAATGATATTATTATTACCCTAACACATGTCCTAATTTTATTGGCTATGCATAATTCGACCCAAAACAATCTTGGGAATAAAATTTTATCCTTTAGGTCCACATGGATTAGATTAGTACATTTATTATTATTTAATTTAAAGAAGAGTTAAAAGTGTTAAATTCAATGTTTAATAACTAAACCATTTTTAATATAGGGATACACATAATATAAATTCGACTATAAATATTCATTAAAAATATCAAAATATTTCCAACATAATGGTATTTTATTTATATTTTTTATACTTTAAATAATTTAATTTATTTATTACACAATGACGGTACAATAAATATCTAATTAATGAAATAATAAAATAAATGATAATATAAATATTCAAATAAATGTAATTTGAGAATTTTTAGGAATTTCAGTAATTTTATAGGTTAATATGACATGTTATGGTTGGTTATATGAATTGTTTTTGAAGTAATAATGTTGTTATTAATTTTGAAAAAACAAAATACCAAATAGTGTCAAAATAGACATAAAAGAGTTTTTAAAACAAATATTATATTATTAATCAATGTTCCATTCCAAAAAATCTAATTTTCGGCCAAAAGACTTATATAATGATAGTTTTATCATTAATGAACAACTTGGGGTTCTATTGGAAGTATATAGTATGTTTATTAACCATATAATATAAAAATACAAAGAGACATGGTAAATTTCAAACTATTTAACTAAGAGTAAAATCAAAAAGATAAAGTTAATATAGTTACCCAAACCTATATAAAACCTACTGGTTGAGTGTTTTTGGACCCATCCCCACATTTTCATTTAAATAATTAATTTTTGAGTAACTAGAAACCGAATATGATTTTATTATAAAATAATAATTTTATCTTTTTTGAAGCTTCCCCTCACCCCTCTTATAAAAGAGAACTCCCCCTTCTCTCTAATTCACACCTTCAAAGACCTTTTTCATGAAGAAACCCTACCCAAATACCCTATAAAATATATTCACTTAATCCTAGATTCCATACTTTAGTCATAAATCCAACCTATGGACCAATTTTGATCAAATAAGAAGGAAGAACCCGAAGAAGATGTAAGTATTTAATCACCTCTTTCAAGTTCCTTTCTTCTTCCACTTCCTCCTTCTTAGTTGTTTCCATTATAAAATAATAACTCCAGTATCGTATATATACTATGATGTAATTATAAATATGGTACAACCATATTCATTCTTCTATCCATCCTTTAAATGACATGTCACTATACGTGCATATGTACGGCTTACTGTCTCCACGACGTGGTGTAATTGTTATTCAATACATTACTATTTGGATGGGTATAGTAATGATGTGTAATTTATGTTAATAAATAATATAACATGATAATTATTATGTATATTTTATATACCATCCAATTATATATTATTTTAATATCAAAAAATGATATTGTCGCTCATGCGTACGTACGAATTACCGTCTCCACGAACGCGATGAGATTCATTCCCCATCGTATCCATTCAAGAATAATTTTCATTAGATAATTAAAAATAATTTTTGAAGACTTAATATCATTCTTAATATAAATAAGATACATATTATCCATAACAATCATTATTTACATAACAGAGAAAATAAAGTAAAATGAACCAGTTAACACCCGGAATGACGATAATACTAAGATATTATCAACAAAGCAATGTTAAATGATCATATATGATATCATATTAATTCATATGATTCTTGAATAATTTAATAAAAATTATTTCACCATTATACAGGTGGTTAATCTACCATTGACCAAGGAAAATTACAAGGTAAAGGTTAATTTAACAATCTCTTTATTATCCGTGGTTGTTTTTACGTAAGTATCTACTTGGACCTCTTTATCATCCACATACATGTTTCTTAAAAATTTATTTAAAAACAATTTTACTATTTAATAGACAATGGGTTAAAGTCATTTATACCCTTATTTTACCTTATATTTTTTAAAAGGAATCTTTCCGTCATTTTCCAAACAAGGTACTGTTTGACATTTTCAGAAAAATTAAGGTAAGAATGTTTTTTTAAAATTATATGGTGGGTGTGGATATTTTCCACCATTATAACATCATCAAAGCTTCCCTTAAAATCTTATAACAATATTTTCAAAATAAATGTTTCTTTATGATTATGTGACTCTTAAATGTTTTCAAAATAGAAAGGGATATTTCTCTAAAAAATGATTTGATTTTTTCTATGTCAACATCCCTTGATGGATTTACGATTATTTGAAGTTGATTTATTATGATACAAAACATCCATATTTTATTGAAGGTTTTGTGATATGTTTGACTGTTGATGTTTTATTTTTAAACTATTCAGGGTTTATGGATAAAGTAATGAAATTTCATAGGCTATTTTTAATACGAATGTTTATGTTATGTTTAAAACTTTTCATATGAGGAATGCATAGGACTTAGTAAGTGATGGGTGGAGCCGACTATATCACCTCGACGCATCGGTAGGTGTCATGAGACAAACTAGTTTCTTGGAACAAGGCTTTGAAAAAATCTTATTTGTAGTCTTAGCACAAGGGCTTGACTATGTGGTTATAAAGTCTTGCATTATGCATTCCATAACTATGAAAGTGGCTATTGATACTTCATGTGATTATTCTACTATAAGAATATCCATGTGAGTAAGTAAATGGAATTATTTTGATTTATATTTTCCATATTATGATGAAGTTTATGTTGAAAAGGTTTTTTTAGTTCTATACATTTACTTAAATGTTTATTATTATTTATGAATGTTTCCGCTATATTATTATCCTTACTGAGCATCTGAGCTCACCCCTTTCTATGTTTTATTTCTCCCAAGACGTGAATAAGCCTATTATGATTGACATGTAGGGATAGTCTATGGGATATTAGTGTTGTCTATGGAAACATTGTTGTTATTGATTTCCATTTTATGATGTAATGTAAACCTTATGAATATATCTAGTACATAAAAGGCTACTAAACAAATTTGTATTTCAAGACATGATCTTTTGTGATCTTGTCAATGTTATGTCATAATTCACCGACTTTGGTTAACTGGGTTCGGGGCGTTACAATTGGTATTAGAGGAAGTTTATTACAAACTGTGGAAACTAGATTTAGATAAACTCTAATTAGAGCACATATCCCTAAGACAATATTTGAGGATTAGTATAGAAGATCATCCTAAAATATTGGTATTGTAGAGATTTTGTGATTTTTCTAATAAATACATCCCTGTCTCGATACAAGCAGGTAGAGGCGGCTCTGGCACAGATGTACCTAGGGGTAAAACCTGAAAACACCGCTTTGAGCTACACTCGAACGAGAACTGGAGCACGACAACGGGCCTTGTTTCACTCTTGGTTACAACACTCTCAGGGGATATGATAAGGATAATTCTCATTTTCTTGAAAAACCATTATGACAGTTTTATGAGTATATACTTCTAAAAGAAAACATTTTTTATGATTATAGATTATATCCATAATCAATTTATGTTAAGTGTTTTACAAGTTTGGAATTATGTATTTTGATTCATAAACCAATCTAGTTTATGACATTGTTTAGAAATGGTGCCTAGTGGATGGAATGGAAACCAAATCAATACACACACTACATGTAGGAATTACCCTTCTACTCAAGATTATTATAGTGGAGTTGGTGATACAACTGGTGCTGATCAACTTATAACTATATTGTGACAACTCACTCAGGTTATTAATAATAACCTTACCAGTATGGAGCACCCTGATCCTAAGCATGGAGGATCAACGATAGATCGCTTCATGAGGAAACAAACACCAAAATTCAATGGGGGTACAAATCTCCTAGTATATGAGAAATGGAAGAATTACTTAGAGAAAATATTCCACACCTTGGGGAGTAGCGAAAGGGAAAAGTTGTCATGGGAGTTTACCGCCTCACTGGAGATACTGATCAATTGTGGTCATTGATTCAAAAGACAAAGGAAGATGATGAAGTACCAAATATGTGATGGAGGGATTTTAAAGAAATTTTCTTAGAAAAATAATTTCCTCATGACCATCGAGCAGATATGGAAAGGAAATTTCTCAGTCTAAGGGAAAAGGAGGATGAGAATGTCACAACGTATGAAGATAATATTAAAAGGTTAACGAGGCATGATAAAGATTATATACATAACCTAATATGTAATATTGATCATTTCAATGATGGTTTAAAACTATTTCTACATAGATAATTAGTCTCAAAATCCTCCTTGTTTTACAAAGATATTGTCTCATATGCTAGCAAGACAGAAAAAGAATTCTCCATGTCTTACGACTTAAAAGAAAAGAAAGAGAAGAAGAGATCTGCTGAACACTCTGGAAATGGAAATAAGGGGAAGAAGGGAAATGTTGAATATTCATCCTATAGTAAATTTTGGAAGAAACTCCCTGGTACTTTCCTGAAGGGAATTGGAGTCTATTAAAATTGTGGTGAAAAAGGCCACCAAGCTCATGATTTCAAGGGGAAGAAATAGGTTTTCAATGTTGAATGCAATAATTGTAGAGAAAGGGGCAATATGCAAATGAATGTCCAAAGCGTCAGTGGAACATACCTCAGAAAAGGCCAAGGGATCCAAGCCGATCTTATGCTATCACTAATGATGAGGTTTAATCTCCAAAAGATGTAGTGTCAGGTAATTTAATGGTATTCTCAAGTTTATAAAATTCTTTATTGGATTTTGGATCATCACATTGTTTCATATCTTCCCAGTTTTCTAAGAAAATTAGATATTTCCAATTTGATTTAACAAGGTATTTGTCTGTCAAAACTCCTAAGGGAAGTATCATTGAAAAAAGGTTTTGTGAATCAGTCCCCATTAGGGAATATAAATGTTATTTATCTATTGATCTCATCATCATACCCATGACTTAATTTGATATAATCCTCGGTATGGATTGGCTTTCGGACAATGATGCGAACATTGATTGTAAGAAGAAGGCAGTTATGATTTTTGATGATGATAAGGAGTACCTTATATATAGAGCAGAATCATCACCACCTAATTCTTATTTTGACCCCCCAGTAGCGAAGCTAAATTAAATTATTGGGAAGGAGGAGAATGAAATAAACATGGGTGGGGAATGGAATTTTAAAATAGGGGATGTACCTCATCCAAAATTATTTTTTAGATATTTTCAAAATAAACCACTTTTAAGTGGTTAGTGGGAACCATAAGATTCACAATTCACATCCAAAATTCAAAAATAAAATCCAAAATCCATCACCCGCTAAAGATTTTAAGCATTGAGCACAGTGAAACTATTGGTGTCAATACCTCGGTCCATTCGCCTGAAGTCCCATCGCCACTTTTGCTGGATCCCTTTGTCGCCCACCTATTCACGTCTCCTATCACCCAACACCATAGCTATCATGATGAAACAAGCCCATCCTCATGACTTGTCCAACATTGATCCTAGGTTAAATCAAGTACCACTGAAACCAGCAAAAAAGAAATTCCTTGGTCGTCGATCTGAAACACCAACATTGCATTGTTGAACTGAAAAATTGAAACCGAACACTATTGATTCCATGGTCGTTGATATATTGTTGTTGAACCACAACAGGACTGAAAGAACTAGTTTATAAAATCATATCGAGAAAGAATAACACTTCCGCGAACATAAGGATACCATGAAATTGAGAAAGACAAAAAAAACCCACCAGAGAAAGAACGTTGAAACCCAAAAGAAGAGAAGGGATCAACGCGGGTTGTGACTCATGAAATACTAGTGAACTCCCAACCAACACATACAAAAACACCCATGGAAACCACTACATTAGACCGAAATGTAGTCCGGTGCAATTGATCCAGATGCAAGAGTAGAGTTTGAGCTGAACAAGGCATCAAGAGTGAGCAGTGACATCAAAGAGGAAAGAGAAGAACCTGAAAAAATTGATGAAACCCACATACCAAAAAATATGACACCAACTGAAACTATAATCACCTCCAAAACCACCTAAAAGAACCCCGAGCAGGACTGAAAGTGGGGTCAGGCATGGCGGATCTGTTAGGCAAGGCAGTCGTATGTAGCGATCGATGTCCCGAAATGAGAAGGAAAAATCCATGAGTAAAAGGGGAAATAAGAGGAAAACATGGAAAGAGATGAGAAAAGGTGATGAGAAAGGAATCATGATGTCTGGATAAGCTGGGGCACTCGCCGTTAAAGAAATGCACTGGAAACCCTAGGAGAGGGCGCTTCTTAGAGCGAGATAATGGACGGGGGAGTAGGGTGCCATCCCCCATATCAATGCAAATAGAGGATGTACCTATTGTGAAAGAATATGTTGATGTGTTTCTAGAGGATTTACTAGGACATCCTCTATAATAAGAAATTGGGTTTTCCATTGATTTAATTCCTGGATCAAGGCCCATATCGAAGACCCCTTATAGAATATCCACTATGTAATTAGTGGAACTAAAGAAAAAACAAGAGGAATTGAGTAACAAGTTATTTATTCACCCTACTGTTTCTTTATGGGGAGCCCATGTCCATTTTGTTAAGAAGAAAAATGGATGTTTGAGGTTGTACATTGACTACAGGGAGATAAATGCTATAAAAATAAAGAACATGTATCCTCTACCCCACATTGATGATTTATTTGACCAACATCATGGAGCTCAATAATTTTCCAATATTGTCCTTTGATCTGGATATCATTAGTTGTGTGTGAAGAAGAAAGACATTACGAAAAAATCATTTTGAACTAGGTACATGCATTATGAGTTTATAGTAATACCTTTTGGATTGACTAATGCACCCTCTTTATTCATGGATCTAATGAATAGTTTTTTCAAGGAATATCTTGACGACTTTCTAGTGGTATTTATTGATGATATCTTGGTATACTCCAAATGCTTTGAAGATCATGAAAATCACTTGCACATTATCCAGAAAACTCTTAAGAGACATGAATTATATGGGAAGTTTAGCAATTGTGAATTATGGCTTCCGGAGATATCTTTTCATGGCCACATTGTCTCTAAGGATAGAATATCTATTTATCCTTCTATGAACAAGGCAATCCATGAATGGCCAGCACCAAAGATTATAACTGAGGTACACAATTTTATTGGTTTAGTAAGTTATTATCGGCGTTTCGTCCAGAATTTTACCCGATTGGCTAAGCCATTAACCAATCTCACATGTAAAGGGTTTAAATTTGTTTGGACAAAAGAGTTTGAATAATGTTTTGAAGAATTGAAGAGAATATTACTCAATGCTCCTATATTGACTATACCATCAGAGAATAATGGGTTTGTTTTTTATAGTGATGCTTCAAAGAAAGGACATGGTTGCGTTCTTATGTAGAATGATAGGGTTATACCCTATGCATCATGACAACTAAATATTCATGAGAGAAACTATCTTACTCATGATCTTGACTTAGCAGCTATAATATTTTCTTTTACAATTTGGAGACACTATCTCTACGGTGAAAAATGTGAGATATATACCGATCACAAGAGTTTGAAGTATATTTTATCACAGAAAGAACTCAACATGAGGAAAAGACGATGGCTTGAACTACTCAATGATTATGATATCACTATACACTACCACCCAAGGAAGGAAAATAAGGTAAAATACACTTTGAGCAGAAAGGATAATGGAGTTTTGAACAAGATGAGAGTTGAAAAGGATCCTATATACAGGGATCTAGTAATGATGGGTATGGGAATCACCATGGAAGGTAAAACATCAATAATTTTTCAAATGGAGGCGAAAACATCTTTACTAGAAAGGAAAAATAGTTATCAGACCGGTGATGAAGAGTTTTAAAAGAAGATTACAGTTGTGAATGATGGAAGATTAAGTGACTTCATATATGAAGATGGAATTTTAAAATTTGGGAAGAGACTTTGTGTTCCCGATATACCTGATCTAAAAAGGGAATTGGTGGATGATGCTCATAGTTCCAATTTCTCTATACACTCTGGGAACAAAAAAAATGTATATATATTTGAAGGAATATTTTTTCTCGGACAACATTAAGACAGAGATTGCTGATTTTTTTTCAAGATTCATGGTTTGTCAACAAGTGAAATCTAGAAGGCAACAGCCTGGAAGAGTCATGCAATCTCTTCCCATACCTGAGTGGAAATGGGATGATATCACGATGGAAATTTTCATAGGGATACCAATGAATCCTAGAAGGAATGATGCAATATGGGCCATTGTTGATCGTCTTACCAAGTCAGCACATTTTTTTGATATAACGGAAGATTTACTACTTGAATGTTTAGAAAGACTATATATTAATGAATTTTTAAGACGTAATGGAGTACTCCTATAGATTGTTTCTGATTTTGATCCATGTTTTACCTCAAGACTCTAGAAAAGTATTCAGAAATCCCTAAATACTGAACTTCGTTTAAGCAATGCCTACCACCCCCAAACTGATGGAAAATAAGAACGGACTATTCAAACCATCGAATACATGTTGATATCATGCTCACCGAACTTTCATGGTATGTGGGTTCAATATTTACATCTGGTATAATTTTCCTATAACAATATCTTCCATTCAAGTATTCATATGGAACCATATTAAGCATTATATAGAAAGAGATGTCGCACACCAACCTGTTGGGATGATGTTGGAAAAATAAAACTCATAGACCCAGAATTTGTGGAGGAAACAATGTAAAAGGTGGAGGTAATCGAAATCCACATCAATGTAGCTCAAGTAGGCAGAAGATCTATTCTGATAACGAAAGGATGGATTTGGAATTTCAGGTAGGAGATCATGTTTTCTTGAAGTTATCTCCTTGGAAGGGTGTTATATGTTTTGGTAAGAAGGGAAAATTGAGTCCCAGGTACATCGGACCATTCAAAAATCTAGAATTAATTGGGGCTGTAACTTACCGTCTGGTAATGCCCCCAAGTCTCTCCAAAGTTCACGATGTATTCCATGTATCACTATTGAAAAAATACATGCCTGACCCATCGCATATACTCACCTATGAGGAATTAGAACTGGAACCCGATTTTTCTTATTGCGAAGAGCCTGTCCGGGTTCTTGATATAAGAGAATATGTTTTGAGAGACCAGACGACTCATCTGGTAAATGTTCTATGGAGAAACTATAAGATGGTAGAGGAAACGTGGGAACCCGAGGAAATTATGATGAAGAACCACCCAAATATTTTTATGCAGTAATATTCTAGAAATTTTGAGAACGAAATTATTTGAAGGAGGTGAGAATATAACACCCCAAGCTTCCACGACACACTTCTCTTTGAATAATACAGTAGCTTGTGTTTTACACAACTTCAAGATCTAACACACAGAACCAATCAAACTAGCCGTTATGAATAGTAATACCCACATTTTTAAATTTTATAAATTTTAACATTCAAAATGGACTTCATTTTTGGATTGAGAATACTGAAATTATCCAAGGGTGAAATTTTTATTTTTCTAAAAACATTCTATTTATGATGAATAGTGAAAAACACTGAGTTATAGTTTAAAACCAAATTTTTATTTAAATAATGATTTATTTTATTTAAATTTATTTTAGGTCCAAATAGATACATAATACTTATATATGTTCATTGTAATTCATTAGAGTCAGTTTATAATAATTTTAGATATATAAAAATTTTATTAAACTTTTTACCGTCTTTTACCCACCTCCTAGGAGCATTTGAAAATTTACATAAAACATAATTTTACCACTTATGTGAGTTTAATTTCAAATATCTGAGAGACATGTTTGATATCAGTAAGTAAAATGTGGTTCAATAAGAAGAAAATAATTTTTATTGAATAGTAACTTTTTACTTTTATTTACCATAGTTAAAAGTATATAGGGTAATTAAGGGTAAAAATGAAATTATTATTACCCTAACACATGTATTGATTCTATTGTCTAAGAAAAATTTGGCAAAAAAACCTTTGGAATAAAATATGATCCTTTAGGTCCACTTGGATTAGATTAGGACATTTATTATTATTTAATTAAAAGAAGAGTTAAATGTGTAAAATTCAACGATTATTAACAAACCCATTTTTCATATAGGGTTAAACATAAGATGAATCCGACTATAAATATTCATTAGAAATATAAAAATATTTCCTACATAATGATATTTTATTTATATTTATTATAATTAAATTAATTAATTTATTTATGACACAATGATGATGTAGTAATTACCTAATTAATGAAATATTAAAATAATTGATATTATCAATATTTAAATAAATGTAATTTGAGACTTTTTATGAATTAAACTAATTTTATTGTATAATATGGCATCTTAGGGTTGGGTATATTGATTTTTTTTGAATTAATAATGCTATTATTAATTTAAAAAAACAAAATACCAAATAGAGTCAAAATTGACATAAAATAGTTTTTGAAACTAATTTTATATTATTAATTGATATTCTATTCCTAAATATATAATGTTTTTTAAAAAGACTTATGTAATGATAGGTGTATAATTAATGAACCACTTGGGGTTCTCTTGGAAGTATATAGTATGTTTATTAACCATATAAGTTAAAAATACGAACAGACATGGTAAATGTCAAACTATTTAACTAAGAGTTAAATCTAAAAGATAAAGATAATATAGTGACCCAAAAATGTCTAAAACCTATTGTTTGAGTGATTTTCGACCCCTCCCCACCTTATCCTTCAAATAATTCATTTTGGAGCCATTATAAACCGAAAATTATTTTATTATCAAATAATATTTCTAGCTTTTCCTAAGGTTCCCCTCACCCCTCTTATAAAAGGGCACTCACCCTTCTCTCTAATTAACTCCTTCAATTCCATTTGACTCGGAAAAACCCTAAAAAAATACCCTCTCTACTGTCCAACCATCATCCTAGAGGCCCTCATTTAGTCAAAAAGCCAACCTAAGGAGCTATTTTGATAAAATCAAAAGGAAGAACCTGAATAAGAGGTAAATATTTCACCAACCTTTTCAAGTTCCTTTCTTCTTCAACTTCCTTATTCATTGTTGTTTCCATTCAAAAATAATAACCCCAGTATAATCTATATAATATAATGTTATTATTAATATGGTACAACCATATTCGTTATTCTATCCATCCTTTGAATGAAATGTCACCATACGTGCGTACGTACAACTTACCGCCTCCACGACGTGGTGTAATTGTTATTCAAAAAAATATTATTTGGATGGGTATAATAATGATTTTCAATTGATGTAAATAATAAATATAACAAGATAATGATTATTTATATATGGTATACCATCCAATTATATATTATTTTAATATCAAAGAATGATATTCTCGCTTGTGCGTACGTACAGATTACCGTCTCCATAAACACAATGAGATTCATTCCCCATCATATCCATTCAAGACTAATATTCATTAGATGATTAAAAATAATTTTTAAAGACTTAATATAATTCTGAATATAAATAATATACATCCTATCCATATCAAACATTTCATATGTAACAAAGCATATAAAGGAAAACGAATCAATTAACACCCTAATCAACAATAATACTATGATATTATTATCAAAGTGATGTTAAAAGATCATATATGATATTATATTAATGTATATGATTATTTTATAATTTAATAAAAATTATTTAACCATTATATAGGAGTTTAACCTACCATTGACCAAGGAAAAGTACATGTTAAGGGTTAATTTCCCAATCTCATTATTATCCAACGTTGTTTTTACGTAAGTATCTACTATGACCTCTTTATCATCCACATCCATGTTTCTTAAAAATGTATTTCGAAACATTTTTAATATTTAATAGACAATTGGTTAGTAATTTATACCCTTATTTGGCCTTATATTTTTTTAATGGAATATTTATATCGTCTTCCAATCAAGGTAGTTTTTGACCTTTTCGACAAAATTAAGGTAAGAATGTTTTTTTAACTTATACAGCGGGTGTGGCTATTTTCTACCATTATAACATCATCAAACCAACCCTTACAAGATTATAAGAATATTTTCAAAATAAATGTTTTCTATATAATTGTGTGACCCTTAAATGATTTCAAAATAGAAGGAGATATTTCTCTAATAAAGGTTTTGATTTCATCTACGTCAACATCCCATGATGGATTTTAAACTTATTTGAAGTTAATTTATTATGATAAAAAACTTCCATATTTTATTGAAGGTTTTGTGATATGTTTTACTGTGGATGTGTTATTTTTACACCATTCAGGGTTTATGAATAATGTTTTTACATTTCGTATACTAGTTTCAATATGAATGTTTATGTTATGTTTAAACCTTTTCATATGGGGAATTCATTAGACTTAGTAAGTGATGGGTGGAGCCTGCTATAGCTCCTCAATGCATCAGTAGGTCTCATGAGACAAACTAGTGTTCTAGCACAAGACCTTGACAAATCTTATTTGTTGTCTTGGCACAAGGCCTTGACTATGTGGTTATGAAATTCTGTCATTATGCATTCCATCATTATGAAAGTGGCTATTGATATTTCATGTGATTATTCGGAAAGTAGAATATCCATTTGAGTAAGTAAATGGAATTATTTTGATTTATATTAGCCATATTATTATTATGTTTATGATGAAAAGCCTTTTGTTTTAGTTCTATAGATTTCCTTAAATTTTTATGCTTATTTATGAAAGTTTCCGCTATATTGTTTTCCTTAATGAGCATTTGAGATCACCCCTTTCTATGTTTTATTTTTCTATGGTTGTGAAGAAGTGTATTATGACTGACCTGTAGGGATGGTCTATGGGATCTTAGTGTTTTCTATGGAAACAAAGTTGTTTTATTTTTCCATTTTGTGATGTAATGTAACCCTTATGAATGTATCTAGTACTTCCATGACTACTAAACTAATAGGTCTTTCGAAACATGAATTATATGATCATGCCAATTTAATATAATAATTCACTGTCTCTGGGTAACTGGGGTCAGGGCGTTACACCCATTGTGTTCCCAATATCTTTAGAGTATGCACACATGATTTTTAAAAGATCATATCCAGAAATTGGTTCTCTTCCTCTTCCACTTCATTAAATAATTTCCTTCTGATTATGAATTTTAAAACTCAAAGGACTATTTTATTTATTATTTATAAATATCTATTTATTATAAATTTGATGTTATAGTAAATAGTTATTATTTATCACCTATTATTATAAACATTACCTATTTCGTTACTATGCTTAAGTATGGGATCTCTCTCTCCCTCTTTCTATTAAAGAACTCACTATGTATTAAACCTTTTGATTTCTCATTTTTCATGTATACTTGTGTTTTTACACATACCATTATTGTCATTATTATTCCCATGAAATGGGACTCCACATTTCAGTCCCATTAAAGAATTATATTAACAATTATGTACACATGTTTTACTACCTTGATTTTCCAAGATAAACTTATATATTGTCAATACCCATCCCCATTTGTAGTCAAGGATATTAAAATTGTTGTAATTATCCTTCATTTATTGGGTAATTACATGTTTAAAACCCATAATCTATAATATTGGGATTAAAATTGATTAAATACATTCTTATGTTGTATGATCTATGTGGATAAACAAACATATACATGATATAAATATGATAGGTGAACCAAAAATTATACAGCCCACTTATCCATTGGGTAATGTTTATATCACATTAAATTCACTCTATAGTGCATGTACAATTCCCATAAGAACACTATGATATAAAATCATTATGGTTATCCTTGACTTATGATAACGATGTCATGTTTTTTAAGCTTCCACATTAATATGATGTTATAATGATATCATATTATTACATGATTAATTGTTCATGATTATGATTGTAAAATTTCTATTTCAGCATGCCATTCCTCTTGAATAACATGTACTACTTTAAATTAAATTATTATTTGATTATTCCATTACTGGACTTTAAATATGACCCCACTATTATGTATTCCCCTAGGTTATCCCATGCAGTGTTAGAAGATCAATGTATTTTGAGGGCATGCTATGGAGTTTTTAAAAAAATATGTTATATCCCTATTTCATTTTATGGTTTTATATATCTAACTTCAAAAAGAAATTAGGAATATTGATTTTATAGTATATTATTGTCTGTATCATTATATAATAAATCATGTAGTAATTGTTTCAGAAGATATGGGTCCTAATAGTTTTTATCAGACAAAGGTCAATTTATTTTGGTTGATTAAGACTATATTACCATTATGAAAACATTAGAGATAATAGTATGCATAGGAATGAATATCTGAATTTTGTAAAAGTATAGAGTTTTTGGTTTTTAGAGTAATTACATCCCTATAGAAACATTAACATAATTATGTTTCTATGGAATAGATGTACCTTGTTTTAAAAACCCCAAAGGGGAAAATTGTTTGTTAACTTAGAAAATAAAAAGTGCATGATATACAGTCCAAAGACTACGCACCTATCCAGACACTCTAGATGGATATGAATTGATTAATAAAATTGTTTTTATGAAACTTATTTTTTCTGAAAAAATTTATTATTAAATTTTTATGTTATGAACTATACAATGGATCACTTATATTGAAACTTATAAATTAATTAGTTAAGGAATGAATTCCATTTATAAGTTTACCCATTATTATAAATAGTTTTTTATATGTTTAACAATAATAAAATTCTCATTCCCAATTTTCCTTTATTTTTAAAATTTTTTAGAAATAGCTGGTGTCGAGACAACAACCAATGTGATGGGAAATGTGATGAATACCCAAATGAGATTTCCAACTTGATGTGTATAGGGGTCAATAATATCATGATAATACGTACTCAATTAACTCATGTTTTGAACATAAACATGAATAAGTTGTAACAGCCACACACCCTTAAGAATGATCAAGTTGAAAGTTACAAATTTTTGTGAAAATGTTATTTGACTTTTTGTGGATATTTAGATCACTTAATCACATAACAATGGATCAACTCCATTGATAAGATCTTCTCTTTCCCTCAATGGTTAGAGTAATAATATTCCATGCTCACAATTTATCTTCTTAAGGGAGAATCTTATCAATGGAGGATGTTGATCATTAATATTACTCCCAAAAAATGGGAGTCATTGAGTGTGTAGAATTATAGAAAATGTTTTCCCAATAAATTTTTACTCAAACATTCTGAATTAAACACTAAGGGAGTTTTTTGGATTCAAGAAATAGGAGGATAAATCCATTATGGTGTATGGGGAAAACATACCAAGACTTAAAGTACATAACTGTGAATTTTTAAATAACCCATAAATTAAATTTATCATATTACATTTTTGGATAAAGATGAATCTAGGAAAATATTTGGTGATCTGTGACCCTAAAATTTATGATAAAATTTTTCAACATTCCCTCAAAGAGAAATTAATGAATTAATTAAATCAAGGATCCCATGAAAATATAAATAGGAAGTACAAACTTGATTTTAATATGGAGTGGGAGAAATATGATGGTGATAAGAAACTAAAACATCCCAATTTTAAAAATCACATGAAGAATATGACATAAATTTCCTGAATGGGGAATGGATATTCATTATGTGTTGGATGGAGGGGTGCCAAAATAGTGAATATTTATGGGATATAAAGAAAACCATCAATGTGATGGTTGAAAGGAATCTTCCAATAAACCCTTAACCCATTTTATAATTTTACAACTATAATTAAAAAGGAAACTATGATAACAAATTCAGTAAGATAAGGGTTCTCTAAGATAACATATAACAATAATCTTCATTGACTTGGGAGAAAGGGTGAGCATATTACATTAAAATAAATGGGGTGGATCCATGATGCTACATACTAAAACATATGATAATTATTCACAGTTAACATAATATTTTATTATGGTTCTATGAATTATATTTTATAACAAAATATTTTAATATCTAATCAAATACTACCTTAAAACATGGACGTTGATATACTGGTGAAAAATGGGTTACCTATTTTATTCTACGTATATAACTACATCCCTATCAATATTTGTGGCATTTATTTTCCAAAACACTATGAAACTCCTTTTAGTAAAATTTGATTCTATATATAGTATGTATTGGATTTCCTTATAGAGAGCCAATATAAATTTTTGGGATAAGGGAATCACCCTCAATATCATGAATCACCACTTTATTTCATAAATGTGTAATGAAGATTGATATCTATTAGAACCATCATCTCAATAATGAATATTGTATTATTTTTAGAAACCATATCCTACTCAAATGAATGAAACTAAGTAAATTCCCATCCTTGAATACACGCCCATTATATGTAATATTCTAATCTGTTCCCTGATTAATTTAGAAGTTTTAATCATATACAATAGGATGAGTTCTTAGTAGAACCTGTTTATGGGAATTTTCCAATATTTAATTCTCTATAAATAGTTGCCTCTATGCGACTTGATGATCTGAAGATGAAACTATAAGGGAACCAATATAATGGTTTTCTAAACCGATGTGAATTATTAGTGGATGTGTGATTATTTTTCATCAAGATAATATATGGGTCAATGCACCTATGAATTTATTAACCTGAGGTTAAAGAATTCACTATAATTAACATGTATCCTCTTCCAAAGATTGATGAATTTCTCAATCATCTACATATATCCATCTTCTTCTCCAAGTTTGTTCTTCTGTTAGGATATTATAATGTAAAGGTTTATAAGGATGATTTAAATGATATTTATTTTCATACATGTTATATAATCAATTAATTCATAGTGATTCCATTCTGAATCACTAATTTTCCAATTATCTATATGGATCTAATGAACGGATTCTTTAGAGATTTACTTTAAAAACTGATGGTAGAATTTATAGACGATATTCTTATCTACTAAAAAAGGAATTAGGAACATGAAGGGAATTTGAATTTTGTGATTCTGACCTTTCTAAAGGAAATTTTAGTTATGATGTATATTAAAGGAGAGTTATGGATAAGTCAATAAATATTCCAGGGTCATTTTTTCCCTAGAAATAGGATATATATGGATCATTCAAAGATAGTGGAAATTTGATGATGGACCAGACCAATATATGTGATAGGGATCCATAGTTTCCTTGTATTAGCAGGGAACTATCACCAATTTTTGACAAACTTCTCACTATTATTAAACCCAATAACCATGATAACTCTTAAGGTATTGAATGTTTTTTGGATTAATGAATGTGTGGATATATTTAAATAGACAAATAAGATGTTAATACCAATAAATTTTCTCACATTACATACCAATGGGGGATGATTTGCGATCTATAATGATATTTCCCAAAAGTTTTAAGAGTGTGTACTCCTTGAAAATGAGAAATTGTGATCATAAACCTCCTCTAATTAAATAACCATGAGTATAACGTCATAATTCATGATTTATAATTTGCTGATGTAATGTTTACATTGAATATTTTTTAAATTTATCTCAAAATTAGGAAGTGTGATATATATATATATATCATAAGATTCTAAAATATATATTAACATAAAAGGAGATCAGAATAAACCAATGAATTTTTCTAGATCTATTCATGTATTTTGACTATTCATTATATTATCATCATATAATTGAAAATAATGTGGAAAATATTACTAGGAGAAGTGATCTGACAACCCAATCAATGTTGAGGATTGAATGGGATTCAATATAATTGTATGTAGAAATGTTGTATATGATAATTATAAAATTATTTTCATCATAATTTACTCAAATAACTACATAGTGATCCATTAATGATAGAAACATGTAGTCCCAAAAAATGATGACCAATTATAGAGAAATGTGCCAAATATTTCATTTTCCAACTTTTCTAATGATGGAGTTATGAGGTATGGAACCTGGATATATATCCCGTAAAAATTGGTAATGATGAGTGGACTTATTGATGATTCAAATAGACCATCTATCTATATTCATTTAATAAGACTATGATGTAAATATATTTGTATAAACACATCTGGCAGGATAACATGAATATGGAGATATAGAAGTTTATATCATGATGTTTGGTATTACAATAATTAAATTATCAATGAAATAATTATTAGGGTTTGATGAAACCGTATCTCATACCAGTATGAATGTTGTAAAACATAACCACATATTATTTTACTCCCCATGAAAACTAATGGCCAAAGTAACATTTCAATGTTACTCTGACACCTTAATAGGTTGTTGTGTAGCACCCCGACCCGAGAATCCCGGATACGGTGTATTATTTTATTACATTACCCTGATTTCAAGTTATAAAACCCTAAAGGACATATAAATTTACTAGTATTGTAAATCTAAAATATATATGTTATACCCGTAATACATTGGGAAATATAAATTACAAACAAGACACATAATAAAATGAACATAACTACATCCATGAAATATTATTCCCTAATTTCTTCTTCGTAACTTAGATAAATTAAATAGAATAAGGGTGATCTAAAATGCTCAGAAAGGGTATGCAATGGTGAATAAATAATAAATCAATGAGAATAAATTAAAATGTAATGTCACATAACTGATAACACATGCCATTCAAATAAATAGATAAGGAAAATCATTATAACAAGATAAAAATGAAAACACCTATAATATAATCAAGGAACTGAAAATGAATCCCCTCAATAGATATATCGATGATAAATATCACAGATAAATAATAAAAGAATCTAAATGTGGAAAATTATTAGTAATTGGACTCCATTTTTTGTGGGTACATGGTTCCGGTATTGTCATGACCTTTCACAAGATGATTTAAAACATATTTGTTAAAAATCCATCTAAGGTGGATATCCAAATAACTCGTCCCATGAGTCTGTAGATGCATTAAAATACTTTACATAACTGAGACCCACCCATTCCACACTAGTAAAAATAATTTCTCATAAATGTAGCTTATCAAATTTTCTATATTAAACAAAGGATACAGATTTATCTCTTATTTCCCAAAATAATCCAATATTTGTCAATGTTGACATCATATGTAAAATGGTATACAACTTAGGAAATAATAATACCCATTATATGATAATATGGATATTAAAATAAATTTAAAATGAAAAATGACTAAAATAATTTTATTTTTTAAGACAATTTTAATAATATAAAAATGAAGTGTGATTGTACAGATAATAATTAAGAACATTCTTGAGGGTAATAATCTTTAAACATTCCAAAGTGTACCATAACACTTTGAAACATTTAAATCATAATACCCAAGAAGGTATGAAATAAAATGAAACATATAATATCATTATAATAATGATATTCATGATATTATTTTTCTAATTATAGTACATAAACCATATAAAATAAAATAGGTGCATAACTACAAATAATTATCCATGGAATAAAAATTGAGGCAAAATCCCATACATTAACATTATCTTTTATTGTGTGGTATTTATCATACATTATAGTGGATTAAATTATGATAATAACTCATAATGTAACCATAATAATTTGTATAATATCATATAGTAACATATTATCATATTTTATTAAATGTTTTTTTAACACACTTTCATTATTTTAACTATTTCGGTTGTTAACTACCTAGCTTTCTCAAGTATGTTTTTGAATTGACAATAGTTGTTCCTATTAATTATATTATGACCTCATAATACCCATAATGTAAAAAATGACTTAATTATCAAATATATTCAATATATATGTATTTATAATAATCTATAATGTTTTGAGATAAGAAATGTTTTCCACTGTTCTTGGAGACGGTATCCCGTATGTACTCTTGAACGCTACATTCATTTAATTGTTTTATTAAAAGAAGTAAAAGTAAATGATATATTTAGATTATAATTATATTATAATATCTATTATATATATGTTAAATATATTTATTAGGATAATAATTTATACATTCTATGTATGGAATGAACAAGTTAGCTCGCTTTGAGAGGGCAGTAGCCCACACATTGTCAAACAAAATTATCGTATTTAAACTAGATGGAAAGAATAAAGGTATGTCATAAAAAAAATTAAAAAAATATAAATACATTTAAAATTACATATATATAGTAGATAAATATATTTTCTATAATAACTTCCACCAATATCAGAGTTAAAGGAAAAATGAATAATCATCATTTCGCGAGGCAGTAGTTCACCAAACAAAGAAACATTATGTTTTTTACCTATTAGATGGAGGTGTGTGTAAGAGTTGGTAGAAATAATAACATAAAAAAATAATATTATATTTAGTATAATGGTTTTTTATTTAATCAAATAATAATAAGTTTTTAGGTACAAATGAATGGGAATAAAATTGATAACCTTGAAGAGGTTTGTACCACTTATTCGGGTAACTCATATTATTTTAAATGAAAATGATTACTTGGAATTAGTTTTGACCAAGGCAATGATTCTTAGATTAGGGGTGATATTATAAGGATCTATTTTTTCATATAATGGTCGTGATAAAGTGTCCTGATAGTGTAAGGAAGTGGGAGGACAAGAGGCCTTTTATAGTGGAGGAGGAGTGTCACTCTTATAATATTTTCACAAAAGAATTTCATAGACATTTTTTACATTGAAATTTTCTCAAATTGTAACCCAACTTATAGAAAAGATATTATAGGGTATAAATTTGGATTTAAAATAGAATTTGGAAAAGTTTCTAAGTCATTTTCTTCCTTAATATTGAGGTTGATTCCTTTGTCAAGCTTAATCATACCTTAATAATTGTAATTAATTTTAACAAATTTCACTACTATTTTTGTTAAAAATTAATATAAAATTATTAGACATTAAAAATTATTATAATTAAATATATGGAATAAATTTATTCATATTAAAATAAAATATCTCTAATAAATTAATTTAAATTTAATCCCGTAGACGGGACAACAATGTGGGGGTTTAAGGTAAAAAGCTCGAGAAGTCTTATATGTTGTATAGTCAATTTTAAATTTAATTTTATTAAAATTAACTAAATCATATTAATGGATAAAAATAAAATCTAATGAAAATTTATAAAAAATTTAATTTATAATTTTACTTTATAAAATAATTATTTGAAAAAGTTGTTTTGAACTAAAATTATGAATTTTCACTACACGTTAAAAAATGGAACATAAAAAAGAAAAAATCATTGTAATATGAATTTTATAATTATAATTAAAATTCAATATTTAATTTGACATATTAAATTTATAAAAATGTTCTAAAATTGGGTTAAAATGGGTTCCACATTAAATGGTGGTAAAAATCCCTTAATAAAAATATAGTTTTTATACATAAAATTGGGTTCATTCCTAAATTATTCTTATAAAATATATTGGATTAATATAAAAAAAAGTTGCATTTAATATATATATATATATATATTACATTAATATTACTCATTAATTTTAATTAATTAAATTTATTTTTGTAAAAAACTATTTGAGAATAAAAATTTTTATCTCTAAAAATATTCCATTTATATTCAATTGATTATTATACTCATTTCTAATTTATTTTTACCAATTAATTATTTATGTAAGATATATATTTTCATTATTTAGTTAATAATATTAAAAATAACTAGTTTATGTCTTATTATATTGATTAATAATATTTTAATAAAATATTATTGTTCTGTAAAACGAGGTCTTGTGTGTAACAGAAGCCATTGAAGGAGGTTTCTCTTGCGTGTAACGCAAGATAACTCAATGTTACTTGTCGTAACCATTATAGAATATCTAAAAAATATATAAAATAGTAAATATATTTTCAGGTATCATAGTATTATATTCCCTTACACTCTTGTTGTCACAAGTCATACACTCTATCTAATACAACATTCATACTCTAGAATTTTGGGGTGTTACATTCTCCCCACCTTAATTAAATTACATCTCCAGAATTTAAACATAATCTTAGAAATCTTTAGATTAAAAATAAACTAATTTTTAAATACCCATATCACAAAAAGGGTTAATATCACATCTTTTTATTATGATAGAATGGAATGTTCAATAGTCACGTAACTAGGTTCCCAAATAGGAGAAAACGTGTGGAAAATAGAAACATGGATATGGATGAAAAATTACAACACTCATATTCAGATAGATTGTGCTAGAAAACATGTTCAGATGAATGTTTTCAACCACAAAACCATAAAACATAGGTGTGAGTATAGTACGGAAACATAAATAAAAATTATTATAATAGGACAACATTTTTTTTCAAACCATTTTTTTCAATAGTTATGGAATTATTTCATTGTATAATAATATAAGTAAATATATGTTTCTATAAACATAATCATTTCCTTTCATTACACATTTAACGATTTATAATTCATCTCTTAGAACATGATTCATTTTATGATAATTTAATACATTAACCTCCAAAATTTCATCCAATGGTCAACTTAGACAATTTTATAAATATTTATCTTTACCAAAGGATTATGAACCAATCACATCTGATGGAAAGTCAAAAAATTTTCAAAATTTATATATCATTATCCTATAATCATAATGTAGATGATTTAAATTTTCACATTCCAAAAATGTGAATAACATCATCTTGTATCATATTAACACATGTTAATATATTATGTCACTATGAAACCTCATTTGAAACATACATTCTTCTTTATTCCTTTGGTAATTCATAGTTTATTGGATATATTCCATTAATCTAGAAGTGTTTAAAACTCCATCAATGTTAGAATAGAGAACATATTGGAAAACTAATTAATCAATTCCAAGGTAGTCATCAATTTTCCAAAACAATCATTTGTTCATCATTATCTCAACAACAAAAACATATTAAGGGTTATCATTCCCTCAATAATGTGTTTTCTAAAATGATTAACTTTCTACGAAATACATTTTCATAGTACCATTCCAAACATGATCTCAAATATTTATTTAAAATTTAATGTAATAAAATCCTTATATATTTCATTATTCATATGATCAAAACATCATCAATGAAATACATTAATAACATATTTCATAGATCCAAATACTGAAGTACATTAATCATTCCTCTATATTCATGTTAATAACATATGATTTACCTTAATTCCTTAGATTTTTTATATTTATATTCCCTTGAAACTTGGATAATTAATTTTAAAATTTACCTATATAAATGTATTTATAGCATTGAATATCATTTTTTTCCTTCATTTCTTTTCGTTAATTTTCCTGTTGGCCCTTTTCGGTGCACATATTATAGATAGATAATCCTTTTAAAAATTTACCAGGGCGATTATTTCTATAATCATTACATGATGGAAAATCCTTCTTTCCATTTATCTTTATTGACTGATTAACTTTTTAATGATGTTCAAAATTCCTCTTCTTCTCTTGGTTCCCATGATGACCTTAGACATGGATAATTCTTTCTCTAAATTGATCGAATATAAAACTATCTCCTTGTATGATGAGAAATTATGAGTAACCATATCACCTTGAATATTTTTCTTAATACCTCCAATGAAGTGGATAGTATTTAACTTCGTTTTATGTATGTAACCCATATCATAGTGAGATAATATTTTTATGGTAACTTCTTAATCGACAACACTCTCTTATTCTTTTTCCTTTAAGCGAAGAAACATTATCTTCCTTTAAATTTTTTATTTATAGAATAATGTTTCCTTAAAATCCATCCATTTCATGAGTTTAATTTCGTATTCAACTCTTGTATTATGGATCATAGGCCACTGCTTCTCAACATCACCATAGAAATAATACACTGTAAATGTATCCTTTTCAATTTCATTACATCCCAAGGCCAAACATATCTTATCCAAAGTATTTATCCATTTCTCAGCTTCTGTTGGATCGGTAGTGCTACTAAATTATAGGGTGATATGTCATATAATGTGATCCAACATAGGATATTCTATATGTATAATAGGATTCTCTATTCAGGCATGGTTATTTTTCATAGCCTAACTATCTTTCCCAAATATATTCTTAACCTTCCCAGTTCTAATACTAGCTACACTGACTTTCAAAATAGGGAAACCTCTACATTGGCCACGTGTATTTATACTATTCATCCTTCTAGGCACCATTTCTATATAATTTCTTATACAAAATTAAATCATAAAATACTATATAATCCAAAAATAAGTGGAACGATTAACATAAATTTTAAAATTTATGCATATTTAATATAATAACAATAAACATGGCTTCTTTGGGGACATATTTTCTTCTATATACATTATAATGATTTTCAATGAAAATTTGAATTATCCTAAGTATATAACCCATGATTATTGAATCGGATATGCAACAAGCTTATTCTTATGTATTGGGTTACCCCGAGTAATGGTTATAACAACTTGTTGAAGATGTTACTCCTTGGTATATTTGTGCTAGAACCACATGCACTTGTAGTATCCCCAAAAGGATTCATTACTTGGAAAACTACATAATATTTATTGTAAAAAAATTCTACGATGCACTTGTAAAATTTTCCTCATTGTCTATATTAGGGTTGTGATCCCTGGTCTTTGTTTTTTAAATATTATTTCTAGTTTTTCTACAAAAATTCCATTGATACCAACTCTAGTGGCTCAACTCCAGAATCATATAGCTGATGTATTATTTTATTACAATGGCATGATTTTATAGAATCAAATCTAGGAGGACTTGTGATTTTTTGTAGAATTTGATAGACTTAATCCATAAATTATATCCATAATACATTGGGAAAAATAAATTATAAACATGATACATAACTTGAAGAAATAAATTGTATCATTTAAAACTTATTCAAC
Source organism: Viscum album (assembly GCA_963277665.1). Lineage (NCBI taxonomy): Eukaryota > Viridiplantae > Streptophyta > Magnoliopsida > Santalales > Viscaceae > Viscum > Viscum album. The sequence continues at coordinate 863,517,759 of OY728160.1, forward strand.
TATTTATTCTTCATAACCAAGAAAAAATAATCATAATAAGGGAGATCTCAAATGGTCAGTTGGGATATGTAATGTGGAAGAAATAATGAATCAGTGAGAATAAATAAACATAAAACAATAATTTACTAATAACACATGCAATTAAAATTAATATATATGGAATAATCAATATGGAAATTTAAAAAACTGAAACACATTTCATCTAATCAATGAAGTGAAAATGAATTAAATATAATGATATTTCAACCCAAACTATCATGGATAAATAATAACTGAATCTAAATGAGGGAAATGATTATTTGTTGGACACGTTCTTTTCAAGGTTAATTATAACTATATCATCAGTACCGTTCACAAGACGGTTTACAACATATTAGGTAAAATCTCATCTAAGAGGGCTAGCCAAATGACTCATACTATGAGACTACCGATGTATAGAGGGGATATATTAAAATAAGACCAAACCATGTCACAATAGTCTATATATTCCTCATAAATTTTTCTTATCAATATATCCATATTAAATAAAGGAACCTATTTATCAATAGTTCCCCCAAAATATCAAATATATGTAAACTTTTACACCATATGTAAAATGGTATAACGTTTGGGAAAAACTATCATCCACTATAAGAGAATATAGATGTTAATGAAAATTTAAAATGAAAAATAATTACAATAAAGTGATTGTTTCAAGGGTATGTTAATAATCATATAAGTACGTGTGATTGAACAGAGAATCATTAAGAACATTCTTGAAAAGAATTGTCTTTAAATATTCAAAAGTGTCTTATACCACACTGAAACATTTAAATCATAATACACATGAAGGTATGATGATAAATAAAACATATAAGATCATGATAATAAGTATATTCGTGATATTATGTTCAAATTTGAGCATATACACCATATAAAAGAAACTATGTGCATAACTACAAATAAGTCTTAATGGAATGTAAATTAAGATGAAAACACTTACAATAACTTTTATTTAATTGTGTGGTATTTTTTATTCTAAATATTTGTTTATAATATGTCAAAAACTTATTCCATAACCATTCTATTTTTTATAATATCATATATTAACTTCTCAAAATATTTTATTACCCTTGTGTTAACACTCTTTCGTGATTTTTACTCTTTCAGGTGTTAATTGTCTAGTTTTCTCAAGTATGTTTTTGAATTGTAAATTATTGTTCCCATTAATTATATCATGATTTAATCATAACCAAAATATAAACCATGACTTAATTATCATATATATTCAGTATATATGTATTTATAATAATCTATAATGTTTTGATATAAGAAATGAAATTCTCTATTCCTGGTGACTGTTGACCGTATGTACGAATGAAAAATGGTTTAATTTATTTGTTGTATTAAAACAATTAAAATTAAATTTCATTATGATTTTAATAATTAAAATATCATATATATGTAATATTTTTTACATAGTTTTTTTAATATCATCCTTTTTACATTCCATGTATGTCATGAATGAGTCACTTCACCTTGATTGTGTGGTAGTCCACACTTCCTCAGAAACAATTATCGTATTTACACAAGACAGAAAGAAAAAAGTTATGTTATGAATAAATATTACAAAAGAATAAATAAAATATATATACCTTATATATCATATGTAAAAACAATTTCCATAATAATGGGCACCGTTAGAGGTGGTAAAGGAAAAATGAACAATCATCATCTCTTGACGTATTAATTCTCAGTACACAGAGATACTATATTAGATAACCGTTAGATAGAGGTTTTTTGTAATTTTAGAGAGGAATATTGAAATAATAAAATACTAGTATGATAATGGTATTGTTATTTAATAATATAATAATAAAACGTTATGGAGTGGATTATGGAAATAAAACAATAAATATTGAGGAAGTTTGTTACCTCTTATCCAAGAAACTCTTTATGGTTTGTACCAAAAAATTTCCATGGATTGACTCTTCAAAAAGGATATGATTATAGGATTAGGTGAGGGGTTTTGAGGATATATTTGGGAAGATATTGGTCGATCCAAATTGGATTTATAGGTGCGAGGAAGTGGGACAAGAGGAGGCCTTTTATAGTGGTGGAGGAGTGGAACTCCAATAATATTTTCAAAAAGTAATTCCATAAGCAATCTTCACATTGAATGTGGCTCCAAATATGAACCCTATTATATTAAAGCAATTATAAGGTAAATGTAGGTCTAGTTAATTTTTTTTGGAAAATATTATAAGTCATATGGGCCATTCAAATTGAGGTCTAGTCCTTTATTAAACTTAATTAAACATTAATAATTGAAAATAATTTCTATAACATTCACTAATATTTTTGGTCAAAAAATAAGTTGAACTTATTATAAATTATAAAATTTGAATATTACAAATAGGGAATAAATTTTTAAAAATTCCAATCACATAATTTGAAGAAATTAATTTAAAATTAATACTATAGATGAGACGACAATGCAGGTTTTATGGTAAAAAAAACCCAATGATTGCTATGTTTTTATAGTCATTTAAAAATTGAATTGATTTAAATGACCAAATTTTATTAATTTTTAAAAATAATATATAATTAATATTTAATATATATATATATATATATTAATTTATCCTTACAAATAACTTATATTAAAAAGTAGTTTTGAACTTAAATTATGTATTCATCGCAATTCCTTAAAAAATGAAACTTCATAGAAAAATTAAAAAATATCATGCTATTCAAATTTTTATGTTTATATTTAAAATATTAATTTTATTTTGACATAATAAATTTATGAAAGGGTCAATAATTGGGTTTAAAATGGGTTCTCCATTAAAAGGAAGTAATAATGATTTAATAAAAAAATAGTATATTATGAAGAAAATTGGGTTTGTTCAAAGGATATGATTATAAAATATATTTGATTAACACCAATAAAATGTTATACTGTATACATAATATATATGTTAAATTAATATCACACAATAATTGAAATAAATTTAACTTAATTTTTAAAACATCTTTTCGACAATAAAAATGGTTTTCCATAAAAATATTCCTTTTATATCCAATTGGTTCTTATACTCATTTCTAATTAATTTTTGACCAATGAATTATTTTTGAAAACTATAAATTTCCATTATTTAGTAAATATTATTCATAATGTATAGTTTATATCTTATTATACTATATAATAATATTTTAATATTATATTATTATTCGGTAAAATTAGGTCTTGCGTGTAACACAAGCCATTGGAGAAGGTTCCCTTGCATATAACACATGATTACTATGTGTTTCATTCATTAACCAATATAGAATATATAAAATATATTTAAAATATTAAGTATATTTTATGGAATCAGTGTATTATATTCTTTTATTCTCTAGGTGTCACGTTCCATAAATGCTATCTAATCAATATTCATACTCTAGAATTTCGGGGTGTTACATGGTGCATTTCATTATTATAATAGAAGAGTTATATCCCGACAAACATGATATAATATAAATAATACTAGTTTAATAAATGAATGGATTAACACTCTCAATTGTATCATATCAAGATCCAGGGTTTACCTCAAGGTTATGGAGAATCCTTCTATGAGCATTGGATACAGAGTTGAGTTTCAACACATGTTATCTCCCTTACATGGATGTTTAGTATTATTGAACCATTTAAGAAGTATAAGATATGTTGTGATCATTTATAATGGATTCCCAAGGATTTTTGGATAAACACCTTACTCTATTGGATTTACCATAATATAATAGTTTCCCTTCTATCATTCAAATGGAGCCTTATGAGGTTGTTTATGGGAAGAGGATGTGGACAAAAATATACAAGGATAATGTTAGAGAGAATAAGATGGTGGTACCTGATCTTATACAAGTGATGATAAGGAAAGTAAAAGCCCTTTATAATTATATGAAATTCATTAAATGATAAGAAAAAATATATTTACCTAATAATCATTGAGTTTTAGATTTTTTGGTTAGAGATAACATGTTACTTCATGTATCACCAAAGAATAAATTCACTAGGCTTGGAATAAGCGATATCTTAGTCCTAGATACATCATCGACATTGAGATCCTTGATTGTATTAGAGTTATGGCCTATTGACTAGAATTTCCACCTAACATATCTTATATACATGATGTGTTCCTCATATCCCTATTATGTAATTACATTTTAAACCCCTCATATCTACTAAATCCTAAGGTGTAACCTTTAGAGAATGATATTCAATTAGAGGAGTGGAACATAAATATCATAGGGCATAGAGACAACATTATATGAAACAACACAACTCACATATTCAAATCAATATTTAAGAACCTAATATTTTAGGATTCAACATGGGAACTAGTAGAAGTGATGAAAAAGGGGTTCCATTATCTATTTTGGTGTATGAAATAAAATTTCCATCAATTTTTTTTCATTGCGGGATGAATGTAAAGACCTATAATTTTAAAAGTGATATTCACTTTTAAATTAATTAATTATTAGAAAATTTAACTATTGAAAATTAATTCAATATATTTCACTTAATATTTCTAGTCGTTATAAAATATACTTGTATTATGACTATTGGGATTAAAATAATCTTATATATAATAACCATTGTTAATAAACCCATTTTAATGTGACCATCATTATTAGTACATAGTAAGGGTTATAATAAAATCTAGTTGAACCAGATGGGATAAGTGATGGCCTTGACCAGTAAGATCATATAATACTGAACAATTTACCAGAGCATTCATGGGTTAAGGAGTCACTAGTATTTTTGGTTTAAAAATCCCAAATTGAGATTCAAAAAGTAACACTCAACAGAAATTTCTTGTAGTTGAAGTTAAATCCTATAAATATTACTCCCCAAATCATGTTTACAAAACCGGCCTAAGAAATTACCACAAATGAAGAACAAACCATGGGGTTGTATGCTAGTGTAATAAGTTGTTATTTATCCAAAAATAACTAGTAGGAATATTCTTTTATTAATGATATAATATTGGTTATATTTATCTCATTTTAATTATTATTTTATACACTTTAATTTAGAATGAATCTGATAAAAAATATATTTTAATACAGGGCACAAAATTTTTATTTTTGGGATATATATTGTTTTATTTGAAAGACTCTTTTCTAATAAAATATTATATTTGAAATAATTTTTCTTCATAAATAAAAATAAAAAACTATTGTATTTATATATACATGATAATATAATTTATTTAATTATGTTTAATTTTTATAAGGGTCAGATTTTTGTTTGTATCAGAAAGAAAAATATTCTTCAGTAAATAAGTTTTTTGTATAAAATATTAAATTCATATAATTATAAAATTATTTTGTTAAAAATAAATATCGTACATTAAATTAGAATGTCAAAATTTTCCATTGGATAATTTTTCATAATTTTATAACATAAACATTTTTCTACATTAAAATAAAATATGATCTAAATATACAGTAATTATTATGAAATCATAAATATATAAAAGTATTTAAGAAATAATATATAAATAATCCTTAATAAAAAACATTTTCCTTTAAAATTAATTTTTTATGTATGTTGTTTAATTTTACTATAATATAATGAATTCTCCCAAACCAATTTTATATTGTAATATTTTAAAAATAATTATTTTTTAAAAGACTCAATTACTCGTATTGAATGTTAATATTTATATTATTTTTGTTCTCAAAATAATAAAAATATTTTATTTCACTTGTTTTTTGGTGGAAACTATTGAAAATACATTGGATAGATTGTGGATTTGACTGTTTTATTAATGAGAGTCCAAAATATATATTTAGAAATAAATTAATAATTGTCATCTTTTTTCTATAAAATCCCACCAAACCTCCAATTCATCTTCACTAAAAATCGTTGAAAAATTATGTTACTCTCCCTACCACCTATAAATCCATCTCATGGTGTTAGCAATCAATTATTCATTTTATTGGGAATATTTAAACTCCAATATTTATATTTTAATTCGTTTATAAAATTTACATTTTCCATCCAATTTTAATTTTAAGAAAGATATATTATCTATCCCCTCTCATTATCAATATTACATATGTCATTACTATACTGAATTATATATCCTCCCTCTTCCTCTCTCCTTTTCCATTCAAGAGCTCATTTTATATTAATCATTTTCATCAATGATTTTTCTTGTTAAAATTTGTTTTTACATATTTATTTGATGTACTTATGATTATCAAGTAATGTTATTCTACTTTTCACTCTCATTAGACCATTCAATGAACCTTAAACCTGTTATAATGTTAAATATTTCCATGCCAAACTTTTTGGTTGCAAATACCCATCCCAATTTCCAATCAATGGTATTCACCTAGTTGTACCTATTATTTATCGACTGGGCACTTCTATATATGAACATAACACTCATTAATCATGTGATTAAAAATGAGGAGATAAATTCTTATGTAATATGATCTATTTGAAAAAAAAAATCATTAACATGATATAAATATTACACATGGGAATAAAATTATATATCCCACCAATGCATTAGTTAAAGTCTACATCACATGAGATTCCATGTATAATGTGTGAATGGTTACCCTAAGAACATGATATTATGATTTCTCATATTTTTACCTTGATATATTCTTATAATTTCATGTTTTATGTTTCTTCCATATTCATATGATGCCTTTATTTAATAATCTTATGACACGCTTCAATGTTAATGAGTATGATTCTATCTTTTTTAATTGAACTTTTAATACCTCTTCACTCACGTGAGTTGATTTAACTTATGATATTTTTAATTCATTTAATTGTATGTGTAAATCCTTATATTCTTATTTATGAGTCTAGGTTATCTCAATATTTATTTGATGATCTGTAGAATTTAGTGGCATGTTAGTGATTTTTCATTAAGAATTTTATTATAGCGTTGTTTTTTGGATTTTATATTGTGTTTATAAATATAATAAACCATGAAATAATGTGTATAATAGATATATTTTATCATTCGAACAACACACAGAACCTATAAAGAATAGTATAGGATCTCATTTCCTTGATTAATAGGGAAATAATGACCTTAATAGAGGATCGCATTCCCCATATGAGTACTTTAGACACATGGAATACATAATTATTGAATAGAAGATATCGTACCTAGAGTATGTGGGGAGAATACTATCCCAATCTAATAATCATGTAGATGTTCTCATTCCTTCAATAAAACACAAAAAATATTTATAATAACCAAAACGGTCATACTGATAGTGTGGAAAACCTTCACCTTGACAAAACCTTGATGGAAGTGATAGCAGTGAGCCTTGTGAACACTCCAATCATCATGTGGAGACCTAGTCCCTAACCCTATAGAAGTAAATAAAAAATCCACTGATCTTTCTTTGAAATCATTTTCAAAATAATTAAAAAGAATGTATCTTTATGATCTATATATAAATATATTCTATATATGATAGTTATTTATTGAAAATATTCCATATATGAAAAACAAACATTTCATCTATCATAGATGAAAAGATTTTACTAATGGGACCCAAGGATTAGGCCATTAGTTAGATTTATGTACACATATTGATCATGAATTATTCATTTTAATTTAGAAATGACCATGTGAATTTATCAACTTCATAGAAACATAAATTAGGAACATTTTGAATTCAAGATGTATACAAAAAATAAATCATGTGATGGTTACCTTGAGAAATATTTTTCATCATATCAATTTGGGAGGGTATTGTATAAAAATTTTCAAAATATTTAACAAATTTTTTTGGCATGTAATTTTTGGTACCTAATTAACTTCAACAAAGCCTCAACTAATATCATTGGTAAAAATCCATTTGATAGTCTATATAGGGTAAAAAAACTTCTTCAAAGTCTCCTCAATTTTTATTCTAGTTAGAGATGAGTATATTAATATCTTGAGGGAAACACATTGGATTACCTATAAAACATTATAATTTTATTTTTAGAATTCAACCTGGATCAGATCCACCATTTTTTAAGCATGAATAACTCAAACTAAAATGATAAAAGTTATATTTATGAATCTCTCAATATATTGAATATTTTGATCTATATATTCTACATTAGATTAATCATTCTATTTAAACATTCAAATTTTCAGTGTAGGTATTTGTTTTTTAGTGACCTTCCAAGATTTGTATCCTCAACTCAAGATGTATTACAATTACATTTTTGGATCAATAAAATACAGACATAAGTGGATAATGATTTTTGGGATACCACTTATCTCTATATTGATGTCGCTTCTCATGTGGAATTTATGGCTCAAATTACTAATAAATTATGAATGGCGTCAAATGGATGGTTTTAAATCAGTTTTTTACTAATCACTATGCGTGATCAACATTGAATCAATTCAAAATTGGTAATATCCAATGTTTGGATGGATTTGAAACATCAAAAAGAATTTGAATTTTAGTTACAGGTTAGGTTGAATCATCAAATGAGACTCTAAATGGAATTTCAAAGGATGTAATGTCTTTAAAAAATTGTTTTTAAAAAATGAATCAGTCTATAAATGTATCCTAGGTCTTTATATGAGATTTTGAAGATTCATGTTAGGTTTTTTGACTATTGGATTTATCTAACAAGGTGTAATGGTTTTGTGTGCATGGATTAGGAGAAATAGTGAGAATACATAATGCTCAAGAGGTTAGAAGATCATTTTGAATTGACAATGGGTTTTCTTTTCATTATCTTCATGGGTAACGCCAAACTGTGTTACTACAATGATTTTAATTAAAATTGTATTTTCCCCCTTTTACCCTCTAGGATATTATGTCAACCAATCTCATTATTCTCCCATATGGTGTAAGAACTAGAGGAGGCTCCTCATCCCTCCCTTCATTATTCAAGCCTCTCGAAGGATCTGTATTGGTGGTGTTTCTTTTGTATTTAAGGTGATATTTCTATTCCTCCACCCTCCCATTCGAACTTCTAATGATTTGTTATAAAATCTAGAAGTTTGAATTAGGGTTTTGAATATAATTCCATAGAATCATGGGGGAATCATCCATGGATAATGTGGGACTTTTACCAGCTCACATAGGGAAGATCCTAAGGTGGATTTGGAACTTTGTTGCATGTAATTTTGTTAATGTATGCCATCATAGTGAATCTTTGTAAATTTTTAAAAATGGTTAATTCATTTTATAATCTAATTATTTTCACCTCCATGGTATTAGTTGTGGAATGTGGTCAGGTTTATTCCTAGAGACTCTTTTGGGATGTTAAAATCATTTTCGGCATGGTGTGATAAACCAGTGACTTTTCGTGCCATTTCACATGTTTTTATTTGGTTAATTAATTAATAATTATTATTATAATTAATTAATTTTTTATTCAGGTGTGATACTAGAGCATCTGTGATTATCACGAGCTCATTTGGGTTTTGAGGGGTTAGGGAGATGCTTGGATGAGCCTTGGCCAGGACTCCATGCAGTAGAAATGTCTCAGAGTACTCCATTGAAGATATATGTGGTAAAATAGAAATACCAATAGTCTTATTAATTTTTTTAAATTCACATTATGGTGTATTCCTTTGAACCCGTATCTCCTTTTCTGGTTTCATTGAATTATGGAAATTTTTTTCTTCCAGAGGTTTATGCGTTGGACCATCCCTAGATATAGTTGGACCCATAGTGATGTGAGGCTTGACATAGGGCTACGCATGGTCTAACATCCAGACCATGTTGAAACTACACCATTACTTTGAGTTGGTGGGTTACAACACCTTATGTGCATGTCCCAACATGCCAGAGGTTGTTGACTATAGTAAGGGACTAGGGTGTGATACTGGGGAGAATATAACCTCATATTAGAGTAACAAAAAAACAAAAATAGCTAAGTATCTGTCTCTGCAGAATGTAAAATGTGTGGGAATGTAATAAGTAACTAAAATATAATATATTGTAATAATCTATGAAAAATATATAGAAAAAGAATATCTATGTCTTACAATACAATATTGGTGACCCACTAGACATACCATATAGTTATTGGAGTAAAAAAGGAACTGAAAGTTATATTAGATGGATTTTATGCTAACATCAAGTGAGACCATGTAACCGGTCTCTAGAATCTTTCTAAATTCACTAGCCTAATCAGTAGAAACACACGAATAGATCTTCTTGATCATGAAACTCTGGGACTCAACCCTATTCACTATTCTATATAGGCTCAACCTGAATAGAATACATAGGGTATAAACATACATTGAGGTTCAAGTATAGTGGGGAGAAGGAATCTTAGTAGGACACTAGGAAAAGAAACCTATTCCCTATGATGCTATAAGTGTATGAAAACGTAAACTGCCAAGCCTAGCTGAGGCACCGCTGAGAAGGGTATGTAAAACAAAAAGTGAATCCACAGTCAAACTGCGGGTCCTTAATTCCTCTCATCTGGGAAACTTCCATCACAGATATCCATATCTTTTTGTGTATGTACGTATAAGACCATACCTATACATACATTAATAGATATGAAATTCATGAATAAATGACGTAAATGACATAAAAACTAAAAACATTTCATCCTTGGGTCCATTATCCCAATAAATATATATCCAAATCATCCCATGGCTGGAATTTCTGATCAAGTCAACCTTATATATAAATACAGATAGATACATGTTGGGGTGGATCGAGATGTACCACCACCATCCAATTCCATGGGAGTTCACATGGCCTATCCCTAACCCAGGTCCAATATCCCTCACTATCTATTGTCCTTCAAGCATATGTTTATATCGAAAACATAAATGGCATGGGGGTAAGAATGACTCCCACCCAAAAAATATATAATTAAGTGGGGTAAGAATTCATCCCACCCATGACATATATAACTAGCATGTGGTAAGAGTTCCCCCCCCAAACATATATTACGGTTGTGGTATAAGAATTTCTACCACTAATAACATATATAACTAGCATGGGGTTATAATTCCTCCCAACCATAAACATATATTTCAGGAATGGGGTAAGAAATCATCGCACCAAAAACATATATAACTGGCATGGTGTATGAATGCCTCCCACCCAAAACATATATAACTAGTGTAGGGTAATAATTCCACCCATACATAACATATATATTTAGTGTGGTGTATGAATTACTTCCACCCTTAACATATTTGGATCCTCAGAATCACATCCAATCACCCCAAAAGAAAGGAAGACAACTCACGCTAGGAATAATAGCCACCAAAGAGGAAGTGCCTCTCTTAAAAAACAGTGTAAAAAAATAAACATCTGAAGTATAAGAAAAGGAGTGATAGTGTCCGAAAAACCAATCCCAACACTATAGACTCAACCCAATTTGATTAGTATTTCAGAATCTTTTATATGGTGAAAACTAAACACAATCTCCACCCAAACCCAGCATACATCATAGGGTCAGTCAAACAACAGGCACCCATTGGGTCTCTCAATTTAAGCACTAAAGAGACATCCTACATGGGATCCTCTAGGTAATAATGAGAAAATGTATCCTACACAGGATACATAGTTGTAAAAGGTACAGGAGGAATCCTACATGGGATCCATTAATGGTAAAGAAATGGAGTCATCCTACATAGGATCATCAGAATGATACACTTGTACAAGGATCCAACAGGGGACACCATAGATCAAGATTTAAGAAAAGGCATAGAACATGGGATCCTTATCATATAGATGAAAGATAGAGGCATCCATCTTGAAATACTCAATGACTATAATCAAGTGAAGGAATCCTACCTGGGATCCATAGGAGTAATGTTAAGGGATAAATCATACACATGATCCATAGAATTAAATTGGTCTCATGGCCACTTAGTCTAGAAGGGAACATCAATCATTGGAGACGTCCTCAAAGGATAGATAAGAAGAGATATCCCATGGCTTGTCTCAAAACATTTATCACTCTCAGAATACACTTTAATTAGTTACCAGAGGAAGAACCACTATTTTTAGGAAGATTCCCCAAAACACCCATTAGAAGTCTACAACCCACTCCACAAGTTTCGACATCATGATATTTAAGGAAAACTAATTATAATGGAATACTATTACAACCAAATACTATACCGGGGAATAAAAAAGGATAAATCTCTCCAAAGGGAACCAAGATAAGAGGCAATTACATATACATATTGTACACAATGTGTACCCTCGATCTCGGAATGGATGTGTACTCTCACTGGCCTAGAAGTTTAAGAACCCCTGGTACACAACATGTAGGGAAGGTACATGGCATGTTCCCATCAAGGGGTATTTTCCCATGTCGCTCAACTAGCCTAGCTGTATACTTGGCTACGTCATGTAATATTACATGTCATGCTACCCACATGGGGTCTGGTTGTGTAATATACACGACCATGTACCCCTACATGGATAGCGATGCCTGAGTACTCGACTACATGGTTGAGTACTAGAACACAGAATGTAAAACCCTATGTATGGAATTTACACCATTAAATTTTAACATCCCCAATCAGGAAGAACAAATTTTTTGTCACCCTAGACTACATGTTGTGTAGCCTTGTTTTACAGAACCGAAAACCCTCAGATCGCCCGAATCATCTTTTCTCAACCCTAGATCAAAAAATCTGGATACTAAGGTCCTAGTAAAAGAATAAAATAGATTTTTAATTAGAAACATACCAATCTAGGAGGATCTATGGTAAAAACATGAATGGGATTATCTTTTCACGTAAATTGATTAATCATTGTTTGATTTCATTATCCATGATCTCAACACATCAGTCCATTGCGTTGAGGGATTCCTGATGGTACACACCACCATTCCTCCCTCCACCTATCTCTACCTCTCCCTTCCTTCTTGGTTGAGCATAATATGTGGAGCCTATCATTGGATTACATGATAATTAAATGAGTACAAGATAAGAAATAAAAAGAATAAGTATAAAATGAAAGAAAACGAAAAAATGGGTTTGGGGTCATCCCTGATGTACAAATCAATTATGTTCATATACTATGATAAAATATCTATTTTAAACTCAATAAAGAAGTGAAAATGTCAATATGATGCTCCATTTAAAAGTTATCACTGAACCAACATATGTGAATAGTTTAATATTTAATTTATTAAATATTAAATAATCAATGAAAATTTGAACATCTCATATTTCCACCAAAATCCTGTCCTAGGGTAAAAACATATTTAGATACCCAAGGAGTGGTCTGAAATATTATCCATGATCATCTTGTATGGAAAACCATTTTACCCCTTACCAAAATCTAAATGAAAACATTCAAATTTCAGCTGAAAACTACAGTTTGAAAAAACTCATGCCCTTACAAACGACCCACCATAAACCTTATTGTCCACAAGAATCCTAGTGAAAAGGAAAGAATTCATATGCTCAACCCAAGAATCTACACAGAAAAAACTATCTATACTATCCAAAGACAATCCTCAGTGCATTAACAAATGTCTCCTACACATAATACATTTAACTATGACCGATCTAGTACTCTATGTAGGTTCTGGGCATATTAGAAGCATGTGAGGGGTGGTACCCAACGTGTTTTTTTATGATTTAAGATAAATTCAATATCAATATGATTTTAAATCACCATGATCAATGGAATTGAATCAATGATAGAAAACATTAATAACGATGGAATAGAGAGGGAGGATGTCAACACTTATTGTTTTTAATTAATTTAATGAGATAAAGAATTACCTCTAAGGAATTCACTCATCATTGATGAATCTAGTGATAGATCATCAGTGTAACATTGTTGTTTTTTTAGAAACCCTATGTATATTTCCTCTAGAATGGATCCACATAGGTTCTATGAATTTGTAGACATCACTGAAGGAGTCCCCATGTTCTAGCATGGAAGATCATTGCACCTTTATCATATGCCTTGATATCCTTAACAATTGATTCCAAAGTGTTATCCATGATTAGATGGAGGAGGACTAATCACCGTTCCTGGGACAATTATTGTTGAAGGGATCTCTCTAGTCTTGAGTGGATTTTCAATGATTTTTGTGCACAAACAAAAAAATGAATTGGATTATTGGAAAATAACATAACTAGATATTTATATTTCTTGGGATAAAATAAAATAATTTCACAACTACCATTAACTATTTAATTAATCCTAGAAAATCCCCATGTCACATAATAATATGAATATTATTATTTCTTGACATGCTTTAAACATGTGACATATAAATAAGTATTATTTAATCAAATAATATTCAATATTATTATTTCTCATGGGACCATTAAACTCAGACTTCCATTCCTCCATAATATTTAACAAACAGTGAATAATATCTAATTATTTATTAAATAAATATCCTTGTATTATTATTTAATAAATAATTTAATATTATATGTACTAAAGTAGAAAATAAGTATTTATATGCCACCAAGAATACATGAATAAATATTAAACCATGCATAGGAATAATTTTTATTCAACATGTTAAATAATATTTATTAAAATATTATTTAGCTATGAATATAGATACACATAGTGTGTTACACTGTAGGCCTCTTTCATAGTGGAATTAGGCGAAACAACCTGATGTCCAAGGTTAACATTTGGAAACATGCCAAGGAACCCATAGAGAAAGAAGATAATGTCAAAATTACATGTCACCTCATACAAACTCTTATTGTGTAATATAATACCTTTATCACGATATCTCAAATCAAGCATGTTTCATGTCAGTGCCATCAGCCTATGTAATTAATGTATCTTTCTGTGAAATTCTAGAAATAGAACATTCTTATATAACACCATGACCATAGATTTATTTAGGAGATATAATTTCCATTAAATGTGATGATATATTAACTCCTATTAACAAACAAAAGGGGAAAATATTTTATCATATTATTCATTAATGTAATATTACTTTTCCCGCACCCAACGTATCCCGCCTCACCGCAAACATTTTCCATCATGGATTTTATCAATACATATAAGTTTGAAACTCATAATACTCAATAATAATCATAAATTATTAGGATCAGTACACACATCCGCAAATATGACCATCTAATGACACATGTAATTGTGGATTTCCTACTAGAGGGTATTGTTATCATAATATCCATACTGGATATTACAATGAGAGTACACCATGAGAAGGTGTCTCAATGTCTTATCATTCACCATCTCTAATATCCTGTATCATTTTTATCACTCAAATGATATCATCCACCTATGGATCGTACATTCAAGAATTGTTTCATAGAACATCCGGGTTCTCATTCTAGTGGGGAACTACTATAACCTTTTATTGTGATAGCTACTCTTAAGACACTATCACATAATTTGTTATTCAGATGAACAATTAGGATCTGATATTTAGTTTATTAAGACTCTAATTAAGGAATACATGTTTATCATAATGTAAAAATATCTTGGATCGAGGACACCATATCAAACAGACTCTCACTTTCATTAGATATAGTTACTAAAAACCATCAGTCCACTAGCTCTCACGTGATATTCATTCTTATGCTGAGATATTATATTAATCATGTGGTCCTACATGTTCTATTCCATGGGTACTCTTCTTACTGCAACTTAACCCCTTTGATTGAAATCCCTCAAGAGGTGGTACTTCTAAAGTGTATTCTTTGTCTGTGGGTGTGACCATGGCTACATTTCAAGATCTAACACTACAGTATTATCACAATACAATATGATATGGTCTATAATACTAGGAAATACACCATGATCCTGGAAAATGTTATGAATCCAAATAGATTCCTTGGATATATCAAAAGACGCTATATAATCTGATTCTAATGTTGAATCAATGACAACTGGCTGCTTTGAACTATTAAATTTCACAACTCCTCTGTTGAGATATAAAAAATATCCTTATTTCCACTTCATATCATTCTGATCTTTCTAAAACCATCATCATTATAAACTGCGATGACCAGATCCTCATCTCATCCATACACCGGGAACATATACTTACATCTCATTATATACTTAAGGATTGTCTTAGATGTAGTCCAATATTGTTCCCATGGATTATCTTAATTTTATCCTACTATTGATAGTAAATATGAAAAATCAAGTCTAGAACATAAAATGGAATACATGATTGATCCTATCATATAAGAATATGGAATCTTATTCATTATATCTACCTATTGTTGTGTTTGGTGAAACAATTTCATTGAATGATGTAAACTAGTTGACATTGTAATCAGTCCCCTCTTCGATTTTTCCATACTAAATAACTTTAGTATCTAATCAAAATATATTATTTGACTTAGTTGAAGAGGGCTCTTGGATATATCATGAATTATCATGATCCCGATAAGATGGGCTACTTCACCTAATTCCATCACATAGAAATTCTTGTTTAAACCATCTTTAATGTATTTTAAGATCGGTACGTTGTTTCCACAAGTAATATGTCATCAACATATACTACTTGGATAATGATTGACTTCCCACCAAACCCCTTGTAAACACACATCTCGTATTCATTCATAATGAAACAAAATTATTTTATGGATTCATCTAATTGTATGGTCCATTACCTAGATGATTTCATCAATCCATAAATCGACCTCCGCAACATGGAAATCTTTTTTGCATCACCCAGCATCACAAACATTTCTGGTTGATTCATATGGAAATTTACCTAACATTTCCTGTAAAGGAATACAATTTCAAAATCCATTTGAAAAATCTCATAATCATGGTATGTTTATATAGAAAATATATTTTTAATGGATTTAAGGATGAAATTTGATGAAAAAGAATCATCGTAGTCAATTCGGTGACACTGTTCAAACCGTTTTCCACTAGCCTTACTTTATAGGTACTTACATTACCTTCCATTTCAAGTTTCCCCTTGAATACCCATTTGCATCCAAAAAGATTTATATCAACTAGAACATCAAAAATAATCCAAAAATTCTTTTTATATAAGGAATCCATTTTAGAATTCATGGATTCCTTCCATCTTGTAGATTCTGAGCTCTCTAATTCCTCCTTGTAGGAGAGAGGTTCATCATTGTTAACCAACAATGAATCACCAACATTGGGGACATGAAAACCATATATCTAGGCACCTATTAAATCTCTTATACATCTATGGAGTACATTCCATTCAAGAACTAATTCATGCACATGGACCTATGGAATCTATTCATGTACTAACTCTTATGTATCTTGAGCAACAACTTCATCAAATTCAATTCTTCTCCCACTATCCTTTTTGACGATGTGCTCCCTCTCATAAAAGACATATTTTTTTGGTGATATTCATTTTTTTTCTAATGGGTTGTATAGGAAGTATCTCTTTGTTTCCTTAGGATACCCTATAAAGATATAATTCTTTCCCTAGGGTTATATTTTGTTTCCTAATAAGGCCTTAAAAATCTTATTGCAACCACATGCATGTGTATGCGACGTAATAGGTTTATTTCAACTCAATAACGTGAAGGGAAATCCATTTCTCACATTGTTTAGTACTCTGTTTAATGTGTATTTCATAGTTTGAAATTCATATCTCCAAAAGGATAATATAAGATCATCATGACTCATAATCAAACATAACATGTCTAATAAGGTAAAGTTCCCCATTTCACTAACACCATTCCACTATGGTGTATAAGGTGGTGTTGGTTAGGATAGAAACCTAAAATCCAGAATAAATTCGATGAACAATTGGTTAACATATTCACCAATGGATCTGATCGAAGCTTCATTATCTTCTTACTATGCTGATTCCCTACTTCATTCTTGAATTCATTGAATTTCTCAATGTAATCGGACTTATACCTCATTAACTAGATACCGTAATATCTACTCAAGTCATTAATTTAAGTTATAATGTATGAATATCCACCTCAAAAGTCTACTAAAAATGGTCAACACATCAGTATGTACTAATCATATAATTTTTTTGGCCCTCCCACCCTTCCCATTGAATGGTTGTTCAGTAGTTTTTCCTTGTAAATAATCATGAAATATATTAAGTGGTTTTATCGAATAAGATTATAAATAACCATCTTAATATATCCATCTAAAACACTTCTAATTTACATAAACAAGATGATGATGCCTTAGATGGGTGTTATATGAGTCATGTGAAAAAGGTTCATTATCATTTACCAACACTTGGTTGTTTTAATTAAATATATAAAGGCCATTATTTAAATTCTCCAATATATAACATATTTTTTCTTTATAAAATAAAAAACTCTTATTTAAAAATTTTAAAATATACCCATCTATATCTAAACAAGGTAGAAAAGTTATGTTCTTGGTACCAATAGTTAATTAATAAAAATATCTTAAAACCAAAATCAATCCCATTGGAAATGAATGGTGGTAATCACCAATGTCCAGAGTAGCCAACATCACACCATTGTCAGCTCGCAAATCCTTATCTCCTCTACCAATTATCCATAATATACTGGGTTCCTACATTTGAATATATATATATGTGAGAAATATAAGTTATATCTAATAACCAATGTGTATAAATGGAATGAATACACTCAATAATGAATATACCATTAGCATGACATTGATTTTTGGTTCAGTTACTATTCCTGTGGACTAGATTTCCATATGAAAGACACAATGCCTATTTTTATTACCCTTCCTATGGATCATCCCCTTCATGGAAGGATGGTGCTCAGTATCTTTAGATATTTTGTATATATGAGGACCCTTAGACTTTTTATTCCTTTTCTTACACACTATAAAGACAACGTGATTATTAGGCACCATGTCCTTATCCACTTGTAGAATAATGGTTTTATTTTTTGAATGACTCATCTCATTATTTCTCATATTACAATTCACAATAATGCTATAGAAGATATTCAGATTTGATAAACATACGATATTCGTATGCCACTCATTTCGGAAATTAATCCCTATGATATCTAGGCATTCAATGTTGCCAATAATCTTGAATAAATGAGGGCCATATGACATGGACTGTCTATGCATAGTTATGAAAAAATAATTAGAGATCTCATACCTCTCTTGTCTCTCTTTTTATTTATTGAGATCCTGAAGGTGAGACATCATGCTATAGGCATCCATATATAGGTTTCTCTTCAAAATATCCTTGGAAATGGATGATAGAATAAAGCAATAAACTTTTATAGAATCATTCATATTTTTATTATAGATATAGTTCTCTTCATAAATTCCCTAATTTCAATTCTTAACTAGTAAAGGTTCTTTGAACACATACAATTTACTTTCAAGGGGAAGAATGACACATAGGGGCCTATTCTATTCTCATAAATTTGTTTCTGATGAGATCGTTTTCATTCTCAAGTATGGATCATAATTATATATTTTATTTCATTTTATTTTTGTTCCTAAAAAATAAGATAAGCATAAATGTGGTAATATATTTGATAAAATTTTAGTGAAATAAATAAATATTGTATTTAATATTCTTCCATTATTTTTTCAAAACCCAATATCCCTCTACATTGGGTTCGAAATATCTTAATTTATTTGATATTCTTTTGGATGGTATCCATATTTACCTTCTTATTACTCAGAAATTGGTTGCTGGACTAATATCTATTGGTTTAGGTAGTAATTCCAATTACCGACTGCATTGAATCATAGTTCCTTGATCTACCAAGTGGACTCCCCAATCCTGAAATAATTAATCTAGTTTTCCTGAACCTTGACATTTTAGTTACACTGTTTCCAACTTTGGAAGTCAACCCTCGATGTGATCCAAGTTAATCAACCCAAACACTTTTTTTATAATTCCCTGATAATTAAAATCACCCCAACTATGGCCATCCAAACACTTTGAACTATTGTACAATTTTAACCAAAGTAATGGAAGGCTATACCAATTTGAAATTTTATTGGGGGATTTTATCATTTTATTAGTAAATTTCCAATTATTATCTTTACCACATGATTTTTAATATTAATTGGGATTAAATATGTGATTAACCATGTACTAGATAATATATATGCAAAATCTTGTTTATTTTAGTTCTATCTTGCGTGGTCATTAATTTATTCATTATATGATCATGACTAGACACCCCTAATGAAATAACCATGAAGCTGACATAAATAAAATAATATAGTGGTATGATCAAGAGATGTTACAAGTGGTTAGTTTATCTAGCAGTTTGTAAACATAAAAAATGACCTAGGGGAAAACACCTTGAACCAATTAATGTTCGTGTTGCAACTTTCCACATATCTATCTTTGTATCATTGTAGATTGGTTTCACCTCAACTTTGAACATGATCCACCTTCACTAGCTTGGGAGCTCCATCAATTATATATGCCTTTTACTCACACACAGGTAATTAGAAATAGGTGTTTACATAAATGAAACCATGGGAACACTGGCACTATATAATTAAAATAGGGAAGGCACACATTCCAACAATTTTAATTTAATAAAAAAATAAATGAATCTAATCACATACAACATGTCTAGTCTATCTCATGATCATACACATGCATGCAATGAGTTATGCATTTTATATAACTACTAGTAAATTCTATATCATTCTTATTTACAATAAATCATGCTCAAATTAATTAATTATTATCTTTAATTAATAAATCCTTTTATCTTAATTCATATAATAATTTCATTGATATTATCAACCATTATAATTTTAATCAAATTAAATAAATACATTTTAAATTAACATTGTACATAAATTTTACCTAGTAAGTAACACGGTGAAAACCCATCTGATTCTAACCAACATGTATTATACTAGTATACAGTTTTACTCTTGTGAAATATAGAATACACGACATATCACATACCTTCATGATGCGTACATCATATATGATTACATTAATTACATGTTTTTTTGGTCATGTATTATGCTTAAATTTATGTATAGTAGAAACAAGAAATATAAATTACACGTGACTTGAAGATATAAAAATTATTCCTATATTAATTAAAAATTTAAAAATTTAGGTATATTGATACCTATCACATTGTGTGTCTCATATTAATGGCCACACACAAGTACATGTCTCAAGGTTTACATGGTAAAATAAATAAATTTTAAATCTATGTAACTTTTTATAAGTACACGATTTTGGATCCAACATACATGGATTTTACACATTTCACTGTCTATCTAAGATACATGCATAGGGACTCAGTGTGTATAATGTACCTCGAAAATTTGAAGTACACGACATGTCCAAGTGGCCACACACAATGTTTACTATGTGTTACATGGTCACTAGTCCAGTAGGCCGTGTATGGAATACACATATATTCCATGACCTAAATGGACTACATGCCATGTACATGGGATACATGACATGTAGTCTGTCTAACAATACGCCATTTAATTCCCGTCAACACGTGGTGGATTAAATTTTGTTATTAAATCAATAATAAATGCATAATCTCGAATTGATTTCCAAATCAAATCATTATGTGTTGTATGTTATTACATGGTGTATAACTCTTCTTAAATAGCGTGAAGTCAGGTGTTGTCCGGCCAAAAACTTTGGGAATTATGGATGAGTTAGTCAATTTTATTTTAATCATAAGATTAAATTCCTAGATTAGATCTATGAGAAATATTAGATGAAGACACAGATATCCAATTTCAAATTAAAGTAACGATTATACATGAATTGAAAAACTAAATTAAAATTCAAAAATCACCAATGAAATTTATATAATTATAAACAATTCAATTCATTCTCTGATACAATCTGTAGGATATGATCACAACATATGGGAGATATGGGCAGTGGCCAACATTGCTTTTTATCATGATCTATGATCAATCCAAGATCATTATGATTTTTAATCACTGTTACCAATGGAATGGAATCAAATATAGAAAACATTAATAATGATAGAACTAAGAGAGATGAGATGAACACATATTGTTTATAATTATTTTATTGAGATAAATAATTACCTCTAAGGAATTACTTTTTCATTGATGAATCTCGTGACAAATCTTTGGGGTACCATCATTGTGTTATAAAAACCAAGTGTAGATTTCCTCTAGTGGGGATCCAAAAATGTTATATTAATTTCTAGACCTCACTGAAGGAGTCTTTGGGTGCCAGCATTGAACATACATGCGCTATCATTGTCTTCTTTGATCACCTCAATAATTTTTTCCAAAACATTCTCCCTGATCCAATAGAGGATGATTGAATTTTTTTATTTGGAGCATCCTTGGAGAATGGAGCTTTATAAGATAAACAGGATTCTCCATGATTGTTTTGAACAACTAAAAAAATGAATGGGCTTATGAGAAAATATCATAGCTAGGTATTTATATTGATAGGTATGAAATAATATAATTTCAAAAGTTCCCTCAATTATTAATTTAATATTAGAAAATTCCCATGTCAAAAAATAATATTATTATTATAATTGATCAACATGTGGTTTACTTGAAAATTATAATTAAATATTATTTAATCAAATATTATTCAATTTTATGATTTCTCATCAGACAATTAAACTCAGTCTTTTATTTATCCAAAATATTTGATGATCCCTAAATAATATTTATATATTTATTTAATAAAGATCACCTAATTATTCATTAATAAATTAACTAATATTACATTCACCAAAATAGAAAATAAATATGTTTATACGACTAAGGATAAAAGAATAATTATTAAACCACATATGTGAATAATATTTATTCCACCTATTAAATGATAAATAATAATATATTATTCAACTGAAATTATAGATACACTTAATGTGTGACCCACTTGGACTCTTTATCAGTGGCATTAGGTGAATCATTATAAAGTATGAGGCTAGTCTCTAGAAACACTCTAAGGCATCCATAAATAAGTAAGTTAATACCACAAGGACATGTGGCCTCATATGAATTCTTAATATGTAATACAATCAATTTATCACTATATCACATATTAAGAAGGTTTCATGTCGGTTACATCAACCTATGGGCATGATTTATCTATATTTGACTTTTCAAAAATAGAAAATTCCTATAGAACACCATGGACAATGATTTATTTCATCTATATCATTTCCATCAATGTTCCTAAGATATTAACTTATGTTAAAGAACAGAAGGGTTAAAACCTTTATTTCATTATTCAGTAATAAAATATTACTCATGATTCACCCAGCATCTCCTCCTCATCAAGAACATTTATCATCACTGTTTTCATAAATAAAGCTTAGTGTGTGACACATAATACTCAATAATAATAATATTATAGTTTATGGACCAATGAACACATCCAAAGATAGGAACAACCAATGAAACATATATGTAGATTTCCTACTGTCGTGTCTCATCTCATAATATCATTAATGGATATTACCAAGTGCATACATAATGGTAAGGTGACTCGAAGTCATACGAGTCTCCACCCCTGACATCTTATATTATTTTTATTCCTAAAATGATATCATCTATCTATAGAACATATATTCATGAATACTGTTGTAGCACATCTGGGTTCTCATCATAGTGGGGAACTTATTTGACCTTTTAGTGTGAAAAATACTCTTTTGACATTATTACATACTACATCACAAAGAAGAAAAATCAGGATGTGATTAGTAATTTATTGATATTAAAATAAGTTAATAGAATTTTATCTTAATGTACAAAGAATATATTTCTAGGGAACAAACTCAAAAACTCCCCACTATAGAAATATTCCATCGTATTATTAAACCAAACTATGATTCCACAGAAACACATTAAAACGTTGAAGTTATAATGAAAACATGTTCATCGTCATCAAACAAAAAATGGTACACTCCCTGCCATATAGATTACCTTACCCCACTCCTCGAGCGCAACCTCAATATGTTCCCTTTGTCAGACATGGAAGAAATTTTATATAAAAAAGGACATCGGTGTCCAGCTGATTCTATCTATACATAATAAAGATAAAAGATGATAGAGAAATATTTTATCTAACAATATTACACTAAGATTGTATATAAGGGTGTGTACAAATATTTATAAGCCACACTCACATCATTTTAAAACCTAAAAAGGATTTATTCACAAGTTAACCGTCTAATTGTACCTAATCATTTCAAGTCATCACCTCTACCACAAATTGACATTCAAACACAGCTTCTAGTATCAAAGTCCACAACATGTCTTGAAACATTGGTCCTTAGCTTGCACCTATCCACTCTCTGATTTAGATTCAGATGATACCATGTAAATCCAACATGTATATTTATCACATGACTGATACTCTAATGAGTCACCCATTGCAAAGCTAAGATGACCATGCTACATGTAAGGACCCGACCCCAGTTTCCAAGAGTTAGTGCCTTATTTGATTACGTTGGCATACATACAAGGAAAACGAATCCTGAAGGACTGAATAATTTAGTATTATGGTAAATAACTTACATACATAAGTTCCAATTTACATATGGAAAGGAAAAACAACACTAAATTATTCCACTAGAAACATCATGTCTCCTAGATTATGCTTTCATGTCATTCATAATTTACATCTTCATATCCAGAGAAAAATGAAACATAAGAAAGGGTGAGCTCAAATGCTCAGTAAGAGTAATCCATAAATCATAAGATAATATAAACATTAGACATGGTGAATAATTGAAAACACATGCCTTTAATAATAAACATGAACACATTCTGGTAAGAAAAATAGCTGAGTAAATAATTCCATAATTAAACATAATCATGGGTATTCTACTAGTCGAAGAACCACATGAACTTTCAATTACTATCTTCATAATGAGGGAAGTTCATATTCCGGACATTCTGACACATTTTGTCATGGCCTCGGCCAAGACGTCAAGTGATTAAGGCCTCGGCCAAAATCCATATCACATTGGGAAAGGCCTCGGCCAAATTCCACGTCTAGTTGTCTCATGAGACCTATTGATTCATTGAGGGGATATAGCGGGCCTCATCCATCACATAATAATTTCAATTAATTACTCATATGAGTGGGTATAAACATAAATAACATATACATTCATATTGAAACTATCATATGATATGTAACAAACTTTCCCCGATTATTGAACATAAACACTAACCCTTTGGAATAATATGGTGAATGGGTTTAGGACAGATCATCCACAATATAGTTAGTCATAAACCATTAAATCAAATATGTTAGATGAATTCATAAATTATTAAACCCAATAATACCATCGAATAAACAAAAGTGTTGAATTACACGAAAACACTCTTACAAAATCATTAACTAATTCTTGAGATAAATACTCTTTTATTTTGAAAAGAAGAGTTTTTTTTGGAAAAATCATTGTATAAAACCAGAAGTGAGGTAAGGTAGTATTTTTCATAATAAAATGAGTGATTTTATAAAGATAAAGGTTTCCAAAAATAGATCATATAGTGCCCTTGAAAATAGGAAAGAATTTGAGAAATTCCCTTGGATCAGGCTTGTATTTTGAAAACAACAATGAATGTTCCTTTAAAAACGTGTAACTATCCATAAAATAAGGTAGGATTATGGTTTTTAAACATATATATGATACTAAAACAGAAAATATTTTCAGTACATAGCAATACAAAAGAATTAAATTGAGGTAATTAGATAGTGAAAGTATCCCGAATGAAAATGGAAGTTCGGGTGGAAAAAACCTTACCTTAACTCCAAACGTGTTCCGCACTTGTAAATAAACTCCTAGAATATGAAATTATACTTGTAAATAACTTATTTAAGAACATATTACACATATATTTGGTTTACTATAATTATGGTTAGTTCATTTATATCTTTATTGACAAGTTATTGTATTGGATTTCGTCATTCTGGAGTGTTCGTTTCATTTATTTTCATATTTGCTTCACTTGCTATTAAGTAATGAAGTGGAATGGATTTAAATCTCCAGAATTGAAATTAAATATTATCTATGAACACACATAATTGTTAATTTACATTTCTACCATTTGGTTACATGGAATGAGGATGAATCATTAGATGACCACCACTTCAATTATTCGGTGGTATTTGGAATATTATGAACTAGTTTTGTCATATAAATTAATTATATGTACATATTCTGGTTCCTGAATATTAATTAGGTTATAACACATATATTATAGTCTATTTCAACCATTAATATGGTTTCATGACCAGTAATGAAGAAGAAATTGAAGAATGAAACTTCATCGTCCACAAAGGTTATAAACCGGAACCTTATGGATGTTGATTTCGTTTATAAAATAAAAGGGAGGGAGTAAGAATATTTATGATGGTTCTTCAATTAACATGATATAAATCTAGTATATAGATGTTACTGGAGTTATCATGATCATTTGGACAGAGGAGGTGAGGAGAGGATAACAAAAGAAGATAAATTAAAATGAATCCAAATAAAAATAAAGGGTACTTTACCTCTTGAAATAACATCCTTGGGATACTCATTAAGGGAAGGGGTTTTGTTCATTTGGAAAGACGAAAAGATTCTTGGACGTGTGGAGAGACTAGGGAAGGGTAATTGGGAAGAAATATGAGGAGCTTAAAGGCTTAGAGGAGTGAAGAGAAGAGGGAGTGGTGAGGGGTTTTTATAGTGGAGGAGAGGAGTAATTTTTGAATATTTAATTCATTATTTTATTATTTCCCTCAAGACAACCAATAGTATTGTTTCATGTGACCCATAATAGTAATAATGGCATGTGAGTTCGAACCATGTGGGATTACAGCATCCTTACATAACCTATGAGGCAGTAAATCAAGTAGTTAGCATTTATCGCATTTTCTCATATTTTACTATTCATAATAAATTCTTGAATTTCATAAAAATCCCAAAAATTCACCCTAACATTTTTTTGACGTGTAGAATTAAAAAATGAAGTCCATTTTTAAAAAATAATTTTCTAAATACTATTAATTTAACTTTTAAATAAATTCATGCTTAATTCAAAAATCAACAGTTCTAATTCTACAACTACTTCTTTGTCACAATGAAAAATTAACCAAGATGTTATTATCCTATAGCCTTAAGAAAATAAAATAATAATAATGTTTAATATTCATTAGGGTTATATTACTATTCATATTACTATTCATATCTGTATGTTACTATTCACCAAAAAATCAAGTTTGTTCTATCATACTCCAAATGACTTACTGAACACAAATCTAGATGACCATTTTTCGAAATTCAAAACATTGAAGAGGAAAAGTTGTTTTTAAGGGATAGATTATAAAATTGAATTCTATTTTTATTTTAAAAACCATGGGGTGTTAGATTCTCCCCTCCTTCCAAAAATTTCATCCTTGAAATTCAATGAAAATTACCTAAAAATATCCGGGTATGTCTTTAACATAATCTCCTCAGGCTCCCATGTTGCTTCCTCCATCTTATAGTTCCTCCATAGAACCTTCACTGGAAGAGTCGTCCGATTTATCAATACTTGTTCTCTAGTATCAAGAATCTTGATAGGCTCTTCACTGTAAGATATACTGGGCTAAAGTTCTAGTTTATCATAATTGAGTACATGTTTTGGGTATGGCATGTAATTTTTTCACATTGACACGTGGAACACATTGTGAACCTTGGATAGACTTGGTGGAATTTCCAAATGGTAAGCTATGGCTCCAATTCGTTCCAGAATTTCAAAAGGTCTGATGTACCTGGGACTTAATTTTCCCTTCTTATCGAATCGTATAATACCCTTCCATGAAGATACCTTTAAGAAAATGTGATCACCTTCTTGAAATTACAAATCCTTCCTTCAATTATTAGAATATCTCTTTTTCCTACATTGAGATATATTGATATGGTTATGGATAATCTTCACATTTTCTATTGTTTCTTCAAAAAGTTCTGGGCCCATGAGCTTTCTTTCACCAACATCATCGAAGAAAGTTGGTGTACGACATCACATCCCATATAATGCTCCATAGGGTGCCATATGTATACTTTAATGGAATCTATTGTTGTAGGAAAACTCTACGAGAGGTAAATACTGATCCCACATGCCTTGAAAATCAAGCGAACAATACCTCAACATGTCTTCCAATGTTTGAATAGTGCCTTATGATTTTGCATTAGTTTGTGGGTGGTAGCCAAGACTCAAATGAAGATCAGTATCTAGGGCCTTCTGAATACTTTTTCAGAATATTGATGTAAAACGTGGATCACGATCAGAAACAATCGATAAGGGTACTCCATGAAGTCTCACAAAAACATTAACATATAGTCTTGCTAGAAATTCAAGTGGTAGATATTCTCTTATAGAAAAAAATGTTATGACTTGGTAAGACGATAAAAAATGACCCATATTTCATCATTCTTTCTAGGAGTCTTTGGTAGTCCCATGAAAAAGTCCATCGTGATATTATCTCATTTCCACTCAGGTCTGGGAAGAGGTTGCAATACTCTTCCAGGCTGTTGCCTTCTAGATTTCACTTGTTGAGAAACCATAAATCTTGAAACAAAATCAAAATTCTCCCTCTTCATGTTTTCCCACAAAAAATGTTCCTTCAAATATGTATACATCATAGTGCTTCCAGGGTGTATAGTGAAATTGGAATTATGAGCATCGTCCAAAAATTCCCTTTTTAGATCAGGTATATCGGGAACACAAAGTCTCTTCCCAAATTTCAAAATTCCATCTTCATATATGAAGTCACTCAATCTCCCACCATTCAAAGCATTAATCTTATTTTGAAACACTCCATCATCAGTATAAGAATTTTTTTCCTTTATTGTAAAGTTGGTTTTGCAACCATTTGAAAAATCATTGATGTTTCACCTTCCATGTTAATTCTCATATCCATCTTTACTAGATCCATTAAAAAAGGATCCCTTTCAACTATCATCTTGCTAAAAACTCCATCATCCTTTCTGCTCAAGGCATCTTCCACCTTATTTGCCTTCCCCGGGTGGTAGTGTATCATGAAATCATAATCCTTGAGTAGTTGAAGCCATCTACTTTGCCTCATGTTGAGTTCTTTCTGTGAGAAAATATACTTCAAATTCTTGTGATCAGTATAAATATCACATTTTTTACCATAGATATAATGTCTCCATATATTCAAAGAAAATATTACAGTATCTAACTCAAGATCATGAGTAGGATAGTTTTTCTCATAAATTTTTAGTTGTCGTGATGCATAAGCAACAACCCTCTTAATTTTCAAAAGTACACAACCATGTCTGTTCTTTGAAGCATCACTATAAATAAAAAACCAGTCATTCCCTGAATGTAGAGTCAATATAAGAGCATTGACTAATATTCTCTTCAGTTCTTCGAAAAATTCTTCACAATATTTTGTCCAAACAAATTTAACCCCTTTACGTGTGAGCTTTGTTAGTGAGTTAGCCAGTCGGGAAAAATTCTGTACGAAACGCTGATAATAACCTGCTAAGACAATAAAAATGTGTACCTCAGTTATGTTTGTTGGAGTGGTCCAATCTTGGATTGCCTTTTCCTTTGCAGGATCAACGAGGATTACATACATAGAAACAATATGGCCAAGAAAAGAAATCTCCTAAATCCAAAATT
This sequence comes from Viscum album, assembly GCA_963277665.1. Classification (NCBI taxonomy): domain Eukaryota; kingdom Viridiplantae; phylum Streptophyta; class Magnoliopsida; order Santalales; family Viscaceae; genus Viscum; species Viscum album. Next base: position 863,547,303 of record OY728160.1, read on the forward strand.
CACACTTTCTAAAATTTCCATATAATTCATGTCTTCTAAGAGTCCTCAGGATAATGCACAAGTGATTTTCATGTTCTTCATAGGTTTTGGAGTATACCAAGATATCATCAATAAGTACCACTACAAAATCATCGATATATTCCTTGAAACCTCTGTTCATTAGATCCATGAAGACAGAGGGTGCATTAGTCAATCCAAAAGGCATTACCGTAAACTCGTAATGATCGTACCTGGTTCGAAACCCTGTATTCAGAATGTATTCATTCTTCACACTCTACTGATCATATCCAGATAGATGGTCAATCTTTGAAAAGTATTGAGCTCCATGCAGTTGGTCAAATAAATCATCAATGTGAGGTAGGGGATACTTGTTCTTCATTGTTATAGCGTTGATCTCCCTGTAGTTGATACATAACCTCATAGATCCATCTTTATTATTAACAAAAAGGATAGGGGCTCCCCATGGATAAACACTAGGGTGTATAAATCCCTTATTACTCAATTTCTCTAGTTGTTTCATTAGTTCCACTAGTTCCACATTGGACATTCTATAAGGGGTCTTCGATATGAGCCTTGAACCAGGAATTAAATCAATGGAAAACTCAATTTCTCATTCTGGAGGATGTCCAGGTAAATCTTCTAGAAACACATCAACATATTCTATCACAATAGGTATATCCTCTATTTGATCATTCCTTTCCTCACCCATAGTTATTTCATTCTCTTCCTTCCAAATAATTGAATTTAGTTGAGATACTGGGGGTGGATCTAGATAAGAATTAGGTGGTGACAATTCTTCTCTAAAGATAAGGTGTTCTTTATCATCATCATCAAAACTCATAACCTCCTTCTTCTTACAATATTTTTTTGCATCATGGTCCGAAATGCAATCCATACCAAGGATTATATCAAATTCAATCATGGGTATGACGATGAGATCAGCAGATAAAGAACATTTGTATGCCCTAATGGGAACTGATTCACAGAACTTTGTAGCAATGATACTTCCCTTAGGAGTTTTTACTGACAACTCCCATGTTAAATCAAATTGGAAATATCTAATTTTCTTGGAAAACGGGGAAGATATTAAGCAATGCAATGATCCAGAATCAAATTAATCATTGGCTAAACTTGGGGAAACAATTAAAGTACCTGCAACCACGTTATTAGGAACATCAACCTCTGTAGTTGTGATTGCATAAGATTGTCCCTGATCCCTTTCCCTTTTCTGTTGAAAATTTCCGTGACATTTTGGACAATCATTAGCATAGTGTCCCATATCCTGACAACAATAGCATTGAACATCACTGGCTTCCTTATTCACTTTGCAATCACCAGCAAGATGGCCTTTCTGACCACATTTGTAACATAATGCTTTTTTTAAGCATGCACCAGGGTGTTTCCTTCCACAATTATCACATGGTGGAAATTCAAATCTTCCCTTCTTCCCTGTTTCCTTATTTCCTTTCCCAGGGTTTTCAGTAGCCCTCTGATTTTCTTGCTTTCCCTTAAAGTCATAATACTTAGAGAATTCTTTTTCTGTCTTGATGGCACATGAAAATATATTCTCATATGATGAAAAACATTAGGAGACCAATGCTCGCCAGAGGAATGGCTTTAGGCCATCAATGAATCGATCAATTTTACTCCGTGGATATAGTTTGTTGTATACAGCATGTCTTGCTAATCTTGTAAAGTTAGCTTCGTACCTTGCAAAATTCTCATCTTCCTTCTACCTCAGATTCAAGAATTGTCTCCCCATATCTGCCCACTGCTCACGAAGGAAATATTTTTCTAAGAATATTTCCTTAAAATCCCTCAATTTAATCTCTTCTATCTCTTCCTCCTCCATTGTGTTTTGGATTAATGACCACCACTGATCTTCAGCCCTTGATAGATGATATACTGCCATGAAAACCTTCTCTCTTTCATTACACCCCTAGGTAAGAAATATCTTCTCAAGGGAACATATCCACTACTCTGCTACAAACAGGTTTGTAGTCCCTTTTAATGATTAAGGTTGTTGTCGCATAAAGCGATCTAGCATGGATCCTCCATGTGGTGGATCCGGATGCTCCATACGGGTAAGGTTATTATTCATAACCTGAGTAAGTTTTGCTACTATAGTTATGAGTTGCTCAGCACTAGTCACAGCACCAGAGGCAACATCATAATCTTGTATCAGAGGAAAATCCCAACAGGTAACTCTTGCATTCATGCGATTTCCATTCCTTCCACTAGGCATCATAGCTAGATAATGGCATACACTATATTAGGTTATGAGTCATAATGTATAATATTAACTTAAAAATACTCAGAAAATTGAGATCCTACGCATGGCTAATCCCATATTCACAAAAATGTTTTCATTGAAGAATATTAACATTAAACTCCTTCATAATAGCTTGTAAAGAAAATGTGAATTATCCTAAGCATATCCCCCGAGAGTGTCGTAACCAAGACTGCAACAAGGCCCATTTTCGTGCACCAGTTCCTGTTTGATTCTAGCTCAAATAGGGGTTTTCGGGTTTTACCCCTAGATACATCTGTTCCAGAGACGCCTCTACTTGCTCGTATCCAGACATGGATATATTGCTTGATTGATCCACATAATCTATTCCTTACCAAAATACTAGGACGTTCTAGTATATTTATCCTCAAAGACTTTCTTAGGGACTCTTCCCTAATTCTATTTTTTCTAAATCTAGTTTCTAGGTATTCTACCAAACTTCCTCTAATACCAATTGTAAGGACCCGACCCCAGTTGCTGAGAGCCGGTGCCTTATTTGATTACATTGGAATACATACAAGGAAAACGAATCCTGAAGGAATGAGTAGTTTAGTATTATTGGAAACAAGTTACATACATAAGTTCCAATTTAAGTATGGAAAGGAAAAACAAAACTAAATTATTCCACTAGAAACATCATATCTCCTAGATCATGCTAGCATGTCATTCATAATTTACTTCTTCATATCCTAGGAAAAATGAAACATAAGAATGGGTGAGCTCAAACACTCATTAAGAGTAAAAAATACAGTACAAGATAATATAAACATTATACATGGTGAATAATTGAAAACACATGCCTTTAATAATAAATATGAACACATTATGGAAGGAAAAATAGCTGAGTAAATAATTCCATAATAAAACATAATTATGGGTATTCTACTAGTAGAATAACCACATGAACATTCAATTAATAGATTCATAATGAGGGAAGTGCATATTCCGTAAATTCTGAATCTTTTTTTCATGGCCTCAGCCAAGACGTCTAGTGATTAAGGCCTCGGCCAAAATCCATATCACATTGGGAAAGGCCTCGGCCAAATTCCACGTCTAGTTGTCTCGTGAGACCAACCGATGCATCGAGGGGATATAGCGGTCCCCACCCGTCACATAATAAGTCCAATGAATTCCTCATATGAGCGGGGATAAACATAAAAAACATATACATTCATATTGAAACTATCATATGAAATGTAACAAACTTTCCCCAATTATTGAACATAAACACTAAACATTCATAATAATATGGTAAATAGGTTTAGCATAGATCATCCACAATAGAGTTAGTCATAAAACATTAAATAAAATATGGTATATGACTTCATAAATTATTGAACCCAACAATACCATGGAATCAACAAGAGTGTTGAATTACACAAAAACACTCTTATAAAATCATTAAGCAATTCGTGAGATAAATACTCTTTTATTTTGAAAAGAATAATTCTTTTGGAAAAATACGTGTATAAAACGAGAAGTGAGGTAAGATAGTATTTTTCATAATAACATGAGTGATTTTATAAAGATAAAGGTTTCCAAAAAACAGATCATACAGTGCCCTTGAAAATAGGAAAGAATTTGAGAAATTCCCTTGGACCGAGATTTTATTTTGGAAACAACATTGAAAGTTCCATTAAAAACATTTAACTATACATAAAATAAGGAAGGATTATGATTTTTAAAAATATCTATGATACTCACATAGAACATATGATAAGTACATAATAATAAATAAGCATTACATCGAGGTAATTAGACAGTGAAATTATCCCGAATAAAAATGGAAGTTCAGGTGGAAAAACCCTTACCTTAACTCCAAATGTGTTCCACTCTTGTACATAAGATCATGGAATATGAAATTATACTTGTTAATAACTTATTTAATAACCTATTAGACATGTATTTAGTTTACCATAATTCTGGTTAGTTCATTATTGTCTTTATTGACAAGTTATTGTATTGGATTTCATTGTTCTGGAGTGTTCGTTTCCTTTATTTTCATATCTGGTTCACTTGATTTTAAGTAATGAAGTGGATTGGATTTAAATATACAAAATTGAAATTAAATATTATTATGAACATCCAGAATTGTTAATTTACATTTCTATAATTTGGTTACATGGGATGAGGATGAATCATTAGATGACCACCACTTCGATTATTCGGCGGTATTTGGAATACTATGAACTAGTTTTGTCATATAACTTAGTTATATGTACATATTCTGGTTCCTGAATATTAATTAGGTTATAAAAAATATATTATTTTATTTTGCAACCATTAATATGGTTTCATGACTAGTAATGAAGAAGAAATTGAAGAACGAAACTTCATCATCCACGAAGGTTATAAATTGGAACCTTATGGATGTCGATTTCGTTTATAAAATAAAAGGGAGGGAGTAAGAATATTTATGATTGTTCTTCCATTAAAATGATATAAATCCAGTATATAGATTTTAATGGAGTTATCATGATCATTTGGATAGAGTAGGTGAGGAGAGGATAACAGAAGAAGATAAATTGAAATGAAACCAAATGAAAAAATGGTACTTTACCTCTTGAAATAACCACCTTGAGAAACTCTTTAAGGGAAGGGGTTTTGGTATTCTGGAAATACCAAAAGCTTCTTGGACGTGGGGAGAGACTAGGGAAGGGTAATTGGGCAGAACTTTGAGTAGCTTCAAGGCTTAGAGGAGTGAAGAGAAGAGGGAGTGGTGAGGGGTTTTTATAGTGGAGGAGGGGTGTAATTTTTGAATATTTAATTAATTATTTTATAATTTCCCTCAAGACAACCAATATTATTGTTTCATGTGACCCCTAATAGTAATAATGGCATGTTAGTTCGAACCAAGTCGGCTTACATCATCTTTTCATCACCTATGATGCAGTAAATCAAGTATTTAGCATTTATCGTATTTTATCGTATTTTACTATTCATAATAAATTCTTGAATTTCAGAAAAATCCCAAATATTTACCCTAAACATTTTTTGACGTGTAGAATTCAAAAAATGAAGTACATTTTTTAAAAATAATTTTCTAAATATTATTAATTTAACTTTTAAATAAAAGCATACTTAATTCAAAAATCAACAGTCTTAATTCTACATCTACTTCTTTATCACAATGAAAAATTAACCAAGATGTTATTATCCTATAGCCTGAAGAAAATACAATAATATTAAAATTTATTATTCATTAGGGTCATATTACTATTCATATTACTATTCATAAGGGTATGTTACTATTCACCAAAAATCAAGTTTGTTCTATCAGACTCCAAATGACTTACTGAAAACAACTCTAGATAACCATTTTTAGAAATTCAAAACATTGAAGAGGAAAATTTATGTTTAAGGGATAGATTATAAAATTTCATTCTATATTTATTTTTCAAAACCATAGGGTGTTACACTACATGGAACATCAATATTATTAAGTAAAATTTTCACTTTGACGTCTTCTTCAAAATCAAGAACCTCATCTGTTACATGATTTATTCTATGACCTCTCGCCAGCAAGTGTTGTTACAGTTTAAAGATTCTAATCACGTGTTGACTACATTAGAAACAACAAAAACACTACTCAACCAAGCCAGTCACCAGAATAGTCCAGTCTGTCAAAGCCAGACTCAAAAAATAACACCCTGAGCATCTCATCAAAACTGAAGGCATCAAAATTTCTATAATGCAAGACTGAGTCATCTAACAAGAATTGATATCAAAACATGTGTAAAACAAAGCTCATACCCTAAAAAGATTCTCTAAGAATAGGCCAACCTATTTCATATAGGTTTCCATTGGAAAAAAAATGGACATCGACCAACACGGGTTTGAGTCAAACTAAGGGCCTCTAGTTCTCCCACCTAGCCCTACAGAAAAAGCCTCACATTTATGTCACATGACACAACCACTTATCATAATAGATAAAAAAAACTCTCAAAAGTATGTAATGATCACAATGACCTATGATGATCAAAGATAAAAACACACCCTACCTGGGATTGATCCTCACAGATCATCCTAAAATGAAAATGATCTCGGGAGGTCACGATACTAATGCATAAATAGTGAATTAACTAACACTCACCAGGAATCCATACAAAGTAATACCTCTGTATGTCTAGCTCATATAAAATTCCTAGAACCTATCCACATCGTACACAGTGATCTGACTAGATAACCATGACCTAAGAAAAAACACCCTACAATTGATTCAATGGGATGGAATTACATGCCACATTGACCTATTAAATCAATTCACCTATTGTGCATGTGATTTGAGTCATCATCATCACAAAAAATGACTCAATGTAGATCCACATGACCTACCATAAAAATTAAAATATATATTCAAGAAGGAACAAATGCTTAGGACTCATTCAGGAGTAAAAACACACACTAGAAAGCTGATATGATGTGAATCCTACATGCTAAATACGATACATGATATGCCCCTTTCCTTTGTCAGCCAAAAGACACAACCCATCTCTGACCACATTCCAATGGCCATGAGTTAGAGATCCATATAAAATCAAAACAACCACAGAACTTATGAATCACTAAAGGATAATTTCATATAAAACAATAAAATCAAATATTATAGTAGAAATCCCAAATCCCAAAAACCAAAAATTCTTACCCAAATGAGTGTTATCAACGCACTAGTCTGATATCAATCATAGGTTCTGACACATTCCTAATACTCCGATCTACCATATCCCAAATAGTAAATACCATGAAAAATATTCACTTTGAAGCCACTTTGTAATGCCCTATCTTGGATTACACTATATTGGTTCTCCGAGATGATGGATTACAGGGCCTCAAGCTCGCCTCCCCATATTCCTGAGACTTCTGACTAGCAGTGAGGGACTATAGTGTGACAGTGGGGAGACTATGACCTTATATATGAAGAAGAAAAAAATGAAAATAGATATATATCATACAAAATAGAATGTAAATAGATTTTTGAAGCAACAAATAACTAAATTAGAACATAATCTAATAATAAGTGAAAAATCTATAAAACCCAAACCACCATGTCATGTATTAAAACATTTGTCACCCACATAGCACATAATACATATACAAGAGTAAAAAAGGGAAAAAAAGTAAAAGAAAAGAGAGTTACTACTAACTCCGATCTAGGCCATGTACTATGTCTCCAAACACTATCGAACTGCACCAACCCATTTAGTAGAACGACATAAGCAAATTTTTCCGATCATGAAACTATGTGCCTCATAACTATCCATAGTCCAATCCTTGATCATCGGGAAAATAATACATAAGGTATAAACATACATCTAGGTGCATGTGTAGGGGTGAAAAAGAAAATTAGTTTTCCACCCTCATAAGAAACATATGAACCATTATAAAATAAGTTTATTCAAAAGTAAACATCCCATCCTCGCTAGGGAATAGTCGACAAAGGTATGTAAAACCAATCATGAAACCATATTTAAACCTCAAGTCTGTAACCCCAATCATCTTGTAATTATCCACCATGGATTTCCATATCTATATGTGTATGTATATATAGTCACATACCTATACATACATACAAAGATATGAAATTCATGTGTAACTGGAACAAATAACATAAAAACCAACAGTAGTCGATCCTTGGTTCGGTAATCCAAATCGACATAAATATTCATCATCCCATGGATAGAATGTTTAATCTATTCAAACATATATATAAATATAGAATGATATATTTTGGGGTGGATCAGGACGCACTAGCACAATTCAATTCCAGGGGAGCTCTTACAATCTACGCCATACCAAGATCCATCACTGTCTCTTGACCTTAAAGCATATTTATATATGAAAAACACAAATGGGATGGGGTAAGAATTACTCCCACCCATAAAATATATAAACTTCATAGTGTATGAATTCCCCCCCCCACATAACATAAATAACTGGTGTGGGGTAATAATTCCTCCCACCCATAAACATATATAACTAGAATGGTGTAAAAATGAATCCCACCCAAAACATATATAAATAGCATGGGTTAATAATTCCTCCCACCTATAAACATATATTACCGCGTTTGGGTAAGAATTCCACCATCCCATGTCATATATTATTGGCATGGGGTAAGAATGTGTCCCACACATAACATATATAACACACGTGGGTGACAATATCTCCCACCCATACCATTTATAACTAGTGTGGGGTATGATTTCCTCCCACCCATAACATATATGGATCCTAGGAATCACATTCGGGCATCCCAAAATAAAGGAAGACATCTGGAGCTAGGATCAATAACCACATATGTAGAAGCACCTCCAGTAAAAATTATTGGAATAGAAATATACATGTGAACTATAAACAAAGGAGTGAGGGTTTACCGAATTCCCAATCCAGCACTACATCTCTATCCCCATGGGATTACCATTTTTTCACGGGTTCTAATGTGACACCCAAACACCATTTCTACCCAAAACTGATGTACATATCAGGTTTGGTCAAACAACAAGCACCTACTAGGTCCCTCAAGTCATGCACTAAGGAGGCATCCTACTAAGGATCCTCTATGTAACCTTAATGGATGGAATCATTCTTAGGATTCTTATCTGTAAAATGTGAATTAGGATTCCTATATAGGATCCTCTAACATTAAGGAAGAAGGGTTATCCTACATGGGGTCATAGGAATGATGCGTAGGTATATAGATTCTCTAGGGGACTCCATAGATCATTATATATGAAAATCCATCCCACAGGGTATCCTTATAATCCAGAAGAATGATAGAGGCATTCTATTTAGGATCATATTGGCCAACAAACAAGCGAAGGGATCCTAATTTGGATCCATATCTATAAAGGTAAAAGAGAAATCATACGCAGGATCCTTACAAAGCAACTGATCTCACAACCTCTTAGGACAGAAGGAATCATATCCCAATATAGACATCCTCAATGCATGTATCCCGAGAGATAGCCCGTGGATTATCTAAGAACATACTTCACTCTTATAAGACACATGATTCTATAAACAAAGGAAAAACCTCTCTATTAAGGTAAAATCTTGAAAACACCCATTAGTAGTCCTCAAACCACTCCATGGGATTCACCGTCATGATCAACATGGGAAAAAACAAATAATGGACTTACATTACATCAAAATATGATATTGGGGTATGAAATAGGAAAATACCTGCAAAGGGAACCAATAAAGGAGTACACAATGTGTAGATACTATACACGGTGTATACCCTCAAACTCCCACATGCGTATACTCTATCCTACCTAGGAGTGTAAGCACCCTGGGTAAATGGTGTGTTATGTGGGTACAAAATGTGTACCCAAAATAGGGTACATGAATCTTTCACTCAATTGGATAGACCATATAATTGTCTAGGACATTTACTTTTATGTAGTGTGTTACCCACATGGGGTCTTGCCATGGACTCTACATGACCGTATACCCCTACATGTGTGGCCCTGACTGAGTACTCTGATACATTCTAGAGTAATAGAAAATGGTGTGTACACCCATGAACATGGAGTATACTCCCTTAATCATTATCTTCCTAGAATGGGAAGAACATACATGGTGTCACCCGAGACTACATATCGTGTACTCTGGTTCTCCCGAACAAGAAACCCTCAGATCACCTGAATCCACTAATTTTCCCTCAAATAAATAGATCTAGACACTATGGGCCTCATACAATAATTAAAGGCATTTAAAAATGAAAAATTAAATAATACTGGGATCGATGATGAAAACATAAATGATCCAACCTTTGGGAAGAAACTACTAAAGATTCATTCAATTTCACGGCCCACTATTGCCTCATGTTGATCCAGTGTGTAGAGGGATTCAAGACGATACCCCCTCTCTTCCTCTCCCATCTCTCTCCACATACCCCTTCTCTCCTAATAGTGAAGTGTAAGAGTATCCGCAACTAGTCATGTACTAGAATTAAAGGAATAAAATATAATAAGGAATAGAAAAAAAGGGGAGAAAAGAGGAAAATAAAAAGAAATGAAAATGGGGACCACGCAGGGCCTAGTGCCCAAATTGGGTTTGTGCCATGCCTAAGAGAAAATTTCTATTCCAGACTCAACAAAAAACAATGAATCTCAATCTGAATCTCTATTTAAATTCTATCAATAGATAAACCTATTGGAACACTTTAATATTTAATTTATTTAATATTAATTATTAATTATGGATCAAAAATTTGATTAACATGGATTTCTAGCAAATTATATACATGGGGAAAAGATCATTTTACCAATTAACATCATTTGAAAGAATATATTAATATTTATACTCAACACTATAGTCCAGAAAAAAATAAACATTACACATGTTGTGTGAAAACACATAGCAGCGGAATTTTTATGTGATGAGTACTTACGAAAAATCTTATGAGGATTTTGAAAGGGTTTTATGTATGTGTTTTGGGATTTACAATGGTTTTGGGAGTCATGGGGTAAAATATTTGTCTCAAAATGACAATTGTTTTGAAATGTGGTGTTAACCTCTATGTGTTTTATGACAAGGGGTTTGAAATATATTTAAAATATTTATTTTGAAATGGGTGGTTTTGGTGACATATTTGGGGTATATTTCATAATTAATTTTGGGATGGATTCAATGGAAATATAGGAATTGGTTCTTATTTGGGTTTAATGATAATTACCCATGTTTGAGGAGATTTTTTGTGTTTTCCATGATCATTTTTTATGGTCAATATGTTGATCTTTCTATCTATGAAATTATGGAATGGTTATTGAGATGGAATAATGCTCTGGGAACATGTGATTAAGATATAATGGAATGGTTTTGGTGCTGGACTTTTTCTGAGGCCATAGGAAGTATACTATGGATATGGTGTTAGATTGAGGCACTAAACACTGATATTATACGTCACGATGTATGTTTCTGATCGAGGCTCTAGGTGATGGTGTTATACCATTTGGAAAATAGATGTTGTACTGATAATTCTCCTCCTTGGATTCGAATATAATTATTCTATAGGAACCATTGATGTTTTGTATAGATGGATGTTGGACTGAGGATCAGATCACTATAGTTATGTATTATAATTGGGTTGTTAAGCATGATTTTCAATATTGGCATTGATAGTATGGTAAAGGGTTTGGGTATGGATAGAGGCTTATATCATGATTTTTGAGAGGTTTATATTTGTCTTTGAGTTTAGAATGATGTTCTAGGACCTAATGGTATGGGTAAATGAATCCAGTACTATGGACATAATATTTAATACTTCATAAGATGACTGAATAAAATATACCCCATATGTTTTTTTGATATAAAGTACCACTCGATGATTCTTCAATGGATTGGTGATGTTGATTCTGTTTTTGATGGCCAGTTTGGGACCTCAGAACCATTGGGTCTAGTGATTATTCGCCGAGTTATTTTTCCCCTTAACTTGTATTCATTTTCAATATTATTTGTTTTATCCTTTTTGATGTGGGTATTTTTCTTATAACTGGTATCTTTTTTATACACCAATGCGGGTTCCCTAAAATGTTTTACACACACCCTTCTCTCGGTTCCATTGCACATGGGAACCCAAGAAGTTCTTACATGTGTATTTCAAGAACATTCTTGGGATGAGGACCATGTTGAGTACTATTTTGATGAGAAATTTTTCTCATGTGGTATCATGTTACTCTAGGGACTTGGATCAAGGATTTTTTTGGAGAACAATTTAGTTTATTTTTTTGTATGTTATGTACCTAGTCCAATTGGTGGTCGTTTGTATATATGATATGTCCATTGAGGCCATTATTTCGTTTCCTTTTATTATAACATGTTCAGTTTACATATTATTTCATTAACTATGTTGTGTGTGATATTGGGTTATTTACTTCTAGTTGTACAATCTAATATGAGGAAATAGTATCCTCATAGTTCCACTTAAGTCCCCCATAAAGAGTTATCATGATTCAAGATATTAGGAGGCACACTTGAGGTTAAGTGGTGAATTGGATCAGAGCATCGGTTTAGTGGATCCTAGTTTGGGATGTTACAAAGTTGTATTAGATTTTTTTACCTTTATATTATTTCATTTCTAGGGACTTGGTAGAAGTGAGATACATGAATGTTTTAGATCATTTGATGAATTTCAGGATGGTCAATCATGAACACATGTTCCACTATGATTTCCAGGTTACCAGGGTTATGGATTGCTATTTTGACTTCCAATTTTATAGTTGTATTTGATTCCTTCATCAAGTGACACAAATTTTATTTTGATGTGATGATTTGTGATGGATTTACGGATCCTAAGATATTATCAAGAGTCTTATGATTTGGATTCAACTATAAGACTATACAGGGTAAGAGGCATCTCGTTCATCATGCTAGGTATATATGATCCCTAGGTTATAGCCATTATAATGTCTGAATTTATTGATTTCTTAAAGATTATAAGTTAGGTGGATCCATGGTGAGGAGCTCATTATTGAGGAAGTTGGTGTGCCCCTTGTGTGTGGTTGGTGTAGTGACCCCACTAGGTTAATATAGTGTGATTATTGGATCATTGGACCCCTCATGAGTGGGTTTTTTGGAGGCTGGTTTTGCGTTGGGGTAATCCGAGGAGTAGTATAATGTGCAGATGCTCTTAGAGGACGAGCGTCATAGTTTTGGGATGTTGGATACTATATGAAACCTTTATAGTGTGAGGACCTAGAGGAGGGTGTTATTACTTGTTGATGTTATATAATGATGAGAAGGGTTGATATTGATGCCCTGTGATTTGTGGCCTTCTTTGAAATGACATAGACCATGGGTGGTCAGACCTAGAATATTTTTGGGCGTGACTATAGTCTCGGGACTTCTGTTTTGTGTATTTTGGAGACAACATGTGAGATAGGTTAGTTGGGTTATGTGTTCATTCATATTTTCGAGGTAAGGAAAGATGATTTGGAAATGATAATGTTTCATGAAGTGTGTATCCCGGTATGATGTTTTGGCATGTAGGATGCCTTTGATTTTGAGGAATAAGACATTAGTTCTGGTGGGTTAGCCATGTGGTTGGCCTCTATAATGGTAGGATATATACTTTCCTATCCCATGTGATGGATGCATAGATGGGTGTGCTTGGTGGGTAAGAGATGGTTCGGGAACACGATAGGTTGTCAAGGAAACATGTGTTAATGTGGATGTGTTAATATATAGTGGTGACCACGTGAGAATGTTTTTTAGTGTTAGGAATATGGGGATGTCCGGTTTTTATGATAAGGGAACTGATTGTAATGGTGGTGTGGTGGTGGAAAATGTGTTTTTGGAGGGTGGGATAGGTTTTTTCCTTACTTGGTTAGCTAGGGAATCATCCTCTGGAACAAGATGAGATCTTAAATGGTTTTCAATGAATTATCCAAGAAACCCTCGAGTGTTGAGTGATCAATCATGTGGTTTTGGTTCAACGAGTTTCATTTGGTTATTAGAAGCACCAAGGGTTCCCTATGATAGGATATATATGCATACTGGGTATAAATTGTTATTGGATAGGGCTTGTGAGTCGAGGGTCCAAAAATATGGACCCATTAAAATTGGAATCAGGTTTTTTGGTGGGGTAAAACAAGAGTTTGTCTGATAGATAACTGATAATGGGATCTTTGAGGCATTAGAATTAGGTGATTCACTTCATCATTTGGATTGTGGGTCATATTTTACCAGATTATATGTACAAAGTGATTGATTAGAGAAGGATACTAGGAGTACACTAAGGTCTGATGTGGATGTGATGAGAATATTTCAAATAGGTAGGCCCGTGACTTTTTTTAGTATGACATTTTTATGTAGAAAGAATTTACATAAAAAGGGATTGGTTGTGGTTTAATTCAGTGATGAAATCATTGAATACTAATAGTTAGTGACAATGAATCCTAATATCATGAAATCATTCTAGGTATACTGAGAGGGAAATTTCTATATTCCTAACTGCCCTAATATATTTTGGTTACGGAATTGAACCTCTTGGAGGTTGTTCTCATGGAGCAGAGTATGTGGAATAGTATGTTGTAAAATGCAGTAAAGGACGTTTTCAGGTGGGTTCCTCGGTATGGAATGAATTTTGACAGATTACTTGGGATCCATTCATAAATGAAATGAATGGGAGATAATTGATATATTTTAGACACTCAGGTGTGGCCAAGATGGAAATGTCTGATTCATGGATTAGTAGCGGTTGGAGAGTGTGCGGAATCGGTTGAGTTTGTTTAGGTGAGTTGGTGAGGATGATACCACTATATAGGGGAGTGGTGAGTTAGACATAAAGGTATTAAACTTATTCCAAATGGGTCATGGGTGTGTGAAACTTGATTTGAATCAGTCAGGGTGGCATTTCGATTCTAGTAAAGATCATTGTAGTGCATGTTTAAATTACATATGGAATGCTAATGGGATACCCATGGTGATGTATGATCATGCCGAGCATTGGATTTTGGATCGAGGTGGTTCCGGAAATTGGTTTGGGCATGGACTCTAGTGGGTACATTTGGGTGGTAGTGGAGTTACTATGAGTATGAGGGAATAATGATCATATGAAATGGTGATAGACTGATGACTCAAGTTGGGATATTTGGGATGATTTATCCAAGGATAATTCATTTGATGTTATCACAAAATTTTGGTGTAGAATATTGAAAGCTACTTCTAGTATTTCAATTTAGAATGATAGGATCGTTTTGGGATTGAGTGGGATTTCAAGGAAAATTTGGTAGGTTCATAGTTTGGTTTGGGTGGTGGTTATGCATTCAATTTGGTTGGGTTTTAATTAAAATTCTTGGTTTCAATGTTGGTTGGAATATTTATGGATGTTGGGGAATATTAGGTTGAATATCTTGTTGGGTTCTTCTTGGGAGATTGAGTTCATGTTATTTTAGGATTCCCTAATGAAGAGGGTGTAATGTATTAGAAGTTGTTGATTATAAGATGAATCATATAGTGGAGACCACCATTAATCCATGACTTCTTGGGTGATTTAATCCTCAATATTTTAGTCTGATGGGCTATATCAAGTGTTTCCCTAGTTTTTATATTTATAAATGGGTTTTATCTCATTGTTTTTTTCAGTTTAGTGGCTTGTGCGGGAGGTTGTTCTGTGGTAGTGTTCTGGAAAATGTAAAGACCCAGAAATTTCAAGGAACATTTTTTCTTAATTTTCTTTGGGATTTTACGAGTACACAATTTCTGACGACACCTGATTCCGAGGCCGGTGTGCCCGGAATCATTTTCCGAAGTTTAGCTCAGATACATATAGTGGACGAATGAGCGGGTTTTTCTAACTTTTGATCTGATGCTCGGAATCGAATTTCGAGGGCACCGATGGAATCGCAGCGCCGGTAATTTCATAGAAACACCTTTTCCGGAGTTGCGTTTTCTCGGGTGTGGTTTTTAATTTTTTGGGTTAAGTAAAGGAATAAAATAAAAATGGTGCAACCAATTTTTATTTTACTTGATGTTTTTTAACCTAAGAAAAGTATTTGGAGTGGTACCCACAATATCCTACCCACTATGTAGGATATTTGTGAGGTGGGGCCCACAAGAGCCCCACCATTTCTTTTCTTCACCCCCTCCTTAATTACGGTAATGCACCCGCACCCGTTTTAGGTGGAAGTCAACCCTTGCGTTTTTTTGTTTATGAAACGCCTCTATTAATTTGGGTGATTAAAACGTTGGAATTAATTCATTTAATTGATTGTTTCATTTTTGAAATTCAGAACGCTTGGCTTGAGAAATAAAAAGAAGAAAAACTCTTATTTTATTAGAGTTGTGGGGTTGTGTGTGGCTGGGGAGAATTTTCTCAAGTTCTTGAAGTTATTCTTCCTCGATGAAGAACGTGAAGAACGCGAAGAACGCCGAACTCTGACGAAGGTCGACAAGAACGCCAGGTCCTCAGAGATCAATGACGCGATGATGAGGAATATTTTCTCCACGACGCGATGATTCTCCTTCGGTGATGCCTTCTTCCGCGATGTGAAATCCTGCGACAAACCTTCGTTCAACTTTTCCTCGAGGTAGGGGAATTATATTCTTTTTTGTTCGTGATTACCTTCATCACTGATTGTCATCTTATTTGAGCCGCCTGATATCGCAATAACAGGAGGAGGTCAGACTGCACGAACACGGCCGACCCTCCTCCCCCTTGTTTGTTGACTTTTGTTGCGGCACGTGTAAGGCGGCGCGGTGCCGTTGCACCGCGCGGAAGCTATGAAATTGGGCGAAGAAGCGCGGCGTCGTCGCGCCGCGCCGAAAAACCACGAAGAGACGCGGTTTGTTTATTTGGCGTGATGATCGACGGGCCATGGTAGAATGGGTCTCAAGGGCGATTTGATGTCTTTGAAGCAAAGGGCATGTCCCGGGAGGACCGCAGGAGAAGACGGAATTGCAATCGGACGACCGGAGCGCGTCCGGTGGTCCGCGGAAGGGGCGCCGCCGACAGGAACCGCTGCGGCTGAAGCCACGACAGAGGCGGGATCCCGCGGCCACGTGGGATCCGGTGGAGGAGCGACGTGGCGATCCGCCGTGTCGCTAGCAGAGGGGCGGCCCCCACGTGGGGGTCGCGGTTTCCATACAGGGGGGCAGCGCGCCCCCCGTTTCTTCCCCTCAGCTGTTTCAGCCGAGCCGCCTTCTCTGCGGGCACCGCACCACGCCAGCACCAGGTCGGGCCGGGCCACGCCCTAAAGTGCCGGAACCGGACCCGGAACGGGTCGACTCGGTTCAGGCCGACCCGGGTGGGTATCGGGCCGGGTCGGACAGGGCCCGAAACCCCTATTTTCGGAAAGTTTCGTTCAAACACCCATATCTTGGGACACAGACCTCCGATCGATGCACCGTCAGTTGCGATGAGATACATGGATCGAGAAGATCGTTTTTGGTATGTTACACCCAAGGTTTCAGAGAACTTTGAGTATGGCCGGGTTGGTTCAGATACGAAACCAACTGGGCCCTCGGAGCGGAAACGATTATATCGTGAGCTCCGGACGTCCGATTGACGTGCCGTCGACTTTGTTGGATTCCTCTTGATGAGAGGGAACTTTTGGTATACTTCGCCTGAGTTTTTATTGTAGTTGGATAGTGTCCGGGTTGGATTGTACTCGAAATCCAACCGAGACCCTGGAACGAAAAAGCTAATAACTTTCAGACCGCACGTCCGTTTGACGAACCGTTAGCGGCGTTGGTGATCACGTTGAGAAATGTTCCCTATGAGGATACCCTATGAGAGTTTGGGGTACAGTCGAGATACGACCGGGTTGGTTCGCACATGAAACCAATCGGGCCCCTGGGACGAAAAGTCTAGTAACTCACAAACCGGGCGTCCGACTGACGCGCCGTCTGCTGCATTGAGACCCCTATGAGAAGGCGGTCCTTTGAGATACTTCTTCATGGAACATTGTGATACTTGGAGTATCGACCAGTAGCTCGTGGATTGGATCCTCCCGGTGATGAGCTAGCAGAGTGCAGAGACCTAGTAGCTGGCTCAGACTTGAGGACTGCTGATCTATCGACTCGGTGTGTTTCGGATAGCACAGTGGGGAGCGCTTGGTAATAGCGGCATAACCACGGAAGTGGAGCACTTGGTTTTAGTGACAGACCTGCGGTACTCAACATAAGGAGTACCTCTGGAGGCTATGAGGAGGAGCGCTTGGTTGTACCGGAAGACCTAGGCGGAGGAGCGCATGGTTGTAGCGGCAGACCCGCGGTAATCAACAAACGGAGTACCTCTGGAGCCTGTGAGTGGGAGAGCTCGGTTGTAGCGGCATACCCATGGTGGGAAGCGCTTGGTTGTAGCAGCGGGCCCACAGTACTTGACCGGTGGAGTACAACAGCAGTCCAAGGTTAGTGGGGCGCGCTTGGTTGTAGCGGCAGGCCCACTGTACTCGACAGAGGAGGAGTTCTCCAGCAGTCGTCGTTTTGACATCATGAATAAAATCCTAGTTGAGCTGAGTCTATGACCTTTGTGTTTACCTCATGATTGAGATGGGTCACTTGATATCTTAGGTATATTTATGGGCATATAATTGGGTAGTGGTTATTCGTTGATTTCATAATCTTTGTGTTTCCTCATGATTGAGATGGGTTACTTGATAACTTGGGTATATGTATGGGCATATACCTAAGTAGAGGTTATCTGTTGAGATCTTATTTGTGGGTTTACTTGTTGGATTTAGTGAGAAGTTGAGTGTCTCGGGGTCCCTACTAAGTATCGTTATACTCACCCCTGCACGGGCTATGTCCGCACCTTGTTGTGTTGGTTGCAGATGACGGGCAGCGCAGACAGAGGCCGAGTGTTCGAGGACTGGACGGTACCCGGAGGTGGACCTCACGACGAGACAATATCTGGTGATGGACTTCACGATGAGGCGACACTCGGAGGAGGTTGATGGGAGAGAGCATTGTGGAGGCTATATGTACCTACCCTTCAGGTAGGATCCGTGGTGGATGATCCAGGAGCTACGCTATCTGTACCTACCCTTCAGGTAGGATCCGTGGTGGACGATTCAGGAGCTGCGCTATCTGTACTTACCCATTTGGTAGGATCCGAGGAGGACGACCCAGGAGATGCTTCTATCTTCTTCCAGCTGCTTCTCTTTGTTGTACTTTCTTTCAGTTGTAGCTGTACTTTCGATTGGGTTTGTATTCTGGCCCATTTACTTTTCAGCACTTCCTCTTTGTACTTAGTGTTTTACTTTCGCTTGTACTTGGTGGTGTTTTGTTACTTTTATAAAGGAAATGCCTTCCCAATTATTGGGATTTACGCATTTGGTTCTAGTCGCCAACCCCTGGCCTATGGAAGATGGGCTTGGGGTAGTCACGGCATGGGCCCCGAGGACGGGTCGTGACAAATTGGTATCAGAGGAGTTCGGTTCTACCGTAGAACTCAGGACTCTGATCTTTTTCTATGTGAAGCAATAGTGTTAAGGGTATTGAGTGTGGTTATCAGTCAAAGGAGTCCAGTGTTGGTGCAGCGGCCGACGTATCCGTACACCAGGACACTGACTTCTGATTTCCGACTTAATGCACGAAAACATTGATTGCATGTGTGTTAAAGTTTTCATTGTGATTAATTTGTGTCCGCTCACCAGGTATAATGATTAACCATGGCGCACCTTTTTATTTTCAGGATGGCCCCACAATGGCGGCCAGCTAGGGTTCCTAGTTTTGTACGTGACGACAGCACACCAAGCGATGAGGCCTCGGTGTAGGGACCATTGACTGCGGAGGCACCGGCGGTACCACTACCTGCCGAGCCACCGATTCTAACAGCTCCAGTCGCTGATAGTGAACGTCGCCTTAGTGAACTTAATGAGTTTCAGTGTCAGATACCACCCAGGTTCCGCGGGGAGATGGACCCTCAGGAATCCAAGGATTGGATGGAGGCAGTTTTATGTGTTTTTCGATTGGTAGGGACACCAACTGACCTTATGGTGGTCCTTACAGCGAGCCTCTTACATGCGGCAGCAGGAAGATGGTGGAGCTTGATGCTCCAGGTGTACGACGAGGAATATATCCTTTGGACGGACTTTGAGAGCCTCTTCTGCTCAGAGTTTGTCACAGCCACCCTCCGTGCGGTGTGCATCCAGGAGGTACTACAGCTGTTGCAGGGCAGCATGATAGTATCCCACTACGCAACAGGGTTTACCGATCTCTCGTGCTATTCCACGGACATGGTACGGGACCCATTCTTCAGGGCCCGAACCTTCCACCATGGGCTCAGGTGAGAGATCAGAGCTTCAATTGTTTCTCACAGCATTCCGACACAGACATGGGTGTTGGAGCGATCCCTCTTAGTGGAGAGTTTCCTTGCTGAGCAGTCTCCAGCAGCCGGACCCACCACTAGTCGGCAGGCGGCAGAGTCTTCTACAACGGGCAGTAGATAGATGACGCAGAGGTCCAAGAGGACTAGACCTACAGGTGGTTGACCGCATGACACCAGATCATTTGTGAAATGCACCCAAGGTGGAGAAAGACTTACAATTAGCAGACAGTGTTACTCCTGCGGCGGGGTTGGTCGCATGGCTCATGACTGTCCGACCCGCCATACAGATGACTAGTAGATGAACGATGGACCTCCCAGGCAGAGGTAGAGGTTCGATCGAGGCGAACCACAAGGAGCGGGAGACCGAGGCAGGGGAGCTGGCCATGCAGCTAGAGGTGGACGATGCTTCGAGGTGTTGCCACCACCACCACCAGGAGGTCCACCCCGACCGCAGGAAATAGGTGGACATGGAAGAGCTCAGCTACAGGCAGCTGAGGCCTACGATCATGGAGCTCCGGGAGCAGATGGACAGAAGCGGGACTAGCTCCAGACCTGAAGACTTTTGTTCTTCTTTCTTCTAGCTTGGTTGATGTTTGTCTGTAGATGCTTTGTGTCTTTGTACTTCGAGCTGCAGTAATAAAACACACATTTCTTGTGGTTTTTACCTTCCCGTCCTCTCTTTATGTTGTTACTAAGAGGTTCCGGTTTAAAACCCGTTGACTTGACCCTCACTTTGAGATACCTACTGGAGGAGACCCAGTGACCACACACTGATGCCGACAGCGTGACTCAACTATTGGAGGCGAGGGTAACAGTTGGATCTCTTGGTAGTAGCGTCGAGGCCTTACAACGTCATCCTTGGAATGGATTAGTATCTTCCATGTCGGGATTGACTGTATTAGGCATAGAATGTGGTTCATCCAGGGGATGAGACCAGATTTCTCTTATCGGCAAAGAAGAAATCTCAGCAGCTCTTGTAGGACTAGAAAAGCTCCAAGTCATCCAAGTGCGGATAAGGACAGCTCAGAGCCGGAAAAATTCTTGTGCTGACAAGAGGCGGAGGCCACTAGAGTTCGAGGATGGTGACCACGTTTCCCTACAGGTCTCACCTCGACGTGAGTTACAGAGATGTGGCCGAGGAGACAAGTTATCTCCGAGGTTCAATGGACCTTTCTAGGTCCTCAGCAGGGTAAGCGAGGTGGTTTACCGCTTGACCCACCCACCTCAGTTGCACCAGGTGCACGACAACTTCCATGTATCTCGAATAAGGAGATACGAGCTCGACCCTTCACATTTCATTGACCATGAGGAGCTGGACTTGGGAGATGGGGTGACCCTCACGGAGGTTCTAGTGGGGATCGAGGAACGACGGGAGCAGATCCTACGGGAATGGTCGATTCCTCGGGTGCGCTTTCACTAGCAGTACGGGAACCTCCAAGTGAGCCCAATGGAGCGGAAGGCTCAGATGCATGCTCAGTACCGCTTTTTTATCCCTAGTTTGTGTTAAAGCTTTACAGGGACGTAAACTCCTGAGGTGGGAGTAATGTAAAGACCCGGAAATTTCAAGGAATTTTTTTTCTTAATTTGCTTTGGGATTTTACGAGTACCTAGTTTCTGACAGCGCCTGATTCGGAGGCCCAGTGTGCCCGGAATCATTTTCCAAAGTTTATCTCGGGTATGTTCAGTGAATGAACGAGTGGATCTTTCTAACTTTTGAACCGGTGCTCGGAATCAAATTCTGAGGGCAACGATGGAATCACAGTGCCGGTAATTGCATTGAAACACCTTTTCCGGGGTTGCGTTTGCTCGAGTGTGGTTTTTAAATTTTTGGGTTAAGTAAAGGAATAAAATAAAAATGGTGCGGGCAATTTTTATTTTACTTGTAGTTGTTTAGCCTAAGCTACGTATTTGGAGTGGGACCCACAATATCCTACCCACTAGTTAGGATATTTGTGAGGTGGGGCCCACACGATCCCCACCATTTCCTTTCTTCACCCCCCTCCTTAATTAAGGTAACACACCCGCACCCCTATTATGTGTAAGTCAACCCTTGAGTTTTTCTGTTTATGAAATGCCTATATTAATTTGGGCGGTTAAAACATTTCAATTAATTCATTTAATTGATTGTTTCGTTTTTGAAATTCAAAACGCTTGGCTTGAGAAATAAAAATAAGACAAACTCTTATTTTATTAGAGTTGTGGGGTTGTGTGTGGCTGGGGAGAATTTTCTCAAGATCTTGAAGTTCTTCTTCCTCGACGAAGAACGCGAAGAATGCGAAAAACGCGAAGAACGCCGACCTCTGACGAAGGTCGACAAGAACGCCGGATCCTCGGAGATCGACGACGTGACGCCGAAGAATCTTTTCTCTGCGACACGACAATCCTCCTTCCATGATGCCTTCTTCCACGACGTGAAATCCGACAACGAACCTTCTTTCAACTTTTCCTCAAGGTAGGGGAATTATATTCTTTTTTGTTCGTGATTACCTTCATCGCTGATTGTCATCTTATTTGAGCCGCCTAATATCGCAATAACGGGAGGAGGTCGGACCGCACGAACAGGGCCGACCCTCCTCCCCCTTGATTGTTGTATTTTTTTTTGTGGCACTTGTAAGGCGGCACGGTGCTGTTGCACTACGCGAAAGCTATGAAATTGGGCGAAGAAGCGTGGTGTCGTCGCGCCACGCCGTTGAAGTCGAACAAAGTCGCGGCGCCGTCGCGTCGCGCCGGAAAACCACTAAGAGACGCGGTTTGTTTATTTGGCATGAGGATCTATGGTACATGGAAGAACGGGCCGCAGGGGTGATTTGAAGTCTTTGTAGCGAAGGGTAGGTCCCGGGAGGACCGCAGGAAAAAACGGAATTGAAATCGGACCACCGGAGCGCGTCCGGTGGTCCGCGGAAGGTGTTGTCGGCGCGCCACCGACAGGAGCCGCCGCGGCATCAGCCGCGGCGGAGGTGGGATCCCGCGTCCATGCAGGATCTGGTGGAGGAGAGATGCGATGATCCGCCACGCCGCTGGCAGACGAGCGGCCCCAACGTGGGGGTCGCGGTTTCCAAACAAGGGGGCAGCGCGCCCCCCGTTTCTTCCGCTCAGCCATTTCGGTCGAGCCGCTTAGTCCGTGGGCGCCGCGCTGCGCCAGCACCAGGATAGGTCGGGCCGCACCCTAAAGGTCCGGACCTAGACCCGGAACGGGTTGACCCAGTTCGGGCCGACCCGGGGGGGGGGGGTATCGGGCTGGGTTGGACCGGGCCCAAGCCCCCTATTTTCAGAAAGTTTCGTTCAAACGCCCATATCTTGGGCCACGAACCTCCGATCGATACACCTTTACTTGCGATGCGATCCTAGGATCGATACGGTCGTTTTCGTATATTACACTCAAGGTTTCAGGGAACTTTGAGTATGGCCGGGTTGGTTTGGATACGAAACCAATCGAGCCCTCGGAGCGGAAACACTTATATCTTGATCTATGGTCGTCTGATTGACGTGCCCTCGACTTTGTTGGATTACTCTTGATGATATGGAACTTTTGGAATACGTTTCCTGAGTTTTGATTGTAGTTGGATAGTGGCCGGGTTGGATTGTACCCAAAATCCAACCGGGCCCCTAGAACGGAAAAGCTGATAACTTTCAGACGGGGCGTCCGTTTGATGAACCGTCAGCAGCGTTGGTGATCACATTGAAAAACAGTCCCTATAAGCATATCCTATGAGAGTTCAGGGTACAGTAGAGATACGGCCGGGTTGGTTTGCACACGAAACCAACTGGGCCCATGGGACGAAAAGGCCAGTAACTCACAGACCGAGCGTCCGACTGACGCGCCGTCTACTGCGTTGAGACCCCTATGACGAGGTGGTCCTTTGAGATACTTCTTAGTGGAAAATTGTGATACTTGGAGTATAGACCAATATATCATGGAGCGGATCCTCCTAGTGACGATCTAGAAGAGTGAAGAGACCTAGTAGCTGGCTGAGACTTGACGACTGTTGATCTATCGACTCGGTGTGTTTCAGATAGCTCAGTGGGGAGCGTTTGGTTGTAGCGGAAGACCCACGACGGAGGAGCACTTGGTTGTAGCGGTAGACCCACAGTAATCAACAGAAGGAGTACCTCTGGAGGCTATGAGGGGGAGCGCTTGGTTGTAGCGGCACACCCACGGCGGAGGAGCGCTTGGTTGTAGCGGAAGACCCGCAGTACTCAACAGAAGGAGTACCTCTGGAGCCTATGAGGGGGAGCGCTTGGTTGTAGCGGCATACCCATGGTGGGAAGCGCATGGCTGTAGCAGCAAGACCACGGTACTCGACAGGTGGAGTACTACAGCAGTCCAAGGTTAGTGGGGGCATGCTTGGTTGTAGCAGCAGGCCCACTGTACTCGACAGAGGAGGATTTCTCCAGCAGCCGTGGTTTTGACATCATGAATAAAATCCTGGTTGAGCTGAGTATATAACCTTTTTGTTTACCTCGTGATTGGTATGGGTCACTTGATAACTTAGGTATATGTATGGGCATATACCTGGGTAGTGGTTATCCGTTGATTTCATAATCTTTGAGTTTCCTCATTATTGAGATTGGTTACATGATAACATGGGTATATGTATGGGCATATACCTAAGTAGAGGTTATCTGTTGAGATATTCTTTTCAGATTTCCTTGTTGGATTTAGTGAGACCATGAGGGTCTCGGGGTCCCTACAGAGTATCTTTATTCTCACCCCTGCACGGGCTATGCCCGAACCTCGTTGTGTTGGTTACAGACGACGGACAGCGCAGATAGAGGCCGAGTGTTCGAGGACTGGACGGTACCCGGAGGTGGACCTTACAACGAGATAGTATCCGGTGGTGGACTTCACGACGAGGCGACACTCGGAGGAGGTTGACAGGCGAGAGCATTACAGAGGCTATCTGTACCTACCCTTCAGGTAGGATCCATGGTGGACGATCCAGGAGTTGCGCTATCTGTACCTACCCTTCAGGTAGGATCCGTGGTGAACGATTCAGGAGATGCGCTATCTGTACCTACCCTTCAGGTAGGATCCGAGGAGGAAGACCCAGGAGCTGCTTTTATCTTCTTCCAGCTGCTTGTCTTTGTTGTAATTTCTTTCAGTTGTAGCTATACTTTCGATTGGGTTTGTATTCTATCCCATTTACTTTTTAACACTTCTTCTTTGTACTTAGTGGTTTACTTCCGCCCGTACTCTGTGGTGTTTTGTTAATTTTATAAAGGCAATTCCATTCCAGTTATCAGGATTTACGCATTTGGTGCTAGTCTCCAGCCCATGGACTATGGAAGGCGGGCTTGGGGTAGTCACGGCACAGGACCCGAGGACGGGTCGTGATAGGGGGATTGATGAGGATGTTGTTTTAAATAAGGTAAGAAGTATAGGTTAGGTGGTTATGGTGAATGAAAACTGAGTCTTCTCGAGGATGAGAAGTATTATGGTGGGGAGTTTGTAAGATCTTATATCCATATAGAATGAAATTTTCCATAGGAATTTGAATTTTCATTTTTAGATCGATCGAATAATGAATATGGACACATAATGGAGCTGAGAGGGTTTGAATGTCTCACAAACTATGTTATTGAATATGAAATGAGTTTGGAATGTTTTCAATGTTTGTAGAAGAGAATTGGAGGCTTTAGGTTATGATTCAGTATTTTTAGAGTTCTTTGAAAATTGGGCACAATTTGGTGTTCATGATTTAGTAGAAATTGTGAAGCACATTGATGGTATGGAGGATGTTAATTCAATTTGAATTGAAATGGTTGAGTGAAATTGTCTCATCATGGTGAATTGAAAGTTTTTCATAGGCCAAGGGGAACCCATGTGAGGATGAGGAGTCTGTAAGAAATAGTGCATGGCCTTCCATTGTTTTAGATAAACCTTGTGTCGTTGTGTAGGTGGTGGAAATGCTACCATCATAGTTAGTGTAGTGTTTTTTAAACTATGTGTCCAAACAATACAGGGCCTAGGTATTGGATAGTAGATAATTTCATGTATGTCCCATTTATTTTCCAACAGTGTGGCCAAAACACATGAGTGGGTGGCCTTCGATACAACCAACCGCATGGTTCCTACACACTACTATAAAACACCATATTAATATTATGAGTTTATTTTTTTAGAATTTCTAGGAATGTGTTGTCTAACAAAGTGATTTTAAAATCCAAACATTATCAAAACTGCCAAAATTCACTGATTAATGTCTCTATTTAATAGTTCTCATAAAAATCACTCATAAAGGGGCCCTCTATCATCTCTAAATAAGTGGTGATAAATGACACCATTATTTGTGCTAAAAAATCACTGCTAAAAGGGGTAAATTATATATATGTTTGGTCCTATAAATGACACCTATTCATAAAAAATTCCCCCATTTATCAATGCATTTAATGCTCTCACATCCCCCCTTTAATAGTGCTTCCCCCACCCTTTAACAACAATTTGATAAATTCTCACCCTCCTGCGCTCACATAGATTCAAACCCAGGACCTCTCTTTGACGATTCATAATTCGTTTTACATATTTTGTTTTGAAATCAATTTTTAATAAAGAAAATGTGAAACTTTTATTCCAATTGGACTCTAGAAATAAAAGTGGGAGTCAATTCTAGTAAAAAAAATTATGTTGTAACCACGTGTGATTAAAATTGAAAATACCTTAATGGAGATTTTTACAAATCTCGGCAACGAGTATCTCATTTGGAAACCAAACCTTGTAAAAATATTATCTTTCATTTCCATTTTGTTTTTGTATATTAAAGATAGGAAACATTATCATAATAGTGAATCAGGTATTAATAGTCCAAATGAGGATAATTTCAAAAGAAAGAAAATTTGAAAAAATAACCACTTATTCAACCCCCATTCCCAGTGGTGAAACATATCTTGGGAACATCAACTGGTATCAAAAAACGAGGTTCTATATATTAGTATCCACTAATTATTAGAGATAAATAATATGAATTATATGAATATTAGGGTTATTCCCACTTTTTATTGTATGAACTATCATAGTTTGGAGAATATGATGATTCCTTATCATCAATATATTGGCCATGATGTGAAAAAAGTATTTAATATTGGATACCACCATATTTTTTATGTATCTCTTAAGAATTATATCGAGAATATAAAAATGGATGTTTATAGAAATTAAGAAAATTTCATTTTGTTGTCTCATTAAAAAAATATACACATAAAGGTTATGGGGATCAAAAACGGGAAGGAAATATAGGAAAAATTAAAAATTAGTTATAATGGAAGCGTTGATTTCAAGGACATAAAATTGAAAATATGGGGTTGAAAATTTGTAGATATCAAAATGGGTGAAGAATAAAATATTGGTGACTACTTCACTAGAGTCAATGAAATTTTCAGCAATAGTTGAGGTTTTAGTAAACAAACAGTGACTAAACTATTTTTGAAAAATATATGATAGATTTTTAGGACAAGTTTGACCCAAAAGTACCATCTCTTGAAGATGATGATGATATTAATATTGATAAATTACCAAACATAATAATTTCATATGACATTTAAAATTTCCCTATATTCAAGAAGATGATTAAATATGTGATGGATTTTGAATACATGAGAAATATCAAAATTAAATATGATGAACTATTAGAATCAATTGAATAAGATTATGAAAATGAAGAAGAATATTTTTATAGAATCATTTACCTTGTATCAAAAAGATTCAAGAAGGGATAATGTATGGGTACATGTAAATAACCTATAATGTGATACAAATGTAATAAAAAAAGTAATTTTTGTCCTAATTTTTTACAATATAAAATCATTGGAACTAGACAAAAATGTTTAAAACCCACAGAAAAAGAAATGGGAAAACATATCAAATGGAAAAACCATGTATTGTAGAAGAATGAAATAATTATTTATAATTAATAGAATATATTTAGTTATATAATAATATAAAGATAAATCCACCACAATAATCCCATCATATAATGAAACAGACTTCATGGTTCATTTTAAAGCGAAATTGACACATCGGGATGTGAAGATTATGAAAGTGAATAAACAGATCTAGAGAACATGGTGAAAAATGAATTGGAATGGTGTATTAATAAACTTTTAATGATCAAGAAGGATAATATATTGTAATTGAAAGTAAAAAATAAAAGATAACTGAGTAAATGAATGAATGTTCAATGAAATAGATTATTTCCAAAGAACAAATCAGAAGACAAAAATAGAAATATCCTAAAATGGAAAATAATGTAAAGGAATTTGAAGAAAAACTATATATTAAATAATAAAATTAGTGTAAAAATATACATATAAGTCCTAAATCATAGAAACAATTGAAATGAATTAGTGATAATTTCCACAAGGATCATGAGTTTATGGTATATTCATTACAAACTGGTGAAAGAAGAGGTTCATAGAATCAATTTTATTCAACACTCTTTGAATTTAAAAATAATTATATTATCCTTAACAAGTAATTTCAAAAATTAAATTGCGGAAATTTATGTTACATGAATTCATGTGAAAATTCATCATTTAATTTAATGAATGAAATAACTTCTCCAAGAATTTTTTTCCCACCAGAACTGTGGAAATCAAATAATATGGAATAGAAAGAACAAAAATCTTCATCAAAGGGCTATTATCATTTAGGAAGATCTTGTATCATAGGATACTATTGGAGTTTTAGAGTCTTTTTTCTAAATATTATCCATGATAGTATAACATTTACCATCCAAAAATTAGACATTAAGTAATGGGAAGATATTTTGAGAATAAGGGATAAAAATATTTAATGTAAGAATGGAGTTATATAGAATTTATAATATCATAAAATATAGAAAAAATTAGGTAGTTTAGAAGAAATATATTTATTATTTGATAAGAAAAGTCATATTGTTGAAGAGTTCATGAGTTTTCTCCCTAAAAAGTCCAAAATTGTTAAAGTCAAGTGATTTCAATAAAGGAATAAATAAACGTTATGTTTCACTAAAGATTATTTGAAATCCAGTAGATATGCCAATTCATGGATTCTTGATAATGGATTTTCATCACGTATGACTGGTGATATGAAATGTATAAGAAACATTTATAATCCTGAAGGATTGTTAGTGATCTTTATAAATGAATGTTTATTAAAAATTATGGGCGTTAGAAATGCAATGATTGTTGCCCAAAATTTTAAACCCAATTATGTGTTATTTTTTGAAGGGATAAAGAAAAATTTTCCTTGTGTCAGCCAACATTGTGGTGATTGGCTTGAGGTTTTGTTTGAAGATGATTCATGTTTCATCAAAAAAAGAATGTTTGTACTAATTATCCCTGAAGGAAAAAGAAACAATTGTAATCTTTTTCAAATTAGTTATTCTATAAATTCATATTACTTGAGTTCCAAAGATGATCCTATGGAATGGAATGATGGTCCATATTAGTAAAATGAGTATATTTAAAACCATAAATCCTAATATTTTGAGAGATTTTCCCAAGATAATGTGAGAAAGAGATGCAACCTATGAAACTATTAAAAAGTTAAATTGGTGCAATGTTCACCCAAAGTGGTAGATATCCTATTTTTTGGTCTCTTAAAGTTATTCATACTAAATTATGTGGCACAATGAGAAAAAATTCCACTAGAGGTGATATGAATTTCATTACATTTATTTATGTTTATTCCTATATGACTAATTTCATGTTCATTAATAACAAGACTGATGAAAATAAAAATTTTATGAATTTTAGAAGGAAATATGATAATGGGGGGGAATCTATATCATTAAATATAGATTAGATACTTCTAAATAGTATACTTGTAATGATTTTGAATGATATAATTCCCATTATTGAATCATGAATCAATATACCACACCATACACTCCATAGAAAAATTTGGTATCTAAATGAAAGAATAAAATCATATTTGAAAAGGGAAGGACAATGTTTGTTGAATGTAATATCTCAATGTTTTTTAGAGTGAAGCTATTTTTACTGAAATTCACATGAAAAAAAATTTCCACTAAGACTGGAAACACAAAATCCATCATATGAAATGCGGTACAACAAAAAACATATTGTTAAAAACATTAGTGTTTTTGGAATCCCTTTCATTATAAAAATCAAGAACATCAATGTTATAAAATTTAATGAAATAATAGAGGAATTAATTCGGATCATCTAACTATATGATGGTAGATGTAACAGATGTTGCACAAAATGGATGAACATGATGATTGACTAAAATTATTTCAAAAATGTTGAAAAAAACATCAAATCATATATCATAGGTAATTAATATTCATAACATTATATAGAAAATGTTCTGGAATAGAACCGAAGAAAGATGAAATTGTTGAGAAGGATCAAAACAATGCTTATATTGATTATAAACATACCAGTATTGTATATGAATCTGATAAAAATAAGATAAAATATTACAAACATTTAATCAAACGTGTTGAGACTAAAAATATAATTAGAAATTAATAATCTGATGTTAAGACAATATGAGGATTGAAAATTGAATATTAAAATCCACTTATATCTCAATATGAACATCATATAGTGGTATAATCAGTTCAACATGTGGAATGGATACATGCTATGAATGGGGAGCTGTATCTGATCAAGAATAAATCAACTAGGGATATTTTAACAAGACCAAAAAATAAAAAATTTATTAGCAACAAGTCGGTTTTCATAAAAAAACTAAATAAGAAAGGTGAACTATGAAGAAACAAATCTATGATGGTGTATAAAAAATATTATCAATTGAAAGGAATTTTATTTGTAGAAACTTCTTCACCAGTAACAAGACAAGAAACCCTTAAAATATTATTGGATGCAGTATCATAAAAAATTATAAATTTTATCAAATGCATGAGAAATATAACTTTTTAATTTGAAATTTTATGATGAATTATATATTAAACAACCTGATGGTTTTTTATAAGAAAATTATAGAAGTGTGATATGCAATTTGAGGAAATAATTTTATAGTTTGAAAGAGTCCCCTAGAGCCCAGTATTCGAAATTAGATGGTTTTCTAAGGGATATGAATTTTTTAAAAGATAAAGTTGGTAGTAAAATTTATTTCAGTGAAATTTCCAATATAAATATCATAGTTATTAAATTTATGAATGACATCATATTTTCAGGTGAAAATTATTTTCTATGTAAATAATTTTATTAACAAATAAATAGGAATTTTGAGATTTCCGTGTTTTCCTAGATGACATATTACCAATGATTTCAAAGAGAACATAAACAAATTCCATGTTTCAATCAAATGAAAAATAATTCAAGGGAATTTAAGAAAGTGTTTGGAATAGAAAATGAGAAATATTTTTTAACAAGCATTATAGTAAGAACTAAAAAAAATAAATTATGATGTTTGGGACAATGTTAATCAGAATGAATTTAGAAGAATCGTTGGAAGTATGATTTATACCATAACATCAATGCTCTATGTAACTTCTGCACTGAGTCTATGTGCTAGATTTCATAGTTAACCAAAATAATATCACTTGTTCGATGCTTAAATAATTTTGAGATATTTGAAAAGTACTCCGAGCTATGGAACTCAATACAGAAACAATGAATATTTGAAACTATTGGTATTTATATATGTAGATTAGGAAGGTGATTGTATAGAAATGAGATCAGCGTTAGGTAGGAACTTCTTTTTTGGAGATGTATGTGTCAGCTGGTATAACTTGAAGAATAATTAAGTAACTATGAGATAAAATGAGGATGAAATATGGTGTTCCTACACATGTATATATACAGATGATCGGGATTCAAGTATAATTGGAAGATTTGAATACTGAGACTGAATGACCACTTAAAATTTAATGTGATAATTAAAGTGTTATTGGATTGTTTAAAAAACAAGTACAACATTTAATATCCATGAATATTGATTTCAAGAATCATTTAAACAATTAAAATATTGATGGGGGATAAAACAAGTAATAATAAATTTTTAATAAAGATTAGGTTGTAGATATTTTCACCAATGAAATTAAAAAAAAGTGTTTTGTTGAGTTTTTGGTGAAACATAATGTTCTAACCTCACCAATCAATTGAATATTATTAAGAGGTACCTACTAATTCCAGATTCATTTATGTGTATTTTGCTAATAAATTAGGGAATTTAAGGAGAATTGATGTTCATAGTGGGTTTTATTTAAATCCATGATGATGAAATTGGATTAATTTATTTAGTGGGAGACTTCATAAGTATTTAGTTATCTAGTTAAAATATTAAATCATTCTAAATTTAATTTATTTTATACGAGTTATTTACTGATTAATTGTAGGTAAAAGGGTGAAATTATCCTTGTGCACCCCAATTTTCTTATATATTTGATAATGTGTGTTCTTAATATTTTATTTCCTTTGATAATTTCTGTGCTTATATACCCTTGTTTATCACTTTTGTTTTTTTAAGTCGAGTATTAACACATAGACATATAGGTCATTAACTAAAGGCTCATTGCTAAGTATCATTTGATGTCATTCCTTCTTCTAAGAAATTAGTAGAAAATGATTTTGGAAAGATGTAATATATATAAAGACCTAACTTTCATTTTAATATTATTATCATTAAGTGGGAGAAAATATGATAAACTCATATTGATAAGTATTTGAATTGATAGTAATTGAAAAATATAAAGGGTGATATTTTAGAACCAAAGAGTATCATATTTTTTATAGTGTGTCAATAAATGTTTGGTTAGTATGTTAGAAGTAGTGATTCTTATAGAATTTGAAGTGATTATCCTAATCGCATTGGATTTCATTATTGTATAATTCTTCTTTAAATGTCCTTGAATTTCACGGTTTAATAGTACTTGTTGGTAAATTGTGATGATTATTGTACTGATCATAATGATTGAATACATGTGTCACTAAGGACATATTGTTTACCATTACTGTATAAAGTTTTAAGGGATATAAATTGATAAATTCTATGAAAATACATAATATATATTTTTCATGATGAATCTGAGGATGATAGATGGGGTTTTTGGAATTAAATTTTATTGATATTTGTCTTATAATTGAAATTATTACTCAGGAATTTCCCTATGTAATAAAAAAGAGGCCAAATTTTAAAAATTAGTCCAATTTTATGGGTAGACTATTCCCCTCAATCAAGGGAATATGTGAGGCCTAGAGTTAAAATGAAACCAAGGTGGAATACCTAGAAAATATCATGGATGGTAGAGCTCCCACAAGAAATGGGAAGGCCCGTGTATTAGACCCGCAGAATGTGCACTTGTAGGCATGCATGGGTTTGGTCAGAATCCCACACTTAGATAGAGTAGAGGTCATAACACTATGTGGGTCGGATTAGAGGTACGTGGGTCATTATTTTTGGAATCTTAGAAGATGACCTTGATTATTATACCATGTTCTCAACACATATTTTGTTCTATGTGGGATGGAGTTTCACAAGTATTGTCCACCCATTATTTTAAAACATATAAATAATGATTTCCATATGATTTGATCACTTGTAAAATATAGATATATCAGATATATGCATGATTAATTTATTCCTCCAGGAATACATGTTCTTTACGAATGAACCCCTCATGGTTAAGGATTTCTAAATAGGGTACATGTGATCTCAGTGTGCTTGAGGGCTATCTCAATACACTTTCAGAGTTTGAAAATATTTCGATTGACTATTTCTACCAAAAAACTAAAATTATCTATGATGATGAGTCTTGTCGGATGTGTTCTTCATGAGATCGACATTTGTGGAGATGAATTCTTCACTAAGGAATGAGTTTTTACCATGTAGGTATCAACTTCGTTGGGGATAAAAATATCACGATCATCCTCAAATGACCTGATTTTTGTGTGTTTATTTTTGGGTGGTGATGCTTTGTGGAGAATATCTTTTTTACATGAGGTTATTTCCTTTTCATGTTCTATATGGATTCCATGTAGTTCATAATAAAACTTCTAGGCAGAATATGATTTATAGTAACAATAATACAAATGACATACTTTTTGAATGATTATATTTTATGTGATTATCTTTTTGGGATGATGAATTACTGGTAAGAGGGGATGGTTTTTAGATAGCACATATGTGACCGTTTTAGTTTTTGTGTGTGAGAGTTACAATATTTTGAGAGTATACTACTTGAGTTAGCAGCCAAGTACTATGATTCCTTATATTGATGAATTAAAATACCATGAAAGGAATAATAAACCATTTAAAAATTTCATTGAATGATCACAAAATTTTCATGTGGTAACTATTTTTACAACCAATATTAATATTTCTATAAAATAATGGGATGATTTATGGATAATTACTGTGAAAAAATTATTCAGTGGTTCCAAATTTCAATGAATAAAATTTTATAATAATATCATTTTTCTCTGATAGGGTGAGAACATGATCATAAAGAAATAAAATTATTTTCATTCGGTATGACACAACGTATCTATCTTCAAATATCAGTTCATGAAGAAGAATATTGTTCTATATATAGTTTTGTTGAAATATATATATGCTATTCCAAAATTATTTAATGAAAAAAAGATTAATTTGGAATACTATATTAGAATCATATAATTGAGAAGTCAAGAGAATTTTTTTGGGGAAAACATAGTCGGTGGGGTTCTTTGGAATATGAAAAAATATTATATTATTTATCTTGAAGACTCTAAATAAGGATAAACATTTGTGTTGTAAAATTAATTCAACATTCAAATGTGGTAAATCATATGTTTTTGTTTAATAATTTTTTGTGAAAAGGTAGTGTGGAACTATTTATTCAGCGGGACTCTAGAAATAATAGTGGGACTCTATGCTGGTGATGAAATTTATGTTGTCACTTCTTGTGATTTGTGGTAAATATGTGATTGAGGAGTCTAAATAGTCAAAATAAGGAGTAAGAACAATTTGAGGGTAAATTTTTTTTAAAAATTTTGTTCGTGTTATATTAATTTTTTACTTTAGGAGAGGCTAGGTTATTATAAGAGTGGATCATATCTTATGATTAAAAAAAATTAATTTTAAAATAACGAAAATGTTTAAAATTCTGCACTGATTCTGCACCCCTTCTCAGTAGGGAAACTCCTCCTAAGAACATCAAATGTAATAGTTCAAAATAGTTTGGTAATAAATATAATATGACATAAATTTAACATGGTATCCTCCCACAATAGAAAAAATATTAAATCAATATTAATATTTACATAAATGCGTTGATTTAAAAATAAAGTATTATATTAAATTATTTTAATTTTATTTGAAAAAAATATATAAATATGATTTTAAAATTTATAATATATGAATTATTATTCTTATGTAAAAAACATAACAACCCCTAGAATCATTAACTATATATATAATGAAATAAAAATAAGAAATATATTGTAAGGATCCCTCTTGATTTATATATCATCTTCTTTGAATAAAAAAATAGAACAAAAATATTTTTATTTCCAACTCAAATATAATAGTGATGACTCTTTCTATAAAACAATTTAAACTCAAAAATGCTTGAGAAAAATAGGTTAAGATATTATTATAATTATAAAGTTATTCTAAGTAAATTAAATAGTGACAAAATATGTATGAATATTCTAAAAATATATGTAATAAAAATATTTCACTCTTTCTTTAAAAAATTCATAGGAATATAAAAAAATGATAGAATTTAATATTATAATTTTATATCATAAATCAATCATTCCATGTTCAGAAATAATTTTCTAAGAAAATTTACATCTAAACATTTAGTAAATTAGTTATCAAATTGATCATAAATGGACACATATTCAAAACATATTTTCCCTATTAATACATGATATATAATAAAATGATCTCTAACATGAATTTTCATAATTATTTTATGTTTTAAATTGTCTATAAAAATATAATTATATTATTTGTTATCACATAAAATCAGAAACATAGCAAAATAAATATCAAAATTAGTTAAATTTGTTTTAATACAATAAGATTGAGAACACTAGTTTGCAACAACATATGATACTTTAGTTATTAATATGGTAATATAAATATGTATCTTTTACTCTAATAAAGAAAAAACTTAACTAAAATAAGGCACACACCACTTGTACTTTTTTTTAATTTTTCGAACTATAAAATAAGTATTAAGAGTGATTTTTAAATAAAAAATATGTTCCTATAGGATAAAATAAACCTTGGTATACTTAACCATTAAAATATTTAATTATCCCTCTAACTATATTTAACTTATTCTCTAAGTATTAACTTGAAATCATGCACATAGACATACACTTGACATAAAATTTGGTTTAGAAGAAGTTTAACACACTAAACTACAAATCATTCCGCTAATTTTTTTTAATATTAATTATTTTTTCAGCACTATGA
The DNA here is from genome assembly GCA_963277665.1 of Viscum album. Taxonomy (NCBI): domain Eukaryota; kingdom Viridiplantae; phylum Streptophyta; class Magnoliopsida; order Santalales; family Viscaceae; genus Viscum; species Viscum album. Next base: position 863,583,750 of record OY728160.1, read on the forward strand.
ATGTATAACATAAAATACATAGTCAAGTGGTTAATTTAATTTTTACAACAATTTATTTTAAATATTTTAAAAAACTCCATAACATATTTAAATTAATTAAGAAAAATGTTATTATTTTGTTGAAAAATTTGATGTCCAATAAATAATTTTAATCCACACACAATACTCATGTCAAATATTTATTAAATTAAATATGAAAAATTTATTACAATGTATTTCACTTTATGATCCCAAGATGTTATCATCAATATAAATTGTAACTATAATATTATTTTTAGTGTTTTATTAATATAAAATTTAAGTAATACATTATCTTTTACAAAACCCATTTTATAAAAAATTTAGACAATAATTTATATCATTCTCTAGGGGATTTTTTAAGTCCACAAAGATATTAATAATGTATAAAAACATATTAAATTTTATTTACAAGTTTAAAATATGAGGATTATTTTACACAATCATCCTTCAAAGTTAAAAAATAAATAAATTCTATTTTAAAATCCATTTGATATAATTGTAGTACCCGATGGGAAGTATATGTAAATAAAATACCAAAAGATTATAATCTAATAGAAGGTAAAATATTATCATCTTAATCAATTAATTCTTATTAATAATAACATTTAAAAAAATCTATCTTTATTTCTAATAATCTAAATATATTTATCAGGTTTGTTTAGAAAAATTCATTTATTACCAATAATTTATTGATTATTAGGTTGTCCAACCAATGTCAAAATATTCATTCTAGATAACTATTTAGTACATATTTTATGGATAATATACAATAAGGATATCTTAGTGTTTATGAAATATATTGTGGAATAAAATAAGTAATTTATTCATGGTGAGAAAAATAATTTATCAATAAATATATTCAACGAACTGTATACCTAGAATCCCAATCAAATCATTAAATAATATAATATTTATGTGTTTTATAACATATTTCATGAGAGGGACACTCCATCTTAATATAATTCAATTAGGTATTATCAACTTCTCAAAAATCAAAATCACTAAAATCTTCTTCAATATTTTCAAAATCATTACTATGTTCGTTTAGGTATTATATTCAAACATAACATGAATTTTATCATAAAAAATCAGTGTTCTTTTTAAAAAAACACTATACAATTTAATATTATTTGAGGAAAATAAAAATTTTCCTTAATCAAATTTATAATGATTTTTATGATGAATCCAAACACCCTAAAATTTTAATAAATTCTTACCTTTAGATATGTTAATTTATACGATAACATTCCTCACATGCAACATCGAACCTAATATAATGAATTACATATTTATAAAAATATAATTATTTATGAATAAAAATTAAGAAATACATACTCAATTAGTGATAATGAATAATACTAATAAATTAATAAATTTTTTATATAGAAAATAAAGGCTACTTTTCATATGATGGAAATTCTATTAGTTTATCTCAAATTACAAAAAGGTTCTTTTATAGTTCATAAAATTATTTTTCTATAAAACTCTCTTTTATGTGATAATGATTTCTATTTCATGAAATATTATATTAATAATGGATTATTATTTTTACTAATAATTAAATTAAACCTATTTAGTTGGTAAATGATATGAAATAAGAATAATAATAGTTAGTGTTTAAAAATATTATTTTCTGATTAAAAAAAATTTTCAATTATATTTTATTATTTTATTCAAAAAATAGAACATATAAATTTTTGATTTTAGAATTAATAAAATGTAACTTCATTTTTGAATTCATAATATTAAAATTTACAAATTATGAGTTTTATAACTTATACAAAAAATGATTCTCTGTAGTAAAAAAATGTTATCCCAAAAATCTTATTTTGTATGACCTTACCATTATTTAATAACTTCCAAGAAATTTATATAAGATTTTAATATATCAAATATGAATATAGGTAATAAAATAATTCATTTTAAAATTTTATTTTTACTTATAAAACCAATAGAAAATAAATATCCAAGAGTTTATTACGTTATCTATAAAATTTAAATTTTAAGAACATTATTTCTCTAAAAAAATTAATATTATTTTATATATCCATTAAATGTATTCATTTTACAATTTAGTTTTCACACAATTAGAAATATTATTTTCTAAAATTATTTTAAAATTTAAAATTATAAGTATAGATTTTTTTTAAAAAGTATAATATTAATATTTTCAAAAAAATTAATTAACAATGATTAAAAATAATGACCAAGGTAAATGTATGTTTGGGTAAAATGGAAAAAGTTAAATCCATAATAAAACACCCTCAAATAAGACTAAAAAAGATGATTTTCCATGTTTTTCAACCCAAACACATTTTTTTATTCTCATTTTTCAAATTTTTGGCCTTTTAAAATTGATTATTATACTTACAATTTTGAACATTTAAGTGTTACTCACAAAACTACCCTTCCCTTCACTTAAAAAATGTAAAAATCATAACCACTTGAAGAAACCATAATTCTATATCATTAAAACATGAAACTGTGAAATTATAATCTCTCATGAACACATTACCATGAACACAATCCCATGTTCACTAATAGTTAGCATAATCCATTCAAATTCATAGAGACTTCCATAGAGAATTCAAGTCCTCAACATCAGTATTGTCAACTAAAAAGTTTTTTTTATTAATTTTCCTCATTTTAATTTATTATAGAGACACTATTATGAAGATATTATTATCCTTTATATACAATAATTCTACTTTATTATAGTTATTATCACAATTTATATATAAAACACATTTATTACAAAAACAGAACAATTTTTCATGTATTGTGAAAACCATCACATCCATGATATAAAATGTTTCATTTCCCTTCACCACTGTACAAATTTTTATCTAAGGTATTAAGGGATAAATATGGTTTTTTTATATCATTAAGGTTATGGTATGAAAAATTAGTGAATCTATTTATGATATGATGGATAAATGTGCATTGTTAATTTAATAATTTAAAATAATAAAACTAAATTGAAAATATTTTATTTAAATTATGTAATGTTTTCAAATATAATATTTCAACTTACCATTATATGAAATTATTATATATCACAATAATTAACACTAAATATGTTCGTTATACTTCTATTATAATGAAATTATATGAAAACCAAATCACAATAATTCTTTAAATAAAGTTATGTTAATGATTGGGTAGACTTGATATCCTATTGAAAAATACTATGAATTTATATAATTAAAGAATATGGGAACATAATTAATGTAATAATATAAACTAAATGTTTAAATAATTAATTTTTTTTTCTTGATATTTTACACTAATATTCAATTAATCAATTAAAAAAGCACACATTGATCATCCAGAATCAATTAAAATGGCATTGGAATGATGTCAACATAATGGATAATTATTAAAAACCTAATGAAACAAATTTTATATAATATATATTTTTATAAATAATCAATAAAAATAATTTTAATGAAATATTAATTATTAGATTTTAATGGATAATGTATATGGAAAATGATATTATGAAAATAATAAAAATGATCGTAACTATAAAAACATGATGTGAAATTTCAGAATAATTCTTATTTATAATTATTATTTATGAATATTATGAATAAAAATGTATATGATTAATATTTTTAATGAAGATACTATGATAAAAAATTATATATGAGGTAAAATTACATTTATGGAAGTAAGAAAATGAAGCCATGTCTTCCATATCAATTTTCCTTCATTGGGAAATTTGTTGTATCTATATAGTTATTTTAATTATTGAGGAGACTAAAACTTTAATTTTAGATATTATATCACAAATCGATTTAATGTGATTTCATAAAAATATAAATTTCCTTTTTATGGTTTTCTCATTTTAATGTGTTATTTAATTCGAAATGGTTTCCATTTAAAATTCCAATCATTTTGACAATATTAGTATTATGCACCTAAATTAATGTATGTCATGTATATACTACCTATTTCAGATATATTATTGTGAATTATATTTTATTAATGGTATTTTATGTTTAATTTCAAAAAATATATTTCAATATATGTTTATTAAAGTCTTAGTCATGTCGCATGGGTTTTCTTTGTCACAATTCTGAATCTTTGAGACAAAACACATTTTGGCCACCATATTTTCTTTGAACAGTTCATTCACACCTCAAGAATATTTTTTATCATAATACTTTAATTTCATGGAATTTACTATCCAATAATTGTTCCCTTATTAAATTTTCTATTCATTAATATTTTTATCAATTAGTAATTATTTTTATAACTTATGTTTCATTCATTGAGTTATGATTATTAATTAAATATATTTTATATAAGATGTGAAAATTCTAAACATTGAATGATATGTGTATTATTTTAACATTATTTATTATGGATATAAGTTCTTTCCATGTAAACCTTTTGACAAATGCATCTTTCATATTATTATATGTTATTTTGAAAAAACCAACTTTATTTCATGAGATAGATTATGATCATTATATACCAGTATTTACAATGTCGTACACTCATTTTTTCATTTAGTATTAACATAAAATTTTAAATAACACATATTTCATGATGAAATCCTTGAAATTATGATATTCTATTGATAATTTGTAAATCAGTTTCATTGTATATATTTTTATTCCATGATGGTTGATTGTTGTCAAATTGACTATGTATTGCATAGACATTCACATTTTTTGTCTGGATATGTTACGATTAAGACATCCATTTTATTAATATGGGAAAAAATATTGGAATACCATATGTTTTTTTCAATATGGATTATTATCGGAAAGGTTTATTATGTATCGTATGTTATTATTCACATTTGGTGAATAAATTGGACTTCATCAAGTGAAAATTGTGCCTAAGAATTATATATCCCCTCGATACATCAATAGGAATCATGAGAAAAAGTGTTTCTATTTGGTATATTTATCTTCCCATAATAATGTAGTGTTTTAGAAAAAGGAATTAGGGACATGAATTCTATGTTTTTATCTTGATGATATGTATAATGTCTTGTCAAAAGGCCATAACCCCAGTTTTTGTTGTCCAATATTATGAATTCTTTTGGTATGAGATTAGCATTATTATTATCCAAGTATTAATTTGTGTTCACACATATTGAATGTTTCCAATTTCATGTTTATCGTGGATACATATTGTTTAACAATTCATTTCATAATGTTCATTCCATGATTTATTTAGTTATATGATTCCCTTACTATGAATTTGAGATAACCCCTTCTTAAGTTTCCATTTCTATAGGTAATGGTGAATAGTAGTACATATGACATGATTATAAGGATATAATATATGACAAAATTTTTGGGAGACATTGATATTAATGAAATAAATTGTGTAGTTTCTCTATAATTGGGAAATTATATACTAGATATATAAAATATAGGTTTTATCTACTTATATTGTGTTTAACTATCTAAATATGTAAACAAGAAAAGGTCATTTTAATTTAAGAGATGGTATTATAATTTTTATTTTATAATTAAGGTTTTAAATATCCAAAACATTATATCTCGTATCAAATAAATCATGTAAATTAAGTGTTTATGGAATCATATCTGGGAGAGTGGGTTTGGGGTGTCACTATTGGTATCAAAATAATGTTTTAGATAAATTTTTTGATTAGGATGTTGGTTAATGATAAATTAATAGTTGATAAGTTAGGGCTGATCATGATTTTAATGGTATAGATAACCCATTTGGATAGAATATAATTTAATGTTAGGGTGATAATGTTGTTTTTATTTATCAATTAAGATAAAATAACTTATGTGAGAACCCTAATATAAATCTACATATTGGGTAACTTCGTGATTTTTCTTAAGGTAGATATTATGTGGGTTTTCATATAAAGCCATCCCAACATGGATTCTATAAATTGGATGTCCCTTTGGTATGGATACACTTATGTGTAATCAACCTGAAAAGGATTCATTGATAATTAACTCAATCACTACTCTAATGTATGATGAGGGTGCCGAAGACTCCACACTTGGAAGTAAAATCCAAGGGGACAATCTTTAGTTAATCACATTCTCTTTATAAATCATTATGAAGAATTAAATTATGATGTTAAATAATTTGATTATAGATCCTAATATAAAATTAAAAATAGATAACCATGTATTGAACAAAAAATAGTCATATGATGATATGAAAATATTATATTTTAAAAAATATGGTATTAAAATGGAATATATATATTCATATTAATGTTTTCATATTCTTGTTTTGATGTTATAATATAATTTTTTTTTGAATTTGGTTGAAATTGAATCTTGAAAATGAAGATAATAAAGGTATCTTCCTAGTAACTACTATGTATTATAAAAATGTTAGGTGGATACATAAAAGGATAAAAATTTTAGTATTTTCCTTTATAATGGAAAATGTGAGATTTTATGTCTTACCTAAGGAAGTAAATTTATATTTTCATAATCTTGAAACTCATAGACATTGTCATCAATGAGTGATATTTATTTTTGATATTCTGGTATGTTACAAATGTTAATATAATTATATTAAAAATCAATTATTTTTAGAAGTTTTAATTTCTAGGTATGAAAACAAATATTAAATGGTATTAATAACCATGAAATTTAATTTTATGACAAGGTTATATTTTGGGTTAACTTTTTGAGAACACATTTTCGAGGTTTTGATTACCCATATATTAAATATTCACATGATATATAAAACTAAATGGGTTTTGATTCATAAGAAACTAGTGATGTAGTAATTGGTAACCTTGTTATTAATAATTGAATCATGATATTTTATTGAAAACGTTAATCTCGTTTTATTGGATATAACATATACTATCTGGTGTGGGAAGAAGTTGTTAATACCATTTGAGGGTTACTGAAAAATTTTGTTTTAGGAGGAATATATATTATTTTTGTGGTTCAATATCATTGATATTGAAATGTATTTTGGGAAATATATGTTAATGAGTGTATATAATCAGGGTACATAGATATAAGTGTATATAATTTTAGGAATGAATAATGTTGAATGAGGAAGCATAATAGCATGGATTTCAATAATTATTATGTCGAGAATATTTTAAGAATGTTCTCTGTAATTTGGGATATGTATTTTATGGATTATATTAATAAGTATGAGAGAACCTAACTCCACATAATCACTATTTTCCCAATAATTTTATAGGTTAATATAATATTGATGTTGGCCAAACTAATGAAATTACAGGATAAGGTTATGATATGAGTTAAAGGTATTAAGGATGAATCCAATTTATGTTGTTGATTGTAATAATTATCCTTTATTTTTAAGGTGTTGGCCCTCATTTTATACCTTTTGGTTATAGTAATGGATCTAACTAAAATGAACCATTAGTGTAAGGGACAACATGGATATTGCCTCAATGAACAACCCAATAGAATGAGAGGGTGAGTGGGAAATCCAATGATTATGAAAAACCATCCATAATGAAATATGATTGACTATGTGAATATAGCAGAAGACCAAGACACACTAATAAAGAGAAAAATGTATCCTCATTATATATAAAGTGATTTAGTCAGTAGACTCACTAGAGTAAAGAAGATACATAATCTATACAAAATCATTCTTCAATTGTAATAGTGTAGGACAATATGTAACTCACTATCCCAATAAAAGGAATACTAAGGGAGATAGTATCTAATAAGCAAGTGAAAAAGGAAAATACTATGTAAATGCTACTAAATAATTGTATAGTGATCTTTCAAAATAGATTTTATAGTGTCATATGTCGTTTATGTTTTCACCATGTACATAATATCAAGTTACAAATAAAAAACCCATATTGGTATTATTACCATATAAATCATTATTTGTATTCATCTGAAGTTATTACCTAGGTATATATATATATTTGAATAATTATTAGTGAAATAAGGAATGTTTTACCTCTGTTTTATAAATAAATTATAATAATTTTTTATATTGGTAACACTCATTTCATATATAAAATAAACCCACTATCATTAATATCTGTAATGATAATCATGAATTCCTTAAAGAAATGACATATATCATATGAGTAATATTATGAGGGAAGAATATATTAATGGATGTAGAATATAACACCCTAAAATTATATTATATTTTTTCCTTTTCAAAAGTCAATTTATTTGATTTATTGTTATGCATGTAGTTGAAAACCGTTTCTTGATATATTTGGATAAAATATAAATATTTATGACCAGAAATTTAAACCTATAAATTGAATTTATTATAATTAATATGAGTAATTTATTTATTAATTATATGAATATATAAAAAATGGATAATTTTAATATAAATGAATTTATATTATTTTACATAAAATAACTTATTAGGTCATTTATGATTTAAAAATGTATTTTTGTAAAAACAAATATTGAATGGATACACGTTTTTATTTTAAAAAATATATGATTAATGATAAATTATGCATGATATTACTAATTGGTTAAATCCAATTTTCTAGGTAAATTATAGGAAATAAGATTAATAATAATTAATATTTTAAATTTTTATTTTCTAATTAAAATAGGTTTTCAAATGTATTATTTGATTTCATTCAAAAAATAAACATATAAATTTTTGAAATTGATATTAATAAAAATAGAATATATTATTAATTCATAATATAAAAATTTAATAATTTTAATTTGTAATTTTTTTTCAAAAAAATAGTTTTTTAGATGAAAATTAATATTTTCACAGATCATTTACTTTCCATTACTTCATTGTTATATAACGATGACATAAAATTTTATAAAATAATTCAAGTGATCAAATATTATTTTTACGATCATAATTATTCATTTTAAATTATTATTTTAATATATAAAAAACTATAGAAAACTATTTTTATAACAAATAAAAATTGTACATTCATATAAAAAAGTTTTTATTTCTATTATTCGAATTAGGTGCTTTTCAAGGGAGATTCAGTTTTGGATTTTCTTTGAAGGCTCAAAACATTTATTTTTTATATAATAATTCAATTTATTATATTACAATATTTATAGATGGAAATGTTACCATATATATTTAAATAAAAAAAACCATATTTTTCTATAAACTGATTTTTCACAAATATGTGTATTTTTAAAATTTTAATGTTTTATGCCATTACCAAGGTAACATAATGTTGGATTTAAAAACACTAAAAAATAACCTAAAACTCAATTTTTTCAAAAAAAAATTATTTTTTGAGGTGATATTTGATAAAAAAATTTCTTGTACACTTTTTCTTATTTTGAGGCCTTTGACACATGAGTAGTAACCTTACTATACTGAAAATTTAATGGTTTCTCCAAAAATTTCCCTTACCTTCACTTATAAAAGGATAAAATCATCATCATATCATGACAGATATATCCTTATAATTCTTCCATCAATATCTTCCATTATACTCTATATAGAACCCTATCCTTTGAGAATAATCCTTTGGTCACTCATATTTATCCAAAGACATTCAAATTATGAGTACACTTCCAATGAAAATTTATATCCCCCCCATGAATATTATCAACTAATTATATTAATTCCTTTTTATATTATTATATATTTATTCTGCACACACTAATATGATGATATTATTATCATTTATATACTATAATATTACTATATTATTATTTTTATCATTATTTACTCATATAAAACATCTATTAAGAAAACCAACTTCATTATTCAAGCATTGGACGAACTACTACCTCCACCCCATAACGTGTTACGTTTCCTTCACTACATCACAAATATTCATTTATGGACATTATTAATTGATAAATATGATGATTATAATTTCATTAAGGTTTTGGTATGAAATTTTGGAGAAACTAATAATTATATGATCAACAAATGAATATTGTTAATTAAATCGTGTAAATTTTGAGTACTAAAGAGGATACTCTTATATTCTAATTCAATAATGTTTTCATATCAATAATTTAGTTTTATAATTACCTAAAATGTTATTAATTAAAACAGAAAAACACTAAATAATATTATTATGCATTTTTATAGGGATATTTCAACAAAACCAAATTTTAATTTTTCAATAAATTAGGGCATTTTCATGTTTTGGTCGGTTTAACCCCTAAATTAAACGATTATATGAATTTTATCGTGAATTAATATGGGAACATAGTAAATATTATATTTTTGATTTTAATGAATAATTGATGATTTTTTTGTTCAAGAGATGTTTTATGTTACACTCCATGATTTTGAAAGAAAAATATATTTGATAATGTATACCATAGACAACCCTGAGCTTAAAATAGAAACAAAATATTATTTTTGAAATATGATCATTATAACCTAGACCATGAATTGGAGGGTATAAATTGGAAGAATTTTTTTTTGTAATTAATAAAATGTATCAACTAAATATTATTTTTTTTAATTACCATTTAAGAAACAACGAAAAAATATTTAGTAATGAAATTCTATTATTCAAAATTTATTTATTTTTTCAAAATGGATTTATTTCCTTATATGAGATACTATTAATATTAATTTAAATATAATTTTAAATTTTGTTTGATTAAATGATATCTATTTTTCAATAATAATTTCATAACTACCTTATAGTGATTTTTTCTATTTTTCTAAAAAGATTGATTTTCCAGTAAATAGTGAAAATTGTTGATTTCTCATTGAATACTATTTATTTGTAGGGATTTTAAAAGTTACATTTTTTTAAATAGTTAAAAATAATTTTTTTCTATTATATTAATAAAAATCCAATTATTTTCATTATAATAATTATTGTGGTATAATTAAGTACATTATTTAAATTCTTTAGAATATATTTTTTTCCTAAAAAAGGTTTTTTATTTCATTTTTTATTTTATTATTAAATTTATTTCAAAATAAAATAAATATTTAATCCTGAAAAACATATTTCATATTTTGGATCCACAGTTCCAAATACAGTAAATAGTCCCAATTTTTTTAGTATGAATAGTAACCATTATAGCAATTGTCATCATGGTTTTGGTAAATTGGGTAATTAAGGTTAAAAATAATATGATAAATTAAAATTACCATTATAAATTATTGAATCCTATTGTTTGAGTGGAGTTAGGCCATTTTAATCTATTTCTCTAAAATATGGATACGTTCTGAAATATTTCAATATTTTTCACCTTTATCTTATTTTATTTAAGAAATTTCAAAAATGTAATTTTATTTGTTTTATTATAATTGTGTTTTTGTCAAGGGGATAAATAGAAGATTTGGCCAAAAATAAATATAAATACTTCATATAGGTAGTTATTTACCATTCTAATTTATTAATAAATTTTATTAATGAATTACTTATCAGTAATTCTTACGCAACACCAATAAAATTTTTAATCAAATTTAAAAAATAAAATAAATGATTCTAAAAAATTTAAATGTATTATATTTTAAATGAATTGTTGTGCTACAATATTTATTTAGATAAATATAAAATTTTTATTTATTTGAATTTTTTATATTCCAATTAATTTTATTTCTTATTGTTTTTAATGTCATATTAAAAGAGTAGTTTTAAAATTCACAATAATAATATTTCATAATATATTAAATTTTATGAAATTATTTAAATTTACTAATAATTAATATTTAGGCAGATTAATTGGATTTTATTTTAAATAAAAAGCATGGTCTATTTATTTGACATTTTTCTATTACATTAAAATTCAAGACCATTAAAAGGTTTAAAACATTAATATTATTTTTATTGTTAAAATAATTATTTGTTTTTAAAAATAAAAATTGCAGTGAAAACATATTAACAAACATGCCCAATTTTATTAGATGATATTATTTTTAATAATAATCTACTTTTATTTAAATTATATTATTTTGGATCCTTTTTTAGATGAAAAATAATATATAATAATTTTATACTTTAAGAAATTCCATGACTTCCCCTCCCCTCTCATATAAAAGGGTTCCTTCTCTCTTTATTTATCCCCACTTTAAAAGTATTTTTATTTGTAAAATACCTATCCAAATTTCATCTTATAATATATACAAAATCTATTTAGATATTTTTATTGGAATAATTACAACATGATAGTGATTGATGTGTAAGGAAAAAAAGATTTTCATATGAAGAGATATACTTTTTAATTGAATGTTTTAGTTTCATTTCTTCTCACACTAACATAAAATATAATTCAAATATGATGATATAATTAAATAATTATATAAAATCTAAAAATATGTTTTTATATTAATTTATTAACCTAAATACATCTCTTCTTCCATAAAATGGGATACAAAAGCACCGTTCTTCGGAAAGGTGAACTACCACCTCCTGGATCGATGTAATTCATTTTCCATCATTTCCTCTCATAGATATTTAGGATTAAGTATTTAATGTATGTATATATATTTGATATTAATTATATATTTTTCATTCTATAAAATTAATATGACATATATTTTCTTACCATTCCATTCATTGAAAACTTATAATGTTTTTCGTGCGTAGCTGTGGATTACAACCTCTACTAAGAAATATGATTATTTTTTTGTACTAAATCCAAAAGATATTATATATTATTATTTAAATTATATTATATTATATTAATGATATTATTATAATTATATAATGATAAATTATTACTTATCCTATTTCCATCCTGATCGATGAAAAATGGAATCCTACTTATGCGCACGTACAACCGGAAATCTCCATGATTTTAACATAGTTCATTTTTCATAACCATAATTAATGGAAGGATTTAAAAGTATAAAAAATATTTAAAATTAATAATTATACGATGATTATTTTCTATAGATGATGTATCAATGGCCAATTTTTTCCATTGCAATCCTACCAATGTTATTTTGAACTTACAAACCGAATATCATCAGAACATTTGATATGAACAAAATTGATTATGTAATTAAATATAACATAGTAATAAAAAATAAATATTATAAAAACACCAAAAAAAATACAATGAAAGAAAATAATTAACATATTATTATTATTAAGGATGATAAATAATATATGTGATTAGTCAGACATTTGGGAACAGATCCCATCTTAATTTCCTTTCATTTAGGAACATTTTAATGTTATTCACCAAATTATTTTATATTTTTCTATAAATCTATTTACATGTTACTTATTGAATACTTAATACCTCATGATATTTTAAGTTTCAATTCTAATTATTGCCTAAAAGGGGATTTGACTGGTATGTTATGATGTGGTGAGGGGTTTCGTAAATCAATTTCTAGTCTTTCAGTAATAATTCTACATCATTAAATATGTTATTTCATGATTATTTGTGAAATTACTTATTATTATATTATATTTTATTTCAAACTTTTTTATGTGGTTTAACATTTTTAACACGTATTTAATTTATTTTTTAATTCTCATTTTGATGATATTTTCATTGTATGTTTTTCTTAACTCACTTTTGATTATTTGAGACATATTCCTTATTCACAATTTTTTTCATTCATGTGTTATGTATACAACCCATTTTAATTGATATATCTGGATTCACTTTATATTCATATTATTTAATGATTCATTTACTGTTATTTATTTTAGTGGAATTGTGATTCAAATGTTACCAAATTGGTAAGGATTTGTCTCACAATGTCATCATTAATTGATTTTTTATGCTTAAATCTCTGATGATGGAATTATTAGATCCTTATAAATTAAAAAATTATATTTTATTTTAGTATATTAATTTTTCTACGTTATATGTTTTTCTTTTCATTTTACTCTATTATGTACTCAATAGATCGAAATATTTTTTAAAAGAAATCTGATATTTTTTTCTATTCGGGCAGGAAAATTTCTCTTTCATGTAAATAAATTCTATAAAATTATATATACAACGTTTCCACTATTCCAATTTGATTTATTACTTAAATTTTTCAAATTTTTATATTTTTACGAAATGGGTTAAATGGAATTATCTTTTAATTTTCTGAAAGATGTAACTTTTTTAATTTTTACCTAAAATGAGAAAGGAATCTTTCTTTTAACAGACATAGCTTAAAAAAATTTCCAACGTGCATTACCTCCTAATGATTTGAAAAATAAATTAAATGATGGCAAGTATATTTTTAAATAAAAAATTCTCTTAATATTCTGAAATTTTTTATTTTTCAAATGTTATTTTGAAAATAAAAAGGGTCCACCCAAAAAAATGTTCTAATTAATTGTTGTGGTTTTTAAATTTATCAATGAAAATGAAAAAATATTTTACTAATTATCCACTATGTTTATTTTTAATTATTAAATACTTATTATTTCTCTAGATGTCTTATTATTGGTTTGATTTGGGAAATATTTTAATTTCATATGATAGTTTCTGAATACAAATTTTTATATTGATTGTTTTTGAGTTTTTATTCACCACTTTTATATAATGAATTAATTAAACATATTATGTAATAGGAAGGTATAATTATAGGGCCTCGATGCATCAATAGGCCTGTTTATACAAACTAATTTGGTTATTTTTCCCTAGCTTTACACATTTTGGTAATATTTCCTGGAATGAGGCCTCAACTATATGTTTTAGATGGTTGGAATTATGTGTTACATCCTTATGAAATTATCTATTTATGTTTATATGGTAATTTTAATACTTATTGATGGATACATTTCAATTTCATGTGATATGTTATATAGAATTATTTGATCATATTTTATTATTTATATATTGTTATTCTTTCTAAATTTATTGATTAAATGAAGTGTGTTTTTATTTATTCCCTTTTAGATATTTATCATAGATTATTTACTCACAATTGATAAATTTTACATACCCCTTACAAAGCATGTGATATCACCATTATTTTTTTACATTCCATAGAAAATAAAGAAAAATCCTTTGAATGAGTTCAATAATGCACAATATTACCTTCTCATATATTTTGTATTTTATGTTTTAATATATAATTTGAAATTCATATATTTATATAATTTACCAAGACTAATAAAATATTAATTCCTTCTAGATTAAATTTAATATATATTTTTCTAATGTTATTTGTAACATAAACTCTGCGATTATGGGGATGAGGTACTTATAGTTGGTATCAGATGATGTTTAATCGATACCATAGGAAATAGTTTTATGAAAACATAAATTAGGGAAAGTAACAATATGAATGAACTTGAGGATGTGTCTAAGTATATGATATCATATTAATGTTTTCTTACTATAGACAATATGTGGTTTACTATGTAATATATCCATATCTGAATACTATATGTGAATGTGGTTTTGGAATAGATTTATCTAGGGTTATTAACCCTATGAAGAGTTACTTAATTATATCACATCCATCATTTTAGTCCCCAATAATTGTTCCCTTTATGTGAACATGATTTTACATTCCTATGGGATAAGTTTCAATGAATTAATATGTTATTTATGAACCATTATGAGGTATTTGTATAAATTATGACCATAAATGACCCAGGTTAAACCTAAGTTGTATTAGATTCAAAAGTAGGTTTCTGGAGTTAAATATCATATAAATGAATTTCATGATCTTTTGGTATCCCACTATGAGTATTTTTTCTTATAATATAGTATTTGGTTCCATATAATGGATAGAACTACAATAAATCTTGAAAAAATTGAATGTTATGGAAACTATGATTATTATGGGAAAACAAATGGGGTGATAACTGCAATTAATTATATTATGATTATGTATAATCAGTAATCATAATATATTATTAACTACATTTACTTTAACTAGGTCTTATACTCACCAAAGAAGATAAGGAAGTATATTTCTAAGAGATAATTTAGTAGATACCTTACATGAAAGAATAATCATTAACATTATTATTTTTTATTCTTAAAGAGACATGAAATTTATTAAAGGAATGATAAGTTGTTTGTTGGGTGTCAATTTAGGTTATAGAAAAAATTTATATATGATTTCAATGCCTTATATGTGGGGAACATGGGAATTATCTAATTAAATTCTTTAAACCAAGGGACAACTCCAAATACAAGGTCAGACCTATGACATGTCAATCATTGAAGAAGAAGTACTGACGTGTTTACTTATTTCAATTTGAGAATTATGTTACAAATATGTTATATCATTGATATTTGGTTCATAAAAATCATTACCATTTAGTTATTTTTCTAGATTAGATTTTGATTATGAATATGAAAACATATTTTGAATGGAAATGATAACTGTGAAAATTGATTTAGTGTAAATGTCATTGTAGTTATTGATTAACTAATTGTGATTTTTTGTGACCATGAAAATCATTAGTTATTTAATGAAAAATTTATTTAGGACATGTTTATTGATCATTATTGCAATATTTTTTTAAATGTTTTTGATATTATATGTGATTTTATTCTAGGAATAAGGATTGTGATACCTTTTCGAAACATTTATTATTTATATGAGGCTATCTTAAGAGTTTTTGGTATCATCAGGGGTATATATATTTTGGATTTATATTAAGTTAAAATGATTTCAAACATCCTTTGTGGTTTTAAGTTAAAATATTATGAGTTGTTTGATTCATTTCCTTAGTTTTAGGAAGAATACACTATTAATGATTAAATTACACATTGGGTTTGTATGTTATTTTATGTTAATGTAATTATGGTCTATTATATTGTGGGATATATATAATATTGATTGTTAAAAAGTGAATCATTGAAAAGGTAATATTTTTAGATATGTATATAGTCAATATAAGGACTACATTTCAAGATACTATCTATATATGATTCATGATAATTTGGTAAATTTAGTCACATAAAGTGTTAATATAGTGATTTATCAGGGTGATTAATCATATTTTTTGGATTCCTCATGGGGGTGATGTGTACATAAGCATTAGGTTTAACATATGGTTGTAAATGAGAGAATGTTTTTTAAGAATATAATTAAATTTTTAGTGATTAATTTTAAAAGGTATAATATAACCATTGGGGTTAAAAAATTCTTTAATGGCAAGGTTATTATGGTTAATTGGGATGTAGGATTATTTATTTGTGTAATAATATATTTTTACAATTGGTATTATTATTTAATTTTTGATGTAAATTCTATTATTTATTCATAAGAATGATTATACATTTTCAATATTATCATGCATGGTGGAAATCATTTCAGTGTTGTTTAATAATAATAGTTAAATGGAATATCTTACTATCATTTTATGGACTATGTGATCTATTAGAATTTTATTTTAGTGCTTTAGGCATAAAAAATACATCTAGAATAGTCAATATTTTGAGAAAAATATGATATTGTGGTGTCAATTGATTAATGTTATAAATTATACTTTCCATGTTGGTATATTTACTTATGATTTCAGTATATATGGAAAATAAATTCCTCAAATATATTAAAATGATCATTAAACAAATGTGTTATCGCATTTTGATCACTTTTGATGAATTTATGGTCTTTTCATCTATCAAATATTTATTATTTTTTTGGTTGTTAAACTACTAAATCCCATGTTATAAATCAAGAAATATTTGTCATTGGGAATTATTTTTCCCCTATGTAAATATTTTCACTTCCCATTAATGATATCCCATTTGGAAACCCAGTTTTGAATTGTTCAACATGACCCTTGTATTTCCCTTTCCCTTTTTTAGGAAAAGGTTTTATTTTCTCTCTTTATGTTGTGGATTTCCCCCAAAGGTTTTTTCAAATATAAAACCCATAATTTCTGAGAAAATGCTGAAATTTTTAAGATTGTTTTTATTTATGGGGGTAATTTGAACCCCCAGTATTTTAAATAACACTATTTTTGATAGAGTATACAAAATACAACATCCATCATAAATGAACCTTGAAATATTATTATTTAAATATGATCATTATAACCTGACCATTAAATTGTAAAGAATTAATTGGATTAAATTAACTATGAATTTTGTATAAAGAACCTACTAAATACTAATATGATGATTAAATTTTAGGAATTAAGAACTAAATTCTTAAGGAAATAATTTTATTCATCAAAATAATTTTTCTTTAAAAATGGGTTTTATTTCTTATAATAATAGAGTAGTATAATTATATTATTGGAAATTTATAAATTTAGTTTTATTAAAAAAAATAAATCTACAAATAATCATTCCAAAATAGTCTTATAGTTGATTTTTTAAAACTACTGGTTTTCCTGTGAATAGTTAAAACACTAATTATCATTGAAAAATAATATTTTTTAAAAATAATTTAAAAGAATACTTTTTTAAATATGGTTTCAATGTAAAATTATAACACTTATATTATTTATATCCAAATTAATTTCAATTGAATCAAATTTATCATCTAATTTGTTAAAAATACATTTTTATGCTTAAAAGGTATTTTTCTGAAAAACTGTTTTTAGTTGAATTTTATGTTTTAATATTCTATTAATTTGTACTACTTATAGAAAATGAATCTTCAAAAAATAGAATAAATATTTTTAATCAAGAGGTCCAAATTTATGAAATATGTCCCTTTTATTTTTTATCATAATTATTAGTAACTATAGTAAATAATTTTCACCATGTTCAGTATAAATAGAATACCTTTTTCTAATAAATTATACGATGAATATTAAAAACATTATCTTAACACATGTATGTAGCATTCCACATAGAATTAAACACAATAATTCTCTGATATGGTTGGTCAAAAGACATAAATTGTGCATCACAAAATTCTAGAGGCTACCGACATGATGGGAGGGCCTATGGTTTTCCCTTGGAGAGACTCTTACAAGAGTAGTGTGTGATTCCCTAGAGATCCTCATTTCTAGGTTAATAATATCATTTAATTGGATTAATTTAGGTTGATTTACTTTTTCAATTTTTTTAAATGATATGGATAACTTAATCAATATAAATCTATGCTCAGTTATCCATAGAATATTTTCTGAAGAAGAGCATAATTTTGTGAATGAAAGATATATCCTGAGTGCTATCTGTATTATATAAGAAAATATGGAGTTTCTAAATAAAAAATCCATTAGGTGACACATTATGATAAAGTTTGATATGATCAAGGTGTGTGATAGATTAGAGTGAAGCATCATTTTTAGTTAAATGAGAAAATTTGTTTTTATTGAGTCGTTCTGTGAGTCGTGATTTAGATGCTTTGCTTCCCAATGGATTCATATAAAAATCATGGGAAAGAGGTTTTGGTTTCTTTAAAACATTTAAGGGGGGGTTCAAAATGGGGACCCATTGTCCGCAATTTTTTTTTTCATTTCTTGGGAGGCTCTATCATATAATTTCAAATGATGTTTGTAAGAAGGAATCATCATGAAATTAAAAACCAAATCCGGTGTTGGTTTAGTGTTTCACTTAATGTTCACTAATGAAATTCTAATATTTTTCAATCATAGTAAATGTTAAATGAGGGAACTATTTTAAACCATGACTATGTATGGTAATTTAAGTGGGAAGTGGGTTAATCAAAGAAATAAAAGTTTCTTTTGATCCAAAAAATGATCTAGTATATGAAGTAATAGAATTAATATACAATTGGGAATACAAAGTAGGAACCTCTCTATGAGTTATCTTCGATTTCTAATTTATAATGGTATAATCCATAAGTCACACTTTGATGAGATCTTCAAAAGGATAACTAAAAAAATTATTAATTAAAAAATATATTCCAATCATTCATTGGATGTATTACACTAATAAATATTATCCTAATTTTGATCCCAATGCATGTGATCTCCACCATGGGGAAACCAAAATGAATTATTACTAAACCAAAAAACAATATGTCCTCTTTTTTATGTCACACAAACAAGGCAGCTCACTTCTATTGTGAAACGTGGACCCAATTTTTGAAACCCATTGGTGAAGGTGGTATTGGTCTCCATGATGTTTCATAAGTTATGCAAGTATTACAAGCAAGAATATAATGGAATATTATCAAAGCATAATCTATATGGGTGAGGTTAATGAGAAGAAAATATGGTGGGGATTGGGATGAGTGGTCTATTGGAAATGGTCACATGAAATTTTGTTTTCTTCTTCTATGATGTCTTATATAGATGTGTTGAAGGATAAATTTTAATGGTTATTCGACAATGGGGACCCCAGTTTCATGATAGAAAACCTAGCAGGGGAGGATATTATTCTTTCTAGGGTATCTAGTTCCTTATATGACTTTAAAAAATACTACTATATTATTTTGTTTATCAATAAATTTTTGATCCATGATAAAAAGGAAGTTTATGAAAGAATTTTAATGGTAGAAGATAATGATAAATGTTCTTTTTCTGGATCAACCTCAGGGAAATTCAATATCTGGGATTTCAGATTGCGGATGCATCCCCGAGATTTTTCAAAAAATTTGGAATGTAATATGTGGTGTAAATAATTTCTGTGTAAGATGTGATTTTTGGTATGGAGGATGAGAAACATTGTGATTCCAATGGATGAAAATGTTTAGTGGGAGGGGATAGTTATTTGTTTTAGATTCCATTAATGCGCATCCCTGCAATAGGAAACTCTTCCAAAACCTTTTATCAAATGAGAATAGGATAAGGCACTATAGGGTTCTTTATGGTTGGTATTGTGTATACTAGAACATGATGTTTCTATGATAGAATTTATTTTCATCTGGCTAATTGGAGTTCGACGACATAATAACAGGATGAAGAATAGAGTTTGGTTGTCATGGTTGTCTTTAGGTCCATTTAGCATGTATGGATCTTGGAAATACAAGACGACTCAACCTCTAATTCACTTATCTACATGTCTAAGCGATGGCCCTACTAACTAAAATGTGAAATATCTTAAAAGTAGGGTTATATGCATATGTGAATGATAGTTTACTATCCAGACATAGGAATAATCTAGAAGACCATTGTTGTAGGGAAGTTACATGGGTCATGTGGAATCCATCGAGGTTCATTCTAAAACTAAATTTAAATGCCTTATGCAATCAGGGGGAGATGAAAGAGGTGTTCTGGTTAGTGAATATAGGGGATTCGTTATTTTTGGGATTTAGATCATTTTATTTTCAATGTAATTCTCTCAGTGATGAATCAAAATCTATGATAATTAGTTTGATGATATTAATAATTTATAGTATCTTGAATGATGAGGTCGAGATGGACTCCACCATCCTTGTGGGACTCATATAACGGATGCTCAATACCCCATGGGAGATTTTTTATTCAATAAGGGGGTGAATAATTCTTATTTAATATGGGATAGATGTTATCCATACAGGTATATAAGTAAATTTTTTGGTTGATGTTCTCACCAACAAAGTTTTCTCTGATGAATCATTGATTATCTATAAGGATTTAGTGTCCTTACAAGATTAGTATATGTTATTTTTGATGGTTATTCCCTCAGACTCTATCATCTCTTCCCCCGTGAATGAGAGGGCCATATGTGGGTCTTTTAAATAAATGATAAGTTAATTTTTAAACCATATATAACCAACACATACTAACGAAAATAGAATAAGTTATTATTACAGAGAGACAAACAACAAGAGGAAGATGAATAATGAAATGATACCATATAATCATCATTTCATTATAATATAACTATAAAATATATAATGCCGGTGTAGGGGATACAAACATATACAACATTCTATCAAGTTAAACAAAACAAAAAAAACTATAAAAACTAGTATCTCGAGCATATCATTGGTCCTCATCCCCCAAATTCTACCGTAATTATAGAAATACAACTTTTGAAGGAATATACATCCATTTGTCCAAACGTACAACCATAATGTCTACTCGGGTACTATAGCCTCCCTAGTAGGGTGTGAGGTACAATCTCAGTAGGCCAAGAACCAAGGTGCCTTGTAAAATCCATTATATTCATTATTAATCAATAAGTGTGCATTAATAATATAAATTCAATATATAATTACATAATAAAAAATATTGTTTTGGGTTCCACTCGGACACCTACCCAATCTACCTACTTTTTCATAAGCATGAATTTCTAAACTAATAGGTCATGAAATAGTTAAGTGGGTGAGATAAATGTGATATGGTAGGTTATCACCAAGCTTGTGATTGACCTTGGAGGACACATTCCTACAATTTTAATTCCAAGGAATTCAATTCACATTATAAATATTTTATTTACCTTTTATTTAATTCAATTTTGGAAACCACTTTATAAAACGTAATGTGAAACCTTGATCCAATCCATGATAATTCAAAAAGAAATTCCATGTATTTTTCAAGTGTCTCCTTATATGACCAATTCCAATGATTCTGTATGGGGTGACCCAAGTATGATGTAACATTTTTTACTCAATGCATTGTTAGTAAAGTCTAGTACTAGTCTATGTATCTATACATGGTATCACATATATGGGACCCAGTGTCTCTAGAGGCATTTTTCACCCAATCATCCCCCTAATCCCATCAATGTAGACTCCCCAAAAAAATCATTTTCAATCATATAGAGGTAAAAATAGATAACTTGTTTTGAGATCATCTCAAGTATAGCTAATATCACCTCTGTTGCATTTTCAAGTAGTATAAAATCAAAAAAAAAAGGAATGATAGTCCTCCTAAGGGGTCCTTAAGTTGAACCCCCTTGTTTCAAACATGACAGTAAATTTAAATATCCAAACAATACTCACACACACACAGATATATATATATAAAGTCTATCCCGAGGTCTTACTTTATTTAATTTAAGTATTACAACACAATATGCATATTAGTTGAGGCATCCCATTAAGAAACCATTTTTTATTAGAAAATAATGTAAGGGGTGATCTCAAAGAACAACCTTATAAAACATTTAAGTAAAAAATGAAATTATAATAGGGAAATCCCCCTTAGGGAGATCAACAAGAAAATGAAAAAAGAGAAAATAATAATTTAAGTGGTGGAACAACCATTTGGGTAGCTATGGTCAATAGGCTCAACAAAAATGGTTGAGTCGTCACCTTCTTGGGTCACCAATAGAATAATATTGAATTAATATTTATTTAAATTAAAAAAAATGAGGTGGTACCGAAAAGATCATGCATGTGGAACAATTGAAGAACTTATAGAATGCAATTAAATTATGAGAAAAAGAAAAATCCATATACATTAGCCTTGTCAATATTCCCTTATCTAGTATTATCACTTGATTCAAGCTAGTATGGATGAAAAATTAATAATAATACAGTAACCTTAAAATAGTAAATTTATCTATCACTAAAATAGATAAATTGAATGGATTATATAATAGGAATATGAGGAAATATAGTAGAGTGAGTTCTGATAAGAGTCCAATGCAACTGGTTGTGAAGGAAATATATATCGAATGTAGGAGTTATCATAAAACATATGAAGGAGGTAGCCCCTCGTCTGTCTCCCCTACTACATAAGAGAAAGTATTTTTTCCCTTATTAAAAAAATAAGGGTTCTACCCCTTTTAATGAAACTAGTTTGGAAATTTACATGACATGTAAATGTATTACACATCGTGTAATGATCGGGGTATAGGAAAAGCCTCTACAAAACATGAGTGAAGGTTTAGCTATCTGAATAAACATCATTTATTTAATAAAGGACTATAATTTAAGTACTTGTCATATAATCAATTAAACAATAATGTTCCATCCCACCGACTACCTCCTCTTCAAGAATGAACTAATCCTCATTTTGGATAAGTCTCTCTATTTAAAAAAATATAAAATAAAACATACCTCGCTTAAAATCATGGATTCTAAAACCTCCTTTCCTTAGAAAAGATAATCCCTGAGTTTCCATTCCAATGGTATAATAACATCATCTAAGAAGAGATACAACCATTATAAAGGTACATCAGTTTCGCACTCCCATGTCCTGTCATGTGCGCATCTGTGTTTCTTCAGAATCCTAACAATAGTAAATAACCATCCATAGAGATATTTTATTCCATGATCAATGATACATATCATATTCTCCTTGAATCATGCATCTAGATCCAGCTCAATATCCTCTGGGTTAAATGAATTAGATGGGTCTATATGATACTATCTAAGTTGAGATACATGAATGAAATCGTGCATATAATTGTACCCAAGTGGTTACATTATTAGATAGTATATATGCACAACTCTCTCCACTATATCTAGATGCCCAACATATCAGGGGATAGCTTTCCCCATCTCCAGATTAATCTATGACCCAATCTGTGTGATACATGAAGAAATACCAAATATCCCACCTAGAACTTGATAGGTCTGTGATAATGATCGATATAATAATTACTATTGGACTCCGCTACCGAAATTCACTTTGAACAATACTAGACTTACTTTGATGTCTCCTGAATGAGATGAGGACCTAGTGGATCATCCTCACCTACCTCTAGCTAGCACATAGGTGAACAACTCGGTCTACCATAGAGGGAATCATATGGATCCATTTTAATTTTTTATTGAATATTTTTATTATCGGAAAACACAAATTCATGAATATGATTCATCCATGAACTTAAAAAAATCAAGGATATAGGCATGTAACATATCCTTTATGAAATGAATCATCCTATTTATCTTCCAGTTATTCTATGGGTTATATGTAGTACTCATGATCACCTATGAATGCCGATATTTTTTAAGCTCTTTGCAGAACTAGGAAGTAAATCTAGCATCTTTTTCTGAAATGATTGAGTGGGGTATATTATGAAGTCACACTACCTCATGGATAAATAGTATTATATCTCATCTAAAATGAATGACTCCCAGATTGGTATAAGTGCATGAATTTGGTAAAAATATTATTAATCACTCATACTACATCTCTCCCTAGAAGGGATCTTGATTAGCCAGTCATGAAATCCATGGTGCCATTATTCTATTTACACTCTAGAATAGATAGAGTTTATTGAATTCCATCAGGTCGATAGAGCTTAGCCTTCACCTGCTGAGTGGTGGATCACCATGTGATAATGTCGGAAAATTACATCTTTATACCTGCCCACCAATACAGAGGATGAATATATTTCTACATCAGGGTATTCCCATGATGAAATTACCATACAGAGGCATGATATTATCCCATTATCTCTTCTCACAAATTAGAATGGACCCATGAAAATAGACAAAATAATGAGATCTTTATACAATCAAAAACCTAATGAGGAGGTTGGTTCCCATGTATGATGTTGTCCCTCAAAACGAGGCCCTCAGATTATGATAACTATCACATCCTATCGTTATCTTGAATAGAGGATATCACTACTAGGGATGTTAGAACTGGTTTCCCATGCTGCTTTTAAAACTTTTTAATCATCTTGAAGAAAAAAATCATCAATTTTACACTCACTACTAGCCTCTATGATGGCTTTAATAGGAGTCTTCTAACTCAATGAATCGACTATGACATCCCATTTTCCTAGTGTGTAATAAATCTCAAAATCAAATTATTTCAGCTATTCAACCCACATTTGCTACCTCAGATTTAAGTCACTATGATTGGAGATGTATTTGATACTTTTATGGTTTGTGTAAAATAATAAGCACTCACTAAAAAATTAATTCCTCAAATAGAAGAGATCATGAACTATATATGTTGACTCGAGATCATGTATAGGATAATTCCACTCACGAGGCCACTGCTGGTAGGACCCATAGGCCACAACTCGATAACCATGCATTATAACTACACCCACCGTGATTACTAAATAATATAAGTAGATTGCATAACTTCTACCTAGAATTAGAAGAATCAGTTTCATCGATGAAGTGATTCTTCCGTTTTACTCCTCAAAAGGTGTATCACAAGATTTAGTCTAGTTAAATATGACACCCTTCTCGGTAAATATCATAATCTGTGAGAAGTACTAGATGAATCTCCTCTAATATCTAGAAAACCCACATAAGTCACCTATTTCAAATGTTTTCATAGGTGGCTCCTATGAAACCACAGTTCTCACCATCTCTGGGTCAACTGATACGCCTAACTCAAATATTATATTAACCATGAAGTGAACCTTTCAAATAAAAAAGTGTAATTTAATAATCTTTTCATAAAGATGGTATTCTCTCAGTGTACTTAGCACGATCTCAAGATCGTTGGAATGATCATGTATGTTGTGTGAGTATACTAATATGTTTTCCATGAAGACTACCAAAAGTGAATCAAGTTACATTTGGAAAACCTGATTCATCAAAGCCATGATGACTAGTGGAACACTCATGAGACTGAACAACATACCCAGATACTCATACAGAATGTACCTACTCTAGAACACTATATATGGTATGTATGGTGGACTCACATGAAACTGATATTATACCAACATTAAATCGATCTTAGAGAAAATAGTTTCTCCTTAGAACTGGTCAATGAGGTCATGTATACGCGGAAGTGGATACCTATATTTCACTGTAATCTAGTTTAATATCGGGTAATCCACACAAAATTTTAGGGTACCATACACCGTTTTTGGAAAAAGGGAGGGGTGAACCCTAAGGTGATGTGTTGGGTCAGATAAAAACCTTAACCTCAACTTCTTCAAGGTACTTCTTATGTTCATGGTGAACTTTAGGTTCCATATAATGAGGAGGAATAGACATAGTGCCACACCTAGCACAATCTTTATGGTGAACTCAATTTATCTCTCAGGAGTTCTTCCAAATAAATATTCTGGGAAGAGATCCCTCAAATAGTCTACCACATGAGAGAATTTCATAACCTATATTCCCTAGCCTCTCATAATGAGACTAGTCGTCATGTTTGTTACCTCAACAAGCCCAGTTTGATTGATCCCATCTTGACTCGCTTTGAGATTCCACTTTCCCTTATGGATATACATGTTTACCTTAGATTATGTGAAAGATACCCCATTAATATAGAAATTCAACTGAGGTTGATAAATAATTATATAGTGCATGCTAATAATGACATAGAAACTAGTCATCTTGAGTATGAAGAGACTCCCTAGAAAATGATACCCTCCTATTTCAAGGGGAACCCCCTGTGTTGGGGTATACCCTCTACTCAAACTCCTAATGGTGTGTCAATGGTCATAAAAAAAGTAGAGTACTCTAACACTAAGTCTATACTTCCCATGGTTAGTGTAGATAAAAAAGAGTGTGATGAACCTATATCGAATAAGGACGATACTAAAGTTGAGGTTACTAGAATAGTACATATTTCTATATATGGCCAATGACTTTTCTCTTATATAATATTATGAATAGTATACATATGGATCAAACCATGACACTAAGATACTTCCTGAGTTTCCTGAGAAAGTATACTCTTCTGATGATGGAACTTTGAATCATGAATCCCTCGATTGTGACCACCTGCTCAGCCTAGATTGCCTATAGAAGACCAACTTCCTACACGAAAAGGTGTCACTGATCCAACACATAAATGTGGTGCTCCCTTCCCACTCTGCCCTCATGGAAGTGACAGGGAGAAACGTTGGAGGTGACCCATGCTGCTGCAATCCGGACACTCGATTAGGTTCCTCATATACTAGGGATTTTATGGCCTGCCCTAGCACACTAGTGATACACCACATGGTTTTTGGTGCATTACACGTGGATGGAACACCCACCATGTGTGCCCATGAATCTGCAATTCATGTTGCTGGATAAACAACTGAATTTCCTAGAATCTAACCTGTTATACTTTATGTTACCTAATTCCCTCAGGTCCCACTCAGTGATGAAGTCATTATAACGACCCATACTTTACATACATTGTTAGTACATCAAAATTAATGTACACTTATTACAACATATAACAAAACCATTAATGGACCATATAGGTATAGTGTCTTTAGAAACTGGGAAACATAAACAACTGGTTCATAAAGCATCTACATTGCCTCCCATTTATTTCATCATATCTAGAGTCCCTTTTGGCATATCCTACTTAATAACCTTCTTTTTGACCTGGGGAAATAAAACATACAAAAGGGTGAGCTCAAATGCTCAGTAAGGGTAAACAAAAGAAATATCGGTCACATTATATTCATAATAACATAACATTTTGGAAATCATAACCTGCAAAAGAGATCATAATTTCATAACATGGGATAAAACATAGTGTTGAAATGTAATCCCAATAATCGTAACTTAAAACATGAATCTTTGTGGCATACAGAAATAATCATAGAGAATCATTTCTTATTTGTCAAGACTGATTTCCAAGACTATCTTAGTGGACAAAGTCCATTTCTGAACCGAGTTCATTCCTCATTTTAGTCCTGTTTCACTGAACCGGTTTAACCTGCCGTTCTAGCCATGTCTATCTCATGAGATATAAAATATTTACCCAATGCATTGGTGGGAGATATAGGTCCCACCCATCTCATAATGATACCATTATTATGTGTGCCACAAAATAAAAAAAATCATACATCATTGCATAACCCATGTAATAAAAATGGGATTCTTAAACATCCTGATATCATAAAACAATTCATATAAGATAAAGGAATGCATAAAAATAGTACCATCACAACATAATCAAATCAATGTAATAATATGGATAGAAACAAAACCCTATATTATCTTAGATGGAAAATAATTTTGATAAAACACTTGAACTCCATTCTTGAGGAAAAATATCCTTTCTACTTCAAATTTTTTTTTTCCTTTCTTAACATGTCATACAATTTTAAACTAAACGAATTTGATTAAAAATAAACTTTAAAACTTGTAAATAAAGCATCTTGGAAATAATGTTTTTAAAATTCATTCATTCCGTATAAGTTAAAAAAAATCTTCTCGTACTATTTTCGGAAAAGTCAAAAAGTACCTCGTACGAAAAACGCAAAAAGATTCCTTTCATATATTTTACTAAAAACTCACCGAAGGGTAAAATTGGATTTAAAAAATTTTAGGTGGATGGAAATAATGTTACATATTGAGGAAACATGGATTTGGATGATAAAATACACCCCAGTAAATTCTAAAGTAAAAACAATCTCGGATAAAAATGAGATTGTGAGATTTTCCCTTACCTTAGGTCTGATTTGCTCTATAAGTGTCTGAACCACCTGTATAATGATTTAAATAATGTCATTGACTTATTCCATAATCATAACCATTGTTATGATATCATATATGGTCATATTATTAGCTTCTTATTAGTAATATTTCATTGTTACTTGTTATTCGAGTGTTTATTGCTTTTTGTTCTTATGTGTGTTTTGTCGAATAAATTCTTATTCTTCTTTTAGGTTATAGATACGTCATTTCCAGAATGGTATTATTGTAATATATATAACATATTTATTAATTCAATTCATTTATATAATCATTATGCAATGAAGATCACGTAGAACGAGTCGGATCACATCGTGGAGACGGTAGGTCGTACGTACGCACGAGCGATTATATCGTTCCCATGATCGTGGAATTGTATTGGAGTGTATGTATACTATTTCAGAATAAATATCACTTTATAATAATCATATATAATTATTATTTACACCATTATACCCATACAAGTAAGGTGGTGGTGGAAAATAGATTACCCCACGGCGTGGAGACGGTATTCTGTACGTACGCACGCGCGGTGATTTCGTTTTCCGTAGGTTGTATAGATGGTGAAATAGGGTTGTTTCATACTTATAATAACATATCAGTATATGAGTGATACTTATGTTATTACTTCATAATGAAACAACTTAATAAGAAGAAGTGGAAGAAGAAATAAAGTTGAAAGAATCGGTAACGGACATTACCTCTTCTTTGAAGTGCCTCTTTGAGACCTCCTTTTAGGGCACTAAAATTAGTCTTTGAAGAATACCAGGACCTCTAGGATGTTTCTATGGAAGTTTAGAGGAGAAATTTTCAGGGTTTGGACGATCTTGAAGGCTCAAAGTGGTTTGAGGAAGAGGGGGAGGAGCTGCCCTTTTATAAGGGAGGAGAGGGGCACCTTTGGAAAATCTAAAAATATTATTTTATTATAAAGTCATATTCTGTTTTAAATATCTCAAAAATGATTTATTTTGAAGCTAAGGTGGTTATGGGTTTAAATCCTCTCATAAAATATAATTTTGACAAGTTTAGTTTACTATTTTAACCTTATAATTTATATTTAACTTTAAGTTAGATAATTTTACTTTTACCGTGTCTTTTTGTCTTCTTACACTATAAGGTTAATAAACTTACTATAACAAGAAAAAAGAACCCCAAGTTGTTTATTATTAATATATATAACCTTATATAAGTCATTTTTCCGAACCTTAGATTTTTAGGAATAAAGTAACAATTAAATATATAATATATTTTTTAAAAGTATTTTATGTCAATTTTGATACTATTTGGTAATTGATTTTTGTGAAAATCATAACAGAAATATTAGTTCTAACAAAATGACTTAAATAAATACTAACATGTCTTATTAACATAGAAAATTATTGTAATTCATAAAAAGTCTCAAATTACATTTGTTTGGGTATTTATAACATCAATTATGTCAATATTTCATTAATAAAATAATTACTACCTCATCATTGTGTCATAAATAAATTAAAATATTTAATGTCTAAAAATTACAAATAAATTATCATTATGTATGAAATCTTTTTATGTTTATAATTAATATTTATAGTCGAATTTATCTTATGTATAACCCTATATTAAAAATTATTTACTTATAAAACTTCGATTTTAACTATTTTAACCCTTCTTTAAATAAATTAATAATAAATGTCCTAATCTCATCCAAGTGGGCCTAAATGGTCATATTTTATTTCTAACGTTTCTTTTGGTCTAATTACACTTATCCAATAGAATTAGGACATGTGTTAGGTTAATAATAATATCATTTTTACCCTTAATTATTCTATTTACTTTTAACCGTGGTAAAAAAAGTAAAAAGTTACTATTCACCAAAAATTATTTTCATCTCATTGAACCACATTTTACGTACTGACATCAACCGTGTCTCTCGGATTTTTGAAATTCCACTCACAGAAGTGGTAAAATTATATTTTATGTGAATTTTCAAATTCTCCTAGGAGGTGGGTAAAAGACAGTGAAAAGTTCAATAAAAATTTCATATATCTAAAATTATTATAAAATGACTCCAATGAATTTCATTGAACTTATATAGGTATTACGTATCAATTTTTACCTAAAATAAATTTAAATAAAATAAATAATTATTTAAATAAAAATTCAGTTTTTAAATAGTAACCCAGTGTTTTTACTATTCATCAAAAATTGAAAGTTTTCAGAAAAATACCAAAATTTCACCCTAGGCTAATTTCGATATTCCGAATCCAAAAATGAAGTCCATTTTGAAAAATAAAATTTATCAAATTTCAAAAAGTGGTTATTACTATTCATAACGGCTAGTTTTAATAATATTTTAATAGTATATTGTTGTTTAGTGAAACTCGGTATTGCGTACAACGCAAACTATCGAGGAAGACCGCGTTTGCGTGTAAAGAAATCCCAGATAGTGTTATGTGTAGTGAAATATTCCTTTGATGATTTATATAACATAAAAACAAAATATTTCTTATAAAAGTCTCGGGTGTTACATTCTACCCCCCTTAAAATGAATTTCGCCCTCGAAATTCGTCACTTGTAACAAACCGATGAGGATACCTCTCCCTCATCATATCCTCAAGCTCCCATGTAGCTTCTTCTAATAGGTGGTTCCTCCATGAAACTTTCACTAAGTGAGTGTTCTTGTTCCTTAGGAATTTTTCACTATGATCGAGAATCTCTATTGGCTGTTCTTCATAAGAAAGATCTTGCTCCAGTGGTACAACTTCTGAGCTGAGTACATGTGAAGGATCAGGTATGTACATTATCAGGAGAGATACATGGAACACATCGTGAACTTGAGAGAGATTCGGTGGAAGCGCCAATCGGTAAGCTACCTTCCCAACACGATCCAATATTTCGAAAGGAGCGATATACCTGGGGCTCAGCTTTCCCTTCTTCCCAAATCTCATTACTCATTTCTAAGGAGATATTCGTAAGAACACTTTATCACCCACTTCAAACTCTATGTCTTTTCTTCGGTTGTCGGCATAACTTTTTTGTCGACTCTGAGCTGCTCCTATGTGTTGTTGAATAGATCTGACCATTTCTGCCATCTCATCAACAAGATCTGGTCCTAATAGCTTTCATTCCCCAACTTCATCCCAGCAAGTTGGAGTCCTGCATTTATTTCCATAGAGAGCTTCATAAGGAGCCATCTGAATACTGGAGTGAAAGCTATTATTATAAGAAAATTCCACCAAAGGTAGGTGTTGATCCCAACCACCTTTGAAATCCATAGAGCAAGCTCTCAACATATCTTATAGAGTTTGAATCGTCCTCTCAGACTGAATGTCTGTCTAAGGATGATAAGCAGTGCTGAAACTCAACTCTGTATCTATAGTATGCTGAAGACTTTGCCAGAACATTGAGGTAAACCTCGGATCCCGATCAGATATAATATAAAGTGGTACTCCCTGCAATCTTACCACTTCTTTTACATATATCATGGAATGCTGATCCAGAGAAAAATCCTCTCTAATAGCAATGAAGTGTGCAGACTTTGTAATATGATCAACTATGACCCAGATAGCATTATTGCCTTTGGATGTTTTAGGAAGTCCTATGACAAAGTCCATAGTGATGTTTTCCCATTTCCATTCGGGTATGGGTAATGGTTGTAACATTACCTTAGACTTCTATCTCTCAGCTTTAACTTGATGACAAACCAAGCATCGAGGGACATATTCAGCAACATCTCTTTTCATTCCATCCCACCAGAAGTACTCTTTCAGGTCCCTGTACATCTTCGTGATTCCAGGATGAATAGAGAATGAAGAACTATGAACCTCATCCAACAGATCCTTCTTTAATTCGTGGATAGGAGGTACACAAACCCGATTCCTAAATGTTATTATCCCATCACAATCAAGGTTGAATTCAGGAACATTTCTCACCTTCTATTGTAACTCTACATCTTCTTTCTGTGCCTCTTTAATCTTCACATGCATAGATGGTTGAACATTCATTTAATAAAGATAAGATTTTTCCCCTTCCATTATAATTCCAAGATCCATCCTTTTTAAATCCATAAATATTGGATCTTTTGTGATCCTCATCATGGATAAACTGTCATGGTCTTGTTGACTTAATGCATCTGCCACCATGTTTGCTTTCCCAGGGTGGTAATGAATTGAGCAGTCGTAATCCTTAATCAGCTCCAACCATCTTCTTTGGCACATATTCAGCTCCTTTTGTGTGAAAATATACTTTAAACATTTATGATCAGTATAAATATCACACCTTTCTCCATAAAAATAATGCCTCCAAATATTTAATGTAATGATTACCGCAGCTAACTCCAAATCATGAGTTGGGTAATTTTTCTCATGTATTTTCAACTGTCGTAAGGCATAAGCTATCACCATATCATTTTTCATAAGAACACACCCCAATCCCTTCTTGGATGCATCATTGTAGATCACAAACCTTTCTCCACTACAAGGAAATGTGAGAACAGGTGCACTGGATAACCTTCTTTTCAACTCCTTGAAATTATCTTCACATTCCTCCATCCAAACAAACTTAACTCCTTTCCAAGTCAACTTGGTGAGTGGATTTGATAATCGTGAGAAATCATTCACAAAACGTCGATAATATCCAGCCAAACCAATAAAACTTCAGATCCTAGTTACTATTATTGGTCTCGACCATCTTTCAATAACCTCTGTTTTTTTTTTGGATCCACAAATATCCCCTCTTTTGAGATTATGTGACCCAAAAATATAACTTTTTGAAGCCAAAATTCACACTTGGTAAATTTGGCATAAAGCTTCTCCTTTCTCAGGGTCTTCAATATAATTCTCAAGTGATCTTAATGTTCTTCCTTTCTCTTTGAATAGAAAAGAATATCGTCTATAAAGACTACCACAAACTGATCAAGATAGTCTCTAAAGACTCTATTAATTAGATCCATGAAGATAGCAGGGGAATTAGTAAGACCAAATGGCATCACTATAAATTCATAGTGTCCATAAATTGTACGGAACGCCGTCTTTGGTATATCCTCCCTTTTGGCCCTTAATTGATGATACCCTGAATGAAGAACAATCTTGGAAAAGTATTGAGCTCCACGTAGTTGGTCAAATAAGTCATCAATGCGCGAGAGAGGATATTTGTTCTTGATAGTGATCTTGTTAAGTTCTCGATAATCAATGGAGAGTCTCATTGATCCATATTTCTTCTTATCAAATAGAACAGGTGCTCCCCAAGGTGAAACACTAGTGCGTATGAATCCCTTATCAAGATTCTCTTGGATTTGCTTCTTCAATTCCTACAACTCAATTGGGGCCATTCTATAAGGTGTCTTTGATATAGGAAAGGCACCCGGTACGAGTTCTATTGAAAAATATACTTCACGATTTGGTGGAAGACCCAAAAATTCCTCCGGAAAGACATCGTCAAACTCCGGTACAATGGGAATATTCTTATTCGTGAGTTTCTCACCAACCATTTGAGATAAATAACCTTCATTTAGTGGAATCAAGACCCATAAGATGGAAGAAATTTCCACTGGAAGGTTATGTTCATCCTTGCATTGATAGAAGATCATAAATTGATCTGGAATATGAAATGTGACTTCCCTTGTTTAGAAATTGATATTTCCTCCATATAAATAAATCCAATCCATGCCAAGAATCACATCAAATTACACTATAGGAAGGATCACAAGATTTGCAGGAAGCACTTTCCCACAAACTTCAATCAAAGAAGAATTATAAACTTTTGATGTGACTGTTGTGCCATTACGGGTTGTCACAGCTAACTCAACATCCAATTGTTGAGGTTATACGGTGATACCCTTAGAAAATTCTTCAGAAATAAAAGTGTGGGTGGATCCGGAATCAATAAAACATTTTCTACTTTAGAGTGGATGGTAAGTGTACCTTTCACCACTTATTTTTCGTACTCCACATCGTTGATAGAAATTGCATGTGACTTTCCTTTGTCTTTAGCCTTAAGAGTTTGTTGACATCGATCATCATCAACAAAGCTTGGATTAGTATATTGATTGGCATAATTACCCATTTCCTTGCACTTTTAACATTGAAGTGTAGGAGGTTCACTTTGTGTGGCCTTTTATTTGTTCACATCACTAGACATATTCTTCCCATCATTGCGGCATTCAAACGCCCGATGACCTTCCTTTCCACATTTGAAACATTTATTTTTCCCTTTAAGACAACTCCCTCCATGTTTCTTTCCACACTTTGAGCATAAGGGAAAACTCATCTTCTGTTCAGTGTGCTCTATAGATTTTCCTTTTAATTCCATTTTCCTCTTCTTATCAAACCCATATGATTGATGGGTTACTCCAATATCCATCTCAACTTTGAGAGAACATCGAACGATTTCCTCGTAGCTATTGAAGTCCCTTATGGCTAATGCCCTTCTAAGAATTGGTTTTAAGCCACTAAAGAATCGATCGATCTTACTCTCAGGTTGGATAGTAATACCAGAAGCTTACCTTGCAATTCTTTTAAAACATGCTTCATAGGTACCAACAGATTCATCATACTTTTGCTTTAGTTCAAGAAACTCCTCCTCCATCTTTGTTTGGAGAATACGAGGGAAGTACTTATTGAAAAATAAGTTCTTGAACTAGTCCCATTCCATGGACTCAATTTCATCTCTTGGCCTCGTATTCTTGATAAGATTCCACCATTGATCAACATCACCTTCCAAGCGATAAACTGCTAGGATGACTTTATCATGTTCAGAACATTGAAGAACTGAAAATATCTTTTCAGTAGTACTAATCCATTGTTCAGCAACTAATGGATCAGTAGACCCGCTGAATGAAGGTGGACGCTGCCTCATGAAGGATTCAACAGAATGTTGCTCCTTCCATTGCTCATTTGGAAGTCCTTCATGATTCATAGCTTGAGAAATTTGTGTGATCATGGCTACAAGATTTTTCATTCCAGATCCCATAACGTTTGGTTGCTCAGGAGGACAATCATTTCATTTCCCATCGCATTCCTCATTAACACGGTTCCTTCGGGTTCCAGCCATTGACTAAAACCAAGAAGAATAGTGTGAGCAACACTAATTATAATAGGAAAACCACATAATCAAGAATAAAATTTCACACTTAAGGTCTTATCATAGGTTGTTCATGGCCATTTTTAAAACACTAAGATCATGTTCTATGCTTAGACTTATCCTTAGGATTCTTACTAAGGCTTTCACATCCTAGTTTCCAATGGTTGACTATACCTTTTCTCTGATACCAACTATAACGACCCATACTTTACATACATTGTTAGTACTTAAAAATTGAAGTACACTTATTACAACATATAACAAAACCATGAAAGGACCATATAGGTATAGTGTCTTTCGAAACTGGGAAACATAAACAACTGGTTCATAAAGCATCTACATTGCCTCCCATTTATTTCATCATATCTAGAGTCCCTTTTGGCATATACTACTTAATAACCTTCTTCCTGACCTGGGGAATGAAAACATACAAAAGGGTGAGCTCAAATGCTCAGTAAGGGTAAACAAAAGAAATATCAATCACATCATATTCATAAGAACATAACATTTTGGAAATCTTAACCTGCAAAAGAGATCATAATTTCATAACATGGGATAAATCATAGTAGTGAAATGTAATCCCAATAATCATAACATAAAAAATGAAACATTGTGGAATACACACATAATCATAGAGAATCATTTCTTATTAGTCAAGACTCATTTCCAAGACTATCTTAGTGTACAAAGTCCATTTCTGAACCGAGTTCATTCCTCGTTTCAGTCCTGTTTCACTGAACCGGTTTAACCTGCCATTCCGGCCATGTCTATCTCATGAGATATAAAATCTTTACCCAATTAATTGGAGGGAGATATAGGTCCCACCCATCTCATAATGATACCATTCTTATTTGTTCCACAAAATAAAAAAAAGCATACATCATTGCATAACCCATGTAATAAAAATGGGATTCTTAAATATCGTGACATCATAAAACAATTCATATAAGATAAAAGAATTCATAAAAATAATTCCATCACAACATAATCAAATAAATGTAATAATAGGGATAGAAACAGAACCCTATATTATCTTATATGGAAAATAATTTTGATAAAACACTTGAACTCCATTCTTGAGGAAAATATCTTTTCTACTTCAAAAACATTTTTCCATTCTTAACATGTCATAAAATTTTAAATTAAAAGAAGTTGATTAAAAATAAACTTGAAAACTTGTAAAGTAATATTCTTGGAAATAATGTTTTAAAAATCCAATCATTCCGTATAAGTTAAAAAACATTCTTCTCGTACTTTTGTCAGAAAAGTCAAAAAGTACCTCGTATGAAAAACAACAAAATATTCCTATCATATCTTTTACTAAAAACTCACCGAAGGTTAAAATTGGATTTAAACAATTATAGGTGGATGGAAATAATATTACATATTTAGGAAACATGGATGTGGATGATAAAATACACCCCAGTAAATTCCAAAGTATAAACAATCTCGGATAAAAATGAGATTGTGAGATTTTCCCTTACCTTAGGTCTGGTTTGCTTCGTAAGTGTCCAAACCTCCTGTATAATGATTTAAATAATTTCATTGACTTATTCTAGAATCGTACTCATTGTTATGATATCATATATGGTCATATTTTTAGCTTCTTATTAGTAATATTTCATTTATACTTGTTATTCGGGTGTTTATTGATTTTTGTTATTATGCGTGTTTTGTCGAATAAATTCTTATTCTTCTTTTAGGTTATAGATACCTCATTTCCAGAATGGTATTAGTTTAATATATATATCTTATTTATTCATTCAATTCATTTATATAATCATTATGCAATGAAGATCATGTAGAATGAGTCGCATCACATCGTGGAGATGGTAGGTCGTACGTACGTACGAGCAATGATACCGTTCCCATGATCGTGGAATTGTATTGGAGTGTATGTATAATATTTCATAATAAATATCACTTTACAATAATCATATATAGTTATTATTTACACCATTATACCCATCCAACTAAGGTGGTGGTGGAAAATAGATTACACCACGGCGTGGAGATGGTATTCCGTACGTACGCACGCGCAGTGATTTCGTTTTCCGTAGGATGGATAGATGGTGAAATAGGGTTGTTTCATACTTATAATAAAATATCAGTATATGAGTGATACTGATGTTATTACTTCATAATGAAACAACTAATTAAGAAGAAGTGGAGGAAGAAATAAAGTTGAAAGAATCGGTAACGGACATTACCTCTTCTTTGAAGCGCCTCTTTGAGAACTCCTTTTAGGGTACTAAAATTGGTCTTTGAAGAATACCAGGACCTATATGATGTTTCTAGGGAAGTGGAGAGGAAAAATTGGCAGGGGTTGGCCGAGCTTGAAGGCTCAAAGTGGTGTGAGGAAGAGGGGGAGGAGGTGCCCTTTTATAAGGGAGGAGAGGGCACCATTGGAAAAACTAAAAATATTATTTTATTATAAATTCATATTAGGTTTTAAATAGCTCCAAATTTATTTATTTATAAGCTAAAGTGGGGATGGGTCAAAATCCTCTCAAAAAATAGAATTTGTACAAGTTTAGTTTACTATTTTAACCTTATCATTTAGATTTAACTTTAAGTTAGATAATTTTACTTTTACCGTGTCTTTTTGTGTTCTTACACTATAATGTTAATAAGCATACAATAACAAGCCAAAGGAACCCCAAGTTGTTTATTATTAATATATATATCCTTATATAAGTCATTTGGCCGAACCTTAGATTTTTAGGAATAAAATAACAATTAATAATATAATATTTGTTTTAAAAACTATTTTATGTCAATTTTGATACTATTTGGTAATTGATTTTTGTGAAAATCATAACAGAACGATTAGTCAGAAAAAAGTAAATTAAATCAATACTAACATATCATATTAACATATAAAATTATTTTAATTCATAAAAAGTCTCAAATTATATTTATTTGGGTATTTATAACATCAATTATGTCAATATTTCATTAATAAAATAATTATTGCATCATCATTGTGTAATAAATAAAATAAATTATTTAATGTCTAAAAATTAAAAATAAAATATCATAATGTAGGAAATCTTTTTATATTTCTAGTTAATATTTATAGTCTAATTTATCTTATTTATAACCCTATATTAAAAATTATTTACTTATTAAACTTTGATTTTAACTATTTTGACCCTTCTTTAAATAAATTAATAATAAATGTCCTCATCTAATAGATGTGGTTCTAAATAGTCATATTTTATTCCTAAGGTTTTTTTTGTCGAATTACACTTAACAAATAGAATTAAGACATGTGTTAGGGTAATAATAATATCATTTCTACCCTTAATTGCCCTATTTACTTTTACCCGTGGTAAAAAAAGTAAAAAGTTACTATTCACCAAAAATTATTTTCATCTCATTGAACCACATTTTACTTACTAACATCAACAGTGTCTCTCGGATTTTTGAAATTCCACTCACAGAAGTGGTAAAATTATGTTTTATGTAAATTTGCAAATTCTCCAAGGAGGTGGGTAAAAGACGGTCAAAAGTTCAATAAAATTTTTATATATCTAAAATTATTATAAAATGACTCCAATGAATTTCATTGAACTTATATAGGTATTATGTATCAATTTTGACCTAAAATAAATTTAAATAAAATAAATAATTATTTAAATAAAAAATCGGTTTTTAAATAGTAACCCAGTGTTTTCACTATTTATCAAAAATTGAAAGTTTTCAGAAAAATACCAAAACTTCACCCTAGGATAATTTCGATATTCCGAATCCAAAAATGAAGTCCATTTTGAAAAATAAAATTTATAAAATTTCAAAAAGTGGTTATTACTATTCATAACGGCTAGTTTTAATAATATTTTAATAGCATATCGTTGTTTAGTGAAACTCGGTATTTCGTACGACGCAAGCTATCGAGGAAGGCCGCGTTTGCGTGTAAAGAAAGCCAAGATAGTGTTGTGTGTAGTGAAATATTCCTTTGATGATTTATATAACATAAAAACCAAATATTTCTTATAAAAGTCTCGGGTGTTATAGTCATGGTTAATAATCTCCAAAAAAGGTGGTCAGTCAAAAGACATCCAACTTCTTGTGGATGACATAAACAACCCCATCCATGAATATCCTCCAAGTAGATAACTCGTCACTGAATAGGGTCGGTGAAAAATGATGACATTTGGTGAAGAAATATGAGTATTCCATCACTAACATATCACCTTTCTAAAGGTGAATAAATTCCAGAATATGAACAATTCTCAGTGTCTATGGGAATAAATAGTTAACTAATGCTATCAAGATGTCGGCCTAGACCAAACCATGATGTCGACCATCCAGAGACAAAACATCCCAAGAACAATTTGCAGAATCATGAAACTTATATATTAGTCCATGAAACTCCTCTCTAGAGGATTCTCAATATGGTCAACTATGGGAACCATAACCTCCAACCAAGACTCGTCAGCTAGAGTATCTCTATCCCTTGATATATTTGGGGGATTCTACAACTGGAACAATCCAGTTTGCTTTACAGTAGATGGGGTGGGTTGAGGTGAACCCTAAACTGATTGAAAAAATGTTGAAAACATTCCCATAAAAGGAAATCTTCACCCACTGTATGTTCTAAAGTATGTGCCTTGTGTGGAACTATAAGAGACATAATGGGTAGTGTGGGGCCCACCCCCACCAGAGTATACTCTTCACCACTTTCCTAGAATACCACATGAGGTTTTTGTGGTGGAATAGCTCTAAAATTTACATGTGAATTCCCTAGAGAATATTTATAACAAGTAGGAAACAAATAATAAAATATTAAATGATATCCTGCTAAAGGAAAACACCCTTTTTCAAGCTCATGGAGATAGTTATAGATGATCATGAAGAGGAACAGAAGGATCAAAGGAGACTTGGCTAACCACTGACAATTAATGTTAGGTTTGGCTATGGTCTCACATCCCAACAAATAAGGTGACCATTTTAATTTAAACGTTTCATTAATTTTAAATTTATTTAATTATTAACCTCCTGATCTAGTTAATTTCATCACAAATTCCAATTAATAAAGGCCCATACACCATATAAATTTAATTTTCATGTCAATTTACAATATCCTCACCCATATACTAGAAAACAAGTGTAATAGGCCACAAGTGAGTTTTGGTCATATGAGTTTCATTGGAACTCACCAATCAAACCAACTGGCCTAGAATTATTAGTAAATTGAATCAATTATTCCATCCTAGAGAATAAAATCACAATTATAGGTATAACTATCAAAGTGAATATAGTAATCACATGCTATATAGGAAATTCCCATGGAAATTTAAATATGTCAGGGAATAATTCATAAAATTTTACTGCTATGGTTCTTACTCTGATTCATGATTCTAATGATATTTCATATCATTGGGTCATAGATGAAAAACCCATTCAAATAATATGAATATTTATAATATCATAAATCATGTGATGCACCCCAATAGTTAAATCTTGTTAAATACTAACAAAGTAAGCAATAAAAACATTTAGCCGACCCAAGAAATTCGGATTTCCCCTATACGTGGGGAAGAAATTTCTAGGCACAGATTCATAATAAAATTCATATATCCTAGTATAATTCCTAAACCCAAATAGTAATTTAAAAATGTAAAAGGGAACTGATACCACTTTTAAGAATCACACTCCTGATTCCACTAACTCGTTCTCCGAGACAATTGGACACAAGATCTCATTATCACCTCTTCAAACACCATAGCCAACTGACTTGCAGCAAGAGCCTATGGTGTGTCTTTATGGAGACTATTACTTCATAGATTAGAGTATATAGTATTAGTAGATTAAAACATGATCAAAAGAATAAGATATAACCAACACATAATAGTAGAAATGGAATAACTAATTATGCTAGAGAGGAAAATAGTATATGGAATCCCAATAATGGAATGATGCAATGTAATGATCATTACACGGTAATGTAACTATAACAAAGACTATGATGGGGAAAGGTAAAAAATCACATACAAAATTCTTTCAAAATATAAAAAAGACTAAAAACCTCTACAATTATTATATTGATCATATGCTTTTTCCTCTACCCCAAACACCTTCCTAAATCATTAAATCAAACATTGGAATATGGATACTTCCATTTCTCCAAACCTACAACCATAATGTAATCATGGAAATCAAAGGTGTCCGATAAGAATGTGACATAAAATCTCAGTATATTGGCACCCACAATTTCAAATCCTTTCCATACCACCCATTGTAAAATGATTTTTGTTCCTTAATAATCCAAATGAAATAAAAAATTTCATAATTTAAAAAAATGGTCTCGGAGCTACTTCGACACCCTCCAAATCTACGTGCTATGGCGTATGCCAGAATTTCTAAAAAAATATCACCTAAAATAGTAAAGTGGGTGAGATAAATGTGAATGGTTGGAGTATCCCCATGTTTTTATTGGGATTAGAATATGTTTCACTATGTTTTGAATACCATGAAAATCAATTATCATTTGAAAATGTTTAGATTCATTTTCATTAACTCAATTTGGGAAACCACATTATAAAACATAATAAGACACCCTGAGCCTATCCATGAAAATCCATTTATTTATTCCATGTATTGATCATAGGGATCTTCATTAGACCAATTCCATAGAGTTCTTACATGAATACCCAAGGATGAATTCCCACATTTCACATGAATCATGGTAATAAAACTCAAGTACTCACCTTTGACTTCGTACCTGGTATCACTTTTTGGGACCAATGTCTTTATTGTAGCATGGTTTAACTAATCATGAATCTTAGCGCATCCAAGGGGTCCCCACAAGGGAACCAATGTCATTTATCTAAATGTTAAAATATATAATTCTAGGGGTTCCTATATCTTGAATAGATGGTATCACCCAAAAAAGGTTTACAAACATTAATAATTAAAACAATAAGGCATGAGGGTCCATCAAAGGGGTCCTTATTTTAGAAAACCATGTTTCACACTTAGCATAAAATTTAAATAGCCAAACACAACTCACATAAATAAATATTCTTTCAGGATGGATTATTTTATTCAATTCCAGTCTTTATAACTCAAAAGCTATATTATTCAAGGCATCCAATTGAGGAACCATTTATTAAAGTAAAAATATGTAAGGGCCTATTTTATAACTTAAACCTCTGAAACATTTAAGGCCACATATTAAGAAAATTATAAAAGTATAACCCACCTAAGGTCGATCA
Organism: Viscum album; assembly: GCA_963277665.1. Classification (NCBI taxonomy): domain Eukaryota; kingdom Viridiplantae; phylum Streptophyta; class Magnoliopsida; order Santalales; family Viscaceae; genus Viscum; species Viscum album. The sequence continues at coordinate 863,627,036 of OY728160.1, forward strand.
ATAGGAAAAGGAATAAATGGAAACTACTTATTTAATGTGAGACACGACCATTCGGGTAGCTATGGTCAAGAAAATCAAACTAATGAGTTGATTCTCAATTACCTAGATTCACCAATAGCATATGTAGGCATTCATTTTTATCAAATTTTACAAAAATAGTTTACAATGGAAGGTTTTTAAATATTTCCCAGTTTTGTAATTTATAGAATGAATCTAAAAATGAGAAGAAACCAAGACCACCTTTGTTAGCCCTCTAGATCTTACCTTGAACAGTTTAGAACCTTGATTCAAGATAGGTTAGAAGAAAAACAAAGAGTGTTCCAACATGATGAAAATATAGAAAACCATATAGCACCAAAATAACTCAATAGAATATTTGAAAACTAGTTTTAGACGGACATGTAGAAGAGAGTGTATTGAGAGGAGTCCAAAAAATCTGGTGGTGAAGGAAATGGATGTCGAATGATGGAGTTGTCACAAAACCTACCAGGGAGGAGGAGGAGACCACTCACGTGACTCCCAAAATCTATAAGTGAAGGGAATTTTCTCTTATTTACAAAAAAATGGTTTCATTTCATTTTCTAAAAAATGGGATGGACATTTACATGATGATTAAATGCATTACACATCATTTAATGCTCGGGTTATCCCTCCCAGGGAAATGCCTCTACATGATATGAATGGAGGTGAGGCCACCCAAATAAACATATTACATTTAACAAAACATCATGTATTTTAATAAAAATTGTGTAATTTGTTCTACATTGATGTTCCATACCACCATCTACCTCCTCTTCTAAAACAAACCAACGGACTCTTAGGCACAGTCCCTGGATTTATCTTAAACTAAAATAAAATCTACCTCGCTAAAAATTACATGAAGATACATATGATTATACTATTATATGATTTCAGTTTTCACATGATCCAAAAATTTTAAATGATATGGAATCTTAGTGAAATATTTCATTTATTTTTACCTTTATAATATTTTATTTAAAGAAATGTAACAAATCTCATTATCTTTGTTTTATTAACATTAAATTTATGAAATATGGATAAACGTAGAATATGTTTCACTCTGAATGAACATTTTAGTGTTAAATTATTTTTTTTACCATGTTCATATATTCATAGCTTTTAGTAATTATTTAATTACCTTAATGTAATATACAACACCGACACAATATTATTGAATTAATAGAAAAATAAATAGAACGATTTTTAAAAAAATAAAAGGAATATATATTATATGAAATATTGTGTTCCCTGATTTTTTGATAAATATAACAATCTAGGGATGTATGAAATGATTATATTACAACTATTTTTCTTAGATTTTTTTCTGGAGTCAAATTAAACGAATAACAACAAAATTTACATTAATGATATTTTATAATAAATTATATTTTATTAAATAATATCAATGACATGAAAATCTAATTATCATCACATAAATAACCAAATACCCTTCCCGAATTTCTTCACTAATTCTAGAGGTCTTGGTTTAGGGAGAATACCAACACTATAGGGCTTAAGGTGTAAAGAAAAGGATATTTTCCATGGAAGATGTATAAGTTTTAAATGAATGTTTTGTTATTATTTATTCATGAAAACTACTAAAATATTATTTAACATTGATGATATAATAAAATATGTATTCCCAATATACTAAAGTTCTATTTTGTTTAATCAAATAACCTTTATCCATATCATTTTCTATCAAATGGTAAACAAAACTATCATTGATGTGTATAGTGTACTAGCACCTCACAAACTGATGGATTTCATTTTCCATCATCACTTCTCATAGATATTTATGGTGATAAATTATTGAATATATATGATAATAATGACATATTGTTTTCATTCTGTGGAACTAATATATCATTATTCTTGTTCCCCTATGATTCATTGAAAAATGATTTCATCGTTCATGTAAATGTTTGGATTACCCCATCCAGGAAGCGATGTGATTTTTTTTCATTACTCCATAACATGGATGGTATAAATTTTTTTATGACTAATAATGTTATATTTATTATATAATGATTATTCATGATAGATAAATAATACTTACATTCTTTATATCATTATCATTAAAAATGGAAAAGATTCCCATGCGTATGTATGACCTACCATCTCCTTTATTATGACCTTTTTTTCATAACCATCATCCATGGATGGTTTTTAAAGTATAATTGATGTATTAAAATGCATATTATTTCACTATTATCATTCAAGATATTATGTAACAATAATATTTTTTTAAAATCCAACCTTTACTTATGAACCAAAAATAAGTAAATCATAAAATGTGAATTTATTTATCAAGTAGATAAATAAAATATGGTAATAAATAAAATAAATGTAATAATAAAATTTAATAGTGTTATTATTAAATTAAAAAAATAAATTAAATATATAATTTATGATGATAAAGACCATACGTGATGAGTCAGTCCTTTACTTGAGAAATATTTCATTTTTATATACCAAGTTTTTTTATTCGGTGTATATGCTTCCCTTTTAAATGTTACACAATGACTCCCTGATATTTCACTATATTTTATGTTTCAATTAAAATTATTTCATTTTGGGGGGATTGAATTTATATTTTCCATGTTGTAATGGGTTTCTTAACTCAATTTCCATTCAATGGGTTATACTTCTTCATTCACTATTTGATGTAATGATTTTGTTTAAAATTAATTATTATTGTATTATGCGCAATTTTACACTTTTTTGGGGTGTATTTAAATTTTTTAAACATATCCTCTTAATTGAATAATTATCATGTCAATGATATGAACATTTTATGGGTTTCTCATCTGTCTTTTTTCCCTGAGACATATTCTATAGTCATAAATTCTTTCATTCATCTGTTGTAATACTACCCCATTTTTATGATATAAATTTCTACCATTTATATTCTTTGTAATTAAATATTTATATTTCTTTCTTTGATTCATTTGTATTATGATTCAAATTATTTAACAATGGTAAGGGATTATTTCAAAATCTCATAATTATTTAGTATTGTTTATGATTAAATCTCTAATCAGAGATTATATAATATTTATATTTTAAATGTAATATATTTACATCCCTAATAGATACATATAAAAATTATAAGTTTATATTTTATTTTCATTAGTTATGTACACAAGAGACCAAAATAATGTTTTGAAGGAAAATTAACATTGTTTTATATTTTAACAAAGTATTTTTTTCTTAGATGTCTATATTTTCCGAATTTTATTTAAATAATGACTCTATAATTATAATATTATTTTTTAAGGAATTATTAACTAGGTCAGAATTTTTGAAATTTTTTTAAACAAAAAATATATTTAATATTCCATACGATCTAGTTATTGACTCTTTACCAAAAATATGAATGAAACCTTTGTTTTAACATTTTCAACATGAATATAATTTTACACAATACGGACCAATAAATTATTTTAATAATTATTTTAAATGTTCCATGATTATTTTTAAATAAATTGTTCCCCTAACATTATGATACTTTTTTATTTTTAGATGTTATTCTCTATGGAAAGGGGTATATTTATAAAAAATTATCTCAAATATATTTTCATGAATTTATACTCATCAATGATAATAAAAATTTATTTAACTTACTCTCCACTAGGGATATGTTGTAATTAAACTATCTTTATTCTTTCTAGAAAAGGATTATGATCAGGTCTACTGGTGGAATATTATCATTCCATATTCTATATTTACAATATTAATGATTATATTGATTATGAATTGAATTGTTAATCAATAATTTCATATAATGAATGAATTATATATAGAAGGTGATGGATGGTTCTTTTTATAACCCTTTATTCATTAGTAGTTATCATGATATAGACTAGTTTCACAATTTTCCAAGGCATAACACATTTTTGTTAGATGTCTGGGTACAAGGCTTTGATAGAATGTTTTAGATATCTCACATTATTAATTCCATAATTCTGAGATGAATATATGTGGTTCATATGATTATTTGAATATTTATCCTTATATAATATTCAATATCATTTGATTATTTATATGTAATTATTTGATCATAATTTATTCTATCCATATTGTTATTTATAGTCATGGTATTTATTAAATTATATATATTTTTTTGTTTTCTACAATAACATATTGACTATAATTTATTAAACTATGATAGATTCCATTATCTTTCACTATTAATGAGTATATGATATCACTCTTTTTTTTCTATTCTCCATCATATAAAAATGGAATATTTGATTTAATTTAAGGATAAAAACATTTATTTTCATTGTATTTTGTATTTAATGTTTTCAATTGCAATGTGTAATTCATGTATATATCCTTTAGAACCCATGTTTTCAGTTATTTAACTAGTAATTTATGTATATTATGTATATAATTTAATTGGGTTAAATTTGGAAAGGTTTTGAGGAATTTTCACTTGTTTGAGGATTTTTTTAGAGGTGAACGGTTTGAGAATGGTAAGTAGAAATTGTAAAATACCTCTAGAAAATTGTGCGTTGGGAAACATATGTCACTGGGTTGGCACATGTTTGGATCATGGTTTTCTAACTCGTGCATCCACCAAGAGGAAACTATGCATGTTTTGGGTAGAGAGAATATAATGGCCGATGAACAATATATATAACCTTGCAATCCAATAATGTTAGTGTTTTTTAATGATATTGGTTGGAACACTATTTTTAAATAGTTTTCCTAAGAGTATACCAAAATCTAGAACCGTTAAAAAATACATTCAGTTATTGTTGATCTAATATGGTCTATCCGGTTAACCCCTAATTTTTCACCAAATATGTCCCTAACTCAATTTCCTCTCCACCTAAAGGCTATATATATCCTCCCCATTGATCCGAGAGTAATATGTTTGTTATTATTTGTGCATTAGAAGCCCAAATTCCATGGTAAGTGTTTATTCATGGTTTTTTTCCGTATATTTCATTTTATTCTCTCTCTTGGATTAATTTATCTACTCTATTGGGAATAGATCTATGTTTTAACATTCAAATCCCTTGAAAATATGCTTTTTTATTGATATGGAAAAATATAATAGGAGTTTTTTGGAAGATATAAGCCATTTTTATTGAAGAATTCATTTCGTTCATCATTTCCGTCAAGATTTCAAGTTAGGTGGCTTCATTATCAACTCCAATAATTTAAATTTGATGGTTTTATTTCATTTCGAATTAATTTCGTGAGATAAATTCTGAAAATTTTGTGACAAACCTGGTAGAACCCCAATTTTGTGATGGTTTGTGAAATCGTGGGAAAACAGTTGTTGAGAAAATTAATTTTTTCCATAATTTTAAATTGATTATTTTAAAATATAACATTTATTGATTTATAAAAATGGTTTCTTGGACTATTTTTTCAATTAATTGATATTCATATTGATATGGATTGACATGATTGGTTTTGGAATGGGATTGGAATTAATGGTTGAGAATTTGTTGGATAGATTATGGCTGTGAAGTTCAACCTTAAAAGGTACAAATCCGGGATGTTATGTTACACCGTAACTGGTAACACCATGATTTTGCTTCTCTTTGGTTGTGTGGAATTGAATAGGTTATTCCAAATGGTTATGATAATGTTTTTGAATGAATTGTTTGGGTTATTTCAATATAAAACTGTATTTTTTTGGAAATGATATTGGAATTGAGGTAAATTATAATCAATTGTTTTATATATAATTTTTTATATAATTTTGATAACTTTTTATATCATAGTGGTGTGAGTAGAGATTTCATTTAGGGAAAACATACTGATTTTTATACTCACCCCCTACTTGGGAACTTTGGTGCAATTTTAGATATTGTATATCAGAAAAATATTAAAGGAAATGTATCACATTTATTCAATGATGCATCATGATACCTTAGTCACGGATTGGAGATTTATAGCTTATATCATATTGGGAAATTTGGAGTTTATGGATTAAATTATTTGAGTTTTATTGGTTTTTTCTTCTAGTTTTCACTCTGATGTGGTTTTGGATATATATTGTTTTTTTGTTACTTGGAATTACTTTGAGTTGTATAAAACTACTCTCATGCATTATATAATGGTTTTTTAGTTATGGTTTTCATTGTATGGTAATTTTATTCAAAAATTAAAATTGCCAGAAAACTTTTTATAAACCACTTAACATTTATTTTCATCCATTCAGGTCATGGGGATGTCACATAAGGCCTAGTAATCTCACTGCCTCTCCCAAAGTCAATATGTAGGGATAAGATGTTACAAATGGTTTCAATCATGGATGTTTTCTCCTGTTTTTTAGAAAATGTTTTTGGTTCATTAGTCATGTTGTTGGAATGTAATTCTTGATTTTTACTCTTGTTTAGTTTATAGAAAGGGGATTTGATCATCATGAGTTTATATGTAGAGAAAGAAATGTGAATTTATCATAGTTATCATGAACCACAAGTTAATAGAGAGTTGGGTACATGAGGGTTTGTAGAAATTTCTAGAAGTTTTTATATCATTTTCATGGGTTTATATAATTAGAATATAATGAAATGAATTGTTTAAATTTACGTCCCACTATGACTTCATATATAATTTTGGGTCAATATTTATGATTTGGAGAATATGTGTTGATTTTTGAAAATAGTTAAAAATGTTTTGTTGTGCAAATAACTTTTTGGAAATTTCAAAAATATCCTGAAAGTAAATAATATTGAATTTTGTAAATCGTTGTTGTGATATATCATAACTAGTTAATTTGATATTTATAATACTTAGGCCTCTATATAGTGAGGCTAAATGGTTTTGTATAGAAATTGATCTAGTTTTGTGTAGAATAATCCAACTAGAAGAGGCTTATGAGAATGTGGTTTCACTTGAACCAAAGGAGAACCAATTTCTAATTCAGAGTATTTTCCATAACATTCCTATTTTAGATAGAACAAACTTAAGGGATGAACAAAAAAATGGATCATTTTCTTTAGTTATACACATATAATACACTCATATTTTTTGGTTATTAGGAACTAGAGAGTGCAGTGGTGTGGTTGAATATGATGAATCAAATCAATGATTTTCTAGGCACACCAGTAGTGCAGAAAATCAAGATTGAAATATACATTCTGGGAGGTCTTGCATACTAATGGTGAGATTTAGTAGTTCAAGATAAATAGGAAAGATTCATTACATGTTTGTATTTAGAAAAAATGACAGAAAATAATTATATGCTCACACGTTCATGATTCCTATAATGATGGAAAATTTTAACATGGAGTAGGAAAAGATCTCAGTGACATAGTACATAAATAAATTCACATATTTTGTAATATTTTCATCATAATTTAAAAAAACAACCTTAATGGAATTCATTTTTTAATTTGGTTTATGTTTTGAAATTTTCTCAAAGATTCCATTAATGGTATAATGGACTATATAGTGGTGTTTAATAGGGAGATTGAGGTAGAAAGAAATTTCAGAGGAACTATGGGGGGGATTATTTTGATACCTATGGGAAATGATGGTAACTCTAATACTAAGAATTAGAAGAATATGAACACATATTTCAAATGTGTCGATATGAATCAGTATCAAATAGTTAGATAAGTGAATCATCATCCAAATTACTATAGTAAGACGATATTTTTTAATTATGGTTCTTTTTACTATATGAAATTAGACTGTACAGAACCACCTAGAGAATTTCACAATTGTTACAATATATGGAATTATTAGATCTTTTATCATAGTTCTCCACAGTTTGGTTCTAGGGACACGTTCCATGTTTCAAAGACACTTTATTCTTCAATGGGATTAGGGAAGAAGAATAACTATCATCTGTAGAACCAAAGAATCCTTTTGGATTTAAGAAATACCATGACTCCTTTGTAATTTAAATCTAAATAGGGTAATAAATACTATAGTTTAGAGTGTAACCATTTATCTATAGATCAACATGTGATTATGAATAATCAATGTCGGCCTTCTCCATTTAGAGGTATGTTTCATTTTAATTCTTCGATTATTCAATATTTGTTTGATATTTTTTGTTAAAATGTCATTACTTTTTATCATAATATTAATATTTTGTTATTTCTTATTGATATGATGCTTTCTATTTTGAAACATCAAAATCTTATTGGCCAAATTTAATGTAAATACTTCAAGTCCAATCAATTTTCAATGATAATTGATTTAGTTATGTTGATATGGGATTTATCTATTGTTGAAAAATATTTATATGAACTATTCTTGGTTATGGATTGGTTGACAATGTTTAAATCTCACATGAATTGTAATACCAAAATGGTTACTTTTATGACTGCTAATGGAGCCAAGTATCTCTTTAGAGGAGACTTGTATTTATCGGAAGGTGGAATAGTCTTTTTGGACCTGTTAGTTTATATGAGCCTGTATAAGTTAGAATAATTTACTTTGGAATAAATGGATGAGATCAGTAATATGAGTAATCTTGTAGTTAATGATTAGTTTATGGTTTTTTAGATAATTTTTCAAGGTTTCCATACAGAGGAGAATTGGATTTTTTTTATTTATCTCTTATAAGGGATGTGTCCTATCTAACATATGTCTTATCAGATGGAAAAAATAGAATTTATTTAATTTGATGTTATGTTGGAAGAGATTTAATGTAAAGGGTTAATTTAGCCAACAATATCATTGTGGGATGCACCAATTTTGTTTTCAAAAATAGTGGATTTGACTCTTCATCTTTATATGGATTCTTGTAAATGTAACCAAGTTATGATAAATAATTGGTATCCACTTCCACACATTGATGATATATTAAATCCACTTATGGGAGATTATTGGTTATATAAAATTGACTTGTGTTTGGGTTATCACCATTTTTTTTGGGAAGGAGGATATTACAAATACATCTTTCACGTGTAGATATGGCCATTGTGAGTATGTGTTTATGCATTTTAGTCACATGAGTTCACCAAATGTCTTTACAGAATTCATGAAGAGGATATTTAAATGGTATATGGATTCCTTTGTGGTTGTGTTTATGGATTCCATATCGGTGTATTCTAGGATGAAGGATGAGCATGAGAAATACTGGGAAATAATTCATGGAATCTTGCAGGTTTATTATATGTAAGACAAAAATTTAGTGTTTTTTATGTATAGAAGAAGTAAAATTTGTTCCCCATGTTTTCTCAAATATTGGTGTACATATGGACCAATAGATGATATATTATTCAATCTATTTGAATCTACCAAAGAATATATTTGAGATATGCACTTTTCATGGCATATTTGGTTATTATCGGCGCTTTGTTAATGAATTTTCCTAAATACGATCACTAATTAAAGGTTTTAAAAAGAAATAATACTCTATTCTAGTGTAATGATGAATGTAATAAGATATTCATAGAATATAATCTTCACCTTATCTCAGGATCAATCTTGGTATTTTCAGAATCGGGGAAAGGTTATGTGGTGTATTACGATGCTTCCAAATCTATGTTGGTGTGTGTTCTCATGTATGGACATCATGATGTTTCTTATGGATCATGATAGTTATTGTTGAATAATAATAAAAATTAAAAACACATTTATTGGATTTAACTATTTTAATCAATTCCTTGAACAGTTGGTGCTATTACATCTTTGGTGAGAAATTTATCTAGTTTATATATTAAAAGTGTTTGAAAAACATTTTCTCAAAAATATATTAACCTAAAAATGGAGAAGGATATAATATCTTCAAATGTTTGACTTTGACTTGGTGTATATAATAGGTAAAGGAAAATAATTAGTGGTTTCATTAAATAGGAAGTCTTATATTTAACAGGAAAAAGTGTCTTCATATTAGTAGATGTTTATATCAGCCATAACAACCATGAACATAGATTAGTATGAATAAGATGGTGTTGTTGTTTTCATCCTGGTTTCATTTTTACCTCATTTGGATGAAGTAGTTAAGGAGGCAAAGAAATATTATTATAATTTTTTAATGGTTCCAGAAATCAATGGTGGGGAGACCAATTATGGATGGAATGTGGATGTGAGTTTAGTGTTGTGTTGTCGAGATCATATAGTCGTACATTTGTTTTGTTAAGAAAAAATTCTTAATTCTTATCACCATTAAATATTGGTTATTCACCCATGAAAATAGATGATTTTAAAGGAGTATAAATAATAATTTTTTGGTTTGGTATAAAAATAAATCTCTCATTAATTTTTATGAGATGCGTCACCCGTCAATAGGTTAAGGTAGAGCACTAGTGCCCAGAAAATATATTACAGTCTTGACATATTCGTTTATGGAAAATGGAGTATATATCCATGTATTTTGTGACAGGAATCCCAAGGATGGTTCAAAAACATGATTCCATATGGGTGATAGTTGATTAACTCACAATGTCGGCCTGCCACATCCTTATTCATGAATCTCTTACATTAGAGGATATGTCTAAATTCTATATTCTAGAAGTGGTAATGTGGAATTTTGTACCAGTTTCAATAGTTTCATATAGAGACCCATGGTTAATTTTTCATTTTTAGAAATCCCTATAGATTGACCTTAGGAATCAGTTGACTATAAGTATGGTGTATCATCATCGGATGGATGGAAAATTCAAAAGGATGATGAAAATATTTGAAAACCGGAATCCAAATTGTGTGATGGATCTTGGTGGCTCATCGAAAGAGCATTTACCATTTGTATAGTTATCTTATAACAATATATATCAATCCTCAAAACATATGGGTCCCTTCAAATAACATTATGGTTATCCTTTTAATTTTACACATTGTTCAGTGTGAATAGGTGAGACACCACTGGTCGGACTAGGCCTTACCCAAGAGAAAACAAAAAATATTCATTTGATCAGAAAGTGGATGGAGATGGCTCAGAATCCTTAGAAATAATTTACAGATCATCATTGATGGGTAATTTGTTTGAGGTGAGTGATCATGTGTTAGTTAGAATCTAAGTCTTGTGAATACTCGTTTTGGGATATAGGTGATATTATCTCTCTAATACATTATCCATTATGTGATATTGGAATAGGTCTTTGAGGTGGCATATCAGTTGGATTTTCCACCAAGGATCAATTATATTCAGAATGTTATTAATTTATCTCGGTTAAAGAATTATCTACTTGATCCTTACCATGTGATTCGATGTGATGACCTTGGAATAGAGATAGTTTCATCATTAGGTCATGCCCCATTTTGGATTTCATATATCCAAGATAATATTTGATGAAAAAATAATCAGTTTATTGTGGATTTTATGGAATAATTGTTAGATTTAGGAAGAAACATGGGAATGAGAAATTGAAATGGTGAAGAAATGGCCCAAACTCTTTTAGTGAAATTGTGGTTTTCTACTTTCTAATGATAGAATGTCCAAATGTGGAGATAATGTAGTGCCTCCCAAATACAATTATATAACCCTTAATTTATGTATTTTACTTATATAATGTAATTGGGTAAAATTTGGGAAGGCTTTTAGGATTCTTTACATGTTTTGGGGATTTTATGGTGGATAATATTTTGAACATATATAGTACAAACCATTCAACAAATATAGGAAACTATTCATTGAGAAACATTGGTCACTAGGTAGGTGTATGTTTTTTTTCCATGGTTTGGAAAAACACTACGGACACCAAAAGGTAAAACATGAATTTTATGTATAGAGTGAAAATAATTATTAGAAAATAGTTTTTATATCCTTGTAATTAAACCATGTGTGGGTTTTTTGGAGGTAGTGGTTGGTGCACAATCTTCATATGGGTTTTGCACGGGTTTCCTAACTATATTCCTGAACTATGCACCATTTAAAATGAGATAGTTTTTTTGATATAATACTTTTTATCCCCATAACCCCTCATTGGTTCCAAAAAATGAACCTAAATCTATTTCATCTCATCCCAAAGGATGTAGACACCATCCCCCTTGATCCATGAACAATCTGGTTTGGATTTCTTGTGCCTTGGTGGCCAGTATTCCTTCATAATTGTTTGTTTCTGGTTTAATTCCTTAGATTTTTTATTATTCTTCTCTATATGATACTAAAAGTTTCAATATATTGGTGATAGATCTATCTTTTATGTTTCCAATCATGATGAGATATCATTTTTTGGTTGATAGGGAATAAGAACTAGGGATGATTTTTGGAAGATGTAAGCCATGTTTGTTGAATAATTTTTGTTATTCTTTGTTTTCACTTATGTTTCTGATGTAGGTGGATTCACTATAGACCCCACTGATATGTAAATAAAATGTTGAATTCAAATTTATTTAATTTCATGAATTTAATTATGAAACTATTGATAAAGTCTTATTTTAAACCCTATTTGATGATGGTTTGTGAAATTGTGTAAAATTGGTTTTTATGAAAAGTGTATTATTTCAGGATTTTAATATGATGATTTTATAATATGGCATTGTTTGATTCATGGAAATGGTTTTATGGATATTTTATTCAATAAATAAATAATTTTATTTAAATAGTTGACATTATTTTTTTCGAATGGGTTTTGTTAATAATTAGTGGGTGATTATTGAATGGGATGGAAAATCATCTTAGCATAACCCAATAAAAGGGAAAAGGAATAGATGTGATGTTTCAACATAAATGGTAAAAAATCTTGCATATGTGTGTGTGTTCCATTTTTTGTAATATAATATGTTATTCTAGAAGGATTTTAGAAATGGTCTAAATGACTTGTTTGGTTTCCTTCCATAAAAAACTATTTTTTTATAAATGATTTTGGTTTTGAGTTAAACTGTTTTAAAATATTTTAAATTAATTAATTAATACAAATGTGATAAATTTTTCTACACTAATTTAATTTGTACGTAAGTAATGTGGGGAAAAATAGTGAGTTTTATACTCTCCCATTTATTGGTCACATTATTTTATTTTTAGATATTTTATATTGGTACATAGGTAAAGTCAATTTCTCACATTTCATTAGTGATATGTTTAGATACCTTAGTCATCAGTTGTGGAGTTGGAGCTTGGATCATGTTTAGAGATATGGTTTTTAAATCTTGGATCCTTCTAGTTTTTTTGTTTTTTTCCTTTCTCTTTATACACTGATAGAGTTTTTATTCTAGATTGTCCTGTTTTTATGTTGGTATTAGTTTCTGTTTTATTAAACTATTCAATTTAATAATTTATTAGTTTTTTGGTTAAGTATTTCTTTGTAAAGTTGTTTTATTTGAAATGGAAAAATTAACCCCATATAATTATAAATACCGTAAATTTTATTTTTCTTCCTTTGGTGTATTGGGGATGTCACCTAGGGATTAGTAATTTCACTACATCGCCCCAAGACAAAGAGGATGGGAAGGATGTTACATATCATGTTTACCAAGACAACCGTACTACTAATTCCATTGATAAATTACTTATTCCTTCAAGTTATAGTGTAATAAATAAACCACTGGCACTAGGACTCTTGGGTCAGGTTCTTTACATTATATCAATATCATATTCATTAATTAAGAAGACACGCTTCGATTGTCAGGAATCACTAGAACTTGTGATGTATATATTTCATTTTCAAGGATATTGATTAATACACTCATGATAATAAATTGACACATTATAAATAATTATAAACCATTTATAATTTTATTAATTATATAATATATATTAACTTTTAAAGAATAATGAACACAAACTCTATTATTATGAAACTAGTACAAACACTCAAAACTATAAACACCAAATGTGATAAATCTAAAGAATAAAAGCATATAATTACTATTTAAAATATTTAGGAATTAAAATTGTTGTTATTAAGGTTATTAAATAATTTATTAGGTTATCTATGATTATGATATAGTATGTTAAATTAGATTAATGGATTTAAGGACAAGATGTAAGGGTTTTTGTCTCAATTTCTCTTTAGTGAGAAAAGTATCATGTTTATAAACCTATATTCATTTTATGTGTTTATACTTACATTTGGATATATTTTAACATGAATTAAATTAATTTTATTATATATAAATATAAATATCATTTTTCCCTCAAGAGTTTCTAATCCAATACATTTTCTTAATCTATAAATTGTTTCATCTCAAATCCGACTATTTGAGAAATGTTATTTATTGGTAACATAATTTAATTTATGTTGTTCATACAATACCTATTATTGATATATTAGTAGAAATTATCCATTATTCATTGTATTTAAGTTCAATTTCACTTCATCTATATCATAGCGTTTTTATTAATGTGTTACTCAAGTCATATTTTTTTTAGTGGTCTCAATTCTTATTCAGTGAGATATAACAATTTTTTCAAATGATTATATAAAATGGTTTGATAAATAACCATGTAATATTTTTATCATACTATTCTTATTTAATATAATATAATCTAAAAATAAGGTTCTTGTATTAAAGTGTCTAGTTATTTAGTTGTTTCCTTATTTTGAGAATTTTTAGTAACTCAATTTTCATTCATTTAGTTTTGATCATTATTTGAAATTATTTTATATAAGTTGGGAACATTTTTTCATTTGATTACATTGTGTGGTATTTTATCATTTTTTATGGATATTAATTATTACCACATAAATCCTTTGAAAAATATTTCTTCTTTCTTGGGATATGTTCTCTTGAGACCACTCACTTTCTTTCTTCGGATCATTCATGACCATGTTATTACAAAATTGACTTATTCATATAATAATTGTCATATATAGTGTGAACATAAAATTTCACATAACCAATATTGGATGTTGTTCACCTAGAATGTATGATATTGAATTTATATTTGGAGAATTATTGGAATTGAATATGTTTCTATTTCAATATATATTACTACTGTTATGTTGACTTTGTATTATTCCAGAATCCACCTTCTCCCCCTAATGGATTATGATATGTTTATCCCTTTTATTGATATGAGAATTTTTATGGAATTATATATGTTTTTCTATTAATACATATAATTATGGGAATTGGTGATTATGGAGCATTTATTGATTCTTTCTTATGGTGAATTCATTAGACTTAAACCATTGACGAGTGGGTCTCAAAATTATATACCCCTAGATGAATTGATATGTCTTAGAAGAGAAAAAATCATGGGTTTTGGTTCACTCCTCTTCGCATGAGATGTTGGTTCTTTGGAAAAGGGAATTGATAATAATATATCATCAATATATTCTCAATGATATGTATAGTTTTATGGAACAAGAAAATGATTTTTTTGATGTCTACCATTATACATTCTATTTGTATGAGATCCATACTAATGATGTTTTTTTTAATTTATTATTATGGATATAGAATAATAAAATTTTAAATTTGATTATGGATTCATATTGTAATCCTATTATTTAAATAATGTATATATAATGTTTATGAAATGATTTATTTAGTTATATATTTCCCATACAGAGTAAATAGCTCCATTCTTTTAATGTTTATATTTTCCTAGGTTGTAGAGAAGGGTAGTATACATGAAATTTTTATTAGGACAAAAGATATGATAGGGTTTGTGGTAGATATTGAATACTTATCTTGAATTAATGAGTTTCATATATAATGGGAAAATTTTCTATTTGATATAAGGAAAATATAATTTATCATTTTATATTTTTTTCTAATTCTCTAAAGGTCTAAACATGAAATGATTATTTGGATATAAGAATTCAATAATCATTTTTTATGTTTTTTTAATTAAGGATCTTAATATCTATAATTTTATATGTAGTATCAAATTAAGTATAAATTTATGTTTTTATAGAATAAAATATAGATGTTTAAGGTGGGGATCACAAGAATATTTAGTAGTAAGTATAAAAAACATACCTCAAAAAATATACAAGATCAAACATTATGTATCCATCCCTTCCAAATTATACACTGGATTTTCATTAAAATAAGTCATAAAATAATTCTATCAAAAACCTATAAAAACGTATTCATAGATTATACCCAAAACAATTTATATTTTTTATATTTATTTATGATAGTTTGAAATATTTATTATAAATATATATTCATTCCTTTAAACTACGATATTTTTAGGGGTTTTATTGTTTGTGTAATGTTATGAAAATGATTATTTTCTTAAGAAAAAACTTCTAATTAAATATTTTTTAATTATAATTACATTATACATATAAATTAAATAATTAAATAGCCTTTATAATTTTTAACTAATTTACAATAATGACTATCCATAAATATAGTTTTAAATTTTTTAATAAATAATAATGCCACGTAAATATACTAAAATAATAAATAAAAAAAAAATTCATTCCTTACCACCCATACGTTTAGTTTTTTTATCATATAATAAGACAAGAAGGGTAATTTAAAGGGGCTTATCAGTTTTGACGTCCTAGAGATATCCAAAACATTCTATATGTTATTTACCTTTTGAAAAATAATATGAAATGTGATTTCTATCTATTTTTAAATTATGTAGCCATAATAATTTTCTATATGTGGATAGATTGTGTATTAGTATAAAATTTCCATGAAGGGTCCACCTATAAAATATAGTATTATCATATTTTATAAAATTCAAACAGATATCTTTTTGACCAATTATATTTTCAATATTAATGTAATTAGTTTTAACTTCTTCGTTATCATAATAAAAAATAGATTCAGTACTTAAAATAATGCACATATAATTTCCAAAAGTTTATGTGAATAATAAAAATAAAAATTTTACAACTACATTGACTTTTATGAAATTTTGTTGATAAAAGGATGAAATGAGATTTTTTACAAAAAAATTATAGAATATATATATATATATTATAAGTAATATAATTCATTTAAAATATAATTTTTAACTTAGAAATCTATGTCTGACATTTGTAAAATTTGACCAATGTTTCTATTCAAATTAAAACTAGCTTTTTTTCTTCTAATTTAATAACTTTTGAAAGAGCTTGCTTTTATTTTTAGTTTTGTTTAAAATTAAAATAATTTAAATTTTATAAAAAATAATCCAATTAATTTTTTGTGAATCAATATTATACCATATATTATTGTAATGTAATTTTTTTTCTTATAAATCTATTTTTTAAAAAAAAATATTTTCCTAGTGTATTCAAAAATTATATTAGATAAAATTTTTACAAATTATAGAAATTTAATATTATAAAATGGATTCAATATTTGGTAAAATAATTTTATAATTTTTTAGTGAGGTCATAATATTTTTTTGTCATAATTAATATTTACAATAAAAAATCACCATAGTTAGTGTTAAAAGTGTTAACTATGGGTTAAACCAAGAGATACAGATTCAAATTTCTCAAAAAAATGTATAAATGTTAAATTTTAATTGTATTTAGATAGTAAATTATCCTATATTTTAAATTAGTTAAATTTTTCCACCTTCAATGATAAATGAATTTAGTATATTTAGAATGTCTTAATAATTACTGGGATTACACTCCTCTCACCTATAAAAGGTCACCTCCTCTCATCCCATCTCTAAACACATTTAGAGCCTGATATAGACCAATATCATTAAAAAATACCTCCAAAAATCTCCTCCCCATGTCATATATGTCATGTTTCTACCAATAGTATAATGACCCTTGATTTTCAAACATGAATATTTCATATTATATATTACAATTCATTATATTACATGAACACATGCTCAGTGACCATAATAGTTTTTTTATTATGAAAAAACTAAATTCATTTTTCAAAATAGGATAAATATCTTCAATATCTCAAATAAATATCTTCTTCTTTAGTAAACCTACTTAAAACCTTTCTATATAACCTAGGTAAGTAAACATTTAAAAGGGTGAGAACAGAAGCTCAATATGGGTGCACGTGGAAGATACATAAGCATAAAATGAGCCTAAGGGTATGATAATTGGAGAATAAATATTTAAAATAATTAAATTTTTATCAAAGATAATAATATTGAATCCTAGAATTAAATATTGTGAGATTATAATTGATAATCCTAAAATGATCATTTAAGAACATTTTTTTAAAACATTTTTTGAAATTGTGATTTTTGATTTATTCAAATTTCAAACCTAAGAGATAATAACATTAAGTTAACCATATAATATAATGAAAATAAGTATTTTCAGGATAAGTCATGTTGAATTTTATTTGATACACATTTTAGAATAGTATATAGTTAATAAAAACATGTGTATCGTAAAATTAATATTGAGAAAAAATTACATTACCCATTTAGTGACTTTTGAACCCTAAGCCCCATGAAAGGGAGAAAATTCATTTTATATTTATATATAAATATAAATAAGGATAATTATCATATAATAATTTCATGTGTATTATACACACCATATAAAATAAATTAGTTGTGAATGTGGTATGAGTCTCACTGAAATAAAAGTGTGACTTGAAATCCTCGTACCTTAAGTCTTGACTTTCTTAGTAAAAATTAAAACATACTACATAGTAAATATATGTTAATTATAAATATATCAATGAAAAATATTTATATATATTAAATAACATGCATGAGTTACTTATGAATTTATAATAATTTTTTATTAATAATTCCATGCTAAAGTAATGTTTCAAGAAGTAACCACATTTATTATGGGTTATGACTTGTATTTTTTTGGAACTCTTACTCATATAATAATTTAATCATTTAAAAAATTATAAACATGATATAATTATATCATATATTCATTATAAATTTATTTATGGTGTTTCAAAATATTTATAAAATAAAATACGTAGTTCATTTAGATTGTATGTTGTGTGTATTCATGAATTCAATATTCATTTTATTTTCATATTTGATTTAAGAAACGAACAATATATATTATAATTTAAGAATTATTTTTATGTAATATATATAAAATATGATTATAAAAACTATCCTTAATAAATTCCTTATAAAGCGTGCTTGAATCACATATCTTCATGAGACAATAGTTCGATACACAGACAAAGGAGGTTATCATATTTCAAAAATATAGAAAGCTTGATTGTATGTCTGATATAGAAGTTAAATAATCATAAAAAATATTAAAAATAAATTTCATCTTTATTAACATATAAATATGTCATTATTCCCATAATTTAAAGGTGGTAATGGAGGAATGAACAATATCAGTTCATGGTGTGGTTTTCCACCGTACACACGAACGACGATTGGGTATTTCATTTGAGGGAAGTGTGTAAATTTTTAGGTTTTACCCTTAACATAAAAAAATAAAATCATATTTAAGATACATATTATATCATATAAACATTAAATAAATATAATTTATTGGTTTTATGTAATAAAAAGAACAAAAAAATTTTTTGTTGAACATCACCTCTTATTTGGGTATGTCCCATAGATTTACACCCAAGGGAATTCATGGTTGAATTTCCTCCAAAAAGATGGATTCTAGGATTAATAGATGGAATTTGGGAGCATATTTGGATAGTGTTTTTTGAAAAAAAAATGTTTATAAGTGTGAATTAAAGAGAATAAGAGGTGCTCTTTTATAATTGAATTTATTGGAACTTTTGAAATTGATCAAAATAATAATTTATAATAAATTAAAACTTAATAAATATTCCCAAAATGTATATTTATTATGATTTAATATATTATAATGTTTTTATATTATAAACTAATATGTTTTATCCATGTTTTAGGTTTATTTTAAACCTTATCATTTTGATTACCCTTAGTTAACCCGTTTTAATTTTAACTATGTTAAAAAAACCTTATTAAGATGATGGAATTTTTAATTATAATGTGTAAATTAGACCATAAATGTCAATGTTTTTATATTTTACACCATATATAATCCCTTTTTTTACTTATTTAATATTTATATGATTTTTAAATATATATATATATATATATGTGTGTGTTTAATGAAATGTCATAAGTGTCACTTATAACACTATTAATTACATTGAATCTAAAAAACTCAATACAATAAGATATATTTGAAAGAATTAATTCAATACAAACCAAATATATCATAAAAATCTATAAAATTCTCACATCAGATTAATTATGTAAAAATATATTTATGTTAATAATTAAAATAACATTTAGTTGATTGTTTCAATAATTGAATAATTATTGCATCATCATTGTGTAATTATGTATGATAATGATTTATTAACTGAAATTTTAAAATAAATTTAAATTATCCAGATAAACATTTATTATTAAATTATAATATATAAACTTGATATTATCTTCTATTTAAAACCATTTAAAAAATATTATTCTCATTATTAATAATAATGTGACATTTTATCTTTCTATTTTATTTAAATAATTTATAAGTCATTTCATTGATAATGCGTCCATTAAATAATAAAATTTATAAAATTAGGTGTTAATGGTTTATTTAAATTCATCCTATATCATTCATTTATGTTTTATGGATGTTTTATAGTATTTATAATATATTTTCACCATTAATTACCTTATTAACCTTAACTATGGTAATAAAAATTATTAATATTAGTTTTCATATTGTCCAATATTATGAGGGACCTATTTAAAAAACACTGACCTATTATTACTAATATGAAGTCCATATTTCAAAATTTAAAACACTTAAATAGATAAAATTAATTTAAAATTAATCCCGTATAGGGGATGAGAAAATGAGTTTTTAATGTGAAAACATTTAAAATCTTGAAATGTATTTATATCCAATTTCAATAATAAATTTTTTAAAATGAACTAAATAGGATGAAATGACAAAAATGATCTAATTTTAATTTAAATAAAATTAATAAAATAATTTAAAAATATAAAATATTTATATGAAAATGCTATATACATTTAAAATTCATTATTTTTCACAGTTCATGAAAACATGAAAATTATTAGAAAAATACCAATCAATTTTAAAATATGTAAAATTTGATATTTATATTTCATAGAATAAGATTATTTTTTAAATATAATTAATAAAAGTGTCAAAAAACAAGATTTAAAATATTTATAAATTCAAGAGGCGTCAAAAATTATTTTATATAAAAATGTAGTTTTTAAGTATAAAACTGGATTTTTTTATATCATATCTAGAAAACACATTTGAGGAATGTTAAAAAATTTATTGTTTGTATTAAGCATTATTTTTTTGAATATGATAAAAATAGTCTATTTTTTTATTTTACTCTTATAAACACACATCTACAAATTTAAAAATATTTTCAGAAATAGAATTTATTTTAATTTCAAAAGGGTTTTCCATGTGTAACCCTTGAATTCATAACTATGTTAATATTATTAATGCCTACCATTATAAAAACACGTTTATAATTGTCATGTTTATATAATGATAATAATTAAATGATGTTTCTTAAATATCTAGTAATCTGTTTAATTCAACCTATGATGGTGTTTTGTGTAACTAAATATATCAATTATAGAAAATTAATTTTTAAAATATTTCTCATTACAATCTTAGAGAGTTATATTCTACCCCCCTAAATGAATTTTTCCCTCAATGTTCCTCAATGTAATCAATTTTTTAATACATGAATGTTAACTTTATAAAAAATCATAAAAATTAATACAAAATGATCCTAAAAAGGAATGTTGGAAACCTATTGGTCATCCAATATACCTCATAACTAGGTTTCTACAGAGGATAAAATAGGTGGAAAAGTGAAAACATGGAAATATAATAGAAAACTAAATAATTTTTTTATGGAGATAGATGTATAATATGGTCATTATATGGTTAATGGGCCCAAAACTTTGGACCCAGTAGGTTTGAAAAATGAATCTGATATCATTGTAAATGATTATTATATGACAAAATATTACTTTTAAATTAATTCAGAACAAATAATTACTTTATTTTATCTCATAAGTAAAATTTAACTCCTTTTTGTGCCTTTATAAATCTATGATCCATTTCATACTATATGAAATGATATTGAAATTATGATTCCTACAGAACTACTACATCATAAGATCCATAAAAGGATTAAAATACATTCGTTATGTTTCCAGTAATCAACATAAAAAAATGGTTAGCATAATTTATCTAATACACATAAATCCTCAGATAGTTAAGTGAAATATTAATCTATGAAACCTCATTAAATGTTCAACATAATCCATTCCAAAAATGGTTAACCTTTTAACATTTTAAAAATTCAAAATATTTGACAAATTTTACCAAATTTATCAAAAATCATCTTAACATTAATCAGGAAAATACAAAAATTTATCTTTTTATTTCAACATACGAAACATGTGAACACCTTCAATATTTATTATATAAAACCAAATTGAATAGACACATGATTCTTCACTACTAATTCAAGAAGATTCTTATAAGAAAACATTTTTATTTAATGCATTTGTTCATCCTTGTACTAATAAAAATTATGATTTCATTATTCTATAATCCATGGAGATAATAACATGAAGTTTTTATAATGGATGAACAATATAGTAATACTATAACTTATTCACTCAATACAAAATATGAAGTTCCCAAAAAAAAGAGAGAGAATATTATATATATTTTTTAGTCACCACAGTTTGGGTTAGAAGGGTTTACTAGTGGTTAAACCAAGAGATATGGATTCGAATTTCATAAAATTTTGTATAAATGTGATTTTTTTATTGTATTTAGATATAAAAATATCCTATATTTTAATTTATACTAAATTAGATCAACCTTTAAGGTGAAATGGATTTAAAATATTTTAAATTTCATAATGCTTATTAAGGCTCCACTCCTCTCACCTATAAAAGGTCACATCCCCTCATCCCATCTCCAAACACATTGAGAGCCTTATATTGACCTGTATATTTACAAATACCTATGAAAATATCCTCCCCATTTTATATATGTCCTCTTATCACCAATAGTATAATGACCTAGGATTTTTAAACATGGATATTTCATCCTTTAGATTATTATTAATTTTATTACAAAATCACATGACCAAGGACCATAATAGTTTATTACCTTTGGAAACATTGAATTCATTTTTTATAATTTGGATAAATAACTTCAATATCTCAAAGAAATATCTTCCTCTTTAGTAAACCTACAAAAAACCTTTCTATATAACTAACGAAAGGAAACATATGAAAGGGTGAGCTCAGAAGCTCAAT
This sequence comes from Viscum album, assembly GCA_963277665.1. Lineage (NCBI taxonomy): Eukaryota > Viridiplantae > Streptophyta > Magnoliopsida > Santalales > Viscaceae > Viscum > Viscum album. Next base: position 863,650,122 of record OY728160.1, read on the forward strand.
ATGGGTGCACATGGAAGATACATAAGTATTAAATGAGCATAAGGGTATGAAAATAGAGGCATAAATTTTGAAAATAATTCCCTTCATCTCAATGATCATAATGTTGATTTTTTGAATTAAATATTGTGTGCTTATTAAAACCTCCAATGTACCATTTTTTGTGGGATTAGGATAAGCTCCCATGTATCCATTGATCTCATTAAAGATTCATCATTACCCACAAAATTTTAAGGGGATATTGGTCCCACCATTCACATATTGATAATCATTAACATGTGTGGAACATGAAAATTAATTATTCATCACATTAGAAATCCTGAAAATAAATGGTTTTCAGAATCATTTAATCATAGAAAATCTCATTAAAATGTAACAGGATTACCTAACATATTTCACTAAAAACATAAACCATTCATAGAAGAAATATGAATGGTTAACTTGTAACATATCCCCATAATTTCATGATTATTGTAAATATATGTCATCTTATAAAGAAAATAATTTTAAAATATCTTTTTAAAACATTTATTGAGTAAAATATATTGTCTACTTTTAAGACTGATTTTTTAAATCATAATAAATTTATCAAACCCTTTTCATCGAAATTAAATTTTAAAAATTATAAAGGAATATTATAATAACATTTTATGAATCTTTGATTTTCATATACTTGGGAATTATAAAATGATCATTTAGTAACATTTTTTGAATATATTTTTTTATAAATCATGATTTTTTATTTTATAAAATTTCAAAACAAAGAGAGAATAACATTAAGTTAAACATATAATATCATGAAAATAATTTCTTTCAAGATAAATCATGTTAAATTTTATTTGATACAAATTTTAAAATAGTATATTTGTATAAAAAACATGTGTATCGTAAAAGGAATATTGAGAAAAAATTATATTACCAATTTAGTAACTTTTTAACCCTAATCCACTTGGGAGGAAGATAATTAATATGATATTTCTATATAAATATAAATAAGGATAATTATAATATAATAAATTGATGTGTAATATACACATCACATAAAATAAATCATTGGTGAATATGGTGCGAGTCTCATTGAAATAAAAGTGACACTCGAAATCCCCTTACCTTAAGTCTTGAATTCCATAGTTAAAATAAAAATATACTATATTGTGAATATAAATTTATTATAAATCGATAAAATAATAATATTTATATATATAATACCATATATGATTTACTTACGACTTTATAATAATTTTTTATTATCGATTTTTTTCAAAAGTAATGTTTCCTAAAATAACCGCTTTGTTTTTTTACATTTATTGAATTCTAATATTTTTGGAACTCATACTTATATCATGATTTTTTAATTTAAAAGAAGATAAATATTATATAATTATAACATATATACATTATAAATTTATTTATGGTGTTTCAAAACATTTATAAAATAAAATACATCGTTCATGTATATAGTAAGTTTTATATATGAAGAAATGCGATTTCTATTTATTATATTATTAGAAGAAAGAAATAAAAATTATATATTATAATTTCATAATTATAATTATGTCATATATATCATAAATTATTATAAAAACTATCTTTAATACATTCCATGTAAATCCTTCTTGAATCACATCTCTTTACGGGGAGGTAGTTCGCCATACACACGAACAAGTTTATCTTATTCCCAAAACATGGAAAGCTTGATTGTATGTGTGATAAAACAGATAAATAACCATTAAAAATATTAAAAATAATTTATATGATTAATAAGATATAATTACATAATTATTACAATTATTTATGGGGGTAATGGAATAATGACCTACATCAGTTCGTGAGGCAGTTTTTCTACCATACACACGAGCGACGATTGGGTATCTCATTTGATTGAAGTATGTAAATTTTTATGTTTCACACTTACCAAAAAGATATTCATGTTGTAGATACATATGATACTATATAAACATGATATAAATATAATATAATGGGTCTATGTAATAAATTAATGAAAGTGTTTGTTGATGAACATCAACTCTTCTTCAGGTATGTCCCACTACTTTACACCAAAGGGAATTCATGTTGTGATATACTCAAAAAATATGATTCAAATATTAATAGAGGGAATTTGGGAATATATTTGGGTAGTGTTTTTCCATCAAAGTTGGTTTTTAATTATGAATAACATAGAATAAGAGGTGCTCTTTTGTAATTGATGTTATTGGCACTTTTGAAATTTATCAAAATAATAATTTATAATAAATTCAATCTTAATAAATATTCCCAATAAATGTACATTTATTATGATTTTAAATATAATAATGTTTTTATATTATAAACCAATATATTGTTTCTATGTTTTAGTGTTATTTTATACCTTATCATTTTGATTACCCCTTAGTTAACCCATTTTAATTTTAAATATGTTAAAAAAACATTATTAAAAGGATAAAAATTTTACTTATAAAGTTTCAATTAAACCATAAATGTCATTTTTTAGACCATATATTATCCCATTTTTAATTACATAAATTTTATATTATTTCTAAAAAAATTAATAACAATAATTTTTCATAAAATTTCCTAAGTGTCAATTTTTGACACTATTCATAACTTTGACTCTAAAAAATTGAATACAATAAGATATATTTGAAACAAATAATTTAATACACCCATAATATATCATAACCATATATAAAATTTACACATCACATTAATTATGTAAAATTATATTTATGATAATAATTCAAATAGCATTTAATTTATTGTTTCAATAATTGAATAATTACTCCATCATCATTGTGTAAGTATTCATGATAATGACTTATTCCCTCAAATTTTTTTAAAAATTAAATTATTAATATAAACCATTAATATTTAATTTTAATATATAAAATTAATTTTATATTCTATTAAACACCATATTAATAATGTTATACTTATTAAAAGTAAGAGTGTGAATTTTATCATTCTCTTTGATTTAAGTAAAATCTAAGACATTTCAATGAAAAAGTTTCCATTAAATAATTAAATTTATAAAATAAATTGTTAATGGTATATTTAATTTCATAAAAAATCATTCATCAATGTTTTAGGGATGTTTTATATTATGTATAATATATTTTTTAAACTAAATTACCCAGTTAACCATAACTGTAGTAATAAAAATTATTAATCTTACTTTTCATGATGTCAAAAAATATAATGTAACTATTTCAGAAATTTGGGACCTATGATTACCAATATTGAGTCCATTTTGAAAAATTCATAACACTTAAATGGATAAAGTTAATTTAAAATTAATCCTCTATTTGGGATGAGAAAACAATTTTTTAAAGTGAAAACCTTTAATGTTTGAAATGTTTTAATATACAAATTCAATGTGATTTTTCTAAAAATTAAATAAGTTGGATTAAATAACATTAAAATGAGATAATTTTACTTTAAAAAAAATCAATAACAAAATTTAACATGATAAAATATTTATATGAAAATGATATGTGAAATTAAAATTCAGTATTTTTAACAGTTCATAAATACATGAAAATTATCTGAAAAATAATTTTTTTTTAAAAAAAGATATAAAATTAGATATTTATATTTGATATAATAAGTTTACTTTTTAATTTATAATTTATAAAATTTTCAAAAACATTATTTATAATATTAATAAAATCAAAAGGCATCATAACATTTTTTTAAATATTGGTTTTAATTATAAAACTGGAATTATTTTTATATCATATCTAGAAAACACAATTGATGAATGTTGAAAATTTTATTGAATTTGTTTTATATTAAATTATTTAATATAATCCAAAAAATATATTTTTAATTTTATTGTTATATAGAACACTTCTAGGAATTTAAATATATTTTTAGAAATATATTTCATTTTACTTTCAAAATGGTTTTACATGTGTAAACCCTAAATTTCATAAGTAAGATAATATTATTCATACCATCCATTATAAAAACAGGGTTATATTTTTCACATTTGAATAATGATAATAATTAAATTATCATTCTTAAAAATCAAACGATTCATTTAATGAAATATAATATGGTGTTTCGTGTGATAAAATACATCAAAGACATCAAATTATTTTTAAAAAATATATCTCCTGAAAATATCAGTGAGTTATATTCTAATCACCCTAAATGATTTTTCCCTCAAAATTCAACAATTTCATAACATTTTCAATACATAAATGTTACTTTCATAGAAACATAAATCATACAAATTTATAGAAAAACATCCTAAAAAGTAAATATGGAAACCTAATTGTCTCCCAAAGTAACTCATAACTATGCTTCCACAAAGGAGAACAAAGGTGGAATGTGAGAACATGAAAATATACGAGAAAAATAAGTAACAATTTTTTATGGAGATTGATATAAAATATGGTCATTATATGGTTAATGGACCCAATAATGTGGACCCAATAGGTGTAAAAAATGACATTGAAATCGTTATAAATGATGATTATATGATAACATTTTACCACAAAATCAATTCAGAACAAATAATTACATTATTTTCTATCATAAGTAAAATTTTACTCTTTTTTGTTCCTTTGTAAATCTATTATTCTTTAATACTCTATGAAATGATGTTGAAGTTGTAATTACTACAAAACTAGTGGATCATACGATCCATAATAGGATTTAAATTTATTAATTATGTTTCTAGTTAATATCATAAAGAAATTGTTAGCATAGTTTTTCTAATACACATAAATCATAAAATAGTTAAGTAAAAAATTAATCTCTGAAACCTAATTTAAACTTCAACATAATCATTTTCATAAATGGTCAACCTTTTAACCCTTTAAACATTCAAAATATTTAAAAAAGGTTACAAAATTACTAAAAATCATATTAACATGTATACGATAAATATCAAAAAAGTATCTCTTTATTTCCACATTGAAAAAATTTTAATACCATCACTATTTTTTATATAAAACCATAATGAATAAACACATGATTCTTTAATCCTTATGTATAAATTATTTTATATGAAAATATACTCATTTAATGCTTATTTTCATCCATGTACTAAAAATATTTATGATTTCATTATTCTATAATCCTTGTAGAGAATAAAAATAAGTATTACAAATTGATGAACAACATCATTTTAATATTCCCTGTTCACTCAATAGAAAACATGAAATTCAACAATAAATTGAAGAGTATAAGTATTTCTCAATTACCACAGTTAGGGTTAAACTAGTTAACTATGGGTCAAACCTAGAGATAAGGATTAAAATTTCACAAAAACATGTATAAATTTTATTTTTTAATTTTATTGGGAGAGTAAATTATCCTATATTTGAAATTAGTCTAAATTCGATCCACCTTCAATGAGAATGTATTTAATATATTTTAAATTTCTTAATAATTACTAAGGTTCCACTCCCCTCACCTATAAAAGGTCTTCTCCTATCATCCCATATCCAAACACATTGAGAGGCTTATATTGAACAATATATTTCCAAATACCTCCAAAAATATCCTCCCCATGTCCTATAAGTCTTGGTATCGCCAATAGTATAATAACCCAGTATTTTCAAACCTGGATATTTCATCTGATAGATTATTATTCATTATATTAACTGAAAACATTACCATAGAATATTATATTTTATTGCCCTTGGAAAAATCTAATTCATTCTTCTAATTTGGCTAAATATATTCAACATCTAAAATAAATATCTTCCTCTTTGGTAAACCTATATAAAACCTTTCTATATAATCTTATGAAGGAAACATATGAAACGTTGAGATCAGAAGCTCAATATGGGTGCACATGAAAGATACATAAGTGTCAAATGAGCCCAGGTGTTTGAAAATTGGATCATAAATTTTGAAAATAATTCCCTTTATCTCAAATATCATAATCCTCAATCTTGGAATTAAATATTCGGTGCTTATAATGACCTCCAATGTACCCTATTTTTGTTGAATTAGGATTTCCCCTAGCGTAACCATTGATCTCACTGAACATGAATCACTACCCAATCAATTGGAATGAGATATTGGTCTCACCATTAAAGTATATACAGTAATACACATGTATTTTACATGAACACAAATTATACATCACATTAGTGATTCTGAAAAGAAATGGTTTCTGTAATCATTTCATCGTAGAATAACTCAATGAAAATAGTCAGATTCCTAAACATACTTCCCTAAAATTATAAACCATTAATAGAAAAAATTTGAATGGTTACCATGGACCATATCTCTATTATGGGATGAGTAACACCAATATATGTCATCATAGAAGGAAAATAATTTTAAAAGTCCTTTTTAAAACATTTCTTGATGAATATATCTTATCTACATTGAAAAATGTTTTTTAAATAATAATTAATTTTCCAAACATTTTTTATTGATTTTTTTTAAAAAAACATTTTAAGGAATCATTAAATTCCATTTTGTGAATATTTTATATCCTTCTACTTGAGAATTATAAAATTATCATTTAGAAACACTTTTTGAATACATTTTTAGAATTAATGAGTATTGATTTTTTCAAATATCAATCCTAAGAGATAATAACATTAAGTAAAACATATAATATCATGAAAATATGTTTTTTAGGATAAATCATGTTATATTTTATATGATACACAATTTAAAAAGTATATTTGTATAAAAAACGTGTGTATTGTAAAAATAAAATTGAGAAGAAATTACCTTGCCAATTTAGAATTTTTTGAACCCTAATCCCCATGAATGGGAGATAATTAATTGGACATTTATTTATAAATATAAATAAGGATAAGTATCATATAATAAATTCTTGGGAATTTTACACACTACATAAAATAAATATGTAGTGAATATGTTATGAGTCTCACTAAAATAAAAGTGAGACTCAAAATCCCCTAACCATAAGTCTTGACTTCCTTAGTAAAAATTAAAACATTATATATTGTAAATAAATTATTATTATAAATTTATAAAATAATCATATTTATATATATAATACCATATATTATTTACTTATGAATTTATATTAATTGTCTCTTAACAATTCTATGCTAAAGTAATGTTTCATGAAATAACCGCTTTGTTTTTTATGAGTTTGACTTGTAATTTATTTGGTATTCATAATTATATCACGAATTAATCATTTAAAAAATAGTAAAAATGATATAATTATAACATATATTCCATATAAATTTATATATGGTGTTTGTAAACATTTATATAATAAAATAATCCGTTCATGTAGATAGTAAGTGGTATGTATGCATGAACAACATTTTAATATTATTTTCATATTAGAAGAAATAAAATAAAATTATATATTATAATTTCAGAATTATTTTTATATCATATATATCAAAGATGATTATAAAAGCAATCCTTAGTTCATTTCATGTAAATCATGCATGAATCACATCTCTTTACTAGGTGGTAGTTTCCTACATTCATGAACGAGGTTATCGTATTTCCAAAACATAGAAACCTTAATTATATGTGTAATATAAAAAATAAATAATCATAAAAACATATTAAACACAATTTATATTGTTAATAATATATAAAAACATCATTATTCTGATCATTTAATTGTGGTAATGGAATAATGAACAACATCGATTCACGAGGAGGGTTCCCACCATAAACACGAGCGGTGATTGGGTATCTAATTTGATAGATGTGTGTAAATTTTTAGGTTTCACCCTTTTCACAAAGACATATATTCATATTTAAGATAAATATGATACTATATAAAGATTAAATAAATATAATTTAATTTGTTTATATAATAAATAAAATGAAAACATTTGTTGATGAAAATCACTTCTTCTTCATGTATGTCCCACTGATTTACACCAAAATAAATTCAGCATTGGATTTACTCCAAAAATAAGTATTTGAATATTTAGAGAGGGAATTTGGAAATATATTTGGAGAGTGCTTTAAAAAAATAGGTTTTTATGTGTGAATAAAAGGGAATAATAGGTAGTATTTTATAATTGATGTTAATTGTACTTTCAAAATTCATCAAAATAATAATTTATAATAAATTCACACTCAATAAATCTTCCCAAAAATGTACATTTATTCTAATTTAATATATTATAATGTTTTTATATAATCAACCAATATACTTTATCCATGTTTTAGTGTTATCTTAAACCTTATCATTTTCATTACCCCTTAGTTTTCCTATTTTTATTTTAACTATGTTAAAAAACAATATTAAAAGGACATAATTTTTACTTATAAAGATCCAATTTGACCATAAATGTCCACAAAATTTTTTTTACACCATATCTCATCCCATTTGTACTTATTTAATAGTTATTTTACTTCTAAAAAATTAATATATATATTTTTCATGAAATGTCATAAGTTCCAATTTTGAAACTATTCTTTAATTTGACTACAAGAAAATCAATACAATAAGACATATTTTAAACCAACAATTTAATACAAACCTAATATATCGTAACCATCTATAAAATTTTCACATAACATTAATTATGTAGAATTATATTTTTGTTAATAATTCAAATAACAGTTAATTGATCATTTCAATAATTGAGTAATTACTGCATCATCATTGTTTATTTATTTATGATAATTATTTATTCACTAAAATTTAAAAATAAATTTAAATTATCTATATAATCCTTATATATTTAATTATAATATATAAACTTTGGTGTGTTCTTAACTAACCTGGTCGACCCTAAACCGGTTACCCGAGCTGATCCATATAAAGTCATGAGAGGCGTTCTCGATCCTCTCAGGTTGGCGACATGCACCTGGGTATCAACAGAGACGATGGGAACAATTACACACAATAAAAAAATGTAGAGAAATTTATAAAGATCATAGTAGAATAAATAAACCAAACAAACAACTAAAAAATAACTAAATAAGATAAAACTAACCAAACTCAATGTCTGAAATAAGTCGGTGTGACCTCGCAGGCCATTCTCAGACTCAGTGATAAAATGTATCCCAAAGAGAGAACACCCAACATGGAACCTAAAAAAGAACTAAAAATAGAAAATAACTATAGTCATGAGTATTAAAACTCATTAGGTTAGCCAGAGATACTATTTCCCAATGCACTTCATTTAAAATAAAAGAAACATCCATTTTCAAGATTGAGCTACAATCTATAAAAGTAAGGTTTTCTACATGTTACTCAAAAATAAATTACAACTCATTGCCCTCATTAATTTCTCAAAAATCCAACTCATTATTTTAGTGAGACATTATTATTTTTAAAATGGAATGTATTTTTTGTATTTTCAATTTTCAGAAAATTAATAAAACACCATTCTTTGATAATATTTTTCATAAGACACATTAGAACCCAAAATCATTTTCCAATAAAACACTAAACTTGAAAGCGCTACAGTAGTTACACAATAAGGGAAATGAAAATAATATATACATACATGTAAAGAATTCAACACTACAAGAACTAAGAACGAGTAAACATAGGTGAACCCAAGAGATCTAGAATAATCCTGAAGACACCAATACATGAGACCTCATCCTCGTTGACATGTCACACTTGATGAAATCAAAATGCTAAGAATTATCAGAAATACTTTCTTAGGCTGGATGAGGGAATATCACATTACAATATACCTAAACATATCCTCCTATAATGGGCCACTAGTCAGTACCATAACCTACCAGTGTGGAAATCATTGTCGAAAAATTCCCTCAATATACTAGGTTATTATGTACCTTGTATTTAAAAAGGGGGTGAGCCAACCGATTCCATAATATAATCCAATCATAGTGTATATAATAGTAATAATGCACAATATGCATTACCCCAAGTTACTCCAATGACCGATCTCATTCCATAAATCAAAAGAACATAAATAGACCAATCCGAGGCACCCTTATAATGAATCACATGGATAACTTAGTATGGACATCCCATTAATTAAATACAAACAATCGTGGCATGAGAAACATCCAAATGAGGTTTTTATAGTAAATAATTTCATGATTTTTCTCAAGTATTCCAAATGGGCCTTAACCAAATTCCTCTTCATAAAATGACATTTATCATCAACACAAAATCTACATTTTCTAAAGATGTAAAACAAATCTTATCCACACCAAAACATTGATAAATTCTCTAAAAATATTTTGGTTACTTTTCCCAGTGAACAAACATTTTTATAAGAGTTTCAAATGGTCATTTTTCATAAACAAATACTAAAAAACCCTAAAACTCAACACCCATTTATATATAAAATCAAAACCCACTGTGAAAATAAAAAAAACCCCAAATATCATTTTGATCACTGTCAATAATTTGATAAATTCAAAAAAAATTTCTATTACACATAAAAAGTAAACACCAATTTGGAACAATCCATAATCACATGTCAAATGACTTTAAAATCCAAATATATACTTATTTCAAACATAAAACTACTTGAAATTTTTTTAAGAAACCCAATATCACCATTTAACATCAATCTATTTTAAAGAAAAAAACTACTCATTCTTTTAATTTGAAAACATTTAAAAGCACAATATAAAAAATTATCAAAATACACATACACTTTTTAAAAAGTGGTGTAGATACACCAAATCACCTTGAAACAAAACATTTTTAAAAAATGCCAACTATGCCATTTATCAGCAGCACATGCAAAGTTTATAAAAAATATATAATTAACACTCAACATGTTGACAAAACAAATTTCAACCCACTAACTTCTTTAAATTGTTAAATCAGGTGCTAAGAGTTACAAGCCATGTGCAAAACTAATGAAACATTTAATTATACAAATAGTGTGCACTAGTATAATAATATGACCTCATTTTTTACAAAAACAGAATTGAACTATTGATTTTCACAACAAATAAATTAACCCCAAGTTGAAAAATAATAATTATCACATATATAGGGTGTGTACTGAAGGAAATAGATGAAACATTTATTTTAAAAGGTAGTGTAATGGTAACATACCTTGGAACCAAGATGAAATGGAACGAATCATGTCTAAAACCACACGACAAGGTCCAAGAACCTATAAAATAAACACTATAGATTCAAAAAACAATAAAATCCACAATAAGAATATGGAAAACCAAGTGTAGGAGAGATAACACACTGGTGGAGGGTCACAGGGGCGGTACGTGTCGAGCGGGGAGGTCACGGTGCCGGCTGGAATCACTAAAAGTGGGGGGAGGCGTGGTGGCTGGACAATTATTCGGTAAAAGAGGCACGCTTGATAGGAATATTGGAGGCGGGGAAGGTGAGTTGATCAGACTAGTCACCGGTAAAGGGACGGTCAGATGTGCTGCTGAGTAGGATGGAATATGGGGGTCACACTGGAGGTGGTGGTGGTCAGCCGGGAGGTCCGGTTGGTCGGGGAAACGGGTCGTATGACGCTGTGATGGGGATCGCTGGTAGGAGAGGAGGGCGGTCGGGGGTCTTGACAGAGGTCAAACGGGAGGAGTCTGGTTGGTGGAAGTTGTGACGACTGCTACAACGGGAGGGCAACGAGAATGCCAACAACATCTAGAACACACTACATTGGGGGGGGGGGGGGGGGTCGACGCTGTAAAGCAGGGTTGCTGGGCTGGTCGTGCACAACAAAGGGATCCATGGGGGTGTCAGCAGCAAGGTGGATGAGAAGGCTAGAGCTGATAGGGAGTTAGAGGGATGGAAGACTGGGGGGAAGAATTGACACCATAATGGTAGGAGGTCGGGGCAATGCTGGGGTGCGCTTCAAGGGAGGCTGAGGGCAGGGGTCGCGCCACACAGACACACACAACAAGAGGGGGGATGCACTAAAATGAGGAAAAGGGTTTCTGAAACCCTACAAAAAATATAACCATCCTAAAAAAATTAAAACTTGACTAACCTATTAATAATATTATTATTTTTATTATTATGGTTAAAAATAATAGTAAAAAAATAATAAAATCATGATGATAAAAATAAAAATAATAAAATTATTTATTTCATTTTAATAATAATAAAATATTTAAAAAACAATAAACATTTTAATCACACAACAAATAATGATCATTTGAAATACAAAATATTTTTATTTTTATTTTATGAAGACTAACAGGAGACAAAGTTACCCAGGCGGAGTCGCATGGGGTTTCTAAATCATGCTCCACTCGTGCGGCCGATGATGTCGACTGAAAAAGAACACTTTTAAACCTAAAATCAAAAATATTGTCCGGGACTCAAACCCAACCCCATAAATAAAATTGAAATATAGAAAAATAATTAAATAAATTAAACTCACTGGTCGGTGTGTGACAATTATCCCCACCATAATGCTTTCCTCCCCTGGAAAACCACAACACCATCTAGTCGATCGATCAACACCTATGGATTCCACATTAACATAATCCAACCTCTTATCCAAAGTATATTCCATAGACCATCAACATGACTGAACCCTATTTCCTGAAAAAAATCATCAGTAGAGTGGAGCCCTGAACGGAATCCCCACCATAAGATTTCTAATAATATCCGATAATGACTTAAGAGAAACCCCAAAGAGACGGTGGGTCTACTCTCATAGAGATCCAACCTATACCCTGCCAAATGAAAATCCAACATTAACCTGAACAGGGCCTTAATCAAGCTTTAAGTTACATAGAAATAACATTTAAAACTTCAAAACCAATTTTACCTTAGGACGAATAAAAACCATGACCACGACCGATTTATATGGGAGGTCCACAAAAGGACACTGATCGGTAATTCACATCAACAAATGAATTATTACTGACATTTCATGAGAGATAAGTTCATCACGCTCCTTGAAAAAATAAGAAATTTATAACGACATAGAAACCACAATAGAAAGATTGAAACTGTCTCACCGCAACAATTGAGGCACAACCTTGGCCAGAATCTTCAAAATTATCCCAGGGATCCTGATTATGCATCAGCTTCACGCTGACGTATTCTGGTTAGAGATATGATGGATGAAGCATCTCATGTCTCATATTCAGATTCTAATAAACCCAATAAAAAACATAACTCTTTGTATTTGACAAAAGAAAAGACATGATTTTGAAATGAAATCCGCACTAGCATTGAAAATTGGAGTTCAAAAAAAGACCCATGGAATTCCATTACATTTCAAAAATAAAAAAAAACATCAGTAAAACTTCCACGATAATAGATCCATTACTCTGGAAGGAACCATACACCAAAAAAAATAAACAAAAACCCAACAAAACATCACTTATGAAAACTTCCTCTGCAACTCTTTCAACCAACACCCCGACAGGATCGCTGCATGTGACCGAGGCTTCCACACACCTAATTGGGATTTAGAAAATTTTAACATGATGAATTTTTGTGACTCAGATTTCCACAATGATAACACGCGAGGATCTCTCACTAAAAAGTGGTTGATGAAAGATCCCAAGGCCTTTTTATTCAACAACCTACTCCACCGACTTTTGATCACTTACTTAACTTCTTTCTAGAATCATCACCACTACTCCTTGGAATTTAAGGAGGGAGGACTACATTGAGCACTCCTTCCATCATGACTTTGACATGAATAGATTGTCTCCCCACATCGGCAAATGAAGTTAGGTTGGAATTTTACACCATCGACTAAAAATCAGGGTGGAGTCCCACCTCGAAACATCGATCCTTCATGGATTCATCTATGGAATACCTTGAATCAAAAGGGACAAGATCCAAAAAGCAATAGAAATACTCCAACACTAATCAATCACCATATGACAAAAAACACATCTCTATCCCATTTCTCACCTGTTCCATCTCATAGAAAAATGGACGAATGAAAAAATCAATGAGGAACTCCCAAGTAAGCTCTTGACAGGGATTGTTCTAAGACACTGACATCCACCACATCCACGGTGAACATTCAAACATGAAGGTTGAAAACTTGAACTTCAATGACTCAAGAAACTCAATGAGGATAAAGTCTCATTCAATCTTTAACATCCACCCATCTACTACGGAGGGTTATTGTGGACAATAAATGAGAAGTGGATATAGTTTCTGAAACTCAACCATAAGACCCTTAGGTTGATCAACCGTACTACCATCACCCATCAAAGCTTTAAGGGGAAAACCATTGGATATGGGAAGTCAATAACCAAATCAAGGTCAACTCAATAGATAAAATCTTCAACGTAAAACACCACATAGATGACAAGATCTAAACATAAGAAAAAAATCCATCATAACATCAAATAATAGTTTTTTTAAACATCATTAATTTAAAATGAGTTTGGTGGGTTAAACACTCACCATTGGTAATCTTTATAGTCTCACTCACATGCATGTTTTTGTGCCACCCTGGGCTTCCATCTACCATATCATACATCCGTTCATATTCCAATATACCACTATTCATGTGAGCACCCATAGGAACACCAAGTCCAAAACAAAACAACATCATTTTCAAATAAAAAATCAATCAAACCATTTCCTTTAGAATAATCCACAAATTAGAAATGTGATTTCAAACAACAATTTTTAAAATTCATTTTTTTATTCAAACAACTTTCAGAATTTAGAAGAAACCCAAAACAACTCAAATGTGGAACTAGTGTTAGTAAAAGACTTGACCATATTGTTGGCGGCCATATAAAAAACACGTCAAAGAGATGGAAAGCCTTTTAAGACCATGCCCCTAGCTCTACATGGCTTTCTAGGCCGTGCGGGTTGACGAAGACTATTAGGCCGACTCCCCTTGTTGTATTCGAATAAAAAACCATTCTATAAAAACCGAAAGAAACTAATTAAACCGGACTCCCATGGAATCCCTGAGATCAGAATGAAAAATATTTCATGACGCTCTTCTCGCACCTACTTATTGAGTCTTGAAAATCCTATTCCATCTACCTTGACATCCCAAATAACAATAGGAACTCTAAAAACTTAGGTCCTCTAAGAACCTAACTCCTATGATACCATTTTATCACAAACCAACCTGGGTCGACCCTGAACCAGTCACCCAAGCTGATCCACGGCAAGGCCCAAGAGGCATTCTCTGTCCTCTTGGGCTAGCGACATGTGCCATCGCATCCACAGAGACGATGAGAATAATTTTAACCAATAAAAATGAATAAAACTAGAGTAAATAATAAAGATAAGTGCATAATAAATAATCCAAAAAAATAAACAAGAACTGAAGAAGATGAAACTAACCAAACAGGACATCTGAACTAACTCTGTGTGACCTAGCGGGTCACTCTCTTACCCAAAGATCAATGGTTTCCCAAGGAGAAAAATCTCAATCTGTATCTTGCACCAGGAATAAAAATAGAAAAGAACTATAGGCATGAGTATGAAAACTCATTATGTTAGCTTGGTATACTATTACCCAGTGCACTTCCTTTAAAATAAAAGAAACATCCATTTTCAAGTTTGAGGTACAATGTATAAATTCTGTTTTTCACCATGTTACATAAAAACTGACTATAATAAATTTCCCTCATTCATTTCTCTAAAACTCATGTCATTATTTTAGTGAGACATTAGTATTTTCAAAGGGAAAGTTATGTTTAAATTTTCAATTTACAAAAAAATAATAAAACACCATTCTTTGAAAAAAATATTTATAGGCCACATTAAAACAACAAAACATTTTCTAGTAAAACACTACACCTAAAAGAACTACAGTAGTTACACAGAAAGGGAAACGAAAAGAAAATATACATACAAGTAACACATTAAACACTACATGGACTAAGAATGAGTAAACATAGGTGAACCTAGGAGATCTAGATTAATCTAGAAGACACCAATACATGATACCTCATCCTCATTGACATGTCTCACATGATGAAATCAAAACACTCAAAACGATCAGTTATCCTTTCTCAGGAAGGCCGAGGGAAAATCGCATAACAATGAACCCAAACAAATCCGCCTACTATGGGACACTGGTCAGTACCACAAACTACTAGCATGGAGATCATTCTTAGAATATTCTCTCGATATGTCAGGTTACTATGTCTCAGGTATATAAAATGTTGGTGAGAAAACCGATGCCATATGAGCATCCAATCACAATGTATATAATAGTAATAATGCACAACATGCATCACCCGGAGTCACTCCAAGGACCGTTCTCATGACATTAATCAAAAGAACATAAAGAGTCCCATCCTAGGAAATATTATAATGGATCCCAATGAATACTTTTTAAGTACAACCTATCAATTATATACATAAAATCATCACATGAGAAACATCCACATAAGGTTTTTATAGTAAACAATTTCACTATTTCTCACAAGGCTTTCAAATGGGCCTTGAACCATTTCTTTTTCATAAAACATTATTCTTAATTAACAAAAAATCCACATTTTCTAAAGAGGGAAACCACATAATATCCACACCAAAACATTGACAAATTATCTCAAAATATTTTGGATACATTTCCCATGGCACAAACATTTTTATAAAACTGTTAAAGGATCATTTATCCACAACACAATCTAAAATACCCTAAAACTCAACACCTGTTTATTTATTAAAAAACTCACTATTAAAATAAAAAATACCCCTGAAATATCATTTTGAACACTTTAAATACTTTGATAAATTCAAACAAAACATTTTATATTACACGTAAAACATAAACACCAATCGGGATCAATCAATAAACCCATGTCTAAACACATTAAAATCCAAATACATATTTCTTTTAAACATAAAACTACATGGAACACTTCCAAGAAACCCAAGATCACCATTTCACATCATTCTAGTTTAAATCCACAACTAAAATTTTTATTAATTTGAAACAATTTAAAAACACTATATAAAAAACCATTTATCAAAATACACATGTACTTTTTATAAAGGGGTGTAGATAAACCAAAACACCTTGAACCTAAAACTACTTTACATAAATGCAAACTGGTCCATTTATCAGTAACACATGAAATTTTTATCAAAATAGTTTCCAATTAACACTCAATAAGTTTCCAGAAAACATTCATCCAACAAACATATTTAAATTTTTAAATCAGGTTCTAAGAGTCACAAACCAGGTAAAAACCTAATGAAAAATTTAATTAAACAAATAGTGTGCACAATTATAATAAAATGACTACATATTTAACAAAAATTGATTTGAACTAACAATTAGCATAATAAATAAATTAACCACAAGTTACACAGTAAAAATTAAAACATTTATAGGGTGTAGAAAATAGGAAATAGATCAGACAAAAATTCTAAAAGGTAGTGTAATGGGAACCTACCTCAAAACCAAGATGAAACAGAATGACGCATGTTTGAAACCACACGAAAAGGTCCAAATCCCTAAAAACTAAAAATTATGGATTCAAAACACAATAAGACCCTCAATTAGAAAATTAAAAACCATGTTCTGGGCAGATAATGCACTAACTGAGGGACACAGGGGTTGCGCATGCCAAGCGGGGAAGTCACATCGCCGACTGGACTCACCGGAAGAGGTCGGAGGCATGCTGGCCTAACAATTCGTCCGTAATGGAGGCTCGGTAGTTGGGAAAATAGTATGTTGAGAAAGAGAATTGGTCGGACCGTGGGCCGAGAAGGGGAAGGGAGGTTGCACCGCTATGAAAGATGGAAGATGAGGGTCGCGCCACTGGTGGTGGTTTCCGGTCAAGAGGTCGGTCTGGTCGGGGGGACGGGTCGGAGGGTGTTGGGACGAGGATCACCGGTTGAAGAGGAGGGAGCCCTACGGTCTCGAAAGAGGTTAGGAAAGAGTAGGCCTAATGGGGAAAGAGGCACTAAATGATGTGACAATAGGGCAAAGAGGAGGCTAGCGGCATCCAGAAAACACTACAGTAAGGGGGGGTCGACACCGGAAAGTAGGTCTTTTGTCCTTCTCACACACAAAAAAGGGAGTCGGGGGGGTTGTCACCAGTTGGGTGGCTCTACAAGGAAGAGACAGCTGGGAGTTGGAGGTTGGTAAGTCTGGGGGGAAGCCTCGAAACCAAAATGGTTGGAGGTTGGGACAGTGCTGAGGCACGTTACAAGGGAGTTCGATGGCTGGGGCCACGCCACACGCACACAACAATAGGGTTGCTATGCTAAAAAAAGGAAAAGGTTTTTGGAAACCCTATTAAATTAAAACCATCATAAAAAAATTAAAATTGTACTAACCTATTAATAATGTTAATATTAATATTAATATTAATACTTATAAAAAACATGATGTTAAATATAAAAATAATAATAGTATTTATTTAATTTTATTAATAATAATGTAATTAACAACAATAAAAATTTTAACATCATAAAAAATAATGAACCTTTTAAATAAAAAATATTTTTTATTTCTGTTTTCCAAAGACGAACGAGATGCGCAGTTACCTAGTGGGGCCTTGTAGGATTTCCAAAACGCGCTCCACTCGTGCGCCCAATGACGTCAACTAAAAAAGAGAACTTGTAAACCTAATATAAAAATATCATCTAGGAATCAACCCGAACCCAAATGAAAAAAATTTAAAAGAATAAAAATTATTAAATAAATTAAACACATAACTTAGGGTGTGACAAATTGTAACTTCAATTTAACAACATATTAAAATTATTATTATTATTAAAAGTAAGAGTGCGACATTTTATAATTGTCTTTGATTTAAACAAAATCTAAGACATTTCAACAAAACTTTATCTATTAAATAATTAAATTTATAAAATTAGGTGTTAATGGTCTAATTTAATTCATCTAATATCATTCATCTATGTTTTAGGGATTTTGTATTGTATTTATAATAATTTTTTTACCATTAATTACCTGATTAACCTTAACCGTGGTAATAAAACTTATAAATGTTACTTTTCATATTGTCCAAAATTATAAGGGACATATTTAACAAATTTGGAACCTTATATTACTAATTTGGATTCCATTTTTCAAAATTCAAAAACACTTAAAGAGATGAAATTAATTTAAAATTAATCCTGTATAGGGGATGAGAAAAAGCGTTTTTAATGTGAAAAAATTTAAACGATTGAGATATTTTTTAATCTAAATTCAATGTGAAATTTATTAAAATGAACTAAATCGGATTATTTGACATAAAAAAGTTCTATTTTAAATTTAAAAAAATTCAATAACATAATTTATCAATATAAAATATTTATATAAAAATGTAATATACAATTAAAATTCAGTATTTCTCATAGTTCATAAAAATGTGAAAATTATAAGAAAAATACCAAAAAAAAATTAAAGGGGTAAAATTTGTTTTTTATATTTGAGATAATAAGATTTTTAAAAAGAAATATAATTTATAAAAGTTTCAAAAATTTATTTAAAACATGTATAAAATTAAAAAGTGTCAAAACATTTTCTAAAAAAATATAATGTTTAAGTGTGAAACTATATTTATTATTATATCATATCTAAAAAACAATTATAATGAATGTTAAAAATTTTATTTAATGTGTTATATATAAAATTCATTAATATAATCCAAAAAGATTTTTTTATTGTTATATATCATACTTCTATGAATTTAAATATATTTTCAGAAATATATTTCATTTAGATTTCAAATTTTTTTTACAAGTTTAAACCCTACATTCATAAATAATTTAATATTATTCATACCTTCCATTATAAAAACAAGGTTATAATTTTCATGTTTAGATATTTATACTAATTAAATGGTGTTTCTTAAAAATATAGTGTGATGTTTAGTGCAAGATAAACAAGTGTTCCGTGTAACCAAAGGCATCAATGATATCAAATTATTTTTTAAAAATATATCTCATTAAAATCTCGGAGAGTTATATTATACTCCGCCAAAATTATTTTTCCCTCAAAATTCATAAATGTTATCAATTTTTTAGTACATGAATTTTAATTTCATAGAAACACAAATCATTAAAAATTAATACGAAAACATCCTAAAAATGAATGTTGGAAACATAATGGTCACCCAATGTAACTGATAATTAGGTTTCCACATAGGATAACATAAGTGGAATGTGAAAACATGGAAATATAAGATAAAACAATATAATTTTTTTATAGAGATTGATATAGAATATGTTCATTATATGGTTAATGGCCCCAATAATTTTGACCCAATATGTATGAAAAATGACATTTATATCTTTATAAATGTTGATTATATGATATCATTTAACCTCAAAATCAATTCAAAACAAATAATTACATCATTCCATATCATAAGTAAAATTTCAATATTTTTTATTCCATTATCAATCTATGGTTCATTTAGTACTCTATGAAATGATGTTTAAATTGTAATTCAAACAAAACTAGTGGATCATAAGATCCATACAAGGATTAAAAGTCATTCCTTATGTTTCTAGTTATCAACATAAAAAATTGTTATCATGGTTTATATATGGCACATAAATCATAAAATAATTATGTAAATAATTAATCTCCAAAACATCATCCAATGTTCAACATAAACCTCTTCATAAATGGTTTACCATTTATCCCTTTAACCATTACAAATATATAAAAAAGGTTTCCAAATTTCCCTAAATCATCTTAACATTAATCCCAAAAATATCATACAGTGTATCTTTATTTACACATATCAAACATGTGAATACCTTCAACATTTATTATATTACACTATAATGAATACACACATGATTCTTTGCTCCATATGAAAAAAAATTTCTTATATGAAAATATTTTCATTTAATGATTGTGTTCATCCTTATACTAATAAAATTTATGATTTCATTATTCTAGAATCCATGTAGATAATAACATGAAATTTCACTAATAAATGAAAATATCATTTTAATATTATTTATTCACTAAAAATAAAACATGAAATTACCAAAAAAGTGAATATTATAAGTATTTCATAATCACCACAGTTAGGGTTAAATGGGTTAACTAGGTTTAAACCATGAGATAAGGATTCAAATTTCTAAAAAACATGTATAAATGTGAATTCTAACAATATTTAGAAATTAAATAATCCTTTATTTGAAATTATTATATATTTGATCAACCCTCAATGACAAAGGAATTTAATATATTTTAAATTTATAATAATTAATGATGTTCCACTCCTCTCACCTATAAAAGTTCACCTCCACTCATCCCATCTCCAAACACATTGACAGCCATATATTGACCAATATCTTTCTAAAATAAGTTCTAAAATCCCCTCCTCATGTCGTATATGTGATGGTATCACCAATTGTATAATGACCTAGGATTTTCAAATATTGATATTTCATATTTTAAGTAATTATTCATTATATTAAATAATAAAATTCTCAATGACCATATTTGTATATTTACGTTGGAAAAATAGAATCAATTCTTCTAATTTGGAAAAATATCTTCCAAATATCAAATAATTTTCTTCCTCCATAGTAAAATTTTTAAAACCATTTTATATAACCTAGGGAAGGAACCATATGAAAGGGGGATCACCGAAGCTCAATATGGGTGTACATGGAAGATTAATAATCATAAAATAAGAATAACGGTACGAAAATTAGAGAATAAATTTTGAAATCAATTCCCTTCATATAAACAATCGTAATCTTAAATCATGGAATTAAATATTGTTTTATTTAGATGACCTATATTGTACCCTATTTTAGTGGGATTAGGATGAACTCCTGTGTAACCTTTGATCTCATTGAACAAGCATCATTACACAATAAATGGGTAGGAGAAATTGGTCCCACCCTTCACGAATTTATAATCATTCACATCTCTTCCACATTAACATAAATTATTCATCACATAATAAATCATGAAAATAAATGGTTTTTGTAATCACTTAATCACAGAATATCTCATTTAAAAGTAACTATATTTCTAAATATATTTCCCTAAAAACAAAAACCATTAATAGAAAAAATATAAATGGTTACCTTGGACCATATCCTCATTATGGAATAAGTTACACCAATATATGTCATCTTAGAAGGAAAATTATTTTAAAAGATCTTTTTACAAAATTTCTTATGGAAAATATCGTGTCTACTTTGATGAATGATTTTTAAATCATAATGAATTTATCAAGAATTTTTCATTGAAAATAAATTTTAATAATAATAAATTAATCCTGTAATATAATTTAATGAATCTTTGAAATAATTAAACTTGAGAATTATAAAATGATCATATAGAAACTTGTTTGAAAACTCTTTTAGAAACCATGAATTTTGATTTATTCAAATTTCAAACCAAAGAGAATATAACATTATGTTAATCATATAATATAATAAAAATAAGTATTTTCATGATAAATCATGTTAAATTGTATTTGATACACATTTTAAAATAGTATAGTTGTATAAAAAACATGTGTATCATAAAAGGAATATTAAGACAAAATTACATTACCAATTTCATAACATTTAAACCCTAAGCCCCTTGAAAGGGATATAATTCATTGGATATTTATATATAAATATAAATATGTATAAGTATTGTATAATATATTCATGGCTAGTATACAGACCACGTGAAATAAATCAGTGGTGAATAAGGTATGGGTATCAATGAAATAAAAGTGATAACCGAAATCCCTTTACCTTAACTATTGAATTCCTTAGTAAAAATTAAAAAACATTATATATGGTAAATTTAATTTTAATATAAATTTATAAAATATTCATATTTAAATTTATAATATCAAATATTATTTAATTATGACATTATAATAATTCATTATTAACGATTCCATGCTAAAGTAATGTTTCATGAAAAAAACGCTTTTTTATGAGTTTTGACTTGTAATTTATTTGATCTTACTTATATCATGATTTTATCATTTAAAAAATGATAAAAACGATATAATTATAACATATATTAATTATAAATATATTTAGGTTGTTTCCAAAGATTTTTAAAATGTAATACACTATTCATGTAGATGGTATGTTGTATTTATGCATGAACGCCATTTTCATTTTATTTTCATATTAGAAGAAAGAAAATAAAATTATATATTATAATTTCAGACTTATTTTTATGTTGTATATATCAAAAATTATTATAAAAACAATAAATAATACATTATATGTAAAAAATGCATGAATCACATCTCTTCACGAGGTAGTAGTTCGCCAAACACACGAACGAGGTTATCATATTCCTAAACATGGAAACCATGATTCCATGTGTGATATAACAGTTAAATAATCATAAATGCATATTAAACATAATTTATATCTTTAATAAGATATAAATACATAATTATTCCCATCATTTAAATGTGGTAATAGAATAATGAACAACATCAGTTCACAAGGCCGTTTTCCACCGTACACACGAGCTGTGATTGGGTATGTCATTTGATGGTTCTGTGTACATTTTTAGGTTTGAAACATAACAAAAAAACATATATTCTTATTTAATATTCATATAAGACTATAAAAACATGAAATAAATATAATTTTATGTCATTATGTAATAAATAAAACATAAAACATTTGTTGATGAACATCACCTCTTCTTCGGGTATGTCCCGCTGATTTACAACAAAAGGAATTCATGGTAGAATTTCCTCCACTAAAATAATTCTAGGGTTAAGAGAGGTAATTTGGGAAGATATTTGGATAGTGTTTTTTCGAACCAAATATGTTTTTATGTGTGAATAAAATAGAATAATAGGTTCTCTTTTATAATTGATGTTATTGGAAATTTTGAAATTTATCAAAATAATAAATTACAATAAATTCAATCTCAATAAATATTCACAAAAATGTAAATTTATTATTATTTAATATATTATAATGTTTTTATATTATTGGAAAACTTATGTTTTTCATGTTTTATTGTTATTTAAAACCATATCATTTTGATTACCCATATTTAACCCATTTTATTTTTAACTTTGTTAAAAAAAATATTAAGAGGATTTATTTTTAACTTATAAATTCTAAATTAGAAAATAAATGAAATTTCGTTATATTTTAAAGCATATATCATTCGATTTTTTATTATTTAATATTAATCGGATTTCTATAAAAATTAATAAATATTTTTTTATGAAATTTCATAAGTGTCAATTTTTACACTATTTGTTACTTTGACTCTAAGGAACTCAATTCAATAAGATATATTTGAAAAAAATAATACACCCATTATATATCATAACCATATACAAAATTTTCAAATCACATTAATTATGTAAAATTATATTTATTTTAATAAATAAAATAATATTTAATTGATTGTTTTAATAACTGAATAATTGATTCATCATCATTGTGTAATAATTTGTGATAATGATTTATTAACTAAAATTTAAAAATAAATTTAAATTATCAATATAAACCTTTTATATTTAATTATAATATATAAAATTGAGTGTATATTCTATTTAACCTCAAATTAAAGATATTTTACTAATTAAAAGTAAGAGTGTGGCATTTTGTCATTTTCATTGATTTAAATAAAATACAAGTAATTTCAATGAAGTATTTCCCATTAAATAATCAAATTTATAAACATAGGGGTTAATGGTATATTTAAATTCATTCAATATCATTCAGATATGTTTTACAGATGTTTTATAGTTTTAATAATATATTTTTTACCCTTAATTACCTGATTAACCTTAACCGTGGTAATAAGATTACTAGTGTTACATTTCATATTGTCAAAAATTATAAGGGACCTATTTCAAAAACGTGAAACCTATGATTAAGAATTTTGAGTCCATTTTCCAAAATTAAAAAAACCTAAATACAATAATTTAATTTAAAATGAATCCTATAGAGGGTATTAGAAAATGAGTTTTTAAAGTGAAATCATCTAAAAGATTGAAATGCTTTTATATCCAATTTAAATGTGAAATTTATTAAAATGAACTAAATTTTATTAATTGACATATAAATGATCTAATTTTACATTCAAACAAATCCAAAAAATAATTTAACAATATAAAATATTTATATTAAAATGTTATATAAAATTAAAATTCTGTATTTTTTCACAGTTCATAAAATGATGAAAATTATCACAAAAATACCAATTTTTGTTTCAAAAGATGTAAAATATGACATTTATATTTTAGATAATAAGTTTTTTTTAAAATATAATTTATAAAATTGTCTAAATAATATTTAAAATATTTATAAAATCAAATGGTGTCAAAACATTTTTTAGACAAATTTTGGTTTTAAGTATAAAAGTTTATTTTAAATTATATAATATCTAGAAAAAACATATGATGAGTGTTAAAACTTTTATTTAATGCATTATATATTAAATTAATTAATATAATACAAAATCTTTGTTTTTTATATTATTTTTATAGAACACACTTGAATTAATTTAAATACATTTTCCGAAATAGATTTCATTTTAATTTCAAAAGAGTTTTTCATGTGTAAACGCAAGATTCATAAAATTGTTAATATTATTCATACCTACCATTATATTTTTTTTAATAATTTTCATTCTTAAATAATGATTATAATTTAATAATGTTTCATAAAAATCTAATGCCACATTTAATGAAAGCGAAGTCGTTGTTTCGTGAAAAGAAGTCACCAAAGACATCAAATTATTTTTTAAAAAATTTATATCCTTAAGATTTCAGCGAGTTATATTATACTCACCCTAAATTAAAATTTTTCCTTCAAAATTACTCAACATAATAGATTTTTTAATATATTACTGTTACTTTCCTAGAAAAAATTTATAAAAATGAATAAAAAAACATCATAAAAAGGAAAGTTGGAAACATAATTGTCACCCAAAGTAACTCATAACTATTTTTCCATATAGGAGTATAGAGGATGAAAGTGAAAAAAAAGAAATATAAGAGAACACTAAATAAAATTTTTTTATGGATATTGATATAGAATATGGTCATTATATCGTTAATGGCCCAAAAAATGTTGACCCAATATGTTTGAAAAATGACATTCATATCATTGTAAATGATGATTATTTGATAAATTTTCACCTCATAATCAATTCAGAACAAATAATTACATTATTTCATCTCATTTGTAAACTTTCACTCTTTTTTATGCCTTTATCAATATATGATTTATTTATTACTCTATGAAATGAGGTTGAAATTTTAATTGCAACAGAAGTGTTGGATCATGAGATCCATAATAGGATTAAAAGTCATTATTTATGTTTCTAGTTATCATCATAAATAAATGGTTCTAATAGTTTATCTAATACGCCAAAATCATAAAATAGTTGGGTAAAAAATTAATCTCCAAAACCTCATTCAATATTCAACACAATCCTTTTCATAAATGGTTAACCTTTTAACACTTAAAAAATTCAAAATATATAAAAAAGGTTTCCAAATTTTTTAAAATCATCTTCACATTAATCCCGAAAATAACAAAATGTATCTCTTTATTTAAACATACCAAACATGTGAATTCCTTAACTATTTATTATAGAAAACCAAAATTAATAAACACATGATTATTCACTCCTTATGAATGAATTTTATTATATGAAAACATTTTTCATTTAATGCTTGTGTTTATCCTTATACTGATAAAATTGTTGATTTCATTATCATATAATCATTAAATATAATAACATAAAGTTTCACTAATGAATGAAATATATCATTTTAATATGCCTTATTCACTCAAAATTAAACATTAAATTAAATAAAATAGTATAATATTTTCTTAATAACCAAAATTAGGGTTAATTGGGTTACCTAGGGGTTACACCAAGAGATAACGATTCAAATTTCTTAAAAAAATATATAAATTTAATTTTTTATTGTATTTAGATAGTAAATTATCATTTGTTATAAATTATTCTATATTTTATCCACCATCAATGAGAATTAAATTTAATATATTTTAAATTTCATAATAATTACCAGGGTTCCACTCCTCTCACCTATAAAAGTTCACCTCCTCTCATCCCATCTCTAAACACATTGAGATCCTTATATTGACCAATATAATTCCAAATACCTCTGAAAATATCCTCTCCATGTCCTATTTGTCCTGGTATCACCAATAGTATAATGACCCAGGATTTTCAAACATGGGTATTTCAACTTTTATCTTACTATTCATTAAATTACCAAAACACTTGCTCAGGGACCATAATATTTTATATCATTGGAATCATAGAATTAATTACTCCAATTTTGATAAATATATTAAATTCCTCAAATATATATCTTCCTACTTAGTATACCTACTTATAAACTTTCTATAAAACCTAGGGAATGAAAATATTAAAGTGTGAGATTAGAAGCTCAATATGGGTTCACATGGAAGATATATAAGAATAAAATGATCCTAAGGGTATGAAACTATCACGACCCGTCCTCGGGGCCCGTGCTGTGACTACCCCAAGCCCGCCTTCCATAGGCCAGGGGCTGGCGACTAGCACCAAGGCGTAAATCCCGGTAAAAAGGGAAGGCATTGCCTTTGTAAAGTAAACAAGCACCACAGAGTAAGCAAGAAGAAAAGTAAACACTAAGTAAAAACAGAGTACAACTGAAGTGCGGAAAAGTAAATGGGTCAGTATACAAACCCAAACTGAAAGTAAAGTACAACTCAAAAGGTAAAACAACAACTGTAAAGTAAAAGCCGCTACACAGAGCTGTCCACTGGAAATACCACCTGAAGGGTGGGCACAGATAGCTCCACTGCTCCTCGGGTCTCGTCGTCCGCTCCGAGCACGTTCCGCCCAGTGGTCCACCTCCAGGTACCGTCCTGCTCTGAAATCCCTAACCACGATCAACGTTGTCCGTCGTCTGTAACCAACACAACGTAGTGCGGGCATAGCTCGTGCAGGGGTGAGTATAATGATACTCAGTAGGGACCCTGAGACCCTCAAGGTCTCACTAAAACCAACAAGGATAACCACAATAAGATCTCAACAGATAACCTCTACTTAGATATATGCCCATACATATAACTAAGTTATCAAGTAACCCATCTCAATCATGAGGAAACACAAGGATTGTGAAATCAACGGATAACCACTACCCAGGTATATGCCCATACATATACCTAAGTTATCAAGTGACCCATCTCAATCATGGGGAAACACAAAGGTCAAAAGTCTCAGCTCAAACCAGGATTTTGATTATAGAAACCGTAACTGCTGAAGATCTCCGTCTCTGGAGTGTACAGTGGTCTTGCCACGACTCGGAGGTACTGCTCACTAACCTAAGACTGCTGAGGTACTCCTCCTGTCGAGTACCGCGGGCCTGCCACCTCACACAGTAGTGCTTCCCACCGGGGTCTTCCACCCAACACAGTAGTGCTCCCCAATAATATCCTACAGAGGTACTCCTCCTGTCGAGTACCGTGGGTCTGCCACCTCACATAGTAGTGCTCCTCCGCTATGGGTCTGCCACCTCACAAAGTAGTGCTCCCCACTGGGCTACGTAAGTCACTCCGAATCGAATCGGACAAGTAGTCTTCAGGTCTCTGCCGGCTACACGGTCTCCGTACTTCGTACACTCGTCTCTGGGAGGGTCCGCTCCACGAGCTACAAGTCAATACTCCAAGTATCTCAAAGTCCCACGAAGAAGTATCTCAAAGGACCGCCTCGTCATATGGGTCTCAACGCAACAGACGACGTGTCAATCGGACGCCCTGTCTGTGAGTTGTTAGCCTTTTCGTCCCAGGGGCCCGGTTGGTTTCGTGTGCGAACCACACCGGTCATATCTCAACTGTACCCCAAACTCTCATAGGGTAAACTCATAGGGACCGTTTCTCAAGAGATCACCAACGCCGCTGAAAGTTCGTCAAACGGACGTTCAGTCAGGAAGGTATCAGCTTTACCGTTCCAGGGGCCCGGTTGGATTTCGGTGCGATCCAACCCGGCCACTATCCATCTGCATCCAAATATTGGGCAGAGGATGTCAAAAGTTCTGTATCGTCAACAGGAACGCAACGCAACAGACGACGCGTCAATCGGACGCACGGTCTGGAAGTTATTGGTTTTCTCGTTCCGGGGGCCCGGTTGGTTTTTAAGGAAAAACCAGCCCGACCGTACTCCACCTGCATCCAAACCTGGGGCGGAGTATGCCAAAAGATCCATCTCACCAAAAGGAACTCAACAAAGCTGACGGCACGTCATTCGGACGTCTGTAGCTCAAGATATGAGCATTTCCGCTCCGAGGGCCCGGTTGGTTTCGTGTACGAACCAACCCGGCTGAACTCAAAGTGTTCCGAAACATTGATTGAGATATACCGAAACGACCGTCTCGATCCAAGGGTCGCATCGCCGCTGACGGCGCATCTTTTGGAAGTCTGTAGCCCGAGTTATGGGTATTTGAATCCGAACCGCTCGATAACGGGCGTTCCGGGCCTGGCCCGTCCCGGCCCGAGACCCCCCGGTTGGGCCGAACTGGGTCGACCTGCCCCGGACAGGGTCGACTCGGCCCAGCCTAGCGCGGCCCGGCTCGGCGCGCCGGTTCGGCGCAAGGCAGCGCGCTGGGCGCGCTGCCAGCTCGGCCGAAGGCCGAGCTACTGGGAACAGGGGGCGCCTGCCCCCCCCCCCCCCCCCTCATTATGGGGGGCCGTTTATTTGCTGGCCGGGGGAATTAATTCCCCCCGGTTTGCCTCCCTTCCGGCCGGCCCGACCTGGCCGGCCGGTTCTTCCTCAACGGGACCAGCAAAGGCCGGTCCCCTTCCGGCTTCCGACACCGGCGGCCCGGCTGGCCGCAGGTCTTCTCGTTCCGCCGCGAACCGGAATCGGCCGTGGCCTTCGTTGTCCGGCAAGGCGCGACGGTGTCGCGCCCTTCCGCCGTGGCCCCGATCCAGCTGCGGTGTCTCCGACTTTCTTCGACGCAGCGCGACGGTGTCGCGCCCTTGCATTATTTTACGATGCGCGCGCGACGGCGCCACGCGTTTCTTGCCGTATGATCCTGCGCGGTGCGACGACACCGCGCCACACCTGTTTCAATCCACAACAGAATCAACATGAAAAAAGAGGAGGGTTGGCCGTGTTCGTGCGGTCCGGCCCCCTCGCGTTATTTTCTAACAATTGGAAAAATTTCACGAAGCAATAATCACGGGTATAAATCATGAACAAAGGAATAAAATAATCCCCTACCTCGGTTTCAAGTGCGGAGCACGTCAACAAGCCACGGAAGACAAGCATCGCGGAGGTCAGGCGTCGCGGAAACCGAATGTCGTTTCCGTTGACCTCTACGTGCGTCCGAAGAGGTACGTCACTGGAGAAGTTTCGTAAGTTGACGGAGGAAGTCTGAGGAATAAACGACGTATCCTTTCATTGACATGGGAAGAAGATCGAAGATGCGGCGTCGTCGATCTTCGGAAACACACCGGCTACGAAGAAGAGAAGCGGCGTTCTTCGTCGGAGCTTAAGTGTTCTTCATCAAGGTTGAAGAAGATGGAGAGAACTTCCCAAATCCTCTCAAGGTGGCAAAGGATACAAACTAAAATAAAATAAGCTTAAAGCTTATTTTATTTACACAATTAAACAACTTGAATTTCAAAAGATTGAAATTAAAACAACTCAACTCAATAAATAACCCAAGTTGTCAAGATTAATTAAAGAGGAGTTATAGGGAGTTTTAAGGGAAGATGAAGTGTTAGGGTTCATGTGGGCCCCACCACACTTAATCGTCTCAAGGGAGCTTAAGTGGATGTGGGTCCCACCCCTGACTCCCTTTGGGAGGTTATAACCAACTTGGATAAAAATAAAATGTGTTTCCACATTTTATTTAACTTCATTTTAAATTCCCAAAAACTAACACTCAACCCGCATAAAACGCAACCTCAAAAAAGATCTTCTTAAGCGAATATCGGCGCTGCGAGTTCATCGGTGCCCTCGGAATTCGATTCCGGGCACCGGTTCAAAAGTTAGAAAATCCCGCTCATTCGTTCACAGAACGTACCCGAGCCAAAATTCGGAAATTAATTCCGGGCACACCGGGCCTCAGAATCAGGCTCCATCAGAAACTGCATTCTTGTAAAATTCCAAAGAAAATTAAGAAAAAAATTTCCTTGAAATTTTCGGGTCTTTACATTACTCCCACCTCAGGGCTTTACATCCCCATAATGCTTCAACACAACTAGGGTCACAAAAGCGGTACAGAGCACGCATCTGAGCCTTCCGCTCCCATGTGCTTACCTAGAGGTTCCCGCACTGCCAAAGAAAGCTCACCCGAGGAATCGATCGTCCTCGTAGGATCCACTCCTGTCAATCCTCGATCCCCACTAGAACCTCCATGAAAGACACCCCATCTCCATCGTCCAACCCTCATGGTCGATGATATGCGGAGGGTCGAGCACGTATCTCCTCAGCTGAGATACGTGGAAGACATCATTCACTAGTGCAACTGAGGTGATAGAGCCAGGCGATAAGCTACCTCGCCAATCCTGCTGAGGACCTAGAAGGGTCTGATGAAGCGCGAAGATAACTTGCCACCTCGGCCAAATCTCCGTATACCACGTCGAGGTGAGACCCGCAAGAAGATGTGGTCTCCATCCTAGAACTCTAGTGGCCTCTACCTCCTGTCAGCGTAAGGCTTCTTTCGGCCCTTTGCCATCCTCATCCGCTCTTGGATGACTTGGACCTTCTCTAGTCTCACAAGAGCTGCTATGATTTATTCTTTGCCGAAAAAGGGAAAATCCGGTCTCATCCCCTGGATGAACCACATTCGTTGCCTAATACAGTCAATCCTGACATGAATGATGCATTCATGCCATGGATGATGTCGTAAGGCCTCGACGTAACTACCAAGAGATCCAACTGTCACTCTCGCCTCCAAGGGTCGAGTCACACTTTCAGCATCAGTGTGTGGTCACTAGGTCTCCTTCAGTAAAAAACTCGAAAGTGAGGGTCAAGTCAACAGTCTTAACTAGAACCTCTTAGTAACAACACAAAAGAGGACAGGACTGAAAACATCCCAAAGGTAAGCATCTTTTGTTATTGCAGCTCATAATACAAAGATTCTACACAATAGAAACAAGAAAATTGAAGTACAAAGGACGTATCTACTAGTTCCTCTCCTGTCCATCTGCTACAAGAGCTCCATGATCGAAGGCCTCGGCTACTTGAAGCTGATCTCTCGCATGTCCACCAAATCCCTGTAGTCGGGGCGGACCTCTTGGTGGTGGTGGTGGCAACACCTCGAAGCGTCGTCCACCTCCAGTTGCCCGACCAGCTCCTCTTCCATGGCCACCCTGATCGAACCTCTGCCTCTGCCTCGGTGGTTCTTCATTTAACTGATGGTTATCTGCATGGCGGGTCGGACAGTCACGTGCTATGTGACCAATTCCGTCGCAAGAGTAACACCTCATGGCAGGTCTGGCTCTATCACTTCCCTTGGTGCCCCGAACTACCGACCCTGAGTCACTCGGTCGACCACCTGTAGGTCTGGTTCTCTTCGACCCTTGCGTCATCTGTCTACTTCCCACTACAGAAGGCTATGCCGCATGCCGGCTAGTGGTGGGTCCTGCTGCTGGAGACTGCTCAGTATGGAAACTCTCCACTAAGAGGGCTCGCTCCAACACTCATGTCTGAGTCTGAATGTTTTGCGATACAACTGAAGCTCTGATCTCCCGCCTGAGCCCCTGCTCGAAGGTTCGGGCCCTGAAGAACGGGTCTCGTACCATATCTGTGGAGTAGCGCGAGAGGTCTGTGAATCTCGCTGAGTACTGCGTCACTGACATGCTACCCTGCCGCAGCTGAAGTAGCTCCTGTATACGCACCGCTCGAAGGGTGGCTGGTACAAACTCTGCCTGGAACAGGCTCTCGAAGTCTGCCCATAGAAGTGTCGCCTCGTCATGCATCTGAAGAATCAGGCTCCACCATCTGCCTGCTGCTGCCTGAAGAAGGCTGGCAGCAAGGATCACCATGAAATCTGTCGGCATCCCCACTAGCCTGAAGACTCTCACCACAGCCTCCAACCAATCCTCAGCCGCCTGCGGGTCCGTCCCTCCCTGAAACCTGGGTGGCGTCTGGCGCTGGAACTCATGCTGTGCGCTCAAGCGATGTGCATCCTCTACTGCTGGGGCTGGTGGCCTCGGTGGCCCAACGGGTAGTAGTACCGCTGGTGCCTCAACTGGGATAGGGCCCTGTACTGAGGCCTCGCCGCTCGGCGGGCTATCAGTACGCACCACTCTCGGGGCTCTAGCTAGTCGTCCACGGGGAGGAATCTTGAAAGAAACAACGTGACTCGGTCAAAAGATTATACCTGGTGAGCTGACCTGGTTTGAGCTGACATTTAAATAAAACTTCTAGAAAACACACCCGCAATCAGTGTTTTCGTGCACAAAGTCGGGAATCAGTTGTCAGGGTCCTGGTGTATGGATATGTCGGCCGCCCACACCAACACTGGACTCCCTGAACTACTCTTAACACTATTGCTTCACAGAAATAAACATCAGAGTTATAAGTTCTGCGGTAGAACCGAACTCCTCTGATACCAATTTGTAACGACCCATCCTCGGGGCTCGTGTCGTGACTACCCCAAGCCTGCCTTCCATAGGCCAGGGGCTGGCGACTAGCACCAAGGCTTAAATCCCAGTAAAAAGGGAAGGCATTGCCTTTGTAAAGTAGACAAGAACCAGAGAGTAAGCAAGTGGAAAAGTAAACACTAAGTAAAAACAGAGTACAACTGATGTGCGGAAAAGTAAATGGGCCAGTATACAAACCCAAAACTGAAAGTAAAGTACAACTCGAAAGGGAAAACAACAACTGTAAATTAAAAGCCGCTACACCGAGCTATCCACTGGAAATCCCACCTGAAGGGTGTGTACAGATAGCTCCACTGCTCCTCGGGTCCCGCCGTTCGCTCCGAGCACGTTCTGCCCAGTGGTCCACCTCCAGGTACCGTCCTGCTCTGCAAGCCTTAACCACGATCAACGTTGTCCGTCGTCTGCAACCAACACAACGTAGTGCGGGCATAGCTCGTGCAGGGGTGAGTATAATGATACTCAGTAGGGACCCCGAGACCCTCAAGGTCTCACTAAAACCAACAAGGATAACCGCAAGAAGATCTCAACAGATAACCTCTACATAGATATATGCCCATACATATACCTAAGTTATCAAGTAACCCATCTCAATCATGAGGAAACACAAGGATTGTGAAATCAGTGGATATCCACTACCCAGGTATATAACCATACATATACCTAAGTTATCAAGTGACCCATCTCAATCATGAGGAAACACAAAGGTCAAAAGTCTCAGCTCAAACCAGGATTTTCATTATTGAAACTGTAACTGCTGAAGAGCTCCGTCTCTGGAGTGTACAGTGGTCCTGCCACGACTTCGAGGTACTGCTCACTAACCTAAGACTGTTGAGGTACTCCTCCTATCGAGTACCGCGGGCCTGCCACCTCACACAGTAGTGCTTCCCGCCAGGTTCTTCCACCCAACACAGTAGTGCTCCCCCCTCATAGCCTACAGAGGTACTCCTCCTGTCGAGTACCGCGGGTCTGCCACCTCACATAGTAGTGCTCCTCCACTATGGGTCTGCCACCTCACAAAGTAGTGCTCCCCACTGGGCTACGTAAGTCACTCCGAATCGAATTGGACAAGCAGTCTTTAGGTCTCTGCCGACAACACGGTCTCTGTACTCCGTACGCTCGTCTCGGGGAGGGTCCGCACCAAGAGCTACAAGTCGATACTCCAAGTATCTCAAAGTCCCACGAATAAGTATCTCAAAGGACTGCCTCGTCATAGGGGTCTCAACGCAACAGACAGCGCATCAATCGGACGCCCGGTCTGTGAGTTGTTAGCCTTTTCATCCTAGGGGCCCGGTTGGTTTCGTGTGCGAACCGAACCGGCCATATCTCAACTGTACCCCGAACTCTCATAGGGTAAACTCATAGGGGCCGTTTCTCAAGAGATCACCAACGCCGCTGACGGTTCGTCAAACGGACGTTCAGTCAGGAAGGTATTAGCTTTACCGTTCCATGGGCCTTGTTGGATTTCGGTGCGATCCAACCCGGCCACTATCCATCTACATCCAAATCTCGGGCGGAGGATTTCAAAAGATCTTTATCGTCAACAGGAACGCAACGCAACAGACGGCGCGTCAATCGGACGCCCGGTCTGGAAGTTATTGGCTTTCTCGTTCCGGGGGCCCGGTTGGTTTTTAAGGCAAAACCAGCCCGACCGTACTCCACCTGCGTCCAAACCTCGGGCGGAGTATGCCAAAAGATCTGTATCACCAAGAGGAACCCAACAAAGCTGACGGCACGTCATCCGGACGTTCGTAGCTCAAGATATGAGCGTTTACGCTCCGAGGGCCCGGTTGGTTTCGTGTACGAACCAACCCGGCCGAACTCAAAGTATTCCGAAACCTTGAGTGCGATATACCGAAACAATCGTCTCGATCCAAGGATCGCATCGCCGCTGACGGCGTGTTGTTTGGATGTTCGTAGCCCGTGTTATTGGCATTTGAATCCGAACCGCTCGGTAACGGGGGTTTCGGGCCCGGGCCGTCCCGGCCCGAGACCCCCCGGTTGGCCCGAACCGGGTCGACCCGCCCCGGACAGGGTCGACCCGTCCCGACGCGGCCCAGCCCGGCGCGGCGTTTCCCGGCCTGGCGCGGCCCGGCACAGCCCAGTGCGGCCCGGCCAGGCGCGCCAGTTCGGCGCAAGGCAGTGCGCTGGGTGCGCTGCAAGCTCGGCCGAAGGCCGAGCTGATTGGAACGGGGGGCGCCTGCCCCCCCCCCTTTGTGAACCCCCCCCCCTCATTATGGGGGGCCATTTATTTGCTGGCCGGGGGAATTAATTCCCCCAGGTTTGCCTCCCTTCCGGCCGGCCCGACCTGGCCGGCCGGTTCTTCCTCAACGGGACCGGCAAAGGCCGGTCCCCTTCCGGCTTCCGACACCGGCGACCTGGCTGGCCGCTGGTCTTCTCGTTCCGCCGCGGCCTTCGTTGTCCGGCATGTGCGACGGCGTCGCACCCTTCCGCCGCGGCCCCGCTCTGGCCGCGGTGTCTCCGACTTTATTCGACGCGGCGCGACGGCGTCGCGTCCTTGCATTATTTTACGACGCGGCGCGACGACGCCGCACGTTTCTTTTCGTATGATCCTGCGTGGTGCGATGGCACCGCGCCACACCCATTTCAATCCACAACAGAATCAACATGAAAAAGGAGGAGGGTCGGCCGTGTTTGTGCGGTCCGGCCCCCTCGTGTTATTTGCTAACAATTGGACAAATTTCACGAATAAATAATCACGGGTATAAATCATGAACAAAGGAATAAAATAAACCCCTACCTCTATTTCAAGTTCGGAGCACGTCAACAAGCCGCGGAAGAAAAGCGTCGCCGAGGTCGGGCGTCGTGGAAACCGGACGTCGTTTCCGTTGACGTCGAGGTGCGTCCAAAGAGGTACGTCACTGGAGAAGTTTCGTAAGTTGACGGAGGAAGTCCGAGGAAGAAACGACGTCTCCTTTCGTTGACACGGGAAGAAGATCGAAGATGCGGCGTCGTCGATCTTCGGAAACACACTGGCTACGAAGAAGAGAAACGGCGTTCTTCGTCGGAGCCTAAGTTTTCTTCGCCATGGTTGATGAAGATGGAGAGAACTTCCCAAATCCTCTCAAGGTGGAAAAGGATACCAACCAAAATAAAATTACTTTAAAGCTTATTTTATTTACACAATTAAACAACTTGAATTTCAAAAGTTTGAAATTAAAACAACTCAACTCAATAAATAACCCAAGTTGTCAAGATTAATTAAAGAGGAGTTATAGGGAGTTTTAAGGGAAGATGAAGTGTTAGGGTTCGTGTGGGCCCCACCACACTTAATCCTCTCAAGGGAGGTTAAGTGGATGTGGGTCCCACCACTAACTCCCTTTGGGAGGTTATAACCAACTTGGATAAAAATAAAATGTGTTTCTACATTTTATTTAACTTCATTTTAAATTCCCAAAAACTAACTCTCAACCCGCATAAAACACAACCTTGGAAAAGGTCTCCTTAAGTGAATATCGGTGCTGCGAGTTCATCGGTGGCCTCGGAATTCGATTCTGGGCACCGGTTCAAAAGTTAGAAAATCCCGCTTGTTCGTTCACTGAACGTACCTGAGCCAAACTTCGGAAATTAATTCCGGGCACACCGGGCCTCGGAATCAAGCGCCGTCAGAAACTGCATTCTTGTAAAATTCCAAAGAAAATTAAGAAAAAAATTTCCTTCAAATTTCCAGGTCTTTACAGAAACTATGATAATAAATATTGAAAATAATTACCTTCATATGAAATAACATAATATTGAATGTTGGAATCAAATATTGTGTGCTTATGATGACCTCAAATGTACCATATTTTTGTGGGATTGGGATGACCTCCCATAAATCCTTTGATGAAATTGAAAATTCATCATTACCATCAAAATTGGAAGGAGATATTGGTCACACCCTTCATGTGTTTCTAATCATACACATTTGTTCCACATGAATATAAATTATTCACCACATTAGAAATATAGAACTGAAATGGTTTTCATAATCATTTTATCATAGAATATCTCATTGAAAAGTAAATGTATTCATAAAAATATTTTCATAAAAACAAAAACAACTCATAGAAAAAATATTAATTGTTACCTTGGACCATATCCCCATTATGGCATGGCCAAAACCAATATAAGTTATCATAGATGGAAAATATGTTTAATATATATTTTTAAATCATTTCTTTAGGAAAATTACACGTCTACTTTGAATAATGATTTTTAAATCATAATGAGTTTGTCAATCCTTTTTTATTTAATATAAATTTTAAAACTTATAAAGGATTATTTTAAAAACATTTTATGAATATTTGATTTTCTTATACTTGAGAATTCTAAAAGGACCATTTAGAAACATTTATATAAATCCTGAGTTTTATTTTATTCAAATTTCAAACTTAAGAGAAATTATAATTATGTTTAACATTTAATATATGGAAAATAAGTATTTCAATGATAACTCATGTTAAATTTTATTTGATACACCTTTTAAAATATTATAGTTGTATAAAAAACATATGAATCGTAAAACGAATGTTGAGACAAAATTACCTTACCAATTTAGTTACTTTTGAATCCTAATCCCCTAGAAAGAAATATAATTTAATGGATATTTATATATAAATATAAATAACTATGATTATCATATAATAAATTCATGGTTTGTATACACAAAATATAAATTAATTCATTAGTGAATATGTTATGAATCTCACTAAAATAAAAGTGAGACTAGAAATCCCCTTACCTTATATTCAGACTTCCTTAATAAAAATTAAAATATATTATTAAATAAATATAAGTTTATTATAAATCTATAAAATAATATATATATATATATATGATAACAAAATTAGTTTACTTATGACTTTGTAATAATTTTTTATTAACAATCCAATGATAATGTAATGTTTCAAGAAATAACCAATTTATTTTTTAGGAGTTTTTGGCTTGTAATTTTTTGGTAATCTTAGGTATATAATGATTTAATCATTTAAAAAATTATAAAAAGATATCATTATAACATATATTCAATATACATTTATTTATGGTGTTTCAAAACATTTATAAAATAAAATACATCGTTCATGTAGATGGTAAGATGTATGTATGCAAGAATACCATTTTCATTTTATTTTCATATTAGAAGAAAGAAAAGAAAATTATATATTATAATTTCAGAATTTTTTTATGTAATATATATCACATATTAATATAAAAATTATCCTTAATACATTCCATGTAAATAGTGCATGAATCACATCTCTTCACAAGGGGTTAGTTCTCCACAGACATGAACGAGGGTATCATATACCCAAAAAATAAAAGGCTTGATTGAATGTATGATATAATAGTTAAATAAAAATAAAACATATTAAAAAAATTTATATAGTTAATAAGATATAAATACATCATTATTAACATCATTTAATAGTTGTTATTGAAGAATTAACAACATCGCTTCACAAGGCAGTTTTCCACAGTACACACGAGTGACGATTGGGTATCTCATTTGACGGAAGTGCATAAATTTTTAGGTTTTTCCATAACACAAAAAACATATATTCATTTTGAAGATACATATGATACTATATATAACAAAAATGAATATAATTTAATGGGTTTATGTAACAAATAAAACAAATAATATTGTTTATAAACATCACCTCTTCTTCGGTTATGTCCCACTGATTTATAGCAAAGGGAATTTATGGTTGGATATCCCCCAAAAAATGAATCTAATATTAAGATAAGTAATTTGGGAATATTTTTGGATAGTTTTTTTTCCAAAAAAATAAGTTTTCAAGTGTGAATAAAATGGGATAAGATGTGGTCTTTTATAATTGTAGTTATTGGAACTTTGGAAATTTATCAAGATAATAATTTAAAATAAATTCAATTTCAATAAATATTAAAAAATATTTACATTTATTCTAATTTAATATATTATAATATTTTTATATTATAAACCAATATATTTTATCCATTTTTTCGTTTTATTATAATCCTTATCATTTTGATTACCCATAAGTTAACCCATTTTAATTTTAACAATGTTAAAAAAAATATTAAGAGGATATAATTATTACTTATAAAGTGTCAATTAAACCATAAATGTCAAATTTTATATATTTTACACTATATCTCATCCCATTTTTACATATTTAATATTTATAAGAATTCTAAAGAAAATTAATAAATATATTTTTCATGAAATGTCATAAGTGTCAATTTTGACACTATTCATTACTTTTACTCTATGAAACTCAATACAATAAGATATATTTGAAAAGAATAATTTAATACACATTTAATATATCATAACCATATATATCATTTTCACACCAATTTAATTATATAAAATTGTATTGATGTTAATAATTCAAATAATATTTAATTGATTATTTCAATAATTGAATAATTACCGCATCATTATTGTGTAATTGTTTATGATAATGATTTATTCAAAAAAAATTAAAAAAAATGAAATTATCCATATAATTCTTTTATATTTAATTAGAATATATAAATATGATTTTATCTTCAATTTAACATCATATTAAAAATATTCTAGTTATTAAAATTATGATTTTGACATTTTATAATTCTATTTGATTTAAATAAAATACAAGTCATTTAAATGAAAAATTGTCCGTAAAATAATTAAATTTATATGATTAGGTGTTAATGGTCTATTTAAATTCATCAAATATCATTTATATATGTTTTAGGGATGTTTTATAATATTTATAATATATTTTTTACACTTAATTACTTTATTAACCATAACCGTGGTAGTAATAATTATTAATTTTACTTTTCATATTGTGCAAAATTATAAGGGACCTATTTAAAAAATTTGAAACCTATTATTACCAACACGGATTCAGTTTTTAAAAATAAAAAACACTTAAATGGATAAAATTAATTGAATATTAATACCGTAGAAGGGATGAGAAAACGAGTTTTTATAGTGAAAACTTTTAAAATTTTGAAATGTTTTTATATCCAAATTCAATGTAAAATTTATTACAATGAGCTAAATTTTAAGAAAATAAATAAAATTGTCCTAATTTTACTTTAAAACAATTCAATAACATAATTTAAGAATATAAAATATTTATATTAAAATTATATATACAATTAAAATTCAGCAATTTTCAGAGTTCATAAAAACATAAAAACTGTCATAAAAATACCAAATTTTTGTAAAAGATGTAAAATTTGATATTAATATTTGAGAGAATGAGATTATTTTTTAAAATATAATTTATAAAAGTGTCAAAAAATGATTTAAAAATGTATAAAATCAAATGGCGTCTAAACTAATTTTCAGAAAAAATATGGTTTGTAAGTATAAAACTAGATTTATTTTTATTTTATATCTAGGAAACACATATGATGACTGTTAAAAATTTTATTGAATGTATTATATATTAATTTTTTTAATATAATCCGAAAAAAATATTTTTGTATTTTATTTTTATATAACACACTTCTATGAATTTAAATATATTTTCATTAATAGATTTAATTTTAATTTCAAAATGTTTTTACATGTGTAAATTCTACATTCATAAATTAGTTAATATTATTTATACCTTCCATTATAAAAACAAGGTCATAATTTTCATATTTAAATAATTATAATAATTAAATTATGTGTCTTAAATGTTATGTTTTTTGATTAATGAAATATAATCTAGTGTTTCGTGTAACAAAATTCGTCAAAGATATCAAATTAATTTTTTAAAATATATCTCCATAAAATATCAGTGAGTTATATTCTAATCCCCCTAAATGAATTTTTCTCTCTAAATTCCTCATTGTCATGAATATTTAAATAAAGGAGTTTTACTTTAATAGAAACAAAAATAAAAAAAATAATACAAAAACTTAATAAAAAGGAATTTTGGAAACATAATGGTCACCTAAAGTAATTCAAAACTAGGTTTCCACATACGAGAACATAGGTTGAAAGTAAAAACATGGAAGTCTAAGAGACAACTAAATATCATTTTTTATGGAGATTGATATAAAATATGGCCCTTATATAGTTAATGGCCTCAAAAATTTGGACCCAATAGGTTTAAAAAATTACATTTATATCATTATAAATGGGGATTATATGATAAAATTTAACCTCAAAATCAATTCAAAACAAATAAAGACATTATTTCATCTCATTAGTAAAATTTCACTCTTTTTTACGCCTTTATAAATATTTGATTCATTTCTTACTCTGTGAAATGATGTTGAAATTTAAATTCTTATAGAACTAGTGAATCATAAGATCCCTAATAGGATTAAGAGTCATTCCTTATGTTTCTAGTTATCATTATAATGAAATGGTTAGCATAGTTTATCTATTACAAATAAATCATCAAATATTAAGTAAATAGTTAATCTTCAAAACCTCATTCAATGTTAAACATAAACCATTTCATGAATTTTTAACCTTTTAACCCTTTAAACATTAAAAATAAATAAAAATGGCTATAGAAGTTCTCAAAATCATCTTAACTTTAATCCATAAAATATCAAAAAGTATTTATTTATTTCCACATACTAGACTTGTAAATAACTTCACCATTTATTATATAAAACCCTAATGAATTCACACATGATTCTTTACATCTTATGAAATAATTTTATAATATTAAAAAAAATTATTTAATTCTTGTGTTCATACTTGTACTGATAAAATTTATTAATTCCTTATTCTTGAATCTATGTAGTTAATAACATGAAATTTCACTAATGGATGTACAATGTCATTTTAATAGACCTTATTCACCCAAAAAACATTAAATTCATAGAAAAATATAATATTATAAGTATTTCATAATTATCATGGTTCACTTCTTTTATTATGATAGCTTAAGCATTCCATATTTCCTTTTTTCCATATAGTGGTTTTTATGGATTACAATCCATATCAGTCCTTATATATGGTAACATTTCAGTATAATTACAAAAATCCTTGCTATTAAAGCAATGAATTTTGAGAGGTGAAATATTTTGGATTTCTCTTTATTTCCATTACTTTGATAATTAAAAGCCTAAAGTCCTCATTTCCCACAATTAAAAAATTTACTAGACCACAATGAAAATTTAAACCATTTTACCTTCCACAGATTTTTCATAATGTAAATTTAATCTTCTTCTCTCTATATTTTTTAGAGTTTCCTTTTAATTATATACTTATTTTGTTATCATAAACAGGATATTGGCGGAAAATTTCAACCTTCATTTTTGTAAGGTGGATAAAAAGAAGGTACTTACCAAAAAAATATGTTACTGAACTCATCCAAATCAATGGAGAAAATTTTAATTTTTTTCATCATATTATTGATAAAGTTATTCCAATTATTATCTTCACCTTAAATATGATATAATATAAACATAAAATTTTCACATTTTGAAAAAGGGAGAACGAAAAATATATTTTCTATGGTATAGATCTATTTCTCATAAACTAGTCGATCAGTAGTTCAACTAATTTAAGGTGGAAATTTCTTAAAGAGGGTTCAATTGAGTTTTATTCCTACCTTTTAAAATTTTCAAACTCTTCATTATTCATGGATTCAAAAGGTTTTGTGGTTATAGAAATGATATTTTTCCTTCAATCTTCAACAATAATCAGTTTATGTAGAGGGATATCATTGGATTTTCCAATTAATTACTCATTAACATGGTTACGTTTGGTACCATACATTGAATAAATATTGAAATAGTATATAGAGAAACTCTAATCAAAGTCATTAAAATAAATAATCAAGGGACATTTGTTATTAAATTTCAATCTTTGACACCTTACGTTTAATTCAAGGTTATCCATGAACATTCCCAAAACTCTATGATTGTAACCTATAAATAGACTTGTACATTGGGATATTACTATGTTTTTATCAACCTATATTCTAATGGATGAATTTAATTAACCTTTGATACAAACTATAACTACCTAATATTTTCAAATATGGATACTACATATCTTTAAATGTGTATTATGTATATAATGCAATCATATTCTTGAGGACGATTCTAGTTTATTTCCAATGGAAACATGGAAAACATTCCTCTAATTTGGTGAATGATATTTACCATATCACCGAAATATATCCCCCTTTAATAATCCTACTCAAAACGATTCATTATTACATTAGTAAAGGTAACATATGAATGGGTGTTCATAGATGCTCAGTAAGGGTAAACATGGAAGATACATAAGTATGACATGAGCATAAGGGTATGAAAATAGGACCCGAACAATTGACATGCATTCCCTGAATATCAAAGATCATAATATTGAATAATGGAATATGTATTTGTAGTTCATAACACATGGATCATAAGTCAATCATAGCACAAGAACCATGATAGTATAATGATCGAATAAGACATGGAATGTGTGGCATACAAATAAACATTGAATGTCTTATACTAATGATATCTAATAATAAATTAATAGTATGTTATTATTGGGAAAATCACATGATTACCTAATTCCTAATTGAGATGACCTCACATGTACCTTCTAGTTTTTTTCTTAGGTTAACCTATTGTGTACCCACCTTTTGGAGGATTAATATGACTGATCATGTACCCTCTTAGTGCGATAAAATGATGACCTACCATGTTGCATTTAATCTCATAGAAAATTTATCATTATAAAATGAATTGTTATGAGATATAGATCCCAACAATCACATAATTAAAATCATAAATATTTTTCCCACATGCACAGAAATCCTTGATCACATTAGAAATCATGAAAAAAAATGTTTTTCATAATCATTTCATCATAGCATATCTCATTAAAAAGTAACGTGATTCATAAATAGATTCCCCTAAAAACATAAACAATTCATATAAATAATATTAATGATATACATGAACCATATCCCTAATAACTCATGAATAACACCAACATATGTCCTTTTAGAAGAAAATAATTCTAAAAAATATTTCTGAAACATTTCCTGAAAAAATACCATTTTCTA
Organism: Viscum album; assembly: GCA_963277665.1. Lineage (NCBI taxonomy): Eukaryota > Viridiplantae > Streptophyta > Magnoliopsida > Santalales > Viscaceae > Viscum > Viscum album. The sequence goes on from OY728160.1 coordinate 863,694,537, forward strand.
TAAAAAAATAATTTTAAATCATAATAAATTTATAAAAAATATTTCAATGAAAATAACATTGAAAATATATAAAGGAAACATTGAAAAAAAATTTAAACAACATATAAATCCTTTTATTTGAAAATCATTAAAATATCATTTTAAAATATTTTTTGAAACATGGTTTTTTAATAAATAATATTTATGAATGGAGAGAGAATAACATTTTTTGAATAAAATAATATCATTAAAATAAATATTTTCATGATAAAATATGTTAATTTTAAGTACATACGCCTCATAATAGTATATAGGTGTATAACCAAGCACGTGTCTCAAAGAAGGAAAATTCAGCGTAAATTACCTTACAAATTTGGTATCTTTTGAACCCTAAGACCCATGAAATGGAAATAAATAATTTAAAATGTAAAATCATATATAATTAATGATAATTATAACATAATATATTCATGTGTAATATACACACCACACAAAATAATTAGGTGGTGAATATGGATTAAATCCTGTAGAAATAAAAGTGAGACTCGAGATCCCCTTACCTCTAGTCTCCACATCCATTATACATATTAAAACCTTCTGTATAATAAATATAATATTATTTCCATGTAATATAGAACCAAAATCATATATATAATACCATATATTATTTAATTATGACTTTATAATACTAAATTATTAACAATACCATGATAAATTTAAGTTTTGAATAATAACCGCATTGTTTTCGTACAAGTTTTGAATTGTTATATTTAGGTCCTCATAAATAGATAATGATTTAATAATATATATAATGTTGTAAATTATTTAAATATCATATATATTTAGTCTATACTTATTTATTATCTTTAATAATAAAATTATAAAATAAAAGACACCACTCATTTAGATGGTAGGTCATATGTACGCATGAATGTTGTTTCCATTTTCATAACAGATTATAATAAAAAAATATTATATGACATAATATCATTAAATAATAATTTTTATTTCATATATTTCATATATTTTTATTAAACCCAATATTAATATATTACAAGGTAATAATTGATCAATCACATCACTTCATGAGGTGGTAATCTGTCGTACACATGGATGAAGTTATTGTATTCCCACATGATGAAAACATGAATGTATGTGTTATATGACTATTAAAGAGTAATAATAACGTATTGAAAATAATATATATCAAATATAACTAATAAATCCACGATTATTCAAAACCATTATAGGTGGTAATGGAAGAATGAACGACATCTGTTCGAAAGGTGATAGTCAACCGTACAAAAAAATGATGATTGCATATCACATTTCAAGGAAGTGTGTCTTGTTTTATGTTGTAACATTAACAAAAAACATTAAAATATATTTAAGATAATTATTTTATTATAAAAATTTGATTAAATGTTATTGAAGTGTTTTAATGAAGAAATAAAACTATAACGTTCGTTGATGATCATTATCTCTTCATAGGGTATCTTTTTTTTTATTTTCACAGAAGGGATTCCTTAGTTAGACTTGTACACAAAAAGGGATTATAGGATTATGGTAAGGAATTTTATATAACACCCCAATCTTCCACTATACGTTTCCCTTTTAATAATGCAATGGCGTGCATTGTACACAACTTCGAGATTCTAACACACCACAACAAATGAAACTAGCCGTTATGAATAGCAATACCTACTTTTTAAAATTTTATAAATTTTATCTTTCTAAATGGAATTTATTTTTGGATTTGTAATATAAAAATTAGCTTAGGGTGAAATTTTGGTACTTTTCAGATAACTTTCATATTTTGATGAATAGTGAAAATTACTAAATTTTAATTAAAAACTACTTTTTTAATCGAAATAATTAATAGTGATAAATTATTAATTTGAGTGGTTTTAAAGTATATTTAGAATATATTTTTACCATTTAATACAATTTTGGTAATTGGATGTAATTTCACATTTAAACCAGACATAAACAAGGGTCAATCTTTTGATAGTTATTATCTCTTAAAAACACGCTATTTGTTTTGATGACGGGAATTAATTTTGAAATTAATTAATGCAACTGATATGTTTTGAATTTGGTAAAATAGACATAATTTTTGAATTCATAATATTAAATATATATTAGGCCTAATTTTTGGTATTTTTCTGGAAACTTTAATTTTTTGATGAATAGTGAAACCACTAAGTGGTAGTTAAAAAACTGAATTTTTCATAAAACTTATTTTTACCGCTTTTGTGAGTGGAATTTCGAAAATCCGAGATACACGGTTAATATCAAGGAGTAAAATGTGGTTCAATGAGATGAAAATAATTTTTGGTGAATAGTAACTTTTTACTTTTATTTACCACGGTTAAAAATAAATAGGGTAATTAAGGGTAAAAATGATATTAATATTGCCCTAACACATGTTATAATTCTATTGGACAAGTGTATCTCAACCAAAAACAACCTTAGGAATAAAATATTATCATTTAGGTCCACTTGGATTAGATTTGGACATTTATTATTATTTAATTCAAAGAAGAGTTAAAAGAGTTAAAATCAATGTTTATTTACTAAAACATTTTTAATATAGGGTTACACATAAGATAAATTCGATTATAATTATTCATTAGAAATCTAAAAATATTTCCTACATAATGGTATTTTATTTATCATTTTTAGACATTAAATAATTTAATTTATTTATGACACAATGGTGATGCAGTAATTGCATAATTAATGAAATATTAAAATAATTGATATTATAAATATCAAAATAAAGCTAATTTGAGACTTTTTATGAATTCCACTAATTTTTTAGGTTAATATGACATATTAGGATTGATTATATAAATTCTGTTCGAAGTAATAATGCTGTTATGAATTTATCAAAAACAAAATACCCAATAGTGTCAAAATTGACATAAAAGAGTTTTTTAAAAAAATATTATATTATTAATTTATATTCAATTCCTAAAAATATAAGGTTAAGCCAAGAGACTTATATCATGATAGGTTTATTATTAATGGACCCCTTGGGGTTCACTTGGATGTATATAGTATGTTTATTAACCATATAATATAAAAATACAAAGAGACATTATAAAAGTGAAACTAATTAACTAAGAGTTAATACTTAAAGATAAGGTTACTATAATGACCCAAACCTGTCTAAATTCTATTAGTTTAGTGGTTTTCGACACATCCCCACCTTTAACTTTAAATAATACACTTTTGAACCATTAGAAACCGAATATGAATTTATTATAAAAAAATATTTTTAGCTTTTCCAAAGGTGCCCCTCACTCCTCTTAAAGAAGGGAACTCCCACTTCTCACTAATTCACACATTCAATGCCTTTTGGATCGGCCAAACCCTGCCCAAATACTCTCTCAACTTCTCTAACTACAACCTAGAGGCCTTAGTTTGATCAGAATGCCAACCTAAGGAGCCCTTTTGATCAAATCAAAAGGAAGAACCCGAAGAAGAGGTAATGTTTTCACCACACTCTTTAAAGTTCCTTTTTCTTCAACTTCTTCTTTCTTTGTTATTTCTATTCTAAAATAATAAATCCAGTATCTTCTATATATTGTGATGTTATTATAAATATGGTACAACCATATTCAGTATTCTATCCATCCTTTTAATGTCATGTCACCATACGTGTGTACGTACGGCTTACCGTCTCCACGTCGTGGTGTAATTGTCATTCAATAAATTATTATTTGGATTGGTATAATAATGATGTGTAATTCATGTAAATAATAAATATAACATGATAATTATTCTTTCTATATGATATACCATCCAATTATATATTATTTTAACATCAAAAGAATGATGTTGTCGCTCGTGCGTACGTACGGACTACCGTCTCCACGAACGCGATGAGATTCATTCTCCATCGTATCCATTCAAGTATAATTTTCATTTTTTGATTAATAATAATTTTTAAGGACTTGATATAATTCTTGATATGAATAATATACAACCTATCCATAATGAACACGGCTTACGTAACAAATAATATAAAGGAAAATGGGTATGTTAACACCCGAAATGAAGATAATACTAAGATATTATTAACAAATCAATGTTAAAATATCATATATGATATCATATTAATTTAAATGATTCTTGTATAATTCAATAACAATTATTTCACCATTATACATGAGGTTAACCTACCATCAACCAAGGAAAAAGTATAAAGTAATTGGTTTCTTATCTCACTCTTAATTTCGTGAGAATTCCATTGTTCACCACTTATTTATTGCATGTGATGTATGTGTATTGCCCATGATTGTATTCATTGTGTAATATAATTTAATCTATAGGTATCTACATCGTCATTGTATGATCCTTCTTTTACGGTTTTATTTTTCTTAAGTTACCTAATCGATAAGGGAATTTGAAATATCAATTTGCACTCATTCGGCTTTAGGCATACTTCATTGACTATTTTACTCCAATATTATGCATGGAATCACTATTCATTTGATTATGTCATAGTTTCCACTCCCCTTTTTGTGGATATAATTTATATACACATAATCACTCCATTGATAAATTCTCAAGTCATCGGTATGAACTTGATAAGAGTAATTTTAACTCAATCTCCATTTGTTGAGTTAAATATCCAATTCATTAGTGTTGTTTTTACAAGAATATGTGTGAATGTCATCTGATTGATTAACACTAAATATCCAATCATAATGAGTGTATTTATATTTTTCACACATAATTATGTCATTGATTTATCCTTAACCTAAGGATATGGTCTTTATAAGAGAATTCATCTCAATTTACATTCCATTGAGACTTATTTGTTGTTATACACCAAATCACTTTTATATGGTGTATATAATGTACTTTGACATCGTATATCATGAATCCCTTTATTATCATGATATTATAAAGTTTTGATTACCTCAGTTATTTGTATTCATGTGTCTTTATTTTGGTTAGAAACTCTAACTAAAATACATTTTTTATTGTTTTAAAGATTTATTCCTCTAAATATTTCTCATTAATGTCCATGTTTTAAAAATGGTTTTAAAAATTTATTTATATGGACATTAAAGTTTTAAAATTAAAATTACTTTTAAAAGTTTCAAAGTGGTATGGGACACTTTGATTGAATAATATATTTTTAAATGGCTTCTTGAAAAATAGTGTGACTTTTAAATGATTTCAAGAAAAATGGGGATATTTCTCTCTAATAGTTTTGATGATTATTTTCATCTATGTCAATATCCTTCATTATTCTTGATTGAGATTAATATGATACAATCCAATCTTCCATATTATATCGAATGTGTTATGTTTGACTGTGGATGTTCTATTTTTATACCATTCATGGTTTGTCGATTAAGTATTGACATTTCGTGTGCTAGTTTAATACAAATGTTTATGTCATATTTCAAACTTTTCATATGAGGAATGCATTGGACTTAGTAAGTGACGGGTGGAGCCCGCTATATCTCCTCGATGCATCGGTTTGTCTCATGAGACAAACTAGTGTCTTGGCACGAGGCCTTGAAAAAAACTTATTTGTAGACTTGGCACGAGGCCTTGGCTACGTGGTTATGATAGTCTGGCATTATGCATTCCATCATTATGAAAGTGGTTATTAATATTTTCATGTGATTATTCGACTATTAGAATATCCATGTGAATAAGTAAATGACATTATTTCATTTTTTCCTTGCCATATTATGTTGATGTTCAAGTTTGAAATGCTTTTCTTTTAGTTATACATTGCCTTAAATTTTTATATTTATTTATGAAGGTTTCCACTATATTGTTATCCTTACCGAGCATCTGAGCTCTCCCCTTTCAATGTTTTATTTTTCCCAGGATGTGAAGAAGTATTTTATGAATGACCTGCAGGGATAGTATGAGGGGATATGAAGACAACATGTTGTTGTAGTTTCCATTTTATGATGTAATGAAAACTTTATTAATGTATATAGTGTTTCCAAGGCTACTAAACTAATCGGTCTTTCGAGACTTGATCTTTCTTGTGATCACGCCAATGTTATGTAATAATGCACCGACTCTGGGTATCTAGGGTTACGGTGTTACATTTTATATGATATTTTTAAATTTTTCCCTAACCAAATAGTTTTTCAACAGTGAAGAAAACAGAATAAGTTATTCTCTTTTATAATTAATGTGAGGGGATCATTTGGAATCACTCAAAAGATTATTTTATAATAAATTCAACTTCATTAAAACATTTTAATTTTGAATACATTAAAAAATTCAACATTGAGAGTATGTAATAATTTTTTAAATATTTTAAATTGGAAAATAGATAAAAAATTAATTATATGTTCAACCATATCTCATCCTTTTTTTTATTATTGAATATTTTTATTATTTCTAAATAAATTAATAAAATATTGTTTTCATAAAAGATCATATGTGTCAATTTCTTGCACTATTAATTAATTTGAATTTTTTAAAACAAACAAAAAAAGATTAAATAAAAAATTCATTCCATAAATCCCAAATATTTCCAAATCATCTATAAAATTAATATGTCTCTTAAATTAGGTCAAATTATATTTCTACTAATATTTTGGATACCATGTAATTGATTGTTTCATTATTTTAATAATTGTTACACCATCATTGTGTAATTACATGTGATAATTATTTCATCACTAATGATAAAAAATAAATTCTCATGATGTATATAAAATTTATATATTTAATAATAATATATATAGTCTATAATATATGTTATTTAACCCCATATTAAAAATATTATATTTATTTAAATTAATAGTGTGACATTTTATCACTCCCTTTTATTTTTATAATATAAAAATCCTTTTCATGAACATGTGTCCACCAATAATTAAATTACGAAGAATTGGTGTTATGTATAAAATTATATTAATACAATAACATTAGATAAAGTGTTAGAGTAGTTTTATAATATTAATATTAATATTTTTACCTTTAACTACCCGGTTTACCATTAAGTGTCGTCATAAAATTCAGTAAAGTTATTATTCATATTGACCAAATATAAATGGAAACTATTTAATAAATTTAGAAATTATAATTCCAAAGAGGAATGAATTTCTAAAAATGAAAAATAGAAAACATTATTAAAATAATATAAAATTAATATCGTAGATGTGGTGATAAAACATGATTTTAATGTGAAAATGTTCAAAAGACAGAAATGTTTTTATATCAAAATTAAATTATAAATTGATAGAAATGAACTAAATTGGATTAAATAATAGTTTCTATCTCATTTTAATTTAAAATATATTATAAATATAATTTCTAACTACAAATAATTTAGAGGGAAAAATGTTTTCCATTAAAATTCTGTATTTTTCTTAATTCATCAAAACATGTAACTTATTAAAAAAATTTCAGAAATTAAATCAAAGTAAATTTTTATATTTATATTTAAACTAAGATGTTTATTTCTATAAAATGTAATTTATTGAATTTTCAATGTCCAGAATTAATACATGTGTTCCATCAAAAGGTGAAAAAAATAATTTTTAAAAAAAATATTGATTTTAACAATAAGATGTGGTTTTTTTATATTTAATTTATAGAAAAAATAGAAGATAAATTTTAAAAAAAATATATTTATTATTTTAAATATATGTTTTATTAATATAATCAAACAATATTTATTTTTTTATTTTTTACTATAAAACACATTTTTGGGAATTTAAATAGTTTTTCGAAAAAATAGTTCCTTTTAATTTCAAAAGGGTTTTACATATTTATACAGTACTTTCAAAATTAATTCTATTCATAACTTCCATTCTAAATACAATACTATAATTTTTTTGTTTAATTAATTACGTAATAAAATCATGTTTTGTAGAGTCTTAGTGTTTCGTGTAACACAAGCTAAGTTAGTTTTGGGTGTAATACAAGAAATCAAAGAAATTAATTTGTTCAAAACATATCTCACCAAAATATTAGGTTTTAAAATATCAACATATACTATAATGTTGAATATATAAGCTATAGACAGATAATTATGTAGGTGGTATAAGGTATAACCATAATTTTTCAATTTTATTTCTTATTTTACATTATTGAAGTATAGTATTACCATGATAATAGATTGAAATTAGTATATTTAATATAATTAAATGTCTTATATTTAAGGAATAAACATTATATTCGAATTAAATATCTACTTAGAAATAAGAACATCACCTAATAATAGGTACAAACTAATGTATCCATGAGGTGATGTATTTCATTTTTCATCACAAACTCACATGGATATTTATAAATATGAAATTAATTAATATAAATAATATTTATCAAATAATTATTATTAATTAAATATAATATATTATCTACCTTCATAACTAATGATATGATGAAAAATTGACCCTTTTCTCATGTGTACGTGTGGAGAAAATCCTTTTCAATGCGATTTAATTCATTTTTCATTACTGTATCACATAAATAGTCATAAGAATGAATTAAATGAATAATTTTGATATTTTTTTTATGATTATGACTCTGTAATGTTTAACATATATCTATTTTTTTATTCCATTAGTAAACTAGAAATGTAGCTCATGTGTACTTGTATACTACCACATCCATGAATGATGTATCTCTTTTTCATAACCACTTTAAATAAGTTATTACAAAAATATATTTTATTTATAAATATGATATTTATTTGACATGATTAATATTTTGGAGGTGATGAAATGATGACCATGGTGTAAGGATAGTAATATATGAATCATAACATTAATGAGAAACGAAATATTTTTCACCAAAATAATATATTTTAGAAAATATTATTGAGTAAGTGGGTAGAAATAGGTCATGTGTTATACAATGATATTTTAATAAAATAAAATTATGTTCGATATCGTATATCACATGAAACATCGGCTATAAACAACTTAAGATCTATATTACCATTATAACCTAGGCATTAAATTTGTGGGTATGAATAGTATTAAATTCATTATGAAAAATAAATAAATTTCTTACTCAATATAAATTTATCAATAAATTCTTAACAAATAAGCACTCAAATTTTTATAAAATATATTTTATTATAAAAAATAAAATTCATTAAAAAATAATTTAAATATTCGTTTTTAGGAAAAAATCACAATAAATTTACTTATGATATAATAATTTCATTTTATAAAAGTTACACAATTTATATATTCATTATTTGAAAATTATCATAGTGTTAGGGTTTTGGATTTTTCTAAAATGAATGATTTTTAGGGAAACATGAAAATTACTATTTTTTCAAATATTATATTTTCATTTAATTAAATAATATAGTTTAAATTTTTTATTGTATTTTGGTTTTTGTATTAATGTAACATGTTATCAATACTATTAGAAATGAAAAAATTAATTTCATTTTAATAATTATTTTTCATTAATTTTATATATGTTTGTTTGTTATGGTTAAGAACACTATATTTTTGCAATCTATTTTTAAATGCCCAATGTTAATTCAAATTATGTAATTAAAATAACCCATAGTAAAAAATTATTTAAATTATATTATTATATTATTCATCAATTTATGTTAATTTAAAGGTATATTATGATGATTACTAGTCATGATGATAATATAAGATCAATAATTTCTTTAAAACACATTTCTTGAAAAAAACATTTCAATACCTTTACAAAGATTAATTTTAAATTAAATTAGGCCACTTATGTGATTTATATTTGATAAAATTTATTCCACAATTTTAATGACTATAATTAATATTAGGTAACAAGGTTAGCTTAATTTTGGTCATTGTGTGTCATAAAAATATTAAGAAAAAAAATTACCATACTATTTGACTAAAATGTTAAAAATGGGTAACCATAGATTTAAATGTAATTAAACATTTAAAACATGTTTTTTTTAATTTTGGAGGTATTTTTCAACCATATCCCCCCGTAAATAAATTAATTCTTAATTTTTGAGGAATTCTTCTTTGTAGTGACTTACCATTATTGAATAGTTTTGGGTATATATGATAATTTCACTCTTCAATAATAAAAGGAAACACCTCCACTAACATATTCACTCCTCTCATGCCTATTTGATCTACTAAAAACTATAAAAATATGTCACCAAAACCCTTATCCAAATTCTATATCTTATAGACTTACCAAAATACCATCCTTACGGTCATTAATTAGAGATCCAAAGGAGGATCTTCTAACTAAAGGAAATCATCTTAACTATGCTCCTTCATTTAACTTCTTCGTTTTAGATCTTTAGTTATTTCATTACAAATAAAATATAAAAAAACAATTATCTCTAATACTCTGATATTTTAATATGTTTTATGTCACAATATTTACTAATATCAACTTCAATATATTTAGAATCAAACCCTTTATTCGTGTGTATGGTATACTACCGCCATACGAACCGATATAATTAATTTTCCATCATCACCTATCATGGAATTTTTTTTATTGTGAATTTTATGTTTAATATTATATTCATGGAATATTAACAATTATATAAATTTATCATATCATAAAACTTAATTCCTTACAAACCATTGAAAAATTAAAACAATAATTTTGTGTATAGTAGACTACAGGCTAGCAATGTGATGTGATTTATTTTTTATTGCATCACATGGATAGTATATTTAATTATATTTAGTAAAATTATATGATATTTATCATATAATTATAATTTTGTAATGATTAAACAATGATTACCTTCTTTCCATCAAGATCATAAAAAATTGAAATGTTACTCAATCATATATACTGCCTACCGTCTTTATGATTATTACATAATTCATTTTCAAAACCATATATCATGGTTGGTTTTAAAATTATAATTTATTGAAAAAAATAACAATAAAATCTTGATTATTATACTTGATATTATGAAACATTGAATTTTTAATAGGTACAACAAAATGGTGTTGTTTTGAAAGTATGAACCGATCTTCCTTAGAAATATAGCATGGACCTAACGGAGTAAGTAATTAAATATATCATTAAAATAATTTATCTTAATAATTTAAGAATAATTTAGTAGACCTAGGAAACATTTTAAAAAAATTCTACATTTTAATTATACCATAGATAGATGACTTACATGATAAGTATGTACTAAATGTAAGGGATTTATCATCTCCCTTTTTCTTTTATTAAACATATGTCATATTCGCTACTTATTTATTTTTTTTGTATATAATACCAATATGACATTGGATATAGTTAATCAATTTATATTCATGTTATGTGATTTTTTATTTGATGTTACATCATTCATTTGGGTTATGATTCAAAATTTATCAATTTGGTAATTGCTTATTCCACAATATCATCATTTTTCATGATTAATTATTTTTAATTATCCATTAGAGAAATTGTTTTATATTTATATATTAAACAAAATTTATTTTATATCCTATGTTTATTCATGAAAATTTCATGTAATTTTATAATATTTCACTCATTAGTCATTAATTTTTTTGAGTAATAATTTCATTTGAATGGATGAAATCTTTGGTCAAAATTCATTTTATAATTTTCTTATTTTCTAAAAATATTTTAAATAAGGTTTTTAATATTCTATATATGATTAATTGAAGAAGTTTTTACCCATTATTTAATTTTTATGGAATTAATTTAAAGTAATCTCCTTTTTGTTTTCCAAATGAAGATAATTTTAACCTTTTCAGAAATAGTGTTAAAGGGTGTTATTTTAACTTATACGACATGTATTGAATTTCCAGCTGAAATTTACAATAAAATATTTGATTATTAATTTATTTTTCTCCTTTTGTTTTTTTAATATAAATAAGCTCCAATATTTTGGAAATTTATATATATTTATGATCTATTTTCAAATTGAAAACGTATTTTCCATATGAAATATTCCATGTAATATATTAAAGACATTCTCATCAATGAGTATGACCTTTGATATTATTGATTTATTCTAAATTTTGTATATATGTCTCTCGCATATATACCTAGATTGTTATTCATTTATTTCATGGGGTAATACATGCCTTTAATTCACCACTCAAACACATATATTATGTAATTCACTATTATTATTATATGATAAAAGATTAGGAAAACAATTTCATTCAATATGTAAATTGTATGTATATATTTTTTGAATGATTTCATTTTGGGGCACACAAAATCCTGAAAATTTCATGACTGGTGAATCCATATATATCTCTAACTCATTGGGTAATGAATTAGTCTCATGAGACATAATTTAGGGATTAAAGAGTAAACATAATACATTTAGGTACTTTTTACACCATGTTATATTTTCTATGATGTTATCTTTGACCCATTTTATGTCATGTTATATGTTTCTACCACATTTATTATGATAACATGATATTTAATTTCATTATGTTATTATTTTTTTCTAATACATTTATTCATACTCTTTTACAATATCATGTTATACATTTGACACACATGTTATTCTTTATTATCATGTTTATTTAATTACTGGAATTTTTAGCTCTCCACTTTCTTAAAAATATTACCTATGTTATCCTAATATAGTTTCAGAAGCTCAAATGTAATTAAGAGCTCAATATGGAGAATAAAATAAAGACATCCTGTTTTTTTAAAATTTGAGTTATTAGGGACCTAGTCTTGCAAAGACACTCGGACTCATGATCATTGGGTTTGTACTTATTTGATATTTAGTTTTATGAATCATGTACCAATATGTGTCAAAGGAATGGGTCACTATATTAGGTATTAATGAAAGGTATAATTATTTTAGATGAAAATGAAAATAATATTTTAGTGACACCATAGAAATAATTCTATTTATAATTCTATGTATAATAAAATACATAGGAATTATGGTGAAGTTTAGAGTGGGAGGATTCCTAGAATTTAGATCCCCATTTTGTATAATAGAAGTGGATTTGGTTTAATCATACTTAAACCTAGGTTTCATAAATCTAAAAAGGGTCCATGATATTTTCACATGAGCATTATATAATGAAAAAATGGTCCTTACAACACATATAGTTTAAAAAAACTTATCGGATATGCATTGAAAATTCACAAACTATTTACAAACAATTCTTAAGGGATTGAAAACATTGTTAGGACAGAAAACATAATAGTAAATGTTACCATGGATAATATCAATTAAAACCCACAAAATAATAGGTTAGGATATACATATAATTAATAAGATATTCATTATATGTTTATAAGCTCTCTATTTTTTATGATAGAACATTCTCATATTATTTCATTTATTATTTTTAGTGAATGATTTGAGGTAAAGGAATGAATATAAACAACCAATGTGATTGGTAGAATAATTATTTCCATAATTGTATGTCTAACCTTATTAGAACAAAAATTAGGCATCTTTTCATCATTCCAAATGATATATAGCAAATTTTAATTAGCAACTACACACTCATGACTTTTAAACAAACATAAAAAAAGATAGTGATGTAATCCAATAGAAGCTGATGAATTGAAGATGACAACGAAATTAAGATTCAATTTATTAAATGTAAAAAATGTGAGAAGAGTCATCATGCAACATACGTTAATGAATTTATAATATGATATATATGATGAATAATAGGGATCAAAATATCTAACAGCTTATGAAAAATAAATGTCTCATTAATAAGATGTCCGAAAATAGTGTGCAAACTAATGAACCACTATAGATGTGGGGACCTGGTAAATGTTTAAGTCAAACCCCTAATAAATTGATTAATTTTTAAAGTTATATTTTATGATAATAATTAAATAGTAATAATTTATATGGTTAGGTATTTGAACATAAGAATCATGTTTTTGAATTATTTTAATCAATGGTATTCTAGATATAAAAATAAAAAATATTCAATTTATTTTTCCGCAAAAGTTACTCTTTATGGATTTTCAAGAATATTTTGAATATTAATAATGACTTATAAAGGTTATTTAATGGTATGGTAATATTTTATATAAAACAAATGATTTTAGAAATGACAATCTGGGATATGTGCATGATTTTGAGGTAATTATAGTGAATTAAAATTATTCAATTTTTTGGAACATATATGATCTATAAAAGAGATTAGTGGTTGAAAAATAATTTTATGAATAATTTTATTTTGTGTATGTTCATCATATTTTCGGAATGTTATAAGAATTATATTAATATATTTTTTAAAATAGGACACCCCATATAATTGTAGACAACTCTTCAGATCTCGCAAGGCCGTAGTTTTTGATCCTAGAGCTAGAGGGTGATAAGGGTAAACCACCTACCAATTGCCTTATGATTTATTCCTTACTATTATTATTTTTTAATTAATGATTTTATAGGCAAAAAATAATTTATTTTTGGGAAACATATAATAGGTTTATGTATTTTTTAATTTGTACGGTTTTGGGGTGATTAAATATTTTTGTCAATATTTCATTGTGTTGAGGTTTATGTAAACCTTATGTCTTATAAGTGTTTTAAAATTAATGATTGGTTGGTAAAAACATGATTAAATGTTATTAATTATGACATATTTTTTATATAGGTAAATTATTTTGTAATTATTCTATGTTGATAATTTTGGTTAAATTTTGTTGTAAAATCTATTATTCCCTCATATGATGGTTCATAAATAATTTAACTTTTGGTGACATTTTCATTTCTGGATAATATTTAATGGTTGGAGGAATATATTATTATTAATTTAGAGATTATATAATGCATGAAAATTTAATTTTAGTCCTTTAGGAACAAAAATATCATAGTGGATATCTGTTAATTGGAGTAATAGATGAATTGGAAGTTGATCGAAAACACAACAAAAAGAGGAAAATGTTTTTATGAAATAGAAATATAGGAACTATATTTCCTTTGTAATTATTTTATATGGATACATAATTCCTAAAATATAGGAAAAATTATTTTTAATTGTAAATAATATACAATTACAATCATTTTTGATAAATTTATGGTCTTTTCACCCATTAATGACTTAATGTTTCATAGAAGATAACACCCTCAATATAATTAACATTCCTTTGATTAATGGTAACTGTCACCCTCCATAATCATTTTGGAAATAAATTTTTCTTCCATTTCTATATAATCACTCCCCAATATTGTTTTCCTACTTGGAATCCTAATTATGTGCAATTATTGATGACCTTTTTACTTCCATATCTCTTTTATAAATAGGAAGCTTATTTAACACTTTCTATAATTTGAGATTTGAGTAAAAGTATTATAATATTTTAATACATGGAATAATTAATTAATTTTCATGTTTTCTAGGTGTGATTCATTAAAGGAAGATATAATGTAATATCTATTTATTTTAAAAAGAACTATATTATGTTCGACATCGTATACGACACACAACAACAAACATAATAGACCCAAAAAATATATTATTATTATAATATATCCCTTAAATAGACATGTTTGAATATTATTAACTACATTGTGATATATATATTCAATTCCTACTCAATATAAATTTATTGATAAATTATTAATAAATAAGTAATCAACTATTAGGAAATATATATTATTATACATGAAATATGTTAACTTCAATAACGATTTAATTGATTTTAACAAGAAAATATAATAATTAATTCTTATAAGTTTTAGAAATTTTATTTTTTTATGTGAAAATAATTTTTGGAATCAAAATATCAAAATGTACATAGTGTGAATTTTTTTATTCTTCTATAATATCTGATTAGTGAATAGTGAAATAAATTATGCTTCAAATTCCATCATTTTGATTCCTTAAATAATGAAACATTAAAGGTACATTAAATTCTATATTTGGTCATAATGATAAATATGTATAATTATATTTGTAATAATATAATTAATTTAATTAAAATAGATATTGTCAATGATTTTTTCATTAGTTTATATTAATGCTTAAGGATACAGTTTTTTTACAATATGTTCATAAATACAATAATTTTCATTTTAATTAATCAAAATAACCCCTATTATAGAAATATTTAAATTAAATTAAAATATTCTACATCTATTAATATTAATTTAAATTCATATAATGATTATTTCTAGTCATAATGTTAATATATGATCATTTATTGCTTAAAAAGTATTTTTGGAAAACCTGTTTTCAATATATTTGTGGTTTATTAATATTTAATTATTCAAATTATATAATTTTGAATTTCATAAAATATATTAAATAATAATAATTATAATAATTAATATGAGGTGATAATTTCAACATAATTATGGTCATAAAAATTTGAAAAAATATTAAGCAAACTAGTTAATGTGGTGAAAACCTAACTTGGAAAAAGTGAGTAACCATAGAGGTGAGTGGAATAAATTGATTAAAAACATTTATTTTTTAATAAAAAATTCATGGATAGATTTTATATCCCCTCTAATCCATTGTTTATTATTTTTTTAGGCATGCCACATAAGTGTGACTTTTCATTATTGAATATTTTTCGGTATTCATAGAAATGACAATGCAAAATTATAAGAGGGAACCCATTCCCATAACATATTGACACATATAATGCTATTTGGATTACAAAAACATCCAAAATACCTCCCCAAAATCCTTATTCAAATTATATAGAATATACTCTTCCCAAAATACCAGCCATATGGTCCCTAATATGAGATTAAAACGAGGTTCATCTAGGCGATGGTAATCGTCTTCACTAAAATCCTTATTTTTAACTTATTATTATTACACATTCTATTATGTATATAAAATTACATAAAATAAAATTATTTATAATATTCTAAGATTTTATTTTGTTTGTGGAATAATATTTATCCTTCTACTCTCCCATCGATTGGAAATTAAGCCTTTATTTATGTGTACTCAAGTCTACCGCCTTGGAAAACGATTTAATTCATTTTCCCTCATCACCTCTCGTAGATGTTCATGATGATGGATTGAATTTTTTTACATTAAATTAATTTAATATTATTAAGTTTGGAAAATTTTCATATCATATATCTTATTACCTTATCATCCATTGATAAATGATAATATCATTTGTGTGTATGGAGGTTACCGCCTCGTGAAGTGATGTGATTACTTTTTATTACCGAATAACATGTATGGTATTTGTAAGTGTATTTATTTAAATAATTTGACATTTTTTCCATAATTATAATTATTAAATAATAAAATAACACTTAAATTATATCTATTATGATCGTCAAAAAATGGTAATGTTACTCATGTGTACGTATGGAATGTCATCTCCATGATTATAACATCATTAATATTTTTTACCCAAAATCATTGTTCTGTTTAATATTATAATATATGTATAAAAATTATAATTATTTAATGATTATTATTGTAGATATTATCTAATAATGAACACTATGACCAAATTTTACACAAAAATTTCATTTTAAAATTATGAATGAAGAAGTCTCAAAACACCCAACATGGACATAACAGAATATGAAATTAAATATGTCATTATCATAAATGAACTTAATGGTTTAAATATAAGGTATTTAAACTATAAATTTTTATTATTAAAATAAATAATTTATATTTTTATTATACATGATATAATAGACTTACACGGTATGTCTTGACTCAAGGTAAGGGATGTCTTGACTGAATTTAACTTCTGTGATACATATGTCATATTCAACATATATTTACTTTTTTGTGCCATATATATAACCCCTATTGATATGTGATATCATGAAAGTATTTATATTAATGGTATTTAATTCTTTTTTTTACATCACTTCATTTATGGAGTCCATTATTCAAATATTACAAAAATTGTGAGGTTTTATTTCACAATCTCAACACTATTCATGATTGATTATGTTTATGTCTCCCTTGAAGGAATTGTTAGAATTTTTTATATTAAATGTTATAGACAGATATTTTATAGAATATATTTTTAACTAAATTTAATATCTTCGATAGACTGTGGAACACAGAACTCCAATATTTTAAATGAATAAAATTGTGTTTGATTGCATATAGGAAATGAAACACCGATCTTAAACGACACATAAGATGTATTATTTAAATATTACCTTTATAATACAAAAATTTAATTATAGGGTATAAATATGATAATATAATTTATAAAATATATTTAAATTTTCTATAAAATATAAGTTTATTGACTAATGATTAATAAATAATAACCCATTTTTAATAAATATGTCTTATTCTATAAAAAAGTACATCTCCTTCAAAGAAATTTATTAATTTTTGAAAGAAAATATTATCATAAAATTATTTATATTTTTAAAATATTATAGTATAAAATAAATATAATTATGGAATTTATCCCATAAAAATTAACATAGTGTGAAATTTTGTGCTTTTTCATTAAAAGTTTATTTTTAATGAATAATCGAACACATAGGTTTTTTTGTATCAGACATTTATTTTAATAAATTTAATAATTTAAATGTCTCGCTATTATTTTCATATGTTTTAAAATTAATGTAATTATTACTTGTTAATATTTCATTAAATTAATTAAATAAATATCTTCTTTATACTGGATTTTAACATTATTATTTTCAAGATATAAAATAAACATTTATTGAAAACTATTTTAATGCTTATAATGTTTCACCATTTTAACAAATTAAAATTACCCCAAAAGAGGAATTATTTAAAATTAATCTATTTATTATATATCTAAATATAATAATTTGAATCCATATCAGGGTGTTTACTAGTCAAATAGTTAATATAATATCATCTAATACTTGAAAATATATTTCATGAAAACCCATTTTTTGACACATCTGTGGGATTTATTTTGAGATTAAATTTCATCAAATATGTGAATTAAATTTCATAAAACTGATTCCACGCATATAGAAATCATAATTAATTTTATATAATAATTTCATCATAATATTTGGTATTAATGACAAGTAAAGGTAGTAAAATGTATTTCTCGTTAGTAAAGATAAAAGGGGGTTTCCCACGTTAAATGTTCTTGTGTTATAATTGATATTACAAATATAATTATATTTTATTTAATGAATTTTATTTCATATTATGATTTATTGGGTCTGAATTATTTAATATGATTTAATTTATTTTGGGATCAAACTATTAATTACATAGGATAAAATAATGTTAAAATGGTGAAAAGTAAAAATGTATAATTAAATAAACATATTCGACAAGAGAATTAGGTATTTTTATTTTGTTATTTTTTTTACTTACTATGGCTTCCATACACTCCATAACATTCCTATTTTTATGGCACATGGGTTTAGGGTGACTTCCCATTATTCAATACTCTTATTATTTAAAAAATATCAATCAACCTTAGTTATAAAAGTGCACTCCCTCCCCTAACATATTCACTACTATCATGCCATTTTAACCAAACAAACACATCATAAATCATTCCAAAAACCCATTATAAATATCGTATGTATTATTTTTCCAAATATACCAACCATGGTTTTTGTTAGTGGGGATCCAATGGATATTTCTCTAAGAGAACGTAATTTTCTAAACAAAGATAATTTTTATATTTATTCTTTTAAAAGCTAAATTTTTGTCTTAACAATTACTATATAGTATCAAAATTATATAAAATATAATCAGGATATTATTATGTTAATATAATAACCTATATCTATGTCCTCTTTCATTAAATGTGAAACAAAATCATTAATTCTGGGTACGAAAGATAAACACCACATGAAATGATGTGACCCATTTTCATTCAACACCTCTCACGATTGGATACAATGAATGATTTAATGTATATATATAATAGTTGTTATATAACTATACTTTTATGATGTAATATCTCACATACCTTTTTAATTTATACTTCATTAATAATATTATGATGTCGCTCATGTGTATGGAGGACTATGACCTCGTGTAGGAACCTGAATAACTTTTCAATTACACTTTACATGGAGTGTATGAAGGATAAATTTAAAAAATATATATGATAATTATTACATTATATTTATTAAATAAAATTTTAAGATCACCATATTCCTTACAATATCTCAAGTTACAGAGATGATAACATCACTTATATGTATATACGACATATCGTCTCAATGAATCAATGAGATCCATTATTGATGTTCAAATTTAAATATTTATTAAAAAATGTATCCAATGAAGAAAAAAATATTTATAAAATTAATTTAATTTTGGAGATGATGGAAATAAATAATATCATGTATAATTCAATATTTCATGTTAAAATATGCATTAGAAAACAAGGTAGTTAACACCCAAAATAGTAGTAATAATGAAAAATTCGTAATGAATGGGTGATGAGATGTTGTAAAGGATAATATATTATATTAAAAATATTAATATGGTTATAATATATGTTAATAACATGTTTAAAACCACAAAAATGGATGTTAATGTGTGTAAAACAAGAAGTAAGTGTGAGGTAAGGGGATATCCTCTCAATTACCATTCATTGAGTAATATTTTAATGTCATGCACCTAATTTCTTTTATATGGTGTATATAATAACCATTTTACATGTAATATATATAATAATTCAGAATTAATGGTATTTTATTTTCAATTTTAATTACTTAAACCAAGAGGATTTGACTTGAAAATTACCATGTCATAATTAATTTGTTAACTAGACTTCTTTTTATTTTCTTATGTTAATTATTTAATGTAGTTGATATTATTAGATTAGGTGAGAAATTAATTTTAATTATTTTATGTTTTATTTCCACTTGATTTACGTGGATTAAAAATTAATACACATAAACAATTCATTAATTAATTCTCACTTCAAAGTAATGATCATTGTAAGGGGTTTTTTGTCTAAAATTATCTTCTTTGGGAAATTTCTCATGTTATACTCCTATGTTATTTTATAATTTTTTTCTAATTACAATATTTATGTTATATCATGAATTTATTTATATTATTTTTATTTAATAATTCATTTTATTTTATTAATTTTATGGTTTTTATTATTTAAATGTTACTAAAGATGCGTGAGATTTGTGTTTCGATATCATTTTAATCGATATTATTGATAATTTTATTTCTATTTTAGAAAATTATTATATCATTGTCTAATAAATCCTTTTAATTTACATATCCTATGTTTTTTATTTATTATTTCAAGTAGTATTACCTTTTTACTCATTTTTTAATTATATGATAGACAAAATGTTTGTAATATAATATGACTTCCTTTTTCTCTTCGATTGAGAATCCTTTTTCATTCAAATCATTGTTTTATAATTTTTTTTTAGAATTGTATTACTATGATATTTTAATGTAATTTTTACCCATAAATTCATTTTAAACGAAATTAAAAGGTATGCTCTTGGTATTTTCCATAAAAGGTACATTTTGACATATCATACAAATATGGGCTTAGAATATATTATAGAAATATAATAATTATTAAAAGTACCATATTACATCATTAAAACACAATTAATTTGTTATTCCATTACATGTCTAATTTTTTTTGTAAATTAAATTATTTTATAAATATTATTGAAATATTTAGTTTTTAAAATTTATTTTTAATGTGAAAGAATTATTTTCATCATAAATGTTTTTAAATATATTTTTTTGTTATTTATATTTTCCAGGAAAATGGAATTTATTTTATATATAATCCATTGGTTATATGTTGTGATGATACAATCCTTATTATTTTTTATGCTGGATTACTATCAATTCGACTTGGGACGCTATTGATAGTCTATTTTGTAAATGATTTTTATAAACATTATAATTAACTTGAAACATTTATATCATATCCTCATTGAACATTAAATTTCTTATAAACATCTATATTATTTTTCATGGATATTTTCAGAACATAAATTGTATATTATTTATATAGATGATATTTTTATTCCAAATTTGTATGATTGATTGGGGAGATTATTGTTAATCTATATTCATTACATGACACCGATGTTTTTTGAAGAGGAATATTGTTCATCAATTGAATAGATCATTCGATATATGATTAATATGTAAGAAATATAATTATGGGTAGGGTAAGATTATCGATATACACATGATGATTTAGTAGACTCATGAGTAAAATAAGTTAGATATCTTTAATTAAATGGATTTATGGTGTATACCTACCCATTAGTTAAACTACATTATAACATGGTAATTATGGTAATGGTACCGTGATGATTAAGATAATGACGTACAATATTAAGAATTAACATCATTAATAATTCAGTTTGTATTATCTATGAGATTGTTGCACTGATATTATCATGGGATGAATTTTATGCTCAAGTTATTGATTTAATTGAAGTTTATTTTTAGATATTTACCTTTACATGTTTATTATGCAATATATAATAAATATAGGAATGTTATTAATGAAATTGAATTTTTATTTAGATATATACCTTTAAATATTGATTATTCCTTTCGATAATTATTTATTTACTCATGATTCCTTCTGATGTATGTATCCCTAACTAAGAATTTGTGCTCACTAATATTTTGGTTCCTTACGAATGAATCTGTGATGGCTATTGTGAATGGTATGAAATGATATTATAGTATGAATAATAATATTATCAAAAGAAAAATTTATGTTGTAGTCTATTTCTTAAAAAAATAGAATCACGTATGTATTTAGATTACTAAGAGTAAAAAACTAATATATCCTTTCTGATGTGATCACTTGTATATAGAACCAATGTAATAATTTAACCACCAACTCAAGGATAATAAGTATGGGGTCTTTATAGTTTGTATTAGATAAGATTTAGTTTAAACATAGAGAACTTGATTTACAAAAATATATATATTAGGGAACATGGAATTATGATTATTTTTTAGGACATGTAATAACCACAGCCCCAATAGCCCAAAGTCAATTCCATACTTTGTTACCTTAGAATAAATATAATGGGTCTAATCCCGAAGGACCAATCAATTTAATATTTTTAGAGAACCAGATACATACATAATAAACATTTTAAATTCTCAAATGAAAATAATAAAATATATATAAGAAATAATTCTCAGTATCCTTGAAAACACATTTAAAGGATTATTATTCATAACCTATAGAAGAATCAAAATAATGGTGTGCTAAAATTATTAATAAGGGTTAAGTACAAGGGAATATATCTTGAATGAATAAAAAAACCAAAATTTGAAGGTAAAAAACTATGATAACATTATCTTTATTAAATAATATGAGAATGATACACCTCTATAGATAATATCATAGTGAAATATCAAGTATAATTTTAACTGAATTCATAATGAAATAAATTCTAATTTATCAAAAATAATGTTTCCCAAGATCATGATACTATTACCTTTAAGAACCTTCAAAATATTATTTAGAATATACTTGCTAGAACTTCATTTTGTTTGGAAAACTGTATCTATTCTCTCAAGACAGTTTCAAACTACTGGTTATAATTAGAGAGGGTTTGGCCAAATGATTTCATCTCATGAGAATACTGATGCATCGAGGGGATTTCTATAAACTTTTACCAACTCATTTCATTCATGGCCAAAGAATTCCTCATATAATTAGTAAAAAATTCTATTCATATATTATGTTCCTTGTCATTAATTTTTTTATTTTTATTAAAGGATACAGATTTATCAATATTTTATCAGTTAATCAAATAAAATTAAAATTAAAATCGTATATAAAAATGGCACAAAATATTGGAAATATTAATTTCCAATATATTTGAAAATTTATATTTAAGATAAATTTAATGTAAAAAAAGAAATTGGAAGAAATTTTTTTCTAGATAATTTTATCAATCACAAAATAATGTGAGGTTGTATAATAACCTTTACCAATTGGTATTTTTCAAATCAAATCCACCTGGATTAAATGATTAAAAGTGATACTTAAAATAACATAATTTACGAGTGAATAATGATATTAAATATCAAAGGGGTAATATATACACCGTGTATATTTTAATTAAGGCATAATAAAAATAAGTATCTATAGAATGTAAATTGAGATGAAATCCCTTACCTCACAATTCATTTCGGTTAAACATGATTTAAACTACCATATACCAGTTTTAAAAATGTTATTATCTTATTCCATATCCATATTAATAAATATAATAACATATATATTCCTTTTATATCATAATATTACCTATTCATTAATAATCCTTCGTTATACTCATTGTATCTAGTGTTGACTCGAAATTATATTTTTATTGATTTTAAAAAAACATACAAAACAATCATTGTTGAAAAATGATGGAGATCAATGGATTCACCCATAATCATGAGATTACAATCATTTGTATGGGAGCCTATACCAAAATAAATTTTTTTTCCTTATATATAAATTTTATCTTATCTAAGACATCAGCCATAGAATTTCATTCTCTCTATATGTTACCCATATCCATACTCTAATAAAAAATATTTGTCCCCTTCATCATAAAGAAATTTATGTTCTATAGTGGACTAATCTCTCATTGTAATAAATCCATCATCACCTTAGAGTATGTTTTTACCTCCTTGATATTAATGTAGTATAAAATGCACAATAAGATTCCACAAATAAATTCCCTAGTTTCCACCCATATATAATTATTTATACCATATAAGTATTTAAAAACCAGAATTACTGATCCACTAACAACATAAGAAATCCCACCACCTCTCACTATCCCTATCACACAAGATCATTCAAAATTTAGCATCATCCAATGCATGAAAGATTTCTAGAATAACCATTGAACCTTATTACTATATCCATTATCCCCCAAATTCATAACCATCATTGGGATCATCATTCTAATATTAGAGTAACCATAATCATTCGGATAAGGAGAAGCCATTTCCACCACATGATACCTTTCAAATACATGTTTCCTCATGAATTATCTAGTTATAACATATATTATATAGTTATAAAATATATTAAATTATAATCATGACATAATCACCATGTTTTTAACAAATTATAATTTAAAATGTTCATTAACGATGATTAAAAGATTATGTATGTTACGATCATGGAGGCGGTATGTTATACTTACTCATAAGTAACAACTCCATTTTCAATGATCATTATAGAAATTGTAAGTAATATTTTATCATTATGGAATGATAAAATTATCATATATTGAATATTATTTCTTTTAATATACTTACATATTTCATCCATGTTTTGGGGTGATGAAAAGAAAGTCACGTCGCTTCGTGATGGCAGTAGTCTGTATGTATACGAACAAAATTATGATATGTAAGAGAGTGATAAGGTATGAAAAAATGATATTTATTATGTTTATAAAATCATAAGTATTTCATGAATATTATAATTATTCCATTAAAATCAAATAAAATACTTAAATTAATCATTATCACATTCCATGTGAAGCATTAGTGAATGGAGAATCACATCATTTCACGGGGCAGTAGTGCGTCACACACATGAGTGACGTTATCATATCTCTTATTTAATGGTCTATAATAAAATATACATTATATAATGACTAAAATGGTATATGTATGTTATAAATATAATATATATACTTCATATAGATCATAATACCCAACCATTAGAGGTGGAAATTGATAAATGAATGACATCAATTTGTGAGGTTATAGTCTTTCGTACACATGAACAACGATTTCGTAAATGATTTGATGGATGGGGATATGGTTCTTGTTAATTAACTTATTATAAAAACAGACTTTTATATAGAATATAATTAAGTTTTTATATCAATAATGTTTAATTAAAATTTTAGGATTTTGAGATAGAAGAATATTAAAGATGCTCATTTAAGAACATTACCTCTTCTTTTGGTATCCTCCTCAGTTTTGCTATAAATACATAAAAGGATTGATTTATAAACACAAGATACAGATGATAAAATTATTTTCTATAAGTTGTAAAGTTACTTTGGTTGGTCTCAAGGAAACAAAATAGGTTTTATATAGTGAAGAAGTGATATGATTTTGTTCCCATTTTTAGTTGAGGAGGATTGATATTTTTGATAAATACAAAAATTGATCACTGTTGGGAGGTAAATATTACATAATATAGATTAAAAATTGATAATTATAGTGTTTTGGGATGATTTGGTCAACCCAAACCTACACCAAACAATAAATAAAATTTTTATACATTTTTTTTCAAAACATCTATGTTTCTCTTCTTTAACCATTTTGGTTTTTCACTATGTTAAATTGTTTTCTATCATAGTTAATTCTTACAATAAGACTAAATTAAATTAAAAATTATTATATAATTTTGAACCAATATTTATAAAAATAAAATCCAATAATTAAAATAATAACCAAGGAGTTTTGGAAATTTATTTTAACAGAAGCGTTTGTTAGTAAAAAACACAATTTTAACCTTATCTTGGAAAACTGAGTTTTTTATATTTAGGGTTCAATAAATTTATTATAAGGTAAAAATTTGTCCATTAATGGAACATGGTTGATATTTATTATCATTTACCAAACCAAATTAATGATATGGTGTTTTTATTATCTTAACTAATATAATAATATATTTTTTTATTATGAAATGACATAAATATCAATTTTGACATTATTCATTTAAATTGAATTTAGAATTATCATGAAAAATATATAATTCAAATATATTAACTTCACCCATGTGTAAGATGACATATTAATTATTAAAATTAATGAAAGAAAATAATTATTTCAATTAACTTCAAATTTATTTATTTTTGTATAAAGTATTTTATTTAATTATTAACTATATAATTTCAGTTTTGGAATTTCTTAAGAATTTAATGTAATTATTTCATCTAGGAAATTAAAACAAATTTTCAAGATAAAAAATTAATTTATATTTAAAAAAAATATTTATAATGTAAAATATTTTGTTTTCCCCATATTTCAAATATTTATAGAAATTAAATGTTTAAAAGTTAATTTTTTATTTTTTGTTACATACCTTTTCATATAGGTTGCTTTCATGGAAACATGTACAAAAAACTCATAATAATTGATCTAAATTTCTTATGTTTTTTAATGTTGCTAAAAATATATTTTAATAAATTTTTTGGTCATTTTAATAATTTAGTTCTTTGTTTAACCCGTCTGAAAACAAACTTTAACATTAACTACTGTAATTAATTTTTATTTCATTCACTATTATTTTTAAAAAAAATATTGTAGACCTTCTTAGAAATTCTAATTTATCATAATTCCAAATATAGAATGAATTTTTCTAAATTTAATTCACATAATTGGAAAATTTTAATTTAACACCAATCCTGTAGACATAACATGAATACAGTGTTTTAATGTAAAAATTCTCAAAAGTTTACAAATTATACATATATAAATTTGATATGATAAATATTAAAATGGAATAAATTGTATTAATTTATATAAAATTTTATTATATTACTTTATAAACAATTAAAAATATAATTTGAAT
This sequence comes from Viscum album, assembly GCA_963277665.1. Classification (NCBI taxonomy): domain Eukaryota; kingdom Viridiplantae; phylum Streptophyta; class Magnoliopsida; order Santalales; family Viscaceae; genus Viscum; species Viscum album. The sequence continues at coordinate 863,721,948 of OY728160.1, forward strand.
TTATAAATTATTTAAATGAAAATGCGATTTTCAATTAAATTTCTGCACTTTTCACTATTCAAGAAAAAATTAAAATTTTCTAAAAAATATTAAAACATAACCCTAATATAATTTTTATGTGAATATTTTAAAAAAAATATTTTTTTCAAATTAATTTTCTGAAATGGGTAAATTTTAATTTTTAAATTAAGTGTATAAAACAGGACTAATCCATGTTGTGTTTAACCACTGTGTTTCATGGAGAAAATGTTATAAATGAGATTAAATTTAGCCTATAAATATGTATTATAATGTTACGGGGTGTTACATTATACTCACCATAAACAATTGTTAAAATTTTATACATGGTCTTGGTAGTCAAGGTTTTTACATTTTTAAATACCATTTTTGAAAAACTAACAACAAAAGAGGGTTAATAAAACATCCCCTTAATATAATAGAATGATAAGTATGAAGGTCATTTGTAAGAATTATATAAATAGGTTTTCAAGTAGGCTAATATTGGTGACAATTTAATACATGAAAATGGAAAAAATACTAATACCTACGGAATAATAGGATTGATAATAGTTGTTGAAAACTTGATTGTGGCTGATCAAGAGAAGGTTGACTATCGAAAAACCATAAACTAAAGTGGTGTGAAAAAGGTCACGGATAAAATCAAAAATAATATTAATAAGATAAATGTTTATTTCTATATAATATTCCCAAATTTATTAACTTTCATGAGAATATATACTTAATTAATTTTATTTCATTTCATATGCACAATATCATCCTTTGGTTGGGCCTTGATAAATTTAGAATACATCCCACACTCTCAGAAATAAATATAAAACATGATTTTCTTATTCTTGAGGTTCTAAAATTAACATTAAATGGATCATAATATCCATAAAAGAGTTATAAGACTTTCCTTCTATCTCAATCTATTTTACACATCAAATATGGTTAGAAAACGTAATCCCATATGCCTAAATCATCACATGGAGAAATAATGCATTAATATCCAAATCTTATTGCAATGTTAAACTTAAAACATTTCATAAGTGGTTAACCTTATAAACTTTCCAAAATATCATGATATATAAAATTAAATGGAAGGCCACTAAATTTTCTAAAATTAACTTATCGTCAATCACCCAAAAAACATGAAGTATATCTTAATCTTAATATACCAAACACATGAATACGTTCAACATGTAGTCTTTGGAAACATGTTAAAAACATGAATTACCATAAAACCATATTTATAACATTAATTCATAATTATTCAATAATATAACATAAATTTTATAATATATTAATTAAATCCAAAACCACTCTAAACTCCAACAATGGTATCAAAACCCATATTTTCATCAAATTGTTAATTAGTTGCGAAGTAATCGTCATTATCCAAATTAATTTATCCATATCAATCATCTATTTATCCAAACATTATTATATAAATATAATGATTGAATCAAGTGTTACATGTCCTTCAATCAGGTGTTTCCATGAATTTTATCCTACCATTGAATCACTATTATTGGCTCTATTCAACACTTGATTTCAAAGACTTTAAGAAAGATTAAAGAAATACTATTCTAAAAAATTTCATAATTCTTCTTACCATAATATCATTATAAAAATACATTAATAACATATTTATTGGATCTAGAAACACGAGAACATTAATCATTCCATATCAGTTGCATCAATTGCATAATCATATCCTTGATCCCTTAGATTCTTCTAAGGTGTATTCACTTGATACATAGTAAATTAACATAAAAAGTGCCCCATATCCTTATAAATGAAACACCTAATAGTTATGTTTTTTATTCACTTTACATTATTTTTCCTAACGAACATTTTTTTGACACTTATAATAAACACCCAATACCTTAAATAATTTACCAAGGTGATTCTTTTTTGAGTTTCACCTACAGGAAAATCAATCATTCCCTTATTCCCATTGACGATTTTTTCTATATCATCCTCTTCTTTTCTTGATTCCCTTTGAATTCATAAGAGATGTTTAATTCTTCCTATATATTTTTGGCACCTATAATTATTTCATAAAATGATGAAAATTGTTGAGATACCAGCGTCCTTTAGATATTTGGAACAACCCCTTCAATGAAATGGTCAATATTTCACTTTTTGTTGAGTATATAATCCATATCATAGCTTTCTAACCTTGTAAAATTAGATTTATACTTCATAACACTTTCAACAGCTTTTTTTTGTTAAAACTAAGTAACTTCATCTTTAATTTTGTTTTTTAATCATGAGGGATATATTTTTCAAGGAATGAATCCTAAAAAAATTTCTATTCCAGGAGTTTTATTTCTACATCATAATAATTATTCTCGATCAATGTCCTCCACTGATCATCTTTTCCTTCGAGATAATAAACTACAATTATATAATTTTTCTTTTCACCACATAAAAACACTATAAAATATCTTCTCTATATACTTAATCTATTTATCTACTATCATTAGACTACTTGTCCCACAAAATTATGGGCGCCACTGTCATATAATGTGATCAAACATAGGCGAATCTCACTGAGAATTAGGTTTCTCCCACTACAAAAAACAGTATTGATTGGTTGATTTTTTTTTCATTTAGTGATGGTTTAAGCCTCCAATAAATGATACACGATTATTTCTTACACAACCACATATTTGTGTGTCGGGAGTCATTTCATAGGCTTTTTGTGCAGTTCTTTTTTATTTGGCAGGGTTTCATTTGGCATCGGTTCAAACTACTACTAAATAACGCACAATGATTTCTTAAAGTGCTCTTTGTTTGTGTTTTAGGAATCATTTCCCAACGCTTTGTGTGTAACGGTTTTTTATATCATAATGCTTCTCTTAGAAGTGTTTTTTTTTATTTACAAAATTAATTAATTTATTATTATTTATCTGCATTATGAAATAATGTTTTATTATTATTATTATTATTTATTATTATTATTATTATTATTATTCATTTTTTATTTAGTATTTTTTATTTGTTATTATTTTTTATTATTATTTTTTGTTACTATTTTTTGTTATTTTTTATTCATATTTTTTATCAATTTATTATTTCTTATTTATTTATTATTATTATTATTTTCTGATTATTTATTTACTTTAATTAATTATTAATTATTAATTATTATTACTTATTACTTATTATTATTACCTATTATTTATCCTATAATCTATGGATATCCCATGTACTCCATGCCTAAATCTAGAAATAATATGTTTTGTTCGAGTTTTGAACCCCTCACCACTTGCATACACCATAAAGACTTTCCCACCCTAGCAAGATCTTTATTTAGTTAGAAAAAATTTATAATATAACTATATATGTACCCAAATAAAAAATAATGATATTAAATAGTAATAAATACTTAATATATAATGAATATATAATAAATACATAATAAATTTATAATAAATTAATATATTAATAAATAAAAAAAGATTTAAAATTATTGTTGATGGAATAATAAATAATAGATTGTAAAAAATTGGTAAATAATAAATAATAACTGTTAAAAAATAATTATTGAGTAATAATTGGTATCTATTAATAAATAATAGATTGTAAGTAAATGTTAATAAGTAAATAATAAAAAACTAGTTATTATTATTTTTAATAATAATTGTTAAATACTAAATAATTTTTAAATAATTTTTAAATAATATGTAAATACTATCTAAATAATAAATTAATAAATAATAAATAGATAATAATAAAAATATATAATAATAATTAAATAATAAATTAATAATACCTAAATAATAAATAATCATTAATCATTAATCAATATTTAATATATATAAAATGAATCTTGAATAATATAATAATATTAAATAAATAATAAATACATAATAAATAAATAATAATTAAAATTAAATAAATGTAAAATAATTTAATAAATAAGAAATTCATAGTTGTTAAAAAACAATAAATAAATAATGGATGAATAATAAATAATGATAAAATATAATAAATCATAAATCATAAATAAGAAATAAGAAACATATAAATAATAAATAAATATTCAAATAATAAATAATAAACTAATAAATGGATATAAATATTTATAAATAAATATATATATATATAACAAAATATACAAAAATATTGATAAACACACATTTTTATTACATAAATATATATATACACACTCATATATATAATTTTATATTAATATAAAAATATATATAAACACAAGTGAATACATATATATATATATATATCTACACTTATATGATAAAAATATAAATAAAAATTAATATGTAAAAAAAATTAGAAATAAGTATATAAATATACACAAATACTTATATAAATATATATGTATTTATTTACCTATATTAGAATTTATAGATAATTATAGATTTTTTATTGACACAAACTTTTTGATATATAACATTACTTATATAGGTATATATATACAAATTAATGCATTTGTATAAGGAAAATAAAAATCGATAATAATTTAATTTAAATGAAATTAAAAAAAATATTTCTATATGGTTTTTATATTTAAAAATAAATATCTATGTAGATATTTATTTATACAAGTAAATTAATATAAGAAAATATATGAAATTTTTTATATATTTAATTCTAAATAAAACTACATTTTGAAAAACGAAAAAAAATCAAAACCACATTATCAACAAGAATGAAATCCTTTTGAATAAATTCATCCCCAAATAAAAAAAGGACAATAATTCCCCCTAAATAGAGGATGAAATTCTATGAAATGTGAAAAAATTGGGATACCCAGACAAAAAATTCATTTTTAGAGCCTTTAGGGCCTCTTTGGAATTCAAAAAAAGTGAACTGGAATATGTAGGTAATCATGATATAGAGATCCTCATCAGATTTGATTTGATATGTGGTGGATCCCAAACCAACACTTGGATCGGAGGTTAGAATTTTTTAATGTTCCTGTTCAATTTCATTAATTTATTGAAAATATTAGAATGTTTATTTTTTAATTATTATAAAAATATAAATCCTTTGTGGTATTATATCATTTTATAATCTTCTACAAGACAGGTTGTGAAGCTAAAATTGACTCTAAGATAAAAATTTATGTACAAGTGATGTTGATGTTTGATTTTTGACTAATATAACATTTTTATAGGTAAAAAATCATTATTAACTAATAATTATAATTTTTTAACAAAAAATTTATAATTAATAATATTTATAAATAATAAACTATATATGATTACAAATAATAAACCAATAATAATAAATAATAACTAAATACTTTTTATTCTTTCTATTAAATTTGGATTGTTTTTTCTAAACTGCGTCTATTTCCTATTGGTTTTTTAAAAGACACCTACTAAAAAATTACTTTTTTTAAAAAAAGATTAAAAAAATATATGACATAAAAATTTACCATCAGTTTTAACAATCGTTGCTAAATTTTTGTGAAAATATCTACACTATCCATTAATAATGATACTATTAGTCCTTCCAAATAAAATTTCTAAGAAATGGAATAAACTATATTATCTCATTGAATTATAAATATAAAATCATAAAGTATAATTAAAAATATCATATAACACATGGAAGAAATTAAAATTTATTTTTTTAATCTCAGATTCATAATTATTTTTTTTAGGGATATCATTGTTTTCAAATCCATTAAAATGGTTCATAATGAAAATGAGAATTATCCTAATCATATCTCAAAATAGCGTCAAACTAGGTATACGGTAACAGCCATTATAATGCACCAGGTGAAAATCGGGTTTATCTAAATGTTCCCCTATCAGAGTTATTAACACTAGATAACTTTGTGCCAGACTCATGTCCCCATTTAGTATCCTAACTGGAATGTGTTACTAGAAAAACCAACCTATTCTATACCATACCAAAATATTATGATGTTATTTTATAATTATCCTCAAATGATATCATAGAGTTATGTTCTCTAACATATGTTTTCATAAATCTTATTTTAAATATTTTTACTAAACATTCTTTGATACCATCTGTAATGACCATAACCCCTTATCTAAAATCCAGTGCCTTACTTTATTACATTTGGAATTGATACAATGGGATGAATCCCAGAGGAATGATCATTTTAGTTTTTTTGGAGAACCATATTGATACATTATACCAATTTAACATTCGGAAAAGAAAATTAATCATAATAAATAGGAAAATAAAATGTTTTTATCCTTGAAACATCATTTCAATGATTCATCTTCGTAACACGGGGAAGGAAATAAAATAAGGGTTAGCTCAAATACTCTATATTGTTTAAGCGTATTGGATGATATCACGTATAAATTATAAGAATAAATATGGAAAGGTAAATAATATAGGACATAATCCTTTTAATCAATTATCTAAGAATTAAATGCATCCATAGAAAATATCATATTGAAAATATAATGGATAAAAGTAACTGAATTCTACATGAAAGAAATGATTAATTATTAGATGTATTTTTCCCAGTAATATGATACCATTTCCATTAAGAATATTAACAATATGGTTTAGAACATACTAGGTATAAATTGATTCATAATGTCCATCTATATCTCTAATGTCCAACAATCTACAGGACAGTTTAACACTACTTGATACAAATATATTTATTTTAGCTAACTAATTGTTTCTTATGAGATTACTAATGCATTGATAGACATTCGATAAATGGTCCCCAAACCGCATGATGAAGTTTAAAATCAGTCATATTATACAGAATAATTGATTTAATTCATAAAAAATGTTCCTTATCATAAAGTATTTGTATTGAGTAAGGGATTAAAAATTATAAATATTTCACGAGTCAATCATGTAACATTCAAATTAAGCACCGCATATAAAAATGTTTTAAAATTTTACAGATAATAATTTTTAATATACAGAAGTATGGATATTTAATATAAATTTAATGTTAAAAGAAAAATTATGACTATGAAGTGATTATTTAAAGAGAATGTTAATAGTCCTAAATGAAAGTGAGATTTAGCAATAACTTTTAGAACTATGTAATTTTCAACGAAAAGAACCTTGGAAGATGAGATTGAAATTGAATCATATGATCCTATAATTTATGAATAAATCATGATATTAGGTTTCAAATTGAAAATATATACACCACATAAATGTGAATTGGTGTATAATAACAAATAAGTCGTAATTGATTGTAAATTGAGATGAAATCCATCACCTCTTTTTTTTATAAAAAACGATTTATCCTCTAGTAAAATGTTTTTAAAATTATATTAAACTATTAAATTACCATATTAAACTTTTAAATATCTTATATGATCCTTTCATAACATCTTATTACCCATTTACTAATAATATATCAATATTTTCACTGTTTTGGGTGTTAATTCCCTTTTTTTCTCATATGTGTCTCCCCTTGAAAGATACGGTTATAAATAATTTGATATAGTTATATCATATATAGAAAAATAATCTTGAAATAATTATAATATTTTTAGATAAATTATATTTTTATAAGAAATATTGAGATATGTTTATAGAAAACGAAGTACAATACATTCATGGAGATGATAGGCCAAACGTACGCATGAGTAATGTTTTAATTTTCTGTATACATTATGGAGGAGATGAATGCAATATTTTATTTTCATATAATGATCATAATATCATATATAACATGTTACCTTTTTAATTGTACTTATATATATCAACCATGTGGTGTGGTTAAGAAAAGAGAATCACAACTCTTCTTGAAGGCGGTAGTCTACACATACCAGATTGATGTTATCATCATTAAGTGAATGAAAAGGAAAGAAATAAAATGATTTATATTATATCTATATATATAAATATTCCATTAATAACATAAATATTTTTTATATGACATATAATCGCTGAAATAATCCTTATAACCTTCTCTGTGAAGCGTTATTGAAATACGAATCACGTCACTTCAGGAGGCGGTAGTCCACTGTACACACGAGCAATGTTATTATGTCTCCTATGGAATGGAAGGTAATAATATATAGATATATGATATAAAATCACATCCGGTATAAATATTTTACAAATTTCATGTATATATACTTTACATTCACCATCATGTTATTCCTTCAGTGGTGGAAATAGAAAAACGAACGATATCAATTCATAAAATTGGATTCTGACCTACACATGAACGATAATTTTGTAAGTAATTTGATTAAATTAATGATGGATTTAGTTCAGGACCTTATTAAAACAACCTCATAGTATATAAAATACACTATGGTTTTTATATCATAATTCTTTAATAAAAATTGATTCTGGTTGATATAGATGTAAAATAATGATGATCATTGAAGAACATTACCTCTTCTTCAGGCATCCTCCTTAGGTTTTCACTAATGCCATAAAAGGATGTATTTCTACCAAAAATAATGACTCATTATGAGGTAAGGGATGTTGGGATGTGATTTGGGTATGACTTGGTCGAATAACTGTGGAATGATTCTATGAAGATGTGAGCTGAGTGAGTGAACATTTATAGTTGACATGGAGTGTTATATTTTAAAATACCGAAACATATTCACTATTGGGTAGTCAATATTAACTCATGTGGCTCAAAAATTAATAATTAATGGGTTGGGTGGATGATATGGCATATAATCACATCAAACACAAAATAAAATACATGTTTTAATCATTTGTTCCCTTTACATATATTTTTACATGTCTTAACCATTTTGGTTTTTCACTATGATAACTAGTTCTCAATCCTAGGTAATTAATCCATTAACACTATATTAATTTATAGATATTAAATAATTTAGACCAAATTATTATAAATATTATATCCGAATTATCAATTAAAAATAATATCTATGTTGAAAATTTATTTTAACACAGGAACAAATGTATAAAAACACTATTTGAACCTTTACCTCGCTAAAAGAGTCTATTATAATTCTAGGGGTCAATGTAGTAATTATAATACATTAATTATTCCATTAACATAACATTGATTAAATTTATTAAAATTTACAAAATACCATGGAATTGAATATTATTTTCTAAAAATTTAAATAATTTAATAAAATATCATATATGATAAATATCATTAATGTCAATTTTGACAATATCCATTAAATTTGAATTTAAGAATATCTAAAAAATAATTGAATTCGAATATATTTAGTTTATACTTGTGTAATAATATAAATTCATATAAAAAATTTATGGAATAAAATAATTTATTAAATTTACTTAACAGTTAATATTTTTAATATAATTTATTAAATTTTAATATTAACTAAATAATTACTATATTGAAATTTCTTAATCATAATCTAAAGTAATTATATAATCTAGAAAAATAAAACTAAATTTTCATGATAAGAAAATAATTTATCTTCAAATATAATAATTAAATCTGACAATATGTGGTTTTTTAATATCCCAATGCTTTATAGAATTGAAACATAAAAATGATTCCTTTTTTATATTTCATTACATAAGTTATTATACAGGTCAATTTCATAGAATAGTATCCCAAAATCACATAAAAATATAGTATAGGGTTTTAGGGGTATAAATAGTTCCACAAATATTATTTTAAAAAAATTTGTTGGACATTTTAGCACTTTTGTTCTTATTGTAACCCAAGGTAAACCCATTTTTACCGTATCCACAATAATTATTATTCATACATTCACTATTCATTTAAAAAAATAATAATTTGAACTTATTAGAAATTAAAATTATGAATATTATGAACATGGAATAAATTCAGTAAAATTTAATTTAGGGGAGTAAAAAAAATTAAATTCAAATTAATCTCATTGATGGGATGAGAAAGTGAGTTTTTAAAGCAAAAAAGATCAAAAGTTTACGTTGTATTTAGATATACATAATATATTCAAATGATTTCACTATAAAAAATTGGAATAATTTATATAAAATTGAACTAATTTTAATTGAAAATCAATTAGAAAATATAATTTTTCATTTGGAATAATTGAAACAAAACGGATTTTTTCAATTAAAAATATTTATTTTTCACAATTCATCAAAAAAATGATTATTTTCTGAAAAATTTCAAAAACTCACACTAACATTATTTTGGAATATTTATTTAATTTTTTTTAATTTTCAAAATAAATTCTTTAAAATTGGTGGAAATTAATTTTAAATAAAATTCACAAAGTTGGACTAAATCTGATTTTGGTTAAGACCATTGGTGTGTGCATCATAAGCTATCAATGAAATGGAATTTATTTTAAAATAAATATTTTTTAATGTTTTACAGTGTTATAAGAAAAATTATAATTCTAGGGTAATGTACTAAAATTTTGTTATGTCGGTGATTATATGATTTTCATATAACTAAAAATCGGTCTCGATATTATAATTGGATTTGATTTTGGAAAAAATGAATCTATGGGTAATAATATTGAAAAGTGTTGGTTAAGAATGTATCAAACATTATTTTGATTCATAATGACTTTTCCCTTAATTCACACTTTGTTTTACACTAATGGGTTTATAATTTGGTTTATTTAAATTTTATATATCAACCACTATGATAAATTAATGAATGGGACATATGGAATCATGTGATATTCCATTTCAATATTAAAACAACCCAAGATTAAATTACATAAAAATTGCATAATTTTAATAAACTACTTAAAACATCACAAAAACAGACACCCAATGACTGTATTTGTTTAGGTCAATTTGAAATATAAAACAAAAATCATCAAAATAAGAGAAATATCTTCAATGTTTAACAAAAAGATTTTCCTGAATTATAATTTATTCTTAAAAAACATACTTCATTTCATAGTGAAAGGATATATAAGAAAGGGATGAGTTCAAATTTTCAGTAACGGAAAATAATGAAAATTCATAATCATAACATGATTATATGTGTAAAAAACCCAATAAAAACATTTTAATAATATACCATGTATATCAAACATTATAATTATGGGACATGGAAAAAATATTTACTATCAAAAATACATGAATCATAAAATAATTAACATCACAAAACATGTGAGAAAATCATTGGTATAAGAAATTGAATTCATGTAAAATAGATAAACATGTAATATCATTCTGTATATCTCAAGGCTCATTAGCAAGAAATATATCACGGATCTTCATAGGGACTACACCTACTAGGCGGGACACATCAACATCCATTGTCGCAGTACATTCCTAGTAAGTGCCTAGGTTTCCCAATCATCCTATAAATGATTGCGATTCCACATCATACCATAGTGTATCAGGTTTCCTTATATTCCCATAGTGGATTGAGTTTCCCTACATTCCATAGTGGACAAAGCCTATTGACTTGAATCCCATCACTATATCATGATATATAATCAATTAACCAATGCATTTTAGGGACATATAAGTCCAAATCATAACATAGTAAAATCTTTCATATATGTTCGATAAGATAATTAAATATTGATCATATCATAAACTATAAAAAGTTATGGGTTTCACAAACAAAAGATCACAACCCATCAAATTAAATGGGTATCATAAAATTTTTATCACATTATAACTTATAGAAAATATATATAATTGACAAACATTTCATCAATTTATACCCAATGAAAAATGTGTGTTTCAAAATAATATACCCCATAGAAGAGAAACATGTGTCATAAACAAAAATTTATTAAAATATAAACCATTCCAGGAATAATAAGAATGGTATTATTGGATTAGTTAACCAATAAAGAATAAAATATAAAAAATGTTGACACAATAGATGGAGAAGGATTTTGAAATATCACTTGAAACATTTCTCAATGAAAATAGAATTTCTTTGAAAATAATTTTCATAAAATCATTTTAAAAATACATTTCTTATAAATAATGCACTTAAATTTAATGTAAAATATTTCTTGAAGAAAGTATCTTATCCTCTTTCAAAATAATCACATTAAATAAAAAATTAATTTTGAAAACCTTTTTCTTTTAAAATAGCTTTGAAAACATATAAAGGTTGCCTGAAAATATATTGAAAACCATTTTACACGAACACTTATAAATTATTCTTAAAAAATATTGAAAACCTTTTTCATTGAAAATAAATTGAAAAATTAGAAAAGAATATTTGAGATCATTGAAATAATTTTCATTGATAAATTTTTTTTAAAAAAAATAAAACATTCTAAAAATATCATTTAAAACACCTTTTTAAATGTAGAAATATTTTTTAAAACCCTTTTTCTTTGAAACCCATTTTAAAATAATTTTTTTTAAGAATATTGGGAAAATAATTTTCTATAAAAAATATCCTTTGAATATTATAAATGATTAATCAAGGAAATTAGGGTCATGATGGTGGGTATGTATGTACTAATCGAACATTCATTTTGTACCATAAATTTTTGAAAAATATATTGATCTAAAAATGACATGAAGATTCATTTTAAAAATATTTCATAAAAAGTTAATAAATGGGTAAATATTTCCTTTAAACATAAGTTTATAATTGTAAAACTCTTTTGAAACCTTTTTTTAGAAAATACAATTATGAAAGAACACATCTCTCTGACCGAAATGTGAAATTAAGTCATACATTCATAAAAACAATTTCTTAGTTATCATAGCTTCAAAAGAGTGTAAAAATGGTAACATTACTTGGATATAAAGTTATATCCATAGGGTATGAAAATTTATGATACTTCTTGATATATATTTCACATAGTCTCGTCAATTAAAGCATAATCATAGACAATATTGATAAATGATGAAGTTGAAGCTATAAATCATATGCCACATTGATAACATTAAATCATAATAAAATGGAAATAAAAAATTTACATGAAGAATAACATATCCAGAATTTAATTATATTCATGATATAACATTTCAAAGGTAGTATATACACCTCATTAAAAAAATCTAGTTTAATAACATGGATTTTTCTCAAATAATTCATATAAATAAAACATTACATGACCGATTTTGTAAATTCTGAAATATAATCCCCATTAGATAAATATAATCAAATAGATATGTAAATACCCATAACATTTGTTAAAATAATCATTGAATTCGTCCCTTGGTAGTATAAACACGACAAAAAATAAACAGGTGGGGAATAATTCATGTATCTCCTAGAAATAAAATGTGAGATGATGTTCCCTTACCTTATATTTTGACATTCATCATATACATTCCAAATTTAATTACAAAAAATTTATATTTTTTAAAAATATAACAAATGAAATTATTATTATATCCAATAAAATATATTATTCTCTTATGAATTTATATCCAATAAAATGTGAGATGTTTCCTTTTTTCTCATTTTTGTTTTCTAGTTTATTCTTGATCCTATTACTTAGATTATGATTTAATTATTTAAATAATTTTAAAGGTGTATAAATATCATATATATTCATCATATATTTATTAATAATTATCAATATTATATTGAATTTTGAAATGGAATATTCTGTTCATGGATATGTTAGGTCGAACATACACATAAACGTTGTTCCCGTTTTATTATCCTATTGAATGTGAGAAAGTAAATGATATATATATATATATATATTTATATATATGTATATATTATAATTCCAGTAGAATTACTATTTCTTATATATCATTTACATTAAATAAACACATCCTTAATACATTCCATTTATGGTGTGATCGAATGACATCACTTTAAGGAGGCAGTAATTCACATTTCCTCAAACGAAGTTAACGTAATTCTAGAAAATGGAAGGGAAGAAGTTATGTCTTCTATAATAATTATAAAAGCATAAATAAATCATAAATATCATATATAATATATAAAAATATATTTTCCATCTTAATTCCCAAACATGATAGGTGGTAAATGAAAAATGAACAACATCGTTTCGTGAGGCCATAGTTCACCATACACAAGAATGGAAGGATTTCAAAAAATTAGATGTTAGTGTGTTCTAGTGAAGTTCGAAACCTTATAAAAAATATCTCATTATTTTGAGGAATCTTATCTTATTATATAAGCATGGAATAAGAATAAATGAGGTTGTGGAGAAAGAAAATAAATGAAAGGATCTTGAAGATGTTTGTTATATATTTATTGGGTAACTCCTTTTTCATTCCTCAAAAGGTATCATTGGATGGATTTATGTCCAAATAGAGGAATCAAGGATAAAGGCAGAGATTTTGGGAGATTTTTTGTGATGAATTTGCGTGAGGAAAGTGGATTGAGAGGTGTGACTAAGTGGGTTGGTAGAGTAACTTTTTATAGTGGAGGAGGGAAATTCTTGTATATTTTTGAACATGGGATTCCACCCGCATTCTTCATATGAATAGTGGATCCAATAATGATCTCAATTAGATCCATGGTAGTATAGGGTGGAAATATTTCCACAAAATGGCTTCTATATACGTTTCTATGTCATTTTCCCTTGAAGTTGAAGGATCAATCCCATGTTAAGTTAATTTTCCTCTTAATCATTATAATTAATTTCAATTACATTAACTAATATTTTTGTTAAAAAAATGGTTTAATTACATATTATTCTGATTCAAAATGTGTAATAAATTATTCTAAATTATAATAAAAAAATTACAATAAATTAATTAAATTTTAGCCACACAAATGGATAATGAAGCAGGTTTTGAAATTGAAATTGTTCGAAATTTTGGTATGTTTTTATATCTATTTTCAAATTGAAATTTATTTCAATGAAATAAATTGTATTAATTCATTTAAAATTTAAATAATTTAACATTAAAACAAATTCAAAAATACAATATATCCTTATAAATAAATTATATGAAAAGATTATTTTGAATTAAAATCCTTTCTGTTCCACTATTCATTAAAACATAAAGCATCACAGAAAAAACAAAAAAATTACACTCAAAAAATTTTTATATTCCAATTTCAAAGATGATGTTTTTTATGAAATATAAAATCAAAAAAATTTCTTAAAATTGTATTTAAAATTATTTCACGATTAAAAGATGTTAAAATTAATTTTTAGTATAATATATCTTTTTATTCGTAAAATTATATTTATTATAATCTTCAGCTTATCAAATCTATTGAATAATAATAAAAGTTTTTGATTTAATATATTATATATAAACATTTTTTAAAACATTAAACATAATTAGTTTTTCTAATTTATTTACAGAATAATATTTTTGTACATATAAAAATAGCTTTCATAGAAAAGTAATTTCTTTAATTTCAAATAGTTTATGCATTTACTTATAAAAATTAATAACCATAGGTTAATTTTATATACATGTGTAAATATTATTTTCAGAATAACATAAAAAATATTTTTAACTGCCATTCAGAGGGATATGCGGTACCTATAATAATATTTATTTTATATTATAGTTTAGTAAATACTAGGCCTTACATGTTATAAAAGCTATCTTAGGAACTCGATATTACGTGTAATAGATGAAAGACATAGTTATGTGTGTACCACAAGATAATATAAGAAATTAATATAGTGCATTATATATGGTTATATAGGCAAACATAAGATCATCTTATCCCTAAAAATTTATTGTTTTAAAAACACAATTTTTAAAACATATATGGTTATATTTTAGATTTATTAAAAAACAATTTTGAAATAAATTTCAAAAAATGAATTCCATTATTTAAATCATAATATTTAATATTATATAATATGTTTGGTTTAATTTTATTGGAAAATTATTAGAAATTATAGTGAAATTTATTAACCATAATTAATGTTAAAATATTGTTTTGTTCTTTACATGCTATGTTTTTAAAATAAAACATCCACACAAATGAAAATTCAATTTTATAATTTTTATTTAATATCAATAATGTATGGTCTAAATTTTTTAATATGTTATATTTTATTTTAATATTAAATATTAATCACCTTGGTTAGAAAACAAGTCACTATGGTGAAAACAAAAATTACATAACAAAATAAACATATATAAAAATGGAATAACATTTTTAAGAAATATTTTATATGTTACATAGATGTTGATTTTCAATAAAATAAAAAAATGAAATACTTTTTATTTTTGGATCCACGTGGGGTGAGTGTGACCTCTCATTACTGAAAAGTTTTGCAAATTTACAAAAATTCCACTCCTCAAATATAAAAGGGAACTCCCTCCCCTCAATTATTCACACGCGAGAAGGCATTTCTATAAAAAGAACCTACAACTATCTCCCCCAAACCCCATTTTCCACATTCTAGACCAGTTTTTCTTCCAAAAATTCCAATCCAAGTGTCCTTAAGTTGATATCCAAAAAAGGTTACTCTAAGGTATGGTAATCATATTAACAATGGCCATTCATTCAATTATTCTATTACCACCATCTATTGTGTATACAAAAAATAAATTATAGTAAAAATATAAATCCCGTATAATGAGATGTTATTATTACTATATAATAACATATATCCACACCCCATCTATCAAATGGGATATGAAATCATTTATCAAGTTAGCGGCGGACTACAGTCTTGTGAACCGATGTGACTCGGTTTCCATCAACACCTCTCGTTGTAGGATATAATGATATATTTAATCTATATATATAGATATAATATTTATGATAAAATTTTATTTTTTCAATTTTATTATCACTGAATAATTCTTACATTCAATTACATTTAAAATATGATAACATCATTCTTATATAGAACCAATTACTACTCGTAAAGCGATGTGAATCGTTTTTCAATTATGAAAAAAATTGAAGTTATTAATTATAAATATAAATAATATTTTAGAGATATGTAACATGATATTTAATCTTTAAAATTAATATTTCACTATCTTATTTATCCATTCTCCCATTAAGGATATGATAACATCCCTTGTGTGTTTCTATGACCTATCATCTCCATGAAGTGATGTGATCCATTTCCCATGTGAAAATATCAATAATGAAACTAAAAATATATCTAATGAAAAAATTATATTTGTAAAATTAACATATTTCTATAGATTATGAAACTATATATTATGCTCATGAACTATTACAGTCATGTTAAAACAAGCATGATAAAATAAGGAAGTTAACACCCGAAAGAATAGTAATAGTGATATATTTTTAACAAATGGGTGATAAGATGTTATAAAAGAATAATATATTTTATTATAAAAAATTGTTTTTTGGATTTAGTAAAATTTTTATAATCACTATTCAAGATGTTAATGTGTGCTCAGCCAAAATGAAGTATGAGGTGAAGGACTTTGTCCCAATTTCCCTACTTTGAGGAATATTTTAATGTAATGGATAAAATTTGTTTAACATGGTGTATATAATGACTATTTGAAATGTAATGTATTAATCATTCATAATTTATGGTATTATGATTCAATTAAAATTATTTTAATCAATGGGATTTTACATTAAAATCACTATGTGTTAACGAATTTTATAACTCAAACTTTTTTAATTAAGTTATATTACTTATTAGTTTTCTTTGATATTATTATAATGTGTGTGAAACAAATTATTATATTGGTTTTTATACAAATTTTTTATATTGATTAAAATTTGATACACATAATCAATTAATTGATTGTTTTTCAATTCAACATTAGGATCATTGTAAGGGTTTATTGTCTTAAATTTTCTTCTTTCAAACATATGTCATGTTTTACAACTATATCCATATATGAGTTGTATCTATATCCCATTTTATTTTTTATATCATGATTATCTTTATATTTTAGGTGGTTAATTTTTCATTCTGTGTTATTCCTTTCATTGGTTTTATAATTAATAATTAAAAAATATGGAATGAGATTGATGTATCCATCTCATTTTGGTTATGATTTTTTATACCATAATTTTCATTGATGGAAATTTTTTGTATCATTAACTAATAAAATGAATTAATTTTCATATTATATTTTTATTCATGATTTTTAAGAAACCATATAATTTTCCACTATTTAGATCATAAAATGATTGATAAAATGTTTTCAATAAAATTTGACTAAAAATTTCTCTTTAGTAGAAAATGAATTTTCTTCCAAATCAATGTTCTTCAAAAAAGTTAATGTTATTTACTATTCTTAATTAAATTAGTTTTTAACCATCATTTTTTAAAATATTTTTAAATGGATCTTCCATTTATTTTCCAAACAAGGTATTTATGGTTTTTTCCAAAATAAATGGGAATCAATTCATTGTTTTTAATGTACTCAGCCTGAATAGAACCTTCCAATATAATGAATAATCAATGGTTTTAATAGTCAGTTAAAATATTAGAATGTTATTTTTAAATAAAATTTCTTTCAAATAATTTTTAAATTTTTATTTTTAAAAGTAATATTCAATTTGGCAAGTTTATTTTCCTATAGAATGTATTTAAATGATGATTTATGGTATTTCCATTCACCATAAACAAGAATCCATTATTTTAAATATAATCCTCTGAATATTATTTTAATGATACCATCCCTATTACTTATCTATATGGTTTACATCAGTTTCACCAGGGAAAGTATTTAATTTACATTTCTTGATTAATTTTTTTAAACATTACATATCCCTTGAAATATTCATGTTATTATTGTCATGGGCGATTACATTTACTATTAATATCCATATTATTAAACATTAATATTTTTAATACATATTACATATATCTATTATACATATGGTATTTTAATTTTAAATATATATGGTTGATTGGGGTAATTTTTATTAATATATATTCTTTACATCATACGAAAATTTTCTAATAAGACATATTATTATTAATTAAATATATCAGTCGATATTTGAAGAATCTATTGGACATGAAGTTATGAGTGGGGCCTAGATATGGATATAACCCTGAATCATTGGTAATCTCATGAAATGAATCAGTGGGATAGCCTTATCGTAATGGTTTTCTAATGTATACTTACCCATTAGTTAAACAATCATGGAATAATGTATTGATGGTAACAGTATCTTGATTCTTGATATCATGACATCTAATTTTAATCATTTGATTCATTAGAAATTCATGTATTATTATCCATGATATTATTTCATTAATATTATCCAAGGATTAATTGATTATGTTATCTATTAAATAGAATTTGTGTTCTATTATTTACCATTCCATATTGATTATGACTTATATTATCATGATAGTAAACTTATTGATTAAATGGAATTTGTTCTCATATATTTAACATTCAATATTGATTACTTCATTTTGACCACACTCTTTATACTTGTGAAAACTACTATTCTACATAACCATTAATATGATTTTGAGCTCACCCTTTTTTTGTTTCCATTCCTCGAAATCTAAGAAGTGTAATATTAATGATATTTAAGGATATGATAGTGGGAATAATGATATTCCTGAAAAAAAAACATGTAAATTTTGTATTAAAATATAATATGGGGATCATGTATGTATTTTTTTACCAAGATAACAAAATTGTTTAGTTCTGTAGGATGAAATCACTTATATCTAACACCAATGTAAGAGTGTCACCGTGGAATATAGGCTACTAGGGTTGGGTTCATTACATAAAAACAATAAATTTTATTCTCTTAAGGTTATTAATGAAATTTTCAAGAAATTATATCATTTAACAATCAAATTTTAGCTAAAAGGTTTTATAGTTTTTTTAAATAAATTTTGACTTTACTTCCATCTTTAAAAAGAAATCCTTTTTTCGATATCCATATTTTCTAAAAAATCATATGATTTCTCAAATTTTATAAATGATTTATTAAATATATTATTTATCCATTCAATAATTTTTTACATAGCTTGATGAAATGAATCTTATTTTCTTTTTCTGAATCAGGTACATATTAAATTTTTTACAAGTAGTGTGAAAAGAATGTTTTATAAACATATATGTAATGAAATATAATTACTCACTTTAATTTATACTAATTTATTTGATTACTCCAATATAAAAATACAAGTTTATTTTAAAATAATTTTTTATAATGTTTTAAAAATATTTATATTTTGAAGTGTTAATTTCAAAGTTAAAAGGTTATTTTCCTGATAAAATATTCCATATAATACATTAAAGGAATTTTCATTAACAATTATATCCTTATATATTATATAATCCTTCTAATATATGTACATGTGCCCCTCACATATATACCATTATTATTCTCCCTTAATTTTATGGGGTAAATATTAGGTTTATGCCTTATTATTGAATTCATATTTTGGAACACCTAATCATGAAAATTATCAGATGGTTGCACCCAAAAATTTGTCAAACTAAATATGTAATATTTCACTATAATTAGATTTCATGTATTTGATTAGGGAGTAAAACTATCCCTTATGGGAATTTTTCTACCATGTGATATAGTCTGGAATGTTATCCTTAACTCATGTTTATGTCATGTTATATGTTTTAACCAAATTTATTATATTTCAATTATCTTATGATATGACTTTATTTATATTATGCATCAATTTTATTACTAAAATCCTTATATTTTATGATTTCATGTTATACATTTCACTCACAAGTTATGATTTCTTATTATTTTTATTCCCTTAGATTATTTTTCTCACCACTTTCTTTTTGTATTCACTAGGTTATCCTGTATAGTTTTCGAAGCTCAAATAGATTTAAGAGAACATTATAGAGAATAAAATAAGTATTTGGTGTTTTATTTTTTTTCATACAACATGAACACATTATTTTGAATACAGTTGGCCTCATCATCTTTGGGCTTGTACTTATGGTGAATTTATGTTTCAAAAAAATGTAATAGTATGTGTAAAAGGCATGTTTCAATTTATTATGAACAAAATATATCCACAAAAATATATATATGCATTGATATTATTTAGATTAATAATATATATAAATTTAATTTACCATAGGTTGGAATATTTATGAAAAAATAGAAATACATGGTATAGATTTGTTCTGTCAAACTTCTTTATTTAAGACATGTTTTGAATTATACAGTTATTTTCATTATATGCTTTATAGAAAACAAATTTGAAATAATAAATAATTATAAAATAATTAAGCATGGTAATTATAGTTCAATTTCATTTTATGTATTTTAAGAGGTTTTGATTCTTATTTTATAAATTATTGAATGGTTTATTTATAATGTCCCACATTATAAGGACAATTTCTATTTCAATTACATTAGTGGAATTTTGTTTTATTAATCCCCAAAACCCAATATTTTTTTATCATTTACTTATTTTAAGGGTTTCCTTGTATTTTTTCCATTTTTCCCCTCTTAGGTACACAAACCGATCGAAATTATATTGTCAAGAAAAGGTAAAGTTATTTTATTATTTTTTGTTGGGAACCAATTCATCAATATCCATATTATATATTTTACATCATAATTTTATTTCCAATAATTCAATGATTTAATATGTTATAATTATCATAACCTGGAAATTATATTCCAATAATTTAAAATTAATCATTTAATTTTTACTGAATAAGATATTTTTTACTTTATTTACAAAACTATGAAAATAATATATTCTTAAATTTTTTCTATTTGAATATATTTTTACAACATCATGGACACCCATAAATATTTATATTCTTTTCCATTATTGGATGTATTTCTAAAGTAACATCTATTTTGGTTATTTTATGAATTTGTTAAATTAAAATTTATTTATTTTCATAAATTTTTTATATGGTATTTCACTCCACTTTGGAAAATTATAATCATTCACTCCATATTTCCTTTATTTAGTGTAGTATATTTTAAATATTAAGTTTGTATAGTATATTTTTACAAATATGTTTTCTAAATTATTATTTAAACATCATGAAAATAGTTTTTGAGGTGATATAAAAATTAATTTTCTAATAATATTACAAAATCCTTACGGGAAATTATTTATAAGAAAATTTCATCCATTTGGCTCCCTATTTTAAAAAGGGAAAAACATTTAATAAAACTTCTTAAATTCTAATCAATTATTGGTCATATTAATCAATATGTTCTGAATATTCATTAATGTATTCTATACAATTTCTAGTATTTAATTAATCATATACCCAATACTATCTATGGTGTAAATGCCCTATTTTATAAAAATTAGATTATTTGGTGAATATCATGAGAGGTATATAATTTTTTAACTAGACAAACCTTAAAAATCTATATAAGTCATAGTTTTATATGGACGATTATTTAATAAATAGTTAGGTTGAATATGATTTGTGAATTTATTAGAAATTTATATACTAGTTATATAATGTGAATTTTTGTTACCATTGATGTTTTTGAGGGGGAATAGTGGAAGAGGGTTGGGATCATGGTCAATATGGTTTTACTAAACATATATGAGAGTGACCTAAAGTAATATATGATTTTTTTTCAAAACATCAAGAAATGGGTTCATTTTAGATTTTATATATAATTAATTTATATGAGAAAATAATTAATTGAAATTTAGTTTGCCAATCATTGTCATATCAGTAGAACCCTTCTGGATTATCATTTTTATTTTAGAGGAACTAAATGTAAATTCCCTCAACCAGTGATCCAATCATTCACTGTGAACCTATGACCATCACCATAGAATCTACCGAGTTATATCATAGATGGTTCTAATGCTTATAATGATTAACTATTGATAGTAGAATAATCCTTAAAGGTGAAGAGAAATTGCAAAATTGGAGGAGAATAATAGATCTATATTATTCAGAGCATTCTAGGGAGGATCTCTCTAGGGCTTGACAGAATCCTCTCTAAAACACATCAGGAATATTGAATAAAGTATGTATTTACTGTCATATATGTTATAAAAAATTTCAAATATAGATATGGTTAGAAAGTAATACTTTCACTAGGTCCCTTATTAAATTCCTAGGGAACCCCATTTCTAAATAATAAATGAATTTTTACTATTTACAAGACATGTACTAGACTCATGTGTTAAAAAATATCATTTCATTTAATATATATCTACATTACTCATCAATAAATATATAAATATTATATTCCTAAATTATTAATTAAGTATTTATTAAATATTCATGTTAACAAATAAATAAATATTTGTTACCATGAAAATAAATTAGATTTAACAAATATTATATATTCATGTAATTAAATATATAATTACCATGTGAATATATATTTATCGTAATTTTCAATCACATATATATTCTCTTGAATAAATTTTTATTGAATATTTTCCATCAACCTAAGAAAGAATAATTTTTAGACAACATATGGGATTAATATTTATCTAACATTTTAGATTCAAATATAATTTAACTATGGTTATTAATTCAATATGGTGTAATCCACAAGCACCCTTTCTCAGTGATACTTTATTAAACCTTATAAATTCGAATATTATCATATATTAAAATGATAATACTACCTTATTGATATAAGATAATGTCATAATGACATGAAATCATCGATGAATTAAAATTTTGTACTGCGATATCATTATCTTGAAATCAATAATCAAGATGGTTGCATGATGGTGTCTTTATCCTATATGATTGATGTCTCTTTCTATGACATTTCAGAAATAGAAATTCCAAACAAATGATATAGAAAATTACTTAATTTAGAAATTCCATTACTATTAAAGATCCTAAAATATCCACTTTTGTTAAATAAATTATGGGATAATTATTTATCACATTATTCAATAATACAATATCACTCAGGATTCACCCAATGCACCCCACATCCTATAAACATATACTGTTTAATTCTTGGCCAATAGATCAATGTAAAAACCTCAATATATGAATTATTAATTATATTAATTTCTAAGGATTATTATAAAGGTAATCATATTGGAATATCCATAAACACATATAAAGAGTGATTTCCAACTAGTGGGTTTTGTTCTCATAATATCTTGCTCTGATGATTACCAAGGGAATAAAAAATGAGAAGGTTTATAAATTTCATATGAGTTTGTACTAATAATACCTTGTATAATTTGTGTCACATAAAATAATATCATCATACTATGAAGCATATATTTAGTAATACATTAACTTTTCTACAAGGCTATCATAATATTTGGTAAATCTTATGACCTTTTAGTGTTAAAAGTACCCAATAACATTATAACATAGATGTAATGAATAATAAAGATAATCATGTGATTATTATTTAATAAATATTTATTTATAATGAATATTTCATTAATATAATGTTCATAAATGTTTTTTAAAGGGAATAACTATAATAGAATCCCATTTTCACTATTGAAAATTTCTAACAACTAAAAAGGTTAGCCTAATAGGATAATCATGTTTCTTCTTTGATTTTGGAAGTAGAAGTTGATCCCACCATACTACATATGGTTAATATTCTTGAAGTAAATAAATATATTTGAGAAAATACCTCATAAAATTATATGACTAAGTGTATAATTTTTCATTCAGTTATCCTCGAAATATTTGTTAATATATTATACATAATGAACCATGATCTAGTTGAACTTTAATATCTAGGTAAAAATCCATAATATATATTTTTTTAAAAACATGTTAATTGATACATTATAATCTGAAACAAACATGATATATTATAGAATTATAAACTACATGATGTAAAATTCTTAAAACTTTAATATTACATAATATTAATGGAGATAAAAATTCAAAGGATCAAAAAGTAAACAATATTTATATCCCATGAAAACAAATATTCTCGATTATCTAATTATGGAAAATTTAAAAAAAACAATTATCTCAATAATTATCAAATATTTATATATACATACCTATGATACTCTTATATAATTGATTTATATATACAATATAATGTTTATTCATAATATATATCAAAACAATGTACATATAATAGAATAAGAGAGTGGTTTTTAACATACTCTTAGTCATATTTATTCTTTCCAACACAAAATACCATTTTAAATATGAACAATTTGGGTATATTGTTCCATATTTTATCATTCAATATGTCATCATATATATATATGTAATAACATGGGTTAAGTAACCCCTTGATATATACAATTATGTCTTGTTACCTAAAAGTTTTTCATTACTTATGTCATATTTAATGTAATCATGCAGTCTAATATAAACATAAGACTAATCACTGGTTTTCCATTTATCGATAAACACATATACCTTCAAAAATATATCTCCCACACTAATAAATTATAGACACCACGAAACATTTAATTAAATAATAATATTCTAAAACCATTATAATTATTTCATTCAGGAAATAGATCCTAAAATATTTCATACTATATTGGTTTTATTTTATATTTTCAAAATTTCTAATAATGTAATATAAACATATTCCATAATATAACCTCTGAGGGAGGTGGCCTTGACATCTAATTCATAATATAATGATCCTCTCTACTATGATTAGTATAATTCAAATTTATTTATGTATAATGGATTAGTATAACCATTAATGAAATTTTTTACCTTTGTTGTAACATTAATGTGACACCATGATATTGTAAAATAATACTATGTTCTATAGCATATACAACTCAAACCAATAATCTTAAACAAGAAAATAAATATTGTTACCTAAATATGATTGTTCTAATATTTTTATTAAATTGGAGGAAAAAATATGATTCACCAAATTTTGATACATATATTTATATATAAAGGATTTAATCAATACAAATGTATTGATTACTTATTAGGAAATAAGCACTCCATTTTTAGTAAAGAGAGTTGATTCTTCAAGGTACATTTTCATCGGATTTTTTTTGTCAAAAAATATAATAATTAATATATGGATATTTAAGGAAATATATATTATAAAAATGATCACATTTATGTTATCATTATTTAAAAATTATCTTTGGGTAGATTTTTGGGATTTTTCTGAAAATATTATCTCTCTGTTGAAAAATAATAATTTTTTTTGAAATGGGTTTTTAGATAATTTAATAAGACTGAATTTGTTTTAAATAGTTTAAATGTAACATTATTTCTAGCATATTATGAATAATTTAATTACAACTATGGGAATTTATTTTATGGTTGAATTAGGTACAAAAACCATTTTATTCTTGAAAATAAAATTTCTAAAAATTGTTCTTCTTTACAATTTGTGTTTTTATATTAATTTAAATTCTTCCACTTCTTGGAATTTTAATCATGAAATAATGGATTACAAATTTGGAATCAGGATGTGAAATTTTTTTAAATATACCCCTTTTATTTTTTATTATGAATTGTAACCACAATAAATTTGTATCACCTTGGTAAGGGGAAAATGGGTAAAATATGGTTATAACCATGAGATAATATCCCCAAAACAACTAAAATTTTTCTTTATCCGATTTTATGTTATGATTTTGGCCATTTTCATTCATTTATTGAATATATGGTTAATTGGTATCATATTTCTTCTATTATAACCCATATATTAATATCATGAAATATGAAATACAAAATGTCACTCTATTTAATTTATTAACTCTAAATTATTATTGAAGATAAAAATTGTTCATTTTTAGTTATAAATGGTTATTTTAAAGATGAAAAATATTTTCATTATATTTAAAGAACCATTGTTGTTAAAAAAATTTAATCAAATATTTTTTATTTTTTTACAAATGATATATTTATATTGAACTATTTTTGTTTTCCATGAATCTTATTCAGATTCCTCATAATGTAGTCTACAGAAAGATTACTAAAATATTATGTCTAAATAAAAAGGTAAATGTTCTTTCCATATATAGAATATTCAGTCTTTGAAGGACTAGATGAAGAAACGCGTATCTAGGTCCATTAGAAAGACTATGAAAATAATTTAATTCAAAATAATGAGAGGAATAATGAAGTTACTGAAGAGTTTTGAATGATAAAAGTGAGGTCAAGAGTTATAATGTTTTCATAACTTTCTATAAAAAATAGGAGATTCTTTTCTGATCAAGAAGTTATCACAAATCATGATGAATTTCATGATAAAATATTTTAAAGAAATAGTTGGGAGGTTTAGAGAATTTCTTAATTTTCAAAACATAGATATTCATACTATGATTTTATTAATGGGGTTTTTGTACTGGGAAAATCGTACTGATTTTTTCATACTCATATTTTCTTACTAATATTTTCTTAATGGGATTTTTTTTGGAAAATCGTACTATGATTTTATTACTCAGATTTTTGTACTATGATTTTTGTACTATGGAAATTGTATTAATGTATTCATAATGAGGAATTCATGCTGATAATGAAAAAGATCACAATGAGCTAAGAATGAAAAAGATCTTAATGAGATTAGAAATAAAAAGATCATACTAAGCTGAGAAAGAAAAATATTATAATGAGATAAGAGAGAAAAATATTGTAATGAGTTCAGAAAACATAGATCATAATGACGCTGAGAAAGAAACAGATCGTAATGAGCTAAGAAACGTCTGATTAATTGATGTGCTAAAACATTAATTTCATTTTTTCATAAATCTCAAATAAATCTATGGAGGTTTTAAGAAGTCAATATTGAAGTTTTATAAGTGAGTGATTTTTAGATTTTTTTTATATTTGAGGAAGAGGGAAATGTTTCCATGTTTCCCGTGTTTTAATTTTTGAGATTCCTATAAATATGTCCTTAGATCATTTTTTCATTCGCAAATATTTACACACATGAAAAAGGAGGATCTGTGGAAAATTCAAAAGTGAATGTTCCCATTTGATTGAAGAAGTATTAAAATAAGAATTATATCAGAGATTGAGTTTTTCTGTAACAGTCTATAATGATAAAGGGATAAATGACTAAATGACATGACTCATGTCAACAAGGTGCACCTTCCATTTTGGGAGCCAACTTTATTATAAATCCATAGTTAACCATGATTGGCTTGGAGTAGTGATCAGGATGGGTGACCTTCTAGGATGTTTCCCTGGGTGTGTGTGAGTGAGGAAAAAACACAATAGAAAGGATATGTGTTGGCTCGTGATGACTTTCATTAGTTAGATAACCCATTCAGGCATGTGAGTGGGCCGTAGGGGAGGGACCACGTGTCTGTGGGGAAACTGGTGGTACCTGGCCTGCTAGGACCCGACAACCATGTTAAGGCTGGGTGTCTGTACTATTATTGGACCCAGTTGTTACATTTGGTATCAGAGGTGGTACCCATCTTTATGTGTGGTGTACTGCTTGGGTTTAGATATAGGTCTCACAACGAGGACATTATTCTCTAAGTGGGGGGTGAATGTAACACTCTATAATTATAAAGGGTTAAATGATTGAATGATATGACTCATGTTACCAAGGTGCACCTTACATTTTAGGAGCCTACCTGATTTGAACTCCATAGTTAAGAATGATTTTCCTGAAGTAGTGATCAAGATGGGTGACCTTCTGGGATATATCCCAAGGTGTGTGTTAGTGAGGACAAAACACACTAGAAAGGACATGTGTTGGCATATGGGGACTTTCATTAGTCAGATAACATGTTCAGGCATGTAGGTGGTCCATAGGGTGGGGACCACATGTCTGCAGGGCAACTGGTGGTACCTGGCAGGCCAGGACCTAACAACTATGTTAAGGAGGCGTGTCCATTTCATGACTACCCCAATCCCACCTTTTATAGGCTAGGGGTTGGCAACTAGCACCAAAAAAATCATATCCATGTATCAAGTAGAAATTTCCTTTAAACCTGTACAAACACACAAAATCCAAGAATACAACAAGAAGAAACCACGAAGTAAACTACTGTAATAAAAAAAGTACTGAAAGTAAAGGGGCCCGAATACAAGACCAATTGAAAAGTACAAGAACAGCTGAAAAGAGAAAACATATCCTAGATCATCCACCGAGGATCCTACCCGAAGGGTAGGAAAAGATCACCTCCACATCAGCCCATCTCATCAGTGTACCTCCTGGTCCTGGCTCCCTCAACCTCAACCTAGCTGGTCGTCGTTTTCACAAGACACAACAAGGTTCTGGTGAATCCCATGCAGGGGTTAGTATAACAATACTCAGTTGGGACCCCAAGAACCTTGAAATTATCTTATAATTCCAAAATAAAATCACAATGCATGATCTCAGTCACAAATCACAAAGAAATAGACACGGCTCGAACAATGTATATGTAAAGTATACAAGTACAGATGATTAGTCATGAAACTAGATTATTTTGTTCCATCAAGAGGCACTGCATCTAACCATACAGAGTTTGACCCACACAAAATCGATATGTACTAAACCCTGTAATGACCCACAAAGGATCTGACCCGCCCGAAGTCGATAGGTACTAACCCCCGTAATGACCCACATGGGATCTAACCCACACAAGATTGTATGCGTTGAGCCACACAATATCGGTGAGCGCTGACCCACACAAGTTCTAAACAACAAAGGATCGGTATGTCTCAGATCCACGATAAGCCTCTCTAAGGATGGTCCTCACTGGGTCGCGTACTGCTGATCCACAGAGAATCGCTCAGTGAAAATCCACATAGGATTTCTAGGTGACGAACTACATAGAATCAATGGTACTAACCTCTGTATGATCTCTCTCCAACCTCTGCCTCATTGCTAGCCACTGGATTCCTGCTCAGAGTATGCATTATTCTGGGAGAACCACTCCTCAAGCCTTCGGTCATATTTCAACCAGCACGAAGTCCCATGAAGAGGTAACCTAATGATCGATCACGTCATAAGAGTCCCAACGCAAAAGATGGTTCATCAGTCGGATTCCCGGTCTATAAGTTATTGGAATGTTAGTGTTGAGGGACCAGTTGGATTTGGATTAGATCCAACCTGGATGTACTCCAAACATTCTACAAAACCCTTGTGGGTTATTTTAGATGTACCTCTTGGTCAATAGGGTACTTATGCAACAGACAGCGCGACAATCAGATGCCTGATCAGTTAGTTACATCCCATTCCGTGAAACAGTTGCTGATCGCATTTCAATCCGGCCCGGCTCGGTCGGGCCTACCAAAATATTCCAAAGAGACCACTTCCCCAAAGGGGTCCCAACGCCACTGATGGTGTGTCAAATAGACACCCATTTTTTCAGTTATGAGCATTTTATTTATTTGGGAACCGGTTGGGTCTGGGCCTGGCCAGACTCAGTCAGACCGACCCAACGTAATGGGTCCTAGGGACTAGATGACCCCTCTCAGTTCCAGCCCATCGGGGTCATCCCGGTTAGGTTTGCGGGCCTGGTCCGCGGTTGGCCCAACCTGCCGGGTGGGGCTCTGCCCACCCACGTTGGCCTCTAGGCCGCGGGTCTAGTCCGCTTGGCCAGCTCAGTCCACCCAAAGGGGGACCATTGCGTCCTGCTGGCCCCGTGCTTGTGGGGTCATTCGCCAGTTGGTGGGGTGCTGCCCCACCGCAATTACTGGTTCGTCGTTTGTCCAAATGGGAGTCACCAACACGGCGTGGTGGGGTTTTTGTTGTAACCTCCTGTCGGTGCCTGTTGGCCGCAGCCGTTTCCGCTGGCGGCGCCTACGGCGTCGCCCCTGGCCGGTGCGGTGCTCTGTCGTGTGTCGTCGTCCATCGCCCGTTATCGGTTACTGCGGGACTCCGCTGGCCACCGCAGGTCATCACCAACATGGCACACTAGCTTTTGTTCTGCTGGTCATAGAACATTCTCTGATGTCCTTTCATGGTATCGTTTGCGCCTAAAACTCTCCTCGCTCCCACCGTCATAGTGTTAGCTGCTATTTCGTGTTGCCATCAAGTTAGAAATTGTTCCCTTAAGATCACATTAAGAACAAAGTAGCGGAGGGTCCAAGCCCTGTTCGTTTGGCCCGCTCTCTCTGCTATAAGGTGATAGCAAGCATGAGAGTATTTAATTTATCAAAAACAACATCAAAATAAACGCCTAACTAGAGGAGTCATCCGCTGATTTCGATCAATAGAACTCATTTGTTGTCGTCATTGGTTCTTTATTCGGGTGTGCTCATCATTGCTCGCTAGAACCGGTCTCTTCATCCAAGTTGTTGGTTCCACGGTACATTTCTTAAGCTGTATCACTTGGTGAAACCATGAAAAAACTCTTCCTTGAGCTCTATATAAATAGGAGAGTGGGAGGGTGAGTAATGCACATGGAATTAATGAGGTTAATTTAATTAAGGAACCTTCCTAATTCCAACAGTGTTGTTACAACAATAAAGGAGAGTCATTCCATTTAATGGATTGGCGTGTCGTTGGTCCCACCATCACCTCTTGTCAATTGGAGGAAAATAAAAATGGGGAATAAAATCACATTATCATGTTGTTATTCTCTTAAATGTACAAAAAAATATCTTTTTCTCCCGACCTACTACAGTCAAAGTGAAGCCTCCTTTAAGAGAATATCAGCGTTGTGGATTCAATGGTGCCCTCATATTTTTTTTTCGACCACCGGTTCAAAAGATAGAAAAATATTCCCATGTGTTTACTAAATGTACCTAAAAAATGTTCAGAAATTCATTCCGGGAATACCGGTCCTCTAAATCATGCACCATCATTTTTTAAAGACTCGTTATAATTCCATATAATAAAAAAAATTAATGGCATATCCACGTTTTCACATTATCCCTACCTTAGGGCTTTTGGTCCTCTAAATCCACAACATAGACTAAGTAAACAAATGGGGGAACTCAACATGAATCTGAGCCTCATGCTCCTAGGAGCTCTCCTGGAGGTCCTCGTACTTCCAGTGAAGGCACACCAGAGGTATCAATCATGTACAAAGGACCCACTCTTTTCAATCCTCAATCTCCACCAGGACCTCCGTAAAAGTCTCCCCATCATCAATGTCCAGCTCGCCCTAGTCGATAACGTGCAATGGATCATGCACGTACTTCCTCAGCTGTGACACATGGAAAACGTCATGCACCTGATGCATTTTTTGGGGAAGATCTAGGAGATACGCCACCTCTCTAACACTGATGAGAACCTGAAAGGGTCTGATTAACCTTGGAGATAGCTTGTCGCCTCTACCAAATCTCTAAAAACCTCATCGAGGTGAGACCCGTAGGAATACATGGTCTCCCTCCTCGAACTCCAAAGGTCTTTGTCTCCTGTCAGCATAAGACTTTTTTATGCTCTATGTAGCGTTCATCTGCTCCTGGATGATATACACCTTCTTAGAGGTATCCTATACCAACTCTAGACATATAAGTGCTGACTCCCATGGGTATGTCAAGCAGAAGGGTGATCTGCATGGTCGACCGTACAAAGCCTCAAATAGTTCCATGCCAATGTTGGAGTGATAGCTGTTGTTGTACGTGAAATCCACCACGGACATGTGATCCTACCAACTGCATCCAAAATCTAGAATGCAAGAACAATGTATGTCCACTAGTGCATGAATGGTCCGCTCCATTTGACCATCCATCTTTGGATGAAATGCAGTGCTCAAAAGTAGTTGGGTCCTGAACGCCTCTTCTAATCCCTTATACAACCGGGATATAAATTGAGTATCTCAATCATATATGATCATTGATGGGTCCTCATAAATCCATACAATCTCATATACTTAGAGGCTTCCCAATCCCTCTACTGATCCCTGATCATAGATTGATAAGGAGTGGGCAGACTTGGTGATTTGGTCAATGATCACCCAGATGGAATCATGTCCCCTATAAATCCATGGGAGTCATGTAAACAATTCCATGGAGATACCATCCCAGTTTCCGTACGGCACCTCTAGTGTCTATGCTAAGCCTGCGGAAACCTGTTTCTCTACCTTCACTTGCTGACAGGTGACGCATCGTGAAACAAACTCTACCACTACCTTTTTCATCCCTGGCCACCAGTGCTGGCGTCGAAGGTCCTGGTACATGTTCAACACACCATGATGTACCGCCAGAGGGGACGTATGGAACTCCCTCATGACTTCCTCTCATAGCGCCACCGGGACCATGGTGTGTACTCTGAAAAGGATGACATGCTCCCCATCATAAGAAAATTCTATAGGTTCCTGTCCTGATGATATATGAGCACATCGATCCTCCCAGTCACTATCCCCAATATGTACCTCCTGCACTCTCTAAAAAAGTGGGGGAGTGACAGTTATATACTATAGGTAAGCTACTCCCTCTCTATCCACAAAGGATACCTGAAACACGGCTAGCTGCTCTGTAGCCTCACTTAGAAATTGTATCCCATACCTCATGCTGATTCGGTTAGCTACTACATTCCCCTTAAGAGTAGTATAGACTTTCACAAAGTTATAGTACAAAATGAACTCAATCCATCGTTGTTATCTCTGGTTCAGGACCTTCTGTGAGAGGATATACATGAGAATCTTGTGATCTGAGTAAATAGTAAATTGTTCACCCATTAAGTACTATCTCCACATATTCAAGGTGAAGACCACTACTACTAACTCTAGGTCATTTTTAGTGTTATTCTTCTCATGTTGTCTCAGATGTCAAGAACTATAAGCGATCACCACTCTCTCTGGCATCAGTACATCTCCATGTCCTGTCCCTGATGCATCGTAGTAGACTACATACCAAACACCCTCTTATGGTAGCCTCAATATGGGGGTGCTCATCAGTCTCTACCTCAGCTCGTAAAAACTCTGTTGGTGTCTCTCTATCCATATGAATGGTTGTACCTTCTTTATCAACACTGAAAAGGGTCCCAAAACTCTATAAAATTCATGTACGAATATTTGGTAGAACCTATCCAAACTTAAGGAACTCTGCACCTCGGCCACACTCTTGGGTGGCTCCCAAGAAAGAACATCCTCTATATTCACAAGATCCACTACAACTCCAGCCTCTGAGATAATGGGTCCTAGAAGGTGCACCTCCCTTATTCAGAACTAGCCCTTCGAGAGATTTCCATAATGTCGTTTCTCTTGGAGTGTATCCAGAACTATCTACAGATGATAGGCATGCTCCTCCCCCGACACTGAGTACACAAAGATGTCATCGATGAAGACCACCCCAATGCAATCAAGGTATGGCTAGAAGTTTCTATTCATTAGTCCCATGAACATTACAGGGGTGTTGGTAACACCAAATAGAATAATGAAGACCTCATAATGGCCATACCGACATCTGAAGGTCATCCTCTGCGCATCCTCATCTCGTACCCCGAGTTGATGATAACATGATCTATGGTATATCTTCAAAACCCAACCAAATCCATTTAGCTGATAAAAAAGATCATCAATCCTTATATTTGGATAATTGTTCTTCACGGTCACCTGGTTCAGTCGCTGATAATCCATATAGAGCCTCAAACTCCCATATTCCTTCTTGGAAATAAAAAATCAGGGCTACCCATGGAGAAACACTGGGCCTTATGAACCCCTTCCTCTGTAAGTCCTCAAGCTACACCCATATCTCACAATTCTCTACGGGAGCCATCTAATATGATGGAGTAGATATTGGTGACGACCTGGGGTATAGGTCGATGCAGAAGTCCACCTATCTGTGAGGAGGTAGTCCCGGAACATCATTAGGGAAGACATCGGCATAATGCTCCACCAATACAGCATACCTTGGACAATCAACATCAACTGCTCTGAGGGTAAGGCTTGCCAACTGATTTGTGATCGGCTGCACCCTCTTCCGAGTAAGTCTATCCTATGCTGAAAAGGATCCCGTCTCACCAGTGAATCAAAACCACTTTGTCACAACCCGTCCGATGTCTCACATGCCATGACCACCCCGTGGCCTCCTTCTATAGGCCAGGGGCTGGCGACTAGCACCGGAAAGACGTATCCCTAAAACATGAAGGAATTTCCATTAAACATGTAAAAAACAAAAACCATGAACACAAAAAGATGTACCCATAATGTAAAACTATATTATTAAAGGTTTGTACTGAAGGTAAAGGGGATAGAATACAAGACCAACTGAAGGGTACAAGGATAACGGAATAATATAAAACAGCTCCAGGAATTGTCCACCTAGGATCCTACCTAAAGAGTAGGTACAAATCGTTTCCAATGATCTCCACATTATCTAATCTATTTCATATACCGCCTGGTCCTAACTCCCTGAAGTCTCAGCTATGCTGCTCTTCATCTGCACAAGACATGACAAGGTGCGAGCGAAGCCCGTGAAAGGGTGAGTATAATAATACCACGAAGAGACCCCCAAAGGTCTCACAGAATTGAAAAAAGATAAACCAAAAATTATTATCTCAATCAAAAAGAATAAATAAATATACACAGCTCAAACCAGGTTTATGTGATGTATAGAAGTAGATATGATTAGTCGATAAGCTATATCATCTTATTCTTTCAAGAGGCACTACAACTGACCATACGAAGTATGAACCACACAGGATCGATAGGTACTAACCCCCACAATGACCCACATAGGATCTGACCCACCCGGAGTCGATAGGTACTAACCCCCTCAATTACCCACATATGATCTGACGCACATAGGATCGGTATGCGCTGACCCACACTGGTTTGCTGAGGGCTGACCCACATAGGACTTGACCCACACAGGATCGATAAGTCACTGATCCATGACAGGCCGCTCTAAGGCTGGCCTTCATCAGGTCGTGAGGTACTTATCCACATAGGGTCTCTAGGTTCTGATCCACATAGTATTTCTCTGAGAAAATCAACACATGATCGCTAGGTGCTAACTTACACAATATCGAATGGTGCTAGGTTTTGTATGATCTGTCTCCAACCCCCAGCTCAATACTAGTCATTGGATAACTGCTCATAGTACACATGATTATGGGAAACCGCTCCTCAATCCTTCAACAGTATTTCAACTAGAAAAAAGTCTAACTAAAAGTATCCTGATGATCTGTTATGTCATAAAGGTCCAAACGCAAAATACAATGCATCAATCGGACACCCGGTCTGTAAGTTATTCGAATTTTAGTGCAGAGCACCCGGTTGGATTTGGAGTCGATCCAACCCAAATTTACTAGAAAAATTCTCCAAAATTATCATGGGGTATTTTAGAAGGACCTATTTGACACTGGGGTTCTTATGTCAAAGACGACACGTCAATTGGACACCCGGTATGTTAGTTACATCCCTTTATGTAAAACGTGGGGTGATCGCACTTTGGTCCGACCTGAATTGGTCGGGCCCACAAGAATACGCCAAAGGGACAACTTACCCAAAATGGGTAGCAACAACATTGAAGGCGTGTCGAAGGGACACCTAGTTTTTCAGTTATGAGCATTTCTTTATTAGGGGACCGGTTGGGTCTGGGCACAATCCAACTTGGTCTGACCGGACCGATGCAACGGGACCCAGGGACATGCTGACATCGCTCGTTTTCGGCCTGATAAAGGTCGGCCCTGTTCATTAGGTCCAACCTATCCAGACAGACAAGATAGAATCACGGTCCTAGGCTCCAGTTGGTTCGTCCAGCCGGGTGGCGCTCTGCCCACCCGCGTTGGCCCGCTAGGCCTCGGGTCCGGCCCGCTTGGCCGGCCTACACCGGCTTGGTCCAACCGAAGGAATACAGTTGCATCCCACTGGCCCCACAATTGCGGGGCCATTATCCAGACAATGGGGTACAAATCCACCACAATTACCAGTCGGTCGTTCGGTCAACAGGGTGGCGCCAATGCAGCGCATTGCGGGCCGCGCCGCCCCCTGCTATCGTGGCTTGCTGGCCGCAGCCACTTCCATTGGTTGTGCCTGCGAGTTCCACCCTTGTCCTACATGGCCGGCTCAAGTCGTCCTGCCTTGGCCGCTGCGGCGTTTCATCATGTGTTGCCTTTTACTTGCCGTGGCTGGTTGTCATAGGTCCCCTTCGGCTACGAGCTGGCCGCCACCAACATGGCGCACCATTGGCTTCTTCCGCGCATCAAACGTGATTCGGTGTCCGTTCTTAGTTCCATCTACTCTTACGACGCTCTTGAGCTACCTCCATCATAGCATGACCCACTATTTCGTGTTTCCATCATGTTGGAAAATCTTCCTTGAAGTTCACATCAAGAACTAAGTCATGGGGGGTTCCTACCTTGTTCGTTTGGCCCGCGCCCTTTGCATTAAAGTGATAACAAGCAGTAGAGGATTTAATTTATCAAATAAAACTTCAAAATAAACACCCTACCTGGAAAAGTCGTTCACCGATGTCGATCGACGAAAATCCTTCGTCGTCGTCATCGGTTTGGGATTTGGTGGCACTCATCACCGCTCACTGGAACTGGTCTCATCCCCCAAGTGGTGGTGGTTGGGGTACTTTTCTAGAGCTTCATTGCTTGGTGAAGTTGTTCCAACACTCTTCCCTGAGATCCATATAAATAGGAGAGGGGGAGGGTGACTAACACACATGGAATTAATGGGGTTTATTTAATTAGGGAACCTTCCTAATTACAACAATTCGTTTACAAGAATAAACAGGAGTCAAGACATTTAATGGATTGATGTGTCTTTGGACCCACCACTGCCTCTTTTCTATTGTAGGAAAAGAAAATGATAGAATAAAATAACTTTGTTATTTTATTATTCTCTTAAATTTCCGAGAAATATCTTTTTACCCTGACATACTCCAGTCGAAGTGAAGCATCTCTTAAGATAATCTCAGTGCTACGGATTTAGCAGTGCCCTCAAATTTTTAATCTAAGCACCAGTTCAAAATATAGACAAAATACGATCGTTCTTTTACGGAACATACCTAAAAAATGTTCATAAATTCATTCCGGGCACACCGGGCCTTGGAATCACACATTTCAAATTTTTGCAGACTTATAATAATTCCATATAATTAAAAAAATATCATGGAATATCTGGGTCTTTACATTCTCCCCACCTTACGGATTTTCATCCCCAAAATTCACAACATAAACTAAGGAAACAAATGTGGTACTGAACATGAATCTGAGCCTCCCACTCCCATGTTCTCTCCTGGAGGTCCCCATGCTGCCAGTGAATGCACACCAAAGGTATCGATCATCTAAAAAATACCCTCTCATGTCGATCCACAATATCCATTGTGACCTCCGTAAAAGTATCCCCATCATCAATGTCCAGCTTTCCCCCATTGATAACATGTTATGGATCATGAACGCACTTCCTCAACTACAAAATGTGGAAAACGTCATTCAACCAATGCATCTGTGTGGGAAGATCTAAGCGAAATGACACCTCACCAAATCTGCTGAGAACATGAAAGGGTATGATGAACCTCATAGACAACATACCGCCCGGTCCAAATCATCGCAAAGCTTGTGGAGGTGAGACCCATAGGAAGACATGGTCTCCCTCCTCGAACTCCAAAGGTCTTCGTCTTTTGTCAGTATAAGACTTATATCTACTCTGTGCAGTCTTCATCCGCTCCTGGATGATCTGTACATTCTTAGTGGTAGCCCGTACCAACCCTAGAATCATAAGTGCTCACTCCTCTTGGTCTGTCCAACATAGTGTTGATTTTCATGGTCAATAGAACAAGTCCTCAAATGGTTCTATACTAATCGTGGAGTGATAGGATGTTGTTGTACACGAAATCCACCAAGGACAAGTGATCCTCCCAACTACGGCCAAAATCGAGTATGCAAGCATGAAGCATGTCCTACAAAGTCTAAATGGTCTGCTCCATCTGACCGTCCGTCTGTGGATGAAAGGTTGTGCTCAAATGTAGCTGGGTCCCGAATGCCTCCTATAATACCTTCCACCATCAAGATGTAAAACATGTGTCTCTGTCAGATATGACCGTCTATGGAACCCGATGAAGTTGTACAATCTCCTGTATGTAGAGGCATACCAAGACCTATAGTAATCCCTGATCTCAGATTGGTAGGATACGGGACAATATGGGGAGTTGGTCAATGATC
This sequence comes from Viscum album, assembly GCA_963277665.1. Taxonomy (NCBI): domain Eukaryota; kingdom Viridiplantae; phylum Streptophyta; class Magnoliopsida; order Santalales; family Viscaceae; genus Viscum; species Viscum album. Next base: position 863,760,610 of record OY728160.1, read on the forward strand.
GACCAAATGGAATCATGTCCCCTGGACATACATGGTAGCCCTATCAAGAAGTCCATGGAGATACCATCCCCCTTCATCTCTGGTACCTAAAGTGGATGAGATAATCCAGCTGGTACCTAATGCTCAGCTATCACTTGTTGACAAGTGAGGCATTGAGATACAAACTTTGCCACAACATTCTTCATCCTTTTCCACCAGTACTAACGCCTGAGGTCATGGTACATATTCACTACTCCAGGATGTGCCGCCAAGAGGGATGTGTGGAACTACCTCAACACCTCCTCTAAAAGTGTCACTAATACCATAGCACATCCTCTAAAGAGGAAGACATGCTCCCCACCTTCAAAAAATCCATCCGGATCCTATACCGAGGATATCTGAGCATGTTATACCTCATAGTCTATGTCCCCAAGTTGTGCCTCCCGAGTATGCTAAAAAAATTGGGAGTGACAGTCAGATACTATAGGTAAGTTTCTCCATCTCTATCCACAAAGGATATCTGCAATGTGGGTAGCTTTTCCGTCACCACTCTCAACAACTGTAGGACAGACCTTCTCCTGAGTGTGTTTTCTACTATGTTACCCTTCCCAGAATTGTAGACTATCTCAAAGTCATAATCCTCGAGGAACTCTAGATATCGTCACTATCTCAGGTTCAGGTTCTTCTATGAGATGATATTCCTAAGGCTCTTATGATCAGAGTAAATAGTAAACCATTCACCCATCAAGTATTGTCACCATGTCTTCAAGATGAAGACCTCTACTACAAAATCTAGGTTAGGGGTTGTGTAGTTCTGCTCATGTTGTCTTAGTTGTCATGAACCATACGTGATAGCTGCCCCATCCTTTATTAGGACACATCCATGTCCGGTCCCTAATGCGTCGTAGTAAACTACATACCCAATGCCCTCTTCTGGTAGCCCTAAGATGGGGAACTCCTAAGTCTCTACCTCAACTCCTAAAATCTCTACAGGAATCTCTCTGTCCATACGAAGGGTCTTCCCTTCTTCATTAACGCTAACAAGGGTTCCACAACTCTGGAAAATTCTAGTATGAATCTATGGTAGTACCGAGACAACCCTTGGAAACTACCCACCTTGGTCACAGTCCTGGGTGTCTCCCAAGAAATAACATCCTCTACCTTCGTCGGATCTACATAAACTCTAGCCTTCGAGATAACGTGTTTTAGAAAGTGGACCTCTTGTATCCTAAACTCGAACTTCGATATCTTACCATAAAGCTGGTGCTCTCGGAGTGTATCCAGAACTATTTAGAGATGATAGGAATGCTCCTCCTCTGACGTCAAGTACACCAAGATGTCATGTATGACCACCACCACAAAGCATTCACTGTATGGCTATAAGATCATCTTCATGAGTCCAATGAACACTACAGAAGCATTGGTCATTCCGAATGGCATAACCAAGAACTCAGAGTGTCCATACCGAAATCTAAAGGTCAACTTCTTCACATCATCATCTCCTACCCTGAGATGATGATATCCTGATTAGAGGTCTATCTTTGAAAACCAATGAGCTCCATTCAGGTAATTTAAAATATAATCAATCCTTTGAAGTGGATACTTATAATTCATGGTCTTCTGGTTCAGGCGCCAATAATCCGCACATAGCCTCAAACTCCCATATTCCTTTTTGAAAAACAATCAGGGCTGCCCACAGAGAAACACTAGGCCTTATGAACCCCTTCTTCTGGAATCCCTCCACCTGCACCAATAACTCACGAAGCTCGATAGGAGCCATCTAATATGCTGGAGTAGATATCGGTGTAGTACTAGGGTAGTGGTCAATGTAGATGTCCACCACTTTGTGAGTAGGTAGTCCCAGAACATCATCAGAGAAGACATCAACATACTGGTCCACCACTACAGGATAGCTCGGACTCTAAACATCAACTTCTTCGAGGGTAAGGCTAGACAACTGTTGTGTGATCGGCTTCACCCACTTCTAGGTAATTCCATCCTATGCTAAAAAGGTTCCCTTATCGCTGGTGAAGGGAAACCTGGTCCCATCCACATGGGCACACCACACATTGTGCCTAATATAGTCAATATGGGCATGGACTATGGATAACCAGTCCATACCCAAGATGATGTTGTAAGGCCTCGATGCCGCTACTAAATGATCCCAACCAATGCTATCAACGACTAGGGTAAGCTCACAATACCGCCCCAAGTGTATAATCATTTAATCTTCTCCTGTAGTAGTCTCTAATAATATGGATCGAGCCAACGGATCCACCATAATATCCGAGCTCTGAACAAGATTTTTGGCAATGATAGAGTGACTGGAACATGTATATATAAGTAATGCATAGAGGGTAGAATAGATATAGATCGTACCCTTAATCATATCTAGAGTGTCGTGGTCATAGGCCTTTTTTCCTGTAGTTTTTCTCTTCCTTGTCCATCTGCTCCCTGTGGTCGGGGTGGACCACCTGGTTGTGGTGGCTGTAGAACCTCAAATCTCCGCCCACCGCCTGTTGCATGGCCCGCTCCTCTGCCAGGTCTGCTGCCCTGTGGACCTCCTCGCTCGAATATCTGCATCTTCCTTGGTGGTACCTCAACCATTTTTTGATCATCATTACAATGGGTCAGGCAATCAAGATCCATGTGGACCTGCCCATAGCACGTGAAGCACACCATTCCTCCCAACTGACCTCCTCTCACTCGCAGGCTCCACACCACCGACCCTACATCCTAAGGTCGTTCACCGGTGGTTCTAGCCCACTTGGACCTCTACATCATCAGTATACTGCCTCCTATATATGACTAAGATACGTTTTATCTAGCGGTGACTCTCACCGTCAGTGCCTGCACAGCAATGAAGTTCTCCACCAACAATGCTTGCTCGAGCACTCCAGCCTGCGTCAGGATATTCACCAGTATCATCGATGCTCTGATCTCTCGCCGGAGACCCTATTCAAAGGTCTGACCCCTAAAGAATGAGTCACATACCTTATTGGGGAGTAGTGTGAGAGGTCAGTGAATCTCACCGAGTACTGGTCCACTGATAATATGCGCTACTGTAAGTGTAGTAGCTCTTATATACGCACTGAGAATAGTGTTGCTGGAACAAAATCCACCCTGAAGAGGATCTCAAAGTCTGCCCAGGTGAGGGTCACCTCGTAATGTGTCTGGAGTGTCAGGCTCAACAATCTCCCTATTGTTCCCTAGAAAAGTCTAGCATCTAGGATAATCATCTGCTATATTGGTGTCTCAACCAAGAGAAAAACTCTATCCACAAACTCCATCCAGTCCTCAGATGCCTGGGAATTTGTGTCGCCTCAAATCTTAGGAGGCCTCCAACTCTAAAACTCATGAAACACACTCAGTTGGTGTGCATGGTCTACAGGTGGGACTGGTGGCATCTGCGGACCAACGGGTGGTGGTGCTGCCGGTGCACCACCTGAAGGTCCTACCACAGTATGTGGGCCCTATGCTAATGCATCGTCGCTCTACGGGCCTTCATCATGTACTCTCTCAAGAATCATGGCTGGATGGCTACACAGTGAAATCCTGAAATGAAACAGGTGTTCCATGGTCAATTAGTTATACCTGGTGAGCTGACGCAAAAGAGATCATTGTAAAAACATTTCCAAAAAACACAAAAATATTGTTTTCGTACACTGAGTCCAAAATCAGAATTTAGGGTCCTGGTGTATGGATACGTCGGCCGCCGCACCAATACTAGACTCCCTGAACTGAAAACCACACTCAAAACACATAACACTATTTCTCCACTAATATATCAGAGTCATAGTTCTTTAGTAGAACTTACTACCTATGATAAAAAAATGTAACAACTGGGTCCCAGTGACAACACAAACACCCCATACCAACATTGGACTGCCAGAACTGAAATCCACAATCTATACAATTAACACTATTGATCTATTTAAAGATCAAAGTCTAAGTTCTTTAGTAGAACAAACTCTCTCTAATACCAACTGTAATAACTAGGTACTGGTGATAGCCTATACACCCCGCCTTTAATAAGGTCTTCAGGTCCTGGCTCGCCAGGCACCGCCTGTTGCTCCACAGACACGTGGTCCTAACCCTGGGGCCCACCCACATGCCTAAACTAGTCATCTGACTAATGAAAGTCCCCACAGTCTAACACATGTCCTTTCCTATGTGCTTTTACCTCACAAACACACCCTGGGAAACTTCTAGAAGGTCCCCCATCCTGATCAATACTTCTCCCCAAACACACTTAATTATGTTGTTCTAATCATGTAGGCTCCCAAAAAGTAATGTCTATGTTGTTGACATGAGTAATATCATTTAGTCAATTAACCCTTTATCATACTAGGGTGTTACAATAAATGTAACAATTGGGTCCTGGTGACAGTATAGACACCCAGTCATTATCAAGGTCATCGGGTCCTCGCCCGCCAGGTATCGCAAGTTCCCCGCAGACACGTGGTCCCCATCCCGGGGGCCACCCCCTTGCTCGAACGGACCATATGACTAATGAAAGTCCCCACATGCCGAGAAATTTACTTTCCAGTGTGTTTTTTCCTCACTCACACACACCGTGGGAAACATCCTAGAAGGCCACCCATCCTGATCACTAATCCACCCCAAGAACGCTTAATTGTGGATTTCTAATCAGGTAGTATCTCGAAAAGGAACGTGCACCTTGTTTACATGAGTCATATAATTTAGTCATTTAACCATTTATCATACTGGGGTGTTACAATCACCCCCCCCCCCTTAGAACACAATGTCCTTGTTGTGGGCCCTACATCTCAACCTAGGTAGTGCACTGCACTTATGGCTGGGTACCACCTCTGGTTCGCAAGATACAGCCTTTTAAGAGTAACTGGGCCATGATCAGGCTTCCCTACTGTAAGTGTAGAAGATCTTAAATGCACATAGGTTATAGAGTTGATAGGATTAACTCTTACCTAAAGAGGACCTCTGATACCACTTTGTCACGACCCGTTCCCCGGGGCGCGTGCAGTGACTACCCCAAGCCCACCTTCTATAGGACAGGGGTTGGAAATTATCAGCAAAAAGGTATACTCCAATATTAGGAAGGAATTGCCTTTAAACCTGTAAAAATACACAAAATCCCAGAATAAAACAAGAAGCAACCACGAAGTAAATTGATGTAGTAAAAATTGTACTGAAAGTAAAGGGTTGGAATTCAAGCATAACTGAAAAGTACAAGTACAACTGAAAAGAGAAAAAAACTCATGAATCATCCACTTAGGATCCTTCATGAATGGTAGGTACAGATCTTCTCCACAACACTCCATGCCATCCCATCTCTGATGCATTCCGCCTGGTCCTAGCTCCCTCAACCTCTACCCAACTACTCGTCGTCTAAACAAGACACAATGAGGTGCGGGTGAAGCCCTTGTGGGGTGGAAAATAACAATAATCAGTAGGGACCCTGAGACACCCGAAGGTTTCTCAGAATTTTACAAAAGAAAACTACAATTCATGATCTCAATCACAATGAACAAAGTAATAGACACAGATCAAACCATGTTTAATTGAAGTATATAAGTACAAATGATTAGTCGCGAAGAAAGAACATCTTATTCTATCAAGAGGCACTGTTGCTGACTATATAGAGTCTGAACCACACAATATCGATAGGTACTAACCCTCGTGATGACCCACATAGGATCTGACCCTCCCGGAGTCGATAGGTTCAAAACCCCGCAACGACCTACAAATGATCTGACCACACAGGATCGGCATGTGCTGACCCACACAGGATCATTGAGTGCTCACTCTCACATGATCTGACCCACATAGGATCGGTATGTCTCTAATCCACAATGGGATTCTATAAGTATGGTCCTCATTGGGTTTTGATGTGATGATCCACACAGGGTCGCTAGGTGCTGACCCACATAGGATCTCTCGGTGCTGATCGACATAGTTTCGCTAGGAGATGACACACATATGATCACTCGATAATAACCTCTGTATTATCTGTCTCCAACCTCCACCTCACTACCAACCACTAGATTCCTGCTCATAGCATGCTTGATTCTGGGAGAACTTCTCCTCAAGCCTTTAGTATTATTTCAACTAGCACGAAGTCCCATGAATAAGTAACATGATGAGCTGTAATGTTATAAGGGTCACAATGCAATAGATGGCACGTCAATCAGACCCTCGGTCTATATGTTATTGGCATTATAGTGCCGAGGGCCCGGTTGGATTTGAAGTCGATCCAACCCAACCATACTCCAAAAATTCACCAAAAAACTCATTGGGGGGTATTACATAGGGACCACCTTGTAACTAGGGTCCTTATGACATAGAAGACACATCAATCGGACGCCCGATCTATTAGTAACATCCCATTCCATGAAACAGGGGGGATCACACTTCGGTCTGGCATGACTCGGTTGGGCCTTCCGAAATATTCCAAATTGACCGCTTCCACAAAGGGGTCCTAACACCATAAATGGTGTCTCGAATGGACAATCAGCTTGTCGATTATGGGTGTTTCTTTATTCGGGGACCAGTTGGGTCTAGGCCCGGTCTCACTCGGTCAGACCGGCCTAATGCAACGGGTCCCAAGGACTAGTTGACCTCGCTCGGGTCTGGCCCGTTATGGGTCGGCCCGATTCACTAGGTTTGGCCCATCAGGGTTGGCCTGATACAGTCCGTGGGTCTGTTCCACGGTTGGCCCGACATACCGGGTGGGGTTTGGCCCACCCTCGATGGACCGTTGGGCCGTGGGTCCGACCTGCTTGGACAGCCCCCACCGACTCGGTCTGGATGATGGTGGACCATTGCGTCCAGCTGGCCCCACACATGCAGGGCCATTTTCCAGTCAGTGGGGTGCTACCCCACCTCAATTACCAGTCGACCGTTTGGCCGAACAGGTGTCAGCAATGTGGCTTAGCGTGGGCCGCACCGTACCCTCATGCATCGGCCTACTGGCTGCGACCGCTTCCACCACCAGCACCCTTGTTCCGCATGGCTGGCTTGGGCCGACTGCCCTTGGCTGCCATCGTGTGCTGCCATCCACCATCCATAGCCAGTTTTCATGTGTCTCCTCTAGACACCACCAACCGCCGCTAATATGGCGCACTAACAGTTTATTCCGTGGGTCACTGGATGTGCTCTGGTGTCCATTATTGGTGTCTTCTGTTCCTACGACTCTCCAGTGCTGCCACAGTCATTGTGTGACCTGCTATTTTGCATTGACATCAATTTGGAAATTCTTCCCCAAATTTCACATCATGAACGAAGCAGCGGAGGGTCCTAGCCTTGTTCATGTGGCCCGTTCCCTCCGCATTAAGGTGATAGTAAGCAAAAAAGGATTTAATTTACCAAATATAACGTCAAAATAAACCCTCTATCTGGAAGAGTCATTCACTAATTTCGATCTATGGAACTCATTTTCCATCGTTCTCAGTTCGTGATTTGGTGGTGCTCGTCCCCGCTCACTGGAACCGGTCTCATCCTCCAAGTGGTTGGGATTGCAGTTCTTTTCTAGAGTTTCGTTTCTTGGTGAAGTCGTGCCAACACTCCTCCCCAAGCTCCAAATAAATAGGAGAGGGGGATGGTGGGTAACACACGTGGAATTAATGGGGTTTAATTAATTACAGAACATTCCTAATTTCAATGGTGTTGTTACAAGGACTGAGGAGTGAAGATAATTAATGGCTTGACATGTCACTGGTCCTGCCATCGCAATTTGTCTGTTAGAGGAAAGGAAAAAAGAAAAATAAAATAACTTTCTTATTTTATTATTATTTTAAATTTCCAATATATAACATTTTCTCCCGACATACTGCGGTCGAAGTGAAGCCTCTCATAAGATAATCCTAACACTGCGTATTCAATGGTGCTCTCAGATTTTTAATCCAAGAACTGGTTCAAAACTTAGAAAATGCCACTCGCACGTTTACTTACCATAAAAAAATATTCAGAAATTCATTTTGAGAACCCACAGGCCTCGAAATCATGCTCCATGAAATTTCACAGACTCTCAATAATTCCATATAATAAAAAGATTTAAATTTAAAATCCGGGACTTTAAATTCTCCCCACCAAAGTTCTTTTCATCCTTGAAAGCCACAACATAGGATAAGGAAATAGATGGGGGTATTGAGTACAAATCTGAGAATCCTTCTCCAATGTCCTCTCCTAGAGGTTCACATTCTGCCATCTAATGATCACTAGAGGAATCGATCGTCCACGAAGGGTCTTCTCCTATCGATCCTCAATCTCCATTGGAACCTCCATAAAAGTTTCCCCTTCATCAGAGTCCAACTTTCTATAGTCTATGACGTGAGATGGGTCATGCACATATCTCCTCAGCTGGGATACGTGGAAAACGTTGTGCACCCTCTCCCACTGCGGTGGTAGTGCCAAGCGGTGTGCCACCTTGGAATCCTATGATGTATCATAAATGGTCTGATAAACCTATGTGATAACGTGCCACCAGTACCGAATCTCCACAAACCTCATTGAGGCGAGACCCGTATGAAGACATCTGCTCCCTCCTCGAACTCCAAAGGTCACTGTCTTCTGCCAGCATAAGACTTTCTCCTACTATGTGTAGTCTTCATCTACTCCTAGATGATTTTCACCTTGTCAGTGGTAGTCCATACCATCTTCAAACCCATAAGTGGTGACTCCTATGGGTATGTCCAACACAGAGGTGATCTTCAAGGTCAACTGTACAAGGCCTCAAATGGTTCCATTCTAATGGGGGTGTGATAGCTGTTTCTCTATGTGAACTCCGCCAAGGGCATGTGATCCTCCAAACCATGACCAAAATCTAGGACACAAGCACAAATCATGTCCTCTAGTGTCTGTATGGGCCGCTTTGTCTGACCATTTGTCTGAGGATGAAAGGTGGTGCTCAAATGTAGTTGTGTCCCAAATGCCTCCTGTAATCTCTTCCACAAGCATGAGGTAAAGCGTGCATCGCGATTTGATACGATCGTCGATGGAAACCCGTGAAGTCACACAATATCTTGCGCGTAGAGGTGTCCCAATCCCTATACTGATCCCTACTCTCGGAAAGGTAGGTTATGGGCCGACATGGTGAGTCATCCAAGGATCACCTAGATGGAATCGTGTCCCCTAGACATACATGGAAGACTTGTCAAAAAGTCCATGGAGATTCCATCCCACATCCACTCTGACACCTATAGTAGATGCGCTAATCTTATTGGATAATGATGCTCGTTCTACACTCACTGAGAAGTGAGGCATCATGAAACAAACTCTGCCACTTCCTTCTTCATCCTTGGCCACCTGTACTGACGCTGGAGGTCCGGGTAAATCTTCACCACACCAGGATGTACCGCTAGAGGGGACCTATAGAGCTTCCTCAAGACATCCTCTCATGGAGCCATAGGGGCCATGGCATGTACTCTTAAGAGGATTATGTGCTCACCACCTTCATAAAATCCATCAGGTGCCCATCTTGAGGATATTTTTGCACGTCGAGCATCACAGTCAATGTCCCCATGTTGTGCCTCTTATACTCGTTGAAGAAGTGGGGGAGTGATTTTCATATACTGGAGGTAAGCTTCTCTGTCTCTATCCACAAAGGATACCTCCAGTGCATCTAGCTGCTTTGTCATCTCAGTAATATACTGTAGACCAGACCTCCTACTTAGTGCGTCTGCTACTATTTTCTCCTTCCCAGAAGTATAGACTATCTCGAATTCATTCTCCTGGTGGAACTCCAACCAAAACTGTTGTCTCAGGTTTATGTCCTTCTATTAAAAGATATACATGATACTCTTGTGATCAGAGTAGACCGTAAAACATTCACCCATCAAGTCATGTCACCCCATTTTCAAGGTGAAGACCACTACTGCAAACTCCAAGTCATGGGTGGCATTGTTCTACTCATGTTGTCTCAGCTGTCATGAACCATAATAGATCACTGCTCACTCCAACATCAAGAAACACCCATGGCTTCTCCCTGATGTGTCATAGTGGACTACATACCCATAACCCTCTTCTGGGAGACTAAAGATGGGGGAACTCATCAGTATTAGCCTTGGCTCCTGAAGACTCTGCTAGAATCTTTATATCCATTTTAAGGTTTTTCTATTCTTCATCAACATTGACAAGGGTGACACATCTCTAGAAATGTATAGTATGAATCTTTATTAGTGCCCAGCCAACCCTATGAAACCCCTCACCTCTGTCACACTCCTCAGTGTCTCCCAAGAAAGCACAACCTGTATCGTCACTGGATCGACTAAAAATATTATCTCTAAGTTAACGTTTCCCAGAAAGTGGACATCACATATTCAAAACATGCAGTTAGAGAGCTTACCATAAAGCTAGTGCTATCGGAGTGTATCCAAAACTATCTACAGATGATAAACATGCTCCTCCTCCAATTATGAGTACACTAAGATGTCATCAATGAAGATAACCACAAAGTGATCGAGGTATGGTTGTAAGATCATGTTCATGAGTCCCATTAACACTGGAGGGGTGTTGGTCACTCCAAATGGGATAACCAAAAACTCATAGTGGCCATACCGACATATGAAAGTCATCTTCTACGCATCCTCAACTCGTACCCTGAGCTGATGATAGCCAAATCTGAGGTCTATCTTTGAAAACCAATGATATCCCTTCATCTAATCGAATAGATAATAAATCCTCATAAGTGGATACTTATTTTTCATGGTCACCTGATTCAGCCACCGATAGTCCACGCAGAGTTTCAAACTCCCATCTGCCTTCTTGGAGAACAAAATCAGGGCTAGCCATGGGTAACACTATGCCTTATGAACCCCTTCCCTTGCAAGTCATCCAACTGTACACGTAACTCATGATGCTTCGTGGGAGCCATCTGATATGCTGGTGTAGATATCAGTGTTTTCCCAAGGTACATGTCGATGTAAAAATCTACCTCTCTGTGAGGAGGTAGTCTCAGAAAATCCTCAAGAAAGACATTGGCATTCTGGTCCACCACTACAGGATATTTCAGACTCTCAACATCAATGGCTCTGAGGGTAAGGCTAGCCAAATGATGTGTTATTGGATTTACCCTCTTATGGGTAAGTCCATCCTGTGTTGCAAAGGATCCTTTCTCACTAGTGAAGGAAAACCTGGTCCCATCCTTGTGGAAACCCAAAACTTTGTGCCTAATATAGTCCACATGAGAATGGAATGTGGATAACCATACCATACCCAAGATGAAGTAGTAAGGAATCCTTTCCACTACTAGAAGATCACAGCCAAAGATCTATCCTCCTAGAGTAAGCTCACACTGCCATCACCAATGTTTAATCATCAAATCTTCTTCTGTAAGAGTCTTTAATCATAAGGATCGATCCAACAGCTCCAATGGAATCTTTGATCTCCCAACAAGATTTGTGGAAATGAAAGAGTGATGAAACCTATGTCTATAAGTACTACTGATACGGTGGATAAGACACAACTCACAGCTCTAATAATCTCCGGAGAACTGTGGTCATTTTCATCAGCTGCCTAGAGCTAAGCTCATCCCTGACCTCCTACTCCCACTGGTTGGGGTGTACAACCAAGGGGCGGTTGCGGTAGAACCTCTAATAGCCACCCACCGCCTACTACACGACCAGTTCCTCTACCACATCCTCTGCCCTATAGAACTACTCTCTCAAACCTCTGCCTCTACCTCGCCAGACCCTTGACCATCAACTTGTCTTCTGTACGATGGGTCTGCCAGTCGCCAGCCATGTGGCCCTGCCCGCCGCACATGAAGCACATCCTACCTACTAACTATCCCCCTCTCCCTTGCGAGCTCTGAACCTCTGACCACGTGTTCCAGGGTCGTCCACCAGAAGGTCTGTTCCTCTTGGAATTCTTTTTCATCTGCCTACTAACAACCATATATGACTCTACTACGTGTTTCCCGGTGGTGGGTCTCGCTGTCGGTGTCTTCTTAACATGGAAACTATCCACCATGTGTGATCTCTCCCACACTCCATCATGCGTCAGGATTCTTAGAGATACCATTGAAGCTCTGATATCCCATCGGAGTCCCTACTCGAAGGTTCGGGCCCTAAAAAGGGTCCCGCAACATGTCAGTAGAGTAGCGTGAGAGGTCGGTGAACCTCACTGATAACTAGGACATAGTCAGGATTCCCTGTTGTAAGTGTAGAAGCTCTGGAATATGCAAAGATTGCAGAGTCTCTAGGAATAACTCTACCCAGAAGAGGCCCTCGAATACTACTTTTTCAGAACCCATCCCCTGGGGCCCGTGCTGTGACTACCCCAAGGTAGCCTTCCATAGGCCAAGGGTTGGAGACTAGAACAAAAAAGACGTAACCCAATATCGGGAAGGAGTTTCTTTTAAACCTGTACAAGCACACATAATCCAATAATACAACATGAAGCAACCATGTAATAAACTACTATAGTAAAAAGTTTATTGAAAGTAAATGGGTTGGAATACAAGCCCAAATGAAAAGTACAAGTACAAATTAAAAGATAAAATGGCTCATGGATCATCCGCCGACGATTATACCTGAAGGGTAGGTATAGATCGTCTCCACCACACTCCACATCAGACCATATCCTCTTTGTACTGCCTGGTCCTGGCTCCCTCAACCTCATCCCTACTTCTCGTCGTCTACACAAGAAAAAAAAGGTACAGAAGAATCCCGTGAAGGGTTGAGTATAACAATAATCAATAAGGACCCTGAGACCATCGAAGGTCTCTCGGAATTCTACAATGTAAAAACAAAAAACATCATCTCAATCACAAAGCATAAAGCAATAGACACAGCTCAAACGAGTTTTAAGTGACGAATAGAAGTATAGATGATTATTCGTGAAGCTAGATCATCTTATTCTGTCAAGTGGCACTACTTCTGACTATACAGATTCTAACCCGCACATGGTCGATAATTACTAACCCCCTCAATGACCCACACAGGATCTAACCCACCTAGAGTCGATAGGTACTAACCCCTATAATGACCCATACAGGATCTGACCCACACATGATCAGTATGCGCTGACCAACAAAGGATCGTTGAGAACTGACCCAAACTTGACCGGTATGCCGATGATCCTTGACGGGTCTCTCTAAGGCCAGTCCTCGTCGGGTCATGAGGTGTTGATCCGCACAGAGTCTCTAGATGTTGATCCAAAAAGGATCACTCGGTGCTGAACAACATAGGATCGCTAGGTGCTGAACCACACAAGATCCCAAGGTACTAACCTTGATATGATCTGTATCCAACCTCCGCCTAACTACAATCCATTGGATTCCCACTCATAGAACACATGATTTTGGGAGAACTGATCCTCAAGACTTCAGTCATATTTAAATCGTCACAAAGTCCCACGAAGAATTAACCCAATTATCTGTCATGTCCGAAGGGTCCCAATGCAAAAGACGGTGCGTCAATTGAACATCTGGTCTGTAAGTTATTGACATTTTAGTAATGAGGGTCTGGATGGATTTAGATTCGATCCAACCCGACTGTAATCCAAAAATTCTACAAAACTCTTATGGTTTTTCAGAAGGAGAGCCTTGTCACTAGGGTCCTTATTCCACAGACGGTGTGTCAATCTGATACTCATTCTATTAGTTACATCCCATTCCATGAAAAGCGGGTGATCGCACTTCGGTCTGACCCAGCTTGGTAGGGACTTCTAGAATATGCCAAATGGACGTCATACCCAAAGGGGTCCCAATTCCAATGATGGCGTGTCGAACAAACACCCGATTTTTCAGTTAAATGCATTTCCTTATTCGGGGACAAGTTGGGTCTGGGCACGGTCTGACTCCTTCATACCAGCCTGACACAACAGGTCCCAAGGGCTAGCTGAACTTGCTCGGGTCTGGCCCGTTATGGGTCGGCCTGGTTCACAGGGTCCGACCCATTGGTGTCGGCCCTATTTGGGTTGCGGGACCGGGCTGCGGTTGGCCCGTCCCGCCGGGCAAGCCCACGTCAGCGCGGTCCAACCAAAGGAGGATTGTTGCATCCCATAGGCACTGCACTTGTATGCCCATTCGCTAGCCGGTGGGGCACTGCCCCACCATAATTATCGGTCATCTCTTTGGCTGAACGGGTGTCGCCCACGCAGTGTGGCACAGGCCGCTCTGCACCCTCCTATCGTGACCTTCTTGTTGTGGCCACTTCTGTTGGTGGAGCCTGCGGGCACCGCACTTGTCCCACACAGTTGGCTTGGGTCGTCGGCCCTTGGCCACCATAGCACGTCGTCGTGCGCCGCCTTCCACTGCCCTTGGCCAGTTTCCATGGGTCTCCTCCGGCCATCATCGACATGGTGCACATGCAATTTCTTCCGCAGGACAACGAACATACTCCGGTGACTATTCTTGGTTCCGTATGCGCCTATGGCTCTCCACCTCTTCTGTTTTCATGATGTGACCCGGTATTTCTCGTTTCAATCATGTTGGAAATTGTTACCCTAAATTCACATAAATAACGAAGCAGGATAGGGTCCAAGACTTGTTTGTTTGGCCCACACACTCCATGTTAAGGTGATAGCAAGCAGGAGTGAATTTATTTTATCAAATACAACTTCAAAATTAACCCCCTATATGAAAGTGTTGTCCACTGGTGTCAATCAATGGAACTCCTTGGTCATCGTCATCGGTTCATGATTCAGTGGTGGTCGTCACCTCTCCCTCGAACCGGTCTCATCCTCCAAGTGGGTGGAATAATGGTACTTTTCTAGAGATTCATCACATGGTGATGTCATGCTGACACTATTCCTTGATATCCATATAATTATGAAAGGGGGAGGGTGAGTAACGTAAATGGTATTAATGGGGTTAATTTAATTATGGAACATTCCTAATTCAAATAGTATAGTTACAAGAATAAAGGGGAGTCGATCCATTTAATGGTTTGACGTGTCTTTGGTCCTGCCACTGCCTCTTGTCTATTAGAGGAAAAGAAAAGTAGAGAATAAAATAACTTTGTTATTATATTATTCTATTAACTATCCAAAAACTATCTTTTTTATCCTGACCTATGTTGGTCAATGTGAGGCCTCCTTTAAGTGAATCCTGATACTACAGATTGAATAGTGCACTCATATTTTTAATCCACAAACCGGTTCAAAAGATAGAAAAATTTTCCCGTACGTTTACTGAACGTACCTAATAAAAAGTTTATAAATTCATTCTCGGCACATCGGGCATCGAATTCCCGCACCATCAATTTTCACAGACTCTTAATAATTCTGTATAATTAAAAAAAATACATGGAAAACCCTAGTCATTAAATTCTCCCCACAATAGGTATTTTCATCCCCGGAAGACACAACATATAATAAGGAATCAAATGGGGGTACTGCACATGAATCGGAGCCTCCCGCTCCCATGTGATCTCCTGGAGGTCCTCGTGAAACCAGAAAATGCGCACTAGAGGTATTGATCATCCATGAAGGACTCGCTCATGTCAATCCTAAATCTCTACTAGGACCTCCATAAAACTCACCCCACCATCAATGTCCATCTTTCCCCATTCGATAACATGTGATGAATCATGCACGTACTTCTTCAGCCGCAACACGTGGAAAACATCATGCACCCGATGCATCTGTGGGGGAAGAGCTAGGTGATATGCCACCACGCCAACTATACTGAGAAATTAAAGGGCCTGATGAACCTCAGAGATAGATTTTCGCCCCAGCCAAATCACTGCAAACCTCGTTGAGGTGACACCTATAGGAAGACATGGTATCCCTCCTCGAAATCCAATGGTCCCCATCTCCTGTCAGCATAAGACTTATTTCTGCTCTATGTAGTCTTCATCCGCTCTTGGATGATCTTCACCTTCTCAATGGTAGCTTATACCAACTCTAAACCCATAAGTCTAGACTCCCATGGAACTGTCCCGAATAGAGGAGATCGGCATGGTCGACCATACAAGGCCTCAAACGGTGTCATCCCTTTGGTGGAGTGATAGCTTTTTTTGTATGGTAACTCCACCAAGGGAAAGTGACCTCCAACTGTGGCCAAAATCTAGCATGGAAGCACAAAGCATGACCTACTATGTCAGAATGGTCCGCTCCGTCTGACCATCCTTCTGTGGATGAATGGAGGTGCTCAAATGTAGCTGGGTCCTGAATACTTCTTATAATCCCTTCTACAACCAGGATGCAAAATGTGTGTCTTGGTTAGATATGATCATCTATGGCTCCCCATGAATCCATACAATCTCTTGTACATAGAGGCATCCCAAACCCTCTTCTAATCCCTACCATCGGATGGGTAAGAAGTGGGCTTACAGGGGGAGTCGGTCAATGATCATCCATATGGAATCTTTTCCCATGGATGTCTGTAGTATTTCTGTCACAATGTCCATGGAGATACTTTCCCACTTCTACTCTGGCACCTCTAGTGGTTGTGCTAAGCCTGCCAAAACCTGATGCTCGACTTTCACTTGGTGATAGGTGAGGCAACATGAAACAAACTATGCCACTGCCTTCTTTATCCCTATCCACCAGTGTTAACACCAGAGGTACTGGTACATCTTCGATTCACCAGGATATACCACTAGTGGGGACATATAGATCTCCCTCAATACCTCAACCTGTAGTGCCATCGTGACCATGGTGCATCCTTTGAATAGGATGGCGTGCTCCCCACCTTCAGAAAACCAATCAGGTGTGTGTACTGAGGATATCTGAGCATGTCGAGACTCGCAATCAATATCCCCAAGCTGTGCCTCCCACACTCTCTGATGAAGTGGGGATTTATAGTCATAGGCTGGAGGTAAGATGATCCATCTCTATCCATAAAGGATACCTACAACGTGGATAGATTCTATGTCGCCTCACTTGGAAACTATAGACCAGACCTCCTACAGAGTGTGTCTGCTACAACGTTCACAATTCTAGGAGTATATAATATCTCAAAGTTATAGTCTTGGAGGAACTCTAGCCATCATCACTGTCATGGGTTCATATCCTTTTGTAAGAATATATACCTGAGACTCTTGGGATTAGAGTAAACTGTAAATCATTCATCCATCATGTAGTGTCACCACATCTTCAAGGTGAAGACCACTGCTGCTAATTCCTGGTCATGAGTAGAATAGTTATGCTCATTCTATCTCAGATGTCATGAAACATAAGCTATCAATGCTCTCTTCTTCATTAGGACACATCCTTGTATGGTTCCTGATGCGTCGTAGTAGACTATATACCCAACGCCCTCTTATGGTTGCCTCCAGATGGGGTCACTCGCCAGTCTCTGCCTCAGCAACTGAAAACTCTAATGTCATCTCTCCATCCATACGAAGTGTTGTCCTTTCATTTTCAATGCTAACAAGGGTTCCAAAACTCAGGAGAAGTCAGGTATGAATCTCCGTTAGTACCCATCCAACCCTATGAATCTCTGTACCCCAGTCACACTCTTGGGTGGCTCCTAAGAAAGCACCACCTCTATCTACGCCGGATCAACTTAAAATATAGCCTCTGAGATAACGTGTCCCAGAAAGTGGTCCTCCCATATCTAGAACTAAAAATTCGAGAGATTACCATAAAGATGATGCTCTCGGAGTGTATCCAAAAATATTTGTAGATGATAGGCATTCTCCTCCTCCAATGTCAAGTACACCAAGATGCCATCGATAACGACCACCAAAAAGAGAATGAGGTATGGATGGAAGATCATGTTCATGAGTCCCGTGAACACTATAGGGGCGTTGGACATGCTGAATGGCATAACCAAGAAATCATAATGGATATACCGACATCTGATGGTCATTTTCTGCTCATCCTCATCTCGTACCCTGAGTTGATGATAGCCAGATTTGAGGTCTATCTTAACAAACTTACGAGCTCCCTTTTTTTGATTGAATATATCATCAATCCTCGGAATTGGATACATGTTATTCATGGTCACCTAGTTTAGGTGATGATAATCCACACAGATCCTAAAAATTCCATCTTCCTTCTTGGTGAACAAAATTGAGGCTGCCCACTAAGAAACACTGGGACTTATGAACCCCTTCCTATGGAAGACCTCTAGCTTCACTCGTAACTCACAAAGCTCCATGAGAGCTATATGATATGCTGGAGTTGATATCAGTGTCGTCCCTGGGTACATGTCAATATAGAATTCCACCTATATGCGAGGAGTTAGTCCTAAAACATTATCAGGGAAGACATCGGCATACTGGTCCACCAATACAAGATTGACCAGACTCTCAACATCAACTTCTCTGAGGTTATGTCTATACAACTGATGTGTGATCGGCCGCACCCTCTTTCGGGTAAGTCCATCATGTTTTGAAAAGGTTCCCTTCTCACCAGTGAAGAAATAACTGGTCTTATCCGTACAGACACACCACACATTGTTCCTAATACAGTCAATATGAGCATGGACAGTGGATAACCAATTGATACCCAAGATGGAATCGTAAGGCCTTGACACCACTACTAGAAGATCGCAACCGAATCTCTCAGCTCCTAGAGTAAGATAAAACTGCCAGCACTAGTGTGGAATCATAAAATCTTCTCCTGCAGAAGTTAATAATCGTAATGATCGAGCCAACAGTTCCACCGGAATCTCCACGCTCCGAACAAGAGCTGTGGAAATTAAAGAGTGACTGGAAACTGTGTCTATAAGTACTACAGATAGGGTTTAATATACACATATCATAGATTTAATCATCTTCGGAGCACTGTGGTCATAGGCCTCTACTTACAATAGCTTTTCTCACCCCTATCCGCCTTCTCCATGTTGTTGGGGTGGACCACCTGGTGGTAGTGGTGGAAGGACATCAAATCGTCATCCACGACCTGCTGCATGACCTGCTCCTCTGCCACATCGGCTGCCCTATAGACCTCCTCACTCGAATCTCTACCTTTGCCTTAGCGGTCCCTCGACCATCCGCTGATCGTCAGTACAATGGGTTGGGTAGTCGCGAGCCATGTGGCCCTGCCCGCCGCACATGAAGCACACCCTGCCTCCCAGCTGACCTCCTTAGCCCCACGAGCTCCACACCTCCAACCCTGTATCCTAGGGTTATCCACCAGAAGGTTTGGTCCACTTGGACTGATGTGTCATCTGCATACTAGTAGCCACAGATGACTCTGCTACATGTCACCCAGTGGTGGGTCTCACTCTCGGTGTCTGGTCAGCAAAGAAACTATCCACCAGAGTACTCTGTCTAGTACTCCAACATGCGTTGGGATGCTGAGAGATACCATCGAATCTCTGATCTCCCATCAGAGTACCTTCTCTAATGTTTTATCCCTTAAGAAAGGGTCCCAAACCATGTCTGTAAAGTAGCATGAGAGATTGGTGAACCTCATTGAGTACTAGACCATGGTCATCCTTCCCAGTTGTAAGTGTTGGAGCTCCTGAATACACACAGAGCATATAGTCACTGGGATGAACTCTGCCATAAATAGGCCCTCAAAATCTACACAGATGAGGGTCTCTTCATCGTGTATCTGGAGCATCAGGATCCACCATCTCCCTATTGCTCCCTCGAATAGAAAGGCAGCAAGGAACACCATTAGGTCGTCTGGTTCCCCAACCAGGAAAAAAACTCTTTTCACAGCCTCCGGCCAGTCCTCGGCCACCTGAAAATATGTCTCACCATGAAACCTTGGTGGCATCTGCCACTAAAAATCATGCAATTTTCTCAGTCAGCGTGCACCATATACTAGTGGCGATGGTGTCAACGGCTGCCCGACGGGTAGTGGGGCTACTGGTACACCGCCTGAAGGTGCTAACATTGTAAGAGAGCCCTACACCGAGCCCACATTTCTCGGTAGTCCATCATCATGTAATCCCTTAGGAATCCTGGATGACTATCTACTTGGCATAATCCTGAGAGAAAATATGCACACCACTTTGAAAAAGCTACACCCTGTGAGCTGACTCAAAGAGATCAAATGTGAAACACTTCCAAAACACACGCAATTAGTGTTTTCATACACCAAGTCAGAAATCAGAATTCAGGGTTCTGGTTTATTGATACGTCAGCTTCCGCACAAACACTGGACTCCCTGAACTGAAAACCGCACTCAAAACTCGTAACACTATTGCACTGTAAAAATATCAGATTCACATTTCATCGGTAGAACCAACTCCTTTGATACCACTTTGGGACGACCCATACCATGGGGGGCCATTTCATGACTACCCAAATCCCACCTTCCATAGGCCAAGGTTTTGAGACTAACACCAAAAAGGCATATCCCAATATCGTGAAGGAATAGATTTAGACCTATACGAACACACAAAATCAAAGAATACAAAAAGATGCAACCATGATGTAAACTGTTGTAGTAAAAAGTGTACTGAAAGTAAAGGGGCCGGAATACAAGCCCAACTGAAGAGTACAAGTACAACTGAAAAGAGAAAACTACTACCGGATCTTCCACAGAGGATCCTACATGAAGGTTAGGTATAGATCATCTCCACAACAATCCACGTCATCCCGTATCCTCTGCGTACCTCCGGGTCGTGGCTCCCTCATCCTCGGCCCAGCTGCCTGTCGTCTGCTCAAGACACAACAAGGTGCGGGCGAAGCCCATGCATTGGTGATTATAACAATTCGCAGTAGAGACCTTGAGACCCCCAAAGGTCTCTCATAATTCCAAAAAGGAAAACCACAAAGCATGATATCAATCATAAAGAAAAAAGTAATAGACACAGCTCGACCTAGATTTAAGTGAAGTATAGAAGTACAGATGATTATTCAAGAAGCTAGATTATCTTATTATGTCAAGATACACTTATTTTGACAATATGGAGTCTGACCCACACATGATAGATAGGTACTAACCCCCATAATGACCCACACAGGATCCGACCCACCCGGAGTCGAAAGGTACTAACACCCGAAACGATCCACATAAGATCTGACCCACACAAGATCGATATACGCTAACCCACATTTGATCGCTGAGAGTCGACCCACACAGGATCAGATACTCATAGGTTCGGTATGTCGTTGATCCACGACGGGCCACTATTAGGCAGGTCATCATTGGGTTGCGAGGTGCTGATCCACACATGGTCGCTTAGTGATGATCCGCATAGGATCGCTCGGTGCTGATAAAAACAGGATCGATAGGTGATGACCCACATAGGATAACTCGGTACTATCCTCTGTATGATCTGTCTCCAAACCCTGCCCCATTACTAGCCACTGGATTCCTGCTCATATCACTCTTGATTCTATGTGAACCACTCCTCAGGCCTTCTGTCGTATTTCAACCAGTACAAAGTCCCATGAAGAACTAACCCGATGATCTGTCATTTCATAAGGCTCTAAACCCAAAAGACGGCGTGTCAATCGGACACCCGGTCTGTAAGTTATTTCCAATTTAGATCCATGCAACCAGTTAGATTTGAAGTCGATCCAACCCGACCATACTCCAAACATTATACCAAACTCTCATTGGGTATTCCATAAGGACCGCCTTGTCACAAGGATCCATATTCCACAGATGGCGCGTCAATCGGACACACAGTCTGTTAGTTACATCACATTCCGTGAAATGGTGGGTGATCCTATTTTGGTCCGGCCCGGCTCGGTCAGGCCAGCCGGAATATGCCAAAGGGACTAATTCCCCAAAGCGGTCCCAACACCACTGATGGCCTGTCAAATGGACACCCGGTTTTTCAGTTACGTGAGTTTCTTTATTTGGGGACCGGTTGGGTCTGTTCCCTGTCCGACTTTGTTATACCGGCCAGACGCAACAGGTTCTGAGGACTTGCTGGCCCTGTTCAGGTTCAAACCATTAAGGTTCGGCCTGGTTCCCTGGGTCTAGCCTGTCGGGGTCATCCCAGTTTGGTTCGTAGGCCCGGGCCGCGGTTGGCACGCCCCGCCGGGTGGCACTCAGCCAACCCGTGCTGGTCTGCTGGGTTGTGGGTCCGACCCAATGGGTAGGTCCGGCACGCTTGGTCGACCCGCACTGGCTCGGTCCACCCAAAGGTGGACCGTTGGGTCCTGTTGGCCCCACGTTTGTGGGGCCGTTCGGCAGCCGGTGGGGCACTACCACACCAAAATTATCGGTCGGCCGTTTGACCGACCGAGTGTTGCCAACGCGGTGCAGCGCGGGGCGCGCCGCACCCTCCTTCTGCGGCCTGCTGTCCGCTACATCTTTTACCAGTAGCGCCTGCGAGTGCCACCTTTATCCCACAAGGCTGGCCACCCTTGGCCATTTCTAACATGGTACCCTAGAGGTTTCATCCACGGGTCATCAGACGTTCTCATGTGTCCGTTATTGTTGTCGTTTGCGCCTACGACTCTCACACGCTTCTGCCGTCATAACATGACCCTCAATTATGTATTTCCATCAAGTTGGAAATTTTTCCCCAAAGTTCACATCAAGAACAAAGCGGTGGAGGGTTTGGGCCTTTTTCGTTTGGCCCGCACCCTCTATGTTAATTTGATAGAAAGTGGGATATGATTTAATTTATCAAATACAACTTCAAAATACACCCCCTGCCTGGAAGAGTCCTTCAATGATATCGATTCATGGAACTCATTCATCGTCTTCATTGGTATGTGATTAAGTGGAATTCTTCACCCCTTGCTGGAAACAGTCTCGTCCTCCATGTGGTTGGCGTCGCGGTACTTTTTCATAGCTTCGTCACATGGTGAAGTCGTTCAAACACTATGTCCTGAACACCATATAAATAGGAGAGGGGGAGGGTGAGTAATGCACATGGAATTAATGGGGTTCATATAATTGATGAACCTTCCTAATTCCAACAGTATGGTTACAAGAATAAAGGGGAGGTAAGACATTTAATGGATTGACATGTCGTTGGTCCCACAACCACCACTGGTCCGTTCGAGGAATAGAAAACCAGATAATAAATCAAATTTGTTATTTTATTATTCTCTTAAATGTCCAAAGAATATATTTTTATCCTGACCTACTATAGTCAAAGTGAAGACTCCCTTAAGCAAATCCCGGTGTTGTAGATTCAGTGGAACCCTCAGATTTTCAATCTGAGCACTTTTACAAAAGATAGAAAAAGATGCATGTGTGTTTTCTGAACGTACCTAAAAAAAGTTCATAAATTCATTCTGGGCACACCGGGCCTCGGAATCATGCGCCGTAAATTTTTTCATACTCGTGATAATTCCATATAATTAAAAATAAAATTATATTGAAATACATGTCTTTATATTTACAGATTGAGAGTGAGATTATAGTATTTCGAAAATCAGATCCAGAATTATCATTTTTTGGAAATCAGATCTAGAATTATCATATTTATAGAATAAGATCCATTATTATCATATTAAGGAAACCAGATCTATAATTAACATATTTTGGAAATTAGGTAAAGAATTATCATATTTAGGAAATCAAATCTAGAGTTATTGTATTCAGAAAGACAGATCCAAAATTATCATATTTAGGAAATCATATCCAACATCATTGTCTTTGAGATAATCGAATCCAACATCATTCTATTTATAAAATAAGATCCATAATCCTTCATCATTATATTAGGGAAAAAAGGATCCCCCCCAATCAAAATGGTGATTCAGACTGAGCAATTTTAGTGGAGACTCAACAATGTTTTTATTCTTTTGTATAGATAAATTGTTGTATAAGTAAACAATGTTAACTTCTAATATTCATTATTATCATTCCTATTAAGATATAAAAGGTATCTAACTGGATTTATGACAAGTTTTATTCACTTCTTATTAATAGTTTATTTCCACAGACTCGTGGGAGTGGATATATAAAGAATGTAGGTTCTCACACTAAGGCCAATCCATGTAAATCTTGCATGACTTATATGATTTCCTATTATTCATTTCATTAGTATTTACTAAATGTTGATAAGGATATAAATAATAACTATTTGTAGGGGTTATTTTTGGAAATGAATTGAAACTTATAAACATGAACAACTGATTCACCCCCCATTCTTAGTATTTATTCAACCCACTAAACTTTAATTATAATTATTGGGAAGGATACCTTATTGAATTGTTATTATAGATAATAGAATTTCTATCAACAGTAAAGGAATTCCGAAATTTTATTGAAAAAATTATTATTGATGGAATAATTGGATGATTCCTTATATCCAATCTCTTGGAAACTATGTTTTTGATGCTACTACTATTGATTTTCCACCTATTGAGAAATATGATCCTATAGAATTTTCTGATCTGAGAAATTTAGATGTTAATGGAAAGGAATGAAATGAAATCCTCATGACATCATTGTAGAATTATTATCAGAAGGTGATGGGTCTCAAAACATTAAAAAGTATGTGGCACAAGCTGGAAAGTGTTTTTGAAGTGAATAAAAAATTTAAGGAAGAAAAGCTATAACTATGGCATTATAAGTTTTAAGATATTATAATGAGATATGAATAAAAAATTGATGAATACTTCACCAGAGTAAATAATATTTTCTGCAACATCAATGGTTTTAGATATTTCATGGAAGATCCTATAATTCTAAAAAAATATATGAGAAACATTTTAGGTAGGTATGATCTTAAAATTTCTTCATTAGAAGATAAAATTATTTATCTCTTGATAAATTTCATAACGTTCTTTTTTATTATGATATGAGGAAATCTCTAATGTTTAAAAAGAATATGAATGTTTAAATGGATTTTGAGGCTATGTGAATGTCGAAAATCTATGATGTTGAAGAATCAGATCCTTGTGAATCTGATGATTAAGAGGATGATGTGTTGAATTAAAAAAGTAGTGTCTCCTATATCCAAGAACTGTCTAAGAGTAAGAGGAGAGTCAGAAAAAAAATCCTATCATATGATTTTATTGTGGCGGAATTAGACATTTTGCGATGAATTTCCAAAAGAAGATTGTTGGAGAATATTAAGAAGATTCTGATGGAAATGCTCGATGGAAAAAGGGGAATAATGATAAAGGTTAAAATTCATCCAATAGAAAAAATATGAATATTAATGGAACCAAAATTAGTATGTTGACTATGAAAGATGAGTTGGAATCAGCTAAAAAAACACCTTTGAAGTTGAATTTTTAGAATAATTCATCACCTTCATTTCAAAATATCAGAAAATAAAAGATATCTTAAAGAGTGGATAAGGTGCTAAAGAATTTTATAGAGAGTATCATCTCATAAAATATCTTTTTTATTTAAGGATAAAAAATATAAATAAATACATTAGAGTTATGATAAAATATTTCAACAAATTTCTGATTAAAGAAAAGATGTTATCAAGAAAGAGGAGGAATACATTGAGGATATTTTTTGTTACAAACTTAGAATTTATAAAGGTGGAAACATGAATAAAAATCAAACTATGTATCTAGAATACAAGGATAAACAATTTAAAAAGATTCAATAAAAACTTCTTGATTCCAAAACTCGTTGATGAAAATAAATGAAAAAAAATAACAGAGCATGAGAAATAAAATATTAGACTTTGAAGATATTGGGAAGGCTTAATACGAGAATAAGGTCAATTATTATATTACCAAATATATTGTATCATATGATTATTTTCATATTTTATGTTCTAGAAAATGTATTAGGAAATCCTAGTAGAAAAAATAATGTGATAAACATATAAAATATATAATATTAGAAAATTCACTAAAAAGAAATGATGGTCCATGACCTGAGTATGTTTGTGATGAAAGAAGTTAACAACTAAAAAAATTCTTCAATAGAGAAAGATCATATTTTAATAGAAAATCATGATTTGATGGTTATTATTGGTGTTGTTAAATCAATAGATATTGGGGTTATAATTTTTGGCACAACTTATCCTTATTCGGAATAAGTTTTGATAAAAGTGGAAGAAATATAGAAAGTATAATGTGAAACATTCCTAAATGTTATAAAGTAGAAATATTTAATTCTCAAGATGATAGAAACTTCACAAAAAAAAAATAAATTTGACAGTATAGAAGAAGATTTTGGAACATGTGATCATTTTTGTTATCATTCCAAAAGATGTTTAAAAATCCTTCTAAAATAAGTTTCTCATGATAGAAAAGAAATGATAGGTGAACAGAATAAAGTTGAGAAAATAGATTTTTTATTGAGATGGATTTGAAAGCTAGTAAATGGAAAACCCATGGATACTTGATAGTGGTTATTCATCAAACATAAGAGGTGAAATAAAAATCCTGAAAAATGTTGAAATTCATAATGGGGGAGAAGTTACCATTGGGAATGATGGTTCCTTATAAATCAACGGAATTGGGACGATTAATATTAAAGAAAAAACATGAAATATAAGGAAATTTTATGTGTTGATCTGCAAAAACATATTCTATTATGTGTCTGTAAAATTGTTGATAACAAAAGATATGTTTTTTTACAAAAGATCATTGTATCATCAAAAGTGGAATGATGGAAAAGTCCATACAAAAGTATAAATAACTAGTGGTAATATATTTCAAATAGGAGAATTGAATAACTCCTTTTACATGAGTTCTGAAGGTGAAAACATGTTTTGGAACCAATTACTTGGCCATCATGGGAGGGAAAACGTATATAATCCTTCTAAATTTGATGTTTTATGGAATTTTAATGAATAGAAATTAATAGATGAAGATGTTTGTATTACTTTCCTGAAAATAAAAATAAATAAATAAAGTCATAAGAGGGATGATATTCAATCTACCATAAATTTGGAACTTATTCATTCTGATTTATGTGGATCGATGATACATCAATCAAAAAAAGGTGACTTGTACTTTATCACATTTTTTGATGATTTCATTCAGATGAAAAACATCATATTTATGAACCAAAAGTCAAAGTCTCATGAAATGTTTAAATTCCTTTGAAAGGATATTGAGAAATAAATGGGGATTTATATAAATCAATTTATAATAGATAATGGTTCCGAATTCAAAAACCATACCTTTTAAAATAATTGGAGAAATCATGGTATCAAACAATAGTATAATTTTCCTTAAACTCCTCAATAAAATTGAGTAGTAGTAATAAAGAATAAAATCTTGGTTTAATTAGAATAAGTATTTCAACTAAATTTAAATGTTCAAAACTATATTATAGAAAAGCCACTAGTACTATTGTACATGTTCAAAATAGATGCTTGTTGATATTAAAAAAACATGACTCTTTATGAAGTGTGGTATAAAAAATCCTTCATTGAAATACATTAATGTTTTTGGAAGTTAAAGTTTTCTCAAAATTAAAAATCTGGACATGTTAATGTCTCATGTGAAATATGAGAAAGGAACTTTCACATGTTATTTAATAAATGGGAAAAGTTAATTTTTTTGAAAAAACGTTTTTAATAGTTCTTAGACTTATATGATGAGAAGGTAATTGAAAATAAATGTTCTATAAAAAATTTTGTTGAGAATTATAATGAGGAAACATTAAATAATTCAAAAAATAGCAAATGTTATTCCAAAAACCTTCATCTAGATTCAAAAGAGTCATATAGTGAGGAATGTGAATTTGGTAGAGAAATATTGAGATTTATTAACTTATGAAAAAAATATTGAATCCAAATAAATTAATTGGGAATTAGAAGTCTCTAGTTTAGACCAGAAGAAAATTGAGATTAGATAATCTGATATCACTTACAACAAAAGTTAAACCAAAATCTATTTTAGAGGATATTAAGCATAAATAATGGGTGGATTCTATAAATTAAGAGTTGGATTAGATATAGAATAATGAAACATGGGAACTTGTTCCAAGGACAAAAAATAAAAATTTTATCGACACAAAGTGGGTTTTATAGAAACAAATTGAATGAGGAGGAAGAAGACTCAAGAAACAACGAAAAACATGTTTTTAAAGGTTATGCATAGATGTAAGGTGTCGATTTTGATGAAATATTTTCAACTATTACAAGGCTAGAAACATTTCAAATATTTATTGTAGTGGATGCTTATTGGAATGTTAATGTTTATCAGATGGATGGAAAGTCAACTTTATTAGATTGTGAAGTAGAAGAAGAAGTTTACAATGAAAACTTGGTGTGTTTCTACAATATGTTGATGAAAACCAAGTTTTTAAATTGAACAATTCTTTTTATGGGGGGGAAAAGGTCCATGTGATTAGTAATAAATTCTTGACAATTGTTTGAGAATGATGATCTTTTTTAAAGAAAATATTGATAGTTACTTTTATATGAATGATGTTGACTCGTGAACATTGATTGTAATTGTTTATATGGATGATATAATTATTTTGGGGATGAAGAAAAGGTTTTTGATGAATTTTTTTAAAGTAATGAAGAAAATTTTGAAATTTTAATTTTGGGACAATTAACTTTCATAAGTGGCTAACATGTTCAACAATAATAAAACTATACATTCATATCGCATGAAAAAATGATAAGTAATTGTTAATGAATTTTGGGTTGGATGAATCCAATTATGGTTAAAATATTATTTTAGTGGGAAACAATATGAGTAA
Source organism: Viscum album (assembly GCA_963277665.1). Lineage (NCBI taxonomy): Eukaryota > Viridiplantae > Streptophyta > Magnoliopsida > Santalales > Viscaceae > Viscum > Viscum album. The sequence continues at coordinate 863,788,972 of OY728160.1, forward strand.
TGAGGAATCTAGAATTAGTGTGAGTATGAAATACTTTCAAAAGTTGATAAGAAGTCTTATATACCTTATATATTCAAGGTCTGGTATTGTTTATGTTGTTCCTTTATATGTGAGCTATCAAAGTAATCCGAAAGAATCAAATATGTTGGAAGAAAATAGGATTCTAAGATATGTAAATGGAACAACATCAAATGGGTTGTTATAAAAAAGAATCAGGGAGATGACGTTTCATGGTTCTATAGATTTTTATTGGGATATAGATTTTAATGATAGAAAATCAATATAAAGAGGAACATTTTTCTTGGGTGAATGTTTTGTAAGATGACTTAGTAAAATAATCTTAGTAACATTTAGCATATATGAATCCTAATATGTTGCATCTATTCAAGATTTATCTCAAATATTGTGGATGATAGTTGAGATAGATGATTTGAAAGTAAATTTTTCTAAACTATTGAAGATACATTGTCATAACAAGAGTTAAATTGGTCTTTCTATGAATTCTACCCAACATTCATGATAAAAACAAATTTATATAAATCTCACTTTATAAAGTAAAAAATTTCTCCTAGAGATGTTTTTTTGAAAAACATTTCAACAATGTATCAATTTTTCTGATATCTTTACGAAAGAAATTCTAAAACAAGGTTTTTTATCTTTGAGGTTCCAACTTCATAATCCACCTCCTCACATATCTTCCTAAAACTCATAAGGAAGGTCTCCCCATAATGCTTTGTATTATTGTGAAAAAGGTTTAGAGAAAGTGAATGCTTTTTTACATTATACATTCTATGAATTTATTACTAATATTTCTTTAATGAATCTGAATATGTGGTTATCATATATTAAGGTATAAAAAATATAAAAGTGAGAGAAAAAAACGTTTTTAAAATAAATTGAGGAGAGTTTATCCTTTCATGGCCAGGAAACATTCTTTCCTCTATGTGATTTAATTTCATAAAAAACATTACATTATCAAATAGTGTGGGGTCAATACAATCTCTTCTGGGAAAATCAATGTTTTGATGAAATTAAAATGACGAGTTGTGAAAAAAATTCTGAGTTGGAATAGTTGTTAAGAAGGGTTGTCAACAAATACAAATGGGGATATTGAAGAACCTTTGTGGTTAAATAATTATAAACAATGTGTTTTTTTGTTGAAAACTAAACTTTTTTTGTTAGAATGTTTTATTTTTCCAGGAATTATATTCAGATTGCTCATAATTTGGTCATTTTAATGAATGGTGAAGATCGGGTCCAAACAAAAAGGGAGAAAATCATTTTTCGTATACAGATGAATTAGACTCTAAAGAACTAGATGTATAGAATCATATTCAAGTCCATCAACATAAACTTTAAAATAATTGAATTCAAAAGAAGCAGAGAAGTTACTGAATTGTTTTGAAGATGAAATTGAAGTAAAGAGTTAGAACGTGTTTGTAAATTTCATAAAAAAAAATCAAACGATTCATTGATGATAAAGAACTCATCACAAATCATAATGAATTTCATGAAAAAATCATTTGAAGAAATTGTGGATAGCTTTAATGAATTTTAGAGTTGAAAACTATGATTTTTCGTTCGGAGATTTTTGTAATGGGATTTTCATACTTTGAAAATTATATAGAGTTTTTTACCCATATTTTAATACTGATTATTTTGTAATGTGATTTTCATACTAGGAAAACTGTAATGAGATATTCTTGAATTGATTTTCATAGTCATATTTTCATACTGATGAAATTTTAGTGAAGTATTCATATTAAAGAATTCATGCATAGAATGAAAAATATTGTAATGATATGAGAATCAAAATGATCATAATGAGATGAGATAGAAAAAGACCGTAATGAGCTGATAAAGAAAAAGATCTTAATTATCTGAGAAGTAAAAAGATCCTCATTAGATGAGAAATAAAAATTGTAATGAATCTGAGAAAGAAATGGATCATAATGATCTGAGAAAGGTATGATGAATTGATGTGGTCAAGAATGAATTTCAATTTTTGTAAATCTCGCAGATATGTAATGAGACCACGGAAGTCAATGTTGAAGTCTTAAATGTGAGATATTTCTTCAGTTTTTGAAATTTTGGGAAACTGGGAATGTTTCCATGTTTCCAACCATTGATCTTTTGAGACTCCTATAAATACTTCCTCATATAATTTTTTCATTCACAACATTTCACACAAATGAAAAAGTAGGGGAGATCAATAATTTTAAAGTGAATGTTCTCATATGGTTGAAGAATCATTGAATTGATCATTCTATCAGAGTTTTATTTTTGTAGATTATGAGTGAGTTTATAGTATCTCAAAAATCAGATTTGGATTTATCGTATTGTGGAAATCAGATCCATAATTATTGTATTCAAAACATGATATTCAACATTATTATATTAGGGAATCTAGATCTAGAATGATCATATTCAAAAAATTGGATCCAGAATTATCATATTCCAAAAATTTGATCTAGATTTAACTTATTCCGGAAATCAGATTAAGAATTATTTTATTCCATAAATCAGTTCCATAATTATGGTGTTCTGGAAATTAGATCTAGACTCATTGTTTTGAGAGAATCAGATATAGAATCATTAGATTGAGAAAATCGGATCTAGAATCCAGAATCTTTGTATTGGGAGAAAATCAGATCCATCCAAATCAAACTAAGGATTCAGACATAAAAATTGTGGACCATATTCAACAAAGTCATTATTCTTTTGATTGTATCAATTTTTTATAAGAAAATAGTTTAAACTGACGGGAGTTAGTATATCATTTTTATCGGAGATTGAAGGTTTATAAAATTGTCTTGGCATAATTTGTATTCACTTCTTCTTAATAGTGGATTTCTATCAACCAACAAGAGTGTCTATGGAAAGGATGTGGTTTCTCACATTGAGTTTGAACCTTGTAAATCATGTGAAATTTAATTTCTTTCATACTATTGTTTGCATGAGTATTTACAAAAATGTTGATAAGTATATAAATCATTAAAGGTTTTAGGTAATATGTTTTGAAAATAATTCAATCTTATTAAAGTAAGCAACTGATAACCCCCCTCTTAGTTTTTATTTGATCATTTTGAACTTCAATATTATTTTTTATTTTTAGTAAATAATTTATTTCTCAAATTCATACAAACCTCTATATAATATTTATATAATGAATAGAAAAATAAAATAAATTATACTAAAAACTCTGAATGAATCTATGCAGTGACTTACAGTGACCCAAAAATATTACAGACATATACGATAAAGTAGAGGTGTGTTAAATAATTATATTTTTATTACGTATTTTTTGTATTATCTTTAATTTCAATTTAAATAAGTAATGTGATAGGTAAATGTATAAATATTTAATGTAACAGAAAATATTTTATAAAATTTCAAAAAATGTGATGAATTTTAAATGATGAAAATTTATATAATATATGGCCTAAAATTTTATTTTTTTCCATTTATAGAATATTTTTTATGTTATATGTAATTATTTAACCCAGTAATTGTGAAAATGTGTTAATGTAGATAAAGTGAAATATATTAAATAAGTGGTTAAACCAAAAATTAATGATTAAAATGAAAATTAATTTTAAAAAATTATTCGTTGAAGGTATCTCAATGATAGCATATCTTATATTCAAAATTCAAGCTATATTTTTTCACTTTAAAATGACAATGAATTTCTTATTTCAATTTTTTTAAAATTCTATATGTATCCTTTCATTCAATATAAAAAGACATCACCCATCCTTTCTTCTATAAAACACCAAGATCCAATTATCTCAACCAAAATCAAACATACACACTCTTAAAAATAATTATCTATGTTATGGAGGTGTTGTTCTTACTAAATAAAAAAACCCATCACTCTTAAGTGAATATCTAAAGGATATCTTTTGAAGAAATGATAATCATCTTTACCAACTCATCCAAATTTTATTCCACTTAAAAATCATCTAAATATATTGTAACCATACAAAAATAATAACTCTTATATAATAAATATAATTATATGTTATTATGAATATTTTTCAACAATTTCACATCTCTTTTAAATTATATAATAGAAAACACTTTTCTTGTGCCTACATATGGTGTTCATTCACCAAATGGAATTGTAATTTGTTTTTCATCACAACATTAAATTGAGGGTCATAAAGATTAAATTAATTAATATATTTTATAAAATTTATTTAATATTTATTCTAGAAATGTAACTTCATATATTCCATGCTTCCTTTAAATCCATTGGAATACAATAATTTCTCTCATTCATATATTTGGACTACCACCTCCCCAAAGTAATGTCATCGTTTTTCTTTTATGATTAACATTAATGCAAATATGGATAGATTTAAAAAATTAATAGGAAATATATATCATGGTTATCGTTTTAGATATGATGGAAACATGATCAATATAAAAGGTGAAAGAATATTGAACAAAAACTTACATAAAAAACAAAATAGTTATCACATATAATAGTGATTTATAAAACAAAGTTTTAGTAGATGGGTGATAAAAGGTTGTAGGTAAGTAATATTCCATATAACTTTCATGAGTATAGTTCTAAAAATTATGTATAATATATTAATATTGTTTATACAGTAGGATCAAAAACATATGAAGGGTTACAGGCTTGAGGTAAGGGTTTATTTAAAAAAAATTTCATTATCCAGAATTGTTTATATTAATGTCTCCAATAGAGGAATTTTTTTATCTTTTTATCTTATACCCAATATATTTTATTTTAATACTTTTATTTATATACAATTATTTTTTCCTTTAATTTTACACACTTTAAGAACAGAAGATACTGAAATCATGCATTTAAGAAAAACAAATTTTTTTTCTATACTATAACAGCTTGAGCTTTTATGATTTTTTTCCAATTAAAATTAACTTTTTTGATAGATTGAGTTAAATGCAACATTGAGATTTAATTAACCACAATATTCTAAAATGATATAAATAGGCTGAAATTTTTTGGGTATGAATATGAATTTTTTTTGAAAATTATATTGTTTAAACATGAAAATTAATTGTTTTTTCAATTCATTATAAATACAAATAAAAATCATTTGAAAGTTAAAAAAAGTTTTTTTTCTAATAATTTATTTTAAATGGGAGATGATTTATTATCCTAAAAAATTAAATTATTCACTATTAGTTAATGAAACTATTATAAAATATATATTATGTTAAACAAAAAAATTTATCATTCTTTGAATATTTTTTCCAATCACATGATAAGAATAAATATAGATTTATTCGTAAAAACTCTTTTTTTTATAAATAGTTGTTCCATCATGTTTTCTTCAATTATTTTAAAAAATATTATTCCAATATTAAAAAAATTTAATGCAAAAATTAGATTCATATTTGGAATCAACATTATAAAATAATATTAGAGTGAATTTTGGAAAATATTATGAAAAGGTTAATTTTTTTGATGAACAGTTAAAATTAATGATCTTTATTAAAAATATAAATTTTATTTAAAACATTACAAATATCATTTTTTTAATTCAATAAAATTAAATTTTGATCAATGATAAAATTATTAATAAAATTAAGTTATTTTTCCTCAATTTCATGTGGTGTTATGGTAAAAAACATTCTATACAATTGAAATGTTTTTCTTTGGGAACCTACTTTTTTCACGTCTACAGGTTTACATTTCAATTTAATTCATAATAATTTTGGAATTTAATTTTTTTAAAATGGATTAAATTTTAAGAATCATCATAATTAATTTTACTTAACAAGTCAGAATTATTTTTTGTTAATAATAAATAGTAAAAGTAGAAACAATTATTTTTCGTGGTTATGGTTAAAATAGGTTAAACAAATATTAAACTGAATGATAAGGGTATTATTACCAACTGAAATTCTCAAAGATATTTTGTATGGAAATATTTAGAAATTTTATTCTCCTATAATTTATTAAAACATCATTTTTTTATATTTTTATTGGGAATGACTGTAATTTTACATTCTTATAAGAAATTTACAATTGGATTCCAAGATGGTCCTCTTCCCTACTTATATAAGGACACCCCTTCTCCTATCCTTTGTAAACATAAATATCCTTTTAATTTATAAAATAATATCCCAAATCCATTATATAATTCCCTTTCCACATACTATATTCCTTTCGTTGATTAGGAAACCGTCGAATGTAGGATTTTGGTGAAATCCTAAAGAGGTTCACTAAATAAGAGGTATCGTTTTTCACCGAGTTTTTTTATTACATCCTTAACCTCCTAAGAATATTATTATACCATAATGGAAAATATCATCTGTATAATCCATATTATTTTATGTTATTATATTAATGGGATTACATAAACCCATCCTATCTTCTATCAAATGGGAAATGAAACTATCGATCTTGTTTATGCTGGACTACCACCTTATGAATGGATGTAATTTGTTTTCCATCACCACCTCTCACAGAGGGATATATTAATGGATTAAAAGTATATTGATGATATTTATGACATAATTATACTTATGGAATTATAATATCAAATATACTTTCTTACCTTGTAATCTATTTAAAAATGATAAAGTCATTTGTACCTATATATGTATCATCACCTCCACAAAGTAATGTGATAAATTTTTTAATATATTTTGAATTTTTTAATTGGTGTAGATTTAATTAATATATATGATTTAAATTATATAAAAATTATCCTAGATAGTTAATTTATTTTTTAAGTTTCTTTGGTTCCATCCACTGAAAAAAATGGAAAGTACCATCATGTATACCTATGACTCATGGTCTCCATGAACAATGTAATTCATTTTTCTATCTCTATCTTTTATGGTTGACTATAAATTTGTATATACTGAATATATAAGATAATTTTATCATTATTAAAAAACATTTATGATGTAACCATAATATAAATAATATAATTAAAAATACTTAAACAAAAAATATATCAAAAATGATAGAGTATCACCTAGAACATTGATTTTAATATAAAACTTTAATTAAATAGTTTTGATAAGGTTATAAGTAAATATTATTTTTTTAATATGTTTTATTATGGTTATGAAATAGGTTAACGAAAAATCTATGTTTATTAAATAGAAATTTATAACATGTGTGAAGGACATATGACTTGAAGTAAGGTATTTTCCTCTTACTTTTATTTCCATGGGAGACATGCCATATTCACCACTAATTTTCTTGTAGTGTATATACTATCCATGAATGATTTTTTTTGGTTTTATGAAGAATATTACTTTATATTCAAATCAATCTATAGTTTTTTTCATTCATAGAACTTATGTTTCAAAATTTACTATTGTGGTACAAGTTTTATAAAACAATCTTTTTATTTAATAGGATTGTTAATTATTATGATTCTAATGATGAAAGTTTACGATATATCTCAAAATAAACTCATGAATATTTATTTAATATTATTATTCATTGAATAGGGTATTATAACAAAAATACATGTCTTCATTTAATTTTTTTCTTTTTACTCATTAAACCGAAAGATCATTAAAAATAAAAATAGTATTTAATTCTCTCTTTAGCTTAAAAACCTTTTTTGTCTATAACCACGTTTTATAAAAATGTAATAAATACATTTTTTACTTGTATATAAATATTTTTTAAAATTCATTTTTACACATGTTTTATTTTTTAAATTCATTAAAAGGATTATTCTATTTGTTTTATGAATAAGGTATATTTGAATTTTTTCAGAAATTGTGAAAGGAATATTTGTTTTTATGTTTACGACATGAATGAAAATTTTTTCCTTCAAAAACCCTCAATGGTTTTATTCTTAAAGTAATATTTTTAGTTTTATTTCCAAATAATATTTTTTAAAAATATTTTGGAAATTTTTATATACTATTGAATAGATTTCAAAATGGAAATATTACTTTCCTCATGAATAATTTTTGTTATATCTATTCATCAACATCAACATCCTTTAAGGTTATTTATGCATTAATAGGGATATGATCTTATGGTACCATACTTACTCATTATATATATAGTTTATGATAATGTTTAAAATATTTTTATGAAACATGTTCCCTTCTATGGGTTATGATATGATGAATTGATGAAATTTTTAAGAAAAATGTTTTCATTTCATAGGTTATGTTATGATGATATGATGAATATTTTATGATATTTTTGTCAATATATGTTTAATTTTTATTAATTGAAGATAGTACTATATATATTTAGCCATCTAATTAATTTTTTAATGATTCATATCTCATGATATAATTAATTTAACATTTATATGTTCTTGATCCTCTATGGGAAAGAAGTTGTATTTCTTGATTCATTAGGTGAAACAAATCATTATGCTTGATTTACTATAGGAAACAACTGTTGATTCCTATTAAATTATTATTTTATTGTCTAATTAGTTAAAATTGACATATGAAATGCTTTATATACTTATTATGGTGCCACAAATAAATTCCATAAACCTGTGGTTCAGGATTTATTTATGATGATTTCTCACACTAATGATTAATTTCAATTTAAATAATATTTTTTTATTACATAAATCATGTTTATGATCCTAAATAAATTTGGTATGAACATAGTAATTTATATTACTCATCTCATACCCTTAATATTATCATATTATTTCATACGATGATCTATTATACCTCCCACGTTTACACTTAATGAGCATCTGAGTTCAACCTTTCTCATGTTTACATTCCCTAGGTTACAAATAAATTTTTTTGTAGGGTGTACCTATAAAGAGAACTAAATGGTAATATATTTATGGGAGATTATGAATATAATTTTTAAAATAAGAAAATTATGTATTATGTATCAAAAGAAACTATACCTTTATGGTCCTCAGGTTAGAATTCGTTTAATTTATTGAATATTTTTATAAAATGTTTTTATATTTTTGTATAAAAATCCTAGGTCATTATGTACACGATTTGTGATATTTTTTCCAAGTGAATATTTGACTTACAATGTTTTAATGGATATTTTTAATCTTCTCCGATGAATTATTAAAAAATTTATCAATCTATTACTTTTTCAAATGGTTTAAATATAATCCTTGAGTCATATTCTAAATATAATACATTTTAAATTTTATTTCAAAATACTTAAGGGAATGATTATTACCATATAAAATAGGATCTAAATTTCCCAAAATCATGAACAGAAAAATTTTTTAATCTTATTTTTAATGATTACAATGTTCTTTTTAAATTAAAATTTTCTTTAACAGGAAGATAATTTTTAGATTTAAAATATGTTATTTCAATGTGAAAAGGTGTATTTTCCTCAAGAAATTTTATTCGGATATTTTAAATTATATTTGTCCATGAAAACATACTTCGTTGAATGTTAGGGTTTATTGGGTATTACCATCAAAAATATTTTTATTTTGGGATTCTGTTTTGTATTTTGGGGATAGTTTTAACATGTTTAATGCTAGTTTGTCCAATACATACAGTTAGTGATTCTAATAGATTGGATAAGTTATATTATATATTCATGTGGTGATTCAATTGGACTTATTATGTCATGGGAAGGTCCCAAAATTACATCACCCATCAATTTATCAGTAGGTATCATTAGAAAAATCGGATGGGTTTCCTTTTTGAAAGGGTTTTTTGGTGTATACCTAAATATAGATTAAATTTTCTTATTAAAATTCCTCGATGGTAAGTTTATTATGTTCATAATTAAGAAATTTATAATTATAAATTTAGTCATTATTCCAACGAAATTATATAGTAAAATATCCATATATAATTATTATTCTTGTCTAATTATTTATATGGATTCATTTTTACTTTATTTACTCTCGATATATTATTCTTCATACTAAAGTTATTCATTACAAGAAACGTGTTTTCAGTGATTTATCATGTGAAATTGATTATTCCTTATTTACCCATGATAAAATACACTTTACATACACTTTAATTAGAATCTAAGATATATCTTATTTTATTTCCCCTCATAGGGATATAAAAAAGGAACCTTTTAATGAGAACATGAATGTAGTTTAACACCCCAAAATTGTGAAATTTGAATATCATATTAAAAAGATTTCATAAAACATAACGCCAAGTGTCAAATGGAATATAACATACCAATACACTGTGATATATTTAATATTTAAAAGAAAATAAATAAATTCTATATCCCTTAATGAACGAAATTCTATATTAGATTGGGTTGTACGTAACAACAAGATTCTCCAATAACTTTCACTACACATAACATCGAGTTCAAATAAATACAATTAATATTATTATTAAAAATGAATTTTTTCTACTAGAAATTAATGTAGTATATAATAATAGTATTAAATAACTTATTAATATTTATGGTTAAATTATTTGTATACCAATTAATTATAAATTAATATAAAAACCAATTGAATGTAAGGAAACTGATTTAAATAACTATATTTATTTTATCAAAGTGTTTTTTGTTTGTAAATTTATGTTACTATTATTAGTGGATTATATTACTTAACATTATATATTAAATATGATAATTGTTTTTGTCCCTCATCAAATATATTTTATAGTTATATGATAAGAAAATGTCAAATTTTAAATATAAAAATTTTTATTTTTCTAAAAGGTGTTTTTTCTACCTTTTAATGGGGAACTAGTTTTAAAAATAAATACTAAATTATTTTAAATTTTATACTAAAAAATAAACTTTAATTTTGAATTTTTATTTTCAAATTATATTTTGGTTAATTTTTTTTATTTTTCTGGGAAGTTTCGTATTTGATGAATAGTGAAAAATATTTTATTTTAATTAAATGTTAACTTTTCATCTAAATTATTTATAAATTGAAATTTTATTATAAGTTTATTTTAAAGTAAATTTAGATAAAGTATAAACTATTTAATACAATTTATGTAATTATTATAATTTTTATATTTAATTTACATGTAACATCGTAGTAAACTTTTGAACATTTTTCCATAAAAAATCTACATTCTCAAAAAATCTATAAGATTATTTCTAAATTAAATTATACCAGTTCAACTAATTGAATTTGGAAAAATGACTTAAATATTTTTAATATTTATAATATATAATTTTTAATAAACTCAACTAAATTTTTTACCATAATGATTTCTGGAAATAGTTAAAATTAATTAACTTGATTAAGGTTAAAACATGGTTTTACGCAATTCATGTGTTCTTATTAAAAAAAATTTACACAAAAATAGGATTTTCATTTAATAAATTTACACAATTTTTAAAATTATTTGGTTAAAAAATATTATAATTGTCTATTTAATTAAAATATTAATGGATAAATTACCTAGTTAAATAAAAAGATTTAACTTACCTTGTTAAAAAATATAATGATTAAATTGAGTAAACATAATGACTAAGGAATAAAATGACAAGAAAAAGAATTATAATTACGTTTTGGAGGTATTAATAGAACCAATAACTCCTCCCCTCTATTATTTTTCAATTTTAGAGGCATATTATGAATGGGAGACCAAGAAGTACCAGATACTTTGGGGTATTTTCAAGAATTCCACTCCTCCTGCATTATAAAGAGGTATTCACACTCCCAGCTTTTTTAGACATCTAAAGTAGTTTTGGATTAGTCAATACCTAATAAAATCACTTTTAAAATTCAATAAAATCATCATATAATCCTTAATTTATACATAAATCCAACCAAGGATTTCCTTTAGTGAAAACCAAAAAGAGATACCCAAGGAAAGGGTAATGTTCAATAACAATAGTTTTTATTTAATTACTCCTGAAACCCATTCAAGTATTTTAATAACATTATTATATAAAAATATCAGTATATTAAATATAATATTATTTTTTTATTTTAAGGTTACTAAATAGAAATTTACACTCTAACATCAAATGGGTTACAAAATCATCATTCGTGTGGATGGTGAACTACCGCCTAGCGAACCGATGGCATCTATTTCTACGTTACCACATTCCAACATTGATACTAACGATGTATTTTTATTTTATATTTTATATATATGATAATTATAATGTTATTAAGAATATTAAATTATGATATCAAACATTCATTAATGCATTTCATTTTGTGTGAAAACGATAATGTCATTCGTGTGTACGATAAACTACCACCTCGTGAAGCTATGTGATTCATCAATGATTTACATGGAATGTATTCATGGGGGTTTAGTAAAAAATGATATATATAACATAAAAATTTTAATTCAATTAATATATATATATAGTTTATTTTTCTTTTATTCAATACAACAAGGAATGAGAAACAACGTTCATGCATTCGTATGGCCTACCATCTTCTTAAACAGCGTATTTCATTTAGTATCACAAAAAATTATTGATCTATATAATCACATAAATACTGAATATATATAATTGTTTAAATTATATATATTATTAAATCCTGATATATCTGATAGAAGAAAATAAGAATTCAAAACACACTTGAAAAATAAAGCTTGTTATTACAAAAAATGAAAAGAATAATGAATGATTATTAATTAATAGGTCATAATATGTTATTTATGGATCATATATGATATCATAAATATTAATATGGTTCAATAATAATTTAAAAACATGTTTAAAAAAATATAAAGAGGATAAAGAGAGTAATACCAAAAGGGAATCCCGAGGTAAGGGTTTTCATCTCAATTTCATTTCCTTTTGGAATATTATAATTTTATTAATCTAGTTACATTTATATGGTATGTATACTACCTCTAGAAATGTAATATCATTAATAATTCAATAATAATGGGTTTTAATGTCCAAATTTTAATTAGTAAATTTAAGTGGACTTGAATTAATATCTTCCAATTATTAATGAACATAACTACCCAATCCTTTTAAATGGGTTATATTACTTTCTAATGATCATTAATAGTATATGATTATGTGTGTAATGAATTTTGATTATCAATATTTTTCATAACCACCTTTTCATGTTGATTAATTTTTATATAAAAAATTGACTCATTTTTTGATTCTCACATCAACGTTATGATCCTTTTAAGGGTATACATCACAATCTAATTTTATTCAAGATTAGTTACAATTAAATATAAATTGAAAAAATTCATTGAACATTTTTTAATACAAAAATTAATTTTATTATGTTCTATTTATTAATGAAATTTTTATTGATAGTACCATTCTTACACTAACTGTAACTTAAAATTATTGATTAAATGTTTTAATAAAATTTGACATCATTTCTCTATTCAGTAAGAAAACTTTTTAAAAAAATCATGTTTTCTAAACATAATTAAAAAAATTAATTAATATTTTCAAATTTATTTTTTAAATAAATTATTACCTATATTTTCTTTAAAAATGTTTTAAGGGATTATTGTTATCACTTTCTAAATAATACACTTTTTTAAAATTTTACCATTGAAATGGAATTTTGTTTTTATGGAATATACAGAATTACCCAATGAAATATTATTCAATCATCCTTTGAATATCCCAAAATATATTTTTAAACAATTTTTTTTAATTTGTTTTTCATGGAAAATTATTTTCAAATTTTTTTTGAAACGAAAAGGATATTTTTCTCATAGATGTTTAAAAATAATTTTTTATTGTATTTCTATTTAGTAATGATAAAAAATCTTTTTTCATAATCCAATTGTTACACATTGTATTATTACCAACCAAATTAATTTTATGGATTATTTATGATAATTTCATGTTTGGAATGTATATACATGAACTTACTTAATCAATTTTTATTCAATAACTTTCCCTTCAATTGTGCCACAATCCTGTGATCATTAGACATTAAATTTCACATAAATATTAATATTATTTATCATGGATATTTTTATTTCCTAAAATTTATTCCATTTATACATATGGTGATAAATTTTAATGTTATTTGAATAAGATGGGAAATATTGAAAAATATATATTCTTTTATCGATATAGATATTTGATAAGGAACACTATTTATGAATTAAATCCATTTTTCAATATATGGGATGTTATTTGGAATAATACCACATGAGTGTGTCCTAGTTATAGATATCCCCTCTATGCATTAGTATTATAATGGGACAAATATGTTGGATAATCCAAGTTAAATTGGTTTTTAACTAGTATGTTTTATAATGCCTTGTGAAAGCATGTGATGGTAATGGTACAATATACCTGGGAAACATGACATATAATATTTGAGAATTTAATTAGTTTAGATTAATTTATTTTTATAAATGACATTTTCACTCATAAAAAACCTTGGATGAATTTCTTTATTATTTTATTGAATAAATGTATTAGTTTTGGTTAATTACCTTTTCATTTTGATTATTCCATGTCATGATATTTAAATGGAATTCGTGATCAATTATTTACCTTTCCACCTTTATTGTGATCATAGATTCATTATTGCTTCTATTATAATTAACCCTTATATAAAATTTCATCTGAACCATATTTTATTCCCTTTCCATAGGATTCCATGATGTTTACTATGATTGATATGAAAGGATATTCCATATAGAATAAATAAAATCTCAAAAAATTATTATTAAATATGTTTTAAAATTGTTATATAATACCCATCTATGTATCCTTCTTACCAATACTAAAAAAATATTCATTATATTGGGATGATATTTCCTTTTATCTTATGACAATGTAATGAGAGAAAGGCATCAGATCTGGTCTTCTAGTGTGGGGGTTTGAATAGTTGGTAGAGATAATTTTTATTAGAAACCTCGTAAACTATATTTAGTCTAACATAGATTACTGAACATAACCCTACGATAGAATTTGAGGATAAATAATGGAGAACATCCTAAATAATTCTATCATAGAGACTATGTGGTTTTCCCAAGGATTACACCCCTATATAATTTCTACAAGTGGATATGGTTCTGAAATAGTTTTACATAGGGGTGATAACTATAAAAATGGAACATTGGGAATGAAGCAATCACCACTGGGTATATGACAAAATTCCTTACTACAAACCTTGTTTGATAGTCCTAGGGGTTATGCATAGGATAATTCAAAGTTTAAATATAATTTCGAGTGAAGGTTTTGAATATACAATGACATGGAATGACCTAGGATAAACCCTATACTATGTAATGATCTCTGTTGAAATAAAATGGTTATTGTATTTTAATATATTCATTAAATAAAAAAATTGTACAAGTATATTTTTAATGGTATTTTGGTAATAAGAATCATGAAATATATAAGGAATTTGTTAAATTTTAGAAGTGCATGTTTCATAATTATATTAACATATATGAATACCATCACAAGACTAAAATTTTTAGGATGATTATATGTTTGATGTATTAAACACATCCTTTTTGGATTTTATTGATGTATGTCTAAAATGAATAAAAAAATTATTGGAGAAATTTAGTTAAATTTATATTGTAGTTGAAAATATATTTGACTAATAATAAATTTACATTTTTAATACAGGAGTTTAATGGTATTGATAACTTTTAATGATAATATACCGAAAAATGAAAATTTAATAATAATAAAAAAAATATTCTTATACTTTAACAAAAAATAATTTCTATTCAAAACCATAGAATAAAAATGTTATTTAATAATTAAATTTATTTCCAAGATGTCCATAATGATTTTGGGAACATTATTGAAATTATATAGTTTATAAAAATGAAAATAATAATGTAGGGGGATAAACAATAACATTTGGAAAACTGTAGGGGCTTGAACACATGGCCAATAGACGATAAGGGTTCCATGGAAACCACTAGCATATGTAATTTCCTAGTTAATATGTATTTGTTTTTAGAAACAAATTTGATGAATATAAATTAATAATGAACTAATACTGTAATTTTTTAGGATTATATATTTTTGTAAAATACATATAGGTTTTGGAAAATTCTTATATGGAGAAGAAAATACTTTTTACAATTTTATATACCTTACGATTCATTAAAAGTAACTTTATGTTATTTATGAATAATGCAATTCATTTTTTTGGAAAATATTTATTGTAGTAAAGGGAATAAATTTGAAATCAATTAAAGATCAAAAAATATATTAAATTTTGTTTATAAAAATTTTACAAGTATACTACAATATATTCATAGATAGTATAATAATTCATCAACATTAGAAAAAATATCTTCAAATAAAATGTTATCATTTCACCATTATTTTTTATGATATTGATGAACTTTTTTTAATTATGGTTTTGATCCCCAAAAAATATTAATTGATCACCAAATTTTTTTTGATCAATTAACTCAATCACTATCTATAATTATATAATTTTTTCCTCAATGTCCATATCTTAACCTTCCACTAATTGGAAACTTGTGATGTGTTGTTCAGTGTGACTTTATTACATACCATTCTCACTTATTAAGAGGCAGATTTACCTAAACATCCCATAATGTGTGTTTTTACAAACGAATTTTTAAACATCAAATCATATATTACTAATATAAATTCAAAATTGAGAGGATGAAATTTATTTATGGTCAGGAGAATGTAACACCCAAAAATTATAAAATATGAATATGATATTCAATAGTGTGTATGACACGTAACAAAAAGAATATAGAGTAATATAAATTCCCTAGAATTTATGATATATTTAATATTATAAAAAATAAAATTGAGTTTATATAATTTAATTTAGAAAATACTATGTTATCTTTTGTTTCATGAAACAACAACATTCGGTGATAGCTTTCACTACAAGCAAGACTGAGTCTTAGTGAATACTATTATAATTACTATTTAAAATGTAAATTATCTTCTAACCAATATTTTATCCATTATGAATAGTATTATTAATAATATAAAATATATGGTTGAATTCATTGGTTAAAAATTAAATAGAAATGAATATAAAAAAACAAGTAAATAAAAAGTAAATGTTTTTATAAAAAATATTAATAATCAGCAAAAGTGTTTTATCCTAATGAATTAAAATAATTACTATTTTTGGATGATATTAATGATATTTTTATATTATATGTTTAATAATTTTTTTGACATTGTTCAAATAGATTTGATATGAATATGACAACAAGAAATCAAATTTTACACATAAAAATCTGTGATATTTAACAATGTAATTTCCCTCCATTTAATGGTGAACATGTTTTAAAAAAATATTTTGACAAATTTAAAAATTTTATTAGAAATAATATAGTTATTTTTTATTTTCAAATTTAAATATTATCTTTGTATGAACTATTGTTATTTTTCTGAGAAGCTTTATTTTTTGAGGAAACGTGAAAAATGATGGATTTTAATTCAAAATCGACTTATCATATAAATAATTTATATTGATAAATTATATTATTAATGGTTTTTAATGTAATATTTTATGAAATTAACATATAATAATCCAATTATGGTCATTAAAATCATTTTTATATTTAATTTTGGAAATAAAAACATTGTAAAAGGTTGAAAATTTTCACCAAAAACCCATCTTTCTCATCTAGTTTGTGGGATTAATTGTTAAATATGTTCTACAACTTCAATGACTTTAATTTTGAAAAATGGATTCCATATTAGTAATAATTATTATTTATATTATATAAAAACTTGAAACAAAATTTTCCCCTAATTATTTGTGAATGAGTTGAAATTAATTAATGTGATTGAGGTTAAAACTATGCATTGAGCATTACATGAGTTTGTATTAAAATTAATTTCACACAAACATTGTATTTTTATTTAATTAATAGAATACAATATTTACAATATGTGGTCATAGATTGTATCATAATTATCTTTTTAATTATATTCTTAATGGATATGTTTAATTAGGTATGTAAAAAAGATAAATTTTAACTTGTTAAAAAATATATAGATAAAATTGACTAAAAATAATGACTAAGGAATAAAATGATAAAAATGTATTTTATTTTCTAGTGTAGGTAATTATCTCCTAATTAATCCCCCCAAAATTTAGTTTTTTAATTCTGGAGGAACATGATGTAAGGGATACCTACCAATAGTGAATACTTTTTGGGTATTTACAAGGATTCCACTCCCCCTCCATTATAAAAATGTATTCACGCTCCCCAATTATTCAGACCTCTAAATACATTCAGACAATACAATAACTTACCAAATAGATTCTCCACTTCACTAAACAAATACTATAATCATTAATTTTGGAATAAATCTAACCAAGGAATTTATTTTTGGAAAATAAAAATATGATACCTGAAGAGGAGGTAACGTTCATCAATAAAAGTTTTTGTTTTATTTCTTATATATAACCATTAAATTATTTTCATTTCATGAATATTTATTAACATAATAATATTACGTACAATTTCATAATACATTGTTATGGTTATATAAACAAAATTTAAACTGTTCCATCAAATGTGTTATGAAATTATTATTCATGTGTACAATAGACTACCACCATGCAAACCGATGTCATTCAGTTTTCAATTATCTTCTTTCATGATTGGTAATAAGAATATATTTAATGTTTTTATATGAAATATTTTATATTTATATTGTTTTTAATATTATATGATAATTATATCACACATAATATTATTGTTTCCGTTTTTTTTGGAATTCGATAAAGTTGTTCAAGTATACAGTGGACCACCACCATGCGAAGAGATGCGACTAGTTCACGATTTACATGAAATATATTAATGATTTTTTAAAAAATATTACATGATATATATAACATTAAAATTATAATATAATGTTTATATATATATATATATATCATTTAGATTTCATTCATTCAAAATGATATGAAAAAGAAACATCATTCATGCATTTGTACGACCTACATCCTCTATGAATAGTGTATTTCATTTTCTGTCCCAGAATTTTAGGGATTATTATAAATAAATACATAGTGAATATATATTATATTACATCATATTTTAAATTATTGATATCATTATATAATGATATCATTAAATGAACCAAAAAATAACTTGTCAAAAACACACTCGAAAAACAATGCATATTATTACCTAAAACGACGAATATAATGAATGACTATGAAAGTAAAAGTAATAATATGTTATAAAATGATCATTTATGATATAATAAATATTAATATGCTAATATAATAAGTTAATAACATTTTTAATACCAGTATATAAGAGGTAAATGCATGTAAGACAAAAATAATGCGTGAGGAAAGGGTATTCGTCTCAATTTCATTTCAATAAGGCATATTATCATTTTAAACACCTAATTACATTTATATGGTGTATATACATCCCATTGAAATGTAATATCATGAATAATTCATGAATAATGGTATTTTATAGTTCCCATTTTAATTATTGTATTAATGGGGATCTGAATTAAAATTTACCACGTGGTGTAGAATTTCATAACCCATCTTCTTTTCATTGTTTCATAATACATCCTCATTGTTATTAATATTATATGAATATTTTTTCAATGACTAATAAATATATATTTTTTTATTTAATGTTTTTTTATTTTGATTTATATTTTATACACATAATTGACTCATTGGTTGAATATCAATTCGACATTATGATCCATGCAATGCTTTACATTACAATATCATTTTATTCGGGGTTACTTATACTTAAATTTCCATTGAAGAAAATTATATGAGAAGTATATAATAAACCCTTTCATTTTATTCTACCCAACCAATTCTTGATTTTTTCAACTGATAGATCAATTTTTCAACTATTTTATACATGAAATTATTGATAATATTTTTTTAATAATATTTGACTTCATTCCTCTATTCGTTCTGAAAACCATTTTCCTAAAAAACAACATCTTCTAATTTTTTTTAAAAAATTGATTTCTTTAACCATTCAAAAATTATTAATTAAATACATAATTATTTATTTTGTATTTTACATATTTTTTAAATGGAATTTTTTTGTCATTTTCAATCAAGAAACTTTTCTATGCATTTTACAATGTGAAAGGATATTTTTTACGAGATATAAAAAATTACCCATAGATATTTTTTTAATATTTCATTACGTGTTAATGAATTTAATTTTAAATAAAATCATTTCAAAAGTGATTTTAAAATAAAAAGTTTTTGAATTTTTTTTCAAAATTAAATGGTTATTATTATGAATGGTGCTTTCAAAATAACTTTATATTTAATTTCCACTAATAAAAGAAAACAAACCATTATTGTTAATCCAATGGTTATATGTTGTATTGAAAACATTTAAATTATTTCTATAAAGACCCATCCTTAAGACATTACATAGTATTGAGTTGTAGTCATGAATTTAATTTCATTAACATTGAGGATCTTGAGAGGCTTTTATATTTAAATATTTATGAAATAATACATACATAACAAACCACATTCATAAAAAAGGGGATACTAAAAAAATAGTATACATTTCTTTCAATAGATAAAACATTTTGAAATAAAGCATGATTTCATTTAAAAATCATAAAAATATTCAAATGAATTACACCTTTATATTAACTGTCCTTATACCCTATGTAAAACATTAAAAAAATGGTATCTGCAAAAAATATCAGTTAGAGACATAATTAATTAAAAATCATTATTCTAGTGAAAACAAAAAAAATCCATTAAAACCCCATTTCTTGAAAACATATAAGAATTCATAGAATAAATATTACAATTTCCTTGGGAAATCATTACCATATCCCTCATACTTTAAAACATAAAAATTGAATAATATTGCGATCAAATTTCAGATCTGGAGTACCCAATGCATCGGGGAGCTATAATGGTGCTCACCCATCATATCATGTGCTATAATAGTCTAACCCAAAATATCTTGATCTATAATGTGCGCAACTAAACATATCATGAGATATAATGGGGATGAACTCTTCATATATTGCGCTATAATGAGGCTCAACCCATCATATATTGATATATAATGGGATAATCAAACAATAAAAAATGTCCATTAGATATATCAAGAATAAAACACTTAATAAAACATTTAAAAAATTGAGGAAAACAAATTCATATTTTAAAATAAATTTTTTGAAAAAATGAATTTAAAAATATAAAAACAATTCACATAATAATGAAATAATTTTATTAGAAAATAAAATTGAAAACATGTAAGAAAAATTTATAATAATAAAGATTCATGAAGTAAGAAGAATGTTTACATGTCGTATATATATATATTTTTAAAATTTTGTAAAAGACAAATTTATAAATATTTCAAAAGGACAATACCTAACATAACACAAGAAATAGATCCATTTTACAAACACATAAGTTAAAAAAATAACCATTTAGATACATTCATAAAAAAAACTTTCATAACATGGATATAAAATAGAAATATTTAGAAAAATAAATCATTAAAACATTTGAAACAATGTTTTAGTTAAAGATACCCTACCCTTGAGTTTGACATTGTAAAAATGTGTTTAGAAATCATATATAATGTTTTGAATTTTTTTATTAATATTTTATATATCTAAACTCATTTTTATAATTCATTACATGATCTTCTAATAGCATTTTACACCCATTTATTAATAATTTTTTTAGTTCCATTGTTTTAGGTGTGACTTTTTATTGATTTCAATGTCGGTTTATTATGGTATTACTCGTAAAAAAGAAATAATATTATTTAAGTGATAACATATATATATTTACTTATTTTTTAATAATTACATGTGAATTTAAACTTTCTAGTAATTTGCTAAAATGGGAAAAGAAGAATCATCTTCCAAAATGGTATTCAATTGACAAACCCTAGACGCCGATTTCAATTTTAAGTATAAAATTATAATATAAATTATTTTATGATTAATATAACAAAAAAAAATTCAATATATATATATATATATGATACTGTAGTTTTTAGGAACCATTTTATATAAGGTGAGGATAAGGTAGAAGTGAAGACGAATTTAATAGAGAAGAAAAATGAATCTCACCTCTTAAAAATTCCTCCTTTAGAAATTTATTAAGGCTCTTATATGTTGTCTCTTTGTTAGTCCAGAAACTCTATAATGTGGTAAGGTAAGATGATATAATAATTTGGTAGAATATAGTCCAGAAATAAGGTTGAAGGTGATGAATTTTGTGAAGGAAGATCTACTATTGGAAATTAAGGTGAGGGGTATCATAGAAAGTACACAAATTATTAAAACATAATAAAAGTATTATTGGGTTTAAGACATCCAAAACATCCTAAAAACCAAATGGTAATACATTTTAGTACAAATATTATAATATTTTTCCAATTTAAATAAATTTTTGATTTTTAAATTAATTAATAAACTATTTTAGTCATAAATAATAATTTTTTTCAAAATAACAACAATCCATAATTATGACTTTAAACACATCAATTTTTTTAAATTCTAATAAATTATTTTATTATATCATAGAAAAATAATATTCATCTAGGTAATCTATGAATTTAATTAAAAATAATAAATAATATTTTTTTTATTTTTAGTACCATTAATATTATTTATTCATTAATGAAGTAATTATTGTGTCATTATTATTCATGTTATGAAGGAATATATTCATTCGGTAAATAATTTTTTAAAAATATAAATAATATATTTTTTTTATCTTTCAAAATACATTTAAAAAACCATTGAATAGCCTCAAATTATAATATTATTCAAAATAAAAAATATAGTGTTAACAATATGACATACATTTATGTAAAATATTGTGAAGGACATAAAAGGGATTTATGTGGGTATAAAATGTCCCAAATTTGAATCAAAACAGGATAATTCCCAATAAAAGATCATATAATATCATTTATCAATAATTTGGTTCATTTGTTAACTCCTTTAATAAAAATTAAAACCATTTTATTTATTTTTATTATTCTTGTAGAAGAAATGCATTAGTGTTTCACATACATTAATGTAATTTATTTAATATATACAAATTATAAATAATTAAATATATTAAATATATATTAATTAGGTTTAAAATTTCATTCTATATTCATTCATTATACATATTCAGTCATATACATGTCAAGAAAACCATCTTAAATTTTTTATTTTATCTTTTCATTCCTTGCGTAAGAATTATACATGAATTTGGATAATATTGATTTTATATGAATCTAAAATTCTAAATTTACTGAAAAAAAATAAATAATATATAATAATCAATAAATTAGTCATGAAAAATAAATTTAAGGATGCAATTATAATTAATAAGGATGCAAATTCTTCTTTTTCAACACTGCATTGGCACTACAACGGCATTGGAAATAATTTTATGATACTAATCATGAAATATATTAAACTATGCAAGTATAAAATTATTTCAAAACAATATTTGAAAAGAATCATTTAGTTATTCAATAAATATAATAAAATTTTATCGTAAATATGTCTTTATGATTTCATAAAAACACCATATTTTATAAAAGGATTTTTTTTATATTCCATAAAAATTATTCTTTTTTAGAAAAATCTCAAAAAATCATATGAAGAAAATTTGGAAAAAATTAATTCAAAAATAAAATTATTACTGTAAAATTAATATTCTATAATTGAAAAAATAATTTTTTTATAAAATGACTGTATAATAAAATATATATTTTAATAATTAATTAACACAATTAATATAACTATTTAAATCAGAAATACTAATAAATATGATTCTATAAATACATGTGTTGTTACATTATCCCACCCTTTATTAAATTTCATCCTCAAAATTATTATTCACATATTAAACAAATGGGGGTACTTTTCCCTCATACCATTTTCAGATTCTCATGTTTCATCTTCAACTATGTGGTTTCTCTACAAAACCATAACATGGTGAACATCCTTGTTCAACAATACATGCTCTCTCTCATCAAGAATATGAATAGGTTTATCTTCATAGGAAATTTTCTCTTCTATCTAAACTACTACTGGGATAAAAACTTTTGATAGATCTCACACATACTTTCTTAACATAAAAACCTAAAATACATTTTCTACCTGAGATAAACTTGGAGACAAAGTTACTCGGTAAGCAACAAGACCAAAATTTTATATAATTTCATGTGGTCCATTGAACCATTTACTCGTAATTTCTTTCATAAAAAACTGCATAACACTTTTCCATAGAGAAAAATTAAGGAAACTATGATCTCCTACCTCTAAAGAAAGGTATTTCCTCATGTGATCTGCACAATGTTTTTGGATCCCTTGACCTTTACTCATATGTCATTTAATCAACTAAAAATTCTCTTCCACATACCCTTCCAATTTTGGTCCCATCAACCTCCTTTAACGGACATCATCCCAAAATGTTGGTGTTCAACACCACTTCCCATATAATGCCTCAAAAGATGGAATCTAAATAATGGAATGAAAACTATTATTATAAGAAAACAAAATTAATTAATGATGTTAATACCAACATCCTTGGTAATTAATTGAAATATCATGAAGCATATCCTACAATGTCTAAATTTGTCAATCTAACTGTCCATCAGATTTAGGATGAAAGGATATGATGAAATTTAATTTAGTGACCAATGAATTTTGAGGGCCTTTTAAAAAGATTGAAATAAACATGAGATTGTGATCAGATATAATAGAGAGAGTCAATCCTTGTAACCAGACTGTCTCCTATAGATATAACCAATAATGTTGGTCTAGATATATGGTGTCTTGAATAGAAATAAAATGAGAATATTTAGTCAAATGATCAATAATAACCAAAATTGAATTGTTTCAATGAGAAGTATTTGGTATTCCAAATATGAATTCCATGGATATATTTTACAATTTCCACTCTATCCTTGGAAATATTTTAAGAATCCCCTTATCGAATTTACATTCTTATTTAGCCTGTTGACATTTAAAACATTTCATGGGAAAGTCAACAATATCATTCTTTATTCTATCCCACCAGTAATACTTTGGAATGTATCTGTACATCATATTGGTTCCAAAATTTATTAAAAACTGAGAACTATGAGAATCACATAACAAATCATTCTTCAACTATGAATCACAAGTCAAACATATTATCCTCACAAATCTCAAAACACAATCTCTATCATCATTAAATTCAGGAATCATAACATTATTAGAAAATTGTACATTTTTTCTACAACTCACAGTCTTCCTTTTGTGCTTTTTTATCCAATCTGGTAGAGATGACTGTATTGACACTGGAAATAGAATAGAAGAATTTTCTGCACCAAAAAATCTTCGTAGACAAAATTTATCAAATCATTAAATAGTGTGTAATGTTCTCATCATAACATGGTTAATGTAGCATTACATTTCTGACATAATGCATCAACCCCCTTTTTTTACTTTTCCAGGGTGTTAATAAATCATGAAATCATAATACTTTAAAGTTCAAGACATATTCTATGTCTCATGTTTAGTTCTTTGTTAGATAATATAAAATTAAAACGTTTATGATGAGTTTATATTTCACAATGTACTCCATACAAATGATTAAAATAATTTTTAATGAACAAACAATAATAGCTAATTCCTTATCACATGAATGGTAATTTAACTCCTGAGGATTCAATTTACATGAATCATAAGTAATTACCTGATCATTCTTCTTTAGGAAAAATCAAATTACTTTCAATGAATCATCACTGTAAATGAAAAATTCAGAATTTTTTCAAGGTAAGGCCAAAATTGGACCATTCAAAAAACATATTACTTATTATTGAAAATAATCGTCAATATATTTCATCAAGATGAACATAATAACATTTCATGTTAATATAGTCATTGGGATACTTATCCAAAAAATATTTTCAAAAAACCTCTGCTAATAGTTGATAAAACCCACAAAAATATGATTCATGATTATATTTATGGGTATTTTCTAATCATCAACAACTTTTATTTTAGAAGGATTTATAGTTATCCCATATTTAGAAAAAATTTGTCCATGGAAGTAAATTTTTTCAACAAAAATGCACACTATTTGAATTTTTTATATAGTTTATTTTCTTTTATGTGTTACAAAACAATTCTTATATATCTTTCATTCTACTCAATACTTTTAGAATACACAAAAATTTAATTAAAAAAAACAACCACAAACTTAACCAATAACTCATGAAATATACTATATATAAAATAGTTGAATACATTTTGGGAATTATTTAACCCAAAAAAGAACAACAATTTCAATATTACTATATCTAGTATAAAACGTAGTCTTCAAAAATATCTACTTCCTTTACACTCAACTGATGGTTCCCCGACTTCAAGTCAACTTTAAAAAAATATTGTTCATCCTAGAGATGATCAAACAAATCATTGATATGAGGAATATTATAAGTGTTATTAATAGTGATGTTTTTGAGGATATAAAATTAATGAAAATTCACATTGAACAATCATTATTTTTGACAAAAAAGACAGGTGAACCCCATGGTGAAGTGCCATGTCTGATGAAGCTTATATCTAATAATTCATTCAACTGATTTTTAAATTCGAGATGTTTTACTTGATCCTTTTGATAAGGGGGTTTTGAAATTATATTATAATAAATAAATAAATCAATATTAAACATAGCATCTCGATCAAGAACAACACTTTGAAAATCATCAGCAAAATCCTCAAGATACAATTTTCACAATGGAACATGAATTATCTTTATAGTTCCCTTATTTTCAAAAATTTTATGAAAGATAACATTAATTTCTATATTTTAAGGGTTTCATATATTCTTAATTTTTTTTAATTATATATGTTCATTATTGTACAGAAATTGAAACTCTTAATGAAAAAAAACTTATTTAGATCAGCAATTAGTCATAACAAGCTAAACAAAAAGTTAATCCGTACCCAGAATAACATCAAAATCTATTAGAGGAAAAATAAGGTTCTCTGGTAACATTATTCCATTGAAAATGATAGGAATATTATTATAATTTATTTTTTCTCAATACTTTTCTATGAGTTTTTACCAATAGTATTGACTTTATTTTATGAGGTATAATTCCCAATTTAGAAGAAAATTTCTCAAAAATAAAAGAATGTGTAACCCCCAAATCAAAAAACTCAGAGGAAAAATCTGTAAAAAAATAAGTGTATCAGAATAATCTTCATATTATGGATCATCATCTATTGATTTTTTTAAAGGATTTTTCCATACCATTTTGTTTCGAGTCATACTATTTTCCTTCCTAAAGGACCAATTTTGGAGACACATTAACAAAATGACCCAACTCCTTAATGCTAGGGTATCTTAACATTATATTATCATATTTCTTTTGATAATTTTACTTGCAATAACAAGACTTGTATAAAAAAATGTCACATCAATTGAATTTCCTAGAATTTATAATTCATTCTATATAATTATTTTTAGAAATCTTTTAAAAAGAAGGTAAATTGATTTTCTTACCTGTAGATTTCATTGATTAATTATTCCTCAAAGCCTTCCATCAGTAATTCTTATTATTCATGTAATCATGATGAATATATGTGTTATAAAAATCCATTTAAAACTTTTCAGTATAATGAAAAAATTCACACATCTTTAAAATTCTCATTCGGATATTTCCCTTCATAAAAATGGTTTCAATCCGTAGTAAAATTGATTAATTTTTCTATCATTGTCCTAAAAAAAATTTCCAAATACCTAGATAATATTATGATGTTTTCAACATATATAGAAATGGAATCTTCATAATTTTCATATATTCTATAAATGTTTTCCCTATTCAGAGTTGAAAAACCTTTGGTAATCATTTCTAAAGGAAATGATCCATGATTTTTTAAATTCCAAAGAATCAAGATCTTATTTCACTTTTGCATTCCTAACCAAATACCACCATTGATCACCTTATCATTGAATATAATAAATTCAAAGTGTTCCCAATTAATGTGATGAATATTTCATGACATCAAATATCTTTTCTATATAATTGATTCATCTTTCGTCTACCCTTGGGTTAGATGATCGATTGAATTATGGGAGATGTTGCCTCATTAAATGTTGCAAAAAATACATGTTCCTTCATGGTAGATCATATTCTAATATTTCATGAAATCCACCACAATTTATCACTGGATTCAAATGATCTATTATTGTAACAAACTACTCTATTCCAATTTCCACCATTCTCGGTTGTTGATTCGGACATATCTCAGCCTCTTGATGCCTTCCTACACCAGAATCCCTAATTTATATAAAAAACATTCTATACATACATATCATAGATTATGTGACATGGTAATATAAAAAGTCTATATAATTTTAAATTAACCATAGAGTAACAATCATCTATGGTGTTCAATTAACACCATCCTAACCCATATGGTTATCTAAACCATCCTTTGATAACAACTATAAGGACCCATCTTTAAAACATTACATAATATAGCGTTGTAGTAGATAATTTAGTTTATTTCACATTGAGTATATTTTTTTGTTTACGTCATTATTGAATTATGTCATAATATATACATTAAAAACCAAATTAATACATAGGGGATACTACAAATATTGTATCCTTTTTTTGAAAATATAAAAAAATTTAAAAAAGTTGATCTCTTTGAAAAAACATCATAACGTTTAGTATTAATTCCTCTTTATCTTAACCATCCTTACACCCTGTGAAAACCATTTAAATAATTGGTAGGAGAAAAAAACTCAATAATTGACATGATGAAAGAATATAATTAGACCAGTGAAAACATGAAAATTCATTAAAAACCCTTTTCAATAAAATTCATATGCATACATAGAAAAAATCATGTAGTCTCCATGGGAAATAATTATCATATATCTATTAAATTCACAATTAAAATGGAATAAACATAATGTCAAATTCCATCCTCGGAGTACCTGATGAATTTTAGAGCTATAATGGGGCTCACCCATAAAATATTTTGACAAAATGGGATCAACCCAACATATATTGAGATATAATGGGCTCAAACCAACATATCATGAGTTATAATGGTCTCAACCCAACATATCTTGAGAAATAATGGGATCAACCCCACATATCATGAGATATAATGGGGCACAAACCATCATATCATGAGCTATAATTGGTAAAACCAATAATATCATGAGCTATAATTTGATAGACCAATAATAAACAATTTACAAGTAATATATCATGAATCAAACTCTTGATAACTCATTTAATCCCTTGGAAAAAACACATTCATATTTCAAAATACATTTTTTTGAAAAAAATTACAATAAAAATATAAAAACCTCTCACATAATAACTACATAATATTCATGAAAAATATTTTTGAAAACAAATAACAAAAAATATAATAATAATGACTCATTAATAAACGAGAAACCACTCATGCTGTTTATATAAAAAAATAATCATTCTGAATTTTATAAAAGAGACATCTAAATAGATTTCAAAAAGAAAGTCCCTTACATAAAACATGAAACGGATACCTTTTACAAAAGCATAAGATAAAACATTAATAATCATATATATACATTCATCAAAACAATTTTGAAAGCATGGAAATAAAATACAATCATTTAGAAGAATACATATTCAAAATATTTAAAGTAATATTTTGGTTAAAGAGTCCCTTACCTATGGTAAAAATTCATTCAAATGTGTTCTAAAATCTATAATAATTGTTTAAATGGTGTTATTAATTTATTATAAAACTTTAATAATGTTTATAATAACTTAAATTTTCTTTTTATAACATCTTCCACCCATTTATTAATAATATTTTGTTATATCCATTTTTTCTAGTAGGTTATTTTCATCGTTATCATGGTCATTTTGTTATGGTATTCCTTTTCAAAAAGAAATAATAAAACATAAATGATAATATATATATATATATATATTTCCTTTTAAATAATTAAATGTGAATTTAAACATTGCTTAATTTTAGTAGAAATGGAAACAAAGAACCATCATCCACAAAGGCGTTTAATTGACACACCACAAACATTGATTTTGTTTTAAAGTATAAATAGAGAAGATGAGATATTTTAGGATGAATATTCCATAAAAATAACTATTATATATATATGTTACATTATATGTAAATATACATTATATAGGATATGAGGAAAATGTAGAAGTGGAGAAGCATTTATTAGTGAAGAAAAAGGAATCTCACCTATTGAAAATTTATCTTTGACATCCTCTTTAATGCTCTAGGAAGTGGAATTTTTGTGAGGCCATAATATCTATAAATTTTTAAGAGATGAGGATAACGGAATTTTATAGAGTATATTCTTGAATTAATGATAACGTTGAGGAATTTTTTTGAAGGAAGGTTCCCCATTATATAATTAAGGTGAGGGGTAACTTAGGAATCACTCAAATTATTATAAAATAATTAATATATTATTTGGTTTTTGGATTTAAAAAATACCTAAAAACTAAATGGGATTACACTTTAGAAGTAATATTATAATTTTTTTAATTGTTCAAGTATTTGGTGATTTTGTAATAATTTTATAAAATATTTTATTCCTGAAAAATAACATTTCAGAAAATAAAAAACTATTCATAATTATGAATTTAAATACATCACCAAAAAGTTTCAACTTAGAATTAATTATTTTTATTAAATCATAGAAATTTCATATTCTTATATGGAATTCATTAATTAACTTGAAAATATAAAATTATATTTTTTTATTGTTTTTTCTATCATTGATTTGATTTATTTATTAATTAAATATTCAATGCATCATAAATGTACAATAAATTATGGTATTTATTTATATTTATAATAATTAAAAATAAAATTTCATATGTAATATAATTTTCCCTTAGTTTAAAATACTATGTTTTAAAAACACATCGAGAAAACCTCATATAAAAATGTTATCAAGAATATAATTATAGTGTGAAGGACATGAATTAATTTTAAATAAAATATTATAAAGGACAGAAAAAGATTCATGTGTGTCCAAAATGTCACATATATGAATAAAAACATTATAATGACAAACACATGATTATAAAATCTTTTTTATCCATAATTAGGGTATTTTATTAATTCATGTAATATTAATTAAAAACATTATATTTATTTTTGTTATTCTTGCACAAGGTGTGAATTAGAATTACACATTCATTAATGATAATTATTTCATATATTAAAATTAAAAATATTCTAAAATCATAGAAATAAATAAATTAGGTTCAAAATAATTTTCTATATTTATGCATAATGCACATTGATTCGTCTACATGCCAATAAAACATCTAAATTTTTTAATTTTATCTTTTATTTCCTTACAAAAACATTGTACAAACATTTAGATTATAATAGTGTTATATGACTCTAAAATTAGAAATTAATTTGAAAAAAAATGATACATAATAATCCAAATATAAGTCATGAAAATAATTTCAATTACCCAATTATTAATAATACGAAGGCAAAACCACTTATTCAATGCTGCATAAGCACTATGTCGGCACTAACAATGACCTTTTTACACTTATCATGAATTGATTTTTAACAAAAATGTTATAAATTATTTCTATACAATATTAATCTTATAAACTATTAATATATTTATTCAATAAATTTTTTAAATTTTTTATCTTAAATATGTGTTCATAATATCACAAAAATATATTTTATTCTATAAAAAACTATATATTTTACATTTCAAAAATATTAATCATTTTTAGAAAAAAATCATACTAAAATAATTTTGATTTTATTAATTCAAAAATAAAATTATTTTTGTACAATTAAATTTATAAAAATTAAAATTTATTTTTTAAATAAATAATCATATAATTATTTATTTATTTTAATAATTTCATAATATAATGAGTAAAAATATTTAATTCAAGAATACTAAAAATATGAATCTATAAAAACTTGGGTTGTCACACTTTCTATGGATGGTTTGTGATCATTATTACTAAGGAAATTAGTTAAATTCACTTTCTTAATACATTTTTTAGTCGTTAACATTTCAATAAAATTTTCTATATTTTTTTATTAGTATACAATAAATTTCCACTAAATATCTAGTTTACATATTATGGTTATGATGATTTCCTAAAATGCATTCAATTTTCATATATGGTTTTTACTTTGAATGTTATTTTATTAACTAGGGATATATTTAAAATTACGTATTTTTTACTCATTAAGAATATTTGAAAAGGAACATTATTTATGAACTAAATTGATTATTTGATACATGAGGAATGATTTGGGATAGTAAAACATGGGTAAAGACTGATTATAGATAGCCTCTCGATGAATCGTTAGTCTCATGGGATGAATTAATTGGCTAGATTTGGTTAATAGGGTTTTTACCTAGAATGATCTAAATCATCTTTTGAAATGTCATAACGGTAAAGCTACTTGTTACGTGTGAAACATGATATATAATAATTATACATTACCTTAATTTTAATTAAGTTATTATTATTCGTGAGATCATTACTATGAAAAAATATATGGATACATTTCATTCTTAGTTTATTGATTAAGTGGAATGGTTTTCAGTTATTTACCTTTCTTTATTGATTATTCCTCATCCTGTTATTTAAATGGAATGTGTGATCTTTAATTAAATTTTAAGATTTATTAAACTCCTTATTTCACTATTTCATCCACTGTACTGAACCCATACTAAAAAATTTATCTCGCCCTTGTTTTTTTCATTCCCCTAGATTACATGATGTTTATTGTGAATGATATTCATGGATACGCTAGATGGAATCAATTTATTCCAAATAAAAGTTATTTTGAAATTTTATTATTCAATTTCAACACATTAATCATTTAGGTAACTAGTTTTCCATGTCTATCAAATTATTTTGTCCTTTTTGAACTGATTTCATTTTATCTTAATCTTATGTAATGATAACTGGGTATCGATTCAGTGATTCAAGTGCTGTGGTCACTACATGTAGAATATTCACACTCACGATGTTTTCTATTAAATGTTTATAGAATTAATATTAGATTCAAGTATATTTCTAGTTTAGAAGGACTACTAAACTATTTAGTATTTTGGGATAAAATTCCTTGTATCTAGTGTCAATTTAAAAAATCAACTACCAGATATGGGATAATTGGGATGTGGTCTATAAATTTTTTTTATCATATGATGTTAAATATAAACATTGTGAACAAGATTTAGGGAAACATAGAATATAAAATATAACCCTATTACTAACATTGAGAATAATTCTAGGTAAATTAATGAGTTTATTTTTTATAGACTATATGGGAATCTAATAAATTTATCCCTATCTTCATACTACATGTGTATTTGGATTTGGGACTAAAACATATTGGGGAAATAACATTTAAAATAGGTGGAAAAGTATATGTTTTCCATCATTTAGGTACATTATGTATGTTCTCTTACTGGACACCTAGTCTGACACTCTAAATGAATATTATTACCTTAATTAAAAATTATGAAATATATTCTTTTAATTTGGAAATAGTCTTAATGAAAGCATGATTATTATTATGAGATTATCCATGTACAAATTTTTCAACTTATGTTACTTTTTATTCACTATATTTAAAATTATATATTATGAATCATGATGTTATGATTAGTTCAAGTTTATGTTATTATTTAAGAATGGGTCCTAGTGGAAGGAATAAAAAGCCTAACAACAAACATATTCATTATTGACTTCCCTCTTAGGAATGATAATGAATCTAAAGTTAGACTTATAAAAAAGAATAATATAACTATATTGGGGTATATCACTCCTGATATATCCAATAACCTTTCATGTATAGATAATATTACTGACCAAAAAGGGTTTATATTAATGATAAACAATATCATGTGAAAACCCCATCATCATTAAATGGAACCATGAATAAATATATAGATGAAAAATAGTTCCATATAAAATATATTTCTCACTTTTTAATGTAATTAAAAGGTAATGATAGTCCTGAATGTTTATCATCTCAAGGGGGATGAAGATAAATGGTAGTCTTTCATTCCAAACACTTAGGATGAAGAGGAAAACCGGACCATGGTGTGGAAGTATTTTAAGGTACTTTTCATGGGAAAATATTTTCATTGAAAAACATTTGTAGAGGTAGATAGTTAATTTCAATGTCTCAAACAAAAGAAAGAGGAAAATATTTCTATGTTTAAATATAAAATTATAAGGTTTTCAAATCATGTTGTGGAGAATGTATAGAATCAAAATTGTAATATTGACAATTTATATAATCGGATAGATCCAATATAAAATTGAATTAGTCTCACATGTATTCGTAACATATAGAGATATAATATTACGTGCTATCAATAAAGTGAAATAACTATCTAAGTCATATGGATCTGATGGAAATAAATATCCGAAGAGGGAAACTAAGAAAAAATGGATAAGTGGAAAATGAGAAATGGAAATTTTCCATCATGTGATACTTGTGGTATGAAACACTATTGTACATACTTAAAGGGAAATGTATTTTGTTTCAAGTTTAGAGGAAACAATCAGGATGATCATGAATGAATGTTTAAGGGATAATTAATCAAACTACGATTCTTTTTTTTTATGTAGATGGGATTATATTCCAACCAACTCCAAAATAAAGTTAGGGAAGCATACCACAAAATAAGATAAGGGGATAAGTCCATTATTATGGTATTAATACATATAAAGTGAAATAATTTAATTTATTATGTAATGGAATTAAATAATTATGTTAAATAAGTGTTTTAACAATTATATTGTTATTTAAGGAATCATGTAACGTATTGTATTTTTATTAAATAGTATTTCATTAAGGATTTTAAATAATATGTTGATTTTTACCAATATATTGGAAAAAAGGGTTTACGATATTTTTTTAGGAACACATTAATAAGGGAAATATATCCCTTATTGTTTTTTTGATGTCACAGATATAATGTTTATTCTGGATAAAGATATTGTTGACATTGATATTGTTAATTGAATTATATTGTGAACTTTGAAAATGATTATTCTTTGACGAAAACATATTTATTTATGGAGTTTACTAAATTATCGGATTCATGAAATATATTTTCAAATCTATGGTTGAATTTATGGAATAATGATATTATTAATTGTTAGAATCAGTTATCTTTTAATTGAGTTAGTCAAGGTATTTAAATATTCAAAACGTGATATTAAGAGTTAAATTATGTTATTCAGGGGATTGATATTAACTTTATTTTTGAAATTTAGTGACCTTCTGCATGATTTTACTTTATTTTGAGTTTTGTCTGATATATTTTGAAGGGATTTTAGGATAAATAATCATAGAATTTATTAATTTGAAATTTGGGTGTTACCATTGAGGGTATCAGATATTATTCTATTATCTTTCCTAACATATGCTAACCATTTTTCTTTTTGAAAAAATTTAGAGATATACAAATATACTTATCATTATTTTATTAATCAAATGGTCCGTTAAATGATAAACTTACTTCTTAAAAGAAATTAATCTTTGGTATTCATTTCATGGAGTAAGAGTTGATGTTGAAATTGATTTATTCACAACTAAAGGATGAAATAATTCTTATTAAATAAAAATATATCATTTATATTTCTTTTGTGATCATTATACTCATAGAAAATAATTCCCTCAACTTTATGAAAAGAATATTGAAAAAATAATTTTATACTTCTACATTCATTAATGATGAGTCAATATTCTTTCACACATCACTGAAATATGGTTTTTTGGTTATTAATATTCTCTTACCCTTGTTATATATCATTGTTTATTAGTCCTTGGATAATATTTTTCTCCACCATGCCATTATTTTTACTTCATAATGATGTTACAATATTTGGAAAGCTATATTTATGTTATTCCCAATGACCAGTATATTTTCCTTTCCCACTTTTTAATAATGTGATTTATTAAACCACTATATCATGATAGTATACGTCAAATGTATTTAAAAATTATAATCCCTTGAATACTGAGTAGGAATTCAAATTACGTGGTTGTAAATTATTGGAGAGGGGAATTTTATACCCTGTGATTTAAAACAATGGTATGTTCAGAATTGTATACAATATACAACACTGGAAGCAAACAAAAAATCAAAAATTAATATTAAAATATAACTCTAATAACCTCAAAATTCAATTTTAGGGTATGAATATGATTAACAAAATTATTATATTATATTAACATTTTTGGTTTTTTATTATTTTTTAGTGAATAGTGAAAATAATGTTATCTTATTTAGAAATGTTTTCATAGTTCATGAATTTAAAACATTTTATTTAATTTTGAAATTTTATAAAAGTAGAATTAGTTGTCTTGTTTAATGAATAATTCAAGCAAGTTAGTTTGAATCAATTTTATTGTATAGTTTGGTATATAATTATTTTTATACATAGAAAAAATTATGAAAAACTATTTTTTGTTAATTTTTTTGATCATAAAATATTTTATTCAATGTAAAACCCCAAGCTTCTACAGTACGCTTCTCTTTGAATAATGTGATTGCGTGTGTTGTACGCAACACCGAGTTCTAACACACCATAACTAATCAAACTAGCCATTATCAATAGTAATACCTACTTTTTGAAATTATATATATTTTATATTTTTAAATGGACTTCAATTTTTGATTCAGAATATCGAATTTAGCCTAAGGTGAAATTTTGGTACTTTTCGGATAACTTTAATATTTTGATGAATAGTGAAAATTACTAAATTTTAATTAAAAACAACTTTTTTAATCGAAATAATTTATATTGATAAATTATGAATTTGAGTGGTTTTAAAGTATATTTAGAATATATTTTTACCATTCAATACAATTTTGGTCACTGGACATAATTTCACAATTAAACCGAACATAAACAAGTATCAATCTTTTGATAGTTATTATATCTTAAAAACACGCTTTTTGTTTTGACAGCGGGAATTAATTTTAAATGAATTTCTGCCACTTCTGTGATTTGAATTTGGAAAAATGGATTCCATATTTGGAATCATGATGTTCAAATTTTTTTAAATAGGTAACTTTTATTTTTAGACATTTTGAATAATTACTTCGGTAAATATTTTATTTACCATGGTTAAAGGGTAAATCTGGTAAACAAGGGTTAAAAATAATATTATAATAATAATAAATTACCCTAAAACATATCCTAACATTATTGTCTGATACAATTTCGACTATAGTCATCTTTGGGTCGATTTTGGGACCCCATGGTGCCACTTGTAGGTGATAGGGACACTTTATTTTAATTAAGTTAAAATGAATACAAAAATGACACAAGCATATATCTTTTAGAAAAACAATTTTTACATAGGGTTATATATGTTGGATTTTTGACTATAAATATTCATTATAAATTTAAAAATATTTCCTATAGAATGATATTTTATTTATAATTTTCATACATTAAATAATTTAATTTATTTATGACACAATGATGATGCAGTAATTACCATAATAGTGAAAAATTAGAATAAATGATATTGTAAACACCAAAATAAATATAATTTGAGACTTTTAATGAATTATACTAATTTTCTATGATACTATGACATATTAGGATTGATTTAATTGACTTTTTTTGAACTAATCATTCTGTTATGATTTTCACAAAAATAAATTTTCCAAATAGTGTCAAAATTGACATAAAAGAGTTTTTAAAACAAATATTATATTATTAATTGATATTAAATTCCTAAAAATCTATGATTCGGGAAAGAGACTTATATAATAATATGTGTATCAGTAATGGACCACTTGGGGGTCTCTTGGATGTATATAGTAATTTTATTAACTATATAATATATAAATACAAAGTGACATGGTAAATGTCAAACTAATTAACTAAGAGTTAAAACTAAAGGATAAGGTTAATATAGTAACCCAAACCTGTCTAAATTCTATTGGTTGAATTGTTTTAGACCTATACCCACCTTAAACTTTTAATAGTAAACTTTGGAGCCATTAGAAACCGAATATGAATTTATTTTAAAATAATATTTCTAGCTTTTCCAAAGGTGCCCCTCACCCCTCTTATAAAAGGGAACTCCCCCTTCTCATTAATTCACACCTTCAAAGCCTTTTGGTTCGGCCAAAATCAGCCCAAATACTCTATAAACTTCCCTCTCTACAACCTAGATGCCTTACTTTGATCAGAAAGACAACCTAAGGATCACTTTTGATCAAATCAAAAAGAATAACCCGAAGAAGAGGTAATGTTTTCACCACCCTTTTTCAAATTCATTTCTTCTTCCACTTCTTCTTTCTTTGTTATTACCATTCTAAAATAATAAATCCAGTATCTTATATATATTGTGATGTTATGATAAATATGTTACAACCATATTCATTATTCTATCCACCCTTTGAATAACATGTCACCATACGTGCGTACGTACGACTTACCATCTCCACATCGTGGTTTAATTGTTATT
This sequence comes from Viscum album, assembly GCA_963277665.1. Taxonomy (NCBI): domain Eukaryota; kingdom Viridiplantae; phylum Streptophyta; class Magnoliopsida; order Santalales; family Viscaceae; genus Viscum; species Viscum album. Next base: position 863,827,343 of record OY728160.1, read on the forward strand.
CAATATATTATTATTTGGATGGGTATAATAATGATGTGTAACTCATGTAAATAATAAATATAACATGATAATTATTCTTTATATATGATATAATATCCAATTATATATTATTTTAATATCAAAAGAATGATATTGTCGCTCGTGCGTACGTACGGACTACCGTCTCCACGAACGCGATGAGATTCATTCTCCATCATATCCATTCAAGTATAATTATAATTTGATGATTTAAAAATAATTTTTAAGGACATGATATCATTATTAATATTAATAATATACAACCTATCCATGACAAACATGCATTACATAACAAAACATATAAAAGAAAACCAGTAAGTTAACACGTGAAACGATGATAACACTAAGATATTATTAACAAAGCAATGTTAAAAGATCATATATGATATCATATTAATATATATGATTATTGTATAATTTAATAACAATTATTTCACCATTATACAGTAGTTTAACCTACCCCAACCAAGGAAAATTACTAGGTACGGGTTTATTTCACAATCTCTTCATTATCTGAGGTTGTTTATACATAATAATCTACTGGGATATCTTTATCATCCACATCCAGGTTTCTTAAAAATGTATTTCAAAAAAAAATTACTATTTAAAATAATATGGGTTAAATTCATTTATACCCTTGTTTGAATTTTTATAAGAGTTTTATAAAGGAATCTTTCCGTCGTTTTCCGAATAAGGTGCTTTTTAACCTTTTCGACAGAATTAAGGTAAGAATTTTTTTTTACTTATACGGCGGGTGAGGTTATTTTACGCCGTTATAAAATCTTCAAAGCTTCCCTTACAAGCTTAAAATAATATTTTTAAAGAAACTGTTTTATTTGATAAATATATGACTCTTAAATGATTTCAAAATAGAAAGAGATATTTCTCTAAAAGGAGTTTTGATTTCATCTATGTCAACATCCTTTGATGGATTTTACGCTTATTTGAAGTTGATTTATTATGATACAAAACTTCAATATTGTATTGAAGGTTTTTTGATATGTTTGACTGTGGATGTGCTATTTTTATACCATTCAATTTTTATGGTGAAAGTATTGAAATTTCGTATGCTAGTTTTAATACGAAAGTTTATGTTATGTTTAAACCTTTTCATATGGGAATGTATTGGACTTAATATGTGACGGGTGGAGCCCGCTATAGCTCCTAGATGCATCGGTAGGTCTCATGAGACAAACTAGTGTCTTGTCATAAGGCCTTGGCAAAATATTATTTGTATTCTTGGCACGAGGCCTTGGCTATGTGGTTATGATAGTCTGGTATTATGCATTCCATCATTATGAAAGTGGTTATTGATATTGCATGTGATTATTCGATTAGTAGAATATCCAAGTGAATAAGTAAATGGAATTATTTCTTTTTATTTTTTTCATACTATATTGAAGTTCAAGTTTAAAAGGCTTTTGTTTTAGTTACACACTGCCTTAAATGTTTATTCTTATTTATGAAAGTTTCCTCTATATTGTTATCCTTACTAGGCATTTGAGCTCACCCCTTTTCTATGTTTTATTTTTCCCAGGATGTGAAGAAGTAATTTATGAATGACCTGTAGGGATAGTATGTGGGGATATGAGTGTGGATTATGGAGACTATATTGTTGTAGTTTTCATTTTTATGATGTAATGTAAAACTTTATGAATATATCTAGTGTTTCCAAGGCTAATAAACCAATCGGTCTTTTGAGATTTGATATTTCTTGTGATCATGCCAATGTTATGTAATAATGCACCGACTCTGGGTAACTGGGGTCGGGGCGTTACAGTTGGTATCAGAGGAATTTTAGTAAAAACCTTGGAAGCAAGATTTAGATAAACTCTGATTATAGCACATAGACCTAAGATGAACTTTGAGGATTAGTATAGAAGAAATTCCTAAAATTTTGGTATTGTAGATATTTTGTGAGTTTTACGATAAATACATCCATGTATGGATACGAGCAGGAAGAGGCGGCTCTGGCACAGATGTACCTAGGGGTAAAACCTGAAAACACCGCTTTGAGCTAGACTTGAACGGGAACTGGTGCGCGACAACGGGATTTGCTTCACTCTTGCTTACTAGACTCCTGGGGGATTTGCTTAAGATAACTCTAATTTTCTTTACAAATCATTATGAAGGGTTTATGAGTATATACATCCTCAAAGAAAACATTTTTATGATTATGGATTACATCCATAAATAGTTCAATTTATGTTAAGTGTTTTATAAGTATGAGATTATGTATTTTGATTCATAAACTGATCTAGTTTATGCCATTGTTTAGAAATGGATCCTAATGGAAGAAATGGAAACTGTATCAATGCACGCACTCCATGTAGGGACTACCCTCTTTCTCAAGATAATTAAAGTGGAGATGGTGATGCAACTGGTGCCATTAGCTAATCACCATAATGGGACAACTTACTCAGGTTATGAATAATAACCTTACCCGTATGAAGCACCCTGATCCACATCATGGAGGATCAATGTTAGATCGCTTCATGAGGAAACAACCACCAACGTTCAATGGGAGTACAAATCCCTTAGTAGCTGAGAAATGGATAAATTCCCTAGAGAAAATATTTTAGGCTTTGGGGAGTAGTGAAAGGGAAAAAGTTATCATGGTAGTTTACCGACTCACTGGAGATGCTGATAAATGGTGGTCATTGATTCAAAATAAAAAGGACGATGATGAACTATCAAATATGGAATGGAGGGAGTTCAAAGATCTATTTTTACAAAAATACTTTCCACGCGACCATTGAGCAGATGTGGAAAAGAAATTTCTGAGTCTGAGATAAAAGGAGGATGAGAATGTCATAAAGTATGAGGCTAACTTTACAAGGTTAGCAAGGTATGCTAGAGATTATATACGTAACCCAAGAATTAAGGTTGATCGTTTCTTTGATGGGTTAAAACCATTTCTCCATCGATCATTAGTCTCACAATCCTTCTCGTCATACGAAGACATTATCTCATGTGATATCAAGGCCGAAAAGTAATTCTCTAAGTCTTATGACTTTAAAGCAAAGCAAGAGAAGAAGAGATCTACTGATCAATCTGGGAATGGAAATAAGTGGAAGAAGGGAAATGTTGAATATACATTATGTGGTAAATGTGGGAAGACACACCTCGGTACTTGCTTGAAGGGAACGGGAGTCTGTTACAAGTATGGTGAAAAAGGCCACCAAGCTCGTGATTGCAAGGGAAAGAAGGAAGATACCAATGTTTAGTGCTACAATTGCAGGGAGATGGGGCATTATACAAATGAATGTCCTAAGAGTCAGGAGAATTTACTCAGAAAAGGCCAAGGGATCAAGGCCAAGCTTATGCTATCACTACTACAGAGGTAGAAGCTCTGAAAGACGTGGTGGCAGGTAATTTAATGGTTTCCTCAAGTTTAGCAAATGCATTATTTGATTCTGGATCATCTCATTGTTTCATATCGTCCGAGTTTTCTAAGAAAATTAGATATTTCCAATTTGATTTAACAAGGGAGTTGTCAGTTAAAACTCATAAGGGAAGTATCATTGCAACAAAGTTTTGTGAATCATTCCCCATTAGAGCACATAAATGTTCTTTATCTGCTAATCTCATCATCATACCTATGATTGAGTTTGATATAATCCTCGGTATGGAATAGCTTTCGGATTATGATGTGAAGATTTATTGTAAGAATAATAAAGTTACGATTCTTGATGATGATGATAAGGAACACCTTATCTTTAGAGCAGAATCGTCACCACATAATTCTTTTCTAGATCCACCCCCAGTAGCTCAACTAAATTCAATTATTGGGGAGGAAGAGAATGAAATGACTATGGGTGAGGAAAGGAATGTTCAAATAGAGTATGTACCTGTTGTGAAAGAATATGTAGATGTATTTCCAGAAGATTTACCTGGACATCCTCCAGAACGAGAAGTTGAGTTTTCCATTTATTTAATTCCTGTATCAAGGCCTATATCAAAGACCCCTTATAGAATGGCCACTGTAGAATTAGTTGAACTAAAGAAAAAACTAGAGGAATTGAGTAATAAGGGATTTATTCGCCCTAGTGTTTCTCCATGGGGAGCCCCTGTTCTTTTTGTTAAAAATAAAGATGGATCTATGAGGTTATGTATCGACTAAAGGGACATCAATGCTATAACAATAAATAACAACTATCCCCAACCTCGCATTGATTATTTATTTGACCAACTACATGGATCTGAATACTTTTGAAAGATTTACCCTCGATCTGGATACCATTAGTTGTGTGTGAAGAAGGAAGACATTCCGAAGACAGAATTTCGAACCAGGTACGAGCATTACGAGTTTACAGTAATTCCTTTTGGATTGACTAATGCACCCTCTGTAATCATGGATCTGACGAATAGAGTTTTCGAGGAATACCTCGATGAATTTGTGGTGGTATTTATTGATGATATCTTCGTATACTCAAAAAGCTACGAAGATCATGAAAATCACTTGCGCATTATCTTTAAGACTCTGAGAAGACATGAATTATATGGGAAGTTTAGCAAGTGTGAATTCTGGCTTTAGGAGTTTTCTTTTCTTGGCCATATTGTCTCTAAAGACGGAATCTCTATTGATCCTTCTAAGACCAAGGCAATCCATGAATGGCCAGCAGCAACGAATATAACTGGGGAATGTAGTTTTATTGGTTTGGCAAGTTATTATCGACGTTTCGTCCAGAATTTTGCCCGATTGGCTAACCCATTAACGATGCTCACACATAAAGGGGTTAAATTTGTTTGGAAAAAAGAGTGTGAAGAATGTTTCGAAGAACTAAATAAAACATTAGTCAATTCTCCTATATTGACTCTACCATCGGGGAATGATGGGTTCGTTATTTATAGTGATGCATCGATGAAAGGACTTGGTTGTTTCCTTATGCAGAATGATAGGGTTATTCCCTATGCATCACGATAGTTGAAAATTCATGAGCAAAACTATCATACTCATGATCTTGAGTTAGCAGCTGTGATCTTTGCTTTGAAGATATAGAGGCACTACCTCTATGGTGAAAAATGTGAGATTTATACTGATCACAAGAGTTTGAAGTATATTTTCTCACAAAAATAACTCAACATGAGGCAAAGGATATGACTTGAATTACTCAAGGATTATGATTGTACGATACACTACCACCCGGGGAAAGAAAACAAGGTGGCAGATGCTTTGAGCAGAAAAGACCATGGAGTTTTGAACGTGATGAGAATTGAAAGGGATACAATTTTGATGGATCTAGTGAAGATGGACATGGGAAGAACCAGGGAAGGTGAAACATCAATGCTTTTTCAAATGGTTTCCAAACCATCTTTACTAGAAAGGATTAAGAGTTATCAGACCGATGATGAAGAATTTCAAAAGAAGATTAAAGCTGTGAATGATGGGAGATTGAGAGACTTTGTGTATGAAGATGGAATTTTGAAATTCGGGAAGAGGATTTGTGTTCCCGATATACCTGATCTAAAAAGGGAATTGCTGGATGATGCTCATAGTTCCAATTTCTCTATACACCGTGGGAGCACCAAAATGTATAGAGATTTGAAGGAACATTTTTGGTGGGACAATATGAAGAGGGAGATTGCTGATTTTGTGTCAATATGTATGGTTTGTCAACAAGTGAAAGCTGGAAAGCAACACCTTGGAGGAGTCATGAAACCTCTTCCCATACCGGAGTGGAAATGGGACAATATTACGATGGAATTTGTCATGGGGCTACCAAAGACTCCTAGAAGGAACGATGTAATATGGTTTATTGTTGGTCGTCTTACCAAGTCAGCACATTTTCTTGCTATAAGAGAAGATCTACCACTGGAACGTCTAGAAAGACTATATATTAATGAAGTTTTGAGACGTCATGGTGTACCCCTATCGATTGTTTCTGATCGTGATCCCTGTTTTACTTTAAGATTATGGAAGAGTATTCAGAAATCCCTGGATACTGAACTTCATTTGAGCACTGCCTACCACCCTCAAACAGATGGACAATCAGAACGGACTATTCAATCCTTAGAAGACATGCTGAGATCTTGTTCACTTGACTTTCAGGGTATGTGGGATCAATATTTACCTTTGGTAGAATTTTCCTATAACAATAGCTTCCATTCGAGTATTCAGATGGCACTATATGAAGTTTTATACGGAAAGAGATGTCGCACACCAACCTGTTGGGATGACATTGGTGAAAGAAAACTTTTAGGTCCAGAACTGGTGGAGGAAACGCTGGAAAAGGTGAAGGTAATCCAAAATCACATCAAAGCAGCTCAAAGTAGGCAAAAGAGATATGCCGATAATCGAAGGAAGGATTTGGAATTTCAAGTCGGTGATCTTGTTTTCCTGATGGTATCTCCATGGAAGGGAGTCATACATTTTGGTAAGAAAGGCAAATTGAGTCCCAGGTACATCGGACCTTTCGAAATTCTAGAACGAATTGGGGTTGTAGCTTACCGATTGGAAATGCCGCCAAGTCTCTCCAAAGTTCAGGATGTGTTCCACATATCTCTATTGAGGAAATACATGCCTGACCCAACTCATGTACTCACCTATGAAGAATTAGAAATGGAACCCGATCTGTCATATTGTGAAGAGTCCGTCAGGATTCTTAATACAAGAGAACAAGTACAGAGAAACCGGATGACGCGTCTGGTAAAATTTTTGTAGAGAAACCATAAGATGGAAGAGGCAACGTGGGAACCCAAGGAACTTATGATGAAGAACCACCCGAGTATTTTCATGCGATAATATTCTAGAAATTTCTAGGATGAAATTATTTGAAGGAAGGGATAATGTAACACCCCAAGCTTCTACGGTATACTTCTCTTTGAATAAAATGATAGCATGTGTTGTACGCAACACCGAGTTCTAACACACCATAACTAATCAAACTAGCCGTTATGAATAGTAATACCTACTTTTTTAAATTATATATATTTTATATTTCAAAATGGACTTCATTTTTAGATTCTGAATATCGAATTTAGCTTATGGTGAAATTTTGGTACTTTTCGGATAACTTTAATATTTTGATGAATAGTGAAAATTACGAAATTTTAATTCAAAACAACTTTTTTAATCGAAATAATTTATATTGATAAATTATGAATTTGAGTGATTTTAAAGTATATTTAGAATATATTTTGACCATTTAATACAATGTTGGTCATTGGACATAATTTCACAATTAAACTGAACATAAACAAGTATCAATCTTTTAATGGTTATTATATCTTAAAAACACGCTTTTTGTTTTGACAGTGGGAATTAATTTTAAATTAATTTCTGCCACTTCTGTGTTTTGAATCTGGAAAAATGGATTCCATATTTGGAATCAGGATGTTCAAATTGTGTAAATAGGTAACTTTTATTTTTAGACATTTTGAATAATTACTTCGGTAAATATTTTATTTACTATGGTTAAAGGGTAAATCCGGTAAATAAGGGTTAAAAAATAATATTATAATAATACAAAATTACCCTAAAACGTGTCCTAACCTTATTTTCTAATACAAGGTCGACCATAGGCATCATTGGGTCGATTTTGGGACCCCATGATGCCACTTGTAAGTGATAGGGACACTTTATTTTAATTAAGTTAAAATGAATACAAAAATGACACAAGCATATATCTTTTAGAAAAACAATATTTACATAGGGTTATATATGTGGGATTTTCGACTATAAATATTCATTAGAAATATAAAAAAATTTCCTACATACTGATATTTTATATATAATTTTTAGACATTAAATAAATTAATTTATATATGACACAATGATGATGCAGTAATTACCATAATGGTGAAAAATTAAAATAATTGATATTGTAAATACCCAAATAAATATAATTTGAGACTTTTAATGAATTAAACTAATTTTATAGTATACTATGACATATTAGTATTGATTTAATTGACTTTTTTAGAACTAATCATTCAGTTATGATTTTAACAGAAATCAATTTTCCAAATAGTGTCAAAATTGACATAAAAGAGTTTTTAAAAACATATTAGATTATTAATTGATATTAATTTCCTAAAAATCTAAGGTTCGGCCAAGAGACTTATATCATAATAGGTGTATCATTAATGGACCACTTAGTGATCTCTTGGATGTATACAGTAAGTTTATTAACTATATAATATAAAAATACTAAGTGACATGGTAAATGTCAAACTAATTAACTAAGAGTTAAAACTAAAAGATAAGGTTAATATAGTAACCCAAAACTGTATAAATTCTATTGGTTGAATGGTTTTAGACCTATCCCCACCTTAACCTTTTAATGATAAACTTTGGAGCCATTATAAACTGAATATGAATTTATTATAAAATAATATTTCTAGCTTTTCCAAAGGTGCCCCTCACCCCTCTTATAAAAGGGCACTCCCCCTTCTCATTACTTCAGTCCTTAAAAGCCTTTTGGATTGGCCAAAATCTGCCCAAATACTCTCTAAACTTCCCTCACTACAACATAGAGGCCTTAGTTTGATCAGAAAGCCAACCTATGGAGCCCTTTTGATCAAATCAAAAGGAAGAACCCGAAGAAGAGGTAATGTTTTCACCACCCTTTTTCAAATTCATTTCTTCTTCCACTTCTTCTTTCTTTATTATTACCATTATAAAATAATAACTCGAGTATCTTTTATATACTATGATGTTATTATTAATATGGTACAACCATATTCAGTATTCTATCCACCCTTTGAATAACATGTCACCATACGTGCGTACGTACGGCTTACCGTCTCCACATCGTGGTGTAATTGTTATTCAATATATTATTATTTGGATGGGTATAATAATGATGTGTAACTCATGTAAATAATAAATATAACATGATAATGATTCTGTATATATGATATAATATCCAATTATATATTATTTTAATATCAAAAGAATGATATTGTCGCTCGTGCGTACGTACGGACTACCGTCTCCACGAACGCGATGAGATTCATTCTCCATCATATCCATTCAAGTATAATTATCATTTGATGATTTAAAAATAATGTTTAAGGACTTGATATCATTCTGAATATGAATAAGATACAACCTATCCAGGACAAACATGGATTACGTAACAAAACATATAAAATAAAATGAGTAAGTTAACACCCGAAACGACGATAATACTAAGATATTATTAACAAAGAATTGTTAAAAGATCATATATGATATCATATTAATATATATGATTCTTGTATAATTTAATAAAAATTATTTCACCGTTATACAGGAGGTTAACCTACCCCAACCAAGGAAAAGTACAAGGTAAGGGTTTATTTCACAATCTCTTCATTATCCGAGGTTGTTTATACGTAATAATCTACTGGGTTCGCTTTATCATCCACATCCATGTTTCTTAAAAATGTATTTCAAAACATTTTTACTATTTAAAATAATATGGCTTAAAGTCATTTATACCCTTGTTTGACTTTTTATAAGAGTTTTTTAAAAGAATCTTTCCGTCGTTTTCCAAACAAGGTGCTTTTTATCCTTTTCGACAGAATTAAGGTAAGAATGTTTTTTTAACTTATACGGCGGGTGCGGTTATCTTCCGCTGTTATAAAATCGTTGAAGCATCCATTACAAGATTATAAGAATATTTTAAAAGAAAATGTTTTATTTTATAAATATATGACTCTTATGTTATTTCAAAATAGAAAGAGATATTTCTCTAAAACGAGTATTGATTTCATCTATGTCAACATCCTTTGATGGATTTTACGCTTATTTGAAGTTGATTTATTATGATACAAAACTTCTATATTGTATTGAATGTTTTGTGATATGTTTGACTGTGGATGTGCTATTTTTATACCATTCATAGTTTATTGTGAAAGTATTGACATTTTGTATGCTAGTTTTAATACGAATGTTTATGTTATGTTTAATCCTTTTCATAATGGAATGCATTGGACTAAATATGTGACGGGTGGAGCCCGCTATAGCTCCTCGATGCATCCGTAGGTCTCATGAGACAAACTAGTGTCTTGGCACAAGGCCTTGGAAAAATCTTATTTGTAGTCTTGGCACGAGGCCTTGGCTATGTGGTTATGATAGTTTGGCATTATGCATTCCATCATTATGAAAGTGGTTATTGATATTGAATGTGTTTATCCGATTAGTAGAGCATCCATGTGAATAAGTAAATGGAATTATTTATTTTTATTTTTGCCATACTATGTTGAATTTCATGTTTAAAAGGCTTTTGTTTTAGTTATACACTACCGTAAATGTTTATTCTTATTTATGAAAGTTTCCACTATATTGTTATCCTTACTGGGCATTTGAGCTCACGCCTTTTCTATGTTTTATTTTTCCCAGGATGTGAAGAAGTAATTTATGAATGACTTGCAGGGATAGTATATGGGGATATGAGTGTGGATTATGGAGACTATATTGTTGTAGTTTTCATTTTTATGATGTAATGTAAAACTTTATGAATATATCTAGTGTTTCCAAGGCTACTAAACCAATTGGTCTTTCGAGATTTGATCTTTCTTGAGATCATGCCAATGTTATGAAATAATGCACCGACTCTGGGTAACTGGGGTCGGGGTGTTACATTCAACTTATGGATACTGATTATTGAAAAATATATTCAATATTTATAATGGTAAGTCCAAAATTTTCTAATTTTTTCTCTTTTATTTTTTTCATTTATAATATTAAGCATGGTAAACTTATGTCACCATGGTAAGGTAAAAACTGGTAAAAAAAGACTAAAACCATGAGTTATGTTCTGAAAATCAACCCAGAGTTTTCATTTATCATATGTTATGAGAATGTTTCTGCTATTTTCATCAATTTATCAAATATATGTCCACTTTATGCCATGATTCTTGGATGAGTACAATTATATTAATTTAAAAAATTAATTAATATAAAATGTCACCCTCTTGAGAATAATGACACACAATTATAATTATAAGGATAAAAAGGTTATTTTTGGATAAAAAAATTTATTAGAAAGATAATCTAATTTATTTTATTTTAAATTTATTTATAATTTTTATTTATTAAATAATTTCCTTAAATACTTATGCAATACCGATATAATAATTTCAATTGATATAAAAATAAAATAAATAGTTTTAATAACTCTAAAAGTAATATTTTATTTGATTGTTGTAATGAACAACAAATTTTATAGATATAAGTTAGATTTTAGAGATACTTTAGATGTATATATTAGAATTAGATATTTTTCTGGATGTCTTGAATGTAAAAGTAGTTTAACTATTTCAAAAGTGACATTATTGATATTTTATGAAAACAAATATTTTATTAAAATATTTAAAAAATGTATTTGATGAGGAAAAATGTGATAGTATATTGTAAAATGTTTCATATGTTCTCTATTTTTGGTCTAATTGTTACCTCATAAGAGAAATTATAAACCTTTATGGTTAAAATGGTTTTATAGTAAATAAAGATAAAATATGTTAAATATGGAGTTAAAACAAAATATAAGATTTAAAATAAAAAATAAAGATATCCAAATTTTACTATTTGAAGGAATTTCAACCATATAATATCATATCTTTTAAATTATGTCCATATTCTTCTACATGAACAATAAAATAAGTTTATCATATTTTAATCATTTTATTAATTCTTTATGTGTCCTTTAATTCACAATAAGAAGGGACAGTATCTCATCTCTTCGATCCACCTCCTTGAGAACATTATATCCTTTAGAATCTAAAAACCCAACTTACAAAAGTCCATATCCATGTTCTTAAGGTATTTTTCTTCCTATAATACAACCTTAAGGACACAAAATATTATATTTATAGGAGGTAGAAGATGTAAACATCTTCAGTGACACTTTCAAAATTATTTCATCATTAATATCCTCTAAATATATTGTAATAATCCCAAAACAATTAATTATGTATCATAAATACGCTAATATATTATTATGATTATGGTAAAACCATTTTTCATCTTCTTTCCATCGTATGAAAACAAAAACATCACTTATATTTATGTACGACATACAAATTCCATGTAGTAGTTTAATTTGGTTTTACTCCACAAATTGATTAGGTTTCCAAAAATATAGAATTAATGAATATATATATAAGATAACTATCAAATATATATTATTATTTTACTATAATATCATATATTACTTTTTACCTTCCAGCCCATTGTAAAACTATAACGTCACTCAAGCATACTTTTGGAGTACATATTTAAGGAATCAGTGTGATTCATTTATGATTTATATTTTACATGGATATTAATAAATATATATTTAATTAATCTGTATTAAATTTAATTCATAATTACAATTCTTGATATAATGGAACACTGATCATTGTATGGGGACTATAACTACCAAACCCAAACATACATAAAAAATGAACCTGTTATCAACCAAAACATTTAATTTAAAAAATAATATTTATTAGATGAGTGATAAAAGGTTATAATTATATCATATATTTTTTTGTTATATATGAGTATAGTTTAAAATTATATATTTAAAAAATCAAAATTTACTGTACCGGAGGTTCAAACACATACAATGGAGGTTTGTGTTGAGGTAAAGGTTTAATTCACAATAACATCATTATTCTGGATAGTTTATATAAATTTCTATTATATGGGATTTATTCATCATTTCTATCATAATACTAAATAAATTAGTATCCTATGGTTCTTTTTATAAATTACTTATTTTCCATTTATTGTACAGTATTTCTACACTAATAAAACCAAAATCATGTTTTTTAGGATAACTTAATTTTTTCCATCTACTTTTTTAATTTTCTTTCATAACAATATTTTATTTAAAAAATATTGAATAATATTTTTATGCTTCTATAATTATTTATTAATTTCATTTTCACACATGTTTTACTTTTAGTAATTGGTTTAAAAGGATTCTCCCTGACATTTTAAGTGAGCTATTTTTTTTATTTCAAAAGTGTGAAATGAATATTTTTTACTTATAAGGAATGATAATATTTTCACACCTCCATGAATGCTCAATGTTATAATTATTCATTTATAGTTTTATAAGGTTATTTTCAAATAATTTTTTTTGTTAACATTCTTGGAATTTTTTATTTTAAATAACTGATTTCATAAGGAAACATGGTATTTTCCTGTATAAATTTTCCAATTATCTGATTATATTATTTTTATCTATTTAAAAATAAATTATTGATTCTCATTATTTATGGATGATATAGTTTATACAAACCATCCTCATTGTTTTTATGGATGATTTATACTATATTTTTCTAGTAAAATAATTGACATTTCAAATGATAATTCTTCCAATATAAACTATTATTATTTATTAAGAAATATTGATTATGTTTCATTTCATACAAATTTGAGGAATTAACTAGACTTATTAAGATAATAGTGGTACCAAAATTCTATATCCCCTCGATGCATCAGTATGTCCTATGAAACAACCCAATTGGAAAGAATTATTTGGGTTTTTGTTTTAAAAATTCTTATAGTTTCACAATCATGGAACAAGTCCATGCTAGTATGTTTTAAATATCTATAAATATGTATTACATCCTTATGAAATTAGTTATAAATTTCCATGTGATTAGTTTGAATAATATCCATGGGTATGTTTCAATCTCATGTTATTTATTATATTGAATAATACGATCATTATTTCACCATGCCATATTATTCTCCATTCTAATGTTATTGAATAATTTAATTCATTTTCAATTATTAAACATCTCAAATTTAATTTTACTTATTTAATAATACTAGATTTCATTATATTCAACTCTTACAGAGCATTTGATCTCATACATATTTTGTTTCTTTTCCACAAGATAGAAATAATTAATCTTTTAATTAATTTAAGGATGATAAATATTTTATTTAACAATGATTTTTTTATTATTGTTTAAAAGGAATCTGATATTGAAGTATTTATCTAGTTTAAAAATAAAACTAAAATATTATTTCCTTCATGATATAATTCCTTATATCTAGTTCCAATGTGATAATGTAATTACCATCTCTAGGATACTAAAGCATGGTTTTTTACAACCCATTTATTATTTATTTTGAATTAGTAAAATTTTATTTATAGTAGCCATCAAAAATACTGAATGAATTTTGATATATGGAATCCATATTTTAATTCATAATAATATGTAAATTTTATCTATCAATAACTTAATACTACCTATAAAATTTATTATTCTTATCAAATTATATATCACCCACCATAGTGAATATAAAACCACTGAATTGATTTTAACTTTCTTTCGTTATATATTTCTATAGAATAATTCCACATACAAATATTTGTGGAGTTTTTTGTTATAAATCAAACTAGGTAATTTGAAACAAGATTCCACTAATTTTTTCATTTCTCTCACTATAAAAAATAATATATGGTACCCTTTTATATATAAGGTCCTATCCTTATACATTGGATAATCTAGTAAATTCATTTAGAATCCACATATTTACATTCCCAAATATAATTTTGGTTTATCGTTTTTCGAAGTTATGAAATAATTCATATATATCAAATAACTAGCATATACAATGGGTATTATTAAAAATAGAATCCATTTCTTCCATGATACAATTTTTTTAAATGAACATGAAATCTATAAATGTAATGTTTTCACAACATTCATCTTGGATTATAATTTCTATTTCCCATCCTTATACCCTGTGAAAAAATTCAAAACATGGTATGAGCATAAAAATATCAGTAAGGGTTATAAAAATAAGGTGAGAAACCATTAGTACATGAATAAATATAAGAATATGAAATCATTTTCACAAATTCATACTTCTTACTCAAAAATTATCATATACATACTTTGTGAAAATAATAAATTTCTATAAGACATGGAACAATATAAATAACTATATAATTAACATTGGGAATTACAGACTTAATATTGTAACCCTCACAGATACCTTATAATGTAACCCTTATGGATACCTTACAATGTGACACTCACAACTACCTTTTGGTGTAACCATCACAACCACACATGGAGAAACCATTTGGCCAACCTCTAACATAAACATACCCAATGAATTGGAGGGATATATAAATACAACCATTCATTATAAAAAATTACTAAGAACCATAATAAAACCATAAACCATGAAATATTTTATAAAAACAATCCTTCTGAATTTTTAAACATGAAATTTATAAGAGGATTTTTAAAGAAATGTACCATAAAATACCATATCATTGCAGTGATAATTAAAAAAATGGATGGAATATGTAGAATCAATATAAATACATATAATACAACGTAATATATTAAAAATTAATATAAAAAATTATCTTATCAAGGGAAAATCAATTAATTTGAAGTATAACCTAATGAATGGAAATTAGGTTACGAATTCCCCTCCATTGGGATCGTCATATTTCAAGTTTGTTTAAAGCTTGTGTGTAATGGTTTAGAGTGTGCTAATAATATTTTAAATAAAAATATTCATTTTTATAAAGCCTTATATGATCATTCTATAACATCATTCCATCCATTTATTAAATTGTTTGTTATTTCCAATGTTCCGTGTGCATTCCTATCATGGTTTCCATGGTTAGTTAGTAAAGGATATTCCTTTTTAATTTAAAAAAACTACAAGTGTGGAATGATATGGAATTAAAATGTTTATAGAATATTAAATAATACCATAAATAATATAGATTTTAGATATGATGATGAATAATTAGTTTAAACATTAATGATATTCATTAAGATCATTTTAGAAGTTCATCAATAATCACAAACTAGTTTCGTCATATAATTTCTTATTACATATATATTTGACATCAATAAAATAAAAGATGATATATAATACACTTTTAAATCTGTTTCAACCATGACAATGGTTTTTTCAATATCCCTGAAAGTGGTAATGGAAATTGAAAACACATCATCTACGATGTCGGTAAATCGATAGATTACAGACATTGCTTTTATGTTTAGAATAAGAAGGAGATGAGAATAAGTATGAAGAAATTTTTTACATACACATGATAAAGATATAGTATATATAGTATAATAGAGTTTTAATTCCTCTTTTATTAGGTTAGGTTAAGAGAGTGTAAGAAAATAAAAAATAAAAAACAAAATAAAATAAAATGAAAGTGGATTTTTACATCTTGAGTTATCCTCTTTGAGAACCTCATTTATGCCATTGTTTTTGGACTTTTGGTGAGAAAATAAGGTCTTGGATGGGGAGAAGAGTCTTAGGAAGGGATTTGGGTAAAACTTTTAATGTATCAAAGCTTAAGAGGTGTGATAAGAAGAGGGGGTGAGGGGGTATTTATAGTTGACGAGAAGCGGGGTTTTGGAATATTTTATTCATTAGATTAACATTTTCACTTTAAAATAGGAATACATTTAGAATTATCATCAAATAAAATAAAATATTGATGTAGTGTATGATACGTTTGGCTTAAATCATCCTTACATTATCTATGATGCTATAAATCATGTATTTAGTGGTTATCACAAATTACTGTATTTCACTATTCATCAAAAAACTCAAGTATTTTAGAAAAAAACAAAAATTTAACCCCAATATTTTTACAAATTGTAGGATTAAAAATTGAAATACATATTTAGAAAATAATTTTCTAAATATGAGAAATTTAATTTTTAATCAATATCATAATTTAATTGAAAAATACCAATTTGAAAACTCTAAATGATTTTATAACACAATAAAAAATTAATCAAGGTATCATAAAATTATATTATAATCATATGAAATTAAAATAATAATTTATGAATCAATTTTATGAAACAATATTCCATTCTAAATCATTATATTGATTATAATATTTTTATTATATATTTATGACTCACAAAAATTCCAACACAACATTTATAATTAAAAAAATATTTACTTGCTTATTGATATAAATATATCATTGTTTCACTTATATGATGGATAAATTTTGTTTATAATTTATTAGGTGATTTTACTATTCAATTGACCTTATTAATATTCCTAATGGTCATGTTATTATTCCATCAATGTAAATTCCTTAATATCTATAAATTCAACATATTTCATTATACATTTATAAGGAAATTGACTATTTAATTCCAGAATAAAAAGAAATTATTTTATAATTACCTAGCTTGTTACCTTATCCCAACCTTCAGGAAATTGTGCCCTCACAATTTTTATTTATTTATTCAACAAGTGAGGGTACCTTTTCCTCATAACATTTTCAAATTCCCATGTTACTTCATCAAACATGTGTTTCTCCACAAAACCTTGTCCTGGGGAATTACATTGTTCCACAATATGTTTTCTCTATGATCAAGAATTTGAATTGTTGTATCTTTATAAGAAAGGTTCTTTTCTAACTAAACTACTTCTGGGCTAAAAAATGAGATGAATTCGGCACATACTTTCTCAACATTTAAACATGAAAAAAAAAATTTGTACGTGAGATAAATATGAATATTTAGCTACTCAGTAGGTGACTAGTCCAAATTTCACTAGGATTTCAAAAGGTCCAATGAACAGTGGGTGTAGATTTCCTCTCTTACCAAAACTGATAACACTTTTTTATGGTGAGATTTTTGGAAAAATATTATTATCTACCATGAAGAAAAAAATCATTTCTCATATAATCTGCATAACTTTTCCTCCTTATCTGAGCTGTTCTCATCAATTCTTGGACAATATTCACTTTCTCAGCCACTACCTCTAGTAATTATTATCCCATACAATTCCTTTTCCCCAATTTCATCTCAAAAAGATGGTTCTCGACACAACATTCCATATAATGCCTCAAAAGTTGTCATATATATACTGAAATTAAAAATATTATTATAAGAAAACTCATCTAAATAAAGGTTTTAAACCTAAAATCCATGATAGTACATTGAACAAGATTGAATCATATCATAAAAGTTTTGAATTGTTCACTCAGGTTGTGCATCAGATATAGGATCAAATGTAGTGGTAAAATATAATTGTATGCCTAACAACTTCTGAAAGACATTCCAAGAGATATAATTGAACCTAGGATCACTGTATCATACAATTGTAAAAGGTAATACTTGTAACCTGAAAATATATTTGAGGTGAAATTGAGAAACATGATCTTAAGACATAGTATCTCTAAGGGGAAAGAAATGTGCTACTTTAGTCAGTCAGTCAACAATTACCCAAATAACATTATTAACTCAAGAAGTATTTGGTAGTAGAACCATGAAGTCCGTGAATATAATTATGATTTCCACACTGGAATTGGGAAAGGTTGAATAATACCCTCAGACTAGTTTCTCTATATTTTAACATATTGGCATGTTATACATTTTGACGAAAAATCTTCAATGTTTCTTTTCATTCTATCCCACTAGTAATACATCTGAATGTATCTATACTTGTTTGTGCTGCTATGATGAACTAATAACTTAGAACTATGAGCTTCAATTAGAATCTATTCATTCAACTATAAATATCCATGAATGCAAAATCATTTCTCATATCTCAAAACACACTGTTTATTGACATAAAATTATAGAGACTTACCCTTTTTACCAATTCTACATTTCTCTATAACTCACTATCTTCCTTCTACACTTTCATAATTTTGTCTGATAAAGATGACTGCCTGAAACCGGAAACAAATAGTGGAATTTATTATAAATAAATTACAATCCATGATTCATTAAATGCCCATTTAAGGGGTCATGTTAAGAAAATAAAATGGTTAATTTAACATGTTGTTTTCTTCTCAAGGTATCTACTACTTTTTTTATTTTATAGGATGGTAATTGAATGTGAAATCATAATACTTTACCATTTCAAGTCATCTTATCTTCACCATGTTCAATTACTTATGAGTAAATATATACATTAAACATTTATGGTAAGTATATATTTAACATATGGATTCATTAAAATGAAGCCTCTAAATTTTCATAGAAAAAACCACAACTTTTAATTCAAAATCATGTGTGGGGTTATTTAACTCATGAAGTTTCTATTATCTTGAAGCATAAGAAATTACCTGATCATTATTTATTAGAACACAACCAATTCACTTAAATGAATCATCACTATATACGAAAAACTCACAATTTATTAAAGGAGTGGCCAAAAATAGATCATTTGTTAATTTATTCTTCTATTCTGAAAAAAATAACATTTCTCTTTTTAAATAAATTTAAATAATTTTCATGTAAACATTGTTAGTGGGCTAGATAACGGTGAATTTTTTTAACAATACATAGGTAATAATCTATTCAGCCATGAAAATAGTGAATCTATGTAACATTTTTAGGTATTTTGCATCAATCAGCTAATTTTTTTCAATGGATCAACAATTATTCCATCTTTATTTACAATGTGATGAAGAAAAAAATTGAATTCAACCAAAAATTACATTTTCTAAATTTCCCATATAAATTCTTTTCATTTGATTTTGATGGAAAATCCTTAATTTTTTTAGTGATATTCCATATATTTTTAATAGAGAAAGATATCATCAATAAAATCAAAAACAAAATTATCCAAATAATCGTCAAATATTTTATTCATAAGATCCAGTAATACATTTGGGGTATCTATAAAACCAAAAGTGAATAAAAAAACTCATAATTCCCATATATAGTATATAAAGATATTTTCAATATGTCATCCTACATCACATTCAGTTGATGGTACCCATATCTCAAGTCAATATTGTAAAAAATCTATGCTCTATGGAACTAATCAAACAAGTCATCAATATGAGGAAAAATAATCCTTTTCCTAATAGTAATGTTATTCAAAGCTCTATAATCAATAAAAATTCACATGGATCCATCTTACTTATAAACAAACAAAATATTAGCAAACCATTATGATGTTATAGGATTAATTAAGCCTTTATCATGATATTTATATAACTAAAATTTCAATTCAATATGTCCAACTTCAGAAATTCGGTACAGGGATTCTGAAATTGGCTTAGCATTAAAAACTACGTAAATTGTAAATTCAATTTCATGATTTGTTATAACCCTAAGAAAGTCATTTCAAAAAAAATTGGGTATTCATTTACCAATTGATCTTCATTAATTTGAACAGTTTCTATATTTTCAACAATATGAGTTAGTTAAAATTCATATCCATATTTTAACAGTTTTTCAGCAGCCTGATATGCTATCAATTGTATGGGTTTAGTCATTTATAAAAATGATAGTCTTTCTAAAACACAATTTATTTATCATTAATATCAATCTACTCATGATAAATTTAAATCAAATCCATACCCATAATGAAAAATAACTCCACTAAAGGTAACAAAACATTATTTTCCCGTAATGTCTTTCCAAAAACTATAATGATAAGATTGTTATATCTAATTTTTACTGTAATATTTCCCCCTATAGTTTTAAATTTATTTTCTGGTTTCATTTATTGAGTCGAAATTTCTAATTTACTTGAAAATTTATTAGAAATAAAGGAATTTTTAGACCCCATATCAACAAAATAATAAAAATATTTCAGTAAACAAGAAAATTACCCAATACAACTTCATTTGATGGACCAACACATACTAACATAGTCATAAAGGATATCCCTATAACTTTTCCATATAATCTTGATTCTTTTGATAATTCAAGTCTTTTTTGGGTAGGTATTTACATAATGATCCATCTCACTACATTTGAAACACTTTATAGTTTTTATCAGATTTTATCTTCAGATCATTTTCATTATAATCTTGGTACATATTTCCAAACATACCAAATTGAAAACACTTCCCATTTTTAAGGCATTCACCAGGGTTCTTTTTTACTATACTATTCACAAATTGTAAATTGAACATTAAAACCTTCATAATTATTTGATTTATTCTTACCCATCACATTCTATCTAAACCTTTTTTATTCTTGTTGTCAACTTACATATGATAAAAAACACCATTTCTACCCTCCAAACACATCAAACATGTTTCTCAAATCATTTTAATTCACATGAGGCCAATTCCTTTTGATATATTATCTTAAACCATGAGTAAAAATATTGATTTTATTATCAAGATTATGAATAATATTTAGATAATACCTTCCCAAATTGGTGATTTTTTCATTATACATGGGAAGTGAATCACCATCCTTTTGATTCAATTCTAGGAATATCTTTTCATTCCTAAGTTGAAAAACATTAGGAATATTTTTTTAAGGAAAATATTCTTAAAGTAGTCCCATTTCATGGAATGAATCTCTTTGTTTTCCATGATATTTATGACTATTGACCACAACTTGTAAGATTAAACATGAAAATAATAAATTGAAATACTAACCATTTGATTATAGAAACACCCCATGAAAAAAATATCTTTTCAAGGACTTTAATCCCCCCATCAGCCGCAATTGGTTCAGAGGGTCCACTGAATGAAGGTGGGTGTTTCCTTATAAAATGAGGAATTATCATTATGTTTGTTTATGGTAGTTTTAGTTTTTATCTTACATGGATTCCACCACAATTATTTCCTATGTTATCTAAGACATTACTATCACAAGCTTCTCGGTTCCAATTCCCTCCATTCTAGTTTGTGGATTCGTAAGGATATCAACCTCTCAATTCCTTCCAAAATTAGCTTCCCTATTTCTTATATAGAAATTCATATTGAATAGACATATCATAAATGAAGAAATATGGTAATCTTAAAATTATATATCATTTCAATATAAAAATAAGGTAAGAATCCTTTATGGTATTTTATTAACATCATCCTAAACCCTAATTTTATCTAAACCAACTTCTAATACCATCTATATTTCCCCAAACTCATACATTACAAAATCTATTAAATTCCTTTAGAATTCACTTATTTACATCCCAATGATGTTTTTGGTTTATATCATTATTACGTTCTAGAATAATTCATACATATAAAACCCAAGCATAAAATGTGTGTATTGCTAAATATAATATCCATTTCTTCCATAAGATAATTTTTTTAAAAAGAATTTAATCTATTAATGAAAAGTATTCACAACATAAATCTTTGATTTATATTCCTATTACCCATTCTTAATCCCTATTATAAACATTTTCATTCTTGGTATGATCATTAAAATATCTTTAAGGGTCATAAAAATAAGTATAGAAACTGTTAGCACATAAATAATAAAACTAATGAAATAATATTCATAGATATATAATTATCACCCATAATGTATCATATACTTACATTGTGAAAATGATAGGTTCTAATCAAATAAAGAAAAAAAAAATAAACTATATAAGAAACTTGTGTAATTACTCATATAATATTGTAACCCTTACAGAAACCTTACAATGTAACCTCACAACTACCTTATGGTGTAAACATTGCACCTACTCTTGGAGTAAACATATAGATTACCTCCTACATAAAGATACCCTATGAATTGGAGGGAGATATAGGTCCCATAATTCATCATAAAAATTTTACAAGAAAAATAGCATAAACATAATACATGAATATGTTCACAAAAACATTCATTTTGATTTTTGTAAAACTAGAAATTTAAAAGAGATTTTTTATGGAAAAGTTACTTACAAATACCATATCATTGAAGCGAGATTTAATAATATGAATGGAATATTTGTAATAACTATAAATAAACATAATAAAAATATATATTTAAAATTCATATAAATAATAATCATAGTAAGAAAAAATCAATAAAGTAGAATGATTACACAATGAATAGAAATTGGGTTTTGAATTCACTTGCCTCAGGTTCATATTAAATAAAGTGTGTTTGAACCTCTTGTATAATGGTTAAAAAAGAATTATTAATATTTTAAAGAAACATATTTTTTTATAATACCTTATATGTTAATTTTATAACATCATTCCTCCCATTTATTAAATATTTTGTTATTTAAATTTTTTAGTGTTCATTCTTAACATGGTTTCTACGGTAGATTCCGAAAGGATTTTCTTTCCGATAGGAAGTGTAACTCCATAAGAGGAATGATATGGTATTAATATGTTTTTAATATTTTAAATGAAAACATAAATAATTTATTTTTTAGATATGATGATGAATCATTAGAAAAAACATTAATGATATTCATTTAGATCATTTTGGCGGTTTATCGATAATCACATAGTAGTTTCAATATATAATATAATATTACGTATATATTTTACATAAATTACATAAAATACGTTATATAATAAATGTTTAAATATTTTTAAGCAATTAAAATCGTTTTTTCTATCCCAGAAGTATGTGATAGAAATTGAAAACACATCATCCTTAATGTTTGTAAATCGACGCATCACAAATGATGTTATTATTTTTAGAATAAGAGGGATGAGAGAAGAAGTATGATGACCAATTTTTCCATAAACATGATACAATTAATTTATATATAAGACAATTGAAATTTCATGCCACTTGGATAAGGTGAGGTTATGATAGTATTAGAAAAATATAATCGAAATGAAAATAAACTAAAATGAAAGAGGATTTTTACATCTTGGGTTATCCCCCTTGAGACCCTCATTTAGGGATTTGGTATTGGAGTTTTGGTGATACCAAAAGGTATTGGACATTGGGAAGAGGCCTGGTAATATATTTAAGTGGAAATTAGGTAAGGATAGAAGCTTGAGAGGTGTGAGGAGAAGAAGGGGTGAAGGGCGGTATTTTTAGCGGATGAGAGGAGAGCTTTCTAATTATTTTATTCATTAGTTTATTATTTTGGCTCAAGACTATGAATAGTTTGACCAATATCATAATATATATTAAAAATTGATGTATTCTTCAATATTTTGGGCTTACATCTTCTATATATCATTTATGACTAAATAAAACATGAATTTAGCTTATATAATGAATTATTGTATTTCATTATTCCTTAAAAAATCATTTATTTTAAAAAAATTCCAAACAATTAACCCCAAATATTTTTTGAAATGTATAATTGAAAAATTAACTCCATATTTTGAAAATAATTTTCTAAATATGAAAAATTTATCTTTTAAGTTTTCAGATAATTTATTTCAAAAATACTAATTTTATGACTATAAATTATTTTATAACACCATGCAAAATTAATCAAGTTCTCAGAAAATTATCTTATAATAATAATACAATAGAATAATAATTTATGAATATAATTTATGAAAAAATATTTTCTTTTAAATCAATATATTAATTATAAAATTGTAATTAAATATTTATGACTCACAAAAATTCCAACATTTAATTTATAATTTTCTAAAAAGTATTTACTTTCTTAATGATATAAGTATATCAAATTCTCAATTTTGAGATGGATATATTATATTTTTACTTTATTAGGTGAGGTTATTAATATATTGACAATGTTACTATTAATAATGGTCAAGTTATTATTTTTTCAATGTGAATTCCTTAATTTCTATAAATACCACATATTTCATTATACATTTATAATGAATTTAAATATTTAATTCCAGAATGAAATGAAATTATTTCTTATGTACCTAGGATGTTACAATATAAAACTAATTGTTTTGATTATTATGTTTTCTATATTGGGGATGCTAATATACATAGATTAAATATGATCATTATCTAAGATTCATTGTGTATTTTTAATGATTTAAATTTTAATCGTAGTCAAGATTTAAAATTGGATCCCATAAAAACAACAAATGGATATTACATTACATAATTATATCATATGGTAACTTATATGATATTAAAAATGGTATATATTGGTAATAGGGTTAGTTTTTATGTTACTATTTGAAAAACATGTTCGAATGGAATAAAAAAACACTACAAGACACACACACACACACACACACACACATATATATATATAATACACTTAATCGATCCACCTTGTTTAGTAAACATACCTATGATTTGACTAAGGTAGGTGTCTATAGGAAAACATCACCATATATCTAGTGATCAAAAAATACATATATAATATAGTCTCTACTAAAACAAAATAGAGGATCGAATATCAGATTCTAAGTTAATTAATTACATGCATTTATCATTCCTATTTTTTATTGTAATGTAAATAAAATTATATGAATTCACCTATGGATACCCAATGAAATAGTATCCCACCAACATTACCGAAAATACATTCGTGGATTACATTTATATATAATGGTTTCTCTATTTAAATAATAAACATTTTGTATTCCTAAAACATTTAACTCCAAAGAGAAAAATATCATACTAGATATATACATGGAAATATAGAGTTTCAATTGAATAAGAAATATATTTCCACAAAATAATACTATACATAAAATAATAATCATCAATTATTGTAAATATTGTATATTTATGATTCAGTTATTATTAAACTATTAATTAATTATAGAATACAATAATATCATTAAACTCAAATTAAATAATGTATCATTGTGTAGAAAAACACACTGAGACTAATTTATAGGTAAAATAAAATGTAGACTTCTTGTTTAACTTAAATCAACCCTCTATAAAATTGGATGTTGTGAAATTTCCACTACAAAGATATGAATCACCTTTTTTACCTTCTGGAGAATTAATCTTTACATCTTGAAGTTGTTCAGATATCATGGATGTCCTAGGAATTTCTCTGCCCCTGCACCGAGGAGAACTCAACTCACTTACTATAATGTTTCTATATAAAATATATATGAATTATGGAAAATAAATTTATTCTATCTATATATATCTCTTAAAATTGTCATTAAAATTAAAATTGGAAGTAAATGGCCACATGTATACCACACTACCTCGAAATATTTTTTCCTAATTGACTGATCATGAAAAAAGAACCATTAACCATACAAAATTAATGGAATCTCCAACCATTCTATTCATTTTTCTCATCATAAGAGGAATGGGACCAAGTTTCTCATAACACTAATTTCCCTAGTGAAGCTCATTCAAAAATATTCATGATTTTGTCAACTATTCATCTCATATTTGGATTATTAAGGAGACACTGAAAGGTGTAAATGATAATATCATATTTTTAGATAATTACATATCTGCGTGGAAGCCCAAACATTTATGATTTATCCATTTACTTAATTATTTTTAAGACAATATCAATATATAAGTACCCTCTTCCAATTTATACTGAAATAGTGTAGTGAAAATCTCATTCATATAAATCCTCTCTTTATCCATATTTAAGAGATATGATATGAGTAATCATAATATTGAAATCAGTGCCCTTATATTCCATTATCATTTCTCCAGACATAATTGATATTCTAACAAAAAAGACAATTGGAATACCACCATGATTCCCTTGCAACTATCATTCATTCCATTAGTATCTATATGGGATTTATGAACAAGTATACGATATTCCAATGCATAGTATAAATTTTTATATTTTAGGTTAGTTTCTAAACAACTATTTTACCCTTAATAATATTTTATGGTGAGAACGTGATATTTTTAAAAATTATCATAGTGTTATGATGATTTCAATTACAATACTATTATTTAACTAAAAGAATATTTGATTTTTCTATTCTGATTAACAAAGAAGTGACATAATGAAATAATTTTCTATTTTTATTATTCTCCCACTCTTTTATAAAAACCTAATAGCATATACCATTTGTTTTATAATACCCAATTGTGTGGGTGTTTTAGTAGTAATGAACTATATTACTCTTCTAATAACTCAAGTGAGGCCATAGTAAATTATTTATAGGTATTTTGGAAGGATGGTCTTTTCTAACTATATTAACGCATAACGCCTTGACCATTTAGTATTCTCCCCAATCTCGAAATCCTGTGTTCGAATTTCCTTAATACATGCATCCCAATGGACACAAAGACGAGAAAAGGCTAATCTTATTTGTGTGAATTTGTTTAATTAACCCCAAAACCATCTTTAGAACATGATATTACAAGGAAATGTCTTAGTGAGTGTGGAATGAAACAAAATGATACAATGGTTTCATTCAAAAAAATGTAATTAATGTCTATAGAGACTTAACATTCAGAATTTTTAGATTTCATAATTTATGCATGAATACCCCATTTTATATTATTGTATACAAATTGATATTAAGTGTATTTAAAATACAAGATTAACCATGTCTTGATAAAATTAGTTGTAATCTAAAGTTAAATTTATTATTTATTTTATGCCTGTTATTTAATTATTTTTAGGATATCACTTAAAACTACATACACATAAATAAATAACCATGGAATTGAAAACAAAATTGAGGGTAATGATCATGAGATTTATATATTTTTTCCTTTATTGAGTGAACAAAAAAAACATTTTAACCACAGGAAAAACTTTTTTAACCTTAGCTGGCTTGAGTCACAACATACCTCCTTATCTCATATACACCTATGGGTTTTTTTTTTCACCCCAAATACAGACATGGGATATATCCACTCGTCTAGGAACTCCATATTAATTACATATGTATTTACTCACATGCAGGTGATGGGAAATGAAGGATTTATTAGGGGTTAATTAAATAAATCACAAACACCTAGGTGTATAGATAATAAATAAGAGGGGATGACACATAGGTCATCAACTAAATTTAATAACACTAATTTCTAAATAGATGGAATAAATTACATTAATAGAAGGAAAACATAAACATGTTAGTCTAATTACATAATGACCCACAATATGAAATGAATAATTTTTTTAATACTAGGTAGTTATCATTTAAATTTATTATTTATTTAGATAAAATAACATAAATTATTTCTATTATTTACCATAGTAATTTATTAATTAATTTATCTTAATATTCCTTAAAAACTATCCTAAAAAATCAAATACATTAATAAAGTGAATGAAATGTAATTAGAAGAATGAAATATTATATTTCCTAGTTTACCAATGAAATAATTTGGTATTTAATATTTTTTCATCCATTTCCATACATTTTATATGTTGGTTTAATGGTGTGATTAATTATGTTTCTATGTAAATTATTTAATTACTCTCATTGTATAAAACAACTCAAATGTTTGTTAAGAATACAAAATGTTTAAATTAATTAACCCTCATTGTTAATTAATTACAAGGTGGGAGAATAAATAATTAAAAAAGGTGTGAATTAATACAATAAAAATTAATTAAACACGCCAAATTATTTAACTAAACAATACATTTAATTTAATTACATCTTACTTTTGAATTAATTATAACCCATTTTCCTCACACCATATGTGAATTAATAAAATGAAAACCACATCATTTATATTAAATACGCTATGTTTGTAGTAATTACATGACTGCCAAATGAAGCTTATTAATTACACCATGTATATATTAATTGCATAACCACTACATCATATTCATTAATTACCATGTTTCTCAGTTTTTAGTCCCATGCGTAATGTAATAAAATCACAATTCCTCTTCGACCACAAAAATGTTTTGATTAATTATGTAAAAATTCAAAGCCAACATGGTGTGTAAATTAACAACATACCTTTTGATCTGACAAATTGTATGTTGTTTAGTCAAAAGTTATACTTATGAATTTTCCATTCCTTTTTTTTGGAAATAGCAAACACTTTCTTATATACATGATTAATAGATTTTATGTCCCAAGTGGATTTTGGATGTTTTTATAGAAAAAAATATAATTTTACCATACATTGAAGTAGTTCTAAATTATTGTTGAAAATAAACTAAAATTTTTTATTAAGATTATTGTAATGAGTATAGATCTGATTAATATCAAATTCACATTTTTCATATTAGATTTAAGAATTTTTTTCTTATCTTCATATAGAAAAAATAATTATAATTAGAATAACATTTAAACTGATGAATTTCAGATTTACGATCATAAAAAATTATCATAATGGCATTTTTATGGAAGTCCATTGGACTGAAAAAGATTAAATTTGGAATATGTAAAAGTAATTTCTATCATAATGGGACTTATTTTGCGTTGTGATGGTGTAAAATAATTAGGTTATTAGACATTATATTATGAAAAAAATGATATGAACTTTCAAATTTAAGGATTCAATGCCCATTCTGTAAACTAGAAGAAAATTTGATAATTGGGAGAAAACATAACCCTTGGGAAGAACACAAATAAATACCTAGTCAATTAAACAGATTGGAAAAAGTTACTATAGTGTCGATCTATTTCATTTGTGTGAGAGATCTGATGATTACAATGTGTGAATGAATTGTTCAAAGTCATTTTCAATTGTATTTATATTTTTTACTCTTATTGGGACATTGTCACATTATTCCCTTAATAATTATTTTTCATTATAATAATGCTTTTGGTCTATAGTTATGATTAAGGACTTGCAAGGATAGCATGATATAGAATCTGATCTTCTGACCAATGGATTTAAGGGATAACAAGTTAGTGGTGATCCATCGCCTCAGGGGATTCGATGGATAGGTATACAGAATAGAATCATTCATCATATCGAGGGATTTACTTACATAGGAATGACACACATATTGGTAAGTATAATATAATTAATTTTTTTATCCATGATTTGGGGATACCATACTCATAAAGTTAAAAGATATTTATTATTTGTAATATATATATGTTATTCTTACGTTTTTTTTTTCTTTTTAATTAATTGTTTCATACAAGTCTTTTACTTATTCTTCTTGTCTATAATTGTTTTATAAAAATGTATCTAAATATGATAAATAATAAAATTTTAATCCAATCAATTGAGACTCTGATAAAATTAGTTCTATATTAATAGAATCTTATGGGATTTTGATTATATCACTCCAATATAATCATATTTACATTGATTATGATATTATACTCTAATATATCAAAATATTTCTTGATTATGATACTTTTTTTGTTAGACTAAAGGCCATGACTGAATCTGATGTTTTGATATAAAATGGTTTTTTAACTGATTTATTTTAATCTCTATTAAAAAAATGTTTTTAATACGACAATTCACCCTATTATAAGTAAAAAATAAATAACATAATCTTTTGAAACTAGTATCAATATAACTCATATAGATATCCAATAATTGGTATAAGAACAAGATTTCATCATTCATATACTTGATGAACATTTTTTTCATTACAATTGGATGTATATTAAGTATTATTATAAACTATTTTTTTATAATTTTTACCGTAACATGTTTTAGAAAATAATTTTTTTATATTATAATGACTTGTCTTAATGTCGGGTCCATAGATAATATCAATCCTAATAGACCACCAATTTTTATGGTTATTACTATAAATATTCGATATATATAATGAATACATTAATTATTATCACTAGATTTGATAATTTTTCCGTGTTCACTAGATATTTCAAAATTATTAATAAGGATGTTATCACTTCCCCACATAAAGGAACAGAAGAATATAAAAGTAACAAACACCTTTTTATGTTCCATGATAATAAAAATATATATTAAAAAATAATCCTCTAATGTGTATAACTGTATTTATAAGATGATATAGGTTACACATTTTCTCACATCTATGGTTGCTGAAAACATGAGAGATATATCCAATAATGAATATCAATATTTTTATATCATACATAGAGAACATATAACTAAGCTAAATCAGATATTTATATCTGTCATAAATAGTCTAAAATATATTGCTAAAAAATGATTTTATAATGAGATTATATTTATTAATTTCATTAATACCATGCCCAATGAGTTAGAATCAATGAGGCAAATATTGGTAAAACAATGAAGGTTAACAATATATCATTGTATTATAATATTAGAACATTTATATAGTATGAATGTAGTTTGAAAATAGTTTTATAGAAACAAAAATTAATAATTGTGGAGTTTATTTTTCATCATATACTTACATACTAAAGCTCAAACTCCTAAATGAGTGGTCAGATTTTCAAAAATGAAGAATCTAATTATTTAGTCTGATTCTAGTACCTTGAGAAATATGAAAATGAATAGGCTCATGTCTCCAGAAGTTTGAAGAATTTAATTAGTAAGAAGGATTTAAAATAACGATATAATAAAGGTAACAAGGATAAAAATGATAAGAAGGATGATGTTACTTATGATTGTCTGAAATATGTACATATTAAACTATATTTTCCAATGTTAAAGAGAAAAGATAGAAAAAATAATATTTTATAAATAAATTCCAAGATATTTTATAAATCACGGGGAATAAAATTTGTCAATTGTAAATATTTTTGGAGTATTAGTGGACGATATTCCTCAAAAAATAATTCAGACAATGAATGTTTTGGATAGAGTAATATATGAGTTCTTTACATAATTCCTAAATAAATTATTTATTGGCTATGTAATCAACTACTGAGAAGCATCCAAATAGATATTTTAATGTTAATTATCCTAATTATAAGTGTTCAATATCTTTTGGTGAATAATTCTACTCAGTAGAAGATAATATATGGCCTTACAATGATTACTTATATCCCATTTCTAAACTCTTAAAAAATGAAAATTGAAAAGTAAATAAAAAACATGATAAGGAAAAATAAAGGATAAATTTTTTAAACAATAAATATCAAGTATTTATAAAGACCTTAATTATTAAAATTAGGAAAAAAATATATTTCCAATTATATAGTGAATATAATTTTTGAGAAAAATTCTTTACTAACTAGTTTTTATAAACTCAATTCTTAAAATATTACCAATAAGGATAAGAACATTAATATACAACTAAAGTGTGAAATATTTTCATTGAAGAAAAAAAATATCAAACATTAAAATAGGTAAATAAAAAAATTATAAGATGTTTAAAAAATTTCATTCTCTTGGAACTAGTTAAGGAATGTGTTATACTACTAAAAAACATTTTTTTAAATACAATTATTTTGTTCCTAAAAATGAACCCTTTTGTACTAAATGTCAAACTAGTGGTCATTGGAGAAGTAATTATTTTATTAATAAACATAAATATATAGGTTTTATGAAAGGATATTTTTTAAAACAAATTTGGATTATAAGAAATTGTTTTCTAGCTCAATCAAATGCATGAAGGATTGGTTTCTGAAATTCTAATGTTTTTGTTTAAAAGAAAACCAATAATGTTCTAGAAACAAGAATACATGGTACGTGGATAGTGGTTCTTCTAATAATATGAATGGTAACAAATATTTATTTGAAAATATTATCAATAATAATGGTACAAAAGTTATATTCAGATATAATTCTCTAGGGTAGATTATCGGTATAGGTAATATAGTTCCTCTTGATAATGAAATAATTTCAAATGTTTTTTAATGGTCTTATGAAAATATTATAATCATAGGTTAATTATGTTGTGAAGGATACCTATGGAATTTTATAAATGATAAATGTGTATTACATAATTTCAATGATGAGTTTATTATTCATTATAATCACTATGAGAATGTTTACACTCAAAACATAGAATGGAATTGGAGCTAAGGCTTACCTTCCCCTAGTGCAATGGAAGATCCATTATGGTAATAAAGTAGAAGATTATGATATTTTAACCATTAAAATATACAAAAGTTGAATAAAGAAATACTTGTTAAGGATATATTGGATATTTTGTTTGATTATTCAAAAGTTTGTTAATAATTTCAATATGGTTAAGAAGAAAAGTATAGTTTTAAATCAATTATTTAAGTCACATCTACTAATGCTTTATAGTCAGTGCACATGGATTTATTTGTACCTACAAAAAATGGAAGTATTAGAGGCTAATACTATGTATATTTCTTAGTTTATTATTTCACTATATATACTTGGGATGATTTTCTAATAAATAAATATGATTATTTTTCTTATTTAAAAACTTTTTTAACCAATGTTAAAAATTATAAAATCCTTTCACTGATAAAAATTCACAGTGATCACGGTGGAGAATTTTAAATTCCATTTTTGATACAATTTATTGTAATAAATTCATAGAAAATAACTTTTCATCTCCTAGAACCCCTCATAAAAAT
Source organism: Viscum album (assembly GCA_963277665.1). NCBI lineage: Eukaryota > Viridiplantae > Streptophyta > Magnoliopsida > Santalales > Viscaceae > Viscum > Viscum album. Next base: position 863,860,267 of record OY728160.1, read on the forward strand.
GTTTCTATTGGGAGAAAAAATCATATTATTCATGAAATAATAAGAACCATGTGGAGTGAATACTCAATTGGAAAAAAAAATTGGGATGAAGTTGTTATTACTAACACCTATACTATAAATTGATTTTTAATTCGACCTTTTCATAATAAATATCCTTATGTGTTTTGGAATAATTTAAAATTAAGGGGATATTAATTTAATGGTTTTGTATGCAATTTTTCATACTAAATAAAAAAGATAACTTACATAAATTTTCACACAAATCTGATGAGAGAATATTTTTAGGTTGTCCTACTACTTAAAAGGCATATATATTTATTAATAAAAAATATTCTACTATTAGGGATATAATATATTATATAAATGATGAAACATACATTTTTTTCAAACAAACCCAACCTACACCATCCTCAATGTTTATTTCAAATTCATCTTTTCAACTTTTCTTAGCATATTATTCTTATAAGTAAAGTACACATGAAATAATTTCTTATATATTTACTCAAGATGATTTTCTTCTTTATATACATGAACAGATTCTTCAAAACCGGGGAAATTAGTTATCTCTTAGGAATAATCCTCATGGTAATATCATTTGTGATATTGATCAAATAGTTAGTACTAGAAATTACTTATGGAATGAAATAGAACATCCTTCATTAATATATCAATTTTAACTTAAAAATCTTAATTAGGCTTTAGGTTATGAGGTTTGGATTAAGGCTATGCAAGATGAACTCATTATATTTGAGAGGATCATTTTCTGTAATCTTGTTGAATGACATAAATAAACTTCCATAATTAGAGTCAAATGGTTTTTTAGAAAAAAAAATACGATGAAAATTTAATTATTATTATAAATAAAGAACTAATTTTTGTTTAAGGTTGTAACCAATTATAAGGAATAGACTTTGTAGAAACCTATTCCCTAGTAGAAATGTTGGAATCTATTTGTATTCCAGTATCCTTTCCAACATTATCTAATATAAAACACTTTAAAATGGATATATATTGTGATTTTCATAATGGATATGTTAAGGATGTTGTTTATGTGTGAAATCACCCTTGTTTTGTAAATAGTAAACATCCTGAATGCATTTATAATCCTAGGAATGGTTTATATGGACATAAAAAATATCAAAGATTATGATATGATAGGTTAACAACATGTATGCCACAAAATAATTTCTTTAATGAATCTATATATCCAACCCTTTTTATAAATGAAGTTAACTATAATATTATGATTGTTCAAATATATATTGATCACATTATATTCAGATCAACTCAAGAATAGTTAATAGTTTCCATTGCAAATCTTATAAAATCTGAGATTGAGATTATAACAACCCTGATTTTTATTACAAACATAAAAATGAATTATTGTATAAAATATTAACTTGATAAAACATAGAAGGTCGAGAGGTATAGGGTCTTTGGGGCTTAGGAATATTACATAATGACTTAAAACATTAAACACAACATCTTCATTGAAAACTTATTTTACATGAACACTACAATTCATCGTACTTAGCATCTCATGGGATAACATGAGGACATTCATAAGAAAAGGGTGATATATAAATCCCATTAAGGGAGTAATCAAGGAATTTAATGAAGATTATAATACTTGTTAAGCAATGGGAATAACAGTGGAGCGTAAGAGAAACATGAACATAAAGTCATGATATAACAGGATTATCATAACATGGAAATGTGGAAACAACACATAACATGGTATTAGAATGTTCCAAGGATAATTGAACTTGGAGAATCAGTAAACCCTCATTGTACATGATGTATCATGATACTAATCTTTACCCAATTCATTGTAGCACTAACAAGGCACACCTTTCTTAATCATTTCATTTCATGCATAAGTGTGTCACATGGATCATATAACACAGATTCAATAAACATCATCATTTATTCCATGATAAAGGATTGGGTAATTCATACGTGAAACTCTATAATCAATAAGTAAACATGAATAAATGTGAATACCCTTGATAGAGATACGGGCATGGTATTCACTACACCATAACTTTGTCTTGGAAAATCATGGTGCAATTTTGATAGCATAACGACGTGACATAAGAATTAATAAATATGGTTTATGAGAGAGAATGAGGTGTCTAGTAATATATACATGAAATGGACCGTAAGGGGTTCATATTGATACATGTACCAACATTATTAATGGAGTTTTAGATTCATAATACAAATCAATTTGTTGAATATAAATTAGGAGAGTGAAATTCCTTATGGAATTTCAGCATGGTAACAATTATAGATAGAAGGAAACTATGGGATAGAAAGGGGTCGATAATCATTCAAAAATAAGGAGGACAATATAGGGGAGGTGTGAAATCATACACCACCATTTATAATTGAAAACAAAATGGCATAACAATATTAAGAAACTTGGATAAAATGAGAATGGAAGGAAACCCTTACATGGAAGTGTGATGCCAAAGTCTTGGGAGGGAGTTGAGAGAGGCTTATTGGAAGATTGGGGCACCTTAGGAGGATTCTATAGAGAGGAAGGCAGAGGTTGGACGAAATAGAAAGGATTTTAGTGAAAAAGGATGTTGGAGATTTGGTGGATTTATATAGGAAAGGAGAGGGAATTGTTTATAATTTATATTTGGGACACCACACATTAAACTATTCAAAACCACAAAACAACCCATGGGGTTTCTAATTGTATTTTCTCAAGGGGAGTGGAAAACATTATTTTATAAGAACAATGGTCGAACATCATAAAATAATAGGGTTTCTTATGTAGAGGTGAGTCACAATCTCAAAGAAATCAATTTAAAAAGTTAACATATTTTATAAGTCTTGAAAGGTCCACAAATGAATTGTAAAATAAATCCAAAAAACATAAAATCACATTATTTTAATTTTAAAACACATATTGGCCGAAAATAATATTTATAGTATTTTATTACATCACTATTGCATCATTATGATGTAATAAAACACATTATAAATTTAAATGGTATTTAATTTCTACTGAAAAATTCGACTGTATTATAAAATTATGAAAAATTAACCATTGGATAATTTCGATAGTTTGATTCCAAAAAAATATTCATTTTATATATACAATTTTCTAAATATGTGAATTTTTACTTTAAAAAACTGACATTTATCAAAAATTAAGGGGTTTTGAAAAAAATAGCTTTCAAACCATAATAAAAATCACAATTGTTTTCATAATAATTATATGGTAATTTATATTTAATAAAAAGTAGTTTAGTGATAATATTTTATTATAATTTTATTTAATTCAAAAATCCATCAATTCATCAAAATAGATTTCTTAATTAACAAAAATGCTATTTTTTCTTTAAAAACTAATTAAAAAGTAACAATAATAGAATGAATGTATATTCTCTATACATAAATAGTGTGCAGAATCAGTGTACTAGGATATCGTTACATATCCCCTTATAACACCCGTATAAGACCAAAGGGTAAGGTGTGTAATGGTGACATACACTTGGGGTGGCTCAGATAAAATCACTCGGGTGGCAATTTCTATCAACTTCCACTTCTCACATAGGTGGTCTCTCTTGGGATAAATTTGTTAAAGCACGGCTTGGACTTGGTCATGATATAATCCCAATGATTCCACCTCCTTTACAAGCTCTGAAAAATGGGATTCGTATGGAGAAATTATACTGGATGAGGCCATCACATCTTTTTTATGAGTAAATTGGATTTTTTAAAGACATATATTTATAGTAATCGTGTAATCACTATTCAACAACTATATTAGCAATGGTCACAATGCTTAACGGTATTTTAAAATTCAAAATCATAAAACCCCATAAGTGAATATGTTATATGACCATTTTACATAATAATACATTTAATTAGATCAAGAGGAATTTTCATTGATAAAACTTTGGGTAATTACAATCTTCCTCGCTTAAGAAATATCACCCTTGAAATTTATTTTTTGCATACCAAAAAAATGTGTGTAACTTTGCTTCATCACATACTATGATTCCCATGCCACTTCTTCAAACATGTGGTTTCTCCACAACACCTTGACATGGGGCATTGTTTTATTTCGTAGAAACATTTCTATATGATCTAACATACTCACCGGATTCTATTCATAAGAGAGGTCATTCTCCAACGGTACCTCCTCAGGATTACGTACCTATGATGGGTCAGGTTCATATATCCTCAAAAGTGACACATGGAATACATCAAGTAATTGAGATAGTTTTGGTGGGAGTGATATTTGATAGACCACTGCTCCAATTCGATCAACAATATCAAAAGGTCAAATGTACCTAGGAATAATATTTACCTTCTTCCCAAATCACACAACTCTCTTCCACTATGATATGCGGAGGGATATCATTTCTCCGACATCAAACTCTAGGTCTCTTCGACGATTATAGCTCTTTTGTCTACTTTGAGAAGCTTTGATGTTCTACTGGATGGCCTTAAACTTCCCCACCATTTATTCAACCATTTCCATACCTATGAGTTTTCTCTCCCCAAATTCATCCCAACAAGTCTATATACTGCGCCTCTTCCCATTTAAGGATTCATAAAGATCCATTTGGATTCTTGAGTGGAAACTGTAACTTTTTGAGAACTCAAAAAGAGGAATATATATTTCCCATACTTATTTTATGTCCACTGAGCATGATCTCAACATGTCCTCAAGTTTTTGGATAGTCCCCTTAGATTGGACGTCAGTTTGAGGATGATAAGTCTTACTGAAGTTCAGCTCGGTATCTAGAGCTTTCTAGAACCTCTTCCAAAAAATGAAGTGAATCTTGGATATCGATCAGACACAATAGATAGTGGCACTCTATGTAGCCTTTCCACATCTCCTATGTATATCCATTATAGTTGACAAAATGATAAACCCTCTCGAATTTTAATGAAGTGTGCAGTCTTTGTAAGATGATCCATAATAACCCAGATAGTATTGTTGCATTTGGATGTCTTCAAGAAGTCTGGTGATAAAGTCTATGGTGATGTTCTCCCATTTGAATGCTACTATGGGTAATGGCTGTATCATCCCCATAGATTTCTTTCTCTCAGCCTTCACTTTCTGACACACAAAGAACATTGATGTATACTCAGTGATCTCCCTTTTCATGTTATCCCACCAATAATTCTCTCAAAGATCTCAATACATATTTTTGTTTCTTGGGTGAATGGAGAAATTTGAACTATGTGTATCATCCAAAAGTTCATTATTTAACTCCATATTTGATGGAAGACATAGTATTGACCCAAATATCACAATTCTTTCTTCATTGACATTGAAATTTGAGGATTTTCATTTTCTAATAGTTTCCACTTTCTTATGAATTCTCACATCATCGTTTTGAGCATCCTTTAACCTTTCCAAAATAGATGGTTGGGAAATCATTTGAGAAAGTATTGATGATTTTCTCTTCTTTTTGATTCCCATTCCCATCCTAATAAAATCTAAGAAGATTGTATCTTTTTCAACTATCATGAATGATATGATCGATGGGTCCTTTGTGCATAGAGAATCTTCCACCTTGTTAACTTTCTCGGGGTGGTAATGGATTAAGAAGTCATAGTCTTTGATTGGATCTAACCATCATCAATGGCAGACGTTCAACTCTTTATATCTGAAAATATACTTGAGGCTTTGTGGTCTGTGTATATTTAACACTTCTCCGCAAAGAGGTAATGCTTCCAAATTTTCAAATCGAAGATCACTGCAGCCATCTCTAGGTCATGTGTTGGATATATTTTCTCATGAAAATTAAATTTTATTAAAGCATAGTAAATGACTTTGTAATTTTGAATCAACACACAACCCAATTACTTCTTCCAAAAATCACTAAATACAACAAAACGTTCTCCACTTGTGGGTAGTGTGAGAAAAAGCATAGTGATAAGCCTCATTTTTAACTCCTTGAAGCTTTTTTTGCATTAATCACTCCATACAAGCATTACTCACTTATGAGTTATCTTAGTAAGGGGGTTGGGAAATCGTGATAAATTTCTCAAAAAATCAGTGATAAAATTCATCTAACCCCAAGAAGCTACGTATATCTTTTACCGATGTTGTCCTTAGCCATCCCTCAATTGCATATTTCTTGGATGGAACCAAATATATCCCATTGCTTGTGATGACATAAAACATGAAAGAGACCTCCTTCAACCAGAACTCACACTTGCTGTAATTTTCATAGATATTCATCTTTCTCAAGGTATCTACTACAATTATTTAATTCTCCTCATGCTCCTCCTTGGTTTTGGAGTATATTAGAATATATTCTATAAATACTACAAAAACATTTCCGAATTAATATCTATGGACTCTATTCATCAAGCCAATGAAGATTGTTGGAGCATTTGTGAGTTCTAAAGGAATTACTATGAATTCATAGTGCCTGTATATTGTACAAAAAGTAGTATTTGGTATATCCTCCTTCTTCACACTTGCCTGGTAATATCCTAGTAGAAAATGCACCTTGGAAAAATATTGTGCTTCATTTAGCAGAATTAACAAGTCATCAATTTATGGTAGAGGATACTTGTTCTTTATCGTGATTTTGTTGAGCTCGCGATAATCAATGAAAAGGTGCATTGAACCATCCTTATTCTTGATGAGGAGGACTGGTGCAACCCATGGTGAAGAACTTGGGCGTATAATCCCTTTATCCATATTCTCTTGTACTTATTTATTCAGCTCCTCATGCTCCACGACATCCATTACATACAGAGTCTTGGATATTTGGAATTCCCCAGGTATAAGATCAATTGAGAATTCAACGTCTCTTCTAGGAGGAACACCAGAAAATTCTTCTAGAATTACTTCAGCGAATTCCCTCACAATATGCATGTCTTCAAGGATAGTTTCCTCCTTAGACTCAATCATCTGATCCAGATTCACATTCTCATAGGGCATTAATATCCATGCTTGAGATGATGGCGCTAAATAAGATTCATCTTCCTCCTTGCACTTGTATAGAATCGGGTGTTGATTCTCCATAGAGAGAGTTAATTCATTATTACGGCAATTTATGTTGGATCTATATAAGGAAATCCATTCTATTCTGATAATTGCATCAAATTACACCAGAGGGAGTATGAAGAGGTTCTCTAAGAATATAAATACACAAATTATGACAGGGGAGGAATTATATTCATTGGATGCAATGATTTCCCCATTATCTATACTCACTGACATATTTACGTCCATGATTTGTGGTGGTATTGGGATTGATCTACTAATATTTTTGGATACAAAAGAATGTGTAGAATCAGAATAAAAAAGTATGTTTTTTATTCTTGAATGAATAACAAGAGTTCCTATATCCACTTGGTTTTAGTGGTTATCTTCGGCAGTAGTGATGGGAGAATCTCTCCCTTGCTATCTTGGAAGTTGTTGGTTGCCTCATACAAACCATGGCATAGGGAACGGATTTGCAAGGTGCCTTGGTTCATTTCAGTTGAAGTAATGAACAACACGTTGAGTTTCAAATAGATCATTCGACTCCTCTATTGCAGCTGTGGGTTTTTCATGTCGGTATTTAATGGCTAGGTTCCCCTCTCTTTCCCACCAAAATCATTTCCTCGTCCCCTTCTGGCAATTTCTGGTGTACTTCTTTCTGCACCTTTAGAAAGTGGGGTAATATATTTTCCTAGCACTGTTGGATTTATCCATAGGAATTCCAGAATTGAAGTCCATGTTACACTTCTTATCATCATGATACCCCTAATATTCTCCGATCTCCACTTCATCTTTGAGGGAACATCAAAAAAATTTCATATAGTTGTCAAAGTCATGGATCTCCAAGGATTTCTGTAGTCTAGGTTCCAACCCACCAAAAAAGTGTTAAATCTTCAATTAGAGGGTAACGACCAAAGCCGAAGGTGTATCGTGCAAGCCTTTGGAGGGTTTCTTGGTACACTCCAATGGATGTTTCATCTTTTTGGCTCGAGAGCATGGAATTCCCTTTCTATCTTAAGCCGGAGGGTGTGAGAAAAATATTTATCAAAAAAAAAATTTCTTAAAATCATTCCATTCCATTACCTCGATATCCTCCTCAGGCTTCATATTTTTTTATCAATGTACACCATTAATCAGCTTCACCCTCCATTCTATAAGCATCCATAAGAACCTTCTCTTGTTCGGAACATTTGAGGATGGACAAGATCTTTTTAATGGAGTCGATCCATTTTTCCATGATTAAGGGATCAGATGATCTATTTATAGTAGGAGGCCATTAACTCATGAATCTCTCAATAGGGAATTTTTCTTCCTTGGGGGGGGGGGTGAACGATCATATTGACCCATGTTTCTATTCAAATATTGATTTAACTGAGAGAGTATTGTTACAATGTTCGTGATTCATGCTCCCATCGGATTGGGCATCTCATTAGAATAGTCATCACATTGATCTTCACAATGGTTGTTAGCCCGAGTCCTCCTATTAAAATCCACTGGCTGGAATAAAAGTAATCTTAGCGGTAACACAAAAAGGATATTCCAAGGAAAAAACATATGACATATGAATAATTATTATTTCCTTAACTTATGAATGTGTAGTCTTCAATCTATGTTATATATGATCTAGTTTCTAAAAAATATTCATAGGGTGATTTTTTTAATTCCCTTAATAATTTTTCATACTAATATTGTGAATTTACCAAAGCATATCCCTCGGGAGTTCCGTATCCAATAGTGTAGAAAGGCCCATTTTCGTGCACCAGGATACCCCGGGACAAGCCTAAAACTCCTTATCAGAGTTTTCACTCCTAGGTACATCTGTGCCAGAGCCACCTCTACCTGATCATATCCAGAATGGATGTATTTTATTAATAAACCACTTAATAAATAAACACAAAAAGTTAGAGATGTTTTTTATACTTACTCTCATACATATGGATTTCTCTAGTGTTTTATAATCCTAATCCCAAAAATAACTAAACTGATCTTCTGATACCAACTATAACAACCCTTCTTTTTATTACAAACTTAAACATGATTCGTTACATAAAATATTCAATTGATACAACATAGAATATAGAGAGTCCTAGTGTCTTTTAGGATTAGTAATATTACATAATGACCTAAAACATTAAACACAACATCATTATTGAAAACTTCCTTTACATGACCACTACATTCCCTCGTACATAGAATTACATGGGATAACCAGAGGACATGAATAAGAAAAGGATGAGCTATAAATAGTAGTAAGGGAGTAAAAAGGCATAGACTGAAGATTATAATACATGTCAGAAAATAGAAATATCAATTGATCGTAAGAGAAACACGACCATAAAGGCATGATATAGCATGATTATCATAACCTAGAAATGTGGAAACAACAATTAATATGGTATTAGCATGTGCCAAGTCTCATTGCACATGGATCATAGGTAAACCCTCATTGCACTTTAATTAGAATGATTAAAACCTCATTTCACTTAACATATCATAATACTAATCTTTAACCAATGCATTGGAGTGCTATCAGGGTGCACCCTTTTAAATCATTTCATTTCATGCAAATTTGTGCCACATGGATCATATAACATGGATTCAATAAATATCATAATTTTGTCCATGATAAAGGAATGTTGAATTAATACATGAAACTATATAATCAATCTGTAAACATGAATAAAGGTGAATACCATTGATAGAGATATGGATATGGTATTCACTACACAATGATATTTGTTTAGAAAATCACGGTGCAATTTTGGCAGCATAACTGCGTGACATAAGAATTTATAAAAATGGTTGATGAGAGAGTATGGGGTGTCTCATAATATGTAAATTAAATCGACATTAAGGGGTTAATATAGATTCATTTCTTAACATTAGTAATGTAATTTTAGATTCATAATAAAAAATAATTTCATGAATGTAAATGAGGGGAGATAAATTGCTTATGGAATTTCAGCATGGTAATAGGTATACATGGTAGGAATCGATGAAATAGAAAGGGGTATCTCATTATTAAAACATAAGGAGGATATTATATGGGAGATTAGAAATCATGCCCCAACATTTATAATTTAAAATAAAATATCATAACAATATTAGGAAACTTGGATAAAATGAGAAAGGAAGGAAACCCTTACTCGGAAGTGTGATCCCAAAGTGTTGAGAGGGGCTTGAGAGAGGATTCATGGGAGCTTGGGACACCTTGGAAGGATTTTAGAGAGAAGAGGGTAGAGGTTAGACGAAATAAAAAGGCCTTAAGTGAAGACTAAGTTGGATCTTTGGTGGGTTTATATAGGAAAGGAGAGCGAATTATTTATTATTTAGGTTTGGGACACCACACATTAAACTAATCAATACCAAAAACCATCCCATGGTTTTTTACCATGGTTTTTTCCAAAGTGGAGTGAAAAACATTATATTATTAGGTAAATTCCCCAAATTTTTAAAATAATAGGATTGCTTATGTGGAGTTGAGTCACACTATCTATGAAATCAATTTATAATGTTAAAATGTTTTATAAGTCTTTAGGGGTCCACTAAAGCATTATAAAAAAATCAACCAAATCTAAAATCACATTATTTTAATTTAAAGGCATATATTGGTCGAACATGATGTTTATAGTGTTTTATTAAATCACTATTTGGTCATTATGATGTCATAAAAAACATTATATATTTAAACTGTATTTAATTTTTACCCAAAAATTGGACTGTCTCAGAAAATTATAAAAAATTCCCCATTGGATAATTTCAATACCCTTATTACAAAAATAATATTAATTTTATCTAAATAATTTTCTAAATATGTTAATTTTTTCTTTTAATATAAAAACCATCAATTACCGAAAAATCATGTGTTTTGACTAAAAAAGGTTTCAAACATTAATAAAAATGAAAATTGTATTCATAATAATTATACGATCATTTATATTAAAAAAATAGTTTTATGATAATATTTTATTAATGTACTCTTTTATTCTAAAATCCATTAATTCGTCAAAATAGATTTCTTAATTAAATAAAAATGTTATTTTCTTCTTTAAAATCTATTTATAAAGTAACAACAATAAAATGAATGTATATTCTCTATAAAAAAATAATGTACATAATAATAGTACTAGGGTGTTGTTATATAACTCCTTATAACACCATAATAAGACCGAAGGGTATGTTGTGTGATGGTGACAAACTCTTAGGGTGGCTCAGATAACATCGCTCGGTGGTAATCTCTAACAAAATCCACTTATCCCATAGGTGGTTCTGCTCGTTCTTAACATGTTGATGCTTAGACTGGGAATAGTCAAGAGAGAATCCCAATGATGCCACCTCCTTTCAGAGCTCCGAAAAATGGGCTTCGTACAGAGCATTTCTACTGGATGAGGTCATCATTTCCTTTTTATGTGTAAATTGGATTTGTTAAAGCCTTATATTTATACTAATCATGTGATCACTGTTAAATGTATATATTATCAACTATCACAATTTTTAACTGTATTTTAAAATAAAAAATCATAAAACCAATGAGGTGAATAGGTTATATAACCATTTTACATAATAACAATTAATTATATCAAGAGGAATTTTCAATTATAATAGTGTGGGTTGTTATAGAGATGAGTATGATGGGTGAGATAACATTTTTTCTTGGTTTTCAAATTTATCAAACCCATAATGAAAAAATATATATATATATATATATATATCAACATGAGTATATTACATATCTTCTTTCAATGTATGGATATGAAAATAAAACACATATATTTAAGTATGAACCGAACACATATCGCCAGTGTAAAACACATAGATTTAAGGAATCACCTTCTTAGGGATCACACAAATAAGGATATATAATTTTACAATTTATAGGAACATAATAAAAAAATGATAATATCTTTGCAAAACCCTTAAAATTTTAATAGACTTGAATACATTAAAAATAAACTTTGAATGGACAATAAAAAAAATATCATTCAAATATACTTCTTGTTTTTTCAATCTCCTCATATTAAGAAACTATTATTCATAAGGGGAGTACATAGGTTGTTTTTTATTTGAAACATTTTGTTTTTCAATTTTTTTTCTCAAAATATATATTTTCATTATAAATCCTCATAATCATTTTATATTTTAAAAAACATCAGTGTCTTTAGTTTCAAAATAATCATCAGACTAATGAAATATTAAAAAAATTCATGACTCTAGTATTTCCTAAAATTTTCAGATCCAGTATATCATTTCATAATGATATTTTCTTTATAAAATATAATATTCAGTTCTAAAAAAAATTAAATTTAATTATTCTATATTTTTTACTAAAACGATCATCTACAATATTTTAAAACTATTTTAATAGATTTAGTTTAAAAAAAAGTTGATAATAAAGTTTTTTGTATAATGGTGAAACTCTCCCACTCTAAAAGTTATTATTATTTATCTTTTAAATTTTTACAGTATTACATTATAATTTCCTAGATTTTATTTTATTTTTATTCATTCATATTTCTTATTTTTTTTTAAAATCATATTCACACTCATTGTGATAAATTATCAAAACCTGAAGACTTCATAAAACCTTAATAAGTTATTTGAATTATTCACAACATTCATATCAGATAAAGTTTAATCTCATATAATGGATTTGAATAAGAATTTAAACCATCTCTTCATTCGCATATATAAATTGTGGAACCCATTGTCCCACATCATTAATCTTTATCTTTCAACCTTTAAGTGATGATGCTCTCATAAGTCTCTAGTCCAAAAAGCATTCTTTAGGTTTGAATCCTCAGTTTCTTCACATAATACGATTCTTTCATCTAAGAATATCAATGAGTGGTTTGTATTCAGAGAATGGTTAGTAGAGAAAACCATTTATGAAAAGTATAAATATAACCTAAATAAAATTATAAAATACCATGATTAGGAATATTTGTGTGTAGAAAAATGTGATGATGATCATGATTTGGTTTATCATTATATTGTTCTATAATATTTTTATTCAGTAATTCTTTATAAATAGGATGGAAAAAAATTTATTTCCTGAAATATTGAAATTGATATCACATTTTAGAACATAAAAATACATTTTATTTTAATTCCACCAAATAGAGAATACTTTTCTCCTTCTCATAAAATATCTCATAATGTTGGTTCTTTTTATAAGAATAAGGAAGATGATTCACTTTTTGATCACTACGGAAAGTTTCATAATGTGGATCATCTCACACTAGATAATTGAGTAATTTATTTTGGGACACAAGGCTTTTTGATTCCATGGAAATGAGATCATGATAAATTAAAGAACATTGGTATATTTCTTTTGGATTTCAATTTGAATATGTTAATGATAGATCTTTTTGGATACATTTTTCATACCATAAAAAAATCATGTTTGGTTATATTAAGTCACAAATTATTGTGTTTATGAATTTCTTAATATTTTTAATTACTGAGTGCATAATGTATTAAAAAATTTCTAATAAGTCCAAACTGAAGAAAATTAAAATCCATTTCATTAGTGATTGTAATATAAATGCTATGCGATTTAGATTCTATGAATAAAGAAAGGAGTTTATTAATATTATTAGTGGTATAATATGGAAGTAAAACCCTCTATGAAAAATAATAAATGTATTCATAAGAAATAGAAAAAAGATAAAAATGGTGATCTAGGTAAAAAAAGGAAATACAGTACTTCCCCAACAAAGAGTGAAATGAAACGAAATGTATTTCCTGATGAAGTCAAAGATGAATGGACTAGAATGATGACTGAAAGGTAAGAAGGGGATATTATTATTTTATTTGAAATAGAAAATTATATGAAAGTAAATATTCATGTTGTGGATACTATATAAGAGGAAATAGAGAAGAAAAAGAAGATGAAAAAATTTCTACAGATGCACTTTTATGTGATAGATTGATGAAAGGATTGGAAATGGGTTCAGGCAAGGAGTCTCTGATTGTACCTCTATCTCAATTTGATCAAAATTATCTAGATACTGGGATAGTATTTCATTAAATTGTAGTCATTAATGATGAAGTTCCCCTGTCGCATACAAGGGAAAGGATAAAGTAAATGATGAGGAATTAATTCCATCCCCTGAAATTGAATCGGAATTAAAACAAGTTGGAAAGACCATTATATGAAAACATGAATAGATAAATAAGGAGTTTTTAAATCAATGAAGGAATAAGTTCTAGTAATTTATAAGTTAGTGATATAAATAAAAGGTATTAAATAATAATTTGAATATAAAGAAGATTATATATATGAAGTAGTTCCTGAATATGATGATGATAAAAATATAAAAAAGATGATGATGATTAAAAATTCTGAATTTGGGAAGTTTTATTTAATATTAAAAGAGGTTTCATCATCTAATCAACCTTCCAAGACCATTAAGGATGGTGAAACTTAATATTCTATGAACAAATAATTTCCTTCAATGAAAAAAGACAGATGTCATTTTGAGAATGATGATAAAGATCAAAACCCAAAGATAAAAGTTAATAAATTTGTTAATGATGATGATGAATCATTGAAATTTCTGATTCAAATCATGATTGAGATATAGTTGTAAAATAAGTCTTAAAGAAAGGTCATAAAGGAATAGAATAATCATTGGAAATGGGAACCAGTCATCCATAACACCCTGATATTAATGTATCAGAGTCAGTGTATACGATTATAGTGCAAGGACTAGATTATATTTTTCAGGTGTTACAAAGAAATGAAGGAAAAATTATGTACATTCCAATAAATTGGTAAACATTGTAATTAATTAACTAATATCAAATTCAAAAAGAGGAATCAATCAATGTTTTAATTGATATCCTAATTCAGATTGAGGATGATCTCAAATTTCTTCAAGAAACATCTCAAGGTCATAATCTGGCATGCAATAATGTTTTGAAATTGTCTCACAATATTGATGTCAATGAAATGTTATATGAAGAAAATATTGAATATATGAAGATGATTTTGAATGAATCATCAAAATCATTCAATAATATATATATTGTTTTGACATATAATGTGAAATTCTTGTAACTATTAGGAGATTCAATTGTGAAACCACCTAATGCTGTGAATGTGTTAAAGGGGAAGATGAAATATTTCTTGTCATATATATCAACACTCAAACAATATAAAGATTAAATTGTAAATTTGAACAATAAAAATGAAGTGTTGTAAGAAATACATCATTTTCAAAAATAGAAAAATCAATCTCATTATTAATTACCTGAAAATATAGAATAATACAAAAATGAATTCAATAAGATGAACTCTATTGTGAAATCATATATGAAGAAAGATTAAAATATTTTCTCTTTGGAAATATTGATTTAATTATATTTTTATGATGTGTTCTCAAATGAATGACTTTTTCATCCCATTTTGAATTTATTAAATTTCATCCAATTCTGATTGGTTTAATATTCATTCATTTTTCATGGTTGGTTAGGAATATCATTATATTTTTTGTTATTAATTTCTTTATAACCCATTTTAGGAAATTCCAAGACTTTTCTCATTCTTTTTTTAAATAACAAAGGGGGAGTAATTATTAATTGGGGGTGAAATACTTTATATAATGTACAATTATATTGAAAGGGGAGAAATTCATTCCTAAAATAAGAATACTTTATTAATAGGATAATATGATCCTTATGGTTGATTTTATCCTAAGGTGGAGTTAGTTGTATTTATCAACTTATTCAGATGAATTATAAACTCATGAGGAGTTACAGATTAATGTTTAATTCTTAATATTAAGAACATTAATGTAAATTGAGTGTATGTTTTTCATAATTTTATTGTTATTTATGTTCTAGGATTGTGAATTAAAATAGGGGGATATTGTTGAGTCAATAGTTAAAATAATGTTGTTTCCATTTCTTTTATTTTCGAAATCACAAACACTTTCATATAAACTTGAGTACTGAATTTTAGGTCCAATGCTGTCTTAGAATGTTTTTATCGAAAAAATATGCCTTTAAAATAGTTATAAATAATAATAAAGTATCCATGAATATATTCTAACATTCTCCATTGTGATTATGATAATGAGTATATATCAGATAAATATCGGATTCACCAATATCAGATTATATTTTCAGGATGTTTTCTTATCTTTGTACAAGAAAAATATTTCTAATCCGACAGATGTTAGAACCGATGAACATTAGATTTAAACTCATAAAATATTATTGTAAGGTTATTTTTTAGGACGTCCATCAGAGTGACCATGTTTAAATTTTGAATATGGAAGACTAGTTTCTATCATACTGGAACATCGTTTACACTATGATGGTGTAAAATTAGTATTAAATATTACATTCTATTATAAAAGAATGATATGAGCTTTCAAATGATAGGTATCCATGTCCATGTGAAACAATCTGAGGAAATGTGATCCTTGGGAGAAAATATAACCATTTAGAGGATCACTTATAAATAACCAGCTATTTGGTGAGATTAGAGAAGGCTTCTACAATTATGATCAATTTCATTCGATGAGAGGTCTATTGATCAATATATGTGAAAAACATATTCTTATTACTTATTAATTTCTTTCTAATTTTTTCTTCTTAATGGATACTTGTCCTGTTTTCAACTTTAAATTTATTTTGTGTTATAATCATACATATGATCTCTGATTACGAAAGAAGGTTTTTAGAGATAGAAAGGCAGTGAATCCAATCTTCTGATCGTGGCCCTAGAGGGATAGAAAGGAAGAGTCGATCCATCAGATTTAGGGCTGCCATGGATGGTCAAATAGAATAACTTTGACAAAAATATCATGTGATTTCCTTAATAATAAAATAGAGACTTTTTGGAAAGTATAAAATAAGGAATACCTTTAGCGATTATTTTTGCCTACATTTCTCTAAAGGATAAAAGAAATTTATTCTTGTTAATATCTATAATACATTATTACTTTTTTGTATATTTTAAATTAATTTTTTCTCGCAATTATTTTATTTCCACTTATTTTTTTACAATTATATTTTTTCAACATTTATAAACATGATAAAAATTAATCTTATAATAAAAAATTTAGATAATATGATATGTTTACCTTTTTATTAGATGAGTAAAATGTGATTGTGATTATTTTTATATGATATAATCATATCATAACTTCATATTATCATTAAATACGATACATCAAAATATTTCTTGGTTGTGATACTTTTTTAACCTAATAGAGGTTCATGTCTGAATATAGACTTTTTACAAAAAGTGGTTTATGAATCGATTTAGTTTAAACCATTTTATGCTAAAGTTTTTAAAAATAAAACTCACCCATATTTTAATTAATCCATAAAGAACATATTCATTAAATATTAATATCAATATTATCCATATTTATATCCAAAATATGCTAGTTTGATTGGTCAACACATTCCATGTAATAAATATACCATGTGTTGATTTTTTCTGGGGATCCATGAACCACAAAACTTGTTCAAATTCCGTGGAAATGACTATATGATGTGTCATACATGCCTACCAACCAAAAAAAAGCACAACCCAATATATTAAGATGAATTTTTCATTATAAATCTTTAAAATATTTTCAATTACATGACGATGATTTCAATAATATATAATCTTGATTATGATCAAATACAATGGAGATTAAAACTACCTAAAATTATTATAGATAAAAAATGTAAAAAGTTATAAATAAGTATGTTACCCCTATAAAAGAACATAATGTTTTGGATGGATCTATAAAATAGGGTTCATGATAATTCTGAAATATCCAATAAGGTTCTTTTCATGTATTGTAAATAATTAATTTTTTGTAGACACTAATTTCATGCCATGTAATTTGTTATTTATTTTCAAATTGGTATAATATTTCATGTTATATCATCATTACATCTATGAAATAAGGGTGTCAGTCGTAAATACCTCTACCCTTGTAGACTAGATTTAAGGGTTACTCTTTTGAATTGGCTCTAGATATAAGTGATCTCATCTCATAGGATCCACTAGTTTAGTATTGTACGGAATAAGATACCAGATGGAATCTCACATTAAATTTGAAAAACATAAAGTAAGAAATTGTAATTTCTTGATGAAAATTATCATTCCCTCTATAAGTTCACATCATAACAATTATAATACACTTACTAGAATTTTGGGGAACGTAAACATAAGGAAATTTTGATCTTGGATTCTTAGTAAGGGAATGTGTATTGTATAAGCTGTTATAGAATAAATAAGGAATGTATAACATGGTAGGATTAAATGGTGAAAAAACATCATATAAATAATCATATAACCTTGAAAATAATACATGTATATCATAAATAATTTAACAACCACATGTATATCAAAAACAAATTTCATGATGATGGAATTCATAATGTTTTTAATATTAATCTTAACATCGAGCCCTTATGCCAAGATATCATACATAAATGGGTAGGTTATATGCCAAATACCCAATATAGATTGTCTCAAGAGACCAAAAGATGAATAAATGGGATATGTAACTCTCTACCCCACACTTCACATAATATGTCAAAATAAAATAATCAAAATAATAAATAATATAACTTATTAATAATTCATTAATAGTAAATAAAAAATATATTACAAAAAATACAATATAAAATGTTAATACATCCCTCATTCGAAATGTTCATAATACATCTAAATTAGTATGGTGTATGGTGTAAGATCCAAAATTTTCTAAAGGTATGTTTCAGTTTAAATTTTTTTCTTTGGACTCTTCTTTTTGGCTATATTAGTGTCTCCTCATTTTTATGTGAAGCCTAGAGGTTATTATAGTTGTTTGGGACATGAAAAATGAAGAAAAGGGAGTTCTGGATCAATCCACATGGTTTGCGCAAACTCAGGGAAACCATGCAAAGTATCCAAGGTAATCGTGCATCTATGATCAAAGGATTATGCACAGTAGGTGCACGGTTAAGAAAACCATGTAGATTTCCTAGGAAACTATTCGAAAGGGGTTTTTTTTTTGGAATGTAGCTTCCGCATTGTTTGGAAAACCTTTGAGGTACACCGTGCAGTCCAGAAACTTTGAGAAAATTACAAAAAATCCATCCCAATATTTTAAACCCCAACTCGTGATTTTCCTCCATTTTACCCCTCTCAACCCAAGTGAAGAACCAAGCCCTCTAAGAGCTCCCAAGGATCAAACTCCCTAATTTCATGGTCATTTGGAGTGCTGTCAGTTGTGAATCAATGATTTTGTTAAGGCCAATCCCACTCTTCCTTCTCTTTTTGGTTTAGGGATTTCATCTCCTCATCTTCTCTATCTGAATCACTAAAACCATTATTTTTTTGGATATATTTAGGTTGAGTCTTGAATGGGTGGTTGAATTTGGATCTATGGATTCCATTTTGATAGAGTCCACCATCGAATTTGAGGTAAGTAGTCTATAAGTTATATCCCATAGTATTTAAGGCGATTTGTGAAGATGGGTATGTGTTATTGCATTCATCTTGTTTTTATTTAGATTATTTTGGTGTAATTTTTTAGAATGATTATATAAATAATTATTTGGAAACCACACAATTCATGTGGAATGCGTCGTGGCTGATTTGACCAATTTAGGGCCACCCAAGGTGTGCGATGACCTTTCTGAACCTAGAAATTGACAAGGTCACATGTGGAATTGAAGCGTAATAACATAGTGCCCATGTTTAATATGTTAGCATTGTTAGTTGGATTGAATATAGAATTTACATATTTTTACTAGGTCCAATAATGGCTCAAGGGGTTGTTCTCCATGGCTTAATAATGTGTTCATCGGGTTAAATGGGATTGTGTCAAATGGTATATGATTTATGTTTAAATGTGAAATAGGACTAGTATACAATAAATTATAAGCATCTTAAATTTTAAATGACATGTGAATTGATAACATATAAAGTGCTTCATTTGGTAATTGATAAATATGGAATGATTTAATACATGATAAATGTACTACAATTATAATTCGGATAAATGTGTTAATGTATGGCCATTGATGAATATTTACTAAGGAATAGGGGTTGTTGAATAAACATAATGGGTTAAGGCACGAGAATGGTAATTTGGATAAATTACTATGAATTTTGGTTGGTAAATGTGTTAATGGGTTATGTAATAGTATTAATTTCCCTTTTTTTATGCTTTATGATTGATGATTTTTCAATGGAAGTTTATTATTCATTGTTGTGTTATGGTATGGTTATAGTGTTTTGAAAAAATAATCATGTGTACATGGAATGGTAGGGTGGGGTATTGACATGAGGTTATATACCCAAAGGTCATGTCAGACTGAATCTCTAAACTACACCCCAAAATACACACGTTATGGAAGTGGAAAAAGTACTTATTCCCCGAACAATTTCATTCCACCCATACCAAGGCATTGAGGTGAGAATAATGTGTTGATATGATATGTGTATCCCTAGTGAGATAAGGAGTTGATTTATTTTCCCTATTAATTGTGATTGATTTCCTTATACCTTTGGGTGGATTTTATTATGACTAAAATATGGAACATGATATTAAATGGATTGAGTAATGAACATGGTATACAGAATGTATTTGAGATAAAATCTAGGAACAAATTAAATGAACTTTGTTAACTTATGGCATGAAAACTTCCCCTTGTTTACTTAGCATTTATTTTTACTTGCATGAACTATTTATTAGACTAGATATTTTTTTAGACACCGTTGGGGGTGGCCTACAATGTTTTGTTCTAAAACCCTACTTGGGCAGTCATTGAGTACCTGAGAATATTTCTTTGCTGTAGGTCTAAACAAGGGAAAGGGCACTACAATAAGATATTTATTTGGGCTCATGATATACATGGAGTATTATCGAGACATTGAGTCGTGACTCGTTGGGATTTTTGGCCTTTTTTTTGGTTTCTTTCACATTGCACTACTAGTATGGCATGCCATTATTTTATTTGATTTGTGTTTTTACCCTATTTGGGAAACGTTGGTTATGCGTGTTTACAAGTTGATCATATTATTACGCTATTTATATTGTGTTATGTTGTGGAATCCTATGGTAAATAGGGTATTTTTCCCCATTTTACCCATTTTACCTTCGCCGCTAGTCATCAACCGCTGGTGTATAGGGAGGTGCGCTTGAGGTCATGTGACGACTGGGAATAAAGCACTGGTTTAGTTTCTTCCAAGTTGGGGATAGTAGAAAATGGTATCAAAGGAGTTATATTCTCTTTATTACTATTTGAGGATGGTAGACAAGAGATTAGGATGTGTCCGGCATTGGTAATGACCTCGTTCTTGGGAGTAGGTAACCTATGTACGAGGGAAAACCCAAGTCACCCTGGGTGGGAATTGTTTTTTTATGTCTGTTATTACAGTAGAATGATATGTCACCATTGGGTGATGAAAATGTTTTATGATTTGACAGATTTCTGATATTTTTCTCATTGTCGGAATGGCATGAGGTATTGCATTCATTCATCATTTTTGGAGCCTATGGATATGGGTGTCATGCATCATTATAGGCACACACACAGGACTGGTGTGTGGGGCATATAGAGTAAAAGATATTTTAATTCCATGATAAATCTAAAGAAAATAATGCTTAATAATCGTAATGCAAGTGGTTTATTGGAAGGAATGCAAATGAGTAGTTAACGAACATCGCAGATGAGTAAAGGTTATAATCGGGTTAAAAATTTTAGTTCTTATAAATTGAAAATATTGAATAGTATCAAAAAGATAAATATCTGTTTAGTAATAGAAAAAGGTTTATTGATGTTTCCTAACGAAAATTGTAAATGAGAATAAAATTATTATTGTAACAAGTTTTTAAAAGGTAAATGTGCCTAAGAAGAATGCATTGTGTTTTAAAAAAATAATTGTTCTAAAAATGTGATGACTAAAGACTTGTGATTATGTAAATCTATTATGCATTGTGGACCATGATCCAAAGTAAATATGTTAGAGGGTAGTGTTAAAAATGTGATGTTGACCATTGGGATGGATTATGAAGGTTGGTTTGTTTATGGTTGATAGAGTTAAAACTTTTCCATATGTGGTTAAATCCTATCAGTCATTCCTTAAAGTATTAGGTGAACGATATGTTGAAAATTAGGATGTTTGATTTCAGGGGTGGGTGTCCTTAGTGTTTTCAGTATGACCCTTGTTGTGTGGGTTGGGGTAGTGAGAGTGCCATAGTCTGGGACTTCATATTTGGAATGTGAGGCATTGACCAGTTATGAGATGGCCTAGGTGGTGTGTTCAGGCGACCCTTTATAGGGTTATAGTCATTGTGTTTTGAGGTGTTTTTTAGTAATTCGAGTAATGAAACTCTCATGGTTTGCGACCATATGAAGTGAATGCTAGACCTAAAGGATGTTGCTTGGGTCTTGGTGACCTTGTGAGTAGAGACCTTTCAAGTTTCATCTTGAATCCTAGAGAGGATGATTTTCTCATGGTGCAGACGAATGTGTACTCTATGGGCATGGGACCTACAGTAAATGGTTGTTTCATACACTAGGCACACTATACAGCAGAACAGAGGCGATAGTGCCATGCACGATAATTACATTGTTTGTGTCATGGTGTGTATGGTTTGTGGATATGGAAAATGGATTTTCCTATTCTGACTCAATTAATGGGAGTTGGTATCATTCAAACTTCAAGGCGACCTATGAGAGAGGTCCAACAAGGTCTCTAGTGCCTTTGGGTGTGTCTTGCACAAGTATATGTTTTTGACTTTGATAGTGGAACTCAGAGGGTTTTTTGGTGCGGATTTGGCCTAAAGGGATAAGTGGTAATGTTGAGGGTTGGTGGTGATACCAGAGTTCTGGTTATGCGTAGACAGTTTTGGAAAATCAAGTGTCCCTCATCGGAGGATAACCAGATGATATAGGAACATGGAATATGATCATGGAAGATGCTCTAGAGGTGGTGTCAATGCATACCGAGTACCACTGAGTTTATTAAATGGTGTAGTTGTTCCTCGGTTCTGTCGTAAGGGAACTCTAGAGATTGTGATAGGATTTAGGGTTTGTTTCAAATGGATTTATCGTATGGATTCTTGGATTAACTATTTGGATTCTTATTAATGGAGTCTTGAAGTTGTTTTTTAGCAGAAAAGACAAGGGTGGATGAAGTTTGGTTATATGCTTTCGCTTATATGTGTCCCCCAAGGTGAGGGTGTTCATGTGGCTGAACTTGTTTGTATAAATGGTTTTGTTGTTGGGTGAGATACAGTGGTCACCTCAGGGTCGATGAGACTAACTAACCAATTTACAGGGTTAGGTTACATTAGCAAGCAATGGGCTATACCCATGTTAAGGTTGATTTGTGTGAGACGGTTTGTTTGATTGGTGTGGTAGACCATTTTTCTTCAACTTTTAGTTGACAGGGATGCATCGGTAGGACTCAAGCGGTGTGTTATAATTAGTTCCATATGAAACATTGGGTCACGACTACTTGGTGGTTTGGCTATGTAGCGATGGATGAACATGGTTAGAAATTACACCTGAGTGGTGGTGGTGGTGGTGGTGTTCTTCGACATAATAATATTGTACCTTAGTTATTGACAATCCAGGAAACATCTTGACATCGTCTTAGGTACATTGGGAAGCTTTAGCTCGCACCAAGAGTCTTGAATGTGTTTATTTGGATTATGGATGTCATGGGGTTTACGTGCATGGAATATAAATGTGTGGAGTTTGATTATGGGTTGTACAACCACTATGTATTGGGGGTGAGGTCCTCGAGATGGACTGAATATAAACAAACATCATGGATGTCATTAATAGAAGCTGGGAATGATCACTAGGTGATTTTCATTTTCTTGTTTTTGGAAAAATATAGATGACCATATATATGTTTGGGGTTCGGTTTGTTTTCTGATATAATATGGGGTGGTTGGAATCCATCTTGAGAGCAGTGGTAACAACACTCCTATGTTGGGGAGTGATAAGTCAGTCCTTGATGTGGAGAGGATAACATCGAGTGGGTGTAGTGGCACTGAAATTCTAATGAGGAACCTATATAGTGCTTGTTAGGTTCCTTAGAGAGGCCATGTGGGACATGGATGTGGTGAATAATGAGGTGAGTGTTGTCTTAGAGAATAGGGTGGTTCCATGTGTAGCTTTTGATGTCTGTCTTCAATTCATAGAAGGGTGAGGTTGGATATGAAAATGGGTTATTGTAAGAGTGGTTGGGTTCTATAACTCCAACAAATATTGGGGTTAGACTCGAGAAAAATTCTCCACAGGGGGTTTATAACATCTTCAAGCTAAGGGAAACTTAGCCATGTGTGGTGGTGTCATGCCAAGGGTGAAGCTTGATGATGACTTGGGGGAAAGTAAGGACATGATGATGTAATTATACCAGAATTTAGGGAATGACCATAGTGTGTGCAAGGGATGATAATTATAGGCTACAAGTTAGTGAACACCTTTGAATGCTGAGTAAGGGGTGGTGTACAATCATAGGAAGGTGGGCATTTTGGGACATACCTGTTGTGTGTGGGCCGACCTGAGAAGATAAAATAGAAAGTGTGTATTGGGAGTGACCCACCACTTGCTTCATGTTTTTGGGGAAAGTTCCATTTTTTAAATGAAGTCATACTTGAGTGAGGTCTATTTGATATTAGTTCGTGAATGGATAGGGTAGGAATGTCCTTCTAAATATTTTTGACAGTTTGGATGGATGACAGAAAAATGTAATGATCTTTTGGATGTTGGGGCATGTTTAGTTGGGGCATGTTGAGTTGGAGCATTTTATGTAATTTGATGGTCATCTTGTGGATAGATTGGGATTTTGTTGGAATTGTTGGTACCAAGTATCCAATGATGGTGGATAAAACCATTATGGGTAAATGGTTGGTTGATGACATGACCAAAGTTTCGGGTTATAATGACTTGAGTGGTCACTGTTCAAGTGATTTATCCTAGATAAAGTGTTTTGGAAAGATCTTAGTAGGTCGAGTACCAAAGAGTTTTGGGTTTCATTTAGATGTATATTTGGGGATTGATATCATTAGAAAATGTTGTTGGAATGATTTTTCATTTTCGTCAGGTGATATCATGTTTGGTAACCATTACGGTTTGGAAATAGAGAAAAAAAGACACCAAGTGAGTTGGGTCACGAGTTGTATAGAGGGTCGGGTCGATGAGGTGTCGATTGCTTCCTTCATGATGATGTGATGTTGTGTGCGATGTTTTCATGTTTAGTGAGTTAATAAAATCTCTCTATGTTTTCTCTATGAATTTCCTGTGGTTGGGTATGGTTGAAGTTGATGCATCCTTGAGGAATTTTTGGTTCGTGTTGTGGTTATGGTGAGGAAGACTTGTGGGACATGTCTGTTCCCATGATCCATGTTTTATGGGATTGTGATGTGAAACCAGAAACATAGAAAGTGGGAATGGAAAGGTAGGCCCAATGGAATGATCTCTTTCTATAGAATTTTTGTGATGAAATAAATAGTTTATCAATGATGGGCCTTTATAAGGTGGGGAGGTGGTAAGATCAAGAATTTTATAAAATTATGTTTTTTTGTGAATTTTGGCCTATTTCTTTTGAAAGAAAAGTGTCTTCAAATGTTTATGTGAGGGTTCATGGGTGTTCGGGTGGTTCGAGACATGAATGAGGAAGAAAAGGTAGTTTTTAATAATGTTTCATGATTTTCACATGGTTAGTGAAAACCGTGCAGGCTATCCCAGGTAACCATGCATCGATGGACAAAGGCTTACGCACAGTTGGTGCACAATTAAGAAAACCGTTCAGAATTCCCCAGAAACCATGGGAAGGGCCTGATTTTTGGGCAGTATCCTCTGCACCATTTGTGCAAGGATTTGAAAATGTGCATGTTATCCGTGCAACCTAGGAGCATTTGAAAATTTATAAAATTTCATCTCGAGGGTTTGAACCCAAAATAGTAATTTTTCAGTATTCTACCACTCTGAACCCTAGTGAAATACCATGAACTCCAAGATCTCCCAAGGATCAAACTCTCTCATTTCATGGTCATTTGGAGTGCCATCGCTTTTGGATTGATGATCTGGGTAAGGATAATCCTACTCTTCCTTTTATTTTTTGTTTATGGATTTCTTCTCTTCCTCCTATCTATCTGAAGCTCTAAAATATTTTTTAGGAGAGATTTATGTTACGACTTTAAAGGGTGTTTGAATCCAGATCTATGGATTCAATTGGGAGTTCATTCATTGTCATATTTGAGATAGGTG
Source organism: Viscum album (assembly GCA_963277665.1). Lineage (NCBI taxonomy): Eukaryota > Viridiplantae > Streptophyta > Magnoliopsida > Santalales > Viscaceae > Viscum > Viscum album. The sequence continues at coordinate 863,886,479 of OY728160.1, forward strand.
ATCTATAAGTTATGTGACATAGTTTTTAAGGATATTCATGAATAAGAATATGTGTTCTTGTTGTCCTCTTGTTGAGATTTTGATTCCATTAGTGGGATTTGGTTGAATGATAATCTAAATAATTATTTGAAACCTGCACTATCCTTGTGGGACTCTTCAAAGATGATTTGACCAATTTGGGGCCACCCATGGGGTGTGCCGACCTTTCGAAACATATAAATTGATATGGACATGTGTGGAATGGATGCGTAATAACATTGATCCCATGTTTAACATGATAGTATGGTTAGTTGGATTGAATTTTGAATATATATGTTTTTCCTAGGCCTAATAATGGCTCAAGGGGTTGTTTCGAATGGAATAAAAAGGGGTTAATCAAGTTAAATGGTATTGTGTTGAATGGTATATGCTTTATGTTGAAATGACCAATAAGACTAGTATATATAAAATTATGAGCATGTTAAATTGGAAATGACTTGTGAATTGTGAACATGTAATGTGTTTCATGAGGGAATTGATAAATATGGATTGGGTTATTACAAGATAAATGTACCTGAACGATAATTAGGATAAATGGGTTAATGATTGGACATTGATGAAAATTAACTAAGTTATAGGGTTTGTTGAATATACATAATGGGGTATGGAACATGAATGGAGATTTGGATAAATGATTATGAATTGTGGTTAGTGAATGTGTTAATGGGTTATGGTATAGTAGTGATTCCCATGTTGTCTATTATGATTTGCGATTGATGATTTTCCAATGTCATTGTTTATTATTAGTTGTGTTGTGGTATGGTTATTGTAATTTGGATAAATAAACATATTCACATTTCTTGGTAGGGTGGGGTATAGACTAGATTTTCTATGCCCATAGATCGAGTTAGATTGGGGCTCTAAACTCCACCCCCAAAATGCATGGGTTAGGGAAAGGGAAACATGATCTATTCCCCTAACAGTTTCAATCCAACATGACTGAGGCATTGAGGTGAGGATAATGTGGTGATGTGATATGTGTATCCCTAGAGAAATATAGACTTGATTTAATTCCCATATGCATTGTGATTGATTTCCTTTGATCTTTTTTTGGATGTTATTCAACCTAACCCAGGGAACATGTGATTAAATGGATTGAGTAATGATGATGGTATAAGGAATTTGTTTTGGATAAAATCTTGGAATAAATTAAATTCAAACTGATAACTTATTTCACCTGAACTGTACAATTTTACATATCATTTATGTGTACTTTAATGCACTATCTATTAGACTGTATATTTTGTAGGCACTATTGATGGTGGCCAACTGAGTTTTCACTACTAATATGGCATGGAATTTTTGTATTTGATTTATGTTTGTACCCTATTTGGGAAATGTTGGTTATGCTTGTTTACTAGTTGTTCATATTATTACAAAATTTATATTGTGTTATGTTGTGGCTTAATCTGGTAAAGAGGTTATAGTCTCCCCATGTGACTCATTAGACCCTCCCCACTAGTCGGCAACCTCTGGTGTAGGGGGGCACACATGAGGTCATGTGACGAACCGAAATGAAGTGATGATTTAGTGGATTTTGGGTCTGGGATATTACATATGGAATAATTATTTTATTCACCTACTATAGTATAATATTCCTTAATTTCATTGGACATAGTTGAAAATAATTTTATATGACCACCAAAACATTAATTGAGGAAAATACAATTTTCATTTTAAAATCACTAATTTGGAATATTAATATCTAAAATATATTAAGGAAATCATTTTTGTTTGAAATAAAAATGAAAACATATAAATTTATATTTTAAAAAAATATATCCATGATGGTGGGAAAAGAAGTTCATACAACATACATTAAATAGAGTATTTAGTTCACAACTTTGGTAAAAGGAGCCTCATTCAGAAAATGACAATGTAAATCCTTTTAAATTTTTTATATATATTTAATTAACGGTAAAATTTTATTTATTATATCAATGTATATAGCAGCGATATTCATGGAAAATATTTAAAGAAAATATGTACATGGATGAAAAATATTCCCGAGCAATATTAAAAAAATAAGTTTTTTTAAAAAAATTTGTTCGATCTCTAGATTGCCTGAAGAGAGGAATGTGAATGGAAAACAAGAATTTTCTATATATTAAAATGGATAAGAAAATATATGGGGTTTAATATTTAAATTTTGTATTATTATATTAATGGAAACTCAACATAATTAATCATGAATATGGATTTACCTATTAAATAAACCCTTACAACATTTTTCAATTGCTTTGTCATTACTTTTAGCCTCTATTAAAATTGATTTCAATTTATTATAATTATTTTAATGAACCATTCAAAAAATTATAGTATAATATATTATCCATGTATATCATTTTGTGACCCATTTACTAATAATCATTTACAAAAATCATTTTTTTCAAGTGTTAACTATTTCATTTTTCATATAAGATTCAGTTGGGTTGTTTTTCTCCTTGCATCTTGAAATTCATTCCAAAAGATATAAAATTATTATATGTATAAAAAATTATCATATATATTCATTATATAAATATTTTTAATCTTTCTTGAAATTATTACATGAAAAATGACTCATATTGCTTGATGGATGTGGCAGTCCACACATATGCATGAGCGACAATAACACCTTTTTAACGAGTGTAAGAGTAAGATGTGAAATGATTTCATTAATTTAAAAAATTATTATCATGTCATAAAATAATATATATATGTGTGTGTATATATATATATTCATTATTTCAAAACTCTTTATCATAAAAGCAAAGTGGTGATGAAAATTTAATTAAAATGTTAAACTATAGAAAAATATCCTTATAAGAGTGAATTTTTTAATTTGGTGGTGGTTTATGCCGCCTCCATAAGGTTATATCATAGTTTCAAAAACTGCTCTTAAAATTGGTGTGTGTTTCCAAACCATATCTGTTATTATGGGATACTAGGAAATATCACAGATTTTTTTAGCTGTATTTTTTCAGTTTTTACGGCAGTTTCCCCTACAATAAAATGTCCACACTATAGGAGCGGTTGAAACCGCTACTATAATCTCAAAAAAATCATTGGAAATCCCAACCAAATAAATATCTACCTTAAATATAAGAAGTTCAAACCACCACTTAAAAAATAATTTTTCATATATAGTGGTTATTTAAACCACCACTATATATCATATTTTAAAAAACCATCTACAAAATCTACAACTCTAGAACAACCAAAAAAAATAAATACATATAAAATAAATTCGATTTCAATTTATCATAAAAGATATAAAATATGGTCAATAACAAGTAAATTCATGTATCAATAGAATATATATGCGATAACCATTTATATCGAGATCATCCACACATGAATTACCTATATTTATCCACGACTCAAAAATCAAAGATGATAATCCTAGGACAACCACTATGGAAGAAATATAAATAATTTAAATAACCCACACATGTAAGTATATTCACCCACTCATTTGAATAAATGTGCTCAAATAATTTAGGGTCTTAGTGACCCATTTTATGAACGAAAATTAGTCATAGAAAATGTAGGATTTGTTGAAACCCATCATATGGAGTAAGGTAGTGGGAAAAATGTGTCATGGAAATATTATTTCCCCTCTGAAGTATATAGATTTTGGGTATTTTAATCCTATAACAGAATGTTAATCTATGTAATATTAAACATTGGTCCAACTAATGATGACTACAATAAAAAAATATAGTATGTAAGAAATACATATACTGACTATAAAACCAAATACCATGCTATACAAAAAATTGCAGATATGATTAATGAAATACTAGAACTATATCCACCAACATTATGATAATAATAATGTAAAAAAATTAATGATACAATAATAAACAAATATGTATAAAATCATATCCATTTTCATCGCACAAAACTATCAGATCATATAATCTTGATGATAACCAACATGGTTTACTATCATTTAAAAATAAATAAACTAGTCTATAAATACAGTACCTTATGTATTCAATTAAAAATTTCAAGTTGATATTCAATTACTAATACATCCTAGGAGGACACCATTGAAGGTAGTATTTATCTCATTAAAAAAATCCAAATATGGTGTACACAACCAAAACACGGTACTAATATAAGGAAAACAAGATGTACTGAACACCACTCAGTCATCACAAAATATATTCTAGAATAACATGTTTGGGAATGGATAATTACAATACATCATCTCCAATTGAAAATATAACCCTAGTAAATAACTGATGAGCTTTTATTAGAACACTCTCAATACCCATATTCACTTCATGCTACCAGGACCTTCATGAAAACTTTGTTGAAAAGTAAAAAGTGTTTTATATTTAAATTTAAACTTAAAACCATTAAATTTTGTGTACTAAATTATTTTCAATTTTTATGATTTACCTTAAAATTAACATCCATAAATTCAATATCTATAGAGATAGATCTGGTTATCTTTTTATATAATTCAATCAACAATTTCTATGAAGCAATAATCCTTTCAACATTCATCTTTATATGATCCTCATGTCCTAGAATTGTTCTTTTCATTACTATAAGCTCCCTATGAGAATCTAAAGGTACAGAGTAACTACAACCAAAAGTTGATACTGCTATAATCCCTAGAGTCAAGCTGAAAAAATCATATAGGGATGGTCTCAAACCCATCCCATGCACTCGACATGAATTCTCCATCTCAATGACTTAACCGACTAGATCTTCCTAGGAGACCAAGAGGACTACATGGGATTGGAATTCTGCTATTTTTTATAATTATCTATAAATAAATTGTTATTAATATTTGAAAAAAATTCATTTTATCATTTTGAGAACTAAAAATGGGTTTTTTTATTGAAAATGTAATTCATATCCCATCTTATTTGGTATGATCATTAACGTAAATCTCATTTTATTTTGTATTAACATCCATCCACATTTATGTTAAGGGTACTTCGTGCCCCATATTTATTAACTGTATTAATGAAATAGATATCAAAAATTTAACATATGAAATAGATAATTTTATTTTATAAATATATAAAAGAATTAAAATATTACCAGTTTCGATCTGTTTCTCAAAAAAACTCTTTGAACTGACAATGTGATGGTTGATTTTTTTTATCATGAATTGATGCATTTTTATTCAAATATCCTAAAATAAATAACACATCATATAATAGTAATATAATTAATAACATATAATTTTTATATGCATGTATATATTTAAAATTAGTTAAATATAATAATATATATTTCAATACCACATGCTTCTCTTGACGATGGATTTTAGAAAAACCTTCCATTTATCTCAAAATAACCCTCCATGCACCATATTCTACAGCTACTGAGTGCTTAAATATGCATTTGATGAATTAATTCCTTAATCTAAATTTAAACTCCTTTAATTTATTGTACAAATTTATCAATATCCACATTATTTTCTCTATGATCAGTGACGGGAATGCCAAATATAATCTGTAAAAAAATACTAATTTCTAAAATATTAAAAATGAATAACATAATAACATTATATTACACCATATTATATTAAAATTTCCTATATATATGAATCAAATACTTAATTTTTCATAGATTTCCACAGCTACCTCCAATCAGCATAGGTAATCGAAAGGGTAACCAAATCCAACACTAGCTTGATTAGAATATAGAAATGTAATCTGGTGACATCATCTATAGGGACCCCATAACAGTCAAACTGAACACTTATCTTCAATCCATTTTGATTCTAGATATCTGAACTGTTCATATTTCTCTCCATAGTAAGATTTCATGGATATTTTATGAATTTTTCTTTTTGGATAAAAATCTAAAAATAAAATTATTAACAATAAAATTTGTACCAATAACACTCACATTGAAATATACTCGTGAATAAACAAGAGTGATGATATTCTCCCCCACTGATGAAGATTTTGAATGGATCGGAGTTACGTCAAATGTTGATGGGAGGCTAACGAAGTGTATTCGAGATGATTATGGAATGCATTGTGTGAGATATGATCTGGTTAGAAGACGGAAGGTGTCTGAGATTCCGTATGGAGGGAGGGTGATATATAATAATTTTTCGGTCTGTTTGAGGGAAAATTGACTAGGACTATATTGGGATTAGTAAAATTCTTCCTCTTATTATTTTCTAACATTTAATTAAAAAAATTATCTTTAGACATATATTCCAAAATATTGTTGTATAATTTTGGGTATAAATGATAACATATTCATATTACTGACAAAAAAAATATGCATAACTATGATACTTAATTACTAATCATATAACATACCTTTTTTTATAATTTAATGGTTACAAATTGAGTGAAATCATAACTTCCACTATGTTTAAAATGAAATTAAATTATTATAAAACTTTTTCCTAGAACTCCCACTTTGATACCCAAGGCTTCCCATAAAATTTTATAATTCTATATATCAAAAGATCAAACAAATTATTTATATGACTATCATGCCACACATGTACATCCATATATAGAAACAAAAACATCCATATCATTATATCACCATCTCAATTCCTTTTATTCAAAATTATATATATGATAAAAAGTGAAACATATAATTTGTGTAATCAATTAATATCCCCATTACTTCAAGCCAAAAATGTATAAATAAAAAAATAGAATTTTATCCCATGGTATTAAAATATTAATATATTTAATAATTTATATAAATTTTTATTGTTATAAAATAATGGATAATATTTTATTTTTATTAATAATTCATTCTATTCTGATTCACCCCCTCTCAATGTATAAAAAGTACCATCGTGATCTAAATATTTTTTATTACATTATCAAGATAAACCACTAATTCAAATTTCATTATTCTTTTCATTTAATATACTTAGGTTGTAGGATCTATTTTTTATTTAATAACTAATTCCATTTAAAGAGTATATGCATCAATTTTCTTTTTATAATTCAACATCCTCATATACATAGATGACTAAAATATAATGGAAATAAGAAATATATAAAATATAGATATATTTAGAAATGATACAAAATATTTAGTTTCCACTAGTAGTAATTATATTGGATACCTGTTTAGAATGGAATAAGATGAACATATTTTATTCCCATTAAATACAAAGGTGAATGAATTTTTACATTGATAAGATAAAAAATTATTTTCAAATAAATGACAAACTGGTTTTTATGAAAAAATTTAACTACATAATAAAAAATATCTTGTGGGGGAGATCCCAAGTTTAAGGATTCATGTGATTCATCAATCCTTAATTTAAGAGACATTATTTATAATAATAAATAAGATATAGTCATTTTTTGTGGCTATTTTAGATGCATGAATAAGGGGATTACCCACTAAGAAGAAGAATCATTTAGGATGGAAAACTTACAATCACAAAATGTAATAACATGAATTAGTTTCACATAACAATGAAGTGGAAGTAAAAAAATACAGATCTTGAATAAATATTATGAAATATTGGCATGTATTATCTTAGATAATTTTTTATGAAATTATATTCCAATGAAAAGATTAATGGGTAGTTCTATACAATTGATTGAAACTAGAATATTTCCATTGATGTTAAAACACTACAATTGATATCAAATGAATTGTAATAATTAATTAGGAAAAATAATTAAAATATTAATCCCTAATTAATGTTGTTTCGAAGAATAATATTAAAGAAAGTAGAGATTGATATGAATATAGAATCAAGATAAAAATCCATAATAAATAAGTATTTAATAATGTTACTATTTTAAATATAAAAAATATTCATGTTAACTATTAAAATCAATTTTAAATGATAGTTGATTCCATATATAATTCTATTAAGGTTTTATTCCACAATTTTCACTATCTTATGGAATATGTACATTGCGATGATCCAAATATTAATATTTTTTAGCCCCAATAGAAAAAAGAACTATCAAAATCATAAAATTTAAATTATACCCATTTAGTATTCATATATAGTGAATGATAGAATTATACATATGTATACAAATTGATGAATATAAATATATATAAATCTGCCACTAGATCTATTATGGATGTGAGAAAATATAGAAAGATGGGTCTTAAAAAATGAATCCAACTAGTGGAGTGACCCTAAACATATCCAATTCCAAATCCCCAAGTGACTATATAAACAACATATATAAATTAAAACCAAAATAAGGAAAAACCGTATGATATGTACAAGGAAATACTTCCTTAATGAAATTAGAATAAACCACTAAAATACTACCCCAAGGATTTCTATGACCATTTCTGAACAAAATCCCCAAGAGAATTGGATGATTCCACCAAGCTCTCTTAAAAGATCTAAATAAAACCCCACCCTATAAAAAATTAGAAAGAACAAGTGAAAATATAATGAGAGTTGTGAAAATGATGATATTAACCTCACTTCAAGGATGTAACACAAAAAATTTAATCAAACTAAGGGGTGGTGAAGGTAAGAAGGGGTATGGTTATTAGAGGCCAACCCGTGGATGACCCCTTGGGTTTAGAGGGCTCGTGGGGAAAAGAGCATTAGTGATGGATAAGGCTAGTGAGCGGGGAAATGGACAGAGTGGCCACCAAGGGGTGAACAGTGGTGGTGAGGGCTCAGAGTAGTGGTGCTCGGGGGAGGGGGTGTACTTACGGGAGAGAGGAATCAGAGGGAGAAATAGTGTATTTTGATTAAATGGATAAAATTAGCAACATTTTTAAAAATCCGCTAATAAATTATCCTTATGTTTTACATATGGTTTACTATACCTCCTTTACAAAATAGCCACTAAACTATTAATTTGGTGTATTGTTTCCTGGAGGTAATAAGGACTACATACTCACAAGTGGTGATTTCATTTTTCCTAATATGGAAAGGAGATGAACATGGGTTGTTACACCTGAATAATAAAATTTACGTAAATTAATGAAAATGATATTTTCTTTGCTAATTTTTCTAGATTTTTAGATGGAGTTACAAGAGGAAATAATTCAAAAATAATCAGTTAAAGGTTACACATATTCATCAGAAAACCACCCTTTTCTTGAACCTAAATCCTACAAGGTTGGTACATGGACAAGAATAGATCCTCTATGTTATGGGGAGTAGTTTTTGGAAGGGATTTTATTAGTTATCTTTTAAATAATTTTTATCAAGAATTTTAAAAATATTGGATAAGTTGATACAATTTATAATTGATGGAAATGATTCACATAGAACTACTTAAAATATTTTTTAAAAATAACGTATTTTTATGTCGAAGTGGATTAAAATTTTCACTCAATATATGTTGATATGTTTAAAGTAAAAATAAAACCAACCAACTAACTTGAAACATGTTTCTGTGTTATCATAAGGACTTATCACTTAATTTTTACTCCTTTTGAAGGCTTTCCCCTTAACTAAGTTGATAAATATTCAAAACATTTACTATTAATTATGACTAATATTTAATGGGAATTATTACCTAATATAAATTATTATTATTATAAATATATATAATATTAAAACATTATTCAACTCCTAGATGCAGTATAAAATACATTTAATTAAAATTAAAAAAATGTTATAAAAACCGTCTTTAGAAAAATTCTGTCTTAGCACAAAACCTATTTTACAGTAAAGTAATGTTTCGTGCTGATACAAATGTAATTAATTTTATTATAATAATGAAATAGATGCAAATTTTCCTTTAAAACCAAAAAATGGTATCTTATAAATTCTTGATTAAATAAAAAAATAATAACTAATCATATTTTAACAACAAATTTTTTTTGATTTGAAAAATTTTCTGAATATAAATATATATATTTATGTTCAACATTATATTTTTATAGAAATAATATTAATTTTACAATGTCTATTTAGTTTAGAAAACAAATCTTAAACATTAATGTTATTCATATATCATTATAATCTTATAATAGTTACATTTTGATAAAATCAATATTTTCACTATTCACCCAAAATCAATTAGTTCTAAAAAATCCATAAACATCATCCAAAGATAATTTTGAAATGACAAATTCATAAATGAAATTAATTTTATCATATTATAATTATTGATGTTTATTATTTAGGTTTTAATAATATTATAGAATAATTCTTTGTTCGCATATATAATGTTTTTCTAGAAATATATATTACTATAATTAAATATTTGGTGTTAAATTATTCCATCCATCAAAAATATCATCATATAAATTTCAAAAATTTCACCTCATGAATAGACCCATTCACTACTTCAATATTTAATCTTTGGGTTCCTACATCGCCTCTTATTTCTTTTGATTTCTCCATAGTAACTTCACTAGTTGAGTTATATAATTTCTTAACACTTGTTTGATAGTGTAAATAATATTGATAGGATATTCACAGTATGATAAATTTGGATCAAATTTTATTTACTCATAGTTGAGGACATGCATTGGGTTTGGAATATAGTTCCCCTATAAAGTATTAGAGAACGGATCATGACCATTAGGGAGGCTAGGTGACATTCAAAAATGGTAATCCCCATCTAAAATTATTTATATAATTTTAAAATTAATGAGGTACCTAGAACATAGTTTTCTTTTCTTGTTGAATCATATAACACCTTTCAATAGATCTTCCTTTAAGAAACATAATCTCCACCTTGAAATTACAAATCCTTCATTTTGATATCTATAAAAACAATTCTATACATTTATCTTAATTAATATGATTATGAAGATTCTTCAATTCATTATTTTATACTAAAAAAGATCTCTTCCTTCATGATTCCATTCACTAATTTTTTCCCAAAAATATAGCGTGTGAAAAATATTTCTATAAAATTCCTTATATGCTACATTTTAAATGCATAAATGGAAGATATTATTATATTCATATTATAAAAAAGTTAAATACATATCCCACATAACATTAATAAAAATCAAGAATGACATAAAAATATCTTATGATGTCTAAATAATCCATTCAAACTTCCAATCGGTTTGAGGAACACAACACGATCTTGAGAGAATTTTGAATACTCTTTTACAATTTCAATGTAAACCATATATCTTGATCGGATACCATTAAATATGTTTAACATGACGTATCAAAACTTCATTAAAGTAGATTCATGAAATTTTATTAAGAGTCTTATCTTCCCTTTTAGCATGGAAATGTGCGCTCTTCATAAGGTGTTCAATAATAACCCATATGAAATCATTTTTTATAGGATATTTTTTTGTAATATATTGATAAATTCCTTTGTAATATCATCCCTCTTCCGCATAGAAATATGTATTGGACTTATAAATCCATTGGGATATTGTCTCTCCACCTTTACTTATTGAAAACCTAATAATCTTGAAATCTATTCTACAATTTCATATTTTATATTATCCAACCAAATATATTCCATTAAATCCTAACACATTTTGGTGCTTCCAATGTGTATAGTGAAATTTGATCCATGGGATATATGTAATAAATATATGTTTAGCTCTGTTATGGATGAAACACATACCCTCTTTACAAATTTCAGTATACCATCATCAGAAACAAAATCTTCTAGTTTCCCTTCATTAATAACATTATTTTTTTTTGTAAAATCTTATCATTGATCTGAGATATTTTTCATGTTTTCTAATATGGTTGATTTTATAATCATTTGAAAAATAAATGATATTACCACATTAATACTATTTCATGTATATAGTTTTCTTTTTTCTCTGAATAAAGAATACTTATCAATCCTCATCTTAGTTATAACACCATGATCATTCCAACCCAACACCTCAAATACCTTATTAGATATTACATCGGTAGTCTATTGAGAAATCAAAATTACTTAGTAGATCTGACAATATCTTTTTCCTCTCATCGAAATAGTTTTGTGAAAATATTTATTTCCTTCCCATTTTTATCCTTATATATCACATAAATTTGACAATTGAGAATACTCATCCATATCATCAAGGAAAAAATTACAACCTCCAACTCAGTATCAGGGGTTTGATAATTCTATTCATGGTATTTTAACATCCTTATTGCTTAATAAGTAACTTATCATTTTTTATAAGGATGCATCTAATCCCTTTCTTGGATATATATATATATATAATACAACACCTCTATATGGTAATATCAAAATTGATTTATTCGTTAAACTACACATTAATTATTTAAAACATTATTTAAATTCATTTATCCATCATAATTCGACCTCATTGTATTCCATCATGGATGAGAGGATTTATAATCAAGGAAATTTTAAAAACAACTACTCGAAATATCTTACTAATACAATAAAAATATATACATCAGAATTTTTTTTATGTTTATTAAGTTCATTAATTACATATTTCATTGATGGATTAACTGATATTCCATCCATAGAAAAATATATCTAAGAAAATGAAATTTAAAATTCATAAATTCAAATTCATATATTTACAATCTAACTCATTTTCTATAAGATTATTCATAATGATTCATAAATTACTATTATACTCTTCATAAAATTTTCAATATCCCATTTTGTCATCAATAACTAACATAATTAAATTATCAAGATATTCCCTACAAACTATGTAAAATAAATCCATAAAAACATATGGTGTGTTAGTTAATACAAATGGAATTATGATTATATCACAATTCTTATAACATGTATTAAATTTTTTCTTTTCAATGTCTTCCTTCAATACGTGTAATTTAGTATATATAGAATAAAGATAAATTTTTGAAAAATAAGGAACTCCTTGATGTTGATAAAATAAGTAATCAATTTGAGGCATATGATACTTGTTCTTTATAGTAATGTAATTCATTTCCATAGAATCAATGTTCAGCCTCATACTCCAATATTTAATTTCACAATTAGAATAGGATATCCCTAAGGAGAAACGCATGGGCGTATCAATCCAATATCTTAAAACACCTAAAATTGTTTCTTTACATCAACTAGATCAATTATGACCATTCTATAGGGATACATAGATATAATATTATCATCAAGGACGTGGTTAATAAAAAACACTAGTCTAAACTTGTTTGTATGTACAAGTACTTATTCATAGAACATATATATGTATTTTTTTAAATTTAGAATATATTTTGTCAGAGTGTTAACTTTACAATACATTTCTTTTTTTATCTTATTCTATTAATATTTTATTAAGGAGAGTGACATTGGTTGGATCTAGAAAATATTTATATTATGATTTCTATGTTCTAAAGAAAATCAATTCCATATCATCATCACAAACCATGACCTTCTTCTCTTTGATTTTTTTCCATAATACATAAAAATCTAGTACATACAAAAAAATAGCATGTATACAATTTATATAATAATAAAATTTATGAATAGGTTATATTTGTGTTTCAAAATATTGATTGGTAGAAATATAATTGTTTTAATAATATTTCCTCTAGGTGTTACGTTTGATAGATCCCTTTATAGTGTGGTGATAAAATATATAATTTTCATGGAAAATATGGAAGATCGAAAAGAGTTTGTGTATCTATAATGGAATAAATAATTTTCTAATTTTAATGTTATGATCAAATTACTTTCCACCAAATCACTAGGAAAATTAACTATATCTATAGTAATTGGTTAACCTTGAACTCTTACAAAAATGGACTATATCAGCGCTAAAAAGGGCTTTAACAGTGCTAAAAAAGTGTTGTAAAGCTCTGTGCTAATATAGGGGGGTCCCTTTTATCAGTGCTCTGAAAAGCGCTGATAAATGACGCTTTTATCAGTGCTAAAAAAAGCGCTGATAAAGGCCGCTTTTATCAGAGCTTTTAAAAAGCGATGATATAGGTCAAAAAAATTAAAAATAATACGGGGGAGTGCTTTTATCAGCACTTCACACCCCCTTTATCAGCACTAGGTGGTCTCTTGTGCGCTGCCCTTCCCGTGCATCCTCATACGCGCGCACCCCCTTCGCTTCCACCCGAACTCGAACCCGGGACCTCCCCCCTTTCGCGGTTTCACCTTTACCAATATGCCATTTCTTTTTGTTCTCTATTTAATGATATATCCATTTATATATAGTTATATTTATTCATATATTGATATAGATTAATATTAATATAAATATATTTATTCATATTTTAGTATATATATATTAATTCGTATATTAATATACTTATATATATATTTTTAGTTATAATTTTTTATATGTATATTTATTTGTATATTAATATATACTTATAAGATTAGTTTTAAATACATTTATGAAAAAAATTGTTTTTTATGTGTGTTTATAAATAAATAAATACATACATACATATATACATACAAATATATATACAACACACATACACATATAGAGAGACACACACACAAACACATATATATTTACGAATAAATACATATATATCTGTGTTTGAAAAGCCATAGAATGTACTAATAAAGATTACTTTTAAATACATTTATGAAAAAATATTTTTTTGATGTGTGTTTATTAGTAAGTAAATAAATCAATACATCTATACATATATAAAACACACAGACACAGACATATAACCCCACACACATGCATAGACATATATATTTACAAATAAATACATATATATGTGTATTTGAAAAGCTATAGAATGTTAAAATGACCATAACTTATAATCCATAAGCCCGTTTCAACTCTACAACCAATAAAATAAAAGAAAATGAAACAATATTAGATATGATATGCGGTACATGCCTAACAGAAATCTGGATCAGAAGTTATACTTGTTTGAGTGTTAACAAATCGGGGTATGCTGACTAAAAACTCAGTTTTAGAGGCCTAATGGGCCTTTTTGGGCTCGAAATATGTGACAGAGGCTTCTCCTGGGTCACCAGCACGTAGAGCTCATCATAGGCTTTGTTTTGATATGTTGTAGAGATCAAACGGACACTCGAATCGAAATTTATGGTCGTTTGAAGTTTGAGTTACATTTTCAACATATTTTAGATATTTTATTATTTATTTTTATTTTTTGTGTCCTCAAATTGTTACTAAATGATTTTTAATCGATAATAATTAGAAAATTATTAATTAATAATATTTTTTTAAAATATTTTGAAGCCATTTTCACTATATTTATTATATATTAAATGTAATAGTCTATTTATATGTATTTATAACATATTTAAAAAATATATATTTTATTTATATCAATATAAATATACTTATATAACAAAATATAATTTTTCATGAAGAAATATTTTCTTTTGATGCTTAACATTTATCAGCACTCAGGAAAAGCATTGATAAATCCCCCCTTTATTGGTGCAACTTAAAGAAGCACTCATAAAGGGGTCCCCTTAATCAACGCTAAAAAAAGCTCTGATATAGGGGGGCCTTTATCAGCAATAAAAAAAGTGCTGATAAAGGGGGCCTTTATCAGTGCTTTTTTTAGCACTGATAAAAGAGACCCTTTATCAGCACTTTTTTTAGCGCTGATAAAGGCCCCTTGTATCTGTTCTTTTTTTAGAACTGATAAAAGTGAAGCGCATCCCTTTCCCATTTTTGTAATAGTGTTAGCCTTCACCCCTAGCCTATTTTATGGAATTTTTCATTAGGTTTTGGGCCATTGGATGACATATTTCCCCATATGTTTATAGTGAATTCACTTTTATTTAATGAAATATCTCTTACCCTTACATTCATGATATTGTAGTGCATTCTCTCTACAAATGATTCTAACTCATGTTATCATTAATAATTCTCTAGGGTTATTCCATCCAAAAATATCACTTATTATAAATTACTCCATTTACTTCCTCAAATTATATGTCTTCTTCTTTATGAGGTGATCAAACATCCTAATATTCCCATACTTTCCATATAAGCAATAATATGTAAATAATTTTTTCATGATATTTATGTAACTTTATACAATATCACTATTTAAGGATAATTATTTATGCAGTAGTTCACTTTGAATAACTAAATTCATCCCATCAAAGAAATGTTTAATTTTAAAGATTGTATTATTTCTATTTTTCAAAAAATACCTTAAGGAAATTTAAAATTTAGAATCGCAAATAGAAACATATTCCTATTAAATTTTTCTTAGACTCCATAACTCTCTCCTCATACCTTCTCATTATTCATGTGGAAAATATTTTTTCAAGAAAGTAAATTTTAAATCCTCCAAACAAATTCTCTATATTTTATCCATATACATAGTGTTTTGAAGAAATTTCCACCATTTATTTTTATCACTCATGGGATGATAAACATAAATGAAAACTTTTTCCTTTTAATTTATTCCTAAATAAATAAATTTATTTTATAAATAATTTATCTATTTCATAGATAGTAATGAAATTTTTTTAATGAATGATAGATGAAATGATTGTATGAAATGGTCGAACATTGTTACAATGAATTTTAGATAAGAAGGATTCTCCGTATGGGAAGGTTATTTTTCATAACCTAATTGATCTTCCCAAATATATTTATAATTTTTTCAGCACTATATCGAGCTCCATCTCCAACCACATCGCCTTGACCGGTAGGGAAATACAAAAAATGAATGTATTCATTGATATAACTTCCATTAATTATTCTAGGAACCATTTCTAAATAATGTAATATAATATATTAATTCACAACATCATGAATCATAATTTATTATTCGGAATGCTTTGAAGCAGTTAATATAAATTAAAATTTCACGCATAAAAAATATCTGAATCCTAATTTTAGCATTATTGGGAATATCATAAAATAATAAAAAATGTTTTTAGATATTTCAGAATGGTTTTTAAAGATACTATCAATTAACCAAATAATATCCTATGGGATTTTTTTCTGGGTGTGTAATCTTACTTCCACTCATCGTGCACCACAAATGATCGAATAAATATTCAAACAACCACATTAAGTGTTATTACCCCTATGTTCATCTTTTCCACAACCACATCCACATTCCAATATCTATATAGGGATTTATTTTATAGGAAACCACACATTCTCTAACTTACCAAAACATAATGATATTATCCCGTACTTATACTTTTGTCAACAGTTTTTCAAAGGATTAATTTCTCTAATATTTTTTTTATACTTTTATTTCCCAAGGTATATACTGAAAATTATATGATACCAACTATAACAAATGACACACTTATATCCTATATTTTTTGGTTATGTTATTACATTTTCACGTGATATAAGTGACCAGAAATTAAAAGATTTATTGATTTAGTAATCAGAAATAATGAAAAATTATTTAATCTCAAATAAAATTAGAAAACGTAAAGTACAATACAGTACATAGTTTGGAAAAAAAAATTATTACTTTAATAATATTCTTTTATATCCATAATTGTACACTTCTAGGCATCATGGGGAAAGAAAACATTAGAAAGGGGCGATCTCAGCCGTTCTGTAATGGTATTTGTAAAACCAAATATATCATAGACAAAATAGGGTATACATAATATGTGTGGAGTTATGGATAAGTAAAAAATACCAAATAGAATATCACATTACAATGACACATCCACAGATATCATAAATATTTAAATAATTACATGTATATATAAAAACATTTCATAATTATGAAATGAAAAATTCCAGACATCGTAAACTTACATTTGAGGCCTTATGCAAAGAAATAATATATAATTGGGTGTGTTGTATTCATGTTACTGAACCCATTGTGTCTTATAATATGTATTGATACATTAAGTGGATTTTAAATTTTTGGACCCACCTATAAAATATTATGTCCAATTTTTTCATCATATTATTAAAATATACAAAATAATCAAATGTAGAAAATAATTAATAATTATTTATATGGGATGACCTAGAATATGGAATGACATTACATACCCCATTGAGAAGACCAAAATCCATAAAATAAAATATATTAAATGGTATCACTGTATTATATCTTTGTTATATCATAATATTTATCAAATGATATCGACATAGATGAATATACTTTTAAAAATATCACTATAATTTATTTGAGGAAGGTACCCTTTTCAATATGAAATAATTTATTTATAATCTAATCTCTTCAAAAATGTTATGGAATAAAATATATTGAAAAATAAATATATAATCATATAAATGAATATTAAATATAAATTTTAGTCATGATGGTAGGAATATTTGTTTGTGTGGTATAAAAAAAACCAAGATTCCATTCACATCATTAGTAAAATGTACCTTATTATGAAAATGATAAGAATATACCATTAAAAAAATTTAAGAAGAAAAACATGTTAAATTTTTTTTTAATAATTAATATTAGAAAAGTAAAAATTTTCATCAAATTTTTTAAAATAAAATATGGACATGAAAGAAAAATATCCCCCACTAAATAGAAAACAATGTCAGTTTGTCTTAAAAGTGTTTCTTTAGTTTCATGGGAACTTTATGAGAGAAAAATAAAATGAAAAATTGTATAATTATAGTTATATAATTAGTATAATAAAAATATGGTTTTTAATATATAATGATCATATAATTCTCCTAACAGAAATATCAATGTAAAAAATCTTGAATAATGTTTAGATTATGTAGAAAACCCTTACCTCAGGGATGAATTTATTTATATTTACATTTAGTATCATATATTATAAATATAAATTTAGTATAATTATTTTAATTAAAAATATAATTAATTTTAATATAATATATGATCCAATTAATACATTTCATCATTGTTTTATCAATAATTCAGAATTAAATTCATTGTTTCTCATTTTGAACTCTTTTTTGTTTCATTAAGTTTATATTCAATGGTTTCTATATTAAAATAATTATCATGGTTACATCATATCCTAAATATATATCATGGTATTAATATCATATATATTTATTATATATATTTAACCATCCTTTATATTTTTATATGGAAATTCAATAACATCATTTCATGGAGGTGGTAGTCCATATGTACGCACATGCGACGTTAAGATTAATTTTTAAAAAGAAGAATCTTAAAAATGTAAATGATATATTAAATTAAATGAAAAATATTTATATCATAAACATAAAATATATTCATTAGTTAAATATTTATATCCATCAAGGTAATGTTGTCTGGAAAAATGTATTACACTGTTACATGGAGACGGTAAGTCGTATGTACTAACGATTGATGATTTCATTTTCTATAGTATGGAATGGAGATTAGTATGGGTTGTTCCACTAAAATTGTAAAATTTAATTTTATTGAATATAAATGATTTATTTTATGATAATGGTTTGAGAATAATTAAATGATATATAATAAAAATATATATTTAAAAAATGCAGTTAAATGTTATACCTCTTTATCAGAAAACAACATTTGGATTTTACCATAAGCCTTCTCCGATGGTCCTATGATGATACCATAAAAATTAGGTCATGGGGAGGATTTTTAGGAATTTATTATGGAAGTTCCTTTTAATGATTAGTTTCTCTAGAGGTGTGAATAAGAGTGGAGAAAGTTTTTTATTTTTATAAGTAATAGAAAGGTCACATTTAGAATTACATAAATATTTTAATAATATAAATACTATTTCTTGTGAAAGTGGATTAATAGTGTAAAATAATATATGTAGATATGATTATTATCAAAATATGACCAACTAATGATCATTATGGAAGCATTTAGTGTTTTATTGAAACGTTATCCCATTATTGTTACCCCTTCCAACCGATTTTCCCTCAATTGAGGTGTTATATATTTAGTACGGTTTTCCATTATCAAAAACTAAATGATATATAATTATTATATAATATTAATTATTAAAATTAAAAATAGTATATCTATTTCACATAATTCAACTTTTATGAGTGGCATTAATTAATTTTAATATAATATTGTAAAACAAAATACCAAAATTTTTTAGAATAATGTATTTTATGAAAAAAATTATTTCACAGAAAAATGATGTATAATTTTGACCTAAATGTAATTAATTTGATTATATTAATTAAAATAACAATTATTTTTCAACAAAAACAATCAGAAATCGAATTCTACAATATACATACTTAATTAAAAGAAAAGAACTAAAAATTGTTTTTACTTGAACAACATCATTATTGATATTTCAAAAATGTACAATATATATATATATATGTTCAAAATTAATATTTAAATTAATTATATTACATATTTAATTTATAATTTTTTAAAATATAATTTTCATAAATATTCATGTTATTAGTTTATAATTATATAGTCATATAAGTAACGAATTTATAAAATGTGATTTTTCACTATTCTCTTAAATATAATCTATTTCTGAAAAATCTCAAATATTAATATTAAGTTAAATTTGAAATGATGAATTGAAAAATGTAATTTATTTAATCACATAATACTTATAAGAATTTATATTTTAATATTTAATTACATTGTTAAATAATGATATGTTTGTTATGTGACTATGTCACAAAATATAAAAGTTTACTTTAATTTATTCATTGAATCTTCTAGGATCTAGAAAAATTGTTCTAATAATTTTGGTAATGTAATGCCTTGACCCCAGTTACCCAGAGTCGGTGTATTATTACATAACATTTTCATGATCACAAGAAAGATCAAGTCTCGAAAGACCGATTAGTTTATTAGCCTTGTAATAACTAGATACATTAATATATTTTACATTACATCATAAAATGAAAACTACAACAATATAGTCTCCATAGTCCACACTCTTATCCCCTCATACTATCCCTTTAGGTCCTTCATAAATTACTTCTTCACATCCTGGGAAAAATAAAACATAGAAAAGGGGTGATCTCAAATGCCCAATAAGTATAACAATATAGCGGAAACTTTTATAAATAAGAATAATCATTTAAGGCAATGTATAACTAAAACAAAAGCCTTTTAAACATGAACATCAACATAGTATGGAAAAAATAAAATTAAATAATTCCATTTACTTATTCACATTGATATTATACTAATCGAATAATCACATGCAATATTAATAACCACTTGCATAATGATGGAATACATAATGCCAGACTATCATAACCACATAGCCAAGGCCTCGTGCCAAGACTACAAATAAGATTTTGTCAAGGCCTTGTGCCAAGACACTAGTTTGTCTAATGAGACCTATCGATGTATCGAGGAGCTATAGCGGGCTCCACCCGTCACATATTAAGTCCAATGCATTCCTTATATGAACAGGTTTAAACATAACATAAACATTCGTATTAAAACTAGCATACAAAATGTCAATACATTATCCATAAACCATGAATGGTATAAAAATAACACATCCACAGTCAAAAAAATCACAAAACATTCAATACAATATGGATGTTTTTTATCATAATAAATCAACTTCAAATAAGCTTAAAATCCATCAAAGGATGTTGACATAGATGAAATCAAAACTATTTGAGAGAAATATCCCTTTTTTTAAAATCATTTAAAAGTCACAAAATTATAAAATAAAACATTTACTTTGAAAATTTTCTTATAAGCTTATAAGGGAAGCTTCGAAGATTTTATAACGGCGGAAAATAGTCGCTCCCACCGTATAAGTTAAAAAAATATTCTTGCATTGATTCTGTCAAAAATGTTAAAAAGCACCTTGTTTGGAAAATGACGGAAAGATTCCTTTATAAACCTCTTATAAAAAGTCAAACAACGGTATAAATGACTTTAACCCATATTATTGTAAATAGTAAAAATGTTTTGAAATACATTTTGATGAAACATGGATGTGGATGATAAAGAAATCCCAGTAGATTATTACGTATAAACAACCTCGGATAATAAAGAGATTGCGAAATAAACCTTTACCTTGTACTTTTCCTTGGTTGAGGGTAGGTTAACCTCCTGTATAATGGTGAAATAATTGTTATTAAATTATACAAGAATCATATACATTAATATGATATCATATATGATCTTTTAACATTGATTTGTTAACAATATCTTAGAATTATCGTTATTTCGGGTGTTAACTTACTCGTTTTATCTTATATGTTTTGTTACATAAGCCGTGTTTGTTATGGATAAGTTGTATCTTATTCATATCCAGAATGATATAAAGTCCTTAAACATTATTTTTAAATCATCAAATGATAATTATACTTGAATGGATACGATGGAGAATGAATCTCATCGCCATCGTGGAGACGGTAGTCCGTACGTACGCACGAGCGATAATATCATTCTTTTGATTTTAAAATAATATATAATTGGATGGTATATCATATATACAGAATCATTATCATGTTATATTTATTATTTAAATGAATTAAAAATCATTATTATTCCCATCCAAATAATAATATATTGAATAACAATTACACCACGACGTGGAGACGGTAAGTCATACGTACACACGTATGGTGACATGTCATTCAAAGGATGCATAGAATACTGAATATGGTTGTACCATATTTATAATAATATTACAGTATATAGGAGATACTGGATTCATTATTTTAGAATGGGAATAACAAAGAAAGAAGAAGTTAAAGAAGAAATGAATTTGAAAAAGGGTGGTGAAAACATTACCTCTTCTTCAGGTTCTTCCTTTTGATTTTATCAAAAGGGATCCTTAGGATGGCTTTGAAGGTGTGAATTAATGAGAAGGGGTAGTGCCCTTTTATAAGAGGGGTGAGGGGCACCTTTGGAAAAGCTAGAAATATTATTTTATAATAAATTCATATTCGGTTTCTAGTGGCTCCAAAGTGGATTATTTAATGGTTATGGTGGGGATGGGTCGAAAACCACTCAACCAATAGAATTTAGACAGGTTTGGGTCATTATATTAACCTTATCTTTTAGTTTTAACTGTTAGTTAATTTGTTTGACACTTACCATATCACTTTGTATTTTTATATTATATAGTTAATAAACATACTATATACCTCCAAGAGACCCCAAAGTGGTCCATTAATGATACACCTATCATGATATAAGTATCTTGGCTGAACCTTAGATTTTTAGGAATTTAATATCAATTAATAATATAATATTTGTTTTAAAAACTCTTTTATGTCAATTTTGACACTATTTGGAAAATTGATTTTTGTGAAAATCATAACAGAATGATTACTTCGAAAAAAAGTTAATTACATCATTCCTAACATTTCATATTAACCTAGAAAATTATTTTAATTCATAAAAAGTCTCAAATTATATTTATTTTGGTATTTATAATATCAATTATTTTAATTTTTCACTATTATGGTAATTACTTCATCATCATTGTGTCATAAGTAAATTAGATTATTTAATGTCTCAAAATTATAAATAAAATATCATTATTTGGGAAATCTTTTTATCTTTCTAATGAATATTTATAATCGAATTTATATTATGTGTAACCCTCTATTAAAAATGTTTTAGTCAATAAACATTGATTTTAACTCTTTTAACTCTTCTTTGAATTAAATTATAATAAATGTCCTAATCTAATCCAAGTGGACCTAAATGATAATATTTTATTCCTAAGGTTATTTTTGGTCGATATACACTTGTCCAATAGAATTAGGACATGTGTTAGGGTAATATTAATATCATTTTTACCCTTAATTACCCTATTTACTTTTAACAGTGGTAGATAAAAGTAAAAAGTTACTATTCACAAAAAATTATTTTAATCTCATTGAACCACATTTTACTCCTTGATATTAACCGTGTCTCTCGGATTTTCGAAATTCCACTCACAGAAGCGGTAAAATTAAGTTTTATGAAAAATTCAGTTTTTTATCTACCACTTAGTGGTTTCACTATTCATCAAAAAATGAAGTTTTTCAGAAAAAAACCAAAAATTCACCCTAGGCTAATTTCGATATTCCGAATCCAAAAATGAGGTCCATTTTGAAAAATAAAATTTATAAATTTCAAAAAGTGGGTATTACTATTCATAACGGCTAGTTTGATTGGTTGTGGTGTGTTAGAACTCGATGTTGCGTACAACACACGCTATTGCATTATTCAAAGCGTACCGTAGAAGCTTGGGGTGTTACATTCTCCCCTCCTTCAAATAATTTCATCCTATAAATTTCTACAATACTACCGCATGAAAAGACTCAGGTGGTTCTTCATCATAAGTTCCTCGGGTTCCCACGTTGCCTCTTCCGTCTTATGGTTTCTCCACAAGACTTTTACCAGACGAGTCATCCGGTTTCTCGGTACTTTTTATCTCGTATCAAGAATACTGAATGGCTCTTCGCAATAAGACAGATCGGGTTCCAGTTCTAATTCCTCATAGGTGAGTACATGCGTTGGGTCAGGCATGTATTTCCTCAACAGAGATACGTGGAACACAACGTGAACTTTGGAGAGACTTGGCGGCATTGCCAATCAGTAAGATACAACCCCAATTCGTTCAAGAATTTCGAAAGGTCCGATGTACCTGGGACTCAATTTACCTTTCTTACCAAAACGTATGACTCCCTTCCAGGGAGATACCTTCATGAAAACATGATCACCGACCTGAAATTCCAAATTCTTCCTTCGATTATCGGCATAGCTCTTCTGCCTACTTTGAGCTTCTTTGATATGGTTTTGGATTACCTGCACCTTTTCCATCGTTTCCTCCACCAGTTTTGGGCATAAAAGTTTTCTTTCACCAACGTCATCCCAACATGTTGGTGTGCAACATCTCTTTCTATATAACGCTTCATATGGTGCCATCTGAATTCTCAAATGGAAGCTATTGTTATAGGAAAATTCTACCAGAGGTAAATATTGATCCCACATACCCTGAAAGTAAAGTGAGAAGGATCTCAACATGTCTTCTAAGGTTTGAATAGTTCGTTCTGATTGTCCATCTGTTTGAGGGTGGTAGGCAGTGCTCAAATGAAGTTCAGTATCCAAGGCTTTCTGAAGACTTTTCCAGAATCTTGAAGTAAAATGGGGATCACGATCAGAAAAAATCGATAGGGGTACTCCATGAAGTCTCGCCACTTCATCAATATATAGTAATGCTAGACGTTCTAGTGGTAGATCTTCTATTATAGTAAGAAAATGTGCTAACTTGGTAAGACGATCAACAATAACCCATATTGTGTCATTCCTTATAGGAGTCTTTGGTAGTCCCATGACAAAGTCCATCGTGATATTGTCCCATTTCTACTCCGGTATGGGAAGAGGTTGCAATACTCCACCAGGCTGTTGCCTTCTAGATTTCACTTGTTGACTAACCATACATCTTGACACAAAATTGGAAATCTCCCTCTTCATGTTTGTAGAGACCCGAAGCCTGACATACATGGACATTACATTACTTTTGCGGAATACTTAGTACATAACAAAAACACACACACAAGGATCGTAATAGTTTAGTGTCTTTGGAAACTCGGAACGTAATCTTCTAATCGTGGTGAAAGATCTTCAATATCTCCCATAAAGATCTTCCCTTTTTTTTACCTAAAACCTTTATTTATATCCTGGGGAAAAGAAAACATAAAAGGGTGAGCTCAAATGCTCAGTAAGGGTATACAAAAGAAATAAAAATCATATCATATCTTTTTGAAAATCATAACCTGTAAAAGAGATCATAATAACTTAACATGGAACAAATCATAGAAGTGAAAATGAGATCACCATAATCATAACATGAAACTTGAAACTTTGTGGCATGCACACATAATCATGGAAATCATTTCTTGTTAGTCATGACTCATTGCCAAGACTATCTTAGTGGACAAAGTCCCTTTCTGAATCGAGTAATCCTCGTTTCAGTCCTGTTTCACTGAACCGGTATAACCTACCATTCCAGCCATGTCTATCTCATGAGATATGAAATCTTTACCCAATGCATTGGAGGGAGATATAGGTCCCACCCATCTTATAATGAATCCTTTCTTATGTGTGCCACATAATCATAAAACATACATCATCGCATAACACATGTAACAAAAATGGGATTCTTGAAACATCATGACATCATAAAATCATATAAGGCAAATGACTTCATAAAAATAATTCCCTCATAACATAATCAAATCAATGTAATTAAAGGGATAAAAAAACAGAACCCTTTATTATCTTAGATGGAAAATAATTTTGATAAAACACTTGAACTCCATTCTTGAGGAAAATATCCTTTCTTATTCAAAAACACGTTTCTTTTCTTAACATTTCATACAATTATAAACTAAAAGAAGTTGATTAAAAATAACTTGAAAACTTTTAAAGGAAGCTTCTTGGAAATAATGTTTTAAAAATCCATTCATGCCGTATAAGTTAAAAAAAACATTCTTCGTACTTTTGTCGGAAAAGTCAAAAAGTACCTCGTACGGAAAAACGACAAAAGATTCCTTTCATATTCTTTACTAAAAACTCACCTAAGGGTAAAATTGGATTTAAACTATTGCAAGTGGATGGAAACAATATTTCATATTGAGGGAACATGGATGTGGATGATAAAATACACCCCAGTAAATACTTACGAATAAACAATCTCGGATAAAAATGAGATTGTGATATTTCCCTTACCTTAGGTCCGACTTGCTTTGTAAGTGTCCGAACCTCCTGTATAATGATTTAAATCATGTTATTGACTTATTACAGAATCATATTCATTGTTATGATATCATATATGGTTCACTTATGACATTATATTACCCGTTCTTTTGTAAATTCCATGTTAAAGAAGCGTTTTGGGTAAAATCGTTTCATTTATCGTAGGTGTTTTGACTTGTTGTTCTTGACATCATTATTACTTATATCATGATTTACTTACTTCCATAATATAAAATATGATTTATATATCATATATATTCAGTATATATATATATATAATAGATAGATAAATAAAATGAAAAACACCATTCATGGAGACGATAGTCCGTACGTACGCATGAACGCTGTTTTCCTTTCCTTATTGTCCTGAAATGGAAGTAAGTAGATGACATACATATGTATATATATACATAAATCCAGTAGCTTTATAATGTCATATATTTCATTATTATTTTTTATATATACATTATAATCATTCTTAAATGGTTAACATGGAGAATGAATCTCATCGCGTCGTGGAGACGGTATTCCGTACGTACGCACGAGCGATGATATCATTTCTATAAAGATTGAATTGAATTGGAGTGGATTATACAATATATCAGAATCAATATGATGTTGTAATAACTATGTATAGTTATTCTTTACACCATTATACCCATCCATGTAAGGTGGTGGTGGAAAATAGATTACACCACGGCGTGGAGACGGTATTCCGTACGTACGCACGCGCGGTGATTTCTTTTTCCGTAGGATGGATAGATGGTGAAATAGGGTTGTTTTGATACTTATAATAACATATCAGTATATGAGTGATACTGATGTTATTACTTCATAATGGAACAACCTAATAAGAAGAAGTGGAAGAAGAAATAAAGATGAAAGAATTGGTAACGGTAATTACCTCTTCTTTGAAGCGCCTCTTTGAGACCTCCTCTTAGGGCACTAGAATTGGTCTTTGAGGAAGACCAGAACCTCTAGGATGTTGCTAGGGAAGTGGAGAAGAGATTTTGGCAGGGGTTGGCCGAGCTTTAGAGCTCAAATTGGTGTGAGGAGGAGGGGGAGGAGGTATCCTTTTATAGGGGAGGAGAGGGGCACCTTAGGAATATCTCAAAATATTATTTTATATTAAAGTCAAAATCGGTTTATAATGGTTCCAAAGGGTCTTATTTAGAAGCTAAAGTGGGGATGGGTCGAAATCCTATCAACCAATAGAATTTAGACAAGTTTAGGATATTATTTTAACCTTATCAATTAAATTTAACTCTAAGTTAAACAATTTAACTTTTACCATGTCTTTTTGTTTTCTTTCACTATATGGTTAATAAACTTACTATAACATGCCAAACGAACCCCAAATTGTTTATTATTAATATATATATCCTTATCTAAGTCATTTGGCCGAACCTTAGATTTTTAGGAATACAATAACAATTAATAATATAATATTTTATTTAAAAACTATTTTGTGTCAATTTTGACACTATTTGATATATGATTTTTGTGAAAGTCATAACAGAATTAAATGTTCGAACCAAGTTGATTAAATCAACATTAATATATCATAGTAACCTAGAAAATTAGTGTAATTCATAAAAAATCTCAAATTACATTTATTTTGGTGTTTATAACATCAATTATGTCAATATTTCATTAATAAGATAATTACTGCATCATCGTTGTGTCATAAATAAATTAAATTATTTTATGTCTAAAAATTACAAATAAAATACCATCATGTAGGAAATCGGTTTAGCTTTCTAATGAATATTTACAATCGAATTTATCTTATGTATAACCCCATATTAAAAATGTTTTAGTTATTAAACTTTGATTTTAACTATTTTAACTATTCATTAAATAAAATAATATTAAATGTCATAATCTAATCCAAGTGGACCTAAATGGTCATATTATATTCATAAGGTTGTTTTTGTTCGAACTACACTTATCCAATAGAATTAGGGCATGTTTTAGGGTAATAGTAATATCATATTTACCCTTAGTTACCCTATTTACTATTAACCGTGGTAAAAAAAGTAAAAAGTTACTATTCACCAAAAATTATTTTCATCTCATTGAACCACATTTTAGTCCTTGATATTAACCGTGTCTGTCGGATTTTCGAAATTCCATTCACAGAAGCGGTAAAATTAAGTTTTATGCAAAATTCAGTTTTTAACCTACCAATTAGTAGTTTCACTATTCATCAAAAATTGATGTTTTTCAGAACAATGCCAAAATTTCATCCCAAGCTATATTTCATATTCCGAATTCAAAAATGAAGTCTATTTTACCAAATTCATAACATAAAAGTTGCATTAATTAATTTTATAATTAAATCCCGCTGTTAAAACAAATAGCGTGTTTTTAAGAAACAATATCTATCAAAAGATTGACACTTGTTTATGTCTAGTTTAAATGTGAAACTACATCCAATGACCAACATTGTATTAAATTGTAAAAATATATTCTAAATATACTTTAAAACCACTCAAATTAATGATTTATCACTATTAATTATTTCGATTAAAAAAGTTGTTTTTAATTATAATTTAGTAATTTTCACTATTCATCAGAATATGAAAGTTATCTGAAAAGTACCAAAATTTCACCTTAGGCTAAATTCGATACTCCGAATCCAAAAATAAAGTTCATTTTGAAAAATAAGATTTACTGGATTTCAAAAAAATGGTTATTACTATTCATAATGGCTAGTTTTAATAATATTTTTATAGCATATCGTTGTTTAGTGAAACTCGGTATTACGTACTACACACGCTATCGAGGAAGGTCGTGATTGCGTGTAATGCAAGTCAAGTCAAGGATGTGTGTTGTGCAAGCTCGTTTTGGTGTAGCGTACAACACAAGACATTAATAAAATTAAAAAGAATATTTTTTTTATAAAATCTTGGGCTGTTACATTCTACCCCCCTTAAAATGAATTTCGCCCTCGAAATTCGTCGGGGTTATAAATGGTTTACTAGTTGAAAGTTTCTTTAATAGAAACCCACATCGTAAAAGGGAATACCAAAACTAAAGTATGAAATGTAACGATTACCCAAATAAACTAATCACTGGGTTTCCACATAGGTGAAAATATGGATATGGAAGAGAAATCTAACCATCATGTTCTGATGGAGAGTGGTAGAGAACATGGCTATGGAAAAGCCAGTAATCACAAATCCATAAATTTGTGACGATCTAAGGTACCATCTGATTCATCAGGTATAAGATCACTAGGACAACATTTTTGGTTTTCAAGATCA
Organism: Viscum album; assembly: GCA_963277665.1. Lineage (NCBI taxonomy): Eukaryota > Viridiplantae > Streptophyta > Magnoliopsida > Santalales > Viscaceae > Viscum > Viscum album. Next base: position 863,916,215 of record OY728160.1, read on the forward strand.
TTTCCCTAAAGTTGAAAATTTGAATTAGAATAAATACTTACTTTATTTTGATACAATATCACTATTATTCGTGCCTTGAACAATTTCCACTTCATCTCTTAAATAAATGAAGTTGAATTTGTTATTCGTGAAGTGTTAGCAGATCCTGTGATAGAATGACGGGTCATTCCATCTGTCTCAAACAAAAGGTAAGCAAAAGTTATTAAATATACATAAGTCATTCTATAGTGAGATTAATCATATATAGTTCCTAAAATGGACTTATACTTCATATATCATACTGCTTAATATAATAAAACTAGTTTCTACTAAACAGGGACTTCCTGTAGGTCAGTGGTAGGCGATAAAGGCTAGTCGCACTTCGGTTGTGGGTTCGATTCCTACAGCCTTGTTCGAAGCGATGGGCTGTCGCCCGTCCTGCAGGTTGTCCCTTTTTCTAAAACTACATTACTATAACATCACATAAATAATATCGAAAAACAAACAATACTAACTTATGTCCAACATAATTCATTCCAATCCTTAGGCTTATCCATAATACTACAGTCCACTCTCATAACAAAGTGAAAACAATTACCAGAGATTTAATACCATCATTGATCCCCATATATCATAAGATATGTTTTGTTGGTCACATTCCAAACATTCAAAGTCCTTAATCATGTATTCTCTTGAATAACTTAGTGAAAACATGAATGCAGTTAAAAGTTAACACCTTCCACATACCAAAATCCTCAAAATTCTATATACTCAAACCATGATATCACTTAGTCCATATATCAATCATGAGCTCATGCATACAATCAAACGTCTCATTATCGTATTATCCCTTCATTATGCGCATATCATATACTTTACAAAAATACCTCAATCACTTCGAATACCACATTAGACCAATACATAAATATTCCAATACACTATAAAAGTACCTCAACAACATTATTCTTGAATACCAACACTTCAGTCCATCCACTTCAATGACTGTCCTGGAATAATTCCTTCCTTGATTTAGAAGTATCTTTTCAGATCAGGGCATTGAGTTGGGTAATGCCCATGTTCTCCACAAATAAGACATTGAACTCCATAACAATCTGTCACTCTATGACCCTTTTCTCCACACAGATAACACCGGTCCCTCCATTTGAGGTATTCCTCAAGGTTCTTCTTCCCTTCTTTAGAAATCTCAATCTTCCTTTCTTTATGCTCCTCAACATGCGAACATGCATAATAGTTTATCTTCCTCTTCTTTGATGAATTAGTCATACCACTAAATTTCACCATGTTAATCATATATCGCGATGACTGATTCGGCATAATCAGAATATCTTTATCTCTAGGCATCACACAATTTTGTTGCTCATAGTCACCAATTTGTCCATTGGATTCAATGTTAACCAAATTCCTTCTGGTTCCCTCCATTAACTAAAACACAAAAATAATTTTGTGAGAGGCGAAATCATGCTAGGGAAGACAACATAGTAAAGGGGGAGCACCCTCAATATCTAACATCTTAGGTTAAATTCTATGATCGTTACCGTAGTTCTAGGACTGTATCCTATACGTATACTTAACCTTAGAGACATCTCTAGACATACCTTAGAAATATCTCTAGGGATCTCACTAACATTTTCGCATCCTAGTTTCCAAAGGTTGACTAAACCTTTCCTCTGATACCAAATGTAGAGACCCGAAGCCTGACATACATGGACATTACATTACTTTTGCGGAATACTTAGTACATAACAAAAACACACACACAAGGATCGTAATAGTTTAGTGTCTTTGGAAACTCGGAACGTAATCTTCTAATCGTGGTGAAAGATCTTCAATATCTCCCATAAAGATCTTCCCTTTTTTTTACCTAAAACCTTTATTTATATCCTGGGGAAAAGAAAACATAAAAGGGTGAGCTCAAATGCTCAGTAAGGGTATACAAAAGAAATAAAAATCATATCATATCTTTTTGAAAATCATAACCTGTAAAAGAGATCATAATATCTTAACATGGAACAAATCATAGAAGTGAAAATGAGATCACCATAATCATAACATGAAACTTGAAACTTTGTGGAATGCACACATAATCATGGAAATCATTTCTTGTTAGTCATGACTCATTGCCAAGACTATCTTAGTGGACAAAGTCCCTTTCTGAATCGAGTAATCCTCGTTTCAGTCCTGTTTCACTGAACCGGTATAACCTACCATTCCAGCCATGTCTATCTCATGAGATATGAAATCTTTACCCAATGCATTGGAGGGAGATATAGGTCCCACCCATCTTATAATGAATCCTTTCTTATGTGTGCCACATAATCATAGAACATACATCATCGCATAACACATGTAACAAAAATGGGATTCTTGAAACATCATGACATCATAAAATCATATAAGGCAAATGACTTCATAAAAATAATTCCCTCATAACATAATCAAATCAATGTAATTAAAGGGATAAAAAAACAGAACCCTTTATTATCTTAGATGGAAAATAATTTTGATAAAACACTTGAACTCCATTCTTGAGGAAAATATCCTTTCTTATTCAAAAACACGTTTCTTTTCTTAACATTTCATACAATTATAAACTAAAAGAAGTTGATTAAAAATAAACTAGAAAACTTGTAAAGGAAGATTCTTGGAAATAATGTTTTAAAAATCCATTCATGCCGTATAAGTTAAAAAAAACATTCTTCGTACTTTTGTCGGAAAAGTCAAAAAGTACCTCGTACGGAAAAACGACAAAAGATTCCTTTCATATTCTTTACTAAAAACTCACATAAGGGTAAAATTGGATTTAAACTATTGCAAGTGGATGGAAACAATATTTCATAATGAGGGAACATGGATGTGGATGATAAAATACACCCCAGTAAATACTTACGAATAAACAATCTCGGATAAAAATGAGATTGTGATATTTCCCTTACCTTAGGTCCGACTTGCTTTGTAAGTGTCCGAACCTCCTGTATAATGATTTAAATCATGTTATTGACTTATTAAAGAATCATATTCATTGTTATGATATCATATATGGTTCACTTATGACATTATATTACCCGTTCTTTTGTAAATTCCATGTTAAAGAAGCGTTTTGGGTAAAATCGTTTCATTTATCGTAGGTGTTTTGACTTGTTGTTCTTGACATCATTATTACTTATATCATGATTTTATTACTTCCAGAATATAAAATATTATTTATATATCATATATATTCAGTATATATATATATAATAGATAGATAAATAAAATGAAAAACACCGTTCATGGAGACGGTAGTCCGTACGTACGCATGAACGCTGTTTTCCTTTCCTTATTGTCCTGAAATGGAAGTAAGTAGATGACATACATATGTATATATATACATAAATCCAGTAGCTTTATAATGTCATATATTTCATTATTATTTTTTATATATACATTATAATCATTCTTAAATGGTTAACATGGAGAATGAATCTCATCGCGTCGTGGAGACGGTATTCCGTACGTACGCACGAGCGATGATATCATTTCTATAAATATTGAATTGAATTGGAGTGGATTATACAATATATCAGAATCAATATGATGTTGTAATAACTATGTATAGTTATTCTTTACACCATTATACCCATCCATGTAAGGTGGTGGTGGAAAATAGATTACACCACGGCGTGGAGACGGTATTCCGTACGTACGCACGCGCGGTGATTTCTTTTTCCGTAGGATGGATAGATGGTGAAATAGGGTTGTTTTGATACTTATAATAACATATCAGTATATGAGTGATACTGATGTTATTACTTCATAATGAAACAACCTAATAAGAAGAAGTGGAAGAAGAAATAAAGATGAAAGAATTGGTAACGGTAATTACCTCTTCTTTGAAGCGCCTCTTTGAGACCTCCTCTTAGGGCACTAGAATTGGTCTTTGAGGAAGACCATAACCTCTAGGATGTTGCTAGGGAAGTGGAGAAGAGATTTTGGCAGGGGTTGGCCGAGCTTGAGAGCTCAAATTGGTGTGAGGAGGAGGGGGAGGAGGTATCCTTTTATAGGGGAGGAGAGGGGCACCTTAGGAATATCTCAAAATATTATTTTATATTAAAGTCAAAATCGGTTTATAATGGTTCCAAAGGGTCTTATTTCGAAGCTAAAGTGGGGATGGGTCGAAATCCTATCAACCAATAGAATTTAGACACGTTTAGGATATTATTTTAACCTTATCAATTAAATTTAACTCTAAGTTAAACAATTTAACTTTTACCATGTCTTTTTGTTTTCTTTCACTATATGGTTAATAAACTTACTATAACATGCCAAACGAACCCCAAATTGTTTATTATTAATATATATATCCTTATCTAAGTCATTTGGACGAACCTTAGATTTTTAGGAATACAATAACAATTAATAATATAATATTTTATTTAAAAACTATTTTGTGTCAATTTTGACACTATTTGATATATGATTTTTGTGAAAGTCATAACAGAATTAAATGTTCGAACCAAGTTGATTAAATCAACATTAATATATCATAGTAACCTAGAAAATTAGTTTAATTCATAAAAAATCTCAAATTACATTTAGTTTGGTGTTTATAACATCAATTATGTCAATATTTCATTAATAAGATAATTACTGCATCATCGTTGTGTCATAAATAAATTAAATTATTTTATGTCTAAAAATTACAAATAAAATACCATCATGTAGGAAATCTTTTTATATTTCTAATGAATATTTACAATCTAATTTATCTTATGTATAACTCTATATTAAAAATGTTTTAGTTATTAAACTTTGATTTTAACTATTTTAACTATTCATTAAATAAAATAATATTAAATGTCATAATCTAATCCAAGTGGACCTAAATGGTCATATTATATTCATAAGGTTGTTTTTGTTCGAACTACACTTATCCAATAGAATTAGGACATGTTTTAGGGTAATAGTAATATCATATTTACCCTTAGTTACCCTATTTACTATTAACCGTGGTAAAAAAAAGTAAAAAGTTACTATTCACCAAAAATTATTTTCATCTCATTGAACCACATTTTAGTCCTTGATATTAACCGTGTCTGTCGGATTTTCGAAATTCCATTCACAGAAGCGGTAAAATTAAGTTTTATGCAAAATTCAGTTTTTAACCTACCACTTAGTAGTTTCACTATTCATCAAAAATTGATGTTTTTCAGAACAATGCCAAAATTTCATCCCAAGCTATATTTCATATTCCGAATTCAAAAATGAAGTCTATTTTACCAAATTCATAACATAAAAGTTGCATTAATTAATTTTATAATTAAATCCCGCTGTTAAAACAAATAGCATGTTTTTAAGAAACAATATCTATCAAAAGATTGACACTTGTTTATGTCTAGTTTAAATGAGAAACTACATCCAATGACCAATATTGTATTAAATTGTAAAAATATATTCTAAATATACTTTAAAACCACTCAAATTAATGATTTATCACTATTAATTATTTCGATTAAAAAAGTTGTTTTTAATTATAATTTAGTAATTTTCACTATTCATCAGAATATGAAAGTTATCTGAAAAGTACCAAAATTTCACCTTAGGCTAAATTCGATACTCCGAATCCAAAAATAAAGTTCATTTTGAAAAATAAGATTTACTGGATTTCAAAAAAATGGTTATTACTATTCATAATGGCTAGTTTTAATAATATTTTTATAGCATATCGTTGTTTAGTGAAACTCGGTATTACGTACTACACACGCTATCGAGGAAGGTCGCGATTGCGTGTAATGCAAGTCAAGTCAAGGATGTGTGTTGTGCAAGCTCGTTTTGGTGTAGCGTACAACACAAGATATTAATAAAATTAAAAAGAATATTTTTTTTTATAAAATCTTGGGCTGTTACAATGTTGTCCCAAAAAAAATGTTCCATCAAATCTCTATACATTTTGGTGCTCCCATGGTGTATAGAGAAATTGGAACTATGAGCATCTTCCAAAAATTCCATTTTTAGATCAGGTATATCGGGAACACAAAGTCTCTTCCCAAATTTCAAAATTCCATCTTCATACACAATGTCTCTCAATCTCCCATCATTCACAACTTTAATCTTATTTTGAAATTATTCATCATCGATCTGAGAACTATTAATCCTTTCTAGTAAAGATGGATTGGAAACCATTTGAAAAAGCATTGATGTTTCACCTTCCCTAGTTATTCCCATGTCCATATTCACTAGGTCCATGAAAATTGGATCCCTTTCAATTCTCATATTGTTCAAAACTCCATGATCTTTTCTACTCAAAGCATCTTCCACCTTGTTTTCTTTCCGCGGGTGGTAGTGTATCGTACAATCATAATCCTTGAGTAATTCAAGCCATCTCCTTTGCCTCATGTTGAGTTATTTTTGTGAGAAAATATAGTTAAAACTCTTGTGATCAGTATAAATCTCACATTTTTCACCATTGAGGCAGTGCATCCATATCTTCAAAGAAATGATCATAGCTGCTAACTCGATATCATGAGTAGGATATTTTTTTCATGAATTTTCAACTGTCGTGATGCATAGGCAATAACCCTATCATTCTGCATAAGGACACAACCAAGTCCTTTCTTCGATGCATCACTATAAATAACGAACCCATCATTCCCCGATGGTAGAGTCCATATAGGAGAATTGACTAATATTCCCTTCAGTTCTTCGAAACATTCTTCACACTCTTTTGTCCAAACAAATTTAACCCCTTTACGTGTGAGCTTTGTTAATGGGTTAGCCAACCGGGAAAAATTCTGGACGAAACGTCGATAATAACCTGCTAAACCAATAAAACTACGTACCTAATTTATACTCGTCGGTGCAGGCCATTCTTGGATTTCCTTGGTCTTAGAAGGATCAATAGAGATTCCATGTTTAGAGACAATATGGCCAAGAAAAGAAATCCCTTGAAGCCAGAATTTACACTTGTTAAACTTCCCATATAATTCATGTCTTCTCAGAGTCTTCAGGATAATGCGCAAGTGATTTTCATGATCATTGTAGCTTTTGGAGTATACCAAGATATCATCAATAAATACCACTACAAAGTCATCCAGATATTCCTTGAAAACTCTATTCATTAGATCCGTAAAAATAGAGGGTGCATTAGTCAATCCAAAAGGCATTACTGTAAACTCGTAATGCCCGTACCTTGTTCGAAATGATGTCTTCGTAATGTCTTTTTTTTACACACAACTGATGGTATCCAGATCAAAGGTCAATCTTTGAAAAGTATTGAGCTCCAGGAAGTTGGTCAAATAAATCATCAATGCGAGGTAGGGGATACTTTTTCTTTATTGTTATAGCATTGATCTCCCTGTAGTCGATACATAACCTCATAGATCCATCTTTTTTTAACAAAAAGAATAGGGGCTCCCCATGGAGAAACACTAGGGTGAATAAATCCCTTATTAATCAATTCCTCTAGTTGTTTCTTTAGTTCAAATAATTCTATAGTGGCCATTATATAAGGGGTCTTCGATATAGGCATTGATCTAGGAATTAAATCAATGGAAAACTTAACTTCTCGTTCTGGAGGATGTCCAGGTAAATCTTCCGGAAACACATCTACATATTTTTCAAAATAGGTACATCCTCTATTTGAACATTCCTTTCCTCGCCCACTATAATTTCATCCTCTTCCTCCCCAATAATTGAATTTAGTTGAGCTACTGGGGGTGGGTCTAGATAAGAATTAGGTGGTGACGATTCTGCTCTAAAGATAAGGTGTTCCTTATCATCATCATCAAAAATCGTAACCTCCTTCTTCTTACAATAAATATTTGCATCATAGTCTGAAAGCTAGTCCATACCAAGGATTATATCAAACTCAATCATAGGTATGATGATGAGATCAGCAGATAAAGAACATTTATGTGCTCTGAGGGGACTGATTCACAAAACATTGTTGCAATGACACTTCCCTTAAGAGTTTTAACTGACAACTCCCTTGTTAAATCAAATTGGAAATATCTAACTTTCTTAGCAAACTAGGAAGATATGAAACAATGAAATGATCCAGAATAAAATAATTCATTTTCTAAACTTGAGGAAACCATTAAATTACCTGCCACCACGTCTTTCGGAGCTTCTACCTCAGCAGTAGTGATAGCATAAGCTTGGCCTTGATCCCTTGGCCTTTTCTGAGGTAAGTTCCCCTGACGCTTAGGACATTCATTTTCATAATGTCCCATCTCCCTGCAATTGTAGCACTGAACATCGGTAGCTTCCTTATTCCCTTTGCAATCACGAGCTTGGTGGACTTTGTCACCACACTTGTAACAGACACCCATTTCCTTCAAGAATGTATCGGGGTGTTTCTTCCCACATTTACCATAGGATGGATATTCGACCATTCCCTTCTTCCCCTTATTTCCATTCCCATATTGATCAGCAGATCTCTTCTTCTCTTGCTTTGCTTTAAAGTCATGAGACTTAGAGAATTCCTTTTCAGTCTTGATAGCACATGAGACATTGTCTTCGTACGATGAGAAGGATTGTGAGACTAATGCTCGACGGAGAAATGGTTTTAACACATCAAAGAAACAATTAATGTTACTTATTGGGTTACGTACATAATCTACAGTATACCTTGCTACCCTTGTAATGTTAGCCTCATACTTTGCGACATTCTCATCCTCCTCTTTTCTCAGACTCAGAAATTGTCTTTCCATATCTTCTCGATGGTCATGAGGAAACTATTTTTCTAAAAACAGATCTTTGAACTCCCTCCATTCCATATTTGATACTTCATCATCCTCCTTTATGTTTTGAATCAATGAACACCATTGATCAGCATCTCCAGTGAGGTGGTAAACTACCAAGATAACTTTTTCCCTTTCACTACTTCCCAAAGCCTGAAATATTTTCTCTAGGGAACTTATCCATTTCTCAGCTACTAATGGATTTTTAATCCCATTGAATTTTGGTGGTTTCTGCCTCATGAAGCGATCTAACAAGGATCCTCCACGTTGTGGATCAGGGTGCTCCATAAGGGTAAGGTTATTATTCATAACTTGAGTGAGTTGTCCCAATATGGTGATTAGTGGATCAGCACTAGTTGCATCACCAGCTCTACTATAATTATCTTGAGCATGAGGGAAATCCCTACATGGAGTGCGTGCATTGATACGGTTTCCATTTCTTCCACTAGGCGCCATTTCTAAACAATGGCATAAACTAGTTTAGTTTATGAATCAAAACAAATAATTACATACTTATAAAATACTTAAAATAAATTAAACTATTTATGGATATAATCCATAATCATAAAAATGTTTTCTTTGAGGAAGTATATACTCATAAACCCTTCATAATGATTTGTAATGAAAATGAGAGTTATCCTAAGCATATCCCCTAGGAGTGTCGTAACCAAGAGTGCAGCAAGGCCCGTTGTCTTGCACCAGTTCCCGTTCGAGTCTAGATCAAAGCGGTGTTTTTGGGATTTACCCCTAGGTACATCTGTGCCAAAGCCGCCTCTACCTGCTCGTATCCAGACAGGGATGTATTTCTCGGAAAACTCAAAAAATCTCTACAATACCAAAATTCTAGGAATTTCTTCTATATTAATCCTCAAAGTCCATCTTAAATCTATGTGCTCTAATCAGATTTTATCTAAATATATCTTCCAAGGTCTTTACTAAACTTCCTCTGATACCAACTGTAACGCCCCGACCCTAGTTACCCAGAGTCGGTGCATTATTACATAACATTGGCATGATCACAAGAAAGATCAAGTCTCGATAGACCGATTAGTTTAGTAGCCTTGGAATAACTATATATATTAATAAAGTTTACATTACATCATAAAATGAAAACTAAAACAATATAGTCTCCATATTCCACACTCTTATCCCCTCATACTATCCCTGCAGGTCATTCATAAATTACTTCTTCACATCCTGGGAAAAATAAAACATAGAAAAGGGGTGAGCTCAAATGCCCAGTAAGGATAACAATATAAAGGAAACTTTCATAAATAAGAATAAACATTTAAGGAAATGTATAACTTACACAAAAGCCTTTTAAACATGAAATTTAACATAGTATGGCAAAAATAAAATGAAATAATTTCATTTACTTATTCACATGGATATTCTACTAATCGAATAATCACATGCAATATCAATAACCACTTTCATAATGATGGAATGCATAATGCCAGACTATCATAACCACATAGCCATGGTCTCGTGCCAATACTAAAAATAAGATTTTGTCAAGGCCTTGTGCCAAGACACTAGTTTGTCTCATGATACCTACCGATGCATCGAGGAGCTATTGCGGGATCCACCCGTCACATATTAAGTCCAATGCATTCCTCATATGAACAGGTTTAAACATAACATAAACATTCGTATTAAAAATAGCAAACAAAATGTCAATACTTTCTCCATAAACCATGAACTGTATAAAAATAACACATCCACAGTAAAAAAAATCACAAAACCTTCAATACAATATGGAAGTTTTGTATCATAATACATCAACTTCAAATAAGCTTAAAATCCATAAAGGTTGTTGACAAAGATGAAATCAAAACTATTTGATAGAAATATCCCTTTTTTGAAATCATTTAAAAGTCACAAAATTATAAAATAAAACTTTTAATTTGAAATTTTTTTTATAAGCTTGTAAGGAAAGCTTCAAATATTTTATGACTGTGGAAAATAGTCGCACCCGTCGTATAAGTTAAAAAAACATTCTTAAATTAATTCTGTCGAAAAGGTTAAAAAGCACCTTATTTGGAAAACGACAGAAAGATTCCTTTATAAACCACTTATAAATAGTCAAACAAGGGTATAAATGACTTTTAATCATATTCTTGTAAATAGTAAAAATGATTTGAAATACATTTTGAAGAAACATGGATGTGGATGATAATGAAATCCCAGCAGATTATTACGTATAAACAACCTCAGATAATGAAGAGATTGCGAGAGAAAACCTTACCTTGTACTTTTCCTTGGTTGAGGGTAGGTTAACCTCCTGTATAATGGTGAAATAATTTTTATTAAATTATACAGGAATCATATACATTAATATGATATCATATATGATCTTTTAACATTGTTTTGTTAATAATGTCTTAGAATTATCATCATTTCAGGTGTTAACATACTCATTTTCCTTTATATGTTTTGTTAAATAAGTCGTGTTTGTTATGGATAGGTTGTATCTTATTAATATACATAATGATATCAAGTCCTTAAACATTATTTTTAAATCATCAAATTATAATTATACTTGAATGGATATGATGGAGAATGAATCTCATTGCGTTCGTGGAGACGGTAGTCAGTACGTACGCACGAGCACAATATCATTCTATTGATATTAAAATAATATATAATTGGATGGTATATCATACATATAGAATCATTATCATGCTATATTTATTATTTACATGAATTAAAAATCATTATTATTCCCATCCAAATAATAATATATTGAATAACAATTACACCACAACGTGGAGACGGTAAGCCGTACGTACGTACGTATGGTGACATGTCATTCAAAGGATGGATAGAATACTGAATATGGTTTTATCATATTCATAATAATATTAAAATATATAGGAGATTCTGGATTCATTATTTTATAATTGTAATAACAAAGAAAGAAGAAGTTGAAGAAGAAATGAATTTGAAAAAGGGTGGTGAAAACATTACCTCTTCTTCGGGTTCTTCCTTTTGATTTGATCAAAAGGGTTTCTTAGGTTGGCTCTCTGATCAAAATAAGGACTCTAGGTTGTATTGAGGGAAGTTGAGAGAGTATTTGGGAAGGGCTTGGCCGAACCAAAAGGCTTTTAAGGTGTGAATTAATGATAAGGGGGGGTTCCCTTTTATAAGAGGGGTGAGGGGCACCTTTTTAAAATCTAGAAATATTGTTTTATAATAAATTCATATTCGGTTTCTAATGGTTCCAAAGTGGATTATTTAAAGGTTAAGGTGGGGATGGGCCTAAAACCCCTCAACCAATATAATTTAGATAGGTTTGGGTCATTATATTAACCTTATCGTTTAGATTTAACTATTAGTTAATTTGTTTGACACTTACCATATCATTTTGTATTTTTATATTATATAGTTAATAAACATACTATATACCTCCAAGAGACCCCCCAAGTGGTACATTTATGATACACCTATCATGATATAAGTCTCTTGTCCGAACCTTAGATTTTTAGGAATTTAATATCAATTAATAATATAATATTTGTTTTAAAAACTCTTTTATGTCAATTTTGACACTATTTGGAAAATTGATTTTTGTAAAAATCATAACAGAATTATTACTTAGAAGAAAGTTAATTAAATCATTTATAACATGTCATATTAACCTATAAAATTATTTTAATTCATAAAAAGTCTCAAATTATATTTATTTGGGTATTTATAATATCAATTATTTTAATTTTTCACTATTATGGTAATTACTGCATCATCATTGTGTCATAAATAAATTAAATTATTTAATGTCTAAAAATTATAAATAAAATTTAATTATGTAGAAAATATTTTTAGATTTATAATAATATTTATAATCAAATTTATCTTTTGTGTAATCCTATATTAAAAATGTTTTAGTAAATAAAATTTGATTTTAACTCTTTTAACTCTTCTTTGAATTAAATAATAATAAATGTACTAATCTAATCTAAGTGTACCTAAATGATAATATTTTATTTCTAAGGTTTATTTTGTTCTATATACACTTGTCCAATAGAATTAGGACATGTTTTAGGGTAATATTAATATCATTTTTACCCTTAATTACCCTATTTTCTTTTAACCATGGTAAATAAAAGTAAAAAGTTAATATTCACAAAAAAATTATTTTAATCTCATTGAACCACATATTACTCCTTGATATTAATCGCATCTCTCAGATTTTCGAAATTCTACTCACCGAAGTGGTAAAATTAAGTTTTATGAAAAATTCAGTATTTTAACTACCACTTAGTGGTTTCACTATTCATCATAAAATGATGTTTTTCAGAAAAAAACCAAAAATTAACCCTAGGATGATTTAAAATCTTCCAAATCCAAAAATGAAGTCCATTTTGAAAAATAAAATTTATAAATTTCAAAAAGTGGGTAGTACTATTCATAACACCTAGTTTGATTGGTTGTGGTGTGTTAGAACTCGATGTTGCGTACAACACACGCTATTGCATTATTCAAAGACAAGTGTACTATAGAAGCTTGGGGTGTTACAGGTAATGTGTTGTTTAATTCAATTGAGTATATAATGTTGAGAAGAAATCATGCTGGTTGAGGATGAAAACTATAATGTGTCTTTCATGTACTACAAGACAGAGGTATCTGGGTATTAATAGAATCCTCTCTAAAAATTATTGTTCACAACGATAAGAATTTAGAATAAATTTAAAAAAACCATAATCAGTTTGAAACAGAGATACGGTTAAAAAATAATAATTTTATTTGGTGCCATATTTTTTTATTAATCCCTGAAAACCCCTTGTATAAATAATAATTGAATTATCATTCTTTAATTTATATGGGCCAAGATAATGGAAAAAATAAATATTATTTCCTTGAATAAATAAATTATTATTTACTCAAATAATATTAGTATGTTATGTCTTATAATACCATTAAACTCAATTAACCAATCCCCCTCAATATTTATCGAACCATGAATAATTATTATTTATTTAATCAAATAAGTATAACTAAATTATTAATTAATAAATAAATAAAAATTTATTAACAACTCATGGGAATAAATATATACTAAATATTAATATACCCAAATATATATATATTTTCTACCTTGAAGATAATAACAAATAAATTAGTATTATATATTTATGTGATCTAATAAATAACAAAATGGTGAATACATATTATTCAAATATTTAACCCACATATATATTCTCTTGAATATTTCATGATTGAATATTTATGACCAAACTAAAAATAATAATTATTTTACCATATACATGAATAATATTTACCCAACATGCTAACTTCATGTAGAATATAACTGATAATCTTAATACACATTGTGTGTGACCCTTTAGGCCACTTTCTCAGTGGAATTAGGTTACACTACCTAAAGTCTAATTTTAGCATGTACAAACACACCATGTCTCTGATAACGAAAGATGTCACTTTCTCAATGACATAAAATCCACTATGATTATTTATTTTTGAATAAAATCCCTTTATATAGATATCTATAATAAAAAAAGGTTTCATTCTGGTTTCATCTGCAAATATGAACAACAAATCATTTTATAACTTTATAAAAATAAACTTTCCAACATACTTCCATGGTCTTGGACATAAATAAGTAGATAAATTCCTATAAAAGGGAATGAGAAATAAATTTCCATTTATTAATAGAATAAAAAAAATCCTTTTTGCATTATTCATTAATAAAATTTCACTTGTGACACAACAACGACACTATACATCCTATAAATATAAAACCTGAATTTTTTTAGTGAATAAATATACGAGACTAATGAAATGAGTTAATAATAATATTATATTTTATTTATAAAAAAACATCCATGTATAAGAATACCCAATAACATATATAAAAGTGGATTTCCTACTAGTGGGTCACGTACTCATAATCCCATGCAATGTTGATTCCCAAAAGCATACACAATGATAATGTGTCAAAAAATTTCATAATTCCTTACATTTAAGATCCTACATCATTTTAGTATTATAATCTAACATCACATAACTAAATAACATATATTTAATACTAATTTTCTATCACTCATCATAGTTGTAAACTAATATAGCCTTTCTGTATGAAAAGTACCCATGTAAATTAAGCATTTACATCCCATAGAGTATTGATAACAATGTGAAAAGTAATAAAATAATATTTTGGAATATGAGTATTAAAGAAATATAATTTGAATAGTATTTGGTTCTAAGGAAATGAAACCAATATCTAAGGAAGGTCGACTAAGTATTGTGTTACATTTCATTCATATATTGAATTCATTAGGCTTATTATCTAATGGTAGGGGTCCATAGTATCCCATCAACATGTCAATATGTATTATGAGATAAACTATCTTGTTTATCTAGCATATAAATTACCTAATTGGGTATGATTTCTTAGAAAATGACTGTAATAATAAGATTATGATGTAAAATATTAGGAATTCCATCAATATAAAATATGTTATTATTATCCATGTGATGACTATAGTGACATTATCCATTGATTAATTTCAAGATAAATATTTTGATTAAAGGGAATATGTATTTATTATAAACTCTTATATATTGTTTATACCTTATGTATTAATGATGTATTTTATTTTTTGAGTTTTCTTATCGAGTATTTGGTCTAAGATTTTATAATTTCCCCATTTATTATTGTAGTGAATAGTATTAAAAAATATAATATATATCGAAGTGTATCAGGATTGGATAAGTGTCTGCTAGATTTTGAAAGATTATTATTGAATAATAAAGTCATTATACATTTAAAAAACAATTACGTGAGAAAAATATGGGTTTTGGTAGGTAATGGTTTTCTTAATTCTTTTATACTCTAAACATAAATATTATTTATGTATTAATGTGAATAAATCATTTCATTGATGTTTTGCTTCATAAAGGTAAAAATTTGGTCACTAAAGTTGATATCAAAGTCAATATATAAGTGTTATATTCTTATAATTAGATCTGGGTGTATAGGTATTGGATACAATAGTTGGTATCAAAGAAGGGTTTAGATAATATTATTGGATAGGATGTTATAAAAAAATATAATTTAAAATAATTTTAAAAAATCATGTGTTAATATGTTGATTTTGGATCATAAGTTGAAATTATTCTATAACCCTAAATTTTTATATGTTATTGATAAAAGTATTAATTTTTTTTTTCAAAATAATATATGTTTAAAAAAGATAAAATTGTTAAGGATTAATTCACATTTAACTGCCACATAATATGGTTTATTATAAATCCCGTATATACTAACAGTAACCATTTTTTAATTGGTTGGACCTAGAATGAATGACGATAAAAATGTACGTGAAAGGAAATGGGGTTATTGTTTAAAAACTATCAAATGAGATAATAGTTGCGAGGAAAATTATTATGGTTATGTATAACAAGCTATCTTGAGTGGTGATTTATTACTGGAACAAAGGTGAAAATCCTAATGCACCAAATAAGAAAAAAATAGTTTTTGACATATATTTATGTGATAAAGATCGTGAAGGTAAAAATATTCAACATTCCACATCATATAAACATGGGAAGAAGAAATTGGGGAAATTTTTTAAAGAGAAATATGTTGAGTAGTACATTTATTCTTAATGTATCTATTTAATATATTAAACATAGGTATTTTGGGTATTATAAATATTTATTATAATGGTGAAATAGTCATGAAAGTGGTCAGTAAGATTATAAGAATAATGGTTTATCATTCTCATATGCTGGAGATGAAGAAAATAAAAATCAAATATAAAAAATATAAATTAGTATATGTGATTTTATTATGATTATATTATGAAACATGATTAGATTAAGAATGATGATTCTTGGTACATTATTCATATATTTGTTTTTATGAATGAATTATTATGAAATATAGAAAAAATTAAATGTTTATGAAGGATGTTGAATGAGTAATGTTTCAACATATTTAGTTTTAATAGTTATGATGTAATGGTATTTTATTGAAGGTTTATATAATCTAATAATGATCAAATATTCAAAATTATAGACACCGCTTTAATAAATAATATTATACCCGTAATCCCAGGTCTAGTTCTATTTTTTTGTAATATGACTTTGATATAAAGAGATATGACCCAGATAAACATACATGAATCTAAAAATTAAAAACATGTCATCTAATAATAATAATATACACCCATGAATTTAATATATTATTTCATTGAGGATTAGTTATATAAGAAACCTATTTTAGGATAATTGTAGACATTTCACTATATTAAAACCACACAATATTCCCTTCCAGGATCTTCATAGGTTATACTCATATTTATAACCTAAGGAATGGAAACATACTAAATAGTTGAGCTCAAATACTTAGTAATTAAAAAATGTCACCATCATTCCATAAAATGTTTCGTAATAAAAATTTGTGAAAATGTGATTGGGAAGAAATATCTTCTTTGGAATTATATATAATAATAAGAGTTTTCTATTTGGAATTATAGAAGTTTATATAAAAAATCCATATAGTTACCATGGTATAATAGTATAAATTCCAATGACAATAATCATGGTCCATGGTTTATAATCATAGGAATAAAAATAAAATTTCATGGAAATTATGAATCATAGTAAACTATGGCACTAATATAAGAATATAAATCAAAAAATAGTGGAGTGGGAGTCCCTACATGTTTCCCTTAACATCGTGGAGCAGACATCCCTACGTGATTCTTATCGTAGAGTATACATCACTAAATGGTTCCAATTAAAATAGTGGAGAAGGAATCACTATATGATTATCATAAAATGGTGGCGAATAAACCAATACTTGACTCCTATAACATAGTGTAGTATGAAACACTACTTAATTTTAATGACATAATAGATAAGGAATAATTTCTAAATACCCATATTAGAGAAAGAAACATCACTGATTTCCTTTAATTTTATCATTTCATATAAATACATACCAGTACATTTAAGTAAAAATTTCATCCCAAAATATAAATTAAATATCTATACATATTTTTTATATTAAAAAATGAAATCATTCATACTTCAGATATATATCATAATTATCCTATGGAGAAGAGATGAGTTTCATGAAAATTTTCCTAAATCATTCTATAATACGTCCAAATAAATAAGTTATATTTTTGATTAAAAATAAACGATATGTAAAATATGTTTCATTATGGATGTTCTCATAGATGAAAAATAATTTTTTATGATCTTAAGATAAATCTACCGAAAAATAATATAGAATTATCATTTTTTGAAAGGTATGAAGACACCTTAGAAATGTTTTTTTAAAAATTAAATACATGATATTGATAAAACATTCAAAAATAATCCTTTCAATCCCAAAAAATTGATTTTAAAATAAAATTTTATTATTAGAAAACTTCATTCAAAAATGCATTCTTTGAGAAGGCAAAAAAAGAGAGTTATTTTTTAAAGAAATTATCCATTAAAATTCATTTAAAAATAATTATTCCATTTTGAAAATAAAAATTTTAATTTTTTGGTAATATAAAATCATTTTGTTTTCATTTAAAAATAATGATGTGTTTAAATAATTTGGATAAACATTTCATAATATTTAAATGAATCTTTAAAAAGAATAATTCTAATAGGAAGAGAGAACCCATAAAATATATTTTATAAAACATTTTCACCATCCATATAAAAGATGATTTTAGGAGTAACAATAAAAAGGAATTTAGAAAATGGAGTGAAGAATTTTCAAAAAATTAATTTTTCAAATTATATTAAATAATGGAGTCTTGAAATGTATTTTTTTTGGAAAACATTATTAGTATAAGCTAAAACACACAATCTTGAATGAAACCCCATCTGAATATTTTAAAATAAATTTATTGATAAACTAAATAATATAAAGGTTAATAAAACATAATTTGGAAAAGAGGAGTAGGAAAATATGATTTTCACATGAGATAAAACTTAATTATATTTATAATTACAAAATATAACATTGGAGGGAACGAGAAAATATAGATAGGTTGGAGAAACTATCATTAAAAGGTATTGGAATTATTTGTCACAAAGATATAAATTAAGAAAGAAATTAATCATGGTAAGAAATTTATATTTAATTTTAATTTTCTTCTAGAGAGATACCAAATTATATTATCAAAATTTAATTCATGAAACCAATCTTTTAAAAACTACATTCCAAATGAATCACATGGACTCATGAAAATAATTTTAGTCAAGAAGAACCCATTATAAAATCATAATCAATCAAATTAAAAATAAATTAAAGGTAGAGAAAATGATGGAATTTTAAGTCCCTTGTATTTTATAAAAATATTATGATAAAATAAATCCATGTCCCATATTTAAACCACATAAACGAAGAAATATGTTAAATCCACATCATATCAAGGTGATGAAAAATTGAGATACAAAAACTTATAACTCGGGCATTGATTCATTTTGAATATGTGTCTAACATCCTATGTAATCAAATTATGTTAGTAAAAGAATTATTATGAATTTTTTACATAAATATTTAATTTTATCTACTCTATTTATTATCATATTATATTTATCTATTAAATAGTTTTACCTTATGAAGGTTACTTGAGGTCGTTTAGTCGATTTTTTTAATCTTACTCAGTATAGTGACCATTGAAAATGTGTTCTAAAATATATTCATTTTATCTATAATTTTATAGTTTTATGAAATTTAATATTTAGTTTTACGAAATTTTATATTTTTACTTATTTTTTCCCAAAATGAACTAAAATTACGATATGTTATATGATATGTTTATTTAACATGGTTATGTTTACAAAGAACATTTATTTTTAACAAAAAAAAATATTTTTTCAATATTATAATTATATAATATTAATAGTTTCCTAAATTAAATTTTTACATACTAAATTCATTTATTTTGTCATACATTTCTGGTGGTATGGAAAAAAAGATAACCTCATTCATAGAAGTTATAGACCACACATAAAAATAACAAAAGCTTCCTTATTAAAATGTTTATGGAGGAAGGTATACATGATATATATAATTTGTATAATGAAATTTTAGTATATAAATAAAACAAATTAAAATATAAAATCAAGGATATAATATATTTAAGTGGTAAATATGAGAAGAGTTATGGGACTTCATTTGACAACATTACCTCTCCATTTATATATTCCCCTTGGTAAAACTGAGGCTCCTATCCTAGGAATTTTTGAAAGGAAAAGGTTTATAATACATTGGTAGAGGTTTTATTAGAGAATAGGTTAGTGTATTTGTTGACATATGTCATTTTAATATATGGATAATGTGTTCTGAATGATATCCTTTTATAAGTGAAAAAATGAAACTTTTGTAAATACCCATTACTTTTTCAATGATGAAACAACCCTATTTATGGGTAAAAGGGTTTAAAAGTTTAAAATAATTAATTTTTAAGAGACTTAAGGTCTATAAATCCTTCATAATTAATTTTAACACATTTTTAACAAATTTATTGTCTTTATATCTATATTTCTACCTTATACATTTTGTTAACAATGGTATCTTTCTTTTACCGTAGAAATTAATATTTTATTAAAACAATAAGTTCATACCTCTTAACAAATTTCTATATTATTAATATAAATATAATATGGATATAATTTAATTAAATTTCTAAATAAGGTTGAATTTAATTTTAATCTAATATGGCTATTATTTAGTTAAACTATTTTGTAGAGTAATGTTGTTCTCATTAATAAATGATCATAATATTATATAAAATTATGTATTAATTAAATGAATGATACTAATATTTAATATATGTTTCAAAAACATATCAAATTCATTATATATAATAGATAAATTTAATTGATTAGAAAAATTTAAGAACATTAAAATAATAATTATTCTATGATAAGCCTTTCACCAGTATGATTTTCATCCACTTAAATCTTAGTAATCGTAGTTTTATAGTGAACATTAATATTTAATATATTACATAAAATTAAAATTATAATCTAAGATATGGAATTTATTTTATAGATTCAATTTCTATTAGTGATGAAAACAAAATTTTAATATAGTAGGACAAAAATAGTTTTTTATTAAAATATTATTTTTGTATCCAAAAAAGTAATAATGGTAATTATAAATGTAAAATAATGTTTTTAAACATATAATTTTACAATATAAATATATATATATATTACAGCATAAAATTGTAAAAACAATTAATTCATTTTTTTATTATGATAATATCAAAAAATATCCTATATTAACAAAATCGATATTTTTGAAATATTAACCTAAAAAGAAATTATTTTAAAAAAATAAAAATAATTCACCATAGTGTATTTTTTAACATGATAAATTCAATAATGAAGTCCCATTTATAAAAAAATATGAAAACTTTAAAATATCTCTTCTACATCAAAATAAAATTTATAAAGCAATACAATATTTATTGAAAAAATACCTTCTTCAAATTTAAGTTTTTTTAATCCAATTTTTCATTGCTTTTGAATTTATTAATTTTTTTATTTTTTTGGGGTTTTGTTATTCTAATAATTTATTAATAATATGCATATAAAGGTTTTTGGATAATTCTATTTTCTGTTTCTTGTGAAACATGAAATGAAAAAAAGTATTCATTTCGAGAAACATAAATTATAATGTATTAGGATGGTACTCTCTTTCCCTCTTAAATAAAACTCAAACCAAATATTATAATTCCTACTCACTAAATAATAAATCTAATTTTGTATAAAATTTAGTTGTTTCTAAAGATATAATTCATAGAGATATAGAAAGCATAAATACATAGAGAAAATATTTTTTCCTTAGAATCATCTCATCCCCAACGTTGAGTTTTTCTCTAACCATTTAATCCATGTTTTTATCATTATTTTTGTATCAACACCCATATTATATAGTTTCATTAAAAATGGTTATCATGATAAATATTTCATTAAAAGGCTACGTTATGTTTAAATAATTTTTGATATCCTTATTATCAATATTTTTTTCATTTAATTTGATGGAATTAATCTATTTATAAAATAATAATAAATTATTCTAATGTAATTATAATATGTGTTTTATAAGTCACATACACATAAAAAATAAACATTTTATACAATAAATTAAATTTTTTCTAGAATAATCTAATCACTGGAAATGTGATTTATTTATTTGTGAAAATTTCTAAGATATACTAGTCCAATATCCAATAAGACATCCACAAATATATATTGGAGGATAATTTTTCCTTAATTAGTATGATACACTTCAATAGTTGATATTTGGTAGTATTTACATTATTCCCTTGGATTAATAGGATATTTATGTGTATAATCCTTATTAGAAATTATATTGGGGCATCAATTTTCAAAATGAAAAAACATCTTATGGATGACACGTTCACATGAAGATGGTGTAGTAATTGATAATATAATACCTTCCATTTTATTAGTAAACCACTTAATCTCTCTTTGATAATCATGATATATATGTTCAATCCTTCCATGATTGAAACATATTCCTTTTCCTTTGATACATTACCCAGGGAGGTTCTTCTAATATATTTTATATTAAGTAAATTTAATCTTCATTCATTCAATATTTTTATCACATGAACTTCCATAAAATTATATAATTCTATTTGTTGGTGTGTTCAAGAGTTTATAAATTCTCAGGTTTTTTATAATATCTCAAGAATGTTAGTCATAAAAACTTTACTATTTTCAAGTCCATCTCCAATCCTATTTGGTTTATCTTTGTTAAAACTTCCACATTGTCTATAGTATCCATTTCTAACCTAGATTATCCATGTTACATAATTACATGAATAAGTAAATTAAAGATAGTAATTCCTAATTTTATAAACAAATAAAAAGGAAAAAATAATAACATAAAAGGATTAAATTATATATGACATATGTTTCTTACCTCATTAATTCTTGGGTTTCAATACTGGTTATTTATTTTCTATATTATATTTAGTTATCTCATCACATGAAAACAATGTTCAAATAATCTTTATATGGTTTGATATTGATAACGTGATTAACCAAATCAAGTCCTCTAGGACTGTCTTGCTATGTTTTCAGTATTGGGATCAAATATTGTACACTCAAGGATATCAAAGTTTATAATTATCTATCCTTTTTAATGGTGATTATCTATAAGTGAAACCATTCCATGGTCACATTCATTTTCTAGTATCTAAATAGTGATATGTTTTATAGGAATCCACAGAGTATCTACTTTACCAAAATTTCAAAATGTTATCGTATACTTGGACTATTCCCCTATAATTATCATAATGGTTTTCACTAATTTTATCATACTCTAAACACTAAACAAAACAAAACTATTACTCATGGATAAGTAAATCCTTGTATGATATGAAAAAAGTAACTCCAATCCCACAGTCTTATTCTTGGTTCTAAAAAACCTTATTTATACACTCCCTTTGATACAACATGAGATGAAACAAGAAAATAATAAATATATCTAAAATAATTAAACATTTCAACCAAAAATAATCACTCAATACCATTAATTTATGATTTTTTATATTTGTTGATAAACCATATAAAATTCATATTTTATGATACTTGTAAACATTTATCCATAATTTTACAAATCTAAACAGCATTCTAGACACTTCATGGGTAATACTCATCTTCATAATATGGGGAATGGAAATATAAAAATGTGGTTAGATCAAATAATCCATTAAGGAAAATCCGCACTAACCTATAATCATGGGTTATATCATAATAATATGATAAAACAAGATATGGTAATAAATATTTCCTTGAAAATTACATGGAATAATTTTTTTTTCCCAATAATGAATTATACAATTCAATATTAACTCCAATGAACCAATATATAACACAGAATAAGTGTAAGAAATCATGATACATTAATCGTGATCCATGGAGGATAATAGTTATCATAATTAAATGTTTTTTAAATGAAACAAAATAATAATCAATGGAAAAACAAAAATGTGGAAATTATAAAATAGTGAGCCCTAAATCACTACACGGTTCCAATATTTTATTAGACCTTGCATCAGTAACAGATTCCCATTGTTAAGAAGGATTCACAACTAGATTCTAATAAACATTGTGGAGTGGAAATCACAATCTGATTCTCATAACATAGTGGAGATGGTATCACTAACTAATTCTATTAAGATAATAGAGTATGGATCACTTTCTTATTCCCATTGTGAACGATGAATAAATACATGATTTTTATAATTAAATCATGAGATATCAATCATTAAAAAATGTATTGGAGGGAAATATTGGACCATGTTTGTCATAATAAAAAGTATACATACACATGTATATTATATAATATTAAAAATTTCATATATCACACATTATTTAATTATACTCAGAAAATAAGAATATTTTATTAAAAACCATTCATAGAGCATTCTATAAATCATAGAGAGAAAGAATTTGGATGGTGCCTTAAAAATATTCCCAATGTAACATAAAAAGAATTAATAATTCATTCAATAAGAATAATTAAATTTCTGGACATTTTGGATAAATCAATTAGAAAATAATATGGAATAAATCCTTTTTTAAAGGCATGAAAACTCTATTGAACTATATTCATTAAAATGAAATACATTATCTTGATAAATCATTTAAAAATAATAATTCCAAAAAAATAATAAGCATTTTCAAACAAAATATATTGTAAATATTCATTCTAAAAATCATTCTTTGAGAAGATATAAAAACAATATTTATTTCATTCTAAAGAAAAAAATACTTTAAAATCCCTTATTTAAATAATGAACCAATTTTCAAAATCAAGGTTTTTATTTTGTGAAATACAAGAACATTAACATTACATTTTTAAATAAAAATATTTTAAATCATTTTTGAAACTATTTAAATATTCAAAATGATTCTTCAAAAAGAATAATTATTATAAGGAAAGGGAAATACTATGGTATATTTTATAAAAATAATAACCATAGTCATAAAATATTAAGATATGGGTAACATTCAAATGTAATTTTCAAATAGGTGAGGAGAAGATTATGTATGAAATTTTCATTTAAAATTTATATTCCATAATGCATCATATTATATTATAATATTGTTTTTTTGATGAAATGTGGAGAGAAATATATGACAAATTATAATTAATAAAAAAACACTTGAATATTTGAAAATAAATTTATTGAAAACCCACATTAAAAAATATATTAATAAAATATACTCTAGAAAAATGGTGAAGGGAAAGATGAAGTAAACATGATATAGAAACAATTAGGCTTCTAAAAATAATGTATAAAATTGGTTGTAAGAGGAAAATATTTTAATAGAGGAGAAACAATCATTGATGAAGATAATAATTATTCTTAACAATGATATTATTTGGATAAATAAATCCATCATTATAAGATATTTATATTTATAAGTCATTTTAATTTTTTTATATATGGTATTATGGTATCATCATTGAATATATGAAAAATTTATTCCAAAAACAAATTAAAAATGAAACATAATTAATCAAGAAAAGTAGTTCAGTTAAGAGGAACCCCTTATAATGTCATAATCTTTTGAATTGAAAATACATGGAAGGTAAAATGTGGGATAAATTTTTAAATAATCTATATATTTTGGAAAATAGTTATTTTATATATACATGGTAAATATATACTCCATAAAATAAAAATTAGTTTTGAATATACATCAAATATCAATGAAGAAAAATTGAGATGATAAAGCCAATATTTTTTGTCTTGATGCATTTTTTGTGTACTCTATATCATGAGTAATCTTATCAAGTTCACTAAAAACTATATTATAAACATTTTACATTATTATTTATTTTTATACAGTCTATTTGTTATAACATGTTATTTATTAATTATATTATTTTCATGTGTGGTGGTTACTTGGGGTGCATTGGTTATTTTTTTGAAAAATCCTTGCTATATTTTCTATGGTCAAAAGTGTTTGGGATAGATTAATAATCTTTAAAATAGTATAGTGGTTTTATTTTTTGTTCAATTATCAAAAAAACTATACAAATCTATGGTATTTCAAAAAAATGTATTCAAATTTATAATGGTGTCTTCTTATGTTCATTTATGGAAGTCAAGTTTACTATAACCATTAATTGTTAAGAAAGATTTTTGAATGTTAAAGTATATCCTTAATTAATATTAATAGCTTCATAATCATATTTTTTACACCATAAAATCATTTTTAAAATCATCCATGTTAGGCATTAATGAAATAATTGAACACGTCATTCCTAGAGGTTGTAGTCCTCACAAATGCATAACAACATAATAATTTTTTGGATGGTTTTATATGAAAGTGGAAAAGTTATATTATATTATTATTTTATTATTTTATTATATCAATAATAAATATTTAATCACCCTTACATTAATATAATCTATTTCATTGGTATAATAAGAATCGAATTTTGTGAGCTCAGTTGATAACATAAATCTTTCTTCATATTTTCTCCATTTGGTGTCACCACAAGGATAATTTACTTGGTACTTTTGAAATACCATTCATTCTAGGATATCGGAAGAGATTATAGAGGGATTATTTAAGTGTTTTGGTAGATATAATTATTTTTAATGGGTTGTGATAAGTGTTGGAAGTGATCTCTTTTTATTTCCGAGGAAAATGGATCTTTTGCAAATACCCAACAACTTTTCGATGATGGAAAAGAACTATTAATTTATAAATTAATCCAATGATAAAATATGGTAATTTATTTATGATATAATTTTTTATAATTAATATATCATTAATTTAAAAATATTTTTTATGTTTCATGTATTTTATCACTATATTTTTACATTTTGCAGTTTTTACCTTTGTAAATAAGTTTCATACAATAAAATAACATTTTATTAAATATATGACATAACCCCTCATTAAATAAATCTATAGTATAAATCTTATATAATTATAACTATAATATAATTCATTTTATAAATACTAAAAATTTATCTTTGAAATTAGAAAAAATTATCAATTAAAAAAAATACTTTGTAGAAAAATGATATTTTCATCATTAAGTGTTCTTAATATTATATGTCATTAATTACCAATTAAATTGGTGATAATATATTTTAATATATATGTAAAAATAATAAAAATTAACTTTCAAAAATTATATCACTTTATTTTATTATATTACAATTACACAACATTATTAATAAAATTCATTGAAAATAACTTTTTCACTATTGTCATGTCTATTAACTTTAAACATAGTAATGATTCATTTATGAAAAAATGAAAATTTAGTTGTTAGAAAAGATTAATATTCTGATCTAAAATACCAAATCAATTTCGTTATATTAAATTTCTCTATGTTACGAAAAAAAATTAATATAATAAAATAAAAGAGTTTATAAAAATATATTACATAGGATTCCAAAGTGTTAAAAAATGGTTTTATAAATAAACAAATCATTTTTTAAAATAGTTATTTTTGTATATACAGATATATTTTATATAAAAGAGGGTGTCAAAAAAATTATATCATTCATGTGTTGTGATAATGTTATAAAAGTGAATATACTAGAAAAATCAAAATTTTCCCTCTATTAACCTAAAAAAATATTTTTTTCAATTTTGAAAATTCACTCTAAGCTATTTTTTAAATGGTGATTTCAAATATGATATTATGTTTTAAATAATAGAATTATAAAATTTATATATTTTCATTTAAAATAAAATAAATTATGTACAACATTAAGTATTTCTAATTAATTTTTGCATGAATTTATAATTGATTAAAATAATAAAATTTAATATAGGATTTATTTTTCTAAAATTATATCAATAATATTCATCTAATATTTTATTATTAACATTATTTTATTATTAAATGGGAAAAAACCAAATATAGTATTAATTTGGAAAAAACATAACCCATAATCTCAGGGTGTTACACTTGAGATAATATGTTGTTTTATTTAATGGTGGATGATAGTATATTGGTAGTTAATTATTAGGTTTTAGGAATGATTCATGATTTGAGTATAGATAAACATTTGTATTTATATTGTATTTGATATTGAGGAAATTATGGTTAATTTTGATAATGGTTTGTGATATTTTTTTGAATGTCATCGAATTTAATGTAAATAGGAAATAATTATGTAAAAAGAAATTTTTTGCTAAAGTGGTTATTATTAATTGACGAATAAATATAGAGTCAACTTTTGGAAGTATATATTTTTGTTATAAAGTTAATAAGGTTATTTTGGGGAAATTATTTATATTTTCTAGAATATATTATTCGGGTATATACATTTGTTTTGGGTGATATTATAAGTGAAAAAAATTACTTGTAGATAAATTGATAGATTATTTTAAAAGAATATGAGATTAAATATTTCTGATTATGGGTTTTTAACCTGGTCCATAATATTTTTTAAGAACTTTATGGTTATATATGAGTAGAATAATGGGTGTTATTTTTGATTCATTGGAGATTAATGTATTTTTTTATATCATGGTCTATTTATATTTAATTTTTATATTATCTCTACTTATTATAACTATTTCTTTCTTTTATTACATTTCTAGTGACAATATAAAAAATATTCCATCCCATTTATGGATTATATAATCCATTAAAATTTTATTCTAGTTCTTCAGGAATTATAAACTTATCTTGATATTTATCATTTTGAACATGAGATGAAAAAAAGGTAGAAAACTACTCAAGAAAACAGAAAAAAATGAAATTTTGATTAGGGAATGAAATGAAATCATATATGTTTATGTTATCAATTTTTTGTATCATGAAAGTAGAAAATATTCTTTACAAAATTATGAAAATGGTAAATCAATTGATTTTAATGTGTAAAATATCACTCAACTATCATGGTATTTTTTTGGAAAAATAGTATGATTATTATAATGATACTTGAATTATTGTATGAAAATATAATTATAAATCTGAATTTTATTAGTATTAATGTTGAAATTACTTATCTACATATGACATTACATCTATTTTTAGATAGCTTTACTTTATTTATAATAAATTAAAATTAAATGAATAAATTTATTTAATGGTGGAATGTTACACCCTTATATTTCAATATGTAATTATTCTTTAAATACTACACTATTTGATATATTATGTTATAGGAAACCATAAACTAGAGTGATTCAATATAGGGAACCACACTTTTCATACATAGATATTATATCTTAATATATGAATATTCATTAAATTGTATAATTATTCTTTCTCGAATCATATATATATATAGTGCCTATAGAAACAATGATATATAAACAACTTCTTCCTAAGTGAACTACATAATGTCCCACTATGTTCTTCATAACCATAAAGATTCATAGAGGTAACATAAATAATACCTTTATTTAAAAAATTGGAAAATAAAAAATAAAAAAGGGTGATCTCATGTTCTAAAAAAAGGATGAACAAGGGATATATAAACATAATGTGAGCATAAGGATATAAGAAAAAGAGAATTATATTTGAAAACCATACTCTGAATATTATATATCATAATCATGAGTCATTACATAAGTCATAAAAGATAAAAATAAATAAATCATGATCAAATCAATGAGAGAAATCCATGATTGAATAACATTAACATAAGACATAGATTTATCATATATACATAAGAATAAAAACTCTAATGACCTGGATAACAACAATGATAATCATAACTTGTTAGGCTTGGGATAACCAGCCTTGTACTATTTATGGGCATGGTATAATCTCAAATGTACCATCTTTTGGGATTCATATAACCTACTTGGTACTCTTATTTTTTTTATTTGGATAACAACCAATGTACCCACATTTTCAATATTCTAATTACATCCCTTTTACCAAATTTTTTGTGGTTGGGATATTCTCCTGTGTACCTGGTTTCTTGGCCCTGAGATAACCTCTCATGTATCCTCTAATCTAAAAAAATTATTCATTACCCAATTAAATAGAGGTATGTATTGTTCTCACCTATCAGATAATACATTAATTCTTCTACCACATTCTCATAAAACCTTCATCATATCATAACCCTTGAAAAGTAAACATGCTTCATAAAAATTTTATCATACAATTCATATGAGAAGGAAACTTATATCATAAATATTGTTCCTAAAAATTACAAATAATATAGAGAAAGGGTAGGTATTTTCCCATTTGATCATATCCCTATTAAATATTAAGTAACATAAATGGATATTATATTATATGAAAAATTATTTTGAAAGATTCCATGAAACATTTCTCAAGGAAAATAACTTTTCCACTTTGAAAACACTTGTTTAAAATATAAAAATTTTCTAAATATTAATTAAAACATTAACATTAAAAATAACCATGAAAAAATTTAAAGTAATCGTTATTTCATTGAGTGTTTATGATAAGAGAAAATTCCTTTTATTTAGTACATGTTAAAAAAATGATTCCTTTCACATTTATAGTCAGAAGAAAAAATAGCCTTTTTTCAAAAATCAACCTGAAGGTTCCTTTAAGAGAGTTTTTAAAAAATTTAAAACATGGGTAAAAATTTCTTTAAGAAATCATTGGATAATTATAAATATTTTAAAACATTTTTATGAAACATCAACATGGAAGAAAATGGATTTTGCACTAAAGATAGTGAAAAATAGATTTTGGAAAAACTATTCTTTCATTATCATGAGTACATAAATATATAAAAATTTAAATAAAACATATATTAATCCAAAATAAATTGTGTAAAATAAATTTCATTATTTTATTGAGACATAGGTAATAATACATCATAATTATACTATAATCATAAGCAACCTTGATAAATAATGAGATTATAACATAATACCCTTATAACATTGTATGCATTTTAGACATAAGACCAATGAATGATAGATAATTAAATGGATAGTTATATATAGTAATATTCATGAAAATAATCAATATATATTCATGTAAATCATATACACCACAAAAAATAAACAAGTGGTGACCATAGACCGTGTCCCAATGAAATAAATGTGAGAGAAAAAATCTATTACCTTGTGTTTTCAATATCATCGTGTATGTTAAATAATCCGGTATAATAAATATATTATTATTATAAATTTTTTTATAGAAACATATTCATATATATCATAAAACATATTCTTTAAATGAAACATTTTATTACACATTTATAAAAAATTTCATTGTTAAAATCACTTTTTTGGGAAAAAAACAACATCATTTTTCATTTTTGTCTGGTCTTCTATTTTTTGGATCTTTTTCTTTGATCAATTTAACATTATATCATGAATTATAAAAATTATATAAATATCATATATATTAGTTATATATTTATTTAGATTAATCTATAAAATTTAGAGATATAAAATTAGTTACACCGTTAATAGAGACGATTGGTCACATGTATGCAACAATGTTGTTTCCATATTTTGAATCGATGGAAAAAATGAAATATTAAAAATAATAACCCTTTTAAAAATCATTTTTATTTCATAAATACAGTATATATTAATTAAATATACCTACATATCCATCCATGTGAATATAAAATGAAACATCTTTCACGTCACTTCATGGAGACGTAGTCCACAAATATGAACATCAATGATACGATTTTCCAATGGATTGGATGTTAATAAGAAATATGTGATATTATAATTAAAAATTTATAAATATTTAATAAATATAATTTAAATGGATTAAACCCATCAATATATCTAGCTATGGAATGGGTCATAGAAAATGAATTACATCGGTTCGCAAGGCATTTGACAACAGTACACATAATCGATGGTTGTGTTTCCCATTATATTGAGGAGGATATGGATATATGTTATTAAAATAACATAAAAAATATAATTATATGAAAAATAATTAATTTACTATATCAAAATATTTGAATAATATTTGAAGTATATGGGAGATGAATGAATGAAATGCTCTGTTAAGAATCACACCTCTTCATTAGACAACCACCTTAGGATATATCCAAAATCCAAATTAGGAGGTTTTAATAATAAAAATATTACATCTTGGATATGGTGTGTAATAGAGTAATATATTTGGATAGGTATTGGACCATCCGAAAGGATTTGATCATTGTAAGAGAGGAGGATAGTGGGTCCCCTTTTACATGTGGGGGAGATGACACACATAGAATCTTTGAAATGAAAAAGTTATACCCATATTTTTTGACATTGAAAATGGATCAAAAATGGATAATTACTAAAAAAATATATTATATAAGGTCAAAATATTTCCATAAAATCTGTTTTGGAATTTTTTAGGTCAATTTAACAAATATATGATTATTTTAACCCCTTATAAATTCCTCTTATTGTTTATAGTGATAATTGATTTTTACTGGATTTAATATTCATTATGAACAAACATTGAGCTCACCATAATATATAATATAAATAATTATGAATAAAAATATGGAATCCATTTATTTAAATTAAAAATCATTGATGTGGAATTATTTTAATTTAAATTAAACCAACAAATGACACAAAAAATGGTTTCCCATTTAAAATGTTTTCATAAGAATAAAGAATTTTAATATAAATATTTAACATGAAATTGATACAAATAACCTAAACTATATTAAATACTATATATTTAAAATAATTTTACTTTTAATATAATCTTAAAACAAAATATAAATATTTAGTTTCATAAAAAACATAATTTTTATTTAAAATCATCATTCTTTAATATTATAAAATTAAACCCTTCAAAAAAGTAAAAACAAATCATCATAACATAATTGTTAAATTATTATTCAAAAATTGAAGTTCATTTTTTAAAATAAATTTATTAATTTGGATTAAATAAATTTTCTTATTTTATTGCAAAATGGAATAAGATTATTTTTGGTGAGGAAAATAGACTTTTGAATCATATAAATACATTAACAAAAATTAAATAATTATTTATCAATATATTTTACTTACCTAAAACATTAATATTTATTTTTTAAAATTATTTTATTCCTATTCAGACAACCAATTTTAATTTCCATGCAATAATGGTCTTGTATAAATAATAATATTATTTTTATATCATAGTTTGTTAGAACAAACAATTGCATACAATGCATAATATTAATGAAATTAAATTTATTTAAAACAAATAATCATAAAATATAGGGATGTTACATTACTAAACCCTTATAATGAATTTAACCATTGAAATTACATCACTTTTATACAAATAACCGATGATAAATCCACTACATCAAATCCTTTGGTTCCCACATAAATTCATCAAGTTTGTGGTTTCTCCACAAATCTTTGAACTTGAGAGTGGATTCGTTTAATAGCACCTTACATATATGATCTAGAGTATAAAATGTTTTTTCTCAAAAGAGTGATCATAATAAAATTTTATTACATTAAAGTTCTATTCATGTGAACAATTAGGTATGTACTTCAATAATAGAGTCACATGGAACACATTCTGAACCTCGGAGTGGATCGGTGGAAGCATAAAGCATTCAGCAACAACCCATAATCAATCTAGAATTTTGAACGTTCTAATATACCTAGGATTAAAATTATCTTTACTTATGAAACTAATAAACATATTCCATGGAGATTAATAGGAATTCCTTCTCACCAATATCAATATCATGATTAGAGTTTAAATTTTCAACATAACTTTTCTATCAACATAGAGATGACATGAAGTTTTTTTTAAGGATCATACTTTCTCTAAAATTTCTTTATATATATAATTTCTGAAAAATCTTATTTCTCAAAAAATATCCCGTAATATTGTATTTTTACTCTTCCTTCCATTTAGGGCTTCATAATGATCCATTTAAACGCTATAGAGAAAACAATTTTGTATGAAAACTCAAACTGAGGAAGTTTTTGATGACAACCACGTTTGAACTCCAGAGAATAATATCCTAGAATATCCTATAGGTTTTGAATTATTATGTCAATATTGAAAATTTGTTTGGTGATGATATGTAGTGTTGATACATTACTCTATATCTAGGTCCTACTGAAGTCTTCACCAGAACATCAAGGTAAACCTCAAATCCTAATTAGATACAACAGAATATGGTATTATAGTAAACCAAAACACTTCCATAATGTAAATCCTTACAAGATTATCTTAAATAAATATTAATTGATAGTGATAACATGAACTTAATTTTTAAAGATATTGATTAGAACCCATGTAACATTATTCCCTTTAGATTTATTAGAGAGTATTACAACATATTCAATGGTGATGTTTTCCCATTTCCATTATAGTAAGGGTTTTGTTTTACAATTACCTTATATGATCCTATCACAGCCTTAAATTGCTAAAATACCTTGCACTGAGATAAAAACAGTTCAATATAATTCATCATTACATCCCAAAAAAAACCATTCTAATCTCTATATATCATCAGGATTCTAGGAGGAATATTGATTGAAGAACTATGATATACCTCTAAAAAATATTATTTTAATCTCAAGTATAGAAAGAAAAAATAAATGGTTCGTGAAACTTATAAATCCATGAAAATAATGGATAAACTCAACAATATTTATCACCATCTTCTATAGCTCAACATCTTACCTATGTACCTCTTAAAACTTCACTATTCTTAAAGGATGAAAATTCATTTTATAAACATAATATTTATCTGCTTACTACAATATTTATTGATCCACACTTTTGTAATACATCAATATTTTATTTTATTTTATCCTCATCATAAATAATATATCATGATCCTTTCAACTCAAATCATTCACCACCTTGTTTTCTTTCCTAGGGGTAATTTGATAACTATTTATAATCATTAATTAGATCCAAAAACATTTATAAAACATATTCAAATCCTTCTATATAAATCTATACATGAAACCTTTATGATAAGTATATATTACACACCGTTCTCCATAAAGATAATACCTCCATATATTTTATGTAAACATTATCAAAACTAACTCCAAACCATGTGTCAGATGATTTTTTTCAATGAAAATTAAATTTTTTTGGTTGGAATAATTTATTACTATATCATTATCCATGAGAAGTATCACAATACCTTCAAGGATACATAAAAATAGATTAAAAATCCTTTTATACTATCTTCTTATATAAGAATAGGTGCACTAACTAACCATCTCTTTAGTTACATGTAATTTTTCTCACATTATTCTATCTAAAGGAACACCGACCCATTATAATATAACATAGTAATCAGATGATAAATTTGTGATAAATTCCCCAAAACCATCAATAATAACCATCCCAATAAAAAAACTCTAGATATTAGTCATAGTGGATGTTTAGAGGGAGCATTCAAAAACATCCATCATTGATGGATCCAAAAATATACCATATATTGATATTATATGACCCAAATATGAATATTTTTGTATCCATTATTCACACTTTTAATGTATTGAAAATATTTTTCCTTCAATAGGGTTTTCACAATTATTCTAATGATATTTTCATGCACTTAATTTCTGTTTTAAGATAGTAGAATATCATTTATAAACACAAACACAAACTACTAAAGGTAATCTATAAATACTATATCCATTAAATCCTTGAATATATAATTTTTAATAATAAGACCAAATATAATCACTCTATATTCAACATATAGACCCCAAACCTAGTAACCAAGAGTCTTTGGCTATGTTATTATAGTTTCATAAGATAAATGAAATCACATCTTGAAGGATATAATAGTTTAGTACTCTTGGTAAACTAGATATATACTTGAAATTCACATTATATTTTTAAAACAAAACTCACAAAATATCTTATTAATTATTTCAACTACTCCACATAGAATATCCCTACATATCAATCTCAAAACACTTCATAGTATCCTATATAAAACAAAACGTACGAAATGGTTGAGATCATATAATTAGTAAGGTTATGCGTATATTGGATTTTATCATGAATAAATATTTACCATTATTATTGAAAGGTAAAAAACTGAAACACATTCCATTAAAATAATATCATGATCATAATATGGCCAAAATAATTTATTATCAAATAAATCCATATAAATAACCACATAAGGTTGAAAATTATCTATGGAAATTTATTTAAAAGAATAATCAAATTTAAATAAATAAATGACCTCCTAATGATGGAATTAATAATGTTAGACATATGAAACATATCGATAATACCTTTGGAAATAGAGTTTAAATCTGTGGGTAGAAATCCATCTAATCTTTCCAACTTATTTTACTCATGAGACATTTCGATGGCCTGAGGGGATTTCTATAAACAGGCCCATCACATCACACACTATGTACAATGAAATGCTTATATGAAAGTGGAGAAACATAATCTATATAAATTTTTTTATTGAAAAACTAACATATGAAATTTTAATACTTACCCAAATAAAATAAAAATAATCACAACACATCTGGAATAAAATGGTGAATGGTAATAAAATTGTACATCCTCGATAAAAATTACCATAAACCATCCAAATAGCGAATTATGATTATAAAAATACAATATATCCCTTATGTATCATAAGTAAAATAAAGTGTTTATGTTATCAATGAATCAAAATACCATAAAATATCATTAAAATATTCTTAATGAAATTCACCTTTTACAACAGAAAAAAACATTTTAAAATTAAAAGATCACCATACATTTTCACAATAAATTTCATTGAAATTAGACATCTAAAATTATAAAATAATCATTAAATCATTGAGTGGTCATGATGGAGACAAATTTCATTCATACCATACTTTTTAATGTTGTAATTCCTATCACATTTCTAGTATATGAAAAACGGGCCATGTCTTCAACATTAAATGAATAATAATTCAAACATTTTTTTTGTAAAATGTAAAAATGGAAAAAAATTATAAAATCATTAAAAAAATGATAAAAATATTTTTGAAATAATATTTAGAGAACATGTATTTTAATGAAAAATGTTTTATAATTGAAGAGATAAATAATGTTTTCATTAAAATATTTTACCATTCATTTTATATACTAATGAGTAGAAAAATGTTCAATTATTTGAGAAATTTAATGAATTAATAGAGTAGAATATAATAGATTTATTTTAAGATATAAATATCAAATAGTTTTCCTAGGGGAGTATTAAATTAATATTTTCCCATATAATGATATATATGTGAAATAAACCCTTTACCACTTTGGTAAATTTTGAATCACAATGTTAATGAAAGAATTAACATCCAATAAAATTATAAATAATATGAATGGAAATATATTCATTATATATCATATAAAAGGGGGAAATATAGACATTACAATATGTATTTAGTGCTAAATATGGTGAATGTATCACAGAAGTAAATGTTATAAAAGAAACCCTTATCTCTAGTCCCAATTCCTTCAAATTTCTCTGACCCTCTTATAAAATAAATATAGGTATAATTTACATATATTATATAAAAATAATTATTATTGGTCAGAGTAGATTACTCAAGAGGGGAGGGTGAATTGAGTAACAATAAAAAATTCTGTGAAAATTATTTCTAAAAAGGATTCCCCAAAAATTAGATACAACCCAGTTAATCAAGGTTATAATGTTATAAGAGTTTGACTGTTTAAGTAACTTCATAGAAGATTGATTAATTCCCAGTGATCCTAATTTGTGATATTAATAATACTTTTGAAGTTATTCTACTAATACAAGCCAGTTATAACTTCTTTACAAGATTAACTATCAAATTGAAATTAGAGATTTCTTAATTATAATGAAAAGAAACAAAACAAGGAAAGTTAATTTAAAAAACAGTGGATATGAAACAAGTGGTTCAGTCTCAAGCCGATACCTAATCCACTCCACATAGTGATTACCTACCACTAAGTAGTTTATATAAATAAAATTTGATCCACACCCTGGTTCGGGGTTAAAAATAGTACACAGACTATCCACGTCACACAGGGACATCTTCCCCAGTTTTCGTGGGTACAAAAACTACCAAGCCACACAGGGAACTCTTCTATACTTATCAGTGGGTATAAACAAAAGTAAATAGAGTGTTTGAGTAAGGATATATTATATCCTTCAGTTTAATGTAGGAGAAAGAGTGTGTTGTTCTACAGGTACACACTCTGCTCTAAATATATTAACAATAATACACAATAGAGCAGAAATATAAAGATGGGTTTATAATTTATCTTAGTGTTATTCTTTACAGCTCTGGACATTCGAGATGAAGAAGATGTAGATCTCAATTACTCATCAGTAAAACAATTTTTTTTTAATTTATCTTGTGCTCTTCGTGAGGTTATATAATGCGAAAATTTTCTCTAAGATTCAAATATGATTCACGTGTTCTTCAGCAATGTCGAGAAGCATACATTTGACAATCCTTCCTTTTTTTAAGATATCTCAGTGTTCTTTGTTTTTGTGCTCCTAGCCTTGTTTTTCGTTCAGTATCTCTCTCTATTTTTTTCCCGGACCACACCTCACTTTTTTTCTGGAATGCATGTGTTGGGGTCGACAGGTTGCATGGGTACCGCACCTTATACCTCATACTGTCAGTTGATATGACTACAAAGAAACATTAATTATGTTAGTGCATTTAAAATATTCAAATATGAAAGTTAGAGATTAAAATGAGAAATGAAAAACTAATTTTAGAAACAGTGGCACAGTAAGTCATGGAAACGGTGTCTCCTACACACGGTGTCTCAATTGATCATTGTGTCTCGTGGTCACAATGTATTGATCTTTACAGTGTCTTTCTCTTTACAGTGTCTCATCCTTCACGGTGTCTACTTGTCATGGTGTCTGGTTGTTCATGATGTATGGTTTTTCATGGTGTCTACTTGTTCACGGTGTCTGGTTGTTCACGGTGTCTGGTTGTTCACGATGTCTAGTTGTTCACGATGTCTTCATGTTCACAGTGTCTGCTTGTTCACGGTGTCTTGTAGTCATGATGTCTTGTGCTCACAGTGTCTGATTGTTACGGTGTCTGATTTACTTTTCCATAAAGACGTAACCAGTGGCAGTCTCACAGTGTCTCAGACTTTTCAAAATAGTTGTTTTCAGACTTAAATAATGATGATCATAGAATTTATTAGACTTGATCATTTGTCAAAGAAATCATTAAAAAGGTAAGTCAAGGATATTATGATGTAATTAAACTGAATGTGAAGCAATTAAAAACTTGAAAGGCTATTATTAAAGCATGAGAGTACTTGAATAATAATACACTTGATTTGATATCATTTACTTGATGTAATAAGGGTGAATATTATTTTTGATCATTAAAACATGAGTAACACATGGGGAGTCCAACAATCTCCCCCTTTTTGATGATCAGAAATCATGTAAAGTTAAAGTGTCCATTAGAGTGTACTAGAGTGATTAAAGTTCTCCACCTTTTGGAATAAGAAAAAATATAGAATAAAAGAAGTAAAAAGTGCAAATTCCATTATCATAATGTTCAGGACCAATAAAAAAGTGATAAAATAGAAATAGAATTTCTATAAAAAAGGAGTAATCACTGGTATTATTCATGGGCTGAAATTCTCTTTGCCTTTAGCAGTAGCAGAAGAGGAAGCCATAGGAGAAGAAGTTGAGGAAGAAGAAGGGAGTGAGGTGGTTGATAATGAGGGTAAAGGGAGACCTTCAAAAAAATGATGGAGCCAAAGTAGGAGGAGTAGAGGATCTAGGAAGTTGTTGATCGAGGATCACATGTCTGATCTGACTCAGGGCCTGACCAACATACATAGTGGTGGAAGCTAGTGCAGAAGTGAAAGTAGGTAGCCCAAGTCTAAGAGGTGCAGCTACTGGAGCAACAATAGTTGGACTCTGCAAATGAAGGTAGGGCCTGAGGAGTTTGATGAAGTCCACAATAATCTCTCCATCATACTCCATGGACTTCTCAAAATCATCCTTGTTTTCCATAAACATGTCTAATAATCGAGTAAACTCTGTGAGCTTCTGGAATTGAGTCTTGAAGGCCGGAGTTACAGGTAGAATCTGCAGATTTTCAACAAGATACTTTATGTGATTTGTCGTATCAGTCTTGGAGAAATTCCTATTAAAGTAGAAATCTACTTTCTTGATAATCTCCTGATAGGAATCATTAGAAAATAGTAAGTGAATTTGTACCAGGTCAATCACTCGGTCACAGTTCTAGATTACTGTAGAAATAGAATCCATGTATAACCACTGAGTACATTTTGAAGCTCTTCATTGACTACAGTTCTGAGCAGATCACTATGAAAAGAGGGTTGAAAGGATTGACCAGATGCTTTAGAGGCATTTAATGTTGTGGTCAGAGATTTGAGATGATTCAACACTCTTTTAAGATAGCCCATATATTCAACAATGAGTTTATTGAGATTCACAACATGCTCTCTCATCTCCTTCAATATTTTTTTGTTCCTTTCAGCGGCCTTTTCATCTAAGGAAGCTAGATAGGGTTGAATCTGACACACAACAGCCTGTGGTATTTGAGTAACCATAGGTTCTACTGGAGGAGAAACAAACCCTGATCATGAATGCAACTCTCACTGCATGTCTTCTACTATACATCTTAGAATATTCACTTTATCACTAAGCTTTTTATTTTCATCTCAAACATCCTGAATCTCATGAACCTTTTTTGGTTTAATGTTCCAAAAAACTTTTTCCACTATTAGTGACACATCTTTCTCACTTAATTTTGTTATTGGTCTGGGTTGGGTATTCAATAGTTTTTCAACTCTGCATAAATGAGTAGCACTAAAGTCCTTCAGATTAGCCTGTATTACCAAGGATTGATGTTCTGGTTGGGTATTCGAGAAAGACTTTTACTAGAACATGTCGGAAAGGTTAGGACCATTTACTAAAACATGATTAGAGTCATCCAAATCATAGAAACAAGGAAACCTATACTGAGAGTATACAATACATGACTCAGTCAGATGTAAAGTTCAATAGGCTTGATATTTGGGGTTTGATCCCCCTCAACAGGTTCCTCCTTCTATAGACTGAGAAGCTCAGGATCTCAGTCTAATTCCACAAACTCTGCTCTTGGTTCCTCACCCATTTTTTGTCTAGCCGGCTGAAAAGGAATCTCCATCATTTCTTCAGCTGAAGGGATGATCTCAGGAACTCATTGTTCTACTGGGAGTTACTTAAGATTTTCTTCTTATGTAACAGGTAGCTCTGTCACTATAGGTTCTTCCATGGCAGGCTCTTCGGATTCTTTGGCAACTGATTCTGTTTCAGCCTTGTGTTGAGATTCCATATTAATAGCTTCTCTAGGTGGCACTTCAGCCTCTTCTTCCTCTTCTTCAGAGTACTCAACAACCTCATCTAGTTACAAACCAGGATCAAAAATATATTTTTTTCTTGAGGGATACTCCATAGGTTTTTATTTATCATAACGTTTTTCATTATCTTCCACCCATTCCTTTTTCCACAGATTCCAGTTTATTTTCATCCTCTTGATGGTAACTATTGAAAGGCAGTACTCATAGTCCTTTATAACATCCTCATTAGGTCCAACCAAACCATTGGCATCAAGCATGGACGAGATAATATGGGAGTAAAATAATGAGGTTGGCTTGGATGAGTCTTTAATCATCTCAGAAATATGGTGAACGATGTACTTGCAAAGGATGATATTATTCCCATTTTTCATAAGGTGAATCAGAAACGCATCTTGATATTTCAAAACAACAAAATCACCTTTTCAGGGGCTAACTAGATTCTGGATGAATTTGAACAAATGTCTTGATTCTCCATCATGTTTAGCAGCAATGGCTATCCTCTTGGTTCCATTTCCATTCAAGTATTTCAGCGCATGTTCCAAATCAAAGATTTTAGTTGAAGGTGGAGGTCCTCTCTGATAATCCTCACAGATGCCTTAATGAGGTATCATAAGGCATGAAGCCCATAACCTGGAAGAGAATGAGAATCTCTGGCCATTGACCCATATTCTTACAACATAACTATTAATAGAATCAATAGGGAACTGTACGTACTGGTAAAACTGAGCCACTAACTTAGGATAGATAGGCCTATCTTCCTTCGAGAACCACTCTAACCAGCCATGATGTTTTATAGTTTTCAAAACCAGAATCTTACTAGATATAAGTAACTTAGGGTAGATCTTTTTCTCAGGTACAA
This sequence comes from Viscum album, assembly GCA_963277665.1. NCBI lineage: Eukaryota > Viridiplantae > Streptophyta > Magnoliopsida > Santalales > Viscaceae > Viscum > Viscum album. The sequence goes on from OY728160.1 coordinate 863,958,093, forward strand.
TAATGTGGTTTACCAGATTTGGATTTAATGGTCCTTCGGGTGATATTTTATGTGCAATCTTCTTATTCTTTGAGTTGTGCTTCTCAGGAGTTGACGATGAAGGGTGTTTCATCCTGGGCATCTACTGAAGGTTCAAGAGAGAGGGATAGAACGGGTTTTAAGGTTGGAAGGGTTTGAAAAGAGTAAGTAGAGGAAACCCCAAGTGAATAATCGAGTGATACATTCTTTATTTTATCATTTAGGAATACCAAACGTCAAAAAATTAAAAGTGTGGGGAAACAATAAGGTGAAAAGAGTAATTATCGCGATGCGTATTTTTACATTTTATGTAAATAAAAACATAACAAATTTTTTATGGTAGGACTATATCGGTTATTTACGGTGATACAGTAAATGGTGAGACAATAACTTAGCGTTATAGTGAGACTGTAAATGGTGAGACAGTAAATGGGCATTACGGTGAGATAGTAAACAGTGAGACGGTAACTATCAGATAGTAATCATGAATCACTAGCTTAAAAACTTTAAACATGAAACAGTAGAGAATAAAACAGTAAGATATCTATTTGATGTTTATCAATCCTAGTTCAAGTATGATTTAGTCTATACTGTTAGAATTTAACAGTTTAGTGAATATATCAGCAAGCTGATATTTAGTACCAATGAATTCCAAAGTGATATAACCTTTTTGATAAAGATCTCTCAAAAAGTGATGTCTCAAATCAATATTCTTTGTCAAAGAATGAGAAACCATATTTTTAGAGATGTTAATAGGACTTGTGTTGTCACAATTTATAGATACTTGCCTGAATTGATATCCATAATCTAGTAATGTGTGTTTCATCCACAAAATTTGTGCACAAAAACTGCTAGTAGCTATATATTCAGCTTCTCCAGTTGATAATGGAACATAATTTTGTTTCATACTACACCATGATACTAGAGACTTGCCTAAAAGGTGACATGTTACATAGGTACTTTTTCAATCTAACATACATCCATCTAAGTCAGCATTATAATAACTAACTAATTCAAATGATTGTCCTTTAGGATAGAACAGTCCTAGATTAGGTGTATGTTTGAGGTATTTTAAAATTATCTTTATATAATTTAAATGAGATTCCTTAGGATTTTCTTGAAAACAAGTACACATACACACAATAAACATAATGTCAGGATGACTAGCAGTCTAGTAGAGTAAACTTCCAATCATTTCCCTATAAGTGGTTTGATCAAACAATTCTCCATCTTCATCAACATTCAACTGACAGGTGGTACTCATAGTAGTGTCACTACTTTTTGTGCAATCCAATCCAAAATGTTTTATAATATCTCTAGTATATTTACTTTGAGATAAAATAATACAATCATTATTTTGAAATATTTGAAATCCAAGAAAGAATTTTAGTTCACCCATTAAACTCATTACAATTCCGTTTTGCATCATTTTAGAAAAATCAATACATAAAGTGTATCTTGAAGATCCGAAAATAATATCATCTACATATATTTCAACAACTAAAACATTATTAGAAATTAGTTTTATAAAAATAGTAGGATCAGTTATTCTTTTTATAATACCTTTGTAAATAAGAAAAGTACTCAATCTATCTTACCAAGCTATTGGATCTTTATTTAAACCATATAATGCTTTTGATAGTTTAAATATATGATTCGGAAAATAAGGGTTTTTAAATCTATGGGGTTTTTCAAAAAAAATCCTCAGCTATATACCCATTTAAGAATGAACTTTTAACATTCATTTGATATTGTTTGAATTTCAGATGTGCAGCATAAACAAGTAAGTGTTAAGATGGTATATGGAGTATGATATACTCTATAATACCAAATGTAGGATCGAAAAAATATATATAATGTATGTAGTATCTAATGATGCTATAAATAAAAGAGGGGGTAAATTGTTTACTTAAAATTCCATTGGAACATTTAAATATGGTTATTTTTAACAAGGTTAAACAAGGTAATTCACAAAACCTCTAATTCTACACACTTTCTTGATTCCAAAAATATTATTATGAGAATGTGATTACAAAGGATGGTTTCAGAAAAAAGAAACTTAATGAAAGTTTACAAAGATAAATATTCTACATTAAATAGTATAGAATCTTACTAAATCAGAGTACAAGTATAAGGATGTATAAGATAGTTATACTTCCGTCAACAAAAAAAATGCATTGTAAAATGTGAAACAAAACAAGTAACAAGTAGAAAATCTATTAACCCAAAGAGAAGGGTATCCAACAACCTTGGATAAATGTCCCTTGATTTATACTTTCAAGAAATTATATCTTACCCACTCTGGGGTATGCCCTCGATACGAAGATCGGAGTCTGTCTTGCTATCCCTGCAAGCCCTCAACTTCAAGGTAGTCAACACCTCTGTCTTCCTCGGCAAGGAAGTCCTCAAACTTTAAGGTAGTCGGCACCTCTGTATTCCTCAGTAAGGAAGTACTATAACATTAAGGTAGTCATCACCTCTGTCTTCCTGTCCCCAGAAGCCCTCGATTGTACACAACAACAATCGGAGTCAGATGAAGCAATCTAAACAATAAGTTCAGTATGCACTAGGCATGAGAGTCTCTCTCTAGTAATCACTTCATCAACATGTAATTTCTAGAGTCATAGAACAATGTTGAGATCGTTCAAATTATCTCATATTTATTGTCATAGCACCAATGGTCAGATCCCTCCTCCAATAGTCATATTTTTTCTTGAATTTTGGAGGGACATGTACACGTGTCACTCAACCAACGGTATGTTAGTTACTGAATGCACACCATCATTTTACAACAAAAAAAGTGTAAGAAAAAATATGGTTACATAACCAAAATCCATTACTTGGAATGTAAGCAAACAAAATATTGGAGACTAACTAAAAACACATTCGGATTCTATACTATAAGGATATTCAGATTCTGTTTTCTAAGGAATTGAGAACCTGCACTCTATAGAATTCCGGAGTGTGAATTTCAAGGAAATTCAGAGTCTGGATTCACAAGAGTTTGAAACCTGAATATAAAAAGTTTGGAGTCAGAGTTCATGAGAATTCAGAGTCCAAACATACAATGTATGGAGTCAAAATTCATGATAATTCAGAGTTAGAATGCAGAAGAGTTTGAAGTCTGAAATAAGAGAATTCGGAGTCAGAACCCAGGTCCGAAAAACAGAATTCTCTTTATTTAAGTATTATATGATTTCGAGGTTTTAGATATGAAACCAATTTTTACACTTAGACAAGATAATGAACAATAAAAAACATGGTAAGGATAAATTTCCTTAAGGAAGGAAATTTTTACTTATAGAAGTAAAACGCAGGGTAAAATGAGATTTTCCTTGAGATAAGGTCTTTTTGATTTTCAAAACAAGAAGGAATGGTCAATTCATAAAGAAACCTTATTGACTCAACAATCTCCCTTAAGTATGAAGGAATGGAAAAGTCATAAGGAAAACCTTATTGACTCAACAATCTACCCCTTTTTGAAATGCACGAACATTGTTATGAAAATGAATAAAAAGGAATTAGAAAATATTTTTATAGACATTGAAAATAAAACTTATCTCCCTTATCATATTGGAGAAGATGAATATGACTAACTCCCCTTAGGCTTTGGAACACTAAGGATCGTATTCTAGATTTCTGGAATGAGATTTTTCATTATCTTGAGTACATAAATCTCTTTAATGAAAACTCCCCCTTAGATAAACTCCCCCTTACTTAGGGATATTTTTTCTTTTCATAGTATTCTTTTTCCTTTCTTTCCCTTTTTTATTTTCAAAAATAATTTAAGGGAATGGAAAATAAATTATAGTACATAAAATATTAGTACAAAATATCAAAAAAACGAGCAACCAAAATTTCATTAAGATAGGAAGAATTTGTACAAAGAAAGAAACTACAACAAAAGATCAGATCTATTTTCCTTCCTTCTTCTTATGTATCAATTTCTTCACTATGGTTTTCAGCATCTTTAGATCCTTGTGGTCTTCCTCTGCTTGCTTTAGGATCTGATCTTGATCCTCTGATTTCTTCTCTAATGCTTTTATCTTTTCTTCCTGAGCCTTCAGAGCCTCTGCCAGAGCCTTCAACAACTCATATTGCTTCACTAGCTTCTCTTCAATCTTGATATGAAGATCCCTTTCCATCTTCCAACTTTGGTCAACAAAATATAGCTTTCCATTCACATCGTTTACCTATTTAATCTGAGTATTCTTCTCAAGAGTTAGCTTTTCCTCAAATATAGTTGTGAGATCTTTGATTTTACCATCTTCAGTAACAAAAGATTCCTTAACATCATCTCGAAACTCATCATGCTCTCTCAAATCATCAACTATATTATTTGACCAGCCAACCATTTATTTACAAGATCTTTTGTGGAATTCATAGTTGAAAATTAAATATTTGAAGTCTGCATCTAGCCTGACACAATTTTCTATCACCATAGACACTGAATCTGATTTTTGGTTCAATGTATGTAGAAGCATCTAGCATCTGAAATCTATGCTTGAAAAAATTGGAATAGTCCCAACAAGATTCTTCAAGGATTGGACTACGAAATCATGTCCAAGAGAAAATGATTCCAAATATCATACTTTTCATGGTGGGGGATCTTTCTATATATCAAGAAGATTCTTCTTTGATGAACCACCAACATCCTTCTTCTTTAAAAAAAACTTTAGTAGGTGTACCCACAACCACCTGTTTTCCTTTATCAGTTCTCGGAACAGCTTCCTCATCCAGAGACTCATGTTCACTATCAGACAGGTGAACAATTCTATCTTCATCTATCTTTTCTTTCTCAGTTTTTTTCTCATCATCCTTAGGGTGTGTGAAATCATGATTTTAACTTTCTTCCCCAGAAAATTTATTATCTTCTTCTTCACCCTTCTCATATAGACCTTCCTCATCCTTCCTAGGAGTGGGGAGCTTTGAAGAATATGCTTTAGAAGTTTGGATTGACAGTTTCTCAGATGGGGTTTCCTTTTCATGATAATATTTAATATTCTTTATAAGTTCTTTTGTGTCATGACTACTTTCAACCTCTTCTTCCCCTTTTTCTTAAATTACTTTTTCTTCAATAATATTTTCTTGTACTTTTTCTAGAGTGAAAAATTTCTTCCCTGGAGTCTCAGGTAAAGCCTCAACCAAGAATGATTTTGGTACTGGGATATTCTTTGATGCTATTTCAGTATCCCTCAGAAGGGATTGAACAATTTCAGCCATAGTAACTTTCTTCTTTTGCTTCTTCTCTTTAGCTTTCTTTTCAAGCACATCAGTGGACTTCTCTTTTAAATCCTTAGATTCTACAAGGTTTAAACCAAACTGTGGCTCTCCTTCCTTTCGATACTTTTTTTCTTCCCTCCACTTGGCTACAACCTCATCTGGATAGGATTTTTGTTTCTTAGGATTTGGAGGTGCGGATTGAGTTTCTTTTTCCTCTGGGGTTTTACCTTTAACTACTAATTCTTTCAACTTCCTCTTCTTTCTAGACTTTTTCGATGGTCAGGAACTTCTTATTCCTTTTGGATCAGCTTTAGCCTTTTCCTCTGGTAGGTCATAGAATATTCTAGATTCCATAGAAAAACCAATATTCATTCTCTTCATAGTATCATCACTTACTAAAATGACATTGCAATTCCTTGTCTTGGAACTGCAAGGAATCTTGAATGATTCAAGTCATCGAATAATGAGCTTAAAAAGAATATCTTGATACATTATTATCTGAGATTTCAAGTTTCCATTCGTGATGTTCTCTATCGTAATGAGAATATTCTTTGTCAAGTTGATCTTCCTCAGATTCACCATAAAATCTAGGATATACATATCACTCTTCTTCAAGGTGTCCTTATCACCTTTTCTTAGAATGATGAAACCATGAACCCATAATTCAAGAATCTGGTTACTTGTAGACAAATGAGCAATCTTCAGAGTCTTGACATATCAATGTCCAAGAAACTCCATAGCCTTCAGCTTAATAAAACTCCATTGAATGTCCAGAAACTTATTCGAACAGAACTCCACTTCCCCTTCAAATAGAACTCCAAACAAACTGGTTGCCTTTATATATGAAAGAGAATAGGTATTTCCATATCTTTTGAATGAAAAATTCTCTCATCCTTCTTTCTAAAAGAAAAAAAGTGACTCATAAAACTCTATAAGAAGATCCAGATATACCAAGTCTTGAGAACCTGGCTTTGATATATAGACACCCTCCCATCTATTCAGCTTGATATTTTTGGAGATAATCGAATAATACTTGTTGAATAAATTTGGATACATGAACCATTATCTGTAAATCTGCCACTCCGAAATCGTCTTGACAGTAGACACCTCTTAAGAAGGAACTTCAGAATACATTCGTACTTGAGCATGGTTTGAGAGGTTGAGAACGAGCTTTTGAAAGGGGGAAAGAGCTTCATCACTCTAAGGCTTGAAATCTGATGTGGGATCATCATTGGGGGTCCTTTATATAGGCTATTGATATGACGGTTCAGGTTCCAAACACAATCCAATGGTCGAGAAATCTTTTGATTAGATCTAACAGTTGAGATAATAGCCGCAAGGAAAATGAGGTAGGATCTGATCTTTTGAGGTTTTTAAGAAAAACATTTGTATTTAAGGAAACTATATTCTGAAATATTTAAAACATAAAAGAAAAAACAACCAAGTAAATGATGACTATGAAAACATATGAAAGGAAACATAATATTCATATTTCCAGGAAGATTATTCGTAATAGGTAATATCCTTCTTGAAGAATTTTAGATATCCAAAAAAATTTACTACAAAGATTTTTATTACGAAAAAAATGAGTACGAAAATCTTCTTTACGAAAATTTCAAGTACGGAAATCTTCATTATGAATATTTCAAGTACAAAAACCTTCATTATGAAAATTTTAAGTATGAAAATCTTCATTATGAAAATTTCAAGTACAAAAATCATCATTATGAAAATTCCAAGAAACTAACTCCAAAAATTATCATTACAAAAAAATTTCAAAACTAATTATAAAAATTTTCATTACGAAATTTTTTAAAAAAAAAACTACGAAAAATATTTATTACGAAAATTTGAAAATCCAACTCCGCAAAAAAAAATTAAGAACTAACAAAGAAAAGCAATCCCCCTTGAAAATGGGTTTATTACTATAAGTAGATTGATTTCAAAAGGATGTTGACAAGGAATATTACCTTACAGTTTTCATTCCTAGCTTCTGTTTAATGTATTCAAATCTATCATAGGGTAATGATTTTGTGAAAATATCAGCAAGTTGATATTGCATTCCGATAAATTGAAGAATGATATTTCCATTTTGTGTGTGGTCCCTTAGAAAGTGATGCCTAATATCTATGTGTTTTTCACGAGAGTGATGTGCAGGGTTTTTACTAAGCAAAATAGAACTTGTACTATCACACAAAATTTTTGTTTTGGAAAAAATCATACCATGGTCTGTGAGTGTGTGTTGCATCTAAAACACTTGATCACAACAACTTACAGCTGCTATATATTCAGCTTCAGCAGTGGAAGGTGCTACTAAGTGTTGCTTCTTATATGACCAAGAAACTAATGAATCTCCTAAGAAATGAAAACTTCTGGATGTAATCTGTCTATCCATTCTACATCCACTAAAGTCAGCATCTGAAAAAAAAATTAAAACAAAATAATTTACAGAAGTATAAAAGAGTCCTAGATCCATGGTTCCCTTTATGTAGCGAAAAATGCAATTTAGTACTTTTAAATGAGATTCCATAGGATTGTATTGGTATAATTCACATTAGAATGCTGAAAACATTATGTCTGGATGACTAGATATTATGTAAAGTAGACTTTCTATCATCACTCTAAAATATGTTTGATTTATTGCTTTTATAGCTTCATCATGATCAAGTGTGTTTGAGGTACCAATGGTAGTACTTATAATCTTAGCATTGTCATCTCCATACTTTTTATGAATATATTTAATATGATTTTGTTGAGATATATAGGTTCCTTCTAGTTTTTGAGAAATTTGAAAACCAAGTAAAAATGATAACTCACCCATCATACTCATTTCAAATGTAGATTTCATTATATCCACAGGGGAATTAGTTAAATATTGATGAGTTGAACCAAATATAATTTCATAAAAATAAGTTTGAACAATCAAAACATTTTTCTTATCTTTCTTTATAAAAATGGTTGGATCTTCATTTCCATTAACACAATTATTTTGAAGAAAAAATCCCGTAATACTATCATACTAGGCTTGAGAGGCTTTCTAAAGTCCGTACAATGCTTTGGTATGTCTGAAAACGTGATCAGGATGTTTTGTATCTTCAAAACTAGGAGGTTTTTCAAAAAAACATCCTCTTGAACAAAACCGTTAAGTAAAGAACATTTCACATCCATTTGAAAATGTTTGAAATTGAAGAATGCTACAAAGGCAAGTAAAATATGAATATATTAAAGTCTATATACTAGAGAATAGGTTTCTTCATAGTCTATTTCTTCTTGTTGATTATAGCCTTTGGAAACTAATCTGGCTTTATTTCTTACTGTGATTCCATTTTCATCACACTTATTTCTGAAGACCCATTTTACTCCAATAGCAGATGTTTCCTCAGGTCTTTCAACCAAGGTCCAGACTTTATTCCTTTCAAATTCATTTAGTTCATCTTGCATGGCTTTAATCCAATCATCATCTCCTAAATCTTCATTAGTGATTTTTTGGTTCTAATTGGGAATGGAATGCTTAATGTTCTAATTTATTTATTAAGGAACTTCTAGTCCTTACAGGTTGATTCACATCACAAATAATATTATCAATGGAATGATTATTTAGAAACAACTGATTTGGATTTTGTAAAACCTGTTCATCAATATAGGGTAGGATATCTTCTGGGGTAAATGTTTCAGAAATATCTTCTTGGTTATTTTCGTTATCAGAAGGATCTTCTATTATGTGTTGATAATCAGTTTTTGAAAACACATCTGAAGATGTAGGTTGGGGTTGTTTAAAAAAATGACCAGTTTCATCAAATTTAACATGTACTATCTCTTCAAAAGTATAAGTGTTTTTATTGAAAACATTATAATCCTTAGATGTTGTGGAGTACCATAAGAAAATTCCTTCCTCAGATTTTGGTGCGAATTTATATATATTATCTTTAGTATTCATAATTAATACCTTGCAACCAAAAACCTTAAAGTTGGAAAGTCTAGGTTTTCTACCATTCCATAATTCATAAAGAGTTTTATTAATAAATGATCTAATTAAAACTTGATTTATAGTATAACAAGCAGTACTTATAGCTTCATCCCAAAAATGTCTTGCTACATAATATTCACTCAACATGGTTCTTGTTATCTCTTGAATAATTCTATTTCTTCTTTCAACATCACCATTCTATTGAGGATTTCTTGGTGCTGAGAAGTTATGATTAATGCCTCTTCAACTACATAAAGTTTCAAAATCAGAATTTTGAAATTCTCAACCATGATCATTAAGAATAGTTTTCAATAGAAGGTTTTTCTCATTTTTAACTTGGGATCTAAAATTTTTAAAATATGAAAAATATTCAAACTTCATTGCTAGAAAATAGACCCACATATATCTAGTGTAATCATCAACAGAGAAAAATACCTAATATTTTCCACTAATGCATCCAGTTTGTGTTGGGCCAAAATGATCCATATGCACTAACTGTAATGAATCAGTAGTTGAGACTTCACTGATTTATTTAAAACTAGATTTATGTTGTTTTCTATATTGATAAGGATCACAAACTTTTTAATAATAAAATCTAAGCTCTGATAGATCCTTAACTAATCTTTTCTTAGAAATTTTTCATAGGTTCTTAAGGTTAAAGTCTTCTAACCTTCGATGCCATAACCTAGAATGATCATCCATTGCACTAAGGTATGGTAAGTCTTAGCTACTATGGTCTTCTATGTTTAGTGTGTATACATTCTCTTGCCTATGGGAAGAAAGAATAAACTCTTCCTTGGCATTATGTACTAAGCACTTGTCATTCCAAAAATTCACAAGGTAGCCTTCATCACATAATTGGATTATGCTAATGAGGTTGTGATTAAGTCCCTTAACAAAAAAACATTTGAAATCAATGTTTTTTAAAGAAGAACAATGTTACCTATACGGATAATTTCTCCCCGAGCATTATATCCAAAAGTTATTTTACCTCTTTTCGCCTTGATATTCCTTTCAAAGTAGTTTTTGTTAGCAGTCATATGTCGGGAACATCCACTATCTATGTACCATGTATTGCTGTTGGTACTTTCCCTAGTTTCATAAAAATAAGAAAAAGTTTGGTTTTCAGAATCCATACATTCTTGGATCCAGAAATATCAGAAAGAAAAATCTTAGGAACCCACATTTTCTTAGGAAAATAGGAATTATGAAATCATAAAGATTGATTTTTGTTTAGGGAACAATTTTTTTCCTAGTGTCCACCACAATGTCACTTGGTATAGAATGGATCACTTTGAGGAACAAAATAATTGTTACTAAAATCTGGTTTAGAACTTGTATGACCAAAAACAGAACTATTCCTTAGAGGTCGGATTTGAGAATACATTTTATCAAAAAATTTCTTTCCTAAGGTAAAATTTGAAAAACACTTCCTCAAGGAGAAAATTTTGAATTTTAGTTTAATAACTAGTTTCTTTTCTTCCAAAACAATAGATTTTGAACTAGATTTAGGATCGAAAACATTTTTATTAGAAATTACGTTCTCTAGATCTTTAGAAAGTTTATCCTTATCAGAATTTACTTCCTAAATATTTTTTTAAAGTAATTTCAAAATCAACATTTTTCTTATCATGATCTTTATAATGATCTGATATTTCCTTTGTAAGAATAGTATTCCTAGAATTTTTCTTTATCAAGATTTTTCATGAGGATTGAATTCTCAATCTCAAGGAGTTTGGAAAACCTATAAACTTCTTCACAGGAAGGTAAAGTATTATCTTAAGCAGAGGAATATTCTTCATCTGAAGATTCATAATATTTATCATTAGTATAATTTTCATTTAAAAAAACATTGTTCATTGATTTTTCATTATGTACCTTAGCCATCGAGCAATGATTATCAATAGGTAGTCTGGTTATTAGACCAAGATTCTTCTGTCTAGAAGATTCATAATCTGATGATTAATCTAAAGAGTCTCCACCACTGTCACTCTATGTTTCATTAGCTTTCAAGACTTTCTTAGCATTAGCCTTATAGTACTTATTTCTATTTATCTCTAAATGTTTTTTCTTTCTTTCTTTTCTCTTAATCATATGATAATCAGGACTAATGTTTCTAGCTCTCTTGCATTCATAACAAGTTTCTTTTGAATATTTTTTATCTTTCCTTTCTTTCTTCATATATATAGATTTAATGTTCTTTTGTCCAACAATATTTCCCATCCTTCGAGTAAGATTGGAAAATTCATTCTTTGAAGATTCACTTCCACTAGATTTGGATTGGGTTACAATATTCATAGACTTGGATCTGGAAACTCTCTCAGGAGTCTTGGCTTTCATATGATTTTATGTTGTAGTCAAAACAACACTTCCATTACCATTCTTCTTATTAATGTTATCAGAATATCTCTTAATTCTAGTCTCATGTTGAAGAAGTGTTCCAAATAATTCATCAAGATAAATCTGAGTAACCATTCTGTTCTCATTAATAACAGTTCTCTTGGATTCTCACTCATTGTGCAAGATGTCTATGATCATATCAAGAAGAGATTCATCATATAATCATTTCTCACCCATGTATTGTAAATTGTTTACAATATTCATGAATATTTGTTTCACCTTACATATGGTTTCTCCATAAAGAAAGAAGAAACCATGATATTCATCTCTGAACATGGATCTTCTAGTTTCAATTACATTGGAAGTTCCAAAGTGAGTAACTTCAAGTTTCTTCCATATACAATTTGTTGCATCATAAGATGAAATTTGGCTATATATATTTCTAGTCATGGAATAAAGAAAAGTATTGTGTACCGTATAATTTAGTTGATATTCATGATTTTCTTGATTTGTGAAGGTACTAACTTCTTTTTTATGGATTTTATATCCTCCAGTAAGCATAACAATGTTATACACTCTAGTATTGATAACAAAAGTCTTCATGTGATCTCTCCAATATTCGTAATCATTTCCATAAAAAATAGGTGTTCTTGTTGGATTTAGGTTGTCAATGGAACCAATATTGATTCCTACCATCTTAAAGAAAAATATTTCCATAAAAACGTGTTAATAGAAAAAGTTTGTAAACAAGGAAAATACTCCTCAGAAAGAAAAAAAATATAAAACAAGAGTATCTATAAGAAAAAAATGAATCCGAACATTATGAGTCTGAAAATCTGATTCCGGAAATAAGAATAAGATGAATTCTCTTCTAAATATAATTGGGAGATTAATTCAGATTGAAACAATCCTCTGGTACCAATTGTTAAGATGGTACGTGGAGTATGATATACTCTATAATACCAAATGTAAGATCGATATAATATAGATATTTTATGTAGTATCTAATGATGCTCAAAATACAAGTGGTGGGTGAATTGTATACTTAAAAAATTCCTTTATAACATTTAAATATGGTTATGTTTAACAAGGTTAAGCAAGGTAATTCATAAAACCTCTAGTTTTACACACTTGTTTGATTCCAGAAATATGATTCTGAGAATGTGATTCCAAAAGATGGTTCCAAAAAAAATATAATGAAAGTTCACAAAGATAAATATTCTACCTTAAAGAGTATAGAATATTACTAAATCAGAGTACACGTATAAGGAATTATAAGATTGTTATACTTTCCTCAACAAATAAAATGCAGTGGAAAACATGAAACAAAACAAGTAACAAGAAGTAAATCTTTTAACCCAAAGAGAAGGGTATCCAACAACTTTGGATAAAGGTCCCGTGATTTATACTTTCAAGAAATTATATCTTACCCTCACTAGGGTAAGCCCTCGATACGAATATCGGAGTATTTCTGTCTATCCATGCCATCCATCAAATTCAAGGTAGTCGGCACCTCTGTCTTCTTATGAAAGGAATTCCTCGAACTTTAAGGTAGTCGACACCTCTATATTCCTCAACAAGGAAGTCCTAGAACTTTAAGGTAGTCGGAACCTCTTTCTTCCTATCCCTGGAAGCCCTTGATTGTAAACAGCAACAATCCTAGTCTCACGAAGAAATCTCAAAAAGAAGTTCAGTACGCACTAGGCATGAGAGTCTCTCTCAAGAAATAAATTCAGAAGCATGGCATTTCTAGAGTCATATAACAATGTTGAGGTCATGCAAATGAGCTTATATTTATAGGCATAGCACCAACGATCGACTCCCTCCTCCGAAGATCATATTTTTCCTTGAATTTCGGAGGGACATGTACATGTGTCACTCTACCAACGGTCAGTTAGTAATTGAATTCACGACATCGTTTTATAAAAAAACAAGTTTAAACAAAAATATGGTTACATAACTAATATCCAATATTCAGAATGTAGGGAAAAAATTAGAGTCTTACCAATAACACATTCGGAGTCTATACTATAAGGATATTCATATTCTTTTTTCTAAGGAAATCGGAACATGAACTCTAGAGAATTATGGAGTCTAAATTTCAAGGAAATTTGGACTCTGGGTTCACAAGAATTCAGAACCTGAACTTTAAAAGTTCGGAGTCAGAGTTCATGAGAATTCAGAGTCAGAACATAGGAATTTCGGAGTCAGAATTCATGAGAATTCGAAGTCAGAACTCAGAAGAGTTCGGAGTCTGAATTTAGAGAATTCAGAGTTAGAACTCAGATCCAAAAAATACAATGCTCTTTATCTAAGTATTATATGATTCCGAGGATTTAGATATGAAACTGATTTTTATATTTAGACAATATTATTAACAATGAAAAACATGGTGAGGATAAATTTCCTTGAGGAAAGAAATTATTCCTTATAGAAGTAAAACACAGGGTAAATGAGATTTTCCTTGAGATAAGGTGTTTGTGATTTTTAAAACAAGAAGGAATGGTCAAGTCATAAGGAAACCTTATTGACTCAAGAATCTCTCTTAAGTATGAAGGAATGTAAAATTCATAAGGGAAACCTTATTGACCCAACAATAATTTTCTGATGGCTTCAAGTCTGGATACTAGTGAAAAGGTCTTCTCATAGTCAATTTCTTCTTCTTGACTATAGCCTTGTGCAACTAATCTAGCATTATTTCTAACTATGTTACCAGCTTCATCTACCTTATTTCTAAACACCAATTTAGTTCTTATAGTGAATGTTTCCTTGGGTCTTTCAACATGTTTCCAAACATTTCTCCATTCAAACTAATTCAGTTCTTCTTGTATATCCATCACCCAAAATTCTTCATTTATATCATCGTTAATGTTTTTAGGTTCAAGTTGTGACAAGAAGACTTGATGTTCAACCTGATTTCTATGAGAAGCTCTAGTTTGAGTTCCTTTTTCTAAGTCTCATACAATAGCATCTAAGGGATGGGTTTTTAGGGTTCTAATAGCTCTAAAAAAAGAGGTACTGGTGATTTCAAGTTCATCAACTGATTCAGGTTCATTATGACTTGATTTTATGGAATTTCTATTACTAGAAGTTTTCAAAAATTCTTTTGCAGAAGGATTTCAGGATTTTGAATTGATGATCAGATTTGATACATCATTCTCCAAGTTTCCTAGAGAGTTTTTAGGATCACGTGGATTTGTTTCATCAAATTTGACATGGAAAGATTCTTCTACACCTTCAGTTCTTTTATTTAACACTCTATAGGCTTTAGTAGATATGGAATATCCTAAAAAGTTACCTTCATCACTCAAGGATGAAATTTTTTCAAGATTTTCTTTGGTATTAAGGATATAGACATTACAACCCAAAACATTGAAATAGCTAACCTTGGGCTTTCTATTGTTCCAAAATTCGTAAGGACTCCACTTAAGAATAGTTCTGATCGACACTCTATTGATTATATTGCGCGCTGTATTGACAACTTCCGCCCAAAAATAAATAGGTAGGTCATACTCACTAAGAATTGTCCTAGAAATATCTTATAGAGTTCTATTTCTTCCCTCTAAAACTCTATTTTGTTTAGGTGTTCTAGGGGCAGAGAAATTGTGACTATAACCATTTTGTGAGAAAAAGGATTCAAACTCATGATTTTAAAACTCACGGCCATGATCACTTCTTAATGATTTAATTATAAGTCCACTAAGATTTTCTATAGACATGGAATATTTAGTAGAGAGCAGGCTTCACTTTTGTGAGCCATAAACAAGGTTCAGGTATATCTAGAAAATTCTTCTACAAGAACATAAACATAGTTCTTCCAATTTAAACTATAAACTCTAAATGTTCCAAAAAATCCATGTAAACCAGTTCTAGAGGTGGAGAAGTTGACACTTCTTTCTTTGATTTGAAGGAAACTTTGTGTTATTTTCCCTTTTGACAAGGATTACACACTTTTCCATTTGGAAACTCTAGTTTGGGTAAGTCTTTAACTATGCTTTTTCTAGTTATATTTCTAAGGGAGTGAACATTAAAGTGTCCTAGTCTCATATTCAAAAACCAAGACTCTTTATTAAACACACTTAAGCATGAAATATTTTGAGAGGCTAAAGAATCTAAATTTACAGAATAAATATTTCCATTTCATAAAGCAGAAAACATTATTTTATTTTTAGAATTGAAGACATTACAGGAATAATTTTCAAATATTACATGAAATCCATCATCACATAATTTTGAGATACTAAGAAGATTATATTTTAAAACATCAAAAAACAATACATTAGAAATTACTACTGTGTTAGAGTTACCAATTTGTCTGAGGCCAATAATATTTCCTTTGGCATTGTCACCAAATGTGATATGTCCTCTATTTACTTTTATCAGGTTCTTGAAGCATGAGTAGTCTCTTTTCATGTTCCTTGAACATCCACTATCCAAATACCATAAACTTTTGCATGAGCTCTTTAAGTAGTGATCCTAAAAAAAGATCAAGAAAATTTTGATTTTGGTACTCATACTTGTTTGGGTCCAGAAACATTAGTAATAAGTGCTTTATGAACCCATATTTTCCTCATAGGTTTCCTATAAGAATTATATGTTATATTTAAAAAAAAAATTTATTTGGTCCACAAAAACAAGAAATAGTAGAATATGTATCATAACTTGAACTTATTGTTTTTTGTCCAGAACTGGGAGTAAAACTGTATGTCCTGGATTTTGAAAGAAATTTTGTTCTACCTAGATTTCTTTTACCAGGTTGATAACTGATGCTAGTGTTGTATTTAGGGGAAATTTGTTTTCCTATTATTTGAGTAATAGTATTTTTTACATTTGTAAACGTTTCTAGATCATTCTTCAATTTCCCATTAGACATTTTTAATTCATTATTTTCTTTGAGAAGTTGAGCATTTTTCTCCTTTTCAGTTGGGAGTTTATATTTAATAGTCAGAGTAAGAGCATTTTGTTTCTTCAATGATTTATGTTTGTCTTTTAGTTCATTGCATGTTTCCTCAAGCATGTTAAATTATTTAAACATTTCTTCATTAGTCATTTTTTTAGAGTCACTTTCATCTTCAGAATAGTATGAAGTATGTATAGAAGAGTATAGTGTTACCTCAAATGTGTTTTTCATAAACCACATATTGGCTTTGTTAGCCTGTTCATCATGTGATGTCTTTGAGTTTCTTGAACGATCCTCAAAATCACTCCAGGTTGCTTTCATTTCCATTTTTACTTCCTGTACTTATCCTCGAATTTTTTTTGTACATGAGCTTTGGACATTCATCCTTGATATGTCCTTTGCGCTTACACTCATAGCAGACAATTTAATATATTTTTTTCAATTCTTTTCTAGTCCTTATTCCAGTTTCCTTTTTGGTCATATTTACCCTTGAAGTTGGGATTTCTGAAAAAAAATCTACTTTTTGTAAAATCTCTTTAATATTCTGGCTAGTTGGGACATTTCCTCACCACTATCGGGTGATGATTGTTCACTGACGAAGAATTCTACAAAATCTTCCAATTTACCATTGTCTTTATTTTTAGAGGTGGTGGTCTTGAATTCAACAGTTTTTCTCATTGGTTCATCCTCCACCTCCTTGTTGACTTCCATCTCTTCCTCATACATCATCAATTTCCCAATGAGTTTCTTTACTGGTAGTTTGATGATGTCTCATGATTCCTTAATAGAGACAATGGTTCCCCTCCATCTTTCAAGTTGAAATATAATAATTATCATGATCTATTCCTTGGTTGTGACTTCTCTTCCAAGAAAAACCATTGTATTGAAAATCTCAATGAACCTAAGATACATGTCAGATATAGGCTCATCAGGTTTCATTTTAAAATTATCATATTGGATAGTATATGTATTAAGTCTCATTTCTTTTACACTAGTTGTTATTTCATGTGAAATAGAAAGGGTACCCCAAATTTCATAGGCAGTTTTAGAAGAAGAAATTCTATCGAATTACTTATCTCCTTGGGAGTAGTATAATGCATTCACAGATTTACAGTTGTTATTGTAGGTAGTTTTGGTAGGTTCATCCCATGGGATTCTATCTGTATTTGGAATATTATATTCATCTATAATGGATGTCCAAATTTCAAAACTCATACTCTCTAAATAAATTTTCATCTTAATTTTCCATTGAGCATAATTGGTTCTATTAATTAATGGTGGTCTATTTGTTGCATCACCTTCCAATATATTATCAATAATTAAGTATTACTATAAAGGATCAAGAAATTGAGAATTAATAGAAATTTATAGATCTTTAAAGTACAACTATAATCATAGTTGAATAAAATTACACAGAGTCCTAATAAACAACCTCTGATACCAAATGTTGGTCGTAGTAGATTACTCAAGAGGGGAGGGTTGAATTGTGTAACTATCAAAATTTCTGTTAAAATTATTTCTAAAATGGTTTCCCCAAAAATTAGATACGACACATTTAATAAAGGTTATATTGTTATAAGAGTTCGATTGTTTAAGTATATTCATATAAGATTGATTAATTCTCGGTATTCTTAATTAGTGATATTAATATTAATTTTGAAGTTTTTCTACTAAGACAATCTAGTTATAACTTCTTTCCAAGATTAACTATCAAAGTTAAACTACCGATTTCTGAATTATAATGAAAAGCAGAAAAACATATAAAGCTAAATTAAGAAACACAACAGATATGAAACTAGTGGTTCAGTCTAAAGCCGAGACCTAATCCACTAAACATAGTGATCACCTTCCATGAAGTAGTTTAAATAAATAAACTTTGATTCACACCCTAGATCGGGGTTGACAATAGTACACAGACTGTCCAGGTCATACAGGGACCTCTTCCATAGTTTTTGTGGGTACAAAAAACTACCAGGCCACACATGGACCTCTTCCACACTTATTAGTGGGTATACACAAGAGTAAATAGAGTGTTTGGGAAAGGATATATGGTAACTTTCAGTTTAATGCAATAGAAATAGTGTTTTGTTCTATAGGTACACACACGGATTAAAAGATATTAACAACAATACACAATAGAGAAGAAATATAAATATGGGTTCAAAAGGTGCTTTGAGTGTTAGTCTTTGTAGCTCTGGACTTTTGAGATGAAGCAGATGTAGTCCTAGAGTCCTCTTCCGGAAAACAGAGTGTTGTAATTCAGCTTATGCTCTTTGTGAGTCTTGATGGTGCAAAAATCTTCTCTAAGATTCAAATATTCTTCATGTGTTCTTCAGCAGTGTCGATAATCGTGCATTTGACAATCCTTTTTTTTAAAGATATCTCGGTGTTCTTTGTTGTCATGCTCACAGCATGGTTTTCCGTTCAATATCACGCTCTATTTTGTTCCAGGGCCACACTTCACTTTTATCCTTGAATTCATGTGTTGGGGTCAATAGGTTGCATGGGTACCGCACCTCATACCTCATACTGTCATTTGATATGACTACAAAGAAAAATTACTTATGTCAGTGCATTTAAAATCTTCAAATATGACCATTAGAGATTAAAATGAGAAATGAAAAAATAATTTAAGAAACAGTGTCATAGTAATTCATGGAAACTGTGTCTCATCCACACGGTGTCTAGATTCGTCATGGTGTCTCGTGTTCATGGTGTCTTTATCTTTATGGTTTCTTGCTCTTTACAGTGTCTCATCTGTCACAGTGTCTGCTTGTCATGGTGTCTGGTTGTTCACGGTGTCTGGTTGTTCATGGGGTCTGCTTGTTCACGTTGTCTGGTTATTCACGGTGTATGGTTGTTCACAGTGTCCGGTTGGTCACGGTGTCTTCTTGTTCAAGGTGTCTACTTCTTCACGGTGTCTTGAGGTCACGTTGTCTCATGCTCATGGTGTCTGATTATTACAGTGTCTGATTTACATTTCCAGAAAGACATAACCAGTGGCAGTCTCATAGTGTCTCAGACTTTTCAAAATAGCTATATTCAAACATAAATAATGATGATCATAGAATGGATTAGAATCAATAATTTTTCATATAAATCATTAAAAAAGGTAATTCAAGGATAGTATAAAGTAATTAAACTGAATTTGGAGCAATTAAAAAACTTGAAAGGCTCCTCTTAAAGCATGAGAGTACATGAATAATAATACACATGATTTGATATAATTTACCTGATGTAATCAGGGTGAATATGATTTGTGATCATTAAAATTTGATTAATACATCAGGATTCCAACAATAATATATATCATACCATATATGATTTACTAATAGTCTTTCATAACCCATTTATTAACTGTTTTTTGTTAATGTAATTGTTTCGGGTGATAAATACATTGATTTTCATCTATATATTAGTTTTAAATTTTTGGTCCTTTTAATTAAATCATGGTTAAACAATATAAACCATGTATACTATGATATAAATAACATATATATGAAGTATATATTTTTTATTGTAATCTATTACTGTTAGACATAGATTATGTATTACACTTTTCATAGAGATGGTGGGTCATATGAACGCATGAATGTTGTATCCATTTCTCTCATGAAATTGAATGATAGGAAAATAAGTAATAATTAAGTGTTAAAAAATTAGAATAATTAAAAATATAGAAATTATATTAATCAAATTTACCCTTAATACAATACATTTAAATATAAATTAAAAAAATCTCACATCGTTGCATGGAGGCGGTAGTCCACCCATAGAAACATGTGAGGTAATTGTTTTATAATGGATTCGTGGTAAGAAGATATATATTATTTTATATTTCCATAAGAATTATTATTTAGTAAATAAAAAATCTATTCAATAAAATTAAACTTACTATTATTCATATAATTTTTAAGAGAAAAATGAAATAGAAAACTTAATGAGGTAGTACTCCATCATACACACAAGTGGGGTTGCCGTACACCCAACAAAATAAAAAGTAAGAAGGTATATTTTATATCATAGTTAGATAAGTATAATAAATTAATTAATATCAAATAAATATGTTTAATATATAATTATATCAGTCCATGAAAACTGGTGATGGAAATTGAATTATACCAGCTCACAATGCAGTATTTTGTAATACACATGATCAGCAGCTTTGTTTCCCATTTGATGGAAGTGGAGAGGGATATTTCATAATAAATTAATGTATTAAAATATAATATTATATTATATACTAGTTTTATTATAATATCATGGTTTAAGAAGGTAATTATTAGGTGTAAGAAGAAATAAAACAAATAAGCATGTTTAAGTGCTTTACATCTTCTTCAAATAGACTCTTTAGGTTTATATCTAAACCCATCTTTCTTTGTACTTATAATAATTAAAAGGTATATAGGGGTTTTTTAGGGTAGTTAGGAAGTTATTTTGGTTCATATTTCTTGAACCAAATGGATTTTTACATTTGAAGTGGTGAGGATAGGGGTGGTTATTATATGTGGGGGAGAGGTCACACATGGAATTTTTGAAAAGAAACAATTAACCCCATGTTTTTAGAATTTAAAATGATTCAAAAATGGTTCTATAGTGACACATATAGGTTATAAGGGCGGAATATTTTCATAAAATTAGTTTTGTAGATGTTTGAAGGATATTTTAACACTTATATTCTTTGTTTACACCCCCTCCCGGAAAATTTTTTTTACCTTTACATTGTAATTAATTTCTTGGTTCTCATAATTAATTATGATAAATAAATTATTTTTAACTAATTACATAATATAAATTAAGATGATGAAAAATATTTAATCCATTTTCCCAAAATTAATTCATAGAAGGGATATAATTTAATGTAAAACTAAATCATAGACGCGATGAAAGAGAAGATTTCCAGGGAGACAACTCTCATAAGTATAGAATGTTTTAATACCAAAATTTAATATGAAATTTATTAAAATTACATAAAAAAGATAAATTATAACATTAAGGAAATAATTTTACATTAAAACCAACATAAAATATAACATAAATAACTAATTAATTTTAACCAATATGCGAGTCTTCAATAAAAATCAATATTTTCACTATTAATTTATAAGTCAACCTTTTCATAAAAATCCCAAAAATTCATCCAAAGATTATTTTGATATTTATATTTATGAAGTGATGTTTATTTCATAAAAAATTATTAAATTAGGTGAAAATTAATTTAAATTGTTCATATAAATCAAAACTAATCCATTTTACGAAAAACTATGTTTCTTCAGAAAATATTTATTTCTCTTTCAAATAATTATGATTTTATTTCTATTCAATATATAACCATTGAAATTATTTTATACATGAATAAAAAATGTAATTTCCATAATTTATCTATTAATATTATTAACTTATATTTTAATAGATTTGTCATAATGGTCACATTTATGTCATAATATTTTAATAGTGTATCATAATTTAATTAAACCTTGGGTTGTGTACTTCAAAAGTTATCAAAAATGTTCTGTAACAAACTAGGTAAATATAGAATAAATTATTTTCATATTTATTTATATTTATGATTTATATATTATTTATAATAGACACTATTTTCAATAGAGTATAAGATAAATCTAGTTTTCGGGTTAAAACATTATTTTTCAAAAAGGCAGTTTTGTCACCTTTTGATGGAACAATTATTTTAAATCTAGTTTTTCAAGATCATATACATTATATTTGAAATAATAAAATGATTAATTAAATTAAATATATATAAATTAACTTTGGTTGAATGTTTGGTATTTTTATGATAATTTTCATGTTTTGATGAATAGTACAAAATATTGTATTTTAATTGAGAACAACTTTTTCATCAAATTTATTTATAGTGTAAATTTTGTATTTTAAGTGGTTTTAAGTTATAATTTGTTAATTTTTTAATAATTTAATCCAATTTAGTTAATTAGAATAAATTTTACACAAAAATTGGATTTAAAATCATTGTTAACTTTGGAACGTTTTTTACTTTGGAACCCCTTTTTATTGTTCAATTAATGAAATTAATTTTTAATTAATTTATTAGATTTTTGTCTTTTTAATTTTGAAAAATTTACTCCATTATTTGAATCATAAGTTCCATGTTTATTAAATGGGTCCCTTTTATTTTTGGACTATATATGTAATACGTTTAGTAATTTTTTTATTAACTCGGTTAATGGTAAATCATGTAAGTAAGGGTTAAAATAATATAATAAATATTATAAAATTTACCCAAAAAGTTTTCCAAATTTCATTATATCAGTTTTTTAACCAAAATAATCCATTAGATAAACTTATAGCCCTTGGAATCCACTTGGATGAGAGTATGAAACATATAATATTATATTCAAAGAAAAGTCCTTTGTACACTTTTATGTTTAATGAGTGAATGATTATTAAAATGGAGTAATATTGGGGATATGTTATTCTATAAAAACTATATTTAAATATTAAATGTTTAAATTTAACCTGAAAATTTGTTTTAAATTTTAGATAATAAGTAGTTAAATTAATGGCCTAAACAACGATGATGCAAAAATTCATTAATTAAGAGAAATATCAAATAAATGATATTAAAAATAATTAAATAGATATTATTTTAGATGATTAATTTCATCCATGAATTTAATATAGTAATTTAAAGTGATATCACTGTTTTATAAGTTTTTTTTCTATTTTATCTTATATTATTGATATTTTTAATAAGTCATGTAACAAATGGCGTCAAAATTGACATTATTGATATTTACAAAAAAAAATTAAGTGATATCTAATATCTAAGAAACATAATTTCGTCCAGATGATTAGGATATGTCTAAAAATTTAATCCTTGAATCATTTATTTATCTTTTGTAATTTTATATTAATTTTATTAACTATCAAAGTGTAAATTACATGATAAAATGGTAAGAGTTAAAAGTGTAATTTATGGGTTAAACAAAATGATAAGGATTAAAAAACAATGAAAACATGTCTAATTTTTATAATGTAAATTTATTTTGACACACCCTCATCATATATTCTAAATAAACCACTTTTATGAATTTGGAGCAGAAAATTAATTTATATTAATTTAATATTGTAAAAAAATATTTGACTACCCCTCCCCTATTCTATAAAAGTCCACCCATTACTCTTTTTACAATTCACATAAACCCCAATTTTGATAGAAAATATAAACCCAAATCCCTTTCTAAAACTCCTCCCCATGTTTTAGATGTTTTATTCTTGAAAAAACACCTTACTTAAAGGTGTTAATATGATAATCAAAATATATTTTCTGAAGGAGGGTAATTTTTTTTAATTATCTATTTCTATTTTATTTCTTCTTGCACTTCCATAAAATACTCTTCCAAAATGATGAAATAATAACTTCGGTAAAATTAATTACCTAATATTTTGTTATATCGTCATCATCAAATAAATTCATCACCATTTCCATCAAATGGGAAAAAATGTAATTGTTTATGCATACAATAGACTATCACCTCACAAATAGATAAAATTCATTTTCCATCCGCATCTATAAAGATTTTATTTAATGTTGTAATTATTTATTTTATAAAATATTATTGACAATGATATCGTTAATAAATATTAATATATCATTCATGTTCTTACCATTCCATACATGTAAAAATTATAACGTTGTTTGTGTGTATGTGTAAACTTTCTCATCCAAGAAGTGGTGTTATTCATTTTTAGAACCAAATCACATGGATGGTATATATAATTATATTTAAATGAATAATATGATATTAATTTTATTACGATGATTCTAGAATTAAAAAATTAGGATTACCTTCTTTCCATAATAATCATCAAAAAATGGAAGCGTTACTCATGCGCCAATTGTCACTATGATTATAATGTAGTTCATTTTTTATAACCATACATAATGGTTAGACATAAAATTATAATTGATTTATAAAGAAGATTATTATTTCAGGAATCATTTCTATTGATGATGTACTCTGGATAATTTTGAATATATATATATATATATGATATAAAACCCATTTTGCACTCATGTACCAAATATCATTAAAACATTTGATGTAAACATAAATAATTATGTAATTGGTTTAACATGTCAATAAATGGGATAAAATCTTGAAATTGATTCCCAATCGGGTAAATGAATAACATAATTCTATTATTTTGGAAGATGATGGACATTGTGGAAAACTGGACTCATGGTAAGGGACGTCGTCTCAATCCACTTTCATTGAGACGTATTTTGATGTTATACACCCACCATTTTTTAAGGTGTATAAATAACCTCTATGACTTATAGTTCCATTAAAATATTTTCGAAATGGAAGATTTTTCTGATCTTTATATATATCATTTTAATTTCATTACAAATTAAAAAATGAATGATTTATTAATGTATACAATGATAATTAATTCTCCACAACCGTGTTCATTATTTTTTATTTGGATTCCTATATAATCCAAAATGATTTAAGATGAAAAATAAAACACATATTATCTATTTAGAGAGTTCATAATTTAAAATGTCATTGAAAATGGATTGATTATTTCATTATATCAGAATTATTTCTTATGATTTTAAATGAAATATTATTAGTGAAATAATGAAAATTTAAATAATTTATGTGTAATGATTATAAAATAAGAAATATATTTTTTATTGGAGGATATGTGATAAAACAAGGTTGGGTGGTTCCGTGATAATCCAAGGATGGATGGATATATTATAACCTCTAATGTGATGTTTATGGATGTTTTCTTCATGGATATTCCATTTGTATAAGTTTCATGAAAGGAAGTTGACTGTATGGTTATTTCATTTATTAGAGTGAAAACTATAATTATGTCCCAAGATACCTTTATGGGTTATTTATTATTTATATGTGTAATATGGTGATATTATGATTATAAAAAGGGTATGAAATGATCTTATTTTTAATGGCATTTATTTACCACTTTTTAAAGGCGAAAATTATTACTTTATGACAAAGATTTCTTAGCTTTAATGTTTTCACAAGAATAACAGTTCTCCTTATTTTCGAATCTCATGCTAATCTTTTTGTTCTCAACCCATGTTTTAAACTACTTTTCATATGGTATATAGATGGGTATGAGAAAAAATTAGGTCAGTATGGATGTTATGATGATTTTCATAAAAAATAAATCATGTTTCATTTTAAATGTTTTATATTTTGGATGAAATGGATACTATTTTTGTTGTATAACTTTTTTTGTGAATGTGAAATTTTATGACATAATTATTTAAAACTCTAAACTCTAAAAGGTCCTCAAAGTAAAAGAATGTATTATTCTAGAATAAAACTCAATATTATGTAATTTTTAAGGAAATGGTGTTATAGTTGGTATCAAAAGACAGTTTTGATAACATAAGATTTTATAGGAATACTAATTGCTTACCCTTGAATGATTTATATTATGGTGACGTTAAAATGTTATAGAATTTGAAGATTATAATGTTTCTTTTTTAAACTATGTCACTTCAGAATGGGTTTCTACATTGGAAACATGGAATCTATAGTGGGAAGGATCATAGAGGAAAAAACCTATTTAATTAATATCATGTGATTGTTGCAATTAAAATTGAATAGTTTGTTATAGTGATGGATCAGTTGATATAGGCTATAAATATTGGTGGTTTCTATACCAGAGAAAAATTAGATCTACCTAAAAAAACCTGACAATAGTGGAGAATTTTACGATATTGGATCCCACTTCCTTTAGAGGATCATCATACCCCATGATAACTGAATGATAGATTCAAGCTCTCGAAATGATAATTAACTTCATGGGTTGTTCAAATCACCAAAAGGTAACACTAAAAATTTATCATTTTGAAGGTGAGGCCGATCAGAAGTGGTCAATGGATAAAAATATCATAGGATGTAATGAAATTGATTATATGGAATAAGATTAATTTCAGAATATATTATTTGAGAAATATTTTCCAAAAGCTATTTGGCATAGGATGGAAAATCTATTCATGGAATTGAGAAAAAATGAGGAATATTTAATCACTTTATATGAATTAAATTTCACATGTTTGGAATGGTACATCCCAATTTTTAATAGGGGTCTTGAAAGTATGATAAATCATTTTTACTCAGGATATAATCTAATATATCCAAGGGAATCAACATATCATGATTGAAAAATTTATGAAAAACTTTTTCAATGTGCTGAGAATGTTGGAACATGGTTTTTTAAGTTGTTGGCACCAAGGATACTCGTTGCTAATAATGGAGGATGGTTTGTGTTTTCTATCAATATACACATGGATGACTAGGGAGTTTTCAAAGAATATAGTCTTATGTTTGAGGCTGAAATAAGTATTGAAGGTGGCATAATTTCCTTGTGTTCTCCAATTTTTGGGGCCTCAAAAATCAGGAGTTTGGTAACGGTTTGTAGCAACGGTGCACAGTGCAGGCCGGTGGTATGCAGTGAAGGTGTGCGGTACATCATGAAGGTGTGCGGTACCTGGTGAGGGAATGCAGTATGCAGTGAAGGTGCTCGGTACGCGGTGAAGGTGTGTGGTTCACAGAACTGTTTACAGAACTGAAAACAGTTCCATAAAATAGTACATGGTGATGGAATGTGGTACATGAAATGCTTCCGAAAAAGGTTTGCAGTGATTGTACACAGTGAAGAAATTAAGTACGTGGAATGTTGATGTTTGGTAGTATGGTTGTAGTTCACAAAAAATGAGTGGTACGTGGTGGAGCATAATGGTACGTGGATGGATTTCAGTATAGTTAAGATTGTCCCACATTAAATGTTTGGGTAAATCAGTTTCACGAAATTTACAGAGTTACATGCTTATTTAAGGAATAGTAACTCATTTTGTTCAATGAGGATATTGTTGATAAAAAATTCAGGAATAAATTTGACAAATCCAGAAGTGGTATGTGGTGGAGAAGATTGTAAGCAGAGATAATCTTCCACGTAAGGAAAATAGTACGTGGAAGAGAGTGTGGTTCGCGCAGGTACATCTCGTGGTACGTGGTAGAGCAATGCAGTACGTGTAGCAGGACGGTACCTAGATTAGTGGAGCAGTACATAGAGTTGGTGAGTACGCTAAGAAGGCCAGTTAATGGAGGAGATGGATGGTATCCAGAGGAGTTGGAAGGTATGCAGAAACAGAAGTGGTACCTTGAAGCAATAGCAGTACGCCGAACAACCAAGGAAGCCTAAAAAATTAGCCAAATTATTTTGTGAAATTAATTTCCACAACATATCAATGTAATAGAAAATAAAAAAAAATCTTTTGGTGATTAATGGAATTCAATAGAGCATCCATTTAAAGTTGAGGATGCATGATTTAACGCTAAACAATTGAAGTGACCTTCATGTCGACAAACTGAGTGAATATTCTTCAAATTCAGCGAGCAAGGGGAGTCAGCGGAAGTGATCAGAGGGATGTAGTGTGTTATCCTTGAACCTTGTAAAGGCAATGCTCCTGGCACAGAGTGACTACGCTAAAACATTTTAATCTATAACTAGTGAAGATTAGTGGTTTTTTGTATGACCAACACACTTTTGGCGTATGATCCTTGGAAGTATCCCTTAGTGGTGAACCAAGTAAAATCGATGTGTCTTTGCATTGAATGTGATTCCCCATTTTATGCACTTCCTCGTCAGAAAGGTTTAACAGGATCCTTTCAATGTGGGAATAAGATCCATCAGTTTAAATGAAAATGTTGACACCCTGATTCACCACTCCCATCTCAGGGTGTTCCGGGGTCTTTCAAGTTGTATGAGAGGGTAAAGGTTGGTGGTGTTGAATCTGTATATGAAGGAGAATCCAGTCAACATTAGGGGAGTTCTCCTCTTCTATGGAAGTAATTTTCAAATATGGAAAAAATAGGATGAGATCTCACATAGGATATCTTGGAACAAAAGTCTTATTTTATACTGTTTAGGGAATACATGTCACTGATCCTATAAGACTGTCGATGACAGATATATACAAGAAATTTCTTGATATTGATTCAAAAGCGAAAAATTATCTCACTACGGCCCTTTCTGATCAGATTTACCAAAAGGTAATGAGTTTTACATCTGCCAAGTCAGTTTGGGATAAATTGGATAATATTTATGAACCTGATAGAAAAGTGAATGAGGAAAAACAACATGTTCTACACAATAGGTTTGATGATTTGAAGATTCACCCTAATGAGAATTCATACTTCATTTTTAATAGAATTACTGAAGTTTTTGGAGTAATTCAAAGTCTGGGAGAAGAAATCAAAGACATTAATAGATGAAAAAAATCATGAGAATACTTCCACCCCTTTACAATGCAATGGTGTCATCCCTTGAGAAATGAGATCTCTCCAATATCTCAATGAATGATCTTATAATAAATCTATCATCTTATGAAAATATAATCAAACTAGAAGAATCTATTAATCATGTCACTAAAGAAAATGGAATTCAATTACCTGGACAAAATAAAAGTTTTCAGAGATAACGGTGATGAAGATGATGAAGATAATGAATCTATTTCTCTCATTTCCAAGGAGATCAATTTAGGAATAGGGAAATTTGAAGTGAAGCTGCCTCTGGCTTGTTTTCAGTTTGGAAGATTTTTTCACATCTCCTCTCAATTCTCAAGAAGATTTTATGATGAAGAGAGAAATGTTGAAAACATGGAAAATCCTTGGAAGATATTCTCCAAAAGAGAAACATACAATTTGAAAATATGGTTCATAATAAGAGTTTATTATGTGCGGAGGAGGACGATGATGATGAATTATGTAAAGAAGAAGAACCATAATGTAAGACTGGAAACCTTGCCTCCATGACGGCTACCCTTGAACAGAAGAACTATTGACAGATAAATATATAGATAATCAGTTGGCTACTAATTCTGATCTTAAGTAGAAACTTAATGATGCTTTTGGTAAGCATTAGATTAAATGCAAGAGATGTAATTAGTGGAAATAAATACTGGAGGAATCATCAGAATATATTGATCTACTCAAATCAGAGATTTAATGATTTTAATAACTGGTGAAATTAAAATAATCAATCTTTGAATTTACTGATGATGTAATGAAACAAAAACATAGAATTGAAGAATAAGAAAAGGTCATTAATGACCATACCCCTAGACTAGAGGAGATGTCCAAGACCATTGAGGGACTCGATGAAGAAGTAGTTACTCTGAGAAGTAGCCTCAAAAGTGAATCATTTTTAAAAGAAGTAAAGAAAATATACAATTTGGAAGGTTCTTAGATGTTGAGCTACTAGAGAGAGAAAAATGTGGTTCTAATGGAGTTAAAAAGTTATTTACTGATCAAAGACTAACATACATGGTAAATAGTGGAATTGTTTGTAGTCCCAAAATGTAAAATTCATTAAAAAAATGATCCAGAATAAAGGAACGATGAAAGTTGATCATGTTAAAGCCACCATAAGTGCTGAAAATGAATCCCTTAAATAAAACTGAAAGGATAACTGAAGGTTATCCTTAATTTCCCAGAAATGATAGGTAGTCAAAATATTTTACTGATGAAGAAGTCATGAGGATAAATAGATGTGAGAAGACACTTCCTTTAATGAAGTGTCAGTTTTGTGGTTATCCGGGTCATATGATTTCATACTACGAAGAGGCATGGAGCTATATTAATGGGGAAGAGTTAGGACATCAAAAAAAGAGAACATATTCATATCCTACTTCTTATAGGATAAATAATTTCTATGGATATTTTTTTCGCTATTCTATCACTGGACATAATACTTTGTAATGTATGTAGAGGAATGATAGAATAAATTCATCAAATGGTTAGAGATGAGTCAATGCATGTCAAACAATAAGTAATACTAATATTTAAAAAAGGTATTCTCCTCTAAAAGATAAAGTTGAATATGAAGAACCCATTTACACAAAAGATAGAATTGAATGTCCATCAGCATCCTATACTCAATCCAATATCTCATGGAATGAATAGAGGAAAATTGAAAAGTCAAATTTTGCAGAAGTAGTCCTCAAAGCTACAATGAAAAACAATACCAGGATTCTGGGTAGCAGATGTTCATCCCACATGACAGGTAATGTAGACCTATTAACAAATATCATGAAAAAGGTCGATGGAATGGTGAGGTTCTGTAATGATGGTGCTTTGAAGATAGAAGGTAGTGGAAGTACTAAGCTAGCTAATAAAGAGCTCAAGAAAATTGATGTTTTGTATGTGGATGGTTTTTTTACAAATCATCTTAGTGTGAGTCAACTCTGTGACTCTGGTCTTATTATAAAATTCAATCAAAATGGATCTACTAAAGGTGGAACGTCTGGGAATTCTCTCATGAAAGGCTGTAGAACATAAGGAAACATATATTAGGTTGACAACAAAGAGAACATTTTCTACCATACATTTGGAGAGGAAAACAACTTATGGAATCATAGATTGGAGCACATCAATCCTAATGACATGGAAAATATATATAAGCTGAATAAATTCATTGATATCCCTAATATGAAGCAAGAATGAGAAAAGACCTATGATTATTGAATGCGAGGGAAACTGGTCTGCAGATCCTACCAGTCAAAGAAGAAAAGAGCATCAAATCTTCTTGACCTCATCCATACTGATGTATGAGTCCTGATAAATGTTTCTAGAACACATATAGAGAGGTACTTGGGTCTTTTCAAAAATGATTATAGTAGAATGGAATGTGTAATTGTTATACACAGGAAGCAACATGTGCTTGATTTCATGAAAACCTATCAATGAATTTCCAAGAATGATATTGGGCACAAGATCATTGTCCTACAGTCTGACAATGGAGGGGAATACACATCCATTGAATTTTAAAATTACCTAGATAAGCATGTGATACAACATGAGGTGGCATCATTGAGAACTCCACAACAAAATGAAGTTTTGGGGCACAGGAATTGAAAGGTAAACAACATGGCTAGAATTATGATGATTGATATTTTAATTCCACTAAATTACTAGAAATAGGCAGTACAAGATGCGTTTAATATTCAAAAATAAAATAGGGCTATATATGGGTGAAACAAAGACACTATATGAATTGTGTCATGGAAGGAATCCCTCTTTGAAATATTTTAGTGATTTTAGAAGAAAATGTTTTATTTGAGACAATGAAAGAAATCAAGGGAAGTATGGGGACAGTACAAAAAAAGGGATATTTCTTGGATACTCAATGAACATCAAAGAATACAAGTGTTTCAATAATCCCTTTTGAATAATTATGGAAATCATTGATGTAAAGATCATTGAATAGAAAAACCTGAATGATTCCAAGAATTCATAATCTTATTTGATAGAATATGAGGAAGAATGTGAACATGGAACAACTGCTTATATAGAGGTAGAGGAAGATGTAAAAAACTCTCAGGAGTCACATCATGATGTTAAATCTGAAGAAGAATCATAATAGGAATCCATAACCAGAGAGAGTTCAAATGAACCCCAAAGGAGAAATCAAAGATCATAGATTGATTATTACAACATTATCATGGATGAAAATGCACCTAAAAAGTTATGGTGAATGATGAATAATTCACAATATGCATTTCTATCAGTTGTGGAACCATCCACATTTGAAGATACTGTAAAGGATGAGTCATAGATGAAAGAAATGAATGAAGAGTTCGATCAGATTGATTAAAATCATACATGTGATCCTGTTAAAAGACATGAAGATCATAATGTTTTTAGTACAAAGTGTATTTTCCAAAATAAATTTGACAAACATTGAAATTTGATCTAAAGTAATGTGTTCTTGGTTGGTAAAGATATTCACAAATCGAAGGCGTTGACGTTGAGGAGACATTTTCTCCAATAGCGAGACTGGAGTAAATCAAGATATTTCTTTCCATGACAATCCATCGAGGTTATAAATCTTATCAAAAGGATGTCAAGACAGTATTTTAAATGCATTATTGGAAGAAGAATATTATATTGAACAACCCATAGGGTTGTTCCTTGGAAATGTTGAATTGAAGGGTTTCAAATTAAATAAATCTCTTTATGTCTAGAAACAGGAACCAAGGGTGTGGTACTCTCATTTGGAATCTTATCTGAGAAAGAATGATATTAAAAGAGGAGGAGTGGATCACAATATCTTTGTGAAAAACTCTCAATTGGATTAGTTCATGGTATTGGTATACGTGGATGATATTATTTTTTGTGGAAACAGACATGGATCAGTGGATATATTTTCGAATCACATGAAATATGATTTTGAAATGTCCATTATTAGTGAACTCACATACTTTTTTAGGGTTTTAAGTACAATATAATAAGGACTAAACATTCATTTTAGAAGAAACTTTTTCACGAGGGCTATTAAATATATTCAATATGCATAATTCCAAACCAATGTAGACTCATATTTCAGTTGGTTAAAAACTCAAAAAGCATGAAGAAGGGACTTATGTGGATCCCACCATGTACAAAAGAATACTTGGAAGCCTATTGGACCTAAAGGTGAAATGGCCAGATATTGTCTTTACAACATGCCTTGTAGCCCGCTTTCAGAGTAATCTGAAGGAAGAACATTTGACGGCATTGAAAAGAATCATGAGGTACATTAAACATACATATAATTATGGGCTATACATTGTTGCAGTAATAGATGGTGAAATATCATCATTTTATGATGCTGACTGCGCTGGAGATGTAGTGGATATAAATTCTATAAGTGGTGTAGTGTTCTATATTGGGAAGAAATTTCTGGGCTGGTTAAGAAAGAAACAACAAAGTACTTCACTTAGTATTGATGAAGCTGATTATATATCTGCTACCAAGGTCGTCACTTAGTTACTATAGATTTTGTGGAAAATGAGTTACATAGGTGTTGAGGTGAAACAACCAATTGTGATTTACTGTGATAACAAGAGCGCAATTGATCTTTGGAAAAATCGTGTTCATCACTCTCGTACAAAACATATTGAGATCAGATATCACTTCATCAAGGAAATTGTTGAACAAGGCATGATCAAAATGGACCATGTGGGGACTTTGAGAAAGTGGATGATATTATGATAAAGCCACTATCAGTAGCTATGTTTGAGAAGCATCAATTTACCCTTGGGGTTCATCCCCCTCCTAGTGCATACGGATGTTAAGAGATTCCCCTCTCCCTACTTGTTTTAACTGGGATAATTTGTTTGTGGAACTGTTGCAGGTTTATTGAGGATATATGATCTAGGGGGAGTATGTTATAAGATAAAAATGTTACAATATCAGTCTTTGGGATTATTTCCAATGGGGAAAATGGATAAATTCATTGGAAAGTGATATGTTTTTTTCTGGATGTAGGAAAAAGCCAGAACTACAATAATGAATGAAGAGAAAAGAAAGAACAAGAACTCAATTCATTCACTCTCTCTTGTTTTCTATGCCGATCACTGGTCACATAGACATAGATTTATGGATGAGTTGTTTCTTGATAATTCCAGATGTGATCTTGGATAATACTTCAGTGAATTTATCTTGATATTTCCAACAAACCCAAAGGGGGGATTTTTGGAATCAAGGCTTCTCGTTACTAATAATGGAGGATGGTTTTTTTTTCAATATGTGCATTGATGACTTGGGAGTTTTCAATGAATAGGGTCTTACATTTGAGGCTGATAGTAGTATTGAAGTTGGTGTAGTTTCCCGTGTTTTCCAATTTTTAGGGGGTCAAAAATAGGGAGTTTGGTAATGGTTTGCAGCAATGTTGCGTAGTATAGGCTGGTTGTATGTGGTGAAGGTGTGTGGTACGCAGTGAAGGTGCATGATATGCGGTGATGGTGCGTGGTATGCGATGAAGGAATTTAGTACACAGAACGATGCATGGAACCGAAAACAATTCACAAAAAACAATACACGGGGAAAGCATGTGGTACACGATATGCTTCTGAAAATGGTTCACAGCGACGGTAAACAACAAAGATATGCGGTACATGGAATGCTTATGTTTGGAAGGATGGTTGCGGTTTTCAAAAAATAAGCGGTATGTGGTGGATCCTAACAGTATGTGGATGAAGTTTAGTACAGTTATGATTTTCCCAAATTGAATGTGTGGGTAAATCAGTTTCATGACACTTGCAGAGTTACATTCCTATTTAAGGAAGAGTAATCCATTTTGTTCAATGAGGATATTATAGATTAAAAATTTAGGAATAAAATCTGTGATGTCTGAAGTGGTACACGGTGGAGAAGACTGTACACAAAGAGAATCTTCCACGTAAGGAAAGCAGTACGTGGAAAAGAGTGTGGTACAAGCAGGTACCACTCGCAGTACGCGGTGGAGCAATACAGTATGTGGAGCAGGATGGTACACAGAGGAGTGGAGCAGTACACAGATTTTGGTAGTACCCTGAGAAGGCCAGTTCATGGAGGAGATTGATGGTATGCAGAGCTGTTGGATGGTACATAGAGGAGCTAGAAGGTTTGAAAAAATAGTAGTGGTATGAGGAAACAGCATCAGTATGCAAAACAACCAAGGAAGCCTGAAAAATTGGCCAAATCAGTTTGTGAAATTAATTTCCATAACATATCACTATAAAAGAAAATAAATTAAATATTCAAGTGATTAAGGCACTTCAACAGAGAATTTATTTATAGTCTAGGATGTCTGATTTAATGCTAAACAATTTAAGAAACCTTTATCTCGATAAACTGAGTGAAGATTCTTCCAAAGTAGTGCGCAAGGGGAGTCAGTGGAAGTGATCCAAGGGATGCAGTGTGATATCCCTAAACCTTGTAAAGGTAGTTCTCCTGGAACATAGTGACTGTGCTAAAACCATGTAATCTAATACTTGTGAAGATTAGTGGGTTTTTTTACGACCGACACACTATTGGCGTATGCTCATTGGAAGTTTCCTTTAGTGGGTAACCAAGTAATATTTATGTGTCTTTTCTTTTCATGTGATTGTTTATTTTATGTGATTACTCTTTAGATAGGTTTAATAGGTTCATAGAAATATGGGAATAATATCCATTAGTTTAAAAGAAAAATTTGACACCCAGATTCACCCCTCCCCTCTTAGGGTGTTCCGGGGTCCTTCAAGTGGTATCAGAGGGTAAAGGATGCTGGTGTTGAATCCCAATATCATGGATAATCCAATCAACATTAGGGGAGTTCCCCTATTCGATGGAAGTAATTTTCAAATATGTAAAAAAGATAATGAGATCTCACATAGGATATCTTGTAATAGAAGTCTTATTTCCTACTGCGTTGGGAATACAAGTCACTGATCCTATAGGACTGTCCATGACAGTTATAGACAAAAAATTGCTAGAAGCTGATGCAAAAGCACAAAATTCACTCCCTACAACCCTTTATAATCAAATTTATCTAAAGGTAATGAGTTCCACATCTTCCAAGTCAATGTGGGATAAATTGAAGAATAATTAGGAAGGTGATAGAAAAGCGAATGAGGTAATACATCAAGCTCTACACAACAGGTCGGATGATCTGAAGATTCACCCAAAAGAGAATGATCACTCAATTTTTAATCAAATTACTGATGTTATAGGATCAATCCGAGGTCTGGTAGATGAAATAAAAGACATTGAAAGAGTGAAGAAAATCATGAGAAGACTTAAACACCTTTACAATGCAATGGTGTCAGAACTTGAGGAATGAGATCTATCCAAACTCTCAGTGGATGATCTTCTAAGAATTATATCAGATTATGAAATGAGAATAAAACTAGAAGAGTCTAAAAATATTTTTAGTAAGGAAATGGAATTCAATGACTTGGACATACTAAAAGTTTTAGGAGATATCAATGATGAATATGATGAGGGTGATGAATTAGTTTCTCTCATTTCCAATAATTTCATTTAGGGAATAGGGAAATTTGAAGGAAAAATACCTCTAGATTTTTTTTGGTTTGGATGAGTTGGGCACATTGCCTCTCAGTGCTCAAGAAGATTTTATGATGAAGAGAGCGAAGTTGAAACCATGGAAAATCCTTGGAAAATATTATTTGAAAAGAAAAACATAAAATTTTCAAATAAAGTACATAATAAGAGTTTTTTTTCAATGAGGATGATGATAATGATAATGAATTATATAAGGAATAGGAACAATAATTTAAGATTGGAAACCATGCCTCTATGATGGCTACCATGGAAAAGAAAAACTATCGATAGATAAATAGAGAGATAATCAGTTGGCCACTAATTCTAATCTCATGTATAATCTTAAGGATGATTTTGGTAAGCCTAATATTAAATGTAAGAGACGTAATATGTGGAAAGAAATGGTGGAGGAATCATCATAATATCTTGATCTGCTCAAAGTGGAGATTGAATGAATGGATGAACTGGTGAAATTAAAATCATGAATCCTTGAATGTTCTAATGATTTTATGGAACTGAAACTCAAAATTTAAGAACAAGCAAAGGTCATTAATGGCCTTACCTCTATATTGGAGGAGAAGTACAAGACCATTTAGGGACTCGAATAAGAAGTAGTTACTCTGAGAAGTAAACTTGAAAGTGAATCATTTTCAAAATAGGCAAAGAAGAAAATACAATTTGGAGGGTTCTCAGATATTGAGATACTAGAGAGAGAAAAACATGGTTTTTATAGAGTTAAATAGATATTTAGTGATCAAGGTCCCAAATACATGGGAAATAGTGGAATTGGTTGTGGTTCCAAAACATCCAATTCTTTAAGTAAAGTGATCCAGAATAAAGGTAAGATGGAAGTTGAACATGTTGAAAAGCAACCAGAAGTGCTGAAAATGAATCCCTTAATTCAATCTGAAAAGAGAATTGAATATTATCATCAAGATTCTAGAAATGATAGGCAGTCAAACTATTTTCCTGAGGATGAAGGAATTAGGAGAAATAGAAGTGAGAATACACTTCCTTTCATGAAGTGTAAGTTTTGTGGCTATCTGGGTCATACCATGTCATACTGCGAAGAGGAAAGGAGATATATTAATGGGGAAGAGTTAGGACATATAAAATAGAGAATATATCCATATCCTACTTCTTATAGAATAAAACATTTCTATGTATATTTTTTTTCACTTTCTATCTTTTCCCATAATGCTTTGTATTACAGGCAGAGGTATGAAAAAATAAATTATTTCAATGATCAAAGATGAGTCAATACATGTAAAACAGACAGTGTTTCTATTTAAAATACGTTTTCACATCTAGAAGAAGAATTTGAATATGAATAAACCATGTTCACAAAAGAGAGAATTGAATGTCCATCAGCGTCCTATACTCAATCCAATATTTCATGGAATGAAAATAAAAAAAAATTAAAAAGTTTAATTTTGCATAATTTGTCCTCAAAAATAAAATGAAAAATAGTACCTGGATTCCATATAGAGATGTTCATCCCACATGATAGGTAATTTAGACCTATTAAAAAATATCAAGAGAAAGGTCTATGGAATAGTGAGGCTCGGTAATGATGGTGCTTTGAAGATAAAAGGCAGTGGAAGTACTGAGCTCACTAATAAAGAGCTCAAGAAAACTGAAGTCTTCTATGTGTAAGGTTTGTGACACAATATGCATAGTGTGAGTCAACTCTATGACTCATGTCTTATTATGACATTCAATCAAAATGGCTATACAATAGGTGGAAAGTCTAGAAATTCTCTCATGAAAGGCTATAGAACAGAAGGCAACTTATATTAGGTTGAGAGAAAAGAGAACATTTTCTATCTAATAGTTGGAAAAGAAAATAACATATGGCATCGAAGATTGGGGCACATCAATCTACAAGAAATGGAAAACAAATATATGCTGAATAATTTCATGGATATCCCTAACATGAAGCATGAATGAGAAAAGACCTGTGATACTTGCATGTGAGGGAAACTTGTCTGTAGTTCTTACCGGCCAAAGAAGAAAATTGCATCGAATCTCATTGACCTCATCCATACTGATGTGTGTGGACCAATAAATGTTTTTGAAACACATGGAGAGAGGTACATTGTTCTTTCCAAATATTATTATAGTAGAATGACATGTTAGATCGTAATAAACAGGAAGAAACGTGTCCTTGATTGCCTGAAAATCTATCGATGGATTTCCAAGAATGATACTGGACAAAAGATCAGAGTCCTAAGGTCTGACAATGGAGGGGAATACACGCCCCTTGAATTTGAAAATTTCCTAGAGAATCATGGGATACAACATAAGGTGGAATCTGTGAGAACACTATAGAAAAATGGAGATGTTGAGCATAGGAATTGACAGGTAGAAAACATGGCTAGAACTATGCTGATTGAAAGTCGTATTCCTCTACATTACTTAAAAGAGGCAGTACAAAATGTAGTGTGTATTGAAGAATCAAACTGGGCTATATATGGGTGAAACAAAGACACCATATGAATTGTGGCATTGAATGGATCCCTCTTTCAAATATTATATTGTTTTCAGAGGAAAATATTTTATCTGAAACAATGAAGGAAATCCATGTAAGTATAGAGATAATGAAGACAAAGTGATATTTCTTAGATACTCAATGAACAAAAAAGTCTAAAAGTGTTTTAATAAGCCCTTCGGAAAAATAATGGAATGAAGTTATGTAAATATCATTGAAGTGAAAAACCAGAATGCTTACAGGAATTTTTATACTAATTTGATAGAAGACAAGGAATAATGTGAGCATAGAACAAATGCTAATATATAGGTTGTGGATGATGTGAAAAACACTCAGGAGTCACGTCATGATGTTGAATCTGAAGAAGAATTAAAATAGAAAACCATAACCGGAGAGATTTCAATTAAACCCCCAAGGAGAAAAAAAAGTGCATAGATTGATTAGTCCAACATTATCATGGATCAAAATGCACCTACAAATACAAGGAGAATGGGGAATAATACACAATCTACATTTCTATCAGTTGTGGAGCCATACACATTTGAAGATACTGCAAAAGATGAGTCATGGGTGAACGAAATGAATAGAGAGTTAGAACATATTGATGAAAATCATACATGTGATCTTGTTAAAAGACATGAAGATCATAATGTGATTAGTAAAAAGGTTTATTTTCAAGAACAAATTTGACAAACATGGAAATGTGATCAGAAATAAGGTGTTCTTGGTAGGTAAAGATATTCAAAAATCGAAGGCATTGATGTTGAGGAGGAATTTTCTTCTGTACCGAGATTGGAGTCAATCAGGGTATTTCTTTCCATGACAATCCAATGAGGTTATAAATCCTATCAAAAGGATGTCAAGACAACATTCTTAAATAGAGTATTGGGAGAAGAATTTTACAATGAACATCCCATAAGGTTCTTTCTTGGAAATGATGAACTGATGGTTTTCAAATTAAAGAAATCATTTTGTGTCCTAAAATAGGCACCAAGGTCGTGGTACACTCGGTTGGAATATTATCTGAGAAAGCACGAGATTAAAAGAGGAGGAGTGGATCATAATATCTTTGTGAAAAACTCTCAAGAGGATTAGTTCATGGTATTGGTATACGTGGATGATATTATTTTTGGTGGAAGCAGACATGGATCAGGGGATAGATTTTCTAATCACATGAAATATGAATTTGAAATGTCCAAGATTGGTGAACTCACATACTTTTTAGGGTTGCAAGTACATTAGAATACGGACTGCACTTTGATTTCAGATGAAAATTATGCATTAGGGATCTTAATGAAATTCAATATGCATGATTCCAAACCAATGTTGACTCAAATTGCAGTTGGTTAAAATCTAAAAAATCATGATGAAGGTACTTCTGTGGATCCCACCATGTAAACAAGAATCATTGGAATCCTAATGTACCTTAAGGTGACACATTCAGATATTGTCATTGCAACATTCCTTGAAACCTGCTTTCAGAGTAATATGAAGGAAAAACATATGGCGGTAATGAAACGAATCATGAGATACATTCAACGTACATATAATTATGGGATATACATTGTTATAGGAAGATATGGTGAACTATCATTATTTTTTGATGCCGAATAGGCTGGTGATGTAGTGGACAGAATTTCTACCAGTGGTGGAGCATTCTATATTCGGAAGGCATTTGTGGGATGGTTAAGAAAGAAACAAGAAAGTACATCACTTAATATTGATGAAGCTGAATATATATATGTTACCAAGGCCTTCTCTTAGTTACTATGGATGAAGTAGAAACTGTGTGACATAGGTGATGAGGTTAAACAACCAATGGTGGTTTACTGTGATAACAAGAGCGCAATTAATCTTACAAAGAATCATGTTTAGCACTCTCGTACAAAACATATTGAGATCAGATATCACTTCCTCACAAAAAATGTTGAACAAGGCAATATCAAAATGGACCACATGGGAACTGATGAGAAAGTGGATGATATCATGACCAAGCCACTGTCAGCAGCTATTTTTGAGAAACATCATTTGAACCATGGTGTTCTGCCACCTCCAAGTGCATAAGGTGGTTACGAGATTCCCCTCTCCCTGGTTGTTTTAACTGGGATAATCGGTTTTTGGTATTTTTATATGTTTATTGGGGATATATGATCTAGGGGAGAATGTTCTATGATTTAAAATGTTATAATATCGTTCATTGGGTTTATTTCCAATGGGGGGAAATGGATAAATTCAATGGAAAGTTATATGTTTTTTTCTGGATGTAGGAAAAATCCAGAACTACAACAATGAAGGAAGAGAAACGAATAGAATGAGAAGTAAATTCATTTATTATCTCTTATTTTTTACACCGAGAACTGGTCAAAGAGACATAGAGTGATGGCTGAGTTGTTTCTTGATAATTCAATATTTGATCACAGTTGGAACTTCATTGAAGTTATCTAGATATTGCCAATTAACCCAAAGGGGGGATTTTTGTAACCAAGGCTGCATGTTGCTAATAATGGAGGTTGGTTTGTGTTTCTTGTCAATATGAAAATCGATGACCAGGGAGTCTTCAATGAATAGGGTCATACGTTTGAGGCTGGAAGCAGTATTGATGGTGGCGTTGTTTCCCAGTGTTTTCCAATTTTATTGGGGTAAAAAATCGGGAGTTTGGTAACGGTTTGTATCAATGGTGTGTAGTGCAGGCCGGTGGTATATGGTGATGGTGCACAGTGCGCGGTATGTGGTGAAGGCACGTAGTACGTGGTGTAGGCATGCGGTAATCGGTGAAGGCATGTGGTACATGGAACGATGCTCATTACCGAAAACAGTTCCCTAAAACGGTTCAAGAAGAAGTCATGCGGTACACAAGATCTCTTCTAAAAATGGTTCGCAGCGACAGTACACAATAAAGACATGTGGTACGTGGAATGTTGATGTTTGGAAGGATGGTTGCATTTCACAATAAAGGAGCGGTACACGGTGGATCCTAACAATATTTTGATTGAGTTTTGTACAATTAAGATTGTCCCAGATTGAAATTTTTGGTAAATCAGTTTCTCGAAATTTCAAGAGTTACATGCCTATTTAAGGAACAGTAATCCCTTTTTTTCAATGAGGATATTTTAGATTAAAAATTCAGTAATAAATTAGGTGAAGTCCGATGTGGTACATGGTGGAGAAGAAAATATGCTGATATAATCTTCCACGTAAGGAAAACAGTATGTGGAAGAGAGTTTGGTTCGCACAGGTACCACTCATATTACGTGGAGAATGATGGTACGCGGAGGAGTGAAGAAATACGTGGAGTTGGGAAGTACAACGAGAAGGAAAGTTCATGGAGGAGCTGGATGGTACATGGAGGAGCTAGATGGTAGGAGGAGGAGTTGGATGGTACGTGAAAACAGCAGTGGTACACAGAAACAGCAGCAGTACGCGAAACACCCAAGGAAGCCTAAAAAATTGGCCAAATGAGTTTGAAAAATT
The DNA here is from genome assembly GCA_963277665.1 of Viscum album. Classification (NCBI taxonomy): domain Eukaryota; kingdom Viridiplantae; phylum Streptophyta; class Magnoliopsida; order Santalales; family Viscaceae; genus Viscum; species Viscum album. The sequence continues at coordinate 864,000,380 of OY728160.1, forward strand.
AATTTCCATAACATATCAGTGTAAGAGAAAATAAATTAAATATTTGGTTTATTACAGGACTTTAACAGGGAATCCATTTATAGTTTATGATGAATTATTTAATGCTAAAAAATTCAATCTACCTTAAAGTCGATAAATATAGTGAGTATTCTTCCAAAAGAGTGAGCAAGGGGTAGTCAGTGGAAGTGATCTCTGAGACGTAGTGTGCTATCCCTGAACATTGTAAAGGCAGTGCACCTGTAAGAAGGTGACTGTGCGAAAACCATGTAATCCACAACTTTTTAATATTTGTGGTTTTTGGTATAACCTACACACTATCGGTGTGTGCTCTTTGAACATATCCCTTCATGGTGATCCAAGTAAAATTGTTGTATCATTTTTTTGTATGTGATGGTTTATTTTCTTCACTTCCTCTTCAGTTAGGTTTAATATGTTTCTATCAATTTAGGAACAAGATATATCAATTTAATAGAAAAAATTGACACCCTAATTCACCCCTCCCCTCTCAGGGGGTTCCAGGATCCTTCAAAATGATCATGTGTCCCATGAGAACAAGAAAAATAATAGGTACAGTTTGAATGATATGGTATTGAATTCAGCAAAGAAATTTTGGGGTAAGAAACCTAATCTTCCAACTTGTGAGAAGTGTGGTATAAATCATCCTAGTTAAATACTTTTAATATCAAGGAATTTTTTTGATATGGTATTATTGTCTTTATTCCTCAATACTAAAATAGAGATGATCAAGAAAGTAATAAAAATTAAATAATAAGATGTTTTAGATGTAATGAGTTAGGGAATTATGACAATCTAATTCCAAATTTGATACCAGAGTGGAAACCAGCTAGATCGAAATAAAAATAGTGTGTGAAAATAATCTTTTACTACTATGGTTGACATTGGACCATAAAATTAAGTGGTGAATTGTATGTTATGGGGTTTTTAAAAATATTTCATTACTCTATTTCACTCCGGATCTTTACTTTCATTAATTAATGAGATATTTTCATGTAAAATTGATATATCACCTCATGAATTTAATATAGAACTTTTGGTAAAACATTGGGTGAAACTATTAAAGAAACCATGATTTATACGAATATTCATATTTTTATTGGTGGGATGGCCTTTCATGAAAATCTTATTGAACATCACATTATAGAGTTTGATATCATTTTGTTTTGGGATTTGATTTCATTTTATCATTCTAAAATAGATTTGAAATCCAAACTAATCAATGATTTCCATTATTTGATAACATACCAATAAGATTAGATATTGATTATAGATATTAGTGATGGTAATCTAGATGTTGTTATTGAAAGTAATGAAAGAGTAATAATTAGTGAAATTCCAATAGTGAATGAATTTATTAATTGTTTTCCTGATGAAATTTTAGGTCTTCTTTCTGATTAGGAATCTGAGTTTACTATTTATTTTGTTCCCAATGAAAATACTATTTATAAAAACCCTTATTAAATGGATCATGTAGAACTGAGGGAATTAAAAAACTAGTTGACATAATTTATTGATAAATGCTTCATTCAACCAAGAACTTCACCATGGGGTGGTCTTATATTATTTTTGAAAAAGGTAGATGGTTCCATGAGACTCTGTATTAATTATAGATCCTTAAATAACATAACCATTAAGAACAAGTATCTTTATCATTGTATCAGTGATTTTTTTTTAAAAATCCAAGGAGATCATTACTTTTTGAATATTGATTTGATTTTTGGGTAATATCTACTAAAAGTGAAGAAGGATGACATTCCAAATATTATATTTTAGATAAGATATAGGAATTATGAGATTTTAATTATTCCATTTGGTTTATCTAATGAACCTACTATATTTATGAATCTTTCAAAAAGGTTCATCCATTAGTTTTAAGATTAGCTTATAGATACAATTATGGTATATTCTAAAATCTTTGAGCAACAAGAATTTAAAATTATGATCGTTTTGAAAAAATAAAATAAATGAAACTATATTGAATTTTTATTAAGTTTGAATTTTGGTTGAAAAAATAATAATTCTGTGGACGCATTGTTTCTAAGTCTGTCATAACTATTGACCCTTTTAAAAAATCCTTTTTGAAGAGTATCCAAGGCCTACCAATATAATAGAGATTTATATTTTTCATGGATTAGAGGGTTATTATAAATGGTTTTTTGAAAACCTTTCAGGGCTACCTATCCAACTAACTATGTTAAAAAATAAGAGAGTTAATTTCATCTTAGAAGAATAATGTGACGATTGTTTCCAAAATCTGAAAATCGGGTTGGTAAATACTCTAGTTTTGGACCTCCCTTCCAAAAAAATGGTTAATTTTTTATCTAAAATTATGCGTCATTAAAAGTAAATTGTTGTGTCTTAATGAAGAATGATCAGGTAATTTTTTTTTCTTCACATTAAATGAATCATCATAAGTGAAATTAAAATGCCCAAGATTTATAATTAGTAGACATTGTTTTTGCATTAAAAATTTGGATGAATCATTTGATTGAAGTAAAGTATGAAATATATAATGAAAAACTATTCTTTAAGCATATATTCACTCACAATGAATTGAACAAGATATAGATGAAATATATGTAACTAATGAAGGATTATTAAGACACAAGCCATTACCATCCTGGAAATTAAAATAGTGTGGGTGATTATTTTAGTTGAAAAAACAATGGTAAATTAACAATTTTTCATTTGGAACATGACCACTTTGTTAATGATTTGATGAATTTTATCATTTAAGTTATTAGTTCAAGAAATTTCTTTATTTTTTTTAGGTGACTGTGCAATCATCTCTACTAGACAGAGTTACGAAAGTAAATAAGGAAGGCCTTGAGTTACAGAAAAAGGTAGAATTGATTAAAATGGTTATGTTGCATAAATTTAACATTGAAAAAGATTATGTTTAGAGATTTTTGTAGATATTAGGTGTTCCCATTGATTCAAAATTGATGGAAGTGTTTTTTATGACAAACTTATAGTTCTCTATTTTCAGTTCATCTTGGTAGTACTAAGATGTACATAGGCCATTGATAGTATTATTGGTAGGATGGGATGAAAAGGGATATTTCTGAATTTACCATGAAGTTTTTTCCATTTCAACAGGTTAAACTAGATCAAACATTTCCTAAGATAACACTTCAACCTTTCCGAGTTCCATAATATAAATGGGAAAAAATTCCATGGATTTTGTAGTGGGATTACCAAATACTTATCAATGTAACAATTCAACATGAGTTATTTTTGAAAGATGGACTAAATATCCAAATTTTATTTTAATTTGAGAAAAAAATATCTAGATAATATTTTATATAAGTATCGTAATGAAATAGTCTGGTTACATTGAGTTCTTCTCTTCAGTGTATCTTTTCGTGTTCCTAGGTTTACATCTAATGTTTGTAAAGGCCTTCAAATGTCATTCATTACTGAATGATATTACAGTAAAACATTTCATCTTCAATTAGATGGGTGATTAGAACAAAAAATTCATACCTTAGAGGATATGTTATGAGCTTGCTCAATGAATTATCATTGAATTTGGGATCAAAATATTTTTTTTGTACAGTTTTTTTAAAAAAATAGTTTTAATTTCTCTATATAGATGGAAGAAGTTGAGGCATTATATGGAAAGTAATTTCAAACACTATAATATTTTGATTTAGTTGCTGGAATGAATTTTATGGGACCAAAATTGGTAGAAGAAATTGTGGATAATTATCTATTGATTTAGCGACACATGACAAAATCCCAGAGCAGGTAGAATAGTTATGTGGATAACAAGAGGAAGGATCTTATTTTGTGGTAGGTGTTCATGCCCACCTCAATGTATCTCAATGGAAAAATGTGATGTCTCTTGGTATGAAATGGAATTTGAGTCCATGGTTTATTAGACACTATGAAATCCTAGAGAATGTTGATTAATTTTATAATGAGTGGATTTGAATCCGAGTTTGACCTAGGTACACAATGTTTTTAATGATTCAATGTTAATAAAGTATATAACGGATCTGTCACATGTTTTTAGCCCATAAGTAGTTTAGTTGGAAGAGAATATTTCTTACTGGGAACATTCAGTTTAGGTTCTTGGTTGTATAGGGTTGGTCATGCAGAATAAGGTGATTCATCAGGTTATGGTTCTGTGAAAAAACCATATATTTGAAGAGAAAACATGGTAATTTGAAAATTCTATGTGGTAAATATATCTTCAATTATATAATAAGTGAATAAAATTGTAAGGATGGAATTTCAAAAAGGTGGGTAGAATATAACAACCTAGTTAATGATATAAAAAAATTTCATATTTTTTTACTATTTATGAATTATATATTAATTAAAATAGATAATATGTTTAATATAATATATGATAAATCATGTTTTATGGTTAAAAACAATATTTTTCTAAAAGGTAGTTCTAACGCCTTTTGATGGAGCACTAATTTTAAAAATATTTTTTGACAATATTAAAAATTCTATTTGAAAAAATAAAATCCTTTTTTTAAAGTGGAATATCAAAATTGACAATGTTCAAATTTTTATAGTTTTTTGATAGGTTTAATGTTTTGATAAAGAGTGAAAACTACAACATTTTCAATGAAATAATCTTCTCCATCAAATTTATTTATAGTGTTAAATAATAATTTTAAAATATTTTAAAGTAAAAATAGATCAGGTTTTTATCATTTAATCTCATTTTGGTCATCGTAATCAATTTCATATTTAAATTGTATACAAAAATGTTGTGAAATTTTGATTTTTTTACATTAAAACCATGGTTTATCATTTTGTCAACGTGATTAATTTTTAATAAACTTTTGAAATTTTTATTTTTTTAATTTTGAAAAATGGATTTCATATTTAGACTCAAAAATTACAATTTTATTAGATATTTCCTGTTTATTTTTAGACATTATGAATAGGGACATTAATTATTTTTTTATTAACTCGGTTGAAGGAAAATGGGGTAATTATGGGTAAAAATAATATTATAAATTTTATAAAATTACCATATCTCTTTTCCAAACTAAATTATATCTGGTTTTATTGACCAAAATCATCCTTCATACATTATTATAACCTTTTTAAGCCACATAGATGTGACTATGAATCTTATAATATTTTATTCAATGAAAATTCAATTTTTTCACACATTTTTTTAACAAGTGAAATTTTCTTAAATGGGATAATATAGAAGTTAAGTCAAAAAATAAATTATATTTTGAAGTCTAAAATGTTTATATTTATCATGATAAATTATTTAAAATTTATTGAGAATTAATAATTGAATTAATTCATTACACAATGATGATGCAATAACTGTTTAATTAAATGAAATATCGAATAAATGATATTAAAATTAATAAAATAAATATAATTTGAGATGATTATTATCATCAACAAATTTTGTAGATTAATTTGTTATGTTATTGATTTTTTATATTTTTTTGAATTTACCTTTTTTCTATGATATTTTTAAAAACTCATGTAATGAATAGTTCCAAAATAAATTATTATTATTTTAAAATAAGTAATATTTTATTAAATTATATAAAATCTCTAAAAATACCAATATAGGAAAATATATTTAAATAAGTCTCAAAATCTCATCAATTTCACATTTATTTTTCATTTCTCATTTTATAGTAATTATATTAAACCTAAATTTGTAAATTAAATGATATCATAATAAGTGTTAAAAGGGATAATTAAGGTTTAAAATCAAATGATAAGTACTATAATTTAAATAAAACTTGTCTAATTTTTATTGGATGAGTGTATTTAGAACCATACTCACACATCATTAAAATAAACCACATTGGAACCATTTTTAATAGAAATGTAATTTATAATGATTTAATATTTTGAAAAATTCCAAGAGTGACCCTCCCCTTTCCTATAAAAAGATACCATTTCTCTCATTTCAATACACATTAAAATCTATCTGGTTCATCCAATATCTCCCCAAATCCCTTTCTAGAATCTGTCCCTTTATTCCATAGTTATTTTGACATTTCGCGGGTGGTTACATAATAAAGAAATGATGGGTGATTCTATGATAACCCATTGATGGGTGGTTACATTATAACCTCTAATGCATTAGGTATGTAATTCAGAGATATGGATATTCCATTTTTATTAGTGACTTTTATGGAAGTAGACCACATTATTATTCAATTTATAATAGTGAAAAGTATAATTATGTACCATGATAACTTTATGTGTTATCTATGATTGATATTGGTTATAGGGTAATATTATGTTTAAAAAAGGGTAGGTAATGAGAATATTCTAAAAGGAAAGTATTTACCACTTCTAAAAGGTGATAATTATTATTCTATGATAATGCTTTCATGGGTTCCACGTTTTCACAAGAAATTTTTTTCCCATCAATTTGTGTCACTTACTGAGAGTTTTATGCTAATCCCATGTTTTAAAATACTTTTCACAGTGTATGATGATGAATAAGGGATATAATTAATTCCAGATGATAGTTATGAATATTTTTCATGAAAAAGAAATGACATTTTATTTTAAAATTATATATTTTCAAATAAATGGATACAATTTATGTTGTATCCTCATTGTATGAAATTGAACTTTTATGAATTAATTTGGTTGAAATATAAACATTAAAAGATCCTCGATATAAAAGAATGTAATTTTATTGATTAAAAATCAATATTATGTAATATTTAAGGACATGGAATTATATATTGATTTTAATGAAATGCGTCATAAATTATTAGAGTGTTACATTTTCATCTACACATGGTGGTTCAATTCATACAAGCTATTGAGCATGATGATCCTATTTTAAAATCTCAAAGTGTTACATTCCATCCCCATAAATAGATTTCATCCTCCCAATTTAGTCTTGGTCCCAGTAATATTAAGATTTAAATTTTAAAATAACTTTATGGGAAATTCACATCAAAAATGTGGTCAACAAAAAATTATTTTTATACGAGGGAGAGACAAGTATTAAGTCCATTATGGATATCACATTATTATTTTTCTATGTATTATATCATTGGTGTGAAATAAATACATGGACATAGAAGAGAATATTAATTCCCAAGTAATAATATAAATTGATAATGATCATTGTCATGATAAAGGCAACCACCAAATAACCTGAAATCAAATACGATTTAAAAGACTATTAATTCGGCTAAAATGAATGTAATAGGACAACAATTTTATCAAGAGATATTTTCCAAAAATTGAGTGTTTTGGTAACCATTATGATAGAGAGAACCTAAAAATGTACATACAATTTTATCCTTTTTTTGTTATGTGATCAATTCCTAAATCATCTATTATTGTAATAATTGGATATTTTATAGGTATTATTCTTACAAGGTCACTAAAATAAATATTTCACATATCATTATCTTAATAAAATGATGAAAAGTCATTCATCCTATACCTAAATATTATCAATGAGAAAAATGGTCAGAAGTAGTTATACAATAATACCCAAAATTCATCATAATCCTTTATAAAAAATTTCAACCTTAAGACTCATCCAAACTATGTCTGACAGAATTCATAGTCTGAAAATTAATAAGGGTGGTTACTAAATCAATATTATATTACCACGAAAGTATAATGTATCTATTAATGTATAATTTCTAATATGCGGATATTCTGATCACTACAATACATTAATTCAAACAAGGATGCTTCCAAAAATGCAATCTTATGTTGTTGAAAATATTCCATCAATACAAAAAATCAATAAATTCCAATTAATATAACATAAATCACTAATAAATTTATTGGTAACAATTAATAACTCATGAAATTCTATCTCTAATTATTATCTCAACATCTACTTTATTTTAAGGGTTATCTTCCCTCAATAATGTTACTTACAAAAACTCAATCTTTCCAAAATGTCACTTTTTTGGTTATTGGAACAATTCATCATATTATTTTGGATTCTTAATGAAAATAAAAATCAATTTACTCCCTATAAATCTTATTATTCTTATGCTAAGAATATCAATTATAAAATTCTTCAAGCACATATTTATTAAATCTAATTTCAAGGACATTAATCATTCCACTTCAACTATATCAATAGGTTAAGCACAACCTTGATCCCTTAGCATATTTTGGTTTATATTCCATTGAGACATGGGAAATTATATTGTATAGTTCCCCATTTCTATAAAATTGAATCATTTATCAATGAAAAATTCTTTCTTTACCTTGAAATCATGTGAAATGTGGCCTTTCTCTCCGCAATTTTAGTAGACTTGCATTCATTTAATGATGTTACAATTTTGTTCCCTTCTACAATAATCACATAATTGAAAATTGTTATTTACCTTATTCCCTTTTTCTTTTTTTTCATTATCATCCTATTATTCTCTTAAAATTTATTGAATCCATAAGACCATGAGAATTATTTATTTTTCTTTATAACACATGATAACTTGTCCTCATATGATGAAAATGTTTGGAATACTACTTCCCTTTGAAGGATTGACTTTAACCCATCAATGAAATGGAAAATATTACACTTTTTATTATGTATGTAGTTCATAGCATGCATTTATAACCATAAAAACTTATCATCATACTTAGATACATTTTCTTCATACTTTTGTAGTATATTTAGGAATTTTCTATTTATATCCTCCTGATTCTCGTGATGAAAATAAATTTCCATGAAGTTTAATTAAAATACTTCCATCCTATGTTTTCCATTTTTCTTCATCCTTTGTGTTTTGAATCAATGACCACCATTGATCTTAATCTCTTAAGAGATGATAATTTTCTATGAAAACTATCTCTTTATTGATACTTCCCAAAGAAGGAAATTTATTCTATATGGAATATATCCATTTAATGGATAAAAATATATTTGTAGTCCCATTGAATGACAGAGGATAATTATGCATAAATTTGACTAAAATTTTTACACCACGTGATGGGCCAGTAGGATTCTCCTTATGGGAAGGATTATTGCTCATAAAGTTAGTCACTATCCTCATTATCGTTATGATTCCATCAATTCTATCTACCACTATAGCTCCTGCTTCATTATCTTTCCTATGAAGCACATCCTTACTTGGGGTACATGTATTGATATGGATAGAATTCATAACAACACCCACTATTTATAAAACATGGAATACACTATATTATATCATAAACTATTTGGAATATAATTTATAATCCCAATACTAGAAAAAGACATAAAATAAATTGAAAATTTTATGCATAAATATCACATAATAATAATAATTGTTTCCTTGGGTATGTTTTCAAAACCAAAAAAAATATTTCCAAATCCTTCATAATTATTTGGGAAGAAAATTTAAATTAACCAAATCATATATATTGATATTTTCAAACAAGGTTAATGGTTAGGCCATTTTTCTTATAATATGTAATACTAGAGTCAATCTTGTTGCATCTTTTTCAGAGTTATTACCCCTAGGTAAATTTGTTCAAGAACCATGTCCACATGTATTATCCATATTTTGATTCATTACAACAAAAACCTTATAATATTCACCTTGAAAAAATAGGATGTTAAATAATACATAGAAATTCAATTAATGTGTGCCAAAAGGTATTATTCCCTAGTCCATGCTTACTGATTTCTAGTTTCCATGGTTTCTACAAGACTTCATATTATACCAAATATAAATTCCCTAACCCATGTAGCCCAGATTCAGTGGTTAATTTATTAAATTGTAATAATATATAAGGAATCTCATCTCAAAGGACCAAATAGTTTAGTAGCCTTTGTCAACTTTATATATTATAGAAATTCAAATTACATTTTTAACAAAAAATTTCACACCGTCTATTATTTGAGAACACCGTTATTCACCACAGCATATGTCAACGTATCAATCTTAAAACAAAACCTGGGTTCCAAGGGGAAATAAAACATATTGAATGGGTGATATCACATGATCATTAATGGTATTTATATAGGGAACACTGTAACGTCATGAAATTTACTCAAATATAGGACATCTACATTTTTATTAAAATTACCTTATATGTCCTATTTAATGATTTCAAAGATCTTAAGGGAGGTCCCAGTTGTGTCTCAAGAGCATTTAAAACTCAGAGCACCGAAAACGGAGAGACATAATATGGAACATGGTTTTTTCAAACTATACGACCCATGGAGTAGTATTTCACACACGCTGTATGTTTTGGGACATAGTCCAATTACACGGTTTGTGTACGGTTAGTCAAAACCTATTCCTAGCTCGTGCAGGGTGGCCCGTAGATCATAACTCAACACATGGTTGGTTAATAATTTTCTAACCATTTGGATAAACTGTTGAAAATGTATAAAGAAGTGAAATTTCCAAACTACCCCACAATAAATATTCTTAACACACCCTCCTCCTACATTTCGTATTTTCATATGTACTTCTCCTCCCTCCATGCACATGGAGCTCCATCATCTAAACTCCTAGGTTTTTTCTACCACCTTAATTTGTGAATCGATTCCTTCACTATTAGAAGCAATGGAAATCCCTCGATATGTTTTACAATATACACCCAAATATCTCTAGTTTCCTCTTCTATATGTTTCTCTATTTTAGTGCAATGTATTTCCCCATGTTTTTTATCATTTTAAAAATCCTTTCATTTTATCCTTTTTAAGTAGAATCATGTCTTGATAACGGCAAATAAGAGTGATGCTACATCGAGGTAGGGGGTTGTTGCTATTTTATGTTCTTTTTTCAAATTTTATTTCATGCGTTATTAGGCTGCACACTGGACCCTTCCAAGGAAACTTCATTCTTTTATATTAAATTGAGTGGAATTTTTTTTTCAGGTCAATAGTGAAATTATCTTATAGATAAACCCATAGGTAGGGGTTTATCATTTTCTTTGGACACCCATTTGAGTATCCCACCTTGAATGATATATTTTTTCACATCTTAATTGGTTAGTTATATTATGTAATTGGAAATCTAATTAAATAACTTCAATTATAATTTAATTTAGATTAATGGCTAGGCATGGGAGTCGAACATGAGCTCCATGCCTTGAATCATATATTTAAAGACTAATTCATCATGTTTTACTTTTAATTCCACATGACATACATTAAACTTCTTATTTCATGTTGGATGAATAATTTTCTTCATGCCATATATTTTTTTATATGAAATGGATATACCTATTGATTATGGAAAAAATATTAATCTTCAATTGAATGTTATAATTTCCCAATAATGATTTCTTGGGAAATTGAAATTTCATTCATAAAATCTTCTTTCATACACATATTCAATGACTTGTTCCCTTTTCTATATAAATTATTTCAAGGATATTATCTTTAAGTGTTTGATTTTTTAGGGTTATTTGTTGGTGATCGTGTAATATTGATATTCACTTTTGTTGGAACATAATTATAAATATATTCTTTGTATAATGATGTGCCTTGTTTGATATGGATCACTTACTACAGGATGATAGAGAACATGGGTCACAACTTAAGGATTTCATGGATGGAAATTTTATGTTACGTTGGATATAAATTGACACCTTAAGATTAATACTCAGTCTTTCCAGGCATGAGCTCACTGGGTGGATTTACTTATATTCATAAGTGATGTTGGTTCCATGTGGAAGAAACTGAAGACAAATCCATTGGAAATATGGATACTCCATACTATGGGTGATACCTAGTCCCCTATGTGATATACTTTCCACAAACATAGTGTCACTATGTCTTGACTGACACAAGGGACTCCATAGGGGTTACCATTGATAGAATTGATGAAGTTGGTTATATTGGATGTTCTATAGAGACTCTTGGGACTCTGTTCAGATCTACATGGATGGCCTCCATATCCACAATAAGAATTAATTAATTACTAAAAATTTTCATTTCATACATGATAAATCTTTGGAAATTATCATTATTTTCTTCTTACTTTTCTATTGACATTGGAAATTAGACTCCAATCTAAATCACAAGCTCAGGGGGTTTCAATATTAGGTTTCCCTATAAAATATATCCCTTTTATACATGTTATTTATTTCAATGGTAGTTCCTTTCAAATATCCATCTTGATTTGAAGTATATGGAATGGGTTTGGTGTCCTTTTAGAAATCCAGATGAAGGGTTACATGCTTTTTTTAATTGATGTTCAGTACTTATTTATATTCCAAACACTATTTTTCATTCATTGCACCAAAGGGATCGGTCTAAAAATTGTGGGTTATGGTCTACTAAGATTTATAATAATACCCTTATTGGGTGTTATTTGGTACCTAAGTATACTTTATGGATTTAGGTATGGATAAATGGGATTCTATTTCTTTTGATTCCTAATTAACATGATTCTTAGGATAGAGTTTGGGGTTTTTGGACCATGTCTACGGTTGAGATTATTTGCATTATATTTTGTTATTTTACAATTTTTATAGCATGTTTTATATGAATTGTATACCCCATTTCCAAATGCTACAATTTATGTATAGACGCATGAAATCCTAGTCATCATTTTGCATCTATTATTACAAATTAGCTTCATTTTAGTTATTTGTTCCACCTAACTTATTTCCTTATTTTTCTGCTTTATGTTATCTTTCATGATTCTTCAATTTATTTTTCCTTGTTTACCATTTTCATACTCTGATATCTGGGGGAATAGTCTCTCCACCAACACACCCAAGTCACCCATTACAAGTTGAAAGACTCTATCATTTGGGTGATTTTCTTGAGTTCTTGTGTCCAACCATATTAGGGAACAGTTTAGTAGAACTCTGGGTGGGAAACAACAATGTTTTATTAGAGATATGTTTTTTTCATTTTGTCTTGCAATTTGGATTTGGAAAAGAGACTTGGACAGTGTTATTTGGACATTACCCTATTCTTCGATGTAGTTGACCCATATACAGTGGAATCCCAAATTACCTGGGATGGGAAATTATAGTTTTGGATTATTTAATTTACAATTGATATGACTTCACCATTAGGTGACAAATTTGTTTTATAGTGTTATTTTATTAATTCTATTAGGATGATGAATTCAATTATTTAGCCGAATGAAATGAGTAAGAATCATTACATACATCATACTAGGAACTATAGGAATTGAAATTTCATTCATATATCCATCCCATAAGTATTTTTAGCAGGTATCACCTATTGTATATGATTTTTGTTGTGATTTTCACTATAAATCCTTGTACTTCTTAATATTGTGGGATTTATATAATTTTTCCAATCTATTTTTCTGAAACATGATATAAATTGGAATATGTGGACACCCAATTTAAATTTATGAGATGTATGGTTCCTTATAAAATTGGACGGTGATTCACCTATTTCAATTTCCAAGAACAAGGCTTAGATAAGTTAATTAATTAAAATAAATACCACATAAAAATGAAATGGCCACATTATATTGAAATGAAATACTGTAGAACTGACTTTACCTTAACAATGGGATTAGGAAGTTTCTATTATGATACTTATGATTTCCTTTACTACTTATATAAGCCTATATCATGAAGAAGGATGTCAGTTATGTTATGTTATGATGTAGGCATTGTATATTTCCTTCTTATTGTATTCTTTATCTACTTACCTGCCTCTTATAAATCATGTGTAAAGAATGTATTGGGAAATTGTATTTCTGTGCCACCACAAATTTTTCATTTATTGTTCAAAGAGAGTCATGATGAAAACACTATAGAGGTGGTGGTACCAAATCCACCCATTATACCTCATAAATTCTCACATGAGGCACCTCATGTTGGTCCTCTTCAGTGCACTAAAGCTTAGATTCATGAGAGTTTCCTATACTTAATATAGTTTGATAAGGGTGATACCTAAAATGACCCTTCTTTTTCATGGGGGACTCAAGAATTATAGAACCAACATTATCCCACCTTCTATGGGGATGGAAGACCTCATGATGCAATGATGTGGTTATATTACTTTCTTTTTATCTTTTACCATCTTGAGATACCTCCAAATTGGTGTTTAAAGCTCACTATATACATGCTTCATGACTCGAACAACTATGGGGGGACATAATATCACAATTTGAGTGTAACCAAGGTATGTTCTGGGAATAATTCCAAATGGATTTATTTGAGTACATCTTCTTGCATACTCTGATAGATCATTATGACCACGAGTTCATGAATCTTGAGTAGGGCACTACGAAATTTCCTGAGTATTCGTCTAATTTTATAGAGCTCTAGAAGTTGACTCCATCTATAACTAGTGACGAGTAAATGACTATGATTATTTTTTAATATGGTATTGGGAATGTTTTCCCCTCAGAGTTGAATGTATTTCAGTTTAAAAACATTATAGAGATAGTTAACCATATCGTAATTAGTGATAATAATTTTATAGAAGATGGAAATGTGATATAGGAATGTTTAGTTCCAAGATAGGGGGATGATTCTTCTAGAAGTATTAAGAAGTATTTGGAGGTTTAACATGTGGTTGGTGCCATTTACCTAAAATAGAATGAATGTTCTATAGTGTGTCACCTGTGGGGTAGGACAGGTCGTAAGAAGCCCCAATGCATGAAGAACCCAATCTAGGGTCGATAATGCAGAGGGATGGTTTATATTTAGATATAATACAATTATTTTCCTCAAAACTCCATTGATAGGAGATCCATACCATAATGTTTATTAGACACACGTTCTACAACTCCACATCAGGCTATTAGTTGGTTTTCTACCAATCGATCAGGACAAGGATGTAGTGGTCACAAAGAAGGTAGTCACGGCCCATATCTTCTACTCTGGCATAGTGGTTATACTCAGGCTAGTCATAAAACATCTCAAGGTCTTGGTTCATTCCATATATATGTAGTGCATCCAGTTCCAAAATAATATAATATAGGGTAATCTACAGTTAGACGTACTATCTTAGTATCCTCTACTATAGTTTATATGATTTTCAATATAGATACTTTATAGTCATTCATATATACTATTTTTGTGGAATGTATTTTTATTAAAATAAAGAAATTTTGGGGCATCATGTCCCTAAAATTTCCTTTAGGGGTTAGAAAATAGGTCATACATCAGTGTCAAGAGGAACCTCTTGAGATAGGTGGGTTTCATTTATTCTAGAGTTTCTTCATCCTCAACATGACTAGCTATGATGTCATTCTCATTATGGAATGAATCATGCTTTATCAAGACCAAATGGATATCTATCACTGATAGGTGTCCTTAAAATCACCATAGAGAAACACATATGTACACAAGGTATAATTGGATATCCAAGAAGATCGAGTTAGACCCAAGAGAACTAGGATATGAATAGTTATAGTTCAATTAGAGAGTCACATTATGAGAGAGCTAAGAATGATGTTGGTAGAGTTACCTACTATTGTGGATATTTTTAGGGATTTCTTCCCTGATGATTACTCCATTATGCCTTCTTTGATAGAAGTTGAGATCAATATAGAGCTACTACCATTTGGGACACTAGTGTATATTTTTCCATATAGGTTTGAACCAATAGAGATCTAGGGACTCAAAAATAATATTTAATACCTTGAGGATAAGAGTTCTATCAGACCCATCTTATCCCCATGGGACTCACCAATCCATTTATCCAAGAAGGCAGATGAAACCATTTGATTGTGCATGGATTATTGACAGTTTAACCATATCATTGTGAAGAATAGTTTCTCAAAATATCATATAGAAGAGATTTTCAACCAAATCTGAGGATAAATGGGTTTCTCCAAGATCTATTTAAGGTTGATCTGTTATTAAGTCTGTCTGAGACCATTAGATATTACATATACACTATTCTATAGTAGGTATATCTTATATGATTACTTGATTATATCATTCGGTATATCGAATTCCCCATTAGTTTTTACGGATTTGATGAATTGATTCCCCTCTGTGTATTGATTCCTTTGTGGTGGTTTTCATAGAAAACATTATGGTGTAATCATGAACCAGACAAGACCATGACATTCATCATTATATCATGGTGATTACTATGAGAAATCTCTAGATATATGTGTAGCTCCATAAATTCTACTTTTGGATTAGTAAAGTTCAATTTCTGGTTCATATCATACCTGGACAAGACACGTCATTTGACCTATAGAAGGCGATAATCATGGTTTCTTGGGTGAAACCCAATATTTTATTTTATATACACATCTTTATAGGGATGGTCGGACATTGGAGGTGTTTCATATTGGACTTCTTCTTCTTAGTAGTGCTTCTTATGGCCCTAACTAAGATGGGTGTGAAGATCCTATGGTCTAATTCTTATGAGAAGGATTTTCATTAGTTAATGGGAAGGCTAACTTTTATTTTCATTATGATTATAATTGAGTTGGGTAGATTTAATAATGTCTAATGTGATGGTTAAGGAATCATACTAGGTGTTGTTCTGAAGCAAGGTGATCAAGTTGTGGCGTATTATTCTTGCCAACTGAGGCATCATGATCAGACCTATTTTACCCATGACAATGAGTTGTCTACCTTGGTTCATGCTCTATGATGAAGTATTCACTATCTTTTGGGTCATTGATTCATTTTTTAAAAGTATAATATAATTCAAAAATATATCTATAAATAGAGGGAATCGAATATGATGTACCATAGGTGGGTTAAATACTCATAGTTTTTCTACTTTGATCTTGCTTATACACTTGGTAAGGGTAACACTGTGGTTGAATCCTTAAGCTAGAAAACACAGATAAAAGACACCAATGTTTCCATAAATGAGTTGAAGATGATGGCTATGTTTACTATTATTCATCTAGAGGTTCAATAATAGCATGGGGAATCGATATTAATAGTATTATTAGCTAATTCCTCTATTCGAGAAGAGGTTCATATGTTCCAATTATAAAATTATAAGGGCCTTGTTCTGAGGGAGGGAGCCACAGGAGGGAACCCACTTCCTAGATTTGTAGTTGATGGTAGAGAGACTATGATGTACTGTAGTCATGTTTGGGTGACCTTAAATATATGGGGATATATAATGAGGTAATCACATACATCTCTATGGGTAGTTCATCGAGGGGTTACTGAGATGTATAAGTATATATGTTGTAAGGACTTATGTCTAGGCATGATGAGGTAGATAAATGATTTCATCACTTGTTTATCCACCTATCAGTAGTTTATGGAAGAGAACTATAAAATTCCTAGACATCTACAACATCTTTTCATTCCAGTGTGGAAAACGGAAAGACAACTCTATGGATTTCATGATCGGCTTGCTGGGATATCCTCGAGGCAGTGATGCAATATGGGTGATCATCGATAGGTTGACCGAAGTCACTCTCTTTTTACCAATATATTAATACTTATATAATTAAGATATTGGAATTTTATACATTCTATAGATATTGTTACTTTTTTTTCTTCCCCATTCCATTTCTTTGAATAGATTCCCCCTATTCAAATTGTGGATCGAGATAGGGTTGTAGAAGGAACTTGGGTCATTATTTCTTTTAAGTACTACATATCTCCCACAAAATAATGGGAAGACTTAGTAGACTCTACATGTGTTATAGGATATTCAATGGGATTGTATCCTTAATTTTACTGGTTATTGGTAAGTTCATATTCCTCTAGTTATGTTTTCTAATAATAATATCTTCTATGAAACAATTAAAATGCCTCTGTATGAGGCCTTCCCTTGTAGAATGTGCCGATCACCTATGTGGTGGCTAGATATAGGTGAGACGTCTCCATTGAGTCGTAATTTAATTCAAAATTCTTCATATATTGTCCAATTGATTCCAAATTGATAGGCTACAACTTAGTCTAGGAATAAATCCTATTCCAATGGTCATCGTAGACCTCTAGTGATTGAGGTGGTAAATTTGGTCTTTCTAAATATATATCCTTGATTGGTACATAATGGAATTATGAGATATGACATGTTATCTCTACAGTATTTCAGACCTTTGGAGATAGTGGAGTGAGTTAGTCTAGTTGACTATCGGTTATTGTTACCTCATAGGCATCGTTCCATGCATGACGTGCTCCACATATCTCATATTCGATAGTATCATCCAAACCTATCTAATTCATTTGACCCTAACGATATTGATCTATAACCAGATGCATATTTTGAGGATCATGATATACATATCATTGATTGTATCATGAAGCTTCTCTGATGTAGGTTATTTTATTGGATCCGGGTGCTATGACATCACATACAAGTTTAGGATGAGACATAGGAGCGGGAGGTCGATTTACATATGTAATTATCTGACCCTCCCACACAAATCATTTAATTTCTAGGGGATGTTGTTAGATTATAATTATTTTTTCCAAAATACACTTTCTAATTGTGAGAAATGTATAAGTAGTGTGGGGTCTGTCCCATTAGTATTTTGGATTGGTTGGCAGGAACTATAAAAAGAACCCTTTGGGGATGGGTTCCTATCAAGGAGTGTTGAGATTAGGAAAACAAACACTAAATGAATTGGGGTTTATATTTTATATGAAGAATGGATAAATATAAATTTCAGGGTTTAGGATAAAGGATGATATCTAATTATAACAAGGTATATTCCTGAGGTCTAGGATATGAACAATTCGAGGATACTAGTTGTCTATGGTCAAGCCAACTATATCTCTCTAAGAGACAGATATTCATTTTTCTATAGATAATTGCAACCAGGATTCCTTAATCCTAGATTCAAAATCATAAATTATCATATGATACTGTTCATATCCAATTCTACTCTAATTAGACCAGGGTCATTCATTCAAACTTCCTCTAGTCAAGGTTGCATAAATGAATTAGATTAACAATTCTAATTTCACTTAATTACTATTAATTAATATTAAAATGGGGATTATTGATGATTTAACTAGATCAATCACCCATACTCTCAATCCATACCATGATAATTTTAGCTACTCATGGTAGAATCAATTACAATTAAAAAAGAAATTGAAAACATAGTTAACATTCAAAAAGAGATTGTGATTAATCTATTAAAAAACATGTAATGATTATGATTAACCAATTAAAAAACAAGAAATTTAGAATAAGAAATAAGATCTTCCAAACAATCATAATTAAAATAAAATAGTTACTCAAAATAATATCAAGAACATGTGTGTTATGATTTAAAAGTAAGTTAATTATTGAGATTATGAACACTCGTATCGGGGTTTTGGCAATGTAAAACTGATGAAGAACACATCAAAAATTAATGATAGGGTCCTATGTAATTGTAAAAAATGAATTATAATTAAAAAAAATAGTTTTGGGATAAAATGGTGTAAATAAATCAAGAGAGAATAAATATAAAAATAAGAGAAATCCAAAAGTCAGTCTACCTTCTTTCCACAATGTGACTCTTATAGGTAAATATTCAGGATATTTCATAACGTGAAATGGTGTGTCATATAATTTAATTCTTACTTGAGTTTTCATCCATTATTTCTGAATCTACACAAATCTCTCACAAAGCTTTTTCAGATATTTGGATCATTGACTCATTTCTGGATGTGTATCTTAGACTCACACTGTCTCTCTTCCTCGGGGAATTATATTGTAAGAATGATTGGAATTGAAATGTTACATGATGTGAATTGGTGAATCACATCATTTAATGTCTCCATGACTTTAAATTCTTCTTGAATTTTATTTATTAATATTACTTATGTTTTTAGTATTTTATACACATCATGTAATGGAGTTTCATGATAGGTAATTGGCATTTTTTTCATTTTCTCTTATTTTCGATTTGGAACATTGGAAAGGAATTTTCAGGAATAAATTACACAAAAATGATGAATTTTTTGGTAATAACATGGATAATCATTATAAAAATCATATAAATATGTACATGTATTTTCAGAATATCAAATTCTCCAACACTTGAACAATTACTTTTTCAAATGGAAAATATTCTCAATAGGGATTTCAATGGGTGAGAAAATTTTTAAAAAAGAGACATTTATTAGAACTATGTAAATGAAACTAAGTGTATGTAGAAAAAATAAGTCTCTAGAATCACCTTTCCATAGAAAATTATCCATGCCTCATAGATGAATTCTTTAAACAAATTATTATTCTTTAGGTTAAATTTTTTTATTTTATACCTAGATTCTATACCCATTTGAAATTTACCTCATAATTAATTTTCGATCATCAATCCGGGTGAAATTAAACTATATTTTTTCTCATACCCTAAGGACATGTTCCTACACATAGGCTTTAATTAGTTCTATCATATATACTTTGTAATGAAAAATAGAAAATAAATATTGAAGGCTTTGGTAATTAGAATTAAATGACTCTATAGTGACGGGAAGGTGGGTAAATGTTAAGAATATCCCAAAAAGGAGAATATTCTATATTTTATAATGAAAAAATTTCATGAAAAGTGTTATGAAAAGACTCTTATATAGATAATGAAATCCATGCTCCTAGAGACTCGATTTGGATCCCTGAATGTATCGAGTAAGTGAAAAAATATCTTGTTCATTTTATTTTATTTTTCTTTTTTATTTATTTAAATTCTTGTTTAGGATAGATCTCACATCCATACCATCACCAAAAATGATCTTTTAGGGGGTTTATATATTTGGAAATGAATATTTTTACCTTCATAATATAAAAACCAATCATCATTTTCAATTTATTTTTAATTTTCAAATTGAACATGATAGGTGTTAAATACAAAAATGTACACAAGGATCATAGTCAAACAGTCGGGTGAGTATCATAATACATCTCCTTAGTAGAATCATCATGTTTTTTAGAGATAAAATAACTCCCATACTTGTTAAAATTAATGTAACACACAATAAAAAGAACTGAGTGGGAAGGGATAATCAAATTGAATTAGATTCATCATATATGGTCATTCATGGAAACTACATGATTAATTAAGTAAAATGTAAGGTTGGTCAAAAGAAAAATAAATTTAATGACTATTGCCTCAATTATTTTAAAATTGTATATGTTCAATCATATCCTCAATAAGACCTCAGTGCATGTTATGATATGTTTACATGCCCATGTTTTACTCAAGAAATATGCTCAGGAATGAATATGCAAGTGTATTCTTAAATAATATTTCCAATAGGAGTAAAAAGATAAAATGGAAATCAAAAAGGGTATAAAACTAGATAATAATTCAACTAAAAGTTGTTTAAATTTTTATGAATTTAAATCATATTTCTAAATTCATAAATCATTCTAAAAAATAAACATGGAACAAACACGGATTCTACGAATATCCAACATAACATTTTCTTTTATTTAAATGGGAATAATGAGTTTTAGGTTTAGGGTATGATTCTAAATGAAAAATTTCTCCTAGATAAATGAAAAAAGATAAAAATTCAAGTGTATCAGAATTGAAATTCTAGAGAAACTCCCCGCACCTATAATGATACATTGTTCGCACTGTCTAAGGGAGTATTGTGGGAGGGTTTGGAAGAGAAAACATAGATTATTGAAATGGAAATTGGAAAATAAAATGATTTGGAATAAAGAGCTCCCAATATAGTGTGGCATCCCATCGGGATAGTTGAGCTATCATGATTTTGGAATTATTATGGATGAAAAATGTGTTATAAATATGAATACTTCATTAGATAAAACATTACCCCATGTGGTTTAAGAATTTATTAAGTTGTAAAGTAGGAAGGTACACATAGTGAATAACAATGAAAAACATTTAATATATATGTATTTTTTTTATAAAATAAAAATCAAAATTACTTATGGATATAAATAAAAAACTATAAAAGTATGACGGTTAGAAATGAATTACTAAAATGAATGATAAAAAATGAAATATGGGTTTCCTCTCATAAATCTCTAATAATGATTTCATTAGGATGGTTGATGGACAAAAGTATCAATCAGAATCATCAATCACCAAAGCACTCCTCTATATTTTATAACTCCTCATGGTAGTCTCTGGTAGATATTAGGGTCATTTGGAAGGATTGATCTCTTCATGGGAATACCAATTAGGGATCCAGTGTGAAAGGAATGGTATTTGTGATCGTAGGGGTGAAAGATAAGAAAAAATCATAGGTTATATCTCCTAAAGATGATTCTAAATCTTGGAAAGTTGATAATTCACTCATATAAGAAGGACATATAGTGTCATAAGTGAATTTGTAAACATAGATGAAACACATGATCTAGACATGGCTACTAGAAAAGTGTAATTACTATAAAATTATCTATGTATAATGGAGAAAAATCAGTATCCAATATATGTAAAGTGTAATAATAGAATCATGAGAGTGAATTCAAGTAGTAAAAAAATTTCATCATTCTAGAATCATACAAGAATCATGGGAGTGGACTAGGGTACACATTGACAAACCAATTTCAACAATTACATCTTCAAGAATCTGCTCACAGATATAGTGTGTATGCAAATTCCCCACCTGGTTAATGGTTTTAATGGATAATTTGGATGGATGATCAAATTTATATGATGGTCTCGTGGTGATGAGAGAAATATTTGTGGTCTGTGTTGGGGAGGTACTGATATGAAATGTGGTCTTAGGTTTGACAGCTGGATCGACGAAGGGTACCTCAGTGGATGGGGTGACTACTAGTCCCTTGACCTTATAGGCCTGCTCTGCTAAATATTCCAACAAGGAAGTAGGGTTTGTCTTATTTTATGGTAAATCAGAAAGGTAGGTAGAGGTTTAGTGGTGGTAGAGGATTAGTTCATAGAAGGGGTTGGTGATGGTGAGGAAGGGGTAGTAAACTGGGATAACTCTATAAAAATGAGTGTGGAGGTGTTGGGAGATATGGTTCAAATTCTCCAAGATGTAGAGGTGAATTGTCCCGAGATACACTGGATACAATAGGGTAGGTTGAGAATTAGGTTATATGCTTCTGGAGGTTGGAAAAAGGGTCAGGTCATGGGTGGGGAAGGTTGATGTGGGTTCTGGGGAATATGTGGGGGGCTTTAGGTGGAATGAGATATGCTGCATGATATCATATGGCTCCATCAGCAGCCTCAAGTACTCCTAGAGGCCAACAATAGATATCATCTTCCTTGATCATAAGCTACATCTTGTGAAGTATTAGAGAATCAATAGATTTCATTGGACTGAGAGTGTTGAGTATTTGGGAATTGTCAAAAACATTGAGATAACGGGCCAAATGTGGGATGAAATAATCCCCCATGAGTGTGTCTTGGGTCAATTTAGTATGGGATCAGTAATAGAAAGAGTACTAGGATTCCATGTTGGTGAGGGCCTCAAATGGATCTTATGAGTATAACAGCATCAATTTGAAAGAAAATACCATGATACTCAACTCGGGAAAACCAAGCATTTTTCTGGACTCTATGAAGGATACATAGTGGTAGACCTCGAAGTTGGGTGGAATTGGTAATCCTATGGTCATGTTCAGTTTTAGAATATAGAGAAAACATTTTCTATATCCTCCTTGCATTGAGTTTTTGGGCTCATACTATAGTGTAGGGAATTCCACGGGTGTGATGAAATCCACAATATAGATATTGAGGCCAATGTTGAATTCCAAAAAGAAAAACCCATGTGGTTGTGTACATGGTCTAAAGTGGTGGCTGTCAACTGCAATCTCAAAAGTTTAAAGAAACTCTAGATATAGATCCTAGTATGTATCTTCACGTACCTAAATAATGGATGAAATATAGAGGCACTCAACAAGCTGTAGAACCTCTCGGATGCCCTGATGCTGAGAAAGGATGGCCATTTTGATGGTTTTTTTTGTCCACATCAAATTTTCCTACAACTGGTTGACTTCCACTTGCTGTTTTGGGTATGAAAATTTTAGTATATAGTTTGTATAAGGGTTTTCTCCGTCATAAGTCTTACTATATAGGGATTGGATCTCTTCTGGAGTAGTGGACTTGTTAGGGGATGCAGCGAAATTGTGTTGGGAATATGCATGGGGTGGTGGGGGTTTGAGAGGTGTAGTATGACATGGGTGCTTCATTGGAGGCTTTTCAACCCACTCACACACGGAATCAGGAGGGTAAAGGCCCAAAATATTTAAGTGTTCCATGTTCGGGTAGGGTTGGATGTAGGTAGGATTAGGAAGAGGATATCTATTAAGTGTGAGCCTTGAGGAAGGGGTAGAGGGATGGAAGGGAAGATGGTCTGGGGGTTTACTATATAGTGGTATGTGAGGGAGGGTGGTCGGGTGATGAGTGGGAGGGGAGGGGGCTGGGTCATGAACACTAGGTTCATGACATATTTCTAGAAACTAGATCTAGGAAATAAGTGATGTGAAATTCGGGTTTACATGATGTATTTGGAAATTTAATAATATTTTTGACTGTGAAATACACTTTGTGAAGTATGGTTACACGAGTTACAATTTCTTCTTTTTCCATAGATTTAGAACATAACCAGGTCTTTTTTTCATGAATTTCACTAAGATATCATAAAACATATTCTAAATTATTCTATCATAGGGTTTCTTAATTTGGGTTTCCTCATAGTCAATGCTTATTTTAACTTTGAGATCTTCATTCTTTGATGCTCAAATTAATTTCAAACTGAAGAAACACCCTTCATGGATGGGTTCTTTAACGATTGATAACCTTTGAGCATTGAAATTGAATGGGGGTGTTCCTTATCATTGAATATCAATATTTCTGAATGGAAATACATGAATAACTAAAAATGGTCATGAACATCTGGATTTTAGCTTCCCTGGGAAGAATTTTAATATTTAGTTGAATATTAAAACCATATTCCCTAGGAAAAATTTATGTCTACTGATGTGTTAATCATGCCATTTTTTTGGTTTTTTCGTTATATATCATAAAATTTTTATAATAATCATATCTAATGTCTTCTAATTCATACAATTATAAGATTTCAGTTTCTCTAACATTTTGAGAAATCTAGATTGATACTTTTAGTTTCCCAATGCGAGTGATGCTCTAGTACTACTAGGAAATGACAGGGTTTCCCATATATCAATTTTAATGGAGTGGTTCTAATGGGTGTCTTGAATGAAGCATGGTATAACCATTGTGTATCATCTAATTTCAAACTCCAGTCACTTGAACATTTTTTTACAATATTTTATAGGATTTATTTCATTTCATTATTTGATAATTCAACATGCCTACTTGTTTTCTGGTTTTAGGGAGTTCTTGTGTAATATAAAATTTCATATTTTTTAAGAAATACGTTGAAAAATTATTAGTGAAATTAAATACTTGCTCACAAAATATTAAACTAAGAAATACGAATATTATATACACATTTTTATTTTTGGAAATTAATGACTACCATTGTGGTTTCATGAGTTGTAGCATGAGATTCCACCCATTTTAAAATGTAGTCAACACCGACAGGGATATAGTTTTTTCATGTAAAATGGGAAATGCTCCCACAAAATCAATCCCAAATTCATTGAATATTTTTTCCTCAATTATTGGGAGTTGTGGAATAGCATTCCCTTTCAAATAATCCCAATTCATTGGAATTTCTAACAACATTGTAAAAAAATTTGTTCATCTTGGTGGAGTGTCGGAAAAAAATTCCACTTTGCATAATTTTATCTATGGTTTTTTTTTCATAAATTATTTCCTCATATTTTTGATTCATGGAACATTTATATAACATTTTGGATTTTTCCTTTGGAATGCAGTGATTTATCAAACCATCAGCACTTCACTTGAGAATGATTGATTCATTCTAGTAGTTTTGTGAATTTTGAGACAAAAATATTCTCCATTGCTGGTATAATAGTTCTAGGTATAGGTATGAAGTGTTTTGATAAATTTCAATGTCAAAAAACCATCATTGTGAAATTGTATTTATTTTGAATAGTGATTCATCTGGGAAGTCCACTTCAATATCAAGATCATAATCATTTTTTATAAGGGGAAGTGGGAGTTAGGACTGATGATCAGGGAAAAAATTTCTATTCACTTAGTATATTTGATGACAATGTTAAAATCCTAACGTAGTAGGATCCACCATATCAGTCTTGGATTGGAATTAATTTTGTTTATCAAATATTTTATGGTGGTATGTTCAGCATGCACAATCTATAGACAAAACCATATGGGAGAAAATTTATCAAAAAATTATACTACTGCTAAAATCACCTTATCTATGGAATTGTAATTTACTTGTGAATCCTTTATTGTGTGACTGATATATTATATTGGGAAAATTATGCAACTAACTCTGTATCCTTGGATAGAACCAACAACAAGTCATTGTAATCACACATCAATTAAAATTCTTCTTATCAATCTGGTTAAATGATTACAAGGGAATATATCATGATTTTTTTTCACATGTTGAATGACCATTGAAAATTTTTACTTAATTCAAATGGATTTTACATTGATAAAAGAAGTTTTATAGGGAGTGAAACTTTCAAAAAATTCATAATGATTCACTGATAGAATCCTATATGGCCTAGAAATCTCTTGATTCCTTTAAACTGTTGTGCACATAGGTAAATCATTGATTTATTTTATTCTTCCATGATAAACATCCATTCCATCCTAATAAATTTTATGTATAAGGAATATGCATCCTTGAAATTTATTTCATAGTTTTTCCAAATTTCAAACTAACCATTTAGCTTTGCAGTGCTACAAGTCTAACTCAAGATTTATAAGGCAAACCTCAAAGGATCTTCCATAAAATAAAAAGTAACCCATGAGAATTTATAAGAATTCATACACCATATTTTATAATATATTTGTCATAGATATTTGAAAATTTGTTAGATCATTACACATATAGAGTAACATTCTCTTTTATGTGATGATACCAAATAGAAATGTGAAATTTGTTTTAGAATAATCTTCTAGGTTGATTGAAATATAATTTTATCGCAAATATCCATCTATGAAATAATAAAATTAATGCCCTACTATTCCCTCCATCATTTGATCCATAAATGGATAGGGAATATGGTATTTATGGGTTTCTACATTTACATTTCGGTAATCTACACATACTCTCCACCCAATAATGGTTTGATTTGAGATCAATCCATCTTCATCATTCTTTTCTACAATGAGGCCACGTTTTGTGAAATACTTGTAGTGGGATAACGCACTCACTATTAGATATTTATAAGATTATTTCAGTGTCTATATTTATATTTACTTCTTTCATAAAAACATCCTTTATTGGTCGTGTAATTCACCTATGTGGATTTATTTTCTTTTTTCAACATTCCTCAAGTAATATTTTATGGGTGCATAAAGAATGGTTGATTCATTTATTGTTATCCAATACCCAATAAATTGTATTTTTATGCCCTTTAAATAATTCAACCAGTATTTCTATTATGATTAAGATAGTTTACAATTAATTATAACTTATAGGGATTCAACAGTCGCTATAAAAGAATAAATGAGTGTACTAGGGAGGGGATTCAATTCCTATTTCGGTGACCGAATGACTGAAGGTATAAAAGGCCGGATGTTGTACCTTATAATAGGTTCTATGAATTTTACTTCCTCAAAGTAATATTCCACATCTTAATTAGGGACCATTTCATTATTCTATTCTTAAATGGTTATGTAGGCTTGTATTTAATCTGTGAGAAAGATAGCTTTTTTGTCAAAATAATCATATATTTTTTGTAATGAATTTGGTAGTTAAAACATGAATTGTTATTCCCCTACTATAAATTTGGTTCTTCTATGATTTAAATTGATAAATTTCTTCCAAATGGATTGTAATGGTAATCCATTGATGATTGGAACATCTCCTTTCTCTTCCATGTCTAGAACAATAAAGTCATCTGAAAAAACGAACAATCAGGTTATGACTAAGACATCCTCATGAATTCCTTGGGGATATTTTTCTGAAAAGTCATAAAATTATCGAGATACCTTATTGGGATTCATTTAAATGGTTCCTAGCTTCAGGAAAACAGTCATCATCATGAGGATGATATTGGATCCTAAATCACACAAGGCACATTGGATGTTACATTCTCTTATTGAGAAAGGAATTGAAAAACAAACACGGTCACTCATTTTTTGAAGTGGCTTAATCTAAAAAATTATAGAGAATTAATAATTCAATGAGATGACTCATTGGTCTTCCATTTATTTCATAAAAAGTAGTTCATTAATATGTTTTGAATAATAATGAATTTGATAAATTTCCACAGAAAAAGGTATATTTATATGAAGTTGTATGATCATTTCCAAACAAATTCATTTATTTTCCATAAACTCATCCTTTACTTTCTCTTTCTAGAAATGGAATTCATGTCTTACAACGTTATGGAGAAATATATATTTATTACTCTGGTTTCTCTTGAATAAGAGATTTTTTTTGTGTAACTTCTTGAGGTGTCACTTGAGAAGTTCTATTGGCCAATTTATTATTTTTTCCTTCTCTATCTTTTATTTTATTTTTATGTTACTCTATTTTTTTACTTCTCCAATGTATGGTTTTTACAATTCAGACACTTTTCTACTCTTTTCAAACTATTTCCATTAACTATTCTCTTGGGTATGTCTATGTATTACCAGGTGGAGAACCAGAAAATATCTCTGAAAAAGTATTTGAGATCTAACCCATTTAATGTTAAAGGATACATAGTGCTTCCCTTTGGTTTTGAATTTCTATCTCTTGTCTGGTCATCTTTTGATATTTTTTTGATTAAATTTTAAGTTTAGATTTTCCAAGTTCAATTGTAGAGTTATTTCTCATTATGATGTTCATGGTGGAACTTGTTGAAATTTTTCTCGTCCTCTAAGAAGGAAGGTTTTTGGGGTTTCTTATTGCGGTGGACAAGGAATATGATTCATCAATTGATATCTTGGTGTTCCATGGTTTTTGAATGGCTCCTAACCACTTATTTTTTAGAAGTACCCATGAATGTTTTGTTGTTTCCTTTCAACTAGAATTTGGTGAAAATATTATTTTAGTTACAAAAATTATTTTCCTTAATAATTGTAATTAACATAATTACACTCCATAGATGGTTGTTCATGAACCCTTTGTACAAAATCTGGATAAAGGTTTGGGTCCCCACACATTTCACATTAGTGAATTTACATGACTGGAGGAGGAGGGGTTGGTGATGCAACTAGTGGTTTGAATGAGTCAAACTTCGTTTTCAAAGCATTTACATGTGAATCTAGAAAATATTCTCCTTAACGTTATAGATCTCACACCATGGTTATCCACAATTTCTCATACACATATTTGAATTACGAAATATTTTATCTATAATTGATCGTATTTCCATTGGTTTTTTGAACATTGTCCCTCCATATATGGATGCATCAACGATTTTGTGAGAAGATAGTTCGAGTCCTTGAGATATGATATGGTGAGGAATCCACGTATCAATTCCATGATGTGCTCATAATCGAGTAAGATCATTAAAATGGTCCCATGATTCTCATTCTTACAATATATCTACATGATTGAAATTATAGACGTTGTTCCACAATTTCCAAGTGCAGATTATCATGAAGTACTTATCTAGAAATATCATAGCTAAATAATCATAATTCATGATGGACTTGGTTGTATGGATTTTGATCAAAACCATGAATCAGTGTGGTAGGAAAAATGGAAATACTTGATGTCTTATAGAATCAAAAGATACTACCAGGTTGTAATAGTTATCACATAATTCTGATATATTTTAAATATGATCTTGGGGGGGTATTCAATTTGAATCCTTATGAGTTGGAACATATTCTAGATCATATGAATGTGTCCAAGTTTGATTTTAAAATTGTATTCATGTGTAGGAGTGAGTATGATGTGGGGAATATCACCATGGATTAATTTCAAGTTATAATCCAAGGTGGTCTGATCTTTCGGTAATGGCAACCCTCCATGTATGAAAGGATTCATGATTGGTGGGTTGGGATAGTTTGGACCTATAGGATTTCTAAGATCCTCTAGTTGTAATTGGTGTCTTGAAAAAGTATACATATCAAAATTGGGTTTTAAGGGCAGATTTTCTTGTGCATATTGTCTCATTGAATGAGTCAAATAGACTCGATTCATTCACTATGCTTCAAAAAGAAGGATGAAGTGGCATCCAAATGGAAAGGGAAAAGAAAATAAAATAAAATGGGGGAAAGGGAGAGGTAATCCAATGTACATTTTCCATATTTTATTGTGCCTTAGAGTAGTTTTTTATTCCATATAAATGGTAGAAAAATTTGAATTGGTTGTATGTGTTGTTTAATACATGTAGGTTATGGTCATATTAAATTTATTTTTCCCCAAATACACTTGTTACCAGGGAATAATATTGTGTTAGTTCCTGGTCGGTCCCCTGAAGATTAATGATTGTTTAGAAGGAACTAGGATATGAACCATTTGGGGTTGGAGTCCTCTAAATGTGTTTTGAGCATGGGAAAAATAACACTAATAGAATTTGGGTTTATATAATAGATGAATAAGGGATCAGGATCAATTTCAATGTTCAGAAGAAATGATCATCATTAAATCTTTCTTGTTATGGTTCTAATTTCCAGGTTGCGAAGCAATTAGAGGTCACTTGTTTGATTTTTTCAAGACAACTGGACATATCTAAGAGAAATATATTCCATGGTCTAGAGATATCTTCAACTGGGATTCATTAATCCATGATTATAAAGGAGGATGTATGACATCATTGTTTCCATAGCATATTATACTCTTATAATATTTGGGTCATTAATCCAAACATCCTACGGTCAAGGTCGCATAAAATAATTTGATGGATAATTTTTATTTTTCCTAATAAATATTCCATAAAATTGAAAAGTTGATAATTAATGAATAATTATAATTAATCAAAACTACTCTTGATCCCTACCGTAATAATTTTTTTTACACATGGTAAAAAATATTACAAATAAAATAAAAATTACAAACATGGTTAACATGATAGAAAAGATTGAGATTTAAAAATTGAAAAAACATGAAATGAAAAGGATTAACCAACAAACTAATATGAAATTTAAAATATTAAATATGATCATGAAAAGAATCATTATTCCAATCAAATACTTATTATAAGTATGAACACGAACATGCAAATTACGATTTTGATGTAGATTGAAGATTGAGATGATGAACGCACATAGTATGGTGTTGGTGATGAATAAAGAAATAATAACTCATTGAAAATTGATTATTGGGTATTGAATAAATAAAAAATATGAATAAAATTGATGCAAAATGATATTAGGGAGAATGTTTGGATGAAAAAATCAAGATAGAATTAGAAAAAAACGAGAGAAATGAAAATGTCCACCTACTTTCTGCCCATGGTCTCCCTATTGTAGGATATTAATAAGGATATTAAAAAACATGTAATGGTGTGTCACATCATGTAATTATTATTCGATATTTCCTCCATAGATTTTGAATATGAATAAATATCATGTGAATATCATTTGGATATTTGAAACGTTGACCGCTTTCACGATGTGTATCTTAGACTCATGACAAGTATCTTTATTAGGGTATTATCATTCAAGTTGGAATTGAATTTAAAGGTTACAAGACATGTATTAGTGAATCATGTCGCCTAATTGAATAAAACATTAAATTCATCATGACTTTTCAATATGTTGTGAAAATATTCAACACATCATGTCATTGAGTTTCATGACATATAATGGGAATTTTTTGTTAGTTTCCCCATTTTTTGATTTGAACCATTGAAAAACTATTTAATATAATAAAAAATATATAGTGCATTATTGGGTAAAAACATGGATAATACATACCAAAATTACAGAAAAATGAAAATAGGATTTTACCTTATCATGGTCAAAACTCTTGTTAGATGACATCATACCAGCCTTTTAAGGGAAACTCAAGGATGAGTTGCTTTAAGAATGGGAGGTTATAAAAAATTATATATTTCTCAAAGGTATTGGTCATATATTTTTTGGTTAAAATTCATTTCAATGTCTTGTTTAATTATGCATAAGTGGTTAATGGGGTACTCAATAGTTTCCATGGTTCATTTGAAGCTTGGAGCACAAAAATGGAGAAAAAACTGACCAAATGGTTTTCCTATAACCATGTATCCCATGGATCCCATCAGTATGAGTGCTGTAGGTTTTGGGGAAAATCCCAATCACTTTTTTCATGTACTATTAGTCAAACTATGCCCCTAGACTATGTGGGGTGCCCCATGGAAAATAAAATGGGAGCACAGTTAGTGAACTGTTTTCTAACTATGTGGTCAAACCATACAGAAGGTAAAAATGGGTTAAATATCAAACACACCCCTTTAATTATTTTTAACACACCCTCTTCCACCCTCTCGTCTTTCCTACGGATTCCTCATCCCACCAAGAGCATGGAGATCCATATTTCCCTCTCCTAGGATTTTTGGTACCTTCATCATCTTGTGGACCGATTCTTTTAACATAAGAAGAAACATGAATCCTTCGGTAAGATTTATCTCCCAAACCCACTAATTTCTAGTTTTCTCTTCTATCTTTTGTGCCATTTTGGTGAAACATATTTTCCCCTATTTTCAGGTAGTTGATCAATCCTTTAATTTCTTATATTTTAGTTTGAATCAATTTTTTATAACATATGAGTAGAGTGCTACTATGTCGAGGTAGGGGGTCTATGCAAATTCATATAGTATTATCACATTTAATTTGATGCACCAAGGTGTGTCTTTCCAAAACCTTTCATAAACAATTCATTCATTCATATTAAATTGATTTAAATATTTTTTTGTGTCCACATTGACATTATCTTATAGATAAACCTATCCGTAGGGTGTTCTCCTTGTCTTTTTCCACCCATTCGTTTTCACCTAATTGAATGGAAAATTATACTGTGTATTATAGGGTTTGTTACATTATGTGAGTGGAAATATGATTAAGTTCCTATTATAATAATTTAATTAAGATAAATGGCTAGATATGAGAGTGGGTGTTGAGATCCATTCCTAAAACCATATATTTAAATACTCACGATTCATGTTTTACTTGGAATTCCACAATCTATACATTTAATTGCATAATTAATTATTGATGATTTGTTTTCACATTATTTATTTTGATACATTATTTTATTCCATTTTAACATTGTTTATGAATTGTTTTTGTCTATTTATTATCCAAAAATTATTCTTTTTGAATTAAATTCTATTCTTTCCCAACATTGATATATTTGGATATTAAAATTTCATTGATGAAATATTCTTTCATAGACATATGAAATGCCTTGTTCCCTTGCCTATTTAAATTGTTCCACGGATGTTGTCTTTAAATGTATAATTTCTAAAACATGAATTGATGATGATGATGCAATATTGGTATTCTCTTTTGTTGGCATTTAATTTTAAATATATTCCTTGTCTTATGATATTCCTTATTTCATATGGATAAGTTTCTATAGGATGTGATATAACTTGGGTCCCGATTCAAGTATTCGTGGATGGACATACTCTACTCAGTTCGTTTCTACTTGATGTGCTGGAAGAGATACAATGAAATTCCAAGTATGGGTTCAATATTAATATTTACTAATATGAATTAGTGGTGTTGGTACCCTAGGGGAGAAACTGATGAAAGACACATTTTAATATTGGTTACGCCATGCTAAGGGAGATACCCAACACTCTATCTGAGAAACATGGAAAAAAATCAGAGTCACTATGTTGTGAGTGATAAAAGGGACGTACAATGGGTTACCTTGGATGGACATAATGACATTGGTTGTATTGGATGTTCCATAGAAACCCTTGGGACTCTATTCAGAACACTGTGGATAGGCTCGGACTCCACCATGGGAATTTACGGATTGACTGATTTGATAATTTCATATGTGAGGAACATTTTTTGAATTATCATTATTTCATGTTAACTTCATTGGTAAAATGGAAAATGAGACCCCAAGCCAAAGCACATGATCATGGGTTCTCCTTCCTGGGTTTCCTTGTTCAATTTCACAATTGTATACATGTATTTAAATTCATATCTACATCTTTTCAGACATCTGTCATGAGATGAAGTCGGTGGTATGGGTCGGGTGTCCTTTTATGAACCCAGAAAAAGGATTACATTTTTTATTTAATTAATTCTATAAAATTATTTATATTCAAAAAATGTGATTCATTTATTAAAAAAAATTATCAGCCTAGAAACAGTGGGGGTCGAAAAAATGAGATTTATATCTTACACACTAATCAAAAATAATTTGATACTAGATTAAACATTATGATCACATGTATGGATAAAGGGAAATATGATACTTGTGATACATGATTTACATTCTTCTTAGGATAGTGTTTTGGGGAAGAGTACCGAGAATATTTTTGATATTCTATGTAGATTTTGTTTCTCTATTTACTGTTTTTGTATAGAATATATTATATGATTTCTATCCCCAATTTCCTTATGCTCTTAATATTGTATAGACACAATAAATCATGATAACTATTTCTGATCTTTTATTGATATTAATATTATTCTTAGTTATGTGTTCCACATAGATTATTTCGTTATTTCTATAGTTTTCTATTATCTTTTAGGCTTCGTCCATTAATTTTTTATTGTTTACTATTGTGCGTACTATGATATGTGGATAACTAGTCTCCCCACAAACACACCCAAGGCCCTAGTAGCTATTAGAAAGCATCTGGAATTTGGGAAGATACACTTGAGGTATTGCAGACCACCATCTTGTGCCACATTTTAGTGGAACACATGGAAGCATGGTATAAAATGATTCATTAATAAATAAGAATAATCATTTTGGGAAGGTATATAACTAATACACATTCCATTAAAATAATATCTTGAGCATAATATGGATGTAATAAATACTGATCAAATAAATCCATATAAATAATCTCATATCCTTTAAATATACCCATGAGATTTACTACTAATAGAATAACAACAAAGATATCAATAACAGATCTCATAATGATAGAATTGAAAATTTTATACATTTGAAACATATTATCATGAGCATTCACAAGACAATTTATATGCATAGGTACATGATTTTCTATTTTGGTAGGTTGTTTTATCTTGCGAGACAAACCGATGCATTGAGCGTCTACAAATAACCAGGCCCCACACATTACATACTATGTTAAATGAATTATTTATTTGAAAGGGGCGAAACATACTCAATAAAAATAGTCATATTTAAAAAATAATATATGAAATGTTAAACATAACCCAATGAAATAACCACAAACATCAGCCATCCTGGATAATGTGGTGAATGGTTATAAAATAGTACATCATCCCACAATTTGACCATAAACTATCAAAATGAATAGTAAATATTATATCAATAAATCTTATCCCTAGTATACCATAAGTACAATAAATGGTTTATATCATTGATGAATAATAATCCCATAAAAATGTCAATAAAAAATTTGTATGGAATATAACCCTATAAATTATATGGAAATATTTTTTAAAAAATTTACAAAATATTTTAAAAATAAAATTATTTGAATATATCCTTCAAAAAAAAGAAAATATGATTAAAGATATTTATTTTTCATGATATTGGGAAATTTACTTCATATCAAGCATGTAAAAACAATGATTCTATTATCATTTTCTACAAATCCAAATATGTCTTGTTTTTTAAAAGATAAGAATATTCTATGAAAAAAATTAAAAAAATAAAAGTGAGTAAAAAATTATTTAATGTATGCTTT
Source organism: Viscum album (assembly GCA_963277665.1). Classification (NCBI taxonomy): domain Eukaryota; kingdom Viridiplantae; phylum Streptophyta; class Magnoliopsida; order Santalales; family Viscaceae; genus Viscum; species Viscum album. Next base: position 864,036,024 of record OY728160.1, read on the forward strand.
TTAAAATTTTAAAAACACTTTTGAAAATATTTTTATATTACATGTATATTAATGAAGAATAGTTTTTGACCAAAAAGAGAAATAATGTCAAATTTTAGTAAAATTATATTGCAAATCATTTTAATTAACTATTTGTTGGAATATGATACTATTACCAAAGAAATTAAAATAAAAACTATAATATAATACATTTATTAATTTTAATATGAAAATATCAAAAAATTCTCCCGAGAGAGACATAAACAAAGACAATACTAAATAATAATGATATTATGAAATAAACTATTACTGCTTTGGTAGCTTTTGATTCATAATACCCATGAATCAAATAAATATAAATAAAACTTTAAATAACCATAAGTTAAATATATTCACAATAAAAATATAAAAAGGGGAACAATATAATCCACATAATGGAATAAGTTAGGAATATAGATAATCTCTCACGAAAGTAAAAGTTTGGTGAGAAACCCATACCTCATGATTTATTTATTTCATATGTGTATAAACCTATTGTTAAGTAAATATTATTTCATTATTAACACATTAAAAACCATCATTAATATATCTAATACTATAATTTATTTACTTATATTCTTTTGACAACTTTTTATTAACAATTCTTTGTTAAAATTTCTATGTTGTGTGACAATTTCCCAGTGTTTCTTGTGTATTTTAATTTTATAATTTTGGTCTATTAAATTTTATCCCTGTTACATAATAAATTAAATTTTAAACAATATATAAATATAATATATATTACTTATACATTAATTTATATAAATATATTAATTTTAGATATAGAAAATTTACTACACCATTCATAGAGACAACATACTGTATGTACGCGTGAATGTTATTTACATTTTTATCGATGGATGTAACAAAAAAAATATTAATTAACCATCAAAAAATAATTATTATTTCATATATATCATGTATATCAATCAAATACATCATTATTACCATCTACTTAAAAATAAAATGAAAAAAATCACCCATCACTACACGGAGGAGGTGGTCCACACTCACGCATGAGCGTCATTATTATTTTCCAATGAATAAATGACAAGAAATTAGATATCAAATTATATTTATTGAATAATTCTTATAAAATAAATATGAAATATATTAATTAAAATTATCCTTACTACCTTTCATGTAAATCATAAACGAAACACGAATCACATTTCTTTTTGGGTTGGTAGTCTTCTGTACAGACCAACGACATTGTCATATCCCCCACAGAATAGAATATAGGAAGGTATATATGATATAATATTTATAAAAGTTTACTAATTTAAAAATTAGAATAAAAATATATTAAATCCATCATTACATCCATCCATGAATTCTTATTATGGAAAACAAATTACATCAGTTCGCAAAGGGGTAGTCTGTCGTACAAATGATCAATAGTCTAATTTTTTATTTTATGAAAGTGTAGATGGATTTAAGATATTAAACTAACATAAAAACAATAATTATATTAAATATACTCATATAATTATATTATCATAGATAAAAAATGTTTTAAGGAGTTGGGAGGAGAAATATAAAAAATATTCCTGTTGAAGAATCTTACCTTATCTTTAGAGATCCTATTTAGGTTTATACGTAATGCCATCTTAGGATGTTATTATAATAAAAATAGATCTAGGATGATGATAGGGATTTAATTATTTGATTTGGTTATGAATTTTCTGATACTAATTTATTTTTAGGTGTGAAGATGGTGAAGAGAGGGTATCCTTTTATATGTACAGGAGAGGACACACGTGACATTTTCTGAAAAAAAAAACAATTACACCAACTTTATATCATAAAATATGTGTCAAAAATGTGTAATTCTTTATATTTAGATTTTATAATGTACAATTATGGTAAAAATGGATTTTAGGAATGTTTTTAGTTTATTTTTACCCTTATTATCTTATTTAAACCCCCGATAAACACAATTTTACTTAAACCGCAATTATTAATTTTTATTGTTTTAATTATAAATTATGGTTCCAATTTTTTTTGAACAGATTATGTAATATAAATTATTATTTTATGAAATAAGGAATCTATTTTTACAAAATCAATTCATATGATTGGATGAATTAAATTTAAAATTAATCTATATATGCGACAAAATAGAGATTTTACAATGAAAAAACTATCATAAGTATAGATTGTATTAATATCTAATTCTAATATGAAATTGATTAATATTTTATAAACTATTTAAATTTTAATATAATTAAATTAATTTTACTTCAGAAAAATTTATAATATAATTTATCTTTTCAATTAATTTATATGAAAATATTTTTTTTTAATAAAAATCAGTATTTTTCACAATTAGTGAAAAAATAATTTCTCAGAGGATTCTAAAAAAATCACAAAAACATAATTTTTACAAATATGATTCAAAAATAATGTTAATTGATATAAATTTTATAAAATTGGTATTAAATAATTTATAATTATGTGTGTAAATCCCAACAAACAAACCTTTAAGAAAAAATCGTTTTTTCAGAAATCATTTCTACCTCAATTAAATGGTGTATATTTTATTTATAATCAATAGGTAACCACTAATTTTATATTATAAATATATACACCATATATTTTTCATAAATTAGATATAATGATTTATTCCCACCATCCTAATGTCTAGGTTATTATGGTAATGTTAACTTAATAACATTTTAATATAGTATCATGTTTCAAGTAGACATTGTATTGGGTATATTATAAGATATCAAAGAGATTGAATTTAAATAAATATATAATAAAGCAATAGGAATTTATATTCTATTATAATATTGGTGTTTTAAGTCATACATGCTATTATACATGGTGTTCCTCTTTTAAAATCAGAGGGTGTTACATTTATAATGTACATACCTCATACGAATTATCATCTTGGGTGTATCCTCCTTCATATAATTAAATAAATAATGTCCAAAATGAATATAAATCTTTGAAACGGATTTTTTAACCATGTAGTTAATCAAAATATAATTAATTAGAGGTATATGATGCCCATTATCTATTTTAATCTTGTTCAGTTCCTAAAAATCTACACAGATTCACGCCAATCCATCTTTCTTCGTAATAATAAGAACTGATGTGCCACATGGTGAAATTCATGCCCAAATGAATCCCACTTCATTATTATCATAGAATTTATTTTTCAATCGATTAATCTCAAATAGTTAAATTCTATAATCATTCTATGAAACTGTTGTATCACATAGTGCGTGTTTTATTTAAAAAAAATTATCAATTCGGTGGAAGACTTGGACACTATTATAAAAATACATCTTAAAATTACCTCTCAAAAGGTATATCATCGATATTGAGATTCACCCTATAAATTTGATATAAATAAACTTTATGAATGGGAATTTAGACCCATTAAATGGGTAAAATTTCAATCAAAATTATATATTTATCATCAAATTTATTGATGATCATAGGTTGGTATGGAATATGATACATGATATCTGTTATATGGAAGTTGATGTGGGATATATATGGGGAAATAAAATCCATTCATTTGATAACATGAAATTAAACTAGAGGTAAAATAACGATATTTAGATAAATCACATTCCCAAAAATTTGAACTACAGAAGAATCATATACGTGAAATGTGATCATCATACAATCAATAGTTTTCTACTTCTAATTCAAGATGTAATAATTTGAGTTTAATTTTTATACCAATAGAAGATTATTTAGATATAAAATAATGGGAATATTATTAAAAAAATAATACATTAGTTGTTATATAGTACATGATAAGAGTATATTCCACCATGTCATTTTCATACCCCTTCATAGAAATAGTGATCACATGATATGTCCCCTTATCTCTTAGATTAAGAGGTTGATAACATAGATCATCATCATTAAGCTTCATTTTTTAGAACTTGTTATAATAATTCCCATACTCTTTATATTTGAAACACATGATTTTGGGAGGTTTATTCTATTGATATTTATCTTAGTTAACATCATTAACTAACATTTTCCAATTAATTTGACATTTAGAAACATTATGACCTTCCTTTACACACATAAAATTCATATTAGTATCCTTAAGACATTTTCCTCTATGATTCCTTTCATAATTTTATTATGATGCAAATATCATCTTATTTTCTCGATGGTTTTTGGATATTCATTATAATTTTATCTTTATTTTCTTATCAAAACCATGTGATTGATAGGTAACTCTAATATCAATTTCCACCTTGATATATTAATCAATTATTTATTCATTCATACTAATGTCTTTTAGGGATAAACCCATTTTCAGATATTGTTTCATGGTACAAAAAATCGATCAACCTTACATTCAGGTTGGATGATAATACTAGAAGAATAACTATATTATCTTATAAAATTTTCCTCATAAGTACTAACAGATTCATCATCCTTCTAGTTTATATAATATATATCCTTTCCCATATTCATATCCAGAATACAAGGAATTTATAGACATTAAGACAATATCTTGAACTCAAACCACAAAATTTATTCAATTTTCTCATATAGGTTGTATTCTTGACAAGAGTACACCATTTCATCAAATTAGTTGTATTCTAAATTTACTTTTTATTTCAATAAACAATAGATAATATAAAATATCATTTTAATTGTATTGATCCATTTCCAATCAACTAATGGATGAGAAGAACCACAAAAACAATGCGAGAGTTTCTTAATGAATGACTCAACAAAATTTTGTTACCACTTTTAATTATTTGGAGGTTCTCTATGATTCACATATTGAGATAATTGTGTGATCATAAAAATGAGATTTTTCATTGTATCTTCCATAATATATGGTTTATTAAGGGGAAAATCATTTCATTCTCCATAGAATTCATCATTTACATGATTCAATTAGGTTCTATCCATCGACTAAAACCAACTATCATATTATATGAAACAATATTCATAGTATTAAATAACATACTCATGAAAAATCACATATTGGATTTCTAAATAATGATACCATATTTTCTATCTAATTATACTTTGGCTTAATATAGTCCATTCATGGTAATTATCCAAATCCCTTATAATGCTTCTTAATGTTTTTTTAATTTACAAAACATATATTGTGTGTGTGACAAACCATGTGTGAAGAAATTATCATTGTTATGCTCTAGGTAACGATCCAATCAATGCCCAATGACCCCATTTTGAAGTTATTTCCCCTAGTTATAATAGATATACCATACAATCCACTTGGAGTTTGAAAATAGGGATATAATTTCATAGAAACCACTCAATTTATCCTTCAACAAAATTCTAGGATATTTTCCTATAACTTGACATAACCTTATTTTTCTTAATAATGTTATCTCATAATTTTTTACAATGATTAACTAGTACTTTATTTGAAACCACAAATAGTGACCCCATACATTTTTTTCATTGATATTACAACATAGTATATGAATATTCATTCAATATCATTATTATTAATTCCCAAATCAGATGGGAAAAGTTTCTTAGGAATGATGTATACAAAAAAACTGGTTGATAAGTGAACTACATCATCTCCCACTAAGTTATTCTTAACTTCCACACATAATAGACATATCATACATAATAAATCTCTTCATAAACTAGGGAAATAAAACAAAATAAATGGGGAACTCATATTCTCTAAAATGTTAAACATGGGATATGTCAATATAACGTGATAATAAGGGTATACGAACATGAGAATAACATATGTGACCCCTTCTATAAATATAATATATCATAAACATTAGTCATGGAATAAATATTGGTTGTTAATAAGACATCAATTATGAAGGAAGCACAAAACATAATCCTTGATATCATAAAATACTAAAAATATATAGATTTTTGGATTACACATATGAATAGAAAAGCATATATCAATGTTATCCACCAAGAAATTCATAACATATTTGTTGTGGTCTAACCATCATTGTACAAGCTTTAGGATTGGGAAACTAAATTATGTACCCTATTTTTAGTTTTTTATAACTTCTCAAACCCTCTATATTCATGCTTGGGATAAAATCCCATGTAACCACATTTTTTGGCATGGGATATCATTTCATGTATTCTCTTTTTTCAGAATGGAATATCCTCCAGTGTATATTATATGGATTTGGATAACCTCTCATATAGCCTTTGATCCCATAGAACATTAATCATTACCCAATGAATTTCAAGGTATATGGGTCCCACCAGTCAAATAATCTATATATTTTTTCCACAAATTTATAAAACATTCATCATATCATAACTCATTGAATAGAAACGAGTTTCCTAAAAATATCATTATAGAAATGTACATGTGAATGAAACAAAGTTTCATAAAAAAATATCATGATAACCATAAATCATTCATATATGTAATAATGATTGTCTCATTGGATAATATCCCCAGTAATTCATAAGAAACATCATAGGATTACATCTTAGATGGAAAATAATTTTGAATGATCACTTTATTTATTTCATGAGTAAAATAACCTTTCTAATTTGAATATTATTATTTAAAATATAAAAATTTCCCAAATAATAAAGAATAAAAATTATTTTAAAAAAAACATGGAAACTTGTAATGGATTATTTGAATCATTTATTAATCATGATGGAGGAAAATATCTTTCTTATCGTAGATGTTAAAACAATGTTCCCTATATCATTTCTTATAAAATTTCAACATGTACTTATTCATATAATGAAAATAAGATATTTTCCATAAAAATTGAAAAAATGTAAAATATTTTTAAAAAATTATTTAAATATTATATGACACACTTAAAATATTTCTTTGAAACATTTTTAGATAACATTGAAATGGTAGAAAAATATATTTGACCAGAGATGAAAATCAAGTCGATTTATCATAAAATAAATTATTTCAGTATCTCAAGTAATTAAAGAGAGGAAAACTAAAGATAAACATGTATTATCTAGAATAAAACAATAGGTTAATAAAATTAATCTAATTAGTGCGAGATATATCATAATATATAATCAGTTGAACATGATCATAATCAATCCCAATAAATAACGAGGTTACAATATGATACGAATACCACTTTGGTATCGTTTGAATCAAAATCCACATGAAATAAATAATTTTATATGGCTATTAATACCCCATAATATTAATTATTATTATTATTATATAAATCTATGGGTACTATATAAATCATACAAAATAAAAAAAATTGGATATGGCATGTGGCTATAGAAATAAAAGTGAGACAGAAATCCCCTCACCTCATGTCTCAACATTCATTGTATTAGTTCAAAACATAAAAAAAATTAATAGTGGTTTACTTTAAAAATTTTATTGAACCATAATGATCTATATATTTAAATCCTTATATTATTTACTCATTACATTTTATTACCTATTTATTTCCAAATTCCTTATTAAGATATTATTATGGGTAATAACATCTCCATTTTCATGTGTGTTTTGGTTTGGTATTTTCAGTACTTTTACTTTTATTATGGTTAAAACATCTATATATAAATGACATATATATATATAATAAATTAATTATAAATTTATTTCATTTATTCTATAAACTTTATATATATAAAATGAATTACATAGTTCATGGAGATGGTTGACTATATGTACACATGAATGTTGTGTCTTGTTTCTCAAAAGAAAAATGAATGGAATGTAAATATTAATTAAACTCTGCATAATAATTAATATATAATATATATATATATAACATATTCAATTAATATACCATCAATATAAACCATGTGAATATAAACGGAAAAAACGTGTCACATCGCGACGTGGAGGTGGTAGTCCTCACATATGCACAAGAAAAGTTATCATTCTGCAATGAATTGGAGGTTAAGAATATAGTTGTGATATTATAATTAATAATTTAATTATTTCATAAAAACCATATCAATATTTTAAAACCAACCTTATATCAATCTGTAAAAGGAAGTGATGGAAAATGAATTATATCGGTTAATGAGGTGGTAGTCTACCGTACACATGATTGAAATTTTCAATTCATGTTTGATTGAAGATGGGATAGATATGTGTTATTATATTAAAAAATTACTTCTAAACATATGGTATATGATGGTGTTATTTTATGAACATATGTTAATAATTTTTTAAAGAGTTAGAGGATCAAATAAAATAAATATACTCAATTAATAATGATACCTCTTCTATAGATATCCTTCTTAATCTAGAATAGAAATCCATCATAAAAGGGTACACTAATATAAATAAGGAATATATAATTAGTGAAGGGATGTAAGTAAGTTATTTTAGAATTTATTTTTTAATCAAAGTTTCTTTTTGAGTATGAAGTGAAGAAGAGAGGGTTCCTATTTATAAGTGGGGAAGTGAAAAACATAGATTTTTTTTGAAAAGGAAAATTTATTCCCACATTTTACTCATTCAGAAAGGATTCAAAATGTCTAATTATAAAAAATATATTATATAAAGAAGAAATATTTCCATCTGATGGGATATTAAAATGTTTTTATCTCAATATTTCACTTCTTTTTTTCGGTTTAACCCTGGGTAAACTCAGTTTGACCATAATTATCATTATTAATTTTTATATTTTCTTCAATTTATTATTCCCAAAAAATTTCCATGAAGATCCAGGGTCCGAGCAAGCCGGCCCTAAATTTATTAAACAAAAAGTAAGGTACAAGAGGTTAGGCCTTACAGGGGGCAGTACAAGAACTGGAATAAGTCACACCTGGCATATCATCATCCACCATGCTAACACAGGCATTAGGGATTCTGAATGACTACATGGTGCTCATCCCCACAATAGCCTCCTTCGAGAGGGCATCAATAATCTGATTCACCTCCCCATAAACAAGAGATATGGAGATCTGAAGGTGACTGGCCTGGTTGAGACAGGCGATCCAATGAGGAAGGAGTCTCCAAGGCACATCTCTAGTGTGTGTTCCAAAAGCCATCATAGCAAGTTGAGAGTCTGATTCAATCCAAAGAGGTGACCAGTTGTAATAGACAGCATATTTGATAGCGTAGATCACAACCCAATGTTCGGCTTCAAACGTAGTACTTTGGCCAATAAAGTGGTGGAAGAAACCTTTGACAAAACTGCAGTAAGTACAGAACACACCTCCACATCCTGAAGGTCCAGGAGAGCCACTAGAAGCACCATAAATTTTGACTTTAATGCCAGGATGGATAGGTGGAATCCATGTGATAAACTTGAGTTCAAGAGGCTGTTTCGGCTTTCCTGCAACACCAAGCCGTCGTAGAGTCCGTAGATCCTTGAAAGAATTATGCATTGTGCCAGATTGTAAAACAATAGAATCATGAATATCCCTATGTATGATAAGGGAATCAGCATGAAAACAAGTAGGTTGACTCTCAAATATCACCTGATTGTGAGCAACCCAAATAACATGGATGATCGATGCAGCAGCCACTATGAGTAGATTGTGGACCTGCCCACTCTTCCCATCCTCGCAGAGTCGCGACATAAGCTTCTCAAGATTACTGCAGTGAAATAAATCAAAGAAGAAAAAATAACCAATATATTACATAGATCCTGAGCATAAAAATAGTCCAGGAAGAGATGCTGGATAGTATCTTCAGCCCGCATACACAAAGAGTAGGCAGAGGCAAGATGGTGCCCAGCTCTCTGCAGTTGGTTGTGTGTAGGGAGTCACTTCCTCCAAATCCTCCAGAGAATAACCATTCTAGATGGTTGAACAAAAGGGGAGTTAAATTGAAGCAGCAACTTGTGTGGTCTTTGAGAACCCACTAAGTTCATAGCATAATACTCTTTGGTGTTGAAGCAACCATGTGAATTATGCTTCCAGATCAAGGTATCCTCCTCCATGAAAACATAATTTTGAATTTCTTGCAGAGCTTGAATGGAGAGAACATCAGAAAGAGTGTGATCTTGGTTCATGGCATCAGCCACAGTCAACAAATCCATGGTGGATGGGACGGCCATGATATCAATAGGGCTATCCAGCCAAGATGTAGGCCAACAACTAAGCATGGAGTCTATACTAACCAGCCACTTCGACTGCTGCATAATGTCATGAAAGGAGTGCCGAAGAGAGGGACAAACAGAGGAGAGAAGATAGTATGTAAATATTTTTTAAGAATATAATTACTTTACAATAAACTATGTAAATATTTATCAATATATTTTATCTATCTAAAAACATCATATTTTTTAAAAAAATGTTTTTACTCCAACTCATTAAAATATTTTTAACATCTAGCATATACCAATATTATTTAGATAATTATGTTAATATTATGTCATGGTATGTTAAAACACAGTGTTGAGTGAAACATAAGATATTGAAGAAATTAAATTTATTTAAAGAAAATATTTTTAAAAAATATTGATTCCTTACATTCCCAAAATAATAAAATAAAAAATTATTAAAAATAAATATAGTAGTCAATTATGATACATTAATTTTATTTTGTTATTTTGATTGATAATATTTAATGATTGTAAAATAAATACTTAATTTGATATTATTAAAATAATTTAATTTTAGAAAGGATTATTTTTCATTTTTGGTATATGATAACAAATTTTTCACTTTTAAAAGAATTAAATTTATTATCTAATAAATCATAACTAAATTATTTATAAATTTACTTGATATAATTGTATGTTCACTTTATGTTCAAAATGGTTGTTTTTTGGAGTATTGAAGAAAATAAAAATATTACAAAATACATTAACATTTATAAAATTATGATGATATGAAAATGAAATTATTTTTTACGTAACCACCTTTATATACCAAATATATATATAATTTAATATAATTAATTTAATGATATATTTTTTAATATAGAAATATATGTTTGATTTTTTAAAAATCTCTATAATTTTTTTTAAATAAAAACTATTTGTTCATATTTTAATCAAGTATTCAAAAGATTAATTTTTTTTGGTTTAAAATTAAAATAATTCCCCTTTAACAAATCATAATCAAATTAATTCCATGGCAATCATCATTACTCAGGATTTTGGTAAAAAATCATTTTTTCTCATACAAATTGTATTTTATTAAAATGATTTTCATTATGTTTTGTGAACTTATATTAATATTATTTTTTACCACTTATATAAATTTAATCATATAACATTGATTCCATATTTGGGATTAGAATATTATAAATTTTTATTGAGTTATATATCATTTTTAGTCATAATGAATAGGTACCATTGTAAAACAATTTCAATATTGAAAAAGGTAAATGGATTAACGAGATAGTTAAACCAAGATATAAGGATACAAATATCGATTGAAACATTCTAAATGTGATTGGATTTTTATATTTACGACCTTATCTTATTTATTTTCTAAATTGGTTTAAATTTGATACACTTTCCAAGACTAATGAAATTATTATATTATAATGGTCTTAATGTTTTCAAGCATACCACCAATTTCACTTACAAATGGGAACCTCATATTTCCCTGCTATTGAACTCTATTAAAACATTATATCAAACACAATATACTAACTTTATTCTCTAACTATCTTTTATATGTCATAGAGGCATCGATATAAAAAAATTTGAATTCTATAGTATATAAGGTATGGTGACCAATAATTTTCAAATATAGTAATCATTTGTCATTAGATTAATATTCATGAAATAATATAACATTACATGATATAATCACATAGGTATACTTTCTATGGAATTATTTATATATGAAAATTCCATTCAGAAGATTCTACCTCAGTGGTCCTCATATATCGAAACCTCATTTAATATATCACTATGAAAACCATTCTTCACAACCTATGGAAATGAGACATAAGAAAGGGTGAGCTCAGATACATAGTAAAGATAAATTAAGGAGATATCCATATTCACTTAATAACAACATGATAATAAGGGTATGAGAGTAAGGTAATTACATTTGAAATCCATAACCATCATATCATAGATTATTATGATGGGTCATGATATAAAGATTCAAAGTTAAAAACACATGATACATAAAGGAATCAAATAACAAGATCCATGATAATATAAAAATATCATTATAAATATGTTTCTGGCTTAACCATATATACTTAAAATCTCTTTCATGGTATTCAAGAAACATTACTAAGATTATCATAGTGTATAGAGTTCACTCCTCAATCAATTTTAGTGGGGATGGTTATATCCCCATACTATCATAGTGGAAAAAATATCTTAAAAATTTGGGATTACTCCTCATCTTGGTCCTCCTAATGTCATGATATATTAATAATTACTTAATATGTTTTAGGGCTATATAATTTCATTCCAGATAATAATTAATTATAAAATGACCACCATCAATGGTTATAAAAAAACATTGGTATTTGTTATAACATTACAACGATACTTGATTTATAATTTACCAACTTTTCACATAATGAAATCCATATATATGTGTTCCATAAGATCATAAAACATTCATCATATAATCACATCATAATGAGTGAAAACATAAATTTCATAAACATTTCAGTAATTCATTATAGCATAAACCATGGAAAATAAATTGGTTTCATACACATCTCATAATCCTAAACATTAACCATCTACAAAAATATTTACAATGATATCATTGGATCAGATCCCTAGTAAATCATAATTTACATAAAAAAAATTTCATGATATATGAAAACTTCCATAGAAGATAACTAAAATATTTCATGAGGAAAATAAAACTTCCATAAGGAAAATCACATGTAAAATAAAATTATTTTCCTAAATTATGGGAAAATTATTTTAAATAAGAATATTTTAAAATATTAAATTTATTTTCACAATATTTAATGTTCATGATGGTAATAAATTATGTTCATGTCGTATAAGTTAAAAATAATCTTTCTATTCACTTTTTTGGAAAAAAGTAAAAAATAACCTCATTCTAAAATGGAGATGAATATTAAAATTAAATTTTTTAAAAAAAATCATTGGATAAAACTATTTTAATAAATAATAGGATAATATTAATAACATTTTTGAATAAATTTTATAGAAACATGGAAATGGAAGAAAAATGATCCATATCAAGTAGTTAAAAATTGTTGGCTTTCATTAAAAAAAATTATTCGATATCGTGGGTATTTAATGAGATTTAAATAAAATGAAAACAACTAATTTTTATAAATAACTATAGGATATTAAAATTAAAGGGATAAATAAGATAGGTGTTATATAATTTCTACTAATTTAAATTCAAACATAAAAAATTCTGACTAAAAGAGGATTGAAACAAAAAACCTTTACCGCTATGGTAAAATTTGAATTAAAGTCCTTTTTAAATAAATAACCATATATTTTTATGTAAATCCCCATACTATTCATAAAATGAATAATAAAATACATTCATGTGAATATTATTCACAACATAAAGAATTTAGTGGTGAATATGGAATGTATATCATAAAATATATATTGAGACGAAGATCTCTTGCCATAGGTATGAATCCCTTCAAAAATGATCGAACCAAATGTTGGATGAGTATAGAATTATTTTAAAAATAATACATTCATTAATCACAAATATCATACCATATATGACACACTTATAACATTTAATCAATTTTTTATTATTGATTCTTTATCAAAATCACTATTTTGAGTGCAATCAGCTTTTTTCAGGTTTTGTTTTGGCTCGGTATTGTTAATACAAGCATATTGAAATTTTTTTATAATATCTATAACGATATAAATTATATTAATATCATATATAATCATTATATAATTACTTTGATTCATTCATAAATTTATAGATAAACAATGAAATACACCGTAATAGAGATAGTCAACCAAACATACAAATAGATGTTATCTTTGCCTTTTGAAGGATGAAATGAAAGGAAGGTAAATAAAAAATCATATTTTTAGAATTATTATTATATCATATAAGTCATATATATTCATTAAATCCAATTTCATTACAATCCAAATAATACAAATATTACAAATGAGTCACATCACTTCATGGAGGTTGTAGTCCACACATACCATGAGTGACATTGTCATTTTCCATTGTATTGGATGGTAAGATGATTGAAATAAAATTATAATTACATAGGTATAATTATGTCATATTTATCATATATAAATATTAAATCCATCAAAATACCCCTCCAAAAAATATGGTGGTGAGAAATGAATTTTATCTCTTCATGGAGATGGTATGTCGAATGTATACACACGCCGTAATTTCAAATCGAATTTGAACAAAATATGGATAATAAAGGTTGTTTAATAATAATAATAACATTTAATTAAATTTATGATATTAATTTTTTTATTTTTTAAAAATATAATTGATTTAAATTACGTAGCATAATAATTAAAAAGAAGATGATCGGTTGAGGGGATTACCTCTCCTTTGAAACAACTCATTTATATCTCATCTTAAGGATCCTAGGGTTGGAATTTTGAGAAAACCAACACCTCTAGAATTGATATATTTAATTTTAATATTATTATTTTGCTGAATATAAATATTGAAAGAACAATGTGGTGTGTAGAAGATAATAGATGGGTTCCCTTTTATAATTGAGAATAGGGGCCCTTTGAATTTGTTATAATATTAAATTAATACAAATTAGGTATTATATAAAAATGGATCCAGATTCATAATATTGAAATATAATAGAGGAGGAGTATAAATACTATCATACAAAAAAAATTGGTCATGTTTTGGTTGTTTTTTCATCCTTATCATTTAGTTTTAACTCTTATTAAACCTTTCGAAAATTACTGAAATATTAATGTTGTATACCTTATAAGTGTTAATAATATCACTATAAAAATAGAAAAACATATAAATAATCCATGTTTGTTTTTTAAACATAATAAAATTAATTTTTTTAATGTTATATTTTTATAAATTTTCATTAATTTTAAAAACTATTATTTATTAAGAGATTCCATCAATATTATTTTTACCATAATTCATTTAATTTTACTCCAATTCTATAAAAAATGGGTGATATTGAATATAATGATTTCAAACCTTTAAAAACTTACATATAAATATATAAAATTAGTGGTACTAATTATATATTTCAAACTATATCACATTTAATATTTCATAGTCATTTATTCTAATTTTTTATAATTGAATAAATACTATATTTTCATTGTATTTGAAGTTACAGAAATTAACAAAATCATTATAAATTAGAATTAAATTACCATAATGAAGATAATTTTATTATAAAAAAATATTTCTATTAATATTCATTTACAACATGGTTTCCTCTAAATGGTAACACATGTGAGCTATTTAAAACTAAGAGACTAACATTTGTAACATTTTTTGGATTAAATATTAAATATTTCACTTTTTTAGACTAGTATCCATTAAACAAATAATATTTTAGACTTAGGTGATAATTTATTAATAAACATCCTTTAATATGAGTTTAGAAGAGAAATCAAGACCTTTTCACTTAGTTTTAACCATGATTAACCTAATATACCCATTACCGAGGTGATAAGCATTACCACTATTATTATTCATATTGACCAAAAAGAAAAGTTACATAATTACCAAACTTGATCCTAAATTTTTTCAAATATGGAATTAATATTTTCATATTGAATACCTCTAAGGGGAATAAAATATTTTTTAAAATAATATTTCAAATCAATATGAAAAAATGTTTTTTGAAAAACACATTTTTTAAATAATAAACTTGGATTAATCTTATCCTTTTCCAAGGAAAACATTTAATTAAATAGAAAAAATTTTATTCAAAATATAAGATCCCAATTTAATTTAATTAATTTACAAATAGTTAATATTTATATTTATTAAAAATAAAATACACAATTCTTAAGAAAAAGGTTTTGCAGAAAAATTCATTTTACATAAAAAAATGTTTTTATATGAAATATAAACAAAAATTTAATTCCAATTAACATAATTTAATATTTTCAAACATATTATAATTAATTTTACTTTACAAATATTTTATAACAAAATGGATATTTGTACATAATTCAAGTGAAAATATTTTTCTCAATAATAATCAATATTTTTAAAATTCATTGAAAAATCATACTATTTAGAATATATTCAAAAATACATCTAAGGGAAATTATGATATGGTAAATTAAAAAATTATGCCCTATTTATAAAATTGAATTTCTAATAGTTTTATAAATTAATTGTATTATTTTCTCAAAAATGAATAAAATCCATTTTCTTTTATCAAATCATTTTTGAATAATGAAACGACTTTACTAAATATTGAGTTATTATTTACTAAAAAATTATCAATACATTTATATCGAAAAATAATTTTATATATATTTCATGATTTAGTTAATTCTATTCATACAAACTAATTTAACATCTATGTTATAATTTTTATATTTAAATTTTTATATTTTATGTTTTAGTGGGATCAGTGTTGGGTATCTTGTATACTATCAAAGAAATTAAAATTAATTGAATAAAGTATTTCAGAAAATATTTTGGTGTTAAATAAGGTGTAATAGATGTTAATATATTCTTGTAGTAGGAATATGTATTAGCCAAATACTTTTAAGCCTATTTCTTCTTCAACCATGATAAAATATATTTTAACATTCATATAATATTTGAAATAGTATATTTACAATTCTTATGTGATTTTATGTTTATGGAACAACTATTTTATACTATATGTCCATCTCATGGGAAATAAAAATACCACTCATGTGTATGTATAAACTATTATCATCATGAAGTGATGATTTATATTTTACATCACTACCACAATTGAATATTGATAGTTACATAATTAATAAATGTATATGATAGTTATAACATAATTATTATTATTGAATTATAATATATTGTATTGTTTATTAACATATCATATGTTGCAAAATGAATACCTCACTCTCGTGTATATGAGGAATACAACTCTATAATGTGAGGTAATTAAATTTTTTATCATTTAATCATATAGATGATCATAAAGATGAATTTATTTAATAAATATTATATTTTTTATATTATTATGATTATTAATTGAAAATTTTTATTTACATGATTAGCTTTTGTTCTATTATAAAAATTATAATGGCATTATGTCGTACATGTGGATTACCACCTCCATGAATAAAATATCTCATTTTTCATAACATTTCTTCATGGATGGTTCTAAAACATTTATTTTTTAAAGATGATATATATTAGATTGTAAAAATTATGTAAGTGATTAAATATGAACCAATGTTAAAGGGCCGGAACCTAGAAACCAAAAAATTCACGAGGAACAAAATAGTTATCACCTAAAAAATTATTTTAGTAAAGATTTATGAGTAAAGGAGTATAATTAGATTATGAATAAATTATATAATTTGAGATATATATAAATATGGATCCTATATATATGAATAAAAAATATAAATTTACAATTGAAGATTTTGTAACTGCCTGACAAAGTGGGAATCCTTGGTATGGGTTTCCCCACTCAAATTTCCTTCATTCAAACAAGTTTTAAATTGTAATTATATTTCCATTATATAGTTTATACAATTCATTTTTGAAGTATTATTTCAGGATCTAATATTTAATTATTATAATTCAATGTCAATGTATTATTATCTCTGTGAGGAGGGTTTGATTCAAGTGTTATAAAATTAATATGGTTTTATTATGTAATCTCACACATTATTGGGATTATTTTTTATTTAATTTCCATCAATGGGATCATATATTCATGAAATAAGAAACCCAGTATATTATCTTAACATATTATTATTTATAGGGTTTTAATGTATTCATTCAATTTTACCCCCTCTATCTTAGTCAACTCAATTGAATGAATGTGATCATGAAAATCTAACAATACTTCTCATTTTTCCATTGGAACCTTTTTTTCCAATAACTATATTCCTTATCTAACTTCAAAAAAATTATTTTATAGACATTAATTATTTATTAAGTTCAAATGTCATTAAAATTTAATATCTATTAAAAATGTTAAAATGAATATTTTTTATTTATTCCAAAAATTCATTGTTTACATCATTACAAATTTTTGAAAATAAAATCTTTTTAAACATTTTATTCATGAATAGATTTTCCCATTGTCTTTACCATCTTTAGGATTTATATTTTAACACCCTAAGATTTAGAAACCAATCTTTTGAATAAATTTAAACATTTTGATATTTGGAATTACAAGCAACACAGTGTTTAGATTGCATCATACACAACACTAAATTTTGATTATATTACATGTAACCCCGATTTTAGTTTCAATTAAACATGACACTGAGTATAAATGAATCATGACATACTTTTAAAATATTTCCATTTAATATGATAGTTTCCACACAGCCATGGGAATAAACGGTATGAATAGTATTTAGAAAATAATGAAAATATATGATTTACAAATGTATATATAATTAATTCCTTGTTGAATAATAAATTGGAAATTAGAATAAATAACAATTTTTAAATAAAGGGAATATTTTTTTGATAAAACTATATTAATGTGATCATATGTGTTTTATCAAAATAAATTAAATAAATCACTTTTGTTGAGTGATTTTAATGAAATTAATATTTTATATATTCAATGAAATGATAAAAAATTATTTTATTTTTTTCTAAAAAATAGATAATATAAAATCCAATTTTATTTATAAAAACATTATTTCTCTAAATTTTTTTTTACACATATAAAAAATTATTTTAAAATTAATTATTTTAAAATTTAGAAAATTTATTAAAAAATAATTTAATTCTTAAAACCATATTTTAAAATTATCTTACTGTGAATTCATGAGTATTTTTTTAAATTGATAGATTTTTTTGATGAATAATGAGAATTTTGGATTTTATTATGAATTTTCATTTCATTAAAAAATTAATACATCAAAATCTATTTTATATAAATTTCATTTTAAAATTAGATCATTTTTACATCAATTAATCTAATTTTGGTTATTCAAATTTATTTAATATTATTCATTGAAATAAATTCTTTTTACACATTCGATAATTTTTTCTTTTAAAACCCGCTTTCGCGTTGCCTTTGAAAGATTAATTTTAAATTGTAAATTTTAATCTTATATTTCTGAAATGTGGAAAAATAGAGACCATATTTTTAATTATAATGATTTATTCTATTATTTAAAATGAACAGAATTTTTTACCATAATAAATAATAAAAATAAAAATAAAATATTTACATGGTTAAGGTAGACATGGGTTTACTTAGGGATAAAGTGAAAGGAAAAGTGTTTAAAATAACCAAAAAACAAGTAATAAAACCATTTTATAGATATATTTATACCTTCCAACATTTATCCTTGATAATTGATGATTTTGGAGGCATGTGTCAGTTGAAAAATAACAGTACAACTTTTTTTTCAAAAATTACAATAGTTCTACACTCCATAGAAAAGGATACTGCATCCAATCTCAAATTCACACATTAAAAACCAATTTTTGTCTAATATATACCGATATAAACTCAATTTTTATATCCTATTATCTATGAATACTTTTTTATTCATAAATTTATCCTATGAAGCTTTTCGGTGAAATCCCAATGATATTTTTTCAAGAAGAGGTAACATCCCTAACCGAGCGTTTTATTTTATTTATTCCCCACCTTCATCAATAGATAAGGATAAAATATTATATAAAAATAATGTTATATTTTATATATTTATATGTTATTATGTAAATGGAATAACCTAAATCCTTATCCTCTTCCATGAAATTGGCTAGGAAATCATCATTCATGTATAGGACGAACTACCACCTCGCGAACCAATGTTATTTTTTCCCACTACCACTGATCATGGACAGATAAAATGATGGATATATAGTTAACAGATAATATTTATTATATTATCATCCTTTTTAGTAATTAAATCACATGTGATTTCTTACATTCAATTTCTTTGGAATACAATAACATCATTTGTGTGTACGGCGGACAACCACCTCACGAAGCGATGCGATTTTTCCACACATTACACGGAAGGAAATAAGGATGGGTTTAGCTATCATATGTGATATATATGACATATAATGTTTTTAATATATTATTTACCTTTATATCTTTTCCTTCATCAGAAAAATATAAATAACGTTCATGCGTATGTACAACCTACCATCTCTTTGAACGGTCTATTTGATTTTCTATCACTAGATTTTGTGGATCATTATAAATACATATATACTTCATATGTAATATATTTATATCTTTCTTCACATTACATATATTATATAACTATGATAAATGAATGAGGACCAAAAGTAAAACATAAAATCATGCATAAAAAACAAAGTTTTCATTTCTTGTAACATGAATTTAACATGAAATTCTTAATAAATGGGTATTAATGGTATTTATTAAATAATATATAGTAATATATATGTAACTATGTTTATATAATGGAATTATTATAAAATTATTTTTATTATAAAGGTGGTTAGAATGTGTAAAAAGGATGATGAGACTTATGGTCAGGTATTTCCATCTCACTTTTATTCTATATGAGACACATGTCATATTCACCATATTTTTTATGTTGAGTATACAGTAACTATAAAATTATTATTATTACTATTCTCCTGAAAAGTATGTGACTTTACATATCTATATCATTATATATCTTTCATCAGTTTTAGGGAAATAAGTTTCTAAAGTGGTAAGGGTTTTATGATATGATCTCATCATTTATCAAGATTTTTTATGTTGGTTCTTCTTCTGATGAAATATTCTGATCCAAATCTCAATAAACTCGTGAAATTTCATGTTATCTAGTTATTTATTTTTAATAAATTCTTTTCAATTTATTTTTTTCTCTTTATTTACTCAAATGTTCAAAATATTGTTTTTAAATAAAATAAACTCTATTTCTGTCTTCAGTAGAATGCACTTTTTATTCCAAAAACATTTTTGTAATGAATGTTATTAAGAATGATTTAAAATCCACTAAATGATTAATTGAATAAATTTTTACCCATTTTTTTTAGAAAAAATTGAAAACTTCAAGTAGTATTTCAAATAATTTAATTTTGTATTTTTTTTAAAAATGTTTTAGAAATATTGGCCATGATTTCTATGTCAGGAATTGTATTTTCTATCATCATGACAATGTCATTGTTTTCAAATATTCTATAAATGTTTCATTTTTTTCAAAAAAGGATTTTCAAAATATTTATGAGTTTTTAGTTTTAAAAAGTGAATTACATAATGTAAAAGATAATTATCTAAAAAATATTAAATGATTTTTATAGCTTCCTTTATAAGATTCCAAGGATATTTTAAAATGGATTTTGAAAATTCATTATGTTTAAAATTTTTCATTCAAAATTAGAAAGAATATATTCCACATGAATTTTTGGATGTGATATTTAAAAATAATTTTCCATCTAAGATGACATCCACTGATGAAACATATACTTTTTCTATATAATACTAAATGATACAAATCTTATTATTTATCTGGATGGTTAATCTTCATGTTGATGAAATGTTTATGAAACACTTTTATTTTACCTTGGTTATTCTATAATGAATTGTAATAATTTTTATAGAACCTTTTTACTTTGAATGGGTTATGATGTAAAGATATTATGAATGTTTTATATTATTTTGGAATACATATGTATGGTATTCATTATGATATTGTTGGGACCTATATCTCCCTTGAATTCATTGTGAAATTTTTTATATATCATGTGATAATAATATAGAAAAATTACATGGTCATGATCCACTATGAGAAAATTGGTTCATCCGTATCAAAGTAATATTAGAATATTTTTCACTTCTCTCTATTCCCAATAGTATTGAAACCCCCTAGAATATTTATTTTAAATAGGTTTTCAGAACCCAATTACATATTTTCATTTCAATTAGATGAATATAAAACCCAAAAAAAACATTTAATGGGTAGTCACAACCCGTTACAAGTGATATTTTCCACAAGGAGTCACACCCTAAAGACCATAATTTTTCTCCTTGATAAATATCAAAAAATGTCATATGATTTTCTATTAGAGAAACTATCGAGATATAACTTTTAAAGGGGATTACTACCCATAATATCATACATTTTAATGTAATATAATAAAACAATAGTTAATGTACACCGATATATATTGGAAGAATACAATGCCACATAGACCAAAATTACAAAGAGAATGCTTGATTATTGTGAAATTATTGATCAATTTGAAATAAGGATCTAAACCTTAAATTCCACACATTAAATTGTAACAATTTCAGGATGATACGGACACTTCACTTACGTGTATATCCAACAATGTTTTTTCTCAAATTATACAGTTCATGTTTTTATCACCATTTTATGACAGTTATGTATAACACTATTTTTATATTTTATTCATTCACATCAACATCAAATATAATAGCTATTTAAAATGTTCATTCATGAAGTGTATTTTGATAATTAATTCTTCCAACACTAACAGATACTTAAAAGTTACTGGAAATAGTAATTTTTTATAAAATATTAACAATTTCACAAATAAAATTCGCATAAATTTAAATTAAAAAAATAATATATACACCTGATAAATATGGATGAAAAAGTTCAATCGTCATTAAATGATTTTTATGGTTACAAGATAATCATGCTCAATACTTTGGAATAAATACCAATAATATTTATAATTTGAAAGTACCTTTTCAAATACATTTCCTAACTATTAAACAAGTTTCCTCCATTAGAAATATAATTTAATTATATATATTACTATTATAATAAATTTTACATACTATTAATATAAATAGTATAAAATTATGGAATATATAAATCATGGTTTACAAGTCACAATAATATGTATTAGATTAAAATATGAAAAAAATATAAAAATATGTCAACATTTGAGTTTTTGAAGGCCAAAAAGTTTTAATGTAAAATATAGAAGGATAAAAATCACATATCATATATATTTTTATAAGAAAATAATTTTTTAATATTTGAATATTTTTCATAAGACTTCATAATCTAGTACTAAATTGATTGTCAGTAAGATGTAAATTCTTTTAAGATGTTAAATCTCATAAGAAATTAGTTTTCACATGATTTTTATAATACATAAAACATTATTTATCAAAATATTATTTATCATAAGTCATAAATTATTTTAAAAAACCATCCTTTATTATAAATTTATCATCATATTAGAAGAATATAATATAATACTCAGAGTATTTTCTTATGACTTTAGATTCCATAAGTCTTCATACATAGACATATTTTGATTTATTTTTTATATCATGTACATATTTATTTTTCATATACTTTTGACTTTTTGAAATTATCATATTCATTTTTTCTTGTATATAACAAAAGAGACTTTTATTCATATTATAAAATTTAAATGTTTTGGATTTTTAAAAACTTCATACGAATGGAATGAAAATTCTTATGATTTCAATCATAATGAAATTTTCACCATATATTTCAAATTGTTGTAATTAACTTCATAAGTCCTTTATCCTACATGTAATACTTCCACAACAATATAATACATTATTAATAGACTAAAAAATAAAAAATTTCATAAATAAGGAAGTGAAATATTAAAAATAAATTTAATATCATTATTTTATTCTAAAATCATTTAATTATTCAAAAAAATTAATTAACTCATATTAAAGAGAACAAATAATAACATTATAATTGTACAAACAAAAATAACAATTGTGTCAAGGAATCAATAAATAATTTTGATCAACTCACCTTTTGTGAATTTCAATTTTTTTCATTGATACATGAGTACCCTACCCTTACTTCCTTATATAATATATAAAATGACATCTTTAGCATTCAAATCATACTTCCATATTTTTTTATTTATAATATATTATACTAATTAGAGTATACATACTCACTTAAGAATACATTTAAAAAACTATATTTAACAATATTCAAGTATATAATGAAAATTTACTATAAAATAGTGGAATGTGAAAACTTGAAAATAATTTTTATAGGAGAAAAGGATTAATCGACATATACACCTCCATTATATGATTATAACTTCAATATAACACATATATAAAATATAAATAAGTTGCATTTATCATTTTTATATATACCTATTTGGTGTCTATTTTATTTTGAACTATAGTTCTTGAAGAAAAATCTCATGTATAATTATTTTCAATCTAGTTTAGCTATAAATTCATATTATTAATCTAGTTATTATCCTTGAAAGATATATTAAAAAAAATTGTTTAGTAAAAGACAACATTGTAATACCATGGAGTCTCTTAATTCTATCAAATTGAATGATATATAATTTATCTTTTAAATTGTTTAAAGTAAACAAGTTGTTTCATTAAGACTTATGATGTGTTTTCCATTTTGAAATTCATCAATAGTTTCCACTATAGACTCTAAATAGTCACTATGATATACAATATCGAAAACCACTGAATCATCTTAATCTTCATCAAAATTAACTCCCATCCCACACATTCCTTACCTTCCATCATACACTATTAAATATTCATTTTTAGTATCTTGTTATGTAACATCCCACGATCTAGAACTCTCCCCCATGGCCAAAATGGTTTGTTTTAGTTACCTCAAGTGCACCTCCTCATATTCCATAGGTTGTTTCTCGTATAATTGTGTGACATGTATAGCGGGGATAATATAACACATGGTAACAGAGATACAATAAATTTGTATAATCATATTATAATAATAATAAAAATATCATATTAAAGAATGTAGTAAAACAATAAAATACATTGTAAAACAAAACAGTAAAATATAACTCACTAATCTAATAAATGATAAATGTATAATTTAATGACATATTGGACTGTAAAAAAATTACATCCTTTAAGTAATAAAAATAAAATAGCAGTGCAATCAAAAGTCTCATGTTTTAAACCCTATGTCGGTTATATATACATACTCCACTCCATCCAGCAATCAATAATAAATAGAAATGTAATTTTTACCTTTTCCAATTCTACAACCATGTAATATTCTTTAGAAAAAAATATTCCCCAAGTAGGGTATGAGCATAACTCGGTAGGTTGACACCACC
The DNA here is from genome assembly GCA_963277665.1 of Viscum album. Lineage (NCBI taxonomy): Eukaryota > Viridiplantae > Streptophyta > Magnoliopsida > Santalales > Viscaceae > Viscum > Viscum album. The sequence continues at coordinate 864,061,122 of OY728160.1, forward strand.
ATGTCAAAACATAACCTACTAGATAATAAGTACATGAAATAATTCAATAAAAAAGAATGTTAATTAATTAAAACAATTAAATTAACTCCACATCAACTTTCTTCATAAGCAAGTTAGAAAGTCTCTAAGAATGTTTCCCGACCATAGTAACCAATACCATATAAATAAGGAAAACATAACATGTATCATCACAATGATATAATGTTTATTATCATGCCTCACAACCATTCAACCCATAAATTTATACCCAAGGAATAAATAACAAAAATCTAGGTCAAAACACAGTATATAAGAATTTCATAATTTCATCAGGGACCAGTTCAGTATATAAGAATTTCATCATGTATCATGGATAAGCCCGATATATATTCATTTCATCATGTGTCACTAGGAATATCCATATATATAATCATTTAAACATGTCTGAGTGTATATCTTGGTATATCAGAGTGCACAAGATAGTAGAAACACTACAATTTAATAAAAAACAAACAATAAAAGGAAAATAAATAATCTAACAAACAATAAAAGAATAATTTAATGAAATAATGTAATTTGACTAAATTTAATTCAAATATTAATACAAATAAAATTATAGTAGCCTCAAAAGACCCCGGTCCTGAAACCCATATCGGTCATGTCTCAAAACTCCATCCCATTCAACAATAAACAATCAAAATCAGGATAATTTTCCTTTGTCCAGTGTTGTATCTGTTAAATATGCTCAGGTACCAAATGGAATATTGAGCAACGTGTGAGTATAGATCAGTAGGTTGACAACACAATGTATAAAAATTAGTAGTATTAAAATAACTACAATAAATATTGAAAATAATATGTGTATTAATAAAATAATAAATTAAATTTATACCACATCAATATTCCATGGGACCATTATGGAATGTCTATAATCATGTCTTTTAACCACTCTAACCATAACCATATAAAATATTTAAAACATAACAAGCTTCATCCTCATGTTAGAAAGTCTCTAAAAATGTCTCACAACAATGACAACCATAACATTATAAGCATGGTATAAATAAAAAAATTGGTGCAAAAACGTCTATATAAACCTGTCATCATTTCATCAGTTTTGACTCCATTATATTAGAATTATAGTATGTATCCAAGTCGATCATATTATATATTCATTTCATCATGTGTCACTATTTATAGACCCTTATAAATTCCCTTCATTATGTCTCAGGGTATTGCATAATATATAATAATTTTCAGATGTCTCAAGGCATTACTTGGTATATAAGAATTTCATCATGTAAACTGGACCAAACCATTATATACTCATTACAACATTGAAATTATAGCACAATTCATAATAGCGAGGATATAAGAATATCACATCATAAGACTCAATGGTTAATTATAAAATTTACATTTACCATTCATGTACACATATCTTTTATCAATTGGTTTTAATCCAATAACAAGAAAATCATTTCAATACTCAGGCCAAGACAAGGTGAATATATATTAAGAAAAAAACAAAATCCCAAGTCATAATGAATAGAAATTTATCCAATACATAATTCAGTTTGAATCAAGGTTTTTCTAACCCATATTATAGTTGTAGGCCAAGTCAATAACCATTTGAATCCAATGAGACTCCATTGAATAATACATTACAACATTTAAATAAATTTGGTCCTTGTTGTGATGGATAACTTTCAATATTTTCATAATAAACAATTACCAAACCATATGGTTATGTTTGAGACCCCTATCTTTAACCAATAATCAAACAACACTTCAAATGGAAAACTCAATCAAGGAAGAATGTTTGAATGATAATAAGAATTTCCTAGGACAAAAAGACAAAAACAAAAGTCATGATATTACAACAGAACAACTAGATAATAATGGGAGAGAGGGAAAACTAAAGAAAAACCAGTTACTATGGATCGTATGCATAATCTGAATGTCCAAAATGAAAAATGGCACTCCCAAGTGGCCAGAAGTTTACCTAGTATTGATTAGAGAAACCTTCATGTGACAAAAATGTGAAATCTCCCACATAAATTTTTTTAAAAAAATCCATTGGGAAATTACATGGAATGTAAATTAGTTACACATAGTGTATTTCTTTTTATATGGATATAGTGGAAAACATGTTGCCTTGGGTGATTTTTAACGCTTCCCAAACATTACACAGTGTGTACAGATTTAATAGAGTATATTCATTTCACATCATAAACATGGCTCATGGATTATACTTGTAAAAAGATACATGTTAGGTAACTTCATTACATGGTGTTTAATTTCTCTACAGACATCCTTCATCATGTTTCCCATGTAATGAACCTGATCTAACTCTAAAGCCATCCAAAAAATGAAAGACCCTTTTAAACTAGTTTAACACATTTATACCCAGGCTCCACTAATTAAAACAAAATATATCCCAAAAATTTGGGCTATTCTACCCAATAAAATCTATCTATATTGGAACAAGACTCATCCAACAAGGCTCAAATGAAAAACTCAAATAGGGATTTACCTAAAAAAGACAAGATCTTACAACCTCCCCATCAAAAAATATATTATCCCTACGAAACTCCAAGAATCAATATGGGGCCTCAATGAAAAAAACTAGACACTATGATTGCATATCAGAATCGCTCACCCAAGTCTCCTCCATAGCTATCTTATATTAAAACTTCACTCAAACCAAAGAAATCAACCTACCCTCTAGATACTTACCATTATGGTCCACAAACCATATCAGATGATTCTCTAAGTATGAGTCATCGTAAATCTTGAAATCTCCCATTTCAATCACCTGATAAGGGTCTAGATAATGTATTTGATGTAGTGACACATGAAACACATTGTGCGTGGAACTTAAGAGATTTATAAGGGATAATTGGTACACCATTGGACTGACAATACCCACTATCTTAAATGTCACAAAAATATGGGTTATATCTTTCCCTACTTACTGATATGGAATTTCCTTAAACAAGGTGACACCCAAAGGAATGTATTGTGACAAACCTCAAACTATAGAGGTCATCTCCAATGGTTAGTGTATGATTTCAGCATGTTCTGTATGGTCAACAAACATTGTTTAGTAAATTAAACATTATCAGACAAATCCTACTAAAAACTCAAATAAGGACCCGACCTTAAACATTACTTATTATTGAATTAAATGAATAATTCACATTGAGGATCTTTTCAGGTTTAGAGTTTTAGAGAATTAGGACATAACTATTATATCTCAAAGATTACAAAGAAGACACATCTACTCAGATTCCATTTCTTCACAAAATAAAAACTCTTGAACAAAAGAGTCACGCTTAGTTCCTTGTTTTAGAGAGCCTTCCATATCCTTGATCCCATCCTTGACCCTATTTAACTTTATGTCCTGTAAAAAAACATTTCAAAAAAACTTGGGATGAGCATAAAAAGCTCAGTAAGGGTTATAACAATACGGAAAGAAAACATTAGTCCATGTATACATAATAATCAATCAAATAATACTTTACTCATAAAACATAAGCAATTTAACATACCTCATGAAATCATAGGATTTACGAATAACTCATAGAAATCATAAGACCTAAAGGTAACTTGAGGAATTCATAACATTCTTACATAGGGAGTAACCCTCATGGTTATGTTTGGAATACCCATCACAGTATATTCCCTAAATCTCTTTGGAGAAACCTTAGCGTTTAACTCCTTCGCGTTACCCAATGCATTGGAGAGCTATATCGAGCTCACCCGCCCTTAGTTTATCACGGAACCACCCATTTTCATAAAAAATTCCCAAGAAACAAAACATAATCCTAGCACATAACTTAAGAATAAAGGAAATATAACATTTCCACATTGCAATAACAATATAACATTTTAAGATATTGAAATAATGAATCCATTCAACCAAACCATTTTCAAAACTATTTAAAACATTTAATAAAGAGATTTTTGAATTAAAGTTTCCCATACCACCTTGAATATTTTAACATTTTAAACCATTAATATCCTTATAAATAAATCCTTAAAACCATTTTGAAAACATGGATATTAATAAGAACAAATCATTAAAAAATTTAAAGCTATATTTTAGATAAATGGTTTTTACCAAAATTAGAGACACTTGAATACAATAATTGAGGAATAACATTTAATCGGAACTTTATAATATCATGAGAATAAATGGATTCATGATATAATATTACTAAGGACAGTATATACACCATATAAGAGTGAATTGGTGCATAACAACACTAAAGTCTCAACGGAAATGTAAAATGAGATGAAATCCCTTATAAAGAAGGTATCCTTAAATTAAGGATAAATCAATCTCAAAATTATGTGTGACAAATATAAATACACCCAATATAAGTGGATATTAAGTGTAAAACAATCAATGGTCGTTAACACATATTCAAAGGATGAAATATTCAATAACTACAAGTTTAACCCAAAGAAATCAAAATTGGGTTAAGAAGTTCCCATGGTAAAATTCGACACCCTAACGGCGTCACTTTAAAATTCATAAAATTAGTTGATGAGAGAGAAAATGGTATCTCATCACTTGGACATAAAATTTATAACAATAAGGATATAGAATAACATATCCCAATATAAAAACATGTAAATTAAAAGACATAAAAAATAAGTCTTTTAAAAAGAGGAGGGTGAAAGGTTCCCTTAACGATTTGGGCAACTTTCGAAACGCACACCCCATGAAAGAAGGGTCATACAATGAAGATGTAAATACCCATAACTGAGATTATATTATACAAATATTAAATTAATGGGCAGTACATACACCACACAAAATGAAATAGTGGCCAATGTAGCATGAATCTCACGAGAATAAATGTGAGATGAAAAATCCCTTACGAAAACTCGGCAGCCTAACGACGCCACATAAAACATCCAAAAATTGATTTATGAGATCAAAAAGGGTCTATCATAATATTAAAATAAAAATTAAATAATTAGGAATATAAAATAACATCCCCAAACATAATAAATATGAGCTTAAAAGAAATGACATAAAATGGAGTACTTAAAAAGAAAGAGAGAGGTAGGATCCCTTACCTTAAGTCCGACTTGTCTTATTCGTTTCTTTATATTCCTGAATAATAAACATTTTTCAATTTATAATTTCTTAAGGATCTACTATAAATTTTATTTTTCAATTCATATCACATATTATAATGTTATAATAATTAGTTAATTATGTTAGTTCATATCAAATGTTTTTGTCGAGGTTTGGTACATGAGTCAAAAATGAACTTCTTTGAAAAGAATCGTCCATGTAGTTATATGTACATCATATCAAGAATAGTATTAATGATTTAAATATCATATATATCCAATACATATTCATTTTATACTATTACATAACATTTTGAGATAAAAATAAATGAAATGCACCGTTCATGGAGACGGTAGGCCGTACGTACGCATGAACGCTACTTTCATTTCTTTGTCATATTTATGGTATTAAAAATAATTGGGATATATATATATATTATAATTACAGTATAATATATATGTTATATAGGTAACATAAGTTCACTATTTTCATTCTTTATACATTTCATGTATTGCATGAACGAGTCACATCACTTGAGGGGGCATTAGTCTGTACTTCCTCATATGAAATTATCTCATTTGCACAACATGAAAAGAATAAAGGTATAATTTAAATATAAAATACATAAGCATATGGAAAACATAAATATCATATATATCATATCTAAAATACAGTGACATCATAATGGCCACCATGAAAGGTGTTAAGAGAAGATTGAACAATCATCGTTTCGTGAGGCAGTAATTCGCCATCCACCGAAACAGTATGTTCTTTAACAATTAGACGGAGGTGTGTGTAAGTATAGCTCGAATCCTTCACATAAAAACATACTAGTATATTGAATATATTGTTATTGTTACAAAATAAAGGAATAAAAAGGTTTTAGGGGTTTGAAGAAGTAAAATAAAACAAAAGAACACAAGTGAAGACATTACCTTTAAATCGGGTAACTCCTCTTGGTTTGAACCAAAAGGGATTCTTGAAGAGAATTCTGCCAAAGGTGAGGCTTCAATGATGAATAGAGGGATTTGGAGAGATGAAATGGGCAGGTTTTGGCCGAGCCAAAGGCTTGAGAGGTGTGGGTAAGGAGGTAGAGGTGGGGGCCTTTTATAAGAGGAGAGGAGGGGTACTCATGGAAAGACAATAAATGTTACTTTATTATAAAAAGAGTTTCGGATTTTAAAGGTCAGAAATTGATATATTTCAAGGATAAGGTGATAAGGGTTAGAAATATACTCATCCAATAGTTTTTTTTCAAGTTTAAGTCGTATAGTTTACATTATATTTTCATTTTATTTAAATCGTTCATTAATGAAGTAATCGCTGCTTCATCATGATGTCATAAATAATTTAATTTATTTAATGTCTAAAAATTATAAAAAAAAATACTATGATGTAGGAAATATTTTTATCTTTCAAATTACTACTTATAGTCTAAGATATCGTTTATTTATACAAAATTAAAATTATTTTACTTAGGTGTTACATACTTTGGTTACATTTTCCTTTCTTAAAAAAATATGATAAAAGGTCACTATCACACTAAAGTGATTCCATGGGGTCCCTAGGTTGGGAAAAGGAATCCCATGGTCGGCCAAGACACCACCAATATCATTATGACACATTTTGGGGTAATTTTATATTTTTATGATATTATTTTCTTACCCTTAATTACCCAATTACTAATTAAACACGCTAATTAATGATAATTATCGTCGTTACTATTCATAATGTCCAAAAACAAAATAGTCTTAATTACATAATTTGGACCTTCTTATTCCAAATATGGAATACATTTTATCAAATTCGAAACAAATAAATTGTAGTAATTAATTTAAATGTAAATCTTGTTGTCAAAACAAAATACGGGTTTTTAAGAAATAAATTTATCAAAAGATTGACTTGTTTTTACATCCAATTGAAAAGTGAAATTAATTCCAATGAACAACATTGTATTAAGTGATAAAAAATAATAAAATTATACTTTAAAAGCAATTAAAATGAAAATCTAAATATATATTAAGAATTTGATGAAAAGGCAATTTTGAATTAAAAACTGTATTTTTCACTATTCATTAAAAAAAGCATTATCAGAAAAATACCAAAAATTAACCCTAATATATATTTTATATTTCAAATTAATAAATGATTTTCATTTTACCAAATTCAAAACATATAAGTTTCATTATTAAATCATATAGTTAATTCCCGTTGTCAAAACAAATAGCAGGTTTTTTGGAAGCAATATCTATGAAAAGTTTGGCACCTGTTTATGTCCATTTTCAAAGTGAAATTAATTATAATGACCACCATTGAATTAAATTGTAAAAATTTATTCTAATTAAAATTTAAAACCAATTAAAAAGATAATATAACCATATATTTAAATTATATGAAAAATCAGTTTGGATATAAAATGCAATATTTTTCACTATTCATTAAAAAAATGAACATTGTCAGAAACATACCAAAATTTATCCAAAGTAAATTTAAATGCCCCAATAATAAAGAATGAGTTTATTTTGACAAATATAGCTTATAAAATTTTCAAAATTTAGATTTAAAAAAGGTTCTCCATCAAAAGGCGGTAAAACAATCTTTTAAAAATATTATAGTATTTATTCTTAAAATTGGATTCATTTAGATTTTAAGCCTCTAACATTTGTTGGATAAATGTAAAAATATTTAACAAACATATGTAATCATTTTGAAGTTATTTCTGTTCATTCCCGCCATTACAACGGCTAGGCATTAACTATTATAATATTATAATATTAGTAGTGTGCAATGAAAGATTTCAAAGAAACTCATTGTTGCGTATTGGGTACGCCATCGAGCATAGAATTACCTTTAATGTAATATTAACATTTTATTCAAAAATATTGATAAAAATTAGAATGAATATTATTTATTTACCTGGGATGTTACAACTCAGGCTAACATGTATTGACTCACCATTCTCTAAAAAACAAAGTGGTAAATGTCATTTTCTTCAATTAAAATCCTAAAAAGGTTCAATATAAAATTATTTCTAGAAGCTATTGATATATGAAAACTACATGTGTTCTATTTGTTCCTCCCACAAACCACTGAAATCCAAAATAGAGGCTCATAATATATCCAAGAGAACCCAAATAGTCCTCTCAGATTGACTATAGGTATGAGTACAATAAACCATAATTAAAATAGCATGTGATCCCATTTCATTATAAAGACCCTTCTAAAACCGTGATGTGAAATGAGGATCTCCTTTTGAAATGATACAACTCGGAAAAAATGAACTCAATATACCTCAGGCACATAAAGGAAACCCATATCAACAAATATGATGGTTCAGTATTAAGAAAAATGTGGGATACCTTAATTATTCTATCCACGATCAACCATACCACATCCTTCTTATAGGTTGAAAATCCTATTTGAATTTTGATTCATGGATTTCACCTTTTGATAAGTGAATCGTCTCACCATAATGATTGTTACTCAATTATTCATTCCTAACAGCCTGTACAATTTATGAATATCATGGTACATATTTGTAAAACTATGATATACCACCCTTCATGAATCATGAAACCCTCTCATCAACTCCTCAAACAAGCCTTTAAGAACCCATCCTGGGATAAATAAAATAATATAATTTACACTTCTAAAAGGACCATTCATATGGTGTCACCCCATTATTTATGATATCTCCTAGAACTAATCTCTCTATATTAGATAACAATTGGGCCTTGATTATATCTGTAAAAATAGGTATAATAGATGTTGAAGTTAGATTTACTCATCCCTAAGAACCGTGAGAATCATAATGTATGTCTACATGAGGGATATTACCTACCACTCATCGTAAGACTCTCGTACAACCTCTTTTTACATGAATTTTATCAATGAATTAGAAGAAATTATTATATTTCCTAGTGTTTAATCCAAATAGGTGTCTAGATACTACAAATACATTACTAAAAATGTCTTATATAATTTTCAGTTCTTTCAAAGAAAATATGTTTCAGAGGGTCTTATGGTCTATGTGTACGAAAAATACTAACCCATGAGAAATTTCCTCAAGAATTTTTGGGCGTGTAAAAATGCTTCTAACTCCCAATAATTAGTAGGATAATTCCATTAATGAAGTCCCAATTTTCTAGATCCATAATAAATATTTTGATCCCCCTATATATGAAATAATATGAGTTCTACTTTAGATGTGTCAAAATACATAGTATATGATTTAATTAGTACATGTAAATTGAGGAATAATTCTAAGGAAAACATTCCTTTTAACTCCAAAAATATCTCTTTCAAACATTTGAATAAGAATAATTCACTCCATTTACTGTTATCCATGACATCATTGAGGAAAAATTGGAGAAATATTTGATAAACTATCGAGAATAACCAAATAAACCCACAAATCACTAAATATTGAATCTATTCTTGGGATTCTCCCAAGATACCTTGACTAAAACATTCTTGGGTTCCAATAACACTATAACCACTAAGATTCTATGTCCCAAGAAGTGAAATATATGAAACCAGAAATTGAATTCCATTATCATGGAAGAAATTTGATGCTATCTCAATGTACACAATACAATGTTCTGATGATGTGGATGATTGTTTACTGATTGGTAGTACAGAATCATTTCATTGAAAAAAATAACCATAAACTGGTCAAGAAAATGAAGAAACATCATATCCATCATGTTCATGAATACCATCAATGAATTGGTCAAACCAAATGGCATCACTATGAACCCATGCAAGACATGACTACTCTTAAAAGTAATCATAGGAATAACTTATTGTATCACATAAATATTATAGTATCTAGATCTCAAATTGACTATCGGAATGATTTTAGAACCTCTTATAAGTATGGAATGAATTTTTATTTGATAAAGAGGATACATGTTCTTGAACTTAATCTGGTTGAATCTATGATAATCCACACATAAGCATGAATACCTTATAAGATTCTTTGTGAAGGGAAGTGGAGATCCCTAGAGAGATTTCATAGGCTATATGAAACCATTATATTCCAAATCATCCAACTAAACATTAATCTCCCCATGTTCTATTAGTTTCATTCTATAAGGAATGATATAATAAGGCTTTATTCCTGGAACAAACATGATCATAAACTCAATTTCTCACTTGGGTGGTATAGCATATAACTCGTTAGGAAACATATCCCAATAATGGTATACCACTAATGAAAAATAAACCTTCTAAATTCCACCATTATCTAGAAAAATACCAATAATCTGTGTTGTAAGACAATCCAACATTCACTTAATTGATCATGCATGACTAGCCTAATGATCACACACACCGTAGTGAGAAGAACTTTCTCCTTATGAAGATGAAATGAAAACTATACTACGAAAAATGTTGATATGAGACTGGTATAGAACTAACCAATCCATACATAGGATCACATCAAAACCTTTCATTTATTTTAAAAATAGTTCCTAAAATAATCGATAACAACCAATCATTTGAGAATAGGCCTTTCAACGTTGGGTATTTTCGAACCACTATCCATATGGTATGTCGATGGCTGAAACACCCTCAATGATTTCCACATTTAATCCCAACTTATTTAAAATATTAGTGGATAAAAATGTATATGATAATCCTATATCAAAAAACACATAATCATGGATAGATGATACATGAATATTACCTCTGATAGTAGAGGATCATACAACCATAATTTTCAATGTATTCTATATAACATGTATCTAACCAATAGATTACATTGGGATTTAGCCTCACTCACCTGAGTGGTTCCTTCTTCATGGTACTTTCATTCCTAAATTGGGATACCACATACCCTTCTTGGACCAGAATGTCCAATGGAACTTCTAATACCTAGATATTGAGGATTTACTCAGTCCGTCATAAAATCTAGTACCTTTCATGTTTTACTTCCACTATTATACTACTACGAGCCCCTAAAACCCCTCTAAATTTAGCCTGATCATCTTCAATAATGAAACATAAAAGTGAGGAGTATACACTAAGGTCCTTTTCCCCATATTTACACACTGATACCACTGTTATAGAACATGATCATGAGATAGATTCCCAGTGACCTGACTACTCTACCTACTATTTGATTTGTGAAAACAATCCTAAAGGTACTTCATTCGACTAGAATAAGAGTTCAAAATTTCCCTTCTAAATTATCATGTCCGCTTGGGACCTCTCTTAGATTCCCTTCTATGATAAGTTCTTGATTCATCACCTATGGAAATGTCTTTGAAGGATCATGTTCACCTATAACATGATCTCATACCAAATACCATCCTAATATAATCTCACACAAGATATCACATCATATACCAAAAATGGTGCAAAGCACTACAGGTCAGTGAAACATTCATCATAGTCCAGCACTTACCTAACCTGTTATGTCAGGGGCATGGAATCATGATCCCTCTCAACCTTCAATGTATTGGGACAAAAATGGCATAGGAACCTCATCTCTATGTACTTCCATGATAACTCTTCATGCTTCCCTTCCTACTCCAGAATGCTTCATCAACATTTGGTTAGTCCACAAATCATATATGATGCAAGTTTCATCCTAAACTATACGGGTGTTTCAAGATGGTTAATGATCATAAGACCTGGATTAATCTATAACTCATGTGACCGGGGCCTCCCTCCCCAATGTTTATAGGTGGATTTTGTAACTCAAACTATCTCTTCAGCTAAGAAATAGAAGTCCCAGTGTGAACGATCTATCCTTACACTGAATGAATAACTCTGAGGAATCTATCATTAAGCTAAACATAAATCTAATCCATAGTAACTATAAGAATATTTGGTTCTGCTGTATTTGGATCATGTTATCTCCAGTCTATTTACTCTCAACTCATTGACATTTTGTATAAATTTTCTCTAGAATACAAACACACTCCTTAGAACATTGGCATTAATAATATGTTCAACCTCAATAATTGAAAAAATAGATAACCAGTGACTTCTAGTCTTTCTATACATATCATTCATGTATTTTATCATGACATAAAAGTTCATTTAATTTTGTTTATTAGATATAATTGGTATATTATATAATAATTAAAACATGACTATATATTTCACATGTGATAGAATATACCTTCTCGAAACAATGCATTTCAATATATATCACTATGTGCCTATCATGATTCAAGAATAATCACCCACAACATATAGGTCCATGATTATATACTTCCTGAACTAATAAAATCATGAAATAATAACCTCACAAAACATATGAGGATTGATGGTGTAAAAACATTATTTATAACAATAAAACTATGTAAATAGAATTCCACCCATATGAACTCATATTTTCCCACATATCAAGGTTAGATATTACAATTCACAATATTGTAACCTTGTTTTGACACATTCAAGTATCTTTTATTCTATTCCTAAAGAGTAATGAAATAGGAAAAAAAATATAGCTCTAATACCACTTTTTAATGTCCACCAATCTGACAGTTTATCGTGTAGACAAAACGGGTTGGTTATGTCACCTCATGAATTCTTCCATATACACCAGATGATACAGACTAGAAGATGTTATGTGATATTTATAGTGGTCATACAATACACCCTTGTTATAGAGTTAAAACCTAGGATAATAATCATATGAAAATAATAAATAAATATCATCATGCAGAAGATAATGGAAACAATAAAATATAGAGGAATACCAAAAAATAAAATACGAATGACTAATCTAATAAATAATAATAGAATAATATAATTACCTAAATTAATGTAACGAAATTTCATGATTGTAGCAATATAAATAAAAGACATGAAATCTGAAAATACCTCTTTCTTAAACCCCATCTCGGTACCATCTCAAAACTCCAACCCTTCCAGCAGGGAAAAATCAAGAGTAAGGTCCTTTTCCTTTGTCCAATCCTGCATCCATATAATCATCTAGGGTTCCAAATAGCAGTCCAAGTAGGGTGTGAGTATAAATAAATAGTTTAAAGACACTATTTCTAAACATAACCAATTTAATTATAAGTTCATTCACTAAAGAGATAAAAAATTTATTAATTAATAAAATAATTAAATTAATACCACATCATACTACTTCAGATCCAAGCCTAAACTTTTCTAATATTTTATCATATAAATTATTACCACAACCATACAAAAATATTAATACATAACCTACCTTAGTGCTATAACATAATTTCTCTTAGCATGTCTCACAACATTGATAACCATAACCTAATAACCAGGGTATAAATCAAAACAATCTTGGTCAAAACCCTCTACAAAAAAATTTCATAATTTTATTAGGTCTGATTAGATTATATAGTCATTCCAAAACATATTAGGTCTAAGCATGGTTTATAAGAACTTTAGTATGTTTCACTGCGTATAAACTATTATGTAATCACATAATCATGTCACGAGAAATAGATAATTATTTATGTATTTCATTATATCTCAGGGCATAGACTCATATATAATCATTTCAATATGTAAACTGTTCCAGTTCCCTATATAATCATCACAAAATAGATATCACAACACATGTCGTAGCAATGAGGATATCACAATATCATATCCTAAGGGTCAATAGTTAATTATGAAAATTACCATTTTATTTCATTTATATATATCATTTAACATTTTATTTTAAACAAATAATAATCCAACCATTTTGACAATCAGGCAATGTCAAGGTGATACTATATCATGAAAACACCAAAAACCTATGTCATGATAATCAAAATATACAACATTAATCATGTAATTTGAAATCATTGGTTCAGTCTCCTAAATGGTAGGAATAAGGTAGTTCAATAGAAATTTATATATTAAGTTAATACAAGGAATAATCAAATTCAATATTTAATTAATTTAGTCACATGCTATTTTGGAGCATTTGAAATATTTCCCATAATCGATGATTATCAAACCATAGGGTTACATTTTAGACCCCAAACCCTTATCCAATGATCGAACAGTTATTCCAATGACAAATCCAATGAGGATTATGGTGTGGATGATTGAAATAATGATCCAATATCAAACCCAACATTGACCATGGTATTGAAATTAGACCACAAAATGTAAAGAAAAAAGGTGGAGAAGGGAAAATTAATGAACACCCACTTACCAGGAATCAAATACATGAACCATACATCTTGAATGAAGAGTGTTTCTCCAAAATCACCTTAAAGAGGCACTAGGATTGAGAGGAGAATGATGCACATGATATTAATAAGAAATCAGCAACACGTCACTCTAGGCAAATTCTTCTTAAGAAATTAAAAAAATGTTTAAATCTCTCACACTTGATTTTTTTTAGATAGAAACTAAAAAAATGTGTAACCTTAGTTTATTTTAAACACTTCCTAAACATTACATGACATGTAATGATGTTACAGAGTGAATTCATTTCACTTCATTAATCAGGCTCAGAGCATGTTCCTATAAAAATTTGCAAAACATGTAACTTCATTTCATGGATTTTAATTTCTTTATAGACAACATTTATCATGTTTCACATGTAAAGAACCCAAACCACCATTAAATCCATCCAAATCATTGAAAATCATTATAAACCACTTTGAAAATTTTATATACATAATCCATTAATTCAAAAAACATATATCATTGAACATTATGTCATTTTACCTCATAAATATTTTCCATCTTCGAACAATACTTAAATGACAAGGCTCAAATGAAATTATAAAAGAAGTACATACCTGGAAATAGATGGGATATTTCTTGTTATTCCCATTTTTAAAGAAATTTTATGTCCAGATATTAATTTATTCTCCAAGGAATATAACATAATATCCTATATTCCATTATATACCATACTCCCCTTCTTTATTGAGTTTAAACGATTAAAACTAAGGACATGAAAATATTTCATAGTGAGTGATGACTTCTTAAATAGCTTCTTGGAGAGAATTACTTTCTCACTTGAAAAAACAATAATAATATTCTGTATATGGAGCATATTCATAACAACATCTTCTAATCAAATTTGAGGAACACCACTAGAGATTTTCATGGTTCTAGACATATTTTTTTAATTACATTTCTCTTTTATATCATATAATATATTTTTGGTACCCTTACAAGAACCACATGACATATATTCCAATGATTCTATAAGAATATATAAGCATATTGGTCTATAAACCCTATCCTAATAAAAATTATAAACACATTGATATTTCTTACCATCTTCTTATAAACCATTCCTTGATATATTTTAGGATAATAAAATACATTTTCCTGTTGTTCTGCAGGACTAATTTATTACAATATACTATAATCATCCAAATTTAATTGATAATATAGTTCACCTATTATGTATTCCAATCTCATTATTCTGCTCAAATCAATTTAATCTCGATCATGTAATTAAGAAGTAATCAATTTTTTATAATCATAAATATTCAAAATAATATTAACATATTTTATCTTTTAAATTATCATGAATGGTAGATATATTTCAAACATTTATGTTTCTCTGTGATCCATTGATATAAATAGATTTACTATTTTAATCATAAAATATTTTAATCTTCCTTGCATAGATGAAAAAATTGGCATTTTTATTAATGTTATATAAATATCCAAGATTCATTCTACCACTGATGATCATATTTCCATATTTTTCTTTTATCAAAAAATAAATTATAATGAAATTAATAGTATTTACATAATAACACAACTAATAGAACCTCAATATGTTCTGTTTTATACCTTCCACTAATAATAAATCATTATTGGACACCTCTTGTCCATAACAGTTTTTTTTATAATATTTACTTTTAAGGAAACATTATTTCAATAGCATTAATTTTCCATTCACTTTGGATTTTATATTCCATAATAATTTGATTTTCCATATCATATATGAGGAACAATCATTGTATAAAAGCCAGGAATCCTCATTATAAATTTTTTTTAGCGACACCTTAACTACTTAATCACTCACATAGCATTTCCTCAACATTAACTTCATCAATCACCAAATTAGAACCAAGGATTTTCTTAGTCATGAACCTTTTCTCAGTGTCATATGAGGTGTCTTTATCATCATATAAAATACTAAACATGTTACATATATTCGAATAATGTAAAGGTTTATTACTCAACTATTTTTCATTAGTGAGAATTTTAGAGTACTCTTCTTTTATAATAAATTTGATAGAATATTGATATGTGGTCATAATCTTCACATAATAAATAATATACATGAAATAATAGAACCATATTATTTTATGTTCTATTGGAAACAATGACTAATTTTATAACTTTTATATTTACTATATATACTCATTATATAAAAATAAATACAATAATTGTATAACTTATTAGGTGGGGATTATACCCTACACTATCCTAAGGAGTTTTTATATCAAATTTGTATTATTTATTCTCAAGAGTCTCCTAGTTGTTTCAGATATGTAGTATAATAATTCTTAAGAGTGAGTGGATTTAGTTCTTTAGATATTTCCCCAAATTATAGCATGAATTATTAGTGTATATTAAAAGAAAATAAGGATCTTGATAAATAATTTTATTTTAGTGCTTTAGAAATATATAGAGTATCCCCTAGTCTACCCCACTAACAACCATTTTATGATTGATTATTTTTATTCATTTTTTTCAAAGGGATCTCTCCACTTAATTTAGGAAGATAGTTCATTTTATAGGGTTCCATGAACTTTTATAAAGTGTTCACTTAAAATAAGGAACTTATTAGGACACCAAATACTTTTATCCAATACCTCATAATTTAGTAAAATTGAAAAAATTTCTCCACAACTATGTATAAGTTCTTGACACATAGTATCCAAAATTCTGTATAAGTAGTTTCCACTTAAAGTTGGAATATAGAAAATGAATAAAGATCAACAAAAAAATTACAATATTAAGCATAAAATAGATGAAATGAACACTTTCAAATAATTTATAAGTCTTTATGAGTGAATATTTGACAAATAATTCAAGAGTGTCTTCATGGTAGAATGGTATTAATAATACTTCTATATATTTCCATGTTCTTATCTCTATTATTCTTCTATTATTTTCATACATAAGGAAATATTCAAGCCAGTAGTGGAAGAATAATTGAATATACAAAATATTTTCTGTCACTTTACTTGTCATAGCATTATATGTGTATTGGTTTGTCTCATTTTTTCCACTAATCATTCCATAATATATATATATATATAATAAAAAGAATAATTATGGTTTTTATATTCTTCTTTATTCGATATTAATTTTGAAATAAATAATTCAATGTGATACATAATATTACATTTGATAATATGGAAGACATTTTGGGTCTTATTATTGAAAAAAACATGACCAGAAGCACTTACTTGATACCATATTAAATTCAGAATCATCATCCTAAAACTCGGCATCATTAAATCAACATAACATATATAATTTTAGTTTTTGAAATAATCTCCAAAATGTTGGCACTAAAATTAATTATTAAAATCTTTTAAGTCAATCCTAACTTTTTAATTTGAATATAAGTAATATTTCCAAAATTAACTATTATCTATAATAATTGGTTGTCAGTCAAATATGATGATTGATAACTCTTCCCTAGGAAAGGTCATATATAAAAGTAATATCAAAATTGTTTTAATAATATTTTAGGGTTTATCACTTCTTTTCTTGGATGTGGATAAAAAGTACTAAAAGGAGCCAGCAACAGTAGCAGAAATATTTCTGTGAATATCAAAGTAACCTCTAATTATAGATTCATATATAAAAGATAAAATTTGATACATTAGAGTTTATACATGATATGTAATGGCCCAAACCACTCCCAAATTAATAATATATTAGAATATAATCATCATTAGACATAAGATTTTATACATTATATATTTTCCAATCCTTATAATGAATGAGAGTAAAAGCTCAGTTCTCATAGAATGCATAATGGTTTAAAAGTAACTGCATTTCATTATATAAGACTTATTCAATACAAATGGGATATTACATTGATAAATATAATGGTTTAATAAAAATGGTCTACATAAGTAAATGTTACTTATTCAATACATAATAGTATCATTCTTTTCCAATTTTCAAACTCTTCCATATTACATAAAGGCACTTCTATAAATAATTGTAATTTAGTTAGTCAAATTATGTTGCTTAAGAATGAATCATGAAAAAAATAAATATTTAATAATAATCTATTTAATGTTGAAAATATTGTACATATAAAATTCACATAACATAAAATATAAGATATAATTGAAAAATAATTCTAGAATAAAAATAATAAATAATAAGTTAACAATTATTAGTAATTAATAATTAAAAAATATTAAAAAAATAATATAACTTTAATTTATTAAAAGAATATAAAACATATAAATTAAATTTCTAGTGACTATTGATTATCGAAAACCAAAAATAAGTATCATAGAGTCACTCATGATTCATTCCATTTTTGATAATTACAAAATATGAACACACTCTTTCCTTTTTGTAAAGATAAAATTGATAAGAAAATATAGAGTAGGTTTTTTTAAAAAAAATCTTAACATTATATAAGATAATAATCATGGATTTTAAAAACTGAAAAAATTATCTTCCATTGTTAAAGAATAAAATTTCGAAATCACAAGATTTGGATAAATAATCATGATTTAACTGAACCAACATGCTTCAATAATAAAGAATACTAATTGTAGAATAATATCAATAATTAGATTCATAGTCATATAGAAAAAGAATAATTCATAATAACGATATTTCATAAAGTGTATTACAATAGTGTAATATATTTCCCCTTAAAAAATTACTTTTTGAAAAGAGAAGAAAATTATGTTTACCACGTGAATTTCTTATATATAATACAATTAACTAAAAAGAGCCAAACATTATATTAAAAGATATTTAGAGTATTGATAAAAAATTAGCACATAACATGTATGTTAAATATAGAAATTAACACATATTACATAACCATAATAAAAAATAGCTTTAACTAACATTTCATTTTAGTAAATAATTAATCATTATAGAACATGTTAGTAAACCAACTGGTAAGTCAAAAAACACATTATCACTAGAAAAATATCATCATCAAAATAAACCCATGCCATAATACTACTAAATTGAACTATAATAAATATAAATTCTGTTATAAATTTACAATAATACAAAAAATTATCATTACTTTGCATGAAATAGTGAATTAGATAAGTAAATATTTGTTAAAAATTGGGAATCTATCCTATATAAACGATTTAGTTTATATCATTCACCACTTATTAATATGATTTAAGTTAAAAAATTATCATTCACATATTTTAAATGTGCTAAAAAACTTTTTATATAATATATAAGTAATTATTTATTAAAATTATTAAATTTTAAATTATTTTATAACATTTTATTTGGATTAGGTCCTACGTAAAGGTAAAATGTGTTTTACTTATACACTAATGGTTTTAATGTGGTGGGTAAACGTTAAAAACGGTTTTTTAATGGTTACCTAAGGTTACACATTAGTTTTAGGGATTATATAAAGGTAATGGGGAAATAATCATAGGCCATGAAGGGTAACTTTCAATTCCTAAAAAATTAAAATAGGTAATAATTGAATCCATAAGGGTAGGTCTCTATTCATGTAAATGTAACTGCTATTTTATTAAGGATGCATAAGGGGAATCTAGACTTGTATATGGGTAATATCAAACACAGCCAATTTTAAATGGTAAAACACCATACCCACACTTGAAGTATATAAACTACATAAGTGTAAAACCATTTAAATCTATAGAGAACTCTATTTGAGAAGAAAGAAATTTTTATTTGTGATCCCATATTTTCTTCCCATAACAGACCTAAATATATTTTTAATGCTTTTGTAATTCATGACATTATTGGAGTAAATTCATTGATCAATTTATAGATAATAATTTCTTATATAGAATAATTTCATCACTCTATATTTGGTATTAAGGTAAAAGACAAATTAATTGATTAATTTATTATTTTTGGTTTCAATGTTGTGAACCAGTACACAGTTTTCCTTCTTAAAAATATCTGATCAATTCTTATATTTAATTTTGATATTATCATGAATTTTGAAATCCCAATAAAAATATAAATAGGATATTCAAGCATTCATTGAATATCTATATTTTTTCCTCTAACATTTATGCTTCGAAAATCCCCCACTCTCTCTCTCATTAATTATAAAGACATCTTTTTTCAATGGACTAATTCCAAGTATCCTAACCCATTATTAATTTTGTAATTTAATATTTTCTATGATTTCTGGAAAATTAATAATTCATAAATGGTTTAGTCTAAATTATCAATCTACAATTGTAAAATATTACAAAATTACTATCTCATATTATTCAATAGAGATTTAATATTATCACTTATGGAGTTATAATAAATCATTGCTGATGAAATGGTTAGCACATGCCATGGATTAAATCAATAATGTGGAAATTATCTGGGATATAGAAAATATTATCACATGCGATGATTCTATTTCTTTTTGAAATAAAATATTTGTAAGTGGTTAATTGAATAATTAGAAAGTGGATTGAACTAATTAGCATGTTGATATGATTATATTGATGATTACTTGATGATTCGTGATATTGAAATCAACAACAGTGAGGTAGGAACTCTGTTACGATTGGGGATATCGTATACTCATTTGTTACTATGAATAATTCTTTTTTGTTTTACCTTGATGATTTTTCATGATTATGACTACATGTGGGTCTATTTGTAGCAAGTGAGACTTGTTTATGATAATTGATTCCATGTGTTTTTGTCTCCTATTGTATGATCATGTTTTGATGTTGATCACATGTTTATATGTTTCTAATATAATATCATGATGATAGGGTTTCATTGTATGATCTAACTTGTTAAGTGTGCTAGCATACCTTTGAAGGAAACATTTAGGGTTCCCCGAATAGCTTGACCATCATGGCATGATTTTCTCTTAGTGGGGGAGTCCACACAAATTTTTAAGAGATTAATGATGGACCTAAGCATAGGTTGGGGGTACTATGATTAAATATAATGACATGGTGAGGATTCCCTTGATTCTATGTGGATTCCATGTACAATGTTACTCAATTAACTTATAAAAAGAAGAGTACTGTGACAACTTGATGTGTAGATGATCCAAATTATAATGACATACTTGAAGCCTAGATAATGATTAGTAGTAAGTTCACATGATGTTATAAGGATTAATATTTACTAGATCATTATCCTTGTTGAAAGATTTTTAACTTTGGATATCTAAACATTTATCATTCTAGAATGGAGGTGAAGTTGGTATGTTTGGGGGTTTTATTGTCCTGGTTATAGAAAAACCACACTATTTATGATTGTTTAATATTATTATTATTTTTAATTTAATAGTATCATATAATTCATCTATTTTATCAATTCACGTTTTTAAGGACACAATCTTGTTTTCCTATTGGATTTATGACATAAAACTAATACTTGTATCTCAATGCTTTTAATGAATTTATATTTGTGGATACATGTAAAGGGAAGGTAAGATGACTGATATCTAAGAATATGAGTTTATAGTTGGTGGTGGATCAAGAAGGAATCTTTAGGACTCTAAACATTCAATAATATTAACTACAGACATTGATACACTAGTTTGGAATTCCACATTCGGAGACCAGTTTATTTACTTGTATATCAAGTGATCCATATTTTAGTTTTCCACATTTTAATCAGATTAATTATTAATATTTTTATTATTCGGTTTATTTTTTTGGAGACAATGTGATACTGATGGTATAATATCCCAACTGATGGAATCCTTTCACGACCAGATCGATCGGGGCCTGCCTACATGATGATATGCTAAGTGTAACTACCCGAAGACAACCTCATAAAGACCAAAGGATAGTGGACACCATATAGAAGTAATAAACCATACATGGGAGGCATTATCCTAATTTACATATACCTACACATAGGTCTCCAATCACAAACAATACTGATAATATAAAAACAATTGTACCAAAACTGCACGCACAACATCTATCACATATTAGAGTATCAAAAAAGTAATAAAAGATATAAATGGACCAAATAGAAGACCATAAAATAACTATAGAGAGTCCAAAATGATCATAAAGAGGTGATAACATTCAAAAGAAACCACCTAAATAAAATCATCAGTCTTTCTAGGATAACTAGGATTCACCTACTCCTGTCCCCGTATTAAACCATTAGAAGTTTCATCATATTTATAAGACATGAAACACAAGGGTAGATCCCTTGTAGGTATGAGTCTATCAATACCCCATAGGAGACCCAAAATCACTAAGAAGAAAATTCCAATAGTGTATTTATCATAACATTAATACAATAATTATAAAACCCTATATACAGTCACATTAACCAACCATCCCCTAGTGGCCTCAACCCATACATCGAACTATATAATAATTATCTAGGATTCAGGGAAATTATTATTCTACGTGTACTAACTCCATGATCCATGGTATCACTATTTATGCTCATCCAAGAGATGTGATCATTGGCCCCCTCCGATGATGTGATCAATGGATCTCAGATGACATCATCATCCATGTAGATAATCACACCTTGGGACACTGGGGTACACCATAAATCCTAATGGATATTCATTCAAGATATAAGTTTCATTCCTTGTGTATGTGGGTCAATCCAATTCAATTAACACCGCTTATAAATGAAAGGGGATCCCACCAAGGTCTGACATAGGGATTAACTGAACTGACTACAATACTTCACCCATAGAGGGGATCAGAATCCTATGAAAATAATGTAATTATACACTCTCTCATAACATCAAAAGATCAAGGTATTTCACTCAACAGAACCATTTCTATGCTTAAGAGATGAAGGTCCCTAAGATACCTAAGGAAGTACTTGGCTAGTACATAGTTTACAATGTGTGTTCCACTAAATATGGACCTACCCAAGTCTGTTCCCATTTCCCTTTTCCAATTCTTGTATACCTCGTGTTATAACCGTGTATACCTAGTCATGTTCTAGTACATGACTTATCCTGTTTACTCGACTCATTCCAGTGTATCCTCTAAGATACATGGAATGCTGCCATAATTAGGTCACATCATGCATGGTAGGTACCAAACATTATTCCATCCTTAACTCTTCCATGGAAACCCTAACACTACATCTAGGGCCCCACAATATGTGTAATGTCATTTTTCATGATGTGTACCATATGATTTTTGGGATCCCATATATCATTCATGAGTCGCTGAATCTATTTCCTCAACCATGGATTTCTCCTTGAAACACAAATCTTGGGTCATATTACCCACTTCATCATTGATCATCGGAAACAAGTCCACAATCCACTTCGAAATCAGTTTATAGAGGTGAACTATTTACCCACTAAACCAAAATCACTTATCCACTAAAAATGGTATATATCAGTCTATTCCCACTTCAAAAGTATTCATCCTCTATGTCCCACCTTGATCACACCATCTGTAATGAACCGTACCCATGATATTGGTCTCATTCACTGATGAACAGTTTCATGGTGATCATATTCCCAATATTGATTGAATTGCGGGCCAAATAAATATTTTCTGATGAGTGTGTGATGAAAGGTTGAGACACCCATAATCTATAAATATGATAAACGAAACTCATCCTTTGTTTATTTTAGCCTTGGCCTTTTTTCATAATGAAGATGAACGATATCTATTAATTAATAATGAGTAATAAATCAACCATATAATAAATGAGCTATCAATGCGTTGATCAATTATTATTTTCGAAATTTATCCACATTAAAATTGGGATAAATAAATTCGATAAATCCACATAACTAAAAAATCCTACAATTATTTGGTTGCAACTCTAGAGAATAATGTTTACACATCACTGTCATTAGTGGGGCACACAACCTGTGTTTCCAAAGACGATCCTCAATTATCGATCAAGATTCATTGTGTTTTCCAATCTATCTGTTAACTACTCATATATATCTCTAGTCTTATGAAGATAACCATGGTATTTACACTTAATAATATATTTATAGTCAAAATTAGTTCATGAAAAATTAATAAAATAAATAAATAAATAAATTGTATTTATTTAAAAAATCACCAATGACCATGATTGACCCTATAATCTGACACTCTCTAATAATATGCAATGGTTATGGTAAAACCTATTACCTAGACTCAATAATGGCCTCAAATTTATAATCAAAGATGTATTTTAATATTAATTCCATATTTTATAGAATACTACACTCACGTGACATTAATATTTTTAATATTTTTAATATATCAATTTTGGGATCACGAAGCCTTAGTATCTCACGTCATCTCAGGTAATGACTCCAAAAATATTAGTACATTTATTTTAGATTATTACATGGTACAATATAAGACAATTCAACCTCCCTAACTTAGATAAATTATTCATAAATTGTAAAAATGACTACTCAAAAAGATGTGGGTATTAAGCATGCATCTAACTCTCCCACCCCCAAGTTCTCTATTATAAATTCACATGCTTCCATTAGACCATCACCAAAGGAATCATTACCCAATAGTGGATTCTATCATATCATTCATTGATCTCCATCGTGTGATCTAACAATTTGTATCTATCCTTTATGTACAACTAACCAAAATAAAAAACATGTGACAACTCATTCACATACCTCCTTAGATGTGACACATAGAAGACATCACGTACCAATTCAAACTATGATGGTCAAACAATGAGGTATTCCTCCTCTAAAACAAAACACAGTATTTGTAATCATCCAAAAATAAGGGATATATCTTTACTCCTAGTAATGTCTCTGTAATATGATTCAATATGGTTCCTTAAGGATCACATGATCTCCCTCCTTTAACCCCAAAGGCCTTCATTGGAAGATCCCATAGGAAATCTGGTTGTACTATGCAGTCCTCATCTACCCCTAAATGATAAGCACAATCTCTTTCATAGATTATACCAACTCTGGTCCCATTAGTTTTGACTCACTAGGATCATTTCAAAAAGTGTTGACGTAGAGGGTTTCCCATAAAATGATTAAAATTGATCAAAACCGATGGTAGAATAGTAGTTATTGTTATCTTTAAAATCCACTGAGGGTAGGAGATACTCCAACATATTGAAAAAATATAACATGAAAGTCTACAACTTGTCTCTAAAACCTAAATAGTCTAATCATTTGTTCCATTAATCTAGGGGTGAAACACTATTCTCCAATAGAAATTTTTCCCAATGGAATCATTAAATACTATACATGATTATGATGTGAAATGAGCATGAAAATATAAAATGATTATCCTCTTAACTAAATGGATCTAGAATATCTTATTCACATAAGGGCATCCTAATAACTATATCAAACCCAAATTTTCAATTTATATGAAGAGTTTTGACTTTGTGATTTATCCTACAACACCCAGGTGAAATCATGTCATGCATACGTAGGTGGTAACCCCGTTATAATTTCCATAGATATCCAATCCCACTTCATCTCTGAAACATAAGTAGGTTGAGAAAAACTCATATGAACCTAGTTCTTTACCTTAAACTTCTATCATGTGGGGCATCAATAACCAAAATTTAAAACTGTATTTATCATCCCATTCCACCAGAACTAATGTAGGAATCCTTGTAACATCTTCACCACACCAAGTTGCACCACAAATTGGATGAATGAATCTCCCTTATTACATACTCCCACAACATCAATGGTACCATAATCCATACTATAAAAAGGACAACATGATTCCCACATTCATTAAATCCATTAAGGGAATTTTTAGTGGATAAATATGTTTGTAAGGTCTCATATTTCATATCTCTATGTTCATATTCCATAACACACTGTAAAAGCTGGTGGGTCACATCCATATTCTAAGGATATGAATCACCATCATTGTCCACTAAGGTAGACTACAATAAGGTTGTTTCCTCTTATTGATCATTCATTAATTGAGATAAATATCTCCTATTCAGACTGTCTCGAAATATGTTCCCCTTCTTGGAAGTATAGATTATCTCAATGTCATAGTGTTAAAGGGACTTTATACATTCCATATAGATATGTTTAGGATCCTTATATGATAATACATACTTGAGACTCTTTTCTTAAAATAAAATTATAAAAGACACACCCATAAGGTAGTGTATCTATATCTTCAGGGAAAAGACAACCACTATGAACTCATTTTCATGTGTCATATAGTTCTATTCATGAGGTCTCAACTACTGAAACCCATAGGAAATCAAAACCTTCCTCATCATCAGCAGAAATCCATGTCTTGTCCTTTAGGAATTATATATCACTATATACTTGACAGATTCCTCTAGAAATCATAGGATGGGTTCAATAATAAAACTCTACATAAACTCCTAAAAATATTAGTAGCACCTTTCTAATGAAATGAAAGGATACCACTTCTAGGTAAAAGTAGTCAAAGTTTGTGATATCCTAGAGATATAGGGAAAAAATATCTTATAGTGGTCAAGAAACCCGAGGAGTCTTCTCACCTTATTCACACTCCCAGGTGGCTCCTCAGATAGCATAGCATCAACCATCACCATTACAACTACTACACATAAAACTAAGAAGAACTATCACAAAATTTGGAACTCTTAAATACTGTACCCGAATATTGATTGCATTATAAAAAATTTATACCCTCAGAGTGTGTATGAAACCAACCCTCAGTGTCTCATTTTATCCTCTTCAAACACTATGTAAAATCTTATATTTTTTATGATGAAAAATAAAATGTAGAAAAAATAAGGCTAAAATAACAAATTAATGGGACCCAGAAACACTTTTGGCGAAGTCATCACACTAAAGGGAATCACCATGTACTCATAGTTTCTATAGAGATATCTAAATTCCATCTTCGGTGTATCCCCATCATGTTCTCACAGTCAGTGGGGCCCTGATCTGAGTTCAATCATTGTGAATCATCACACCCCATTGTACTAATCGAAGAGGTCATTAAACCATGAAATTGAATACTTATTCATAACATTCACTTGATTAAGGAAATTATAATTGACACAAACTATCAATCTCCCATCCAACTTATAATAAAATAATCTTGGGCCTGCCCAAGGTAAAAAGTAGTTCTCAAAAAAACCTTACTCAACAAGTCCGCTAAATACACCCTTAGCTTATAAGGCTATATCGGAGCCACATGATATACTGGGGAAAATATCATGGTCATCATGGGGTATATGTCAATGTAAAAAAACAATCTCATGGTGGGGACATAAGAAATTAGTTCCTTAAGAATTATGTCATAGTACTCCACCACTAATGTAGGAAATGGTAGCCCCTACCATCCACTACTTCGAGATTCACTATATCCAACTTGTGAGAAATTGAATAAAATAACCTACATTTGAGCACATCATACTCTAACTAGGGTTACTTCTCACCCATTAAGGAATATCGCATCCCATCATCATGGAAACATCATATCCTATACTAGAAAAGTCAATCTAGTCGTGAACTATGGTCACTAGTACATACCTAAGATGATATCGTAACTCCTCATTATTAATAAAATAAATTATAATAATATTTTTTCCTCTAAGAGTTGGGTCACACAATAATCCAATGTCTATAATCACTTAGTCACCTTCAGTCAGAATCTCTATGTGCAATGTTTAGGAAATGGGATAAAATGGAATCTTTATGTCTTGAAACAAGGAAGTGGAATGAAAATATAACTCAAAAATATATCTATAATTAATGTAAATAATATAGAAAATAAATAGATTATATGTCATATAATCCCTAGGTCCTTTAGATCACTGGTATCAACTATAAGAAGTGCTTATTTCCCCTACCCACCAGCTATCTAATAATAGAATGGACCACTGGGTGGTGCTGGTGATAATAAGTCAATCCATTTAACACCTCTAAATGAAATACATGCTCCTCTCCCAAATACTCAAACAACAAGAACTCCCTTGTCCTACAATAATCTAAACTTATTTGGTCCCCTTATTGTATCCTTAATAGCATTACAATGGGTTGGACAATCTAAATAAATTTTTACCCTGTCCATCTTATTAAGAGAATACCTCTCCCTCAGCTGACTCTAGCCATCCTATGATCCCTAAAATCTTGACCCTATATATTGGTATCATCTTCTGAACCATCTATCATGCTAAGATCCTTGAGAATATTGTCTACTACCGGATTATGAATCCTCTACAATTGGGATCCTTCCACCAACACACATGTTTGGAGTCTTCTCTAGTAAAGGTCTCTCCAAAACTAAATCCTTCTCAATATCTAAAACATATGTGGGAATCTATTGATATATCAATGAATACATGATATCCTAGAATAATACATATTCTAATGTCTATTCCTTAATGAAAATATATTTCCCCATATATATATATATTGTATTGCAAGAGATTAGAAAATATTTTTAAATACTCCACCATAGTCATACAACTCTTCAATTGATGCAAAAACTCTTAGATGTGCACTGATGATAATGTGGATGGATAAAACTCCTCCAAAAAGAGATGGTTTATTCTTGAAAAAAATACAATGATCTCATCATTTGACTAAGTTTTGAGATTCCAAAATTTTCAATAAGATCTATGAATATGACTTTTTGAGGTATTAAATTTAATTTATGGGCTTCCTTGTAATGTGGAAAACTCAGGTGACTACCTCTAGCCATTCATCAACCACCTAAGAGTCTAGATAACCATGAAACCAGGAAGCATCTTCCTATGGAACTCATGTAGTTCAACCACTCTATGTGAATCCTCATGTAGAACTTTTGGAACTAACGTCTACTCAAAGGGTGAAGGTATAACTGAAAAAAAACATAGAGGTACCAACTCTGTTACAGTTCATTATATCGAATCCCTATCACTCAGTGGATCATGATCATTATCATGCAATGGAATCCTCGGCTGATTTTATTTTAGATGAATTCGAAAATAATTAATATGTAAAATATTTAAATTTTATACATCAACAACTAACACATGAAGAAAATGAAAATAACAACTGATTTCTATATGATTCATGTAGAAATGTTTTCTCTTCAACTAGTTTCTATATGTTATGAGTCCACAAGAAGTCTATTAGAGTCCTGATGAATGGATAGGTCTGTTGCCACAAAAACTCTGGATTCCCTATTCTGAAATCCAAACATGAAACAATTTAACTATATTTCCATAAATCACAAGGAAATCTCATAAATGAAAAATTTATACACTTCAACCCTAATGTATAACTAAATCCTCTTATACAACTCCTTCGTGACCTTACCAAGTGGTACATTCATGCCTCATGATAATCTATTTGGGGATAACTCAATACCACCTCCAAAAGGATAGTGTACGGTGACCAGTTCCGATTAATCATAATAGAAACATGTGAGGCAATTGAAAAATTTACCTGTACACATGCACACATCTATAAGAGAAAATAATTCATATAGAGTAAAAAAATAGGTAACATAAATGCATGTAAAAATCTATCCCACATCAGTGTATGAAAAATATATTGAAACTGATAAAGGTGTAAAATAAAATCCTAACCAAAAACTACAGTGAGTCTAACCTACATAGATGTAGGGGACCACTGTAAAATGAAATTACAAGGAAAACACCTCAGTCAATCTAGCCTAACTATTCTCGAATTTGTCTATGTACTCCTATGACACTATCAATTTGGTTAACATCTTCATAAGACATGACTTGTGAAGCAGGATCCCTATCCTTGCATAGTATAACAAAAACTCGTAGGACACCATAATATAACTATAAATAAAGAATAAAGATTAGTTCTCTCATAACTATAATTCCATAAAAAAATAAAGCCCAAATATACCCATAAAATAACACTAGTCTCGAGTGGGCTTAAACAATACATCAAAAATAATTATACTTCTTTAGGATTCAATGTAATAATCATTCTAGGAGTACTCAGTCAAAGAACCTCGATATCACTGTTGTCACTCATCCAAGGGGTCATAATCATTAGACCTCACCCAGGATTTACATAATGGATCTTGTAAGACCTTGTCATTTTGGTAGGGGATCACACCTATGGCCAATGGAGTACCCCACAAACCATAATATATTTTCATTATTGGTAGGGTTTTAATTCTCTATTCATGGGGTTGACACTGATAACACTGACCCCACCTAGGAGTGAAAGTGGATCCCAACATAGTCTCATATGTTGATTTAAAAAACATTATCACATACTATACCAATAGAAGGGATAATAATCCTATGATAGGGGTGTAATATCACAATTTACTCTCACATGAATAGACCTAGGTATCACACTCAACTTAACATGGCCTATACTGAAGTGGTGAAGGGATCCAAACCATCTATGATGAAGTGAATGGTGTGTACTTCTAAATCTATAAATACTCATGTATGTGCATTGGTCCCTCCTCCCATGACCGTGTACCTTGCGTGAAACCTATGTACACCTAGCCATGTATTAGTTCATAGCTCAACTCATGTACCTAGCTCTGTTTGAGTACATTGATTATCACATTTACATGACCTATTCCCATGTATCCTATGAGATACATGGAATTTCTCTAGCTATAGCCCACATGGTGTATGGTTCGGACCACATGGTGTGTTATCTTTATATCTTCCATTGAAACCATAGAACCACATACAAGGTCCCCAAATGGTGTACAAATTCCATATTACATTCCATGTGTCTTGAGATTATTAGATCACATATATCATTCTTGTATCATTAGGATCTATCCCTATCATCATCGATCTCATTGAAACCTCATATCTAAGGTTGATCAACTGATTCCTTTGATGTTCATTCTAAACTGAGCCTTGTTCTATTGAGAAATTATTACGTAGACCGAAACCATTGCCTCACTAAACTGCCATCACATATCCACTCAGAAAATAGAATATGTTGGCTCAATCCCACTTCACCTATAGTCATACTATGTTTTCCCACCCTTGATAAAGAATTTCACACACAATATTGATTTGTTTAATCAAATAATGGTCAAACAATCATCAAGTAATTACTCTTAATCTAACCATGTTCCAAATAAATAACCCTTGAATATTTTCTGATGAAACAGGGTAGAAAACTATCAACCATAAACATGAGAATTGAACATCGGCCATTGTTCATTTCCACCTTGATCAATTATTGTATAATGGATACACATTTTGGATTAATTATTATTGAATAATAAATTAACTATATAACAAATCAATCTTTGATTAAAAAATAAATTATTCTTTTTGAAATTGATCTTCATTTAACACAGGATAAATAAATGGGAGTAATAAAAATAAATTAAACATCCTACCTCAAATTGGATTAGTAACTTACAATGAATGATCACATTTCACCATCATTGGTGAGATCCATAAGTTTTTTTGGTGTATATGATCATTAGTTTTGAATTGGGATTCATTGTGTTCTCCAAAATATTCTCCTAAAGCTCCTCTAGATATCCAGGGTTATGTAGTTGACCCTAATATTTACTCATGACCATATATCTAAATGAAATAATTGTCACGTAAATTAATGGAAAGAATGATTTAAATAATTTATATTATTTAAAAATTGTCTCATAACCATGCCCAACATAAGAATCCTATGAAAATCATGGGTTTTTAATGCTTGGGGAAAAACTCATGCCCTAGACTCAAGAGTGGCCTCAAATTTCTCATATGAGACTATGCTTATTTTTTATTCCAATTTTTTAAGGAAAACTGATTGTCTACAGTTTTAATGTTTTAAATATTTTCCAAATTTTAATTTTGGGATTCTCGGGACAAGAAATATTATGCCAAGTTAGTGAAAATCATTTAAAATATTATAGTATATACTTCCATGATTTATATGTAAAAACTTTGATCATTATATATCCGGATCATTGCTACTAGTTGATAGCCTCCTCTATATGGGGAGGCCAACAGGAGGTCATGTGACTCTTTGGATCAGATCTGATGGTTTGGTTGGGGAATTAAAAAATGGTCTCATAACACATTTTTTTCTTTTGAAAAATCTTAAACATGGTTGAAAAGAGAGAGTATTTGTGGTACTTACGTATGTGAGTTAACATATTCCTAGACATTTAATGTGTAATATATCATTGATTTAAAATTGATAGGATTATTGTTACTATCTTACTGGTTTATTAGTGAATTTATGAATCATGACTAGGAATATTGGATCACATTCTTTATATAGACCAATTATGTGGGACTCTAGTTTTTTCACAATGTCTTACCTACTAGAGGATAAAGGCTAATCACTAGCATCATTATGGTTTACTCCAAACAATTCATGTCCCCTTCTTAACGTGGGAGGATGTCATGATATACTTTTTGATGGGGTACCCAGGAAGCCAAAATGTAATGAATAATTCTGGGATATTTTTATTCATTTTAAAAAATATGATTAATTATTATTGATATTGGAGAGTCACTCAATACATGAATTGATAGAAATGTTTATCCAAGAGATTTTTCTCTTGTATATAGATCCCTTGAGAATTATATCTTCCTTGGAGAAATTTTTTTCCACATTTGTTAGATTGGTTTTATAGAATTCCTTGGGGATATATTTCAGATTTAGTATAGTGTATCATCTCCTAAAATACTAACAATTAGAGTGGTTGATCTATATACTAGAGTAGGTGATTCAATCATTCATCTTAGACATTTTGGAGTGTGATACTATCATTTAGAATTCTTTTAGTTTCAAAACATAAATAGTTATGAAGAATTTATTTTAATGGAACCATATGAGGATCTATATGGGAGGCCATGTTGTTCATTTATTTTTTGGCATGGTGTTCCCAAGGTACCAGTTTTCGGGCATAATATGATATAGAAGACCACTAAGACTATGCAACTGATATAGAATAGTTTGGTTATAACTCCAAATAGGAATATATCTAATGTTTACCATACTATGATACCTATGGAGTAAGGAAATAATACATTCAAAAGTCTGAATAATCTTATAGATGACCAATATTTAATGACTCAATGTAAACTGGCATCATGTTTTTCTATACCCTTTGAGATCATAGAGCATGTTGGGACTATGTTGTACTATCTAAATCACCCATCATGTTTTCAGGGTATGAATTATTTTTTTCACAATAATTAACTCTGGAGGTATATAAATAATTATGATAATGTCATATACTATGAGGATGTTTATATAGTTCCTAATACATCATACATGGAACACCTGGTTCATATTTTAGTTCAATGTGATAAAGTCATATGTGGAATTATAGTACAACTTGTCCAAAACCTATGAAAGTATAGAAAAATATAGGAGGAATCAAGGGGGTGGAGTATGATATTAGAGATCATACTCCGATGTTTTGTGATTAATACCATTGGAAAATACATCTTGGGGAAGATAAGCCATTAGAGGGTGAGAATTTTATCATAATCAATTTTTTAAAATGTTCCAAAATACCCCATTTTTTATATAATCTCGAAGATAATTTTATAAAATTTATTAATGTTGAATTCTTTTCAACCCTTACAAATGGAATAGTATTACGTAATTGAAAAATGTCTCCTACCTATATGTTGGCGGGGTTTCAGGTGCTGAATAATGGTAATAAATCGGTTGTAAGGATTATGTAAAGATAACACCTAGGTTACATGGTTTACATAAAGTTAAAACTAGATTTAAAGTTTTTTGTATGGTGAATACATAATTCCAAAGGAATTTATAATGGAAACCCTTATCAGTATAATGGTAGATCTCTATTAATGTAATGGTAGCTCCTATATTCTGAAGGCTACATAAGGTTAATCTAGATATTATTAATGGTAAGTCTTGATTTTATTACTACATAAGGGTACGAATCATTACCCTCATGTGGTAACTATGAACAGTATAAGGGTGAATTCATGTAACCCTTTTGTAATTCCCTTTTTTAGGAAAAAAATATTTTCATTTTTACTTTCTTATCATGAACCTAAAACACATATTCATCTTTCATAAGCATTAAATCATGGTAGTTAATTCTCAGACTTGTTTTAATTTTTTATAAACTTGTATGGAAGAATTTAGATACTCTTCACTAATGAGTAATGAAAAATATTAATTAAAATATTAATTTAATTTGTGGTTATTAATGTTTCCATGTAATACATGGTTTTCCATCATTAAAATATATGAACCTCTTTTTCCTTTTTCTAATATTCTCTTAACACTAGGTAGTCTAGGGTCACATTAAATATTATTTACTTTTATTATTTAATTATCTATTTTTATTAGGACTTATATGAATAAAAATAAACAGTCTCTGTATTATATTCTTTAGAGAATAATTTTTATAGGAAAAATTACATGTATCAAACTCTTGTTCAATGAAAAATGATATTTTTTAAACTCTCTAGAAAAATGATGTATAATTATGAATGGTTTTTCTAGAATTAACAAATATTAATATTACATAATTTACCCATAATTATCTTAGATTATTATCGAGAGATAGAATATTATTACATGTGGTTTTTTAATTAATATTTTTAAAATAAATGGTTTTTATATTCTATGTCTTAAATGGATAATTTGAAATTAATCACAAAAAGAGAATCTATTATCATATGTGGTGTCTATATTAATTTTGGAAATAATATATTCATTATTTTTTCGAGAAATCTGTGGTGAGTGGATTGAAACAATTAGTACATAGATATGATTCAAGAAATGATTACATGATAAACCATGTTGTCAAAATCAAGAACTTTATAGTAGGAAAATCCATTCAATTTGGGGATATCTTATAAACTTTTTTCTTTACAATAATTTATATTTGGGCATTCCTGGATGGCCATGCATGATTATGATTGTATGTGGTTTTTTGTTTTTCCTGTGAGAACCAATTATGACTATTTATACCATCAGTATTATGTGTATATTTTTTTATCATGTTTGATTTTTTATCACATATATTTGTATTACTAATTCATTCCTAGGATGATATGACTATATTTTAAGCTTTACCATGATATGAATATTATGATTCCTTTAGATGCATTGTTCATGTTTCTTAGAATAGGTGGAACATCATGATGTGATTAGGGGGAGTGAACACAACCTGAAATAATGATGATGGTGGACCAGGACATGGGGTATATGTATAATTATGTAATATAATTCCTTGATTAGGATTCTATAAATTCCTAGGGGATTCCATGTACTATGTTACTCAATGATCTAGTGAAATTTTTAGTATCCCAACAACTAAATACCTATTTTATGTTGAGTAGCATGACATACATGATTTATAGGGAATGTTGCATAGTATTTTTTCTCATATCCATTTGGATTACCAGTTAATGGTACACTATCACTATGGATATCATTGGTGACATCTGATATCTCCTCATTTATCATTCTTACATGGAGCCTAAGTAAGGAATTAATAATGGTTTGTTGAATCTTGGTTAGTGGACGACCACATGGCATGTGATTGTGTGATGTTATACTTGTTTTGAATTTATTATAAACAAGGAATACACCTATTATACCTATGAAAAAATTTCATGTACACATTTATGGTTTCCTAATTCTATTTATTACTCACATACTACATGGGAATCTTAATGTTCATGTAGATTTCATGTCTAGGGATCTGATAAATGGAAAGGGGATCTTGTTCGATGGTTGGAAGAGGATTATGGGGCTAGTGGAAGACCGGTATAGACTCTGAATGACTATAACTATTATTTACATTATCCTATTACACATATATTCTTATTTGGATTGAAACAAAGGGAGCCCTATTTTTTATTATATGAAATGTGTTAAAAAAATTTGTTTTTCACTTTTAATCAATTTAATTATTATTATTTTTGTGTTTTTTCATATGACATGTTACTGAGGGTATAATATCCCCACTGATAATGTACAAACCTTCAATAGTAATAAGAAACCAGTTGCATAGGGAGGGGGGACACAAGAGTTCATGTGATTATATATCTTAGACCATGTAGTTGGGGTTGGGGAATTAACGAAATAATCACTATATATATAATAATTTTCCTGGAGAACATCCTCAAGACAAGACAACTAAAAAAGTGGGTCACAAAAATTCTAATATAACCTAAATATCCTAGTTTTATAAAGTTGAATAATTAATTATATTACATTTTCAATTATTTATCTTGGAATATAATCAATATATTAAGTTGAATAAATTTAAGAAGTCCCCATAATTTATAAGGAACTATACCATTTCAGAATGTTTTTTGTGGCTTCTTCCTATAGAAATTTCAAACACAATTTCTTTTCGATGCCCATACACCTTTATATGCAACATTGTTAGAACTATTATATTTATATACCCATATTTTTTTAGATTGGAATTTTTTTATTAATGATAGTTAAATATATGGAAATATTAGCATTCATAACAATAAAAAACTAAGGAACATTAATGAACTAATTATTTAGATTTTTACCAGAAATTCTATAACTAAAAAAAATAAATTTGAAGTATTTTATATTTTTAAATTAAAAAGAAAATAATTTTTATAAATTGTTGTATTTTTAGCCTTTATTTCAATTAGATTTTAACCTTTATTTATGTTTATTGTTCCAAGTATTTTTTTGGTCATCCTCTGATTTAGTAAACATACAACAATCCAACACCAAAGAATAAAATTAACTATTTGATTATTTTTTATATTATCATAGTAGGAACAATAAGATTTATCTTTTTTAATATTATATATTAATTATAAAATTTTTCTGCACTAGTAAAGTTATTAAAAAAATTATGATAATATTTTTTGAGACTTTTGAATTTTTTAATTAATATATTTTAATTAACTTTAGTATTTAAAAATTACTCAC
Organism: Viscum album; assembly: GCA_963277665.1. NCBI lineage: Eukaryota > Viridiplantae > Streptophyta > Magnoliopsida > Santalales > Viscaceae > Viscum > Viscum album. The sequence goes on from OY728160.1 coordinate 864,098,147, forward strand.
TAAACTCATTAAAAGAATAACTTTTAGATTCAAAAGTAGGAGATAAAAATTATTATACCACTTTATTCTGAACCATAATACACTTGAATAATTTTGATTTTGAATTAAAAACTTCATATATTAAATGAGATTAATCATTAGAATATAAATTGCAATATTTTTCAGCAGATGAGTTAAAATATGTCTTATAGAATCTTTATCATAATTTAATTTAGAAACAAAACCCATCATTTTATCTATTAAATAACATATTATAGTCTGTTATTATGGAATATTAGCTTTATAAATTATTAATGTTTCAATTGAAATTCACCACTTGGTCTAGTGTGCATAATTGAATAGTATTAGACATTCGAATATTTAGAAATTAGAAATATAAGAACATTTAATGCATGATTTTATTCTAGAATTTTATTTCTAAAAGATATAGTATCATTAAAACATTCAGTATGTATTCCATTATTTTTTGTACAATTTTTTGCACTAACCATACTAAAATTACCTGATATTAGAAATAAATTATTGTAAAGTCATTGACTTTTATTTTCAGTACCATAATAAGAAAAACATATAGTTCCCCATATATCATAATCTATATCACATTGAGAGACTCTATTAAATTAATCAGGTCCAAATCCATATATGATAGTATTCAATGCATCTCAATTTGAATAAAAATTATCCTCTTGTAGAAAAAACCATATTTCAAGTTCACTAATATAAAAATTATATGATTTTACCACCTTCAAGTAAACCATCCTGAAAATATTCTCCAAATGGGTAATCATTCTAGATTTCTAGGAACCACATTTATTACTATTCAATTAAAGAGATCTAATGTGTTGGAAATGGAAAAAAATATATGATATAATATTTATGATATACCACCGTTTGATTTGATTATATTTTTATAGTGAGTCACATATCGTATATTAACATTGGTTTCCTTCATGATCTATTCTTCGACATGCATTAAGTTATATTTCAGGCATGCCTCATTGCCACATCCTTATATGATTTCTTCACTTTTCAATAAATATTATGAATTCATTAAATGGATAAAAAGAATAATCACTTAACAAATTAAAATTTTAATTCATTGAAAAGTTCAATGAATATAACTCTACAATTTGACGTAATGAATCAGTTTCCATGAGATGAAACCGGAGGCATCAAGCATTATGATTCACTTTATTAAATGAAGAGTATACAAAATTAATATTATCCCACCCATAGAATTTTTGAAACAATTAGTGTTTATCCCCCTGAGAAAGTGTTTTTAATGAATAATAAACTCAAAATCTTGATTCACAACCATCATCAAGATTTAAGTGAATTGTGATATACTATAAAAATATTATTATTTAAATATAGTTTTATATTATAGTCTTTGGATTGTAGGGTCTTAATAGGACTAAAAAAATTATGAAAAACAGATATTTTTGTTTTTTATAATTCAAATCTATTAAATAATTCAAATTAAATAAGTACTCAATTATTATTAAATTCATTGTATGCTTCAAAAATATGTTTTTCTTCAAAAATGGTTTTTGTTATATTTTGTTCGTAATTAATATAAATAATTTACAGAACTTATAGAAATTAAATTTTATAAAAAAAATCTAATTATTAACATCATAATATCAAAATTATCATAAGATTATTATTTTTGAGTTTTCGTAAGTGTTTAATTTTTCAATGAAAAGTGAAATAAATACTAATTTATTATTAAATTGTATTTTCCATTCAAGTATTTTTAAATTAAAAATTTATTTTGATATAATTTTAAACTTTTATTGTTCATTTTCATTTAAAAAACAACTAATTTATTTCATTTTAATTAACACTAGACTTAAAATTATTATAAAAACATTTTTAGACTTTTATATTCTGGAAAACCATTTTAGTCACATTCAATAGGTTAATTTTAAAATTAAAATATTAAAATTATAGAGATTGAATTTTATTAAATTGATTCAATATCATTAATCATAATATTAAAATTTTATTAATGGGGTAACATTATATTTTTTTCATTGTAAATAGTAGAAATGCTAAATAATTTTCACATTAGTATGGGTAAATCAAGTAATTTTGGTAAAAAATAATGCGATAAGGCTTTAAAATTATAAATAAAATTTTTATATTCTCAATTTAATGAGTTTATTATGGATAACCTCATTTTATATTCCAATATTTGGTAACTTGGTTCCATTTTTTGTTGATAATGAGCTTTATATTATTTTTAAAAAGAATAAATCAAAAATTCTTCTCTCCCTATTTTAATAAATATAATTATTTTTATAAGTATATATTGAAATTTTATTCATTTCTGGATGTTTTTTTCAAATATTAAATATTATTATTATTAATTTTTTTTAATTTTTTATGAAATAATTACCTTAAATTCATTTGCGACATCATTAAAGTTCTTTTCTAAGTAGTTTAAAATTCAAGTAAATGATTTTAAAAGTCTTCAAAATAATAATTTTTTGGGTGAGTTATGGTGTTATAATATTTTTTGGATAAATATAATTGAATATTTATTTTTCAAAACATTATATTGCAATTAAATTATCCTCTATATTATTTTATTCAACTATGTGAATAGTACCAAAAATGAATTTAGTAGTATCTTTTGTTAAATAATATTTATTAAATAGTTTAAAATTAAATAAAATTGTTTCTTTATCCATTTAATGGTGATATTGTTTTAGAATATAAACAATTTTACACAAATGGGTTACATTCCCTTTATATTAGTATATTATACAACGAAAGATCTAAAATCATTTACATCATGGTAATTGTAAAAATGGTTAACAAGAGATAAAACTAATAGTTAAGTGTTAAAATATCAACTAAAAATATCTAATTATTATCAAATTTTAGGATTTGGGATTATATTAATACTATATTAGATATTTAAAAAAAATCCACTTCAACATTAAAATTAATTTATATTAATTTAATACTTTATGAAATTACAAGGGAGACAATATCCTCTATAATAAAGGGACACCACCACTCCTATATTACTAATAATTCTGGATCCACTTAAATTGGGAAGACCCTTCCAAAAACTATTATTATATTCCATAGATGTATTTTAATTTTTTTAATTATTAAAATATAATATTTTGGTTCCTTAATTAGATATCTAAAGTTGGACCTTAAAAGAGGGGTAGGTTAGAGAACATAAGAAGCACGTCGAATGCAAGGTAAGGGTTTCTCATCTCACTTATATTTTTGGGGTACATATTCTATACTCGTAATTTTTTTTATTTTTGTGGCTTATAAAATTACTATTAATTCATTTTTTGGTTATTTTCATGAAAATTAATTGTATTTAAAAATACATATAATGTGTTCTTCTTTATGAGGTTATTATTTAGAGATTTCTTCATAATATTGTTTCATTGATAAATTATTTATGTTCTACACCTATATATTTTCATGTGGTGAATATTATTCACATTTTACATGATTTATAATAGATCATTATTAATTTTTTGTATTTAATGTTATAGTTTTTATTTTTTCCCAAGGGGTTTTGATTCAGTATTTTCCAATGTAGTAAGGGTTTATCATCTCAATGTATATTCTTTGGGTCCTATTTTATGTTATACACCTATTCAATTTTATGATAATTAAATATTATCTCTATTATATATTATATTATGAATATATTTTTATTCATGTTAATTACAATTACATTTTATTTTATTTCATTCAAGGGAGTGTGATTCAAAATTAACTAAAGTGATACGGGTCTTACATTATAATTTCATTTTTACTAGGATTGTTTATGCTTAAATTTCTAATGGTGAAATTATATGACATTCCTAAAAAAATTATTTCATTTCTTCCCCTATGGTTTATTATAGAGGTTTAATGTTTTCCTTTAATATTCCTATTTTTGTATACTGAAGTGACCAAAATAATTTATCAAAGGAAATTGTTTTATTTTACTATTCGGTTTGGAATATTTTTCCCCCATGTCAAAATTTTCATTAAAATATTTTCACAAATTTTCCTAATATTATCATATAATTTTCGATATCATATTACCTAGAATTTAATTTCTAGAAAAATAATTTAATGTAGTATTCCTATCATTTATCAAAATTAATATTTTGACATTTTACAAAAAAAGTGAATGGAATATTTGTTTTCACGTAGATGACATGAATGAAAGTTCTCACCAAAATGTATTATCTTTATTAGATGGTTCCATTATAAGTTTCCATAGTAACATAAAAAATTCCTTTTATAATTTAGAAGTTATTAGATTTTAAATATGTGATCTCGAAATGGAAAGGGTATATTCATCAAGAAATGTTCTAGTGATCTTTTAAAGGGATTTTTTCATCAATGATAATACCCATTTAGGTTACGTATTCGTCACTAAGAATAAGATTATATGATTCCATCATTATTATTTCAATATATAGTTTATAGTTATGTGGATGAAATATAAACTAAACCCATTTTATTTTTCATGTTTTTTTATGAAGGAATGATAAATGTCTTCAGGATGTTGAGGCAGACATATGAATTAATGATGAATATGCGATGGGTGGTCCAGATTTATGTTTAACATTAATGGATTGGGTAAATATTAATGTTTTATTTTCTCAAAGGGAACACTAAATTTTTTCCCAATCCCAATATAGGCTTTATGGGAGGTATCCCAAGTGAAAATAGGGTACACAAGAAGCTATACTTAGTATTATGTAGGTAAATGGGTTGTCATACCCACCATAACATGTGATCAATGTCTTGGTTGATATAATTGATATAATATTTCTATTAATATAATTATTCCACACATTATTCCACTATTTAATGTTATGGTTTATATTATCTAATTTCATTAGTATTCATGTCTTATGAACTTCCAAGAAGTATTCCTTAACTAATGATTATAATATATGAATTATTTTGTATGATACCCATATTTTATGTCCATATTCTCATACCCTTATACAATTTTCATGATTAAGTGATCATCGTCATCTTAGTTGTCTTCCGTTACAGACCACTTGAGCTAACCCTTTATTATGTTTCTTTTTTCTTAGGAAATAAAGAATGGTTTAAAGACTGATATTTCCAAGAACGATGCTTGATGTAAAGAAATAAATGGGGGATGATGTAATTATTTTTTGTATAAGTTTTTTATGTATTAATGATTCCAAATACACTTATAATTTATGGTTCTACCATGGATCATAATCATAAGTAATTAGTATTTAGCTTATAGTATGAAATATTGGTGTATTAGATGTTTGGGTCTTTATATGTGAATTATATAAATATAATTATTTATTCTCTTAAATACACATTCTATTTATTCAAAGAAGGTTTTTCTAGCCCTTGAATTTATCATGGTCCTCTTATTGAATATAAGGATCAAATGTTCATTGTAATACCTTAGAGGAAGGAAGAATATGGCTACTATTACCATCATCACAGTCAATAATATAATGAGTATTAAAAGATGGATTACTAGGAATTTTAGGTTTTAATGATATGTGTTAGTTGTTTAATACTTGTTGAATTTATTAAAGATAGTTTGGGAATGTTATGGTACAATTACACTACAATTTTTTATTAGATTAACACAATAAAAAAACAAGGGGTATATAGAATTTTTATTCAATGGATTGAAATATTTTTATTAATGTTTTATTGAAGAACCTGAATACTATAATGAATTTGAAGCAATATCAAAAAATATGGAATGTTGAAATGATTCTATTTAGTATAGTCATATTTTACCACTGAACCATATTGTATGTTGTATTCCATATGAAACCATTATATTTCACCATTGTCATAGGATACAATGTGAGGTATCCTAAAGGAATACTGACTTCAGTGTTTTAGAAAAACATTGAATTGTAAAGCATTTAATATATCAGTTATATCATAAAATATGATTGGATCCTTAATAAAACTCTTGTTTTAAGTGGTGATATGAATCATAGAGTGTGATACATTTTATATCATTTAATATAATCAACATATGTGATTACTCCCATGTAAAAGTTTTAATTTATAACGGATAATTACTATTATTAGTTGTAAAAAGTGATATCGATCAAATGATAAAAATTAAATATTTTGCTAAATTTTATTATAATTTATAAAATATACATATATTATATGTGTATGGAATTTTCAATTGATATTTTCTATATCTCAATTAAATATTAAGGGAATATTTTTAAAAATTGTTTTTTATAAAATATATAAAATATTTTTTATTCATTAAAATATTCATGTTTATTAATTTATTATAGATTTTGAATACTATATATAAATATTTTATATGATAAATTAATTTATTTAAAATTTTATATCAAAATATTAAAAGATATGTATGAAAATAGAAGATTTAGTTTTCATCTACCATGAACTCAATTTTTAATTGACATTATTAACATGAATTATGTAAATGGAGGTAGTTTTTAAAAATTAGGTTTTTAATATTATTAATTGAATTATCCATTTATTAAAGTATACCTAGGTAGAAGGAATTTATATTATACCTTTTACATTCATAGAAACATATAAATTATTCTATAATGGTGTTGTTCTCTCTCTATGGATCTAGGATTACTCATGTGGAGATTATTGATGTCATATAATTATAATCCATTATATGATGACTTAGTTGCCTTAATCAAAGTGTTCATATAGATACTTATGATATTATTGGACTCAAAATTTGGGTATTTAACACATGTCATCGGTGGTTTAAAGAGTTACACATTAATATGGTGGGAAAAAAACTGAATTTCTAGATTGAACCATGATTCAAAAAATAATGAAGTATGAATACACAATGGAACTAAAAATTATAAAATAAATAATGAATGAGATTAAATATTTATATATTTAATAAGAATTATTGTTAAATTATGTCAGTGATAATTATAAATTCAATCCCCCAAAATTAAAATCTTGAAATTCCTTTCAATGAAACATTTTCCAAACATCGGTCAACCAACTAGTTAGTTTCATGCTAAAGGTTGGACCTAAAAGATTATACTTTTTGAGTAATGCTATGAATTCATACTCCAAATGGTTAGTTAAGAAAGTAAAATGGTGTTATTTAGCAAAAACATAGAGAGGAAATCCTAACAGATTGGATACCAAATTAATAGAGTTGAGTTTATATACATATGATAAATTTGGGGAAAGAATTATCTACTCATCTGTCAAAGAAACAAAACTGTTATGATTGGACTATCACCTACATAAATGGAAATTTGATGAGAATAAAACTAATTTGGTCTAGAATATTTTTAAAATATGGATCATTTCTCACTAAATGGATATAATGTATAGGAACTTTATATTTATTTGGAATATATTCATTAGGATTCCATACTAAAAATATATAAATCATCATACTATCCTAATTATATTCATTTAATGTATATTGTGGATTATATTATGGTAATCATATCGAAGTATCTTATATGTATTTTTAGTAGTTAAATTATAAAATTTTATATATGTTTGAAATGTGTTCCCCAAGAGAATAGTTTAAATGTGAATTTTTTAGAGGTCAATTTCTTCAACTCTCACTCAAGGTTGTTGGATACATGGTGTGTCACACATTAATAATAACAAACACAAACTCGAAGATATTTGGGAATTAAATAAATTAAAATTAAAATTTCATTTAATAAATGTAGAAGGATTTTTTATATTAGAATTAAAAACATATTATCTTAGTTTAACTTGTATAGTAGTGACGGTTTTGGGGATCCTTTTTTATATTTCTCATATAAACATAAATTTTATTTTGTATAATTTTTGAATAAGATAATATTTTAACTCATTATAAGAAAAAAGATTTTTATTTATAGAATTATGATATTTCTTATATCAATGGTAATGTGTTAAATAGTTTATACATTCTAGATATGTACAATCTTATATATTAAATTTCTAATGATATGTTCAAGGTTGAATTTAATCCCGCGTGTCACTGTAATTTTCAACATCAACATAAAATTGATTAATGCCTCTAAATACTATATAGATATATATTTTTAGACCCATTTTATTATGGTTTGTTAGATAGTTGATAATAATTTTTATTCTGAAGGATTATTGAATCAGGATTTATTGGAAATGGAAAAAGGCATGGTTTAGTAACACAATGAGATTTTAAAATATGAACATCATAATCAATATAAACATTGACATGAAATATTTAGATAATAATATAATATAACATTCTAAATAATTACAATATTTTTTTAAAATATATTTATTATATTTGGTAGCTTTCAATTCATGCAACACTATGTTTGAATGAAACAGAATACTCTGTTAAAATATTATTATTTAGACATTACAATTTTAAACAAGCTACTTGATTGGAGGGCATGAATAATAATAACTATATTATAAAATTTTATGTTTTAAACATGTATAAAATCATTAAAAATGATATATATTTATTTTATACCAAATAATATTCATTTAAAATCAAAAGAAACATTTTCAGAAAAAAAAATATTTTTTTTTCTAAAAGGCATTTTAATCGTGCTTCTCAATAATAATATAAAATTAATTTTTACCAAATTTAAAAAATGTATTCAAAAAATAAAAAAAATATAAATTATAATACCAAAATAGTATTATTTTTATGTTTTAGGTTTTCATGGAAAATTTTCATTTTTTGATAAAAATTAAAAAAATACTTAATTTAAATTGAAAACTGGTCTTTGATATAAATTATTTTTAAATATATGTTTAATGCTTAATTAGTTTAAATGTAAAATTGTTTAAATTAAATATATTTTAATCGAATTTCGGCCATTTTAATCAATTTCATATTGAATGGTGAAATAAAAACATTGTTATGGTTTTATCATTTTCTCTTTAAAAACCAACTTTCTCGTCTTGTCCACAAGATTAATTTTAAATTAACTATTAAAAATATATGAATTGAATTTGGAAAAAATTATTTAAAATTTCAAATAATAATAATTTAAATATAATAATAGTTTCAACTTATTTTTTACCATAATGAGTAGTAAAATCTCTAACAATTATTTTCTTCTATTAAGGAAAAAACTGATTTACCAAGGGTTAAACTAAAAGGATAAGTCTTATTATAACAGAAAAAACATGCCTATAATATAATTTATGGACATATATAAAAAATATAATTTGTTTTTATTGATAATCACCCATTTTGGAAAAATATGGATTTTTAATAACGTGGTAACACCATGTTATTTGGAAAAATTACAACTGTCTCACTCACCACACCTATGAAAACCTACCCTCTTTTTGCTCTTCTTAACACTATCAAAAACTTTTATCATAGAAAATACCTCAAAAATGAATAAAAATATTATGTCATCCCATATTAAAAGCCATAATTTGGGCATAGATATATCCATGTTGGTATTTTGGTGCAAACCCAAGGATTATACCTGGATAATAGGTATCGTTCTTCATCATATGTTTCTATATTACTTTTCCTTGACCTCCTTAAATTATTTTAAAATCAAGATGAGATATTAGTAAACTATATAACATATAATAATATTTTATTATGATATTGTAATGAACTAAATTAATCCCTTCCTTAATCAAATGTTTTACAAATTCATCATCCTTATGTATGTGGGATTTCCACCTCACAGACAATTTGTCATTCATTTATCCATTACCACCTCTCTCTTTTGGGTACTATGATGGATATAAAGTATATATATGATATTTATAACATAATTATATAACATGAATAATAAAATCTTATATACCATATTTACATTTCATTTCATGGGGTATATTATAACATCACCCATGTGTACAGCAAACTACCACCTTACGTGGTGATGTGATTTTTTTTAGTAACTCTGTATAGTGGATATTAGTAAGGATAATTTTAATGATTATATACTATATAAATTAAATAGTTATTTTATTTTTGAAATATTTATCAATATTAAAATATAATGTATCATTTTATTTATTAATCTTGCACTCACATAAATGTGACAACATCATTTGTATACGTGTGGACTACCACAATCACAAAGTGATATGACTCTATATTCATCCACAAAACATATGGATGATATATATATATAAGTAAATTTAAAGGCATAATATTCTATATATCATGGAATTATCATTAATTAAATATTAAATACTAATTACTTTACTTCCATAATGATCATTGAAAAATAGAAATGGTACTCATGCATATATAGGTCCTACCGTCTCCATGATCGTAACGTCCTTCATTTCTAATAAAAATTATTAATTATTTGTTTTATAAGTATAATTCATGTATAGATATGATAATTATATCATTTTTATTATTCTATATAAGTTTAATGTGGTTACACTTTGTTCATATTCATCCTACCAACATTATTTTTGACACATAAGACAAATAACATTGAAACATACGACATAAAAATAATTGATTATGTAATCATATGAAACATGGTGATAAGTGAAAGAAATTTAATATTAAACTTGTAATATATTATTATGAAATTAAAAAATTAACATAATTTTATTTTATATAATATATATAATTTATGTGACGAGTTAGACTCATGTTAAGGGTTTCTTACATCCATGAGAAATATTCCATATTCACCACTTATTTCTTTTGCGGGGTGCATGTAATACAATTTTTATGTTATATAATGAACTCATTTATCTTTATGTTATTTAATGTTTAATTTAAATTTATTTACCTCATTGTTAATATTATTCTAATGTTACTAAAGTAGTAAGGGTTTATTTCAAAATCTCATCATTATTCGAGATTATTTTTGTTCAAGTCACTCCTAAGAAAATTATTTGAGTTATCTATCCTGAAATAAATATATTTTCTTCTATTATAGTTATTAATTAATTTTTTCATGTAATATAACCAATTTTTCTCTCTTCGGTACTGAAAATGATTAAGAAAATGTTTTTTAGAAAATTTGACGTTATTTCTCTCTTCGGTTAGAAATATATTTTCATCGAAACCCTTGCCTTTTAAGAATGTTTTCAAAATAGTTTTTAAAATTTTAAAAATATTTATGAAATAATTTAATTCCAATTGTTTAGTTTTTATAAACTATGTTAAATTAAATCATAATTCCATTTTCTAAATAAATTATCCTTTTAATTTTACCAAAAAATGTGAAATGATTCATTATTTTAATATGTAAAGAAATAAAAAAAATTCCACCTTCAAGAACCCATAATGTTTTAAAACATATTTTATAGTGTTTCAAAGTTATTTTAAAAGAAATTTATTTTCAAAATTCATTCAGTAAATTTTGTTTTTAAAACATCATTTCCAACATGAAAAGGTTGTGTTCCTTAGAAATGTTTTATGGACATTTTATAGTATTTTAGTTCATAAACTTCATAAAAAATTGTAATTATGATAAATTGGGGATATGTTATATTAGTAACATCCTTATTATTCCTCTAAATGGTTTATTATCATTTTTACTAGGGATGTACTATGTTTATATCTTTTACTTCACACTGGATGGTTTATAAATATGTTTATTGATTGGGGTAATTGTTAAAATATTATATGATAGTTTTTAAAAAGAAATTAATATATGGATTATGTTTGAAAAATTTCATATTATGAATATATTGGACATAGTAAACAATGGGTGGGCCCGCTTACCCCCTGGAATCATTGTTACGTATCATTATACAATGTAGATTGAATTTTGTTCGAGGCCTTCCCCATTTATATAAATGTCTTGTAAAATGCCTCAATGGTATTTTATATCAAATAACAATGAATTGAGTGTATATTTTCAATATATATTATTATGAATTCCATCAGTTTGAACAGTTTTATTGATATTCACAATGATTATGTTACTATTTATAGTATCAAAGGTTAATTTTCCAGATCATGTGACTATTTATATGGAATTATTTGATCACCATTTAATCCTACCATATTATGTTCAAGTTATAGATTTAATTGAATTTTATTTAGTTATGTATGATAAAATATTGATTATTCCTTATTTATAAATTTATTATATTGAATTTTAGCCCTTACGAGGCATATGATCTCACCCCATTATGTTGTTTTATTTTTCTTATGAAACAAGGAGAAGTTTTTTTATTGATATACAAGGATACACTAAGGGGAATAATTAAATTTTCAAAAGGAATTTTTTTATAATTTTATGTTAATATATATAATTTCAGTTTAGTGTGTGTATCTAGTTTACCAATACTATGAAACTATTCAATGATTCGGGATATGATTCCATGTATCTTATGACAATGTTATATTTCATACATAGGTACTGGGATCCTAGGTTCTGGTCACTATAGTTTGAATTATATAATGATTAGTACGAACCATTAGAACCAAATTTATGAAAATATTGGTTCATGAACATAACCTTATGATATAATTTTAGTATATCTATAAAATAATATCAAATAGTTTAGGTATGTATGATATTATGTGTTATTACTATTTAAAATATCTCAATCTAGATACTATATGTGGACATGGTTTTGGAAAGGATATACCTAGGGGTAAGAACTCTGAAAAAAGGAACATTAGGCTTGACCCAATCATCACATGGTGTATGATAATGGTCTTTAATGTACACTTGGTTTGATACTCCTAGTTAATATTATTAGCATAATTCACATTTTATTTACACATCATAATGAATGATTTGACAATGAAGATATCCCCAATGAAAACATGTTTAGGATTATGAGATTATCTATGAATATATTCATTAATTTATGTTATGTGTTTCACTATTTTTTGGGTTATAATTTTTTTCAATAATGTTATAATATAATCTACTATTTTCCATTAATTAAAAATTTTGATAAAAATAATGAATGTAAACTATATCAGTAAATTTACCCCATTTAAAGATTTCCACCTTTGTAAGATAATGAGCCACGATATAGAAATAACCAAATAATGAGGATTTTATATATGCAAAATGATGATATGGGTAATAAAAATTATTTTATAGAGAACCCTAATGATCCATCATGATGTGTAATGATGTCATACCAATTCATCCACTAAAGAAATTAATCATTCAATGGCTCTACAAATCTATTTTTAAAGGATAATTTGATAATTTTCTTAGAGAATATATTTATCTCTTTGGTATGTAATCAATGGTTGATTGTTATCATGGAATTATAATAACTATAAAATGATGTAGATCAATGTAGGTTATTAATTCATGGAAGTAAGGAAGTATGAGAAATAAAAAGAATAGAGTGGAAGGATTTTAATGTACTAATCATGTGAAAATATATTCCTCATGAAAAATGAGTAGATATGGAAAGACATTTGTCGAGTATAATACTAAAATTATAGAAAAATGAGGGTAAGTATGAAAATAACTTTAAAAGTTTAGAAAGGAATGTTTGAAAATATTTATGTAATATAAAGAGAAATATTTACCATTTCATTATTGGGATTCATCTATTCTTTTAAAGGGAACTAATATCCCAAAAAATTCTAATCATACAAGGATATAGTACCATTTTCTATTAATACATGGAATGAATTCTCAGAGTATTATTTCTTTTAGAATATAAAATATAAAAATATTATGGAAGAGAAAAAGAAGGATAAAGGTAAAATTATAAAGAAGGATTTTCCAACATATGGTACTTGTATAAGGAAATACCATAGAGCATGCTAAAAATGAAAAGGAGTTTTCTTCAGGTGTGGGGAAAATTCCAAAATAATAGGGATTTCATGGTTATGTAAGAATTTACCAATGTCTTATACTTCCACAGTATGCACATAGGGGATTATAAAAATTAATTACACATGCATTATGAGATTATAACATAGAATAATCAAATGGTTGAAGGATCAGATTATTCTATTAATATACATTAAATGTAATTATCACTATGATTGTGCATTTAGATCTAAGAAATAAGTTATAAAATATTATTAATAATGAAATTATCAATATAAGAATCATGAAACATATAAGGATTTTATTGTAGTAATTTTTCATTAAGGATTTTAAAACATATGTTGAATAGTCTAGATAAAAAATAAAAATGATTCAGTGGAAATTTTCACTTATTGGAAAACACATGATTAAAGTAAAAATAACCTTTAATATATTCTTAATGTTGATATAATGATGTTGGTATAAAAAGATGATTTATATAGATAGTGTAAATTAAATAGTACTAAATACCTTGGAATTGATTTGTTGTTTGATGACAAAGTGGTTTATGATTTCAATAATGGAGTTAAAATCATTTTAGATTTAAGGAATATATCCAATAACCTATGTTTTATTTATGGGATAACAGGGAAAGCATTGTTTCAATGTTTTTTATGGTAATCAAGGGTGTTTTGATTAAAAAAATACATGATTAAGGAACTCACATGTTTGAAAAATTATGATTATGAGATACATTATATTGCTTGAGAGATTAATTATAATTTCATTTTGTAAATTTAGTGAAATTCTTTTAAAAAAATTCGATCATAATCTTTTTGAAGGTTCATAACATTATCCATTTATAAAATGGTTTTTGTTGAAAATTGGAAGATTTTTTAAAGATAGATGTATTACAGCTATATATAAGGATATATGTATATTTAATGACCTATTATTACCATTTTATTTTGATAATAACTAGATATCAAAGGAATGACTTATAATTGTATAATAGATCATATGATCCATTAAAATGGAATTTTATTTCTTTATGCATAAATAATTCTACATCAATATTCATTTATTATCATAAAAAATAATGTGTAAAATGATCTATGTACAACCAAAATATGAAATTATTCCTATAAAAAAGATATATATCAAGAAATTATATTTTCATACACTATTAGTCTATATGTTTATGTAATTCCTTATATCTAAGAAGATGATATTGAAGAGAAATGTAATCCTAATACCTTTGTTTATATTGAACTAATGGTCATTTAAGTCATCATAGATTTATGGATTTGAGTTCCTTGAATTTCTATTGATCATTCATTTTATTATGATCAATGGATTATATCAATCTCAATAATTATTTAAATTTTTCTTCATTTTTCATATCTTTACTTTCCACCAATGTTGTCAAACATAGAAAACTAGTTATCTATACTTCCATATGAACTTTTTAGTTCCCTACTATCTTACCATGAAAATTCTTTATTAACATTTCTCATGATTTTTTAAATTAAGAAGGATACTTTCAAATGAAAAAACCTTGAATACCTAAATCATGTTTAAATTTTGAGGATACAATTTACTAAAGGGGGAATGATGTAACCCCTTGAGAGTTTAAAAAATGAACATAATATTCAATATGAATAAAGAAATTAAACACCATGGATTGAATGGAATATAAAATCCCAATAATTTATTATATTCATATTTTTATATACATTTAATATCATTGATATATTGAAATTAACAGTACATTGGGTTTGAATGAAATGTGGTACTTGATTAAAATTTTATTATTTAAGAATTTCCATTGTATCCTAGCCATTAAATAGGAAGTTATCAATAGTAATAAATTTTTTTGGAAATTTGATGGCATACACATGTATAAAATATATAAAATGGATATATATTTATGAGAGATAAAATATGAATCTTTTAAATGAAAAATAAATTTTTTCTGAATATATAGTTTTTGTTTAAAATTTGGTTTAGTGGGGCATTTCACACATATTTTAATATTAATATTTAATTTTTTTGGAAAATTTAATGAAAAAATAAATTCCATTTTGAAATAATTATTTAAAAATTATCCTATGGTGAGTTTTTAATTTATTTTAAAAATATTCAT
This sequence comes from Viscum album, assembly GCA_963277665.1. Taxonomy (NCBI): domain Eukaryota; kingdom Viridiplantae; phylum Streptophyta; class Magnoliopsida; order Santalales; family Viscaceae; genus Viscum; species Viscum album. The sequence continues at coordinate 864,113,999 of OY728160.1, forward strand.
TTTTTTATGAATAGTGAAAAATACTAAATTTTAATTAGAAACTACATTTTCATTTAAATTCTTTATAGAATTAAAATATATTATAAATTTATTTGAAAAAAAAGTTAAATTATATATCTATTAATTCAATTTAGATTATTTTATTAAGTTTCATATTATAATTTTAGATAAAAACATTTTAACCTTTTGATTTATTTCTCTTTAAAACATGGCATTCACTTAACGTCTATAGGATAATTTAAAATTAAAATTATCCACTTATGTGAAATAATTTGGATAAATGGATTATGAATTTAGAATTAGAATAATTTATATTATTTAATAATATAAACTTAATTTTGTTTAAGTAATTAATAGAAAAAACAATAAATATTATTTATCATAATTATAATGAAAACTGATTTATGAGGGTCAGACTAAAAAGATAAGGGTTACAAAAACATAAAAACTTGAATGGATTCTATTTTATTGACATATATAGAACTTATCATGTATAAGACATTATAATATTACATTTTCAAGAACACCTTAAGGATTTATATATTTTTAGTAATTCGATAACACCCTTTTACAGGTTGAGGGTAACCATTACATAGTCTGTAGACTCAGAGGTACAATGTCATAATACATTACCATAACTAGACCAAAGATCAAACACCAAAAATCAATCCCATTTTTTCCATTAACTAACCAAATCACATAACCAAATCCATCCTATAAAATTAGGAGACATTTTTTTCATAAATAAAATCTATGATGGCTTTTCATTCCATCTTATACAGGATACCCAAATAAGGCATAAAATTCTTCAATGATCCTTTTATATTATTTATTCCTCAAACATCAACAATTATTATCAAACCATACTATGATAATGAACTAAAAAAGTATCATATAGTAGTATTTTTTATTGGAATGACCTGCAACCATTCTTTGTCCACAAATGCGTTACAAAATCTTCAATTGGGTGTACAACTTACTACCACCTTGCAAACTGATGTGTTTAGTTTTTCCATTTCCAATTCTCACATTTGAGTATAATGATGAATATAAAGTATATATATGATATTTATAACATATTTATATCTTTTTATTTATCATAACATATATACAGCTTTTTTACTTTCAATTCCATTGGGGAGATGATATCATCTCTCATCTGTACACCCAACTACCGCCTAATAAAGCGATGTGATTCATTTTCTCTGTCAATTTATAGTGGAAGGTAATAAAGATATATTAAATTATTATTTTTAGTATAAATGGAATAATTATCATATTAATGACATATTTATCAATAAAAAAGATAATATATCATTTTATTTCTTTCATTTGCACTCATTTAAATATGATAACATTGTTCATTTGTGTGTGAAGTACCTCCTTCACAATGTGATGTGACTCTCTTTCCATCACCACACCACATGCATGATACATATAAGTATATTTAAATAATTTTTATGTTATTTATGATATTACGATCATTATTTAATGATGAAATATTACTTACCTCTTTTCTGTATTGACCTTTTAAATATGGAAATGTTACACATGCATACGTATTACCTACCGTCACCATGATCGTATTATAATTCATTAATCATAACTATATTTTATTATAGGTTTTAGAAGAATAATATATATATATATATGATAATTATTTAATTAATATTTTTTTTATTTGTTTAATAATCTACTTCTTTGGTTACATTGAACCTGCCAAATTTTTTTTGAATCATAAGTCAAATATCATAAAAACATCCAATATGAACTTAATTGATTAAGTAATCAAATAGAACGTGATAATAAGTGAAATAAATGGAATAATAAAACATAATAGTTAATAATCATGTATATAAATGACATAAATTTATTTTTTAGATAGAAAAAATAACATATGTGACAAGTTAGACTCAATGTAAGGATTTATCATATACCTTTTGCTTCCGCGAGATATGTCCCATATTAAACACTTATTTTTTGGGTAGTGTATATACTATCCCTTTTATATATTATATCATCAATTCATTTATATTAATTGAATTTTAATTTTCATTTATTTTTATTCCATTCATGGGGCCTAAATTCAAATGTTACCAAATTAGTAACAGTCATTTCACAATTTCATCATTATTTGGGATTGTTTCTATTTAAGTATACCTTTTTGGAATTATTATATATATAGGAAATAAAATAATTCTATTTTATTCTATTGTGGATATTCATGAACTTTTTCCATTAATATTACTATTTTCCCTCTCTTTTGTACTTAAAATGATTAATAATTTTTTTAAGAAAAGCAAACATTATTTCACTCTAAAGTCGAAAATTCATTTTATTGAAAACCCCATTGGTATGAAAATGTTTTAAAAATTATTTCAACATTTCCTAAATTATTTAATAAATAAATATTTACACAATTTTTCATTTTACAAAAAAAATTAAAAGTATAATTCCTTTTATTTTCAAAAAATATATTTTTTGGATTTTAATAAATATGTGAAAATAATAATTGTTTAAATGTTTACTATTGGAATGGAATTTCCACAACTATGACCACACAATGTTATAAAACTAATTTTAAAAATATTATGGTTATTTTCAATGAAATTTATTCTTACAATTTTTTTACAACGTTTTTTGAATGTTTGTTTTTAAAATGAAAAGGTTATTTTGCTTAAAAAAAGTTTTATAGATATTTTAGGGAATTGTTATGCATCAATGACATAAAAAATTCATTGTACTAAAAATACACCAGTAATAAGTAATAAATATTTCATCCTTATTGTAGAGACCCGTATCTTGACGTACATGGACTTTACATTACTTTTGCGGAATACTTAGTACATAACAAAAACACACACACAAGGATCGTAATAGTTTAGTGTCTTTGGAAACTCGGAATATAATCTTCTAATCCTGGTGAAAGATCTTCAACATCTCCCATAAAGATATTCTTTTTTTTTACCTAAAACCTTTCTTTATATCCTGGGGAAAAGAAAACATAAAAGGGTGAGCTCAAATGCTCAGTAAGGGTAAACAAAAGAAATATCAATCACATAATTTTCATAAGAACATAACATTTTTGTAAATCTTAACCTGCAAAAGAGAGCATAATTTCATAACATGGGATAAATCATAGTAGTGAAATGAAATCATAACTTAAAACATTACTCATTGTGGCATACACACATAATCATAGAGAATCATTTCTTGTTAGTCAAGACTCATTGCCAAGACTATCTTAGTGGACAAAGTCCCTTTCTGAATCGAGTAATCCTCGTTTCAGTCCTGTTTCACTGAACCGGTATAACCTACCATTCCAGCCATGTCTATCTCATGAGATATAAAATCTTTACCCAATGCATTGGAGGGAGATATAGGTCCCACCCATCTTATAATGAATCCTTTCTTATGTGTGCCACATAATCATAAATCTTACATCATCACATAACCCATGTAATAAAAATGGGATTCTTAAACAACATGACATCATAAAACAATTCATATAAGATAAAGGAATTCATAAAAATAATTCCATCACAACACGATCAAATCAATTTAATAATAGGGATAAAAATAGAACCCTTTATTATCTTAGATGGAAAATAATTTTGATAAAACACTTGAATTGAATTCTTGAGGAAAATATCCTTTCTTCTTCAAAATCAATTTCTTTTCACAAAACATCATGCAATTTTAAAAGAAAGAGATTTTATTGAAAATAGTCATGAAATCTTTTAGAGTAAGCATCATGAAAATAAGTCTTTATAAAACAGTAGAAATCCGTTCGTGCCGTATAAGTTAAAAAAAACATTCTTCGTACTTTTGTCGGAAAAGTCAAAAAGTACCTCGTATGACAAAAGATTCCTTTCATAGATATTACTAAAAACTAACCGAAGGGTAAAAATGGATTTAAACAATTGTAGGTGGATGGAAATAATATTACATATTGATGAAACATGGATGTGGATGATAAAATACACCCCAGTAAATACTTACGAATAAACAATCTCGGATAAAAATGAGATTGTGATATTTCCCTTACCTTAGGTCCGACTTGCTTTGTAAGTGTCCGAACCTCCTGTATAATGATTTAAATCATGTTATTGACTTATTAAAGAATCATATTCATTGTTATGATATCATATATGGTTCACTTATGACATTATATTACCCGTTCTTTTGTAAATTCCATGTTAAAGAAGCGTTTTGGGTAAAATCGTTTCATTTATCGTAGGTGTTTTGACTTGTTGTTCTTGACATCATTATTACTTATATCATGATTTACTTACTTCCAGAATATAAAATATGATTTATATATCATATATATTCAGTATATATATATATATATAATAGGTAGATAAATAAAATGAAAAACACCGTTCATGGAGACGGTAGTCCGTACGTACGCATGAACGCTGTTTTCCTTTCCTTATTGTCTTGAAATGGAAGTAAGTAGATGACTTACATATGTATATATATACATAAATCCAGTAGCTTTATAATGTCATATATTTCATTATTATTTCTTATATATACATTATAATCATTCTTAAATGGTTAACATGGAGAATGAATCTCATCGCGTCGTGGAGACGGTATTCCGTACGTACGCACGAGCGATGATATCATTTCTATAAATATTGAATTGAATTGGAGTGGATTATACAATATATCAGAATCAATATGATGTTATAATAACTATGTATAGTTATTCTTTACACCATTATACCCATCCGTGTAAGGTGGTGGTGGAAAATAGATTACACCACGGCGTGGAGACGGTATTCCGTACGTACGCACGCGCGGTGATTTCTTTTTCCGTAGGATGGATAGATGGTGAAATAGGGTTGTTTCATACTTATAATAACATATCAGTATATGAGTGATACTGATGTTATTACTTCATAATGAAACAACCTAAGAAGAAGAAGTGGAAGAAGAAATAAAGATGAAAGAATTGGTAACGGTAATTACCTCTTCTTTGAAGTGCCTCTTTGAGACCTCTTCTTAGGGAACTAGAATTGGTCTTTGAGGAAGACCAGAACCTCTAGGATGTTTCTAGGGAAGTGGAGAAGAGATTTTGGCAGGGGTTGGCCGAGCTTGAGTGCTCAAATTGGTGTGAGGAGGAGGGGGAGGAGGTGTCCTTTTATAGGGGAGGAGAGGGGCACCTTAGGAATATCTCAAAATATTATTTTATATTAAAGTCAAAATCGGTTTATAATGGTTCCAAAGGGTCTTATTTCGAATCTAAAGTTGGGATGGGTCGAAATCCTATCAACCAATAGAATTTAGACAAGTTTAGGATTTTATTTTAACCTTATCAATTAGATTTAACTCTAAGTTAAATAATTTAACATTTACCGTGTCTTTTTGTTTTCTTTCACTATATGGTTAATACACTTACTATAACATGCCAAACGAACCCCAAATTGTTTATTATTAATATATATATCCTTATCTAAGTCATTTGGTCGAACCTTAGATTTTTAGGAATAAAATAACAATTAATAATATAATATTTGATTTAAAAACTATTTTGTGTCAATTTTGACACTATTTGATATATGATTTTTGTGAAGGTCATAACAGAATTAAATGTTCGAACCCAGTTGATTAAATCAACATTAATATATCATAGTAACCTAGAAGATTAGTGGAATTCATAAAAATTTTCAAATTGCATTTATTTTGGTGTTTATAACATCAATTATGTCAATATTTCATTAATAAGTTAATTACTGCATCATCGTTGTGTCATAAATAAATTAACTTATTTGATGTCTAAAAATTACAAATAAAATACCATCATGTAGGAAATCTTTTTAGCTTTCTAATGAATATTTACAATCGAATTTATCTTATGTAAAACCCTATATTATAAATGATTTACTTATTAAACTTTGATTTTAACTATTTTAACCCTTCTTTAAATAAATTAATAATAAATGTCCTAATCTAATCCAAGTGGGCCTAAATGGTCATATTTTATTCCTAAGATTGTTTTTGGTCGAATTACACTTGTCCAATAGAATTAGGACATGTGTTAGGGTAATATTAATATCATATTTACCCTTAGTTACTCTATTTACTATTAACCGTGGTAAAAAAAGTAAAAAGTTACTATTCACCAAAAAATTATTTTCATCTCATTGAACCACATTTTAGTCCTTGATATTAACCGTGTCTCTCGGATTTTCGAAATTCCATTCACAGAAGCGGTAAAATTAAGTTTTATGCAAAATTCAGTTTTTAACCTACCACTTAGTAGTTTCACTATTCATCAAAAATTAATGTTTTTCAGAACAATGCCAAAATTTCATCCCAAGATATATTTCATATTCCGAATTCAAAAATGAAGTCTATTTTACCAAATTCATAACATAAAAGTTGCATTAATTAATTTTATAATTAAATCCCGCTGTTAAAACAAATAGCGTGTTTTTAAGAAACAATATCTATCAAAAGATTGACACTTGTTTATGTCTAGTTTAAATGTGAAATTACATCCAATGACCAACATTGTATTAAATTGTAAAAATATATTCTAAATATACTTTAAAACCACTCAAATTAATGATTTATCACTATTAATTATTTTGATTAAAAAAGTTGTTTTTAATTATAATTTAGTAATTTTCACTATTCATCAGAATATGAAAGTTATCCGAAAAGTACCAAAATTTCACCTTAGGCTAAATTCGATACTCCGAATCCAAGAATGAAGTTCATTTTGAAAAATAAGATTTACAGAATTTTAAAAAGTGGTTATTACTATTCATAACGGCTAGTTTTAATAATATTTTAATAGCACATCGTTGTTTAGTGAAACTCGGTATTGCGTATTACATACGCTATCGAGGAAGGTCGCGATTGCGTGTAATGCAAGGCAAGACAAGGATGCATGTTGTGCAAGCTCCTTTTGGTGTAGCGTACAACACAAGACATTAATAAAATTAAAAAGAATATTTCTTTATAAAATCTTGGGCTGTTACATTCTACCCCCCTTAAAATGAATTTCGCCCTCGAAATTCGTCGGGGTTATAAATGGTTTACTATTCGAAAGTTTCTTTAATAGAAACCCACATCGTAAAAAGGAATATCAAAACCAATCTTTAAAAACAAAAGTATGAAACGTAACGGTTACCCAAATAAACTAATCATTGGGTTTCCACATAGGTGAAAATATGGATATGGAAGAAAAATCTAACCATCATGTTCCGATGGAGAGTTGTAGAGAACATGGCTATGGAAAAGCCAAAAATCACAAATCCATAAATTTGTGACGATCTAAGGTACCATCCGATTCATCAGGTATAAGATCACTAGGACAACATTTTTGGTTTTCAAGATCATTTCCCTAAAGTTAAAGAATTTGAATTAGAATAAATACTTACTTTATGTTGGTACAACCTCACTGTTGTTCGTGCCTTTAACAATTTCCACTTAATCTCTTAAATAAATGAAGTTGAATTTGTTATTCGTGAAGTGTTAGCAGATCATGTGATAGAATGACGGGTCATTCCATCTGTCTCAAAAGGATAGCAAAATTTATATACATAAGTCAATCTATAGTGAGATTAATCATATATGGTTTCTAAAATGGACTTATACTTCATATATCATACTGCTTAATATAATAAAACTAGTTTCTACTAAACAGGGACTTCCTGTAGGCCAGTGGTAGGCGATAAAGGCCAGTCGCACTTTGGTTGTGGGTTCGATTCCTACAGCCTTGTCCGAAGCGATGGGTTGTCGCCCGTCCTGCAGGTTGTCCCTTTTTCTAAAACTACGTTACTATAACATCCCATCAATAATATCGAAAATCTTATATCCTTAAACAATACTAACTTATGTCCAACATAATCCAGTCTAATCTTTAGGCTTATACATAATACTGTAGTCCACTCTCATAATATAGTGACAACGATTACCAGAGATTTAATATTGTCGTTGATCCCCACATATCATAAGATATGTCTTGTTGGTCACATTCCAAACACTCAAAGTCCTTAATCGTGTATTCTCTTGAATACCTTAGTGAAAACATGAGTGCAGTTAAAAGTTAACACTTTCCACATACCAAAATCCTCAAAATTCTATATACTCAAACCATGATATCACTTAGTCCTTATATCAATCATGAGCTCATGAATACTATTAAACATTTCATTTTCTCGTCTTCATTATGCGCATATCATCTTATTTCCAAAAAATATCTCAATCACTTTGAATACCACATCAATAAATATTGCAATACTCAATGATACAACATTATTTTGGAATCCCATTACATAAACACTTAATCATTCCACCACATCGTTGTCATATTCAACATTGCCAATAGTGATCGCATGTGATTTCCCTTTGTCCTTTGCCTTCAGTGGTTTCTCATGTTGATCATCACTAACCCTTGGATTAGGGCAATTATTAGCATAATGCCCCATTTCCTTGCACTTGAAGCATTGAAGTGTTGGTGGTGCGTTCTCTGCAGTGTTTGCTTTATTCACATCATTAGAAACCCTTTTTCCATTACTTCGACACTCAGCTGCTCGATGACCTTCTTTTCCACACTTAAAACATTTTCTAGTCCCTTTTAGACAATCTCCACCATGCTTCTTTCCACACTTTGTGCATAAGGAAACATTCATCTTCTTTTCACCATTATTCTGAGATTTCTCCTTGAACTCCATCTTTCGTTTCTTGTCAAAACCATGAGATGGATATGTAACACCAACTTCCATTTCTACCTTGATAGCACAACGCACAATTTCTTCATAGCTACTGAAGTCTCTTATAGCTAATTCCCTTCGAAGACTTGGTTTTAAGCCACAGAAAAATCGATCAACTTTACTTTCAGGTTGGATGATAATTCCAGAAGCATACCTTGCAAGTCTTGTAAAATTTGCTTCATAGGTACCAACAGATTCATCGTCCCTTTGCTTCAGTTCAAGAAATTATTTCTCCATCTTTGTTCGAAGAATACGAGGGAAGTACTTACTGGAAAACAAGTTCTTGAACTCGTCCCATTCCATGGACTCAATTTCATCTCTTGGCCTCGTATTCTTGATAAGATTCCACCATTGATCAGCTTCACCTTCCAAACGATATACTGCTAAGATGACTTTATCATGTTCAGAACATTGAAGAACTGAAAATATCTTTTCAGTAGTACTAATCCATTGTTCAGCAACTAATGGATCAGTAGACCCACTGAAAGAAGGTGGACGTTGCCTCATGAAGGACTCAATAGAATATTGTTCCCTTCTCTGCTCATTTGGAAGTCCAGAATGATTCATAGCTTGTGTAAGTATAGCAATAAGATTTTTCACTCCATCTCCCATAACATTTGTTTGTTCAGGAGGGCAATCATTGCATTGTCCATTGCATTGATCAACACGGTTCCTTCGGGTTCCAGCCATCGTCTAAAACCCAAAAAGAATAGTGTGAGAGGAAAAAATCATGCTAGGGAAAACAACATAATAAAGGGGGAGTACCTTCAATATCCAACATCTTAGGTTTAATTCTATGATCGTTAGCGTAATTCTATTACTATAACCTATACGTATACTTATCCCTAGGGACATCCCTAGACATACCTTAGAAATATCTCTAGGGGTCTCACTAACGTTTTCGCATCCTAGTTTCCAAAGGTTGACTAAACCTTTCCTCTGATACCAACTGTAGAGACCCGTATCTTGACGTACATGGACTTTACATTACTTTTGCGGAATACTTAGTACATAACAAAAACACACACACAAGGATCGTAATAGTTTAGTGTCTTTGGAAACTCGGAATATAATCTTCTAATCCTGGTGAAAGATCTTCAACATCTCCTATAAAGATATTCTTTTTTTTACCTAAAACCTTTCTTTATATCCTGGGGAAAAGAAAACATAAAAGGGTGAGCTCAAATGCTCAGTAAGGGTAAACAAAAGAAATATCAATCACATAATTTTCATAAGAACATAACATTTTTGTAAATCTTAACCTGCAAAAGAGAGCATAATTTCATAACATGGGATAAATCATAGTAGTGAAATGAAATCATAACTTAAAACATTACTCATTGTGGCATACACACATAATCATAGAGAATCATTTCTTGTTAGTCAAGACTCATTGCCAAGACTATCTTAGTGGACAAAGTCCCTTTCTGAATCGAGTAATCCTCGTTTCAGTCCTGTTTCACTGAACCGGTATAACCTACCATTCCAGCCATGTCTATCTCATGAGATATAAAATCTTTACCCAATGCATTGGAGGGAGATATAGGTCCCACGCATCTTATAATGAATCCTTTCTTATGTGTGCCACATAATCATAAATCTTACATCATCACATAACCCATGTAATAAAAATGGGATTCTTAAACAACATGACATCATAAAACAATTCATATAAGATAAAGGAATTCATAAAAATAATTCCATCACAACACGATCAAATCAATTTAATAATAGGGATAAAAACAGAACCCTTTATTATCTTAGATGGAAAATAATTTTGATAAAACACTTGAATTGAATTCTTGAGGAAAATATCCTTTGTTCTTCAAAATCAATTTCTTTTCACAAAACATCATGCAATTTTAAAAGAAAGAGATTTTATTGAAAATAGTCATGAAATCTTTTAGAGGAAGCTTCATAAAAATAAGTCTTTATAAAACATTAGAAATCCGTTCGTGCCGTATAAGTTAAAAAAAACATTCTTCGTACTTTTGTCGGAAAAGTCAAAAAGTACCTCGTATGACAAAAGATTCCTTTCATAGATATTACTAAAAACTAACCGAAGGGTAAAAATGGATTTAAACAATTGTAGGTGGATGGAAATAATATTACATATTGATGAAACATGGATGTGGATGATAAAATACACCCCAGTAAATACTTACGAATAAACAATCTCGGATAAAAATGAGATTGTGATATTTCCCTTACCTTAGGTCCGACTTGCTTTGTAAGTGTCTGAACCTCCTGTATAATGATTTAAATCATGTTATTGACTTATTACAGAATCATATTCATTGTTATGATATCATATATGGTTCACTTATGACATTATATTACCCGTTCTTTTGTAAATTCCATGTTAAAGAAGCGTTTTGGGTAAAATCGTTTCATTTATCGTAGGTGTTTTGACTTGTTGTTCTTGACATCATTATTACTTATATCATGATTTACTTACTTCCAGAATATAAAATATGATTTATATATCATATATATTCAGTATATATATATATATAATAGGTAGATAAATAAAATGAAAAACACCGTTCATGGAGACGGTAGTCCGTACGTACGCATGAACGCTGTTTTCCTTTCCTTATTGTCTTGAAATGGAAGTAAGTAGATGACTTACATATGTATATATATACATAAATCCAGTAGCTTTATAATGTCATATATTTCATTATTATTTCTTATATATACATTATAATCATTCTTAAATGGTTAACATGGAGAATGAATCTCATCGCGTCGTGGAGACGGTATTCCGTACGTACGCACGAGCGATGATATCATTTCTATAAATATTGAATTGAATTGGAGTGGATTATACAATATATCAGAATCAATATGATGTTATAATAACTATGTATAGTTATTCTTTACACCATTATACCCATCCGTGTAAGGTGGTGGTGGAAAATAGATTACACCACGGCGTGGAGACGGTATTCCGTACGTACGCACGCGCGGTGATTTCTTTTTCCGTAGGATGGATAGATGGTGAAATAGGGTTGTTTCATACTTATAATAACATATCAGTATATGAGTGATACTGATGTTATTACTTCATAATGAAACAACCTAAGAAGAAGAAGTGGAAGAAGAAATAAAGATGAAAGAATTGGTAACGGTAATTACCTCTTCTTTGAAGTGCCTCTTTGAGACCTCTTCTTAGGGCACTAGAATTGGTCTTTGAGGAAGACCAGAACCTCTAGGATGTTTCTAGGGAAGTGGAGAAGAGATTTTGGCAGGGTTTGGCCGAGCTTGAGTGCTCAAATTGGTGTGAGGAGGAGGGGGAGGAGGTGTCCTTTTATAGGGGAGGAGAGGGGCACCTTAGGAATATCTCAAAATATTATTTTATATTAAAGTCAAAATCGGTTTATAATGGTTCCAAAGGGTCTTATTTCGAAGCTAAAGTTGGGATGGGTCGAAATCCTATCAACCAATAGAATTTAGACAAGTTTAGGATTTTATTTTAACCTTATCAATTAGATTTAACTCTAAGTTAAATAATTTAACATTTACCGTGTCTTTTTGTTTTCTTTCACTATATGGTTAATACACTTACTATAACATGCCAAACGAACCCCAAATTGTTTAGTATTAATATATATATCCTTATCTAAGTCATGTGGCCGAACCTTATATTTTTAGGAATAAAATAACAATTAATAATATAATATTTGATTTAAAAACTATTTTGTGTCAATTTTGACACTATTTGATATATGATTTTTGTGAAGGTCATAACAGAATTAAATGTTCGAACCAAGTTGATTAAATCAACATTAATATATCATAGTAACCTAGAAAATTAGTGGAATTCATAAAAATTTTCAAATTACATTTATTTTGGTGTTTATAACATCAATTATGTCAATATTTCATTAATAAGGTAATTACTGCATCATCGTTGTGTCATAAATAAATTAAATTATTTGATGTCTAAAAATTACAAATAAAATACCATCATGTAGGAAATCTTTTTATCTTTCTAATGAATATTTACAATCGAATTTATCTTATGTATAACCCCATTTTATAAATGATTTACTTATTATACTTTGATTTTAACTATTTTAACCCTTCTTTAAATAAATTAATAATAAATGTCCTAATCTTATCCAAGTGGGCCTAAATGGTCATATTTCATTCCTAAGATTGTTTTTGGTCGAATTACACTTGTCCAATAGAATTAGGACATGTGTTAGGGTAATATTAATATCATATTTACCCTTAGTTACCCTATTTACTATTAACCGTGGTAAAAAAAGTAAAAAGTTACTATTCACCAAAAAATTATTTTCATCTCATTGAACCACATTTTAGTCCTTGATATTAACCGTGTCTCTCGGATTTTTGAAATTCCATTCACAGAAGCGGTAAAATTAAGTTTTATGCAAAATTCAGTTTTTAACCTACCACTTAGTAGTTTCACTATTCATCAAAAATTAATGTTTTTCAGAACAATGCCAAAATTTCATCCCAAGCTATATTTCATATTCCGAATTCAAAAATGAAGTCTATTTTACCAAATTCATAACATAAAAGTTGCATTAATTAATTTTATAATTAAATCCCGCTGTTAAAACAAATAGCGTGTTTTTAAGAAACAATATCTATCAAAAGATTGACACTTGTTTATGTCTAGTTTAAATGTGAAATTACATCCAATGACCAACATTGTATTAAATTGTAAAAATATATTCTAAATATACTTTAAAACCACTCAAATTAATGATTTATCACTATTAATTATTTCGATTAAAAAAGTTGTTTTTAATTATAATTTAGTAATTTTCACTATTCATCAGAATATGAAAGTTATCCGAAAAGTACCAAAATTTCACCTTAGGCTAAATTCGATACTCCGAATCCAAGAATGAAGTTCATTTTGAAAAATAAGATTTACAGAATTTTAAAAAGTGGTTATTACTATTCATAACGGCTAGTTTTAATAATATTTTAATAGCACATCGTTGTTTAGTGAAACTCGGTATTGCGTATTACATACGCTATCGAGGAAGGTCGCGATTGCGTGTAATGCAAGGCAAGACAAGGATGCATGTTGTGCAAGCTCCTTTTGGTGTAGCGTACAACACAAGACATTAATAAAATTAAAAAGAATATTTCTTTATAAAATCTTGGGCTGTTACACTTATTCTTTCATTGGATAGATTATTATCTGTTTTACTAGGTGTGTACTATGTTGATACAATTCATTTTACTCACGATGGTTTAGGATTATGTTTATTGATTGAGGTAATTATTAAAATTTCATATGTTCATTTTTCAATACGAAGGATTATATTGATTTTGTCTCAATCCATTAATATTAGGAATTCCTTGGAAATAGTAATTTTTTGTTATGGGATTTTATATCCCCTCAGTGCATTGGTATGTGTCATGAGAAAAACTAGATTTGGTTTTGGATGAGGGCTTATCCATTTATACAGATGGCTTGGAACAATGCATCAATAGTATTACATGTCACAACACAAGGCCTAAACAATATGTTTTAGGAATACAGTGTTATGCATTCCATCATTATGAATTTAGTTGTTAATATTATTTTTAATTATTTTATTAGTTATAATATCTATTGTTATGTTTCAAGATCATCTTATTATATATATAGAATTATTTGATTATTATTTATTCTTCCCATATTATTCTCAATATATTAATTAAATGGATCATATTTTATTTATTTAAATCCATACATGTATTATTACCCTTATCGAGCATCTAATATCACCCATTTATTCGATTTTATTTTCCATGTGATACAAGGAAGTATTTTTTGACTAATATATAAGGATACCCTAAGGGGGATAATATAATTATAAAATAAAATTCATTTTTATTTTATATTTAAACATTTTTAACTTAAATTTAAAGTATATATCTAGTTTTCTAATAATACTAAACTATTTGGTCATTTGGGATAGGATTCATATTATATTAGTCAATTCTAATAAATAAGACACTAGCTCTGGGATACTCAGGTCAGGTTTCTACAACATGGAAATTTGATATCATAAATAATGACATATGTGGAATAATGAGTACTTATGCAACTGATGATTTTATATTTTTCTTTAACATTTATTCATTAATTTAGTTCGTATGGATATTTTTATTTAATGATACACTTGTATTAATCCTTTGGAAATATAAAATATTTTTAAAAATAAGAATAAAATCAAGTAGGAAAAATTATTAATATTCTTTATTCAAATCATTTTAATGGATACCTAATCTTGGAATTCATTAATATTATACTTCATTGTGGATTTTACATATAGATATCTCTTCTTTGAACACCACATTAGAATATGTTTTCTAAAAGGAAGAATCATTCTATTTTGGATATGGCCCGATCGATGATGATTTAGAGGGGAGTTCGAATTATTTTATAGGGTTATACTATAGATATTATAGACTTAATACATAATTTTATTTCATAAAAATCACTCATAATGAATCCATAATATATTTGGACTAGAAAATGTTCCCAAATGTATTTTTTGAGGGATTTAGGTTTTGAAGAACCCCTAAAAATATTGTATTCTCATAAGTTGAGACCCAATATTGAAAAATTTATTGATTAGGATATTATTTCTATAATCATAATGAACACAAAGTTCGTTTAATTTTTTTGGACTTTCTATTTAGAAATAAACAAAATTATTTTGATGTTAATGGGAGGATATTTTAACTAATATAACACAAATATTAATAAATATGAATGTTCTTAATATGGAGGTTAGGACATTTACGAAAAGAATTATAGAAGAAGAATCAAGTCATGTTACATAAGAAACTCAATGTTCTGGTTGTATTAATTAAGAGATCAAGAGATATATATTTCTTATAGTGTTTCATTGGAAGTAATATTGATATGTTAAAGAACAATTACTCCTATGGAGGATATTTAGAGTTCTAATTTTGATAATTGGAATCAATATATGGAATATAGAATATACTATATATACACTAACCAGGTTTAGAACATGGTTGATATACCTAAATGGGTTAGATCTATAAGTTTTAAATGTGTTTTTTATTTATAAAAATATCATTTATAGTATAGTTCATTCCAATAAAGTCTACATGGTGAAAAAGGGTTATAATAAAATTAATGTTTTGAATATGAAGATTCATATTCCCCTATTCCAATCATAAAGCACATTTTGAAATTACACTCCTTAAAAAATAATTTATATTATGATATATATCATGTGGATATTAAAAATTCATCCCTTAAATAAAACATAGTCAAGGGAATGTATGTGATACAACCTATAGGTTTTGAAGATCCAAATGAGTTTGATAGGGTTTTCAATTTGTAATAACCTATTAATGGATTCAAGAAATAATCTCAGAGTTGTATGATCTAGTTTGATGATATAATAATATATTTTGGTTTCATCACAAATACATATGGTTCTTGTGTATATAATCACATTTTTGAGAGTTTTTTTTCATGTTTATAATGTCTCTTATTAAGTTCTCATAACTAGTACATATTAACCCAATCATGGTGAGTGTCACTATATTTCGATTCATATTATCAAAAAGTACTTTAGAAGAACTAATAATAGATTATTAGTATTTATAGGACAATATTATCTTTGCGAAAAAGTTTTCCCTAATGGTAGGTTCTGATATAATAAAATTACATTACATCTCAATAGGGTTTCATATATTTCTTAAATTTTGTAGATATTTATTTTAAGAGTTTCAAAAAATCTATGATAGTATAATAGTTAATAGAAGCAGAGTAAAACATCTCTTCTGTTGTTGAAAAGAACATTTTTCAAATTATGATGTTCATTTTTGAACATTAGGGGTTCCTAGTATTGATGGAGTCATCAAGCTTCATAGTTACAACAATTGAGACATTGATCAAGATAAGGAACCTTAGTCTCACTGAAAGACAAAAACATAATTATTAAAAACTATCTCATATAATATAGTTTTGAGAGGGTCTATGATAGGATTTGTTTACAAGATACATATTTTAGAGTAGTATATCCATTTAAAAGACCATTATCATAGAAAAATTACATGGGTCATGTTGATTTTTTTGGGTATATGATATAATATATTAATTTAATTGTTTTAAAAATATCTTTACTTTATAATAAATGAATTTTTTATTTTATACATTAATTTGAGCTAAAATTTATTCTATATTAATGTTTTAATGATAATATATCCTCAAGGGATTACATTGTGTTTTCAATAATTGACAGTTATAATGAAGTATAATGAATTTTAATGATATTTCAATTTTAAATTTAATATAATAGATTAAAAATGAAAAAGTTTTATACAAAATCAAATAATAGAAATATATGGTAATATAAATTTATTTATTATGTGGAGACATATTATATGGACTATACCGCCAAACCATATCACATGTAATATAATACATTGACTGATATAATTATTGAAATGTTCTTAATATCCATCCATATTACTTGGTATTATTGAGATACCTAGCATGACGATCTTCATAATTTTCTACTTTTATTACTCAAGACATGAGTATTATCTAATTAGGGGGTGGTTGGGTATAATCCTGATAATTTCATTTGATGATGGTCAACTAAGATGAATTTTTATCTCTTTTATGATGATATAAGACATATTTCCCTTGATTTAATTTTTTTTGAAGAAATATATGTTGTCCCAGTGAAATATATCAACAATGTTCTATATGGGTGGGTGGTGAATTCATATTATTGACTATTATATTGATTCAAATTAAATCATTCAATATAATTGTTTATAAGTACATTCAATATTGATAAATGCTATAAAAATATTAAAATAATAATAAAAATCTATATACTGTGAAAATATAAAAAAATGAAAATTATATTTTTATAATAGTTTTGAATGAATGTTCTTATTTCTACCCTTTTAATATCTCTACTCAATTATGGGAATGAAATTCACTAAAATAACGTAACTTTTGAATGGTTTGATAACCATTTACATATATTATATTTTTATCACCTGGATTAACAACCCCACATGTCTCTCCAAGATTTATTTTGAAAAATGTAAAACCAAGTAAAAAATTTATTTTTTTAAGTGTCCCAACCAAAGTACAAACATTTTTCTATGAGCTATACCTGAAACAATATATTCTTTTTGTAAATAAAATGAATAATCGATGAATCAATTCAAACATATAATAAAATTAAGTACAAAAGTTACTAACCATAATAAAAAAATTTGAGAATATCTAATTGGATGTAAATCAATGTAACTTATATCAAATTAATATCAATGGATAAAATGTTTAATCTATTTTATGATCGATGTTAGATTAGAAGATATAATGATAAAGAACAATTAGGCCTCATGTACGATACATGTATGTATTTTATATCCTCTCTCATTCATCATCATTATGATATTATCTTGTTCTATTGATCATAACCTAATGGTTAATACCATCATCATTAACTATATGATGTTGTTGACCAGATTGTTTTTTCAGAACAAATGACATCTTTACAAGTTTATATTCAATATAATCAAGGAAATAATATCTTAATCATTTATAACATTTTCCGACTCTTAATCCATCATTAAAATTTTTGAGATACACTCTATATCATCCATAACATGTAAATGTATTTTTAAAATTAATAATACATTTATAAGAAATATAATAAAATTTTAGTAATTCAAAATATGGAAATGGTTAAAAAATATAATTTTGAAATGTATATTAAAGGATAAATATAATTCTCCATAAGGGTCATTAAACTATTTCTATAAACATCATTTCAGTTTTCTATGTAAATGTGAACATCCTATAAGCATCACATTCTATAATCTTGAAGTATATATGTGGTTGATTTTACCATAAGCATAAAATTTATAAACAAGAAAATCCCAAATGCATCAAAAATAGCTAAGCATGATTGATAACTGTAAGAATCATTTAAAATTAAGAGTCACTTTACCTGTAGTATTGAATTTCAGGTTTATAAAAAATATATATATCTATGTGAACATGGATATACTTTCTATAAATATGAAACAAAGACATATGGAAGCCTTTAAAATCATTAGACATTAAATATATTCATATGAATTCAAATCATTTACTTATGAATTTATGTGAAACCAATGACATTAAAATGATTAAATTTTACATTGATATGATTTCATATGACTTTATTAAAAAAATTATTACTTTATAGAAACTATACGATATTTTACATTGTTCAAAAAATATAAAATTTAAACAAAAAGTAATGAAAGTAGTAATAATTTATAATTATCCATTTAAAATTTTATCATACTCTTAATGTGAGTTATTTTTATATTTTTATTAAAATAAACCAAATTCAACCATAAAAATCTCACCATCTACGAAAAAATAACACTAATAGTCATTACTATTTTTGAAAATATAAAACCAAAATAGATTTTATATGAATTTCAAAAAATATTTCTTTTTTTAGTTTTATAAAATGTCTATGAAAATATAAAATTAGTATAAATATATTTTTCATTACCAAATATCATAGAGTAAAAAATAAATTAAATAGATGGCATGTTGAATCACTTCTATAAAAATTATATCTCATATTCAAAATATATTAGGAAAAGTAAAAGTAAACATATTATAGTAATAAAAAAATTAATCTCTCACTTAATTGATGAATTAAAAAATATTTTGTAATAAAAATTAAATAAATCATCAAGTTACAGTTAAATATCATCAATTATATTGATTTATTTAGAATATATAGAACAAAGAGAAATAATAACCCAATTAAACTCTAAAAATATTTATAAAATACATATAACAACTATACCATATTAAAAATTTATTACAAATGAATGTTGTAAAATTAAATACATTAAATATGTTCCAAAAAAATATATTCCAACAAAAATATTTTTCAGATATTTTGGTAATAAAAATTTGGAATAATATTTTAAAATTAAAAAAATAAAACTTAACCTACATCATATCGTGCTCATATTTTACTTTTTCAAACATCATTATATCAAATGGTTTAGTAACTATATCATGTGTTTGATTATAATTTTATATAAATTCTAAAATAATATATCATTTGTTGACATAATCTAAAAAAATTGAAACCAATTTTTTTTATTTAATGTTGTTACATATTATTTTCTATTAAAATAAGAGAGGTTTTATAAAATAATATGAAAACCTTATCAAAATAAATGATTAAATGGAATTATTTTTTAATCTATACCCATAGTTAACAATAATTAATATAAGTACTATACTCTTCTTCTATAGTGGATAAATCCATTGATGATTTCTTTTTAATACTCCACGACATTATAATTTTACCATGTAAATGAAACATAACTCATGTAATATTATGGAAATCATAAAACCTCTAAAATCATAATCAAAATAATATATCATATCAAAGAAAAATTAATATAATTTAATAAAAAATACTTATACAGCCTTTAAAACGTATAATTGTTTTTTTTTAAATCCATCAAATGAAATTCCATAGTATTATATTGAAATATTTGACACACCAAAAAACTAAATAGAATACCGAGTCTAGATATGATAAATTAAAATAGAATTTTGATCATACCTCTAAAGAGTTTTTTATATGTGGTTTTAAAAAATTCATCAATATCTCGTTCTGAATTAGTACACATTAAAGATATAGAATTTATTCATGAATAAATATGAAATACTTTAACAACGTCATTATAATATTTATATTTATTCAAGAATTTTCCATCACTTATTTGAAAGAATTTCATTATAATAAAAAATTTCAGTTCACTCGTCAAACTCATCTCAAATTCACCTATTATTATGTTATAAAATTTTTTATATAAAATTTAAATCGACAAAAAAACAAAATATCATTAATATATATTTTCAAAATAAAAATATCAATTGAAACATTTTTAATAAAAAAATTTTGTATCAACCTTTACATTATAAAAAAGTTATTAAAAAAATTATAGTCTATCATACAAAGATTTAGAATATTACATAATACCTAAAAATATTATGTTTATTTAGAGGAATAATTTTGATATTATTTAATATAAAATACATGTATTAATTCACCCAAATTTCATCAGATTATTATCCATTTAAAAATTTACTTTCAACATAAATTTGATAAAATTATTACATTGAACTGAAAAAAATACAATAACATTGTAATAGATTCTATACCACAAACCATAAAATTTATTTCATCCAATTCAATTAATCATCAATGAAGAAAATCCTTAAGTAACCAATATTACTTCGATTTTAAATAAATTTCAAAATTCATTGATTTTATTTGAATAAATACATACATGTTATATAACATGATTATATTTTGGAAGTTTAACTATATTAATAACATTATTTCATGTAAATTAATTAAGTCTATTAGGATTAATAATAATCAAATTTGAATCATTCAAATATAAATTAATATTACGAGGAAAAAACTGTTATAAAAAGAGAATTATAAAAAATCTTCAAAAATGATTTTATAGATTGAATTTTATATTCCAAATTTTAATTAATTTTTGATTAGGGTGATATTTAAGATATTAACATCATTTAGGATCTATTTGAGAAGAGATATTCTCTACCTCAATTAATACATTATCATTTTTAATTTAATCTTCAATAAATTTAAACTATTTCAAATATTCATCAAATTTATATAAATCTAAATTACTCAACAAATTCATATTTTTATCAAACAAAAAAATTATTGATTATTTAATAACAAAAGTTATCTAATTAAAAACCATATATGACTTTTTAAATACAGAACAAACTAGATAAATTCATTTATAAAATTTTGAATCAAATTTATGTTGATTAACTTTTTTATTTAAGATAAAACCTTTACATCCAAACACCCTAAAATATACAACATTTTGGTTTTTCACTCTAAATAATTCAAATCGGGGGTAATTATAGTTTTCTCAAATTAAAAAAATACTTTAAATAAAAAACTATATTAATATTGTCTTCCAAAATGTTTTTAGGAAATATATATTAAATATTCATTGTTTTTAAAATTTACATTATAAGCCCATTTTTCGTTCTAAAACCCAATATTTCTATAGTGTTCAAGAAGTATGATTTTTTGGAAAAATCCATTGTATTTATATAATTTCCCAAAAACATGATTAAATAATTAATAGCATATATCAATAATATGAAATAAAATCACATTAATATTATTATTTTCAACTACCTTATCAATGTAAACAAGCGTATTTAAAGATTTACTTTTATTTATTAAGATGCTAGTCCATGTATATTTATGGTAGATATCCGAAATAAAAAATCATACATATTTCTTTATAAAAAAGAATATTTTTATAGGAGAAAATAATTCATGATTTAGTAATTAAGGAGTTCAAGAAGTTTTAATATCATTAATATATTAAAAAAAATTATATGTTCCTTTTCTATTAAACATTAATCAAAAATAGAAAACCTATTTTATTCTAGGGTAAATTTTGAACATGTACATGCTTTGAAGATTTATTACAAATTTAAATTATTTCCCTCAAAAACCAATTATTTTATTAAATGTTATTAGTTTCAAAAATATTAAGACACCTAACATTATGATAGGTTAATTTAGGAAAATCATCTAAGTAAATATTTTTTAAATTTCCATAAAATAAAATTATATACTTTTATAAAACCATTCCCCAATCATACTCAAATTTTTCATTCATTCCATCATAAAAAACATGTCATATAATAATTAACTTTTTAAAAAAATGTTAAAAAAATAAAAAATTGATATTATTGAATTTTTAGAATAACCTTATTTAACAAATCCATTAATATTTCCATTATAATTTTTCTATGAAAGTAAGAGAACCTCCACTACAAGAATTAAAAAAATGGTATAATGTTATCATTCATGTGTATAGAATAGTTTTTAAACATGTACCAGGAATATTTTAGTATTCAATGACATATTTCCTAACATTAGTCAAATAGAAAATAATTTTGGATCTCATTCTATTTCTGGTCTAATTTGAATAGTAGTAGATCTCTTAGACACCCAAAAAATTATTTATGGGTATACTAGAAGGTAAATTTTTCAAATTAAATTTTATTGTGTGATAAAAAATGTTGATAAAATATAAATGGGAATTATTTTTTATAATGGTAGTTCATTTTAATCTTAATATTTTTGAAACATGAAATACTTCCATTTGACCCATTAACGAAAAAACTCTTAATCAACCATGATAATAGAAAATTATATTAAAAAATTAGTTCAATATTTTCATCATTGACATCATATTATCATACTTTTTTACTATGAAAAAATTAAATAAATTTATCATTAGAATAACAATTTTTTTTACATTCTCATTTTCTTTTTGAATGAATTCTAACACAGCATATAATTTATCATTTAGTCATTAAGAAATTTTTTTAATTTTTAAAATTTATTTTTTGGGATTATTATATTCTTTTTTAATTTTTGTATTATTATCTAAAAATTTATTTTAAATCCATTTTTAAATTCCATTATCCTCAAAAATATAATATCTAAATATAAAAAATTCTTTTCAAAATTCCACTTGTTCAAAACCATCATCTGTTAACTACTCAATTTCATATGACAATACCTTTTTCTCATCAACAAATATCTTATTTTAAAAAATATATTTCATCTTATCCATTATATTATATTTATAATTCAATAATTATATAAAAATTAATCTATAATTTCATTTTTTTATCATGTATTTTTCTTTAATATTTTTAATGTTTTAATTATTTCTTGAAATAGAATCATAATAATTTTTATTATCATTTTTAGTAACAATAGAATATAATATATTAGTATATTTTAACATTATTTGATAAGGGGAATTAATTATATTAGAAAATATATATATCAAATAAATATTAAAAATATCATGTTCTCTTCCAATATCATATCTTAGGTTATAGTCATCAATATATGTCTATCCACCAAAAATTCCCCTCTTATCCCTTTTTATGTCATACAATGTTTTTTAAATGCATTATTTCTAAAGGTTAAATACTAATATGTCCCTTATTTCTAATCTCATAGAATGTAAAATAGGAAACATCAAATTTAGGTCAAAAAGGAGGACATTATTATAAAAACATTCAATTGTTTTTATAATAATTATGAGATCCTAGTGATTTCATTGAAAATAATAAATTCCCCTTATTCATGGGACTCATTAACTGGGTTTTCCAAACCATTATTGGACTATTTTTTGTGGCCTTTATGAATGAATTTGTAAAAATATTCTATAAATTTTCTGATTCCCTAGGGATTTATTTAGAAATGTAGATATATAAAAAATCTTCACGTGAAATTTCTAGATTTGAGAAGTCCAATTAATAAGGATTTATGAAATGTCTCATATTTTCTATTTATTATTTTTAAATATTATATGGAATCATTTCGAGACCAGCTCTTTCAAAAGTGTGTGATTCCGAGGCCTGGAGTGCAATGAATAAATGTATGAGATAAATTAAAATTTTAAACAGCGCACATGACCGGTTTTCCTAAAAATGTGGAATAACATTTAAACAGGTGCCCTAATCCAAAATCCATGCTCACCATTGCATTTAATGATGCAGAATTACCTTATGCGGGGCCTAACATCGACTAGTGCAGGCCGGCTACAAAATTTATTTTTTGGGCGTTTTAGAAGAAATATTTTAAAAGAAATTAGATAAATTAATAATTTATTTCATTTTAAAAAAAATTCATAATGCAATAATGATTATTTTTTTAAAATGAGAAGGAGACCAGGGATAGACTCATAACCCTGAACTTTTCCCCAATAATCCTCTAGAGCTTTGGAGAGGATCCAACCTTGGAGGATTTTTGACGGACACGGACGAACGACGATGCATGGATCGTTGTGCAGCGAGATTGAATCCCAACCAACGACTGATCTCCCTATTTTTCGACGACTGAGGTGGGGGTTTTTTGTTTCAATTATTCTTTTCCACGTTCTTGGTTTAAACAATGAACGTGGATAAACCCACAAACAGGTTGATCCACGGATCGTACGATCTTGTGGGAGGATTATTATTTTCTTTTCTTTAGGTTTCTGATTTAGGGTTTTAATTCAGGCTACATTTTTTTTGGTTTTTTTGATTCGGATCCATTTTATCCTACTAATAGGAGCAGATCAGTGTCGTGATGAACAAAGGTGGAGGTTCGTTTCTCGATTTGATTTTGTATTTCTTCACCCTTTTTACTTGTGTTCTTCTCATTCTTCACGGGGTGAAAAGAAACAGATCCTTGTGCATCTGTTCTGCAACATAATAATCCCAAATTGGAGATATGACATTGGGAGGACCTAGCGGAGGTGAGACAGCGATGAAAGCGGACAAATTGACACGGTTCGGGATTTCTTTTTATTCAAGCGTTCTTCACGCAGGTGGATTGGAATGTGTTTTTAGGGCCATTGGGAGGCCCAAAACTGACAGAATCGACTTCATGAAGGTAGGATGACCTAAAATCATGAGTTTCGAGGCGATCAGGTGGCCAGATCAAGGATTGGATAAGAAACTGAGGCGCGGTGGTGACAGGCATCGTTTCTAGAAATTCTCGAAGAACACAACATTTATCCCTAAGAACACGCTGTGTGGGACTGGCTCAATGACGGTTAGGGTTCTGTGATGAACGAAGTGATGAAACATCCTATTTCCCTAAGGAACACGGCATGTACATCCTTACGCGGACTTAGTGTGTATCCCAGGTGATACACAGACACAAGATGGAGTACACAGCCATATACTCCACCACATGGCCAGACCAGGCTGGCTGTAAGGGACACCCCATGAACTGGTTACATGGGATGGCGCACATGGGATAAAGCCATGTACGGTCACATGATCGCGTACATAGAGTTGAACCCAGTTACTTGGACATGGCATGTGATTTGTACTACATGTCGTGTACTGACCTTTCTACATGACAAGCCTTGCGATAGGGGTCGTTGTACATGGGCAGTACGTGGGGTCAGAAGAAACGGCATGTGAAACTTTTACATGTCATGTAATTTTCAGTACATGGCTTGATCTTATTGTCCATTGTATCATGGACATGATTCATTTGGGTTAGTACCACTTTTTCTCATTCCCTAGATGGTCAGGTATCATTTCCCTTTATAGGAGTACGATCCCTTCAGTAGGACATTCTGATATAGAGTTAGTTATCCCTCTAAGAGGACCATAGAGAGATCCTCTATCCATTCCTGACCCTAGGTTGAGTCAGGTATCGATGTGACTACTTACACAGGGTGATGATCCTCTACCTAGACGGTGAATCCGGATGAGTTGCAGTATCTGGCAGGTCTCTATCAGTGATCCTTATCTGTGTATCATGATCTTTCCCCACTCAGGTGTTTGTTCTCCCAAAATGAGTGTATCTATCTCCCGTGGATTTTCCCAATGAGACGTACTTCTCGAATGGACGACATCAGGGCTATCAGACTCATAGAGTGAGTTCTCCTAGATGATTGCTTCATGGAATATTCGAACTAAATACCTTGCATGGGTATGCAGTTGTGTGACTTGTCTCTAGACTGCGGGTATGGGTTTTGAGTATATCTAGATTTTGGGTTACACTTTCTATATGTTCATTAGACATATATTGTGTAGAGCTGAGTGTGCCTTTCCTTTTTATATTACTTTGTGTTTTCCGAGGTCCCCTACTGTGTATTGTTATACTCACCCCTGGATGGGTTTAGCCCGCACTTGTCATGTCTTGTGCAGATGAGAAGCCTTTTGATAGGGTCCAGGGCGGACCAGGACATGAACATTATTTTTGAGTTCCCTATGGGTTGAGGTGTTCCTAAGGCTAAGAGCAGCGGTCCCAGTACCTCATTGTGCTTACAGTTTGGACTTTGTATTTGTCAAACTCTTGTTTTTGGTGGGATTTTATTCTGGCCCAGTTTATTTTCAGTAATTTACTTTTTGTCATACTCTGTTGGTTGGGTTTAGTTGTATGCATGAATTTTGTTCCTTGGTGGTTTTTTTACATTTTAGAATTTGTGGGCTTGGGTATGTGTGAGTGTGTATAGGTAATAAGGAAATGTCTCTCATGTTAGTGATATGCCTACTTGGTTGTAGTCAGCATCCCCTGGCCTATTGCAGGTCGGATTGGGGAGTGGCGGCACCGACCCCACAGGGATGGGTCGTGATAGAGTGGTATCAGATTTGGTCATTTCTACCATAGGACTGAGAGTCTGTGAGATTGGTTTGGGGAAAAAGTGTTAAGTGTTTTGAGATCATCTTTCAGGCCAGAGATTCCACTATTGGTGCCTACGGCTGACGTATCTATACATCATGACTCTGATAACCTACTTTTTTACTTGGTACCTGAAAACACTAGTTGTTGGGAAGTAAAAGAATGGTACGTGCATTATATAATAATGGGTTGTGTTTTACATGTACTTTGTGTCAACTATACAGATATACTCCTTGACCATGGTACATCATGTTTCCTTACAGGATGCCTCTGCAATGCATACCCACTAGGATTCAGTAGCATGATCATGAGGATGACCCCCTTAGTGATGAGGTTGTGATACAGGGACCAGTTCCCCAAGAGTATCCTCCAGGTTGTGCACCTTATATACCACCACCAGTGGGGAATCTCGTGGTACCTGCAGTACCGACCGACGAGGGGTGGAGGCTGAGCATGCTCCACGATTTCTAGAGACAGAGACCACTAAGGTTCTGAGGCAAGCCCGACCCTCAGGCGGCAGAGGAATTTCTTGAGGTGGTGACCAGAGTTTTCTGTCTAGTGAGGACACCAGCGGACTAGATGGTGATAATAAAAGTGATCCTTCTTAAGGGTTCGGTGGATGATGGTGCAGTCTAACCCCACAGACTCACGCCGAGGAGACTCTTTCGTGGACATAGTTTGAGGGACTCTTTAGGGAGGAGTTATCTCTAGTTACGCTGATAGAAATGCACATTCAAGAGGTTCTTCAGCTCAAGCAGGGAAGTTTGATGGTAGATGAATATTCATCGAGGTTCACCAACCTCACCAGGTACTCGACGGATATGCCTAGGGATCAGTACTTTAGAGATTAGACCATCGAGTGAGGTCTATGAAGGGAAATCTGAGCTACTGTCATGGATCTATACATTTCAACATATGCTAGAGTGCTCAAGTGGACCTTGGTGATCGAGAGCTTCTTGTCAGAGAAGATATAGCCGATGTCAGTCAGCACTATGAAAACAGGTGCAGATACCACAGTAGTAGGGAGCCGATGTCAGGCATATGGATCAAGACATGGAAGATGTCATAGGAGGACCTTGGACATGGGATCGACAGTCCAGGGCCCCCAAGCTGGATCTAGTCATCCTAGGGAGAGGTTTTGTTACTCATGCGATGGTAGGGTTCATCTCTCTAGGGATTGTCAGACCCATCGATCTGTTGAGAGGGAAGTGGTGGATGGACCACCAAGGAAGAGGTAAAGAGTGGAGAAGACCGACCCTCTAGGTGGAGGACGTGGAAGAGGAGCTGGTAGAGCTACAGCTGGTGGAAGGCGCTTCGATCTACTTCTACCACCATCACTAGGACGTCTGCACCAGGCTCAGGTAGTTGGGGGATAGGTGCGGGGACAAGTGCATGTTGTCGAGACGTACAACCCAGGGACTCATGGGATGATCTGAGTTACGATCTATGTCTTCTCTACATTAGCTGATGTACATATAGACACGGGTTCCAGTCATTCCTTCCACGCCACATGTATTTTGAGAAACCTTGAGATTCGGTTATATCCGTTGACTCAATCCTTATGCTTGGATACACCTACGGGAGGAGACTAGATGATCACGCACCTCTATAGGTAGTTTGATATAACCCTTGGAGGGGAGAGTTTCGGTTGGAACCTTTTGGTGGTAGCATCGAGGCCTTACGACTTCATTCTCGATATGGATTTGTTATCTTCAGTTCATGCCCAGATTCACTGCTTTAGGTGAAGGGTGCATTGTGTCCGCAGTGATGGGATGAGGTTTTATTTTTTTGGAGAGAAGGAGACCCTGATAGCACAGAATGGGCTTATGCATAGGAGGGTAAACTTGATCACTCATGAGTTTCCTAGACTTACACTCGGTGTAGTAGATGTTTTGAGCATCGAGTTCCCATTAGTAGTGGAAGAGTACGAGGACGTCTTTCCCAAATATGTTCCAGAACTACCTCTCCACTGGGAAATTGACACTTGTATCGACATACACCATGAGACGACACTGATTTCCACACTAGAATATCAGATGGATCCCATAGAGCTTCTCAAGATGAAGGTGCAGTTGGAGGATTTTTAGAGAAAGGGTTTAGTATGACCCATCATTTCAAACTGGGTGGCCCTGATTTTGTTTTCCAAAAAGGCTGACAGAAGTTTGAGGTTGTGCGTGGATTACCATCACCAGAACCAGGTGATGATGAAGAATAAGTATCCACTGCCTGGGATCAAGGATGACTTTTATCAGATAAGAGGAGCTCAGTTGTTCATAAAGGTTGACCTTCGATCAGGTTATCACCAGTAATGAGTAAGGGATGTCGATATACCAAAGCCAACATTCAGATGCCGCTATAGTCACTATGAGTACTTGGTGATGCCTTTCAGCGTGACAAACGACTCCGTAGTGTTCGTGAGATTGATGAACCGGATCTTCTAGCCATATATATACCAGTTCGTAGTAGTCTTCATCGATGACTTCCTTGTGTGCTCAGTGTCAGAGAAGGAGCACACGAGACACCTTCAGATGGTTCTTGACGTACTTCGAGAGCACCAGCTTAATGGGAAGCTCTAGAAGTGCCAGTTCTAGAATTAGGAGGTCCACATTCTCAGAAATGTCATCTCAGCAGATACACTACACAAAATAAGTAAGTGGTATATATAGTGTATTCCTCACAGAAATAAAAGTAAGATAAGAATCTATTATCTTGTGTTTCCTTTTCAGGTGAATGTCCTTTAACTTCCTGTATAACAAAATTATGTTAATTATATACTTTATTTAGAACCATTTTCATTATTATAATTAATTTTATTTCAATTATTACCATTTTATATACAAATATATAATCAATTACATTTACATCTGGTGTTTTGACCAAATTCAGTTTATGTGTCAAAAATAACTTTGGTAGGTCAACTATGGTAAAATGGGTTATTATATAACATCTACAGAGTAATGACCATGAAATAATTATTATATTCATACATAAACTATAATTTTTAAAACCAATAATTAAATTTGGTTATAAAAAATGAATCATCGTTACAATAATAGAGACAGTAGGTCATACGTACGCATGAGTAACGTTCTTATTTTTCGATCATCATTATGGAAAGATGGTTAGAAGAGTAATATCATTAAATAATGATCCTTATATCATAAATAAAATATTATTTAATCATATATACTAATATATATAATTATTTTGATGTAAAATGAATCATATCATGTCAAGGAGGTGGTAGTCCACACATCCACGAACAACATTATCACTTTTTTATGTGTGTGTTAAAAAGTAATATAGAAAATGATATATATATATATATATATATATATATTATTTATAGAAAAGTAATTATGTCATGAATATAATTTAACTTTTTTTATGTCACATATTTTTAATTAAAACATCCTTAATATGTTCCATGTACAGTGTGAACGAATCACATCGCTTTGAGGAGGTGATCTTCCACACTTCCACAAATGATGTTATCGTATTTATAAAAAATAGAAAGTATAAGGGTATATGTTATAAAAGAGTTATAGAAGAATAAATACATAATAAATATCATATATAATATATATAGATAGAGTTACCATCATAATTTCCATAATGAGAGGTGGTAAAGAAAAATAAACAATCATTATTTCGTGAGGCAGTAGTTCACTATACACTGAAACAGTATGTTCATTACCCATTAGATGGAATATTGTGTCAGTATAGGTAAAACCCTTAGAATATAAAAACCATAGTATATTTATGAGACTGTTATTTTTCTAAAATAATATAATATGAATATTTTATTGGTTGGATAATTGAAATTAAACTAAATATCTTAAGGAAATATGCTACCTCTTAATCAGGTAACATCCTTTGGTTTGTACCAAAAAGATTCCTTGTATGGATTTATAAAAAAGGTGGGATTCTGAGAAAATGGGAGGTATTTTGAGTAGATATTGGTCTAGAAAAATTTTCTTGAGATTTTTAAAGAAGTGGGAGGATAGGAGGACTTTTTATAGTCGAGGAGGAGTGACACTCTAGTAATATTTTCACAAAGGATTTCCATAAATGTTTTTCAGATTGAAAGTGGATCCAATAATGGACAAAAATATATAAAAGGGATTATAGGGTATAAATATGTCTATAAAATTTCTCTTGGATAAGTTTATAGGTTATTTATTCCCTTAAAATTAATATTTAGTCCCTTATTAAGCTTAAATTAACCCTAATCGTTGTAATTAATTTTAATTACATTTACTAATATTTTTGGTCAAAAATAGGTTGAAATTATTATACATTATACATTATTGTGATTCCAAATATGCAATCCATTTTTCTAAATTCTAATCACCAAAGTGGCAGAAATTAATTTAAATTTAATCTCATAGATGGGATGAAAATACTTGTTTTTAAAGTAAAAACATATGAAGGTTTGCTATTTTTTATAGTCATTTTAAAAGTTGAATCAATTCCAATGACATAAATTTGATTAAATTCATAAAAACTTTATCTAGTTAAACTTTAAAACCAATTTAAAATATAATTTATCCTTATGAATAAATTAGATGAAAAAGTATTTTTTGACTAAAATTCTGTATTTTTTACTATTCATTAAAAATGAAACTTCATAGAAAAATGCCAAAAAATTACCATATCATAATTTTTTTATTTAAATTTCAAATATTATATTTATTTTTACATATTAAATTTATAAAAGGACCAAAATTTGGTTTTAAATTGGGTTCACAATTAAAAGGTGGTAAAAATTCCTTAACCAAAATATATCATTTTATGTATAAAATTTGGTTTGTTTTTATCTTAATCCAATAAAATATGTTGGATGAATATAAAAATATTTTATTGAATATATAATATATAAATAAATTAATATCACCCACTAATTTTAATTATTTTAATTTATTAGTGTAAAACAGCATTATGAGCATAAAAATAATAATATTTTCTTTTATATTCAATCAGTTTTCATATTCATTTCTAATTAATTTATAACCAATGTGTTAATTTTATAATTTTGTAAACCATAGATTTTCATATGTTAGTTATTACTATTCATACTAGTTGGTTTATATATTATTATATTAAATAATAATATTTTAATAATATATTATTGTTCGGTAAAACATGGTCTTACGTGTAACGCAAGCCATCGAATAAGGTTTCACTTACGTGTAAAACATTCTAACTCCTTGTTCCATTTATTGACATATATAGAATATATCGAAACTATTTAAAATAGTATATATATGTTAAATTATCGGGGCATTGTATTCCCTTACATATTTGGTGTTATGTACCACACACACTATCGAATATAATGTTCTTACTTTATAATTTTGGGCTGTTGTAATTATTTAATATTCAATTTCTATAAGTGTATGAAATTTATTTTAAAATAAGTGTGAAAAATGGGACGAAAACCATTTTTTAGAAAAAATACATTTTTAAGCATAAAACTGGATATATATTCTTATCTCATTCTTAGAAAAAACCTTAATGAATGTTAAAAAATTATGATTGAATATATTATATATGATTTTATTAAAATCATTTAGTAATATTGATTATTTTAAATTATAAAAATAAAAACACATTAGGAGCATAAAAATAGTTTTTTAGAAAAATATCTATTTTACTTTTAAATGATTTTATTTTTATTTCTAATAAATTTATAACCAATAGATTAATAATAAACAATAAATTTTTCTTAATTTAGTTATTTATATCAATGACCAAAAATTTAATTACCATGTTATGATGGTACACTATATTATAGTTCATTTAGAATCGGGGTTACATGTATTTCAATCCATCTAAGAAATTTTATTTGAAGATAAATATTTCATAAAATCTAGGGGTGTTACATTCTACCTACATTAAAATAAATTTCTCCCTTGAAATACCATTACTATGGCACAAAAAATTAGGATATCTCCATTTAATTACATCATGGGTTTACCAAGTGGCTTCTTTGATTTTTTTATTCCTCCAAATAACTTTAACCAAGTTAATAGTCTTATTCAATATCACATTATCTCTAAAATCCTAGATTTATACCATTTGTTCTTCATAGGAAACATCATGATCTATTTTTATAACCATTGATTTCAATACATGTTAAGGATCATATATGTAATTCCTCGTGAGAGATACATGGAAAACGTCATGAACTTGAAAGAGGTTTGGTGTAAATACTAAGTGATAAGCTATCATACCTACTCGATCATGAATCTTAAAGGGTCAAATATACCTAAATATTATATTTACTTTAGTTTTAGTCCTCATAAACTTTTTCCAATAGGAAATTTTTAGGAATACCTTCTCACCAACTATAAATTCTATATTTCACTGATGATTGTCAGCAAAACATTTCTATCAACTCTTAGATACCTTAATGTGTTGTTGGGTGGCTATTAATTTTTTTAACATTTCCTAACCTAGCTCAATCCCTAATATATTTATTTATTCAACATCTTCCAAACATGTTAGATTTATATACTTATTTCCATAAAGGTATTTATAATGATCTATCTGAACGATTAATTAAAAGTTATTATTATAAGAGAAATTGACTAGAGGAATGTGTTGATCTCAACCACCTTTGAAATCCATATAATAAGATCTCATAATATACTCTAATGTCTAAACAGTTCTCTCAGAATGACCATCTATCTATGGATGATAAGTAGTACTAAAACCCAACTCTGAATTATGATCCTGCTGAAGACTTCACCCAAAATTTATGGTAAACTTTGGATCCTCATCAGATATAATAGAATTTGGTACACCAAGAAACCTTAACACTTTCTTAATGTATATTATAGAAATATGATCAAGAGAGAAATATTCTCTAATATAAGTGAAGTTTACTGAATTTATAAGGTGATCGACTACAACCTAAATACCATTATGGCCTTTAAAAGTTTTTGGGTGTCTGACTACAAAACCCATGGTGATTTTTTCCAATTTCCATTCTAGTATGGGTAATGGTTGTAACATCCCATTATAATTAAATCTTGATACATTAACTTGTTGATATAACAAGCACTAATATAAATACTCTGCAATATCTCTCTTAATGTTTTCTCACTAGAAATACCCTTTTAGATCTCTATACATCTTGGTAATTCTAAGATGAATAGATGATGATGAACTATGATAATAATATAATAACTCCTTCAAATCTAGTATGAATAGAATAGAAACACAGTTCCTAAACCTTTTCATTCCATAACAATCAAGGTTAGATTGTGTAAAGTTTCTAATATTCTTCTTTAATTCCACATCTTCCTACTACGCATCTTTAATCCTTAAATGGATAGATGGTTGAACACTTATTTAAGAAAGATATGATTTATCCCTTTCCTTCAAGATTTCTTGATCCACCCTTTGTAAATCTAAAAATATTTTATCATTTTTGTTCCTCTTCATAGATAATATTGCATTATCCATTTGACTCAAAGCATCAACCACTTTATTCTCTTTCCTACTGTGGTAATTTATTGATAAATCATAATATTTAATCAACTTCAACCATATTATTTAGTTCATATTCAGATATTTTTTAGTGAATTTATATTTTAAAATTTTATGATCAGTATATATATCACACCTTTCTCTAAAAATATAATGCCTCCATATTTTTAAGGTAAAAATTATAGTAAATTGCTCCAAATCATGAGTTGGGTTATTTTTCTCATGAACCTGAAATTGGTGTGAGGCGTTAGCTTTCACCATATCAATCTACATGATGAAAAATCATATTCACTTATTCGATGCATCACCATAAATCAAAAACCCTTTACACTATAAGGTAATATGAGCATAAGTGTACTAACTAACCTTCTGTTCAGTTCCCTAAAATTTTATTCACATTCATCTATCTAAAGGAACTTGTCTCCCTTTTGAGTTAACTTGGTGAGTGGATTAGATATCCATGTGAAATTCTCCAAAAAGAGTCAAAAATATATAGCTAAACTAAGAAAATAATGGATCCCAGTCATGGTGGTTGGTCTGGTCCAATGTTCAATAACTTCTATCATTGAGGGATCAACTAATATACCCTTGATTGAGATTATATGACCCAAAAAATGAATCTTTTTGTTCCCAAAATTCACAGATAGTAATTTTTTCATACAACATATCCATCCATAAATTATTTAGTAGAATCCTCAAGTTATCTTCATTCTCTTACTTTATTTTAGAATATATAAGAATATCATCTATAATGACTATGAAAAACTAATCAAGGTAATATCGAACGAATCTACTCATTAAATCCATGAAGATAGTGGGGGAATTAGTATGACCAAATGCAATCACTATAAATTCATAGTGTTCATAACTTGTATGGAATGATGTCTTAGGTATTTCCTCTTTAACCCTTAGTTGATAATATCTATAATGAAGTTTGATCTTAGAAAATTACTAATCTCCTTATAGTTTATCAAAAAAGTCATCAATGTAGGGTAGAGGATCCTTTTTCTTCATTGTGATCTCATTCAGTTCCAGTTAATCAATTTATATTCGCATCAATCAATATTTATTCTTAAAAAATAGAACAAAATTCACCCTAAAGTGATGCACATTTCTGAATCAATACCTTGTCAATATTTTCCATAATTTTATTCTCTAATTTATACAACTCAATCAAGGAAATTATATAAGTATTATTTGAAATAGGTATATCACCATGTTTAATTTCTATTGAAAACTCAACTTCACAATTTGGTGGAAGACTATGAAACTATTCCAAAGAAAATTTAACAAAATCCAGCATAATTGGAACATATTCAATGTTGATTTTCTCCATAAACATCTAATATAAACACCCCTTTCGATTAAAAAATAACACCCATACAATATATAAAAATTCAATTATAATTTTATACTAATTTTTTCACTGATAGAAGATCATAGGTTGGTTTATAATATCAAAATTGGATTCCATTCCTATAAAATTCATGTGGGCTTTATGTAAATAAATTTAATCTATTCCTAAGGTAACATAAAATTCTTCTAGAGGGAGAATAAAGGGATTTTCAAGAACCACATTCCCCCAAAATACAACTGGATTAAAATAATAGACTTGAGATTTGATCGTTATACCATTATGAGTTTTCCATACTAATTCAGAATCTAATCATTAAGGTGGTATAGTGATAGACTTATAAAATTATTCAGATATAAAAGTGTGGGTTGATATAGAATCAAATAAGATATCTAAAGTTCTAGAGTGGATGGTAATTGTACCTTTAACCACTTCATTATCTACATATCTAATAATGATGATGTAATATTTCACTTTTTCCTTAGTATTGATAGATTTTCAACATTTTTCATCATCAATAACCTTCAAATTTGATCACTGGTTAACACAATTCCTATAAACCTTGAATTTAAAACACTAGAGTCTGGATGATTTATTTTCTGGTGCATTCTCTATATCATTTTCTAACATATTTTTCCAATAATCTCAACATTTAATTTCTCAATGACCATAATTTCTAGAAAAAAACATTCACCAGCCCCTTAAGAAAATTTTCTCTATATTTCCTTTCATTCTTCAAGAACTAAGGAAATGTCATTTTATTTTCTCCTTGGTTTTTAGAATTTCTTTTAAATTTCATCTTTGTTTTCTTATCAAATCCATGAGATTGATGTATAACAATAATATCCATTTCTACTTTGAGATCAGACTAAACAATTTTTTCATATCTACTAATGTATCTTATGGATAACACCCATTGGAGATTTGGTTTTAAGCCACTTAAAATATATCAACCTTAATTTCAATTTTGATGATAATACCATAAGAATTCCTCAAAAGTCTTGTAAAAGTTTCCCCATAGGCACTAATGGATTCATCATCCTTCTTCTTAAGATAAAGGAATCCCTTATCCATTTTTAAATTAACAATACAATGAAAATAATTATTGCAATATAAGTTATTAAACTAATCCCATTCAATGTATTCATTTTTTATCTATTCCCATTTGTTCTTAATAAGAGTCCATTATTGATCTACTTAACATTCCTAATGATAAAAAGAAAAAATATTTTTTTTCATGTTTAAAACACTCGATAATGGAAAAAATATTTTCATTGGTACTAATCCATTTCTGAAAAACTGTGGGATTAGCATTCCCACTAAAAGAAGGGAGATGTTTCCTCATGAAAGACTCAAAATAATATTGTTCCCTACTTTTCTCTTTTGAAATCTCATCATGATTAATATCATGATAATGTCTCATTATATTATAAAAAAATAATTCTAGCTCCCATAAATTTTGGTTGATTAGGAGAAAAATAAATACATTATTTGTCGCATTCATCATTAGCATGATTCCTTCGAGTTCCATCCATTGACTACAACCAAAAAATCATAGTGTGATCAACAATAATCATAGTTTGAAGCCACATAATCATGAAAATTATTTATGTTATTTCTCTATAAAGACACCTTATTTTCTATCTATGAAACCTTAGTTTTAACCTAGGTCATTCATGGTCATCATCTTTTCAAATAATTCATGATGGTTCATAAATAAAATATGAATTAACCTAGCCATATCCCTCAAGAGTGTTAAACTAGGTGCATAGTAAGGGAACACTCACCATGCACTATTATAATGGATGAGATATACTTGGCCAACTCATTTCAAAGTTATTACCCCTATATGCATCTGTTCCAAATCCGCATAAACTTATATTATACATATGGATTCTTTTATAGGAAAACCATGATCCTTTATTTACTATAAATTAGGAACGTCTCCTATATATAGGACTATTATAAGGGATTACACTAAATTTTTCTTATCCTTATTTTCAAAGGTATTTAAACATTTATCTAATACCAACTATAGAAACCCAGAAATTTCATACATAGATATGATATCTTATTAGATGAATATTCATTATATAACATAATGATCCATGCCATAATTATATAGGTCTAGTTCCTTTGGAAACTTGGATACAAAAATATGTTCATATAAAATCTACATTGTCTCTCACTTAATTATTTATAACTTTTACCCTTAATATACATATCATATATAAAAATATACTTCTTATCATGGGGAATGGAAGCGTAATAATGGGTGAGATCAAATGCTTAGTAATGGTAAACAAAGAAGACATCAATGATCATATAAGTATAACATGAGGATAAGGGTATGAAAACATGACATTAAAATTTATAAATAATACACATCCTATCATAGATCATAATATTGTGTCATGGAAGAAATCATGGTAGTTCATAACACATGAATCATAATGGAATCAAATAAAATTAGTCATGATATAATAACATTGGCATAAGACATAGATTTTTTACATACTCATATGTATAGAAAATCATTTCCTTATTGGTCAAGGATCACTTCCAAGACTATCACAGTAGATTTAGTTCACTCTCTATTATATCATATTAGTCATGTTTCACTCCCAAAACTATTATATTGGATATATTCCTTTACTGGACTAGGTTAACTCCCCATTATATCCCTATTTATATCATGAGATACCCTTCTTTACCCAATTAATTGGAGGGCTATAAAATTCTAGTCTCACTCGTCACATAATTAAATTCATACAGATGTGTGACACAATGTCATAAAATATTTTTTATATCACATCCTATGAAAAAATGGGGTTAAGAAACATTTCATCATTCCATAACCTAATGAAAAATAGGTTTAATGAACATTTAATCAATTCACCATAGCATAACCCAAGGAAAAGTAACATGTTTCATAAACATCTTGTTATCATAATCCTAAGCCACATTGAGAAATAATAATTAAGGAACCATTGGATCATATCACTAGTAAATATTAGGTTACATCAAAGAATGTCATATAGGTTGAAAAAATCTATTAAAAGATATCTCAAATATTTATTGAGGAAAATTAACTTTTCATTTTTAAATCACTTCTTTAAAATTTTAAATTTAAAAAAAATTATCGAAAAAATTTTCTTTGAAAATAAATATGGAAACTTTTAAATTAAGATTCAAATAATTGGGTCATAATGGTATTGGGATATTTTATTTATGTCATATAGATTTAAAAAAATATTACTTTCAAATTTTTGGTTAAATTTCAAAATTACCTCATTAGGAAGATGAAATGAATATTAGTTTTAACCATTTTGTATAAAAGAACATGGTTAAAAATGGTGTTAACCAATCATATGATAATAAAAAAATTCATTAAAATATTTATAGCAAACATGGACGGGGAAGAAAAATGATTTTTGACTAAAAACAGAAATAAAATTGATTTTTCCTAAAAAATATTCATCCATCCTATTGTGTACTTAAAAATAGGTAAACGAAATAAAAACAGTTAATTTCTATAATTAACTAGAATATAATAAGATTCCTAATATTCTGGAGATATATACCATCAAATTTCATCATTAGAAAATTAATCATAAAAAATCCCAGTAAACAATGAGATTGTAACATAGAACCCTTACCTCAAGTATCATATTTCTTTGTACACATTCAAAAATCCTATATAATAAATATTATTTTATTATACATGTATTACCAAAAATAATAATAAAATATATCTTACCATATATTATTTTATTATAACATCTTATCACTGGTTTAATCATAATTCTTTATTAAGATCATTATTCTAGGTGATAACTACTTCATTTTTCATGCATCTTTCAGTTCATCGGTCTCGATATTTATAATTAAACCATGATTCCAATATATAATAAATCTTAAATAAGATAGTAATATCATATATATTAACTATATATATATTCATCCATAAAAGTTACATATATAAAAATGAATTACAATGTTCATTGAGATGGTAGGTCCTACATACACATGAGCGTTCCTTTAATTTTTTGAAGAATCGAATAAAGTAAAGTTAAAAAATAATTCACTTTTTTAAAATCAAAATAATTTCATATATAATGTATATATTTAATAAATAAATCAATATAACCATACAACTATATTAGTGATTAAAAACGAATTACACCACTATGTGGACATGGTAAGTTGTATGTACACATGAGTAATGTTATCACTTTCCATACGATAGAAGGAAGGTGAATAATGGTAGTTTCATCATCATAATAAAAATTAAAAATATTTAATATACTTATTTGATTATTTAATAATTAATACCATGGATTTAAAATAGGTTGGATAAGAAAAAAAATTAAAATTACCAGTTAATTGTTATACCTCTTTATTGAGAACCCTCTTTTGGATTACACATTAACTATTGAAGGGATGTTATTTTAGAAATATCATAAGATCTAGGATGTGGTGAAGGAATATAATAAGGTATTATGGTAGGTATTTTTGGATATATAAGGCTCAAAATGTGTGATTAAGATAGGGTAATAGGTCCCCTTTTATAAGTGAGGGGAGGGGCACTCTTAGAATTGAAAAAAAATATTAATATATAATGGAGTCATTCTCACGAAAAATAATTATAAATAGATATATGTGTTAATAAAAATAGTATAAGGATGAAATATCATCAATAAATGAAATTTATATAGGTTTTTTCATTTTAAACCTTATATTTTTAATAACCCCTTGGTTAACCAATTTTAACCTTAACAACAATAACAACTTTTTCAATATTAAAGGGTTATAATTTTACTTATAAAGTCAAAATTGGATAATGAATTGATAATGGATGAAATTTTAGACTATATATTATCCAAATTTTTCTATTTCAATATTTTTATGATTTTTAAATAATTTAATAAAATATTATTCTCATAAAATATCATTAATGTCATTATTGACACTATTCATTAAATTTGACTTTAAATATAGGAAGAATAAAATGGAATTAAAATATAAACCTTTCACCCAACTGTAATATGTTATATTAATCTGTAGAATTTATTTAATACAATTATTTGACAAAATTGTACTACTTTTAATATTTTTAATATCATTTATTTTATTTTTCTATTAATTGAATAAATATTGTGTTGATGTTGTGTAAGCATTTAAGGAAATTATTAAATTAAAAAAATATTATAAATAAATTACAAATTAATTTTTCTTCCAAATAAATAATTATAACTAAACTTATACTCTTTTTATCCTTATGTAAAAAATTAACTATATCAAAGTCTATAGAGTGACATTTTATATTTATTATTTTCTTAAATTAATATAAAGGTTGTGATCAATGAAATATGGAACCAATGAACATATAATTGAGACATGGATATAAATTAATGAACACTACTAATAAAATAAGATAAATTTATGTGTTAGAGAAGTTTTAAAACCTTACCCAAATTTTTATCCCTATTATACCCATTTTACCGTTATCGGGGTGATAAAAATTTACTATGGATACTATTCATATTGACAAGAAATAAAACGGAAAATTTTTAAAAACTTTATACTCCTAATTTCAAATATTGAACCCATTATTAAATATTAAATTTCTATAATTGTTATAAATTCATCTTAAAATAAGTATGGAAAACCTAACAAAAATCTTTTTTTATAAAATTTATTTTTAAGCATGAAACTGGATATATATTCTAATTTCATGACTTGAAAAACATTAGATAAATGTTAGGAAATTTTATTGAATATAAAATGTATAAATATATTTAAAATCAATCAACAATATTGATTAATAGAAAACACATTGCACATATAAAAAGATTTTTTAGAGAAAACATATCTTTTACATTAAAATGATATTATTTTAATTTTGAATCAATTGATAACCAATGAATTTATTATAAACCAAACAATTTATAGATTAGTTAGTATTATTCAAACCCACCAATTTAAAAACTAGTTTATTTTAGTTTATTATGTTACATTTCATTTAGAATCAATGTTGTGTGTAGTGTAAACTATTGAAGAAATTTTATTAAAGATAAATATATAATACAATATCAGGGTTTTACAAGACCCATAAGGTGTAAGTGAGTTTTACAAAAGAAAATTAACATGGATGTTAGAGTTTCTTCCAATAAATCACACTTAGTGTAAAAGGTTACAAAAAAATCATGGCATTGAATATGAAGAAACATTTTCACCTATTTTAATGATAAATTCAGTTTGGATTATGTTATCCATTACAACTTATTATTATGATATTTAAAAAATGGATATAAAAATCACATTAATTAATGTAAATTTATTCAATGATATGTATACTATATATGCTAAGGGTTTTTATGTTCCAAATGATCCAGAAAATCTTTAAAAGTTGCAACGGTCTATTTATGGACTAAATAAATCTTCTCAAAGTTAGAATATCTGGTTTGATAATCCAATAAAAGAGTTTTTTTTAAAAAAGAACAAGGATAAATCCTATGTATCTAATCATGTTAGTGGGAGTATAGTATTTTTCTAAAATTGTTTATACAAACATAATGTTGATCAAAAATGATATCCCAACACTTCACTCTATGAAATTGTGGTTGGGTAAGTGATTCTCAATGAAATACATGGATGAATAATCCAATATATTAGGTATGAATATCTATATATATATATCTAAGTGTTTTATTTTTTTGAGTCAAAACACATATATTGGTAAATTTCTAAAGTATTTTATCATAGGAAACTCCAAAAATTGGTCTATACTAGTGTTACATAGTATAAATATTTAGAATATTTAGGAATATTAAAAAGATATGTAAATGATGGATATAATTCCTTATGCATAATCCATAGGATATATCACATATTCCATGTTACGTACTCGACCCAATGTCTCTCATACTTTGATCATAACTAATAGATGTTAATATGATACTACTGAGAGTCATTGTATTTGTTTGAAGAACACATTTAAGTACTTAATAAGGAGTAAAGATAAA
Organism: Viscum album; assembly: GCA_963277665.1. Taxonomy (NCBI): domain Eukaryota; kingdom Viridiplantae; phylum Streptophyta; class Magnoliopsida; order Santalales; family Viscaceae; genus Viscum; species Viscum album. The sequence continues at coordinate 864,156,906 of OY728160.1, forward strand.
TTATTGGTCTTTAAATGCGATTATGTGTGTTTTGTGAAGGGTTACATGGATGATAGTTTCCAATTTAGAAAATTTGACATAAAATCTCAATCTAGATTCATGTTTTTCCTAAATGGTTAAGCAATAAGTTGTAAGAGTTCCAAAAAAGTCACCCTATCATACTATACAATAAAGGTAGAATACATCATTGCATAAAATATTATGAAGAATGTTTTTTGGGTAAATAAGTTTTTTTTAAACATGGAGTGGTTCCAATAATTGAAGAAACAATCAAGATATATTATGAAAAAAATGGTTTTGTTGATTAGGATAAGAAACATTGGTCACACCAAATCACTAAACACATTCATTAGAAATATCATATCATGAGGGAGATCATTAAGAGGTGAGATGTGAAGATCATTTGGGTTGCTTCAAAGGATAATGTATTATATCCCTTGATGAAACCATTTCCATATCAACAACATGAGGGATATGTAGAATCTCTATGTGTAAGACAAATGTGATATTGGTTATAATGGTTGTAAAGTGAATCATGATATTATAATAAAGGAAATATAAATTTACCATTAATTCATGTGTGCTAGAATTTATTTTATGTGAATAGTCAAATGATAATATCCCCTTAAAGTGTACCTTTGATTATTCCCTAACCAAAGATCATTATAGAGTATTAGGTGTTGTAATGATATGTTAAGGTTATCTTGAATATATTCTTCTAATCCTTAAAAATATTTTTATTTAATATATGATGAAAGGATTCACGTGGTAATAAGTAGAGACATAATTCTTGGACTATCCCATTAAAGTTTATGTCATGGAATTTTATACAAACATCAATATACATAGGGGTGTATACTTATTATTAATCATTCTTATCTAGGTTTCGAACTATAGCTGGCATGATAACCTTTATATTTTGATCACATACTTACTTATGAAATTCAATATATGAACTTAGCTAATATATCGGTGTTTGGGTATGTTTTTAACTATATCATCGATTGGAGATAAACCAATATGGTATTTTTCCACTTGTATGAAAAGTAAAGTTATTTTCACATTGATAGAATTAGATAAAGTAAATTCATTTCCATGCGTATTTGAGTCACATATAATTTGACCATCTATTGAGATGAGGGACATGTGATGTACTCATATACAATATGAATGGAATGTGATGTATTCATCAATTTTATTAATATTTTTCAGATAATCAGAAAAATATGAGTTGGATTATACTAAATTGATATGTTTCACATCTTATAGTTACTCAATTTTATGGAAAAATGGATTATATAGGTATTAATATGATGTATATGATATATCTTATGATGGGGTTGTTTGTATAGATATATGAGTGAGTTTTATGGAGATCACACTAGGACCCTTAGTATCTTGAGTAGCATAGATGATTTTCTAGAGTCCACTCTTTACATACATCTATAAAATATGGATTTAATATTTATTTTCAATGATGTTAAACCCTATAGGGTCTCACATTTAGGACCTTGGATAAGGATAATGAAAGTTTGATAGAAAACATATCCAAAAGAGTTTGGATGGATTCATAAGGACTTGTGAAGTTTTTCATAAATTCCTTAGGGTATTTTAGTATAATCATAATATTATTGGATGTATGCTAAAATGTACATACAAAAGATGCATGTAAGTATTAATTTGATACATGAATTGTGTCTATATATATTATATCTATATATTATTATATATTGTGTACATTTAATTATCATACATAATATGAATAAATATTATATAAATATATATATTATATTAAATATACATGATATGCATATACAGTTGCATGAAATGAAATGTCTCGTTCGAATAGTTTCATCAGTTTAAAACCAAATAGTATTTTTATTTATTTATTTTCATTTATTAAATGAAATGATTTCAAAGAATATTATACCCAAAAAAATAGAAAATCATGTGACGTGTTACAAATAGGGAGAATTTCGATTCACCTATTTAAAGAGAATAATTAACTTTAATTGGGTGTAGTTTTGGGAATCACATTCATTTGACGTTACTATGATCATCAGTTTCATGGAAATTTCCTAATGTTTTCATCCTCCTGAATAATTTTCTATCATTTCACAATGAAGGTGCTAGTACCCCTTTAGCATTTGAGTGTCTTATTGATATGATCAAGGATCTTTGGCTAGTGTTCCCCCTCAGAGGAAGGGTTATTTTGATCACTTTTCCTCATGATAGTCTTCAAGAACACTCCATCGAGGTCAAGGATGATGGATTTTTCAACATGATAATACTAGATATTTATAGTTCTATATTTTAAAATATTTTTATCACATTGATTTCTTTAAGATATATCTACCTTTTTTTGGGTTTTTTTCCACTACCAATAGTCGCGAGATAAATAAATAAAACCCATTTGTATGAATAAAAATGTTTCCTTGGAAGTCACTTTCTATTATTTATAGTATTTTTCTATAATTTTCAATATGTCACACAAGCCAAAAAATTTGTGGGAAATTCAATACTTAATTTAGGCCATGTGGGAAGATAGTAAAATTTCATCAAAATGTATTAGTATTAGTCATTGTTACTTTTGAGATTATTTTCCTAAATACATGAACTGTAATATTTCGGATTTTATCATCTATTTTTTTTAAATATTATATGGAATTGTTTCGAGACCAAGTGCAGAAATAGAACACCATTTGGAGGCCCGGTGAGCCTGGAATGGTGGTTTGAACTTGTTTTATGTTTAGTGAGTTGGTCATTGTATGTGGTTGAGGAAGTTTCCAAACAGATGCCTAAATTAAAAATACAATGGTATTGTTGCATCCAGGATTAAAAATTTACCTAAGAATGGGCCTAACCTCAACCAGCATGGGTCGAGGGAAAAAGTTCATTTTTGGATGTTTTTAGTAAAGAAAAATAAAAATTAATAATTTGAAAGGTTTATTTTTATTTTATTTGGATCTGTAGAACAATGACAGGGAATCTATTTTGATAATTAATGACATAGAATAATGAATTTAAAACAACAACGCTGACTCATTAATGTCGTAGCGTAACGGCAGCGACTCAACATGACAGAACTCTGAAACGTGTTCCCTCCTTTAAATGGGTTAATAAAATATTGGTCGTTAGAAGAATATTGAGAGAAACTCTAGGGAATTCTTGGACCTTTGAAGAGAACCCTCAACAACAAATGATGACGAATAAAAAGTGTGAATCATAGTTCCAACGAAGTTGAAGGATCTCAGAGATGATAGTAGCGTGATCCCCTAATTAGTGATTGATCCCTCCATGAGGTAGGGGTTATGTTTTAACTTGTTTCCTCCCCATTATTTAAATTAAATGACGAATGCAAATCAAACCACAAACTGGTTTACCTGCGCATTGTCATTCTTATAGTAGGTATTTTATATATTGGGTTTGTTCCTGGGGATTATTTTTTCATGTTTGGATGATTTTAATTAACCATGTTTAAACCTTATAATGGGAGCAGATTAATGCCGTGACGAATGACGATGGAGGTCCGTTCCACTTCGGTTGTTTTATTTTCTTTCTCCCTCCTCCCCATGTTCTTTAAGTTCTTTGTGGGGATACAAATGAGGAATCATTTTGTGCCCATTTCTTGGAACAACGATCCCAAAATAGAGATCTGGTATCTTGATGACCCAGTGTTGGTGCGACGGCGATAGCAGGGGACGAACAAACATGGTTCTGAAGTTCTCGTTCTTCAACTGTTCTTTATTCGGGTGAATCATAACGTGTTTTTGGGGCTGATCGGAGGCCCAAAACTGACCGAATTTGCTTCATGGTGTCGGGGTGTCCTAAACCCTTGAGTTTCATTTTGATCGGATAGCCAGATTGAAGAACATAGCATCACGAGAGGTGCACCGAGGGAGAACAATGATTCTAGAAATTTCTAGAACACACGGTGTGTATCCTAAAGAACACGCTGTGTGGGACCAACTCAGTGGCGGCTAGGGTTCTGCAGTGCAGGAAGAGATGAAACTATGTTTTCATTTAATAACATGGAATCTGGGTCCTTACGCGGGACTTAGTGTGTATCTCAGGTGATATACAGACACAGGGTGGAGTACACAGATGTGTACTCCACCACACTTCCAGACCAGGCTAGTTGCATGGGTTACCCCGTGTACCGGTTACACAGGATGGCCCACACAGGTTGAATCCATGTACGGGCACATGACCACGTACATGGAGGGAACCTTGGTTACTCAGACATGTCATGTGGTTCATCCTACACGTTGTTTACTTAACTTTCCACACGGAATGTCCCCTCTATCTCAGGATGTTACACACAGGTAGAACCCAGAGTCGCGAGACATGGCGTGTGACCCATTCTACACACTGTTTATATCCTGAATCATGGCTTGATCCTTATTTCCACCATTCCTTGGACAAGTTTCTTTTAGGTTAGTTCCCCTTTTCTCGTTCCCCTCAAGGTTGGGTATCATTTCCTTCTACAGGAATATGATCCCTTCAATAGGACACTGTGAGATAGAGTCAAGTATCCCTCTGAGAGTCCCAAAGCAAGATCCTCTATCCATTCTTAACCCTAGGTATACTTAGGTATCGACGTGAATAATCCTACATGATGCTGATCCTCTACTCTGTAGGTGAATCCGAATGAGTTGTGATATCCTACAGGGCCCTATAAGTGATCCTCATATGTGTATGATGATATTTTCCCACATCGAAGTGTGTTCTCTTGGAATGAGTGTATCTATATCTTAGGGATTTTCCTAACAAACAGTACATCTCATACGTATTTCATCAGAGTTATCAGACTCGTCGAGTGAGTTATCTCATATGGGTGCTTCGTGGAATCTTTGAACTGAATCCCTAGCGGGGGTATGCAGTTGTGCGACTTGTCTATAGACTATGGGTATGTGTTTTGAATATATATGGATTGTGTTTCTCTTAATATATGTTCAGTAGAAATATACTATGTAAAGATGACTATACCTTTTCCCTGTGTATTGGTCTGTGGTTTTCGAGGTCCCCTATTGATTATTGTTATACTCACCCCTACATGGGCTTTGCCTATACGTGACGTGTCTTGTGCAGATGAGAAACCTTTTGATAGAGTCCAGGGTGGACCATGACCGGACCAAGATTTCTGAGTTCCCTATAGGATGAGGTGTTCCTATAGCTTTGAGTAGTAGTCCCAATACCTATATGAGCTTATAGGTTGGAATTTATAGTTTACAGACTCTTGTTTTTGGTGGGATTATATTCTGGCCCAGTTTTACTTCTGCACTTTACTTCTGTTTTACTCTGTTGGTTGGGTTTAGTTGTATGCATACATTTTATCCCTTAGTGGTTATAACATTTCAGCATTTTTGGGATTGGATATATGTTTGTGTGTACATTTAATTAGGAAATTCCTCCCATGTTAGTGATATACCTACTCGGTGATCGTCATCACCCCCAAGAGATCTGCACCAGGCTCAGGGAGATGGGGGCCAGGGGTAGGGACAGCTGCATGCGGTCAAGGAATATATCCTAGGACTCCAGGGATGATCCGAGGTATGATCTATGTCTTTTCTACCTTATCTGAAATACTTATAGACACAGGTTCTAGTCATTCCTTAATCTCTACATGTCTTGTGTGAAACTTTGATATTCCAATAGATCCATTGACTCGACCCTTACGCTTAGAGACACCTACGGGAGGAGACTCATTAATCACACACCTTCGTAGTTACTGTGATCTTACCCTTCGAGATTAAAGTTTCAGTTGGAACCTCTTAGTGGCATCATTGAGGCCTTACGACATCATTCTCGGTTTGGATTGGATATCTTCAGTCCATTCGCAAATTGACTGCTTTAGGAGAAGAGTGTGGTGTGTCCGCAATGATGGGATGAGGTTTTCCTTTGTCGGTGAAAAGGAGACCCAGGAAGCACCGGATGGGCTCATGGATAGGAGGGTTTAGTTGATCCCTCATGAGTTGGCTAGCATTACCCTTTGGAGCAGTAGATGTTTTGAGATTCTAGTTCCCAGCTGTTGTGGCGGACTATGAGGACATCATTTTTAAATATTTTCCACGACTACCTCCACATTGGGAGATCGACTTCGGCATTGACTTAAACCCCAAGATGGCACTGATATCTTCCCCAATGTATTGGGTGGCTCCCGCATAGCTTCGCGAGATGAGGGTACAGTTAGAGGATTTTCAAGGTAAGGGATTCATAAGACCCATTGTTTCACCCTGGGTGGCCCCAGTTTTGTTTTCCAAGAAGGTGGATGGGATTTTGAAGTTGTGAGAGGATTACCAGTTCCTGAACCAAGTGATAGGGAAGAAAAAGTATCCACTACCGAGGATCGGTGACCTATTCGATCAGCTAAGAGGGGAATAGTGGTTTTCAAAGGTTGACCTTCGACCAGGTTACCACCAGTTATGAGTACGGGATGAGGATATACTGAAGACGACATTCAAATTCCTCTAGATTCACTATGAGTACTTAGTGATGCCTTTTGGCGTGATCAACACCCCTGCAGTATTCATGGTACTTATAAACCAGATCTTCTAGCCTTATTTATACAGGTTCAAATTATTCTTCATCGACGGCATCCTTGTGTACTCAACATCAGAGGAGAAGCATGTGAGACACCTGTGAATGGTTCTAGACGTACTCCAAGAGCACCAGCTTCATGGTAAGATCTCTAAGTGACAGTTCTCGATTTAGGAGGTCCACTTTCTGGGAAATTTCATTTTAGTAGATAGACTAGATGTGGATCTAGCCATGGTGGAGGCAGAGATAGCATGGGAGCCACCTCGGAGCATGACAGAGGTGCGGAGCTTCCTTGTGTTGGCAGCATAATACCAGAGAATCATTCCTGATTTATCCCAGATATCAGCACTGATGACATCCTTGAATAGGAAGGTGAAACCTTTCATGTGGATGGAGAAGTGCCAACATGATTTTGATTAGTTGTGACAGAGTTTGACGAGCGACCTGATCTTGAGATTACCGGAGGAGGGTGTCGAGTACATAGATTTTTGTGACACATCAAGGATTGGGTTTAGTTGTGTCCTAATGCAGGGACAGGTGGTGATTGCTTATGGTTTTCTCCAGCTATGATCGCACGAGAAGAAATATACAACCCATGATCTTGAGTTGGCAGTGATAGTCTTCACGTTGAAGATGTGGCAACACTACCATATAGGTGAGCGGTTTATCGTCTACTCTTACTACAAGAGCATAAAATAAATATTCTCGTAGAAGTATCTGAATCTGAGATAGAGGAATTGTCTATAGTTCTTCCAGTACTATTCTTTTGAGAACATCTGTACTCTTGGGAAGGGGAAAAGGTGGCAGATGATCTTAGCAGGAGATCAAGCTTGAAGCTATTGAGTGAGGTGATAGATTAGTTGGCCTCGTTACAGTTATCCTTCATGGACAGAGAGGATGCAGCTTACCTTTAGTCTATGGTTGTCACCCCCCCCCCCACTCTTATAGTGAGTTTGGGAGGATAACTTGGTGATGGAGACTGTGAGGATTTAGGTACTCATTTATCTATAAGACATGCTCTTGATAGATATTCACAAGGTGCAGAGCACGTTGTTCTTTTTAAATGACTCATTATTGTACTAGTGGAATTGTTGGAGGAGGTCCTGAGGGAGTTTCATACACCCCCCTTGGAAGTACAACCTGGTATGGAAAAGATTTACTAGGATCTCTAATGGGAGTTCTGGTGGTCAGGAATGAAGAAGGAAGTATCAGAGTTTGTTTCTCAGTGCCTTACATGCCAGCAGGTGAAGGATGAGCACCAGGTTCTAGTAGGTTTAGATCACCCCTTGTAGGTACCTGAGTGGAAGTGGGATGGGATATAAATGTAATTAGTGATAGGCTTACCATAAACGTAAAAGGAACATGATTCCATCTGGGTGATCATTGATCGTCTCACCATGTTGGTCCACTTCCTATCTATTAGGGAGCAGAGTTCCGTAGAGATCTTGGTATGTCTCTACATGCAGGATATAGTTCGGCTTCATGGATTCCCTTCGACGATAGTCTATGATCGCGATGCTCGTTTTACATCCTGGTTGTGGAAGGGGCTATAGGAGGCATTTGGGACTCATCTACGCTTGAGCACAACATTCCATCCCCAGACTGGTGGTCAGACGAAGAGGACCATTCAGGTTCTGTAGGATATGTTGTGGGAATGTACCTTGGACTTTGGTCACATTTGGGAGGACCACCTACCACTGGTTGAGTTTGCGTACAAAAATAGCTACCACTCCACCATTGGTATGGAACCATTCGAGGCTTTATATGGGTGACCCTACTAGTCACCGCTTTGCTAGATCAGCCCTAAAGAGTCAGCACTCATGGGTCTAGAGTTGGTGCGAGCTACCACTGAGAAGGTGTAGATTATCTAGGAGTGGATGAAGACTGTACAGAGTCGGCATAATTATTAGGCTGACAGACGATAGAGACCCCGGGAGTTTGAGGAGGGAGTCCATGTCTTTCTTCAGGTCTCACCTCGATGAGGGTTACATAGATTTGGTTCGAGTGGAAGGATTTCCCCGCGGTTCATCGGACCTTTCTAGATACTTCACCGAGTTGGCGAGGTGGTGTACCTATTAAATCTATCACCGTAGTTGAACTGGGTACATGATATCTTCCACGTGTCATAGATGAAGAGGTATGTGCATGACCCACCGCACGTCATCGACTAGGGAGAGTTGGACATTAAGGATGGAAAGACCTTTATTGAGTTCCCAAAAGAGATTTGGGATCAGCAGGAGAGGATCCTTTGTGGGTGATCGATTTCTTTGGTGCATGACCTGTGGCTGCATGGGAACCTTCAAGAGAGAACATGGGAGCAGGAGGCTCTGATCCGTGCCCATTACCCACATATTTTTTAGTAGCCCTTATTTTAGATTTTTGGGGAACCAAATCCCCAATTTTCAGAGAATGTAATGTCTCGGATTTTCCATGTATTATTTTTAAATATTATATGGTATTATTTTGAGACCAATCGCAGAGACGGAACTTCATTTTGAGGCCCGGTGAGCCCGAAATGGTGGTTTGAACTTTTTTTAAGTTGAGTGAATTGGAGAGTGTACGTGGTTGTGAAATTTTCCAAATCGATACCTAGATTACAAATCCTAGGTAACCTTTTCATCCAGGATGAAAAATTTACCTAAAAATGGGCCTAATCATGACTGGCGTGGGTCAAGGGAAAAAGATATTTTTTGGACGTTTTTAGTAAATTAAAATAAACCAAAATAATTTTAATATTTTATTTTATTTTATTTGGAAATGTTCATTGCAACGTAACAATAGGGCAGTTGTTTTGATAATTACTGACATAGCATAATGACAATGAAATAAAAATATTGACTCATTAATGCCATAGTGTAATGGTAGAGACTCATCATGAAGGAAAAATGAAACGTGTTCCCTCATTTTAATGGGTTAATCAAATGTTGATCATTGGTAAAAGATTTGAGAGAAACTATGGAGAATTATTGGGGCTTTGGAGAGAACCATCAACAACGAACGATGACAAATCAAAAGTGTCAATCACTACACCAACGGAGTTGAAGGATCTTGGTGGCAATGGTAGAATGATCCCCTCATCATCATCGATCCATCCTTGATTTAAGGTTATGTTTTAACTTGTTTCTTCCCCATTCATTAAATTCAATAACGAATGTGAATCAACCCATGAACTGGTTGACACGCGCATCGTCATTCTTGTGGGAGGTATTTTCTTTATCGGGCTCGTTCCTGGGGATTCTTTTGTCAGGTTTGGATATTTTTAATTCACCTCATTTAAACCTTATAATGGGAGTGTATTAACTTCATGAATAATGATGGCGGAGGTTTGTTCCTCCTTTGTTGTTTTTTTTCTTTCTCCCTCCTCCCCAAGTTCTTCGCGGGGATATGAAAAAGGAATCATTTAATGCCCATTTCTTGGCCAATGATCCCAAAATAGATATTTTTCATCATGATGACCCATAGGTGGTGCGATGGTGATAGCGGTGTACAAATCGAAATGGTTCAGGATTTCTTGTTATTCAAGCATTCTTCATGTGGGTGAATTGGAACTTGTATTTGGGGCCAATTAGAGGCATGGAACTAACATAATCAACTTCATGATTTCGGGGATACATAAACCCTTGAGTTTCAAGGTGATCGGATGGATGGATCAAAGAATACATCATCACGGGAGGCACACCAGTGGAGAACAACAGTTCTTGAAATTTCTAGAACACACGGCAGGTATCCTGAAGAATGCGCCGTGTGGGATAGGCTCAGTGGATAATAGGGTTTTGCGGTGCAGGAAGTGATGACACGGTGTGTTATCCAAAGAAAATGGTGTGTGGGTCCATATGTGGACCTAGGTGTGTAAATTCAGTGACACATGGTCATGGGGTGGATTACATGGGCGTGTACTCCACCACATGGCCAGACCATGCTAGCTGCATGGATTTACCCATGTCCCAGTTACACGGGATGGCCCATATGGGTTGAAGCTATGTACGGGAACACGAATGCATACATGGAGGGAACCCTGGTTACTCATACATGGCGTGTGGCCCATCTTACAATCTGCGTACTTACCTTTCTACACGGAATGACCCCTCTGACTTGGGTCGTTACACATGGGTAGTACCCAAACTCACGAGACACAGCGTGTGACCCATTTTACATGCCATGTATATCCTAGAACATGTATTGATCCTCTTTTCCACTATTCCTTGGAGAGAAAAAAATTGGGTTAGTTCCCCTCTTCTCGTTCCCCTAAAGGTCAGGTATCATTTCCTTCCATAGGAGTATGATCCCTTCAGTAGGTCTGAGATAGAGTCAGGTATCCCTCCTAGAGGCCCATAATGAGATCCTCTATCCATTATTGAACCTAGGTAGAGTCAGGTATCGACGTGAATAATCCTATAGGATGTTGATACTTTACCTAGCAGGTGAGTCCGGATGAGTTGTGGTGTCCTCCAAGGCCTTGGTAGTGATCCCCATCTGTGTATTGTTATCTTTTCCCACTTGGGAGTGTGTTCTCCCAGATTGAGTGTTTCTATATCTTTGGATTTTCTCGACAAACAGTACTTCTCAGAAAGACATTATTAGAGTTATCAAACTCATCAATTGAGTTATCCTAGATGAGTGCTTTGTGGAATCTTTGAACTGAATCCCTATTGAGGGTATGCAGTTGTGTGACTTGTCTCTAGACTATAGGTCTGGGTTTTGAGTTTATCTGGATAATTTTTCTCTTACTATATGTTTAGTATACATATATTGTGTACAGCTAACTGTAACTTTTCCTTTGGTATCTTTTTGTGGTTTTCTGGGTCCCCTATTGAGAATTTTTATACTCACCCCTACACAAGCTTTTCCCATAGGTGTCATGTCATGTGTAGACGAGCGACCTTTTAATGGATTCTAGGGTGGACAAGGACTGGACCGAGCTTTCTGAGTTCCCTACAGGAAGAGGTGTTCCTATGGCTTCGATTAGAAGTCCCAGTATTTATTTGTGCTTATAGGTTGGACTTTATAGTTTACAGACTCTTATTTTTTGTGGTCTTGTATTTTGACCCAGTTTTACTTTCGCACTTTACTTTCGTTGTACTCTGTTGGCTGGGTTTAGTTGTATACATGCATTTTGTTCCTTAGTGGTTTTAACATTTCATCATTGGTGGGATTGGAGATGTGTCCATGTGTACATGTATATAAGAAATGCCTCCCATGTTAGTGATATTCCTACTTAGTGTTAGTCCCCAGCCTCTGGCCTATTGGAGGTGGGATTTGGGAGTAACGACATGGGCCCCACTGGGACTGGTTGTGAAATAAACAATCCATGTATTTTGGAGAGTATTGAGGTGATCTAAACTAATTTTTTTATAAAGTTTTTAGCTTTTCAAGTTTCTAGCATGAATTCATGAATTTTTTGTGGTATCCTTTTTTAGTCTATGTATGACATAACTCATTGAAAACTTCTTATTTCACTAATCAATTAATAAGTTCCTTTTCATAATTCTTTCTTTGTTTATTTTAGAAAAAATTCTTGTATGTCCATTAATTAAGTATTTTCCTTATAGAATACAAGTGTGTGTATTTTTCAAAAACAGAAGTCGAACAATTCCTAATTTTCAATTTTCTTATTTAATGTGATGATTGGTATGAGAATATTTCAACAATTGTTGTCAAATAGACCATTACTGCTCTTTATTTTAAATTTTTTTTGTTTTTATACCAATACAAATGGTCCATGGGATTTATAATATACTAGAATTTATTGATCATATTTGGAATTTATAACAATCCCCGCAAATTGGGAGATTATGGGAATAATAAAATTAATTATTATGTTAATCATTTTTTTTCTAAAGAAAATAATGAAATTAGAATTTTTATATTCATATTATTTCTACCATGGTATATATGCTTTATTGAAAATTATTTTTAAGACAAATATCTTATTATAAGTACTCCCATATAAGTTTTTCCAAAACATTTATAAATGAAAAGTGTTTCTATCACTTATTTAAATTATTTTCTTAAAAATTTAAGTGTAAGTGATTTTTAAAACATAATAAACTCCATTTTTTAACTCTTTATCATGATATAATCTCATTTCAATAAGTTCTATCAAATGAATAATTAATAAATTATATTATTTTCTTAATTTATTTTTGGTATCTTAAAATAAAATCATGTAAATGTTTTAATGGATGAGTTTTTCCTTGGTCTCTGTGAATTTTTTTCTCTAAATAAATACATGGAAGTGCTCATTCCAGCATTTAGGCAACTATTGGTTTGTATCCAATTTTATAGTTTAAGTATGTCTTTTATCGATTTCAATGCTTTATTTTTCTAAACCTTGCACTATTTTCATCCCAATATTTTTTTCTATTATTATAAAGCTTTTATTTTTGGTAATTTAAATTGAGAACATGATAATTAAAATTTTGGATTATATCTATTCCTTGGTTTAGTATCCCTAAGGAGAATTATCACATGTATTGTTCAAGTGTATATGTGTATTATACATCAAAAAATAAAAATAATAGAAAAAATATTTTTGTGAATGTGATACACTCATTTATATTCACATGGTCATCTCATCCTTTAGGTCATATTTGATAAAACTTGTTTAAAAGGGTTAATTCCAATTATCACTTATGATTAGCAATTTGGTACAACTATTTCTACATTTTTTATTGACAATGTGATTTTCCACTAAAATTTAAATGTGTTCATGTTTTCAACAAACAAACCAAAACCAAATAGTTTTTTTCAAACTTCTTATTATACGTTAAATGTTGTATAATTATAATGATCGATCATGAAATTACACAATATATATCCTTTGGTGTATGGATATAGATACTTGTGAATATAGAGTACTAACTAATTTATATTTATGGAATTGTGTTGTATTTTTTTATGGAATTATTATCACCTATAGATGTGATATGATGTATTTATAATATAATTTATATATTGGTTTGTTTTTTTTAAACCATTTTGATTGATAAATATTTCTTTGAATATTTAAGTCCAATGCATGCATGATCTGGGTTTCAAACCCCTTAACCTCACTCAGGGATTGTTTGAAAACACTAGTTGAAAACTATTGATAACACTTACCAATTTTATTGAGTAACTTAAAAGTTAATTCATGTTCTTTTTTGTTTCTAAAAAACACTTACACTCATGTGTAAGTGTATGAGAAACATATCTTTATTGGTTTGAGTTGGGTGAATACCTTTTAATTGATTAATCTTTCCATATAAATTTAAGGTGACATTATACATGAAGTGGGTTTTGAATACCTCAACCTCACTAAGGGCCTATTTGAAAATAATAATCGAAATATATTTAAAACATTTACCAATTATAATTAGAAAATTGAAAATTCAAGTCCTGGTTTTCCTTTTTTTTAAATCACTTACACTTAAATTCCTAAATAAAACCACTTAAGTGTCATAAAAAGTTTTCTCAATAATACTTAATTTGAATACACTTATTGAAAAATACTCAATATTGTATATGTTTTTCTAGATAAATAATTTAATAAGTGTTCTTTAACCACTTATTTATGTTTTATTCTTTATGATTCAACTGTAATACATTTTTTATAAACTGGCCAAACACAACTTGATTTTCAAAAATTATTACCATAGGAGATAATTTCTTTTGTAAATTTTTATTTATGATATGAGTACAAAGTACATTTTATTAATTATTGTCTAAAAAACCTTAGGGATGTTATTGTGTTCTTGTTTAATGAATTTGATGAATTTTTTATTCAATTGTTTTATTTCACAGCCATGAAAAAGTTTACTATTTTATTGGTTTTTATCCATGTAAAGTATAATATGAACTCTTAATATTTAGTTTTATGTATATGGGGAAATGTGTATGAAGGTTTATGATGAATTCAACAAGTTTTTTTAACCTATTCCAAGTTAAATTACTCTCCAACATTATTGTAGATATACATTTTGTTCAATCATTGAAAGTTTCCATAGAATAATATAGTTTTTAATACTAAAAATAAAGGTAGAAAGTAGAAAAGATCAAAACATAAATAATTATAGGTTTTTAGATAATCCATGCACTCTGAATATTGAATTTATATCATGATTAACCAACCTAAAATAGATTCAAAGGACCCAATATGATTATTATACATGAATAGAAATCATCCCATGATTCCTATAAAACTTCTCTTCCTACCCAGGTTGAACTTTAACTTGAGATGATTGATATTGGAATTTCATAAGGTTTCACTCTAAGTATTCCTATGTAACTTTTAAGTACATATATTCTTAAAATAGATTTAAGATATTCTATAAATATGGTATTCATAAATAGTATTTCATAACAACCAACTAAAAGAGTTACTCACTTTCTTAGCTTATACATATTTCATAGCTCAAATGAGTCATCCATTGGACCTCATATCTCTATGATCTATCAAGACACTTCTTAGAGAATTTACATTTTTCAACATCATCAGTGTTATCTACATGACAAAGCCTCACATTATGTGAACTAATTAAAGTTTATTTGATATACATTTGTCTAAATGAGGTCATACTTATCACCTTGAAAATAAAGAGGGTTCCCTATACTTACACACGCCTCTAGCTCTCTCTACACACCTCCATAAATTTGAAAATACACTTAAATGTCGTTTTGGGATACCTTGATCTGTATTTTTTCATCTTAAGGTCCTACAGGTACATTCAAATTCCAAAACCTATCATGCCAACCTCTATACATTTTCACAAAGTGTATCATATCCCCAATTCATCATGATGTGTCTCAAAGGGATTTATTTATTGGAACTATAATTTTATATCACATAGTCCTGACAATAAAATGTGATTCTTTTTAACCATTCTACAATGTTAGATCAACAATAATATCACAAGTCTCTAACTTAATTACTCATGGATCAAATTACAAGTGCGTTTAACATATCCCCTTAGTTCAACCTAACTGTAACATCCTGACTTGATCTTGATTGTATAATCATAACTATAATTTCATATATCCTTGGGCATTATTTCCAATTACATGATGTTGATGAATATCACTTAAAGATAAAACTAATCATGAATAGTGATTTACCTTAAGGAAACTCATAACAATATCAAACCAATAATGAATAAATAAATAAATAAATAATTGATTTTTTAATAAATAAACCAATATATTATAAAAAATAAATTATAACCAATATTTATTAAGAAATTTGTATCCATATAATGAAACATACAAGTCAAATACATGGTGATCTAGGTAATTCTTGGGTCAATTATATACAAAAATAATAATACATAAGTTAAAAAAAGAGTTAGCAACAACTCAACTGATGAAATACAAATTCTACATGTACCCGTATAGGTGTATTTGTAAGGTTTAATTTTGAATGAACATGTTGGTTACCACTACAAGGTCTGAAACATCTTTTACCCATAGTCATGAATATATGTGTTTGTGTCAATGTGATGAGTATATAAACATTCCATGAGAAAAATAAAAATTTATAAAAATAACCCATCACATGCATCATAAAAAATAATCATCCAATAAATAAATGTTTACAAACAATATCAATCATTTATTTCAAAAAATCATACATAACATCTATAATTTTTTCTTCTATTTTAAAAAACCCATAATTAATATTAAAACTCTAAATTTTATAGGTTTAGTGTCATGAAAAATTAGGCTCAAACCACATTAATACACATAAAACTTTAATTTTTTTAAACTCCTTCAATATAGTCCTCCTATAGATTTTTATAATATTCTTAATATATGTGAAAAATTGGGAACATATATCAAATAAAAGCAGTTCTAAAATCACATTAATGGGAAGAATGATAGGAATGAAAATTAGACATAATTATTCATGAGTACATGAGGGAGAAAAATAACCATCATCACATCATAAACATATGATCATAATAATTATTGTAATAAATATGAACTGAATACCTAAAAAGTACATAAATCACACTATCATAAGACCTTGGGTGCACCTCATATTAACTAGATTCTAACATAAGCACAAAATGTCAAATTTCACATATATAAGAGATGTTTTCCCCTAGAATAAATAAAAATATATATGAGGTTCATCAATATAGTTTGTATAAAATCTTTAATACCAAATAATCAAGGTGTATAATAATTTATTTAATATAAGTAAGTGAATAATAGAGATAAGATAAATGAATGAAATAATATTAATCACTTATATTCATGGCCTAATAAAAATCCATAATTTCAAAAAAAAACATGAAAAACAAAATAAAATAGCTTTTATAAATAGAATTTTTACAAAAATATAACCAAAGGAGAAAACGTGATGACTTTCTAAGTGATGACTCCCATAGATAAAGTTAAGGTAAACCCCCATGTAATCTGCTTGATCATCTAAAAAATTCTAAAAAGATACAAACCCTCCATGATTCAAATGATACTAGGTCTAATGATTGGTAATCACACCCTTACCTTGATCACATAAAAAATAATATTCATATATATTATAAGGAAATACTCAGGGAATGAGTATAACAATTAGCTGGAGGATCTTATGCTTATATTGGAACCCTAGTGATGCTCCTTCCCTAACAGTGACGATGACGGCCAAAGCTCCGGCTCCTCCCCCCTCCACGGGGGAGGCGGCTCCGTCTTCTCTCAGGAGAGAAGGACTGCCTTTTCTGCCCTTTCTAACCCTAATTTCCTTCCCTCCTTTTCGAAAGTGTATGTAAGTCCCAATGTCCTGGCTCTACATGATGGAATCCCCAACCTTCATATTTTTTCGACTGAGTTCTCGGAGTCCTTGGTGCTTCTCAACCTCACCCTGATTGCCCGCTTCAAACAGAGGAGACCTTCCGTTGACACCTTTGATAGGTTCGTGTTTTCTTCATGGGATCTTTAGGAAAGGGCGGTTGTTGGTTTAATGGACAGCCACCACATCATGATCCGGTTTGAATCAGAGGAGGATCTTATCAAATCCTGGTCGCCGGCTCCACATAGCTGCCACGAGTTTCGTTTCTTCCTTCTATGATGGTCATTCGACTTTCATATGGGTCAAGATCCTCCCTCGATGGTGGTTTGGGTAAGCTTTCCTAACCTTCCATTACCCTTCCAAAATTCTTCTATAATCAGAATGTTGGGAAACCTCATCGGGAGGTTTTTATGCGCGGATAGTCAAACAAAGGTAGTATGTCACGCGGTTAATCCCCGAGTCTATGTCGAAATTGATGCTTCCCGGAATCCCTTTGATTTTTTTTAGATTACCATTGGAGAGGAATATAGATGCAGAAAAAGGTTCATTTATGAAAATTGGACTGAATTTTGTTCATCTTGTAATCGTCTGGGTCACTCCGTGGGGGTTTACGGAAGGAGACCTTCAACCCAGATCTTGGCAAGGAGGGAGGAGAGTTAAAATGGTAATGCAACTGCAGTTTTCGGGGAGGCTATTCTGGTTCAGAGGGAGAGTGGTCCAGTTAGTTGTGGCGGGGTTCAGCCACTGCATCTGTTGGAGTAAGATTCCTAGGAAGGAGTTCGCAAGGAGCCTGATGTTTGTGCTCTTGGTCATGTGGTGATGAAAGCGTTGGTTCCCAACCCAACGATTGCTGAGGTGTTTAAAAGGCTGAGACAGTACTTGGAGGGGCCTTCCAGGCAGTGTTCACAGAAGGAGTATATTTCTAATCATGAGGAGAGGCATGAAGAACCTCAAAGGAATAGAGCTGTGGAGGAGAATGTACAACTGGATAAAGGCAAAGGGGTTGTGACTGCCATGGAGGTGACCAGTTCAGTCGGGAACCGAGGAGAGGGAGGTTCTGCTCTACCGGTGCGGCCTCTACTTCAGCTGAGAAATAGGTTTGACAGTCTCATAGAAGAAGGATTGATCTTTGATCATGTGAAAGCTGTAGGTGTGGATGAGGGCTTCAAGGAGAACCTATTGTATGAAGGGAGGGGTCGTGAGGAGTCCTCTTTTCCGATGGAGGAGCTTCATAGTCGGGACTTTGGAAATTTGGAAGACAAAGAAGAGGTTAGCAGAATAGTGGCAGAGGGTGAAGGGAAGGATCCTCATAAATACAATGGAGATGTGGTTAGGTTCCTTTCGATGATTGAATGAAACAATCCTGGACCAAGGAGGGGCAAGGACAAGGGGTTCAAGGAACCTGTGGCAGTAACTCTATTTGACAAGAGGGGGTATTCATCCGGGGGTGATAAAGAAAATTTGAGTGAATTGGGTACTCGTTCCTTTAGTGATATAGTTCAAGGTGGGAAACGAGGATGAATGAGGATGTTGGAACGTTGTCAGGTATCCCAAGAAGAAAAATAGGTAAGGATTATTCTTATCTATTGTGCCCGGCGATTACCAGAGCTTCGTCTAAGCGAGATCTCGAGGTGATCCTTGCCTTTATAATAGATAGCATATCCATGAAATCGAGTCAGGGGCAGTTCTCTTTGGACCAAATGAGGATCCAGGTCCAAAGCGATAATATCTGGAGGCAATATAAACAAGCTTCTAAATGGGAATCAGCCACTGTGGAGGAGGACTCATGTATCAGGTGTGGTGACGAGTATGGTTATTATGATTATTAGTGGTTGTGCTGGTTTGTTCTTGTTGTTTTTTTTGTGCTCTTTTATGTTGGTCTGTGTCGGTTGAGTTCTTGTGTGGTCTGTGTCCCATGGTTTCTCACTTTCCCTAAAAGTGTTTGGAAGAAAAAAAATTTAAGTTTCAGTCAGAGTATAACAATTCATCGTAGGTGGTCAACACCACACACCTTAACTGCCTATCATAATATAAAGTGTATGAAATAATAATACCTGGATAGAGAAATAATAAATGAAATAAAAAACATGATTTATTAGAAAAATATAACATAAATAACAACCATAATATCAAACTCTCTATACCATGAGGATTTATACCATTTTACCTACTTCAATATCAAACTAAGGATCTGAGAGGAAATGGGTCTAGAAATATTGCATATTTCCAACTAATTATAATATGATATAGTAAATGATCCTAATATAAGTCATAGAAGTTGAAATATTGATCCTATGGAGAAAGGTAATGGTATATATAAGAGTAAGGCATTGTGAGCCTATCCCAAACCAGAAACTTGTACATTAACAGGATTATGCTCATAATATTTACAAAACATTGTACATATAAAATTCCCCTTCACATACTCAAGTAACCATAAATTAATAGTTATAAAAATGAAACAATACAAAGGATATAGTAAAAATTCAACTTTACCGACATATATTATCATAACATCTATATAAATTAGAATTTGATTAGAAAATTATGATGGATAGAGATACAATTTAGAAATAAACCTTGGTTCATCAACCTCATAACAATAACAAAAATATGCATTTTAAACAAGAAACCAAGGATAAATCCAATTATATATATTGTGACAAAAATAAATCAACGATGATACTCAAAACAAAGGTTAGTCTTTGAAAAATATCGATCTCCTTGAAATTGATCAAATAAGTCATTAATGTGAGATAGAGGAAACTTATTATTTATATTAATAGCATTCATTTCCCTTTAATAAATGCATAGCCTCATAGATCCTTCTTTATTCTTAATAAAAAGAAGAAGGGGCTCTAAAAGGTAAAACACCAGGGCATATAAATACTTTATCACACAACTCTTGCAGTTGTTTCTTTAGCTTCACTAATTCCACTATGTCCATTCTATATAGAGTCTTTGATATAGGTCTTGAATCACTGATTAAATCCTGAAAATTTCAACTTCACACTCTAGTGTATTTCTAGGTAGTTCCTCATGAAACAAATCAATGCATTCCAATATAATATGTACATATTCAATTAAAATATTAACTTTATCATATATAGATCGCATATTCTCTTTTTCCCCAAGAATGTCATTCACAAGATCTAATAGTGGTGGATCAGGACATGAATGGTAAATCATTTTTTATAGATATTTTAATGTGTTTTTATATATGAATTAATTGAATATTAATTGATTAAATATAATATATTTTTCCTGATATTAATGTATTGAAAATTCTTATGCATGATTGAAATTTTGAGCAATACCAAGGATAACATAGAAATTGAGGAACAAAAAGGACTTCCGCATTGTGAGAAAAGTCAAGAGACATGGTACTGGCTTTTAAGAATGATCATGGAGCACTTCTGAGGCCTAAAATTGAATAACCAAGAAAAAATAATGCTTCTGTAGCATTAAAATTGAATTACATGTTGTGTAATCATTACACGATGTGTACTAGAGAATGTGGGGAATCTAAGGACACAATGTGAATAAAATTAAAGCATCCTAGACAATTACACGTCGTGAAAATTAGTTACACATGGGGTAATTTTACAGATAGAGAATTACTCGTGGTGAAACTGAGTTACACGTGGTTTCATTTCCCAGACGAGAATGTTTCACCCAAATTCATCGAACCTTCATTTTTATTTCCAAATATTCAACATGGGACCCACACATACCATTCTTTTATATAATTAATTAATAATGGATCCCATATGAATCCTATAAATGGATATTCTAAGGATCCACTAAATTATGGCATTCCAGACTGGAGGTTCAACCACCGGGAGACCACCATAGGGTTCCGAACCAATTTCTTTATAGATATGTTTTTTATGATTTTATTTTCTTCCATTCATGTAATCATTGAATATTTTCTATTTTTAACTACAATCTATTTCTTTTCTTCAACCCCTTATCATTATTTATTTATTAATCTCTCCCTTCTATGGATTTGGTTTTAATAGATGTTAGTGATCACCCAACGATGGTTGGTTAAAACCCATAGGGGAGAGAAAAATTAGTTGAAGGGTGTGAGTACTAACGAATTATGATTTTCATTTTCTCATAAAGATGATTTTATTTGGTAGTATCATGTTGTGCCTATGCACCTATTTTATTTTCCATTGAATCAATGACCATATGTTTTCAATAATGAAAAAAACCCCAACATGATTGAGATGATTCTTTCATGACCAATGGATAGAATTATTCTTCTACTTTTCAGAAATACAAAATTAATGAACTTTAGCTATTTTGATTCATCTGGGCATTATGAATTGGGATTATAGGTTAGTTTTATATGGAATAACCAATTTTATATCGATGAAATTATTTGGTTGCATAACTATTTCATATAATTGTTTTTCAAGAAAGGTTAAATTTATTTAGAAAAACTGCCCCTGGAAACTGGTTCCCCTATCTTCTATTTATCTATTTGAATTAACTTATTTCATTTTCACCATTAGTTTAATAAAATCAATCAGAATTTAGAGCTACTTGGCCTTTTGTCTAGATTTTTCATTGTTTTGTTCCCCACTCTCTGTGAGTTCAACCTCACACTTCATCTATACTACACCTTTATAGTTAGTACGGTTCAAGACAATATACATTTCTATTTTAACTCATTCTTGGAGGAATTAACAACACCTTTCATCCATGTCAATTACCCATATGATGAATCCCCCACCCTTAATAAATACAAGGGATTCCACCTCTCAATCGTGAATCATTACCTCCTTCTATTAACAATAAGTTATCACATTATAATTTTAAATCCAATCTATATCAAGATCTATATTAATGACAACCATAACTATAATAATAATATCTTCAAATAGGTTATATCTATGTGTCATTATAGGAACTAACTAGCACATTTATGTTGTGGTAAGACTTCCACTATGAGGCCGGATTTAAAATTCCCTTCTTAAGGTGTTGGGGAAATATCTAATTTTCTTATAAAACATGGAATATATGAAATATTGTAAGGATATATAATCAAATAATTCAATATATAAATTTAATATTATGATTAAAGTACCTTACACTATATATTTAGGAACTTTAACCTAATTTTTAGTGATCTTGTTAGCTTGGCATTCTCCCCTTGACCACTTCTTTGATAGGTTCCATGGATGCATGGTATATTGGTTTGAATAATACCATATTTCACTAGAGTTAAAGCATTGTATAGTATTAATTTATTTTTTTCCCCTTTTATTCATTATCTATATGACCAAAATCTTTACACTTGTAACAAAATTCCATTCCCTGTAGGAATTGTCTAGGATGTTTATATCCAAAATTTTAATAAGATGAAATTTTTTGGGTTCAATTCTTCTTCATTCATGAATTCCATTTTACATGGTTCTTAGACAACCTATTCTTATCATTATTTATCTTTAAAATATTATATCTATAAAATTATTTTTATCTTTTGATGGGACATAATACAATTATATAATATGATGAAAAAGTTTGAGAAACCAATTCCCTTTAGAGGCTTGCATTAAGACCTTAAAATAAATATTGAATCTTTCTTTATAGATTGTGTATATAATTTCTAGCATACATGGATATCATTGTAAAGGTAGAAACATACTCTATAACACCTTTCTATTCAATTTTATTTAATATGAGGAACTTTCTATTAATTTTAGTTCATTTCCCATAAGAAAAATATTTATTAAAGAATGTTACTTTAAAAGATATTCATTACATTTGTTCATTTTATTCTTCCCACCTAGTATTCTAGATAAACGGTCACCATTTATTGTAATCAAAATTAATACAATACACATTTAGTATAACATTTTCCCTTTCATTGCATCTTAAGGAAAATAATATCTCTTCAAGGGACTTAATCCATTCCTTATCTACCAGTGGATTGGTAGTTTCACTAAAAGATTTTGGATCTTATCATATGAAATGACCCAATATAGGTGTATCATGTCATATAAAATCATGTTTATCTAAATGTGAAAGTATATTAGTCACATCCCAGGTTGGACACCCTAATATGGCCACGCTTTTCTCAGTTCGAACACCAGTTGTATTGGATTTCTCAATAGGGAAGTCTCTGCATTATGAATGAGTATTTATATTATTTCTTACACCAGGATCCATTTCTAAACAATGGAATATATTTAATTATATCATAAAAATATAAATATTAAATCATGGTATATAATTATAAATCCTGTGTAACACTTTAAATAAATTAAAAATTTATTCATAGTTAGTATCATAATCATAAACTTTGTTTCATTGGTAATATCCTAAAACCATAAAAATATTCTCAAATATTTTATAATGGTTCATAAATAACATGTGAAGTAACAAAATAATATCCCATGGGGTTTCTAGAAAAGTGTACATTTTTAGTCCCACTCATCATGCATTGTTTAAGATTGATTTAATAACCAATCTACCACATTCAAAGTTATTAACACTAAGTGAATATGTGCCACGTCTGCATCCACTATCTAATATTCAGATAGGGATTTATTTTCTAGGAAAACAAAAAAATATCTACTTTATCAAAAATTATGATATTATACTATACATGGGCATATCCTTAAAGTACTTCATGGGTTTATGTTTTCTAATAAATGTTTTTTTAAATATAGTTCCAAAGGATTCTACTAAACCTTCATGAATACCAATTACAAGGACCACAACTTTAGTAACCCAAAGCGATGTATACTTTATTACATTTCTATAAGATATTATGGAATACATAACCAAGGACCAATAAGTTTACTGGTCTATAAGAACCAAATAAATATATGATTCCCATTTTATAATGGAAACAAAATATAAACAATAGTAGAAGTAAATAATATGTATCCTTGAAAATCATTGAATGATTTCATCTTCATATATTAGGGAAAGGAAATAAATATAAGGGTGATCTCAGGTACTATGTAAGGGTTGTGTAGAGTGGACGAAATCATGAGTAATTAAGTCATAATCAATATAGTAAGGTAAGTAACTGAAAACATGTCATTTAATCAATAACTTGATCACAAAATACATCCATGGATAATATCAATCTAGTGATTTCATGGATAATAATAATTAAATCCATAATGAAGTAAATTAATAATTTTACATGTCTTTATCAAGGAATTGTACTAAGATAATTTCAAATATGCGTAGGTATACACCAAAACCCATTTAAAAGGGCTAGTTAACTGGTTTGTCTCATGTGACCTGTCAATGCATCAAAGGGATATCTATAACATGTCCCCATCCATAATTACATGTAATATTCATTACTAATATAATTAATGATCAAATAAATTCATAAATAATATTCCTTATCAAAAACATATCTATATTGAGTAAAGAATATAAAATATCAAGATTTCCTTACTCATTCAAATAAATTTCATATTAAAACACCATATATAGAAGTGGTATACAATTTAGGAAATAAGTATACCCATGATACAAATAATATAGATATATAATAGAAAGGTAATACCTTATTAAATATAATAATAGTAAATTTAATGTTTTAAGGGAAATTTAATGGCCAAAAATTTAGTGAGATAAAATATGAACATCAATTCATCAAAAATATTTATTTTATAATAAAATCATGTCTTTTGGGTAATAAAATAAAATGGAAGAAAAACATTTCAAATAAATTTTCATTAAATAATTTTCAATTTAATTTCATAGGAAAATTTTATAAGAGAATAAATAAAATAAAATGATTATATCAGGGTGAAGTCGGTTAACATCTTATACATTAAAAAGAAACATTCCTTTTTAATTTTAAAAAAAATCACAAAATGACCCTTTTAGAGAAAATTGGAAATATTCTACTAAAACCATGGAAAGGAAGTAAATGATTACATATTATGTATTTAGTAAATTATTTAATTAAATAGAAAGGTATTTTTTAAAGCATTTTTATATAAAATATGGATAATGAAGAAAATATTCCTGATCACGAAGATAAATAAGATCATATTTTGTTTAAAATAAATTCATACTTCTTTGGTAATTTTTGAATTATAACCCCATAAAAGAGTAAATATTAATTATAACTTTAAATTTTATGAATCAATAAATATTCATGTTAAAAATATCAATGGGGTGGTATATACACCACATAAAATTAAATAGGTACATAATACAACACATGTTTCAATGAAGTGGAAATTGAGATGAAAACTCTATACCTCATTATTCCATTTTTTGAATGTGATTTACTCTCCCGTATAATAGTTTTAGAATTTTTATTATTTACTACTAGAACCACATTCATATTTATATTAATTAATATATATATTCTTTTTTTCATTCATTTCCAATTCTTAGTTAAATCAATTATTGGGTGTTAACTATTTAGTTTTCTTACACTTATTTCATCCCAGAATTTTCCATTCTTGTGCATAAGTTACAATTTAATAATATATAGAATGGTATTAATGTTATAAATGTCATATTTATTAATTATATACATTTTTCTAACCACTAATTCATTTTAATGAAAAATCAATCACATCGCTTCCTATATTTGGTATTCCATAAGTACACATAAGAAATTATAACATTTTCCAACGGATATGTGGGGGAAAGGTAAGTATTATTTTAAAATGTAAGAATAAAAATTACATCATAAATATAATTTTCTTTCTCTAAATCCACAAATATATACCATATATTTGAGTCTGTGATGAAAAAATGAAATGCATCAACTCGTAAGGTGGTAGTCTGCAGGTATACATGAGCAACATTTCTATTTTACATTAGATTGTTTAGTATTTGAAAAAAAGGTAATACCATGAACATGATAAAATTATATTTATCTAATTATATTTTTATTATTATATTTTGATTATAAAAGAATATTTATAGGGGTATTAGAAGAAATGAACTTGAAAAGAGTCAGATAAGATGATTATCTCTTCTTTGTAGAGCCACCTTTAGATCCTCACTTAAGGAACATAGGATTTGACTTTTGAGAATACTATAAACTATATAACTTATATGATTAATTGGGGGATATATTTTGGTAGGTTTTGGTTGAGATATGTTTCACAAGGTGGTGCGGATAATAGAAGAGATGTGGTTTCCTTTTATTGTGAAGGAAATGACACACTTAGAATTACTTAAAAGATTAAAATTTAATAAATTATTTTTCAGGTGAAAGTGGAACCAAGAGGGAAAAAAATTAATCTAAGATAGGTTAAGGTTTGAATCCATTCCTCTAATAAAAAATTTACAAGTTTATGTAAAATTTTAAACCTTATATTTTGGTTTAATACTTTCATTAACAAATTTTAACCTTAGCTGTTGTAAAAAAATCATTCTTAAAGGGTTTCAAATTTACTTATAAGTTAATTATTTTCTCAAAAAAGTTCAATGTATGACTTTTTATACCATATATCATCCCTATTTTCCTATCTCAATATTTTAATGATTTTTCAATCATTTAATATAATAATATTAAATTAATTTTAAGAACTACTCACATATTTTGAATTTAAAGACATTAAGATAGGAATGGAATTATAATATAAAATATTTCACCGTAATTAAACCAAAAAAATATTACTCTTAATTATATTAAAATAATTTACTTTTATTTTTCTACTACTTTCACAAGCATTGTGTTAACATTATATAAGAATTTAGGACAATTATACTATCACAAAAAATTAAAAAAATCATAAAAATAAATAAATCTTGTTCAAAATAAAATTTTATATTCATTCATAACATATTCTAATCCCAATGTGAATATATAATAGATGTTTAAGGAAATAGAGGTACATTTTTTAATTTTCCATTACATAAAATAATATAAATGAATTTATCAAAGATAAAATGAAAAAATGAAATATTTTAGAATATACAAAGATTTTTTATAATTAAACTCATAAAATGAAATATAGGAAAGTGTATGGATGATTTTTAAGTTATAATCTATATTTTTAACCATGTTTTTTCCATTTTACCCTTTATCTAGTTCATAAATTTTACCACATTTACAATTCATAATGCCTGAAATAAAAGGGTACTATTTGATAAATTTGAACCTCTTAATTACAAATATTGATTCCAATTTATCAAATTAAATTTATGTACTTAGTATAAATTAATTTAAAAGTAAACCTGCAAAACGTGATGAAAAACAATTTTTTTGGAAAATACATTTTTCAAGCATAAGATGAACTTACATTAACTCAAGTAATGGTAATAATAATTATATGAATTTTAATTAATATAAAAATATATATAATATATAAATCTAACTTAAATAATTCCTTATTATGGATTATTTTAGTTAATTAAAATTGAAAATCATTATGCACTTGAAACAAATTTTTTGAAAAACATCCCTTTTACCACCAAGTGATCCTGACATTATTTATATCAAATTTATAAAAAATATATAATTAATTATACATATTATTATATATTATTATAAAAAATTTAATTTTATCTAAATATTTTATTTTAAATTATTCATAAGAGAATATTTCTAAGGGAAAGTTTCAAAAAATCATTTGAGCCTTATTTTGACATAGTAAGTTCAAATTAGATATCCATCCAATAAAATTAGAATTTTTGCGCCATGAAATATTAAAATGTTAATTTTATTAAAGTATCATTAATATAAAATCTTTACATAAAAAAATTCAATCTCGAGTATTATAGATGCTTCCATGACAAATCTGATTAGAGAAATCTTGAATTTTATGGGAAATCTAGAAATTTCAAACTGACATATCTATATGATAAACCTTACAACAAGGTAATGGGACTTAATATTAACAAAGAGATGTAGTAGATTCTTGAGAATATGTATGAATTCAATTTCATGATTAAATAATCAAACATTTATATTTTTAGATCCAATTTTGAATACATATAGATTACAGATTATTAGAACATATATGTCTATTTTAACAGGGTAAATGAGATAGTAAGTCACATCAAGGTTTTTTGTGATACTTTGGAGGACTCAACTATTATCAAAATATTGATGAGTAATTTCCCCAAAAGTTTTTATTCAAGGAAATTTTCCCTTCAAGAAATTATATACCAATCTATTAATAATATTTATATTACACTACTTAATTATGATAAGGTGAATTCCCTGGTTTTCTAGAAGTAAAATAAAGAAATGGATTTTAAATTCATGAAAAAATTGAAAATTAAAGATGAAGAATTTTTGGACTCATGTGAGTCTGAAAACAAGTATTATTATGAAGACTATGAGATATTACATCTCTTATTTCAAAGATTTTGAAAGGGGGTAAGAGTGGTTATAAAGTAAAATATTCATTAATGTGTTATAAATTTAAAGGTGTTGGACATTCATTATAAACTACTTATAGAAGAATAATGTTGAATATGAGTCAAAAGAAGGTGAAGAAACCTCAAGTAGTTAATTATTCTCTAGAATAAGTCCCAAAAGTTTCAAAAAAGGTGATTCTAGAAGTAAAAGGAGGTCTTGAGAGGATACTAAGAAAAATATGATGATTGGAGAAGGTTATGAAGACTCCTCATCTTAGAGTAAATCTGATGATGACTGTATCACTCAAAAACACAAACCTTCATAGATAAAGTTAAAAACCATGAATATACTTCATGAATTGATATAGAAAGTTAAGAGACCAATAATGAGAAAATATTTAGGTCTAAACATTAATTGTTACTTGATTAGAACACTTAGATCAAGAATAAATTCAAACAACTTGATAATTAAAAAGGAATTTAAGATGAAAAGTAGAATGATATCATCAAATAAATCAATATACCCAAGGTAAAAATTGTGGAATAAGAGAATATTATAAGAGATCTTAATTAAATTATGGATTCTAAATAATAATAATATAAAGAGGTAAAATATAGGTGACTTAAAGTTAAGATAACATTGAAGAATATGAAATAAATTTTTAAAAAATGAAGTTCAATTTGATTCATCAAGAGTTATTTGGAATTTTATCCCAAAATATAAGATATAAAATGTTATTATTTCTACAAATGATAATTAATTTGTCTCATATGTAAGTACAGATTCTAAGGTCAAATGTGTAAGTGTATAGAATTAGGAATCTTGTTAAAATTATTCTCTGATATCAAAGGAATATGTCAGTAATTTGAGAATAAGTTACTTCCTAATGAAATGGAGAAATATTTTTAATGGTTCAGAACAAAAAAACTAATTTTTTCAAAGATAGATTCAATAAAAATATATATAATCAAGATTTAATAGATATTTTATATGTTTTGGGGCCTTCAAAAAAATCATACAACTTCTATTTCAACATGTATTTATCATGTAATGGGAATGAATTAAGTGGGAGGAATATGGAGAAGATAGTAAGTAATTCAGTGAGAAGAATTAACACCATAAAAATGTAGAAATTTTCAAATGAGATGTAAACATGGTAGACTCCATAGGATGATAAAAATTATAAATAACTAAGAAGAAAAATGATAATTTTTCAAGCCATTTCCTATCAAAAATAAACAGTGCAAAATGAACAAGAAAGTCTTCATATTGAAGGAAATTTAGCAGAATCAAAAGAAAATAAAATTGAAGTCAATAAGAGCTTCTATAGGAGATTTTGTAAGACTAACCATGAAGCCAGTGGTTGTATGAATATCATACCTATATAATAATAGAACATAAAAAAAGTAAGAAGAAATTCCCAAGGTATATATGTGATTTTTTGGTCCATTCTAAAAATGAATTTCCACATAAATAAAGAGTTAGAAATAATGACATTGGTTGAGAGGAAACTCTCAAATTTTTATTTATACTACTAATAAGTAAATAAGTCCCCTACATATTCCCATATATATATTTTTACTAACTTATAGGGAATTCAAGAAAATAAATTTAGGAGGAGGTGGTGAGATGTTTTAATCAGTGTATATAGAAAATAAAATAGGTGTATGACTTGGAGTCATACTAAATAATATCAACTAGGATGAAGATTTTATGTGGTCCAACCCTTTAGGTTAGTAAAAAGAGAAGGCTATTAGATATGTTATTCTAGAAAAATCTAAGATTTATGGATATTTTTTAGAATATATGAAGATAATATCCTTAAATTTTTAATTGAGAATGGTACCACATACATGATTGTTTATGTAAAAATTTGAAAAACTTGGTAATTAACTCTTGTTTTATAAAAATATTTAGCCCACATAAACATAAAATTGACTAGATAAAGGCACATTTCTAAGAAAAAACTAGGTATCATCCTTCTCACTACAAGTAGACTTAGCGACACACTGATATAAAAGGTATATGAAGATGGATAAATGTGGGTGAGATACAGACCCTACATTTCCTTTGTATTTATTATCAATAAAGGGTAGATGAAAAGGGGATCAAAATATACATATTAAAATTCATGTAGATTGGGTGTATTAATAAAAAACAAAATAGAGAAATTTAAGTTCCCTTTTTATGGATTTTTTTATCAATAATTGTATATATTATTAATAGAATAATAAAACATTATGTGATAGATATGTTGGAGTCATTTTCAATGAATTTATGAGTAAGGAGGAAAATATATTTGAGAAGTTGTTTGTGCTATATGAAATATCTTGGATTTAAAGATTAATATTGTATCCCCTAAATTATTATGATTGTTTTTATTTTTATACATTTTTAGGATAAGTGTTGATGATGAGAGTTTAGTGTACTATAGTTTATAAGAATTCTGAAGAAGGACAGGTAGTGATGAACTTGAAAAATAACTTATTCCTAGAATAAGTAACTAGATAAAGTGAAAGAGATCCATCCATTGAGAAAAGAAAATATGAACTCCTGAATAAGTGTAAGAATATTCTTTATATGAATCTTAAAGTTGATTTGAGTTGGTTGAGAAGGCCTTGTAATCAGTTTAATAGGTTATTAAGTTACTTAAAATGAGTCTTAAAACTCTTGTATTGAACTAGTGTCACGTAAGATGTCTTACCTATATAATTAGAGGAGACCATATAAGATATCCTGAATTTTTATGATTGAATTATTGAATAATAATACCAGTGCACATAATATGGGTTTCTCATATGATAAGAAAATAAAAAAAGATATTCCCCCATGTAAGATGAGAAACACATAAGATAATAAGAATATATGATAAAAGTTCCTCATATTAAGTGTTCTTTAAAAAATATAGCATGAAATATGTTATTTTTATAAGATATTAATTTATCTTAAAAAACCATAAGATTCAAAATATCTTATAAAAATAATACAAAACTGCATAAGAAGGTACTGTTGAGTTTCAAAATGAAAAGTCAAGAAATTTAGGAGAATAAATTTTTAATAATGATATTTATATTAAATGATTATTTAAATTGATTTTCATTATGTTTTAATCATGAATATAAATAAATAATATTTTGATTCAAACAAAGATGAGTTCCAAACTACAAAGGGTAGTTTCATGTTTCAACTCCATGCACACATGAATAATATTTTAACATAATTAAAAGCATGATTTTGTTGTGGAAGAAGATCGTGATATTTTAATATCACATGAAGTAGAAGGAAATACTACATCATAATGAGATTTAAAAGAAATAACATGAAACAATTTTAATTTTTTTTGATTGAGTTAAAATAAGATATGATCCCTCCAAAAATAAATGGACTTTCCAAATCAAATATGTAAATATTATTTGAATCCTATTCAGGGTATTTTAAAACCCATACTTTGAATGTCCATAAATATATGGTCTTTATCAATCATCATCATAGATAGGGTAATTGGTTTCTTTATACAAATATAATAAAAACTTTACCCTCCTTACCAAGTTGGTAGTATATTGAGTAGGAATAAACATTAAATAACTCTAATCAAATTCATTAATACATCTTTAACTTATTTTGTGTAAATATATAATTTAAAATATTATAATAAATATATATGTCAGACTTCTTTTCGTAGAGGTAATGCCTCCAAATATTAAATTAAAATGTCACAACTACTACCTATAGATCATGTTTCAAGTAATTATATTTATGGTTTTTTATTTTTCATGAGTAATAGGTTTCACTTTATCATTTTTCATGAGGAAACACACCAATATCCTATTTTAAGCATTGATATATATCATAAACCCTT